>OV121118.1:2199622-7199622 GCA_921293315.2 Nemurella pictetii | reverse complement strand
ATCGCGCAATCACGCTGTCCCACCGGCAGTTAACCCCTTCAAGTCATAACCTTGAACCATTGAGGATTTCAGTCTAGAGTGTTTTCAATTTGCTTACCTAGCAATATAACTCTTGCTATTTATTATGCCCGTATTTTAAAATATTTGAAATAATTTTTTTTCCTCATTGCCTCAAATCTGGTTACTACACTTCATTTTATTTTGAAAAATACGGACAACATTAGAAAACAATGTAGTGTGTGTGTGGTTTTGCGGTGTGAGCTCTGATTGGAGCGGTTAGTCTTTGCCAAGAGAATGCGCACAATGTCCGACTCATCGATCTGTTAGCTGACCCACGAAAAGGTGAAACGCATAGGGCTGCGGAGAAACCGATACCTACGTGCTTGTAACACTTGAACTAGTGAATGTGTGTGTGACAAATCAGAAAAACAGACTCTACATTTATTTATGTGTTTACTTTTGGGCAGAAACTTATTTTGGAGTTTAATTTAGGATTTGGACCTCTGAGCCTGAGTAATGGATTTTATTGGCCATTTACAACTTACGTGGGATTTACCATTTTTTAAATCTTTTCTTTTTAACTGAACCACCAAATTGGCTGCCTTCCAGAATATTATGTTACCACAGTGTTAATGAAATGATAACATTATTAAATTAAAAAATTGCACTTTGGATTTCTTTGAAATTTTTCGAATAGTAACAATTCACTGATTGTATGTTGCTTTGTACATGTACGTAGCCGGTTGTGAGCGTAACGCAGAGTCTGACTGCCGATCCTGCCGACAGATACCCGGACTACCGGGAGCCGCCGTGGTCGGAACACAAGTACGCGCACACCGCCACCTACTGGCAGGTCTTGGCGGCGCGCCTCGCGTTCGTTGTCGTCTTCGAGGTGAGACAATGCTGTTGGCCGGGCTGAAATCAGAGTACACAGTCAGAGCATACATATTACCTATACTAGGGCTTCGCAAACGCTCACTCTAATCGTGTTGTAGATGAGCGTACTTATTTAGGGCTTGAGGATAAGACCAACCAATGTTTTCCACAGTATTCTACAACATTTGGTCAAACAGCCAATGCAAAAAATCCACTTTGGAGACTCCGGCCATGTGTAGACTGTGTATCCAGAATAACTGTTAGGGTAACTAAAAACTATACTAACCCTTCCTATAAACAAAAGAAATGTATATACCTGAGTTCCCAAAAACCCTGAATTATGCACAGGCTCTCAAAAATAAAATTATATCTCTGAAATAACACTGAAAACATTTTATTCAATGTCAAACAAATTTTGACACAAATATTTATAATAAAGATGAATATTTGTCAAGTGAATTTCTGGCCTCGCGGACAGAACGTGGTGGTGCTGGTGATGATGGCCGTCCGCTGGTGCGTGCCCGACATGTCTGCCGACCTGCGCGAACGAGTCCGCCGCGAGGCGTTCGTCACCGGCGAGATCATACTCGCGCAGGAAGCCAGCCGCGCAGCCGCCGCGCACTGCGTCTGTCCCGGTGAGCCTTTCCCCGGTGAGCCTTGCGCTTTCCCCGGTGAGACTTGAGCCAACACCGTTCGCTTCCGAATTTCAAGCATAATGATACAAGATAATTGATGAGCGTAACGAGCGTAGCGAGTGAAGCGAAATCTTCAATTACACTTTACTGCTAAAAAAATCCGGAATGTTTTTTTTTTTTTTTTTTGTTTGTTTGTTTGTTTGTTTTTTTTTTTTTTGTAATTGTAATTGTAATTCTTTATTATTGTTTTAGGCATATTCTTTTTACCATGGGTACAATTTTATAATAATAATAACAGTGGTTTCCTTTTTAAATTTTTTTTTAAGTAAATAAGATTAGATATAATATACTATTTATAATACTATTTGCTAATACAGAGTACTTGTACAATTATCACATTAGATTAATCATTTTAGCAGGAGTTTAACTTCTTCTACAGTTTCAGGCATTTTTTGCAGATTTTTTGTTGTATTATTCCAATCGGGTATAGTTCTTCCCATAAAAGAATATCTGCCAATATTTGTATTATACCCTCTAATACTGAGTTTAAAATTACTTTCGTCTCTGCCTTTAAAGGACGTTTTTTTTACATAGGGTATTAGATCATTAAATGCCTCCTTCTTCGAGATCGTGTGGAACATATATGTTAGCCTTGCGGATTTCCTGCGCTTTTGCAGTGAGTCCCATTTGAGGTCCTCCATCATTTCAGTGGGGCTATGCCTTCTTCCGAACTTTCGGAGTACCTTCCTGGCTGCTCTTCTTTGGACATTTTCCAACATATCTATAAGGCATTGATCGTGGGGGTCCCAGCTGGCACTGGCATACTCCAGGATCGGCCTGACTAGGGACTTATAGGCCATATCTTTTAACTCAGGGCTGCTGCCCTGGATGTTTCTCATTACAAAATTTAGGCTATTGGTTCCTTTTTTAACTATCTTTTCTATTTGTGGCCTCCAGTTAAGCTTACTATTTATGATGATTCCCAGATATTTTACATTGTCGACTCTGGTTAATGGTGTGGAGTTTACAAGATACTGGAAATTTTGTTGGTTTGGGGGGCGTTTGGTGGAGAATTTTATTAACTGGCTTTTACTTTCATTGAGCGTCATTTCATTTCTAGCTACCCACTCGCATATGGTATTTAGATCCCTTTGTAGGAGTTCACAGTCCTGTAAGTTTTTAATTTTTGAGTAGAGTATACAGTCGTCTGCGAAGAGTCTTAGTCGGCTTACGATCTCTTGTCCTATGTCATTTATAAAGATAAGAAACAGTAATGGACCTAGTACGCTCCCTTGTGGGACCCCAGAGTTTACTGGGAGCTTGCTGGAAAACTTATTTCCCACTTTGACTTTTTGTTTTCTATCCATCAGCCAGTTATTTATCCATCGGACTACTTTAGCATCCAAGTGTAGTTTAGTGAGCTTCTGGACCAAAATATGATGTGGAACAACATCAAAGGCTTTTGCGAAGTCCAGTAGTATAGCGTCGGCTTCACCATGCCCATCGACTATTTCTGATAACTCCTGAGTCAGCCCTATGAGTTGGGAGTCACAAGAGAATCCATATCTAAAGCCGTGTTGGGCTGGTATGTGTTTGTTCGCGCTCTACAGGCCAAACGCCAAAACGGATTTTGATGAAAATTTACATGGACCTTCGTTTTCTCTGAACTTAGATCTGCCACGTTTTTGAAGCAAATCGGACGAGTAAATTTTATGTTATTAAGTTTTTACGAAATTTTTCAGTTTTTCCAAAACACGTTTTGCACTCTAGAGGCCAAACCTCTGAATATAATTTGACGAAACTTTCAGGAAATGTTGACCCTCACGATTTAATGTTTGTGTAAAAATTTCATTGTTGTATGTTAAGCACTTTTCTTGAAAATGGCGCTTTTATGACGATTTTTTGCGATTTTTTAGCGTTTTTTCAGTTTTTTGCACCTTAAGCAGCTTTATCTTCAACCGATGTTCACAAAATTTACTGTGTACATTACAAATCGTAAAAAGAAGATACTGTATTAATTTGAACCAAATCAATTGAATAGTTTTTCTTTAAATCGATTTTTCCTTTTTGAAATATTCAAATGTCATTGAGAAAACTGCTAAATTAACGTCGAACATTATAAATTGATCATAAAAGCCTCTAGGCTATGCGTACACGCAATATAATTGCGTTGTGGGTGATCGTAAATATTACGCTCATCCACAACACGATTATATGAGTGTTCGCATAGCCTAGTTAGAAATTATACTCCACATATAAAAGTACCATTGAATATTTTGATATTAAATTAAGTGACAGAAATTCTAAAACCAGCTCGCCACCACCCTGCTGGGCTAGTGGTTGGTACACGCTTGAAATGGGGCCTTTTTTCCCTGCAGGTGACCTAAGCCCCGGGGCGGCGGGGGCGGCGGGGGCGGCGGCGGCGGCCGCTCGCTGGGGAGACTTGACGGGCTCGGAGCTCGACCTGGCCATCCGACACCGCCACGAGCGCCAGTTCTGCTCGCCCAGCGCCACTGAGGATGCCGCCAGCGCTGATACTGGCGCGGGCGCTAGTGAAGGGCCCCTGGTCTGAGTGCCAGCGCTGGATGGTTGCAGCCGATGCCACGAGGGTTGCTTGCACAGATGCTTGATAGATGTAAGGCCATGTGCAGACTGTTACTTGTTCCTTAGGAACGTGAATTTATAATAGATTTCCAGGCCGCATTGGGCTGGCTTTACGATTTGAGCTGGTTCCAACTGACGTAGTTGACGTGGTTTACAGGGCCCGTTACTAATGCCAGCAAATGCTGATGACACAATGTGATACTGCTGTGTTATGACATGAGTCTTGCCACTTTGGAAACAGTTCAACAAATCTTAGCAGATCTCTTAGTAGATTCATAGTCAACATTACAGGGTTCCCATAAGTTGATATATAGTTAGCGCATTAAAAAATGTGTTTCAGAGTTATGGGATTGATACATTTTTTTTTATTGTGGGACAAAAAATCCTACCAGCCTTATTTCTTGCCTAAGTAAAAATTGAATTTTGGAGATTCTGCTACGTGAAAAAAAAACAGATTTTCCGCAAAATAAACATGTTGATTGCAACGTGGGTTCAATTTTACTACCGACGAGTGAATATAATGCGTTTTAAAGAACTTTTAAATTTTTATTGAAAACTAAAAATTTTCCTCATGAGAGTATGATTGAAATACTTGATTTTTGGAGATTTTATCTGCGTAAAAATGTTTGCGGAGCACAAATCCTAGATATCTGGTTTGAAACGAAATACCTCGTCATTTACCAACTTCCTACCTATTTATATATTATTACTATAGATAGATAGATATTATAGATATTGTTCACCATTGAAGGTTATTTAATCACTGCCACTGGCTACAAGATTAGTCAAGACTGCTTTTGTTGTCTATCTTGTCCTATTCAATGACTCAAATTGAAATATGTTGCCTCTTGGATAGCCATGTTAAGGAAACACTGGTGTGAAGGTGCCATTTGACAAGTAGTCCCGCTAGGAAACTCTAGATGTGATAGAAGCGCTTCTTGTCTTGTCAAAGCGTTTCTTTCGAAACTGTTTCAACGTATTAGTCTACGTTTTATGCGCACATGTGATTCAACGAGATCTGATTGTTACCAAAAAATATAATTAACATGCATTGATGCATGTTAACTTAAATGTGATGAATTATATACTTAATAGCAAGCATTAAAATATTTTAAACTAGCCTTTTTGTTATAACTCAAGACCTGTTTTAGTCGATTCACAATGAAAATCATAGTGTTGCCCCTAATCCCGTTTGAGTTTTTTTTTAAATCTAGAATTTTTAATATCACTACTTTGAAAATGAGAAGTGGAAATAATTTAGTTAAATACGATAATTTTCCACATAGCTGTTCCATAGTCAACATTGGTTTTGCAGCCACTTATAAATTGGAAATAGCAGGGGATAGAAGAAAAAACCATTAAAATCATGACAGTTTTTCAGTGTTCTATTTAGGAAGGGGATGTTTTATCAGAGATAATCTCAACAAATCACCACAATTAGCTAATTGGCACTAAACAGCCCACTGTCATCCTTCAATGCAATTACACAATCTTCGATTTTTGATAAGATTAGATAACCCGACACTGACCAAGACATATACACACAAAATCAGATAAGATACCAGCATTAATCTCGGCTAGTTGACCGTGGACTTCTGCGACCACTGGCCAGACGCCATGTTCTGTCCGCTGCTAGTCGCGCTGGTCGTGTTGACGTCGGTGTCGGCGTTGGCGCCATCCGAGCCGCCCGAGGGGAGGGGCTGGATCATCCAGCTGGTGGTGAATGCCGTGTTGGACTTCTACGCGCCCACCGGTTCGAGCAGCGCCCAGTGCAAGGAGCACAGCGTTCGGTACCGCGAAGCCGTTCGGACGGCCAGCTGGCAGGATGCGTGGGCTTTACGGAGTGAGTCGGCGGCAGTGCGAGGTCTTGGTGGCTGGAAACCTTTAGCAAAGCATTAGCTTTCTTCTAAAGCATTTATTAATATTTTTTAAATTAAAACTATAAATGAAATGCACTGACACCAAGGCAAAGCCTTTGGGCTTTGGACAAGTTGTCAATGAGATAGTCAGCTTCAATGGATATTCATTGAAAAATGTAGAAATGAAGCTTACTTGCAAATTGAAGTCCTGCATTTAGACGTATCACAATGCTTACCAAATTGAGAAACGTTTCTACAACTGAAAGATGAAAACAGGTAAACACCAAAGTGTCAATAAAGAGTGGTGCTATTGCATCTATTCAATCTACTTCTATGGCATGCTCATGATAAGCATGCTTGGCCGGCTAGCTTGCTTGTTGAAATTTGAACCCCGGCGCTGTCATGGCGTCTCCCATTGTGCAGTGTTCGACTCTTCGAGCAAGATCCCCGACGGCGTCCTCAACGGCAACATCAACGGCATGGGCAACTTCGACGAGTGCGTGGGGGTGGCGGCCCCCGATGTGGGGGACGGGGCGTTCACCGGGCGGCACTGCTTCGCGCTGATCGCCCCCGTCTCCGACCCCGCCTCCAACGCCCCTCGGAAAACCGGGATTCGGTCGGTGCTCTCGGATTTGTTGGTGTCGCAAGAACAGTACCAAACGCAGGCTCTAGAAAGGGCCGGGAGTGCTCGCTACAGCGTAAGAATGGTTTCACTGATAAACAACTCGGATAATACTTACGTTTTGGAATAAAGTCTACTTACCAGGGTACTGCACAATGGATGGTATCCACTCCTTTTCTAGTGAGGGAGTAAGACAGCGGAACTCATTACCTAAATAAATAAATTCATCTACAAATGAAAATGTTTTAAATTTAACTGAGTCGACAAAGAGTAATTTTATCCAAGAGGATCCACCGGAATGGTGATAAGTGTTATTCCTAAGTTCCAATGAGTAAATAATTAAAACATAAAATTCACTTCACGGAAACATATTTGTAAGGATAAGCACGTGCCTGTTGAAACGGATGTACTTTGTGATGTGCCAGCAAAGGTACGAATAGTGTTTTTGTTGGACAGGGGTTGTCGGGGCTGGCGAGCATCGCAGGGCTGCGGTTCTCGCTGTGCGTGCCGTCGTCGTGCTCTGCAGACGACGTCGCAGAACACATGACCGCGCAGCTCGCGGCGTTCGGTCTACGGGGGGTCGTCACCGACGCTGACTGCCACACCAAGGACGACAACCCGTTGAAAGCCATCGACTGGGTGGCCATGTATGTCTTCGGCATCGTTTTCTCCTTCACGTCTTCTTGTTGCTTTCGTTTTCTCTGAAGAATAATTCCTGTACTAAAATTCTTATCTTCTTGGGTTGTGGCTCGGTGCTCAGACATAATTTGGTTTGTTTGGCAGCTCGGTGCTAATTGTCTTTGGAGTGCTGCTGGTATCGAGTACTCTCTACGATGTCTTGGTGACCGAAAAGGGTAAATACATGCGGTGCAACCATTACCCGGCCATTATTGAGTATTAAACTCACATACAATTTTTTTTTTGTTTTTTATGATAACGCATCCCTTTTTTCCATCTTTGCTTGGCTTCTGCCTAAGCAAAATAAATGAAACTCAGTGGATTTTTCCATGTTACAAAATCAGAATGCAGATTTTACATTGCCAGTAGGTGGGAACTTGAAATAGCAAATAGAAATTTCAGTTTTATGTACAGTGGAAGATCTATTTCCTTGCTTAATTCAAAGAGACAGGTAGATCCTAATATGGATGGTGGAAATTTCCCTACATCTTTAGCACATAAATTCATTTTGCATTCTGAATAAGGCAAAACATTCCCTTCAAAATTTCTGTATTACTAAACCGTATTTGCCACCTTACCTTGCCATAACTCCGAGAGAAGATAGCGACCGACTACGGCCTGTTTTCCCTGATCGGCGGCAACAGAATCGCGGCGCGAAGCGTTGCTGTCGTTCTCGGTGTGGCGCAACGGTTCTCGGCTGCTGGACACCACCGCCCCCGCCGCCACCGACCTGCTCTCCGCGGTGAACGGCGTTCGCGTGCTCAGCATCGCGTGGGTCGTCTACTGCCACCGCTGGCTCGGTTCCGCTTCCTACCCGAGTCCCTTCCTCGACTTCGGAATTGTGGTGGGTCAACGCGATTGATGTAGCCGGTTTTCCGATCGGTACACAGTACACGGCAGAGGACTTCTTTTAGCCACCTGGCTGGTGTTATTGTAATGTTACATTTATTGACATTACTAAGTCCAACAATCATAACACCAAGTTGTGACACTGGCATTTGATAAGGCCGCTTGGCTGCAAATCATAGTTTTTGTACTACAATTGCATTTGTCATCCTAGCCATTGCACTTTCTTTCTCTACTGAACAACATTCAGAGAGTAAGCATTCTCTTTGAAATAAGTGTAACTAGTTGATATTTCAAAACAATTCCCAAACAAATGGTTTTATTTGTGTAGGTAGGTAGTGAACTGGGGAGTTCCTTGCTAAATAAATGTGTTCTGTCCCCTCGGCTAATCGGAGGGTCTGTTTGTCCAGTTCCTCTCCGACCCAGCGAGGATGTACATCTTCAATGGCGGTCTGGCGGTCGATTCGTTCTACCTGATCAGTGCGATGCTCGTCTGCTACGTCTTCTTTAAGGAGATGGACCGCGGAACGAGCTTCAACTGGCCGCTCTTCGTTTTGCTGCGATACGTCAGGTGCCTAACGCTTCCAACGCTCTGAGTTTCATGCTGCCGTCAAGGATCAGTTGAAGGTCATGATAAATATGTCACATTCTAATATTGGGACAGGGTTTCATGAGACTCACATTGTATTTAAATTTTAAAGACTTGGGCAATGCTATGTCCAAACTGGATATGAAATTGTCCTGATCAAACATTGTTCTGCCAATTGAAAAATAATTGATTGCTGTTATATCCTTGCTGTTTGTAGGAAGTTTAGAAGACGTTATTAACTGGCTGGTAGAAGTGTATAAAATAACATGTTTATATCTGAATAATGTTTGTTATCTGTTGCAACTTGCATTAGAATTTGCAGGTAATTTTACCAATAATCTGTATTTTAGCACAAATAATCTGCTTGTGAACGGATTTTCTTCCAAGTTTTGTGCCAGCCCTGCCGGCAAATGAGAGACTGATAAGAGAGCATTGAGAGGGAGCGATCTAACAGCGTTGCCTGCCCCGTCCCTGCAGGCTGACCCCGGCGCTGGCGATGGTGATCTTCCTGCAAGCCTCGCTGCTGGACCACGCTGGGACCGGGCCCGTCTGGTCTCGAGCCCAGGCCGACGTCACCGCGTGCCAAATCAACTGGTGGGTCGACCTGCTCTACGTGCAGAACTACGTCAATCACAAGCAGATGGTGAGACTGTCGGCGTGCTTGTTTTTATACATGCATCTCTGTTTTTCATCAGTGTTCTTGTAGACATTTAGTTATATTGGCATGGAAAGAATAATAATCTAAGCAGGAATTGAACCAAACTGCAAATCTCGCATCTCGCTGCAAATCTCACTGTGACCGTGCGTTTTCTCCGAATGCAGTGCATCCCGGTGAGCTGGTTCCTGGCTGTCGACATGCAGCTGTACATCCTGTCGCCGATCTTCCTGCTCGTGCTGTACAAGTGGCCGACCTACGGCAAGGTTTTCCTCGGCACGGGAATCGTCGTCGGCTTGGTGCACTCGTTTGTCGACGCTTTCGTCAACGAGACGCCCGTAACCAAGTAAACACGGCTTCTTGCTCTCAAATAATGATAAATCGGTCTGGAGAAAGATTGGGTAAAAAGTTAAAAACACTTATACTTTATTAATGCACTATGGTTTTTACTTTTTTTTCATTTATTGCATGGGTATTAAAACAAAAACGATTTCCACATCCCCACAATTATTATAGACTTTATTTGATCAAGCAAATCAAGACTAAATTTTTTTTAGGTCCATGTATATAATTTGTAATTTATAGGCTGGGAGAAAGCTCAAATGTAGATCAGATGATCTTTAATCAGCTTCAAATTGGTAATGTTTCCAGCCAGGGCAATACCGACTACACACACAAGAGGTACACTGTCTGGCTCATCGGCATGGCCCTCGGCTACATCCTGCACTGCACCAAGAAGAACCCAATCCGGATCCATCGGGTACAGTGCCTTCTTTACCCATATCTCCTTGCTACTCAGAAACAATGGTTAATTCATTAAATCTCACATAGTAAACAATTTTCAGCTATCTTTTTTCTTATGGTAGGTAATCCTCTTTACCCACCTTCCAAAAACTCGGAAAAAATATTGTTCAGAGAACATAAATTGCTAGTTGTTAATCTCAGCTTGAGTTTTCTAATCCAAATGCATATATTTAGTGCAAAACTGACCTCCGCTAATATTTTGGGTGAGGATTGCGCCTGTAATTAAGCGCGTTATGGTATCAAACCTCATTTAGGCTCATTTCGTTTTAAATACCAAGTATCTATCGTGCATGTAACGAGATTTGCAGCTTGGTTCTACTCGTGTACATTACTACGGCAGTGACGTTGCAACGTTGTAAGCGCCTTGCAGACGGCGGTGCTCTGCAGCTGGGCGCTGTCGCTGTTCCTCACGTTCGGCACGGTCTACCTGCTGGCCGTGTTCTACGCGACCGACTACGAGTACGACCGCGTCGCCGACACGTTCTACCTCACGTACTTCCGCGCCGCCTACGCCGTCGGCCTCGGCTGGGTGATATACGCATGCGCTCGCGGTCATGGAGGTGAGGGACACAGCGTTGTGCGCTTGCTATATATCAGTTTCATCGTATTTATCTAGATGTGTAACTAATACCTCAAAATTTTTAGATAGAAAAAGTTTATGTTCAGTAGAAAGCTTGAATGTAGCCTAAAAGCAAATATTTGTTGCATGTACGGTAGATATGTAAAATTAGCAGCGAAATAAATAAAAACTAGCATGTAGGCTTCGTAAAATCACCGCCCAACTCGAATTGCAGATGACTGATGCACTATAGGTAGAGTACTAAAGATGTCACGGATATTAAACATATGCTATATTGTATGCTGAATAAAAATTACTTTACTTATCATGGTATGACAATTTCTATAAATCTCTCCAAAGCAGCTAATTGAGATTATGGACCTGTTTTCTTCCAAGAAGTGTGAGTATTGCTGACGTAGTCGATGCCCCGACGTACAGGGTTCATCAACACCGCGCTATCCTGGTCGTTCTTCACTCCGCTGGCTCGGCTCAGCTTCTGCATCTACCTCGTTCACATGACGCTGCAGACCTGCCTGCTGGGTTCCATCAAAGTGCCCCTTTACTTCCACGACTCCATTGTGGTGAGTCCTGGCACCTGCTACCATCTATGACCATGCTTCACTTGCAACTATTATTGAAATCATTCACAATAAAATCATTGCTGCTGCTTTTCTTCAATTTTCCAAGTCTTAAAAGTTACCAAATATTATCATATTCTAAGCACTTGGAGGCTGTAATCTTCTCCAACAAATCAATTAGAATTAAATTCTTAGGTCACTATTTTTAAGTGGTCAAGTTTATATGCATGAAGCTAAATTCTGGTGGTTTACATATTAGAATCAAGTCTTGTTTTTTTCTCTTTGAAACTTGAAAAATTTCGAGCCTGCCCAGATGTTATTTGATGCCAAGGCTTAGTGTCTTACCAAGTATTACATGTTGAACGCTTGCAGGTTCCACAGTTCTTTGCTGACCTAGTCATGTCGACTGGGCTTGCCGCAGCTCTATACTTGGCCGTGGAAGCGCCTTTCGCGGTGCTGACAAACTTGACACTTCGCCGAGGTAGGCCGGGCTTTCACCGACATCTGGACCTAGATTCTACATTGCTTTAGCATGGCCTACTGTTATACAATGTCCCATTCGTCGACAAACGGCTTGTTGTACTTAAGCTGCTCTTGCATGGAGACTGGGGATCGAGGGTTTTTAAATTTTGCTTTTCCAATTTTGTCTCGACATTCGTAGACATCCATAGAATTGACTTTCAGCTCAGAACACATAATGGCTTAGATCATACAACTTTTGGAGATAAGAAACATTAAATGAAACCAAGCAATTAATCATAACTCAATGCACACTTTTATTGCCAACACCAATACATCAAATCTGCCAAAAAGATATGCAGCCAACTATTACTGAAAGTTCTAGTTCATATTTACAAACAATGTTCCCTCAGTCAGTCGGTACCTTTTAGAGAACTTAGAAGCTAATCATGGTAAAACATTACGTTTAGATTACGCCTGAGTCATATGGTATTACTAGGTTTTCGTTTTTCTTTTTATCTTACTTAAAGGCTACCTGCAAGTATTGGCTAAGATATTGTGCATTATTTTTTTCAGGAAAGACAAGAATCACGAAAAAGCCCGTCATCACTGGTCAGCAAATTGGTGAAGTTAGCACAAGCGTCAAAGTGGCAGACGACTGAAACTTGATAAGTATGATTTATTTATTATTTTTACTTCCAGCAATATCCCTGACTAAAAAATTATTTGCTCCAAATAAATTAAGATTTAAAAAAGAAAATCACGATTCAAACAGTTTTGTCTCTCTAAATGTCCTAGAACTAGAGTGGTATCCTTCGAGGGGTCGTGCCCAAAGGCAATTCAATAAAGGCTTCCAAACACCAAGGAGCTAACCTCCTTGAAAACCCGTTAGTTTCGCGTTGCCTCGAATGTAAAAAAAGAACTCAAAATCACAACGTATGAACAGCCACAATTTAACGAAGGTCACCAAATCGATTGAGCTCGTCTTTCAGAGCCAATATCTGCAAGGAAGAAATAGCAGCATGAGTTACAGCAGAAAAACGGTAAAGCGCATACGCGAAAATCGACCGAAGTAATCGCAAACGAACAAACCTTATCCTGGTGGGCCTGCTTGACATCCGGCGACGCCTTGACCTTGTAGCCTTCAGCCGAGGTGATCTTCACGAGCTTCTCAAGCTCCTTGCTGAGCTTTTGCCGCTTGGCCAACGCCCTGGCCGCGTCTTCAGCAGACGCCACCTCCCCGTTGTCCAGGTACACAGTGCAGTTGTAATCGATGATAGTGCCCGATCGAACGTTGCTTCTCTGCTCGTCGGGCGTCTCGGCGGTGATGGTCAGCTTGGAGCAGCCCGCCAGCGACTGGATTACGTGCGTGTAGTTGCTCAGCGACGGTATCTTCCGACTGACCACGGTGACTGGAAGGAATGGTATGCGCGCCGGTTAACGATTTTCGTTCCGAGCCACGAATCATTAACTTTCCAATCAATGTAGGCTATGGTTGATCACCGCTAGCTGTACGGCTAGCTATGTTCGAAGAAAACACTTACTCAGGGGTTTTTGTTTCGAAGGGGAAGAGAGATATTCTTGTTTTAGTCGTCTAATTGACGAGACGACCTCTAGCACCACTTTCATTTCTTCTTCCATTGCCTCATCTCTCCACTTGTCCCACTGCCACGAAAAGAAACATCACCAACAAATTAATTGCCAATCTTATTAAAACTATGACATGCCAGGGGTTTCATGCAAATGATTATCTCTGTTCAATCCAGCAAAGATTTGCCTGCAAGGATCTGATTTCTAATGGACGAGAACCGGGAAAAGTTCTTGCCGCATTTCTGAGAGCAGTGAGTCAGTGGTAGATTACCTTGGCCTTCTGCGGGAAGGGAGATTGCATGATGGTGTCGTGTGAACAGCTTGGCATCCGATGGTAGAGAGCTTCGCAGAGGAACGGCATGAACGGGGATAGGGCATTGGTCGAAACGTCGAGGCAAGCGAGGAGTATGCTGCACACCGTTATCGCTGTCTCTCCATTCGCAGACTGGAGCACAGTCTTTGAGCTTTCCTGCAAACGTACATGATACAAAATTACTATGGTTATGGTTATGTTTATAGTATGAACCTATCAGATTTACACAGGTACCTAAATGGGAACTGGGAAGAATGATGAATGAATTCAGAATTACAAAATATCTCACAAATTATTCTTAAATTTAGTTAATCTTGTGGAATCCTGCACACAGTAAGATTTTGTTGTGTCCTATATTTTGTAAACTAACAAAAAGAATCACTTTAGTAAACAAATCTTTGCATGTGCCTAACATTTAGTTCAACTTAGTCACCAGTTAATGCCATCCACTTAAACTCCAAGCAAACCACCTGCTATCGACACATTTCCCCGTTGCCCGGCCGACCAAACCTACGAGATAGATGTCGCAGAACTCATAGTAGATGAACGTCTTGAGCGCGGCCACCGAGACGTGGAGGTCGCCGGTCTGGAGGCCGTGATTGACCTCTCCGACCATGTTGGCCAGCCGGCTCAAGATCCAGCGATCGAGCCTAGAGAAGGCGGGGTGCGACGGCAACGGCAGGGGAGCACACATCGCGTGGTGCCGCTTCGAAGCGAGCCGCACAAACTTGTGCGCCTGCCACACCTTGTTGCAGAACAGCCGGTTCGTCCGGCATTCGGCCACGTCGAAGTTGATGAAATGATCTGGAATGCGCGGGAGACAACGATCGATTGTGTGCCCACGACGGTATTACCTTATTCGAGTTTTATGTGAGGCTCTTTCCAACAAGCATTGCAGCAGCTGGTGTCAAGATATTTGGTTCAAGCTTAGAGAAGTATTTTGGTTTGAACATTGTAATGTCAACCCAAAATGTTAAAAAATGTTATTCAATACGTGCCAAATGAGTAAATTAGCAAGATTTTTTTCCTAATTGAGGCAATATCTTTACATAACAAAACATCAATTTCATTACACTGAAGATTTAAAATTTATAGGTTGCCTATAGCTACTTTAACGGTTCTCAACTACTGTATTTTTTTGTTTTTTTAATCCTCTTCATACTTTTAATATTGTGGGAGCAGAGCGTGAATCTAAGAGCATCTGTCCCACATTCGGGTATGCCATTAGGATATGACTTTGTGTGTTTATCTAACGTTCGATCAAAGTCCGCTTTGGTCATGAGGCCTTCGTCAAAGCTGTTCTTGACTTGTGTGTGAAGTTCCTGAAACATTTCAATCACCATTAAATATTTTTCGCACAAAGTGACATAGTGAGAAAGTGACACAGCGCCAGCAAAGGTGCATTCTATGTCAGGGCTTGCTCACATACCTCAAGCGACAGGCCTTTTATTACATTCTCTGGGTATATGACGTTTCCCAAACTTTTTGACATCTTCTTGCCTTGCGCATCACAAATGATTCCATGCAGAAAGATTTTCTGTAAAAAAACAATTGTTATAATTTCAATAACTACAATCGTGGAGAGAGGAAATCCATGGAATTATTTTTTTTTTTTCATGCAAAAGTATCTGTGAGCTGAGGTTGTAAGGCATCAGGCTTTATCACTTGATGTTTTTAAATTGCGTGACATCGCTGATAATGGTAAGGAAGCTAATGTTAGCTTTAAACTGCTATGTTGTGATGTGATGTACAAAAATCCCGACTGCGAACAGCCCATCGATGATTTAACGAGCGATTCGATTGAAAGAAGGCAAACCTTGCACGCACATTGAAGGGCAGCTTGCCAGTGAGCTCTGTGCAGAGCATCACCATCCGAGCGACCCAGAAGAACAAGATGTCGTGTCCGGTGATGAGCTGCGAGATCGGGTAGAACCTCTCCAAGCCGGCGCTCTGCGGCAGAAACCGTCACGCATTGAAACAGTGCATTCGGAAGACATGCGCTACATGCCAAGCTTCATGGAAACAAGAAAATAAGAGAAATTACCAACTACTGTGTTGCTTTGCATTTCTTGTTTTTGTATTTGTTACTTTATATTCTAATTTATTTCCACACTCGGCACAGTTAAAAAGAAGAGACATACATCCTTGTGTTGATATGTGGTAAATGAGATTAATGTCATCGTAGCCAACATTGATAAAAAAATTCCCCAAGTTCTCTAAGAAGCAGAATTTTAAAATCACAATCAGTGAAGTTGTAAGGAAAATCCAGATAGAGAAAACCTGGACATTCTTTATCAAGATGCATCGATCACGGCTCCATTGAATAAATTCCCTTGTTTCCGGAACAAATGTGGTAACGCCAGCGGCAAGTGCGTCGCATCTGCGTTGTCACCTGGTTCGGCCAGTCAAATGCCGAGATCGGCAGCAGGCCGGCGGAGAACCACGTGTCCAGCACGTCGGCGTCCTGCTCGACCAGCAGCAGCGCCGCCTCCGCCGCCCCCAGGCCGAGCTGGCGGGCGGCCAGCGCCCGGGCCTCCGCCTCGTCGCGCGCCGCGACCCACATGCCGTCGCCGGCGGCGGCGCCCGGCGACCGGCACTCGTACATCGGCACGCGGTGGCCCCACCACAGCTGCCGCGACACGCACCAGTCTCTGCACGGGGAGCGCAATCGCACGTCCGTCAACGAGTTAACCAGTAAAGCAGGAGCGTTTAATTGTAACGGGACAAGATGCTTTCCAATTAACTTGAACCTTGGGAAAACTTCAAGGATCTGCAAGGAACTTGAGGCAAGAATATCTTTGCAATCGAAAATGTGTGCTGCATGTAAGTTATATGGACGGCCATGCCATCCATAAAACTCTGTGGAAGATCAATACCCAGGCAAGAATTTGAATTTTTCAAATATCAATGAGGTAATATGCTCTTTGTGTAGTAAAGGGATCATGGGAAACTTTAAATATTACTTGAATGACAACTTGAGTCAAGGAGGGACACAAACACCAATTGGCTTACAAGGTGGAAAAACAGATCAAGCAAGGAGAACTTTTGTCCATAGCAAAATGAATTGTAGGACATAAAGACCTAGGGTAAAGTAAATTAAGGAGTATATATATATAACAAGTCCAAATGTCCCAAAAAAAATAAAATAAAACACTTGCTTGGAAGAAACAAAAGGCACACTTTGTGAATGTAGTAGGCCGACCAATGCTAAAATCGAGCTGTGGACAAGATCGGGCTACCTGATGCCGTGCAGCCAGCGAAACCATGTCTTCTCAAAGTCCTTGGGCTCGATGACGAGCGCCCCGTCACGCACTGCTGCCGACGCCGCCTCGGCCATCTTGCCGCATCGCACGAACCACTGCGGCTTGAGCAGCATCTCGACGACGTCACCGGAACGGCTGCAGATGGGCACGTTCGTGGCGTGGTCCTGCCGCCCGCGCAGCAAGCCCAGCTGTTGGAGCTCCGCCAGCACCGTGGCCCGCGCATCGAAGCGCTTCAGCAACTGCAGGGATGGCCAGGGTTACATGCCAGGTTTTAGTGTGGGACTCGTGTATTTACTGCGAGTCCTTGGTGACCGCAGAGCATTTAACTACCTATTGTCAGCGCCCAGCGGTGTGACTTCATCAAATTTCCCACTAAAATCCAAGTTTTCAATCATGCTGGGGATGCATAACTTAATTCTCAAGCAAATAGGCAGAGAAATTTTAATTTCTTAAGACCCGATTTTACAATTTTGCCAACTCCAGGTTAAAGTGGGAGTTAAGTTATTTGTTATGGCAACGGCCAATGGGATGCAGTGGAATTCATTTGTTTCTAGGGGTTAGATGCTTAACCCAGAGTTGACAAAAGTTGTAATACTGGCCCTAAGACCCGATTATTTTCCTAATCTTAGCACGTTAGGTTCAAGAAAAAATTTATTACTTGGATATTTATTCTACGCCACCAAACTTCAACTTTTCCTGACTTAAGGAAAGCTCTGCTGTCCGCTTTTTATAGAAAGAGCTTACATAGAATTTTCCCAGCTTCAAGATGACTCGACCTTCTTCGTTGAATACTGAGACGGGTCTTAGATTATTTCTCTTTCCTACTTCAAAATCTGTCTGGTCGTGAGCTGGGGTGATTTTCACAGCACCTGCAAAAAAAGACACAAAAAACAAAGATGTTAACTACCAATAGTGTGTTAAGGAAAAAACAACCTAGATAAAAAAATATATTAGATTCTTTCATGCGTAAACAGTAAACTTGTAGTTTAACAAACCTGTTCCAAAGGCGGGATCTACGAAGCTGTCGGCTATTATCGGGATTTTAATGCCGGTGAATGGATGTATCGCAAAAGCTCCGTGTAGATGTTTGTACTTAATGTCATCAGGGTGGACAGCTATTGCAACGTCACCAAGCATTGTCTCGATACGAGTGGTGGAAACAACAATCTCGCCGTCTGCAAAGCAAGAATACTAAAATAGTAACTAGAACTATACTTCCAGTCGGTACCCATATAATATACTGGGCACAACATATTATGCAACCATGCTTATACCTTGATCAAGAAGCTTGTATGCAAAATTGTGGAGAACACCAAATTCGACGGGTTTCTCATAACCAGGTACTGAGAGCATTGTTGAACCTTTGATCTCCTTCAGGTCTACTTCTATGTCGGAAATAGCCGATTGCAAAGTGCATGACCAGTTTACCAAAGAAAGTGATCGATAAATAAGTCCCGAATTATACAGCCGAATGAATGCCTCTTTCACTGCAATTGATTGTTTCTGGAAACAAGATGAAAATAAGTTCTTATTTAATACTCTAGAAAATCCGTTGGAGGACCAGGCCATTTTTTCAAAAACTTACAGGATTCATTGTGAATAGTTCCCTTGACCAATCCATGGACGCACCCAAGCTTTTCAGCTGTTCGGTAATGTGTTGCCCTTTCTCATGCTTCCATTTCCAAATTTCTTCAACAAAACGATCTCTTCCGATGTCGTGCCTTGTCAGTGTTCTCTTCTGCCACAAGTTCTTTTCGACAATCACTTGAGTGGCGATTCCAGCGTGATCCAAACCCGGGACCCATAGCACTGAATGGCCCTGCATGCGGTGCCATCGAGCAGACACGTCTTGGACTGTAGCTGTTAGAGCGTGGCCCAAATGTAAGACACCAGTAACATTTGGCGGCGGTAGAATCATAGTAAATGTTTCGGTGGCATCGTTTGGCAAAAAATGTCCTTTTTCCTCCCACCATTTAAACCGTTTTGCTTCAACATCAGTAGGCTTGTAGGCTGTGGTTGGTGAACTTGTTCCTTCGGTAATAAAAGTTCATTAATACACAATTCTGTGGGGCATTATAACCTAGAACAACATTATTTGAATACTTACTGTGACTGGGATTTTTATTGGACTTTACAGATGAAGATTTCCGAAAACTACTGACTTCTCTAATTGTTAAACTTGTACATCTTACTAGAAAATTAAAATAAACATCGTTGTTGCATGCTTGCAGATTTTTTTTTGATTTAAAAGGACTAAAATACTTGTACATTTTTGAGTAGGATTTCGCGCTGAGCGCGGCGACGCTGATTCGCCGACAAACAACCTGCTCGCCGGTCTACAAACAGCTGACTGCAGTAACGGCACCCGTCATGGCGACGATGGCAACATCAAGATTTTGTGGTTATGCAATCAGGTTGCATGAACGTAGTTTAAGTAATTTGGTAGGAAAAGAACTGTGTTTTGTTAAAAAGAATAGTCATTTAGCATTACGATCATTTTCGTTTGGTAGGAAGCCTTTTAAATTACAAAACATCAAAGAAAATAATACTTTACTTTTGGGACTTGCTGGGTGCAGTGTGGGTGCCCTTGTAGGAGCTGGATATGCATATTTCAAACTTCAAGAGTTTAGAACAGGCGTTAAGCCCATAAGCAACAAGGGAAATGGTACCGAAGACCGAGTTTTGGAATCTTTACCCGATGTTCAAGCAACCAGAAAGGTACAGATCGGAGATTTTTCTCCTGAAATGGGACTTCATTTGAAGTAGGTAGCTTGAAAGTCCAAATGCAATGACTTCAAATTGTTAACTGACTGGAATAGCCATGGAAATTACTCAGTAAAAAATAGCGAGTCACCAGCATTGAATTAGGGATCTCCCAATTGGAAGGCATATGCTGCCCAAGCTACCATGTCTAAGCAGTTATTTCAAAACTGTAATGCATCTATTTGGTCATTATCTAGTACCTACCTAGCTTAGTTACGTAGAGAGGTACTGCCAATACGCACACTTAATTGTTTGTCTCTCTACAGGTTGTGATTCCGACTGATAACTCAGGCTTGAATTTAATTCTCTTTCAATACACTACTTGTCCATTTTGCTGCAAAGTACGAGCCTTCTTAGATTATTATGGATTTTCATACGATATTGTTGAAGTCAACCCCGTACTCAGGAAAGAAGTCAAGTGGTCAGAATATAAGAAAGTACCTATTTTATTGGCTCAAGTAGATGATGGATATCAGGTTGGTACACTACTCCCTGTCCCTATGTGAAATATTTTGCTGTTTTTTCATCTAGGCTTATCAATGAGTGAATACATTTATGGGTTTCATCGTGACAATAAGCAATAAATAAAAAATAAATGAACATACCATCAATGAGTTTTGTTTGTTGCTGGTAATTAATCCATAAATGTTGTTTTTGTGTTCAGCAATTGAATGACAGCACCATGATTATATCGGCATTAACGTCGTTCATGATCGATAGGGGTCAAGACCTGAAGGATGTGGTCAAATGTTTTCCAACCATTGCATACAACGATGATGCTGGCCAGGTGAAGACCGAGATCATGAACCGATATTTTCTCATGTTCCAAGGCAACAGCTTGCCAGAAGGCAGGACCAAAGAAAACATACTGTGAGCAATTACTGTTGAACCAGCCAATATGATTTGCTTTTTCATCCACACCTGGCTTTTTCACTGATGAGCTTGAACTTAACTTTGTCCAATTGATATTTGACAACATGTCCACTTTAAAAATGTGAATCGACTTTGGAAGCAGGTATTTAGAAGAGTGAAATAATCTCAGGTGAAACTAGAGACTACTAATTCTGTAATGTGTTCCTCCAGGCAAGAAAGAAAGTGGAGGAAGTGGGCTGATGACACTCTAGTTCATGTGCTGTCACCAAACGTCTACAGAACTCGGAAAGAGGCATTCCAAGCCTTCAACTGGTTCTCGGATGTGAGTTGAGACCGCTTGCGCTAGTTAACACATTTTATTTCAAGTGCTGTATAATTGCCCAACTTTGATAAATTTTAGCATTCCTAAAATTTCACATTTATTTAAATATTTCATATTTTTCAGATATATCATGTCCTAAGTAATTAGCCCTTTAACACCCAAGTTTCTTTCAGCTCGATTTTTTTTTGTCACTTAACCAGCCAGCACAATGTGGCTAGAACAACAGGTGGCAATACTTTCCTTGATGTTATTACAAGCTTCTGCTAAAAGCATGCAACGGACACCCGTTTTGTGGTCACTCATGTAACCCAGGCACAATTCAAACTTATGGCAAAGCTTAGAAACAAGAGCTTTGATAGCGCAGCAGACACAGTGGACATGTTAACATCGTTAACAAGTAGACGCAACGTCCATTCCTGCTCTCGAATTCGTCGCCACCGTCCAGCTCTCATTGCGTCCGACGTCGAAAACCGAGAGACTTGGCAACCGGCACTAACTGAACGGCGTGTTTCCCCGGACGGCAGGTGGGCGACTGGCAGACGCACTTCAGCGCGTGGGAACGCCACCTGGTGATCTTCGTCGGCGCGTCCGCCATGTGGATCATCGGCAAGCGGCTGAAGAAGCGGCACAACCTGAAGGAGGACGTGCGCCAGTCGCTCTATGACGAGTGCAACCTGTGGGCGCGATCGGTGCGCAAGCGCGAAACGGCGTTCATGGGCGGCGAACGGCCCGACCTCTCCGACCTCGCCGTGTTCGGCGTGCTGAGCAGCGTCGAGGGATGCGACGCGTTTGCCGACGTGCTCGAGCACACGAAGATCGGGCCGTGGTACGCGCGGATGAAGACGGCCGTCGGGAACCACGAGGGGGGAGTGGGGGCGGGCGCGGGTGAGTAGGAGCTCGCTGCTAGGTCGTCTGTTTGTAGTTTTAGTCGTTACGTTGTGCTAGGAATTGTGCGGGGAACTTATTGTAAGGTTCGTTCTGGTCCCGTTCGTTGTGCTCCCATCTGGTTGACTGATTTTCGAAAGCAAAATTTGTTTTCAGTAAAAATGGGTTGCCGGTTAATTATTTATTGACACTGTTGAAACCTTTACTTGGTTACATGTCATTGCAGGCAGAAAGCTTTTTAAACACACCACCTTCACAAACTCGTTTTTGCTATTTCTAAAGTTATAAAATGTCTCCCTCCCGATGTTAAAAATAAAGTATTATGAAACTGTAACAGAAGAATGTTGTAATTATTATTTTTTAATAAGTACAGAAAATTTCATATACCCATACAACAACACAAAACTCTAGCATCAGTTACTCCCTTGGTATGAATTTCCTTGTAACAATAACATCCGTCTTTGTAATTTGGCCGATGGGCACTGCTTTCTATAAGGGACACGGTTGTTGCCGATAGAACAGACAGAATCCACGGTTTGCTCGGTCGGGCGGTGGTCCGTTCTCGTTGGCGTCCGTTACAACAGTCAGCACAAACGGCTTGGACGACGCTGGAAACAAAGGATGACAATATGATGCATGATGAGATGAGCTTCTTAAGGAAATGATGGAAGCTTGCTTTTTGAAAGTGGTGAACCTGTAAAAATGTGGCTCTCGACATGAAACAAACTCTTGCTTAGGATGTTACAAACAGTTTGGCATGTTGGAAACGCCGGTTCTCGTGAGATCCCCGAGGTTAAGGAACATCGCACTAAGTTAGGTGTTGGATTGGTGACCATCATGCACGTGATCAGTTCTTTTCGGGAGAGAGGTTTGAAGTGAGTACGACAACTTCACTTGCCTTGCTTATCAACCTCTCGACAGCACGGATAAGTGGAGGAATCCTGTTGTTCGAGTTGTACCGTCCTTCGGAAAGGACTTACAGCCGGTGGTCCCTTTGGTGCACAAATTTGTCACAAATTTCCAATTTGATATTTTGTCTCTAATAATAAACAGGCAATATTTTCCCAGGATTGCATGCTCATAGTGTTGCGTTGGCTTACTCGTGGTGGTTACAAAGCCGTTGCCGCAGAAGCGGTCGGTGTTGAGCGGGACGGAGCCTTGCGTCGGGTTCGGGATGACCACGAAGTCGTGCGTGCAGCTCGCTCCGTTGAGAGCCGCCGTCGGCGTCCCTGCATCAGAGAGATTCCCGTCAGGGCTACGGCTACGCACTATCGCCGCTTCTCATGCCACTCGCTTTTTAACTGGGGTTCCATTGTTAGGTAACTTTGTCAAATCGTGACTCACGAAATCGAGGCAACTCACTTGCCTGTTTTGAAAAGTTTACAAGGCATTCACACCAAATGGAAGTTTTTGTATTGAAATTAAGTTGGATAGAGAAAAAGTGCTAAGCCATTGTAGACTTTTTCAGAAGTCAAATATTAATTATTAATTTTTTTACTAATGTTACATGTCTGTATTATGGATCGTGAATGCAAGACAAACCAAGAATGAATTTCGGGAACTTACCGGTAAAGTCATTTTGCGTTCTTTACCCAGTTCAAAAAATAGAAGTTCATTATGTCGCATAGGTTTTACAGTTTGCATACTGTATTGAGTGACTTGTTGCTCTAAAGACGCTCTTGTAAGTTTCCAACTTGTTGGTCCGATTAGCTTTGGAATAAGCTGAGAACCAGGGAAAAAGCTCTTTGACTGCCTATCCACGCAGGGCTAAGCAACAATGGTGACCCCATTCCCGATCGCGGGGTTGAACCATGATATGGCTGCGACGCCGAGCTAAGCTAGCGAGCGCCGGCTGCCGACATTCCGTCGACGGACCTAGCAAGTCGGCTTCGACGTCGGTGGGCCCGGACACGGTGAAGGAGAAGGGGTCGGCGGCGTTCTGCCGCCACTCGATGCTGCAGTAGCCGCCCGCCATGCGCACGCACACCCCGTAGTTGAGGTTGGCCAGCTCACGCGTTCCTGGAATGTCTGCATCCCACTTGTCATAACTACCAAACCCTGGTTTTTTTTCCTTACTTACATAAATGATTTGACAAGTTAAAATATATATATGAAGCAAAAAACAGATGCATCTTCGAAAATATTAGGGGACTTGCAAAAATATTCCTGGCGGATTGAAATCTGATTTAATAAGTTTATATACTTAAAGTAAATGCCAGGATATAATAACAAATGAAAAGAACTGAACTAATGGCGGCAGTCGATCGTTCACGGCGTTTATCTGTCTGTGTCCTGTGTTACGCACCGGTGACGGGGTCGGGTGCTGGGTTGACAGTCTGGCCGTAGTTGAAGCTCATGACTTTGCCGGCGACGGCCGTGTAGTACATCAGGCAGCCCGTCGGAGCTGCAGGCAGACACGCGTTCGACCTCGTTCGACTCTTTGTACGCTACGCTAAGCAGCGTGCGGGAAACAGAAAGGAACGTGAATTTTGCTCATTGTGCTAATAAAGTTAAATTCTATTTTTAATTATCTCTCGTCCGTAACATGACCCATTTTGCCTTATAATCTCGTTAAGTTTTAAAACAATTTTACATCTTTGCTTTTTGCCAAGATTCAAGTTCTTTAACAAAGTACCATTTAAATTATTACCTTCTTAAGACTCGTGGCTTTTCCTAAGCAGGTAGCATAGCTTTGCGAAACGTCAGGAAAAGATTGAGTTTGGGGTTTAGCATTCAATTACTCAGTTCAATAATTTTTTTCTGAATACCATTCAAGTTGTTATAGCTAAAGGATCAAAAGAATTGAGAAGCACCTCTATCCGGACTGTTGCACGCAATCTGCGTGATTTTAATGTTCCACTTGCGGGCGGGCAACAGCACAGCGCCGGCGTCGACGGTCAGCTGAACCGCATTGCCCTCGGACGGGAAGTCGACGTAGACTGAAACAGCGCAAAGGCAACGTGAGAACCTGCACGGGTCGCGCCTGTCGGAAGCGAGGCGAGCGCGGTGTCTTACGATGCTGGTTCGAGTTGTCGCCGCAGATCCGGGGCACGACGGAGGCGCTGCCCGAAACCGCGAAGCCGTCGTCGACGCAGCTGCCGCTCGCGTTCGGTTGCGCCAGCGTGAAGTCGAGGAAGTCCAGCCGGAGCTGCCGATGCAGTGGTTAAAACACGGTCAGGCAGTGGTCAGTATGCATTGGCGGTGCTTGCCGGGGGATTCGGTATCGGGGGGTTTATCGATATTTTGAATGATGTTGAATGGTGAATGACGTGCCGACAAATAAATGTTTACAATTGGGCAAGTTCTTGCTGAAATATGAATGGAACCTATAATTATTCACACTTACTGGAAGATCTCGACAGCTAGTTCCTTTCAAAAGCAAGGATAAATGGTATGAACTACAGAGAACGAATGCAACTGCAGTTATCATCACTCTAGCTGATATAGCAGCACGTTTGGTGGGGATCAATGCGTAGCAAAATGGAATTGTATCAAAATGATTATCCATTAACGAATTTCCACCCACACTGGGGCTCGAGTCCCTGCCTTTCTAGGTGGCTCGAGTTCATTACGCTCTCTCACCTGGCAAATCCCGGGGTCGCACTTCTTGACCGTGATTGTGCATCGGCTTCCGCCAGCCGATGACAGGGGGTACTCGGGGTTTGTGAAGTACGTGCAGTTCAGCTTCGACCACGAGCCACAACTCTTCTGAACTGCAATAGTTTTACACATGCAACTCGTGTAATCATTTTTAACAACGTCGGCCAATGCCAAGGTCCTTCTTAGGACCACAAATGAATCTCATCAGAGCTAAACCAGTCTCTCATGCAGCATCGGAACCCAGTATAAGCCTTTCCAGGAACCAGAAAGTTTCTATTTTGTGGATTATCAATAATTTACCGTGCTGCTATTTGTGTTCATCTAAATAGAGCTCACCAAATTGTTGCCTTTTGAAAGCTTCTCAAAGACTATAGTTTTGGAAGTCTTCATGAAAATCAGATTTGGTAATTTTCTTTTGATGGGCAAGGAACACACTACACATTACCAAATTGCAGATTTTTACCATGGCAAATCTCATGTATCTGATCCAATCCTCGAATTCGCTATCTGTCAAGTGTACCGAATACTATATCAGCACTTTATTCGATTGATTTGGAAACAAATTATCGGCAAATAAATTCACGTTTCAATTTTCTAAAAACTTGTTTTTCGTTCTGCGGGCACTTACTAACGCAGCAGACGCCCTTTCCGGCAGCACAGCTTCCGGAGGGAGAGCCGCCGAAGTGCCGGCACTCATGCTTGGTGAAGCACGTTCCGTTGAGCCGGTTGTCGCCCTTGCACGGGTCGTTCCGGAATCTTCCCATGCCATACAGCGCAAAGACTAGAGCAAGCAGGCGTTACGCTACCGCAAATCACACTTGATGGGTCGGGCACTAGCTCGAGACTTATTAAGTTTAAGAAATGCAAATTTTGAAAGTGGATGGTTCTGTATAAACAAAGAGCTACGATGAAGCGGACGTTAGCACTTAGCAGCATCTTCCAAATTTAATTTTATACTTACCAACATTGTGGCATTGATACCTCTTGTTAATCAACATTCTGTTAACATTGACATCTAAGATTTCTAAATGTTGTCTAAATGTTTCAGGAATCTTAAGTATTCGGTTACAAATAGACCTGAAAGATTGTCATTTAATTTGATCAGTGTTACGCTTACATTTCGTTTCCCTGCTGGTGACATCTGCGGTTGTAAAACTTTCGTTGCTGTGCATGGAAACTTGGCTGAAAATCACAACGAAAACAAATAAAGCCAGTTCCCTCATCTTGGACGTGGACACTTTGTGAAATGCACCTGTGCAGTACTGACTACTGGCTACGTGGTCTTGTATTTATAAACAAGCTTCTGTCTCCATTCAACAAAAAGGGAATTTTATTTGGTGCATTCATACTAATTGGCAAGTCTGCCAGCTATTTACAGTTTCTTGCAGATGAGATTTTATTTTACATAATCTGTGTTTATACTGTTTGTAGGCCAGGCTAGACATGTTTTCAATACCTTAAGAAAACATTCAGTGGTATCTACTAAAGTGCCTTTGCTGTACAAAACACATGATTATCAGGCTGACATTTTTAGGGCTGCTCTTACAATGTCCAATTAAGGAAGGAAGAAAACAGAAGCTACCACTAGGTTGTCACCATGAAGATGAGTTTTTATCTTGCTTAACTGGAAATTGTAAAACCAGCCCATAATCAACCAACCAACATTAACAGTTTGAAAACTGAGTTTTTAACTCAAATGCGCTTCTTGATCTCTTTCGCAAGTGATCGCGTATCAGCAGGGGTATCTCTGTCGTCCACACTGCAAAGTCGTTGTTCATAGTTGAGGCTGAAGCCCAAGTTGGCAGGGTCAAACTCGATGTCGTTGGTAACCACGTAGAGCATAAACGGCTTGCTTGATGCTGAAATCAAACAAATAAACGCAGTAACGTCAGTGTTTTAGCCTCTTCTCCCAACCCGCAACTCAACTAGCTTTTCAAACAAGCTTTATACGACACTGTTTAATATTGTGGTTTTCGACACTCACAAACGATTGGGCGGAAGTTGGTGCCGCAGTATCTGTCGGCGGTGACCTCGGACCCTCGTGTCCGGCCGTTGGGGATGATGATGTAGTCCTCGTTGCA
This sequence comes from Nemurella pictetii, assembly GCA_921293315.2. Taxonomy (NCBI): domain Eukaryota; kingdom Metazoa; phylum Arthropoda; class Insecta; order Plecoptera; family Nemouridae; genus Nemurella; species Nemurella pictetii. Next base: position 7,172,168 of record OV121118.1, on the reverse strand, counting down.
GTCGGCTCCGCTCAGCGCCGGGGGGTTGTAGTCCGGGCCTTCGTCACAAAATAATAAGAAATAAGCTGCATTCTGGCCGAGTTTCACCAAATGTGGCATGTACTCAACACTACTATGAGTCATGCTCATATCAAAACAAAATTTCTTAGATTGCAAATTTGATGAGTAAGGAAAATGTGTGCTATTAAAAGGGAATAGATTTTTATGTTAGTATTTCTCTAAATCTTTCTGCTTTGCCTAGTTTTGTCTAGATTAGTCTACCAGTTAATAAGTTACCTACTGGAAATCCAATTAGTACAAAAAACAAATGTGACAAATTGTTAACAAAAGGTTCTGGCGCATACTTTGCAAGCTTCCGCCATCTCCGGACACAACAAACGAGTTGTTTGCTGTCTTGGACCATCGGATGCGACAGTAATCGGGAGCCATGCCGATGCAAACGCCGTAGTTGAGGTTGCTGATTTCTCGGGTGCCTGGCAAGTCTAGCGGACAAAACAGTCAACAACGGTCACGCCGCACTGCAATCTGTTCGAATCTCATAGCTTGGCAGTAAATTTAGCAGTTTTTACTTTTTAGACATAAAATTGAACCATTTTGGCCTGTGATTCTTTCCAGTACTGAACAGACCAGTGGAAAAGATTTTTAAAGTCCCAGTTATGTAGGATGCAACGTACCTAATGTTTGATTTATTTATGTTTCACAGCACTCAGTACCTTGCATCTTACAACAATATCAATGCCAGAAATATAATTTCTCCAGTCATATCTTTAATTGACATATTCGTTTATTCGTGTATCTGAAAGGTAACGTTGTGTTCTACAACAAGTCTGCAAGGAACATTTTCTATGCCATACCTGTGTTTTCATTGATGGAGCTTGTGGACTGCGCGCCATAGTTGAAGCTCGTGACGGTGTCCCGGACGGCAGAGTAGTATTGCAAGCAGCCGGCCATCACTGGGCAAAACGCAGGTCGTTAGAACAGAGTTCGGACCTCCGCTTCAGAGTCTGCAGGGAAACTCACCCCTGTCCTCGCTGTCGCAACCGATCTGAGTGATGTGCACCACCCATTGGCGATCGTCTGTGCCCCCGCCAATGACAAACGATATGTCAATCGTCACATCTTCTTCCACGTAGTTCACGTAGACTGGAAGAAAACAATGTTGTTATACTAATTGCCTTGTTGTTCAAGGGAAGCAAGGAAAATTCTTGCCTACTCCTTCTGCTACATGCTATTTTTTCCCATATCTATTCAACTCGATGGGAACACCTAAACAAGTTGAGAAGTTGATAGCTCTTTCACCTTCCCCTGTCTCCTAAGTATTTGACATTAAGACCAATTCTCTATGTTCCTAAAGTTAGGTAACATTGCTTGACCAGTTATTGAAGGTTGATCAACAATTAAATGGCCAAAGTACGGTCAAAGCATGTTGAATATTTTCTCCAAAACACTGATTTGTGGAAGAATTCTTGTTTCTGATGTGTCCCACCTTCTGAAAGAACCCTTTGTCCCTCATAACTCAATGCATTGGTGCTGTTGGACAGGAGCAGGCCTCATGTTGGCACCATGTTCACTCTCAGCAATCTGCTAGGCATTAGCTACTGCAGTAAACCATAGAACTCCTATTCACTAACTTTTCCAGTTTCTACTACTTCAGCTTTGGTAAAATTTCTGCTGCAGAATGTCCCAAGTTAGCAAATAGAGGTTGGGGTTGCCGAGATATCTGCGTGCACTCACCGTGTTGTCCGGTGAGGTCTCCGCAAATTTCGGGCACCTCTGACCCGCCGCCCTCGACGAGCAATCGGTCGGTGAGGCACTCGCCTTGAGCCATCGGGCTCGCTAGCGTGGTCACCGCCTCAAAGTCCAGCCGCAACTGTGTCCATTAAACACACACTTTAATCCGTTTCAGAGATTTGTGAATTTCGGGATTTATCGTGCTTTTCTTATGGGAATGCATTTGTATTTGTTTTTATTGACCATTGAATGGGAAGGTTTGCATGTGGTAATTTCCCGTATGTAGTAGGATGAGCCATGGGGTGACAAAGAAACAGCAAAGACAAGTGTTGCAATCTAGTAAAACTTGTTTTCAGATAAGCTCTTTATTGATAGGGAAACAGAATGCTATATCTTCCAGAAATGTTAATCCTTAGTTGTCCTTAAGAACCTCTGAGAAATGTTGGGGGAATCAAATGAAAATATTAGCAACTATCCACAAGTTTTTTGAAATCTGTATTAGGAGTCTCAACTTGCCTAGTGAAATATACATGTTATTTTTCCCATCTTGTAATGACGTGCCAGGAAGGCTGCTGCTGCTAGTTGGTCAGTAGAATCAACAGTAAACACTGCTCACAAATTTATCTCTTATTTGTCATGTAAATATTAGCTTGTCATGAGATCACAATTACCATGACAACGGCAGTCTCACAGACATTCCTGTTATTTTAACGGGCCTTGGTTTTTATCTCACTGCCAATGAATCTACCAAGTCATGAGTTCATCAACCTACTCGTCATGAATTTCTTGTGGTCTATTCAAGAGAGTTAAATTGTGTGCCAACGTGTTATGGGAATACTGCTGGATTTTCTATAATTTCCCATGGAACTTGTAATTATTGAAATTTTACCCAAAAATTTGTTTGAAAGCAAATAATACAGTAGAGAATTGTTAATCCAACTGGCTCCTACTTTCTCACTGCAAAAAAGTAGGAATCTGTCACCTGACATGACAACTGTTTGAATTTGAAGCCGGGGGCCTGAATGGCTTGTATTGTGAGTTGTGACGTGTCCTCAACGTCCTGGGGCGCACCTGGCAGGCGGTGGGGTGGCACTTCTTGACGCGCATCGTGCAAGTGCGGCGCCCGCTGAAGCGCTGCGGGTATCCCGGGCTCACAAAGTACGAGTGCTTGGCGTCCGTACGTCCCCCACACGTCTTCACGACTGGAAACGAGCAGCGTTGTTTGCCGATGTGTCAGACACTCTGTGATTGTTTTTGTAGATGGCAGATATTAATTTTAGTTTTTCATTTAGAGCTTTCGTACATTATAATTTTTTTTGAAGTGATGCAGACTATACTCCCTCCATCAAACAATCTTGGTTTGGTGATTTTTTTAAAACCAATACAAGTCACCGTGAATACTAATTGACTCCAATTTATTAACCGAGCAATGTTAGGAAATCAACCCTTCTGAGCGCTACTATCATTTCAACTTTCAATTCAAAATTTTTAAGTGACTTTTCTAATTTGCACTATAGAACTAGGAAAATCCCAACATAATTGGTTTTTTTTACTGCTTGGTGTTTTTGATATAATTCTAAAAAATAATTGAGGTTCTCTGAATCCAATTGGCTTTTGAGATTTTACTAAAGTGACATTAATGTAGAGTGGTTGGGAAATCAACGATAAGTGTATCCTCGTGGGCATCTGCTGAGACTGCTTGAAAGTAATGCATATGGAGTGTGGAAACGGGGAGTACCGATGCAGCACACGCCGTGTCCGCTGGCGCAACGCCCCGCAGCCCGACCTCCAAACTCTCGGCATTCGTACGACGTGTAGCAGCTTCCCATTCGTCCGCTGCCTGCGTTGTCCAGGCAGTCCGTGTTGTTGAACCTCAGTCCGCGGTAGTTCGGGATGAAAACTAGCGCAACGAAAACCTCACTGTTCGGTTGAACGACATCGCGCAAGCGCCTTGTAACAAGTTAACACGTCTTGAATTCTAACACATCTTAATTTCAGACTATCTGGGCACAGAGCGCAGAACTTCATGCCACCGAAGGACATTAATGTAGGCTCCCCTCAGGTCATATGGTTTCAATTTGTGTGAAAAAAGGCGAACTTTTTAAAATGCTATAAAATAGACAAGACTGTCCATTCCAGAAATAATAAAAATTTGGATGGCAATATATTATTTATGGGAATATGTGCAGAATAAATTTGTATTATTGTTCCTGAAATGGATAATTTTGCATGTGGCTTTCATTTATTCTAGATTCTGGTAGCTAGTGGATTTAGGTAATAAATAAAGTAAAGTTCCACTGTTGATTAAATTCAAATTATTTTTCTAACTGTCTTTAGCCTTTTGTTTTGAATAAGCATCCACCTTGATAGTTGTTTTAACTTGCCTAGAAATCGAGGATCTCTCTCTGGTTCTGTCACGACATTGTCCGGCTGTGAAATCACCGCATTGGATTCAAAATCGAATCCCGTTGCGCAGCCTGCTGTTGCGCTGACTATCAATCCGAGGCATGCGAAAAAATGCATCCTACCCTCTTGCCTTCCACCTTTGTACTGTGCCTTTGGGCTTCTCGTTATTTGGATTGAATTTGAAGTTGGGGGACCATACAATTAGCACCTGCTTTCTAACTGTTTGTGAATGCCCGTTGTTTAGAAGTGTACTCTTCATTTATTTCTTGTTCCTTTCCTGATATGCCAGGCCACTAACTGTACATTCTAGTATTTTTTTGTCAGAGTTTGGAAATTCTTTGTTATAATTCAATAACTTGAGTAATTAAGAAACATTGCTTTTTGTTTTCATGTTACCTATTTGCCAATTTGTGTCAGCGGCTATATGCAAGAAATTTAAGTACACACCAACTCTGTAGCTTATCTACTTAGCAGCTGGATAAGGCGTGTTTTATATTGATTGGTTATTTGGGGAGGATTGTCGGTACCGTGCCAACTACCCTCGTGACACACAACCAGTATTCGAAGCTCTATGTGGATGAGTGGAAATGATGGATGGAAATGAAAACACAAGTCCCCAAGTTTCTAGTACACAACCTGTAACAATATAATTAACATTTTAATAAGGCTATCACAGTTTTACTAGTATTTTCATAAACTCAATGTAAATGTATTTAAAGATTTATAACAAGTATAAAAATAGTAAAATAATATACAATCAATTAGTAATCCTTGCCAAAATGTCTTCTGAGTAGTCTTAAAAATTCTCCCCAAATAAATCAACATGATAACCCCTCCCTAGTTTGGCCCACCTGCTGGTATGGTAACTTAAATATCCTGAAAACTCCCCGAAGTTTAAGAAATTTGAGGTATGTCCATAAAGTATAAACAGTTAATAACAAATTGCACCAATCCCTCTATAACATTAGGTTGTATAGACTGATGTCACAAAGCGTACAGAGTAAGGCCCATCGTAACAATAGCGCAATAGAAACGTAACGCAATAGCGAATTGAAGCACGCCTGGACGTCTTAGAGTTTGCCCGGAACGGGGCCTAGAATGGCCATCATGTCTTCCAAGCTGCGTTCGATGCAAGCAAAGAACTTGCTTGCGCTAGATTCTGAACTATGACGCCACACGGCAATCGAAGCTCGAATGCTGCAACAAAGAGACCAGCATTAGTATCGGTGAAATAATCCCTTGTTAATAAATTATTTTGATTGGTATTTGGGGGTGTTAACAAAGGAATGCTTTCACAAAGGATCATTTGTTCTAGCCTAGCAGGAATATGCAATTTCTCGTTTCCATGTGTCATCTAAATCAAGCAGCAGGGAAATGCCCCAGATTCACCTAACTTTTTCCGTTCATAATTGTGCAGGATTGCATGAATTTCTGTTTGTTTTCAAAGGTGGTATAGGAAACAAGCAGAAATTCAACCAATTCCACAGAATTATGAACAGAAAAAGTTAGTGAATTGGTCACCCAAAACGCGTACACAAGCGAAGACAGTGTTGCTAAGCCAGGGGTCAACTTCTGCCCAGCGTCGTTGGTCTCACCTCTTCGGGTTGAGGTTGTAGAAGCAGCCGTAGCCGTCTGTACACATCGGGGCAACGGTGCCTCCGATTGGCGTGTAGCCGACCAGGCTGGTTGACAGCACAAAGTTTCCGCCGCCGCCGCTGAGAGAAACAAGCTTGTATCGATTACGTTGCCCAATTGCTGAATCACATCAAGTGGAGGTGTTTTTATCCAATTGCCAACTTGCAAGTTGCAAAGCATTACAAATAGTGATACCATCTGTTTTTGCAAATTGTAAGTACCATGCTATATGGTAACTGTATTTGGCAGACTTTAATCAAAAGAAAAGAGGTGTAGAGCACTATTTAGATTAGTCTTGCAGTCATATACAAAGATTCTTAAAGACATTGGTATTAGTTATGATGCTATGCTACCTGCATTACATTCCAAAGCATTGATAAATTTTGTAATGCAGTTAAGGATGCCAAGTCTAGTCATGGTCTCCCACGCTACGTGCTTGTGTCTCACCTCTTGACGTAGGCAGGTTGCGTGTAAATCTCGGGGATGGGCAGCCCCTGTTCGGCGGCGATGCAGTACATGCCGAACAGGTGGCGGTCGCAGCCCGCATTCTCGCGTGCCTCCTTCATCAATTGGTCGTGTTTGTCCACCGCACGCTTCAGCAGCCGCTTCTTCTCAGCAGCCTGGAAAGCCACGACGCGATTACGCTACCGCAACTCCACCTGGCCCTTTAACCGGGCTTTTCTTAGCGGGTGTCTGGCTGCGTCATGTTGCTTGAATGGAATCAGTGTATTGACTCTGCTTATTTAACCAAGTCAGTTGGCTTGTGTTGGCACTTAGCTGTCTTCATTAGTTAAAAAAGTCAGCACACCGATTCCATTCAGGTAATGTGACGTGGTCAGACACCCGCTAAGAAAGGCCGGTTGGCTTGTGATTTCCCTGTCTTCCTTGGTTAAATAATCAATTCATCTGGCCCTAATACACCTACTATGCAATTGCCGGTTGATTACTTAGCTGTCTGGTTTCCCTGGTTAACTTACCGTCAAGCTGGGGTTGAGCATTGCTCGCGCCCATTCCACAGACTCCTCAGTGCATGCTCGGAGCGTTTCGGTCCGGCCGTTGTAGTACGATCGCGTGGTGGCCGTTTCGTACGTCGGCGGCACCCTAGACACAAGGCACGACGTTAGCAATCGCCTGAACCACGGATCAACAACAGTGTCCCATCCTCATCTTTAGAAAAGAATTATCCAATGGAAAATTGTATCCATACTGGGGGTCGAACCTGTGTATTGCGCATTTCCGGTGCTAGGCATTACCAACTTTGGTTTGATCCCACTTTACTGTTCCATCCTATTCCTAGCAGCTGGCCACGAGTTGTTTCAGTATTACATTTCCGAAGAAACAGTGTTTGTAGTTTAATCAAATATTATTATCGCCAAGCCGCATCAAATGACGGACTTTCTAGTTTATTGATGAGCGTAACGAGCGTAGCGAGTGAAGCGAAATCTTCAATTACACTTACTGCAGAAAAAAGTCTCCCATGTTTTTTTTTTTTTTTTTTTTTTTTTTTTTTGTGTTTGTTTTTTTCTGTGTTTGTTCGCGCTCTACAGCCCAAACGCCAAAACGGATTTTGATGAAAATTTCTGTGAACCTTCGTTTTCTCTGAACTTAGATCTGCCACGTTTTTGAAGCAAATCGAACGAGTAAATTTTATGTTATTAAGTTTTTACGAAATTTTTCAGTTTTTCCAAAACACGTTTTTCACTCTGGAGGCCAAGAATCTGAATATTATTTGACGAAACTTTCTGGATATGTTGACCAATGTTTGTATAAAAATTTCGTTGTTGTATGTTAAGCACTTTTCTTGAAAATGGCGCCTTTATGACGTTTTTTTGCCCTTTTTTAGCGTTTTTGCAGTTTTATGCAACAAAAACAACTTTATTTTCAACGGATGATTACAAATTTTACTGTGTGCGTTAAAAATATTAAATTGAAGATACTGTGTAATTTTGAAGCAAATCAGTTGAATAGTTTTTCTTTAAATAAATTTTTACGTTTTAAATTTTTGAGTAATTTCACGACAAATAAATTTCGATTGTCATCGAGAAAGCTGCTTAATTAACACCGAACATTTTAAATTGATCATAAAAGCCTCTAGGCTATGCGCACACGCAATATAATCGCGTTGTGGGTGAGCGTAAATATTACGCTCATCCACAACACGATTATATGAGTGTTCGCATAGCCTAGTAGCAATTAACGCAAGGTAAAAAGACTGCTTAGGTTGTGTCAATGTGGATTCCTGTAGTGTCGCTGGAAAACGGAAACCTTGTCTATGCCCCTGCGTTTAAAGGCCACAAGTGGTGGTGATTTGTTGGTAAAACTGGTTGGAAGCGGTGCTCACTTGTTGTGCAAACGGAAGTAGGCAAGTTGTAGCGCCATCTGCACGAAGGTGTCTGGGTGAAGGCGATGAGCCTGGATCTGTTGCTTGCCGAAGCCCTTGAACGTTTCGCTGACCACCACCAGCAGCTTGCCCTGCCGAGTCGACGATAAACTCTTAGCTGTTAGCACCGGCCACTTGTGGTTGGCTCGCTCGTAGAAAACACTACCAGGTCGCAATATCGTTAATTTAATTGTCCACACAACTTGTACCAGTTACCGACAATAGTGATAACTGCATAAAATATTTTCATAATTTTTTGTGTTTTGTCAAGATGAAAGTTCTACAAGTGCATAATTTTTTTTTGTCACAGTTGTAAATGAATCCTTAGTCTTTCTAACATTTCCAGTCAGAATAAAATTCATTTCCCAGTTGGATGGATTGAGTTCTTAATTGAAAACAAGAGGCAAGAAGAGACAAAGCTGTTATGGTGTGTCTTACGTTCTCTTCGCTGCGAGCCTTGCCCTTGACAAGCTCGGAGCGTAGGTGCTGGTCGAGATGGAATTCGAGCTCGATGGGCATCGCAAGGTCGACGGCCTGAGCAGTGTTACTGATGGTCGCAGGATCGGTCATCGCGACGTACACGTAGTACATCGTCGCGACGCTGATCATCCCATCAAACGCAGTGTGCTGCAGGCCAAAGAAAGCATACGGTTTCCAGCTGGACAATTACTCACAAAATTGAATTTTTAATTCTTTTGATTTTTTCCACAAGTAGAAACACTTGCTATCAATTAGGTCACAACCACAGTTAAAGCCAAGATGAGATAAGATTTCACAAGATTGAAATTATACATTTTACCTAGATTAGCTGGGTTTCCTTATCCAGCCATACAAATCAATGTTAAGCAAGGATAACACTTAGAATTATTTTACATTGATAATCTCCCTGTGACTTAATTTTAAATGTCACATTTTGAATTCCTGATTCTTGAAACTGGTTCCACCATATTTGACTCAACAGCTCAAATAAAGGACTACAGAAACATTCAAAGACATACTTATGTGCCTTATTAACTAAGTATATGAATGGGGTTTAATTTAATACAGTATAAATTCTTTATATATAAAACCGAGTGCACATCAGAGCATTCCAAGCCTTGGATGTTGGGTATCAGGTCAAGTGAATCAAGTCCGTCAAAGCAGGAAACTCACGTCGCACAGTCCTCCCAGTAAGCCGTTGCGGTATGCGAAAACGCCGATGCTCTTGTCGGCCCAGCGGTTCTCAAAGTCTCCGGTGAGCGACGAGAGGCCGATCTCGGACGCGGTCCGCGGGCTCTCCACGTCGAGCACGAGGTAGCAAAGCGACGTCTCGATTTGTCGCAGCGCCTCGCGGTTCTCGAAGCTCAGCTCCGAGAGGTGTGTCCGGTTCTGCAACGCCAGGTGGTTCTATGAATAGGCTGGCGTGACAGCTAGGAATAGAGGGCGCTTCTCTGTGAAATGATGAGAGCTGCTTTAATTATTGTTAAAAGTGATTAATCTAAGGCCCAGCAAAACACATTAAATATTTTGCAGAACAACTAATTAACTGGGATATTGAATGATGGGTCCAAACTTGAGTGGCACTAAAGTTTGGACCCTTGAGACCCTGGTTTTGCAAAAAGTCACGAAAAGTTTGAGTTTGGGACTTGGCATTCAATACCGTGAGTGGAATGGGTCACACAGAGCAAAGCCATGACTTCAGCAACGTTAGATCGCAGCCTTCCATGCACGTCCGGGGAATGCCCGGCAGGATCCGGCAGCCACGCACCTTGGCCCACTCGGTGCGCTGGTCGGAGGTGAGCAGACCGACGCCGGCGCCAGCGTGGTGCTGGCAGCGGCGCTGCACGTCGGTCAGCATCCGCTCCCAGTCGGCAGGCGAGGTGGCGGCGCCCGCGCGGTCCAACGCGTTGGCCACGAACACGCGGCCCCGGCACAGGATCGCCACTTGCGACGGGCACGCGCCTTCGCTCTCTGTCGACGCAACGTTGCCGGTCATGATGCGCCATCACTTGGCACAGTCTCATTTGATATCTATACAATGTACCTTTCAGTAATTTGGAACTGGAAAAAGTTTCTTGTTTGATATTTTGCAACTTGTTTCGAATTTAAGGTGGCCAAGATGATCCAGTAGCTACTAGCTACTAGAGTTTGGAACATTGATTTAGCCCATAATGTGAAATGAATGTTTAACCATTCAGATCAGCTCATAATTTATGTATGTGGGCAGCTTGCAAACCGGCCAAATGTAAGGACATACCCCACATTATCCATTGAGAGGGTTTTACCGGTTTTGAAGTACGAAACGAGTGAATCAATTTCCACGCCCGGCGTGCGGACGGTGTTGAAGAGGCGACGGAATTGCATCATGCTGAAGTGCGTTCCGTCCGCCCCTTGTGTCGGCTTCATTTGCTCTTTCCGCAGCAACAGCCAGATGTTGGTCATGTGGTGCAAATAGAGGGCAGCAGTCTGAAATTCACATGGGCCATTGCATAGGATACATTTTCTGGTTGATAGCTGTTGATCTAAAGGATTGTTTAAAAAATGTTCGATTATATACATTCCAGCATATAAGTAGGTACTTCAAAAAGAGATCAATCATTATGAATTGTGGCTTTATGATTTGATTTATTCCAAAAATGATAATGTTGTTTCATAGGTACACAGAGAGTGTGCCCTAATTCAGTTTAATCAGGAAAAGTCCAAAGGTTGCTCATGTTGGACATAACAGATAAGATTGTGTGTTGTTCTTATGCCTGTGACAAGGCTGCTGTAGATTTTTTTACCATGTACGTACTTTGATCTGCTGTGTGTCGTCGAACTTGGTTGGCGTTTCTTTTGACAAATTGACACCCGACATGCTACAGTGAGGAAGAAGCGGCTGCCGATTGCTAAGATATGCATAGTCTTCCCACCATTTTTCAACCTGTCAATGGCCAAAAAGAAGTTGTGATTTTTTATGTCACTTTTAGCTTTTAGCTTACCTACATGCAAATGACTATTCTTTAGTTGTGTACAAAAAAACTCGAGACAAAATACGATAAAAAAATATACCCAATTCTTTTGACTTGCAGCTCGTTGAACCAATTTGGCATGCAGTTCTTTTCCAATGCCCTTTTCAAATGCCCGCACAGATTTCTCTGTCTGTGCGAGTTCATCCTTAGTGACAAACGGCTTGATGGATTCGATGTATCTTTCAAGCGTGTGCCGCAGTGGTGGAACGGGTAGACTCGGAAGACCTTCATCGTGAGAGAAAGTTTTTTCCGATCCTGGAGGTAACACATACAACTCCTCTAACAATTGTTTTGCTTCCATCTTCAAGAGCGTAGGCAGCCACACAGCTGGTAGTGTTGATCAAGTCAGTCCCCACTAAGGAATGATTAAAAAAAAACAATACTTTAAATGAGAGGATAACAAGCACAGATTTATTGCCAACTCACTATCATGCCTGGTGCTTTTGAACCCTTCCTATCATCAACAGCAAGCAGAGGTGTGAGATAAACTTGATATGGCTTGTGATTTTCTTATCATAACAATATTGTCAAGGTATTTAGTGTGGTAGTATGTACCTCTACGTATAGAGTCTATCATTAATTATGAACACATGCTAGGGTGTCAAGACATAACTTTCGAACAGATAAGGTAAGTAAGTAGGCATTTACCTGATTGGACGTACGGGATGTGAAATGTGTTTCGCGCCTTGACAGTTCTGTGTTGACCGTGAGTTGGTAATCCGAAGTGTCAAAGGGTCATTAACCCTGCTCGCATGCTTGCGAGTCACAGCTGGCCGATTGGGTTAGTTGGAGTGATTTTGTAGTGAATTGTTTTGATGGAATTATAATACTAATATATACTTTATATAATGGTGGCTTATAGTCATTTGAGATTAATAAGAGGGTATTATTTCGTGTATTTTGTAAGCAAATCTAGCCGACAACTGGGGCCATTTACTTATAAAATATTTGCTTTGTGACTTATTCAAAATTTGACACAGTGATGTATCTGTGTCATTTTACTGCTCGGTGTTGTTATTTTCTGGAAAACCAAGCTCTAAAAGTTAAATTCCATGAGATGGCTTCAACTAATGGTTTTGATCGCTAGGAGCTGTCAACTATGCAGCACAAATGGAATGATTTTAATAATTTTGGTTACAAATGTTGTCAAAGATGGTCGATAATAGTGCCTTTAATTTTATATGCGGCTTTGCTATGTATAACTTGGACACTATCTTTACCCTTGCGTTCAAATGAGGAAAATAAACATCATTCCCAACTATCTAATTCAGCTCAAAATAGTAAAATAGATGGAAAAAATCGTCAAAATGCAATAATTGGCAGCAATGAGAAAATTGAAGATCCAACGCAGTTGCTCGAGACTATATTTATCAAGTACGAAATATGACACTATCTATACGAGATAAACTTTCAATCATTCACATAAATCTATTACTGTATGTACCTACCCTAAATTTTCTAAACTTTCTAGGGCAGACAAAGACTTCAACAACCTTTTAAGTATTGACGAGCTTGCTACTTGGATCAATTCTAAGATTCAAGAGCATATTTCTGAAGCTTTGAAAGACAACTTTGGCCTTTTTGCTGCTATTGACCAAAGTCCTCGAAACGGTGAGGACAGTCCTATATCTTCGTGTTTAACAACTCTTTAGTAATTGTCTGGAATAATTATGTTTTATATTTTTAATTTTAGGAATGATATCATGGGATGAATACTACAGCTACTTTGTACGACAGAAGGGGCTCTCAAGTAACTACAAAGATTTAAGTCGATCTGATAAAGGTTTGTTCTGTAGACAAATTGTTCTAGACTATGTGGGCCTACGATAACACATTTTTAAAGGAATTGGAGGATGGGCGTTTTTTTGCAGCAAATGCCAGCAAAATATCAAGTTTACTAGTTCAAAGTTTCAAAGTTAAGCAGATTCTGGTTGTGATGTTTGAACTTTTTTTGCCGAGTTGTTGCCAGACAAATTAAACTATGAAAATCATATGGGATTTTAGAACTTATAAGATTATAGTAAACCTAAAATTTCCCTTAAAAATTTCACCTCCATCAGTTCTTGATCATTAGTTGTTGATCTTGATCAATCCTGATCGCTTGTCTGGTTTTTCACAGAATCGCTGATGCGCGAGCGAGCATCTTGGTCGGAGGCGGCTCGTAGCGATCCTGATCACTTGACGCTCGACGAGTTCTTGGCGTTCCGCCACCCCGAGTCGAGCCACGCAAATCTACTCACCCTCGTTGACGAACTGCTAGATAAGTTCGGTAAAGTACACTTATATATTAAGTTTAACAGTAAATACAATACCTTCCATAGATTCCTGTGGGCTGTGTATAGTACCTACACTACTACAAATCAAAGCTACAACGTCTTAACTAAAATCCAGCTTATCAATAATCGGAGAGAAAATTTTCTTATTTCTTAGTCTATATATTTAACATGCATCAAAACATATCATGGCTTAGCAGATGGATTGAAAAAAAGGAGCTTTCATTCTATTAATAGTGATGTTATATGCTCGAGCATTTTCTTTTTGAGAATATTCTCAAGCGCTAGCATTTTCTTAAATCTTCATTTTTTGGGATGACGGGCCGGTTTTCCAGTGGTCCATAAAGAACAGTCCATTTGTGTGTTATTATTACTTGTTACCATGGGGACAGCCAGTCAGAAGCCTTAATTTACTGCAAATGGAAAAATTTTAGTGGGCCACTGAAAAACCGGGCCTTGGAAAATTAATAATGGGTAATTTTGGACAGGCGCTATAAAGTTATATTTCATCAAATATTTTGACAAATTGTTTAATTTTTTGGTATGGTTTTGGTAAGGCAATTATTGGTACCGTATCAATTATAAGAATTAAGAACAATATAAACGACTTGTTTCAAGTTAAGTTAAGAGAAGTGTTTAACCGCGCTAGTCATAATTTGACTACACGTCATCCTCAATCGAGCGCCCACTTTCGTTGATTTCCATCAGCCTTCCAAAAATGTCTAATTAGGCAGGAATTAGTTCAAAATTGAATGCTTAAATAGTTGTTGGCATTTCGGGCAATTTAGAAGAAAATGCTCAAAAATGCTCGGAGCATAATCTTTCGGAGAATATTCTCGAGGATATTCTCATGCTCAGAGAATTTTCTTTTGAGCGTATGCTCGACCTACATCTCTAACTATTAACAAAGAAGCCAAGTTCAAATTCTATTAATAACTATGTAATGTTACCCTGCATGTGTTTCATCATGAAAGTGGCACTCTTTCCCGAAACCCCATTGAAATGCTGTTGTAATAAAATCTCACTCCATTTCAACTTGCTGTAATCACTGTGCAGACCGCGATGGAGATGACTTCCTCACGGAAGAGGAGTTCTCTGGGCTTGAACTGGTGACACAAAAGAAAGGTGAAGAGGATCGTCGGAGACTAGTGTTTCGCGAGCAAGTTGACAAAGATGCAGACGGTAAAGCGGACAGAAGGGAGCTACTGGTCAGTGAACTGATTATTTCATAACTAGATTCACATCTTATAATTGCTTCTGGTTTGTCTTATTGCTAGTCAACTGTCTTACACCGTACGTTTTACAGCTGTACATCGACCCAAAGAATCCTCGACATGCCCGCGAAGAGGCAGAGACCCTCGTGAACCTTTCGGACAGCAACAACGACCGGAGCCTGTCTCTGCAGGAAATACTCAGCAAGATGGGACTTTTCCTCGGAAGCAAGATGGTCGACACAGCCGGAAGCTTTCATGATGAATTCTGATTGCTGGGAATTTTTTTACTATGTCCAATAATCTGTCCTGGGGGAATTTGTGGGTTCTGCCTGAATTTCGCTGCAAACTTTTGAAATAATTAAATGACGGAATTTTGAACTTGCTACCGATGATGGTACCTATTATGGGTGAGCAAATTGTTTGATATGGGGTGGAGAAAAGTTATTTATTTATTTATTTATTTCCTAAAAAAATTCTTGTTCTTGAATACCGCATAGATGACTGTTGAAAGAGTGATAACTTGCATTTCTGTAAAATAGTTTAAATCCGTATCATCCTATTTACCTACATGCTGTTTGTCAGATGAGAGCTCCAAAGAAAACAGAAGATATTATATCTATTATCTACAGAAAGTGGATATTTTTGTACAAAATCACTCCCCAGACCATTGTCTCGTGGTGTGGACAGTAACAAAGGATCCATCCCACGAGGCAACGGCTAGATATAGATACCTAGTGATTTGTGCCCTTGCTTGTATCTGTCCGTATTACTTTACGATGTGTAACCCATCGATGGTATTACCTTACTACAATAAATTTTATACTAAATACCAAGAAAGAATGTGAGCAGAAATTTTATGCAATTACAAATAAAGTTATGAGCAAGATAGCAAAATATTGCAAAGAGAAAAAATATGAATAAATCGAGATTAAAATGAAGTGCATTTTTATCATATTTGGTGACGTGAGCAGGAAGTACTGCATACCGTGCAGTACTGTATGCACTATACTGCACGGTATACTGCCCGAACGCGGGTTCGAAATACCCGCGTAAATTGTGAAAAGTGCGCCATTTGATTTTATGAGGTTGGTGCTTCTGACTTCTGACAATCAGAATCAAATGTGTTCGATGGGAGTTTAGCCTTAAAAATCGGATTGCTTCAACTTGAAGCAGCGTCGAGCTCGATGGAAGAGATTTTGTGGGTTCATGCGAATTTATGTAAGGATATTCTAGTGATAATAGTGCGATAATCTGCTCTATATATTGGCTACGTCAATAGTGGAGATTGGCAGAAAATGTAAGTATTCCCAAGTAATTTCTTAATACACTGTGTAGGTAAATGATTCACTGTGGAGTTGTTTCTGTTTATCATTGCAAGTTGAAATGAATGGTTCTCTGCCATTTTGGCACCTAGGATAATTTAGGGTCGTAATTCGTATTGATGTGTGTTCCCATCATCCTAATGCACTCAGGAGCGTTCTGAATCTTCAATTAGGACTTGTTCAATACAATTTATTTTGATCCTTCCAGAAATAAACACACCCAGGGCATTCATCCAAGAATAATTTCACTACACATCCACCTACCTATCCATCCACCATTTGTGAAATACCCATCGGTAGTATATTATTAAAACCGTCTGTCACATATTTTTACTCACTGTTATTAACCTGCACACAGCTATTTATATAGCTGATGAGAAAATTGATGTGTCCAAAGTTGTTGAGAATAATAAGATGTGAAAGGGGAAATTTTTGAAGACATCCTTCTATTCCAAATATTTATTCACAATCCCAACTCTTTCTGACAACAATTCCCAAAAACAAAATCACACAAACAATATTAATTAAACACAAATAAAAGCTACCTTCAAACAATGCACACATGTATATCTCTTTTCCTAAGTCAATGAACTGTAAATTGTTATAAATGTGAACGTTGTATAAATTGTAAAAGCACACATTGGTCAGCCTTCGGTCAGCTATTTACTATACATTTTTGCGTTCCAGGATGGACGAAGCCTGCCAGCCCAATGGCGTGGATCACCCTCAGGAAGTTGCTACCAAGGTTGAACCGGAGGAAGAACCGGAACAGCTTGGCTCCGTGACACACAGCCAGGGCAACGAAGATGGAACGGGTCTCCAGATTCGCTCTAGTGCCCGGGTATCCAAGAAGATGAGATTGGATCTGATCACAAACTTGCCAAATGCTGAAAAGAGCAATGGACCAGAAGTCAAAGGTACCTCTTTAATTAACATCAACCTATGTTAGGTACTTTTTAAGACTTGGGGTCTTTTACTATATTTGTAATTTTAGCACATTTATTTTCTAAAAAAATATCATAAACTGAATATTGATAGTTAAAAGCTTACCACTCTATTTTTACATTTTGTAAAGCTATGGTGCCTGCTTCCAAGGGTCCTTCTTTGTTCAATTCTAGAATTGTGTTGGCCTAGTCTAGTCACTCATGGGAGATTGCACCTAAACTTTGCAAAACGTCAGGAGAGTATTGTGCTAAGCTAAACAACACATTCATTATCCCAATTCCAGCAGATAAAACTTTTTTAAACTGCAAGATCTATAGAAAAATGCAAATATTCATTGTAGGTAGTACATACATACCTAATTTACGTACTACCTAGATTGTTATTTTCTGTCCACCTAAAAATAGAAACCTACCACCCCAAGATCTATTCATTCATTGCTTTTAAATCTTGACATCACAAATAATATTCACAACATTTACAGCGAAACCATCAGCAAAAAAATAACAAGAGATATATTGTAGAATTGCCCACATCCCTGATCCTTGCCTACATAGGGTTCATTCATTGTCCACAGAACCAACGCTTAAACACGATGAGCCAACAACGCCGATGCCATCAATGTCGATGAGGAACCTCGACTCTTGCGCAAAGCCCACTCCGCGGCGGCGACACTGGGAAATGTGGTCTGTTGAAGACAAGGACACTTTCTTCGAAGCGCTCAACGAAGTTGGCAAGGACTTTGACGGCATGCAAAACTACTTCATTGTCAAGGCAAAGAAGAGGGGCATTTCGGAACACCTCATCAAGCACCGGGACCAAATCAGACACTTTTTCTATCGTACTTGGCACAAAGTCTCCAAGCATTTGAAGTTCTCGGAAGGTATGTGGACTTAGGACTTTGCATCCTCGTAAATGAAAACAGTAGATTGTCTAGACTATTTGCCCTGCCTGAAAACCTTTTTAAACATTTTTTAATGCTGCTGAAATGCTTTCTTCGTACGATTCTAATTTATTAAGTCGATTTCAAGTTCAATTCTGGTTTGCTTCCACCAAAGCTGCATAGCTTTACAAAAATGTCAAGAAAGTCTAGTGGAATCATGCAATATCCCAGTTTCATTTTTGTTTTTGTTTTTGAGGAATAGCAGAAATTTACAGTGGTCTGCATGTCGTCTTTGGTTTTAGCTCACTCACTTGCAGGTATTACATATTCTACCAATGCCACCAAGAAAGTATTTTATTCTGTGCTTTTCACCATCTAATCAATTCATGCATCGATAGTAAAGCGTTGTTGGTAAACTCGTTGACTGATGGCGGTGTTTCCTCCGCGCTAGACGTGAAGAAGAGCGCGCAGGAGATCTACACGCTGGTGAACTACGGCGAGATGCGTAAGCGTCTCGGCTGCGTCACCGAGAAGATGTGCATCAAGCTCAACGAGCTGATCCACAAGGGGTACACGCAGTTGCGCATCAAGGGGAAGTTCTGCCGCATCAAGACTCCGCTCTGCCGCATCATGCGCAAGATCAACCACGTCGATGGTGAGTCAGCGCTCGAGTTCTTAGACAACGCAGTTACGGGTTCCTCCTTCTGTCAACGTTGCTGTAAATATAAAAAAAACCTGTCATTAGGAGAGGTGCCTACATTTTCCTGTCAAAGCAACACATTAGATTAATTCAGATAATCAAATCAAATTCAAAATCAATTCATTTTTATTTATTTTATTGAAAGATAGAAGCTTGTCAGACTTACCTTTACAACTAGAATTGAATCTGCTTCATTTGGCAGCGTAAGTAAAAATTTCAAGTTGATCAGACTGTCCTTGTGGGCAGTGTAATGCTGCCAACTTGAGTATGATTCCTTGGCTGACGGCCCGTTGTGTTCCGCCAGACGCGCAGGACATCCTGAAGCTCCCGTCGCGCATCTGCGTGAACCTGCGCCCGCGCACCAACGCCGCCTGGAGCCGCGTGCAGGGCATGTCGCACAACCCGCGCATCCGCATGATGGTGCCACTGCAGAAGCGGCTATCGTCGCTCATCAACTTCCTGGACCGCACGTGGCGCACGCCCGACCGCAAGCTTGTATCCTTGGACTCGTGGGGCGCACTCGTGCCGGCTGTTTTTAGGGGTTAACGGCTCCCAAAACACTCATTGGGAGGCTAACGGCTCGTGCAGTCGATTTTTTAATAATCATCTCATACTCTCCCCGCTAGTTGGCTCTTGTGAAAAGTCACTAGTAGTCCTTTACGAGAACGGAAGTGTGGACAATAATAATTGTATAATAAGAGTGTTGCTAAAAAGTTGCAATAGCTTTCAGTGTCCTCCTACTTTGATTTTGATGAAGGCAGAGAGTGGCAGAAACCAAAACGCTCATTAATATTTCCATAAACCTTCTTACCACAGTTCTCTAGGTCATTTGTGCACTATCTGTCTAAACCTTCTAATTTATTCCAGTCTCTACGCAACTCAAAAACACTAATGGATTTCTTAAAATGTTTCAATATTTATTTAAGCAAAGGCGTAATGGGGTTTCGTTTCTGATGCTGACTGTCATCTTAGAATAAATCTAAAGCTATCTGATTGGTTGTCTACTAGATGATACATCAACTTAATTAGCAGTTTGTTTGAGTTTGTCCCTACACCACACCGATGTGGCTGACGTCGTCAGAAACCCTGTGGCCCTAGTGCAAGCGTGCCGATGTTTCCGATGCCAATGTTTCCTTGACGGCGAGCAGCGCGACAAGTTGGCGGCGTCGGTGGCGGAACAGAACGAGCCGGTGGCGGAGATCGTGGACCCTCTGCTGCGGCTCGCGCCCAAGCCCGGCTGCTCCATCTGCCTGCCGTCCATCAACCTCAGCGAGTACCTCACCCGCACCAACATTAGCCTCAACTCGTACTCGGAGCGCGTCAAGCTCTACCCCAACCTCACCTA
Organism: Nemurella pictetii; assembly: GCA_921293315.2. Taxonomy (NCBI): domain Eukaryota; kingdom Metazoa; phylum Arthropoda; class Insecta; order Plecoptera; family Nemouridae; genus Nemurella; species Nemurella pictetii. The sequence continues at coordinate 7,152,347 of OV121118.1, read as the reverse complement.
CAACTTCAACAAGGTACCGGCATCGTTGCTTTGATTCCCAGACCTGGCTGTTATGCAGGTTACGAGCTGGAAATTAGGGTTATAGTCACACTATCATTGAGTTTCTCTACAAGTCTAGCTTGAATTAATTTTAAATCACCAGTTCTTCAAAATTGGGACCAGAAGAACCATATTAAAAAGCAGTATTGGTAGTACCTCTTGTGGGTGTTTCCAAATCAGACAAATGACTTTTTTTTGCCTGAAGTTTTTAAAACTTTCGAAGTAGGTTTCAAAATGTGGAAGCAACGTTGGTATACAAATATCCGATTGAAACGTATCAAACCATGGTCTTCACCTGTCTTGGTTGCTGCTACTTCTAAATGGAGATAAGATTTCAAGAGGAAAGTATGCGGGCATAATCTGCAATTGCTTATAAAGCTCCTACTGCGATATATTTTTTTATCGATGCCAAATTTACCAAGCATTGATTTGGGATTGAGTGAAAGCCGCCAGCGGAGCCGTGACGCTTGCGATGTTTGCGCAGGGCAAGCCGAAGGGGCTGCGTCGGCCGCGCATCGAGAGCGCGGCCAGTGAGAGGAGGGCGGCAGCGGCAGCGGCGGCGGCAGCGACAGCCGCCACGGCGGCAGGGGTCGATGTTCCCGCGGAGAAACAGTGCAACGGGGACAAGGGGTGCGAACACACCATCGCGGACATGCTCAACGGTAAGCCCTCTGAACGGTAAGCCCTCTGTTGTGGCGTGGTCTGCATTAATCGTGACTGCAGAAGGTTTCCAAGGTCTAATGGCAAGTGACTCGCACTGGGTTTTGCATTTCTACTAGTTTGGGCTTCAGTTCCATATTACATATTGATAATTGATATCCATATGAAAGCAATTGTTGATTGTTGTTTAGCCTCAGTAGTATAGAGATTGGAGAGTGTCTTCAATAATATTTCAATAAGGCTGAACAGGAAATTTGCAAGGAATTTTATTTTCATCATCTCTCAAGAAAGGCAATATAACTTAAAGAGCCATTAGAATAATAGAATAGAATAGAATAATATGCTTCTGATAGTCAAGCATGGTACTTCATGTACTAGAACCGATCCAAAAAGGTCCTTGTGAACAAATTACAAACATTATCGTCCGTCGATGTGACAAGAAACTCTTAGCGATAACTCCAGCAGCAAGCTGTGAAGTTGCGTGCAGAGTCGGAAACAATCCCTAGCAATGCCGCTGCTGTCGGACCGTAAAAAACATCGCCCGCGGCATCAGAGCTGCCGAGGCGGCAAGCTTAGACGTGTTTCCCACGCGGCGTGGCTAGTCGTAAGCGCGCCACGCGTGCCCCGCGAGGTTGTCCGATGACGTGACGAGTCCGTCCTGCCAGCCAGCGCCGCCTACGCCGAATCCCTGGCCGAGCGTCGCGCGGTCCGCGCACGCAACCATGTGCGACAGGGCCGCGATGTAGCTCAGCGCAAAGCGCAGCGTCTCGATCTTGGACAGCTTCTGCCTGCCGTTGTCCAGTGGCAGGCACCTGCGGGCCGACGCCACGCTCGGTTTTATCAACGGAACACTCTTTGTTTACCTTATCCATCTTCACGAACGATACAAGACACAGTTGCATCAAAGCAAAACCATAACAGATAATGGCACAGATACAGAATTTCTAATTACATAATTTGCTACCATCTGTCAGACGAAAGGAAAAAGACTAAGGTGTAAAAATCAGAGTCAAAACAATTTGGGCAAAATCGGGGCGGACGTGATTACTTAAAGTTGACATAAAGGTCAAGCATTTCAATCCAAAATTTTACGTGCTTGCATGGGCATTACCAGTAGATAATAATTTATTCGCCCATGAAATGCAGCAATTTGTGAATTAGAGCGGAAGGCCCGTAAGATTCCCGACGCGTGCATACCTGCGCAAGGTGTCGAGCGCGGCGTTGAGGCCGTGCATCCGACTGCGTTCGCGAGCGTTGGCCTTGTGGCGTCGTGCGCGCACCTTGCCGCTTCGCGTCCCGTCCATGTCCAGCCGTCAACTGGCTGCTCCAGTCGACTCTCCCCGCTCCCCCCGCCCCACCCACCCCCACCACTACCTCCACCCCCAACCACCCCAGGGCACGTGTCACACGAGGCTGCAAAGCCATCGCCTTGCATTTATCTGCTCTCCGAATTATTCTCTTGTCAATTGGCCTTCAATTCAAAATGCTTTTTTAAAGTTTGCAGTAAATTGACAGGCTTGAAAACTTCTTGGAACTGGGATAGTGCCCAGGTTTTATTTCACAGTCATCTTTATTCTTATTTAAGCGTGAGAAAGCTCTTCATAAAACTTATAGAGCATAAAAATTCTATGTTAAAAATTACTTTTAAGGATCTATCAAACATTGTTTTTTATTTAATTGCTTTCTCTTGATGAGGAAAGAAGATAGGTGCAAACAATGCAGGTTTTCACAATCTACTTCAAGTTCAAGATCTCCTAGTGTGGCTCTTTAGAGTGAAGAGTAGAAATATGCAAGGAACCAAAAAATGGCTTAGTAATATTTTTCTTTCCTGTTCACATCAAGCAGTAAGGTACTTTTTATTGCTCAGTGAAATTCTATACCACTGCCTTGAGTAACATGGGCTGATTTTCGAGTGTCCATCCCCATATGTCATTGTTTGCAGGCTTTTCAGTTCTTTACCAGCAAAGATAACAGGTGGCAGGCCTTATCTCTCTAGTGTTGACAGATGACATATGCCTGCAAGGGTCTCATAGATAACTCAATTTCATAAATACTAAGCACACAGAACAAATTGCAGCCATTTGATAACCATGTCATCAAGGAATTGGTGCTGAATGTTGATATATTTCAATGGGAACCTGTTTAAATTAATGCCTATTTTAGTTTTTTAGCTTTATGTTGTATTGCATTTGCAACAGTTTTCAATTGCCTTTCAATGTCAGAATCGGTCTTTGGAGTTAAATTACTAAGCTCCTAATTTACCAACATGGTTTAAACAGGATTTACATTTATTAAACATAATGTCAATGACTAAAGTACATGCCAAACTAGAGTGAAGCTCCATTTATGGTGTAAACTGTGTCTGTGTGTTGGCTTGCGTAGATTGCCTCAATGGCGTAGATTGCGTAGATAGCGTTGCTAGTGTTGAGAGCGTGCTCGGGTTGCAGGAGGCAAGACGGAGACCAGCCTGCTGGTGCCGGGGACGGAGACCGACGCCGAGACGGCCAAGCGAGTCAAGTCTGTGGCCAGCAGCGAGATTGTTGCCAAGGTGCGCGCCGGGTGGACCATCGAAGATGCCCACGCAGTCACCATGGGCGAACTCTACTTGATGGTGAGCCCTGCAAACCTCCCGAACCAAGACCTCGCAACCTCCCTGCCTCCTGACTAGTTCACTAGCTCACTGTCTGAAACCAATATGGAACTTTGACAGGAAGGTAACCAACTACAGAGAGTCTGACTCTAACTTAGTTTGACTGTCATTTCACCCGGCACTTTGCAAACGTTTCCCCCCGGTCTCTAACGCCGTGCCCGGCTGTGCCCGGCCGTGCTTGCAGTTCGGCAAGGACCAGAAGGTGCAGCTGGACTACTGGTGGGACGTGGCAGAGACACCGATATCGGAGACGCTGCTGGCGCTGCTGTCGGTGGCGAAGCTGAGCCTGCGCAAGTCGCGCATCCAGTGTCCGTGCGGCCACGTTTGCGCTGGCCCCGCCAAGCCGCGGCCGTACAACGCCGTGCCCCAGCGCATCATCCGCGCGCAACCGGAGCCCACGCACGTGGTGAGTTGGCGGCGGCGGAAATCGGCTGAATCTCGCGAAATCTTGGCGCTCCCGGCGTAATCTATGTTGGTGGTGGGAAGAGGGTCGTCATCTAGCTTTTACTTAAAAACATAGAAGATTGAGAGAAAATCTTAAGATGTATGGTCGAACTGAGCTTTTTTCTGTTATTTTCTGCGGGGCACTTGGGGAATGCATTTTCTGTATTTTTATCTGTGACTAGGAAAACACTTTCAGAATTGTTTAGTACCTAAGTGGGGGTGACAGTTGTGGGGAATATTTAATACATAGGCATAATTATTTGCTTGCATCATTTGCACTGGAAAGTGTGAGGTGTATGGTTTTCTGCTTGTGTCCACGCAGACGAATGTGAACGGACAGCCTTCGGTGGACAAGGACGGCGTGTTCGTACGACCGTTGGCTCCTGGCAGTGTCGAAGCATTCAAAGCGCAGCTTGACGTGAGTTTCCCTTGTTTTCCTTTTGCCGTTGATGCTGAACTGGCTGCAGGGAATAGGAAGGAACTCAAATTGCTAATCAGAGTTTTTTAAATTAAGTGTTATTTGAAAGTGAATGGTAAGGTCACTAAAAAATCAAAAACTAAATTATAAAAATTGATGGCAATCGTTCAATATTGTTCGATATTGGTATAATGTACGACTCTGGTCTTCATCAAGAACCTTGACATCATGATTATTATTTATTAGAAACGAAATATCAATTCCAAAATTTACATCCGTACCGGGATTCGAATCTGGATCTTTGTCTATCCGGGACACAACTCAACACAACAACTCAAATAAACTGGATATCAATTCCACAGTTGGTTGTCCGTAAAGCACAATTGGTTAGTGCAGTGTCCTGGATAGACAAAGATCCGGATTCAAATCCCTGTACAGATGTAAATTTTGGAATTGATATTTCGTTTCTAATAATCATTATCTACCGTACATGCAACGAGTATTTGTATTTAGGATTAAATTCACACTAACCTTGACATCAGTTGCTATTTGAAGATTATCTGGCACATCCAATTGTTTTCTGTCTTTTTTTAATAGATTTTACACTGAATAACAGTGAACTTAATAGTCATTTGGTACGTGGCTGCTAGAAAATACCAAGCTTTCTGTGCGCTCGCAACCCGCTAACACCCGCCGCCGATTGCAGCGCTTTCGGCCGCGTTTCTGCAACCGGCGCGGCCGGCCGATCCGCTCGAAGAGCATCATCATCCCGCGGATCCTGCCGCTGCTGCCCAAGTCGCCGACGCACCTCGTGCCGATCCCGGCGCTCGGCCAGCACGCGGCGCAGGGAGCGAGCCCCGCGCCGGTGACGCAGCCAACGCAGCCCGCGCCGGGACCGCAAGGAACACAGCCCGCGAGGCCAGCGGGGACCGCAGTCGCGGTCGCGTCGCAACCTGCCGTCGCCACCGCCACCGTTTCGCAGCGTAAGTCTCGCCCCTTTATGTCGGAGAGGACGCTGGTCTATTCGTATCGGAACATTATATGATCTGGACTCGGAAACCAAATGCTAAAGAGCACATTTGGTTTTTACATTGGGTGTTAATTTCTTATAAATTATAACACCTATGACAGTAATTATGTTTTACAGTGTAGATCAGTGGGTAACCTCCAGGCTAACTATCTTTTGTTTGAAGCCCACAAACACAGTTGAAAAACCAGGTATGCCAACATGCTCCTATGCAAAGGCACTAGAGTTATTAAAATTTTCAAACTTTTCAGTACTTTTAACCGACCGTGAAAAGTTTAATTAAAATTTACTTTTCACATTAACCTGACAATTCAGATGGCGGCGAGACGGTGGCGCAGACAAAGGACAGCTCGTACCTGGACACTCCTGTCAACTCTCCGCCAAGCATCTCCAACCTGCTTGGGCTGTCCGGTGTCGAGGACATCTCCCTGTCGGCGTCGAACTTCGTCGGTGAGTCGCTTCTGCCTGGTCACCAGTCCAGTTTCGCTCGTTTCCAGCCAGTTCATCTCTGGTTACGTTTATTGACAACATCGCTGCAACATACTTTTTCCACGGAAGTAAAATTTAGGTACCTACCTAACTATGTCGGATTCCAATTAACAATTTGTGTGAGTATTGGTTGCTTGTTTGTAAATTGCAATAATTTTTGGGCATCTGACTTTATTTTTGCTCAAATGTGTAAGGTTTTCTGTTTAATTGAATTTGAAAATGGTAATATAAGGTAGATCTTACAAGTTCTGTCAAGGAATGATAGTTAATTTTAATTTTTAGTTACTACTACACTACATAAAATGTCAATCTATAATCAGTATCTGTAATTTCAATTCTATTTCGAGAGGATGTGGACTTGCGATACGGAAATGGAATGGATATTTTGTCTCTATAAACCAATAAGTAAGGGTATGCTTGCGCGCTTTGCAGGCTTGCTCCCCCGTGACGAGGCGATGCGGACGCCCCCGACAAGTCCGTCACGCATCCTGAAGGAGACCGACAACCAGTGGCTCAACTCCGAGGTGTCCGACTTCTCGCTGAGCAGCTTCCTGGGACACCTCGACTCGCCGCTCAAGACGGAAGCCTCCTCCAGCCGGCTGTCGGATGTACGTTACCTGAAGCACGCTCTGCGATGCCGGCTTAAGTGCAATGCGGATGATTCAACTTGTTCACGTCTTGGCATCGTACTCGGGATGTGCTCAACTAAACTTTGCTGTTACATTAACCATAACAGATAAAATAAAAACTACAAGTTCTTGCCATGTGTATGACATAATTTCCGCTCAGCCCTTTTCCATGTTTTGTGATTGTCTCGATTTGTTGCGATTGGCAGCGCTGGATTGCTAAAATGCTAATGGTTTCTATGTGTGGCAGGTGGATTCGCAGCTTCAGTGTCTGATGACGGAAAACAGCGTCGACTACATGGCCAAGTTCGCTGACCTTGCGGCACAGATGGTCTCCGACTCGACCAAGAAGTAGCCGTGTACGTACATCGCACTCACAACTGTTTCCGTGCCGACAATGGATGCGCCAAGTGAGCAGCCTCTTTTCTTTTCTGTCTTGCTTTTTTTACCAAATTGGTAAATCTGAAATTTTTAAAATAATTATCAACTATTTCTCAGAACATCTCCGTTGTCGTCGAGGTAATGAGAACGGCATCCCTCTGGCTGTGGCGCTGATTTTGGTGCTGCCTCTTTGCACGGGAGATTTAGAAGACTGAGCAGAGATCGACATTGACAAACTTGTGTAACCACAGGTGGAAATCTTCGAGCTAAATGCTGTGAGAAACCATGCGTTTCTTGTCTAGGGCCAGTTGTGCCCAGTTTATATTCTATATCAATATACGGTCGATATGATATAAAGAGTAGAAGTTATTTATATACAAGTTAGGACCAGTTTAACGATATTCAGTTAAGTGGCTCTCTGGAGAAAAGTTTTTATCTGGAAGTCACCTACTTGGCTGGAAATTGTAGTTTTGGCCGGTAGTAGGTTATTTCCCTAGTAACGGAGGATATAACTTCGGATTGTATACCATGCATAGTCATGCCTTCAATGCTGTTTCTTAATAAAGGGCCAAACAAATATTTTTTTATTGAAATGGATGCTAAGTAAATTTGATTTAATACAAAAACCTGACAAGAACTCCTTAACATGCCTCAAAGAGCATTTTGGACCCCCAAGAAAAATACTGAGACCTTGGATACTAGTTTCAGGGTTCCCATGATGAAGAGATTCCGTTCTATTATTGCCAACTGCACTTTTTGACGCTTGTTTTTAAGCGCTTTTGCATTTTTTCCACTAAAATAATTGTTAGCTTAACCGATCTCGACGAAATTAACTAAGCTTTGGGTGAGGTGACAAAAAGAGGGAGGTTTCAGGTGTCTTGAGTCAACCCCTTGCGACACTCTGATCGGCAACCCTCGCACCATGTGTGCAACAGCTGATTGCGTCACGTTCAGACGTGCGCAAGCAGTGTGGTGTTTGGCTTTCAATTTTCATAACTGGGTTCAATCTTAGTTCAATCACATCAGATTAGAATCTGGCTGAAATCATTTCGCTCAGGTGGGAAAAAAATAATTTCACGAATCAAAAAAATTCTGCACCTGAAGTGAAAAATAGTAATTTGGCGTTGCCTTTTGCTAAGTTCATATAATATGCTTCAACCTAAAAGAAATAAAAACTGGCAAATAAAATTGCCGTCTAGAATGTCGTTGCCAGTTCGACTAGGAAATTGAACCGTTTCGCATGTTAAATCTCCTTAAGTTTGCATTCAGAAAATGCCACTGATTTCCTGAACCAGCTGCTCTGTTCATGAGACATCACTGCATCAAGACGAGAGAATGGTAGAGCGAGAATGGGACGCGTGGGGATCACGAAACGAAATCGGGATAAATGATCTCAATGCGTCTGATCTTGACAGTGAAGCATGGACGAGAGTTTCTAGATGGCTCAAAATATAATGTGCAAGAACAGGACAGGTATTCCTGGTATCTCGCTCTCGATCTCGCTCTCGACGAAGCTGCTGGGAGAATGAGGTCCAAGCAAGAACCAATTGATGGACTTGCACTCTGCTTACTACCGGTTTCCGAAATGCAAATGATTTCGAATGAATCCACTGACCCGAAATTCGAGGAAGTTGATTAGGAAGCCCGGGTCATACCAATACTATAAAAGTGCTGCTCACTCGGATGCCCCGACAGTGTGACATTCACTCACAAGAGTGAACACCTCTACCGACGAAATGTCGCATTTGGTAAGCAAAGACTGAATATATTATATTTACTCCAATTAACAAGTAGGCGACTGGGTCCTTTCCGCTTTCTGGATGCTGGTATAAAATCTATCTCAATTCCTCTAAACTGCAGAACTTCATCGTCCTTGCTAATTCCATGGGTTTGATTTATTTGCTCGTTGCCTCTGGGTCATATCATTGTTTATGTTTCAATTCAACTAATGATCGACAATGGAAACGAACCGTTGCAACGGCTGCTTCGGTTGTCGGTACGTCGACGTCGCCCTAAAGAAGCCCGCGTAGTTGATTATTATGAAAGAAAATCGTTATTAATAAAATTAGTTACTACTAATCATTCTACCGTGCGACGAGTGTTTGCATTCAGGATTAAATTCACACTAAGCCCTTGTTTCCCACAGGTCGTATGTGCGTTGATCGTCGTCGCCGCCGCCGCCGCGCTCTCCTCGGCGGCGACGTTCCGCCCGTCCGGCGGCCGATTCGCTGACTCGCCGTCGCCGCAACTCCACTCGTCGGAAGTGGCCCACCGCGACGCCAGGTGAGACGCCAGGTGAGACGGCGGTGGCGCCGGGCGGCCTGCTGACAGCTGGTTTCGGTGATGCGGGCGAGCTCGACCTGTCCCCGGATCGGGGTCAGCCTCCGCCTGGCGCGACGACGCCGTGGGAACCGTAACGACACCCTGTCACGTGTCAGCACCGTTCACCTGACGCGTGTTTTGTTGTTGCTGAAATTCAAGTTAAACATTGATTTGATGTTTTTTTCTACGTGGAAAAAATGACCTGCGTCAGTCACGTCACATATACATAAACACTAATTAGTACACGTTTGGGAAGTCACCTTCACACTCGAGAAGATCAAGTTGGGATGGAGAGGGGAGGCAGAGAATGGAGAACATCGGGGCCGTTTGGCAATAGAATTATCAAGGAATTTTCTGCAACTATTAAAAACAATGGAAAGCTTTGCGTTGAGAACTATGGATGGAATCCAATTGGATCATTGGAGTTGGATTCAATCCAATACTATCAGCCGGATTTTCTCTCAGTACTCAGGAGCCGAAGAGTTAAGATCGAGCCTGGCCTAAAGTACCGAAGCGATTACCACCACCCCACAAAACAAGTGTCAATTCGGCTAGTCCCCCTTCACAAGGCTTTTTCTTCTTCCTGCACAGGGTGGTCTTCACGGAGGCGTTCCACCGCGCCGGCCGCGGCGACGTCGACGCTGACAACAAAGTGCTGTACCTCGCGCGCCACCACCACCCCCTGCCGCCCGCCCCCGCCCCCGCCCCCGCCCCCGCCCCCGCCCCCGTCGACGAGAACCGGCAGATCAGTTTCGTAGCGACAGTGACGCGGTTCGCGACCACCACCGTGACGGCTACCACCTCGCTGCTGCTGACGCTCACCCAAACAGTGACCACCGCCTCCACGTCGACGGCGACGTCGCACACCACGCTCACCAGCACGGTGACGTCGACGGTCACCGAACCGGCCACGCTGCTGACCACCACGTCGCTGCCCACCGCGACGGTCACCTCCACCGTGTCGGCGGCGCCGGCCACGCTGGTGGTCGCCACGACCACCACCAGTACCATCATCTCGATGGTCTACTCGCCGACGGTGACCATCTCGTCGACGGTGACCGCGCCGTTGGCGGTGACGTCCAGCCAGACTGTGACGTCGCCCGTGTCGAGCACGACCCCGACCTCGGTGACCGTGACGGTGACGTCGCCTACGACGAAGGTGACGACGTTGCCGTCCACGGTGACGACCACGTCGACGTCGACCGTGTCCATGACGACGACGGAGACGTCGACAGGGACGAGCACGACGACGTTGACGGTGCCGGCGAGCGTGACGAGCGTGACGACCGTGTCGAAGACAGTGACAATGACGGTCACGACGCCGACGACGTCCTTCACGACGAAGACGGCGAGCGCGGTGCTGACGGTGCCGACGACCGTGACCGTCATGTCGACGTACACGTCGATCTTTTCGGCGACGGTGATGACGACGTTGACGGTCACGAAGACGGTCGTCAATATGGTGCCGGGCTGAAGTGGGTGTTGGCGTGCAGCAGAGATGACATCGCGCGATTATTTATATATTTATAAATGCTGGGATGAGGTGAGGTGGAGGTCGAGATTATGATCGCAGTCTGCTTATTTATTAACTTATGAAAAAAATATGTAGATTTCGTTGATTCTTGTGTAATATATTTACTACAAACTGAAGATTTTTTACGATACAAATTTAAATTTAACAATGAAAATTTTTTAAATAATTTTTCTTGTGATTTTATTCGACCCTCTCTGCGTGGTGAAGCTTAGAACGGCTTGCAAACGTTTGATTCAATTCCGCGTCGTGTTTAGGATTTGCTTGAAAAACAGCCAATGTTTTTTATACCGTTTCATTTTTTTTGCATCGTTGGTAAGAATTTTATAAAATTTTCTAAGATTGCAATCAGCAGCATTTAAATTATGCTCGTCCTCAATTAAATTTAAAATGCGTTAGCGCTGCCCTTGATTTAGTTCATGATATAGGTCTGACAAGGCAATGCCAGCCATAGCCATTGTAAATGCACAGAAAGATAATCCTCCCTGGGGATCTCATGACAGCCTCAAAATGTGGATTTAGAACGACCATCAAAAGAGGTTAGGAAGAGCCAGTTTACATGGCTTACTCCAATTATCGTCAATTGGCACCGAATTCTAGATAATTATGGAAGAGCGTCGTCAAAAGCAATTGTTTCCCGGAGGTCGAATATCCCGTCGACCCCTACCCCCAACCTCCCTCTACCAACCCCTACTCTCCCATTGAATCCGCTCCAAGTGACACCGGATGGAAACACGCGGAAACAAAACACTCCTAAGGAAAAAACATAATTCTTACTATTGTGACAATGAATTGATTGATTATTGGTGTTTAACAACACACTGTTTTGACAACTGGCCCTTTGGCACTGGTGTAATGGCGTCGGTGACTGAAATGGTGATGATGAGGGTGATGATCAAAGATACTGGTATTAGTAGCCTTCGGCTAAGATATGCGACTCCTAGTAGCAAACTGAAGAACTCTTTGCTACTCTGACTTTCATCGGCTCTGCAATTCGAAACCTTTTTTTCCGGGAATTTTGAATAGGGATAGGTACCATTCCCCTCGCATTCTTCTGATAGTTGTTTTTCCAAGTGACTTGCTGAATTCATCTTTTGAAAACACATTAAAATCATTGTTTTTTAAAAGTTAAAACAATGATTTTAAAGTATTTTCAAGAGATACATTCAGAAAGTCACTTGAGAAAAACAAATAAGTACTTTACGACTAAGTAACAATAAGCCAAACAAAATTTTAAATTAAATGAACATACATTTATTTAAGTAATAAAATAAAATGTTCTAACTGATTCCAAGCAGAGCAAATAAATACAGAAATATATATTTCAGAATAAAATCAAATCCTTAGTAGCATCCGTGTGGTGTCGCAGTCAGGTGTGCAATCTAGGCCAGTGAAGTCGATGTAGGAGCCAGGTCTGAAACAAGACATTTGGAATAAGTTTCCAATATTCTGCAAAACGCCTACTTGTGGAGGAATTTCCTTATCCTGTTCTATTGAAAGGTTGGCTTTGAAGCAGATGACTTTTTCAAAACCAGCTCCTGTCTCAGTGAGCGCCTGAGCTTTTAACAAGTGATGGGTTGTGACACGGCACAGCAGTGATCACCTAAACCAGGAAGGTATCATTGAGTTTGAATGGAGGTAGCGCCATAGCAGCAACGACAAGCACTTGGCTCTGAGCTTCAGATGACTATTAAGATCACTAGTAGTAGAAGTGATGAGGCTCGAGCTGAGATTTTGGGCAAAGATTCAACAACCAGCACAAAAGCACGGCGCAAGACATTGCTGCGAGTACACAGAATAATTAGTACTACGCAGATGTAATTGATAAATAATTGATTGATTTAATGTAACGGTATATGGAAACGTTGCCGTGGTTTCATGCTGGCCATTCAAACTCGGCATTGCATCTTGGCTCAAGTCACATCGCATCCACTACTGAAGCTCTGAAAGGCCATCTGGAGCTCAAAGCTAACTGCTCACGTTTACCACAAATCCCCTAACTCCCTCTAGACTTAACAACGATTTTGTAATTGTCTTCATAGTCAGGCCATTGGGAAATAAACTTTTGAAGTGATTTTCTGTTCAATCCTCTTCTCCAAGTTGAGAACACAAGGTGCCCATATTGCTGTTTGTTAACAACCCGTGCAGCCAGCCCCATAGAAGTGCAAAGGTGGGAAGAGACTTACTTGAGAGAGGAGCTGTCACTTTGCTTTCAGCACTCGATCTTGACCACTCGCTCTCGATCACTGCCCTTGATCACAGAACAGCGGCGCCTTGCATCTTTTCTTCGGGAGGGGCTCTGGACACAATCTGCAAAGAGTTGATAATAGATTAAATTGATGTCTGACCAATGAGCCATGCCTGAACAATTGATTAAGATAAATTCAGAATTCATGGAGAAAAGAGGTGTTATCATGGGATTTATATGAACTAAGGGAAATAACATAATTTCTGTGTATCAAGTTTGTTGTGCAAGCATGCACAAGGAACTTGATATGACGATGATAGAGAAATTACAACACTAACACCTTTATAATACTCCACAAAAAGTCTAGAAACAGACAAAGCTACAATTGAATCAGTAACGACATGTATGTAATCGTACTTACATTCATTCAGAGCATTTTTCTTCCACACACCGCCGAACAGGCTTCGCGTCAACAACAACGGCCATGTTTTTCTCCAAGTGACGCTCACTTCGCTTCGAAACCCAGCCAAACCTCGGCCAATCAGAAACGCGGAATAAATCGTGACAACTGTTTTCGACGACAGCGCCACCCATATTCTGAAACCCTGACATACAAAGAGTTCTACGAGGCGCCCTATTCTAGTTTCAGCCCGTTGGTGATGATGAACCTTACCTAGACAAGAAGGGAGGAAGAAAAGCCGGTGCCGGCATGTAGCCTATACTCCCCTGTCGAAAAGCACCAAGGGGACCACCGTCTATACGTCCCTTCCGAAGGACGGTACAACTCGAACAACAGGATTCGTCCACTAATCCGTGCTGTCTAGAGGTTGATATGCAATGCGAGTGAAGTTGTCGAACTATCTTCAATCCCTCCAACCTCCCTCCAGAACAGAACTGATCATGTGCATGATGGTCACCCATCAAACACCTGAGTCTGATTCAGCGCGATATTGCTTAACTTCGGTGATCTCACGAGAACCGGTGTTTCCAACATGTTTCCGCTCGGTCAACAATAAATTTTGGGTATAAGGCGGAAAATATTCTGTGGATATTTCGGTGGGCTCATGTTCAAATTTGAATCCTATCGTGCCACAGATTGAAGACATTTTCCACGGGTTTTGGGTTTGGTCTGAGTTGGTTAAGTTAAGTTTATATTCCGTTCGGCAGCCGGAAAGTTTGAGCGAATTAAAATGAACCTATTAATAAGGAAAGACTTGCATTTATAAAATGGTCCAATTCACTATACGAATAAAATTGTAGTTTATATATTCAAAAATACAGCTGAATTTTTAGGGATAGTCGATCCATTCAGCCTTCCAATGGGACATAGTTGGCACGAGAAAAAATGCACCTTATAGATTAAATTAAAATTGTCATTATTCATACTTTAACTTGCAATTAAAATATTGGGTACCTAAGCACCAAAGTACGTAGAGTTAAGCACACTCCGCCTGTCGTGAGGCAGGTTGGCTTCGTGCATAATGCACATGGGTGGTGCACAGTATCACTAAGGGGATGTGGTTCGAGCCCACCTACGAATTGTTATTTTTAATATCGTGAAATATATGTGGATTTATAAGGCTGTAAAAATCATATTCTTTCGTATCACTCGAGTGGCCGAGTGGTTAAGTCGCTTGGTCAATTCTCACGATGCATGAGTATGAATCGGACGCCAGATCTTTGCTTGCGATCGGTTTCGGGTAGCGGGGATGTGGACACATCCCATCGAACTTTTAATAAGTATGAAAACTAACGATGCGAACGCAATTCATATGGAACAAAAATCGCAGAAAATACAGCTTGTCCGGGTGGTCGTGCGGTTAAGGTTCTCGTCTCTCGCCTGTTCGGGAGGGGACCCGAGTTCGGATCCTGCTGAGGGATGGCAGCACGTGAATTTATTTTCTACATTTTTGGTGTAATGGTTTAAAGATAGTTGCGAAATTACCGGACCTCGGTCGCTTCGCGACCTCGGTCCGGTGTATTCACAGGAAATTATACGTCCCACCCTAGCACCCTAAGCTTTGACGTTGAGCATAGCCAAAACAGTTGGTCTAAACGGCCACTAGTGTCACGTGACACCCCACTAAAATGTTAGACAGCGCCACCTAGTAGATAAAAAATAACTAATCTGTGACTTGATATATTTTTTTCGATTTACACCCACCCCAATAATTTTCCACTTTATTCTGATGATCAAAAAACCTCCTGCCATGTTTGATCTCGGTTCCTCCGTTGCTGGATATAGCGGTCAATCAACAGCGTCACGCTGACATGTACTCGGTGGGAAGACATTAGCTTACCTTTTCCTCGTAGACTCTGAAATAAATGTTATATTCCCATGAAGATCCTCCCCTGTTATCGTATTGCAACACCAACTTGGCTGATATTGCGTACGAATTATTTTTCCTGCTGAATGTTGAGAACAAAAACAACCTTCATCACGCCGGGATACGAACCCGCATCCCTTGGCCTGTAAGGATAGCACGCTATCCGCAGGACCACTCAGTGGCTGTATATTTCGCTATAAGCAAGTATCTTATAATCGTTGAAAATGTTTACATTGTTTGATGCATGGCAGGAGAGATGAGCAATTTGATGGATATAGTTATATCTACTAAGAAATTTCAACGGGGATTTAAAGTTATGGGCTGGCCCAAATATACAATGGCAAAACTACTTTATGAACGACAAATAATAATATTCCAATCCATTTAAAATTTGGTCGGCCGCAGTACTTATGGTATTAAATTGCCAGGAACTTTGCTAAGCGACTTTTTTCAGTCGAAGCAAAGATCATAGGGGTTGGAATTAAGGTTGAAACTAAGATGTCGTTAATTAGGATTCCATGATTTGGGCACCCACTCATCGCTAAGCCATCTATATGTTAAATTAAAAATAAAATCATCAAGTGTTAACCATTCAATTTAATTTAAATTATTACAAACTGGTGTTATTACGTACAATCGGACATTGAAAATTAATTAAGTTACATATTTTTTTGAAAGCGAGTCAACTCTCAAAAAATATTTTTACTTTGTGCATTAGGGCTTCATTTTCGGTGCATTCGGGTTTTTACAGTAAATAAGCGCTCTGCGCTGGCTTTTTGGTGAGATAAGTACTAAGTGCATCTTGGAATCCAAGAATCGCTCCTATTCTGATTACAGTAATCTGTCAGGGTACGTGAAGTGTATGTTGATTAACATACGTAATCCATAATGGTGATTGAAGAATCAAGTTAGGCTTCTAACTTCAGTGGTATTTCCGTATTCTCTTTGCTGTGTACTCGCTCTCGTCGGAATCGTGCTAGCCGCCGCGGACGTAGGTGCGAAGAGCCATGTAGTATGAATAGGCCAAGTTGACAATCTGCACGAACAAGCCACATCAGCCACCTTTGTACTCCTGCTGAGTTTTGTTACATAATCGATGGCGCATTTAGACAGAACGAGATTCAAACTAGCCGCAGAGAAGTACTTTCGAACTCCCTTGCCTTTCAGAATCAAGATTAAATGATTCGGCTAAATAGTAAAAAAGGAAAAAAAGCAAATAATCTCTCGAAAGCTTAACATGATGTTGAAGGCAAGAGTGAGAGACGACAACTCAACGAAGAAATTCACAATTTTGCGTAAGATTAACAATTAGCATTATCTTTTTGCGAGATGGTCAGTAAAATTTGAATCAAAGTTTGTATTTGTGGTCATTTAAGTCACAAAGTTATAAAATGTTACCTTAATCTGTTACAAAGACTAATCACAATGTCATGCATATGACTGTACCTACGTTTAAGAGTGCCGGGTACCTACGCTGAAGAGTGACAGGTACCTACGCTGAAGAGTGACGGGTATACTCACGCTGAGAAAGGTCTCCTGAGAGAGCGGCACGAAGGCGGCGACGCGGATCACCAGAGGCTGGTTGCTGCGAGACATCGTGATGAGCATGGACCTCGTGAAACTCGGCGGCGCGTCCAGCCAGTCGCAGGCGAACAGGGCGTCGCGCACGAGCTCGCACTGTGGGGAAACGGGGGTGATGGGGGTTGGGACGTGCCGGGCCAGGAAGACATGCAGCATGAGGCAGTTTCGCCCATGGACCTTGCGTGCAGAGGGTGTCAATTATGTCTCCTAACCTGTGCCAACTAAAATTTTTCGTAAATACTGATTTTTGAAAAAAGTCGTGGATAGAATCAGATTAAAATGGTAAAGCATCCGAGTTAAAAGATTATAAAGAAATCGTGAAATTTGCAAATTTGGCATGTAGAACTGTGCGAACAAACGACTGAGTGTTGACTCGAACCTAAATGCAAATACTCGTTGCTTGTACGTTAGATATATTACTGGATACGAGATACCCGTTCCAAAACTCCCGGTATAAGGACACAAATTTTGGAATTGATATTTCGTTTCTAATCTAACGAAAGACTTTTCTGGCATAGGTGCCCTTACACGATCAACTTTTTGCGTCAACATGTTGACTCAACGTGTTGACGCAACATATTGCCCTGTGTGAACGAAATAAAAACATTTCCCGTCAATGTTTGAAACATTCTCCTTGGATCGCTTATCGATTGTCAGCTGTTCACATTTTGACAGTTAGGTTTGTCTAGGTTCGAATTTTCGGACATACTAAACTTGCGAGTTCGTTAAATTCCGAAAGATTCAATCGCAAAAAATTTCGAAATTTACTTGGATTTTCATCTCGAATTTCAATCATTGGCCCAGATAACTCGGTGCCTTCTTCTTCTCTTCCTTCTTTTATTTATAATGTGAATTGCTGCTGTTAACATATTAAAAGTTACAACGTTTTCTTCGTCCCCTGTATCCATTTCGAAATTCGTGCTGGACTGTCAGAATGACAGCAATGACAAATGCCACGTGATAAAAATGGCTGTACGTGATTGGCTGATCGTCGTCAATATTCAACATTTCAACATTTCAACATTTTGAAAACATTTCCCATCAATATTTCCTGAAAGTTGATCGTGTGAGCGCTGACCGGCAATTCGTATGTTGTTTAACCTCGGCCAACTTGATGTCAACATTTCCCGTCAACGTTGAGTCAACATGTTGACGCAAAAAGTTGATCGTGTAAAGGCACCTTGTGTATTTGATTCATTCGCATCGCTCGTTACGCGTATCTAAGAGACAAAATGAAGAGACAATATATGAATGATAGTTGGGCATTCTTACTTCGTCGCTGATATCGCTGGCCAAGTTGCAAAACGCAAAAAACTGGAGCGTCACGAACACCACAAGCGATGTTAAAGAAGCAGTTCTCTCGTCGACGTGGTTCACCTGGGGAGGAAACAAGTGAGCAAGTGATCTTGACACGTGGCAAGTGGATGGTGTTGTCGGTGCTGAAGACATGAACAACGTCGTGACGTGCAACGTACCACCGTGACGTACGAGATGCCGATTGCCGTCGCGGCGGCGTTGATCGCCAACTGGACCATCAGGATCAGACCGAACGTAGCCTCGAAGCCCTTGACCAACCTGCGCCGCAGACAGCCAGGTTTTGTGATCGTGAGCAACGAGAAACCCCGGACCTCCGTAAGGCGTAATTTACCACCAGCGCCTGTTACGCACAGTACTTGCAAAAGAGGGCAAAATAAACTACCACGCAATATAAACTGTTTAAAAACCACCTAATTCCTGAGAAAACCACCACGAAACTTTCGAGAGGGCTTCACCTAAGTGACTGGCGCATATTGGTATTGAATGGTTCCAATTGAATAAAGAGTAACCGCCGAAAACGATGGTTACTTTGAGCGCTGTTACACAATGTACTTGGAAAAGGGAGGGTAATGAAGTACCGCGCAATATAAATTATTTTTAAACTAACAAAATACTGAAAAAACCACCACGAAACTTCCTAGAGTGCTTCACCCAAGTGTCCTGCACACCCTGTTTAAAAATCAATTAAATGAAATATCGAGTACCTGCCGAAAATTGTACTTACTTGCTACGGTCTACGGCAAACAAGCACGCAAATCTCATACAAACTCACTATTTTATTTTAAAAAAATTAACCACTGGCAAAACCACCACAAAACTTTCAGAGATGCTTAATCTGCTTGTTAACTACAACCTGTAAAAATTTCGTCGAAATCAAAATATGAGTAAGTGACTTTATTCTTGGTTTAGGGGATGATTGTACATTAGGGGTAGGCTATTTTTGAGGTTAATATTTAGTTATGTAATCTGACAGGAAATTTTCTCAGCTTTCCAAAAATATCATTTTTAAATCTGTAAGTTGAACAAGTCGGGCGCTACAAGGCGGAATGTGGAGGAATGCGCAACATAGCACTCAAAACAGCCTATCTTGCGCCGGCCGCAGCGCACGAACGGTGCGCAGGAAATATTTTACAAAATTGGTTTTAATCCTTCCTAGACCAACTCTAAGGATATACATATATTTGGTTGATATTAAAAATGGTCATGTCAGCTCATTGGTTGGTTTGAAATGGAAATGCCCATTTGCCATGGACGGACATTTTTTACAAGTTTGACAACCCTCTAACTCAGTTAAAAATGACATTGGAACAGCCCATAAGATGAGGCGAAGGTCAATTTTCATTACCCATGATTATCAGAGTGAAAAGATTTGTAAAATCAGCCCTGGGTTCGTTGGTTAAACGCCGCATTGCATTTCAAAGATTTCATTTCAAATTTCAAACCCAGGCCAAACTATTCATAGCTCACACGAGAGCTGTTATCAGATGCGGTTTTCATCTGCCAGGCATCTCAAATGCTCATGTGAGCCTTGCTTAGGGAAATACATATACAGTGGTCCGTCAGTGACCATGCTGGAAGCATAATTGACATCATAAGCATCATTATATCGTAGGATCATCAAAGCCCATGACAAGTAATCGGCTTCACTCACTGAATGCACGCCTTGTACCGCAACACGCACGCGCCCAGAAGGCGTCTCATCTCAGCGTTCACCTCCAGCTCGAACGCCGAGTCGGTCGTGCAGACGTCGAAATTCACTCCCTTGCTCTCGCCAGCCACCCTCACCGCCGGCGACTTCAGAATCGGCTTGGGCACGACATGGCCGGTGGCCGAGCTCCGCGGCGTCCCCGTGACGACGAAGCGCTCCCGACGACGGGCGACACCCTCGACGGCGTCCTCGCCCAGCCAACACATAGACATCCTAAAGATGCCTTTAAGATGACATGTGCAGGACAAGTAGGATATCCTAAACATGTCCATAACTTAGCCAATAGTCATCTTAAAGATGCACTGAAGACTACCAAATGTCCTCTTTTATGTGACCTTTTCACATCTTTAAGATGTCCCTGGAGGGCATCCTGAGGACATATCTAGGACATATCTAGGACATTACCTATGGGGTCCAAAATTCCCCCCCCCCCAAAATATCAGCCCCCCCCCCCCCCCCCCCCCCCCGCCGCAAAAAAAAATTGTTTTACCTGTCGTCGTCGTCCCACTAACACACTGGAAGCCCTTTCATTGGGAGGGGGGGGGGGAGGCGACGACCCCCCCCCCCCCCCCCAAAATAAAATTCTCTGGTTTGACGTCCCCCATTCAAAGTAACCTCTTTCGAGCTGTGTGGGGGTCCTCTCAAAAAATACCTCTGATGGGGGGGGGGGGGATTTTGACCCCCCCCCCCCTTAGGATTGCAGCACTACCTGGGGCTCCCTCACGGGGTACTCCACATATGTTATTTGGGGGCTTCTGCAATACAGACTCTGAGATCTGCCCCAGCGGCCCTGAACACCACTCGGACCAGGGGCTTCAGCCCCTGCACCCATGTGAATTGTGTTGTGGGCCTCCGACCCCCAACCTCTTGATAGTAACTTTCCTCCCAATACCTTGCAACTTTTGAAATGAGAGACAACTGCACCCCCCCCCCCCCCCACACCATAAACACCCTTGATATGTTTTGAATGGGCTTTGCCTACACTCTAGAAGGACTAGGAAGATTCCAATGGATGATTGGATCATTTGGATTAAAGCAAAATAAATGGACACAAATCATTTCTAGACTATGGCTTACTGCAATTTTATTACCCTATAGGAATTTAAAAAAGCAATGAATGAAACCAATAACTTTACTTAGTATTATTCATAAGCATGTTTCCGAATTCAAATTATGGAGATTTCTAACTGATAGGGAACAAGACAAAATAAGGTGCAATAATATTTACAACTGACGAAGACAGCTCGATTTCTGGAGACATTCCGGACGTACAGCACTGAGATTGCAACGGCCCAGAGGCTGAGGCATTTCTAGAAGAAAATAAACAAATTATTGGTGGAGCGTAACAAAATTTTTAATGCCAGTGAGTGAATCCCAAGACAGCGTACCAATAGCTTGGAAAGTCAACTACGCTGGGCCATGTCTTGCGTTGCAGGCAGAAATTTGTGCAATTGGAAAAGTGAATGCAATTGCATGGATTTGCATGATTGAAGCGAGCCACTCTCGTGCTGTTCTATGTTGAACCGCAATACAAGCCACTCTACTAACAAAAAGTACCTAAGGCAAAAGTAAGGCATGTTGACGTATCTACTAACTACTTTTATTCTTACCTTAAAAAGCAGGTGAATATTCTACACATTCATTTCAGATGAACTGTTCTGTAGAACAAAAAGTTTGGTGTCCTTGGTTTAGCCCAGCAGAAGAGAGCTGAAAAAGAGAGAATGTTATGTTCAGGCCTAAATAGCTGTTCTATGTTGATCCGCAACAAAAGCCACTCAACTAACAAAAAGTACCTAAGGCAAAAGTAAGGCATGTTGACGAACTCCTAACTAGGTACCTACTTTTATTCTTACCTTAAAAAGCAGATGAATATTCTAAATATTCATTTCGGATGAACTGTCAAACAAAAAGTTCAGTGTCCTTGGTTAGCCCAGCAGAAGAGAGCTGAAAAAGAGAGAATGTTATGTGTTCAGACCTAGCGAGAACTGAGACAAATCGAGCCCTAAACCGAGATATGTTCTTCGATTTATTCAAGCGAGTGTGCTATGTTTCATTCTGTCGGCTAATCTGAAATGCCTTCCATCCATGCTGAGTCTAATTAGGCTGCACACATTACCTAATCTTGGTTTTCTATGAGAGTATATTTGATGAGAATTGCCAAAAGCCTGAAATTGATGCCTCTAAAACCCTGCTGCAAGTCCTAGCCAGCCCATATTGAAATGAATTTGCAACTAAAGAAATCTGAATACCTAGCTAAAAATAAGTATGATATTTCAATAAAACCTTGGAAAAAGGTTTACCTACCTCTCAGGCGATTCAAACATATATTTCTTGCAGTAAAAACGCCCTATTATGATCCTCAGCCAGGATAAGACATTGTCGTCGACACCGAATTCAATGTCTTTGGTACATAGTCAATCCATATCATACAAATTGTGGGCCGTTGCAATATTATTTCTACATTCAAATATGCAAAGTGCGTTGATGATCGGAATTCCCACATCAACTTCTCCTGCTGTAACAAGAAAGTGTTTTCATTACAGATGTTATAAACTTTTGTAATTTTTAGCACACTTTTGTGGTTATGATACCTACTTGCCTTGCGTGGAAAAAAAATATTCCGTCGTTCCACGATTCTAATGACTTCATTCATTACTTGATAAGCCATAATCACTTTCCACAAACAGATTGTCACTCATAATAAGTACCTATTAAGTTAAAATCGAATTATTTCTGACCAATTTGGCCGTTTGAGGCACGCCGTGAACTAATGACATGCACAAGCGCGCAAAACTTGGCGGACATTGGCGAACCATGGCGGACATTCACGATGTATAAAAATGCTCAACGGGCGCGCAAATTTAACGGTTAATCTTCAAGCAATCGAATATCGACGAAAACAAATTAAATTATGATGGAAACACTTGCGATTACATGAAAATATATGCTGTCCCCCCGTCGCATCATAATTGTCCATGGTAATCGAAAAATTTGAGGAATGGAAATAATAAAAAAGGTTTGAACTATCTAAAAAAGTCGATAGGTAGTTGTTAACGCGTTGTATCGACTCCACTTCTTCTGTCTATTTCAGTTTTCTAACTTTCCGTCGTAGGAAAAAGGCTGAAAATGTAAAAACAGATGGCCCAAAACACGCCACAGACATTTCGTTGAGTCAACTGTGACTGTGATCAGTCATCTCACGAGTTTCATCAAATTCATTTAGTAACAAAAATTACATCTGAAAGATGTCCAAAAGTCATCTTTAAGATGTCCATTTGGCGACATAAAATCGGAACATCAAAATATTAAATTTTTAACTTGTTTGATGGATTAGTTGTCTCTAATAGTGCAACGATAGATTTTAAGTATGCACCGTTCATCAACGCAACATGTCTCAAGTTGACACAAAAAGACATCTTAAAGGCATCTTTAAGATGTCCTAGTCTGAAAGTATTATTTAAGGGTTTATGCCATAAATGTCAAAATTTGGGTTATTCATTTTTTATCCGCCCAAAATTATGCCTAATTCCGACACCTATCGCAAAATTAACATGTCCTGCAGATGTTATCTAAAAGACATCTTTAAGATAACGTTCGCGAGGAATAGGACATTAGGACATGTTTAGGATATCTTTAAGATATCCCTGTGTTGGGTGGGCGCGAAGTCGCGCGACGTCGTGTCGCAGCAGCCGGAACTGGCCGGCGATCTGGACGAGCAGCGCGGCCAGGAAGCCGTCGACGCAGACCACCATCGGCAGCGTCGTGATCATGATGACCGCCCACCACATCATCAGCAGCTCGTAGTTGGGCGATTCGAAGATGTCGAACGGCATCCAGACGCTGGCGGGAGAGCGAGGCGTTTAATCAGGCCAAAGGTCACGGAGAGAGCCATGACCGACGACTGTATAAAACATCCAGCAACAATAGCAGTACGTTTGAAGTCGAAACGTGACTACACGGAGCCAAATGAACACGTTGTCGAATGCTAAGCTCCTAAACTCAAACTTTTCCTGA
Source organism: Nemurella pictetii (assembly GCA_921293315.2). Lineage (NCBI taxonomy): Eukaryota > Metazoa > Arthropoda > Insecta > Plecoptera > Nemouridae > Nemurella > Nemurella pictetii. Next base: position 7,128,625 of record OV121118.1, on the reverse strand, counting down.
CGCTGCGCAAAGCTGTGCTCTATGTTGCATTTTTTTAAATCCTTATCCTCCTTAACACCGTGCCGTGCTTGATAAAGCAGGCAGCACAGCTTCGCGAAACGCCAGTTTGAGTTTGGGACTAGCATTCAATACCCAGTTAAGTAATTTTTCTGAAGACTGTCACATGCTAAAATTAGGAAAAACCACGAGTCTTAATGAGGTAATACAATGTAAGTTATCGGAGACGCGAGCTTGTTGGACCTTGAAGCAACTGAACATTCTCATCTCATCCAATACCATCCTTTCCTGGAACAGCCCAGTCGGAAAGCCAGGTAAATGGAGATGAAACTGCATAGGAATCCAAGTGAACGGAAAACCAATTCCAAATAACTTTCTCAGAGTGTACAATTGCGATTTCGTTCAGTTGGCACTGCGCCTGCTACGTGCAACGAGTATCTGTGTCGGTGAGATATCTTGTCACCTTGCATAGTGCTTCCTGTTGGCTGCCATGAAGGGAACGCGGCCGAGAGACACGACGTTGGTGAGCAGCACCAAAAAGAACGCAATCAGTCCGGTTCGTTCGGTTTGACGACAGGTGTTCTCCTGGATCTTCCTCCGCTTGTCATCCGTGGCTCCAGCGACGGACTCGTCGAGGGACATTTTCTGTACTTGCCAGTACAGTGCCTTGACACCGTTCGGTTCCAGATAGAAGGTGCCACCCTTGACCAGACCCACCAAATTCATGAAAATGAGGCTGATACATTCTAGGACAATGGATAACTCGCCCCAGTTGGTGAGAATGCACATAAAGAAGGCGAACGAGAAGAAGACTGTGGCGGTCAACCCATGTCCTGCGACAATCTTGAAGAAGTTGTCGATCGACCTTCTTGTGGCACTGGCGGTCGGCTGCCAGAGTCCTGAGGATACAAATCGGTGGTGGCAGGTCATCAAAATAAAGCTGGCCCTTGGCGTCGTATGAAGGGCATTTAGAGTTTGGGTAATTCTGCGTGCGATTAGAAAAATACTCTAGAAAACACCCTAGGATGAATGCGATGAGAGTTATGGACGCTATTTTGGATGATATTTTTTTATATGTGCGTCAAAATCCCCTCGTGTTTACATTCGGACAATAAAGAATGTGAAATCATTAGCAGAAACTCACATAACTAAGCTCTGGCCTAAGCGTCAATTGTGCTCGTGCAAGTGATGCAAATGAAATTGCACTGGCAATATGCGAGACTAACCATTGTAGTAGAGCAGGGTGATGTTTAGGTCCATACAACTAATCGTCCTGTTCGGTTGTACGATATGCATCACGCTTGATGGTTATGCTTTGGAGAGGATGTTTGTTGGGTAAAGAGGAATTTCGGACTGTTCTATGATGGACCCGTGCTGTTTATATAAAGGGTGGCCGAGTCAAGTTGAATTTTTCCTTTGCCTTGGACCCCGCGTCTTTCGCTAACACCGATCAATATGCATGTGTGAACGAACCACAAAGCACCCGCACGATTCAATATGGATAGCATAATAATGACAAATATTGCCTCTCAAAACCTCCTTTGTCATCGGCGATTGACGGATTCTGGGAGGTGACTAAACGTCCCCGTGTCCCATATCTGGTGGTATATCGTGCATCACGACGGCAACCCATCCCCCAACCCGGGTGCTTGAATTTTTCCGTTGTGTAGAGTTTCTTGTTATTTTATATAATATGTTTTGTGGACAGAATACTGGCTTCAAAGAACAAAAATTTAATACAGACAAACATCTCTTATACCCTATTAAATAAAAAGTAGGTAACAAATACGATGCTACCCTGTATCTGCATGCACAAAGCTAAACAATGTCCTTATCGGTGGGTTATCGGGACAGCCCATGTCCCACACAAGACATTTCTACCAAACATCACGTCATATTCACGCATGCAATAAATCGTGCACATGTCGCTAGGTGTGTCCCCGACGCCGACTCAAGCGAACCGCCGCGCCCCCTTCTTTCTGCTGGCCACCTTCCTCGAGCGCGCCGCCTTCTTCACCGCCACCTTCTTCGCCTTACGCCTCGCTCCACCTGCTCGACGCCGCCCCACCGCCGAGTACTTGGTCGTCGGGACGCTGCGCACCGGGCGTCGCCCCCCAGCCAGACATTGCTCGTCGTCTTCCGTCCACCCGTCGCTCCTCCTCTGTCGGTGCACATCGCCGTGACACAGTCTGTCGTCCAGCGCCGCTAGGTCCGCTGCGCCGTCGTCGAGACTGCGCCTGCCTCGCCCTGTCCTCCTCCCCGCCGCTTGCTGCTTGGCCTTGTCGGCTGCGCGCCGCTTGGCTGCCCGCGCAGCCGCGCGCAGGCTGGAGCGCCAGCGACGGCGTCTGCGCCGCTGCTCGCGCAGGTCGGACGACGAGGGCGGCGCGCACTGCGCAGCGTCCGCCGTCTGCGCGCGGATCCACGCGAGGTGGCCGGCGAGGCTAGCGAAGGCTGTGGGCGCGGTGCACGCGGCGGTCGGCGTCGTCGGCGTCGTCGGCGTCGTCGGCGTCGTGGTTGCCGACGTCGTGGTGGCCGACGTCGTAGTGGCCTTCCTCGTGGTGGCCTTCCTCGTGGTCGATGCGGAGGATTCGTCGGAGGATTCGTCGGAGGATTCGTCGGAGGATGAGGCGGGGGGCTTGCTAGACGGGTCGGCCACGGAGACTTGCGTCTGAATGGCTGTCGTACACGCACAATGGTTTCAGAAATAAAATCTTGATTTTATACGCATTGAGTTAGCTGAGAGTTTGTTGAACAAAAGGATCAGAAAATAGGAAAACCTGTAGGGCTGCTATTATATTTTAAATACTAGGGTAAAAACGTCACAAAAAGTATAGGAAACATGCGAAATCTAGAGACAAAACAGTAATTTACGCTCACCTATCAGCTGGCATTTCTTGGTTGTTTCGTTCCTTCGAACAAGTGGCCATCCTTCTAAAGCCTGAAACCAGAAAAAGGGGTCAATCAGTCCTCTGAGTTCGCAGTCGATTGTATTCGAATGGCAATAAGGTTTCCACTTGTGTTCATTATCGACTCGGGGACTTGGGAGCGATCATTCAGACGAAGGAATTCCCAAAACTTTGATCAATGATTGCATGTCTTGTCTTTAATAAGCTAATCTTATGAAGTACGGAGGAGGATTCAGATCCGTGCTCTACTATCCATATTTTCGTCACGAATCTTGGCAAGTACTCACGAGACACGGGCTTCCGGCGGCGGGTTCGAAGGTCAGCTGCTTCCGCCCGAGGCGTGCCAACCGACCACGCGCTTTGACCGCCGCGAGCCTGAGCGTCCTGGAGTCCTGCAGCGCCATCCCGTCCACCTCTGCCGCCTCCAGCACGCTGAGCCACGAGCCTGGGGCAGCAAGGCGGCGGGCAACGTTAGCAACGCACGAACACGGGAAACACTACAGAGTTATTGGAACAGAGGAAAAGCCTCAAATGAGAAAAAAACATGGATATATTTTCTACTTTTCCTAGTGTTATACGCACAGCTCTTGCTGATGTTTACACCCTCAATTGTTGTTAATGAAATATATTAAAAAAGCTGTTGGCACCGAAAGTATTAATCCTTGAAGCAGAGGACATCCTAGTGATGTGTGCGTATGCATGTGTGACAACAGGCCAACAGGGTAACAAATTAAACTTAAATTGTTGTCCAAAAATTAATAGAAGTCCATAACTTCCCAATTCAAAACACTTGGAGACAAACAATTTCACACATAATGAATATGATGTGGATAGCTCGCACCGTGCGACAAGTTCCGTGGGTCAGAAAAATTAACTGTGAAAAGGGAAATTAATTTTAAAATTTGACCGAGCTCTCCGCAGTGAGGCAACGGACTTAATGCAACCTTGCGGGCGTTGAAGGCGGGAAGGCGGGAAGGCGGGAAGGGAGGAAGACGGGAAAGCGGGAAGGCGGGAAGGCGGGAAGGCGTGAAAGCTCACCCTGCGGGGGCAGACAGACGGGCCCCACGGTGGCGGTGAACTTGACGGGTGAGTCCAGCGTGACCACGGCCAGTTGGTCGCGTCGCTCGATGCGCAGTGCCACGCGCAGTTCCTCGCCCGGCTGCGCCTCCGGTTGGTCGCGCAGCGGCTGGCTGCGCGCGCTGCTCGCTGCGCCGAGAAGCACGGCCACCTGCGCGGGTTCCAGGCTGCCGGCGGGGCAGAGAAGGGCAGGGTTACACTCGGGGCAGGGGCGGCAGGAGGACTCCAAGATTACTCAAGAAGAACTTTCAGAGTAGAACATGACAGGAACATCTTAATGTTATTTTTTGCTGAGGGCCAAAATTTTCTCTCCTCCGCCTATTATAAAAAGATCACCACTATTCGACAGAGGCGGTACCTAACCTTAGATACAAGCGACTGATTGCCAACACAGATCTAAGCCTTGCAGTTGTCGGTTCCCATGTCCAAACGGTTAACCGGCGCCCAATGCGATACAGACTAAGATAGTCACGCTACTGGCTGACAATCTTCGGAATTCCTCGAAATTCCTCGGAATACAGATTGACAAGCCGTCCTGTCGTTTGTAAGTGATACGTATTAGAAGCTCATAGAGCTAAGCACGCATGGCTAAAGGCCGAAATAATTTTTTACCAACATTCGTGTGATTTGTAAGCAATACAAAAAAATACTTTTTAAACAGACATTGTCTTGCAGTAGGAAAATGACAGAAAGGGTTGAATTTAAAATTCGTGAAATTTCTTGAGCAACATCTTTTTGCTGGTTGGCGCCCAAAGCTGATACTACGTTAGCAGTAGTGACCCTTGCAGACGCACGTACCCTCGGACGCAGTGCGCGGAGGTGAGCACGTGCCGGTCGGTGATGAGGGCGCCCCCGCAGCTGGCGAACCCGTACCGCAGCACCAGCGCCAGCCAGCCGGGGGGCTCGGGGCCCCCGCACGCCCCGCAATCTGTGGACCGCACACGCAACGCCGTTAGTTCGGTTGCACGCAGCGCGGCCAGCACCCCGATACACAGAAACAGGTGGTCTTGTCAAGCGTTGTCAGGCCCTCATTCGCATTAAACTTGTCCTCTTTCTAATTCCACAGAAATAGAAACAGAAAAAGTCTCTGGTAATTTCTGATTCTCTCTGATAAAAATTCTGATTTATTTTATGGTGAGATGGGAGCGTTAATTTTTTTCAATAAAATCATAGACACATAGTTCTCATCTCTTCTCATCTCACTTTTTAAATAAATTAACAGAACCGCACTCCTGGGCCAGTTACAAGGTGAAATCTTGATATCAGATCTTTTGGTGAGATCAATGCGTTCCTTGGGAAACAGTTTAACTTGTACAACTCAACGACAGAATCGCAATCTGGTATAGCACAGTTTAAATAAAGAATATTTAATTAAATTTCAACTTCAGCAGGGTTCTTCAGGGTTTCATAAAAAGCTTTCAACATGCCCCAGTCGAGGTCACGGACATTTGTTTATTTGTGCTTTGTTTTTTTATGACAACTGCATTTATCTGGCTCATACAAACATTGTTATACTTATAGATGATATGTAAATGTTTATAAATTAAGTTTGATGGGAGATAAACAGCAGCAATCCCAGCTAGTGGGTCTGATAGGGGTCGTTGCTGGCTGCGATTCATGCTCTTTGCTCTTCCCACTAATGGCCACTGGATACCGATCACTGGCTACTGATGGGAACTGTGAATTGGGTTCTTGCTACACTGCAGCTACTGGCTTCCGGATACCGGATTTAGGGTATTGGATATTGGCTCCTGGTGGGCAGTGGGGCTGGATACTTGGGGTTGCTACTGGCTACTGGCTACTGGCTGCTGGCCAGGGTACTGGGTACCTGATTCCGTGCACCGGCTATTGGCCGTCGTGGGCCACTGGTGGGCCACTGGTGGGCACCGGGGCTGGATCTTGGGGGTTGCTACTGGCTACGTACCACACTGCGCCCTGAGCGCCTGCGCCAGCGCCCCGCCGAGGCCGAGGCCCTCCACGAGGCTGGTGAACGGCTCGCCCAGCGCTGAGGTCGCCGGCGCTTGCGCGTTGCCGCCCTGCGAACACCGCCGGTGTGAGAACCACGAAGACACTGGACACGGGACACGGGACACGGGACACGGGACACGGGACACGGGACACGGGACACGGGACACGGGACACGGGATTCGGGACGCGCTTTGATATTTGTCAGCGTGTTTGGGTAATCATAAGGAAATCTAGATAAATGTACTCTCGATCACATTTTCACGTGACAACTCTCGCTGGCATCACAATAAATAGTAATAAAAAGTAATGCTTCTTACCTGTGCTAGCGCTACCATAAGCAAAAGTAGCAGCCGCTTCATGTCGGCGTTGCGACGTCCAGACGCGTGCGATTGGCGAATGCAGTCCGTGACGTGTGGTATCGGTAAGGAATGCGTGAACGACTGCCGCCTCGCAACGCGTGTCTCTGGCTCGCACTCGCCAGCCGTCCGACGGCAACGTCATCGTGTCATCGCGATGCGCTGTTGGTAAACACTCGCTAGTTTGCTGAATCGCGATTCGAGCAAGTGCAAGGCACTCGGCGTGAACGTAGAAACATTCCCTTCCGGCTGGTCGTGCATAACCGAATAACATTGACGCTGTTGATAGTTTCGGGGACGTGTGTTAAAGCTTTGCTTCTATTTCCCTGTTGTTGTGGCGAACAATAACAATCAGCTGTTTGTTTATTACGCAGTCGCGGCTTTTGGTGGTTCATTGGCAAGACTGCAATGTGGTCATTGCACCTGTCTAGTATCACAAGTATCGACACGATGCCAGCAATTAACTATAGGTATAACCAACTCGAAATTCTGATCTGTTAAATACGAAAGCAAATATTTCTTAATTTATTCCATACTACGGTTAAAAAACACAAGCCAAAGATCTTAGAAGTTTCAGTGGGTGGTTCAATCAGTTCAACATCTTCACGCGTTACATGCTTGTAATTTTCCGTGGCTTTAACTTGCTCTGGCTGTTCGGTCGATTGGAAAACGATCGTTGCAAAATATGACATTCATTCAATCAAAGCATGGGAAGCAATAATTAGTGAACAAATTACTTAAACAAATTTACCAACAATTCATTCATTTTTTCCAAGTAACATTATAGGAACATACCATTACCTTAATCACAAAGATACCTAATACTATTTTACGTTCAATGTCGTTGAAATAAAAAAGCTAGAGTCATGCTATTAAAGACTTAGCGCAGAGGCTTCCCGCATTTTGTGATATTTGTTTAAGTCACTTGGTTCTCGAGGCGATAAAAGGTCGGGTTTGCAATAGCACCCATTTTCCAATGGTTTTAACAGTCACTTCAATTGCTGCTCACACCCAGGTTGTGGTTCTCATTTTCACACTCTGAACTTGACAGCTCCTTTAAAAAGAGCCGTCTCCTTCCTTTCGTCTTCATCCTTCGAGGATTGCAAGTCCTTCCGAAGCAGTGAGTCTTCCCACTGACTAGAATCTTCCTGCTGCTCCCTGCAGTGTCCTGCGCAGCTGACCTAATTGCTGCACGGCGCAGCGTCCGCCATGTTGTCGCGCATCCAGCTATGGAAGTATGTGACGCGGCTGAAGACCCCGGGCGCAGCCTCTGCGCAGCCGATGCCCCAAGACACGACTCCTGCGCACCCGGAAACACCACTTTAAGTCTTTGAGGCGGCGCCGGAAGCAGCCCTTTAGGTTTATTATACAACCTTTTCAACCCAGGATTGAAGTATAAGTTAATTTAACGGGATTCGAGCGGGAAATATGCGCAAAAAAAAAACACACTGCAACCGTTTTTTTATAATATTAGTTGTTATCACACCTGGGAAAAGTATATTACTTAGCGGAAAATATCGGAAAATTGCCGGAAAACTCAAAATTGCATGTTTCACTTATTACCAGAGTTTCATGAATAGCCGTAAGGGAAAATGTGTCTAGTATTTTTATATATTGGTAGAATGCTTCTATTTGGTTACTGGTAACTTTTTATTTTTGCTTCTTACGCCCCTTTCAAAGATATAATTTTTTGATTTTGTCAAATATTTCGCCAAAAAAACGTCAATCTTTCACTGGCTGTCACAAGCAGGCGGTAAGACTTTCACAAAAAGTAAAACTTTGGATCGCAAGTTCGAATCAAGCTGAATCCAACCATGTTCGTCCCATGTCTCTACGACAAACGGTGTGTCCCAAGCTCTGGTAGAAAACGAGGGCTGCACGAGGGAAACTTTTGCGCCTAGATCTCAACATTTCGTCCAAGCATAACTTCAAATCACCTCAAATTGCATATTACTTAGGCGTTGAAACAGTCCAGTTCGTGGTCTGGAAACACTTATTTCACGTAACCTTGGTGCCATTCACACGCTCGCTATCTATAATCCTCTGGTTTACGGCGTGAAAAAAACAACACTACGCGCTGAAATCTGTAACTCACAACAGCTTATGATAACGAAATGAACTGAATTCCTCTCGCAGTTGCTAAGACATACTTCCTTTCTAGTTCCTGGCCGCAAAATTGTTACACCTCATATCTAAATGCAATTGGGTGTGCATCGGGTGCAGTCAGGTCTTCCGAGACACGCTCTGCATCTGTTTTAACGGTTTGTTTATACTGCGGTATTTTGGCTGTAAAAGTAACGAAAGTGCAAAAGCTAACAAGTTCAATTAGTTACAATTAGTTTACATGAAATTAAATGTTGATTGCAGCTCATTCCGTTCGAAGATTCCATCACACAACGACATGAAGCGAAAAATACATGCACATTGATTAAACGCTACATAAACCAAACGATTAGTAATCAATAGTTAGTTAGCGGTATATTTTGAGAAAAACTACTTGGCCACCCACCAGCCAAATTTCTCATCGGCTGTTCGTCCTTACTTTGAGAATTTCTTTATGTTGCTACCATTTGGTTACCATAATATGATCGTATTTATCTAATCGATTATGTGGATTTTAGCTTTGTATAGTTGCCGTCACAATAATGGAATTTGATGATATGATGCTGTATTCATCAGAGAATGAGTCACCTGTCTGGTGAATTTGTCGTGCAACTAATGTCGCATATTTATACATACTTATTCCTATTATATTGATCACTATTGTCATTCAAAAGCGCACATATTATAGTGGCTTTATAAATTATAATTGAAATAAAATATTACTTTTCGATTAACGTATCCAATCGCTCTGACTCAATTATGTTGCTTCGAAAATTTATCACAGGCTATTGTTGCCTCGCAATGATGTGATCTATACTTTCGCTAAACTCACGCAAAAAGTTCATTCAAAAGCCAAAGGCAAAGGCAAGAGCATGTTTGCTTTGGAAACTTTAATGATTTACTGCTAATGAACTAAATCAATCGAATTAATCGACCTTCCATTTATATCGAACATTTCAATCCCCGATTATAGCTCCAAGCGCGCAAGGAATATACATCGCGAGCAGCAGGATGACTGCGACAAGAAAACATCTCGTTTCGCATGTTCGGTTTGTTTAAAAATTGAAAAGAAGTAGGTACGCTAGAAATTCGATTCAAATTGATTCAAAATCTATATCAAAACACGAGTCCACTCCTGTCAATACTTCTCACAAAAATTGATTTCCGTGGTTTTATCCTGTCGATGTGAGATGTCTCGAGTATTAGGTGACTCATAAAAGTAATCAATTTTAATTATGCTCGGCAACTATAATCTCTCAGCTAAGGATAATAATCCTCTGTCGAAATGTGGGGTGGGGAGGTGAAAAAATAGTATTTTGTGGCATGTTCAATGATGTTTCAAATCGACAATTATTACGTTAGAACTTCGATTCAAATTGATTCAAATTCTGTTTCAAATTACGAGTTCAATCGTGTCAATAAAAATCCCATATTTCCATTTCAGTGGTAATTCGCTATGACTTGTGTCTTGTTTTCATTTTATTTATGCAATCTAATACCAAGGGTATGTAAGGCTAATACCCTAGTAGACCAAAACATACAAGGCCGTTTAGTTTGTTGATATCTCGAGCTCAGACACACATGCCAGCATGAGAGAATCCCGGCCCTCACCCCACAGAGCTAGTGGCTGCTTATCGTGAATCTACACTTGCAAGTGCCGAGGCGAGTAAGTGGCCGCTTGAATCGTCTTAAATGTCAACAGGCAATCACACTGTGAAGCTCAATCGTTTATTAGGATTATCTCCGTGAATTCCGCTTTAAGAAATGTTATTAAATCGGGTCTTAAAAGGAATTACCCACTATAAGTTGCCCCGATGGCATTAAGGGACGACTTTGCAGATTAGTATTATGCCCTCAGTGCTTTGAATATATAGACAGTGCCGAAGAAATTTACCGATAAGCTCGAACACGCCACGTCGTTTCTCTCGCACTAACGGACCGCCGCTGTCCCCCTGCAACATAGGGGTAACACCAAGGTAGCATCTTGCTTAAAGAGGAAGGGGTGGTTACTTCTGGTCGTTTTTACAACTAGATCGAACGGTTTGGCATGTTGGAAACACCGGCACTCGTGAGATCATCGAAGTTAAGCAACATCGGCTGAGTAAGGTGTTTGGTGAGTGACCGACCATCATGCACACGATCAGTTCTTTTCGGGAGAGAGGTTGGAGGGCTTGAAGTAAGTACGACAACTTCACTCGCCTTGCTTATCGGTTCGAGATGTACCGTCCTTCGAAAGGGACATACAGCCGGTGGTCCCTTTGGTTCTTTTCGACAGGAGTATGGCTACGTGCCGGCACCGAGTTTCCCCTCCTCCCTTCTATAGGTTAGGTTCATCATCGCCCTCATCATCACCATTTCATTCACCGACGCCATTAGGCCAGTGCCAAAGGGCCAGTTGTCAAAACAGAGCGTCGTTAAACACAATCAATCAATCAATACAACTAGATTGGTTTGATTTTAGTGCGGGTATTTTAGGAACACGTTTTCCGAAACAACGCGTTTTGTATAACATTCGCGAGAGCAGAAACCATACTAACGAGGTTTTTTCTCATTCAAGGAATTCCATGTGGAATACTTAGCTAGGCTGAGACCTTCAAGCTCGCATCCACGGTATTGCCTGCTTTTCTACGATCAATTAGCGGCTAGTGGGGTGCACTTCCTCTCAAGGAAACCCCGAGCGAACCTGCTAAACGGGTTGGCCAATAGGGAAGAAATCAACGCTTCCAACAAAGATTAGTAGAACGCCCCAAGGCACCACGCACCCTGCACGCCGCCCCGGGGTTGGCGGCTGCGCACATCATGCCCGGCCGGAGGTAGGGACGCAGCGGCGAGTTTGCGCAGGCCGCGTCGTCCAGCACGCGCAGGGCTGCGCGGTGCAGGCGCGCAGGTCGGTCGCCCGACGCCAGCCGGCCCCACCCCGTCACCAGCGCAGCGCTGCCCGCGAAGTTTCCCGCACCTGCGCAATCGCCGGTTACTGCCGCCTGCGTTCTCAGCCTGACGCGTTGCCAAACATACGGTGGACCGGCCGTCGGAAGGGGATTCGAACCGAAATGTATTTCCTCTGGGTTTCGGTTACGCTTCAGAGGATCATTTTGGTTCGGTTTTCGGTTCGGGGCAAAAAGCTAGTCATAATAAAACTATATATGATTGCAAAATAACGCCACTTTTACAAAGGCTCCTGACATTGCATCCCTGGGTAGGGAATCTACAATATTTCTTTCGGTTGTCAACCTGTCAGTTCTTCACATCAAAACAAGCCAAAATTTGAAATTTTCATTCATTATAGGGTGGCGCAAGCATGTCACTTCAAATTTTATGTGCCTTCGTGTGTCATGAATCACAAGAAATTTGAATTAACGAATTCGCGAACGGAAAAAATGAAAAAACCGTACAGAAAATATAAGGTTACTGTTCAGCCTAAAATTCCGGTTTTTGCGGCTTTTGGTTTGTGTTCGAAGCCCGAAATATTAGATTGACAGACCGTTGGGTGACGGTAGGACCTACCCGGAGCAGGGAGACAGATCGGGCGGATGGTCGCGGAGAACGCGACCGGGGCGTCGAGCCGGAGGAGCGCGACGTCGTTCACCTCGAAGCCGTTGCCGAGGTAGGCGGGCTCCATGACGACCGTCTTGAAGTCGGCCCGGAAGACGATCTTGTCGACGCCGGCCGCCAGAGAGCCCGGCTCGTCGGCGGCGAACACCTGCGCATCGCGAGGGTCAGCGCCACTAAGAAATCCAGCCCGTCTAGGGTGGTGACCGCTGCGTTCAACCGCTCTCTTAGAAGGCGCTCAAGGGAAGAGCTGAGGGTGGATCCGGTGCTGGCCTGTCGGGCACTGCTATCCGCAGATTGACTGATGAAAAAGCTAAACTATAGCAGCGAGCAGCCAGTGTCGGCAGGTGCTGCTAGTGCTGTCTAACAACAGAAAGCCACCAATTAATGTTGACCTTTGAAAGGCAAGGTTTGACGCTGTCCCTGAACTTGAAATAACTACAGGTTTGAATGTTGTCGGTAATCACGTAGTATGAATACCTTTTCTCCGGCATCGTCGAATGAGAACAGCCGGTGCTTGCCAAGGAGCACTGTGTAGAAGCTCTTATCGTATCTGAAGCATACAATTCACAGTGCAAGAACATGAAGAAACCCCATTTCAAGTCCATCCTCCAACGCGGCTTTCCGCATGTTTTGCAAAGCGTACAGCAGTCAGCGTGGGTGTCTGTAAGCTCGCCCGCGACTTCCCGTCTCACCTGTCTACGCAGTGTCCGGCGGTGAGAACGTATCTAGCGTTGAGCAGCGACCCTCCGCAGTTCCAGCGGCCTGCCTGCACGATGGCCGCCATCCACGGGTACTGGTGAGGCCTCGTCTCTTCGCCGTTGACAATGCGCTTCCGGCGCCAATCTGCAGCGCCCATCCGTCCACAACCTGCCCGCGGTCGCACGAGCCAGCGTTGCTGGGTTATTATTTCATCGACAACTCACTTCATCTTGATATTATGCTAGACAATCTCGACTTACGCGACTGGGGAGCGACGTCCCGTGATGGTATGTGGTTAGAAACAAACCCGGATGGCCTCTGGACGACGCCGACTACCTGCCGATCAGAACCCGGAAACTCGTCAAAGAAAGACTGTGAACCCGGCACCGTTACCAATTCAGGCAGTCTCCATATTTTGACGCGATTTACACAAAGCTCTCCGTGAAGATTGAATTGCTATCGGAGTGTTACTTATAACAAATACACACTCTCATGTATTGACTCTGCAAATTCAATCAGGGAAATAGACGCCGATGCCTTTGGTCTAAGTTAATTTTACCTGCACCCAGACTGTGGCTAAGAGCACGGCGTGGAAGAAACGTAGCAGAACAGCCATGCTGATGCTGCTGACGCTGTCCATGTGGCCGTGGCGGCCCCGTAGCGAGCCAGCTGTGCGTTATCTCGGCAGCCATCTTGTCGATCTTATCACTTAGGATCTAATCGGCGGGCGAGATCGCGTGGTTCGTCAGGGAGGCCGTGTGACACGTGCCCGATGACAGTTGAGATGTGCGTGTTTTGTAAGCAGCACACGCTTGTTTCGAGTTTTTATCGTCGCTGTGTTCTGACAATCGAGCGGCATGGATTCGTCATGAAAGATGCGCGTATAAATTAGGAATGGAATACATTTGCACGTTTTTGCATAAAAGGAAATCTTGCTTCTATATCATAGCTGAATGCTTCTTTACCAACTATTTAATTATTTATAAGTAGAAGGCGTATATACGTAATATAGGTAAATTATACCTTATTCGTATTTTTCAGTAGAACGTAGAACTAGTAAATATTTTTCAGAATCAACCAATCATTCATGAGGACTTGGGAGTCGTATGCTCCAATGTCGCAATCAAGGAATATCATAGAAACTTTTCGACTTTCAGCTGGGAAATAAGTATATTATCTCAAAAATTAACAATTGCCATCAAGAGACCTGACGAAGAGGTGGAAAAACTTTCATTCAAACCAAACGCCACAAGGATTACTTATACGTAATCAAGTAGTAGGTACGCATGGCCCAAGCGGAAAGTCAATTCAACAAAAGTTATTTATTCTTCTTCGCAAGAAAATTGTCTTTCGTCACTTTTTGATGAGACCTTCCTTATATATATACAAGGAAGGTCTCATCAAAAAGTGACGAAAGACAATTTTCTTGCGAAGAAGAATAAATAACTTATGTTGAATTGACTTTCCGCTTGGGCCATGCTTATACTACAAGTAAGTCTTTGAAAGACGCTATGTTAAAGTGTGCCAAACCACACAAGCGGTCGTTTCCAGAATGATAAGGAGCTACTTCACCGACAAGTTAAACAGAGTGAGCAGGTGGCGTGATGCAGAAACAAGCTGCATTAACTTCTACGTCAACGCATTGGCATATATAGGTGCAATTAACTTTATAGCTTCATTATTCCTGTGAAACGTTATATGATTTTCGTGATGTTTAGTATTTTGACACATGCACAACAGTCATCAATGTTCCATGCCTGTGTAGCACACAGTGGGAAAATTGCCCGTTGGTACATTGCTGCTCGATGCCCCCAGGATGCTGGCCCCAGGAGCACGGAGGCCACCGACGCAGTTGGCGTTACTGGCTGCCCCGTTACAACCTGGCCAACATGGCGCTCTGCACACTCCTCAGCCCGCTCTCCATCTACCAGTTCTGGGGCGGCGGCGTCGGCGTTCTCTTGGCGCCTGCCATCGGCATGTTCATCACCAGCCTGGTTTTCCTAACCCTCGTGTCGCTGCTCTACCGCAGCGATCGCTTCACGACAGCAATCGCCCAGTTGAACGTTATGTGCGCGCTTGGGAATTCACATCGTGAACGACCGAAAGCGATAGTCAACAAGACGAGGTTTCTCTCCGAGCTCACGTTGCTCTACTATGCCGGCAGCTTGTGGGTTTTATTGGTGGCGGTGGTGGCGATGCCGATCTATTCGGTACAAAATAAACTTTATTTCTTGGGGTAAGTATGCCCAGCGACATTTTCAACAACCATGTTCATTGCATGGATTGAATTTCCCTTACAGAAAAAACAGGACGTTTTTAAGTCGTCTCAGACTATTTAAAAGCGACCGTTTTGAAAGGTCGTTTTTACGTCGTAAAAGAGTCTGGAATCTGAAAAATATGATCCTTTTGCGATCTAAAAACTACCCTTTTACGATCTCCCTCGATCGCTTTTGAGTCGTCTTTGGGTCGTCTTTAGATCGCAAACAGATCGTCAATGAATAGAGCCGACCAAAAGGTAGTAAAAGGATGACAAAAGGTGCATATTTCGATCGCAAACCAGTCGTCAACAGCTCGTAAAAAGGTTGTTGAAAGATCACAAAACGGACGTATTTGAATCGTTTTTGAGTCGTCTTTCGATCGCAAAACAGTCGTCCAAAGCTCGCCAAAAGGTAGTTAAAAGGTGACTAAACAGACGTATTTGAATCGTTTTTGAGTCGTATTTCGATCGCAAAACAGTCGCCCAAAGCTCGCCAAAAGGTAGTTAAAAGGTGACTAAACAGACGTATTTGAATCGTTTTTGAGTCGTATATCGATCGCCTTTAGATCGTAAATCGGACCCACAAATAATATTTTCTACAAAATTAGCATATAAATATCTCAGATAGCTAGTCGGGAAGGGGAGTTGGCATTGGTAAATATTGTAGGGTATATTATTTTATTAACCAGTATGTAGAGTTTCAAAGCATTTATTTTTTGGGTTGTAAATTTACATCTGTGTCTCATCTTTCGGCGATGGCATATTCGTGGTGACAGTCTCCTCGATGCTGTGGACCGACTTGCCCGTCGTCCGCGCGCCTTCACACAATTCCTGTTGATTGTCTCTTTAAACGCCTTCGTGGAGAGGCCGGCGGCTGTCATGTTCTTGTTGACGAATTCTGAAACAACGAAGGATAGCACCGATTAGAAATCAGGTAGATTATTGGTGGTATGGTGGGGGTGCCGCCGCCGGCTCGACGGAAACTAGAAATGTCATAATGTTGATAATTTATTTGTCTATGATGAAGTTCTGATGTTCATCAAGAATTAATTATCTGAAGATATTTAGGAGGCAAGATTTGCTCGATTGAAATCCCACGTTACTTGGGAATTAGCACATCACCCAGGCGGCTATTTGTCCCGTTATAGTAAACCGCAAGGTCTGCACACAATGCGATAACAATAGTGGACCCAAGTTCCCAACCCCGACATTCGGACGGCCATTCAACCCTACCACCTGCAGGTGTCGGTACAAGTTTCCGTCTTGTTCATACATTCCATAGCCGAAGACAAGTATCGACAGTGAGATCGACCAAACAAATTACTTCATACAAAAATCAAAAAAATTGTAATTTTTGATTTGAGCTTGTATGAATACCCTGACTGAATCACGATTTGGTGGACGCTTGACACAATCTGTAACTTCCTAGAAAAGTGGATTTCAAACTCACGGTAGATGCTTGCGGCTTCCGCCTGGGGATAGCAGCGTTGAGGCCCTGGCCGACCGTCGACATCGTGGCCAGCTGGGAAATTGTCATAATTTCTGATGAGAGTTTGCTCCCCAGCCGCGTACACCAACGCGGTTCAGGTTCACCCACACATCTGATCTCGGTTACGCTCAATCTGTGGTGGAAGAACACAAATTTATAAGCACAATTAATTTTCATTCGAAGATAGTAAAATGCTGAAGATGACTGAAAATTAATTGAGATAAATGAGATTGTGACTGTGTTCACTTTTATAATGGTAAATGTATTCGTTCGGAAATGTCCGAACATTCACAGATAAATCCAAAGCTTCTCCAGCTTATAAAAAAATATCGTCCTTCCAACTTATTTTCCACGTTTTCACATGTAAAATCTTGCCTGGACTTGTCTAGCAGTTGTCTATGTCACAAGGGATCGGTCATGCGGGGTAGTTGACAATTAATTTTGTATCTACATAAAATATTACTATTTCTATATTAATGTAATTTTAAAAAAATCTCACCTTGTCCATTTGCTGGTCCATGATTGATTCTTGAAGCTAGACTTCTTGAAACTGTATTCACTACCTGCAGCCACTCCTGCATGTTGCCTCTCCGAAACCTTTCTGAAGAATGGTGGAGCGCGTTGGGTTGAAATTTTAACACATGGTATTCGAGATCTTCGACAAAATATTGTCGGTGAAAATTGTGAGCGTGTGCGCAAAGGAAATGTTAGACAAACTCCTAGCAAAGAGATGACGTTAGTAGCGATTTTAACAGTAGAAACAAAACAAAAACGAACTACGCTTCTTATCAATGTGATTTTTACTATAAATAGTTGCTGGAGGCCGAAATCAAAAAGACGTTAAAACTAAAAGGACGCTCGACGTATGAACCACACATTAGGATTTTAAATTGGATGACAATCGAAATGGAATTTGAAAAAAAAAATCTCGACTTATTGGTCACAAAACTGTATGATCTGAAAAAAAACACACGATTTCAGTGGCAATGTTTTTCGTTTTTCCCGTTGGGCTGCAACGCCCATGAAATAATTATAAATAATATTTACAAGAGTTAATACCCATCAGAATTGTGTAGTCGAGCTGAATACTCGATCGTGAAAACGATAAGAGATGTCCACATCTTTATATAACAATTATACAGCTGTGTTCATTATGGAAAATAAAATATATGAACCAGTAACCATCACAAAACCTCTAAGCCCGGTTCGCATGAAGGGTTCGTATAAATCAGGCCCGTAATTTACATCTCGGCAAATGTGAACAACTCTAGCAAGTCGATTATGAGCTGGCTAAAAATATGGCCAATAGCAAATTGGATTTTTTGGAACTCATATGTAATGACCCAAAATTTCATCATGTAGGAATATTTGATGGTGCTGGTTAATCAACTAGAGCTCTATTTGCAATTCTGCTTCATAGCAGAGCTTTTAAAAAAGAAACAAAGCTTTTCCCAAAAAAATTTACCGAAATTTGACGTGGGGTGTAACTTGATGAGAACAATTAGTAATCCCCTATAATTCAATTCATTACAATTGATTATAATATAGTCAAATTTATACATTTATCAAACACTTCGCGAAAATCCACCCCGAAAATTACATATTTACGAGTGTCATGCAATTCATTTTAGTAAAAGAAGCGATTTCTCAAAGATGTCCAAATGAAGTCTTTAAAATGACAATTTGGCGACATATTATATATTATGATGTAATAATGTTATCTCGTGTTTGGTGGTCGCACAGGTTTTTGTTGTCTCTTATTGTGCAACCGAAGATTACAAGACGTATGGGCACCGGTCAAAATCATAACATGTCTCAAGTTGACTCAAAAAGACATCTTAGTCCCCTAACACGGACTCGTATTTTAGAAAAATAAATTTGAGGAAAAAATTTGACTTAATAATGTTCTTGACATGTTGTATTGCCATTTAACAGTAAGTCAGCCTTTTACATTGTAATGATATAGGTCGCACTTTCACATTTATCAAGTTCCCTTCCACATTTTACCATTAAATTTTAATTTTCCTCGATCTATTAAATTTTCCAATAGTCCAAAGAACTGTATCATATTCTCCAGTCAAAGCCAAAATTATGAAAAGCAGAGTTTGAAATATGAGCGCGCTAGATCTGACATCCCACCAATCAGAGCAGCGTGCTCATCGCGTGCTCAAGCCTTTGCTGAAAGCAAGACCTGTAGAATTTTCCCTGCCATGCGGTCGCTTTGGGGTGTGAGGGTTGTGGAGGCTGAGACCGAGAACTGTATGGAAATCGAATACAATAGAATTTTGTAAGGATTTAAAACCAGATGCTGACCCTTCCTTTCCGGCCAGCCGAAATGATTGCGATAAGTGGTCAATGTGTCCGATTGAAATGTTATTAAAATTAGTCGCGTTCACATAAATTTTTCATGAAACACGCACTTTGAGTCATGTCTCTAGGACGAAAAATGCGTGAGATACGAGGCAAATGTTTTGATCATAGGCATGTTTATTTGCGGGTAACATAATGTTTTCTTGTCAGTCAAGTGTTGGTTTGAAATCTGTTTGAAATGACAGAGATATTGATTAATCTTGCTGTATAAAATCCTCAACATTGGTAGAAAGAAGTTATTAGTTTGATTTGAAGAATAATATCGAGGTCGTTCACTGCGGCATACGTTTGTCGTGTGGGGAGTTTGCGGGTCCAGTGCGGGCTGAGCGGGGGTGCAATGCGGGTGCAATGTGGGCAGTGGGTGGGACAGGGATGTGGGCATGTTGTGGGCAGTGTGTGGGACAGGGATTTTGCATAGTGCGGGGTTGCGACTATGTGGCTACCATGCGGCTCCCGCACGGGAATTGGGGGGGGGGGAGGGCGATTCCAGGCTTCCGCACGGGAAACGCACAGATTACCTCCCGCTTACCCCGCACCACCCACGAATCCCACAGTGCCCGTGGGGTGTGTTTGCTGGGTTGTTTGCCGACGGTACTTAATTTATTAAATTAAATTTCGAAGATTCAAATAAGTCTCATAAACGTTCGAATAACCAGCGTTTGATGTCACTCTTTTGGCATCGTAATTCGATCGCCTCTGACGTCTTAAAAACGATTGATTTGCGACTGTTTAACGTCCCTTGTATTTGCATCGCAATTCGATAGTCTCTGACGTTTTAAAAACGATTGCTTTGCGACTGTTTAACGTCTCTTATGTTTGCATCGCATTTCGATCGCCTCCGACGTCTTGAAAACTATCGTTTAGCGACCGTTTCACGACCCTTTTCAGTGCATCGTAATTCGGTCGTCTCTGACGTCTCATAAGCGATCTTTTTGCGACCGTTTCACGACTGTTAAACGTCTTCACAACAACAAACTACCTTTTAGCGACTCGAATACTACCTGACTATCACAAAACGACTTGTTTGCGATCAGAACGACTCTTTCACGACTAGTTTACTACCTTATTTTTCTGTAAGGGTTAGGCTTGCAAACCAAGTTGCATTTCATCTCGAGAAAGCAATCGCGAATTATGCTACGACTCTAATTTCCCGGCAGATACTGGTACCCGTACGACATGAAGGCGCCTGTCAAGCTGGAGCTGACACTCTTCTTCTTGGCCGTCGCCAGCGACTTCGGCTTCTACCTGAACTTGCTCGTCAACCTGCTGTTCACGGCACTGCTGCTGCAGGCGATCGGTCAGCTGCGTCTGCTGGGACACAACCTGCGTAGCATCGGAGGTCGCCGCCCGCCCCCCGAGAACAGGATGACACGGCCGCTCGGTACTCGTGTGCCGAGGATGGAGGCAAGACATCGCGTGTGTCGCTTGGCCAAATGCCGTTCAGGTTGCCATTGCGGCTGCATGTCATTGAGATGGATCGATCATTCGATCATTGTGCTCTTGATGACTTTCTGAGTCAGACACCACTATGAATAATCTTGTTTGAAGCGTTGTTAATTCATGCTGAAAGATAAAAATCGATTAATTAAAACAAAAATACCCATGGAAATAAATAGATTTTAATTATTTTCCTTTGAGTACATGATAAGGAAAAAAAATTGTAATATTTCCATCGATATGTTTAATTTATTTACCTGGACAAGAATGAACTGCAGCCTGGATTTGAATTCGCTTTCTTATGCCCATAGAGGAGGGTGAAACAGCATGCACGGAGGCGCTCTGGGGAGTCTTTGGACAAAATATTCAAGACCAGACTGGATCTTTGTGTCAAACATCACCAGGCCATCATCAGGTATATATACTACTGTGACCATAGTTTATAAATGTAGGTCATATATAAAATGTTAATTTCCCATTTTTTGAATTCAAAATCCTCCACTCCTGTTGGTTTGTAAATGAGTAATTATAAACCTCTTTGAGCAGTATAGAAACTAATTTTTTTGGATTATATAAAATAAAAATGAATAGGTAGTTGTTAAGATTACACCAGACTACTCATCTACTTCCTTTTTTTCAGCTTTGTCGAAAAAGTGAACGCAGCTTTCAACCTGATTATGGCACAACACCTCATTTGCACCGCCATCCCCTTGGTTCTTGGCATCCTCCTCGTACGAACCGTAAGTATAGCCTTTCTTCATGCTGTTGACATCAGAACCAACGCAGACTACTTTTTTCCGCTCGATACGTCAGTGTCTGGCAAACGAATCGGTGGTGGCGTCATCAAGTTGCTTTGTTCGCAGTCCGAGCTGGATGCCAAGATGCTTGTATTTGTGTCGCTGATTGTCGTCACCCTGGTCAACCAGGCCGTCTTTTGCTGGCTCTGCGACATAGTGGCCACTCTGGTACCTACGCTGCCTGTCGGGTTTTATTCGAAAAACTTATATTTTTACTCTGACATCAATTTTCAGTATGTTTGGCTTCAAACACAAAAGGTGCAGCTAATTCCTCTGGGAAGATTATCTGAATTTGAGGCGGCTTGCATTCGAATTGAAATAGAGAATTGACAAACTTAAGAGTCTACATAGGTTGTAACCCGATACGATAATGGAAATCAAAATAATCTGTGGCAGTAATCATAAGAAGCCACGGATTAAAAACGCTGGCACAAATCTGCGACTCTTGCATAACCAAGATTAATAATCAAAATGAAAAAAATGTGCTTTTTCTCGATTTTCGTGATTTTAATGACACGGTTGGGTTCATCTTTGTCAGCAGATTGTATGATACTTTGAACCAAAGTTCTAGTGCACTTATTGATGATTCTGTGGCGCATTTCAATCAAGGAAAAGAATTTGTATGTGCGTCATGTTTTAAGCCGCTCTAATCTTACTCACGTAAAAACGAATGAATATTACCGAAAAAATCGATAATTTTCATCCGATTTTTTCATTTCAACATTGCTTTAGATCTGCAAACAGAGACGAATCCAGTCATATCGAAAAAACCATATGAAACACGGAATTTTATGATTTACCTTTTTACTGACTTTTATATAACCATGTGTCGGGTTGTGCAAGCATAATCTCCAAGAGTGTTTTTATCGCTCTTGCTGATAATGAGGCAGTGAAACTGGAAGTTATTTTTCACCAGGTCTAATCCGTGAAAGATTAGCTTTCTCACACGGAAAATTTTGGTAGTGCAGAGGTCCACGTGGTTACTTTTCCCTGCCCCTAAAATGTTCCCTACATTTATGAAAAAAAATCAGTGGATAGTTGAAAAAATTTCTGACCCGCGATGTAAAGGCTCGTGTCGATCGGACGTTTACTTTGTTCACAACTAAATCTTGAATTTGGGACTTTTTGTGGGGTTTTTTTAAGCGAAAACACCACTTTTCTTTCTTTTCTGATTTTTTTATTTTCCATCCGATCTCAATTAAAGTTTACAAGGCGGGTCGGAGTACTCTTCCTCTACACACTGATTTTTTTTCAAAAATATTGGGATCAAATTTAGGGGCAGGAAAAGTAATGGCGTGGACCTCTGCATTTTCGGCTTTTAAGCTGCCTTTAGCTGGCTCTTAAGTACCAAATTGAGTTACTCCAGTGTTTCTGTCGCAACCTCGGACGCTGGGATCGGATACAAAAGCCTGCGTTTGATATTTTATCTGTCCACAGAGCTATGAGATCGGACTTGCTGTGTTTTCGTGCGATTGGTTCGATACCAGCAAAGGTTTCAAGAGATCCATGATGGTCATTATTTCTCGAAGCAACCAGCCTCTGCAGATCAAACTCATGAGCTTCGTACCACTTTCGTCGGAGACATTTCTGTCGGTAGGTACTCTCTCTGAAGAAATTCCTGAATTCTGTCCGTAGGTGTAGAGCAGTCGGGCAATAGGGACTAATATTTTATAGAATATTATGCGATAAAGAAAAATGAAATACAGAAAATACACATCTGTGATTTCTGGTAAATACAAGGCATTGTATTTCCCAACTCATAGCCGTGATGCTTGTATGTGACACAGAAATATCATGAGCTCCCTCCTGCACGAAAAGTTATTAAAAATTAATGCATTCATTTTTCTACTTGCAACAGGTGTTAAAAATGGGCTACAACTTCTACATGTTCATGGTTCAATTTATTGACTAAAGTCAAACATACTCAATGTAAGAAGTGTCTGTTGTGAGTTGTTAAAATTAGAAATGCTTTGAATGTATTATCTTACTTTCCATACTTGTATTTTATTATCCTACTTGGGTAAATATAATATTTCCAGGGTTGTTTCTATTTTTTTGTAAGACCCTCTAAGTGATTACATTTATAAAGCTGTATTTCATTATATTAAATAAATAAATTTGTTGTTCGAGGGCAGCAGAAAAAGTCTTCAAGAATTGGGTATGAAATATTTCTAGCTCTTTGCCAACTATTTTTGAGGTCAGCATGTGATATTTGAGGCTTTGAGGACAGTTCAGTATACCTACAATATAACCAGCCATGCCACTTTGGGTGAATTAAGGCACAGAGAAGCAGATAGCTGATATGATATATACCGGCCGGCGAAAAAAGTATAATCCAACCCGTTGTCATAAGAATACTCCAGACCACACGTAGTCCATCACGTGGTCTTTCAAGAAACATACACGCAGGTGAAATACTAAACATCAAAGTCCACGTGATCCACCATTAGCGGAAGCGCCGTCAACGCAGGCTTCTCAGAGCGGGCGCTCACAAAGGTGCGCCAGCCGTTCCGAGTGGCCGTGAGCTCGGAGACCAGCGTTGTGCAACGCGGCGAACGGCCGACGGAGCATATCGTCGCGAGTCGGCAGCGAATCTGCCCAGCGTTCGAAGCCCGCAGCCGCCAGCGAGTCACCTGCAATGCAACCGCCGCTCAGTCTGCTCGTGAAATTAACTAGGTCTAGCGGTTTGCAAAATGTGCTATATAAACTACCAACGCAACGAGTATTTGCATTGAGGTTCGAAACACGCTAATACTAGCGTACCCAAAGTCAAAATTGGAGTAAACAGCAGGTGTGTGACTGCAGCATAGTGTCACTAGATTCAGCACCTTCTATGTTCATTCATAGTCATGTTTCTATCTCCATCTCCATCTATCTCCAAAAACTCAAATAAACTTAAAATTGATTCCACAGTTGGTTGTCCTTATAGAGTAATTGAAATTGCAATACCCAGACAGGTAATGATCCGGATTAAAATCCCATTTTCAAATTGATATTTGTTTCTAATATTGAAGATCAACTCTCTATTTTGCCTTATCATTATGATGGCCAATGGGCAGATGGCATAACCAGAGTAACACGTTAACAGTGCAGAAAGCACACCGGTGTTTGCGACCTACGCTTCAACTCCCAATCGATCGTACCGTGCACGGTTCGGAAGCCGGCGTCGGGATGGTGCATCGCGTGAGCTCCTATCCAGACGGGTGCGTGGCCCGGGAAGGCGCGACCCACGGCGCGCGCCTCCGCCTCGCCGTTGAGCACCGCCAGCTGGGCGCCCTCGGCTCGACACGCCGCCCAGGCCGACGCCCACGTCGACGACGCCGTCGCCAGCCGGTAGCGGCCGTGCGGGGCGATCGGCACGTAGTCGGTCCTGCGGGCGGACGGGAATCAGTTTGTGGGGGACCGTTCCGCCGGGGAGTTGCCGGGGGCAACGGAGATCCGAGTCACTGGGGGATTGTATTGTTCCGATGAGAATTGTTTGTGCTTTCCTTTCTCGAAGTTAATTTGAGTGGTTGTGTTTTTAGCTTCATTATTTGACATGGAATTCTAATTTCAGCCTTTTGTGTATTTATTAATGCAATAACTTCTTTGCCAAAGTTTAGTCGGAATGAACGTGCATTACGTACAGTTTCTACACTATAGCATTGCGAATGCATTTTATTAATCTGATTTATATGGCAATTTCAAGCATTTAAGTAATATTCTGTGATTCAGTATGTCATTGCGGGAGCCAAGAGCAGTTGCCATTTTTGCTCCTGGCTTTTAACAATATAGTTACGCTGCCAAGTATAGAATTTGGGAATAAGAGGGAGAATAAATAAAGCTTTGGCCATGCTAGAAAATCCATAGGAATTGGATATACCAGTTCCGAATTAAACTGCTAAATTATCATTTGCTAATGCAGTAGTTTTCATCTTCACATTCCAAGAATTTAATCTTTGAAAACTCTAGTTGATGCATGCAAGTTGGTACCACTGTCGCTGTGAGCAGAGAGAATGCAGCGGCAGGCTGCACTGGATGTCGATGAGTCCCGCCGTCGTCAAAGCAACGCAGTTGCGCGACATCCCTCCGCTTGGGGAGCCGCGGGCCCACAGCCTGGCCACGCCCTTCTCCAGGTCGTTACCTGGAAGCACGCATCTCCGTTAGCAACGTTCATCAATGACAACTCGAGGGAAATCAACGGTCTTGCACTTTGTAGTCAAAATCTGCATCGAGGGTGACAACGATGCTGTAGTGGGGCATTTCAAAGTGAAACACATTGCCGACTTAGCTATTGTAAGCGTAGGATGGCACAGTGTAATTGCGCAGTCGTTGAAATGGTTTTTAGATGGTAAAACAATAGTTGGAATTTTTTTATGGGAGATTCCATGTATTAACACCTATGTTTTAATGTTACATAGAAGACAAAATTATGTTAGGAAGACACGTACATAAAACATGTCAGTAATAATGGTTAATACACATGCATCGATAAAAAGTACTAAAAATTGAAAATTCACCAGATTAGAGAAATCACAACCCACTCAGATTTTTCTAATGGGTTTCGACGTTCAGAGTCAATATCTGCTTGCAGTGCAGGATATTGTGTAAATCGTGCTGGCTGCAGCTGCCTGTGTTTACCGAGCAGCGTGACGTAGTGCCCTTCGAGGAACTTGTCGTGAACGCCGACGTGCAGGGCGCTGACGTTGTAGCTGGCCATCAGCCGCTGAACAGTCTCGACCTCGCCAGCCGACCCCGGAACCAGCAGCTGACCCCCGCTGCGCAGGCAGTGCTGTCCCGGAGGGAAGAGCACGTTGACATTGCCGTTACGTTCACGAAGTGCAGCTCTCTCCTGTCTATCGTAATTCGTAGGACATAGGCGGTAGATATAAAAATGTGTGGCTAGGATATGTATATAGAACTCCACCTATGAGCTAGTGAAATTTTCTTAGTTTTATATGATTTTCAAAATGCATTATTTTGTTTGCAACTTGCATCCAAGGAACAACTGAGAATAATTGACAATTTGCAGCTATACTGGCTAAGGAATTTTGGTAAGTAACTATATCTCTCTATCTCACTATCTCACAAGTCACAATACTTACCAAGAATTGTGTTGCATTAAATATGTAAAAGATTTACCAAAACAGTCCCCTCAGCAATCCAGAAATTTCCAGATAAAATAAAACTGCATTTCATAATTATGCATGATAAATGAGTCATTAGTCAATAATTAGAACATGTAATATGTATCATTATCAGCTTAACAATACACCCATCATAGTGTGATTTGAACCTAAATGCAAATACTCATTGCATATATACGGTAGACATTTCATTTCTAATAGTAAACACCCATCATATTGCATGACGGATTGACAATCAGTTGATTGTATCCTTAGCGTTTCATCACATTGTGCTATAACCAGCCCTCGATTGGACAAACTTGACGAATCGGCAATCGAACTGCCGGCAGACTGCATTCTGTCAGCGGGCTGCCACTCACCATGAACGCCGAGTCCCAGTCGACGGCGGCCGGGTTGAAAACGTACTGGCTCATGAGAAACACGGCGGACAACGCACGCAACATCGTGACGCGAAGCCGAGCAAGTTGCTACTGATTGCCGTTTGCCTCGCGACCTCAGATTACATCTCGCACGGGGCAAAGGTCACGCCACGACCCACTTACAGATCAGTTTTCATAGATTGTGTTGTTTTGTACAAGCGCGCGTAATAATTTGTTTGTTGACACACCGTTTACCCACACGAACTAACAAAAACATAAAAGAAGAGTTATGACAACTATTTCATAATAGCGTATGATTGACACACTAGTGTGTGTTATGCCAAAGCTGTCATGAAATTGTTCTTAAAATTCAGATGGTTGAAAAGAATCACATAAAATGACCATGACATGTTTCTGACTGTCGAAACGTAATTGCTACATGAGGGTTGGTTTTTACGAAGTTTTAGGGAAGTAAGGTTCCAAAAGTGTACTTGTGATGTGCTTGCGGCAATTGGAGGCTCTACAATGAGTGGTTCTCTTGAGAACATGCATACAGATAAACATCACATATACTTTGTATATTTCAATTATGTCAAGGCATCTTCATTTCATAAGCTAAAAATTAATGCATACATTTATAAACGAAGATCGATTTGTGCTTGAAGCGGCAGAGATAGCACCTGGTTCTCACGTAGCTTTTTTTTTTGGCTAGAACAGCATCTTTTGTGGACGGATTCAATTTTCTTCTCTTTGGGCTTGATTTCATAATTATAACACTCCAACTCGAAGATTAGCATTCGCTATGTTCAGCCAAATCTCCGTCGGCTCCTTTTTGTACCTAATAATGGCCAATGGACCTACTAACTAATTAATATGCACACATAGGCATGCTATGCAATATGGCCACTAAGCTATAACATTATTATGCAACAAGTTTTACGCTTCTATTCCTAGAATTCCCAACGTTTATGCAAAATATATATAGGTGTGGGAGTTGACATGCGTGGCTATACACATTAGCGAAATTTCCCTGGTAGGTAATGATTTTACACATTCAATAAATTTGGATTACAGCCTGTAGTTACAGCCAATAATTCACGCACAAAAATTTGTCTTAATCTTTGGTAATTGTGTATCAGAGATCATTCTAGATGTAATAATAAAATAACAATTTGATGGACACTATGTTCAATAATTCTAAACATGTATTACCTACATAATTTAAAACACAATATTATGTAACCTACTTTGGGTTGAAATGAGTACAGTGTGGAAAATTGGGCTAAAACTCAGTCTCAGACACCAGGTCTCCAGGATCGCCGCGATAATACTAGCTCCGATCGAAGTCCCGGCGCTTCTCGCCTCGAAGCTAGCGGCGCCGTTGCAGCCTCCCTGCAGCCGGGTGTTAGAGCAGCCGAGAGCAGAGCGCCAACGCAGCAAGCGTCGCGACCGAGGCAGCCGTAGCGCCCGATTGCGCCGCATTGCGGTTGGCCAAGCCTTGCTGGTTCGGTTCGTCTAGTTGGTTGCTGCCGATGCCGCCAAAGCCGGCTGTCTTCGGCCGCCAAGTGTCCACCTTGTGTTTGCCCGCCTCCTGGCTGGTCACCTGGACACCGATTCAAGTTCAGGACAGCCAGTGGGAGCATTTCCGTCGAAAAGATATCGATTTTAAATGTTATTACAGATGGAATTTCCAATTTCTAATGCGGAATGTATGATCACTGTCCATGCAAAATGTGCTGCTTGGTTTATTTCATATTCCTAGGTTTATTATTGTTAGTTTGTTTTCTTTTCATAGCACTTCAAGACTTTAACACAATATCAGAATGAAGTACATAGGGATTATTTCTAGCCTAGGGAAAAGGGGTGACATCAAATTAAATTTGCACAGTTCCACTCCATGACAAACTTCAAGGATTACACTATAAAGGATTACATATTTTTATCATCAGTGATGATTGTATGAAGACATAAGAAAAGAACTGCGCCTAAGATTAAATCTGGAGATTAATTGATTGAACTTGAACATGATTCATAAATAACTGACTTTGATAGCAGAGCTTGATAAACAAGATGAGTACGTATAAATATTTAGATTAAACCTTCTTATAATAAATTAATTATATGAGATTTGCAGGTTCTATTCCTATATTAAGATGAGTGCAGCAATGCTTCTGAAATAACATAAAACTTTCCAACCTGTCTCCTGCAAGCTATGGCTTCGACAGCAGACATCCGACATAGGATGTCTTTGCCCAACGGCGGTGCCAAGAGCACGTACCTTCCAAGTGTGCGTGAGCCAGTCGGCGGGCTCGGTGGACCCCGTCGGCTCGAAGCTCATGCCGCGGCCGAAGCTGGCAGGCCGCGAGTCTGTGGGCGTGGCGGCGGGGGCGGCGGTGGTCGCCGCGTGGAACAGCGGTCGAGCCGTCGTCGCTGCTTGGAACAGCGGGCCTGGGGTGGAGGAGCGGCTCGATGGCAGCCACGCGGCGGCGGCGGCGGCAGCGGCGGAGGCAGCAGGGGAACCGGGAGGCTCGCTCGGCGCTGGGGGCGGAGCGGAGGTTGGTCAATGCACGTCAATCCGTAAGGTGCCTGTTTTTTTTTTTTTTTTATCGTTAAACATTTTTTTCTACGGTGACCGAGTCAATCTCACCGATGGTCCATTTGTCTCGTGAGCCGCGGGCCTCGGTGGTGCGAGAGTCCGGCAGCCACGGGTTGCTCACTTGTCCCGGGGACATCTTGTCTCCGCCTAAGCATAACACCACATGATCAAGAAACGTCATTACAAGTCCTCTTGCAGGTCGGTTACCACACATCGATATGTTTAGCAAGTCCTGTGGTTGACAAAGACAAGGACCGGCATGTCAGCTTGTTTGGCCCATACAGCAACGCAAAGAAATTATCACAGCACAAAATATCATTCTATGTCTCGGGGGTTTACGCTGTACAGAGCTTGCTATTCTGAAGGGAAAAAATAAAACCTAGCAGTCTAGTTGGTACTTACAAGGTTAATGTCATAACTTCAACAGTAAATAAAATAAGATATGGAATTTATTTTTTATATGACTTTTACAAGGCGATTCCAATCTAGACTGCCAACTAGGTCTGTCAAGCTTGTTTCTTATTCTGCAGAAGCCTGTCAAGGATTCTTACAGACCCTACGTAAAGTCAGCATGTTTGGCTCGAATATTGATCAGCAGGGAGTATGCAAAACAGCCGTCATTGACCCGACTTCTTGCTCGGAGCATTAGTCAGGCAGTTTGGCCGATGTCAAGCAGTCTACGGTGCTAAGCAATGAGCAATTCGGCAGCTACTTGGCAGGCACGTGTGAGCTACCTGTGGCCTGGGCGGTGGATCCCACAGCAGTGGCGGAGACTGCGTTGGCAGCGTCCATCTCCTTGTTCACTGCGCCGGCGTCGGCAATCCCGGGACAGTAGCCAGCGCTGGGCCTGCAACATCACCGAGGTTAGAGGTTGGACGCCGCAAGACTAGAGCCTCCTCGGAAGATCTCTCTGTCCAATTTGTGTATAAGTCTTGTTATCTCTCAACGAAAATAACTACTAAAGTTTATAAATAATTTGTTCTGCTTCAATTCTTGATGCTTTCTGCAACTTTTATGTGGTGGAATATTTATATTTTTAAATTAAATTAACAGCAAAAAATGGGAGGAAACCCATGAAATTTGATCAAATAATATGATTGTCTTTCAAAAAAGGATTTTTTTTCTTATATCAGCTATCACACTGTAAAATAGTTAACAATTAAATGGGATGAAATTAATTTTCTCCATCAAAGAAATCTTACAATAGCAATCATGAACAATCATTAAGTACAGAGCATTGGATTTAGTATCAGTAAGCTATATCAAGGGTTCCTTTCCATTAAAACTGGTTAGTGGATGACAGATCCAGGTCTGCATCAGCGGCAGCATAACGGAGCGCTCACTTGTAGTTGGTGCACTGGTCGCGGATGAAGCCCAGCGCCTTGTCGAGCACTTGCCGGGCCACGCCCACCGCGGCGCCGTTGTCGCGACCTTGATCGCACGCCGTTCGAGTCTCCGTCAGGACGCAGGCGCGGAAACGCTGGTGCGAGCTGCCGGCAACGGACACAATCAGCGGGCGCTACTCAATCACTTTATCAAACCAACCAGACACATTCTCTTAGGGGCTTACGTTACTCTCTCGGTTCATGTTGCCGAAAGTCATACTCACCGAATTCTCAACGCCGAAACACTGAATACAAAAATTACACCTAATACACGCGAATACAATACTCGATCTTGATCATTTGGGGAGATGAGCCAATCTACTTTCCTTCATTGGAGATTGATCTATCAAATCATTTCATTCCACTGTGAATCTTTTCAAGCAATACAATATTCCAAATTCCAAGAAGCAATGTGAAATTATAAATTAAATGGTCTACAACTTTGATTTTTATCATTTTTATAATCAAAATGTTAGTTTTGCTATAGCCTAGTAGCCTGGTAGCCTACTACTATACTGTCTTGGTATGTAAATGAAATTCTGTTGTCGCATCGCGCATCTTACCAGCAGAGAGAGACGCGGGAGACTTCACCGGAGACTTGCTCGACCAGGTGCTTGTAATGCCGTCCGCACCGTTGCTCCGATACCAGCGTCGACTTGATGCACTTGGCGTGCGACAAGTACTCTGCCGACACGAAACAATCGCATGGTTAGACACCCAGCCACCAGGGGCGCTACTAGTCGGAGCATGTTAAACACACCTCAACGTTGCAATGCAATATGACCTTAACTTCTACAACTTAAATTAACATTTTCTTACACCTTATTATTGCTATTCTTTGCATTTTCATTGTTAACATTGACAAATCTAGTACCTAATCTAGCCAATGGCAGCCTCAGCAATAATAATTATACCTGGCTATGATTATAGTGCGATCACTGTTAGTAGCTGGTATTTTAACAAATTGACTTGCAGTTTCATCAATAAGTTTTAAGATTAATCTGATTTTCTAACTCTGATGTGATCAGACAGGATGGACCAAATAATTCCGATGACTGAATCATGTTATAGCTATGCATTTGCTGCGAAATTTAAATGGTTCTATTAGAATTTAGTAAAAAAAAAGGCAAGAAAAGCTAATTGATGTGAGTGGTTTTTCGGCTAAAATAACGCCCCACGTCCGATGATATGGAGCAGTTGCTACAAGGCAGAGCGTTCGGTATGTAGTTTCTCACGCTTGGCTCGCTACTCACGCTTCTGGAAGGTGGCGTCAGTGCACATCTGGTGCACGGAGTCAACGGGCGACGCGATGGCCTTGTTGAAGTCCTGCCGCCTAGTCTCCGTGAAGCACTTGTCCGTGTAGCGCTGCACGCACTCAACAAACTGGCTCCAGCGCCTACGCAACGCAGAACACCACGTTGTTAACAAAACGCAGACAACGACATTGTTACGGCAATGTGGGAGACACAAGTCTCTGAGAGGGCTGCTTTTCAATACATGGTTTTAACAAACTTATACTTGTATTGTTGTTATGATGGCACAAGCGCAGAAAAACTAATTGTGTGAAGCAGACACTTCGCAACATGCAATGCCTTTATTGTGATATAAAACTAACATTAATGGGTGAAGCATTAAAATTCTGTAGGTACTTAAATAGTAAATGTTTATGTCAGGGTAGTTGTAAAATCAATAATTGTAAGGTAACATACATCTTGGATACAAAAGTACGTGTGTTCAGCGGATGATCTGTATCGAACCCGGCGCGTTACAGGATTTAGAAAACTGAAGGTGGAAGATAGGACATGTGGGCTCCAATCGATTGTGGTCGATTGTTCAGCAGATACCATCGGTTGTCCATTTGGCTTTTTGTATTTTTGACATTAAATGCTAGAGGATACAGTAAAGGAAACATGTACGAAAGAACGTCAAAGCTTCAATCGATTGTGGTCGATTGTGAAGCAGATTTCATCCGGCCCCCTTTTCACAAACTTTTCTGTCTATAATCCACCTATTCCATTCAATCAAAATTCAATCAAAGTGACGTCATGATACCCACTCGCTAAAGCCAGGTAGAGCAATTCTACCTGTTGCCTGTTCTGCAATAATGGTTAAATTTCTGCTTTTGTTTGCTATACTTCCTGGAAAGCGAGCCGGGTGACCAGGACTGACCTGCAGACGAGGTCGATGTCGGCCATGTTGTCGGGGAAGATGAGGTGCGGATCTCGCAGCAGCGGGTCCGCCACCTTGACGCACTTCTCGTAGTCTTGACGCGCGCAGCTGTCGGCCTGCGCAGCACAGCCTCCTGCAACACAAACGTCAGCTACGTCAACCTCCGTCTCAAATATTATACTCTTTTTAGGAACGTCTCTGTCAGCGTTTTATCGTTCCGTCAAGCTCTTGCTTGCTTGCTTGCTTGCTTGCTTGCTTGCTTGCTTGCTTGCTTGCTTGCTTGCTTGCTTGCTTGCTTGCTTGCTTGCTTGCTTGCTTGCTTGCTTGCTTGCTTGCTTGCTTGCTTGCTTGCTTGCTTGCTTGCTTGCTTGCTTGCTTGCTTGCTTGCTTACTTGCTTGCTTGCTAAAAAATATTCAGATTATGAATATTATTTCACACTTTATTGACGGAGCTCTAAGTTATGACATGTTTCGACAAAATAATTTTTGGCAACAACATGGTCCAAACAAACTCACTTCCAACCATATAACTGATACCTAGATTGAATGTAACGGTCATCCATCCACCAGCCTGGCCCGGGGTAATGCTGCTTAACCTCGGTGTTCTCACGAGAATCGGTGTTTGCAGCACGCAAACCACCCGGCTTATAACATCTCTTGTTAAGAATTACAGGTATTTGCTCGAAGCAGTTTGTTTTTCATTGATTACGCATAAGACCTCGCAATTGCAAATTGCATGCAGCCTGCTGATGCCAAGCAACGATATTAACTGAAATAGTCCAACCGATAGTAAATACTATAATTCAACTTTTTATCGAACTTGACTTTGAATGCAGCAGTGACCACGTCGCATGCAGAAAATTCACCCAGTCGCCGACCGGCCAGACAAATAAGAAAATGATCGTTTTGCACTCCGATTACCGAGGAGAACAAAGCTGGTGACTGGCAGCGAGCCGGCGGCAACCTTGGCCGGCGTCGGTCAGAATGTTTGCTGTCGGTTTATCGTGTCTCTGCATTATTCAACCCCACAAGGCAAGTCGTAAACGTCACCCAGTGGGGTGCTTTCACGGCAACACGCGGGGGTACGGGGCATATTTCTTGCATTAGCACCTTTTCACTCCCAAGTCTAGCGTGCACCCAGTTCTATAATGGGTAGAAATCAGCTCGGTTCGGAAATTTTAGCGTTTTTCAGGCTTCATCAAATTGACAACTAAGATGCCACATTTAGCATTGCAAGTGGCGAACATAAACATTAAAATTTGTACTGCACGACATCCCACTCCTTCATAAATACTTTCCAAAAAAATATTTTAATGTCTTAAAATGAATGCTAAGGCTTTACACTGAGACTTTCCCGACGCTTTAATTGTTTATAGTTAGTGGAGGTTTAGTGGTTAGTGGAAAGCATAGATTTCAATAACTCAGTTAAATTAAAGATATTTTGAAACGAGCGTGCTAGCTTAAGACAAGACACGAGTATTAAAAACTACAAGAAAGCGTAACTCCACCACCCCCTTCAACAGCACTGGCTGCACAGATGCATCCCATGAAACTGGCCCCAGCACCACCACCGACACCTGCATCGTGCGATTCAAGCCAGACGCCCACGCGTGCCTCCTGCTAATCTTGCCAGTCGCACGCGTGTTGTAACGAGCACGCAAGCTCGCACGCTCGCACGCACGCACGCACGCACGCAAGGGCATGAGTCACGCGGGTGCGTTGTTGATTTTTCTTTCAATCCCCGCAGGACAAGGCTTCGTTTGGTGTCGCGATCAAAGCGATATTAAACGTTCCCCTGTTCACGTATTTTGTGAGTTGTACAACAATCATTCGGAGACTATTCGTGGTAGTATTTGCTTAAGCGTTACAAAATAAACCACCGAATTGTATTTCAGTTCATTTATTTTCTTTGATTTCAATTTAAATTTCACTCGCTCTCCACGATTTTAATTCAGCTCAACTGACAGTGACAACTCATAAACAACTTCACAACAATAACAAACAGCTCACTTGTTTTCCCTTTCTGGCTCACCCCTCCGTGATCAAGCGCGCGATATTCAACTTTTACCCCCGACTCTATTTTGTAAATTGTAGTTTGTGAAGTTGTACAACTAACACTCGGGGATTATTCACGAAACCTTGATTCATGAATAATAAGAGATGAATCGAGTGGGTCAAGAAGGAGAAGCGATCGCGTTCTCAAGGTTTTCGCTCGAAAAAGTATGGAAAACAAACGCCACGGTCTTTGTTGACTCACGCGTTCAAGAAAACTTAAGCGTATACAATGGTAATTCGTGTGTCTACTCGTTCGACGTCAGTTCTTATGTTGGCCCAATGTGTGCGATGGATAATGTATAAGATGACATGCAGGGCGCATGTTGATGCAGAGCACGTTTACCTGGCATACATTGTGTGCCCATGTTCATCGCTAATGTGAAACGAACGCTTTGGAGCAGCGATGAGGGCAGGCATCCCCTAGAGGGTGCCGTCGGCGTCCAAGCTTGGCTGAGAAACTTGAAATTTAGGGCAGTGGAGCTCATTTCCGGCCGCTGTATCGTATCGTGTCGTTATCGGCGATGGGATCTAGAACTATCGTGGTGTTTCAATCGTTCGTTCACCTGTAGTGACGAACAGTCATTACAAGAT
Organism: Nemurella pictetii; assembly: GCA_921293315.2. Taxonomy (NCBI): domain Eukaryota; kingdom Metazoa; phylum Arthropoda; class Insecta; order Plecoptera; family Nemouridae; genus Nemurella; species Nemurella pictetii. The sequence goes on along the minus strand of OV121118.1, from coordinate 7,093,336 downwards.
GAACGAGTAGGATACTGAGTTATGACTGGGGGGCGGGGGGGGGGGGGGGGGGGGTGGCTCCCCGCAATGACCCCTTTGCACTGAAATTATACGTGTAGCATATTCGCTCTCGTGTATTTATGCAGGATTTATATTCATTATCATTGACAACATCAAAATCAATAAGCATATTTTGTTCCAAAATTTAATGCAGTTCGTTGACCTTAATAAATATAGCTGCCAGAGCAGATTAAGAGAAGTCATTCAAAATTGTTTATCAACCTTATATAAAATCCCTATTTTGGTAGCTTTCAACTTTTCCGTGGCTGCCTGCTCACTTTTCCAACTGTTTTTTCGGGATTTTTCATGTTTTCAGCGATTCAACCATATTTACGCGCGATTTCGGACGCTTCTGTTGGGAGAATAATGTGTAGAATTTCACGACACGTTGTATAGGCTATATTTCGTGGCAATCCGTCAAGTATTTCAATGTGAAAAATGCAAAAAAACTAGCAATTTTTACCATGTCTTGCCATTCAAACTTCAGATTTTTTTCTATCTACTCTGATTTCCATTTTTTTTTCTCACTGGGGCTGTTCCAGAGTTGATTTATTGAAAACAATTAAAAGTTCCCGAAATAAATAAGTTGCGCCGAGAATTTGCCCTATGGGCTTAGTTTTGCCCTATGGGCATAGGATTTGCATTATGGGCATAGGGGTTTGCCTTATGGGCATAGGGTTTTGCCTTATGGGCATAGGGTTTGCCTTATGGGCATATAGGTTTGCCTTATGGGCATAGGGGTTTGCCTTATGGGCATATTGTTTGCCTTATAGGCATAGGGTTTTGCCTTATGGGCATAGGGTTTGCCATATGGGCATAGGGTTTGCCTTATGGGCATAGGGTTTGCCTTATAGGCATAGGGTTTGCCTTATGGGCATAGGAGTGTGCCTTATGGGCATAGGGTTTGCCTTATGGGCATAGGGTTTGCCTTATGGGCATAGGGTTTGCCTTATGGGCATAGGGTTTGCCTTATGGGCATAGGGGTTTGCCTTATGGGCATAGGGTTTGCCTTATGGGCATATGGTTTGCCTTATGGGCATATGGTTCGCTTTATGGGAAAAAGGGTTTGCCTAATGGAATTATAATTAAATGAAAAAATGAAAAAATAAATTCAAAGTATAAGACGTAAACACATAGTGCCGTAGGCACGGGCTCCGCTGCTATTCTATAGACGCTCTAACTTCTAATACATTGAATATATTATTTTGAAGGTGAAAATGCTAAATATTCTTTTGCTCGAGAAGGAATCGCACTTTGCGTTGATAATTTTCTATAAAAACTAAATTTCCACTCGAAAATGACCAAAAGATAAATCGTACACAGGTAACAGGTACACAGGTCCATACATTTTATATTGTAATTTCAGTTTCAGATATTGTGAACAAGCGGTTTTTGATATTGCTGAAAAACGTAACAGCAACGTATCAGGGCTGTTTAGGAGGGATCTGACTACGGGCTGCTGGCCGGAGGTCTAACTCTGGCTGAAGACACCGCTTGACCCACAGCTTGACCCTCTGAAACCCCCGCCCACATCGGAGTATCGACCCACCCTGCGACCGGAGCGTGGGAGGAATCTATTAGCCGGAGCCTCTACTTAAAACAATATAGCTTAATTGCGACCGAGAAAGTATAAGTGCACAACTTTGTATGTATACAATTTTAAGCACAACAGTTTTAATCGAGCAACACAGGGTCGCTCGATCGGCCTTGACCGTAATTATGACAATTTTAGAAGGGGTGGGTACTGCATACGGTAACCCGTATCTTGTTCGAATCCTTCGCTTCACAGGGTTAATTATGTCAAGATTTCGACATGATTGATCTACCCATACATGACAAAAAGCTGGGATAATTTTCTTCATACCTACCTAATATAAACTTTGTATAATATAATACTTAATTTATGTCTTTATAGCAACGTTTTCCATTGGTCATCTTGGAAGATTTTTCAGAGAATTAAGAATCTCTATGAACAATTTGTATAAAAAAATTCAATGGGATAACACGTCGTATTTTCAGCCAACGGTCATATTTTCAAATACTCCAATTATTTGACACATTATTTTTCCATGGCCAAACACAAAGCCAACAAACTTCGAGAAACTTTGTGTTTTTTTGTGAAAAAAAAATGTTTCGAGAACCCTTAGAAATTAAATGTAACCTACTTTTGGTCAAATCCATCACCCCCAAGGGCCATGGTCCCCATGGGGTAAGAATCCAACAAGGGTAGGCACATAAGCTTCACTATAGTTCTTACATCAGAGGCTCCAACAATATACCTAAATGTGAATAATATTTAAATGAACACTTGAATAGCATATCGCGAGAAGGGATCATCCCGCACGTAACAAAGAGTTGCTATAAATATTTGAGACTTAGCGGCGTAAGGCGGCCGTTGCGGCTGCCAAGAGCTTTGACCTTCGCGCGCACACGCGACCCTTTGGGGGGAAGGGGTGCGTGACCCCAACCCCACCCCCCCCCACCCCCAGGGGGTGCAACCTGGTCAATTGTGTGCATTCGAGACCAGCGATGGGTCAGAGGTCGGGGGGGTAGTTTGAGTGAAAATGGAAGAAAATATTTTATAAGGTTTTGAATGCTTGCTTTTCACTAAAACCACTGCAACTTTCCCAGCGTGTTGCAAAGATTTTCTGCCTACTTTTCAGAGGAAGTGGGATTCAACTCGAGTTCTGTTTTCAAAGACCTCAAGTACGAAAAAATAATTTTTCAATATCTCCTAGGCCCTGCTTTCAATGTTTTGTTAGTTATGTTACGGGCTGAACAGAATATCTGGCGTCTCATTGGCAGTGGCCATGGTAACAACACATTTACAGACCGTTAAGAATTTGGAAGTGGACCTAATCGCCTGCCGGGAGTAATTACGGGAGAGTTGAAGAAAGTGTCTCTTGGGATGAATTGCAGGACAATTATAGGCGAACGAAGTGGTTTTTTATTCGGGCCAGGCCACTCCATCTTTTTCAATTGAACTGGATACAAGTATATCGGTAATCAATAAAAATTAGGGTAACGCAATCATAATTGCGTCTTTAATACGGTTGAACCAATTCTCTTTCGATGTCAAACTGCACTTAAGCCAGAGCGATATCCGCGGATTATTTAGCACACGCGGTTTGAGTGAAATATTGGCATTCCAACCCCCCGGCAAGCGATGTCGCGTGGGGGTCGTTGGCATGTTGTTCCTAGCTTCACGATCGCCCCAAGATGGAGATATGGCGGGGGTCTTTGCCCCCGACGTAACAACATTCGCTTCTTACGAAATACGAAATAAAATTCGCCTCAGAATTTATTTTAATATAAAAATTTCCTTATGCACGTCAGAAACCTAGTATCCTGATTCGAAAACAGTTTGCTCTGAGTCCCATGTTGCTTGATGATGTAGATGTTTGTATGATGCTTGATTTCAATACGAAATCTGAATTACTATGTACAGTATAAATACTTTTAAGGGATGCGCTAATAGTGACAAAGCATCCTTCTAGGTGGTCGAAGGCATAGGGTTGTCGAACCATGTCGAACCATCCAACTACGTGATCGATACGATATACACATGGTGCACGATCACGGGTCACGTATAGCATTTCAAATGCTGCTCGTTGATAACATAGCTCAACTAATGGACAGGTAGGTCTACTAATGACAAGACTAGTTCTTGTCTGGCTGAAGGTCAGATGAGACGATATCAAATCCAGCCGTCCAGCGGTCAACGGCCACCATGGGCCATAGTGCTTCATGGGCCGAGGTGACAATCACAATCATCGAATGATGGGCTTCGCGCCAGCTTGTTGACGTTGCATTTGCATGTCGGCAGGTTGTTTGCTTTGTTGCATCGCTTGATTTATTTACCAAGCGATTATTTACATCAAAACAGGATGATAATTTTGTTACTTTAACTCTTAATGTTTAATGCATACAATAATAATTACTATTCCCTGACAGAATGTTGTCATTTTCAATTACAAACAATATTTAAATAAATACTATTTTATATCATGCCACTTTTATTTATTTTCTTGAACAAACACTCGCAGAACATGCTAGCTATTACATTAATGAAAATCGTCGAGTATGTTACCTGTGCGGTAATTAATACCCCTCAAATTCTAAACTATTTTTGAGTCTACAATGCAATGAAACCATGATATTCTTCTGATATTTCTGTGCTATGCCAGACGCCTTCCTAGCTGTCCTTGCTCTGCACTGCTGGGTGTAACGGGTATGCCATAATGAGATGCAGCGACGACAAACACTTGTCCGAGACGCAGGAGGCATTGCCTCACAGTGTCAGTCGCATCCAGATCGCGTCCCAACATGGACGGGGACAGACATGGTTCGTATTATTGTTGGTTCTAATTCTAGTTGATGGAAATTCTTGTGAATCATTGACATTAATTCAATTATGTATCCAATCAATAATTGTATTGGCAGCTTATCTTGATCAACGTTATCGGTCATAATGATTTGTTGATTTTTATCTTATCTTTTATAAATTACTTAACGATAAGATATATTAGGTGTCTTCGGTTCTCTAAGGCGCTTCTTCCGAAATGTTGCCAAAATATGCACAAAACAGAAGTTATCTCCTGTCTTTGGTTTCTGATGTAGCAAATTTTGGTGACTGGTTTCTTCCACAGAACTCTAATCGGACAATATTAAAGTGCTGTGATTAAGTTATCAATGCTCATTAGGAGTTATCCAATTACAAAATGTTTATCTTATCTTCTACCTACAAATGATAGTCGGTTGGAAATTTGATAAAAATAATTTCATTCAATCATTATCACATTTATCTAACAAGCTTGAAGCAATCAAGCACAACCATGGTCTACAAAGTGGGGCTCTTGATTTTATCATGCGCTTTCAACGCATTGCTCATTTTGGGTAAGTAGACTTTCCCTAAAAATATTTTGTAAGTCAAGGCAGGAATAACAGCAGTCAGCAACCATTCCCGAACTGTATAGATTTAAACTTGTTCCAAACAATTCGTGTCCAATTGAGTTGAAAAATATTGGTAAGACTGCCCCTCAGTAGTAGCATGTAGTAGTGTAGTAGTAATTTCATCGGCACTACGTGTACAACGTGTTATCCTCCGACGTCGGCGACGGCAGGACAGGAAGAGCTGCCGACCAACTACGAGCACTACACGGAGGGCGGCGTGCTCGCCGGGGTGGCCGAGCTGCCCGACGGCTTCCGGCTCAACAACAAGAACATCACGATCCTGAGCGGCGCGATGCACTACTTCCGCATCCACCCCGACTACTGGCGCGACCGGCTGCGCAAGCTGCGCGCCGGCGGCGCTAACACCGTCGAGACGTGAGCAATCGGGGACCGTGCATTCAATTTTGTTGGCACCATGCTTCCGATAGAGATTATTCGTTGTATAGGGGTAGTAAATTCAATTATGCTTGTGTAACTTCGGGCACTCCCACGACGGATGATTTGTGTATAGTTTTCATTGCTATACTTTCTCGGAGTCAAGAGCACTGAGAAAAAATCACTTAAAGTGAACACTGGTGTTCGAAACTTGAGTGTATTTACTTCCTTGAATTACATCCGATAGCCATACAAAAAACGCCAATCGGCAATACAAAGTCTTGTAGTAGTTATTGTTAAAATATTACTTTTTCAGAATTGCCTATTTTATCATTCCATTATCTCTTAGTTGCAGTGGAATTCATTGGTTTCAGTGAGTCATCTTTTGAACTGAGAGCTGAAAATTTTTGAAACTGTCCCTAAGCACCAAGTTTGTTAAAAAAACTAATCCATTGGATTATAGAAAGCTAATATTTTCACTAGTGCCTATACACCCGACGTTTCGCTAAGACACTTGTCGCATGTGCAAGTGTGAAAGCGTGCAACATCTTCGCAGCTACGTGCCGTGGAATCTGCACGAGCGATCGCCCGGCAAGTTCGACTTCGGCGACGGCAGCGACGACATGTCACCGTTCCTCGACATCGTCAAGTTCGTGCGCACGGCACGCGAAGAGGACCTGCTGGTGATCGTGCGCCCGGGGCCCTACATCTGCGCCGAGTGGGAGTTCGGTGGCATGCCCAGGTGGGAGCTCTCATTGCCGATGGCATAGACATGGACTTTGCCTTTGCATAGAGTTAGACCCAGCGCAATGTTGCTTAACATTTGGTTATTTCCACTTGGAAAACCGTGTGAAGGCCATGCATCTTATGACCGTCGAGGGGATGAGATAATGGAAAGTTATGGTGGGGTGGTAAAATTATTAGCCAGATGGAACCCCAATTTAAGTGATATAACAATAACGGGAGAAGTTTCCGAACGAAGCCGTGCAATGTTCGTTCTAAATTTTTTTGCTGAAAAATTAGGCATAAATTTTAGCTAATTTCAATTTTTTCTTAAGACTTGTCAGCTAGAAGTTTGTATTGATGTTGTTTTTTAAGCTGGCTGCTGCGAGACAGGGAAATGAAAATCCGGTCTTCCGATCCCAAGTTCGAGGAGAGGGTGCGAATCTACTTCTCACAGCTGCTTCCTCTACTAACCAACCTCCAGTTCACTCTGGGAGGACCCATCATCGCGTTTCAGGTATACTACCTGCCAAGATTATACGACATGCCTGTCTTTACACTTAATAATTTGTTTCTCAGAAGATATATGTTTTTTAACATGCAAATTTAACTTCAAGATTTAACAAAGCATAATATAACAATCCTTTTCCCCTAATACTGTGAAAAGCTGTGTGGCCAGCTAATGAGGATGAGCTGGTTGCTCTGAAGTCTGAACAATAGCATTCAATTTTAGTTTGGTAACTGAAAATCCAACGGATAAAATATTTAACTAGTGTTTTTTCAATGTACCGAGGAGGTTTCCTTGAATTTCCCAATCTTTGACCGATCGCAGATCGAGAACGAGTACGGCAACGTGAAGTCGGGCAACCAGCCGATCGACCAGCAGTACCTAATCAACCTGCACCAGCTGATGAAGAGCCTGGGCATCCGCGAGATGTTCTTCACGTCTGACACTCCGACCAACAGCGGTGCTGCCGAGTCCTACGTCCCCTCCGGTAACCCATCAACAGCGCTTCCTTAGATACAGCACAGGCTCAAGATTTGTACACTTGGAGACTGCCAATATATCTGTACCATTCAGGCAAAAAAGACGACAGAATTTTCGCCATGACTATGAAAGATTTATCACTGTATTCAATACCTTTGCTAAATTTTGGTTGGATTATTTATGAATGAATTGACAATATTTTTATTCCGTTGTTCTCGAGATAACGTTTGAAAACAATTGTGTTTCATGCAATTCAACACAACTCTAATTCAGGGTAGGAAAAGTTTAAATGTCGAACCTTTGCCCAGCGGCCATAAGCACGTAGGCAACTAAAGTTGGAGATAGGAGTTAAAATCCCCGAATGGATGGACATTTGAAAATGTAAACTATGTTTCGTATCGACGTTAAAAGCCAGGAATTGTCGTTCTGACAATGCCTTGTTCCTAACACCTCGCATCTTTCAGTGCTGAGGACGGCAAACTTCAACCAAAACCCGGAAACGCAACTGAATCGTTTGAAGGAACAACAGCCCAACAAGCCCGCGATGGTCATGGAATACTGGACGGGATGGTTCGACCAATGGATGGCGTCGTCACATTCCACGGTCTCCGTTGAGGGTAGGTGTACCCACCTCCTCCTTGAATCGATAGCTCCCAAGAAAACACAACGCGATTGTTAAATGGGATTGTGTGTCGTCGGGAATTGTTCCAGACTACTCCGACATCCTGACGCGAATCCTGTCGTTCCCGTCGTCGGTGAACCTCTACATGTACCACGGGGGCACGAACTGGGGCTTCCTCAACGGAGCCAACGTGGGCAGCAGCTTCCCATTCTACGAAGCAGACGTCACCAGCTACGGTACGGAGACACGACTAGCTACATCAACTAAAGATCACATCACCAAGGCTTACAATATCTTAAGACGATATTTGCCCGTGTCCTTGACTCTAATATCGTCAAATATTGATGAAAAAAAAATCAAACTTTGAAATTCTACTGCGATTGATAGATAGTTGATGCATATCATATGCCTGTGATCAAACAATGGCACATAATAGCTAGGTGTGTGTATTAACTGTAAGGATAGAGATCGATCATTCAAACTTCGTTAAAAAACACGGAAATACGTCGAAAAATCTAAAAACAACGAGAGACAGACACTAACAGACACAGACGACATTGAAAAATGCATCCATTTGCATAAGAAAGAACAAACACCTATAGGTCCTAGCGCTTGTATCGAGTGACCGCCTCGCTCGTGTCTCACCCTGTCACTGTGCAGATTACGACGGCCCGTTGACCGAGGCCGGCGACTACACGGCCAAGTACACGGCCACGCAGGAGTTATTTGCTCAGTACAGCGCCGTGGAGACCAAGCTGCCAGAGAAGCCAGCCGAGAGTGTCAAGTTTGCCTATCCCCCGGCCGAAATCACGGGCCAGATACCACTGGATGGCATCGTCGACCAAATCGTGAGCTACTACTCTGCGTCACCATTCAATTCAACCATTTTCAACCACTCGCAGCAACCTCTCAGCTCCTCTCAACAACTAGTATCTAGTTGATTGATTGATTATTGGGGCTTAACGACGCACTGTTTTGACAACTGGCCCTTTGGCACTGGTCTGGTCTAATGGCGTCCGTGAAAGAAAATGGTGATGATGAGGGTGATGATGAACCTAACCTAGCCTAGAAGGGAGGAGGGGAAACCCGGTGCCGGCGTACGTAGCCTACTCCTGTCGAAAAGCAAAGCACCAAGGGGACCACCGGCTTTACGTCCCTTCCGAAGGACGGTTCAACTCGAACAACAGGATTCCTCCACTAATCCGTACTGTCGAGTGGTTGATAAGCAAGGCGAGTGAAGTTGTCGTACTAACTTCAAACCCTCCAACTGATCATGTGCATGATGGTCACCCATCAAACACCTGACTCAGCGCGATGTTGCTTAACTTAGGTGATCTCACGAGAACCGGTGTTTCCAACATACCAAACCGTTCGGTTGGGTATCTAGTTGAGCGATTGTTTGTTGCGGGGGTTGAACTTTCATGCAAAGTGTGTCTAAAAGTGCGTCGATGTTGCCTCGAGCAGCCGGCCGGGGAGAAGTTCCGGCTGAACGACGTGATCAACATGGAGGCGCTCGAGCTGAACGATGGCGCCGGGCAACGCTTCGGCTACGTGCTCTACCGGAAGAACGACGTGCCGTTCGCCACGAGCTCGGTGCTCAAGATCACCGGCAAGGTGCACGGCATCGCCACCGTCATCGTCGACGGCGTCACCAAGACGCCGCCGCTGACCAACACCAACCAGCTTAACAATTTCGGTTTCTGGATCGCCAGGTAAAACGATGGCACGGACACAAACCTGAAACCTGGCCCTAGACGCGTGCTAGAGATGCATTTGATGCATTAGACATCTTTGGTCTATTAGTGCATTGCACTAAAAAAACGAGCTCATTCCCTAAGTGAAACGGATTGCCCTATATACCTGTCGGCCATAAGGCAAAACTCTATGCCCATAAGGCGAACCCTGGCCATAAACAATGGCTTTCAAATTCAACCGTGATGCATTTTCTGTGTAAAAAGCACAATTACTGAAGCCAGAGGAGTTAAGCTTGGATCATTTGCACTGACCTCACATTGCCAGTCGTTATAAGCTCTTCTCAACAAATATTCGGCTTATTTCCACAGCCATCAAAGATCCAATTGTATACTGTCATGCGGGTGCCCCAGTGGGCTGCTATTCAGCGACGTGTCTTGTCTTGAAAAGTGTCCTGTCCTGAAAAGTGTCTCGCTTTGTAGCGACGCCGAACTACCGCTGGAGGCGGCGACGGCCGGCGGCAAGAAGCTCGACATCCTCGTCGAGAACTTCGGGCGCAACAACTTCGGCTCGCTGGACCAGTTCGACGAGCGCAAGGGGCTCTACGACGGCCCGGTGCTCGTCGACGGGGTGGAGCTGCACGACTGGGAGGTCGTCGCCTTGCAGTTCAACGGCGACTGGGTCAGAAGGTGAGCCTCCGCGAAGGCCGCGGACGTCGACGCTACGAGCGTATTCTTGTCCGGCGTTTTGGCCGAAGCGAGTTGGAGGGAAGTACACCGGCGTTCTCTCGGAAATTAACGTAGTTCATTCATGAATTTCTGCGCTAGACGTTCTAATAAGCCCAGAGGTGCTAATACTTCTTGTGGTTGTCTTTGTAAAGGTGCCCAGGTAAGAAGTTTCCTATTCCTCTAAAAGGATTAATGCATTTCATTTCGTTGAATTGAAGGTGATACTCGGTATCGTATGGTATATTCTCCTGAACAGATGTTATTTGCATAGCGGTTGCCTATCCAACACCTAACTCCGCGCAATATTGCTTAACTCCAGTCATCTCAAAACAACCACTCCATTGTCTTAAGCACGGTGGAACCATAAAATACCTATGGTGGAACCCACAAACAATCTTCGAGTGTGTGAAATTCCAGAACGCGGCATCTTAGTGCAATTTCACGTCAGGTGGTCACCCATCCAATACCCATCGCGCGCTATGTTTCTTAACTTCGATCATCTCACTACAACCTGTAGGTAAACTTCAAGACGGCATGCATCTATGCGTGTACTGACTGTTGCCTATTGCCTATTGAATGACAAAACGCGACCTATCGCTGCTTGCAGCCTGACGAGCTGGGACGCCGTCAGCGCATCGTCGTCGCCCACCCTCTACCGAGCCACCCTGGAGGTCACCGAGCCGCAAGACACGTTCCTCGACATGCGCACCTGGGGCAAGGGCGCCGTGTTCATCAACGGCTTCAACCTGGGTCGCTACTTCAACATGGGGCCCACGAGGACGCTGTACCTGCCCGCACCGTTGTTGAAAGTCGGCCAGAACGAGGTAGGACACCCTCTTGTAGGTGTCTGCACGTCTCGCCCACGCTGCGAGGATGGTGTCGGTACATTTTTACTGCTTACGCATTTCATGGACGCGTTGCATGATGAGCGTTTCGTCTGGCAATCGCCAGCATTTTAAATGCACTTTTTAGTTCATAACTTTCCATGAAGAGCCGATTCAGGTAGCGTGCTTTAAATTGTCGTCTCAAAAAACTACGTTTTTTATTTGAAAATACTACTTGACCGATGTGAGTCAAAAACATGGCACGTCTAAGTTGCTAGAAGTTTTAAATGTTCTTTGAAAAGTTCATGTTGAAAAGTTGTGAAACGATCCTAATAGTTGCCCATTTGCTTTGCAGATCGTGATCTTCGAGCAAGTGCGGCCGGCATCAACCGTAGTTTTTACCGAAACACCGATCCTGGGATGATAAGACCCCGAGCAAGCTTTTACGGCTGCTGGCGTTGCGACCACCCTATGTCCCAATGTCATTACGACTTACACTAATCAGTGACAAAATGCCCGATTTGCTAAATCAAGTTAAAAGCGAATATATTAATAAACCATTCTACTTAATATCATACCTTTATATTAATTTTCCCATAAGAAGAATGTCATTGATTGATTTCTGCTTCGTATCAGAAGAATGTGCTTCTTATCCTAATTTTCCTCTAATAATTTCCTCGTAAAAACCCGGCGTAAAAGACTAGTGCTGACGCGCCGTTAAACATCACAAATCAATCAATCCATCTAATTTTAAAATCCAAATTTGAGTGAAGCTACAATTTTGAAAACCACTCGACTGTCAACTTTTGCCAAAAGTTTTCAAAAACAGTGGAGAATTCGGGTAAACCACTGCCAGTCGGATAGTTAAACTTCGTGGAGGTGCCAAGTTTTTCCATGACACGCTATTTTGTCCGTAGCTTTGCTGGAAAATAGCTGTGCTTCAGGTCAATGTCGCTTGCATGCGTCGCCGATGACTGCTGGGATGCAATAACCGCCCTTATCTATGCTAATCACCTCCGAACTGTAGCATGCCGCATAACGGTTATAATACGGCAATTAGAACGAGTGCGTATCCAGTTTCCTTCCTCGGGGCTCAACCCCTGCGACAATGAGAGGTCAACGACGTCTTGGTCACATGTCTGTGTCGTGAGCCCAAGACCATAGAATTTTATAGCCCCTTATTTATATCCTTCCACAGAGCCCGCGAGCAGACCAATTTGATGAAAAAAATTCTACCCCCAACCGAAGTTTACCTAGGGCTCACAGCTGCTAGCATCAAATGCCAAAGACACTCGTAAGATTGACCTTGATGCTTTTCCCAAATGAATAAAATCAAGATGCTATTTACACTATTTTCAATTTCATAGTAAATGGGGGGTTCTCTTTGTAAAATACCTATTCCATCGGGAGATTTATGTCAGTGACCCACTAGGAAAGGCCACTTAGGTTGTGATTTGCCCAAAGTCAGTGGTTGAAGGGTCTAGGAAAATAGTTCTGAAAGAGGAGGAAAAAAGAAAAATCCTACATGCTTTCTTTACGTCCCTTTCTGACGGTCACATTTTGACCGCTTAAACAGTCGATCGTATGGCCAAAATAGTTCTAGAAGAATGAAATATCAAACCTACCCTACCGGCTTTTCTTCGTGGGTATCTGAGACTGATTTAAATCCTGCATGGAATAGATCTATTAAAATCATTATCATTATTAAATCATAACGCTTGTCTTTGTTAACTAAAACATACTCATAATTTGGACCGTGGAAAGTGGAAAAGCTTACCTGCGCAGAAGACGATCACGGCAGCGGCCCACGCGCAGCAAGTCGATCGCATCTGCAGCAGAAGAAAGTAACGCTGTCGGGCGAAAGATACAAGAACCTCTCCTCCCCCAAACGGACACTGACAAAACGACCAGTGTATGAAAAATCCGGAAACTATCCGGAAAATTTGCTTCTTATTAGTCACTTAATTGCATAATTTCGAAAAACTTCGTCAATATCGGCTCATCTGAATTATTTGGAGGGGAAATACAAGAAAAAAGCGCAATTTTCAAGAAAATCGCAAACTGAAATAATGATTACATGATGTACCAGAAAGAAAAAAAAATGATTTCAAAATGAAAAAAAAAATGAAATGATTACATCCTTACATGGAATTCATAAAAGAGGCAAGGCCTTATACAGTGAACAATGTGAATCAACAATGCTCGTACAACAAAGGGCGCTACAATCTCTCGTACAGCAAGCACACGGTATCAGCATACAACGATCAAAGATTTATGAGAACTTTAAAGATAAATAAGATTCGTGAATATTGCAATGAATCTCAACGATGTACGATCGAAGCACATGCTTTGCTAGTGTCCGGTGCCCGTTGGACCAAAACAACAACAATAAAAATATCAATCTTGATACTAGCATCAGGCAGCCAGCACGCCGTGTTCAGAATTGCGAATATAGACGCTAATGCAGTTATCGCTTTTTTTTTGCGAAACAGGCCACCGATGGACTCGGCAGCGTCAATTTTTTATTACCTCCGCGTTTACCCGACGAATCAGACTGATGAATATAACATAATTTTATGACCTGCACGTTTATCTACGCTGAACGTGAGGTCGTGCCGGTTACTGTTCCACTCGGCACATCATTCTCTGTGTTGTGTTGAGCTGTGTTATTCCAGGAAATCAATTGATTCCGAGACTCGTTCCTCGGAGGACTATTTTCATTGCTTATTAACATCGCTTATTGTACTTGCGTTGTAGGATGAGCGTTTTATATAAGGCAATCGCCAGCATTTAAAATGTAAACATTTCAGTTGCCAAGGTTCCATGAGTAACGGATCCAAGTGGCTGTGTTTGAAAATTTCATTTCAACCATCATTTATTTCTGACCAAGTAATAGCAAATAGCAAATTTCATATGTAAATACCTATATGAGATATTTCATAGAGAAGTAACAGATATCCCTGCTTCAATTTAGGCATAGTTGGTATCAAAATTTACTAATTAAAAATGCTCGTTAAAATTATAAGTTTTTTTCGCGATTCTGAATCTGACAGCTACGAGGCAGAAGAGCCATCCAGTGATTGAAATTTCGCTATTGGATTTCATTTCTCTTCCTTTGAATTCCTTGGAAAATTCCTTTTGACATAACCAAGAAGCATTTCCGAGCGATGATAGGGGCAAATTCCTAGCACACCGGACCATGCCGTAAGTTGGAAACGACGAGTTGAATTGAGCGCCGATCGGTGAGGATGATATGGATCGGCGTGGACGCCGATGTCACCGCGGCTACCAGGGAGGAACTAGGAAGCGCGGCCCGCCGTGGTCCACGGCGCTCCGCGGCCGGATGCTGCATCTGGGCCGGACGCCGGCTTCCGGACGGCGTCGACGCGTCCTCCGCAGCCGACCGGAAACGCGCACAATGCCGCGGCGCAGGTCACGTGGTCGTCGGGAGGATTGCCACCCCCCACCCCCAACACCGCCTCCCGTCGGAGCCGTGTGAAATTCCGGGAAACTGTTGAATTGGTTGTCACGAGTTCGTTTGTCGGCGGAATTCGGGACTGTATTTGCGGCATGGACTGCAGAGGTACCGTATTACCAGGTTTAATAAAGGGATCGCGAAATTGTTTTTTAATTTGTTGTGGATGAGCGTGATTTTATTGATGCCGTTGAACAAATCGATAAAAAAAAATCGTTCAATTATTGTTCAAATTAGAGTTGTATATTTTTTTATAGAATTTAGATATATTTTGCCACCATGATTGCCAACCAAATGCAAGAAAACGCTTAATAAGTGTTTAACTGTTTACAGCGAAATTTTAACACAGTCACCATACATTATTCTTATTCTTATTCTTATTCTTATTAGCAAAGTTTTGATATGAAATGTATAAAACTAAAACGCATGGCTTTCAGGGCTATCTTCTCCAAACTAATCATCTTTCAAAACTAAATTAAAAGTATCTCTATACTTTACAAGGAGCGTTAAGGGGTGTAAAAATGATGGACAGAGTGGATAGAGTTTCAGCCAAAGAAGGTAAACAGACGCCTGTTGATTTTCAGCTATCATTCCGACTTCTGAGACGAACGCAAAATGACCGACGTGTAAAAATAATTCAGACGGACAGAAAATCGAATTCCCACCCTGACCATGTGACTGACCTATGCACGAGGCGCAAGGTGAACTTTCGGTAAAGTTCGTAAAGTTCGATTCATGTCACTCGCAGCGAGGAAGTTGTTGCGGTCCGATCGATTGCTAGTGAATCCACCGCGAATTCTTCCGGATCTTTAATCTTTGATGAACAGCGCAGCGTGTATTTCTTGCATCCGGGGCCGGATATAGGCGTTAATATGCGACGTCATTTTCGAGGGGCGGCAGAAAATGTCGCGAGTTTTGAAAATAAGTCCCAATTTTCCTGAAATTCACAATTCACAACCAAGCGCATTCAAGCTGAACTGATTTTCGTTATCTATACCTGATGCTCATTCGGGGAATGCTGAATTTTCTACTGGTGATGATTTATACCCAAAATTCATTTTTTTTTGCCCTCGGGCTTTTGCTCTAAAGCTGAACATTGTTGAAACACATTGTATTTTTATGACTGGTAAGGTTGTAGGGGGGGGGGGGGGGGGAAATAATCTCGCTTACATCTGTAAAATCTTTTTAACCGGCCCTCCTGGCATCGTTCGATGGAACGGCACTCGCTTTGCTGATTCTCGTTCTTAAGTATCGTCTCTTTTCCCTCGTTTTCCTATTGCATGTTTTTTTTTACTTGTTTCATTTTCAGGGCTTGTTGACGCTCAGAAAACTAAATATAGATCCGGGAAAGCGCGGGTGCTAGTTTTTTCATTTACTCTTCCGGCAGCCGACATTTTGAGCTGTGTCCATTTCATAAGGAAAAACGATTTACTTACGCTAAAGTAACCAAAACTATTGCTTCGCAAACGCTTGTTTTAATCGCGTTTGGGACGAGCGTTACTTAAATGAGGCTGATTGAATAATCTTCGATGTTCAATAAGTTGGGCCAGAATTGATAAGTGCCAAAAAACTGGAACGACGAAAAAAAAACAGCATAATAACTTCGTTTTTAAGAGAAGTACTTTACAAAATATACAACAATTTAATTTTTACATAGAGGTCGTGTTTTAAGTATAAGGTTTAACATTTCTGGAAAATTTGGTAGAAATTAATTAAAAACAGTTTGACCTCAAGATTAAGGTGGATCCGTACAGAAATTTATTGTTTTTGTTTTGGTAAAATTTTACTCAGATGTGGTCTATGCCGGAAAGAAATACTCAAAAAAATATTTTTTTAAATATTTTACTGGATATTTTCCGGAAAATTTGAAAATTTGTTTGGTAAACATGGCACCACTCCTTCCCTCAATTAGGTCAAAATATTGGTGATATCAGTCTCGACTATTTTTTTTTCGATCAAGACACTTGCAGCTTGCCAATAAGGGAAGATGAAAGTTTAGAACTGCATACTTTTTCAGTAACAAATTTTGAAACAAAGCAAAAAATTAGCAAAATTGCGTCATATTTTAACCATTGACAAAATTTAGAGAATGTCAGCGCGAATTGATTTAAGTGTCTTATTATAATCCCTGAAGCTTGGACATTCCATAAATATTAATTTCATTTCGATCGGACGACTGATACTCCCCCCTAGCGGGACAAGAGACAGGTCAGCAAGCGTAATTTTCCATACTAATTTTTTAATTTTCCGGAAAATTTCCAGCAAAATATTTTTAAAAATATTTTTTTAAATATTTCCTTCCGGCATATGACCACATATGAGTAAAATTTTACCAAAATAAAAACAATAGAAAAACTGTACGGAAACAGTACGGATCCACCTTAAGAACCGTGATTTAAAAAACCAAATATTTATTTAAAAAAATGGTTTGCTACTCAAAAGCTTGCTATGGAATCTCTGAAAATATTACAGGATCTACGTTGAAAGAGGACGAACGTACTATGAAAATTTTATCAAAATAAGTCACTTCGTTCACAAACAGTCATTAAAAAATGGTTTTTTCCAGCAATGAAAAATCGCTTCATTCGCTTTGCTCGTTACGCTCATGAAAAATTAAACTACCGTTAGAGTATCTAAAACGATTGTCGTAGACCGTGGCAGATTGGTGAAACACGAAGGTAGCTCGCTCGCTCGCTGGCAGCTACAGCGACCACACATGACCACACATGACCACACATGACCACACATGACCACACATGACCACACATGACCACAGGCAAACATGAGGTGTGTTCTGGCCGCGCGAGCGCCCGCTCCTGAGGCGTGACGGCGTGGTTTGGCGACACAGGAAGCTGATGCAGCGAGACGCATGGGTCGACCACGACATGGTCAAACGCTCCTCTCTGGGAGGCTGGCTAGCCCAGGGCCTGACCGTTCCAAGGCCGTCTGGACACAGCCTCATGCTTTGATTTGTAATGCATATTGAAAGTGACTAAACTCGATTATAGTTCGGTTTATATATTTACCTAATTCTCTTACGAATACTGACTAAAATGACATGCAACTGTCTTAAGTGGTTCTGGCAGCCAACATTTTCGGCCTTTCACAACTTTTTACAATGATTTTGACTGTAAAATCCCTATAACCGCTTAGAATTAACTCATTTCTACCCTCTCTTAAGGGCTATACATCGCTTTGTATTCTAAATAATAAAAAATAAAAAATGCGTGTAATAGTCATTAATTTCTACATGGTTATTTATTTAAGGACATCACAGCTGGCAGTTGATACTCTCCAAGAGTGCGCCTTGTTTACCACCAAGTACCTACGCGGAACTTATAACCATCGCAATCGAGGACCGAATGCAGATTAACCAGAATCATTTTTTTTTTTTTGCTTACATCTGAGCTGACATTCCATGATCAATCATTTTTAACGGTTCTCATGAACCACCATGGCTCTAGTGACCATCGTGTTTATGTAATTAATAAATTCAACTATACCATCATTTTTAAATGACGAATAATTTCTACCTGCTATATTTGTGTTTTATATGCCAATCCATGCCCGGCTGTATGAATACATTAGGCTGATAAAACTGGATGAGGCAACTTCCATTTGTCACAGTGCTATGGTTTTCGCGTATTACATTCGAATCAGTGCATAATGCATTTGCCTCGAATCGCTTTCAATCGTAATGTATGCCAAACACTTTATTTGCCCTCCAACTATGAGTAACCCATGCATTTCATAATTCATATCGCAGGAAATATTAATTTGATTGATTCATCCGCATGTCAGTCCAACCCTTCCGTATAGCGGTGGCCACTTGAGCTATAAACCATGGGCGCACTGCCCATAACTTTGTCTCCCTCTCGGTGGTGTGACGGCGCTTGACTCCCACCTCGAAGGGTGGGGGTGCACGTCGACTTCGAGGGTGAACGGAGCACGCTATCGGGTGCGTATAATGCCGAGAAAATAGCACAGTGATCGTGATAAAGGGGTATCGCTGGATAGTATGTTTATCTGCTCAATTGTGTGTGGTACGAACAAAGAAACTTATACGAATATGAGGAAATTTTGAATGAAAAATAGTTTAAAATGTCCAGTTATGTGGCTAACCTCCAAATAGAAACTCATTGCCATGGTATTGGTGACAACTTATTGGTTGCTTCTGTATTCTTCCTTAGCGGAAGATAGCTATTAAACTGTGTATTGCAAAGTATTGTAAAACCGGCCATTAGAATCCTTACATTTCGTTCGCGGCTCGACGCTTTACAACATGAAAAATACTCTTCCCGAGCCGCAGTTGAACTTTCCACACAATTAATATCGCTCTCAATGTCATCTCGCCATTCGCGACAAAGTGTCAACACAATAAAGGTTCTGCACTTGTGGTTCGGCCTATATACACACTTTGTACACACGAACAATAAAATTGGGCATATAAACTTTGACTCGCTCATCAAAGTTCTTCGACGTCCTTGGCGCTGTACCGGCGTTACCGAAACAGCAACAATGTGAGCCAGGGTTCAGCAGCAGCATGCATGAGAGATGGTTCCTCTGTCCCCCGCCCCGCCGCCGGGAAGTGCATTGTTTGGCGGGCCCCGCGGCAATTGCAATTTACTATAGGAAGTGCATGTCAACGGTCAAGGACGCGCCATGCCATGTGTCTGCATCTTGCTGATCGCCGGCCGAGGAGAGAAGCGGCTGCGGATATTGGATGCTGTTGTCCGATTTCCAAGTTAAACAATCCTGCTGCGCGGGATCTTCCTGAAATTTATTCCGACGCCGACGCGGTAGGTGGACGCTGAAGGCCATCCCAATTTGTCTGTCGGCAGATTCACGCGCGTGAAGTGATTTCATCGGTGATTCACGCGAACGATCTCGTTGCCAACGAGGATGATGTACCGACGCGGATTGCAAAGTTTAACCTACGAGTGCCGATTTGCAGAGTGAAATATTCGCGGTCGTCGCTCCTGGTTTCATTCCAACGATACTGTAGTATCCTGTAGTGTCCCGCGGCTTAGGAATCAGCTCTCCCGCAATTCTGTTCTAAAATTCCTGGCAAAAATAGATGCTGTACGTCTTCCTTGAGGTTGAGGACGATCCGGCTGTAGTAGCATGTATACGGAAGTCCTTCTCCCTGCAATCTTTGCCCTCTAGTGACCTAAATAAAGATTAAATTACAATTCATCCCTAAAATATAGCCATCATCAAAAGAGTTCTCGCCACACAACATGGAGCCGATGACGAAGAACCTCATTTGCTGTATAGGATGCTGAGTTTCCATCATTTAGTACATTAAAATTCGATGTTATAGTGTGTTTTTTAACAGTTTTTTAAACTAGCCATTAATGAATGAAACGCCTGATAAATCTAGGCTGGAAGAGCGCTAGCCACGGAGTGACCCACCCACAGAAGACACCTTGCCACCTGTGTTCCACGTGAGACTCACCATGACGCCGTCGGACTCGTGCTAGTCCTCGCGACGGTGTGTGTAGCGCTGTGCGGACTCGAACTGGGAACTCTCAGCTGCTGGTCGCTGGTCGCTGTTCGCTGGCTAGCCGTCGACTGGACCGTGGCCGTCGGGGCGCCCCCGGGCTCGTCGAGGGGAGGCGGTCAAGCGGACAGTGCTGATGGCTGGCGGCACGCGATCCACGTCGCTCGGACCAGCTAGCGACATCTAGGGGGGCCGAGGCACGCGCAGGGACGACCGCTGGAAGTAATGAAAACACAGGATTCGATCAGCTAATGATGGTTTCGGCAGTGAAGTGCCCTCGCTCGGTGATGGTCTCTAGGGTTGTGGCTAGAGAGGCTAGGATTAATTGAACGATTGCTGATGGATGAATTACTGTTAGAATTGGCGGCATCCGAAAAAAAATAGGTCGCCTGCCCTGGATTGGAAATGGATCCGCGAAACGAGGTTTTAAACCCCCATGGACCTTGTTGCCGACGACGAATTATAATAGCGTTAGTTATTTTACTGCCCATGTATTGCTTCTATATTCGCCCATATATATATTGAAAGAGACGCATGTCAGAAAACAATTTCCACGTTTTACGCTGTACTCATTTACGAAACAGGAAAATATTTTATGTCCCACAAGTTCATGTTATATATATTCCATGATTTATTTTATGTTATGTTCCACCGATATGCACGATTAGCCGGGCATTTCATTTCTCCACGTCCCTTTACTGAGAAAAATAATGGAATATCAAACCAAACTCGAATTTACCTCAATTTCGCACGACGTCAAACAATGTAAATCGACAACAATCGGACCGCCATCCGAAATTCCGTCAAATCCCCCAATTGTCACCAACCGCGGCAACAGCACAGTCAAAATTTCGACCCGCACGTCAAAATTTCGCACCCATCCGCCACCCGCGCAGAACCGACCATGTCGCCGCCGACCGCCCAAGAACAAGCCGATAAGCAGGCGCAGCGGCTGCGCTTGCGACTGGCGCTGCTGCGCAGCTCGCTGGGCAACCTGCGCTCGGAGCTGACGACCGAGCGCGAGCTGGTGCGGCTGGAGAAGATGGAGGCGGCGCAGCTGGCGCTGCCGTTGGCGCAGCCGGACGGCGGGGAGATGGCTGCGCTGCGCAGACACCAGTCGGCGGTCTGGTTCGGCCAGCAACTGGGCGAGGTCGAGCGACAGTGTTCGCAGGTGAGGACAGGCCGATGTCTTTCCGGAAAACTGTTTGAATTCTATTGCTCCCAAAACTCATTTCCCGACGTTTGGAAAAGCTATGCTTTGTATCTTCTTTTTCATCATATGTTAAACGCACACATTAAATTAGTCAACATCGGTTGAAGATAAAATTGATTAAGTTTCAAAAAACTCTAAATAAAGCGCAATAAAAATGTCGGCGCCATTTTCAAGGAAACTGCAAGACATAATAACAATAAAATTTTTATATTCAAACATAAAATCGTGAGGGTCAACATAATAGAAAATTTCGTCAAATTATATTCAGATGCTTGGCCTACAAAACGTATTTTAGAAAAACTGAAAAGTTTTGTAAAAACTTAATTAGATAAAAATTACAGATCCGATTTGCTTCAAAAACGTGGCAAATCTAAGTTCAGAAAAAACAAAGGTTCACAGAATTTTTCATCAAAATCCGTTTTGGCGTTTGGCCGGTAACGTGCGAACAAACACACAAAAAAATGGGAGGGTTGTTTTTGGAATAAGTGAAATTGAAGATTTTGCTTCACACGCTTCACTCCTAACACTCATCAAAAACGCATCCCGCCAAGTTAACAAAATCAGACGCGCCGTTTGGCCCATAGAGCCGAACCGACTAAAAATATAGAAGAAAACACGTACTTTTGGCGGCAAGAAAAACCAAGGATTCGCATTTGCAGATGATGGAGAGCGTGCAACGGCACATGGAGCCGCTGCGCTCCATAATGTCCAACTTGGACGCGTTCCCGGCCGAGCACGGGGGCGTTGAGTTCGTCTGCAGCGATGCGAGCATGTTCGGCGGGGGCAGCGGCGAACGCAGCCTGCAACTGTTCCCGGCCGGGCGGGGGCGGCAGCTCGACGGACCTCAGCAGCCCCAGCACAAGGTCGCCACTTTATTTTGTTTGTTTCTTTATTTTACTCCATTGCAAATAGGGTAGTAGTGACCAGGGGGGCGATCTTGTAACTTTTAAAAACATTGACATAAATGGAGATCTCATATCATTTCACCGTGGGAAAGCTTATGAATCGCCCCCCCCGTTGTGGCAACCAAAGATTCTTTACAATGTTTGATCATAACATTATCATGAAGTAAAAGTTTATCATAATACGGTATTGGTCCAAAAAGCACATGGCATAGAGCATGGTATTTACTCGACTAACCTAGACACTACATTTCAAGCGAACTTTACTTGTAAATGGTTTCGGTTTTGAGTGTCCAGAAGTGTAAATAATGCGTATTGATCATCGCGGAATGTGGGCGACGTCAATGCGTGGCCTACGCTGACAGCTTGCCTAACGTATCGCTCGCACCCACAGAGCGGGGAGAGGTGTCGGCGTTCGCGAGACTGGGAGGACGACGTCTCGCTGCGAGGCAAGTTCTTGGCGTGCGACGACAAGGACGGGGTCATGTTGATGGCGCGCAACTCCTCAAACTCGTTCTGGACGCAGTACGACTGAGCGAGCGGGTGGGCGATGGGTGAACGGTCCGTAACGCCAACGGGCCGCCGTTTAGCTTCATGCATTTCTTTGTTCATCTTGTTCGAAATGGCAAGCGAGAAAAAAATCTTTTTTGTGATTTGATTAGTGTGTTGTTTTCTTTAATTTTGTATTCATGGTGTCCCACCTTCAATTGATTTCCTATCAGTGTTGGTAAAATTAAGCAAGAATAGGATTTTTCTATATTTTGGCAATACCGATAAAAACAATTATGTTTTTAGAAACGGTTTTTGGATAGGTATACACCTGATATTATGAGACACCAACTGTGCAGTGATTTAGATACCTACCTACAATAGGGCCATGGAGGGTTGACTTGAGTCAATCAATAATCAAATGTTTTAGAATATGTCGGAATTTTATCACTGCAGTGATATGGTGTTTTGGGTTGTTTGAGATAGAGGACTTTAAGAGAAACATTTTTGCCAGACGGGTAGGTCGAGTTTATACTCTTTACCACTTTTGACTGAGTTTCTTGAGAGATTTAAGTGATTAAAATGGATAGCTTAGTCAGATGAGTCGAAGCCTGCACATACCAGTCCAGCGTTTCTTTGATGGTAGTGTCTGCTGTTGCGTCGAATCTTTTCCCTCGGTGGTTGGTGAAGGAATCTGCAGCGACATGACCGAATTTCAGCTGCGGCTTCAGAGCTTTAGTGATCCCGGTCTCATGACAGCCAAGTCCTCTACCTGATTGGGGAAAATAAAGATTAGGATTAAATTATCATCCACAGAATTGAACATTGAATTTGAACTGAACTGCATTGCATTGCGCTGGTTTGCATATTCTTCTGTCAGGATCACCTCCAACAATATAGTTGCGAATTAGACCTTTAATCAAAAATAAAGGAATTGCTTTTCATACCTGCGACATTAGATGAAGAGCCTGCATTAAATTAAAATAGGGAAGAATACTTGTTGTTTCTGTTCCCGCCTTACGAATGTTACGAATCACGCTCACGCACTATGCAAAAGCGCAAAAATGGCAAAAGCATTGCAAACCATATTGCAAACGGTATTGAAAAGTAGCGCGGGATAAACTTAAAAGGCCGCAGCGAAATGTTGCGTATTAAAAAAAATAGCTCTTCCGCATTAATAATAAATTTAAATATGTTTAAGATTTGTAAAAAAATGAAGTAACAGTTCATAGGTACAAAATTCAAAGTCCCTTTCAAACAAAAACCATTCATAAACTCAATTGAAAATCAAATAATCACCTGATAATTGTTTCCACTTTCAGCGACGGCTTTTTATCGCATTGCTGATGAGCTTATTTCATTGAATGATGTTTATTGAACTCGATATTCAATGTTCAAGAGTTTGTGCTAGAATTGATTCAGTGAAGAAAACCGGTAAAAATAGCTTCAAAACATCGAATTTCAAAAGAATTGCGCTATACATAAGACAAACAAAAAATTACTGTTGTAAGGTTTTAAGTTCGCCACTTCTGTAAGGTTTGGTCGAAACTCGAAGTATATAAATTTATTTGGCCTTCAGAGTAAGAAATGTGATTTGATAATTTAACTAACAATTTTCGTGAAAGCCAAGTTATGAGGAAATTTGTTAAAAAATAAGTTGCGAACTTTTTACGGCCATCGTGTTGAAGCGAGTCAGACACCGACCCTATGGGAGCTTACTTCTGTTCTTGGGTGGTTTAGTTGACTTCAGTCCTTAAGTGTTAAAGTAAGCACTAATTCGATGTAATTCGGTAAGAAAATTCGAATACATTGCACTCGTTTACTAGAAAACTCGGCTAGAAGTCGATGCAGTATGCTCACCTTTCATATGAAAGTTGCTGAAGATATAAACCTGAAGCACTGAACGTCAACAGAGTTGATTAACTTCTGACAGCACTCTATGCGACTAGAATACCACAACTGCCAGCAATCATGGCCTTCAAGCTGCCTGTAGCATGCTGCGTGCAGTGTTTACCATGCGTTGGTCCGGTGGAGACGTTGTTAGCTTGCTGCTCCTTGCACTGCTCTGTCTGCTGCCCGCCCGTGAGTATCGTCTCCAACCATTACCACCCACTCACCCCCAACCAACCACCCTCGTTTTGGCGCCACAATCAAGCGAATGCAAGCTCACACATCAAATTAATTCTAACACCTATTTAGGCGTACTACAGATTTCGAGATTTGTATTTTCACATTTATCCACTTGGGTTTTTGTAACCCATGAAATTGTTGAGGTTTGCGACAGAACGAAAACATAACATAATTGGAGTGGAGATATTTCGGTGTCCGGGGGGCATTGGCAAGGTCACGGCCAAGCTGGCTGATGCTGATAATCGAGAGCTCATTATCTGAGATAGATTTACGAATGGAGGGGGTAATGTCCTATTGCCCGTATCTATGGCCTAGTAGTCGAATATCGCTTGTTGCTCGATACACAGATGATTACAAATTCCAATTCCACCGTTTAGATATAGGTGCATATGATTAAAGTACCGAACACTAAAAGTTTTGGTGCCGGCCTCGCACGATGTGGGGGTGCAGAGGTTTAGTCTAGAACAATTCCTGGCGGGTGCATTTGGAAGATAGAAACATGAAACATTTTTTATAGACTAAAAAAATACTCTAAATTGCTAATTTATTTTTGTTCATCATGTTAGCCCCTTGTCTTACCCAAATAAATTATTGAAAAATATGTTTCCAATCAACAAGAAATTTTTTATAATATTATAATTTTTATTATTAAGCGCCGTCTTCCGTTACAGAGCGCGTGCGCGGGCAGCAGCAGCTGATTGCCGGCGGGCAGCTGGTCGCCGGCACAGGCGCGTTCCCCTGGCACGTGGGCATCTACCGCGTCGCGGGGACTGCGCATGTCCAAGAGTGTGGGGGCACGCTGATCGCCGCGCGCATCGTCGTGTCCGGTATGACCGCCCACCAGCCGTAACAAATTGTTGCTCAAATTACGGAATACTTTCTCTACAGAGGCACACAGTCATTCTTAATTTTGTTAAGACTCGTGTCTCGTGTCATAAGTCTAAGACTCGTGTCATTTCCTAATACTTGCAAGTTTGTTTAAAAAAATAATATTATTTAACTGGGCTGCCATGAACTTAAACTTATCCCGATTGTTTTGCAAAGCTATGCTGCCTGCTATAATGAAGGGTCTAAGCTCAATTCACAAGTAGCTAAGATATGCTGGAGTTATGTGCTAAGGTATCATGGCATTCAATTACCCAGTTAAAAAGTTACAGCCGTATTTGATGAGTGGGCCTCTCCGTACCTACCAATTGGCTCTATAGTGCTCGGTCCTCTCTCTCGAGGCGTTCAAATTTCGTCAAGTTTTCCACGCATGCAGATTTTTAGCGCACCCTAGCTCCTTGGCCCTGCCTGAACCATTGACGTTGTTGGGAATTAGTTCCTCTTAATGCACAGGGAAATATTTCCCACTTCATCTATTGTGATACCATAGTTTCTGGTGTATATAATAGGGAATGTACCATAGATAAATTTAAAAAAATTCGAACAGAGCAATGAGAATGATTTGGCAATGCAATTTATAAGCTTCAGTGATAACATGCTTCAGTGATTAGAACCTAAGAAACTTCAATGTCTAATCAAACCTTAAAAACCTAATGTGAAACCCGCCCGGTTCCAGCCGCGCATTGCTTCTGGGACGACTCGCTCGGCCGTCCGAAGAACGCCGCGCGCTACAAGGTCGCCGCCGGCAAGGTGACGCGCGATTGGACGTTGGTCGAGTCGTCGGGCCAGCGTGTGGGCGTGGCCGAGATTGCGCTGCCGCGACGCTACCGCGGCCAGCGGGGCTTCCTGCAGCACGACGTCGCGTTGCTGGCGCTCGACGTCGACGTCGTCCAGACCCCCGCCGTCGGCTTTGCGCTCGTCGACTGGCGGGGCCGTCGCGACGCCGAGCACTGGGCGGCGGGCAGCACGGGCGTCGTGAGTTGGCGCATCTAACATCTAATATGTCTTCCAAGACTAGGGCAACGTTTGGGCCAAATGTCTCGGACGTTGGCCTTGGTCTTGGTCGAGAGATCGATTTTGCACAGTAGATTGGACCTAAGGTGCAAGGAATTTGCCGCTCATTTGGCATGTCTTACATGTCACTAAAGGCTGGCTCAATATTTGGGCCAAATATCTCAAATGTCTCGGACGTTGACCTTGGTCTGGATCGAGAGATCGATTTTGCGCGCTGTATTGGACAGGTGCAATGAACTGGCAGCTCATTGAGCATCTTCACATGCCTTCAAAGGATGGGCCAACATTTGTGCCAAGTTCAATTCAAATACAGTGGCTGAAACTTTATCATTGGCATAAAATCTTGGTTTTGATTTACGAATCGGTCGCTTCAGAATCCAGCCGTCATAGGGCAAAAACTTAATTTCAGCAAAGCACTTCTTAAAGACCTGTATTTTCAATCATATTACTGTGTTTTACAGCCAATTGATATCATGGATGAGATGTTTAACTCGTGGTAAATTTAAATGATTTGATGAACCACTATTGGAGGTTCACTCATGTTTGCAATGATCTCCTTGCAGCATGTTTGTGTGGCCTGCTAGTGCATAATTGCAGTGTGTTCCGTGTTGCGTGTAACGGGTTGGTCTCTTGTGGCGCCGCCAGGTGGCTGGTTGGGGAATCACCGAGGACGAAGCGTGCAGCGACCGACTGCGCTTCGTGCACCTGCCATACGTCGACCCTGACCTCTGCTTCAACGCGCTCACCCCGGACCTGCAGGTGACAAACCTCTTGTTTCGGTCTGACCAGAGACAGATAGGTAGTCAAGAAAATTTATAGTAATAATTCTAAGTAAATATGAAATCGATACCCTTTCAATTTCTCCTGGGAAAGAATAATAAATAAATAAATGATTTAGATGCATTATGAAATGGGTAAAACTATCTAAGAATTACAACTTTTTTCTGTTACCCCTTAGTCAATGCCGAAATAATATTGTGCTGGCGACAGAATCGCCAGCATTGCCTAGGTGGCTTTGTTCGGAATTTAAGCACCTCAGTCATCTATGCACAGCGTGTTTGTTACCAATGATCAATCTCAAGTGTCAACTAACTGTTGACAAATTAGAAAAGAAGCTCATTGCTTTTGATAACTACACTTCATTACTTTAACTTCAAGCTTGTCTGCCAGGTTCTCTACCAACGCTTTGTCGCCACATTTCGTCGAGAGTCGTCGACAGCCTAGTACGATATTTGTCTAAACGGAGCATATTTCACTAATCGGTCTTCATGTGAAACAAACTTGTTTCTATGTGCTCGGCACCAGCGCTACCTGACCGAGGACAAGTTCTGCGCGGGATTTGCCGGCCGCAACGTGAGCGTCTGCCCCGGGGACTCTGGCGGCGGGCTGGTGTTCGACACGCAGTCCCCGGGCCAGGGCTTCCTGCGGGGCGTGGTCAGCGTCGGCTACCGTCCGCCGGGGAACAGCGACGCGTGCTACGCGCGAAACTACGCGGGCTTCACTCGCGTCACGCCCGTCTCGCTGTTGGAGCTGGCCGCGCGGCTCTCGGATCAACACAGGGGTACGTGCTACGTGCTAGAGGCTACGTGCTATGTGATAGGTGATACGTGCTCAAGGGCTTATTTTGGTGCTATTTCAGCCAGAAACATATCCCTTTACAAAATGAATGCTTTTGTCACTTTCTGTATAGGAAAAAATTGTTGAGAAGTGTCCTTTTTGTGACAGAAAAACTCTTCAAATCAGAGCAAAAAGGGTGAGACTCCCAACTACCTACACCAACGGCTGCGGGAATCACCACCGAATCATCCAAGATGCAATTATAATTTGTATATTAACAACTAGTGACTGCAAGCAATATAGGGTTAGGATATTTAGTAAAAAATATTTAGTACTTCTTTAGAATATCTGTGAATCATGGATATCCCACTTCTCTGCGATGTGGAACACACTGTGACGACAACCTATCCTTTCCTCCCCAAGCCGTTGCACTGGTGCAATCTAGAGTTTGAACATAAATAACGAGACTTCCCTATTATTCTAAGCATTATTATTAGACACATTATTATAATGCGCCTTCTCTCCCCGCGCAGGCGCTCTGCTGCGCCTTGCGCACGCCGCGCCCGCCGACTTCTCCCACGCGCCCGGCGTCGGCTTCCTGAAGCTGCACCATGACCTGCGCGACTTCGGCGACGCGTGGATGGAGTGTGAACGCCAGGGCGCCCGGCTCGCCGTGCTGGGCTCGGAGAGTGCGTTCCGAGCGCTTGCCGCCCTGCTAGACTTGCATCCCGAGTTCGTCCGCGTCTCCTACGCCGCCTACATCGGCGCCCACAGCCTGTTCAGTCCGCGTGTCTTTGCCAGCATCGACGGTAAGTGGTCGCGCTGCCCGCACTTGGCATGCTTCTTCGCGGCCATGTAATACACGTGATATTTGGTTATTAGCCGGAGCCTGTCCAACAGCCGAGGAAGCATGTAGCCTGCATCTGTCCAACAGCACAAAGCACAAAGCACTTTGCCTGTTATTATACGTACAGCACCAGCTCCTATCCAACAGCATAATGCACGTAGCCTGCTTCTGTCCAACAGCACAAATCACCTGCTCTTGTCAAGTGAATGACAGACTGATAAAGCTAATCAATAACGTACGGTTTGTGTTAAACTGACGGTGGCACAAACAGCCTGTTCATTCCTAACATCACAAAGCATCTCATCTTGGCCGGTGAATGACCGACTGATAATGGCCTAGCAGAACGCTGAGTTGCTGGCATGTAGCCTGCTCTTGACCGGTAACGCCAAGCTCGCGGGGACTGGGTGTTTGATATCGGTGATTGAGACGTTGAGGACTAAGAGACTGACATCGGCAACTGACGGTTGGGATGGCTGCAGGCTCCCCGTTGGGCAACGGTAGCCACGTGCGCTGGAAGGAGGGCGAACCGAACGACACTAACGGCACGGAGCGTTGCGTCGTCATGTACGCCCAGACGGCGCTGCTCAACGACGGCCGCTGCGGGCGGCTGCTGGGGTTCATCTGCGAGATTCCGCTTCGCTGGACGTGACGGCTCTTCTAGCCTCTGCTTGCGCCGGCAGTTTGATAGGGGGCACAGAGCCACGAAGATTGTGCAATAGTCTTTATGTTATAAAAATGGGTTTTATTCACTTACAAAAGCTAAAGTACATTCATGGCCTACTGTTATACAATGTTCCATTTGACGAATGGAACATTGTATAACAGTAGGCCATGGTACATTAATCAGGTTTGATTAAACACTTATTAAAAAAAAAAAAAAAAACACTGTGAAAATTGTGACCCAAGTTGTCATCTATATTCATATGACAAACTTTCTTCAAGGAAATACCTTTTGCCATAGTACTATGCTACTATGCTAATGTTAACCTTAGCTATAGACTCGCATTCCCAATTATTGCGTAAAACTTGAGTCCGTTCATCGGTCTTCCCAATAAGGAAAATATCAATGTATGGCCCCCCCCGGGGACTTGGATTCTTCTTGCCCCCGGGGGAGTGAATCCCCAGAGCCTATACATTGAACTGTGTAGGAGTCCTCCAAATGCGCTGAAAGCATTAAGACTGCATTCTATGAGTGGAAATGCATGGAACTTGCCTCGTAAATCTGACTTCAAATCAACATTCTTTGCTGCTAGCACACAGCTCGAATGGCACAAGACTCGACCTTCGCTGGAACAAATCAGCAGCCAAACAGCCGACACCGACGTCGCCGGCTAGAGAGCGTTGCCTGCCTCGGCCACCTGCTGGTCGATCCACTCGCGGTAGAAGGCTACCTTGGTGTAGACGCCCGGCTTGTTCGACCTGCCGCAGCCGTGGCCCCAGCTGGTGATGCCGTGCAGCGTGTAGCGGCCTGAAACACAGCGCCGCAGGTCATGCTACCTGCTCGTCTGCTCTATTGACACTGATCTGGTCAATTATCGATGCGACATAGGATGGCGGCATGTGGTTTAGTTAACGTTCAGCAAATTGCATTTACAGTTCAAGAGCAAATGCTGCGGGAAACAGTGCTCTTAAATAGTGGCATTGTCATTGCAAGTTAAAATTGCTTCTTTATTTTTTACCATCAAAATTTTTATACATTTTTTATATCTATTGTCTAATTTCTACTTAAATACTTGAAAAACTTACCTCAAACAACACCTTTAAACTAAATGACGTCTCAGGTATATAAAAGCTTCGCAACTCGGAAAGCTTCATATTATACAAACATTGTTGGAAAACTCAGCCGGAATAGCATTGTCAAGCTGTCGAAATTAAATCATCAGCTCTGCGCTTTTCCCATCTGGTAACCGTGTGATATTTGCCGTAACTCACCGTCGTCCAGACAGACGAGCGGTCCCCCGGAGTCTCCCTGGCAGGCGTCGGCACCGCCCTCTAGATGCCCGGCGCAGAGCATGCCGTCGCCGGCGGCGGCGGCGCCGTAGACGTGCGCCGCGCGGCACGTCGCGTCGGCAAGCAGTGGGACGCGCGCCGTGCGCAGCGTGCGCGAGTAGCCTGCGCGGACAACTGCATTGCAACCACTCGACTGCTGTACCAAGCTATCTTGGAGATCTTATTGAAAAATCTTTTTATTGAAGATCTGTCGCACGACAGACGCACGATTCGGTTGTCAAATCACGATATTTCAGGCAGTTATTTGAACAAATTGCGTTATTTCGTGTTGGCTGATTCACAGCGAATCGGCAATTTCAATTTCAACACGTACTGTCGAAAAAAGTCTCCGGCATTTTCGTAATTTTTGGGGAGTTTGAAGCAGTCCTCGGACAAGCGAAAGCTGCCAGGTCACACCCTGGCTGGGTAGCACTTTTTCCTTTTTCAGAAAGATATATTTACTATTTAAATATTGAACCCAGTTAATTTTTGTTTTGAAAACTAACGTGCTAAGATTAGAAAAAGACATGAGTCTAAATGGCATTTATTCCTGCTTTGCCAACCCTTAATATGGTCGTTTTATCATATTATGTTTTACCCTATGTAAGTGAAATAATTCTAGAAAACGGGCTGAATGCGTACAAAAGGTAGTAAAATCGACTTAAAGAGGTAGATAGTCCTGGGAAAGTCATAAGACAGCAGTCTCCTCGGACCCGGAGGCCACAGCGACCTTGGCAAGACTGGGGCATGCGCAACAACGCACCTGTCCCCGCCGCTCGTGCCGACCCCCAGCCCGAAGTCGTGCAGTCCGCGCGCGACTCGTGCGCAGCTGCGCGGGCGGCGGGCGGCGGCAGGCAGATCGGCTGCACCCGGCCGCCCAGCCGGAAGCCAGCGCCCTTCAGCTTGACCACCGCGATGTCGTTGGCCATGCGCAGCCCCGCGTTGAACTGTGCGTGCGCGAAGATGTCGGCCACGTGCACCTCCTGCTCGCCCGGCTCGACGATCTGCGGTAGCGGACAATGAGACCGTTTTTATTTTCTTAAGACCCATGTCTTTCTCTAATCTTAGCACGTTAGTTTTCAGAAAAACTATTTAACTGGGTATTAAACTCGAGTTGAGACGTTTGCTAAAGCAGGCAGCATGGCTTTGCGAAACTACGGGAATAGTTTGAGTTTGGGACATAGAATTCAATACCAAGTTAAATAGTTTTCTTTTTCAAAAATTCAACCGTTTGTATCATTGTTTCTTTCTTAAAAAGACGACAGGGCATTTGGACATCTGTGTAAACTTAACAGACCACAGATTTGTGTGTTCTTGTGTACTTGCATGGGGAGCAGATCCCCTTTGCTAGTTTTGAAGCCAGCGGGATGCATATACCTCTGCTAATCTACCTGTAACCACTGTAACCTTGATGTAAAGAGCTGCTAGCAAAGCGTTATCAAACGCCAGCATTAAAAATTGCACAAAACAGCTTAAATTTTAATGGAAAATTCCAAATGTTCTCACTGGGACTCACTGAGCTTATGAGACAGATCAGTCTAGTATTTTTTGTTATAAATATAAGGTTGATTATTTGAAAATTACGTAACCCCAACACAAATCGATCACATCAGCGCCCGCTCCACCAGCGTCACATCGAACGGTTTGGCATGTTGGAAACACCGGTTCTCGTGAGATCACCGAAGAGCAACATTGCGCTGAGTTAGGTGTTTGATGGGTGACCATCATGCCGTTATCAGTTTTGTTTGGGAGAGAGGCTGGTTTGAAGTTATTACGACGCCTTTACTCGCCTTGCTTATCAACCTCTCTAGAGCACGGGCTAGTGGAGGAATCCTGTTGTTCGAGTTGTACCGTCCTATCGGAAGGGACGTAAAGCCGGTTGCCCCTAGGTGCTTTTTGACAGGAGTTGGCTACGTGCCGGCACCGGGTTTCCACTACTACCTTTTAGTCTAGTTTAGGTTCATCATCCCCCTGATCATCACCCTTCCATTGACCGACGCCATTAGACCAGTGCCAAAGGGCCAGTTATCAAAACAGTGCGACGATAAACACCAATAATCAATCAATCCAGCGTCCCCCCCGTTCCACCGCGTTACCTCGGTGTCGTGGTCGCCGGCGCGCACCACGTACGCTGCCTTCCGGTAGTCCTGCAGACAGTGACCGGCGGTGAGGACGAGCTGCGCGGCGATCACCACCGCTCCGCACCAGTGCACCGACTTGCCGCCGGAGCGCACGCGCAGACTCGCCACCCACGGCTGGCTGCCGGCCGTCACCTCGGCGCCGCCAACCACGCGCGGCTGTTTCTCACCGGAGGGCGGCGGCGCCGGCTGGAGGCCGCACACGGCGGGCAGGATGCTGGCGGCCGCGGTGGCGGCGGGCGCCGCGGACTTCTCGAGACGCGCGTGCTGGGGGCAGGGAGAGGGTCACGAGGCCGATTTAGTTACCGGTTGTCTGTGTGGAAAGTTTGACGAAGCCCGTAACATGCTGAGTGCGGGGCGGACGGCTGGGAACGAGCGACGCGTTCGGTGGGACGTTGAAGCGCGTATAGCGCTGGGTAAAAGGCGGACTGTTTGGAAAATGCGACACGTTCGTTGGGATGTTGAAGCTCGTATTGCGCTGGGTACAAGGTGGACGGCTGGGAACGTGCGACGCATTCGGTGGGACGTTGAAGCGCGTAGCACGCTGGGTGCGAAGCGGCAGTCTCGGAAAGAACCACGTGATTACGGTGTAGCTCGAATTGGCTGCAAAGCAGAACAGCTTGCAATGTGCTCTGCGTTCGGTGGGATGATGAGAGCCGTATAGCACGTTGCGTGCAAAGCGGACAGTTCGGAAAGTGTTACTTGTTCGGTGGGACTTTAAGCCTTAAAGCACGTAACACGCTGGGTGCGAATCAGACGGCTTGGAACGTGGGACGCGTTCGGTGGGACATGACAGGAACCCACTGCCGTGTAGCAGCCGGATTGTGATGCAGCGCAGCGATACGGGTCCATACCATTAAGTACAACCCCCACACTGACATAGTAAGCTTTTAAACACAGTGTGCTATGGGCACCAGACTATATAGAAGCTGCGACCTTGTGTAGCGGTCGCGTCTCGGCGGCCTACCTTCTGCACCGGGTGCTCTACGACTGCGCAGCGCACGCCCACGTCCTCGTCGTGCGCGCAGTTGTGTTCGCCCCACGGCGCGTGTCTGCACAGGTCCACGGCGTCCTCGGTGCCAGCGCAGCTCAGCTGGTCCAGCCAGATGTGGCCGACGCCTGCGCCGAACGCGCCGCCTTTGACCGGCTGCGCGACGCCCGGGAAGCCCAGCGACCTGCGCACGCGCGGTGTGTTGTTGTGTGGGGTTGCCGGGTTACATGTTGATTATCGAACTCTTCTTCGGTGGAATGTGAGGGTTGGCAATCTCAGGACAAAAATATCGTTGCTTCGATGAGCTAGGCTTATACTAGGGCTTCGCGAACGTTCAATATCTAATCGCGTTGTAGATTAGCGTACTTATTTAGGGCTTGAGGATAAGATTTAAGACCTACAAGAATTTGAAGGTAATCGCACCTAAGCCTTCCGCTTGAATCTCGAGGGATAAATAGTTAAGAATCATAAAAAAATTGTCAGAAATATGCGAATAAAAAATGAACCAGATAAGATATAGATCCAAAAACTTCAGCAAAGCTGCATTTCAATTTGCTTAATATGTTTCTTAAGTTTGGCGTGATTATATAAATAACTGTCGGCTGTAAAAAATAAGAAAAGTTTTGAAAATTCTTAAATATTTTGTAAATTTTGAATAGTTAGGAAACTGTAACCCCGACTTTGCTGAAAAAAGCAGGGGGTCTAAGTTGAGAACAAATATGGTTTCCTGAAATTTTCATCAAAATCGGAGCAGCCGTTTGGCCTGAAGAGCGCGAACAAACACACATACACAAACAAACAAAAACACAAGTGTTTTTTTTCTCCACTCAGTGAAATTGAAGATTTAGCTTCACTCGCTACGCTCATCAACTATTTCAACATGATAAACTCTCCGCGAAATCGGATTCAAAAGCGCTGGTGTCTGTAACTTTGCGGCAAAGTTAGAAGTTAAATTAAACAAGTGCAGTTCTAACTGTCAGTTGACGCTTAAGATCCTTGGAATTGATCGTCAGTGGCAAACAAAGCCCCTAAAAATACGTGAGATGACGTAAATAACGTTGTTTCAAGTAGTACCTATCGATGTCAGGGTTGCTTTTATTTCCTCCCTCGCCACCTGGGCAGCGCTGACGATTCTGTTGCTTGCTCATAAATTCCTTACGGGCAGAGTTTCCCATAAAGTAAAAGTGTAAAGATATCTGGTGCAGCTGATGGTTAGTGATGCTTGGTAAGGGAGCATTCAACCCTCGACACAACCGCTGACAGGTACGCACGTGCAGATGACCTTGGCAGTGCGCGCGTCGAAGTCGTCGTCGCACACGGTTCCCCAGACGCCGTGTCTGCGCACCTCGACGCGGCCCGAAGAGTTGCTGGGCCCGTCCGCCAGGCGTAGCGCCACTGCCGCCTGGAATGTTACCCCAACCAGCAGCGTTACTCACCCGAACCTGATGCACCACAGCAACACATATGGTTTATTATCATCAGGAACTTGCAGTCGTCTTAATATTAGAAAGGTTTAGCAACGTTGGAAACACCGGTTCTCTTTCGATCACCGAAGTTAAGCAACATTGCGCTGAGTCAGGTGTTTGATGGGTGACCATGATCAGTTCTGTTCGGGAGAGAGGTTGTAGGGTTTGAAGTTAGTACGACAACTTCACTCGCCTTGCTTATCAACCTCTCGACAGCACGGATTAGTGGAGGAACCCTGTTGTTCGAGTCGTACCGTCCTTCGGAAGGGACGTAAAGCCGGTGGTCCCCTTTGTGATTTCCGACAGGAGTAGGCTACGTGCCGGCACCGGGTTTCCCCTCCTCCCTTCTAGGCTATAGGTTAGGTTCATCATCACCCTCATCATCACTATTTCATTCACCGACGCCATAAGACCAGTGCCAAAGGGCCAGTTGTCAAAACAGTGCGTCGTTAAGCACCATTCATCAATCAATACAACTAGATAAGTTTGATTTTAGTCTGGGTATTTTAGGAACACGTTTTCCAAAACATTCGCAAGCGCAGAAACCATACTAACGAGGTTTTTTCTTATTCAAGGAATTATTCCATGTGGAATGCATATGTCTTAATCTTACAGTGGCGCACTACACAGGTGTTTTACCTTGCAGTGGCGCACCAAACGAATATTTTACCTTGCAGTGGCGCACCAAACGAATATTTTACCTTGCAGTGGCGCACCACACGAATATTTTACCTTGCAGTGGCGCACCACACGGGTATTTTACATTGCAGTGGCGCACCACACGGGTTTTCACCTTGCAGTGGCGTGCGGCCTCATCGCTGGCGTCGTCGCAGTCGACGAGGCCGTCACACAGGAAGGTGACCGACACGCACTCGAGGCTCGTCTCGCAACGCCACTGGTCGGCCGAGCACTCGATGCCGGCCACACGGCACGCCACACCCGCCACCTGTTGGCAGCCACCTTGTTGCCACCGATCGTCCTCACAAACGCCAAGTGTGCAGACATACCAGACCTCAATACACCTATTACCTAGTTTAGTGCTAGCCGAAAAAGCTGCGGCTCCAGAATGTTGCGTGCGAATTGAAGCCGTCAGCCAATCACAAGCCGAGCCGCAGATTGTCACGTGACCAATTCTCGGCATGTGATTGGCTGACGGCTGCAATTCGCACGCAACATTCTCGAGCCGCAGCGTTAGCGGCTAGCATTAAACTAGGCATATTAAATTCAATCAAAATCATCTCTAAATGATCTCAAAATGATCTCAAAATGACCTCATGATATCCACACCCTAAAGCCAGGTAGTGCAATTCGCGTGGTGATTTCCCTATCTTCCTTTGTTATTTAGCAGAGCTAATTAATATTTTTTCCAAACTGGTTGTATATCCAATGGGTATCTGACGTCATTTTGCTATTCCGAGTGGAATCGGTCTATTGGGAATGTGGAGACGAAGAGAAGAGCGTGAAGGACGAGGGTGAAGTGGATGGATTTGGTGGAAAAAAAACTGAAATTTGGAGTTGAAAGTGGGAATATATGAGGGCTGGAAATTAATGGATGCAGCGCCACTCCATGCGCAGCCACCTACCTCGTCCGGCGCGCAGTCGTGCACGCCCCAGCCGTCAAAGTCGCAGTCGCGCAGCCGCAGCTCGTCGCCGCGGCAGTTGAGTTCGTCGACGAGGAAGACGAGCTGCTGCGCAGGCGGCGGCGGCGCGACGCGCAGCAGTTCGCGTGCGCCCAGCGGGAAGCCGAGCTCGCGGCAGGCGACTTCCGCCTCGCGCAGGTCGAACAGGTCGTCGCAGACCACGCCCCAGCGGCCGCCCACTGCCCGGGTTGGAGGTTAGACAGGGTCCATATCGTTGGCATAATCGGCAGCATCGGAATCGTCGGCATAGTTGGCATCGTTGGCATCGTCGGAATGGTCGGCACAGTTGGCATAGTCCGCATTGTCGGCATAGTCGGCATATGCTCCCGAATATGATGCTGAATAAGCCTCATATTATGATGCTTATCATCATATTATTATGATGCTTATTCAGCTAAATAGATTCCACGAAAGGTCAAGTCCTCGGTGCCGACACACAACGACAGGCTTTCAATTTTAATTCCCAAAGGACTTTAATTTGATCGTTTAAAGGTTTTTATAAAAATTAAACGTTGAAACTCTCCCTAATTGCTACTGCTCAAAAGACGAGTGATATCCTTGCGACTCGGAGTTCATGGCTGTGAAATTATGTCTTGTGCGAATTTACACAAAGCGCTCTTGCACCGACCTCCAACAAAGTAGAGACAAAGTATCGAGATATCGAGAGTAGCGAGAAACATCGAGACAAAGTGGCTTTCTTTATTGATTTCTCTGGGGCCCACGGGGTTCGCACTCTGCCAAATAACTGGAGCTGGCATTGAGCCACATTGATTCTCCCGTTGTTGGAGATTAAGGCCTCCATCTATACGGCTATACGGCTATATTATGGCAACGTAACTTGCAGTAGACCTATTTCACTCAGAAAAAAATGACGTCGGATACCCACTGGACGTAATACCAGTTTGGAAGAAATATTAATTATCTCTGCTAAATAAAGGAAGATAGGGAAATCACAACGCGAATTGCTCTGCCCGGCTTTAGCGAGTGGGTATCCGTCATTTTTTACTGATATTGATTGAATGGAATAGGTGTATTACAGATTTCCTGATTATCCAACGGAAACTTTCCTTCACGGACGCTAGGCAGCCATTAGTGGGGGGGGTCTCGTAACCGCGCACGCGCCCCGTCCTACCTTTGAGCTCGATGCGTCCCTCGTGCGTGACGTTGCTCCCGGCCAGTCGGATCTCGTATCCCTCGTAGAGCGCGCTGCAGTCGGCCTCGTCGCTGCGATCTCCGCAGTCGTTGCGTCCGTCGCACACCTGTAGTCACGTGTCATGTGTCATGAATCGACGGGGCCGGGACGTTGGACAGGTGGCGGGCATCTTGGCTATGTGTGTTCTGTCCCGTGCCTGGGTCATATAACTCTACCTCGTCTCAACGCTGTGTGCTTTACTAAGGGATGTTTTTCTATTCCCTATTCCAATTCAGCTAAACGTTGTCTTACAGTGTTTTTAGAAAAACTATTTAACTGGGTAATGAATGATAAGTCCCACAACTCAAACTTTTCCCGACGTTTCAAGAAGCTATGCTGCCTGCTTTATCAAGGGTCTACAGTGTTCTTTTCCAAAAATCGTAGAACGTGGAACGCTGGCACCAGTTTGCCAGTGTAAACCAGTTTTACGTACAAGCTAATATCTTTCTATTATAATATGAAAAACTTTCAATGAAATCGGATGCGCTGGAAGTGCATTTATCACCTGAAAAGATACTCTTTTACATTTGAAATGTCAGTTGACACTTGAGAATTGAGATTGGGCATTAGGAGCAAACAAAACTCCCTCAGTACTACCGAAGATGTAAGGTTTAAGTTGTGCCTCGAGGTCTGGAGTACTTAAATTGCTTCCCTCGCCGCCTAGGCAGTGCTGACGATTCTTTCGCTAGCTTCTTTCGCTCAACAATGCTATTTCGGCAGAGTTTCCCTTTTGGAAA
Organism: Nemurella pictetii; assembly: GCA_921293315.2. Lineage (NCBI taxonomy): Eukaryota > Metazoa > Arthropoda > Insecta > Plecoptera > Nemouridae > Nemurella > Nemurella pictetii. The sequence continues at coordinate 7,054,224 of OV121118.1, read as the reverse complement.
CAGTAAGTTATCTGGTACGAACTAAAATCAGACTTTTATTTCTGTTTTCACTTTTTGCCCGCGCTTGCTGTGGCGCGACTCACCGCCGTCTGGTTGACGCACTTTTCGTTGTCGCAGCGAAACAGCTGCGTGCAGTCGACGGCGCCCGCGATCAGCTCGTAGTAGTTCCAGCGCTCGGCCACGGACAGCGCGCCCGTTGTTCCCACGTTGCCGCCGCTCAGCAAGCACGTCTCGTCCACGGGGCTGCGACCGAGGCATGCGCACTTAACGCCACATGTCATCTCGAACTCCACAGCACGAATTATGAGAAAATCGCCCATTAATATTAACTTTTCTTAGCTGCTTTGCGCACTGAGTTAAGTGTTGGATGGGTTACCATCATGCACACGATTATTTCTGTTCGGGAGAGAGGATCACCGACACCATTTGACTTGTACCTTAGTGCCAGTTGTCAAATAAGTGCATAGTTAAACACCAGTAATCAATCATTAGCTGATATGGCGTTGGCCTAAAGCACGGAGTCGGTCCCTCTCCGACACATTGCATGCAGCCATGCATCGCGTCGGCCCGCCTGCGCCAGCCCCACGAATCACTCACTTGTGGCTGAACGACAGACACTTGAGCTCCTTCGCCTCGAGACACCGCCGCGCGCAGCTCTCCGCGCCGGCGCCTAACCACTTCTGCGCGTCGTGGCCCTCGAGGCGGCGGCCGGCGCGCAGCGCGAACTTGCCGCGTGCGACGGCCGCACAGTCGAGCTCGTCCCGCCCGTCTGCGCAGTCTGCGTGGCCGTCGCAGCGCCACTTGATCGGCACGCACTCGCGCGGCGAGCAGCGGAACTCACGTGCGCCGCACGTCACGGCCGCCGTGCCGCGCAGCACGGCCACGGGGATCGGGGCGGGGGGTCGTGGTGGCTGTGGTGGGACGGGGGTTGGGGTCTGGGTGGCCGGTTGAGTGCGGGTCGATGATGTTTGCGGTCGAGGAGTCGTTGGGACGTGCGGTCTTGTGTAGGCGGCTGGTTGGGATTGGGCTGCTGGTTTGGCAGCGGCAGCTGGTGTTGTCTGGGTTCTCTGCGTTGTTCCCTCCAACGCTTCCGGCTTCGGCTGGATTTGGCTTTCTTCGAAAAACGCATTTGTTTCCGAGTCCGTGACGTAGACAACTTCCGGACTCGCCAAGGCTGGTCCTACGTCCGATTCAGGCTCCATCGGTCCGGTTTCCATCGGGTCGGACCCCATCGGGTCGGATCCCATCGGGTCGGTTTCCATGGTTTCCATCGGGTGTGTGTCCGGGTCACCGCATGCTTTCGTGCTGGAGTCATCGCAAGCTGTCGGTAACGGAAACAGCAGAAAAACTCGTTAGTGCGTTCATCCCACCGCCTATGCCAATGTATCACGCCCGCCAACAATTCGTTCGTCCCGTTTTTTTTCATTGACATATTGTCAGCACTTTCGCCCAAGCTAATTCACCTGCGTACCTGAGGTATTTGACCCCCCTTCCCCCCACCCCTTAATTTCAAGTAAGCGCACCTAGTTGGTCGTAGGGCCGCTGGCAGACGTAGGGCGCTCCCTTCGCCTTCGCGCAGTCTTGCGCCGCCCAGACGAACTCGTCGAGCACCCTGCGCAGGACGAGACAGCGCGTGCGCAGACCCTGCGCCTGCGTCGCCTCGCGCCACCCTGCGGACAGGACGCCGACATCGCTGTCAGATGATGAGGTTTCACTGCCTCGGGTGGATGACTCACAATGGCAAGGGGATGCAGGCTTCTCAACTGCAAAAGCTCCCAGTTCGGTCTTCACTGGTTTCACTATCAGTCATGTAGGTCCTGAAAATATCTGTTCATCTGTCTGGCATTAAATTAACTTATGGTGACTTAATTCAAATTAATTTCATTATTTTTCCATTGGAGCTGGAAACATTGTTTGCGTCACTGAGTTTGGATAATAATTCTTGATAGTTGATACCCTTATCTCCAATAGCAGCGCTTCATTCTCATTGAAACCACGAAAGCCTTGCCTATACGACGTTACAGCGCTAAATAAACTCAATATTTATAAATGCAAAATATTTTCCGAATTTGAAACTGACACAAACAACTGAAAATGTCACGTGAAAAAGAAAAAAATGAAAGATTTTTGAATTCTTCGTGCAAAACATACTTTATTAAACCGCGTCATGCAACGTTTAGGGTCGACTTGGCTGCTCACCGTCACCCCATGCGTGGAAGGGAAACGGCTCGCCGGAGCTCTCCCAGATCCAGACGAGGCGGCCGAGCACGGGCACACCCACCCCCGCGGTGAGCACCACGCTCACGTCGGGGTGCGCCTGCGCCAGCCACTCCGTCACGAAGCCGTGCTGCGCCTGCGTCAACCACCCGGTCAGACACACTGGGCTTTCTCACAAGGCTGAATACAATGAACAGGGGAAGAGCCCGGATGCGCGGAAGCTGCGTATACTGTCTTCACAAATTCCACCTCCTATTCGATACAGGACAGATGATGTCATCAGAAGTGTAATTTGTTATTGGTACCTGGAACTTAATCTAAGCCAATGCCGAGAAACAGCGAATTGATAGTTTGAAAATCAGAAACTCTAAATCAGAGATTTCTGAGAAGTAGTATTCGGCCAAAAATGATATCATAGACATTTTTCGCCCTTCCATTCATTCAATGCAACCCACCAAAAAATCTGGCTAACGCCACGAGAAGTAACAATGTTTTGGTTAAGCGGAGTGGTCCAGTGCCGAGGTTGATGTATGTGGGTTGTACATGGTTGTACTCTGTCAGAACCACGATGGCGTGGTCGAGGCTTCAACCTACCTAGACGCTATCTTGGGGCCGAAAATCGACCTCGACCGTAGACAAAACCCACAACACACGAACCCATTCGCCAGCCGTCCTGTTCCCACCCCCCACCTGCGAGCTGAGATCGACGAGCTGCCCACCATCCGCGCGGCAGTCCTCCAACGCCTCCTGGCGGGAGAACGCGCCGCGAGCCTCGACTGCGTCCGGCCGCACCACGCGCAGACACTTGCCCGCGTGCGCGCGTTCGCCGCCGCGGCAGTGCGCGGCGGCGTCGCGTGCGCAGCGCACGGCGCACGCGTCACGCGCGGCCGCGCACGCGCCGTCGAGCTGCGCCGCGCACGCTGACAGCGCAGTCTCGTTGCCGTGGCAGCGCAGCGACGTGAAGGCTGCGCGCGCGGCGGGCGGCGCCGGCCACGCGGCTGCGCCTTGCCACGAGAGCGCGGCGCCGCTGGAAGATGGCGGCGATTAGGGTGTGACGCACTGATGTCAATAACATGGATAGCGCATTGTGTTGTGCCAATGTTTAAAGTGAAGTCAGATTTTCGCCATCTTGGTCGTCCTAAATACGGCAGACGGCAAATCCCTCCTGTTCGTGCAATGAAAAGCCACGCACTTTGACATAAACTGAGTCCTGACTGAAGAATTAGAGCTGCATGATTTAATTTTCCTGAAAAATGAGTAGGTAATTCACAAAATTTGACAGTTAAGATGTTAGTCAAGATCTTAACATGTTAAACTTAAAAATTGTGATATATTTATCAACATAGGTATTCTCAGACCATGGTTCCAATCATTATACCCCAACAGATCTATTAACAAAGGAAGCGCCATCCAGCAATAGAGACCAGTGGTTTGAAATAGCCGATAAGGCTGGAGTGAAGTAGGGGGAGTGCTGCGAACAACCGGGGGTGAAGGATCAAGGTCTCTGGCCAATTGACGACATCATGCACGGCTAGAGAATGCTGGTTATCAAGAAGTTACCGCAAGCAGCCGCAGATAATCGATGTTTGCCAATGCTGGCCGATGTTTACCGAGGATAGCCGAGCTGCCTGCAGGCGACGTGTGCCTCGGCCAGCGTCCATTGTCCGTGCTCGTCGCACGCGAGGCCCCAGCCGGCGCTCGGAGCCCGAAGCCACACGAAGCCTTCCGAGACGTCGCGACCGCCGCGCAGCCGCAGTGCCAGCCCGCTGCAGCGAAAACAACAGCCAGCGTTAGCCCCCGACCCGGCCACCTCGCACCCACCCACCTGTCACCCACCCACCTGTCACGCAGCCCCGACGTGACGATCTTCCCGCCGCGCTGGACGCCCTCCGACGTCGCCGTCGACTCCTCGACGTCGTCGCGGGTCGTCGCCGTCGCGCCTTCCGGCGTCGTCGGCGATGGCGTCGGCGTCGGTGTCGTCGTTGGCTTCGTCGTCGGCTTCGTCGTTGGCGTCGGCGCTGGCTTCGTCGTTGGCTTCGGTATCGGAGTTGTTGTGACCGTTGCTCGGCTCGTCATGGACGTCGGGGTCCACGCGGGAACCCAAGGCATCGGCGTCCGCGTCGGCGTCGACGTTACCTGCGTGGATTAGGGACTCTCAGTATTCCTGGCGCCAACGGCGTCCCAGCAGCAGCTACCAAGCTGCTCAACGCTCAACTTCAATTGCTCGCCTACCTCCATGGTGGTCGACCCGTTGGACGGGGTCGGAAGCCCGGCGTCCGGAGGACGGGCGCTGACGTCACGTCCGGGCCAGGGGGGGAAGCCGATGTTGACTCGATGCGGCGCGTCGACCGCCGCGCGCACCGCCGTACGTGACGTCACCCCCGCCTCGCTGACGTCATCCCAGTCGGCCGGGAATCCGGGCCGCTGATTGGACAGCAGCGTGTCGGCGAACGTGATTGGTCGAGAGCTTGGCCATCTGGCGGTTGGCTCGCGCACTTGCGGGGGAAGGGTGGGGAAGGGTTGTGGGGAAGATTTGAAAGGATCATACGGGGGTTGAGAAGGATAATGTGATGCGTTTGGTGTATTGACTGGTTCTCGAACTTGCGGGGGAAGAGTTGTGATTGGTTGTTGGGAGAAAGTAAATGGATCATACGAGGGTTGGGAAGGATATTGAGGCGCGTTTGGTTTCGGCCATCTATTGACTGGTTCTCGAACTTGTGGGGGAAGCGTTGTGATTGGTTGTTGGGAGAAAGTAAATGGATCATAAGGGGGTGGAGGAGGATATTGAGGCGCCAGTGGCGGCGGCTTGTACGAGAATGACGTCGGTGGCGTGGCCGGCAGCGAGCGCGGGTAGCTCGGCGGCCACGTGGGCGGAGATTGCCGGGCGGGGGTGGTGTCCCAGATCGGCTGCCAGCCCTGCCGCGTGGGCGACCACGGCGCCCGCGTTACCGCCGAGGTTGGCCGAGGAGAGCCAGACGTCGGCCGAGCCGCATTATGCCGGGAGCCGCTTTGTGACGCTGAAACAATCGACAACATCTGATGGGTTCCAGTTGCAATGCAACGCGAAAAATATTTTTGTAAAAATTTGTTCAAGATTACCGGATCCGGGTGCGCAGACCACATCGCGCGCATGTTCACACCTGCGCGTGCGCGGACTGAAGAGCGTGCCCGCTGCGCAGTTCTGCACGTGCGGCGATCCGCGCCAGCAGTTCACGAACCTGCCGCAGTCCGTCGGGTGCGCCTCCTGCCCCGTGCCGCCCTCCATCGAGCAGGGGAGCGGCGGGGGTTGCGGGGGCGGCAGCAAGTAGGGCGGGGGTGACGGCTGCGGCGGCGGCTGCAGGAACTGCGAGGGTAGCTGCCGGGGCGGGGGCGGCGGGGGTGGGGGTTGGAGCTGCGTCGGGGGCGGCAAGGACTTCGGCAGTCGCGGCTGCGCGATGGCTTCGGGGGGCGGCGGCGGACGCCAGCGGTCGGCCGGATCTGCAGAGAGTGGTCATTGGTCATGGTGAGAGAAGAACTGCACGGTGGGAAGCAAACGTTGGTGACATTCTACTAATCTGATCACAAGTAACAATGATCCTGGACCTGACGTCGCCACTGTATAATCGCTGAAGCGGTTGCACACTTATGTGATTACCTCCTCAACATGGGTGGATGATTGCTAACTAGCTAAGCTACGAATCTTAAACTAGTTTTGACCCATTATAAAGAAATACTGCATTCTATCCTAATATGGTCTTAACATCCAGTCCCAGATTTATTTCTGTTCCAGATTTTTTGGTTTAGTCCTTTATAAAGCAGGCAGCATAGCATTGCAACACGTCAAGAAAAGCGTTTGTTTAGTAGCTCAGTATTCAATAACTTTGTTAATTTTTTCTCTGAAAACTTAATGGGTTGTCAAAACATGTGTCTAAACACGAAGACACATTTAACACTAATCATCCAGCATCTCGCGCTGCCGACGTACCCGCGTCGTGGTGGTCGCCGTCCATGCAGACAACCTTGCGCGGATGGTCGCACTCCCTGGTGGCAGGGTTGAACAACGTGCCGGGCGCGCACGGCATGACGAACGCGCGTCCCATCCAACACGACACGTAGCGCCGGCAGTCTCCGGGCAGCGGCAGCTGCTGCTGCCTGGCGGTCGGTGGCTGCAGCGCGCAAAGTGCGTGCCCTCTGCCGGCAGGCCGGCGAGCCGAGGCGGCCGGTGTCGGCGGCTCGGTCGTCGTGAACACCTGCTCGCGCCGCCGCGCTGGCTTCGCCGCTGCCGCCTCGTCGCCGGGCGTGTAGATCTGCAGAAGGTGCGCCACTGGACTGGGTTTTGCCGCTCGGTGCGCCACTGGTAAGTTTTAATTTGGGCGCTGCGCCACTGGACTGTGTCACAGAGCGAGTGAGATATTATGTTTAGATTGTTTTATTGGTGTAATGATCGACTAGTGTTTGGTCCCGATTATGCCAGGCAGCATGCCACGCGTGTACGTTTATTTAGCACTGATTATTGGCCTTGATTTTAGCCAATGTGTCCGAGGAAATTTCGTCCTTTCTTCAGATTCCCTAAGTACCTAAGTATAAAAAATCATACTTCTTGGAAATATGGGCACTTACAAGGGCCCTTCCTCTCTGCCTTTCAAAAGGCAAAAGGCAATCCAGCGGTAACGGCTGTTTGAGGGCCATATTCAACAAGAAACTTTTGAATTCAAGTAAGTTTTGGAGGGAATTACGTGTTTTACATGGATTTGAGAGTAATGCCCAATTTATAAAGCTTCTGGCTATGGTGGCTTATACACACACATGTGCAACAACTCTCGCGTCTTATGAGATCAGCATGCGAACGCCAAAAGTGAGTCATTTGCTCCAATCTTATCGCGTAGTGTATCAGTAGAGCCACAAAACACAATCGATTTCATCTCAAAGTTCATCACTGGATCTATGGTATGGAGTAGTGGATTGACTTCGATATATTTTGACATCTGTTGAAATCAGACCTTCGCTTGTCCAGGCCGGTAGTTATCTCACAGCTATTCTGCGTGTTGACTTTATCGTGTGTTTCTCACTAATTTCAGATATTTTTCCCGTCCGCGAAAGCAGGGTTAATTCCGCAAATAGTTCCTTTTGCACCTCGTCAATTCCTCAGCCAGTATTTCGGGTGAGATACCTAGTTGCCCCTAACTTAACCTAAGTCAGTTACCCCTGTTTATGTTGTATTGTGTTTAAGGGTCGGCGTCGTCGTCATCAAGGGTAACTCACTGTGTGGCCGACGGTGGCAAAGGTCAGCAGCAGCAGCAGCAGCAGCGACGTCGACGTCGTTGGCTCCATGGCTTTGGTTCTTACTGGCCGCCCAGCACATGCCTGCCGTGGACCTCGCGTTCTGACCCCGGCATGACCCCGGTCTGACCCTCGTCTGACCCCGAACCGAGTTGGCGATACCCGCGCTCGAACGAAAGTCCATTCAAACAGTGTAAAAGCAGAGCGCGTACGGGCCTTTGCTCGAATGGCGTCTTGCTGTTACTTGAAAAGTTTCTATTTAGTTCTCATCTACCCAAGTCGTTTTCTACCGTTTTCCATCTACCGAAGAGTATCTTCAACACAATTTCATCGTTCTAGCTTTAAAAAGACAATGCAGACAAAATATCAGTCTAGACATGTAGTATTGTTATAAAGTGATGAAACTTGCCAACAATTTCCCAATCCACAACCAGTGTACCTGAAAGTGATTGGTAAATGTCCAACTGAATTCGGCAGAAAATTCGAAATCTCGATTATGGACTAAGTTCAGATCAATTTTCAATTTTTCAATTTTTGCAATTTTCTGTACTGCAATTTTCTGCAATTTTTCTACGTCATGTCGCGCGCGAAGAACCGGTAGGATATTTCAGAGAATTTGGCGGAAAATCATATGATGGTGACATAAATAGGGGCAAATTATTCAAGATTATAGTTCGTAGGTTGTACTGCTCTTACCTAACAGGGGACTTATCTCCCATCCGAGCTTTTTGTGAGTACAAGGAAACATCCCGAAAGAAATTGTCATTCGTGTATTTTTTATTTTAGTCTATAATAATATGTAGTAATATTTGTGATTAAAGTATCAAGTGGCACATCCCTCGCTGTGAAAGAAGCCGGAAAGAAGTCAACATATATCAAGGACTGTGCCAGTATAATTGGGTTAAGCTCGCATTATGAAAGTGTTGTTGGATTAAACTATATTGTGCGCAAACCACTCGTGCTTTTGAAGTTTGTTGACAACTTCACAATATAATAATCCAACCCGGCAAGGAATAGATCCGAAATCGGACAAACCCCTATCACTCCTGCCCCTTTCCTACCAAAGGACGGCGTAGCCCGAAGCTGGGAAAAATCTCAGACACCAGGAGACAGGGCCAAGTGTGCTGAGCTGGCGCAATCCAAAAACCCACTGCCTCATACTCACGGGATGCCTTCGTTTGTTATACATTTCAAGTGATCCAATCCTCCAAAGTCTGTAAAACTATTTGCTGAGTGGCAACTCCTCCAATGTAAACTGCTCCAATAGCGAATGTTAAAAAGCCTTCTTGCAACTGGTCTAAAACGAATACTGGCAACTGCTCCAAAGCACATTCTGTCAAGTGCTCCAAAAGTCCGCTCCTCGCTATATATTCCCCCCCCCCCCCCCCTACATCGCTGCCTGATTGTTCCATCGAGCACGAGAAGGTGACATTTGTACCGGGAACGCTGTATCTGTTATACATTTCAAGTGATCCAATCGTCTAAAGTCTGTAAAACTATTTGTTGACTGGCAACTCGTCCAATGTAAACTGCTCCAATAGCGAATGTTAAAAAGCCTTCTTGCAACTGGTCTAAAACGAATACTGGCAACTGCTCCAAAACACATTCTGTCAAGTGCTCCAAAAGTCCGCTCCTCGCTATATATTTCTACCACCCCCGCCCACCCTTCTAGTCCTACCCTTCCTGACCCGACACAAATTGGGTTGGGAGGTTGGGTGGGGTCAGGAAAGGTATGATTAGTGGCGGGGGGGGGGGGGGGGAATAGCGAGGAGCGGACTTTTGGAGCACTTGACAGAATGTGCTTTGGAGCAGTTGCCAGTATTCGTTTTAGACCAGTTGCAAGAAGGCTTTTTAACATTCGCTATTGGAGCAGTTTACATTGGACGAGTTGCCAGTCAACAAATAGTTTTACAGACTTTAGACGATTGGATCACTTGAAATGTATAACAAACGAAGGCATCCCATTTGTACCATTGTAGGTACAAACCATTAAAATGAATGAAAATATCAGCCCCAAACACGTCCCTCAGATGGCCGAGAGGAAAAGTGCCATCGCATTGATCCAGCTTGACAATTAGGTAGATGGTGCTTTGCTTTTCGATTGAGTGAGCGAATATTTGAACTTGCCGGTGGCCTTTTAATAAGTATACGAAAATTACTCTGAGAAGTGTAATTCATATATTTAAAAAATTCCGGAGCTGACATCAACTGCGTGCAGCCTAGTGGTGTAGCAGCGTGTGTTACACCCCGAAGGTACCGAGTTCGATTCCAGGAGGGGTACATTACATTTTCATTTTGCTTTTGGGCGAATGGGTTAAGTTTGTAGCAAAATCTCGAACCTCGGGCGTTGCGCGCCCTCGGTCCGGAATTTTGCTGGAATTTGTACGCCCCACCCTAGCACCCTAAGCTTGTACATCGAACTTATTCAACATTTAGGTCCGAACGGCCACAAGTGTCACGTGACATGCAACTAAAAATGTAGACAGCGATATCTAGTATCAAAAATGGAACTAATCTGTGACTTGGTTTAATTTTTAGTTGATATCTATCTTTTTGTGTTTGTTATATTTTCCTTGCTGGCGCACTGCGATTGTCTAACTAAAATTTCGTGACTTCATCTCACCTAACAACGTGATGGTGGAACCAACGAGCATTAAATTGAGCACCATCCAGAGAGTAACATCCAGTCATAAACGCTGGACAAATATCGACTCCAGTATGGGGATTCGAACCCAGCTCTTTGAGGTCGGATGCAGGCCTCTTGTGCACTCGGCCACGCTCTTTATGGGATAGGAAGGGTTTGATTTTTTTATAATCACGCTGTTTGCTTCGCTGATTGCGACACCTAGCAGAAATATCTCGAGGTACAAGCGAGAATCAATTAGATGTGCCCGGTGATATTTTTAACTTTCGACTTCGCTATTTTCGGGCGTATTATTTGGCTAATTTTAATCATATTCTTCCCAAATTTCATCAAAAATCAAATAATCATTTCCCAGATTCCAAAATGCAATTGGGTCAAAGATACTAAATTCGACAAAAATTCTAGGGCCTCAGATCCTGGTTTCATCCTCTTCTTCCTCCTTTTTTAGAAACGTAAGTAGATTTTAGGAATTTAGGCAAATTTTCACTCTCTGAAACTGTCAGTCATTCTATTCAATCATTTTCAGACAGAGCCCAGAAACCATCAGTTATTGTAGAATCAGTACTGACTGCAAACATTCTTATTTTATGGCAATACTTTGAGTTTGATTCATTATACTGCCGAGAGTTTTGGTTTAAGTTGGGACTGCTGCTTAAATCTTGCACCAAAACAGGCTTGAAGACACCTCCGAGTTTATTTGATAAAGAAGTCTTTTGATAAAGAAAATCTGTGAAATAAGCCACAAGCTTCTACAATTATAATGTGCATACATTTTATTCACAAATTGGACATTATTTAGGTAAGTTTGTATACAAAACAATTACTGGTAATGGAGTAAGTGAAACATATTTTTTTAACAGTTCCAGTCTGAGCTGCGAGTGCAGGGGACTCGACATAAACTGTGTCTCAGAACAAGGTGATCCCACTGTTTGAAAATTAAATGTTGTCGTTAGAAGCTAAAATAAGCAACACCCTTGTTTCCTTAAAATAAAAACAAATTATCCATTCTAAAATTTGTATCTGTACCAGGGTTTGAAGTTTTTAACCCAGATCTTTTCCTATCATATTCAATGAATGATATTTGGATAATGCAAAGCCCCTGGGCAGGCAAATAGATCCGGGTTCAAACCCTGATAAGGATACAAATTTTTAAATGGCTATTTTGTTTCTAATAATAAATATCAAGGAGTATTTGCATTTAGGATTGAATTACACTAACTTTTATCCTTGTATGTCAAATGCACAAAGCTACATACAGGAAGCCAGGCTTATACATACCAACCAAATACTTTGTATACATTTATATTATATTACCTATATTTAGACACTAGACAGACAGTACTAGAGTGCCTATTAGATACTAGGTAGTGACCCTGATTTTCAACCAACCCACGCTGCAGCCAGCTTCTTACAAATGCAATGCAAATGCTACAAACGAAAACTTGTCCGAAGGACCTGGATTAAATCCAAGCATTGCATTTCTACGTTTGCCCACAACACAAACCATCTTCAAGTATAAGATCGTCCATGCTTCACATGGTAGGTGAAATACTACATACTTGCAGAAGTAGTGTACCATTGTGCTGTGATAAACAATTTTTGGCCCTAAAAAGGGCTCGGCTTCCTTTTTACCGGGTCTTTTTTTACAGCTGTACACTAATTCTGCATCTAAAATCAGCTCAGAAACCCTCCATTTGCTTGCTACACATTTCCTGTCAGAGCTTTCTTTAACAGACAAAGGATGTGTTGAGAGAACGGCAACCCCTGAGGTTGGCTTTTGCTCAAGTATGCCTTCACACCCAGCCCGAAAAAGGAGCTCCTCCGGGATCACGGTCTCCTTTCCGTCTTCCCAGAATCACTATTGAAACACCGGATCCCAGAGAAGACAGTTACTAAACATAGAAAAATAAAAATCTTCAAATGGCCAAACTGTGGTATCTATCTTTCTTCCAATTCATACATTACTTAAAGCAGTCTGGCCACACATTGTTTAACAGCTTCAACAATTTGGCCTGGTTGGCCTCCATAAATATTAAATACATTCAGTAGAATACTGTTGCCACAGAACAGAAACTTAACTGGGGCAAGCAAAGGTCAGAAGTAAAATAATTGTAGTTGCTATACATATATGGGTGCAACTTGACTATGAGATGATAAAATCCTCCAATATCAAACAGTCAACCTGCAAGGAAAAACTTGCAAGTACTGAGAAAGATAAGTAGAAGTGTAAACTTAAGAGTAAGCCGAGATGTCGGCACAATGCTGATTGGTAAAAATTAAAAGCTAAATTTATGAGCCGACATAAATGGAAAGCTTCATCTCGTCGGTGGGTTCGGCAGCTGATAGCACTGGTGGTAGCAATGGTGGTAGCGCCGCCAGCTCAAATCTCTGCAACGTTGGTCGGAGAACCTACCAAACACAACACCCTTACGGAAATGTTCAACTAAATGCTCATAATGTTTCAATACTCTCATTGTGACAGACATTTTATATTGGCCAAGAAATCTGGCCGTGCCAGTTGGTTCAAGTGTTGGCAGTCAGGAGAATACCTAGGGAGATGATAGTTGGATGAAGCTGGAAGCAGAATGCCATACACAGCAATCGCTAGTGCATCAAGAGATTCTGAGGCAACTCACCATGCGCAGAGTCGGCTACGTCTGCGGCTGCTTCATCTGCAGTCTCCTGCTCCGGGATCTCCAGCGGATCCTGAACCAGCCAAGTTCTTGATTTTAAAATCTGTTGCTCAAAATTTTAGACTAGACTAATTTATAAAAAATAAAAAATTCCTTGTCTTCACAAGGTAAAAAGAGGGTTTTGGTTACAAAACCAACACCAATCGAGATTCTTGCTATAAAAGAAGTTAGGATATTATTGGTACTATTGCTTTGAAGGCGTAATTAATCATCAGCCTAGTCTTCAATTAAACACACCCATGCAACAAAAGCTGAATAAGGTCAGACCTCCAGTCGACAGGCAGGACAGAAGAACTCGTCGGCCTCCTTGATCACCATCTCTGCGAGCCCGACGCAGTTGAGGTGGAACCAGCGCTTGCAGCGGCTGTCGCACTGCACCCAGTGCACGTGCCGCCCGGCGCACTTCTCCGCCGCGCAGAACTCTTCGTCTCCCGCAGCCGCCTCGTCTTCCTCGCTCCCGGGCTCGGCGTACACCACCTGGCAAGCAACGCCGCTCGTCAGATGCCTGCCGTAGCTACGTTGCTCTCGCATTGCACAACCAGGCTCCTCTCATGAAGCAAACACTGCTGACTTTTGTTGTAATGGCTGGGTACCACTTAAAGAATCCATGCACACTAAGGGCATTGAAATCCTGTTGCCGATGCTGCTATTACAAACTCAAAATTTTTATCTGTACCGGGACTTGAAGCAGGATCTCTCACCATGCCCACCTTGTCCAGATCTCACATCCATTCCACAGTTGGTTGTCTGTGGAGCATAACTTGACAATGCTCCATCCCGGCAAAGTGAGAGATCAGTGATCAAATCCCAGTGGCCAGTACAAATACAAATTTTGGGAAGGATAATTCGTTTCAATTAACTAAAATCTACAGAACATACGACAAGTATTTGTATTTAGGTTCGAATCAACAAAATTAAGAATACAGATTGGTTGATCAAATCAGGACAAAGCTGGGAATAGGATACACTTTTTAATTATAAATGGTAGTAGCTGCCACAGGTTACGAACCGCACTGTTGAAGCTAACGTTGCTAACCCTCCGAACCCCTGGGCGCTGCGGGACTCGGCTACTCACGTTGTTGCTGGTCCTGCGGCGTCCCTTGGCGGCGCGAGCGGGGGAGCGCGGCGACCGCGGGCGCTTGGCGGCCGGCGCGACGCCGCCGCTGCCGCCGTCGCCCGCACGCGCCAGCCGAGCCAGGATCTGGCGTTCGGGCAGCGACAATTCCAGCAGCAGGCCTTCGCGGAGCAGCGAACGCGCCGCCGACAACGACGCTCCCTTCAGCACGAGCTGCAAACAACAACGCAATCGGTCACAATCATCGGATCATCGGTCGCAATCGGACGCAATCGTAAGCAATGAAACTTAATTTTCAAAGAAATATTCACGCAAGCTAATAGATCCGTTTGAAACTGATCATTTTACTTATTCTTTGGAATTAACACCCATTCAGCCAGGCATCACTTGCAGTTGTAACAGAATTTGGCAGACAAAATTAACAGAACTATGTAAGATTGAATGTTGTTATACCCGTAACTACGCCCTAAAAAAAAATCGTTTCAAGGCAATGAAATGGGTAAAACTTTCAGCATGGCCCAGGATTTTCTGCCAAGTCCGGCAATAAACTGAGCTATCGACAGCACTGGAGGAGGCTTGACTGGGCTTGGGACAGGGTAATGCCAAGGTAGCGTTTACTCACCTGTGTGCAAGGGGGGGCGGCATCCAGAGTGTCAGCAATGTGTGCCACCTGTCTCGAGTCTTTCAGCGTTGACAAGTCCAACGCTCGGACCTCGGAGCCGGCCTGTGAAGCACACACCGTTGTTAAAATTGCCATTTTTCCACGATTACCTCAGAACAAATACATTATACTAACAAGCTTTCAAGACACTTTAATATTTATTTTCTTTGGTTGGAATAAAACCTAGGCAGAGATTACCATAGAGTTAAAAAAAAAAACACCGGGAGAAACATAAACGAGACATTAAAATAATAATTAACATCCAAGTTCAACCAAAAATGATATCCCCCTACAAGTAAAAGTGGTTGCACAATGTTCTTATAACTATTATGCTCTCATAATGCTCAAACCCGTGAAATGTGTGTACTGTAAACAGTAAAAACAGGATGCAAGCATCCTGTCAGTCGTTAGTCCTACTCTCGGCTCGCACTTGAATGAGCCCGTCCGTCGTGCCGTCGTATTGTGCTTCTGGGCGTTGTCAGCCCTCTCCTTGCCTGCAGCAGTGCGTCGTTGAGCGCTCGAAGCAGCGGCACCGACGCCAGCAGCGCACGGGCCCGCTCCTGCCAGCCGAGCGCCCGTTCGGCAAGGTGTTGAAGCACGTCGCCTTCGGGCAACTGCGTCGTCAGCGTGCGCAGCGACATCAGCAGCGAGAGCACCCGCCGCAGGCCCGGTCGCTTCGTGCGGCAGCAACCGGCGCACACAAACGCTCGGCTCTGCAAGACGCAAGGTCGTCAGGGAAATCACATTACTTGAGGTTGGCACAACGATAACCGCTGAATTCGATTCAAGGGTTATTGTTGAGGGTGCAACAGGGGTGGGGTTATCTACTGGTTGATGTGAGACAGGTAATCTGAAGTTTGTCAACATTCTGAATGGATTGAATAGATGATCAATCAGTGACAACAGGTCCATGGTTTATTGGTACTTGTTCAGATGTAGACATAAAATGAAAGTGGACTTAAATGATTAATTTGCTTGGTTGGTTAGTGTTGAAATATCTAGCTCATTCTTGCTTTTTGTGAATTTGCCTCATGCGGCTCTTTTCAACACAGCATCCTTTATTTGAGTCTGACCTCATCTGATCTGGGCAAACAAATTCAAGAAAGCTGATAAAAGTGAGGAATTCAGCAAGGAATTTCCAGATTGCTAAAATGTGAGTGGTTCATTTAGACGAAATTGGAGAAATAATATGCAAGAAATTAAAATGCATAGTTTTGTTGTTTTTTCGAAGCAAACATAATATTAATATACAATTAATATACAAAAAAAGCAATTGAATTGATATCTAGACAACACACCTATTCCATTCAATCAAAATTCAATCAAAATTAAGTCATGATTCCTGCTAGGTAAAATCCAGGTAAAGCCTTTCGGGTTGTGTTGGCCCTATCTTTCCTTGGTCAACTAGCAGAGCTAATCATATTTATTTTACAAACTAGTAGTGCGTCCAGTCATCCAGTGGGTACCTGATGTCAGTTTTCACCGCGCGGAATAGACCTAGTCAAATCGCACCCACCTGCACGAGCTCTGGCTCGAGACACGCGTGGTGGAAGAAGTCGGAGCAGACAAGGCAGCGTGCAAGGGGCTGCCGTCCCCGCGGCTGCCGACACGAGCAGCAGGGGGCGGCGGCGGCGTTGGCGGCGGGCGGCACGTTGGCGAGCCGCCGCACGGCGCGCAGCTCCAGGGCGGCGGCGTCCGCCAGCGCAGCCTGATCGCCGCACGACGTGCGACTCGCGTCGAAGTCCCCCGTCCCCGCCGACGCCGCGTCGAGGGACGCCACGCCAAACACGGACTGCGCACGGGACGGTGTCAGCGTTCGACCAGCAGGTCTCGATTGTCCAGCAACGATTGCTTGATTGGTTGTTTGAAATAATTTTTTTTTAAATAAATAACAATTTTTATGTGCAAGTCTACAAATTGGCATAAAAATTGTGGTGAACCATCAATGGTATAATTTTGTAAAATAAAATCTATTATATATAACTCCATCTTAAGGAATATTATTTTTTTCCTCATTGACTGCCCATTTAAAATGTAGATAGCTACCTAGAAGGATTGAAATAGAAAATGCTTGGGTCAATATTGACATGTGTTTTCTTACATTTTCAAACCTAGAGCTAGAGAGGTTTATTGGAAAATACCAGGGACTGAAACCGAAACCGAAAACCGGTAAAAACCGCTATTTTTCGAAAACCGAAACCGAAACCAAAATCAAAACCGTTATTTGAAAAAGAACAAAACCAAGAACAAACCGTTATTTCAATATCGGTTTTTTTCGGTTTTTTTCGTGCTTTCATGCTGCTGAAAATTGTACTTTCTTATTTCCTTTTTCTAGCAAAAAAAAAATTTTTGGGGAGAAAATCACGCGAATCGAAATATCGAAAATAATCGAAATATATCAATCTAGTGCTACATGTAGCTTTAACAAGCATCCGACTTGTAAAACCTAAAGTTAATATTTTATGAGCATATCTGCTCCTCCAGCAAAAGTTGACATGTCATAAGCTTCTATAAGCTCATTTTGTCTCAGCCAAACATCTTAGCCATAATCTACATTGAATTACTAATAAACATTCCAATACTGTAGATGCAGCTACTTGCTATCAGCACATATTCTTCTACTTTTGGGATAGATAGGATTTCAATTAGTCTATGGCCCAGTGGTCAAATATCACAAGTTGCTCGATAGGCATGATTACAACATGCCACCTATTTAGATAGGTGCATATGAAGGTCCTGAACACTAAAAGTTTTGGTGCCAGCCTCGCACCCCTGGCAGGGGGTGGGGGTGCAGAGATTTAGTTGAATAATTCCTGTCGGGTGCGTTTCAAAGATAGAAAACTGAAACTTTTTTTATAGACTAAGAAAAATGTGTTCTTGCTAAATAAATTTTTTTGTTTGCCATTTTGGGCCCCCGTCTTTCCCAAAAAAATTATTGAAAAATATATTTACACTTTACAAGAAATTTTTCGTCTATAAAATTGTTGATTTATTTTTTATTGATGCATCAATCTGTTGTGAACAAGTTTGTAATTTAAAGTGTAAGCGCAAGTATTTTAGTTTGCCCGTGGGGGCCGTTTTTGTGAAACGCCGTGCGGCGGGATAGGCGATTTAGCATGGGATCGCACTCGACGCTTGATCGGTCCGAGCAAGGTCGAGCCGAAAACCACACATTTTGACCTTTCGGATCGATTTGAAGTGCTTTTAAGGCCTCTAAGAAGGTTTTGACTAGCCGTACGTCCTAGCCCAGGGTGCATTCTATATTTTAGCGTTTGTTTCACATCTTTATCATCATTTACCTGGCCTGCAGCGTGGTTGCAAGTTGGGATTGTGACGTAAAAAGGCGATGTTTTGTACGCTGACACGCGCGTCGCCGGCAGAGACACTGCCGTCTGGTAGAGGGGGGTGGGGGGACCCGCGATGATGAATGATGATGAACAGATTGGTGCACCAATAGAAAAAATAAATCGACAATTTTATAGACGAAAAATTTCTTGTAAAGTGTAAATATATTTTTCAATAATTTTTTTGGGAAAGACGGGGGCCCAAAATGGCAAACAAAAAAAATTATTTAGCAAGAACACATTTTTTTTAGTCTATAAAAAAAGTTTCAGTTTTCTATCTTTGAAACGCACCCGACAAGAATTATTCAACTAAATCTCTGCACCCCCACCCCCTGCCAGGGGTGCGAGGCTGGCACCAAAACTTTTAGTGTTCAGGACCTTCATATGCACCTATCTAAATAGGTGGCATGTTGTAATCATGCCTATAGAGCAACTTGCCACTGGGCCATAGACTAAATTGTAGCTGCAGGAAAAACTCAGATTCGAAATTAGTTGCCCTGTGGCATAGCTCGAGACAAGAGCAACGAAGTCGATTTGGTTCAAATCGAAAAATGGGTAGAACAAAAGAAAATAAAGTGCGCGAGTATTTTGTTTGGGTTCTTTTGTCATGATATCCTAAATTTATCAAGCTAATTTCAAATAAAATTTATCCAGAAAGGTCACTATAGGCCAAACAAATCACAGACATGAGTGGGAAAGTCCGTTATCACCCGCACGTTTGTTTTTCTTTCAAAAACCGATATTAACCGGTTTTAACCGGTTTTAACCGGTTTTGAAACCGTTATTTTTTCGAAAGAACAAAACCAAAACCGAAACCGGAAAAGCAAAATTTCAAGAACAAAAACCCAAAACCAAACCGAAATTCGAAACGGTTTCAGTCCCTGGAAAATACTATGCATAGGAACATTGCTCTGTATGTTGCTAGAAGCATTGCTAGGAGCATTTCTCTGATTGCAGGTAGCAACAGTACTGGGTACATTTCTAGAAGCACTAGCAGCGTTGCCGAGTGTCTAGGCGGCGGTGTGCAAGGACAGGCGCGCGGCTACCTTTGGCGCGATGGCCGCTAGCAGGGAGCGCGTGTCCGCAGGTGGCGGCAGGAAGATGGCGGCAGCGTCGGCGCGCCAACGCTCCGCCTCGGCCAGCCGATTGCGCAGCTCGCGTAGCGCCGGCAGCCGCAGAGGCATGATGGAGCCGGCCGCCTCCAGTCGCCGCAACGTTTCTAGCGACGTCGAGCCGTTCCCGCCGTGCAGGGCGGCGGCGGCTGAGCGAAGCCAAGCGCGGCCATCGCGCACCAGCGTCTGCACAACCGCGTCACGGGTCAGTTGCTAGCGTGACGCGTCGCTCAGCTAGTTCCTCAAAGCCAGGCTTGATCTCTAGGTTAATCTTTCTTCATAATTCGTTACGCTAACGGTTGCAGATTTCAAATAAATCACTTTGAGGAAGCAGTCATGATTCACAAAATTCCCAGTATGATAATATTGTGTGCATTGCATTGGGGCATTGGCATTCAATAAAGGTCTGTTGATACTTGATAGTACAAAATAAAACAAAAAATTTCAGTTTGGTTTGATCCCACTGCTAGACAAAAGATGTGTTAGTCTGGGTGAATTCCAAAATGGCATGGTTGATAAGATTGTGTAAACAAGAACAAGAATGCACAAAAAATAAATGGAGGCATAATAAGACAAGATCATGCTTGATTTAAATGTTTTTTCAAGCAGTGTAAACAAGTATCTAACTATTACATTTTCTGTCAAAAGAGCATTGTTGAGCTGGAAACAGAATCTATATTAGCGTCTGTAAACTTTCGTCACACCATGTTGGTATCAACGATTTGGAAGGACCACAAAGGACCACGAAGGCTACCAAAGGCCCATGAAGGACTACAAAAGACCACAAAGGCCATCGCGAGCGGACAAACACACCCCGGGGTGGGACCCACTCACCGCGACGCGCTCGAGACACTCCTTGGTGGTTGGCGCTTCCCGCATCTCCGCCAGCATCGCGCGCAGCCCGACGACATCGAGCGCCGGCCGTCCGCCCTTGTCCAGCTTGTCGGCGACGCGAGCTTCCAACGCGGCGGCGCGTTCCAGCGTGGCCCGCAGCGCCGCCAGTGCGTCCGCCACCTCCTCGCTGTGCGCCGGCAGCAGGTCGGCTGCCGACACCAGCGCCAGCACCGAGTCGCGCTGGCCGGCGCACGGACCTGCCAGCGCCGCCGTCGCCCGCGACAGCCACGCGTCGCTGTCCTCGTTGTCCACAGGCTCCTGGAACGCCCAACGCGCGGTGTCACTGTGCTGTCGTGATCCTATCACCAAGCTGACTCTATGCAATGTGTAATGATTAATGAAGCTTTCAAACTGATGTCACCCAGCAGTCATTAGCTGTCAAATTTTAATGTGTCTTCCCACATCAATCATCAGAGAAATGCATGCCCTTGACATGCCTTTAATGAATTTTCGTGGATTTCAGGAGGACAGGCTTTACTATTTACGGACTGGTCACTATTTAAAAATAAGTCCATTATATTACATGCTTTTGCTTATCATGATTTTTTTTTGTAAGCCAAAGATATTTATTTGAAATGCAAACTATCAGAGATAGACAACCACAACGGAGGACAATTGAACGTCTTTTTAATCAGTCCCCATGGCAGAATTGGTAACATTAATCTATGCCTTGTCGGAGCTAATCCTGGTAAAACGTGTCGGCATCTGGGTAACAAACCTGCTTTGGCGTGATGAGGTCGGGGGGCGTGGCTTCCTCCAGCATGTCCGCCAACTCGGCAACTTCGGGCAGCGGCTCACAAGGCAGGGCTGCCAACTGCGCGTGTACCGTGCTCAGCTCCAGGGTGGACACCTTCAGCGGCGGGCTGCCAAAATCACAACAACGCAACATTCGGTAAGTCAGAAAATATTTCATTGTTCAGACTATCCGAAAGGAGCAAAAAACTGGTGCAGGCAGCCACCCACCTGTCCCTGGCGATTCGATGCGCCAGCGCCGTCAACTTGCCGGCGCGTTCCAGCAGCGTGTCCAGCGCCTCCCTGAGCATACCGGCCGGGAAGCGGCGGCGGCGGGCTTCCAGCGCCAGCGCCGTCAGGTCGGCGAGGCTCCGGCGCTGGTTTGAGTTCCCCAGTGCGCTGCGCACCGCCACCGTCCACGTGTCCCAAGCGCCGGCTGCTAGCGCCAGCTGAGCCAGCAGCTCTGGCAGCTCGTCCAGGGTGTGGCGGTACCTGGGGACAGCGCAGCACGTCACACTTTGTTACGATTCCCAGGTACAGCCAAACAACTTACCGGGCTGATGAATATAGGAAACTCTACAGAAATAGCATTGCCAAGTTGGCGACAGCTTATCTTAAGTAATATCGAGGGGACTCAGTTTGCCACTGATGCTCAATCTCAAGTGTCAACTGAGAGTTGACATTTATCTCTGCTAAATAACAAAGTAAGATAGGGAACAAACTGAATTGATCTACCTGACTTTCGGGAGAGGGTATCATGACATTATTTCGATAGAATTTTGATTGAATGGAATAGGTGTATTTTGTTGAGTGTTTCCTACATTCTACTGTTCTACATTCAGACATGCCAACTTGGTCAAAATGTCCACCTAGACCCGATTCATTAGCAAGGCGTCTCCATGAACCTAACGGCTCAGGAAACCTCCACAATACCAAGAGTGGCAACGGATGGATTCGCTACCTGAGTGTGTGCGCCTTGGGCGGGCAGGCGCACAGCTTGTCAAAGTGTCGCAGACAGACGAGCTTGCCGACGGAGCAGGCGCAGGTGACGGCCGACAGGTAGCACGTGGTCTTGCAGGCGTGGCACTGCCGCTCGTCGTCGGGCAGCAACTCGAGCTCGTCCCGCCGCGCGCTCGTCACACCCCACTCCATCAGCGACTTGCGCAGCGCGCGTTCCGCGCCCACCATCAGCCGCATGTCCTGTGGAAGGCGGGGAAAAGCTGGCATCAGCGCACGTGCTTTGCCTTCCGTCCGTCTCGCTAACCTCTCTACGTAGGTTATCACTTTTTAACGTGACGAAACACTCAATTATCTTTCAATAAACACAATAAAAGATTGAATACTTGACTTGTCTGTATGCTGTAAGTTTATCTCATTTAATTTGCTCTCTGGATTTCTCAAAAACCAATCACATGCAAAAAAAATCTGACAACATTTCTATACAAAAATAAATCAATTCCTGAAGTACTCCTGAAGATGACAGCGCATTCTGTCAAAACATCGAGGCATTTGGTCGTTTTCAGGACCACCATACTCCTCACATCAGAGAAACTATCTACTGCATATCAATTCTATTCCATCGGCAAGTTGAATTGAATCATGTGACATTCCTTTTCCAAGACAATTGAAATATTATTTTGCCTGTTATCCAACGAGGTTAAGAGAAAGGGGATAGTGAAGGTTATATGTCGCACACCATCACGATCAGCAAATGTACGCCGCTGTAACGACCAACTCACCTGGTAGGCGGCCGCTGCTTCGTTGAGATCCAGCGTTTCGTGGTTGGCGGCCATCTTGCAGACAAGCTCGTCGTGCGCAAACACGCAGAAGCGGCGCAGGTTTGAGTAGTGCGCGACGCACTCGCGTCCCATGCGCAGCCAGTCGGCGGGCGCAAAGTTGACCGCCTCCGCGAAGTTGTAGCCCTGGTAGGCGCGGAGGTACAGCAGCCATTAGTTCACAATGTTCGCTTCATCCAACCTCTCGCCATCACGCTTATCACGCTTACTGCCGATTATTCTTGTGGCATTTTTTATATCGGTAGAGAAGCATGTACCTATCTAATTTACACTGGAGTTTAGATTATTTGATTTTAAATTTGAACACTCTTGAGAAGGGATGGTCAAATAATCCATGTAGTTGCATGAGGTTGCATTCAAATGTAAAGGATCCAGTAAAGTAGGTTCCTTCAAGAAGCATGGAAACTCAGAACACGTTTTTTTAGTAAACGAATGGAAGGTAAATTAACTGGAAAGCAAAGAAGTATCTGGTGGACCAGGTTGTCAACTCGAGCGACATTCGCACATCCTCATGAGGACGTGTTTACATGTGGTTGCGTAGGCAACGCGTGGGTCCATGCTACGCCCGCTCAAGGCACACACCTGGTTGAAGCCGGCGTGGTAAGCTCGTGGGAAGGTGATGACAAACTCCCCGGCCCGCTGGTCGGTCCGACAGACCGGCACGCCGGCGGCGGTCAGGATGTTCGGGTTCATGATGGTCACCAGCTGGTGCAGCAGGTCAGGCTGCGACAGGAACAGCTCGGGCGCGGCGGCGTGCATCGTGCTCTCGAACGCCTCGGCATTGCTGCCGGACACTCCGTACCTGCAAACCAGGCACACGTCCAACATGGCGTCAAAATCAACCATGTCCCCTATTCACTCACTTTCTCTATTTATAATTCTATGGAGTTGGTGAATTTATGCTTTTGTTTCCTATACTATTCTGCAGAATTAGAAAAATAGAATATGGGAAAACAGTGGAAAGGGGCCAGGGAGAGCACCTCCTAATACACAGCTAAACATTGCTAGAAATACCTAACTGATTGTTTCCTCAGCCAGTAATTACTCCCTTAACTGAAAAAAATTGGTGACCTATCAAAGAAACATGGGGTTTCTTTTCCATCCTGACATTTCTCTAATGCAGATACCATTCAGATCACGGCAAAACAGCTATCCCTTGGAAATTGCACTCTTCATTAGAAAATATGGATGACATCCAAGCAGCCAGATGTAAATCGGTTTCTTGACAGCAACATACCAAGTCTTGGCCTCTCCCCAGTGCAGATAGTTGATGGAGTAGCTCCAGTGGTCCTCGTTGTGCCAGCAAAACGCGGCGAAACACATGCCTACGTACATCCACGGAACCTGCCAAAAACGACAAACGTTACAAACAAGGCATTACACGGAACCTTTCAAAAGGTTTTGAATTTCGAAGCCAGTGGTCCAGGAAATAAAAGTCTGCATCGGACTCTACCTTCATGCCCGAGATGTCTGCGTTGATGTGAGAGAGCACGGATCCGGGCAGCGTGGGCAGGTTGTTGAGGTTCCAGCCGGACTCTGCGTAGGCCTGGTCGGCGGGGTGAAGGCCGGCGATGGCGCGCGTCGGGAACCCGGACCCGTGGTCCATCGTGTGCAGGTCAGCGCCGTACTCCACTGTGACGTCCTCGTCGATCGACGACACCACACGCCAGAACTCCGCCTCCACCGCCGTCGACTCCACGCGGTGCGCCGGCGCATTGAAGTAATCCGACTTGAACTGGTCGGCCATCTCGCCGAACTGGAGAGCGGGGCCAGATGACGGTCAGTGGATCATTGCGTAGCTCGCGCTTACTAGAACGCGTTCGAACCTCTCCGAATTCAAAGATGGGTCTTGGTTGAAAGATGGTTGGTCAAAGATGGGAATTACATAAAAAAAACCTAGCTAGAAACATAGAGAAAACATTAAGATCAAATTTTAGTAACAGGGTGTCAAGGTGTGCCGTTTCAATTCTGACCAATTGGATTGTTATTCTGGACCTTACAGATCATTATTAACTATAAAATGAAACTGCTCGTCTAGCATTCTCCACTCCGAGTTTTCTGTTTCCCAAGTACTTCTGGGGACCGTACGGCAATTGTCTACCTGCTGCAGCGTGTACTCCCTGCGCGCCTGCTCGAAGCCGAACGCCTCCTGCGGCTTGCTGACTTCGAGCGCCACGCAGCGCGGGCAGCGCCAGTCGCCGGCGGGGATGGCCGACAGCGGCGGCGCCAGGCAGAACGTGTGGTAGCTGTCGTCGCAGCCGTCGCAGAGCAGCATGCTCTCCTCCGCGTCGCCCGAGCCACACTGCAAACGCCATGCACGTCAGACCACAGTCTCTCGCTAGTCTCTACAAAGATACGACAAGTTTACAACTAGTACGGTTTACAAATATACTATCAAACTGGTATCCAAACATGAAAGGCACCCTCTTGACGTTTAGTAAAGTTATTCATCCTGCTTTCACTGTATACCCACAGGCTGTACATTACAACAAAGAGCAGATGTTTTTTTTTATATTTCTAGTGTTACTGGGCTTTGTTTTCTCAATTGCTAATTGATAGCATGTGACATCCCATATTTTGGTTTCAGATTATCTCAGCTAGCAGTTTAGGTACATACTCCAACTTGTAGCCTTCTCCTGATCAAAGTATTAAGTGACCCTGTGCCACTGGTTGATTGGTTGACTAAGCTAACATATTGCTTAGCAATGATCTAAAGGCAAGCTACGTGTAGAGGATCCAGCAGCGTGCCAAGACGCAGAGCTTGCAGCGTTCTCACCTTTAAGCAGGCGTACTTGCTAAGCGGGTCGAAGGGATCGAGCGGTGCGGCTACGAAGCCGGCCATCTTGGGCCCGGCGCCGAAGAATTGCAGCCGGCGCAGCTCAGCATTGTCCGGCTCTGGTTCCGGCTCGGCTTTAGCGTCGGCACGACGTCGACGCATCCCCGTCGACGCCGCCACCGGCTTTGGCTCCGGCTCCTCCCCAACCTACACAGCACACCATGGCATTTCAGAAAGGTTGCTCCGTGACGCCAAGCACGACGATTATTGTCAATTTGCGGGTTCTTAACAGCCATCTATTACATTTTCCTTGGGAAACGACAAAATTGCACTCATATTCTGGTAATCCCCTAGTCATCTACTACCTAGATACTGCAAGTTGTATCTATTACCTTCTACAACAAATAGTACAGCAGCTACAACTTATCACACAATGCCTATTCCAGGTACCTAGGGCAAACAAATGTGGAGTGAAGAGGTATGACAATGGTCTCACATCTGGCTTAAGCTCTGCAGGTTTGTGCTCTTGGAACACGTCGTATGGGTAGAGTATCCGGGTGTAGTGCCCTCGTAGTAGAGCGCCGGCCCCGAGCGAAAAACCCAGCCTGGTGGCGAGCCGCGACCAACGTCGGCCGGTGGTCACCTCGTCGTAGCCTCCCGCGGCCGCCACCAGCCGATGCAGGGCGCAAAGGTCCAGCGCTCGCCGCTCCACCACCGGGATCTTCAGCGTCGAGCCCTGCGAAACACCGGAGTCAACACCGCGCACTTCTCAGTCATGCTAGTTGCAATGTCAATGGGCTGCCATTGAACATCTATTACCTGGAGCTCCCAGAACTTTGCAATCGAGTCCAGGAAGTTGAGCTTGACCCGTGTTTTGGCTTCCAGCTCGTTGAGCCGCTGAATGCGGGGTGTGAAGGCGAAACGGTCGACGTCAAGAGAAAAGGGCGGCTGCCAGGCAGCCGGCGGGCGGATCTTGCAGATGCCCCAGCGCTCGGCCTCTGCACGAACGCTGCGGATGAACGCTAGCGGGTCGAGCCACTCTTCCTCCGTTGGGGTGTACACAGGTGCCTCGGGAGGCGGCTCGAAACGGAATTCCGTCTGTAGAGGAATGACAGGTGTAAAAGTCTAGTGTTAAACAACACCAACAAGCCTTGGAGAAGCGAGCTGTCAGGTCCCACCAACAACTATGATGGGGGCATCTTTCAATAAAGATACCTACAGAAGTAATGTGAATTTCAAGTACCTACACATTGAGTCAATGATTGAGGATACTAATAAGAATGAGAATTATTAGAATGAGAAAATGCTTACTTCAGATGACGTTTTGATGCCGCAAGTCTTGCCAGAGAGCGACATCTCATCACTTTGATGTGTTAACAAGTTTAGAAGTTAGAAAGTTCTAATATAACTTCCCAGTCCCAATGTTGTCTATTGTTTAAGGCAAAGGTAATCCAGCATGCCCTAAATAGACCACATCTCTCTCCGTAATGGTCAGTGAATAGTAACCATTCACTACGGTTTCTGTGACGCAAAGCTTTGCAAAAAATCGATATATAACAATTCAATATCGAAACCACACATCAACGGGATATCTGCGATCCTAGGCAGAGACAACAAATTCCCTGAAACTCGGTCCCTCATCCGTCACTCGCAGACATGTTTTGTTTTTGTCGTTTTACTGAACTGCGCTCTTTTTTTTAGTTGCTGAACTATGGACTTTAAGGTCAAATTTGGGCGCGCAGTGTTACTAAATTTCCCTTTAATAATAACTGCATCGAAACGAAAGATACTTACGAAAGACACCAAATGTAATCATTATCTTCAGAGATTTAATATTATTTAATATTTGTGTCTGAAATGAAGAAAGGTTAGGATGGTGAACTATGAGCACTTTCTTTTGTTCTAAGAATTTTTCACAATCTCACTTTTTTTTAACGTTTATTAGCAAAATTGATTCATTAATATTGTAAGGAAGTAATGGTGAAATATTAATTTATGCCCGTTCTTTTTTTTGGGATTTTTGCTGTCTTTGAAGTTGCAATATTCCCAACAAGGATTTTCATATAGTTTGGTTTCTTCCTTAAAAAGTTCTATAGCAAAAATGAGGACAACTGACATGCAAAATTGATGATTGCCTTTTGTTTCCCACTCCATTATCACATTGCAATAACAAGGAAAATATTAAATATAGTAAAAAGATTACTTGAAAATATTGTAAAAAATATATTTGAATGAACAGACTGAATATAGGCATGTTTGCAGATTGTAAAAGCTGTAAGATGCCGTTATCTCATATCCACAATTGCAAATAAATGTAAATGCTAATTTCCCTTATATACTCTGCTCTAGAAGCCAGCTTCTGTGATATAGGAAGCTTGCCATTATAAGCGGCTCGCTTTGAAAACCACTTCTAGCCGTGAAACGCCAGCAGAAACGAGTACTTCCGCGACTAGAATATCCCGAGGAATTTAGAAGCGTAGCAGGGCGGCAGCCGACACGGCTTCTCCTCCATCTCGACGTCGGCGACGGGACACTTGTCGGCGACACAGTGCCGCCAACGCACCTGCCGTCCCTTGCCGCAAGTCACGCTGCAGCAGGACCACGTGGTCCATGGTCCCCACGTGCGGCCCGCGGTCCCATTCCGCTCTCCCTCGGCCTCGTCTGCACACCGCATGTACGGAAGTGCACAGCGTTGATTAGTTTGTGGCAAGCAAAGCATTGAAGGGTGTGCATATCTTGTTGAAGTGGTGAATTGCAGAAATATTTAAAATACACTTTATTATGCTTAGAGAAAAAAGACATCAGATACCTATACTAGACTTACTACCAGTTTAAAAGGAAAGCCCTGCCAATATCAAGGAATATGTCAATCACGACCCAAATGGCTTTACCTATAGTGGGTATATGATATTATTTGGATTTAATAATGATTGAGTGATAGATGCATATTTTACTTCTTTCATCATTCTCAGTGAATTCCAAGTTTGACAGCTTTTTAGCAATGACACCTATTAAATAATCAACAATTTTCATTTAGGACATTTTGGATTTGTACCATCATTTTGCTTTGACTTGAATTGCTCTACAAATTTTGAAATTGCCATTACAGTAAGAACAAAACCTATGGCGCATTATTGCCAAGCAACAAAGGAGTATCTAATGATTCATTTGGTGGCAGAATTTTGCTTTCAAATGGTAGGCAAGCAATATTTAATGTGGTTAAAACTTAAAATCTAAGAACTTCTATTTCAGTCATACGTTTCTGAGCACCTCTTTTCTCCGTGGCTGCTCCCAAGGAATGCTGTGAAATCAACATCTCTTCGTCGGGAAGGAAAGACACAGCTTCATATTCAGAATGCGCTGTGCTGGTGATGCCAGATGTTGTCATTGAAGAGTTTTTCTCTGGTTTTGTCGATGTGGATGTTGCCACAGATTTCGTTGAGGCAGAACAGGTTTTTGTGGCCCTGGTCAGAATGGAGGTTTCCAGGGGTTTTGTTGTGGTGTTGCAGTATATCTTGGTAGTTGTTCCAACGGAAGGAAGGACACCTGGGATATCATGTGCTCCTATCGAAGCTTTAGCAGATGTCGAGTTGGAATTATTGCTCAATTTCTCAAACTCAATGACTTTATTTAGCAACTTGAGGACCATATCTTTTATTTCAGCAATACTTGCACTGGATGTATTATTTCCTGGGAATAAATTAGGAGAGACAGGTTCCCTTTTTAGCAAAAAATGTCTTTGCAAGCCAGGATTATCATGTGAAATTGTTTTAACTTTGACTTTTCTTAAAGCTGAGCAAGTCCACGGAGACAGTAAACTAGAAGAGAATAAAAATATAACTGAGCTTGTGAAGAAAATATTCATTTTGCGCAGTATGTTTTAACTTTTGAATATATTGAGTGTTATTCATATCAATTTGTACCAGTTTATTTCACAGAAACAACTGCCAAGTCTGATGAAAAACTGCAACCAAACAAGTTTTCTTTGTTGTTTGATTTCTTTTGTTTTCCTCAATTGTAAAAACAAACTCTAAAAATATTATACTTAGCCTTTCTCGCTAACAAAAGTTTTATATCACTAGGAGAGTCCTTAAACAGTCCTTATCACGTTATGTGATTAATGTGTTTAGTCATTACAAAATACAATTCCAGAATCCCAGGTAGAACCAGTTGTTTCTTCCACACAACTCGCCATTCTGATCTACTTGAAAGTTCGCTCTGCTTTACGCGACAGCTTTGGCTTCTTTCCATGCCTGAAAATAAAGAAGTATTTAGGTCTCAGGATAAGCAGCTAAGTGTTTAAAATTTCACTTCTAAATAAGGTGATAGATGCAAAATCTGTGATAATTACATTCTACAATACAAAGAACCACACTAAAGTTACTAGGTACACACAACAAGAAATTATCTGAAAGGGAAACAAGCCTGGAAACTTTGAAATCTAATCAAGATACAAATCCAGTAAACTTGTTTTCCTTGGTTCTTAGGTGGGAAAGGCATAGAGGCAAAGTAACTCGTCATTAAAAAGAAGTTATACACAGGCAGTCACACAGCTAGTTTTGGCAGAAAATGTCAGCACAACATCCCTTATTTATTATTTTATACCTAAGCAAGATGCTGGAAAACTTTCTTCCAGCAATCACAAAGACTACCCAATTCCTCCAGGACCTTTCTTGCATTCAAAAAAACTAAGAACATTTTGCAATCTTGCCAGCTTAAGCAATTTCTTGTTTTTACCGACAATATATTGATGTATTTATGTAAATAAACATACTTTTCAAGTTGGAGATTAGCTGTGCTGACATACTGGATGCTTCGATTCCGTTGTCTTCCTCTCAAGTGCTTTGAATGTCTCTCGATGAAGTTTGAAAGAATGCACAAGTTACCAAGTAGAAGTGATGTTGTCTCTTTTAAGATTGAACTTGCCCTTGAACTATCCCTTGCGGTATAAAGCAGCAGCACACCCTTCAGCTCCCCCAATCCAATCATTCACAGACCGTAAGTCATAAATCCCCAGTTATTAGTTTCAATCATAGGAAGCTAGAGAAGAGCACCAAAATAAGAATAGTGGCATAAAATACTTTAGTAGGTATAGGCATCAGGTATAAAGGCGTGAATACTACCCCAAAGAACACCACATCAAAGTATCTGACGAAGCTTGTAGATTATTATTGACAATTCATCAAACATCTAGTAACATAAATGACATATTAATTGTATAAAAATACAATAAACAATGCTTTGAAATGCAGTGAACCTACCCATCAGATGGGTGTGAAAGATTACGTGTTAGCGCGAGGTAACAGCATCGCTTGTGTACACTATGCCAGCTCGACATGTCAACGAGGCAGCTCCCCATTGCTTAACTTGCAACATTGCCGTTTAGACGTAGAAAACAGTGGAAAGGCCGCAGCTTACCCGCGGCATCTAGTTTCTACTCAGTGTAGGCACACTCTACCCAGTAAAGTAACAAACAGCTAAAGACATCAGTCCCGTTTTGAAGACACACTTTTAGGTCCCGCCCGGCCGAAACGGTCGGCGAGTCACTCCTACCCTACTCCCGGCATCCCGTCGTACCATCATCCAATATACAAACTCCTCCATTCGAGCATCCGATCGCTATTCAGAGAAGACAATCCAACATATATTTATATCAAACTACCACTGACATTGTATCCATATTTACAGAATGTGTTGCAAAGCATGCAGTATGCGCATGTCTGTTTTGTTGATGCATTCCAGGTCTCAAGATAAATCGGGTATCTCCCGTTCCGTCCCGTTTCGTTTCGGCAGCGGTAAGCAGTCTGTCTCTCCTGTCGTGCGTTCGACCTTTGGGCTACGCTCGCGGGCCCGCTTAGGTCTGTGCTAACTTCCCAAAAGGAATTCCCCCGTGTTGGACATACGTCGAGAGTGCAATTATTGTTTCTCTAAGATCGTCCGTATTTTCCGGTGCTGAGTTGTGAGTCGCGGAATGTGTTTGGTTTGCTGTCGGCCGGCAGGCTCCTAGAGTCCGGCTCGTGACGAATCGAAAGACTCGGAATCCTTCGTCTAGGAGCCAGTCGTCTCGACAAAGTGTAGTGAAGATTGAATCGGATTACGTGTCGTTATCGACGTGGTTCATGGTCGAAATGAAACCCGGCTACAAAATAATTACATGATTTGATTCGCTGAGAAAAGTCCGGTAAAGAAATAATAGAATTAAAGAAACTAGACAGAAAAACGGGGGTGGAATCTCAATACCACCGACGTTCAATAAGCGATTAAACTATGAGATTGGCGTCCCTGGTTCGTCAAAATAATATGTACAAAAGATTAGGTAGATAATATGGTCAATAAATTAGTTGATGATTGAGATATTAAAATGCATAAAACAACTATTTCTTGTCTGCATTTTCAATGTTAAACAAAAATGTCGAGAAAATGATTGTTTTATCAAATCCATTAAACTAGGCGGTAAATACTTGTAAACATAGACTGCGTAAAATAAATCAGTAATAATAATAACTGGAGGTACGCTCTCGACACGGCGTCGCGAGCGCTTGAAATGCGTGAATCACCGGGTCATCGAATCATCGGCACCCTGTCCACCCCTTCGCCCGTTCGTCCTTCCCCGAACAACGCCGGGTCCCTTCACACCCCGGGCCTTGGCCAGACTCCGTCCCACATGGTTTCGGCACGGATTCCTCAGGGCCGGCTCTACACCGTCCAGACATCGATGGCTTAGCCATCGGACCGGACCTTGCAAAACCGACGCCAAGCCATCCGGCAGCAAAACCGCATCCAATATCGACTCTGCATTCGGCCCCCAGTCTCCCCGGGGCAAAGCCAGAGCCCCAGCCGCAAAGAAGAATCACAGATTACAAAACAACCGGCCACTCTCTCCGTCCGACACGATGGATCCCCCCGCCCCCGCCCACCCCCCACGCCGCGGCATGCACGGATCAGACGCGGCTGAAGTACGAGTAGGCCAACGCTCCGCCCCCCAGCACCAAGAGCAAGCCGACACCGATGCTGAACGGGTTGCCTAGCGACCTCTTGGCCGACTGCCAGCTCTCGGCGGCCTGCTGCTTGCGCTTCATGTCGATCACTTGCGCCGACGTCCGCTGCTTGCGCTCCTCGCGCTCCGCCTGCCGCCGCCGCCGCACGCCGTCCGCACTGGAACAAAAGCGAGGCTCGTTAGCGACGGGCGACAATCGACGTTGGTTTCTCGTGCAAAATTAGTCGGGCTGTTGCAACGTTGGGATCGGGGGTATCGATTGATATTGCAGCAATCGCAATAGTTAAACTTTAAATTGATCCACATTAATTCCTAATAACTCTGGAAATGCATCTAAATATAGATGTAAGCCAGACTTTTTGTTATACTAATGTATGTACAAATGCAACAACTGTGGGCTTTGACAACGAGTTGACCACTTATTGCAATTTTAGCATAAGAATTCCTACTGGCCGTCAGGGATATTTGTATTTATGTATTTTAAAATACAAGTATCCAGTGATCCAGTGATGACAAAACTTACATTAGGGACTGAGGTTACCTGTAATACCAATGGTTAGTTAAGCAGGATGCTCATATCAACTGATTGTTTTGTTCTACAGCATGCCTGTTACTTGCATTGTTCATATCCAAAATCCTCAACAGTGAAAATTCATGATCAACTCGTAGTAAAATCACCCTGCCGACAACGCGCCCACAGGGTAGGGGAATCGAGGGGGGCGTACCTGTTGCTGTTTTCGTGGGGCTCGGGACTGGAGGGCGGAGTCTCCGCCGAGTCGTCCTCCGCCGCCGCCGCGGGGGGCGTGGCGCCGGGCCGCGCGGGCAGCGGGGGCGGGTCTTCCGACGGCGTCCGCGGCAAAGAACGCGACGGCGCAAACGGCAGCGGCTTGTCCGCGGGGAAGTCGGCGTCCGGCGAAGAGTCCGACGAACCTGTCGCAAACGTCCACACGAGCGTGAATACGCGGTACCACCGTGTGGGAATGTTGGAAATTTGTGGAAATAGTGAAACCGACGTTAGTCTCGCGTCCGTTATTCTTGACACTTGTCGGTCACGAATAACCGAGGCATCAAATTATCAAAATATTATTATGATACACATACGAGATTTTGCACCTTCGGCTGTGTGTTGCATTGACTCACATGGCGAGCGACAATGTGTCTTGCGTCATTGGTTACGTTTTGGTTTTTTGTTTAATCTCATCTTATTGTAATCGTAAAGTCAGTAAGTGACAAAATTTCTATGCGATTGCAGCAGCAATATGCAATTGCGCATTGTTTGTCTATCCCTAAGTTCGTAGCAGGTGCTCATATAAGCATAAGCTGAACTGAAAAGGTGTTCATTCTACGGTAGTACCTTTGACTGGACCAACTGGACCGTTTGATGCAGCTCTCAGCAAGGACTCACAAACACAACCACCCACGCATTTCTCGCAAAAAAGAAATTGTTTCGAAACCGAGACTCAGTCCCCAGCCTGTCGTCTCAGCAGCCAATCGGCTGTTAGATCTCAGGGCCGAACGACAAGCCGGGACCGATGCTACGAGTAGCCACCTCCCAATGCACGTCCAATTTATCATTGCAACATCCATACATAGAAAGTTGTCAAAAGAGGTGTATCAAAAATAATTATTTCAAGTAATGCATCAGCGCGAGTCCTTGAAGTGCTTGCCCTGGGCTTTACCGTGGTTGTGGTTGTTTGACTGGGAGAGTGACTCCCCCCGAGGGGGCGGCAGCGGGGGCGGCTCGTCGCTGTCTTCTTCCGGCCCTGAGTCATCCGCCCCCGAGTCCAGGGCCTCCACAGTCGCATCGTCTTCGTTCTAGCAACGACACAGAAACACATTCAATCAGAATAACTATTTTACAACCCACAAATTGAATGAACTGTTGCAGAATGCAGTCGAATGCTAGTTGCTTTCTTGACTCTGGAGAGGAGGCAGCTTACTTTGCAAAACACGGAGAAAAAATTATTTTCCATTTGCTGCTTATAAGCAGGATTAATTACTAGATCATAACATTATATGTAGCTAGTTTTGAGGAAAAATGCTAGTGCTATTCA
Source organism: Nemurella pictetii (assembly GCA_921293315.2). NCBI lineage: Eukaryota > Metazoa > Arthropoda > Insecta > Plecoptera > Nemouridae > Nemurella > Nemurella pictetii. The sequence continues at coordinate 7,019,970 of OV121118.1, read as the reverse complement.
AGGATGAGCTTGGGAGGGCGTGCCTATGGAAGGGCGTGCCTTGCAAGGGCCATGCAAGGGCATTGCTTACCGAGTTGTGGGCTGCTGCCAGCCGCCTGGCGCCCTCAATGACCGCCTGGTAGGAGAAGCGCAGCTGATCGGGCGTCTGGATCAGCCCCATCCGGTAGGTCCTCATCTCCAGCAGCACGTCGGTCACGTTCACCGAGTCCAGCCCGCTCTCCTCGATCTGACCACAACGCCATCGGCCACAATTAGAAACATCTTGTCGCCGGCCTGACACCAGGCAACGGCTAGCCAGGGGTAGGGTTGTGTAATGGAGTTGTCTCTTAAACTAACCGGTCTTTCAATAGGCAAAGTTGCTTATAAAAAGGTGGCATCAATAATGTGTTTCTTAGTCAATGTCTTCATCATCCTACCAGCAGAACAACAGGTACCTACTGGCCACTGCTCGAGTCCAGACACACTGCGTGCTGAATTGCGTAGTTAACAGATCAACAGATTATTTAGGGAAAAAACCAACCTGCAATCCTCATTCCCCTCCATGCATGGAATATATTTATTATTATAAAAAATATCGATTTAAATTTGTTTGTAATGTATGTCAAGGTAAGGATACCAAACCCAACCCGTGCTGGCTTGCTATCCCCCTTATCATTCCTTTCGGAGTTCCTTGATACATTGTGATGATAAATTTTCGGTCGGATATTTAGTTGCCAATGTGCAATGCCTGCTCCAAGGCAGCGATGAGGGTCTCACCAGCACGAGGCAGGAGTCGACGAGGCAAAAAGTGCCCGAACGACCGATGCCGGCTGAACAGTGAACGACGGGCGGCCCTGCGTTTTGGTCCAGCGCCCCGCTGCGCCGCACCGCCGACAAGAAGCGAAGGAACGCCGTAGGCGACTGCGGCACGCCGAAGTCCGGCCAGTGCGTGTAGTGGAAGTGCAGGATGTCGCGGCGCTCGCCAGAGCTCGTCTCCGTCAGCCTGCGTCGCGGGAAAACACGCGGAGAGGTCAGCGGCTGTCAGCGGTCAGGTTCAATGTGCCCTTCTGGGTCCTCATCTATGGCACCCTTCATGGCCTCTGCTGAGTTCCGATGCAAATAACCCATTTGCTGACACGATTTGCCGGCACGCCGTTTAACATCATAAATAAATCCATCAACTCTGGGTTCTTTCGACTCAAATACCCTGCAGTGCTGGGAAATATTTTGGCCTTGTATAAGTTGCCTATGATGACCAGCTACCAAGTAATTTTACTTGTTACAAAACTGCTTATAATGATACTTTCTTTGTCTTTCTAATACAATGAGAGAGACTTCCGTTTCTTACATCTGTTAACGCGAACTAGGAAATACTCAAACATATGGCACGGTGTAGAAGCACGTATACATGTTCCTTGTAGTGAAAGGATCAAGGACCGACAAATCCAGGGGCTAAGGAATCCCGTTCTAAGCTCTGTGCCTTGGCCCCTACCCAATAACCGTCTTACATCAACACAACTATAAAAATTGGATAGCACTGTGTTGCTTTGATAGCATTAGCCTACCCAATTTAGAAATTAGTTTTACACGTAGCTGGCAGTGTCACCAGGCAGCCTCTTAAACCGGCGTTTGGTTGAATTACACAAGGGCCTAGAATAATGATAATGATAGGATTGCCGTGTTGTCAGTCTGGGTACCTGAGTGTTCGCGTTGTGAAATAGGACGCCTTGGTGTGAGACACGTGTTGCACCGACAAACCGACGTCAGTGAAGTCCATCGTGTCGGCAGCCCCGACTCCGCCCTCCGCGCCCAGCGGCCAGTACTGGTGGCACTTGACCTGGCTCTTCTCAATCACCCTGAGGACACACACAGCCCAGCAGATCAGCGACAGCAATGCAGTCACCGCTCAAACCAACAGCAAACAGCGCCTCCTATTGTCTCCCTACCATCCAAATGTGGGTTTTTTGGGTAATTTACCTGTTCAGCATGAGAACCGCTTTGCAGTTTTGTTCCCAGACCATCAACCAGAAGTGGCCTGCAGTTTGTGGCAGTGGGCCTTGAGTTAGAATGTATCTACGGTGCGTTCGGTCCATCTACGTCCAAAACAAAGCATGTTTAACCAATTTTTCAGGTACATTAAAAACGTGTCATCAGAGCTAGAAGCTTGGGTAGTATATTATAAAATAAATAAAAATACTCTCTCACTTTTTATCACTAGTATTTTCTTACCGTGACAATGTTTGCGTTGATATAGTTGCATTTTCCTTTAGTGAGTACCACTCTGCTGTGGTCATAGGGACTAACATCTCGGTACCGATTTAGGTTTTTGTTTTCTGATTTACGAGCTTCTAAACAGGTGTATTCGTAATTTAAACATTCGTTTCTAATATGCTGAAACAAAACGACAAATGTATGTGTCAAATCAGTATATTCTGCGATGTTTGATGATTATCATACACAAATACACATTTCTGAAAATCTACTTCCTCTACCTTCCTGAAAGAAACTGGCTCGATTTGATAAAATTCCGTCTGTCAAAACTTGACATTTTGCTTGACTTTGGGCAGCAAGATTACAATATTTAATATAAGCCCTTAGATTAAAAGATCGTGATTCATCCTGGAGTTGGTGACACAGGAATTATATAGATTGAACATGATTTTCGGCTTTATATGATTTTGGTTGGATGCAAGTTGCTTGGGGAAGTCATTAGCAAAGGTCGAGTTTGTTTCAAAATTGACCTTATGAAAGGTAGGAATCAAGAACAGTCACAGAGGGTCAACAGAAACAATATTAGACTTATTGCTGTATAAACACTGGCATGATTTGTATTAATCAAGAATCTGTGGCATTTAATAATCGAATGTTGATATCTTTCGTCCTTGAGCTTGAATAACGTGTGTTTGTGAGTCAGGAATCGGGCCTACGCCGAATGCTACGCTAGGGATACTGTCGCAAGAGACCCAAATCCACACCTGAAATAATAGCGGCCACGCTCCTTTCTTGTCTATTTCGGCAAATTCGGCTTCCACATTCCTTGCCGGAGTGTCCGAGTTCATTTTATCTACACAAACAGCAAGCACACGGTCAAATTCGATCAAATTAGCTTCATTTGCCAACACACAGCACTAGCCGATCTGATGTTTTCTCTACTTATTTCGATTGTGGCAGGCCTGTAACGCAAATGCCGACATTGAAGTGGCGCTAAGCTTTGAACGCTGCTGTTTTGTCTTACTTTTCCCGCAGTCATGTCCACTGCCAAGAATTGAAATCATCCTCGATTGACAAATTATTTTGCATAATATTTCTAGATGAAGCAGCTACATCGATTGTGAGGTTTGAACAAAGAATCGAATTGTATGGCTAAACGCTGCCCGCAAAGCTAATTCGTATCACTGGTTGCGTTGCGGTAGGCGCTGCCGTAGGGCGTAGCAGGCCTTGGTGTTCGGCTACCCGCACAGCATCGGGCCACCTCGTTTGGGATTTGCGCATCCAATAAACGTATAATAAAGCGGAGAATTTTTTCATATTACGCAACTAGTTGCATTGTTGCGGCTTTTGCCAGATATTCGCGAATATTTATTAGAATAGACTCGTTAGTTAAAAGTAGGTAGGCTATTTTTTTCATTTAGCTATATGTAGAGTAATTTTTGACAAAATTTGAAATGGTTGGGTTGTTAGTGTTAATTTGAACCTGAATGGACTCGTTGCATGGACGGTAGATATTTATTATTAGAAACAAAATATCTGTTCCAAAATTTGAATATGTTATCATCTGATTTCAACGAAAATCTGAAAATTTCATCAAAATTGGTTCCATTGTCCATGTCGTTCGCCCATGGAATTTCCCATGGAATGAGCAATTTTAGGAGTGACGTCTATAGATATAGATATATATATATATATATATATATATATATATATATATATATTAAAAGACATATTAGCGGTTAATGCTACGAATAAAACTTTTATTCACAAAGCCAACGTTTCGCTAGGCCTCCGCCTTGCTTCTTCAGGGCAAAATAATTATATATATATATATATATATATATATATATATATATATATATGTGTCTATGATTTCCAATCTTAATTGGTTAAATAGGATGAGAAGGAGTTCTTTGGGAGCTCTTAGGCAACTCTTATCAGTAAAATGTAGAGGGGAATCACAACTGAATCCATCTTGCTCTTGCCTGCGTGAACTAATGGTCTTGTGACTTGGAATGGATGATACTTACTAAGAATAAGAGGTATTGTTATGGAATTCCACTTTTGATAAATAAGTGCGTCAGATGCTTTGCAATTATAAGCATTAATGAGTTGCTATTTTTAGACTACTATACGATAATGATTATACCACTGTATGTAAGTGTTATAGATCTAATCGTGCAGGTTGGATCAATCAAGAAAGCAATCAATCAGATATAGGAAATGATAGCACCGCACTGCGTCAATTCGGCCCTTGATTCAGTTGATTCAGTCAACACAATCAATTCTTTGCTCAATCGAGGCTATAACCTATACCTAAACAACTTTAAAAACTGACATGTTATATCTTCTTGGTTCCAATATATCGTAATTCTTATCATTTATCTAACTAGAAAGTGTACTTAAGAGTACTTGGCTTCCTAGATATAAATCTCTTGTGACAAACTCACATGTGATGAATATTGAAAATATTTCGGGAGAATCGCAATCTCATTGTTTCACCTCTAGTCTCCTATTTTAGGCAATGACGCAAATCAGCGATACGTTTTGTTGGTACAATAATTTTTTTCTGTGATTGGTTTTAGCTTTTAATCCATCATTTAGCAGATAGAAATATCTTTCAAGGATACTCAAATATTTGTTGGCGACGTCTACTCATTATTTATGAGTAGTAATTATGTTCAGGGCATGCACAGAAATGTATACTTTTAGTCATCGTATAGGTGTTTCGTGGTTAATTCGTAAATAATCCACTTCCAATTCGTATTCCTTATCACAAAACATGGTACTCGAACTCATGAAGTCTCGGAGTGTAAGAAGCATGCGATCTTCATGATCAAGCCCATTGTAACGAATCATAGCATCTCCACGTGTGCCTTTGTATATCTGCATGTCCTCCTTGTGACTTGTGAGTCGACCATCCCCCACGCCGAGGGTGAATCCGTCCGACAAACCGGCTTAGAATGAGAGCAGCTTTCTTCTGATGCTCGAGCTGACCGGACATAACGCCTGGACAGTCTCGCAACAGTCAAAGACTGCATTTAGTTATACGGTCGGGAAACCACTCAACCTCACTGTCTAATCTAAGACTTTCAAAATACTCTAGTTCAGAAAGCTATAGTACCCACCCTGACAATAAGTCGAAAAATTGTGTAGATATATAGTATAGATAAGAAGGCTGTGTTATGGTTCCAAGAAATGTTTATTCTCAATTACTATTGCCGTTTGGCTCAAAGACTGCATGCACCTACAGAATGCCAGAAGGGGATGAAAATTCCTATGGGTTCCCTCTATTCCCTGATGGCTTCATTATCGCTCTATCATTCACCACCGCCTACAGTCCAGCTGGCAGGAGTTCACATCGTGAAACAACGTTTGTTCGAGGAGACGGAAAAAATAGATATCATGAAAAATAAAAAGTAAAACTGGCCCTAATAGCATTTGCGAAAGGTCTAAAATTCACAGTGGACAGCTTAGAATTCAAAATCTCAGTTTGAAATAGTTTTACATTTGTAAATGCAAATCAGATATTTTGTGTGAATCTGCCACAAGCTTTGCTCGTGGAAATAGAGTATGGTATGAGCAGGTCTCACCACACAAGGGCTGTTCTTCCTGGATTCGGCCAGCACGGCGCAATCAACGCATATCAGCACGCGCGGTGTCGCAATTTTAAGGGCTTATCTCGCGTACAGGCACTCGATCTCTGGGATGACGCACTGGCCACTGAGTCAACAGCGTCGTGGCCGTTATCTCGCCACCTGGTATAGCCCGGTGCGACACCCAGGTCCAGCCAGAAGGCGTCCAGCAGCACACACCGACTCCAGCAGCAGCCGCCGAGTCTTTCAGTTCCAACACATCACAACACAGCATCAGCCATGGGGTGCATCTGCGGTCTCGCTGCCGGCGTGGTCAAGTACCTGCTGTTCGCAGCGAACTTCCTCTTCATGGTAAGTCGATGCACGATGCTCGATGCTCGATGGTAGCGGTGTTCCAAGGGTTGGTTCCGTTTGCTTTATGGGTCGCCATATGGGACTTTTTTTTTCAGTATCAAGAAACCTAGACAGACTTTTTTGACTAGGGGACAGGAGTAAACCTGTGACTCATTCCTGGTTCCATCGGCTATTCATGGCTGTTGGCAGAATCTACATTGTTTTGAAAAATTGTTGACATTAGAATTGAATTGACACATTCACTTTTATAACTAGTACGTACCAGTTTCGGGATCTTATCTCGAAGGAAAACATGTTTCGTATCGATAAAATGTATGCCATCTATGCAGCCATAATTTCATGAAGATAGACTGTTTATACACCGGAGAGTGATACCATCTCTTTGTTAGTGATCTCTATCCACTCAATTAGATATCCCTGAAGAAGCTGGGAAAGTAAATCAATATTTTCATCACTCCCAAAATCCTAATCAATGCCAAAGTGGATGGTTGGCGTCAGCAATTCCGGAAGTCGCGTCGCGGTATCATCGCGATCCTCCTCGGCGTTTTTATCCGATTGACAAACCGAGGTGGGAATCACTAAGTGCTCTCTGTTGACTCGGCCCCTGACAATATTGGCAATCGGTGCCGATAATCCAGGCTAGGGAGGGGCAGAGCGGGCTGTGATAGCCGACTTAGATACGCAGCACGTAATAACAGCTCGATTATCAATGTGTGTCAGCCAGGATAACCGTGTTTGATTCCAAACAATTTAAAAAATCTACAAAAAAATCAATCGAGCTCAAACAAAATAGGTGACGTACCCCTTCGCTTGCAGTTGTCGGGCATCGCCATTATCGTGGTCGGTGCGCGCGCACAGTCCACGTTCGCCGACTTCGATGACTTCTTCAAAGGCACGTTCTCGGGCACGGCGATCACGATCATCGTGGTCGGCTCGCTGGTCTGCGTGATCGGCTTCTGCGGCTGCTGCGGAGCGATCCGCAAGAGTCACTGCCTACTCATCACCGTGAGTTACCGCTCACCGCTCACGGCTCACCGCTCACTGCTCACCTGCCAGTGGGCCCCGAGTAGCCTTGGGCGGCGCCCGTGGGGAGGCATTGACACTATTCTTTTAATGCAAAAACTACGCCTGATGTGATCTAAGACTAGGCTTATATATGATCAATTTAAAATGATCGGCGTTAATTTAGCAGCTTTCTTGATGACATTCGTTACCTAAAAATATCATTATGTAGTCGTAGTGAAATTATTTGAATATTTCAAAACGTAAAAATCGATTTAAAGAAAAACTTTTCAATTGATTTGCTTGAAATTAACACAGTATCTTCTATTTACGATTTATAATGCACACAGTATATTTTGTTAAAAATCAGTTGAAGATTAAAGTTGCTTTAGTTGCAAAAAACTTCAGAAACGCTTAAAAAGTGACTGAAAACTTCCCAGCTTACAAGAATCAGCTCTTGGCATTGCACTCAGTTAGAATTCAATGCAATCAGGGGAGGCGTGATGCGGGCGTGTCTCAACTCTCGAGTGCGCCTCGCTCATGATGCAAACACGCGTGCGATAAGCGACACAGGTGACACACTTGTTTAAACAGTGATACTTTTGTACACCTCTGCCCGACAGGTTATAGTGTCGACAAAGTGTTAAATGGTTTGAATAGTTCCTGTAGGGCTAGGCTAACTGTGTCCAGCTGGATGAGCTATGGGGTGATCCCGGTGCCGGCACGTTAGCCTACTCCATGCCCGTGGCTTGGCTGATGATGGAGCTTACCTATGCCTAGGGAGTTGAGGGCTAACCCGTTGCCGGCAAGCAGCCAGCTCCTGCTCCCGAAGAGGCTATGACTTGAGTCCGGCTAACGTTCTGCTCTCTGGATGCTGCGTGTAGTACTCGGTCCTGCTGATGGGGGTGCTGGTTGCCGAGGTGGCCGTCGGCATCGTCGCGTTGACGCAGGTGCAGAAGACTGACGACTTCGTCAACGAAAAGCTGGACACGTTCTTCAGGGAACAGTACATATCGCAGGTCAACGTCGACAACCCGACCAGCAAGACGTTCGACGCTATCCAGAATAAGGTAAACCCGGCTGCGGCTTCTCTGGTTATCCGATCGGGAAGTTTCTATGTCACTGCTGGGACCAAATTGTTAGTTTCATGTTTTAGTCTTGAATGGGACCCTGTCGCAAACCTTATCTATATAAAGGAGTCAAATTTAAATATTCTTAACAAGGCAACTTGGGGTGTTGGTGGTTGGTGTCGACTGATAAATATTAACAAATGGATGTTATTAGAACTATTAATTTAATACATAGTTCACCCGATATGAACACATGCCGACATTTTTTAACATCAGCGCGCAGGGCTATACGGTGAACAGTGAAGAAGGTTGTGATTTCCCAGCAAACTGGACAGATTATGATTTGCATCTGGCTGATTTTCAGCCGCATTATCTTAACTCATTCTTTCAGTAAGTTTTGATTTCCCCATCTTCTTGGGTTAAACAATTTTAGCCCTCACTAATATAAGTTTTGCTTACCAAATAAGTTGAACGTGATGGATTGGTGTATCGAGTACACCAGCACCACAAGCCCTCTCGTGGTAGCGATCGTAACACGGCGTGCGGTCTATTGCAGTTCGAGTGTTGCGGCGTGAAAGGGCCCAGCGACTTCACTGCTATTCCCAACCTGAAATTCCCCAACTCGTGCTGTGGCCCGGACGCGATAGCGTGCCCGGACGCCACCAACACGAATGGCTGCAAGGAGCCGTTCACCACATGGATGCACGGCGCCGTGCAGACAATCGGGGTCGTCTCGCTCTGCGTCGCGCTCATAGAGGTCAGCACCGGCGTCGATCTTGGACTCGGTTAAAGCACTCGTTTCCAGTTTGCGCGGTGGGACGGTTAGATAAAGAAGACAAGCACTGCAATCCCTCGGAGGCTCAGAGGCTTTTTTCCCCAGTTTTTTTCATACTGGGATTTCATACTTCAGTTTCTATTTTCTAGTAGGATGAGGGCTGGGTTTTACCGATTTATCGACTCTGGGTTGATATGGTAGTGATCGTGTGATCATTATGTTTTTTTGAAACTTTCTATAGAGCTAGCTGGAGCTAGCAACAAGTTAAAGCTTTAGTTCGGTATGAATTTCCAAGCGCTTTTCTTCGAATAGCTTTTCTTCCGCTTCAAACGTCACTTGCTTCGATTAAATTAGTATGTCAAACGTTTTGTTAAATTCTCTTATCTAGGCACAAGAGTGCTAAATGTCAAGAAAATGGATGATGCTGTTAATGTTGCTGTTGCTGATGTTAATGTTGATGTTGACGGTTGCAGGTAATCGCCATCGTGTTCGCCTGCTGTCTGGCGGGGAGATATAAAGAGTGATGACGTCATCTCGCTTCGACACCTCCTCTCAGCGAACGATCACCTACGCCACGTAACGCTAGCCACGCTAAACACAAATCAGCGAAAGCCACCGAACTTTACGTTATGTCGACCGCTACTTTGCCATCGTGAATCACTATTCACAACCCAGTTGCTGTTCATTCTTCAAATTTAATTTCATTTTTGATAATTATACGTTCGATTAAAGTTATGTTTTGTATTATGAAGTCGTTCGTGTGTTTTATTTGTCCAGAGATCTGATGATCATTAGTTTGTTTCAGTCCATAAGCTGAATTTTCCTAATCTCTTGTAGGAATGATACATAGGGTGAATAAAAACAAACCTATAAGAATTCACTCTATGGGGGTGAATGTGGTAAGCCCGTGGGTGGTCCGTGTCCTAGCATATCTCTTGCCGCCGGAGCAGCTGTAAGCTGGACTGGCACCGAGTTGCGTTTGATCAATTCACCTCTCATTGCATTGGTGTCATAAATTATAACTATAACGCCGTTTACGAATTATGAGTCAATAGAACAATAACAAACGTCGTGAAAAAAAAAATCCGTGTGATATCGGATTGGCCAGATTGTATAGTTTTATCAAAGCGAGTAATAAATAGAGCGTGGTGGCCGATCCCGATCACAGATAGCGTCGCGTGAGAATCTTCCGCGAGCGCGGCAGGCGGCAGGCAGACAGACTGTGCAGCCGGTCGGCGAAGTCGGGCGCCAGCATCTCGCGGTCCAGACGCATGCGCACGTGCGCCTGGTCGAGCGGCTCCAACTGCACCAGTTCCTCGAGCTGCCCGAGCTCCAGCGTCTCCACGCAGATCGCGCAAGGGTTCGTCTCGACGAGGCGTTCCAGCGGCAGCGCCTCGAACTTGACCACGGGTGCGCGGGACACGATGCGCGTGCCCAGCGGCAGCTGCAAGCTCAGGAAGGTCTGCTCCAGGTAGCGCACCTGGCGGACACACAGAGAACATGTGCGTTAGAGGGGATTTTTGCAATGTGGGTTATAAGCACCCAACGAAAAATTTAGAGGAGAGTAATTGATGAGCGTAACGAGCGAAGCGAGTGAAGCGAAATCTTCAATTACACTTTAATGCTTTACTTTACTGCTTTTATGACGCTTTTTAAGCGTTTTTGCAGATTATTGGAACTAAAGCGACTTTATCTTCAACTGATGTTGACAAATTTAACTGTATGCGTTAAACATAAAAATAAAATAAACTGTGTTATTTTGAGGCAAATCAAGACAATAGTTTGTCTTTAAAATGATTTTTTCGTTTTAAATATTCGAATAATTTCTGGACGGCTAAATCATGATATTTTCAGGCAACTTAGGTCATCAAGAAAGCTGCTAAATTAACGCCGAACATTTTTAATTGATCATTCAAGCCTCTAGGCTATGCGCACACGCAAGATAATCGCGTTGTATGAGTGTATATGAGTGTTCGCATAGCCTAGTGGTATAAAACTAGGCTATGTGAACATTTATAATCGTGTTGTGGATGAGCGTGATAACTACGCTCACCCACAACACGGTTCTATTGAGTGGGCGCATAGCCTAGAAGCGTGTCATGTATAAATTTTAAATATGTATTCGGCGATTATTTAGCAGCTTATTCGATGACATTTGTCACCTGCAAATATCATTACGCGTCATGAAATTATTTGAATATTTTTAAACGTAAAAATCGGTTTCCACAATATGCACTCTCAAATGTCAAGGAAGAGCAGCACCAGCGAAAGATGAAGACTAGTGGTCAGACATTTCTATTGGGTTGTAGTTTTAACTAGACAAGCGCTCGGTATCTTCGTGAGAAGATCGTCGCCGATGTGGTGACATGATTACCTTGTAGAGCATCTCCACGGTACGCCGCTCGAGGATTGAGAGGTGCGGTAAGAAGTTGTACTCTGTGGGCTTGGTGTTGTCGCCCAGCTTGTGTTGCATCTCCTTGTTGTCGCACTCCATCTGCATGGACACGGAACCAGTGATCGGTATCGCACAGAAAGAAAAATAGTGTTTTTTTTCCTGGATATTCAGACAGGACAAATAACAAAAGTGTAAACACAAACACAATAATCCCCGAGATAGTGTATACCTGCTTGAAGAGGACACCCAGCATGCCGAGCACCTTGTCGAGCTGCACACGACTCGCCTTGGCGCCGTTCGTCGCCTCCGTCGCCTCGCGCTTCCTCAAGCGCAGATCGGCGCGCATCTTGGCCAGCGAGTCGTTGCGCTCCGCGCGACGCATCTGCTCCTCGGCGCGCTCCTCTCGCACCGATTTCTCGATCTTCTCCACGTGCTCGTGCAGGAACTCGACCTGCAGGTCATCGCGATGGCAACCTCGTCAGGCAGCGCGCTGTGCTGTTGTTAATGCTCGGCGGCGACTATGTCTATGAGCTCACAGTTTCAACATGTTTTAATGAAATGAAAATGTATAAGTTAACCTCGCGGTTCAGCTCTACGGCGTACGTGTAGACCATGAAGTTGGTGTTCTCCTGGTCGGCGAACGCGCGCGCGATCTTCTCGACGTCCTCCTCGCCGCTGAACCCGCGGATGTCTGCCAGGATTTCCCTGCAAACCCACGCACGCTAGCACGTCGCATGCTAGAACCTCGCACGCTCGCACCTCGCACGCTAGCACCTCGGATGCTAGAACCTCGCACGCTAGCACCTCGCACACTCGCACGCTCGCACCGTGAACTGCGCGTGCCTAAGCTACACGCCTCGATGTAATACAGCAACTGATCGTGCTTGCCTGAAATGTTTCGCCTGGCTCTATCGCGTGCTTGCCTGTAATGCTTCACCATCTTCTGCAGACGTAGCTTCTCCTTCTCGTACTTCTCGCGCTCGCGCTTCTCAAAGTCGACGAGCACGCGGCGCTGACCCTTGACGGCGACGAACTCCCGCAGCGTGACCTCCCTGTCTACGCGCCGCGACAGCTGCGACATCTCGTGCGTCTGCAGCTTCTGGTCGGTCGTGCCGCGCGTCTCCAGCGTGTTGAGCATGCTGACAGCTTCCTCGCGTTGGTCGTAGGTCACCGACGCCAGCTCGATCAGGTCCATCATCACCTGACAGTGCAGCAGCCACCGGCCAGGGTGAACATGTGCTCTGGGTCGCCACCTTGTCCTGTCACTAGGTCACTGATATATTGCACATAAAAATACATCGGGTATATCTATCAGCGGAGTAAAACGCATGGGACATGCAGGGACGCATGTAGAGACGCTGTTTTCAATACCTTTCAGTGAAAAAAATATAATAGTGGATGAACTTATTTCATATTAACTTATAAAAAGAAATTAAATATGAATGTTCAGTGTTCTGGGTTTCATCCAACGAGATTTGCAGTTTGTTAGGATTCGCGAAATAAGGTTGAGACGCACGAGCAACAAACAATCGAGACGAAATTTGCTCTCGATTCCCCACAATTGATTCGGCAACTACCTTGCGTCCTTCAGAAAGCTTGACAATCAGCCGGTTGAACGACTTGTTGAAGGTGGTGCGCTCGTGGAGAAAGTGCGAGATCTGTTCGCGCAGCCTCCCGTTCACCGCCAGCGTCTCGTTGAAGCGTGTGGAGGCGTTGGAGAGCATCGCGTCGAGCACGAGCACGCGCCGACGCGATTTCATGTCCCGCTCGTCGATCTACGGAGTGTAGGTAGTTGGGAGTAGGGAGTAGGGAGTAGGGATCAGGGAGCAGGGAGTCGAATACAAGTCGTAATGGGCCAATGGCACACCTTGCCATAGCTGTTATCACACCGTGGTTTCACCGCGTCAGCTGTGGGGTGCGAAATTCACACCTAGTGAAGCATTACACGCTGGTTTCACGGTTTCACCGTGTCACTTAGGTGCTCGAATACAATTGTTGTCTTTACCGTAATACCAATGACTTTGGTCTTTACTGGGCCATAGCATACCAATTGTAAAGCTGTTATAACACCATATTATAGTTTTGAGAGGAAATTAGAGTGGTATACCATGAAGAAACAACGAGAAACAGGAAGTATTATTATGAAGTGGTATACCATGTAGTCGGACAAGTCGTGCGCGCGCAGATTCTTGACGAGCTTCTCGTTCTTGCGTATCTCTGAATCGACCTCGGCGATGTAGATGCGTTCCTTCTTGATGCGCGCGTCGATCGAGTCGCTGTCGGAGAGCAGCTGCGTGATGGACTCGGCATTGCGGTTGTCGATCGCCGTGTTCAGCGGGTTCTGCGCGACTGTCACCTGCGCGCGCGACATCCAACCACAAGCGCTAAGGACGAGCGCTCAGGTTTCGATAAGCATTCACATGTCTTCAAAGAGTCTGCACGGGCGAAAGCAACGTCTATACTTCTCTTGGGGCGGCACTCTAGTTCCATATTATTGTATTGTATTGTATTTATTTATTTCATTTATATCACTTTAAGGCAATGGTCCATTGACGTGTGAAATATAAATATGAATAGTAGGAATAATATGATATAAAATTATGGGCCCTAGAGTGCTTTATTTATGCACAAACTTCCAATGTTTTCGCAATATTTTCTTGGGTACCTACACGAATCCTAAGTCTGTGCAAGGTGGATGATTATGTAAAAACACTAGAAATTTTTAGTCATTACCGGTAAATTATAGCATATATCCTCTAATCCTTCGCACCATTTATGCCTCCTCTGGTTTTATTACTATGGCTTTTATATGCCAAATGATGGAGGTATGGAGCCTTAACAAAATTTGCCGAGCTTATGGAACAAAATCCCATACAATTGCAGATACTAAGAGAACTTCTCCTTGTGCTTCGAGGTCGAGAAAGATAATTAAACGCATGGATTTTTTCTAGAAGAGAAAAAGGGAGAAAGCCGGGGGTAAATGTGCAGACCGACCTGGGTCATCACGTCGAACTTGGTGGCTTTGAGCTTGACAATGAGAACGTCCTGTTTGACGATCATGGCCATCGACTCCTTGGCGAAGGCGGCGGCGTCGGTCTCCATCTGGCGGTACTGCCGTTGCAGGTAGTAGAACTCGTCCTCGAGACGCTTGGCTATCTCCTCGGCGGTCGGCGGCGCCACGGGCCCCATTGGCATCATCTTAGCGCCTGTCAGCAAGCAGATATGCAGTCATGACATGGACGCAGGCAGATAGAGCTGCTGATTTCTTCAAGAACATCACGCATCACGGTACGCGTCTGTGCCGAACTGAAGTCTAACCAACTTGTATCTGTTCATACCTATAGATTTTTATAGTTCTAACGAATGTAACTGGCAAATATTGATTTTTGGCAAATTAATGGACGCTATATGTGCTCCACAAACATGCTTGCTGTCATCAACACCCAATAACGCTTTTTTATACGTTAAAAATCTGCCATGCCATTGTTTTAGGTAGGTACCACTTATTATTTATTTTCAAGTAAAATAATATTCAAGTCGTCGAAGCCTAGAGTTTCCTAGAGTTTGAAAGATGACAGCACCATCCATGGGTAGAAACGTCGAACCGGGCCGTTTTCAGAACAAAAAATCGTTCTTCACAGAGAAATACCGCAAGCTACTTCTAAAACACAAAAATTATTATTGTAACTGCCTAAAAAGGCGAATATTTTTACCTTTTTGTGTTTACCAAACCGAGTTGAAAGAATCTCGAAATTCCACCACACCTCCACGTTACTTCTCGTTGACGGGACAAAATTGCTTAACTTGCTTTTGTCTGTCTCCCAATTTTATACTGCCTTGAAGATAATCAGACGAACACCAAGGAAATCACCACTCCAAAGTCGATGGATTTTAACTGCTGGGATGTGAGGGCAGCTGAAAAATTGCCTTGCTCTGTAAATTTTCAAACATTTGATAAGTGATGATGCAAGTTATCTTAAGAAATAGATACTTACGAAATTATACAATACAAAACAAGCCGCACTTCGTTTTTAATGCGTGAAAATCTGCCACCATTTGTGGCTCAACATAATTAGGATCACCATTTCAGCAGAATCTGATGACAAAGCAGGACATGCATTGGGATATCAAGGATGGAAATGGAATTAGAAATTGTATTGGCGTTTGGTAGGCAATAATAATTACCAATATAATTCCATTAGGTAAGAATACCCCATTCCAATAATTTAAAAACTGGTAAATGGATCAAAGCTTGTAATTGTTTACAGCAAGAAACACAATATCTTTCAATAACTGGTCCAGTATCTAGAAAGTTATATTACAGCAAATAAAATGTGATATTTATTTTTGATCATGTGATCAAAACCTATACAAATTCTAAGAAAACCAACATATTTATGTACAAAACACAAAGCCGTACAACATAGAAGATCCATGTATTCCGGCCAACGTCACATTGCATTGGTCGACTCCATCAGACTTACACATACCATCCTCTAAGATGCTCTTTTTGGTTTGCCGCGTTCTACACCTAGACCGTGGTATCGTCGACTGCTGAAAGTCCAGCGCTGTCAAATTCAATCGACTACGAGCTGAACCAGTCGGTGCTCATGGCCCCGAAGAAGGCTGCCGCTCCCGAACGAACCATCTCTCCGGGCCCAGCGTCGGCTTTCTGCTTCCCGGACGCGGCCGTCTTGCGCTGCGCAAACAAAAGCAGTCAGCATGCAGCAGGGGTCAGCATTCGCTAGAAGCGTGTGGACCGCCAAGGCCGAGCTATTATTGAGAGTCTGGGTGATGTTGGAAGAGAGCGGATGTTTTGTTCAACAGGATAGTTTTAATATGTTTTTCTTGCTTATAGAATCGGTTTTTTCTACCTTCACCTTACTGCATTTTTAGGTTTTGTATTTATGTGGATAGTTATATTATATTTAATATTTATAGCTTGTGCGCTCTGCTAAAAGTAAAAGTAGGTTCAACAAACTTAAGAATTACTCTCATAAACCTCAAGAGATTGTCAAAATATAGACCACACATTAAATGGAGGCGATGGTCACCAATGTTAGCTTGCTCGAAACACACACAAAAACTTTCAGCTAAAAATAATGTAGGTATTCTTCTCGAATTTAGTGTTAAAACGTCATACCTAATGCACTGATGGGTAAATGTTTGGTGTAAGACAATGTCACAAGGGGTTGTTAGCAGTTATTCAAGCCAATCAATGGGGTTGGTTTACAGAAGACAATGGAGTTGGTTGAACACGGGTCAAAACTGAGGCGCGAAACAAATGTACCGTACATACGTGCAGAATCTGCTCAGCAGAACGACTAGCCCTGCAGGCCCTGCATGAGAAATTACACTTTTCATTTCGTCATTTCCTAACGTACAAAACACATTTTTGTACGTAGATTTCTCATTTTCAATGTTTAATATGCTTTGAATTCTGGGAAATCAAAAGTTAATGGAACCTCGTGATTCTCCACATCTTCGTTAACATCGATACCATCACGTTCCTCACCAACATTCTCTACAACTCCTTCATCCTCAACATCTTCATCATCTTCTGTATCACTTCCTTCTACAAAAGCTAATCTTTGCTCTTCTCCTGTGCAGGTGCCTCTTTCAATTTTTAAGTTGTGGCTTATGTGCATCAGCATACTTGCACTTTTAGTTGTAAGTTTGTTCCTTTTTTTGGTATGTATGGCTCCAAACGTACTAAAAGATCGCTCTGTCGCTGCTGATGTAGCAGGAAGGCCCAGAATAACTGTGGCAATTTTGCTGAGGGTCGATAAATTGCATATGGCTTTCCACCAAAGGAGTGGATCCATGGAGGCTGCGCCCGAAGGACATGGCTCTTCGCTAGTACTTTCCTTTATGTTTTCCCATACAAATGGCTTGGCCCATAGTTTGTCCACTGCCTTTCTGCTTCACACTGCCTTCAGCCTTCCTGAGTTTATTTTGTGCGGGATATTTAAACATTCAAATTGGAAAATTTCCGGAAATTTATTTTCGGAAAATTTCCGGAAATTTTCCGTTTCCCTGGAAATTTTCCACGGAAATTTTTCCGATTTACATCCCTACACAGACATACATATGTGACTACCAGTCACCCTAGAAAAGAGATTTGCAATTTGGTTCAATTCCTACAAAAATACAAATAAACACACCCGACGTCTTAATTGGGGATAGCCAAGTTGATGGTATGTTGATGTAGTCACTGGTTCAAGTGCCACCTGGAACTTACAGTCCTGCATCTATCTCCTTGCAGGCCAAAAATTCTAAAACACATCATTCACTTATGAAAGTGTCTCTGTTGATGAACCTCAATTGATCGAGCAAAACCATGCATGGGGTTTGTTTCCCTATTTGGCATCTGCATTCTGCATACATTATAGATTTGAAAGTGGTTTCTAATGATGTATCTACATTCCATGCCACGAGATTTGCAGCTTAACGTGGTAACCAACCCCAACTGTAAATCTCGTCGCACAAATGGCAGATATTTCGTTCCAAGAAAAGAATTGCATTTGGCTTCAAACAGTCCATATAAAACAGAAGCGTAGCTCCAAGGCGTCTCCCTCCGCCAACAACTCACGGGTGCGGCGGCGGCGGCGGCAGCTGCAGCAGCGGCGGAGACATTCGACTGCGACGGGACCCGCGAGCCAGGAGGCCCGGCGACAGGCAGCAGCGGGAACCATGCGCAGCCCGGGCTCAGCGCTAGCGTGTTGGGCTCCTCGGGCGTCGACGACGGTGGGCCGCGCGACGGCGCGAGCTTCTCCGGCCACGCAACCAGCACGCCCAGCAGGCACTGCGCAAAGCGGGCACCGTCGGAACGGCTCAATGGAGTTGCAAAGCGTTGACGTTGTTGCCATTGACGCTGGGGTTTCACGAACCCTTTTTGAATTGCGTTTTGGATGAGCGTTGATTTGAATTATTCTAATTGTAAGTTGTAACACTCTTCAAGGTAAAATAAGGTTGTGCCAGAAAATTTTGTCGCTTTCAAGAGAATTCCAACTCTACGACTGACATGGTTTGCCACCTTTTGCTTCCGTGAACCAAGTGGTAAGTTTATCCGTAACCTCGCGTAAACCCTGTTTAGCCTCATTTACCCAACATTTCTCAAATATTTTGCTCTCAACTTGACTGTTGTCATCCTTGGCTTGAGTTTTCTAACGCAAATGCGCATATATTTTCACACTTTTCTCACAAATGTACAATTAACCAGGGCAGTGATGCAATCTTGCAAATTAAAGAAAAATTCTCCATGCCAGACTGGAATTATATCTCCATCCAATGCAATGAGAACTTTGCAACATGGTTATTAATTTTCAGCCTGAATTTTTAAACTGTGCGATGTTAAAGCTTTTCCCCGACAGGTTTCTCACAAATGCGGGGCGTGATGTTACCTGCGTGCGCTGAACGCTGCGCTTGATGTTTGCCTGCAGGAACGGCGTGAACACGTCAAGGTCGAACGGGTCCACACTGTCCTCGGCCTTGTCGATGATTTCCTGCACCGTCGCTGTCAGCGTCTGTTCAAAGCAACCGAAACAAACGCCTTCGTTTGACCGCTCAACTTCACGGTTGACTTCAACCGTTACTTAGTTATGGGATGTACAAAACAAGGGTCGACTTGAATTTCAACTCGTACCAAAGAAAAAAGCAGGACCTAATTTTTGGAACACAAAAAAGCAGTAGTACATTGTAAGAACTACATTGACATACTGAGGAAACATTCTCAAGGTTCTCAATTGGTCTGGTAAGTTATTGAGATTAATCGCTTCAAAAGCTTAACAATATTTAATTGCACATTGTAGAAAGTTGCAAAAAACCAAAAAAACTAACACAAAGAAGTTGTTTTTAAGAAAAAGACAATGGTTTTTTCAGGCATTGGTTTTTTAAGATGGTTGTTGAACTAATATTCCCTAGACTTAGCCGCAAGCACCCCTTGTCTATCAGACTAAGCGTGGTTATGACACAGGGTTATAGTAACTAGCGCATCCCACCTTGCTGTCGCGTGGCACGAGCATCGCGGCGACGTACTTCACGTCCAGGTACGCCTGCAGCGCGCGGGCCTGCGCCACCGGCCCTGCCCCCAGCGCCGACCGGTACCGCTGCAAGATGGCAGCTGCCAGCGCCGCAACCAGCTCCCGGTGCACCTGCGTTGGTCGGGGCAATCGGTCGTTGAAGTCTGCGTTCCAATCGGCATTGAAATCTCTATTGCCGTATGGACAACGCTCCATAATACTCTATCCATTATTTATTAGCAACAAATATTTAAAAACAAAACACTCTTAAGCCCAGCTTGTTGGTGGCCCATTAACTTCTTCATGGTATGTTAATTGCCGTGGTCACTGCCTTCATTGTGTTCACTGACCATCTAATAATTTAAAGACAATTCCATTCACTTGTCCAAAAGTCACATGGTGCATCTTTTCCCCATTATCTTCAGTTAACATTAATGGCTCTGCAATTTAACCAAGGAAGGTAGGAAAATCACAATCCAACTGGCTTTTCTTAGTGGATACACAACGTAATTTTTCCGTGAATGGAAAAAGGACCATTATCAAGCCTCTATAAGAAAATAGGCAATAGCAGTCTACTAAAACTCAAACTCAAGCAGTATAGTCACAGCTTTGCCCTGAACAATTTGGATGATGTAGAAGGTTGTGTCTCAATTGGTAGGGCATACAACAAACAGAAGGGCATATCCCATCCAAAGGTCGGGCGGATGGGCGGTAGGGCGTACCTCGTGGGGCAGGGCGTGAGGAGCAACGGCGTTGAGCTGCGAAGCGCAGTACTGCAGCAGAGCGGCCAGCGGCAGCGACGGCTGGGAGGGCACGCGGATGTCGGAGCGAACGCGGTGCCCGCCCTCGCCCTCCTCGTCGATGCTGACCGTCTCCCACCGCTGCAAGCACGCCCTGACGTTACTTGCGGCACTCCCGACTGCTTAATCTATGCCCGAAGCTTCTTACATCGCGGCACTCTCAAGATCGGGGCTCGATTATCGTTGAAACACCGATTTTAAAAAGAAAGAAAGATTATTTTACACTTAGACATAGAAGTAGTAGGTGCTTGGTCAGTTAAATAAATTAATAGAGAGAGAGTCCAAAAGACAGTCCTGACCACGCCAACAAGCTCGAAATGTTGACAGACCAGGTCCTTTTTACGATCATAAATCTTTCAAATTAGTGCAAAACCAAATTCACCAGTCCCAAGAGTAAGTTTGATAACTTAGCCCTTATAACATTCTAAATGAGTGAAATTTAATTGATATTTAGGTTCCTCAAAATATCATTCAATCCCATGGCAATTAGACGAGATTCTAAGTTGCCTATTTCAGGGTCAATAATAAAAAAAATAATACGCAAATTTAGTAACATATGAAATGCATTGTCATCAAAGAATGGAGTATTAGATGTGGGAGATGTCTCAATAATAATATTGCTAATTACGATAAAATATAGTTGAAGATACGGACGTTGGACATGGAATGTTGAAACACGCTACAAAGGGATGGACTCAGAAGCAGACCATCTCTGCCCACATCCCGGCCCCACTCACGGCCATGGCGTGGAGCATCTGCGCGACCCCGCCGGCGCCGGCGCCGGCGCCCACGCGCTGCTCCACCTCCGCGTCAACGCGAGCAAGGAACGCGTCTCGCCAGCCGCGCCACGCCGCCATCTCGGCCGCGCGGACGACGTCGGCCAGCGGCGTCCAGCCCGCAGCGTCCGCGCACGATCGCAGCGAACGGCACAGCTGCGGCAGCGCGGACAGGAAGCGCGCGACCAGCAGCGAGCAGGTCTCGCCGCGCAAGCACTCTGTCTGCGCTCGCTCGCAGAGTCTGGGAACAGGGAAAGTTGTGAATAATTCCGGTGATGTTTTGGAGTTTTCGTTGTTTTGCAAAAACAGGAAAAAATTATTGGTTTAGTAACTTGGGTTTCTGTAGGGATGCCTTTGGTTAGTAAAACCGTAACAGGATAAATGTTCACACTATCTGGATAGTTAAGATGAAGACAGTTGGGTGGCAGATACTGGGTGTTGAGTGGGGGTTGAGATTGCAAGCTCATTAGAGGCTCCTGCCAGCCACTCGGGAGGTGGATATGGCATGTCTAGCAGTGTCAAAACATTATTTTTTTTTATATACTATCCGGAATCCGGATAGGTACTAAAAATTGTATCCGGATAATGCCGTAACCGTAACCGACTTGGTGAACCGGACAACTGCTGGCATCCCTATTTTTAAGAATAATTGGATAATGTATAGAGACCCAGACAGGCAAAAATATCCGAGCTAAGAAACGGATACAAATTTTTTGAAATGTACATTTCTTCTGTGACATCAAATACCTGTCTAGGTTGTCGCGTGTGCAGGCGTGCAGGTGCGCGCGAACTTCCCTCGCCTCGTCGGCGGCGGCGGCGTCCGTCCAGGGCGCAACGTCGCGCAGCAGGGCGGCCAACCGCTCGTCCAGCGCGGCGCAGAGCGCGGACACCCGCGGCGAGATGCCGCGCGCCTTCAGCGCCAGCCCGCCGGCGCCGTCGCCGCCACTCGTCACGTCTCCGGCGCTCTCTGACCAGACCAGCCAGCGCAGGTCAGACTCCGGTTGGCTGCCGCTGCGGGGAGGAGGCAACGCCACGTCAGTGTTTGCCTAGCACTAGTCTCTGCTTGATAAAATAACAATTTATTCTATTGTATTTTGTATGTTGGTTATGGTATGGTTAATTTAAGGTCATAGCTGCTATTCAAATTTATTTTTGATCAAATCTCGACAAAAACATCAGAAAAGTTCTGTTCTTGTAAGACATTTTTAAGTTCAATTTTCATCTGTTCTGGGTTCCGTCATTGGTTCCGTGAGGGTTTGAGGAATACTTGGTTCAAGAGGCACTTCAAAAAATGGCCACTATTCCTACGGCAATATTTCAAAATATTACAATCAACAGTGGCTAAACACTTTATTTATACAACTTGCATAATATATCTAAGCATTTTAATTTTAACTTTATTATTACAGTGTCCCTTATAAAGTAATAAAACATATTTTAATTTCTAGAAGTGATAACAATGTGTACTACAGTCAATGCAATGGGATTTATGCAGTTTTAAATAAAACTATTCAAACAGAGTTTATTGAAAGCTGAGTCTCCCACTAAGACTTCCCCAATGCAGTTCGGGTGGAATTGTGCATGAAATCACACAAGACAAAGATTAGCTGGAATCGTGCATGAAATCACACAAGAGGAAGCTTTGCGAGCAGCACAGACTCACCCCCCGGCAAGCACTTCTCCCACCGCTGCGGCCAGCGAGGCGAGAAGGTCGTCGAGGATGGACGTCCAGTTGGCGGCGACAATCTGCTTGGCGCGGGCCGAGAGCAGCGGCTGGTAGAACGCCTCCCACGCGTTGAAGCCGCGCGGGATCATCACCTGTGAAGGCCGCGCAACGCAATCAGTCACGACCGACCAGTCACAACGCTCACTTCACGGGAGAGACAGAACTATCGAATTGTGAGCATTCCGTGAAGGCCAATGCTTAGACAGCTAAGTTGGTACAGCAGATGGAAAGGATTTGTATCCTCGTTTGGTCGAACTTTTTTCCAGCTTGATAATCAACCATCTAAATTGATGACTGGGGAGCAATTATAACTATTACTGTCAAATATTATCGGGTCTTAACAATATAATCTTGATGGATTTGCCAATAACGTAATGATGGCCAACTGCAAAATCAGAATTACATAAACGCAGTGCTGGTAAAGGCATTCACGAAAGGAAAAACAAGGAACAAACAAAAAATCTTTGTGTTCATTTTTCTAGGTTCCTTCATCCAAAAATTCATTGACAAGGCCATGCTCCCAATTTTCTATGCTCATGCAGCTTGTTTTCAAATCCTTGTAAATTCTTTGTCCCTTGTATCCAATTTTCTATCAATCCTCATATCCGACGCAACGCAACGCAACACAGAAATTTCGAGACGACGCAACGCACCCGCTGGCAGACGTCGTCCCAGGCGGACGAGGGCGGCGCGGCGGCGACCGCCTCCTCGCGTATCGCGTGCAGCCCACGCACCGTGGCGACGGCGCGGAGCCGCTCGGCCCCTGCGGCGTCGGCCAGCGTCCGCGTGCGCTCCAGCCACGCAGACACCGCCTCCCGCATCTCGGACGGCGGCACCGGCTCCGCGGCAATCGCACACGACGGCCTGCGCAAGCAACGCGGCCGTTAGTATCGTCGTTGCCTTGAGAGTGTCACGTGGAGGGACACCCATAATCAACAACCGGTTGTTTATTAATGGATTGATTGATTGATTATTGGTGTGTAACAACGCACTGTTTTGACAATTGGCCCTATGGCACTGGTGTAGTGGCGTGCGTGAAGGGAAGGGTTATATTAAACCTAACCTAGCCTAGAAGGGAGGAAGGGAAACCTGGTGCCGGCACGTTGCCTATTCCTGTTGAAGAGCACCAAGGGGTCGACCAGCTTTACGTCCCTTCCGGAGGATGGTACAACTCGAACAACAGGATTCCTCCGCTAATCCATGCTGTCAAGAGGTTGATCAGCAAGGAGATCGAAGATGTCGAACTAACTTCAATCCCTCCAACCTCTCTCCCGTACAGAACTGATCATGTGCATGGTTACCTATCAAACACCAAACTCAGCGCGATGTTGCTTAACTTCGGTTAACTTCGGCCGAATTGGTCAGGTGTTCCTCTGAGGACGGCCAAACGAGTATTTACCGGAAGTCCCTGACGACGGGCGGCAAAAAGTCGGCGGCACCGCCTTGCTTGAAGCCGAGCAGCGAGAAGGTGGGCAGGGCTCCTCGACCCGTCACACGTTTCAGCCCCGCCCACACCAGTCCCTCCGACCCCGCTGTGTCAGCCTCGCCTACGCAGTGATCGAATCGTTTGGTTAGTCGGCAATCGACGAATGACACAATGCTCTGACAATCACCTCTGTGGCCCATGTCTCATGGACAAGGCAATAAGGCTCGCAGGATTTTTACCTAAACAAGAATAAAATTTATCCCGCCACAAAATTGATCCCAATGAGCCTGCTTCTTTCAGGTGAATGACAGGATGATGTTGAACCTTAACTATCCCAGCAGTGAGCTGAGGGTGAACCTAGTGCTGGTGAATGAAGGCTGATGTTAAAGCTAAATAGCTTAGCAGCAAGTCAAGGGTACCCCTGAAGTACTGGTGAATGACAGGCTGGTGATGAAGCTAACCTAGCCTAGCAGCAAACTGAGGGTGAACCTGGTGCTGGTGAATGATTTGATTTTGATGTTAGCCTTGTCTAGCAGCGAGCTGTGGGTGAACA
This sequence comes from Nemurella pictetii, assembly GCA_921293315.2. Lineage (NCBI taxonomy): Eukaryota > Metazoa > Arthropoda > Insecta > Plecoptera > Nemouridae > Nemurella > Nemurella pictetii. The sequence goes on along the minus strand of OV121118.1, from coordinate 6,995,286 downwards.
CGGCGGCAGCAGCAGGCTTACCGAGGAAGGCTGCATGGAGCAAAGAGATGGTAGCGACGAGCAGACGCAGGCTGGACACGAGACGTTGTCGCGCGGCGCCGGGCCGCTCCGATCGGAGGGCTTCCTCCAGCGCGGCCGTGCGCAGGGCGAGGAATGCCGGCAGCAGCGATGGGCTGCCGGCTCGGCTAGCCAGCGCCAGCGCACACAGGCAGTCAGACGCTTCCTAGGGCGGGCAGAGAAACGTGATCTCGTTCGAAATGGTCTTGATGCGTCGGAGCTTTGAATTCACAGGGTTTAGTAGCAAAACAACAGCAGAGATGTTGAGCTCAAGCGTCTCGTTCACACTTGTCATGCTAGGTTGAGGGTTCAATTTAGCACATGGGTCACGTAAAATTATGATTCTCTATGGTAATCTCAATATATTTGTAGTTTTTACCTGATCAGTCAAGTTGTGTGACTGAAGCTTTTGCTGGCAATGTTGAACAATGGACTCTTGGAAGGGTCCTATCAAAGCCCATTGCTGCGAAACCACTGGAAGCCACCTACCAACGTTGTTGGCATCCTTTTCAACATCCAAATGCAGTTGCAAACCTGCAAAAAGGTTTAAAATTTGGCTGTCACACTCTTCCTTACGAATTGGTCCACCTGCCAAAAACATGCCAAATCTGATATGTGTCACACCTGTATTTATGTGTCTAGCAAATTGGAAAAGTTGCGTAGCCAGTAGAAAGTTTTCCTCTTCAACAGCACACCAAATTTTCTCAGGAACGTCCATCAAAATCTTTATCTGAACGGCGACAGAGTAACAGTGGTTTTTGCCTATTTTATTAGCGTTAGAAGTTCGCTCAGCATTGGGCTTGAATCCTATTAGATGCTGGTGCTGCAGCTCCTGGCATCTCACGCTCATTTTTTCAATGTGCCCGATGACCCCTTCTGCGGTGACTTTCATGTGACTTATTGTATCCGCAGCTTCAATCAGGTCTCGATATCGCTCCCTGTACAACAAACAAAACACATCTTTATAGAAACTTTAGAACATTACACTACACTTAGAGGTTTATAGACAGAATAATTTATAAGCGGATTAAGACATTGAAAAATAATTATAGGTTAAAAACCCACCCAACAACCGTCCTTAGCTCCACTCTCTTTCGTTCATTTTCTGCCTGAAGCTTCTTTTGGATATTTTTGATTTCATCGATAGAATGTTCTTCGAACAACTTATTTGCGTCGACATCCAATAAGCTAGTAAAGGCTGGCATTGTAAATCGTTTAATCCAAAACACTAATTTACATGCCACACTACCATTTAAAAGAGATCTGACGTTTCGGCTTGGTGGACTGGAGAGCCAATCCGAATTGAATAACGTGGAGTAGCGGTAATTTCCAATTTGTTATATGAAATTGAGAAAAGTCAAAAAAATATTATATTCTTCGTTTTTTTCAACTAAATAAGTTCAAGTCAAATATTTCTGACTATCATTGTACAGAGTCACAATGAAGTTCATATTATAAAATTCATTTAAATTTTATTTTTTCCAAAAATAAATCTCTTAAAAATCAGTTAGTGTGATATTTTTGACTTTGTTTAGATTATTTTTCAAGTGGCTTCATTCAACTAACGCTCATACTAACGCGATTTAAATCAGTGTTTGCGATAATCCCTCTAGACTAAAATACTATTTGTAAAACATTTCTTCATCATTCAGATTTTTATTGTGATTGCAAGGACAAACATGGTAGGTGCTGCGTGTTTTTTAATCGTTCTTCATTGCTCACAAAAGCCGACCATCACAGGAAAACAATTAAAAAGCAAAAAACACCATATAGGAAATTACAATAGTGCATACAATTACTCTGGTGAATCTGCTGTAAATTCATTGAGTTCTGCACACAGCAAGCAAGAATGTCCTGTCATTGAGTTTAAGAGTGTCCTTTGGCAATTTCATGCGTGTGTTATGTGTATAAAGTGAGCAGTCAGCTGGCATAGGCTCAGCAATCTTCATCTTCATCGTTCGTTTCGTTCAAGCATCTAAAAACTGGTAGGAAAACTTTGCCAGAAAAATTGCAGAAAAATCTTTTTTCGGAAAATTGTCGGAAACTCATGCCATTGCCACGCCGTGGCCATTATGAATAGTTAAAATCTCAAACATTCTCATAATTACAAACTAATGACAAACACGACACAGAGAACAGTGGTCGAGAGTGGACGTGTGTACGTCACCGCCGCCTTAAATGCCGTCGAACCGGAGGGCGGCTCCAACTATTACGTCCCCGGTCCGTTCAAGCTCGTTGTAAACAACAAACGGCGAGGACCCAAAGAACATTCCACATCGGAAGAAGAATCCCCTCCCAATGAACCACGCAAAAAGAAGCGCGCTGCCACTCGGACAGCGCCACCTCCCACGCTGACTCAATCGAACAGCTACCAAGTCCTGTCAGATAATATGGACACAGATCATGCGCCCAATGCCCAAACGCAAACGAATGCGCAAACAAAATATAAAACACCGCCCGTGTGCATAAAGAACTTTTCGTCACACAAAGCTCTGATTGTGTATGAAATCAGAAATTCCGTAATGAAATCAGAATGACCAGAACGACCGGCCCGATTATTATGTCCGCCATTTTCGATCCCGGTTGGTCCGTTGAATTACGGAACGAATTGACTGCTTAGAAATGGCGGGTTATGGTTTCTAACCTACAAACTTCCTACAAATCCAATAGCTCGGTATCTATAACTAACTAATATGAATCTATTAAGCGCAATCGTTTACGTTTACTTGTCATGGCTCTCTCCGCTTCTGCTTCAGGTATTACAATGGATACCACATTGTTTAATCCATCACAAAACTCGACCGCTCGCCACGACATGATGATGAGGTTGAAATTGGCGCACTTTTTCACTAACCGACCGGAGTGACCGGCTGAAAAGCTCGATCCCTCTGATCGCGATCGAAACGACACAACCGGTGGAATACGGAACAGTCCTCTCGGTTATTCTGGTTAACCAAGTCAATTACGGAACGGATTTTGGTAGTCCGGTTAGGATCGGGTCATTCTGATTTCATTACGGAATGCACCCCAAGTGACGAAAAACTTCACAGTGACCCCGCGCCGTGAATTTTCAAAGGTGCAGCTGGCCTCAATTGGCGAATACCGCCAGCTGACGTCGAGCATGGAAACTGACCAAATAGAATATTATACGTTTTCCGAAGCACGCCCCAAAACTCAGCGCTTCATCGTTAGAGGATGCCCGGTCAACGCTGACACCCAGGACATTCATGACGAACTAACAGAGCTCGGAATCCCCTCAAGAAGCGTGACGCAGCTGCGCCGTCATACCGACTCAAAGTTGACCCCGTCCGGCGAGAAGATCCTCGGCGAGCCGCTGCCCCTGTTCTCTGTCGCGCTGCACGCCCGCGCGCCAGGTACTGCTCCAGTTGACCTGACTAAGATAACGCGGTTGCAGAACTGCGTGGTCCACCTTGAAGCCCCTCGCGATGTAAAGCAGCAAATTCAGATGTGCTTCCGCTGCCAAACCACCGGGCACATCGCAGAGTTCTGCAAACGCCAGCCCCGTTGCGTAAGTTGTGGCAAAAACCACCTGTCGGCCACCTGCGAGGTGCCAATGACGCAACCAGCCACGTGCGCCAACTGCCAGGGGCAGCACCCGGCCAACTACCGAGGATGTGTCTACCTAAAGAATGCGGAAGCGCGCCGCCAAACGACGCATTCAACGCAGGGAGCTGCGCAGACCAACGCGCGCAGACCACAGCGAGTCCCGGCGAAGCCCGTGAGTACAGGCTTCAGCTTTGCACAGGCCACCTCGGGCCACACCGCCAATCCCCTGCCAACAACTACACCCGCTGCGCAAGACCGCCAGCTACGCAGCCAACGCACAGCGAACCTCAACTACCCGAAGTAGGCAACTTTGAAAGCTTGTTTGCGTCCTTACTCCTTCGACTGGCGCACGATGCTAATCTCCTTGGCAAAGATGGTTGCCAACCTAAACATCCACCCAGCACTGACAGCGCTGGCACATCTGGTGCCAACTTTCCTTGCCAGCCTTAACACCTGCAATGTGTAACACCTGCCCCCCGACAAGCACCCTCATGACGTGGAACGGAAACGGCGTTCTAGATAAAAGAGATGAACTAACGCACTTCCTCGAAGTGCACCATATCTGCTGTGCGCTAATAACAGAGACGCATCTCACGCCGAACCGACGATGGGACGTGGCCAACTACAGCGTATACCGGTCCGACCGTGCAGACCGGCCGGCGCCAGGGAATGGCCGCGTCGGCGCCCGGACGGCCGACGTACATCGACAGACAGCCGTCCCACTGTTGCGGGACTTTCTGGACTCCACTAACGAGAGGTTCTTCGTGTCGCTGGAGAACCACCCTAACCCCCTTGTGCAAACCCCAAGAACATAACTAGGCCCTAGCAAGTGAATTGAAAAACAGTGAAAAACAACAAATAGTGATGCCTCTTACCTAGATTTAATTAAATAGCCTATAAAGGCATACAAAATTAACGCCATAGGCAACAAGCCTATTTGATAGAATAAAATGTAACACTGAATTCATTAAAAATTCACAACGAATACTATTGAAACTTTAATGCAGCTGCAAGAGACTTAACAGTATTCATATCTAGTCGAAAAATTATCTCGTTTGGCGATACAAGCATTCAAGAGGGATGAAGGAGAAAAATTTCTTCAGCCGGCCAACAATAAATAGTAACAAGACAAGTGTATCCCTCAGTAAAGCAAATCCTAATTTTCTGTGGTGTCATGTAAAGAGATTTTATTTTGTTTTTTAATCAGTCTAATTTCTTCATGTAGTTATCAACAAGAGCAGCGTTGCCATGACGATGAGAGGGCGACGCCCACAACCTGTCGCTAAGCGCTTTGCCAGCGACTTGCGCGGTTGTCGACAGAACTAAGTTCGCTGTGACGAAGAGGACCCAGTGGACCGGGCCCAGCTTCTCGAAGAACGGGTATGTCCACACGGGCGTGAACGGCTGGACCACCGCCAGGCTGAAACAAGGACGCCGTTGAAATGCCAAATAGACGCCATGTTGTTATAGAGTCAGTAAAATTTTCAGGAATCCTCCAAAATCAGCGCAATCCATGCTCATTCTTTCACAAAAATCAAGTATTACGATTTTTTAAATTGTCTGTCTCGAAAATCAAGAAAATTTGACGATATTGGGTATTAATACTAAACGAAACTAATCAGGTAGTCATGGAAATCTCCACTACGATTTTGGACGAATACGTTGGCGAATACGTAGGACGACTTTAGTTCCGATAACTTTTTAAGACTCATGTCTTTTCTGGCTTCAGCAAAATCATATTCACCTGTTCCATACACTATAGTTTTATAGCAATACGACATTAATAATTGCGTGTACGAAGAAGCCAATTGTCTTCAACTGCGAATATTTTTTTTTTACCTTTAATCTTCATATGATCTCAATAGCAAAAAAATAGTTCTGCAGCACCCCAGGGCTGCTGGTTGCACCTACGTGAGGAAGTAGAAGCCGAGCACCTTGGCCTGCGACTGCGCACTGCGCAGCACGTCGACGGGGAAGGTCGCGTGTCGGCGCGTACAGATCTCCAGCAGGCCGACCAGCACCACGCACGTGTGCAACGCGTGGTTCACCGGCCGCGAGATGTACTTGAAGAACACGCCGTGGTTCTCAATCAGCAGCGGATCCATGTTGAAGAGCACCCAGAAGTCGATGCTGACCACCTGAAGGAGCACCGTAAAATGTTGTTGTTTTTCCTTATTTTAGCATGCTTTTCGCAATGTTCTATAAAATATTACAATTCGTAAGACATGCAGACGCGCGACGATTGGTCCTAGCTACAGAAAATACATTACTTGGCTGTAGAAAAGAGGAAATTCTGCCGAAATAGCATTGTTGAGAAGACGACAGAATAGTCGTGGTTAGGTGGTTAGGTGGGTTAGCGTGGTTAGGTATTAATTAGCATCACAACAATTTGTATACAACTAAAAACAACGTTAACTTTGCGTAATATTGAGGGGTTTTTGTACTTACACTTATGCTCAATCTCAAGTTTCAACTGCAGTTGACAAATAAAAGGGTATCTGAAATCTTTGTATGTGACTGGTTTACTTTCACTTTTAGCTAGTCCTCAAGCCTCAAGGTTCACCACCAGTGCGCTGACGCCCGGTTTCGTCAGTTTTACTTTATTCTACCATTGACTATTGATTCTACAGCATGGCAATATTCGGCTGTAGATTACATTTCTGATAATAATAAATAATATGTCGGATCCATTAGATCATGATGTATGCCTTGGCTACGAACTACGAAGACAACAATGGAATGATTCGCCGGTTGTTTTTGTCAATCTGAGATTCAGATAGTATTTCGATACGCCATAAAACGCCACACTGGTTGCCCCGACGTGATGGAAACTTCAAGATTTCCAGAATCCGAACAAAATTCACACTCTGCGAACGATGAGTTCTAAATGTGGCTCTTACTGATCTATAAGTGACCAAATTCAAGTGACGCAATCGTGGCTTAAATCGACAGAATCGACGTGGGTAAGGCATTGAAGCTCAACTAGACGAATTCTAACTTAGAGTACGGGCCGATGCATTGGTTGGCCACCCTGGCCATGCACTTACGACCGAGATCGGCCACATGATGTTCACGAAGATCGAGTCCGTGAGGTTGATGAGCTTGGCGCGGGTGCGAGGCGCCGCCGACGCAGCATCCAGAGCGTGCTCCACGATGCAGCCGAGGTAGTACAGGTTATGTATCACCTACAAGCACCACATAACGGATTGACGAACAGGTTATTGGTGAGCGATTGCCGCAATATACATTGTCGTAGTTGAAGCCGTATTTCTCCAAGAAACCGATCTCATGACCCTTGTTCCAGAGGGCAATTGTCTTAAAGTACGCAGACTCTATGGAAACTATTTTACTGGGTCAAATTGAATGCCGAGCTACCAAACTTAAGCTTTTTCCCGACGTTTCGCAAAGCTATCCTGCCTGCTTTATCAACGGTCTAACTCAAGTCCCAGATTTGACCAAAAATCGAACAAACGAACAATCAATTTAACTAAGCTTTGTCAACCCCCCCCCCCCATATCCGACAAAATAAACCAACACAGTAATTTTCCTCTGGATTTTGGGCTAATCCTCATAGATACTTGGCTCACCTGGCCAAAAAGGCACTGTAAAATTGATTGAGCTTGATAAACACCACCATTTACAATGTTCGTGTTTTTGAATCATGAAATACTCAGGTTTCAAAGAGACCCAAAAGCTGAGCATGATGCGCCCGCTACAGATCACAACGCCCCCGTGTCTCACCGCCGTCCAGATGGTGCCGTACTGGACCAGGAGTCGCATCATGCAGCGGCCCAGGTCCGGGATATTGGTTTCGATCATCGGCAGCACGTAGCCGAGCAGGTGAAAGTCCAGCCGCACGTAGTAGATGACCATCACCACGTGGAACAGGACACAAGCCCGGCCGGCCATCCTAGCACCACCTAGCACCACCTGGCACCACCTAGCACCACCTGGCACCACCTGGCACCACCTGGCACCAGCTAGTACCACCTAGCACCACCTAGCACCACCTAGCACCACCTAGCACCACCTAGCACCACCTGGCACCACCTGGCACCACCTGGCACCAGCTAGCACCACCTAGCACCACCTGGCACCACCTGGCACCACCTAGCACCACCTAGCACCACCTAGCACCACCTAGCACCACCTAGCACCACCTAGCACCACCTAGCACCTTCTATAGCACCAGCTAGCACCACCTAGCACCACCTAGCACCTTCTATAGCACCAGCTAGCACCACCTAGCACCACCTAGCACCACCTGGCACCACCTGGCACCACCTAGCACCACCTAGCACCACCTAGCACCTTCTATAGCACCAGCTAGCACCACCTAGCACCACCTAGCACCCTATCGGACTCTCTGCTGCTAGCTGCTCGCTGCTCACTGCCTCAAGTAAAGGGATGCAGCCAGGAAGCTTCAGGGTTCCCACACTTAAAACATAACAATCGCAAGAGTACTCGAGGACATCACCTTAAATGATCGTATTATACTATTATGCTCATGCTAATATTTTGCTATGCATACATAAAACGTTAAATAATATAGTCTTATACTAATTCTATTGTGACAGCTTCGAGATGCGTGGTGAAAAACACTTGATAGCTTCGTGTCTTAAATGAGGGAACAATTATCACGAATAATTAATAAGTTTTTCTTATTCTCGGTAATCTCAAGGGCTTCAGAAATTAGTAACATGATTTGACGATAAAAGAAGTTATGCGATAAATTCAATAACACGAGCTTTTTCACACATCTCTGGTACAAAGGCATTGATAAAATAATGATAGGGCAATTCCCCACAAAGTTTCAGATATTTTGCCAGCCATGGATATGTGTGGATGAACGAGTAAAGGTGGCAGACTCACAGGAAAATCAACTGCAGCATGCACGTGAACGAAAATTTTGAGGTGATAGTGTCTTTTTTTTGGTAAAAAATCAGTCTTTAAGCAACAGTTTCTTCTTGGTGCCGACATTTCTATGACGACCTGAAGACGACGCCCACAGCCGGTGGCTGAGCGCCTTTCCTCCGACTTGGGCGACGACAGACAGAACTACGTTCGCCGCGAAGTAGAGAACCCAGTGGACCGGGCCCAGCTTCTGGAAGTACGGGTAGATCCACATGGGAGTGAACGGCTGGAGCGCCGCGAGGCTGAAACAGGAAGGCCGTGGAATTCAGACACGACCCCGGACCAAAGAGGGGCAAAGCAGATTCGATTTCGAACACCGAATGACACGGTGAAACCACGGTGTGATGACAGCTTGACAAGCCTGTGTGCCATTGCGCACCCGACAGCTTGGATTCGAGCACCGAGTGACACGGTGAAACCACGGTGTGATGACAGCTTGACTAGCCTGAGTGCCATTGCGCACGCGACAGCTTGGATTCGAGCACCGGGTGACACGGCGAAACCACGGATGACATCTTGACAAGCTGTGCGATTATTTCTTAAAAATCACATGAGATTTCCCGACAGGTTTGGAATAATAAGATTCATGAAACCAGCTTCAGATTAACCAACTCATTTTTTTCTATGAATCGGGAAAGGTATGCGATCCTAAATATGTTAAAAAACTGCAAAAGATGTAATCCGTGCCAATCGTAGATTCTAAGGGCCGATATCGAATTTACTATAGTTAATTCTTCATTGTAATAGGAAAGCAGAAGTTTAACGGGTAGTTTGTCACTCATGGAGATTTTGATTTGATTTATTCTATCAATTGTTTACAAGCAGATTACATTTACATCAGAAATTATCCTTTACCTTATAAAAAATAAAATATTCAGTTTACATTTGTTTCCGTCACTTCACACAATAATCTAAATACTACATTTGTAACAGGAAGTTATTTACCACTTTACACAGTACTCTTCCTTTTGCCCATGTGCGAATAAAAAAGGTAACATTGATTTTTTTCAAAGCATAATAAAATTCTAAATTAATTCTGTGGACAATTCTTTTTTGAAAATAGCTGCTTTCATAGACAATGCCTTTATTGAGACAGAAGGTTCAGCTCTAGAAACTACAAAGTCTGCTTGAACAAGGCGCTGAAGCAAGCGGCGATTACCATGCAGCCCTGAGTGCACCTACATGAGGAAGTAGAAGCCGAGCACCTTGGCCTGCGACTGCGCGCTGCGCAGCACGTCCACGGGGAAGGTCGCGTGTCGGCGCGTGCAGAGCTCGACCAACGCGATGGGCATCACGTTGGTGTGCATCACGTGGTTCGCCGGCCGCGAGATGTAGCCGAAGAGCGCGTCGAACGGGTCCAGCAGGCGGCGGTCGAGGGCGAAGATCAGCCAGAAGTTGGCGCTGACCACCTGGCGGACGCAGCGGCGGCGGCAGCGAGGGTCAAAGGCGCGCAGGGAAATGGTAGACTTGGTCACCATGCTGTGTTCAGCTGATTACAGCTGGATAGAATTTTGATCATTGTCTATAGGGAGGGACGTTCTAGACCATCAGCGTATGCCTCCAAGATAGGGAAATCGAGCTCAAAAGCTGTGCAAATGCGATTCATCGAGCGATATTCTCGAACTCTGTAAATTGGATTTTTTTCTGATAGATTAAATGTGCCGACAGTGAAGAGATTTGCAGCAATTGGTTTAATTCCGAGTTAACTTTGATTTTTTTTTTTAACAAATAAGTGTTTTTGCACCCCAAAGACCACTCGGAGAAAGTATTACCATGTACTATCATCATACTATCATACTATTATATACTGCCATACCATGACCATGGCCAACCCAATGGTCATATTGTCATACTATCAGATAAAACTCACAATCGTAATCGGCCACACGAGGCGGGTGAAGAGGGTGTCCGTGAAGTGTTTCAGCTTGTCGCGCGTTTGCAGCGGCGACATCGCGTTCAGCACATGCTCCGACAGGCAGCAGATGAAGTAGACATTGTGCAGGAGCTGCGCATGACACGGTGGGACGTTGGTATGCAGTGATAACTAACAAGAGTTTTTTGGATTTTGGAATCCCAGTTTAAACACAGAATAGATTTGTGATACGTAAGAGAGTATAAGTTAGCCCCACCCTCTGGTTTTGGATATTGTGGATCCCCAAGAAAAGCTTGGCCCACAGGCTATTGTTATCGCTTTGGGTACAAATCATGAAATCTAGGGCTCATCTGGTAACAAATAAGGACGGCGGATGTGCAAATTCACCAGAGCCAATTCGCTGCTTGCTTGTTTCTGATGTGTAATTTTGGGTAAATTGAGGTTTCTTTTAATGGTCACAATATTTTAAGAACAAAAGCGGTGGCTTTCATCGCTTACGTCTAGATCCGGCCCTGTGTAAATTATAGCTACTTAAAGTATGTTTGGGTAATTTTTAAGAATGCAAAAGAGTGACAAGCTCACCAAAACCCAGACGGTGGCGAACTGCACGGAGAGAAACAGCACGCTCTGTCGGATGATCGGGAAGCTGGAGAAAATCGTGGGAAGCACCGAGCTGAGCAGGTAGTAATCCCACGCAAAGTAGTAGGCACCCACCGCCAGGTGGAACATGAAACTTGCACGCGCCGCCATCTTGTCAGTCATTGACTCTGAGAGACTCTGCAAGTCCGGCAGTTGTTGCATGGATGCCAATTTCCATCTTCCTACTTTCCTCGCAGTTGAAAAGTCCATAGCGTTATCTGCAAAAAGTATCGGCAGTGATGTGTACAGAGTGCATGTTAGGGGCTTTGAACCAACCAGCAATGCTTATATCTGTTGAAGAAATATGAACTTTGGCTTGTGTGATTGACAGATGATGCTGTCAATAAAATGATATTCGAAACATGCTCGAAGCAAACCTTTCGAAATAAACCACGAAGTAAAAACTCTAAGAAATTCTTGGAAATAGCTAAAAATTTGTTCTTAATTAATTAGAATATTGTCAAACTTTAGGATATAGCACGTATAATGGGTTGTTTACCTTATCTCACTCGTCAAAAAAGTTCAAAGCCTCTGTATATTATACACCTCAAGAAAAAAATAATCTGATAAAAATTACAAATTACAATTAATCTGTAATGGGAGAGATCACAATAATTTAAAAGCGTTATCATGTAATCTAATTATTCTTTCAAGTAATAACACAACTAATTACCATAGTATGTGTAAGCAACGCCATTAAAACAACAAGTATATCTGATCGCTCACAGCGATAACTTCCTTGCGATGCGTTTGATGGTGATACGAGATGCAAAGTGCACATGATGGCTTAGAAGCAGAGTTCTCGCACGACGAGCACATGGAATGTGTCGTGTAAGCATCAGCAACATCCGACAGGCCAGACATTGAGAAGGAGTAGGAGATGATCCAGCGGCGACCGAGCGGTCAGGTCGGGAGTTAGGCGCCGGTCGCCGGATATCAGGAGTTTAAATATACATTTATATCAAACTTAATGAACTGAGGACACTGTTAAACCCTTTGTGTAGATCCAGGCAAGTTATGTCTTCTCAGATTGCGCAAACGAGATCTAAGTCTCTTCATCAATCAAAGTTCTATATCTTAACAATAGCGTAAAGTCTCGTCGACCGTCGTTATGCAGTCCATAAAAAACAGCTAAATGCATGTCAAGTGAATTGACCTTTTCACCAATTGATGCTGCTTTGCAAAGATTGCACTATATACTCACTGCCTCAACGCTATTTCATAGCCTTTTCTTTAATGGTTCTGATGAACGAAGAAGAATAACATATTTTCATATGGGGTGTGGGTGTTTTAGGCGTATTGAACATAAATTATTTAATTACTTGTGATGAATTCAGCTGACTGAATCGGAACAAGAACTAGGAAAAGAACCCCGAAAGTTGCTGCTTGAAACAGAAAAAGATATTCTGAACCGAAACTCGAACAGAAAAAATTAACCGGAACGCGAGGCGCCTTGGTTTTTTTGGCGTTTCGGTTCCGGCTAAGACGCTCTACGACTAAGAAAACTCAAAGAACGACTGCCATTTTCATTTAACCAAATCTTCAAACTAAATCCGCATGCGCGCTATTAAATAAACAGTGCCTTTCTTACCACTCGCATATTGTCAATCTTTTTACTAGGATCTTTACTTTTATACATTCTTCAGCTAATCCAATTAGCAATAAAGTTAAATCGGCAACTGAAAGCTTATTAAGCATCATGTTGCTACTATACTATCGACTACTAGCGCATAGCGGACAGGGATATTATTAAATTAAATAGAGTTAACACATACAAATGAATTATGTCAATTTAGCCAATAACCAAAAACAAATACAGCGGCGACAGATTCAACCTGCGACCTTGAGCCAGCTGACGCCGCCGTCCGACCAACGACGGCCAACCAGCCGACGTCGGCGTCGACACACTCACACCACAGCACGGCGACACCATGGCGACACGGCAGCCGGCGCTCACCCTCGACAACTTCAACCCCCGGCTGCAGGGCATGCGCTTCGAGGTGCTCGGCTCGGTAGCCATCCGCGCGCAGCAGTTGCACGACGAGCTGGCGCAGGTGGGTGACAGGGGTGTCAGGAGTGTCGGGTGGGTGTCACGTGGTGTCACGTAGTGTCAGAGGCAACGGGAAGGAATGTGTGGGGATAGAATCACGGTCGACACCAGCAGTTATCAAGGGCGTTTAACCTGAAGGTGATTAAGAAATCACCATCAGTTAACGGAACAAAAATTAACATCATATTTTTTATATTTTGGCAACTTAAGAAAATCACCGATGATAATGATTCGCTGTTTAAAATGTTGCCTAAATGCTTAATATAAACCTGGTTATTATAAACTCGGAAGTAGACATTTCTCAAATATCCCCAATGATGTGGTTGTATAACATCTACGTTTTGACACTTGCTGGATCAAATACTAACGCTTTCCACTTTTTTTGTTTGTTTGTTGTCAGTTGCTGAGCTAGCTGCTGTCAGCAGGTAATTTATAAGATACTAAATGACATGATAATCTGCAATCAAATAATCAATTCCATCACGCTGAAACCACAGGTGTTAAGAGGGAAATGCATGTTTGTCTGGGGCATGCAGTTATAAATGTTGCAAAAAGTCTTACTCTGTGTACGTTACTTATCAGCCTCCCAACAAGAATAGATGGTGTCTTATGTCGAAGCGGAATGCAAGGCTGTTGATGAGATAAGTCACAGAAGAGTCACAGTGGCGGCTCGAGTGTCTTCCGAGCGGTCAACACACTTTTGTTTCCAGATTTTAACACCTGAAGCGCGCAATCCGCTCAATGACATGATTAGTATCATGGATTGAAATTTCATGACATCGAAGCGATGGGTGACCTGGAATAACAGGAAACACAGATAAATTATTACCAATTTCGATTTTCGACGCATATTGAGCTGATAAGGAAATATTTGCGCATACATCTTAATGCTATATGGAACTTCTTACATCCCAAGAGAACCACAAAAAAAACGATCTTTAAAAAATATAAAATAATATTATGGATATAATTTAATCAGCAGAGCAGCATGTTACAAATCATGTGAAAAGTAGTCCAGAAAAATCATGAAAGACATCACGTTGGTTGCTTGCCCGAGTGCCAAGTAGCACAATCCGCCACTGCTTTCCCCTTGATAATGATAACCCATCGCCCTCCAGATAACCTTATCTCTCGCGTTGCCTCGCGACCAGCTCCCGCCGACCAAGATCAGTCTCCGCCGCGCGATCCTAGCGGCCGAGTGAGTTAACACCAAGCGCCAGGTGCAAAATGGCGTCGCACGTGTGTCGCGTGGGCAGTGGCGTAGCGTGTCAGTGGCGCGCGGTCGGTGTCGGGTTGCAGTGGCGGCGCGGCGTGGTTTCGCAAGCCGGTCGCAGCGGCGCGCTGCTCACGCTGGACAACATCAGCGCAGGCGTGCTGCGCATGGAGTACGCGGTGCGCGGCCCGCTGGTGGCGCGTGCGCAGGAGATCGAGAAGGCGCTGCGGGAAGTACGCTCGAATTGCGCGGCAATCACGAATTATGGATGGATTTTAGTGGCTAGCCGTATGCTGCGATGGCGTTGTGTTGCGTTATGTTGACGAAATCTTGGTCAAAATCCCAATAAATATTTTGACTTTTGAGAGGCTGGGTAAACATTGACAAATTACCAAAAAAACTCCTTTTACTTAGAGACAACTAGAAAAAGGCTCAAGCTCGGTACATTAAGACATCAAAATGTCGTAAATGAAGAGGCCCGTAAAAGGAAAACGAATTTTTCACTAGGTTTCGTAATACTTTCTGATGTGCTTTGTGTATAACCATAGATTTATCTTCAAAACGCGACGTAGAAACTAGATTCAAGTTGAAAAACTATTTCCAAAGAGGCATGTGTGTATTTATCATTAGATAAAAATCTTTTATTGGTCCTGAAATGGGTAAATTTGAAAGTTCTCTTTTGCTTGAGAAATGTGAATCACAGCGCCGTGAGCTGAACTAACCCGACGTTGCGTGCTCCTGCCGCCAGGGCGCCGAGAAGCCGTTCACCGAGGTGATCAAGGCGAACATCGGCGACGGCCAGGCGATGGGCCAGCTGCCGATCACGTTCATCCGCGAGGTGGTGGCGCTGGTCACGCTGCCCTCGCTGCTGGACGACCCGCGGTTCGCCGAGGATGTCAAGGAGCGCGCCAAGGACATCCTGGCAGGTCGGTGTTTTGAGCAAGGACATCCTGGCAGGTGGATGTCTTGAGCAAGGACATCCTGGCAGGTGGGTGTCTTGGGCAAGGCATCCTTTGATGCCTTGCTTAAGCTATCCTTTGAACCAGACAACTCAATGTTAAGGGACTGCAATGGCATTTTCAGGTGAACTGTGACATTTTTTGTATGACTTTGGGCCTACACAGTGGCATCATGAACGAACCATGATAGGGTGATAGAAAGAATCGCTTTTGAGGGAGGCAGTACTTCTTCTGTGTCCACGGCACTGAGAGGGGTTCTTCCTTGTGCGATCTGCTGCTGCTGCTGCTGCTGGTGGTGCTGGTGGTGGTGGTGGTGGTGGTGGTGGTGGTGGTGGTGCTGCTGCTGCTGCTGCGGCGGCTACTGCGGCTGCTGCTGCTGCTGCTTCTGCTGCTGCTGCTGAGTGCTGCTGTGGCTACTGCTGCTGCTGCTGCTGCTGCTGCTGCTGCTGCTGCTGCTGCTGCTGCTGCTGCTGCTGCTGCTGCTGCTGCTGCTGCTGCTGCTGCTGCTGCTCCTGCTTCTGAGGGACGCATTCTCTGCAGGCTGCCAGGGCGGGAGCGTCGGCGCCTACACGGACAAGCCGGGTATCGAGCGCGTGCGCAGACAGGTGGCGGCGTTCATCGAGCGTCGCGACGCCGGCGTCCCGGCGGACTGGCGCGACGTCGTGATTTCGTCCGGCGCCACCGGCATCATCAAGGTCAGTCGCAAAGTCGGCGGGTGCCATCTCTTCGTTTTCTTGTGTCACCGGTATCTTGACAACACAAGGAATTGTATCAATTCACGTTGTAAACTATGTTGACCTTTTCGTCAGAAAGCCTGATAACTTTTAAATAAGTTATTTGCACAGCTATGTGCCCGCTTTATCAAAAGCCTATCAAAAGTTCCAGAACAAAAGAAAAAGAACAATCAACCAAGTCTGTTCGAAAATCCCACACAAAAAATGGAATTCTTCAAAAAAATAAAATCTGAAAAATACTCTATCCTAGCCTTCCTGATCAACTTGAAATATAAACGAATTATTCTTGTGATTCTTTTGTTCGAATTTTGGAGTAGCCTAGGACATGAATTTTGATCCTGGATAAAGCAGGCAGCATAGTTGTACGAACTGTTGGAAAAAGCTTAGGATTTCCCAGTAGCAGTCTTGCCTTCAATAACTTACATGCTAAGAACTAAGGGCGTAGGTATTATACTAATACTGTTAATCTGTGTATGTGTGTAATCCGGGTGTACCCTGGGATTGACGTGAACCCCCTGGCCCGTGCAGTCCGTGTTGAAGCTGCTGATCGCTGAAGAGGAGCCTGGCAAGCCGGCAGGTGTGATGGTTCCCATTCCGCAGTACCCTCTCTACTCGGCTTCCCTGGCCGAGTTCGGCATGCACCAGGTGAGTCCCCAGCAAGCACCTCGTTCCACGCTAGCTCCAACACCAATTTTCTGTAGATGTGTCAATTAATTTTTCTGAGATTAGATGTGCCGAAAATTGGATTTTTCATGGACCTCTTAGTGATGCGAAGGTAATTCGTTTCTTTTTCGAAATTTTAAATAATTCTTTCCATAAGAACAGAGCCCGGCAAGTCAATCTATTGAGATGGCTTCACCACCCTCTGTTGACATGGCTTATACTCATTGTCTGCAATCTGATGTAAGGTAATGCTTGGGACTATGGCTTGTACCACGTCGCGTTGCTTTGTTCGCCGTCACCCTCGGTGACCCTTGGTGACCCTTTGTGACCCTCGGTGACAGATCGACTACTACCTCGACGAGGAGAACGAGTGGGCCCTGGACCTGGCCGAGCTGGAACGCGCCCTGGAGGAAGCCAAGCAACACTGCACACCGCGCGCCATTGTCGTCATCAACCCGGGAAACCCGACCGGTGCGACGGAATAAATCATTGCAATTATTTTATTCCAAATTAACTCAGTCAGGCAACTCCGGTAAAGCTACCACATTTTATCTACAATGAAACTAAATTTCTCGGACTTTTCCAGTTTCAATTTTTTTCGATCGACCTATTTCCAAACCAGCTTCGCAATTTTGGTATCAGCAGTAGGCCAAAATTAGTATTATATTTATCTTCATCTTTGTCTTCTTCCTTTTATCGCCTCTCATCACATTGAGATACTCGTAGTCTTCCCTAAAAAGACAGAAAAAAAACAGTAAAACCTTGGTTTGTTTAAGTGCGAGCTTCATTATAACGCAAGTCAACAGTCCTCACCCAGTCAGAACAGCAAGCAATTCAACTAACACCACCGTATACCGCGTAGCATCAGTACAGTGTTATAGCTAATGATAATGAAGATATAAGCCAATGGTCCGTTGCAGGCCAGGTTCTGTCGCGCGAGAACGTCGAACAGGTGCTGCGCTTCGCGCAGGCCCACCGTCTGGTCATCCTCGCCGACGAGGTCTACCAGGACAACGTCTACGCCGAGGGCAGGGCGTTCCACTCGTTCAAGCGCGTGTCGCACGAGATGGGGCCGCCGTTCAGCCAGATGGAGCTCGCCTCGTTTATGTCCTGCTCGAAGGGTGAGTCCGCGTGCCCATGACGCTTAGAAAGTTCAGTGTTTGCTTCAAATGCGATGAATATTGAATATTATTCATTATTATTGCCCTTTCGTTCAACGAAATGAACAGACCAGTGGCACAGAGGCAGCTATCAATACAGTTCGTCGCTAAAAACCGCATCATCAACGCAGAATGCACATCAAACCGTTAAAGGTCGTCCAATCAGACGTCCATTCTTACAAAACCTCGAAAGCATGGTTTCTACTGAGTAAAAACCACACTAACGAGGATATTCCTTGGAGTCATTCACTAGTTACATAACTAATCTTGAAGGGCAACTTACAGAGTAAAAAATGCATATTAAATCGCTTATAATCGTCCTTTAAACCATGATAACATTAATTCCCACCAAACCACTTAATCTCACAAGTGTAATCGACGTGTGGCGCGGTTAGATATCTGATTCTGATCTGAAAGCTGACTTACATGACAGATATACCTAACCTCGTTATCACCTCGGTGAAAACCGACGAAATACATCAGAGGCTGTAAGTGGAACCGCGTATATGCAACAAGTATTTGCATTTAGGTTTAAATTCACATTGTAATAAAAGCGTACCCAACGTCATAATTGGGGTTAGCCGAGTTTGTTGGTGTGTGATCGCAGCATGGCGTCACTAGATTCAGCGCCTTCTCTGGTCATTCATAGTCCTGAATCTATTGGAGCCCAACAACTCAAACAAACTTAAGATGAATTCGACATGGTTGACCCGGGTTCAAATACCGACACGGATGTAAATTTTGGAATTGATATTTCGTTTCTAATAATCACATGCATCAGAGGCTAGCTTATGAACGCAACTGCAAGAGTGTCAACTCCGGCCAATGTATCGCTCGCCAGGCTACATGGGCGAGTGTGGCCTCCGCGGCGGATACGTCGAGTTCGCCAACCTGGTGCCGGAGGTGAAGGCGATGTTCCTGAAGGCCGTGTCGGCGGAGACGTGTCCGAGCACGATCGGGCAAGCGGTGCTGGCGTGCGTCGTGTGTCCCCCGGCGCCCGGAGACCCGTCGCACGCACGCTTCGACGCCGAGCGACGCCAAGTGTTGACCTCGTTGGCGGCGCGGGCGCGACAGGTCGAGCAGGGGTTCAACGCGATGGAGGGCGTCGAGTGTCAGCCCGTGCAGGGCGCCATGTACGCCTTTCCCAAGGTGCGTGGGGCCACGGGCTGGGCCAGGAGCAGGGAGAGAGAGGGTTTACAACGAGAGTTTAGAAATTGAAAAGAGCCGCATTGCCACTTTGGGTTAGATTTCCCTATCAATTCTTTGGTTAAAATGGTCGAGGGAACAAGGAAGAGAGGGAAATCTCAATCCAACTGGCTTTTCTTATTGAGGATTTGACGTCATCTTTTACTGAAGGGAAAGGTAATATTTTTTTCCCAATTTCCCAAAATTCTTCTCAAAGACGATTCCAAATTGTTCGCTTATGGAAACATACACGTTGCTATTCCTCTTGGGAAGGTTTGCTAGGGTCTCAGCATATACCCTTAATAGTTTGCCAAAGCCCCAAATTAGAGCCCACCAATACAGCCCATGCTAAAAAAGAAAGTGTTTTTTTATAGAGAATGTAGTAGCGAATTTGGCGACTTAAGCTAATTGGCCATAAATGCTGTTATAATATGAATCATTTAGAAGCCTTTGACAGCAGTAAGAAAGTGCCCACTCCAAACCGTAGACACAAACATCCCTGCTTGCCTTTGTCCAACGAGATGTTGTGCGCAGCTGACGCTGCCTGCGCGCGCCTCGGCCGCTGCGCGCGCAGCCAAGCAGCCGCTGGACACGTTCTACGCGCACGCGCTGCTCGAGGCGACCGGCATCTGCGTGGTGCCTGGCTCGGGGTTCGGCCAACGGCCCGGCACGGCGCATTTCCGCACCACCATATTGCCGCAGCCGCCGCAGCTCGCCGCCATGTTGGACAAGATGGCCGCTTTCCACGCCGCCTTCCTGCGACAGTACAGCGACTAGCCGCTCGCCGCGCAGCTCGCCGCCATGTTGGACAAGATGGCTGCCACGTTGGACAAGATGGCTGCCACGTTGGACAAGATGGATGTCATTTTGGACAAGATATGTCATGTTGGACAAGATGGTTGCCACGTTGGACAAGATGGATGTCATGATGGATGGATTTTTGATAGGATGGGCGGACATACACAAAAGCTACCAATCCAATGCCAAATATTTGCATTTCGCATAGACATTACGAGTTTGCGAAGTTAATTTAGCACAACAAGCAAAGCAGAACGGGCATAGAATTGAAATTCAGGACAAAAATTAAAGAAATGTTATCACCAATTTATTTAAAAAACTTTGACGTACTTTTATATTGACTTCCATGTCCAAGTCCACAATAAATTGACAATAGCAATGAATCCACGGCGCTCCGTGCGCCATTCGTCATCACAGAGTTGTGCTTTGAAAACATACTATCGAGGTGATTTCATTGAATATGCCTCCGTCGGTGTCAAATACCAAGTCTTGAGTCTTGACAGAAAGAATTCCAAATCAGATCTGCACCATTTTGTTTGATCGTCATCTCTTCCCTTGAAGTTAAAATAAACTATTTTCGGTTGACGCAATTAGGCACGCAATTGTAGTCGGTAATCATGTTTTTAGTCTTGTCGACCTGGCACCTCCACTTTAAAGCAACATGTTGACAAATACATGTTATTGTTGAATTTTATCTTGTAAATCTTTCAGTTTCATCTCACTCTAGATGCCAAACTATTGACCCTAATCAAATTTGACGTAACTT
The DNA here is from genome assembly GCA_921293315.2 of Nemurella pictetii. Taxonomy (NCBI): domain Eukaryota; kingdom Metazoa; phylum Arthropoda; class Insecta; order Plecoptera; family Nemouridae; genus Nemurella; species Nemurella pictetii. The sequence goes on along the minus strand of OV121118.1, from coordinate 6,974,708 downwards.
TTCATATGACCCTCGACACAAGAGTATAAAAATATTATCCTTTGTGTACACTGTTGAGTATGGTGGTGATATAGGTATAGGCATGGTTAATTCGGCTTTCAATCAAACACAAACAGTAATTAAAGATAAAATAGTATCAATATATTTAAGAAAGGCTGTAACATTAGCTTTATGTTTTTGTGTTGAACGTTGATGCCCTTGTCTTCTGTGTGCAACTTTGCCTCACTCCTCATTCATCACTGTGACAAACTTTATTTCACTCCCACTCACTCCGATCTAGACTGGGCATGAAAACTCGACACAAACATACAAAGCTATTTATAGGTGTCTAATAATCTTATATAGATGTAACGAATTGTGCATAAAAGTAGATTTGAATTGTGCGTGGCTAGCATTTTCAGTCCTTGTTCTATTTCTGCTGCTGCCTGCTGCCTAGGCAGACCAATCGGCAATCCATGGGTAAGCATAGCTTTACCATAAAAACCGCCACCAATGCTAAAAGCCGCAAATACAAACTTCGACTCGGCGTGAATATATAATAATATGTTGAACTATGAATTATTTTAATGGAAAAATTGGTGTTTGATACAAGTAATTTAACAGGTTGATGAAACGGCAACTGGGAGTATTACTGGGACTTGTGGAGATTGGTAACAAACGGTGTTGATTGGAGTTTGACCTGAGAGTATAAATGTGAATAAAGTATGGTGGATGTGAGTGAAATGGACATTGGACAACCCAGATGGCCACCACTGAGATTCCTTAGCCTGGAGCCTTAACCTTCTTGATACAGAAACACAAAGTGCTAGGCTATGGCCACAAAAAGCTTAAGACCCCTATAACTAATAAAGCACCCCAATTTTCAAAACCCACTCTGTGCCTTTGCCTGCATGCCGTTTGGCTGTAAATTTTTGCCCACGAATTAACGTGAAACATCCTCAATTTTTTTAAATTGAAAACTAACATAAAAAATAGATTTTTCAATAGATTTTTACAGTGCAATATGCTGGCACTAGCATTGGCTAACATGATCCTACGAATTCTAATCTGGCCATGTCCAGTTGCCAGCAATTTGCATCTTTGGTAACTCCACAAAATTAAAAGTTGGCAACAACAGACTCTTTCATAATCTCATAATCTCTTTCAATATCTACGAAACCCTGAAAACTTTTCGTGCGCAGAATACTAAAAATAAACATAATGCAACACCTCAAACGAGGCCTGTTAAAGCCGAGTATAATCAACGTAATCGCGTGATGTCGTGAATCTGGCTTCGCTGCCGGCAAACCAGGGTTGTCTGAGCCGATCTGAAAGCCCTGCGAGCCCGGCGTTCCGGCTGCGTTTCCGCGCAGGACGGGTCAAGGCAAGATGGCGCGCACCTTCTGCGCAATGTCCGCGCGGCAAAGCGGGCAGCTCGAGACGGCCGCCGCGCAGACGACGCAAACGCACACGTGTCCGCACGGCACAAGCACCACCGCGCACTGGCGGCCAAAAAACACACTGCTGACTTGCGCATGCTTGCACGGTGGTTGGAGAAGTGTGGCAAGACCGAGGTGGAAATAAGACTAGTCAGATGCTTCCTGTCAATATGGCGGATAAGAAACTCGTCCACTAAAACCAGGATTAATATTCCTATCCGATTACTCTGTACAAACCTTATACCAGATGCATATTTAGTATCTTGAACTAGAATTCGGAGGAAAAATCCAAATTGAATGTTTATTTTTTGTCCAGTAGAACTGGTAAAGGATTGTAAATGTGCATTGCCATCTATGTAACAATGAACTTGAAAGCTCTAAGAAATTTTAAGTCAGAATTAGTTTGAAAATAGGCATTGGAATGCTTGTGGGAACAAAAGCAACATTATACACTGAGCAACAATGTTAACACACAACATTTTCACTTCTGTTGACAGGTCAATGTGAATTAAAAATCAAAATTATCTGCATTCACAGCTCTTGATACGTAATTAATGTAGGTATCTGAATCTGAAACGATAAACAAGGCAGTGTCGGTGTCCGTTCGTTACCTGAGCTTCCATGCAGACGACGCATTCAGCCTCCCCCCAATTGCTGTCCGCCTCCCGACCCGCCCCCTGGTCCAACGGGGGGGCGGAAGGGCCCGCCGGCGAAGGTCCACCGATGAGTCCGGTGGACGCATCCGGGCCAAAGTCCTCGCTGAGATGCGCTTCGATCGCATCTAGGACGGCCTGCGGAAGTTTGCAGCGTTACGTGACCTCTCGAAAAACTGTGATGACATCGGACGTTGTCAGTAGACACTTGAGATCGATCAAAAGTGGCAAGCAAATCCCCCTAAATAAGATGACCATTATGTAAGATGTTTTAACATTGTTTTAAGTTGTACCTAGATGGCTTGGAAGTGCCTTAATTTCTTCCTTCGCCCCCTAGGCAGCGCTGCCGATTCTGACTAATTATCTTTATTTCTTGTTTCCTTAAATACAGGGTCAAGTTATCATCTTCATCTAGAGCATCTCGGGTTACTTTTTATCCGGCTTGCCAAGCCTGGCGATTTCCCAGCGTCTTATTCACTATAAGAATCTATCTATGGCTTTTAAAATCTATCAAAGTGACTGCTGTTTTAAAAATAGGCTGGAAGAACATCTGGTGGAATTATGCCCATTCTTAATGTGAGTATCTTTTCAAGTAGATTATTATTATGTGATATGTTCTATAACAATTGTATTGTTCATGGAATTATTCTTGTTTAACTATAGCCTTTGTCATTCACCCCCAACTTTCTGTTAGGCTAGGTTAGCTTCATCATCAGCCTGCCATTCACCCTAGCAGCTTGCTGCTAGGCTAGGTTATACATTATTATCTTTATTATTATTATTATTATTACTATTATTATTATTATGACTAAAATCACTTCCCTCCCCACCATCCAACTCTTCGTCCTTTTCAACCTTTCAACCTTCGTCCTTTGTAAGCGCAAGACATTTGGCGGCGGCTACCTGTCTGAGCGGCGCGTGCCGCAGCCCGCACTCGAGCAGCGCATCGTGGTCGAGTTGGCGCAGGCGCTGGGGTTGGCGCAGGGCGTGCGCCAGCAGCGGCAGCGCGTGGAAAGCGCCGGCCAGCACCAGCCGCTGAGCCAGCCGCGGGTGCAATCGCCGCTCGGCCTCCGCCTGCGCCGCCGGCCGAGACTCGGCCAGTCGCTGGTATTGCGACAGCCAGAAGTCTGCAAACAGACCACCGTTGTTGGCTCAACGGTTCTAGCGAGTAGCCGTGGGGAGGAGCACGGGCAATGGAGCACATCGAAACTAATTTTGAGCTTCAAAATTCAAATCTTGTTAAAAATGCACTCCTGCAATAGCCATCCTGCATCATGGGTGTCATACATCTTTGATTGAATATTCTGTTAGGGAAAAATGATGTCAGATACATAAGTAAAGCCAGTTAGGTTGTTATTTCCCTCGGTGAAAAAGTAGAACCAATAATTTTTTTTTAGATCTTTTCATTGTTTTCATTCAAAGAACATGGAATCACAACCCAACTGGCTTATTTAAGTGGGTATCAGTGTAATTTTTCACTGAACGGAATAGGCCTTTTACTTACACTAATCGAGAACTCATAGAAAAAACTTGGTTTAATTCATTTTTATACAGGAAAGACTCAACAGATTCGCTGAATTTTGTGGCATCTTGCACGTAATTTATCATAAGACTGGTTTGACGGAGTGGTTTTTACTACTGCCTAATAACTTAGTTTATATTATTTGTTACTTCATTTGAAAACTTTAATTTAATATTTGTGACACAACCTATTGCAACCAAAAGGAAAGAAATGTGCTTTATGTATCCATTGTCCAAAGTTGTAAATTAACTCCAATTCTATTCTATTCAGTGCCACAAAAAGATGGTTCTGCTCTGGTGTAACAAGGGTTACATTTGGTCATTACTCTTTCACTAGCATTTAGCTACATCTCGAGCATTCCAGCAATATTGCATGCACTATGATCGGATATGAGTTAGCAGTTCAAAGGTGCCGACTATAGCAATTGTAAGGCTTGGTGGTTCATCAGACTGCAAGCCATTGGCAGAGCTAATTTAGACCTAGGCGAGGACAGCCGCCTGAAGCACTCACCTATTTCACTATTAAATATCACATTGAACTATATTCGACAATTATCATTAAAACCAATAAAATCGTATAACAGCGCCGTTATAGTTCTACTACGACAGCGCTTGTTACACTGGTGGCAGCGGAAAACATTTCTCAAATCAGTACCGAAGATCGAAAGCCTGAAGACGCTACCCGAAGAAACAAGAATTTTGAGAAAATTAGCATCGAGAACTTCCCTTCGAGCTTGCGACGAGTCTGCGAGCGCACACCACTTCCCGAGCACGAACTTTCCGACGCTGGACTTTCGAGGAACCAGGGGATTGCAGAGCCGAACCTTTCGAGGAATGGTGCATTTCGTCGGGCCAGTTGGTGAGTCAAGCTAGATTGATTTTGGTCGTCAAATAATTAATTCAATTCGAGTAGTCTGTTATTTTGATTTAGTTAAATATTCATGCCAGTTGAAAAGAAGGAAAATATGGCTGATCAGGCAGAAACAGCGACTTCAATAGTAGGGTTGATTACCCAAGTAGAGCCATTTTCTGGGGAAGTAAATTCTATTCCGGTGGAGGCTTTTCTGCGTAGTGTTGATTTGGCTGGGCAGTTAGGAGCTTGGAATGACGAGCATAAGTTGGGCGTCGCTCAGTTGAAATTAAGAGGTCAAGCACGGGCGTTCATGACAATAGATAATTTTGAGTCCGGCGCACTTAAAGATTGGGGAGAATTTAAAAATTTATTGACGCAAAAGTACAAGAAAACTGAATTTCCAGAATTTGCAGAGCAGGTGTTTCGGAATTGTGTGCAAAAAAGTAGCGAGTCAGTTGCGAATTATTCGGCTCGGCTACGAATCGAAGGCCAGGGGATGCTACAGTTGTCGAACGATCCGGCAGAAGACAGAGTTAGGAGGAAGTTGTTTAATGATTCGTTGAGGAAGCAATTTTTGCATGGCATTAAGGGTAGTTTTAAACGTTATGTGCTGTCGAAACAACCAACTTCGTTTGAGGAGGCAATCACAGTAGCGGAGCTGGAGGAAAAGAACGAGCTTCTAGCAGCGAGTTCGAGTAAAACGGTTTTTGCGGCGAGTCATTCCAATGCGCATCAGGAAGCCGATAACCAAAATTTTAGCACCACTAGGAACGTCGGGTATGGTAGATTCAATTCCGGCGCATTTAGGCCAAGATTCCCGACCTATCAAGATTGGAGGCCGAGGTCGAACGCACCTAGGCAGAATTTCCAGGCACAGAGGCAACAATTTGAGGCGAGAGGGCAGTATTTTGTTCCACATGTTAGAGGGCAGTTCCAGCAGGGAGCCAAGGGAGCGTTTTCAAGGGAGCGACGGAACTCAGCAACAACAGCAGGGAGTACGGAACGCGTGCGATAATTGTGGGAGCAAAACGCACAACACCGCGATTTGCAGGAATAAATTTCAGCCGACATGTCAGTATTGCAATAAGCGAGGGCACACAGCAGATCGGTGTTTCGCGATTCATCCGCCGAATCAACCTCGTCCAGTAAGCGCAGAGAAAGACCCAAAATAAGGACGCCCCGTGCAGAGGCCCAGAGTCATGGTGGCGTAATGGTTGGTAGCAAAGTTAAAGGGCAAATTAAAACCAAAATATACAGCATAAGACAAGAAGTGGGGGAATTACGAGCGGTGCAGTTATTTGTGGATGAGATAGGTTACAATCTGTTGGTGGATCTAGGAGCAATGATTTCTTTGATAAAGCCGCATGTTTTGAATGGTCAGCAGTTAGAGAACGAGAGCTGGCAGAGAGAGCAGGTGACGGGCTTAGCGGGCAACGTGATACCGATTGAAGGTACGGCAACGATTCGTTTCAGCATCACCCCTTCGGCGGGATGCGCTTTTGATCACAAGTGTTACGTGTGCACCGACGAGCTAGCATTGGAAGCAGACGGTATTTTGGGAATTGATTTTCTTGACAAATATAGGGCAATAATTGATTTGAGTAGCAATGTTCTGGTGATCGGAGGCAGAATTTTACCGCTATTATACATGAATTCGGTGAGTGGGAGAGTTAATAGGGTGTCTAGAGTCAAAGAGAATATAGCGAAAGATTCAGGATCTGTGAATTGCGGGAACCAAATATCGCAAGTGTCAAGTGCCAGTAGTGAAAGCGAAAGCCGAAGGCAGATAACGGCGTCCCAGAAACAGACCGAGAGATTCAAAAATGTCAATCAAATGGATTATTCGAAGAGAGGAGAGAGGGAGCATTATGCCAATACATTGAAATTGCAGAAGTTAGAAAGATTAGAATACTGTAGATATGTTAGGGAACGATTCCTGGGGAAGAGCAAGGGAAAGATGGCACTTAAGAAGGAGGCTAGGGAAGAAGTGAGTCAGCAGTCTAAGGAAGACGAAGCACAAGGCCAGTGTTTTGTCCGAAGCACATCGAGACTGGTTGTTCCCCCCCGAAGCAAATTTTTATGTGAAGGGATTCAGGACTTAGCTACTCCGGGAGACCAGATCATCGAACCTATGGAAGTGAAAGTTTATGGGATAGCAGTGGCGAGAGTAATAATTAAACCCAGAGAAGATAGACTTGTACAACTGCGATTAATGAATATTACGAATGAGGAGTTAGTTATTAATAAGGGTACGATAATTGGTCAGGCAGTTCCAATGGAGAGAATGAATAATAGTGATCTAATTAAAAAGAAGCAGGATGAAATTTTAGTAGCAGGGGTAGGTTATACTCTGAGCAAGAAGAAGGAGAATGTTAATGTGAGCTTAGAAGAGTTCATTGATTTATCGCACTTGGAAGGTAACCTTAGGAAAGAGACGTTAGAGTTTCTAAATTCATACGCAGATATTTTTATGTTACCGGGAACAAAGTGGGGGTGTACTAGCACAGTGGTGCATGAGATTGATACAGGCAGCAGCACACCCATAGCACACCAGCCTTACCGCGTAGCACACAGTCAGCGCCCAGTGCTAGATGCAATGATTAAGGATTTGTTGGAAGGAGGAATCATCGAACCCTCCACATCACCTTGGTCAGCAAGAGTCGTCCTCGTCAAAAAGAAAGGCAACGAAACAGGAGCGGCAGGAATGAGGCTATGTTTAGATTTCCGTCCATTGAATGCTATTACTAAACGCGATTTTTTCCCAATACCAAATTTACACGATGTCTTGGATCAGTTAGGGGCGAATAGCATGTTTTCGACATTAGATTTTCAGAGTGGATATTTTCAGGTAGGGATGGCACCAGCGGACATGGACAAGACGGGATTTTCGACTCCCACAGGTCACTATAGGTTTTTGAGAATGGGAATGGGTCTTAAGAATTCAGGGAGTACATGGCAGCGTTTAATGTATTCGGTGTTGTCAGGGTTGACGAACGAGATCTGTCAGGTCTACCTAGACGACGTCGTGGTTTATTCGAGTGGATCGCATGATAGGCATTTTCAAGCTTTGGCAAAGGTTTTCGACAGAATCAGGGAGGCAAATCTTAAATTAAAACCGTCAAAATGTAAATTTTTTGTTAAGGAGACTAAGTATCTAGGTCACGTTATTAGTTGCGATGGCGTGAAACCCGGCCCAGAATTGATAAGAACAATTAGAGAATATCCAGTACCCAAAAACGTTAAAGAAGTCAGACAATTTGTAGGTCTGGTGACATTTTATGCCAAATTTATTAACAAGTGCTCACATCATATAGCTCCATTAACTAAATTAACCGTAAAAGACGCACCGTTCGAGTGGTCGGACGAATGCAAGGGTAGTTTCGAGTTTTTGCGATCAGCGCTTACGAGTAACTCGATTTTACAATATCCAAATTTTAACGAACCGTTCATACTAGCGACAGACGCATCGGGCTATGCTCTAGGATCTGTGTTATCTCAGAGAGTTGACGGGGTAGAAAAACCAGTGGCATTTGCTAGCCGTCAACTGACGAAAAGTGAAAAGAACTATACGACGACTGAGTTGGAATGTTTAGCTTTGGTTTGGAGCGTGAAACACTTCAAATGTTTCTTGTATGGCGCAGCTCATAAATGGACGGCCGTCACAGATCACAAGAGTTTACTCTATTTGCGAAATTTGAAAGACCCAACATCAAAATTAGCCAGGTGGGCATTGACATTGTCAGAATACGAATTCGAGATAGTTCATCGTTCAGGGAAACAAAATGCGAATGCGGACGCGTTGTCGAGAATCCAAAATTCAGTAAATACAGCTCAATATCAACCGGTGTTTGACAGACAACGAATAAGGGATGAACAGAGGAAGGATCCATCGATGAAAGACATGATCGCGAGGTTGGAAGAAGATTCAAACAGTAGCGAGGTTTTCGCGCTAGACGATGATGGTATTTTGTTTAAGAGTAAGTCAGCATTGCAACGTTACGATCAGTTGGTAGCTCCCATTTCGATGAAGGACCACATAATGCGAACTTATCATGATTTACCGATAATCGGACATCAAGGGTTTCAAAAGACACTAGCCATGATCAGAAGCATGTTTTTCTGGACGCGTATGTACAGCGATATCAAGACATATTGTGAAAATTGTAGGTCGTGCATTTTGCATAAAACTTCGCCGCATTTGAAGAAGGCACCCCTACGTGAGTCACCGCAAATAATGGAATCAGGAGCTAGGTGGTCGCTTGACGTGATTGGACCACTGCCAGTTTCTGCGGAGGGCTTCAAGTTTATTCTTAGCGCACAAGATTCCTTCTCAAAATACATAGAATTGATACCGATTAGAGACCAAAAGGCAGAGACAATAGCTAAGGAATTCGTAGCCGGTATAGTATGTCGACATGGTACTCCGTTACAGATTCTAACTGACAAGGGCGCGAACTTTTTGTCTAAGCTAATGAAAGAAATTTGCAAAGAATTGAGAATCGACCACATTTGTACAACACCTTATTACCCTCAGGCGAATGGCGGGATTGAGAGAATGCACAGGGGATTGAAGGAGACTCTGTCACATTTTGTAAGCACTGATCAGAGAGATTGGGCGAGATGGCTCCCGTTTGTGCGAGTCGCGTATTTGAGTGCTGTCCATTCTAGCACAGGAGATACACCTTTCTTTATAAATCATTTACGTGATATCAGACTTCCGTATGATAATTATATTCGACCCAATAGAGTTCACTATGACTTTGATTCAAATCACGCGCGAGAAGCATTAGAAAGACTCAGGCAGACGCACGAGAACGTCAGGGAAAATTTGAAGAGATCATTTGACATAAGAAAGAAAGCGTTTGATAAAAAAACAAAGCCAGCAGATTTTAAGGTAGGCGTTATTGTGTACGTGAACAACCCCGCAGGGAAGGTAGGTACAGCAAAACGATTGAACGCGAAATGGACAGGTCCATGGAGAATAATAGCACTAAAATCACCAGTAACCATCAAAATTAGAGAAGTCGAAGGTACGAGAGAGCAGACGGTGCACGCGAATTGGTTAAAACACAGCACTGAAACGCCAGTTTATTCGACAGTCGAGTCGGAGGACGATTCGGAAGAGGAGGATGACCCAGGTCAAATTGAGGATGAGATCATAGATGACGAAGGAAATTATATTATTACATTACCTGCAATGCGAAAAGAAAATTCCAATGAAGCAGTTAGCATTTCGGACCAGTTACCGGATGAGGAGGAGGTGGAGATAGATGGAAGTAACGATGAAATAGTGGTGGACGACGAAGTCTTTGCGCCAGTAGTTTTGGATGAGCAGGAACAAGCAGGAACAAGCAATGAGTATGAACCGCGACACAGATATCGGTTGCGTAGTGTCGGAGGTGCGGACAAACACCCGTGGGTTCTCCCTAAAAACCCACCCGCAAGGAGACGAGCGAGCGACGATTGATAGTTGAATTTCTTTCATTTATTTAGTTACGAATTATAGTTTCAATTTTAGTTTCACTTTTCATGAATTCAATGATTTTTCGCTCTTTATAAATTCACTTGTGTGCGGATTTGTCAGGTATTGCACAAAAATTGATGACGATGCGAGAGACCGGACGGACTCAGAAAGAATGTACACCTTGCATTAGTATGTACACCGCGGGTTGGCAACGGAATCGCTGAGTTTAAGCAAAATTTCATCCACTACGCAAGTACAATGACTCTACGGGAAATGATTGCAAAATTTCAAGCTTAGAATTGAGTCATCAATGTACAGCTATGACGAGTGGTAATGTGTTGCTTCCCCACTTTAATGCAATATCGACGGTAGCAAAACAGGAATCTAAATTCTTTATTCCCACAATAGATGAGTCCTTTAGGAATTTCACGAAAATGTTTGAGTCAAGTAGGTTGCCAGCTGAGAAAATAATATCAAAAATTTCAAAAATACTTAATTTCACGTATAGTCAGAGTCCACGTTTGGCCGGAGTTAAGATACAGCACATTCAGGAGATGCTGCATGATATGGCAGAAGATGACGCAATAGCATCGGTTCAAGGAATCACAAATTACGCGCATCACGCATCGATCACGTTTATACTTGTCATCATTATAACTGTGTCAGTGGTAGTGTACAGGAAGAGATCGAGAGCCAATGAAACTTTTCCTCCACCACCCATGAATATGAGTCCAATTCATACCTCAGTAACCATCCACGAACCAGAATTTTCACCCAAAGAACCTGAGCGAGCACGACCGAGAAGAACCCGTCCTACTTTCTAAATTTCCTAACACTAAATGTGTGAGTGTTGTGACTAATATGTACTACTGTTGTGTGGGAGATGTCGTCTAAAAGACACTAAAAGGGGGAAAAAAAAGGGAAAAAAAAATATAAATATATATATATTATGTTAAATATTAAAAAAAAAAAAAAAAAAAAAAAAAAGGGATATTGAAACCAAAATATATCATGTGTATAAAATAGAATGAGTTTTATGGATATAAATTAATTGTCTAATGGAGAACTGTTAGAAATGCTTGAAAGTGTTCTAAGAATAGTTAAAGATTAAAATAAATGACTTGTAATGATTTTAAGGATGAAGAGATGATGATTGAGTTATTGTTAATGGAAATATTTAAAGCGATTATAGTTAGCACACTATGGTTGAGAAGATAAAAAGGGAAATAGTAATTATAATCGGAAGTTGGTCAAAGAGCCGAACGTTATTTAAGTACATATCAAAATAGGGACATGAATAATATGTTGATGGAAGAAATCGTAAAGGACAATTTTCTGCTGTAAGATGTGTTGTGTTCTAGATTCAACCCTTCGGGCGACATGCGGTCCGAGACATAAGCACACTGAACTCATACGCACGACGCACAACGCATAACGCACAACGCACAGCACGCCATCTCAAAACGCTGAGGTCACGCAAGTCGGACAATTAGAAGACGATCGAAATCGACTCTGCATTGAACACAGTCGACGACGCATCGACGGCAGCAATCAGGAAGAAGGAAATCGGCGACGTTCGAGTTATCAGCAATAAATGACTTTGGTCAGCGAATTCTTCGACGGTCGATGTTGCGATTGTATAGAATGGATGAATGTCCATGCGTAAATGACATAATTTCAGTGTCAGCGTTTGTGTAAATACCATAGTATTTGAGTTATTTCATAGTGTTGCGGTAATATGAACTCTCGTCCAGACCCATGCTCGTACCATTTCATATCGTTTAAGATTTTCGCGTTTCAAATTCCCCATTTTTCAGACAGAATATGCAAAAGTTTAAATATCTAAACAATGGAAGACGTGTTATTACGATATCTTCTTATCAATTTTAAATTATGAATGAATTTGTATTGTATTTTATTAATTTAGCAAGCGAGGAGTGTGTTATTGTTTTATGTATCTGTGCAAGAATAGCCAAAATGGTTCCAGAGTTATGTTGTAAAATGTGAAAATAGGCGAGAAGAGTTTGAGATAAGAGGCAAAGCTACTCAGTTATACGATCATCACGCAAGCATTTTCAATCAATTTTGGTTCCCAAAATTTCAATTAATGCTTCCTTCACTAAGGGGGAAGGATTGTAACAAGGGTTACATTTGGTCATTACTCTTTCACTAGCATTTAGCTACATCTCGAGCATTCCAGCAATATTGCATGCACTATGATCGGATATGAGTTAGCAGTTCAAAGGTGCCGACTATAGCAATTGTAAGGCTTGGTGGTTCATCAGACTGCAAGCCATTGGCAGAGCTAATTTAGACCTAGGCGAGGACAGCCGCCTGAAGCACTCACCTATTTCACTATTAAATATCACATTGAACTATATTCGACAATTATCATTAAAACCAATAAAATCGTATAACAGCGCCGTTATAGTTCTACTACGACAGCGCTTGTTACACTGGTACTTAAAAGTAGCGTTTCACGGCAGCGGTAGCGTGTCCAACTCACCGGCTTGATCGGGCTGACGCAGGTTTTCCAGCGCCGTCACGGTTTGGAGCAGCTGCTGCCTGCGCTCCGCCTGCGCCGAAAACAGTTGCACCAGCAGCAGCGACAGCTCGACTCGCTGCTCGGCCAGCTGCGTTCCCTGCAACAATCATCCACTGGCTGGCATTCCGTTCTCTGGCAACAAACATACCTTGCTCTCCACAGTTTGAGTTGTTGTACGCACCTGCTGCTCAAGGTGCAGTTGCTTGCGACGCACCTCGGCACACGTGAGGGCTGCTAGCTGCATTTCAACGGCTTGCACCTGTCAACAGGTAAACAATAATTAATATTGCGCTCTAGATGAACAACTGTAATCGCATCTCCAAGGGCCAGTTAACTAACTACTTTATTATAGTGAATTTACCAACAAAATTAGTTCTACATTTCAGAGTTAATTTTAATCTGATTTTTTTTTTGGCACCCAAAATAAATTTGAACAGTAAATTCCAGATTATATCAGCCAAATTTTGCAGAAAATCAGCAAATTTAGCAGATGAGGTGAAAATCCTGTGAGCAGCAGAACATCAGAAAAGTTGGTCACAGGATATTTAAATTTTTCACCAAGATAAACTTGCTGAATTTTCTCGGATGTGGTGCATAGAAAATTACCTAGATTAGTTTTCATAACAGATTTAAATCTACTAAATTGCAAAGAAAAATGTATTCCTACATTGAGGGCATAAACAAAAATTCCGCTATAAAGTTGAATGTGCAAGAAATATGGATTTTAAGAGAGTTTGTCGTACCTGCTGCACGAGGGCCCAGGCGCGCCCGTCGGCGGACTCGAGCAGGGCGGCCACGGCGCCGCGTTGCGCCGACTCGTCCTGCGCCAGCGCCGCTGCCAGCGCCGCCTGCTCCGAGCCGCGGCCGGCCAGCGCCTCCGAGAGCTGCCGTTCCGCGCTGGCCTCCCTGCGCCCGAAAAACACCGCCGCTGACACACATTCTTGGCAAACACGTATTCTTGGCTCAGTATGAATATGGAACGAGCTTCCTAGAAACTCGATGACCTCTTGCCCCAAAGTTCTTACACCTTAGCTTGTAAGTTGTAGTATCTTGTTGCTAAATGTCAATATTTGTAAATAAATTTTAACATGTTTTGTACAAATCTCATTAACTCCAGTAGCAACCGACTAACTCTGTATGTCAAACACTAACTAATAAATAAATTACATAGATATGTAAAAAATAGCAACCACTAGCATAGACAGTCCAGTCAGGGCAAGTACAGCCCTTTTGAGTCGGTATACAAAGTAATTCATCTTTGTTGCAATCTAGGTCGAAAATCAATGTAAACTTACAAATAATCTATTTGGAAGCGGAAAACTATGTGCCAAGCTTTCCAGTCGACTAATTTTCCTGCCATTTCATTTAAGGCAGCTATGATGCTACATGCTTTCTCAAGGTGTTATGGATACCTTTTAGACCCTTGAGAAATCAGACAGCATAGCTTTGCAAAGTGGAAAATATTTGCACTAGCTGAATCTACTACAGTTTTAAGTAGTTGTTTTGTATTGAAAGCTTACCTAGCAGGAAAGTTTTAAGATTGTAAGCTATCCATGACACGAACGGCGGAACACATTTGACAAGTTGATTTGGATTTTTACAATCTGCCCTCAGGCTGCCAATAGAATAGACATTTATTACACTCACTCACTCACACAAGTTACCGCTCTCAAACAAGCAAGACATGTCAGCCTGCCATTCCGCTGGCAACGAGATAATGGGAGACATCAACTCACCGTCGAATGAGTTCTCGCGAAGCGCACGCCCGGTCGTCGCTGATCTCCCCGAGCAGCGAATCCAACGCCGCTTGTGCCGTCACCGCCTCCTGCATGCCGCGCAGGATTTCCTCGCGGCGCAGGCTCGAGTTTGCCACCGCCGCCTCCGACAGGATCCGCTGCTCCTCAGAGAGTTCCAGCGCCGCGAGCAGCGCCTGTAACGCACGGGAGTGAACCCTCGTCCTTGTAGATAGAGTTCGAACCATAACTGTGTATTTGCAATGATGACAGTCCTTTATCAGATTAGAAACTTAAGATACAATCATAAATGGTTTATATACATGATATATGACTATAAAATGTGCCAATTAATATTTTTCCTCGAGTGATTTAGTTTCTTGAATTTTTTGACAGATTTCAGATTGAACTTAGAATTTTATAGTTCAAGTTGAAAGGTGGGCAAAATAATTTAGTGTAGAAATCGAATCAAACTATTACATTTAAAAAATATTAATTTCGTAATCTCCATCACTAGTCGAAATAGTTTTCTTAGAGAACTGCATTGCTGATAGTGATAGCCAGTACACAAGACGGATTGCAAACTCGATGATTTAATGCGCGGATCGCCAACCTCTATGCCACAAGCTCAACCAGTGCGATTCGACCAACGAAAGAACACAATCTCCAAGTCGGTCTACGGTCGATCTTGGTCTACGACGAGAAAGAAACGGACTCGTAAAGAAGCCTATTCCGGGCACGTGCTTACGGCGTTGTGGTCCGCCGTGTGGGCTGCGTCCAGGAGCCGAGCGATGGCGTTGTCCGCTGCGACTTCCGCCGCGCCAATTTCCGCCGCCAGCCGAGACCGAGTCGCCTCATTGGTCGCCGCCGCCGCGCGGAGCTGGCTGGCCAATCGCGAGCCAGCCGTTGACAGCTCCGTCAGAAGCTGAGCGTGCGGCAAGAGAACAGTTGGCATTCAGTTGGCATTCAACAGAGTTGGTTCATGCAGAAAACAAAACCTGCTCCAATATCTAATCATACTCTATCAAACGGACCAGCCGGGGACAATCTGAAACATTTTACAACTAATTCAAGCAAAATTGGGTGCCATTGATAACGAATTCAAGCTAAATTTAGCTAGATACCAAACTGATATTGGATGCTATTCAATTCAGGGATGAGCATCACCATTCTGAAACAACATAGCTGCACCAGAGATGATGTTGTTCCCAGGTAGCAATTTCTTCAATAACACTATGAAGAAAAATGTTTACTAATGCACTCGATATAATAGTGTGTTTGGATAATATATAAAATATTGTATGAATAGCTACCGGGCAACATTTCCATAAGCTGTGGATAAAGATTAATAGTGTTGCCGGCGGAACCCACCTTCTCTTTGGAGCGGCCGTGGTTGGAGTAGAGTTCAAACTCCTGCCGCTGCTGCGTTTCTCGGTCAGCCGAAAGCGCCACCAAGTCCCGCCTCCGCTCTCCCTGTCGGCCAATCACAGCTCTGTAAGTAGCCGGCTAGCCAATCACAATGATTCAACCTTGCACATGTTTATAAACCTTCCTGAGATTTTGAAATGCTTGAACAAACCCTGGAATCGATTCGTGCTTGATATTAAATGATATGCATATTTCAATAAAATTGATTGAATATACTATAACTATTACGAGGAAAACTCAAGTTATTTAAATACTACCTCCTGCTTACCGTTTCCACTTCATCCAATAGCTATATGTTTTATTTATAAGCGTGCAGTACAAGAGATCTAATAGTGACCAGCCAGTGATATCCAGCAGTTCACAGCATGCTGGAGCAATTAGATTGGTGAATAAGGTATGTCTTGTGTAGGTTGTAGAAAAAATAAAAGAATAATAATAATACTATTACTCAACATGCCTTCAGCCTCTCAAGCTCGAGTATTTTGGCCTAGAAAGGAACAACGGACACCGATTATTAGTACCTAGCTCTGTGACACAAGCAGAAGAGTTGACAATTGAGTTGACGTGAACCTGCAAGCAGCGACTGGAATTCAAACGAGATTGCACTTCTACTTAAACTAATCAAAGTCTGATTTTGGCTGAAAATACTTAAGATTCCATCTGTTAAGCTCATCTCTTTTTCATAACTTTTAACTTTTAAGGGTACAAAAGAAAACAAAAAAAATTAATATCCAGGATGATTCCAGCCCCATCTTGCAGTAGACTACCTAACAAAGGTATTTACAAAAATAATGTCAAGTCCTAGCCAAAGCTTAAATTGCCTAGGCATGAGTGACAACATAGATCTAGGTGAAGAAGTACTTTTACCTAAGCACATATTTAACTCTATGAGAAAGGCACATTCAGGCAGGTTGTATTGTACTGTCTGTACCTAAATTGTAAGCGGCTTAAGCGTGATAGCAAGTAGGTACATGTGTTTAATCCAGTATGCCGTTTAGTACCATTTAGCATTTTAGCGTCGGTGTAACTAGGGTATTTTTTACCTATTCAGGTTGGCACAAGAATATATACATATATAGCAAAGTTATACCTGAAGTCGATCATCTGCTTGGCTAGATGGGTTTGCAGCATGCGTACTTTCAGCCGTAGATGCCTCGACTGCCGATTCGTAATCAAACCCGTCATCTGTTAGAGAGAAAGTTATTGGTCTAGTCTCAATTGTATTCGATAATTACTACACTACCCTAACTTAGCAGGCTGTTACGTTTGATTCTAGTTGCTACCTAGAGCGAGTGATCGCATGATGGATTCCGTGCCCTGTGACATAATTGCTGTTGGTGGGTAACGAAACGTTGTCGTGTCAAGATGAATGTTCTTCAGCCTTGTGGCGTGGCATAGGGCAGGTGGCAGAGCTGTGACTTGGGAGTTCCCTCGGATGTCAAGCTCTTGCAGACTGCGGAGATCTCCGATGGCAGGCGTCAGCTCCTTCAGCTTGTTGTGAGATATATCCAGATTGATGAGATTTGAGAGGACCCCGATTGAGGCTGGTAGTTCGGTCAACTTGTTGTAACTCACATTTAGAACCTATAACCACATCAGAAAGTCACCTGCTTAAGCTTATTCTTACATTTATTAATCAAGAAATCAGAATTCAGGCTTATAGGTATCTAGATAAGTAAACATGTGAGGCTGGAAAGAATTTCTATGTAGAGACATTAGAATCTTGGTGGAGAATTTCTCATAGACACCCACCTTAAGTATTTTGAGGAAGCGTATATCATTGGGCAGCATCGTAAGGCAATTGCAATGCAGATCGAGCACTTGCAGTAACGATAAATCTTGCAGGTTACCACCACCACTCAAAGATGTGAGACGGTTGTTCTGTAAATTAATAATAATTTAAATACAAACTTAGGTTAAGAATGCAAAATTGCAATTGTATTTGAACACATAAATAAAAAATTCAGAAGTGCATTTACTAACCTGGAGATATAACGATTCTTTTCGGAATACTTTGCAAAGAGAAAATATTCCTGGTGGCACATTCTTCAAATCACAGTCGGAAACATCGAACACGGGCTCCGGATCTTCTCTCGCCAAGTATAATTTGTTCTCGAGCTTCGATTTACTCTCAGATCCACTTTCCTTACGTCTACTAAACAAAGGCATCTCACAACCTATCCAAAAAAACGTAACATCTAATTAATTAATGACTAATTGTGTATAAATTGATAATTAAACTTGGTGAGCTATTTCAGTGGTTACGCCCACTTCTACATCTACAAGTTGACATAACATGACATAACCACATAACCAACTTTGAAAATGACTCAAGCAGGAAGTCATCCGGTTGTAAGTGAATTTAAATTGCATTAAATTCAAAATCAGTTGCTCAAAACCGAAAATGATTGTTAGAAGCAGCAATAGTCTAATATCATTGCAAAATTTAGAACAAAACCCCTACACACTCGGCCGCATATCAGGATTCCGACAAATTGTTGCTCGTTTTCCTAGTAAACGCACCAAATATCAAGTCATTTCACTGTTTTATTTTGTTAGACTTTCGGGTATAATTACCTACCATGGAAACCATTCGATTGCACAACTTCCATTGCAATCAATAATATATAAACTTGACCATGACTTACAGCTGGACGAAATGTTGAAGTTGGGATGCAAGCAATCGCAGGTGGCCATTGCGTTTCAAGTGTACGTGGATCTGATTGATGCCCACTGCTTCTGGGACGTGCATCACAAGCACAACAAGAAACTAGACCTGATTTACATCACCGCAAGGAAGACCAAGACAGCCCCCGTTGAAGTGTTCATCCCCTTGTCGGTGAAGGCCAAACTAGCCATGCAAGACATTCACAGTTTCCAAACCGAACTTGCCCATTCCACGTAAGGATTCAATTATCATCGGATAAATTTATATAGTTGTAGTTTGCGAGTTTTTCATGCCATATTGTACATAACAAGAAGAAGATATTATTGCTTGTTCCGTTCACAAAAATAAAAATTAAAAATCATAGACTAGTATAGAATGTTGGGATTCATGCAGTCCCAAACACCTTTGTTTTAAGTAGTATTTGTATGACTGAACCGGTATGAACATAGTGATTGATTGTCTCATAATTTTCAGTGTGACATTGGCAGTGAAGGGCACAGACTCGACAACGGTGCTTTATCGCATCGGCAACGGGCTTATCACACCGGAAACACCGTCGGACACCAAGCAGCGCAAACAGCGCAAAGAATCTCACTTCCAGCTGGCACAGGAACTCAGGAGGCGCAGGGTAGACATATTCCAAAAGACACAGTCTGAAGATACAACAAGCAAATCCCAGGGAGCAGTAGAAAGCACTGCTACTGAGGGAAGTTGATTGGAGAGCGTGAACCAAAATTTGCACATGTATGAAGTGCACTTCTACCACTTCCGGGTATCATTTGATCTAATGATACAGGCCAATAAAAGCCATCATTGTAGCTGACAGCTCAATGTATAACGTGTAATTGATTTGGATTGAAAACATGGCTATTTGAGCCAGAACAGTTGCTATCAAGTGCTGTCATGTCTGTAGACAACCGTGGTACATTTCAGAATGTGCTTCTTCTAGATCACTTGCCAAAGTTCTCCAAGAAAACTGCATCAACTTGGTAATGAGGAAACTCTAGAAAGAAAAGGGAGATGAATAAATCGCATCAAACTCTATATAATCTGTTTTTCAAAATGTAATTATAATTATTTATAAATAATAAACTAAGCAATTTATGCAATGTGTGTAATAATATGTATAACAAACAAAACTACCATAGTAAATAATAAGTATGGTAGGTACTCGAGATAAAACTCGATATTTACCAATATAGAAAAAAAATCTTCAACATATACATTAAATACTACCAGAGAATGCACCAAATCACTATATGCACATTTACAACGTACCTACACTATCGTTCGCGTCACTTATCATTTTGGCCGGAATCGAGAACTCGGTCGGGGGGGTTTCACACGACGAACACACTTCCTCGGCCGCGGTTCCGAACCGCAGCGCCACCGTCCCCGCAAAACCGCGGCCGGACCACATTCGAGCGTCAGAGACCTTCCCTCGTTCCCCACAAACTCGGCCACAGCGCACCGCGCTCGCAAACCGCGCGAGCGTCAATCGCGGCCCCACCGGCAACGCTGCCTCGTGATCACCGTTCCAACCGAACCGACGGAGGTCCACCCGCCCTTAAAGCTGGTCGTCGGCGCGGAACTGTGTCTCGCGGTGCGATTCCGCGTCAGCCCCGCGGCTGGGACACTCGGCGTCGAGCGCGGCGCCGTCCAGCTTGGAGAGCTCGGCGAGAAGGAAGGCGGCGTGTCGCGCGGCGGCGGCGGCGTCGCCCGCCGAGTGTGCAGAGTCGAGCTCGCCGAGCAGCCGGCGGTAGAGCGCCAGCACCGGCGGCGGGAACGTGTCGCCGCCGCGCGACAGCCGTGAGGACAGCACCTGCCGCAGCCGGGACCACTCCCCCTCTGCCGCCGCCGAAGCCTTTCCGGTCGCCGCCCCCTCCGCCAACGATTCGCTGCAAGGACGAGGCCGTGAGACTTGCGCCAACAACGTGTACGATAGCCTTTTGAGAAAGGAGCGAGACCATGCAAGACTTCTTCTAAGACCGTTGATAAAGAAGGCAGCACAGCTTCTAAACGCTCTAAGATTAGGAAAAGACGTTAGTCTTGAAAGACGAATAATGCAACAACTTCTTACTACCCTAAACTATCCGACCTACTCCATAGCTTACCATTCAATACCTCAGTTATAACAAAGCAATACAAATCATCGTGGCAATCCCTTGTTCGGAAGTTCAAACCTTGTGGGAGATTGCAATTCGTGCACCATGATTCCCAACTTTTCCACAAAATGTCAGTAAATTAAAGTGAGTAAAAATGTCAGTAAAAGCACCCACGTGCCAGAACAGCAAGAGAGAGAGCTGAGAGAGAGGCCGAGGCAGCTCACCCTGTGCTTTCGGTGCGCGTGATGCGTATGGCCTGGTCGGTCGGTGGCGGCATCGGCTCGGACAAAGCCTCCTTCCCTGGCGTGCCGGGCGAACCCGGCGACAAGAAGCCCAGGATCGATTCCTTGAGCCGGTCGAGGGTGGACGCGTGCTGGGCTCTGGCCGACACGCCGGGGACCTCCGCTGCAAACACACGCCACAATCACCCACGGCCCGAAGCATGTCAATTCAACGGCAGCAAGATAGGTTTTTCATTACAAAGTTAAAGACTATACTGGTGGTTGGAGATCTTATTTTATCTTTTATAGGATATATTGTAGAATACTAACGATGATAATAATAGGAACATAGAAATGTATAAATATAAACACAATAGAGGAATGATGTGTCATCATACCGAGTAATATACAGCACTTCAAAGGCTGTCAACTCAAAATTAAGGTGGGGATTCAAATAATTAGTTTCAACTTGAAATAACTGAACTTATCTGGTTTGTGAACCGCAGTTAAAATCATTATTATAGATAGCTTAATTGTAAAAAAAACGTAGCAAAATCTGTTGGTTAGTACACTGCTAAAAACCTAATTGTGTCAAGTGAGTGACTTGGACAAAGAAGAATATTACTCCAATCGCCATCGGCGTTCGCAGAGTATCGAGCGCTACCTGCGGAGTTTGCGGCGGCCAGGTCCGCCAACGTGACGAGCAGGGCAGGGTCGTGCTCCAGGGCTGCCAACAGCTTCGAGGCATCGCGTTCGAAGAGGAAGACGAGCGGGATGGCGACGTCGTCGGTGCCGTCGCCCGACATGGCGAACATGGCGGGCGGCGCGGGACCGCCAGTCCCCCCCGAGTCCACCACGACCCCCGCCAGCGCCCCCGCCGCCGCAATGCGACGCGCCTGCAAACAACGTTTGGTTGCAAGTTACGGTTCACCCACAATGAAGATCAGAACAGGCACGAGATGTTTTAAAGAAAAAATGTCACTGCCCACAATGTGATAACGCATAATGACCAAGGTCTGTTATTATCGCCACCTAACGTTTATCTCCTCAGCAGTTATGTGTTTGATCAGTGACTTTACAGTCATTTCTCTCAATGAGTTACAGCCCACACGGCCTGCTTGCATTTGAGTTAGCCTTGAATTAGAGGAGCAAAGTAGCATTAATGGCCAGTAGCAAGTAGGGATGCCGGCGGTTATCCGGTTAACCGAGTCAGCTACGGTTACGGCATTATCCAGGTACAGTTTTAACTATCCGGATGGTAGACATGGAGAGTACTCAGTTCCTCCACCTCCCGAGCGGCTGGCAGGAGCAAGCAGGAGCGCCTGCTGCACATCCCTCCCCCTCTAGTAACTGCCCCTCAACTGTCTTCATGAGTTAAGTGAGTCATCATGGCCACATGTAGGAATACCTCGCGGGCATGGGAAAAATGATATGATTGTTTTTTTGGCTGTTCAGCGATTTATTTACTATCCGGATAATATCCGGATACTGTGGATGGTTATCTGGTTACGGTTTTTGTAACCGAAGGCATCCCTAGGAGCAACCATCCTTGGAGAACATATCGTAACCGCACCTTGTCAATGAACATGCAGTCGCCGCGTTGCACCACCGCAATGCGACCGGCCAATCGCTGAGGGTCCACCAGCTCGGAGCACGCCCTCAGAGGTTCGGCCACGCCCACTCTCCCCGTCACCTGCCAATCAAAACCACGGTGACTTATCATACAATCCAGTCTAGCAAAGATCCAGCAATCATGGAGTTGACAACTGGTTGCTGCTTTTACTGTGTTCTAAAATAGACAAGTGATTTAAAATACAGATTTAAGAAATGAATTCCTTATCTCTCTGGTCCATAAATAAACTGAGCAATTAATATTGATGTATGGAAAAATGTCTTCGTGCTGGGAGGAAGAATGCAGAATGAAGAGGCACAGATCATATTTAGCATAGATTTTCCCCTGCTAAGCCAGTTATCTCTAGAAGCTAACTGATACCTTAGTACCTAACAGCAACTGGTACTCAACTAACATGATCCTGTAACTTTTTTCAAGGTGAGATGAGATGAGATCTCTACTTCCGTCAATGTTTTTAACGGAACAAATGAACGCTTGCATCTCATCACACCTAAAAAAAAATCACAGAATTACATTCCTGGTTGCTTGGCAGCGATCCGATGTTTCCCGTGATGGCCGGGTACCGACGATTCCGACCATCCCGGCAACCGGCTTCCAACCGACGAACCAACGCACCTGCAGGCGGCCGCTTAGGGAGGGACCGAAGTGCGCGGGGCCGGCGCGAAGGATCACCGCTTCCTGCGTGCCGTCGGCGCGGCGCTGGGAGAAGACGACGGCGCGGGGCGGCGCGTCGGGAGCCAGCGCCTGCGCCTTCGAAAGCTCCACCATTTCCTTGCCAATCGCAACACGTTACAAAACAGTTAACACAACTAACATGAGCACAAAATGGCAGCAACGGCAAGCAGACATTTAAAACACGAAAAAATTACATTTTATTATATTTTGTACCAGGTCTTTTCTACAATCGGTGACAATCCAAAATCAATCCAGTATCTAAGTATAGCCTGACAATAATCGGATTAACAGCAAGATCTACCTTACTGATCTTATCTTTAATCCCTAGCAAGTCCTGTCACTGTCACCTGCATGAATCAAGTCACATCATGTCCCAGCATTCCCGGACAAGTTTCATCATGCCCTAGTGTTTCCAACACAATCACCTGTGCCCAACTCAGTCACCTGCATCAACAGCAGGCCGAGCTGGCCCTAATGTGTTCCACCATGCATCAACCTGTCCTAGCAATTGCCGTCATTGCCTATCATGCCCCATAATGTCCCAATGTGGTCACTTGCATTGAGAACAGACCCCAACATGTCTCATCATTCCTCATCATTCCAAATGTGGTCACCTGCATTAGAGTATATCATGCCCTAGCACATCCCATCATCCCCCAACGCAGTTACCTGCATGAAGAGCATGTACCATCATCTCCCACCATGCTCCAATGTGGAAAAGAACAATGTGGCAAGCCCTAGCATGTCCCATCATGCTCCAACACAGTTACCTGCATTAGACCATGATTAGACCATACCCTAGCGTGTACGATCGTTGCCTATCATGCCCCGCATCATGTCCCAATGTGGACACCTGCATTAGAGTAGACGGATCCCAGCATACAAAAGCATCCGGCATCAAGCTCCAACGCATTTACCTGCATGAAGAGCAGCCCCTCCTCCCCGTCGGCGGGGGTGGCTGCGGCGGCGAGCGAATGCATCAGCTGCACGCGTCCGTCAGGCAACGTCACCATGGAGACGCCCATCGCGTTGACCAGCGCCAGGTGGCTGGCGTCGCCAGCGAGGAAGTCTGCGGCGAGCATCTTGCGGCGCCCGCCGGCTTTGCGCTGGCACGACGTCGGCACCAGGTTGCGCAGGGAGTGGCGCAGCTGCGGCCAATCGGGTCAACGTGAGTTTGGTTGCGCTCTAGATGCCTTGCAGCCGATTCATATGCCATATGGCCCATGGAATTTACAGGATATCTCTGAAATTTGTTATTCATCTTGGACTTGTCGGTAGTAAAATTGAACCCCCATCGCAATGAACGCATTTATTTTGCAGAAAAACTGCAAATCTCCGAAAATTGTGTGTTTCAATCAAAGCAGCATCAGGAAAATATTTAGTTTAAATTTATAGCAAACGTTCTTGTAATGCATTAAGTTCATGGACACATACTATTTTTATTTGGAATCCAACCAAAACATGATGTTGAGTTGTTGTGTTAGTGATTCATAATGAGAGAATGGAATAGAGATTATTATTGTACATTAGTAGCGATTGGTATCAAGCTCGCAGATTTCACATGACACATATTTAAGAAAACAAATTTGAAAATTGTAATTGTAGATTTAACTTTCTGGTTTACCTTTAACATTCATTCATGTCATTTCTTAATAGCATCCAATTTGAATTTTAAAAAGTAATAGGCATCCACACACCATCCAGTTATGAAGATCCTAAATAACTTCAAACCAAAAACCTGAACTAGCTGGCACAAAGTACCAATGAAACTCACCAAGTGTTGCGGGATATAACCGGCTGGACCTCTAGCTGATATCCTCAACCAATCCTCCTCCACACGGGCACATTCCCGGCCATTACGACGCTGGTAAACACTCACGCAAACCACAACCGCGAGCCCGAAAGCAACGAACCTGCGCTGGCAGCAAGGGTGCGCTGGGACACGAACGCTCGTGCAGGCTCTCCTCGCAAGCAGCGCCGACGCCGGCGCCAGTCGCAGTGGCCACCTGGCTGGCGTTGCCCCAGCGCGACAGCGACAGCGGCAGAAGGTGTGCCTCCGTCGTGAACACAAACTCGTCCAGGTCCACCAACTGGGCGGCACGCCGGGCGAGATTGCCATTAGCAACGGACCAAAGTCGGCGAGTTCTAAACCTGTCACTGCCTCGAGTGCGTGTTTCCTACGCGTCCGTGTCAGCTGAGCTATGCGGGCGTATACGCGTTTATACGCTGCGCCATGCATTTCAATTTTTCTTAAGTAACGTATGATTCGAAAATTGCTTGCATTCTATTAGCAAAGACTCGTACTAAAGCCAGCTTATTGTCATCTGCAAGCGGTTATACTAGAAGTAAAATTGCTTTGTGACTGGTAATTGCAGCAAACTTTTAACAGACCAGAGCATAGCAGGGTAAAAGAGTAATATATTCGTATTTTTTTTGAAAATGCAGCTAAGAAATTAAAATAACAACTGTCTATATTAAGACATGGAATATAATTTGGCAGGATGTTGCTGCTGGCGCCTACCAATTCGGAGGGCTGTGCAAAGAGCAGGTAGAGGTACTTGAAGGTCTCGGCGAGGACGAACGAGTCCATGCGGTCCTCCTGGATGCCCGTCCGAACATCCTTCACCGCCGCGTACCTGCGTCAAAGTCAACGGCAACAATCAACACACATCTCACCCGCTTTCTACCTCACTTTTCAAACATTCACTGGCCATCACCAATTCAACTACCCTAATTTGAAAGTCATTAGAACCAGCCGACTCTCTCGTTATTAAAAATAGGCGTTTGGAAGCAAATACGCTCTGAAATCCATCAAGATGCGTAATATTAAGAAGGCACTGAATGTAGTGGCATCAAAAGCACTGTCTCGGAACCAAGGAGGTGCCGATAGTGAAGGAAATTGAGGCAAGAATATGCCGATATTGAAGGCACGTGGAAGCAAACAGGCTCTGCAAGCCACTAGGCACTGAATGTAGTGGAATCAATTGCACTGTCTCGGAACCAAGGAGGTACCGATAATGAAGGAAATATGGGTAAGGACTAAGGAGGCACCGATAATGAAGGAAATATGGGTAAGGAGGCACCGATAGTGAAGGAAATATGGGCAAGGAGGCGCCGATACTGAAGGCGCGTTGAAGCGAGCAGGCACTGACCCGCACGGGGCGCGAGCGTAGCGTTGCAAGGCAGCCATGGCCGCGCGGCCGACACGGAGGTAGTGGGCATCGCCGGTAGCGCGGAACAGGAAGTACGTCGACTCCAGGAACTCCGGCCGCAGCGGGTGGGAGCCCCAGTGCACCTGCAATTGCAAACCACGCCTGTTTTGTTCCTGCATCCCCTTGTTCTCTTAACTCTTGTCGGTTGAAAATGGGAAATGCCCGGCGAATCAATGGGGTAATAATAGAAAAGAACTACAGCACGTATTTCCCAATACACATCGGAGAGACGAAATGTAAATCCAGAGTAAATATTTAGGCGGCAGCTTTCGATTGGTTTATATTCAAGGACTCGATGCGTTGCAACTTTTTCTATGTTGGTACAATCCATATCAATTCAGACTGAAGTATATTTAGCTATAAATTCTCTGCCGTTACTTTCGCTCATGGAGACGGCAACGACAACACCGTACCTGGAAGTCCGTGGTGAACGCCTCCGGGATGAAGTTGTGCCGTTGCGCCACCTGCCGCAACATTTCGTGCGTCTCCACCGCCGGCCGCAGGTCTCCCTTCAGGACCTGCCGAACGTCAACAAAACGCTGCATTCACACCCACAGCTTCCAAATTTTCCGCCACCCCAACGTCGGGCCTGCTGCATCACAGTGCAATAATGGATCAATCTGTTAGAGCATGATGAAAGGTGATTTTTGGTAGGAATGATATCAAGCCGAGGTTTTCACAACTGGTTGCTCACTTTATACTTGTGTAGACTGGTTGTCTCTAACTGTTTTTGATTTTTCTCCAAAACTTGGCAGGTCTAAATTAGAATTTGTGCACTGTACCCTAAATGTTGGACTGTGTTTTGTCGAACCAAACAAACATACATAGTAAAAAGTTAAGATTTAAAAAATTAAAATTTACATTTTGATTTGCTAGTTATCAATTGTTGTAATTGCAGTGTTGTTTGCGAAAGTTCAACGCGGAGTTGCAGCGTAGAAGGACTGGACCGTGAAGGCAAGGCAGAGAGGATGGACTAGGCTAAGCTAGGCTAGGCTAGGATAGGCTAGGCCAGGCAGACAGAGACCACGGCTAGGTTACCTGCAGGCCGGGCCAGAAGGCCAGCAGGGCGTCCATGAAGTTGCGAGAGTTTGTGTGTGGCCGGTGCATGTGAACGTCCAGCAGCAACGGACCCTGGCTCACGTACTTCATCACCGCCGAGTAGTGCTGTCGACGGGAAACACAGGTGGTCGTTGAACGCATCTGATCTCCTTAGGTTCACACTTATTAACCTTTCGAAATTGGGTAGTGCAGGCCATAAAGTCGGGGAGAATTAACGTGGCATGGTCTGAGAACACATTTCTTGTGAATTGTCGAAATGTCTTACTATCTTTCATACGAAGGCAATTCATGGAGTTTACATTGCTAATGGCAAGGTGTGGTTAGGCGGCCTCCCACTATCTGAGATTGCATCCATCAATCAGTGAGATGGCACCCAGGGCCAGATGTTCTGCCTTTTCATCATTTACTTGATGGGATTTCCTGGATTCAATTCAGTATGCCATGTGCACGGTGAAATTTAATTTGAGTGGCATGCTTGCCCCTATAGCTTTTTTTATTGTTAATATACCCAAACAATGATAAAGCTCTAACTTCAAAATCCTTAACAGAAATCCTAACAACCTTACAATAAAATTTACTACTTCCTAACACCATTTAACCTTGCTAAGAATTGTAGCATTTTGAGGCCTTCCCGGCAAGCTCCCAGTTCTAGCGCAAGCGACAAAGCACACCTTGTTGAAGCGGCCGAGGTAGCGGTCCTCTCCGAGCAGCACGTACGCCTTGAGGCAGTACTCGTAGTACGAGTCGATGCCGGCGCCGACGCCCGAGTCCCGCCGAACCCAGTCTCCCGAGTGGACGTTGAGCACGGTGCCCATCAGGTCGGAGCTGCGGTGCCGCAGCCTCCACAGCTCGTCCATCGCGCGGTGGGCCTTCTCCTGCAAGCACCGCCGGCTGGTTAGCTGACTCCTACAGTCTGTGCAGGAAGTGGCCATACTCTTTTGCACGTACCAACTCCTAGAGCCAAACTTCAATGGCAGATTTTAAAAATTTCAATAATGAAACTAAAACGTAGGCTTTTGACATGTCGATAACCATGATTTAAATATATGCATTGATCTGGTTATCTGTAGGCAAACTGATGGTAAATTTACCAGCTCTAATCTAATAAAAAAGGTAACATTTCACATTTCAGTTGCGTGAAGTTGGTAACACAAAGCCAGTTTTGAACGCTAGCTCTCCCAGTAAATGAGTTGTAGCAATGTGCGATTATGACTGAAAAAAACGCGACGCCAACGCCATAGCTGCAAACGATCCAGAAGATAAAATTAAAATTTTATCCCAATTTTTTTCCACCTATTCCATTCACAGACAATTAATCCACTTGGGTTTGATTTTTCCCATCTTCTTGGGTTAAAAAGGTCAACAAAAAATTTTACTGGCTCTGCATTTTACTCAAGGTAGACAGGGAATCTCAATCCAACTGGCTTTTCTTAGCGGGAATATGACGTCATATTTCCCCGAACGAAAACCCAAAACAAGGTCTTAGAGCGCGGCCCCACCTCAAACACGGGCTTCCCGGTGAGCCGAGACAGCGCCGCCATCTCCAGCACCATAGTGCCGGCGCAGGCGGTGCATGTCTCGCGCGCGGCCAGCAGCGCCGGGTCGCGCAGGCCCCAGCGTAGGTTGACACGCGCGTGCGGGATGCCGCTGCTCGAGTTGAATGCAGGCAGCAGGCGCTGCCCGACGTCCAGCGCCAGCGCCAGCAGCTCGTCCCGGTACCAGCCGGAGCAGAGCCGCGCGGCGAGCACGTGTGCCGAGAGCAGGCCGCTGCGGGGAACGCCGGCCGGGGGTTAGCGCCAGGCAAGGAAACCACTTGCGGTTGCAAGTTAGGTTTGAAATTATGAAATTTATGTCATGTCAGTGAAAGGATATCTGTAGCTCTTTGCAGTATACAAATCTTGTTCCAGATGCTATAAGAACAGCAATCATTTAAGTCTCTTCCCATTACGGTCGGTTATACAATTGAGTGTAAACGGATCTAAACGATGAAATCTCTATGGTTGCCCATGTAATTTCCCATGACATAATGATGGACAATGCAGTGCTGGTAGATGCTTGAGTAAGCAGGCTGCACAGCTTTACAAAATTTCAGAAAGTGGATTGGAAAACTTGGCACTCAATTTCCCTGCGGGACAACAGTTTTTCAGCCACCAAAATGCTACGAAACATGCGAAGGGGTCATCTCACCCAAGCACGCGGATGTTCGTTTCGAAGACAGAGACCACGATGTCGGTGTCGAAGGTGACATCCCGTATGACAAGCTTCACCGCCCGCTCAAACTCCTCGAGATCCCCAAGGATCTGCGTTACAATTTGACAGGCGTTATAATTTGACAGATATCACAACCCAGGAGGCAGTTGAAGCCTGCTTAGAGTATGTGAAAATTTGTATGTTGGTAGTGATAGGTCAAAGGGAAATTAGGTTGTGGGTTGATTAGGGTTTTCATTTTTAATCCCGGCAAATGCCAGTCTGATGGGGATAAAGCCCGAGGTAATAACCCCTTAATCCTGAATAGGTTTTGTCTTTAGAGGATCATTGGAAAGCATTTAAATGTGTACAAATTTGATGCTTCGACTCATGCCATTAGTTAGAAGAACGTGATTCATCCTCCCATACTCACCACCAAAGTGTCGAGCGAGTCAATCAAGGTCAGCGAGAAACTGAAATAATACAACAAGTATTTTCAACTACATGGCACTGGCATTTATGGCATGATACTGGGACATTGATTCTAACACTTGTGCTACTCTAAGATTGCCTACATGCCCACCTAACTATTGACATGCTACATACCTAACATACTGCATGTTCTTAGATCTTATCAGGTCACTTTTTTTAAATAACTAATTGAATAAACCGAATGCATATTTTCAGCAACCGAGCACGGCACAGAGAGCAGAGCTTGCTATCTGGTAGCTGAGTAACTTAAGAATAATTAATGCAATTACTCTACAGCCATAGAAAGTCAAGTAGCAAGTCTACTAGTGGAATGCCCTGCTGGTTGCTTGATTGACAGGAAAATCCTGGCGGTAGCATGTTATTGTTAGCTAGTGAGTTACGTACTTTCCCAGCGAATCGTCGATGTCGCCTCGGTTAGATTCGGCACCCCGATATCGACCTGTACAGCTCAGCGGCATCAACTCATCGGCCGGGTATGCGTTCTCCTGTTTACAAAATCAAAGTTATCTCGAAATCTCTTCCACTTAAAAAACTATTTTCAGATAAATTAGGCTTATTTAGAAATGTGTCTCGATAACTTATTAGTAATACCATGTATGCTCGATATGCGTGGTAGAACATATCCTTCGCCTCGTTCCTGAAAGCAAAAGTAACAGATTTATCGTAATCTGGCTCAAGTTTCCACTATGAGGTATGAAGTCACAGGCAGATAGTACATATGTTATTTTAATGTTGTTCAATCAGAATCATTCAAATAACACTCATAGTCACTCATAAGCAATTAAAATAAGCATAACATGTTAGTTTAAATATTGAACATTCTTCATCGATGAAATTCAAATTCAATTACTCGTGCTACTCAATACAATCATTATCAATGACGTAGCAGGAATTCTATTTAGGTATCAGGTCTAGGAAAAACATAACACTCAAATATGAGTTTCGAAACAGCGCTCAGAAGAACAAGATCAAGTATAGCCAATGATAAGCCGATAGCCGATGCATTTTTGGGTCAGCTACGCAAACCGATTAAGAGAAATCTATTCTCCGCAAGCAAACCAATTGTGATTGGTTTTAAGAAATATATAAAATACCAAAAGAAATGTCAAGCAAGGTCAGATTATTAGAATGAGGGCAAGGGCAGCGAGTGATCGCAGTGGTCGTAACCAACCGCTCAGGTCCTGTCAGATCCGAGGCAAACAATTAGTAGTGGTTACTCACTTGAGCTCCTCTCGCTCCTCCTTGGACATGTTTTCGGCCACATCTTCCTGGTCTACCAAAACTGTTGCGACGACCAAAGAGCACAAGACAAGACCTATAGTCTGCCAAACACCCCAGGCAGCAATCATGCCTAGAGGCAGACTGGGCTGAGACGAAGCTGAAGCAGTAACTGGCGACTGCTACCAGCACCACACCTCCACTCTAGGTCTGTCAAGAGCGACAGTTCATTTTGTCTGTATTTCTAAGAGCCATCCTCAGCACGACGCGTTCGGCAACACAAACTGTAAAATACTGTTCAATATTTACAAAATCTAAATCCATGTTCCACGACACACTGCTCTCCTCAAACCCCTTCCACTTTATCTGTCATGTTTATTTGGCAATACCTTGGATATGCAACTAGCTGGCAGCACCGTCGGAGGTTAAATGACGCAGTTTTTGAATTTTTTCGGTGTATTCGTTATAGATTGCAAAAATAACATAAAATTGGCGTTTTGACGATCAATACTAAGTAAAAACAATTTATTTGATCATCACCATCAGAAATAAACATTAACTACCTAATAACCACAAGCGGTGCCAGTGACAAGGTGAGGGAAGATGCTTTGACCAGTGTGATTTAAACACCCAACACCCATAACACCCAGCTCCCAAAAACCGCAGCAAAAAAGCACATACAAATAAAACTAAAAACCATTATTATTCGTCAACCCTCCGATATAGGGGTTGGGGCAAAACACCAAAACGTTCCCCTTGACCTACCCTAACACCCCCCGGTGTCCAAAATCCATGTGCCCTGACCGTAGTCCAACTAGTAGTCCAGCATCCAAAATTTACAAGATGTTTAATTCATCAACCCTTCGATATAGGGGTTGGGGCAAAAAGCCAAAACATTCCCCTTGACCTACCCTAACACCCCCCAGTGTCCAAAATCCATGTGCCCTGACCGTAGTCCAACTAGTAGTCCGACACCCAAAATTTACAAGACGTTTAATTCATCAACCCTTCGATATAGGGGTTGAGGCAAAGTGCCAAAACATTCCCCTTGACCAACCCTAACAGCCCCCGGTGTCCAAAATCCATGTGCCCTGACCGTAGTCCAACTAGTAGTCAGGCACCCAAAATTTACAAAATGTTTAATTCATCAACCCTTCGATATAGGGGTTGGGGCAAAGTTCCAAAACGTTCCCCTTGACCTACCCTAACACCCCCCGGTGTCCAAAATCCATGTGCCCTGACCGTAGTCCAACTAGTGGTCCAGCACCCAAAATTTACAAGATGTTTAATTCATCAACCCTTCGATATAAGGGTTGTGGCAAAAAGCCAAATCGTTCCCCTTGACCTACCCTAACACCCCCCGGTGTCCAAAATCCATGTGCCCTGACCGTAGTCCAACTAGTAGTCCAGCACCCAAAATTTACAAGATGTTTAATTCATCAACCCTTCGATATAGGGGTTGTGGCAAAGTTCCAAAACGTTTTCCTTGACCTACCCTACCACCCCCCAGTGTCCAAAATCCATGTGCCCTGACCGTAGTCCAACTAGTAGTCCAGCATCCAAAATTTACAAGATGTTTAATTCATCAACCCTTCGATATAGGGGTTGGGGCAAAAAGCCAAAACATTCCCCTTGACCTACCCTAACACCCCCCAGTGTCCAAAATCCATGTGCCCTGACCGTAGTCCAACTAGTAGTCCAGCACCCAAAATTTACAAGATGTTTAATTCATCAACCCTTCGATATAGGGGTTAGGGCAAAGTTCCAAAACGTTCCCCTTGACCTACCCTAACACCTCTCGGTGTCCAAAATCCATGTGCCCTGACCGTAGTCCAACTAGTGGTCCAGCACCCAAAATTTACAAGATGTTTAATTCATCAACCCTTCGATATAGGGGTTGGGGCAAAGTTCCAAAACGTTCCCCTTGACCTACCCTAACACCCCCCGGTGTCCAAAATCCATGTGCCCTGACCGTAGTCCAACTAGTGGTCCAGCACCCAAAATTTACAAGATGTTTAATTCATCAACCCTTCGATATAAGGGTTGTGGAAAAAAGCCAAATCGTTCCCCTTGACCTACCCTAACACCCCCCGGTGTCCAAAATCCATGTGCCCTGACCGTAGTCCAACAAGTAGTCCGACACCCAAAATTTACAAGATGTTTAATTCATCAACCCTTCGATATAGGGGTTGGGGCAAAGTGCCAAAACGTTCCCCTTGACCTACCCTAACACCCCCCGGTGTCCAAAATCCATGTGCCCTGACCGTAGTCCAACTAGTAGTCCAGCACCCAAAATTTACAAGATGTTTAATTCATCAACCCTTCGATATAAGGGTTGTGGCAAAAAGCCAAATCGTTCCCCTTGACCTACCCTAACACCCCCCGGTGTCCAAAATCCATGTGCCCTGACCGTAGTCCAACTAGTAGTCCAGCACCCAAAATTTACAAGACGTTTAATTCGTCCACCTTTCGATTTTAAGCCCTAGTTGGACTACGGTCAGGGCACATGGATTTTGAACACCGGGGGGTGTTAGGGTAGGTCAAGGGGAACGTTTTGGCACTTTGCCCCAACCCCTATATCGAAGGGTTGATGAATTAAACATCTTGTAAATTTTGGGTGTCGGACTACTAGTTGGACTACGGTCAGGGCACATGGATTTTGGACACTGGGGAGTATTAGGGTAGGTCAAGGGGAACGTTTTGGCGTTTTGCCCCAACCCCTATATCGAAGGGTTGATGAATTAAACGTTTTGTAAATTTTGGGTGCTGGACTACTAGTTGGACTACGGTCAGGGCACATGGATTTTGAACACTGGGGGTGTTAGGGTAGGTCAAGGGAAACGTTTTGGCACTTTGCCCCAACCCCTGTATCGAAGGGTTGATGAATTAAACGTTTTGTAAATTTTGGGTGTCGGACTACTAGTTGGACTACGGTCAGGGCACATGGATTTTGTACACTGGGGGGTGGTAGGGTAGGTCAAGGGGAACGTTTTGGCTTTTTACCCCAACCCCTATATCGAAGGGTTGATGAATTAAACGTCTTGTAAATTTTGGGTGCTGGACTACTAGTTGGACTACGGTCAGGGCACATGGATTTTGGACACTGGGGGGTATTAGGGTAGGTCAAGGGGAACGTTTTGGCACTTTGCCCCAACCCCTATATCGAAGGGTTGATGAATTAAACATCTTGTAAATATTGGGTGTCGGACTACTAGTTGGACTACGGTCAGGGCACATGGATTTTGAACACTGGGGGGTGGTAGGATAGGTCAAGGGTAACGTTTTGGCATTTTGCCCCAACCCCTATATCGAAGGGTTGATGAATTAAACATCTTGTAAATTTTGGGTTCTGGACTACTAGTTGGACTACGGTCAGGGCACATGGATTTTGGACACCGGGGGGTGTTAGAGTAGGTCAAGGGAAACGTTTTGGCACTTTGCCCCAACCCCTGTATCGAAGGGTTGATGAATTAAACGTTTTGTAAATTTTGGGTGTCGGACTACTAGTTGGACTACGGTCAGGGCACATGGATTTTGGACACTGAGTGGTGTTAGGGTAGGTCAAGGGAAACGTTTTGGCACTTTGCCCCAACCCCTATATCGATGGGTTGATGAATTAAACATCTTGTAAATTTTGGGTGCTGGACTACTAGTTGGACTACGGTCTGGGCACATGGATTTTGGACACCGGGGGGTGGTAGGGTAGGTCAAGGGGAACGTTTTGGAACTTTGCCTTAACCCCTATATCGATGGGTTGATGAATTAAACGTCTTGTAAATTTTGGGTGTGGGACTACTAGTTGGACTACGGTCAAAGCACATGGATTTTGGACACCGGGGGGTGTTAGGGTAGGTCAAGGGGAACGTTTTGGCGTTTTGCCCCAACCCCTATATCGAAGAGTTGATGAATTAAACAGCTTGTAAATTTTGGGTGCTGGACTACTAGTTGGACTACGGTCAGGGCACATGGATTTTGAACACTGGTGGGTGGTAGGGTAGGTCAAGGGGAACGTTTTGGCACTTTGCCCCAACCCCTATATCGAAGGGTTGATGAATTAAACATCTTGTAAATTTTGGGTGCTGGACTACTAGTTGGACTACGGTCAGGGCACATGGATTTTGGACACTGAGGGGTGTTAGGGTAGGTCAAGGGGAACGTTTTGGCACTTTGCCCCAACCCCTATATCGATGGGTTGATGAATTAAACATCTTGTAAATTTTGGGTGCTGGACTACTAGTTGGACTACGGTCAGGGCACATGGATTTTGAACACTGGGGGGTGGTAGGGTAGGTCAAGGGGAACGTTTTGGAACTTTGCCCCAACCCCTATATCGAAGGGTTGATGAATTAAACGTCTTGTAAATATTGGGTGCTGGACTACTAGTTGGACTACGGTCAGGGCATATGGATTTTGGACACTGGGGGGTATTAGGGTAGGTCAAGGGGAACGTTTTGGCTTTTTGTCCCAACCCCTATATCGAAGGGTTGACGAATAATAATGGTTTTTAATTTTATTTGTATGTGCTTTTTTGCTGCGGTTTTTGGGAGCTGGGTGTTATGGGTGTTGGGTGTTTAATTCACACTGGTGATGCTTTGGGCATTGAAATTGGAGTGGAGGTGGAAGATAATACTTAAAAGGTATAAGATTAAGAATACTAATAAAGCAGGCTTGCT
Source organism: Nemurella pictetii (assembly GCA_921293315.2). NCBI lineage: Eukaryota > Metazoa > Arthropoda > Insecta > Plecoptera > Nemouridae > Nemurella > Nemurella pictetii. Next base: position 6,938,950 of record OV121118.1, on the reverse strand, counting down.
GCAGGCCTCAGTTTGTTGCATGCAAAGCACTGTCACTCACCACACGGCATAACAATGCAGACACAAAACTACTCCAATTTATCTTTCCTAAAGGGAGGTAATAGAACCTAGTCAGTCATGCAACCCACAGGCTATCACTGCAATCAGTAAAACCTCATCAAAATTCCTAGCCTTTTTTGAAACAGGATGTGTTATTGGTAGCAGACTCGGCCTAAAACAATTACACACTGGTTTAGTTCTCAGCAGTGTTAGACTGGACTTATAATACTAATGTCTTGTACTGCATTTGTAAGTTGCTGCATTAGCATAGTCACTCATTAGTCATTACTTTAAACTTCTACCTCCACACCAAATTCAATTCTTGGGGTGGTTTGAATTGACGTAAATGTATGAATATTAAAATTGAAAAGAAAAAACTAAAAGAGAAATAGTCCCTTTTTGAATGCTCATTGCACCCAAAAAATGTACTTTGTTGGCCTGTGATTATTTATATCGTGACAGAACTAGTATATCACATTTTAGCATTCTTTCTACTACAAATTTAGCGGTACATTTTCTGTAAGCCGCTTACATTATGCTTGGTCAATTCCCAACGGGCATTAGCTATGGTATTTTGTTAGCTCGGCAGGAATAGTAAACTGACTGGTTGGATTTAAAGACCCGCAGAAGGAAGGACATCAATCTCTCAATTAATTAACCCTAGAAATGCATTTCTCTTGTATGCCCATAGTTGCACAGATCCAAAGGTCACGGCCTGCTTACCCTCAAAGTGTATCAACATGAGTATTCTTTGGTTGAAATAAACAGTCTGCGATTGCCGCCCTTCTTGCTAACTACTACTAAGGATTATAAAAATGTTCCAGCAACCACACATTTATAACATATATTACACATAACAGGAGCAAGTGGATCAGTGCAGTTATCACAGAGAATTTAAGCCACCTTCTAACAGACCACTGCTGAGACCTGCTCCTTGACCCAAACAAATCCGCAATTTAGACTCCTTCGTTACAATTCGACTAAATTGGAAGGGAAAACAAGGTCAAGTGCAAAGTCAACAATCAATGTAATTTTAAATATTTATTACACAGCAAGCAACTTATGCAATGAATTCGTATGGGATAGGTGCTAGCCAGATAGGTGCCTCCTTGCCATCAACAACATGAGCGGCGATGGGCTGTTTCGGTTGGCGTTTCAAGCACACGCGAACACCTTGCGCGTTGGCCTCCTTTCGCAGACGGTTGTTTTCCCGGACTCGCTTCTCGAAGTCTTCTCGGCACTTGGAATGAGTGACGTGTTCGATGCGGACGTTGATCCTCTTGGGGATGATCTTACCACGCAGCCTTTTGTTGACAATCACGCCGACGGCGTGTTGCGTTACGTTGAACACACGGCCAGTCTTACCGTGGTAGAATTTGTAAGGCATGCCCTTTTGAATGGCGCCATTACCCTAAAATAAAAACCGTATATTAGAATCCATCCCTCTACTATTGACAGCGCATCGCACATGAAGTGTTGGTGAGAGATTTTAACACACCACTCCACAATTCATTGCACACATACCTTGATATCGACAATGTCTCCAACTTTGTACACTTTCATGTACGTCGACAAAGGGATGGTTCCATGCTTGCGGAATTTACGAGAGAACAAGTCCCTCGTTCCCCGGCGGTAACCTTTGGAGTTTGTCATTGTGTTCTAATCTGAAACAAATATAAGCAAGCATATTAATATGAAGCTAAAACACGTGGCGTCCATTTTCTAAAAGTCAACCCATGTTGGGGTTATTCGATTCGCAATATTTGGACGGCTATCTTGGCTTCAAAAGTATCAAATATACAAATACATAAATAAATTGAGGTGACATGCGAACTGGCAATCGAATATAATAACTGAGCAATAATAACAAGTCAAAACCCAACGAAAACAACATCGAAAACACCTAACCCTCACCTCGAACCGCAGACGGGATGTGGAGAACTGCTTTCTACCAACATGAGAATATGAAAACCAGAAGTGACTTCCGGACCAGTGTTGGGTGTTGTGGCGAAACTGTCCTCTAAAGTCTCCATTGGCGGTGGTCCGTAGTTCGAACCGGACTGTCATTCTCGATGAGTTGGAGGTTTTAGGGAAATTTGTGTAAACATCTCTTTTGTGATTAACTGAGATAAGTGAACAGCATACGTTTGCTTACAAATATGACTGATTAATTAATAGTATTTTAGTGACAAAATCATTTAAAAAACTCACGTTACAATATTATCCTTCAGCAAATGTGTTAGGCTAGCAATCAAAGATTCAATCTTCATCCTTCAGAGATAATGGACCATCATCAGAAAGATATTATGTGCCATTGTTTGGTATTACTTATTGTTTTAAGTGTCGTAGCATCCATTCCAACTCAGACAGATGCTAAGGAAAAGAAAGACCGCATTATAGATAAAGTAAGAATCTATTTGTATTTATTACCAAGTTTTAAAATATGGGAATTACCATTTCTGACCTGCTCTGGCTATGTTACCTCGACAAGGCAACAAAGGTATTACATAGAGTTTGTGATCGCTGGTCTTTAGTGTTGGTACCAAGGAATTGGGAAATATTTTACCTACTTTTTTTTTCTAGTTGTCATTGTAAGGTCCCCCAACATTGACAACCGCTGCTTGATAATCCTTTTGCATCGATCGATCAGTCTCGTTATGTCGTGTCATTTCTAAATACAAAAACGTGTAATTTAATGGATCATATGTGTGAATTGCTACTGCACCACTTACATTTTCCAAATTAAAAATTTAACTGGATTACCAGTTAATATACTTTAATATTATTATTAATAATTATTCATCTTTGTCCTTTTTTTTTGTAGGAACTGAGCGACAAGGAACATTATGGAAATGCTGAGCATAATGCTCAATATGACCACGAAGCTTTCCTTGGTGAAGAAGCTAAAACATTTGATCAGCTTTCACCAGAAGAAAGCAGGAGAAGATTATCAATAATAGTTGACAAAATCGACAAGGATGCCGATGGCTTTGTGTCCCAAGAGGAACTGAAAGATTGGATCCAATATACCCAAAAGAGGTACATAGTCGATGACATTGATCGCCAGTGGGTATCTCACAATCCTGAAGGCAAGGAAAAGTTGACATGGGACGAATACAAGAAACTTGTATATGGCTTCATGGATGATATTGATGCAGGAGATAGTGAGAAAGAAGATGAAAGCTTTTCCTACAATAACATGGTAAGACGCGATAGAAGGAGATGGGGTGTAGCAGACACCGATGATGACAATGCCCTTACCCGTGAAGAATTTGCCGGGTTTCTTCACCCTGAAGAGATGGGTCATATGCGTGACATTGTCGTTCTCGAGACAATGGAAGATATTGACAAAGACAAGGACGGGCGTGTATCTTTAGCCGAGTATATCGGAGACATGTACAGAGGAGCAGAGAGCGATGAGGAGCCCGAATGGGTTAAGAACGAGAGGGAACAGTTCTCGACTTACAGAGACAAAGATGGTGACGGCTTTATGGACAAAGAGGAGGTCAAGAATTGGATAATCCCTCCCGATTTTGACCACGCCGAGGCAGAATCTCGTCATTTGATCTATGAATCTGATGCAGATGCAGACCAAAAGCTTACCAAAGATGAGATTCTTGCCAAATACGACTTGTTTGTTGGTTCTCAAGCTACTGACTTTGGCGAAGCTCTTGCTAGGCACGACGAATTTTAAGCCATACTAGCTACTGATGCCAATTTCATACCAAGTCGTTCCATATTCTCACGGAGGCTAAGCCTAATCTAGATCAATCTAGATGCCTACCCACCCATTCTTCATGATCTAACCAATATGATCTGAATCTAAGTGTAATATTTAAGTATTTTTATTACCTACTTATCCATATTTGAGTTTCTTTCATGCTACGAACAGTGAAGTGACTGTAAAGCTGAAACTCTACGCAAACATGTATTCTGCCAAATATATTTCCTTGATCCAGAAATTTACATGCTGATGATTACTTGCTTTACTTGACTTTTATAAATTTTCTAACAATTTTTTCTGTGTAGCTTGTTTAATTAACTCACTCTATAGTAGTACCTAGAGGCAAAGATTATTAATAATGTTACGAATGAAAGCAGCTATAACAGCCTGCTGATATATAGCAATGCTTCCCCTTTTTTTATACTTTTTTTTTAGAATTTTGTATTTGTATTAAGAATGTATATCTTTATAATAAAAAATATTGATAATTTAACAAATTTAATTATTTAATTAAATGAGATTGTGCTTATGAATGCACAATTAATATTGATTTTAATATTCTTGGTACTTTCAGAACCATGTAACATATTATGTTGAAAGAAAGACTTAAGCTTTTTATGAAACGAAATCATTACACATTCAATTGAGTTCTTCTCTATACGGTGATATCACAACGGAGATGTTCTGGAAGGGTTTTGGTGAAGTTACCTTCAACATGTTTATTCCTACTTGAATATGCATACCATAGACACATAGCAGTCTGGATGTTTCCTACCTTGCCCACTGACTTCCATATTGTATTTTTCAAGGGAAGTCAGCAGAAGATTTTATGAACAACATTGGCTAGAAATTGCACTTTGCTAATTCATACACATATATTATAGGTGGGAAATGTCCCATTCCGTCAAAACAAGCGTTTATTATCCGAATTTCCCCTCAAAGTTACAAGTCACATGCTAACACAAATTATGTCTTGCCCTCCCTAGATGAATTTTCCTGATGATGCCATTTCTTTAATAGACAATAGGTACATTTTCGTAAGTAGATTTGCTGGTGAATTGAATGACTGAATAATTGCAATACAATCAATTAGCTTTTTTGATATTAAGCTCAAAAAAGAGACACCAGACATAAGACATAAGCTAAAAAAAGAAAGTAAATGTTTCTATTTTAAAATTATGTTAGTGTACGCTGACGTACCTTCCCTATAAGAAATCGTGTTTGTTTGATTCTTTTTGAATGTCATGTTTGTTAGTGAACATTGACGAATAGAATGGAGATAGAGATTGAAAAGACTTGGAAAATCTCCCCCAAATTTGAATGCATCAAAAATATATTTATAAATCTTTACCCATTTGATATTTAATGGAAAAGGGGACATACACAAAATGATAACAAAAAATATTATGTTAGGAGAAGGATTGGAGGGGGAACTACAGATAGAGAAATCGGAAGGACCAATTAGCTAAAACGAATATGATATCTTCATAATTATTTCAACAAATTAATTAGCAATTAAAAGTCCAATTGTGTTTGCAACACATAGTAACAAAAGGACAACATTTATTTTAGTAACATATTTACAAGTTTTGTTTCTCTAATTATTTTATTGTTATTTAAACTAAATAATATTGGTCACTTATGTTGATCAACACACATATTAAATTAGTTCAACGGAAGAAAGAAACTGAATTTATATCTGCTTAACTATAAGATATGTCTTTATACGTTTAATCTTTATCACACTATGAAGTCGAGACATGATTAAATCCTTTGGTATACACATTCTCTTTGCTCTTTGCTACCGAAACAATTGATTTTAATTTTTCATGAATAATCTCTTTCTAAAGAAGCTACCGCCATTAAAAGCCATCAACTACAGCAATAGAAAAAGATAGGAAGTCCAACGATTACCTTTCAATTTTCAGGCAGCAAAATTAAATCGAAATGTACGATACTGTCACGCTCTGAATGTTCACGATAGTTAAGATTCAATTAATCACAGCTCATCAATCATGGCGCAGGAAAGGTAAAGTTCGGTAAAATTATTCACTTTGCACAAAAACGACCGTATACTTTCTCGTAGAGCGCAAATAAATAAAAACCCATCGATTCGACGCACAATTCTTTTCTCAACACGGTATAACAAAACGCTTCCTTCGAATAGCTTGAGTTAATTAGAGATATCACTATTTTCTAGTAGAATGCATTTCACTTGCACGCGCCGTGGAATGTTTTGTTAGCGAAACTGTTGCGATTGTCCACTCGCTAATTGGCATTCGGTTGCTGCGGGTCGAAGGTCAGAGAGTCCGGACTGCCGTAGCCGCTCGATCCGTCGCTCGGCAACGCTCTGTTACGTTCACTTGCCTCCCCGCCGCTTAGATGGTTTCCTGCTGGCTGGAAAACAACGCAATCGCAATTATTAAACAGGCGCGCTCGCAGCGGATACGTAATCGGTCGTAAATCGGGCCATTTGTGTTTCAAGTAAACGGTGGCTGAGTTCTACATTGATCGTCGCAGGGGGTGGGTCATACCTGTAAATTACTGACTTGCCTTCTTATATGAGCGAGACTGGTCGGATTGTAGGCCATGTTCGCAAACACCAGCCTCTCCTCGTAATCGTACTCGCATAGGATTTTGTTGTCGCACAAGTAGAACCGGTCGCCCACGCAAAATCTGAAACACACAAGGTTACGTGCGCCCGTCAAAATAACAGAATCGCTGTTTCTTCGCTGCCGCCGTTTCAAAGTCCGTGCGCTTCACAGGGGTTTTTTAAATCGGAGTTTTAGATGGAAAAATGATATAATGATATTATATTGATGCAATTTGATGAATTCCGCAGAGTTTTGACCCTTTTGTGGTACTTAAATGTTGTGAAATCTTAAAAATATATACATTTCTAGAAAATTCAAAATGTTATTTGTTACATTTCTCAATGAACCATACAGCTCCAGAGATAATTGTTAAAATTAATAATCATGTAAGCAACCTATGGACATTGACTCTATGTCACGTAACGTTATTTAGTCCTCGGATCCGATGCATGTAAATTGGCATCAATCATGTTTACCGACTCTGAGGTTCAACTGAAGTTACCTGTGATTGCATTGCTGGCAGGCGAAGCACTCTAGGTGGTAGACATTGGCCTTGGCTCGCATCACCATCTCGAAGGCCGGTATTACTTTGTTGCACGCTGCGCAGTAGCCAGTCGTCCCGAATAATCTGGCACACAAACTAGTAGCTATTAAATAGGCACTTTCCTTCACGAATCGACGGGTAAACGGACTACGAAGCAGCTTGAAATCAAGTCGGATAGCAAACTGATGATGTGAAACATAGTATACATACCTCAGGTAATCGCGCTTGCACAGTATCAAGTTTGCTTTTGTGTAGAGCGTTGATCCGACCTCCCCTAAGCGGCAATCGCAGCAACCGCACTTCAAGCAGTCTTCGTGCCAAAATAAATCCAGGGCCTGGAAAAATAAAATAGAAAATCCATTAGTTATTGAATTACAGAATGCCCATGGTGGGTATGGTATATGGTTTTTATGGAATCGTGAGATTCACCCTATATGAATCTTAGATTGAATGTAAACACTTTCTGGTTTTTCTGGTTGCGATTTCGTGATATTTCTGATGATCAACGCGAGGAGAATCGAGTCACATATTTCTCAAGCACAAGTTTTCAAAAAGCTTTTACCTGCATTCAATGCAAATTGAAAAAATGATTGATGCCTCTGGTGATTTCTTTATTTTATTCCTTTATATTTGAGCTTAGGCTTGGGCCAGTGGCTGGTATATCATTATAACTCAAATGAGTTGACTTAAAGCTAACTCCTCCCGATGAGAGATGTTCTTGTCGCATGGTGTTAAAGTTCCTGCCGGTGGTATACCTTGAGAAGGAACCTCTCGGTGATCCGTTTCCCGCAGCCGGCGCACTCCCGAGGCCCTCCGCCGCCGCCGACGCCGGCCGGCGTGTTGGCGGCCGTCGCCACGCGACTCGAGCCGACATGCCCCTCGGCGCCCGTCACCGCGTCTGCAAGAGACAAGCCAACGCTACGTTAACGCTTGATCGAACAAAGCAGCTGCGTGGGGCTACGTTCGCTTCGGCGCAAAAACTCTTGTTACTATGGTTGAAAGTCTTGGAGTCTGTTTTAGTGATGGCAGGAAAGAATTTTGATTCCTCAATTGTCTTTGGTTGAAAAAGTACATAAGATAGAGTATTGGGATATTATTTATTTATTATTTGCTGCAAACAATTACATAGTAGTTGTGTGAGCCTTATTATTATTAACAACTAAAATGGATTTTCCTAGTGGGTATCTGTGATAATTTTACCCTGAATGTTATTGGAGTAGGTTTTAAAAGTCTTTTATGTGGCTAGGCCCTATTTTACAAACTTCATTGTAACTTTTACGTTGATTTGTTAGTTGGGCTCTATATAACTTTAAGTAGAACCAAAATCATTGTTTTTACAATAGTTGACATGAGATTTCGTAAAACCGGCCATGAATGCCAATAATAATCTTGGTACACAAATCTTATTTAGGATGTAATGCAATCTGAAGGGATCGGCGTTAATTTAGGTATTACTAAAGCCTGTCTTGTACCTCGCCTTAGAGACTACATCCATATCAGATCCATATCATCCATATCTATACGGCGGGTAGTGTAATATGTCAGGTCAAGTCAGGCCATGTCAGGGAGTCAAATTAAAGTGAGGTAGAGTGGTGATATACTCAATTATTCTTATTTTTGACGAAATTAATTCTTTTTATGATGCGTATTCTTATATAGAAAGACACTTACCACCAGTTTTAGGTGAGGTGTCGAAGGATTGATATACCTAACAATGAATTTAGAGCAGTTCGTGTGCCTCAATCACATTTAATCACATTTTAATTTCCCAGGTTTTTCCCTTACAAAAGACAAGTATTTCGAGGTCTTGGTTTAAATTGAAGCTGTTGCTTCCTACCACGTCATCGTTACGAGGATTAATCATCCTAAGACGATATAAAACCGTACCACATTTGCAACTGCACAATTGCAATTGCACAATTGCAAACTGATTTATTATTACCTGTAACGATTTCGTTATTTGATTCAATTAATTATTGTAAACTTATTAATAGCTTTTCTACAATTTTCTTATCACATCCATATATTATAATATATCCATTTATAATAGACCATAATGAGTTTAAAACTTGGTTAATTACCCATCATAAACTTGTCGAGAAAATGACAGCAGCACAACGCATCATGTTACCAAAAAGCTACCTAATGTATTTTTATTAACTAAAGTTGTTTGGAGAAAGCGAGTTAATATCAAGAAAGGACCCAGACTAATTACATTCTACATTAAAGGGAGAGATAAAAATTATTGCTCTATAATATGCGAGTGTCTTTTGGCGGGGTAATATCTTTGATGAAGAAGACCAAGTTTCTCTAAGTTCTCGTAGCACGCTTTTGGATATGCACAATTGCTAAAACTATTTTAATTAAAGAGCTCGGTAATTTAACTACACAAATCTTGCCCGGGACGCAAAGAAAAACAACGACCCGCATTAGAATAACGTTAATACCGTTAAGTATAAATGATTATTGCAACATTTTAAAACATGGGAGGAAAGTTCCACACGTTCTAGCTTACAGCATTGCCGTCGGTAAAAATTCTCCGCTTAAAAATAATGCATTGTCGAGACATTTCCTTACACAATTACTCCCAGAACGAGTTATGCCAATTTTCTAAATTAGTGTAATGCTGCAGTTCGTATATTAAGGTAATTGCAGTCTGCAGCAATGAAACAAATATAATATACAAAAAGTATAAAAAGTAAAAAAGTACAAAAAAAAAAGTACAAAAAGTTTACTATCATGCATGGTAAACTGAAAAACTATTAATTTATCCAAAATACCTCATTGCAGACACAAATAAAATTACCAATGTTAATTTCATTGTGAAATCATTTCGATGATAACGATTATAACTTGATCCGGTTGTCAAGTTTCATACGAGTGATAGTATGGCATTCAAGGGCCATTGGTTCGATAACTGAACAGCACCATAAAACTCAAATCCATCCGATAAAGCTGCTGGGAATCCGCTATTCACGCCAATTTCTGTTAATTACCTAATCCAATCATTAAACTGGGTAATAATGGCTGCTGTAATGCACAATTGGCCCATTATTATTCCCTGTGTTCACTGTAGGTATCCAGTAACAGTGATGGAGGTGTATAGGGGGTGGTTCACATCGCATGATCCTTTGCAGGGGTGGATGCTTTAGAATTTATATCCGCGAAGGTGCACTGTGTAACGGTACACCCCTTGGATGGGGAAATTGTATCATTTTCACGTATTGAGGGCTGATAAGTTTTGCTGTGGAATGCGGCATAGAATGTGGAACCATACAAGAAACAGTGTCAGTAAATTTCACAATCGATTCCAGTTTGGTATTGTTTAATTTTTGCCATTTAGAATTTTCGACGGATTTTAAAACAAAAAATTATATTTGACTTTGAATCAACTTTTTCAGCAAAAAATGCTGTATAGCGCATTCACATAGGAATGGAGTGGGTCTCTGCAGTATATATACACACAGCGAACACAGCATTAATTCTCGTTTCAAATTAAAAATATGAAACCCTTATTTGCAAGAGCAAAACTGTTATCACGATGTTTTTCATTTCATTTTAATTACATCGGGATCCTGAATGTGACTCCAAAGTATCATTTAAATTGTATGAGAATATTACTCGTTACTGAAAAAGCTCGCTCTCCCATAATATAATATAATGGAAACATCCCTGGTTTTGACAGCTATTCATAATTTAACTTATTTAATTTATTATACCCCCGAAATATTACAATAAAGTAGACATGCACGTATTTATAGCGCACTTCTCTCTGACAGATTCACATAATTAACTGTAGATGACATATATTGTATTAATAATCTCTGCGCTAAAGCTTATCAATGCTCCAGTCCATACCCCACCTTCGTGTGGCATCTCGCGCGTGATGTTCTAGACTATTGTCCACCCTCAATTTCCAGCGAGCAGACCAATCGGTCCACCTTGTTTAACCATGGTTATTGCTGCTAACAGCTGGCGCTGACATCCTCCTGAGCAGCATCAGCCGAAGCCTGCAGCTTGTGCATACATCGTTGTTTGCTGTTCCCTGTTTTCATGGTCTAGATGGATGTTTAAGATGACGGGGGGGAATGGGACGAGTTGTACAGACTGACTGATTCACCGCTTATTTACCTTATACCATGTGCCAAATTATAGAGAGCAACAAAGAATATGTATTAAGTCTCAAATCCGTATAGGAATTCATATAAAATAGCATGTAACAAACAAATAACAACTAATACGCCTTGTAGGGTTGTTGTTTACATTTTTTTGAACATGGTCAAATAACATCCACCTTAAAAAAGCATTGAAAATACCTATGCCACCCTATTCAGCGTAATCGTTCGGTCGGTATCGCTTTAGGTATGTTGTGTTTCGACGACGCACTCAGAGGAAGTTGTGAATCATTATTTCAGTGTGGTGTGTACTGGTGGTAGGTCGGTCATATGTTAGCAAGACCAGTATGCGTCCTGACTTCTAGACTCGGTGGGTGGTTATAGGTTATGGTTGGTGAGGAGGAAGAATTTGTCGCTGTTTCACCGTACGGACACAGATTTCAGCAGCTGGACAGGTTAGATCTATGCTAATATTGCAAATATTTAAAAACTCGAAGACATGACCGCGCGAATTGTGATGGAAATTCAAGCAACATGTTAAATTAGCATTTAGACAAACAGACAGTGTTGCAACTTGCAATTCATAACATGGGAATCTTGAATTTCTCATTGCAAGTCTTTGTCTGCAGTTTAGACTTGCTGATTGGTAGACGCAACACTTAATTACTTTTCTTGTTCTTGAATGGAACTCCATTAATTACTGGTGGAGGTGCCTGGCACCAGGGGCGGCTCGTGAGGGAGGTCTGCAGGGCTGCAGCCCTCCCTAGCTTTCCGGTGTAACAACATCAAATAATCTCTTTCTTAATATTTTTTCATGGAATTTAATTTTTAAATATAATATTTATTACATTTACATATTTATTTTATAGACGTATCATACATACATTTAAACCAGAAAAATATTTACTATTTAGTATTTAATTGTATTGAATCAGCGGTATTTGCTACGGAACGCGCGGCGTTGCAATTGAATAGCGAGCGGAATGCCGCGCGCCATGGCAGCAGCACACTTCATACGAGCAAGCGCGCGGGCTGGAGCGAATGCAGCCCGAGCTAGCTACCATTCTATACGGTAAAGCCGGGAGACTCGCGGAGCTACGAAGTTTGCCAAGGTCACACTGCTTGCTTGTTGCGCGATGCTATAACGAATCTTCGGGCTGCTCGCAAGGCAGCTCAATGCAGCTCGATTGGGTGTCTCCGACCGGGAGTCCCCGGCTGACGAATTAACTAGCTGGAGCGATAACGCTCCACGGCCCGCCATGGTATCGTCGCCTCTGTTCCTTCCGAACACTAACATTAAACCAAAATATTGCCATAAAAACAATTGGACGAATTTTCGTTTATTTGAAGGGGGGGGGGGGATACATGCATTGTAAACTATATATTTTTTTTAGCAGACCCTCCCAAAACAACCGCCACGAGCCGCTACTGCCTGGCACTGTGCCTTTACACTAAAACATGATCTTAAATGGCAATCTCGTTTAGTATATATACGCGCGTATACAAAATAACATCCAAGAAAAGAACACGCTCGCTGTACTTCGGAACAGGTCACTATTTTAAATTGTTCTCTGCACACTCTCGTGATTTATCGCGTGCAATTCTTTCTCGCGCAATTTGAAATAATCAAGCATTGGGCTAGTGCACCCCGAAGCACCCCTAGCTCGACATTCTACCCTCGGTGACGGGGCTGTAGGATGCTGCTGCTGCTGCCGCTGCCGCCGCGGCTATAGCGGCTATAGCTTTCTGCTTTACTGGTAGATCTTATCGCCGATGAAATATTGGACTTTGCGGTTAAGTCCATTCGAAAGAGATCTTATCATTTCGACCAGAACCAACCCCATAGCCGCCGCCGCTGCCGCCGGAGCTGTGGTCGACCGAAAGTAATGTTCCAAATTTGCAATATCGATATTTTATACGTAATCAGACTTGCTCTGGTTTCAATTAACTAGTCTATAGTGGTTTCTATAGTAATTATGATGAGAGTATTAGAGTGTTGGGAGGGTATGCAACCCTTTCACCCCCACGACTCGCGCTCTCTGTCTACCATTAGCCTGCAGACTGAAATGTGAATCTAAAGCTTTCTACTTAACTATAGGCTCTTCTCATCCGAGATTAAAGTTAAGTGCTTTATACCTTACTCGGGATGTCACCAAAATTCAGTGCCCTCTTTGTCGTATATATAGCCATGGACATAATGTGCGGCCCTTTTTCTCGCTCGTAAATATTTATTCGCCCGCGCTTTCTTATGCATTCATTAGTAATCTCTCAATTTGTACAGCGAGCAGAAAAAAAAACAAAAAACGCGCCTCATTTTGATTGGGAAATGAAACTCTCGAAAATTTCCTCCGCCAGTTTTTGCTACTTGAAGACAAAATTAGCTCGGATGGTCATTTCATCTCCAGCGAGCGACAGACAACCCTTGATTTGTCACGCTAGAAGAGACATGGCCCAGACGTTTGTTTATTTTGTCTTGAATTCGACGTTTGTTTAGCATTTATGTGGCATTTCGGGAAAGCCAGTGCCTTATTTCCCTGAGCACTTAGGACGGCGAGGCTGAAAATGAGTCGCGCTTTCCCGACACCGTGGGCCGAGCTAGAGCGGCGCTAGGCCTATAAGTAAGGAACAGTTAGGTATAATTTCGCTTGATTGGTCTATTGTGTGGCTGTTTTAATGCTCCCGAGCTTTAGAGAGGATGATAGGAATAATTGCCATCACCAGGGTTTGCTACAATTTTCATTTGCATAATGGAAGAACAACAATGCATTTTGTATTAGGCATGAGAAGCGCGGAGATTTAATGGGTGAGGGGGAGGATTAAGAGGCGGGAGGGATGAGAGGTGGTTGGGAGGTTGGAGTGGGGTGGGGTCCGGGGGGGGGGGGGAGGCTCATTACCTAGTCATGACATCAGACCAAGTGGGAAGTAGTATAAATCTACACTCGTATGTTTTCCCAGATTCCCTTTCATTCCCCGAAATATAATTCCTAGGTTATTAGTTTGAAGTGGTTTATGTATAATGTGAAAGGATTGGGTAAATAGGACGGGATATTTATTCAACTATTTAATGAATTGTGCCCCCGGCTAGATTCGAACCTGAGTCCCAAAGGCATTGAACAAGCTCCGAGGTAAACATGTTCCTAATTGCCAATTGCCGTATTTAAATGATTCTATTGCTTCGCCTGTGCCAGTGTCATGCACCGTTCCGAAATTCTAGACCATCGACTCATCGAGAAAGATTAGCTAGCTTCTAGTCGTGCGCTGTACTCTCTCCCTCCCTGCACCGTCACCCAAACGAACCGGTACTCGTGGCGTAGCCTGCATTCACTCGTCCCGACGATTAGCAAATTTCAATAGAGCGCCACTTTTTTGCAGTCTAGCGACTTGCCAAGCTGTTCCCCGGTAATGAGTGTTTTTTTAAATGCTAAAAGTACAAAGAGAAGCCCTAATTAAAAGTTAAACAAACTTTGAACTAACATCATAATGTTAATAATTACTACAAACATATTTTCCGAACTTTTAATAATAATTTTTAGCTGCCCTGCACGCTTTTTTTGTTGTTTTACATAACGAGCTAATTATCCAGCCAATTGATCTCGTTAGAAAAACAACACACGTTTCATCCGACTTGAAACGCGTCTGCTTTTTATTTCGCTGACTGTACAATCGAGTGGTTCATTAATTTTTGGCATATTGTATTTGATCGAATCATGTTTATTTGCCAACTAGTCAATTATATCGCCTACAATGGCTTCTCTCTGCTGCTGCTGCTGCTGCTGCTGCTGTGTGTACATATATCTAGGTATGTATTTATTATATGTATAATATTAAACACGAGGAAAGAATAAACCTGCCATCCATATTTGCATCCAATATTCTCTAACCGAGGCCCTGTTATACACATATATTATATCTATATATATATGTACCTATAGCCTAATTATCAACTTGTTCTGTCTGGCTTCGAGCTATTCAACCATATCACAGGAAAAACAACGACAATAACAACATAGTCAATTAGTAACAACAGACTCAACATTAATTAGCATAAAAGTTTGAAAAAGAGGGGTATGGTATATCAGAGCTGCCCTCCCTACACTTAACTTCCAACTTAACTCGCCATCGTGCTCTAAAATAAGTCGTTTAATTAACGACTAGCGTTTGATTAAGTCTTACGCGGAAAACTTGCAAAGTTTTACTATTAGTACACTTTTCTGAAGTAAATTGTAATTACGTTGTGAGGCTTTATATATGTGGGACGAAATGGGCACAAAAAAGATCTATATGCTCGCTTATATATCGGGAATATAGTTATGGAAAACGGATCTTCTCCCGGCTAATGAGAGTCTTTAACGTTCACGTTTGAAAAGTTATAACGATTTTCTTTCAAATTTCAATTACATAGTTAGCTGGAAGTATACGGAAAAACGAAAAGTATTAGCACTTGTGACTAAGTGTGATGCAAGCCGATATATCAGTCACGATACTTCCCAGTCGAAGTTTCCAACTGTGGCTTGCTCGCACAATGCTTCCGATGATGGTCATTGCAGTCTGATATTTGAGGAATCGCGTGGCAGACAGACAAATTTGCACCATGTTTACACGCTGCAGACAAGGGGAATGTAGACGGCGAAACAGCGCCAATATCCCCTGCGCCTGCAGTTCACTGTTTTGCCTTAGATTGTACGATATTACATTCTAGTGTATCTAACAGCCAGACAGCTAATTAGCCAGCCTCACGTCCCCCACACCCACCCTCTTCAGCCCCTAAACTTGTGCAATACTACCTTTAATTGGAAGCTTGCTGTATGCAGCATGTAAGTACATGAGCCTTCCTATCATCCCTACAATGCTATTTAACCCTTCGCAACTACAATGCGAAAGCATTTCGTCGTTAATTGGAGCAAACAGTGACGGTGGTAATAAAAATTGAGATGGCTTGTTTCTGATGAGGAAATTACATATATGGATCTCAAATATGTCTTTATAAATATGGATATGTAAACTATATATTTTTATAACAGTGCTTCGTGTAAAAGAGGGGATTTAATTTTTACCCTATTGGGTTACTGGAGGGCTTATGGTTCATAAGGAGATAAGTCGTATTTACAAACGGTTATCACAAGGTAAATTTGGTGTCAAATACTTTTCTTTTAAAACCGGTTTAGAAAATTTGCCAAAAATTTGGCAAGCGTCAAAATCGAATAATTTTCTGTCAATATTTGTCGCTTGTGCATCGAAGGCTGCGGTCCAGTGGTAATTTTGGGTAAAAAGCCGGCCATCTTCTTATGTTAAATTATAATTTGGTTATTAAAAAAATTAAACTCTGGCGGCGGCCATGTTAATTAAATTGAGCCAATAGAAAAGCTTGAAAAAGTCTAATGAAATGTCAAGGGGTGGTGTGATTAATTGCGCGCGGGAAGCGAGTGTGACTGCGATGGCATGATTGCTGCAACAATGGCGAGGAGAGAGAAGATCGATGTGATTAAACTGGCATACAATTACATTGCTCCAGTTAGATCTACTAATCTTTAGGAAAACATAAGATAAGAAAGTTGCAAATTAGACACCGAGACGTAGTAATTATATTCTACGTGGATTATTAAAAACGACAAATGATTAATAATGCAAACCGAACTCGGGAACTTTTAGTTAAGTTGCCATCTTTTTCTATTATTAACGCTTAAGGGAACAAATTAATTAAAACTATACATTCATTAAATGCGGATTACCAAAATTTATTTTTATAACAATTACCATAGTGATTTACTGTACTACATTTTACATTAGAAATAGGCTACCGATTGGTATTCGCAACAGCTAGAATCTGTTAAAAAAAAATCTTGTCACTTGAAAAGAAGAATGTATTTTCTTCTGACAATGCAGCAGATAACGTTTGAAAAGAGAAAGCATCGTTTCTGAAACGAACTGTCTCATCCGTGAGCGAGATGGCAGTCGAGAATTTTAATTTAAAGATATTAATGATGGGATGTTAATTAATTTCCATGCTCAAACTTATCAAACGAACTTTTCTGCTTGACACAATCATAAACGCCACTCAAATTTCTGCACGACTCGCATAACAAAAACACGTTCCTTTCAAGATAAGAAGGGAAAAAATAGCAAATATAGTTAATTAGATATTTTTTTATCATTTAATTAGTGAAACTGTATTACTAAGTACCTATTGTGTCTTGCGCTCGGAAATATCTCTTTAACTTCCTCAACAAAGTACATCTAATTGCGCGAGGTCGGACAGTGCTTGAAACTGAATCACCCGCACATTTTTCTCTCCTTGCTGGACAAATTCCCATCTCTGTACTGCACGCAGCACCCAGATTCGTGTGCGAAGGGGCGCGCACCCCTTTCAGTGTGCGACCCGCCGCCACTCGGTGTGCGACCTAGTGTGAACTGAAGGGGGTGAAAAACAAAAAGAACCGAGGGGGTTTTCAATAACCCCGCACGCCCCGGAGCCGAAATAAGAAAATTAAACGTGTAAATCTTGGGACTAAGGTGAACACGAACAAGGGTAGAAACTAAAACAGAAAACTACCCCTTTTATGCCAACAAACAAAGCGTGCTCGCTAGGGGTGTGAAAAGACATCGTCATTTTATTGGAAACGTGTTAAACAGTGTTGGTTTCAAGTTTGAATTGTTTGTTATTAATTTTATTTGGTTTACTTTTGCTATTGATATGGATTCGAAAGCAAGGATATGATCTAAAAAGAAGTGCATGTCAACCATATATGCAAACCCATATCCAGAACTTGGAAAACAGCCGGTAAAATGTATTATCTCGCCCTTTAGGGCCCTTTCAAGACCCTTGTCGCATATATACGCTACAATTGTTGGTATAACAGCCTTTTTTTTGTTTTTTCATTAAATTCGTTTAGATTGGTTCTAGCTAATCTTCTCCCCGGCAACATCTCGCCGCTGCCCCAAATTCGCCACCCCCGTCACCTCCGCCCCCCCCCCCCCCCCTCCCATCCACAGAGCACGGAATCGGGGGGTTGGGGGTGTAATCAAACACTGGGTTACAGGTTACACCCCCGACCGCCGCGCACGTCCCTGCCATCCCCTTTACTGCCTTTTACTACACTCACACATACACACCCTCTCTCTGCGGAGAACTTAAACAATTTAACTTTAAGGCAACTTGATTAGTACTTGATGTAAAGCACTGACCCCTTCACACTTGCCTGGTCAGAACACACGCTGGCCTTTATGCAGTTGCTGGCGAAATGCGTGTGTGTGCGTGTGTGCGTGTGTGCGTGTGGGTGCTCGCCGTTACGGGGGGTGAGGAGGGTGATTTATTTTTGCAATTCGATCTGGGAAATCTGATTAGTTTTGAAACGGTCTTGAATCGGTTGGCGCGTTTCACAGGGTGCTATGTGTGGTGGAGACGAGGGTGGTTTTGGCCGAGCCTTTTTGCACCTCATCAAGTTGGCGGTGTGTCAAACCACAATTATATGATTTTAAGATGTGATTTGACCCATTTATTCTATAGTTTAATGGCGATACAAAATAAATGTTTGATATTGCTTCTAAATTTCATGTGAAATCGGTGGGAATGCTAGATTTTTTAATATTTTTTTTTGCAATTTTGCGCATTTTTTTAAACTAAAATTGGGTATTTGAGCTGGGGAAAGGCATTTTCCTAATATATTTTTATTCTTGTTGATTGGAACCTAAATGCAAATACTCGTAGCATGTAGGTAAAGTAGAAAATCCCGTTAGTATACGATACGGGTACAAATTTTGTAATGGATATTTAATAAATATCATTTTATTCTGTCCGTGGGCTTGAGGTTTCCAGTGAAAATCTTTTTAGTATCTTTCTTGTCCCCGCATTGATTAAAAATACAAAATTTTTGTAATGAGAATAAATTCGATAATTTAATAATCTCGCAAAATTTGCTATTCAATCAAGTATAGGTAGATACCGTTTGTCCAAAGTGTTCATTTATTTCAAGGAATCAATAACAAAATAGCATTTTTCCTATTCGGCGGACCAGATGGCCAATCATCGGACGCACAACTCTTTGAAGAGAGCCGAGGGAAATCCAGTGGCATGCTACACGCTTAATTAGCGACGGTTAAAATTTCCATTTCTGTGCGATTCATTTGCGCGCAGTGTCGAGTCAGATCAAACAAAGGTGTTCTAGTCGGCAGATCAAACATTGCATGCAGATTTATGACATTTTACACAACATTTTATTGTGTGCCAAACAAAAATGCCAGCGCTCTCGTAAGCACGATTATACAATAGAGCGTTTTATTTTTTTTTAGCATATTCAGGTTCGTGACGAGTGCGCTGTTTGAAACATTTGCGTAGGTTGTGATAATAATTTGCCATTTCTCCCTTATCGCATCGGCCGGCGAGCAGGCGGCTGGTGATTTAATCTGCGTGCGTTATTGTGCCATTGTTTGGGCATTACGACCCCTAAACAGCGCTAACAACAAGCTCTATCATTTTCACGGGGAAAATGTCATCAAAATTGTTCGTCTTTTTGTCTGATTTGCCAATTTAAATTGAAATAACGCTCGCGCTTTATTCGACGCTCATCGCAAGTCACAAATTGGCAACGGTTTGAGTCGAATGAATAGATGGTTCGACCAGAAACAACCGCGCTCGATGGGTGTTCAACATTTCTTGGTTGATATATTAGGTACTGGCCACCAACAGTCATCAAGATCAGATGGTCGCAAATTGGCAACGATTTAAATGATTACAGAGATATCAAGCCATCGTTCAACCTAATCGCACGTTTTGTGTAATACATTTCATGCCTTGATGAAGTACCGCCACCGAAACACCCAGAAACGTATCTTTTTCACCAGTGGCCTTCTATAAAATACTATCTTTCTGTGGTTCATGAAGAGAAATGTGTGTGGCTTACGAGAATGGTGCAGTAACTTCTCAGAATATCTGATTCTGTGTCTTGAAAAGTGGCCAGAGTTTTATCTAGTGTTATGCTAAGGATCAAAAATCCGCGGCTCAATTTTATTGCAATTGATGGCTGTTACATGGTTGGCCAGAGCAAGGGGTCCACGTCAAGACGCCGGCGCCGTCGACGTCGCGTCAAATCACGTGACACTGCTCTGATTTCCTCGCTTCCGTCTTTGTCACATATTTCACGGTCAGTTTTAGAAGAATTTAGAGGTTTACTTGCAAAGTAATTCGAATAATTTCGGTGAAAAAGTTTAAAATATGTTTTCATAGAGACGAGTTAAGTTTAACCCTAATTTTAATCGGGGAGTGGTGGGTGAGCTAAACGGGAATCATAAGATTAGTAAAACTTTTCCTACCATTGACAGACGCAGGCAGTAAAATTTAAAACACGAAACGGAGCTCTGCAGCAAAAAAAAAAACGCTTGAAACTCGGCACCACCACCACCAGCGTGTCATCCTGCGAATCCATGCACATTTTCCACGACGCCCGCTGAATTCGGGGCTGCGTAAAATTGAAAAGCGCCGAGGTGGACGGTAACACGTCCCCGCGACACGTGCATTATCTGCTATCTGTGGCACATTGTGGCGATGGCGCCGTCGTGACCAGATACCGTGCGGGGAGGGGAGGACCGCCCCAGAGATTTCATCTGCAGCTGTATTTGTGTCCGCGTGTGTGTTGCGGGCTGCATAGCACCCACAAATATCACCTAATCTTTCCCATAGCCATTGCCAGAGTCGATGGATATTGCCACGGCCATCCAGTATGTTTCAATAAGCCACCTGGATTACCATAATTCACGGCAATGGTTTGTCATCTGGCGTATAGCGGCATACGGATCTAACTGGGTGTGCCGAAAACATCGGTGCTGTTATCGACTCTACGCTTGAATAACTTTGAAGTTTGAAGGAGAAAATTTCTGGATGAATAATATTTTTAAATTGCATGAATCGTCATGCTTCATTGCTTAACTAATTCCAAAATTTGGCAACCTTATTGTGTAATAGATTAATGGAATTTACACGTATCTATGAATTATATAGTTTTAAGACAAGGGAATTTCGTTACTGTTTACTAACGCATGGCATCCAATAGTGTACAGAATTCAACTAATTTCTTAGACAGCAGTTGCCTTGTTGCCCTGTCAAGAGGGAAGCAAACAAGTTTGACAAGCGCACGTTCGGTTTAAAATCTTACACCACACTAGCTCCACCGGGCTAATTGTACTTAATTAATATTCGTCTTATACCTAGAGCCCTGACACTGGGTGATCAGGGAATTTAAGCCGAGCTGACAAAGACGTGTGTTATGACGGGTAGTCTGTGGGGATGGATGGCTCGATGGGTGTGTAGCGGCGTTTCTTGGCTAGTTCTAAGTGAATTTCGACATTGACATGCGAGCGGGGGCAAGGGTAACTGTGGCTGGTACTCGCGTATAGCGTGCGTGCGAGTAAGTGGAACTTAAATGTGTATTTGCACTTGATGCGTCAACGTACGTTAGTTTGCTGAGTGTCGCGCTGGGATCTAGAAACGTCGGCCGTTGCACCGATTCGGGGCGGGTTACAAAATAGGTTTTGTTGAGAGTGTTCTGGCCGTAGATGAAGTATGTTTTGATTTAGGGGTTGTACAGGAGATAGGTAATTAAATATTACATCACTAAGTGTATCAAAATGTGACAAAATCTCATGAGATGAGTGGGCTCAATAAAATTTGTAGAAAGGGAAAATATGAATAAGATCTGCGTATAAAAAACTTGGTTTTAGATTTTTGGGATAAAGTTAATCCATATTCTGAGTTCTTATGCAAATTTTTGGAAAATATATTCTGTTTCAACCATGTTTTTTCTTATTTTAATCACGTTATAATTCGATAAATCAAGCTGCGTGCATGGACCTAAGAAAATCTCGCAGAAGTTTCCAGTTCCACCGCATGTTTCTCTAAGTTTATTACCCGTTCAAATGCCGTACGACCTTCGTATACACGAAAAATCCTAGCAAATATAGCAATACAACTTAGCTTGCGTTATTTCCTATATAGAAACACGAACCGCCAACTTTGTGAAGCAGTCTATTTTCTTTTCCATTTATTTAATGGGTATCTCAATTTGAACTTTGTATGGACCACACTTTGTCAAGATAAAACGGCGGAGATTTTTCATAACACTAAGAAGCAGCAATGTCTTCTCGGAGCAGCGACCAGCAAGCGAGCGCCGGCGATGCGCGATGGATTTTGTTTCAAAAGTATAACAGAAAGCCATTGAAAGGTCAGAGCAAAGTTTGGCGCAAACCGACCGGTGATGGATGACGGCCACTTTATCAGATTGAAGAGATACTACCACAAGCCGGCTTTAATTGATGTGGCCAGCCGAGACGGGGGTGAATTATAACGGAAACTTATCATCATGAATGTTGTGCGTCTTGCGAAGACTGCATTTATAACAAAATACCTTGCAAAACGCACAGCTCAATTAGCGCGTTCAAGATAAAACTGTAGAGATTAGAAGAGTTTTCCAAGAAAAAAAACCCTCGTCGTCGATGAGAAAAATTAGACTCCGTGATGTTTGGTTGAAAGCCACCAAAAGATGTTTGAGTAGGTAACAATTCTGCTGCGGTGGGACAGACTTTTGGTCCTAAAAAGGACCTTGGTCAACGTTTCGACCACCTTCAGAATCTTCTAAACTTTCGGCCGCACAAACTGACCAAATTTCCCCGACGCCGGGCGAATGTTTTTGCAACCAGTGGTCGCGCGGGTCCATCTCTTAAAAGCATCCCTATACTCATCTTCTCGAAGACAAATTAGCATTGGGAGTTGGCTCTTCTCCCCCTCGGGGGGATAAACTGGGCATGCTTGCGCTGGCAGCGGGGCCTATCTCCCCGCAGACCGGCGTTCGGTCACCGGTCCCCAATACATCACCCCGTGCCGTCCGCCGCATCGCCGGCGACCGCACGGCCCGGGCTTTTACTGGTATTAACCAAATGCTGCCCACAACTCTTCCCTGTGCGCGTTGCCCGCGTGTCCAGGCGGCGATGGCGAGGCTGCGAAGGCGGCGGCAGGATCTCCGGAGATCAAACGTTCGGCGCGGCTGACTGGACGGTTCGAGGCGACAACAAACTGACCAAGATTGTTTTAATCGGCGGCGTTTAGCATCCGTCTTCCGTCTTCCGGGAGGATTCGGCTATTTGTATACGGCAACTTTGC
The DNA here is from genome assembly GCA_921293315.2 of Nemurella pictetii. NCBI lineage: Eukaryota > Metazoa > Arthropoda > Insecta > Plecoptera > Nemouridae > Nemurella > Nemurella pictetii. The sequence continues at coordinate 6,915,789 of OV121118.1, read as the reverse complement.
CGGGCTGGAACGTTATTAGAGCCGTTGGTCGTAATGGCACCTTCACAATCAACTGTCGCTTGTTAGTGCTTTCAGGCTGCATCAGTTTCCTGGAAAATGGGAATGATTTCCATAAAAACTCTTTCCAATTACGCGCTTTAAAATGGAAACCGCTCACTTTTCTTTATGGCCGTCATCTCGGTATAGTCGTTTCTTTATTGACTGCTGACTGTATATAAATATACTGGAACGACTCGAGCCATTCCGCGTTACATTGTACCCATTCTTCGCAAGTTTGCCTCACTCCGTCCGACCGGGCCCGAAGAACCAGTCACCAAAAATGCCAAATATCTTATTCTTATCTTTGCCAAAATAAAGCAAGCGCATGAATCGGCCCCGACGTCACGACCACTTGGGCCATAACGTCTGATTTAGGTCTATCAAAAGCTCCCGTCCAAAGTGAGAGTTGTTGTGCGGGCGTCACATAAAGATGATGGGTGGCGGAATATTATCACCGTTCAGTGGTAAACTAGCTTTGTCGCCATTACTGCAGCCGAGAACGAGCTCGCGTGGCGTTCAGCTGCCGCGGATATTATTGCAGCGCTGGGGGTCCACCTTATCACGTTTCGCAACAACAACAGAGATTTGTGGGTGTGTGTGTGTGTGTGTGTGTGTGCGTTGTTGAATTGGGTAAAAAGGTTTGCAATGCTCAAGGGTTGCTACAGCCACGGGGCGACGGGAAGGAAGTGGAAAATCCACCGCGCATTTTGCTGGGAAAGATTTGTTTAACTGTGTGACATGCGGACGGCGTTGCCGCGCCCTTTTGTAAACTGGAAATTGTTAGCAATTCGTATTTATTAATGGTTATAGATTTTCAGTGCAAGTCGAGAGTTACATCGGCCCATTAGCTCAGTTGGTTAGAGCGTCGTGCTAATAACGCGAAGGTCGTGGGTTCGATCCCCCCATGGGCCATACTTTTTTGTCAAAAATGGAAGGGGTGATTTAATTAATTCGCTTGAAAATAATCAGTACCCGACTAATGAATTAGCAAAAGTAAATTGGTAGTTGAATGGAAAAATCTTCGTGTTGAGGAATATCTTGTATTGCCGGTGACAGGTCGTCCGCAAATGGAGGTGCCGTCAGCTCTTGGCTAGCTCGTTTACTCATTGTCTTTGGCAATGGTGAAAATCTTCCCGAGGGATGAAACGGGATGAACTTTGTGGGCTTGTTAGTAGATGCCGATGTTTTTCTTGTCGATCTGGATTTCGTTGAAAGGACTCCGCGGTGAACGAGCTGCCGGGCGGTTGAGTGGCTCTGGGGATGGGGTAGTTGGGGGACGGGGGTGCAGCCTCTTAACGGAACAGTTAAAATGATAATCGTCCCTTAAATTTCTGCAGACAAGTGCGAGAGAGCGCGCGATCTAGAAGTAGAGAGAGCGGGAACGAAATCCACCTTGGCAACACAACTGTGGAATAAAAGGGAGGTTGCAGTATTCTTGTTGTTAATCTTTACAAGTTGCCGTTCAGTCGCGAGCAGCGAGCTTCGTGCAAAAAGACAAATGCAGACTATTCGAAGAGAAAAAAAATTGCGGTACAGCAAAGGATGGACTTTACTTTTGGAAACAGATTGAAATATGCGAGAGACCACTGGGAATACTCAGATATCCACAAGACAGCCCGAAACGAGTGACTTCTAGCTAAATTTTGTGTCTAATAGCTGGCGGAACAATTTAATTCTGAAGAGTGTGGTTCGGTGGGTCCCAACCAAGAGTGTGGTGTAAAGTACGCGTTTATATAGTACCCTATCTATCTATCTCCAGGGACGTAACCGCTCGGCTTGCTAAATGTTCACCCGCATCGCGACTTCATGACCTCGCGTGCCTTATTTTAAACTTGTTGCTTTTTCTTAACCCAATTATTGAGTGCACGCTGCGCTGGTAGCCGTCGCCGCCGCCGTCGCCGCGTCAGGGGCTGGTTTCCCAGCAACGTCCCGTTAAACCGGCCGTTATTGCCGCGCTATATTATCGCGACATCAAAGCGTAAAGTAGCCGGGGAGAGAGAGAGAGAGTTTTGTAGCGATCTTGAGTGGCTACTAGAATCCGATAGAACTAATGGAAGCAACTCTCCGTCCCAAAAGCAAAAGCTTCGTTCTTCCTCCTCGCGTCTGCTGCTGCTGCTGCTGCTTGCGACTCCACGGAAGGTTCTTACGGAACCCAGCGAGCCTGAGCCAAATCACTACGCACAACCTTTTAAAATTAATGTTCTTATATACCAAGTAATGCACTCACTTCATTTCTAAAAACACCCGCACTTTTACTTACTTTATCGATACCACTTAGAGATGCCGCGTGCTCGAGCTAAGAAGGTAGGGAAACCGTCGCTCGCTCTTTCTACTTGGATCAACACTTTCCTTTTTTTGGACAGGGCATTCAGAAATGAAGAAATGTCTCGGCTGCTGTCTTTGCTTTCCTCTCTAACAGAGTGCCGGTGTGTATCGAGTTTTCCCGAAGAAAAGAAAAATGTAGATTTCCTACGGTTCGCGCATTTTTTTATCCAATAGACTGTATTACTGGAAAATGGATAAAAGAATTCTTAAAAGCCTGTCTGTCAGAGCACATGTTTACTTAGTTGATGAAGACAGCACAAAAGTACTGAGCCAAGTTAATTTGGCAAGTAGAATAGCACACGACAAAGCGTGCATATCCAAACTTGAATTATTTAAGGTATTAAAAATCGAAGAGATTGAAAAAGCTTTTCAGATTATATTCACACTCGCCCAAAGCTTTAGTACATGTCAAATGCACACTCCCTGAAAGTTCAAACTTGAAACCCGGCGCCTCCCACGACACCCCGATACGGTTTCATTAGGTTTGAGTGCTTTTTTCCACGAGATATATTGTAAAAACAATACATTTTAAAGAGTGTTGCCGATGATTGAATGGTTTTGCATGTCCGTGTAATACATTAGCGTGGCTCGGACCATGCGTCTGCCACCTGAGTACTGCTTGGATTAAGCCCCGCGCCGCCCCCTGCGCAACCCACACCCCCTATATGTGTTTGTGCATGTATGTGTGTGTGTGTGTGTTTGAGGTGGTAGCTTTTGTGATGGATCACTTGTGTGCTTCTGGGAGACCGATTCGGACATTACTTCTAAGTGATACATCGCCATAGCAACGCAGGTGACCGCCCAGCAGACGTAACTAGATGCCTGGCCTCGCCTGGCCTCGCTGCTTTATCGTGCGGCGAGTGTGTACATTAGATAAATGCTTTCAGCCGAGCTGATCATGTGGACACGCCACTGTGTTTCGCTTAATTTATTTGCTGGAAAATCCCGTCCGAGTAATGGACACTCGGCTGTACGCCGAGTGACAGTCGAATCATGGAACCTCGGCGATGATTATGATCCGCCACAGTATTTGACGTGGAACAAATCTTGCCGGTACGGAAAAGCTGCATGGAAAGGCCAATGAAAATATCAGTTAGCGAGTGGGTCTTGCTCATGCCATGCTGTTGCCAGAATGGAAACACACTTGGTGTTCGATTTGTGTGCGAAAGAAAGCTATAAGTTTTGAAATGTTTAACAGGTCTTAAAATCTCTTTGTTAATTTCCTCCCGCCGTCCGGCCGGGTCGTATTTGCAATTATTGTGCGCGGCGGGAAGCCCAGGCCAATCAACGGCGTGCACGCGAGGAATTAACGAACTGGGAGGGGGTGGAAGAACGAAGAGAAGCCCCTAATAACCTGCCTACTCGAACCGACAGAGTCTAGGGCTTCGCGTAGTAACAAAGTCTTATGCCATTGCTGCGAAAGTTGAACAATGTTTTCTATTAGCAGCAGGTATATGGAGTATAGTTAGTTATTTTCTCTATATGTACGCTTTACTATGGGCAGGATGAAAGCTAGTGCTTACATTTAACTAAGCATAAACAGCCATTCATCGTCAGCTCACTCGGATATTTGTTTTTGCCTCGACGAACACAAAAGTCAGAATTGCTATAATTTTAATTACATAAAAGAGGAAATATCGCTTTGTGTGAGTTTTGAAGAAGTTTGCAAATCAAACCGTCACGATGTAAAATTAATTTTTATGTAGTACTACGAAAAGCAACCATTTTTAACTGTGACTCTTTTATGGTATTGCAAAATTTATAAAGAAATTGTTTGCTTCTGTTTGTTTCTGAATTGTTTTGTGCGACATGGAAAGTGGAAAATAAGAGAACCGTTGTTAAAAATGGCACAGCGAAATGTCAAATACTAATTAAGAGAAGTCAATTTAACGAGAAAACTACCCTCCTTCATCTCTATACCTACGACCCGTTTTAATATATCTTTCTAAGCACTCGTTTTAATAAATAACCTGAATGTTTATTCATTAGTAAATGTATAAAATCGCACCAATCTGTTTTTAAAATGGTTCGTAATGGGATTTTTTGTTGCTATCTTATCAGCGAAAAGAAAGCTTTTAGTTCGTCGCCGTGAGAGATGGTGGCGGAGCCTGCTTTAATCTATCTGCTTAAGTCGCAGCTAACTAGACACTTGTGAAATAAATGGATCGTACTTTTAAACGTATACAGGAAAAGTTTAGTTAGTAATTTTAGCACGTGTTCAACTTATCAAGTCCCAAGTTCGGTTCGGAAAATGGGACCAAATGGCTTCCATTACGTTAGCTATTGGACGTTAAAAAGATCAATTTTATTATCTTTTGGCACTTCACCATTGCCCTCGTGTAGTATTAGAAGAAAATATGAAATATTATACTTGAAACTTAAATCAGCTCGATCAATTTTATAGCTGTTGGCCAAGAGCGTCTTTGAACTTTGCCCCATGCAGCTTATATTAAACTAAAAGTAGGAGAAATTAATTTAGAAGCACTATACTTTGGCCCCTGCCTTCACCGCTATACGAGCTGCAGGCCCATGTTTCCGTCCAATATCTCCTCGAAAAATATCAGTTTCTATCACATTTTACATGATCAACGAATGCCTGAAAGCTTACACAGACTTTTATAGATGCACTCACTTTATTAAACATAAACCAAGTCTAGTCGACATTGCATAAACCAGACCCTGTATTCTCGATAACTTTCCTCGGCCATCACTTTCTTATAATGCGAGGCGACAAGTTTACAACACCGGCAATATCACACCTAAATCGCACGAGAATGTGCCGGCCTATTATTCTGTAATATATTTTGTAGACCTTCAACAAACTTTCCACTCAAGCTGAGATCGAACCCGGCTCCCCAGCTCCCCGGGCTGTCGAAGCCAATACAGGCCATCCGGCTGCTCTGGAGCTCACATAGTTCACACTCGGCACTACGTGTCCCTGGTAGAGCAGACTCGGCTCCTGGATCCATAGGCCAGGACGTCTGCCAGCCACAATTTTCTGTCGGCGACTTGTGGTTAGAATGACAAACACACTAATTGTGTCAAAAGTATGGAAATAATCACGGTGATGGTCCCCATCGTTTACAATGTTATTGAATGAAATGACAAGTGTGTATGCGATTTATTTATATTTCGAATTTTCGTAAAAGCATGCTTGAAGGGTGGGTGGTTTACGTACCATTCGTATTCTTTTCAACTAGAGTTAAAAGCAAACAAAGTAATGTGATGGACTTTGCAAGAAGAAAAAAAAATACATGGAAAAGATAAGAGCAAAGATACTCTATCAAATAAATGCACTGTCCATAGGTTTATTTCCATTTTCCATGGCACTATAACCTACCTAGTGAACGTGTCACATATAATATAAGAAGCTATACTTGCTTGGGTGATCCGGAGGGTAGCAACGGGGCAAGGGAAAAGCCGCTCACAACTCTCTTAAAGTGATTGGGCTGAGTGCCCTATTGTAATCATCCATACAAGACAATCCCATTACAGAGCGCCGCGACGCTGCTCCGTCCCGACGCCTATAACTTGACAATAACTTCTCTTCCGATATAAATCCCAACAGCCGAGCTGGCTATGACTGTCTATCCTTCAGCGGGATGAGCCGTATACGTACTACATCGCGGAGGAAAATGTGTGGGCTGAATTCTACATGTGTAACAATAGAAGCGGGAAAAGTGAGTGTGACATAAAAAAAACCTTGTACCTTTACCGATCCAGTAAATGTTGTACACGTATACACTCATATGATTGCTTTACCTTTGGCTGTACAAGAAACCGGGTGGCTGTTATGTGTTTAACGGTAAATCAATGTGTGGGGATGATGAAATCAGAAGATTGCAATTTTGATGTTTTGATGGCGGTTATACATATTAGAATCGTTTTTATTTTGTCATTTTTGTCTGTATATATCGCATAAAGTTGCTTCGACTCAATCAAAATTTATTACTCAACAGAAACAGCGCCATTGCTGCTTTGTGATCACATGGCTCTGTTAGATGACTTATTTATTTCCAATATTTCTTTGCAATCGCTTTTATTGATCAGCGAAGAAATATAAGAAGGAATGATCACGGCTACAACTCACAAGCTGGGCGATTTCTTTGAGTGTGACTCATTTAATATCCCAGACACCGTCTCTAAGACAATAGAGTAAGTGTTCTGGACGAAGATGATCCGAAAAACATGGTAAACTATGATTTACATTGCGAACTTGGCGAACACTCAACCTGATCATAGTAATTACTCCGTTTTCTTTGTGATAAAGATGAGAAGGGATAGAAATTTATGTTTTCTCTCCGGATGATGTAGGATATTGTCGACGAAAGCTACCGTGCATTACCAAATTGCTGATCCTGGCCGATTGATTTCCATGCTTGGAGCTATGTTTGCAAAGCGAAAAAAATATTTATGACGTTGAGAACATGACTGTTGTTATGGTCGTAATTTTTCTAGAGAAAATTTGTCTTTCATCCTCTTTGTCGAACAATCCTCGGGTTGACAACGGCATTTTTGTAAACGACAGGTAAGACAAAATGCTAAAGGCATATTAAAATATGGACATCTCATTTAATAGTTCGACATTTTTCTTTGCAACATCTTCGTTTGATCAGGTTGACATATCTTCAATTTCCCAAAAGGGTACACTATCAAAAAAGTTCCATTATTAAGGTCAAAGTATTGGTTATGAAAGAGCATACAAAAGCCCCAGGCTTGGGCATGTCATCTTCTCTGAACGATATTAATAGTGGATGAATTTTTAAACGAAAATCAATAGATATAATATACATGATACAACCCAACCTTTGTATACATTTCATATATAGAGTTGGGGGAGATTTTTCCCTATTTTTCATTCGTTATCATCTAGCTTTATTCTAAACGATATTCCTTTTCTAAAAAATACTCGATCTTTTTTTCTCTAAAGAGTCCACAGTGGATTGATTGATTAGAGTTGATGTATAAATGGCTTTTCCAAAGCTTTTTTCAGATTTTCACAAAATACAGATCATATTTGAATATTTTAGATTATCCCGCAGAAAGCACACGGATCTAAATTTTGAGCATTTATATAGACGACCACCACATTTAGCCTACCCTTGGTAGTAGTATTCCCGACGATTTTTTCGCCCAACTTTACCCAAGGATAAAACAGGCTGACTATTTCCCCGGGATCTTTGATGAAAATGTGGAAATCTGTGTTGCGCTATACCCTCGTCGGCTGACCGGTAGGACATTAGTGTGACGTCGCCGCTAAAGAATTTGTTCGTTCCTTCTCTCTCTCTTTTATTCATACCCTCCCTGTCTAGCTCTTAACCAAAATGAAAATAAATCCCTTTGCTAATAGGCGGGTACATGAATTCGCTATTATTTCCAAGGAAGAATGATATATATGGTAAACAGAGGGATCTGAGAATGCACTCTGGTTCGTATGATGTGATGCTGGTATACGCTGTAGCTAAGTAAGGGAGGATGGAACACAAAAAGCCACCTTCTAAATTTGACACCGAAAACTCGCTCCCTTGATGAGGCGTTTTAACGAAGAATAAAACGATTTTCGCGTCAACTTTAGAGACAAGTTATGATTTCACTTAGCTTATAGCGCGGGGCGGGGGTCCGTTGGGTAATCCTGCTCGGCGGGTGCGAAAGTTGCCGGCAAATTTTGATTCGGTCACATTCGGTCGCGGAATTTTTTCTATTTCGCATTCCCATTGGTGGAATCTGACCGTTGACACGGAGAATGAGTTTCCCATTCTCAGGGAAAGTTTCGTTCCCGACTTGATGCCTTCGGCTGCAGTGCCTTCGGCTGCAGTGCCTTCGGCTGCAGTGCCTTCGGCTGCAGTGCCTTCGGCTGCAGTGCCTTCGGCTGTAGTGCCTTCGGCTGCAGTGCCTTCGGCTGCAGTGCCTTCGGCTGTAGTGCCTTCGGCTGCAGTGCCTTCGGCTGTAGTGCCTTCGGCTGTAGTGCCTTCGGCTGCAGTGCCTTCGGCTGTAGTGCCTTCGGCTGCAGTGCCTTCGGCCAGCAATCTTACCTACAACCGGGTAATTTCTATGGATGGCACTGTCCGGTGTTCTATACTACGAGCGAACTTTACGAAGGTTGTTAATCTCCATAGTAAATCTATAAAAGTTTGTCAAAGCAAGAAAACTCATTTAAAAATTTAAATGATATTTTTACAAGCTGGCCAGAACATTATATTAATACCCTTCTCTCTCGCACTCTGCCCGCAGCCCGCCCCAAAGACAAAGAACTAATTCACGTTCCACGCAGAGGGTAGTTTTTTCTCCCGTTGTTTTCGACGTTAAAATCCTATCCAATATATTTCTTTGATGGAATTCTCAAACTTAATTAAGACTCTCGTGCCCTCGGAAAAAAATAATTTCCTTTTTCTATGGACGCGCGTTTTCCTTTAAGGTTATTTTCAGGTTCACTTGAGCCATTGATTATAGATAACTCAATGATAAGTATACGATGACGACGACGATGAGGACTCTCCGACGCGAAGATGTCGTCGAAAAAACTCGCTCACCAACATCATGCTCGCTTATTCGATTATAATTAGAAACGTTAAAAGTCGGCTATTGCGGCTGCCCGAGGGCAATACAACCAGCGACGACATTGCTCTGTTTGTTTAGACATTTAATTAATAATTTTATACGAGAAGTTAACAAAAACTCTTTCAAAACTCAATGAAAAGTGGCATTAATCGACATTTTCCGAACGGACGATATATTCCATAGCAAGCCGAGATTTAATTAGAGTGCCTATAATCCACTTAGAATCATTTCCGTCGTGCCATCAGAAAGAGCGGTAAAAGCCATTAGGGCTTAGCCCCAATATGATGATCAAAATATGGACGGCTCGCGAGGGTATTTTTCCGCAGCTGGCTGCTCGATTTAGGTAGCATTAACAGAACTTTTGACGCTAGCTTGATAATCCGACGGGGCGTGTTTCCATAAAGTGCACTCGTTCTATCTGTAAAGTGGCATTGAAAATGAAAACCCGTTTCATATTCGATGGCAGAATGTAATTGCCATATCGTGATTAGTTTACCAATTACGCTATCGTAGTTTTCGTGATACTAGCAATTTAAAACACACGCTAAATGAATTGCACATTTTAATTAAATGCAGGTACGTAATCACATTAGCGTCATACTTAGCAACTGTAAGTAATGCCTGCACTTGTGAAATACGTGCCGCACGGTAATAATTCAGTGACGGCGGCGAGGATTGTTCGTGGGAGCAGCGTTATGTGTTGTACCTTGTGCTTGTACCTTCTGCCCTGTAATACCTGACGTTGTAGCATACAAGTCTCACTCAGCGCGGCTTGTTTCGCTGCCGTCCGACCGTGTTATAAATAACTGCCATCTAATCCGTTAATAAACACAGTTTGCACGGTTATCATCCATCAAGACAGAGGTAGGGAATCATGGTGCACCTATTTCACACCTCGGCCGACGAGCGATGCCTACGCGCGGGCGGCCCTGGCTATTATTACCTCTTCGGTGTCCGTTGCAGACTATTGTTTAGCCGAGCTGTCAAAGGGCAGCGTGTTCTCACTCATATTGTCCGATATTTGTTGAGGCAGTGCGCGGAAAAACTAGGAAGTTTATTTTCCAGACGCACCAACACTTTGAAAGATGCTCGAGCGCTCGTGATCGTGTATTAGCGGAAGATTTTGCTCGTTCAATTCAAGATAACACTTCAATAAGGAAACTAATCGAAGTGAAGTTTTTCATTATTGCCACTTGCTTGATTGCGAACCTCTTCACTTTGGTATTACGAGCCGAGTGCTTCGAGTATAAATGCAGATTTTACTAATTCACTTCGCGTTCGTATTTATAGTACTCCAGGTATTATGAAGTTGAGTTTTCATCTTATTAATTTCTAAATAGTTTCACATGCCACATTAATTGCGGCGTTAAATTCAGCGTTGCGCTGAACGACGAAGAGCAACTCCAATTCATAGTAAACTACATATAAACTTTGTCTAATTACTCTTGCCGTGTGGTTGCCAAGCGATGGAATAGTTTGCACTGTCTCATGAAATTATTATTATAATGTTATCATATTTCATTACACTGTTTACAGAGCTCAAGATTAGTTGCATTATGTATTCCTAGTGAAATAATACATGCCATTCGTTTGAGTGAAGGTTGCTTAGCCAATAAACTTTCGTCGTCCCGTTTTGGGAAGCAATTTATAAATACATTCTGTCCTGAATTTAAGTCAGAAAGAAGAAGTATCACAAGAAAATGACATGAAATAATTTGATATAAATACATTGGCTGAAAAAAATCACTTTCTGTTGCTTCCAATAACATCTTCGAATGTCTTCCGTGCCACCCTCAATTAAATCCTCACCTCCTTGTAGGAAAATTTAGGAATTGAAAACTTCGAATGGCAATTGAAAGTTTACTCACATATATCCGAAAGTTTAATTTAAAAAGCGTTCTCTAGACAGAGATTTCGATGGTAATGTAAAATGTGTTCGTCGAGATGCGAGCCGTTCGGTGAACGTGTGGCGGCGATGTTTGCCTTAAACGTAGTACCAGTAGTTATTTCGTGTAAGATCGTTTCGGAAATTGCTTTTCAAAATATTATAGAGTTTCTCTGAACGAGGAGAGCGCGGAGTTGCGGGTGTAGCAGTAGCAGCAGCAGCAGCAGCAGCAGCACATTGCTTCGGCCCTGACTGCAGCTATTTGTTGGACTAAAGCGTGCTGTCCAATACCGTTTTATTTCATCCTGAGCGATTCGGTGCACTCGTGAGCTCTTGGCGAAGCTGAAAACATGCTTCTACTGCTCAGCGAGAATTCAGACAAGAAATAACGTTGCCTCGGAAAAGCTTAGAACCTGGCTCTTCCATCTACTTACAAGATCTACACGCTTTTTTGTATTTATCGGGAAGAAGAAAAAAGCGTTAAACTTGGCACCTCCATCTATTATCTTTAAACGCTACTAATTCACTTAGCAAAAGATCATTAAATTCGACGTTCGATACACGATATAAACATCATTCATATAATCGCTGTGTATATTCATATACATTGCCAAAGTCGTTTATATTAAAGCTTTAAAAAAAGCTTAGGTACAACTTGGCACTTCCACACAAATTTGAACCATTCATTTTCGATTCAATCAAATGACACGGCATGCCGCCGACTTCCCCGCGGATCGTTCACGTACAACCCCGTGTCATATTTCTGTCCCCCACCCACCCGATTAGGTCGGCAACAGCAAAAATAAACCCCAGTCACCCACTGATGGCACTACGCCGCTAACAATGTCACCACCAGGCAGCGCTAGCACTCTGCCTTGGACACACGCATGGAAATAGCTCGAATAATTCGCAGAATTTTGTGGACACTAAACATGGTTCCTCTTTGCTATATCCGCGAAACGTGGCTTTTATAGCAGGACTTCTTAACTGGTTCACATCTGGAGGAAATGCATAGTTTTTTTAGGTTACCTATATTTAGTATCAGTTATGTAGGCTTGCAAAGCCTGTTTTTGAGTCACTGCGATGTTATAAATGACAAAATCGTTATGTGCGATGAAAATAATTCGAGTCATGATCACGAAACAAAAACTACGGTCGTCAGGATATGTGCTAAACTAAATTAGTTGATATCCATGGCTTCCATGGCTCAGAAGACCTATAAGAGTAGCGATTCACGGATCAGCTGAATTTACTCATCACAGATGGCTAATGAGCTAGCTCCGTAATACAACACGCATCCGTATGAAGGTGTTCATACAATTAGGTTCATGATATACTAATTTCTTTAGTATACTCTTAATTCCGGATAACTTAGGCAATGAAAACTTACAAGTTAATATAAACATGGATGCCTATACTTCATCATGATGTCTTCATAAATTAAATATTTTCAAATTGGAAAGGTATATAAAATGAAAATTCAATCATTCAATCATGATACAGTATAAAGCAGATAACTATAATATAGTAAATATAAAAACAAATTTTCTATTTAACATGAGATATTCACAATTCCCGTTCTTTTGCAATCCAACGAAAGGTAAACATAGTGTCATATTTCTAGAATAAATCACTTCCACTTTTGCCTATATTATGTATATATATACTACAAACTTCTCTCTCGCTCTCTCTTTCCCTCGCATCTCTCTGTCCCTCTCGCACCCACGCTGATATTATATTTTCGGCTACGTATAAAAGCGACCTTTAATATTAAAATATTAATATCGGTGCGGTCTTTCTAGACTGTTGGATATCTCCCCAACGAATGCAATATTTTTCTATGGGAATTTCATGTAAAGTGGACACTAATATTTGATATTAAAATTCAAAGAGCATAGCGAAACATACGTCTTGTCCAAACGTTCAGCTCCTTGTGTCAACATTTTCAATATTCAATTATAGAACGTAACTCCGTCGCGTGCATCTACTACGGGGGTGGCACGGGGGTGGCAGGGGGGCGGGGGGTTGATCCACCGCGTGGACCGATCTGGCAGCAGCCACCGATGCCACACGGTCGAATTCGCCTCGATAAATCTCGGGATATTGTTGGCCTCCCAACGTGACGCTGAGTGTGATTTATGCCGAGATCACTTATACGAAATAAGTTGAATTGGTATTTTACTCCACTATCCTAGGTTTACCTTCTTCTGAAAAAAAGCGTAAACGATTCGACTGGAATTGCGAGTTATCGGTGACTGAAGTTTATGATTGCTTATGTTCAAGCATTTGTTACACAAAATGTTGCTTCGTAACAAACTAGAATATCGGGTTTCCTAACTCATTCTAACAATGAAATCTATTGAAAAATAAAACGCGACGACTCTTCCCTATATTGAAGTCGTACAACCCTTAACGACACCCTAATTTAGCACCTCGTTATCGACAACACACTTCCCATACTGCAGAGTGCCACGCCGCGTCATCTAAACAAGCCGTCTGGACGAGCAAACGTGCAGACATACTCTTACCTGTGCCATTATCAGTATTGTGCATAACTCGTTGCTGTGGGCGCCGCCCCCCACCGCCGCCGTCCGCCGCCGCAGCCGCCGCCGCCGCCGCCGCCGCCTTAAGATGCTGCCGTCGCCCTGCCACCGTTCAGTCGGCACATCCGCCCCCGGTCATTGCCGAATCGCCGCCCGCCCCCGCCACCGCCCCCCCACCCCCGGCTGGCTGCGGACAGAACGGACAGACAAGGGGTTAGTGGTGTTTGGGGGTTGTGTTCGGTGTCTAGTGGAGATACTTTAAAGACATGTTGAGACAGGGCGAGGAAATACTTAATCTAAATCAGAGTTTAATTATATTTTTGTCCAGGGAAATGTAAATTACGAGACAAGTTAGTTGAATTTTCAAAATGTTAGTTCTCATGGGCTGAAATAAAAAAAATATCTGGGTTGATTTAAAATTTGACTAAGTTATGCCAGAATTTAAATCAACAAATTGTAGTACCCTCTAGTTATTACGATACTCGACCTGATCGTTTTTACTCAATCACAGAAAATTGTGATTTTTAATTAAATTTAAGTGTTAAAAAACAATTTACGGCATGAGCGCAATTTTGGGGAAACTTGCTGGAAACTTTCTGGAAACATATGCATTTAATACATGCTATGGAAGGAGAGGGTTGGTAGTATGTGGGATGTCGGCATCATTATCGAAGTACTTCAAAACCACTGGACAGTTGAGCGCAGATTTCGCTCCTGATTTTCCTAGAAGCTTCCAATGAAGATAATTTTTTGTTGCAGAAAATCAGATAAAATAATACAAATTTTCTAACACAACTATACGGCAGGCAAACAAATACATCGTTATTATTCTTAACTCGCCTCCTATTTTAGCGGTAAAATCAACCCCTATATTTCCACTTTAATTCAATGTCCACACGACGGTGACAGTGTGTGTGCGCTGGCTCGTCCATCTCTCTCAGAAGGCATAACAATTAGTTCCTCCGCATGAGGTGCAGGGTAATTGCTATTCCTCTCTGTCCGCGCGCGGTGTGACCCAAAATTAAAAAAGACCACTCGAGAAGCGGCCTTAATTAAAACAAAACAGAATCACCCATCGACAATCATTCTATTTTTAAAGCGTGCACGCATCGCGGGACGTTTATAAATGCGTACGGTGTTACCATGGGAACTATAATTACTTGCAAATGGTTGACTTTAATTAAATTTATATTTTTTGTACGTGCATGTTTGTTTGTCGGTACGGTGGGGTGCGGGGGGTGCGGGGAAGGGGGTTGACTGGCTACGCGAATGGTTGTATGAATCTTCGTGCGTCCCTGTTTTTTAATATGAAGGACCGCGGTGGCGAACATTGCGGGCGCCGGGCAGTCAAATGTGACGCGTTGCCGGACACCGGCTGTCCAGTTATTCAGACGTGATTTCACGCGCCGCTTCGAATTGAATATAATTCACTTGTTTCCGTATCCAAGCGGCTGGATTCGCTCGCCGCCGGCAGCTCGCAATCGGGCGCCAGTTTGCGGCGCAGAGTTCGGCACCTCCACCGGGTTTAGTGCCACGGGATGGACGTCACATTAGCGAGAATTTGTTGACGCAACGCAATGAAATTGAACTGATTTTGTCAAGGATAATTTTTCCAGCGCCTCCACTAATTTCAAAGTCAATGGATTTCTGTCCATCAGCCAAGTCGTAGTAGAAGCTAGAATTAGTTGGATCTCACGCAAAAAAGTGTCGAAAAATGTAGCAATTCACTGACAGGTGTTCAGAAATGCCAAACCCGGCACCTCCACCACTTCAAGCTGAGTGATTCCGCGGTGTTTCAGCCACTTAGCCTGAGCGCCGACATTAGCTCGTCGTTACAAACCGCGTTCTAATAGTTCTGTCGCCAGCCAAACCGCTTCTAAAAATAAAACGTAACAAATGGGCGATTTAAAAGTTTCGCGTCGCGTTCGAATCGTGACACGTGATCGCCGAGCAAAGCTTGACGAGTGTTTTGCAGAATTTGTTAAAAACCCGATCGCGATCGCGGCGCGCGACGCGTCGAGAGGGAGCCGCCCGCGCGGCAAATCAAATAGATTTATTCTTGTTAACATTTTATTTTTTGCTCCTTTGCCGTTGTTGAACAGGACAGGATTTAGTGGCAAGTGCAGGCAAGATAAACGGCAAAGTCTAAATTAGCCATTTGCTTGTGAAATATCGGTGGTATCCGGTAAGCTGGGATATGTGTCAGTTAGGCGGGGTATCTACCGTCGCTGGCGGAATCATGACAAAGTGTGGTACATTAGAGCGAGCGAGAGAGAGAGAGCAAGGACATGCGCGGTGAGAGAGAGAGAGCGCGCGTGCGACAGAGAGAAGGGATCTGAGGTGACAAGAAATTAATACAGGTGGAGATGTGGGAGATTACACGGCAGGGTTTTGACATCGCATGACGTTTGCGAAAATCTTTATTTACCAGGAAAATTTCGCTCGTAGATTTATCTTTGTCTTGGCGTGTTATTTTTTCATCCCCCTTGCGCGGCTGCCTGATATAATTTCCATGAGTGTGAAAATCGGGGATAGTGCTGACATTAAAGCCGGCGCTGACAAAGTAAATTCGAATAGATGATTAAATGGGAGACATCACCGTCCGGGTGTTATGATCTGAGTGGAGATGAAAGGCGCTGGGCGAAAACGACGGGGTCGCCAGCGCTGGAAAAGACGCGTGCTGGCGGCGGTGGCGGCGGCGGCGCGGGGGAGGGTAAAGTGGAATGAAAGCTATTCCATGTCTTCAAGTGTCAGTCCGATTTGGTCAAGATGTCAAGCGTCGGCGGCGGGCAGAAAGCTTTTAAAACACACTTACAATGTTCCATATCTCACTCCGTATGAAAGGCGCTGCCGGCCACTATAGCAGCAGGAGCAACAGCAGCAGCAGCAGCAGCAGCAGCAGCTACCGCTCTTGGATTACGTTCTCAATAGAAACATCAGCCGTATCATTCTAGATGCTGTCCGAAGCAATAATACTCATGCAAAAGTGCTATCGGATTATACTTGTTATGCAGGCTACCCGGTTAGGAGATGCTAGTGAAGCTGCCCCTAAGTGAAATGCGTGTTTTCCATGAGTATACAGAGCATCTCAAGATTACGCTGAACACACTCTCGAAAACGTTTCGCTGCAAAGCTGTTAAAATTCTTTCAGAAATTTTTTAATTATTTTTTAAGAATAATTTTACACAATTTAAATTATGCTTTCGCGTTCCTCGCACGAGTGTCTATATTGTAACAATATAATGATGGTAACTGTTTGTTAGTTTTTAATGAGACCTCGTTATCGGAATACGTCGGCGGCTTGGGTGTGTGTGTGCGGTGGTGTGGGGGGTGAGCGCTAACTCTAGCCCATCCATTAAAACAAATTGACACCTGGTTTACTCGGCGCTAGGCGCTAAAGGGTGGCGGCGGCGGCGGCGGCGGCGGCGGCGGCGGCGGCGGCGGCGTGTTTTAAGGGGATGGTGGGGGTTGCGGGCGACGGGCGGGGAAGCGTCTGCAATCTTACCACGGGCAACACTCTCGCGTCTTCACCCCACGAGTGTTAATCGTCAACTGAACGAGAAATGACTGCGGAAATTTTGCGTACGCTCTACTTGCCTTCTACGGGCGTTTTAATAAATATCAAAGTATAACGTGTTGGAAAATTAAGAAATCAACGCTTTGTAAGCCGGGGGCCATAGAAGGTCAATAGTTTTTTGTAATTCGTAAAGTGTAGGGGTGACACGAACGGGTTGTGGTTTTGTAAACGTTTAAGAACGGGCCAATTTGACGGGGAAAAGTCGAGCTTAATTTATGCCGATCGTCACGCGGAGGACATTTTTATCGCACTCATCTCGGTTTTACACTTTCTGAATACTTAGTCGAGTCGCAAAGTTAGGGGGTGGCAAAGTTAGGGGTGGCATTGTTTAATGGCGATTCTTATCGCCCCTTAATAATCGAGTCATGCGTGAATATTAATGATGCACAATTTGTCCATCCACCCTTTTTATATATATCTAACCGTTCTTCAAGAAGAGAAAAAAACGCGAGTCTCGCAAATCTTTTCAACTTTTCTCCGTTGATTTCTTACAACTGTCCGGAAGCGTTGCTCTGACAGACGCAGGCACCAACGACTCTACAAGCCCATGCTAACATTTTTATTGACTCCAACTACGAGAGAAATAGCATGATATACACACAATGTTTTATATACGCCGTATTATCGTCCGTAATCCCTAACAAGTTCTGCAGTACAAGTTACGTTATAATAACCATGGTTTTGTATAACGTATATATCTGGGGCATCGTTAACATAACGAGGAGAATTTCGCAGCGAGGGTTTTCTTATCCATGCAGGCCCAATTTGTAGAGATCTGTCTGACGCTGCTCTTCAGCGTGTCCCAGCATGTAACGTAGCGTCGGGCGCGTTACGTGCAAGGCACGCCGCGGCGTGCTGTCGAAATCCACGCAGGGCCTACGCTTTAATGACATCGATCAAGTCATGTGATTAGCTCCTTCAGGAGCGAGCTGATCTGATAAATTGTTGCCGTTTTATTGCCATTAAGAACATGTAAAATTCGTGCGCACGAAAACACGGGTGGGGGAATGTCGTTATTTCCTTTTTTTAAGGGGAGAAATTGGATTTGATGTAATCAAAATTGGTCGAATTTGTCATTTCTTTTTTTGATTTTATTTTTTTTCAGTAGGGACACCATAAAAGGTTTTATTTCCGTGAAAAAAAAATCATAGATTTTTCTGCATGTAATACAGAGTGATGTAGGATTTCGTTTAAGAAAAAGCGTTGTTTTCGAAGTTCTCTAGTCTGCTCGTTCAATTTACGATGATGACCGCCGCAGTTCGGTTTCTTGGTCAAAATAACCACTTCTGATACAGTGATAAGAAACACATCAACGTAATCGCTGATCATGCCAATTTTCTTATAAAACTTTCCCTATAGATTCCAGGGCGCAGCTATAGACCGAGAAAATATCAGCTCGCAGGGATCTATATGGCTGTCCATAAAAACCCCAAACACGTAAATCCAGAGAATCCCCATTTTTCTGGTTTTTCTTATTAAAAAATAAAATAGGAAAAACGAAACGGGAATCAAGCTAGGTAAAGTCTCGCGTTCCAGGGTCACATTTCTCGTGGGTGACATATCGATATATGGAATCTGTAATAGTATTTACCCGGCGCAGGGCGTGCTGCGAGCTAGCTGTGCTGTATGAGCGAGGACTGGGGGTTGGGGAAATAAGGGATGAGGGTGCTCCAATGGTCGCCGGCCTGCGTGTTATTGTGTGCTAGAGAAACAGAATTGACAATTTTACGCAAGGTTTACTTCCTTAAACTTCGTTCTAGACAAAGAGAATGAATTGAAAGAGAAAGATGGAAAGAAAGCAGCGAGAAAAGTTACCAGGAAATAAAGCTGCTTGTCAAATTTTTGAAATCCCATCTTGGGTAAGTTAACCTTGTTCTATCAGGTAAAGCTTTCGCTGTGACATATTATTATTTTGCTATGTGGATGTGATTAGTGTAGTTTTTGTGTATTGAAGACATATTTCGTTTTTCCATCAGACGAAAAGAAGCATAGGCTCTATTCGAACAAGAGTGTAAAATTCTAAGTGATCTTTCTTGATCTGCAAAAGTGAAAAAAAGCGACTGAGTTACCATCTGAACTGAAAACGAGAGCGGCGCGGAGGCAGCGAGAGAAATTGCCGTTGAGTTTCTCATTTTCCTCGCTCGGCACAAACATCCTGTGCAAATGTTTCCTATTGTGAATCGCAACAAGATTAAACTAGCGGCAAATGCGTAACGGATTAACAGATCACGAATTGCTCCGTCTGTCTTTTCGATTAAACGCGAGAGTAAAATAAAATAAAAGTAGCAAAACACTTTCGTTGCTTATTTCTCGGCTCATTTGAAAAGTCTAATCTCTCTGCTTCCACGGCTCTGCTCGTCCATGCCACACGACGCGAAAAGTTTCTTACGTTCCCGCGGAGCAAAACAGTCACTTTTCTATCGCATCATTTGGCGAACGAACTCCAAACGAGCAGGAATTGTGCTAGTTAATCCTTTGTCGCAGGAAACACAAGATTCGTCGCCAAAAACAATGACTAGTAAAGTCCAGCAACAAATCGGCAATGTCCAGCGAAAACAGCAAAACATCACAAGCGATTGTCGTGTTTTGTTACAAAACGGCAACGGATCCGGGCGTGGGATCGTCGGAAAACCGAGAGTCATCACGGTTTGAAATAATATGCCCGTTCCACCGCGGTCCCTGTCGACTTAGAAACAGTCGTGCGCTCTGTGCCCCTAATGAAATAGCTGGGTGCATCGCCGTCTCGTTGAGCGGCATCGTGTGGCACGGCCGTCGCGCGGGAACCGTATGCTCGTTCAATGGGAAAAGGGTGAACAGCCATTCGACCGTCAAATGAGGTTTCCCGCGTCGCCTACACTCTTTCGCCCGAAATTCATTTTGCGAACTGATTTTTTAGGCAGGGGCGCGTGCGCCGGCGACGGGCATTCCCGAGTCGGCGGAAACTTTTAGATTTACTTCGCTCCTCGAGTGGCGCTAAACTAATGTAGCGAAATCAAGCACGATTTCATGAAGGCTCTTGGATAATCAAAATTCCGGATAAAAGAGTTGGAAAAAAAAACGGGGAACGGAAAATGTAATTACACGGGATCTTTTTTTCTTAACGAGGTATTCGATTGTTCTTATAATAATGTTTGTTTCTGGCGGCGAACTTTTTTTAATCAACGTAGAGCTTTATATCAGCCCCAGTCAATTATCTTCGTTAATTATTTTTTTATTTCGGTACAGTTATTTTGATAGATAGACCGCAGGCACAGAATCGCTTATAAATTATAAGATATTTCCAGAAAGAATTCGAGTCTAGCTTAGAGTAGGCAATTCTCACAAGAAGAACACACTGTAATGTTAAATGCAGCCAGGGGAATAAATGCAGCCCGCAGAGCAGACTCGGCACTTCCACCGACACCGGAATTGACCTTGAGGATGATGTTTCATTTAGACTGGTGGACGGTGCTGAGCTTGCGAGACAAGACGATTCATATGAAATGCGCCCACCTACGGTGCTTGCACGCAGTTTACACATCAATCTACAGCAAGGACACTGAGAGACTATTTTAACCACATGTTTTGAGCTCCGAGCCGAAACCATTTACGCAAACAAATGTATTTTTCCACAAGCTGCCATGTCATTTAGCTAAACACCCCACTAAAAGTCGGAGTCAAGAAAAACTGACCCTTTTCGGGTTCATCTTTTGGTGTTTTTGATAGCAAAATAATGGAAACCCTTCAGTCGTTATTAACTTTCGCGTTTAAGATGCAGACTTGACTAATGAAAAACAAACCCACTATCAATGTGAAAATATTTGAATTCACTCGTTCGGCACCCGTGCAATTAGCCACCGCTAAGTACGAGTAGCGTCGCCCATTCATCGTCCGCCACGAAACATTCAAACTCGTGTCACTTTGATTAGCGCCTCGTGCAAAGGAATCTGTTTAGACCGTGATTTGTGTTGTTCGCGCCGGCTTCGCCCGACGAATTCGCCGCGCATGTCGATACACGGAGATTCACTTAGCAACTTTCCACGCAACACGAAATACAAATGGACATTCCATTAAGATTTTACTAGAGCCGTGCTTGCCTAGTGCTAGCCTAGTGCTAGCCTAGCGCTTGCCAAACGCTCATGCCCGGTATACTCGTGCCCGGCGCGCGCGCGACGCCGTCCTACGTTGCAGCGACGCCGCCTTGGAGGTAGCGCCGTCTAAAGTGTAATCGTGCCGCGACGCTTGTAAGTGCAGACTGGTGTTTGCGAGACGCAGCGACGCCACTCTGTTGTTTGTGACGCGGCGCCCGGCGTCGCTAAGTGTGAAAAGTGCCACGATCCCCCGAACTTGATTTAATGCAACATTTCGAAACATTACTTTCAACTCTGCGAGTGCACTCCGCGTGTTGTGTGCTCCCACACACACACATACTAACACACACATACATACACGTTGAGAAACTTCGATTTGAACCGCGGTTCATACGTGCTGGTTTTGTTGCATTGCAGAACATGAAGCTCGCGGCGTTTGCTATTAATTATCTCATAAGTTTAGCCTTCGTAATTTGCGGCCGTGGCAGAGTGAGGTGCTAATAAATCAGCGTAAAGCGTCTAAAACAAGATCCATAAAAGAATCGTGATCGCTCATTTTGAAGTGGATTACACATACACACCCTCTTCTCAAATATTGGAGATGGATAAACAACTGTGACAACACTAAAAATTTGCCAAGTTTTTCCCTCGAGCGCTTCTTTCCCCGAGGCGCAAGGCCGACGCCGGGATGTTCGAACAAGAAGCGAGCCATCTCTCTTTGTCGGACGCCATGCCGTGGCTGGGGTTTGTTAAGGGATGCGGGCTGCTTCGTTACAGCTGATTTGATGAGCTCCGACCGAGGGAACTCCTCCTGCTAAGGGCTGAGGTTAATCAGTGACACAGCCAGCTATTTCACCGCTCAATCAACGCTGCCCGGATAAACTGACCGTGTCCTGGCCAAACTGCGGGCTAAACAGTTGATCCGAGACGATACGGCAGGGACGTCACGTACGCCGTTGCCACATTCATATTTGTCCTGGACGTAATACCCATGCGGGCTTAACAACGCCGGGATCATACTTTGCGCCAATCCTTCTGCTCGCGTCTCTGAAACTTTCGAGCGTGTCTCGGGTCTTTGTCTGGACTCCCGAAGTCGGCGAACATTTTTTGTGAAGCCTCGACAACTCGATATAACCTACGAAGAAGTGGGCGCAAAATAGCAAAACTACAGTGCAAAACTATATCTATCGCTTTACAAGACGAGAAGTTTGCTTCGAGATCATATTTTAATCTCGCCGTTTGAAATGGTTTCTGCAATTTGATCCTGCTGCTAATGCCGCGCGGTGAAACGTTCGACGGCGGCTGCTACCCTCTTCTCCCGTGCTAACTATCTCTCTGGCCGGGTGCATAGGTTCCCACAACTGATAGAGCAATTACTGCTGTTAATTTATCCTAAAAGCACACGAGTTTGTCAGGATTAGACAGAATACTTTGTGTTTGTTTGCAATCTGTTTCTAATTCGCCTTACGGCTGAAACTTAATTTGTCTTTGAACTCAGTTGAGAAGAACAGTTCCGTCAATTTGGAGGTGTCATCCTTTGGCCCCTCGTCTAGCGCTGAGAATTTTCACGCTTTGTTTTAATAGGATGGGGAATTATTGTCCATGTGCATCAATGAGGACCTATTTAAGCGCCTAGGAAACAAGCCGAGTAAATTGCACAGAAGTAATTCGAGGACGATTCAAACTTTAAACACCTCCGCGATTGGATATCGCATCTGAGAGGAAATACGTCACGCTGAGGTTAACTTGGAAAAAAAATACTGCTGCACGAAAAGCGGAGCGTATAAAACCACGACGCGATTTTCCACAAAGCGCCACAATCCCGATTAGATTCTTGCCTTGAACAGGTCACACATTGTTGGAAACACACACACATACAGGTGTGTAGAGAGTGTTGGGGAAAATAGCCGTAGCTCGGAAAATACCGCGGCGTCGGATTATGCGGCATTTTCCTCCGTCGCACGCTCAGTTTAATTTCCGTCGCCAGCAGCAAGTTATCAGGAGGATTCGGGGCCCACCGCCGGACCGTTTTGACAGTCGCACGGAAACCAATGATCCCGCCGCACCCGCCTCCAAGCCGACGCATTCCTCGACATCAAACAATAACTTAGCGCAAACTATGCCTTACCTGCGCCGCTCAGCTGTGCTGTGCTGTGTGTACGGAGGGGTGGCTAGATATACGTCCTTCTATGCAAACAACGCTGCTACGGCGATGGGGGTAGATTGGAATTGTGTGTCAAAGCGAAGGTGCAATTTTCAAGCGTGGAATTAGATTCTAAAATATTAATAAGCGCGTGTTCATAATACTTGACGAAATATTTCGCATAACTCAGCGTTGAAATGTGGTTCAGCTCATACTTTTTGGCCGGGAAAACGTAATCACTGAATAGTTTGCCTCGTCGGTAGCCAATTTTACCGCGTTAGTTTGCGTGAGCGTCGCTGGCTGCCTCATTCCACCAACACCCGTGGATGCTTCATGCTTAATTGAACCACATGGGTGTCTCGATTTGGGATTTCTTAAAATTTAAGACACTTCGTAAGGTGTTGCGGCATTAATATGATTAGGGCACTCGCTTATTGCCACCAATCGCACAGCATCGCAGCAGCGCCGGTGCTGGCTGGCATCAGCCAAAAGGTGTTTCGCCGAATTATCAGTCAACACCGTGTCAAATGATTTGCAAGTGTGACGAGAGCGTAGTGTGCGCAGTCATGACAGTCTGTCTCCACTCGGTGTTAGTGTGCGACGACGAGACGAGGCGCGCGCGTGTGTGTGTGTGTGTGTGTGAGTGTGTGTACACACCGGTATGTGGCGAGGAATTTAATTAGCAAATTAGCACAATTAGTGAACGTAACGAGTATGCCACGGTTTTGTACGGCGACTCGAGCATGCCACTTCGTTGTAATATAGGCTCGGTGCAGTGTGTCTCTATCCTGGCTAAAACAGCATTATAATTATATTAGTTGTTAGTAACTGCTGCGGGGGTTTGTAGCGGGGTGAGGGGGCTAAAAACATGCGTGAGGAGATAAAAGATGAGCGCCAGTTATATAGGGTTAGAGGTGGTATACAATGCTTCACAAAGTGTTGTGCACATAATTCATAATAATATGAGCCGCTGTGCACGCTGGATGTGCGGGCATGGCGCTTTAGAAATTTTAACGTCAAAAATAGCGATTAGTTTAAAATTAACGGTTCTGTTTTAACGTTGTAAAAGGAAATTGTATCAAAAAGTGTCATCTGTGGCGGTCGTGTTGATAATGCGGCTAGTGGTCGGAAATAATGTGCTGCTCGCTTGTCGCGGCTGGCCATTGGACCGAACTGTTCAATGCTGGCGATCCGCGGACGATCGCTTCGGGGGTGGCTGCTTGAAAAGTTGCAAGTACCTAGCCCTCGCCAAATCTCGCGCTAAATTACCGAGAGATATTTATTGTTAACGGGGCGGGGGGATGAAGGTGAGAGCGTTTTGATAGACTATGCTAAGTAAATTAATGTTAGTTTTTTAATCAATGCTTGTGGGAAATAATTTTGATTTATATGCGTATTAATGCCAGGCTTGGTCTTGGGCTTAGGTGCATACAGCAACCTGGCTTGATTATAGTTGGTGTATATCGAGAAATACTTTAATCACGAAGCAAGTTTGTGTATACATTTTATAGCTGTGTCGACCTAATATGTGCTGATGTAATGTTCAGTTTTGTGCATTATTTACTTAAAATGTTATTACTCTAATTTTATGATCTCCAGAAAATAAGATTAACAGCTATAGCAGACTTGCAGATGCACTTTTAATTAAATTTTAGCGTTGTTAGTTGTTTTACAGATAATTTAAGGTAACAATGTGCGATTATTTTCGTGGAATACTTATGGAGAAGCAGTTGCAGTTGAATTAAAAGAGAAATAACTGTGGGTTCTTGTAAGAAAAGTTAAGTCGCAATTAATTAAACGTTGAGCAAAGTTTTTTGTTGCCTTAATGGAA
This sequence comes from Nemurella pictetii, assembly GCA_921293315.2. Taxonomy (NCBI): domain Eukaryota; kingdom Metazoa; phylum Arthropoda; class Insecta; order Plecoptera; family Nemouridae; genus Nemurella; species Nemurella pictetii. Next base: position 6,890,818 of record OV121118.1, on the reverse strand, counting down.
ACCTGATAAACACAATTAAAACAAGTTTTTAATTACAATTTGAAAATAAATAAATTTTAACTCCACCATAGCTTATTTGCTTCAGCATACCTAACTTATTGATGAATTTATAGAAACTTTTCAACCTTCTTCGTATCAAAAGATTGTTTCAACTTAGTACCAGGTTTAATTAATTAAATATGCGAGGTATTTTGTTAATTTATTAATATCAATGTCAGTAAACATTCTGGAGGAACGCGCACTACGCAAAATATGTTTGCTAAGAGAGAATCCAATCAAAAGCTTTGTCCCTTTGTATGATGCTGGCGCTCAATAGTGTGCTTCTCCGCAGAGAAGTAGCAAACTACGCAATTTGCATCCCTTGTGGCACGCATAGCGATATTAGTTGAAATCTTTACGATCAGTTGATTGCAGATTTTGGGGTCCATACTGTCATCAAACATCGAGTTGGAAATTATTGACAAAAACATCTCACTTTATTCCTCGTGTGGTCCCACTGCAAATTTCCGTGTCGGTCCCTAATTATTACAACATTGTTAAGCAGTGAGATCCAAAATGTAAGTATGTAATCCGTTCTGCATTTCTATTGGCTGGAAATCGCGAATTCTAGCAGTAATTAAGCGTATTCACGATGAGAAATATATACATTGTTGCCTTCGTTTGGTTAAAACCAGACGATTCGGCGACGACGTGCATTGCAGTGAAATGGCATTACAAGTTTCTTGGCACGAAGGGCTCTCTAACTGAGCATATAATAAAAGTAATTCCAACTCTAGTAATTGAAACAGTGAAAACTTTGTAATAATGTCTTTATTCCTATTGCTGCTTGTCTTATAAATGGAACGCTCCATATATACCAGACACTCTATAGCTATATACACCCCACTTAAGGGGGATTTTAATTTAGAAAATTTAATTGACTTTCATTCATTTTGTTATAGTAGTTTGGGATCTCCATCTCTCCCTTTCTTTCATATTCTCGAAATAGCAAATTCGTTCGTCCTCCTGCTCTCTCGCTCTCTTCAATTCGCTCCTTGCCATGTTATTTAATTAATAATTACATTTCGTCATGTTTCGAAACTGCAAGCGCTCGCGAAGCAAAACGGGATCGATTTGCAGCTATTATAGCGCCAACTTTTGCTACTCGGAATTCATTTCATCTGCCATTTCGCATCTTGAGCCGCAGAAATGAATAATTGAAATAATTTTCTGTGCCTTGCGACGGTGTGTCTAATTTATTGTTCTCTCCGCTAGCTCGTAAATAGAGATCGCTGTTTCGCAGCATTTTCGTCGTTACCACTAGGCCCAGCTCCTCTGTTGCACAGAACTTTGAGCTAGAAATAAAATGAGCAACTAGTTTTATTAATTATGTAGAGATGTCGGTTTAAGTACTTATGGTGGCAAGCAAATAACAGTGTCGAGTTTGTGGTTATTTTTATGCTCGAGTTGTCCATGTGCGACAAGAAAATACGCTGCTCTGTTTATTTAGAATGATTGTATATTGTTATGAACTTTTCACCATTATTATTTTTGGCCATACGTCAATCAAATACCAGCGGGTATGGGGTTGCCTCCTTGAATTCCAAGGGTTGGTCCTGACCACTGAGAATGGCGAGTAACGGAGGGCGTCTACTGGCATTTACTAATCATCCCTTAACTACACACATGGGGGTCTTATCTCAGGATAAAAGCAATATGGGCAAAAGTGAAGACAAAGAAAAGGAAATGGATCTTGAGTTCCAAAAAAAAAACAGCAGGCGTGAGAACTTTTAGACATGGATATATTCCCAAGTAAACATCTCCTCTAATTGTTCGCGAGAAGCAAATATCTTACACTCCTGTGTAAATAAGTCACTCTTTTAGCGATGAGAAACATAAATCAAGACTAATTTGGGAACGTTTTCAGCTTGTCTTGTGTCGTCTTATAAATTTATTTCTAAAATCTTTGCCTATAGTGCAGATGATTTGTTCGAGTTGTTATTTTGGATGCCATTCTCTCGAAAAGCTCAGGTGCAGACGGCTGGCTTAGTGCTTTCCATTTCTATAAGCCACGGATGTGCATTTGCAATCACATAAGTAGCAATGCGCCGCCGACAATATTTCATACACATTGTCATCTTGTCACGTATTTACCTCGAAGCTCGTTGCTCCCAACGCCACAATAATGTACCACTTGAAAATGTTTACAACCACAGTTAGGATACCTGACATGTATCGCTTATACTTTCGACACAGTGTATTTCTAGTTTTTTCATTAACTAAACATACCATTTTTGTATATAAAGCATGAGTTTTAAGTTTAGCATGCTGGCAGCAACTATAATAGCTTTTAAAATTTGAATATACGTCAGAGATCTCGGCAATCACTTTTACTAGCAAAACCACACGGAGCGCGCATCAAAATGCTTCTTATTTTCAAACGAAATTTGCGATATTTTTACTTTTGTATAATCGCACTAAAATGTGAATAATATTTGAAAGAATAAGTATTTGCTGTCTGTAAGAAAGCATAGCAGATGGCACTTAGCTTTTAGGCCGACCGACGGAGAGAGCGACAGGATCTCGACAAGGAGAAAGTATTAATGCACTATAAGAGAAAGAAGAAGAGGAAAAGTAGAGTGAAAGAGGGACGGAGACAGCGAGATGTATTCATGATTCAGACAGACAGAGATGGACGGTGTTCTGAAAGCCACTCAAATGCTTTTAGAGTGAATGAGTTTTATCCTTATACCCATACTAGTGTAGTAGGTATAGTCAATACAGCAATAGGATAGCTGTAATGCTGTTCAACTATGTAGTAGCTCGATGGTAAAAAGGTGGCAAATATATTATGTATTGATAGCAAATGTGATAGCCACAAGGCATGGAAAATATATTAACTCTAGATTTTCAAGAATATGTTTCTTTTTTGCAAGGAAATATGAGAATTAGCGAATATCGATGTGAAGTGGATGATATTGCATGTTGCTTTTTGGTCTATTCGAACAATTCTTTTTTTACCCCCCCATGGAAGTATATATATAAAGTTAGCATTTAGCTTACGAGTGGTATTGCTGTTTCTTTTTTTTTAGTTCACATCTACAATAATATATCCTGTTTGGCCGTATATATCTATATAGAGCGGACATGCTCTTTCAGTAGATTGCTTGGCCTGACTTAATATTTCATGGATCACAGTTAAAGCCAGCTTGCACTCGAGCACACTTGGATGCTACTTTCGTTTCATGTAATAAAGCTAAAACAACATCATTCATAGTGCTACTGGAGACCAAGGGCGTGCAAAATTATTACCACGATTATAATATAAAGAAGCTACGAATGTCATTGCTCTTACATTATTTTCTGAATGGACTCCAGAAGCCTCCATTCGTATATTCCAATAGGATTTTTTTTTAACCATCAGATACAGAATTTTCACTGATCATTAAGTAAATTATGTGTTGAATATCGAGATGAAAGTGTTAATGTTACCAGATCGCACGCGCAGAAAATATAAAAAGTATATAGAAGGTTTTATGCGAAGTGACTCTCTGCTATTCTGCTTTCTTTTAAATCTTTAAGCGTAAAAGCATAAAAAAATACGCAGAGCCGAATGCTTTACTCTGCTCTTTTTTCATGGCAGAAACAAATATTTAGTGAGCTCCCCTGTCCTGGCCCACTTTGATTCATATTTGATGCGTAATGTTGGTGACCCGAGTCTGTGTAATTGCGTGTGTCGCCGTAATGATCTCGGTGGGACACGAACCCGGGGCCCCTCGAAGCCAATTCCAAGTTACGACACCATCAATTGAACTTCCCAACAGTCAATCTGTCCCTTGAATACTGTTAAAACTCTACGCCAACTTGTAATTCTATGTTTTACCATACGTAAGTGTGGAAAAAGTCGGCGGCGAAATGCTTTCCTCACGGATTTTGTTTACCTCAGCTAGGGGAAAGCGTTCCTCGAATGGATAGGACATTTTCTACGACTCTGTAAGAGATTTTCAGGCAGTTTTCTCTCAGAGACGAAATCCTGCGCCACTAATGCACGAACTTTAGCCAATTACACCCCTAAAAAGGAGAAGAGGTAAAATACCAATGAAAACATAATATATTGCCATTTCCATCAGACTCGTTTTACTTCAATGCTCCTATTTACCTGTATCGATTCATAACCGAGTTCTTTATTTTCTGAAAACTCAAAATCAAGATATTATTACAAAGTAATATTCCGTAAAATTTCCGTAAGTAATTTGAAGTGGCTCTTCATCCCACATCGTGTCGGGAAAGGTAACGAAAGCTCTATGATGAGTACATTAAAATACCTCTTTATGTAGTTTTTATGTTAAGAGCAAAACCAATATAGACTTAAAAACAGAACAGGTCCTTCACACTCAGTGAGCAAAGCAAGGGATGCTTCGCTCAAGGGTAAGTTTCACGTGCGCCCTACGCCATTATCTCCGGTTTGAGCAAAGCGGCTGCAGAATTTCGCGTCGTTCCTGATATGTTTTGACAGATCCATTAGCAGGGCTGCATTTAACCCTCGACTAATAGATTTATAATAAACCTCGCCATCAGTGATAGTGGATATGCGGATATAGCATCTCCCAGCAGGGCTGCCCGGGCTTCATCTGCAGCTCGGTACTGCCGCTAAGTGGGCGTTCGGATTCAAAACTCGCTAAAGACATTAAAAGCCACTTTAGTGGCACCCTGCAATTATGTTAGACTACGCTCAGGCTTGAGGGTGAAACAAGGAGGGAAATTGGAAATTACTTCAATTAGAAAGATTGTGGTGAAAACTGCCGGCAGAATTGAATGAAAATTGTTTTGTCCTGTGTTTGCGTTATAAGTACACAGGGTAAATGTTCGAGGATTCTAATGTCCGAGATATTTAAGGGGATGCTGCAACTGACTGAGCGTTGATAAAAAGAAGCCATAAAATTAAAGAATTCTCACAATTCTGCCAGATTTTAAATTCCTATCCACCCACAAAAGTTTATAACGATATTCCACCAAGAAAGCACTGAATTTTCAGTATTATAAAATCAACAACCAAAAAATCGTAAAAATGCCAACAACAAGGGTGTTGATCGCATTTCTGCACCCCTCGTTTCACCTTCTATAGTGAGCAGCGCGAGACATTTTCGTAGAACGGCGCAACAATACATCGCACATATCGCATTCACCCTGCTACTAGCACACACTACAATCCATTAATGGACTTTAATGGAGGCCCACTGATACAACCAATTCTGGCTCTCCTCTCAATTACAGCGGATTACATCCATTTCCACCCGCCTGGCGTCCCTGCTCCCTCCACCCTCGCAGTGGAGTGTTCGGTGTTCGGTGTTCGGTACCCCCCTGCACCATGGTTATACACCTATCCTATAGCAGTAGGCTGGCACAAAGCACTACTCCTGCTGGTGTTACACCCGGTTCTGTTCCCGCCATCCCAATTGCACCCCTGCCCGCATGGCGCCGCCACCAGAGTGCTAGCTTTTATGACATTATAATCTGCATACATGATCTGCTTTAATTCCATTGTCTCTATTATTTTGGCATAATGCAATCATGCAGAATAAACGTAATATCCCGATGTTAATATACCTAGTACTGTGTCGGGAGTATCGCGGCTGGCTTCGGATGGTTGCCAGAGAGGGATGTAGTCAATTTGCAGGTATGACATAAGTTTGGCATTCAGAGGGCATGGAGTAGGTTTCGTTCTATTTGCTATGGAGACGTTTGCGCGATTAGGGATTGCTGAAGCTGATATAAAGCCAGTGTGTTGAGCCCTGTGGGCTTCGAGAAAAGTTCTGAGAGATTTGGTGTCCAATTTATTCCTAAATATGCACCCACAGATATTACGAGAGAGCTAAACGATTTTCTTGAAAGACGAGATCGTACATTTGAAAATTTCTAATCTTATATGTCCAACATTTTTCTGGATTTTATTGCCCCCTTCTTAATAAGTTTAAGAGGCTTAACGATTCCTCAAAGGGGTTAATAATTAAAGAATTTAATCAATTCACTCGGTATGAGGCATGATTAAGATTTGAAATATTTAATACAACCGCGCGACATTCCTTTTATGAAATATTAGAGAATTTAATTAATCTTAGGGATATATACGCCATTGAAAGAAGGAGAGGCTGGCAGCGGCAAGACCGACGGAGATGACGAATGAAATTCGTGCAAGCCCTCTAATTTGGTTCACCTACAAGTCAAAATTAAATTTCTCTACCCACAAGAAAAAAAAAGAAAGAAGTAAAAACGGCTACAACCAACTTTAATTTCGCTAACTTAGTTGCTAACTTCTGGGCAAACAGCACTGCTAATATAACAACTTTGAATTAGACTGGGCAAATATTTAGACTGGCGCTAAATAGCCGAGGTAACCGCAACGCAAGTCGCAACTGATATTAAGCATTCGAAATAATGTAGTACGATATCTGCGCGTGTTTGAAACGTGCCAACTTGCCGGGATCGGACGGAAAAATTAAATGGCTTCATTAACGGTGCATTACCAAAGTAAACATTGATGTAGGAAAATAGATTGGATGTCAATTTTATAGCATTTAATCACAAAACTATCACTCATCAAGAGTTGTGTGATGTTTATATAATTGGTTCGCGATAGACGATGCACGTTTTGATTCCTTCCAACAACGTCGAACACAGTGGCTGCCTAACCACCCCCCAAACCACAGTCTACACCACGGTCAGCTACCAATTCTACTACCCCTAATACTTCTCTGGATCTTCCATGATCTTGCTCAATGATCGAGAAATTAACTATTCAACAAAACAATTCCGATGTAATTTCGTTCCGGAGCAAAACTTCTTTATCTAAGTCGAATTCGCTTGAGTTGGATGGCTCGGTTTAGCCAACATAGGATGCATAAAATATTTATGGGAAGAAATTGGCAATTTCACCGTATTACTGCAGTGTGCCGGCGTAATTAGTGCCCGTGTAATTATTTAGAGATATGGAGTCAAGATCTTTATTTAGTGCCAACTCTTTGAGTGCATTCGTGGCAAATAACGAAGAGGATACTTGTTATAGCGTACAGCATCCTTCCTACATTCAATACGCAGTGCAGGTGAACAGTTCGTAAAAACAGTAAACCGTATAATTTCATCATTTATGCTGAAATCGTGGAATACGCTTCGAAGTGAATATTCATTTAATAAATAAAGCCAATTTCGCAACACACAATATATGATTTCAACTGTGTCTATTTTGGCATCCTTTTGCCATTTGCCACCCGCTCAACGTTCACAATTTCTTTCCGCATCGCGCATTATTTTCCAGTACACACTATAGCCGTCAGCACATGCATTGCCAGATAAGGGTAGATTCATGGAAAATGTCAACGTTACATCATCCCCGGGATGATGATGATAATATAGCAAAAGCTGTCACACCCTAGCTTCCCATTCCCCCACCCCTATTGTCTGTAGCAGACGTTTAATCAACTAATTTCCGAATTACCAACATGAACAGATGCCATGAACAGTTCTATATCAGCTAATTAATTTCCACAATGTTTGCAAAACTGTTTGTGTGAACAACACAATGGCCACGGCATGGCTGCTGCTGTCAATTGGATTCGTGGCAGCTTCATAGGCGGCACATTTCACAACGTCAACGTTCGAGCCAAGTCGGACCGGGTTATGGATTCGACTCGTTTAAATTTCGCTCGGATTTTCAATTTGAATCGATTCTAGAGGTGCCTACCAGCTAGAGTCCACTGCTGGCTTCAAGTATATAATTGTAATGTAAAATGTAAACCATGTAGAAAATTTTAGCAGTATGCGTTAGAGAAAGTATGCAAGAAGGGCAGCGTAGATTTTAAGTTGAATGAAGCGCTGGAAATAAAACCGGTTTTAATAACACCGAATTAGCTTCTTTGTGTGTGAGTGCTTCCAATTTCCATTGCAATTTTCGCAGCGGTGAAAACTCGGCGTCGCATCTGACGGCGCAGACGCTCTATGCGTCGGCGCAGTTTCCCGAGTTGTGTATCGCTGCACAACACGTGGCTTAATCCACGTGGATTATTTTTAAATCTCGCCAATAAATCTATGGAAAAGCTCGTTAAATTTAACATGGATTTAAATTTAAACAAGTTAAGTTCGCTAAACCCCCCCAGTTTAATTATCAGAGTCCGGGTATAGGTGTATGGTATTACGGGAGTTAATGTCTATCCTATACACGTTACCGTGGAGTTGTATAAATTTTCTGCCGTCTAGTTAGCCCTAGCCATTTTGTCCCCAACATGTTTGACTTGGAGATATGAAGGATTTCCTTTTCACCTTGGCATGTTCATGAGCCTTATCAAACATGCAGTGCCATGCACAGAAAGTCGAGAGTATGAGTATCATACCAGTGTTTCTCGCGTCACTTTTTATTGGCGTGCTATAAGTTTATTTTCGTACCTGTTTGGATTATTCAGTCAACAGATGGCTTCAATTCAGCCACCTCCTTCCTGTAAGCAAAAGACAGTTGGTTGTTTACGATGCCTTAATTCCACGGTTACAGATGCATTAAAAAGGTCGTGACGTCGTTATTGGAATACCAAAACCTATACATAATTTTATGTATACAGATGCACGAAAAATTCGCACTAAACCTAAAATAAAATCGCAGCATCATCTAGTAAAAACGACGCGAAATCTTTACAGAGTATATCACAAACTTCTTTGAAAACAATATTTTTTCCTGACAAGATGTTTCCTGCACGAGCGCCGCTCGCACTGCTATCTTGTCCACGCTTGTACCATATCGCGGATCGTTCATTTCATTACTCATTTATCACCGGCTTCATTATAACCGCGCGGCGTTCTCATTTTTCATCCACCCCCTGGCCGGGCAAACGCCACCCCCGCGCGTCCTCTGGTTTCTTCCCCTGCGGTTTGGCATGCACTGGCCGCGGCCGATGCAATCAGCCCATGATTGACTGCTGAGTTAATTGGATTGATTGATCCGCGAGTATTGTGCTCCGCTAATCAACGGACACGCTACAATGAGTCCTAACAACCATTTCACAGCCGTGCAGCGGGGCTCACTGGACTGGCAACGCCGGCATGGTAACTAACAGAATTACCCAATCAGGGCTTTTTCATGGGTAAATAATAAATTGCGCGAGGAAATGCGTGTACAGAAATTCGGGGATACATCTTGATTCGCGATAAATTCATGCGCTGGCAGAGTGCGCGAGCTCTCGGCTGGCGGGGCGAGAGTGATTCGGTCAGAGGTCCGTGTGTCGTTTCGGCACCCAGCGCCTGGGCACGCGCGATTTTAGATTAACTCGCCGGTGCGTTGTTTCTCCTCCCTATCATTCGATCTGATGGAGCGTTCGTTCACTTGTCAGGAGCGTAAAAATGGACGAGCTTGCGTTTGACATTTTAGCCTCGATTAATTCAAATCTGCTAAATATTAAATAACAATTTGCCATTCTAATTTTCCACTCGCTTAATTCAGCCAAGAGCTGTCTGTTCTTAGCATGAACTGCTGGGAAAGTTCAAAAATGATGAATAGATCATGGATCATGATTATTAATTATTGAAATAGGTCTACCTCAGAGGCTGCCAGTCAAAGTTACGACGTCAACTTATAATTAAAGCAAACTTTGGAATCAAGCATCTCAAGTTTTGGGCGCGCGACTAATAATAATATTATACGAATTATCCAGATATTATGGGCTAGACAATTTTGGAATAGTACGGTCTCCAGCGAGTTGTAAAACTTTAAAGCCCGTTTGAATCGTATAATCTTGTACAAAGTTGGACATGAAATTAGTCGAAACTTCACAAAGACCTATCTTTACAGAGTAATTGCCGACTATGGGATCGAGCTGAAAAAGCTCCCCACTGAATCAGGGGTGGTAGACGGGGGTGGTTAGATAGATAGCAAGGTGGGAAATTGCCGCCTGGGGTATCATTATTACAACTATTTTCGCATTTACTCTGAATGACCAAGATAAACCTTTAGAGCCCGGAAACTTTGGCGTAAGCGAAAGCACGGAATTAAACATCTCGGAGGGAATATATCGAAAGTTAACCGGGAATAATTTCTATCGCGCTGGGTCGCGTCGCCGCGAACTAAAGAAGTGATAACCACGAGACGAGGAGTAAACAAGTGTGCGGCAAACTTTTGTCTCTCTGCCCTTATCAGCTATATTGTGCTCTTGTGGCCAAGGGGATAATGGGCCAGCCATCCGCCAGGGCTGTGCATTCCACTGACGACGGAAGTGTAATGACTGATGAAAGATCACGTGGTTTATGGCCCTTTTACAACTCGGCGAGATTTAATTTTTTAACGAGTTGCGGTGGCAGTCAGCTATAGCGGGAACGAATTAGTCGAAAACACTTTTATGGTCTCCATTGCAGAAATCTGATTGGAAGGGAAACTTTCCCCAAACTGTCTCTGAACCAGAGCACTAACGCTGAGATCCTTAGAAAAGAAAAGTTCCGAATCGTCACACCAAAATTAGTTATTAAAGTAACTCTGAGTCCTCCATATAGATTCGTCTCAGAAATAAATAAGCCGGCTCAGGGCACAAGATTTCTGCCACAAGAAAACAAGAAAGTTTAATTGTTCCTTTATGCGTTCAAAGAACAGCAAATTCACTTCGTCTAAGTCGTCTGCTCTAAAAGCTGTTAGAGAATAAATCATTTAGTTCAATTTGAATAACTTACATGCTTCCAGGCTATTCACATGCAAAAGTGACCACAAGAAATCTCTTATTCTTGTCGCACCGATGAACGGTATTCATTTTCTAATCCTCTTATATTGAAATCACCGACACAGGAGCGGGGAGCTAGCAAGCTGCTAAACGGATCTGCAGCCGGTACAACAGTCCTAGAGCAGTGCTGAGAAGAGAGGACACGGGACAGAGGAGAGACAGGCCAGACCGGCCATGGGTGCAGGTTATGGATGGGCTTGCAACACGGCGGCGGCGGCGGCGGTGGCGGCGGCAGCAGCGGAGGCTTACAGCGGGTCTGCGTTTGCTTACCGTTCTCTTTATGCATACGGAATATTAATGAAAGGGGGTCCACGACCGTATAAAGTTTGCCAGTGCCGTTTTTTGTTATTCTCGAGATATTGTTATACTACTCGGAAAAAAGGTTTTTAATACTGTTTTTATCAACAAAAACTTCTGGACATTGTGCTTGAGAAAACGAGATAACGGAAAAGTTATTTGTTTTCTGATTGTTGATTTTGTAAAAGAGATGTCTCGAGGAAAATGATATATCGTTTAACGGATTTATTATAGGTTTGCGGGCAAATAAGATTTATTCGCTCTTTCGTTTGAAATGAAATTACATTTTGACGTCGCCCACTCGAGCTGAGGCAAAGAAAATACTTGAAATCGGATAATAATAATAATCGTAATACTTGGCTCGTTGTATTCGTGAAATACATATTGGATATGTTTGTGGATTCTATTTTCAAAAGTAATGCCTGTAATAATGTTATCTTTCGTTTAATAAAGCTTATTGGACATTGATTTCAGATGGAGTTCACTTTAATACAAATCTGTTTGGCTTGCCGTAAAGCAAATTGAAATATAATAATGTTTGGACTTGGTTCTTTTGAAGTGGATGGAACCTCCACGGACTCGGAAACAATTTCATATGAAAAAAATAACATTTGAAATCATAATATCGTTGAGCGAAAACTGAATAAAGTCAATTATTAGTGGGCCTACTGCAAGCCGTTCTGAAATTGATATCTCGTTATTTGGGACTGGGTGGAAAAAGATTTCCAATTGCATGGCCTTGTGTGGAGGCACGATATTAAACTTCAAAGCCTTTGATTTGATAAGCTGTCATTTTAGGCTGCTCCAAACTGAAAAACCCTGATCCTCACAAAAGCCACCGACCGTGATTGTGCATTGTTTGTGTCCATTGATATTGTTCGCAATATTTCATTACACGATTTTTACCCATTAAAAAGCGTCCATGCAGTTACGCTTATAATAGGCCCGTAATCTGAATCGCACAGCGCATCAGTGTAAATTACAATCGCAAAATGAAGCCCCATTAATTTATCTGTTCCATTGATCGATATTATGGACACGCGTTTAATTCGCCCAACACCCGGGCATCGTGCGGAGTGCGCTATATAAAAGCACATAAAACATGAATATTCATTGATTTATGTGGCATTACAAACGACTGATAAATCTACTGATAGGTGCACGAAATCGCGCGACCGTTATGATTTCGACCGCGCGCTGTGCCACGGTGAAAATAGCAGAAAATGCTCCAATAAAAACTGCCAGAGCGACTGATTTTGTTATTTTAGCAATCAACATCCGATTTTGCTCACTGACAAAGTCTTTACTCGGGAAAAAATTCAAACGCGAGAAAATACTAGGCAATTTAAACACGTGCAGCAAAATCATGACGTCTGTTTTTTCCTCTTCATTGTAAAATTTTGCACATCTTGAACCTACATTAACCTACATATCTGGCGGAGCTATTTAAATATGTCACTCCAACGGTGACACCTGTATATAGCATGTAAGACGTTTCAAGAAGAACATTGGGCTTCATTCTCCACGCTTATCCACTCATCGACTCGTCGTTCATCCCCTTTCCGCTACTTCAAGTTTCCTACGAAACTAACGGTTATATGCCAGTCGCAAATGTAACTATTTCCGACACCCTTTGCATCCGTTCTCTAACATATCAGTCAGAGATAGAAGCCGTTAAGATTGGGACGTGCATTTCCAGGGATGGCCTGGTCATTAATGACCACACGGATTATCAATTTATAGCGTTTGCAGCACATGCAGTATCGACGATAGTTACCAGCATGTAGTAATGTCCAGTTGTCTATGGGACTAAATCGAGCTAAACCAACAACGATAAGCCAGCGGTACGCGAGGCACCATCCCCCCACGTTCTACTAATGATACTGATTGTATGGGATTAGCAAATTGCAATCAAATATAACCTCTTGTATAGTCTATGGTATACAGGCTGGATTAATATAATTGTGTTTGTGGACGTTTCATTACAATATGAGCTCGACAGTGTGGGATACGAAATAACAACAGTTCGAAATGAGAATTCTATGAAGAATAGGATCCATAAAAATATATGGTTTTCGAAGTAAATTGAAAGATACTACACGTTGACAAAATACAGACCCAAACATTTTCCTATAATTAGGTATTTGTTCCGTTACAATTGGATTTGATTTAAATGTTTGCTACCGCCGCGTCTTTTAACTCCAACTTGCATTAAAATTCGTTTTACAAGCAAGAGAAACTTCTCGCGAACTTCTTCAACCTAATAAATAGCGTCGTCGCAGCCGCCGCCGCCACCCGCCCCGCGTACCAGCCCCCGTTTTATTTTCAAAGCGATAACGCTCACTTATTTTCATTGCCCGCCATCCTTCTTTTCGCCCCGTTAACGAACACCAATGGTGTTTCCAACTCTCCAAAAATACAGCCAATCACATTACTTTATCGAGTCCCAAACGATAATGTAACTATCCCAAGTTGGACGGGAATTACTATCGGGCCATGCATGCAGTTACATATAACCACATGTAATGGCGATGCTATAAAATTATCTAGACGCCGAAATCGAAACCACACATACCCATCCATTCCAATTTCAAATTAACATTCTAACTTTGTCCGGCGTAGCGACGCCAGAGCCGCCGCCGCTCCTGCTGCTGCTGCTGCTGCTGGTGCTGCTACTCTCTCAGCAAGCACGCTCTCTTGTTTTAATCTATGGCTTATAATAATTAACAACCCCTTCGCCATAACGAAGAGCAGTATAAAACGATGATGCTACGTCATGATTGCAGCCGCCCGGAGCAATGACCCCCTTGTCTCGTTATAAACTAAGGGGACGGGGACAGGGACGCTGCTGATGCGGTGTTCCCAATTAGAGACACCCCCGGCCGACCGACCTCCCTCCCCGCCGCCGCCTCCACCGCCCCCGCCGCCACGCCGCCACCCCCTAACCAGCCTAGACACTGTGTGATAGGGAAGACAGGATAATTAGCGACCAGCACAGACACTATCCCACTTGTGCCACCCCCCCCCCCCCCAACACCACCCGCTCGACGGCATGACTTCCACCCATGGATGTTATACAGGGAGGACAGTAATTAATGCTGGCCAGATAACGTAGTTATCTCATCTGTAACGTATTCCCCTTCCTCCTTTTACACCAGTCGCGTCTCTGCAGGATGAGAAATTAGTTGCGAGTGAGCATTGTCTTCAACGTTCATAAAAAAGCTAGGAATTTGTTTTACCTACTCGGTCGCCGTGTCCCGTTTTTGTTTCGCTATAAGTGGCGTTATAAAAGTGTTTAATTTCGGTGCGGGAGAATTTTCCAGTTAACTTTTTGATAGATGCAATTTGGAATGACAATTGTGAAAACGCTGTACGACACTCGCGGGTGCAATTACGCCGCTAGACGCCCGATTGGGAAAATAATTGTTTCGTGCCTCGGCTGCGGTTGTTTGTGAAGATTTGATTGGCCGGCGCAGATAACGCGTCGAGGGCTGCACTGACAACTAATTGCGCTCGACTCCACGCAACTGTCCCAAACCCGGTGCAAGAACTCTTCGGCACAGAAGTCTGCTGAGATTTCAAGAACTCATCTCCCAAAAATAGCCAATACACATTGCGCGCAAATTGATTAGCGTTCTCCTAAACACTTAGGCCGTTATTACTTGTATTCTGTGAAATCTCCGTTCGCCGAAACTGGTCCACAAATTGACTTGGCTAACAATCGGCCTGACCGATGTTTCTGGAAAAGGATCGAGCATCAGCCGCCGCCGCCGCCGCCGCCGCCGCCGCCGCCGCCGCCGCCGCCGCCGCGACGTTGGCGGTGTAGTACAAGGCTGTGTGTTTGACATTGGAGAGGTGCCCCTGGTAGTTAGCGAACCAGCTGAACACACATCCAAGACAGCGACTGTAATTGCTGTTAGCCCCGGCAAGCATAGAGGAGGGTGTCATTAGTGCCCCACACTTGCCTTACTGCGTGCACGCTCAGATTCACACAGATACCCCCCCCCAGCCCTCGTCCTCGCCCGCCTTGCCACCGAAACGGTCAACCTGGCAAAATAATGCCACCTCGTTACACGAATTTAATGATTTATCTCGTGTTTAATTGGAAATCGTAATTAGAATTTCGTTAATTAACTAATAAAGGGGGAATTGATTAACGGTTTGCATTGTGATTGGGATTCTCAACTGGAAAGCGCTGACGTGATTTTTTTTCTAAACTTGCTCCTAAATGCAGCCCGCAGAGCAGAGCGAACCCGGCGCCTCCATCGTTATGCAAGTTAACATTTTACGTGCCGGCAGCAAATTGCTTTTATTTAATACTTTTTCAAACTGGAAGGGTAGGAAAAGTTGGAATTTCTAGTGAAATTACGGAGCGCGACCTCGAGCATAGCATATTTTTAATTACGAGCTCACACAATTCTGCGATGCTAGAGTACTATACGTGATTATTTCTGCTTGTTAGGGGAAAAAGTATGTAACAAGTTCCAAGTGCATGACATTATTATTTTTTATTTTACTTTTATAATACTAGAAATCTTGGTGCCATTGTTTCCAAGATAATAATGTTGACTTGCTGTTCGAGGGTTTTGGCCTTCGGCTATTCTTTAATGATTGCAACACCTAGCTAACTAGGATGGCTGGCGGCGATGGGGGAAGAGCTACAGTCTTCACCGTATATCAGAGCTAGCTGGGGAACAGTTATTAATTTACTAAGTGCAAAGACTTTGCTCACTAAAAATGTTATGAATTAATGATCTTCTCAGAGGTGCTGTTAGAGAAACTAGATTTAAAAACAGCATTGTGGTATTTTCTTATTACCTCCTCTGTGTTTTTTGGCCGATATTTCGGAGGATCTGGCACTCTACATTTTTAAAGCAAGCAATATATGTAAGTCAAGAGTTTTGTGATACGAAATAATATGCGATAGCAATGGTTATCCATAGTTCTGTGTTTAATTGTGTTACTGCATGTTTAAAAACATTGCTTGTGGCACCTAGACATTTTTGAAGTAAACCAATTCAGACGTCAATCCAATTTATTTTAACGCTTAGTTACTTTGTTCGACGCTGAACACGATTCCAGCTAATTTAGGTATATTATGTAACAAACTCATCCACCAAAAACAGTTCGGCTAAATATCCACATCGCTTCACACCTAAAGAGTGTATTCCAATATTGACACATGCCAATATACATGCATAGTGTCGCCCATACAAATGACTAATTAAGAAGTGCTTACCAACGCACCCCACGCGCCAGGTAAGGGTGTACTAGATGGCTCCCATGTAAAGGGTGCTAATATAATATATTACGAGGGCGTGCTGGTTATTTTCTAGTGCACCAGCTGACGACGGCTTTGCTTGTTTGCTTAATTATCTGTACACACGGCAAACACACATACATACGCGTCCACATATAATACTCATCGCTGTACCGCTGTACTAGATTGTGTGTATGTGAGCTATACGACATCTAACACAAGCGATGGGAACCTTAATTACACACAAATCATGGGTATAAATTCTCTGTTCCGTTTCTGCACACACCACGCACATATGTTTATATATGGCGTTGTCTTTGTCACACTTGTTAGTTATCATCCCGGCTAGCTCATCATTTATAATTTAGAATCAACATTGTGTCTTTATCACGATTTTTCAGATTTTCCTTCGTTACTTTTTTTCACAGCAAACACGTTTATAGTTTATATGTGACAAGCGCTTCCAATTAAATTTGATGCGTAACTATGTTTAGTGGGATCATAATTTCCGGCTTGCTGTTTGCTGCAATGGTAGGTCGCATCTTTGCCCTGGTTCGCCTGAACTGTCGCTCGCAATTAAAGCCACACAGCGGTCTCCGCTGATTCACTTGGATCAGTGTCACCCCTGCTCGCATTGTTGTACATCTCCATGTTTTATCTCATTTCCTTCAATTGCCAATTCAGCTCATCGTCTCTCCTTCTCCTCGCTCTCTCGGCGTCGTCATTATCCTGCGGTCCTCGCTTGTTAGCAAGATAAAAGAATCATCCAATTAAGCATTTCCTATTTTGATTGTTGTCGGATTTCTTTTGAACTTTTTTTTGCGACTCTTTTATGAATTGATGGATTCGGTTTTAAAATTTAATTACGCTAATTTGAATTCTATTCTCAAAGGAAAACGCTGGCCTAATTATGGGTGAATTTTTTTTACATATCGGTGGTGCAGATGCCAATTTGTTAATGAGTGTTGGGGCGAATTTGAAGCGCTGTGTGCCGCTGACAGTGTTGACTGTTTTTTTTTGTGCGAACCCGACACTCGGAAACTGTGCTGACATTCCGAACCACGGCGAGATGGAGGTGGATAAAAGATGTGACAGCTGTACTAGTTTTATTAGCCGCTTGCGATGAAGGTCGAGAGCAGAAAGGAGGCGACCGAACTGACGGATTAATGGTGCAAATCACGAAAGCGGCAGAGACACGCTATTATTTGAATACCCATTACTACTACATTATTTCCAGCATTCAATTCTGCACTCGAAGCATTTGTCCTTCAAATAAAATGTATTGCATTTTTGGTCGGTTTTTGTGATACAAATATTTTTTTTCCATCTCAATTTATATGCATCTTGGTCAATCAAAGAAAATGAATTACTCTCCTGTTTCATGCATCGCTATCCCCCCGACGTACAGGATGTGTATATATAAGAGGGTCCTCTCCTTCATGGCATGCTCCCTCAGGATCGCCGAGACGGCATCCCTAATTGAACTGGCCACTGGCTGTATCCATGGAGATGCCATGAAAAATGAATCGGACCGACCACCCTCCTACCCTCTCCCTTCAGCTGGAAAAGATGAGATTTTTCTCAATTTCCTTTCGGCTCGGAATTATACTTTCGGTCGGTCGTCGTTTGTTCTTTTGGCTTTATATTACTAGCTCTGCACCGTTTTAATATTTCGATGTACATCTATCTCTGTCGCACGCTGCTTTAATACTTCTGTGTGGTATTTTCGAGATGACATTTTTCTTGAAAAGTGACTCCACTTGAGAATTGTTTTGGACGAAATTGAAATTCTGTAAATTCAATTTATCATCTTAACTGTAAATTAATATAAATGCACGCTTGCTACGATTGTAAGTAGACGTTCTTTTTTCATTTCGATACTTGCCGCTGAAAGGGTGGATGTGCAATTTTTAGTATTTCACTAACCCTTTGCGTTGATTATCGACGCCCGCTCCAAGATTCATCACGCGTTGTTAATTCCCATGATCCTCTACCCTTGCCAAAACAGTAGAATGCATTATTTCATTACTCTAATAGATGAAAATGCTCCGGCCGCGTATAGCCGCACGTTGTCTTGCAGAGGAGAATTTTTCCTCATCTCGCTCACGCGTATAATACCGCAAAGGCACGCGCTCTCGCTTGCGCTAATACAATTCCCTCTCTCTTATCGCTCCGTCTCTCTCTGCCTCTCTTTCCTTCCACCCCCGTAATAGGTTTCCTTTTTGAAGGGTCAAAAGACATGATTTACTCTATCTCAACCTCAATCATCTTATATACCAGCTACTATGTGAGATAAAAACACTGGTCAAATTGAATGGACCGTTTTAGACAATGGCCGATGAGAATTGATATAATGAGATGAAATTGCTTCGTTCTTGATCACTGGCCAGTGTACAAAACTATTCGCCGGCATAGTTAGCTCGGCTATAGAGTAAATCAAAACAGACACGTGCAAAAGAGACGCAGCGGCTGATGTGGGAAGGTGTGGGTAGAATTTAACGTTTCAGCGTCTCGTGTTTACCAAATTTGTAGGAACGCAAGCGGCTTAACTACCCGTGGCAAAGGTGCGCACGTGAAAATCGCTGCTGCTGCTGCTCCAGCGGTTTGTGAAGTTTATTTAATTTATCTGACTTGTTTGGAGTTAAGCCCGACCGTTTATACATGTCGTCGCGCAACCCAACTAAATAATATTTGTACAATTAAATAAATCCAGCGGAGGTTGTTCCCACAAGTTGAGGGTGGGGTGGAACGTTCTCTTCTGCAAGCCACGTCGCCGAGACTACCCAACGCCAGCGTCGACTAGCGCATGTTACACTGTTGACTAAAGTTCTTTGTCAAACGCCTGAATCCATTCGTCGGCTGTTCGAAATTGCTTCTTAAACCGTGTGCAACCATTTATATCATATTATGTCAGGAAAGAACTCGCGTTTAATTCTAGTTGGGTTGTTGAGGCCATTGGCAAACAAAACGAAACCGTGAAATATGGAAGGCTTTTGGCGTATTTATACTCTGTTGTTTGTCACCCGGTTTTCGAGGATAAGGGCTGTAAGGGATGCTGTATACCGATGGTGCGAGCGCTGGGTGGATGGCTGCAGGGGGTGGTATGATACGCAGAGGTGCATTGTGATACGTGTTTTGCTGTTAAGCCATCGGCCTATAACACCATAGGTACATTTATCATCCGCAAATCCGATGGACAAATAAAAATTTCGCCTCGGTTTTAGAGGTGTAGACAACCGATGTAATTTTATGCCATGTCGCATTTAATGGGCAGACACATTTGTCATCATTACGTTTGCTGCGAACAACAATGACGGAAAAACACGTGCAAATGACGTTACCATGTTATTAATTATATATTTAAGCTACTTTAATAAATTTTGACAATTTGTGCCCGGATTCTGGCAGAGTGCTTTCAGATATGAAAGCACTGTTGAGTTGAATTTCGTTTTATGCCAAGTTTTTTTATTTATAAAAATAAATAATGTATACATGCGAGATTAGTGGCAAAAATGTCGCCTTTCTGCTGACAACTTTCCGACCTACGTTTTCGGACAACTTTTCGCTGTTACGCGAAAAATATATACAAAATTGACATTCATCCACATCGTCAGGAGTGTCCAATTGCTCTCTTCGACAAAACAGTTTAGGGTGGATCCATGGGTAGCGCCCACACTCAAAACCCTCACCATCTCAGAATTTGACAAAAATTGCAGGAGTGGTAGATCACGGCATATAAAAAATCTGGTATCAGCGTTTTTTCCGTAGGTCCAACGGTTTGCCCGTGGCGGGGCACGGAAAAACCCAGATTTTTACTTTTTGCGGAGCACAGCGTACCACTGTTTGCTCTCTGGCGTTGTACCTAAATGACTTAGAAGGATGGGACTTGTTCTCACTTGACGACATTACTATGAGAAATACGATAAAAAATTAAAAAAATGTCTTTATTAAATTTAAGGGTGAAATAAATCCACCCCTAAACTTCAACCCTTAATAACTTAAAAAATGTTTTTTTTTAATTTTTAATATTTTTTTTCCAACATCTTATATCAATTATCTACTTGTAAAAAAAATATTAAGTTGGGCCGAAACTGGAATCTGAAGTTATGATTTTTTTACTATCTAGATGTGTATTATTTTAGTGTATTCCAGTATGTGAGCAAGCATAATTACAGCATCAACCATGAAAAATGGTATGTTTTGAAGATGAGTTCACTCACTCATTGCTTCGTGCGACTTCGAGCTATTATTTAATTTACATTTTTACATTTTTACATTTTCATTTTTACATTTACATTTACATTTTTACATTTACATTTTTACATTTACATTTTACCTTCAGGAAATATCTGCAATAAATGTAAAAAATATCTCGAAGTTGCACGAAGCAAAGTGTGGGTAGGACTCATCTTCAAAACATACCATTTTTCTTCGATGCCATAATTATGCTTGCTCACATACTGGAATACACTAAAATAATACACATCTAGATAGTAAAAAAATCATAACTTCAGATTCCAGTTTCGGCCCAACTTAATATTTTTTTTACAAATAGATAATTGATATAAGATGCTGGAAAAAAAATATGAAAAATTAAAAAAAAACATTTTTTAAGTTATTAAGGGTTGAAGTTTAGGGGTGGATTTATTTCACCCTTAAATTTAATAAAGACATTTTTTTAATTTTTTATCGTACATCTCAAAGTAATGTCGTCAAGTGAGAACAAGTCCCATCCTTCTAAGTCATTTAGGTACAACGCCAGAGAGCAAACAGTGGTACGCTGTGCTCCGCAAAAAGTAAAAATCTGGGTTTTTCCGTGCCCCGCCACGGGCAAACCGTTGGACCTACGGAAAAAACGCTGATACCAGATTTTTTATATGCCGTGATCTACCACTCCTGCAATTTTTGTCAAATTCTGAGATGGTGAGGGTTTTGAGTGTGGGCGCTACCCATGGATTCACCCTTAATCTATGTGACAATTCCATCGGCATGTAGCATATGACTAATAAAAATGATAAGACCAATTCGAATCAAGCGAACTAGATGAATGAATGACACTTGACGTTTGTTAATTACGTCAGGTTAGGGTCAACTGCGAATGAAACGGGGTGTGCACGATGAGACGGCGCGGGGTGGTAGGGGCTAGGGGGGTCGCCAGCGCCTGGAAAGGGGTGACCGGATATTCGACTCGCGGAAATTGGGTGCCAGGTTTATTGGAAATCTTTCAGCTGTCCGAAGTCGAGCCCGAAAAGGAATTGCATTTCCCGAGTGAGCGAGAAAGAACTGGGGTGGGGGCGGGAGGGGGTGTCAGGGATTGGGGGCAGGCATGGGGGGGGGGCGCCGGCTATTGCAATAAAACCGATTCGTATTATTATGTCTAGAACACTCTACCCGTTCAGCGAAATGTGGGGTTTTCTATTATTTGCCCTGGCGGTCCGCGTATAGAAATAATAATGGGATATGTATGTTCTTGTTTAAGAATAAAATGAACACTTTGTGCGAAAGTATGGCGAGATTAAAGATATTTCATTGATTGAAAAAGAGAGGCCGGCTCTTTCACATATATCAAATCAATATTTTTAAATTTGTCAAAACGCACGACGTTATTCAAATCTAGAATAAAAGGGGCCTGTTTTCGATTTCATCCTTCTCCATTCTATTACACTTTTTCATTCTCAGCAGATAAATTGGTTTGAAAAGTTATTGGCTAGAAACGATTGAATAGAAGAACTATTTCACTTTTGTTGTGTGTTATTTGAGTCCCAAGCTCAGGCGACTTCCAATCCAGTGTAAGAAGGAATTGGCTATTGCATATTGGACACTCACCGCTCCCTACGTAGAGAAGAAAATAGAAAATTCTTTCAAATCTTTTCCGGAAAGGAAATATATCGTTTTGCATGCAATTTCATCAATATTAAAATGAATTTGAATACTATTAAAAAAAAAAGTATTACGTTTCGAGAATGTCCAATACATATTGGATATTTAAAAGAAAATTCGTGACCATTTTATATCATTCTTTTCCTGTCAGCACAATTTCGTTCGGCCCCCCCGCACGCAAAGAGGTCTGCGTCAAAACCATAAAGCGCCTTATTGAAATCAACCCCTAACCAAATCAACTCTAGACGCGACCGCGACACGAACGTCTATCCTCTAAAATCGAAATTAACACGCATTCGGATTTCTTTGTTTAAAGAAAATTGGTAAAGCTTTGACCTGTAAAAATAATAATAATGCGGCGTACATTAAAGTTTTGCTCTCGGCTTCCAATTGTTCGCCGTCTACCGTGTGCACGGTCGCAATCCGCCACCCAGCAAGCCAAGCAATATCTCGCTGAAGGAATCTCACCGCGGTCTTAATGAATCGTTTCAAAAATCCGAACAGCAATATAATCTTGATTCCCGTTGGCCAAAGCGGCTCCCTTTCCCCTACGCCACCCCCTCGAGCGACTATATGGGGCGTTGTGAGTGACTGGCTATATTGCGTCTCATGCCTTGTCCCCTCACACCTTCTATACTTTTATTAATATCTGAAATGCAATCTAAAGACCACGCTTAACCCCCTCGTGCCATTCGAAAGTATAATACAAGTGCACTTGCGGCCGGTTCTTGCGAGCCAAACCATGGGGATATGACGGTTTCTCGGACACTTGAGGAAACTATATGGACTCGTGTTTCTTGCGGGGAGGCATGGCACTTTTCATGTTGTCCGAAATTGCACAGAAACTGGACGGCAGCGTTGTGCGATTACTGATGGTGCAGTGCATGCCTAATTCCATCGATTATTTGAAATAATGATAACAAGCTTCTCAGAACGGCTCGAGATTTAATTTCCAACGAAATCGCTTTCAAATGAATCGTAATTTTAATTTAAATCAGTGCGAAACCAAGCGCCAAGTAGCTACGACGTATATTATTGAAATTCCAATAATAATTTTAATTTAATCCAAGCGAGTAAGCCCACACGAATGTAAAAATAAAAAGTTTGCAAAATCGGAAT
The DNA here is from genome assembly GCA_921293315.2 of Nemurella pictetii. Lineage (NCBI taxonomy): Eukaryota > Metazoa > Arthropoda > Insecta > Plecoptera > Nemouridae > Nemurella > Nemurella pictetii. Next base: position 6,867,538 of record OV121118.1, on the reverse strand, counting down.
GTATTTTCCAATTTCTCTAGCAGTTAGTGGGTGTGTGTGGATGCGTGGTTGTGGACAATTACGCCAGGCTCTACGCACTACCTCTACCCCAGTGAATGCTAGGGAAGGCACCCTTGTATACGTGGCTTGGGGTAGGTGTCCCATACAGGGTAGGGTGCACATTGCACCGCTCAATTCTTCAACATCTGTAGTAGAAACATTCCATCAAATGCAGGCTTCGGTCGAAGTAGAGACGATCGAGAAAATCATGACAGGTATTATTCAATATGTAGCGATGAACAAGGCTGGTGGGATTTTCACTTATATAGAAATACTTTTTTGTCCGTTGAAATTAGAAAATGCGTTTATAACAAGATCTAAGTCAATTGAAATGTATTGAATGCATAAATGTCACAGTTTCTAAAACAAATCTGCACCTATTTTAAGTAACCTACCTAAAAATTTTATTGAGAATTTTTTCTTAAATTTAGCCCACTGTTTTTAATATCTTAAAAAAAAAAAATCCAGTCATAATGCCATAATATGAAGCATGGTTGTTTGTGACACAAAATAAAATGATTTGATTCGACTTGATTTTCGTTCTGACGAGGAGGCCGGAACTTTGGGCAATCCCGGGCACTCCACTGGAGCGCACAGCTCGGACGTCTGAACAGTTTGTTGGGGAACAATTTTTAATGTTCCTGCCCGCGCTCGTTTTCTTTATTTTCGTATCGATCCATCCGTCCTCCATTGCCCGTCGCCGGACGTTCGCTGTTTTAATAAAAACTTTCAACTACCATAAACGTGAGTTTCACTTCTCCCCGAGTTCGCCTCGCGCTTTTTATTAATAAAATATAACAAACGTTTGTCACTTTATTGAAAAACCAACCTTTTCTGGGAGAGACGACGCGGCTATGACGAGCGTTAGGGGCGGCTGAACGGGGGGTGAGAGAGTGCGAGCGCGGAATGGGGCCTGCGAAATTGTGTAAGCGTTTTTTATTATAATAAAACGCAAACAAGTTTTTGCATGCCGCCGCGCTGTTATTACTTCCACGAGTTGCCCGCGTGTGATTTAAATCGTGAAAATGGAAACTAAAAAATAATGACGTAAAATATTTATACGCGTGCAAATAAAAATTAATTAGCGATACCAAAGTTTCGTTCCTACATTTTTCGACCAAGAAAAAAAATCAAAACATAAATGGGTCACAGTTTCTATGGATGCCACGTCCGACATTTAATTATCATACAAACTGCACACACACACATAACTTCCATTTCCAAACTTCCATTTCAATTTTTCATAAGCAGTTATCGTCCCTCGTAAATCATAATTTAAATTACAATAACGATTTGCAACAGATTTTATTACACACCATGCATCGCGCGCTAGCGAAAAAAACACCCGCTCTCGTGCAAACGGGGCCATGTGCCTCTATCTGCCAAAGTGCACCCTGCCTACAGCCCTGCTTTATTACTCAAACTGTCGCATCGGGGGTCACGGGTATGAGGGTAGACAGGGGACACACACACACAACCGGGTGCACCCACGGCTTGTGTGTAGCGGCGAGGTGATTTTGTGACCCACCCTGTTTGATATCCACATCTTGTATGATTGGATATTTCACCCCTGCAGGTTCCTGCAAGCATATACGCCTTAAAGCCGACCTAAGATCAGTCCGAGGCCGCAGCCCGCGCGCTGTACTGGCTGCAGAGAGCGCCAGCTCCGGCTGCTGTATATAGCGTATTTTCAATCAACGACCTGTCACGGATAGCACCCCCCTTTCGTCCCCGTCCCCGTCCCCGACCCATTCGCCCGACCGCCCATCCCCTAGCCAAGCACCCCCCGCTTTCAATTAGGACGGAGCCCACCCGGACACCGGCGCTTGTATTGTGGCGGCGTCACCTTAGTTTGCCATGTACGCGACGCCGACGCCGACACCGACGTCGTGACGCTGTGACGTCGGCGTGGAGAGACAAACGAGCGACGTCGGTGATGAACCAATTTCGCGAGATTTTAGCCAGTTTGATTTGTTGCTGGTGACATGCTGTCCACGCGTCGTGTGCAAGGCGTTTAGTGTGGCCTCGGTTGGCATTGTGCGTCTCTCCAGGCTCTTTCTTAGCCGTGGATGCTTGGTAGCCATGGATGCTTGGTGGTGCTAGCAGCTAGAGGGTAGGGAAGCTTGCATGGTGGATGGCGTCGTGCTATTTTCAACTGTGTGCTATAGCGATTTTTTAAATTATTGCTTCGGAGATGGCGAGGAAATTGCTTTTATATCATTATTGGCAGCAGAATTATAAATTTATAATTTTTCACGATCATTTTCTCGTGGTAGAACCACATCTCTGGGAAATTCAATTTTCTTTTCTTGTCTCGATGGTGGATATACGAACTTTGACTAGCAAAGCTGTCACAGCTCAGGTAGGATGGGTCTATATCTACACGATAGAAGGCAATATCAAAGTGAACCCAGGCCGCAATATAATAATATTATTTTCACACTCGGGCCCTACAATGATGGCGTCATGAGGAAGGCCAAGAGCCCGGAGGGAGAAACCAATCTCCTGCGGACCTCACGCCGAGGAATCGAAATCGAAATCGAAAAAGCTCGCCAAAATATTGATATATCAATCTCTATTCTTCGATTCATCATTCCGAACAAAATTGTACAACAGTGTATAGTGGCAGTGCGAGCGGTGAAAAAAGAGCGCCAGCGCTCGGCAGGAGGAGTCAAATTGCGATTTAAATGTAAGAGATGGCATCGCGGAGCAATGCATTTGGTGGAGGGTGATCGTGCTCTGTCGATTGCTAATATTTTTGTCCGATCCCGATTTTGAATTCCAAACACACCGCGATCCCCAAATGTATTTATCGACAGAAAAAACCCCACATGGAAGCATCATCAAACATTAATGGACGAATTTAATATTCATACATCTTTCTTGTCCCGATAAATAAAATATCGGTATTATATCGCTTTTTGTGGCCAATACAAACAGGCTTATTATTTCCTCGGAGGGTTGCCCTTTTTGTATGCGCCATTTTCTCAGATATTTATCACGTTGCGTTGCGTTGCGTTGTGTCGCGTGGTCGCGTCGTGGCATACAGTCGATCCGTCGAACTACTCGCCGAACGAGACTCCGACGCGGCGAGCGGCGCGTCTTCTGATCTATATTCAATCAGGACCATAAAACATCCCTTGCCGCGCCCTTATAGACTCTCACAGACACTCGTAAAAAATTGCATACATAATTCATCTTCAATTTCACCGCCATTCACTTAATAATAACCACTTTAACAGGTCACTTGTTCACAGATTTATATTCTCAATCATTCTATTTTGTAAACGCAAAAACAATTGGCAGTGGCATTTTAAAGTGGTGTGTCGATAAATTCACGGGTGACGGGAGGCGGGTTGCACTGTGATGTTGACACCCCCCCCGCTTTACACGCTAAACACCCCACACAATCGGAACGTGTGAATGGTAGATACATCAACTAGAGCGCGCTAAATGCTGTAGAGGTTAGAGCCTGGCTGATAAATCCGACGCCTTACGCTCACAATGACTGGGAGTCAAACTCCTTTATACCTCAATGATGACATAAAATTTGTGAACGCGCAGCCCGTAAGATGAGAGCACACTTTCCGGTTTGAAGTCGTGGACGTTTTCAAGTCGAAGGCACTTGCAAGGTTTCGATGCTGTATTTTGAAACCCTTTCAACGACAAAGAAAAGGAGGCAGAGAAAGAAAGCACCCAATTTCCCGACATCTTCTTTCGTGCAGACTATATCAGGTAGTATATGCATTGATTTAGACTCCTAAGACAGTCCCCTTAAGTCGGGGGTAATAGTGTACACACCGCATATCTCCCAGCTCCCCCAAGCATTAGACCGGTTCTATCGGCTCTAGGCATCCAAGATTATCACTCCTTGGAGGATGCCGCCGGCGAAATCAACAATACATGCGACCTGCCGCGACAGAATTTGCGCCCCGACAAACGGAAATAACCGTTCAATCGAATATTCCTACTGCGAGCGTGCACGTGTAAATAAATAATTATTATAATTTATTTACGGGTTCACTGTTGTTTGCAGCCGGGGGACAGAATTGAGAAAAGATAATTGCCTCGTATTTTACGTGCCATATTCGACTGTTTTGAAGTCGGTTTGCGGAATGCATTCTCGTATATTTCCTCCGTATAGATGTAATTGGAAAATGTTCCCGTCATTTTGGGGGGCACATTATATAAGCTAGCACCATGGCTTACGATTCGACGGTGGCGTATCAGAAAGATAAATCAGACCGAGGCCACATAAAACAGAATCGAAAGTTTGACTTTGATGAACTCAAAATGGAAGCCTAATCCATTAGACTTTGGTACAGGAGGGAAGTTTTCGGACTTGCCATAGAATAACGTTGGACTTCTACGCGATATAATACTAGTGACAACTCTATAACATTATTTCGATAGGAGAATAGTCAATAAAGAACGTTTCTAAAGCTTTTGTAACACACGAGAAGTTCTATTAGAGATGTTTAATCAATCAGCAAGCTGTCAGTAAAACTAGACTAACCATTTAATACCGGCCAACGCTTGTCCGATCGTATTATTCTTCTGTCGACAATAGAAAGATAGCGAAACAATTGATAGGGGACAAAACGTAGGAGTTGCTATCTATAATTGAAATCGTCAAAGAATGTATACAACTAATTATTTGGCTCACTTAACATTGATATTACTGTTTTTTTGTGAAGGAAATTTTTTGAGCTCATTTCCGGTTGGTTGGAATCAGAATAAGTAATATGAATGACACTGACAGAAGCCAGGGTAGTCATGGCATGAGCTAGCTCTAGATTTATCTCGGAAATGGGTTCCGACTTTTGCTAGAATTTGGCCAATCCCTGTCAGGCTTAAAAACATAATCACCCTATATGGATTTATGAGTCAGAGCTGGCAGCATCGGAAGCAGGATGCAGTCTTGACTGTCCAGTGGTGTGTGTTTGCAATGCATACCACGCCAGACTCGACCACAGCGAACATGATTTATCAGCAAAACTCGATGAAGGATGAGCGCAAATAGTTGTTTTTTCACTGATATTTTAGTTGATTTATTTGTATTTCCGGTCTATGTATATATTTTTTATCTTGCCGGTGGAAAGCATTTTTTTTAACTTACGTAAAATTTAATTTTTGGTCCTAAAGTTTCGAATGTTGTATCGACATCATGACCCATTTGGCATGTCATACAGCAAGCTCAAACGCACAGTTATTAATAATAGTTATAAAGAAAAACCAGTGTTTTTTTAGGTCTGTTGAAAATGATATTTTCCCTTGACTCGCTCCGCTCGTTACTCCATCCATAAAACCCTGGCTGCGACAAAGTCGGTCGTCGCCGCGAAGGAAGTTTTAAAATACATTTTATGTCGCACGATCGTAAAATTCATTACCACATTAAACTTTCCACAATGATGTAAATCTAAAATATCCGCGCGAAACAGAAGAAGTTTTGCTAATTATTCAGCGAGCTAATTTCCTTCATACTCTAATTACAATCGGCCGAATGGTTGCATTGCTACTAAAATTAAGACGACTGTTTTTAACTGGCGAATAAATATGTTGTCTGCGAAAAACATTTCTTAGCGCGCGGTTATCCGCCAGCAATTTGTGCGCTCTAGAAGCAGCAGCAGTGAATAATCACAAAAACTAACATTAAGAAACCAGCAACAAACTCGCATGAGATGCAAAGCGACAAAAATATCAAATTAACTCATCTTGTTTTCAGGAAAAACACATAAAAATCCCCTCTAATTTCCACTGAGACAAAAACTAGCGTCACAAATTGAAATCGCATCGGCCGCCACGTTATACGCTGTTGCGATGCTAGTGTCCCTCATCCCCCAGCGCGACACGGCCGGCTCGCAGACTGCGCCACTGTCGGGGTGCATGGTAACGAGCCCCGTGTTGTTGCCCGCAATAACGGACGAGCGGGCTCGGCCCCCGTCCCCCTGTTGCGGGGGTCGCGGGGGCGCCGGGCGGCTGCAGCACGGGGGGGATGGGGCGCGAGCTGCAGGCTACTCGGCTGCTTGTGGTGTATGGCTATTACTCATATGGGTTTAACTAATTATTGCCATGTGACGCCAGGCTCCATGCTACAGCAACTAATTCCCAGGGCGCGCGAGGGTCCCGGGTTCGACCCATTACCGTGATAAACCCAGCTCTATCTGTAATTACCACTAGCTCCGTAATTACTGTAACAAGCCGTTAAGAAAATACGACTTTGCTAGCATTGTTGTAGTCGTGTGGAAGCAAAAAAACTTATGATTTACAGTGAATGGGAGAGCGTTGGCTTGAGTGCGGATGGTTTGTGTTGCTGGGGTTAAATTCTAATGGAACTTGGGTAAATAGTAATTAAAAGTATCGAGGCTAATTAGTTTGCTAATGAGTATGTGAGTTGGGTGCGTCGGCGTGGGTGGCTGCATCGGAGGCGACGCATAATCGACGTACGCTTGATTTGTGTTGTGGAGGCGCCGGGTTCAGCTTGAAATAAAGCGGACCGAAGGAATGTGTGCAAAATTTCCACACGCATTTTTTTTCGCCCGTAACGTTTCAAAAAAAATCTAGGGCTCACGAGAAAGCACTCGAAACGTAATGTGCAGATCAATAATAAAGATCGCGTCTATCATAAATGTTTGACATTAGATTTAAATGCAAATTTCAAGCATCAGCGATTCGATCTTGTAATGGAGCCGCCGATATTGCGGCGCGCACGATATTGAAACCGATCGAGCCCAACTTTTAATATCGATAACGCTTTATCTTAATCTATTAATCATATTTTCTTTAAGGAGAGAGGAGAGTGTGTTTTCGAATGTATTTTACGACGGCGACATGTTTGTTTAATAGTATAAATCGCCGCTGGGGTAGTATTATTTTAATAACTTGGACCGCACCCTTAACGTTTCTTTTTAACGGGGTGGATGTAAATTATTGCAAATTAAATCGAAAATATGGAAAAATATCAGGGCTTTATGGTAGTCTTTCATTCTTTGCGGTTTCGGAGGTTGGGGATGGGGCGATGGGGGTGGTTCTATGCCATGATCTAATTAAGATAGTAGCGAAAACCACCACTAGAATATATACTACTACACGACGTTCCATTTACGTTTTTTTAAACCGTGGAATGGCATGGAGAGGGTGGGAGGAAGGGGTTGGGGTATGCTGGGCGGGGGGCCAAGGGGGGGGGGGTGATGATGAAAATCACTCCCTATAACACGGAAGTGGCCAGGCTATGAGGTTTCCACACAATCTCAGTGCTCGTAAACCAGGGGTGTACACTGACAATAGTCGATTATTACACGCGAAAGGTAGCGCCATTGTTGTTGTGCACTTTATCACCCACCAATTGGCTGGCGAATTGGCATTGACCGACGCGGTGGAGGCGCCGGGTTTCGCTGCAGCTGCGAACGTCACACCGCCTTACCGAACGCATCCGACTATATATTTAATTCACGTTCAAGTTAATTAATATAAACACGAAAATTAATTCTGTGTTTGACGAGGTATAAATTAATTAAACGCAAACTCGTTTAGCATATCTGAATTAATCTCCCGAAATGACTCGCAACAACGCCATTGGTGGCGGGGCTGGTCCAATCGATGGCGGCCGAAATCATGGCAGTTTTAAGTGATGCAAATCTAACAAATTGATAGCTGCGCCAAGTTTACAGGCACTCTAGCTCCTGGATACAGACCGCGTATAATCTAACTTTCCAAAGTAAAAAAGCTCTTCTTAATAATTCACGTTGGGGATCCCCTTGCAAAGCGTTTAAAATGTTCTAAGAATGAAGTGCATTTCGTCACCCCTCGCTCGAGAGATCAGGCTGGGAACTCGATCGCGTTAACATAAGCTTAACACACAGCAAAGAGAGGACGGCGAGGAAGCGAGAGGTGGCGCGTTTCGACAGAGAGAGTGCGAGAAAGAGAGTGCAAGCTTGGTTTTTATATGTATAAGAGCTGCTCGGGAAAAAAAAACGTGTTAGCACAAATGTATTTTGATAGAGAACCAAGTTCAAAAATGTTTCCCATTGAAGAAATCAGATCTCGTCGGAGCTGTGACAATATTTTCTTCTCTTGCTTTGGAAGTGCGTTCCTTGTAATGCATCCTTGCTTCTGTCTACTAAGTGCACGATAAATTGTACTCGTAACTAGCATTTTAATGTGCTCAAGGACGCTGGATGGATTGCGTGAAAAACAGCGAATGTCGCTCAAAGTTATGTCAATGTAAAAAGCGCAAATGTAATAAATGTGCAAGTTAAAGATATTTTATCTCGTTGTTAATAACTTCTGACATATTTTTTTCCAGCGCTGCTTCAAATTTTGTCTACCACGGTACTAACATGACATCGACACACTTGTCTTGAAAATTTAGATTGAGAAAAAGCGTACTTATTTTTGAGCTGATGAGAAATATAACCATGCCACGATATTGCATTAGATGGTAAGTTTTTGTCTTCCTCGACAGCTCTAATTAATAATAACCCTTGCCACTTAGCCACATATGACCACCTAAAAAAAAAACCATCGCGTATTGGTACCGCACAGCACCGATGCCTTGCAAATTAATTATCGATATTTATAATATTTGTTAACAGCTATAAAGTAATTACAAGTTAATTGCACATGAGCATGAAAACAAGTCCCCCGTTAATTATTTGTTGGAATAACGAAAATGACGTCAGAGCGCGAGAAGTAATTAGTAGGATCACATTAATTGTCCGCGTCATCTTTTGTTTTGTTGTTTCATGAAACCTCCATTTACTAAGCGTGATTGTGTTCACTGTTCAGATAGTGGAGTTGCTAGTCGTGTAGCGGCGGCACAGCGCGTAGCCAGCCAGCGAGCACGGTGGCTGTACCAGCACAGACATAACCAACTACCGCCACGCCGGCCGTACAGTAATGATAGAAGCGTGAAGAATGTGAGAAGCTAGCAGATGTGTTCATGTTAATCGCTACAATCACGGCATTGGTCAGGAAAAGCGACGACGTCCTCGCGTTGGGTTCGAGTCCCGTCTCGCTCGACGCTCTGTGAACCACGCGCGAGGAAACAATAGTTGGACAGATAATGAATGTTTCAATTTTAATTAACCGGGGAGTTTGTTTTCGACGGCGTCCCTAAATATGCAAGGTCTTTGACCAATCTCAATGGCCAATTTAAATCGCCTATTCAATGGATATTTATTCAATCAAAACTTAAATTTAATCAATTTATCTTGCTAACCCCCTCGTGCACGCGTAATCGTCAATTCAAATAAGCTTTAGCCAAACTTGCGTGTGATGGCTGGAAAAAGTAAACCTCATCATATTGCATGCTCCTATATTTGAGTAGGGAATGATGAGCTATAGTTTGATATCAGAATCTGTCACGTTTGCCGTGTGCTTCCTAAACCTCCGTAATACTGTAACAATGCTTGTCTGCTGCTGCTGCTGCGTCAACCAATATCCGAGCCCGTCATACAATAACGCCGTCCCCACCGCCGTGCTCCGTCTAAAACCCTTAATGAGAAATTTTCACTTGGATAATTTTTCCATTAACTTGGTTGTAACCTCTATTAGCAGTGCGCTCCTTTACGTTATACTTGACACTAAAAGACGTTAAAAAGAGACGAGGGTGCACGTTTATTATGTGAAAGACAATGTGGAAAGACTTATACAATCGAAGCTAAAAATACGCGCCATATTTTTGCCAATGGCATCGAATAAAAAACGGCGGAATTTTTATATTGTTCAACAAGTAGATGAAGCTGAGATGATCTCATGAACTTTATATATTAAGTAGCATTTGAAAGAATTATCGATTTTTTTAGATTCTTAATTCGTTTGCGGATATTTTTTGTGTGTTCGTTGTTCAGTGCAGACCCAGCATGAGTAAGTACGTGAGATTCACCCATAAGTGGTGCGTACCCATTCACCCTTTAGGGTAGCACCAAGCTAATCCCAAAAATTAAAACCTTAATCCCACTAAAATATACCCCAAGTCGCGTGTTTGCAAGAAATTACTTATATATTCAGCTGTGATCCGACCCAAAGAATATTATTTTTAATTCATCCCTACCAGTAGGGCAAAAGAAGTGAGAAATAATTTTAAACCTATTCTATTCAAAGTTTTCAAGTAGACCTACAAACCTATTGGCTTTATTCCACATGTGCATGCCTTTTGTCATGTGTAGCCATTGATAGAAGGGGTAGGTAATGTATAAGTTTGGCTGGTATATCACAGTGTGGCGAGCGAACGGAAGGCAAGGGAGGGTTGTGGAAACATGACCGTCGAAGGGGTTGATCAGGAGCCGGAGCTGTCTAGTTACAATTCTGCTCTTGGAGAGCGGAGGGCTGGTTTTCGTGAATAGGTCTGTAGATTGGTTACGGTGTGAAGCTCATCTCCGATAGTCTTTTCAGCTATGAAAATGTTTGGCAAAATATCAATTATGAATGTGTCATGGTGGTTAAACGAGGTGACAAAGACATTTCGTCATCACCGGTTAGGGGTGCGAGGGGCGAGACCCACCCCCCGGTATATAATATACCAGTAATCTCTTTCGGGCCATCGATCCACGCTAGGGGGGAGCCTTTATAAGGCACAGTGGGTAAAAATCCAATCTGGAAAAATATTACACCCGCTTTTAATTCAAATGTGAATTAATCTTTTCTGTGGAAATTAATAATGATCAAAGAAAAAGTGAGGTAAATCAAAGTAGAAAGGAAATTACTTTATAATGAAAACCCTGGCTGGTCGCCTATATGTGCTGCTCTAGAAAGTAAATTAAGTTTTTTAATTTGTTGTTTTTAGCTTGCTATACCGTACGAATTTAGAGTTAGTACACGCGCATGTACATTTTTTCCCGACACTTTTAAGCACCGGCCACCGCAAGTTCGATTTTCACGAAATTAGTAATCTGCGTAAAGCCGCGACGGTGTGCAGAAATTTGCGCAAATTCCATCCGCAAACGTCGTGGCTGAAAAGCAGCAACCTTCTACGCGATCTCATCGGCGCGTTCTCTCGCTCTCTGCTCCCTGTTCTTTCTCGCTCTCGCTCTCTTTCAACAATAATTGAATCCAATTCACGTCGTCCCCTTTTTTCATCACCGGTTGTGATTTCTATCAGCCTGATTCGTTTTCTTATTGAGCACAGTTGTTCACAATAGCGTCGGAAAATACGCAACTTTTCGTCTGACCTGGAAGTTGGAACAGAGAGCGGGCTGCAGGATCGTCGGTTAGAGCACGGACAAGATGCAAATTCCTTTCTTAAATCGTGATTATGATTTTAATTAGAGATGGTGAAAGGGAACCTTTTGGGGTGCCACGAATGGCTGAATAGCGACAAAGCGTAATGCATATTGAATCTGGACGAAAGAAAAATAGCTATATATAGCGACTGTTATTCTCCACGGTGTAACACAAATCGTTTAAATAATCTCGGGAACGAATCCGAGGTAAATTCGTAAACTGGAAGATCTAATTCCCTTTAAAGACTACACTTTGTCAAATCTAACCACGAGGTTATATGGATGTGAATATTCGCAGCGAGGTGATCGTCGTGGTCGCAAAGGCAGCTGTATCATTTACATAACATGAAAAAGGCATCAAAACGTGGATATATTTTCTTGGTCGGGTTCTGATTAGACTCGACATGGGTCCAGGGTCGGGGTTAGGGGGCAAAACAGGCCACTTCATTACCGAGCCTTATTCAAGGGGGACCACAGTTCAATTTCCTGAGAGATGTATATAAGACCCCCTCAAAAACACCTTACTACCCTTTTCACTTAGGAAAGCTCTCGATTATCACGATACACGTAAACGAAAGGCGTTGCCCGCATTTTCCTTTCAGCATTATTTATTATTTGAAGATTCGTGGAGGCTATTAAATTTATCGGCGCATTTGGGAAAATTGCTTTTTTGAGTCGGTTTGCAAGAAATTTCACACCACTGCACCCCGGAAGTTTTCGATCTTGGAATTAATTCGGTTTTCTATATGCATGCGCGGGAAACCTGCTCGATTTTCTATTATATTATACTCCTATATACACTACGTGCGGAGAGAAATAGCCCCGGCAGAGAATACATTCGCAAACACATTCGACCATGTTTAGTCATGTCTGCACGGTACTGTTGATCAAAAGTAATTGAATTCTATCCTGCATTTCATTCTGTGGATGTATGCACATTGATATCCACATGAGTGCAATGTATGAACTCTTGGCGCGTTTCTAACAGTGTTTGCCTTATTTGTCGATCCGAGTGTGTCGTCGCCGGGCACGATGATCGCATGCTCCGGCGTCTACTCTGCCTGCTCCTCGGCCATGGGGCAAAGAGGGTGGAAATAGAGAAGTCTGGAGTCACGCAGAAAAAAAACAAACGACTACATATTAGCATAATAATTAAAGTGTGGCATGACAATTGGTCATTATGCGTGTCCTGCAAAGTATGGTCGAGCCGGAGTGGCATAAGATCGCCTGCATCGCTACATGACACACACTCGAGCTTTTAATTTAGATTCCTATCAGCAATGGGCTTTGAAAGCTCCGAGTTAAAGCAACAACTCTGCAGGCACGTTATACCTGTACAGTCCTAGCTGTTACATGACTGCCCGACTTCAAACTCGTTTGTGCCATTAAATTCTCACTATTTTTATAGTTATTAACGACAAGATTTATGAAAAAGCTCACGTATATACCTATGGCATTCATGTCCCTCTACACATTTTCATCGAAATTCGAATATCACGTGGTTTTCACGTGATTTTCACGTGATCACGTGCATAACGCTGGCGATAAATTAATAATCACAATTTCAAAATTGCTACTATATCGAATTGCAGCCTAGCGTTTTAAAATTGATTTCATAAATCATGCCTCGTAAATTGCTTGCGCAAACTATAATTTAGCCGATGTTATTGTCTAACGGTGTACTCGACGATCATACTTGAAACTCTGGGTCCAATTAAGCTTAGCAGCCGCGCATTGTGTACTCATCCACCCACCTCCACCCCTCTCCTCCCCCCACCCCCCTTCCCCACGCCCGCCCCACTCCTCCCATTGCCTCTCATCTACTATCTAGTAATTAATACGACACTAATAATTAAAACAATCAACTCAGTTCTCGTTGTTGACATTTCAAACTCATCAACAGCGGCGCTAGCTTAAGCCGGCACGTAAAACATAGCTACCAAGTTAGCCGATCTAACTTCGGAGACTTAGCTGAAGCTATGGCTATGGTCTTAGCTTAGCTATAGCTTAATCAAGCACCCTCCCTCCCTATCTGGAATATATATATACACACACGCCCTCCCTCGCGCGCACGTCTAATACCTACAAGATCTAAAAGCTTTTGCCAATTATTTGGTATTGCTCGCGATCAGAAATTTGAGATAAATCTATTTGTGAGCTTGCCATTACCGCGTGGCTCACAGATACCAATTAATCAAGCTGGTTTCTTCTGCGCCAGTCGCCCGGCTCCCAAGAAATACACATTCCACGAGAGCGCCGGGAATTTGCCGCCGCCGCCGCCGAACGCGGGAATCGCAATTTTGTGCGAATCCAAAATAAAAGTCACGCTTCTAAAAGCGAGATGATTAAAAGAGTTGCGTGAAGGTACCGGAGGACGGTAGATCGTTATCTCGATTACTCGCTATAGGTATATCCAGAAAGTATATAACGCCGCGTCGTCGTCGTCGGCAGCGTGCGCGTACACACTTCCAACTATATTTGTTTTGCCGGGTGCTATACACAGCTTCACAGCACACAACACTACGGTTGCCCCTCCGCGCCCTGCGTCGTTGGTGTGTGTGTGTGTATGTGCGCTGTGTTATTTTGAACGCTGCCGCTGTAGTTGAGACGCTTTGAATGTTAGCAATGGCTCCACTTATCTGTTAACGAGCTGACATCGCTAAAGTAACGTCGACCGCTCATTAGAGTCATTAGCGTTAGTGTAACGATCGCTCGTTACCGCTAAACCTGCCCACATGCCAACTATAGGGTGTGCACGATCTGGCGGCGGCGGCGGCGGTGGCGGCGACGGCGGATAGCGATTCTCGGCGACGTCGTCGACCAAGGGATGGCTGGCTGGCTGGCAATCGTATATAGCGACCGCCAGCGAGGGGTGGGCGGCGAATTTGGTTTCGTAATGACATCGAGCATCAGATATTTTGGGGGTGAATGGCGGCGCGATGGCAGTCTTGTTTGGTGGGTCTGTGTGCTATATAGATATATAATAGCGGATCTGCTAGGGTTTTTTTCGTCGGTTGTGTTTGACAAAAACTTTTGCCAGTCCGTGTGAAATGTGATATGAAGTGACAGATTGCGTTGCATCAATTTAAAATATGATAAACACCACCTCTAGCCTAATTGAGGATTATATTTCATTACATGCCATGTTGCTGATGTATGGCATTGTGGAGTAATAAATTAATTAACGTCGTTATTGGTAAATACCATTATTCAACAACACATCGGGCTGGTGGAGCGGAGACCGCGTCGCGCGTGCTTTGGCGGTTTGGCGCGCTCTGTACCTATGCGAACCGACGAATGCATATCGGGAGTAAAATTTATAATACCGCCCAATTAAAACCGATACCGCATCCATCATGCTCAATCCGACTCGTAACTTACACGTCAGGGCGCCTGTAATGATATAAATAATAATTATTCTGAATGTAATTTATTATTGGGTCTTTATATGTATTAGTTTACACAAATTATGCATTGCATCACGGTGCCATTGGTTATGCAAATAAATTTGCATCGTGATTACGATGGTGGTGGTTTTTCGTGTCAATATTTCGTAATGGTTTTCCATGGAATTTTAATGAACGTACACTCTGTGGCTTCGTGTTGGAAATTTAAATATTATATTAATTAAAAATGGTTCTATTATTTGTCAACCGTGTTGCATTAGAATAATTTCAAAATTCTTACTCGATGGCATGACTTTCCGAGGCGCACGTGATTCCGCCATAATGTTCCTAAAATTCGACTATAAAATGCGTTGTTCGAGGGTATTTTATTTGATGTAATCAAACGCAAAGAGCAACGATTCCTTCACGAACCTTTCATCACCGCCCTCGTTTGAATAACAATTATCTCTCGTGCAACATTATATTTTCCACCCCTAGCATTCCTGCTACTTATTAACCCCGTGCACCGAACTTCTCGGAAGAAATCTGCTACCCTTTACGAAACGATGCCATCTAAAATATGAAGGGCACACTTTAATGTTCGTGTAATCAAAACATTTGACATTTGAGAATCTAGCTAATTTAATCTAATCTGAACTTTAGAATCTGACAGACAAAAGGAGACGCCGTGACATGGGAAGAGATACTATAATAAAATGACGTGTGCGATTTGAAACCCTTCAGCCGCGGCAGGATTCAGGAATCAATTGCAACGGTTCGTGTTTAACAGTGTTAAATAGAGATATGTGTTGGGCCAATGGTGTGGAAACAGAGATAGAGAGAAACATTTTAGCATAGAAAACTCGGCGTGTTTAAAATATAAGATATTATTATGTGAGCGTAATCGTGTGGAAGTGTGTGCGACAGTGTGAGAGGGTGAAAAGAGAATAGAGATGATAGAACGTGTATACTATAGGTATATAGCGTGCCAGGGATGGAAGATGATAAGTGAAAACCGGTAAAAACCGTCCGCTTAGACATTGATAAAGAAAATCCTGGCAATTGAATCCTTTTCGGATTCATGTCTTTACGCTCTGCTTGTTCCACATTTCACAAGCTGAGGTGAGGGATTTCGGATTTGGTATCATCGTGGCGTGCGGTCTCGGCGCACTGAGGGTGTCGGGCCTCGGGCCTCGGGCCTCGGGCTGCGGTCTACGGTCGTGGATTATAAATTAAGCAATACGCGCAGGGCGCAAGCAGCGTGGTCTCCCACAACGAGCCCCGATGACCAGAGCTGCCAGTAAATTTATTTGCCACTTACGTGAATTCTGATGTGCGATGACAAGTAGTAGGAAAGTTCGCTCTCGCACCAGATTGCCGGGTAGTTATCGTCACTTCACGCTAGATTGTTATTTCGATAGTAAATTCATTCATAAACAATTTTACTACGAGTTCATTCATGGAACTTTACGCTTGCAGCAGGGCGGTTCGTCGACCACAAAACACAAACAGCCCCCTCTGCTCGGTGCTCGCTGGCTCTCTCCTTCGCTCGCTGGCTCTTCTTTCGCTCGTTCGTTCTTCCTTTCTTCCCTCTTCTTTCCTTGCCGCTGCTGCCGCGTCGTACGCAGATCGCACGCGAAATGTCTCGCGAGTTATTTACAAACCGAGATCAAAGTATTTTCAATTTATTATGTAAATGTCAAGTAACGTAATTAGATTTGTAAAATTTTCCGCAGAACTTTTATTAGCATTTAACGTGGCGCGTTATCAAAACGCGCTCTAAATCAAAATAGCTGAACGCGATTACTTCACGGCGGTTAATTGCGCGAGTGTTCCGGATTAAAATCATGCAAATTAAGACATTAATAATTAAAATCTGGTGCACTTATAAATCATGTTGCGAATGCAATTAACTTTTAACATGGCGCTAAATGAACCGATTAAAAGTAATCAACTATTGTTCCATACTATTGCCGAAGAAACTTTCCCAGAAAAATTACCGCCAACTCCACCACCGCGGTTAACTCTGTAAAAACTAATCGGCAACAAACAGTTTTGACAAGTCCACAACTAATTTAACTCCGAGCTGCACCGAACAGTCCAACGTCCACCAAACATCACCGCCACCACACAAAAAAAACACCACAGCTCACACTTCTTCCACAACAAAACAACAAATCGCCGCGCGATTTCCCACCCCCAGGAGAAAAAAAATCACACAATCGTCACAGAGTTCCCCAACGCCGATCCCACGCCGCCCTCTTCACTCTCTTCACGTCACCCTGGGCCGATGTGTCACTCTGTCGGACTTGACACGTGAGCTTGTCGGAGTGCCACGCTGCTGCGATCCCGTCGGCCTGATCGAGCAGATGCTGAGATCGCTCTCCTCTGGCTCGCTGTCGGTGCGATACTGCGCGCTCGTCCGCTAGCCGTCGCCGTGTGACCCGTATCCCCGTGTAGCGCGCGACAGCCAAGCCACATTGGAGCTGCGGCGCATGGCTGCCGGCGGCGCACGCGTCGCAGGCGTCGTCGGCGTCGCCGGCATCGGGTCGGGTGGCGCAGCGACGTTTGAATTGCCCGCGCGGCAGGCGGGGTAACTTGTGGGGAAAGCCACTGGTGTTGTGTTGTGGTGGTAGGATCGTTGTCGGTGACGTGATTTGTGACGGGGTCTTTATAGAGTAACTATGGGGTATGAGGGATGAAGCGGAGGCAATTTGTGCAGATCGCTTGGAATTTCAAATTGGGCTTCTTCAAAAACTGAAACGCTGTTTTTACTATTTTTTTGATTTGTTGAAAAAAAATCCCGCACCCTGAAACCCAGCACAAAAATTTGGTGTTTTGTTTTTTTGTCAAGAAACTTGACTCCTTGTCTTAGAAAACTTCTGGGTTCCGGTAGGGCCAAAGATTCATGGAGACTACAGTATAAAAAAAATGCTGAGTGCAATTTTGTAACTTTGCTGTTGCAACGTGAAGAAATCTGAGTGGCAAATAGCAATCACGGTGGCCGAGAACTGACCGCTTGTTTTGTTTTCCTGTCTTCGATTGCATCGAACATTTTCTATCGCTTGAAGTTAGAGTTTAGTTTAGATTTCCTACGTCGATTTATCACTACTTAGACGTTCAAGCGTGCTATTCACTTTTTGTGAAATATATCTCAACTTCTGCAAGTTTACCCTGATTCAGACAATTTTCTCGCTACAAATCGGCGTCCACGAGATAACGCTTGCTGCTTATATTTCAAGTGCGCTTCTGTTTCCTCGTTGGTTTTCCTTAATTTTAAGCTTAAACCCGGCACCTCCACCACCTCCCAGGAAGCTTCCACTTGGTGAAGTTGATTTCCTCGAGGTTTGCCGCCCTGGCGGCTTGATTGGGTGCTGGAGTGTCACGCGGGGGTGTGGGGGAGGGGGAGGCTAAGCTGTTATAAGGATTATAATTGGAAACTGAGCAACGAAGACAGATGTAGCGCCAAAGATATCGCTTTAATTGTGTGCAAGCGAGAGCGGGCTAGGCGGGGGCCGTTAGTGCGAGCGAGAGGACGGTATGACCAAGTTCAATTAGAGCCGTATCACGGGAACAAGGACGGCAGAGCACACTTCATTTCTAGAGCGACAGAGAAAAAGCAATTCGTTTTTCCAATAATAGGTAGACTATAGAAAGAAGGATCGCCGCTGCACACAATTCGTAACACGACAAACCAACGAAATAAATGTCACGCGGGGAAATTTTTTCTATTTCACAATTTTAATTGAACACAAAAATAATTCGAGAGGCTGTTAATTGAAAACGTGTTTTTAAATTTTAATTAGTTAAACCGAAGTTTTTTAAGCGCGGCTCCTCTGCGAGAACAGAAAAATAATTAGATTTTTGTAAACGGCAAAAGGAATATAAAGACTTGACAGGATGGGAAACCAAATTTTGGGGCAAGGATTAGGCTTCAGGATTGAACCCTCTCGCGTAATGTCTTGTGACGCAGCTCTGCAGAATTAACGGTTAGATAAGAGCATTAAATCATTACGGAAATTTGAAATGAAATCTGCCGCGAAATGAATGACAAAATATATCCTCGAAGTTATAATTAATTATTTCTAAAATGAATAACGCAGTTCTCATCTTGATCCTTTGATTGATGCATGTTTATTAAATCTACATACACGTCCGTGAGTGATAGGAGCGCGCGAGCGAGCGAGATAGCGAACGAGATCACTCTTTGGTAATTGGGTTCTGGAGAGTGTGTGTGCGAGAGAGATGGCCTCAGTGCGAGGGGCTTTGATTGAAGCCACACTTAGTAATTAGCAAAAACACACACTGTTCCTTGTTAGCACACTGCTGCGCTGCTCTAGCAGCAGCCGCCGCCGCCGCCCATCTTTATCACTCGCGTATCACTAATGAGATGGATCATGGTCGGACTCGCTCGCACCCACGGCCCAGTGGCGTACGAATCACTCGCCAGTCTCGGTCCACGGGACGCCGAGAGGCTGTGGAATAAGTAAGGGTATCTTCTCTAGGATAGAAACCAATTGCGGTTTGAATTTAATATTCAGCGCTGTAAAGCAACATTTCGTAATGGTTTATATT
The DNA here is from genome assembly GCA_921293315.2 of Nemurella pictetii. Lineage (NCBI taxonomy): Eukaryota > Metazoa > Arthropoda > Insecta > Plecoptera > Nemouridae > Nemurella > Nemurella pictetii. The sequence goes on along the minus strand of OV121118.1, from coordinate 6,848,316 downwards.
TCTGTAGATTGTCTTTATTGGTAAAGTTTTTATAAACTAACGTCACAGGTTAAAGATTTGTTTTTACCAATGAGGTCATTTTAAAAACGATTTTTGAGCCGATTTGGGCTCAAAATGTCGTCACATTTTCTTCGAATCAATTGAATCACAGCTTTTTCGTGATTCCTAGAGAAAAAATGTTTCCTCCGTCAGATCTGTGTATATCGGTTCCCTTTGATTTTGCCCCGCTTGACGGAGCTTTAGCTCGAATTGCCGCCACTGTTCGCTCCTGTTTAGCCAGCGTGCTAGGAAATCGAAGCGTCCACTTGTGCTAATGATTTCTCCAGTCTGCTCATTGCGTTCAATCCTCTCCAGAACTTGTGCACCGTAATAATTAGGCCTGCTTGCGCACACAGTGGGCAACCCCTTATTACAATAACAGGGAACAACGTGACTCATGCATCTAGATAATTTACCTTTTGACGGCGCCGAGGAGTACCGTATAGCAGCAGCAGCAGCAGCAGCAGCGGCAGCAGCAGCGGCAGTCAGAGAGTGCATTACGTGAAGCGGATTCGAATAATGGCTCATTTGGGTCATGCCAGTGCAAGTACGCACACGTGCTTGGCATTGGAAAAGTGTGACTGTGTTCAGGTCAATTTTAGAATATTATTTCACCGAAAACCGCTGGTTCCTGGCGATGGTTTAACTAGAAAAACAAACTGCAATGCTCGATTCTTAATGTCTTGTTTCATTTTTAGTAAATTGATGTATTAGAGGTGATTAAAATTTATTGCTTTTCTGATATAATAAATAAGATTCGTATCTTTATATTTGCTTAGCAATAAACGTTGCCAAAAATATCTGGGCAAACAGAAAACACGCACTAGACAGGATTTTAATCGAAGGATTTTATGGTTTAATTTGTGTAGCTTGGCCGAGTAAACGCTAGCATTTTCTTCCTTGTACTTGTCCGATAGTCGTGGACGTACCACAACACCCATCGAAAGGAAAACGAAAAGAATGTCATTATTCGGAAATCCATTAAAAACCGATCAAGAGTTATTATAAGGCGACTCGATTTAGATGCGTATCTCGAGATGAAATAATTCACAAAGCATTACTATACCTATTTCGATCTCGTTCACATTTCACCCAACATCGTATTGCGAATAACATCATCGTCAGCATAACATTATACGAGCGAGCAACTTGTATATATAATACTCAGCCGTGGCACAACGCGAAACTGATGTATTTCTGATTTTTCGACGCGCAATGGACGATACGCTCTCCTCTAAGCCTCTGAGTGCGAAGTCCATTAGGAGCAACTCTCTATCTCTATTTATTTAAGTGTATACGAGTCTGATGTAAGTGCCCCTGGTAAGGTCCCCAGGGGCGGCGACTAGATGGACGGGCCCTTTTCCTGCATCCACCACCCATCTCATCCCAAACCCCCCACACCGTGCCCCCACACTCGGCGTCCACGGGCACCCCCTGCCTTAGCCGACACCAGCACATAATGCAATATTAATCAGTTAAGGCTCGCACAGCAATGCGATCCGTTGCACTGATGGCTCTAATCATATGGCATTAGACACATGAAACTGCATGCAACGTATCGTGGTGTCCTGTGTGGCAGCGCGTTGCGGCACCGAGACGGTATCATGTTTGCTAAATTACTTGTCTGCATCTTAAGCTGGAGGGTAATGAGTTTAATTAACATTGAATGGCGAATGTGTATCGTGGAACTGGGTTGAGTTGGGTTCGGTTTGCCATCGGTTGTCTATGTAACGAGGGGCAGCAAACGATGACGATCTCGAATAATGGGGGTTGTATGCAGTTGTGGAGCGTTTCGGGGCTGGAAACGATGTAGTGATCACAGTAAAGATTCTTTTATTTTGACTCTGAATTGCACCGTTCGGAAATTTGGCTTGGGTTTCTATGAGGTTTTCTGCAGATGCAATGTAAGAAATCAGAACGACGCGTTAGTCAGAAGTGTATACTTCTTGTGTGTCTCACCTATGCGTTACAACTTGCCCATCCTGGCCTACGACTAGACTGCGCTGACGAGAAAGAAACGCCGCAGCACTTTGCTAAAACAAATTTAAATATTTGATCTGTTGTTTGTAGACGAGCGTCGCTCTTTCTTCTGGTCGCCGCCGTACGAGACTCTCTCACAATAGGGCGGCACTCGGAAAAATTACCCCCTCGCTGCTGCCGCCGTCCCTAAGAAGCATTTGCAATTTTTATTTCATTCCATTAGGGCCCGATTTTGGACATTTCTTTAAGTAATTTAGCTTCCGCCTTTTGTCAAAAAGAGAACCATATTTTGCTTTTCGTATATTTTCGCCGGAAGGAATACTGTAGTGTCTTCGTGTGCCTTAAATTTCGGAAAACCAGCAGGGAAATTTTAGCGCGTAGGTATTTTCCGTGTAAAGAAGTGTGGAAAATTTACTTCGTTGTTGACTCAAACACACCCAGTAAGTTTTCCCCGTGGTTTCCAACGTCGCACGCAAGGATAATTCAAAGGAGGCTCTGATTTATTACTTATTTCATAAAAGCTAATCTGTAATCCTTACTATTTTTCATTTCTATTCAACTTGATGAAATTTCCATGTTTCGTGAACTTTGTGTGGCAGTTTTTTTAATTAGTCTAATGTTTGGCCAGCAGCTTCTAGATTAGCGTTCTTTAAACAATGCTCGCCATTTTGCACTCTCCGACGCAATTTATTGTATGTAATTAAATTTTAATTTTACGTTGTTAGCGTCTCCGCTCCTCTAAAGGTATTATTCAAGTTAAATAGAGCCATTCCACGTCACCGCTTATTATTCGCTAAACTTTCATTATATTACCAGAACCAAACATTGTGATATTGCAAGCTATAAAGTAAAAATTTATGTTTTAGAGATGAAAAAATCATGTATTGCTGGCGTGATCAGGTTGGTATATGGTGTTACCCGCGGAAACATGTGGCACTCGCTAAATCGCTGAATTATTTCCAACGCGTCCTTCCCGCTGAACATTCTCTATGCAGAACTGTCTTTTCCAATTTCATTGGAATTAAAGCGCCGCATTTCCCTGGAAAGAGAAATGAAAAATACAAGTGCCAGCTACTTTCTTCATTTCCGCGATGGAATTCCCACCTTGTAATTTCCACACTTCCGTTGCTCAGAAGTGGTAGAGGTGCCGGGTCCAACGCTGACAAACGTAATTAGAAGTTAGTGCGGGAAACGTTTAAATTAAAAGTCTACACGAATAGGTACTCCACTTAAGTAAAATAAATGAAAAATTCTTCTCAAAGAATGGGTTCTTAATAACAATCAGCATCAGCATACATTATGATTGCGCAATTTTTTAAGTGGGGTGTTTTAATCATAATAATATACGTGCGGCCGCACTTTGTGAACAGAATGAATGGAAAGAAACACATTTAGGGCTAAGATTAGGAATATTTTCCTGGGCATCGAGCTTGTGTGCAGAGCTAAATCCTTGTTTATGAGGAGCACTGCGGCAATAGCGTGAATAACGAAACATTAAAGTATTGCCTAAGAAACTGTTGAGGTCGTATCATCCGTTTAGGATTTAATCAGAGTAATAGAAGTTTTATAAATTGCTTCTTCTCAGTTCACTGTTCGCTCGACTTCGCTCTCAAACACAATCTCGATAATGGCAAATAAAGAAGCCACGTGTCTACACTGGAGGGCAAGCCAAGCCTAATGCCGGATGCAGGCTTCGATCTGCTGATTACCACTTCGATAATCACCATCCCGTGATGAATTCGGCGAAAGCCGAACGGCGTGGAAGTCACGCTGCCGCGAAACCACCTCACCGTCGCCAAAATAAACTCCCCGAGAATCGGCATGAGAATTACAAAGCGCCGCTCCACATTTTAAGACAGTTTAATTATCTTCACAAGTTAACCACTTTCGCTGCCAACGACGCCGCCGACGTCGACGCCGACACCAGTGGACAAGTTTACTACCCTATAGGATGACACACCGCCGTCGCCGTCGCCGCCGCCAGCACCCTTGCAGCCGCCGCCGCAGCATCCACCCAGTGCAAAGCTCAGCCACGATAATATTAATAACGCGATCGTATTATCTGATATCGCAATCATTGGATGGTGTGGCTGAGATTAGAGCCGAGCCAACTAGCTTCGGTCATGCATACACACCATTACCCATTGTTGGCTCTTCCCTGACAAAGCTATCTGTGTTTCTGCAGTGACGGGCTTATGACTAAGTGACGCGTGCCGCTATCAGCTGGCTTCACGATGACAATGGGATCTTATCTGGAAACAATCTACAGCACTGCCAGCGCCCGAGACCGACACAAACGCCTGAAACTTCTCTCTATGTGGTTACATTTCATGGGAGTCTGACTAAATCGAGTTCTTATCTTTATTATGTTATGGCGTATATTTAGGGAAGAATGGGAGCATGCAAAATTCTTGACACCTATATATGTGGATGTTCTGTGTGGCGTTTGCGGCTTCTGAGGGAAGGAATGACTAGCCAACTTTCCAACAATGAGCCGAGAGTGGACTTGTTAAACTTTGTCCGCTTGTTTTCGCAATGAGATGGGATAATTAAATCTTGGCAATTGTTTCGGTGAAATGCTTTGTCTGCACTTTGCATGGACTAGGAGGGATGTAGTCTGGCCGCGCAAGAGACCGTTTCTGTGCACACATTGGTGTATTATGATGAAAAAAAGTAGAGAAAAACGTGTGAGATTAATGATAAAATAATTTGAATGTTGATTGAAAATAATATCGCACAATTTCTGTTTTAAGCATATTGAACTAGAGTTCAGAAGATATTTTAACACGACACCTTTCCTTTGCTAGCAGTGTACGGCAATCGAGGATTGTTCAAGATCTGGCGAACAGGACCGGCTATCAATGCTGTCTCATTAATATATTGAAAATTTATAAAATAGGCAATCAAATTAGTCGGTTGGTAGCACGTTTATAAGGCTCGCTTGCGGGGCGTGTACGGCACTGTGCGGTTAATCGTCCAAAGAGGTTTCTCGCCGTGAAGACGCGATAGTTTTTCCATTCATTGATCGATAAAATGCGAAGGAGTATTACGGTCCTATATGCTAGTATAGGTAGTATATGCTTTTGCTGTATACTTTAACGTAAGTGCTTTTTATACGGGACAGAAGAAAGATCGCACATGTCGGAAAAAGCTTTCACTCCATCTTAGTTGGTATACACACATACACATACACACACACACTATAACGGAACGCGGGGTGAGACGAAATTAATGACCAGGCCATTTTATGGAGTCAATTAAATTGCTTTCTAATCGAAGGGAGTGTTGCAATCAAAGGGATGAAGTGAAATTGCACTCTTAACTAACGCTGAATCAACACAATGAAACACTGAGCGTAAAGCATACTAACAATGATTGAAATTCAATATTAAACACGCACCTATAGATCTAATGGTACACAGTTCTATAGAACGGAATACAAAAATAATTATATCCGTTTTGCAATACCAAATTATACCTTCCAAAGTATTTCACAGAAAGACCGCGATATTTTCAGCTCAGAACGCGTTTTAATTGACATATTATATGTGCTACACTCTTTAGTCTTTGCATGCAAGCTGCAGCCTTCAAGGAAACAATACATGGAGACAATTAAACCATTTAAATTAAGACAATGCACACTTTTATTGCCACCAAAGGTTCATAAGATCTGCCAAAAGTATCTGCAACCAACGATATTAGAAATATAAAGAGTCTTGTTCACGTTAAGAAAAATTTTAGTATTAAGCAATGTTCGTGTATTTTGGGTATTTGAGACCCTGACAAAAATTAGGTTTATGTTATCTCATCTCATATTTTATTTTTCACTCAAAAATGCGAATTCGCGATCTGGCCCTTGAAAATTTCTAAAAATTGTATATCAATATAATATTTATCTTCATACCATATAATATATATCATCATATAATATATTATATAATCATATATATGTCATTTCATCATCATATCATAATGTATATATTATATCATTGTCATATATTCTATCATCGTTTATATGCTATCTTTGCACATTTTTTTTTTTACAATCAGCCAAATCAAATTTTATAAAGATGAAATTGCCACACACAATGCCACACAAATTCCTTTTAGCATATTCCTTGGGTATACAACAAACTTTGATTTGTTGAAGGCAAAACATTCCGTTTTTTACAAACTCTACGCTAAGATATTATAGTGAATGTTTCGTTTTCTGTTCCTTTTAATGGCCAAATTAGTTATAAATCCGCTTTTACTACCTCAAGAGTGTTTTTATATTCATTTTCTATAATCATTTTAATTGCTAACAATAACTCTTCGGATTGTGCAATGCTTACAGCGTGCCGTCACTTCTAATTTACTTTAAGTTTGGTTTGAATTTCATATAATTTTGCTTATAAGTTCCAAAGTACCTACCTCGATAAGTACGTATCACTAGGTATACTTCTATACAAGTAGAACAATAGTTACAATAGTTAGTCGATGCTCTTCACTTCAATGAAGAGCGTGCTTTGCGTGTTGTAGTTAGTAAGTAAGTAAATCGTTTATTGAGCTATTTAGCTATTTTCTACAAAGTACATTTAAAAGCAGTTATTAGAGAGTATTATGATAGCATAGCATTGCATAGCAAACATAGCAATCATTGTTCTAATGTTGGATTTAGATTCTATCTGTGTGGGGTTTCTACTTGTGCTAGAATGCAAGAGAAGGTAGAAACTTAACAGCTCATGCCTAAGTAGGCATTTGGAATTAATTGCGAAATTACGAAAAGGATTAGGCCTAATATGAATTATTTAAAATTACCACCCAAATTCTCCATCTTTCTGGACGTCAAACATTTGTTCAAACGCATGGCGCTGTGAAGGTTATGTTTTGTTATGTAATCCATCGAGGCGGGCTGGATTTTCGGCATCTTTACTGCGGCGACCTTATCATTAAATTTATTATTATTTTCTAGTTAAGTGGTGAAATGAGGAGGACACGACAATCATCTAGGGTTTCTCAGGAACCCAAAACATTAGTTTCTGTATCTGGTGCAAGTCCAATGCAGGGGCCCAAGCGAAGAAAAGTACTTTCAGCTAAAGAGCACAAAACGGTTAAGGCAAAGCCGGCTGAGGACTCTTCCCCTGAAAGTAGCTCCGAAGAATTTGCTAATTTACAGCCACTAAGGTCAAGTAAGGCTCCTGCAGTTGATAGATCAAAGGGAAAATCAAGTGCAGTTTCTGATAATGACATGGACTACAAAGCATCGTCAAGTAATGAATCGGAGAGCCACGCAACCGAATCTGAGCAGTCAGAATCGGAGCAGAGCTCATCAGAGTCTGATTTCGACCCGGAAATTCGTAAACGGAATGTGAAAAGGAAGCCTTCTGCTAAACCGAGTAAACCGAGTAGACTATCTTTGGCTGGTGGAACGATGTTACGTGCAAGCACTTGTAACAATACTTCTCTCAATAAACAGCCTTTAAACATTAAAAGTGAGAAGAAAGTAAAACAAAAAAGGAACACTGATTCATCTTCCGATAGCAGCTCTGATGAATTTGTTCGAGTGAAACCTTCGGACTCGTTACCTGTTGATATACACTCAGTTTCAGCCACTGCAATCAAAACTGAAGATCCATTTTCTGCCATTGAAAAAAGCATTTTTTCTGGTGTAAGCACTCTGAGTGGTTCTGAATCAGAAGCAGAGTACACCGAAGTAAACTGGCCAAGCCTGCCAGACACATCACAGCTTGTGGGAATTGTAAAGAAAGAAGACCCTCGTCCCGTTAATAATAAAGCTAAGGGACGGAAAGGGAGAGGTAAAGTTGAACCGAAAGTTGATCCAAAATCTCTTGATATTTCACAACTTTTGAAACTTGGGGAAGGACTGGGATCTGGAAATTTAGATATTCCCAAATTTGAGCCGTCTGAAGATGATTTAACTGATTTAGAAGAAGTTAGTTTGGATGACAGTGAGATACAAGAGAAACCAAAATATGTGATTCCAAAAGAAGGAGTAGAGATTACACTGGATGCTCCAGAAGTTAATGTTAAACGGAAGAAAAAAGATTTTGATGTGCAAGCATTTTTATTGCGTCGCCTGAACAATCGTAAACGCTCAATTCAAGTATTGATCCACAAAGTTCACCTCCTTGGTTGTGTCTCTCACTGTCGGTATGTTAACTCTGTCCTCAACTCTCAAGATCTAATGGGAGTCTCATTGTCGTTAATTCCATCACAGCAATGCTATCCTCCTAAACATGCAGATCTTGGCTACTTGGAAAATTTTCTTAGTTGGTTTAACAAAACAATTTCTCTCAAAGATGCCAATTGCATTTCAAAATACCCATCGAACCTACTACGATCATTGCTAAATCAGTTTGATGCAAGAAAAGCTAACTCGAAGAGAGACTTGGTGTTCATGTTCATTTGTGTGCTGCGATCGCTTGGGATCAAAGCCAGGTTAGTTGTATCTTTGCAGCCAGCTCCGTTAAAGCTGGCCAGTTCCGAATTATGTGCCGCACTTCCCAAGAAAGCCGTCGAATCATTAAACTATTACGTTGACAAACATAATACTGAAAAGAAGAAGTCAAAGAAATCAAAAAAGAGAAGAGAAGTGAAACCTGAGGTACCCAAACATTCACAGAAAAAGTCGAGCAATCCTCGCAAAAAGAATGAAAATAAAAGCAAATACTTTGCAGAAAAACTCAAGAAGCCAGTAGAGGAGGAAACTAAATCTGTTAAGGTTGAGAACACAAGCAAATATTTTAAAACTGAAGAGAACTCGGGCACAGATCAAAAAAACCAGCAGTTATTCACTGGCCCTGGGACTAGTAAACAAAGTGATAGTGTCGATGCAAAAAAGAAAAGCCCTGAAAAAAAAATAGCACCAAAACAATCGGAAAAATCTGCACCGGCAATCAGAAAGTCTCTTCCAAGAAGACAAGCCAAAGAGCTTGTTACTAAACGTGCTCCTTCCGAAGATTCTGAATCCGATGTAGAACCTGTAAAGAAGCAACCAAGAAGAGAATTGCCCAAAAGGAAAATTGAGGCTAAAAAGCAAATAATAAAAAAGCAACCCATCAAGAAACCTGTTGGCAAAAAGGGAAACAAGAAAAATGAAGCTAAAACTGACTCTGGCTCTGATTCAGACTTTGAACCAGAAGTTGTCAAGAAAGAAGTCGATTCGTCTGATTCTGAAACCAGTTCTGAGGAGAGTTACGAAAGCGAACCGCAGGTAGCTAGACATCACTCCCAACATTTAAATCAGTAATTCTTGCTCTATTTCTAACCGTTTGTCAGCTGGCCGTATGTTATTACCGGCTAACAGCACACCTTGCCCTTACCCAGCGTAAATTGTAAATTTTTTTCCAGCTCAACATACCCAAGAAGCCAGTTAAGAAATGGTCACCATCAGACCCTGTCGATAGGCGGATCTTGTCTTCCGAATCTTCAGACGAAGGACCTAAAAAAGGGGCCAAGAAGAAAAGTAAAACGCAACAAAAAGTTGTGCCGAAAAAATCCGAGAAAAAAATGGGCATTGATGTTTGGTCCGAGGTATTTCTTGAGGCGGAAGAAAAATGGTTTTCTGTTGATGTTCCACGAAAGAAAGTCCACTGCAGCAACGACCTTCATGTAAGTAAAGAGACACTTATTTTCACGATGTTAATTTCATTATTACAGATATTTTCTTACATTTCTTAATATGGTCAATTTTGTTTGTCAACAGTCCAAAGCCACTCAGCCCGTGCTGTACGTTGTCGGCTTCAGTCCAGATTTATCGATCAAAGACGTAACTCGCCGTTATGTCATGAATTGGACCACGATCAAGCAACGAGTGGACGAAGTTTGGTGGGAGAAGACATTGAAACCATTCCACGGGAAACGAACTGCTCAAGACCGAGAAGAAGACGAGGAACTCAGTGACCAGATGCTGAATAATCCATTGCCAACAGTGATTGGAGAGTATAAGGTTAGCTTGAACTATCAAAACATAAATTCTTCTCATGAAAAGATGAATTTTTGCATTGATCAAAGCTTGAACTATTTTAAGAAAAGTTAAATAAATATTAAGTATGAAGTTTTGATACAAGAAGATAATGATTACCTCATTCTTACTCTGTCGCCACTGTAGAACCACCCTCTGTACGCGCTGAAACGGCACCTGCTGAAGTTCGAAGCGATTTACCCGGCGGACGCGGGGACGCTTGGCTTTGTGCGAGGCGAGGCGGTGTACGCGCGGGAGAACGTCGCCAGCCTGCACTCGAGGGAAGTGTGGGTGAAGGAAGCCAAGGTGGTGCGGCCGGGCGAAGAAGCGTACAAGATCGTCAAGGCCAGGCCCAAATATGACAGGGTATGTTGCTCTTGCCGGGATCGGCTTACGGTGGGGACACTTGGTAACTGTAGCCGGGAAAAGGGGGCCAGTTACTGATTTCTAATGGTTGTGAGTGGGTGATATTACATTTCTCTTCAATAGCCACTTGCAGGGATCAGTTTACCCATCAAAAATATTGTTTTTGTGTCATTTCATTTGCATTTGATAGTTGAAAGCCAAAGTCAACAAAACTATCTCCCATAGTTATACATACAATAACAGTTAGGGATGTTTGATGTTTGATTTGCTGTCAGTTACCAATTAGTTCACTGTTTTTACAGTTTAAACTTAAATCAGTCATGCATAGGTACCCTAAACTCATTTATCAATCTGTCTATAAGATGACATTCTCTATGAGCTTGGAGCTCAGAGTAAAATACATTTTTATCTTCATTTACCTCTTTGCTATTCTCTGTTAGCATATGTGGAAAGTGGTAACTTTCATGATATTTAATGAAATGCTAAGAGAAGAATAACAAGGTTTCTGAACAAAATTATTATAATATGTCTGTGGAACCTGGGAAGCCATGCACAAGCCTGCATGTGGGTAGGACGTATTAAGTAGGCACTGCAACTCGAGCTGGGTAACTTTCAGGCGACCGGGAAATGCACGACCGACATCCCTCTCGACCTGTTCGGGGCCTGGCAGGTCGGAGAATACGTGCCGCCGGTGGCCGAAGACGGGAAAGTTCCGCGGAACGAGTACGGAAACGTCGAGCTGTTCAAGCCGTGCATGCTGCCGAAAGGCACGGTACACTTGCCGAGTAAGTGAATATACCAAGATCCACCAGCATGAGTAAACATAAATACAGCGTACATAACGTCATAGTTGAGGTTGTTCGTGTCCAGGTACCTTGGCTGGTAGAGAATTATCCTGGCAGGTGAGTCAGGGCTCATATTTGAGAGTCAGATATGAAGGATAATAATAGTATCTAATAGACAAAAATCTCACAAAGCTGGATGAAGAGTGTCTAAGAATTTTTGAAATGATTGTTACCTAGTAATTCTTTGAAACCCGTTTCTGAAGTTTCATTTTAATTCTTCACGTGAGATTTGTGTACAAAACCATACAAATGTGTCGCCTGTAATTGGATCTTCCGTTGCTTTGTAGTTGCTGGCCTGAGCCGTGTAGCCAAGAAGCTGGGAATCGATTGCGCTCCAGCCATGATCGGCTTCGACTTCCACAGCGGAGGAAGTCACCCCACTTTCGACGGCTACGTTGTCTGCGAAGAGTTCAAGGACATTGTGTTGGATGCGTGGACTCAGGTGACTGCGTGCTTCATCTGTCGGCTTCACCACTTAACCAAATCGGCAGCTATTTCTTTCTGCCACGCGCTACTGTGATATTTTCTTCTGCTATGTAATGACATACTTTGTATTTTGTGGCTGGGAATGTGGGGACATTAAAGTAGCTTTTATCAATTTCAAATTGTATGAAACTCCACAAGATATGACAGAGCTACTTGCCAGCAAAATAAAGTAGATATTCATTGCAAGTTTCAATCTGTTACTCCATCGAAACACCACAAGCATTTATAGGAAAACCTATAAAGTATACACCTATTATCTAAGTGACCTGCTTGTGAATGAAGTTCCACTGTGAATTTCCAAAAAGTCTCCCATTGGAATCAATTTATATTGAAACATGTACTCAATAAATGCATGGATTTCAGGAAGTGGAAATGGCAGCCAAACGGGCAGCGGAGAAGAGAGAAAAACGTGTCTATGACAACTGGAAGCGATTGATCAAAGGCCTGCTGATCAAAGAAAGATTGAAGAGCCGGTACGCTTTCGGTGAGGAAGTTGAATTGCCGGTACCCAAACCGTCAACTTCGAAAGAATCTTCCTCAAAGGCAAGATCGAGCAAACCTGTCTTTAAGAAGATTTCGGCAAGCGCAAGGGCCAAACGGTAAGATCATGTAGTGAAGTTTCGAAATATGTATTATTTTCTCAAATACTACCTCCATTTCTTAATTTTTTTAAAAATAATTTTCCTATCATTATACTTCATCATTATGCTATGCTGTGCATCTTCTCAATAGGAAGATTTAATATTAAAAGTTTAAGAACCCATGTGTTTTGAATTATAAACGTTTTACATTTTGAAGAATAATAATTTAAAATATCCTTCCAAAATTAATGTTTTTGAGGATGATAATTTTATTTTGATATAGTATTTTTTCCTGTGCATAGAATAAAAGCCAATAATTTTGTGGCCTTCCCACTATAGCTTCAGTGTGTAGTTAATTACTCAGGTTGAAATAAAGCAATACTTTAACATTGAATTTCTTTGTTTTCTGATTTTATTTATCTCTGAAAAAATCTTGCTGTGGCAGTGCTAACACCCTAAAATTACAACCAATGTCCCTATTACTCGATTGATACTGAACTGCTGATTGCATGTTACTAAATTGCTCAACAATTCAGTTGTTTCCTGCAAGTCTCTTGCCGATGGCGATACCTTCAAAGTAAAAACTCTTCTTTCTTTTCTTCCTAACAGAATTCTGTCAAATGCATGATGCACCCAATCTTGGCCCAGCTTGAGCTTACGTTCCTGACCCCAAGAGATCTTGGACATGCAATACTGCAAACACTTCAGTAGTACCTTCGATGTGCAGAGTATTGAAACTTAATTGCATGCCACACATTGATGTCGCTGTCTCCGGCATGGTGGTGAGTAAGAAACCAAAGAAACTTAGTTTAGGTACCTTTTTATTGAATTTTTGCTTTATTTATTCTTAAAATATAATACATCATGCCAAAACAAGAAAAGTAATGTGTGCGTCATAAATAACAATGATAATGATTACATAACAAATGCGAATAAGCAATTAAACTTCGAACGTAAAATATTTACCGTAGAACCACCGTAATTGGACGATGCTTGCGCTGTTGATTCATCGTCAGCTTTACGTGAATATTTCTCACGAAGAGAGTTAAAATACTGAACAGTGATGGCAGAAGCTAATGAGTGAAGTAATGCATGATTCCAAGCCAAGCATAAGCATGACTGGTCGTTTCGAATCCCGACTTAGGAAAACACAATTTATTTACAAAAGTTGCAATTTTTTTGGTTGCTTTTGTTAAAATTTTTAAGTAAATAAGTAAATGGCTGTTAGTTGTAACCGTGCTTTGTTGAACTTGTACAATTGCCGCTAAATTCTGACATAATATTTACATGATCCGCTTGAATGAAGGTAACCGTGCGATTTTGTGGCGTTACTAGAGCTAGATCGCTTCAATTCTTTGAGCTCCAAGAACATTCTCAGTTGATGTGTGTGTGTGTGTTAGTATTGGTTCAAATCCACGACAATATTAGGTAGAAATATGTTTGCACAGGCGTATCTAGCGTTTTTGCTTTGTGATGCGTTAGCGTTGAATAGTTTGCTAACCATAGCTTAGCTTCATTTTCCTTTCTTATCAGGCAAGTGTTTGATTTACACTTATACCGGCCACATTTGACAGTTGATTCAATGATACATGATGAAATCAAACAAGGAAATGTAGAATACTGGATTTGACTCCATGCAAAGAGGACCTGAACGTGTGTCGATAACTCTTCTCATATCACAAACGCACCAAAACTTTGTACTGAATAATTCAGTAGAATAAACCTTGCGATGAGGTTTTGTTAGGTGCTCATGTAAACGCTGCATCCGTATCGCGGCAGCATTCACCTATATGAGACCAAGCTCCATCGTTAATCAAACAATTTCTTGTTACAATATTAACATACATCATTTTTCCGGCAAATGTGTGTTTCTCAATAATTTTTTTTAACGAGTAGATGTGAAATCAAACACTAAACCCGTTATAAAACCGAAAAATCTTTTTGGCCTTTGGTCCGGCATTAGCGTATGGTGGACTTGAAACCTGCAGATAGTTGTCACTAAGCAAGGAAAGCCAGTAAACAAATTGATAAATCGATTACCTAAACCTTATCCCGATAATGAAGCTAACTAATCTTGTCTTTTCTTCGTCTTATCTCTCTTGTACTTGACAGCAACTTTGAAACAAGTCGACACCCTAAACGTAAAAAAAAATGCCACTGGACTCAGATCACAGAGACGTTCTCATCATTCTCAACTCCCCGCGTGGCTTCACTTGTTCCGCGACAACTATAGACAGTTGCCGTCCAACATCACCCAATAGCCGATTCCATCCGGCAGAAATCTTGCGACCAGCAATATAGTATAACGATTAAAAACCACCTAGCGGCGTTTATGACATGGAGAGCGTCCCGGCGCCCATGCCGAAGCCGACCCCCTTCGGTCCGAACTTGCGGCCGTAGCAGCTGCGGCAGTAGATGTCGCCGTCGGGCCCGTCGTTGAGGTTGGTCGAGTCGAGCGACTTGCGGCACTCGCCGCACGAGAAGCAACGCTTGTGCCAGATGCGGTTCTTTGAAATCATCTGCTCGGCAGCGTAGACGGCGAAGCCGCAGCGGAGGCAGCCCTTGCCCTGGCCTGCTTTGTTGCCCGTCACCGGTCTCGCGTCGGAGCTGCAACGATGACGTCCGTGTCACAATCGCCCTCCGTTTCACTTCGAAACGCTAACTACTGGCTGTGATCGGCTGGGTCATGTCTCTGACTGCCCATACAATTTATTCTCCTTCTATATGTACCACTAATATGGGTTATCGGAAACACAATTGGATTCAACTTCTGATTTGCCACTAACACCCCATATCCGTCTGACACACAGTAGGATAATAGAATGTAAGGGCAAGCTAGTGGAAAGTTGGCTTTTGACACAATAGTTTCACATGACCAAGTTTCTCCATGGCATTCGAAATCTACCATACTAATTGGCTAGCAACTACTCAGTACTCACTATGCAACGGTAGACTCTCCGTTGGTGGAGACCAGGGTGGGAGCGTGGCCGTAGCCGAAGCCCTTGGGGCCGAAGTTCTTGGCGTAGCAGGCGCGGCAGTAGACCTCCTTGTCGGGCCCGTCGCAGGCGACCATGGAGTCGAGCGGACGGTGGCACTGGCAGCAGTTGAAGCACTTCTTGTGCCACATGGTGCCCTTGGCCAGCTGCTGTTCGGCGGCGAAGACGGCGCCGCCGCAGCGCGGGCAGCCCTGGCCCTCGGCAGCCTTGATGGACGTCGTGTCCGGGTTGTAGAACGGGCGCGACTGCGAGATTTCCTCCTCGCTGTGGGGAGATGTGAGGGTTGGGGTTTAGTCTCGGGTTTGATGCGTTTGCGGAAGGTTTTCGAGCGTGATTCGCGCGTTGTACTGCTTTCATATCCGGCTTCCCGAAGTGCAGTTGGGTTAATCTATTTCTATTTTTTTATTATATTTTTATTTTTAAATAACTCTCATCCAATTACCTTCAAACTGACCCCGTGATGGACTAAAAAAACAAAACTTAGCAAATCATGGCAATGAACTATTCGTGTTTTTATACGTACAAATGTAATCAATTGAAAAATGTCATGGATTTGAAAAATATGCTTATTTCAAGCAAAGCAGAAACGGCAAAAGATGAAATATTCTTAATATAACACTTTTATTCTGTTTCACTAACGCAAAATCGTTAGCAATTTTGGCATGCACAGAGAGTGGCGTAACTCACGTGAGTCCGTCGGTCTGCAGAAAGCCGGAGCCGCAAGCGAATCCGTATCCGTGCGGACCCCACTTCTTGCCGTAGCACGTCTTGCAGTAGACCTCTCCGTTGGGGCCGTCGCAGGCCAGGATCGAGTCCAGCGTCTTGGTGCAGTCGCGGCACTTGAAGCACTTGCGATGCCACTCCTGCCGGGGCGCGGCCAGACACAAACACAGCCGTCAGCACACAATTCGCTCTCGCTCGTCGATACTCAAACTTTCTACTTTCGCAATTTTCCTTGCAAGAAACCATAGCTGGCCATGTGCTGTTGACACAAGACACCTTTAGGATGATCTTACGAAGTTACTGAATTCACTAAGTGAATTTTGACAGTAAATTGTCATTTTTTTGGTGTTTGAACAGCAACAAACCTTATGGCCGGATTTGATTGCCAATTTTGGGTGAGAAAAGTGACCTTGTTTGTGATTCGCTCTGGCAATGTGCTGCACACGAACATCGAAATCGTTGGCTTCCGAGGGAGACACTTGTTGAACTTACCCTGGCCTTAGCGAGCACCTTCTCCGCCTCGTAGACGACCCCTCCGCAACGAGGGCAACCTTGACCCTTGGCAGCCTGGACCTTGGCGGTGTCGATCACCGTTGTCCGGGGGGACACAGCATCACTAGAGGACCGACGCGATGTTAGCGCGTGTTGACAAGCAAGCCAAAGCTAGGGGTTTCGGCCAATATGTGAGGAAAATAGAGGCAGCTTTTCAGGATGTTTTATTAGTTAAAGAAAGCTGTAAAATTTACTGAAAATTTACTGTAATGATGGGCAATCAATCTCCTAAAAAGATCAGATTTTTTTCTTACTAATCAAGAGTTTTCGTAATTTTCACAGGCTTTGGGTTTGGGGTGGTTTGGGTAAACATAAACATTAGGTAAATTCAACAAAAAGAATCATCAACAAGATCATTCTCCGGAATCTATTGGGAGTTACTTGGAAATGTCATTCCTGGCTTGCAAAATCTCATCCAAAAGTCAAAACCGAAAAAATGCGGTACAGGGTAACAAACTCGGTCTAAATAAAAAGATCAATCAACTTGTGTACCTTCTCATTTACTTGCTGATTCAAGTATTTCTAGGAACTCAACCATTTGGATACACTGTGCTATAAAGTCCTTTTTTATAAACGTATCTAAAAGGGTTCGGGCAAAAGGTTCCTAGTCAAAAAAGTTTCTGGTTTCAGGCATTATACATAATCTCAACGGTCAGGTATATTTTTGTAAGCGTATCAACACCTCAAAAAATAGGTATTGAAAAAACCGGAAAAACGTTCTCGAGACACATTCAAAAAGAAAACCCAGTCTTCGAGCGAGCACACGGGGAAGTTTTGTAGTAAACGCGTGCCGAGGGGGGAATGCTACCTCTCCCAGTCGTCTGGTATGTCCGAAGTGAATCCTATTGACGAGCCCGCGGCACCTCGCCCTATTCCTCGCGGTCCGAAGCGTTTGCTGTAACACGCTG
This sequence comes from Nemurella pictetii, assembly GCA_921293315.2. Classification (NCBI taxonomy): domain Eukaryota; kingdom Metazoa; phylum Arthropoda; class Insecta; order Plecoptera; family Nemouridae; genus Nemurella; species Nemurella pictetii. The sequence continues at coordinate 6,830,874 of OV121118.1, read as the reverse complement.
CGCCCGCAAAACACACAACCGCGTCTTAGAATCGCTCCATCGAACGTCCTGGCCGGTCGCGCCTCTCAGACCTCGCTCGCTTGTCCACGAATCCAAGGCAGACATTATCCGTGTTTAAAATAACATCATGATGCCTTGAAAACAATGCTTGAATGCTTGATCACGTGCATTAATGTGTAGGGTACTCTTTATGAAACGTATGCACATGGAAATCGACTGGCTCTATGGTCTGGGACCTTTTGTTGAAAGGTTCGAAGACAATGTTGTAAGAAAATCTTAGTTAAAACTGGACCGAAGTTTTTAATCTGCACTTTAATCTATTTTTAATCTTTAAATCTGCAATCTGTCGATTATAAAGTCTCCAAACGAGGTATGAACTCCTACCAAACAAGAAATCACCATTTTGTCAGATTTTTGATCCAGTTGTATCTGAGTTGTTTGAAGGAAGTTCAGAAAACTATTTTAGTTTGGACATTGTTCAACCGGCCCTCGGTAAAATGGCTGACCCTGAACGCAGACTATTCCTACGACTTAAAGGCGATTGGCTCTTTCAGCAAACAAAAATTATAAAATATATAAACCCTATTTGAAAGGCAGATGTTCTGATTGTCCCCGTCCGTTTCGCGGTCGTTTTTCGCTGGGAAAACGCGAGCGAGGTCTTTTCGGCGCGCCGGACGTTTAGGACTACGTACCCGTTGACAAAGCAGTCGCTCTGGAGCGCGCCAGCGCCCTGGCCGTAGCCGTATCCTTTCGGGCCAAAGTTCTTGCCGTAGCAGACTGTGGGTAGCACACAGAAACATGAAACACAACTGTAAAACTCGACACGCGCTGGTCAAGAACTACAAACACACAACACAGAGGTCGGGGCAGGGCGGACAAGAAAATGCTGGCGTCAGAGCTTTGTATTTTGATGTGAGGTTTAGAAAATTACATGGGGGATTTCTATTGTTTGAGGCTTAGATGTGATGTATGTGTCAAATATCTGCTGACTGAATGTTTTTTTTCTACGTTTAAATACTTACGCACGTTCTTTACGAGTAAATATTCTAAAATAGGCATGACGAACTTGCGAATATTGAATTCATTCTTAAATCAATTAGAACATGCGTTTAAAAGTCAAACTAAACTTAACGATAGCATACAAAGGTGTTATATACTATAAGCGCAAGACTGAGTAAGCGAAATCAAGTTTGAATGAAAATAGGTAAAATGATCTCCATGTATAAAATGTGAGTGTCACACACCTTTGCAGTAAATATCCTTGTCAGGACCCTCGCAACAACTAACAGAGTCCAGTCGTTTCGCACAAGCGCCACATTTGAAGCATTCCCTGTGCCAACCCTTAAAATTACAAGAAAACCGACTCTTTCATTTCCCACTCTCCGACATGAACATTGTTTTGCTGTAGAGCTGTAGGTGATTTTCCTCGACCACTGTGTGCTGCTCTGATCCTAAGAGAATGTCATTGATCGGCAACAAATATCTAGATTGTAGTTAGGAAGGAAATCGCGTTTGCTGATCGAGAAAAGGTTGGTGTACAAATATGCCTTTTACCGTTGGCTAAAAAATACGTAAAAATAAAGTATTCTTTATGTTCTTAATTGCGAAAAGTCGGGTGTTTGTGAATAATAGTGTTTTCAACCAATTTTGTTTGGTTGCTAAAAAAATAATAAATCTTTGTAACAATAATGGGTTCTCAAAACTAAAAATCATTCTCGTGCCCAAAATACAATAAGAAAAGTGTTAGCTATGACACAGAAAAGTATTCGAGCAGAGGGAACACAAAACTGCTTGAATTCAGCTTCGTCTCACCAAGCTTTATCCAAGGAAAATGAAGAAAATTATACTTAATAAAACATTAAAGAGGAAATAATCAGGCTATCATCCAAAGGGTATCTCAAAAACTTCACGAATCCAGGTGTTAAACAGAGTTAGACGTCTTTTTGCAACATGAATCGTCTTGGTCAAGAGAAACATTCATCTTCCGTCCCGTAGTACCGACGTGCTGCAGTAGGTAGTACCTAATAAACAGTTCACACAGGTGGGCATTCAGGGGAGCATGGCAGCAAAACTAGCGGGCACCGAGAGATTGCAGCCACCAATACCTTTGCAATAAATGTCCTTATCAGGACCATTGCATTGCGTGGTGGAGTCCAGGGTGTGATTGCACTGTTTGCATCTGTAGCAGTTCTTGTGGTACGGCTAGATCGGTAGGAAAACAAGAAATTTTATCTTAACTGTTAATTTTTGCTTTCATGTCAAATGCCATATCAAAATACCTCTCCTACTTATAACAAATTTGATTGTGCTATCGAGTATACCTCGATGGTTCTTTATCAAAGAAACAGATCTAGACTTACACTATTAAGTGGTTGCCGTGATACGTATATTTTTTAATTATTACCTAAATATGACTTCCACTTAACGAAGACGCTAATAGTCTTTTCTTTCAACCTTTTTTTTACTAAAGCCTGTTTTATGCGGTCAAATATTGCCGCCTATTCCTCGACACAAAACCTCGTTACTACGTTTGTCTTTAAAACACTCGTTAGTACGTTTGGATGAAAGAATTTGCGCAATACACCGACTAAAACAGACAAAAACAATTATCTACAACTTTCTAATTGCTGACGTCGTGTTATATTTACCCTGCCCCTCGCAAGCATTTGCTCGGCCGCGTAGACGCACCCTCCGCAACGAGGGCAGCCCTCGCCCTCGGGGGCACGCGCGATGGAGCGTGGCTCCCGCATCGCACCGTTGGTCAACCTACAAGCCCAGCACAGAGTCAGCCAGGTCACACATCTCGCTGACCCCTCGCGCCCCTATTCATTCCAAGGTGTTGACAGGCCATGAGTTGGTGCAGGGTAAACGGGCTTTGATGTTGTGGTGTTGTTGTGCCGGTTAGGGGTGCGTTAGACGGAGATCCTGTTTATTTTGTGTTTATTTATTTTTGGGTTTCTGGTAGAGAGAGAGTGGGTGAGTTTGGTAGGATTTAACATTGGAATGAATATTTAAAAAATCGTAAAGCTTGCGCTTTTGAAATAATTGTGTAAAAATTGCAAAAAATGTATTATTTAAGCAGCGCAAATGCTAAAGAATCACTGCAATTGAGATCTACAAGCTGTGCTTGGTTATGCGTTGTTTGTTCCTGTGTAACAGCAGCGTTATTGTAATCATAAGCGGTGCATCGTTAGGGCACGGATTCAATCGCTAACTGCACTCAAATTGTGAAAGTGAAATGCGATGGCGTATGTTTTGCGTACTTAGAAGAAAGTATTATTTGCCGGACCTGCAAGAAATTCCCTTTAGCAAGTCACGTAATGGGAGAAGGGTTCCCCAGCAACATATAACAGATTAGAAAATACACGACCAGACAATTGCGAGTACTAAACAGTTCTAAACACGTTTTTTAAGTTGAATTGTTGAGGGCATTTCCTTATCCCATCACAGACCAAGAGAATCATCATTATTTACAAGCGCTTCTGAGGTACCAATACCCAGCAAACTTTTCTGCTATGAATATTTTCTGTCACGTATGACAGGAAAATGTTCTGCACGAAATGTTGCTATGCGATTGGCACCGTTCGGTGGATAACAGCGATAAGGATGAAGCGAGAGGGTTGGAAGCCGAAGACAATAAAGAAAGAGAGATAGAAAGAAAGAGAAGAGAGCATGCCAAAAGTGCATTCACAAAAAAAACAAAAACTCTCGGTTGTTCTCACCCATGGTATAGACGTCTGCGTTCACGCACAAGGGTATTGGGTGTCGGTTCAGATATACGCATTTTATGGTCTTTTTACTGTATTTGATAATGCCGGCCTACTGATTTAGGAAGGTGAGGCAGCTCACGTCGAGCTATGACCGTTGCTGACATAAATTCAAAACAAAGAACGACGAGAATAATAATTTTTAAGTATTTCTCGACGTTATCTTTACAAAATGGTGAAAGTAAATTTTTGCGTTTGTTTTTTTGTTGTATGACAATGTTATTTGTCTGTTCGAAAGTGTATTTACGATTACAGAAAACATGTCATCATTTAAACGGTTGTTTTGACACCGAACAAGATGACTTTCTTTAGTTTTGAGTTGATGCGGTCGTGGTCAAATCGGGAAATGCATTGGGAACGAACTGCTATCTAGCAATGTTTCAGATCACTTCAAAAATTTGCCACTTAAAATATATTCTGGCGTGTGAAGACTTTTTTTAAAACTTTGCGTAGCTCTGTGAAAAAATGAGACGTAATTCCCGACTCTTTTCTCTTCTTTCTTTATCATCGTTTGTTCGATAAGTTAGTCCACGAGGAAGACAGAGAAACGTTGAGTTATTTAAACCGAGCTGAAACAAAGCTTCGTAGTAGCGCGTTTGAAAATGATGGTCTAGTCGAGTTGATGATCAATGACGAAATGATTTTATTTGAGTTTCAAAATCAATCGATATGTTCTACAGAATGAGACAAATTTAAGTAGTAAATGAAAATAATTGTAAAATGTAATTGTGGAATAAGCATGTAAATAATAACTATCTTTACCAATTAATTTATGTTTCAAGCGTATTAATTCTAGGTAAAAATATCGTGACATATTTCCTACGAGCGACGTAAAGGTATTTTGAATGATAGATATAATAATAATATAAAAATGCAGCGTTGATAAAACGAGTAAGCTTTTTACACAAAATATTTCACAAAAAAATGCCACAAAAAGGGTGGTGAGATATTGAACACTGGGTTTAGGGAATAGTTCAAAATATGTTCGACAGCTTACAGTGCATTTGGGGGCTCAACGAACTGCGATCCAACATTCCCGAAAAAAACTCTACAGTTTATGGAAAATAACGCAAACTTCGGCGAATCACTTTCTAGGAGCTGCCAGACAAACGTCGAAACACCGTCGTCACAAGATTTCCATCTCTTAAACGACGGCGCCGAATCGAGCAGTCCGCCCAACAGCCTCGAATAGTCGCGAAAATCGGCCGAAGCCACGAGAAAAAACCATCGGCAAGTCGGATCGCATCCTGATGCTAAGACTGTTAGGTTTGAATTCTGTTAGTCGGGGGGGTGGTGCAGATAGTGGTGCTAATTGGTATGACTGGGTGGTGCATGGTTGATGTGGTGGTTGGTGGTTGGTGGTTGGTGGTTGGTGCTTGATGGCGCGGCACGTAATCCACGGATGGCGGCGACGCCATTTAGTTGCTGTGCGGAAACAAACGCAGGGTGAGCATGCGATACAAGAAAACACGGCGCCACCGGCACTCCACGCTGCCGCGCGGCACTCCACGCAATCAAACAATTCACCGGAAATACATTCCAAATCAATTCACTTGTTGAGATAGGTGTAAGGAATTGCCCTCAATAACCTGTCTGACTGTACTGGAATCTATTGTGTTTAGAAAAAGTCCTGTCTTTTCAATTGGCCATTCATCGGCACCGGGTTTTTTAAAACTTGGGCAATCGCCATTTGGGTTGACCGATTCGGAACCTTTTTATTGACACTTGTATCGATTTAGCTGCTTTGGGGGCGGTATCCCAATCTCTGATGAACTCAGAGGCATCCGATTAGCTTTCACCAGAAGATGAATCGCTAAGCGGTGCTTCCATGCTCAACCTGACATCGTACACCCGATCCCAACACAATAAATTCTCGATTTCAGCGTCCACCATAAAGAAGTCTCATCGAATAGATCGCAATAACTTCAACTGTCGCGGTAAACACAACTCAATTCGCGTCATGCGAAGACGTTGAGGAAAAGGTTGAACAAGTCGATTACTCACCCTTCTGGTGCGGGGGTCTCACCCTCGGCGGGCACGAAGCTGAGGCATCCGCCGGAGCCGTAGCCCTTGGGTCCGTACTTGCGCGCGTGACAGTTCTTGCAGAACAACTCTCCCTCGTGTTCCGTGCAGTTGGTAGAGTCCAGGAACTTGTTGCAGAGACCTGGGGCAATGCAGACAGCGTGTTATCAACATGGCTGCTCAAGGAGTAACCTTCCTAAACGCTCATGAGATAGGGCGTAGTGATTGTGTGGGGTGACCAAAGCAGTGATAATGAGATAGCTGAAATCAGATATTAGGGAATGCCTCCCGTTTAAAAAGTAAATCGTCATCATACCGAATGATCTAATCTCTTTGGCCTGGTTTCTGTATGAAATCTACGCCTTATGACAGTTGAAGTATGAACTCGTTAGTCATTTGTGGTACAAAAACAGAAAATGGCATTGAACTAAAGACAAAGAGGGTGCAGAGTAAATGACAAAACCGTTATGCATTTATGCAATGGATGCAATGGATGCAATGGATGGAAAATAACCCTCGAGCAAAAATATAGAATATTAGCAGTGGCAGGAGGAATTGATTGAGCTTAAATGGCTGGAATGTGACCATGATGTACCCAGCATGGCGCCAAGATGTGAGACAGGAGATCGATGCGAGAACTCACCGCACTTGAAGCACATCTTGTGGAACTTGAGTCCTCCGGCGACGCGCTCCTCCGCGGCATACACCGACTTGCCGCACTTCGGGCACTTCGGGTTCTCGATCGGGACGAAAGGCATTTTGATTTCGGTTTGGTTTGGGGTTGCTTACAGGGGATTCTTCGCTTAGTGACCTGGAACAGAGTGGAAACAGGGGATGGTTATTAATCACGCTGGAGCTTTTTGCTTGAAGGGGCAGAAATTTGGTGATTCTTGCAAAAAATCTTTATCCGTCACCAAGATTCACAGTCATCATCCGAAGATCATCTGCTTTCACCAGTTAAACCACCAATAATCGTAGTAAATGTGTAGCCGTGTCAATCAAGATTGACAGTCCATCGCTTGGCTTCATGAGTTGTTTGTTTGGACTTAGGGGGTGCGAACCACGAAGCAACTTTATAAGTCGATCAATCCACCTCTCTCGTACCATGAAATAAGACAGTTTTGGAAACAAATATTGTTTAAATTTAGTATTAGTCGTTTTCTAAAAAGCGATTCCAACGATTTTTGCTTTCGAGACGTCTCTCTCCCACCGCTCGCTTTCAGCCCGTGTTGATTTTAAGTTACCCTACATTCTAACCTAAATATTGTTCAGCGTACGGCGCTCCTAATTAATCTATTTGGCATATTTCTTTTGGCATTTCATAATATGCTGATGCTGGTGAGCGTAGCAGCCTGGCTGGTTAAACTAGCATGGGGAGACCTATTCTTAGCGCGTTGCGAGCCGAGCGTGGGCTCACCCCATTGGCTCGCCTCCAGCTGAACCCGCCGCCACCGCTGCCGCCGTCGACGTCGGCGTCGCGACGCCGGACGCCCCAAATACGGGCGTCGGTGGGGCTGTAACCTTAGATCTTCGCGTGCCGGCTCGTCTCGAAATCTCGCGTGGAGTCGGGTGTAGCGTTTTAGGCGAAAGTAATGGTGGCATCATCCCTTGAGACTCTATGTGTGGATGCGCTTATTGAAATATTGAAGATGATCATATCATTTTAAATTCCTAGTTTTCCACGGAGGCAAATATTTGTTGCGATTTATAAGCATGTTGAAAATTAATAAGGACAGATCATGGCATGGTATGACGAATGTATTTATTGATAAATCGGGTGCAATATTATTCGTATTTGAGTAGAAAACATATATCTCGGCTCGTGTTTTGTTGGCTGATAGTCTTAACAACGACAAGTCCGCCCATCCTTTGGCAGTTCGAGGCGTCTTGGAGTGGTTTCAAGAATCCGAGTGATGTAAGAACAATTGAACTCTGTTCAACCCGCTCTGCCCGGCGAACAACTTGACAATGTCCTCAACACGTCAATCAATCTTGTTTCGTTGACACATTTTCCAGAGCTACACGCAAATACTGCAGCTAGATGGCAAGGTCTGCATATCTTTGCTGCCTATATCTTGGCCAGTTCGAGATGGAAACTCGCAAAATTATTCAAAATATTTACTCGTGCACTTTGCAGCCGTAGCAATGTGTTTATGATAATGGGACTGGAATCCGAAACACGTGCAATAGCAATTTGTCGTACAATTTTATTTGTGTGTTTGAGTAGCATTCCATGTGGATTCCATGCAGGTTTATTTAATTTATGATCTCTCTTTCCGCTCATTTCCACGTGATTCGCCGAGTCCAAGCCTGGCTGGGGTTGACTTTCAAACGCTCTTGGCACCGCGTAATGTTTATGCAACTTTGTTTTGCACAGCATACTTTTAAAAAAATGGTTTGGCATGATGTTCCGCCCATCCTCAGATTATTTCGTAAACTTGAGTGAAGGATAGCAAGGGAAAAATTGAACCAATCACGACTTTGAGGATTCGCCGTTCATTCCAAGTTATCAATACGCAGTACTAAAATCTTATTCGTGGATTGTTATTTTATTTTTAGAATAATCTGGCATTGAAATTGAAATAGAAATCAAAAGCGAAAGCCGGTGCCAAGTACTATATCATTTTCAAATAAATGTGTACGTACATTATTCCACCCCAACTTAAAATCTGGCTAAGCGTTTAGTAATACTGATGACTTAAAATGAAGATATTGCATTTCGCATAAAAAATATTAAAAAAGTTCTGCCAATAGCGGTGACATCGCCATGTCTCATAACGTATCACTGATAATCAAACAAATCTCAGGCAAATATACAAAGATCCGAAGTATAACGTCCAAAAAACAATCCTTCCAGACTATTACCTATTTTCAAGTGAAATCATTCGTCAGATTCTAGTCCTTTAACAAAAACGAAGCCGAGTGAATTGTTATCACCTGAGTGTGTGTTTGCGGACTTACCTAGTCGAGTGTCGTTGGGTAGACGGTGGTGACTGCGGTTGTGTGGTGAACAGTCTTCAGCTATCACTTCACGTGCTACCCGCTTGTATTTCGAATGACTTGGAGGAGCGCTTGCCACTCCTAGTCTTTGGACGCCGCTACCTTTTGCGCACGGCACTATTTTCACTCAAATAGATCGCTCGATCATGTAGTATAATCCAGCTATTTTAGAGACCCCCTCCGAAATGCACTACTGGTCATAGAAATTGTACCGCGGTGCACGTTGTACTCACGATAATGCTTGGGTAGTGAATTAAACATTGTGGCGAAATTGTTTTTGTCAATCAGAAAAAAAAATGAACTTTGTGTGTCATTCCTTTCACACAAATTGAAGCAACGCACACATTTTTTTGACGTGTATTTTATTTTTTATCGATCTAACGACATTTATGGATCATGAATAAGCAGAATGGAAAAGTTTTGATGCAAATATTATTATTAATTATTATGCACTACACCATTAAACACCAAAAATATTAGCAGTATAGCTGACCATTTCTACTTAACGCGTCAATAAAATAAAATGTTTAAGATCACAAAAAAAGCCCGATCACAAACTGTTTTTGAATTGATGATTTCGCCTGCTGCAAAACATTATGCTCTGCTTGTACCGAATACAAAATGGGCGTCGGCTTCGGCTTCGGCGTCGGCGTCGGCGTCGGCGTCGGCGTCGGCGTCGGCGTCGTCAGTGATCTCTTCAACTCGTCATCGCGTAAACTTAGCGTCTTTCCCCAATCATGGCAAATCTTTGTCATGTAGTATACTAGAACTCATAAATCATGCTCTCCACTCTCGCACATACCTGAGTGACACCGCATGGGTGGAATGAGTCGAGCAGCCAGCCGAAAACTAACGATATGTTACCATCTGATTACTTGCATTAATGGAATGCTCTTACTGCCCTGTCTTCTGACTTGTTCTGTGACTGGACATAGGGTATGTAAGGTATAACACTGGTAACACGAATACCTTTATGTTATCTTCTTTTGGGGATATGGGCTGGAGGGTGATACTTTCCTAGGCATAGCTGAATGGAATTGGAATTGTAGTGTCATCTGTCACGTATAGTGAGGGTGGCTTACATGGGTGATGATAAACAATTCTGGATATGTCAGAAATCGGTCAGGGAATGAGAAAAGTCCAAATTGAAGTACAACTTTGTTAATTTCTTCTGTATTATCAGAGTGAGTGGAGGTGCCGTGCTCAATTCGATTAAACTATTTCCTGGAATTTATTTAACGGCCCTGGCTTTCCATACATCCACGCCGCACAATAGCAACAATTCCAAGAGTTTTTTTTGTTCCACCAAAGAAGAAAATAATTTATATTTTTAGAGCACTAACAGAGATAGGGATCTTATTATAATTTGAACAAAAAAAACGCTCTCGCTCGCGGCAGCCAATTTTCTTCAGACACGTAGGCGCGATATTTTTAGAAGATGAAACAAGCAATATTTCGATATGAGTCAGATTGGACTTCTAAACTCGTCGCTTTAGTTTGACTCACGGCTACGTCACAAGACGGGGAGGCGATTCGCAACACAAAACACACTCTGTTCTGTGACGACGACGACGACGACGACGACGACGACGACGACGACGACGACGACGACGACGACGACGACGACGACGACGACGACGACGACGACAATGACTGTGACAATGTTATTGTCCGTGCGAAAACTAATGGGTGGCAGAAATAGCGAGTTACGTGTCATATTTTATGCACACTTCTCTTTTGGCGTTGGGCAGAGGCACAGGTTTCCATTTGAAATATAAAGTATATATCACTCCTCGTGGCAACGAACGAGAATTTAACTGTGCGTGCACTTAAAAATGGATAAATTGGCGGAATTATGCACATTTAGATGCAGATGAATAACGAACTGACTGCAGGCTCTTGAGGTGTGAAGTTATGTGCAAATGGGAAATAAACGGAGTCTGAAATATTTTCGGGTCCTGCTTATACAACCTTGCATTTTCGTGTGGGCTCTTGTAATTACCGTCCTATTTTATACCGCGAATGTGTTTTATGAAGTTCAAAGGGATTCACGCTTTCTGCTAATTATTATTTTTTGGCCAGTTTTCTGAATGCGATCAAGATTTTGGCTAGGGGAAATTTCTGCAGTCATTCTCGCACCCATGTTTCTCGTTCGATGTTTCTCGAACGATTTTAACAAGCTTTACTAAGCTTTAACAAGCTTTATAATACAAGCTTTAAGGCAGTACACAATTTTACACCATTTTTTACAAGAAGGGTGATAAAATTGAAAATGTTTAAATTTTAGACCGCCATCAAAACGTAATTTCTAGTCTCAAAGGCGCTGCGAAATGTTTCCGAAACTTCAAAGTATAATTCAAATGAATCCTTACTGCAATCTCTGAATCACTATTCTCATTCCATCCCCGAAATAACGAGACTGCAGATGATTGCCACACTGAGCGTGAAGAATCATCGCCTTTATTTCACTCGCCGTTGGCATTACCTTCTCTCCGAGTCACACGACATCTCTCAAACTTGCATGGTGTGCAGCTTAATGTGTAGGTACCTAAAGTACACCTACCTGAGCACAGTCATTTCCCCCCAGCTTTCCCCTGCATTTTCTTACTCCACTATCAAAGAGGGTCTAGGGTTTCAGAAAAACTAGCGCCTTTCTGTATTCGCAATGTAACCGATACTCTCATTTGGCCGCAACTGTCGAGAAAAAAAAATATGGAAGTTTTCTAAGTAAACGTCTCAACCCTGGTGAAAATGAAATACTTGCTTAGTCTTTCCTACACACATTTTTACACCGAAATCTCAAATATGATTCACAAAATTGTATTGGCACTAAGCCGACACTCCTAAAACACAACTCTCAAAATAATGTCAGAAAATAATTTTTGGGCGGGTATTGAAAGGATTTAATATAACTCGTCGTAGCATATATATTTTTTAAATTGGTTTTCGTAAAGCGACACTCTTGACATTTTTACAACGCATCCATTCATTGTGTATTTATAATTTTGATAGTTTTAATTTATCTGACAAGCGAGCCGCTTAGTGTGGAGGTCCCTCCTTCCAAGAGTACTAAGGGGTACTAAGGGGTAGCAGACCGAGTCCCTGAAAGGAGTCTAAAACATGAAATTATTCTTCATAGCAGCTAACACTTTTGGCAGTAAAAGTATTGCATTGAATCAATGCCAGCTAGGTAAGACTCCTAATTCACTGGCAACATTTTCACTTTATTCGCTAGATTATGCCAAGTATTACGGCTTGGGGCACAGAGTCAGCTGTGTGTCATGTGCCGGCAACAGTTGACTCGCTACTACAAAGATAATTATTTCATTACTCGCTATTTTCATAGCGCATTGCACCACTTTTGTGTGAGGAATAGTTTGGGGAAATGCCATATCTCTGTTAGTTTTTCATGACTTTGATGTAAGATGGTCGGGAAATTGCTGAGCGATGCGCGATTGTATGATCTGAGAGTACACAGGGATAACTAAGAATAAGCATTAGCTGAAAAAAATTCATTGACAGACAAATTCTTGTGGGGTGTTTCAATTGATAGAATAATCTCGAAATTGTCAAAATAAAACCTTAGACATGTACTAAACTGCTATGTTACGTTGGTGGTTGCTTATTAAAACATGAAAGCACGGTAATTTGTTTACATGTAATTAATACATTTCCTGTTAATCGATTAACGTGATACCACTTGACTGAATCAATGGAACGATTTCAATTTGAGTCATTAAAATGGAAGTAAAATAAAAGTTGAGGCATAATAGGTAGTTCGCTGGTTAATATCTTAATCAAGACACCGATCAGTCAATCACCACGGTTAAGAAACAAAAGTCTTTGATCGATAGACAACAATAATTTTACCGCCCACGTAGAACGGAGTCTCTTCCCCGGTAACTCAGCCTCGCCAGCATCGCGCGTAGGAGTAATGAAAAATCGAGGTTCGAGTCGTATTTGTTTTTCCATCTTCGCTAGAAATAGCACTCGGTGTGATTCATAACCGAGACGCGCTCGTCTGTGCACTCTTTTGGTCCAGCCAGAATCACTTGGCTTCACTTTCTGTTCTCGGCTGGCTGGTTTGTCGCGAGAAAAGACGATGTTTACAAGCAGAATGCAGTTCTTTCTCTGCTTGAGTATCCCTGCAAGGCGGTACATTTTAAAAATATTAATATTACTCAAGTACCAATTATCTTGGTGGCTGCTATGAGATATGTGTCGAACTAAATTATTTTTGTACAGTAACATAGATTTCTTTTGTCTTTATATTATTAAATTAATGAAAAACGCATTTTACAAGTTCATACAAGGATCTTAGCATCGCTGATTCACCACTGATTTCGGCTTCCAATTCAGAGATATTTGAGGTCATGGAAATTATTCCCACGAACACCCTCAGATTTCAAGTTGATCGGTGGAGGTGCCAGGTTGCATACTTCACGCAACGCACCGAGAAACTTAAATCGGAATGATTTGATTGGTTGGTTGGTGACCCTGATAGGGTGATTGGATGACCCTGAGAAAAGCGTCGGAATAAAATCAGTTCTAGGCGTAGCTGAAAGATGTCGCATCAGAACAAAGTAGTACGTTGTAGTTCAAACTTCCGGCGACTAGGAGCTCTCAGCGCTGCGACAGAACGGAATGTTGAGCATGGTTGAGCTAAACTAGAAGCACTCCAATTATCTGTTTTCTAATTATAAAAGCGCTTAATTATCACATTGTTATTTCTCAATTAAAACGCACGCAACATTCTTGAATCTTTGTTCTTTTTAAAAATGTAGAAACGTTTCTAAATTTGCTTGCCCTAAATCTATTCGGTAACCTGCATTTTCACCTCACCCGCATTAAATATCTTGCCAAAATAAACATCTCCTGGATTAATGTGCCGTTAATAACTGCCACAAAATTAACATGTCACTAGATTTCGGTTTCTTCTTAACAGGTTAAGCAAGTATAGTTTTTATTGCTCACGGATATTAAGATTGAAAGCTGTCAGTAAAGATGTTGGACTCCTTTTCGACAACATATTATAAGCATGGTCTAGTTCTTCCCAGTGTATGCCAATTACGATTTTTTACCTTAGACGCTTTCATCAGTGAATCTGGCAGAGACATTTTCATTGAATCAGTGCGGGTTTTTAATTCTGCATCTAGTTATCGGCAGTAGACTACGAGCTATATTTTGTAGCAAATTTAAAACGCGAGGCCAACAGCTGTAACCAATTATTTCCTTCAGAAATAAGCTATTTTGAGATTTTTTATTTCAGTTATCTGATAGGTTTACGCGCTTCGAGAAGCCAAGGCGAGATGCAGAGGAGACCGAAGTCATTCATGAGATATTGGTTGCGGACAAGCACAAGTTCACACCTAGCCTATCACAGACAGCACTTTATGCTTTCTAAGAGAACCGAAGCAGTTTTGTGCAGATAAAATTCCTCAAAAATACATGGGGGATTTTTCATTTGTAATCGTCTTCTTATGCCTTATATCTTAAGTTTCGGATCACTTGTTTGGTTTTACCCCTTGGTTTTACCCATGATCTGGAATTTTAATCAGTGATTTTTTCAAAAATGCAGGCCAGAAAAAAATGAGACTTTGATCACCTCTCACGTACCTCTCTCTTATTCTAGAATTTTCCATCATGATTTTGTTATAAACGGAGCACAAGGCTTATGAAGATTTTTCACTGAGAGGAGTCAAACCTATAACGAAAAATCTGTAAAGGTATACTAGTAAGTAAATTCACCTTGATGTTGACGTACATTTTACTTCAATTTTTTAGTTATAAAAGTAGAAAAATACATATTCCAGTGTTTTTCATTTTCTATAGAGAAGCCGCAAGAACGTACAGTGTATAAAAAGTGTAATTCCATTTGTGAATTGATTCCTCGGTCATTCGAGATGTTCGATCTCCATGTAAAACCCTGGTCACGGACTTTGAAGGAACAGAGGAACAATGAAAAACGCTCGTGTATTTCTATAATCGGGAAGATCTAATTCTTCGTCTCCGATTCGGTACTAAAGGGGTAGACACAAGACTGGAACGCCTCAACATTTGGTATAAAACTTTAAGATCGATGCTGAGTTTTCAAAACTCAACATGTTGAACTTGTCGCTGAGTTGCCCATTGAGCACGTCTTTGATGTTCTTCGAAGTGTACATCGACGATTCTTAGCTCTTAAGTCTTCAATACGTTTGAAGAAAACATTACCTCGACAGCTGAGCCCCTCCAGCAGGCATCTCCTCTGCACATGGCGTCTGTATCTGGTGTTGACACAGTATCAGCGCTCGGCTACGAGGGCAAACATCAAGCTATTCATAGCCCGGTGTAATGCGAAGCCATCTTTCTATATAATGCAGCTCGACGTCGCGACGCCGTGACGTCACGCGTCCTTTTAAGCAGCTCTTACTCGGAAATACACGCCGCCCACTTCGGCCACTTATCATCGCTTCTAGAGGGCCTCTACTCCTCAAGACGGGACGCAGATGCCGGCGAAATGTGAACGGAGAGCGGTGATCGGTGTAGCGATCTGATGGTTGGTTGTGTGATGCTGTGCGCTGCGGAGATCGCGTCCAGGATTGCGCGAGGAAGGGGTGGATGGACGTTGGGGGTGCACGTTTGTGTGGGGTGCTTGCCACACGTCACTCATTTATTGAGGAATATTTATTGGTTCCATGTTTTTTTTCAGGGAAAATAGGTAAAAATTTGATACATTTCTCCCAAAATTAAGGTTTCTTGGCTACTCATAGTTGCAACATGATTGCAAGTTAATATTTGATGTACACAAAATTATTGGTACATTTCAAGTCGGTATTTTTTTCCAATTCCTAAAAATCAATTTAACACGTCAGATTTTCTGTTAACATTTTTATTCGATACAAAATAGCACAACAGTAAATACATATTCAATGTTAGAGAACATAAAATGTTTGGTTAAAATCAAATATGCACTTATTGGTCATTTCTCGATTTTCTTTTTACTTCTAATTTCACATTAAATGTTAAATCAATAACCAATTAATGGAGTTAGACATTTTTAGCAATAGGATACATTTAAATATTTATGACATATTATATCTCTATTTATTTTACAAGAAAATATAAATCCAATAGAGTATAACGTTCTTGGCGACAAAAGCTGCCTTGGAAAATGCAATGAGACGATCTCATGTAACCGGATATGATCTTACTGCTCTATCCACCTAATAATATCAAAATGCAACCGCAATCTGAATCTAAAAAGAAACTCTGCAGGACGCAAGTGACGAGAGAGGATGTTAGCTCTTGCCAAAATATGTTTCTTAAGTGTAAAAGTGGACTAGGTATTTGGGTCAAAACAACATTTTGTTTCATGCCATCAGGATAATGAAAACCCTTCTACTTTATCCCTCCAATAAATTTCCACTCCAACTAATAATATCAAAATTGCACATCCCCGGCCTAATTTTCAGAGAAAGAATTACTCCTCGTCCCTTCTATATCTTAGGCACAATCTTACAAAACCGCTCATTGTTCCGAACATACTTATCACTGACTCCACTAATCCCATGTCAGATTCCCATACAGTAACGCTTGTATATCCAATGATGACATCTTCGCCGCAAATTGTGTAGCGCCATCTCGCTCTGACCGCCGCTTTACTTGCCGAGAATGATCTTGCGAGAGGAGCCCATGCTCTGGCCAGCTTGTGTGGCTCCCTTGTTCTGTCCGGCTTGCAGACCGATGATTGTCTGTCCGGCCTTCAGCTGCTCTTCGCTGAAGTCTCGCTTGCACTCCTCGCTGGGCTTAGGTCCCAGATAGGGTCCTTGCCACTCGGGGTGTCGGTAGGTCTGCAGGCAAGAGACACAACGGCGACGTGAGGAAACTGATACCAACTACATCACCACCAACATATACCAACATACCGACTACAAATACAAGAAACCTAACAAGACTGTTTATTCATAGATAGTGATGTTAACTTTAAATTGATGTTTATTTTATTTTATTGCTGCATAATTTTCTCGAAATTTGGAGCTTTTTACTAAGAGATGTTATGAAGAAGTGTTGAAAAGTTCAATATTTGTTCTCTCGCCTTCATTTACAGTTATTTGATTGATGTGTTCCTAGTGATCATTCTATACTTGGATAACATCTACTTGAAATGAAGGTGACCGCGGTAAATATGTTAAAATTTCCTCGTAATACCCCAATACACTATTTTTTACGAAGCCCTATTCCTGGAGACCAGTCAATCTGTGAGTTTCTTCGTTCCTGGATTTGTTGAATCCACCCTGTATTACTGTAATCATTGTTTGTGCAAACTTCTAAATCCGACACACGCAAACATCTGGAAGCTTTTACGAATTGATAGGCTATAAAGCCGTGCTATTTGAATCGTAAATAACCATCGCATATACAAACCTAGCGGCCAGCAAGCCCGCATCGGAACGAGAATAAGAAACGAGAGTGTGGCTTGGCTTCGAGCTTAGAGTCTGTCTTACCGTCCTGCCCAGCGCGAACAGTGTGGTGGTCACTTGGGACACGTCCTTCTTCTCCCAGAGGTCGACTGTCTGGAAGACGTCCACATCACTCACTCCGTACGCCTTCAGGGCTTTCTGGAATCTGAGGGTGGACAAGAAAATTAATTCACTTGCATATGTCACTAATTTCTGAAATGTGGCCGAAAGTTGCGACAAATTTGTCAAAATCAAGTCATTTTCGAGTTATTTGTGGTTAAAGGGTGAAGTGTTTTGAAAACAAGTTCTTGGCGTATTCAAAAATGATCTTGTCACAGTTAATTTGTCAAATCACACCAACATATGTCATAGACGGACCTGTGCCAAATTAAATTTCGTATATATTTGTTCCAAGGCGACGAAATGTTCAACTTGTCAACTTTGACATATCACATTTAAATACTGATTTTTTTTTTAGTTAAAAATATTCGAGCATATGTAAGCCGTATGAATTTCAGAATGGTTGACAAGGTTTTCTTGTACTATTTCTGTCATTTCTATATCGGAATTAATTTATAGATATCAAAATTCCTCTGCCCATTACTTTGATCAAATGTGCTGGATATTTCCCAGCGAATTACGGGGCAACTGATGTGATAACTCCTGCCAAAATTGCGCGAAACATTTCTCAAAATATATTCGGCGCCATGACCTTCCATGTCAGATCCACCTTCTAGCAAGCATCATATCTTAAATCTGACCTAGAATAATTTTGGCATCTCAAATAAATGACAGTCGAGAGGAAAATTCTTAGCTGACATTTCCTTCTGGAAAATCACAGTGCGCGCGAGCATTGCGAGGTGGGACTCGATGGGAAGACGGCCAATATTGTCACCGGGGCCAAACAGGTGGTAAAAAGTAAAAAGCGCCGGCGTGCACAGCTCTTGGCAATGCCTGCTTGGATGCAATCTGTTACGAAACAAAGAGACTGTCAATTCCTTAACGCCTCTAACGAATAAGATCGCGAAAAACTTCGTGCAACAACTTGTCTGCTTCCGTGCGGTTGCTTTGTTTTATTTCGTTTTATTCTACGTTTCATTCTACGTTTCATTCATGCTCGTTTGTTTCACAATCTTAGAGTTCAAGCCATTCATAGTTAAAGACTGCAGTTTGTGCAGGCGGAATAGGAAGGCGAACTCGAAATTAAGGAAAATCAAGAGTTTTTCTTTTGCCAAAGTTTGCTTCTGAGGTTTCAAAACTGTTAAAAATGGTTGTTTTATTTTGGGTTGACTTTAAATTTGCTGGTCTTATTTCCATTAATTGCTTTGCCATTTCTAAATTTGCTCAGCGAACCACAACAAAAAAACATGGTGATTTGTTTTTCGTTTTTGTTTTTTCGTTCTTGAAACATTGCAAAAATAAAATTGAAATCATTTCCTAATCTGTTTCGCAAACTCACACGTTGATGTTCTCCATCATCTTGAACTGTCCGCCGGTAGAGTTGACCTTGGGAATGGAGCCGGGGGAGATTTTGTTCATGAGCTCGCAGAGCACTTGTCCGTCTCGCAGGACATCTTCGTAGTCCTCGCCGGGAGGGAACCTCTTGCCGATCACCGTCTCGATCCACTCCTGGGCCTCCTTCTCCTGGTTGGCGTCGCGCTTGCCGGCCAACTGATACCAGGACATGAACCATTAGCACGGCTTGGACCAGCTAACACAACTTGGAACCAACTAGCAACACACGCAGAATTGGTGTGGTTGGGAACCGAACCGGAGACTGAACACTAAACACCGAAATCCAAAAACAGCAATAATTGTTTGAACGGCGAACTGTAAGCTGTATCGAAGTGATACTCCTCACCGTGGGCTTAAACGAAAGTAAAATAAATTTGGTTGAAATCCTGATATGCAAGAGGCGATCGAACCTCTGTTTTGGATTCGGTGTTTCATATCACCGAATGTCGCATGTATTTGGTTTCCCATACACTTGTCCGACTGGAAAATTGTGACAACGCGTTCAAATAATGTGATCATTGGAGCTTTTCTTGCTGTACTTTGCGTAAAGTTTACCTCTCGGGAAGATTTAAAAAGAAAATTCAAACCATTGCTTCGATAATATTCACTGAGAAATGCCAAAAGTTCTGAGTTTGTACGCATAAGTTTGTTTCTAAGTTATCAAACGCACTTTCTTCAAAATTGTGAGACATGGGAAAACTTATTCCGAATAGGTACACGATTTCAAAATATCTAAACAGCAAACAACCAAAAACGCGCACGAAATTTTCTCAATCCTACCAAAAAGTTTGATTTGCACAAAAGTTTTCCTTGCACTCTAAGAAAAGCATAAATCGAACGTGAAGCCAAATCGCGTCGCATGTGCTTACCTTGGCCCTGACTTGTCGTTCAAGTGACATATTGCTGGTTTGGCGTTAGCGCTGGCGTCTGCTTGCTTAGGTGGCGTCGATGGCGTCTTTCGGTGCACTGGTGGCCTTAGCGTTCCCACCGAGGGCTTAAATGGGCGCCGCGACGCTCCCAGAATAGCCGTGATTCGGTCCCCCACCCCTGGCGCGTCACATTATGCATACGCTGGTTATTGGAAAGATGGATATCTTTAAATGTTCGGATCGTTCGGGAATGTTCCAATTGTTGGTGACGACGGCGTTTCGCACGGTGAGACACTACGATGCGAATAGATACTGCGGGGATTCCGTGGGTTGTTCGTTGAAAAGGGGACGCGTTTGATTGATATATTTGGAACTGAGGTAGTGGGTATGTGGCTCATGGTTAAATAATGGAGACAGTGGGCGTCAATACAGACTATGTTAATTTTTATTACAAAAACACATTCGATATCTACACCGTCATTTAAAACAACCTTTTCATAGACAAATTTGTTTCGTTTGCTATAACTTCTAACTTAAAATAAAACAGAGCTTTTAATCTATGAGTAACTTCAAAATATAATGGAAACAAAACGCGAATTTGCTTACATTTAAGCTGTCACCACATCACTCACTCAATATACACATCTTAAGTCGGTGTAAGTTTACACTCGAAGATGCTGTGCATAATGCAAACGAAAATAAGTATAGACTATTAGATAGAAATCAAGGTTAAGATCAAAAAAATATTAAGTGCAGATTCCTGAAATTTCACTGGAAATTTTTCAGGCTGCATACTGAAACAGAAACGCAGATGGCGTTTGCACTGGGACCAGCTTCGACTTGCCATCGTGTGCAGTCACCAGGATGTAGTCGCGACCGTTGATCTTCTTCCTCTGGATGTCGCCGATCTTCCTGGAGAAGATCGGACCCACCGGATGCGACTTGTGGGTCGTCCAGATGTCCTCCTCTACGCGTGGCTTCTTGCGCGACCCGGTACACAGCCTCCATTGCCTGTAAGCAACCTCTCCTGGAAGTTGGAACACAATACGTTACGTCACGTTATGGAACACTCAAGACGTGCAATATCGCAGCTAGGAACACACAAAATCATGTCTGATCATTTGAATGTGTGTTATAAACTAATAATTGCAAGTACCTTTTATGCCTAATCGACATGAAAATATTATTTCAAACGTAATTATTACCCATTAAATTTAAAGGCAATCAAATTTAAAATGCCTGTTGCATCAAACATAACTCACACTAAATTATCCATCAATCTCACAGACAAGAAATACTGTAACAATGCCAACATGGATATATTTTGACCAATTGAGAAAAGAAAGCGTGTCTCCGTGCACAATAAAGTTGTTGCACGTTGGGTTGCCGAGAGTTCAAGAGAGTGGTCTTACCGCAGAATACCGTGGCCGCGACCACAAAGCCCGCGACGACCACCATGTAGGTCATCTGGAGGTCGGCGTTCTGCAGCTTCCGCTCGTTGCTGGCGAGGTCCAGCGGGCAGATCTGGCTCTCCGGAAGGCCTTCGCGGAGGTGATGCTTCACGATGCCGCTCTCGACGAGCGAGCTCAGTCTGCAGGCGACCGACGGGGTTAGACATCCTCGGATTGCTAGGTTGGCGATGTTGCCACAATTTGGGGGATGTTTCACTCATATTTTACACTAGCAACGCATTAAATTCTGACTTGATTTTTAAAATGCTTTGAAATGTAGTTTCGGAAAGCTCCGAAACTACATTTTTCTGTTGGTGTCACCTTCCTTGCAAGTAAGCCGACTTAATAGTGATCTAAATATTGCTGAAAGAGCATAAACTTCTTGAATTAGGATAAATTCACCTAGAATTCATAGTGTTTTAACTTCTAAAAGTTGCTGACATCTCCATTAGCTTGTGGCAAATTCGTAAACTTGCAAATTAATCACAAACATAGGCAAGTTTAATCTTGACCATTTGGCTGCATTTCCCTCGTCAAGGGCGTTGTTATTGTAAAGTTCTTACACAGGATTGAACAGCGCCGCGACGGTGCTGTTCTTGGGGAAAGCGAAGGCCACGTTTTGGAAGAGGAAACTCTTGGGCGTGACGACGAACGTGCAGCGCTTGCTCTCCTCGACGCTTGCCTTCGACTTGTTCAGGTAGTCGCGGAACACGAGGTGGTCAATCGTGCGCTTTTCCCGCAGGAACATCACGTCGGCTGCAAGAGAACACGCCACGCTGGGTCAATGCGGGGCCGAACTTTGACCTTGTCTTCCAGGGTGTCGACGGGAAGGATGGTTGTTGTCTTACACTTCTCGACGGTCAGCAGAATCTCTTCGTCGGGCACGTCCAGGAACTGGCCGATATTGCGAGCGACGGTTTGGTTTAGGAAGCTGAAGTCGTCGTGTTTCTAAAATAAAATAAAGTTATAAGAGTTTGGTTCTTCAAAATTCGCTTGCAATAGGATATTGGATTCCGCGTAAATTTAATTTTTAAATTAGAAAATTCGAACCTGGCACCTCCACCAGATACAAATGAGTTGGTTAAATTGTTTAATTAGGTAATATTTTAGTGTCGTTCTCGTCTTTCAGGTGATTAGCAAAGCATGTCAAAAATGTTTTGGTCGTAAATCGTGCACATTTGTTCAACAAGTCTTTAAAAATAGCTTTATTTACTGATTCACACAATTCGGAGATTTAAAATATACTTGCCTTTGACAGTAAGTGCTATCATCCTTCATTTTAATTATCTTAGCCACTTATCTCCTTTTGCCTACAAGGTAGGTACCTATAGTTTTACAAAATTTGTAACACATTTAGCCACTCGGCTGCTCTGGAATGCGATCGTGTAATTTTAAAATGTTAAATTAGATGAGATCTTCACTATTGTCAATGTTTTTAATTTAATACATGCGCGCTTTCACCTCATCTCACCCCGACATCGCAATACAAAATTTTATTTCATTTTTTATCAAGAAAATACACATCTGGGAACCATGGAAACCACGGACCATTGCTAGCTGAACGTCACTGAATTGTACCGTGATGATATGCTGAATGGCGCCTCCTCGGTGGGCCACCCAGCGATAGGAGCCCTTCACCAAGTCCCTGGCGCCCTCGATGGGCAGGGTGAACCGGGACAGGGTGAGGAACGCCGTCAGGTTTGCCGTGTAGAACGCAGTCAGGATCGTGATGAAGATCCACCACGTGGCGAACAGCAGTCTGGACGAGTCTGCAATCGAGATGAAAGCTCGATGCACTCCCGAACGCAGATGGTATCGCAAACATTGCCCATTTTTTCCTAACTTCTGGTAATGCACGAGCCGCCAAAACTACAAAAATGGTTTCTCGGATACCTACTGATAACTAGTTTTAATATGTGTCTGGCTTGCCTTCCCATCAGGAATAACTTTTAACAATATTTAGTAATCACTTGTAATCACTTAATTTACCGCGCAGTCTTTATCACAAATTCAATTATCTATTCGATTTCTATATTAGAAAGTCTGGCGTATGATTCTGAATTTCTTCTCTTAATTACTTACAACTCTCTTACTCATAACGATAAAAAAGAAAGTATTTCTCTTAATGCATTGTTACGAGACGAGATTCGGACAAATGCAATGAATTTTTCATTCCAAAGACGATTATATTCTGAAAGCTAATGCATTTCTAACTGGAATAAGTAGGTACATATAAATTTAGTTGTTATTGATCAGGGTAAAAGGTAATTTCATGAGGGTTTTAGGAATTCATTTCAATGTATGGGGTGTACATTCCATACCATTACTATTTGACAATGTCACAATAAGGTTCTCATATTGGCCATTTCCATTGTTACCATGTTCAATCAATCAATGGAAATGGGAGAGTTGTCAGAGCTATCTTTGGTAGTAGAGTTAGTCCTCGGCTCAAGTTGCCCGCTTGCTCGCCGAAATCTGCTCAAGTTTTGTGAAAATCTTGTCGGAAAATACGATCACAGAATTGAGATTGAAGTTTTGGGCCTCGCGCCAACTTTTACACGTCGCAGGCCAGAAAAAACACGACGTCGACATCGCCGATGATATTATTTTAATAATAGAATGTGGCTATCGAAGCGAAAAGCTCTAAACGATATTTGATGTGGGCACATATTAGTCATATACATTAGCAAATTATTACTGTATAAATATTCATCCATTAGCAAAACAATGTTAATCCTCACACTGGCTTCATGAATATTAGAGACAAATTACAATACCATTATATCCTTTTTTACAAAAACCTTAGAGCAAAGTGCATAACAAGTCAATATATTTTATGTCGTCACAATTACGTCTCATCTCATTTTGGGCTTCTGTTCGTAATTATGTTGTAATTTTTGCTCGCTTACAATAATAATTGCCAAAACAATATCCCTCGGAATTTCGACATTTATATTTAGCATGGCATTAAATTACTTCAAGATGGTCAAAACAATGAAAACTAAATTTCTCTCGCTACAAGATTGTTACGTTACGGTCGCTGGCGATAAATTAAATTCTTGACACAATTAAACCCCGGATCGCAAATGTGAAATGAGAAATTAAGTCTAAATTTTTCTGTGTCGCCAGTCACTTTGTCACGTTCATTCCCCATAATCAGGCTACAAATATTTGCACAAGGCTTGAAAATCGACATTTCACCGGACATTGTTCGACCAACAATAGCTTAGTTTTTCTCGGCTTGACTTTTATTTACCCCTAGGCATGGCTGGTCTTCGTGGCCGGCGAGCAAACATGCAAACAACGAAGAGCCGACCGATGAACGAATTGTTCGAATCGCTTTATGTCAATGTCTGTCGTGGAAGAGATTACACCTGCTCGCTATGAAAATAACCCGTCATCAGCAACGTGAAATGCTATTTAGTCAAATCGATCGATGTTGGTTAAAAACGTGTCATATCTACTCCCGTAGCATGGGGTGTTGGTAAATGGGGTTACGCTTTGGCAGATAATGCGGGTTGCAGTTAAATCTGGGTGGAGATGAATCTTAAAATGTCCGTATGATTACATCTATTTCATTTAATCAAAATTCTATCTAAATAACGTCATGATACCCACTCGCTAAAGCCAGGTAGACCAATTAGTTTTTCCTATCTTCCTTTGTTATTTAGCAGAGCGAATTAATATTTTTTTTCCAAACTAGTAGTTTGTCCTGTGGGTATCTGATGTCATTTTTCTCTGAATGAAATAGGTCTATTTCAACAAAAAAATGTTCACGGTCAATAATTTAACGAATGTCTGAATAAGCTTGACCCGATGCTTATTTGTTCTCTGATCTAAACCCTCAGTACAAGTATAGAAGATCAATTTTACACGTGCACAGAAGGTACACGGACAAACTTTCGACAAAAAAAACAAGCTCGACAACTTCTTTAGTTATAGATTTTGAAGAATATTTTTAACGCAATTATGTGTTGAAATATGTCAACCTTGTCTGAAATATATCAAGAAAGTTTTCAAAGTCTGTCTTTATAGTGTAGAAACCGAACTAAAATGCAAAATCTCAAAACGGAAGGTTCGGGCCTCATATTCCCCACGCTGTATTCCACACATTTTCGATTGGATGTTTCGCTTCTAATAATCCATGTTTTTCCAACCATTTTCAACCTCATTTTCAACAAACGTAGAGTCGTAACCACAGAAACTAGATTTTGTGCCCATGAAAGGTATTAATTATCTTGCTGTCACCTCTCAAAGAAATCGGGCTACAAAGCGCTGGTGGCGAACCTAACTACTCTTTTAGTTTTATGTGTCATCTGTCACTTTTGACACTTGAGATTGAGCATCGGTGCCAAACAAAGCCCCCTCGATATTTCGTAAGATGATGTTAGTAACGTTGTGTTAAGTTGTATAGATGGCTGTGA
Source organism: Nemurella pictetii (assembly GCA_921293315.2). Classification (NCBI taxonomy): domain Eukaryota; kingdom Metazoa; phylum Arthropoda; class Insecta; order Plecoptera; family Nemouridae; genus Nemurella; species Nemurella pictetii. The sequence goes on along the minus strand of OV121118.1, from coordinate 6,805,385 downwards.
CGATGTTATTCCCAGCCAAGCCGCTATGGGCGGCACTGACGATTCTGTCGTCAGCTCAACAATGCGATTTCGGCAGTTCCCTAAGTAAGATATTTGATAGTATGATGTCTCCCTCATGGCCACCACTCATCCTTACCGCTGATTGGATTCAGAATGGAGCCCTGCTTCATCAACGCGCCATAGACGAACCAGATGCACGAGTCTACCGGATAGATCCTGGTCAGCTTCTCGCTGCCCCTGCATAGACGCACGCGGATCAGGATGATGAGGTAGATGACAGGTCCGACAAGGATCACCGACACCAGGATCAGCACCCAGACGGTGGCGTCGAACGGGGCGAGCAGCCCGGAGCCGGTGGCCGAGTCTCGGGGGCGTTTCATTAGCACCACCCACTCGGACTCGGAGAGCGCCACCGAGTACTCGACCAGCGAGGCGAACTCGGTGAAGATGGGGAGGAAAGTGGCGGCCATGTCGGCCTCCTAAGGGAGAAGTTTGCAGAAAAAATATTTTACTGCTAAGCTCACTAACTCGAACTTTTCCCGACGTTTTCGCAAAGCTGTGCTGCCTGCTTTATCAAAGGTCTTCAAAGGTCAAAGGTCCACTGTCGTTAATCGCGGGAATGGGGTGAAACTAGGGCCTCGCGATCACTTCGCCTGGTCACGGTGGGGACATGACTCATTTTAAACTCTTGACTTTTCCACCTTTGCGAAAGGTCGAGAAAGTTTAAGTTGAAAGCTTACTTTTGTTAAAAGTGGAAACGTTCGTCTTCACTATTTTTTATTGTATATTAAAAGCACACGCCAAGAAAAGTAGGTACCTACTAGAATACTAGAAATGCTATTTGAAAAATTCAAGTTTTAAATGTCAATAATAATGTCAATTACGTAACTCTCATAATTCTCGGACTCATTTGTTTTTTCGGATGAGGAAGGATCAGGGGAAATTGTGCTCCGACAAAGTCAAGATTTTCGGAAGGAAGAAGAGTACTAATAAGAAGGAAATTCACATGGAAATCCAACCTGAAGTTTTTCTGACCCTTGAAGCATGGAGTTCCAACAAAATAAGTGAGTGGACTGAAATTATCAAAGATTTAAAATTCAGATTCTAAAAAAAAAAAAAAATAATATTACTTGGAAAACACATTTGCCTCAGCCAGTTAGATTAATTATGGAAAGAAATACAAGGAGTCAGACCAGAGGCGATGGAAAAATGTTTGGGGAAGAAATAGCTCTGAAAGAAATGTCAAAAAGAGGAAAGTGCAAGGAATGCAAGAAATTAGTTAGGAAGGGAGCAAAATGTGGAAAGTGCATGATATGGACTCACTATCATTGCATGACGAAAGATGATGAGGTTGAAGTTGAAGGACTATGGACTTGCAGAGACTGCAACACTGATAAGGATTGTGAAATCATTGATTGTAATATTGGGGTGACGAATTACAAGAAGGTTGGACCAAGAATGACTACAGAGGAACTTGTGGAATGGACAACTAAATGTATTAGATATGAAGAGCAGGAACATGTAAAAAAGAAAGCTCTAGGGAGAAAGGGAAAGAGAAGCAGAGTACTACGGTCGGAAGTGGTGAAGGGAATGATAGCTACTTTCATGTATATGGGAGAAAGGTTAAAAACCTTGGAGAAGAAGGTAGAGATACTGGAAAATAAAATAAAGTTGGAAAGCAAGGTTGTAAATGTGAAAATAACACCTAGTACTGCTCCTACGGATGAAGAGAAAATACAAGAAGAGAAAAAAGATAGCAATGAGAGAGAAATTGGAAGTATAGAAAGATATAAAGAAAAAAGTCAAACATTTGAAATGGGTTTAGAGAAGTTTGATGACCAAGAATGCACTGTTCTAATGGGTGACGTTGGAGGGCATGAAGCTGGAGAGTTTTGTAAGACTCATAAAAGGTACAGAGCAAAAGCAGAACCAAAAATAAGTATAGAAGATTTTTCAAGAAGAATGTCGCAAGAGTATTATATAAACAGCCTGGAAAACTCGCGAACAGTGATTGTAAAGTTAGGGGATAGAGAAGTGAGGGAAGGAAAGAATAAAGAAGAGATTATAGATGACTTGTGTAAGGTCATGCTAGAGACTAGGAAAGTGGTTGGAGAAAATGTGAAGCTTTGTTTAATAGGCTTGAATAGTTATAATGGAAGACATTACATCAACAAAGAATTGAAGGAAAGAATTGAAACAATAAATTGTAAATTTATTGAAGTTGAATGGATGGCAACTCATCCTAAAAATAAAGTAGAATATAGCAAAGAGCTTGGGAGGAAGATAGGAAAGAAAACAGAACAAGAAAATAATCCGGTGAAGGATTTTCGAGACCGCTGGTTTTGGAAGAAAACAAAATAATCACCAAAACGGTAATACTGAATCAACAGAAGGGGTACCAAGAAATGAGAGGAATAACTAAGAGTAAGAGGCAAGTTGAGATAAAAATTGGTACCTTGAATGTGGTTACATTGACTGGAAAAGTGGAAGAGATTGTGGATATGATGAAAGAAAGAAAAATGAGTATTCTAGGACTGAGTGAATGCAAGTGGAAAGGATCTGGGGAGAAACATCTGAGGGATGGTTTTAAGTTGTGGTGGTCAGGAGGAGGAGAAGGAAAAAATGGTGTAGGTCTGGTAATTGAAGAAAACTTAAAGGACTTTGTTACGGCTGTGGAAATACATAATGACAGACTGATGAAAATGACAGTTCAGTTGAATAAAAATTTATCCCTGGATATCATACAAATTTATGCACCACAGACGGGTCGACCAAGTATAGAAAAGGAAAGGTTTGAAGAAGAACTAGAATGCCAAATTTTGGCATCGAGAAAACTAATAGTAATGGGAGATTTTAATGCAAAAATAGGTTCTGATAATACAGGCTATGAAGATGTAATGGGCCAACATGGGTTTGGTCAAAGAAACAGAGAAGGAGAAAAACTGCTTGAGTTGTGTGAGAGGAACTCATTGCTGATAGGAAATAGTTTTTTCAAGAAAAGGAAGAGCCAAACAATAACAAGATATGGGTTTGGCGAGATAGTTCCAGAATCAGTGATTGATTATATATGTGTAGGAGGTAACTTAAGGAGGTTTATAACAGATGTTCAAGTGTGTCCATTGGTATCACTTGGAAGTGACCATAGGCTTTTAACGAGCAAATTTAGATTCATGCTTCAAAAACCACTGAAGAAGTCAAGAAACAATAGATTAAAGGTTTGGAAACTCCAAGAAGATGAGGCAAGAAGAAATTTCCAAGAGATTATAGAGGAAAACTTGCCTAGTGGGCAGATAAGAGGAGTGGAGGAAGAGTGGAATGCATTTAAATCAGTGTTGGTTCTAGCAGCAGAGAAAGTATGTGGGAGAGCAATAGGAAAGAAGAAGAAAAAAGAAACGAGATGGTGGACTGAAAGAGTAAAAGAAGCAGTTCGAAACAAAAATAGATGTTGGAGAAAGTATGTATTGCAGAGATCTCAAGAAAATGAAGAAAAATATAGAGAAACTAAAAGAGAAGTCGTTAAAATTGTAAAAGAGGAAAAAGATAAAGCAATGGAAGAGTTGGCATTTAAATTAGAAAAGGATTTTGAAGGAAACAAGAAATTGATTTATGGACTAATACGGAACAAAAAAGAACAGAGAGAAGATTTGGTGTGCATGAAAGATGACAAAGGGGAATTGAAAGTTAATCCCAAAGAAGTATTAGAGATTTGGCAACAATACTTTGAAAATCTTCTAAATGTAGAAAAGAATACAATAACTCTGACTAATGAACTACCTGAGCAAAAAAGTAGTAATAAAAGTGATGAGGAAGAATTTATTGAAGAGGAAGTAAGGGAATCGGAAGTTTGGAGAGCACTGGGAGAAATGAAAAATGGTAGGTCTCCTGGAATAGATGAAATTACTACAGAGATGATCAATGCTGCGGGTGAGTTAGGTAAGAAATGGTTATTCCGTGTTGTTCTCACCATATGGAAAGCCAGTAAGATTCCCGAAGATTGGGCCAAAGGAGTAATTATCCCCGTTTTTAAAAAAGGTGACCGGAAAGTATGTAATAACTATAGGGGAATAACTTTAATGTGCCAATGTGCAAAGTTATATGAAAAAATAATTGATTTTAGATTGAAACAACATATGGAGAAAAGCATGCGTGAAGAGCAGTGCGGATTTATAAAGGGAAGAGCATCCACTGACGCTATATTTACAATCAGGTAGATCATGGAGAGAAGATGGGAGAGTGGACAAGTTATGCATATGGTGTTTATAGATTTGGAAAAGGCGTATGACAGATTACCAAGAATGAAAGTTTGGGATTGTCTAAGGAAGAGAAATGTGAGTAGGGGATTGATAGAAAGAATAATATCGACATACAAGAACAGTTACAGCTGTGTCCAAACAGACTTAGGAAGATCTGACTGGTTCTTGGTTCAAGAAGGTGTCCGTCAAGGAAGTGTTTTATCTCCACATCTTTTTATAATTGTTATGGATGAAATATTGCGATCTGTGGAGATAAAAAGTGGCGGTACAGATAGAGACGATTCAAGAACCCTTATTTATGCCGATGATGTGATAATATGGGGAGAAAGTAGGGAAGAGGTTCAAGCAAAGATTAATAGATGGAATGAAGAGATAATAAAGATGGGTCTGAAAATCAGCCATGAAAAGAGTGAAGTGATGACGATGGAGAGGAGGAAGACTCCGGGAGGAAGGATTCCATTAAAATTACAAGACAAGGACATAAAAGAGAATGAGGTGTTCAAATACTTGGGGAGTGAAATAAATAAGAAGGCTACGATAGACGGGGAGGTTCGAGGAAGAGTGAAGAAGGCAGACTCATTTTATCAATCTGTCAGGAAATTATTATGGGACAAAAAATTCCCTATAAAATGCAAAATGATCATGTATAACATGTATTATATACCTATTTTGACGTATGCGGCAGTTACATGGGCGATGGGGGGAAAGGTGCGGAAACAGATGGAAGCAGCGGAGATGAAGTTCTTGAGAAGTGTGATGGGGGTGACAAAAATGGAAAAAGTAAGAAGTAGCAATATAAGGAAAGAGTTAGGAGTGGAAAGTTTAAGTTATAAAATGGGCAGAGAGAGGCTACGGTGGTTTGGCCACGTGAAAAGAATGGACGAGACAAGAATACCGAAGAGAGAGTTTGAGAAGACAGTAAGCGGACGTAGAAAGGTGGGGAGACCAAGAGAGAAGTGGAGTGGGCTGATTGCAGAGGATTTGTTGGAAAGGAATATGAGCTGGAAGATGGTGGAGTCGGTGAATTTGTGGGAAGACAGGAGTGCATGGAAGGCGGTGCTGGAAATGAGAGAAGAGGAAGATAAGAACGGGAAGAGTGAAAATGACGACGAAGAAGAAGAAGAAGAACAGACAATAGCGGCAGGATTGGCCATCCGGCTACGTTCAAGAGAGAGGGAGAGGCCTTAATTAATATGTATTGACCCAGAAATGGAACAACAATAAAGATTATTATTATTACGTAACTCTCAATGTCAATGACAGCTTATATTTTACACGGGACTGTTTTTGTAATTATTTATATCTATCTGGAAAAATTACTTGCATTAGGAATTATTTTGGTTGGTAGAGAACAAAATCGTATAATTATTTTTGACCTAAAGATGACAAACTATGATAAAACGGTATTATTTTTGTCATGACTAGCATTTCCGGGAAGCTAGCTCGAATTATCTAAATTAATTTTGACCTAGAAATGTGACAAAACTCATCTCTTATCTCTCACCACAATCCCAGCCCTACACATGCACCCTTGACCTATAACCCCGCGCCCGCGATACACAGTACACACCCCGGTGCGCAGCAAGCCGATCACCCCCGAGTCGGCGTCGCCCATGATGTTCTCGGCGGGGACGACCACTGTGTACCGGAAGCCGAACTTGGCTTGCAGGATGTGCACGAACTCGAAGGCGATGCCCTGGCCGACCAGGACACCGTCGTGGTCGCGGGTCAACCGGGTCAACGAGTCCTGCAGCGTGGCGATGCGCAGCGTCTGACCGCTGAGCAGCTTCGGCTCGCGCAGCACGCACACGTCAGGTTCGGCGACGGGCTCGCCATCTGAACAGTGGCGGCGCCAGAAATAAATCAGTAGGGGTGCAAAGCAGGGGCAAGCGAATAGGTGAAGGGGGCAATAAACACCCCCCCCCCCCCCCAACGGGCGCACACAGATCGAATTACCTGTTTTTTTATTTAATTACCTGAGTGTTTTTATTTCTCATGCTGTAAATTAGGCAGTGCAATTGGAAGATTATTTTCACAAGGTCTAATCCGTACAAGCTTATAGCTTCGTCAGACGGAAAATTTTGCTGGTGCAGCGTTCCACGTAAAAGCAGTTAGTTGCCCGTACAATAATCACTATATTTCTGAAAAACATTCAGTTGACAGTTGAAAGAAATTCTAACTCGCAATGTGAAGTCTCGAGTCGATCGGACGTCTACTTTGTTCACAAGAGATATGGAATTTGGGACTTTTCAGCGGGGGGGCAAGCAGGGGGGCAAGCCAATTTTTGGGGGTGCACTTGCCCCCCCGTGCACCCCCGTAGCGCCGCCACTGCATCTGAAATGTCGCCCTCTGGTTGACATGATGGTTGACTTGCAGGGACGATTAGCAACTCCGAAGACAATGAGACTGTTGCGATTGATTTCGATATCGTTTAAATTTTATCGTTTGTTGGTATAACACAGAAGTGATGACAATAAGTACACATGATTCAGAGAGAGAGCTTCGAAAATCCGTCGAACAACTTTAAACAAGTGAGCAAAAATGTAGCCATTATTGTCATTGACAACGGCTCCTAAGGATCATGGATCCTCACGTCATGACTTTGAAGGCGTTGATTTTAACCATTATTCAAATCTATGTTCAAACCACATACTCTCTCGGTGCGTCATTATTTTTTTCTGAAATTGTCCTGAGTATATGGAATTACAATAGGGTTACAGCCGAGTAATATATTTGGCGAAACCATATAAGAAATGTACTGTTTCCATTTTCATGATTTTTGGATGGTAAAAGTTACCTTCTATAAATCGGGAACCCGTGACCTTTGGCGAAATCCCGGTGACGCATTTATTTAAAGAACGCGTTCAACCTTAGAAAAAATAGGTACCAATATTTCTCATTTTTCCTTGGTGGTCCATCTATATTGACTTGATAGGTGGTCCGAAAATAATCAATTATTCACCTATCACCTAGTCCATGTTTTTCCAGTCCACTAGAGCATGCAGCGTTCATTACTCATTCTCGTTCTCATTACTCATTCGTTTCAGTTTCGCAGCAAAAAAATATCCAGGACGAAAAATCTATTTAAGAAAAATTGTGTACAGCTTCGCCACTTGAGCTTACCTTCGTTAGCGGTCAACGAGGAATTATCCCTGGGATAGTTGCTGCACACGACCATCAACAAGAGTTTCACCAGCTCTGCCGATCCTGCCATCTGCACACTTTGTCCTGCTTCGCCGCTTTGTCTTACAGATTATTCTAGATTGCAACCACTTTTATATCGACTTTAACTGGCAACATCACTGTCAGCTGATAAAACCAAATCAGTTATCACAAATTGATTCAATCAGCTAAATTGCTATTTTACGACGTAAAACTGTTGGCATTTTTCCTCCTAACGATGAAAACAGTTTTGTGAACCAATTTATTGCCACTGAATTATTAAAACACTTTGTGTATATGAACTCCTTAATAATATTGCTTTATAGGGCTATACCATTGTTTTCTTAATTAGCTTTTATTGAAATAGAATAACACTAACGACTCAATGGCACATGAGCATAATATATGGTACTATCAGACCCAAGGTGCGTACTAGCGACACAATACCATTGAACCACCGCACATACCAATAATTGTAAATTGAAATTAGTGCGGCCTGCTCTACGCAAGGAGCCATGCGCGCAACATTTCCCTGCTATTGCGCACCCGGCACCGATGTGTTCACGTGACTAGTGCCACCCTCAACTCGGGTCGGATTCTTTTTTGTCAAACTGTTCCTGACAATATGTAATTTGCGGTGACAGGATAGGGCATTAGCATTTTTCTACATTCTACTCTTGACTGACCGCTCCATAGATATGAAAATAGGCTTTTCTATAGACATACGTATTTAGTGCAGCGACAGTTGACTGCTACGTTGTTCGATTATTTTCTGAGCGTATACAGGTCAAAGTTTGGGAATGAGTTTTGAATGATTGCTAAGGGATCGTGGAATTGAATCAGTCACCAATATCAATCCATCTTTTTGATAGACGCCTGCCAACGAAAGAAAATAATGTGACCCTTAAAAAATGGAACGCGAATGAAAAACTTAACATTTGCCAAGGTTAACTAACGTTGAAAAAATAAACACACTTCGCCAAACATCCTTAAATTCGCGTGGTCTTACACGATTTTACAAATAAATGTTCATCAAATGAACGAAAATTAAAAAAAAATAAACACTTTCGATTTGAACACACTTGGCGAGGTCCTTGCGAGATCGAGTTCGACTTTGTTAATTCGATTGAATCCACCGTCCCATGGTAACCGCTGGCAAATTGATTCAAGCAAAAACAAAAGCGCAGTTTCCATCCGACTGAAATATTGTTGTTATAGACGTTTGTATTTTGAATAATTTAGCTTCGATGTTAGTAGAAAATCGAGATAAAGCACAAGCACGCATGCACCACGCTAACACGCGTCATCTGCGTTAAATTAACGGTTCAAATTGCATGTCTAGCCGAGATACTATGGTAAGCGATTGCATAATATTCTGATGGTGCATTATTGCTATCTTGTCATGTCATGTACAAACTAAACCTATTTCTTTAGTGAGACTGATCATCTTCTGAAAAAATGCCACCCATTGGAACCGAGAGCAGTCAAGTGGTACCCTCGCCTACTGGTAGCGATGTGATCGGGGGTGAAGATGCTGCCCCGATTACAAACACCCCTTCGCCTTCGATAACACCGTCGCCACCCCCACCACAAGAGGTGCATCGTCCACAACACGATGATGAACCGTATCTCAGGGAACTGCATCCGTTTGTTCCATTCGCACCGTACCCGGGAAATCCAAACGATTGTCTGCCGTTGAACACAAATTTGGTATCTGTGCTGGTGAGTATTTGAATATTTCTCTCGTTCCGTGAGAAATCGTGTTTCTCTTACACTTAGACTATTAAAACGCGCAAAATCAAATCCTTCGCAAAATCATGGGACATGAAATATTTCGCTAAAACATCATTTAGTTTCTGTTGCTGTTTGAGCTGGCAGTACTACAATTTGTGTTGTGGTTTTGTCTTCAGAAACAAGTGTCTGGCAAAGATGACCTGAACGAGGTTTACGATCTGAGGCTTCGCGTGATTGCCCAAGAGATGAGTTTGCAAAGACTCTGTTATCTTGTACCAAATCTCAGAGAGCTTTCTTTGGATGGCAGTCACCTTGTGTCTCTAAGGTAGGCAATTAAATGTCACTCGTAGAGAAAAAATACAATATAGATAGGTATTAAGTATAAAAATGATTTCAAAACGTGTTTTTTATAAAGGTCCTAAGTTATAAGTACCTATAACGTTAGTCAAACTCGCTAGTTTTCAGAAAATCTATCTAACTAGGTAGGTATAAGGAAACTTAAATACCTTCAAACTTTTCCCGATGTTTCACAAAGCTATGCTATCTGCTTTATCTAGGGTGCACGGGCCAGATATTACCAAATTTATCAACTTATGATAACGCACAGCAATTCACTTTTATTTCACTTTGTAAGTGGAAGTATTCCCATTTGTATTTAAGTTTAATGAGACTCTAATGTAAAGTGTCCCTGTAAAACCGGACATTTGATGTGAAATTTGAAAATGCAACCTCCTGGTTTTGATCCAGGGATCTCGGCTGCGGCCTGGTCAACCTAGAAGTGCTGAAAGTAGCCCGCTGTGGCCTGGACTCTCTGGATGGCCTCTTTGGACTGATGAGCATCAAGGAACTTCACGCCGCCGGCAACCAAATCGACGACATCAGCCCTTGCACCGTCCTGCCAAACATTGCACTCATCGACATTAGGGGGTGAGTCACAATGACACTCTTTGCCCAGGAACTGTGGAGAAGTTCAAAGAGGTGCCAAATATACCTTCTTATTTGAGCGCTCAAAAGAATTTGATCAACGTTTTAATTGCAATAATCAATAAAATACTTATTTCATAATTACATACTTCTGCTAAAAGGTACATTAATAGACGAAGTCAAAATTAAGACATTCCACAATATCCTCGAGAGTTATTTGGCGCTTTGGGTGGTAAGCCACCGTGATGTGTCCATGACATATTAAATAGGTCATGATTAATACCAGGACGTAATTAGAATACGCACTGACTATGTTCACGTTTCAACCCCCCCGATGGGTGCATGTTTGTTTATAGAAACTGCATGGCAGACGTGAGTTTCCTCAGTTTCTTGACTATTTGCACGGACCTGCGTCACCTTGTGCTGGCCGAGAACCCTGCAGCGATGATCAAAGACTACCGGGAAGAAGTGAGACGACTCCTGCCCAACCTGATCAGTCTGGACGGCGAATCGTTCGACGCAGACGAAGAGAACGATGGTGAGTTGGCATTGTTGTACACAACTCTTCTCTGAGTGGGACTCATAGCGAGTGGGGTGCAAAAACAACAAAGAAACTGGCTTAAACGCGAGCCTAGTACTCGTGATGGACACGTGCTATATCGCAATATCGCGCGTTTTCATGCAGATTCTGATGCGGACACCGACGACTTGGACGACGACGATTTCGGGGGTGGAGGGTTGGACGACTGGTTGAATGGGGACCCTCCCGAGAGCTCCAAATCCAGGGACGCATTCCTCGGAGCAGACAGCAATAAGTTTACGCTCGAAGACGGAAAAGCAGCGCCAGCAGGCGCGGGGGGAAATCAGCTTGAGGTGCATCCTGCATTGGTCAAATAAATCTTTGAGGAGAGAAATTCTACCATATGCTTGAGTAAACAGAGATATATTTAAACTTGCTAATTAAATGTATGTACGTTTCCGACTTGTAGGATTTGAGTCTCGAGTTATCAAAGACGCTGGCGATGCCAAGATGCAAATCCTCTGTGGATATTCTCCAAAACAGCGACGGCAAGCCAGTTTCAAGAGGTAATTTACTAATTCACTAAAAATAAATAGAGAAACCTTGAATTCAGTCTCAATCTTAGGCGTGAATTATTTTGATAGTGACTCATATTTGATTGATTACAAAAACGTTAAGCCATCGCCGCGAGAGATTTATAGCGTACCTACGTTGATCTTTCCCGCGCCAAAGTTGCATCATATTTTCATAGCACCGTGGATTTTCCTTGCCCTAAGGGTATAACACAGTTAAAGTTTCCTTTCAATTTTACAAACTTTGTCACTTTCAGTATCAAAAAATATATCGCGGTCAAACTTTATCGAAGGTTCAAATGAGGATGCGCAAACTATTTCTCGTAAAATTTAACCCCTTTCGTTATGAGAAATTCGAAAAAAAAAGTGTTTGTGTGAAAATATTTCATTGTGTAAATCAAAGTTTATATCTATCAATAGGTCAAGATCAATGATTAGATCAGCGTGTATTCTGTACTGAGTAATCGGCAAGCAGTTGCTTTTCCCGCGTTCTCGCAGCACTGCGCTGCATGAGTGCCCGCGGGGCAGCGAGCGCAGCCGGCGACATGAGCGCCGGGGGTGACAGCCCTTCCAGCACAGACTTCGCCAAAGACGTGCCGAGCAAGATGACTTCCGGCCCAGCCATGTGTGGCAGCCTGGCCCAACGGCGCAACCGAAAAGCGTGCCTCTCTTCTGCCTTGGTGCGTAAACCTGTAAATGTCTTAGTGAAATGCAATAACAGTGTAGAAACACACGGCCGAGGCTGATTTGGGAGCCAACCTATATCCCAAAAGGCGATGCGGCTTTTCTGGAGGGACTGGGCTGGGAATTTGAATTTGACGCTGTGTTCTTTTGACTGGGCACTCGCAGTTGCACTATCGCAGCATTTGAAATTTGAATCGTGTGAAATCAGAAAATCACCGGTTGAGCTTGGTCCCCAGTTTCGAAGCATATATTGTATCCGTAATACCTACGACATCGTTATACTAAATGTGTGTGGTGTGGACTTCATGGCAAGAATTGCTTCTAATTCTGCATTTTCTTTGATGTTATAGTCCAGTGCTTTGGCCGAAGTTTCTGCAACCGATGGCCCCGAGTCACCTAAGAAAACCAAAGCTGATCGCATTCCAGGAAGCAAGAGGTTTGAGTTATTTTACTAAATAAGTTGATTTTTTTGCATGCGCCTCTAATAACCGATTAAATTTCTTAACTCCATTAGGAAAGGATCGAAGGAAGGGGCAGGAGAGAGATTTCAACGACAGCCTGCACCCATAAGTGAAATAAAACGCTTCGAGACGTAACAAGACATAATACGACGCGGAAAGAGCGGCGAAGGTTTTGGTTATTGCTGTGACATTTTTTTTTTTTGCGCTCCGATCGTTTCTATAGATTTTATTAAGGGCACTTTTATTTTTATAACATTGTTGCAATTTGTGGTAGGCAAAATAATCATTTGAAGTTGTGCGATAGTATGCCTTATAAATATTACAAATTATAAAATATAGGAATTCAATTCAAATGCGTAGCCCATTAAGTTCCCGGTAACTGTTTATATTTTTAATGAGCTTGGATGCTGGCGTCACAGCAATCGTAAAATGACATCGCGATAATGTCGGAGCGAGCAGCGACCTGGACCTTGACATTAATGTGTACTTCGTGGTGTGCACGCTCCATTCATTGAAGCGCAGCAGCACACTGCTCTCAAAAAGATCCATCTCCCTCCGGGCTTGCCATTGTCTGCAGTTGTTCAATCGCGTACCTAAAGCAAGTGCTGTTATTCTGGGATCTCATCTCTCTATATATAGCACCGTATATGCAGATTCGTGTAACAGTCTGTCGACAAGTGCTTGTACGAAAATCTGCCATCTTCTACACAGCGATCAGTGAAGGAACGTGATATTCAGTTGGAGCGAATGCCGAGCACGTGGTAAGAAAACACAGTTTGTTTACATATTTCCATGCCTTGTTACACCAGTACCTACGTACATCTCACGACCCCTCTGAGTCTGATTAGTAAGCATAGAAGCGTGACATAATGACTCGAGGAATTTTGTAATCATTGCTTATTGGTGGACTCCAAGCCTTAATTAAGGTTCAATTATGATTATCTCATCTGGACTGATAGTAATATAAACCAAAGATAGCGATTGCTAGACATGCCTGAACGTGAAACATGACTAGCATGATCATACGGTGTAATCACTCCAGGTAAAAATCGTACTTTGATCGAATGCTCTTCATATTAAACCAATAAAACCTGTTACAGGTGATTCCGGCGCCTCTGCCCTTGAGCTCAACTAATTCGCGTATAGGTTCATGCGTTTCAGTTTGATTCCAACATTCTCTCCGAGTCTCACGCAAGATGAAGTTGCTGAAGAACATTTACGTCCGAACGACATTTAAATTCGCAGTGGCCGCATTCTACGGCTTATTTTTCCTAGCTATCTTCCTCTGGAAATGGGTGCGAAATCCGTTCCATGCTTTTTGGCGAGTCAAACGAAGGGAAATATGCCCAGAATTTCTGTTGGACCCTGCGAGAGGGAATCATTGCTATGCTCAACTGAAGGTTAGTCTGGGAAAATTACCCAACATTCATAAGCTTCTGCCAAATGCATACTATGTGTGGTTTCATTTAAAACGCCTTTTTTTGCTTTGAGAACCCGCAAAGAAATCGTACTTACACGTTATAGCTCATGAATTTTTCTCCTTACCCTTGCACGTGTTAAAAATATCCACTAAGATGAGGAGAAATATGTCTTTCCTTGCACAAAACATCTTAATTTTATCGAAAAATAGTGCCCTTCTCCAAGAATAAAACATCACTTCCTTAATTTCTATATTTATTTTTCAGGACGTCAAAATACATTACGTGGAAAAGGGTAATAAAAACCACCCTCTGATGCTCTTCGTGCACGGATTTCCAGAATTTTGGTATTCATGGCGCCACCAAATGGACGAGTTTGCAAAAGACCACTGGTAATACGCGCTATGGTCCTACAATTCTATCTGGTGTCGCTGTCACCCCAAATCGTATTATTTTGTGTGTTTACCCAATAATAAGATTTTGTAAAACGCTGATGCTGTTTTTCAGGGTGGTTGCTTTGGACATGCGAGGGTATGGAGATTCCGACAAACCGACAGGGATCAAGAACTATGCCATGAGACACCTCGTCAACGACCTGAAGGAGTTAGTGGAACACCTTGGTGAGTCGATAGAATACAATGTCTTGTAGGTTGTTGCCTTTGATCAGCCAGGCAAGGCAAGCCGATTGACACGCTAGCGAGATCGCGAGCTAAAGTGATACAAGAACATGAAATTGCAACTTGCAAGTCACTCCCCAGTATATACCATTCCATTATTTTATCTTGTGAATTTTCGAATAGAATGGTTGACCTGACCTTATTTTACGCACGAATCCTTTGTATTGCATATGTACATTTTATATACTTTAATGCACCTATATCTTCTGATGTCAATGCACTACGGAGAATAATGGACTTGAAGTACTTATCACAATGACTGCGAGATCCATTCGGATTTTCGAATAGCATTATGGAATGCAAAGAAATAAATAAACAGTTATACAGTTTCATTGTAAATGCGAATCTCACCTCAATTGGTATTTTCAATGGCATTGGTAATGGATGCTAATTTGGTTTTGAATGGTGGACCAGTAATATAAGCGAGTGTGTGGTTTTTAGGACGAGAGAAGTTCACCCTTGTGGCCCACGACTGGGGCGGCGTGGTGGCCTGGGTATTCGTCGAGACGCATGCTGACATGCTTGAAAAATACGTGATAATGGATGCTCCCAGAATGCAAACCTGGTTCAAGCTGGTGCTCACTCAGTCGAAGCAGTTCTTCATGTCGTGGTAAGTAAATTACAGGAAATACAAATCCTGCATTGCTCTTGCTTCCCTTCCTGTATTGGGGAAGGAGAGGATTTTTTTTTCCAAAAATTCACTTATTGTTATTTTTATTTTGTAGGAAACAATGAAAACTCTAGTTTAAAGTGAACTTCTGTAAGCTAATTTCTTTGTATTACTTCTAGGTATGTCTTCTTCTACCAAGTACCATATCTGCCTGAGCTTCTTCTGTTCATGGATGACTTTAGCAAGTTCCCCATGATATTCCGTGGCAAAACACCGAAAGAACAGTCGGCAATCACAGATGACGACTTGGAAGCATATAAATACACTTTCAGCAAACCAGGTTGGTCATGTTTTTAATTGGTAAATGGTAAATGTTCATTGGTAAATGGTAATTGATGGTTAAATTTTATTTTAGGATCAATAACTGGACCAATCAACTACTACAGAGCAAATATGTTCACTTCTCAAAAGATTGTCAATGACCTGACCACAAAAGCTGACCCAGGAGTTCCTGGTTTGCTCATCTTTGGAGAAAATGATAAATACTTGGACTCTCAGTTTGTAACCCTGGCAAAAGAAAATGTAAAGGGCTTGACTGTCAAGATTGTTGAAGGGGCCAATCATTTTGTACAGCAAGATAAGCCCGAGATAGTCAACAAATTGATGAGACACTTTATCACGGAAAATTAAAATGGAGGCAACGAATAATGTTCAAGTAAATCATGTATTTATTTTCATATTTTTATCATAAGCATTTCAACAAATTCCAAAAGGAATACATAAATTGCATGTCTCATTAAAGTAATGTTTGAACAGGAATGTAAATTGCTAATAATAAAACGAAACGATTGTAAAAATTGAATTGACCCCATTTTGGAATGTGCCACGATTACAATTTAATAAAAAATACTAAATGACTATCTATACAGGTTTAGAAAGTATACTAAATGACTCCAAATACAGGTATCATCCTCGTTGTTGCCAGAATTCTCTAGCAGAAATGTTTTGATCGTACTTTCGGCACTACCCTTTGTTTTGATCAGACTTTTAAGAAGCGCAACAACCTCTTCATAAGTTAGAAAAGAATCTGAACTGGTCCACGATAATTGAAATTTGTCATCAAACGACATTTTCATAGACTGGCCCGAGTCCCATATGAAACGTATCATGGCAGATAAGAAATTGGGATATTTATTTGCTAATTGAGCAAGTAAATCTAGTTCATTTTGGCTGCTTATTTTCCAAAACTTTGAGCATGAGTGAACATTTGATTCTAAAGTTTCTAGCAACGTTAGAATTAGCAGGTTTTTTGTTTCATCATCGGTTGTTATGACTGGTTTTCTTCCAAAATTAGAATGAAGGACATTGTAAATTGTATTCTGATCAAGACTTGTTAGGATTGACTTTTTGAAAATATCAATCTGATTAAGATCTGTAAGCTGAGACAAGTGTTGAAGAGCAAAATTGCCATCATGTTCTTTGCTAGTATTGTGTTTACAGTTTACTGAATCTTTGATGTTGCACACCGATTTAAACATAAGCGTATCTGATGCCATTACATCCAAAGATACAGTTAATCTTTCTTCTGAGCACAAAGAGATGTAGCTTTGGACTGCTTGTCTTACTATTTCGTTAGATAAACTATTTCCTGCACGCAAAAATTTTCCTAACAGATGGTCGCATGCATTTCTAAAAAAAATTGCTCCATATCTTTTAGGCCTGGAGTTGGGAGTTTGAATCGAGTACCAGCGGGAGAGATAAACTTCAAACTGCATCATGCAATCCTCTTCTGACAGTTCTGCGTGCATCAACTCGCACAGTTTAGCTGTTTTGAAGGCAACTTTGACAGCATTAGTATCTTTTTCCCACAAAAATTTTTCATAGTATTCTAAGAAATTGTGAATCATATCGAAGACAGCAGCATATTTGTCTACCGAATTTTGAGGAGCAGATGCGGTCCCAGATTCAATCATATTCTGTTCTGTAACAATATTTAAATTATTGTAAAAGCTATAGAAGACTGACTAGAAGTTACATTGTCTTCATAATTGTATGTGAAAAGTGCTTAAAAAATAACATCAATTACATCATAAATGAAACTATCACAATGCTGGGAAATGAATTTACAAGAATCGAGCTAGAATGATTTTTAGTTTTTACAAATTGATTATCAACACCAAACAAATTTTATTAGGTTATCAGCAGTACCTGCCAATGCCATGTTAACTATTTTATCATACGCCAAAACGCGAGTTTGGCGTTGTTTTTAGGTAGATTCTGTAGAAAATGCGTTTTTCTTGCTTCTAGCGCTCGCGGAGCAGTGTCTTATTCGAAATTTGGACCAGAATAAAATTAACAACCTTCACTTTGAGCTGTCAGCAACCTTTTAATTTCAGTTTCCAGCCATGCCGTGTGATTTGTTTGATTTTGTTTGGTATTTTTAGATTGGTATGACTGTATTACAAATGCAAATTACAAATTTAATTTTAATTATTTCCATTATCAATCGTCTTCACCCATCAATCGTTTCGGCACACGGAGGTTTTTTTCCGGTTTTCAAACTAAGGATTCGATTTTTCCAGCTTATCGACATTTTCCCAGCTAAACGGACCCATTTCCTTCATTCGAACTCCCGCCGAATGCCGATGGTTGATTTCTTGCTGCGGTGTATGATCCCACGTATCACAGCTGTTCGACTTCTAGGTCTTCGGTTCGAGGCGTATGCTAACCTGTACGTGGAGGCAGTGAAGTTTTTATTTGAGTTTAGGAGTCTATGCTATGAATTAACGTTGTATTTTTTCACCAAATTGACTAAGTTATTTTATTATCATGACTCCACGGCTTAAAATAACACATAGCGTGATAGAGGTATGTAAAATTTGACAAGCCTTGTTGGCAGGTCATTAGCATTATTAGATCATTATAATATTATTTGTCATATTATATAGTACCCTCCTAAAACAAATATTGCCCCCTTTATTAAATTTCTATTATTTCAGAGGCTGGGAAAAGTTCAGGCAACTCGTATACCAACCATGGGTTGCCTTTACGGGGCAATGTATGACAGCACGCTACTAGTCGTCGGTATAACTTTTATAGATGCAGGCAATATTGGAACCTCCGCAAAGCTTAATCATTGCCTTAACTTTCCGACCGAGGTTGATTTGTGCGGGATCGTGGCGTTTAGAGATTCAGTTAGCACAGATGAAATGAGACAAGATGATTTAGATATTCTGCAGGTAAGCATTTCCATAAATATAATTCTAGTTTGACGATTCAAACTAGAAGTCCTAGCAAGGAAATCGATATTATGTACTTAATTATAGTTTCATGAATTTTTAGGATGTGGAGATCACAGACAATCCCTTGGTTCTCAACTGTCAACTTGGTAGTAAGACAATGAAGGCACATCAAAAGAAGAACGACAAACTTGAAGAAGTTGCATTTGAAGTTGTCAGCGAAGATGACTTATGGAAACAACTTATTCATGTTCGACTTCAAACACGACTACCCCTGATTTGCGAGCTAAATAGAGACTGTGTTAGAGAGGGACTACAAGGACTACGGAAGAAGGTCAGTTACTTACAAAACTTTAAATTTGACTAGACCTTTAATGCAATTAATAAAATAATAATAAATTGTTTTTGTCTCTAGGTTGCTACAGGAAATGTCTCATTCCGGTTTCGCAAATCTGGTGTCTATCTTTTGAGTAGTGAAGCTGACACTGGGCTGAGTGGTTTGACTGGTGAACCGACTATTGGGGAACTGTGGGAGAGCAGCATGGGAGAGCAGGCCGTTTCCACCAAGAAGAAAAAGACAATCTCCCGGGAAATTGTATGGGAACTTCTAGACATATGAAGTAGGCCACCCACCCTTGTATTTCTATTCTTTAATTATGGTTTCTCTTTCAGGATGTTCTGGAAGTCGGTCTTCTGATGAGGCCTACTCGAGATATGCACATGGAATCTTCCAACAAAAGTGCTCCAGTGATTCATCATATTAAACGTATGTTCAGTTAAGAATGAGTAGTATAATAACCACCTAGATTAATTTTAAAAGCTGTTTTTATTTAAATAGCCTATTGAGAAACATTAACATACCTTAGTATAACTTTGATTTATTATTAAAGATTAAACAGCGCATTGGAATGTAAAGTATTTTGGTGTTTGGCAGGAGAGTTTGAGTGCCTGCAGCTATCTGTGCAAGTGGACGCACTGTGCCTGGTGAACCGCAGCGCGAAGGTGGTCCGATTGTACGGCGCGCTCATCGACAGCGCCTGCCGCAGCTTGCGCCTCACCGAGCGCAACCTCTCGGCGCAGCTCGACACGGCCGACCCCGGCAAAGTGTCCATCCCCGAAATCGTCCACTTCCTGCCGCCCGGGTGCGGACACTTCATCACGCTCGTCTACCCTGCCGACCGCACCGACGAGCAGCTTAGTGAGTCCCCGAGAAATTTTCTGCGATCATTTTGGCAATATTTGTAAATAGGTAGTTCAAATTTGTAAAAAAAATCTTGAAAATAATTGGTCTTGACTTGCAATACCTAACAATGTTTGCTTGGTCTATTTTCAGAACCGTTACGGTTAATTTTCCACAAGGAGCTAGGCCTGCCGGTTGACACACCGATATTTCGCCGAGGCAACAGGCACTACTTCCGAGATGACATCCCTCCAAACCAGCCGCTGGTGAATGTCCACGAAGGTCTCGGTCCATCAGGAGGTAAATATCCAACGTTTTAATCCTAGCATGGCATGGATGTAGGATTGGATAAATCAAGTAGAATCACAACTGCGCAGTGTTTCAAATAAGGTCATTGGTTTTTCAATATTATATTCTTTATTCTAAAGATCTCGTTTTCTCATCATTGGGCAAAATAAAAAGAATCACTCTATCTATAAATATTCGCACATCCACAGTCCAATTCAAATGTGCACAATAATTTCAAATTTACTATTTTCTAATTCCTAAACATGTAGACTTTTTCTACCTTGAAATTGGAATTTCAATTTCAGTTTCTAATCTCTGGAAAGCTAATAACCAAATGCAATGCAACAATTTGTGATAGACCAATCATCAATGTGAATGCTGTTGATGTCTAATAAATCACTTCAAAATTGTATCAAATTTTGCCTTCATTTGTGCATTCATGAAATCATCAAATATAATTTACACTCCACGTGAATGTCCATCCACGTAAAGTCAATGCCCACTCAGCAAGCTTGTGCACTGTCCTGCTTCGTTCCAACCTCGACCACTAAACGAAGGCGGCTGGTTAACACTGTCCCGTGTCTTGTCTATTGCAGTGAAGGGCGGGGAGGTGACGCTGGTGAAGGGGCTCTATAGCTACCACCACTACATGCAAGACCGCATGGATGATGACGGCTGGGGCTGTGCGTATCGCTCGCTGCAGACGCTCATCTCCTGGTTCAGGTAAGACCTTAGAGATGGCTACAAGATACCCTCGGTCTCCGCAACAAACACTCGACCGATTAAAAACTCGCACATTCGATCGTGTGGTGTCGTTGATCATACATTTCGCTAGTTAGTTGAGTAGAGAACAGCGGAGATGGACGTTTAGGTGTGTGTGTTTCGGCGGCGGCCTTCTTCGGTGTCGAGCAATCGATCAAACTCCTCTCACCTAACCCACGAGCGACTTGAGCTTCTTATTGACTCGGTACTCGGCCATAATCTCGTCGCAATGCTTGAAATCGCCGCTGTTGGCCTTGACAGTGTCGCAGAGCAGCTCTTGCCGGCACTTTGTGTCGCAGCCTTCCGCCAGGCTCGGGTCTCCGAGCAGGTTGTAGTGGCGGAAGTAGCGTTGCAGCAGGTCGTTGTCGACGGCCATGCGGTGGACCAACGCGTGCAGCTCGGCCGGGGAAAGCGACGCCAGGCCGTACGCCTCACGGAACGAGTACAGCTTGAACCATTGCGGCGTGCCGTCTGCGTTTTCGTTGGCCGCGGTCACGTTGTAAATCCATGTGTCGCAGTCGATTACATTCTAGAAGGAAATATTTGTTGGATTTGCTACAATCAGTAGAAACATCAGCATCACACTTAGTGTGAATTTAATCCTAAATGCAAATACTCGTTGCATGGACGGTAGATGATGATTATTAGAAACGAAATATCAATTCCAAAATTTGCATCCGTACCGGGACTCGAACCCGGATCTTTGTCTATCCGGGACACTGCACTAACCAATTGTGCTATACGGACGACCAACTGTGGAATTGATATTAAGTTTATTTGAGTTGTTGGGCTCCATGGAGATAGATTCAGGACTATGAGTGACCATAGAAGGCGCTGAATCTAGTGACGCTATGCTGCGATCACACACCAACAAACTCGACTAACCCCAATTATGACGTTGGGTACGCTTGTATTAGTGTGAATTTAATCCTAAATGCAAATACTCGTTGCATGGACGGTAGATGATGATTATTAGAAACGAAATATCAATTCCACAGTTGGTCGTCCGTATAGCACAATTGGTTAGTGCAGTGTCCCGGATAGACAAAGATCCGGGTTCGAGTCCCGGTACGGATGCAAATTTTGGAATTGATATTTCGTTTCTAATAATCAGCATCACACTTCTTCAAATAACTGACATGTACCCAAATTTAGTTGAACAAAACAAGAAGCCTAACAAATGGCGAGACAAAATGACTAGCATTTTGTCATTTTTTTGCCAAGGCTCTGAGTGAGTTCTGTGCTTTTGAGCTTTCAGCTTTCAGAAATATCAACCAGTAATAAATAATAGTTGGGTGAACCTCATTTTATAACTGCATTAAGGTTTGACTCTTAAGTAGACGTTAACAAGTAAACACGTACTAAAGTCTCCGGATCCACTGAGTAGACCTTGTAGTTGGGGTTGACGTCCTTGTAGGGGGTGAGGCTTCCCCCGTTGAAAGCAACGTTGACTGCTCGGGTGGGTTCTTCCAACGAGTAGTAAAGCTGGAATTCGTCGAAGTGCGAGTGCCCGTTGAACTGACCCAGAATCGTTGACGAGAATCTACAATAATTCATAATTTTCAGTTGTTGATCCTTTGAAGCCAAAATATGCAATGTGGGTTACTTGATAGTTGCAGAAACTTACAAATCCTAGCCAGATTTGTAATTTAGATTGAGGTTTTACTAAATTCCTTTTTGTCAGCAACCCTATGAACCGACAACGCTGACCTGTCAACGATGCGATTAAATTCCCGACTCCAGATCTTGAAGCAGTCCTCGTTCCCCGACGGGATGTGGTAGAGCAGGTGAACTCTCTCTCCGTTGTCTTCCGCGTGCGACAGCACGGTGACGAGCCACCTCAGCTGGCCGTCGGGATCGTCGTGATCAAACAGCAGCCACCAGTTGTAAACGTTGCAGTGGTTGTTGTTCAGTGACACAATCCTGGAAATACCTCCACTCTTGTCAGTTTGTTTGCAGTTACTAAAACAATGTAAAATCTGACAAAATTTAGTGTACCGCGTATAGATTTTTATTTGTGCTTTGTCATTACTGACGATGAGCGCTACCTAAATCCTGGCCGCACCAGCGCTGTGTAGTAGCCCCCAGCAAGAATTGTTTCTTTTGCCTCTGAAGGCAACCAGTCGGCCCACAACTCAGCCGTGCTCTCGTAAATCCACCGTGACGACACGCTTGCATTGGTCACAGAAACTGGTGCAAATCTGCAAATGAAATGGCAAATTGATATCTTGTTTTGTAAATTTTTAGCTTATATTGTTGCCGCTGCTGTAGTACTTACACATTTACTGGGTGTGACTCATGATTCCCAAGGCTAGGAAAGACAGGCGTATGCGGGAAGACGCGTTTGATTTCTGCTATCACTTTGTTGAAAATCGCCTTGTTGGATCGTATGCTGGTTTGCCAAATGCCGTGATCCACCAGATCCCCCGTCATGTAGATGAAGTCAATTTTCTGCAGAAACAAATGGATAGTTATTCAAATTTTAAACCAATGGAATGGTTTGTTATTTTTAGTGCTGAAAACATGGGGCTTTTGTTATGCTAACCGATGTACTTCCTTACATAACTGAGAAATTACTGCAAAGAGCAACCTGAAATGCATAAAATGCTCCAAGATGCATCCGCATCACAATGACAGGCTTCAAACTAACGACTAGAAATGCAAACTTTGCAACTATTGAAGTATCTAAATTTTGCACCACTAGGGTTGTGTAAAGACTCAGGGTGGCTGTAGCGTGACCGTACGGGATGCTGGTCTCGGATGTGCTGCAAAGCATTCTGCACGACGTCCCAGGGTAGGTCGCAGCCTCGGTAGTCCCCCCAGCGTCCCGCGCCCGCCCCCGGTTTCCCGGACGATCGCTGTCCGACGCGGCAGCAAGTTGGTTCCCCGCAGACAGCTCTCGCGCCCACTTCGTAGCCCGGGTCGTAATGGATGTCCGTCAGGTGGACCACCGTCAACGGGGCTTTCTGGAATGAAGGCGGAGCGTCTTTGATCGTAACGAGACGCTTTTGCCAGGCCTTTAGGGGAATTTTATATGCTTATTTTGTTGCAAGTACTGTATGTTCTCACCAATGCCAGCCCTGTATGCAGCTTCTTCTAATTGAATAGCAAATGAAAGATTTCATTTGAGTGTAATTAGTGAACACTGACTGTGCAAAATCAATATTCCTTGTAGTGAGTCATCATACTTAAATGTCAGTTTTTTGTTAAGTACCATACACTTCATGACTTATTTAAGTAGCGTAGCCTACCGATGTTGACGATGCCTCTGCTGTTTCGGGTTTCGGTTTCTTTCCCAAATCCACTGACCAGTCCTTGAGGCCACTTGTCTGACAGTTTTCCGATTGGAACACGAGTGCACAGATTTTGTCCGGCTGGGTGTCATTTCGGCTGTCCAAAATGTGCCGTAGCACTTCCTAGTCGAGAGTTCATCCATATTACTGCATGCCACAAGAAAAATGTGTATTTCTTAATTTTTGTAAGCTGATTCAAAATAAAATTACAGTAAAAATTTCAATGTCAGGAACAAGTTTGTACCAAGATTTAAAGCAAGTAGCTTCAAGTAATCTAAACAGTTCTCAAAACTAATCTAAACTAATCTGATCGGTTTCAAAATATTTGTCTTCTGGTGATGTCAATAAGAAAGCAATAATGTTCCTCACCTTGAGGCAAAGACTCCTGCTAGTTGCACAACAGATTGATACCTACTCAAGTTAATTGTGATCGAGTGAATAGCATTATTTACTTGCCATATTGTTGTTGATGAGCCCCCGGCAAACCTTGGGTGTTTGCAGTCTGTACTCGGAACAGAGGTTAATGGCAAAGTCGCGCACCTGCTTTTCCGAGCTAGCTGGGTTTCGATAGACCGACAGGAAGCCAGCGACGCCGATGTTGCAGAGCATGCACATGATTGACGGCTCTCTTGTTGTGTCGATTACATGGGTCAGGTCCGATAGAACTATTGAATACAAATCATTACGAGGGTTGGACCACAGCGCAACTCGTTTTTCATTTTTCCAACTCATCAGCAAAACCTTCACATTCACTTCAAATACATTCATGACACTGACTACTTGCTTGAGCCAAGTCGCAGTCTTCTTTAGAATACATTTTACACAGTTCGTTTGACTGGAAATTAAATCCACGCAAAAAAAAAGGTCTGCAAAACTTTTCAGTGGATCTTTTATTTTTATAATATTATATTATATGATCTTAAATATTAGTAGTATAGTTTAATAAGTCAATTGGATTTTTTTTACTAGTCAAATTATCTCGGTTTAAATTCATCTAAAATTCTTACAGGTTGAGTTCATCAACTTGTACTACTCTACTTATGAGTGTCATAAAATTTGTTTCAGAGTCCCTATTCTATGAATCTCTTCAAACCAGATTTAATTACAAAAGTACCGCGCTTGCTTATGCATTAACATTGCACCGTTCATTTGTCTTTTCACACCAATTAGATTTTGATGATTTTCTTTGATTACTTCTTGATTACATTTTATATTTTTGTACGTTGACAAGCCCATGAAATAAGTTGATTTATTTGGAGAAATCACATCAAAACCTATGCATCGTAACTAATGTAAATATTTCCGATGTCGGTGACACTTTACTTACGGCTTGTGTCTGCTGGCCGCATGGCATAAATTAGGCACGCAACGAAGACGATTAATGATGCTGTTTTGTTGACCATGACTCTGCGTTGCACTGGCTCAACTGACCCCTCCTCAATGCCTGTGTTGTGTTGTATTTGCTAGTATATATTTACAACTTCAAGCATCCAGGGAAAACCTGTATTTTTAACAACTGTAAATTAGTTTTTTCACTATGTATGTAAATTTCCATCTAAGTGGCTATGGGCCAATAATCTTGCTACAAATTTGCATTGTCATCTCCAAGAACACCAGAAATCAAATTGATTTATAAAATAGCATACCCTTTGTGTGAATTCTTAAGCTGCTATGCACGTCAAACACAAAACAGTTTTGTTAGATTGAAAATAATGACAAGGTTATATATTATTTTACAGTGCAGTGCAGTAGAATCTAAAGCCCCCAGGCATGATGCTCTTGTGTTGCTAGCCTTTGAGACTGAGAGTGGCATTCAGCAAGAAGCAGAGGGGCAAAAAACAATATACTATAGGTGCCTCCTTCTACACTAATTACCAATGTTGGAATCTACCAATCAAATGAATTATGTAATAGGAATTGCACACCATTAGTTATGTATTTTTTATTTTCAAAATATTGGCATTTATTGGTACCAATGCACAATAAATATTTTTTTGCAATTACAAGAACAGACAAATTATGAAAGCATAATTTATTTGTGGATTTACAGCTCATTGTTGAATATTTTGCTGGCACATACCTTTCTGGTTTCATGCACAATGTTCTTCTGAAATTTATTCTCCACTCTGGTCCCTAACTACCACCAAAATAACAAACCTCTTGGTTTCAATCTATATATTGTGTTGGCTCTTTAGGCTTAAGTGAAATGTAAAATAGCTCCATGCTTTGACCACATTGACAGTGGCTGTTAAGTAAGCCGTGGCCTACTCTTGACACTTGACACACAACTGCAATGTTATCATTCAACATCTCCTTCCTGGTCATGCTTAAATAAATCGTAACTCCTAATGGTCAGTGCCAAGCATGGACAAGGCATATTAACACCAATTAGGATCAGACCTTAGGGGCTTTGGCTTCCTCTGTGTAAGGACTTATCAATCTGTGTATTTGAAATGACTGTCTAAGATTTCACCAACAATCTAGTTTTGAATTTGGATTAAAAATTTAATTGTTGTATGTTCTCTTGTAAGCAAACATTTAATTGCTGCTTTTTTAGTTATTTCTTGTTTTTTTTCCCGCTACTTAAATTCTGACTCAACCAATGTCGACTATATTTCTAATTATTTGTTCATTTATCAACCTTCAAAATTCTTATAATTAGATACTATTATGTTGCCTATATGTTACAGCTAAATAAAATTGGCCGAAAACTCCTCTTACATCGGATAACAATTCATAAATTTCTTACCATCCAAATGTTTCAAAATTGTTTAATCGGCAACATTCAAATTATGCTCATCGTTATCACGATTAAAATAGGCGTTCGCAAAGCCCTAGTGAGAGAGAATAATATGGGTCGGCAATTAATTATTCTTCTGCGAAATGGATCTTTAATGCCTGTGAATTATACCCTTAGCGGTTCTTTTTTAAATCAATGGGTTCACCAAAACAAGTATCAATTTAAATTGAAGACAGATCTGAGATTTGAAGAAATCCTATTATTCTGCATACATGTTCAACCTTGGTTTTAGTTATATCGACGACGCAAGATCCAGTGATGCTGCCTCAATCAATCTACGTAGGACATCAGTGATCAGTGCATCAGTGATCAATCTACATACCAACGACCCCAATTAAAATACTTAAATTAAAATACTTAAAATACACACTTTTAATCCTCCAGGTGGCAAGGCTACACCGACCTGAAGATACCAACCCACCGCGAGATCCAGCAATGTCTGGTTCACATCGGCGACAAGGCCTCGAGCTTCATCGGAACCAAGCAGTGGATCGGGTCGACGGAAGTCAGCTTCGTCTTGGAGTCGATGCTCGGGATTGGCTCGAGGATAATGTCGGTGAGCTCGGGGGAAGAGTTGGGCTCGAAGGGCAACGAGTTGGCGGCACACTTTGCAACGCAGGGCACCCCGATCATGGTGGGTGGAGGGGTGCTGGCACACACAATCCTGGGGGTAGATTTCAACAAGCAGACGGGCGAGCTGAAGTTCTTGATCCTGGATCCGCATTACACGGGCGGGGAAGACCTAGCGGTGATTCAGAATAAGGGTTGGTGTGGCTGGAAAGGGGCAAACTTTTGGGTAAAGACGGCCTACTACAATCTTTGTCTTCCGCAGAGACCTAAATGTCTTTAAATCTGATTTGCTTTTCCCATCGAAATGTTATATGAAAAAAAAATTTGATATTTTATGTTTACTTCTTTGTTGTTACATGTGTGTACTATTTTAACAAAATATGATTTCAATGCATGTTAATTGTTATCTAATAATTGTAATCACAAAAGTGCATTGCATTATCTCAGTATCGGACCCATAATTATTTTCTGTTCACTTAAGTGGCCATGTTCAAGATAATAATATGTATGTATCTATTCATAATTTTTTTATGCACGCGTAATTTTAATAGCTTATTGTTCCTTGTGGTTACGGCTATTGTTATTGAAAATTAAGGTGGCGATTAAAATTTTATTTTATAACGAACCTCTGCTTTGACAATCTTATAATCTACGCTGGAAGGAACTGAAAGTAAATAATTGAAATGAGTTTCTCTTTCTATATCAACAAAGGAGTCAAAGAGACCACTGGTAAGGACAAGGTGAAGTGGTCCAAAATCAAATCAATTTCTAGATGTTTTGACAGATTACAATCCGTCTATTGGCTCATGAATCTCTTTGCAAAGTAAGTACACCGGTATCATGAATTAGTGTCGATTATTTCCGCCAATGGTCACTGTCCTTAAAAAAGCTTGTTTAAATTTGGTTCTTAGATACACAAACTGTCAGCTGGCTAGAAAACAATTTTGTATCACATTCAATTTCCAAGAAAGGCAAAACTAAATTCTTATGAAAAATACATGATTATTATTTTTTATTCAATAATCACTTCAAGACCCAACAAAATCTTGTAGTTTCTTAGGACCTCAGGTGAACTGTAAGATACATAAGGTCCTGAGAATTTGTTGCAAATCATAATGTTATAAAACCAACATAGTAGCATGTAGGTAGTTCTTACAAACACAACACTGTAAACCTGTAAAATTAACTATATTGTCTTAGTTAATTATTATTTACACACATTTCACACATTCACTCTTCATTATTTATCGATTTGGCACACTATTCCTAAATTTGTCTTTGTCGCCTTTCAAGCACTTGGCCGTTGCTAGGCCGCGTTTCTTTGCCTGGCTTGGTCGCAGCTGAGAGGAGTTTCTAGCCAGTGCGGCAGAGCTTTGATGTCATCGAAGAGAGCTTGGCCAGGGCTCTCGGTAGCCGACGCCTGCCGGTGGCCAATCATCAAGTAGTCACTCCGAATCTTCCCGAGCTCCACGCCCTTCTGGATGAGTTGCCGCGCTGCCAGCATCTGTCTTGCCGGCGGGTGGAGATTCACAAACGTCCCGATGAACGAGATACCTGCCGTCGAAAGGTAAGACATTTTTTACTTGTTAATCTTTTTTAAATTGATTAATAATATGTTCTAGATGCGCCAGATAAATTCGGAAGTAGGTAATTGATTAGCATTATGAGTGAAGGGAGTGGGAAATTTACAATTTAATATTGTGCACACAGATTAACATGAAACTTCCAGGAAACATTTAAAAAAAAATTGAATTAGCTATGGCAAGTTCAATATTTATTTTGATAATAATTTTTGAAGTTGTCAAAACCCCTAGGCCAGCAATTTCATTGCTGTCATTTGCCTGACAATTAATATTTCAATCAAAGGTACCCGGACCCTGTGCAAACGAGATCTTATGAACTGATTTACATTTTTTAAACAATCCCTAGTAAATATCCAAAAATACTACACCCTAAAAGCAAAAACGATTCTAGACAGATTTTATTCAGCACAAAAAAATCGTTATAGAAATTGTCAGATAAAATGAGTATCCGTGTGAACGCACCGATGCTGCACACGTTGTAGCCGAAGGTGTGCGCCCCCACGTTATCCCAGCCGCGACCCTCGTAGGCGTAGCCTTCGCCGCCCACCAAGAAGTTGTAGGCGATGTCGTTCCAGCCCTGGCTGTCGATGTGGAACGTCTGCGCCGTTCGGACGATGAACGTGCACTCGGACTGGCTGGTGCAGTTCTCGGTAGCCGTGTGGCTGATGATCACGTAGGGCACGGGCAGGTCGAGGAGGTCGGGCGGTTCGGCCGTGGGCTGCGCCAGCCACTGCTTGCGCGACAGGATGCGCAGCTTGCCACTCAGGTTGAAAGCTGCGGGAGGAAACGTAAATAAATGTCTCGGCTCTCTCGTGTTCTGAACCACGTTGGGGCTTAAAATAGAATCTAGAAAATGTCGTGTTTGGCCTTGTGGTTGTGTTTATGGGCTGGAGAGCAAATAGAAAAAAATCTATGTGAATATTTATAATGTATATAACCAAAACTGTTTGGTCTAACAATACTTAGAAGCAAGATCCATTATCAAATTTATAATGAGTAATATCATTAATTAAATGCATTGCATTTAGATATAAAATGTTTCTATACTGCCTATATTTTGTGAATGGGTAAATAATAAATGCGTGTTAAAGATTTTCTGTTGAGTGATAAATGATAATACATACACTTTTTAGCTGTATGTTACCAAGTGTAAATAATGTAAAAAACTTGGCAAATATAAACCTATGTGTACAACGTTTACCCATGGAATACCAATTCGCAATCGGAACCAATGGTATAGCTCGTTGGTCTTTGCCTAGCGTCTAGGCGGATGGCCATGGCGTCATTCTCGACACCTTCTTAAAACCACAAACTAAACAAACATGATCATTAAACTGACCAATAAAAATAACTTCTACGAAGCGAATATCATTTCTAAGAAAAGATAGCGTTTAAAACCCATCAAAGCCAGTATCCAAAGGAAGCTAAGAACGGATCATTGCGGTTAGTGTCGGATCATGATAATAATTAGACAGATATTTTATTTACGGTAATTGGCATTGGGTGGGATATAGTCGATCCCATTACTTGTCTTGTCTTCTCTGAACCCATCCTTCAAGTTGGTTTTGGTCGAGAGCACGATGATCACTGTGATCATTGCCGTGAGCACGGACAGAATGACAGCCACCGAAACGGCCGCCTTGCGAAATGGTACCTTCGCCTTTCCGCTTTTCTCCTGGCCTTTGGAAATTCCTGGGAAAAAGATCCGGGTTCAACAAAGATCAGTAATCATGATAGGGCACAGCCCTAGTGCACAGCTACAGTTTATCTGCATGCTTTTCGCAACAAACGTTCAGGCGTGCACATCTGCGTTGTGCTTACAGCAAGCTTTAATTGCACTTTTTTAATGCATTACGTAAGATGGTTAGTTAGCGTATAGAAGACAGAACATATGGCTTCTTGACAAGCAAATGTTTGTAAAATGCCTGCCAACTTGGATTTCTCTGATGCTCTGCTTTTTCGGACCAACTTTTGGCACACCCACTCCCCAATCCTGTAAAATTTTATTTGGCGTGTTCATTAAATGAACGATAAGCCCAAAATGATCAGTTTTAAGCTGATCAGTTTTCGAGCTGAAATCCGGCCATGGCTGATGCAAATCGGTAGCAATGTCCTTGGATTGCCGGGAAGTTGATATCAATGATGTAGTTCTCTTGCCAGCCTCTTTGTTTCCGTCACAGAATGCAAATGCGTTGCTTATCCTCATTGCACAAGGACTGGTTTGGTTAGCGGACGTCTGATACTGACGATATAACATTGTGATTAATGAATATTTCCCAGACGGCAAGTATCCCAAGACTATTTTGATGAAAATCAACAGAATTGTTGTGATTAAAAACTTCGAGGTTTCTGGAGAATTTCTCATTAGGATGGGGACATTTTTATAGTCTCAGATGACAGCGCTGAGTTGACAAATCAGATCCCGATGGTTTACTTCTACAATCATATTATTTATTTCATCTCATATTATTTTTCATCAAAGCGATCGCGAGCATTTAGAGGAGAATACTAGAGTCCGTATCCAGTCCGTATTACTAAAATCGTATATTTCGCTTCATGAACCGATGCCATTGTGTTGTCAATGCCAAAGAGGATGTGTGGATACGGTTGGAAAAAAAATATTGACAATCTAAATTATATAAACAATAGCAAGCGTGCTTGTCAAATGGCTTAGCGCTTAGCGGGTAAACTTACTATGCATTAGGTGCCAATGTACTTGTTACTTATTAGCAAATACCACTTTCCCGAGAATCACTTTTTGACCTGATTCTAGGACATTCATCCGACAAAGGCTGACATTTTTGCAAAGGATATATTTTTATCTTCACTGTGACCTGCTCATCAATATAACATGCTTATCAATGGTGTCAATTGTCACTAATTGAGATGAGGAAAGTCAACAACACGCCTCTCACCATTGGAAATAGTTTGTACGATTAGTTCATTCTTGTTCGTCTCCGACGAGAGTATTTCCAACTGCCTGTGTTCGGTGCATTTCACCTCGTAGTCGTGTCCATTCTTCAACTCGCCATCCGCACCCGTCGCGTACACAAACTGTTTGATCGTCACCGGCCCCTGGTAAAACGTCTTATTACCGAAATGAATGTCCGTCGAATTTTTCACAGCAATGTTCCCGAAATTCGCCCGTTCATTGTGCTGAGCGGCACTGACCGCGAACGCGTTGCCGTCGGTGGCCAGGTCAGAGGAATCGTCGACATCACTGACATCCCCGGCACTGTCGTTAGCACTTTCGTTGGCACTTTCGTTAGCACTGTCAGCGGCCGCGTTGTCCACACCGACGTCGTCCTGCAGCCCACTGTCGGGTGAGCACTCTGCACCGTTGCACTCGACCATTATGCCGTCACATGGCGTCGGCAGCCGCGAACGAACGTCCTCCGGCGTCGAGCAGTCGACGAGTGCTGAGCGGCGCCGTCGCTGCAGTTCAGACCGCGGTTCGACGTCGGCTTCAGCGACGTCATCGTGCTGCTGCGAACTTGCGAAGTGTGCTCCGCCTCTTCTTGCTCTCGCACCAAGGTTCGAGAAAACGACTACAACAAATTGCAGCGTGATTATCAATAGCAGTGACGTTTTTTCCACTCCTTCTGTTTTGGTCCTGAATAGCAGCGCGAAGAAGACAATCGGATACGCGTATAACAAGCGTAATTCAAACTCATATCGTTCCAAATGAGCATCAGCAGTGGACAATGCCCATGGTCAAGAGAAAAATAAATTAATTACTATTTTTCAGTTGGTTCGATTCGGTTGGTGTTCATTTCGTGTGGCAATTTTCTAAAGAATGAGTAATTGCTTTGTATATTTAATGCATTCTGTTTACGCCAATTTGATTTGGAATTAAATACGTCTAATCGGATTATTATGAAAAATAAAATAAATTCCAGTACCTATTAGCTCTCCTTGCACCGTTTGCATTTACCCGCTGGTTCCATTATTTATAATTCTTTTGTTTTTCCAATTTTACTTCTCAAAATAATATGCAAATATAAAAACTATAGAAAATAATATAGAAAATTACGCTCATCCACCAGAAATACTAAAAAGTAAACGTGGAATAGGAAATCTCCGACTCAAAACCGCAGTTAGATATTTTGGCAAATAACAGTCTAACAGAGTGATGACATAAATTAAATATGTATGAATAGAATATAATAGAAATAGAAATAAAAATGAATATAAAAATTACGTTTTCTTTGAACTTCAAGTATACGGAAATTGAAACGCTCTAGCTCCCTTCCTAAGTTCCTGGTATAGCTTATACTGATTGTACTCGATAGTGATGAATGTTTAATGCAATTGCGTTAGAAGTGGAACCATTGGTGGAACACTCTAAGCATGGTCTGTCAAACATATTAAACTATAATAATAATATACTCTCAAACAGCAGCAGATCAAATAAATAGATCAGCGTTTCTATCGACTGGAGTTGACAGCGACGCTGCTTCCCACCAGGAATGAACAGGTTCGCTCCCCGATACGTCGGCGTCGCTTTTTGTCTATTGATATTCATCGTTTCACGGTTTCACGTTGCTCATTGCTTCGTGAATTACGAGGAGCCAAGCTGAGACAGCGACAGTAGCGTTCCTGGCAGCCAGATTATAACCATAACGGTATTTTATTATAGCCTTCAAGATCAACACAATTTATATGTATGAAAAATCGATGTTGTCACTCAAGAACAGCGTGGTCCAGTGGGTTGAACGCTGGAATTCGGACAGAAGATTTGCGCGACCCGAGTTCGTTCCCGGTACCATGCATGGTTTTTTGGTAATGTCTGGCTGAGGCAAAGAACGGTATCCACCGAAGTACGCACTGAAGTATTGAAATTGGATATCAAATGTAAGTAATACAAGGTGATAATTTAAAAGAGCACACCAGTTCACCATGTGCAATGAGTAGGTTGGATGCAATGCCATCAGGCATCTTTGGCGTGTAGCAGTGCCACCTGCCTAGTGATCTAGCGGCGTGGGTTTAAATCCCAGTGACTTTTTGAAACATGAATTTCTATCGTAGTAGTGAAGAGTAACGTAGTAAAAAATACTAAGTCACAGATTTGTTCAATTTTAGCCAACAGGTGGCTCTGTCTGTTTTGTGCAAACTCGTGGCCATTCAGACCAAACTGTTTGGCCAAGCTAATTGCACGAGCTTAGGGTGCTAGGGTGGGGCGTATAATTTTCCCGCAAAAATCCAAACCAAGGTCGCGAAGCGACTGAGATTTGGACTTTTGCTACAAACCTTATTGACATTCGCCCAAAATAAATGCAAAAAAGTTAACATATCTTTTTTCTTGGCAGGATTCGAACTCGGTACCTTTGGTCTGTCAATCACGTACCTTATCCGCTCGGCTGTCGTGACACGATACATAAATGAAGATTTTTTGGATATATGAATTATTATTGTTATGAACCGAGCAACTTATCCACCCGACCATTCTAGTCTTGCGATTATGAGTGATATTTTTAAGTAGGTATATATTGTGAAAGGTCTTTACAATGGTAAAAATGTCGGTCCCCAGTGGGAATTGATCCCAGGACCCAAAGAACACCAACCAGTCGTACTAACCAGTTATCCAACGACGAGTGGTGATATCCAGTAATTATTTTTAATTATATAAATTGCTTTGAACTTGTAGAACATAATAATTCACACGCGCTCTATTGCTTTTCACTCAGTTTTAACGAATGGCGCTAAATTTTCCGGCTGAATAAAGAAGTGATACAAATTGTTTTGAAAATGAATATTTGCATTTTTATATTCGAAACTTGATACGTAACATTTTGGATCACATGAAGCATTCTGGCTTTGGACCAAGGTTTTGGCCCACATTGAGTAGACTCATCTCGACATGTGATTAGCTTCCACGAGTGATTGGGTTCGGACCAATCAGCAGATGATCAAGTGCAGACCACAGGGCCTTAATCACATTTAATCTCAAAAATACAGACTGTTGACAAATTATTTAAACTTTTTATTCGTCTGCCACCACAATTGAAGAATTGATTAACACATGGTAACATAAACAGGAATATTTGAATGTAAAATAGTGCTAAGGCACCAAAAGCTAAAAAAACAATAATAGATGAGTTTTTAAATAAGTGAATAGTGTTTAAATCTGTAGGTTAATTGTACAGCTATGCTACATTTTTCAACGAAAACCATAGATGCTCTCAATATTGAAAAAAATATGCAAAAACTAACGAAAAGTCTAAAATTTGACTACAGCGCAACCTTATGGTGATCAGCCCTATGAGAAGATTTAGTCGATTCACGGTCGGTACCTGTGATTCCTTATCAGAATTATCATCGCGGATCTTTTTAAAGTCTATCGGTCCATTGAATTTGGTTTGTAATTTAAATTGTAAACGAACTGAAGACAGGGGCGGATCTAGCCATGATTTCTGGGGGGGGCGATTTTATTTAGGCTGTCTGTCGGGGGGGGGGGGGGGGGGGGGGCAAATTCTGAAAATATCGATTTTTTTTGGAGTTATGCACAATGTTTATATAAACTATTATAAGCGTATGAGAGTCACTTTTCGGATAAAATAAATAGTCTAAATGTTTTCCCCAGAATTTCGGCAATCATCGTCAGAGGAGACACAACATCAACTTGAATATTTTTATGGTTTGCCCTCCAAGCCGAGAATCCATGAATGAAGAGGGCACAATCAATATACTTGCGAAATGATCCTTCCTTGGCTGGTGAATACTCAAGCCAAGGAAAAAGGTCGAGATACAATTCACCCATTACAAATCAAAATTCTATCAAAATGACGTCATGATACACACTCGCTAAAGCCAGGCAGAGCAATTCGGGCTGTGATTTCTCCATCAACCTTTTTTAATTTTAGCAGAGCTATTTAATTTTTTTTCCAAACTGGTAGCACGTCCAGTGGGTATCTGACGTCATTTTTCTCTGCGTTGAATAGGTCTAAAATGGCAAGAAACATTATTTTCGGGTGGTTTGCAGCTCCACGGCTCTGATGAACTTGGTGAAGTCGTCCACAACGCCAACTATCGTGCTGTCCGAATTCATTAGAAGTAGTTTGAGGGAGAAATTTCAATGACGATTTTACCTTTCTGAGAGGACAATCTTCCGCTTTGAGTGTAAATGTAATGGCAATCAAATAATATCAATATGCCAGCGTCGGTAGCTTGCTGCCCACCCGCTGTGTCCACCGCACTAACTGTTCTGGATCTCGAGAGTCGAGATGTGAGTGTGACACAATACTCGACACGAGCTGACACGCATGGAATAGCAGCTGTGTGTTTTCTTTATACTCTACGCTTGCCTACGAAGTCACTGTCAGTCTCAGTCAGCTACAAGTAATCCGCACTGGCACAAGAGTGGCCGCTCAACTTCCCATGAATGCTCTAATTGTTCAATTAAATAAAAATTGAAGTTGGATCAATGTCGCATTTCTTAACTTTCAACCGAATATCGCAGTTGAATTATCCGTATTTCGTATTTTCTTTCTAATTTCACGGTGACCCGGGGGGGGCGATCGCCCCCACCGCCCCCCCCCTGTATCCGCCCCTGACTGAAGAGAGACTGGAAAGAGTAAATGAACCTGTGCATAATGTCTTTGGTCTGACGGCTTCTATTTATAGCTATAAAGGATAACATAAAGAAACCCATTTTTTTTAAATAAAGGAAAACTGCTTGTAAATAAATTGCATGTTATTTGTTTGGCACTTATCTTGAAAATGGCGCCATAATGACGCTTTTTAAGCGTTTTAGCATTTTTTTCCAAATAATGCGACAATTGATCTTCAATCGGTATATTTTCTTTATTTCTTGTTTACTCAAATACAGGGTCAAGTTTCAATCTCCATCTAGACTCTAGTGTATCTCGGGTTACTTTTAATCCGGCTTGCGAAGCCTGGCGATGCTGGCGATTTCCCACAGTCTTCTTCACTATTACTAAATTTACTTCCGGGACATCAATCATCATCAAACTCTTCATCCTTTTCTACCAGTAGGTCCTGAGGACTTTTGATCCTGAGAGTTTTATCGATGTACCCGTCTCTCGTTATCCGTAATTAAATCGATCATGAATACTAAACGTATTCCTATTACTAAAATGAAAAAAGATGTTTTTTGTATGAGACATTCCTGTCTCTCTCGTTTGCATTGGTTCCTCCGTGAATTCGCAATCGCATTAGTTCGGGTGGGTGACGCAGGATTGACGTGACAGCGCCAACAGCACCATAATGTCAAAGTTATTTACTATTTTTATTTTAGTATCTCTTTGGTCGTCTTATGGTTTGGCCGAATTTTCGGCTGATGACTGTTGGTCACTCGGATTAAATAAAGCCAACCTACTTTGCTCAACATGCGATCACTTAGAAGAATTTGGTCTAGGAGTCATGAAGTAAGGTTATGTTTTTCACTATTTATTTAGCCGAATAACTACTAAGTAGTCTCTCAATTTAATTACGTTTACCATGAATGTCAAATAATCGATTTTAGGACAGTATTATCATTTTAAGATAAAAAATATGAATTTTCAAATTTTGGGTTAGCATGGTTCTTCGTCTTACGAACCTGATATCGAGAGTTAAATGGACCCGCTATTGACCCTATGTCAAAACGTATGACTGTTCGATCACTCTGTGAAAGTGAAATAACCTAGGCCCGTTCGTTGCCTCCTCCGCCCACTATAACTCTGCATTGATTTAAGATTGCATGTGGTTGCAACGACTACAATTGTCTGCACATGTTTTCAATATATCCAATTTCCTTGGTAGAAGTGGCTTATTTCTTTTCAATTACCAATGCACAGAACAAAGATCTTAGTCATAAATTTACATGTTTTATAGATATGTTATTATTTTTTAGGGATCATTGTAAGGAATGCTGTCAACATGATAAAAGCGAATATAAAGTAAAACAATACGCTCGGGCAATCCTCGAAGTGTGCACATGCAAATTTGGGGCCTACCCCCAAATTCAAGGTATGTGGAAATCGTATGAT
Source organism: Nemurella pictetii (assembly GCA_921293315.2). Classification (NCBI taxonomy): domain Eukaryota; kingdom Metazoa; phylum Arthropoda; class Insecta; order Plecoptera; family Nemouridae; genus Nemurella; species Nemurella pictetii. The sequence goes on along the minus strand of OV121118.1, from coordinate 6,767,665 downwards.
TGTCTGATTTAGTTGACTCACATCTTATTTTTTTACTGTAGGTAGGTGATAATCAATTATTTGTGGTTGCAGCTTTTGTCAAAAGTGACCGTCCTGGGAAATTTCCGAATCTACAAATCAAATATGTCCGGGGCCTGGATCCAATAATAAAGCTGTTTGACAGAGATGGAAACATGGAGGAGGTATGCAAATTAAAGGCTGTTTTGGAATCGTGATTTTCATTAACTATCAAGTATCAATGACACTAAAATGAGTATAAAATGAGCTATTGGTCAAACAAATCACTGTAGTTTAAAAAATATTGCAGAACTGTACAAGGTATCCTTTGTTTGAAATTTCAGACTCTTGCTATTGACAAGTGGAACACAGATTCGGTGGAAGAATTTTTGAAGACACATTTGATAACAGACACTGAAAAAGATGACTATTTGAAAACAAATAAAGTGTAAAATAAATTCCCTCTTGATGGTGGTGATGTGGTTTTAAATAAAATTGAATTTTGTGTAAAATTATACTGAGTGATTAATGACTGAATCCCAAAATTCCCATCCTTGGCATACAAATCTGCTTTAATAATGACAATGCCAAAAACCGAGTTCCGAAACCTAGCCAAGGTTGATAGGCCGATAATTTTTTGTCTTCTGGAACTAGGCAAACATTGTTTGTACCTAAGATCATTTTAAATATTGAAGGCAGAATCTTGTGAGATTCCAAATATTTCCAAATATTTAATCTCAAATACCTTCCTTCCAGAGCCAATTATATTTCTAGTGAATCTTTTCAACCAAAGAAGATAGGGAAATCTCAATTGGTTTTCCTTGGTGGGTATTTCACGTCATTTTTCCTTGATTGGAAAGGTCAAATGCAGAGCAAAACTTCAACCATTCCGCTGAACAAAGTTTTGATCTATGCAGATTGGTCAAACATTATCTGTTTCAACTAAATTGATATTTTATTGCTTTTATCTACCAGGAAAAATCAATGCCTCCAAGAATTGTTAATCTATTAATTATTTTACATAATATATTTATTTTCTATACAACATTGGTCGTGTGACATTTATCGATGGTTGACAGTGCCTTGGTACCTAGAAGGGCGTGTGGGAAGGAGTGGGCACGCTCATCAACGGAGATTCCATGTGGTCCATAGGCACTGCAGGCCCAGGAGACTGGCCTTGTGTGCCGATCTTCTCGACCAGCGTGTCATAGAGCTGGTGTGTCGTGTCGCTGTGCTGAGCCGAAGGCTTCAGACTCAGCACCAGCGTTTGCAGCCGGGCAGCAGGAAGCTTCGGATGGATGTACCTGTCACCACAAGCACAGAGTGTCGGTTAAAGGTTCAGCCAAAGGTTTCATTAGATCTTTGTTGAAATAATCTACAGTGACTATAATGGATTCGAATTTAAGGAAACTTCAGTATTAATTTTTTTTATTAGTGCATGTTTCAACGCTCTTGGATTTGAAAGCTTTGAAAATGAACGATGGCACCAAGAACTGCATATATGTACAACCATAATATAATGAAATCTCAGTAAATTTACTGATTGAATGATATGTGTACAATAAATGGCAAGTCTCCCCCAATTTAGTAATTTGGAAAAAAGTTAACAGTCTCAAATCCCAGTAGGAAAACAAAACAAGTATTGGTGGGTTAGCAAAGCAGAAAAAATGCGCGTCCGCACCGGGATACGAATCCGAGCCCTTTCCTCAACCAGCGAAGCAGGAATCTTGTGTTGCCAGATAGCTCAGTTGGTCAGAGGAGCCGCCCGGCAAGCGGAAGGTCCCGGGTTCGTATCCCGGTTCGGACGCGCATTAATAAAGCAGGCAGCATAGCTTGGCAAAACGTCGGGAAAAGTTTGAGTAGGTTTTCTGAAAACAAGTGTCTTTACCACAACAGCTTGAGCAGGTGCTTGGGCACGTTGTCCCTGGCCATCCCTGCGAAGAAGAACTCGTCGAAGATGACGGTGCAGTAGTCCTCGGCGGCAAACTCTTCCGAGTTGTGCACGAAGAGCGAGATGAGCGTGTGCAGGAAGGGGTCCTCGAACGCGCGCTCGTTCTTGCAGTTGGCGAGCGTGCCGAGCACGCGCATCAGCCCGACGCGGTCCTTGGTGCGTGCCGAGTGCAGCGTGTAGTACATCGCGACGATGCTCGCCACGTTGCTCTCCTGGATGTACGCCTGGCACGCGTCCGGCGGCGGCCCTGTCGTGCGCCACAAGCCAAGCCGAGTCGTAATTAGTGGTTAGGACGTTAGTTTCCAGAAATGTGGGTTATCTGGGTTTTTGAATGCTAAGCTTTCAAACTTAAGCTTTTCCTTTGCACATGCAATCTTAGCACATTCGTTTTCAGAAAATACTATTTGAAAGTTTACCCAGTTTCTTGGGTAATTCTTGTCACCACTTTCTACATAAATTCTATAATCTCAATTAAAAAGAGGAAAAAATTATGAGAAAAATAAAGATGGTTTCACTGCTTGGTGCTTTATTTTTTTCACTCCAGAATTCCTCTTGATAATTTTGTGACCAGAGCTTGAAGATTGTCAAGTGACTGAAACATAACTAAATAATGATTGACGAACCGGAATGCTCGATGATGGTGATGGCCGATTCTCTCTCGTCTGGCGGCAGCTTGCAGTTGAGCCCCCTGACCTGGTCGTCCACGATCAGGGACATCAGCGCCGGCAGAAACTTGGTCACGATTTGGCTGTCCAACTTCGGCTCCTTGAACTCCTGATTCCGCAAGAGTCACGGCAAAATAACAAACATTGAGTACATATATATGCAGTTCTGGACATTTCATAAGTAATGTTTTTAACAAATTGCAGACATGGAATAGTAAGTCGATTTGTTGATGAACGCATCATTTGCGATCGTTCTTACCTGAGCATCAATCATCTCCCAGGCACTGAGTCCAAGAGCCAACATCCTTAGCAACAAGATGAGGACAGTGTTTTCCTAAAAAAAGAGAAGTGAGTACCTGGTAAGATATTTTGCTCAATGAACAATATTTTGAGTTTCCATTTGCCAATTAACCCCAAATTCTTTAATAAGAAAAAAGTTTATACACATGTTCTGGCTAAAAGTTAATTGACAATTATAGTTGTGAAGAAGGCTGTCACCAGAGCATCATCGTTTATCACCGCTGCAAGTTTAATTTTCCTCTCAGTAAGTTACGCTGCTCTTTCCATCATTCACTAGAATTTACTTACCAGCAGTTTTGTTTTCATTTACTGTCATGGCCCAAACTTTGAAGAAGACTTAAATTTAGGACATGTTTGATAAATAACACCGCAGTAAACGCAGAGTTAACGTGCACAGTTTCTGCGCTGCCAGCAACACAAGCGGAGCATCGCGTAGCTCACCCTGGGCATCTGCTCGTTGTTGATGATGTGTTGAAGGATCTTGGTGGCCGACGTCGCCAGGAAGTTGATGGCGTAGGGATCGCACAGGGTCATCGAGAGGTCGCCGAGGACAGTCTCTTGGCCGCGCTTGATGCTGTCCAGGAAGCCTTGCAGCTCGCGTGAACGCTTCACGTCAACGTTCTTCTCGCGGATGCACGCGTCCAGGCACCACGTGAACTTGTGGCACGGGTCCACCGAGATTATGTCTTGCACCTATCGGCGAGAAATTGAGGTACCTACGTTTTAGTACAGGTCCTTGTATGCCCACAGGGGAATTAGGTGGAAGGAAACGTTTACGTAATTGTGCTTGGAACATGTGCCAATAGGTATACCAGGACCACTCACCTGTAAATTTTACCAAATTTACAATCCTTTTTAGCGCAGCATCATCAGCGTAAAGTATCTTTACAGCAGTGATTGCGAAGGTAAAGCGATGATCCGAGCTCCGTATCGTAGCAACATGCCGTGTCAAAACTTGAGGTTATAGAAATTTACACTCATCATTGTTTCTGACATTCAAATGAAGAATTTTGAATGATTAATTATTTGCTATTGCGCTGCGATAGTTTAATAACCAGTAAATAAGTAATTAATTTATGGTAAAATGAGCAGGCAATTATGTTGTTTACTTTTCCTCTGCCTCCTTGAACCAATGAATTTGAAATACTTAAGTAATAATATCTAGAACAGAACCTGTCAAATTATACATTAGGTCTTCCTATACAATAGAATTTTGACCGAAATCGGTTGGAAATGGTATCTCTACTACCGCATTTATGATTAAACAGCTGCGCTAAGTAGTAGTAGGCCGTAAGCCCTAATACAGAAACTGGTAACAATAACAAGGTATATAGTGATTGGACAAGGAAATATTTCTCAGAGCGGCTGTTTTTTTAAGGGCGTAAGCTTGAGTAAGCATATATTGTTTACCAACACACTTACCGACAATTCGTTTGCGCTATGTGCATATGTTTGCGCTATGCGCATATGTCTGCGCTATGCGCATATGTCTGCGCTATGCGCATATGTCTGCGCTATGCGCATATGTCTGCGCTATGTGCATATGTTTGCGCTATGCGCATATGCTTGTGCCCAATGGGCACCAAGGTTGAGCGAAGCTCGAGCTTGTTTAATGAAAATGTTAATCAGATTGTCATGGTAACAGCCAATCAGAGAACTTCAACTGTTTTCTTGGATTGTCTCGTTACTGTGAAATCGACCCTCAGTACCGTGGCGTAGTTAGACCGTAGACAATAGATTTACTTGCCTCAAGATCATGAAGGGCCATCAGTAGTTCCGCTCGCAGTGTGCAGTAGTGGATGTTTCGAGTGCGCAGGAAAAGTGTGCGCAGAAATTGCAAGACCATGTCGTAGAGCTTCACGCTTGTGCCAATCATGTGCGCCAACTTTTGGACCACCTCTCCTTGCCGACGAACCTTGCACGGCGAAGAAACGTACAAATTAGATTTTACTTTTTTGAGGCGCATGTCTCCTAAACTTAACTCAAATCTACAAGTGATTTGGAAATAAGACATTTTTAAATCAATGGTAACACAATTTCTACCTAAATCAAAGTTTAAGCATAATATCAGATCTAGGATAGACCCGTATCAGATATCAATAAGTACCTTGGGAGATGGAGAGAAAAATAAATTGTTAAGATTAAGGTGATCGAAGAGAACAAGTTCTTTCTCTTTGATATATTGGCTTAGAAGCGGTGAAACTTCGTCTCCAAACAGCGACTGGTTGTCTTTCCAGATTTGCCGTTTCACCTCCGTGTCCGTGTCCCCGTAGAGCTCTCTATCACGCACCTAGAGTATAGAGAAGCAGCTACATATAGTAGACACATTGTAATGTCATTTCCGTATGACTTATCTTGATGATTTCACTTGGAAGTTGAAATTAGAACTTTTAATTAATTTTTCGAATTAACCAGTGTCCAGAATCCAACCATTTATGAAACATGGCTGAGTAATGTTCTCCTTCAAGTTGACCTGTTTCTTTACAGATCAGTACCTATATAAATGTACTAAAACCATTTAATTCAAATATGAAAAAAATCCATTTCAGTAGTTCGTAAATCATAATATTCATAATTTTAAGTTTGTAGGTAATGTAACAAAGAGTTATACAGTTTGAATAAAGTAAGACCAAGAAGAAACGTACTAGCACTCGCAAGTACTTGTCATCTATGTGTGGGGTGTTGCGTAAGATGCACATTATCACTGGGCGAAGAGCTTTCACTCGAACCACTGGAAAACTCTTTGCGAGGAGTTCTCGCAATTTTTTGTCTCTCTCCTTGCCCTCTTTCTGTCCGATCTCGTTAATGTGAGCCAACAAGCGATCTCGAAGCTCCTGTGAAAAAATGTAAGGGATCTGATTACAAATTTGTCTGCTTCCATATTTCTATTTTCTATCTTATCACATAATTTATCATCAAACTACCAATGACTTTATTATAGATAGGTAACCATAGTTAAGAATTAAAGGCACCTAGCTTGCAAATGGTAATATTGTATCATATTTATTATTGAAAATATATAAAAAACTAAAAATTAGTTTTTGGTTTTGATGTGGTTTCTTTTCCCTACCATGATGAGTAGTATTTATTTCTAATGTGGTTTTAAGCATAGTATCCATACGTGTACTTAACATGTTTCGCTGTTGATTATTGTTGATGGTGAAAGAACATACCTCTAATACTGATGTATGAAAATCCAATCTTTTAACTCCGTGAAGATCTAAAAGGGGCAGCATCGGTCTCAGTGACGGAAGAAGAATGCCATTTTCAAGCTGAAAATGTTAAATATTGTTAATTCTTGTGCCACTCCTCACTAACCCGTTTTATTCCCTCCATGAGTTCCTAAACTCCTAATTTCATTTAAAATTTACTATTTATTTTATATTTGTTGAGTTAGTACCTAGTTTTACTTTTTGACGATGCCCATATTATGTACTATGTACCGATCGACGGGAATATAATAAAATACAATACAATACAATACAATACAATAAATTTAAACGTCACTTTCAATTTCTTAGATTTAACCATTTAAAATAGCAAACAGTATACCTGAAACTCTTCTATCGCTTTTAATGGATCTGTACAGCTTGTTAATGAGTCCCGAAGAAAACTTTGTCCTGGTACACCAACATCTTCCAGGCCAGTTCCAGGCATTTTTGGAAAGCTCATTTTGAAAAACTTTTAGATTTCAATATATGCAATTTTCCTCTTTCCTTAATGGACACTTTACTAATTGAAATTCAATTATTTACAAAATTAAACAGAGAGCACGTTTGTATACAAATTTGTAAACGTCACTTTTCAGTAGACGTCAAAAATCGCGGCTGTTGAACAGCTGATGACGCTTTACAGACAACGTAACCCCACTTTTTGAGTCCTTTGCAATCTGCCGTGCTGTGAATTTGATCACTTTCCGAGTATAAACATAGCAGAGAAAAAGAGAGCTAGTACATAAAATGGATCCAGAAATGATGGCTAGGCTCGTTCCTCAGAAAGAAACAGTTCGTCCTGCTTGTAAAAAGTGTGGATATGCGGGACACTTAACATTTCAGTGCCGAAACTTCATCAAAGTTGATCCGAACAAGGAAATAGTCCTAGATGTAAGCAGCACAAGCAGTGACAGCGCTACCGAATATCTCACGCCACTCACAGAGCTGCGAGAAAAGGAACTCGACACGAAAGTCAAGAAGGCTAAGAAGAAGAAGAAAAAGAAGGAACATAAACGCAAGTCAAAGTCTCGTAACCGCTCTCGATCCGGATCTGAAAGCGATAGCGGTGATGATGACGAGGATAGGAAAGATGACCGAGATAAAGAAGCAAGGAGAAAAAGAAGTAAGAAGTCGAGTAAGTCTAAAAAACACAAAAAAGAAAAGTCTTCGCACAAAAGTTCTAAGAGTCACAAGAGAGAGAAGCGCAGTAACAGCGACAGCTCCAGTGATTCAGAATAAGAGCTATATTTTACGGTATAATTTTAAGACATTTGTTTTTAAAATGCATTTTAAGTTTCTTGCTCTTAAATTCCTATTTCCATACAAATAAGCAATAAAGCTTAAATTTAAGAAAACTTATATTTATGTATATATAAGCAACAATTAAAATACCCATTGCAACTTAAATGATCTTTTATTCAAACATATTATCATGATCACCCTCTCCATCTGTTAAATATCAGTCATCATCATTGCCCAACAAACTGAACTTGTTGGAAAAGTTGCCTTGGGCACAGTCTTCTGGTTCCGAACCATTGCTTTCCTCTTCATCGTCGTTGTCGTCGTCTGCTGTTCCTGCAGCTTCCGCTGATTCTCCGTCTTCGTCATCCGAGATATCCACTTCTTCGCCTTTCCAAGCTGTACTTTCTACTTCTTGTAATCTTGCTTGCACCCACAAAACAAACTCCACATCTTTGTGAGTTCTCCACATTTCTAGATGCAAAATCACAGAAAATAGTTTTAAAGCCAGTGACCTTAAAAGGTCCAGAGTTAATGGGTAGGGATATAAATTAAGCCTGGGCCAAATTTCAACAGCTACAGCAATCAAAGAGATTAGATATATTTCTCTAGATGAATACTTGTACATGCTAAGGCCAGGCCAACAAAATCAGAACAATTAGCTTCAAATGCTGATAACCAAGTAGGTATATTTGAATATTGTTCATAAGTCTCAATTGGCACCCCAGCCAAACTGATCACTATTTCAACTGCATGTGCTGCTGTTCTCTAATCCTATCCGATCCGAATTCCACAATCGGCCCAACTTACCCTTGTTAGCATTGTAGCCTGGTGGCTGAAGACACAGACATATCTTCCCTTCAAGCGCCATACGAAGGAGCTGATTGGCTGCCCGGTGGGAGTCAAGCCGTGCAGCCCGTGCTGTGTAATATCCGCGCTTGGTTGCCCAACCGTTGCACACGTCCATTGCCGACCACTCGTCATCGCCTGCCAAAACAATTTACAGCCATCAGGAGCTGCGTGACAAGTTCTGCTACTCTTAGCTTCTAATTACTTATTGTTGTGTCATCGTTACAATCATTACAATCGTTGTATAGTTGTCTTGTGTTTGTTGTTGTGACGCTGTTTATCGTTGTACTAGACTGTAATTAGACGGTCTTTAGGTATCTATAGGGAAGTAATCATTGAAACAGTTGCAATATCTTTTAAATGCCCATTGTAAGGCAATGCAAAATTATGTAAAAAAATGAAAAGTTATAAGTGAAGGATTTTGTACATAACTGCTTCTATGGTTTGGAAGGAAAAGGCATTGAAAGCAAAGGTTGAATGGGCTCACTGACAAAGAACCACTTGGTGCTTAACAAAGTGGTCAGGTGAAAAACTGCTGTACACATACAACAATTCACTGTTAGTTGAAGCAAATCAATTACCTTACTACCTTATAACTAAGCTAAATAATATTTTACCTTCTGGGTGCTGTAGCTTGAAAAGATCTGGCAAATCCAAGCGTTCCGCCAGAAACTGGATTACGGAGAACGGTTCTCGCAATTGTGCGATCGGAAAGCTGCCCATTAAAATTTGCAATGTCTTAGGAACCTTCGAGGGAAACACCAAGCCAGGACAGTCGCAAAGTCTGACGTTTGCGGTGAGAAAGATGGTCTGGAAATGCTTCGTGTGTCCTGGGGTCTTCGAAACGCTGACGACCTTCCGGCCCATAAGGGCATTCATCAGCGAAGATTTGCCAACGTTTGGTTGACCTACGCATCCGATGGTCAACACACCATCTTTATACTTTTCGTGATGATCGAAGCCAGTGTCGGCTGATTTGGTTATGGTTTCACCGATTTCAACGGCATCATCTGCATCATATTCTATGTTCATTTCTTCTGAAATTTTATTCTGCCATGAGGCCAGATCGACTTGATCTTTTACAATCAATTTGCATGTATCCAAAAGCTTCTGTGCCCCTTCGGCAGCCATCCGCATCTTGCCTCGCTTTCTACGCTCTTGAAGTCCAACTTTGTATGCTTGGTTCGACCTCATATTATAGCCAGGAAAAGAAGTGAAGATAATCACGTTGATTGACGGATACTTCTCCTCAAAGTACTTTTTCCAGGCAACCACTAGTGGGGCGGGTGCCAAGTCGACCTTGTTTAAGACTAGAATCATGTCTTTGTGCAGGGTATCCGTAACAAAGCTGTATAAGGATGGGGGAAATAGGAGACTTGGAAATCGGATGTCGACAATCACCAAGATTATATCGGAAATTTCAACGACTCTCCAAAGTTGTCGCCATGTTTCTAAATTGAGTTCAAAGTAGCTCAACTCTTTCCAGTTAAACTTTTTCTCAATGAGAGAAATATATTCCTAAAAGAATAAAAATCAAGGTCAAGTTTCCATTCAGTAGGTAGGTACTCAGATGGAGACTAATTTTTTTAAATCCTGAACCTACAGTAAAATATCGATGCTCCTTAGCTTCAAGTTGATCACGGCTCATCTCAAAGTTCCATGGAGGCCGCCTCGGAATGTCCAAGTCAGGCAAAAAATAATTTTCACTCTCCACCTCGAGGTCTTTCTCAGTTAGTCGAATCAGTGACTTGCATGCCTCCTCCTTGCGTTCCCGCATTTCTTTGTCGGATTCTCGATGAAACTGGAGAACGTATCTGAAACAAAGCCGTGATTTGATGTTATAAATTGGCACAAACTTGATGAATGCATTGCAACAGGTTATATTTCTTTACCTATTTGGATTCCCTCTGCCTCTTTTAACAACAGGTTGCTGGTTAAGCTTTTGAACCATGTCCTGCGATTCATCCTCTGCACTATCATCATCTTTTTTCAAGAGAAGATTATTTGATGCTGCAAATAAAAAATAAAATAAGTAAACATCCTGGCCTGCGCATTCCACATCTGGATATATAACCTAATGTAAACATACAATTTGCTCTGCAGCCTCTGCATCACAACATAAAATATGATCCATTTGGTACCTTCTGATTGTGTCAGCAAAAATGACAATGTCTTAAGATTCAAACACCTTCATAGCCTGACACCAATTTGAAAGCCTTTATTGAAAATGTCGCCATTGAATTACTCCAAATTCAATGATGATCACATGGCAATAATTTGCTGCCTACAAACTAAAACAGAAACTAATTACTCAATGTATTTTAACTTACACCGACTTCCTGGTACAAATCGCTTCTTTTCATTTTTAGCTTGTAACTGCAATTTCTTTGCTTTGCCACTGAATGGCACCTTTTTTCTTCCTTGTGGCATACTTTTTACCAAAATATGGGCACTTCAAAATACACACACAACGCAATTATGTTTGATCTAGCCAAACCTGAGCGTGACAATTTGGTGAGGGGAAAGGGTTATGCAATCACACACAACACAAGTTACACCCTCTTTCAAGTGTGTGGTGTTGTGACAGCAGCCTGTTAACCTTCTACACATGTTCATTTTACATTTGATCCTATGTGGGATTGGTAGTGAATCACACCAACACAATGGAGGGAAACTATCAATCGACTAGCTCAAGAGATCCAATTTGGACCAGGGTGGCAGGTGATCCAAGATATACGCAGCAATCAACACGACAAAGTGCTGAAAACACAGTAGGTGGTTTGATTGTAAAATTTATACTAGGCAATGTGAACTCACATGTAAACCTATACAATTATAAAAGGAACAAAGGCATCTCGTGATTACTATAAACTTTTTTACTTTTCAGCGGGATAATGTTCACCCAAATGCCGATTTAACAAAAATCCATGGGCTGAAAGCAAAACATGGTTTGAATGTATTTTCTACTGCGGTGTTTATTGCTGGAGAGATGGCTGGAAGCGGTGTCCTAGCATTACCTAGGGCTGTCGTCGATTGCGGTATGAGCATAGAAATTACAAGATTTTAAAAAGGGCTACCAGATTGAACTCTGGAACTAGCTTTCAAACTAGGGCATGTATTGTAGGTACTATGTTTTTTGACCGAAGAGCATAATATTTATTTGTACATTTGAACTTTGTACATTTATGCTGAACTAGGTAATATAATAAAAAAAAATCTTACATGCAAAGGTCAATAAAGCAGTTAACCCATGACAAAAAAAACAACCCACATTAAAAACCAAAAAATGCCGCTTTGTTTGCATTTATGTTTTTGAATGTCTACAATATCAGTACCAAGTGTGCAGGATTGACAGTGGCAAGAAAATTCACCGTAGATATTGCTGTGTCTTGGTCATGAAAATCTAGCTTCCATTTTTAATTTTATTTCTTTCAAATTTTACTTTCAAATTATTTTTTCCAGGCTGGATTGGCCTCATATTGGTAATATTTTTCTGCGTCAATGCTGGATACGGAGGCAGCAGGCTTGGAGTCTGCTGGACCATTTTAGAAGAACGGTATCCAGAATACAGGAAGCCAGTTAGAAATCCGTATGCAACAATCGCTCACAGAGCCGTGGGCATATGGGGAAGGTATTACATTCTGTTAGCATTGTTATGATTTTAAGATAATTTGAAGCAGGGTCTTTGTTCTTGGTTCAGCTCCCAGTCTTCGTCTCGCTTAACGTTTCCTAACTTTAAATTTTTGCTATCAAGATTATGTAATTGCTTATTGGTTTTTATTTAGGAGGCTAGTATCTGTGTGCATTCAATTCACATTGTTTGGAGCTGCAACGGTGTACCTACTACTCGCATCTCAGATCATCCAGGAACTGCTCGAAGATTTGCTGCCACAGATCACATACTGTGTGTGGTTCATTGTTTTGGCTGCTTGTCTCTGTCCTGCTATGTGGCTAGGATCGCCCAAAGACTTTTGGTACGTTCTTGAAATTGTGAATCAGTTCAACAGTTACCGACACGTTAATCACTGCTTTTCAATTAATTGATTTATTTTTATTTTTTAGGGCTGTCGGCATTGGAGCTCTTCTAACAACTGCATTCGCTTGCGTTTTCATTTTTACTCAAATCATAATGGACGGCCTGAATGCCGTAGAACCAGTGAGGCATAAAACACACGACTTCTCGAGCTTTTTTCTTTCATTCGGAACGATTCTCTTTGCCTTTGGAGGCGCATCAACATTCCCAACGATTCAGAACGACATGATAGACAAGAAGAAATTCCCTACAAGTGTAGCAATCGGTTTTGCTGTGATACTAGCGCTCTACATTCCCGTAACAGCTGGCGGGTACTTTGTTTATGGAGAAGCTGTTGCTCCCAACATAGCCGTCACCTTGAGTAGAACAACACTCGTTCATCTAGCCAATATTCTTCTGGCAATACATCTCATTCTTGCCTTCCTCATTGTCATCAACCCAGTTTGTCAAGAACTGGAGCAGATATTCAATGTGCCAACATGTAAGTCTGACCCGAAAAAAATTGTTGTATCAAGGCCTCAAGATGTTTCGACCGATTTTCACTAGTTTTCTCTGCTTGCAGACTTCAACCGCAAGCGAATACTAGTGCGAACTGCGATGATCTTCATTATGGTCTTGATTGGAGAAACTGTGCCGAGTTTTGGGAAGATTCTAACGTTGGTCGGGGGATCAACCGTCACACTATTGACATTCGTCTTTCCATCCGTCTTCTACATGCGACTGTGTGATAAGAAAAGTTTAGACTGGCCTGAAAGGTGATACACCCTGTTCTACCAGTGTCTCAGAAGCTATATGTCAGAGAAACCTTCCTCATCACTCATCAGCTATTGAATAAGAGCTTTTGTAATGATCTCTAAACGACATAAGGAAAAAAAAATTGCGTTGCCCTGAGTTCATAACTTCATCCTATTAAAATGAATTAATCTGTTAACACGTTTTGTGTGATTCCAGACACATTCCAATGTTTGTACGCATCTACCTCTGGGAGCTGATCGTAATCGGTATTGTGGGTGGAACTGCAGCCACCTACACGGCTGTTTTGGCAATATTTGGCGGGCATTCACAGACTGTGCCTTGCTATTGGGGTCTACTATGATTGATAGACATCTGAATAGTGTAACACCTTACCTAGTAGCCAACTAGGAACATAGCTGAGAATTCAATGCTCACACTGTGATGTTTAATGATCTTATCGTGTAGGTATTTGTTGTTTTAGGGATTTAACCAACTATTGTTGCAATATTTTATTGAATAGAATTCTGCACCACAATTTAGCATTACAAAGAAGCATGCAATGCACTTTGCAATGTTTTATCAGATTTATTGGCATCAACTAGGTTGTATTTTTTTAACTAATATATTGCTCTGAGCATGCTACCATTTCCAGCAAGGTTCCAATGGGATCTTCAAGCCATAGAAAGTACACAAACTGTGAGAAAGATGTTTCACCACAATTAGTTTATTTCTGCTCACATCATGGGTGTTATCCAAAGTGAGTTAGTGATTTTAAAATATAGCCAACCTACCACCTAATAACAGAAAGGTGTGTTAAGAAAATGCATGTAAAATGTGTTTTTCTGATTAAATTTTATATGATGATTTTAAATGTTAATGAAAGTGTTAATGCAGTTGCAATCGTATGCAACGTACTGTGGTTTGGCTGAATGTACCGTCATATCCTTAGATGTTGGTTAAGTATCCAGTCTTGCATTACTCTAATCATTCTCTCTTTCAAGTCGATGATCTTGTCTGTGATCTTGACTTAAAGTTTCCCCGAGACAAACATTGTAAGGGTCAATTTTTCCAAGCAAAGATGAAGGATGAAATTCCACAAATGCCATGAAATAAAATCTAGGTACAAGATAGGTACACAGAAATGTAATTTTTTATTAATAGTTGTTTGGCTTAGCAACATTTATTTTAAAAAATTCATTTGTTGACATGTACAAACTTTATGATCAAAATAACGATGGTACGCACATATGTAGGACGATTTCCATAAGAATCTGTATGTCCTCATCGATTAACTATCGTTTCTTGTAGTAACATGGTTTTAAACTTACTACAGGAAGTGCAGATACCTTTGCTTTCTTGCAACTGATATTTTCCACTTTATGGAAGTCCATGAAGTAAAACAGTTGGTTTGTTAAATCCTTGTTAACAAAGCTGAATCCATATTTCTGTACATTCTTTACGAATCCGTCCACGTCCTCGAATCTGCTTTCTACCTCTGCTATCTTCAAAGTACCGCTGAAAATAACCAATCGACAAAAGATAAAGAACCTTTTCTATTAAATAAAAAACTTAACCGACATTGAGTATTGTGTTTTGGGTAAACTTAGAAGTAAGCATGCAGCATAGCTTTGTGTAACCAGGCATCCAATTCTCAACTTCTTAAATGGTGCTTTGCAAGACCTATTATTATAATGCTAATGCAATGCAAACTTACCCATCTTTGAGAACTCTATTAGCCTCCCGCAGATAGTCTTGCAAGTTAGTGCCCATGAGCGACAGACAGAAGACAGCAACGTCGACGGCAGCATCGCCGAGTGGAGTGTGCGCCATATCGCAAGGAGTCACCAGGTCGGACAGAGCGACCAGGTCGAACGAGTGAACCTTGTTAGGGATAGAACGCGCCAGCCGGGCGTCACCGCAGCCAAAGTCTGCTACGATCGCGTTTGGCCTGACGGACAGACAACTTGTTAGCGGAGAACTACACGTTGCGTCACTCGGCGGCTTCTTGTAATTGTTGCAGACATGAGAATGAGTTGAGACTTATTGCATTTCGTTTATTAACTGCAGTCGCCAAGCACCGGAAATGCAAAAGACCCGGGTTTTTCCACCGGTAACAATACTTACTTATAATAACAACACAATACAATTACAATTGCAATACAATACAATACAATACAATAATACAATTACAATAATACATACTAACATTAACTTACTTTTTCTTGAGCATGTTGATGATCTTATCCAAGGGATTGAGTGGCCAATTCTCTACTTGTTGCCTATACCCTTGATGGTATGCCTGGAATGCTTGAGGGTCTGTCTTGAAATATTCCAGAGATTCATTCCCCCTTGATAAATACATCTGTTCATTGAGGTAGCTGAAAGAAGAGACGTCATTGCAATAGGTATTAAAAATATTAGACCAGTAACTTAATGTAGACAATCACTTAAGAATATACAGCCAGGATTCATAGAGAAACAGGTTTAGTTTTCAACAAAAAATACTGACAATACAAGGTGATTACCTACCGGAATCGAGAGGCATGCAGTTTCCGCATCATCCTTTCTCGTAACGTTCCCGGTGCTCTTCGAACAGCAATCTTCTGTTCAGATTGCTTCTGAGATAACGGTGGCAGTAACTGATCCGGTACCGCTAGACAATTCTTTAGCTTGAGTTGACTAGCATTTGATAACTTTATAGGGGAGACACCGGAGTCCTGGGACCCGGATCCCAACTCTCCGCTTTTCACATTGACAGTAGCACCGTTAAGCTTTAATTTTTTTCGTTCTATCTTCAGCTTTTTCTTGGCTTTTTTAGACAATTTAACCTCATTGGGCATATTGGATGATCTTTTAATTGAAAGGTCGTTGTTTCCTTCAACAACACTCTCATTATTTGTCGTTAGTTGCTTCTTGTTATTTTTCTTCTTCGGTTTTTTGGCTTTTGCAAAAGCGCCGTCATTGGGAGTGGGATCTTCTGACGCAATGGTACTTTCTGGTGAGAGCAAAACTTGTTTTTTCTTCTTTTTGAGTTTCTTGGCTTTTGGACTAGTGCTGACATTGCCAGAAGTGAGATCATTTGATGCAACAAAACTTTCAGGTGAGAGAATAACCATGCTTTTCTTCTTGGATTTTTTGGCTTTTGGAGAAGGGCTGGTATCGCTAGCAGTGGGATCAATGTTTCTTCCTGGTAGGAGCGAAATTAGAGATTTCTTCTTTATTTTCTTTCCATTGGCTGAATGTAGCTTTGAGCTTGGGCTTATATCAATGGAATCTTTACCTTCTGCATTTTTTTCTCTCTCTTCTAACTCCTTTTTATCCAACTTATCCAACTTTTTGCTTAACTTAGCAAGAAGGGATGATAGCTTAAATTTGCCAGGAGGTTGGTTTAATGCAATTGGATCCAAATCATCATTGTCTGTTTGTTTGGAATTCTGCTCCTTCTTCTCCTTCTTCTCCTTTTTTTCTTTCTTATTTTTTTTCTCCTTTTCCTTTTTAGGCGACACATGAACTGGCTTGGTAGAATCAATTAAAACAACTTCTGCTTCATTACTAAAAGTAACCTTTTTTTTTTTAATTGGGGAGGGAGTAAAAATTTCTTTCTCGTTGTCGGGCCCCACATGTTTTCTTTTCTTGGCGAACTTGAATTTTAACTCCGACAGAAGTTCGTTCTTCAGTGAATCTACATGATTGGTTTTAGCAGAAGTATTTAGCTCTTGTTGATTTTGTGCAGACAACAGAAGTTTTTCTGATTTTGCCAGTTTTTTAGCAGCTTTCCGACTTTTCTTGTTCGATGACGAAACACTTGTTTCAGTACCCTTAAAAACAACGGCATTGTATAAGAAGGAGCATAAGGTGTTTGCATAGATTTCCTGTTGCAATAAAAAGAGAGGGTGTGAACCAGAGAGGGTATAATATTACAAATAGGTGGGTTTAGGACATGATCTGATCTGCGATAGAAAAGTTACCTACCTACACCTCGATCAAATTCAATAACACAATCATTTTATGGTTGTGAAATAAATGTTAGTAATTAATGTTAGTAATTAAACAAATTAATCTGGGAATTTCAGTTCCTAGTTTTAGTTCTCTAGTATTATAAAATGACATTCGGTAAATACCTATCTGTGATTCTAACCTCTAAACATAAATTGTGGACGCATTCGAAGAGTTCTATTAAAATGAATATAGCAAAAAACTTATTACTCACAGATCCAAGTAGCTTTTTGTTAATTTTTTCACACGCATCACCGTCATCCCAACTGGGAGAAGAGAATAAATCCATAATACACACTAAAATCGAAGTAACAAACAGTCACAATCACAAAGGGAGCCGGTCGAAGCGAACGGCGAGCGCATAAACTTGCGCATGCGTATGGTGAGATATTTCCAGGAAAACACTCGATGATTTTATTTTTTATAAATGTCCAAAATTTTGTAAAAAAAAGAGAAAATGTAGTCATAAGCTTTAAAAATATAAACAGTAAATAAATAAGTTGTGAAAGACAAGTTTTGGGCCAACTTTTTGTAAATGGAGCGAGGCTTCACTGCATATATGCGATTCCCTTCAATCAAAATCATCAAAACGATCCAATCCAAATAATCCCAGGCACTCCCTGGCGAGCCTTTGCAGAGAGAGGTGCTGGAGGGTGGCATGTATTGAAAGCAATTAGATTTTAAGTCTGATGGACTGATTTAATGATTTAATTGATTTGATTTAATGGACTGACTTAAACGTATTTTAACATCCTTTATCATTGCTATTTATTGTAACATTACATTATTACATTATTAAGTTATATATTACATGTTACACGTTACACTAAATTTTTTAATTTGTTTCTGAGATTCATTTAGGTAGGTAGTAATAGGTACTAAAATCCTGCAAATAAATACCCAAAACATTGTGCAAGCATTAGTAAGGAGGAATGCCTTTGTGCTCGAATTTTCCACCAGGAAACATCAGAAAATGTTCGTAATTAGCATCAGTCTTCAAGATATTTGCAAGAAAAACATAGCAGGAAAATACAAAAATAATTAAAAGTAAAGTGACTACTGTGAACATAAAACATTGAAGACAACTCCTTTGAACTCTTTGAAAATGCATTTGTAGGTTTGAAGGATATTGCTTCTCAGTTCTGCTTAATTGTAAGTGTTGTAAAGTCTTAGGGTAACGGTCATCATCGACCAATTTGACAGAGAAATTCACATGTGACACGTGAACGTCTGCTTCTGACTCATGGACATCGTCTTCTGAATCTTCGTCACTGACCGATAAGACAGAAGGATCCACCAGTGCTAAATCAACGTCTACTGCTTTGTCAGAGCTGCTAGTAGTATCTTCATCTGAATCAATGAAATCTCCTCCTAAATAATCATCATTGAAATCAGTATTAGATTCAATGGCAATGTGTTCCTTGGGGTTGGTTAATAAACTTTTACTGTGATCCAATTCATATATATTTTGATTGCACGCTAGGACTTCCTTGGGGAATATCTCAGAGTCCATAGCACCATTTTTGTTGAGACTAGAAAATAGAGCATCTTTGGGATGATCACTACTTACAGTTATCACATTAATTAATGTACCCGATTGCACACTGGTACTTATCACTGGTGTAGGAGTACAACATTGTGGGTCTTGAATATCAGGTAGTAAAACCTCTGAGATTAATACATCTTTATTCTGTGGAACTTCATTAAAAGCTTCACTGGAAATCTCAACTCTGACAGAATTGTCATCGGAGACGTTGGGCTCACGTTGGTCATTATTTTCTGAATAAAAAACACATGTGCTTTGATGGCTCATTCCCATAGTAGACTCGCTAAAAGTGTCAAAAATGCCGTTTTCAAGAAAATCACAGCCAAATTCTTCCAAGTCTTCAGCACGGCAGGTATCAGCTGCATCAAATTGCACCGGCCGTTCCTCACAAACGGCTCTCAGGAATTGCCGTCCACGAAAAGGCACGCTCAGGTTGCTCAGGTTTGTTGTGCAATATTCGTAAACGTGAGAAGACAGATCTGCGGGAAGCAGCTCGGTGCCGGTGAAGCCATTGCTGGCAAACGCCGAGATGAATTCGCGGAAAGAACCACAGAGGTGAGGATGAATGCGCAGAGTTTGCCTCAAGTCTCTCAGTCGCTTCTGACGGGTGGGCAAGTTGATTGCGAAAGAGGTTGGAAGCTCAAACGGCAGGGCTGCCGTCAGGTGCAGAGTTGTCGGCGTGGGCGCTTGATTCAACGACCGATGGAGTGGCTCCAGGGAAGGTGCACAGAAGAGCGTCCTTTTGCGCGCAGGCTTTTGTGCTTTCATTAAGCTGGCCCGCTTGCCTAGCTGACACATGGGGCTGCTCTTGCCGCGTGTTAAACGGGCGATCTTCTGAGTTGATTCCTTATAATATGACGTTCGTTGAACTACAGATTCGGCTAATTCTACACTCAAATTTGCATTTGCCATTGGAGAAGACAATAATTTTGTAGAATATACCAATACGTCGCTGCTGTTGAACGAAACAGACTCGATATCAGAACTGTTATCGGCAATGATTTCACCCTTTTCAATTTGAGACAAAGTGACAAGCAGTCTTTTACATAAGAGGTCTCTCTCTTCTCCCAATTCCTTGATTTTGTTCTTCAACTCATCCCTTTGCTCAATCAACTCTAAATTAGAATTTTCCAACCGATTTTTTATTTTGTCTAATTGGTTTTGTTTTTCCATATTCTCTTCCACGGAAATGATCAGATTTCCATGTTCAAGTTCAAGTTCGTTAAGCTGATCACATTTTGCCACAAATGCATCGTGCAGATCACTTATTTGGCAATTATAGTCTTCCACCTTGGCACTTAATGCTTCATTTTCTTTTGATGTGATCATCAGCTGTTCTTTTAAAAACTTTAACTGCTTTTCTAGCTCAGAAATCTCCATATCTCTCTTGGACATCTCCAAATGATGAACTTCGTCAGCAGTTAATTTGCATTCTTCTGCAGTAACTTTGTCTTTAACAGCCTTCTGAAGAGTAACTTGTAAGCATTCCTGAGACTTCTTCATTGCATCATTTTCCACCTGCAACATTTTTATCTTATCTTCGCTAGCATTTATTGCGACAGATAAACTAGAAATTTCACTCTTGAACATTTCTTCTTTCCTCAGCAGGGATTCAACACTAGAACTTGCTTGAGCAGTTACAAATACAAAATCAGTACTCTTGTCGTTTATCTCATAAGAAGCTTCATCATATTTTTCTTCATCACACAATGATAGCAATTTCTCTACCTCCCTGTTCAAAGTTAGTTTATCAACTGAGAGGCCCACGTTGCTTGGATCAAGTTGCCTCTCAAGGTTAACTATCTTGTTGGCAAAAGGAAAACCCAATTCCTTAATGGCAGAGATTATTGAGACTACTTGAAGACGTTCACAGTCCGGGTCATCAAAGATCCGGTCAACGAGTGCTTGAGCCCACACAGCATTCTGGTTCTGGTCCCCTGTGTTGTCAGCTACTTCCTTGCTCAAGCCATATGCCTCGAATACATTGCAAGCATCATCATCCATCTCTGGAAAAAATAAATAAATTGTCGGTGAACATTTACCTTTTTGCAATAGTATAGCTGAAAGTTAGCGGAGATTTTGAGTTTGGAGGCTACTCACCAATATCACTATTATTTTTTATTGTGACATTTGCACAAAGCAAAGACATTCAAATACTAATAAATTTCAAAATTTGTAATAAATCAGATTCAAGTGTAGTCTTTTGTCTAGTGAATGCTTTCACCAGCACTGCAGTGACGCAAAATTACTAAATACAATATCTGTCTGCTCCTTTTGCATTATGAATTTTGATTATCTCGCGTTCCTGGCTGTCATCTGCTTGTCACGTGTAGTCTGTCATCGTCCGAAATCAAATGGCCTATTTTGGTTTGTTTTTTGTAGTTGCTCGCACGTGCGCTTGCGCTTTCTCCAAGTCTGCTTCGAATTTAGCACCGAGAACGCGGGAAACTGTCTTTTGTTTTGCCATTTTAATAATTTTCTTATACACGAGAACTGTCATAATAGAGTGAATAAAATATCATGACTGGAAATAATAACTTAGATGAATCGTGCTCAGATGCTGATGGCGAATCTGACAATTTTTCTGTCGATTCGTTGGACACTGGTTCCGAAAAAATCACAGACAAGCACAGGAACGTTCCAGCAACAAACGTCATGGATATTAACTCAGACGACGTCAGCATTTCCAAATCGCACACTAAAGTAGTGGAAATAAACTCCCAGTATGTTATAAATGATCAATCAAACTGTAACGGTTCACATATTCATAGTGAAACAGAACAACTAGCCGAAGCAAATATTTCAAAAGTTGACATTGTATTGACAGGTATTTCTGATGATCTGGAAAATGGCAAAGTCAAATCCGAACGCAAATTCGTTAAAGTATTTCACAGACGCACCCAATCGGCGTCTCGGGCAAAGAACCAAATTAATTCTAATCAATCATTAGCCGAAAAACACAAAAAAAATAATTTAAAAGCGTCAAGCAACTACTTGGAGAGAAGCAAGTCTACAGATAATAGAAGTTCCTTACAAGCAAATCCTTCTGGTCGGTCTACATCAAGGAGAATATTTGATCAATTTACTCCAAATAGAAGAAACGATGTTAAGAAGAGTACATCGTATCTAGAACAGTATCGCGGACGAAATGGTAAAAATCTTGATAATGTAGACGAAGTTAATAATTCGACCCCGAATCAATCTCAGGTGTCCATCGTTACAAGTCAGAGCGACGAATCTCAGCTATATTCTGACATAATAAATGGTATAATGCAAGAAGGAAGTCAGTCGGAATTAAACTCCAACGATCATTTTGATCACGAGCTCAAAAGTGTCTCAGCACAGGATTTCAAGAGCGATTCAGACATGAGGAAGGTACCTATGTCACCCATACTTCGAAAAAACTCAAAATATTCCTACTCAACAAGTTAAAAAGATAATAAATAGGAATCGTCTTCTAGATACAGTTTGACAGCAGTCGTTGTCTGAATTACACACCGTACACTGTCAAGGATCGACTTCTGGTTTTGCCAACCAAATTAGGATCGCTTGGACCTGACCCCTCTTCATACCGAGATAAGGTACAGATCAACAACTGTATCCAGTTATAGCGGAAGCCAGATGAGTTGTTTATCTTTATGGCAAATGTTACAGTATTTTGATCAAAAAATTGTGGATGCAAAAACTTACCCATCACTAAAATCTTTTCGCTTAGGCTCAAAGCAGTAAGAAGCGTCAACAATATGGGATTTTTGCAAGCTTGAAAAACATGGAAATTATTCGTCAAAATAATCTGAAGAAAAAGGTAAGTTCAATAACTGTTAGAAAGTCCTACCATATTTACTAGCGTGAATTAATAAATCGAATTTTTGCAGATAGCTGAAGTGGAAACCAATGGGTACGAAAGTTCGTTTGATGAAGATGTAAGACCTTCAGCTTGTGATCAGTTGGAGAGTATTTCTATTTCCTACAGTTCATCGGACAGCAGCAAAGATGAAACGAAGGAAAAAGTACCAGAAACAATTCTAATCGTTGTTCGCTGCGAATTAATTTAGTTGTTCTCGTACAACAAACTATTTTGGGAATATTTTCAGCCCCCTCGGGATCATGCAGCTGTGAGGGACGACAAATCAAAGAAGCAAAGTAAAGTCGGATGTAGAAATTATAAGAAGAAAACTCCAGCAGAAGAAAAAATCAACGATACAGAATCGAGTTTAGACTTGATCAATAAACTACTCCGAGAACGGCATAAGAATGAATTGATAATTAATAAGATGTTTTGAAACACTGTGATCAATTTGAAAACGACAAGAACGAACTTCCCGTGTCCTGCACAGAATAACTGTTTTGTTTTTAGGTGGTGGACTGAACGGTAGTGCTCTGTTTTCATTGACGTTTGGTCCTCAAAGGACTTTGGTCGATGTTAGCGTGGTCATTTTCAGGACTGTGAAAACTTTAAGAAGAAAGTTTTCATGACTGTATTGAGCGGGGAAGCTATAAACTTCTCGCACTATTCTTCATTTGATGTTAATCTCTATATTTTATGGAGCTCTAACCATGGTTCATTAATTATACCATTCAGTCAGTGGGATGGTTAATACTTAATTTATTACTTAATTGCATAAACCTTTCATGTTTGCTCGGTGCTGATTGAAATCACTCTAATTCCCATGCATGATTAGCAGAAAAGAGATTTTTCACTCATTGAACGATTTGAAATCGGTGTTTTGAATCATTTTACTGTTTGAAAAGATTTTTTTGGTTATTCGTCTGAACACTTAAAAAACTGTTGTTTTTCAAGTCAGTTGCCCTTTTGTGGGAAACAAGTATAGCAGTGAAATAACTTACAGTAGCTACTGACACTGTCCGTCAGGGGCGCGATTTTGCTGAAGCTAAGATAGGCTCTGGAATTCAAAAAGGAGCCGTGCAAGGTTCATAGAGTACTACTCTATAAACCTTGTACTCTATAAACCTTGTAGTACTCTATAAACCTTGGGAGCCGTGAGCCAGAAACGAAAATTTTTTCGTTCACTTGTTTACAAATATCATTGACATTTTCAAATCTCTTGCCCATATTAAACTTCAAGTTAACCGTAAAATATCAGTGATCTGTAGAGATTTTTAGCTCGAGGAGGTTTAATTTACGAAGTGATATTTTATGGAAACTTAAGCTCCTTGGTAAAAACTATAAACTCCTTCAAAAACTAGCAAATAAATGCATATTTAATTATCAGTCGATATAAAAACAGCAATCACAAATCGGCAACCGAGTCCACCATACAGCTATGGATTGAAAGGTGGCGCAATTTCGTGTGTCGTACGCAACGCGCAGCCGCCGCGACGCCGACGCCGACGCCTACGTCACAGCGGCACATCAACGTGCAGGCCAGACTCGTTTATCGATCGCATGGAGCGCTGCTCGCACCGCTCATTGTTCCTCACTCGATTTAAAACATGCACGATTTCGCTAGGAAATGCGCGACGCGATACCATCTGAAATAAATAACTAACCGCGATGGTCAGGAACAATGAAGTGCATTAGACGTGAGTGCGTTTGATCCGCTGTGTGCGCGTACGTGTGCGTGTATGAAAACCGGCGGTGTGGTGGTTCCAACAGACGGCATCCAGCCTCAGTCATTTCATGTACCAGCGACTGGCTAGAAACTCGCAGCCAGCGGGCGAACGGCTTGTTAAATTCCGGCTGGAGACGCTGCCGTTTCATACCGATGGTTCAGGTAAATTCTCTCAACTCATTTCATGTGATCATTCATTTTTTAAGTCACTTATCTTCATGAAACTGAAGGCGACACTCTACATTATCTCTGATATAGTATGCATTGATACACGTGGTTCAAACGCACCTGTAATTATCGCATTGTATAGCGTTTTTATCTTAGTATAGGTATCTAGTAGGTATGTATAGAAGGTATATCTTAGTAGGTGTATTGATTTAACTCTCATCTTATCAAAAACCATGTGGCAAATCAGTGAGTAATGTGACCATGTGACAATTGATAATATGACGTTAATTGAAAAAACCAAGACATTATTAAGTAACATATAACATGAAGAGGTATTGATTTTAGTTATCTTCATTCAGTTCAGTGATTTTTGTGTCTGTGAATACATTTTTAAATTGAATTTTTCAAATAAAAATGTGACTAATACAAGCTATATAAAACCACGAAGTAGTTGATTTTCTGATTCAGTGTCGTTTCCGCACAATGCAAATCAACATCAGACGCTACTTCCAGATCGGTTGCCGCCTGTGGAACCTCAGCTTGATCAGCGTGCTCATCCTGACACTCTCCAATATCCTGCTGACGATCCGCCTTCTCAACGGCGACGAGACGTGTACGCAGCACCTCGCCGTCGACGCGGTCCCCGAGACTGTTCAACGCCAACTGCACGTGCCACGTGCCACCACTGCACACAGCGGCCAGGGCGTCCAGGGCGTCCAGGGCGTCCAGGGCGGCCCACCGTGCCCAACGCTCGGCCCCGCGTTGCCGCTCGTCTTCCGGCCACACAACACCAGCACCTTTGACGTGGACCTGCGTCTCGGAAGATGGGACGCGCGACATCTCTACAAGATGTTCGACTTCGCCGTGGTCGGCGAACGCTACGCCGAGCTATCGGACAAGTACTCGGTGTGTCTGGCGACGCAGAGCAGTCTTGAGAAGCTGCACTCATTGGTGCAGGTGGCACATCATTGGACGGGCCCCGTGTCGATCGCTGTCTTCGCTGGCGGACTGGACGAGTACGCGTTGCTCCAGTTCTACGTGGCTTTCCTGCGAAAGTGCTACACTGCCGTCAGGGAGAGGGTGACTTTCCATCTCGCTTTTCCGGGCGACGCGCCGAAAGTGAGTTATGCGCATCCCGAGCTGATTGATTTCAATCTCGATTGCGCCCGGCCGGAAACGTCTTTGATCAAGTTGGTGAAGTTGCGGAAGACGGAGACGGTGCAGTGGCGATTGAAAGTGGCATATCCGCAGAATCATCTGCGCAATCTGGCGAGAAGGAACTGCCAGAGCGGCTTCGTGTTCTTGACTGATGTCGATATCATCCCGAGTGCGCGGCTAGCGGACGGGCTGGACACTTTCTTGAAGGGCGTCGAGTGCAAGACGCTGTGCGCGTACGTGATACCGACGTACGAGATTGATGACAGGGTGCGCTTCCCTCGCAACAAGACCGACCTGATCCGGCTGGCCAAGAAGGGGTTGGCGCGGCCGTTTCATCACAAGGTGTTTATCTACAACCAGTTTGCCACGAACTTCTCCAGGTAAACGCAACGAACGAACAACGAGTCAGCAGTCAGCAGTCAGCAGTCAACAACGTCATGCAGAAAAACTTGGTTTTGAAAGTCTGAGGGCTCATTTGGAGTGCAGCTTGCTTTTCCAGAGCAGTTTTACACTTCATTTTTTACAAAATTACTTGATAAAAAGTTTACAATAGTAAATGATTATAGACTTAAATGGGTCTTATCAGGGTACGAACGAATTTTTCGTACAGTAGGATGTCAAATCCCTTTTTTGTATTAGAAAGCATTTCTGGAAAGAAAATTAAGATAGTTATTCTGAAATTCCCAAGCGATAAGCGTTCAGAAATTGATTTTGTAATTTAGTCATAATACACTCGTTTTCTTTGACACTACATAACTAAAAGATCTACTGCAACTTTAATAGCAACGTACATTGCTAAGAGCACCAGCAATGTCCGCCCTGCAAGACATGCCACTTACTCTGATCCGTCCTTGCCGGGACAGATGGGAGACGAGCGCCGACGCGTCCAGAGTGGACGTGCACATTAGCCACAACGTGACCAACTTCGAGTTCCTCTACGAGCCGTTCTACGTGGCGCCCGACACGGTACCCGGCCACGACGAGCGCTTCATCGGCTACGGGTACACGAGGAACACGCAGGTACACGGTTGCACGGTGACACGAGCAGGTACACGGTTGCACGGTGACACGATTGCACGGTGACATGGTGACACGAGGACACGCAGGTTCGTGGTTACAACGAGCCAAGTGTAACACGGTTACAACGAGCCAAGTGTAACACGGTTACAACGAGCCAAGTGTAACACGGTTACAACGAGCCAAGTGTAACACGGTTACAACGAGCCAAGTGTAACACGGTTACAACGAGCCAAGTGTAACACGGTTACAACGAGCCAAGTGTAACACGGTTACAACGAGCCAAGTGTAACACGGTTACAACGAGCCAAGTGTAACACGGTTACAACGAGCCAAGTGTAACACGGTTACAACGAGCCAAGTGTAACACGGTTACAACGAGCCAAGTGTAACACGGTTACAACGAGCCAAGTGTAACACGGTTACAACGAGCCAAGTGTAACACGGTTACAACGAGCCAAGTGTAACACGGTTACAACGAGCCAAGTGTAACACGGTTACAACGAGCCAAGTGTAACACGGTTACAACGAGCCAAGTGTAACACGGTTACAACGAGCCAAGTGTAACACGGTTACAACGAGCCAAGTGTAACACGGTTACAACGAGCCAAGTGTAACACGGTTACAACGAGCCAAGTGTAACACGGTTACAACGAGCCAAGTGTAACACGGTTACAACGAGCCAAGTGTAACACGGTTACAACGAGCCAAGTGTAACACGGTTACAACGAGCCAAGTGTAACACGGTTACAACGAGCCAAGTGTAACACGGTTACAACGAGCCAAGTGTAACACGGTTACAACGAGCCAAGTGTAACACGGTTACAACGAGCCAAGTGTAACACGGTTACAACGAGCCAAGTGTAACACGGTTACAACGAGCCAAGTGTAACACGGTTACAACGAGCCAAGTGTAACACGGTTACAACGAGCCAAGTGTAACACGGTTACAACGAGCCAAGTGTAACACGGTTACAACGAGCCAAGTGTAACACGGTTACAACGAGCCAAGTGTAACACGGTTACAACGAGCCAAGTGTAACACGGTTACAACGAGCCAAGTGTAACACGGTTACAACGAGCCAAGTGTAACACGGTTACAACGAGCCAAGTGTAACACGGTTACAACGAGCCAAGTGTAACACGGTTACAACGAGCCAAGTGTAACACGGTTACAACGAGCCAAGTGTAACACGGTTACAACGAGCCAAGTGTAACACGGTTACAACGAGCCAAGTGTAACACGGTTACAACGAGCCAAGTGTAACACGGTTACAACGAGCCAAGGGTAACACGGTTACAACGAGCCAAGTGTAACACGGTTACAACGAGCCAAGGGTAACACGGTTACAACGAGCCAAGTGTAACACGGTTACAACGAGCCAAGTGTAACACGGTTACAACGAGCCAAGGGTAACACGGTTACAACGAGCCAAGTGTAACACGGTTACAACGAGCCAAGTGTAACACGGTTACAACGAGCCAAGGGTAACACGGTTACAACGAGCCAAGTGTAACACGGTTACAACGAGCCAAGTGTAACACGGTTACAACGAGCCAAGGGTAACACGGTTACAACGAGCCAAGGGTAACACGGTTACAACGAGCCAAGTGTAACACGGTTACAACGAGCCAAGGGTAACACGGTTACAACGAGCCAAGTGTAACACGGTTACAACGAGCCAAGGGTAACACGGTTACAACGAGCCAAGTGTAACACGGTTACAACGAGCCAAGGGTAACACGGTTACAACGAGCCAAGTGTAACACGGTTACAACGAGCCAAGGGTAACACGGTTACAACGAGCCAAGTGTAACACGGTTACAACGAGCCAAGTGTAACACGGTTACAACGAGCCAAGGGTAACACGGTTACAACGAGCCAAGTGTAACACGGTTACAACGAGCCAAGTGTAACACGGTTACAACGGGCCAAGTGTAACACGGTTACAACGGGCCAAGGGTAACACGGTTACAACGAGCCAAGTGTAACACGGTTACAACGGGCCAAGTGTAACACGGTTACAACGAGCCAAGTGTAACACGGTTACAACGAGCCAAGTGTAACACGGTTACAACGGGACGTTGAAAGGGCAACATTTCGGTGCTAGTCATGGACACAGATCAGCGAGGACATGATCAGCATTGATGGGCTCTTTGATTTTCAGAATGGTACTACTACAATCTTGTTACAATGGTTATACCAAGTCACGCGCGTGTGTGTGCTTTTGTGGGAGAGGGTTTCTTCCTTGGCTTCTTTGCGGCTTTTCCTCGATGGAAATTGTTATTCTGGTTGTGTTTTCCTGCGATGCTCCAATCAACGGCGGAGAGTTCAGGGAGAAGGTCCTCTTCTATGTTGGTCGTCATTTCCTCGACTCTCATTTCTTTTTCTCTTTGGCACTAATAGGTAGTATATTATGTTGTTCTCGTTAAGGTTGTGGTTGGTAAATGTCTGTTACCAGCCAAATGTATGTAGATAATTTGGACTTCCTGGAAAAGTCAGGGAATGTAAATATTAAAAAGGTTGGTCTTGTTTTCATGGGACTAATAAAGAAGCTACTTATTTGAGCTCACCAACGATTGCGTACACACCATCAAAATTTTCTTCTATAGGCTATATAACATATCCTTCGTAATGCACATGACTCATATTGCGCATGTCATGCACATGTCCCATATTATAATTTCTTAGTGAATTTGGTTGCTCTACACAACACCAGTATTATCATGAAAGCATGTCAATAATAATGCTTAGCATGTAAATTAAGAAAATGCTAATACACTGACCGAGAGGTAGAACTTTGAAGAAGAGCGAACATTTTTTTCACAAGAGACGACCCCTCAAAATCGCAACCCCCTCTCCCCCCCCCCCCCCCCCCCCAATCGTGTCCATGGGAATAAATCATCTGTGTCTGCACACGGATATATCAATTATCTATGAAAACAGTGGATTGTAATGGATGTTATTGTTATGACCATGATTGAACCTGCGTGGCCAGCATGGTAATGTGTCCTGTAGGCATGTTTGTGCACAAAGCTCTTGTCTGAAGCAGAAACGCATGCATGGTCAAGCTTCTAGTTAAATGTAAACCACAAAACATAGTACGCCGGGGGGATTCATCCAATTTCACACTTTGCAGTTTAAAGCGACCCCCTCCCATCCACCGTCCACCACCCTATGCCCCTGCCGGGCAGACCACAATCTCCTCACACCCCCTTCACACATGTAAACTGCATATATTATCTGACCGGGCGGGCTGCAATGTCAACCTGGCTATGACCTGCGATTCGGCAGTCGGCGATCACATGGGCATGCGCCAATAGATGGGAACAGATTGTGTTCTGAAAGCCCGAAATTGCGGCGGGATCGGTCGTCCCGGGTTGGAAATATTGGTAAATATGCGACACGGGTGGAATTGTAATTTGGTGCTCATTGGTTTTGTGGTTGTGGGTGGATTTTAACTCCACAAATTTCGCGGTCAAAAATGGCTAGAGGTCGGCAACATTTTATACGGAGCCCACGCTGTTAAATTGAACATTTCGGAATGTTTGTTTAAATTTCCAGTGGCAATAGTTCACTGGCGTCAGTCACTGGACGCCTGGGATTCAATGAAAACAACGCAGCGATTTTTCTCCCTCACAAATCATGGATGCGAAATGCCAACCAACTGATACGCGCATTGGATAATTTTGCAGGGATAACTTGGGAATGTTTTAGGGAAAATGCAACGAACCGTTCATAAAATACTATATTTACAATTTCGTGAAGTATCGCAGAATTACCATGGAAATATGGGGCTGCCACTACTGTAACTACGCGCAAACCGACCCCTAGTAGTTATTACAAGATTCAATGTGCAAGTGTTAAGCAATCCGAAACAAGCGCGACAGGCAAAGAGATGTTCGTAGCTCCAAGTGGAGACACGATTTTCCTAACCGGCCCGGTTCTTCCGCCAGGTATACGAGATGTTCGTCGCCGGCTACCAGTTCCAAGTGGTGTCGCCGGCGTTCACCTGTCACTGGGGGCTGCAGAACAAGAAGGGACGCCCGTCGTGGCGCGAACGCCAGAACAGCATGAACCGGCGGCACTTCGAAGTGTTCAAGAGCGAAGTGTTCGCCAGGTACCGCAAGGATCCGCTGAAGATGCTGCAGCCCCGGAAAGCGGCCGCCGGCAAAAGTGCCGGCCATCCGAAATAGTTGGGAAATTTGACTGGCGCCGTTGCGACCCGAGGGGTTAGGAACAGAACACTGAGTCAGGTTTATTAGACCTTGATTGCATTGGTAGGTGGTGAAAATGTAGAAAGCGTCGTCACTGTCGGTCATCCGTAATAGTTCTATAATTTCCTTAGCTTGACCCTACATTTTCTTCTGGACCACTAAGCAGCCACAGGGTCTGGGACGTCGGTGACCAACCGTAAACAGAAACCGAATTCTGTTCCTGAGACCCTTTGGCCACTAAACGGGCGGAAAATGTTTGAAGGGTTGGCTAGGAAAGTGAACACAGGTGTAATCACAACTTTAGGGAGCCTGTTGCAGGAGGTGACTCCATTGAGTTTAATTTGAAGCATGCTTATGGCCGCAGTTCCGCCCATGGTGAGAGTGTTGGAAAGTTATGTTTTAATGGTGGAAAAGTTCGGTGCGTGGCTTGATGGACAGGGGGCTACAAGTTAATTCGGTGAAAGCAGTGTACTTTGGCTGGGGAGTTATCATGTTCATGCCTGGGTGCCAAACGTTTTACAAGAATGTGAATGTGAACCGAGATTATTTCAACAAATTGGTATAAATATTTGACGGTAAAATATGCGGTGGCTTTTTGTTAAAAACTTTATCACTTTTGTGCTCTTCTCCGTCTTATTTCCTTGGTGTAATTGCAATAAAAACAGCACCATAAACTTGATAAAATGCGTTGGGGCAAAAAATAGCATTGCAGGGAACTTGTTTTATAGTTATCTAATATTTAACAGCGACTTTAAGCCATGAGAGTTTTGTTAAAAGTTTGAAAAGTTAATTCAATTAGTGAATCTGTGACTCCCATGCAGTGGCGGACAATCGTCAACGGATTTAAATAGTTGCATTCTGTCCATGCTCAATTGCGTATACAATAATTTTTGCAAGCTTTAATACTGTGGTGAAAAAATGAAGCTTTTTGTGTTACTATACTTGTGATGATGACAAAGAACTGGGGGAGGGAGGGAGGTTAATCCCTGTCTGTAAATGTTTATCCTACTCATATTGGCTGCCAAAAATTAGACGTAGGAATAAATTCACGAAAGTAAATTATAACATTTTTCTACACTTTCGTATAGATAGATTGTTGTACAAAGAATGTCCCCCACACCTAAATATTTCAATGTTTATAACCAATATCAATGGTGACACCCTGTCTATTTTGTGCCCAGTGTCCCCTCCTCTCCCCAAATCCAAATTCTTCGGCGTTATCTCTGAAGAGAAGCAACTGGCGGCGATACCAATCGATTCCTGGCAATTTATCACTTTAGATGTACTGTATTTTTTGCCCGCCATACGATGTTAGGTCAAAATGTTCAGTATTCATTTATTGGGACGATATTATATGAAATTATTTTTGTATTATGTGACTGGGGGTACGTAAATGATATTTATTAAAAGAAAAAAAAAATGTTGGCAATAATTAATGAAATTTGCACGACGGTTGTGAACAAAAAGTATTTTTAATTATTTAATTGTAAATTTTATAACCACTGTGCTTTTTTAGATATTAAAATGTGTACTGGATACGGTGTTGACTGTTGTGTAAAGCATTTTCTTCCCCAATACCGACAATTCGAACGAGTCGAGCGAAGAAAAGGCATGTCTTTGTTTGTTTCAGCAAGCAAGTACTACTAGCTTCGTTGGCTCCAAATTGTATTTATTTATTTTTATTTGTAAAAATAAATCTTTCAATATTTTTCAAATTGAGTGGCTCTTTCACGAACAGAGAATGGATTTCCAAGCAATTCTTTGCAGTGAGAGGTACCCTGCCTTGGGATCTAGAGTTTCCTGTATTGGAAGTTATTTCAATTAAGTTTGAAATCCAATTTAATCTTTTGAGCGAGAAGTTTAAAATATTGGATACAATGCGAAATTTTCCTTCCTTGAGAAAATCCTCTTGATTCCATGTGTAGCAATATTATTCAATGGTGAATTAACCGTTTTCGTTTTTATTAGCACAGCCTGAAATTAATTATTAATCTAGCAATCAAGCGACAGAGTTCTAATCATTTATTTGATCACCAAACAAATATATACAGAAACTCAATTATAATTATAATTAGTTTCGTATAATGTGGCGTGTTGCATCACAATATTGTATGATTGGATGAATGGCAATGCCGTTTATATCTCACTGTCAAAGAGGCTTGATGATTTGATGGGATTTGAATCAATCAGCTGGGGGTATAACTAGCAGGGGTCGGTTTTTGACCCGAACATTTTGGACACACGATGGGCAAAGGGGAATCTAACCACAACGATAAATCAGCGATTTGATATCCACACATCGTACACTCAGCGCACTAGATCAATCAGGCCGACTGGAGTTACACACACGCAACATACCTACCATGTCTTGCTCCCGATGACAAGTTGCGTGCTCGGGAATTCACAAAAGCTGGCGGTGTGATTTCAAAACGCTCTACTAATAAGTGGACCGCGTTCTTCAATGGAAACAATATCCTAGTCACCACACGGTGAGTTTGATGTCACCATATTGCATGACCCGAAGTTAGTTAGTTTATGCAAGCGTAAAAGTTTCAGGGAAATGCTATTATAGGAATACTATAATGGTAATGGCGATCTGACAATAGTACTATGATTGCAATGGCTGGGCTGGTGGTATGGATACTGGATAGCAAACGTTCTCAAACGGTTTGTAATCCGGACTACGTGGCATGGTCGATATCAGCCAAGGTAAATCCGTTTCCTACATCCGATGCAACTAGCAACAATCTAATAAATAGCCACGCTTTGACCTACAAGAGCATTTAATTTGTTTTACCATCGAGATAGAGTTCTACATGCTTCGTTAGATAAGTTTAAGATTCATTTACATGGGCAGGTTCTGCAAGTTTATGCTATCCGTTTGCACTATCTTTCTCTCGTATCAACACCGTGTATGTATAACCGAATCGATAAAATTAATAGGGACATTACTTTGTGTTAATTGTTAAAATTACTAGTTAAGTGGCAGATGCATAAATTTCGACGATGCAATTTCATCTATTCCTGAACCGATGGGATATGATCATTTTAGGCAAGACTCTCTACACTCGTGAACTGTATTGGCTGCGTTACAGAACGAATTCACTGAATATTATAATTTGCACCCTTTTTTCACACAAGTTATAGCATGTAAATTTTCCACATGCAAAATTTACATGCCAAAGCTCGCGTCGAGGAGCACAGAACGAATCGTGTTCAGCTGCACTCTTCTATTTTCGAAATACCTTTCTCATTGTATTATACTTTCCTTAATCTCGTGCTCCATGAATTTATTTCTAGAATGCAACTTGTAACAAATTGAAACCAATTTCCTCCCAAAACGTTTTTCTCTCCGAATAACAAATCGCCCAGGCAGCAGCAAGAATGCACCCAAACCCAACGTCTATTGCTGTGTGTAATTCGTTTCAATGGACGAGCTTCGAATAAAACAGCCGGGCGGAAGAACGACGCCGTTAAAGACACGAAGAAGCGACGTCGATCGTCGGAACGTCTCGTCTCGTCGACATGGATACGTCTTTGACTGGCGTGTAGACACGGTGACATCGCGTTGCCTCGAGAATAGCAGCGTGCAGGCTGCGTTTATTCGCTGTTAACTTAACGCTGGTGTCTAGCCATAGATGATCTATAAACATACAACTAGAGAGAGATACCGCTCGGTATTTATAAAGGTAATGAGCGTGTCCTTTAATCAAAAACCCGATACACTTTATATCCCGTTTGAAATTATTCAAATATTTGTGACATGTGGCAATCACAAAGAGAGAAACGAGTTGTGTAATCAACAATCATTTCTATCGTGACCAACTGCGA
The DNA here is from genome assembly GCA_921293315.2 of Nemurella pictetii. Classification (NCBI taxonomy): domain Eukaryota; kingdom Metazoa; phylum Arthropoda; class Insecta; order Plecoptera; family Nemouridae; genus Nemurella; species Nemurella pictetii. The sequence continues at coordinate 6,733,177 of OV121118.1, read as the reverse complement.
GTTCTCATTCTGAGTGACATAATTTACACACATTTGAACTTAATATACAAGCAAAGAAAGCAAGGGGAAAACATGCTGACACGTTAGCGAACGCTCCAATAATTTATTAAGAAAAGCCATTGACATCCAAAGCACCGAATCTTGTTATTGCATCTATCGATCTGATTCCTTCGGGATTGTTGTTTTGTTTTTCAACCCTTAACACGTCCACCCTCTCGGTCCCAGCCCCACGATGAAATATCGCGTGTTTCCGCAATGATCACGCACCCAATTAACCGTGCCTCATCTAATAGCTACCCCTTCCCAGTGGGTTTGAGACCTGCGACCCTGCAAGCCTGAGCCTCCCCAAGCGAGCTCTCTCGCCCACGCGGCAAGATTACTTATTTTATGTGATTTTACTACAAAGTGAACAAATTACTTCAACACAATGTACAGGCGGCACGCTACACGAACGACGGATTTCTGTTCCAAATTATCAACTACACGGCTACACTTCATTATAGCCCATAGGAATTTTCTTCCGGCTACTAATTTATCAGAAGAGTTTTTTTTTAGCTGTGAAAATGGTGTAATCACGAGTAGATATATGTGCTCTGCAGTCGCGTATTCATGCATTTCCATTACCATCAACGTTACGCGTCCCTGCTATTTCACGCCCAATTTAAGACTTAATCTTGAATCCAAACATTTGTGAACAGCCTAAAGGAAAACATGACAATCATCCGTAATGAGCAAGGATGTTCGGAGAGCTTCTGGCTCTCAGCAAGGCTGGCTCGTTTAGACATTCTCCATCCCATCCCAGCGCGGGGAGAAAGAATCGTTTCGCTAAAATCACTACGGGGCACAATTTCTCGTGCATTGAAGCGCCTCCCGCCCCCACCCACCCTCTCAAAAAAGGCATTTTGACAAGAAATATTTTAACTTTTTAACGACTAACTATACAAGTAGATGTCCTATTATTTGCCAGTGAATGTCGCATGGTAGCAGATAATAGCCGCGCATAATCGTCCAAGTGTGGCCTAATTATAAAATCTGGGTTACTGGCGGCCTGAATCCTCGATGCTAGTCCGTTTTAATGGGTTTCAGTGAGCAGCGAGCACGCCGAATGAACGCGGGCGGAGGCCGGTCGGGTATCGATTCCGTGGGTCGTTGCCAAAAAGAGGGCTGTGTGTCCGTGGATTTGTCCGTCCATCCCCGGCGCCATGCACACTTGAACTTTTGTATTTCCCCCGCCGCGGGGCCGGCGTCGTGGCTTGCTGGCGACGCTGCTTTTATATTGTGCCCGAAGACAGACCAATAAGGGTCAGTTTAGAGGGAAAAGCGAAAACAATTTACTTGAATTAAGGCCGGGCGTAAATTCTTTAGAGTTTCAATGGGTGGAGTGTCGCGTAAAAGCCGGCTCTCGATTTATATCAGAGGAAAAATTCGAAAAGACGCGCTTCTGAGACCACGGCGGGTTTTATTTGCGGGCTTATGATTGATGTGGACGTGTCCGCTACTGTCAATTGAATCGAAATTTAGAACATGATAAACGTGAATCGTATAATATCAAGTATAAACATATCAATTCAAATTTTTTTTTACTGAAGCCATTTGCAGATGAATTTCTGAAATCATTCCATTTTCACTACTTTGGAAGTTTATCGAGCAAAGGAAATAATAAAATGAGTCGCACTAGTTAAATATTACAGAAAGTGCCAGGAATGTTGGAATTAATATGCCTGCAAATAGCAAAAGCTTATCAGTCTTGACTTAAACACTAGATTTGCCGCAAACTATTACATTCTCTCGCACAACTAATCACTAATTTAATATTACAACCCATCCAAAGTAATGTAATAACAATAAACAAGCACATATAATACAGTGCAGAGCAAAAGTTAACATTTCTAGCTAGATTATTTACATAACTGTGGTTAAAATATCCGCAAAATTGCGGCTTGAAATAACAGCCAGAACGGCGTACAATAATGATCTCGCCCGACCGTGCAATATCACAAGGATCAAGCAATCGAGAAAACTTGGGCCGGGGTGCCGCCGACTCTACCCTGAACCCTCCTCCGTGGTCTCTACGCCCTGTTATTGCAATAGTTTCAGCAGACTGTCTGTTAGAATCCTACATACCGCAAACTTGCACTTGGCGGTCGCATGAAATTCCTCCCCTCGCCCCCCTCCCCTGCCCGCCCGCCCGCCCGCCCGCCCGCCAGTGTGCCCGCTCCTTCTAACTTTCCCGGGCAAACTTTTCCCACACACCGCACTAGCCTGCGCGAAAGACTTTTGCTACTTCCCCGAGTTTCACACCCTTGTTTCTTCTACCTAGAGTAAAATACTGTCGCTGTGTCGTCTTGTGTTATAGACAGACTATTACTTTATAGTTTTTTTGTTTTGTTCAATACTTCGCCTGAAGAATGGGAAACAAAATGATATTGGTCGGCAAGAAGACGGGACGGGGAACTTAGTGCTCTCAATATACCTGCAAATGTGATTGACGAGGTAGCGAAGACAGCTCGAGCGGAAATATTTTATTTCGCGAAATAGAACCGCTGCCTTTGGTATTTGCATGGAGAAATATAAAAGTTTTACTAGCTGTTTTTTTTTCTTTGGTGCGTGTATTATTTACAATGAGTGCGTACCGAAGTTTATTTCTCTTATTCAGGTGCTTGTTCAAAATGAACATTGTGAATTAGTCCTTAAAGAGCTGTTGAAGTGGATATTATTTTGTATTACTCGAGAGAAGAACTCGTGAAGATAACAGTAAAATAAAACATATCTTGCTGATGGAAGAAAGTAATTGAACAGTTTATTTTCTTCAAAACGTTGGGTTGAATATAGTATAGTGTGATAGTTTAGTATAGTTTAGCAAAAAAAGCAAAGTAACTTATATGAGGTCTCGGTGTCCCGCTATCGTACAAGACCGCGTTCACAAAGGATGGAAGGGTAGGGGTGGGAGATCGCATATCATTGCGTCTGGGACACCAAATGAATCCTTGTCAAGTTTCTCAAGTTCGTGCGCTGCAGAGCAGAAACATTTCATTTAAAAAAACCGATCTGGAAGATTTCTGATGTTTATATTAGAAGTGTGTGAGAAATGAACGCTGTATTCTTTCATTTTATTGCAACGAATCTCAAATTGAATTTTGGTCCGTGTGGTTATGTGGGCCCAGCATACGTTTAGTCGATAATATTCTCTATAACGTGTCTTTTGAAACGCTTTCAAAACTACTTTCTATCTGGCTCGAACCGTTTATTCAATTCAACACAAAACTCTTTTATTAGATTTTTCTTTTCCTGAAGAATTTCCAAATCTAGATACGATTTCTCGTATTTCTAAGTAAAGTCGGATGAAACGAATAAAAAAGAATCATTTCCTGGGGAATGGGACTCTGTTTTCTGATCCCAACCACAACAACGGGAAGTTAGAAGATTTTTATTTATTTTAATATTTATAGCATTATTATCAATACCCGATTCGTTTCTTCGTGACGTATGCACATTTTATTAATTAGAAACCAACAGGAGCGATGTGAATGTCGTTATCACGATTAACACGCAAAAACAGTTTCGGTTGACTTAGTAAAAATGTCATTGGTTAATTGGTTTGATAACTAATTTAGAAGAAAATAATAGAAAATTAAGTTTACAAATGAATGATCTTCAGTATAGTAGTTTTATCAGGTTTGGTTGAAATTTACTTAAAAAATACTGATTCCCTCAAACAACATAGTTCCTAGACGCAACCCGCAGAACAAACTTGGCACTTCCACTCAAGTTAGCGATTTATAAGCAATTTACTAATAGATCCACCAATTAAAGCTAAAAAATATATATTGAATGTAGTTTAGATCAAAGCAAGAACAAAAAATAGCAGAATGAGGATGACTTTCTAAAGTCGCTCGTAGAGCAAATCTGTCTCCTCCATTTCCCCGAATAAATGAACTATAATTTAGACAAGACACTTCTTATCATGGCCAAGTACAAGGTTGCTTGTTGTCCTTGTATCGAATTTCTCGCAATTTATACGTTACGATATGAAAGGCATATAACGGACAAGAGAAGTCAGCAAATATTATTTCTAGGTATATTATGAATTTAGAGCGCCTAAAATTGCAAGTGCCGAGATAATAGAACATTGTCAAGCAAGTAAACACGTTGGCTAAATATCATCAGAGCGGCGTTGTTTGCATGGCACGTGAATAAAAACAACACGTTGTCAGGATGTCGTTATCTATGAAAGTTCGCCTGTGAGAGCAGACACCTCGGACAAGACAATGTGTCACAGGTCACTTGATCTTCGATCGCCTTGTTTGCACAACTCGTCCTGCTCAAGACGTACAGAAAGATGCAGGCGGCGCAAGCAGAGCAGCATCCCACGTGACCGAGCAGAACAGGTCTGAGATTGAAGCGGCCCGGACAGACAGTTTACCATAAGGGAGATCGATTGCTTGACATGATCGGCGAATACGATCATGGACGCACCATAAGAAGTTACCCTAATGATAATGTGGTCGAGAGAAGCCGCAAGAGGGTCGGAAAGATGAGAGCGGAGACGCGAAATAAAAATGTTATCGCGGGTGGAAACGGGTGAGGGAATATTTTACCCTCGACGCGGTCGCGAGCGCTAGGCGGGGTTGAAATGTCGAATACGTGACGCCGGGGGAAAAAAGTGACCGGGTAACGGAGATGACAAGTGGTGCTCGCGCGGGGATGACGAGCAAGCGAGATAAGGCCAGCCGGCATGCGCGAGGGATTCTAGTTTGTGCGGATGATTTACGCTCGCAATTAATTTTAATAATGAAATGCTAATTTTAAAACGGAACGAGGTCAATGATATTCAATCCGTTATAAATTATTGAGTGTGTGATTGAAGACAGTTTAAACTTCAGCGTTTATTGAATTTGGCTGAGAATAATTTAAATAAATTTATTCAGATTCTTTGGTGAGGAAAAACGTGAAATTTTGTCGACGCCGAAGAAAAGTTATATAGCGTTCAGTATTTGCGACAACAGGAAAAAGTGTCAGGAGTTAGTGTCAGGGGAAGCTTCCTGATGTGCGCGACACTCGACGCTGTGCGAAGACTGACGCTTATAATCAGGCGTCGCGGCGGCGACGGCGGCGTCGTCGGCGTCGCCGGCGTCGATACCAGCTGCAGGCGACGTCTATAGGCAATATAGAAGTGCCGAGATCCCAGCGAAATGAAACAATATGAGAGCAATATAAGCGCACGATATACGTGATGTCGGTTTCATTTCAGGAAATACATCAAGCGTTTGTTTTATATTATAAGCGTGAAATTGAGATATTGGCAAATTCTCTATGTTTATTTGAGAATTCGGCGCGGTATCCAGAGACATTTTGCAGAGCATAACAGCTGTTTGGTAGAAGCAGCTGACAATGATAACGACGGTTCATGTTGGCATCCTAAATCTTGTGGAAGAGACCACTTAAGTTTGAAACATTGTGAGACTGGCTCTCAGTGCAGCAATAAAAGCAAGAAGTGCAAGTAAGTCTTCGTGGCACTGGTAACACCAATACGTGGGTAGAATTATTTTCCGGGGTTCCCTTCGATTAACGTATAGCCAAGGGACCTATTCAGTTTTAAAATTAGAAGGATAGTATTTTTTTACTTTCATCCTTAGAGCGTTATTGGCTTTTAAAGTTTTTCAGCAATTTTAGTAACCGCAATTGAAAAACGCGCAAGTTTCTTAATATAAGTAAAATTCTGATCTTATTGGTGCTTGAAGTGAAGGGTTGTTATTAAAACTCGGACGGGAAATTACAGGGAACATGCATGGCTGTTGTTGGAGCACACGGTAATAGTATCAAACTATTTATTTAATTATAGTACGTCTACAGTGTTCGCAATTACGAAACTTTCTCGTTTTAATTAAACAGCTGACCACCGCCTGTATGGTAGGTAATACCAGGGTCTAACCGATATTAATGTTTTACAATCTTATTATAAATGCAAGACATTTTCTATGCGAAGCAATGCGATTATAAATTCACCCTTGGTGGTGCATTTCATGAAGGGTAGGAAGCAATAGCAATTTACAACCCTTTTAAACTATTCATTAGTAGCTAGAAAGCAGCATCCATCAAAATATTAAACAGAGTCTGGTTACAGAATATCATGACATTCTGTTGGTATACGCTTCTAATTTTACTGTTAATAGAAAGCTGCATTTCATTCTGATGACAAAAATAGGGTTACAAAACAAAGTGTCAGTTCAAATAATTTAAAAAATCACGGTAAAATAAAATCAAGATAAATGCGCCTCTACTTTTCAATGCAGCAGTAGATATCTCGTAATAAATTGGTATTCGTGTTTGTTCAGAGCTGACTCCATTCAGGTTCATTATTCAGCCAAGATCGACAGTCTGACAGAAATAGTTTGAGCAGAAATATCACCGTCATTGAAGTTTTCTACTCATTAGTATAAAGCTGAAGCGATATGAATGCACAAAGTAAATGCCGTATCGCCGAGGAAAAAATTGATAGCCCCCACAGCTTTGCACAAAGAGCAAGCACGTTGACTTTTGAATAAGGTCTGATTCGTAACAAAATGTAACTCAAATTATTATTACTCGGCGTCGAACTTATTCAAAATTAGTTTCATCCCAAAGTTCTGTCGAGTTCTAAGTGGATTTGCGCGATGTCTCCTGCAATGAAGCGAATCGTTAGGCCAGCTCTATTCAGTGATGTCTTCGAGGCATGTTTCGGCTCGCTTTGCCGAGCGAAAAGTCACGCGTGGTGCAGGACATCTCTCCTGCAGCTTCCCTGTGCTGTCGACGAGTCGTCAACGCCTCCGGCATCGCACGCCTATTAGCAAGCTGCGATCTTCAATCAAACCCGAGCTTTTTTTTTATCAAAGAGATGGCAGAAAAAACAATGCTTAAATAAACAGCTCTTCGATCTGAAGATATTGTGGCGATAGCAATCCGTTGAAAACGCATTGTAGAAGAGTTGACGATAGGTTTTAGAAAGGTTTGTACGAATCCTAGTGTTCCAAAATGCTGTGGGAAAAACAAGTTAAGTCCAAAATGAAAAGGAGAATCTTGTTATTCGAAAGTGAATACTGTTTTGTTATTAAAAAGGATACACGAAGAATTTAAAATTAGCCAGCTAGCCATCCTTCAGGCAGTATATTTAATATAGGTTGAAATCATAAACCAAATATCAAATACCAATATCATACTTAGTAATTTTTTCCAGCGTCAGAAGAATGTTAATAAACGCACATGCATGCCAGAGTTAAATCCAGCAAGAAAGGCATATCGATGTATTGCCAGGATCGGCGAAATTGCATGTAAATACAAACAAGACAGGGAAATTGATTTCCATGCGAGCCAGCGAAGACGTACAACGGCGTCGAGTCGGTAAAACGAAAGTGGAAAGTTCATCCCGGAACGGGGCACCTGTCACCAACGCACGAATTGCACCCCCGAGACCCCCCGCCCCCCGACACTCTATCCCGCGACTTGGAATTAACTAAATTCCCCACCCCTCGCGTTTCAACCCTTCAGCGCGTTACGCAGCGCATACGAACGCGGCGCGTTTGGCCCACCTAACCACGTGTGGATATTTACTCACTGCATTCAGTGCGTCGTCGTCACTGCACGGCACACGCGCGTGCTACGTGCAGGGAAAAATCTAATCTAAAATAAGATGTTTTAAAGCAATTTTCCCTTTGAAGTACGAACATATTCAGAATGAAAATGCCGGCTTTAAATGGATTGTGCGTATGGCATAATAACGCGAAACTGCGTACAACTTTACATTACAGCTGGAGAGAACATATTAGAAATTGGATTTTCGGGTTTGATTTTCCGTTCATTCGTTTACGAATACAAAGCAGTAATAATTTGCGAATTGGAGTAGCAGGCCCATTACATAGTCCCGGGGATGTTGGAACACTTTTTTGTAAACATCATTACTTATCCGCGCACCCCATAGGAATTTCATTCTAACATAATTTTTACAAAATAAATCAATTCGGTATTAAAATTCACCCTTCGCTTGTATATTTCAGAAGCTCTAACAAATCGAGTCACTTAAAACCGAGCGTGAATCCAGCGCATTCTTGTCGGAAAAAATGTTTTGTGGCTTAACCTTCCATAACCCGACGATAAACCATCTACGATGCATTCCCTTGCAAATGTCTTGGCCGTGTTATTTATCGTGACCTGGCTTCACCCCCCGAGCTTCCTATTCGTTACTTGAGCGCACAACCACCCCCATCTTTATCTAAGCTTCCGCCGGAAGTGGCATTCTCATGCAACTCTTAAACGGTGCCTCATGGCTAGAGATTGCGCGTGTCTTGATATTTGTCAACTATTGATAACACACAGGCTCCTCTATCTTGCAAGAGTACTCGATCCTGAGTTTATAAGACACTTCCCAAGTTGGCCTGTGTTTCCACGGGCTTCCCCATCCTTATGGAGGAGTTCTATCGCGTTCTATCCCGTGGAGGTCTGGCGAGCCCGGCGAGACCGGCAGACTTTGATCGAGTATCCACCATGGGCGCACTTAATTGGCACATCCGTCATTTTCATGCTGTTACTGGTGATGTCCAGTTTAATCTGAATAGCTTGAAAAGCCTGCCGAATATAAGGTCAACGGGGATGAATTCCGTGGTGGGGAAATGTTTTCGCCGGTGCTGTGCTTTGACCGGGTAAAAAGATAGAGTATTGATGGATATCAGATAAACCATTTAGATATTTTGGCATAGGTTTATACAGCTTGTTTGATGTGCTCTTATGTATACTTATTTTTGTACCGGAGCTGATATTGATTTCGGCGAGCGCGAATCTGTTACCGTGAGCGGAGATGAAATCAATCAAAAGAGTAGGGCATATTTTCTTAGCCGACCCTCGCAGCACTTGCCATCCGACGAGGCTGCACAAATACTATCCTGTGATCTGGCGGCAAGCTGCACAATGAGTTACTATTCCCGGCGAGCAGGTCACGTTTTCAAGGTAAAGCGATGCCAGCTTATTTATGACCGCGTGTTTAGTATGCATGGCATAGGGGCCAGCGCAACGAGCATCCAGAATAATGCACTCGGGGCGTGAGAAAAGTTATTAAAACCCTTTCTTCCCATAACTTTCCAGGAAGAAAGAAAGAAATATTAGGAAATAAGAAAAAATACTTTCGCTTTTGAACTTCTTCGATGATGAATGAATGTACGAAATGAACGCGTTACCGTTTTGTAAAATAAAACCGGACAGCGAAAATGTGTCGTCAGTTAAAGCTCTTTTGTTACATCGTTGTTAATTTCTGGAGTTTTGATGTTAATCCTCTGAACGCATGTGTATGGAAAGCCTTGGGAAAACCCTTTTTATAGCTGTCAAGAGAGACTGAGTGATCATTTTCCTAGATATTTCTGGACATGAAACATGACATAAATGTAAGCCACGGAAACATTTTGTTTCCAGTTTATTCAGAAGCGTACGTTTTGACAGGGCCGCTAATACGCGACCAGCAAGCTCCCAGCGCCCGTTTCGCGAACTCGTTCCCGGCCTCCAAACGCGCGAACGAAATACCGAATCTGAATTTTATCCACGATTCAAACACGCGACTAATTTAGTTAGCTCTAAGTTTTGTCTGCAGGAATTTAAGGAGAAGACGAATGCGTACCACATCTAATTTCACTACTAATTAACTTACGCAGAAGAGATTCGAATTTCCTTTTGCTTTAATACACCCCGGTAGGTCTTACCGAGTGTTAGTCAGTGTTACAGCTGGGAGGGTTGCTTGGGGGGGGGGGGGGGGTGGTGGGGGGGGGGGGGGGAAGCGTGCTGCCCTCAAAGTTCAAACGCAGACATTTAAATCATATTCCAGAGGGTGATCTTTGAAGGGATTGTGGTTGCTTTTATCTTTTAAGTGCAATGGAACAAATGACGCTACTGCAAGAGTGGAAAACACGCTCGAAGCTTGCTGATATTAACATTTATCTGCAGAAATAGCTTGTATTCCACAAGGTCCCGTCCTCGATTGGCTGACGCTCAGTCAAAATCAAATTGTAAGAGTCAAAAGGCCACTGACACTGAATGAAATGTCATTTAGACGCGAGTTGCGCTGTGATGCTATCATGATATGGAATGCCTGGAACTTTGTAATTACGAAGGAGAACCCCTCTAATCCGTTTGGTTAATTTTCATTCAAGACTTTGCAAAGATATTAAGGGGCAAGGCAGGTCGCTTTGCAGTTAGCACCTTCCGCTTGCTTTGTGCTTGTGAATAGACCAGATTGCTTCATTCATTTTTTCTATCGAATCAGTTGCACAAATAATGAAACTATCACTCATGAAAGGAGCCGGCTACGCGTGTGCGTTCGACGCATTACGCAGTGCGCTCAAAATACTTTGAGGTGTCCGAATTTTCCACGAGAATGGAAATTAATTGCGAAGCGCAAAGGATTTATTGGCAATTAGGAATTCAATTATGTTTACTCTACGCACAACGAGAGCTTTGTGCATTTATAAACGTAAAATGAGCTCGCGGTATGCCTTTTCAAAAATTGTATTTTCCTAAAGTTGATACTTGAGCTACAAGCTTAGGTACAAGTTTTTTTTTCTGGTTCATACCGACACGAAACTTTCACGAAAGCCATGTGAGAAAATTGAAAATGTTAAGAAGAGCTTTGCTAAAAAGATCACGGCAAGAGATTATAAATATCGCTCCAACTTTCGTGATTATTGTCTGTCTCTTACGGGAACGGAGATCGCTCCTCATGGTAAATACTTGGTCTCATTATCGCCACAATTTACTTTTTATTTAACTTTTACTTCAGAGTTGCAGCATGTTCAAGAGATCAACGAAAAAAGATTCATCACACAGAATCATCATCTTCACTGACATTGAAAATTGGGTAGGTTTGTCTTGAAAAAAACTCATTCCCAATTTATCAGAGTTTCCCTAAATGAAGCGTTACAGGATAGCCATGTGATTTCCCAAGAATTAGATATCATCAAAAGTATCTTTCCAATCGATTTTGCGACGCTAGGCAATCTGTACCCAACCCCATCTATCTATTAGTTCAGCAGGAAAATCGAACGTGAAGGCAATTATTGCTCGGCAAGTTGTAAAGCAGAGAATTTTCATTTTGCACTAGCCGAACTCTTGGAAAATTTGGATGTCATGTGCATGCTATAAATAAACTAGATGGCATATTTGCGCAGTGTGCAAAAAAAACCCTCGAGTATAGGTATCTATATAGCGAGTGTTTGCCAATGTTGATTGATAAACGTTCATAATATATCAAGAGAACAAAATTGAATAAACATATTGGGAACGCAAAATGTACTTTATTCTCTAAAGACAACGATGACGCTGGTAAAACGTGGTAAAACAGAAAAAACTTGGGCGGCTCGATACGGACACTATTGTTTGTTTGCCGTGGCTATGACGAAACACGATCAGGATGTTGCAGAGTGAATCCTGCTCCAAATTGTGCTGTCAATTCGAATATTTGTACCAGCTGCTTGCTAGACGCGACACAAATAGACATGCAAAAACTCGGCAAACTTTTTCTTATGTATAGTTTTATCGAAATAGATAACGATAATGTTATTTTCGAACAAACTATGTGCTATAGAAAGTATATAAATAAACACACAACAGCTGAACAAAAATCTGCTCAAGATTATTGTGTCTCGCTCTTAACTCTATAAAGGATTGCATATCAAAATTACAACTGCTTTTTTATATTTTGAAATTAAAATATGAAATGATTGCACACATGTAATCGAGTGTATAATATTGTGCTTCGCTTGTATGCCTGACTAGGGGTAGGGGTAGGGGTAGGGGGAGGGAGGGAAATGGTTACGATTCGTTCTCCTGAGAGAGCAGCGACAGTGGGGCGAGGGGCGAAGTGAAAGTGACTACTACAAACAGGAGGATATAGCTTCCGAAAGAAATGAATTATTTAACTATGACCTTCTTGTGGGGCTTGATAAAATATAAAGGAATGGTTGTGCGGAAAAACGTAGCGGAAAAAAACGTCGGAATTCAAAGTGGCTGTATGAGATATTATAACTTTGCCTTGACAATCCAATCTCGCCTAACTTACTACCGTGTATAGAGAACACCGATGCATTGGAAAAATAATTACATTATGTATTAATACAGTGCCGCGTTTGGAAAATGGAAAGCAACGGTATATTGAGCGTGATTGGCTGTTGGTGAATAAAAGATAAGAAGGAAAATGTACAGAGCAAAACTTTGCCAAACGGGAATTAATTTTCGTTTGATCCTCCATTTATCAATAGCATGTTTTATTTAAACGGTATTTAAGCTAGTTTTGCTTTGGCTCAAGACCCTATTACATTATGGCGAAGCAACAAAATAATGTGCTCTCTCTTCTGAAAAATTAATAATGAAAAAAAAAACGCACAGAGCTTTGAGTTCACCTGAAGCTTCTCTAACATGGGTAGGTATGCCGACGAAGGGTAGATGACTATGAGCATAATCATAATTAAAAATCTGGAAAGTTTCGTGTTTCATAAAAGTTTGGAATTAAAAATTAACCGGCTGTCAGATGCATTTTTAATTTCTAGCTTATTTACCAGCAGGAGGAGGAGAAGGTACAGAGATGTGAGCAGCAAAGACGACCACTTGATAGCAGTTTCAATTCCTCAAAGCAGGACGTGCATTACAGGCAGCTAATTACTTACAATGTACTTGCATTAATTAACATCAAGTATTTTTACATACCTTCATAAATAACGCTAATTTTAAAAGCAGAATCAAGAAATCATAGAAAAATACTTCTTATTGTTCTATTTAATATCAGAAGAAGGCGCAAAAAACACGACGACAAAAATATTTCTCAGTTATAACAGCAATTCAATAAGGCTAAAGAAAACTTTTTCCTGATCCACGGAACTCGGACATGTCACGTGTAACTTCTAAGTAATCATGGCACCAAAATGAGGCCCAATCAATTAATTCGACGACGTCATTTGCCACGGAGTGGCGGAGTCCCCTAGACGTGGCCGGAAAAGGGGTTGGTAAGCCTGTGCCACCCCAATACTTAGATGGAGACGTCGGTCGGAATTGACAGGTCGGAGAGTAATCCTTGATACAACGCCGATTCGAAGCCTTAGTCATCCATTAGGCTCATGTCAAAGATCCTAATGGTGATCCCAAAAAACTACATCATCAATGTTCGGCCGAGTGGGGGCGTTTGTTAGGTCACGTCGAGGGTATCGGACAACGGGCGACGAGCGACAAGAGCACTAGATGATTTTTGAAAAAAAATGACAGATAATGTGTTTCCGAAAAAATCGCATTGGGGATGAGTAAGATACATATCGTCGCCGGTTGATAAAGTTGTCGCTAACATGTTTCAGATGGTAACACCCCGTTGGCGTAACTATCTGCTTAAAAATATGCTACTGTTAAGTTCATATAACATTTTAATATTCACTTTCCGTCCTCAGGGAAAAACAAAGAACTCGGCACAGAACAGAATACCTACGCGCGTTTTTTTATATTTTCCACAAGCAAGTAAATAAATCCCGGTACAGTACCTACGCGAGTGGGAGCTTTATACCTTGCCCAGCTTTTTTTTTCATTTTTTTCAAACCCTAGAACCGATGCTCCAGCATAATTAGACCGCCCAACTTTTTCGCTGGTTTCTTCTCTCCCCAGGTCGGTGCACTAATTATAAATTTACTCGAGGTAACAATTAGATTCAACGTGTACGGCTCTTGTAGGTGGCATGTTGTGCATCGTGACTATCGAGTCAAGTGTTCAGGCAGCTTCTCAATTGCGAGCATGCGACACTTTCGACTCGAGGTTGCCGAGACGTCGCGGGACGTCGCGGGCGTCGGGACGCGGGCAGGACGAGAGGAGACAGGACGACGGAACGGCTAGGGAAGCCACTCCTAACGATGCCTTGATGCCACTCCCTAGACACTAACATTCCAAGACACACTCTGTCGACGACGTACGGCGCGATAGGCCCTGACACATCCAGCTTCCAGCATCCAGCTTCCAGCATCCAGCTTCTTGCTTACAGCAACGAACACACTTACCCGTGCGATACTTTCAACAGTATCTCGGCGTAAAAACAAATTTAATTAAAAGGATGCAGATTTATTTACTGTCAGACGCAAAATAAGCATTGTCAGTTGAAAAAAAATCTTTTCCTCGCTGTTCTATGAAAAATGTCGGACGTTAATTTAAAACTGAGTCTGTGTATTTTTATTTATGTAAATATAGTGCTCCACATGCATTTGAATTAAATCTTGAAACGAGTGTACATCGTGAACTCTAACATGTTGGCAGAGCGTCTAAAATACTGTAGGCACAAATGCAATTATGCACAATCTACTAGTAACAGTGAGAGATTGCATTTTGCGTTTACATCCCATGTTCTGCGATTACGTGGCTTCCTAACTCACCGTCTGCTGAAGCGACTTTGTTTTCCCATGAAAATATATCTGCAGTGTTGATGGAGGTGCCAGGATTTCCCATGGAAATCCATGGAATGGTGGCTGTAGGATGAAATAAGAAATAAACACCAACGAGCTATAAACAATACTACGTCAATTCCGCACATTTCAATTCCTGTTAAATATATTATTCAATTTCGTGGCATTTTGGTCTCGCCGCGCCAACCCCGATATAATTCATTACCACCGCGGTGGCTGCGAACGAACGAAGACGTTCCCATTTCGATCATCTCACTTTCAAGTTTCAATAAAACTAGTTCCCATTTCCAACTAGGCTTCTCCTCATTTCCGCCCTCATCTCATTGCTTCCTCGTTAATAACTCTTCTTTCCCTCGCAGCCTCTCTTTTCTTTTCACCACCACCTGCTCCTCCATTCTCCCATTCTGTTTTAACCGGCGTACGTCGCTATATACCTCGTCTTTCGAAAACGTGGTCAGAATTTATCACCTAACGTCCTTCTCCATGTGAAATACACTTCTTTTACAAATACAATACAACGAACATTGCTTTTGCGTTGCTCCGTAGAATCATCCCTTAACTCCGTCCATCCCTTGTGATCTGAATAATCTATAACCACCCTGCATTCCGTATCGCGCATCTACTTAAAACAAACGAGTTTCCCTTCCGTTGTACTCCCGCGCTGCGCTCGCCTACGCGCCAGGTGAAAGTTTAAGGAATAGAAGGGAATTTTTATAAAAGTCCCACAGGTCACACTCACTGGTGACCTGTCAGAATTATGCATTAGGTTTCAATTTAAACTTGGAGAAATTGAAACCATTGTTTTGTTTAAATAAAGTAATAGTTTTGTCTTGTACGGTGCTCAAAGGAACCTAGAGAGCTTGTGAGGTAAGTGGAATGGTATTGTTCGGTAGTTTCCGTTAGTTTTTGTTTCAAAAAATAAAAGAATAAGACCTCAGTTATTTGTTCGAGTGAAGTAAGGCGAAAAGTATAAGATAATACAGAAAAGGAAGACGACAAAGACACTCGCTGTGAGTTCAAATCTCGAAGTCTCGGAGCGAAAATATGAACTTTGTATACCTTAAGTTAAAAACAAGCTCTTTTATGAGCATTTAAAAATTAAGCTTTACGAATTGTATAAAATAACTGCAAGATTCTATTAAAATAACTTGAATATTAAGCTGTGTTAGTTCTCGCCAGGTACCAATATACAGTTCATTCTTCTATCCAGGAACGGATAAACCGCCTCTCATTAACATACACCGAACGCGATCAAAATCTAGCTCAGCTGAAAAACCTCACCGCATGCATGGAAATCAAAACGTTCCAGCCAACGTACCGCCGAGCGAAAGTGAATTCGATATCCTTATCGATATTCTCATTACGCGCAAAACGGGGTCATTCCGCGGCGGGCGTATAAACGATTAGAGATGATTAAGTATTAAGGGAGGATGAGGCAAAGCACCCTGCTTCCCTGCCTGCTGCCTGCTGCCTGCTGCTTCCCTGCCTGCTGCCTGCTGCCTGCCTGCCTGCCGTGGTCGTTACACAAGCCACACCTCGCACGCCGTCTGTGCCGGCAATGGACTTAAGGTGGTTAATTAATTACTATAACACGGTTACTCTGTGATTTAAATAAAGCTTGCACCTGACCGCTAATATCGCTTTTGTGCTAAGCCCAGATTGTTAGCTGTTAGAGTGTCGGGGATAGTTTCCATGTGTTTGCATCTATTAATTATATCTACATGTATACGTAGGCTTGTGAAGATGCCTTCTTAGATATTCAAATCCGAATATCTAGTAGGAGAGCATATATGTAAACATAATATAGGTGTTGAGATACTTGCAGGATGTTAGGTTATTCATTTTTACAGAGTGTTGTAGAAATACTTTCTGTGCACTTACCATCAGTACTGCGTTTGTTCTTTGGAGGTACAGATATTGTTTTGAAGTGTATTATTATACTTTCCAATGGTTGCTGATCTTGCTTTATAATTCACTATTTTAATTGTGATTGAATTTCAATGTAATCATAAAAGTCAATGCCTTCCTCACTGAACCTTATTTTGCAATGACATTTCAAAATAAAAATTCGATTAACAACCAGTTAACTAGTACGCAAAATACTCATCGAGCAGTTCTATAATAGCGCTAGGTGTGCCATTATTAGTCTTTTTTTTCCAACGATTGGGTTTGAATTGCAAGCTGCCGACTCGTTTCCGCGTAGTAAGATGGCTGAACTAATTTAGTTGCCACCTGGAGTTTGTCTTGCCCAGTTAATTTCCACCGAGTTAAAACTAGCATCGAATCAATTCAATGAAACATTTAGTAGCGTATTTGCTAAGCGTGTGAATTACTTACAGCCAAAAAGTGCAACGAAACAGTGTGTTTAGTGATAAGTTTAAAGTGTTTTGGGGGTATAGTGGAATTGCAACATCCAACAAGGTAATGTTTTTTTACACATTCCAACTCTATTCCTATGTTGAAGGCCGGTCGAGAACAATACTTACATCCAAGATTATCTCGACACAGCAAATAGCTATGGTGGCTGTTTATGGTATATTTGAAATCTATTTATACCCTCGAAATAAATACCAATGGTGACCTATCACTAAGTGATTGGTATTTGAAATTAAAAATTGAAACAACTCCTCCATCTTGAAGTTGCTGGAGAACCAAGTGTGACTTTTGTTAATTCCCTACCTGCCACTTCAAATCTAAGTGTTTCAAATTCAGCACAACTACAGCGTCCGAATTATTCCCCCTTGCCCTTTGCGACCTAAATGAGTACCTTTTCAGTATTTTTTTCTACTGACAATGTCCATGCAATTCATCGATGATGATCCGTATTTCAGACATTTGGGTTGTTCATATCCGTATTTCAGACATTTATTTAGGCTTGTTATTTTCTGACGGTGAAGTTGGCTATTGTTACTTTGTACGGCGTTTCGTTTAATGTTATTAGATGAACGTTGTGATGCAGTTTTCAGTGGGTGTGTCGAGTATTATTTAATTACCAGATAGTGTCTTTACACTAGCTGGCTACCCTTGACCGCGCACGGAGGGTGTATACTGCTTGAACGTGGCGTGACATGTGCTTTGGGTACAAGAGAACAGATTCTTATAACTCTTCGTTGTTCGTCGTTGTTTTTACATTTTTTAACTGGCCTCTAAAGTCCCTTCAAATGCACGCCCGTTCCACACTGTAAAAATTCTCCGTTATAAAACTATTTTATGAGCGAGAATAACTGCCAAGTTGTCTCAATTCGCAACGTTTTACTGTGCCAAATTATCCATATTGCTTGTTTGATGCAGTACTTCTCAGTTTCGTGCATCCAACTATCACCTACGAATTGCGACTATCATGTCATATCTCAATAAAAATTGGATGTCGAATTGCGGAGCGGATTCTGCTCGTGTAGAGAACGAACACACGTCGTATGATACGACTCGTATCTTCGCCCAACAATATTTTTACAGCTTGTATATGTCTATTAGCCAACGTGTAGGTGAAATATATCTGTTATTCGCGGGTCCAAATGATACCTTGGCCAATATTTTAGCAAGCCATTCCGTGTCACGCTGGGCAATAAAACAGCAAGCACGGGTCGGACTCTGGGCGGGTGTCGACATTAAAAGACGAAATTGATGTTTCCTTAGCAGCGGGAATATTAACGGCGTTATATTTTTGATAATGGTTGGCTGAAATGTGGAAATAATCTCCGAAGAAACAATAGCTGGGCGCAGCCGGCCTTGTGGGGTCACCGTCTGTTCAAACGATCGCAATAAAGAGAAAATCTGAAGTTTTCCTCCAAAAATGCTACGTTTACAGATTTCTAATTGCGATATTACTGACTGTTGAACAGTGGCGGCCGCTTATTCCCAGCTAACTTGCTATAAAAACACAACCATCAGCAGAGTCTTAAAGTATACGTGTAGCATATAATTGTGAGTGTCAAATGGTATTGGCAATCTAAATAAGCTGCAACCCCTAAACGATAGAAACGTCAACACAACGCAAAACAACACTATGCAATCTGATCGCACGGCTCGCCAAAACTACGCCACTGACTAACAGTTCGAAATCCAAGTCTTTGGTTGGTTGCCTTCCATTCCGGTCGTTAGCGAATTTATTCTAGAGCCTATAATTGATCAAACGAATACGCGCAGCTTCATCATCTAACGAAATATGAGTTAAGCTTCTGTTAATTAAAATAATAAAAATTCCTGGTGTTATCAAAATGTTTGTAATAGCTAATTAACCTGAAATGTATGTATTATAATTACAGTCTTGCTTGGGGGTATGCGGCTAATGACAATGCTCTGTATGACTATTTTCTGCTCTGTGTTTATCTTCGCGCGATAACAGCACACGCGATTTATACGTTTAGGGCTTTGGGGTAGGGGTTTTGGGGTTGGGGTTGCAGCTGGAACTTTGTGGGGGTTGGGTGGGGGGAGGGAGGTTGAGGGCTGTTGAATGCTTCGTGTCAAAGCAAGTGGGGGCGGATGGTTTTTTTTATCAAATCATAATGTTGCGTCATAATTATGAGTTCAGTTTGGATGAAAAGCCCCTTTTGAGTAATTTATTTGCATCGCGAAGTCCATTATCTGGGCTCATATGAGGTGGAAAAAAATCTGGTATTAGGGTTATTTGTAAAGCATTTTCGAGATTTGTTCTACAAGAAAATCTTTGGGCCAAATCAAGAAACAACACGTTACTAGGAATGTCCACCCCATACGAAGGTATAAACATATTCACGTTTTTTACTCAAATCGTAAGGGTCCTCCTCAAAAGTACCTACTGCAAACCTCGAGGTTACAAATATACGGTTGAATGATGTTCTTTTTTGTTGTCAGCTTCGTTAAATATGATGTTTAAAGCGATTTATTAAATATTTTCATCACATTAGTTGTACAAAATTATGTTATGTTTTTACCTAAATCATTTCTCATGGGCACGCTCACCCACTAAAATATCTCTATTGCCCTAAAAACTACCCCCCCCCCCATCCAAACACACACTCACACACATGCACACAGATGCACCCTCAAACACTTACCCCCAGAGAGTCTTCAATGAGATTTGCACGAGCGTGTGAAAAATATGAAAAATTGCCAACGTAATTTGTGCTCATGTCAAAATGGTCTGGAAATGCTGATAATGGCCTGGAGCTGATGAGAGCAGTTCAATGGAGTGGAATCTGTGCTCTGCTGTCCTCTCCGTTCCAGCCAGTTCCAGCTAGTTCCAGCCAGTTCCAGCCAGTTCCCGCTAGTTCCACCGGCGTGTGCATAATTTTATTTGCATATATCACGCCGATTGTTATATTAATGCAAACAAAACAGTTTTTGAATTGATGAGTTTTATTCCAGTCGTTTGCTCGGTGGAATTATTGATAACGATTGATTTATGATAACAACTCGTAGAAATATGTACACAATTCGAGGTTTTAGCCTTTTTTTAAATGCGTAACGTTTTTTTAATTTGAATTCGTGAAATATAGACAAGCGAAACAAATTATTTGATAAAAACGTCGATGTGTCTGGTAAATATCATTTTGCTTTACATTCCTGTTCATTGCCCTAGATTTTCTCTATAGCCAGGGAAGTAATTTTCTTTTTAAAAGAACACACCAAGAAAAGAAACGCACAAAAGAACACGCCATAAAAGAACACACGACAAAACCTCAAAGACACGGTGAATCCAAAATCTATCTATACATCTTTAATAAGAATTCAAGTTAATATTGAAATTCAAGTTTTGTTGATTGATAATAAAAATAAAATTCACGAGTCTCATAGAATTACAGTGCATTGTCTAATATTAATATTATATTATATGTAGGTATACGTATTTGATATTTTTAATTTCTGTAAAAATAAAATAAATTTTTAACGAGATTTATTCAGTTAGTCCAACGTTAAGAAGAATTTGACTTTTGGATCTTTAACAATAGAAATTTCTTGCGAGTTTTTATCTATACTTTAAAACAAAGACGTAATTCTAACTTTTAATAGCCGCTCCGGGCTCTTTACATAATTATAAAAAGATTATCCAGACTGAGTTATAGTTATGGCCGAAAGTTTCGTTCTATTGAGAAGGAAGTATATGTTAATACCGTGAGCAAATTATCATTAAACTCGGTATAATTTCAGATGTTTCAACGCCATGACAAATGGAGTCGACAATCATTGACGGAGACAAATCTTCGGCGACGAATTTCCAACCAGGCTAATTTATAATTGGCATTTGACATAAAATGTCAAATGCAGACTCACTGCTATTTTTTTAACATGCAGCGATCCAGAAAAATATTGTTTGAAGCATCGGTATCACTTAGGACCGATGCCTGGTGTCAGATACATGCATGGAAATCAGTTCATTATCTTTGAGAGAATTCTGCTGCTGGATGACTCCTGTGAATGAAATTTAATGCATCAATAGTGGATCACTCTCAGAATCAGAGGAACGTGATTTTTTCCTGGGTAAACAATTATCTTTTTTCACGCTCGTTTGTGATCTATAGTAGCCAGGAATAAATTTAAATTTTTACCATTACAAAGTCTTTTTTCTCTCTGTTCACTCCTAGTCTGTCTTGATTGTAATATTTTTTACAATAATAATTCTGTATTCTTATACATCAGCACAGAAAGAACTGAAAGTAACATTTGAAAACCAAAATGCGTCGAATTAATTTCTAATAAATAAGATTAATTTCGCATTTTGCCAGTCATTATTACAAAGAAAATGAACATAAGTATAGTTTCTAGTAAGAGCTATCAGTTTTATATTTATATAATAATTACATTTCTTGCTCAGTGCCGTAACGTTTTGAAATAATTCCGATGAAGGCAACCTAAGTATAAGTGATATATTTGACCACGGCGACAGCCATTTCATTTATGTTCTGTCCATTTTGCCACTAAACTTTCCCCACATTTCCAGCAAGTAGAGCGAATTCATCGCCGCAACTAAAACCCTCGCCACACATTTCAACTCCCACTATTTGAAACCAACGAAAGAGGCGCTCGTTCTTTAAATCTTAATCCCTTAGCCCGCTACAATAATTCTTTATTACATTAAACGCTAACATGGCTGTGCTACGGCACACGGAATAGAGGCAGCTATAGAGGGTACAGAGACTATAGAGATGTTGGAGGCTGCAACAAAGCATGCTACTCTCGTGGGAAGGCATGCTTGGTGGTGCTTCTACCTTCTCCGGCATTCTCCTGTGTTCTCCAGCCCTGAATAACGACGTCCTTCTCTCACAATTAGTCGACTTGACGCCAGTGATTTGTCCCAGTCACATCTTGATTGTACTAGATGGGAGACACTTTAATTTACAAAAATCTAGGGGGTGTATTTTTTACTTGAAGCTGAAAGTGAGGTTGTGTTACACTGGGACTTTGGAGTGAGCTGCAAATGTTGTATTGCGAAAATGTTCCGACTGTAAAACAGTTTCTATTCTTGTGGGTGAATTTTGATGTGTGAGCGGAGGGTTGATTTAACGTTATTGTCCCATGACATAATAAGTTACGTGGCAATGGGACTATAAATTGGAATGGATATTTTGTCTGTGCCATAAGAAATATCGAATCGAATCAGCAAGTTGATCCGACGCAATATCAGCCATTAATTTAACCAAGCTACGCAAAAAAAAAATCATTTCCAGGCACTCAGCTTTCTTCGAGATCCTCTCTGTTTCTGTAACCAGCCGGAAGTAAAAAGAAAAATATATCTCATAACTCTTTCCTAATTTTTTCCATTTTCCATTTGTCTGGAAAATCTATCTCTCGGTATGAACTTTTCCTGGTCCGCTTTTCTTGTTTCTCAATATTTATATGTGTTTTTGTTTCGCATTCCCCATTTCGGTCGGGTCCGCCAGACTTGTGTATTATGTTGCTCGGTTCCCTCTCTCTCTCATGAATTTTAAACGAGATTTGTCACTGCTTCGCGATCGTTTGGCGAAGAGCCCATTCTGGAAAAATTTCTTCATATTTGTGTATTGGCTCCTTGCGCGGGTATCAAACTGTATCAAAGTTGTGATTTGAAAAAGTTTTCGACTTTCTGTGAGAAGGGAATGTTTGGTGTGGCTTGCCAGAGCTTGGCTGTTAGTTTAGTAAAGCAGCGAGATTCGGAGGTGCCGAGTTCGTGATGGAGGTGCCGGATGTAAAACGCTGATGCATTAGACTATGATTGTTGTTTGTCGATCAATGTTAGTTGATACGGTGTTGATAAGGACTGACCGGGTCAATCTTACCATTAACCCCGGGACTACAGGTCACTGACAAGGTAAATCAATCGGATAACAATTAAAAAGTCGTTCCTGTTCAGCAATTATTCGGTTGAACGTTCTGATTCACTTTCCTGACGTCACATGACTAATAATAAAATAGAGATCTGTAAGTCTCATCCGGTCCTTCAAAAAATTAGTTTATTGCATATAAGTATGTTTCGCATGTAGCTTATTAGCAGGGCGTACACAAAGCAGTTTCATTTTCTAGCCATGGTTCCTCATCAAAGGCAGAAAATAACAATATGATCAATCATATAGTTAGTTGACGCCAGCCAGCACTGTGTGCAAGCGATTATTGGCTTTGTACGAACCGCCAGCTTTTATCTTCGCGGTTCACAAGCGCATAAGTATTATCAAAGCGGCACGTTTGACAGGCAGAAAAAACACACCTATAACGCAGTCATAATTTTGTGGGTTTCGAGGCTTGCAAGATGAAAAGCACCACACGAGAGCGATACGTTTTCTGAGCCACTGAACTATTTGCTTTCGGTTCACGTTGTAACTTCTAGGATTTTATTTCAATTCACTATCGTTTTTTTTTGAGGAATTATTATGGTGTGAATTATATTTTTTATGTGGCAAAGTTTCTTCAGCGAAATCTTTGCCGTTTCACGTCTGATGTGGAGTTGATAGGACCCCGGCTGTTTTGACAAGTTAACGAAATCAATTCTGATACGCTTTATATACAATTTACTAGTGACTAATCTGTGATTGTCGGCTCTTATATTCAAACAATAACACTAATCCAATCACATTAAACATTTATTTCTTATCTCCGGATGTATGAGATTTTGATCTCTTTTATCAGTCCCCAGAGTGTGTTCTCAAGCTTTTTGTTTACGATAACTAGAAAATCCTTGGCACCAAATACCAAAATCGCTTGTCGCAAAAAGAATTCCACTTTTAGCCAATATCGTCATGCTAAGAGAAAAACTACTATCAATCGGGATATTGTTGAGCTCATCTTAGAGAATGTTTGTACGGCATTACTCTGACCTCTTCAGAAAGAAACCCCCACGAAATCATGCAATCCGTCAGTTTCTCCTTATATTATACATTATAATGCTTATATCCCGAGATTTTCCCTCCCTGCACACATGAACATGGGGAGCACTCGTGTTTTGTCCCAACAGCAAAAGCACCTTAGACGCCCCACCCGATATTGCTAAACCACTTCGGGCCATATGGGAATTCCGGGGAGGCTTCAAACCTGTGGTATTTTCAGTATGATATTAGGAAACCAATAACAAGCTATTAAAATATATGAGAATATGAATATTATGTCGGTACATTATACCAAAACTCTTGATGCATGAGAGCATCATGCTGAAACAAGTACAGTACAGCAGTACAGCAGTAATGGTTAAATGTAACATGATATAATATCTTTCGGCAAATTTCACTGTTATTGATTGTTTCGGTGCAAGCGGTGTTTTCAATTAAGTTCAGGTACCTATACCTATAGTTGCAATGTAGATTACCATAAGGCAACTACGATTTGATTAGTTTTGTAAATGTACGCAGCTGAAAAACACTTAACTTTGCAATTAAAACACGAAATTTGAAATTCAAACGCCAGGGATTGCACTATATGCACCCACATGCACGTTAGCAACATGCATTGCCCTTGCCAACCTGACTATACTATGTGTTGGTGAGTGGATGTATCATATTCACTGCATCGGGTAAGGTACAGCATCAATTACAACTTGACACGACCGTATAGAGATTACATTGCGTTTGTGCATCATAGCGAGGCAAATACGTCCGTGGCAAAGCACGCATACCACTAGACAATGTTCGTAGCGGCGCATGTATCGACAATGACTGCATCAGCCATACAGTATCAGCGCCCCAGCGCCGCATGTGTGCGACGTCGTAGTCGGCGGCGGCGGCGGCGGCGGCGGCGGCGGCGTCGCGACGTCTCATGTGGCTTCTACACACCAGCACGACATGATCGGTGTCAGTATGTTTACGATGTATCGACATACAGCCGCGTTCATATACATAATAATTTATGGCGTCATACCGTAGCCATATACGAGTCCCTAATGTAACATAATGAGTGAATGGGTCGGTGTTTTGCGGTTTGCCATTACGAGGGTAGCACGCCGTGGACGACATGGGGTGTATAGGGGTTAATACGTGGCGCCATGTTAAGGACGAAATTAAATTGTATCGGTGATCATCTGCGATATAGGAAACTGGCAATTTGTGTGAGCCGTGTATAATGTGGAGCGCAGTGCATTAGATGCGAGCTCTAAGCGATCTTAGTGGTGAGAATCGGTATTTGCTGTGATTAGGCTGAAGCCGTAGTGCTTTTTATGCGTAGGACGGGAACGTGCTTTGATCGCTATCCGCTAAAATGTTTTAGCTGAGAAGGATTTTTTTAACTTCGTCAATTTCCCAGCCTTGTTTGCCACAGTTTGCCGTGTGGGAACCTTACGAAACACACTCCTTCGATAAGGAATGGAAAGATAGGTACAGAGAATGGGAACTACAAATTGGTTACAAGATTTGAAAGAAAATCGCTGATATTAATTAAATATCGCTGAAATTAAACAAAGAAAAATAATGAAAACAGGGTTGGAGCGATGATTTTGCTCTTTTGAGCTTAAAAATAGGTTGCTCTGAGGGCACACTGTCATGGAGAACAAGAACATTATTGAAATGTTGAGACTAAATATGAAAACAATAATGTTGAAGAGCGGGTTCGTGCATAATCGGTTTATTGTGCACCATAATACCGCCATATAATCCTGCGAGCATTTTTATTATTTAACAGAGACAATGGGCGAGGCGGACGCCTTGCGAGGAATTTCAGGACGCCACCGTTGATGGCGATCATAATACGGTGGACGCCCTCCCCGCTCTTAATCGCAGCAATTCGATCGCTAAATAATCGCTAGAATCCAGTCGCTTTTTTTTCATTTTCTTCCGCGCCGCTCCGAGCGGAAAGTCTCCTCTGAATGCCATGAAATGTTCACGCAATGCTTGCGTCCGCCGTTTAATAAATTTTCACAAAATTGAAAATTACAAATTAAATTTTTCGATTAAAAGGTCTGGGAAGCGTGTACTAAGCTTCGAATTCCACGCACTATAACGTGCCAATATACTCTCGATTTAATTTCGAGGCAAACGAGCCTAAAGGTAACGGTAAGTGCGATTTTTCATCAACGCCAGACAACGTTGTTTGTTTTGCGGCAATTCTACGGAGCCGAGGAACCCGCGCGCGCGTCGTCGCGCAAACACCCCGCCCCCCCAAAAAAAACCACTCATCATACTAAAACAAAAATCAAAATCAAGATTGTCCCGGAGCAGGCATCGAATCGTGGAGGTAGGCGGCGTTATGAAGCGAATGGGGACGGGGAACCGGGGGCTTTTCGGCACATTAGGTGTGATGGGTAGAACAGGGGCCCACGATCCTGCCGTCTGTCAGCCGCGCACGTTCTGCGCTCTCGGAGGGCTTTGAGGCGCCGGGGCGCTGAGGTGGTGGGGGGGGGGGGGGGGGGGGGGGGGGTAATATTGGTTGGAGCCCGATGATCGGCCGCTGTTGCGAAGAACGGGTCCTCCGTGACCAATAACACCTCAACATGCACCCTCGTCGGAGCCACCGTGCCACCCCCATGCTCCATTGATTAGCTATTTGAGACCGAAGTCGCGTTCGCCTAATGTATATACGCTGTGATCTACATTTTAATTCTTTATGTGCGGATCGCGAGGGGATCACACATTGGGATTTGAAGTTGATGCGAGACGGCTTTTTTTCTTGCTGATTAAAGGTTCATTAGTGAGATGAGAGAAAAGTTTTTTAATTGCTCAAAGACGTAATAAAAATCATGCGCCCTAAGAATGGGCGCGGAAACTTTTCTTGCCGAGAATCGCCGAAATTTCTTACAATTCAGATGGTACCCTCTTTGGTATATATTAACTATCACGAAAGCTAGCGAGCGCGCGATTCTCGCGAAGAGGTCTACCTGCTTTAATTATCTAGAGTATATTATGGGATACATTCGGCGATCATGTTTCCATAACCTTAATTTTCACTCTCCCTAACGAGTTTTGAATTTCAGCGTGCACAATTGATAATGTGTTACATGTGTTAATATTAATTTCGCGTCCTCCTCGAAGGCAAGACAGGCATGGCACGAGGAGTAGTCCCCAGGTAAGTAGCGTGCTTCGTCGCGGATAATCTTGCTGGCATTCGCCTTGGCCGCATCTACGCGCTTCTCATCTATCCTCCACCCTCATACCCTCGATCCAGTATCCACATAACATAGACGTCACCTATATATATACACCCTTAAAACATTACGCCAAGAGTTAGTCGCCTGCTAAGTGGTGCTCCATCTTTCTTTATCTCGGCGCGGCGCGTACAGATTTCTTCCTCCTCACACACTCACACAGACGCGCTAGCGGCACGACACACGGACGGCACACGGTGGCTACTCACGGTACGGGTATAAACGCGGGGTGGGTGCTCAAATCTTTATCACATTCCTGGTGAACTTACGCCCCCAAGGTTTATAAAATCAGAATGGCGAAATTCCCGACTTTGCGGTCTCGGAGCTGTTTTTTATGAACTATGCTCGTGTGTGAATTCTTGACTTTTATTTTCGCGCAAACTTAGTGCTGGAGTCTTTTATTGTTCTTAGATCTTTACAGGTTTATTTCCTATATTGCATAGAAATAAAATGAAAAACTAATATATTTTATTGAAAAGAATTGCATTGCCTGTTCCATTTCTGTAACAAAAACTTGATTTATCTCAATCTATTGTATGGGCATATTCTTCTCCGCACGGCCGGATTAAATCGGCAATTCGTTTCAAAAAAGCGAAATCCATTCTTTACATGCGCCGCTGTAATTTATTTTTATCTCTGTTGCTATTTAGAATAATTCCTCCATAGCTAACAAGTTAATCTGGCTTACATTGCTTTTAAATCGGGGCTGTTAACAATGCTAGCAGCATGCCCAATTTCAGATAAGACCAGGAACATCGCATGCGCCCGATTAGAATGTCACCTGCACAGCCAGACAAATAGATTATTCCTGCAATCGACTCAACATATTAAGAGAGTAAATTGTAGTTTCTTTAGCTAATGTGTGCCCCACCCCCAAGGAGCGAGGCACAGTGGACCAATTGAGGAAGTCAAACGCAGAAGCGAACACACATTTCAATTAAAAAAAACAGAAGTGCTGCAATTATTGAAATCTTGATGATAGAAACTCCCGTTTTTTTGCAATTTTTTTTTAAAATTTTATTGTTAGCTTTTGTCAAATATCTAAAGACACGACGGATTGCAACCCGTGTCTGATAAAGTCGGCGGCTGTATGACGAACGGGCTGCCAACGCGACGGACTGGCGATACGAGCGATAAATCTTCCGATCAAATGTGACCTGTTGGCAATTTTACTTGCATTCGGCTCTATACATTATATTGATCATATTCAAAACTTCTCTAGGTAAAAAATATTTAGAATATGCATATTTACAGTCACTGACCTTAAATAATAAAGAGTTTTCTTCGTACCGATCTCGGGTAATTCATGTTAGAAAAGCAAATCCACGTTTATCTTAGAAACAGATAGTGTTATATAACATCATTTTATTTGTACCTGAAGAACAATTTGTTTTATCGAGTCTTATCGCTGAGTACCGATGTACTGGCTTCTGTGATCTGTGTACTACAGATAGAGCCAGGTGTGACGCGTGTTTACCTGTTCACCGTTGAATGCGGAAAACGTGTTATCAAAGCACATGGTAGATAAAATGATAGATCGAGTTTCTGCTGCCAATCGATGCTGGATGCTGGATGCTGGATGCTGGGGGTTGGGGGCTGGTGCTGGGAGCTAGTTGAGTCAGTAGCGGAGGGCACTAGGAAACGAGCGGGCATGGGCAGGTAATCACGAGCTTTCTTAATGCCACAGTGCACAAGTTCATGGAAGTGAAGTGCGTTTGATATGTGAAAATTCTGTGAAAAATAAGGCTTTTCAGGTGATAGAGTTTTAATTTCAATTTTGCGTTCCACTGTAGAAGTCATTTTAATAATAAATATATAAATATATAAATAATTGCATAAATAAATAAAAATAAATATATAAATAAGATATTGGTTTGGCGGAGTGTTTCAGAGCCATGGTGAGATGGTTGTGAAGCTTGCGGTTCTGCTCTGATTTGAATGACTTTTGGTCCTGAAAGGACCTCTGTCAGGCAAATAAGATATTGATAAATAGACAAAAATAAATTAGTTAATAAATACATAAATAAGATATTGATAAATAGACAAAAATAAATTTGTTAATAAATATATAAATATAAATAAATAAAATAAATTAGGAATAAATAGTTAGAAATATATGAAAACCAATAATTAACACAGTCAAATTTAAATAAACATGCCACGGAAAGTTTTTGAAGATAGACACTTTCAAATATTGTTTTGATGAAATAATCATTGGCATGTAACTATACTCACAGTATTGATAAGTATTGAAAGTGACTGCTTTAGGAGCTTTGATTCAGATTTGTCTGACAATATTTTATAAGAGGCTCAAACCAACGTTCGAGATTATAAATACTACCCAGATATTTTTAAGATCAGCCAAGAAAGATTTATTTGATAAATTTGGCTGGGAATTTTATAAATTTCTGAATTCGTGACCGGTGGGCTTGAAAATCACACTTGAAGTAGTCAAGCAATGACATAAAATTCAAGCATAGAATTTAAATCCTTATATCAATCCCATGGACCTTGCCATCTAAGCTATTATTTCAAATATGTTATTGATATGTCAATGATAAAGTGGCCCACGTATTTCATAAATAGACATTTTCAGCATTGAACTTGTTCGTGAACTTGTTTGGGTTCGTTGTGAAACCTAAATGGTTACTAATAATCAATTTTTTTTAATTCTCGAGTGCTTATAACGGCATGCCTCATACAATGCATACATGAACAAATTTTACTTATTGTTGCCAATCACTTGGCTATAAGATTGTTCAGCAATTCTAATACCCTCTCTTATCAAACCCAGATTTGCTATGCACAACTTTCACTGCTTTTAAACCGCAGACACAGCCAACGTTATGGGTAATATTTTCAATTGTGTTTCTCTCACCGCTCACCGTGAAATTGGCAACAATCTTTTGCGTCACCTGGTGACACTTGTAGTCTGGGGAACCAAAGTTTCGACACATACAGTCATTGTATTTGCAGTCGAGATGTAGAATTTTCTTCGGCGTCCTCTTGGAATTGACGTCGACTCGGTAGGTCACCGGGCAGACGCCTATGCGATTGTCGACTAATTTATCCGTGGTCCAATTCCACTTGGTGTCCTCCATCTCCGTCCCCTTCCAGCAGGTCGTCGGTAGTTTGTTCAACTCCTTCAGGGCTTTCATGTTCACGTACATTTCGCTTCGTTTGTAAGAAAATTCTTCGCTAACGCCGATCATCGCGAACAGTACGGATAGCACAGTCACGGCGTGGCAAAATGAGAACCGATTCGAAGACATTTCTTAAGAAATATAATTGAAAAGTCGTTGAAAAACAGTGAGACTGGTTAAGTGTAAGTGTGTTGCCGTTTTTTGAAGAGAGTTTCGGTGGAGCATCGGCTCGGTTTTCCTCAAAAAGCTGGTTGTGTTGTGTCCCCGACCGAACTGATGCCGGCTGTCACAAGTGGCTCTCATTTATACCTAAGTGTTTATTAGAAAAAAAAGCGGACTTCCGATTCTATAGTATTATTTACGATTTGGCGATTACTGATAGGAGATAGTAGGCGCGAGTAGTCGCCTAGTAGGCTTACAATCTCTGTTGATATCACGTCTTGAGAGGCAGGGCCTACCTCGGGGGCGGACGCAACACGTCACTAATATAAGATTATGTGAGTCATCAACATCAAATCCATCACAGATATCGTGTCTATATTTAGAAACTTCGTATTTTGGGTGTCGAATAATACGGGGCCTATAATTTTGAACCCAGTAATCAAGCGCCAGTTCTGGTTTGAAAGGTGTCTGCAAACTGAAAACTGTCTTCAGGGAGGAAATCAAACTGGGAAATGATTTTCTTTCTTTTTGAAATAAATTAATGACAAATCACCATATTTGCATGAAAATTTTCAATGTTTCAATCGCTTTTTTGGCTCTATTAGGATAGCTCGAACTACATCACTGATCTAATCGTCTACATTTATAATAAATATTAAAACTCTTCATACTTTTCGCACTTGTAAGCCAGAAACAGAATATCATTCCGAAAAAAGTAGATTTTTGAGTTGAAATTAAGACAGAGTCCCATACCTTGTGCCGCAAAACACGGGCATTTCAATGGCGCTGTGCTTCTTTGATGCATTCCAACTTGGCACCATACAACCATCTTCTAGCACCATACGACCGGATGTTACCGCCGGAGCACGTCGTCAACGGCCAGCCGAAATTTTGCAAGTGATTGGCATTTTTCTCTTCAAATTTCGGGATTTGAATACATCTCAGTAAGCCCAAAATTTCACGTTTACTTCTTATCAATCTTATTGTATTCTCTAATTGCAAGTATAACGCGTACCGTTTTTAAGAAAGGCAATGGGTTATTATTTACATTATGTGTGATCGACATGAACATTCGCATGTGTCATGATATGTTTGCTGTGGTGTGTTTGCCACTGTGATTATTGACGATGAACATGCTCAAGCGGCAATACTTTCAAAGGATGCGGCTTCCGTCAAAAGGCAGGAGGTTCGGTTGTCAATCGATCAAGATATTTTCTTCCTTTGGAGAGGCTTGACAAGGCTTCAAGATAAAAATTATTCCAAAGGTTATACCAATGCTGAGTTACTTAAGTTATACATTTTGCCAATTTCCACTTTGGGATTGGTTTTCTCTTTTTGTTAGTCGAACCCCTACACAATCTACGAATGTAATGGCAGCTCCCATCTTTGGGACGTATTGGTCTCTTCTCCCTGCTATGAGAGCATGGGTGTATTACGCGTGCAAAGAACCGTACGAATTTTCTTCTTGAGATTTCCCAGAATGCTATTTTGGCGGAGCCTGTTTAGAGCTGCTCTGAAACCAAACACCTGCGCAGAACCCAAACACCTGGCCAGAAGATTAGTGTTGATTCGAACCAAACTGCAATTATTCTATGCATGTACACAAGATATTTATTGTTAGAAATCCATTCCTAAACTGTGTCCGCACCGGGAGTCGTATCCGGATCACTCACCTTGCTGGGATTGAGCATCATTAAGATTATTCAAGATTATATCTACTCCGGTAGTGTGGCAGGTAGATCTTTTCGTAATGAACTCTGTCAGAAAGCAAGTGCAGGCCTCGATTGTCGAATTATCTGTGTAAATGTGGTTGCATTAGGTTGCTCAGGGTGCATTAGATCCACCAAGTAGCTGCGCTCGGTATCAGTTCCGTTTCGACCTAGACATATACCTGGAACAGGAAGGTACCACTTAACAATAAGTGGAAGCAGAAGTAGTAGTTAAGTAGTGTTTTTGAAGCTTCTGGACATTTTATCTACTTACTGATAAATTTGAGGAGGTCAAATTTAGCCTGCGTTAATTTTGTATCACTTTTTATCTGGCCACTTGGAAACTCGATTGACGTATAAGTTATTACGTATATTGATTACGTATTAACTTGGCTTCGGCTGGTAACTCCATTCTATAATCTAACAAATTAAACAGATTTTGAACTAATCGTAGTCCTCGGGCTTCAGTTGAAGAGGGAGATAGGCTGAGTAAAGTCTAAAACAACAACCAATCACAGATCTCTCATTTAAGAAAAATCTGGCATAAATATCAAAATTAGGTTTCTCCTTTGGATATGGATTTTCTGGAAACTCATTGAAATATCTTATCTGAAATACCAGTTCACTAAAGTAGCGCACAGCTAAAAAAAAGTTTCACAAATTTGGATTTTAATATTATTGCCATTCTCAAAGCTATGCAAATTCTGCTTACTTACATGCTTCACTAAAATACGGTCTTACGAACAGGTTAATATGCAATATACTTGGGATATGCATGCGCTTATTGTAATCGTGTTGAAGATGCGGGAAATTATTTGTGTTGGATGCAAATATGAATTGAATTTGACAAATCTTGGGTCCAACTTGTGGAGGAAATGGATGTAAACATTAGGGGGTCCAAAAAATGAAAATTTTCAAAGATTATTTGATTATTTTTCCAAGTTGGCTTGCTCTTTTGTCCAGCTGAGTTTAGAGCGCGAAGACGCGACAAAAAATTAAAACTAAGAACATTTTGTCTGTATTTCCACAGGAATTTAAAATGAAAATTCCCTTCGTTATAGCAATTAAATGTATTCGATTGTGTTTGAAAGCTGTAGCTACCAACCCACAATTGATGATTTACATAATCTAATATTTATTAATTTCTTAACTAAGTATATCTTGTTGTTTCCCGGTGGTATAGTTCCTTGTCGATGATTTCTAAGCAGGAATTTGTTGATCGGAACTTCCGTTGTCTCCATCTCTGGCCCATACACACCTAAGCATGCATCAATCATTGATCATACAATCCGATTTATTTGTAGCGGATTTCTGTCAATATGTACTCAATCCACACTCATCGTCGCCGATAACATGTCATTCACAAGACCAGCGACATGATGGACCCGAAGGTCAACAGACAATAAAATCTAAGATTACGATACCTCCATATTTGGAATTTGACAGTTCTGCAGAACTAGCCAGGAAATGCTGAGAACATCTGTGGGTCCTATGACGAGATAGTTCGATTGAACTTGATGAGTCAATGACACTCACAAAGCAATGTCAATAGCGAAACATGCTGCGTCTGATGGGGTGTCTGCAGATAATTATTTAGCAATTAATTGTTGATAATAAATGAAGGAATAGCTTTCTCGACAAGTGTCGCGCGAGAGCGGCACATAACTTTTGCCAGGACGAGTGTTTTTGACGGTTCGAAATAGATTTCTCTCTGATTTTCGGGGCCGTCGCGACTCCATTCAGCGTCTTGGAGCTGCGCGCTCGCCTCGCAGACAGCGTCAACGTTCTTAATTTATATTTTATGCTTCGGACTTTGGAGACGGGCGAAGTTAGAAATGAATTCGGAGGGAAATCGACCTTGGTGTAATGCTAGGAATTTCTGAAAGAAAATGCACCCCTTTGAATAATCTGGTTGAAGATATTTTATTTTTTGGGTGGAAAATACTCAAGATATTCAAGATGACTGTTATGAAAAGTGTTCTATATTAATATTTATCAACTCTGTTACTGTCTTAACGGAACAAATGTTTTCTTTTGTTGTTCTGTTGTTATTATTCTCTCTTTCAAACACTTTCATCTGCAAAAGATTGTCATATTTCTGACTTTGTCAATATTGGTGCTTTTAAAATAATTGAATTGGTCATCAAAATAAGTCTGACTACAATCACATTATTTACCGTGAGCCATGCACCAAATGTTAATAATGAACACAACAAAATAAGGCAAAAAATAGACAGGTTACGATGAAACTATAGCTAAAACAATTTTTTTTTAGATTTTTTAAAACTATATTTTTCCAACACATTAGTTGAGAACAATGCACATTGCATTTAATTAATTTCAAATTAATTTCCTTCACGTCGACTGTGGCAGCGAAATGTAATGCATGATAATCATTGTTTGAATAACTTTCTGTGTGTACCTACCGGTGATATTTTCAAGTGGGATTTGTGGTGTTTTAAACAAAATGAGCAACATAACATACCTGACACAGTTAGGTGTTATATGTAGATGTAATTTGCATTCGCTGCACTATATCTGTGAGATGGAATAGCGTTTATATTGAAGGTGGCGTCCACTGGCTCGTATATCCTACCGCCACCACCACTGTGGCCGCTATAGCATGCTGGGAGTGGATTCACCTGACAAGAAAAATTCATGTTTAAGACTTTCAAATGTGAAATAGCGAGAAAAGTTTGCCGACTTTTCCCTTCAGATCTACTTTACCATGGGCCATATCCTCGTAAGTTCATAACTTAACTACGCAGCATGGAAGTTGTTATTTATTTAGGGTGTAGACTTACTGAGAGAATATGAAACCTTGATAAAAAAAAAAATATATATAAAAGTATGTGGCCGTACGTCTTGAAAGATCAAAGATTGCATTGAAGGGAAATTTTTAAAATAATGTGAAGTATTACATTGTACAAGAATTTTTACAGTTTTCAAAATACTGCATACACCTTTACTAACATCCCACGCTTAGATTTTGAAATTAGATCTTGATACTTTCCGAGAAATATCTAACTTCTTGGCGAAATTCACATTTAGCACATTCTTACTTGCAAAACTGCAAGCTATGCACGTAATTTAAGCTAGCAAGTCTTCTTTTAGAAAAAGTTTTTATTCTAAAATTTTAATGGTAAATTTCTCGACTCTGTTATGACCTACAAAGATAGGAAGGAAGAAATAATTTATTCCTCTGTCGTAACTATATAGTGATCGAAGAGCATCTGAAAGCATTACACAATTTACCTACCTGCCTCACTTGCAGCCGAAGATCATTTGACAAAGTTGCTTCTAACTTTTGATAATCCACCGTCAGAGCATTTCACAATGTAGCATCTCTCGCAGATTATCAAAATATGAAAGCGTTCATCCTGATTGTAATATTCACCGGTGAACGAATCAAATGGAGTGGCTCAGCCTCCATAGTATATATTCTAGGAACTCCGTAGACTCATCTGATGCCAGGATCTAGATTCTAGGCATCACATGATTGATGCTCATCTAATATTTCAGTTTTAGCGCCGAGAGTCTCGCTAGCTGTGTACCGAAGTCCCGCATCCAGCATCCAGCATCCAGCATCCAGCCATAGCAAACTCGGGGATTATTTCCATGCAGACATTGACTAATTGAGGAGGGAGACAGAGGTATACCTATTCTACACACAGCGGTATCAATTATTAATTCCTCCAGCTCTGTTCTAGAACCGTTCCTCCCAAAGCACAATCCTCACTAACCTGTCAAAACAGTGCACTTGTTATTTCATCATAATTGCAATAATTCCTCGAATAATTTGAAATTAGGGTCTGGATTAGCAAGCGTGAATGCCGCAAAATATAATAGAAATTAATTCATCATACACGCACTTTGTTGTGCGAAATAATACTTCACTGTGCGCGGTTTTCAGGCTTCAATTAATCACAGTTGCAGCAAAATAGGAGAACGAAAAAATCTTAAAAGCGTAGCGAATTTCTGGTTGGCACATCATTTAATATTTATCTACTCTAATGGGGTGACAATTGGTATTGGTAACAGCCAACGAAGAGGTCCTGGAATCAATTTAGATTTAACGTGGGAAGAGATCAATCTTTAGTTGAGCACGAATATGAGACACGGTTAATCTCCCTCTCTCTCTCTAACACCTCACCCCCTTGCATCGCAATCGTATGATTGACGAACGGGGTTACGAGTATGATTTTAACCGACGGTCAATATATTATTATCTCGCGACTAAAGACAAGGAAATATAGCCTATAAGCTCAAGTCTCCAAACTTTGTTCAGTTAATTTCTCAGCTCTCTAAGTCTTCTGGTAGTCAATCCATCTTCTGCTTCCAAATCACAAGCTTGACAAGTTCGGGGGACGGAAGTCGACAATTAAAACTTGTAACTTCACGCGGGAGTTATACAGCGGGAGCAGAAGGAGACAACGCCGATGAAAAAGTAGAAGTTGAAAGGAGTTAGTGTCATTTAACAATATAACTCTTAGTTAACTTTTCATTCAATTCATTATGTCTTTTATTATTAATATTTCAGACGAATTTTCGAAGTTCGTTAGTCAAGTAACTTTATCTTTTGCCACGAGCCAGCGCTTGTACACCGAACAAGAAAACTTTTTTTTATAATTCTATGCTTGTTTCGTCTTTTGTCGCTGTTTTTTCCCAGTTTCTTTTGTTGATTTATTGCATTTGTATTAGCGATTCGTGTGGTTGCACAGAATCGAGATCGTGGAAGGGATAGAAGGGGAAAGGAACGGAGAATGCGCTGTGTGTTCTTTGAGTCTAAGAACTGTGTTTTTTTGTAATAGTACCTTTATTGTCATCATCCCAATAGTGAAAACATTGCAATTGTGTCAAGTACAAACAGTGCGTCGAGATTTTGGTCAAACTTTAGTGCTGAAAGCTTCAAGTATTAGTAAAATAGCCGAATCTAATACCCACCACAATCCTTTTTTTTCACGAATCATTTTAGCATTTTTAATTTTTCATACCAAAATCTTTCTATTATATCCATCTCGAAAGCCATGAATAGTGGTTATTTTAAGCTTCGCCTGGTTCCGTATCATATTGCACAAAATAGTATTGATTTTATTTTTTTATATAAAAATTCCCATATTTATAATACTAACTTTGCAATGTCTGCAATTGTAGCCATGAATACTTAGTTGGATTCTAGTCCATTTTCACAAGGGTAGGTAATCAATGTAAGTCAATGAAAGCTCTTTTGTCTAGAGAGTCTAGGTGTAGAAATTAATATTGCCTATACGCCGTTCGATCGTGATATTATCAATTTCAAACAGTTTTTGAACTCTCACAAAACCTCTACACAATCTATTACAAATAATGCAACAGGTATCAAGATCACATTATTGCTTTGAAATGATCAAATTTGCTTGCTAAAGTTTAACTTGAGGACATCAGGAAGGGTCACGCTTATTGAGAACGTAGAAAGCTCGAGTTGTATTTCCATTCTGAATCTTACCTACACACACACATCCTCGTTCCAAAAAAAGTGTAATTAAATAACAGTTTAACCGTTTTAACCCTCGGAATAATGATAATTATAATTTACCTCTCCGGCACAGCATCTGCCACCTCCAGCCATTTATCACCGCTGACGTCGAGATTAAAAAAACAAACACTTTGGCGCCACTTCCCAACGTTTCAACACGCAACCTCCACGTCTCACGCCTTACCTAGATATAAATTTTCAATTTTTAAAAATATAATAATCACTTCTATACTCTATTGAAACCCTTTTCTGCAAAAAGCTTCAAGTTGTAATCACAAATCGTCTCTCAACGGTCACTCCGCACTCAAGTCACTGCGACGTGGCCCAAATACTGTTTCCGGTCCGACTAGCCAGTCCTGATTTCCGCCACGAAGTCGTCCTCGGAGTACGCTTCGGGGAACATCTTGTCGGTGGGCATCGCCGCTATGCTCGGCGCCTCCACGTAGAGCGAGACGGGGGCGTCGGTGGGCAGCCACTCGGCTTCTTGCGCCCACCGGTTGTAGTCGTAAGCCTGCAACAACGACAACACGCCACAGGTTGAGAAACGCTACTGGATGCGGTACGCCACTGGGGAGGGGGCGCCACTGGTAGCAGATAGACTTTTCTGAACTGGTTTCTCATGCGGCACCGCCACGAGAGCATAAACCAGGTTGTTGCTTTTTGCTTGGTTCACAATGAGAAACTTTAAGAATAAAAATAAAATCTGGCTGTGAATTATCGGACTTACTCTAACCCTTGCGGGCGTAGAAAGCGATTTGCGAAATGTCTAAAGAAATTAAGAAGAGCTTAGCAATCAATTAGCATTATGATAATTATGATTATATATATAAATATATATTGCTTGTCCTGAGATTCTTAGTTCATAACGACCCAAGATGACGACTTTAAGCTTGATTACCAAAAAGAGTCTTTCTTGGAGCCAATAAGTCGTGATTTTGGAGCAACGACTCGGCGTCGAACATGGCGCCTCCACGCTAGCCTAACGACGTATAGAGGAAGGAACAGGAAGGTAGATGAAAGTAAAGGAAGGTAGAGGAAGGTCCTTCCTTCTTGGCTAGCTGAGATGCTGAGACTAGCCGCTTGATAGCAGCTAGAGCTAAGCTTTGAGCATGATATAGCGAGAAGTCACTTTAAGGGCCAGCTGGTTCAGCATAACTAGAGCAGAATATAAAATAGCGACGGGCGCAGTGCAGATCTTAAATAAATCATAAACGCCATATCAGATATACTCTGAATTTTTTTTTTTAGTTTGCTGTGCCACTGCCAGATTGGTTTGCTATCAAGATGCATTTCGGGAGAGATTGTATGTGACGTCGGCGGAGTGAAAGAGCGCGAAGCTGTGTTTTGACGTGTGGCTGAGGGCCGCTTTATAAATGGGCGAGGAAAAGCCCGACGGCGGGCGTGAATATAAAGCAATCTGTTCAAATTAGGGCTAGGACGGCAGTTCGTGGTAATTTTTGTAGACTCTATTAGTTTAATCATAAAATATATGTTTAGTTTGTATGCCAGAAAATATTTTCTGTGTGTGCCTTTCGTGTTCGTTGAATAGTAAAATGGTGAGAAAAGCTTTCACATATCCAGGTGTTCTTAAATAGAAAGTTAGTTAAAATAAATGGTAGCTCATCTGTCGACTGGTGTATATGTTCGCCGTTGCTACGGGTGTTTGTACTGTTGGTTCGCTTGGCTTGCATGAGCGTTGCGTGCGGTGAGAATATCGTCGACTAAAAAGAAAACAACTGTCTCCGTCAAGAAATTTATTCGCTCACAACTGTGTAGGGAAAAAATGATTGTATCAACCATCAAGATAACAGCTAAAGCTGTTTGAAATTTACACCGAGGAAACTTTCGGAACGACTCCGTTTTTTTCTCAACCGAGCTTCTCGAAGAAATAATATCATATCTAACGTATAACCTTAAGTTTTCCGAGTTGCTTACTCTAGTTTCTCGCGACTTACGAGTCTTACTGCTGGGTAAACTCGGTACACATTTTGATAAATACTTTCTTTGAAAACAGGTGCATAGACTAGATAGACCCAAGAGAACGCAATGTCACGGACATTGTCAGCAATGATGCATCAGTTTCCTTCGCGACGGTTGAATCGACAAATGTAAGCGCACTCGCAGAGATTTTGTTCTGCCAATAAAACAAAGGTGAAGGACAAGTAGTCTTCATGATATTGCACGGTAAAAAAGATGTCGGCGAATGCCAACGAATACATAATTCATCCTTGAGCTGTCTGCTCTCTGTACCGCGTATACTCCTGCTGCACCACCTCCACTTTTACGCCCTGAATAAGTAAACACCACCGATGGATACACCAAACTGCCGCATGAGTAAATTCACACATGAATGAAAACACAAACTTGGAACCTCTCTTCGCAGGCGCCGTGCTACCGAAAGTAAAACAATTCGCGTTAGTCGAACACGGCAACTTAGCCCCCAGATTTCTCTCACGAATGTTATCACTGGCACTAATTGATTCAGTGCGCAACAGTTATTAAGAACATGCCCGGAACAACACAGCAAAGTTACTAAAATAACGCCAAGCAAACTTGAGCAGTATTAGCATTCGATCAGATTCAGTGAGACGTAAAACGTGGATAAACAGAACAGCGCTGTTATGAGAAAACATAACGGCAGAACGGCGTTGTGGATCGCGGTCACAAATTGCCCGCAGATTTCCTACGCGAGGGCCGCTTAAACATGGCCCCGCAACGTAACGCAACGCAACGCAACAGACAGCCAAATGCGAACGTCTCGGAGCAAAACATTACATTACGCGTTAATAATGCCTGTCACGTCTGCTTGACAAGCAAGGCCCGTGCCACGAATCCCTGCTGGGCCATATTTTTTTAAATTTCCTCCCCTACCCCACCCGGAAAAAAGTTGAATTACTGTCTCGTCGTTTTCTGCACTTCTTTGACAATAACAGATGTATTACGTTTGTCAGCCTCATGCATTGGGATGCGAGCGAGTATATATATCTTTTTTCGTTGGAACTCAGAGGCCTAGATTCTCGTTCGTTTCGCAGTATGCCATTCCTAGCGCCGACTCTACTCAAATCTCAAGAACATTTTCATGCGATCTTAGGTCTAGAGGTTTCTATTTTCAATCTTGGAAGGATTGAAAACAATTCCATTAGCTAACCGATTGGAAAAATAGGACAATGGTGGCTCTCTTTGAAAGGCCCTTGAAGGCGCGTTGCTCGAAGCCGATTCTTCTAGAAGGCTAAAGATCCAGTGTCTGATTCGCGGCCTCACCTGATTGAATGCCGCCGTGCCGGAAGTGCTGCCCACGTCGTCGACCAGCGGAAGGCCGGAAGTTGTGTCTGTATTGCAACTTGTCTCGGGGTTTGTTCCGGTCTTGGTCGCTGCGGATCTATTGACGGCCAACCGTCGCCAGGACTTCACCCTGGGCGACGCCGCGCGTTCCTCGCCGTCATCGGCGTCGGCGTCGGCGTCAGCGTCGGCGTCGGCGGCGACGTCACCATCCGATGGCTTCGACTTGATTTTAATCTAGAACAAAAGTTAATATTTGATCAAGTTACACGAAGCCGTGACGTTTCGCTGCAGGATCGGTGGCGGCGGCGTTTCATTTCGTAGGGAAACTCGAGATTGAAAGTCATGCTTCTGAGTTATTTAGATGATTTGATATAAGTGTCAGCCGCGTTACAAAGCATTGTTACTCATCCTCGTTTTGATTCATTCTACAAGGCAATGCACGTTAGATATCACTATAGATTAAATTACATCACGTCCCAGGGTGTTAATTAACTTAGACCGGGGAATGTAGTTGCTACGGTATAAGCTATCGTGAGTGCACCTATGCTTGCTATACACGCTTGTCTCTATAGCTATGGCTATATAGCTATATAGCTATTGCGAGCTGCTAGGTACTATGTGCCATTACCTGTTCGTGTGTTATACTTCTGGTTTTAGCACTCTGTATACGAGTTAAGTACGCCAGTTAATAATATATATATGCAAATTAATAATTTACGAGCAGAGAGTGTTAAAATTATTAACAAGAAACACTA
This sequence comes from Nemurella pictetii, assembly GCA_921293315.2. Classification (NCBI taxonomy): domain Eukaryota; kingdom Metazoa; phylum Arthropoda; class Insecta; order Plecoptera; family Nemouridae; genus Nemurella; species Nemurella pictetii. Next base: position 6,691,659 of record OV121118.1, on the reverse strand, counting down.
ACTTTAATAGTGCAAGTGTAATAATTTAATGTGTAAGATAGTAGAAAGTATGGATGCGCTGTGTTGTCCTCATTGCTGGTAATTCATTGGGATCGTGTTTTGGCGACATGGAAGTCATTAAGTCCTGGCTGTGATAGAGACGGGAGCAGAATTCTATTTATCCTTGGAGCCCAGGACGCACGAGGTGCGCTCAAGGTACTAATTGCGCCCGACCGACGCAAAGAGACCTGTGATTGAGATTTCTTCCGTGATATGTTTATGGTAACGACAGAATGACGAAAACTTCAAAGGGCAGGGCGACGCTCTGAGTTTCCCTCCGGGCACTTGCAACGGATGTGCCAAGAAAGAAAACTACCCCGGCAAGCGCGCGGGCGGAACGTGTTTCCGCACTGATTTTCTTTAAAATTTTACAGACTTTCGAAATAAAATAACGTAGAATGAGCGCGTATTACTGGCTCAAGGTAGAGAATAATCTTTGTAGAATGTTAAGTACCATGCTCGTGATAAAGTAAGATTGGTCTAGTACACGCTGCCTTTCATGTTTGTTAGCATTCGCGATCGGCATTAACCATGTATTCACTGTACACATACATTTTTGAATGTCAAACAAACTTGAATTCAGCCTTTTGATGCCGCCAAGCAAGAGTATTTTACAGTTTCCACTTCATCATTTAAGCAGATACGTGTACAAGTATCTTATTGACGCACGTATTGGCTGCTTGAAATTGTGGAGGAAAGCATTTTAAACGTATTTCGAGACATGAACTTAAAGCAATTCGAAAATTCCATGCATAAAACATCGCCCAAATCATATTATAACTTTTTAAAAGTATGTTTATCATCGAGCCAGTGCTCGACTTAACTTTCGTGAGCACTCAGACGGTCAGACTCGGTACACTTCGCTAGTAAAAATAAAAATATGCCCGGTGTAAAGTTGCCGCCGCGCAAAATGGCCCGTGCAAGTACTACACAGCAATTGTTGGCTATATATAACCCGCGCTGTGGCTTTATGCCCTGCTTTTGTGCGGCCACCAAGGCGAGGGTTCGACTCCCGGTGAATACTAATTTCTCGCCGAGGAACATTTCCGACGTCACTCTTCACGATCCGTCCGCCGAGAAAGCGACGCCGGAATGCCACAGTCCGTGCCGACTTGACGCCTCGCTCGATGGAAATTCGATTTCATGTCTCCGTCTGAGAGCATTTCCAGAAGAAATTGTTTGGTTTCGCGCAGTGAAATGCTGATAGGATTTAAATGCTTTCACTTCTTATCAATAAAACTGACAAATTGTATTCGACTTTGTGGTTGAAACACTTTGGAATAGTTTGAATTGTTTTTGCCGCGGTGGTTTATAGGAAAATCTGATGAAATCTGCAATTTTGCGGGGAAATCTAATAAAACTTCTTGTGCACAGCGGCGGCGGCGGCGGCGGCGGCGGCTACTTCCATCGTGGAGACTCCTCCACTTGAGTCAATATCTCCGGCTCTGTGGATAAAAGTCTTGCTCGTAGCACGGGCGGCTATAGGAACCTACTTTGACCGGCATAATTAAATCATGGGATTTCGGCGGCCGTGTTCGCCAAGAAACTGGTCGCGTCCCTGCGCGCACCCCGTTGAACTGCTAACTACGCCGGAGAATAGATTCGACAGAGTGAAGGCATGTCAAAGACAATATGGGCTTTCAGGCGCTGGCAGCCCCCGAGAAGAATGCCAGCTAGCAGCTAGCAGCTAGCAACTAGCAGCTCTCTCGGGTCGCGAGACCATCTCGAGACGCCCAATGCTCCACCCCGCCGATTCAGACAAAACTTAATCTCTGTCAGTACGTTTTCCAGTTCAGCTTGTAACTTTCTTTGGGGGCATAGAAACAAAAATAAAGTTGAAATTAGAGACGGAATGGCATTCCAATAAAATCCAGCCAATCTACTGTGAACTTAGAAAGTTTTCGGAAAATAGGAACATCGCTGTATTTTCATATCATCAGATTGGCAGGAATACCTGTCCAAATTCCAAAACACTCTGATTTTATTTTATGGCCAAAACGAACATGGCTGGTCTAAGTTAATAACAAAGATTTTGACTGCTGTGGCGTTCATATTCGTGAAATAGCAAGGTTTGAAAATTAGATTAATCGTTATAAGAAATGAAGAGCGAACGGAAATCGAGGGGCGACCGACGGAGCTGGCTTGATTCACTCAATCGCAGCCCACCGCTCGCGTTAGCCTCAGTTTTTTTAGCATGCGCAATGTGGTAATAAGGAAACATGCAAAAATATGCTAATTTCCACGAGGGAAAAATGGACATGGACATGGATCCAACGTCCGACCGCAAACGGAGGCAACGCCAACGCACAAGAATTTTGAAATGAAGACGATCTCTGTAAAACCCCTACGCCACAATTGGCCAGCGTGGTGGAGGTGCCGTGTTGAAGCCAGCTTCACACAGAAAAATGTTGTACCTCCGCGCTGTTGTTTTTTTTATTACACCAGTCATAACATTGTCACGTTTGCATAGTGAACAAGATTTATGAAATCGTGTGAAGTGAGCAGCATGCCACGGGGTGGCGGGGTGGCGGGGGAGCAGGGTTGATGAGACCACGACAGGGAGTGTATATTGTGGCCAAACTAGAGTCGGTTGGGGCATTATGGGTAGGAGGGGAACGGAGGGCACGCCGAAACGCACGTGACACGGGTTAATAAGTGACACAATTTGCTTGGAGCCAACAGCAATGCTGTGGTGCGCTGAGCAATATTATACGGGAAGCGTGACACGTACGATATGGGTAGTAAGGCGCATGTATAATATGACGGTGTTGAACTTTGCTCTCACTGCAGCCACTTAATTTAAAACTGCACATTTGTACAACATTAACATGTGTGACTGAAATGTATGTTGCTCTTTTATGTCTGGAATCTGCACATACAGTGCAAGGTGTCAAGTGTGGGGAACTTGGTGGTAGGCCATTTGGTTTTGCGATGAGATTAAGTTTGCAGAAGGCTGCGCGCGAGGCGAGGCATAAACCAAGGAATGAACCTGGCATATGTGCACTATTATTCAGCAGAGCTGTTCCTGAGATTTACATCGTTTTAATTGCATCTCCAACTAGGATAGTTTCTAGCACCGAACCAGTGCAGTGTCTTGTTGCATAATACATACAGATATTACGCAAATATTAGAGGAACATCTCTCATGCGATATTTCCAAACTCGAGAAAATGATGCCCTATTATTATGAAATTTAACGAAGGCTTTACTTGTGAAATACATGTTGATTTTTGAAGTCAAAGACTTGAATATTTTATGTCTCTGTGTACTTTATACTCGTTACTTTTATACATTCAAGTTCAAAATCTTCTTATGGGGCACATGGAAATATTTGCTCTTTAGTACGAAAGTCAATATCGCGATGAGTATAAAAAATGTCAAATACCTACTTCTCTTCTATAAAATCGTAGATCCATCCGCTCTCGTCGTGGATATTGCTGTATCTACATGATGGATAGTCGGAGGGTGCCTTCATTCAAAGGTGGCCTCTAAACACACAGCCATAATGCAAATTTGATTGCACAAGCTTACGACCCATCGATATTTACTCTAGCTCTTAACCCAATTATGAATACCTGCCCACTTGAGGTAAACATTAAACAACATCCATGTTTGGTTTGCCGGTAAATTAGCCGTGGAAAATTGTAGTCGTGTCAAAATAATTCCAATTTCCATTCCCATTTCCACGCGCGACCACTCAATTAGATAATTTTCCTGCCTGCATGCGTAACCAATCATTTAGCGTCAAAATTGAGGCTCAGCGAAACACTTTGCGGACGGAATCGGACAATGAAGCAATTTACAAAACAGAACGGGGAACGATCAAATGCCTGTCACACTGACAGCGCTTGTTCATTGTGAAGCTACACATTTATTTCCCAACCCCCGTGCAGCGCTACGAAGTACGTAGCAGCAATCGGTTCAGCACGTCGGGACGACATGCATCTTACAACCGCATGCAGATAAAGTATCTGATGTCCCACTCTTTCAGCATCTGCGATTCACGGATCAGAACATTTCCAATCTATTCACCATCCACTTTGCAACACACCCAGCGGTGCGACAAATTCTTACAAATTCTTGGCCATAGAGTCGCGCGGCGATGCTCTCACCAGTGCCATTCTGCTCGGTCGCATTTTCCGTTCCGAGTTTCCACTACCGGCGTCGCTTTCCCGCGTCCATCCGTCCGCGTCCGTCCCCTCCGTTCTATTTCTTTATATCTATCCACTTGGACCTGTCAATCAGTTGGAGACAACTTTTCAAAGGGCTCAACTTTGTAAGAATATTGTCAATTGAATAGAAAAACGAACTCCCTATTGGCAATTTTGACAAGCTTCCCCTCGCCCGAACGTGTTTCCGTCGGGCGGAGTACAGTCTGTTTATATCTATATATATACTCAGCGAACGCTCGCCCAATAACAAGGATGTTACATCAACACCATTCTGTGTCCATATTCACTAGCAAAACACGGGCGGAATTCCAAAACACCTCGGAGCTGCGTCCGCGCCGTTCCCGCCATCCTGGTTTGATTTTGTTGCTCATTCTATGCATGGCAATTGTGTGCACATAGCTAGCTGCACCTTGGCTTATCTCCATGCGCTCTAATACCTGTGGGGGACGTTTGGTTCTGTGAATTGTAATCCCACTCACTTGATATTCTCCGTATTGTTGCGCAAATCCGAGAGAATTATTAAACTATATAACGCATAGTAACGAAAACTGTGGTCACACTATTATGCAGTCATCGTGTAAGTTATTTTAACTATAATGTTGAACACAATAACTATAGAAGTAAATATGTAGTAAGTTTATATCTCAGCATTTTGTACACCGATTCACTATAGAGTTCTAAAGTTATTCGTTAGCTCATAAATATTTCCTCCGCTTGTCGAGTGCATCATTATAAAAGTTGTAGCGGCAAAGACCGAAGCGCTGCCGAGATGAGATGGGTTAGGGTACCATCAGCGTTTGACGATTTCCTCCTCGTTTTCCGGAGGCTCGTTCTCCCGCACAGGTCGCGGCAGGAAACGCGGAGACATCCAGAGCTGCCGTCTCACACGGTAATGTCTACTGGACTCGGCGCTAGCGAATCTTCGGAGGCTGCTTGTATCCCGCGTACACCCGCGACCCTACCTCCTATTGACGATACACACGCGCGCACCTCCGCTAACTTTGCCAAGAAAATACTCGCAGCCTTTTACTTACTTTTCTGCCAACTTTCTGTAATGCAATTTCCGCCCCCACCCTGCCGTACCCGAAAGAAACTTGCCACTATGTAACCCTAATAAGTCAAGCAGAGGTTCAATTAATATTTCAAACTGGCAGACCTAAGTTTCGACCATAAGATAATTCTCCCGCGAGAGTTTCTACTTTTTACGGATTAAGATTATAGAGAAGAAAAAAAAAACAAGCATCTGAAATAACACAATTCGGAATAATTTAATACCTCTGCAATATCCCTTTAAAAGCTGCGACGCTTTCTGCAGAAAGAGGAGACATGCCATAGAATGTGTAAGTTCGCTAAGTGGGCCAGGCATTATTTAACTACATTCATTATAATGAACCAACTTCGTGGAATGAAATCGAATAAAGAGCGCGCTGCATTGTGTAATCTTCCGTTCCGCAGCCGCACGAGACACTTTTTGCTCTTGTTTCGCCGGGGAATTCGGATAATCCCATTGGTTGGGTGCAGGACAACCCGGGGATAACTGATACAATATCGCATCGCGCGGGGCGATGTAATAGAGGGCGTTTAATATCGGCATTGCGGGGCTGCATGTCGGCCCCTCAGGCTAACACGTGTTAAGTGGGCCCCCGAACCGGGTCAATTTGATTTGTGGAGATCGCTTGACAAGAATGCAAGCGAGATCGAGATCTGGCGATTCTGTGTAATATTGTGCTGTTTGCAAACGGCCTCGCTTGCCACGAGCATCTCGGTATGTAATAGGAAAGAGATGTGTGCCAGTTGATAAAAATTCAAATATCCCGTGATTTTATTTCTTGTTATCCTTCCCTCTTTTATCAAAAGTTACATTCTTGGCTTAGTGCGCGGTTATTATATGCGGGGTAAATAACGTTGTGAGTCTTTCCGGAAAATTTTTTGAGATTTTTTTTTTGGTGCCGCTCATGACAAAGCCATGGCATTCGTTCTATGTTTGCTTGGGAGAATTCTTTCCACGGCGACCAATTTTCCATTTGGTTTTTGCTCCTCAACACGAATGACGTATATTTTTTGATTTTTGGATGATGGGATGCTGTAAGAAGTAAGAACACTCTAATCATTCTTGTTCCAAGGCGTATATACGTCAGCTCATCCTATAAGCTAGCTTACACGAAAGATACTCAAATTTCTGAAGCATGAGAATGAGTTATCAAATTCTGTCAAGAGACATTATTTTAAATGTCAGACTTTCGGTTGCCTTTCTTCTCCCGAGGGAATCTCTCCGAATGGTATCTTTATTATTATTTTTCATGTAAAACAAAAACCGCCTTCGTATTTGAATGACGGAAACGGTGAGCAAGCCATTCGGAAAATGGAGAGACAGTCAAGATTACAAAGTCAGCAAGATGGTTAGATGGTTACCCACTCTCGAACCACCCACAAATGATGGGTAAATATTTACTGCTTCGGTCAAAAGTTAAAACATTTTCAACTGTTGGTGTTTGGTTTCAGGTAGAAGCATAGTTGGTTATAGATACATGAAGCTAGGTCTTATAAAATCCATATTATGCTGCACTCATTATTTCTCACAAATTAATTCTGCAAATCTTTTACATTTTTTTTTATGTATTCTTCGTTATATTCTTTCACTGATTAATGAAAAATTGAAAAATGTATGCTGAGTGCATAAAATAACATTTGCTTTTACTTATACTATACCCAGAAATAAAGTCTCAATGGAGTTTTTAATCAAAGCATTTTCAGATAGGTAGTCTAATTATTTAATTATAATTATCGCATAATATAAAATACAGTAATTTTTTTTTTTTTAATATGGTGTTAATAATTTGGATGGTTATGAGTTTGACTCGAGCAGTTGATGCAGTTGATAAAATATTTCTCATCGAACGACCAAACAACAACCGCGTTGCCATGGCGATCAATTTGAATTTTTTACGCGTCATGCCAATCTTTCTCTCTCGAACTCAACAAACTTCGGTTAGTTTTCTCTCTCTCAGATTCCAGCTCCCCAAATGACCTCTTTCTTGCTGAAAGAACCGTTGGGTCTCAGCTGCAGAGTCGTCTGCCAAAATCTTCCGCGAATCATTCTCTGTTATCACGAATCTGTTTTACTATGAATGCAGTTCGCAAGGTTCAAACGGTGACATCGTTCGCGTTCATTTCAGTTGATTGCATTCTTTTTACATATTACTATGTCTCGTAATCTCGAAGTGAAGTTTTTGCATTACAAATTCACTCTGTCAACTCATGTGTGTTTCGTGTTTTAGTGCATATATTTTTACAACAACAATCTTAAAATAGTACGCGCCGCAGAGCTACGGTAAGACCTTCTTCAAATTTTGATAGGATTTCGTGGAGGCGTTATTTATTTTCCAAGACAGGAGGAATCGAGTTTTGGTCTGCGAATATCTTCATTCGCGACGGGAGATCGGTTGACTGGTGAGCGGTGATTGACATTGGCACTCTGTCTTTTATCACGACCACTCTAGGGCTTGACGTTGCCAGGAAATTAAAACCCACCACTTCCAGATATTGCCAACACTCTTGTTTAAATATACATAACGGTTTATTGTTTGCTGAAAATCAATGCAGTTTTTTCCTGATAATAAACACCCTGCAAGCGAAATTGCCTCGCAATTTTATTTGTATTTTTATGTAAGGCTATATTTACTTTCAACGCAATTCCGTAATGCAACAAAAAACAAGTAATTTGTCGGTGCCAATCGATAGGATGCATATTTAATCTGGTTTCCTGACTGCAAAGCAGCACAGCCAGAGTTGCACGCCAGTTTCAGACAACCCTAACGATACGACATCCCTCTCAAGTATCTACCCCATATTAAAAATCAGAACACAAAGTAACAAATGGTGCTCGTACGTTTTGCTACACGGATCTTGCAATCTCATCCCATCAGGTACAAACATTTTATTATGGCAACCCTTGCGCAGGATTCTAAATTTGAATCACAATATTAAAGATCGTTCCCGAGATTAAAGTCTTCCACTTGACTTTATTAGCACCATCTGAGGTTGAGACAGACGAGGTAAATAAGAAATGATACGAGACGAGAAAAACCCCATCCCGTGCAGAGAAGACGAAGGAAATTCTTACATCTGTCGATTTATCACAGTGCTCAAGGAAATGGCCATTCTTTTATATTACATCCCCGCTCTTTAACTCGGCGGCCCCGCGGCCTGCGATGCTGCATACAGATGAGCCGGCGCTAGCAGGGGTAGGGACCCAGGGCGCCAGATGCGACGCGACTTTATGCATAGTTCACCAGGTCGTTTTCCCCCATTAATCGATTATCTATGCGCCATGCGTGATTGCTGTTTGTCGACGGCAAAAAAAAAAATAGTCTGTGTCTTTTTTTGCGAACAGAGTGGTCGGCAAATAAAATTTTATTTGAATCGTGAATTTCGTTTAATGGGACAGTTGGTTTTTGTGCGATATCCACCGCCGCAGAATGTTTTTGACGTCGCCTACCCGGCGCCTCCACCACGATGCCAATTTTTATAATACGTTTTTTCGGCGGGACGTTTTAGCGACCGGGTGTAACCGTTAGAGAGCAATTCAATGACGTTGCCCAGTGAATCGGAAAATAATCGATCGTTACAACGTGATCGCTACATTATATACCATTGTGCAAAGGTACGCAAAATCGTAACCAATTTCGCGAGCGGTTTCTTTTGATGCCAATTATCTATTGTGGCTGCACGTATCGATTAGCAATAAAAATATAGAGAGGGCATAATAAAGCAAACGGGCGTCCGCGGCACTTACATAAGACTTCTTGTTCACCTCTGGACGATGATGCTTGGAGGTGGTCTCGACCTCGTACTTGCGATAGAGCGACTCTGTCTCCAGCTCCCAGCTTCTGATGTACAGGTCGCCGGTGAAAACGACGCCCCCGCGACGCTGGCGAGACATGATCCGCGCTCTGGACACACAGAGGTTGACAATCATGTTAAAGACGTCCGTTCTTTGACTTGCACTGTGACATCTTCTCGGGCTGCTGCGCAAAGTGATCGGGGTGACACGTCCTATGAGCGAGGAGGAGACAAGTCTGCTGAAACGCGCCTCACGCGATGTTTACTATTTGGCGGGTGGATGCGGATACAAAAAAGATGTGAAAAAAAAGTAATCCTTTTATACTGACTCGTGTCAAAGTCTATTCTTTGGTGATAAAGACCATGTTTTTTTAAACAGTGTTTGAGTTTAGTGAATTGTTCCTTCCACTTGCTTTCTTCAATTCTTTAATGTTTTCTCTCATAACCAATTGAGAAATGTGACGAGATTTTCGAATGAAAACCTTTTTTTTTTTCGTTTAATTGTTAGAGACAAAAATTTGGATTAAAAAAGGCTTTACAAACTAAAATTATCTGTCAATTGTTTGCTTCAGTAGTAATGACCCAATTAATCAGTAAAATAGTCAGTTAGTCAATCGCGTACGTTTATTTTACCAGCAAATAATACTAAAATAGGTAAATGCTATGCCAATCAGCAAACAGCCCGGCAAATCCCATCACATTCACATACTTAAATACAAACAAGCTAACAAGCAAACAAGAATTGTACAAAACAACAGCGCGCGTTGATCCGACCCTTGTCCTACTTTCTAGTAAGGAGCCAGCCACGAAGTCACCCCCAAATCAAGTGTCCCTGTACCACCAAGAGAACCCAATCCGAGCCCGACACGTGATCATTACCCCGGCAAGCCCATGGCCATTAAGTAGATGTTAAATACATGCTCGACACAACGCGCAACACACCCGGACACGCATGTTGAAATTAGCTAAACACCCGAGAGGGAAGTTTTCATGGTTTGGCGAGCATCCCAAATGGCGCAACTTTTCCTAGGCCCCCACTTCCTGGGGTATTATTCAGAGAAAGCTCAGCCGGTCCGGGGGGGGGGGGGGGGGGGGGGGGGGGGGGGGGCACCAAACAATGCCCAATGGGATACGCACCGAGTTGCGAACAAAAATTATCCCGGATGCTTTGTACCCACGTGCGTGGATGGTAGCAGACATTTTAATGCGGAAGCGACGATTAAATTAATTGAAACAATGACCGCGACTGAGGGCTTCTTTTTCAAGTTGTTGCTCGCTGCTTTCGCTGCAGCTAATTTCCCCGTCGTGTTTCCGCGCGGAAATATTTTCTTCTATTGATAAATTCGCAGAGATTTATACCCCCTGCAAGAAGCAAGCTAAACAACAAGTTTACAGCGAGCTATTTTACGAAACTTTGATAATAACGCAATGTTCTTAACAATTTTATGGGGCGAGTTTGTGCACTTGAGCCGGGCATGTTTGTTCCGTGCTTCTGTGTCGAACAGCTGGCTTTGGGTGCTCGACGAACGCGCCAATAACCCGACTTTCTGTCCCACAATGTATCCGCGCCGCGCGGTGTTATCGGCGGCGAACACGGATACAGGCGACGCGGGCGGCGGGTGGCGGGCGGCGGGCGGACTTGGTGCCAATATCCGCGAGACATTTTCGTCACATTTGTCGACGCGCGGCAATGCAATCTCGAGCTTTCGAACTTCTGGCGGTCTGATACGAGTCCTTATGAATTCCTCGTGCTATGCCGAGCGTCACGTCTAAGGAAATGATAGCTGGAACGGTGGCGGCAGCGCCTTCAAACATTGCGGCTTTTTTATTTAGAAAATATTATCGTATGCCTTTTTTTATCCCCTAGTTTAACCCTTTTCGTCTTATGATATACTCTTCGATTGCGACCCACAAGCTGTTCAAGTTCCTCGCCATATTGTTCCAATAACTTCCTGAATTCCCTAACAATATGGTTTTGCTGCAAAGCCATCGACTTAATTGCGACCAAACAGTGACCTTGACAATGCGATCCTCCTCGTTACAATGTACCCCGAAAACCACATCATAAAGTTCCGAACATTGATCGCCCGTCCACGAAACTACCCTCACAAGAGCACCCACCGCGCCGACCACAACACAATCCTTACCTCGTAACGATCTGATGAATTCTCGGCCACTGTCCTTTCGATCGCAGAATCTTGGCCGCCTCCAGCAGCGACGTCTTGTGCGTCACAGAGACGAGCAGCGCTTTCATGTAGTAGTCGAGTGCTTGCCAGGCGCGCCGCTGGTTGGTCAGCCACTCCGCGTACTCAGCGAGATTGTCCGGATTGCGTGGCTGCAACCTCGTCACGTGTCGCAGCAGCCGGCCGACCTGTGCCCGATCCTCGGCGGACCGGCGATCGGCGTGCAGACGTGCGAGCAGCAAATAGGCGGGCGTGTAGCTCGAGTCCAGGGTGATGCAGCGCTTCAGCAGGCTGATGGCGTCCGAGGTTCGGTTCACTTTCCTATGGGCAGAAAGGAAAGCGCGCGGCCGCTGGTGACTGGCTGGTTTGGCTCGCCAGGGACAGGAAAGCAGGGGTCGCGATTGGTTTGTTGTGGTTCAAGGTCTTCGCTCAAGGTCGTTGAGAGTAACAATAAAACGGTGCGAGGGGAGCGATCGTGAACTTGTTAGTACTTGGCTGTATGTAAATTATCTGGCGCTGTGTTTTCTCTGTGTCGGTGGAAATTAACCTCCCCTTGGAGAATGGGTAACTCTAAGTGATTATGCACCATCTGAGATGGAGGGCTGTGCGCGTTCAAGGCCTCTGTTCAAGGTTGGTAAGACTGGCTAAAGGAGAGGAAGCGGTGAGGTTTGTGGCTTGTTATCTGGTTGGGTGACAAGCCGTGGTAAGAATGGAGTATGTCATCGCGAGGTCTTGGGAGACACTGTTTGTGGTCAAAGGGTCTTTGTGGTCGTCGAAATGCTCGGAGCTACAATACAAAACTCTGCGAAACTGGTTCTATTATACACGTGGTGGATTAGGGGTGGTTTAAGGAGCTTCATGAAGCAGCTCGATTTTAACAGGTATTTATTTTTGCAGGCAGTGAGTGACGAGAGGTGGATTGAAGAAGAAAGAGTGCATCAGGATCAATGCAGGTCGCAGGGGAGACGACAATGGTTCGATGCCTGCCTCGCCGCTGTCTGCAAGCCTCATCTTGTCGGAGACAAGGTAGATGAAGACTGGCGGTTTTCTATATTTTACGCGGTAACATTAGGGTAGTCCCGAAGCACGGCTGCCATGCCTCAGAGGGTGGAATTAACGCTATTTGCTTGGCTGGAGAATCGACTGGAATGGGCGTATAATTTCAGTAGTTCCGCATGAGCTCACATTTAAAGTACTTGCTCGTGTGTTTTTTTTGTTGTTGTTTATTTTTTAAATTAATCATTTCCACCCTATAATCTTTTTCCTTTTGTTCAGTTTTTTTCCATGTTAATTCGGAGGTATTTGTAATATTAATGTAATTTTTTTTCCTACCGAAGGCATGTTCATCATTACACTAATGGATCATAATAACGTAAAAGGCAAACATAATGAGAGCAATTGAACATTCTACAGGATTTATCGTGCATTTCTAGTGATGACAGTCATTAGTGGGCACCGCCGTCAATGCGGCGTCCCATTACGATAAATTAATAATACCTATATTAAAATATAATACAAGTTAGAATGCCTTATTATTCCGTTTCGGCAGAGTTTTACATAGGATGAGAGAAACGAGCAGCTATCGTGAGCGAAACGATAGTGTGCCCTGCACTTGATAGCTATTTTACTCGAACAACAATAACCTCATTGAAGCTAATTAACTAAGGAAAGCTACTCATTCACCGGCGATATCAAAAAGCGACTAATTACAAACATGTGCCTCTATTAGCGACCTTAAGACATGGCAACAAAGCATGTCAAAATTATCTCGACTCCTATTTAAAATTTAATTAATTAGCAAACATTTATCTCAGCTTGCTATCAGAATAAAACGTGGGGGAAAGAGGCACGCTGCGTATGTATCGACGATGGTGGCGCCACTACGAGGCAACGCCAGCACGCACAGTGAATGTCTTGCTCGCCGTTTCGCATGCTGCTTGCCAATGTGCCAATGCGACGCTTTCCCTAACACAGACGGTGCTATCGGTGGCAGCCCCACTAGCTAGAGGGCCATCCTAGCCGGAGAGTAGCCAACTTGTGCATGGTTAGCTTGCTGTGGCGTCCGTTGCTTGTCAATGCGACGCTTGCCTTTACACAGGCGGTGCCATCGGTGTCGGCACCACTTGCTCGAGGGCCATCGTAGCCAGAGAGAAGCCAACTTGTACACGAGGGAAAATTTTGCTCGCTGCGCGCGCTTGCTGCTTGTCCACTCTTAAAAGTGGCCACTCTCTGTCTGGCAAACCTCTCTCCAGCCGCCAATGGGTAATGTGTTTACCATGTGGCGCGCTCTGGCGCAGTCTAGCCCGCGCATGCGCGCTGCTGCACTGAATATGCTTGAAGGGGTAAATTGCTTCACAAGTACCTCGTTAGCGCAAACAGCACAAAAGGGTTCTCTGGCGGCGGTAGCAAGAATTATTAACGGCGCGGTGGCCTCGGCACAGCTCCACACACGGCAGATGCACGGCTGCACGGCTGCACGGCTGCACGGCTGCACGGCTCTAGATAAACCACGTTCACGCGCTGGCCAACGCGCTATATGTCCGCTATACGCGTCCACATAGGTATTTAACGCCCGCGTTTGAAGTCTGTGTCAATCTGCCAAACAGACTACATTCGACAGCGACGCGCGCTCAAATTGCATCCTCTTTCAATTTACATTCACGCCCGTGCTATAAAAATCGCCCACCTAAACAAGCCCATTACTCTTAGGCGAGAGCGCGTTTTGGGAATTGCAGCATTTGACACCCCACCCACATGGTCGGTGTAATTTTATCCGGTTTGAATAGCGACGTTCCGCGCCGCGCGTGTTCGCACCTACCCCTTGAGCCAAGTCTTTGTGCCGGTTGAATATCGGGTGTTAATATATGAGCGGCGGGCTGCAATTAACGGTTGATGACCGCCACGCCATAAGCCCGGATCGAGGACCGGAGACCGGGGACCGGAGACCGGGGGATAATCATTCTCTCGCCATGCTAGACGCGATGCATTGTGGCTGGTGTCCGCGAGAAACAATGGGATGTTGTTATCACTTAGGGCCGCCGTCCTGATTAAGTGACTCGCTGGACCCAACAGCGATCTGCAGCCCCGCGATGCAACGGAAATCTCCAATGGGGTGCGAGACTCGGCACCAGCCCATTATAACGTGATGCCATCGCGGATTGATATTAGTTGGAACTTGCTTGTAACACGCTGTTCGCGCGTCGTTTTAGCATGTCAAATTATACGGGCTTTCCGATTATTTCGCCGGAGCCCCGGAGCCCCATCCCTTGGTCGGCTAAACAACCCCCGTCCGTGTCTTATCAATGTCATCGATTGCATAGCGGCGGCCACCCCCGCAGCTGTGTACACAGGGGCTGTGTCACGGGGTAGTGTGGCATTTGTCCCGGCAGAAGCAGTTGTGTGGTGGCAGGCATTGTTTACCTATCACCTATTTGACAGGTTGTGGCATCAGCGGATTGATTGATTAATAATCGCCTTTACGTCATTATCAGCATGCGACAGTGTATTGATGGAGTTATTGCGAGGGCGGCTGGCCGCGATAGCGGCGGAGAGGAGTTAATAAAAATACAGTCTCTAGTGTACCTAGCGTGCTGGAGGGAATTTTTATTTTTGCCGTGAAAATCTCTCGGCTGAAAGTGTGATACAAGGAAAAGTCAGTGAGGCGTAGTGACTAAGGAGCTTCGGGAAGCTTTTCTAAGAGCGAGAAAGCTAATGTAGAGAAGAGATTTAGCAGAAGAAAATGCATTGCTTTTTTGTCTTATACTGACTTATGTATTCTGCGACAGAACACTCTACCCATATCCTCAACTAAAAAGCTCAGTTTACCAACTTAAAAGTGATGTCATTCTATTAGTTATACAAGCAGCGTGTCTTCCGGAAAGAAATCGAGTGGATACTGGATATACCATGCCCGTAAATTTTTGTCCATTTGTGTAATAAATGTCAGCAATTGAAACGAATGCAATGGAATCCATCATCGAGACCTATATGAGATTCTAAAGTAGCCTACTGGGCGCTGTTAGCCCAGAGAAAGAGTGTCCTTGTAGCGAGCAAGCGACGCATTGTGGGTGTCGAGATGCCAAGGACCATGGACCTAGGAGCAAGGACCAAGGATTCGACACAAGAACTAGAGTCAGGACTCACCGGTAGACCTGGCCGAGGTTGTAGTGCGCGTTCACGTGGTCCGGAGAGAACCGGATGGCGGACAGGAAGTGCTTCTCAGCCTCCTCGGCGCCGGTCATCAGCGTCCCCAAGTTGTTGTGTGCGCTCGCGTACGTAGGCCACAGCCTGCAACAATGCCGTGCAAAATGCGTTCAATCGCTGAATCGCCATGGATCACTGGATCCAGGGAGGAAGCGGGTGCTTGCGGGGAATTGAGACAATGATGCGTCGACACGTTTATGAGGCTTTCAGTTTCATTTCATCGCTATTTCATAACATAAATGTATGTGCCTAATGATTGGGAGCATTTATGCATTAAAATATAAGCCGAGATTGAAATGCGTTATTAAATGCGCAGCGTAATTGTGCAACGATAAATACGTGCGATTATATTCCCAACTGTAGGATTGGTGATAATCGCCGAAGCTTTAAAAACCGGCACCTCCATCAAATTTACAAACTTTTAGAGCTGTCGGCTTATAGGAAGCTGCGCAAGTACGTCATACTCGTCCCGCGTGCTGCTAAATGCTAATATTGACACACTCTGCTGCTAGTTAATGTTGACGGATTGACCCAGCTTTAGAACTGGCACCTCCACCAAATCCACGTGCTTTAGAACTCGGTAGGCGCTTATAGAACTGCGATTCAATACACAACAAAATTAATTTAACGATAAGCGTATTTTTCTGTGTGTGTCGCCTGCTTTCGTTGAATAACGGTGCAAGCTTTAGAAATCTGAAAGCTGTATAAGTCAGCAATTTGCACTGGACGCAGCCTTAACATGCATTCCGTTACTCTAAAATTAATTTCAAATCACACGTTTTTCTTTGCATGCTCACATTTAACATGCAAACTCGCCGCGTCCGCTATCCAAACACAACATCGATATAATTAAAAGCTACCACTTTTCCTTCGCAACATGGGCGAGCAAAAAACGATTTACCTACAAACGGAACCGAGATTAATTTACTGAAACTTTGCACCAAACTAATTTCCATCAATCACATTAATTGGCACCCGTTTGCAACGTTTATTTGAATCTTGGTTCGAGACATCAATCGAATTAGATCTAATTGTGGCTGTGTCTACACTCAGGATCGCAGTTCCAAACGAGCATGTGCTTACAGCAATCGCCTGGTATGGTGCCCTCCGAGACTAAGCTAGAGGGCCATGCTAAACAGGGAGAAGCTAACTCGAGTAGGGTCTCACCTGAAATGAATCACTTTCCGAGACCGCCATACATTTTCCACTCACATTTTCCCGACGCGTCTGGGGTTTTCCAAACACAAACGTGTTTCTTTTTCTGATCGACACCACCATGGTTCCAACAGGTTGAGAAATATACGGTCAATCTAGGAAAAATTACTCAATTCTGATAAGAATCGTTAAAAATCATTGCAACGGTTAGCAAGCCTCTTTTCTACCAGATCTCAACGGGGAAACTGACTTTGAACCAGTCATGTTCTTGACGGCCAGCCTTAGAGCACCCATAGCGTTGGGGCATGAAGTGCACCACTCTCTGGTTACCAACCCTTTCAGTGATCGCCTAGCAGTAATCAAGTAGCTTGCTCAACATCTACCGGTGTATAGCGAACGCAATCCTGGCCAAGAACTAATTCTAGTGATTGAAGTTAACAGTCGGCGCATCGCATCGCATCGCTTCGCATCGCATCGCATCGCGTGCCCGACACTTTTACAATCCCGACTTTAAATTACTAGCATCTATTGTGAGCACGAGTTACACGGCAGGCATTGTCCTCGCCCTTAAGTCAGGAAATCAGAATGATAGGGCTTTTACTACTGCATAATGTTTTCTTATCAGACAAGCGCAAGCATTATTTTATAGTGGTCTATAACTGGACTTGTCTATATAGTGGCCATGGTTAATGCAGTAGGTCTCTAAGTTCAATGTACATTGATTCGCCCGATTATCATCTACGCTCTGACAAAAAACTTTTGTTACACCCTACTATAAATGAATAAAAGCTTCGACACTTATTCTTACGTTCCGATAATTTTTATCTAACTATTTGAGTGCGTGTAAAATTGCACCCGTACTAAATAATAGACGGAGCGCGTTTGAGGTGAAAAAGAAAGTAAAGGTAGTAATTTCGAGTAATACGGCTGAGTTGTTGCGCTCGTCCCGACGTGTACTCCGACGTTCCTGCGTTCCACGGGGCCACGCTACAGTGTGATTCCCGTGTCCGTGAGAAAAGACACAGCTGAATTATTAACTGCGTTCTGGTTTATCGCGTGAGTCGGACAGGGAATCTTCGCAGGCCGCTCCTTGCGCGATTGTAAATGACACGGAGGCGGGCGTCGCATAAAGAGTATGATTGACTATCAGCCAGGCCAGGCTAGGCTATACGTGCAGCGTACAGCCTAGCCTAGTGTGTTTCCCTGTCGTAAACCAGCAATTCACGAGATAGTTAGGTACACGCTTATGACTGGTGTGTGCGGCAATTTTTATTGTCTTTCTTCATGTTTTATGAAAATTAGAGTCGTTGCTTTCAGCGAGTGCATGTCGAAGGTAATACGAATGTGTAGTATACAATGAAATGGCTATCCGTTTTACAATGGGATTTATATGTTTTTTCCTTTTTGGTGTGAAGGAAAATCACCTTTATTGAAGTTTTATTGCTTGCGAATGAATTATAAATGGTGTTATCGTCGATGGCTTGTGAATATTGACTCATTCTTGTTCAATGCAATTATAATCAATCAAACGTTCTCTTCTCAATTGATCTTTTCATGAGCATCTTGAATACCTCTAAGGCTATTCACCAACCACCTAGACCTTCAAATACCGACGACCACTCAATTAATTATTTTATAATTGACTTTTAAATATTATCCATCTATCAAAAACAGTCAATGAAAAGTCTTCTTAAAAGCACCGACCTACTGTAAAATTACGTAAAAATTTCATGTCTTGTTTGCCATTCCATTTAATTTGAAGTTAGGGTTCTAGGAAAACTTTAAAACATCGCCCTGCCTTTCATCCAATCCGTCCATCTCGTTTGTAAGAGTTTGATCGAGCCTGTATCCCCCGGGATCTTACAAGGCAAGGCAAGAAAGCTATCCCAGTTTCTCCCGTCTTATCCTTGCCTAGAAGCTCGCCATCCCCCATCCCATCGGCTGCCCCCACCACCCCCCCAAACAGCCCCTTAGACGTGTACTTAAAGTAGGCCGGGCCAGACTCCGGCCAAGGATACACTTGAAGGGTAACACAGCAAATTGGTTTCCTCTACAGACAAGAAACATTGATGGCTATTTTCAAGTTGTGATACATGCTACTATCCATCATAATTCTGTCATTTAATATCGCTTGTCTTGGCGGGTTCCAATTTAAGTAAACGTCAATAATCAATTAGCGGTGATTTAAAGTCTCCGGGAAGAAAGTGACAGTGAGAGTTTTTAAACAAATGGTTCGGAATCGACGGCCGCTACGCTTTTGAACACGTAGAATATTGAAAAATGACGCGCGCTCGCGAAGGAGCTAAATTGGAAGATTGTTGCAATAAAGGAATTTGTGGAGGAATATGGAGCGTGGTTTTCGAATGGTCAAAGTTTGAACGAAATGCAAAGATTTTTTTACCACAGTGTTTGGTCAACAGGTGGTCATAGAAGCAAGATTACTTATTCAAGTTCTGTAGCTATTACCTCTTATCATCATCGACTGGAAACTTGTTTCAAGTTATTATTACCTCACGTATTTTTCCGGCAAAGCGATATGAGACTTTAGCAGCGAGCGGAACTTCTGTTCGGATGGACGGATTGGTCGCGCACGAACGAAATGGCCAATAAGAAAGTTATCAGAAACAATAGGAGACAATAACACGGGGTAGTCGAGTGTCAATACCCGCCGGGGGATGCGAGTCAACCCCACCCACCCCCTATGTCCGATTTCCGGCGCAGTGCACAGATTAAAAAGCAAAGAGTAGCAAAATTTTCGAGTAAGGATATATTGTATATGGAAGTAGTTATCGTGAAATGGGCATTCAGCGTGTAGTAGTACTTCAATTGAAATCCAGAAATGAAAAAAATATGGAAATAGCAAATGGTTTCTTTGGAAAGTGCCGTCCACTTCTTTGTTAAAAAACTGGAATAGCGCTACAAAAAAATGATAGTCCTTCCAGCGTGGCGGATAAAATGGCACATTTCTCATCGCATCGCGAGGGAATAAAGTTATAGTATTAGAAAAGTACAAAATATGAGGCAGCAATAAAATTATTAATTTGTCAGAGTATAGAAGCTATAACATGCGGATATTTGATCATGACTTGCTTTACTAGGAAAGATTTATTTTTAAAATGCTCGTAAACATGATATATTTCAATGCTGAAAACTTCCTAAAGTAGTACTTGCTTTTTACATAGTATTCTGCATTGTAATGTACTTTACAGAGCAGAACCACATCTCTGAATATTTTTAACGTCGAATGGACAAGAGCTTGGTTGGTTCTGGATTGCCTGTGAGCATGCTATAGTTCCATTCGCATGCGTTTCGTGTAGTTTTGGCAAACTCGCTCGACCTGTGCAGATTGTGTGCTTAGCAAAACACATTTCGGTGGTTAAGGTACATTGTGAGTACTGAGACGCAATCCGAGTAGGCAAAGACACATGAGAATTACTCTCAACTAGCAGGGTTTAAATAATTAGGCAATATAGTGTTTGCATCAGGCTCATTCCGCTCTGCGCTGGATTCTCTGACAAGTCGCAACAAAATCACAAGCTAATACCATCAACTTCACTTCCAGCCAACGAACTCTGCAGCTTGCAACTCAATTTTCTTATCAAAACAACCCTTTCTAGATTGTTTAGTGCCGCTATTGGCAATATTAAATTTATAGCATCTACTTACTAATCGCAAACTTTTGGCACGAAACACCCGGACATTTTCTTTCATCTGCGGCCCGAAAATGTGGAACTAGATTTCAAACATTCTGATCGTTTGTTAATTAAACCTCAGATGCGTGTAGCACGCAGTCTTAAAATCTCGCTCGAGACTGCGTCTTTAATTAATAAAACATAGGTGAAGGGCTATGCACAGAATAACACCGAGTTTTGTTGGAGAAAAGTATAACATTTAAATTAATGCAAAGAAGTTCACTCTCCAGATGGTCATTCCAAAGAGTTTATGGACACCGAAGTAGATATATTATTTACAGAGTCCAAATTTCCCGAGTGGCTTTCGTCATGTGGAATAAAAATCAATGACAAAACTTGTATAATGTGTTTGAGTTGGTGCTCCCTCGGCGTCTACATGTAGCGAATATCGCGCATTATAATTATTATAGAAAACAACGGATCTCCACGTAGGGTACACAGACGTACCGTGTACTGGTGTATACCCACCTAAAACAGTACGCGAAGCTTTCTGCCTTATTGCAACTAATTTGCATTTATAACAGAGCCGAAACTATCCACCTGCACCATATTGTAAATTATAGCGCGTTGTCGCGTGTATAAATGGTTTTGTCTGTGTGACCATGTTTAATAGGCCTGGAATTCCTGGCTATGCTCGATGTTGTGTGCTGTACGCCTGTGCTGCGGCCCTGCTGCACGTTGTTTCAGTGTTACGCTGTTACAGTGTTACGCTGTGAAAACACGATTGCCGTGCTGCCACTGTCTGGCCATGCCGCTAGACGCCACCGCTTAATGTGTGATAGTTTAGTTTGCGTGAATGAAAAGGGGAGAAGGTTTTGCTTTCGCCAGATGCTATCGCATAATTGAAATTGCTTTAATTTAATGACTACACATTTATCATTAACTAAGAGAGTAGTTTGGATTTTCAGCACGAGGTCTTCGTATAGAGGCAGGGATGTTCGACGGTTATACGCTCGCATTATCCCGTTGGTAAAACAGTTTAACCGTGGTAGATTATTTTGTGAAAAATGCGTGCAATTATACCCAAATTAATTATATTTCTATTCAAAATGGCTGACCGCAAAAATCGAGCACCGCTCGCATTCAATTACACTGATAAATTTGCAATAAATTAACAAAATTGATTTCCACCCCCCGGATTTCCCAGCTTCCCTGCTTCCCTGCTTCCCTGCTGCCCTGCATGCCGAGTGCAGAGGAAACCCAATACACTCGCGTGAAACCGGGCGGCGATAGCAGCACGGATCCGTACCGAAACATTCACAGAAGTGTGCAGGCACCAAGCTTGCGGCACCAAGTGTACAGGACACAGGTTCACTTACCGTAACGCTTCTTGGTAGTGATTCGTCGCCAGGTCCAAGTGACTCGAGTCTCTCAAGAAGTTTGCAAAGTTGTAATGCATCTTTGCATTGTGCGGCAACGCCTTCAGCCCTGCCCTGCAGACAGACAACAAGAATGGCAATCAGTCACGATGACCCACATTTATTCGGAAACCCGGAGGTCCCCTCGCCCGATTCATTCACTCGCCACCAACCGTCCCCCTCGAAATCACCCGAAAACCACCCCCGCGCCTGAGGTTTATCGTGGTCGTCGCCAGTCGCGAAGCTCCCTTATCTACCACCCCTCACACATTATTCACCGATGCCAATATGTCTCCTGCTCGAGAAGCGATAGTTTATTTTCTTTACCTATTTTCGGGAGGGATTTCATTTGGCTTCTGGTCGTGATTTTTATAAGGAAATAGACAGGCCCACAATGTTCGATGAAGTTAAACCCGCGCCGGCTTCCTTTGAAGATGAACTCCCCGTCAAAAAACAAATCCAGAAACAGATATATCCACGGTCATAAAGTAGTCAGTTACAGACATTCCGTTCTCATAAGCTACTCAAATTCCAGCCCGTCGCTTCCCTGAATCACCGTAGTTGTATTGAACACGGTCCCGCGAATGTATTGTTATTAAGGTGTCTCAATTACCTGATGAGTGCTTCCCTGGACGCCCAGTCCCTGTTCCTGGCCAGCGTCCTGGCGCCGAAGCCGACCAGGAGCACGAGGCCGGCCAGCAGCAGCCAGGAGCGACGACGTGAGCACACCGTCCACAACTGCTGGGCACCGAACGCCACTAGCAGCAGGAAGCCCAGGCTGTCGGGGGAACCAAGACAAAAGCTTTAAGATTGGTGGATTTCAGTGCCAAGAGCGTCACATTACTTGTAGATTAATTGGAATATCGGGAACTATCGGTTGCTGGGCCCAAAACAACCCTGGCTTTACCGTCTTATACCGTTTTCTTGGTGTATGGAAAATTTTAGCGACTCGTGAAAATAACACGTTTTTATCGTAGATGGGAACGTTATGATGGCGCACAAGTTACCTACAAAGTATAAACGTTACTATTTTATAACTTTTGTTATCAGAAGTATGCTTCATTATCAACGTTTGAACAGCCATCGCAAGTTGAAAAACTAAACCTGTTCCTTTTTTACTTTCTTAATTTATGTGTCTCAGAATAGCACAACGCTCCAGAGCCCTGGGACGCTAGTTTTTAATGTTAATCAATAGCTTTCAGAATAGACTCGAGTGGAATTTACCTAGGAATATAAAGGACCCGTTCGGCCACGACGAAGCCCACGGTGACCATCAGGTTGGACGCCGGCAGAAAGGGCAACGCGACCAACAATGCGCCCAGCACCAAGGGGGGATGACGTTGGTTCTGCAATCAGAAAACAAAGTGGGCCGCTGAAAACACCAGACAGCCGGCGAATGTGAATTACGACGGATTCCAATTCACGGAGCGTTGTGTGGTTATGATCGAGCTGCCTACCGTCAAGCTGGACTTTAGAGTGCTGCAAAGCGAGGGAAGGCCTGGCTTTCCGCCCACATCTTTACACGATGCTCGCTGCTCGCAATTCACTTTTTCGCCAGCTAAACACATTAAAAAACGTTAAAAGGTTAATTATTTTTAGAATTTCGCTTGACCTTTTACGTTTACCTACGGCTCTTTTGATAAGTCGAGTAACGCAAAAAGACTGTTGTGTACTATTTTACTGGTGGCATCCGTAAGCCTTCCTGTCGCCAGTCAGAAATCGTTCGAGACGTGTTATAACGCATTACGTATTATGCGAATCAAAATACGCTTTCCGCGCGAGGCTTTTCCCGATAAGCCCGTAGCGGCGCGTGTGGAAATATTCGATGCTCCCGCATGTACACGAGAATGCATCAAGAATAAATGATAAAGCTGTGACGCAATAATTCGTGGATGCGTGAAAAGGGAAATGGTCTTGAATCGATGGGGTATTCCGTGGCGCGGCGTGGTGCGGCATGGCACGTTGTGTGTTGCAGTCATCTAGGCCTGGAACGTATCCCATTCTATTCCCGAATCCCGACTCCGTGCTGCTGGATAAACCGAGATATGAATCATATTAGATGAAGTGAGTCCTGGCAAATGCGAATGTTCTGCCGCAGTGTGTGTATGTGTTATATATATGTAGATGTATGTATGTGCACTGTATATCTGCGACTGTCCCATCTGTGTTTTGGTTTGCCGAATGGTATTTACGCACGTATATAGAATTACCTTACAATGGAATTACGGCTTAATCCCATTACGTAGGCACATGGCTGGCTTCGCGCTAGCTCTCTGCAAAGATTGTGTTGCTGTTTGCATCTGATTCTAATGGAGATGTTAATATTGTATCTTCCAGGGGGGAAATGAGATTTGTGTTTTGCTGGAAGTTGTAATTTTCCTTTATAGTTTCTTAGTTTGTGCTCTCTTTCCGCTTGAAGTTTATCCAAAGCTTAAGAACACGGTTGCGAAGCGTGGCTATTGCACATATTGTTATTCAATCGCTATTCTTCTTCTTCTTCTTCTTCAAGTCCGTGTTCGGTGTATTCAGACCGTGCATTTGTCGGTCTAATTGTTTCATTCGCAATTTACAGAACAAAGGAGTTTATTTCTCTTTGAAATAACGAGCAAAGCTTGTGAACAAAAAAATATACTCGAAATTATTTCAAATATATCGCCGGAAGGTTCCTTTTTACCAGTAAGAAAGTATTTCGTAAAGGCTGAGCCGCGTATTATTCGAGATTGAAGAAAGAGCCTAGAGGCAATTAATTCCGATTTTTTCCTTGTATAAGGAATGATTACGCTCATATCAGTAGCGTGGAATCCACTAGAAAAATATTTTGCCCCTTCGTGATTGATTTTTAGAAGTTCAATAAGCAGTATTAAAATTCCATCACATCTCCGGAACGCAGGAGAGAAGGTTTGCTTTTCAGTTTGAAATTCGGACTTGTACAGGCACTGGCACACATTTCTTATGCATCGGCGGCTTCAGCTCGGATCTATTTAATCATCAAATGTTCGTTTCCATATCCCTTGATTTACCTTCATACATAAAATAAAGGGTGGTTTCAGTAGAACCCCTATTTCCTCCGTGGTCGGCCGCCACACAGGCATCCTCGTATAGAGCTACCCCTACCGACGGGCAAACCTCTCGCTCAAACACTGCCGGCAAACGCTGAAACAGTACACACGAGACAAAAACGAATTTTCAGAAAAATCGAAAAATAATCACCACCGAAGCGAATGAAAAGTGAAAGGAAAATGAGTAAACGATTTTCGATATTGATTTCGGTGTATTTTTTCCAATATTTCCGGCAGAGCAATTTTTTCCAAATGATAGGTTCTGTGAATCTCGGTCCGTACGTGGCCGGGAACGAAACGGTTGAAATAAATACAGGCACACAACGGAAACCCGACAAAATAATAATATGTGAACGCCTCCCCTGCCCTCTCCCACCGCGCCGGGAGGACGTTCTTCTAACGTAAATCGAAAATAGAATTCAAGCATAATCGTTGAAATTGATTATCTAGTAGGTAGGCATTATTCCAAACGCGTTCGAACGTTTCCAGGCAATCTAAAATCTGAAAATCAAAAAAAAAAATCTTTTCGGAAAATAAAATCCCCCGTCAGCTGTATTTTGCACGCCCTGCTACGAGTCCGCCTGGCTGTGGGGGTGGAAACAGCCCCCTCACGCACGTAGTGCTGCAAGCTGGCTAGAGAAAGCACCCCGTGCTCTCTCCTTGACCTTATCTGGCCGCTGCTTCGTCACTCCCTTGCGCCCAAATGTGATCCCGACCCGTTTGCTTGCTAATTAGCGGCCACGATTTTAAGTGTTCATGTAGATACATAGCTTGAATAAACACGCCATTTCCTTAATGAAAAGGATACCGACTATTTTCTTTCACGAGTGACTCATCGTGTAATTCATGGCACAGTTATTTGTCTACGATGGCATTTTAGCGTAACGATGCGCCACTCTCTATTTGAACTGATACAAAATTAAATTAAGTTACAGTAAACAAAAGACTCGAAGCATTCACTGAAATTGCCGAATATCTTTATTTTGTCAATATAATTAATATGCGGCAAGTAATTTTCTGGCAATTAGAAAGTAATTAAACGTCAACATTGGTTCATATCACTCGGTGTTGTCTTTCAATTTACACCCCTCCCCCCCCCCCCACATGCATTGGCAGCTTAATTTTCTCAACACATTGTGATTAATGCGTGAAGAATGTTCGCACCCTCGCGACACAAACACAACAACTCAAACACACACACGCGCACGCCTGAAAGAATGAGATCAAAGGATAGTTAATATCTCTGTGGCTCGTTTGATTACAACAGACAATGAATGCGAACTCTCGATTAGATTCCCGGACGAAGCAGCCGAGTGTTTTAACGAATTCACTTTCATACTCGAATTCCTTTCATGTGTCGCAGGCGATACACACCGTTTTTTTTTTCACCCCACCGCCCCCCGCCCCCCCTTGCAACCCGCGGCCGCACTTCAGGCCTCTCGGTCTCGTCCGCTATCTCGCTGCTAGGGATTACAACCCTTGTAGCCGGCCTTGTAGCGGCATTACATTGGTGGCGGGCGGCGGGCGCGTTTCAAAGAGAGTCGCTCCGCCGTTCGTTTTGCTGCAGTTGCTTCGACGGGATCGATATGGGACTTGGCGCGCAACGCAGACGTGCCGGGAGAGCGTCGTTGCCGCGGCGTCGGCGGCGGCGTCGGCGGCGTCGGCGGCGTCGTCGGCAGCGCCGCGAGGGACGTCGGTTTTTATTCGAGATTTGATGGGTTGAGAGTGGCCGATCGAGGTGATTGTCGGCCATCGGTTGGTCGAGCTGGACAACATGGGCAGTGATTGGCAATGAATGGGGTATGTTTTCGGTGCGTTTGTACTTGCGGGCATAGACGACGCGTTCGGATCTAGATTACCCAAGTTGGCTCAACGGAAGATCTTAAATTTAATGCCACTGATAACATAAGAAAATATTCTAGAATATTGCGCCTTTTTGACGTTTCCGCTTAGACGAGATTTACTTAAGTATAATCTAATACACGTGTTCTAAGATACATTTTCAAGACGTTTCGTAAAACTATATTATCTTCTTTCTCATGGCTCTAAATTACAAGTTCAAGTTTGTTTAATACATTTATGCTTAACTAACTCGCTGAATTCAGGAAAATACACTTGTTAAAGGAAACTAAAAGTGTTAACTCGTGGTCCAAGGTGCGGTGTCGGCCACGCTCTGGGCATCGCTGAGCCGTTGGTTTTTCGAGCACTGAGCACTGAGCACTTAGCATTGAGTACTGAGCACTACGCACTGCCCACTGCGCACTGAGCACTGAGCACAGAACACTGAGCACTTAGCACTGAGCATTGAGCATTGAGCACTTAGCATTGAGCACTGAGCACTGAGCACTGAGCACTGAGCACTGAGCGCTGAGCGTGGCGTTAGCCTAGGGGCTTCGCGCGCGGGACACGGCTAGGATGATGTCGTGCGGACACAGAACAAACGACGCTCCTAGATTCACGGATGAAAAGTTAATTTCCGCTGGAAATAGGTGGGACGTAATATTATTGTGACCTTGTATGACATTTTTGATTATATTTAATTAATGTTGCGTAAAGCTGAAATGTGAAAAAAAAAACAGATTGTAGTAGCTTTATTTTTGGTTGCTCCAAAAAACAATTCGCTAGAATTTACACACGAGCTGATTTCTGTTAATTTTCTGTAAGGGTCACAAAAAAATTTAATCTTGTCCACGTTTTACTCCAAATGTTAACGATGATTTAAATTCAGTCGCATTATCAATTAAAACGAGATGGTATTAAGTCCACGGTTCAACTTAAATATAAGGATTCTGCCATCCAGCTTATGCAAACTTCAGCGGAGGCCAGTGCACACCTATTCAGCGACATCACCGCTTCAAATACGGCTGAACAATGCCCCGAATTTGAGGGTATTAAGCCCATTAAGCGCAAATTAATAAGCAAGCTGCAAACAGGTTATTTATCAGCTTGAGTCCGGCCAGCATTCAAGCAACAAACACTTCAAACTGCGCAGTTCAGTGAATCAATTAAGAACCCATTACACTCCATGATTCGACAATAAATAAATAAGCTAAGCTCCAGATTATTGCCAGCTTAGTGCCAACGCAAATGGCACAGAATTGAAAACCTGGCACCTCCACTAACAACGAATTGAACAATTCTCACCAACAAATTCCGGCGACTGTTGCTATTTGCAAAACGGGGTCCACCCCTGGCTCGGCGAACAGGCGAGGCTTACGAGGGTGGTTTGGGTCTCCGTTTCGGTCGCCGAGTTGCCAGTTATCAACGCATACACTTTATACATACAAATCGCTTGCTATTACATTGGTGGCAGTGGGTGGGCTATGTTACTTTGGTGGCCGCCGGGTGGGTTCCCTTGAATTGCCGGCCGTGGCTGGAATCTATTAATACTACTGATACTGATAATAGCGTTTCGTTATACGCAGACCTTCAAGTCTGGTGTGGGGTGGAATCGTTTCTACTGCGTTACTAGCTTGTGTCTGGTTGCTCGAACATTTTTTTTCTTTCTTTCATGATGATTGGGCTGTAAAGAGAACTCACCTCCAAGTCAGCAATTCCCTTGTACGCGATGACGATGCAGCATCCCAGGAAGATGCATGATGCAATATTTCTGACGTCCGCCAGTGATGTAATCAGGGGTACAGATCCCATCTGCCAATCGTGGCTGAGTGTTGCTGGACAAATTAGCAGCCAGCAGTTGAGTGCCGAGAGATAGCAGAATGTGAGGAATCTGCAACAAAAAAGAGCATGCATTTCTTAGTTATTTGGACTTCAAAGGACATCGGTTAAAAATCATTTTAAATAAGTAACAAGATAATTTTAACGATTTTTGTAGCAACAACTATCTAGGATAGTGGTTATTTTCAAAGGGATGTTCTTACTTTTATATGCCACACATAAATTTCCACGCATTATTTGCAAGTACTCTGGAAATAGTTACATTACCGTTATTTTCAGAAAATAATTTTTTCTCAGAAATATCAACTGATTTATCAGCTTGGTCCATGCGATGCGTCTACAAGGTCACACATTAATATCGTTCCGGCAGAATGATGGATTCCCGGGTGACAAAAAACAACCATTTCGATTATAAACGGGTTCTGATTGTTATTTTCCAATGCTTCCTACGACAGTATCAAAAGTGTCACCGTTGTTTTCGCTCTCATTGGTTTCCATTAGCGTTACTCTCACAATCTTCCCACAACAGGAAGTCGTTCGAGCGGGGGTGGCGTACCCAATTACCACCGCGATTTATTTCTACCGACACCTGCTTCAGACTTAATATTTTTGCTTGATTTGTGTTCCGATCGTAATGGAAAATGTCACTCGTAGAGAAAACGAGAACCACCGGTAAAAGTTTGAAGTACACTATTTCAAACTGATTATTGCAAATGACGGGGTAAAAATAAACAACCAAAGTGTGAGAGTCCCATCTCAGATGTATACCCGCTCCAACTCTCAGAAACAAAGTTTGACAGGGACAGCTGTCATTTTATTAATCCCTTTAGTTCGAAAAGATATCACTTCCTTCAATTAAAAACAACTTTTAATACACTTTCAAAATGAGTTCCGGCACAAGTAACGAAGAACAAAAAACCAGATCCAAACCACCTCATGGTATCTATCGCATCGCAAAGTTTATCCGTTTCTTTCGGACGTGGCTGGCATCTTTTCTAGGTCAACGATATAGAGTTTGGAAGACAATAGGTTTAAGCTCGGTCGACTATCGTATTAAATTCTAATCGTATTTGCTCGGCCATAGCATGGAAGGCAAGACATTTTCATTAATCGATCGCTTCCCGCAATGGTACGATGTTATTTATTTGTTTCGATGCCACGAAAACACCAGCGAGCGAGCACGCTGTATTATTGACGACAGCGTGTTTCTATTTTTCAACGGCACCACATCGTCCGGAAGACATTTACACAGTGGTAATTGCGAGCGTTTCTCTTGAAGACCAACTCGTGTTGGATCATAGAGACGGGGCTATAAAATGATTAAGCGTTTGATCCCAATTTGCTCGCACGACCGGCAATGTCGCATGCGCCAAGATCTCACTCCGCAACTTGCTGCATATTGTATGATGAATTCCATCCCGATGTGCATTTGCAAGGTAGAGTCGGGTTTTTTTTTAACAGGATTTAAAACTTTTCTTGGAATAAGTTATGTAAATTGAAATTGCTAAGTCATCAGTCTGAAGGTTTTTGGCAAATTTAAAAGAATAAGCTGATTCAACGCGGTGCAGGCGGACGCTGATGCGAGAACGTCGCCAGGCTTTTCCTTTGTCCCCTCTTTTCGGTTAATTATCTTAAGGGGTTGTTCTATTTGACGCAACAATACATCCCTTCCTTTCACCGACCGTCAACAACTTGCATAAGCGAGAGTCGCGTCTCTCGCTCTCCTTTACATTTACCCACCATCTTTTTTAAAATATCACCCACGTTTGGAAGTCTATCTCTATCTCTCAGTATACATCTAACTAAAGCCTTCTCCAGTCCCAACCTTATACTTTTCAATTATTCCCTTTTATTTAAAACCCTTTTTGTACCATGGAGGCAATTTCATTGATTCTTTCCTAGAGTCAGGCCAATGTTCACAAGGATTGCCGATTCTATTGTTAAGGTACACTATCGGTGATTTGAACCCTATCGGTAACTAACCTTTATTCGATTTTAAAGATACATGTAAAAGGAAGTTCGAAAGTCCGTGTAGCTTCTAAATTAACGTTTGGAAATAAAGTTTGAATTTCGCTGGCGCAGAGTTAGTTTGCGAACGGTTAAAAAAACTAGAGCCGGTTCGAGGTCTGCTCCGGCTGGTCTCCTGCCCTTCTGGAATCAATTAAGAACAGGGGCTGATCCCAGATGGCTTATCGGTGAACCACAATGAAAGTTTAAACGCTGCAGTAAAGAGACGATTCTTGTGGGAAATGTAAGATAAACTTAAATCCTCATTGGTTCACATAAGTCGATGTAAACACGAGACTGAAATGACTGAGCAAACACGCTCGGATGCGTTTCGTACTCTCTTCGACACTGGAAATCTGGAAATAGGAGATATACGTCCCATGATTTTCGTAGGAAATGAAATTTGATTTCCAACCAGTGTGATATGTGCCCAGGGTTAAAATTGGAATCCGATACTTGGCACATTTTCTCCCGTCGCAGCGGCAGAGAGGGTCTCGCGGCGAGTGAAGTCTCCATCATCCCAACACACACTTGAAGCAGACAGTGAGCGGAGAGTAATCTAATTGCCAGCCATCAATGTCAGCCGCTCTCGTCATTGCAAACGCGTGGAATTAGATTTTCCAAAACATCCAGCTATATTTCCAGTAAATTATTTACAAACGTGTCAGCTGCAGTTCGCTTTTCAATACATTTAGGATAGAAATTAAATTTCTCTCACGCTGAGAATAACAAACCAATTACTTGTTTTTTTGATGCGAATGTGTTTTAAAATTGTCGAGCAATTACTCACTTTTTTGAGACGCTGCCACATAACAGGTGTGTCCAACAATTCTGGGTTATAACGAGTCAGTCATATCCATAAATAAACGAGGCTAGGTGCAAAAACACCCACTCTGACTCTGATTAATGTTATATTTGCAATCGATTTATCAGCTGCCTGCCGGCTGTGTATTTTGTCTCGCACATATTTATTGTTTTGATAAAAGGTCGGAATTTACGGTCGTTTCATTTGCAATTCGCCGTCGCCGTCGCCGTCGACATCGTCGATGTAGTCGACGTCGTAGTCGCCGCCGTCGTGTGCCCAACGTGCCATTAACTATCGATATACCTACTTGGATCTCTCGATCATTCTTTATGCTACACTTTTCGATTCCGGTTCCGCTTCCATTGGATGCGCCTTCCGTTTCGTGCCCAATACAATTTATTCAAGTAAAGAACTGACTGAAAGAGAATGGCAATAATGCCTAGATGCGAATGCCGAAGGGAAAAGTGCTTTTTGTGTCTTGCATGCTAGGCTTATTTTTGGATTTCCTTTGTGAAAAAATCTTGTATACCATTTTGTGAAAGATATTTTTCGTGAAACGTTGCATAACGTTGGACCCGTTCGTTTCTCTCATCCGACTTGGACTGTAATCGCCTGAACTTTTGGCATTGAGATCGCTAACTTTGCACTTCTCGATTCTGGACCTTTATAATAAAGAGATGGACTACACCGATAGAATCAATGTGTTTTATAGGATGGCACGGTTAGAAGCGTCTAAGTTTTCGAATGCGCATTTCAACGTCCGCATTGTAATTTTGATGGACACTAGCGCCCCCACCATTTGACAAGAACGTCAATAGAAGTAGAATGAGTGCTATTGCTTCAAATGCTATGTGATTTCCAATTCAATTGTTCCATTTTAAGCGAAAATAGCGTAACTTACGTCTCCAGTGTATTTACCAAATGGTAGAAATGAGTGTGTTCACATCATAGCTTCCCTCGCAGTGTGGCAAAGACAATATTTTTTCGATGCCTGTTATTGATGAGTATATGGCAGAGCTGTCAATTTCAGGAATTCGTTCTACCACGACACAAACACTTTCATTACTAATCGAATAAAAAATAACGTTCGTCGCAACCTTTCCCAATCACGCATACTTTTCGTCGAGCTTTAAAGTTTAATTTTTCAATTTTCGCCTGTTTCAAAGGGGATATTTTTTAGCCTGCCATTTAGTAAAATTTAGCAGCGTTCAGCACAATAGATTGTTTGAAACAATAATCTCTCCACGCTGATTTTCTACGTGAAGGACTGGCCTATTATAGACTGAGCCTTCGTCAGTGTGAAGCGACACCTATTGTTTGCCGTCTCAAGTAGCAAGCTGTCTGGGAGCTAGTCCTCGCCTCGCCTCGCCTTGCCTCGCCTTGCCTCGCCTCGCCTCGCTAGAGATGCTGAGCCAGCTGATATTTACTGCAAGCGAGACTTGTGCAAAATTTCCACAACAATTTCAAATTATTTTTCAAGTATAACTGTCTATAGGGACCAAGTTTAGACATGGCCGGGTCTATAGAAGTCAGTGAGAGTAATTTTATTTTCATTAAATTGTGCCTTGGGAGTAAATATTGTTGGGTGGAAAATTTGCAAGTGAACATCAATTATGCGTAAGCCTAAACTCTGCAATAGCTTCTCGTGTGATGCGGATAGGACAAGGAGGACTTCTCAGAAATAAATGCGTGGCAAACATTTATTTTTTCATTCATACCATGTTATTAAATTTGCTTCGAGTTGTTCGCGCATGTTTCTGTCTCTACTGTGTCCGCTTGAGCGGGGGCAAGGGCAAAATAAAAAAGTTTGCGTTGTAAGAAGGGCGAATGAATGGTTTAATCAGCGGGTGTCTCTTGAAACTGTTTCGAGAGTCACTCGAGGGCGACGTCTCACACACCCACGCCCTGCCCCCTCCCCCCGCCCAAGTCACCCAGCACCCCACACTTTCCCGCTGATCTTCCAGCCGTTCGCCAGAAGCTGATTGGCGTATCCATCTTCAACACGCCTAATTATAATCTACAAAGAGATTGTGCTAAAGTACTTCAAGTACCTCTGGATCAAAGATCTCACAAAGATTTGCTCGAAGTTGCTAGGAGACTACAAAAAAAATATGAAGATTTCCATCCCTGATATTTGACCTGCGGTGATCTTAAGTCGGTGACTCTAATAAGCAAACACTAATTAGCGCTGCATCAAACTATGAGCATTCTGCAACTCAGCACAAAATCAAAACGTGCTCCGGCATGCCCTTCCCCGGGCCCACCCTCCGCCCGCGAACTAAGCTGACATCTGACTCCTACACAATCCGAAAACCCGACGTCTTGAACAAGAAAATAATGTTCCACAATATTTCATCCAATCAAAATAGGATTTCATTTCTTATCGCCGCGCACAAAACGAAACCTCGACAAGTTTTTGTTCACATTTATCCCCGATTTAATCGCTGCTGTCCCTAACTTCATTGTCGACTACACGCGTGATACGTCACGATAAGGGATGACATTTCTTGACTGCACCACAATGGGACGTGTCAGTGGCAGAGCAGAGTATAATATGTCTTATCTGTTGTACATGCGACGAAGAGTATAGTCGAGGGCGGCGTCGGCGTCGGCGTCGGCGGCGGCGTCGGGCGTCGGCGTCGGGCGTCGGCGGCGTCGCTTGCGGTGGATTAGAGCTTAATTGTGCGGGAGTGAACCAGGATTGTACTACACCGGTGTATGGGGGTTGTAAGAGATGCAATGCACAGTTATTTCTGACATCAAAGGGAGAACTTCAAAGTGCTCCATGACCTTACACGAAACTACCTCGAAAATACAAAATAGCTCGCGATTCCATTATATTTTTTTTAGTATTCCTTCTTATTTCGAATGTTATGTAGAACATTTAGAGCGCGAACACGACGCGAGCGTGTTGTGTTTAATTAACATCTTTGAGCAATCTCGTAATTAAATTAAGCGGGGAAATGGACGGAATGGGAATGGAGTTGGTGCATTTAGTGGAATGTGGCCATGCGGGTGGTGGTGCCGGGTTTTTGCTCTATATCGTCGTGTTGGGTCAGCTTTTGTATCAGCTTTTGTATCAGCTTTTGGGAGCTGGCATCGGTCTCGATGTTTCGACGGGTTCGACGGGTTCGACGCTTTCGACGGCTTCAACGGGTGTCGATATTTTTTATTCACGACTCGGCATGGATTTCGGGGGCGCGCGCGTCGGCCAGGCTGCGTCCGCCGCGCAGAAAGATACTAAAAAATATATGCATTTGCCTTCTGAAAATTGTGACGTATGGAAATAAAAAGCTCGAGCCAGCAAGTTTATCCGTCCGTTTGGTACATTCAAATGTAGATGCGATATCCTATACCACGCGACGGCTCCCTCCGAAATCCGACCGAGCAGAAGTACAATATTTATAAAGATAATATTTGGTTTCACCAATGTTTTGATTAATATTTTTCTAGAGAATAACTGAATACGAAAAATTCACGAATTACATATCTCCATGAAATTTGCCATTCATATTATATGCCGTATGTCGTTGTTGATATGCGTCCTGTATTTTGTTGTTCAACAATATACGTTGTTATTCAAAATTATTCAAGCCGCCTCAGGGCCGGTATTGCCATCTGCAGTTAAATAGTTATCTTCTAGTCAGGAATAAAAACCGGAAGCAACTGATAGGTGGTCGGCACCATGGTGATTTATCTGTAGGCTAGCTGCTTGTCAAAATACTGTAATTTCGTTACTTATGTTTCAAAAAAAAATTGTTATGAGATCTGCTTTTATGTGGGAGTCTTCTGTACCTACTTTTCCTGGTGTTGGTTTTGTGGGAAAGGATATTTGAGAGCCTTGCCATTGAGACTGAGAGTACCTAAATTGCGCTTGATATCCTTGGTGAATAGTTTATAGCATCTTGTTAACTTTCTAGAAAAAAGTAAGTGTAGGTTTGCAGTAAAGCTTTTACGGAGACAAGACGTTTAATTATAATCTATAACAAAGAAGGTCAAATACCGACAAAATGCGCTACTTTAAGAGTAAACAATTAGTTGGGGTGAAGGTTTTGTGTTCTGCTATGAGATTTAAGCTTTAGAGGCTCTATTTGATTTGGAAAATATATTAATCGCAAAGTTTTAATTAACTACATAGTTTCGCGAAGCACGCAGCCACCCAGAACTAATATCTGATCGAATTTTCAGCTCCACGTCAAATTAAACTTAATCTGTTGAAACGGGAAGTATATTTGATTTCAAAGTTTATTTAACCAATGCCAAGATCTAATTAGTCGGAAAGTACCACTTGAAAATTGAAATGAACTCTGCGTTCCCTGCAGAGCCATGGCGACTAGGCGAAAAAAAGGCACACCTATTTCCTAATGCGTTGCTTTTACAACATTTCGCCGACTGCAGATGCTGATCATTTCGCCAGCTCGTGGCCGGCAGCTCTGTGATGGGAAATTAATAATTTATCCCGGCATTACTGACCTCACGTGGCGGTAGGGATGGAAAGACGCTGGGTTGTCCTGGTTGCTGAATTTCGGCAGCGAGCCCTGCAGGAGTGCCAGACGGAATACGAGCAGCACGCTCAGCTGAAAGCATGGAACGAGGTGGTTAATAAAATATCGCACGCTCCGCCTGCGAATACCGAACACCGAACACCGAACACCAAACACCGAACACTGAACACCGAACACCGAAAAATATACCGGCCAGGCTGGAGACGCAGGATTGACGGAGACCGGAGGGTTACTTAGTTGACAAAATCCGAGAGGATATTGGTGATCAAATAAATTCTTGGGGGCTAAAAGAATTTTACGGTCGATGATAATATAACACTCAATCTATAAGTTGGAAATTTCACTTTACTTCTCTTTAATAAATATAGATTGCTATATTTTGGCTGGAGTGGTTCTTTTCATGCGGTCGGAGCAAACTTTATCCGCTAAGCTTTATTTTTTTTACATGGTAGACATTTTGACCCGCATATTTTAAAAAACAAACTAAACCGTGGTTTAACTTTAATTGAGATTTCTTACTCAACAATATGAGAAATCGCGATACTTTTCTTTCACCACAGCTGATTAATGAATCAGATTTATTACTTCAGGAATTAGACAAAACTTTCGCTCTGCTTTTTAATTTCAAGCTGCGCCAGCAGAGAGAGTAAGCTTAATAATTCAGAGTCATCTTTTGTGGCATTCAATCAACAAGCATGAAGTATTCAATGGCGGCAAGGTAGGCACTGTCACCACCACCGTCACCGCCACGAATCATACGAATTACAAATGTATAAGCAGATAGCACCAGCACCAGCCCCAGCACCAGCACCAGCACTATAACCCGCCTTTCTGGCACACTAATTGTGCACCATATTCTAGCCGGGCAGTGCTCAATTCACAACTATTCTCTCTCAGCCTGTGGGAGCGAATTGGGTTTCTGCTAGTCCTTCATGTAGCTAAATTATTTGATAGCAACGTGAATATTCAGTTTACGAGTTCGTGTTGTATGCGAGCTGGCCAAGTTGAGGTTAAGTGGGCGCCTTTTCTTTTAACTTATAACGCATACGCGCTGGCGAGTTCACGGAGTGCTATTCAATTATATCTGTATTATTACCATTTATCATTGGTAAGGGGTGAATACACAATCAGGGGGCACGAATCTCTGAAGCATGTCCGAGCAAAGCATAGATTTCTGTACTACACCTACAAATAGGTAATCTACATTCCATACCATTATCTGCTTTTTACAAAAGCTTCACTGAAGAACTAACTTTATTGATTCGGGAATGCTAAATATAAAAAACGCCATCTAACTTTTTGGCGAGATATCTTGGAAGAAAATTGCGAAAGCCAAAACGAACTAACCAGAAATTAATAAAAGTTTTTGCAACCGGCTGCAGATGGTATAAAATTTTCTTCTGCCCAACGAGTCTATAATTATGACCAACCACGAGCATTTCCATCTGTCCATATTTTAATTCAAATAATTCGCTACGAAAGCCCGTACGCCTGCTGCCGGCTACGAAGTGCTCTTGAATTGAATATGACTTTGAGTACAATTAGCATCAACATGGGTGGTGAATTATTAAGTTATCGTTATTAGAAATAGACACAAACTCATATTACTCGTATCGCCGAATATGTTATTAAAGCCCGGGCACAAACGACGTCACGTTTTGAAATAGGGTTCGTTGATGGCATTACACAATAATTGATGACAACAGCTGAGTTGATGGTGCAGCAGACACCGAGTTACATTTCAACTGTCAAAGTTTTATAATTTCCGAACACGAGCTGTGCTGCTGCACGGTGGAGCGAGACATTAGCACGAGACTGTCTCACCAAGTTTTGATGGGAAAGCAAAAATGTAATTGTTTTGCGGCTTCGGTGCCACAAAACAGCGCTCGAAATGGAACAAACATGAACGAACTGATCAGAATAGAAATGCATGGCGGGTTTCCTTGTGTGAAAGAACGACGGTAAAACGTGCAGTTTCTTAAATATTATTTTCTTCTAGATAGAAGGGTGAAGTGTTAATGACTTGGTTCAATGCTCTGTATAGCACCGCTAATACCGACATTGTTATATCCACATGAAAAACTATAACGTGACGCAGTTTTTAATCTTGGAAAACTACTGGTGCTTATTTTCACCGCAAAATTTTCACCAATTTATATTTTAATCAGTAAAAAACGCCCCTAAAAGCGCCGCAAACATTTTTCTCTGAGATAGTTAATTCATGGCAGCTTCATGTTAAACAAGCTGGTTGACAGAGCTCGTGTCCTTTGGACGTCCGCAATCAGCTACCATCGCATCGCACTAGTTCCTCCAGACTCCAGTACAGTCAGTAACTTCGAAACCAATCTCCTTTTACTGCTTTGATAGGCGCTTTAACATCAGAATGTATTATCCACAACACCTTGATTATGAATAAACTTACCTCAATGAGCAATCTAAATTCAGCTAGTACAACTTCCTTGCACATAATAATCTTATAAGTTATAACTGGCTGCTGTACTGACTCGCGTTTCCATGTCTGATGCTCCCTAAGCTCAAAGATGCAAGAGGCATCGTAATATCAAAGCTAGACTTATAAAGCACGCTTCTCTAAGAACTAAAAGGGTGTACAGTGTGTGAAATAATAGAGGGGCTGCTCTTTGAATTTGAACGAATAATCAAATAATGTAGCGAACACCATGCCGTGCGCTACACAGGAATAGTAAACTACTCTGCAAGAGTGAGGAAGATGCAATAAATGAGATACGTGAGGTTTAAACAGGACAAGTATGCCCTTCCTTTTTTTATATAACTTGTGTTGCTTTTGAAATATTTTTGTGCGTCATGTGTTTCGGAAGAAAAATTTAAACGGACTGAAAACATTAATTTTTTGTCTTTCGGTTCAGTCGCTGTGACAGGTAAATTTTATGTCGATATCATTGAATTTAATGGTAGAAATATGCATAAAGCACTAGATCAGTTGGAAGTTTTGCCAACTGCTCGACCGGACTGTACTTGCCGTTCCCGTCCACTGAGAGGGTTTGCGATGTAGTGTGCCAGACACGTAGCCAAGGGAAGCCCGGCTAAGATGGTTCAATATTAATGGAGAACTTGTTATAAAGTGACACTTACCGACATCAGGACCTTTGAAGTTCGTCGCGAAAAGTGCAGAGTTTCGTTATTCCATCTGACCTCTGAGAAACTCCTGTGAGAAAAAAATAAGAAACCAGCATATAACTTTTGAATCAACCTACACGTAAACTTTTATTTGTTGAAAAAAAATGCCGGTACAAACTTTCGTCTAGTCCAATTTTATTTACACGAATCAAGTTAGGGAAGCTTTCTCATTCGTTTTTTTTCTTTCTCGCGATCGGTGGGGAAGAAATCTGAAAGTAAGCTCCCCGAAGGTGATTGGTTGAGTACAGCTATGGTTCCATTGCGTCCACTTGATATTATTCTATTCCTTTATTTTCTGCAAGTACGACCTCTGACATATTCCTTTCCAGCAAACACATAATATCTTCCAGGCATTTTCCGAGTCTTATGTCTGCTATCGTCTTGTCTAACACAATAATCTCTAAGGAAAAGAAAACGGAGACAGCCATTGAACCACGAGAAATAAAGGAAGCAAAAAAAGATAACACTGGCAAAACTGAATCAGATATTATCATTTTTAGTATAAAATAAATAACAACAAGGGATAAACGCTCAAACATGATTTGTTACTCGTTCTGATTTTCCACAACCAAGTTCAAATGACAGGTTTCAAACCCCTGGCAAAGATTCTCGTTAAACAAAGTAGCTTCCGCCGGGGCAGTTGGCAAGTACATTTTTCAAACTTCCTATAACTCACCTTCGGATAGACGGCCAAGATTTATAGAAATCGTATGCCAGGTTGACCAACATGACGGTGAATCCCGTCTCCTTGGCGAGCATCGATACTGCGCCTAGCGCTACGCTGACCCACACTGGCATGTGTCCGGCGTCCTCCCTGTGTCTGCAACACACAAAACACGCGGAGGTCAGCACGTGGAGGGCAACGCACTGGGGTCATCACATACAGGTCAACATAGACATGTTTCCTGCGTCCTCCCTGGGTCTGAAATACGCATAACACACGGAGGTCAACACACCGGGGTCATCACTTAGGGGTCAAACTGAAAGGTCAACGTTTAGTCGTTATATCCATGAAATATTCAGCATCATTGGGGAGCCAGAATGTACCCTTGTTTCGCCCTTCGAAACGATAGGAAAATCTACTTTGCGAACTCCAAAATACCGCATCTCGGTGCACTTTTCCGAGTTTTCCACCCACTCGAGTCTGCGTCCAAGGGTCTGGGTGACGTTAAACTGAAGGTCATCACTTCGCACAATTTTTTAATCAGTTGTTGAACTGAAAATTCGAGATATTATCTTACATAATTTTCGTCTCATTCTGAATGATAAATGCGAACCGTTTGACAAAAATATAACGATCATTGTTGAGAACGAAACACGAGGCAAGTTAGGATTCCTATTCTTCGTAAAGGTGAAACGTGAAGGGACGTAAAAAAACGTTCCTAGCACCCAATCGATGCCGCTAGTTTTGTTATTTTTCTTCGAACCCGGCTCGTCGTGAAGCAGCTAGCGAGTAAGCAGCAGCTTGAATTCAGCAACGACTTGTCGGCTAATCAGCCCCATCATGTACAATCAAGTAACTAACAGAACATCGCTGATAATCATGATTAGATCTACTTGCATCTCCGTTCAACGCATTATACCGGCAGAAGTTAATTTATCAAACTTATTAATAGGATTGCCTTAGTACCTCGTCTATGCTAGGAGAGGTAATTTATTCACAGGCTCGAGTTTCTCTGAAAGTTAATAATCCACTGGAGTTAAGTATGGGAGAAGGCTGTGTAGTTTCGTAGCAAGTCAACAAAATGTGACGGCAGCGTGCAGCCTTCTCGGCTAAGCCACGAACATCCCCATCGCTGTGCTGCCGTCGCTGCTGCTGCTGCTGCTGCCGCTGCCGCTGGAGAAAGTTACAGGCCGAAATCTCACAGCGTGTGCGTGATATTCTGTGTCATTCGAGATAATAACGCTCGGATGTCTGCGCAAAGTTTCTCATCTTATCGTTGATGCGCCATCTTGACGATGTGAAAATGGATATGAGATTATTTCGGTATCCGGTCAATACACGCGCTGGGGTTAATTTTCATCGTCGTAACGATCAGGGTAGTTTATTTCGTAGATGGGTGGGGGTGAAATATAGATTTTTGCACTGGGCCGAGCTTAAATAATAAATGTTTTATGAGAGGGCACGTTTCTTTTTACGAGAAAGGTGCCGAGAAGAATATTTCCTTTGCGGAAAATTCTTCAGCTCGCGATACACAGGGACACGGGCTTGCGTATATTTCCCAATTTGATTATGGAATTAAACTTGATGTGGTTTTTAATATCAGTCGGCGGTCTTTACGCCTTTGAGCAGATCTTTTGAAGAACCGTTCTTCTTAACCGTAGATAACTTGATTACCGGCGAGAAGGAAACAAGATTAATCGACGGTTAACTTTGACATGACTTAACTAAAGAGTTTGCATCGGCCAAGGATTTACACCAAGATGAACTTTTAAGGCCATTGGAATTGATCTGGAGTCTTGAGCTGGAAATGGGGGTTAGATCAAGTTTTAGGGGGTGCCGGGGGTAAGATTGATGACGCAGTCAACAGTACTTGATGCTTGAGAGAGTTTCAAATTCTGTTTTTCGGGTGTTTGTCACAGTTTAGTTTCCAGCAACATTCTTTGAGATGCATGAGTGCGATTCGAACCCCATTTCAACTAAGTCCACAGCTTTGGAACTTGCCACGCGTTCTTTTAAGCTAAGCCAAGGGTGGCCATTGACGAGGATTTTGTGGGTATTATAATTCTTGGTAGCTGCCCTCCAGGGAATGAGATATATATATTTTCGCGCATTAGAAAATAACTTATCGCAAACGAAAAACAGATTATTACCGAGTGTATTTATCGGGCGTCCGAAAATAAATGGAAATCGTGACCACGCGACGGGTGAATGTATCTCCGAAACCAAATATTCCCAAGTTAATTAATTTATATAAAATTAAGTCAGGACCA
The DNA here is from genome assembly GCA_921293315.2 of Nemurella pictetii. Classification (NCBI taxonomy): domain Eukaryota; kingdom Metazoa; phylum Arthropoda; class Insecta; order Plecoptera; family Nemouridae; genus Nemurella; species Nemurella pictetii. Next base: position 6,649,871 of record OV121118.1, on the reverse strand, counting down.
CGTTCCGTATTATTTCCAGCCTGCGCGGCTTTTGTTTGCCAAAGTTCCGAGTTCATAATACGCTCCGAATTATTTTAAAAAATGTTGATGAAGGCTTAAAAATAATTTCCAACCCGCACCCCACGTGCAAAAGGGGTTAAAACTAAAAGTTGATTTATTCCCAACAAGCAAATAATTTATGTTACCAACATTTATGTGCGGATAAATCCTACAAACGAGCATTTTAGCCTCTTGAATAATTAGCCTTTCGCATAGAAGTTTTAATCAGAAATCCCATTAATGAATATTTTAAAAATGTGTGTAATGTCTACCTTGGTCTTGATAACGCGTGAGAGTGTGGTAATTACTAGACAAAAGCTTTCATCTCTCGCTATTAGTTAATTAATGCTGCAGGTGGGGGAGAGGGGTTCAACGGTGGATATTCGCGCTGCGTTTTCAGTTTTCGTCAGCACCGTGGTCGGAGGGAAACGATTTTTCCGCCCACGCGGCGGCGGGAAAGTGACTTGCAGCGGCGAGGTGAGATAAACTAGTAGGGTAAGCTGTTGCCAGAATCGCCGAAGCCAGGGTGGAGTGGAGGCGCCACGAAGCGTTGTAGCGAAATCAGGATGGCACATTACCGCCTTGATCTAATGCCGTAATCATAACACAAGTTAAAGAAATCTCAGCTCTTTTCTAAGCAACACTCTCCTTTTCGTATTCGTGTACCGATGTCAAGCGCTATTTCACTGGAATATTAAAGACTTTTGGCCGGATTATACTAAGATTACCTCAGACTGTCCTTTGTTAGCAAAACACAATCGATAGTGCGCTAAGCTTTGGCCCACATTTAGATTGCAATCTTTTAAATTAACCGAACGTCAAAATATAATGAGTTTCGTAACTGACTGCCATGTTGATAAACCATGATTCATCTATCAACTGAACACCCTCGAACTCAGGAATCTTCTTATCTACCCTAACCATCATATCCAACCCTTTTCTTATCAAGTGTAAGCTTTCGCCCATTCATGAAATGCGCTATATTTCAACACTACAACCAGATATGGCTTCAATATTGTGTCGGGTGGCCGCGAGGCATGAGCTGGCTGTTATCTGCTAGTTAATTTGTAAGGTATAATATGCTGTAACAAAGCCGGGTTTAATTGAATGTAACGATCGTCTATTGCGACCGAAATGTCAGCTGCTTTTTGGAAACACGATCTCTATTCACCAGGTGCGACAAAGAAGCGTAGAATCTATCGAGCGGTCCCCTTGCCCATGGCCGTTGAACCAGTTGAACTAACAGCGTGCATAGCATCAGCCACATCGATTTTATTCGACACTATCAGGTCAAATCACGCTTGTTTTCTACTTTTGTGCAAACAATTCTGCAGGATAAATAACTCGAAGTAGCTCAATTTTTAGCATGATCTTTTATTTTTGCCGAAATCTCGAAGGTCTTTCTTCTTCGAATTCTATGCCAATTGATTCAGCAATTGGATAATGTGCACGAAAGGGGGAATGGCTGTCGAGGCGAACAACAAAGACTCTCTATTGCGTATAATTAGATAGATATCCACTTACCCGTGATAGGCCAGGAACGAGAGCAGGAAGAATACACTGGCCAGAACGTCTGCCCTGCCCACAATCCCGGTCACCTGAGAAGCACAAGGAAAAAATAGCGTTCAGAGCACAGTTCGGTGTTCAAATCATTTGTATCCCCCCGGTGCCGTTCGGTTGGCAGCGATGGGTGCTGTTGCTGAGAGTTTCATCGCTATTCGATACTCTGTAGTTTTTCCCGTGCCCCAAAGTGCGTATCGCGTTGGAAGAAAATAAAAGGGATACATTTCCTCGCGTTTGTATTGGAATTCAGCTTTAATTAAAGTTTTGTAGAAACTAAAAAAATACAAATCTTGATGGATGTTTTTATTAGAGTGCCAACCAGTGTCTAGTTCAACTGATACATAAAATTTCAAACTCCAAATTTAAGTAACGGCCGATTACGGCCGAGCTAGATCTAATTTTGATCTACACAAAAAATCGCTTGCAGATTGTAAAACCGGCATGTAGTAAAAAAAAGGATCCAAATAAAAAAAATCGTGTATTTGAGTCGATTCTCTGAAAGGGCTTTCAGCAAATACTGTCCCATGTTCGTTCCAAATCGTAATGATCGACAGGTAACTCTGGGAAGGAAAAGCCAGCTTACATGCTAAGATTGCGTCAGTGTAAGCCAGTTACTGGGCAATCTTAAATCTATATATCGGATTAAAATATCATTGGGGACTCTGTTATGGCCTCTTAATCCCTTGTACTTGTAGCAATCTCATCGATTGCATGTGATTTCAAGCCAGTCACGAGAGAGCTGCTGACATGGAAAATAACAGCGACCGTACCCAAGCCATACTCTCGTTTGAGACGTTTCAATATGATGATATTGAGTGCCCCACATTTTAAAACATCTCTATCAATTTTCTCTTAGATACAGAAATAAATAAAAACGTAAAATGTTCCTATGAATTTTAAAGTTATGTTCTTTTGAAAGTAGGTAATGTGTTAAGAGTAATGCTACTTTGACTATAAGATTCGCGAAACCGCTTTCCATCGTTATTTTCATGTTAATATTGTGTATCGAAGCGTCATATTTACGTTCAACCTCCAACGCGTGCATATATCGCGTTCGGGAACCTGTATAGTTATCATAAATGGAAATTTATGAAGAGTAAAAAAAATATTCACTATATAACTTGATGGTTTTAATTTACGTTTTGCCAGCGCTGATTTTTATTATATTATTCCTGTGCATGCATCGCATAATAATCCCTTGTTAATTTTAGCCATGCTCTGTTCTCCGTTTGTTTGCACAACTTGCTAGCAGGAATATAAAGTTATAAAGGTAACGTATTCTTGCTCATTAGCGACTTTGTAATCTTGTTAGCTACAGCAAAAAAATGATCGAGGTTACATTTTATTTTCTGATCAAATAGCTTTGTATTCGAATACCTTCGTTGTATTTGAGATTAACCCTATTTCTTTGCTTGGCTGGTAGCAGTACCTATATATACATATAATATACTGGTGGATGCATTAAGCTGGCAAAATATGGTTTACTTTAAAGGCTGGGCGGGTTGCAGTTCATTTTTTGCACTACTGCAGGGACTGATATGTGAGAACCTATATATTTTTCCTTTGTTAACAATTTTTTGTAAGTGGTGTGTGCACTCTGGCCCAGATCCTAGCTAAAGATACTCGCATGTGAAAAATATTATGCTGAAACTGGAATACTGTTGTGCTTCCCTTACAACCCTGGGCGCTTTGTTACGCATCGGACAATGGAAAATGACTTTTGGCATATCTTTTTGAAATAAATCAGTTACACAGTTTTGCGACTGCTAGAATGTTCAAGCAATATTTTTTCTTTAAATATTTAAATGTATCATCTTGGTTTTTCTGTCGATACGTTGCTTCAGTCTGCTTTACCGAATTTGTCGAACGCAATAATGAACTGCCATGGTATATAGATCACTCAATGTCCCGTTACTCGTTTGAAAAGCTGAGAAAATAAATAGACACGGACTACTTTTCTCTGCTGTTGTAATTGGGAAATTTTCACTGAGTTAACAGTAAAGCGCACAAGTAGAGCTTTGAAATGAAATGTGGCACTGAAACGGGGTATAGGTAGGGTAGGAAGGGGTAATTTAGGTTCGGGCCTAAGGTAATAATGTAGGTGTTACCGCCAGATAATAATAACGTAATTAATATTTTGACTTGCAGAAACCCAGGGTTGTAAACTTTGCATTTCGGGTGTACGCAAATTTCGTAACTTCCCAAGAGCTGAAAGTATATAGCTTTATACCTACTACATTATTTGTAGATTGGAATCTGCTTTAACTTACCGCTAACTTATTTAATAACGTTGTTGGAGAAAGGCGAATTATATTGAATGCCACCAGAGTTTCCAGACTTGCCGATGAAATAGAATATTAAAGAAGTTGTGATAACGCTTTCCGCAAAAAGTCAAATCTGATTAATTCTATCTGAAAATATGAAGGTAGCAGATTTACCCCATCCGTGTGTTAAGTTGCTCGGGTTCAGACTCTATAGGTATTATATTATACGCCAAGGCATTCTTTTGGTAAATATGATCCGCATGTTTGGTGTTGGTTTTTGCCTCTTTCGCAAGACACGATCTTATAAACCACCCCTGAGATTTATTTAGGGGTTGTTAGTTATGTCGTTAAGACGTTTGCTGAGCTCGCAATTGGAATTATTCCAAAAACATATTTTTCTTTCAAAAGTTAAGACAAAGTTTGAATTTTTGTGTACTAGTGTATATATGTCTATAGCGATATCCGTTGTGTCTTGGCAAGTTGACTTATACTTTTGGCATCTTATGGATTTAAACTTTTGCTCGAGTTCGGTTGTACATCGGAAAGTTTTTAGAACTCTTATTGCTGGTCTTTTGGTAAAAAGATATGCGATGCAAGAAAGACCTGAAATTCCATCATGTTTCCCATTTACGAGTTATAGATTCTTTTTATATTTTTAGGAATTGGCAATTTTACTATTTTAGCGTGTCGTATAATACAGATATTGGTACCTCGCTAAAGAGTCAAAGATCACGAACTACGTTCTCAATTTTACACATAAAAATATCTCTTTTTTAGTGTTATGCCGGCGCGAATGAGTGAAAGAGAGCAGGGAAGCACGATCTTTTCGCGGCTCCGAATCACTATCTATATCTATATAGTAATTCTGCTCTCTAACAGCACACTGCACAGCCCCAGCTAGGAAATCCCTTCACCGTGAGATCTTGTAGTTATTGCTAGTCCCAAGGTGGTTGTGATTATACTCCAGAGACCACAAACTCTCCGCGAGCTCTAGAAATAAAAATGGGAAATCGAATTATTCTGAAATCAGGATTTCATTTAAGAGCGTTCCGTGCCGCCGCTGCAGCTGTATTCAGGGAGCGGCGGATTTTCTGCTCTTTTCTTTACGGTTTCTTTTCGGGCCATCATAAAGAAATATAAACCCCTCTTCTGTCGCGTTAACCGAAGTAACCAGGGGCATGTCGCAGTCGAAAACACTCGTAGATATATGCCCTGTATCGTAACTCGCCCGCTCTACCCACCGCGTTTTATGGGCAAATTTTCACTATCTCAAATACGATTATGAACTTTGCCATTTTTATCGCCGTAAGAAAAAACAGAGATAGAAAGAAGATATCTACGTCAAAGATAAACGACTTGGTTGCCGATCAGATGAGCTGTGAGACCAAGGCGTATGCTTTTTGTTTAAGGACGGCGTAATTTCCCACTGCTTCGTAATTTTTTTCCAAAGTACACCATAAAGTTTTGTACCCTTAAAATGCGGTAAACCCCGAAAATATCTTCAAGGCAAACGAGTTTTTATCTGTTTGTAGATTGCCTGATCTTGGCTCAGTTTTCAATAAATCGAAAGAGAAGTGATTTCGATATCATCTTTTCAAACAAAGATAGTAAATTTACAAAAAACCTGGCTCCGAATTCAATTTCAAGACGCGGACGTCTGTGAAACAGAGCATGGCTCAATCCGCCGCCGCGCCACTGTTTCACGTGTGGGGGTTCCCCAAGTCAAGCAAATGTCTTACATCGAGTCACACAGAAATCGATAGCATTAGTAGACTAGCGGGTCTCTTTAATCGACTCGTAGCTCTCTCTCCCCTTCTTGGCCCTCTTCTCCACTCTCTACCCCCGTAGCCCGTAGCCCGTATCCCGAACGGCGAACGGCGAACGGCGAACAGCGAACGGGGCAGCCAGCGCCTCTCCTGGCCATCCATCAATGCCACAGACCGCCTCCCGTATAAACTTCCACGGCTACCATCCTCCACCCACCACCCTCTTGCACGCTGCTCCAGACAACCTATCGTTTAATAAGTGTTCGCCAGTTAAGTATGCCACTTACAGGTGAGCTCGCGACTGGCGTAGTCCGTGCTCGATGCACATGGCTCGATCTGCGTTTGCCTTTCCGATCTGTTCCATGAGTGTGCTCTTTGTATTTCAAATGCGTCCGATTCGATCTGGTCGGGACATTGTGTAACGGCGGCAGGGTCTCTACGTAACCGATATTTTCAATTTTCATCCATAGCCAATACCCTTCATAAATATGTTAATTGGCATATGGTAAATAGATGCTTGTATAGCAAACTTGATATGCGGCAATGCGGGCTTGCATCGTGGTCTTTCCTGCAGATTGAAACCAATATCGACCAGCGCAAAGTTAGTTTTTGAAGGCAGACATCAATATAGCGGTGCCAGCTGTCGATATTTTGTGAATCGGATATCGATTCAATCAAAAGAGCTTCGCTCGTGTACGTTGTGTACGTATATACAAACGTTTATATGTAGATAGCTGTCTAGAAAACTAGGTTAGACGACATTACTTCGAGCTTGAATAAGATTATGTATAGTTTGGAAATTGTAAATAGTTTCCCGGCAGAGGTTCGATTTGATTTACAACGAACTGGTTTCAGGAGTCTAGCTTTTCCCCGTTGCGTCGTTGTGTTGTGTCGCTGTGTTGTGACGTTGCCTGCAGCTGAATGGCGCAAATGTATACCAGCTACCTTCTCGATCAAGCCTTGAAATATCGCACGACAATTTACAGATTGGCAAGCTTTTCGATGATCCAAATAGATTTGTGTCGATGGTATCCCTCGGCGTATATTTTACACAACTCGACATTCTCATGTTGTACAAAAAGAGAGAAAAAAATTACACATAGAATTTCCATTTTCCAGTCGAAGTTTTCTTCCAGTTGGCTCGTTTCTAAATGGTCGGAAAGGAATTTCCTCGATGCCCGGAACTGACACACAAGAGAGAAAGAGAGAGAGAGAGAACTGTGATGGTGCACGTAAGACGTGCCCCGGCGATACTCAAGGAAGGATCTTCTATCTGTTACAAGACAGCAGCATGACGGCTGCTGCTGCCGCCGCCGACGCCGTCGTCGCCGCCGCCAGCGAAAAGTCGAGTCCCGGTTTGAAATAAAGGCAAGAGGAATTCCTTGTCGCAGAGCGGAGAGATGGCTCGCGAAAGCGTGACTTGACTAGTGGCGTCACTTCCGTTGCGCACAGCGCTAGGACAGTTGTGAGTGGGGGAGGGTGGGAAGGGAGAAATTTTCGAGAAGAGAAATGAGTGAAATAATGGGATAAATAGAGCAGTGTACGATACATTCAAAGGTCTTGGGCTGGAAATGGAATTACATCCATTCGTTTTACTGCTACCGCCACACGCTACGCGCATGGGTATAACGCTTATTATGATACGGAATTGAATCGAAATTTCAAATTTTCTTATTCATCTAACGTTAAGTAATAAATGCTACTCATTTTTATAAAAGATTTCATGGAAACCGTACCCACATCGACTCGGAGAAAAGAATCGTGCGTTAAAAAAAGGCGTAGCAGTTTCTTTTCAAAGGCAATGCTTTCTTTGTCAGGCCTCGAGAACTCTTCTGACGACAACAGTTCGCAGCGGCTCGGCACCGTTCCGTTCTATGGTCTAATTAAGAACGCAAGAAAGTCGACGTCGTTACAGAAGATCTTATTTTACGAACACCTCCTTGAATTATGCATGTTTTCTGGAAGGCTTAGCTTCTTCGAGAGTTGCAAAGACATGCCTATATGAAGAAGGCTCTATCTAATCCCAAGTATAGTATGAAAACACACCCCTAGAACAGCCAGCACCCCCAGCACCCCCAGCACCCCCACCCGCTCCCCGGCAACCAGACGTCACCAGCGACGTGTAGTGAAACTTCGTATTTGCTCGCCAGTGAGCGGATGGTTCGCGAGAATGGCACCCTAGGATATTTACAAGAACAGAAGTTTCTCTGTGTGCTTCCTACGAGAAAGAAGGAATGATGTATCTAAATATTTAATGCGCTGCGAAACTAGGTGTGGGAATTGGATGAATTGTCGCATCCGCAGTGGATAACCGGCACCTCCACAATCGTTTAGAGACACGAGACTTTAGCGAGCAGGGGTGCTTGAAAGTTTTTCTTGCGCCTGTAGGAATTTCGGCGGACTAATGAATGTGACAGAGCCCGTTCAGAGTAGAGGATAAGTTCTTCAGCATCATGAGCAATGTAGCTGCAAGGGTGTAAGGAAGTGAGTTTTCTGCCCTGCACAACCTGGCACCTCCACCAAGAACGCGTTAGCTTGATTTTGTCCGATCAGCAGCCAATGAGTTGCCAATGTGCCTCCAGCCCGTATCTTTTGCCAAGATAGGGGATGTTCGATGACGTAGCCCGTCTCTAGCGCTCCGGATCCAATTGATCGACTGGACCTGACGGGATGGGGCTGTGATGGGGCTGGGGGCAACGGGCTGGAGTGTCTAACTTTCTGAAAGACACGCCACCAACGCCCACCACGAAGCGAACCACTGTGCGGATCATTAAAACTATATATCTTGATGCTATTTTTAACTCATGGTGTGACTTAGCTTTAATAAACACCTGGTCTCAGGGTATTTGATTGACACTTGCCTATACTCTTCCAAAACCGAATGCCTAATGACGCTAGCCATGCCTACAATTTCTATTCAAAAATTCTAGCTAATTTTTTCAAAAAGTATATTTAATTACTGTACTTCTCAAACATTATCAAGTATGGAAACTCCCAGCTCTTAATATCCTTCCCGCTAAACGGTTGCAATGCTGTCAAACAAACCCACACTGAAGAAACTGGAAAAACAACACTTTCCTTTTCTCAAGGTTGAGACAAATTTTGAATCCGAATGCAACCCTTACAATATCAGGAACTGCCGGAATAATCATAGTCAAACTTAAAAAAATCCATTGCCTTGGGGTTCAAAGAAACGCCCTTATATTCACAAAGTCCCTGCAGCAAACAGCAAACCGACAACCAACCCCCGGCAACCACATTTTTTTGCCGCACATGCGGACACCCTAAATAGAGGGATGGGCGCGCCGCGTTAATTCTTTACCGCGTGGCCTGTTGTAATAAACAAACCCACTTACCGCTTCGGTGTGAACAGGATGAGCGGCGAACAGTAATCCGGCTAATCCCGCGAAGCTGAGCTCGAGTCCGGCCACGGTCGAGCAGACCCGCGTGAAGAGCATGGAGGCGGCCGCGTGCAAGAACACGTTACACGCGTGGAAGCTGACCGGGACCATGCCTCCCAGCTGGTAGTTCACCCTGCACACGGGAAGGGATCACGGTTACACACGTGCATCGGCATCGCAGGGCTAGCGAAGCGTCGCGACGCTTAGAGAACATGTGTATGAACTTGAAAAGAGTCTCAGTTGGGATTCGAAGTTTCGTCGTGTCGATATTATAGGGTTTCCTGTTTTTTTCGTTTAAAAACGTATTTTGCTATTTTGACAGTTTATGCCAAGAAGAATGTACGAGCAAAAGGAAAATGTTTAGTAAAAGATTTTTTCAAGATTTGCCAGTGAAAACTCGTGAGCAGGTCAGTTTTGTCACAGTACCGATGTTCCGAACGGATAGCGATGCTGAATTTTGGAAGGTAGCACACAATGATAGAGTCGGTCGCTCTACGCAATGCTCTCGGACTTTCAGATTGCAACACTCCATACCTTGGGATGGTTTCTATTTTATTTTTCAGAAGAACTTCTCTGGTGTACCATTTTACAATTTAAGCACGACATCATAAAAGATTGTTGCTACTTTCGTGTCCCACCGAACGCTTCGCACGTTCCGAGCCGTCAGCTCCACACCAACCGTGTTCCATCCGCGCATCTGTCATTTCTTGTTGAATGTTAAAATGATATTCTAAATATTTGGCCATCGAAAGGTGAAAACTCGACAATCAGTCAAAAGTGTGGCGCATTTTAGTACTGGAAGTAGATTGATTTGAGATAATAAAATAACTATTTCGTTTACTTTACCCGAGAGATGAAAAAGTTGCTTTCAAAATCTAAGGTATTTCGTACGACACCGCGTCTGTCTTTTTAAACGATGCATCCTTCCCACGCCGCTGACGACCCGCGATAAGATCATATGAGTTAGGGTAGGGACGATATTATATTTGCCAAAGCGTCGTTGTTGGCACTGTATACGTATTTGCTTTGTATCATTATAATATGTGAATATAAAAATGTTCTTTGAAGTGGACAAGTGATGTGGAAATGCCATGTAATAGTAGGAATTCGTAATACGTTTCCAGCTTACAAAATGTTACTTGCTCTTGGCTGAGAGCTCTGTGCATTCATTTTTCACACATTTGTGGCTTTTACTGTAATGTTGGTAAGTAACAGAAACTAGAAAGTATGAAAAGAAGTGCTTTTTTCTGAACAGAGTGCAACTAGTTTCTCTAGACTTCATACAATTGCTTCGGGGCGCTAGAATTCAGGTTCGAAGTTCTGTTAAACTCACCTACAGATATTTTGTGCTTGCCTATCTCTATTCCTACCCGAGCTTGAGGTATATTTAGCAGTATACAGGGTTGCTTTAAAGTTCAAGTAATAATACAAAAATCTTTACGTGCATCGTATATAGTTCACGTTTTTTCATTTTTCTTTATGATGATATTCAAGCAAGAATTGCAAACTTTTCCAGGGGAAAATATAGTTTCTCTTTATTTCATAGCTGTGGGAGCTAGAAATCAAAATTATGAAAATATAGTACAGAGATTGGATCGGTATAGAGTATAGACCCTTTTCTTTTCTATGAACTTTTTTGCACAGTTAAGTTTGAATAGAGTTTGTGTATCAGGGTACGATTTATTGCGCGACCATCCCTGTTATATATTGAAGATTCATGATCTCACATCCGTACCCGCATCCCTTCATCCCTTCATGCACTAGACTGGCTAGGCAAATTTGTATAACGTAGAAAATGTTCGAAATCACCCTGTTTGCTCCTGGCTCTCGACAAGTTTCAAGTGATCTGGCAAACGGCCTGTCCCATGGACGTTAGCACGAGGTGAATAGTAGCGTATTACATTCACTTGTGTTGTGTGAGGAAAATTAAATTCTAATTAGCCGCTGCCATGAACATTTTCTCATCGTTATTTTTTTCTCCACTGCACATTAGTGATTAGTTTGACCACGGAGGCGTGAACAAAAGAACCTTCTAAGAAATATGGTTACAAAGCACAAATCACCCCCTTTTCTTCAAAAGTAGAAAAATACCTTAGCAATATATGCGGCGATATTATAAAAATACGCGTACCTGCTTTGCTCATTTTCACAGCGAAAAAGCTATCTCAGAATGATTTTTATTTTCATTACGCTTCACGCCAACAAACCTAATCATCCCAATAAAACATCACACAGAAATAATGTGGGGACTCTTTAAAAATTCCATTATAAAATTCTTGAATAGCCCATATCTTCGGATAATAGAATGTTGCCGCAACTTTTGCCCGCCATTATTCCTCATTGAAATCGCACGTTCCATTTATCAGCTACCTTAAGCATCGCTGATTAAAAGCACATCATCCATTTCAGAGTTCGCGCATAGATCTTGCAGGTGACGCGTTATGACTGTACCAGGAAAGAGGGTGGGAGATATTTTATCTCGAGGGTTATTTTACAGCATGAGTCCCTTAACCACGATGACGGCGACGATGCCGACGCCGTCGTCGACGGTGAGCCCATCTCTTTGCCACCGAGACTGACTGTAGAGAGGAGACTAAATCTACACACTGCGTAATGGCGTTACATTTTCCACCAGCTACTTTTCACTTGCTCCCCTCAGCCACACTATAGTGCGTCCGAGATAAAAAGGTTACCCTTGCAATTTATTTCTTCATCATCTTTTCGCTCGGCAAAACTGAATAGCCCTGCGTTCCTTTGTTCGAAGAGTGAATCAAACGATTTCATTCCGTATTTTTTGGAACTCATCTATCTTTTTTTGCCTTTTGTGTGCTTAACTCATTGTCTTTGTACGAATACCATCCTAACGATGCTAAATATGTATATGCTGTGCGTTTTGTACGCTGCCGAAGGAATGCTTTCCAGGCAAAAATCTCACAGGGTGAACGTAAGGGCGTACCAAAGAGGGTGAATACAAAACAATTTTACGTATATCGTGACCTAACGTCTTTGTCGATCGTTTTTTTTTGTATTTTTCTTTGCTTATTGCAGACCAAGCGAGGGCTTTGTTTGTAATTTCTCCTGCAAATTCCATGGGTACTCTCCGAACTTATAAACATCCATATTAATAAAAAAAATGTGACAAAAAATCAAAGTAGAAAATGTCTATAAGCTTCTGGCTTAAACTGACTTTCTGCCAAAGCTATCGGGTCAGAATCCTAGTCTCTCAACCGTCAATGAGCCAAGCATAAATATCTGTAGCGACGCCCTAGTAAAATAATAGTTCGTTCTTTTGTAAACGAGCATCGAGACGCCAGCTGACAAGTTCATCAACATTCAACACCTACAATCAACCACAAACCTCAGCCACTCTGCTGCGCCACCACCCAAACACTTCTACACCCGTCTACAGTCGCGATAAGCAACATGCAAATTGACTGCTTCCGGTTAGGAGGCTCCACTAGCCAGTCTTCGCGCCACCCGACTGTAGATTCGTCTCACACCGTGTTATACCCTCCCGCCATATCGCCCGACGCGTTAGGCACGGGGAAAAAAAGCGGGCATAAAAATAATGGAAGATCTTCTCCGGGCAAAAGAGAAATGGGCGCCACTGATTTCCTTTCAAGCAAACGCAGGGCCGCCTCCTCTTCGTTCGCATCATGTAATATTTACTAACTAAAAGCTTGCGTCCGGATGCTGCTGCTGTGTAGCTTCGCTATACGGTGTTCACGAGCTAAAAAGGGGTTAATATGGGTCGAGGATGTAATTTTTAATAAGGGTGCCTGATGAAATCACAAATTAAATACACTGTCTAAATAACTAATAAGGGATGGGCAGGCTTAGGAAAGTTTATCGTAGAATTTCAAAACTGGATAATGCTATTTCCTTGTCAGCCGTTAGCTGTGTACTAAGGAGGTTGCCAATTATTTATTATGTCTTATGATTGGACATGGCTAGGAAAGAGAGGTATAGAGAAACTCATTTCATTTTCACTGGTATAAAATATTAGCTTTTAAAGAATCAATTTAAAGTTGAAAGAATGAGATTTACGTCACAATCTGATAAATACTATACTTCTATATAAACCAACTCTACTATACATTTTCATTTAAATTCTCCAATTTAACTTCTTATCAGATGGAACTTTAGATTGGATCCAAATGAAATTACAATTTCGGCAGCTGAATGATTGCTAATGTGTAACGTGATCAACGGTACGTTTGGCATTTTCCATTAGAAAACTTCTCTGTGGAAAGAATCACTTTGTTTCATTTTTAACTTCATGGAATGGTCAAACGCAAAAATGTGCTCTACACGATTACACATTATCTTCTTAATTGGCTTATGCATCGAGCATCCTACCCTGAATCTTTGATAAGGTACCCGTTCGAGCACTGAGCAGACCTTTTTGCAACGCTCACCAATCAAATAATTATTCTGACTGAAAGAACTTCGTATGCTAGTGTAATATATGACCATTTGAATTCACCAGGCCACACTCTGTTTTCAAAGCCTATAGCTAATCAAGGTTAAAGCAGTGTGTTATTCAAGAGGAAAATTGCCGAAACCCACTACCTCCTCCCTAACCCTCCTTCCGCTACCCTCTCCCTCCTTCCCATGGCCACATTACCGCACCGCCCGCCCCCACCCGGCCCACCCCCGAAAAGTGTAATTACATTTACCAGATGATGGGAAATCGATGCTCGAAGCCCGAAGCCAGGTTCGAGGTTTGGTGAGGTCGATACGCCTACTAAAGTATGTTACGTGCACCCTGGGGCCTGTAGGGGTTGGTGCCGGGGGTGCGTGGACACGAGGATATATGCGAATTTAATTAATAACTTTTGTAAATAGCTAGACGAGGATAGCGTCGGTGCGATATGCCATGGGAAATTAATCGAGTATCATTTATCAGACCCAAGATATTTGTTTAGTAGGTTCTTAGCTGTTCGCTGCTTTGTATCAATTTGTCCGACTTAATATTTTAAAGGTTGGAATGAAAATGACTGTAAGAAACTTTCAGTTGAGTTCATAGGTATTTGTTACATTCGGAATCATTTCCCTTTCACGAGGGTTTTCATATTTCATAGTTTCACGTTGGTTTAACCATTTTCATGTGATGTTACGACTATGTGAAAAGTTTCTATATTTCCATGTTACGGCTGCAAGTATAAACACATTTCCATCTTGTTTGTCCCAGAGAAATACAGCGAGAGTGAAATTAATGAAATAAGTAACTTCTTTCAGGGAATAACACTACGTCGCACTGTGCAAATCCGCGCCTGCCGCGATGTTTCTCTCTGGTAATATCTCGTAGTTTCCATTTCATAATGCGACTGTATAGCCCGCCGTAGACGCCGCATGCCCTTCGCCGGGAAATCTGGCAATTTCTTGGATCCTCGGATACCATCTTGGCATTTCCACTCGCAACCCCTCATTCAACAGCCGGGAATCGCTTTCGTTCCATTAATTCTCAATTCAAACTCGTTCAAGACTCTCCAAATGAGTTTTAATTTCTCAGCGAGGACGAAAAAAAGGAAAAGCGCGCAGACATTAATAAATGGCAAGATGATTATCGTAGTAATAATAAAATTTGAATTTATTCGAGAATGAAAATTGAGGTCACAATCTTGGTGGTGACTGATTAAAGAGCTGGAAAATGAGGCAGCGGTTTTTACCTAATGTCTCATTAAGGGATGAAGAATAGAAGTTTGAATCCGAACCCCACCCACCCTGTTTTACTTTTATGTGACGTTTGAAGATTACACAAAGAAATTCGGCTTGTCAAATAATATACTTTACCTTAGCTCGTTAAAGTTTTCTTATGCCAATATTGTTTTTGGGGAAAAGCTGAATTTATACGCTTATACGTTCACAGAAAAAAATGGTACTATTGCCATTACTTTTTGATGAGGAAACGACAAAGAAAATACTTATTCGATGGAAATAAGACAAGACATCTGCATACACCAATTAATTTATTTCCTTGCTAAATAAATTGCGCCTGTAGCATGACTTCCTAGCCGGCCAGATGATAATAATTACCCACGGTGCAATCACACAACAAGACATATTGACATTATCAAGTGCTTCTTGTTCACGCTCTACAAATTCCATGCTCAACATTACCATAGAATTTACATAGAAGCATTTTCGCATACATGAAACCGCATTAAGACATAAGATTTATCATTCTTGTTGAAACCACTCGTCACTTCACTGTCTATGCGCATAGTTTCTGCTCTAGATTCCAGAATAAGAAGTCAACGTCATCGTCGTCGACGACAACGACGACGACTGTGCCGACAAGACGCTATTGTTCTAGAATTCTCTGGATCTTCGAAATTGTGCTGGATCCTTTGACTATAGCGGAATAACACACGAAACTCAATCTAGTGTACACCGGGCATGGCGGGAGAGCAGGCGAATTATTATACGTGTTCCAATTCCGACCTCC
Organism: Nemurella pictetii; assembly: GCA_921293315.2. Classification (NCBI taxonomy): domain Eukaryota; kingdom Metazoa; phylum Arthropoda; class Insecta; order Plecoptera; family Nemouridae; genus Nemurella; species Nemurella pictetii. Next base: position 6,634,387 of record OV121118.1, on the reverse strand, counting down.
TCCTCCGCCGTCAAAGACAAAAGCAAACCAACCTCACGTTGCCCGGGCGATGTCTTGGAAATAAATACACACAACTCGTTACGAAGCTCGCGACTTGCAAAGTTCATGCGCCCGGAATTCGCAGTACTACGTTTTTGCCCAGAATGTGGTGAACTTGTTTTTCGGAACGCTTCACGTGCGTAGAGTCAAGGGACTTTCGACGCACAGATGTGCATTTTCCGGGCGAGATAACAGGAAGAAAATAGTTTTATTTCATCATTTCCTGCACTTAGCAATGCTGGTAGTCTTTCTTCCTCTTCCACTCGCTATAGCTGAAGAGTTTCACAGTTACATGTGTACCCGTCGCTCGTGTAGCGAAATATTTTATGTGTCTTCAAAATGTTTACACTTGCCATAAGACATTTCTCATGGCACAATAAAGTTATTTCTCGAGGCATGTCTATTATGTTATTGAATTACTCGGAACGAGGGCGGCTGGCGGTGGGCGGTGGGTGGTGGGCGCTAAGATGGATGAAATTTTGACATTCTTGACGAATTGGTCGAAGTGCAGTGGGAGACGTCATCGGAATGCGACCATTCATCACCACCGTCTGCATAATGTCTTCGAAAGGCGGGATTTAAGATACTCTTCCCAGATCCATCTACGTGGGGAGAGAGCTTTGGTTTTTCTTTTTGGTTTCCTGCTTTCCTCTCGATTTGGAAATGGAATGGAGCTTTTCTCCAAATGGATGGATATCTCTTAAGGCGTCCAACTCCCTCTACCAGCTTCTTGCTATTTATCTCCGCCCAGCGAAATTTTTATTTATTTTAGCAGCGGCGTCGGTGTGACCTGCGAGGGGCAACGCGCGGCCCTCAAAATTGAAATCCGCTTTGGCACATGTCACCGGCAGAAATTAGCAATCAACTTAGGTTGGCCCAGTTGGGGTGAAATCGCTCGCAAAAAATCGGATGGACGGCCAGCGAAACTTTACAATAAAAGCAAACATGTTTTTATTTTATTCACTGTGTTGTTTTTTGGTCGAATTATATTTGCGGTCGCCGGGGCCATGCAAATAACCCATCCATCAAAGATAAAAACTCATCAAAAATCCGATTCGCACAGAGTGCTGAATACTTTTTGATGTTACGCTGTGACAATAGATGACAATAAAAAGGTGGCGACACTTGGTCTCATTAAATCCAATCAATCAATCAATCACATATCAATCAATCACAATTTAATTGCTTGTTAGCCGCGAATGAGAAGTGATTAGAGAGGTTGAAATGTCGATCGTTAATGCTATTATGTAGATTTTATAATGACTGCGCCATTAGTGTTCCCGCACTGATCGCTGTGTAACCGGTGCACACCACTTTATTTCAGCTTAGGTGTACATTCACTTATTCCTCGCCGCTAATTGAAAATTGATTGTGTTATACGTCACGAAAAGATTTTCACCGATAAATAGGTAATAGAATTGATTTTTTCCAGTTCCGTGCATTAAGCGAAGTAATTTAACTAATAACATTAACACCTAAAAATAAATGAACTCACAAAAACTCTTTTCAAAACCAATCGTTGCGCAGAGCAAAGCATTGCGATGCGATACACAAAATTCGTATGATTTCAACGCAGGAGACGGCAAAGAAAAAATACCCGACGATACGCTGACGACAATAATCGAAACCTGAACTAGCCAAACGTTTCCTTCATCCTCGTTGCCTGAGATTGCACGAACCTCGATGGGATCCATTTCGTAAACACACTCTTTCAGTCATCGCCACCTTCCTCCTTGAATTCTTCTCCTCAGATCCCGTCGCTCTCGTTTGATACTTTGACATGCTGCATTTGACTTGTGTATAGTTTGCGGCGGCGACAGCGGCGGCGGCGGCGGCGGCGGCGGCGGCGGCGGCGGCGGGGACTGCATAATGGATCGCACGGAATGCAGTGGAACCGGAAAGCGGAAGCCGAGTGAGAGAGCGATAGAGAGGGAGAGAGGGAGTGAGGAGTAGATCCAACGCTGAACGCGCGAAAACCTTTTAACAATCGCTGAAAGCTATCGATCGGTATCGAGACAAATTATTGCCAGCTAGCTTCTTTTTCGCTACATTTGCGTTATTGATATTATGATACGATCTACCCTTGCTTTTTCCAACTCACAAGAATAAGCAAGTAGGTTTCTGTGTGTCGAGTCGCGCCCTGTGTTTAGCGCTGGCAAGCTTCAGAATGTCTCGAGTATCAGTCTTGAATGCTGAAAATGTGTGGAACGAATAGAAAATGCAGGAGTTATCGGAAATTGAAGCTCTTTAAGTTTTTTCTTCTGGAAACGTTATTTTCACATTCACAGTTTCTAATTGCTTTTGCAGCTTATGCTCATGATTATTTTATTTTAGTTATTTTCAGACTTCTCAGTATTTCAACGCACAGGGATATTTCCCTGATAGTGCTTCTCTTTTTCGTCCATAACAGGAAAGATATTTCTTAGAAAACGATTTTCCTCAACGGTCAAAAAACCACGAAAACTTTCCTTTTTTCTCTCGCGCCGCGGCTCTGGCCTCGGGCGGCATCGTATATATAAAATATTGTGTTTGTATAAGAAAAGGACTAAAGACACACGGGGAGGGAAGAAAAAAATCTAGTAAAACTCGTCCGCCGCATTAAATCGCAGAGTAAACTTTGCTCGTAAACTTTCTTGACCAGATGTCCACCGTCTCAGCATCGCCAGCCGCTCTCGTCCCGGCGTTGGTGACGATAAAATTGTTTGCCATGCGCCCCGTAGCACCTCTGCAGCTACAGCATCAGCAGCTACAGCATCAGCAGTAGGTACACAGCAATCGGCGGTTGTACACATTAGGCGATATTAAAAACATCTCTAAAGTCGACAGTCGGCCTCGCGATGCCACCCATGCGGATTACTATTGATCAACACGTAAACTGTCAATGCGCAAACTAGGCCACAGGGTAGCTGCTGCTACTGCTGCTGCTGTTGGCTTTATTTATTTCAAATCGATCATATGTCACTATAATGGGCCAGTTAAATTATGATTAGCTTAAAAGCTATTTTCATAATGTATTATGCTATTTTAGTTTAATGTGGTTAGCGGCTTCGTGTGCATTAGCAGAATTCTGAATAACATTTAAGAATGTGGTGGTAATGTTTGTGTTGCAATTGGTTGGGTGTAGGACTTTGTGTATTGAATCACTGTCAGATCACAATAAAACAGCGTCACAATTGATTTAATTAATTAAAATTCATGAATCTCCGGTTTGTCAGCTTTTATGTAAATCGTATCAATGATAGGACAAATATCTTACTGTGTTTTTGTTTGGTATGACATTGAATTCCGATGTAAAGCCGTGTGAATTGATTTTCATAAAAATTTAAGCCTATGATTAGAAAATATACGAACTTTTCTTCTTCTTTTAGACGCAGGTTGTAAATAACACGAAATTGAAAGTTATTTAAAGGTGTGCATTCCTAATTGTTCTCGGGGACTAGAAATACATCCAAGGCTATTATCTTACATTTTCTTCTGCACTGAGGCATCTGATGGTTGTGTCATGGCAAAGACAAGATAAAGGATTGTTAGTTCCTTCACCGCTTATTGAAACCCTACCCCGAAGTCAATGGCTAGCTTTGTGCGCGTTGCGATGCGTGATAAATCATTCAGTCTAGACTGTGATCACTTTGCAGATGTTGGAATTGATATTGATAAATATCTCCCCTTCCACCCACCAGGATCTGATGCCACCGATACTGTCTCAATTCCAAAATTTCAAGATTTATGTGTAAAACTGTAGTGCCATTCTGGTCGTGGCTCATTAAAAGAAGCGAACCAGCATTTTTTATTTGTTTTTTGCTCGCCAGAATCGAATGGCAGCGTTCCAACCACCACTGGGGGGTGTACGACCCCACAAATCTCTCCCACTCCCAAGTTGCCAACAATTGGCAAACTGACAATCTAGTCTCTCCTTATTGGATCAGGCCCGTGCCAAATCCCAACAATGTGTTCCGACGACTACACACTCTCTCTGCTCACCACTCCCTCTACTCCCACCCCCTGTCATCATGTGCAACAATTGCTTCGCGCTCGGCGCCATTTCGGTTCAATGGGACTCGACTTCGGAAGCTCCGTGCGCCAACAACGTGAAAATGTATATAATTACCATAAAAATTAATTTCCTTCCCTAACTATTCATACAAGAGCTTTCAAGGAACTTTAATCAAATTCCAGTGAAATTTGCATCAGAAAGATGGTGTATTCTGAAATGTTACGAGAAATAGGTAGCACGCTGCGTCTGGAAGGAAAGCTATCAGCAAGAATTTCATGTTTTTTGCTCTTCTCACGAGAAAGCTCATTTTGAAATATTTATTCAATTTTAGTGCTTCGTGTCTCTAAAATTATTTTATGTTTAATTTGTATTTTTTGCAACTGAGAATCCAATCTCATGTACTCGGATCAACATACTAAACATTATAAATTCAAAAGCAAGATATAAGAAAAATAATAAAAAATAAAAGGTCCTGCGAAGACCAACTCACCCATAAAACATACGACATGATAAATAAGAGAATATCAACCCGATAAACTTGCAACACACCATAAATCAAGATCCAAAACGCTCATTCAAAAAACTGGTAAATCTTCAACACAAACATGATCAAAACACCCCCCGCTTTGCCAGCCCACCATGGCCTACTCACCAGATTCCCCCTGATCACGGCCGTGCACAATCGCGCACCCTCCCATCCCGGACGTGGACTCAAGATCCAGCCATAGAAAACTTACCCGCTGCCGCTCAGCCAGTTACAAAAGCAACCCCTGGCCAGCCAGCTACCCGCTACACCCCGATGTCGTGCGCCCCGCGCCGCTATCACTGCAAACTACGTTCGAACGCGAATTTGACATGCAACGTCTTTTGAGCGCGCCTCGCCAATCCACCCTTTCTTTGTTCAGACGAAGGAAAGTAGCACTTTGTGAATTTCCTCCGTTTCGCACACGACACGGAACCGTGTAATCCACCCACCCACTGCTCTGGCTCGGCGTCGGCGTCGGCGCTACCAGGACGTAGCTCCCTGGCCCTAATTCAGCCGACAGTGCTGCCACGGGCCACCTCGGCAAGCATGACCTCTCCGAGCCAGCAGCGAGGCCCTTTATTGCTTATTCTTGTGATGAAAGAGCGGAGGAGAGGCAAATTAAATGGTGAACAGGAAGGGCGTAACGTACGCGCTCTTAGAAAATAAGCTTTTGATCTTTGTGTGCATTGTAAGTGTTTGGACACTCACAACCTTCAGACCCGCGCGTGCATGTGTTGTATAAGGGTGAGATATTGCCTATTCTATGATAAGTTGATTGTTAAAGCTTAGCTTTGATTGTGAAATACAGCCGTGCTGGGATAAGTGAATAGAAAATAGTATAAACACCGGATAACAGTAATGTATCTTGAGTTTTTCGTACACTCTGTATGGCAAGTCATGTTTCGTTATCGTTGACCTTTCGTAAATGGCGAAACTGTCTTTCTCCGTTGTTCTTGCCCGGCAGTGAGCCTAAGGTAAGGTAGTTTTTCATGTTGATAATAAGCTAGAAACTGGTCGTGTTCTATTAGTAAGAAGTAAAAACTTACGAGACCATGTCCAAACTTCGCGAACGTCCCGGGAGGAAAATAATGTAGAGAGTAAGTTCCCCGATGATCTGCGAGACCTACCTCCGAAACACGCTGCAGCGGCCGAGCCTACAATCTATTACGTTCTTCCCTCGTGCGTCGGGAAGTTTACCTCTGCTACCATACACCGCGTGTAACCCGAAACTAAAAGAAAGTATGAGTTTTATTTATTAGTCACTGCTGGGTTATCTTAAACTGATCAGCGTCGAACTCCACATCCAGATAGAATATTAACTGTTTCTTACAGAGGTTTCATTCTGTTCGAGAATTTATAGGTTTTTTAGACCGTGTGAGTTATAATCTTGGAAAATAACTAACGAGGTAAGGGACCGAACCAAAATGCAAATATTCGATTCATGAAGGGTAGACATTTCGGTAGAGATTTCGTTTCTAAAAGTAAATAACTTACAAGCTAGTTGACAAAAAAAGAAGAGAACATTGCCGAAGATCTGTGTGATGGTATGACCCAAATCTAAATACTCTCCCTAAATTCCGTCACCTTCTTCCCTGACCCCAGAATGCACCCTCGCAAGACCATCGTTTTGGACGCCCCATACAATACACGCTTATCAGAAGACAGCGTTGCTCTATTTTAAGATCCTCGTCCAGTTATACGTGGTGAACACGTGGTATGGTGTTGAGATTTGTAGACGCGCTCGAGAGTCCTCTCTTCGTTCCGTGCAGAAAGCGAGCCATGGAAATGCACGACGAGGAGCGACGATAAAAAGAAGAGTCGACGAGCTTGCATGCGCTGCTGTGGGCGGTAGGATGGCGGCGGTGGCGCCGGCCGCGGCATCCCGTATGCTCTTTCAAGAGCTGGTTTACAGTGCTAAATCTAATGACGATTTAAATCAGATGCGTCTTTTTGTTGTAAGTATAGCGGCAGACGGAATATAGGGGGATGAAAATGTGTCCAAGAATAGAATAAAAGGATTTGTGGAATGGGTACGACGTGTCGTGTAGGTATTTGGAACGAGATTTTCTCTATTATGATAAAGTAACCCGTGGATTAGAGTTTTTTTCGTGGATTATCAAGCAAAGCAAGATGGCGGTCGAGTGTGCAGAGTTTTAGTATAATTGCAGCCATTGGAGATATACCGAATGCACAGTAAAAATTTTAAAAGCTTTAAACTATGTTTTTCTCTGGTTTGTATAATTTAGCGTTCTGCCCAAGTATATTGGGCTCTTTAGTTTCATAGAAATTTTCACCGCTAGCCATTGAAACCGTATAACGGCCACTTGCTTTCTGCATTTCTCGCGTGCGCTCGCTCTGCCCGTGTATTCGCTAAGCCTTTTTCTCATTTTTTAGGTATACATTTAATAAGTTTAAACTAGAGCATTTTTTAACCATCGTGTTATGCAAATAAGTTCCCATTAGCGAACATGTTTTTAACGCGATGATTTTGCATTTTCCCTCCCCTGTCACTTGTGTTTCAAAGATGTATGTTTCCCTTGGAGGGGGGCGCGGCTGGTTGGGGGTTGGTGTTGGGGGTTGAGTTGGGGCGGGGGCGTCGACTGCTCACACGCCAAACGTCCGGGGCTCGTTCATGTTAATGCTATGGAAAAGAGCTTAGACTTACGACACCACACTATCGTTACCCAAAAGGATTATTACGAAAACCTTTGAAATATTTTTACACAATCGAGTTGGTGTTCCAACCCTCAACAATGAGGCGTGTTAATCAAATTTACGCTTCGAATAGCCCGGATAATCTCATTGCCGAATCTTTTCTCGGAGGGACTTTTTTTCTGCCTATTTAGAATTAAAGGAGTGGGGCTTACACATTATTAAGTTGTCTTGTTCAGTAGCTTATCGTGTTTTCTGCTCGTTTGTGTCTACGTAAATTCTTCCCTTGATTATTGTACGGAAGCACTCCGCCGAAATTCTTAAAACATTTTGGATGAATAATGCAAATTTGCAAGGCACGGCTCTCCATTTAGTGTGTATCGGTTTTTCGTGTTAGTAGCTTGAAACAAATAAAGTTCAACGCGTTTTGCCGGGCGGACCGAGGTGCAAAATTTCTCAGCCTAAAAATGTCGTCGACAATGTTTGCCTCTGCTGCCGATTATAATTACGCCTTTCTGTTATTTTGTTAAAACTAATTACAAACAACAATTATGTCTTTGTTTGAATCTTAATTTTTGCTAATTCATCATTAGGGCCGAGTTTCATTTTCTTCACCCTCCACGAAGATTCTGAAAGAAATCAAGATTTGCATATGTCACACGAGGAAAAAACAAACTTGAAAAGTGTTTTCATTAAAATAATGTTTAATTGATGAGAATAATTTGAATTTTAAATAATTCAGAAATGAATTGTGAATGCAAACAAAACGGATTGTCGCCGTGTTATTGTGAAAATGCAAATTTCTTCTCGTGATCTGAGGACAATTTTCAAGTGTCTTGCGCCCTGGCGTCCACTTTAGTGACGCGAACCCTTTATTGGCCGGTTTATTAGCCGAAACGATAGCATGTCATTCGCTCTGACGTCTGTCTATTAGGCCACCTGAACCGAGACAGCCTGCCTTCATTTCACTTTCCCCAGGCCCGGTTCCAAGAAACACTGCCCTGCTTATTGTCAAATAATTGGCTCCCTGACAAATTTGTTTATTGTCCCTGTTTTATGAGAGCCCGCCAGGAAATATGAAACTTTTTGTTATCTTCGTTGAACATCGTCACACTGCCCATGGTCATTCACTCGCAAATTCTAGGATTTTCCAAAACAATAAACTTTATAGGGGACATTGAAACGTGCGTGCACTACAAAGATTCTAATAGCCCGCAATGGAACTTGTCAGCTATAAACAGAGCCTACACAAGTAAGCAAACAAGCAAACAAAACATTTACAATCTCTGGAGCAATACAAAATGAATTTCGAAACAATTTCGCAATTGCGTTCGACCGTATTTTTTTCTCTTTTGTGCTGTATGAATTTAGCAGGGCCGGCGTGTCTGCGAAAAGCATATAGACACTGTTAGATAAACCAACAAGCTGCTGCTAGATTGACGTGGCTAACAAGCAGCTAGTAAATGCTTTTTAACGCCCACACTATTTTGATAGCTGCTGCTGCTGCTGCTCGCTGCTGGCTGGCTGGCTGGCTGGCTGGTCTGATTGATTTCCCGTCGTTCTGCACCCCTCCGCGGCCGCCAGGTGTGATGAGTAGTGAGCGCTGGTGAGATTGAGACACTCACAGGCACGAATCGTCCTTAATTGCTCAGGGACTCTTTCCCAAGAGCCGTCTCGATGCGTTTGCCTTCCGAAAACACTTTTCTCGCCGCAAGTCGCGTCCTGCGCAGTTTTCTATCGAAAGGATATTTGGTAGTTTGGGAAAATAATTAGCATCGAATGAAGCAATCGTGTTTCGTGATCGTTTAACATGTCTGCATTTATATCGGTTTAAAGGAACCTTTTTGAGTCAAGCGTGACCAGCGAGTTGTTTTGTTGCGAGATTGATCAGATTAAGGCTATCAAATATTTCATAACAATTTTTTAATAACAGCCAGTCTAGACGCTAGCTAGGGGCTGCAAATAGCTGCAAATATTCTGTCAATAAAACGATATCTAAACAATTACCAAGGTCGTTTACTCGCATATGAGTTACTACAACCAGAAGCACACGCACGTCTTGTAGATATTTCCATTTCGATAACATCCTTACACAGTTTCCCTGCAACTTTTACTTCCCAAGTTCCCGGTTTCCTGAATGCAATGGACTCGACGATATCCTGCAAAGTGTCAATTACTTTTTACCGCACCCCATAATTCATTGACTTTCAAATACGCTAATGCATTCACCGAGCAAACACGTGCCAGCAATGTAGCCACACCGTTTTGATGGTAATCTCTGGAAGTTTAACCGTAGACCAAGGCGGCGTGCTCAGATCGGTTGTAGACCCGTGAAAAACCTGCCAAGGCTGCTGGCTGCTGGCTGCTGGATGCTTGCTGGTCAATGCTGCAGGGCCGGCCCGTGGCTCGAAGGGCTGCTATTGCGTGACGTTTCCACAGATTTTCCGGCTCCGATAACGGCTAACGCACCGCACCGGTCACGTGTTTATGACTGTTATTAATTTTGCCTTCACGTTTTGTGTTTACATTTACCCAATGCTCGACTAAAGGTATGTGCAGGAAACTGTCGATTCTTGTTTTCTACTTTGCGTCTACTTCATGCAAAAAGAAGTGCGCACAATCTTTTTGTGCTTGTTTTGACAAGCAAGGAACGAGTAAAAAATCTTTTCCAACTTTTTAGTCTTGCATGAGCTTATATATACTCAAAGTTCATGCCATCCTAAAACAAAGTAGACTACACAACATGATCCCTTTTTTTTGAACTGTTGTATATTTTGTTCTGCAAAATAAGGAAGCCATGTCCTTATAGTCTACTTAACAGTTTCGACACTGCTCCTTACGGAAACAAGTTTGAATTTTAAATCATTTCAATAGCATTTTCTCCAAAGGGAAAAACTATTGAACAAGCCTTTTGCTCCATCTAAGTATACTTGAAAGCATACCTTGGAATTGAATAATTCGATTCCCAATTGGTATTCAAGCTATTAGCCACACCACACTTGTCATGCCAGACGCCAACAAAACATGTTGATTGACTTAATAACGACGCCTTCACCGCGAGCCAAATGAAGCGTCGGCGTCGAGGCGTCGCGGCGTCGTGTCAACTCCCTTACGCGACGCCTGTGTTGTACTGGGCGCCGCCGTCGCCGTCGCCGTCGTCGTCTCGCTCGTTCCCACCAGCTGTTCCCACTCACACTTGCCTCGGCGTGCATAATCGAACAACCAACCGACATCTTCCAACTAATTAACTCATCTCAATTAAGAAAATAATTGCCACGACGTGTTGGGAGCTTGCGGCTGCGAACCGCGACGAAAATAATTGACACATTTTCCATGGGATGTGCGAGCGAAAAGAGAGGAGGAATGTGATCCTCGCTGAAACGGTGGTGGGAAAACGTCGCGCGGCGCATTGCGCGGGATTTTCGGCGATGGCTCGACTGATTTTAGGCGGATTTTGCTCTGGCCACGTGTGTGCCTGTTGTGTAATGGAGGGTAGAGAAATCCGGGCTTCTCGAGGTCTTAGTGATTTTCAGGTAGGGGGGTTGGGTTAGGCGAACGAGCTTAATTGCTTCCCGGTATGGAGTTAAATTTTCATTTCAAATTACTGATAATACATGGAATGGGTTGGGGGAGGGGGGCCATGTGGCATAATAATTATTTTACACCCTCGGAAGTATCGATTTGTGTCGAGTGCTACTTGAAGCGGTTTTCGCAGGTAAACCACCGATTCGCTTTCGCCACTGGAGTTGGCAATGACAAGGCATCTTTCACCGTGCGTAAATTTACGCTACTTTATAATACCTGCGAGAACCAAAGTTTATTACGTTTGAAAAGCTTCATGCTGCTCAAAGTAATTAACAAGTTAATCTCGTCTCGGCATTATTAGGTAGTCTGATAATATTGTTTCAGTGATTGTAGTTTTGCTTTAGCGAGGTGTTCAGTCTTTAGATGATTCTCATCGAAATGCTGCATGCGTGGCACTCATTAAAATGGCAGCAAAACAACAATTTATCCAAACAACACTTCGTACACGTACACGAAGAACATCTTTTTTGGCATAATTCCTTGCCCGGGACCTTGTTGGAGTAATTAAAGCTTTTAACAAGGACTTACGATGATTAATTTGTTGTGCTTCTCAAAACAATTATTATTTATGGTGAAGTCAGAGGGAGAAGCAGGGGATATTTTTTTGTGTAACCAAATCTTAGGGTACAATGAATCTCTTTTGTTAATTAGTAATCTGTCAATTTCACATTCGGTAGGGGTATGTGCATGCTTTCTGTGCAGTTTGGCTCTAAACCGAGAGACGTTGATTGTGCTTTGGGACGGAACGATAAAATCAAGAGTGGAAATTGAATGAAAGGAAGTCGGTGGGAAATGTGAGAAACACGTGTTTTGTGCGATTCGTTTGCCTCAAAGCCGATCTCAGGCCGGGAATTATAATTAAAGTATGGAAACTTGCTATCCAACGTACTAAATACAAGTTCAAGCAGGTACTTGCGTGAGCTGCGCTTATTCTGGCACATTCGTGCTTCGAGCGAACGAACGAGCAAATAATAATCATACTTTTGCATTTCGAAATAGTTGTATTAAAAATTTTCAATTATCACGCCATGCAGGAATTTCATGCTCTAGCTACTCTTGAAAAATATATGGTAAATTAATCGCTTTTAAGCTCGCGTTCAGCTCAGAGGGCACCTATAGTTTTCTCAAATTTATTTCCTACACCATCGCTTTACGTATTATATTTATTTTCCACTTCACTTTCAAAGTTTTCTCATTTTCCTGCGTTGGGCTTAAGTAAATTGCTAATTAGCTAATTTCCTTCGGTCGGAAAATGCCTTTTTCCTCGGCTTTTGTGTTGCCTGCCATTTCACATTAGATTGCTCCGAGGAGTTTTCTGTTCTCCTATAGTTAGTTAATGCACCTCACCAATACCCAAGAAGAAGCTACTTGATCCTTTATTAATACCTATTAATCTCAAACAAATTCATAATCTTAACTGAAAAAATGTCTGTACTTTTGTGTTTCACAAAAAAAAGTTATTGGATCGTGGTTCCGCTTCGCCGAATAAACGACATCGATTCACGATATACAGCTCGGAGAAACAAACTAAATAAACAAATGATTCACGAGCGAATGCTAAACGTGATATTAATTTATGTGTTTTTCCATTCCAAACTAATTTATGCAATGACAAATATACTGTCATGCACTCGATATCGCCAGTTGCGATCCTTGCAACGATTGATTCACTATTTTCAATGGCTTTATCAATATTATTTTTTCGAACATGGTTCGTTATCACGATTGCTACATCAATTTTTATATTTTTTTATATTTCGCTGCCCCCTGTTGTCCAATTGCGCATTGGCGATCATTATTTCTCTGTGCAAATAAGAGTCCGAAGATTTTATCCGCAACACTCTTTGAATTCCGGACGGCGCTCGTGCATGTTAAGTAATCAAAAGTTTCCCATTGCTTTATGAGCCGGTAAAATGGATTACTTTGGGCAAGTTTGAGGATTGATAACGTAGCTTTAATACACTTTAAAAGCTTTATCAAGATATTGTGCAGTTGTGAACTTGCTACAATTTGTAATCGAGTGGGAATTAATTGTTACTTCAACATCGTGCGATTAATTTCAAAAATCGAGTTGAGAGGAATTGTATTCTTTTCTGAATCTATGACCGAGTAGAAAAGTAATTACAGAACACATTTCACACTGTTAAATATTGTTTTCTAAATTTATTTATTTTCCTCTGAGTGTCATATCTGGAATGACCGCCACCTGCAAACCAAACGTTAACCATGTGCGCATCGCCCGAGAAAAACCCATCGCAAGGTTATATTCATTTTCCCAGCTCATAACCCAGGAAAAACGAAACCAAGCGCACGCTGTCAACGTCTAGAATCCCGCCCCAGGAGACCCAGCGAATGATCACGACTTCTCTCACCTGAACGTCAACGTAGTCAGCGGGCGATACGACTTATGGCTGTTCACATCACTCATCGGCATCCCCCAGAAGTCGTTCCCGAACACGTCCGCCAACGGCGTCACCCCGAGCACATCCTTGTTGTGCATCACCGCCGGAATATCGTCATGCACAAAGTCGCCACCGGTGCCGTTCACATAGCAAGCGATCGCGACGACGCCGACGGCACTGTACACCAGCCAGCTGTTCGCTGTCGTCAGCTCGCCGGCGTCGCACGGGCGTCGATGTCTTCGCACGTGCTTGTTGCTGCAGTGCCTTCCGCCGCGTCCACGGTCGTCGTTGAGCACACGCATCGCAACACCTCACGCACTCCGGCCGTCGGCAACCGCCTCACAGCACGCGCATTATCGCGATCACGTGGACGGCGCTGGCTACGCCGACGCTGGCGTCGTCGTGGCGTTTAGCAATCAGCGACGGTGTTCGCTCGCTTTGAGAGGCCCTTTAAATATCGTCGCTTGAATGTAATTAAAATCTAAATTGCTGGAGTTTCTGTGCTTGAATTCACGGTTCTTTGGCGATTACTAACGCAGGGTTGACGCACTGTTTCTATTTTTTCCGTTTGAGAGGGACACGGTCGAAATAAACGCGAGATCATTTTTTAATTATGCACATAACTGTCGTTTGACGCGTTTAAATTTTAATTGCAAAACTTTCCTTCACGCCTAACACGGTCGAAAACCCACAAAAAAGTTTGATACTCGAAAAGTACTTATTTTTTTTATAACCAACTCCGATACATCGCCGTTTATGGAACACGACCGCGCGTTTAGCGGAGAACCTGGGTCAGTGTCGGCCGCGTGCGTCCCCGTGTAGCCCGGCGGCGACTTGGGGCCACGGCGACGGCGACGGCGACGGCGACGGCGACAGCGACGACGTCGCGACGGTGGGTGACTCGAGCACGACGCGGTCCCCGAGAGCTCGTAACGCGCGCGACTCCCGGAGCGGACTGCGTTCGCCTCGCCGTCCGCCGCCGCGTTTATACCGACGTCGCCGACGCCGACGCCGACGCCGACGCCGACGCTGCGGCTACGTCACGCGATCGCGGTGCAGCCCACGAACATGAGCATGCGCCAATCTAGCTGGACATAAAATTTTAATTGATCAGCTAGATATTACACGTTTTCGGGTTAAGGGGTTCTAAGGGACTGTGAAAAATTATATGATAACGTTTTTGGGGTACTTTACTATTTTTTCGTTGGGTGTAGAAAAAAAACTGGAGAATGAATTATAAGGCTGCGATGCCATTTATTTGTGAAGTTATATGGCGTTTTTTTTTTTAAATTAAAATTGAAAATGAACTTAAATAAATCATGAGGGTACTCGGTTTGTGCATTACCCCTGGATGCAGCCCGCAAAGCATACAACTGAATTATGGAAAACACGGCACTTCCACCACAACTTTCACACTGGTAGGTCTACGTCAAATTTATTGTTTGGGATTTTAAGCAGAGCTTATGCTGAGTGTGGCAACGAAATAAAACCGGCCTTTATTTGTTTACAAATGAAAAAGCAACTGTTGATTACCTACTACATATGCTTAACTCTGTATTTTTGATATTATTTCGGATATTGACTACCGAACACGCAATAATGTTGTGAAACCAACCAAATTTCGTGCTTTACCCGTTTTAATACAGAAAAATACTTGGAAAGATTATCTGACGTAAACCCCCTAAACGCAACGCGCAGAACATTTTGGCATCGGCACCTCCACCTTAGCACTTTCTCCTCTGTGCTCCAATGCGTCAAATAAAATCAGCAGTGAAACCGATTGAATTAAAACGAGCTTATTCGAACCTTTTGGTTTATTTTTGTGGCCTGAAGACATTCATACGATTTTTTCATTACCTCGTGGATCGCCGTCGATTTCAAGCTCGGTTGTTTTCCTCCAAACGGCCGGCCGTATCGTTATTTTTAATTATTTCTACGAGCAACGCTGCTTTTGTCTGCGACTTGCTTTATCTTTCAAGTACTACGATCGTTGGTATTCGATGCGGATGCCTGCAAATTCAATCGGCCTCCTTTGATCAGTTATTCCGTTTCAATTACTGCTATTCACGACACAATGTCCGAACAGAATATTCATTATCATCCCGATCTGGGTCAAGTAGATCGTAATACATTCAAATTATAATCCAATTATTAAGTTTGAATTATACAACCTCGTGTGGTTTAACACAATAATTACAACGAGAAGCTCATTAGCAATAGTTTAGTCAAAGAGAGATAAATCGCCATTCGTGCAATCTCCATGTCGGCAACATCTCGATTGCGTCTTCGAACAGAAAAATGGATGTGTGTTTGAAGAAAGGGACACGCCATTCTCTCTAGAAGACCGACGATTGCTATCTTTCGCCGGCCGTCGGCTTGTCTCGTGGGTACTGGCGCTTTCCTGAATTGCTGAATGAACTTGGGGAATGAAAGGAAGCAAACAATATATAATGAAAGAAAGATCCTCTCAAAGTGCTTAAAGAAATACGACACATTTTGGCTGTTTCGTTAGGTTTTGGCGCAATGCACTAGCTCCAGCCGAAACTTTCTCGACTTGAGTAATTTCTTAATTATTTATCTCGCGAGTTTTTTTTAACTCACTCCCTCTCTCTATCTCCTCACAGTTAAGTTTGGCAAAAACAAAACTATTTTCATTCCGGCTTCTCGCTGAAAGTTTCGCCCAGCAATTATTAGGAAAGTTTGCCTAGTGACAGTTCCATAATGGGTGGACACACTTCACTAGAGTAGTTTGAGAGCTCGGGAGTGCGAGTTAAAACCACCATCAAAATTAAATAATTGCCGAATAGTTGAGCCGAGGAGGAATAGTTGAGCAAACACCAGCTCAGCTGAGAGATCTAACGCCATACATCTCTAAATCTTCCGATGTGAAATTGTGACAAATACTAATCTCCTAACTTTGTGTCAAAGTATGTTGCAAACCAAGATTAAAATTAAACATTCAACCAACCAGTCAACAAGTCAACCAGTCAACCAATCAAATACCTGGCGGAGATCTGAGCTTGATGATAACAATGTGGGAACTATACTGATTCAGATAGTATTCGTCACACTTAGTACACCACTCGCTTGCATAAAAGCCAGAAGACAATGTCGTGGTAGGCGCCCTGGGTATTTCAATTCTGCACCTAACAAAGGGGTAGGTTCTACCCTCGGAGTAGCTAACCTATGCAGCGTGAGTTATTCAGTACATACTATGCAAACATTTACAGAGCTACACGCAGAATAATATAAGCAGGCTACTTGCCTATGCAGAAATGTTATTGCATAATATTGATTGGCATTGTGGCGCCGTTTCTGATATGTATAATTCAATATTGCTGGCCTAGGCTGCTGGCTGGATTTTGGAATTGCGAGTGAAGATTAAATTAAGCCCATTTGCCGAATTTGTAATTAGGTTTTAAGTTCTGATGTTGTTAGTTCGGAAATTGAAACCATTTCGGAGTAGCTCGAGATTGCATTTGCGAACCTAAATCAAGTGAAAGAACTTACGTTTTGCTGCAAGTTCACTTGGATCCTTTTGGTTGAAATGAGCTCATGCCAAGCGAAGGCGCCACGAGGCTACTCAGTCGGCTAATGTAATTTATAATTTTCCCATCCCAAGCTTTTTTTGATGTACACTATAAGTCAGAGGTCACAGTATCACATAGCACTTAAGCAAATAACAGTTAAGGAATAAAAGTTGTATTGTGAAGATGGGGGATTAGATGTATTAAAAGAATACTTTTTATTTGCTTTCGGTGTTTCTAGTTGGATTTTGTAAAAGAGAGCGCACGAAATAACAATGTTAATCTACATTTAATGGAGTTTTAAGTTAATTTGTGAAGTCACTACAGAGCTTTTCAATTTCGTATTTTTTCTTAAGAGGGAATTTCCCTAAAGGGTTGTTGTACATTTTGATTGATTGATTGCATGACCCTGTTCAATTGGGTGACATGATTCTGTGGTCTTATTTTCCCCGAATTACCAGCACACCGACTTAATGAAAACACAGTACTTCACTGTAGAACGTTCACAGCGGGCATATCACAACATGATGCTAGCTTCATGGCCAAGTAAACAATTATCCTGCCACTGACAAAAAGTCCACTCCGACTGAATCGAGCCATTCGAAATTTCTGCGAATGTCTGTTACAGAAATAGGCAAAATGCGGCTGCCAAACAAACACATCTGATCTCATTAAAAGCAAAAGGAAGTAGCTTGTTACCAGCCCACGATCCGGGCTGTGGCGAGCTCGATTTCTCCGTTTCATAAAGCATTTTAGCAACACTGTTTAATTGTTCCTGTTCCGTCAGCACCAAATTTAAACAGACTGCAAACTAATTGTTAAACGCCTGCAGATTCGTAAGATAAACTCTGTTAATTATTTCCTTCTACATCTAATGCACCGTAGCCGTGCCCCTAATCACAACTGACGAGCAGCAAAAACATGAACGATTATTCACGAGGAGAGAGTTCACCGATTTGTTGAGGTGCTTTCAAGTCCTGACGCATAACGTACAAAATGCTGTACTCTAAGTAACCAGCCATCCACTTGCTATGAAATCCATGTATTTCTGCTTCAGAATGATATCATTATCATTATTATATTATATTTTCGCTTCGGTAGCACGAACGTCAAAAGCGAGCTATAAAATGATAACGAAATTATTTGCAGGCTAGCTGAGTCACCTTAGGCACATAATATAGCCATCGAATGGGCAAAGGTTCCTGTGTGACTTTCCTTTTACAGCCACTTAAACTACGATCTGGGATATAAGTGCAAAAAGCACTAAAGCCAGTGCAGGCCATGCGTACGACTTGGTCAGTGTGCGGGTGTCTGTTCCTTTTAGGTTTGCGTGGAGGGTCTGGCCCTGATACCCGAAATTCACTCAAGGTAATACAATTACCCCTGAATTAAGTCCACTGGAGTTAATTTCTCCAACTCGGAAGCCTGCATGTACAGGATACCATTTCTGAATTATTCAAGTTTTCTTTTTTTTTTGTTAAAGATCACAAAACTACTTTCAATGATGGAACCATTTAATATTTTTTCTACACATTTTTTTAACCATGAGTTGTATGTGAAGGATACTTTAAATTTCGAGTAAGTATCATACTATAATATAAACATCATCAAAAAACTTATTGCCAATTTGCAGCTGTTATGTTATGTGTTATGTGCCTTTTTTAGTGGAATTTGTACCTTGTTTCGTTGTACTTTTCGCAATTCTTCGGCGAAGGGGCATGTGCTGACAGTAAAATGTGAGCCCCTTATGTCTGTAGTCATTAAGAATATCCAAGGCTCCCATGTGTCGGATTCGATTTTGTCCAAAAGTCCGTCGTAAACTCTTCTCAGATGAGATTTTGAATTATTAACGGTACTAGAAGGAACTGTTCTAGTTTCACGACCAAATTAATGACCAACTGGACCCCGTATTGCAATCCCATGGCATACACTATCCAATGGAGATATCTTATATATTCGGTGCATCCTTCTTCGATCGATATTGACTACCAGAACCCAAGAGGACAGTTAAAAGAGCTTATAATGGATGCATCTGAAATATATGTTCGTACATTTTTTTCCATCCCACATGAACTTAACTGATCCAACCAAGATATAATATTCATCGAAAGATAAGAAATAATTTCCGATTCCTGCAGACCCATTTTAAAAAAACGTTCCTTTTTATCACGAAATTCTTATCTGCTCGATCTGCACTTGGTGTAAATTGCTAGCACAATCTCTATTTGATAGGTATTTAGTAATTATCACGATGTAGCCAACGGCGATATTTTCAATTTTCATTAACAATAGTAATGAATGTGTGTTTATTTGCTCTGCTATCGCGTTTGTATATTTGTATGACGTTGCTATGGATACAACGGTGATTGCCAGCGAGATTATTTTGTCAACTACTGATAACGATAATATTACCGTGGTTTGTTTTTCAATGCATTCGGGACACGCGACTGCATTTAAATGCAGCCCTCAAAAAAAAAACTGCGCCACACATAGAGTTTCCTAGTTTCGACGGGACATGATCGAGGCTTTTTATCTTCACTGATCAATATAGCATACTGTTATTTCAGGCCGTTATGTCGTCTGTTATCTCTGCCGGCTAAATATTGACGTCGCGGCTCCATCATTAAAGCATAAGCCCGTAAAACGAAGCTATGGATTCGATATGATTTTGGCCACATAAAACTACTGCTCTACGTTCCAATAAATAAAATTGTAGAAAAATCGAAATAAAAAGCAGCAATTCCAACTAAGAATAAAAAATCCGGTGAAAGAACCTTTGAAACCGACCGTGTGCCTTTGCTTCGAAAAACATCGCCAACAGCAGCAAAAAAATCGCTGTGTACACGTGCACAAGTTTCCCTGAAAACATTGTGCATTTTAAACCAATGCAAATAAACATCTAAATTGGGTTCTCAAGACATCTTGTTACGTCCGAAGTGCACGTCGTCGCCGCGTCTGCAATCGGCTCGCCCCGTGGCCGCAGGGGGCGGCAGGGGGCGGCAGGGGGTGGGTTATTCGAAGAAGAGACCGCGAGGTCACCGCTCGTAAACCCTAGATTGGAACAGACCTGGTTTGCGAGATGCTGCTTGATGTCTCGCTTCTCTGTTGACCCCACCCGCCCCCTTCCCCATCACCCGGACAACCCACCCCCGACCACCATTATCGGGCCTCGGGATGAACATCTAGTCACTTTCCCCGATTTTCGAGATCGGCTTGTCTGCTCGACGGACCAAAGAGAAAAGCCTTTTATGATATGACATTAATTGTGAAATTTAACTAATGAGCCAGCTTTTAAGCTGAGGGGTATATTTTAGCACCTGTATTTGAGAGCTGTCGCTAATTGCGCTGAGCCTTGGAATTGTGCGGAAAGGGTTTATGAAATACCCGCATTATTGCCGTAGGAACTCCAGCAAACTTGGAGTGGATTGACATTTATAAACGTAATCTAGTTTTGTATAGATTTAATAAAATGTGTCCGCATTGTTTTTTCCCTAGGCTTGGCGGCATTTTTATGCCCCATCCCCCCCCCCCCCCCCCACAGGTGACATTAGCTGTTGAAGCTAAATCATTGCGCCGACTCCAGAGTGTTCCTAAGTCCGTGTGTCATTGATGGTCACCATGCGTTTTAAAATAACTATATGCTTAGAAAGCAAAGCAACATGCTTAGGAACACAGTGGTCATTCGCTTCGAAATGTCTAAGCTTATTCCTAATTAATCGTGAGCGACACAATTGAGTGCAGCTTGTGACGAGGAGAATCGGATTCTAACTTCTAAAACTGTTTTTGTTTTGCAGATCCTGACACGATTCGGATGTTCGTTCCAGTCGTCAACCGGAGAGCATGAGCTTTGGTAAGAAACCACGATTCTATTATTTCTATTGTTCTATGCTTTCCAGCGCGATACTCAATCCCGTGGCACGGCGACACAAATAAACTATTGCCAATACACATTTTGATGACACGAACACGAAATAAAATTGATTTATAACTACGGTGGAAATTGAACTCGCGCCCATAGTTCATTTTCTTTCCTGGCTGAATTTTATATTCTCAAAATAAATGCTTGCACGATTCAATAATAGAAAACTCGTCGGAAGCAATGTTTTTGAAATAGGCTCTGCGTTTCCATCTCTTTTTGATAGACGAGTTTTGAGGGATGAAATTGAGTGGCCGGAAATAAATAACTACCGAAGAAGCGATCATCCCTTCTAACGGACGATGCGAGTACCACCCTTGACGTCTTAAACAAAGTTCGTTTCAGAGTTAGTACAAATAGGGCGAGCGAGTAATAAAAGTAACACGCTTAAGATGTGGACGCTTAAAACTTGCCAGCTATGGGAAATCACCCTAAGGAAATCACGAGTAATCAAAATCGACTGAAAGGAAAATATTTTTTATCTTTTGGCGACGTTTCATCCCTTGATTGTTACATTTTTGTATTTTATACATTATCCGCGTCTTTTGGGACGTCGGTAGAGCTCACTTTAGGGGATGGACGGTCGCCAAATTCACTCAGAAACGAGGATTAGGGGTTGAAAGATGACCAGACTCCGACCAACTTTTTGCCTCAACCCTTTTTTTATATACCGCTTGAATGAAATGTCACAATGGGGGTTATTTCCAGCGGGACAGTGGCGGCCAATATCCAATTGGGATAAAGCATTTTCACCGCACCGATCTACAGAATTTCCACCCACCGGATGTGACGTCATTATATTTTCAAGTGGAGATAAACGATTGGTCGAATCTTTATGCTTCCTTTTAGCAATCAATAGCACAGGGATGTGAGAAAAGCGTATTGTCAGTAAGCACCTACGGGTAACCTCTTCGCCGTTACCTCACTCTCATTTGCAGCGAGCGAGCCGTGAAGAGAGTGGAGGTGCCGGGTTATTTAGCTAAGCGATCTCGCGTGTAGCCACCGATGAAAAACTTGTCCACGAAAAACGCGTGTAAAAATGTTTTCCCTCAATTTTATTAACACATACATTTATTTTCATTCTTTCGTCATCTCTGGCCGCCATCAATCTTTCTTATCCATCACATTTTTCCCACCGAAAGGAGACTGATAATTTCCGTCGGCTCTCCGCGCTAACCATCATTTCGACTAACGTTTACCACCTTTGCGGATGTTCGTTCTTGAATTTCAAGTAGACGCCGCCAGAATAAATAAAACATGAGGGTGCAAGAGAAAATTGCACTACCCACTCCCTCACATACCACCCCCTACACCCACCCTACGCCCGACAGAAAGATCCTTGTTATAAAAATATCCATTCCGTTTAAATATGACTTTGAATTTTTATTCCCCGGATCTTACGAATTTCTCTCAGCAGTCTTTAACCCGTGACAAAAGTGTTGGCCCTGGCTGTTTTTAAATGAGCATAATTTTGGCTTAATTCAGGAATATTTTGTCTCCATGATTTATTTCATCGTACTCTGTGTACGTAGCACTGGCATCATACCGCAGAGCGGACATACATTTCCCCATACCACTTTTGCATTTGTAATGGCTACATAGAAATGCACACACAAAGTTATTTGTAATTACCTACTCGATCGATCAATTGCATTTACAAACAGTACCGCTTGTCAGATTAGCTGCAAAAGTGCAACAAAAAGTGCAGTAAAAGTGAACCAAAGTAGCCTGATAAAGCCCCGATCGTCTCTTTACGTGTGACAAGTATCACATTTTGATAAATATTGCTCAATTTATCAGCTTACCTAAGAATAATACTATCCAACGTAATCCACCATACTTTTTCATCTGAAAATAATTATGAGTATTTGCATTTTCTCCGTGCGTGGAATTTATTTCAACGTCTACACCGTGCACAAACAACCGTGTTTTCCATCCAAAACGCACGGCTTTTAAAAATAATCTTACAAAAATACGCCAGAGCCGCGGTCTAAATAAACTTTCGCCTCGGACAATATTTAAATTTTGCTCATAGTTAGTAGTAATAAAAGAAACGTCCAGCCAGCGTAGCCACTCAGCCTCTCGACCGTCGGTCGCGATGCGTGGAGGAGAATGTGTATGAGCAGAGCACTCCACATAGCGTTCTCGGCCTCGCTACGCCCCGCATATGTGGATCGGTGGATCGGTGGACAGACCTGCTCAGTGCTCGGTGCTCACCCACCTTCCAGTGGCCAGCCCCACACCCCCGCTAATGTAAACAGGGATAGGGCTACAAATACATGGAAAGATAATGGTCCACAGAAATAAAATACTAGCTTGTCTGCGTAGGGAGCTGATTTATCTCGGTGTATGCATATTGCGTGAGCGTGTCGCATATATAGGTACAGTACAGTCATGCATTATGCTTCGTTATATTCGGGATATTAGCTAGTTTATTATTATGTCTTTTTTACCTTAAGTTTTATACGCTGAGTATACAGTGGCGATGTACTTACCACAACCGACTCCATCCAAATTGTTATTTTACTCTTAATTTAAAAGTGTTATGTGTGTGGGTGCTCGTGGTCCATCTACGTGAAATGACCCTTGCGCGTATGGAAAAACAACATAGTATTCTTTCGCTAATTTATACGGGCCCTTGTGGTATATTACATTCCGATGTTAGTTAAAACCAACATAGCGGTGCCATGGCTCGGGTTATAACTCACAAAAATATTGGTTGAAAAAGCAAGCATGGTCGCACATTTTCGCCATTACACAGATATACACTCCGCATATATTTATTCTCATACAGCGTCCGAGCGCGTACACATATAAGGGTCTGCTGCCCTTTAGTGTTGTTTTTTCTACCCGCTAGCTTTGAAGTTTTACTTCAAACAAAATTGTGGTGTTGGGTACTTATTTATATTTGTATACGTGCGCTGGTGTGTTTGTTAATTTCGGCAGGAAAAAATCGAGGATTTTTTTTTCACCCGAAGGTAACGAACACTGCGCCGGTACTCGAATGATTTCAATTTTCATATTTATTCAAATATTTTTACCGTTTTACGTTTCGTAATCCGCGTGCCACTGCTGTAATGCACTGAGCCTTAGGTAAGTGTGCTTTTTTCCACCAAATGGAAATTGCTTACAAAAATAAAAATACAGCGAGCGTTATCCTGAAAATAAAATGCTGATCCGGCAACAAGTAAAGTACGGGAATACAAATAAGCTATTTTTCATATATTAGTTATATATGAACTGACTTTGACAACTTCAATAAAAAAATCCACGTTTTTCATTTGGAAACATCACTTCACGGGTGATATTCAAAATTGACAATTGCTTCGTGTTTGTAAAAGTCTTGGGACACAAACGAGTGTCGTCAGGAAGCGAACTTCATTGTCATGTTTGATACATTGTTGTTTGGGAGAAACAAAGACGCGAAGCAAGTAGTGCACAATACCCACACGGAGAGAGTAGTGTTTTTGACGCTCCTTACTTCCTCTCGAGCAGAATCCACGGTGGCATCCTGCAAGGAGCAATGCTCTCGGCACTGTCATGTCAAAACAGGTCAAACTCGAGTTACTCTATGTCTACACCTAGCTGTTGAGAATTGAGTGCGTACACGCCATGCCACATCGTCACATCACAAAGGTGTGAGGCTGTTAGTTTTCCTGTTCGTTCTCTCAGCATTTGCTCATACAGGCATCCGATTATTTGACACAAAATTGTTGTCACTGTAGAGTTACAACATTTGAGGCTATAAATAGTGGGAGGAAAACGTTTTTCATTGTAAAATAAATATTTGTACACGCTATTGAAATAAAACTTACAGTGGAAATTGAAACCCAAACAAGTTGACTTGAACCAGTTTTGCATTTCAGCATTTCACACTCTATCATTAAAACGAAAAAAATTGAATTTGGCTTGGCTTAGTGTGTGATATCATACTTTCCCAAGTTGTATCTGTTGGGATATTTTCAAACCATTATCGGAGCAACTAGACGAATTGTTAAGAACCTTGAGGACTTTGCTCGTATTTATTTTCTTGAAACAAACTTAAAATTATTGCTTAAAGTCATAAAGATGATCTTTGTTTCACCTGGTTGACTGAATGAGAAAGGGTGATAATCCCCTAAAGTATAGCAAGGGATAGAGGAAGGCTACTTACTAACCTACCTCACACAAAAATGTGATCAAATATATCGAATCTCAATTCCAACAAACGCCTATGTTGCGTGCCCACTCAAATTTGTATAATGTTAATTTGGCGCATCGCTTCGTCCAAAGCAAATATACCTACCCGTATATCCAGCGTCCATGACCGCCGCTATAGAGCAAAGGAAGAGCTCGAACCGCCCAAGAGAAAGGGAGTAGTTCTGGAGAAGGCCAGCCAGAATGTTCATGTCCTAAAAGCACTTGACCAATTCAATGGCGGTAATTAAGTAACATCCATGCCGGTCTGCCTGTAGCCTTAAGCCAAGCTCTTTCGCTATCTTGGCTAGCGCTAAGACAACTTGTCTCTGCTAAGAGCTGACGCCATCACAATGAGACCAAGAGAGTAGGAAACCTTGTTACGTAAAAGGAAATCTGACAATTATTGGCACTGACACGACGTGGGATATCGACGCTGTTTATTTTACGCTTGAGTGCTTGCGTTGGGAACGCGGCACGCTGCTAGGAAATATCGGATTTTGCCTCTTGATTAATTTTCTAAGCAACGATGTGTTGATGGGTTGATGGTTTGATTAGTTGTATGATGGCACATTTGCGCGTGCAGCAATTTCTTAGACAATTAATGAACGACAGTGTGTCAGTTTGAATACTGCTCTCTGTAAATATTAATATATTAATCTTAGTAAAATAAAAATTCAAATTTAATTAAAAACTTTCGTTTTTTTTTTGCTTTTGATATACCGTTCGACAATTGAACGAACGATAATGAAGGAAATGAATTAAATCATAGTTTCAAAGTTTTAGTTTGCCTTAAATAAGGATTCAAAATTGCGTCATTCACTTTCAGTTTCAGTGGCATCTTTTGCTGGCTTCCATGCCCTATATATAAAGGGTACGTGTATATAACTACGCAGGAACCAACGCAAAGCCTGGCTCTCATAGTAAAAAAAACTAGCCCCAATGGCATGGATCAGCAGAAAAATACTTAATTTTTTCCCGCTCGAGGGATTTAGTAGCACTACGCATTATTTGAACAACAATTTGTGTACCGCGACAGAGACCCTCATGACATTAAAACATTTTATTCCACCCTTTCACCCCACCCCCACCCCACCGCTACTCTGTGTGCGAAGCTATGTTTGTTGTATTCAAACATTCCTCGCTGGCCGCCTTCAAAGTAGCTCTAATTAGAATTAGACTTTCCCTTTCTAAGAACCTTATATCATTGTTTACGGGGTTTGCATGCTGCAATTAATGTCCGGATGCATAATAAGAGCAATTAGTAAAGCCTTGCGGCGGTCTTTTAAGTTTCCCATTATACGAACTTTCCCTGCCATTAACTAAACAAAATGCACACATGCGGGACGGACCAACTCACCCTCGGAACATTGCGAAAATTGTTTGTGTTCCCGCCTTCGTGTACTGTTTTCTTTTTGTTTATTTTGTCGGAGTGAATTTCCAGCTGGACTGTAAGTGGCACAAAGTTTTGATCTGCGTTTAAACGAGTCTGAGTAATTTAATTTGAAAACCACAAGTAAATTATTCAAGGCGTAACTAGTTTATGTATACAGCAATATGCATGGCTCCTGGACGCAACCCGCAGAACAGGCGACGGAGCACGGCACCTCCACCACAATGGGAACTAAGTCTCAAGGTCGGAAAATAGGCCCTGCTGAGCCGTGATTCACAAAGCAGGCTTATCAGCATTTCATTGGCTGTTACCATGGTGACGACAGATTTTCCTTCGTGGTTATGACATCCCTTTCACTTGAATCCTGACCAAGAAGCTTACGCCACGAAGCACAATCCCAAGACAACGTAGTTTTTGCTTTCTAATTAACATAGCGATCGTTGTGTAACGCACCGATGTATTGATTGTCGCTTTGCAAGTGACCGGTAAGTGTAGGAAATGTCACGCGCTGCATGCTTATAGACCAACTTGTTTTATTGTCAGAACGTGCTTGAAGGCCCGATGACCTTCGCGTATCGTTGAAAACCGAATCCTTCGGTATAAATTTGATTGAAATTCGGCAAGCGTAACACCGTCTAGGCTTCGCAGAATCGCGGCCGCTGCGTTCTAAAAGAGACCAAAGCATTGCTTTTTTTTGGTAAATCAATATTCCATATAAGTATTTCAAAGCCTCAAAATTTATATAGAGCTATATAAACCAGGCATATATCAAAGATTTATTATGCCTATATAAAATATTGCACTACATAAATATGTAAAATAGATTTATTCATTTTACTAGGAGGAGAGCGTGTACACATTTTGTGGACCAGCATTACTATTCAAATCATGTGTTTTGATGTATAATACGACTCGTTTTAAATTTGAGTATATTATTATAATATATTGCATACAGATCACGATCCACCCGGGCGAAATGTCACCTTTCCAACTTTGTGTCTTTTATTTTTTATACTTTAACCCATATTCTGTTCGAAAGCGGTACCTACCTACAGGTGAAAAAGAAATATTAGCAAAAACTATCTGGATAGGTTGCATTATCTAGAACCACATGATATTCGGAGAGTCGAAAGAGAATCATATATAGCATTATGTAGATAGAGTGGAGGTGGTTTTCATATTTTTAGTGTGTAAAATCAATTTTATAATCCAATATCTTTATGTTTAATTGATGATTGAGGAATTTTTTTTTGTGATGGGATGAATATTCATATAATTAATTAAGCTTTATTTTACACTCTGAGATATTTTTACTCGCTTTGGAAGTAATGAAACAATAATACAAGAAACGCTGAGGATCTTTGAAAAACCTCTTCTGCTGTTCTTGAGACTGTAGGTAGAATCGCATCTCGTTTCTTATTAATAATTATACTGAAAGCCCAGGCGGCTTGTGAATTGCTCAAATCATATTCTAATTAGTTTCTTATATTCGTGAACTATGAATTCTTATACACAATGGGTGTAATGAAGCCTAGAAATATCACCATAATACGAATCCTTGGAAAAAATATCTCGTCTTGCCTGCATAATTATCTCGAGCATGGTTGAACTATGACGTGTCTTTCTTGCATCTTCTTCGATGATAAAATCTGTGATCTTGTCCTTAGGTATTAGTCACCTGCATTTTCCTTTCGAAAGACATAGGAAAGGTTAAAAAAAAAATTCACTCGGAACTACGTTGGTTTGCGCTTGCAATGGTGAATCACTTCTAGCATCTCTGTCAAGGCGAGAGAGTGTGCAACTGAAAGCAACCAAACGCTTTGCCGTAGCGTAATACGTAGCGTAATACGCAGCGACTAAAGCTACTGGAGCAAGGGTTTCAAGATGCCGAGTGGAAGGCATCAGCGTGAAAGCCAAGAAACTGGAAGCACATCAGCCAGGTGGACTTCAAGGACATTTCCCAGATGTCGTGACCTCCACTTAAACAAGGGTCCGGCGAGGAGAAAGAGAGTGCCCAACGTTGTTTACACTCCAAAAACTTGTACCGTGCATCGCATGTCAAATAACCCTTTCGTATCAAACATTTCAAATATTAATTCCAATCCTGCCAGTTCTCATTTCTCTTACGATGACACGATCAACATCGTATTTTCTTTTCGGAACTCTTTTCCTCGTTCTGTCTCATCATAACTACATTTCCCTTCAGTTGACATAATAGCTTATTTCGATTTGGAATTTCCACGCCCATAAGTTCGTTTTCATTTTCTCTCGCATCCATCTGTTTGTATGCTGTCATCCTGGTGGCTGATGATAGGCCCATGGTCGTCGCGGGGTTGGGGGTTAGCAGGGGTGGTTTAGGGGGTGGGATATTTGCCCATGCAAGATTGACGCGGAGGCCTCGAAACCGGCTGGTACAGAACACACACACACCACCGTCAACCGGCCCTTCTAGATTACATGTATCAGGAGTTGTGACAAGCAAACGCCAAGCGGTGACATCTGTTGACTGATTATCATATAAATCAAATCGACTTTACAATGCGCGGGCCAGGGCGCCGAGTAGTTTAGCATAATTCTCTCATGCAGCGGAACGCGACGCAGTTGTCAGCGAGACGAAACTTTTACCCGCGCGAAGAAACGGTGACTAGACGCGACGTGGCCTCGCGCTTGCCACGATGATTAATGCATTCGTGAGTTGTTTCATTTTTTATGCAAGTAAACGCAAGGAAATTCAGCGCGGTACGTGTGGCGAAGCAGCGCTGATTCCTTCCGTGCCCGTCGCCGGGTCAGTGTGCAACTATAAAATTTATAAATCACTCATCGCACCGAAAAGTATGAACAACAAAAAGTGGTGGATTCCGCTGCACAAAGTACTGGCTATGAATTATGAAACGCGGCGCAAATTCCCCGCATGGATTCCATCTGACATGGCAGATAATGGGCAAATTTATTTTGCTAGCTGCAGTTCCACATCTCGCTGGCTGCGAGATCTCGCGAGGTTAACCACCCGTCAAGGGGGAGATATTTTATTTTTGTCAATTTTCGATTTGGTGAGTGCAGATATGGAGTCGAGCTGCCTTGACTTGACGATCTGATGATATTTTTATTAGATTCATATTCGTGCACACTAAAAGATTACAAAGGATGCATAAAATATTTTATGAATAACTCATGAAGACTAAACTTGGTAAAGGTGAATATTACAGGAGAGATTTCTTGTTCAGCCAATTGCATGTGTAGTCCATGAAACGTGGGCCACGGCCATTTTATACTAAAACCATATAACACGACGAAATGACAGCAGTGTCATTGTCATAACGGCGCATTCACTAATTTCTAGACATACCTATATTGTCGCTGGCAAACACTAGACCTGTGTCATAATCCGACCCCAACTGTCATAGGTTTACACGTTTCAACCCCTGTCTTAATATCAAGGACCTTCCATTAATATACCAAGCAAACAATAATTAACAGGGAATACTGGAGACTTTAGCTGGATTAAGGATGAATTAAATAGTACAATCACTTCTGGACAGCTGCCCAGCTAACGTGTAGCCACAGTGCGCCAATGTCTCCTCCTCCCTCCACCCCCCTTCACGTATCTGTGCAACTTCCATGTGGAATCGACGTGGGTTATGTATAGTATGTAGATAAATGAAAGATTAAGTATTCACTGGTTAAGGCACTTTGGATTAAGTGCCAGGATTATAAATTCTAATCCGAGAGAAATTCGCATTGAGCTCGGGATCAGTGGTACCATAATTGCGAAGACTAAATTGAATATGAAAAGAGGAACGCTTGTTTCGTTGCTGATTGAGTATGTAGGTATTGTGTTTTGTAAGGATGGTATTATATGCACCACATTCGTGGCAAATTTCTCTCGGGTGGAATAAATTACGAGAAAATGCAGCTTATTTCTTGGTGTACTCTTTTTGATTTCTAATCTTTGCTATATTTTCTTTTCATCCGCAAGAATAAGAAACATCCCCGCATGGAAAAGCGCGGTAATATCTGCAATTTTGTTGTTCTACATAGCTATTATAGAATCAATAGAGCTCATGGAAAAATTGCATAATGCAGGTTCATTGTAAAACGAAAAAATAATCACGAAAAAAGTAGGGTTTTAGTGGAATGGTTGGCTACAATAAATTGAATTATAGATAGTAATAGAATGCTCGTGGGGGAGAAGTTGGTGCATTGAAATATCCGTTCCCTTCTGATAATTCAATGATATTCGGAAACTTCTCTACCACAATATATCCATTTGGCAAAGAACCGTACCAACTTATTCAAACTAGGACTGGGTAATATGTAAATTGCATTACCACGCTTTGTTTTTTCGACTCTAATTCGTAATACTTTAAGTACGTTAAATTACTAAACTACATGTTTTAAAAGCGGATTATGGTAATCAATTGTTTCTAGTGCAAGCGGCAGCAATAGTACTTTGCAGTTTCGTTCCGTCTGAAAAAACAGTGCCGGGCATAAACTTTAATTGCAATTAATTTTATCAAATTATGCTCGCGTGGAAAATGTACACACGGTTATATCACGTACGCTTGAATCTGGAGCCCTCTTCGACAAGGTGCTCATGAGATTTGAAAATTCGCTCAATCCTCACGTTCTTGATCTACTCAGACATCGCTGCAAAAAAATCTCTCTTCTCTCGAATAATATGCGAATTAATTGGGAAGTAAGATTTATCCTTGCCCAGGTGAGAGTCGATGAAAAATTTATCCAGAGATTTTAATTACTTCTTGTAGTTCGTCTACAAATTAAAATTAACAATCTTAAGAATCATTTCTATGCACACATTTAAGTCGTTTAAATTCATTTCTTCGTCAAGAAAGCAGGTGAAAATATAATTTTCATAACACAGTACATGATGCATAATATTTAATTAAAACTACATCAGCGAATGGCTAAATCCCTTAATTTGCCCTGAAAAGCAATTTGAATGAAAACAAAAACAGTCTCCCATTCTCCACACCAGCATTAAATAAATAAAAGCTAATACACTTAACAATTCTTTAAACACCCCCGACGCCGTAATGCGGGCGCTTAGCAAAGAATGGGCCGCCCTCCCCCCCCCCACCCTCGTCAGCAAGCCGCGCGTTTTTGTTCAAACATCGTCTCCGCTCGCTTCTTATTAGAAGTGTCGCAGTTTGCGACGGCGGTCCCGCGGGAGGCCGTCGACTTTGCGACAAGCAACATGGGCCGGTGCCGGCGCGTCCCTTCGGACTTGTCGCAAAAACCAGGGCCGGCCGCCCGTCAAAGCGGGGGACGCGTGCAGCGAGCAGAGCGCCTCTGGACGCGGTGTTAACCGTAGACGAACAAAAATATCCCCTTCGGTCGCGTCCAAGATGCCGCGCTGCAGCTTGATGGGGAATGGGAGTCGCACTCCGTTACGTGTGTGTGCACATGCTAAGCAAACAGCAATACAATCATGTAAAAAAATATGCTTGATTTTTCATCGTCCAGTGTTCTGTAGTTTCAACTGGGAAGAATGTCAGAATTCCAAAAAGCACGTGGACCCTGTATGCTTATTGCTTTTTTTTTGCACAGATTGTAAACGGGGGAAGCAGCAAATTTCGTAGAAAACTAACAATATTCTGATTGATCTCCTATGTGTTCAGGTAGCTCCATGCTTTTTTCCGTACTGAATAAAAGATGTGCGTGAATAAATATCCGATTGATGTATCGTAGGCGAGGATAAACAGAGCAAAAAGTCGTCAAATAAGAAAGTTTGCGTGCACGGCGGTATATCAAGCTGAATTTTTTACCACGTGCTCAGAACACCCCAGGAATAATTACTGTGAAATACCACCCGGAACCGCCCCCCGGAACACCCCTTAAAAAATTGACAAAGTCAAAAAATGACAAAAATGTTTAAAAAATGTTTTATTTAAAAACGATCATTTGAAGTAAATCTCAGATTTCAAAATATCACTCAGGTGTGTGTTAGCATATGCTAAACAAGAATCAGTAGCAAAACAAGCAACTTTTAATCATTGGATAGTCAATACTTGCAAAAAATAGACCAAAAATCGCTCGAAAATAATTACACGGCAGGACAGTTGTTCGTAAAAATCCAATTTTCGTGTCCGTACATTAATAAATGTACCAATGGATAGCTGTGTTCATTGGGTAACAGGAAAAAAATATAAACCACTCAAAACGTAAACTTCATAGCAGAGTTTTTTCAAAAGAAGCAAAGCGCGTAGCGTAAAATACGTTTCCCGCCGTAATGTTACACGGGTTAAATCATTGTTAAACCATGGATAACTAAGTTCAAATGCATAAATTGATATAAATATCCACAAATATTGTCATAATGCAAAATAAATGTTACTCAAAGGGGAAGAAAACCACCCCAAAAACTACCCCTATTTTTGCGATTTTTTTTGCTACCAATATTGTGGTTTTTTCTTCCTCCGTAATTTGGGGTGTTGATTATTAAGCATTACTCAACCAGATCATGCATTTTACCCAAAACGCACCCCTAATTAACAACTCCAAAACATTATTAATCGGGCGACCAAGCTTGAATGACGAATGTAGGTAGGTAACAAAGTGTCCCTACAAACAGTTTTGTTTTCAGAAATTTAGTCACTTTGCTATAATTCCGATTTAAATGTCCATAATTTCTTGTAACAAAAGAAATGTGTCCATAAAACACCCTAAATTGCGATGTATTTGGCACAAAAGTAGGAATTTTATGTAAGCATCCACCGGATCTTGTTTTTCTATATATATATTTTTGCAGGCTGCTGAACCAGTTAATAGATGGATTCTAAATTTTTACCATTTTCATGAAGATATAATTAAATTGGTAGGGATGAGTGTCCTTTGAGCACTTCGGCGCACAATAAACAAGGAGCACTGCGCTGCAAGAAGTGGTCGTTGCAAGAAGGGACCTGCATGCACGCAAGATCTTCATGATTGCAACTGCATGCTTTGGATGGTTAGAAGCCAGGAATTGGAATTTAGAAACCAGGGAGTTGTGTAGTTACTTGCCGGTTAAGAAGAAAATATCATTTTGACCACCGATCAAATCAAGCCTATTTAAAATATTTGCTTTTGGTATTACTGCTGCAGATTTGTTTCAGTTTTGTTCTCGTGAATGCTTTCATGGCTGCAAGGTTTATTCAGATTTTATTCTATGCAGTTGAAAATCTAGCGACACGTTTTTCATAATGAATTATGTTCGAAATTTAATCATGAATGACATCATAGAAGGATAAGAGTTGATGGGAATGAATAGTGTATCGCATCAGCCGATAAGGCTGATTTATAGCCAGACACAAATGTTTTTTTCTTTCTTCCGTGCTTCCTTCAATTATATCGCGAAGAAAAAGTGAAAATCCCAGTCAAACAGTATTTGTAAGATCTAAGTGTGTAAGCAAAGAATTTAATCTCTCCAACTTTTGTTTTATTCGCAAATGACTTATTGGACCCACACAGACGCGGACGGCCCGGGGTGCAATCACTCCCCGGGACTCGGTCATTCCCAATCGAGAATAAGAGATTCAATATAAGTTTTGAATGTTTTGTTTTGGTTTCCATTTCGGACTGAAGAAACCAATTGACACAAGGGGATGTGGGACTTAAATGTGTGTGTGTGTGTATTTGAAAGTGGAGTCATTTTAGTGCAGGTATATAGGTAGTCTTAAATTGTGAACAGCGACCCTCAATGTTTAGACTTTAGCTGCGCGTGGATGACTTAACTGGTGCATGGATCAACATTTTTATCTTATTCGACATTGATTTGAAAAGGACTTCAATTAGTTAACTGCGTTTAACTTATTTTTGTATAAGTAACAATCATGACGTTTGTGTGTATTAAGTTATTGACAAGCAGAGCGACACACATGTTCTAACGTCTTTCAACCGGCACCAGTCCAACCTTATACTTTACAGGGGTGATCTGAGTCCGACTTCTTATAAAAACTGCAATTAGTCTGCAGTTGATTTTCTTTCCACTAACAGATATCCTATTTTTCTGAGTGGAACCATAGAATAAGGAGGTTCTTACTTCTTATTCTTGGTGGAACCTTGTTTCTCTGGTGTTTTCTAGGGACAAACCTAATTTAAAGCAACTCCGAACTAAAATAATTGTAAGCTGTGTGAACCAATAAGGGGGTGCAAATGATGTATTGAGTTGTGTTCTTATTTCTTGTTGGTGCATCTATATTGTGCCATAGCATATAATTTATATGCACTTTAAATATTAATTTACCATCACGATTAGCTTTGTATCTCTAAAACTAATTACAATAGATTATGCTAAGGAGTTGTAAAATAGGGGTGCGTTTTGGATAGAATGCATGATCTGGTTGAGTAATGCCAAATAATCACTACTCCAAATAATGGAGGTAAAAAACCCCAATATTGGTAGCAAAAAAAAATCGCAAAAATAGGGGCAGTTTATGGGGTGGTTTTTTCCCCTTTGAGTAACATTTATGTTGTATTATAACAATATTTGTGAATATTTATATCGATTTATGCATTTGAACTTAGTTATCCATGGTTTAACAATGATTTAACCCGTGTAACATTACGGCGGGAAACGTATTTTACGCTACGCGCTTTGCTTCTTTTGAAAAAACTCTGCTATGAAGTTTACGTTTTGAGTGGTTTATATTTTTTTCCTGTTACCCAATGAACACAGCTATCCATTGGTACATTTATTAATGTACGGACGCGAAAATTGGATTTTTACGAACAACTGTCCTGCCGTGTAATTATTTTCGAGCGATTTTTGGTCTATTTTTTGCAAGTATTGACTATCCAATGATTAAAAGTTGCTTGTTTTGCTACTGATTCTTGTTTAGCATATGCTAACACACACCTGAGTGATATTTTGAAATCTGAGATTTACTTCAAATGATCGTTTTTAAATAAAACATTTTTTAAACATTTTTGTCATTTTTTGACTTTGTCAATTTTTTAAGGGGTGTTCCGGGGGGCGGTTCCGGGTGGTATTTCACAGTAATTATTCCTGGGGTGTTCTGAGCACGTGGTAAAAAATTCAGCTTGATATACCGCCGTGCACGCAAATTTTCTCGATTCGGCTCTAGTTGCTTCGCCTATCGCCATGCCTGTAACAAAATACCTACTTGACAATGTATCGCATTTGCAATCATTGGCATAAAAAGTGTGCACACATCAGCGTTTTTTATTAGCTTAAGTATTCGCACAAAAAAAAACATGTTGATTCAAAGGGAACGTAACAAATTTGACATTTTCATTTTTCTATATTTTCTTTTTGGTTCCCGGTGAAAGCCGTTCGTGTAGCTTCACACAGCTGTTTGTGTTTGCAAACTAATCTAAACTGGCCCCGCGATGTAGAATTTAAACAACATGATGGCACAGATGTACATGCTGGCGCTTGCCGCGTAGAATAACTGACCGGGAGAACGGGGCAAACGGGGGTGAAACGGGGGATGGCTGAAATGCTCTGCTGACCGAAATAGAGAAAGATTTGATTTATAACTTGCAATGCCAAAAACTGGCTGCCCCTTTCGTATAAGTCATCTTTTATAGGGGGGTAGAAAGTTTGGTGTAGGTGTAGGAGGGGTGAGCGGGGGGGGGGGGTGCGGGGGGCGAGGGTTGGTATGGGGGGTGGATTTGTGGGGATGTTAGCTGGAGGAGTAATCTTGGGGCTGACAAGTATATCAGAAAAAAAACTTACTTTTTTTTTCGGTGGAAAGACAAATATTAGAGGAAAAGAATTGAAATACGAGAAAGTATGATTTGCAAATAGCAAAACACACATGGTGCTGTGTCTTGACTTTTTTTGCATTGAAAATCCAATGTTCTTTTTTTAGAGAAATTGGGTGCAAACAAAATAAATTTTACGTGACACATTGAAAGCTAAACTACAGACTAGCCTCAGGTATTTTATAATAAGTGAACTTTTTTTACGGACCACGCGTTTTTTCAAGCACATAAAAATCATATAATGGAAAATTCCACATCACCCTTATCGCTGGAAATTGTATACAATTTAAAAATGTTTCTCCAGCAAAATTGCAAGCATCAGATAATTAAACCGATCGTATATTCTAAAACGATACAACCAAGCACAATACTTTGCTATTTTAGTACACTTTTTATGATAATAATACAATAAATAACGTGTCCTAGCCCATGGTTTTAACGAATTATATTATACGGTATTATATGTTATTCCGCTGTATTCGCTATGTGTATGCATGGTATATGGCATTGCCATTATAACACTTGCATCCTACCCGTATATCACATTCTCACAGTGCTACTCTAATCTTCTAAATACGTCATGAAAGCCCATTACTTTACAAATCCCCATCACCATACGTGAGCCGTAGTACAGTGGTAACAAAAATGTACATTGCAAAATACATAATATACAGCAAACAACACATCCTTTCGGATCGGCGCTATGACTGCTTCGTTTATCTGGAACAGGCGTCGTGTGCAGTCGCAATAAACGTGTTTGTATGCAAGTCTTACAGATTGCTTTCTTTTACGACGAGAAAATGTTAAACTGCAATATACCATTGTTTATTGCGTTCCAGCGAACTGCATAGAAGACTTGATTAAACCCTGGTCGTTTTAATTTTTCCAATGATTTAGATCCGTTTCATGCTCATGGCACAAGTATGCTTATGCAACCATCCCATTACGGTTATTGTCTCCAGTTCACGAGCGTAACCTCCGAACGAAGCTTTTCCTATTTTCATGCTCGATTTGCTCGCGGTAAAGAAGTGAGGTAGTGTACTCACATTCATAACGGACGAAGAACTAATAATTTCCAACGAGCAGATAAAAAGCTTTTGACTTTGTGGTTTCTTAGTATCAAAAAGAAGTATTTTACTACATCGCATACATGCGATAGCTTTGAAATATTGACTATTACAAGCGTGATTCACGGTGGTATATTAATATATTTGGTAACCCCCTAAAGTAACACCCCAATACGCATCCAGCCTTGCAACGTACCACTGCGTTTGCTCCTGCACTTGCCTATTGTTGCAGCTTGCATATCGCATTCTCCGCGTCAATCCATTGTGTGGATACAATTCAAGAGACACTCGCTGTTCTGTTTAGTATTTTGTCCCCGGTCGCTAGCTATTTCTACTCCAAATGGCATGGCTAGATTAATTACAGTAATAAACTAGTATACGTTATTATGCTAGAATTGAAATTCCGGTGATACGTTCTATAGTTGTTATAATAATATGAGGCTAGACATTGTCCGTTCATGGGGAAACAAATTAAGCCATTCAATATTCATATTTCGTAATTATTCGAAAATGGCCCATGCCAGTGCGTGCTACATTGGGGGACTGCTGTATCAATGCTTTACTTACATTGTTGTGATATCAATTGTCCTGACTGGACGGAATTTATTGATGTGCGAATTAAATTGGCGAAATTAATCGAAGTCTTTTATGCCAACTCTGTGATACTTCGTGATAGGTTTAACTCATTGAACGGCTGTTCAATGAACCAACTGTTCATAGTTTCTCGGTTTGGTGTTGCGTTTGCTTCTCACAGCATCAGCAAAAGTCTTTCCGTTTCTTTCCCAAACGAATCTTATCTACTTTAAGCTTCACCATCACCTAACTTTTTTAAGAACACTACTTTTCTTTTAGGAAATTCCTGCGATCATAGTGTCTGTGGAAAGTAGTGTTTTGACGCTTTCTCTGGCATATCTCATCTCTTTAACCGTGGAGGTGCCTTTTACGAAAATCTCCTGCTAATAATTATTGGATGCGCAAGACGTATTTGCAGCATTTCTAGCTTTTTTGTATTTTCCCACTCGTCTCCATTCTCTAGGTAATTCGTTTTGTAATGCAAATGAGAATTTGATGGCTCATTCAGCTCCATTAAAATAATTGAAGTTCTTTTTTGCGTCTACTTTGTGTTTCGCTTAGAAATATTACCAACCTCTAACAAGTTTGACAGGCAAGCCACGAAGAATGGAAATATATGTACAGTTCATTACATTACAGTTCTTCTAAAAAGATATTTTGATAACGTAGACATTTTTGCTATTACTTTTTTAAATTTAAATAGCCCCTTAATGATACCAGGATGTCAATATAATACATAGGCGCCCATAACTGTATTTTAGGTGTTTTTATGCTCTAAAATTAATTCCTTCGTGTGGATTGAGCTTTTTTTGTAAGATTTTCGTCTGGAGCTTTCTTTACACCCACGATGAAACGCGCTTCTCTTCAGCATAAGATTTTGTCGCACAGAAGGTTTTTGGTTTTGGGCAATTGTGAAAATGTGTTCTTGTCCTGAAAAATGTCTACGCCGCGTTCACGAAAAGGTTGACCTGCGATAGCTTTATCCAATTAAGGAATTGAGTATATAAATTGCGAATTCATGCAATTAATTAGGGACTCGACTCTCTATAGGACTTGGATTGCAAAACAACAAAAAAACCAAACAGATTACAAAAAAAAATCTGATTGTGACACTGATTTGTTCCGTCCAACCAAAAAAGTAGCAGCCGCTGTAACTTTCGACCGCTATCCCATAACGCGAGTTTCCAAACAAATTTTAATTAACATCGTGAATGGTTTGAAGCTCGCATTTTATTTTCCACTCATTTTCTTCTTCTTCTCCGATTCAACCATGCCAATTCATTTCAGTTCCCAACAAATCTTCCACCTTCATTTTCTTGAAACAATATTGCATGCCATTACTCCCGTATAAACACTATATCGTTTGACTTAGCTTTTATAAGTACATAGCGTTTCGCGCTTCAGCCAGCAAGAAGCGCATATAATGTGATGCATGCAGAATATATAATGATAATACGCGATAGCTATTAAACATCGCCTCCCCAGGGAGAACATTTGCTTCCGACTGAGCAGCACTTTAAACATAAAACTTCGTGCTGAAACCATCTTCAAGTTAACCTGGCTCCTCCACCGCGCGCTCGAGGATTTGCTGGCACGATTTGACTCTTGCTGTACATAAAAATCCAAGTTTGATGTTATTTTCACGGCGTAGAGTAGAGATTTCATCAAGAGAACTATCTCCCTACAAAATTTCTTGAGCATGTTTGCATTTTTAAAAGTGTGTCTAGCTTGGAACCGAAAATTAAATATCAACAGATGTCGTTTTAGGTACTTGATTTATGATATTATAAAATATATTATAAATATATTATCTGTGTATACCTTCGTTTCAGAAATAATGTAATCCAAGGGGAATATCTTTATTATCTTGATTTATTGAAATTAAACTGGAATTTCACTTTGAGCATAAAAATAGCTTGACCTAGGTTCTAGATGGTTCTAGCCACAGTGGCCAGGAAGTCCTGGCACTTCCAGGATTATTTCGCGTGTTCTGGCACCTCCACATTTCGCAGTACAGAGCGAGGTTAAGCAGGTTCACAGCTGCAGCGGGCATCGTTATATATTTTCCAGCCTAATAAATTAACGCTAGCATGACCCAAGTTTCATAAAACTTGAGAACAACTTATCTTCCTGGAGCAGGCACGATTTGTTCATCTATTATCAA
The DNA here is from genome assembly GCA_921293315.2 of Nemurella pictetii. Classification (NCBI taxonomy): domain Eukaryota; kingdom Metazoa; phylum Arthropoda; class Insecta; order Plecoptera; family Nemouridae; genus Nemurella; species Nemurella pictetii. The sequence goes on along the minus strand of OV121118.1, from coordinate 6,594,647 downwards.
CTAGTGCATCTGCAGTGTATAGTTGAAGAAAGAAATATGAGTTTATTCTCGACATTCGGGGATCTCAATCACAATTCAGTGCAGTTTAACCTCGGTTTATGCCGGTGCAGATAGGTAATACCGCGAAAATAAACATGTCGGAACGAAATCTCTGCTTGAGTTTTACTGTGTTTCATGAATATTTCGGACACAAATTCTGATACATTCGAAAAAGAAAAGCTTGCAGATAGAATACAGTAGCACGTATCTCTACAGAAACTGTTCGTTCTGCTTGGCTTGTTGCTGGAGAATCGCGGAAGTTTATCCGAGCTTAACTAGTATGCAAGGGTGGTTTTCTATTATAATGTTTCTGAGATTAAATTATTTGTGGTTTGCACGGGATCTTGGAGGGACGTGGTTTATTGTGATTTGTAAGTTCTCGAAGGTGTATTGTTTAGTTTATCCCCAACAGCAGTTTCCAGTTTCCACAAGGTAAAGGTAGTTTATCAAAACAAGTGGGCGCCGAGATGGGGATAATGAACACACCGTGCGAATCTGCCTTGAGATCGTGCGTAATACCGTGAGGAAGTCAGCTTTCTGCGTTTTGGGAAATAGATTGGTCCGGTGTAGAAATCACTGGATGTTCCTTGGAGGCTTTGGTATCGGATTTATAATTTCAGGGATGGTAGATACATGAGATACGCTAAAATGCTAAACAATATTTGTTGATAAAGATGAATATCTAATTTTGGTTCGGAGTTGATTACAGAACACAGCTGGATAAGGATATTTCCTCCCATGCGAAGCGAGATGATTTTTTGCTTGTGATCAAGTCAATGGCCTTTATGTGTGTGGGTACGATGCACGTGCCGTAGTGACAAGCGTGAAATATGAAGTGAATGTTTGGAACGCCTGTGGAAATGAACTAGTTATTACCACACAAAAGTCGGAAAATTGCAATTTATTTTCTCAACATGCAAATTATTTCCCTGTGAAATCAGTTCGAAGTGAAAAATCAACAAAATCAATTTTGAAGAGTCTCATTTTTCCATGCGGCGTTTTCGTGCCTTGATTTTAGAGTAAAAACTTCACTAAGCGAAAAAAAAATGTGCGCACTGTATTTACGTGTTCTCAGTACGAAGTCAAGTGTCAAGTCACGCTGATAAATGTCACAATTCGAATCTTTGTGCGAGAAGAAAGAATCCAAGCATGTACACAGACCCAAAACTCCAAATAAGTCACACCCCAGTCTTTTACTAAACTCACTCCAAGTTTTCAAAAAAAGTACGTTTGGTAAGGCTGTGTGAACCGATATAAATTATTAAGTGCAGAGCTTAGCATTCCAGACATAATTAAAACCTATATGATGGCACACATGCTCATCTGCTTTACACCACAACCGGATCAATTCAATTTCATCCTTTATTCGGAATGTGTGTCATCACGTCTCACCTTTCGCTGCGACTCGCAGCAGTTTACTATGCTTGTCTGCCCATTTGTAGCATCCCAAAAGTTTCCTTCGCTGGCTCAGCTCCGAACAGACTAAACAAGCGCGCGCTTTGCCAAGAAACAGAGCTAATAAAATGCGGTGAGAAAGTTGAGACGCGGTTCACTTCCAGCGCCGATCGTACGTTCCGCATGAAACTGCGATTAAAAGAATTTTCTCTCAAGAAAGCCCGTATGTTATATCTCAGTTTCATTCGATGGTTCAAACAATTTTTAAAACGTTCACTTTGATCCTTGCCACGAATGGAAAGTGGGTTTGCTTCAAAAGACACGCAATCATCTTAATCGTATTGATTTTGTTAACCATTATCTGGTTAGGCTGGCTGCAAATCAAAGGGTGCTCCCCGCCGAGTGTGGCCCGAGCCTAATGAACGCCTCTTAAAGAACCGCCACCAAATTACGTGCTCGCAGTTCCGTCCCGTCGTTGAAAATGCAATAAAACCTCATTATCAATGAAACGCTCGACGGCAGCGTGAAATCGGCTGGGGAAATGCAATCACAGTGCTCTTGAGTTTTCCGTGGGCTCGTGATGGGCTGGTGGGTGCTGCCTGGCGGGGCGGGGCGGGAGGGGCGCGGGGAGATGGGGGTGCAGCAAACGTTACATGCAATCCTCCCGCCATTATCATCGTTAGAGCTGGCCAAGGGTAGAGAGGCTTCATCCACCGAGAGTCGTCAACTTACAGCATGAACGCCAATTGCACAGCTTCAGATTTGAAGCGCAGATATCATTCTATTTATTCGGCATGAAATTGGGTTTTGACATGGGATATTAACCTCACCTTCCACTTAATACCATAATTTTGGAAAAACGGGCCATGATTGTTAAAATTTCTAGTTTGGCCAAGAATTATACAAAAATAAATCTGAATGTCCAGAAAAATGCACAAATAGGATTGAACTGCAATTGAAAATTGAAAGCAGTCCTTGTGCTAGCAGGCAGCGTGTGAAAAGCGTGTGCATTTTGCAGAAAACGAATTGGCGATTATGTGGGCACTTTAAGCCGGCGATGTATAGGGCAAAGCCGTGCAAGCTTGCAGCCGGAACAGTGCCTAAGCCGTGGATTCCGACATAAATTACCCGCCGGTGCAGATTTGCAGAGCGGGAGGGTGTCCCTCTTCCCGCCCCACTCTGCACCTGGTGACGTTGAACCGTGCAGGGGTGCATCACAGCGACACCACGGTGATATTATTTAATTGTTTGTCCAGACAAACATTTTACAGGTGTAGCTATGCCCGGTGGCACCGTGTGAAATCCCGGGGTCCTGCAGCATTTACTGCATGTGGACCCGACACCCCAACACCTCTGATGGGATTTTGGGGACTTGGGTTTTTTGGGTCACTTCTACGCCAATGGGTGCCTGAATGCCATTTAACTGGACGATATTGGTTTACCTTTGCCTTCAGGCAAAGGTCAAGCAATTAAGTAGCAATTACTTGAGAGTTCGAGTAGGAGGCAAGTTCCTCGAAGTGATTTAGTTAGGGTTCAGATTGGGAGTGTATAAATCGGATTAATTCAGGTGGTTCACTAGTTCCGTTTCACTTAAAGATACAGTGGAATTTCTTCATTTTCTCCGTCAACTATCGACTGGGGTGACAGTTTTTATGATAATTGTGAGGGAGTTCTTTGATAACTGTTATGTAAGACAGTTTCTGTAAGGGAGGATAAAATGCAGGGCCTGGCTGGGGAAGCAGCTGTGAGCGCGATGTGGGAGCGAGTTGGCTACTCCCTGTTAATCGCAGCGCTCGCTTCGTGGGCGCACCGCTGCGAGGAAACCTGACGTGCGACCAGCGCATTTCCTGAAAACCACGTAAAACCATTAACCCCGTGATTCCATGGCCCATTCAGCACGCGCGATTTCCTACACGTGGATTAATCAGCCAGCTTTGACATTCATTAACATTTTTTAATATTTATGTTTCGCCGACAATGAATTCTAGTAAAACATGAAAGGAAACAAATTCGGCGGTTTGTGCATATACCTAAATGGTAAAGACTAAACAGTGTGGACATAAACACAGTGTTTGTTTTATTCGGAATCGGTTCCTTCTTGTTGGAAATCGGATTTTAAATCAGATTCCACGAAATCGAAATGTTAATATTGCGAATATTTAAAAAAAATATATTTGTTTTCCATCGATGTGTGTAGTATAGTGTATTTACGAGCCAAAATTATTTCCAATGCCAGGAGCGAGTCCAGCTGTCACCCGAGTGCCGTCCGAAAAACTGATTTCCACATATTTTAATCCAATATTATACTGAATTTTTCAGGGATAATTCTAAAACAGCAAGGGTGACATCACACACAATTTTAACCGGATAATAAATGTTTTGATTAATAGGACGATTCGGCCGATAGAAAACACCGGCCTCATTTTTCTTCGGGGACTGATATGCAACAGAACACATTGAGTTATTAATATTTAGTTTGATTCAGCGTGTGCTCTCTGATGACATTTCATCATCATGCAGAGTGATCATAAAATTTAATCACCCACCGCCGAAATGAAACGTTACATTTGCCATGTTTCCGTAATTAAAACACGACGATATTGTGATACGTGCAGTTTGCCACCGAAATTAGCCAAAAGTTCATTATTTTTACGATGCTAGAGCCAATGTAGAAAAAAAAGACGTTTTATCCACCAGCATTCATTCGTTACGAATATTGGCATTTACAACGAGCAGAGCATTGAGTAGGATCCAGACATTCGCGATAAACCATTCTCTCGAATGCTCGGCACCGTCACATTTCAGTGGCTATGGGCAATGTTTATTCGTCAAAGAGCGTGGAATTTGTTTTTATTTTTGCAAATTAATTCTTACATTCATTGTATAACCGTCATTTTCAAAGGCCAATTGTAATTCCCATTAGCGTCCACCAACCGGTTGGAAGACCGTCACCACAATAAAAAACAATGCCATTGTTATTAGCCAATGTTAATGCTACGAGCCTAGTGAAGGTATTATTGTTTTCATATTTTCAATGGACTACCGAAGCATAGGGGCTGCTTTTAAGTGAACGGATTATATAATTAAATATCGCACGAGAGAGTGGAATCTTATGATGCATTGTTGGTTCACACGAACACATAAATTATCTCCCTGTGCTCTTCTGGTGATAAATGATTGTTGTATAGAATACCTTATATTAGCTCCCTGTTCTCACATCGCAGCGCAAGAACACAGCCCTTGTGTACAAAATACCACCCTTGGCGTAAAGTATCTGCCGTTTGTTCTAACTAGGTGCTATTTAGCATGCTTCAGATGGGAAGTTATACTAACCGCGGCTTAATTTCGGCATAAAAAATGCATGTATGTCTGATGGTCGTTACCTATCACAAATAAATTAACTGATCAAGGGGCTAAGAAGCAAATTAATGCGCAACTTTCTTTCGCGCACGACTTGAACTTTTTTTGCCCAGTGGAAAATAGAAACAAATAAATCAAGGGGTTAAGGGAAAGTTTTCCTAAATCTACCTTCTCGTTGTGCTTTGTTACGAATTGCGACTTGTAATAAATTAAACCCCTCATCAAGACTAATTATATATACTAAAAACAACCCTCCGAATATCGTGAATTTTGTCAACACGAATAAAATACCAAGTAACATCCATGCTTCAAGTTACTCTAACTCCGCAATCATTCATTAGGTTTTAGTAGCCACGTCTGACATCAGAAGTTTTAAAATCATGCAATAGATCCCATGTCAAACAGCTATAAACATGATCAAAGTAAGAACCTGCTGTCCGACCGATTGATAAATAGACACGAACGAAATGCTGCGATCTCGGGGCAAGCAAGCCCGTGTCAGATTTTATATACACGTGATTCAAGATAAGAAAAGAACTTTATAACATTTTTGCTCATAAAATACGCCCACGTATCAATCTGCGATATTCCCATGAAATGTAATAATTGATATTTAAAAAATTAACACAAAAAATAACTAAATCTACTCAAAATCCCCGCTTTAACTTGCAATGTGTAAAGACGCATTGACTTTTGTCTTCGCTCATTTGGTAATAATTTTCGATTAATCTAGAAATTGATCTTAGCAATACTGCAGGCAGTATAGCTTTGCGAAACGTTCGAAAAGTTTTAGTGAAAAGCTGAGCATTCAACAACCCAGTCAAATGGTAGTTTTTTTTTAACTAAAATGCCAAGATAAGAAAATATGAGTCTTCCAAACGAACTAATAATTGATCATCTTCCCTCGCTTGCTTCTGCTTTATCGACCGGCGGTGTCTCTTGACAATCGAGATCTGTGACATCGGGAACTCCGGGGCGGACAGACTGCACCTGTCGGCCGGTAATTTAGTGTGCCGTTCCACCCTCTGTCACGAGCCACGACGGCGTCCCCATCGGACACACTGTTTTCAGATGCTCGCTAAGGAAGCACGCATTGTTATGTAAATGAAATGCTTCCTTCCGTTCTCCACGAGGTACGAACTGTCACAGGTTTCCTTTTCTCGGTGTGCTATCGCGGCATTGGACGATGGTCCTTCGTTCTCGAAAAGAAGTCGAATAAAAATGCCAACTTTAAACAGATTTCTTTCTCTTTTTGTGTTTTAGATAAAGACTTTTTTCGTACCAGTAGCCGCCCACGGTATTTGTTTGAAAGAAAACCTTCAGATTAGCATTTTGCGAACTTTTCTTTTGATATACTGCAGTTAATTGTCTCATTTTTGCCATATTTTTGTATCAATATCACGAGTGCTCTTTTTATGTGGCTTCTCGTCTGGGAGACATTGTCGGTTCGGATACGGGTGTATTGGTAACATCTTTATACAATTAGAAAAGTATGGTATCGACCTCAATTTTGTCTTCACTCACAAAATGAGACGATAAATCTTGTGGGTACAACACACCAAAGTGCACCAATATATCACTTTATATTACAGCCAGATATAGGTGTAATATTTCTAGCGGACTTGAGATTATTATTTGGTGATAACAGTGATTATTTCGATGCAGGGTGGTAGAGAAAGTAATTATTGTTAAAGTGTGCCATGTGAAATAATTATGATGCGAAAATATGATTGCCAAACGCTTTTAGTGTCGGTATAATGAAGCCATATCCCAACGTTTAGCGGTTTGCTTATGCATCAGTGTTTTGATTGCCGCAATTTAATCGTACTTTAACCCAGACCGATTTCATGTGTGCCTTTGTAAAATAATGACTTCATAAACAAAACAACCAATACTAATTAAACCGATGTTTTATTCAAACCAGCCACGTTATACAGATCCATCCAATAGGAATAAAATAATAAAATATTAATTTAATCACTCGCAGCTCTGGATGGTTCTGCAGATATAAAATGTTCTAAATTTCAAACGCAAATGCCACCTCAGTGAGCTTCACGAATGATTATTTCGAAACGGGCTGACCGAGGACAAAACCTTCCCCATCAAACAGACCAATTTACTATTTCCTTGTCAAATTAGAATCCTCATTGATGTATCTCTATTCTCGCGCTAAGCCTATAGACACGCATAATCCTGGGGATCGTACGTCGATGGGCGTTGGGAGCGCGAGACTGGCCGTCATGCGTGCTTCTGCTAGCCACCTCTATGTGTGTGTGGCAGGAATATATTCATCGATCATGGGTTCGTTTAAACCGTCTGTCACCGCGACGCGCAGAACGGGGTGGTTAGGGGGTGGTGGTGGTGGTAGGTTGGAGGGTGGCTAGCGAGGAATCTACAAATCTAGGAGGATTTCAAACCGCATTCCCTCCACTGTGGTCCTATAATGGCGTGCTCCTATCACCGTACGCTTTAATTCCATCTACTCAGCTCGCAGCTAATGCTCGATGAATATAATATTAGGCGATACGGCATGCTATAAATAGGGTTTAAACCTACTTAGCTGATTGAACTGAATGTTCACGAAATGGTGATTGGTACGTTGAATAAGTTTACTTGTCTATTTCAAAGATGCGTGCAGTATACCTAGATACAATTCGAAAATCTGATGAAAAGGTTAATGTTTTTGGTGTCTTACAAGCAACAGAGAAAAAACAATTTTATTTCCATAAAATGGATCTTAACAGTATATTTCAACCTGTCTTTGAATTGAATTATGTACTTCCAGTCGGTTCGTACAACAGAAAATTGCAAGTGTCATGAATGCATACTACAATCCTACACTTAATACCTAATGAAACACAGCGATTACTTAACAGCAAGCATGATGTCGTTTATAACTAACATTATTCCAATTAATTGCATTTTGGCAGATTTCTGAATGCTTCGTCCAATAATGACAGTAGACACATTACGGTTCGGAATATGATTCAACTATCACCTTCAATTACCACCAATTGTCAGGGGTGGTTAAATACAGTTTAATTGTTGGAGGTCGTTTAGCACAGCAGTTGTCTTGGAGGACGAGGACTCCAGAAAAAATATACTGAAGGAGAAAGAATCCCGAGCAAAAACATTTTCGAGTCGGCATTTATTTAGATTAAATTTTTTTTGCAGGTTTTTACGAGCATGAGACGCGTTGCTTTGTATAAACAAGTCAAAGAAATTTTAATTTCGGCTTTGGGACGGCGCGGCGAATAAACAATAATTTACCGAATACATTTTCACATCAAAAAGTGGTTTTTATGCCGCTTCAATATTTGTAGGTTGGGTCTATTTTAGGTTCAAACCAATCCACGTTATAATTTCAATACGCATTCAGCTCGGGTAAGCATCCAATTGAGTACCTCGTTTGAATCAATAGCGTTTACAAATCCACAATCATAAACTATCTGACAAATAAAACAGTTATCTTCTTTATGCCTTCCAACAAATAAATTACATAGAAAATAGATAAAACAGAACAATAATGACGGACATAAATAATCATTTAGGAAGCATTTCCAAAATTATGACAGTCTCGTTAATACTCGATGGCTACTTTGTAGTAATGAGCTTTGAAAATGAAATAATAACAAGTAAAAATGGGGTATGTGTCAGTCGGCGCAGTCTGCTGATTCAGCTGCAATAATAAGCATTTATTGCGCGGACGTGAATTGAGCGCGCGCAACGTGATTATTGTGCCGGGGTAATGAAGTGCCATTATGGAACTGCGGCATCGAGCAATTACATTCGTGTGACGTACAGACTACCGGCTAGCCAAACGCTGTGCATTTTCTTCTGCAGAAAGAATTAATGATGTACCGCAAATGTCACGAAAATAACTAAGTTGTGTTTTCCTATGGCGTGTATTTTCCGCTCATGGCACGCTATTTTCAGATTCATAAATATAACTTGGTTTCGATGTGACTTTCTATTTTTTCCGATAGGCTTCACAACGGCTTTTCTTGCTGCGTTTGTCAGTCCTTGTAACTAGTCGGTTTTGCAATCGAGTTCTTTAATATTTCATTGTCTCGAATTCACGAAACTTTGTGTTTCCTAATTTTCGAACATTTTCAGAGATTTTCATTAAATTTCCCTAGTTCGACAAACTATAATCTCCTGTAAAAGTCACAAAAACTTTAAGTAATCCTCTAAATCTCTTTAGAAACTTATGAGGTTAAACTCTTACAACAACAGCTCTTACAACAACAACAAGAACAGTTTTGCTAATAATCTTGACTTTTTTGCCGACTTTTCTGTTATTTTTTTTCTCTGTTGAAACATTTCTGCTAATAGAAAACATACTTGACTCATTTTTCTATTTCAATAATTCATTGCACGAACTGTTTTGACAAAATCTGCACTAAGAACGGTTATCTCTTTTTTGTTACAGCAAATTGCAAAGAAAATGGGATAGAAAATTGCAAGGAAAGCATTTTATTAAATGCAGTTTGAAAACAAAGTCGTACATTCTCGTCTCATATACATGATTTAAGCTCAACCAACTAAGTCGTTCCTTTTCTTGTGATGGCTTTCAGAGACAAAATATAGATACACATTTCCATTCCCCATTTGCGGAATGCAGACATCATCATTATGCGATCGACAGTTTGTCTACGGCATAAACCACTATATTGATCGAGGCATCTATCCATTTAACATCTCCCTCCACCCCATTTGAACCACTTGCCAAGTTTCTCATGCCAATATTTCTGCACATTTTTAACAAGCTGGCGTCATTGACGCCCTCAATGGCACTTGCAACTGTCCCTTGCACTTCCCTCTCAGTTGCAGATTGAATATTCTGCAATGCACGAGCACCAGCCGAACATGCTGCAATATGCCACGAGATTTGAATCTGTACAAATTTACGGGTCGCTTTCCAACCCACATATGCTAATATGTCAGCATTGGTAGATGTTTGTATCAGAAGTTTCAAACTTGCTGATGTGGTGGGTTGGCTTGGAATGGTAGACTTCAATTTGGCTCCTGAGCGGGTTTTCTGAAGTGGGTTGAGGAATGAACACAGCGAATTTGATTAATAAACGTTATCAAAAATCCAATTGATAGACAAGATTCGATGAGACAGGTCCCATTTTAAATTGAATGTCTCGATGTATTTGCTCTGGTATTATGTAGAGACACCAATACGGTTAATAATTCATTGACATTACAAAACCTGCGTGTTGGAAAACAAATTTTCATATACATTATCCGTTCTGACATTTGCTTAGGAATAAATTTGATCAGCACATAAAACTTGACAGCCTAGGTGTACCTTGACGTAACAAAAACTGACAAACTTGTAATCCAGCTGGCTTAAGAGGGGCACCGTGCAATTGCAATGGAGAGTGGAGAATATGGCGAACGGGAAATGGGAAATGCGCTTCTCCATTATACGTTATCCGTAATTCCCTCTGACATATCATTTGATGACATGCCGTGCAGCTCGCGAAAGTGACATACGGAATACGGAATGAGAATGATGGATTAGTCGTTGTGGGCTGGTATTGGTCGGTAATGTTCGGTAATGTTCGGTAATGTGGTTGGATAGGTTTCTTTGTCATCATGATTAGAATCTGAAGACTAGATAGCAGATAATAGCTTTCGTATTGTAACGAATTCCTATTTTACCTGTTCGTTCAGTTAATAGAGAAGATTGGTGATATTTCGGTGAGTGGCCAAAATTTTGCTTGTAAAGCATTGCAGGACCTCCCAGTTTAACGATTACCTAATTCAGATTTCATTATAGACCAATTCAAACATGAACAAGGTCCTTCCTTTTAGATCGACTTTTTGCATGCTTGTAATAATAGCCACAAAATGTTAAAGTTTTTTCATGAATCATTAAAAACAGATTGGACCCATCCTATCCAAGCTTTGCATAGAACTCTGCTATTTTAATACTACACAAATTAATACTAATTGTAGTCATACGCTCAACCGCATAACACACAACAATGCGTCCGCATCAATAATTGAGAGTAGTAGTTTTCCCTTTCCGTGCTGTACCAACGCAGGGAAATTACCTCTTTAGTCCATAGGTACGCAATATGCGTGCCTCGTGGGACCATTATTACAGAACAAATCATAATTGATGTCAAGAGCAAAGAAATTGGCCAATTGGAACTTGAAGCCTGGCAAGGGTTGGCACCAGAAACCAAAGGGTGTTCTTGACAAAACAAGTCAGAAGTGTGATTTGCATCCAATTAGGCAAAGAGCTTGCTCATTTCGTATTCAATAATAATTACTAATAAGACCAAGACACCGTCTTAAATTATTCCACGCTGTTGGCAGGCAAATCTAGGATCGTTTTTCCGCGCTTGATATATGCTCTGCAGATGTCATTTGAATCAAATATAAGATCGCAGTGGCAGAGGGTCTAGTCAAAGTAAAGAAAAGAGACACCCACGAGGACATTACGTGAGCAGGACGAAGATACCAGCACCGAGGGGGTAGCCACAAAGAAAGGGACGGAGATGGTCATGGAAATTGTACCACATTAACGCCATACAAAGTTCAACAAAGTTTTTGTTATTGTTGTTTGGTATACTAACTAGAAACTCCGTAGACGTGAGTTATTGTCATTAGTTTAGGCTTACGACTTCGGTTTACTTTGCCAGTTGATGCACTAGTTTGTCATTAATGTTTAGCGCGTTCAGGCAGTCGGTGCTGATTCTCAGACGTGTTCCGTTGCAATTTGCATCTGATTTTCGTCTTGCAACTTGATGGCCGGAGCCCGAACCTGCAGACGCTGCTTGCCGACTCGAGACAAAACTAAAAGAATGGCTGCAGGGTGCGAAACTTTTACTCTATGAAATTCTCAAATTAAAATAGTCCTGACTCTTGTCTTCTCCAGATGAATGAATCTTTGATCTATCACAGAAATAAATGTAAAATTATTAAATACCGAAATGAAGAATGCTCTTTTAGAAATTCCTTTCACGAACAACAGCTCTTAGCGAGGCAATTACAGAGTCGATAAAAACTCTGAAGAACAAATAACACTCGATTCCTTGGCGGATGGATATTGGAAAGAATCTGGCAGAGCTATTATCTGAAAGAAGGAGCTAGCCGTCGCGCGCGTAGAGAGCTGAAAGAACTGTTCGCAAGTTTAATTACAAGCGTCTAGCGAGCGAACTCGGGGTGCCTCTATGTTTCAAATCAAATCTCAACTTTATTGGACTTCAGTGTATACTTTTGATTGGCCATTCGTGCCACGATCACCCCTTCTGTGTCAATATTTGACCGCCTTGCCAATTATTGGCCGATATCGGATTCTCTACGTGTTGCCACACCGCACTTAGCAGACTGTTAGATTGCAGCTAACTAAAAATAAAAAATAAACTCGTATATTGAAAGATAGTGTCTTATTTTTAGCTTTAAATGAATCCATTGTGCATCCGCATGTTCTTTTCTGTTACGATATATTTTTTTTAATCAAAATAGCTGTATGCTAGAGAATCCAGATCCAGATCTTGAACTGGAACATGAGTGAGCCCGCTTCCTACCCCAGCCAAGCTCACTGCTGCCGATCGTATATCCAACATCATTACTTATTCCTCGACACCGATCCCGCGGCTCGTTACACTCGAAGTAAAACGCACCCAATAAAACACCCCCTTCACATATCCACCCGTCTCAAAACCATCAACACCTTCACCATTCACCATACATTGACTCAAGCCAAAACAATTAAAATTTACTACAATTCTCGGATCAATATTTTCAACTTATCGTGCGGTGGCTTCACCGGGAACACAATCTTGCCGTCAGCATCCTTGTAATCCTTGTACTTCAGCTCGTAGACGCAGGTGAAGCCGAGCCGCTCGCTTGCCTGCGCGCTGTAGATGCCTGTGCAGTCTATGCGCATCATTGGGTAGCGCAGTTCTTCGGCTAGCTGCCGGCTGCGGTCAATGAGAGCTCGTGCGATGCCCATGCCGCGTACCTCGGGCGCCGTCGCTAGCACGCGCAGCTCGAACATGTGCGAGACAGGCCAGCGCTGGAAGAGATTGACTTCGCGCTCCATCTTCACCCACAGCTTCATCATATCGAGCGTTGTTTTACATCGGATCTTCTTCCCGCCGCGCAGTTTGCTTTCCGTCAAGCCGGTCGGCGTGCAGTTTGCTGAGGGGGGGGGAGACGCGCTGAGAATCTGTCTGCGCGATGGGAACCGTAATTTTTGCTTGTTTCGGTAAGCGACCGAAGGGAATCCAACGGTACTCGCTTAAAATTAGGATTGAAAATGTGCAAATCTTTGAATGCTACAAAGCTCACGATATTCACATAAACAAGTTCTGGCTTGAGTGCAATGGTATGGAATACCCGCCACAGCATTGCACTCTCGTACTTCGAACGCTTGGGGTAGTTTCTTAAATTGATATTTACAACAGGGGTTGCACTACATTTGAAGCGCAAGGCATGGCCTCAGCAAATGGCTGTTGAATGAACGAGCTTCAGGATGATTTCCCTGTGCGGCTTGTAATCGGAGGTTACGATTCCTGTCAGAGGAACTACTGCTTTCCGCTAGATTTTATGTGTTGAAGGTAACATTTTGTTTTACTGACAGTCTCTGGATGCTTCTTAATTTTTTTTTCTGTTGCAACAAAAATCAACTAGACGTTTTCCACGATGCACGCCATCTTCGAAGCTCACATCAATACTTTCAAGGTCATACTTTGAGAAGGAAACTCATTGAACCTACCGCGTAGCCCGTTGTCATAAGGTTTTCTAACTTTTTTACTAAAAAACAACAAAAAAAACTTTATTTCTTTCCTTCTGTTTGTTTTTCTTTGTTTCGGCGCTACACGCTCTTATCGTTGCAAGTGCAGTCGGCCGTTATCTTGGAAAGAAAGAAAGCGTATCGCCTTCAGGACACATGTTCGAGCAGTTACCATTAAGAATGACGCCTAGAAGTTTGCCAGAAGATGACATGGCCATCACCGAGATGTTATCGGAGAGGCCGTCGAGGACGAACTCCTTCATGTCTGGCGATACGTGCCTCATGCAAGAAGACTGGATTATCGGCTCGTCGACCATGAATGTCTTCATGAAGAACGCGAGGATTTCAGCATAGTTCTCGGCGGATGCATACACGAAGTGGTAACTGCCTGTTCCGCTCTGGAAAAAAATTTATCTTGGAGCCAATTTCGCATTCCTACATTCACCTTATCGATTATCGAATCTTGGTTATTTTCTCGGAAGGATCTAGAGTTGGATAATGCCTAATTGGGTGTATCGATCAGCTTTGTGGCTAAGTTATTTCGAAATTCTAGGGCAAACACGGCACCTCCACCATTATCAAATGTTGCCATAAGAGACGTCATCTTGTAGCGTTTTTTTTCGCACATTCGAAACACTTTTATTACTTTTATAAGTTTTAATAATCAATTGCAGACATGCACTTTGTGCAGGAACGCTAACGTTGATGGACTTACTGGATTTTGGTTCCCTTTGAATGTCGGCTCACAAAATCTCTTTCCCGTACTCTCATTGTTTTGACTGCATCTAGAATAAAATTTAATGGGATTTCTTTTAATGGCAGCTTTAGTTGGTCGAAACAAAAGAGCACTCTTTTCGAAGCACTTTTCTACATTTTCGAGACGTATTGAACGATATATTGGAAACATTCCACACTTAAATTTAGATTCGTGGCCCAAAATATTTCAGTTCATCGGCTACGCAATGTTGCTGGGCATTTTATCGCCGGAAAATAATTATTATTGCCTGCGATTTTTCATTTGTTTGGACGCAACTTTTAGGAAACTTTTTTGTGAAGTCTACAATCCATTTCGTCGCGTCAAGAGTTCTTTTAATTTCTAATCGTCGTGTATCATCGGGCTGCAGGTTCTGGGAGGTTCGGGGAGGTTCGGGGAGGTTCGGGGAGGTTCGGGGAGGTTCGGGGAGGTTCGGAGAGGTTAGGGACTGGGAGACCCTCGAACATCGTGTCCCGGCTTCTTGCTCGCTCCCCGGTGAAACCTCTTCATCCATCACAGCGTGTTTACGAACATATTTCCCTGGTCGCTGGGCGGCGGGAGGGGAAATTTCCAACAGCTTTACTAGATTGGCGGATGACAAATGATGGATTGTTGTGGAAATACTCGCTAAATCTTAGATGCTAAGATTAATGAATAAATCTAGTAAATAACTTGTCAGATTGAGCTTGATTTTCAGCAAAAATAAACGGGATTTCTTACCAAGGCAGTGGCGGCTTTTTCAAATGGGTCATATTCCGCGAATTGTGTTTCGAAAAAGAAAATGTATTTTTGAGACCTACGTCAATGCCAATCCCAACAAATTGCACCGTGGATTATATTGCTTTCTGTAGAAACTGGATATCAGATAAATAACGATTATTTACTTCGTGAAATATTTGTTTATTTCAAAAGAGGATATACATCAATAACGTATGATGGATGTTCGTTTTTACAAAGGATGGGACTAATCCCAGGAAATCATTGGACATTGTACATGGCATTACAATAATAATTTGTGCATTGCAGTAAACATCAGTGCGCACTTATCTATTACATTCGCTTCTACATATATACACTCTATAAACTTAATAATTCAGCACTCGACCAGAAAAAGGCTGTCTACCTTCCTCTTTGTATTGTAAATCAACAATAATCACAATCACCTGGTCTTCTCATGCTCTAATGGAACCGTCCGAACTTCCCGCCCAAGCCGCTGCCATAACTCGCCGAGCTGCCGAATTCTCCCCCCTTGCCCCCGCCGCTGGAAAACCCGTTGTTCTGTCCTTCCGCGTGGCCCGCTTTCTTGGCGTACTCCTCGTTGTTGCTGTGGTACCCCTCTTGCCCCTCTTGCGCCTTGTGCCCCTGCTGCTCGTCGTGGTGGCTTCCCTTTTCGAACTCACCCTTCTTCGCCGCTTCGCTCTCCTGGTGCGCGGCGTCCACGAACCCTCCCTTCTGGTGACCGCCCTTCTTGGCAGAGTGCTCGGCCTCCTCCTCGCCGAACTTGCTCTCCGTGCCCTGGTTGTTCGCCTCGTCGTAGAAGCTGTGCTCCTTCTTGAACTCGTCCTTGTGGTACGTGTTGTGGAAGCCGGTGGTCTTGTGGCCCTTCTTGTGGCCGCCCTTCTCGCCGAAGCTGGCCCCTGCAGCGCCCTTCTTCGATTGGTGGGCTTCGCCGTACTGGCCGGCTTCCTTGTGATGGCCCTTCGCCGCTCCTGCACTCTCCGCGAACTCGCCCTTCTCTTCTTCCTTCGCCGAGCTTCCCTTCTCGCCCTTTTCGAACGCGTCCTGGCTCTTGTAGCCCTTCTCGCCCTTTTCGCCCTGCGCCTTGTGGTGGCCAACGTCAAATTGCTCCTCGCCGCCCTTCTTGAAGTTCTCGCCCCCGAAGTTCTCGCCGACGGAACCGAGCGCTGCGCCGCTGCTGTATTGCCCGCCGATGCCGTGGCCGCCCCCAAGTCCACCGCCGAGTCCTCCGATGTTGGAGCCGCTGTACAGGACCCCGCCGATCCCGCCGTTGCTGTATTTCCCGGCCCCGATTCCGCCCCCGTACCCACCGGAAACACCGCTGGCGTAGTTGTTAGCTGCGCCACCTCCGTAACCGCCAGCAATGCCGCCTCCGTAACCACTGGCGACGCCGCCTCCGATCCCACCGAGACCTCCAGCGTAATCACTGCCTACACTGCTGTAAATCTTGCCGCCTCCGAGGCCGCCTCCGACGCCGCCTCCGTATCCCGTCGACCCCGAGCTGTACCTCGCAACACCGCCGCCGCCGCCGATGCCAGCGCCGAGGCCTGCACCGATCCCCGACCCGATGCCCGACGAGAGCGCCCCACTGTACCCCGTGCCGACGCCGCTGTATTTGTTGCCGACCGTCCCGACGCCTCCGAGGCTCGCGGCGCCGACCACCCCATTGTCGTAGCCGTCGCCGAACGAGTCGTCGTCGAAGTCTTCAGCGACCTCTTCGTAGACGGCGGGTCCTGTGCCGAAATTTCCGCGCGCGCCGCCGGTATACTGCGCGTGGTATCCGGTCGCGTCTCCTGCGTTGTCGCCCAACCGGATGTAGGTCGGAGGGCCGCCGTTGTCGCTGCGGTACATGTAGCCGGTGGCTGATGACTCGAGGTCCGACGACGCCGATCTGCTCATGAACATCTTGCCGCGAACTTTGCTGTTGTCTTTAGGGATGGCACTCGCGGCGGGGGCGTCTTCAGCGACGACGGCGATCGCTAGGCACAGCACAGAAAGGCACTTCAACTTCATGGCTGGACGTTTATTAACTGAAGTTATTGATCGTGTTAAATACCACACGGATTGCTAGATTAGTATGTGTTGAACACTGGTGTTATTATGGTTGTTGTTGATGCCGAAGCAGGCAGCTTACTGATAATGTTTCCAATTCAACCCTGCCTTTTATATCAACTGAGAAACAATTATTGCATTAACTAAGATTGTATGACATGGGTTTTTGTGCACTAAATGACCACATTCTTAAAAAGTTTCATACCTGAGCTCGTATCACCCTGAAAACAAGGCCAATTACTAGCGAATCAGAACTATAGAAATCCGGCGAGCAAATTATGCAACGTCTGAATGTGGCAATTCAATTGGTCCTATTTTTGTTTGGTTATTTTTCACATAAAATCTTAAAGGTAACGTAATTCCGGACTGCTGCTTAGCAAACCGGAACTCATTTGACTCAGTTTAATTATTCATGCAATTGTTGTGGGCATTACTAGGTTCGCGAACATTTTACTCGGCGAATGCGTAATGATCCATGTAACCTGCTAACGGCTTTGTAGGCACACAATGCTCGGGTGGCAATGTCAGTCTGCCGCTTGGGCAAGAGTTCACGCTGGTTTCTTGCCGCCACTAGCATTGAAATCTCCTGCGGTAGGCCTGCCTCTGCAGACTGCAGACGGTGGTGTAACGTGCGACGCACGGCGAAACGGCCGCCGGACGCAATGTGACCTTCTCTCGATAGGGTCTGCTAGATGTGTGATAGTCAGTCCAAAGCCTGCGATCTCCAGCCAAGCGACACTTCAATGATATTTAGGGAAAAACACGTAGCGTAATTTCAGCTTTTAATTTTTTTTTGACTGAGTAAAGTATAACAATTGAATTGGATGTTTTTGAAGGATCCATAAAAACCTTTGTGATTTTTTTCTGACGTATCTCTAAAATAAATACAAATATCCCGATTTTGCAGAAATGTCAAATTACATATTTGTCTATACTGACATATGAACTTGATGCTTGCTCGTTTTCTGTCATCAAAAAAACTTATTATTTTGACATTCTATATTTGATTTTAAGTGTGAATTCTTTGCCAGAAGAATTATATTCCTGTTTTGGGGTTTTCTGAAACCCTAATCACAGTGCCACCCTCTACCCTAATCTATAGCTATACGCATGCCACTAGAAGACATAGATCAATGTAAACTTACATCTCACATATCCCGGTATGAGCCATCCATGTTGACAAAGACTGGCTTCAAAACTATTGAGTGCTCTGCACAAAACTCGCGTAAAATGCGTCTCTTCCACAGTATTTTCATGGAGTCAATTGACGCGCATATTTTGATCTTGTAAAGGTCAGACTGATCGTTAGAAAGCTACGTCCAGTGGCACCTTTATTAGACACAGCATTTTGGGCCGCGAACTGTAACAGCATTGAAAACTTGATAACTAACTAACTTTCTAACTTATTGGCGGCAAATAGTTGTAAATGAAGTGATCCTTTGTAAATTCGAACCATTTAAGGTCATTTTCTTCTGTTTCGTTCTTATGATTATGTTTTGTCAGTGTTCTTTGAGGGGGGAAAAGTTTGATAAAAAAGTATTCATTTGTCATCGAAACGAACAACAATGGGCTTGATTAGGATTGAGCCCTCTCTGTATACGCCCATCATCTGGGGTTCTTTCCTTTCGTCGTTTTTATTCCTACAAGGACTTAGACATTAATTATAAATTTGACAACTTTATCGAAAAATGTGTGTGCCCCAAGCTTAAGTTAAAATGCCGAAAAAGATCCAAGCTTTTAAGTTAAAGTAAACTATTAGTTTGTCAAGAATGTTCCGTCAAAATATTGTATGGTATCTGAAAATTGGCACGAAGACCATTATAAACTGCTCAACATACTGATTCAAATGTTGCTTGGGAGGTAGACAAAATTCTCACCTTCATTCTGTTGCACGTATTTTAGTGCTTTTAAAGTTCCGTAGCTCATGAATATTGACGGAAATGCAAACAAGAAATAGGTGAGCCTTCGGTAAGATTAGATCGTTTCGAAATAAATCGAAATAAATATTATCTCTATATATTTTTGGCAACAGGGGGGTTTCCCTTTCACCGCAACCGCAACAAATTTCCACATTTTGGTTAATCACAATCGACAGCAATCCGGTTAGCCGCCCCTTTGGACACATACGTACTAGCCCACGCACTACCCTCTTCTGCGTTCACCCCCTGCCGCTATCGTCAATACCACACGAGTGATTGATTATAATGCAAGAATAAACTCGCATTGCCAGCAATTCAAATCTCGCATTAAAAAATAATCCAATTATTTTTATATTTAGCTGCTGTAGATTTGATTTAAAAATAGTTTATTGGCTTTGCGTTTGTTTAATTCCAACGTACCTATATACAGTGTATTTCTGAAATTAAAAGAACGAATTGTATATTCGCTCAAAATTAAACGAGCGGATTTCAAATTAATTGATGGAATTAGTGCATTATCATTGCTAGAGATAGACAATATTCAATACATTTCATTTAAACTTAAATGGAAATACAGCAATGCTTGCACGAGCGCCGTCCAGAGTGGATGCTGTATTGATTTCTGTAATTAAGTTGATATAAAAGCGTTTGTACCTATCGGAAAAAAGGATTTCTGTGGGATTTCTCAGTGGTATATTATAGTCGAGCAAGTCCGTATGAAGAAATATTTATTGTCTTATGTGAATATCAACGCAATTGTAACAAGTTAAAGAACAACAATAATCCTGATAAATATGACTAATTAATATCATCATCAATAACAATGTTAACATAACAATAAAGATCATTAGCTGTCATTTTGGCTAGTGTGAAACAATTAATAAGCAATCAATAAATAATAACAATTGTGGCAGGGGATTCAGCTTCTAAAAGTAGAAAATTTCGTTTCAAATATGTCAAAGAGTGCATGAAGAGAGATTCTTTCTAAAAGTTAAGAAAATTATAAATTTTAGCATCGAGAGTAAACAACCCTAAAGTCACGTACACGTACATAAGATCAAAACATTCCCGTATCATTAGTTGAATTTGCATCCCGCGTGCTGGTTTAACCGTGGTGTCCGTGCCCGCCCCCGCCGCCGCCGCCGCCGCCGCCGCCGCCGCCCCCGTGCCCGCTGCTGTGACTGTGCGACTTGTGTCCCGACGAGCCACCCTTCTTCCCGTACTCAGACCCGTGGCTATGATGGGACTCGCCGCCGCCGCCGCCCTTGTGCCCCTTGTGTTCGTCGTAGTGCGACCCCTTAGCATGGCCCCCCTTCTTGCCGTAATGGCTGTCGTGGTGACCTCCCTTGTGGTGGCCCCCCTTGTGGTGACCTCCCTTCTTCGAGCCGTGCTCGCTGGCGTAGCCGCCGTGCTTGCCATGCTTGCCTTCGTCGTGGTGCTCGTCGTAGAACTCGTTGTTCTTCTTGAACTCGTCTAGCTTGTGCACTTCGTGGCCTCCCTTCGTGCTGTGACCCTTGTTGTACGAGCCCTTCTCGCCGTAGGAGCTGCCTTTGGAGCCCTTCTCGCCTTTGTGGTGTTCACCGTAGTAGCCGCCGCCATCTTCGTGACCCTTCTTGTGGCCGCCGCCCTCGCTGTAGTGGCCTTTGTGGCCCTCCTTGTCGTGATGGCCCTTCTCGCCCTTCTCGTGTCCGTGGTGGCCTTTGTAGCCCTTGTCGCCCTTGTTGCCGTGGCTGGAGTGGTGGTCGGAGTGGTGCTCGCTGCCGCCGCCCTTCTTGTAGTGGTGCCCGGAGGCGGCTGTCTCTAGATCTTGGACATCGCTGCGGCGGATCTCTCGGGCTAGCGTCAGTGCTTGTATCAAGCAGAGAGCTCCGATTAGTACTAACGATACTCGAAGTGCCACCATTGCACTTTGCTGGCTGTCAACTGAATGATATCAACCGTCAAAACCACTAGCTATTTATATTCGACGGGTAAAACCGCGTTGGGAAATTAACATTCAGCGAAATTTTTTGCAGTTGTGTCTTAAAAGGCGGTGGTAAAATTCTGGCTCAATGGTTCAATGATTGATCAAGTAAGTGTAGCTTGATGCAATTTTTAGAGTTTTCTAAACAAAATCAATCTATAAAAAAAAATGTGATAGCTTTCACTCTTTACGTCATCTCCGTTTAAAATAATCAGAAATGTTAAACGTGCAAAAACTCCCAACGCGGGTGTTTTTCGGTGTTAATTGGAAGAAGTATGTCGGCAAATCTGCCGTTTCGTACTCACATTTTAACAATTACTGCCAACAGAATTACTAAATTAGCTACTGCACAACAATGTAACAAGAAGGCGAACTGGCGAGCAGCGATGCAATTTTCTGTTGTCGTCTCGCATTGGTCACACCGGCTGCGTAATGGCCAACAATGACTCGATTCGGATCAAATGCAGTCCTCGGTTGCACAAGATACTCTCTCGTGCGTGCAGACACCACCAAAAAACACCCGAATTCACTCTCATTTCGCTTGTGATATTAAAACCCACACTTCTTGCGGTTCAATTTCGTAACGATGTAGTAAAACTGTGAGAAAAACCACCATCGCCGGTTGATTCCTTGTTTTTTCTTGTAAGCTGACCGGTAAGGCAGAGCATCCGATGGCGAATGGATTAAATTCACTTGTACTTCGTGAATTTGATGACCACTTTTCGCTGTAGGTTAAGTTTTTCTTTTCACCAAGTCATCGCCGGTCAATGATCTTCAAACAATGAAAGCTAACCGCGAGCGATGCTCTGCTGTTGTCATGCTTTAATTGCTCCGTACGCTTCATTAGCACCGTTTGCGACGAAACAATAGAGTCTAATCGAATTATTAGAGCTCTTGGACCATCACGGAATCAATCAATTGATTTCTGGATAGAAAGTATGAAGGGACGTGTCCATGTTCACAGGCAAACCTGCAGCTGCGGTAGTGTTTTAAGACATTGCTTGTTCCGTTTCCAACATTTTATAGTTTACAATCAATAACTGAAAAATAATATTGAAATAATGTTTTATTAAGCGCGATTGAATTTCCCAGACCCTACTATATCTTAGACAACGCCACAACTTGCAAATTCAATCGCATTTTTCATGAATATACTTTGCTTGTACGTCGCTGTACAAAAATACATGAAATTGTGCGCCGTTCACATAACAAACTTCCACTTGAAAAACTACAGCAAAATGTACCTTATAATGTACTACATTTAAAATAAAATAGTGACTATACTAGACAACGGTAATCTGCTAAAACCGGCATTCTCGTGTGCTACCCTGTTTCGCGTTAATTACCAGGATAATCATCACGACTTTGTGCTCTCTGGATGACACTGCTAGCTCCTAGGGCATACCCAACGAACACATCAAAGGGCCTATTCCTGTGTGTTTATTATATTAGAGGCCGGCACAGAGCTGTCTCTATGTGTGGGCTACTACTGGAAACTCTAGCAAAACAAGCCTGTCTAATTGCAATATATTCTAATATCATATCATTCCACTGCAGCGACGACATGCTTTTTGCCCTTCTGTTTGTGGTAGCACCTGGCTCGGAGAGTGAAACCAGCCGACGGCTAGAAACAAGAATTAAACAGGACGTATAGATACTTTATTAGCCAGCTAGATTGTATAATTTACAATGTGTTCAACGCATAAAAGATGAGTTTGTATGGCGAGTTGTTTGTATTTTTTTGTACAAAAATGGTAGAACAAGTCATCATGAAAGCTCATGGCTTTGGGGCAAATTATTTGTCGGATTCATACGAAGCAACTAAATGGGTTGATGACAAATTCATTGCGAAAAGCATGCGAAAAGCATGCGAAAAGGGAATGGAAGCTTATGGTATCTCAATCGTGAAATTAAAATCGACGACAGGATAAAATTGAATTATAAATGCACGCATATAGTTCAGTTATATTTTTTTAATTATTGCACCAGCATATTTAACAACAGAATATTTGATAGAAGTTTTACAAAACAGTAAACTCAAAAAAACAAACACAACATTCAACAAGTAACAGAGATAATAAATAAAAGCAACATATATTTGAAACTTGATGACTGTTTAGTGGTGGCCGTGTCCTCCACCCCCGTGTCCGCCGCCCCCGCCGCCGCCGCCGCCTCCGTGGCCGCTGCTGAATCCGTGCTGGGACCCACCGGAGCTGCCTCCCTTCTTCCCGTAGTCCTCCCCGTGACCGTGGTGGCTCTCGTGTCCATGAGCCCCCTTGTATCCCTTGTGGTCATCGTGGTAGTGTCCCTTATCGTGGTGTCCCTTCTTGCCGTGGTCGCTGCCTTCGTGGCCGGACTTATGATGACTGCCCTTCTTGTGTCCGCCTCCCTTGCTGCCATGGTGTCCGTGGAAGTCTCCGTGCTTGCTGTGATGTCCTCCCTTGTGCGCATCGTCGTAGAACTTGTGCTCCTTGTGGTACTCATCCTTGTTCGCCTTGTTGTGATACCCGTGGGTCTTGCTTCCCTTCTTGTGTCCACCGCCCTCGCTGAACTTTCCTCCCTTGTGGCCCTTCTCGCCCTTGTGGTGTTCACCGTAGTGTCCGGCGGCGTCGTGGTGTCCTCCCTTCTTGCCACCGTGCTCGCCGTGGTGCCCGCTGCTGTGTTCTTTGCCGTGCTTGCCATGGCTCCCCTTGTCGTGGTGGTGGTGGCCCTTGTAGCCCTTGTCGCCCTTCGACCCGTGGCTGGAGTGGTGGTCGCCGTGGTGCGACTCTCCGCCGCCCTTCTCGCTGTGATGCCCATGGCCGGAAGCTGCCGGCACGAGATCGTGCAGCTCGGAGGCTGCGACCGCCGTGTCGTCCTCGTCGTCGGACTCTACGGCACGGATGTCACGTGCTAGCGTGGTTTGCAGGAGGCATAGCGCCCCGAGCAGGAACAGCAGACTCCACGGCCGCCACATTGCTACTGTTGGTTGTGTGGCTATTTGCTTTGGTGACACTACTTGTTACTGTACGGAAGGTACAAGTTGAACTGATGACTGAATGAAGTGCTCGCCACTATTTATAATGGGAGGTGGCGTCGATAGACATTAGATTTGGTTTATAGACGGTGTTTTTTTTTGGTAGATTACGGAAAGACGTTGCAACGTAAGAGCCTTTCTCCGAGGGCTAGCTTCTGTCTGAATTCAGGCGTAAACGTTTGCGATCGCCGCGCGGCAGGATCAAATCTGTTATCTCTTCGATTGGAACTCGTAAAAACTAGGATTAACCCAGGGTAAACAATGGTGTCTATATCCTTGTGTGCTGAACGTGATACGTTACTTCACGAAAGCGTCTGACTTTTTTTGAGAATGGAGGCGCTTTTCAGATCGACACGATTGGTTAGCAGTTCTTAGTAATCGTCAACATTGTGTTTTAGGTGCAATCACGTCCTAAAGTAGTCCTCTACACCTCTCATGTATTTGGACGTGAATTTTCAATTAGGTCCCTTATGGAAGGCAATCGAATTTTCCGGATATTGTGCAGAAGCCAATTAATGACGTAACGGTTACGGAAGTTGGGAAACCGAGCGAAAATGTAAAATCTTTTCGAAGATTTAACGAGCATTGGCACGCTGTTTGTATGTGTTTTTTTCAGCCAGGTAAAAACACGGGCACAAAAAAACGTTGGAAGTCGTGGTTCATTTAGTAAAAAGGCAGCGTCACTTAGGCGACGGGAATTTTTCTATAAATCGTGTAAAATTATGCTTTTCTTCGTCAGTGCTCTAAATAATACTGGACGGCTTGGAGCTCGCTTTCATTCCCCGCAGCGATCGTGTCGTTTATTTGTCCATCACGCTTTATCTAATTTTCTTCAAGTACCGTGCTTAGCGATAATTGGACCTCAAGAAAAAACGTGATCTTTCGAGTTTCAGAAATTTAATTGATTCTTTATAGTGCTAAGAGTTTTAGATGTCAAATAAACCATCTAATAGTTTTGATGTTCTATTGACCTTGTGTATTTACTTATTCAATTTATAAAGCTAACATACGACGGATCTTTTTCAAACGACCGCATTTCGCAAATCTCGTTACCTTGCTATTTATTTAATATATTAATTTTTCGTACAGATAAAACAATTTCATAAAAAATTTAAGATTATCAAAATTTCACTAAACTAAAAAAATACAACTTTATCTCATCTTCATCTCCACTTTTCTTCATATCAAAGTGTAAATCGATCGTTTTCATCTAATTATTTGCAGGCATGACAAAATGGGAGTGAAAA
Organism: Nemurella pictetii; assembly: GCA_921293315.2. Taxonomy (NCBI): domain Eukaryota; kingdom Metazoa; phylum Arthropoda; class Insecta; order Plecoptera; family Nemouridae; genus Nemurella; species Nemurella pictetii. The sequence goes on along the minus strand of OV121118.1, from coordinate 6,569,403 downwards.
ATAATCAAGCAAATGTTTTTTTTTCTTGAATGTATCACTATCCGAAATTTGTATTTCAAATTAATTAGGCACTCCTTAAAATAATATGAAATAAAAAATAACATCTTGGTCTTGTTTTCAATGTTTATTTGCAGTGTGTAAACTATATATGTACATAAAATTATTAAACGAACATGCGCAAAGCATGGCTCAACCATAACATCAAATCAACAAGATTGCAGAACAGTGAACAACAATAAATTATTAACAGTTAGAGAAATCCATGCAGAATGTACAAGCCGAACTCCAGTCAGTCAACACACAATTGAATACAGATCGGTATTGTTTCCGGCGAAACTTTCACAACAAGCAGGATCGTGCTGTTGAACATCAATTCGTGGGGAAATCATAGCAAATCGCGCCCAGCGTAGCAATCATTGCGACCACCACGAGCTGATGAATGACACTTCGCTTAATGGTGTCCACCGCCGCCACCGCCGCCGCCTCCGTGGCCGCTGCTGTACCCGTGTTTGGACCCACCGGAGCTGCCTCCCTTCTTTCCGTAGTCCTCGTGATGTCCATGATGACTCTCCTGTCCGTGCGCTCCCTTGTATCCTTTGTGGTCATCGCTGTAGTGCCCTTTGTCGTGATGTCCCTTCTTTCCATGATGGCTATCGTCATGCCCAGACTTGTGGTGACTTCCCTTCTTGTGTCCGCCTCCTTTACTCGAATGATGTCCGTGGTGGTCGCCGTACTTTTCGTGATGTCCTCCCTTGTGCGCATCGTCGTAGAACTTGTGCTCCTTGTGGTACTCGTCCTTGTGAAACTTATTGTGATATCCATGCGTTTTGTGCCCCTTCTTATGACCGCCGCCTTCGCTGAACTTTCCACCCTTGTGACCCTTCTCTCCTTTGTGGTGTTCACCGTAGTGTCCGGCGGCGTCGTGGTGTCCACTCTTCTTGCCTCCGTGTTCGGCGTGGTGCCCACTGTCGTGTTCTTTGCCGTGCTTGCCATGACTCCCCTTGTCGTGGTGGTGGTGGCCCTTGTAGCCCTTGTCGCCCTTCGATCCGTGGCTTGAGTGGTGGTCGGCGTGGTGGGAATCGCCGCCTCCCTTCGAGCTGTGATGCCCGTGGTGGCCGGAAGCCGCAGGGACGAGGTCGTATTCTTGTACGTCTTCCCTGACCGGGCGCACCTCGTAGTGGTGCGTGCCAGCCACCTCGAGGTCCGATTCCTTGCTGAAAGTGCCCGAGATGAGGTCGAACGTCGAGTATTCGCGGCCGAATGTCGCTTGCAGCAGACAGATCAATGCGAAGACAAAAGCTGGACGCAAAACGCACGCCATTTCGGTGTCGTGGTCCCTCTGAACAGACGTGTTTAATCTTTGACCGTTTGTAGCAAACTGACCTGACAAAGAAATTGAATTAATTTATATACCCATGGTGCACAAGATCACGCGTTTTCACCGGCGGTTTCGTTCGCGGCCATCTCGTGTAAATGGCAATCAATCAGTAACATTGGATCCTGGTACTGCAGCAGCAGCGGCGCGGTGTCAACCAGAAATTCTGGTAATGCTTGCACAATACTTTTGGTCACGCTTTCTACCCGACCAAATACACGACCGCACGACACATTATTAACCATCTTTTTCCAAGCGGAATTGAAGCGTGAATAATTCGAAGAAATAACGCCGTGCTTCGCAAATTATTACGGCTCATTTAATCTTATCTTCCTTCTTTGATAACTCGACAGAAAATCCTAGGCGTGTCATCCTCCATAACAATTAAAACTACGGATCGGAGACAAAGTTTTAACCGCGAAGTGCCGACCAACGGATGGAAACTTAATTCGAGAGAGCATCAGCTGAACGCGAGGAAATCGCGCGCAATGCACGCTGCCGCAGTTTGCGGTAGAAACTCATTTAGCTAACTACTATTACACACCTTTCATTTGACGAGCGGGCTCTCCGTGCACTGCCCGCCATGAGCCATGCTTAATTAAACTGCCCGCCGCTTGCGCCTCGTGTGTCACTCTAATTGCAAACTGCGTCCCAGCCTTCGAGGGGATTCGCGGCACACATCATGCCAAATTCGTGATCGGTTAACCCCACTGACAAATTAGAATGTTGATGATATTATTGATTTATAGAAAGAGACGTTCGTGCAATTCAGGTAATTATTTTGAGACATTTAATTTCTTATGGATCCTTTGAATTATTTCACATACAGCTATCACAGTGTCCTTTTTAATAAATTGATTAAATTTCAACATTTTACTTTGCAATGCAGAAATGCGTGCCGCAATACATATCACTATTTCATAGGAATGCAAGATTTCGCCAACGCACTGCTGATATTTCCAAATGTGCTTTTCCCCCCGCATAAATATCCCTCGTTGCATTTTCTTCGGCGATATTGCTCAAACTTCTGCACGAGTGCAATCATTTTCACATTCTTTTTGCGTTTAATTCAATCTAGTGGGTCGACGATCGATACTGGAATTAATCTTATTTCCACTTAACAATGCATTTCATTCGCGTAAAATCCTCGCTGATTTATTCAAGCACTCGCGTATACAATCAGCTGGATTTGATCGAAGCAGACCAGACCATGCACTAAAAGCTTTCGGCTCATCACAGTGCAATCATCCCACTTGCATCGTCTTGTCAACTAGGCATGTCTCATGTCCCCACACGCTCGCAGCAAACAAGAAGTTAATTTTTATGAGGTACTGAAAATCTCTTCAATTACTTCCTAAACGTTCATTATTTTCTCTGTGTAATATTATCAGAATAAGTATGTGCTTGAACGTAAAGTGTGAAATTCCATTATAGACAATGAACGCAGCAGCGTCTTGTATGGACATTAGCTGTTGCTGGGAGGGCTGAGCAAACGTTGAAATGTGCAACGAATGAGGGGTGAAATAATGTTGCATTCGCATGGAAACGACTCGGCAGTCGATGTTTGTGTACGTTATTCCTATGTGCTCCCTCGCCAAACTGCGGGACGGGGGTGTAAACATAAGACGTGAATAGAGCATGGGGTGAAAACTGATTTAACTGTTTGCTCGAGTAACTGTTTTACGCTCAAGCACTTAATTCCTCGCTGAATTTTCCGTAACACACATCCGAGTGTTTGCTGGGGAATGCAGGGAGATGTTTGTACGTTGGTGACTCTGTCGTTTATAAACCTTTATAATGTATATAGGTATAGAGTATTGCGCACGTATATCTTACTTTCAAATATCTAATGGAGAACACCCCATTTTGCTCGAGCCCCGCACTAGGAGAGACTTCAATGGAGTGTGTACAAGCTCGGTAATAGTTCTACACGTTTCACTTGATTTGCGACGATCTCAACGTGTTCCTATTCATATCTCATTGCAGGCAATTTCGGACATGCCGAAATTATGTAGATTTGAATACAGCCCCTAAATGGGTATCTCTCGTCAAGGCATTAAGATAATGGCCGTTCGAATTCGGCAGCCGACAGGACAAGTACCAGCAGAGTAAATTACTTATCCATTCTGTTGTGTCTAACTTCGCAGTTTAAACGTGTGGTGGTTTCACACCCTTCAACTAAAGTTTCTCCATAAGCATTCTACACTCAACTTAACTTGTTTAAACTTACTTAATATTACTATACATTAAATAGCACTTCTCTAAATAACAATAATTTTACTAAATAATTCTTCGAACTTCTGAAATGTCTCTGAGGTTCCATTGGTCGTTGGATGGAATTAGATGCGCAAGGTATGACAACAATTTCGAGGGTATTAAGTTTAAATAGCTTCTTTGTTTGTACAGATTGTTGTACGCTTAAAGTTTTTAAATCACATTACACGACGGAGCATTACGGAACACATTGAACCCTTGGAAAATGTAGCACCCTCCTCTGAATATTAATGCGAATATTTATTTCGAGCAATAAAGCCACGTATAGCTTCCTCGGCATGGAGTTTTAAGTTATTCCCATTTTTTCTTCCGCAATGATATTCTTACTCATACAGTTATTGACTGCGCCACATGCAAGCGGCTCTAAATTGTAATATTGAGTTAGGGATTCAAACTTGTGATCCATTTTGTAAACTTATATCCCCGAGTAATGCTAGCTATATATATATAGCAGAAAGAATATTTTGTTTGTAATACTGTCGAAGTGGGATGCTGGCTTCACGCTCCTTCAAAATGTTTCGAAAGTGGATTATTGTGTTAAAACTAGCTTAGTTACACATTTCTCATCCATTCCAAGCGAACGAGCCGAGCAAACTGTAATGTTATTCATCATTGATCTCCTTAGAGATTGCACCGAAATTGATCTAATATCCTCTTGAACATAACTTTGAGAAACTTGATAATGGAGAACCGTAATTCAAAAACAGCTCAGCAATATTATAAACTAATAAGGGATCGATGATGTCAATATCTCTGGTGGTTTTGGCTTTCAATTTTGCCAAGAGGTTTACCATGTAGATACGAACGAGACAATCAATTTGTTTAAAAAAAAATGGGATGAATTCGAAAACAAGCATTCTATCATGGGTCCATAGAGAATAGCTCCAGTGTAAGCACATACTAGGGTGACATGCAGCGAGACTTTTAAAACAGTGGGCGAAAAAGAATCGAAGGAATTTCCCAGTAATCCCCGATCGTATGCGATGTTCATTGAAATAATTGGTGCATTTTTCACTCTGATGCATGGAACGTGCTGTTATTTGTTATGTGCGAATCGGATCCGAAAAAAAATCCTCTCTCGTTTTACCACAGCGCGGGGGCAAACGATTCCGTTCCGCCGGTTCTACTCTGATTTCATGCGAGCAGTAAAACTGTCAATTCGACTGCGTACTAAAGAAGCCAGCCTCAACGGACGGCCAGCGCGCGCGAACGGGCGGTTCACATCGGAAAATCTCGACCAGAGTTTCCAATTTCCCAATTTACAATAAAGCTATCTCAATACATTCGTTATTTACTATCTAGTTTCCCACAAAAAACAGACCCAACACGTTGAAATCGACACCTTCCTCAAAAAATGAAATAAAAATTGACAGTCACTATACGCCCAACGAATACCACTGGCGCTCCTTGCTCCAGTGCTCAAGCAAGTAAGTTTTCATCTGTGAACCGGGCGTGCGCTGCTATGTGTACCGCGCGCAGCTTGCGGTGATGTTAAATCTCCACTAAGACAGTAACGTCATTCCGCGCTCTCCCACATGAAGCTAGCAGCACGGAGCACGAAACACAATCTTCTGCCCAGGCTCCATGCATTTCGCTAGGCTGACAAACTGAGGACACATCTGGGACCAACTTGTTTCGCACTTTCCTCGTCCAGTTGTGGGGTCGGCGTTGGCGGACGGTCGCCGTAATTCGGGGGACCAGAGTGGACTTGAGGGATGCTATTTTGTTTACCTCGCGTTGGAAATGTTGACAAAACGCAGGTATATAAACGTGCAGGCATGCGTCACTTTTCTGGCCAATCAGAATTCGACCCTCGATTTAAGGGGACTGAAATTTGGTTCGGTTCATATGACCTCTGCCAAGAATCTGTCTTGAACCCGAGACCTGAGACAGTAGATAAAGTATTGAGAATCTTGAACACAAAATAATACTTAGCTGCCATGTGTCTGACGTGGGTTTTAAATGTTATTTCAGACTGAGATTTCTATCGACGTATTCTTTAAAATTTTATCCTGAAAAGATTTCCCATCATTTCGTCCCAGAATTGAATATCAGTAATATATTATCGACTAACTCGATAAAAATGATAAAACCATTATGTTATTACAAGATCATTGGGTGAACGGCACCTCCACTAAATGCTGCCAGTGAACTGTTGATTTCAATTATTATTTCATAAGGTATTGGACCAATATGGGATTTCAGCTCCTTGGCTAACCTTTTTGCAAGGGCTAAGCAAGCTGGGAGGTGGTTTCCTCATCGTCATACATCATGCCTAATTGGCGTCACGGATGATTGACAAAGTTGCATGAAAGTAGCTGCAAGAGAGTTGCAGCAGCAAGAGACTGCTACTTTCACACCGTATGACTCGGTTTTCTGCGAAATTTAATATGGTCAATGCAGGGCGGAAAAACCTGCTCGAGTTACAAGGTAATTTCCTTTTTTCAAATTCCCACGAAAGTTAATTTTCTTTTAATAGCCGCAGGCGATGTTTTCGCAGACGTATAACTCGTAAAAATTAATTGTCCTTGTTTAATTTTGAGCGTCTAAAGTGGGTATTGTTGGCTGGTTGGGATATGGAATGGCCCTTTATTAAAATAGAGGGAAATAACTCACAATGCATTTAATAATTTAATGCTTCATAATGATAAAGTACGTAGACTTTGTCATAACGCAATATTAAAACACAGTTTTAATATCTTTTGCAGAGAAAGCAGAATCTTGAAAGGCGAAAGAGACGGGAAAATGAATTTTTCTGCAATGAAAATTGCGAATTTTTCGACGGAATTCTAACTGGTAAATAACTGAATTTCTCGAGAGAGTTAAGGAAATTGGACGCAGTCATAGAGAGGAATAAATAATGCACACTTAAACAACATAAACGGTTAAATTATATATTTTCACTTACATTATGGATGACAAAGAATATAGTTTCTTGTGAAAGGGAATCCACTTGAGACAGCGACTAGTTTGTTATAACAGAATATGTCTTTGAGTTTCGGCTGAATAAAGTTAATGTAAATCTTTTCATGCTTTTACAATTAATAACAACTGATTGAAAACAAACTTCAAGCAGCGAAACAACACTCCCCTGAACCCGTTAACAAACCGACATTTCAGTTTAAAAACCCATGAAGCTCGTTTTCAATCTACTTTCACACCCCTAACCAAAGTCAGACCTTTAACTATAACTGAGCTATCTAATGATCGTACTCATCCCCGTAGCTGCTACCAGTTTTGTAAGAACTGCCGTAACTGCCATTATCCTTGTCACCTTCGCTGTACTCGGTGTGGTGGCCACCGTCGCCGCCGCCTTCGCCACCCCCATAGTGCGATTCACCCCCGTGATACGAACCGCCCCCCTCGCCGCCACCGCCGCCACCGCCACCCCCGTAATGCTCCCCGCTGCCCCCGGAATAATGTTCCGAGCTGCCACCATCATCGTAGCTGCTATACTCGCCGGTGCCTGCAATTAGATCAAACAAATGTCACAGCTAGCTCGTGGGAGACCATGGGCTTGCTGGGGTAGGGGTGCCAAACCGAGCTAGAACACACCCGCCCTGGGTAGAGCAGGCTGGAATTTTAGGAGCTGTAGAGATGAACTGTCGACGTTATTAACATTTGAAAGCTGTAGGGCATAAATATTAGATGGACTACATGGTTACATTCGAAATTAATTAAATTAATTTCAAACATAACGTGTATAGGGTGTGCGTATAACGGAAACTTAGACAGAATCGAAAATCAAACTATGGGGTACAACTCGTGAAACTTTGAGCAGTGTACACGCCCTCTCTCTGCATTCAGTGTCTGAGTTTAAGGGAAATCATTTCCCTGTGGCACGTCTTTGCACTATTAAAACTATATCGCTATACTGAGTCCCACTTCCAGTTGAAAGCGCCGAGGGGAAATAAATCAGGGAAATAAATTTCGCAGAACTAGAGAAAGAGTAGGGTTTAGATGATTTCACCGCATTGTCGTTGGTATCATGACAATTCATCATTTAAATCATAGATTATACATTAAACCCCCTTAATAACAGCATACAAGCCATTACCACACAAGCGGAGCAATTCTAAAAGTACTCTACATGCACCCATTATTTCCCGGTTTGCTTTAATGGGAGTATGAAGGATTTAAATAACACCAAAAAAGTGTCACAATACCGACACACCATTGGCTACTCTACTCACCTGCGTTCTCGCTGTCGTCGGCCTGCGCGTATTTGCCGATGTCACTGGATGCTGCGCCGTAGTGATCGCCGTCGCCGCCGCCGCTGCTGTAGCTTCCGCCGTAGCTGCCCCCTTTGCCGCCGTCGTCCTCGGAGTACGAGCTTCCCTCGTGGTGCGAGTCACCGTCGCCGCCCTCGCTCTTCTTGCCGAACGCCGAGTGCTTCTCGAAGCCGTACTTGTCGCCGTCCTTCTTGTGGAAGCTGTCGAAGTGTTGGTAGCCGTTGTTGCCCTTGCTGGCCTTGGTGCGGAGGTAGCCGACGTCGCCGTGGTGCGAGCCGCCGTGGCCCTGGTGGTCGCCGCCGTGGGTGGCGGCTGTCTCCAAGTCGAGCCCGGCAGGAGCTTCGACGCGGACCTCGGACAGCGAGGAGCCGACCTCCAGCGAGTCCTGGACGATCGGGAAGCTGTATGCTAGTCCTGACACCATCAGGACGGCGAGCATTCTCGTAGCCATCATCTGTGGAGAGCGACGTTAAGCATGTAAAGGCTTGGGTCGGATTGATCCTCGTTTCCATATAACATGTGTTTGGATAAAAGGGGGTTGGAAAATACGATGGGATAGGGAGAAATTTCTCATGATGATTAGGTTAGGTTAGGTTAGTTAGGTTAGTAAGTTGCTCCTGGTTAGTTGAAATGCGTACATTATCAGCTTGTATTTTTGAGAAGAAAATCTATTTAAAATTTGTTTACAAGTATTCGTTTTCGAAGCTTATTCCAAATAAGATTTCATTGTAGGTAAACTATTTCTTACATCCAGAGAGACACCTACCTTGTGTGAATGCAGAGCAGAGTGAATAAGTTGGTAATATCCTTGGTAAGCACTGATTGATAATGCAATGATTGCGGAGTGTCGGTGCTTTTATACGGAGCTGGCTGCACGTCGGTGGCGCGGTGGTTTGGCTTTGCGGGCATCGGGAGCGGATGGGTGTTGGATAACTTCTCGGCTCGACTGGGCAAGAAACTGTCAAGCGATGCCAGAACGTTCGATAACAGTTAGCAAATCGATCGAAACAAATCTGGTAAATTGGCTCCAGCCATATAATTTGGGTTTTTTCACGTCGATTTCGTGATTAAAAAATAAGGTGGACAATGCCCAGACACAATATACTAACTGACCATGATACTGGTGTCGAGTGGCGTTTGAAATGTTATATAATTTTTTCTCGTGTAATGACAGGTTATTGACTCTTAAACAAATTTAATTAAGTAATTTTTGATGATAAACGATTAGCGATTGGATCCAATGACATAATAATCGATTTGTTTGGAAAAGATTCGGAAATTTTACGCTTCGGCGAGCCATTGAAACCGCAACCGAACTTTCGCCCGAGTGTAATGCATGGGATAAGTAGATTTTTAAAAACAGATTCGTGTCGTTACATCACAATAGCATTATTATCTTTGTGGCCAAAGAAGAATAAGAATCTCCGCCTCGTATTTTTCGCGTATATACTCTGGGAAATACCCCGAATATTTTTTTTCCTTGCGTCAATTTTTTATTCGTTGACCATGTCTGTATAGAAAAGGCATTGAGAGATGCAATGGATAAAAAGTTTTCCAAGCTGAAAGAATTCTGAGATTTATTTAGAAATATGTATTCAACTCGGCGACGTCGCGACGCCTGTGCCAGCGCCACAGCACGGCAAGACGCCGAAGCTTTGCCGCATTAGTGACTCGACGCCTCTCACATAGGTGTCGCTTGCATGTGCTCCGATCATGACTCCTAGGTGCTTATCACGTATTTATAAAATAATCCGATCATTGCCTTTTCTTATCTTATCAGTGATCGGTAATCAGTTATCAAAACACCAGGTTGCCACCGCCAGGGGCATGGGTCAGGCTTAGAAAATTTTCATATTGTTTTTTGTAGGGTGATGGCTGGCTGCCCCGTTTCAGTGAAAATAAATCGTGATATTTCATCATCAAATCATAGATTAGCTCACTATTTTAAACAGGGACTGAAACCGTTTCGAATTTCGGTTTGGTTTTTGGTTTTTGTTCTTGAAATTTTGCTTTTCCGGTTTCGGTTTTGGTTTCGTTCTTTCGAAAAAATAACGGTTTCAAAACCGGTTAAAACCGGTTAAAACCGGTTAATATCGGTTTTTGAAGGAAAAACAAACGTGCGGGTGATAACGGACTTTCCCACTCATGGCTGTGATTTGTTTGGCCTATAGTGACCTTTCTGGATAAATTTTATTTGAAATTAGCTTGATAAATTTAGGATATCATGACAAAAGAACCCAAACAAAATACTCGCGCACTTTATTTTCTTTTGTTCTACCCATTTTTCTATTTGAACCAAATCGACTTCGTTGCTCTTGTCTCGAGCAATGCCACAGGGCAACTAATTTCGAATCTGAGTTTATCCTGCACCTGCAATTTAGTCTATGGCCCAGTGGCAAGTTGTTGATAGAGATGATTACAACATGCCACCTATTTAGGACATATGAAGGTCCTGAACACTAAAAGTTTTGGTGCCAGCCTCGCACCCCTGGCAGGGGGTGAGGGTGCAGAGGTTTAGTAGAATAATTCCTTTATTAAAATTCTTTATTTTAGCGTTTGTTTCTCATCTTTATCATCATTTACCTGGCCTACAGCAATTTTCTATCTTTGAAACGCACCGACAGGAATTATTCTACTAAACCTCTGCAACCCCACCCCCTGCCAGGGGTGCGAGGCTGGCACCAAAACTTTTAGTGTTCAGGAGTAGGACCTTCATATGCACCTATCTAAATAGGTGGCATGTTGTAATCATGCCTATCGAGCAACTTGCGATATTTGACCACTGGGCCATAGACTAATTGAAATCCTATCCCAAAAGTAGAAGAATATGTGCTGATAGCAAGCAGCTGCATCGACAGTATTGGAATGTTTGTTAGACAACGCTTTCGACAACGCGTGATTTTCTCCCCAAAAATTTTTTTTTGCTTGAAAAAGCAAATAAGAAAGTACAATTTTCAGCAGCATGAAAGCACGAAAAAACCGAAAAAAACCGAAAAAAACCGAAAAAAACCGATATTGAAATAACGGTTTGTTCTTGGTTTTGTTCTTTTTCAAATAACGGTTTTGATTTCGGTTTCGGTTTCGGTTTTCGAAAAATAGCGGTTTTTACCGGTTTTCGGTTTCGGTTTCGGTTTCGGTTTCAGTCCCTGATTTTAAATATACATAGCAAAGAGATAGTACATTATATCTTTTTACTAGTGATAGACTTTATAAGAAGACTTTTAAAAACTGACTTCTGCGGACTAGAGTAGGTATGAGGGAAGCAATGTGACATCAATGTCAATGATCAATGATCAATCAATGATATAGTATAGGTAAAAGATATGCATTGAATGGAGCTAAAACTTCCGTTTCAATTACATTACTAGTTAAATTTTTTGGCTCCTTGATGTAATTAAACACAAAATTCTGCAGGAATAATACGACCCTCTTTGCCATGAGGCTTTTGGTTACTTTATCAAACGCTAAGAACTAATAAGGATGTGGAGGACTCGTTTCCTGCAAGTGAAACGGTTGCAAGGGAACAAGTAACAGCTAATTTTATCAAAGCATGTTTTAAATAATTTGTTTTCCAACCAGCTTCCTTGTTACCGCCGGAAAATTTCACGTTGGCATGATTTCATTAAAGCTTCACTTTTTGCCAATTGCTTGGTGGCATGTGCGGAAAGCTGAATCTTTATCAGTAATTGAGCTGCGCCGGTGTTCTTCATTCCAAAAATAGGGGTTGGGGCTCAAATCCACACCAATAGTGGCTCACACCAGGATACATCACAACAAATTAAATTGTGTTTTATTTGAACCATAATATCGATATAAAAATGAAACAAAATTAGATTAAACCTTTACGATTCGATTATTTATATTAAACCTAATCATCCTTCGACACATAATGTACCTGTGCTTAAATCAAATGCAATTCGATAATCATATTTTAGTTGCTTTATAGAAATTAAAAAGTGCCCTTTACAAAATTTATAGATAAATCAAATTATATTTGGTTTTTGGGGTAGAATCATAGTAGAATGTTTTGATTGGCTCCCAGGGCTTGTCAGCGGAAAATATCTGGACCCGATTGTGAAGTCGAAGTATAAAACACCAGGGGCACATTTTGATCCTCATATTATCTCAGGAAATTCATCACGTGCAGTTGGGTTTGTTAAGATTTCTGTTCCAACCCTGCAAATTAATTGTATGGGGCAAATATTAAACATGTTTTCTTAAATTTCGTATTCGCACTTATACAACAGTGAAGATTTCCGAACCCATTAACAGTGAGAGTTTCAGCAACAAATTTGATATAGAAAATTGTATTTATTCTACTTCCTGAAATGAACTGCCAATCATTTACTAGCCTTCTTTTAAATGAAACTTACATCCGAATAGGCCACATCAACATCAGATCACTAAGGAAAAATTTCCTCGCCCTAAAGCAAGTGATTTGTGAACAAAATTTCGACATCGTCGGCCTAACGGAAACCTGGCTGACACCAAATCATCAATCAGATCTACTTGAGATTCCTTTCTTCAGTCTTGTCCGCAAAGACCGGCGGCCAAAGCGAGGCGGGGGAGTAGCATTCTACATCAAGCGCAATCTACCCTTCGACATCGTCCTCGTCGACAGAACATCAGACATAGAACACATCTGGTTTTGTTTAACAACACTAACAAGCACTACAGTCGCCGTCGGCATCATCTACCGCCCGCCCAAATCGAAGATATCAGCGATATTCTGCTTCGCACAAGTGCTCAGTGACATCCGTGACAAGTTCGACGAAGTGGTCTGCGTCGGCGACTTCAACGCCGATTTCCGGTCGCCTGGCCATCGCTCGGCGGGGGCGTTGAAGGCTGTCTGCAACGCGTTGCTGTTGAACCAGGTGGTGGACGAACCGACGCGGATCGCGCGGAAGAAGAAGTCGCTGCTGGACCTCATCTTTGTCAGCAACCGCGGAAAAGTGGCCTGTCATGGACAGCTCTCACCTCCGGGCACCACCGATCACAACCTGGTCTTCCTGCGTTATGTTCTCCGAGATGTTACTTGAACGCACTTTGTCCATGCTTTACCTAAAGTGTTAGACTATTGGAAACCTTGAGCACGTATCAACAATAGCCCCGGGGCGAGTACAAAGAAAATAAACTCTTCGGCTTAATTTTTAACGATGTGGGCAATTGTGGTCTATTTAACAATCGTTTTTTACCACATTGTGTTCTTAAGGTCGCACGAGACTCGAGAGTTTCCGAGAAGACATTCGTTACAACTACTGTCACTCCTTTGATTAGCAAAAGCATTCCTTGCTCTTGTTCGAGTGTTTGTATTGTGATTGTGTATTTATCACGTTCTTCCATTTCTTTTATTTCCAGGTTTCATTTAATCACTTCTTGATGATGCTAAGGCTTCGGCTTGTATCGCCGGGCAGCTCCACCCCTTGTGAACTGTCCGGGCTTCGATGCCCATGTCCAGACTCCGACCGGTATGTTTTATCAACCTCTACTAGGGTAATTCGTAATCATTTTTATGACTAATCAATTTTTATCGCGTTAGTTTACATGAAAACCAATTTTATTGGTTATTGAATGCTCATTTTTTCACAAAAAACGTTTCCGACGTGTCTCCAAGCTGTGCTGCCTGCTTTAACAGGTCTAAGGCCAGGTCCAACGTTAGTATAAAATAACCATGCCTTCTTGAACACCGAAATTTAAAATATACCTATATGATCTTATTCCTTTCCCTTCCCCCTTTACTAAGAAGGAACTTCTTCCGATATATTTTCTATGCTATCCTATTTTAAAACTGTACACCAATCGCATAACCACAAGTATTTTTTTATAATACTTGTAAATTTTTATAAATTGGCTGATTTTTGATGATGGAAAAAATCACTGTGTTGTTATTGATTTGATACGAAACTTTTATGCGTCCAAGAAAGGGAAAGAGTTTTTTATTTTAATTATTTTTTCCTCAAATATAAATTGTTATAGAATTATAAATAACATCATAAAATAATTACCCCCCCCCCCCCCCACCCCCTTCCACACGAATTTTCTATGTGTCAGTTTAGTGAGCCACCTGCCAAAGAAGAGAATAACTAAACTCCACTGACGTCGAAACGAAGTTCCCACGAAACTCACTATTTTATCACAAGAGCGCGCTGTCGCCTCGACCTTTGCCTGGATCTCGGAGCCGTGCTCAGAGGTCATAAGCGGGCCTTCTTTGTGTTGCCATTTTCCGCAGATTGCAGAAGTTAGAAAAACGGTTGGCGTTCATTTCAAGATATGAGCACTAACTCGATCAGTTGAACTGTTAATTATTGTCATCCAGGCAAAATGTCTAAAGTGAACCATAAGTGGACGAAAAATTTTCAGAACAAGAAAGTCACAAAGCTCGCTCGGTACTGCGTTTGCGCCTACGTCTAGGTGCACTTGCACTGCAATTGCACCTAAATGAAGTAATTACTGTAACTTCACTTAATACTCAAGCGAATGTCTACTGTCTAGCAATTCTCATGTGCATTGTTGAGTATTTGTGGCTGTTGTAACTTCTTGTTGTTGATTGTTGTTGCTGTTGTTCAACTAAATTGGTATAGTTGATATCAACCATTTCAATTGGTAACTTTTGTTTGCGTTTCGTCTTCGATCGAATGGCTGGAAATAAATATTAGCAAATAAAAAATTCCGTTTAGGAATGAAATATGGTGTCGTAATGGTTAATATGTCAAACATTAAGGTATCAGCATAGATATCAGGTAATAGTAGTTATGCAATACTCCGTATGGTATTTTATGCCAGCGTGAAATCACTCATTTTACCTACCCCTTATGCTCCCATTAAAATTGAAAATTTTCTGGTGCGCAACTTTTTCCTATAAAGTGGTTTTGGCTCGGGTCAAACCACAGTATTGTTGCATACCTTTATTTTCTATCGAATTAAAAAATACTCTCGAGTACCAAATTTTTTCAGCTTCATTTTTTTAAAAGTTGGATATCGATTATTTTTGTGTCACTAGTCACATCCTGTCTAGACCTATAATCAATGCTAGCGTCGGTATAATAAGTAATTTTTGTGGAAATGCATGGCCTATTATTGTTAAAGTGGAGCAATCTTTATGCTGGCATTGGCAGTTTTACCAATGATTTAATCCATCCCCAACCATTTCTTATGGGCGTGCAAAGTTTCTCTACCTGACCGATGCCCCTGGCGCTGACCAATGAGACTGACACAAAGCATAGCACCACTGGAGAACCAACATTAATTAAACATGATGATACACCTACAGAATTATGATCTATACACAAACATCACAGCAGCGACCGAAAGGCAGTCATTTTGACATTATCAGCTTATTTGCTACACGATAATAACAAAATGATTAATGCTGTACATTTGCATATTTTTATCCCTAATCAATCTGGCAGATTCCACTTTTGGGTCGTTTTTCCTTAGTCATCATCCCTTGCCCTTCCTGATACCCCATTTATCTTGCCACAAGGATATGCGTGGCAGCGGTAATGTGTAGCTGAAATTTTAATTACGGGAGATTGCTTGCGAAGGGGTACGAACGGAGATGGAACAGTTTTGGGGGATGCTTTTCGGTGGCGCGGGGGCGCGGGGGCGGGGGGGCTGGGATAAATATTAGAGGGTGGCGAAGTTAATCTAAATCATGAGTCATCTCTATATGGAATTACGATCGCTGCAAAATTCCAGTAGCAACAGCTTCCATTTTCCAACACAGCTGTTCAATCGAGATGAATAATCACAAAATGTCATCGAAATTTACGTTTTAATTATTCACGACGATTTTTCATTATTCCATTTTCGTGATGGCGAGTTGTGTCGTCATTGATGAGCGGCCGCAGCAAAACGAGCAGAAATATGCAACCGTGTCAAATATTCAAAACTTCTGTTCCATATTAAAAAAAAAAAAAATGCGAAATGTATATTGTCGATCGTCGATCAACCCACCTGAGTTGGCTTGAAAAGTAGCGCTGAAAAATAGTCGACCGCTTCGTGCACGCTCGTGCCGGCTCGTGCAAGTCCGGCACACATGTCGGAACTGGTCCTGCTCGCTGCCGGTGTCTCGCTGCTCGCTGCCTGCAGCCGGCTACGCGACTCAAGCACTCAGTCGCGCTACGGGCATTGTCGTCGTCGGCAAGTCGTGTAGAAGCAGCGTCGCGTGCGTTCCTAACCCGCGTCTCTTCGGCGCACGGCGCCCGAGTTCTTTCAATTATCGCGACACGCGTAGATTTAAATATATATAAAAAATACTAGTTGATCGGTATTATTTGTCGTGTTTTATGTGTGAGTCGACGATTACGTTGTTGTGAGTAGTGTTAGCTTTTAGTTTAGTAAAGGTCAGTAGTTTGGCCAAGAGCGTCGGTGTTTGTCTTGGTAATTACTTAAATATCGTGGAATGTCCACTAGACGCACGTAGTATGTGCTTTAATTGATTGGCAGTGTGGTGTACTGTTTTGTGTTTTGTATTGAAACTGTCCAGTGGAATTTTTAAACGAAATAAATTCTGTGAGAATCGACTCAAGGAATACACTTACCAAGCAGCGGAGCCGGCACCTTTTCAAGTAAGCTGATAAATCATGTCTCTGTGGAATGAGATGTGATGGTAGATATAAGCTCGGTACCCATCGTTTATTATTTGATCGTGGGCCAAGGGTTGTTTTGTACGTTCGTAAGGTCACAGCACCCACGTAAAAAGCTGATATTTTTTACTGTATCAGATCTCTTCACGTAAAGCAACGCATTGTTTAAAAATGCACTTTTCTCCATATCATGGATGCCACTGCCATGTAATTTACCTGCATACCCACCTTTATTGGAGGGCAGCTTGGTTCGGTTTGTAGGCTAGAGACATGGCAATCATGTGGCGTTGTGCTACTCACCAGATCTTTTTACTAATATTTCTAAGAACATCGTTCAAAGTAAAGATACACATTCTAGGTTACACACCTACGTATATTATTTTCGTGTACGACATGCAATCATTTATAATCTCACTAAAATTATATGCTCCGATTGATTTTGATCGAGTGGAATGTTTTGCTATTAGGTAGGAGGATTTTGTTAAGAAGAGTAGTACAAACTTTATACCTGTAGCACTGCACATAACCTTCCTACTCACCCAGTATCTTTGTGTACCTTCTTGCTTGGTACTTGGTGCTTCAGAAACCGAATGCATCATGCAAGGTGGTAAATACTAAACACTCATTGGCATTTGGTATTGCAGCTTTTCATCGGATCGGATTCGCGGTAATGCCGTGGATCATCGGGCACGTAGCGTGATCTTTCGACCCGTGCAGAAATTTGCATTCGAAAGTAGTAGGTTGTTTATACTTTAACTTTATAGTAACGCATTGACCAGCTGTTTGCCGGTATCGCGAGTAAAAAACCCGTCTAATCGATGCATGCCTGCTTGGACGACACTCTGACTAAACACAGAATATTCTATGCGAAGGTGGTATGATGCTGCATGTAGGTGTGGCTGTTGAAATAATATCATGTATATCGTAAAGACCATATACATTGCAGCCACCTCATCGAAGCTCATTGGATCGGTCGTTTGATGGTTGCTACCTACCAAGTTAATACGTTATCTAAAATCTTCTTCAAATGACATGGGATATATAACGTTGAATTTAGTTTCGATAAACATCGGTCGGAATTGAAATGCCTGTTCAATTGGAAATCAGAAAACTTCTTTGATGAGTTTGCTCAGAAGAGTTAATTAATCAGCAGAAGTTGGGCGTAGACAGATACAGATACAGATCTCTTCGTGTAAGAGCCATGGTATTCCAATATCTAGATTCTATGATGTATTAGTATACAACACCGTGTTTTGAAATATGGAAATTTACGAACAAACAATTAAGTAAGGTAAATGTGTGCGTAGCAAATACCTCCACCAATAAAATATCTATTCAGACCTGCCAGTCGAAACGCTACCGGCGAAATCGACGAAATTGCAGAAATTGATTAAATGTCCATCCGAATTGGCGGCATGTCACATGGTCAGGATGCACATTGCAGGCGACAAGAGGCGACGCTGGTGCAACACCGGCAGTGGATTGCCGGTGCGCCAAACAGAATAGAAAATTGAATCTTCTCATTTATGCATGTGCTGCCCCATCCCTCCTTGCCTGCTGCCAGGACCTCCAAATTTCAATTTCGGGTGCGCGGCGCTGGGTTGAACGATCGGCGAATTTAATCTCGATCGGCAATAGCAAGCAATTGACGCGCTGAAAGCAAAAATATATCGCCATGTCGGGTGATAGCCGTCCATATCAATTGGGGATGCCGGCGGGCGGCTCATGGCTATACCGTGGTGTATGCAAAGGAGTCCTTCTTGATGCCCCGTGTAAAATCTGCGAGTTCTCACGAAGGGCCAGAACAGCAGAGCAGTCGCATGCAGGGGCGGAACTAGGCGCCCGCAGGGCCCGCGGCCGCGGGCGGGCCCAGGCCCGTCTACGGCCGCGGGGGGGCCCGTCGGTTGTCACTAAATCTTTAACACTTTTACTCATTTCTGAGATAATTTCAGTGTTATTCACTCTTGTTTCACGCCAACTGCAGATTCAATGTGTGAGGCAGACTGGTCCAGTACGCGGGGGGGGGCCCTTGTCGAGTCAGGTCAAATTTGGTACACGAAGGTTTCGCTTGATATGGAGTAAAATATCAGAAAATAAGAAAAACTACAGAAAAAAATTGTCAATTACATTAGTAGGTATACGCAAGGGTCACTTATAGTGATTGAAAGTATCTTATAGGTACCTACTCAGACGCTCTGAATTTTTATTTCCAGGAAAGGTCTATCCTGCTTATCATATTGCAAGATACAACTTGGAAATTTGGTTCACAGAAAATATCGAGCTGATTTTCCAAATCCGTCAATTTGAAATAGCTTTGCAATATGTTTAAAATTCTTGCTACAACGCATAGATTCGTTCTAAAAAAGGCCAATGATTCAAAATTTTATCGGGGGCTGAAAAACCTGTCGCCTTTGGGGGGGGGGGGGGGGGGGGCCCTTTTTGTCCAAATCTGCGGGCGGGCCCGTGAATCGTTGTTCCGCCCCTGGTCGCATGGCCTTTTCCTGTTAAAAAAGTAATTGAAAGTAAATACACCGTCATACACGCGTTGTGTCAAGTGCAGTGGTATTTTTTTCCTCGTTCTGCGCGGTGACATTTAAACAATTACCCATTCAGTTGTGGTGGGAGGCATGCCGAACGTTTTGCTCCTGGTGCGGTCGCAGTTAGCAATGGCAAAATGAGCTGACCCAGTTCGACGTGTAGGTAATAACTTATAGATGTATGGCATTGTCGAGCTTTTATCAGCATGCAACTGCAAGATTTGAGTTACGGATGCTGTTTCGAACAGCAGCGAAACACTGCCTCCCCCATGCCACCTCTTATATGTGTGTGACACACCCCGAAACTCGAACTACCAACACTCCCGTCGAAACTAATCTTAAAATTAGGTCAGCTGGAATAATTTGCTGTGAAGTATATCATCCATTTGAAGAGAGATCTGGCACGGTAGGTTTACCTGGGGGTCAGATCTCTCAAAGCAGGGTGTAATCAAGACCAACTGGGATTAATTAGTTATCACCCAAACACCGGATAGTGATTGATTGTACACAAGTTTGTCGCTCTGTGCACGTATTAGCACAACAGATGGAAATAGGAGAGAAAACACTTTTTGTGCAGTGGCTGGCCCGCTGTTCAGCATTCACGATTCTAGCGGAATATAGGAGGATGGAGTCTGAATTACAGTAGCCGTATGCATGCAACGGGCACATAACATGTAAGTGCACAGACCTGTAGGTATATAGGTACTTGACGATGGTTTAACAATTCATTGCTTTGTCCATTTGAAATCTCCTGCAGGCGCTGATGAAACCGCAGCGACTACTCTTTTGCCCCACTGCCATAGAATTGGAAGTAAATAGAGGAAGGAGTCTATGATTCCAGATAGCAATTTACAGAAATTGAAAATAAAAGATGATGGAAACTCATCAAAATAAAGTTTCTGTTCTAACGCTGGCAACTCTAAACAGCAGCGATGCTTCTGATTAGTGATAGCTTTATAATTGAAGTGCAAATAAATAGGTCGGTCTTGTTTACGTGATTGCCTAAAGGTTGATTCGCCGTTACCAATTAGGAATTAGGAATCACGACTGAGTTCGCATCTTTCAGTCCGACAGCAGCGCGCGGCAACGTTTGGTAAAGCGGTCTAATTTTTCTAATTGCATTCTGATTACGAAGACATTCTCATTTGGTAGAGGGGCTGCTTGTTAGTAGGACTACACCCCCGTAATTTGCGCGCTAACATGTAATAATATTTTGCCCTCGCAGAAGCGAATAACAGGCTCGTTTGCTTTATGATACCGACAGGGGTCGAATTAACTAAAACCCGGCAAGAGAAGACCACAATTTCAAGTCATGGCAGCGAATATATACCAACTTACTAATTAGTTATAATTCGGTTCGTTTGAGCATTTAGATTCAAGTGTTACAATAAATTAGTGTCTAAGATTCTAAACTATAAGGTGTTAAGCAGGGCATCGAAATAAAAACAATATCAACAGCGTCGAGACGAAATCACACCTCGATTTTGCTATAAATCTTCATTGCAAATAAATTGCTGCGGCGCACAAAAACAGACCAGAACCACCCCTTTTTCCTGCCGCGCAAAGCACCCGGTCACGTTACCCTGTGTTACCCCATGTGCCCTGCATGCACGCTTGCTTTATTTTTATCCATTGAATTGAATTCAATAGCACCTACATCAGCTGTTTAGTCTCCCTAACTAGACAAGAATATCGGAAAACATCTGCTCAGTCCACACTCCAGACCCGTCTGGCATTGCATAGAAGGCCTGCATAGTTTTCAAGTCGATCGCGCCGCGATAATGCAGCAATATGCATTTCGTAGACGAGCACAGCGTCAGCAGAACGGTAATCGCATTGCTGCAAACACTTCCCAAACATTACCCCGTGCACTTCAACTGCAGAAGTTTGTGCATGTCTGAAACAGGCGAGTGTCGATCGGAAAGTTAGTTTGTTAGTATTTGGGGACACACAATCTGTCCGTGTGTAGCCCGAGCCGATAGTTTATTATAGATTTCTTTATCTCCGTAAACCTGTTTGATAGTCGTAATATCTCGGCGCTTAATCGCGTTTAGGTCATTGTAGTCGCGATAGTGGCCACATTTACACGCTTCTGGCTGACACGGGCTGCTCAAGAAGGAGGCTGGATGCTGTGAATAACACCGCAGCCTCCCAAGGATAAAAGAGCGTGCTTGTGACACGTGCTTTTCAATGCAGATGCAGATGCCATCGAACGAGGACCCTGTGCCAGCCACTGAAAAGGAAACGTTGGAATATAAATTAATAATTATTTTTCCAAAAGGTCGGTCGCGTATTTCTCGACACGAAGTTGTATGACAGATCCGACGAAATTAGCTAGAAAGAATTTGCCGACAGAAAATGAATTATCTTGATGGAAAACGGATTGGTGCAGTAAACAGTTGCCAACTCTCGAGCATGATTCCACCGCGCACTGCTTTCGTCTAGGAAAAAAAAGTAATTCGTAGCAATTTCAAATCGCGCACATTCCTGTTTTTCTTGCAAAAGAGTGGTTGTTTTTGCCGTTCTTTGCGAGCCTTACGTGGCGTGCCTTGTCTAATGACTGAACGTAATGCAGGCCGGGCTGGGCCGGGGCGTCGGGAGCTGCAACCAACAGCCAAGGCAACGTAAATCGCCTGGAATGCATTCATTTGTGTCATTCTCGCGGACTGGCAGCCTGCTCGCCTGCCCGCCGCCCTGCCTGCCGACGCTCATAATATAATTGCACTTGTTGGTATCAACTAACAACTGAAAATTTCTCAGACTCGCAACTCGCACTCACGCGAAGTGGGAGCGAGAGTGAGAGGGGGGGAGCGAGCAGTGAGGGAGACCAGAAGTTCATTATTGGAGACTCTCGGCTGAGGTCAACAGCCTATCTGCAGAGGTCACTATACTGAGAACTTGTCATGAAATCTATCAATGAATTAAAATAAAATTACGAAGATATGACGACTCTTTTATCTCTGATCGTATACGGATTATGTTCTATCCATGGTGTGCATTTTTTTTTGTAAACGAAGGTAGCTATTGACAGTCATTTCCTGTGGGTGCCCACACATAATCAATGCAGTTATTCTAGCTGTTGAATTTCATTCATAGTTGAGCTGCACATCGCATTGATAATGTTATGTAAGTCAAGCATTTATCAAAGCTATAAAGTGTGAAGCACTCGATCGATTTATCTAATCATACAATGTCATATCTTACAAGTAGGCAACTCAACGAATTTCTCTGTGCTGGACCATGTGACTAAGGGTTGAGGGCTCTACCATATCCTGCCATATCACTGAAATCTTGGGTGATTACTGATTGTGTAGACGTTCATCCATGGTGCATCCGATGGGCATGGCTAGCTAACTCCCATCATGGACATTCAGGAGCCAGCTTAGTTTTCGGTCCACGAGCTGCGAGGCCGTACTATGATTGAGTTTCATGCGAAGTTAAGGGTGTTAAATTACTTCATCCCGGCGCACCCACCCCCTCACCCTGCCTAAACGCATCGCCAGACGACGAAAGGTTATATACACTTCCCCCGGTCCGCGTCACGTCGTGTCGATCCTTTGATTCGCAGTTTGAACTTCACCTCTGACAATTGGAATTAATGCAACAAATTATTCGTCCTTGCTCTTTCGTCCTCTTCGCTGAGCGCGACGAACAATGGCGCCGCGTGACACGTCACATGGACGTCACATGCGTTTTCAGGCGGTACCTTTTCGAGCAGGAAGAACAATGGCCGGCGCCGGTCGGATTTTGGATGGGCGCTAGCCGCGTTCTAATTGGTATCGCGCGGCGGCGGGGACGTCCGAAACGGTGCCGCGCGGCGCCCGGGCCTTTGGTTGAATCAGTTGACGTTCTCTTCCGTCGTCACGCACTGCGCGACGGTCGTGTGGGCTCGCACCGAGATGCGTAATTAGTGGCCTGGAATGCGCGACGCACATGAGACGGCCTGTTGTTTCGCTTTGTATGTGGAGTTGATACTGGTACTCGTCAATTTTCTGTTTATTTTTTCTGTTTTTTTTCTGATTATGTGTCGGAGATATTACAGTCTCGGTTTCAACTTGATTACGGTATTATACCTTTCACATCAAGTAATTTATACTGACTTATTTCAATCAATTTTGAAGCTATTCGATAATAATTCTAACTCCGAAGGCAATAATAGCATGATGTAGTTTTACTGCTTACGATCCACGAACTGGGGTACTTGGCAGAGAGCGAAACAATTATGATCATGAAAAAGTAGCCGTAAAACTGCTCACCGTATGTAAATGTCCGCTAAAACGCTTATACACGGCTAATTAAGCAGATTACGTAACTTCTATTTATATCTCATGCTACACACACGTCACTGGTTGGAATGGAGGCGAATGCTCCTGAAGCCATGAGACGAGACGACGACTCGAGACTAAACATCTTTCTCGCTGCTGCATACAGTCGTAAAATGTCCTATTTCTGACTGATTTCCTGTAATGCTCGAGGAATTTCCATATGTGGGATGCGAAAGTTTTAATTAACAAGCAGGAAAGTTCACCCTCTTCGTCAGCGTTTCGAGGTAAATGTTGGGTAAATTTACATGTGTTTTGGGTGCATCAAAGACAATGTTGACGAAAAGTCGTACAAATGAAATAAGCAAACAAATTCTTGCAATTGTTAGACGTTCTGCTAAAAATGTACTTGATTTATGAACGAATGCGCTATTTGCCTGACATTTTGATTGACTCCTATCTGAATTCTTTAATAAATCTACATGATTGAACATGAATGAAAGGACCTTTGATCTAAACCAAGATTTATTGCTTCATGCTAATAATGAACCATGGTTGGTCAGAATTGTCATTCATCACAAATAATGTTTTATTCAAATTAATATCCAAAATTTGGACTAATTTCTGTTACATTATTGTAGTCGGTTTTCAGCGACATTCCTCGTAGACTATGACTATATATACCTATACATTATATATATATATCAATAAATGGTAATTTCAGATAACGTCCTGGCACCTAATCTACCTACACACGTAATTATTTATGCAAATGTGAAAGCACGATCGTACGGGATCAAAAACCCGTCGGTCCAATTTGCGTGAAGTTATATTGTCGCCCAAACGATCCGGTGCATAATGCGAGCTAAAACTGTTGCAGTTTATCGGAGCAGTCGCGCAGAGTATTGTTCGCCAATCACCGGCCGCGAATCACATCGACATTTCAGTCCAAACAATTGGACCGAATTGAACCGCTTAAAATACAGTGCGCTGAAAACTGCACAATCTACTTTTTTGTGCATTTTCTTTTGATTGAAAAGTCTCTCGCTGTACAAAACACCGAATCCGGTACTTCCATCTCCCATTCTAAACTAGACACTTTCGTGCAAATGCGGTGATATGTTAGGAGAATTGTTAGAATGAATGCATTCATTTGTCTATGTTAAATCTTCCATAAAGCACGCCGGGCTGGCAGAGAGAGGCAGCCACTCGCGTCGCATCGCATGCTCCTCCAGCCTCCTTCTATAGTGCTCCTCTGCAGTGACGCAGAGAAATGTGTCCAACTCTATCTGATGCAGTATCTTTGTCTCTTTCATCCGCCCGATGAAATTGCTTGAGTTTCTTGTTACACGAACTAATTGCTATGATAACTTGAAAGTTAGTTAAAAGTCTGCTTACAATAAGAGAACATTAAAAGTTTGAGCAGTCGTTGTCTCTGAAATGGAACAAAAACTCGTGCGACTTTGGAATTTGAAAACATTTCAGAATGTCAGCATTTGAGAATCGAAGAAATCTTGCTTTATTCACTTCGAATTTTAGCTGTTTTTAGGAGAATGATTTTTTTTAACATAAACACTTATTTTTCTATTTGTGGTGCCGGACCCTCCTTATGATAGAGATGATATAGATGAGATGATATTTTCAGTTTTTTTGTATGGTTTGATTTCCCTGTTTACGTTAATGGAATAGTGTAAATATTTATACCAAATTCTTATTAATCTACTTCGCAAGCAGCTGTAGGATTATCTGACTGTTATTAGTGTCTGTGGAGCTGCACTGATGCTGTGCAGACAAAACAGAATAAGTCCCAAGTAAACTCGAGTGAGAAAATAATAAAAAAACTCCTTCGGCACTTGCTTTCAACACTTGTTGAATCTTGAGAATTTTGTTGAACGAATCAAAATAAAATAAGTAACCAAGTTTCTACATTTAGTGGCGCTATAAATAAGGTTTGAATGTGGTGTGTAAACATAATCTATTCCATTATCTGGTCAAAATGTCGCATCATTCAAATGAGACCGTCTGAGCTGTGCTTTTCGTCTTCAAGCCGTAGAAAATCAACCTGAAACATAAAACGATCAAAATCCCACTGACCACAGATTACAGTGGCCGTTGGTATGGCGTTAATGGATCTCGCTGAACGAACGCTTTAGTGGCGTGCTCGAATAGAATGCTGAAAAACGCTGAATGTCTTATTGATTTCAAGATCATTCTAATTTGAGCGAGAGTTGACCGAGCCAAACATTGTTCTGTTCTGTTCTGTGTCCGTCCACAACGCGCAACTTCCACGTTTTATTTTAGCGTCTTTCAAAGAGACTTGAGTGGCATCTTGGTAGCTCAAACATGTCGATAGATGTCTTACAATCAAACCCACCCCGGCTCTCAATGGCTTGATTCGTCCATTCAATCGGCAAAGACGACACAATTAGTGTAACAACAAAAATCCTCTCGTTATCGATAACCTCTTTTCAATTGCAATCGCAAAGTTAGTCAAGAGGGGTTGTATTCTTCGCCGGGGGAAAGTTGGAGAAAGAAAATAGAGAGAGAGCGCGAGGAAGGAAAGACGGAAAAAACGTCGGAAAGAAAGATGTCAAAGTCAGCGTCTCTCAATGTCTTCGCGTTTACAATACACCACACCCCCATATGTCATTTAGCATCAGCATTGTTGTACGTTAGGAGAGAAGATGGCAACTTGTAGCAGCAGAACGTAGTTATTATTTGTCTCAGACTTCTCCTTCTGGCAACCGTTCATGGACGATGCTACCATTACACGCGTCTCGCAAACTTTATCTTTTGTTGAATTTGCCTGGGTCGCTGTCTCTCCCTCATTCTTATTAGAAACTATGAAACTAGAAAGCGTATATTTGTGCGTTTCTCGCTCCCCTATATATGTGTTCTGTTGAGGGTGGTGGGCAGGTACTTTACGCGATGTCTTGCTCTTGCTTTGGTTTGCTCACGGAACGCTAAGCAAGCATAGCGATGAAGACGCTTTTGTGTTTAATAGTCAGTCTCTGTAGGTACATATGCCCAAACGACAGCTGGCTGGGCTATATTCGGCAGCTTAAATACCTACAGCAGGAGTCTTAGGGGGCTGTTGACAAAAATACTTGTTGGCATTGTCGACACAATTAAGGGAACACATGCGTATTGGCTGTGTCTTACCGTCTTACGCATCGTACACCTATGCCGTGTTTCTGTTTGAGATAAATTACGAGGATTGTTCACCTAGCCACACAAATAAACGTTCTAAATCAAGTAGACGAAGTTTCTAGTTGATTGCTCGAAGCCATTGGATAATTAGGGATGAGAGTTGAGACGGTGATTATATAAGTTGTTATATAGTTCTACCTTCATCAAAGATAATCAACCTTTTACCACTGCTTCAAGTTATACAAGTTAAACGTATACCTCACCTATCACTACTTGACCGCTACGAAGGTGGATTCTACTTCAATGATTACCCTGAATCCGTGCACCATCTTGATTCCTGTTTAGTTTTGGACTTCGGAGCTTGCAAGGAAACAATCTTCCATTTTCACCAATTCAAACCATTTTGCCGATACAATAATAGGACCGCGACTAGGCACTCGTTCGCCTCGACAATGAATTGGGTCAGTCAGCAATGAATCGTCTCGAATCGCTGGCGAAAAAAAAACACACAGCTTCTAGTAAAACTAGAAGAGCCGTTGAGTGCGTGTTGATTGTCGCTCCGTGTGCACTGCGGCTACCTGCTCAATAAGTAAGAGTCTGGGTTAGCAATGGAAAGTGCAGCGACCATTGTCCATCGAACCCGTCCCGTCCTGTCCTGGCCATAACGCTCTTCGAGTGTTTTCGACGTGGTTATCTTGTGCGGTTCTTGTGAGGTTCTTGTGTGGTTCTTGTGTGGTTCTTGTGCGGTGCCTGCTTCGACAGCCGCGAGGACCGCGAGATCTCTGCGCCGGACCACGCCGGCATGCCCATGTTAGGTAACCAGGGGTAACCAGGGGTAACCAGGGGTAACCAGGATCGCTAGACGATGCCTCGTGCTTGCGCCTTGCCCGCGCTAATAGAAAACATTGTCGTTTGCTGAAGTACGTGGTTCGCGTTCCAAGTACGCGTGGCGGCGATGCAGACCGCAGAGATGGCTGCAGTGTTGTGGGGAGACAAACACATGCACACTCTTTTGGCGTGTTTTTATGATATACTGACTCGACATTTCGTACTGCCAGGTAGCACATGTGGCTAACCTCATGCAAATCAAATACTTGTCTGGCAGAAATAAAAATAAAAGCCGATTGCATAAACAAGAATGGAATAATTTATTCAAGCCTTCCAAATATTTGGGAGTCAGGTGCTTTTATTTACTTTGCGGAAGATTGAGCAGCAGTGGGAGCTGTTTCTTGTCATGCTACAAATTTTCTGCACGATTTGGCGGCCGCTTATCACAGCTCTCAAGTGTTTGTATATTCTTTCTGTTTCGCCTGTGTTGCGGCAGGTAGCCATTGATAATGAAATGTTGCCTCTTATATTGGCCGAGCTGAGAGCAATGCCGACTAATAAATTCTCAACCTGATTGCACGCTCTAAATTTTGCGAATGAGTTATACGAGTCCTAAATCAGGCTCACTTTATTTCCACATGTCGATGTCAGGTTTATTGAATCAGCGCGCCTTGGCAAGAACACTGGCAACTAGCAAGCGGGTTGTGCGGTCTAGAACCTGATTCGGTGCAGACTTCGACGTCGGCGTCGGCGGCGGCGTCGGTATCAGTGTCGATTTCAGTTGCGACGCCGTCGGTATGATACTGATTCCAATTGCCGCATCTCCAATTGTTGACGCAACTCGACGCATCAGCTGCAACTTCAGAAGTTGTGTGCTGAAAGATGCCAACGATTCACTTCTCGTTTCATTTAGATGTGAAATAACCACACTTTTCTTGCCGAGCAAAAAGTTTACAGCACAAAGAATCCATTAGCTGATACTGGGTACGCGCACCCTGTGCCTACAATATCGACACTTTTTTAAGATACGATCTGTTATGAGAGTAAGTTTTCAATAACAGGGCCGGCTATCAAACCTAATACTTGTGAAATTTCTCACAGCTATTTTTCTCTTGCCAGCCTCTGGGCGGGGTGGGGTGGGCAGTGTATCGGACGAAAAGGGGTGGAAAACACGGTTGTTATGTGCCTCACGTAACTCACCCAAACTTATATAATGCTGCTGATGCCGTAAGAACTAAGAAGCAGCCGGGAAGATATGGGATTAGATTATGGTGTACATGGCCTATACCGCGTAGAGGCCTATTGGTGGTGTATCTGTTATATTAAGTT
The DNA here is from genome assembly GCA_921293315.2 of Nemurella pictetii. Lineage (NCBI taxonomy): Eukaryota > Metazoa > Arthropoda > Insecta > Plecoptera > Nemouridae > Nemurella > Nemurella pictetii. The sequence continues at coordinate 6,540,828 of OV121118.1, read as the reverse complement.
TCATCAGTTGCTATATGGCTATAAATTTATCATGAAACTGTCAGATCTGTACTTCCAAATTCTACATATAAATTGCGTATTCTTGGGAAAGTTCACAAATCGATTAAGTGTCATTGTAAGAGAGAAATATGCTGAGGCAGGCTGAGGCGGAGATGAAATGTCGGAGTGTGTGTTCTGTAGCGAGATATGAGACGTAATCGTGGCATTCTTGCAGCGAATCGACATGTCTTATTGCCTACTGTAAATTCATAACAATAAAAATGTCGTTACAGCATTTTTTCAACTTTTTTGCGCAATTTCTTTCTTCTCCATCCGAAGAAGAAGATTGCTGTAGTTGATTAATTGGACATATCTTCATTCCCAGAAAAAGCATGCATTGTAGGAAATCCAAGATAATCTCTCGCTGACAAGAGTTGGGAAAGGAACTCGAGCTCAAGTAAAAAGTGTAGGAAATAAGAAAACAACAGACATTGAAAGTTAATCGTTATTAATGTATCACAAAACTTTATCAATTTTCTACTTTGAGTACAATTTAGTGAAGATTCAATATGATTCGTAAATTGCGAGCGTCACAATTGAACATGAGGCCACAGGACTAGAGGTTATGGACGCATGGGCGTGATGTTTTATGCTGCAACTTGCAAGTCTGCTCGTGCATCTTACGCCATTTGCAAATAAATATTTGCAAGTGCAATTTGAATTTCCTTACACAAACAATTCGTAGATGTATGTATACCCAAGGCATCTTTACTCGTTCCTACTTCTACACAAACAACAAATTCTTCTCGAGGTGCCAGCTAAGAACACATACAGCTCTTATCGTTCATCGTAATCACGTGAACATTTTACTATCTTAACGTTCCCGGTACCGTTGCAAGCGCTGAGGTTTTATTTCACCTGTGTGTAGGAAGTATTTAGAGTGCATCTATTTCATGGAATTTACCCGACTGAAGTTGTAGATAGCTTGTTTTTTATCCATAATATGCATGGAAATATGATTAGTATTATAATATCGCTGGCGTGCTCGAGTAATGGACATGTATTCATTCATCATGGGAGTAAATATTCTAGGGGGGACAATCGTGCGTGCCGATGTTTGCACGAACGAGCGTCGAGCTGCTTTGCGATCGGTCGTCGTGCGGATATAATTTCGTCGAATAATAATACAGGCCGAGTGTAGCACATTTTAGAGACGCCACGCTTCAGATTGCCGCGCGGCCTTTGGTGTGCCAAGATTTCCACGAACACCCCTTTAAGCGCGAGGTGTGAGCTTGTTGTGAACACTTTGTTGTGTCGTGCTTGCACCGGTCACCTGGTTGTCGCCTGGGATTGTGAATCGCACTCTGTCTATACTAAAGTATGAGATAATGCCGTGAGATATGAGATAATGTATTGTGAACTGTTGCAAGTGATGACACTTGTTTCTGGTTTCGCCGCGATATGCGAATGATTGCAATTTGGAATAGTGAAGAATGATGACAGTACAGCGACTACTTCTATACTTACTACGGATTTGAGCACCGAATATATCATTTTTTCTGACAGTTCATGTCAATAAGTTTTCCTTGATCAGGGAATAGATGTCTCATGGGACAAAAATGGTTGCCGACGGTCAAGTCAACTTAGGGAAGTGAGTAGTATTGGAAACTCGATATTTAACTTGATATAATTTTAACCAAAATAAAGAAACGTTGTTCAATACAATTTCCTTTCAAGTTAACGCCAGCGCTTCAATTTTCGTTCAAAATATTTTATTCCTCTCGTCGCGTTTGTGTTCGAACCATGAAGTAAAAAAAAAAAACGCATATATTTTATCACGCAATGATTAATTTCTTGTGTTCACTTTGTTTTTTCCCCCGTATCAATCCATAAATCATGTCTAAAATTTCCAAAAAATTGTCTTCGGTTTCAGCTTGTCCAATCGACCTCCTTCATTTGCATAACGTGCGACGAAACGATTTGCCGCGAAGACTCGTAAATCTACCTCGGCGACAACTGGCTATTAATTGCGCCGATCCATGACCAATCAATGCCCAATTCGTGCCTGTGTAGCGTCCATGCTTCCAAACAACGCTGCTTTGCGTCGGGAAAGCGCCAGAGTAACAAGAAGAGGGAACCCAGTCACAAAAACGTGCTCAAGTGCACTGGCATCCATGAATTGAGATGTCCTCGAAGATAATCTTTTAGCGAAAATAGCATTTTTTATAATGAGGACTCCAAAAGCTTTAATCCCCAAACATATCCTGCATTGACATATTCTCCGACAACGAATAGCCACAAATGAAACAAGCTTTCATAAAAACATCGACAAAATGTCAGAATAAAGTCCCAATATCGATGCATGCATGCCAAGCAAGCAAAATTAGGCCGAAACTCAAACATGAAGTCTGACAATGTGATACATTAATGGCATCCTGTCACCGACGTAGTCAGCTGACCAATCAGAGACCAAGGCCACAGTTACAAGGCCATCATCGCCCACTCTGATTGGTGACATGGGGCCTGGGGCTTGGCCTCGGGTTAGCCTAATGCACGGCATTATTCAATCGTCCGCTAGTACATTCTGGACGGCAAAGCTTTCCTTGATTTCCAAGAGGACTTAGGGGGTGAATTAGTCGGTGACCCATGATTCTGACAAATCAATGAAATATTTACACTTTCTCTGTGTGGTACGTTCTCTCTGCTTTGCTAATCCACCCTTCACCATGCTCTCCTGTTTGTGCGATTGGAAAATCGTTTGTAACGCGACTGACCCTTGCCTGGCAGGCTTTTATCGGCGAAATCTAGTGGCTAATTGGCATCGATGTGCATAATCATCGATAGGACAGCGAGCATAGCCTATATTTGTCGAATATACTACTTGATACGATTGAAGTGACGGGTTCACTAAGTGTGCAGCACATTAAGGGCTTTAGAAGATTAGCTGGATTGTTTGATCGATTCAAATACCCCAATTCATTTACTTTGGGGGCTGTAAATAAATAATCGCTGTACTGCCTCTGTTTATGTGTGCACATTGCGCACTCTTCCAATCAAAATTAAGTGCATTGTGAAATGACTTCTCCATGGCAGCTTTTGGGTTCTGTATATATAGTGATTGGTGTAGATCCTACATCCACTATCTTGATCGCCAGTAGAGCGGTAACTTCGTCAAAGCGGGGGCATCAAGTTGTGAGTGGAGATGAGAGAGCCGAGGGGTTGGCCTCCTATATCCTGGCCGAGGCTGCCATGGACGGCTATATCCGATCAATTTGCAATGCGATGTGCCAAGTAGGGTCTGATTCTGATATTAGACCGTCACTCAAAGCGTCGATCGCGATCGCGCTTGTCCCCCTCACGTCGAGAGCATGCATATCGTTGCCATGGCTTGCTGCTGGATCGCTGCTCGAGGCACCGGGGCTCGATCCTGGGTCGCCGCGATGTCGTTTTGTTGGAACAAAAATGTGCAAACGAATTCGGTCGCTCAATCGGCAGGCGCGATGCTGGATGATGCAGTGCGCGCATGCATTTTTTGAGCTTTGTTCGCAATTGAGAGGCGCCGTCGACAAAAAAATAATGGAGGGTATGCGAGATACGGGAAAAACGTTTTACATGGTGTTACTGCCACGATTTATGTTTCTTTTTTGGCGCTATTAATGAAGTATTTGAAATTGAATTCTGCGATCAACTGTGATCATGGCCAGAAGTAATGATGTCGTTTTGCTCTGGTAATGAACATTTAAATGTTTTGATATTGATATCCATATAACATTTAGCTTTTTCAAGTGTAACATATTGATTCATGCGAGAAAAATGGGTTTCCATTGAATGTTATGAAATTAGAATTGAATTTCAACGTTTTTGTTTCTATTTTATAGATGTATTGCATTCGAACGCGCTGTATGCATCGTGTGAATTGCGTTGTAATAATAATTCATGCATGTTTCAATTATTTTCATGCATTACCGATAGATACGCGACGTGAAGTAATGGTCATGTGACATAATTACATGTTCAAAGTGTTGGTGATCACGTGATTGAAAACGCAAATTGGCTGTGTGCGATGTGTCGCGGGCAAAAGGCTGCACAAGGCTGCACAAGCAGTGGGACTGTCCAGGAATGCGTGTGATATTAATTCCCGAACGCGGGTATACGCTTCGGCCGAGCATTTCGGCTGCATTGTATACGCAGGGAACAATGCGCATCAATTGATCATCAATGGCCAACCGATGCCATATACCGAATAACACGCAGCCAAATTATATGTGGCGCTGCACGCGAAAATATGCTCTCTGTTTTCATAAATTAATTGAGTCATTTATTTACAGAGCGGCCCGGTCAGGGTGTAATTGGGAAAGGTCCAAATTGCATCCCTTGCATGCCACCCGCTCGTCTACGGTCCGAGGGCGAAACGCCCCTCTGCGTCTAATTCGCTCTCCGCGCAAAGTGGGCCAGCCTGGAATTAAATTATCGACACACATAAAAAATCAAAGGCAAATTGTGTTTTTTAATAATGGATTCAAATTTCATTTGCCACGGACGAATTCAATTCACGCGTTATTTTTACTTTATGGCTTAATACTTCAATCATGCGTAATGCAAACACTGATGCGAAATACTCTCGTAATTATGTTTTCATTATTGACTAGAGTGCAGTCCTTGGCTGTTGTTAACTGTTTTTATTTACGCCCCGCGTGGGTGTGGGGGGTGTGACTGGAAAGGCGACTCTATGACGATCCTGCTCAAGAAATCTCATCTCTTAGGTAATTACAGCAAGCAATTACTCGCCACTATAATTATATTCTAACTAGCATCCAGCGAACACGCGTTATTCTTGTTGGTAGCAAGTTTTTAGCAATCTCGTCTCGCAATTAACCCGGAACGAATCGATTTGAAGAGCATTTTAATTATTCCCATAATGCGTGAGGCCATACCCACATCGCTCTTGTCGGCAGCGTTCGTCGTACGAGCGTGGTCCAGCAACCAGCATCCCACATTCTGATCGATCAACGCATGCAGAAAAGGAGCTGCGATCCAAGGACAACGTAATTCAGATATGTTTTTTTTATCGAAGACATTTCTTCTTAGCAGTTCTTTGGTATAGTATTTCAGCGGAAACGCCAAGAATTGGCACGATTGAAAGAGAAGATTCTCTACAGCGGACACAGAGACTTGCTGCGCTCTCTGATGAGATACGAATTTCTTGGGAGTGGGCAGAGCTAAAAGGTGACGATCATTTTCTTGGGAGTTTTACAGAATGGCCAGGGAATGAACACGAAAAATTTGATCTAAGTATTCTCTGGCGACAAGGAAGGAGCACATGTGCGAATCGATTGCCGACAGTGTATTGATGGACTTCTTCTCTTCGCGAAGAATGGAATCGCACGCTAGAAAGATATTTCAGGATGGAAAAGGTGAGAGAAAAGTAAAACTCTCCGGTGAAAGGAAAGCCCGAAGTCAATGCGGAGAAAGGCTCGCTTGTTCGGCTTGTACCGTGAAGAAAGAGCGGCCCCCCCGACCTCCCATCTTAAAGTGGAAAATAGAGCATTTTCAATTTTCACTTTTCTAGAGTACCTTTATTCGCACGCCTACGCTCGGGTGTCAAGTTTGGCTTATTCTTTTCCCGAATAACATTGTGGAGACCGACTTTTCTGCCTTCCATTATGTAATCAAAAAGAAACTCCATGGCCGCGTCGGGAGAATTAAACGCGGGTAGGTATATCTTTTAAAAGTGCTGTCTGTCTAATTAATAGACATCGCATTTTATCAAAGCTGTAGTCACGCACATTTACAACAAAAAGTTCTAATGGCTTTCTCACTTCTGAGCTTCCATCATCCCCATACTTACGGCTCGAAATTTGTCACAAAATTTAGCTTCTCTCGCAGATGATACTGAATGTTCACTTTAATCCTCGTGTATACCTTTCGTTATGACACAAGATTATTAGTACATGAATCCGCGAACCGCGACACAATCAAAACATCAAGTACGCCAACCATGTGATAACAAAACCTGCAATTCACAAACACGTTGGAATAATTCACAGTCCATTCGTTCGCGCCGGTGCATGCAGGTGCACCGATCTCCTTCGCAAGTTTATCACCTTGCTCCTGCCTTACGCCTCCCCGCAGACCGCTGAGCCCCGCAGCAGGCTGCCAATACATTCAGGTTGTGCCCCCGCATTTCTCCCTACCATGCCGCCTCGGATCCCATTGCTTCCAGTGCTACCTTGGACAATTCAACGAGATGAATCCGCGAGCATTTTACAGCATTGTCGTCAGCTTCAGGGCGTAGCCATGCGCGGTAGAGAATGGTAATTAATTAAATGGGAAGGGCGTAATTAGCCGTACTGTCGTCTCCGGGGAGTAATTCATAGTTCAATGTGTGAAGCACAATTTGATATTGTCGCGCGGCAGGAAGGCCGGAGTTTTTAAATCACCGAGGGTTAATTTTTAATGTCCGTGACATGCGAATTAGGTGTGAGTTTGAAATTCGCCGACAGTGCACCCGTACACCGGCGTACCTGTCGGTGTCGGGTTGCGCTTCCGCAAGACGTCATCCCTAAATAAGTAATGCTAATTTCCGTCCGCCTTGTTAGCGTTTGCACACGGCGTTCTGAGAAGTTATCGAATTGTTCCTGGGGAGATAATGTGGTGTTCTGGCCATGCGTTTCCGGCAGTCGGAGTGTACTTCCATGTATCAATTAAACACTTAATTGCTCTCTATCACCTCCCATTTTCTCGAAGACCTATTACCAAATATGCAAACGGATGGGTGTTACCATCGTGAGTGCTACTAATGCACCGCCGATGTATTCAGAAAGCACGTGCGACTAAAGTAATCCAAAGTGTCCCCCGTCCGTTCGCGTTACGTTTGGAACGCCTCGTGCCCCGTGCCTCGCATGCCCCGTGCCTCGTGCCTCGTGCATATTCCTAAACACGGCGTCACCTTATTAATTATCCCTTGGCCTGATCTTTTGTCCGACCGACTAAATGGATGCAAGGTTTATTAATTATGCAAAGGTTAACTCGTGGCTGTGTTAGTGTAGTTTATTGTTCGGTGTTGATATTTGGTACAGCTAAATTGTGTATCCATACGTTCAGACCCCCAACTGTTCCCATCCGAGGATCCAAGGCTCAAAACGTGGAAATTTCGTATACAGCTACCACTCGGATTAATTAATGCTACATTATCTACTATAACTCACGAGCTGCTTGCCAATTTAATGCCGCTGATAATATGATTTTGGCATTTTTAAGTGGGTAAAAACATGCAGCGGCCCTTTCCCGAAACAGAAAGGCTAAAATTGAAACTCATTCAACAAGAAGTGAAACTCAACTTTTGTGTATAGTGGAAAACTTTTAGATTGGATGATTCTAATGCCATATTTTGCGTTTTCAACTTCTAACTATGGGGTGGCTAGTGCTCAAGTAGTGGCCTATATGAGTGTTATGTATATTTATGTTTCGCTGTTCTAGCGGCCCCTCTCCCGTTTTGTTTGCAAGTTTCACAGAGACAAACATAAAACGTGATAAAACACCCACGTCCCACCCCACCCAACGGGATATCAAGTGTGGTACGACCGAGGTACACAAATTGGGCGCCTCTCGTCGTCAAAGCTCTGTTTATATTCTCCGTTTCGCGTCTTGACGCCTCTTACGTAATGCTGGTAATGTGCTGTATTTTTGTAAGTCGACGCCGTTTCTGTAGTAATCGATTCGATGGGATCCATGCACCACTCGTAGGTATAAGTAAGTACTAACAATCTGTTTGAGTACACTTTTATGAATGCAGCCGGATGATGTAAGAGCTAGTAAAATAATTTGCATCATCGTGGGGCCGTCAGGAACGAAGATAAGTTTACATCGCGTAATGGCTTCATCTTCTTGCGGTGAAAACTCTGCTGGAGTTGTCTGTAGCGTCTGCTATTTGCAAGATATAGTTCTGTGTCTATACACCTTGATAAATAACGCCTATCACGTGAACTTTCATTTTGCCACGTTCCCGGCTGCCGCTGGAACAGGCTGCATCGTGCGGGAAACTTGATCGGGAAGGAAACGCAGGGAACGCCGGTAGTTTGATGGGGCGAGAACGCAGGTTATGAACGTTATTGCTCGGAGGCGAATTGAGTAAAAGTATATACACAGTACTTTGGACGAATTTTCCAAATGAAACGAGAATGAAGTTTTTTATATTTTATGAGAAATATCTGGTAACATCTATATGAACTCCCGAGGACGTATAGACATGAGAAATAGATTGTCTATTCTCAAAGAAAACCGCACGAAGAAATAAAAAGTTTTTATACCTGTATTTTTTCATCGTGTGTATAGCTCACTTCATCGTAGCTCAGTCACCTGGAATTATTCATATTATGTTATGAAATACGCAATAATAAGATAATCTTGACGAATTGAAGAAGATACTTTTGGCGTGAAAAGTGGATGGAACGACTGTCTCCAACATTTAATCATACCGCAGAAGAAAAAAACCCATTTTGACACTCATCTAAAAAGCCACTTTATGCGTTTAAATATTTTTTCCCTCCAGCCGGAAAGTTAGTCATTTTCTCGGTAAGGAACCTTCAACTTGTTGTGGCAAGCAATCGTAACTGTTCATCGGTACCGCCGGTACCGTCGCCCAATGGGGCCGTACCGAAATATAATCGAATCACGCTTCCCCTCAATCATTAGCAAGCCATAATCCTACGAGTCACTCGAAATCTAATTTATGGAACATTTTGCCAATATTCCGTCCCGGTTGACATAAGTTGATTTTCCTGAACACGAGCAAAGTTAATTAAACCCAACTGATCTCGCTGCGTGCCAGCTGGAAAAACTCTGGGAAACTTCACTATTTCTCCTTCGCCGCTGCGAGGAAATGAAATTTTCGCCCGTGCAGATAGAATATACCTATAGGATATTTTTTAAACACATTTTATTTTCTCATATAAAATATAGCAATTTTTTCCGTCAACCTCAAGTGAAGGTCGCAAGGGTGTGGGACAAACTCGACGACAATTTTCTTGAAGGTGTCACTTTACGATTATTAGAGCTCACCGAGACCCATTTGACAAGGGATGACTTTCTTTTCATTTCGTAAAAAGTTTTTAATATCCATTCGTTGATTACTTACATCTAAGAAAAACCACATGAAACCTGTAAGATTTATTGCTCCATTAAACATGTAAGTTTACATGCTGTTGGCACAGTTCAGCCAGTATAAGGTATATTGTTATAAGGTATACATTGTTATAATCGCCCATAATTACTCATAAGTTTAGTTTCCCCGAAACACAACATGTGATGATGAGAAAATAACAATTTTTAACATTTGAAGGGATGAAAATTGAATTTTGTCTATAAGGGATTTTTGCATGCCTGCTTTATTGTGGCATTTAAACAACTGACCATGCATGGATAATGCCTGCTGAACTGGACTGAAATATATCCAGTCTCAATTAAGCCAAAAGTTCATCAATCATTGGATCATTATTTCCCAAAATGCAGCGGTTTTTGCGCATGCGGCTTCATTTATAAATGATAGCTTTAATAGATCTAAATATATAGGTTTGTTATGTATAATATATTGTATTCGTATAATTTTGATGAATCGTTACTCGCGTAAGAATTAGTGTGTTACCTATTTAGCATTATAAATGAAACACGAGGACTGTGTTACGTGTGATTCATGAACAGTATGTTCACCGGATACTATACGCTGTGACAGAATATGAGAATGAACTGATGCTTTGTTTTTAACTTTTTTTTTCGTTAAAAAACCGTTCTAGTAATCTGCTTTTAGAAACGGTGATCGGTAATCCATTCCGCTCAATAACTGATTCAGTGATTACCTGTTCGTAAATTCTAGTCCACGCCTTGTTCTGTTATCGAACTAAGGACCACCCGCATGAATAATCAAACTATTTGATCCGAGCACTTTGAATATAACCAGGCTGATGAATGGAACTGCATCATGCGCGTGGCTACCATGAATAGATATTCAGATAGGGCATGGATCTAGTGGAACAATGCTTGGAATTAAATCAACGCTGTAATCAGGGGAAGCAATTGATTACCCTCCACATAATGATAATGATATCAAGCGGATGGAATTGTCATCGTGCCTTTGTCTGCGGTGGTCTCGGGAAGTTTACCAATGCCGGTGATCACTCAGCCATCTGGCGAGAAAATGAATCTTAGAAATAAAAACATTGGTTTTTTTTCTGTACATAAATCACAAGTTGGAGTCTCGGGAGGTTTGTTTCATCAGAGAGGTGCAGTGTTCAGGTAAGAAGAACGAGCCTGCACGAAACTTTGGAAAGGCTATGAAAGCATAAAAAAATGTTATATTAGTAGTTTTTGTGTTCATAAAAATTTGCTACTCTTGCAAACACTTTCAACTTTTAATTAAAATTGACAGAAAATAATGTAGTTTTGTCTCTTAGGTGCAGTTGCTAAAAATATTTATACGATCGTGGAAATAATAAAAAGTAAAAAGTAACCGCGGTGAATGCATGTGAACATTAATCTGCTACAACAATAGACTACTCCTATTATCATCGCCCCCTTCAATGAGTTCGACAAAATATTCGAACTGTTCCAGTTTTCCACACAAAATAATAACAATTCTTTCATCAGTTTTCATGTGAGTCACATTAGAAAACACGTATTCTTGTCAAAAGCAAGCACGGTGCGTAATTGGTGGAAAACCGACTTCTTCAACTCAATTATCAATTACGAATTTGTTCAGAAAGACAAACTAAAATTGTGAGCTCTCCCGTCTTCAATGCCTAAAGGTACCGCAATACTTTTGGTTTTTTAAATGCTGACAGATTTTTAAATTATCATGCCTTTTCAACGCGTTATTTTCGCGTTGTTCGATTGAATACTTACCTTCTAGGTTTATTTGCAAATCCTGTCCTGTCCAAATCAAACGTCAATTTCTAGAGATACCAACCCCTTTATAACACGCGCCCTTTAATTGAAGCAAATCCGTTCGGTATTCTGACGGTCGTTTTCTTGTCAGCTGCACCCGCCGACGTTTTCCGGCCATACCCCCGAAGCCAACCACCCACCCACCCAACCAACAGACGTCGTTGCCTTCTGAAGAGATGGTCAATCAATCTTCGAGATGACCGACTTGACTCACGAAATTGACAATCTTGCCGTCGATTATTAACATTGCTTGTTGTTGTGCCATGTACTAATTTACTAACAAGTGTTACGCTTGGGGCGCGGGGATAGAATTACCGAAGGAATTACGCGCATTTATCTTTTTCATTTCCCATTTTCCAGGTTGTGTCATCCTCCTGGGACTCGGCTGGCCTGGGGAAAGCCCTGTTCTGGATCTCCAAAATTCGGTATGTATATGAATTTTAAATACCCTGCTATGAATGGGCAATGAGGATTTGATAGCACCAAATTAGGAAATCTGAGAAATTTATCATGAAGTCAATCTAAGAGATGGCGCGGTTAGCGAATTGGAAGCTGTGAATATAAATGTGCGCTCTGGCCTGTCCTGAGATGTCTCAAGATGAATTTATGTGGCGCTTCAGGGAATACTATAGTATTTTTGTCAATATACACGCCATCGATCATCCAATTATTCGAAAATACAAGGAAATATTTACGTTGTACGACCAAATACGTATTGTTTGTGTTAAACGGCACTGACCTCTTTCGCTGGCATTGTCTTATGAAATGTGCACAATGCGCGTGGCCGAAAGACAGATCTCGCGAGCACCCATTAGTCATGACAGACCATCTTCGTCCAATACTCACAGCAACTCAATTTAATATTTCCACATCAGACGCTAAAAATAAATTCGAAATTGAAACATGACGTTGGCGACCAGCATAATCAATCGATATTGAAATGTCTTCTTGTACCGACCGCATGAGTCATCAGTTTAACGACATTATTACCTCGTCAGAATCAGAATTAGAATTGCGCCAGCGAACGAGCGACGACGACGACGACGCCGACGCTGCCCCAGCTGTTTTTCGCTGTTCGTGACCGCGGAGCTGGATGTTGTTGCTGCTATGTAGTTTGCCCGACGAACAAATGATCACGACCGCCGACGGCCATGCATCATTCCGTCTTGCATCTCGCATGCACATCTGTGAACCCAACGGTACTCCGAGAGGTGGACTCGTAAAATCAGCATAGTTTTTCTATAGATTATTGCACGGCATATTATGAGAATAACGTAAACGGGCGGTTGCGCTTTGTGGGTCAATCGTGAGGACGTACTATAACGTCTCATATTTATTTATGAGCAACCCAAAACAGAGCAATTTCGATTTGAAGTTTATATTAAAAAAACAAATAAAAAACAACCCGTCTGGTCCCACCGAAATTAAGATCGATTAGGCTGGTGTCGATTAAAGATGTGTCGAAACTTTCCTGCAACATTTTTTTACCACACCCGCACGCATGCTAAATTTAAAATGCGTAGCGCACACCGCGAGCGCGCGTCGCATGTACCGAAGTTTGACTTTTCTTTCGCAACAGCTATACGCTCCGCCGTATACGAATTCTTGGAGCTTGCCATAGCGCGCACGTGTGTTACGCAATTCGATTTGCCCGCAACGCCAAGTAAGAAGTAGAGAGAAAAAAAAACGCGGACCACAACACCGACCAAGAAAGGTTTGATCCTCTAAAGTACTTTCACTGATAGCTAATCAAGTTGTTTTCTAAGAGCACAAAGCTTCGGCGACTGGCTCTGGGCGCTTGGCCGAAAGCTGTGCTCAGTCTCTGGTCTGCCACCTCCAGCAAGCAATATATAGCACCTGCAAACTCTGCTCAAATCTTCGACATTGCATTGTCATTTGGTCACAGAAACTTGCGGGCACCGAATTTGAGATTATCTCTACATCTGATAATAGGAAATGTTTCAGAAATCATCTAATAAAATCATTTACACAGTATGGATGTGCAAGATTGGTGAAATATGCATACTCTTCTCTTTTGTTATCTGTAAGATAAATACATAAAAAACCTTGGCTATTCGCTGTGATTTGAACATTGTTTAAATGCTTCTAAACTGCTCGCATAATTTAAGGCCAGCTGACGCGGGCAAGTGTTCATTATTCTACTTGTATTTTGCCGTGGTAATTGCAGTTCCAGGATGATAATGACTTGACTACTTGTTGCTCAATATTGCATAAAAGTCGAGTGCTATTAAATCACGTATTATCGTATTCGTTGAGGTAGAACTCTCTGATCACAACCCACAATCAAGTACAAAGAATGGCAATGATTAGATATTAGGAGGAATATGTAATCTTTTCCTTTATCACCCAAAACCAGTAAATTTTCTTAACTTTAAGAGAGGTTTATTTACTTCATAGAATGTAACTTCAATATTGCATTAAACCGAGATAATCAAAGCCGTTATCTTTAAAATGCACTGCCTGTGTTTGCCCGGAGCATTTATTTCGCGCAACATTTTTTGATAGAAAAACTTTATACTCGCGAAGTCAGACTCGTTGACCTCTTTTAAGACAACTGGATGCTCTTGTAGCCGAGCCTGCAAATCATTTATATAATGACTGCATAATGATGACTTTGCAATTAAAATTAAATCTACTTGTGAAGATAAAAGGTTGGTAACTGAACTCTGGGTTTTTTCTCCTCATGCAGCGCTCGCAGTTTGTGTGGTGCGCTAGGGAAACATATTGAAAGCCATTGCTGGTCGTAAATTCGCTTCGAAACTCCATTTCCTCCTGCCGCCAGAAATCGCCGAAACCACATTACCGCCGCGCGACATTGATGAAGTCATTGTAATTTTCGGATTAGCACCTAATTAGGCCTGACTATTTGGTGAAGTGTGGAGTTACAGCCCTGCTGGGATTTGTAATACTTTCGAGACTTTTTCTTTGAAAGGTGATCGTCGGTATCGCATATCAACTATATCATTGCGGCTACCTTTTAACACTCTCTTCTCTATCTGATTCACGACACATTATCAATCTTTTTACTTCTTGATTGTGATATGGCTTTTGCATTTCGTCACGTTTAGCCTTCGGTTTGAAATTGATAATAATATCATTAATATTTTCTCGATTCAACGAATTAATTTACCCGCTCACTTTTAGATGCATGCGCTTATAAAACATATGGCAATCTCGGGAAACGTGGCCTCCGGCTCGCTGCTCAGTGCATACTCCCCTGTTTACATCTAATTACGAGGAGAACGCTGAAAATAAAATAGGCTATATTTGCCAAAGACTGTTTACGTTCCATAACGCGAACCTCGTCGTAGCAAGTTTTCTTCGGCAGTAACATGAAAATTAAAACATTTTCTCTCACTTTTCACCGGGAATTTTCTCTCATCCAGGGATGTACACATAAAGGCTTACATGTGCTTACAGTCTGCAATTTCAGTTTTAAATGCTGACTTCTCTCGGCATGGCAGAAAATGAAATAGGTACTGGCTGCAGTCATACCGTCAAAACAGTAAACACAAAACACTAAACACCGTCAACCTAACAGGGCTTACACTGTTTAACCGAGGGCACTTGTTATTCTACAGAATAGGGGTTGCTTTTTTACGAGTCCAATTTCATGACTCTATAGTTTTGCGAGTGTTTGTATAACGTACACGACATCGAGTAATTTCACCGAGAAGTTCCTTGAAGAGGGGTGTGTACTGTGGGTTGCCTACGGCTGTGAACCCCAGGGGCTGCGAAAACGCGCGCTCAAAATCGTCTCCGTACATTTCCTGGAAAAGTCAGGGAAGGTACAATCGATTAACTGTCATCATGGCCGACTTTTTGCGAGTGTACAACAAGAAAAAGCCGTGTCCGTAACGAGTCGCCTTCATGTAATGTGTGTCACCAGAATTTATTTTCTTCTTCCTGGGAATAGGTTTCAATCGCGGAGAACGTTGTCGAAGATAAAAAGATGAAATAATGTTGTACAGAGACGTATGATATAGATCTGTCAGTTCTTCGCTATCATTTCAACGTTTGTATGCTACAAATAAAAAAGCTTTAACCTAGAAAGAAGCTACGCTTAAATCGGCGTCAATGCTCTTATTTAGAATTGTTAGTATTCCATAGGTAAAATATGTGAAAAGAGGGTCGCTCTTTTGCCAATATTGAGGGGGTAGGTCTTACGTCTAACTGGATCGAGGGTAACGAGCCTGCTAGACATAGTTTGTTAGGGGTGAGCTTACGACAGATAATTGGCCCGTGTAGAAATCTCCCTCCCCGAAGACGTTCGAGCCTGCAAATTGCCTCTATTTCGCCGGCAAACGGGGAAACGATGGCACGGTGCGCCGTAACGCAACGCAGCCAACCTCAAGCCCCTCGCCGTTTCCCACTCGTTTGCTTTGTCACTGGAAGAATTGATTGCTTGCTGCAGTCAATTAGAAATATCTGACATGCTGGAATAATTGACAGTAACAGTCATGGGACTCTGTTTTCGGTTGACTTGAAAGCATTTCCGGCTTTGGTTTTTAGCTTGGAGCTTTTTGACATTTAATTCGCGATGTGAAATGAGTATTGTTATACCAAGAAGACAGGTGCGTTCTTAACCTGTCATTTGCATTGTTTACAGGCTAAATTAGCAGCACTAGAGCGTAAGAGATGTGACCAACAGATTCCAAGTAATTATCCATGTTTGGAATTCAAATGTTTGGGATTGCCTTTATAAGCTTACATGTTGGCATGCAACACTGCTTGCATTTTCCTTGGACAGATAAAAAACACAAATTTTGACAATATGCTTCTTTTACAAGTTTCACACGTAGATAATATATCAGATTGATGTACTACGACACATGTCAAGCCATGTAAAGCTTTGAGTTTCACATGTGCTGTATTTTCTTACTTTGCAATCATCCCCTAAACGGGCAGGGATGAGACGAGCAAGTTCTCACCCTCGCGTGGGCCGGCCACTGGCCCATGGGGCTCGCTTTTCCAATAAGATAATATATTCCTCGAATTCGGTCCAGCGCATAGGAGATTGGTCAAGGAGAAGGCATAGGAGAGTAGAGCTGATCTGCGCCAGAAGTTCTGACTTTGAAGGTGCTTGATCCCTGGTCCACGGCGCAAACTACGCGAGTCGGGAGACGTAGGTGGCCATCGGCAAAGTCCCGGATCGTCCGGGATAGAATGGGCCTTGCGCCGGGAATATATTGTTGTTGAATTCATATTTAAATGACGAGAGAATTCTACGGGGATTTGTCAGAATGGACTTCTTTGAAATATTGAATATATTATGGGGAATATGTTTTGCGAGCGAATAAAATGGCTCGTTGTGAGTCGGCATATTTGTGTGGCTTCCGAATCGTTGCCGTGATTCGTGACCTCTCTCACTCTCTCTCACGTAGAGGAAATCGACGAACAATTAGTACCAATTATTTTAAACGATCGGATTTTAATGGCACTCCGATGACTTATGACTAACACGTAAGTGGATACCTATAAACTTAAGTATTCCTATCCAGAAACTATTTCAATTTATTATCAGAAGAAAATGAAGTTAATTTGAGCGCCATATGCAGCATCCGTCGATGCGTTATACCAGGGACAGTATCCTCCCATCTCTGCCTCTGCCTCTGCCTATAAAATCAAGTACTATCGATCGATGCACGTATAGTATTTAATACCCGCCATCATCCGTTAATGGGTACTTAATTGAAGCTCCCAGCTGCGCCATAAACATCTGACTTTGGGCCTTATAATAAGCTCTCGTTAATCCCCTTTGTCCCAATAATCGGCAGCCAATCGGCCATTTATTTGACTCGCCGATGTTTATCATCCATCCCATAGTCTCCGAGCTCAATGGCAACGCGCAACTTGATGAGCTTAGGGACAAGTTATCGAAAATTAATCCTATAATGCCTTATCAAATTTCTTTTTACGCTAAGCCTCTATAATAGCTACTCATAAATCGCAAGCAGAGGAGCAGTTGTCAAAAGCGAGTGCTTTTTATTTGCATGGTGCATCTCCTTTGATCATCTTTCGAAGCTTAAATCACAATGCCAAAAAAAACAACTTTTCTCGCTGAACTGAATCCATTTTACTTGGGAGTTAAATTTGTTTTTTCTTCCTAAAATCTACCCCGGACCCCCAACCCATTGGCCACAAGATCAAGCCCCGTCCGTCGCGTTGCATTATTACACCTGAAGATTGATAGGCTTTGATGTTTTCATCGTTTCGTGGTAACCAAACCTCGACACTGCACCGCGCGGTACAAAGTTCAGTGCAGGTCACACATCCGGATTTCCTGACATGCCGCGGATGATAAATCTTTGAGATTCCTTTAGTCAAGCGGTAGCTAACTTCCTTCCCGCCACCCCGAGCCCCGAGCGCTCGTCAGCCTTTTGGGAAATTATTATGCGACGGTGACGCGGGCGGGCTCCGGGTGAGTAGGCAAGGGTTGGAAAGACACGGGGTGAGAAGTCACGTGTTGAGACGGCCTGAAGGTATTTCTACACCTACACGAGTGAACACCAGCTGTAGAAATGTAGCTTTAATACTGATACCTGTGGTGTCGATCATGCAACCAAGGAAGATGATGGCAAGGATGATATCAGGATTGTCCGTGACATCCGCAACTTATAAGCATAAAGAATAAGGAAGTGACTAGAAATGTTATTCACGAGTAAGATGTCGCGGCATTGAAGTGTGGATTGTACACAATTTGGTATGTTGATGGGAAATTCATTATTGCACTATTGGTATGTTCGCTCGTTATACCAGTGTAATGTGTGATAAGAACAAGATTGTGAAATACCCGCAGGTAACTTCTTAGTGTACGTTCAGGTTTGACGGGCGCAATCATATGCCTCGAAGACTGATGATGATGAGTTTATGTATTCACATTAGATCACAATGATGATGATGATTGCAGATGATTCGCTGTAATCACCATCACTCTCATTCGAAGATGAATTCCTTCGCGATATTTATAAGATGTAGATTTTTTTATTACGCTATTGTCTTACGATTACCTATACATTTTTAAGCCATCGGAAAGTGCTGTAGGTATAAAAAGTCTATCCACTTGACACTTTTCAATTTTCTTTCTCTGAGAAAAAGTAAAAAGTTATTCTTGAATCTTAGGCGACCCGAAAACGCAATCATCTTTGGTTCGCGTTAACCGCGTTCAAATTCAATCTCCTTGTTAAACCAACTTGTTAAACTCTCGTCCCGCACGACGCCTTCACTTCACTGTACACTGAATAACTCGACACTAAACTCCTTCTATGACTACATTTCAAGACTTTGCTAGCAAAAATACACACCGCATAGATGCTCTGGGTATATTATACCAAATTTTTACCAGCCAGATGGTGGTCTATATTCAACAAGTTTACGACTTAATAGATTCACCTTTTCTCTGCAATGCGTATCTCTGGAGTCTCGACTAGAGGAAAAAAACTCGAAAATCTCTCGCAATTTGGCTCTTCTTCAGCCAGCCGTCCTGCTTTTGGTGCAAAAAGCTGGCTTTTGTCGGATGTTCAGCCGAGGAGGCGCGGGTCAAATGAGTGCGGGTTGCCATCGAAATCCGTATTATCTCGATTATTTTCTTCATATCAAGACTGCGCCTACTGCAGTGCACTGTTTATTACAACACTTCAATGCCTTATGATGTTTTCAAATTGCAGTATTGTATTTCAATTGCAATCATGACTGCATTGATGTGCATATTTTCTCTTAGCCATAATAATGCCTGCAGCAGTAGCAACAGCAGTAGCAGCAGCTCCAGCGCACGGTAATATAACTCTGATTTCGTGTCAAACTCGCCAGCTTCCTATTTTATAACGAGAAAGCGACGTCTGGCCAGCGATTACAAAACAAACTGTGATCGTGCTCCGTAAGGTGATGCCATGGCGACTCCCTCCCTCAGCTAGCCGGAGACGCGACGCCGGGCACGTTGCGAATGAAAATGGCTGGAAAATTCTCGGGACGATATGCATGCATTCATGAGCGCAGAAAGAATACACCACCGCACATAACGCAATAGAAATCTAAATATTTCCCACTCATTTCTCTTTCATTTGGTAAAAAGCTTCGCTTCGCGCCGTGGGCCGCACCAGGTCTGTGTGTTGTGCTTTTTTTTCTTCTTTCTTTCGCTTGTTATTTCGGTCCTACATCTTCGTGACTCGAGGGCACCAGCCTCTTCTCTTTTTCATCTTAGAAACATGTTTACAACGTTGCCACACATATTGTACTAAAACTTACTTTCGTATATAAGTCTTATTATATTAGGTTCAAACACCTTATAACCTTATCGAGGAGCGTGGATGATGCATGCATGAATTGTGTGGTGGCCTCTGTGACTCGGTTCGGTTCAGTCAGATGGCGTGAAATTGCACCCCCATCCCTCAAAAAAATAAACCACTACGATATTCGACAAATATTCCGTTTGTTTGTCCACAAACGTTGGCCTAGAATTGCTTTTTTTTTGTTGCGATTGATATTGCTTTCCAGAAATTTTGTAGACATGGGTCGGAAATCAAGCTTTAGGGCAGATTGTTTGACATTTTAAAGTTCAAAACTTTCCTCATAAACAAAGCAGCAGCGCCAGTGGCATGGGCGATGAGTTATTCTTGCCGAGTGAAATGTATTGATTTGCCATTCAAATAGCTCTATGTCAAAAGGGCAGTGTACTACTGAAAATTGTAGGTGTGATATTTAGCGTGCAGAGATTTTTCCGCACACGCGAACACCAGTTGGTGTGTGACGTGAAGCGAGCGTCGGTTCCGATTGGAAACGTTAAATTAATCCCACGTAAGGGACGCCCTCATTATCTGCAAGACTCAAGATTCCCTAAATGGACATTATTGTAGGCTTTTACAGTTAGCTTGCCAGTACTGCTTTTGTCCGCTTGCTGGCGATGCTAGTGCGGAGGTGTAACGCAGACTACTCCGCGGCACGAGTGCTTAGAGACCGCGAGGTTGGGATTCATGAATGGCAAACGGTGCAGATCAGACCGAGAGCGTCTTAGTAACGACAACGCCCATGTGATGAAACTTTATGGCCGCACGAAGTGTGTGTGTATGTGTTAGTGTTTACGCACCCTTTTCATTCATAACCGTTTCAACCCCCGCATCAACGTTTTCCAACTTTTCTTTTTTCTGCGTCTAGCGGAAGCCGAAGTTATCGGTTGGACAGCGCCATATGCATTGCGGCTTCGTATCTAGTGTGAGTGAGTGTGTGTGTGAGTGTGAGTGTGTGAAGAGGGAAATTATTAATAGATGTGTAGCATGTGGCGTCCCGCGCAGGTTTCAGAGCATCCGCATGTTTAAAGCCCTATAATTTACATGTCTACAAATTATCATATCATTTATTTGTATTGTAAATATCAATTATTTCGCTCCGGGCCATATGAATGGTGATACTGATACGCGAACGCAAAAAGTGTGAAACATAACAGGTATCATGGGTTATTTGACAGTTTGTTTGTGCTGGCCTGGCAGCTGAATATAATAATAGCAGCTATTTTTAAGATAGAAATAACAAGTGGTCAAGTTACCATTTAACCAAGGCTAGGGCTTCCGTTTGAATTGCGAATGTCCCCCCCCCCCCCCCCACCGATGTTAATTGCCTACCCATCTCGGGTAAGTCTAATTAGAATATCATGTCTGGATTAAGCCACTAACTGTTGCATCATTAATAAAGGTTAGGCTGGGTGCGTTTCCGACCTATTGGTGCTCTCCGGGGAGCTATTTGTAGCTAAATGGGGTCTATTCGCAACGATCCTTAAACATGTTTGCTAAGTTTCCTCAGCAGCCACATCGCCCGTCTCGTTTATTTCAACTCTTTCATATGCCACTTTCGGCCGGTAGAAATAAAGGGAGCAAACTATTGAAAGAAAAAAAACACACATAAAGTTTTACTGGTTACATGTAGCACACGCAAGAAAATCAATTTTCCCGTACAAAATAACTCGTTTTCCCGTCAAATACGATTTCTTCCTGGAAATCCATTCACGAACGGCGAAGTTTTTAGTGCAGCACTTTCATGTCGTTGGCAGTACAAATCATGTCATGCATATTGCACATATAGGCTCAGCCATACACCGTGGCTGTACTTCGTTCTAACGTTCTAGGGCTTGCTAGTTGCCAGCACTAGCACTTGCTACCCGTTCTAAATTATGCCAATCTCATATTCCGATTCCTCGGCGGTGCAGAAGGTAATAGCATTAGCTGGCACTGGATTATGTACCGGGGGCGGCGGCGGCGGCGGCAGCGGCGGGTGCGACGACACTCTAAGCCCTCGATGCCTTATCGCTGCTAAGCTAGCGGTCAGAGGCTCGCAGACGCCGACGTCTCCCCAGCGCGAGATTGCGCCCCCGCGTGCTCGCGACGCCCGTTTTTTTAAGCAAACGGGCGTTATGTTCGTTTGATATGAAATGATGATATCGGGCGGTAGCGAGCTGCGGATTAGGTTTCAATTTGTAGTGGGGGCGGCGCGGTGTACGCCGGTTCTGTGCTAAGTGACATCAATGGCGAAGCGTCGGGACCACCGTCGCTTGTTCGATGGGAACACTGTTTGCTGGCACCACCGAAGTCCGACAAAAACTTGTTTCAATATTAGATCTACCTGACGGCTGAGCTCAAGATAAGAATGAGATTTCTATGTGAAATTTGCATCTTAAGAAGGCATCATCGCGCTGTTTGCGCTGGATGCTCTGAAGTCGGAGTTGTTGGTTGTTATTGATGAAATATTCCATGCGATTTATTTTCTTCCAAGAAAATATACATGTTTATATAAATATAAATATAAACGTAATGTGGAACTGGAAACCTCTATAATGATCTGGATTCAATTGAAAATTATTCTCGTTTGAATAACCTAAATAAGGTGCATTTGGCATAATATTTTGAGGAGGGGGCAGCGAGACATCTTATTCAGTGAGCCACCCTTATATTCCAGTTCATTGAATCTCGCTCGAGCTATGTCGGAGGGGCTGGGAGGGCTTTAAACTGAGAATTCTCATCCCTAGAGCCCTGTGGTCTTTAAAAACACCCCCAAACGAATAGCAGCTGTTCGAGATGTTGAGATCTGGGAATTTTTCGTCGAAGTTTCGATGCTTGTAGAGACTGAGAGCGCTATATATTTTTCCAGACGCTGAAGATTGAAAACTTTCCAATTAAAAAGATTTTCGGCATTCTTCTCCGAGTTCTCAGGTATCAAACACTATGAGTTTACCTTGTTTTATCGCTTTCATGAAAGTAAATTGAAAAGACTTCTGTTTAGTGTTATGTTGTTTATCGTGCGCCGATCGCCGCGTTACGAAACTTCGCTGTCTATTATCTATCGGAAACTTGTTTACAGTCTATCCATCATTTATCATACGTTTTGGCATGCTTAATTTAATCAAATTATCAACTTTATAATTGCATAGATTTACTTTGCTATTGTTTCAAATTGAATTTAGCAAGTTTCTCGAAACTATAATTGATTAAAATCTCGATTTTAATTACATCTCGGTGGCGATGACACAAGATGGCGATGCGATGGGATGCGATAGGATGAGAGGCGATGAGAAGCGATGCGATGGGATGAGATGCGCGGTGATCGCAACAATCTGGACCAGGTGTTTGCCGAGAAAAGGTTCCTGACCCACTTCGCCTTTACCCGTCGCGACGGTCGCTGCTGCTGCTGCTGCTGCTGCTGCTGCTGCTGCTGCTGCTGCTGCTGCTTGCGCCATGGCGCTCGCCACCAAGCAGCGACCAAAGGCGGCGTCATTATCTTCAGAACGCTGCGGACCATGAACAAAAAGCCGGGCCACGTTGCCATCGCATCGCATCGCAACGCAGCATTAACTTTTTTCAGAGAAAAAAATGTAAATTACTGCATCATAAAAGTTCATTATACAAAACTGGCGTTTATAAATGTATAATTTTTTTTCGTGAGAATTTTTTTTGTGGATATAGTATATATGAAAAGAAGACCAAAGTGGGGACCTTTTTTATGCTGCGGTTCTCTCTATTATTTGAGAGGAGATCTGTATTTAAATGGTTGAAAGATTTCGCTGGATTGGAAATCGCGATTCAGTATACACACTGCACTCTGCATTTCCATACTATGCTTTCTGGCTCATTAGACTAACCAGCGCTGTAAAGTCAACGCACGAAGCGTTGCTTTGTACATTGAGAGCTGAGAGCCTGAGACAACCCCTCCACTCGGTAATTTCACAGTAAATACATTTTAATGCACTGCCTCTGATTGTGCTCGACGCCGGCGGAATCTGAGCCCTGGAATCGCTCACGTTTGTTTCACTCACGGGCGGTTAGAAGGATGCTGGTCCATGAGCGGGAGGAAATGGAAACTGGCAAACCTTAGTGTCGCGAAAGATTTCCTTTGCGTTCCAATTTGATTTACACTCCGAAACTGCATCGGAAAATGCCTGGTTCGATTTCCTCTCCGCGGAGCGAGCGCGTTTTCCCTTCACCGTGGGCCACGAACGGAAGAGGTACAGACACGAGAGCTGCTGGTGCACTGTTCATTTCCATTGATCATCTCATTTAAGATGGATCATGGGAGAATTCGATATAGGTCACATCCTCTATCGTTCACTTCACCCCATCACAACGGGGTTCATTTATTTATTCGCCTCGCGATTACGTATGTACACGCTAGATAAAGAAACAATAGGAAATTTATGAAGTTTGCCGCATCGGCATGACAAAATCCACGCGAGCAAATGCACGGACTGTGTGCTCTCTAGTCTTGGATATGCTGTATATCGACGTAGAACACCGTCGGCTCGAGACCAGCTTCCTTGCCGTCAGGTGAGTGAATTTGGGCGGATGCTCGTTGCGTGTCAGGGGGGCTGCCAAGATCCCAGAACTAGGATCCGCGTACCCTCCTTCTGTTCGGTGTTTGGAATCTTTCACCGACGGGCTGCGGCGGCGGCGGCGGTGGCGGCGGCGGAATGCCTTCGATTGACTTGGCTACCAACAAAGCCGAACCGCCGAGCGGTGCTTGTTCGCCGGAGAAGAACATGCTGCTCTATCTCTCTGCCGCGCTCGTTCACACTAGGGTGGTGGGTGGTGGATGGTGGGTGGTGGCTGCCACTGGCTGGCAAGACACATCCCTATGTTGAAAACATTGGATAAATACCGCGGCTTTTGATTTCGCTGTTTAAATAACTAAACATTGCCAGAGACGTATATGTATATATGTATATGTGAAGCAAAGTAAACAAACAAGTCAGTTTCTTACGTTTCGGTTTCCCGCGGGGAGAAATGGAGAAATGGCAGACTAGGAAGTAGTCTTAAATAAGGGTTGGTTTTCTGTAAATTTCTCCAAGTTACGACGCATTCTGGCGATCAGTTTCCACCCCATATTCAATTTCCTCGTTGACGAAGGCTTTGTGTTTCTTAAAGGGTCATAAGGGAGTCGTTTAATCTAGAGACCTCTGCGTTGCCACATCCGATCAGTCGAGCACATCAAAACCATGTGCATGGACCACGCACGAACCATATAGTTTCTGAAACCCATTATTTTGTGTAATGACCATCGAAGGCGACCTGATTAGTTTGTCGACGTCACGGGACCGCTAGCGTTGCGAAGCCCGCAGCAAGTACATCTAATATTCTAATGAAATCAATGGACCTTTGCCATGGCTAGGTGAAAACTATTTAATAATAAAGTGTAATTTGTTTCGGCGTAAAGCGCCCATGAAACTGGATCACACCACATCGCCGGACAGCCGAGTGTCGATTGTGTTACATGGTGACGGATTGCAATTTGCAAATTCACGGTGATTGCGTCCAGTGATCAAAGCACCATGTACGACTGCACTGCATTGCCCCATAGAGCACATCGTCCCATATAGAGCACAACTTTCCGGGCAGCCTAACCAATAACCATGTTACAACGCTCCGGCGCAATGTCGATATGAGCTTGCCAGGCAAACGATCGCACTTAGCAGAATCTTGTGGATCTAACAATGAAGTTATTTAGTCTCGGCTCTTGCATTATTCCAGTGAAATGGCAGCAGCGAAGGCCGTTATTCAGAATCACATTTTAATTCCTCTATAAAGTCTTCCGCCATTTCACCGAGATTTGCGTTAAATCAGTCTTTTTTTTACGATCGTCCATCCGTTTTCTCGGATACGGTATCTTTTGTCTGACGCGAAACTTTGTCGGCAGTTTGGAGTCAAACGTAAGTAAAGTCTGCTGGCCGAAGCGTAGATGTGCTGCGGTTTTATGACGCTCTTCGCAGCATCTGTTGCTTGTCCCGAAGTGCGGGGACGCCGGCGCTCCAACGGCGCAGCGTCGAAATCTACACGTTTATAGGCGCCGACAAATATACCGATCGTATAATGAAAGATGGGAATATTCTATTGGCAAGGAGACACGGAGTAGCGTTCGCCTCATGCGCTAACGCAAAGTTGTCGTAGATTTGATGTTATTGGCAGTTAAATTGGCGGTATACTCTGTCGTGGCTCTTTTGGGTGTAAAATATGAGAAAGTTTATTTTTTGTTGTAATATCACTGAAATTGCCGTTACGTTTAAATCTTCCGAAATGTTGCTATTAAAATTACATCTGGCAAAGTTGTCTCTGCAGCGCATATCTGGGAGAGCTGCCCATGCTGCTCCTGGTTGCAGATGTTTCTATACTCTCATTGTCGTCATAAATCCCCGTCGTAAAGCAAAACTTGGCGCCTCCACCACAAGCGACGAGATTTTGATCTTGCCAAAATCGAGGCGCGACCCGAAAACGCGTAAATAAGGGGCTAGATTTTCAACGAAGCCATTTCCAAATTTCTAGGTTATGTAAGCTGCCAACCACACATTTCATGTCATATCTTTCATTTCTAATCTTCATGACCTCTTTCAAGACATGAACAAGTTTTATTTCCCGTAAAAAGCAACTATAAGGCAAATTTTCACCGAAAAAGTTCTCCACGTGGATATTATTTATCTAACACACTTTCGTTCAGGCCGTTTCTCAAAATGCGCATCGATCTTTGCAGGGCAGAAGCAATAACTGTCCGATCTCCTCCGTAAGGGAAGGTGACGCAGCCACCACCGCAATGATGAACTCTCTTGGTCTCATATCACGAGGTGCTTTATGATTCCTTACCCCATTTTACCCCACTGGAGGGCCCATACATCCCATTGGCCTCATAAGCTATGATTTAGATAACATAATAGCATGAAGGTTGTAGTAATACCATTTCCATTATTCCACTATCTTTTAGCTACAGCAGTTCATGCTGTCTTTGAATTCGTAAATCTGTTACCATCTTGTGTTTTTTCTGACGCTTGTAACATAAACAGTGGGCATTATATACATATTTATTGCTATGAAATTTATATTGGGTGGTCACTGGGCACACCATTAACACGTCACTCACACTGAATGATAGTAAACTAAACAGGCAAACTCAATTTTATGTCAGTCATATCATTAAAGGTTTTGGTCCGGTTCATATAATAAATAAAATCTTTTATATCTTACGTCTCTTTTTTTTCGCCCTTGCATAACTTTAGATGGCAATTCATGCTGTTGAGAACATATCGAGTTGCGCGTGTTTGGTGCGTGCGGCTGCGGCAGTGCGTGAGCCGCTTGCGGTCTGTGGAGGAAAATAGTGCGTCGGTCGTTCGCACGTGTCTTCGATCCGTCTTCGACGTGTCTTCGCATTCGATGATGTCGTCGTCATCGGCGTCGTCGACTCTGTTTGACGAGCTGGCGGTCGTCGAAAGACAGATCCGAAATGGATTGACAGTGGTGGGTTAGAGTTAGGGCCACCGTCTTTCTTGTATACATCCTGTTCCTCTTCCAGAATTCGAAACGCTTTGTGCGCCATGGTCTAACTCTAATAATGATGTCAGGATATATGCCTTATACGTCTCACGTCTAACGTCCCGACTAGCGCCGGGAAATTGAAATAAGGGGAAAATAAATTAAGCGGAAGCTCAGTTTGCGTGCAGGTTTGCAGTAAAGGCATTATAATTCATAAAATCGGAATTGTGAGGGAAAAATGTTGCTGCATGACCCAGAGTCGAAGAAAAATGTTCAAAGCAAAAAGCAAATAAGTAAAACTCGCGGAAGTTCTCCCGTTGAGCTATACCGAAGAAAATGAAGGGAAACTCACGTCCTGTGTAATTCTCTGTTTATTCTGGGTTCACACGCAGATGTGTGTTCCTTGCGAATGGGGTGGGGTAACGGCGACCAGTCCGTAGGCCGAAGATAAGACCCAGACATGGCCATCGCGTCCGGGCCCGCAATAATGCTCGCTGTCTAGCGCGCGCGAAACACAAGACGTCGGGAATAAGATGGAATAATGTTGGCACCACGAAATCTGAAGCTGGGTGGATTTGTTTTCTTGGTAAATATGATGGATTATCTCTAGCCTCGTGCATAGGATGCTGCATCCAGGATACGGATGTTCGCGCCAATGAGCAAAGGCTTATATTTGTTATCCCACCCTCGAGCCACCCACTCCACCCACGCCGCCCGCTCACCCACCAGCGTCTTACCTATTCCACCTTCTTCGTTATACGAGACAGCCGCGTGCACAGTCGAAGCTGATACAGTCCATTCAGCATCATACGAACTTTACTTCCAAGAAAAACCATTGTATTTCTGCTCACGTGGCTGCTTTTTAATTATAGAATGTATTCGACCGTAACTATCTAGCTTCAATTGACTTTCTTTCATTATCTCGAGAGTAACGGCAATGATATCTGTAATAATACCTCTCCTGTACGTGTAATAATCGTGGAGCACCGCGCGCTAGTATTTCAAATACCGAAACAAGGATGCGGTACATAAGTAATTTGCCTGCAAGGAACAAGGGGGGTACTACTGGTACTATACTGTTGCTGCTTGGGATGCGATACGCGTATCTGATGATTAATCCATCCTTGGGCAACGACGAATGCTAATGTTACACACGCAACACGGAGTAGGTAATGCCAGCAACGCACAGCAATGATCGACAGAGGTATGAGCAATTCAGATTTGCAAAGCCATCCTTGTGGAAATTGCGGTGAGATGAGATGAGTTCCAAACCAGATGATTTTATTTCTAGCTGGGTAAGTTTCTGAAGAGATATCTTCGCCTGCGTTGAGTCTCTCCGCGTGCAGGCAGACTTTGGAATAGCGCGGATTGTGTTTCAGTTTTCTTTCGCTGATCGTTTTGTCGTGGGGCTGTGTTTGATCTCGCTCAGTTTGATCACCGACGTTTCATTCGCGAATATGCAAGGAACTTTTATCAAAATTACATTCACATTTTACGTCCGGGAAATGTGAAGCATATCGGCACGCACTTGGAGATGCCAATAATAAGCACTTGCAGATGATGCAATTTAACAATGCCATTCACCCTTCAGCGGTTCTTCGAGTTCGTTTCCCTTATTGTGAGAAACGCTCCACTTGATGTCTGTGCTAATTTTGTAGTTGGTACTACACCAGCAATTCCGCGTCTTGATGCAGAAGCTACCCTCGCAAAGAGATGACTTGTCAACATCACCCGATTTGTCCCTAGCATCAAAAGCTCGACACAAACGGTTGATCTTCTGTCACGTACTACGTGCACATTGTTCCATATCCGGCCTAGGAATAGGCACACATCGTGTGGTGCGACATGGTTCGATGTACGCCGCGCATGTTCTGTCATGTTCTTATTCTAAACAGCTGTTGGATAGACTCTTTCGACGGTACTTATTTTTTCGACGGAATACAAATGAGCAAAATGCTGCTAGTGAGTCGCTCGTAACGAGAAACTAGAGAGGGTGCCTCTTCTGCGTAAATAAAACTGTGCCCTTTCTCTGCTGATTGCGTACCTCGTTTTTGTCTGCAAATTACACGTAGGGTTGAACGATTTTAGATGAAAAAAGGTCAAGAACAGTGGCGGACCTCGATTCTTTGACTCCCTTACAATCTCGTTTCTTTAAATATCAGTTAAAGTCTCTATGTCAGTGCATTAAAAATTATGTATCACATTTTTGGTGTTACAAAGATTTGTAAGTGGAAAAGCTTGGCGGAAAATGGTAGCGGAAAACGCAGCGTCTCTCGTGGCCGGCACGCCGCTGACACGTAACATGCTTCTTCGCCGGATTTTTGATCCAGAATTCTCGGGAAGGCCGGGTAGCCGCTGGCTAGGAAGGAGCATGCGACGCGGAGTCGCCCAAGTCGACAAACGCCCCACAGCAGAAAGTTGTTGTCACTGTCAGCCGGAGACCATCGCACATGGATGGACGCCCAGAGTTTAAAACTTGTAACTTAACCCTCCACGGCTACCAACTTTACCCCCCCACTCACACACACACATGTACATGTTATATCTAAATTTAGTCCGGAACAATTCCGTAATGTTGGTAATATATATGCCGCATAGCGGCGGTATTCGGAATCTGCTCGGAAATTCGGCGCGCCCGTAATGTGGACTGCCGTTCTGGTTTCAGTCCACGCATCCCCTCCGTTTACAATTAATTAAAATAAAACAACGCGTATAAATCATCGAACGCACGAATTTTGGTCGAGAACAGTTGCACTTAATTGGCCTGTAAGCTAATTTAGATTGTATTTAATGACATGATTAATAGACAGATAGATTTAGCAGCTTGCGTGAAATTGCATACAAGCAGCACTTGCAGTGACATATAGTATTTTTCTGCATCTTGGATGTAAGATGGAGATGTCATCGCCTCCGTTGTGGTTTCCTTTCGAAACAAGGAAGCGGATACACAAAATGTTAACTTAATTATTATGAGACTTACTTTTTCCTGTACTGATCTTTACTAAGTCAATTATTCATTCGATTATAGGTATGGCTTTGTATATTCGTGTGCGTAATTTCCACTCGGTCTTGATCGTGGCGTTCGGTAACTCCTCTTTGCCATCGACTTATTCCCACCGTTCGTCGATGACTTTTCACAAGCGCGAGCCGTATAACGTGCTTTTACGACACTTCTTTGTTGTCAACCGGGATCGCGACACTACGCGTGTAAAAATGCCGTCCAAAGTTGGCCTATTGATCCAATAAAATCGTCCAACTACTTTTCTATTGCCGACTTACAGAATCGGGGTGTAAAATTATGTCGACTCGCGCACCTACAGTCGCTCGCGTATAAAACCGACGACGACGACGACGACGACGACGACGACGACGACGACGACGACGACGACGACGAAGAAGACGACAAGTGACAATGGTATAACTTTTAGTTTTATCTCGCTCTATTAAAGCGAAAACTCGCTGAATTATGCAGCGTTATTAGGTGCCTAGAGAAGACGGGTACACTGTCCCTTGAAATTGAGTGTGAAATAACAAGACACTTTTCGCGCCAGTCGTTTTTCTTCCAACGGTCCGAGATTTCGCACCTTGGAAATGTCTTACGGGGGGCAACGAATGAGAACATGCAATTACCACGTAACTGGTCTATGGAAAATTGCCTCTTTTTAGACTGGAAGCGCCATTGTAATTGAAATTTATGTGAAAATTAAAAAAGCGTATATAGCACCAGATATAGCGGGGATCTCAAATTGGCGGTAGGTTTTTCACGACTTTATTATCCCTTGGCTGAGACTGAGACGAGTATAAAGTGAGCAATCTGCTTGCAGCCCAGCAAGTGATTTTCTTCGCTAATGCTACGATGCATTTCTTCGTCGCATAGCGAATGTCACGTCGCGTTTGACCTGCCAGCATTGGGTGCCACCGATGCTGTGACTTCATCAAACACCCACGTATGACAATAGCTAAAGGTGAGATGAAATGCAATTAAAATTGCAAGCCCATTAAATGGTGTAGTTAAAATACTCGCTGGCAAACAGCGAGGTGTCGAGGAAACTCAGATCGAGATTGGATGAATGAAGGAATGAATTGTGAGCTGATAACTGTTTAATGTTCACCTGTTTACGCGGATATGCCACATGGCACATGCATAAAGTCTGGTCACTGAATGGGCGTTATGCCGATTAACACATAGATGATCTTGAATCGTTGTTGAGGGTGGTCATGGGCTGACCACAAAGAACCCAGATGGTGCACAAGTTTTTGGAAATTTTGTAATAAACATAAAGTAAACGTTTGTGTTGGTGTTCGACGTTCAGCTGGGTATCGACAGTGTTCTATAAGTAGTGGGTGGACCCATGTTGTGCTCTAATTGGTGATTCCTAAGTCTAAGGAAGCCAGCTATTACAGTCTCGCTTTCTGTGTACTTTGCGTTAATCCTCTACAAAGACCAGCAAAGACTCCTAGAAATTATCCAGCGTATATTTTCAGATCGTTTCTGGTTCGTTTTCGTCTGTTTAACGCCGTGGGGGGTTCGACTAAATGTTTATGGAAAGTGATTCAATTAGTGACTTTTTGCTTTCTTGCAAGGGATAAAAATGAAGTAAACTCGAAGAAAAACGAAAATAACAACAAATTTGACAAAAAATGTTTCAAGTTATAATAATAATGATATTTTCCCTAACTTCTTCGGCGAGGGAAAATACAAACAAAAGACGCGCCCAACTTTTTAATATCGGCATTACTAAAATTTTCCCCGCGCTACGGGAAGAGAATATTAAGAGGAGATCTTATAATTTGTAAAAAATTCGCACTCTTCCAGGTCTCATTAAAAAAGTTTATAATCCACTCTGGTAGGCCCGTGAAGATACGTGATTAAAATATTTATTTCCAATGGAAAAGCGTGGAATTTCCCATGACCATCCATCTTTGGCTTGTGCCTAAAGCGCAATGCTGTTCGAGAATTTTCAGTTCCTTCGTCGTACGTGTTTCTGACTCCTCAAATTTCCCGACCAGTAATATATACCTACTTTACTATAGTAGGTACTGCTAAATAAATTAACTTTCTATTTACATCGGCTATGTTAAAAGCACCATCCCGATTCTTGAAATAGGCCATTTGTTTGAAGTTTCTCTGAATTCAACACATTTCATTCTCTTGTTTACTGTGTGCAACGTAGGTAAGTTTTGTAAAACTTTAAAAAAGAAAAATCGTTGTTTAACACGGTGGAAGTTAGCGTTGCATTTATTTCAAAAGCATTTCTATGTCATAATGTACGATTTTTGTACAAGAATATAATCATTTTCCGACCGGTCGCCAATTTTCAGTTTTTACAGTTCCGCCATCGCCTATGTGGGCCACAGCCGTTGAAATGTTTTTAATTTACAATTTATCGAATCTCGATCCCAATTCCCACAGAGCACAACATGTTCGGCGTGTAGACGTTCTCATTTCAGCGCACCCCGTCCAGTTTCCAGTTTCCAACATTTGCATGACATTGCATAAAATAGAAGCAAACAAAGTAGCACACGAACATAGAAATGTTGGCTATCCAAAATCGTGCGAATATGCTCGTTTTCCGTAGCTTGCCATCAGAATTAATTCATCAAAAATGCTATGAAGCAAATTGTAATATTAGCATCATCATCGGCAAAGCAACAGTGGGCAGCGAATTGTGAGAAACAGAAAAGCTGTTCAAACTATATTATATACAAAGGGTTGTCCTGGCTGGAGTTTATTAAAGCTGGTGCTCCTGGGAAATGCTTGATGCACGCTGTAGAACGAGTCTCTGGCGTGGCACTCATTCGATGGCAATAGCTGCCATATGACGGATTTGACCATCAGCCACCCTTCCCCGGGGATGATGGGGGAACGTGGAAGTGGTAGTGGCCTACCCAAGATTGACCATTTCTCTGACTAGTATAGTAGATGAAAACAAGGAATTTTCAACGAGAATGGATTTCTTTGTAGACCACCTTCTGCAGTATCATTCTAACACCATCCATGATGGTCAGTCAATCAAGAGTGAAGGCTGCCAGGACATGTTATGTGTGCACTAGTCAAACGTCACAAGTCACAGGGCATGTTGGACAACTTCTTCTAAAGGCTGAATTTTGATCCGCTCTCATTTTGTGTTGTATGTCCATGAACTCTGCGGTACCCACATCGAGTTAGGATCACGTGTTTCATTCCTTGTCTTGGCGTTTTTCAGCCAGCAAATAAGATCAATTTCGCTGGGAGTCAACTTGATATGAACCAATCCACTATGGAAAGTCTCGCTAGCGAGTGTTTTCATATCATTTACATGGCAATTACCGTGTCCCGCTTTATCACAGAGCGATCTTTGTAAGATAACACCAAGCCATCACGACGGGCTTAAGGTAATATTTGCCCTGTGTACAATCCATCCAAGATAACTGGAAGATGCTCGCTCGTACAGGTTCCCTTTACTGACGCTTCAGCCCTAGAGCTCCTACGTTTTGAGGACGACGAAACGCCCTAGTCATATTATCAGTGTTCTATATAGGTATAGCTACTTCATTATGAATATCTTTTGTTAAACAAATTGTCTGCTAACGAATTGTTTACTGGTTTGTGCAAGGGTAGAGTTGGCTCTACCATGTGATTGCATTATTTTAGTCTCTATAGCCTGGAGAGACTATAGTAGTGCTCTTAATCCGTTGAACCACGACGAAAGTGCACTTACTCTTCTTGTAATCGATCTATTCGAGTTATAAGAGGGTAGCTATCATCTTGGCTTCCACACGCTTATAACAGGAATAGTCTAGAGTGCGATGGGTCTTGTGATATTGCAAAAAGATACTCCTGAGTTTGTTTTGTTCGTAGAGGTATTCGGTTCGGCTGATAGTTAAATGTCTCTGCTACACAAAGTGGTGCTGATAGATGCAAGAGGTTGCAGAATCAGCCCTGCGGATCACTTGAGCCAAAGAGCATAACTTATGTGCGGGGATGCGCAAAAGTTTGGTGCCGGAGATTGTAGAGTTTGCTTGCTTTGTCGTAGTTTTGATTTTGGTAGCCAAAAATCTTATAAAGAAGTATTCGAAGATTACTTGCGAAATGATTGATCGACATTTTTTTTCTGAAAACGTTTTCTCACACAGCATAACGTAGCAATGGCATCGCAGGCATCGCATGATCGAATCTAGTTCTGCCAGCTTGCCGGAGCGACTGACTTTTTCAAAAAACACTCCAACAGATTAATAAAATTGATAAGATGGACATGTTTCTCAAGTGTCGGTGTCGATTCGAGATTGCTTTGATCACCGTGGCCAGACCCCTGAGCGTAAATCAATGAACTGCATGAATAAAACACATCGTTGCCGAGATGCAGGGAGCAAAGAGATTCCTCTTGGAAACTCTCATCATGTGACCTGAGGGACACCACTTCCAAGACGTACACTCCGAGAAATGTTTGAAATAGTTACGGAACTCGTATATCTGACATTTAATTCGAAGTGTCACTATTCGCCGCAATCATTTCTTAGATGGGCAAGTTATAGGACATCCGAATTGATCGAGCAATCCTCTGTAGTACTTGTTACACAGAGGGAGGAATCGGAATGGTTTCTCCCGCATGTCGCACGCTTTTTCCAGGCATCCAGGCGAGCCTACCTCGGCGCCTTGGATTGGCTGTACCATTGGATAGATGGTTCCAACGGATAGATGGTTCCAACGGATAGATGGGATAGAGTTTCTTTATGGGGTGTCACAAACGCGTGTCAACCCGAAGTGACAGCTGAGGCAACGAATGCTTTCAGAATAAACCAGACAAACCAACGTCCCGAGAATTCGCATGAAATACTCAAACCTCTACCTCACTCCGTCGTCGCCGACGACGTATACAACGCGTCGAGTCGATGCCGTCTTGCGTCGCATCTCGTCGCGGGGCCTCCCAGACCAACTTTTCAAAATGTCACATGAGACGTCGCCCTCACAAAGACGTCCTACTTACGGCATTAATAATGTAACAGCATTGCTCAGAGATACACTTCGATTTCCCGTGCGTTATTTTAAACGCTCTGTGAGAGTTTGCGACGCTGGATTATTTATTGTCAAGGGTCGTCTTTCTGTGCTGGGTACGGAAATCGGAAGGGGGATGTTTTTTTGAAAATCCGGTGGTTTTTTTTGTTTTCGCTTCCGACGCCGGTCCGTGCGAATTACTTTGTTTAATGTTGTAGGTAAAGTAATTAAATTACTCGCAGTCGCACTGTAATCTGGTAGACGCTGGTCTCTTGATGCTGGTATTGGATTTCAGGGCTCCCCTTTCTTTGTATGAGCAATGGTCAGCCAAATTAATAATGAATTTCGGCGAACAAAGGTGGCTAATCTAGCGAGCAGTCTTCGGGCTAAACGAATGAAAAGTTTATTAGTAAGTCTGTGCGCACAGCGTTGTTGCTGATAACAGAAACCTGCCGAGGTGATGTTCACTTCTATTTTTAAGCTCGTTCTGCGGATGAAATTCCGTTTGTACTGCGTTGAAATAAAATTATGGTATTATATGTTTCCGAACACGAAACCAGAGATTTCAATTAGTAAATTTAAATTAAAACCACAATGAAACGTTTCGAAATTGATTGCTTTTGATTAGATTGGGTGCAGTTAATTAAACATTTGATTGGTAATGAAGCAATTGGCCTTATATTTGAATGTAATGTTCCACGTCTACCCGGAATATGTACACCCCATGTGATTGACATCGGTATATTTTGATAACAAATGTAAAAGTAATAGCTCTGACGTGATAGAAGTGGAATACACGATTATCTTTCACAAGATATTATCTGCTATATATAATATTTGCTTTCAGCTGCGCGTAATAGCAATAATAGGAAAACAAGACAAACATTAATGTCTTGTTAATTGGCATGTGGCTTCCTTGCGCAGTGCAATTATTGGCGTCTTGCTGACTCACGGCGTGTTATCACTCAGTCGTTATTAATCCGTCTGATTGCCGCATATCGTTGGCGCCATCCTTCGATACTCTTCCATCTCTGTCTCGGCTCCGCGTCTCCCATCTTCTGTCCCTGTCTCCCACTCACTCACTGGCGACATCGATATCACCTTCAGCGGTCGGAAGGTTGCGGGAAGCGAACTGACAGAGAAAAGTATCGCTTACTGTCAATAATAATTTTGTCACAGGCTGCGATTTTCATAAAAATCGGCTTTGGATCGCACGCATTTTCTGCACTAGTTCAGAAACGCTGGGCCACCGATTCTGTGGACTGATTTTCAGCACTGTATATAGAGTTTCACGCGTCAAATGTGAGCTATGCTTTTATTTTAACCCAGATCCGAGATACAAATCACAAATTACTGATCGGATAACTGACAAATGTTATGAATTACATAAAAAAAAAATCCGTGTCTACATGCTATCAGTATCAGCCATCGAACAAAATACATCGACAGTGATTGATCAGTCTTCTCATATAGCGTGTGTAGAAAAAACGAAAAGCTAACGAGATGCATTTTTTATTGTGCAGGTTGCGGGGACCGGCGCACCGCAGCGAAGACGATGCTAACCGGCAGCATGGAGTAGCCGCGTCGCCGCGCAGCCAGCATGTTGGACGACGCATCGTGGCGTCTGGCGCTGCTGGCGCTGCTGGCGTTCGTCGTGCGCAGCGCCGCCGACGCCGACACGAGCGTCGCGACGTCGCCGGCGCCCAGCGACGCCGCCGCCGCCGCCAATGCGCCGCCCGAGTTCAAGTTCACCCGCGCCGTCTACAACGTGACCATCCCGGAGAACTCGGTGGGCAAGACGTTCGTCACGCCCGAAGAGCGCATCGGCATCAACACCCACGACGAGGACTTGGAGATCCGCTACAAGATCGTCAGCGGCGACAAGGATAAGTTCTTCAAGGCGGAGGAGCGTCTGGTCGGCGACTTCTGCTTCCTGTTGATCCGCACGCGCACCGGCATCATGGACGTGCTGAACCGCGAACGCAAGGACCGCTACGTCCTCGAGATCAAGGCGACCGGCGCGCGCCGCGACGCCAAGAACAAGTTCAGCCCGCTGGAGACGGACGCCCGCATCGTGGTGCGCGTGCTCGACACCAACGACCTGAACCCGCTGTTCTATCCGACCGAGTACGAGGAGATCGTCCCCGAGGACACGCCGCTGCACCGCAGCATCCTGCGCGTCTCCGCCGACGACGCCGACCTCGGGCGCAACGGCGAGATCTACTACAGCTTCCGCGAGCCGACCGAGCAGTTCGCCGTGCACCCGATGACCGGCGTCGTGTCGCTCACGCGGCCGCTGCGCTACACGGAGAGGGCGATCCACGAGCTGACGGTGCTCGGACAGGATCGCGGTGCGCTGTTTCGCACCGGCGCCGTCGGCAAGGCCAGCACGGCGCGCGTCAAGATCCACGTGCAGCAGGTGAATCTGCACAGTCCCGAGATCTACGTGTACCACCTGCCCGACATCGTCGAGCACTCGAACGCCGACATCTACGCGATCGTGCGCGTGGTCGACAAGGACGAGGGCGTTCACGGCGAGATCGCCGGCCTGGAGATCACCGACGGCGACCCCGACGGCCACTTCCGCATCACGAGCGCGGCGACGGCGAGCGGCGGCGCGCGCAACGAGTACAACGTGGAGGTGCTGAGACTGCTCGACCGCGAGATGGCGCCGCACGGGTACAACCTGACGCTGAAGGCCACCGACCGGGGCGTTCCGCCGCGCGAGGGCTACAAGTCGGTGCCCGTACACCTGACCGACCTCAACGACAACGCGCCCGTGTTCGACCGCGAGATCTACGAGGTGGAGGTGCCGGAGACGGCGCCGATCAACACGCCCATCATCCGGCTGAAGGTCACCGACGCCGACGAGGGCAAGAACGCGCAGGTGGTGCTCGAGATCGTCGGCGGCAACGACAACGGCGAGTTCCACATCAACCCCGACACGGGCATGCTGTACACGGCCGTCACGCTGGACGCGGAGGGCCGCGCGTTCTACACGTTGACAGTAGCGGCGATCGACCAGGGGAACACGGGCACGCGGAAGCAGTCGTCAGCCAAGGTGAAGATCAACGTGGTCGACACCAACGACAACGACCCGGTGTTCGACACGGCCGAGATGTCGGTGTGGATCGACGAGAACGAGCCAGCGGGCACGTCGGTCGTCAAGGTGTCCGCGAAGGACCGCGACTCGGGCGAGAACGCGTACATCTCGTACAGCATCGCGAACCTCAGCCCGGTGCCGTTCGAGATCGACCACTTCTCGGGCGTCGTGCGGACCACGTCGATCCTCGACTACGAGTCGATGAAGCGCGAGTACGTGCTGCGGATCCGCGCCAGCGACTGGGGCCTGCCGTATCGCCGCCAGACGGAGATGCAGCTGAAGATCAAAGTGCGCGACGTCAACGACAATCGGCCGCAGTTCGAGAAGGTCGACTGCACCGGCCACGTGCCGCGCTACGTGTCCATCGGCACCGAGATCATCACCCTCTCCGCCATCGACTTCGACGCCGGCAACATCATCAGCTACCGCCTGGTGGCCGGCAACGACGACAAGTGCTTCTCGCTGGACAACACGTCGGGCGTGCTGGCCGTCACCTGCGACCTGATGGACGTCAAGGCGGCCGAGCGCGAGATCAACATCACGGCGACCGACGGCACGCACTTCGCCGACGTGGTCCGCGTCGTCATGAACCTGGTGAACGCGAAGCGCAGCCTGGGCTCGCCGGGCCGCCTGCTCAACGACGAGACGGGCGCGTTCGAGTGCCGCGACACGGGCGTCGCGCGCCGCCTCACCGAGGTGCTCGCCGCCGCCGAGCGCAACAACATGCCGGGCCGCGGGCTGCCCGAGGAGTTCGCGATGATGCCCAGCCGCTATGGCGAGAACGTGCACGCGCCCGAGTTCCTCGACTTCCCGCTGGAGATCAAGGTGAACGAGTCGGCGCCGCTGGGCACCTCGCTGACCAGGATCCGCGCGCGCGACCGCGACCTCGGCTACAACGGCAAGCTGGTGTTCGGCATCTCCGACGGCGACCAGGACTCCGTGTTCCGGCTGGACCCCGAGAAGGGCGACCTGAAGGTGATCGGCTACCTCGACCGCGAGCGCGAGAGCGAGTACCTGCTGAACATCAGCGTCTACGACCTCGGCCGGCCGCAGAAGTCGTCGTCGCGCTTCCTTCCGGTCACCGTGCTCGACGTCAACGACAACGCGCCCCGGTTCGAGAAGGCGGTGGCCAGCTTCCGGGTGACGGAGAACGCGCACAACGGCACGGCGATCTTCCGCGTGAACGCCACCGACGTGGACCTCGGCGAGAACGCGCGCGTCGTCTACTCGATGGTGACCGACACGCACGAGTTCGCCGTCGACGCGACCACCGGCATCCTGAGCGTCGCCGCCAAGCTCGACCGCGAGAAGCAGGAGGTGTACGAGCTGAAGATTCGCGCGTCTGACTCGGGCGGCAAGGACACCGACAAGCCGCCGCTCTTCTCCGACGCCCTCGTGCGCGTCACCATCGACGACGTCAACGACAACGAGCCGGCGTTCGCGCTGCCCAGCTACACGGTGAAGGTGCGCGAGGACGTGCCCGTCGGCAGCGTGGTGGCCGTCGTGAGCGCCACTGACCCCGACCTGGGGCTCGGCGGCGAGGTGCGCTACACGCTCGTCAACGGCGGCGGCGACGACGACTCGGTGTTCGTAGTCGACCGCATCTCGGGCACGATCCGCACCGCCGAGAGTCTCGACTTCGAGGAGCGCCAGCTGCACAGTCTGACGATCCGCGCGCGCGACAAGGGCAGCCCTACGCTGTTCTCCGAGACGAACGTGGTCGTCGAGGTGGTGGACGTCAACGAGAACCTGCACGCGCCGGCGTTCGCCGACTTTGTCGTCGCGGCGTCAGTGCGTGAGAACCAGCCCGTCGGGACGCTTGTGACGACGGTGACGGCGACCGACGAGGACCACCCGGGGGACGACTCCAAGGTGTCATACTCGATCAGGGATGGCAGCGGCATCGGGCTCTTCTCGATCGACAATGAAGGTAAGTCGTCGATACGGCCATGGCACAGGGGCTGGCCGGGGAGTTGCGCTCGAACACTAACCATGCAAATTTTGGTGATAGGCTTGCTGTGTTGTTGTTTTCTTTTTCTTTCGCCAGAGGAAATTAATTCCATACTCGCGGTGTAATCCGCGCGTCAAACGTTTAGCAGCGTGTCGACGTACGTTACGTTCTTGTCTGCGGCGGCGAGAGATCGATGAGCTGGCCTCGCCATCTATACGTTCTAGACACTGTGGGTTTCGAATTTCGCGTTCAATCAGAGTTGAAACGAGCGAGCCAGCCTGATCAGTTTTCATGCGGTCACCTTTGCTCCTGGCGCTAGGGCTATTAATCAGCGATACCTCATCGCCAGTCATTAGGTCATCAGCTGACGGCTAATCAGCTCTGCAGATACCGCGAGCTGGCTTCGCCGCGGCCGAGCGCATCGCTCCAGCATACTTTCCGTTTCATTACCTCACCTTTTTACGCGCTGCAGCCTTTGTGTTGCTCTTAGCTCAGCTTTATCGGCTCACCTTTTAGCGACTGCCAGCTTCATTTGCCATCCGCGCGACCGACTCGCTGATGTTTATCGCAGTTGCCGCCTCCTGAGTGTTTGGAGGGGGTGGGGTGGGGTGGGTGGCGGCTGAGTTTTAACCGGGGGGTGGAAAGGAGGCGCACGAGGGGCGGGGGTGTTAATGACCAACACTCGACGGCAATAATTCCCAGTTAACCTAGCATGTCGCGTTCTATCTCTCTCGTACACAATTATACGCGGACGCAATTTACTTTCGCAGCCCCGTGGCTCTCTTATCTCGCTCGCACTCGCGGCGTGGTCTATTGCGCGGGGGCGGCGGAGGCGGCGGCGAAGGGCTGTTGTGTTATCTCTCGTACTCGCGGAAGCCCCTGTGGCGGTAAATGTTTCTTCTTCGAAAAGGCAACAGACGAAATCTTTTTAGCTTTTTTTTTGGTAAATTTCGAATAAAGTGCGTTTGCCTCTTGTCACCTAATTTAAAAGTTTTCCTGTTAAGATCACCCCCGCCGCGGGGGTTGCCTGGGGCGCCCACTTGGTCAGCCGGCTATTTCGTGATATTAAATCAATTGGCCAGTGACCCCAGCGAACTTTTCAACTTTCTCGGGGGTTATAAATCTGCCTTGATGCACGGTCCATATTTTAGGTCAATGGTTTAGAAAACCTGAACATACATTTCCGCCAGATCTATGTCTTTCCCACAATCTGCGAAGCACCGAGCCGTATTATACGTAGGTGCCCCACTTTTGTCGCCAGTTTTACCCCAGTTGCGATGAATGCACATGGCCACCCCTGCTAGTCGCGCTTTGCCCTCGATGCCGATGGCGCACCCAGCCCCGGCCCCTACTAATAATACTCATCGGCTCCCGCACGGGTAAACTCCCCCAAATTCGGCGGGGGGACGGAAAGATTGCGCAGGAACAATAAAAGATAGGAAGGCAGTAAATAAAAGCCGATGTAATTGGACATGACTTTTCCTTTGAATTCGGGTTCCGTGAATGGAAGTTAATTTTATGGACCTTAAATTGTGTTTTTGCCCGATTATTACACGACCTCAATCTTTGGACCCCGCATCGAATATGTACAATTTGAATTCTGTGACCAACGTACAGTGTTTTTTAGGCGGGATCTATTGTGATCAATTCAACCCTTAATGGCCGAATTATCAATAATCAAATTGCAAGTCTGCTGCGGCCTGCAATCGTGTTTTGCAATAGCTCCAAGCGGTTCCAGCGAAACTGAATGGATTCGATAATCTAATAACAATATTCCATCCATGCTTTGTAGTGACCCACATGTCCCATTGTATAAAACCGACAA
Organism: Nemurella pictetii; assembly: GCA_921293315.2. Lineage (NCBI taxonomy): Eukaryota > Metazoa > Arthropoda > Insecta > Plecoptera > Nemouridae > Nemurella > Nemurella pictetii. Next base: position 6,499,266 of record OV121118.1, on the reverse strand, counting down.
TGTTTATATGATTACTACGCCATGCTCATTACAGCATCTGCTGTAGTAATATTTCTCCATAGTCACAACACGAATGTTTGGCCATTGGATGATCTTTCACCTGAGTTTCAGACTTCACTTTACAGCCAGCCACGGCGCTCTTTGTGGAAAGAATGCCTGGTAAAAAAAGGTCGGCGCCGTTCTATTTTTGTGAACACCAGCTCGCATACTAGCGTAGCCATGAGAGATGAAAATCGAATGAATAAAAAGTTTGAAACGACATCTTTACATCTTTACATCGTAGCTTCATTTTGATGAGTGATCTTTTTCCTCCAGCTTTCTTCTTCCTGGTAGACGCCGTCAGTTTTCTTTCCAGTGAACCTTTTCATTTTTAACCATTCGACGTTCCACGGATGCGAAGTAATTCCATCGATTGTTTCTTCGCAAGCGACAGGAGAAAACAGAATAATGCCTTTGCTCCCTAGATACGAATCGGACGGCGAATGATCAACAAAGATGTTAAACCAATGCAACAAATATTCATCTTGTGTGCTGCCATGCCGCCCTAAATAATCCACGCGCTAAGTGTTCTTTTATCCCGAGCGCGCTCACTCGAGGATCTTAGGAAAACCGCTGCCATTAGTTTCTCCGGGTAAGAATGCGAACAACACCGCGGTTTTACAATACACCTGGGACAATGACTGATGGTATTTATGGAGTAATCTAATCTAGAAGAGTTGAAATATAGAGATTGATGCTACTCCGAGGTGGGCCTCTATTTATTACTAAAAGCAGTTCTTGCATGCTTTGCTACAATGTTTCCAGCGCCGAAAGAGGAAATTAAACACGCAGAAGTTATGACTTTAGATATCTCTTTCTTTGCATGTTCGTGTGTGAGCGCGCTGCATTAGGCCATCAATTTGATGAATCTAAGAAGACATTTTTTATAATGATAATTTAAAAAAGTGCTATTTCATATTTTGAAAAAAAATAGGTTGGAAAATGGTAGTTCGTGTCTTAACCGATTAAGCGTCAGGAAATTCTTCAATGAACCCCCCCGCCTCTCCCCTCTGTTCCTTCAGAAAAAAATAAGAAAAATGGTTGCAATTTTGAAATGTGGATTTAGTCTTAGCACTTTGTAAATGTAGGCTGGTCCTGTGGTAACAATTGGCGCTAATGGATTCATCTCTGACAGTACTCTGCTCTGCACTCTTTCTTCTGTTAATCAATTGTGCTAGTCGCAGTGCATTGTTTGAGATCGTTCTCTAATGGAGCCGGAAGGAATAAAACGCTGCAATTCATTCATATCGTTACCGGAGTTCATTCAATATTCATTGACGGTCCATTGCTTTTCTCTCTGCTCGTGAATGGGTATGTGGCGGAAACTGGATGGCTTGCGATCAGCGAGGTCACCCGAGAAACAGTGTCTGCTTTTACGAGTGTTTTCACGATAGTTTCAAGCTAAATTATTTGTTATTGCGCGGACCAAACTGCTCTATAACGAGTAAAATGTTTATTTATGTTCGATTGAAGTTTTTCACGAGTCGTTTCTTACATTTTCGTTGTTCCATTAATGTCTGCTATGTTGTTTTCAACATTTCTTTCGATTGGCATATTATTCTCTCAGTCGAAGCACCTTATGCAATATTTCTCCCGATGTGGTGCGTTTTTGACTGGCAACAAATGATGGTCGCCTTGAAGAGGCTCTAGCAAGGCATACACACAAGTTTATTACTTCCGTTCCCCGAGCCATTCCCCAGTCATGTATTTATGTGCTATTTTCCTTTCGGTTGTGTTGGTTGGTATTTTTCTTTCTTGGCAACTGATACAAGAAATTTTCGATTATAAATCAGACGAACACACGATCTATGGCTGCCATATTACGATATAAAAAATGCATTTGTGATGGATAAGGAGGTTTAGAGCGCCCGACTTCAAAGGTTAGGAAAAAGTTGCTTGTTTCTTGAGGTTTTCACTGACAAGTCCCGTGCTGCATTCGTGGCTCTGCCTAACAAACTTTCAAATATATTTTTTTATATTTAATACTTATATTTTTAACTGGAGAATCGTTGATCTAGCAATCTGAAATCATATTTAAAGTTACATGCTTGCCACACAGAAAAAATAAAATCCTCGCTCTCTGACATGTCATTTTGCTTGCAGGCTTTCGAACTGTCAAAGTCAAATTTCCCGAGGCAAGTTCCCCGGTGAAAACGACATCGTTGACGACGCCAGCTAGCTAGTGAAACGAGACGTCACGAGACGCGAAAACTTAGACATTGCGGCACATGACAGATCAAATATTTGTTAGTCTGCAATGATTTAGTCACATGACATGTATAACTCGACGACGACTAGCCGATACTCTAATTGCATTTTCGAGCACGTGATTACACGAGATTCGTTCGTTACCGCAAAGACTATACGGCTGGTATTTTTACTGACTTTACTGCATTGCATGGCTTCATGGCATTTCCGCATAGAACCCATTTTATTGCTATGGGTTTTTATGGTGTAAGCGTCGACCGGTGGTAGCTGGTATTGTTCCATGACTGCGACTGCTGTGTGCCGAACTCGATCGTGCACAATTCTGCATATCTATTCGCAATTATCATGCCAAAGGAGAATTAATTTATAACTCTTCAAGTTCCTGTGCAGATTATTTGGGAAATATATTTACTCCGCATGTCACGCAGCAAGAATTTAACTCGAATTTCCCCAGTCTCTTCCATTAGATTTCGAACGCATTCCACGTTCAGTTGCACGATACCGTTGTCGCCCATTCAACGCCGGCGAGCTTCCCCCGCGTTGCTCACTTTACAATCTGACAGCTCGCAGAGCACAAATAATTCCAGCTCGCACCGACTTCATAACACTTTTTTTTTGCCCCGGTGCGCTTTTCAGGCGCGAGATCTTTGTCAGGGTAGTTGACATTCATTGCTTTCTGCGTATTATTACCATTATTATCATTATTTAGTTTCATGGAAAGTAATTATTAAAGGCTTCGTGTGTCGCTCATTTGACAGCCGAGTAGCGAGCGAGCGCCACTTTGATACTTCGTTCCCTCTTTGACACGCGGCACCGATTTCCTCCGAGACGCCGTGTCTTGGAAAAGCGAGACGACCGCAACAGTTTCCCGCTTTTCCAGGGGAAAAAAGCACACGAATTTTTCCCACAGAATTGCAAGAGCGCGGTGCAGTGGATTGGCTATCATTTACGTTATTTTCCTTCGCTATTTTCTTGAAATAAAAAAAACAACTTGCTTTTATAAGTTGCTTTGCTGAAATCTAGGAAGACTAAATCGTTACCTTATTCGCCATTGCGTCTTTGTTCAATGCCGTAGTTGCCATAATAAAAGTCACGGAATTCATTTAAAGGAAAAATTAAAAGTGTTTTATTTTATCGTGCGAAACGAAAACTACCTGACAATCGCCATGTTCAAAATTGAAGTGACTTCGTTCGAGAAATACACATTCAAAAGCTTGCTGTAAGATAAACGCGCCAATGTCAGGAAAAAAGCAGACAGGTGCATCTGTCAAAATTCCGGAATGCATGTCAAGCTAAAAATAACAACCATCGAAATCGATTTAATTTTCATTTAGTTCTAACATCATGTCTCTCACTACCACGGCTGTAAAATTAAAATATCTTCTCAAATATGTGAGTCTGAGCGAAGAACACTAACCATTCCAACGGAAACAGCCGTTAATTTATTCATATCATTCATCTATTCGATAGTTTAAATTAAATAGCCGTTTGATTAAGCATGGAGGTTTCACGCGTCCTTAACTTCGTCAAGCTTTTCATACAACGCCACGGTAATGACCCTTGACACGAAATGTGTAATAAATTCTCATCGAGCTGCACTCTCTGGGTTCTCTATAAACTATAAAGTACAACGCACACACGTCGAATCGTTCTGATGGGCGTACGAAGAAATATGGTTTATGCTCGTGTACACCCATCGCCGGATGGTGCTTTTTTCGGTTTGGGTTTCGTTGTGTTTTCCCCGGCGCTGTTTTTTGGGGTCAGCGTCGCTGGGGCGTCGCATGGGCGTCGCTTCACTTCCGGCGCGGCGACGGCCTGCACCTCTGCTCGCCTGCAATCGGAGTCGATGCACCTCGCGCTATCTGCGGCCCGGCGTTCGCATTTGCATTGCCTATCGGCACTCCTTTTCGGCGTAGATGCCGCCGCAAACTTCCCTCATTTGCGTTTTTATTGCCTTTTATTAGAATTTGATCTGGAAACAAAATCTAGTTAAGGGTGGTGGCGGCGTTATTTGGGAAATATGTAAAACATTCGGATGTTAGAAAAATATTTTCGATCCGTTTCGCTTGCTTGGCCTGGTTTCCGCAGAGACGTAAACGATTTTTAGTGCATGGTTATTCCACGGAATAATAAGGGCTATAACAGTTATATCTTATAAGAAGCCTAGCATGAACTTTGATTTTCTTTCTACGAATGCACACGCTCTTAAAGATAAGCACGTGCTTAAAGTAGCATACCAAAGCCATGTTTAAGTACGTTGATATACGTATTTGGAATTAATTTTAATGCCAAATAATTCCAAAAATCGTACCAAAATCGAGCTCTGCAGTATAACACCCACAGGAAACTGTTCGAACATTCACAATCAATGGTAAAATTGTATATTTAATGCCCTCTCGTTGTTGAAGCGGCCGAACGACCGACGGTGTAGGCTACCTAATTCCAGTCAACAACTTTAGGACCTATTAAAACCAGCCCAATATTGCCCCGGCTCCGTGCAAACAAGCACGTGTAATGGAATCGTAAAAGCATGATGTTCTTTTGACAATGCATAACGAATGGCGCCCCATCGGCCTGCGGTTTATGTTAATCACCATCAGTAATGCAGCGTGTTTGCGCCGGGCATCGGATATTTTCTGATTTGGTAATTATGGAGTGAACCAATTGCCACCCGGCTGTGACGCATTCAAGGGTGAAATTATTTCAGTCCGACTGTGACGTCGCCAGCACATTGACAGAGCTTGAAAATACACATTTCTATCCTGAGTGGCGGAGATGAAGATATATTATAATAGTTAAACGGAGGTTTTCAGAGCCCATGTTGATGGTAGTAGTGGCTTCACGGTTTCTGCTCTGTTCGATTGGATTGGTGGTCCTAAAAAGGACCGTTGTCCGACGTTTCGCCAACGAGCGCGTTGGCATCTTCAGGGTTGTCTGGTGTACTAGCTCCCGCGACAGGTGTTCAAGTCGTGGGAGTAGTACGATCACCGAGCCAATGGTGGACGAGCTGTCGTCCCATTGGCTTTCGCGGTCGCCAGCCTGGTGTTGCGTGCTGGGCAGTCTGCGTCGGTGCCGGTGTTCTGCTTCGGTGGGTTGGCGGCAACTGCAGCATCCGTCGCCCGGGTGGGCACTGCCGGGGTCACGGAGATCATCTCCGTGACGGGCTTCCACGCTTGGGGGAGACGGATGCTGTCGTCTCTTTTGTTCATGTTGAACGGGCGTCGTTCGATTTCTACCGCCTCACGGATGCTGCGTGAGGCGTAGTTATCGACGGTGGCCAGAGATTTCGTGCCGACGTATCGACGGCACGAAATCTCTGGCCACCGTCGATAACTACGCCTCACGCAGCATCCGTGAGGCGGTAGAAATCGAACGACGCCCGTTCAACATGAACAAAAGAGACGACAGCATCCGTCTCCCCCAAGCGTGGAAGCCCGTCACGGAGATGATCTCCGTGACCCCGGCAGTGCCCACCCGGGCGACGGATGCTGCAGTTGCCGCCAACCCACCGAAGCAGAACACCGGCACCGACGCAGACTGCCCAGCACGCAACACCAGGCTGGCGACCGCGAAAGCCAATGGGACGACAGCTCGTCCACCATTGGCTCGGTGATCGTACTACTCCCACGACTTGAACACCTGTCGCGGGAGCTAGTACACCAGACAACCCTGAAGATGCCAACGCGCTCGTTGGCGAAACGTCGGACAACGGTCCTTTTTAGGACCACCAATCCAATCGAACAGAGCAGAAACCGTGAAGCCACTACTACCCCCTATATTATAATAAATTCAAAGTTTTTAAAATAATAAATGGCTCCGTGTTATGTTTACCATTTTTCTTGTTTTTCTCGTCTTGATGGCCATTAAAATCAACAATAAGTGGCAGCTTTGGCATCTCGATCCATTTTTAATAATGTGCATCCATTATTGTCTTCGGAATTGCACAGATGCAAGAAACTATCCCGAACGATTCTTGAAATGTGAAATGAATGACTTTGTGTCATCGGAACCTACCCCCCCAGGATTTCCCGGAACAGACGTGGGAAATTCTAACAAACCACACCATAGCCGGTTACCACGATCGAACCTGGGACCCCCGAATGCAAGGCGGAAGTGCTCTAATTACGCTTCCGTGCTCGCGGTAATATTGCATTTGCTTGGTGTAATTTTGTCAAGACTTGTTTTACAATAATGAATTCCAGTCGCGACAGCTTCTTGTGAAAGCGCGTTGTAGTTTTATGAGCTACGTTTTATGCCACGGTTAGTTTAAGAACAGAATCTTTTCGAAGTTTTGAGAAGAGCAAAAGTTTGTCATTCTGTTAATTGGATGATTGAGTCCCTCACGCAGTATCGCCGGCGTTGGCGTCGCGGCGGCAGGTCATTAGAGGCGTCGGTCATTAGAGGCGTCGGCAGCAGATCGATGGCATTCTCCAGACGCCGTCTTATAGGTCACTCTAGAGTTTAGAGACAATAGGAACCCTTCGTTTAGGAAACTACTACCCCTAATACTATACTCCGGACGTACTGGGGGAAACTTGCCGGGAAAATTCTTTTCATCAAAATCTGCGGTGAATTTCCCTTTGAAAAAAATTCATCGCGTCTGATTTTATTCAAGCATGAAATTGTCTTTTTCGACGGATTGTTTTTTTTGAAGGTAGGTAATTCGTTTTTACCTTTTTTTGAATACTTTTTTGCTTTGGTAAACAAAAGTGTTTGTTAGAATGTACGCCAAGGCTCAAAAACCAAATTTTCATGGCGTATAAAATTGGTTATTCACATTTCGTATGCTGAGTGCGATAGGCCGGATAAAATCATGCATACCATTATTAATTGCTACGTCATATTTTATTCATCATGAGTTATATCAATATTGAAACACTAAAGTACATTTACAGAAAACTTTCAAAAGTTGTTCGGCGATTCGCCTCTCGGCTCCAAGAAATATCTTGAACTGAAACGCGACCTTTTAAAAGTTCGAGCAACACAACAACGAATTTCCAAACGACTTTTTCTACTATTATCGCTTATTTTGCGGTGGTCTGCAAATACATTAGCCGCGCACTTAGCCGCCCTTTTCGCTCATTATGGCCGACAATTAACCAAAACACCGCAAAGCTGCTCTGTATGGCACCAGCATGGCACCAGCATGGCACCGAGCACGACTAGCCCATATCATTTTGCTTGTTTATTTTTATGCGCCCATCACGTTTAAATTGGGATAAAGTATCTTTTTCCTGCCTTTATCGCCGCAAAGTCGCGGTGGAAAACCAGCCTCGCGCTTTTGGATGCCATTTGATGAAATTCCGTGCGTGTGAGGTGGCTCGTGGAGCGGTGATGTTGACGCGTCATTGACGACATTGACACTGACACCGTATCAGACGCTTGGGGATGGAAATCCACGGGATTGTCATCATCAGGAGTTGCAGGGGCTTCCGTCGGAGCGGAAGTCTCCAGATGATGTGGGTAAAGGACCCAGTGCATCGTCAGCTTCGCGTTTATTACACGTATGCGTAGGTATAAGGAAATGGAAAAGGAGGTAAGGTAAGGAATTAATCATCCGTGTCTCGTGATTGATTGATTATTGGTTCTTAACGACGCACTGTTTTGACAACTGGCCTTTTGGCACTGGTCTAATGGCGTCGGGGACTGAAAGGATGATGCTGATGAGGGTGATGATGAACCTAACCTAGCCTAGAAGGGAGGTGCCGGCATATAGCCTACTCCTGTCGAAAAGCACCAAGGGGACCACCAGCCTGTCCCTCCCGAAGGATGGTACAACTCGAACCACAGGATTCCTCCACTCCGTGCTCTAGAGAGGTTGGTAAGCAAGGGTAGCGAAGTTGTCGTAACTTCAAACCCTCCAACCTCTCTCCCGTACATGTGCATGATGGACACCCATCAAACACCTGACTCAGCGTGATGTTGCTTAACTTCGGTAACCTCACGAGAACCGGTGTTTCCAACATGCCAAACCTTTCGGTTTCCGTGTCTCGTAATTGCAAACTGTTTTAGTTCTATCAAATTCCTATTCTCTGTGAAAGCTATCGAGTGGACTAGACATTATATTAAATAATTTAAAAAAGCTTACAATGGATATAAAATGCACCACCATTCTGAAGTCATTTGCATGAACTTCCAGCCTTTCTAATAATAATGTTATGCATGTTTAATCTTTGCTGTCTTCTGCATTCAATTAAATATTGAGAACATTGTTATACAGCGCTATTATTGCTTCAATTTCGTTGCGCATTTTTGCTATTTCCGATGAAGGAGGCATACATATTCATGGAAGATGATTTGATGCAAGCGGTGTTTATTCGCCTTCTCTGTTTTAATGTAATATTTCGATTATAATAAAATATGATATTTGTGGGTGGAAATAGTACATCTCAAATGCAGCTGACGCGAGTTGCTGTCATCGAAATGAAATCCCGCTCAAGATTATTAATATCGTAGGTTCTACAGCTACATTATATTTAATAATATAATGTGCAGCTTCCCCAAGAAATCTCCCTCGCAGATCCCTCCTCATTCAAACCGCCATTACGAGGCATGCATTTCATTAAAAGAAACGTATTTACACATGCATCCCAAGCGTAGAAAAATTTCATTTGCATCCGAGTTCAATTTAAAAATTTTGATTAAAAAAATCTAATATAAAAAATGCAAATGTACACATGCCGTTGCATTTGCAGAAGAATGACGTGCATCTTGTATGTAAACGACATTAAATGCATCCCGACTCCGCCTGTGACGCAGGGGACACACTCATCATATATTCATAATTCACATTATTTATAACATGTACCAATGACGACAGGAAAATGCATAATATTATGTGCATTCACTAGTGGAAAATGCTAATGTGCTGTTATTATTACGTGTAAAGCATTGCGGCATCGCTAAACAAATTCCATTACAGATATTTCTAAGAAGCTCTCGAACGATGCGAATGTGTGCAGTTTTCCGAGCCTGCACTTGAGTGCACTCGCTGCTTTTCCTGAATTTAAATGCATTTCAATACTGCAATAGTCAGTCGTTGTTATATTAAGAGTATATACTGGTATAGGTTAATTGGAATTTTCAATTAAACAAATTTAGTGTATCACTGCATTATTTGTTTTTGTTTTTTCACCATAAATAACTTCATATATTATATAATTGCGCTAACTTACGCTATATCTCATGGTGATGTTTAATGGCAAAATGGAAATGACTAGGGTATACAAAGAAAATGCATCCCATTGAAATGTATGCTTCCTGACAATTCCCAATGCAGTCCATGCTTGTTCTTAGCAATTTACCCACGTTCTCATTTTGGTGGATTGCAGCAAATTCCATCGGTCTAATATTGCGCCCCACTCATCCGACTCGGGTGTGATTTCTTTCGTATCGCATTCCTGTATTCCGTTCCCGATTTGTACAAGGCGTTGATTAATATATTCCAGCGTGCGGTGTTTTCGGATTTAATAATGTTCCTTTGAGATCATGTTTAATATCAAGAGTCAGCTCAGCGAGCCACATTTTACACAACGCCGGTATACTGTTGCTCCACTTAATACATGCAGACCTACAATAATCTGCAATACGAATCGAGGGGTAAATTTTACGTTTTTCTAAACTGCACTCAATGTACCAATAATGCTCTGTCAAATTGCTCGCGTCAGCTTGTTGGTTTGAAATATTGCAGAGTGTCTTTACAATTTGGAGTGACTGTATTTTTTTTGTCTCAGCTAAGAACGTTGTGCTGCGTGCAATTCTTGGGATCTATATGCCAGCTCATCGGTCTAATTTGAAGATAGGGGAGCTTCCACATTCTGCTCTGAAATGCACATATCCCGTAACATTTATTTTGCATGATAAATATCTATAACGATGGTATTCAACCAATGTGGTGGGATCCCGCCACTATTTGATGCGAACTTTGTATCATACTTTAGCTCTGTTGTATATGGAATTTCTATTGATGAAAGCTGAAATTTATGTTATACCTCGCCACAAAAATACATTTTTATCTCGTTCCTAGGCCAATGATTTTGTGTCAGTATACGTCACTTGAAATCAATTCGTAAACTTGAGTGAAATGAACGCTGACGTGAATACAGGAAAATACATAGTGTGGCAGAATGTTTTGTGTTTTCTCTGGTGCGTTATATTACATTGGCTACAGAAGTGGATATCCAGTAAATGTCAGTGGTCTCCACATCAACAAGGAAGATTGTGTGTACAACGCTAGATTTTGCTTCCGCAAGAGATTCACTGCTTTCCCTGGATGTGCCCAAGGTATAGGTGCGCAAAATAGGTGCTTCGGTGAGCTTTCAAAATTAGAATATAAATTACCATTAGATCATCTCGTAACAAAAAGCTTGCCACATGATATTTTTCTTTGTATCTTTTTGTTTGTGGTAGGAAGGTAGATTTTTAATCAGTTTTAATTTGTTATGCATGCACTGCCAATGGAAAGTCCCTGCGCTGGGACTACATGAAAATTCCACTGGTCCACTCTTTTTTTCTGATTTTCGTCTCCAAAAAAAGCCGGCGAAAAGTTAGCATACTTGAGAAATGCCCGAATCGTTACTGCTCAATCCACAGCGTAAAAAAGTCTATGGAGAAACTTCAATGGGGCATGCCATAACAATAAAAACTCCCTGGCCGTTGGCGTAAGGGGTACATTTTTGGTCCATTGGTTTGCCGTCGAATTGTTTGCCCAATCGGAAAATCGTTAAACAAGTTCCATTTTCACGTGACTCCTGACATTGCGAGGAGCAGCGGTCCTCCTCGGGTGCAGATCAAATGGTCTTAGAAGTTCTTATCCCCGAAATCTCATCGTCGAAACTAAATCAATCGGCTCGAAGCGAATTTTCCAGACGGTCTGAGACTGTTTTCTGAATTAACAAAAGGTTTCGCTTCGTAGGTCAGGAAACGTGTGGCCATTGGAAGAGATTGCTTCTTTTTCTCGATACAATCAATCACATCTTCTTCTTCGTATCTTTCACACCCATCTTCTACAGTTCGCCTTGCAGTATTTAACACAATGCTGCACTGTCGGAGAATGAAGACCAGATAAAAGTAACTCTAGCCAGCATGGGTATCAATCTCAGTTTGTGTGGACCAAAACGTTCCCTTTGTCAACGAATCGCCAAGCCAATCTGGGTAAACCTTTAAACACACTATTGACTAAAGGGAGGGTGTTAAATATTCTATTACTGATATTATTCTGTAATGACTCAACTATAATGATAACAACAATATTTACTTAAACTTAGGGGGTGAAGCGACCTCCCAATTGATTATAGAGCATAATATTAATTTCCAATTCCATGATTGTGTGTATCCCATCGCAGCTAACTCAGTCATTATTTGTTTGTGATATTATTGATGATTTATACCGTGGAGTTGAGCGTATACAGATATTACATGGATATGATTTCAATATTACGATGCCTACCGGATGTAACCAATACCACATAGCCTACATCGAGCAACGTTATAGTGACGCGTTGGTTACACCTGTACCTAACTCTAAACCATGATCTCTCCTCATGATGTACGACTATTTATTATCATTCTGCAGCCCGGCTGTACAATAATTGTAAATCATATTATATATCAGTGCATTTTTGCAAACTAATTGTTCTAGTCTCTATCGGTGGGGTAGAAATTGCCAGTGTTATATTTCACAGAATCCGGTACATCGATAGCGTTGCTGTTTTATGCATTCTCTCGTTGTGCATGGCCTAAACTACAGAGCCTGTGGCAAAAGCATGAAACAGTGTGCATGAATTAATGCCGGTTTTGAGGGTTTCAGCTATTTATGCACAGACATCATTCATAAATCAAGCTCTTGATTATAACTTATTAAACGTGCATGATATTATATTAATCAATACTTTATGGGAACGCATTTAGTGCTGGGTAAGTGGATTCAATATTATGCCAGCGCGTGGCTCATGATAAAAGTAATATTGTACTCGAGTGGCGGTGAATTTTTGTTTGTTCGGTAATAAGGTAATAAAACATGACAAGTATATGGGATTTCATGCAGGCTTGTAAAAAATTTAAGTAATTACAATGCGCTAATCGTTTTGAGCAATAGACGGCATCATTCATCATGTGCAGCAGTTGTGCAATGATCAGAAAAAAGTCCTGGTATGTCTCGGAATATCCGAGACGGACAGTTTGTGCTTGTTTGAGAATTTTACACAAAAAAATCGAAATATTTCTGTTTTTTCTTTATCTGTCTTCGTCCAGAAGGTATTTTGATCTCCTGTTATCGGGCTGAAATATGAGTTCTGATGGATGTACTGTCATTCACGATTTATAGGCACTGTTCAATAATTAATCATCTAGAGCAGTGGGCTCAGCGCTGACGACCCAAAGATAACCCTTTCGGGTTTACTAAGTTTTCGCCATTCCCATGCAAATATACAAATGTTAAATAATGACGCCATAGAAATCGCACTTTATTAATAACGCCCATCAGACTGGCCACCGATAAGTTTCATCTTTGATTGGAAAAGCCGATCATGTGTAATCCGATATCGGGGCTTGATGGACATTGCGCTGGGCGGACATGAATATGAATAAGGGGATGTTTCGTGTCCTGGAACGGTGAGTTAGCCGATCACTGGTATATTGAGATATCGCTTCTCTATTTCATTGTTTCTATATCTCTGCAGCATGATAAGTCCTTCTTTTGATTATGCAATATTTTACTTGACTACATCAATCGACTATGACGGGTTTTAAAAGCTGTGGGTTTTATCTGAAAGCCCGGTTTCTCGTCCACATTTCGCGTTTATCTGAAAAATCGCCATCAACTCCAAAAAGAACATTTATCCCGGATAACAGTATAGTCCCTCTGCCAAGTCCCAGAGGGTCGCGAGCTCTAATGAAACACACCGAGTAGGAATTAATTTAGTTTGTGCAGAATTATGTTGTTCGGATGGTATGGTGGCACAATATAATTCCTATTCTAATCAGCAGCCGGCTTGATCAATGTTGTATGGTTTTGTTTGAAAGACTTTCTTATATTTTAAAATAAGTTTATGGCAACTCCGTGATCGCTTCCTTGCTCCATCGAAGCAACCTCGAGAGGTCCCATCTGGAACCACTTGCCATAAGGTTGATCTTGTTTAATTGAACACAACGGTAAAATTTATACGCTTTGCTAATAATCTGTAATCCAATCAAGCTCCTAATTAACCAGAAGCTGTAATGTAATGGAATGTACTGCTTCTCAAGTTTCTCTTCCTCGTGTGGTCAATGGTTTTCATTTTACCAAGTCCCGAAATTCCCCTGGCAATTAAATAACATATTTTAGGGTAGTCTTTGACAATTGTTTGTTTGAGTACATTTGTAATAATTCATCGTGCAAATGCTTTCAAAATAATTGCGTTACACGTATTTAGCCGGGCTGACTCTGAAATGTAACGAACCTGCCGTAAAATGGCCGCACAAATTACACACACCACGCCGGCCACATGTCGAGTTTATCTGGTTGGTTTACAAGTTTATACCTTCGGGAACATTGTCCCATTTTACAGTTTCGCCATTGGATTTAAACTTTGAACCATTTCCTGTCATTCACCGCGGTTAGTTTCCCACATCATACGACCCTAGTTCTAATTATATTTCTGGGGTTTTAATTCCACATAATTTCATTTCACCCAAACAACATTTTGTATAGTTTCGTTATACATGCGCTGGTTCTCCATGTGTTTTTTTTTTTGCAAAAGCGGACACCAGTAAAAAAAAAGAGAATTTCGAACGCTACACTCCCTTTCAAAAATACGCCTCGCTCTTTTTGGCACTGACCAAAAATCACTTGTAACAATGTTTGCCTTGTGGGCTTGTTGTGATTACTAATGTGTACGGTAACGCTACACACACACACAAACACACGCGCATCTATAGCATTGTCATGCAAAATGCAGGCCCAGCCGGGCCATCCGTTACTGTGTTTGCTTATGCATCGAGCGGTGCCGCTATTCACAGTTCACACGGCGATATTAACTTGTGTTTTGCACCCGTACATTGCGGCTGACCAGCATCGCGATGCATGTGTTGCCTCGGTCACATGTTGATATGAATGTTTGCTAGCGCGGGCGCGGGTGCGGACGCGGACGCGGACGCGGGCACATTCTGTGTGGAGAAGGACATGCTACATTATTGACAAGTGATGCATCAAATACAGTGCTATCGGTCTGGAAAATAATGTTCGCTTTTGTACGTTTTGCTTTCTGGTTTCCGTTATTTTTTGTGACGTGGAGCATTGGTGGACAAATATGAAATGATTTTGAGGGGTACAGTGATCGCAAAGATCATGCATTGCCCAGAAAGTCATGTGAGTATGTTAAGGCAATGATAATACTGTTCTAATCATAACGTAAAAGAGCTACCCTTATAGATTTACTTCAGTATGTTTAGGAAAATAGTCGACTATTACAATCAGCTAATGAACTGAGAGGTGAACAGGAATGGAAATCGAACTAAGTATATATTTCCGCGTGTACGTTTCTTACCGTTCACTTATATTTCCTTGTAGTTACTTAGTTAAAATTTGTATGAAATGTGATTTACTGCCGGTGCGTTATGAAGCCACTTTGTTTATTGTAATCGTAAGTTACAAAATGCAATATGGCCCATTTGATGTTTCCACAACTTTTGGCGTCGGCGGCGGGCTGGCGTGGGCTCGGGAAGTATTTTCTTATGCAAAGCGGAACTCGTGTCTACCTATATTATCTCGAGTCTCAGCAAACTTTTCGCACAATAAACTAAACGCCAAGTTCACGCCACTTTGAACCTCGGCGGAAGACGATTTCTTCGCGCGTTTATTTTACCATCAGCTCGCTTCGAGTGTAAGCAGCTTTTTAACCATCGGAAAAAAGCTCGTTGTCGCATGGGGCGATATATTTGGCTCGGCCCAGTTCCACATTTGTCCCCATCACTTCGTTTATCAGCAGCTGAAGTGCTTTTAAAATCTGGCAGAGATTCCAGAATTTATAATAATACATTCTAATTTACGATACAGGCGTCGAATTTTCATCCGGCACTTCCGGGGCAAATTATGAAATATCTATTTAATTACAATAATGATCCATCAAAAGACTTGATTTTATAAACACAAAGTAGAGCCAAAAGTCGCGTTAAGTTTTGTCAGAATCCGAAAACTCATTACGTTAGGAATCTCCCCGCTCGGTTTCGTTGGCAGTTGGCACCACTGCCAATGGGCTTAACCGAAAGCCTTAACGTGTTGATAAGTATGCCCTGCTGCTGGTGGCAATGCGCATAAGTTGGCAAAATGGGGTAGCTTAATTCAATGGGATTTATTTTACAGGGGGGGCTCGGCGACGTGTAAAGTAGGCGTAAAATCGCAATCGATCCGAAACGGTTTCGGTTTCGCCAAACATTGAATTGGCAAACCATGAATTATGAACGCTGAAAAATATTAAACGGCGTTATACTTGATTGAGTCCACGATCGTGCTGCAATTTGCCAACAATGATTTCACACAGCCGACCGAATTTCCTTGTTGCTTTGGGTGTTAAAGAGTTAATATCGTCGAGCTCGATACATAAAAAAGATACGGATCGGCGATAAGATCTAAGATTAGAAAGGTTAGCAACCGACTGTATGGGCATCCACGACGTGCAAAAGAAAGAGAAAGAACACGAAATTTTGGTAACTGTCCAAGAAAGGCAAGTCGGGCTGGAAGACGACGACGTCGTCGACGACTCTTTTTGTTCTCGCTCCCCGCCAGCGCTGGCCGCGGGGTCGTCGCCGACAATCCCGCCTTCCTTCCATGCCAGCGATCCGCGCGCCCAGCACCACGGGTGTAAAAGAGCACACGTACCAGCAGACATAAGACTGGCTGTGTCTGACCTCTCCGCCTCTGGTTTATTTGTTTTTGAGTTGCTCGCGAGAGAGCGGAAGTAGCGGCCATGCATGAGTTTCGAACGGCGCGGGGTATGGTGTGCGCCAGGGTTGAATGCGAGGGTCGGCGTCGGCGTCGGCAGCGTCGGCAGCGTCGGCGCTGATGCGCTGGATGTCTGATCTCTTGGGGCGCAAGTTTGCGACCCTCGGGCGTCGCGACGCCGTGTTCGGAACATGTGCCCGCGAGTTTTAACTTGACGCGCGCTGGCGTGAGATTTATCCGGCGGTCGTGTTGTTTGTCTGCTATGCAAGCAGACGCGTGTTGGCGGAGACGAGAGCGTTTTCACGCCCTTTCAGAAGTGGCTGGAGATAGGATTCGAAGCGCGGTTTCGAATGGATTTGGTCATTTCGTGGCTTCAACTACATCAATTTCAATTTGGTTTCTCGAAGTGGTCCAGAGCCACGGAAAGGTGGCGGTGTAATCAACGGTTCCGCTCTGATATGATTGACTATTGGTCACTTTGTTGGACTTTTGACTTTTGGTGGACTTTGAACTGAATATGAGTATAATTTCAATCCGTGACTTAACGTGAAACAACGTTTCGGCGAGTGCATCCTTTAGTAAAAAAATCGAATCCAATTACTGCACTTTCGTTTAAGTTTACGAACTCATCGCGACACAGTTTTCAACACTCCCCGCTGCCAAGAGCGACAAAAGACACAAAAAGAACGCGTTTATACATCTTTCTTTCGTCTCACTTCGCGCGCTCCTCTGCTCGCCGTTTTCTTCTAAAACAATCCCATATTTCGTTTACACCGCCGCGTTGTAAATCGCCGCGGGACGGCCCCGGCCCCGGCGTCCTGCTAATGGACATCCGTTCTGCAGCAGGACGATAGGCCAGAACTGCCAGGACTTGCTGCTGCCGGGTTGTCGCCGTCGTGCCAGCCAGATTGTCCTAGGGCTGCTTGGCAGCGAGCATTCAAATCCCAGGAGGGGCCATGTGTGAAAAGTGTTGAGGAATGATAAAGGTGCGATGGTTATGTTATGTTTCACGTTAGTAGAGCAGTTATTGCTTGTTTCACTCAGTGTGAATTCACTTTTCAGCAATGGTAGGGGTGTGGTGTTTTGTTGGGGTGTGTGTTCTTTTCGGGTAACAAGCCGCAACATTAGGAGGGCGAGCAACTTATACTGGGAAGGATGTTGTGGGCAACAGATGCCCCGTGCTCGGATACACTTTTCCGTCGCTGTCCGTTAAATAAAATGTTTTCATTTTCTTCTTTTCCTTTGATCTACGGTATCCATGCATTTAATTTACTTAGAAATTTTTTCCAGACATCGCTGGTTTTAAATCTGTCGTTCAGTCGAGAAAACCTCTCCAGGCATTTCTAAAATGTCTGTAGCACCTTACGTTGATCGTAAAATTTATCGTCAAGTTTGAGTAAAACCGTCGAGAATGCAGCTAGACCGCCATCATTAATGAAACTACCTAATGACAAATTTATTTTTAGTTATTTCTCTACAATTCCTCACTCGGCTCCTGTTTCTTTGTCACAGCCAACTACATAGTTAATTATATCCCCTTTCTTCTCAAACTTGCAACTTTTAAGTCGCAAAAGTTTTAATTACATTCAACGACGAGTGTTCCCTATTTTCTTCATCTTTTTTTATCGAATGTGAATGAATTATAAGCAATTATCAGTGAGTGCTAAGTTGGCAAATTGCTCTAACGTATATAGCTTTTAACAAATGCAACTTCGTACTAATTATCAGTATGATAATGGTCGTTTTATCTAGATATTATTAATTAAGGTGGATATCGAAAGGGCGCATCTCCTGACAATTATGATAATGCTAGGTGCGATGCATCGTCCAGTATAATTTTGCAATTAAAGATCAACAGTGTTCAGCACATTTTGAAAACATGCTGCAGCAAATGGAACTATCGGAAAACGACTGTATTTCTCTTGTTTTGCAATTTCTGCGCAATTTCCCGTGCAATTTAGGATCTGCGCTCAATTAAAAGTTGGAATCTGGTGTGAGCCATCGGCGAGACCATTTGATGGAGAATAAAATTCATGAAATGCAAGGGAAAATGTGACGTTAGGTATGAATATATGCCTGCATGTTCCAGAATGGTTTGAGTTAATCATTTCCTGGCCCAGTAGAAATTCAGCAATCAAAATGCGTCCTAAACGAGCGCAGGGAATACTTGAATAAACCAAAAATTGATTTTTACTTTCATTGTTACCTTTATTTCGTCGTTGTCAGTCTTAGTTATAATTTAACTATAGGTAGTTTAGGCTGTAGTTTTGGGATACGGCTGCTACAAATTTCACTGTCGCAATTTTGTCTGACAAGTTTACCACTCAAATTTTAAGTCTGCACTTTGATCTCGGGTTTAAATTATAACTTTGGACAGTGGCACCATTTTGAAATATATTTTCAGTTTCAATTTGCTCTAATATTTTTGAAAATACATTCGGATTCTTATTTATTTTTATAACATTCTCTTTGCAAATCAAGATCATCTCTTTGCGCTCATCCATTAACTTGTTCATAAACCGAGTACGTGAAATTACAGAGTAAAAAAAAAACATACTGAACAGTTGCCGTTGCAGAACAGTTCAATGAGGTAACCTTAATCGGTTAACATTTTAGTAGCTTAGCTTTCAAAGCACTTCCAATAATTACCTACTTGTGTACAACAGCAGTGACCAAACACACACAATTACACGTATTAGTTGGCAATTAACTTACTCGGTTAACTTCCCTCCTAGCAGCTATACACCATTGCTATATGCACGGAATACAATTCGAAAATTAATAGCATTTTCCACGGGATGGATCCAATGATCATTCTCCATACGACCGATTTTCAAACAAAACGTTACAATCAAGTAGATAATAATTATTATGAAGCGAGATTGTGCGGTCCAATAATTGCAAACGTAATTTGCGATTGATTTCAGTTAATAACAGAAAGCAATTTGGTGTGCGCTTGAAATGGGGGCTTGCTCCAGACATCGCCAGTTTTGCGTTTGAAATCCCATTAGTTATGCTTCGCTAACTCGATTTGTGTTTCAATAAATATCTATGATTATTTTCTTGGTCGATCAAGCCCATATGGTTCGCGAATTCACGCAAACCTGCGAGTGAAGCCTTGTGCTGCCGCTCTCCGTGCGATATTTCGATTTAATTTTGTGTCAATTACGCGCTGTGCTTCCAAAGGCTCTTTGCTCGATTGAATAATTTTATCTGCTTACTTTGCATCAAAACTGAAACTTGCTAGCTGCAAGTATCCCATTATATTTCGCACGATGTTCATCAAATTAGTATGATATTTTACTTCCTAAACTTCCCAGACGTGAAACGTAGTGCTACTTTAGCGAGAATCTTTAATTAATCAGAGTACAAAGTGCGCTTCACGTATTTACCTATTAACTGGCTGATTGTTTAGTCGCGTTTTTCCTTCCCTGCGCAACCCAGCATGCCCTAAAAAGACGCCCTATGAGACGCCTTCAGACCCCAGAGCAGCTCACATGTGAAATGTTGTCGAACTGGCGTTTACAAGGATATTGTGTTATAAATCACTTTGTTATTAATTTTCATCTCAGTGATTAATTATTTTCTAAGGGATGTATAAAAGTCATTAAAAGTTCGTACATGATCTTATATGTGGGTAAGACCTTAGAATGTTACGTACACAATAGCAGAGAAAATGACTAACTCAATTTTCGTTTGCTGGTAAACTATGTACCTGCTATATAGGTAAAGCCATGATTAAATACTAATTTTACTTTGCGGTGTATGTTATTAGGATGGCAACTTTTTAATCAAATGCAAGTTGTAACTACATTTTACAACTATGTTTCTCATATTCCCTTTTAGGTCAACGTTGGAGGTAAAAACAAACAAACACTTTATTTAATATTGTCTCAGTGAATCATTTAGTCCGGCGAATGCTTAACTCCACTTAACTCCGGTTAGATGAAAACGTTGAAAACAAGCGCGACTTTAGCGCAGCAGTTAGGCAACTAATGGAAGGAAGGTAACCTCTAATTTCAAACAAAAGTTATCAAACTTACCACGATCCGTATTATTCTTCCGAAATGCAATCAAACTTTTGGCATCTCAATAAATCATCGCGTGCGTCCTCAGAGAACAGATTTGGCGATAACCGGTGTGCGCTCAGCTTTAAAAGACGCCGAGAGTTCGCGAAAAGTTAGCAATTTTTTTCTCTACGCGACAACCCGAGTCCTGCGAAAAGTTTCGCGGGGGGTGGACAAGTCGCCGCCGCTGCGATCTGTGTCAGCAAGCGGCGCCGTAGCCTGTGTCGGCCGGTTTGGCGCATTACACCTGCAGGGGAGGCTGCTGCTGCTGCTGCTGCTGAATGTTGTAACCTGTAAGTCTCGCGGCTCGGTGTTACTCTGCGTCTGCTGGCTGTTCTAGCAGCATCGTGAGCAAGTGACTCTGTTCGAAATGAAAGGTGTGGAGAACGCGATATAAATCACGGGTTGTGGAGGAGAAAAATGCCAGCTAGTCGTGATTTTTAAGCGTATGATTAATGTAGTCGGTGGAATGGAAATTGATTGGCCTATCAATATACAATTTGACACTCCTAGCTCGTTGCCCGCTTTGTGTAACTTGTCATCTGCGGCATTTCAGTGCTTTGTACCAATTTGACTAGCCCACTCTTTTTCTCGTTCGTTTCCTCTTTTTATCGATGAGAACTTGATCAAGTCAGACGTGGTGGTTCCTATTATTCGTAGTAGGTATAGTGTCTCTGAAAAAAGCCACCTTTCTTTGTCATTTTATCCTCACTAAATTTATTTGCCACTCGGATGAAATAGTATAAAATGTCACGTCTTTCGTGCAATTAAAAGTGAGAAGAAAATAGGTGTGAAGTTTGTCTAGAGGAGCGAACCAAGTGGCAATGCTGCAATTGTTTGCTGAAATAGCAAAGTTTCTTATTGAGCGGGCGAAGTGAATGGAAGTGCTAGAAATATACCACTCGGGAAACGCGGAGGGTATGGGGGATAATTGATCTGTGAGATCTGTGAGAGAGAATGAGAAGTAATGAGAAGTAATGAACACGAACAAAGGTGAGGAATGGCTCCGATTGACAGGTTCAAGTATAAAATAACAATGTTGAACGTTGACGGCTGGCTGGCCGGCCATGCTTCGAGATGATGTCAAAATCTAGCGAGCCAAAACAAGCTGGTTTTTCATAATTAAACGGCGGGTTGGAAATATTACGGTCAGGCACGCAACTTGGTGAACTATAGTGGAAACTTTACGTTATGGAAACTTTGGCGATATTACAACACGTAATGTATGAAGAAAAGTACTTTTCAACTTGTAATGGGTTCGTATTTAGTTATGGCGTATATTGAAATTAGGGGCGGCTATACGTGCATAGGCATACCGATTCGGTCCGGATGTTGGGTATTGTCATAAAGGTATGGATGCATTGGTGTAAGAAAGCGCACAGAAATCTATGGGAATCTTGTTTTTCTGTGGAATTTGCAAGAGCTTCGTTGTTACACATGTTAATTTCTTCTATTCGATTCTTATAGAAATACTCTGTCTGAAAGCTTAAAAGTTGCGAAAGCACATCTCAGGTAGAGGTCTATGTGACTCTTTGTAGCCAACCCGCATGCCAATAACGTCTTCTTGCGAATCTTATTTATCTCCTTCGGCGGATATTGGTGCTCAAAGTGCCCTCTTATCCCTCCAATAAATGTGAGCGTGGCATGAATTGGTTCCACAGATGACATATACAATCGTAAATACTGTTATTACGTATTATTGGCGAGAGCGTGAAATCCCATGTAGGTGCAGAATCCGGATCGCGAATCTATATCTTGCTTTATTAGTTTCGGCCAAGGTTTTTTGAGGTGATGATAGGCTGATGTCTTTGCTGTCCTGTACCCACCGCTGTTTGCGAAAGGAAAACTGGCATAAATTTGATCAATATTGACGCAATTTAACCATTGATTAGACCTTTTCCCAGAACTACCGAGATCTTATTTGCGATTATGCCATCGCTCTATCAAACCTATATTTACTTGAATTGCATTCCTTTCCATTCATACTTTCTAGACTTTCAGTGAATATTTGCCAAGCTGAGCAAATACGAAGTCAAGTCCCTACAATCAATATGACCATACGTAATATAAAAGCATTGCCTGTCCTACAACTTCTGACTAATAAATAATGTTGAGCCCATATACAAGAACAAGTTTTGAATAATTATCTTCGAAATAGATTTATGTGCTTCACTTTCAAAAACCCGAACCCGAAAATTATTTCCCCAAATCGTTGGTCACTGTTTTTTTTTTTACGCTCTTTCTGGTACATATTGCAAATTGATTTTGCAACCGATATCTATAAGTGCACCGATATCTTCAGCCAGTTGCACGCCACATTTCCCAGGGGTTCATCTCCAGCCACTTTGCTAATGGGCCAGAATGTACACCTGCAACAGCCGGCAGCAAAAGTCCGAACCACACGGTAGCACACACATAGGTGTGGTCATACTTACTAACCACATCCGAAGGCTAACATGCTAATGGTCTTGATATAAACTTAATTCATGCTAATAAAATAGTTGGAAACTATTAATTTGTTTTTTTGAAACAAAAGAGAGCTGCGATGTGTATACCGATTTGGCGAGATGTTTGGCGGTTGATTGGCTCGATAGGTAGTTAGGTATACATGTGAATGGGATGCGATACGTGAAGGCCGGATCGTGTGGGTGTTCGCTCTTATAATGCACCTATATCGTTCATGCCAGGTGTTGTACAGCCACGGGTGACAACCGGTCTGGGAGGATCTCCAATAATACTAATAATTTATTGGTGTGCATGGGAAGTCGATCGCATATAGTTTATATATGGAGCGCATCATCTGTGCTCTCAATATGATTCGCGTGAGCTGTGAAATGTGAGTGTCATTATGGGATATTTGGGTCGTGTCGCGTTGCAACAATGAATTTGTGTTCGTGCGATTCCGAGTTGTGTCGGACAAAATTGGGAGACGTTAATTATTTGGGTGAGGTATTAATCCTGACGCCACGAGCCTCGGACTCCCGTGTTTGTTTGCTCGCTAAGGGGCCTGGAGGGATGCTTGTTGAGCTTCTTGCTCTAAGGAGTGGCGAAGTCCTTCGAGCGTTTTTACTGGAGTTTTTCTTTCATCCTCCCATGCTCCCTTACACATTGCGTCTACTGTGAAAAAATTTGCTACTGAATTACCGAATTGACTCGCCGCTGGGTTGTGAATGTCCGAGATAGCGAACAACGCGATGATTTTTGGCTACACGCTGAAATGTTCCAACTGGTAACTGTTTTCCCCGCAGACATCACCTATGCATGATATTTAACCTGAAAAAGAAGTATCATCGTACACTGACATTGTTCCATTCAATGCTTTAGTTTCATGAAATAGCCGAATTGAAAAATTGACGGTTGGAACAGATTCAGGCGAAGCTCGAAAACACTTTCGTCAGCTTGCTGGCCTCGTGTTTAGCGTGTTTCTGAACGCGACGATTCAGTCTGCCTAGTGGAGAGCGAGGGAAACGCGCAATGCGTCCATGGCTGATAATTTCAGTCTGCATTGTTTGTTCGGGCAATTTGCAAGCCTCTCGCTGCATAATTAATATCTTGTAGAATGACAGAAGGCCATGGCATTTGGTCGCCGCGCTCCAGACGCGCAATATCTTGAACCGCAGGGCCGATCCGCTCCTTAGTTCTGCTTCTCAATGCACCGGGATGATTAAACCTTGGCAAACACCCGGAGACGCCGCGCCAGAATTTGATTTCCACCTCGCAAAGACATTCCTAGGTACTACATGTCTAGTACTAGGATTCCTGTGAAAATATCAACATTTTCCGAAGGAAATTTAATCAACGAAACATTGCGAGTCCCCGCACAAACCAATGTACCATAAAGGGTCGCGCGGGGGACGAGTTGGAATCCATGGAAACAGAAAAGATAATCGCCCCATTTTTGAATCCATATTGCTTGCGTATAAACTGTTGCTGCGGTAAGAAAGAAAACATTTTCTTTGACACATTTGACTTTTCTTGTCGAGATTCTTTATTTCCTCTCTCGCTCGCCCGTTCCCATTTCCCGCTCAGTTTCCACCCTTAAGTAAAACAACGGACATTTGTGGCTGGTTTCAGAAACTTTTATACCTCTTTATACGGCGTCTGAATTTCCTTTAAAATCATATTTTCCCGATTTTTCGGATTTTATTTTCCTTAACTTTCGATAGAGGGCTTACAGTTCGACCAGCCCCTATTTTGATGGCAGTGAAGTGGATAGCTGCATGAAAAGGACTCGCCTCTAGATCTACTTTTCCTTATAGATGTTTTATGAATGAAATAAAGATTTCAAGTGACAGGATAAAAATGTAAATAATGATATGCAAGAGAACAACACGTATGAATGGAGAAAGGCTGACTTACCATGACTTACCATGGACATCAACACACCTTACCAGCAGCGCTTACATACGTGCAGAAAATCACCTCAGAAATCGAGACAACCGCTCGTCTCTGTCATATCTTCAGGACCAGCCGTCGCGAGTATACCCGCTTCCTATATTTACTCAAACGTACTTCTTTTTAATTTTTTTATACACACATGAAGCGATTGCCAAGTATGTTCTCGCTACTACCCACGAAAAAACGTTTCTCTGTTCTCGTTGCATGATTTTAACATAAATTATCCTTGCGATCCTGCAATGTGCAGTGAATCTCTAGTACTTATGGTGTCTTCTCCTAGTGGCGACCTGTACACGTGAACTTCTTGCGTGACAAGGTTAGCTGTGTTTTATTCTTAGCGTTCATTCATAAACCTGCAGCAACGATATTTCAAGCACTTGATAGGAATGATATGCAGCATGTATAATATGTAGCATGATATTGACACTTGATGTATAGTGTCTGGATGTTACAACTCCATATCCTGTTCGATTGAAGGTGAACTTATTTATCGGGCGAAGTTAAATTAGAATGATCATCGGAGAAACTGACGCGTGGAAAATTTAGATACAAAATTTGACCACAAGCACGGAGCGACATTTTCTGTGTATTCTGATAGAAAAATCGACCGTTAAACAGTTTTATTTCAGTTTTTAAAATTCTAAATATGTAAGCGTGGCCGTTAAAACTCGTAATAAAGCCATTGAGTTGTAAATGCAACGTTACAATTCTGTACATCGAGATGCTTTTATTGTCATCATAATGCTTTATTAAGCTTTACTGCGTGCTGTGCTACATTTTTACACACCTAAATTTGATAATTTATAAACCATGGTATCTGGTGGCATGCGAAAGGCATATTTTAATTTATGGTCCACAATATCGGTTACGATCTGCGATAAAATCTCATAATGCACTAGATAAATCTTATTTTCGAATTTTTACTGCAGATCTAAAATAATAAAGATCATTTTTAGCCATGGATGATGGATTACACGTGATGGCTCCTAAAGTTTTTAGCGATCTCTTGCATATGGATCATTCCGAGAAAAGTATCAAGGGAAACATGCTTAGCTGCAGTGAAATCTATTTTCTTTTGTGTGCTCTTCTAGCTCGTCGTTTTTAGTTTTAATAATGCATGCGCCAATTCTATCAGCCGCGTCGTGCTTAGGTGCCGCCGGTTTGGCATTGTTCGGCAAGCTCGGCGTCCCTCGAGCCCCCGCATCCAGGCTTGAGAGACCACCAGGCATTAGATATTTTCTAACAAATCGTATAAGTTTGAGTAGGTAGATATATTGTGTTTGCAAAAAAACAGACACATACTCACACACAGGAGCATAAAGAATCTTCGAACAAACTACAAACTGTCAAAACTAGATTAGATTTTAGTGGAGGAACTTGGATGTATACACGGAGAAAACTCACCGAGAAAATTCTCTTTTTTCTTAAAAAGTGCATTGCCAATTCGCTGTGTTCCACTGAAAGCTTCTGTGACAAGATCCATCTTATAGCTCAACACACCTAAATCTTCATCGCTTACCGAAAAACATCCCCCGAACAAACAGCTGAAATACAACGGGGTGATATTATTCCAGTCAAATTTGCCTGAAATTTAATTTTACATTTGCAATTTTTCGCTCCCTAGATCTAGCATTGTTATGATATAGTATACCTGTGTGTGTGTTTTGGGCCTTGTTTTCCCGTGCCCCTCTGGCGGCGTCCATGTAAAAAGTCCTTCCCGAGCGCCGCGCTCTCTCAAAGACTCGCGCACTGGTGATTTCCCCACGACCGTACATGCAGCCAGATTAGCATAGCTCGGTCCACGGAGGCTCCCAGAGACCCTTTTGTTGTCAATGATGTTTTACATGGTGTTTGACATTCATTTGTATGCCAACTGGACGTGCGGTAGAAGCAATTTAGAAGCATTTGCCTTTGCTTTTTACAACATTTCATTTTATGTAGGTATATCTACCCCAAATATAAATTTACATTTTTATTTCGTACTCGCATATGGCTATAGGAGTCACGTGATACGGATGCCCTAAATTTTCAATGGATACTTTGGAGAATTGATGCCATTGGAAATGATACTCACTAGTTTATTCCGTGTGATACATCAGATCCTTCAAGCGGTCTTGCTCATGAACTTCGTTCCTTACTTTTCTTATCCCTGAAGCATATTTTAACCCAATTTCTATTGATATTGCAGCTGCTGGGATGAGGTTAAACATTCAATGCAAACCTGAATCGAATATATAGGGGTTTACGTCATTATCGTACAGTAAAGAGACTTCCTAACCAAATCATTTCCGAATGTAAAATAAGAAGAAAACAAGCACTTGCACCGAGTAGAATCCATTAAGAACGCCGAGTTTGTAATCACATAAGCCTCTGTGCATATTTTATAGTAATACAATACGAACCTAAACTTAGTTACAGGAACTAAAAGTTTTTTTTCTGTACTTTACAATTTAAAATGATTGTCGTAAACTTGAATAGTTCTCTTGAGGATTACAGTATATTTCAAATTTAGAATAAAGTTGTGAAGAATTTACATATGCAGCTTCCGAATTTGATAATTGTATTTGTTTATTAGATCCAGCTTTGAAGCTGGCATCGGGAGTGTCATTCTTTCGCGCATTTATCATCCCCCGTTATAAACTTCATAAGTGAATTCTAATAGTGGTTTCAAAAGAAAATAACAGAGCCCAAGTTTGCCGATTCGCTGATCTCAAAATTGAGTTATATTACTGGGTGGGTGTTTACAAAAGCTAACACTGTGACATCTGAAGCTGAAATATGCCAGTGAAATCTCATTAGCAGTGGGAATTTATACAATTAATGGGAAGCATGATGAAATGTTGTTACATAATTGATGTAAACACTCGATTCAAATTCAAGATGCGAAATGAGAATGGATATTAATATTCAAAATTCTGTGTTTTGGAGTTTTGTTGATGTAAGCGGCAAGTTCTAAAACAGGGGGGTCCTGTAGGATATGAAATAGGTAACATTGCTCACATTATATTCATATCGTTAAATGGTAGTTATTTAAGTTTGACGCCTAACCATTCAAATAACCGGGACAACTTCAATAGCACAATTATTCGAACCATCCAAGAACCCCAAATCGGCGCGTAAAATTCAAATTCCACTTGTACACTTGTTTCATAATTCTCATCCATTTTTCACTACGATTTTCACTAGGGAATCTTATTCAATCTCCATCAACGCGCTCTCCGCGATATAAAGATTATCTATCTTGCTGACAACAGGCTGTAACTACTGTTTTACTTAAATTCCCACACCGCCCAATTCGGGAAGCTTTGATATCTTTTTATGCTTTTAGTAGCTGCGAAAACCTCCGGCTGGCAGCCACACCCCATCGAAAGCGTGTTGTCTGATGAAAATGCGTGCAGTGCACAGATTTCCCGGCAGACCAATACATCATTGCGTCGTGGCTGATGTGCAGTAATACGCATGAATTCATCTCGTAATGCCTGTCTGTGGAGACTTCCTAACCAATCCTGCATTTCCGCGCGAACACTTCCATATACACTCTTCATTTCCATGATTTCCATGATTTCCATGGTTTCCAGGGTACCCTGGTGTATATTTGGGCAACTAAATATTCTGCAACCGATATCATGGCCACTACATCTAGTGTGAGCTCTAGAGTTTCCCATAGTTGTACCACAAGTCCTTGAATTATGATAGCAAAAGTGAGGGATTGCTTGTGATCGGTTAATCTCTGAAGGGTGAAGAAAAAAGTACAGTACTATAGCATTGCTGGTGCCATTTTTTATTCAAATTTTCATCCGTTTTCTGCGTTGTGTCTGCATCAATTTCGGACGAGCCCGTCTTCATTAATAACTTCGTCGCGTTAGTGCACAGACATTTTTGTGCTTTGAGTAATTTTTCATTTGAAATAAATTATTCAGGGAAAGTCATTTATTAAATGCGCTAGCTTTTTAAGGCGCAAGACTCAAATTCGCCTCCTCTACACAGAGTGGATATGATTAAAGGAGGCGAAACTCATAGAAAATGCTCCTGATAAAATAGTTGCGACAAAAAGACAGAAACTCTAAAGTGTGTCTTGCTATGTTTTCTTTAATGTCTCCACTGGGGAAACGGAGAGCAGGGTTTTCCTCGTCTCCTTTTGTGCGTGCACGATGCGCGTGACGCATGTGCGTAGCCTTTCAACGGCACGAGATCTACGTTCACGTGTTGCCAGTTCACGTTCTCTTTCACGTGCACGTCTCGACTCTGAAGCCATCTCCTGACAATGATGCTTTCCCTTCACCTGCACTCGGCGGGTATTGCGTATTGTTGCCAGCCGCCGCATCGGGTATCTCACCTTTGTTCCTATCACCATGCAATCTTCGGATGCTGGTGAACACAGAGTATTGTCATCGGTGGGCATTGAGTCAGTATCATCGACGAATCGGCTTTAAGAGCCGACGCCCCATTTGGTGCGAGGTCGCAGGGATTGCGAGGATGAAAAGCATGTTTACGACCACAGCGATTGGTGCTAGGATATCCGGAACTAGAAATATTGTCGACGGTGTTGTTATTTTTAGCTAAAAATAAATAGTCTGTGAGATTCAGTATTTTATTTCTTAACTACCGACAAAAAAACTTGTACGGTTTTTTTTACGTGTCCTAACTAAGTAACGCTGCTGACTTTTTGAGGAAATCCTGATGCTCAAAAAAGTATTTATCTCCTGCAACCCTTCGTGAGCCCCCTTCGAGAGACTCGCGGGGTACTAATGTCTAGAGGGGGTGGGGGCACACGAACTTTGCATCGAAAAACGTGAACGCAATCTTCTATTATATCTCTTCACCATATACCTATGTATATACTACAAAGTTATTATCTGTATTCTTCGTAGAATATTTTTTCAAAATACACCGGCATCGTAATGATTACCGCCTGGCATAGACGTGTTTCTATATTTTCCTATCGGTTTCTACGTTTTTTCTCCTTATTGGATTTTGCATCACTTCTTCTTCGTCCATTCTCCCCTTCGAGACGCTCTCCGTTCTTGCGTAATATACCATTTTTCTCGGTTTTATTTAAAAAATAAAATTTCCATTTCGCCACTCGGTTGCATCTATGTGTGTGAGGTCTGTAATAATAATACACTTTCGTGGATAACGCCTGGAATAATTCCAGCCTGCCTGAGCAAAGAGCCTTCCAATGTCCTGGAATAGTAATTTTGCCTTCGGGAATATAAGCTGCAGCGAAATTATCCAAACTTTACCATTTGTTCTACTTGGTCAGTGCTCTCTCGTATGCGCGCCCTGGATATTTCTCTATCCTCCAGCGATCTTAAAAAATTAGTTTTCGTTCTCTACGTAAAAATTTTATTTGTTGTTTCTGTGGCAAACTCTTCTCTATAAGAAAATTAATAAACCCTAGCAACTATACTCGAGTGAAATCTTAAACTTCTATGATTAAAAATATACCCAGCTTTTAGAACACAGCTATAGAGTGGAACTGTTTTTAATTCATCGCATCACAAAGCCTCGTGTGTTTATGGAATATTTCAAATGTAAATTTTCCACCACTTTTATGCAAACAATACAGAGTATACTTCACGGTGAGCACTTAGTTATTGGCATCCCCGCTCTGGAAATATCAAAAATAAACTCAAATCTGCGTCAGGCGTCTCTGAAAGTAGAATGTTCAGCGTTATGGGCTCAAAGCCACGAACGAGGAGACACTCTGTACACAACCGATATCTTCCGAGGCTCGGGAACTCCCATGCATATTTACACAATCTTACATCAATTATTGTGCTCTATTCGCGCGTCACGAGGAATGCTATCTGATTCATTTCAAATGCGTTGCTCTGGGAATTGATGCAGTTCACGACTTGAGAGCATCCTCTCATGAAGTCCAGACACGCACTGCATCTTAAAGTGCATCGTAACATGCAGTTCCCTTTCAACTCATCGCCTTTTATAGGCAACTTCTTAACGGCCGTGGCAAAGGTTGACGAACAACAACGTCCTGCGCTATAACGAGTCGCCGCTGGCGAAATGGCGTAGAAATACAAGATTCCGCCGTGATATTACTTTGGATACATGCGCGATACGAGCGGTATCAGCGACACGCATCCAATGCGGTTGCAGATTATTAAGATATGTGTTATCGTAAGACTGGTGAATCGATTTAGGTGCTAATTTTGTTTTCTTTTGCTTTCAGGTAAGCGTACTAGAACACATGAGATTGCTTCCTGAATTGCCGGTATTAGTAAGGTAAGATATTGATAAGAAAAGCATGGAAAATGAAAAACAATGTTGATGCATAGATTTTTTTATTTCAACGTTTCTATGCGTAATTGGCAGTTATTTTACAGCCGCTACTTTTTTTTTTATCACGACTTGTTATCAAGGAGGGAATAAGGGCAAAATGAGTAAGATATATACTTTTTTTATTTAATGGTCCATTCGTGTTCTCAAGCAGTATTTCATGTCTTCGGGTTACGTGTGATCTCATATAATTGCCAAGATGCTAATGATCCACTTTGCATAGCCAATATAACTGAAATTAACATGCGTCTAACCTTCCGAATTGGTCTCTCAATACTAGAATAGCGTTGGTGAGCTGCATATTTCCACGAAGAACGAAAAGTAAAACACTTTAATCACAGCGTAATGCTTGGGGAACCATTAAAGGAATTGCCGTATTTGCATACGAACTCGAACGTCAGAATTGGATGTAGGTAAAAAAAAAAGGTAGCCGTCTTGTTTTTCTTGTGGCGCTATTCCTTGTGGATACAGGTCCATCCAACGATCTCGACGTTCATTGTAACGTCCGAAGCGTTCAGCATCGACGATGTGAATCTCTTCTTTAAATTGGCCTTCGCAGAACTATCGCACAAACGCATAACATCCTTCTCCATGGCGATTTGATCGCTTTACCCTTCGGACACCTTTGATAAATAAAGATGGCTCATAACACCGTGGTGATGTAGCGGTAAGAAAAAAACAAACTCAGAAGACAAATGTTTTCCAAAGTCGATAGTGAAACACTCTTTTTGTGTGGATCGCTTTCTTTTCTTCTTCGCTTTTGGAGAGTTTGTGTTTTAAGGTGGAAGTATAAACTGGGCCGTCGAGCACCCTCCACCCCCGCCCCCGCCACCACTCCACCCCCTACTCGAGGTACATGCAGGGTGGGGTAAACTTGCACGCACTAATCGATAGATACGACGTTACTCGGGTTTTTTTTCCTTGTATACTCAGCTTTCTTGTTTTCGTCGTGTTGACGATGCATATTAAGTCAAGAGAATGCTAACAATTACTGAGACACACATGACACGCGTCGTGCAAGAAATCTTGCATAAATCCACTTTTCGACAAAAACTTTGAATTGTAATCACATTTACGGACGCCCGTGTTCTTATTGTTTCTACGAAAACAGTAATTTGGGGCGAGTTGAAGCGAAAACAGAAACGCTCTCTGACTTGGTGCGTGTTTTAATTTGACTGGAGATACTAATTTTGCTGGCCAAGAATACCCCTCGTTTGCATTTTCATATTCATTTCGCTGCTTTAAGAAACCTTTTATCCGTTACGCTTAGCGCCGGAAGCCTAATTGTATTTTAAAACAACACAATAGTTAATATTTCTTTCTAATTTTCACCAATGTTTCGTTTCTGTATATAAATATACTGCAATGCATTGCAACAGCAAAAACAAAAAATAACTTAAAAATTGCTGCACAAAGTTGAAAGGAAATCTAATAAAAGCCGAACGCGTACGTTCGGACAAGATTTGAAGATCAGAAATAGCCAGCCAATTCCTCATAGAGAGAATTTTCTTTTAATAAAATATCAGAGGAGCTAGTGTGTAGGAAAATAATAATAAAATGGACAGAAGAATGATGCTTTGCAAGGAGCAGTCGAACAATGGACGTGGAATATAATAGGCTGCATGGTCAGCGAGATTCATTTTGATTAATCGAATATGCGAATTCGGGATACAAGTGGGAAGATGAGCTAACATTTACTGCACTAACCATATGGGCAAAAGGTCGCCCTTGTATGAGAATAGGCAATGTTCACTGCCGGCCGTTATAGCAGCTGATGAAAATAGGAAATTCGATCTATTCAATTACATTCTGTACGCCCCCAGGCACAACGCAATCAATATTTCAATCTGTGGCGACCTAGTGGAGGAGCCGCACTAAATTTCCTTATTGGAAACTTGGACGAATAATTTGAACTTCACATGCATGCACCTCTATGAGCAGTTTAGATAGCGGATGTCACGTAGCAACGTCTAACAAATGCTACCTCCTATGCGCTCGAGCTCGCCAGGTATCTTATCTCCCCGCGCGACGCTATCAAATTCTAGGCTCGCCTCTGATACCCACCCCTGCCTCACATCTCGATGGAGTTAAGTCAGCCAAAAGCCGTACAAGAAAACATATAAAAATATAAAAACCATGGCCGTGGCGTCGCACGAAGTCGTACGGCAATCGCTAAAGTTCTTTCCACTTGTCTTGCCCTATTGGGTTTCCAATAACTTACTCCATCGGCAGGGGTTGGCGGCGGCGTGGCCTGCGCCGGCCTGCCAGGGGAAGTGGTTGTGTTGGCCACCGCTTCGCACTCGGCTAGCTCGCCTGCTCGGCTAGCTCACCACTTCTCACCACTTCTCTCCCTCTCACTTCTCACCAGCACGCTACATATACTATTCACGGGTTCCTTGCTAAAATTTACGAAGCAATATTCCAGCTGTCTCCAGCCGCAAGTATTCTCATTTGTTTTGTCAACGTGCGGGATATTCGTGCCATTCTTGCGCGTCATGTGCATTGTTTTGTGCATTAACAGCGCGACGCAGTGATAAGTCTAATTAAATAATTACTACCAAGTGAGTTTATGAATGTCAAACTTGTGTAGTGGAAAATTCGCATCACTAGCGAACGCTGCTCGGTTTTAATATGAACGTCAGTGTGCGATGTTAGAAATGGTTTTTCGTTGACTGACATCGAAATTTGAGTGTTTTTTATGTTTTTTTTTTAGAATCTCTTTGAAGTTAAATTTTACATTTGAACATTTTGCCGGTTGCTGATTTCCCAAGTGCCAAAAAAAACGGTAAACTCTGGTTCATTCGTCTATATTTTTGTAGATGGCACAGGTTACTCCGCTCTATTTAGCTGTTGCACGAAGCAACGAACATCCATGTTTAAATGCGACCGAAAGGTTATAGAAGACACGAAAGCAGGAAATAGCGAGCCAGTAAGTAGGTAGGATTCAAGAGATCGATAACAGTTTCAATTCCTTTGGCATCTTTGCTAAATATTTTAAATTACAGCTCTAAACAGTTCACTTCCACTCAAAACGTAATGACCCGCAGCAAATACTGTAAATAAGACATAAAAAAAACACACGCGATATCGTTCCCATACACCGCTAGGAAAGAGTTTTTGAATCTCCGGTCTTAACGTGCGGTCTGAAAAATTACGGCACTCCCATTTTCATCTCCGACGTCGAAGCTAGAAAATTTGACGCCGTTTTGCGCCGTCAAAGTGGCGTCGAAATGTCGAAAACCTTTTGCTTCTCGTCGACGCACTTCCATATCCGACGGACGTTATTTTCCCAGCCGTCCGCACGGCGTCGCACGGCGTCGCACGGCGTCGCACGGCGTCGCACGGCGTCGCACGGCGTCGCACGGCGTCGCACGGCGTCGCACGGCGCCGCACGGCGTCGCGACTCTCATACATCTTTCACCTCTGCCCGCATAACACGACGCGCCCGGGCGCCCTATCGTACACACTCCGGCCCTTTGACGGCGCTCTACCCCCACGCCCACACGGCGTCCCCCCCCCCCGTCGTTCATGCCCACCAATTTCTCCGTCCGACACCTCGCGGGCCGCACTCCAACGTTTACCGCAAATGTAATTTTATTTCGTTAACCGTCGCCCGATGCGCACCCTCGCTGTCGACCACCTGACATGACCCAACTTTGCCCCGCGCGTCGCCGATGTTGACACGAAACACCCCGTGGGTAACGAACTTGCTCTCAAATACCGTTTTCGGCCATGGTCCTTCTAGACTGGATTTAATTTTAATTTGCTCCGAAAGCTGACGGCGTTTCGCAAGATAAATAAGTATTCTCGGACTCGTCGAAAATGGACGCGCGACCGCAGTAATCCTCGGGACAAGTTTCGGATTTCCTGACGACATTTGCCTCTCACTCGTGAGTGTATGTGTGTGTGTATGTGTGAAGGGGGTGGGGGGGTGGCTGCCTGCTCGAGTTACCTGCCTTCAAATCTGTAGTCCGTGTCAATTAAGCGGGCATCTGAATTACTCATTAGATCCTTGGCGTTGGGCAAACGTCCGCGCTGTGATTACCTAGAACAATATCGTGATCGTCCGTTCTAAACTCTGCAAACATATCGTCTGTGCCATCGGACGTGTTGCCCGTCGTCCTGCCTACTCGACACACACCCGTAGGCTGTCCGCCCTTCAGATAGCGGGGCTTGAGACGTAGGATATCTTTTACCTGCCTAGAGGAAAGTCAGGCTAGAACAGAGAAAATGCGCGTGTTTTCCAAGGATTGCGTTCAGCATGTAATTACAGAGATTTTCTGTTATCTGATCTAGATCCCGAATCAGGTTTCCGCTGTCTGGGGGTGAACAGACTACAGAGCCTGTGGATACAGCAACGGATGAAAAGAAACGTGCTTCGATAATATGTCCCTTTTTTCGAAAATCTACATTTTTGCATTGGATTGCCAGTCATCCGGTTGATCATCGCGGTTCCATTACACGTGTGCTGTTCGACTTGAACCAAACACGCTGACTCCGACAGTAGTTTTTCAAACGAATTTCCAGTCAGCTATTCCAGTCAGCTATTCCAGTCAGCAAGCCTAGAAAACCTCAAGGTCAGGAAGCAACGACATCGCAGCAATCACAGATGAGTTTCCGACCTCGGGGTGACTCCAAGTTTCAATCGCGGGCAAATGCGTGTTGTTAACACGACTGGGGATTGTCGATTCTCGGCTGGTTTATCAGGCTCTGAAAACTAATTAGACATGATTGTCTGTCTGTATAATTGTCCTTGCCCATCGACCTGCCGAGTGGGACAGGGAAGGGGTGACTTTCTGTCTCGGGGGTCAACACAGAGTTGTGTTGATTGATAATATCTGGTGTGAGGTCGCGGTCGTGATTCGATGCCAAGTCAGTGCATTATTTCATCGGCAGTGTGTGTGTATGTGTATGTGTGTGTTGACCGTCTCGGTACGGTCTGGCTACGGTCTCGCCATGCGTGACACTGTGTCGTGAGGGCTTAAGTCCTGCATGCAAATGATTGATTATAATTAACCGGGCATAATCTCTCTTGTGCCATCAATAATGAATGGATTGGAAAATAAATGTTGATTTTGAACGTACTATG
Organism: Nemurella pictetii; assembly: GCA_921293315.2. Classification (NCBI taxonomy): domain Eukaryota; kingdom Metazoa; phylum Arthropoda; class Insecta; order Plecoptera; family Nemouridae; genus Nemurella; species Nemurella pictetii. The sequence goes on along the minus strand of OV121118.1, from coordinate 6,463,250 downwards.
TTTGTCGTGGGATGTATCAGGAAAATCACGATTTATTATCGAAAACACCTGCTATAATAATTTGAATCTTATTAATTTTATTTTAGGCATAGGTACGCTCTTCTAGTGTTCTATGTAAATACAAACTAGTTTTCCATGCAAGCAAAGCAACCTGACAATAATTGACTGTGCAATTTTATTCATGACTTAACTCTGCATCCCTTCTTTACGCTTTTTCGCATTTCCGTTTTCTTGGCCCTTTGCTTTCTTTTGCAAGAGACTTACCTAAACAATATTCAGCATTGTGTACTTATCAAAGTTATTATTTTTTTCATCGAAACGTTCCTTGGCGCATTAGAATTTCTTCTTGAGGCTCTGTAAAGCTGTGCTGAAAAATCAGCGTCTGTATTTTCAACGTTGGTTTTGAATCTGCATCTAAGCATTCGGTGCAACGCGCGCCGTGAAACGAGCCGAGGTCATGCTAAATGCAAATGGCTTCCCACACGATCACTTTCTGCCGATGAACGAGTGCTCCGAGCCAAACGTGTCCCCTGTTTTTAATGACAGTGACATTTTCACGGCACAGTCTGTCTGTTGGATCATTACTCGCAGCGGCGTCCACACTTTTCTCTGGTAATGATTCTCTTGCTCACCAACGTCGGCCGCCTGCGTTTCTACCCAGAGTTGTGTGTTTGCTCAACACGGCACCTCCACATCTCATTTCAAGCTTTCTTGTTTCTTGCTAACTTGAAATTCAATTCGCAAATGCCGTCACTTGATTAAAACCATCTACGAAATGAGGGAAAATTTCAATCTTCAGTTTTGATAATTGGTCCATTAATTAAAGAGTCTGCAGTAGTCTATTTTTTAAATTTCTAGTTATTTCCCAAGTAATTAAAAAGGAGGAGATGGGCCGAAACGATTTAATTAAAATTCCGCATTGTGTTAATGTCCGGGTAAAATCAAATTTGATAACTGGTGTAATTACAACAGAAATGTTCGCACATTTGATTGGAATCAGAAATCTTTATGATGTGTTACTCGAGTCGTTTGCCTGGTTAACACATCGAATCGAATCGCAAGGTGGCCAAGCATTTTATATATTTAGATTTCTATTTGTCTCGATACTTCCTGTCCGCGCACTGCTCGAAGTATTTGCATGCGGAAAAATCGTCCTGTGTTTTATCACAATTTGACAATGTGCCATTGAAGATAGGTAGGGGCTCTTGTTGGCTCCATTCCCAGAAATATTTAACTTGCTTCCACTCTTTACCTTCGCTCCAAGGAATTGGTTTTCCATCCATAATATATTTTGATGGCTGTTTTTGCCTCGCCCACGTTCTGTTCTCAAGTACCTATACTTCTTACGCTATATTTAGGTAGTCATTACGATTAATCGAATCGATTCCTTTATATGCCACTAGAAATCGAAGGCTTTTTGTCCGCGACCAAGTGTCTTCGTTTGCAATTTCTGAGCCGAGTTGAGCCTCTGATATCGAAGAAGAGATAGCATTTACAAGAAATTAATTTCATAATATCGAATTGAAAGAATTTTTGCTGTCAAAGCAAAATGTATAATATATTACCTCATTTTGTATGCGTATTAAAGAGAATATGTTGAACACGTTCGAATGCATTATGTTATTTCTAACTAATGACAGCAACCCTTTCATATAAGATCATGTCGTGGTTTTTTCCCCCGAAGGCAAAGCCCAACCTTTACACCACTAAAATGATACATTCCACCCAATTGGCTTGCTCGCAGTACTAGAAATACGTTGCGATATTCTCATCTAGTTACCCCTTCATGCCGATCACTCGTGTCGATAATTTCATCCGCCTAGCACCAATCTGTGTGCGAATTTTGCCCGCGAGATTGGCGTGCTAGGCGAACTCGGAGGGTGGCGGACGGCGGTGGCAAGCGGCAGCCCCTCGAGCCCTGGGGAGTGTGCAGCCCATCCTGCAGCATCATTAGGGCGGCCACGGCGTAATGCAGTCTTGACTTGCGGTGAATACGCAGAGCACGAGATTGCTTTGTGTACTCAAGTAGCGACATGGTGTGATTCACCTATCTATCTCATTAGTTCATTCGTTTTCCTCGTTACCATGCTTGCGAACTGCTTTGCATTGCCACGGAATTAAAGACCTGTATATTGATTGTTATGGTGGACGTCGTGTGTTAAAAAGTAGGATAGTAAATGACTAGACAAAAGCGGCAATTTAGAAAAATCCTGGAATTAGAGTTTGAATCGAGTACTTACATATATATACCACTATGAAAACCGTTGTCCAAAGATTTTGTATTGCACGTTGCAGATAGTGTGCAGGTTGATTAATATAAAAGAAAAATCGCCTTCCATGGAAAGACATTATATTGGGAAGCACGTTTTTGTAGCATCATTTTCCGAAACGTATCGCGTCGATTTGTTTAGTGACGGGTCGCGGGACAATCGAGAGCGGCCACGATGGCAATTGTTTCCTCTCGCCGACGGAGGGAAAAAGAGAAGAGAGGTCGCCTCCGATGGACACCCAGTAACTTAAAACATTGATTGAAACGTTCGCCAGTAACTTAACCACTGATTTGTAGCCCGGTCGCTCGGACAGATGCCGAACGCGCAGGCTAATGGCGATTTGGGAAACACAAAAACCCTCTCTGGCCGCGCGGTTCGGACAGCGACCGTGTTTTCAAATATCTTCACGCTCCTCGACGCGTAATTCTCTCGCTCTCGCCACGTTGCACCGTGAACCATTTCACTTTCAATAGGCTTCACATACCACTTGACATTTTCCATTTCCACGTGACGGGGTTTTGCCTGTCTTGCGTTATACCTACTCCTCTGCATAGCCCTGCCGCCACCGCCGCCGCCGCCGCCGTCGCTGCCACCGCTAGCCTCCTCCGGGAAATCTTCTGCCATCCGCTGCCAATGATGACGGATAACGTGCGAGGAAATACTTCAGAAATTCGCAATACGCTTCTGTTGGGGCCGCCCGCCTTGTACCGCGCTGCTCGATATATAGTCTCATGCGCGACGCAAAATGGAAATTGAAAGCGCAAATTCGAAACTCTACTTTATGTTGTCAACTCCACGTAGTCCTTTAACGTAGTAAATTTAATTATAGTATTGAAGTGGCACTTTGAATTCATCTATATTGAACAATCTATGGAAATTCTGTGTACCATTATCATTTTGTTTGTGTGGGTGTGTGGGAGGCAGGCAAGCACGCGTGTATGACGATGTCTGAATTGCGTCTTGTAATCGTATTCCGGTGTAATGCGTGTTCTTCTCGGTTAGGAGATGACGGAACGCTGATATGGATATTTCTCATGCTTAGGGGATCGTTCGAAACGCATTACCTGCACTTCATTTTCGTTCTATCGCGAAAGCAGTGTTGCTGAGATTCCCAGCTTCTAGCTTTAGGTGGTAAAGTAAGTAAGTAGCTCTCTGCTCGCTGCTTGGCACGACCTCCTGTTCGATTTAGAGAGGGTTTATTTTCAATTCGCCATAACTTACGTCTCTGATCTGCACTACGTCAGTTAGGAAATAAGAACTTTCTTACATGTGACATTAGAGGGGTTATCTGTATTCCAGAATATATACCTATATCTTCTTCAGCCAGATTCGCGTGGTGTGCAGATGAAAATCTGAAATCGAAATGTCCAAGTGGATGAAATATTCAGCTCAGGCTGCTTTATTAAAACCTCTCCCTGCTGAGTGAATTGTGCAATTGCAGACGTCCAATTACTGTAAGTGACGGCGACGTACACACTATTAGCATTGTCTTACCACGCCTCTAAGTGCTGTCAACGGGAAAGACGAGAGGCGTCTCAGGCGATTTCATATTTCTTTCCTCCCCGTCTCATTCATTATGGTTTCGCATTGCGGCGCGTAAAAGTGCGGGGGTGATCTTTCAAAGGCACGCACCTGCGTAACGCATCCTCAATACTTAAACTTTAAACTTTTATACTTACGAACGCCGTTCTTAAAAGATTTATAGTAAAGTCGGTATGTTCAGGAAGTTGTAAAACTAAAGGGGACCTTAGATTAAAGTCGCGAACCCGGGGGTTACGGATTGTTCTCTATTGGCGTTCTATTTTTGGAATTGTCATCCAGGGTTTTTCTCCCCTGGGTAGCATAATGCTCATCGACATTGTAGGCATCGGTGCATCATATTCCCTGGACCCTCGAATGCACAACATATTTTACTATTAGCATTTCGAGCATGCTCATGATTTATTGCAAATGGCATATAAAACGAGGGCTTTTCATGTGAAATCGCTTTAATTTAGTAAATTCCTTTGGATTGGATTGAGCCAATATCAATCATAAACTGCAAGTCACAGGAAAATTGCTTTTGCAAGCGAATTGTTTGTGAATCTCGGATGAATTATTGATGGGGAAAATTGGAGGGATGGACGCAACGAGAGTGGAATTTCTAAGCGCGTTTATTTTAGTAAGTCTTTCTCGATCGTTTCATTGAGCTTCGCTTTGCTTTCGAAATATGAATTCGAGTCTAACAAAAAAATGATTGCGTGGCCACGAATTCGCCTCGCTTTTTTTCTTCCATCCGAAGACAATTTCTGCTTTTAACTTCGCCGGCTCTTAGTCCCAGATGGATAGAGTAAAAACATTCGCTAACTTTGTTAAAAAAGAGTTCGACATGTTTTTTTTTTATGAAATAACTTGTTATTTCTATTAAGTAAATTTTAGTTGTGAAACCAATGAAGGATCGCACCGGGAGCTAAAAAACACAGTTCTAATCATGGGATTGATAAAACTTTTGCTACCAAAGCTTCGAAACGGACAGAGACAAAAGAAACCGCGTTGTTCTTAATTTAAACGTGTCTACTCACGTTTCTACTTGATTAATCTGATTCGGATAGTAAATATTTAACTTCACAATTATTTCAAACCCAAACTTTGTTTTCTGTATACGTAATTCACCTCATTCGCTTCCACTAATATTGTTTGCATGTTGCTTTATTCCAGCTCCGATATTAATAAAACATTCTCTTTGAGCCCATCCGCGCGCCGTCCACTTTCGCCGCTTCTAGGATGTCACAAAATTACAGACCGACGCAAGAAAACACACAGAGGAGGCGAAACAAAGGGACAAATACTTTAGCGATTCTCGTTCTTGAATTACACCCTCAAAAACAACGTTTTCTTCATTTCAAATAATTATTCTCCTGCTTTTTTGTTTGCTTTTCATTTCTACATCTCGAGTTTTCGACTTCAAAGGGAATGGCCAATTTTCTTTTTATATTCTATTAGCCAGAGATCTGTTCAAGAGAGACAGTCAAACATAGTTTACTTTGTCGTCCCTAGCTTTTGATATTGAATAATGGTTTTTCGCTCGAAATTACCTAACGATCTTACTTCAAATAAATGGATTACTCGCTTCATTAACAGTCAGACAAAACCCTTCGTATACCTCATTTTGTCTTTCGCAGTTTTAGTTCGGAATTAATGCAAATTTCTGTTTGGCCTTGTTCAGGTTTATTTTGAGAAATAGTCGAGTCAATAACGACTTGCTCCAGTTTACACCTTTGCCAAACCAGGAGTGTGTGTGGCCTAGTAAATTTCCTAGCGAACCTGACAAATTGATGCTATCACCTCCTGGGCAATTGTCTACCCCTGACTAATGGTTATATGGAGAAAAGAGGGTGCAATTAAACCTTTAGTTCAGCAGTAACATATTCCCAGAGGAGCAGGAATAACAGACGGGAGACATGCGTATGGAACTATAAATCAGGATTACAACCTAAGAGGGTCCGACCCATAAACGTTCATTACACAAGATTCAGCTGTGAGTGCTGGTTAGAATGAGATAATTTTATTCGATTATTTATAAGTTGATAATTTTCGTCGTAGACAGGTTGTATTGCGATGTATACATTATTTTCAGCGTTAAATGAGTAAAATTGCATGTTTATAGCAATTTTGAGTGGAATACTTATTCTCCATGGGCATGACCCGATTATTTTGCCACTGGCCGCCAATTGTATCGAACGCTCGGCGCCAATTGTAGTACTCCTTGTTTTCGCTGCTGTTATTATTTTTATGTGCTTCTCTGCGTGTTTCTCGTCGCGATACATGCAGTTTTTTCATCTAAACAGTTTTACACTACATATAGCTTCATCATTCACCATGCGTAAATAAATTGTTGCATAATGCCAAGCAATCTACATACAGATTGACCAAAAACATGTCTCCGCATTCCGCAATGATTCATCTTTTCGCCTACCAACCAAAACCCGGCCCAAATGGAATCCATTCCAGAATTTCAGGGTGTGAAATAAATATGAGGTTGCATAGCATGTGTCACAACCTCGAAGTTTATTATCCGTTCATATATCTAATTTTTCGCCAAAAAAGAAATCCAGTGTTAATATGCAGTGGCCACTATATTATGTCAACATAAGAACCGGAGGGCATTGTCGCCGGTCCCTTTGTCTCACCGCCCGGCGACTGGACAGCTACGCCATTGTGCGCCTGAGTATCTGGTAATGACAGCTCGCCTGCCACCCTCCGCCGTCCCCGCCGCCCCGACCTGACGACGCCGCGCGGCGCTTAAAACGCGCGATAAAATCAGCCGAAGAAAAATAATTACTTTGGACAGCGTTTTTGTACTCGGTTTTTATCTGCTTTTTTACAGGGTCGTTATTTTATTTTTTATATATATTTAGTTTCACATGAAAATTTATATCTCTCAATTTGAAGTCGGCGTGGCTGTAAGAGCAAAGTTTAGATAGCCGTTAATCGGGCTGACAATGATGATGTCCGAACTGTGCAGATAACTCCGTATTGGCCATTGACGGTGACACCAGCTCGCCGAAGCAAGCCTCGGCCAAGTCAAATTTCAATATCGCGTGTCAATACGCGCTTCTCCTCCGCAGTGTCCCTATCAATTCAATACCTTTATAAATTATGCCATTTTCCGCGCGTACTTTTGGCTCGTTCTCTCGTGCATGCTGCAGCCTCGTCCTGTGCCCACCCCGTCCGATAAGCTTCCGCTCAATCCACCCCTCGCATCCTTTTTAACCCCACGCCCATCGCCCTACAGCTGACCACCCACATTACACCCGGCTGCAACCCGTTGAAATGAAGGCAATCGCAGAAGATTTGTTTAGAAGTGTCATCCCTTGCTTTACTGTTTATACCGCGTCGTAAACGTTACTTATTTATACGATAGAATGATAATCAAGCGCTCCGGCCAAAGTACATTATTGTGTGATGGGTGGTGCTTTATTGCACCTTCGCCCCTGAGCGCCTACAGCGCAACCCCGTCTTCAGTGTGGTGTGGGGAGGGAGGGAGAGAGATGGAGAGATCGAGAGAGAGCCAGCTATTTGCTGGGGGCAGGCACGACACCCACTCAAGTGCTATGGGGCATTAAGCTCTGGGTCAGGAACGGGCCTTAAGCCCTTTGGTCGATATTCCTGCATGTAGCCTATTAGTGCAGAAACATCCCCTGCCGCACTATATTGACTGGCCAAGGCTGTTTCGTACGGTAGGATATTGTGTCTGCTACGCTATGGCGCATAGATGGAATGGAAAGGTAGAATTATGTAGTGTAAGGATTGGAAAATTGAAGATTGAACTTTCTTTTCACTTGGTAAATTGGCTTCTGGCGTTTGTATTTGCTAAGTAGAGGCGCCTGTTTTTAGGTATTTATGCGAACTGCGATTGCGTCATGATTTGCCTGATTTCCGTCGCCTCGTAATTAGGAATTTGTAACGAGGTTTCTATAAGCTCCTTATACTATAGCACCTATACCAGTACATGTTTTTTTTCACAATTTTTTTCACAGATATAATCGCAAATTTTACTATGTACCTACTATGTATAGCATACCTAATTAAAAGATAATCGTTCAATTACATTTTCTTTAAAGCAACTTCGATGCTGCGATAAATAACTAACGTAGCTTGATGCGTACGTCGAGCGATCTTCGAAGTTTTTCAAACGAATCAACGAAGAGTGTTCATTTTTTCGAGGGAGTTTCTTGAGATGGCGACGAGCGATAGTGTCGCTGAAATAGCCGAGTTAATTGCCCGCGGTAACTCGACCCGGCTTTCTGAATCCCAGCTGCTTGCAGTGTTTTGCGTGCGGCGCGGGCTGGGAGTAGCGTGCAGTGCGCTAACGTCTACACGCGCCACCTTGTGCATTACGGGAAGAAAATTTCAAACACACTAAAAATGTGCTCCGTTACTTGTTTTTCTCTGTTTTAGTAGTTTAGCTCAGCGTTAGTAGTTATTTCACCAGCTTAAAAATTTACAGCGACAAGTATAACTTTTTTTCTCTGCCTGCATTAGTTAGAAACTGTTAAAATAAAGTTGCATTAAATACGAGCAGGCATGTCGCTGTAAAATATAATTTTCCGATATTAATGTGTGAAATTTACGGATTTTTTCATTAGTTGGTAGAACGTAAATGGCGACCATTTCTTGAGATGTCACTTTCTCCCGCATAGGTAATAACAGATATTGTTTTGTTGTCACAATGACCAGCCTATTCCGTTAAATGTAACCCCTACAACATCTGTAACATCTACAATACCTACCCTAGCTAAGCTTTGCAATTTTTTGATTAACATAAATTTTCTTCGACAGAAAATCTCATTATAGCTTATCTTTAATCATATCTCTGATGTATCCACGTATGCCCATTTCGTCTAAAATGTAATCTCCATTCTGCGATCAGCGATTATGCGTTACTCCCCTGCACCCTCTCCTCTAGCGACCCGTTTGCATGCATGGTGGAAACATTTTTCTGAGCTGCTCGAGACTGAGCTTACGGCTTCAATTCGCTTCCGGGCGCGAGACGAAATAATCCCCCTACCTTCACCCACCCCACGCTCCACTGCTGTCCTGTGTTCTGCGTCGGAACACGCAAAACTCTAATTCATTTATAAGCATTGACGGCGCGAGCGTTTGCATTGTGCGCTCGCTCAATTTAACTTTCCTGTGAGATCTGCGCTCGCCGGCCCCGGAGCCCTGTGTCGACTTTTCTTTACCTGTTCAATCAAGTCGGTGTGTAGGTACGAAACGCGAAACTATCCTGCCGACTGAAACAACACAACTCTTGTGGATTTTACTTTAGTTACAAATAGCTCGGGACTTGTTTGTCAGCAGCTACACCCCTATTTCCGTGGCCGTGCGCGCTCTCGGGCAAAGAAAATAGAGACCGAGAACGGAGGAAAGTCTGGCTGCACAATGCTGCATCATGCATGCACATTTCCACGAGTGCGGGCCACGGGGATTACGAGTGGCCAGCCAAACGATTAGCTTGGACGGACGAGAAATATATCATCTAGCTTTGAATTCAACGCTCATGGGAGCTAGTTGATTGATTAAACCATTACGCTTTTAAAAATGTGCTTCGTGGCTTCTCATGCTAATCAATAATGTTGTTTTACAACACAAACCGAACTCCATTAATAATTAAACTTCACTCTATTTTATATTTACCTGCTTCTGGCTGGCCGGAACGTTACGTGCCCGGGCAAGGAACTTTGCTGTCGCTCTTTCTGTTCAGTTCGTAATGAGGACATCAAGGGGCTAGGGTCCTGTTCGATGGAGACAGCTTTAAGTTTATTACAGAGTTTGCGATCCAAAAAAAAATACAATTATGTAATTGACGTTGTTTTATTTATTGTACCACTCGACGGCGACAATAAAGTTATATGTTAAGAGGTATATGCGTATACATAACTCGCAGCGGAAAACAATTATGTGAACGAATTGATGTGTGCACGTAAAAATGACGTCGTAAAATATTTTATTCTGTCAATTCGCGATGATTTTTTTTTTAGTATATACCTATATCGTAGTGTGCTCAGAGGACTGAAAAATTATATCTGTCGGCAATATTGGTTGAATGAATGTTCATGCATTTTGATCGTACAGTCAGTAGGTAAAAATGTGATATCAAACTCCGTTTCCCTTGCAAAGTTCACTCATTGTTTTATTTATCATTTTGTTTGCGTTAAGTGTCGGCGTTCGATTTAAAGTTGGTGTTAGTAAAAGCATTGATGAGATAAAACGTTGGTGCGTCGAGACACCGAGGCACCGGGCCGACGATAAGAGAGGTCCTTATTCAACATTTCAGGAACCATAGCGACCACGAAACGAATTCAAAACACGTCCTCTACTTTTGTACCAGCCCGAAAGTACCTTACACCATTTCCATTCTTGCTCGCAGGTTGCGTCTCCCTGATTATTACATGGGTGAACAAATAATAGGCGGCTGATGTGTCAAATGATTGACATCTTGTTGGCATGCCAACGCAAGGGGGTGGGTAGCCCTTACAATAACACGCGTCTTAGCCTCGGGAGAAGGTTCTCGGATTTAGTGACCTTTGACACGCGATGATCTGACACGTGAATTCTTGCACACACGTGCCACGCGAAGCCACGCGAAGTCACGCATAGCCACGTGACGTACACGTCAGGATAACTCGAGTTCCTTAATGCGCTACAAGATTCGTTCTGTATCATAGCGTAATTGAATGTTTTAACGGTCTTCGTCTTGGTCATTTTGGTGTAATCAGGGACTTAATTAGGAATTTGTAGAGCTCTTCAGAATTAATTGGATGTGAGCTTGAAGTGTACTTGGTGCATCGTATTTCTCTCCTGTAGGAAACCCGGCACCTCCACTCCTAGGACCGTGTATGAACTTAATAATGATTTGAGAAAGTGTTTCTGGGTAAATGAACTGCCTTCACGCTGTATTTTCATAACTGAAGCGGACATTTACTGTGTTGGAAAAGCATTTCCCATTTTCATTAGGTTATCTCATCCGATTTCACTAAAATCTTGTCGCTAATGGTCGAGTCTCAAGGCATTACGTACGGCAAAGAATACTGTCGGACACATGCATCTTTATGCATCTTAGATACCGCGCATTAGGGAGATGTAAGATTGTCACAACTAGGGTAAGTAGTTTTCATAAAAACACGAGGAGATGGAAGCACTATCAGCCATCGACGCCCCAGCTTTCATATTACGAGGCGGATAGGCCATGTATTGCATAGCGGGGAGCTTTATACTCCGCCTGCTGAGAGCTCTGTGAGATGCGAGAGCTCTCGAGTGTTTCATTGACCTATTCTCTAGAAAAGTTCAGGTCAAATATTTTCTGACCATTAGGTGGTGTGCATTTGAATATTATTTGAATTCGTTTCGTCAATAAAATTTTCCGCGCTGCAAGCTGAAGTGGCTTTTTATTTGGTCTCTCTGTTTCGCGAGCACATTTTGTGGGTTTCCGCCTTTTGCAGACGTCGGAAGTGAAAAGATGTTGAATAATTTGCCAAAAGTTTGTGGAAAGCGTTTAGCTGGACAAACAATGTGGACGGTGTCTATTTTCTCAACAAAACGTTGTTCGAACCTAAGCTGTTCCCTTCGGATGCTCTTTTTTATATATATATATAATATAAAAGCGTTCCTGGTTTTAATTTGTGAGAGTACACACAGAAAATTCGCGCGGGATTCTGGTCGCAGTCAAACGGCGTGTGAGCGGAAAAGGCAATTACTATCAATTTGTTTGGTTAGAAATCAATTGGTACACTTGACACAGAAATGCTCCGAAAGCCTCCCGAAAACCACTCCCTCTGCTAGTAAAGCGCGTCAAGAGTCGTACAAAATCCTCTTTGCAAACTTTATACACGCCACGTTTGCTTCCTGATTGCCAAAAAGTTTCATGCGCTGTTCTATATAGACTATAAGTAGGTATACTTTCGAAGAAATAACGAGGAAAAAGTGAATTTTAATTATCGGAATGAACTGACGAAGTGACGAGTGACGGTCGTAACTTTACACGCCCAATTTTGTAAAAATAATTGGTTGACGCGTAGTTGGTAGCCATTTATCACTAGCGAGACATGACAGCTTGATCCCGGACAGTATGACACTTTCGGATCTTAGAAGCTTTGCTTACTTTTGTCTACCAGCCGTCTTGTGGTTGACAACGTAATTTTCTCCAGCCTCGCTCAGCCAAGAAGCCGGCAGCTGGGCAAACGCCCTCGTGTCCCGTATCGATCATTCCACACTCTTCCTTTTCTGCAAAGACGCGGAAAAAAGTAACACACATCCGCGATCTGGAATAATCGAAGGCGTTAAAAAGTTAAAATCGTTTTCGCGAAGAAATGAACTTCCCCAAAATAATTTTTAGATTTCCTGCTGAATTTTTAAATTGCTCTATCGTTGAATCTAATGCTTCCTCATAGGCTATAGCGAAAAATACTTGGCTCTTGTGAGGAACGCTCTAAATATTTATGACAGAAAAACAACTCTTTTGTAACGTACCTGCTCCGCTGACGATTCGTGCAGCAGGTCTGAAATTCAACCGGCGATGCCTTCTCGCTCGCCATTTCATTCGCGTAGATTTTGCTCGCAAAGTTTAATACAATATGACACGGAATTGTAACCTCGATGTAGCAGAGGTTTCAGTTCATATGTTTTTATTTCTATTCGTGTTTATTGTGTTATGGAGAGAAATGACGGGGACGTTATTGTGTTGATAGTCTACGTCGACGTCGTGATTCCCGTGCAGAAGCCACCCCAGCGTAACGGCGCTAAGCGTCGCGACGCTCCTCCCGATTCGGTAAACACGCAGTGTTAACGCAACGCCTCGTATAATATCGCTACCTATATCTGTTAAAACTGATGGCGGAACCGAACATATAGGCTGCCGGCTTTATTTCAGACATCGTCCATTTTTTTTCCTTGGTTATTTGAGGGATTTTTCTGGTGGATTTTTCGCGTTGGTCGTTTGATTTTCTTATGTTGCCGTATGTGAGGGGGCACGTTTGAGTGTTGGTATTGTTTTCAACTGATACACCGATGTTGTAATAAATTCGGAGATACTTTAAAATATATCCAATACCAACCGCCTTAAATGCCATGCATGAATTGAATTTTGTGTAAAAACCGGGAAACGTTTTTGGAGTTTCTTCTCAAGGAACTCGAAGCTTCTCAGTTAATCAAGGATATTCCCATGAGACCCTTGCCCATGTTAACACATTATTCATGTAAAACCCATTTTCTTTTTGTCGCAAGGGCCAAAATTTTTTTACTACACCTACTTGGAACTTGCACCCTACACCGTGTAAACACGTGCGAATTTTTTGCCAGCACCCGAAACCTCGTGACGTTTGAATCAGAATGCACGAGGCTTCGCGGATTATAACCGCCAGCCTTTCATCTCGCTCTAAAGCATGTAATCCAAGCCACCGGCGAGTGTCAAAACACGGCAAATATTTGTTTCGCAAAACATGTGAGGCAGGCTTAGACAAGCCCGCTCAGTTTATCCAAGTCGTTTGAAACTTCGTAGGGTAATGGATAGTGCTCTGGCTGCTAGCTAATCCCACTATTAGGCATTTGAAAACGGCCTGCTTCCTGATCTTGCACATCAACGCCTAGATAAAGTTGCTAGCGCGCTATTTTGAACTCTCAACGCGACCCCAGCAAGTGCTATGCTTCTAATATAATTACTCAGCTATTTACGCTTTAAACGTGTAAGCTTTGAACGAAAATTTTGTAACAAATATATTTAGTTTGTATACAGAGAAAAAGCGAAGGGTCGATCGTTTTACGGTGCCACCGAACGTTGAAAGATCACATTCAAAAATTCCGCACGGTTTCACGGCTAATAGATTTATAGATTTTAATCGCCATCGCATTGGAATGGACCAAATTTTCAATCATTTGCTACGTTTTTCTATGGCGTCCTTTATCTCTTCAAGGTATGTGACCAAGTAAAATATTTCGTTTCTTTTGGCACCGTCTGCGTTTATCGTAAAGCTTCCATCCCGGTTCTGGCGCGTCGGGGCGTCGTCGTCGTCAAAGTGAACTTTTCCCTCGGCCCTAGCAGATCTTTGGCTTTATGCCTACACTGCAGTGACGGCGGCGGCGGCGGCGGCGGCGACGACGACGACGACGATTTTCCTTAAAGCCTATTGCTTATTAACTCCACACCACTTTATCTTCCATTCTCTAGACTCGGCCCTCTCCCTGCTGTGACTGTACCTTCATTAACTGAGCGCAGTGCACTGCTTGCCGGAATAGAGTGTGCACCAGCCAAGAATGATTAAGCTGCAACTAAACGCGAATCATAATTGATGATGTGTGATGGTGCTACCTTCCAAATGGGCCATATAATTTGATGACTCCGCTAGCATATGATAGATGCAACTTTAGGGATTCTGAAAGTTGTTGGATTCTGGATGCAGCTCAAGTATATTATCTTTAAATCTTGGATGAACTGTATATTGTCGGCGAAGCAATTTCCTTCTTGCCATTACTTCTGCCTCATTATCTGGAAACACAAGCGCTCTTGTTTCGGAGATACACACACTTAAAACATCTTCACAATCCCAGTTTCCTTTATATTCTGCGTACGTAGAGAGGGTATATAGTACGTCTACCGGTAGACACCCCTCACTCCCCAACCCCTGTATGTGAGCGAGAACAGATTCCGTCGTGGCTTAAACGTTCCGCTTAAAACAAAACATTACACTAAATTTATAGTTTCATGGAGGATTCATTGTAATAAATCGCGTTCAAGATACGACGCGGATCGCTTGGAAAGTACCCAGTTTGGCTGTCGTAGTTTCTTGTAAAATGTTTACACTGAGTACATGTGGTTAACTGTATATACTCAACGAAACAGTGCGCGGCGGTATATTGAAATCACTTGCCGCAAGTACATTTGTTCGGATTGTTATTTATTTATTTAGTAGTTAGAGAAACACCTCGTTTTCTTACCTAAACGTGTGGCTATAAATAAGAGACGGTTATTTTCATAGGAGATTTTCTCCAGACACCCCGTTGGGGTATTTTTAGAGTCTTTTCACTAACATTTGATATTTTTTTAGCCGAAGAATTTCGAGTCATTTTCATACCGTATTTCCGGACATAATAAAGAAGCCAGCGCTTACTTCTTTATACTTTGACAATCATTATAAATGACAGAAATGTCTGCTATAAAATGGAATAGTTATATCCATGGCACGTGCATGCGTCCGTATAGAAAAAGTTTTTAATTGAAACGCTGGAAGTAATTTGTGACGTTTTTCACTCATTTAATATGCATTCGCATATTGAAATAAGTAAATTGCAAGTATATGTGACGTTTGAGTCGCCGCCCGATTGCAAATTGCAATTGATCAAAGCCGTGCAAGGAAACCCATGTGCTTGCTCGTTGAATAACACGCCTCGCGCATTCGTCAAGCGAGTAAATAACTGCGATGCGTACGGTACTAATCATGCATAAAGGCACCTACAAATTAGCATTGCCGGATGCTGGGCAGACGAATAAACTGGTACAGAGCGTAGGTTGGCGCAGAGCATTTGCGAAAATATTCCTTCCGATGTTGGATGTAGCACCATTAAAAACTTTCAATCGTGTCGTTTTTTTGTTACCATCATGAACGACTGTAGATGAGTTGACGTAGCTAGTTATTTGTTCAGATTAATAGTTTGAATTTTGAAATAAAACTGTCAGAAATCTATTTTCAGAGGATCTTGCAGTTCCACCAAGAGATAAGCTATCGGAACAATAGGTTTCCACGCTTCTAGCCGTCAATTAGTGTACGGAAATATTAAAGTTAACAATTACTTCTAAGACCACACTTCCACTGATAAAATCCAAGCTCAACGGTAAACTTTCGGAAAATTTGCGAACGCCCTAGCTCTCACATTTTCAGAGACATTCAAACAATGTAACTCGAAACTTTCCTGACAACTTTAAGTGTGAAACGTGACGCCTAGACGCTGCAAACAGCGTATTATATGCACTCTGCCCGTCTCTAATCTTGCGCAGACAGAAATGCATTGCGGTGGGGGCTAATTGCACGTCTGTTCAGGCGAGATATAAAGTTAAACTGCACTTTCAGTACACAGTCGTCGTGAATAGCACAATTCCATCATCGAGGATATTATTGTCGACAGCAGTCCGCGGAGCTCGCCGCCCGCCTGCTTTGGATTTGCGCCCCAAACAGCGGCGAACAACGTGACTTCACATCGGGCACAAAGGCTGTGAATTGTAGATTACTGCTGCACCACGGGCGCTATAGCGGTCACCAAAGCTTGATGACATATTTTATCCCGTTGAATTGACTTCAATTAATTTTAAGTGGTACTTGTATTGCCGATTATCATAAGCTTGCCATGAGCTACAAGATATTATTTTTTCAGCTTACTTCTCCTACTCAATTTAGGGGGTGGATTATTAAAGGTTTGCATTGCGAAGTTTTCTGTTGAGCAACACATCGATTGCTGTTTTCATGGACTGATTTGGCATGTGTATTGCATGGTTGCAGTGTTCCGTTTAGATATCGTAATGGCATGACTTTCGGTTGAACCGCCATGGTTCGCTACGAAAATTGCATTGAAATAGCCAACGCAAGAATATAACGCTATATTTTCCATCCCAGTGCTTAAGTGTCGTGATCCATTATGACCCCAGCTTTTAAGGGGCAGAGAACGTGTTATAATTATAATGCTTCAAGTCACCTTACAATTTTGTCATTAAATAGTCTCCAACCATCGGCCAGCATTATCTCAATTTTCTGCTTGGAAGCATTGTAGACAATGATACGCATGGCTAATTTCACTACTTCAAGCTTCGTTTTCTGTATGAAGAGAGGCCACTCACATGGATCTCTATGTGTGATACTAATTTCCCTGGCCGTCCTAGTTAAGCTGGCAAAATTAACTCTCGAGTAAATGGAAGCTGCGACAGATTGACTTCGGTCAAATTTCTCGCATTCTCCTCCGCCGTTTTAATGCAAATTTATGATATCACTTCACATATCCTCTCAACTAAACGAAGGATTAAATAAAGTAATATGCTTCCGAGGGAGCTTTAAATATTTTCCACTCATTACTCGTATTGTTGAGATATCTTCAATTGTCTCTCGCTTGGAGATTTCATTTGGTGTAGATTTATAATTATTGAATGGCCCAGTTTATTTACCTTGTTTTATACATTTTAATTTTTCACTACTTGTGAATTGTTTCAGGGTAAATCATCTAGATTCATACCAACGTTCATTGAATCTAGGTTTCTATGATATTTTACTTTGTCGTGTTACAATTGTATTTCCTGCTTAAAATCAAATCTCTCTAAAATTGCCATCATGATATTACTCTAGTGTACAAAGTACGTAAGTCGCAAGAAACATTATGCATACTTTCCTTATCTTGGAGAGGGCTTGCTTCCCAACTTCGTCTCGCTTTGAAGTATTTGCAAGAAGCAAAGCACGCGACTGAAACTTCCGTCAATATTGAGATATTCGCTTTAATGTAGAGCTGTTCAACTTTTGCTCCTTTTATTTCCAAATATTCACGTTTTGAAAGAGTCCTAAGGGAATGATTAGCTTTACATACATGTAGCGTACCAGCTGGTGCCAATGCCTGGGCCCGGGATGATATCATCTCTGCCCTGGCATGGCGAGCACTTGCACCACCGACCACCGTGGCATTCTCCGCCAATTCACATCTGAAGTTATAAAATATTAATCGAGATAATCAAACGCTGGCGAGTCTTGAATACTTAGCAGATGACACTCGTGAATATAAGCGGGGCAAACGATGAACCGAGTATACTTATTGGAGAGAGGATACTATCAAATCGGCGCCGCCAGTGGATAGTGGAAATCCACCCTTCCACTTTTCAACAAACGCACCGTGGAATGTTCACCACATTGACTGAAAGCATCTCTGTGAAAGGAACATTCCCGATACGAATTTGGTTTCATGACACAATCTTTCCATCCCGTCAAATGCTTTTTAAATTTCAAATCGATCATCCCCGCACAAAAAGTGCTTTCATATATACAGCGAATTGATTCATTTCCAAAGCAATTTTCAATGTCTGTGTATTTGTATGCGCATGTTACGAATCGTCATTCGAAACAAAAACTGCTCTGAGATTGCAATATAAAGGTATATCTTTGTCATTATTCTCTTTCTTACTGCCGTTGAGAAATAAGCAGAATTGCAACAATTAAGCTTAGAACAGCCAGCGTAACCCGCTCCACGAGACAAAAGCTGACAAATAGCAGACGTCCGTCCTCTCCGTCGCGACGCTTACCTGAACAAAACGTGTAGCCTAGCAGGTAGAGAGCAATTTCTCGCAGACAATGCCGTCCGCGGCGAGAGCAAGACACATGACACTAACAATAGCTTACTTGCAAACTTCCAGCTGACACTCGCAGCTTGCGTAGCGCGCTGTCTTGAGCAACCCGCTCGCGTGTTTAGTAAACCTGGCACTTCCACATCACAAAATTAATTCTCCTTTTTTGAGCCACAACTCTTTTACGTTTAGTTCTTTTTATTCGCTTATTGCAATTTTTACTCTCTTTGATTATGCGTGGTTTTTTGAAAATAAACTATTGCTCTTAGTTATATCAATCGCGCGTGGAAACCTCGATAGTTCCAGAAGCCAAAGCAACTCCAATTGGAAGCATATTGTAATAGAAATTGTATTCATGGCATTCCAGGTAAAATCTAGTATATGAATCATTAATGGTGCTCATTCACTCGAACAGTTAGACCTCTTTCCTTGCACATTATTGAAATGTTTCATGCAGGGAGCACAGCGTAAAGCATTGATAGAGCGAGACCATAGAAGCCCGTAGTTTGATCTCTCGGATTGAGAGATGATGAAAAACGACGACGAATTCGCATTGACGCTCAAGTTTATATTCAATCTCCGTTACGACAAAATTGTCATCCCGAATATTAGTTTCCTGGGAATAGAAAAAATGAATTGATAAGAAATATCGAGGCATTCCAGTTCTTAACTCGTACTCACTCCGTTCCCCATCGAATTCAAGTAAAGATTTCGGAACGTGTTTTATGTCGTGACATTTTATCTGTAAAGGGAGCACAGACACGGCTCGATTCGATCTTGTATCTTTCTTGTATCAATACTTGTTGCCAGGCGAAGCCTAATGATGGTAACATTGCAAGACGTGACAGGAATGTTGCATCGAGTTGTTCACAGCAAGGCCAGCACCGATCGCAGCGGCGGCGGTGGCGGCGACGGCGGCGGCTTCGGCGTCTTTATGGTCCGTCGCGACGGCTCTCCACACCCTGCTACATCCAGCTATCCGCACTCTCGGCCACTTTCCCATTCACGATGCGTGCCGCCGATCCAAGACTTATTTCCCATTCGCCGTGGATAACTCACGCGGCCCGTGCCGGCTTCCTGGCCATGCATGTTGTGTCCGACTCTTGTAACTCCGTCTCACGCTAAGACCGTTTTATCTTATTGGCTCCTCCGTGAACGAGAAGGAGGGAGCCCGTTATTACTCAAAGCAAGCCGAGGAAAGGGAGTTCGGAAAGTTATTTCTCCATTCAATTCCAATCTATATATCCGTGGAAGCCGTCTTCAAATCCTAAAGATGAGCTCCGACGGAGATGATTATGATTGCAAAAAAATTTGAAATGGTGTATTTATGAATAATGATAAGATCGATGGCAATTTGCGTAATGTCAGCTAAAAGCTAAGACAGTATTTCTCGTAGATATATAACGGTGGAGAACTCTGAAATTAACGACATCTGAATTGAAAAGTTAAACAGGCTGAATAATTGAGAGAGGTGATGTGGAAAAGTAGACTTATATTTGGAAGCTTCTTATCTTTTAAAAGTTTGATGAGAGAATTGAAAGTAATGCAAGTTAAAGTTGAAAGTTTCTTTGATAAAGTTTTCTTTTTTGCAAGACTTGATGAGCGAAATGAAATTACTTTCTGGACCGTCCAGCCGGGTTTTAATTACAAGTTTTCTGACGTTGACTCGCAGCAAAAGAAGCGTCGGCGTCGGCGTCGGCGTCGGTGGCGGCAGCAGCCGAGTGTCGTGGATTTAGGGGAAGAGTTGTAATGAAACAAGTTAGAAACAAATACAACTTGGCTTGGGCTAATGTTGTTGTTGAAAATAATGTCCAGCCGGCGAATCGATGGGACTTCTAATATAATTAAAAGCTCAGAAGAAACGAGGGTTCTCTTTTGAAGTGGAAGCAAGCTGCAAGAAATACGTCCATTGAGAGAAATAAAATGTGGAGCTTTCTTTGACAAATATTTTATTATTTGCTTAGTCTAGTTTCAATATCTTTGCTTTCAGAATTTTTTTACCAGACATACTTTGTGGGTCAAAAGGAAAATTGTTTGCTCTTACTTCAATTGAAATTGAAAATTTCTAGGAAATATCAGATTTCATAAAATCATACAGAATCTTTTGTCCTAGTATTTTCTGGATTTAGAGGAATTTCATATTGAAACGGAGTCCGTGGCTCCGTTTCCACCCTCACGCGTCGCTCAATTATAGCGGTACCTGTTTCTTCTGCTGCCAGTAACTATACCGAATACAATATTTGCATACAAGAGCTTAGAACTGCTAATTTTCTGACAAAGCTCGCAGTTCGCTACCATTCCACTTGCTAAACTTCAAAGATATTCCAAAAAAAAAGTCTTTGGAGAGTCTATTTGACATCCACTAGACTCGAACGGGGGTTTCGCCACTTTGAATGCGTAATGCCAACAAAGGAGAATACTGGTTTCTTGAGAGTTAACTCGAAAGTGCGTCTCAATGAACGAACGAATGAATGAATGAATGAATGAGTGAATCGGGTGAATCATCGGGGAGATTTTTGTCGTCAGATTACCAACATGATGACGATCTTAGGTGAAGTCGCAGTTGACTTAGCGACGCGCGACGCTGTTTGCCCTACCCCCCCCCCCCCCCCCAAACCCCCTGCTAAATAATTCATCATCTCTTAACTCTCCTCTTCATCTTTCTCTCCTTCCTTCCCTCTCGGTGCTCGTGATATACACGAGCATATTAAAGAAAAGCCTCCTTCTATCTCCTGCGTTTCACACGGTCAGAAGTGAAATAGGAGACATTTGAACGGTTTCCTTCTTTGCTGGCTTGCCGTCAATCATCGGCAGATTGATGGACGGGCTTCACTTGTTTTGTTTCTTTAATCCCCTTTGGAACTGTATCTTCTTGGCAAATGTTTTCACTTGAGTTAAAATTTAAAAATTACTCTATTTGCATAATGGTGTGTAGATGCGTTATGACTAATTTATTGTTTGAACTATCGTGTGAAATATTTCGGGTGCAAAAAAGGCGTGAATATCAAGTGGCGTTATTATTTTCGGTCCTAGACCCACAGAATTGGAGGTCACATCATCATAATATGTCATCGTTGGCCACATGTGACCCCGCGATGTATCATTAGATAATTCGATCAAAAATGTACCGAAGGACTCTGAATGCAAAATGTAAACATTTTTTAAATAGCTGATATATTCTGGACTGCCAAAACGTGCTAAATTTCTTGATCTAATTTGCAGTCTAGACGGGAGGAAATTGCGATTTTTTGCCAACTATCAGAGCTAAATTCAACATTATTTTAAGCTTGTATATTTTTAGAAAGGCGTTGCTTACCTCACGCTGCTTGTCCAGGACCTATATATTTATTCAAAAAGTAAAAAACGCTTTCCGCAGTTTGAGTCACACACTGCTAAAATATTGATCCCAGCGAAACATGTTAGCCTCGTCAGAGTAGTAAAACATTTTCACTCGAGATGTAATTTATTTGTTAATTCCACGTGGGCCATAATTGATCTCTGTACTGTTGAGTACACGACTTTATTGTCTCAGTCATCCAACAGCATTTTATTGCCACGAAGGTTAATGACCGAGCAAAGATGTTAAATTCTTTACGACGCTGACTCATTTTCTCAGCCTTTGCGAACTCCACTTGCTAGAAGTTGGTGCAGTGCCATCCCAGTGTTAACCACACGTACCAACTGCTAAGTACTCAACAATGGCACTTCGTCAGCCTTGAGAAGAAATTGGACGAGAGAAAGTTTTTTTCGGTGGAGGTGCCGGGTTCTTGTTCTGCGGGCTGCGTTCAGGGGTAGATTTTCCCCACGGCCACCACAGCTCCAGTTTGTGACGGCTTCCGTCCCAAAGGCTCCGACTCGTTTCCACGCCCGTAGCCACCGTATTACACAACGGCAAAATTTTCAAAACTCTGACACCACTTCAAAAATTCACTGTATGAATCTTTTGACTTTAGCCCGTGAGTAGCGTATAAAAAATGCACAAATTTTCCTGCGGTATCCCCACTTTTCCCTCGCCCCACGCACATAAACGTATCACATCCAACCTGCGTGCGCTGTATATGCGTAGCGTACGCGTGTAATCATATTCGAGTTGTATGTTTCGGCTCCAGGTTTTCTAGCGCTTGTGGCCGACACGGCTGGAGTTATCAAATGACGAGGGTCAGCCGCTTTATTTGATTTCGACTGTCCACGGCAGCATTTCTCTGTGGTCCTCGTGTGATTGTTTGTATGCCTACGCTCACGCTTGCTGTCTGCTTGGATACACCAAGTTTATTTCATAAAGTAGGCGATAAATAACGTACGAGTTTCTAAGCGAAACACCCGACTATTTATATTTTCATGTCCGGATATAATGTAAATATATGATCATGTTTTTGCTGATGTTGGTTCATGTAGCTTTGCGGCATTATATTCAAATTTTATTCTCTAGCTGTCTCATTTTGAAATTGAAGATCTTTTGATTTAGATGCAACGGTGAATCAATGCACTATCTGCACTAACAGATGAGACTGCACTATTCCCAGTGCCCCAGTGAAAATTGGCATGTGCATGCCACATGCATGCAGACAAAATAGATAGGTTTGAAATATTCAACTCTCTCTGGAGCCTTTCTAGTTTTCCTAGGAAAAGGCATCGCTTATTTAAACTCTTTGCAGTTGGCTTTTATTTCGCATGTTACACACGTGATCGTTGTTCCAGTCATTTTTTTAAATATCACCCCGATGGGGTGCGGGTCAAATTTTTTGCGGTGTTCACTTTTTATAATTTAATTTTCTTAAAAATGTTTACTCCTTTTATTTCTTATAGTGTTTAGTTTTGTACAGCCGAAAACGAGTCAACTCATATAATATGTTTTCGCGTTGTGTACGTGCATTTGCTATCATTCCGATAATCAGAATATGATATTGATAATCTGTTAAATGTAGTTAGATTTTAGGTTCTCTATTTTCTCACCCCCGGACTGAATTCACCCTCCAGTGCCAAATGCCACCACGCTCTCACGGCAGCTCGTATAATTCCTGACTTCTAAATTTAAAACACGTACATTTTGCATAGTTTTATTATGTATTTAATATTTTAAACGACATTGCATAAAATACTTTTATCTATGGTTTTATTCCTTGTTTAGTCTGGAAAGATGGCTTATATAGATGTGGGGATTAAGGATATATAGTGACTTTATTACAGTCCAGGTGGGTCGTATTTTATATTATATGCATTAATAGAGCATAAAAAAGTAATAGAGTTCGTTCGATGGCAATAAGGAAGAGACAGTGAATTTTCCAATCTTGCGATCGCCGTTATTTTCAGTTCATATTCGCTAAGGTACCGCTCGTAGCACATATGTGTCCTAGTTTTACCACCGGGAAGTTGACTTTGGTGTCCTATGAAAGTCTATAAGGCTGCACATACTGCAAGGTCGGTGCATTATTTGCATGAGCTAGTTGCGCTATCTCTTAGTTTTATCTCTGCCAGCCGGGCTTGCGTTCGATTCGCGATGCAGTCCTAACAGACTCTAACACTCGCTACACGGGGACTCGCGAGTATTTTGCCTGGATGTCTGCCAAACGATATGGGTGGCTCATCCAATATAATCCGGGAGATTTCAGGACTTTATTACATAGTTATCGAAAACTGGGGCAACATATTGTTTAAATTGTAATTTGCGTTCCTTTTAGCCTTTTGTTTGAATATGTAGGGAGTAATTTGTGTTGCGTTCTAATCCTTCACCTAGAGATCACGTTTGTCATTCTATAACTCTCGACAGGGATTTCATATCGAGGACGCGAACTGTCAGTAACTATAATAACTATAATATATACATATTATGATGATTTATCATCCCCTGTGATTTACCCCAGAAGTTATGATAGTGGTGCTCTGTTCTTATTCCTAATTCGAAGCGTGAAGTTTTGCACCTTGTGGTAGACAATCAGGAAGCTGGTGACATTTCTGTACTTCTCAGCTAGTTACTGAGCTTTACGTCACCTTTGACGTTCCCTCGAAAATGGGATTAAATTATCCCACACTCCAGTGTAGAGCAAACTGTATACTTTGTATAAGAATGTACCTACTCTGGAGTCTTATCAGTTTACATCTTTCCTCGAAATTCAAATCAATTGAAAGGAAATTATATTTTCAGCTGTACTAAAGTTTCCTGCTCGATCAGTTTCGCCTTTGGTTTCATTTCCCTTGACCCGTAGTTATTACATCGTTTCGCGAAGTAAACCTTGCTTTAAAAATTCGCATGGAGCATAAAATATATTTAAGCATGGATTGTATTGAATACGAAAACATCCTCGCAAGTGTTCCAGACATGTTCCTACGTTTGGTCTGACCACTGACCTTCTTTCTTTATATCGTGATAAGTTAGTAAAACTCTTATCCCTGTTCCCTTGTTCAAGATAGATTCATATCTGTATGCATGTGAACTTAAACGTTAATAATCATATTCCTTTTTCGCCAATAGTTTTTTTTTTCAATAACTACTTTTATAATTTTAATGACCTGCACTTTTCATCCAGCATGGCTTGCTACTCGTCGATCGCCGCGTGAATTTTCCGTGCATCAGCCATTAAAAAGACGCACGTCAGTGGATTATTAGACAAGAAAATTTATAGACTTTTTTACGATGCGACCTGACTTTTTCACAGATACAACTGAAAATGTTACGATCTTAATAACGGTAATCTTGGCGTAACACGAACTTCCCAAATATAAACGTCAAATTGAAATACGGATCATTACGGATCATAGCTGCCTCATGAAAGTATCACTCTGAATTCTTGGTCGAGTGATTAATCGTAATACTCCATCGTATAGCCATATTAACTATCGATCATTTTCACGTGCTATCTACCTCCCAATGTTTCAATTTACAAAAATAGAGCTATCAATTCCCGTAGAAGTTTTTTTTCTTTAATCTAATAACTGCACCCGTCCAATCACAGGCGAGTGTCATGTCGTCAGTCATGAAACTCCGCCGGGAAAACGGTATTGCAACGGGAGTACAAATTTCTTTTTTACACTCAATTCCGCGGATAATGATGATGAAACCAATGCAGTGCATTCGATGCACCCGAGAGACCACTGTATAATCGGTACTCATTACAAAATACCTTCGTGGTATTTAACGCTATTGTTAATTACAAAACACGTCTGTTGATAAGGGCCCTCGGTTGACACTGCAGCCCTAGCGAGCATGGTGCGAACTGACGTCGATCTAAAATACGAGGCATGCCATCCACTTTTATTGTCTCTCGCATCCAGCGAAAAGCGTTGGGAATTGAAAGTGCTGAATGTTGATCGTATGAATTATTTGTTTTTGATATTGCTTTGTAGGCGATACGTGGTGGGTTTTTTTCCCTGCGTTTGTTTGGGTATTTTTTTTATTTTGTTGAAATGTTTTACACGCGCAACATTCGTTGTGGTACAATTTTTTTCGTTCACGGCTAAGGGATGACAACGTCCCCCCGGTATACGATGTTCTGTCCTGTATGATGACCCAGATCAGTGCTATTGGAAAAGTTTGATGATTATAGTTGCTTCCAACTTAATTGAGTTTCAAACATTTTGCTACTGACAATTTCGTTGCTTTCTCACGAAATATATGGTGTCCATTATATACAGACTCATTTTCCTGAGCGCTGCCTTCCGCCGAATGCATTGTGTACTCCCTTTCCAACTTCTGATTGCATTTCATTTTTAATAGTCGAGAATTCCAGTTCAATTACACAGAGTTACTTTATCTGGTTTGTCAAGCAAGTCTTTTCGCGTAATTTCCCTTCCAGCTGTCCTTCTTGGAATAAGATACGTTCGCATGACAAGTGTGCGATATTCCTTTTTTACTTTTTACCTTTCCGCGTTTGACGGAACTTTTTCAATCTCGACACAATAATTAAATGTAAATGAGGTCATGTCCTCTTAGCCTGCACGAGTCTATTTTTTGGACTGGCTGTGTGAAATAATACCGCTTGTGAGACACACGCTGGCAAATTTTAATTAGCAGAACGTGTCTGCGCGGCGGCGTTACCTCGAGCACAGGCAAGACCTTCCAACTGTTATACGCGGGGTTGGCGGGCGCGGGGGATGTTTGAATAGCTGCTGGCTCATGATAAAGCAAATATTGATGCTACGGCTAAAAATGAATTGGGATATATTTGAATTTCGAACGTGTATTCACTTTGAAAGTAACGACACTTGTTATTGGGAATTACGTCCTGAGAATTCTGCGTAACACCGACGGATTTCAGGTTTCCTCGAACATTTAGTTAAAATATAGGAAAAGCGATCGATTTTATTGCGGATGGCTGTATTATTAAAACCAATTCACTACAATAGTACTGAATTGTCTATCGCATGTTAAAAATGTAGGCATGGATAAGTGACTAGAATTCAGCTATCCCCGCAGTCCTTTTCCTATACCTTCAGCTTCCATCTCTATTTATTCATGAACATGCATAATTGGAAATTCGTTCATATAGTCATCTTTGCTATATTAGCACTTTCTATGCCCCGAGGATCGAGCCATGTAGTGTTTGGGGTTCAAATGCCAATTAAAAATGGAATTGCATCTTTTTGTCCCTCTCAAGTTGAAGTCCACCTCCTGGTGTTTGGGGCGATGAAGCCCCTAGTTTCCTCAAGGGATCTGGTTTTATTACGAAAGCGTCCAATCAACTGCTTAGAGATTGGCAAGCACTGCTAATTGGCCTAGTATATAGTGTGCAACTGAAATGAATGTCATCCTATTCGCTCAGAATAAAATTACAAAAATCTCAGACAATTTAGATGCATTGTAATATCGTTTACTCCTCTAATGTAATGCTAGAGTGCAAGCACGGATCTGGGCTGTTTTGCTCGTCTTTCTCTGGGAAAATGCACGCCCGAATGTATTTATATGTGCGCTCTCAACCCAATTTACGTCATAGTTTAAATTAGCGTGGGAGAGCGTGGTGATGTTAATGCATGCTTTTTGTCTTTGGGTTGCGAGTCTAAAAACTTCGTCACCAGCCGTGTCACCAATTACCGAACATTGACGTTCCGCCGAAGGGCCAAAAAGCGGTCCATTTAATTGCGAGTGAATTCCTCGACAACTATACTGCGCAAAATTGGCTCATATTTTCGCCAGTTGATTTTCTTTTACTAGTCGAAGAAATCAATGGTGTATAGAAACTAACCTAAAACAAAGTTTTGTATTTCTTCGAGTTGCGGAAAAGAAAATGTACGGGATTGCAAACTTTTTCGTAGTGCCTCGAGAATGCAATTATGTTAAGCCGTTTTTGAACTCGTGACAAATAAAGAGGGAAAGTTTCGAGGAATCTCTACCGACGAGTTTTCCTGCGCTATAGCAATTGTTCAATCGAGAAAACTCGACGCAAGTTCGAGCCACAACATTGCAATACATTTTCTCGGCTTGATTAAAACGAGCTGTCTGTATAATAATATTTCACAGCAATTGATTATGAAGTCTATCATGCTATGCCTTTGAGGTATCAACATTCAACATTTATACCATTTATATAAAATTAACCTTTGGAAACTCGTTTATTTTTGCTTTTCCACAAATTGAAATAACCATCCAAACCACCATCACAAACCAAACAGAAAATACGTCAATTATCGCCACTACTTTTTTTCCCAATCAATTCGTTGTAAGCCGATGCTTCTATATTTAATTGCTGTAATCTGATTCTATAATTTCAACTACAACTGTCAGATAAACGTTGGTGTATATAAGCAAGGGAGAGATGATTATGCCACAGCATGCTCTGATGCCATTATGTGTAGCAGCTAATGCAGCTCTTTGAGTGGCCTGTGGTTTCGCAAACAATGGGCTGATGTCCGCACATTGTCACATGTGCCAGTATATGGCTGGCATCATTTCTCGTCGGTCTATCATCAAGCTAATAATGCAGTGGCCAAGGGACTGATGCATGAAAAGACAAGCCGGTCGAGTTAATATGTATATCTTTCCTAAATGAAACACGTCTGCTCTGCTTATCTCCCACACGAGGTGTGAAATTCGGATGAACGTAAAAACCTTAAAGAACCGAATGAAACTTGTACGGTACTAGGCAAGATGTTGCCAACGATGACGGTGAAATTAAAACGAGGTAAAATTTCGACGGAGATTCGAAACTTTTCAGAAAATGCCCTAGAGCCGTTATAAAGGAAAGTCCAGGAGGGGCTGAGGGAGTTGTTTGACTTTGCCGTAACTTGCCGTGAAGGTGACCGAATGAACGGATCGAGTGGGTGGATGGGTGGGTGGGTTAACTTCCTTCACTCGGAACACGCCTTGCAGCCTTCGATCTTTAATAATTAATCTGCAGGTTTACGAAAATTTGCGCTGCTAGTTTTCAACGCCAGAGGTGGGCCCGGCGCATGGTGATCACACGAAATTAACGGACGATTATCACATAGCAAGGGATATTTCAACACTGCCCTTTGTAAAGCATGTAGCACGCTGGGTGCGAAGCAGGCGGCTCGGAACGTGCAACACCTTCGGTGGGACAGAAAAATATCAAAAGTCGAGAAAATGTTCGAAATTCAATTGAATTTAAGTGTCTGCAAATGTTGTTAAAAATAAATCAGCGCAAGTTTCGGAGTGTCTGATCTAAAAGTCCGAGGGAACGTGCACTTCTCCAGCCGGCGCGTAACCGCATGATATCGTAACGAAGTTTTTTCTCGCGCCCCTCGCCCCCGGGCGGCCGCTCTTTGCGCGGAATGTGCGATAAAGAATGCAAATTAATCGTGTGTTGTTTTCTCTCCGGTTTTTCGCAGGCAACATTCGCACGCTGGTCGTCCTGGACTTGGAGAGCACGAAGCACTATTGGCTGACGGTGTTCGCCCAGGACCACGGCGTCGTTCCGCTGCATTCTCGCCTCGAGGTAAGCAGCGTTGGCGTCGGCGTCGGCGTCGGCGTCGGCGTCGGCGTCGGCGTCGGCGTCGGCGTCGGATTCTCGCGGGCGCTGTATATGCGTGGCAACTGAATTAAATATTATACTCCTCGTAGTTCGAGGTGAGCACTTTTCAAATGGCTGCCTCGTTCGTGGTTGGTCGGATAACAATGAATTTCGGATCGCGAAGCTTCGGCGAAATAGTGAATTATTCGTAAACGCGCGGTCCAAGCAATCATGTTTTGGGAAGTGTATTTAATTATTGGTCGCCGAAAGCTTGTAAATTGTTTGTTTTTGCGATTTTCGGGATGCAATGCGCACGGTTGGTGTATGATGTTTTTTATGTTAGGCTGTATCGGATTTTAATTTGTTGTGGCACGTTTTATGGTAGCATGATCTGCCTAGTTTTCTGATGAGGACGTAAAGCTATGTCGCGGCTGAGTGTTAAAAGCAATTTTGCCAGAAATAAGTGCGTACCTTGTACACAATCACTATTGGTAATTATGGAATCTACTTTAGAACGAGTTAAAAAGAGTGACTGAAAACTCTCAAAAAGTTATTATTCTAATTAATTTCAAAAGCTATCAAGTTTAAAGACTTTCAAATTATTCAACGTGTTTTAAGCGGAGGAAATGTAAATTTACGAGAAAATATCGGTACACACTGCCGAGATTGGCAGCTCTTTAGTAATTGAGCACAGTGATGAAATTCATAGCTCTTCAGCTAATACACGATTAATGTGCAATGAACAGTGTTTACACGGTGTACACACCCACGGTGGGAACTTAGCTTGGGTGGATCATTTTTCCAAAAGAAATATTGGCAAAAAACGTATTTTACTTTTACGACTCACGCGTACAATATTTCACGAGCGTACACGGTGTATAAAAGCATTACAAACTTCTGCTGTAGGGGATATTTTTGTCAAAAATTACCCAAATGAGTACCCAAATGTTTGAAAATTATAATTTAGAATAATTAATTGTGTTTCGACACACGTTTTATATTTTATTTTAACATTTCATTACCTAATGTTGTCCAAGTTTGCACACTGCCCACACACTGCCTCTGCACTTCTACTGTTAGTGACGTCATTTGACGATGATCAACCCTGACTCCAAGAAAAGTAAAAAAATTAATTTGTCGGCTATCTTTCCTGCTGATGTCCACTCTGCTGATTACGTCAGTCCAGCGCCCGACGCCCAAATACCTGGCTGTCGCCAACCGTCGCAGCTGCCATTGGGATGACCGACAAGTGCGCCTATTTACTGTCCCCGATCTCTGTCCGCTCAATATTTGATCGCGTCCCAGAGCGGCCTACGCGGCGAGATCAGAACACCACTTTTGCCAATCAATACAGACAGCCCCACCGCGTTTCGGCGACGAATTTTACCTATTAAAAAAAGCGCCGATTTTCATATGAGGTTGACCAGGCCAGCGTTAATTATCTGGTTTATATTCAGGAAATTTTTAACGTCGGTTAGTTTAGGGTTACCCTATTGTCGACCATATTTTCTAAAACCCACGAATGTAAAATTTGCGGTTAAGTTTGGGAACCAAAAAGCGCGTGGCTCTCGCTGGTATATAGACGAAACTTGATTTTGCTCGTAGGCATATTACGACATATGATTAGTTAGGCAATTAAGTTTATGTAGGTAAGTTTATTTGACAAGGCTTTGGTAGGTTTGGTTATATGATATTTTGGGGAGAATTTTGTTAGACGGTTAAGAAGATTCCTTTCCAAATTGCTCTACCTTTGATATTACTGTGAAAGCTGTATAAGGCATACACATTTAAGTACACAGACAGATTGTACTTTACTTGAAACTCCAACTTCAAACTCAACTATCGCTCGGCGCATCGGAAGCTGAAACCTATTTTATTTTTTCATTTCAACATAAATATGCAATAAAGGTCGTCTCGTTCTCGTGTAATATCCGCGGCTAAACGGGACATAATGCACGCGGGGGTTTCGGTCGTAACGCGTCGCCGTCGCCGTCGCCGTCGCCGACGTCGCGACGCGTGCAGTGCAGTTTGTGCGGCCGCCGTGTTCCCTGCTCCGTGCTCGCTGCTCTAAACGCTCCTTGCTCGCTGCTGGCTGCTGACTGCTCGCTGCTCGCTGCTGGCTGCTCGCTGCTCCCTGCTCCATGCTCCCAGCTTCGTGCACTGTGTTCGCTGTTCCAACCTCCGTGTGGAGGCGCAGCGACGCCGGCACAGAGCGGCGGGACGTGCAGTCATCTCGCGTTCGCATTATCTACCTACGTGGTCAGACTTCCGCCGATGTGGCCCGGCTACCGGCGTACGAGACGATCCTTAGCGCATATCTCGCGATAGGTTTTCAACCCCTTGAATTGTCGATTTGTTTTTTAATTTATTTCGCCGAGAATCGTGATAAAAGTTGCGGAATTAGAGGCTCGCGAGGTTTGCGCCGGCGTTTCTGGGTTTAATTTCGTGTTGCCCTGCGGATCGGTAGGAATGTTTTGGGATCTTGCTAATAAACGTGTATTAAAGCAGAGATTAGATCTTGTTTTTCTGTGCGCTGACTTTCTGACCGAATAGCCCTAATCTGAAGACCAATGCGGGAACTTGGGGCCGTTAAAAATTCATAACTTTATTTTCTTGCTCGTAGGAAAAAGCAATTTCGTCTAATCTTCTGATGTCTGCTTTAAAATGTTTGCTTTTTAACTCCGTTGCTCAAATACGCTTTTGGGGATAAAAGTAAACATTTGTTCGGTTCATATTTCCTATTGATCTCGTATACAATTTTCCTTCACTTGATATTGTGTGGAAGGAGGGAGGTAAACTGTGATACAATCCAGCTCAAAAGGTTTCATTGGCGTATCATTTATAAATTCAAACATTTAAGTCTACATCCACCTTCATAAAGAATATACAAAAAAAAAAACTGGCATCCAAATATCGGTTTATCAAACAGGATCACGCTACGAGCTATTTCTACTATTTTCTCAGCAACGAGCTGTGGAGGAAGTTGAGCTGAATGCCCTGACAACACCCAAGCATATGCCGTTATATTAATTAGTACAACTGGCCTCAGGCATATTTGATAATTACTTTAGCTGACGAGGGAAATAAGTGATCAAAGATTCTTATATAAGCGCATTCGATTGGTATAATCAATTATAAAAAGAGTTTTGAAAGTAAAGTATTACCAATCCTATCAGAAAGAATGAAAAATACGAATGGTTTTTTTTCTTTACTAACTTTACACTGACATTTTAAATCCGAAATTCAAATGAGGTTTGAATAACCTTTGACCTAATATCTATAAAATACTTCAGAAAGAAGGAAAATAGTTTGACCGAATCGGGATCAGAACCCGAGAGCTCAGTAGCAAGAGTCTGACGAGAAAGCAAGTTGCCCAGAATTCTTACCACAATTCCGTCCTGGATTTCTCCCACTTCCTATATCCTGTCCACCCACTTCGCTTGCTGACAAAATGCTCACACCACATGGACCATGCCGAATTCTCCAAGACCGCCAAAACACCGTCCGACGAACTGTTCCAGGTGTTCATCTCGGTGCTGAACGAGAACGACAACACGCCGATGACGGTCGAGCCCGTCTATTATCCGTCGATCCCGGAAAACTCTCCGGCCGGAAAAGTCGTGATCCAGCTGCGTGCCGAGGACCACGACCTCGACCCGAACCAGCGTCTCACGTTCCGCATCACGTCGGGAAATCCCGAGAGCTTCTTCTCCATCGACTCCGATACGGGTAAGCTGCAGCGACACCGGGCCGGTAATACGCTTACCAGGATCTTGCTATCTGGGCGGCAGTTGTGGCGCCCGTTTAAATGTCAGCCTCCCGAATATGACAGCGTGACGTTTAGATTGGATATTGTGTCAAAAATCTCGGCGCGTTTGTAAACGTTTATTTTTCATTTGGCCACCAATGA
Source organism: Nemurella pictetii (assembly GCA_921293315.2). Lineage (NCBI taxonomy): Eukaryota > Metazoa > Arthropoda > Insecta > Plecoptera > Nemouridae > Nemurella > Nemurella pictetii. The sequence goes on along the minus strand of OV121118.1, from coordinate 6,430,325 downwards.
ATGCAATTTGCAAATGTCGATGAGTTTTATATTTGTGTCCAGCTTAGCAAAGGATTTAATTTTTTGTCTTTCCTGTCATATTTTTTATCATAATTTCTATCAGCTATTTATTTCACAAATATATTGGGGCTGACCATTTACCACAGAGCACGGTTGTCTCCATGTAACCCTCCGTAGCTATAAGCTTGCAGCCCCAGGAGATCAATCGATCAGAAAAATCTTCCAATATAAGGGCATTCTAAACAACCTTTGTGTGGTTATTGGCAATTAAGAAGTCTTCTGAATGTTTCACATCACCCAAGGCTATAACTTGATGAAAAACTACGACACTTTCGTTTGCCCATAACATTATATGAAAATGAAAATCCCTGTTTAATCTATCGGCCATATTCTATAAATGAAAAGCAACATCAATAAAATGGAGCCTATTTTCAAACGATTCGTGTTGCTGTCGTGTATGTCTCGCTGACAAAACCAGTTCTGTGTTAACACCTCGAAACGCGAAAGTGTTTGATTAATAGCTTTAATCGGAAATAATACGCGTATAAATACTTCGTCGTGGATCGCTGTCCAATTCAGCGAGAGTGACAGCAAGATGCGAGGAACGTGGAAAGCGACAAGGAAAACTATATGTCATTGACACGCGCACAAAGCATTCCATTCATGTCGCCTGAAGAGTGTATACAAGTTTTATTCGCTGACAAAAGCGTTTTGATTAGATTATAGTGATTACTGGCGAATCAATCGACTGTCCGAATTTAATAGATAGTCAGTGATAAATGTTGGATGTTTTTCTTCCAGGGTTAATACGAACGACCACCCGCAAGCTGGATCGGGAGAACCAATCGGAGCACATTTTGGAGGTAAGCCATTTCTCACGTCTCTTTGGTGGGTTGAATCGTCAAAAATCTGTGCGTTTGAATTGGGGATTCTTGGTCTTTGGGCGAAAGTTAAAATGGCAGTTCCAGGTCGTGCCCTCCGACTTCAAGTGCGTTCTCTAATTGTTATGGCGCGAAAAGAAAATCTGGGCCGCAGCCCGATTAAACATGCAAATCTATTCAAATGATCAGCTATTAGCCAACGAGTAGAATGGAATAATGATATCTTTTTAAGTAATTACGTAGTGAAATGTCCATTAAGGATTTTAGACTAATTGAATTCAAAGAATTGATTCCGGTTGAAGTTAGTGCTTCTTGAACAAAAGTCCTATTTTCTCACAAAATAAACTATTTCTTAAGCCTAAAATTACGTAACTGTCGCATAGTTGTGACAGAAAACACCACACGTATTTTTATGTATGCTGAAGTCAGGTCCTAGTATGTCTTATACAAGGTGTAGTAAACGCTTTTACATTTACTGCAGTAAATATTTAAAACCTGCGCTACTAAAGTAGCTGCAGCTTCCCGTATTCCTGTAGCTGAATAGCGTTCCGAGTGATCTTTTCCGATAATTTATTTTTGACACAAGCGAAAAGTGACTAGATTAAATTTGAATGTGCAGGTCATTCGCATCGCCACATGCATCATTTAGTCGCTTTTCACAGGTTAAACGTGGGCCACATGCACTTTGATCTCTTCCTGCAGGGATCACCAGCGCCTATACGTGCTCTTCCGTTATATACAGTGGCACGACCCTACCCTAGATACCACCCTATACCACCCTATACCAGCCAGTGGCCGCCGCTCGAAAATATCAAACAGAACCGAAGTCATCGGCTGCATGTATCATGTATATGTCCTCTAAACCACACAACCTCTACATGGGCGCGGCGGTGTGCGTAGAGCTGTTTGCCGCGCATAGGATCTAGTCTATCGGATAAACTAGGTCGGTTTTGTGGGGTTAACTTTGGTAGTGTGGATAACTTCGGTCGTGCGGATAAGTAGAGCTGAGTATAAGGGTGTATGCAATGGACAAGCTGGCTTATTTAGCAAACTAAGTGGACCAGCGGTCGGTCTTGTTAGTTTAACTCACTTTTACGGGACTTGTGTGGGGATGACAGAATTTACTTCCAAGTTTCTCAGGCGAAAAGCTTGCCTGGTTTGGAGACGATTTCAATAGCAGGATGGCTTCAATTCCGTCATTGACCCTTAAATCATGAATAGAGCGTGATAAACTATCGCGTCGTACCCTCCGAATACGTCTTGTATTCATTGCAGCGGAATCCTTGCAGAATGGGGATATTTTTTCTCCTTTACTTGCCACTGTGATTTAAACTTTGCTGAAAATATTATGTAAATTCAATTCTGTGTTTGAGAATGTTTGAGTCAGCAAAGTCATGCATGCCAAGATGTAAAAGAGATCAATTCTAATAAATTTAACTCAGCATTCAAAAGAAGCTTGAAGTTTGGGTTGTAGCACGAGGAAAATTCGCAGCTATGGATCTTTGTAACTCGGTGGCACTTGACTCGTTTCTGTCAAGTTTCCCATTTTACTGAACCTTTAAGTTTTAACCGCAATTTTACGCTGGATTCGCACTACAAAACGTATTACAGTTTGTTTTGAAAAAACTTGGTAAACGAATGGGAAATCTGAATAAATTTTGCACCGAGAGAATATTTTCGCGAAGGTGGAAAAGTTTTTTTTAGATCCTGTAGCCAATTTGAAATTCAAATGAAAATATCGGAGCGAGCAAATAGCGCCAATAGATCCCGCGCCAGACTTTTGACACTTGCAATCGAGACAAGCTCAAACTGGTTGATGTCACTCGCAGAAATAATCGAAAATCATGATCTTTTTTTTGCTAATCACCAACTCAATTAGCAATCCAAGCGCGTTTGAAACGTTCGATAATAACTTGTTTGCGAAAGTGATGAGTAGTATTCTAATTTCAAGCAGTCGTGACGCCGGCACGAATTCGCTTTGAAACATCTCACACCACCGTATAGCACTGGAAGCACCGAGGTGCTACGACAATATCAAAGTTGGAATGCCGCGTTTTAGTTTCCCCTAGCAGAGTTGTACTCCCGAGCTGTGGTCGAATCATAGTTGTACCCCGCTCTACCGTGTTCCACTCGGTCTCACTAGTGTTTCCATTGGCTATCGCGCTCGTGCAAATTGTGCTCTTCAAACTAGAATAACCACCCCAACAATGGTCGAATAACAGTTCCGTGAACCAAAGGCAGCATTTCTCTTCAAGTTTGTTGTGGTCAGATTGGTGTAGGTGTTCTGCCGGGTTTGACCAAGTTATCGAATTGCATTTCAGTGGTAGGTACTCTCTGACTCGCATTCATGATATAATGTAGTTTTCAGCAATAAATCTAGCGGTTTTTTTTCGTCATGCGGTCTGTAGAATATATGTGTGAACGTGATAACTGAATTCACGCGAACATTTATGTGACATTCTTTTCTCGTGGCAATTTTTTAAAATTCAATCCTCATCCCAGTATATAAAGGAAATCTATTTGCGGTCATTGTATTTCACTTTTTATGTGGACATGCAAAAGCCATGCAAATCTGTGCGCAAGTTACGCGGAAGAGCCCGCGGTCGGGGCCCTTTGCAGTGAAGGCACAGCGTGCCCTGAAGCACCGTCAGGTCACTTGATAGGAAAACCTGATCAAATAGCCAAACAGGCAATTTCCGTACGCTCGAACACTATTTCCACGACCGAACAATTTCCTGACTATTGGTTTTTCGTTTAGATCGTAATTCAAAATTCTTTTCTCATCTTTCAAACTTTGTTTTAACAGAACTAGGGCTGGCAGCCGCGAAATAGGGGACAGTCTTTTTTTTTTTTACTTTTTTTTCTGCTTTTGCTCGCAGTCTTTTAATAAACGTTGCGGGCGTGGGGGCGCAAGGGTGGCGGGATTCTATCTTTGCGTTTGAACGACGAAAATGAACGGCGCGCCCGGCGATAGGAGACCGTCTGGACCGCAACCCCTGCCGCTCGGTCGACCCCCTGCTCACACTTACCCCCGGGTTTTTTTGCCAACTTCCCAACTTCCCGGCGTCACACAAATCGGGTTCTTTTACACACACGCGCGCGCACACAACATCTAGTTGACGTTATATTTTCAAATCGATACATTTTTTTTTCATTTACCACGGAAAACTTAATATCCATGAATCCGCGTATCGATGATTACATTTTCTTTTGATGATACATCCTCTTCTACGACGACGACGAGTTTTTTTCGATATTTTTTTGCCTTGGCTCGTCCTTATTTCCGCGAGCGTGCATCGCGAGGCTACGATTACTGAATACGCAGTTTTCTTGCTCGATTTTTCCGAAGAGAAATATTTAGTTAGAAGACTTATTCATCCGCCGAAAAGCTTTTACTGATGAAGGCTTTAAGGTACCAACGACCTCGCATCGTCCCGCTGGATTCCCTCGGATCCCGATGTGCATCTCTAAATTATTGTAATGATATACTTTATTATTTTTGTAATCCATTTGTTTCGCCTTTTCTTCTCAATCCGTGGACATTTTTCCATCTTATATCTCCAAAATTCGTGGCAATTTCCGTTTCGAATGCAGTAATTCCTACACAAACTGATGGCTTTACTGATGAGATTTTCGCTCACCAATTCCTCCGACTTTATCTTCGAGGCAAAGACATTGTACCCCAAATTAATACCGCCGTTTTAACTTCCAGCGTGGAGATCGGCAATCTCACTCTAACGCCAACATATCGTTTGTGTTTGTCTTCGTTTTGGCAACAGTAGCTTGCATTAGCAACTCGACGCCCTACGTTATTGCGTACGGAGTCAGGTGGTATGCATAAACCAACCCTCATTAATTTCAGCTCGGGCTGGGATTTATCATTACACTGGCTAATATGTGTATTAAGACGTGAACAACTGTGTCTTAATAAAGCCATTCTTGGAGCATGTTTGCTTAACTAATTATCTTGTATTTATGCATATCATTAGTGGAAATTATTTACTACGGTGCTGTTGTGCATCAAGTTATTATGAAACTTGTGTAGCAAGTTAAACAAAATTCATCCGTTTCACGCTTGGTGGTCGCTGCCATGTTGATACGCGCGCGATTCGGAGGTGGAGGCGCCGTGTTTGCTCTGCGGGTTGCGTTCATCGACGTCATGTTTCCCGTGCTCGGAGCAAACAAGACTTTTATTACCAGGTTTCGTATTTGCTTTGTAAACGTTCCCGTGTCAGTCGTTCGAACCCGGACCACCTTTTACCGCGTTGTTCGACTCTATCTTGAGCATGAAATTACGTTGAAATGAACAATCGATCATCGGTGTCGAGGCGCAGAGCACATACTTTGATGTGAGGACAGCTTTGATGAAATTGGCACTTGTTGCCGCCGCTCTGTACAAACAATAAATTTGGTGACGTGCTGAAAATGGTTTCAATGAGCGGCAAATGCTGTTCGACGTCAAAAGAACTTGATTTCGTTTTTTTTCCGGTGGTGCCTGTCGGAAAAGTGACAGGCTACACTTGGTGTGGATTGGCAACGGTGGCGGAAGAATGTTGTGGGTCTTACTTACAAATTAACAATTAGTAATTTTTGGAACGCAGAATACAAACAACAAGTTTGCACTTGACTCTCTTGCTTATTACATAAAGCTACGAATTGGTTACATTGCGCAATGGCAAATGTAATCAAAAGAAGCATTGCTTCAACTCATTTCCATGGCTTTGGAAAGAATTTAATTACTAACCTTATACCAACTATTCTTTTATGCTACGATTTTTAATAAAATCCCCTTTCAATTAATTCATGGCGAACCATGTTGACTAGTGCCTAGTAGATTATTATTTTTATGAAAATCATTGTTCACGAGAAATTCATTTTTTTCGTTTGGACTCAATTTAAATCAACAGGATCTTGAACTTAATTAGCTTTCCAAAGTCAGAACGGTTGTATTGAAACGGAACAGCATTGTGCGAGTTTACCGATCCATAAGAGCTTCTAGCCGTAATAAGGAAACTCTTCAAGATGTTATTAGCAAAATCATGCTGACTAGTGTTGACTAGTGCCTAGTAGATTATTATTTTTATGAAAATCATTGTTCACGAGAAATTCATTTTTTTCGTTTGGACTCAATTTAAATCAACAGGATCTTGAACTTAATTAGCTTTCCAAAGTCAGAACGGTTGTATTGAAACGGAACAGCATTGTGCGAGTTTACCGATCCATAAGAGCTTCTAGCCGTAATAAGGAAACTCTTCAAGATGTTATTAGCAAAATCATGCTGCGAATTATGACCAATGCGAAGTTTTCGCGAGGGCAGAGAATTTGTGTACGAGTCCTGCGTTCGGACAAAGCTAACATGCTTCTATTTGCAGACCCTCCAGTCGAGGGTCGTGAAAGAAAAACACGAAAATTGTCTGGCAGAGTGTGGTTAAAACCGCGTTGAATGGAAACTAGGAATGCGAATGAAGTATATGCGAATGTGATTAAATTTTATTTTATTTCGTACAGGCAGTGCGCGTTCAAAACGTATGCCGACGTATCTACCAACGGTTGGCATTCGAGGATATTGTCAAGGTGATGGAACAGAACAGCGCATAGTGATACTGATGCCTATCCGCCGCTCCCTTTCATGTGAAGTCATGGGGCTTCTATCATAAGTGCCGTAGCTCAACGGTTTGATTTAAACTCACTATAAAAAAAAAACGTGCAAAATTTCTTTTAGTAGTCGACCAGAATATATTAGCGTCTGGCCGGAGAGTCGGAGCTATTTCTACCTGTCAACGCAGAGAGTCGTAAAAGCGACGCCACCGGCCACTTCCTGGCCCTGTCGTGGCTCCAGACTCATGAATCTCGTCCAGATTTTGATAATTGATGCATGAAACATGCAAGCCTTTGTGGCGCGGCATTCTGCTGATCAAACAGTGGCGGTAGAAGTCGCGTCTAGCGTCTAGCGGCGCCGTGTGTCTATTTTCTGCTCGGAAAGTAACGCGGGTTCGCAAGCAGACGACCATCACGAGCGAAGTGGGGCGACCGAGTAGTTAATTCTGTTCCTTGGGGGAGACAGATTGTCTGGGGAAAGGATTGCGGAGAAGAGGTTAGTAATTAATGGCAAGTTTTACAGGCTAATGAAGACGGAAAGTGTTTGGAATGGCTGCAGCTTGCAAGATGGAAATTTTAACGTATGGCATCTGCTAAGCGTTGTCGATCTTATCGACCCAGTTTGCTTTTACTGAAATTGCGTTGAATATTGGAGGACCAATAATTTGAGACACAAATAGTTGAAATAAATATTGCATTCCTGTCGCGATGGAAGCATTAAATGGAATTTTTTGCTTTTGGTAACTATCTTCTATAATAAATACAAAAATAATCGCAGAAATCTTATCACATTTGGTTAAGCGTTCCAATGTTGTCAATCTGTTAGTTTAATGTGGTTCCAGGAATAGAAAACGCTCGCTGTCTTTCAACCTGGTGGGCGACATTGATTTTCATTTCAGAAAACGAACGGAAGACGCAAGTTTTTCTTTGATGAACGCACTTACGTTAAGTCCAACCAAAATTGAGTCCATCATTTCGTTTGATATTTTAGAAGTGATTTGATCGCTTCGCTGCAGTGACATTCTCAAAGAGTCGACAAGAACTTGTTTCTGGAAAGTTTTGCCATGTTCAACGACGCAATGCACGCAATCCGTTAAATTTCCCGACGTCCAACTTTGATTTAGCACTGTGTTTAACGTGGAATTTTGGTAAAGTAACGCATATGCCCTTAGATTTGTGGTACAAATTTTGGACAGTTATTAGCTCTAAGAGGGTTGGAGGCTGAATATGGGGGTAGGGGCAGGGGGGAGGGGGGCGGGGCTGAAGAAAATGTCTCACCCAACCCTAGTTTAATGAAACGAGGACCGTGCAACCACAATCCAAGCTGGGAGCGAAGTTGGTCGTGTGCTCGCCTGCCAATGCGATCCGTCTTCTTGACGAAATACTCCGGCTAACCGAGCTCAGCCAGACGCCCCACTCCCCTAATCTCCTTCATGTTATACTTTTTCTCTGTGCATTTTCCTCTCCCGAGTCAACAGCTGATTCTCCAGCGGCTTCGCGTATCCCGCTTTCTACTTCGCAAACTTTCTTTGTTAATACTATTCGAAAGTTTCGCTGGAGTTGACAATTTTTCCACTGTTTATATATTTTAGTCTTGAAGTGAACTTCCAACTATTTAAATAACTCGATCTCAACCTAAATTGGTTGTACAGGCTGAAGACAAAAGATGTTTTGATCATTGCAATGTAAGAACTGCCAACGATGGAATTTCTATATCAACTCTATTGCTTTATTCCTTTTCATCTTAATTTTTTGATCTCTTATTCTATATAAAAATCTAGCGACCGATTTTCGACGCTTCGTACAAATAACCGATATAATTCTATCATCACACAATAGAGAGAAATCGCTTCTCTCCTCCCGTCTCCCTCCTTGCATGATAATCGTGATTTACGCGACAGCCAGTTTTCTTCGCAACTTTTCTGGAAGCGCAGTTTCCTCTTCTTTCTCGATGCGCCTTTTCCACGCTGTCATTCGCCTGGGTTCAATTTCCGTTTCGCATGCTCAAAACTCATCAACGTCTTATCGTGAAAATCAATCATTCATCGGGTCTCTGGGCGTCACGCCGCCGCCGACGCCGCCGCCGACGCCGACGCCGACGCCGGCGCCGAAGCCGAAGACGACGGCGAAGCCGAAGACGACGGGGACGTCGAGATGAAATGAATGTTCACAATAAATAAGAAGCCAGCGTCACTTTCATGCGACAGCAAAGTCATAATAATGCATTTTGTGACGAAAGCAGATTCACAGCTCGTAAATTGTATGAAAGTCGTTTTTTCGGGAAGACCATGTTAAACTTGATTCTTTTGAGGAATGATGAACGGCCCTGATAAATTTGGACTCATTCGTTCTGTCGACTACTTAATTTGATGTTCCCGATCTGGGCCCGTAGTTTCCATGCGTTGTAAATTGATGTGTCTCTTCCAGAAAAGCCATCCCCACAACGTTCGGCTAGACGCGCGAGTGAAACGTTCCGTTTTCTTTTAATTTTTTCTAATTTCGTTTCATTGCGTGGGCGAACTCTTGCTTTTTACGAGGAAACTCGCTTACTTCAGCCACTCGGGCCGGCGTCCCTTCCGAAACCTACTTGCACACTCCTGGAAGTACAACACTTTTCCAACGCGAACTTGCTCGAACGGTTCGTTTCATCCGTCTCTATTACTTTGACATTTCCAGGTGAAACCTCGCCCAGAAATGCTGTGTGTCTAACACGCTGACATTAATTGAAACACGATTCTTCACCTTCCATTGTCATCTAGGTTTCTGCCCTTCGCCAGACGGGACTCGAATCAGACCCGAATCCCAAACCTGTGCCGAAACACAACATGCTATTTTTACCACCTGTTTCAAGGAAAGCACTGACGTGAGCTCGTCCCTCATTTCCCCCAGATTTCCTTGAATTCATTATCTTCGAAATGAATGTGAAGGTAAAACGAAGCCAGCGTTCTGTGCTTTTCGTATTGATTTTATAACGATTCCTCTAAAAGAAAGCTGTCATGACATGACATGCAAATCTATTTTGTTTTTAAATATGAATAAATGCTGTCAACACTAATTAACAGCATATCATGAACGTGATTAATTAGTGAACATGAACTGCTTCTATACTGACGATGAAAAGTGGGATTTGCATGAAAACATTTTCACATTTTCACACACGGTTGAAACTGCGTGCGTTCGATATGTCCTCGCCTGAAATTGATGCGTGCAATATGCCAACAGCGACCGTGTATTGGACGTACCTACTCGCAGCGATATTGCCGCGCAGAATAATGCCTGCCACTAAGGGAAATCTGTAAACACGGCGCTGGAATTGAATGGAATTACATCTGGTGTTACTATAATGAGGCCCGACGCGATTTAGCGCTGTTACCAATCGGAATTGAACGTTTATGCGCCTGAAACATGTATCAGTTCTAACGCATGTCCAGGAAATGTTAGGTAGCATGGACCAGTTTCACTACCATACAAGCAACATATAAAAAATACGGCTTTTCCTCGTATATATCTACTTAAAATTTCAGCATATACGTTTTATTAGGTAACAAGAAGATTATTTCAATTACATACATTTAATTGTAATTTAAGCGAAAATGAAACAGAGAACTGCAATTAGGAGTTTTAATTATAAAAAATATCCTATATCTGCAAATTTATTTGTCTCAAAGAGCCAAGAATGTCCGGCAAAAGACACAAGATTTAGAGAGCTGGCCCTGGCTGTCCCGTAAAACTACACAGATAGCTGCGCCTAGCGTATCGTCTTCTGTCTTGTGTCTTGTGTATACTTCCTCCTCGTCGGCAAGTGGTGGTGCGACCCCCATTAACCAACGGCGCGCCGTGCGCCTCGTTGCAGGTGACGGTCAGCGATAACGGAACGCCCGCGCTATCATCGACGACCCGCGTGGTCGTATCGGTGACCGATGTCAACGACCACGACCCTGAGTTCGAGCAGAGTTTCTACAAAGTCAGCATCCCCGAGTCGACGAACCACGAGCTGCCGCTATTCCAGGTAAGACACGGGTCTGATTTTCAGTATCCTGGCAGAAAAATGTTGCAATCAATAATTTTTTTATTTTTTTATATATACTCATCCAAATAACGTTTTAAAATAGTTCATGTAAAGCCCTGTAGAATTACGTGTCAGCTCCCGGAAATGTCAATCAACCGTCGCGTATTAATTTTATTTGATTGCAATATTAAATGTCACATACAATTTGATGTAAATGAAAATTCATCTATGACTAAAATGGGTTTAACATCACATTGGCACAGCCCCGCATGATAATATATATTATATACTGTTTAAGTTTGTTATATATTTTCATGTCTGTTCTGATCCGCACCACATCACTGTCACCCCCCCCGACCATGGTTCACCACAATCTAGTTACAAGCTTCTAGTCGCCCCCCAAAACCACCCCCGTTGACTCGCAGCACACTCTGTATCCATTCGATCGTGCCCCTAAAACCGCCAGTAATACCATGTAGCGTTCTGAATCACTGCAAATGATGTTTGATTAGAAAATTGCACATGAATGCAGCTCACATAATGGTATTATCACTGTTGAGTGCATTAGAATTTTTACATTTTGCGATTCAAATGTTTTTGACGTCACATACAATATAGAACTATGCTTTTGAGCGTGCTAAGCCAGATAATGTGTCTCGATTCACTTTATGCTTCAACGGAGATTTTTTTTTGGCCGAATACAATTCGCCGTGTGGATTTTTCTTCCGTTTCCATAACGTTCAGCGTATGTGGAACGAGAATATGTAATTATCTGTGATGGTTTATCCCGCTGGCACGCTATATTATAGAGTAGAGAATCTGAGGATGTGTTATATATTGTGCTCTTCATATGTGTTTAGTGAGGTATCAAGTCCATTTGCATTTAGATTTATATTTGCAGGATGCCTATTTTCGTGTGACTATAAAATAGAATAGAGAACGAAATCACGTGGTGCTGGGAATCATAGTTGCGTCTTGGAGCTTATCTAGATATAGAGCATAGAGCAGTAGAATATTAACCTTTCAATTGGAATGAGTATGTAAATTGCGCTACAAGATTTTACCAAACACCGTGGTTGCAATTCAAACATCAACACTGCACTGAGAGATTTTCTTCAATTTTCGTCCTAAATAACTCTATTTTCGTCGATGTAATCGCAACTCATAAACCAATCATACGTTCCTTCAAGCAATTCACGTCACATTTACAGAGTTACCCCTCTAAATAGCTGCCAATCATGCACTGCAATCAAATCATACTCATTCCGTTGTCACTTCGTTTCGCTTTAAAGGGGAAATGTCATACGCTGCTCTGTCTGTTACACAACCCGTGCTGCTGCATATTATCTTATTACTTTGTTTTCCTATCAGCCATGTCCGTGTCAAAATGTCCGATGTCTAGTAATTTATTATTATTATTTGTTCAAACTTGATCAGATTTGTAACATTGTCCTGATGGTGGGCTGCTTTGCTCAACGCTTTGTTCAGCGTCCGTCCGTTATTTGGTATCACGTGCTATTAGCTTGCTTGTGTCTAAATGGTTGCACCGGAGCGTGGCTAGTCAACCAACCCTCATTATTGTTTCCACCCCCGCACAGAATGGCACGGTGGAAATGGAGATAGCGGTTGATACGTTGCTTGAAAATGGCACTTGGGAGACTTTTGATCCAGAATCGTTAACTGGCGAGCCAATTATGAGGGTAAGAAATTCAAAGATCGGAAACCAAAGAATGTTTATTTTTATTTTCTTTCTGTTTTGTTTGTGTGTGTGTAAGTGTTTGCGTGTTTGTAATTCGTGCTCGATTTTGTGTGCATCGAAGTTGGTTTTCTCGTCGTCTTTTGCATGGGAATTTGATGGGAATGCACAATATCTTTTCGTAGTGAAGCATCTGTTGGTACTTTTTTTTGTACGAAGACAATTGAATGATTAATTGTCTTTTGACGCTAATGATATTTTTCACTTCTACCTGTTGACTGTGTTTTTTTTTTCTCGCGAGGTGTTTGGTGTATTGTTTCTAAACTAATAGACGTGGGGTGTGTGTGTGTGGGGTTTCTTTTTAATTATGGTTCATGAATAGGTACGTAATTAATGTATACTTCATCGTACCTGTTGTATTTGAAAAGCTTAGGTACTCTTAATTAATTGTGAAAATTAATTAGATTTTGGCGTTGATTGCACTTTTTAGTCTGAAACTTTAACGACAGTGACGGACTTCCATGTTGGGTGCATACTGAAACCCAATTATGATCTGTAATTAATCGATCTATTACTCCTTTCAATTCGCTCACACACTTTGTTTGCTGGCTAGTTGTTTTGCCCTCCTCTATTTTTGTTTTGTGAATGAACACACTAAACAGAGTTTAACTATATACTACTGAAATTTATATAAATCTCTTATGAATGCTCAAACTAATTTCAGAATTCAATAACTGCATCCTCATGATCTCTCGCAGGTCATTCAAATTCTATTTCGAGCCAGTATTTTTTGCTAATAGCATCTAAAGATGTAACATAGAATACATACTGACCGCCCATCAAATGCTCACGAGTCCCAACCCTAACGTGTCAGCAAGATAGCAACACCCCACCGTCCTAGACCGTCCAAGACCCAGCTGACAGAATTCCTTCGCTTGCAGGTCCTCGGTTTCGACCAGGACACAGGGCTGAACGGAGACCTGCAATACAGCATTAAATCCGGCCGCGGCTCCGGCAAGTTTAAAATCCACCCGAAATCAGGGGTGGTCTACTCGCAGCGCGGCTTCCAGGCGGGACAAGAGTATGATTTAAGGGTGAGTATCGCGTAGATCACGCCGCTAATTGCTTTTGTCATCGGCCGGCTCAAGTCGGGCAGAGGACACATCCTGCTGAATTTATCATCAGCCCCGGGTACCGAAATAAATGCGGCCTACAATGGGGAAAGTGTGTCGTTAAAACGGCGACCTGCTCACTCGTCGCTGTTTTTTTTTGTCCTGGTTGTTGACCGAATGGTGGAGTAAAAAGTAAATAGCTTGCCATTACCGTGAAATAAATGTATAAATCAACAGTTAGCATCGTTTTCACAAAGCTGGAACATTTTACCCTGGCTGGCTAGATTGAAATATAAACGTAAATGCTTGCTGCACTTTTCATGATACACTAGCCAATTTCAGTTTGTTTTATCTTTGCTGTTTTACTTGGTGAGATCGTCGACTGAAACGGCGCGGATCGTATTAGAGCTGATTTGTACACAAATGCAATTTTGCCCTCTGCTTCATAGAATTGTACCTTTTTTCTCGTGCAGTGCAATTTTGAGAAACGGTTCAATCCGTTGTATGTATTTTATTGTTAGCACCAGCATAACGTTACTGATCATGTCAATGGGAACAGAAAGTCTACATACACATTCCAGAACAAGAACACTGTATTTTATTAAATGCGTTTCAGAAACTAGATATCTTGAGTGTCTTTGAATTTCATGGAATAAGCACTCTTTAGTCTAACTCCGATCGTTATCAAGTGAATACTAAACAATTTTTATTTATCTTCATATGAACACCAAATTTGATTTCATATAGGGGTTTCAAGAAATACACCAAATTTTCGGTACCTATTAGCCTAGAAAGGTAAAACTGGACAAATTTACAGAAAAAAGTTTTGCTGAGTATTGAATGTTAGGTCCCAAACTCAAACTTTTGGGACTTGAGTTTTGAGTTTGAGACTTCAACTGTAATCAATACCAATAGTTTTTCTGAAAACTAACGTACTCAGATTAGAAGAAAGCAAAAACTGGACAAAAATCAAAAACATATCCAATTCAACTTCCATCTGTGAGGCCCCGGGCTCCACCCTCCACCCCCCGACCGCGCTAACCCCTGGCCCTCCGGTCTGAACAGGTGCGAGCCCAGGACGGGGGCACCCCCGAGAAGTCGCAGGTGACGCGGGTGACGGTGTTGGTGACGGCGGTGCCCAAGGAGTCCCCGCACGCACCCACATTCCGCAACCCCGACCAGCGGGTCCGCGTCACCGAGAGCGACGGCATCGGCTATCTCGTCGCACTCATGCAGGGCGTAGACCAGGACGAGGACATGCTCTGGTACTCCATCGTTGGTGAGTTGCAAGCCGCGGAGGCTGGGTTGGTAGTGGTGGCGTTACGGGCGTGATTCAGATGGTGGGATTGTTCCTGCCGTAAGAGAAGATGTAATTTTGGCATAATATTAGGCATAGTATTAGGCATAATACTAGGCATAATATTAGGCATAATATTTTTTTGAGGTGAAAAAAATGAGGTATTGCTTTACAGATATCTATTGACATCGAGAAAGCTTGGAGTGAATTTGTTTGGATATTGTTTTTTGGTGTCAGAAGGCAGCCAAGGGAAGACAGCTTCATCTGCTACAACTAATTTTGATCAAAGAAAATTTTATTTTACATTTTACTATTCAATTTCAATGGGTTAAATTTTCTTATTAGTAATTATATTGCACAGGATTTCTAATAGTTCAATATTGAGTGTAGTGGGGTGCTTGTAAGCTGAACGAAATTAATAGATATTATACTTGTTCATGCAGGCAGTGTAATTTTTTATCATTTTGTGTAAACTTACGGTGACATGGCCAAAAAAGAAATGGGTGAATTGTGGGACATAGCCAAAATTTGATCAAGTTATTTAGTGGCCACATTTAAACGCAAATCATGTCGCTTCCGCAGCATTTACATCTTGGATATTTGTTTTGGCACCATCGAAGCGAAATGAATGCAAACCCGTTTTTCATTGCAGACGGAGACGCCAAGAACCAGTTCTTCATCGGGCGCGACAAAGGCAACGTGCTGCTCGCGCAGAAGCTGGACTGGGAGACGAAGCACGAGTACAACCTGACGATCAGCGTCACCGACGGCGTGCACGTCGCCTACACGCAGCTCTACGTCACCGTCATCGACATCAACGACCACCGCCCGCGATTCTCCGAGAACGTCTACACCGTCGACATTTCGGAAAACGTCGAGAAGGGCACAGAGATACTGAGACTGAAGGCCACCGACGAGGATGAAGACAAGAAGTTATTCTTCAGTCTTCACGCCGCAAGGAATCCGGCGTCGTTGTCGATTTTCCGGATTGATTCCGTTACTGGCAGCGTGGTGCTCAATGAGAAATTGGACAGGTAAGAATGACGGCAAATTGGGGAGTTGATTGAAATGAACACATTTAAGTAACTTGGGGAAACTTGTGGATTCTTGGCAAGAATCCACCGAGGTATCCGTGTGCCCATGTAAAAATTTTCTACCCGTTAGTTAAATGGAATTATATATATATATCTGTTTATTGTCTTAAAATCTTATGATGTACAGACATAACTTTTTATAGGCTACACGAAATAACAGAAGCCGGCTAGCCATGCCTGGCACTTCTTTTCCCATTTTCTTCATACATTGTCTTCATCCTCATTTTCCTCTTCCTCCTCACATTTTTCTATCAGAACCTTCCATTTCTTCTTATCGCCCCACAATTTCTTCGTTTCCATCATATGGAAAATATTCATATTCATATTCATTCAAATGGAATTAAGAAATAAAATAAATTATTTAAAAAAAAGGTAACTAAAGGCTAGTATGTCAGTGATCTTCAGTTTGCTTCTGATAACAAGTCTTATCAGTTATCTGTTTCCTTCAACTCCAGGGAGTCGATAGAGGAGCACATCCTTACTGTGGTCGTCAAGGACCAAGGTACGCCGTCGAAACGCAACTACGCTCGTGTTGTCGTTACTGTGTACGATCACAACGACCACGCCCCTGAATTCACGAGCCAGTTGATTCAAGGCCGAGTTTTCGAGACTTCCAGCATCGGCACTGCTGTCGTCAGGGTCTACGCAATCGACAGGGATCGGGGCGACAACGCCAAGATCACTTACTCGATCACCTCAGGTAAGTCACCGTGTGGAGGGGAATGTTCAAATGAATCACAGTCAATTTTTTTCATCCAACTTTCGGACACATTCTGTTTCCAACCAACGGCCACCAGGTTTCAAGTTTCAACAATTATTAAGAAAGGTGGTGTTGATAAACGGTACGTAACATCTGTTGACCTGTGTATTGTGTATTGCGTGCGCAGGGAACGTGGGCAACGTGTTCAGCATCGACGGGCAGATGGGAACGGTGGCGGTGGCTCGCGAGCTCGACATGAGCGTCATGGTCGAGTACATGCTCATCGTGAAGGCGCTAGACAGCGGCAACCCTTCGCTCTTCTCCACCGTCCCCGTCCACATCATGGTCACCATGGCCGACAACGCACCGCCGAGGTTTGTTCACCTGTTTTGTTACTTAACTTGAAGATCGTAGAACAGGAATACCTCCGAGCTGGTTGGAGACACCCAAGCTTGTGTTACCAAAAAACTATTCTTATATGCCTGTAATAACAACTAAAGTATTATGCCTTTGAATCTTTTTTAATTTCTATGTGTAATGTAAACGAGAAAGCCAGGTATTTTTCACACAAATTTCACCTTGTTCATTCAAATCAATTCTAAAAGAGAGTGGAAATGTTGCAGGTTCACCAAACAAGAGCTCGCTGCCGAGATCTACGAGAACCAGCCGATCGGTAGCTATGTCAAGCACCTGGAGGCGAGGAGTACGTCGTCTCTCTTCTTCGAAATCACCGAGGGCAACACCAACGACATGTTCTTCATAAACCCCACCACCGGAGTGATAATCACTAAACGTCAGCTCGATTACGAGTTGAACAAGTTTTACAACTTGACAATAGAAGCTACAAATATGGTAATTTATTTGATTTACTAACTAAATCACAAATATTTTTGTCTTTATTCTTTATTTGTATCTAATAATACCGAACTTTGATATCTTTTGCACCCGCAGGCCTCGGCAAAAGCGGTCTGCAATGTCATTGTTCACGTTTTGGACCGCAACGACAATGCCCCGAGCTTCGTCCTCGCTTTATACTCTGGCACAGTTAGTGAATCGGCCCCTATTGGCTCGTTAGTCCTGACCAACACCAGTGCACCGTTAGTGATCAAAGCTAAAGACGATGATTCTGAACTCAATGCCTTACTCAACTACGATATTGTCGAAAATTTGCCGCGAAAATTCTTCCACATCGACTCTAGCACAGGTGCCATTCGGACAGTGATGATCCTGGACCACGAAGTGATTCCGCAGTTTAGTTTTCATGTGAAAGTTTCCGATTTGGGAAAGCCAAAACTGTCCTCGGAAACGACGGCTCGTGTGGAGATCACCGTTACCGACGTGAACGACTGTCCACCACGATTTATAAAGTCGGAATACAACACAACGCTTTTGTTGCCTACTTACGCCAATGTGGCGGTTGTTCAAGTTAACGCCAGTGACCCGGACTCATCGGAGAGCACCACTCTGCGCTACGACATAATCGAAGGGAACACTGCAAATATTTTTGCTGTAGATTCTAAAACGGGAGTGATCACTGTAGTTGACCCGAGCAAAGTGAAATCATTCCACAGACTGCATATGCGAGTCTCAGACGGAAAGTTTTCGAGTGTTACACAAGTGAACATCAAAGTTGAGCGATCAGAAAACTCAGGGCTGACTTTCCAGAAGGACGTGTACGTAGGTATGATTCTCGAAAACTCAACTAAAGTTTTCACGGTGGTAGTTGTCAACGTGTTGGGCAGCGCGCTGAACGAGCATTTGATCTTCACGATACTCAACCCGACAGACATGTTCGAAATCGGTTCTACGTCGGGTGTGATAAGGACTACCGGGAAGCGTTTCGATCGCGAAGTGCAGGACAAATACGAGCTGATCGTGGAAGCTCGAAGCGACGCGTTAGGCGACCGCCCGAGAATCGCTCACGTGATGGTGAACGTGACGATCATGGACCTCAACGACAACTGCCCGATGTTCGTGAACCTGCCGTACTACGCGGTGGTTTCGGTGGATGCCGAGAAGGGCGACAGCGTCACCAAGGTGCATGCCATTGACATGGACAAGGGCGAGAACGGGGAGGTGCGATACGAGCTCATCAAGGGCCACGGCGAACTGTTCAAAGTGTGCCGCAAGACCGGGGAGGTGACGCTCAAGCAGAGTCTTGAAGGTCACAACCGGGAATACGAACTGAGGATAGCTGCGTATGATGGAGGTGAGTGACGGATTTAACAGCTTGTATTGATCATCTTGTCTCTCCTGTGTCTGGTATTCTGGGGAAGAATACAGGTTATTTTGTTTGCATTCATAGTTGTCTGTAGTAGAAGAAAGGGAGAAGTTATCTATCAAAGGATTCGACAATCAATCACAGTGGAAGCCATTGTCTGTCTTCAGGAATCACTCCGTGTTCCACGGAAGTCCCGGTCCACGTGAAGGTGATTGACAAGTCAATGCCCGTCTTCAACAAGCAATTCTACACGGACAGCGTTTCCGAGAGCATCGAGGTGTTTTCTCCGCTGACTGTCAGCATCCAGGCCGAGTCCCCGCTTGGCAGGAAGCTCATCTACAGCATCGTCAAGGGCAACGACTTTGAGGAGTTTGCTCTAGACTTCAACACCGGTGAGTGCACGCAACAAGCTTGAATTACGTCCGGAAAGTCTCGGCATGATTGCAACACAAGAATGCATTTTATGTCGGCTGAAGTAAATGTCAGGGGAATCTGAAATATGTTGCCTTTCTTGATGTATGAACTAAATGAAAAGGTCATTTTCTTTTTGTGGTTTTATTTGCTCATCCTGTTTTACTTTTCCCTATTTTACTGATGCCTAAAATCTGCATTTGTATGAGTGTGTGATTGATTGTTTTTGTGGTTGATTTTATAGTGGAATACTTAACACGTTCACAAATACTACCAAGTTTTTTTTCTATGATGTTTTTTTCTGTATGGTGTTTCCCTAGCTGTACCCCTTGGTTTTATTTCAAATTGTTTCCAGATATTTAAGGAATTAAGAAATATCTTTTATTTCAATTTATTGTTTTTTTTTCTCTAGCCACAGGTTTTCTCTTTGGTAATTTTGATTATTTACATTTTTATTTGCATTTTTTAGCTTGCCGTATATTGTGTAGGATGTAAAAATTATCCATAGACTATCTTTGAGACATGGAAAATACCATATGATTTGCGTCAGAACCACTCTATTAACTTCTCAAGACGCCTTGCCATTTTCAAACAATCATTGAAGGATTTCTTGTGTATTTGTCAATCGAGTCATTACTCAATATATTCAGTCATCAATAACTAAAAATAATGTGGTTACGGCAAATATCAGCTTTATAACAACAAATAATTGAAGCTTTTAACATCAATTAATCAATGGCCATGTTGTTATTGCCAATTTTGTTTTTACAGGCTTAGCAAAATCCTAGGTAATTTTTTCATTTCAACCTGGAAAAGGCAGATTGAATAGTGTTATTGAATTGTTACGGGGAATTTTTTGCCTTTTATCCCTATTTTTACCCTTATTATTTTTTGAAGGGGCCTTGATGTAGTTAGAGCTGTTATATAGTTTCTTAACTATCCCAAAACCCACACATTTTCTAGTTTATTTTTTAGCGTTGCGTAATTCCGCGTAAAACTGATGTACGTATTTTTGTGTCTCCTTCACAGCCCCAGACAGTAAGAATGGTCCTTGTGAGTATTATTTAATTACTTACTTCTCATCATCCGTGTGCTTGTCAGGTTTGTGCTGCCTGCTTGCTATGTTGTGATAGTGAGTTTGCGCTAGTCTCCGTTTGGCATGGCATTTTTTTCCGTCTGGCTGCCTTGTGTTTATTGTTATTGCATCGTTCGGGTTGAATAGCTCTAGAAATGTTGGCGATGAAAATGTGGTGTTCTGAAACTGTAAATCTTGTTCACTGGGTTCCATCACATTTCAATGAGCAATTCTGCGCTGCTGAAGTAAATAAGCTATCCGTAAATCTCCCTCGACAGTTGACAATATAAATGCATTCTTAAATAAAGTACTCGAGTGCCTGGCGTCCCATGTTTCATGTGTGTAAATAAATGAGAATAGTTTTCCTCCAAGTCCTTGGTTCCAATTCAAGTATACAAATACAAAATGCTGTAATATTTTTTCGTTGTTAGCTACCCAAACAAAATGGTAATGCATATTTTAATACAACTGACTAATGTCTACTAATATTTTGTACAAATAACATGGCTTGTTTGCTTATTCATTAATCATTCTGCAATAATCAATATGTTTTCTTTTTTGTACTTTAGGTTTTGTATTGTAAATAATGCCGTACTCCACTCATTTGAACCTATTCATCAATGTTGGTTGTCTTTGTATTAATAATTTCATTTTTTTTTTGGTTTTGCCCGTAAATCATTGGTGCATTTTCCATTGCCTTCTACCATCCATTGCCATCGGCTGTTTAGTGTGGGTGGTGCAATTGAATGCTTCATATTTTTTTTGTCACGTCATTATTTATAATTCATTGCATTTCTAGTTATTTTCATCTCAAATTTAGTTCAGCTCCAAATCCCTTTGGACACTCAAGTTGCTTACATACAATGTTCTTTTTCTGTTCATTGAATGAGTTGGGGTTTATCTGCTTGAATCAATCTGATTCTACTAAAGCCTTGTAATTTGTCTGTCACACAGCACTTCAAGATTTTAATAAATAAATATAACTTTGCATTTTTAAGCAATTTTGATGGCATGGTAAAAACTGTTGTGAATTGAGTAAAAATTTCAGATTAATTTAAAACGATTTGTAACTCTTAGATTTTTGGCATGAGTAGTAGACGAAACAAAGTAGGCGTTCAGAACAAAGTTGCATCACCGGATTCACGCATGAGCGTCCCGCGGGAACGCCGAGCCCGCCTGACGATCGTCTCGTTGCTTGCAGGCGTGATCTACGTGGTGGACGAGCTGGACTACGAGGAGAAGAAGCAGTACGAGCTGACGATCCGCGCCACCGACAGTGTGTCAGGCGTCTACGCCGAGGTACTCGTCAGCATCCTGGTGCTGGACGTCAACGACTGCCCGCCCGAATTCACAGCCGACGCATACAACATCTCCGTCTCAGAAGCGGCGCCTTTCAGCACCTCGGTGCTCAAGGTCTTCGCCAAGGACAACGACACGGGTGAGTCCAACGAGCAGTGAAATATCAGACGCTTCCACGACCCACAAAATTACACGACATAATAACTGTTGACCCACTTCAAAATACCTATCTACCTACCTAGGAATATGAAACTTAATCTCCAGCTATTGTGAGTCATGTTACTGTTGAGACCAATACCAATATATAACATGCTTCTTTACAATTTCAACACAGGTGGCTGCTGGTTGTACTCACAATCAACTTTTAAATTTTCAGGTGTCAACGCCGTTGTGAAGTATGCGATACAAAACGACGCGGGCAACTCGACAGATTACTTCCACATTGACCCTGAAGATGGCTCGATCTACCTAAAGCGTTCTCTGGACCACGAGCTTCACGACTCGCACCACTTCACGGTTGTTGCCATCGACTCCGGGGTGCCGAGTCTCTCGAGCACGGCGCACGTCTGGGTGACAGGTGAGATTTCTGTGCCGGCCGCAATGCACGAGTTGAAAATGCTAGCGGCTTCCTAGAAGAGAAATAAAGAAATAACTGACTACCTATCAAACAATCGCACTATCATGACAATCACACCACTGCTTGTATTTATTTGATACTCATCAAATATCAAGTAATACAATTCATGATTGGACTGTGCCAAATTGATATCATCAAGTTAATTCTTAGAAAGAATCGCTCAAGCATAAGGAGCGTAGAAAATTACTAATAGTGGCCCTAAATGAGTCATTTTCTTACATTTTGCAAAAATATTTTCAAGTGGCATTATAATTTCTGTACAATGTAGATGCCATATTCATTTCAAGTTCCAAGCAAACTCTAGCATGGTGTCGGTTCTGAAGATGCTTCTCTCTTTCCCGCAGTCCTCGACATGAACGACAACCCCCCAAAGTTTGAGCAGCTGTCGTACACGTGCTTCCTCTCGGAACATGCGCAGCGCGGCCAGTTTGTTACCGTGGTGAGCGCAAACGATCCTGATCTCGTCGACCACGAACACCTGAGCTACACGATCGTCGGCGGCAACGACCAGCAGACGTTCTCCATCGCGCCCACCACCGGCATCATCACGCTCATCAACATGCACAACTTTGCCGAGCGGCCTTCCAACATGCTCAACATTTCCGTCACCGACGGCGTCTACACGAGCTTCACGCGGGTGAAAATAGAGATTTTACCGGCGAATCGGAACAATCCTGTGTTTGCAAAGGTTCAGATTGATGTTAAAGTGTTGGAGAATCAGATCAACAGTGTTTTGGTGGCTAAAGTTGTCGCCGTGGACAAAGATTTCGGTGAATACGGTGAAGTGACATATTCGATTCAGTCCGAGCTTCTTAGGGAGATGTTCGATATCAACAAGCGGACGGGCGAGATCATCGCGAAGAAGAAGCTTGACAGAGAAACGAAGAAGACTTACGAGTTGCCTGTGATGGCTACGGATGGCGGAGGCAGGTCTGGCTTCATGATCGTCAAGGTAAAAGTTGGAGACACGAATGATAACGCCCCTGAATTTCTGCTCCGCGAATACAAGGCCACGATACAGAACAACATGACAATCAGCTCCGGATTTCTAAAAGTAAGTAAATATTTTAATGATCTTTAGTCACTACATAATAAATTTAAATGTGAAATGTTTCTTAGCATATTCTATTTGGAATCAGTAAAGCAAAGTCAAACCCTATGTACCTAAGTGTGAATTGATTGCAAAATTGAAATGCCTTCTAAAATCTTACTATTGCATTTGCAGGTGAAAGCAGTGGATTTGGACGAAGATAAGTCTGCCGAAATCGAGTATACCATTTACGAAACCAAAACGTCTGGCGTCAAGGAACTATTCGGAATCAATCACCAATCTGGCTCAATTTTCCTGTTGAAGAGCGCAGTGCCTTGGGGTAAGATAGCCTTAACCTCTAATCGACGCTGACGCCTCCCACTGCAGATTGTCTGACACATTGTTCCTCCCACAGAGAATCAAGTCTTCCAGTTCTTCGTGCAAGCAAAGGACCTGGGCTCACCGAGCCTCCATTCGACAGTGCCTGTCGAGATCAATATCATCGGTGCGCAAGACATTGCGCCGATGTTCGAACGAAGGGACGACAAGTTCTTCATCTCCGAAAACTCTGCTCCCGGCACGATCATAACGCGGCTGAAGACCGTAACCAACACTTCCGTGCGATTCCGAATTGTCTCCGGCAGCGAAGACGCTCCCCTATTCGCGGTGGACTCTCAAGGACAGCTGTCATTGGCTAGAAGCCTTGACCGAGAAGCCAAAGACAGTCATCTTATCGGTGTACTAGCCGAGACCGACTCCAGTCCACCGTTGACTGCTCTGACCGAAATTCTTCTCAAAGTCTTGGACGAAAATGACCAGGTTCCTGAGTTTGACAGCAGTCCGTACAGTATTGTTTTGGCGGAGAACATCGAAGAAGGGTCATCTATTCTAAAAGGTAGTTTTTTTTTAGTTCATGTTTGTATAGAAACTTCTTACAAATATTTGCCTTGGTAGAAATGTGGAATTGAAACCCGATTTTGCATGCAGTTGCCGCCCACGACGCAGACCAAGGCAACAACGGCGAGGTGCGCTACTCTTTCGGCACCGACATCGGAGAGCTGGCCAACGTGTTTGCCGTCGATGCCTACACCGGCTGGATAACGACGCTGGTACAGCTCGACAAGGAGAAGCAAGGAGAGTTCAACTTCCAAGTCGTAGCCACCGACAACGGAACGCCCAAACATTTCGCACGAACCAGCGTCTTCATCAAGCTGATCGACTACAACGATAATCCACCGGTAAGTTTCTAAGATTGTTCAGATGAGCGTATACACATAAAACTGTGTTTGGATGATGTTTTTTCAAGCTTGCACCTCCAATCTAGTTCTTACACAAAAATAACAGTGTAGATACAGCTGTAAACCGGTGATCGTGTTCCAGGTGTTCACGAAAGCCCGCTACGACTCGGCGGTGAACGAAGACGCTCTGCCCGGGACTGTGATTGTCCAGCTGTCCACCACCGACAAAGACCTGGAGCTGGCGTCCCCCGTCGAGTTCTACATAACGGGCGGGGACTCGCGAGCGCAGTTCCAGATCCGACAGACAGGCGAGGTGTACGTGGCCAAGCAGCTGGACAGGGAGACCGTCGACCGATACGTGCTGGACGTCACCGCCACTGACGGGAAGTTCATCGCCTTGACGCAAGTCGTCATAGAGATCCTCGACGCAAACGGTACGTCGGCGCCTTGCTTGCCACACGACTCCTCCTCTAAAAAGCTTAAAAGCAATGAGAAAATCAAACTATCTAGTTACTCCTGGGTAAATAATTGAATGGAATGGAATTAGTGACAAAATCAAGTTGGAAAATGTTCACTACGTAAAGGTATAGCTATGCTTTGAATCCACAAGTTGTACGTACCCAAGATAGAGGCGTTTCAAGTCTTCTCAAATGTAACGTTTTGTAGTTTGTTGAGTTGTGCGTCTGTTGTGTATGGATGATAATACGAATGCTCCCGTTTACAGACAACCCGCCGTACTGCCTGAAGTATCGGTACCGCGAGGTGCTATCGGAAGGCGTTCATCCCGGCACGTTCGTGTTGAGCGTGCTGGCATCTGACAGGGACGAGGAAACCAACGCCAACTTGCGTTTTTACCTCACCGGCGAAGGCTCCGACAAGTTTGCACTCGACAAAGCGCTAGGTACGTCCATCAAGATGACAAGCTTTCTTTGATACGGTTTACTGATGGTTTTGTGTGGATTTAATATTAATCCAGTTTTTTCCCTTTCATCCTAAAAAATAGGATTCGCACAAGGTTAGAATATTTCCTTATACCTTTGATGTTAGCTTGATAGATTTTACAAATTATGTGTCAATTGAATAATGGATGTTATTTTTTTAATAGTTGAAAATGTTCATAGTAGAAAAACGGTGTAAAATAGTAAATGGTTCCAAGGACATAATGAATGTATTGGTCAATTACGTAGAAATTCGTAGAAACTCATTGTCTGTCATTAAATGTCTGCCATGAATGTCTGGATGTCATGTTACCCCAAACCCAGCCGCCGTCCATGTACCCTGCCAGCGCCGTGCGTTGTGCCGCTACAGCGTCCGTTTGTTTGCGCAGGCCACCTGAAGACGGCACGAGACCTGGACCGCGAGGAGCAGTCTCGCTACCAGCTGACGGCGCACGTGCAAGATCGCGATCGGCCGGGCTGGGAGTGCTCGTCGCAGATCGAGCTGCTGGTCTCCGACCTCAACGACAACGCGCCCGACTTCACGATGGACACGTACAGCGCGATGTTGCCGGAAGACGCTGAAGTCGGCACGCTCGTTGCCAAGGTGCACGCCACCGACAGGGACATTGGTGAGTTGCCGGCTCTTGCCCGTAATCGCAGCTGCACGGCGTATGACTTCTGTTCTTCTGGGACCCTTGATGAAGCAGGCAGCATAGCTTTGCAAAACGTTTTAAAATGTTTAGGTTTAGGAGCTTAGCATTCAACAACCCAGTTAAATAGCTTTTCTGTAAACTAATGTGCTAAGATTAAGCATTCAGTACTGTGTAAAAATACCATTGGCAAGGGACTAGATCTTAAGTTCATCTAGCCAATTACATATGAAAGGAAACTTAGTTTTATGATGATTGTGACATAAAAACAAGAGTAGCTTTAAAAAAAAATGAAGAAACTAGAACCAGAATGCACTGCTGATTTGTTTCCTAGTATGTGGTTTAAAATATGCTTCTGCTTTTCAGGAATCAACCGCAAGGTGAAGTACTCATTGGTGGACTCGGCAAACGGGCATTTCAAGATCGCCACCGACAGCGGCATTGTGACGCTGGCAAAGCCGTTGGATCGTGAAACAAGGTCCATGTACAACCTCTCGGTCCAAGCCACCGACCAGGGCACGCCGCAGATGGCCAAAGTAGCCTCGTTGAACGTTCTCGTTCTCGACATCAACGACAACCCGCCCGAGTTCGACTCTAAATACTACTACGCAGTCGTTCCAGAAATCAATTCCATCGGCACCGAAGTGGTTCGCGTGTTGGCCACGTCCAAAGACACGGGAGTCAACGCTGAAGTGACCTACTCGATTGTTGGGGGTAACGAGCACAAGAAGTTCACGATGCACGGGAAGTCGGGCGTGATTTCGATCTCCGAGCAGCTGGACTTTGAGCGGGCACGAGATTACTTCTTGACGGTGCAAGCCGTCGATGGGGGGACTCCGCCGTTGAGCAACCATGCAACGGTGAACATCACAGTGATTGACAGCAACGACAACGCTCCGATCTTCAGCCAGGTGTCGTACAGCGCTCGAATCAGGGAGGACGCTCAAATCGGGGACAAGATCTTACAGGTAAGACCAAATTAAGTGAAAACCTCACCAAAAATAATCAAATAATCAAAAAGTCAAAAACCAAAGAACCAAATCCGAGAGCCATACACAGGTAGATTGTGCTATGAAGAGTAACTGAACTAAAAATTGCGTGATATCTTTAACTTCTAGGTTTCGGCAAATGACCTGGACAGTGGCGTCAACGGGAAAGTGTCCTACTTCATCCAAAAAGGAGACCGCCAAAAGCAGTTCTTCATCGATGAGAAGTCCGGCTACATTTCCGTGGCCGGCAAGCTCGACCGGGAGATGACCTCCAGCTACGTTCTCGAGGTGCAAGCGCGAGACAACGGCCTGCCGACGCTGACCAACACCGTCAACGTCAACATCGAGATTTCCGACGCCAACGACAACCCGCCCGTGTTCTCCCAAGCTAACCACACCGCCATAGTCCAAGAAGACAAACCGCTGGGTTTCCCGGTGCTCAAGTTCATCGTGACCGACATCGATGCCACACCGAATGCCGCGCCCTACACGTTCGACATCCGCTCAGGCAACGAAGGCCCCTCGTTCAGTTTGGGAGAAGACGGCATCCTGAAGACGGCGACCAAGTTCAAGCACAAAATCAAAGACAAGTATCTCCTGCACATTCGGGTGTTCGATAACGGTACTCCACCTCTGTACTCCGATACGTGGGTCATCATCAAGGTGATCGAGGAATCGCAATACCCACCGACAATCACACCTTTGGAAATCAACATCAACTCTTTCAAAGATGAATTTCCGGGAGGTATCCTTGGCCGGATTCATGCGTCAGATCAAGATCAGTATGACACTCTTTCATATGCCCTCATGTATACGGCTACAGGGGGCCCAGTGCAAAACGCAGCCACCGACCTATTCGAGATTGACAAGAACGACGGAACTCTCGTCGCTTTACCGCGACTGGACGTCGGGGAATACAAGATCAACGTTTCCGTAAGCGACGGGAAATTCTCCTCATTCGTCTCGGTCAAAGTGAATGTTGAATTAATCTCAGAAGAGATGTTGGCAAATTCTGTGATCATTCGCTTCCGAGACGTCAGTCCGTTAGACTTTGTCCTGAGTCATCGTAAAGGATTTGTGAGAGCCGTCAGGACCTCGCTGAGCGCCCGATTGAAAGACATCATCATAATCAGCGTTCAAGCCACGTCGGCGAAACCTTCAAAGAAGAAGAAAGGCCGCTCCGTCCGGCAGGTCCCGAACGCCAACGACCTCGACGTCTTGTTCGCCGTGCGAGCAACCAACGCGATGACGCCGGGTCCGAACTTCTACACGTCGGAAATCGTCCGGCAAAAGATCGGCGACAACCTCGAAGACATCGAAATCTCGACGGCGCTCGTCGTGGAAGAGATAATCCGGGAGAAATGCACGCCCAGCTACTGTACCTACGGCGAGTGCGAGGACCGGGTGCTACTGACCCCCGGGATGATAACGCCCATCGCGACGGACGTGACCAGCTTCGTGTCGCCTCACCACCAGCACAAGGTGATGTGCGACTGCAAGGAAGGCTACGCCGGCGACCGCTGCGACATGATCGTCAACGAGTGCGCCCGTGAGCCGTGCCCGGCGTTCAAGGAGTGCTTCCCGGACGCGTCGACGCAGGGCTACTCGTGCCAGTGTCCCGACGGATTCGCGGGCATCGCGTGCGAGATCGACATCTCGCGCTGCCAGGACGAGAGCTGCTACATCCCGCGCAATCCCGTCTCGTTCAGCGGCAAGAGCTACGCGCAGTATCGGGTGGAGAAGAGCGCGGCAAAGAAGACGTTTGAGGATCAGCTGAGTTTGTCGCTGAAGATCCGCACGATGCATCCGACCGGGAATCTCATGTATGCTGCGGGACAGATCGACTACAGCATCCTTGAGGTAAGCTTTCAGACAAAAGATATCAACTGTACAAATTTAACCCATTTTGCTTCTGTTCAGGTGATTTATACCCTTGTGTCCATTCCTACTACCAAAGTGATTATTAATCTTTGACTATATAATTTGCTAGCTTCTGTCACATGAAGGGAAAACAAGAATGTGTCAAAATCAGAATCATAACAATTTGGGAAAAATTGGGGGTTGACAAAAAGGCTAAGCTATACTGAAATCCAAAATTGTATGTGCTTGTATGGGCTTTAGCACTAGTCATGGTTACTGGGAATAAATAGCTGGTTAGTATGTTCTGTACGTAACCATGTTGTATCTGGCCGTCAGATCGTCAACGGCGTGGTGCAGTTCCGCTACGACTTGGGCAGTGGCGAGGGATTGGTGCGCGTGGGCAGCGTCTACTTGAGTGACGGCCAATGGCACGACGTCCGGCTGGAACGCTTCAACAACGTGGCCAACGTCACGGTGGACGGCAAGCACGTCGCTCACGGCGCCGCCCCCGGCGTCAACGACATCCTCAACCTGCAATCTGACGATCTCTATCTTGGTGAGTTGGACTGGTTGCAGGTGATAGTTTGGCAGGTGTCACCCCAGGGCACCATTGTTACAAAGCAGTTTGTTACCTTTCACCTTTTGTTTTGTTAAGAAATTTTAAATAAATGGTACCTGCCTCAAGTATTATAGGGTCACGAGAAAGGTGATTTCAATAAACACATTGGCTTGTTATCATTGTTATTCAGCCACTATGTTCAATAACTTTGCCAAATATCGGTAATTTTACTTAGTACCTTCTTAGCGGCCTCCATATTTCACTAAGGACTAGTTTTCAAATTTTTTCAACCTTCAGTTGAGAGCAAACTCACAGAGAAAATTGTATTTCACTGCACATACTTGGCCGTTGCCAACTCAAACTTACTCTAACTAAATCAAACTAACTCAACTTCTGCAGATTAAGATATTATATGCATTCAAAAAAACTTTGAGCACAATTGTGAGCATCGGTTTGCGGAGAACCGGCCTGTCCTGACCCCGGTGACGTGCGCAGGCGCGGAGGTCCGGCAGCACCCGGCGATCCTCGGCTTCGAGGACGTGCAACGCGGCTTCTCGGGCTGCATGGACGACGTGCGCATCGGACACGTCTCGGTGCCGCTGCACATGAGCGGCGCCGGCGGCGTGGCCGCGCTCAAGCGCTTCGCCAACGTCGAGTTTAGCTGCGACCCGGCGCTGATGGCCCAGCCGGGGCCGTGCGGCTCGCAGCCCTGTCAGAACGGCGGCACCTGCAAGGTGGGTCGCGGGAACGGGCGATGGAGGTGTTAGCTTATTTTACTACACCAATACATCGGCCACTTTCCTGCAATTCACCTATTCCATTCAATAAATAAAATGTCATAGCACCCACTAGGTAAAGCTGTTTGGTTAATTAATTTTTTTTACAAACTGGTTTGACATTCAGTGAGTTTCTAACATTTAAAAAAAAATGGTATAGGTCTATTTCAAGTGTTGACAATTTTTTATAACGACAACACTTTTGAGATTTTTGCCAGTCTCAATTTTTGAAGTCCTTGGCACATTGGGATCAGAGATATAGTCAAAAGAATTTGGTTTTTGTTGGATGACAGTATAGTTAAGTTAATTTCACTAGTAAAATGTAGGTAACTAATTTCTAAGCAAACTTGATACATTTTCTCCCATTTCACGTGCAGTTAGACTATGTACAAGTACACTACCTTCAAAACCCCACATTACCCATAGTAACAACTGAGTTTTCTATGCACCGAGCTAGTTTTAGCAGTCTTAAAGCTGAACGCAGCAGAAAACTAACTAAATTTCACGCTTGCTCTACAGGAGTCTGAGGGCGACACGTTCAAGTGCATCTGCCACTCGCGCTTCGTCGGTCAGACGTGCGAGATCGACAAGGACCCTTGCGCAAGCTCGCCGTGCTTGTACGACGGCCGATGCCGCCAGTCCAGCGTCAAGGGCGACTTTGTGTGCGAGTGCGAGCCAAGCCTGTCGGGAAAACGCTGCGAGTTTGGCCGCTTTTGCCGCCCAAATCCCTGCCGCAACGACGGGGTCTGCGAGGAGGGCGATGCTGGCCCCATCTGCAAGTGTCGTAACTACACCGGCGAGCTGTGCAACGTCGACGTGGACGAGTGCGAGGGGGGCAGCGGGCCGTGTCTCAACGGCGGGCTCTGCATCAACGAGCCGGGAAGCTATCGCTGCGTCTGCCTGCCCAACTCGACGGGAAGGTTCTGCGACAACGTGCTGAGGCCGGCGTCGAACATCACCAACATCAGTTGGGAAGAGTTCGGTGTGATCGTCGTGCTTGTGCTCATCGGCATTCTGTTGATCGTGTTCTTCGTGTTCATGTGCCGACGTTTTCGTAAGCGGAGGCAGAGAGACCATTCGAATAATATTAACAACGGCACGAGGAAAGACATAGTGTTGAACTCGTCGCGGCCGAACGACTACGACTTCAAGCGCGCATCGAAGCTGAGCAACCTGGAAGTGACGCAGGTAAATGGAAGTTTGCTCTCTGTGTCGTGCGCCCTACTAATATGTGTTACGCATTTATTTTTTATTAGTGATTATTCCCACTTTCACTGTTTTCTAGTGCACGTTTGACAATTACTAAATGGTCCATAATTTCATAGCATCTTTACATTTACTTTATTAGTGCTATGAATGAAATTTGTTA
The DNA here is from genome assembly GCA_921293315.2 of Nemurella pictetii. Classification (NCBI taxonomy): domain Eukaryota; kingdom Metazoa; phylum Arthropoda; class Insecta; order Plecoptera; family Nemouridae; genus Nemurella; species Nemurella pictetii. The sequence goes on along the minus strand of OV121118.1, from coordinate 6,398,886 downwards.
TATTTGATGTTGCATCTCAACTTCCTTTCTTGCTGTTCACAAACAATCCAAATAAGCAATATTTAAAGATTCCAAACTATTAAAAGCTGTTTGCTAGGAGAAAAGTCTCAAGTCCTGTGCATAAATAGCGGATTTGTTATCTTAAAGGAACAAAAAAATGATAAGGTAACTCGATATATTTTATTTCTTTGTCAATTAACCCAGAAAGCTGCAGCTATTTCTTAGGCTAGGCTTTGGAATCTAAATAACTTTTCTGCGGATATAAGTTAGATATTTAGTCAAATCTAATTTAAGTACTTAATACTCTCACAGCAAGAGCACAGATCAGAAATGGTGCATCAGGCTAGGTCGCGGATCACCAAGCTAGCAGGCGCCTCAAAGATAATCACTTCATAAATCATCACTCTTGATCAATATTATCAATGACAATGATAATAACATCAACCAAGTGCCATAGTTATTCAAGCTCCACTGCCTACATCTAACAAGGATTCCAAACCCCTTCAATAGCAAGCCTGTGTTCTCAAAAGGAAACAAGTTGGTCTATGCTTCCCTCAGTAAAGATATGGTAAACCATAAATCTTACAAGTGATTCAAGAGATTACTCAGATTTTGAGAGAAAATCCTGATAGGTGTTTAAAATATCAATATTAAATGCGTTCAATGCGCTTCACGAGCGTAGATCAAGAAGCAACCCCTGGATAGCCCGGCCGTAGCCCCGTTGCTTAGCCGACGCATGTTCTTGTCGATTGCAGGGCCCCCCCCAGTGCCCCCCCCGGCCCGCCTCGTACACCCCGAGCTCGAACAACGAGCCTTCGCAGCAGTACGCCGCCACGGTGCTCAACAACCTGGACACGCTTCGGAGCTACGGCTCGGCGGGCGACGAGCTGGAGAACTTCCCGCCGGACTACGTGCGCAACCTGAACCGCAGCACGCCCGTGCCCCCGCCCAACCCCGTGCTCTCGGCCAACGACGACGACTCCCTGCACAAGTCGCACTGGACGGACGGCGCTGAGAACGCCGCCTACGCCGATTCCAATAAGATCAAGAATGGTAAGTCGCGCGCGTGGCGGTCGCGGAGATCGCGGCCCGGTGTTTTGTCGGTGGCGTAGTTTCGGTCTAGGATGCCCCCTCTGACTTGTCCCGGTTATTTTCTTTTCATTTTTATCAATAGCTTTTTTTGATTTTTTGTGATGACTTGTGATTGCTAGTTTTATGGTTTGTTCTCTAAATTTGCTGTAGTTTACATCTATTAGTATTTTATTCATTTTTTAGTGGTGTTTTTTTTTTATGCTTTGATGGTTTTTTTTGTTAACTCACTACTGAATGCTATGTGTATTTAATGTAATTTTTGTGATGGTGTATGAGCCACATTTCTGTATTTCTAAGCATCCGTCTTTGTTCCAGACCTGAAACGAGCCACCATGCCCGACCTATCTCGATCTCAGCCCCCACAGGGCAAGATGGGTCGCGGCGGAACTTCAGTCACTTCCATCAGCTCCATCGACGAAGACCCACGACTCGTTGGAGGTGAGCACTTGATGCCGTAAAACTCTTGATAAACCGTTTAGGAGTGAAATCACTTGTCGAGGACAGAAAATGGCAGCACATTTAACAAACATTCCTCATTTGGAATGCTGAGGCTATCAGAAAAATAATTATTCTAAGAAACCATGGCCTTACCACAAAAATTCATTTATATAAAAATGTAAAGGTATTTTATCACCTTTTGTAACTATCTGAAATGTTTTCCAATTCTCAAAGAAGCAAATGAAATGAGCGAGCCGCAGAGCTGGAAAGCTCCCGCCATGCGATCGGTTCAAACAGTTTGCGTCGGTTTGGCAGGTTACCACTGGGACTGCTCTGACTGGGTGCATCGCAGTCAGAACCCGCTGCCCAACATCACTGAAGTGCCTGGCAGTGAAGTGCCCGACTCTTCCAGCTTCCACAGCAACGAGAGCAACGAGTCAAATACACACCACGGCCACATGAGCCTGCCGCCAGGTAGCACCACCGGCCTACCCGCCCAATCACAGAAACGGCAGACCAACCTACAGCTGCCAAGAAACCTCGATAGAGTGGTTTTTCATCTGCATTATAAAAAACGCACTATTGAGGTGCAAAGGCGCTATGGTTTTTTCATTACAATGAATATAATGGCCCATGCCATGGATAATAGAATGGCTAATATACACTCTGGTTTCATGAGCCTACCGCCAAAAAACCCACCCAAGCAGCCAACCAACCGCAAAGCACTCAAAAGAACAAGGCATATCTGCAACATTGTTAATTGTTACATGTTACATTTTAGATATGCCTTAAGCTCACAATAGCTGTTCATTTCTTCAGAGATCAATACTTCAGTTTGCAATCTTGTTTATTAGGTAAAGCAGCCTTTTCTTGGTTTATTTTTCCTATCCAACTGCTAGATTTCGTTCGAGATTAACGTTTCTCATCTTTAATGCCGCTGCTTTTCCATTGCAGTGCTGGGACCAGTAGACCCGGTCCGGGACATTGAGACCCTCAACGAAGAGGACTCCGAGTTTGACCTGCCCAGCTGCGACGACGAAGCTCGCTTCCCTGAAAATCTTCTCGACAGCGGTGGCGAGGTAAGTTTCACCGACGGTGGGACAGCGAAATCATGATGAATGCTCACGGTGCCATCGTAGGATGAAGAACTCGAAGTTAACTCTCCCCTTTACAGGAGTACCGTTTCAACGCGGCTGATTCGTACCTGAGGCATCCGAACACGTACTTGCCTCGGTATGTGAACAGCGAGACGGAGACGGAACCTCTCAACGAAGGTCTCTACGACTCGGATGATGAAGTCTCACCGTACGGCTTCCCTGCCAAAAGATCAACGCCAGGTAAGAATAAGACTGGATACTTGCTTGGAGGTTTGGAACTACTTAATTGCGTTCCTTCAACCAATTCTGATGCGTAAAACCTGAGACACTTACCTTTTAAAACTAAATGATATCAATATGCAAGTTATAATATTTGCATTTTAATCACTGTGATTTGTAGGAGAAAGTAATTTTTATTATATGATAGTAATTCAATTCCTGTAAAACATACCCTTCCTTCAATATGACAGTATAATTAATTATAATAATTATAGAATTGCAAGTGTTCAGTTTTGTTCTGTTATAACGTTGTGGGGGTCATAAAAAGGGCCTTGTCAAGTGTCAATGTTTCGTCCACGTTGGCGTTGGATCATCAAACGTCGACACTCGACTAGGTCCTTTATAGGACCGCCACAACGTTATAACAGAGCAAAACCGAACATTTGCAATTCTACAAACCACGGCTCACACCGCCTTTCCATACTAATTATGTTATCATAAAAGACCTAAACTGAGTTGTCAATGTCCGGCGACCCAGGTGAGAGATCATCACTCCTCGGAGCTGCCAACAGCAACAGCGACATGTCTACCAACCTTTGCGACATCGACGACTCGGAGTTTGAAACTCCGGACGTCAAGAGGCACAACAACAGGAGGAACTGGTTGCCGGGAGTCACACAAACATCAGTCTGACCCGAGAAGCCGCCGTTGTGCAACGGCGAAGCTACAAATGCCGGCGGCAACCCGACGCCTTTGTTGACGTTCGTCGCGAATAAATGTGCCATATTAGAGTCGTTCCACGTGTGAACGCCTTCACATTAATCTGATTAGGAGTTTTGTGCAGAAAGCTGAAAACTACCCAGCAATATGTTCAGTGGATTGTCACGATCGTGGCCTAGTACCTCTTATGATAGTCACATAGGGGAGGAAACGGTAAGGTTTTTGGGGAAAATACCTTGAAGAAGTTATTGCTATTGTAGAAGAGAGCTCCCTCCTTCTCATGTGTAAGATAGTTATTCTTAGGGTGTTACTAAGTTTTATCATATTGTGTTTTGTGAAGTATTGTTGATATCTGTCATCAATTTTTGCAAGGACAATATTTAAGGATTTAGTTTCACTTTGTGGGCATTGCTAACTGGTTTTCTATATCAAAATGGGAGCTTTTAAAAATAGAAAACGTGGAAAAAGTGCTGCTATTTTCAAAAGTATTTTTATAACAATATGACATTTCGTTAACAGGTAGTGATGTGTCAGTCCTAGATTAGGTAGAATGTTCAAACACGTGAAAAAATTTTGAAATGTTTAAAAAAATGGACTAGAGTGCTAAAGTAATTAATGCACGTAATGATAATATTATAATCTAACTGTGATCAATGGCGACCGATGCCTATAAATAATTATCGAGGGGAGTTGAGGCTCCGACCCATATCGAGTGTTCTATATTCTGGTGCTAAAATCTAGTTATTCACAAGACTTTAGGATCACAAGTCATAGGTTTTTTATGAAAGCATTTTCATACAATAATAATAAAAACATCTGAATTGGAATGCCTGAAATAATATTTAAATGTACTGAGTGTCACACAAATTATTATTATTATTCTGGTAGTCAATTTTTACTGCTATAATCATATTATGATCATTTTGAAAGTTTTCAACTTTGAAATATTATTTTGTTTGCATTGAGTAATGCCCACATGGTTGCCTTAACGAAATGGTGAGTAGGCCTCAATACATACATTAATTAATAACTTAAGTGAAAACCCCTTTTGTAAGATACCCCCTTGCAGTAGGAAAGTAACAGTAAACTAAATCCTCAAAAGTGCAGCTTTAAGTCATTGTTCAGGATTCATACTTCTTTTGAGATTTATTTCCAAATACTGGGACACATTGGTAACTCCCATTTGTGCCATATGCAAATTCTTATATACTTTTTGCACTCTGCTTTAATCTTAAACTGCCAATCAGCAAAATAAAGTTGTTCCCAGTGAATCTTAATAATAGTCATTATAATCAAATGAATTCCCAATATCTCATTACATGTGAATTAGTGCGCCTAGGTTTACATTTACTTGAAAAGTTCATATCTGCATTTTATTTTCCCATGAAATTTCTTTGGTTCATAGTTCATACTCAAAATCAACGATTGGATCTACATAGTACATACACATATTGACTATTTCTCATTCACAGAAATAATATGACAGGTTGTCTAGAGCTAGATTTTGGTCGGATCATGATCCATGGGTTGTCGATTATTATGTTATAATATATGTTAAAGGTTTTGTGATAAGGTGAGCATTCTCAGGATGATACAGTATGATTTCATATATTTAATTGCTTTCACCATGTGGTTACTGCTTGTGCTCTAAAATACAGGGTCAAATACTTGGACATTTTGAAAATGCCGAGAAATTTTCTGACCGGCCACTTTGGTTCTATGTAACATGTACTTGCCGAAATGTAAAGGCAGCTATACGTTAATTTTGAACATATCTTGAATGACCCGATTTTGTAAGAGAGGTTCGGAGCCAGTTGAAATGTATATTTTATTTGGGATGAAATTAAGCATTCAGTATACCCACTATATGATGCCTACTATACATATTATATTAATATTGACTATTGTTTATTATTTAATTGCTTTAAATAAAATAAGAAATATTTGGCATACTAGGTGACGACGCACCATCCTAGGAAAACGATATGCCGGCTATTTTAATGCCCTATTATAATAGGTACGAGTCATGTTTTGCATAACACAGGAAATTATGACAGAGCTATAGGTTGCTGTGGTTGTAAAGAATGTATCCAAATCAAATGAAATATTGTACATGGAATTGTCATGTGGGACAAGTAAACTATTGTATTTTATACCAGACTTTTCATTAGCAATTAATCATTTCCATACCTAAGTTGGATTCAAAAACACAAATATTCCCCCGGAAAATTTTTGGTCAAGGTCATTAATTGAAGCAAATCTACGCGTTTTGAGCAATTCATGAGTCAAAAAGTAAGGACTCAATTTTTAAGCCGATAACACGTTTTTGAGGACCGTTTTCTGCCAAACCATCCAAAAGCATCCTGCATGCACACGTATCATCCCCACCGGTATCACCAGAATCGTTGATTGCTGAACTTACTTTAAAAAGTTCGGTTATCTTTTACACCTTACTCCTCCTTGAAGAAGGAGCTTTTGTTTTTTTCCGTTGCTTTTCTGCCCCGCCCTTAGCTTTTCACTTTAAATCTTCACTCATCTTAATATCACACAAGTAAGTAACACAAGAAAACAATATTCACCTCTTGCGACTTTAGCATTGCACCAAGATTTATTGATTGGCCAATCAAGCTAATAATCCCGCTCACGACACATCCACCCGACACGCCGTCGGAGATGAGACTGGCAAAGCGAGCGAACTTTTAAAATATAAATAAATGTCTCCAACAATGGGCCGTGTGGGCAAGAATGCACAAATTAATTCCAACATTATTGACCCCGTAGTCATACATAGAGTACCTATTTATTTTCCTGGTCCCGGTTTTCCCAAAACGAAGTATGCTCCAAACATAAAGAAAATCTGACTCACTGTAGTAGAAGAGCTCATTCACAGCACAGAAGATGCAATTAATCCGGATTAGGCAGCTCTCCCTGGCTATTTGCAGATATCACATAATCACATTGAAAACTACACTAGCAGTGCAGACTGCATCTCGGTCGGATACTGAATACTGATACTGAATACACTCTCGGGTGAATACTGAATGAACATCGCATAATATTTACGCATGGAGTGGAAGGCATTCGTAAGAGAAGCAAAATTTTATTTTAAAAAACTAAAAAACAAGATAGTTCGTGACTAATTCAATTCTAATTTCCGAATCCGTCAAAATGTCGGCCGGCTGGCTGGCACCAGCGAACGCAAGCATAGTCTGCAAATCTCACGTCGAAAATTCCTCGAACTCATGAAGGACCAAAGCCCAAAGCCTCGCAAGGCTGCGTGAGATCGGTCTAACAAGCACATGGCATGGGAAAATTTTCAGTATCGCTGTGATACAGATGTATAGACGTAGAATGGCTGTTCGGGAATAAGCTTCGACTGCAAAACGAGGGATAATGTTGTTTACAGAAACCAGCTGCGAGTAAAAAATATCGGCTCGAAAGAAACATTACGGCTTAAGATATTGGAAGGGAAAGGGAATGGTTGGGGTTGGTAGACATGTCTACCAACCTTTGCGACATCGACGACTCGGAGTTTGAAACTCCGGACGTCAAGAGGCACAACAACAGGAGGAACTGGTTGCCGGGAGTCACACAAACATCAGTCTGACCCGAGAAGCCGCCGTTGTGCAACGGCGAAGCTACAAATGCCGGCGGCAACCCGACGCCTTTGTTGACGTTCGTCGCGAATAAATGTGCCATATTAGAGTCGTTCCACGTGTGAACGCCTTCACATTAATCTGATTAGGAGTTTTGTGCAGAAAGCTGAAAACTACCCAGCAATATGTTCAGTGGATTGTCACGATCGTGGCCTAGTACCTCTTATGATAGTCACATAGGGGAGGAAACGGTAAGGTTTTTGGGGAAAATACCTTGAAGAAGTTATTGCTATTGTAGAAGAGAGCTCCCTCCTTCTCATGTGTAAGATAGTTATTCTTAGGGTGTTACTAAGTTTTATCATATTGTGTTTTGTGAAGTATTGTTGATATCTGTCATCAATTTTTGCAAGGACAATATTTAAGGATTTAGTTTCACTTTGTGGGCATTGCTAACTGGTTTTCTATATCAAAATGGGAGCTTTTAAAAATAGAAAACGTGGAAAAAGTGCTGCTATTTTCAAAAGTATTTTTATAACAATATGACATTTCGTTAACAGGTAGTGATGTGTCAGTCCTAGATTAGGTAGAATGTTCAAACACGTGAAAAAATTTTGAAATGTTTAAAAAAATGGACTAGAGTGCTAAAGTAATTAATGCACGTAATGATAATATTATAATCTAACTGTGATCAATGGCGACCGATGCCTATAAATAATTATCGAGGGGAGTTGAGGCTCCGACCCATATCGAGTGTTCTATATTCTGGTGCTAAAATCTAGTTATTCACAAGACTTTAGGATCACAAGTCATAGGTTTTTTATGAAAGCATTTTCATACAATAATAATAAAAACATCTGAATTGGAATGCCTGAAATAATATTTAAATGTACTGAGTGTCACACAAATTATTATTATTATTCTGGTAGTCAATTTTTACTGCTATAATCATATTATGATCATTTTGAAAGTTTTCAACTTTGAAATATTATTTTGTTTGCATTGAGTAATGCCCACATGGTTGCCTTAACGAAATGGTGAGTAGGCCTCAATACATACATTAATTAATAACTTAAGTGAAAACCCCTTTTGTAAGATACCCCCTTGCAGTAGGAAAGTAACAGTAAACTAAATCCTCAAAAGTGCAGCTTTAAGTCATTGTTCAGGATTCATACTTCTTTTGAGATTTATTTCCAAATACTGGGACACATTGGTAACTCCCATTTGTGCCATATGCAAATTCTTATATACTTTTTGCACTCTGCTTTAATCTTAAACTGCCAATCAGCAAAATAAAGTTGTTCCCAGTGAATCTTAATAATAGTCATTATAATCAAATGAATTCCCAATATCTCATTACATGTGAATTAGTGCGCCTAGGTTTACATTTACTTGAAAAGTTCATATCTGCATTTTATTTTCCCATGAAATTTCTTTGGTTCATAGTTCATACTCAAAATCAACGATTGGATCTACATAGTACATACACATATTGACTATTTCTCATTCACAGAAATAATATGACAGGTTGTCTAGAGCTAGATTTTGGTCGGATCATGATCCATGGGTTGTCGATTATTATGTTATAATATATGTTAAAGGTTTTGTGATAAGGTGAGCATTCTCAGGATGATACAGTATGATTTCATATATTTAATTGCTTTCACCATGTGGTTACTGCTTGTGCTCTAAAATACAGGGTCAAATACTTGGACATTTTGAAAATGCCGAGAAATTTTCTGACCGGCCACTTTGGTTCTATGTAACATGTACTTGCCGAAATGTAAAGGCAGCTATACGTTAATTTTGAACATATCTTGAATGACCCGATTTTGTAAGAGAGGTTCGGAGCCAGTTGAAATGTATATTTTATTTGGGATGAAATTAAGCATTCAGTATACCCACTATATGATGCCTACTATACATATTATATTAATATTGACTATTGTTTATTATTTAATTGCTTTAAATAAAATAAGAAATATTTGGCATACTAGGTGACGACGCACCATCCTAGGAAAACGATATGCCGGCTATTTTAATGCCCTATTATAATAGGTACGAGTCATGTTTTGCATAACACAGGAAATTATGACAGAGCTATAGGTTGCTGTGGTTGTAAAGAATGTATCCAAATCAAATGAAATATTGTACATGGAATTGTCATGTGGGACAAGTAAACTATTGTATTTTATACCAGACTTTTCATTAGCAATTAATCATTTCCATACCTAAGTTGGATTCAAAAACACAAATATTCCCCCGGAAAATTTTTGGTCAAGGTCATTAATTGAAGCAAATCTACGCGTTTTGAGCAATTCATGAGTCAAAAAGTAAGGACTCAATTTTTAAGCCGATAACACGTTTTTGAGGACCGTTTTCTGCCAAACCATCCAAAAGCATCCTGCATGCACACGTATCATCCCCACCGGTATCACCAGAATCGTTGATTGCTGAACTTACTTTAAAAAGTTCGGTTATCTTTTACACCTTACTCCTCCTTGAAGAAGGAGCTTTTGTTTTTTTCCGTTGCTTTTCTGCCCCGCCCTTAGCTTTTCACTTTAAATCTTCACTCATCTTAATATCACACAAGTAAGTAACACAAGAAAACAATATTCACCTCTTGCGACTTTAGCATTGCACCAAGATTTATTGATTGGCCAATCAAGCTAATAATCCCGCTCACGACACATCCACCCGACACGCCGTCGGAGATGAGACTGGCAAAGCGAGCGAACTTTTAAAATATAAATAAATGTCTCCAACAATGGGCCGTGTGGGCAAGAATGCACAAATTAATTCCAACATTATTGACCCCGTAGTCATACATAGAGTACCTATTTATTTTCCTGGTCCCGGTTTTCCCAAAACGAAGTATGCTCCAAACATAAAGAAAATCTGACTCACTGTAGTAGAAGAGCTCATTCACAGCACAGAAGATGCAATTAATCCGGATTAGGCAGCTCTCCCTGGCTATTTGCAGATATCACATAATCACATTGAAAACTACACTAGCAGTGCAGACTGCATCTCGGTCGGATACTGAATACTGATACTGAATACACTCTCGGGTGAATACTGAATGAACATCGCATAATATTTACGCATGGAGTGGAAGGCATTCGTAAGAGAAGCAAAATTTTATTTTAAAAAACTAAAAAACAAGATAGTTCGTGACTAATTCAATTCTAATTTCCGAATCCGTCAAAATGTCGGCCGGCTGGCTGGCACCAGCGAACGCAAGCATAGTCTGCAAATCTCACGTCGAAAATTCCTCGAACTCATGAAGGACCAAAGCCCAAAGCCTCGCAAGGCTGCGTGAGATCGGTCTAACAAGCACATGGCATGGGAAAATTTTCAGTATCGCTGTGATACAGATGTATAGACGTAGAATGGCTGTTCGGGAATAAGCTTCGACTGCAAAACGAGGGATAATGTTGTTTACAGAAACCAGCTGCGAGTAAAAAATATCGGCTCGAAAGAAACATTACGGCTTAAGATATTGGAAGGGAAAGGGAATTCTGAGTGCAGGGCCACTCCTCGACAGCCCGATGACCCGACAGCCCGAACCGGCCCGAAAGCCCGACGGCCCGACGGCCGGGGATGTCCGGCCCGATATCTCAGATTCAAGATCCGGCCCGGCCCGAGGCCCGAAAGTTGAAAAAAAATCCGGCCCGGGCCGGGCTTTCGAGCCGTTCGTGCTTATTTCCCATCTCTATCCTAAACCATCCCGGCCGTGGAGTCGGGCCGGCCGGCCTCCAGCCACGTCCCAACTACACATCTTGGTTCTGTCAGATGGCTAATCATATTATTTTATCGCGTTTGACATTTACGTTTACATGCGACTGAAAAACCACCGGCCCCACCGGCCCAAAACCAAGCGGCCCACCGGGAAACGTCCCGGTGTCCCGGCGGGCCAGTCCAGCCCTGCGCTCGCTCATGGAGTAAATGTCTTCAGTGTCTGGGTTCGAACCCGGCACCAAGCACGACTTTTGGCAGAGTCATTACTTAAACATATGCAATAATCGAAATGAATGTGAGTGAATGACAAATACGAGGGAACATTCCAACTGCGGTGGTACGCAATGGTTAGCACGCGTGCTTTCGAATTTGAGGTACTGGGTCCCCGGGTTCTGCTCCAGCAACCTGCAAAGCTTTTTGTCAAGGTAAGCCTCTGGTAATATAATAAATAGACTAAACTCCACAGACGATGGCATGGGGCAGTAGATATAGCTCACTTGACAGCAAATATAGCGGGCTGAGTAGGGTACCGGGCTCCTCCGCTTTTGAAACTAATGAAAGGTGGCTGCATAATCATAGAATAGATTTTAAAAATTAAAAAATTATACCAAGTCACAGATTTGTACCAAGTTTGCCAACAGATGGCGCTGTCAAGCAAATTTTGCTATCACTCGGGGACGTTTCAACCTAAAATTTTGGTTGAGTTAAGCGCAAACACTTAGGGTGCTAGGGTGGGTTGTTTTATGAAACTTTCCCCGCAAAAATCCAGACCGAGGTCGCGAAGCGACCGAGATCTGGACTCTTTGCTACTATTATAAAATCATTCGCCCAAAATAAAGTGCAAAAAAGTCTTCGCGTCTCCCGCCTGGCCGGATTCGAACACGGAACCTCCAGCACATGAGTCTTGCACCTTATCCACTAGGCTGTAGTGTCACAGTGTATCTTTATAAGATTTTTTGGATATATTAATTACTCATTGTTCAGTACTTTTCGTACTCATTAAAAGTTTAACGGTGAAGATCCCCCCCTTCCCCCATCCAGATCGTAGAGCAAAGCTCAAAAGCTGCTCGGTTTTGAACCAGCAACCTATGAATTCTGAACCAAGCGACTTAACCACTCGGCCATTCGATTGACATACTGGGAACCGATATTTTCAGTTACATATATTATTGGAACGGTCTTCAAAATGGTAAAAAAAGCTTGACGCCTGCCGGATTCGAACCAGGTCCGGAAGAGTCCCTGTTAAACTGACGGAGCGAGTTTACCACAGACCCAATCCGACATGTGAAATGCCGAGATACTTAACCTGCTGCCAATGAATGCAATTGAATAATTCGATTTAAATTAAATTTTTTTTAAACTAGCTTAATTTCGCTTTAATTTTAATCTTGCTATCTAAATGTAAGCTTTTGTGCATCTAATGTGAGTTCTTGACAATCCAAAAACAACTCAACGATATAAAGGACACTGAGTTAGCGTAACAGGCGCCAAAGAGACCCTCAAAGAAACCCTTAGTCTTCTTAAAGACCAAGTAATTTTAACGCAATTTTAGGAAGTTTTCAGCAATTTCTAACTTCTTCACATCAAATGTCAGTTCATCTACAAGTACTTTTAACGACAGAGACAGTAGACTGTTATTTCAACGGAGAAGATATATAATTTTCGAAATATCAGTACGAATCAGCTGCTCTAAACGCATTTGACTACTGACAAGAGCAGTCGGTTCAATATTTCAGTACATAGACAAATTTCTTTTGATTGGTTGGGTAATAGTGTTAGTGAGGAAAAAGGTAAAAAATTAGGAGTAAATTAGTTCCAAATTAGCAGCTAAAGATATATTTCGAATGACACACAAATGTTTTGAGCTAAAATACTTTACGATACACTAGCAACTTTCAAATAAATAAAATACTGCTCGTTTAAAGGCAAAAAGTTACTAATGTGCCTACAGCACACTCTCACTATGGGACGATAACAGCGACCACCGTGTCTTCTCGCAGCTTGGTTGCAAGAACATTCAAAATCTGGTTCCTGTTAATCGGTTGCAATTGTGCATTAGGACACGTGACAAATTAGGAAAAATTGGACTAGGATTGCAGGATGAGAAATTTTAGTTTCAAGTTTACAGCATGTTCGAAATATTTTCGAAATCCGCTTTGAATCGAACTGTTTGAAAACAATAGGGCTTCTCGAAAGCTCATTGAAACCACGTTGTGGATGAGCGTCAATCTGAATGATACCGATTTTATCCGTTATTTAAAAAAAATGTTACATCAATAATTTACAAACTCTTACATTGTCTCATGTTTAAGATTTCTTATCTTTGTACATTTCGTCAAGATCGGTAACGAGCTGCATAAACGCAAAAAAGAAGTGCTAACATATCGCATTGTAAAATTCACACAGCCTGTAATTCCGAAGAGATAAAAGATTAAGAAAATCTCATTAAATTCTATGCTGAAGTATGGCCTCAAGAAACGTGATTTTGTAAGAAAACTTCTTGGCCGGTTCCTTTCAAAAAGTGACAGATCTGAGTTCAGAGATATCGAAGGTTTCCAATAATTTTCACCGAAATCGGTTTTGGCGTTTGGTCTGTAGACTGCACAAAAACAAAATTACTCACAAATTTAAAGTAAATTTAATATTCAAGCTTTTTAAGCAGGCGGTAAAATTGAAGATTCGCTTTTTTAGCTTCGCTCGTTATGCTCATCAATCACCTTTGCAAGAAATGAGCGAACCGAACCATCTAGCGAACTCTTCAAATCAGTTACTGCAGAAAACCGTTTTGATGTCAAACAGTTGAATCAGATGTCGATTGAAGATTGCGTTCCAGGGAATTTATGGTATTTTGCTTAACGATGCATATAAGTATAGTAATAAAATGTAAACTTACCTATGTTCGGACACGTGTTTCTCCCCCGTCCGCGAGCTTCAATTAGAGACGGTCGGGCACCAACAAGCTGCAGCACCTGAAAACTAATTTGCTTCCATCTAAACAAAATCTACACAGAGTTCACGCAAGACACCGTCGTTAACGACGTTGTCCAGGATTAAGGCTCATGATTTCATCAACGAAACAACAGCTTTTTAAGCCCGTCTCCTCGCTAATTTCATGTTCACAGCTTACGAAACCAATTTAAGCGATACACAAGCAGTATTAGGGATGACGGCCGCGAGGGCGTCCACGGTGGCGGGGCGGACAGGGAACGGGACGGGGGGACGAATTGACAATCCATGCGGCCTGCCCCCATTTCACCTTTTCACGCCGTCATCCAACCCCTTCCTGTGACGCCGGCCGTCCATACGCAAGCCCCGACCGGCGACAACGCCACTCGGGTATAAAAACAATGCCGGGGATGAGGACGGAACTTAGATTAGTCGCGACATAGACTCGGGTATTCGTGCTGCGCTCAAGACAGGACGAAGACACCCAAAGAATCGCAAGTCCTCAGCTGCAATGAATGGATTTCAATCTATGAATGCGGTTTTCATTCTCCTGCTCGCGACGATTTGCGCCCAAGGTAGGATATCATTTGTGGCTCGATCTGAGATGGATGACTGGGTTGGTGTTGGTTTTCCGACGACGCCGTTTGACTGTCATAGCGTGTCGCGCTCGCGGCGCCGATGTTCCAGGGGAGGACGATGTGGATAAGCGGCATGAATCCAACAAGGCGGCGGGGCTGTTCGCGTTCCCGCGCGTCGGCAGGGCGGGCGGCGGAGGCCATCTAGTCTGGAAGACGACGTCCGGTAAGCGGAAGATTATTCATAGGAAATTGTGGTGTCAGGGTTTTTAGTTTGTACTCTGCAGAATGAGTCTCTCCGTGGTGTGTTTTCCTGTGTGTTTGTGGTCGGAGTTTTCGACCATGGACGAAATTTCCTTTTTTATGGTGTCATAAATAGAGATATTTTTCAAATTCATTTCAATTCAATTCAATTAAAGCCCACGTATTTATCATTTTCTCAGCCACTACTTATCAGCACTAGTTCCAGCAGTACCAGTACCAGTACCAGTACCAGTACCAGTATCCATACCATGTCTAGGACAATAAAATCCAAGTTATTTTCAATAATTTTGAGTCCACTTTTCCAGGAATTTGTATGTTCATATTTTTATGTGTCGAGGGCCTAGTAGAGAAAGTGAGACGTAAATCACAACTGAAATGCCTTTCACACAGTTGTCACCTTATTTGGCTCTAAGCTCTGTAAGTGATCCAAAATGATCATGTCATTTGATCGACATATCTGTATTTTTCTCATCTCATCTGCATCAAGAAAAAGGAACTGCTAAACGAGGTAGTTTCGGCAACTCACCTGGCGGGCGCCTGCGGACGCTTCAAAGATTCCTGGCCGCTCCCGAGTCGATGGGTTTCGGCGACGTCGCCGGCGCCGGGCGTCGCGACGCCGTTGCCGAGACGCCGAGGAAGACCGGCGGCGTCACGTCCACGCTGTGGTTCGGACCCCGGCTGGGGCGTCGCCAAAAGAGGGACGCCGACGCCGAGGCCGACGCCGACGCCGAAAGTCTGGCGATACCGTGGACTCTGATTTTCAAAGGTGAGAAATTGGAAGGAGTTTTGAGAAAGAACTCCCTGGTTGCAAATGGCAGCATTTAAATTTTGGACACATTTTTCCACAGAGTCAAAAATTACTTTTCATACCAATTTTATCGAGTGTATGGATTATTTTATTAATATATTTTTTCCTTGCCTCCTTTTTTATTTTCATTCTTGGTTTATTTACTACATTGGAACTGGGTTTGGATAATTCCACCGTTTCGATATTTAGAATTGAAAAAATAAAAATTATTTCATAAAAAATCCTTGCAAAAAATACCATACGCCAGTAGCATGAATTGGTGTGAAATTAGCCAGCCCAAAACTTGTGACGCATTCGGTGGGCGTTGAAAGAGCAGAGTTTGCTAAGAACTCGCATGCAAGTAGTAAAATGTAGCTGCCAGAGTGCTATTTTTACGAAGATAAACACTGGCATCAGCATCACCTCATGCATGCAGTACTACTTTAAACATTAAAAAATGTGTGCTTTTTTACATCTAAAGAATATCCTAAATTGAAAAATCGAGGGGGCTTCACACCGCGGCTGGGGCGCGACTCGCAAGAAGAAGACTATGAGAATTTCGAGATCGGCAGCGATGACGACGACAAATCGAGTCGCGACCACGGCAGAAGAATTCGGTCGGGAACCTCGATGAATGACGGCTAGAAGCAATCGACAGATTTAACTCACATCTTTGATTGGCTATTTACCTTTCAAACGGTGTAATAGACCTTTTCCGTGTAATCGCAGATATTAAAATGCGACTATTTCGTAAAAGTATAGATAGGGAATAACTGCAAGTGAATAACTCGATGTTACTGTAAGCATTGATTTGGAAATTTGCTGATTTGAACGAAAATAAAGTTAATAATTGAGCCCAAAATAATAACGGCAACACGAGTAATTTTATTCCAGTCCAGTACCTTGAACTGTGTCATCTCAGGTGCATGAAGAGAGTGCAGATCTCTTTCTCAGTTGTTGTAGTAGGAGCATGTGCAAGCTCATGCCATGGAAATGAATAGCATTCCTTGTTTCCTCTCCCCATCAAATTTATATCACCGGCCACGCACGGCAAGCCTCGAGGCGGCTTCATTCAAGAAATTACGAACAGTCTGTTCAGAACTAGAAATAACCTACGCTCACTTTCGACCGGACGCATTTGCTAGAGTCCATCACGGCCTGTCTTTGCAAGAATCAAATTTAAAATCCGTCAGTCAGCGGAGGCGGAGCTAAGAAAGTAACTAACATCGGTAAAATACGATTGATTTTTACATTTGTGTGCGAGTTGGTCCATCGCTACCGTTGTTATTCGACACGGACTGTTGTGTACCTGCAAGAAAGAAGTAGGTTTTATTAAAAAATCCTACCTGTGAGCGGACCTTGAATGGATTAAAGGTGGATGCGGCTGACGAAAATAGCTCCAGCTGAACAGAGATCGACGAATCTTCGAAGGAAGAGGTCGAACTTTCGCTGTTGCACAGACAGTAGTGCCAGTTAGATATAGGTGCTATGTGATTGACAGATTGCAATCATGAGAATCGAACAATCTCCGCGTCTACGCTTGTTGATCTTTGTCACGTGGGGTAAGTAATTGAGCTGTGAAGAGAGCAAAGATGTTTGTGCCACTTTTTGATCCTATACCTAAAAGCACGGTTTACTGCAGCATTCTACCGGCTTTTGTGTTTTCTACATGCTCTGTATATAGTTTGTGAACGCGATAAAAACAAAATGCTGCTGTTTGATCTCATAATGAGCAGTCGAATCGCAATTACTACTGAATCATATCGAACTCTCCATGCATTTCTGTAAAATGCACTTTGAAACTTGTTGCTGTCTATCACAGCACGTCGGTATTTTTTATGCTGTTCGTGGATTACGCTCTGGACACACAATGCATGTCTGAATCCAACAATCGGAGCTTAATCGGCAGCGTCGATAGTTCCAGAGTTGGCATCGTTCACGTTTGCCACGGCCGAACATATTTTTTTCATTAAACATCCAGATTCTATTTCAACATCACGTTCAATCTACTCGCGTCAAATAATCTCGCATCGCCCCTAAAGAAATGTCAGGTGTTCTTAATATAAAGTAAGCAAGGGAAGAAGTCAAATTAACACCACTACACAAACACTAAGTACCAAATTAATTACATTCTTACACGAATCATATTCTATTTCGCATCTGCTATTATGCCTGGAGAAAAGCAATTAATTGTTTTTTTCCACCAACGCACATTTCGCGTCTCGGCCTCCGGTACTTCACCCTACAATCAAACACAACAAAAAAAAACTCGCCAAAGCTGCGAACAAAATACAGTTAGAGTGCAAAACCGAAACATCTTCTATTTCGGGCGGTCCCTTCGGGCGAGCGCTTGTCACTCATGCTGTCTTGAGCCGAAATGAAATTACCAACTTTAAAGTATTTCTCGGTGGCAGCCGGTTTGACGGCCGGGTCGGAGGTGAGCCGGGTCGAAGTGGACCTGGACTCAGGATTGGTCACCGGCTACAGCGACCGCGTCGCGTTCGTGGCGACGCCGACGCCGACGCCTGCCGACGTCGGCAAGCGCTGTGGGCGTCAGGCAGTGATCCGCGTCGAACTCGGCGGGCCGATACAGGTTAGCGCTAAGCGACGATCGCTGTCATCTTGTCACGCCAATTGCAGAGACAGGGATATTGACAGAAGATAAGGGCAACGAGATACAGACTCCGGTGGCGATTTTATACTTTGCCAACGTGACAGATGTATGCGTTTCGCTGGATGAGTCCGTCAACCGTTTCTGTTCATTTACTTCAAAGTCATGTTGATGTGGATATTCTTATTGGCTGGTTACAACAGGACTTGGGCCCACACCTGTCAGTACCTAGAACAACCCACTCAGTTGCTCTACATGAAACGAGTTTTAATTGGTTTTCAAAAGCCAACAGAGATATAAATATTTTTTGAGCTATAGTGCGAAGATTGGCTACTTTTCAATAACTTGGTAAAAATCGTCTGTAAACTCGAAGACTAGTAAGGGGATGGTTATAGCTACTTCTAAGAGCTCTGTTACCCTCTTAATTGATAGAGGAACTCCAAGCGCTTTTGCGATCACACCACACAGTGACTGTTTGCTTGTCCAAAATTCATCATCATCTTGCAATAAAATAGCTTGAGCCGATTTGGCCTGTAGATAGTGAGCAGGCCGTCAGACATGGCAACAAACAAAGAAAAAACGCACGCACACGAGAATTCTTACAGAGTAAAACGTGGTTATTTTCTTTCAGGTGGCCAAAATAGAACTGAAATACAAAAACCCTCAGCTGTGGACATTCCACATCGCCGACACGCTCTCCGCTGACGGCTATGGAGACGTGTTCATCCAATCGGCGAACACCTCCGCTACCACCGAGATGTTCGTGGTGAACCAACAGCTGAGAATCTACACGAACTTCCCGCAGCAGCTGACCAGTTCGTGGTCGGACCTGCAGACCGGAAGCGCGCAATGGATGTACCTGCGCGTGGTGGACGACACGGTGCAGAAGGAGGACGAGGTGCTGTTGACGATAGACCTGAAGAGCAACACGATGCGTTGGCAAGACAGCAGGATGGCTCACGACTTCCTGGCGCCTCCTGGTAAAGCGGACACTACAACTATAAATACAATAGCGTTCAAAGCGATAATATTATATAGATGGCTGTTAACACGATCGATCTTCGTTTCAAATAACTGCACGTGGCGTAGTTAGGTTCTGTTCAAATTTCAAAATCAGTGTGTGGAGATAGGGTATTTAACATCTATTGCTTCACGGCGTCTTTTGGGAGCATGGCAAAGTTCCAGAGAGCGTGCTGATGGAAACCAGACCGTCTTGCTCGCCTGTGCAATTGAATAGGCATTGTAGACACTAGACAATGAAATATAATAAGAATGGTTTTTAAGGGAAAAAATATGATTTAAGAAAAGTTTCGAGGCTTGTTTGAGTGTTGTTAGTACTATTTTAAAATGTGGTTTAGCAAAAAAAATACATTATCCTAACCAACAGGATTTCTTCACGAAAACGGTTTCATCAAGGAGAAGATTGTGGTCTACATCGCAATGAATCGAATCCTAGCTGACACCTGGAGACTGGGATCGGGGCTTTGTCACCTCACCCTCAAGCTCCTGGACAACGACGAAGGTACTGCGGCTAAATGTCAGATTTTTTAGGAACGATTAAGTATGATTTTACCTGTTTCAATCTGGGGGTTGCGATTTGAAGTATCTTTGTGATCGCTTCTAAACTAAAACAATAATTTCGCTTAATTACCTTTTATGTCTCATGTCTTTTTACTATCTTAGCAATCATGTTTAAAAAAACTGTTAGCTGGTTTATTGAATGCTATAAGCGTTTCACTAAAACTTTACTGACGTTTCTCAAAACTATGCTGCCTGCTCTGTCAAGGGACTAACAGCAATTTGGGTAGGGTCATTGTGAAAAGCTAAGCATTCAATTCGCTATGACAATAAGATAGTTTTTTTAAATACAAATTTGTTTCTTTCCAACAGATCAGTGTGAAGGCGAAGATGTAACTTGTGATCCAAACGCTGTCTGCAAACACACGAAGAGATTCCATCGGTGCTCCTGCAGGAAGGGCTGGGAAGGCGATGGCAAGACATGCAAAGGTAACGCAATGACATTGTGCATGTTGTTTGAAATTGGTCGAGACGCATTGTGGACGCCAATGATATGAGCATCATATTATATTAAGTCAACGTCCAATTCAAACATCTCCAACAGCATTCGGAATCGAAACCGGTCAAAGAGATTATCATTACATAACATTTTATAACCTCTAAATAGGGACGATTGCGCTGCTATATTGTACACATCAGTGTGATCGTAAAATGTAAATTGCTATAAACACAGGCATTTTATAGCTGCTTTAATATCTGTTTATGTATTCCTACTTTGAGGTTAAGCAGGCGACCTAATTCATTGCAAAATCAGGAGAGTAGGTGTGTGAAAGAACCAAAATACACTATTATTTATGAGTATAATAAACATTGAGCACTAACCTCTCATTCGCTTGCAAGTCCGATCAGTAAAAATCTGCATTTACAATTAAAGATAACACCTTCTGATCAGCCCCCACACTCCGCGACTGCTCTCAATGGGCAATAGGAGTCAACTAACCTTACCTAACGATCGGCAAGCATAGGTTGATCACCCTAGAATGTTGTTGTTGTTGTGGTTAGGGTTTCATGATCGGGTGCTGCCAAGGCTTCATCACAGTGCTGTGCTGCAGCGAAGTACATACAACAAACTCGGTAGTAAAACATGGTAACAAGAAAACGCACTCTTCCCCAGACATTGACGAATGCCGGCTGCGCAACGGCGGCTGCGTACACCTCTGCCACAACCACCCCGGCCACTACTCGTGCTCTTGCCTGCGCGGCTTCGCCACCGACCCCGAGGACGAGCACAACTGTCTGGATGTGGACGAGTGCGCAGCCGAGGGTCACGGCTGCGCGACGCCGTGCGTCAACACCGTGGGCAGCCACGAGTGTCAATGTGCGGGCGCCAATCGGACCGCGCCCTATCGGAGACACTGTCAACGGGGTAAACGTGATTTGTTTTCGTGTGTGGGAGAATTATGATCGGCTTCCTATTTCGTCGCGTCGGGATCGGTAAGGTCGCGTGTCGCGCGATAACTGGCAGAAAATTGTTGTATAAACGCGACAGGTAACATTCTTTTTGCACGCCTCGATTGCGTTTTATGTAATGGTAAAGTGCAGCATTAGCAAAATGCGACGGTTAATTTTTGAATAGCCATTACCGGCTCTGATGAGCCGTCTTGTATCAGTTTCACCCACGGACTTGATTCGTCTTGAGTGCTGACTACCGCCTTCTACTTGTGACTTTTGAACCCAACTGTTGTTTGGCTACAATTGCATGTAGAAGAGGCTTCAAAAAGAACAACCCACATTGATGCATGTTTTCAGCAAAGACAAAAACATACTTTTCGTACATAGTTTTGAAATGTGGCTTAGGTTGTCATAGATTTTCGCAATTTTACTTAAAGACTAGAAAACTTGGTAACTTGAAGGAAGGTCTATATGAAAAGCTGGTAAAAGTGCTATTTTTTATCATGTGACCACCAGGTAAAGCTTTTAAGCTTATGTTGCTTTTGCAGAAGATTCGCCGTGCCTGCGACACGGGTGCCAGCACACTTGCGTGACCGGCCACTATGGGAACGTGATATCCTGTTCCTGCTGGACAGATTACCAGCTGGACATCGGCGACAGCAAGTCCTGCGTCAGGAAGTGTCGCCTGGGCAACGGGGGCTGCCAGCACCACTGTTTGGACACGGAGACGGGGCCCATTTGCACTTGCCAATACAGATATCTTCTGGGTCTCGACGTACGGAAATGCACGGGTGAGCAACGATGCAGATTGCAGCATTTCCTTTCACTTGCACGTTTTATTTTTCTAGACGGTTTGCTTGGAGTGTAATGAGAAATCTCTCAGTCGACAGCTTCTAGCGTTTTGTTATTTAAACTTCAGCATCATGTTCTGTTAACAATGGCGGGTGTCAGAAGAGATGTTCCAATACGGACGTGGGGGTGCTCTGCAGTTGTCCCGGTGGTTACATCCTCAACGAAGACGGCAGAACATGCTCAGGTATTTCCTTGAAAATTGTCTTATTTTCACTAAAGACTAATTTCACCCATGCAGCTATAACTTGCCATATGGCTCTGGCTTCTATGCAATTTTGAGTGCACATAAAATGCATTTTGAGTGCATTTAGAGTCATAAAATGATCCAAGAAAGACATGTCATTGGACCAATTATTTTTTCTATTTACTTAGGAATTTATTATTGAAAAAGAGTTCATGAATGCAGTTGATAACTTTATGAGCTTTTGTCCACCGCACGGATTTCAATCTAGTTTTATCCACGCATGAATTGGCCTGTTCTTACGGTTGCCTGCAGACTTGGACGAATGCGCGACGAACAACGGTGGGTGCCAACACCAATGCCTCAACGGCAACGGCTACTTCGAGTGCACGTGTCCTCGAGGATACAGGATCGATCCTGCAGACGAGACCACGTGTGTTGACGTGGACGAGTGCAGTGTGAACGACACGTGCGAACACACGTGTGAGAACGTGCCCGGCTCGTACCGGTGCTCGTGCAACCGGGGATATCAGTTGTTTGGGGTGGCACATTGTGGAGGTGATTTTTTTAACGGAATGCTTTAGTTGGTTTGGAATGCAAATTTCGATGATGTCACGTAGTAATTACACAAAATATGTTTGGAGTAGGGTAGTAAATATTTTGAGAGTATTGGTTGCAGAAATATGAAAGCATTGATGTTTTCATATTTCATTCGCTATATTCGCTATATATATATTTTTTTTTTCGAATTTCCGTGAGGGTCAGTTGCTAATTGGATTCGTTCTGTCATCTTTCAGAAATCGGTGAGTGTCTTGGCTCCGATGAATTATGTTCTGCCGAGTTATGTGCAGGAATCACAGAAGGATACGAGTGCAGTTTATC
The DNA here is from genome assembly GCA_921293315.2 of Nemurella pictetii. NCBI lineage: Eukaryota > Metazoa > Arthropoda > Insecta > Plecoptera > Nemouridae > Nemurella > Nemurella pictetii. The sequence goes on along the minus strand of OV121118.1, from coordinate 6,375,918 downwards.
TAAAACGAACAATAAATTCTCGACGAGAATGTGTCCGGAAAACACAACCGAAGCAACAATAGCGAGAGCGCGACTTTCATTCTCAGGAATGACTTGTACACAAAGCAAAGATGTCAAAGTTTATGCCAGAGAATACATCGAGGTGTTCAAAAGGAAACTGACCCGGGAGTGTGATCTCCAAGTCGTAAACGTCAAATGCTTATCTTCAAAACAAACCAAGAGTCAGAATGAGACGGTTAAAGTAGGATTGAAAATGATTTGCGTGCTTGGCGATGAGATGAGAAACTGCGAGGCAGGGAAGTGCAATATAACAGCAGCAGGAAACGCGAGTGCTTCGTGGAAAACCATTGCCATGCTGAAAGAATCGTTCAACAATGAAATATTACCCACTAGGCGAGTAAAATGTTATTTATTAGCAATAATGAATTGACACTTTTTAATGAGGAATTAACCGTTGTGGCTAGGTCGTTGCATCTTTATGAGTGGGTTTATCTAGCTCATAACTATATAACTATAAATAACTATATATTTTTAATATGTTTTTAAAGTTTATTTTTTATTTTTTATGGTGCTCTTTATTTATGGGGTTGAGAAATCCCTCGGGGCCAGCATCCCCCAGATACGCCATTTATGCATTTATAACCGAACAAATCTAATTTGCATTTAATATTTTCCAGCAGAATAAGAAACTACGAACTAAGTATTGTGCCTAAGAGCTTTCACGTCAGACTGAAAACGCAGAGGCAAATCTGTTCTCATGACCATCACAAGAAGTTATTCATCAAACACAATGTGACAAGCATCGACCCTGTCAGCCCTGCAAGCGCCTACAAAAGGAAAGCCGGGAAATGCAGCGCGGGAAACGTGTGGGACGAAGATCTACGGATATGTACTCCCTGCGCGAAGGGGACTTACCATCTGAAAGGTAACATTTGTGTGTCTTGTCCACGGAATTCAACCACGGACTTCGAGGCTGCGAAAAATATCGAGAGCTGTAAACGTGAGTCATTATTTTTACCTTATTCATATTTTTATACCATTGGCATTTCCTCTACTTACAGTTTGATAAACACCCCAAATATTTTTGTACAACTATACTAAATGTGTCACAACCTCACCATAATATTCACCAGTCAGTTGTACGCTTAGTCCACGCCTTGCAGCTGCCCATTTTCTTAGCACTGCAATGCAGTAGAAAAATCCAACTCACCAACAACCCTATGTTACATACTATAGGTAAATGCATACTCTAATGTGCAATAAATCTGCATGCATTGCGTTCTCTTACCTAGGATATCAATGCAAGAGCTACATAAACGATCTGAAAGGTTGGATTGAAAGCCCCAACTATCCAGGCAATTATCCGAACAATGTGGAATGCACTTGGGTGATCAAACCGCCGAAGGGTCGAAGACTCCTAGTTATTATTCCTGAATTGAAGTTCGCTGGAAACAAATGCTCAGATCACATAGTAATGAGAAAATCAAGTATGTCGTACAAAGTTACTTCTGATAGTTAGTATATATCAATGTAAATATATACATGGTTTTTATATATGAATTATAGAAAAGGTGTATTCTAATTAGAGTAGATTCTCATTCTGAATTGATACTTCTCTTCATTATACGATGATGTGGTTTAAGCCTCGCGCTTACCACAAGACTTGTGCTTTTTTACATTATATTATATATTATATAATAAAGATACAAGCTATCTAGTTAAAATATCTCTGAACACGTGTGTTTAATGTCCAGTAATATATATTTTATAACACGGTAAATCGTTTTCCAGAATCACCATACTCGGTGATTACCTTCGAAGCTTGCAAGTCCATGGACAGTCCTCTGGCATTCATCGCAGAGAGCCAGCGGCTTTGGATCCAATTCAAATCGGATGGCTCAAACAGCTCTTCGGGATTTCACATACCTTTTGTGACATATAATGGTAATTAGTCGTTACATATTTAAAATTTACACGTCTCTAGGCAATTATTTACATCTTGTTCTTCGTGTTGTAGCGTTATGGTACACGCCTTTCGGATACACTCTTCTGTATATATTCATCTCTACTACATTTAACTGCAACGCATGAATAATTTCATGCTAGTAAATTGTCATGCACCTACTCAATATAAATATTATTGTGGAACTCGTACATATATTATAACTAAGCAATTTGCAATAACAAGAAAGAGACGTTGGTGGCATGACAAGTGCAAGATGAATTAGTGAAAATAATTGAATTACAACAATATCTCTAGCTCGAAGTGCGTGAAAATTAAACAATCTAGTAACTTCGTGATGTTTTTCCGATATTCTCGTATGTTAAGTGCAATTAATAAGAAAAGCTATTTCAGAAGAGTACCAAGCTCTGATAGAAGACATCGTCCAGGACAGGCGACTCTATTCTTCGCAAAACCATCTGGAAATTCTACGCGTGAGTGTGCAAACTTGTCAAATACAGTTGAACACAGTTTTCAAAATTCCAAACGATCAGTTTTCGGAGCTTACATGATCTCTGAAAACAGGAAATAATAAACTTAGAAGTTCTCAACTTCAGCTTTACTTAGTTACAGTTTGTACAGTTTTTCAGATTTCAAGATTAACTGCATTTTCTAATTGGTCAGATTATTCAGTAGAGTCGGCAGTTAATTGTTGCTATAAAATCTTTTATGGTCGCCTCTATTAATGAACCAATTAAAAGAACGTTAATGAAACAAGCTAAGCTTACGACATGGCATCGATTTTGACATTATCTCCTATTGGCTGATTAATCCGGATGTAAAACAGATATTTTCCACCACAAAAAATGATATCTTAACCCAAAAATATCTGTAATTACTTGGCAACAGGAAGGTTAGGTGGCGGTATCACTCGAGTTTATTTTAATTGAATTTACCACGAATTGTTTCAGGACAAGAAATTGCTGGATGCTCTGATTGAAGTGATCGCCCAACCGATTAATTATTATAAGTATTCAAATGATCAGAGAAAAATGTTTCCGAGCTCTTTTATCCGGCTGATGACGCCGAAGGTGAGAAAATTCTTTTCCTATCGAAGGAGAAGATAGCAATGGCAACCTAGCCTAACAGGGGGTGTACATTTATAAATAGTTGCAAGTCGGAATGCTACTTACAAGAGAATTGTAGGCATCGTTTCGTTATATGCTAATGCTAGACGTGAACTTGGCGTTCGAATTATTCAAAGATGTGATCAACATGCGAATGATGATTTGAATGTATTTTTATTTAATTGACTTGCCTATCAAACTTATTCTGTACCGCAGCCGTATATATTTCCGTGTTTACTCGTTTTGGGTGGCTGGTTCGAATAATATAAGATTTCCTGACTAAATTTAATTATTTAATAGCTCAAAAACTTATTCGATGTAATTCATTTTTTACAACAGAAGACATATAACGAGGTCATGTCGTGTTTATTTTTATAAGAGGTCTAAATTCATGTATATTTTTCTTAGAATAGCGCTGGTTTTCTGGTTGATAATCTATGCTCTGCAGATAGAGCCATTGTTCTTCAAGTGAGAAACGCCTACGAAATGTCATGCTATGTCATGCCTGGACTGATGTTTTGTGGTTTTGTGCATGTCATGACAAACTTCGAGCCCTCGGCTTTGGCGACAAACTTCAGACGGTTATTTGGTCAATGCCAAACATCTGAATCATACACAATGATAATGATATGCAGCATTTATTTGTCGAAGATTTGGATCAGGGTCATATTCACAAACCCAATTTCCAACATCTGAGCTCCATGCACCTTACATTTTTGTAGATGGAGCACAAGGGATGCGAAATTTCGATGTATAATAATAATAAATTGTTCTTTCATTGATAATTTCGCCATTTTAATATGTGACTAGTTAATACATCAAAATAATATATTATAGATCTAATATACCTAATTGCTTTAAATAAGTGGTTAACAAGATGACTACACCTTAATTAATGTTTTGGTTTGTTTCAAATAGTTAATTAAATGCGTTACATTAAATTAAACGTGGAAACACAATGAGGTAGGTAGTCCATATGAAAATCTAATCAACGTGATTAAAACTCTGTCACATATTAGGAAACTAAACGAGTGCGAATAGAGAAGTAAGGAAGAGATTTAAATTTTTGATACAATTAGAAACAAACAAGTACCTGCTGAAGACATTTATACTTAGCCCTAAAAATCAATTCTTAAAGTAAACCCTTGATTCGTAATTTGTGTAACTCTCAGACAAGTGTATCCAGCGTGTAGACGCCTTCCTCGCTGCTGCTGTGCAAAGAACTCAGCCCCGTGTCAGAATTAGAGTCAACGTCATTGTGTATGACTGCCACAGTCGTAATCACATTGTGTGAAGTCCGTTTTAAAATACTTTTCGGCGCGGCTGTCAACTGTTGGTTGAATTTCACAATCTCTTGGAGCCTAATTGTCTCTCTGTCGGTCGCTTCAACTTCCGCCTGTAGTCCGCTCAAGTAGTGATGTCTTGATACTAGCACTGCCTCGCTCTCCGCTAGCGCCAAAGAGTTCGACTCCAACTCCTTAGCGCCCACATCCAACTCGATCCTCACGCTTTCAAACTCCCGAAGCAGAACTTCCTTAGCCCTGTGACTTTCCTCGTCGTCCACAGAACTCCTCAACGGCCGCTTCTTGCTGTACTTTTCACACTTGGCTTGCAACCTCACCAAACTCTCTTCCTCGCGCTCCAGTCTCCTGTTGACCTTCGACAACTTTTCCCACATCTCGATTCTCACGTGAAGCTCTTGGATAGTGTTGTCATCAATTGTCGTCAGATCCAAATCTTTGGTGCAAGCATCCGACTCGTCTGCAAAATTTCCGTCGTCTTCGTCGTCACGGAGTCGCATGTTATTGTCGGACGAGATCGGCGACGTCTTGTCGCTGCCGCCTTCCGCAACCCCGCTGTCAGTCTCTTCCACCTCCTTGCCGTTCAAGTACGTCTCCAGCAGGTAATTCGAGCCCAGCTTCTCCACCCTGGTCCTGTGGGTCTCGTCCTCGAAGTGCTCGATCTGGTGCTCCCTATCCTGCAGACGCATCAGTTGGCTCTGTATCGTCTCCCCCTGCGCCAAGATGAGCTTCATCAGCCGCTGGATCGACTCTGGTAACTTCTGGCCGTCGTGGTTCATCTGTGCCAAGCGCCGGGGATGGAGAGCCTCGTACGAGGGCCAGGGCAGTTTGTGTCGGTGTTTCCTCCTTCGGTGCGAATGAGACTCTCTACTCGGACTGCCCCTGCCGCTGTCGGCTTCGCCATCGATCAGTCTAAGCGTGAGTTTAACCTCGTTCTGGTTGTCGCCCCATGCGTTCCAGACTTTCAGTATCCTGGAACGGCCTTCGAGTGGTCGCTCCATCCTCCTCCAACGCTCCATGATAGCATAGGTCTGTCCCTTGGAGGCGGACGAGTTGTTGCCGTCGCCGGCAAGCAGCACGTGGATGACATCTTCGCAAGTGGTCTTGCGGTTTATCCCCGACACCCAGCGCTGGTGGCTTTCCACCCACACCGGTATGGCTGACGTCATCCTGGGCCCACACTTCTGCAAACAAAACATCGAGAATTAGCATAATATTCGGCGAGTGTTATACCGAGCAGTGATTCATGGCCTATAAAAAAAACCGAAAATTGCTTCATGTGTGTTTTGTTGCAGTGACTAGGGTAACGCATTTTTGAAAACTGTAAATGTAGAATGTGATTTTCGATGACAATCCTATTTGATGAAGCAAGTCTCGACGTGCCTTGTTAAAAACAAATGCAGGCATTCACGATAGTCTCGAGTTGACAGAAAATTGTTGGTTATTATTTATGAAAAAACTTGTGCCGCGATGATAATTGCAATATAATCCACCATAATTACGTTTTGCGTAACACGTACTATAGCTGACATTTTGTATATCAACCGCTTTCATCACTTCATCGCGTTCCGTTTGGCAGAAAAACAAAAAATACAATAGGAAATCTTATCTGTTTACGCAATCTCGTTCGTGTCCATTTTTCCTTGAAAATATTTTATTATTTCGCAGTCTCCAATCAGTTAACACGATTGTGTGCAGTTTTAACTGTGTGCATGGGAATTTGGAACTTTGTACAAAAGCAACGAAAGAATAATGCAATTTTCTCTTTTATTGTTACCAGCCTAGTCACCGAGCGATCAATTATCTGATTAGAAACGTATCAAAATGTTGAGACAATGCCTACACATAAAACCTGTTAAGAGTTCTCTTTTTACTTCGATTGAAGTCCAAAATACGACTTAGCACTGCTTGACGCTGCTCAAGGAACGTGTGTGCCGATTGAGTTACGAGTCTACTGCCTCGATTGCAGCTGGTAATCGTATTTTCACGCATTTCCCTCAATCGCCTGAGACACAGAATTGCAATTAAATAGCATGAAAACTCGGTGCTCCAATTCCACGCTTGTTACAACCTGTTACATATCTGTAATCGTCAAGTCACACGGTAATATTTTGACTCATTTTTTATATTTCTCAATGCACTAGTTCTACATGCATGTGAAAATTATGCGTGCGGTAATAGGCTATGTGATTTTTTTCTCGTAAAAATAAATACTTGTAATATACTTGGTAATATAATATCCATAATGTATGTAATAATACCAGTTTAACTATAGTTTTAATTTACACTACGCGGTTTATCATTGTAAATAGAGAATCAAAATCAATAACACTCCCACGATCGAAAATATTACACGAATTTATTTGCTCGAAAAATTAGTCTAAATATTAAAATGCAGCAAGGACAAATAAAATTAAAGACATCGAAAGCCCGGTGTCTATTGCTACTTGCACGTTTTCCTTTTCTCCTGCAGTCAAATCGTTGAGATACAAGTTTTACAAGTCAAAGATAAATGTCTTTAGACCACAACCCCCTTAAGTTAAAATGTTTATTCAAATTATGCTTGCAGTTTGAAAATTTGGTTACGTGATGACCGATCAATTCAAACAACTCCCTAATTCGCATAACATTTATATCGCATTGAAAGTCATAATACTCGTTTATTATGACATGTTTTTTCTGCTCATCAGTCTTGGAAACTGAATTTGGCGTTCCTGTTATTGTGCAGAAAGGTGTGGCAGCACACCATGTGCAGACCCGTTTTGCAAGCCTTCACAAATAGATCATAATATTATTATATTCTTGTGCATTGCCCGCAGATATCGGATCAGTTAGAACATTATAATTTCATTTTAATACCATTATTTTATAATTTGCAGCTCTGGAAATGCGGGAGGTTGTATAGATAAGTGCATTATATAGTGGTAGTGGATAGTGGATAGTGGATAGTGGATAGTTGATGAGGTCAATCAATTTGCTCATGCCTTTCGATGCTGGCAAGTCCCATTTCTCAACATCGGCGCGCAAAGATTCGGAACAAGCAGCCGATTTGAATTGAGAGCAATGCATGCTTACTCAAAATGAAAGAACCATGTCAGCCCTTTAGGCGAACACAAGTGTGGGTCAGTGTCCATCCGACTAAGACACTCACGTAAACGTTGTTTACATAGAAATTTCACCACAAGTACATTTATGGAAATGTGTTGTGTTTTTTATAAGGAACTTGACGAATATGTTAATTGGTTTGTTGAAATTCTATTGTAATTGTAAATTACGAAATTCTTTTAATTAATGTGCGACTCTGCAGATTTCTCTGATTATGCTAAATTGTAATTAAACTCTCGAGAAAGAGTTAGCCGCCAACAGTGAGTTTTGATTCACCCTGAGGATAGCATAAATGAGAAACTTTCATTACCTGTATACCTATACGAATGCAAAAGTATAATTTTTTGTAGTATTCCCAATGACACTTGTTTAATGACCTAGTTCGCCGGTGCTGCTGACTTTAATCGTCACACACACAGTAGCACTTGCCTAATTATAATGTAAAACAGGAATAACATTGTTAAGGTGGTCTAGCGTTGCCCCTGGCTAACTTCTACCTTTCACCTGTTGGCAGATTATCGTTTAAAATTTAGATTAACTAGGCTATATGCAGGCTCGCCAGGCACTAACTAGTAATTAGACTTGTTGCTCTATTGTTGCGAATCTAAACAGTAGATCGCCTACCGTCGTCTCTTGCCATATGACAATGGGTTATGATTGAAGAGAGGAAGTCCCATGTTGTTGTTTACAAGGATTTCAATGACGGCGTGAGAAGTCGAATTCATATTTTTCCATAAAAGTTATTACGTATGTAGTTTTGTTGTACAAGATTTTCCTCGTTTTGGTTCAAAATAATTGCGCTGAAGAATATAAAGTTATCTTTGAAAGACATCGCGTACGGTGCCGTGCCATTATGCGTGCATGTACCTCAACATAATCATACTTTTGTTGCAATCTGAGGACACGTTAAAAAGATGAGCAGCCTTGATAGCAAAACTGTGACATTGTCAAATGTGTGAACGTCGGGCTGGAAAGTGGACAGTTGATATCTATCATGGGGACATGCTGTCGAAATTATATCAGCGGATATTATAATAAAGCTAGCAACTAGCAAGTCAAAGCCAGAATACAGGTAGAAAGTTCTGTGCTTTTTTCGCCAAGAAATTCCTAAATGTCACCAGGCCAACTAGATTTTAGCAGAGTAATTAGTTAACTAGGTTTATTACGGAGCTGCATTGTTTGTTTAATTGAAACTAGTAATTATATTCTAAAATAAAAGTGAAAAGCTGTTGTAATTTTATAAGTCTGAGCCCGAAGGCTTGACCAGACTGTGGTTTAGCTTGGTAACTCGATCATTACCTACATGTAACGTATAGCCTTCAGGCAAAGTATGAGATATCGATTTTTGATCGATAATCTTTAATCTAGATGAACCTTGTTTAGTTGTCTACCATGTGATTATTATTCGTCCTGGATTCCAGTAATAAATGCACTTGCTTAACTTTCTAAAATCATACTTTTAAATAAAATCGTGTAGGCATAACAAAATTGTGACTTTAATAAAACTGTCACAGCTTACTCTATGCGGTCATATTATTTTTATTAATACTAGATGTGACTCAACTCAAGATCGTCTACAAAGCTTCTCAAGAGATCTTGCACATGCTAGCACTTGCAAGCGAACACCTGCAAAAATAATCGCACATTGATAACAATGTATAAAATTTAATCAAAACAGTTTGGGGCATCTACGCATGACGCTAAGACATTAATATTTAAAAACGACGTTATATTCATCCTCCCATTTTAATCGCGAGCAACTCTGTTATGATTGTCAGATAATAAGCACACAACAATATGTAATTGTGCCATCATGGATCGAAGCTTCTTTTGTCTTCTCACACAAGAACAAATACTGTAAACTGACTGCGTGTCAAAATGATTGCAGCTACCCTTCCGGAAATCTCAATCATTTGTTGGATTTAAAACTAAGAGTAAGCGTTCGGTTTGTTTCCTCGCCATCCATGTCGATCTAGCAGCGAACGCGATGCTGATCACAGGAACGTGACTTGCCATTAGTTCCGCCACCACGCAAAGGTAAAGAAACTTAGACAATCAAGGTAAGGACCTTCGAAATCTGTGCTGAACGTCTGAGAGTGAAAAATGGGTTCGGTGACAATTTGTCTGCAGCTTGTTCGGATCTAAGAGCATAAACTGCGCGCTTTTTTTTCACGTCTGTTTTCTGAAGTCATTTTGTGAATGGACTGCCACTATTTATCAACTTGACATCAATTGCTCCTCATTTTTGTCATGATTCTTAAGCAATTGCATCAGTTGATTATGATTTATGCGCAATGCCAACGATAGAAAATCACTTATTAATCTGTCTTTATGACGCTACCAGACTTGTCCTGTTAAAAAATGTAAATATTTTTATTAGGTATTTTCTAGAACAGCAAACTATAATTGCTGGTTTATTTAATTAAAAAAAAACATTTCGATATTCAAGGCTGCTGCCTTTCGTGTCCTTCGATGTCATTTCAGTGCAGGATAATCGGCATCATTGAAGATAATGATCAATCGCAGAAACGTTGGGTATAATTATGAAAATTATCATTTATGATGCCGATTGTTGGCTAATTTATTTAATTAATTTTAATTTCTACGACGCCACACTCATTCTGTCAAGCAATAATTAAAATATTAATTATTCGTTTTACGTTTTACCATCTTTATAATGAGGTGTCGTCATAAAAGATGGGCCAGTAAAACGTCCGGTTTTCTATACCAGTAAATATGCGACTATTAAAAGATATCTAGCTAAGCAGCATAACTTAACTTAAGATCTCGATAAATGCTTTATGGGTGACTTTCCTGTGGCTTAAAAGTCAAAGTGCCTTGAAGTTTGCACACTCCATTTTTCAAAAGGAGTACATTTAAACCAATAAAATTTATTGATGAGGTTAGAACAGGTAGAACGCGGCAAACGTTTTTCTCTCCTAATTATACCAAATTGAATAAACTAAAGACACTCATATTTCTTGTAATTTGAAATTCCTTCGAGTGAGACGACTTCAACCACCATTGCATGTGGACCACCACGGGGGTAGCATGCATCAATTCTGTGCAGCGCAAGGCAGACATGTCTGACGATTTATCGGTGAGACTTAAAAGCATCTGTCAGCGGTTTGACCAATCGAGATCGGTCAGTGGATGTTGTTTAGAATCATCCGGCGGAAATACCGAACCATCTCGACACCAATAAAAAAAAATTAACACCGTGCACAGCAAAGTATTGATACGAGGTAAGAAATATTAGAAATAAGAGGAGGTAAAAGTTATCAATTCACTATATTTTACCAACAGTCTAAAATAAAAATCTAGACAGAATTTCTACAAGCTTTTGTAGATTCTAAGTTCACAAAGTTTTTTTATTGTCCAGTTTTACTAAATTTGCATGGTGGAAGACTTTTTCATGGGCGTCAAAAAGTGTCTAGGGGGAAATATATACTATGTTGACTTATAATCACTAGGACAGGTGAGAAAATTAATTCTAATTAGCCACTCACTTAACGGTTATTACTTGCACCCGTGTACTTATTGGCAAACGTATGCGGTAAAGGTACCAGCAGTTGTACCAGCATGCTTCTACAATCGGGGATCTTTGAATAAACGAAGTTCTTGTAGCTTGTATAATTACTACACAAAGCCTTTCGGCCCTCCGTGAAATCAATTTTCTCATTCCGAGTAGCGAAAAAGAATTGATTCCTCGCTTGAAGATGCATTGTTCAAACTCAGGTCATTCAACGCCGGTAAGAAGACTATACTTCCTCGTTTCCGTATCCGGTCCTCCTACGATCGTACATCATGAAAATTATGCGCGGAAACGTAAGAAGCGTGAATGAAATAGTTATGAATTATTATTCCGCTCTTAGCTACATTAAAACTTACCGAGGAGGTTTTGTTTTATTTTACCAGACCTTGTTTGAAATTGAGTCAATAACCTGAGATTGTGGGCGCGCGACGGAAGAATAATAAACGCTTATTATTACTTTCGTCGAAACTACACGGCCAATGTTAATGTTGAATACCTATTTCATTTTTGCCAAATTTTGGAGCTACGCTACAGTACATGATCGTCTAAAGTAGGTACCGACTAGACTAGAGCTACTTCATTTTCCCATGGGTCTCCGCTCGCTTTCCACGGTCTAGTACACATAGTAATCGATATCCGTTATTATTTTATCTATATATACCTAGTAATAACTAAAATAAGTATATAGCAAAGAAAAGTATCGTTTCATTAGCACCTACTTTTGTTCGATACGTTTTGCTAATGGTGGTAAGAGCTTACTACGATCAAGTGGACCGGAAAGGTAACTTGAAAAACTTTGGACAAGTCCATTACACGGGAGATAGTCGCAGTCAGCTGCCCAGCTGTAATTATTGTTTTGTCAGTCCTTACACCAATCATTAGCTCAAGTCGGTAAGAGCTACCTGTTACCTACAAATAAGGGAGATAATATATTTCCTGTCCTCGACGAATAAATTCGTTTAGAAAAGCATTGGCTGCTGCTTCAAGACACTTGACCCGTCAAAATGTTATTTGTGTTTCCTAAAAGATGTTCGGTAGCGGCCAATTATCTCCAAACAATAATTAAAACATGTTCAATCTTTTTCAAAGATCACGATCTGTATAGGTTTAATTATCATACGAAACGTAACTTTGCTTAGAACTAAGATTTTTTTATGGCTAAACAAGGCAGATCGTTTGAGTAGTCGGTTCACTTTTGATACAAGAGAATTTGTGGCTATAAGATCTTTTATTTGTTTTTAGTTGTTCAAGAAATTTGGTAGCGATTCGAGATTCTCGGAGTGCAGAATGAACCACGGTAATCAAGAAGACCAGTTTATCCGGCTATAACCCAAAGGTACCTACAGTCCCAAACAGTAGCAATCAAATTAGATTCGGAGATGTAAAACGATTTGCCGTTCCCTAATATAAACAATCTTCAATTTGTGAGAAAGAATAATCAGCAATAATTACGGACATTTTAAAAAGAAGCATCATATCATTTCACAGCTATATATAAACATTGGTGTATTCTTTCATTGTTAAGCCGGCTCATAAAAATTCAGCAATATTCTGAACACACCTAATAGCTGAGAAGCGCCAAGACTCGCAACAAAAAAAATCAAAATGCTTACAGAACGAGTACTACCAGAGATAAACGAAATATATGAGCAAAGTATCCAATCGTTAGTGCATGTATCTCTCAATTTACAAAAGAAATCCCGTCTAACAATTTTTGCCATAACTCCACAATGGATCGACGCAGCAATAAATATTATGCCTATTATCATGACTTTTATAATGCCTTTATCGACTCGATTAATTATTTCCCCGAGATCGTGATGAGAGGAATCTCTACGCAAACTTCTCGGAATCTTCGGGCAAGTTCGCCGAACCGGCAGGCGATTTCTCGGGAGAGACGAATTGTCAGACAGTTTGGTACGGACATATTTTTCAAGCACGCAAGACTTTTGATAGAACCTTCTGGCGTTCGGCATACCTTGCAGTCGCAGAGAGTGCGCGGTGATCGCTCGGAGGAGAGAACTGAGGTGATGCCACACACGGTCGCCTGCACTTGATTAGTGAAAACTTGTTTTAGGCTTTCCTGCGGCTAGATCTGCTGGAGTGGGGTTATCAAAACGTCGAGGAGGGGGGCCATTTGTTATCACTGCGGTCACGGAAAATAGACAGAGTTTCTTTGTCGCTCGCTGTGGATTAGCGCCTGAATGCAAGTTGACTTGGGTTAGAATTTCGATCAGTTTCAAGATCTATTGAAACATATCGTGCATATTTGAATAAACCTAAGGTTGCTCCATGCACTGTCTCCATTACTTATTTATTAAACACGAGCATTATAATAAATAATAAGATATTATTCATTGAATGGCGCAGAGCAAAATATGGGCCACGATCTCCTCCTTTCTCTTTCTCACTGTCATTTTTTTTCTTCTTCCAATTTGTTGTGATTAATTGATTAAAATCACTCATCGACACCATTAAATCGACCATCTGTCAGAGTCTTGTGATCGGAACGCAAGAAAACGTTGCGATACGTGGAATACATGATCGCGGCCACTTACAAAAACAAACGAAATATTTACAGACAGTCCATTATTAATCTACTCTATGTTTACGAGCATTATATTCGAGGAGAGAAAAAAACACACAGTTCTCTAATGATAAGTTATTGACTTTCCTACATTATTTTTTTCTTCAGTCAAGGCCTGACTATTCTTGCTTTTATTGGGCTTGTATTGCTATGGTTACGCCGGCGTCTCCGACCCAATGCAGGCCCGCTAGACTGGGATAACAATATCACCTGAACCATGTGTAGCATACCGGTTATGTGGGTCATCCATAGGTTAAGAATTCTTCCACCTCTTTGATCGTACTATTAAAATATGCCAGGGATTTTTCCTTCTCAAAACCTGACTCACGATCTTTTTAATAATCATCGTATTGCGTGAAATTAATAATGCCATTAAAATAAGAATCAGGGGTCAATAATTATCATGAATGTTTCCCGCAGATCGAAGGAAATTGATAAATCGGTTTGGGTACCCCCAGACGGGCACGTTTGACCCGTAGAGGTCAGCAGACCCAAGGCTGGACGGCTCGCTCGATTCCATGTTAACTTTTACACAAAAACCTCTTCACAATCGACTCGACTCGGCGATGCGAGTGAAACATAAAGCTCGAGTCTCCATTCCTCAGCGCTGTTTTGCGCCGAGCCTAGGCGTTAAAATAGGCCACTCCGCTTAGAATACAGGCGCCGGCATCCCTCGAATTTGTTTTGCTTCAATTATTCAAAATTCTTTAGGAGCGTATTCTCGTAGCGACTCGTCCGAGTATTTTTTCTTTGTTCCATTGGTAATCACCCTTCTCGGTGAGTTTAAAAACAGTTATCAGTCGCTTTCTTGGCCATCTCAATCATCGTCATCATCGTCGTCTTAATCCCAGGACCACGGCCAAGCCTTTATAGGAACCGTTTTCAAAATGTCGAGGATAATTCCAATTAGTTTTACTCGGGCGAGTAATTTTTCATCGAGGAAACATATTTATACTTCTCGCGAGCGATACGAAAAATTGATGTACACGTCTCCGGTCCCGGCATCTCCAACAATGGAATACGGCGTCCATTTGAATGGGAATAATATGATTTCTCAAGTTATAATAACATGCTAACCGTACGTTCCTCTCTACGTGGCTCGGTGCTGATGCAAATGTGTCGGATCTGATTATTTGTGGGCATGACAGTTCAATCTATTCGAACGCGTGGACTCCTCGCGCGCCGCGCATTCAAGTCTCCCATGTCGAAATCACAACGCAGCGCGCTGCGGTGCCTTCCTGAGGACACAGAGGGGTGCAATCCTGCGCAGGGCTGCTCGCGTTCAATTGCCAGCTATGATCCAACACCACACAGAGACATTTAATTTGCGCAGCTGTTCAGAAATATTGCGCAGTACATAACACCGCCAAGAGCTACCTCTCTATGTCAATACTGTTATTATAATAATTTGTCATCAGCGCAATTTTCTCCCTAAAGAAGAAATTAGGCCGTGCGGCCACAGACCATTTATTTCCTAATCACGAATTATTGTTAGAAGAACACATTTTGTGATAATAATGATGTATTTTTCCTCGGGCGGCCACACATCATGTTTTGAAGTATACCCATGGCTGATGCCACACCTCTGCATGATCTGACGGCGACCGGCCAGCGTGGCCGGGAGGAATCGATTTAAAAAACATCTCATTTCAACTTGTGCCGACACAAGTCATTAACATTAGGCGCATACTTATATACAATAAACAAGGTCGTTATATCAACTAGATATCTGTTTGTATTCCATATCCAGAGTGCAGAATGAACTGGGCACACAGCGAGCAGCGAGCATGCAACGGAGTTGTTTGTTTATGTAGTTTTACCATCGTTTGCTTTTGCGGACAATGATTGCGTTCGTATTTATGTTGTGGATGTCGCTTCAGTCTTTTTGCACTCGAAAAAAGAATGACTTAGAAATAAGCGTGTGCCCGATTAGCGAGGTTTTCCTGAGTTCTACGCGATGGATATCGATGAAGCGATCCTGCAGCAACGCATTGAATTTGCTCTGCAAGAATCAAAAGTGGCTTTGAAGCCGCTTAGGATGTAGCCATACAGACGTGTTACAGTTTCCTCCACTATTCTGTACGAACATATGATATAAAAAATCTGAAAAAATTGCTCTTTTCCAGTTATGTTGGCCCGAATGTTTACCGATGATTTTTTTCAGACAATTCTTAATTACAGCTTCGCTGTGAGAGAACCATTTTTTATGGTGTAATTTGGGTAATGATCCTGCCAGAGCAACC
The DNA here is from genome assembly GCA_921293315.2 of Nemurella pictetii. Taxonomy (NCBI): domain Eukaryota; kingdom Metazoa; phylum Arthropoda; class Insecta; order Plecoptera; family Nemouridae; genus Nemurella; species Nemurella pictetii. The sequence goes on along the minus strand of OV121118.1, from coordinate 6,360,078 downwards.
AATGAGGTATTCTGCGAAAACAAATAAGTTTTTTTGCCATCTGATAAACGGTTATTGTGTGTTGTTATTAAAGTTCTTAAATTTCACACAACTAGTAATTTTAGGATTCTTATTTTTTTTAATTTTAATTGCTTTTTCACATGAATCTCTACGGTATTCGTTTCAAAACGGGCCCCGGCACTACCAGCCAATTTGGAACTGCAGTTACGACGAACATGCATCGGTGCACGTTGCATTTAAGTGCATTACAACAAGAAGATACGAAAAGAACTATATACTAATAAGTATGAACGTGTTGTTAGCATTCTCGCGAGACGTTAATTAAGAGTCATTAGTGTCATTATTAGTATTGAAATAAAATCAACTCCCAGCTATATGCAGTGGCAAATATATACTTAGCATGTTCTGGTCTTACATTCCTCCTGAACTGTTGCATCGTACGTCTGGCCTACTGAAAATTTTCATCGGGTTTTCGAAAACACTATAAACTAGAGCTAATCAACGAAATGGTCCTGGAGAGATTCTGCCATCTTACCACCGCCATCCAGTTTAAATTAATTGGTAATTGGTAGAATATTCATTGGCACTTAGTGGGGCACTCACCTCAACTTAAAAGCTGACAATGCACACGACCCACTAAGGACTCACTAAGAAAACGACCCTGAGACTGCAAGATCTGCAACTTATCTACAAAAGATAGTTTACAAAGTTTTCCCAATAAATCACAGCGTATAAAGTGAAAGAGGTTGGAGATTTTCAGCACCGATTTGCTATTCAATGTCTTGCATCGCGAGATACAAATAATCGCCCGTTTGTTACAATATATGATATCGATCGATCGGACCTAATAAAAGCTTGCAAGTCGCGACAAGCATTTCATTTGTTGCTGGCAGCAATCGGAAAGCCACTGCAAGTAACGAATCATCGCAGCGCTCGGCTACCTATAACGTTGTGGCATTGAACCATTGTATAAATCACATTATTGTTCGAGCACACAATTCGCAATGTAATTACTGTGCAAACGGTGTCGCCTGGCCGGTCGTCGCGATGCACACAGGCATTGCCAAGTTTGTCTGTCCTCGCCGTGTCTCTCGCTCAATCTCCTGCAGCCAGGTTGGCGCAATGCTATGCATTTCTGTCACCACACCGAGAACACCTCTTCGGTAACGGCCGCAGATTCAGCGTGAACGATTCGCCGTCTCGACTCTAAGCTTTTCTTGTACCGAATGTAAAGTACGTTCCACATGGTCTGGCGAAGACAACAAAGAGATCGACAGAGCTCAACTTAACATCAAACAATTTCTTCAGCTCAATGGGCAAGAAAAAATAAATCTTAAATGTACCTGGCTATTAAAAAATAAAAATGCATTCGTATATATTTTACATTATATTTACGTGTTTAACATCTTTTCTTTATGCAGCGCATTAAATCGAATGGCTGTAAAACTCGTTCTCCGATAGACAAGTACACATTATATAACTGTATTATTAAATACACATTAGAGCTCAATTACGCCATTATTGTCTAGTGCGGTAGCCGCACTTGTTTCATTAGGCCGAGTTGTACCTTCTTTTGCTCTTGTTTCGAACGTCTTGGAGACCCGGCATTAGAATAGGTGCAACATTTCAAGATGGTTCTTCTCAGGAAGCCTGTTGCACCCATTTAATCGAAATGGATGTCGGAGGTAATAATTCGATGAAAGTTATCCAATGCAGAAAATCTATATTTTACTCGCTGAGGGCTGGGCAAATCGTGTGGTCGAATTGCGCGCGGCTGTCGCAAAACGAATGCCGGTATAAATGGTATGCATTTCATTATAAATCATCGAAAGGCATAAATAATTCACATTCGGAGAGTGTTTATATTTTGGCACCTCGCGGGTTGTATGTAGGTTGCACCGTGCCGCAGCCACCGCCGCCGCCGCTGCTGCGAGGAATGGAATAGATTTGAACTTGGATCGTGCGCGGATTTGGGCGGGCCAATGGCCTACCGAGAGAGATTCGAACTCGGACACTGGCCTTTATCTTAGGACGTTATGAAACAGGAGCTAGGCTTCATAACTCAAGTGTAACCTCAGACATCTTATTAACTTTTAGTCGAGCTTCACTGTGTCTGAAAATGCGATGAGGAAACGATGGCCATGGTTATTTGGTGCATGTGCCATGAAGATGATTTCCATTTTCTTGGATTCTCTATTAGATACTTTGAGAGAATCGATCACTGTTGTGTTTTTGCCAGTGGCACTTTGCGCGTGAGCTAGGAATCGTGGACCACCTGTATGTGATATCTTACCCTCTTCATGCTAGAGAAAAATATCGGATGATGGTGTTTGATTGTTGGAAAATAATAGTAAAGGGTGAATTTGTTGTATGATTTGACACGCCTTCCAAGGAAATGTAATTTATTTGTTTCTCGGAAAAGAAAATATATGGTTTGTATCGAGTTATAAAGGATGATATTTCCAAATAATAGGTTTGAAATATAAAATAGGGAAGTGCTGACTTCAGATCGTGATCGGCTCCGTAAGGTTTCCATGTATACTTTTTATAAGACTACGTAATACAGCTCTGTGATCAATTACATCGCAGACCGTGATTTGTAAAATTCTATATAAATCTACGTCTGCGTTTAAACGATCGATGGGTAATTGTAATTGGCATGACACTAATTCTTAAATAAATCTTTCGATGAATTATCTAATTAATAAGTTAGGCAAATCAACTCCTAAACCTGTTGGACGACACCTTTTAGTTAGGTGGACAATCAGCCTGACTCCTAATTTGCATACCCGTGTCATTGAACATCTGTTGCTTTAGCTTCGAACAGTGTCCATTCAAAAATAGCAGTCAGTAAATACAAGCCTTCCTTGTTGATAAATTCATCCAACTGCTCCTCATATCTAGGAGAACATTTCTTTTGGGAACTTTCAATTTCCAAGTCAAGTCGAAATGATCTGTTTTGCTTGCGTTGCTCAATATGAAGCAATGCCGCTTTTTTAAGAGCATTCGAGAATACATTTGTGTTCATTTGATCAGTTTGAAGTTAAACTCGTGACAATCGTTTTCTGCTCGGAGGCCAGGCCCTGTCCCGAGCCCACCTAATGATAAATTGTCCCAACCCTGCATTAGCTTTTCATTCCTTCACACGTCAAGCGGAGATAAATATGAATCATTCGCAGCGTGGGCGTCTCTTCTTTGCTTTGAAATTTGAAAAATTAACACCTCTGGTAATAAAAAAAAGCGTTCCTATCAGTTTCGGAGAGGGTTAATCGGCTCTCCTTATATTCCTGAGACGGTCTATTCCCACCCTTGGCAATGAAAGTAAAGGTTGTCACGACTGTTTGTGGTATAATCTTCGAGGATGGTGAGAATTTTAACAAAGATTTGTATACAGGAATTCTTAAACCGGCAACAAGATTCAAGAGCCTAACTTTACGTTTTTATTACATCCTCTAAAAATGCTTCCTTACATTCATTTTCAGTGTCAGGATGTGTTTTTTTTTTGCTGTTGTTTTGATTTGGCTTTTGTACACCCGATTGTGTTGACCAGCCATGGCGCTTGTAAATTGAAGGTGAAGAGTCTAAAGTCGACCTATTCTCATCTTTAATAGGCTGGCAACGAAGGGCGAGTCGAAAGTACGTGCAGACGCCACAACGTGAGTAATCTATTCATTCTCTCAGCCTCTCTGCTTGTGTGATCGTCATCTCGTAGGAATGGAATGTGATTGTCACACCTTGCGACACCTTTTCGCGAGAGTAGATCCCTTGTCACAAAGTTTTGCATTTGAATATATAATGATAATATCATTGAACGTCGTTTAACTTTGCAAAACACACATCTCTCTCTCTCTGAGTGGCATTCAGGATGCTTATAATTTGCAACTAAATATGTATTGCGTATGGTGATTCTGGCAATGAAGCCATGATAGAATCAGCTCGAGAGAACTGAATTTGCCAGAAGTCCGAGGCTTTGCATTATAATTTTGACAAAGTCTTCTAATCTTCCATGAATTTCAGAAGGTTAATGAAACAATGCCTTGGATCAACTGCTGTTTCTTCAACGACGCAGCTAAAAGCATTCTTTGTCTGGAATCCCAGAAACGTGGAATGTCTTGCTGGCAGTTATACAATAACCATTACTAAAAGTCCACAATAAAATACATTCAGGGTCCAGTCAACTCTATATTCAAATCATAAGTTAGGTCTTAACTGCCAGTCGAATCGGTATCTATAATGATACCCTCTCACAAGAAAAAAAACACCAATACCATCACAGCGAGACGAGAGAGATGGAGAGAAAGATCCAAAAGTTACCAAACAGTTATTTTTCTTCACAAAATGTGTCCACATTTCACCAGTCTCAAGTTTTCTAAGAGGACTCACCTGGAAGGCCACGCGATAAAGTTAGCAAATAAACTTCTTACACGAACTCATTTTATAGTGCATATAAATCGTCGCCAAAGACCTAGATATTTACACAACCAGTGGTTCAACTTGAAATTATTTCACCACGCCACAAACACAATTTAAAACCGTTTCACCTTACTCAAATTTCAGATATAGAAAATACCTTATTAAAAATCTGACAAGGTGTCAGTGCTATAGATTGTTTTTTTTTTTGTTGTTCGCATCAAGTCGGTAGCCGCAGTTGTACGCGTGCTGGGTTGGGTCTGGCCGGGCCGGGACGCGACGGCGGGGTGCCCAGGGGGGCCTCCGGTGGGCGCTCCGGGGGACCCCGAGCCGCGTACGGAAAAGTGCGAACCTGATTTGCATCTCGCCGTCATAAACTCGCGACGGATTTGACGTTCACTGCTCGTAATGTGGCTGACCGTATGGAAACAGTCAAACATCTTGTTGCTTCTTGCGGTTTGCGCGAGAGTGTTTATGTGTGGCGAAGGGAATTTTCTTTTTTCTTGTTGACCTTTGCTCTCTGTCAAGTTCATTCGGGAAAAGTACAATGAAAGATTTTCCAGAACGAAATTAATTTAACATGTTGCGTCAGACTCAGATGATGCTGTTAAAACTGTTTAAAGACAGCAGATATTTCACACATCGAGTCACAAAAATCGAATGCCGTGTGCACTTATAATTTTTTTGACCTTATATTTGAGGTATTTTTATACGGTGAACATCATACATAATATCTCGATTTGATATTTTATTGCATGTGGTTCAGTGTGAAAAAAAATAACCATCTCTATCGCCGTAGATTATAGACTTTTCGAGTTAATAATTGAGTATAAATATACCTGCGCTCGAGCTGGCACAAAATTGGCGATTGTTTTCACGATGAACTGTCGATATTTCCAATGCCAGATATTTTGATTTACGACCAACTCTCTGCGTTGCCAAATACTCAGACTCGAGTTTCGACAGTGGAAAAGTTCGTAGTTGCGCTGCGCAGCGCCAACTAGGCATGCATCGCATCGCATGAAATATGCACCAGTCGCGCATTCAAATCACTCCGCTGCGTGAGAAAATGTGGCGCCGTTGTGTCAGATTTGAATATTAAGCGCAACCGTCACTTTTCTCAACTCGTTAAAAAATATCACATTAATGCGATTACACACCGTCAACTTCTTCATACTAATCGCAATGTAATTAATTTCATTGTCTACATTCAAAGCGGCGCTGTTAATGATCGCTAATAGGAGATTAATCGCTACTAATTACGAATTTAACTTTCAACACCTCCATGGTCATCGTACAACCCACCAGGCAATTAACAAATCTGATTTCGTATCAGTTGAATAAGAAATATCTCCATTGCCATTACACTGCAAGGCGACTCGCATAGGCATTGTTCTTCGATTTACAATAAAAAGACTGCATGAGTTATGTATTAATTTCTAATTTGATCCCCTAATTGCTTTAGTAGCTACCGGTTAGTGGTTTTAAACCAATTAGATTTCTCTTTCTACAATAGTATATAGTAAAAAAATACTTATGCAAATCATACATACCTTTTTTAGGTTACAATATTATTATCCAGTGTTCTTGGGGGTATAATCCATCAGGAAATCCGTAAATAAATTCACTCTGCATATTTTTTGCAGAAACATCCACTTTGTCGATCTTTTTGCCTATTCACTTTATTTGAAAGGCATCGCCATATAAGCGCCTGGTGAAGCACGTGCGATTGATAGGTTTGTTAGCAGCACACTACTCGATGTGAACACATGTGTCTGTCTACAATTAATATTGACTCGCTACTTTCGGCCACTCACTCTATAAATCAAACAATTCACATCCGCAATGGCATTTTTTTATCACTGAAAAGACAGCCGTTATCTATTGAGGTACTCTTGGTCTTGGTTAGCAGAGTGTTGGACGCGTTATCAGCCGGTTAGTCGTTGCAAGTCGCCGCACGAAGACACTTCGGCTTCCGGTGCCCGCTCTCCGATATAATTGCCACTTCCTTGCGAAGATTAAAGCACACTGCAGGAAAACACTGCGGACGCGGCGATTACTAACGAAATTGGATTAGAATCCATCGCAGTCATTATAACACTTTCCACAGACACAATGATGAGTTTCTCCCAATTACAAAATCCAGCTCGACAAGTTTCTGATTCATTTCCATAAATACATGACTAAAATCGCTAATACTTTGTTCGATTAACTGGCGTCCAATCAACCGTCCCCTAAATTTGGGGGAATTCGCGTCTGGTCGATTGCAGCTATAGATTAATCTCGTAACTTATGAACACCCAAGATGTTGATTGGACTTTTTCGTGTAGTCAACGCGCGACCGAACTTTGATAGTTAACGACAAATCAAAAGGTAATCACTGTCTTCATGCCGGCCGTCACGTGAAATGTCAAACACTCGGCCTCGGCCGTGTTGGCGCTGCCTCCTCGTGGTGTATCCTGCGAAAGCGGGCTGCGCACGTCCCTCTCTTCGAATGGCTTCGACGCTACTGGTGGCTCGCCGGATGGTTCCTACCTCGTCCGTGTCCGCTTCACCGGCAGCTCCGTACACCTGCGTGACGTCACTCACCTGTGGATACGTCACGGTCGGCAGGAGATGCAGCGAAAAACTTGGCTTGCGCTTTTAAAGAACCACCGAGAGCTTTCGAAGGGAGATATTGGGTGGTTTCTTATCTTTTTTGTAACCAGGATAATTAATTGTAAGTCGTAGTCGGTGAGAACTGAGAATATGGGAGCTGCAGAAATGTCGGAAAAATGGACTTGCAAAATAATTGTCACGTGTGTTGTGCGTATATACTTCTTGCAAATGCCAGCAGGGGCATGCAGGGTCCATGAAACCTCGCCATGTATCGCATGTCCTTGTTTCCACTTTTGAACTCATTTCTTCGTCATTCCTTTTGGTCAAGTCTTGATCTGACCGACCACAATGCAATCGTGATCCAATAAGCCTCAGCCATACTCTGTTCTGTTTTTGTCTCGTTTCTTACGACTTCCGCTTTACTCATTTTTGTGGTGGAGTTTCACAATGAGAAAGCGTTAAAAAATCTCCGCCATCAATGGAGAATTTGAAGAGCATGAATAAAGTTGACGCATAGCAAAGCCGTATACAGTGTGTTTTTTTTCATCATAACTATATCAAGAAGTTTAACCGTTTCCATAATCGCGCAAATACCAACAGCATCCAATGCTGGTTTCAATTTTCTGCAACATACTTGTGCCGTGTATGTCCCATGTGAAGATTCACGTTCGCAACTACAATAGTCACTCGCCAACATTTCTGCTAGATCTTAGCTCATGCTCTCATGTAACTTACAATCATCACTGTCGCATACGCAATGAAAACTGTAGGCTAAGTCTATGTAATGCACACGAAGATGCTTCATACAATTTACTGACTTGTGTTATGATCTAGGGTTGGCAGCGGTAGTTGCTGAGCTGCATTTCAAACGCCGCTGGGACGTGATTCCATTGCAGGGTAGTAATTGATGTGGAATAGCGAAGCAGATGGTGAGCACTTGTCAACTCTTCATTGCTTCATTGAATAATGGACATGATGTGAAGAAATGCATGTGTTTTCCATTATTCGGCTGCTGCCAAGTTTTATATTAGTCGAGCAGATAGCGTAGCAGCGTGCGATAGATGAAATTTTAGCTCAAATATGCACGTGCAGTTACCAAAACGGATGCTTCGGTACCTGCACACCACACCATTATTTTTAATAAATGCGACTGGATTTTTTGTTAGTTTGAATGTTTTATTTAGACGCAAATCCCAAAGGAACGTCAAAAGACCACCGGCTAATGCATGTTATTTAATAGCACATAAGATTTTATGTAAATAATAAGTTCTCGAAACAACATGCATAAAATATGAAAATGTTGTAAACAAACACGAAGTTTCTTATTTATTTTTTCCTATAAAAGGTTCCAAATCATTTTTGGATCAAAATAATTGGACAACACGTAACCGCATTACCGACGCCTAATCGGGAATAACGTCATGCGATTTATACGCATTTAATCTATACTTCGTGAATGCTAAACAGTACCCGTGTGATTTATTTGAATAATCCCACTTTGTGTTTGACCGTTAAAAATGAATAAATTCATGATGAAAATCTGCGCGCTGGCTGCCAGGGCTGAAAGCGAAAGAATCATTATAGCGTAACCGGCAGGTCGGTAGGTAGGTCTAGGCTTAGGGGGCCTAGACCGCCGCGATCTGAAATACCGTTCACTGCCTTTCCAAGCGTTTGAAAGTCCACACGCCAATCATACCCGATGAAAAATCGTTACATGTTATTACCTACACTGTAGGAATCGACGCGATAGGAAATTTTTACTATGTATACCTAGACCATAGACGGCCATTTATTATTTTTCTCTTCGCCTGGTAATTCTAAATTCAAATTCTAAAGCCTAAGCGTGTTCTTTGTGATAGACCGAACAAAAAAATGTATTGTTTCAACAGTCCGTTCTCCGAATAGACACCCTGCGAGCCAAGGGATTGCCTCTGTGGGCATCTGAACAAGAGATGCAAGAGCGGTCTTGGCGCGCAAGTCCGAGCGCAGACGCCGCGCTATTTAAACAGTATGCACTGTAACAGGTGTTTACACACCCAGTTTCCGTTCAGGACCTCGCTCCTGGGCTTGTTCTTCTCGGCTGCGTCGGCAACATCCTCCCCTAAGACAAGATGGCAAGCGATCGAGCATCTCGCCGGCACCATCCTATAATACCTTTGTCCAGCGCGTTAGCCGCTTAACGTATTGAACCAATTCCTCACCTGCTCATTCTTTTTTTCTTCTTCTAGCAAACGTTTTTACCTTCTAACCACACAACTGCCATCTGGCTCACATTTTGACCGTTCAACCGTCGCGGAGGTGTTCTCGCTTCTTGAATTAGCTTCGAAGGGGAAAACGACGATAATCACTTAGCACTTTCCAGATTTGCTTGAAACCACTAGGCTAGAAAATGCTCGTGGTGCACTGCACAAGTCGTGGTATGTATTTCAATCAAAACTTTACCTCGTGATTTCATTATAAATGTGAGCAACATCGTGGCTCCAGCACGGAGCTAGCGCAGCCTCCTCGGTGGTATTTCGTGTACCTTCGAGACGGAAACCGCAAGACGCGATTGCGAAACGAAAACCACGGCGGACACATTTCTGTGGTTGGGATTGATGCCTGATGATGACTTCTCTGAATCGCACAGTGTGTCTTGATGAATGAAACGTTTTACGCGATAATGGCCGCGGGGACTCCTGGCGATCGCCAAGGACTAAGTCTCGCCTTCTAATTCTCAGAGCCAGGATTTTCCTCGTGTAGGAATGCCATTTGAACAATTTGTTCAGCCAAACCCCAAATTTGCGTAATAGTTTCTCTGGTGTTTATAAAAGAAAGTTCGATCATCTTCGGTTATTTCTTCACTTGTTTCCAATAGCGGGTCACTCCTAAAGGATTGCCCTTTCTTTTCTATAAACATCAGTTGCTGGGAGTTGGCTACAAATTGCAGATCGGCCATCGGAGAGGCGTTTCCAATTCGCCAAGGCACGTGTACTCTCTTCCCTGTTAATGTATCTTGTAATTGTGTGGACGGACCGTTGCCTAGTAGGTACATTTACTTTTCTTTCCGCCGATGTTCAATTGCATCTATACAAGGCGTTCACATACTTTCTCTATTCCGCCAGCGTTACTTGGCATTTTCGTGTAATATTACGACGGTGCGCGCGCTCTGCTAGTGTACTTCCTTCCACCCCAGGCCAGATAATAGAATCATTGTTTCGCAGCGTGGCGATTGTCGACAAGCATTACCACTCTGACCGCCTCGCACTCGACCACGAAAGTGTATGCGAAGCCATCCATCCATGCACCACAATCGCCCGTTTCTCGTAATCCGACGAAAAATCTTCTTGCCCAGAACGGTGCCAATACTTATCGACCCGTCACCTCTGCACTTACATAAGGCCATGTGTTCGCATTGTTAATATTGGTTGTAAATTCCCACCCTGCAGGCGGCCGATCCATTATTTATTAGCGCCAGATTTGCGTTAGGATCGTAAATATTGTGCAAAGCGTGCTCTTAATTCTGTACCAGCGACCACGGCCGGCGCGGCGTGGCTCTCTTAGCTAACCTTTAGGCGCCAATAATATTCGACCATCACTACATAAACTTTAAATATATTAATTAACACAAAACTTGCTTCCTGTGATTCCTCGACGCCCGCGGCGCGCGGTTCCAGGGGTGACCCGCGTCGCTCTTTATTGCACGCCGGCATAAAATAGTCCGGCTTTTATTGGCGAACGATGGCCGCTGATTTACACGTATCGAGGACATTTGGCCGGGCCGTAACTTATAATTTAATTCGTCTTCTCGCATTGCCCGGTTTATTGGCCACGATAGCAAAGTTTCACTTTATAGATCGAGTCGATAGCCGTATACAATGTTTTATAATCGCATAACGTTTATGTTGGTATATACTATAGTCTGGTTTAATCACCTTTGTATCCACCAACGTATCGTGGCCAACAATGTTGCACTTTTGAATCAGAATTTGATTCGATTCCATAATATTTAATTCGGAAATGAAACGGCTGTTTTGTGTACCCCTTGTTACGGTCTTCAACACAGTTTTGTCAGGTGATTATGAACTCGATGTTTGATAACTTACTGCCTCGCCGCGTCACAAATAAAGCAACAGGTAAACTTCTGAAGCTTCTATACAGGTAGGCGATCCGGCCTTTAATTAAGTGGGTAAACGTCAGCCCGATCCTCGCTTTTGGGGTGGCCAAAATCGCTCGAGGTGATCACAATTTAAACCTGAGAGGAAAAATCCCTCCCTTTTCCAATCAGTATAATAATTGGTTGAAATGGAAAAAGTTTATGACCATTTAACATTTTAAATATTCAGTGTAAATGATTACAGTGATTTGTGCTTGGAATTGTGTGTCTTGCCTTACGTTAACCGGCTGAACTAAAATAAAGTATTCATTTAGATTTCAAACACACTTGAGTTTTCCCTAAATGGTTTTCCCTAAATGTCGATAAGAATACAATATTTTTTTCTTCATATTTTTGAACTGATTCCATTTCATTTTCATCACTTTGCGAACGAATAATTAAGCGACATTCGGAAATTCCTACGAAAGTCTAACGAAGGACTTGAGACATTAGCTGCTTTGGCATCACCTAATCGACTGAAAAATCTAGCTCGAGAACCTTTTTCATTGCAAAAACAATGTCAACGAAGTGAATCAGAAACGTTCAATTTGCTCCACGGTCGTGGCTTTTGCTTTTGATTCGTAAAGAACGAAACCTCAGCCCATCAAGTTCCACAAAACCAGACACTTTTATCCTCCAGACCGACCACAATACAGATTAACCTGAAAACCCAACTTGGAGTAGGTACAGCAATGCCGGAAGATTATCATACATTTTAAAAAGATATACGTTGGTATATAATCTGCTGTTAGTAATTTTAAATAATTGTTAACCTAAGATAACCTTCACATAAAATTAATTTATTCTTTCCTTTATAATATCTGATCTCAGTTCTGATAATAAATTTTATCATGTCAGCCATGTATTTCTTCTCATTTCATCATATCAGTGCAGCATCTCAGAATGAGCTTTATCATTATTCAGTAGTAAACATATGAAGTTACCTGCATGCGAGATACATCTTCGTTCATGCCAAAACGTAAGGTTTAACAAATTACACTATGTGTAAACAGGTTATCGAGCTGATACCTTATAGCTACGTGTATTGTTGATTAATAATTATATATTGCGAGTGCGTCTGGTTGCCAGTTGGGAGCCATCTGACACCGCGGCTGAGCACGCATCTAGGTCTAATCGTGCAAATCAGGAGACTGCTTCTCATTTCTTATTTGATAACAAAATCAACACGACCTTGTTTCAGATAGCTTCCTACGCGTATACCTCTAACAAGATGTATACATCATGCTAAGACATCATCACCCGCATACTTCACCAGACGTTACACAGTTCCTCGATTTTCTTTGGGCCAGAGATTGCGATTTGATTTTTAGTTTACTTCTGGCTGGAAGTATGCTGTTGCGTTGGCCTGCGTTGGCCAGTGCTCAGCTCAGGCAGCTGCGATCGCCGCGTGTTCGCTTTTAGCACCAACATGGCGTCTCAACTTAACGATCTGTCAGATGTAACGACTACCTATTATAGCGATGGGCTGAAGACAAAACCAAGTAACACACGAAAGTAAAGGAGGTTCAGGAGGATAATTTAAATGTTGCACAATCTGGTTATACGGAACGTTAATAGGATAGGTACTTATTTGTGTGTAATTTGACACATTTTCTTCGTTTTTTCATTCAACAGTTTATCTTCAATTCACGAATTTGCCCAATTTTATTTGGTATTACCATGTTGGAATCAGTGGGACACGGTTCAGGAGATCCAAGTATCAGCAGAACAGTTTGGTTTTTCGGTATTAATTTCAATTATGATGCTTTTCTTTGCGGAGAAACTGTGAAACGAAATGTATTTTTCATGTAATACTGTCATAAGTAACGGCCATAGCAAGGGCCATGGTAAATAAAATAAATAAAAAGGAAAAAAGTGCACGTCCCCAATCCCATAGACAATTAATTTTCTGGTGTCTGAGTCATATATGTAATTGCAGTAGCTGGTGTAAAATCCTCAATTTGCCATATGTAGATCAGATATCAAACTCAGGATGACAGGAGAACGAGCTCACCAAAATATTTTAATGGGAAATGAATTAACAAACGCACTGACAAAAAATAATGGTAATAATATGACATTTTAACTTTGCGTGCATGGTCTATCGCCATAAGGTAACTGTTAACAAACAATTCCAAAAAGCTGTTCTCTCATTCTTTAAAAAAACGGGGAGAAAGACGGACGATGCGGAAACATTCAGTTGATTATTATGAGGCAATGATTTTTAATGCCGGCGTCACTGAAATAATAATTGACAATCAAAAGTCCTGATGAGTGGGACCACCACTGGAACAATTTCCCGGCGTGCTAACGCAAAGATACAGAACGGGCTGCACACATGTCACTAATCGGTAATCGGGTACGCAACGCAACGCAACGCAACGCAACTCAACGCAACGCAACGCAACGTGCCGGAGACGCACTAGCTAAGCTAGCGGTACATTGTTATACCCGGATCCAGCCACGAGCAAAATCTTTCCGTTATCATTCTAATTTCTTAACACTTTATCACGCAACTACAATTTTCATCAAAAACAAATAAAAGCATTTTTTTCTCTCGCGCATCTCACAGCAAAACTCATCCATATGTCTGCACACATACGTGGATTTCGTGTCCCTTGCAATTACTCCAGAATTACGTCATCGTTTGTCGGTGTGGTGTGTATGGTCTTGGTACCCAGAAAACGCGGCTCAGTTCTTCCAATGCTTCACGTTCAACACCCAGCGGCAGCGAAAACTGGATATTATTCACTTCTACGCTTAGAACTTTAGATATATAAATTGCGTTGTAGATCGTTTTGATTCGTTTATCGATAGCTATGATCGCGATCTTGATCTTGATGGACCCTTGAAACCTTCCGCCTGGTCACGAGCATGATGTCATCTCTTCGCAGCGCCAGCGCCGCGCTGCAATTCAATGTGGATCAGGCCAGTGCGGCGGCGGCGGCGGCGGCGGTGGCCTGCCGCGCACTGTTTTAATTGTCTCGCGATTTTTCGCTTCACCGTTAACTGTCAAGTGGAAATGCATGTTATTATCAAGGTGTAGCGGAACGGCGACAGACCAACAATGCCCGTATCGCGCGCTGCGATTTCCGAGGGCGAGGGGTGTGTCAGAGTTCACAGTTTTATGTGGCCGGTAGACTCACGTGGCCACGTGCCAATTCGCGGCCGTGAATGTTTAACAAAAGCTGCCCGTAGCTGCCCGTAGGTATCGGTGCGAGTTTCGTAACTGTGACTGAACGCCCCGACTTCTGTTGGAGCGAGGATGGCTCTCCGGTGGATCACTGGCCACTTGGCTATGCTTGTCTGTCGATGGGAACGGCCGAACGAATTTACGTGTCGATTGACGAAAAACTGCTTTTCCTGTTTGCACTGCGTTTAGTGGCTTTACGCGCGGTTGCGGTTTATGCCGACGAGGAAAGTCTTATCACGAATCAGTAAGTTTATCGTGTATAATTACGACAAATCGTGGTTGAATTTATTTTCATTCGGGTAATCTGCATGTGCAATTTTGTCGATCAGTAACCAATCTAATTGGAAAAGAAAAAAAAGACCGCAAGGATTTTTATCGCGAAACCATGTTTTCTCAAATCGCAATCTCGTTTCTTTCTTTCGCCGACGGTCTGTCGCACGATTCGCTCTTTTCCAGAATCGCGATGAAATTGCAGTCGCGTTTTTCTGCACCGCGCCGTCGATTGATTGATAACTTAAAGTGTTAAACCACGGAGTGACCCAGTTATCTTGATCGCGTCTTCACTTTGTCGACAAAACTCAATTGTTGCAACAGAGAACCAGCCATGTTATGTTGCTAACTATACAAGTCTTATCAGGATGATCTAAAACAAAGTAAGGCTGAGCAAAGCCGAAAAAGAAGACGAGTTACCTAAAATTATGCAATCATTCTCCTCACGGAAATGTAAACAATAAAATTGTTTATGGCTCTCTTAGATAATTACCTGTGATAACTTTTCTCTTTACAACCCATTGAATTTGGAAATGGTTATACAACAGTAAAACAATTCTTGCTATAACCTCTAGGGTTTAATTGCGTTTTATTGCCTTTTTAATTATTTACCTGTAGTATTACTACGATTGTTTCCACTTTGGTTCATCATCAATGGAAAAGGATGCTTGATTAAATGCGCTGTATACGGAAAGCTGTGTCAATGGTTATGCATCCTTGGTTTGTGCAGAAGTAGAGCATGCAAAAGACGCATATACACCGGCGTCCAGCGGGTAAATTACCAGACGCTGAATAATTATTGATTAATTTAAAAACAAACACATTGAATGCCGATTTGGATCGAACCGTTTCATCATTGAACTGGTTCCGAAAACCGTTTTCCTCTTCGTAATGCAGAAGTGTTAATATACACTTCTGGCTGCATTGTTTTGCTGTTCATCCGTGCATTGATCTTTCCAAGCCGCGGTATGAACAATGGCGATGATAAAATTTTAAACCATATTTTCAGTTTTCACATGGCTTTATGCCATAGAGTTGTGCATTACTTTCAATATCTCACCAAGAAAATAACCGAATTTTTAATGTAAAAATATATACCTACTAATGGAGTTTGATTAAAACTGACTGATGAGTGGTGACATGTTATTTGATGGCCATTATCAAACTTGATAGTGGACAATATAGTATGTGCGGTAATTTTCAGATCTAAATTGAGCACTATATCAATTTTCTACAAATATTTGTTTGGTTTCCTGCAATCATGGAAATAGAACACGATTTTATTCATAGGTTGCATGAAATAGTCAAACATTGAAATTATGTATACCTATCCAGACAGGATTTTGAAAAAAATCGAAGCGTAAGTAATTCTAACAAATATCTGTGATCAGTTTTCAAGGACTTGTGAATGAAATCTATTTCACCCTATATATCCTAAATCTGAGTTAACACTAATTGGCTCGTGCCGTACGTAAATTGGTATTTAAAAACTGCTTCACCTACACAACGATTACCGTTGAACTTGCAGCAAAATAACCTTGCATAGCTCATTACAAGAGAGACAATGTCAATGATGCTGATTATCCAATCAAGTTCTGTGCGAATTTTTAAGCGGTCAGTAGTAAGATTAAGTAAGGTCAGTCAACGACCGGAAATCCAGTTCCTTGTGTGCATGGGCGTAGCCATTATTAGTTATTGCCGATACCTCCAATCGGCAGTCGCGTGTTGAACGAGATTAAAATAATATGCCAACAATGAGAATGGGAAATAAATTATCACGATGTGAGACATTTATGTCTTGATGAATCTGGACGGAGAGCAAGACATAATGGCTGACAATGAACTCCTCTGATCTTGAATCTCGATAAAAGGCCATTTTTTAGGTGTGTACAAATGCATTCGATTTGATGAGGATCGTGGGCGGGTTTACCCGAGGCTGCGAAATTAGCACCAGATGTGTTTTATGATGCCGTTTGAAATGGCAGACTTTTTGGCTCCCACTATCGGAACCGAAGTCATGTTGAATAAAACGCTTACGATTCATTTGATGTAGGCACCTATACTACATAGTTTTAAATTATCCGATGATTGTACCCTGCCCATGATTGCTTCTTCGATCATGCGATGCGTTATGAACGTGAATTTGTTGGCTGTTGCTAGCGTTGGAGTGCAAGCTCTTGTAACAGCACTGGCACAGGGAATCGCGCGCAAATTGGCGATGCAAATGCAAAGCAGGTTAAAGTTGTAAAGAGGTTGGATTAGGTGCGGTGAGGCTAAAGTCGCAGTTCATTTGATTTCAAACCCAAAAGCAAAACACGGTTATTATTCCACTTGTTGAAACTGTTGACTTAAGTCTAAATGACTTTTCCTAATGTTGAGCGGCAAAAAAATGTTAGTATTTTGTACAAGTGAAATATTTCTCTGCTTGAATGCTTGAATAATCTCGGCGGACAGAATGTGTTTAGAGGGCAGTCGATAGCATGCGGGAGGTGGCACACAATGGCAGGTTGGTTTATTATTGGAAATCTAACGAAAACTCGGCTATCTTCTGTTGGACCATGACGAAAAGATGAAAACGATCGACCATCTCGGATGAAATTCGATTCAAAAAGATTTTCGTCACAGATTTGTTAAAATGATGGTTTCGGTTGGTGTTATTGTAGCCGATTTCCTTGCGATTGATGCGTTAAGTGGTTGATGATACAGTTGTGATGCTGTTCTCATTCCATCAGAATCAAAAGACGGCGGATGCACCGAAATGTTCTACTAGAAATTACCATTTAATCAAACACACAAAAAATTAATTTCTAAATTTCAAGAAATATGGATGCCAAAGAAATCTTCAGTGTGCCTTTTTCAAACTCTCGAAACTAAAAATGAAATCACATTGCGAGCTACCACGATGACAAAGTTCTTCGTCAATCGCCACAGCTCCTGTTTAAGAAGGCACGTTATTCCTTCAGAAGGTCAACCGAGTCCGATCAACAAAGATTTATTGCTGCAATACTCATTGTCAACTGCATCTACAGCCACTTCTTGTTCCTTCAAGTCGACTTTTATGCCCCTGCGCCTAGTTTTTCGCAATCGATATATAATACAACAATTTATAGCAGTAGAAGCGCGGGCAAGGATGAAATGAGGAATGCAAAAGATAGTTTCTAGCCTTTAATCATCTATAAAAGATCGAGCGTTTAATTGCGAATACAGTGTTGACAGTGTTTGAAGATGGACTAAACAATTGGCCTAGCTATCAACCCAACAAGACTGCATCTGCAGCTGATTTATAGACTCCCTTCTTGATTTATCGGTAGAAATTAGCATACCTTGTATAGGTATCGCTTGGTCAGTGATTGATGGAAGAATTATTGGCCTGAATACACATGATTATTATTACAAGAATGCGATTTCTTCTCACTCGAACGGCGCACATATATGAGTACCTGAGTACGTTTAAGAAATCACACACAAGTAGTAAAAGTGTATTTAACACGATTGTTAGCATGTAAAATATTTTTACAATCACTAATGGTCATGGCGTTTCCTCGTCATCGTTATTTATATTTCACACAGACAAAAATCATTGGCATTATAACAACAACATATTGGATAGTGACCTGATTCATCGAGGAATTACTACCAACTCCTCGCATCGGTCCATGCAACACTTGATCTTAAAATGCAGAAAATTACACATTAAGACCGTGTGCCATTTGTGTCAGACCCACAAAGAGATAGCATAGCGTCTTGATTTTCTCCATGTTACAACAATAACACGAGAAATATGTTGCAATTCATCGATCGCTGCGCATTGGCAACTGCCTTGACAAAGCGAATTCATCGCAACGGACAAATTATTGCTCGATGATTTAGTTCGACAATCGCGGGATCGTTGTAGCAAAATAATGATATAGCGGAAGTAAGAGACGCGCGCGCGGTTACGTGCGCGGGTCGGCGCGAGTCGGCGTGCCACCCACACGGCTCGAGCCCCGGGGCATTTTGACCACGTGCACCCATGCTGTACGCTCGGCGTGGCCTGCAATGGCCACCCCGCGACCGCCATGTGGAGGAGCGAGGAGCGACGAGGAGCGAGTTCAAATAGCGATGACACGGGCGAGGAGGTTCTGCCTCTTATAGTGTGAATCGGACCTAAATGTCCGGACGGAGCGGTACAAAATTTTGAAGTGATATTTCCTTTCTAATAAGCATAATATTTATTTTCTAATATTAAAGTTAATTTTTTTTTATTCCGTGCTGTAAATGAAGGAATACTTATTTTTCAGGATAAAGGTGGGAACTATTAGCATTTTATTTCTTATATTCTCTATGATTTTCGCTACTGAAATGTCACATTTCGGAATAGCCACTTAATTTTTTCAGAGGATTTTTAAAGAATCAGTCTGTGAAATAACGAGCGTTTGAAATAAATGCATCAAGGTAATCAAATTTTAACCTCTATTAGTAAAAATACTTGAACTCCATCCGGCTTTGTTAAATTCGCTTCCCGGATGTGTTGAGGTTAGAGTTCAGGCTTTCCTAAAGAAATTTTAGAAATAAGAGGCGATGGTGATCTAGGACTGGAAGCAAGATTAGTCATTCTTGTACCTGAATTCTAGAATCATTCTTGCTTCATTCACTCTTCAGTCTTCCCGCCTATCTGAGAATGGTTTTTAGTTTGTTTTGGCGTGTTTGTTCTCAGTCTTTATTAAGTACGTGGATATTAACACAGAGCAGAGCAGTAATACTTCATGTTAATTAACTATATAGGATTAATTGCTTCAATCTAAATAATTGCCAATAATAAACCAGCATAACAATGCTTTAAGACCATTGTGTATAACATGAGAGCAAATCTGTTGGGATGGAATGGCGTGAGATGAGCTTAGCGAGTGGCGTCGTGCCTTGGACATCAGCAGCATCAGCATCAGCATCAGCATCAGCATCAGCAGCAGCAGCAGCAGCAGCAGCAGCAGCAGCAGCAGCAGCAGCAGCAGCAGCAGCAGCAGCAGCAGCAGCAGCAGCAGCAGCATCAGCAGCAGCAGCAGCAGCAGCAGCATCAGCAGCAGCATCAGAAGCATCAGCAGCAGCAGCAGCAGCAGCAGCAGCACCACCACCACCAGCAGCAGCATCAGCAGCAGCAGCAGCAGCAGCATCAGCAGCAGCAGCAGCAGCAGCATCAGCAGCAGCAGCATCAGCAGCAGCAGCAGCAGCAGCAGCAGCAGCAGCAGCAGCAGCAGCGGTGGTGCGTGGGTGGCTTGCGACCGGGTCGGGCCGGGGCAGCAGAGCCGCGGCCCGCCAGGCCAGATGGGCTCACGAGGGCCAGGCCAGGCCGCCGCTCAAGAGCGATTAGCCCGCCGCGTGGGCGCGCTCCGCTCAAGGAAGCGATCAGAAACACAGATATTTGCATGATATGTGGTTTACTCGCTCCAGAAGGCAGCTATACGACACACTGGTGCATGCAGTTCATACGTGGAGGAGAATAAAACGTAGTATACATCGTACGTGGCGATTTGCTACGGCGATTGTTGTATTATCGCAAGATCTGATTTCAGATAGCCTGTTCTTATACGTATGATTGATTTAGTTAATTAAATTTTTGTTTTGCTTTTTTGGTAGTTTACGTGTTTGATTTTATTATCGTAAGGCAATGGCGTTGCACAGTGTTAGTATAATACCTACTACGTAAGATTTTATTGTGTAAGTCAGCAATTTTTTCTCTGTTTAGGCGTGCAAGTGACCGGATACGGTTTTTTGAGACCACCTCTCTAACCTTCTCAATCAGCCCATATCCATCTTCAGCGCCATGCATATGGGCTATAATTTAACTATCCGAACGAAAAATTTCTCAAGGTTTTTTTCCCTCTTTCATAGGCAAATTTAACTCGGCTCGGCACGAAACTTAATTGCGGTTTTTAGTTGGCTCCAGCTGCATTTCCATTGCAATTAGCACGAGATTGGAAATCCGATCACGCTCCTGTCTTCCCTCAGAGCAATAAACAGCGCGCCGAGGCGCCGAGCGTTGCGTTGCGTGCGCGGGTGCGATCACGTGATAGCGGCGGCGGCGGCGGCGCGTTGCGTTGCCCAGCGCTGCCAACGCGCGCGGCGCCGTGCGAAGGAGACGGCATGAGAAGAGCCGCACAACAGCGCTGCTCGCTACTTTTCATTTCACTCGAAACCATTTCAAAGGAAAAATCCAACCTTTACACAGTTTCACTTTTTTTTCTGCTATGGGAACCGTCCCGTCGGGTTCGTTTCCTATTGCTTAATTTCTCAAAGTGTAATTAAATGCAACTATGTAATTAGCTAGAGAATTAACATGTTTTCTTCTGTTTTTAGGATACTCGTTTAGCTTAAGAAAGTATCCACGTAATTTACATCTTGACATCTTGGTAGACATTGCAAGTACACAAGGAGTGCGCAATATCGTTGAATGTTGGCGATACTGGCTTTATCCTTGTCTTTCATGTCAGACGTAGTTAATCATGCTGGGCACTCATTCGAATTGTTCTACCCAATCACGATGAGACTTTATACGATTTGAATAAGTCATACGGACGCAATGCGATGCGTTGGCATCCAGTGAAATGCGTGATGCCAAATAGGTTCGTCTTTCTCACCGTGCGCAGCGAGCAGTTTGGAGATTATTGCTAGTGACAAAACGATGCGATAAAAATACAATGGAAGAAATAACAGCATGTACTAACTTCAACAGAAGCGCATCAAATGGGTGGGGTTCGCAAAGCTTAGACTAATGAAAAAAAAATCGTTCACTGCCAGGAGTTACTGATACAATATATATAGAATATTAGAAATATTTTACCGAAAATGAACGTTTATCGAATCACGTTTAAGTGTCTATGACG
Organism: Nemurella pictetii; assembly: GCA_921293315.2. Lineage (NCBI taxonomy): Eukaryota > Metazoa > Arthropoda > Insecta > Plecoptera > Nemouridae > Nemurella > Nemurella pictetii. The sequence continues at coordinate 6,338,612 of OV121118.1, read as the reverse complement.
ACGTTCCCTTTGAAACATAGCACGTTCGATTTACATTTCATGCGGCAAGGCTGCTTGTTTGGTGGTCGTTCATAATGCTGTAATTATTACCGTACAATGTTTTTCTGTCATTAACTGCCCAATTTGCCGCCAAAACCTAACTGGTATCGGAGTAATTAGTAACCACGACATTGACTTAGCGTCGAGTGACATAACGTGTTTGCCGAATAATTGTCGACGGGATATGGCATTGAAGCTGGCAGGAAGATCTAGTTCCTTCGAGTACAATGATCATGAAAAACTCAGATTGGAAGATGTCATTAGGCATTGCCATCAAAATGAGAAAACAATGAATTCTCGGCGTACCGCTGAAGAGTCATGGCACAAGCAGAAGCAGAACGAAGTTCTTGCTTCTAGGATCAGTGGATACTAGAAGCAAAGAAAGAAGAAGGAACTTACTTGAAACAAAAGATTTTCTCAAACCAATCTGTGTCCAAAATTTTATAACTAGGCTATGCGAACACTCATATAATCGTGTTGTGGATGAGCGTAATATTTACGCTCACCCACAACGCAATTATATTGCGTGTACGCATAGCCTAGCGGCTTTTATGATCAATTTAAAATGTTCGGCGTTAATTTAGCTGCTTTCTCAATGACATTGAATATTTCAAAACGTAAAAATCGATTTAAAGAAAAACCATTCAATTGATTTGGTTCAAATTAACACAGTATCTTCTTTTTACGTTTTTTAATGCACACAGTAAATTTTGTTAACATCGGTTGAAGATAAAGTTGATTTAGTTGCAAAAAACTTAAAATCGCTAAAAAAGCGTCATAAAAGCGCCATTTTTAAGAAAAGTGCTAATCATACAACAATGAAATTTCTACACAAACATTAAATCGTGGAGGTCAGCATATCTGGAAAGTTTCGTCAAATTATATTCAGATCTATGGCCTTTAGAGTGGAAAACGTGTTTTGGAAAAACTGAAAAATTTCGTAAAAACTTAATAAGATAAAATTTACTCGTCCGATTTGCTTCAAAAACGTGGCAGATCTAAGTTCAGAGAAAACGAAGGTCCATCGAAATTTTCATCAAAATCCGTTTTGGCGTTTGGCCGGAATCGTGCGAACAAACACACAAAAAAACAAACAAAAAAAAAAAAAAAAAATACAAACAAAAAAACAAAAAAAAAAACATTCCGGATTTTTTTAGCAGTAAAGTGTAATTGAAGATTTCGCTTCACTCGCTACGCTCGTTACGCTCATCAATGAGCTAGATTTTTTACTTATGAAGGATGCTGCAGACATTTACTCCGAAAATACCATAGATTCAAACTTTAAGGGATTGACATTAGTCTGGCAGATTTCATCGAAGCTATTCCGAAAATTAACTGGCCAACGAATGATGCCAATGATGCCAATGATTCCAATCCATAATTCGTGCTAACAATACTGGATGCAAAAACTCCATTTATGATTATGATATTAGAATCCTTTCTTTTCCATTTATTTTTCCAAAGGTCTGCAAGATTTAATCTGTGGAAAAACATGCGGCATAGACGCACAGTATGAAAAAAGCCAGAATAAATAATATAACTTGTTAGAATTGAAATCATAATTTGTTAAATATTAAATAATACATTCTTTTAGGGTGGGATTAAGTCGTTGTCATCGAAAAGTTAGATGTTTTTTTCCTCGACGGTGTTTTCCCAGTACTTTGATGTTCTGCGCCGAGCTCGGCTGGTGAAGATTGAAGATTGAAGATTAAATACTGTAGAAGCCAATGAAGTGTTAGTTATTTGTTTGCAGCGAACTCTGTGTGAGAGAAAAGCGACTAGGTTAGCCTTGGGAGGTAAAATAGCTAGCTACTTCACAGGCAGCGAAAACAGTTCCAAATCTTACCGCCGTCGATGCAGTTTACAATAGTGAGTCCACTAGGTAAAGAAATTGCACAAATTATGAAATAATCCGAATCTATAAGTTAGATAAAATAAGTCACGTAAGCAAGTGCAGAGCAACATGCGTTGTAAATCTTGCTTTAGTCTATAATTGGAATACAAATCATTTAGGATTAAGTATAGTTTATTAGTATTTAGTGAGTGAATCACACTATTCATCCGATCAAACTGCATGGCAGCACTAAGTAGCTGGCATCAGTGTCATCAATCATTGATTCAATTATACTTGCATGCACCTCGTTGACCGTCATCAAACATTTGGATTAGGGTCATTCTGAAAGGATACACATTAAACATGAATTTTGGCCATCGTTTGGAATTACGGTGTTACTGTCACCACAAATCTGAATATCCGAAACCATGAAATATTGGGCTCCAAAGCTACTAATTAGCAAATACTAAACCCATCGCATGCAAAAGCAATTCAGATATGCAAGGACGTTATAGCTATGAGTTTAAAGGATTAGTGATATGTGTTCCAGTTAATCGAAGTAGGCTTCGAACTGACGAGTGGTTTTGACATTTGCTGCGAGCTGTACATCAGAGACCATACTGCAATTTAGACAGCTGCTGTGTTTCTGCCAGAAATTCAGGAGTGAAGAAAGTAATTTTCCTTGTCACTGCCATTTCTATAACAGCAGTCATATATTTCTTCAGTGTATAGCCGTTGAAATTGTTTCTAACTTAACCCAGCTGTCCTATTTTGTTATCAATTGTAAGTTATCACACCCTGACGATCAAAATTAATTGAACTGACAATCATCTCAATCTTATAAAATACCACTTACAACAAACAAATCAAAGATATTTCCTTCAAAACGGACATCGACTTCATACTTGGTGTGTTGGGATGGATGGAGGTGGTAGGTGGTTCCCAAAAATTTTATTTAACCTGCGATTCAATATCACGAAATGCCATCCACACCGACGCAACTTTTTTAGATTGCTCTTGGCACACACGCACTATACAAGCAAAATGTGCAAACCCAAATTGCTCCGCATGCTTTATGGCATTGGCATGGACGAATTTTCTGCGGTCATTGTATTCTAAAACCTAATCAATATCCTGCGCGCACGATCCGTGATCTGCGTGCTCTTCCTTATTGGTTATGTAAATCTCAGCTCACTCTCCATAGGATAGTCTACGCGATTCGGCCGATGTCTGTAAACAAAAAGCAATTAATAAAATAAACAAAGTACAGCAGATTCGAACGAAATTTGGACACCCGAAACCCATTACGTGTACAAGTACTTGTGAAATCAATTACTTTTCTACCTTATCCTACGTGTGGATACACACGTTGGACCAAACTTTTCCAATCTGCAGATTTGGACGATCGCTGATTTTATACATTTTAATTTGCCTGGTTCATTTGGTGTATTGTAATTTCAGCGTTAATTCTTTACTAATATGAACTCGCATTCAATGCTGGACAACGTGTTTGCTAGAGGATGACTAAACGATCGGGATGAAAACAACATTGTGCAGTCAACCTGGTGAAATACATGTACGGTGGTTTTAATTGAAATAGAACCGAAATAAAAATGTTACATGTGTTTTTTTTAATACCTACGTATAGGACGTAACATCTTGATGACTGAAATGATTACTACTCCTCAAAATTTTCAAACTAGTGGCCAATAAAACAGATTCGTTCAATTCAAAGAAAAATATAGTCCCATCGATTGGCCTTCAACAATGTTACTCGAGTTCTTGTGAGTTAAGTCACTACACGTAAATAATCTCAGTGCTCAGTGTTCAACGATCATGCGAATCCATGCTATCAGCTCATGTTAATGTCCATGGTACGAATTTATTTCAGAAGGGGTTACTTATTATCTACTTTGAATAACATTTAGCGAGAAATACGATGTTAAATCAACTCTGTGATAACATTACATAATGATCAACTCTGGCGAACTTTACACTCACTGTTCCTCTGATCGTTTTTATGAAAAAACATAAACAAAATGATATATTTTTATTACAAATGCCTTTTTGATTGTTTTACATATATAATTATAATAATCTATAAAAACAAATTGTTTGAGTGAGGACAACTCTTGAAGCGATCAAGGAATCCATTGAAATTAATTTTATTCTTCGTTTGAATTATGTTCTTCTTTCGGATTTGAATCACCTGGAACACAAAAATTTCAATTCACCAACAATCTACTAAATAATTATTATCAAAAAATATGTCTTTCATTTGGAAACTGTCAATTAATAATAATTTGTTAAGCTGTATCCGAATATGGAAACCATAAAGCAAAAATTTACTTGGGGACACAGCTGTGTCAAAATTCCCTCAAATTCACTTATTTATAAATCTTGAAATATTAAGTTGCCTTTGCGATACGCATTTCCATCTCAACTTTGAAAATGTGAAGTTTCTAAAGACTAATCAAGCATCGTGCGCCGGTACTCGGCGTGGGCGGAGGGGTGGACCATGCTTACCCCCGGACGACGACCTTTTGCCCCAAGCGGCTGATAATCTATTCCAATTGCTGGCGGCGCGTTTCCCCCAAAGTCCCTTCAGATTGTTCCAGCCGGGATCCTTCTTGCCCCAAGAGCCTGCAACGGGCCGAGATTAGTTCACGCGGAGTTGAGACCATGGGACAAGGTTCTACATTTCAAACAGCACCACACCGTTGCATCATTTGCGCGCTCACTAACAAATCACTCCTTTTTTTATTTAAAATGCAGAGAAAATTTAGATGAAAAGATCATTTTTTTCTCACTTCGCGTTCACTATTCCTTGCATTCCTGGAAAGTTGTATAGCTGTCGGCCCTGCCGGTATACGGTCAGAAATTGAAATTTACTGCAATGCCAAACATCATAATATTGGCTTGTTAATTTAAATGATCAAAACACAGTCAAAAGGATTTCACCTGATGTTATAGCATACAAGCCACAAAAAATAACGACTGATTTGCTTTTCCAAATAATTTTACGTCAGACCACATTCACAAAGTTTTATAAATTCATTTTTTGGCTGAATTCAAGAAAACAAATTAAGCGAAGGTAGCAGGATATCAGAAAAATCTTAGAACTGATAAGAGGAGTAGGAGGAGTGGGATTTTCTTTCTCTTTTGAGAGTCCACATATTTGGTTTCATTTCAAGTCCCGCGGCTTGAGCATAAGTATCAGCTTAGTAGGTATATTTGCTCGCGAGTTGCTCGCTGGAGGAAGTAGCTGCTGCACAAGCGGGCGTAATGCGAATGGGGGGGCTCCTGTTTACAGACATACTTTTTCGGTGTAGCATATAAAACTGATAAAACTCTATACAGAAAATAGCGTCGTCGTGAAGCGGAAACTTGGGGGAAACTCGCAACTTTGTGGCGAAAGAAAATCGTAAACAGGAATTCTTTTACAACTTCTCATTTATTGAGTAAACTATTTCAAAGATCTGAGGCAATTTTTTTTTGAGGTCCCGTTTCTCGTATTTAAATTATCGTCGGATAAGGAGGTAGAGAAACTCAAAGTATAACGAACTGAATTACCATCCTAACTATGAAAATGGAATGTATGTTAAAATAAAAACAGAAACAAAACAAGGAAGTCAAAATTTCTACAAAGTTCCAACACATGGCGTTTTATGGATAGTGGGGCTGTCTGGCTTTTCTTTAATGACGTTACAGTCTCTGGGTCATCGGGAGGTAACGATGTATGACTGAGGTCCCATATGAGAAAAAATCCTTTTTTGCTTATTCGTGCGGGGGCGTAGGGTAGTCCCGAATTTCAAAAATGAATAGAGATTGCGTAGAGCTAATACATTAGGCCTGAGAATATAGATTCGTGAGCTGGAGAGAGCATATATTTTCACTAATGTAATTACCCTGGGAAATGTACTGAAAATGGCAGTTTCAAGTAATTCCAGCAATAATAATACGACGTTCACTCCATAAACCAAAATTTTCCAATACTTGAGAAATGAAATTGTTTTCTGGGCTGGGTTCGTGGGTTGTTTTGCGGACTAAATAAAAGTAAATAAAAGCTTGCTCGTATTCCAAATCCAATCGCCACACATCTCTGTACCTGCTGGCAGAACATATTGCAAGTAAGTACCTACTCTTTGAGAGGTTGGAAGGTTTTCCAGCGAAAGCTGCTTTAAGTTCTACACATAAGAGATTAGCTCCTCAGCTTTCTTAATACTTCAACCCATTAGAAAATACCTATTAGCAAATGTGTCAATCGTAGTTAAATCTTCGGGGGTCTTGGAAGGTTTGGAGCAAGAAGTGCAAAACCGTAAACTTGCGATTTAGGAAGTCTTGCCACGTTGAATCGAAAACAAACAAACCAACCAAAATAAAGTACAAAATTAAAACCAACGTTTGACAACGACAGGATGTGATGTTATTCTATGTCGTATGACTTGTAGCCGTATTGCATCCAGCATCCAGCTCCAAGCATATACCTCTGAAATTCGACCAGTCGGCGCCACGTTTGCCCCACGAGCCCCTCAGCGAGCTCCAAGCGCGCTTTTCCTGTTCATCGCCCTCCACGTCGCCGGCGTCGGCGTCGGCGTCGGCGTCGTCGGCGTCCATTTGGTCAAAGTCCTCCGGGTCTCGTTTACCCCACGAACCGTGCAGTCGTTCCCACGCCGCGCGCTTGCCCCAGCCGGCGCCCTGCATGGCACAAACGTATCTACACCCTGTCTCAACAGCACATCTACACCCTGTCTCGTCGAACATCTATCTATACCGTGTCTCACAGACACATCTACACGTTGCCTCGATGCCTGTTGGCAGCGAAATGCAGCGCCATCGCAGCGCCATCGTGGCGTGCTCGGGTCGATCAGGTGTAAGGGATAAAAGCTTGCTCAAAAGATATTAACCCAGAAAATAATAACAGATAGGCTCTATTTTGATTTGTTGTAGTAAAGTTTCCTATAGACTTTTCTTTTAAATCGCATGTGTTAAATTATCGAGGGTTATATTCAAATATTACTTAAAGTTAAAACACAAACAAACTTAAGTAATAAATAAGACAAGATAAGTAGTTAAAAGTGAAGTAAAGTTAAAAAAAAACACTAAAATTAGCATTGAGTACATTATTTTCATACAATTAAGTATTAAAGTTCTGCCGATTTGGATTTTGGCCAGACGTAGTTTCAGTAAACATAGTGGTAAGTGAAGCAAGCGGCAATGCGCCATACGTCACACATGATATACGATCTTTTTGCACAAAAAGAAGCTGCGCTCCGGGGTGTAGATCGACTCGTTCGGGAGTGCCTCATTAAAGCGTGAAGAAATGTGCACGCGCGCTTGAAACCTGCCCGCACCACCCACCTACCCCCTTGGCACTTGCCGAGTACATTCGCGACGCCACAACAGTTCGCCAAGCCTAATTGTATCATTTTGCAAGTGATACGTTTCGACTTCGTCGCGAGCAATTAAGATTAACTCTCTCAATTTGCCTGCTTAGCGAAACTACGCAAGGATCTCGGTGAAAAATCACGCAGTCGGCAGGCGTCACTAGGCGCCGCGACGGTCGACGCCGTGTCCTTGCAGCTGGGAGCCCCAGAGAGCCAGCAATTGGACTTAATCATTGTCTAATTACGCGACGCGCGTCTACGAGGCGAGGGCGATCAATTACGAGGCTGTAATTGATGGCTGACTGGCGCAGAAAAATTGTTGTGGAAAATTCTATATAGGATAAATCGCGTTTCTTTAAGAAGATTATGGACGCGAGCGTAAACGGGACTTGTTCTTGCGGTATCGATTTTTGGTGGTCTTTGATGTGAAGGAAAAAATGATTACTTGTACTCTTCATACTTTTTTTTCATCAACTTTGAAGGATGGCTTGCAAGGCTGGATTTTTCTGATTTTGCAGGAAATTTAGTGCCTAACGAGAATCTAACAGCAGATTACAAAATTTTTGAAATGAGTTTGTATATGAAAATAATTTATTTTGTAGTTTGTAACTTCTTAATTTATAACGAAAATGCTGTTCTTTTAATAATGCTGGCGCGGATTTAAACTTCGTTACAATTTCTCCCTGTGAGCATGATTCCACGCGAAGTCTCGAGGCAAAGCGACGTGAGCAATCCCTGGTTTTAATTGCGACGGACAATTTCGCCCGACATGAATCCAATGTGATTTCATCAGAGAAAAGTACCTATCGGAAACTGGTAAATAAACACGTCTCGTCCGAACAAGCGTTGTATCAACACAAGCCCAAACGCAACGAGACTCAAGAACTAGATCAACTGATTGTAACCGAGCCGAGGTTGGAAAAAGTTTACAAGTAAATTCAATATGGGGTGTAATGATTGGCTAATATTTGTGTTCGCACTCGAACAAATCGAATCCTGTACAGTCTCCTCCGATGGAACCGGAAAGTGGGAAGAAAGAACGTGTGCCAATGCGGTGCCAGCGAGGGAAATCCCCGGGGTTTAGCAAGCCACCAAGCCAAAGAGTACAACGGAGATACGGTTAATCCTGTGCTTGCACCGGGAAACTTGGACATGGTCGATTTTTCTTTTTAGAATGCGCGGTGATGATTTACATCTCGCTTCTAGATGTTTTTACCAGGATTCTACCATTTAAAGGATCCAGAAATGTATTATTATACAATTTAAGTAACATATCGTCTGTACAGTCTGTACCCTCATAAAAGTGTGCCAAAGTTATCTGGGCTGCTTTTATTACGGTGATTATAATTTAACAGTAGATTTACAGGAAGAAATTTGGTTCAACCAAAATAAATACTAACTTTTATCTCTTCGGTCCTAGCGATATCACATGTGGTAAAATACATTCCAAAGTGCCATAAACTGATCGATACGTTCCCATTCTACAGCAAGCTGACTTGATAAACCATTCGATCTCTTTCATCCCCTTTTTGTTGATATATTTTATAAATATTTTTTTGAAGACCCACTAGGATTCATGACAGCGAAAAATTCGTATGGTCATGTTTTACATCTTGTTCCATCTTGTGTTAGCATGAACGTGGCATTAATTGAAGACAATCATCCTACTTACGTGCAGCTTCACACTAACACCGCAGATAAATTACTGCTCACATAATTGGAAGGAGATTCAACTCTAAACGTTTCCACCGACGACCGAGCAATTAACCGAGCAATTAACCCCACCGAGATGGTGATGTCACGGGAAATTTATACGTTTAATTATTTCCATTACAAGATAAACTGATTTAATGAGCGCGCCAAGCTTTTTAAAACATTATTTTCTAGCCTCAAATGTTTGGCTGTGAATGCGACCGGAATTACTTTTTAATTACTGTTAAGGAAATATTGAGAGAAGCGATCATTTTGTCAAATTAATCAACTCTCAAAAACGCAGTCTGTAAGCCCATGAAATTGTAATTGAAGCCATTAAACTGCTGTCATGTGCTTGCTTCTGAGTCGATAAATTCGATCATTGGGTTCATAAGTCAACAAATTGTCTAACACAAGTGACAAATAGATAACGGAGATAATTTACTATTTACCCCTATAAATAAATACAAAGATAACGAGAGATTACTCTCAATTGGAAATATAATTGGCAAATAGCAAGTTTGAAGTACTAGGTCTGAGCCATTTTAGTCAGGCATCGGCGAATTGGTTCACGATTTATGCCATGAAATGCATCAAAGAGTAATAAAGGTATCGAAAAAATGTGTCCGCTCAACATGTTTGACACGTAGTGATTTTGCTAATCATTCATTGGAGTACACTGGAAATTAAAAACGTGTTCTGCATTTTAATTTGCGTTTGGGAATTCAAGCATAACACCAAATATTAAATCAGTTTTACAACCGAAATGAACACACGAAAACACTGTAACCAGCATTCAAAGTGAACATGTATTTTTTGAGAAGCCCCAACTACGCAGATTTTCCGTAAAAGAAAACGTTCACATCAATTGCCACAAGAAAAGCTTCTGACTCATTGCGCTGATTGCCAATTGTAATTAATTTAAGTGTACATTCTATGAATATTTCATGACCGAAAAAAACGACTGATCAACTTTGCGAGGACTTACACTTCTCCATCTCAACCAACGGACCACTTGTGTCATGCAATCAATTACCATGTGGGATGATTTTAGGACCATAAGAATTATATTTGACATGACATGCACTTAACAATAAACTGCTTAGACAAACAACTATCATACCTGCAAATCCTGCCATCCGCGCTTCCCCCATCCCGCTCCCTGCAGATCTCTCCAAGCCCGCTTTCCCCATCCGGATCCTTGCAGATCCTGCCAGGCACGCTTTCCCCATCCTGATCCTTGCAGATCCTGCCAGGCACGCTTGCCCCAACCCGATCCTTGCAGATCCTGCCAGGCACGCTTGCCCCAACCCGATCCTTGCAGGTCCTGCCAAGCTCTCTTGCCCCATCCACCGTTCAGGTCTCGCCAGGCACGCTTGTCCTCGTCAATGTCGGTGCTCGCTGCGTGGGTGTCTTGTCCAGGCGTCAACGGCTCGTTGCCCGACGGAGGGGACACTTGCTGGTCGCCTTTGGTCACGGTGATTACCAGCAGCAGGCTGAGGACGCCTCCCGTGAGCACGACGTTCTTCATTGCTCGCGTGCGAACCTGGGTGACAGACAGAATGCGGTGGCGTTTTGTAAAAGCGGTTACAATGGCGCCCAGTGTGGAGGGAATTGCATTTCATTACACTGGAACTGTGATGATGGCAGCTATTGTCTTTTTACTGGCATATACGGATGCAATAATAAATTTGTAATTAAACTGTGTAAGTTAGTTCTGGTTTAATTGAAACTAGTCAAATGCGCGAAACTTTCCTTACATTTAATGTTTCTTATCTCGTCCGTTGCAGGTATATTAAAAGTGAAGCTCAGTGCTTATAATAACTGTAGTGTTTAATTATCCCGAATGAATGCCGTGAAACGTTTAGCCGAAATAATTAGTTATTTATCTACAAACAGGAGCTGTTTTCGATATATTGAAATAAAAACTACATGCTTAAAATCAATTAAGTGGCATGAAATTGTCGCCAGTTTGTTTGTGTGGTTTGTAAAATGTTTACCAGCTCGTTTTGACGGGTTTAATGATTGGTCGATGTAAAACTAATCGAATGCACTTGCTACACTGTCTACCACAAACACAGCTGGAGGATGGAGTGTAACAATGGGTTAATTAAATAATTCAGCTCTACCTCATTATCATAAATAAATTAATGGGAAACGCATGGTTGATTGAGTCCAGACATTATCTATTCGGTTGAACGTTGCGATAGCTGTGTTTTGCTGCAGATGATGACTACAATGTAGTTTAATATGGATTGCCGGTCAATCAACATAACAAAGCATTCAATTATGTATCTGTATGTCTCGGACATCAACGGGAACTAGAAGTTCAGTTACAGTTGTTAATATTTTAAGTTGAGATTTGAGATCACTGTGTGATATTCATTTTTGCGTGGTAAAATATTAGTCAGCTGCTTGTACTGATTTTAAAATGTGTTAAATAATTAATTCAATGATAAATATCAAACTTGAATATTCCAGCAAAGTGATTTCAATTGGGCTGCCATTTGAAGTTTCTAGTGGGTAGGATACAATTTGTAAGTGTGGGGGAGGCCATGTTTGGAATCAGCCGAAGCTTGTTCCGTGAAGAGGCTTCTTGCTTACGCAGAAACTTCTTCTCGGTGACTTGATTGTGGTCCATTGTCAGCATGCACCCTTTGAACGTGATCAACTCGAGTCTTGTGTTCGCCTCAGCATTACCTACCCCAGTCCAATACTCCGATACTATGTCTTACGCTGCTTCAGACACTTGGCTCTATCTTTATCACCATTAAATCACTCGATAGTTTCTTCAGCACTTGCAAATAAATAATTGTCCTCTAAAACAGTTAGCCATGTCGGGCTCACTTTAAATGTTCGGTAATTTCCCTGATACTCATGCGCCATAAGAAAGTATGGCGGTATTTTATACGCCATTATCGTAAAATTCAGTGTTGGCTATAAAATAATAATGTTATTACCACGACAAAAAGCTTTATGAAACGCTTCATTGAAAGCTTATGAAATGCGCTATCACAAACTAAATTAAAGAAGAAAACGTCATGGTTTGTTCAAATGGTTTTCTCCGATTTCCGAATCACTGCTCTGCTCTGGTGCGCTGATTTCGTGTAAGGAGGAAGCGAGGCACCCTTCATACATAAACACGTCAAATCAGTTATTTTTTTATTCTATTGTTTGTAGGAATTCCATTAGAACGATTCAGCAACGCTATACATTTGCAATTCCATGCAATACGAATGCATAGCCGCCGAAAAAGCTGGTACAATTGACACGTGTGTTCATTATTATTTTTAATGGAAATTAGATAAAACCGTGTCGGCGAACAAAAAGGCTTTGCTCGGTTTGTTATGTTGCACAAGGGGCTTGTGCCCGTGGCTAGATCGGTCAAAGGGACGCATTGGATCCCATTCTCTGGCAGGCAAAAATACCGAGTTGAACGACGAATTCGCTGTCTCTAAGCGTCCGTCGGCGGTTATTAGCAATCGCCAATCAATTTGATGTTTTATTAAACGAGAATAACGTGCAGGACCTCGCTTTTATACTGCACGATGTTTATCATTGAATTCGATGTAAATCAAATATCATTATTATTATTTTGAAAAGTAATCCCTTCAGCTATGCAGATTATGTTTTATGTAGGTATTACTAAAAAAATACACTGATATTTTTACGCTTTTAATTTCTGTAGGTATTTCGAATTGATGCAGGATAATTATGTAATTTCCAGTGAAACATCAATGAAAAAAACTTCATTCTGGTTAATTGGAACCATATTAAAATTTAGTTTTGTTTGAGTGAAATTTCATGCGTTGTTTTGTGTTGTTTGATTTGGACTTCAACCTGTGGAGTCGGGCAACGCACGAGGCAAAAGTTTGCGCTTGCATCGGTAAATAGCACTATTCCACTTTCCATTCTGAACGGCAGGCTTAGAAATTTTTGTCAAAAGAACCACCACACATTAATTTTGCTTCCAAATCAAAATCATGCGCTGGTTTTAATCATAATCTGAACATCTCCAACTGGCGGAAATCATTACCATTGAATTACGTTTGGGAAAATCGCTGCAAATTTGCAATGATATTCATTCTCCTTTGGGAGAGTTCAATGGTTGAGTACATAACATGACCGTCATTGCATGGAGGAACGTTCATCTCAAGCTGGCCAAAGAGCAAGTGGCACGCAGAATTTACTTAGCATCAATGTCACAATTTTCAAGCTTGAGGAAGGGCAGCAGGGTACATATTAGTTAAACATTACTAGCATTCCTCCCGCCCCTTAAACTTGCCTGGAAACCAAATTCTGCACATGCCAATGTGGCTTTATTTTCTACTATGTAATATACATAACTCAGTATATTTTGGAAAATTTGAGAACGCTCGTGGTTCTGTTTGAGGAAGTTGAGCTAACTTTCTATTTCAAAAAGTGTCTTTCCTACCCTAGGTGCTGTTTGAAACCAGTTTATAATTGAGAAATATGTACAACATGACGTAGTAGTTATTACGCTTCATCATCGATTCAGTTGTGATCATCCATTACGTTTAATAAGCCCTGTACGTTTAAAAATGAATGAATTCATGCGATTTAAATAGTGAGTTTCATCGAATTGTGTAAAAAAAACACCTTCATTTCCTAAGTTTTCGAAGTGATGGATTCGTAACAAATTTATGTGAATCAATATAACACCACGTAGTGAACTACTTTGTATCTAACATAGTGAAAGCCAACTCATACAGACTGACTGCAAGTAATCACTTTTCCGATACTTTCTAAGCAGGCTATCATCCTCACCACGCGGTGTTTATGGAAATTAGAAAATCGTCTGCTCGAGAATCACTTAATTTATATACAACAAGTATAAGATATCTAGTAATTTTTCTCACATCATACACCAAAAATAATAAAAAATGTATAGCTTACAGCTGTCAAATTTCCGTATGTATTATTTCTTATGGGTTCAGTAAATATTTCCAATATCTTGATTAGCCGTATCCAATTCAACAACCATTTTCAGAGTGTAACAACAAGTCTTGATTCTATCAAGTTTTAATTTTCCTCCTTCGGTCGATATTTTAAACAAAGCGGAAAATGTCGTCAGCAATCTATCTTGGCACACAAACCCTCTTCTCGCGAACCAATTTATCCACAGATTCATGTAACAGCTACGACAGCCTAGGTACCAGTTAAAGTACCCACCGAGATGGAATCGGACCCTGATATACAACCGCCTTGAGGACTTTACTGGCATTTACTATAAAGAAAATCTATCGGAGTTGCGACTTTAGATTATTATGCACGCTAGAAGCTAGCTGCCCACCAGCTTTCACCATATAGTTTCACGCTCCACTCCCTTAAACTGATGGGGAAATTTGTGAGAAGCACCGTAGTTGAACATAGGTAAAATAAGGGTTTAATATGGTAATTAATAATCTAAGACCTTGTGGCGTAAATTATGCATGGTTTTGCTTTAAGTAAAAAGGAGATGCTATTTTCTTAAAAAATTGACTTATTATATTTGAAATGCTTCCTGCTTTGATCCTGTCAAAGAGAAACTGTAAGTCCACTTACTTCCGCCGATCTTTACACAGAGAACGTGGGGGCAGCCGAATGAAGAGTCCCTCTATTGACAGCGCAGGCAGTAAACAATGCCATCGCTGTGGTTCATTGGCTGCTCAGCCCTGACAGCATCCATCTTTCGAGCAAGACGTAATACGAGACCACTCGATGCACGAAACAGCTGACTTGATGCAAACTTGTCTCTCAAAACGTTGGCGAGCGCATGGGCTTACAACGATGAAGTGCCACTTAATCTTTGCAGAAACGAGCCTTGCTCTCGACAGTTTGATTTAGATTTTAGAATGAAATTAAACGTACAACCTTAAAATAGCTTCTAAGGTTTATTGGAGTTTTCAAGCAAATTAGATATGGTTGATTGTCTGAACGTGTTTGAAACAATTGAAAAATTATCCACTTAATGTGATTGCAGTCGCCGTAGGGCTGCGTAAGCTTGTTTTAAAAAAGACTTATGCTCGTCCCGATTTTTCGGAGCGTGTCTTTTGAATCACAGTGAAGATTATCGAATTTCGACAATTCCAAGTGAAGTCATAGATGTAAGTACCATCCCAGAAAAGGTCCAATTCTTCGTGCCATTCCGGGTAAGAATAGAAAAAGCGGACTTGAGGAATGGTCCCCTAATATCCTAGCAGCTTTACGGACTTGCTGCTTGTTTGAATAGAAGTCTGCGTCACACACTATCTGACCGAGAGGATTTGTTAGCAATTTCGTTTCGTTCGCTTTTTTCGCACGACTTTTTTTTTGGTATTCAGTTTTTTGGCCAACCGGGGCCCCTGGGGTAGGGGAGGGGATTACGAGACGCGGAAACATGCCTCTGTTTTTTCCATCTGAATAATTATGCATTTACTGGACTTATTTTTCGTGGCTATTTACTGTACCGAAATTAATTAGCACCCAATGTGTTACCAATTTTTTTTAACTCTGTTAAAAGGTTGGAAACACAAACTGATGCTACTGACGCTACACCGAAATCTCAAAAGTTGACCCAAAATGCAATCCCTTGTTGGAATAAAGCCGATAACATTGAATAAATCCGTTACCTCACAAGTAAGTTACGAGTCGACTAACAAAATAAAAATTTAACATTATGTTACTCACTGTGATCACAGTTCGAAACTTTTACAAGCCTCGTTTGTTTTTCATTGTGATTATTTCAGAACCAGGTTATCGCTACACCACACTTTGTGAAGTTCACAATAATAATCATATGGGTGTAATTTTGGACCAGTAATAAAATACCGCAAAGAGCATCGTGGTTATCGTCATTAGGTGCGGTGCGACGCACTGAATGCCGACGTCGACTTGACGCTGTCGTTGCATCACCGTTGCAACGCTACTTGCTTGTCGCAGTAAATTAGAAAATACACGCACTTTTATCCCTTATTCTCGCCATCTTGTAATATCTATTATAATACCATTATAATGTTTTGAGAAGTAAAGTAAAAACTTAAAAAAACAGTATAAACGTTTTCAGGCTCACAATTTACCTGATAACCGTTTAATGTAATCATTTGTTAGAATGCGCCTAAATGCAGCCCGCAGAACACACTCGGCACCACCAGTTACTTTAATGATAATTTAATATTTCAGCGGGTTTTTTGTGCGCATAAAATTCCTATCAGATGACCTTGAGATGAAACACTGATAAGCTCTTACATAAGCTCAGTGAATTTTGTTATCACTTCCAATCTCTTGAAACCCCTTTTCCGAGAGGGTACCTCATTGGAATGTTAACCGTAGGTTTCATAAATTCATTTTTCATTCTTTCTTCCTCGTTCGTTTTAGGCTTTAAATGACCTATCACCATCTTATCTTACCCCACGGACAAATCATCACCGTGACAAAGTGTTCAATCCACTTCTAAACACTTTACTTACTGACTTTTATGCCTACTCACGCAACACTGCGCTTTCAAAAAATAAAACGAGGACGAAACGGATTTGGTTTTGGCTAAAGTTCACACATAGCTGTCCACTTATCTGGGTGGTAATTTATTTCGGCGGGAGCCAAATAATTTCATCTCCACCACCCCTAAAAGGACCGGCATTCATCGCCGCAATGCGCGCATTCTCCACAGTGCCCATTTCGTCCAAATTATCATTTTTAAAATGGCCAGACATCACTTAAAAATGAAATTGAACACTCGACTAAAACAAAAAGGGCTTGCTTTCTCGACATTCAATTAATTAAATGAATGCTCTCTAAAAATACAGCATAATGCAGTACTTGTGTTAAAGTGCGAGACGGAGCCTGCTTGCAATTTACCGTTTGTGTTGACAAAATCACAATGTGTCAACGGTTCGTCCCGGAGAAATAATTCAAAAAATTCAGAGAAACTGTTGACGGCTCTCTCAGGCTGAATCCCTTGGGTGACGGATAAGCGTCGAAATGTCGCTCTGATGTCTGAATCAGAGGGAATTTGTATTGCAAGATTATGTGCTAGCTATTATGGAACTTACGTGGACTTACACCACCTTTTACAAATCAAAAAAAATGTCGTTTTGTTTTGTCGAACCAGCTTTCGGAAATATAAATTTATTTAATGAAAGTGATATTCTCACAAACTCAGAGACAAACTTAATTGTAGATAGTGAAAAGTGATATTTATTTGTCTGTTTTCAACGGCGTTTCCACGAATTTGATAAATACGCTTTGTGTGAATTCGGTTCCGAAATAATAGTTTGGTCAAAATTTATGTTGAGCACACCTCACTTAGAAACCATCGCATCGATCTCGATTAAATCGTTTTAGAGTAATTTTCCACCCCAGGGATAATTACAATTCCACTCGGATCCATGTAAACCAATACAATTTCCTTGTTGTCCAGCGGTGACAAAAGGGGGAGTATCATCCATTTGGGACAGAGGAGCTTTTTCTTATCGAAAAACGAAAAAAAGAGCTCAGAACATTTTCTCAACCCTCTCGGGTTTGAAATGAAAATTTAGAACAAAACATCTGCATCTTGCGGCCAAGCATTATCTTTATTTTATACGAGAACTCTTCCTTTTCACGAGCTAGAGTTAATAGAAAACGAATTTTGGAACAAAACGTTTCGGAAAAATATCCTAATTAGTTTGCTCTTCGCGCGAAAACATCTTGTAAGAAAATTTGCATGTTCATATTTAATTCTCCAAATATTTGAATAATTACAAGATTTTTCCATGCAAAGACGGACGCTTTTGACGAGGTCGTGTTGAACTTTGAGATTAATATGATAATTTTACTGGTAAATTATGCACTGCTGTGTCATTTGCCATCTAGTTATTTTTAAATTATCAGATACATCAGTTCTGAGCAGAGATCATCTGAGGACAGGAATGGCTGTGAAGTGCTCTTCCACTTCAACATTTGCACTCACACAAAAATTAACTGAAAAATGATGTCAGTTTATTTTTACACTGATCAAAATTGTATTGAGGAAACACAATATTGGCAAGCGTTATATAGGAGCGTTACATACGACGATTCATGCATAATTTGAGTTCAAACATCAAAAGAGCCACATTTTTCATTGCCAGCTTTAGCCATTCTGTCGTTCAGTGTCAAAAACTATACATGGATGCATAATCAGCCATAAAATACAGAGATATTAGGGGACTTTATTTTCCGAATTATGATTTTTCGCATATTTTTCTTTAGAAACCCGTAAGGATGTTTTGATTTCTATGGCTTGCTTTTTCAAACATTTCCAAAATAATATGAAAGCTTGAAAGCGCGATTTATAGCGCGACAGATAGACAACTGAAGCGTCTACGAGGTTTTCTATTTTGTATCCTCGCGTAAAATCTGCACAACTGTCAGTTTTTGACAGATTTCACTGACCGTTAAAAGCATCACATGTTGACCACGAAGGAAGACCGGCTACATATACTCTTGCCACTCGCAACTCTAGAAAAAGCATCTACTGAAATCTTGGCATATTTCATGGCATATTTCACGGCGTCCTCCGTGTCCCTGGAGAAATACAGCTTGGACTAAAGCATTTACTAACTCAGTTTTCTTGCGCAAGCCGACAAGCTTTAGTGTGTTGCTGCTTTGTGAGCCTTGTTGGCTCGTAAGCACGATCCCGTGGTTCTGCGATACAGCATACGTGTGCTGGTCGACCGCTGAGCATTGACATTTGATTAGTTTAATTAACGAACGGTGTTAGTTTTCTAATAACCATGATATAATATAATTACCAAAGGCTTGCTGTGTGGCTGTCAAAGTTTTTGAAGGTGACAACATTGTCTTAAAATAAAAGGAACGATTTTAGAAATACCAGTACCTATCAAGCTTTTATATGAGTTCACATATTACAAAGTAAAGTATTATAAATTTGACATATCCTTCATAATATTAATACAAAGCCTCCCTTTGTACCTTTACTGCTGATTTCTTCGACAATAAAGCGAACAATTTTATCTATAGATATCGCTATTGAGAAAGTGAATGAAGCCACCAGCAATATAATCAGTCCCGACCCGAATAAAGGATCACTATTGTCAATGATTTTATCTCGTGAGGTCGTGATAATAATTCCTCGTCAGGTCTGATGAGGTCCATGTAGCATATCATGTCGTCGTGATCGTGGAGAAAAGAATAGGCTCGCAACTTCCCACTCCAAAGCACTCGCTTTGCGCCACGAACTTTAACTTTTGCTTCAATATTTTGTCAAATTAAGATGCATGACATACAGATAATTATAAGCTTCACGTAAATACGCCAGAACAATTACTTGCCACAAAGAGGAGTTAATTAATCTTATTTTGACAATGAAGCTTGTGTGCTTGATACCAGCGACGTCCCTTGATTGAAATGTCATTTTAATTATATTCTAATCCTGATTGAGAAGTTCATTAAATCGTTTTCGAGTGCTGCGTTTTAAGTCCTTTCTCTAATTATACAATTGACGTCAGATACACAAATTATATATTAATTTTAAGTGAATCTGCCTAAACGTTTTGTGAAGCATATAGTGTGTATCTTCTTGCAAACCAGATTTTTCAATGGTACATTTTTCAAACGCACGGATCTAAATTATTATTGACCTTAGAACATTCCTCTAAAATTTTTGCCTTGCATTTTACGTGAACATAATATTTTCAAAAGGCTTAGCAAAAAATATAAAATTCAAATTATGCTGAAGTATTTGGTAACAGATGATTTATAGATACTGATCTGACAGCTTAATTGATCGAAAAGATTCATGTGATGCAGCGAGAACAATCAGTTGCATCTGGTGCATCGCAAGCAATCAATCAATATTTTAAGTTATGCCCGTAAAAACGATAAGTAAGTGCTCGAAACTAAAATATGATGTGAAACCGGAACAAAACATTACTCCTCCTGATATATGGAACCAAACGGCAACGCGCAACGTGATTTTATCTTGATGAATAAGCGACGAAAACGTTCGCGCAGTTGTAACTGTTTTGAAGTATGAAAGCTGCAGCTTATGGCAGCAGCCATCAGAAGCAAGAGCTTAAGAGGAAAGTGGAAATGAACATGCAGAAAATAAAACAAGAAGATTCCATTAGTTCCGCACCATAATCGCTAGGCCGTAGAAACAGAACACCTACTTGAACTCGGTTCAAGACACTCTGCTACTCTCCCATTTCTACGGCATTTCTGTAATAATTCTTTAATTATAAGGGGACAGACAAAAATTGAAAAGATCCCAATAGTATACGGGTAGTAAAATTAAAAGAAACAATCTTTTTACAAGCAATTCAATTTAAGACCTCTAATACTTTTAATAAGAAGCATGAAATAATCTTTCTATGAGTTTTCCCAATACGATTTCGAAGGTCACGTGTTTTTTCTCAAAAATCTTTGTAAAAAAACCTCTCAAAGACCCAAATATTTAGTGAATCTTAGGACTTTCGTTTAAAAATCTATTTAAACTACGACATTCAGATATTCTCAATATATATATATTAAATCCATACTATTCCTACAAGCAACAAGCAGCAAGAGACAAGCAGAGCGCCCTTTGCTTCGCTCATTAAATTTGCCTGCTTTACGAAGCCTCTAAAAACCTTAACGCCTACAAAATCGTTAAATCGTTACAAAATCAATATAATATTTTGCCGATGTAGCCGCTCGTGGTGAACGCAAAATGAGTGCCTTGGCAGTGAAACAGGGTGGTGAGGTGAGCGCCCTACCGTGCAGATGCCAGACAAGCGCTGTCGTGAGGGTCTCCGTGGAACGGTCTCCAGCGACGCTCTGCTCTCGCGACGTCGACGTCGGTTATTGGACGGTCGACGTCGCGACGCCAGTGTTATATAGGCACCGGCGCCCACTGGAGACCCTTTCTCCCACTTCGACATGACGTCATTTCTGCACCCCCCCCCCCCCCCCAACCTTGTCGACGGCTTGCGGGCGGTTCGGTGACGTCCCACTTGTTGAAAATTTTGTGGTTGAGGTTTTTTTTCTGTAGTTTTGTGTGGTTTTGTAGCTTAACACCTTTGTGTGCTTGGATTAATTAAGGGAATATTTCGATTTGAAAAGATAACAGGCGGTTAGATTTTTATGCCCACTTCAAGCCGAATATATGATGTTTTTAACGGTGCATGACGGCCTACTTCAATCATTGCGATTTAAAAGCAACGTGATGGGAATTTTAGTGAACTATCATCAGCACTTTCCACGAATGCACGTTTCAAAGAAAGTTGATTTTTTTGCCTTTCCGAAAAGCATATGGCTGAGTAATCTAGAAATTTGTGCTGAAAATGTTCTAATTCGTCACTCTTCGAATTTATATCTAGACAAAAATTAGCTTACTTAAAATGACCCGCCTAAACGCAGCCCCCAGAGCAAACTTGGCACTTCCACTGCCAGGTTCACTTCGCGAACTTGCTCACTTGTTGATCCTATTAAAGTCACCTCGTAGCGTTTTAAGAGATTACAGTTGTTAAAAATCATTTCTTCGTGATTGCATTTATTGTTACACCCGCACCCGCGAAATGCAGCCCGCAAAACAATTTCAGCATTTCCCCAGTTAACATTCGTATACTTCGCGTTATCATTTTTGTTTTTCTTTCGAGCTGCAGTTGTAACCACAAAGATAGGGTAACAGCTTTAGGATAATGGCAGTTGAAATGATTATTTTCCTATAACTCATCACATTATTTGGCGATCTGTCTAGTTTGTTTTAATTTAATTAACACACTATTTTCTTATCATTTTTATCTATGATAAAGTATGTTCAAGCAATTACATTTTTCATTACAGGTTTTATTATTGTTTTCTCTTCTGCTCATTTTTTGACAGAAAAGCGCAGAGATCACTAGGAACGATTGACACAACCCAGCGAGCTGACCTGAAGAGTCATCATAATTTTGCATGTCCATCATTCAAAGATCTCTTACGCGTTGCTTACTCGCCCATTTAACACCATCCCCTCATCCCACGTAATGCCATCATATGACTACGTGCCCCGCACAGATGTAATCTTAGACAAACATTACTTAGGCGTCTCCACACGCCTAAATCGTGACAACAGAAGTTACGCTGTGTGTTTTCACCTTTCAATTCCATGCGCTGCTAAATTGGAGTGCTTCGCCATGCACTCAGTTCGCGCAATGTGCATGTTGTTCTTGACGTTTACTGTTCTTTACCTTATAGTTGTCTCACAAAATATCTAGAGTGATTAAACATTTTACGCAGCCTTTCGTAGCGTTGTGATGTCTTCGAATAAGATAAAATATACCACGAGCTCCATAATCTTCAGTTGGTGTGTAGATACTTGAAGAGGTTGTACCTTGTACTCAAGGCAAATTACTTACGACTACAAATCACTTATAAATCACTAGCAAAGATGTAACCAACAGCGTTTGAGGGAGTATTTTTTCTAGTTTTCTAATAAATAACTTTAATTAGTTGAATTTCAATTAATTTCGGCGTAGACTACTACGTAGCTGAACTGCTGTCGGTAAAAAAATCAAAATACAACAATTTAAATAAGCTCCTCAAAAAAGATTCCCGATTACCGTCTTCAACCAGATGTGCATAAGCTAAAACTGAAATTTGGAACTTGCAAATAGGCCTCGCGGTGAAATGCAAATGAATTACTCTCGCCAGCAGGACGGTGGGGGTTTTTAATCACGCTCGTGCTGATTATTTCCAGCTTCAAGTGGTTTTGAGCGGGGGTGTGATGGGGAGGGGGGGGGGGGGGGAGGGAGTTCTCCACCGCGACCGGCGTGCGAATATAATATGCACTTAAAACATTCACACAACAATCCAAGCAAAACACATTTTTAATTGGCTGATCAAATCTGGCTCAGCGCGGCCTGATAGTATTTCACAACTAGGGCTTTGCGCCTGCATTTTTAAACTCTCGTCGAGGATTAGAATTTTTGCACCTGATTTAACAAAATATTGGACGACATATTCCGTCATATTTTGATGGTATTTATAAATAATTGGAATTTCCCAATAAGTTGGCCCATTGCGAGTCGTGAATTTGCATGATAATCTAAATTAAAATTGTTGGTTTCAGATTATCCACATTTCAAATGCTAAAACCAAGTGGAGGGTCCTCAAACAGGCGTACCTTGAACTAACCTTTTCAACTAATCATTCGCAGAAGTAGCAGGTTTTTAATAACGTTGTGCACGCCGTATGTTTTTCCGATGGCAATAAATAATCAGAGAACACAATATTGCCAATAGAAGAATTGCATTGTGCATCCGTTCGTATGGATCCACTTGTTGTCAGCTTGCTTAATGCAGATTCTATTTCACAAATTTGGAATGCACAACTTCGTTCAAGTAGTATTACCTCATCCCCTCTTTTCACAATGAGGATTGGCCTACGCACCGAATTTTGGAAGGTACTTCCAATGTATTGTTCCTCACCACTCGCATCACTTAAAAGACAAAGCAGCTGATTTGGGAGTTTCGAAAACGATTCAATCGTCGAATGTGCATTGTGTTGTGATGATATCGTGGCAAACGTTAAGATGGATACTTACTCAGGATTACAGCTTTAAATTGCATGGCTGGACGCACGAGCAAGTAATCAAACAAAGCGACATAATTTTCTCGTTCAGAAACGTAGGAGGGAGATGTCCATCAATGAAAGTTTCCAGCCTGCTGAACGAAACAAAATTTCCCCAATAAATTTAGCTACGGTTGTTTCCTAACAAATCTGATTAGGTATAAAAGCTGATAAGTGTAAAGTTGATTATTACTGGCGTTTAGACAAATTGTGTTGGTCAACTCATATATCTGGCTGTGTGGATGCGATGTGGTTGATAGCCAGTGTTGGGAAGTGATCGAGAAAAAGTTAACTTAGTGAATAACGGCAATGAATTACATTTCTCATCATTTTCATCATTTTTAACCTAATGAATTTCATTCGAGTTTAGTTAACTTGATTTGCATCCAAAGGTTATGTAATTTAATAACTATATTTTGGTTATTAATGATTAAAATTAAAATAACAATTCATATCACTTGCATTTAACTTATCCGAAACCCAATTCCAAAATGAGACTCTGTCAAAGACCACAGTACTTTAATCAAAATGCAGTCTCAAACAATTGGGGAAGAGATTGTTTTTGTTAATTTAATTGCATTACATTTCCAGTAACTGGTAATTTTATTAATTACTTCTGGTTTTGAGTATTTGAGAATATATTTGAATTTTATATTTAGTCAACTAGTAATTGGTAATTTAAAAATGAACTAGCCCAAAAAAGTATAAGAACCAAAAATATTGCGGTTCAAAAGTCAAATGGTAAATATATTTTTAAGAAGTCAACTTTTCCTCAAAAGCACAGCGATTGTTGCTAGATTTTCTGGCGTAATTTTTTCCATGCGTTAAATGTGAGATAGAAGAGCACAAAGGCCTAGCCTGCTTTATCGAACCTCGGGCCACCAAGCACCCCATTTCTTCATTGTATCAAAATATGAACATAAAACCATATACCCTTTTACTAAAGACATCTATAAATATCTGGGAAATAAGGGTGCAGTATGTAATCATGTTCTTAGTGGCACCGCTTGTTTTTCATTCGAGAGAAAAATGTGGAGTTTAGCAGCTTGAGTTAAAGCTTAGAACCTTCGGGCTACACACAGCGACCGCGTTCCACGGATAATCTAGATTTTCCTGTCAATTTACGATCTCACGTGACTTCTTAGGTACCAGCACCAAGTGTTGTTTTATTTGCCAATCATTTTCAATTGGTGTTGTCCTGTCAACAAGAACAGGGTAATTTCAGAACGTCAAGAGGGTGAAAATATACGTTGAAAAAGATCACTTCCAGCAAAGTCAAATTTTAAGGCAAGCATACTTTTGCACATACATTCAAAGGAATAGAGAACTAATAATTTTAAATGATTCGAAATTTTAAAATTGGAATTGACTATACACCCAAATGCACCGTAAATCTACAAGGAGGGCCCTCACGACTGCAAAAAAAAGTCATATGCTCTTGGCAATCGAAATACTTTGCACGGGCACCCATCGTTAATGTTAACGTTGTTGATTTCTGACATAATTGGCGTAATTTATAAAAATTTTGTAAAATGTTCTTATCAGAACACTTGACGACATTAAATAGTTCAATAGTCCTTACTTGTTTAGACCAAGTAGAACGGCGAATATAGATAGCATCGCTGTGTACGGCGACCAATTAAGGTATACCAATCGTTAAGCCACTGATATTTAATTGGTTAAGTCTGTCGAATTAATGCAGAAACTAATTAAATTACAAAGAAAATCACATGCGACCGCAATCAGGCTTACCCGCCTGGAAATCAAACAGAAAGGTCACGGACTTTACTATTAATTCGCAGAGTGGAACCAAACTATTTCAAATACTGGTCGCCATTCGTCAATAAAGCTTTGATTGCATTTGATTTATGGTATATGCAAGTGGTCCTAGTGAATTACAAAATGTGACAACTTTCCAGTTTACTCATGGATTCCATCGGGATTGGCTCTCATCATCACAAACAGCTCCCAAAAAGCTCGTCATAACACTATCTCTGTTTCCCGGTATTTATTTATTTGATGGGGCACATCGGTCACCCATGACGAATTCACTGCAGCTTTCTTCCAGCTGTTGACAGCCAGTGAGGGGACGGAAACGTTCCGGCGTTGGAGCAAACAGATAACATTTTCGTCAGTAGAACGGACAAACCTATTATCTTCCGAAAGAGCAACAGTTTTTCTGACGATTGAGCTTATTTCCTTCTCATGCCACAGCAACATGAATCAGACTCCGATTTACTTCCCGGAAGTATTTTACTTGTTTTTCCACACTATTTTCTCTTCAGATATCTAGCTCGTCGGGATGTCTTCCCATATTATACTTCAATATTACTTATTAGGTGTTTCGGTCGACGAGATTGAAATTATTTCAAGTTATAAAACTGTCCTGTTCAACGATGGATATAAATAAAAAATGTCTGCTTAATTGATGACAGGGCTTGTGTGAGGGGTAGATTACGGAAGACGTGACATTTATTTTGAAATTTTTAGAAAACCAAAAAAAACAATCCAAAACATGATCATATCGTTGACTGAGTTTCTAGCTCTGTATACTCCCATACTGAACACAATCTAACGAAATCAAAAGATTATGTCTTAGCTTACCTTCACCACCCTATTCTGAAAGAATATTATTTTACGAACTCGAAAGTATTGCGAAAACAACGCAAATCCCATCAATTTCGTCTGGTCCATCACATCTCATGTTTTGTTTCGCGGTAACGTAGTCTGAGCACCGAACGCGAATCCTCGGTAAGCAAAGAGGGGAGTGATTCGAGAAAAGGGATGATCCTGCTTTAAGAGCGAGTAGTCTCGTTTCTGCTTCGGGCGAAGGAGACAAATAGGAAATACGTTTCGCAATCTCTGAACAAGCTAAAATAATTTTTTGCTTTCACTCCTTATGCAATTTGAAGCAATCAATGCCGAAAATAATAGCGCCACTAATTCCTAGTGACAATTTTAGGATTGGCCTTTGGCGGCCTTCACTTGTGCTTTAGGTACTACTTCGTTATTTTTCTTCGAGAACTTGGTGCTAAGATATTTATGTTGCTAATAGCATATCAATATTCAGATTTCGCAAAATAAAATACAGTCCTTTTAGAGTCAAAATGCGAAAAATACCTGTACGTTTTGTTCATAGAATTTCCATTCATAAATGTTCTATAAATATCGGATGTCATATCATCATTTCTAGTAGCATTTCATAGAAACATTAAACACAATAAACGTTTGTCGTTAACCCTCGGTTGCGAGTGATGGCTTTATTGTAACACTGTTCATAGGTCACTGTTAACTACCCAACAATATGTTTACCTTCTGGCGATATTATAAATTTATGTTTACTTGTTGAATGAAACATTTTCTAAGCCAGTTTCCGTTCGTGGAGTCGATTCTTTGCTAGCAAACGCGGGGTATGCACGGTGCCGGCACGCACGTGACGAGCCGCGGGAAGCACATTATTTCTGGAACGGGTGAGCCGCACAAATTCGCTATTAGGAAACACAACGCGTCGGGTTAATTATGCACTGTGAACGTGTTTGGGACAGTGCGACGATTTTTATAGAATTAATTGCACCTTCTTTTCCTGCTCGTGGATTCCAACCGGAATATGCAATGGGAATTTTAAAAGAAATTAACATCTCTGGCTTTAATTCTCGCTTTAGTTTTTGCAATACTGTCACACAGTTCGTAAATAGGTTGACATGCTTAGAGTGAGTCGAACCTAAATGCAAATACTCGTTGCATGCGCCGTAGACATTTCGTTTCTAATTTAAAAAAAATATAAGCTTTACATGCATTTTGAATACATTTGTACTTTGAAAATTCTGAACTGTTGATTGAGTTCTCGTGAAAAAATCTTTTGTTATCAAGCAAGTTATATGAATATTTCAGCCTGACTTTATAAAATTTCCTCTTAGGCATTGTCTTATGTTTTTTAGATCATATTGATTACACAACTTCCTATAAAATGTACAGCTAGCCTAAGCATAAAAATTAAAAATATTATATCGATTATACATGGAGAAGATGGTTTTGGTAAGTAAAAACATCGATTTTAATGATACCCATGGAGAAACGGAAAGTCTTTTCAGAGACCAAAATGCACAAATCAAAATGCCCCATTATTATTTTCAAACTTACTTTTGATTTTAATTTTCATTCTCATATCTGTTCACATTGGAAAAGAATGCAAAGAATTTGTCTGGTCTAAGATTATTAATTTTCAATGCTGAAGGAGAACGGAACATGCACAGTGATGATCTCTGTCTATGACTGAATTAATTAAGAAAATTAATTTTCTTTAAGCCTATTGACAAGGCAAAGAAAGCAGTTTTAGTCGCGTTGTAATAGTGTTGCGTGATTCATGTAAAAGCAAATAAATTCAACAAATCGTGAACCACATAACTTGACATCACATAGAAAAATGATGAAATGAAAAAAGTAGCATCAAATTGAGATTCAAATTTAAGTAGTTCGGATAGCTCAGTTTACGTGAATAACAAAAAATATCCATCAGAGCAGTAAATTAGCATCAGACATAATTTTCAAGCTAAAAAAAGTATGACAAAAAAAAACACCGAACGGTATTTTTAAACTTATCCATACTGGTGTGAAAGCCTAAACAGAGTTATTCGATTAGAAAATACTAAAAAACGTTCATCTGAGTAAGACAATGAACATTTTTAGTCAATGGTAAAAATCCAATAGAATATGATAGTCCAATGCGTATGGTAAGAAAACAAGTATGTTGGTATGGTGGTATCAATTGTTGGTTGTTGGACTGTGGCTCACAGAATCTGACGGGGATTATATTCGCGGGAAAGCGGAAAAGCGTTCTGGGAAACCGCCCCCGCCTTCCGCTTGATCCCCCGATCGTGGCGCTGCATTTTCCAAGCATATCCCAGCTTTTTCCAGCACTTTTCACGGACTGGTCGCCATTAGGCGGCCACTTGCTGCCGCACGTATCGACGATTAAACGGCCGCTCGATTCGCAAATGGAAAATATTATGGAAAATTAAACAAATAGATTTCCTACGAATCGGGAGTTTTTTTCTCTGCCCACACAGCACTGTTCGAGTCTGTTTTAGTTCAAGCACTTCTTGAACGCTCTCTATTTACTTCGGGTAGGTATTATGTTATTTGTCCAGACACGTACTTAATTTGTATTGGAAATTAAAATGCTGAAGATTTATTCTAGTCACGTGAACGCAAGTCTGTGAGTTTACTACTGGCTCGTCAACACAGTTAAAATCAGTACTCGCTGTTATATTTCAAGACAAGAATACGTATTTTCTACCTTTTCAGAATAACCCTTTGTAATTTATCCTAATTTGTGATTTTTGTTCTTTTTCGGCTCTCATACTGGCACATACCTCTTACAGGGTCTATAAGAGTACTCTAAGTTTATTCCCACATGGAGTTCATTGCCATACAATTTTTATAGCTTCTTGAATTGAGCTTAGCAAGAAGTCAATACATAGGATATCTTCTCCACGAATGACAAAAAGTGATTCTAAGTGTTTCATCCACTTTAGCCTGTATATTTCTGCAATAATTTCGAGACAAAATTGCCCGTGCTTCCAGCTTGTTCGGAAATCCCAATCTTCGTAAATAATAAATGAAGTTGCTATAAGGATACAGAAAAAAATCCACCTACGTCTGGCTAATAGTGTTTGGCACTTTGACCCAAGAGCGTACCACTTGCAGGAAAACAGCACTCGCTATTAAAACAAATAGCAATATTGGCATCGATTGCAGGCAACCTTGAACCTGGTTGTCGCTGCCGGCAGTAGCATGCAGTGGTAGTAATTAAGGGGCTGACGACTGCCGACAACTCCGACAATTCACACCCCGCTTTTCACTCGACGATGGAAGTTCCGTGTCGTCGGCGACTCCCCTCGAAGACCGCCGCGCTCGGCCAGTCCGCAAAATGCCAGATCATTCTCAAGCTGCCGGCGGCATGTTTCGCAACGTGCGCCCAGTTTTCTGCTTTAGAGCCAAAAAAACCTGCGAGCCATCACATCAGTGAATGTTCGAGAGCGATGTTTTCTTTTTTAATGGTGAGTTTTTCCACAAGTCTATGCTTGGAGTTGGCTGTAAATGCCAATGTCATGCAGTGAGAATAAAGTGCAGTTTTCAGAGGTGCTAAAAGCAAATGGCCCTATAAAATATATCTGACTAAACGAAACTTGGTGTTTAATTTTGAGCCGACGGACTTGGGTTTTCTTAGAGTAGGGGTATATTGTTGAAATTTCGATCCGATGCGCATGACGATACATTCGCAGATAGATGTCAGCATCAGCACGAGTAGAGGGAAATTTAGTGCTTCATTTTCAGCGCGCCATGTTCGAACATGGGCATCTCAGAATTTGACTCAGAGTAACACGCAAATGCGGCTGTTAATCATGCATTAGCCATAGATTAGCAATAATATCAGTATAAACGCAAGTAAGTTTTGCATCAAACTGAATTGGTTGATAAATATGCTAATATTTACTGTGTGTGCATTTGAAAGGGTGTTGCTACAGAGAGCACCGTACGGATTCTAATTGCAAAAACTAACAAAAAACGCACTTTGTAGATGCATACTCGCCCAGACGGCTGTTGCTGCCCTGTGCGTGGGTGATGGGGGTGGGCGGGGGGTGGTGGGTGGTGGGTGGTGGGTGTTGGGTGCGTGCAGAGGAAACGCCAGCGCCGTCTGGTAGCTAAAACATGCGGCTGCCGATTCAACTGCCCCTGGGGGTGCTGCTACCTGCTAGCTTTTGTTGAGGCTAGTGAAACCGGTCGTAGCGGCTATGTCGATAAACATGTTAATGAGGAGAGTTATAATCTACATGAATCTCTTGGGGATTTTAAGTGATTACAAAAGTACTTTATCAGTTGTCTTCTCGGCTAATTCAGTCAGTTGGATGGTGGTTAAAAAGTCAGATAATATTTTAAACGCAAGTTATAGTAATCTTGAGATTTAAAAAATATGGCCTGCTTTGACATGGACGGCATAATATACTTTATTAATTAATTTCTATTGTAAAATGCTAAGCCTACTTTGAAATGCCCCACATTGTAAAGTAACCATACCAATCTTATTTAACCCAAAAGTATTCAGCTATCAGTAAAATATAACAAACTTATCCCCTTCCAATTTGGAACAAAATTTTGATGAACCAACATCTTATAAATTCCTTCTTACTTTTAATCAGGGCTTCAATTTAATTAAGAGCTGTAAAATTTTTAGGTTTTCAAAGAGCCCAAGTAGACCGTATACGAAAGGAAACATGATTTTAAAATTCCACTTTGCGATGAAATTTCACCTGCAGAGATGTTGGGTAGCAAGAAATATACTAAATTTCCAATCCGTTTTCGAGTGGTGGAGGTGCCTGGTTTAACTCAGATAGCCTACAAGAGCTTTACTCGCTGCAAATCATTCCAGCTCAACACGAGAGAGTTTAGCATAACGTGGTTTCGCCTCGTCTCCGATATCGTCTCAGGGTACTTGACAAACTTGTTCATGAAGATGTCGTCGGTATGCACCGCTTTGGAATGCCCCACGCTCCCGAATAATCCGGGACGTGCGCAGAGCCTCAATGTTCTAGGGGTTGGAATCGGATGTCAGGCGCTTGTCAAGCCAACTGCCTGAGGGGATCGCGGACATGCCGTGAAATTGTAGACACAGGTGGAACTACTGCTGCTCAAAGTTCGAGACGGTTTATATGTTAAAGCCCTTGGGCGCGGTATCGAGCGAGAACAGAACAGTGATTCGATATCAGTCTGCTCTTAGATGTCAATACTAAATGCTAGAATTCAATGTAAATTGCGGAAAAATGAAAAAATTCCAACTAAGTTTACCAGTTTGGGGCCGCAGACAGCCACAGATTCCGGGATAAGGACATTCCACAACCGTGACACCGCGTTTCCCTTGCGACATAACGAATAAACAGGAAGCTCTCAGGGACAATGCGTTTACGAGGCATGCGAAGTAATAAAATGTCATAGTATTAATAATGTTCGTATAACATTGCCCTACCTCCGATGAAAAACCCCTTAGCTTGTTAGTCGCCGCATATCGATGGCTTGGAGCTGTTGTCCTTGATTCGGGATTCAAATTTAAAAGCCAATAACCACGACAAGAAAATGAACAAGAAAATGGCCTCGCCTGGCCGTACATCTGAGGATTGCCCGTGGGAACGGCTTTATTTTGTAGCTATTCACGTGAACGTTAAAACATTCTGTGCTGATTGCTTTGCTAGAAGCGTAGATTACGATATACGTTCACCGCGCTTTCAAGTGAACACAGTGAGAAGAGAAAGAGGTGATATTGACATTGAATTACAATATCAATAAAAAGCCTTTCAAATCATCCGGTTTGCATAAAATCTTTTTTTTCTGATATACTGATATAAATATAAATAAGTATATTTCAGAGTTATAGGTATTTTTTTTCTGATTTCTATAATATTATATAGCTATTTTCGATTGGTGGAACCCAGAAATCAGAAATAAGGCATTTCCTCATACAATTTTAGACTTTCTTTTCATTTTATAGCAATATCCAATATCCAATTGGCATTATTGAATAACTAACAGTTCTCTCATAATCATAATTAATTAACGAGATAAACATTGGAATGGAATGAGCAAATCAAGTTAATAAACCTAGCCTAAATAACCCTCATGTTAATAATCAATTAATTATAGTGAAATCCTCTGAGCCACCTGCGCATGCCCAGCGCTAGCTGCAACAATACGCACGCATCCACTGGCCATAATGCCTTATTGGCACGCACCCCCTGAACTTATCTCACCCCCAGCCCCAGTTGGATATGGTAATTGTCTGAGTGGCCGGCTTGTAGACATACAGGTGGCATATGCTAATACGTTGACCGCCCGAGGCAACAGTTCACGCAAATGTTCCCTGAAAACCGGTCGACATCGCACTGTTCTGCAGAGGGAAGCCGTAGTAGAGTAGAACATATCGGGTCGAGGTGCCGGTACTTCTGATTGTGTTTACCGATTATCAGGGACCTGTGATGTTTTTATCGTTAAAGATAAGGGGTTTAGTAGCGGGACTCAAGCGGACGACGGTCGGTGACTGACGTATTTCTTTTGTTTGTGCGTTTCCAAGCGAGAATGGACGTAAGGAGGCGCAACAAGGGGTTTGTTTAGTGGTCTCGGCGTGTGATCGAGGGTGCAAGAAATTAAGGGAGGACAGGTCGTGGTGTCGTCCTAGGAGGTCGGGCAGCTGATTGTTGCCGCAGTGATTCCGCGCTTTTCTCGGACACGTGGGCTTTTCCGAGGGAACTACTTAAAAATTGTGTTTATAAATGCGTTTTATTTAAGTGTCGTCAACAATTAATGCGTTCTGAATCTTAAAGAGTTGTGCTTTTTTTATTATAGTGCATCAAGAAAAATTGTTGTGATATTTCGTAAGCCAAAAATCTTGTTGTTAGGTGAAAACGTATTGTGTGTGTTTTTCTTTAGTTTTTGAAGTGAGTGTATTCTTAGAAATTGTGAATGATTATATCACCATTAATCGTCGGCAAATACGTAATGCAATCACAAAAGCCGGACCATTACCACTCTACGCAAATCATTGGCCGAGAAAACAAAAGATCTGTACACGTAAGTACTTAGCACCCTTCGAGGCAAAGGACAACGATCGTAAGATGAAGTCCGTTTAAATTGGGTTACTTATTAAGGGAGAGTCATGACTTACAGCTTCTCAAGTCTAACTCTTGTGTGAAGTTAACTGCATGAACGTTGAGGCATGAGACACCACCTGCAACAGTTGTTTCACATCTTCCCATGGCATGTAGATAGTATACGCTGTCAAATTCAGTGTGTGCTTAGCGCCGGCCGTGTGTGCGTTCTCATGTGCATGTTCTAAATCGAATCAATAAAACAAACAATTATTTCGGGAATATTATTAGCATATTCCTTTGTATACATAATCAAGGTTAAATTAAGTCAGCGACGTTAATGACCGAATCAATTTTAGAAATTTAACATTTTCCGAGCAGTCTTTTGGCTTCTGTTGTTTCACGCGTTAGAAAAACCAAACCTTTCCCAGTGTCGTGAAGTTTAGTAAGCTTCACAAATAGACCTAGACATAGAAAGCATGAAAATGACGTCGGTGATTGTATTGAATAATGAAAAAACTACAAGTGCATGGTGATCCATATTAAACGTTATTTTCAATGTTCATGAACCATTCGATCGGCCAGTCACGAAGTAGAAAAATCCAAGCTGGCTGCAGGATTTCATTTGACTAAGAATTGCGTGTAAGAAGTGGGTCAGCTTGAGGACTTGTGGCTTAGAACAATCCTAGGTAATACTTTGCGGGATCAGAAGTCAGACTATCGGCTAACAGTGCTGTACTTTTTCGAGAGCGTATACCGTCTTGAAACAATATAATTTAGTGTAAGGCGTTATGTTACAAAAGAACCCGAACAAACTTTATTTTTTATTCGCTGTAGGTTAATGATATCGATTTAAATATAGCATCGAGCATAATATGCTAACGACAGGCTTACATCGATTAAAAGGACAAGCTTTTTGTTCTTTATTGTCAAATTATAATTCTCTGTTCTCGGAGTAAAAAAACCCATACATCAAGCCAGAACTTTCAAAAGCTTTTATCATTTTATATATGTCAGTTCTATACACTTGCTATCGGCTAAGCATACACTCAGCTTAATAAAAAGAAGTAATGGTTAGCTATCATTTCATTATGAAATTATGCGAGTGCACATTTGCAAGTCGCGTTTAACATATGGCAAGCATAATGCACGTGCGTGTGCTCTTACACAGTTTCATTAGGGTAAAAGTGGGCACGCCTTGATCACATGTGCCCCACCCAACAACAGAACACCCACATGGAATTAATGTGCATAATATGATTATATTATTAAATAAATTGCTTTGTCGGCTGTCGCACATTTGTGCTTTGCTGAAATTAAATTACTAATTAAACGCCCCGTTGTGAATACCTCATTTCGCAATGTTATCCTCTCATAGTTTTGTCCTTTTCATGAAAGTATCAAGCTCATCCTCGCAGTTAATTTTCTTTTTAATTTTGATTTCCTTCGAGCTTTCATGAAAGGCCACGTATGGCTTCGTAAATATATTTTCATACAATATAACATTTCTAAAACGATACGAATTCGGTCCTCTGTTGGAGATATCCATGCTAAAGATACCCTTTCCACTTTTGAACATTTCCATCGTGTTCAGGCTTTGCTCAGTTTTCATCACATTAGCAGGCAAAACACTGTTGCGTGGAACACAAGCAGAGAAAATGATTGATATGGATTGTCAACCAGCGCGTTGACACAAAAGCTTCACGGCTACACTCAACTAAGTCGATTTTCAGAGCTCGCAATACAGTTAGTTTTTTTCGTACCAAATTTCGGCCACAGCCAAACAAAATCGAGTGGAAGTGCTTTAGCAAGAATGGTCAGGTATGTGTATGATCAAGTTTTTTTTAATGATATTCTGAATGGAAATGGCAAGGTCGCGCACTGTGGAGCTGTGACCTAGCCTCACGCAAGTCTCAACAAGACTTCGCTGTATTGGGGTGGTTTGAGGAGGGGTGGGATGGGGGGAGGGGGCGTCGTAGCCCGAACCCGGCGTCGGCTTCGCGGCCAGAGGGTCACGAACTTCACCGAAGAGAATGTGTGAATTGAGCAGAGTGGATTCAAATGGGTTTTATTGATGACAAATGACTCACGGAAAAATGCACGTTCACACGGGAATCACTCGCCCGTCTATTTTACAGCGTTGGTAATTCATCTTCGTTTGTGTACTGCCAAATATTGAGGCGCAATGAAATAATTGATGGATATCAACGGTAAACTCTTCCAAAAACCTACGCATATGGAGCTTGAGTTCGTGGATCACGTAGCAGGGTTATGAATTGAGCTTGGAATGAGCAATAGGGGGTAGCATGAAATGTATTTAATGTTATGCGATTTATTTTTGTATAGATGCTATTCGCGTATGCAAATGTATTCTTATCAAGAAGCATTTATACATAAATTAAATTAGGTTAAAATTAGATTTTAAAAATAGTTATGATTTTTAAAATAGCTAAGACAATATCCACAAATGAAGTTGCACAAAATGTCCAGCCTGTGAAAATAATTTTCCACAAATTTATTTCCTAGAGAGCCAAGACATTTCTTTCTTGTGAGCGCGTGATTCGTTCCTTATCTGAGCCATGGCCAATGGCCAGCGAGCTTTCTCAAATCAAAGCGTGCACGCATGCAGCCAGAATTACGTGTATCGCGAGAAATAATCGGAATAATTAGTGAATTTACCCAGGGCGTATCGAGTACCTACGCATTATCCATGCAACCAATTCATGGCAAGTCTCCCTTCAAACGAATATGTGATCACGACTTAAGTATAGCAGCCACGACGTGTAGGTGTTCACCTACCAGTAAACAATGGACACAGTGACGTTTGAAAAATAATATGCTTCCTTGGAGTGATTTTAATGTAAACCTGATTGTTGTACGTGTTCAAGCCATGGATGAGAGAAACTAGGGTTATTAGTGGGAGTTTGTTGTAGGGGTAGAGAGATTGTTTTTGACTAATTTGAGATGGTGGATCCAACTAGTCAAGCTCGATCAATGAATGAGTTTTTCAAAAAAGAAATGTCATTCCATCGATGGTGAAATAATGGTTTTTGTTTTGGTTTTTGTGTTTGGCGTTATGCGATAAAAAGAAGATAAAGCATATTACTTCGTGAACGAAAATATTTTGCAATAAAATCTTTTGCATAGCTCAGAATATTCAACAAATTGTCGAGCCTGAAAAATTGAAAAAACCCGTATAAAAATTCGATCGAGAATTTTTCATTTCCCTGTGATGCTTCACATTGAAACTACACAAAGAAAGGACACGAATATCTTTCTATTTCCTTGTTGTACACGGCGAGATTTGTTTGGCTGTGATGTCTCCGTGGAAAGCCCACAAGGAGGAATTCGTGGAAATTCATTCTCCGACCGGTCTGTTCCAGTACCCAGAGAAAGCTTCCGTGCCGCAGATCAAACTGTTTGACGTGGTGCTCGAGTCTCCGAACCAAGTGTTTTTCTCGGGGAACACTATCAACGGGCAAGTCAAGATAGAACTCAACACGTGTCTCACCTTGCAAGGTAATTGGCATCGATCGATGTAGCAATCGTTCAAATCTACTCATGCTTCTAACAAACTATTTCATTTTGAAGTATCGCAACAGCAATTAATACAAATGCATTTTTTACACGCTTTTTATTGATTTGTCTGAACGCTATCATATCATCTACCTATTCAGACTTCAAATAAGGAAAGAACAACTAATAAAAAATGTGTGTGTGTATTGTCTTGATTGAGAGAAATATGCTTGAATGAATGTGCATTTATTCGAAAAAATATAAAACAGGAATAAAGCGTTTATTTTCTTTACCAACCTACAAATGGTCATTTTTTTTAGTAGCAGTTTTATTTTTTAATTTTATTTGTTATAAGAATTGTAAATATATCATAGTGCATGATTTTATAATGTACCTTCTTTAACATTTCCGCTCAAATTCACGGTAGTTACGTGTCTTTTAAGCGGGTTCTGGTTGCACTTGGCCGAGTTTTCCATGTAAACTTTCCGCTCGCTGCTCCCTGCTCAAAGTGATGCCAACAAGTCAAGTATCTTGAGAATATGCTAACTTAAAACACCCAAAACTTTTCTGTGGCTCCAGCTTTGATGGCCGAATAACTTACTTAATTGATATTTTAAAACAAACTTCTTTCATTAGAATCGAGTTTCTGTTTAGCGCTGTCTGAATTCAGAGGAACAAATTCCAACAAATGAAATGGCACTTTCGTGAATTATTTGCACACCCTGTGGTTTTTGTCAAGCTGTGCTTAAACATAAATTTATTTTGCAAGGGTAATTAAATTGAACAACTCATCTACAATGTAGTTTGCAATTAGCTAAAGTACATGGCCTTGACATTCTGTAATCCCATCAAAGCATCTCCTGTGTGAAACGCAACGCTCAAAGAGGGATTCGTGTTAAACAGGGATAATGGTTCGATTCGTCGGGGAGGCGTACGTGAGCGTTCCCGAGGACCCGGACAAATGGGGAGTTAAGCGACACATTCAACAGCTGAAGCCAACCTTCTGTACAAATAAAATGTAAGTTCATATTTTAAAATGCTTAAAATATTCGTTAATTGGGTCAATTTTCTTGTCTTTCGATTCGCGGTATCCAAGTTGATTGGTTGTCGGTGACAGAATTGGCACACGACTAATTAACATAGTTAAGAACTAGTTACAAGCTGTTCAAGCGGAAAGCTTAGCGGTTAATCAGCGATCTGCTTTGATCGCTGCCAGAATTGAATGAAAACGGTCCCTTAAGCACGTACTTATAACTAAGTATGCAACTTTGCACACCCTATCATATCTACGCCACATTTTGATCCTTTGTAAATTGGAAGTGGTGCTGCAATGATCTCGGATTGAGGTCCCTAGATTTCTGTCGACTGTCTCAGTTAAAAAAAAATTGGTAGATAAAAGTTATGTAGTAAAAAGGAAAATAGATTTCACTGTAGGGTGAACTTTTCTGGAAATTTTTTAGCTTTTTTTAGATTCATTCACAACAGCAGAAAATGTTAAAAACATATTTCCTTCTTTACTTACGGCTCTGGAAGCATTTTGTTTTATTTAAACAAAGTTTTTTTGAAACCCATACCGTGGTAAACGCTAGTTTAACGTCTTATTTGATTTGACTCTAAATGGTTGACAATACCTGGAAATATAATTACGTATACAAACTGATTGACTTATACAAACTTTACGCTATTCAAATAGAGCAGTACCTTTACGTGCGCATTTGGTACAGGGATTGGCCACTTCAAAGATTGATTAATTCACTACGACACAACTTGTGCGAGGATTACACACCAAATCACAGAACTGCTATCCACGCCTAGCATATCTAATTACAAGCAAGTCACCACTTAATTAACTATACGTGTTTAGTGAAAAGCATTGCTTTGTTGTCATTAATCAACGCACTCAAGGCAATGCTCAGTAATTACCATGGAAGTCAGGACATGTTGGGATGTAAGTAAACACGTGATGCTGTTGATCTACCCAACAGCTCATTTCAGAGTCCATTGTTGTGTAAGATGTTGTGTTACTACGTCCTACGACCAATCGGTTTGCATTTTGGTAACACTCGAGCCCAACTCGAGCCTGTGGCAACAAGCTGGCTAACATGGCGTAATAATTCGGTGGTTAATCGGTGGTCTAACGTGAACCGTCGCAAGTTTCATCTCGGTAAGGTTCGAAGTTAAAATTAGGTGTGAGCATGATTCCAACGTGATTGCGTCAGATCATGAGTCAAGGTATAAGGTTGAGGATTTCCACAGATTGCCAATAACAGTTCTAGGAAAATTCTGAGCTCATCACCTTCCAAGCTGTTACTTTAATCTTTTGGGGTTCCAAAATCCTATTTAGAAGCCCTCACGGATGAGCATTTTTTGCACTCTATCTTGCCAACTGCTCCGACTCCCGGAGATTCGAGATGTGGAAAATTCACAGCGGTTTTTCACTCTCAATTCCCTTGGAAAGAACTGCGTGTTGGTCACGGGAACTTTGACACCACATTTTGCTGCGAAGTCTTTAACAATCCAAAAAAAAATATTATGACAGTTTTAATGATCCCAATATAAATGAAAATGACGTTACGTCTTTTATGTTTGCTTCTATGTTACAATTTATTTCCACGTCCGAATAACTTTCTCCTCAAAATGTCATCTACTCATAAATTCACTTCGTTCCAGAGCAATAGTCACGATAGCAGCAGATCGTGATTCGAATTCCCAAGTGGATGGTCATTTTTTGTCAGCGAAAACAAATTTAGACATCGACAAAAGGCTTTAACAATCTGTAATTCTTTGGCCCGCAGAAGCCCCTCGCTGACGGACACGTCAGTGGGGACGTGCTGCACAAACGGCGACCAGTCCCAGGATTACCCCGACTGCTGCTCGGAACACAACGAAGAGGAATGGGCGAAGAGCAGGTCGCGACACAAAGCTCGGCAGACGGAGCGACAGATCAAGATTCGCGCGCAGGAGAAGTACTTCGACAACAAGGTCTACGTGTACGGCCACAAATACAGTAGTAAGCAGTGTGTTTCTAGGAAATTTGACAGGCATTCGAAGCTGGGCATCCGCTCAGAGAATCGAATCGCGGTCATCGCCTTTCACGGGTGACCGCTGAGCTAAGCACTTTAAAATTGATATTAATCTAATGCTCCGATGAGATAGAGCCAACAGGCTCTAGAGATCTTATTACAGTTCTAGTGATGCTAATCTGCATTCACATGCCGACAACTTGACTTAACGTTGTGAAGCCGGGTTCGTTGGTGTTATGGAGGATGAACCATTTATATGTCAGAAGCACAACAGTAGTAAGCAAATTATTCCTCGGTTCTGTCGTTGAAAGCACGGCCACCACACCCCTGTTTCCCTTTTCATAGTGCATGGCATGATAATATAATTAAACCTTTGTCTTACAAATTGAATTCGATTTCCACACCCTCGTTTTGCTCATTTTGTCATTCAGGAAGTGCAATTTTGCCATCTATTTCTGCAAAATTGCAAAAACTACGCGATTTTAACTTAATTGTCTGAAAGAAACAGGACTTCTGTTCTTGTTTCCGGATATTTATAACCTAATGGATGCACCATATTTGATTGTAAAAGTAGATATCACTAAAAAGTAATATTACTAAAACTCTTAGGAAGCTACGATATGGCACGTAATTATATAATAGTCAAAGCATTCTACAAAAATCGATAGTTTGATATCAAATCGTCTTTGTATCACGATTAA
This sequence comes from Nemurella pictetii, assembly GCA_921293315.2. Taxonomy (NCBI): domain Eukaryota; kingdom Metazoa; phylum Arthropoda; class Insecta; order Plecoptera; family Nemouridae; genus Nemurella; species Nemurella pictetii. Next base: position 6,298,232 of record OV121118.1, on the reverse strand, counting down.
CAAATTTAATTTACAGAAACGTAGCCCAGTTTTCTTCTGGGCAAGAGATAAATTAATAAGATCTGGCCTAGCTCTGAAAGGTGAAATTCAATTCATTTCCTGTCATTGAAAATTCTGTTAGAAAATGGATAGAAAAGCTATCGTTTTCTTTCGGCAAGCAATCTGAGCAAACGATCAAATCGTGAAATGTCTTGAAACGAGTCGCGTGCTCCCGTTGCCGCGTGGTGAATTTACATTCTGACAAATAGTTAAGTCAAACTCGTCACGTTTCTGCCCCGCTCGATTTCCATCACAAAACGTGACAAAATCTTGTAATATTTGCATCGGTTGGACCTGTTGGCATTGTGCTAACCAAGTTTTTACGGCTGGTGAGAAGGAAATGGGTCAATGTTTTGAAAATTTGAGCATGTCTTCATGAAACTGTGTGTTCCGTGTTTTATATATTTTATTTACTTCAATTTCTAGGCTTAACTTATATTTCCCATCTTTTCCACAGTGCAATAAATTAAACTCGACCGCACATGTAGAGGATTGGATCATCAGCGAAAATAGTGAGGCCACACATCTGAAAATCCCGTGTTGATTTTATTTTTCGTTTCTTGATCCATGAGTTCTAATCTTAGAAAAACCGATCGCGAAAATCGCTGTGTAACAGGAGAGCGCCCCTTCGGAAAGAGAAACGAGCATTTGATACGCAGCTCACACTAGCGTTCAGGGTTATTTTCTTCGTTGGCACAAACATCCACTCACTGTCACAGAAAGGATATATATGTAGTACAAAGCTTTCCCTTTAAGAAAAATAATACGAATCCTCCAGTGACAATTCTCGCCAGCGCTTTCAGGCACAGTCAAACAAACTTTCATCATCACTCACTCCCTGTGATCATCATCACATCACTCCCTGTATATTTCAACCACTCGAGACTAATTTATGACTACACTTATTTACTCTCGTCTTAATTGCGATCTCTTCCAGGCAGAAGGGAACAATTATGGGCCGGCTCTCACTCGTTCCCGTTCCATTACACACTGCCATCGAAGCTTCCTACGGCTTTTCACGGCCGCCATGGTTACATCCGTTACTTCTGCGAGGTGACGCTCCAGCGAGCGTTCGAGCCAAACATCCAGCGGCGCGCTTACTTCAGCGTCAGCAACAATGCCGATATCAACACAGACTCCAAAGCTGAAGTGAGTGAATGCTGTCTGGAAAGTTTCTCAATTGGACGATTGGAGAGATCCGACGTTGTTAATAGCAATCTGTGAACGTTTCATTGAGTAACGTGGATCGCGGTAGAGACGGGCATTTTCTTTTGTTCGTAAGCGAGAAATCTTGGAAGTGAAGTCAAATATCTTACTATGGCTGAAGAATATAGGACACTCTCCGTAAATAGATTTGTTGCGCTGGCAACAGAATCTTCAGCACCGCCTAAGCGGCTCTAGTTACAATTTTCCAGAACGTAACTTAAGTCATCTTACGTAATATTTAGGAGGCTCAAGTGTCAACTGACAGTTGACATATAATTGAGTATCTTCGTAATTTATACTTAAATTTCAATCTGGTCTGGCAGTTACGCCGCCAGTGCGCTGTCGTTGTCTTTGCTGAGAGTTTCCCAAATTCTAAAGCAAGGTATAAGATATTTGGTGAACTGCCGCTGAGCTAAGAGGAGTCATGTTTATTTTTTATTTCGTTGGTCGTTTTCGTTTTTATTTCGAAATGTGACATTCCTACCTGGGCTCAGAATTCGAAATAGGCACTCTAACTTTTAAATTTGGCACTCTAGCTGCACTGGTTAATGTTTTACTGTTTGTGTCACTGTAGAAATGTTGACTGTAAACTTTTGAACAAATATAAAATAAATTAAATAATAGAACCACTTATCTGCGGGTTGTGTAACATGCGGCAGTTAAGGTTCCGTAATTGAGTTGTTTCATGAACCACTCTCTGGTAATTGTGACAACAAAACAATCTGTTTGCTCGTAATTTAAATGGCAGTCAAATTCAAAGTACTTGTTTCAATGCAGCTATTGGTAGAGAAGGAGGTTTGGTGGTAAAGTTGGATAGTTCTATACGAGGCAGAAAGTTTCCTCAGAAAGCAACCCGCCGGACAATGGTCACCTGGTAATTTGATTTTAGACGATGGAAATTTCGTCAACTCTCAAGATTGAGGGTACGTTAGCCCGTTAAACATGAACCATAGGTTCCACTCATGGATATTAATTCACCCTTGACAATGACAGCGTGTCCTTGAGGATCAGCTTTGACTGCGATTTAGATCAGGCAATCGAATTACTGCTGATTTTTGTAAAGTCGATCAAGCGTTAATTTTTTCAGAAACTCGAATTTGAACAACCCCTCAAATCTGGTCAACCGTAAAGCCATTTTATTTCAAAACGAATTTTTCTGAAGCTGCAGGAAACTCGGTAATTGAATTCGTGTTGGCATTTAAAAAATCTCGTTCTTGTTTCAATAGGTTATGAATGGGACAGAAACAGGAGAGATATGACTTTTATTATGATAATTATTTTCATGGCTGTTGGTGTGTTTTCTATAGTTTAGAATCTGTGAAATGAGGAGAAAATGAACATCCATCAAAATTATTCCTGCCATTAAGTGATGACTGTTTGTCAAGACTTCAAGACGTATAAAAGAGACATTTCTCAGGGGATGCATAATGTTATAACTTAACCCAATACCATAGGCAATGTCAGCTTGCGAAAATTCAATAACACCATTACACCCTGCACACTTGAATAAAGATCATACACTGAGCTCATTTCATTGGCAAGGCGGAAGTGAAAGGGAAAGCTTTTGTGTCGCTTCCGCTTGCAGGCACTTGAGTCTATGACAGGCTCGTGTTTCTTGACTCGTGATATTGTCGTATGTGATAATGAACGATGCTCGTTAGAGGAACAGGTTTTAATGCTGCTGCTGCTGCTGCTGCTGCGTTATCCAAGTGGCTCTTTTAAGGCAGAAGCATTTTATTGACCCTAAATTCTTGTAATGCTTTTTTCGTCTCTTATTCTCAAATAATTCAGCAGCAATCAGTATAATTCAAATGCGGGCTTGCGGAACTTTATAATTATTATAACTAAGGAACAAAATAACACATGGACGGATCTCCTCTCAAAGCGGAAATGCCCGTGCTGTTGCACGTGCGTCAGAAACATTTATAAGCTCTGACTTGCATCTACTGTTAATTGAAATAGGTACCTATTTAGAGCAATAGAATGGGAAACAATTTTTGGTGAAATTGATTCAAAATTGAATTCAAAATTGATAAAAAATTGGTAACTCAAAAGAGAAAAAGATTATGGACTTCACCGTAATACATATAAAATTTCTCTGAAATTTTATTAAATGCATTTTTCAATCTATTTAGTTCGCTGTATGAATCTCCTAGACGCAACCCGCAGAGCAGAACCTGGCTCCTCCACCTTCCGACTGAGTTCACCTTTTTGTTCATAAATAATAAAATAAAAGTTTAACATCACTTATGAACTCAGAGAGAGTTGGATGGAAATTTTCATTCGCATTTATGTTCATGTAGGGAAGCAGGATAGTTCCTTGACGCAACACGCAGAGCATAACATCGTTCTTTCATTCAACTCGGCGTTAGCTCAATTAGTTTGTAATCGCTAAACACCTCTTGAACTTTAATCAGTGGAATTTGTGGTTCTTTCAATGATGCTAGCGATTTTTACTGCATGATTCTCAAGATATCGATGCGATTTTATATCGTTAAGAATGGGTACTTGATATTTTCTACGTTCCGCATTGCACTTTATATTATATTGATTTCCCTTCGGAGCTCAGACAGATAGAAGATCAAAGAGGCTACACATGGAAAAGAACCGATGCTGAATGGAATGTGTACAAGGAATATGACCCACTGAGAGAGGTTTTGATTCTCATGCATCTATATAGTGTATGGGACATAAATTCTTTATTTGGTCGAATGGATTTTATTTTGGAACACTGATACCCGGATACCTTTGAGCTCTGTTGCAAAATAAACGCCCAAGATCAACGCACAATTAAAAAAAAACTATATCATCAGTAGTTTCTAAATAATACTATTTCAATCTTTGAAAAGACTTGGGAAGATTCCCTAAGATCTCGACATCTTTATAAATAACTGAAAAGTTATTTATGTAAGCCTAGAAGGTGAGACCATTCTTCATCTCTGAACTAAGCGTATTATTTTCATTACAATTTTAACAAAACTGTTTGGTCCATCCCTATTTTTAACAAAATGTATGTGTTTATTTTTTGCAGAGCTCTTACGACGAGCAAAAGAGTACCAACTCGTGCCTATTCTGCTGCCAAAAGGGCACCGTGATGGTGTCCGCGTCGATCCGAAGAAGAGGATACGTTCCAGGCGAAGAGGTCCTTGTCTTCGCCGACATCCTCAACATGAGCAACCGCGTGGTACGGAGAAGCTACGCGACGCTACGCCAGGTAGGGTGATACCTCAGTGTTATGCGGGAAACCCAGCACGGGCTCGCCTTGCGAATCCAGGTCACTAAGATAATAGCTGTGTGAAAAACACGAGCTGGCGGAGGATTCGCGCGATGTAAATACTTGAACCGCATAAAAATTTGAGTGCATCTAAAGACGTTGCGCACAGTATTTCCATTCAGTTATTTGACAAAATAAATGTTTAGTAATATTTAAATAGAAAGCTAAACATAATGTCTCTTCCGTACTTTATCGTAAACTCTGCAAAATGGGTTTCTAAAGAAACATCATCTAATTCAAGTTTATAAAACGTGTTCGTTTTAATGAGGGCGTAGGCGGCTTGTTTCGTTTCTCGCGAAGTAGTTAATCAATTCAACCGATATGTCCCTATGAGAGTCAACTTGAAACTAACTTGAAGGCGGGAGACGAATTTGCTGGATAATGAGGGTTGTTGCCTTGTCCGGTTATATACTTCCTTATTAATTTCTCTTTTAAAATCCCCACAAAATCCCGGTGGCTTTCAATGAGTTTTGACAAATATAAGTGGGTGTGTAGTAAAAATGGATATTTCCTCACTTCCGTACCCAAAAAAGTTTTTTACCGTAATTTATATCGAATAATTTTTTGGAATTTGTTAATTTGATTATATTAAAAAGCTCTGCCCTGAAGGTGCCGTTGAAAGCCATCCTTTGGGAAGCAGATCTTTCACTGAGTGCTACTCACTTCTTAAACATCTTGACAAGCAAAAAATCCGACTTTTTGCAACGAAAAAAATTGCAACATAACGTTCTATAAGAACGTTTCTGTATCGAATTAGCAAATCGTGCGACTGTTTTGCGTCTATAAACGTCTTTTTCTTTAAAAACTTACGTCAATTTGGGGTAGCCTACACAGGCCATTTAAATTGCAATAAGAAATCAATTTAATTCAAATTAAGGTTGTTATTACAGTAATAAACAAGAAAAAATCACTTTAGCTACAAGAAATCCCGATTTTCCTGCTAGTCTCCGTTAGCTCGGAGTAAGCTCGGAAGCCTGGAGGTACGCGCCAACCCCTGACCGCCCTGTGTTCCCGTGTGGCTACAGGTCGTCACGTACATCTCGAGCAAGGGAACGCGCAAGCACGTGGACGAACCAGGAGTGTGCGAGGTGTTCCGAGGACCCATCCCAAGCGGCGAGTCGGACTCGTGGGACGGCGTCGGGGTGCCCATTCCACCGCTGCCACCCACCTCCAAGTACAGCAACTGGTGCAAGCTGATGGAGGTAGACTATCGATTGGACGTAAGTACGGCGGATACAATTAGCTGGACGTATATTCTGAAATTGGCAGTCGTAATGGGTTCTCGTTAGAGAATGATTTTTAATGAGGAGAATGGAAATAAAAAATATTTTTTAAAATTTGAAGTAAGCAATTTTGAGTTTTAATTGGGCGCAATAGTGCATTTTAATGGTCTTTACTGACTATGCACTTTTTAAAATTTGATAGTTTAGGCTTACTTACAAGAGATATATTATTTTAACCGATTAGACTTTAATTAACCCGGATAGATAAAAATATCATTCGATAAAAGTTTGGACACCGTTGAATATGGCTACTGTGAGTTAATGTCGCTTCAAATATTTGGTGTAAGCTTTGACCACGCGAGTGTGAAAAAGCAGAATGATGTGTCAATGTTTGTTAACGAACCCACGGTAACGAAGACTTGATTAACTTTTTACAATACATTGTGTTTGCTTAAAGGGAAAGAGCTTGGCTTGTTCAAACTTTGAACGTTCTCACATCTTTCTTAGAAAAGTTCAGCCTCGTGACGTGGAGTTTTTCTCCGTCCATTAGCGCGAACCTAACGGGTATAAAAGCACGGCAAAAAGAAACGTGTACCCGGTTGAGTAGTTTATGGTTCATTGACAGAATCTGGAAGAGACAGATATCCGATTTGTAAATACGGGCGGTGTGTTTCTTTTTCCTCCTTTTTTCTGTCGCTGACAAAGAGTCCATTTGTAAACATTGCGGGGTCAAAAAAAAACGTATGCCATGCATGATAACATGCAGATGATATTTTTCCAATAATTAATTTGTTTATATGAATTTAATTTAATACCGTGCGCTTTTTTCAGCTTTCAAAGCGAATCAGTCATGAATCCTGATAGTAAAAAAATAGTACATTAAACATGCGGTCAAAATAATATGAAATATATGCTTTTTTCACAGCCAGTTACTTGCTTATAGAGAACAAGAACCTTCCACTGCGATTTACTACATTTATTATTATTATTATTCCTTTCTTCAAAAAGTGATTTAACAACCATGTATTCTTCAACAAATCAATTTCATCGAGAAAATAGGGTGTAAAGGAGTGCCGAACCGTGCTAATGTGGTTCAGCAATCTGCACTCTTCCCAAAGCACCGATATTTTTGATTTAATTGAGCTGGGTCCGCCTATTCACCACCTCCTTCTTTCTTTCCAGTTTGCCGTCGACATCGAAGGCGAACAGAACCAGGTGGAGCTGAAGATGCCATTATGTCTGGGAACGGTGCCGCTCCTCAGAGAATTCGCGCACTTGCAGAAAGAAGTGGGTGGCGACTTGGACACCGAGGCACCGAGGCCGGTCTTGCCCCTGGCTAGGCCATATCCAAATCTTCGTAAGTTGCCTCCCCTTCTCTTTGATTAGTACTATCCAGTCCTCTGATTTGATGTAGTGATTTCATGGTATTGTTATACTTGAATATTTCTTTGGTATTGAGTTCCGACGAGAGAAACCACTTGGGAGGAAATGTGTTTATGGCTATAAATATGTCAGTTATAGTGAAAAGATTTCCTACATCAGATTTATCCAGGGAAGAAATTCTATTAATAAGCAAATACATTTTTGCTAGGAATTTATTTTGAAAGGGAAATTGGATTTTCTCACGCGATGTCTCTCGAGTTTTTTCTCTTACAAACTTCAACCGTATATCTAGCTAAATATATAATCCAGCTTTAGCTTTTACTTGTAAACATTTCACTCTAGCTTCTGAACACTTGAACCAGTCGGAGATTTAACGAACTAGGAACACAGTGCTGTTTTCGCTGTTTTCTTTTTGCGTTCGCGAAACCTTAACGTTGTCATCATTATAGTTTCTGCAACATTATTCTGTTTTATTATCTCCCCGCCGTGTTGAACAGCTCAAACAATCGTTTCCTTCCACACAGAGTAGGTACTGCAAATACTCGATATCTTTAGCCTGGCTGGATTTCAAATAGGCGCGCGATAACATGAGCTACATAAGCGTTTGCCTGAAATGCGACATTGACGTGTGGGTAAAATGAAGATCCGTACAAAAAATACGATCTGCAAAATAGTATCAAAAAGCGAAAACGTGAGTTCACATTCCAATATTAAAGTGTCTCTATATCCATCGTGGCTCCACAGCGTTGTGTCAGGCATGGTATCAACGTCAACTACATCGTGGCAGAATTGTCGCGAACTATCGTTCAATTTCACAAAATTCACATCTCGGAAAGATATTGCATTGAACGAAAACCGATAAAAAGAAACTTTTAAAGGTGCAAAGCAAATGATGCGTTTTAAATTCATTTCTATTCTATTCCCGTGTGAAGGATTGTATTCGATTTGCAGACGTCTTCTCCCTCGATTTATTTTCCATGCACTGGTTAAGCCAAGGAATGAACGCGTCTTTTTGCCCTTGAAATGTGTGGAGGAAACCAAAAATTGAAAAATATCGCGAAAATAATATTTTGAATGCTAGATAAAACTCATATAACCCGCCCTGGGAAGGTCCCGGGTTCGTATCCCGGTTCGTACGCACATTTTTCCTGCCTAGCTAACCCACCAACAATTGCTTACTGGCGGAAGCTTCCACCAGTGAAACCTAATTTCTCATATAACTTGATTTCATTTTCTAGGAATACCAAATTCTTGCACGTGTCCCCTGTATTGAATGAAAGCTTATGTCCGAGCGTCTCATTTGCTCATCAGTTCTTGACCCTAATCCCTATATACGGCGTTCCTCATGCCAGAAATAGAATTCATCATAAAGCCTTCTATAATATTATCTTCATTTGAGTTCCTCAAACATATCACCTGAACTTAGTGGGCACTAAGGAGCTGAAATTAATTCCCTCGCCCTTTGTGCCTTTGTCAATACTGTCAATACTGAATGAGACAGTCACTTCCACCGCACTGCAAGGAAACTGCTTGAAGTGACCCGTGGCGCGTGTCTGCCCACAGCGAGCGCGTACAACGAGCAATGCGTGTGGGGCGAGCGCCCAGTGGACACCTACTACTACCGGCAGGTGCCTCGACTGATGGACCACGACGTGCAAAGCACGCGTCCTCTCAACCCTCTCACCGGCCGCAGACACGAGTACTGTTTCGCTCCACGCTACGTCACCTATCATCTCAAGGACACGGGCTCGGACGTGGCCAATGGCAGCAAAGTGACGCTTGTGAGAAATCTTCCAGAGATCATCATCTCGAGGCCACCGGATGTGCACGCTGGATGCGGCCGTCGAGGAAGTGACGTGAGAAGGCATTCGGCGCCGGCGCATTTGAGTATGCCGGCGAAGGCGATTAGTGAGATGGCGATATCGGATATTAGGGAAGATGTCTTGGAGGAGGAGAGAGAGGTGGAGGACATTCTGACGGAAATGTCGGAAGTTGGTTAGATAAGAGTGTCGTGGTTGATTTTTACTGGGGATATGATGTTAGTTTATTGCTAAAAATATATATGAATAGTTTGTAGAAGTTTTTTTAACACCAAAATCGTAGTTGCAGTTTAAAAAGATGGAAGAAACTTTTCTAAATATTGGTAAATTAACGACGCGATTTTTCTCTAGCGCGTTAAACTATTTTAATACTCGGACATCTTTCTGTACTCAAATATTCTCATCTCTTACATAATTCAGCTGCGGCTCTAATGTGCATCACAAACGCGAATAATTTAAATGCTAACGTGATACGCTAAACGTTCCGCATGGATGTCATAGCATTTTGCTTGATGCACAAAGGAAATTTATATTTGAATAAAAAATAATACCAGTGAACCTGAGTATTTTGTGAATTAGGTCAATTGTAAACACGATCAAATCAGTTGTTGTCGTCCAATTTAACAAAACCACTCACTATGCATTTTCCACTGCTCGTGTTAGTATAAGTTTTTATTATCATTATCAATAGACACTATAAATAAATAGATTAGCATTTTGCATTTGCATCTGTTCATTCGTACGTGTGTCATCACGTCGTACTTTAGTAACAGTATGGTGTTCAGCCGAAATCATTTTTCGCGTGGACCAAAAACTAAAATAATATCATATTTAGTTTTAAGTTGATGATTATTCCATAATCATTAAGGAAACAAAATCACTTCAATAGCAGAAACTGTTTTCCTTGGTTGTATTTGCGGATTACACAACCAAATCTTTTCTCGTTCTCAATACGTCTCCGATGCCTTTACAACAAAGAAATTATTCCCATCCGATCATTGAGAAAGTGTTCACCATCCCTACTTGACATGTAAAACATGAGATGAGATGCATTCCTTCAATCATACTGTAGCATTCACAGTCATCTGCATCACTGCACGCTGCAGGTCGATTTCTCTACGCCATAATTTGGTTCATTGGTGATGTTGTTCTACGTGCGGCGTTTGCAATTCGGAAACCGCACGCGCTAGTTGCATTAAGCTACCAAACTAGCTGTTACGCGCACCAGACAACTATCGAATTAATACAAATTCCATTATGCTAATCCGTCCAGACATCATTAAATATGACGGGTAGGTACATTGTCATTTGTAATGTCGATTGCGCTTTACGTAAGTCTACGTATAGGCACAACGTTATAATGAGGGAGTCAGGGTTCGAGTGTCTCATTTGATAAGTCGTAGCATGTCTGGGGTAAATTACCACTTGGCCCGTGGCTGATTTGGAAGCAAAGGGTTCAGGCGCTGCTTCAGAATATGATATTCACGCTTATTTTGCCATCACAAAGGGAGCGATCGCTTGAGCAACCGATCCAAAATAAAATTCCATGTCGAGTTATTTTCAAACATTTATACGGTTTTAATGGTTCCGGTTTAGGGGAGAGTAAGAAAAAACAGATATCCCTTATTTGATCATAGAAGGCAATATTTCAGCAAAAGGTGAAATTAATATTGAAGTCAAAGATCGATGGGATTTTACTGTGGTATTTATTAAAAGCATTTTTTCATGTGATGAAATAAAATAAAACTGAGTGCTGCTGTACGAGTTATTGAACTGAAATTGTGAAGATACGTTCATGGTTTTTTGTAGAATAAAATTGGAGTGGTACACGCAATGAAATAAAAATTCGTTGCTTAATCAAAAAAACTAAAATTGATCAATAATTACAAACTTCGCCTGCGTTCTGGGATTAATATTTGCATGAAAATGACTACCAAAATAATATAGATATTTATACCTCATCTACTGTCTATCGGTGTTTTACGAAATTTTACGATGGATACATATTTCATTTCTGACATAAATGGCTTCGTATAATCTATACCTGTGGCTTTATACCAATATACGTATTTAAAAAAAATAATATATCGCTGGACTTACACGAAAACAATGTTCATTACGTATCCAATAGTATTTGGGTGTAAGTATTTTAAAGGCTCTTCATGTGCTTCCTTTATTTCATAATTTATTGACCAAATTCCAATAAAATTGATTATAAATGTTTATGGGAAGGTTTCATTTCGCAGCGGAGCAGTTTATCTCAGCTCTTTGTTAGTAGGACGCGACAGTTCCTTCCTTGTACATGAGCGACCGCAAATCCACATTCTTTCCTTGATTTTCTTCCAAATAATTGAAAATTAACAGACTTTTTAGGTATACTAAATTGTTACAACAGCTACTTTTTTATATGTTCCTAATAATGCGACGTTTACACAGAATTACTTCAATCTGAGGTGCAGTTTCAACTTCAAAGAAACCACGAAAGGACCGCCGAGTTTTCCTTTGTGCTTATTTTCCAAGATAAAATTTCATCAATTAAATTATCATTTGAATTTGTAAATATCCAATACAGCTTCTTGTGAAGGGAAAACGAAACACCCACACCTATATTGAAGGCAATTGAATCTTTTTCTTTCGGATCATAACATAAAACGTTTGCCCAGCCCACCACAGGAAAATATTCATCGACGAGGGAGGAAAATTCTACCTACAAATTAATAGCACGGATAAAATTGAAGATTCAAGATATATGGTACTTCTACAAAATATTATGAGGCATGTACTCATCTTACAACAGACTAAGAATTTATTGATCGTTATATTTACAGTTATAATTAGTTAATTTCATACGCCTGGATTAAGTTTCGCTCAAGTCTTCTTTAACAAGTTTCCTAAATCCACAGCAATCCTTTAATCTCTTCCTGTCTACCTTTACCAGCCCCATCTTAGAAAGCACGACGGCGTGAATCTGGGCTCCGTCCTTGCGCCAGATTAAAAGGCAAACAGCTCTATTTGCAAGAGTTGGCACCCTCTGTGAGATGACGACATCTAGCTAGAAGTGTGATCGTTACATTGCAAAGGGACGCTGGAAATGTTGACTGTATATTCTCGGATGTTGGTAGGTCTTTTTGTGTGAAAATTATTTAGTGTTGTGCGACGCTAATGTAAGTTGCCAACGGGGCGGTTGTCTCTACCACGCTATCAACCATTCAAACCAAACACACACTTCAAAGTGAAAAGGCTAATTAAAATCGAATACACTGAAAGGTTACGCAACAACAATATTTTTTTGCTTCTGTGTCAGTTTTCACCCGTACGCATTTTGGGTGGATACCATCAGATTCCAATTCAGCCGGTGCACTAACAGTTATCCTATTTCCTATTCATGTAGTACCTGGGACGAGCCGCATTTTGAATAAGCATTGCGAAAATACTCTTGAAAATGTATATCATTGCTATCATTATATATTTCGTTACGGCGTCCACATATTAAAGTCTTTCGATATTTTTGTTTTCTCATCTACCTTTGTCAAGAATAATGACGCAGTAACTAATATGACTGAAATTGCCACAAGCAAAAGGCATCAAATCCCAGAATGCTACAAAATAATTTACATTCGAAGGGCTAGATGCCGAATGTGACGCGGGAATGTGGAACGAGGGTGATTTGACAACGGTCATCGACGTTTGTTTCCAGACAAACCTCTCCTCTTAACCTTTCCCCGACGTTTCACAAAGCTATGCTGCCCATGCTTTATCATGGTTCTAAACCACTCTCGAGTTTAGAGATAAAACAGGGTTTTTCTGAAAATTACCTAAGCCGCATCAAAAAAACCCAAAGCCCAAAATACTAAAACAATATACTGACCATTTAAAAAAAAAAAAACCACCAACTAACCAACTAGTGGTTGTACTCAGTGGCGGCGCTACGGGGGTGCATGGGGGGGCAAGTGCACCCCCAAAAATTGGCTTGCCCCCCTGCTTGCCCCCCCGCTGAAAAATCCCAAATTCCAGATCTCTTGTGAGCAAAGTAGACGTCCGATCGACTCGAGACTTCACATTGCGAGTTAGATTTTCTTTCAACTATCAATTGAATGTTTTTCAGAAATAAAGTGATTATTGTAGGGGCAACTAACTGCTTCAATGCTTTTACGTGGAACGCTGCACCAGCAAAATTTTCCGTGTGACGAAGCTATAAGCTTGTACGGACTAGACCTAGTGAAAATAATCTTCCAATTGAACTGCCTAATTTACAGCATGAGAAATAAAAACACTCTTCAGGTAATTCGATATGTGTTGGGCCCCCGGGGGGGTGGAGGGGGGGGGGGGGGGGGTTCTGCCCCCTTCACCTATTCGCTTGCCCCTGCTTTGCCCCCCTACTGATTTATTTCCGCGTAATTAGTTTTAGAGCGTAACAAATGCGAGGTATTAATGCAGGTTAAAGAAATTATTGCTTGAAAAGTTTATTAAAATGCGTAATTGGGGTAGGCTTTTTCCTCCCCTCACCTCACCGCAACAGTTTTTGTTTTGACTGCTAGCGGTGGCACCGCTCGTAGCCAGCTGATTAAGCGCTAAAACTCGGTGAAACGAAAGTAAAATGTTGCTAAAAGTTTCCGAGGTAGCAAGCAGCTGTGGAATTGAGGAGAGCGCATTCCTTATCATCATCAAAGAGCTTGCTAACAGCTGGGAAAGTGAGCAATTCCACTCGTCAAGAAGCATGACCCGTGAACTTTGCCGGGTGGTGTGGGTGGTGTGGGTGGCGTGGTGTAGGTAGCGAGGTGGTTGGGGTTAAAATATCATGTGGTGAGGTGTTTCATGCTAATGCCTGGTTGTCACTGTCAGTCTGAATAGGTATATCTATAGGGATCTTCTTTATTTTACTATAGTTTAGTCATTTTGCAGCTGCAATTTAAAATCATAATTCAAAAGCATATTTTATAATGAAAGTTTGAAAATGATGTAACGCAAATGACAGATAAGTGACAGATTAGTGAAAGATCAGGGACGCAACAAAAACCTATGCGAAACCGTCAATATCTTGGCTTACAGCGTCGAATCTGATAACGGAGATAGGTTGATGGTGTCTCTTATCAATTAGTATAGAAATTTCCGATAAGCATTGAATCCGATAAGGAACGTTGAATTGGTACCGACTATCGTTTTGCTTTTCAGTTGGTATGAAAGTCTGAGCAACACAACACTGCTTTGAAGAAAATTACATTCGTGTTTCGATCGAACTTCCACCAGCTTGATTCAGGTGAGTAGGTGACAAAAATGCACTCAGACACAATTTATGGTAAACTCAATTTACCAACTTTGATGTGAATGTGTGTTTTTTTATAAATATCATTTTCATGGATCTGCTTTGAAAGTGGTACTTATTATTTGTGAGTGTCTCAGAGAAGAGCGAGGCGTGATTCATATCCATGTAGCGATGACATGATCGAGTAAGTATTCAGATCCCATTGCACAACTTTGTAAGGAAGGAAATGAAAGATCACGCCAATCTTCGTGGAAAAATAAGCCAAACAAACACACCTGAGTTTGATATAGGAACGCCTATGGGACAGAGATGGGAGCTCACAACTTTTCTTTGCATATAAAAAAAATGAAAAAGTGGTGAAAGCTGTTGGCATATACTCAGAATTTGATATATTCTGAGCTTTTTGCAAGGCACGTGTGGCGCAAAGTTGTTCAAAATTGAGCAGAAAAATCTCACTGCACATGTGGCTTAATTGTGTGGGCTCACAATGACATGCGTAGAACCGATCACGATTTCAACACAACCCCTGAACATTCGCGCATGTTCGTTGATAAAATTACCCAAAATTGAATGTAGTTACAATTACAATACGCAATCAACCGACCATTCTACCGACGCACCCACATAAAAAATGCAATTGCTTCTCAGCGTGACAAGGAGCACTGACCGAAGTTAGAAGATTCTACTTCTGAAAATCATATATTATGAGTATATGACATGTTTATCCCCCGAAGTCTTAATTCGCGTTGATGTCCATTTCAATGGATAGAAAAAAATCGGATGTGTGTGGTCAAGCTATCAGCATAGGATCTAATCACTAACCAAAAAAAGCCGGGGGAAATTATCTTATACAGCCTTTGTTAGAGCGTCAGTAACGATACCTGGAACTATGTGTTATGAGGTACCTAATAGTAATACCTAATACAGGCAACTGCTGCATGCTGCGGTTATAAAAAGCAAAGCTAAGGGATGCGGAGTGGTAAACTCTATGAGTACTTTTTTTGCGAATGCTTTTTATACGTTTGCCTCGAGTTATTTTAAAGAAAGAGATTAGAGAAATTTACATCATAATCTATCATATACCACAAATACATATTAGACATATAGTATCTTCATTTTAAGACGGTTTATGGAAATTTTCCTCAAAATCAGTTTAAAGATCATCTACGAAAAAACACGCAAAAAACTTAAAACAACACCAAAGTTACGTATTGAGGAGATAATACCAAACATTTTAAACATACTGAACATACAAAGAAGGAAATATTACACATGTTTCAATACGCTGTTCTCTTTCTTTGCCGTATCAATTAATTCTGAAGGTGAATTCACGAGAAGTCGCGAATGAAGCATGCGCCTTTAACACTCAGTGTAGCGAAGTCAACCGAACTATCGAATCACATCATCAATCATACATTCTTGTTTGTTTAATTAAGTAAATAATTGTGACATCAAACCATCGTATTGTACAAAAAGTTTATTTGGAGTTTAGGAAATTAAATGACAATGAGCAATAAAGTACTTAGTACACCGTTGATGAATCCATGGAGCACATTCAAAGTTTTAAAAAATCGCTCCCAGCTTGAAAATAAGGGCGAGTCTCGTCTTTTAACAAATATGTCGCTGCATCATCATCGGCATATCATCATGCTACCGCCCATAATTGAAACCAGGATTTAAATGGAATCTGAAAATTACCAATATTAACTCACATGTATTTATTTATCTATCTATATATTTTTATCTTTCTTTCTCACTGAAACAATTTGTTATCATAACTTACAGATGTGTTGTCCAATCGCATAAAAAATAAAGCCAGGGAAAAAATGGAAGCCAAAGAAAAACCAGCGGGAGGTCATCCAAGTCAGCATCCTGTTATTGACATAGAAGATGTACCACAGTACTACGACAAAGGCAAAGGTTAGTTCTCACTTCCCATCAACACAGTGGATGCATTTTATCTTCGCTGATGGACAAGTGAGTTTATCTTCAAGAAGCTGTTCTTACTTGTGCCTCTCCCTCGCCTCTGGAAATTCTGAAATAAAATCAATTTAAGATTTAGATACGAAAAAATTAATAGCGATTTATACAAGGCATATTTATTTCTCTTGTTTCTTAAAAATTTGATGATTATAACAAATGAATCATCATTGATATCAGTGCCAAGACTGTAATTGCTTATGGTTCCGGGAAGAGATATAATCAATCGTCTTGCTACTCTAAAGTCATGGCGATATACTAAATTCTATCATCTAACCCGTCTAACCGTCTTGACCGTCAAATACCAATGAATATTCCTGTCTATAAGCAACAATGAATGCCTCCAAGTTGAAGGTAACACAGCTTTTGGTCAATCTTGGATGTCCAGCGGTTGATATTGGTGCCGTTTCAGCCCCGCTGTTCGACAAGATCGTGTTGAACAACAAGCTGCGCGTGGGGCTGGTGATGTTCCTAGCGGCGGTGGTTGCCCCCCTGCTCGTCTACGCCTACATCTTCGACACGGAGCCCCGGGGACCGACAACCAACGCGATCGGCACCTGTCTGCAGAATCCCGAATACAGGTGACAGGGGGGGGGGGGGGGGCGAAATTTCTGCGAAAAGAAAAATATACTGTCAAAAGTTTTTAGTTTTTACCTCAAATAATTCCGTTCATCATAACGCCTCCAGTGCGCAGTGTCCAGTGTCCAAATAGCCAAATAGTCCATAGCGTCCAGTCTAGTGTTAAATGTCCAGTGCCCAGTGTCCAGAGCTCGGTGCGAGGGTGCTGAGCCTGGTTGTGATTCACCATCGATCGTAGCACCAACTGTGGTAGCACGTTAATATTCGGCAATGCCTATCCACGGATGCCAAAGAAAAGGGGTGACATTCATTTTCATCTTTCGGGATTTCCTTTTGATGCGACGTCTGATTCAAAGCGCGAAGCAGCCTATACACAGTCTGATTTAGAGTTTAGATCAGCGCTTTTACTAGGAATGCTGTTTTATACGCTGTTATTGCTTCTCTGGGAAACTGATAACGCAAAAACTCCCTTGGTGCAGCTGAAAATTTACAGCTGGTAGCCAGTTTAGACCGAAATACGAAGCATAAAACTGGCTTGTTGGCGCACTATACTTCATGCGCAAACACGGGAAAGCTTTCGCGTTTTATATCCTTGATCGACTCAACCAGTGAACAGTGATCAAAGGATTTGTAGAGTATCAGCGATCTCTCACTCACAGTATACGCACAATAGAATTGTTTTCGAAACTCAACAATTTGAAAAGTTATCTTCTTTAAAGTGATACGAGTAAGTCTACCAAAAACTGGATAGAAATCTGAAGAGTTTGGCGAATCACGCCAAATTTATCCGTGGACGGCAAAGCTGGGATTTGGTAACTGGATGAGTAGAATTATGGTAGAATTATTTCGAAAGGAAAGCTTTGGTAGACGCGCTCAACCGTGGGTCGCTCGCTCGTCTCAGGTCTGTAACAGAAAGCCATTCACGCAATGAGCACAGAATTCCGAATCGTTTGTTATCTTGAGTTAGGGCCGAATTTAATTGTAGTCGACAGATTCTCAGATTTAAGCGTTTGGTTAAACAAGATAGAGTGTTGAAGCGATGCACGGACCAATCAAAAGGGCAGCCAGTATACACGTCATGCTAAAAAAAAAACGCAATAATATTCTTTTAATTAAAATCCAGATTTTTTTTCTATTTTTCTATTTTTTTTTTACTAATAAGTATGTAATATTTTGAGCTGGGTGGATATGAAATGTTTATTTCAAATATTCCAGTGAAAGCAGAAGCAATATCGTTGTGCCCATGCAATAGTGTACTGTGAGGGCTCTTGGGATAGCAAGTTGAGACTTGACTCATCACTCTTACCTCGCTCCTCATAATTAAATAGCTTTGTGATGTCGCAAATCCTGTCTACAGAATCAGTTGCGATGAACTCCAACAACAATGTAGTCCTGTCGCCATGTCTCACTCTCATACTGTCTAAAATTTCACCAAAGTTTGTAAGGAGGCAGCAAGCTGAATAATATGTCTCGTATAGAAATGTCTATTTCTTTGGCGACATGGCTACAGATAATCTTTGTGGACTGTTCACAATACCGATCAACAAACAACCCTCGGTGAAAATCAAAATCATCGAGTTTAGTATCAGTTTTCCTCATTTAGAAAAAAATCCAATCTCTTTTTCTTCCATTGCTTTGCTTTTCGTCAGAATTTTAATTAGAGTGTAATGTAACAAGAGTTTTTTCTCCGATTCTGGGGATAAGGCTTCATTTTTTTTTCATAGCTTTTGGCAATTTATTCGGCATGGAGTTTTGCTTACAAGAAAATATCGAAATGAAATACAAGGGGGAAAAATAGAATTATTTCGTGTAGGTTGCAATGAAAAGTGGAGAAAAGGCCACAGTAAAACTGTCGTGGGATGATACAAAAACATGGCGTTAAAACATCAATATTTTAAACAAATATGCGATACAATTACGCTGTCTGAAAAAAAGGTGAATAGACCCCCCCCCCTCCCCTATCACCCACGACTGTAGTTAGGGGTACAATTTCGCTCATTAACAACATCAAACAATGTTTTAATCACTCAAATTTTCGGCGAGAGCTAATTATTTCAGTGCAGATGGTTCAACACAAACAGCTTACTCATGTTTTCCGAGCAAAATGGATTTCAAATGAGCTAACACTGAGTTTGTGATATATCTGACGCTAGAGAGATCCTAGATTTTATTTTAATAGAATCAAAATTAAAGCTCTAGGCGCATCAACTTCAGAAATATATATATAAGCTTATTGTTCGCAGAGTTCCGTGCATGATCGGAAAATCGGGTGACATATCCGCAAAATGCGAAGAAATTGGATGCTGCTGGGCGGAAGAGACATCCTCGTGTCACCATTCAACCCCATCAATATTCGAGTACCTCGTAGCCTCGACCAACGGACAAATGGCATACAACCTCAAGCCGCGCACCGCAACCACCCCTTTGGGCAACCCGACCAAGAGTCTCGCGTGTCACTTCGAGGCAGTCACCGACGACCACCTGCGAATCAAGATCGTAGAAAGCGGCGCGAAGCTAAGTGACTCCAATGTTGATCTGAGCGGCACGGCTTTCAACGCAAAGGTCTACGGGACCGGCTTCTCGGTCGAACTCTCGAGGTCGAACGATTCGTCTCCGTTGATGAGCACTTCACGGGGGCCGCTAATCGCTAGCGATAATTATTGGGAGGTCACTTTGCAATTGCCAGAGAACGCGACGGTTTACGGTCTGGGCGGACTTCGCCTCGTAAAGAACGCGGACAATCCGGTGACATTTTACAACGGCGATCGAAGCACAGGCAGTCTGCCGGTAATTTTATGCATGGATACAGCGGGAAAAGCACACGGAATTTTCCTCGAGAACACGGGTCCTCTGGAAATATACTTCTTCAAAGATTCGAATCTTTTGATTGTGAGATCGCTGTCGAACGAAGGCTACAAAATCAACGTGTTTGCTGGACCCACGCCGAAGGATGTGATGCGACAGTTGACGGAGCTGATCGGCCGTCCGAAGATGCCTCCTTACTGGGCTCTAGGTCTGCACGTGTGCAGAGATTCCGAGAAAGAGGTCGACATTTCGGTGGCGGTCAGTGAGTTCGAAGAGTTTAGACGAGATGCGCAGGAAATGAAGCTGCCTTTCGACTCTCACTGCATCCACGAGAGAATGATGGATGGTCTCACGTTTGATCTCCCCGAAGACGAGTTGACGGTAGTGAAAGAAGCACTGAAAAACCTTCGCGAGGATGGGAAAAAGTTCCTCGTATCCTTGCCGGTGCCGGTGAGTAGTTTTTGCTGCGTTCTGTTATGATGAAAATGTGTCTGTTTGATCGTTTTGTCGAAAATTAAAGCGGGAAGTTGTAAGCAGAAACTATGGCCGTCAGCATGAGAGCACAACGAGGCTGGAGTGAAGAGAAAACTTCATGATTACTAAAACCATTTGAAAATAGGCAATTAGATTTTTTTAGTTTGAAATTGTTCGTCACATTCGTATGTGGCCAGATCGAAGAAAACTCCGATCACCATCCGATTCTGAAAGGAAATTTGGATAAAAGCAACGAGTTTGCATCAAACACGAAAACAGAGTTAGTACAGAGTTTGGCCGGGTCTGTTAATTTCGATTACATTTTTTTCCTCGTTTTATTTAGAACTTTCCAAGGCCAGCCACTAATTAAGTGGTGATCGCTGTGCTATTCATAGCTAGCAGCTAACATCATAATGAACATCATCCCACAAAGCAACTGCACGGTCGCAAAGCCTTAGTTCATAAAAGTTCAAAGTTCGATCATGACCTATAAGTATAAATAGCTTCATTAAATTTGCAAATAATGTATGTCATGGTTTTTCAAGTCATTTCATAATACCTTTTATTAGAAATTCGTCGCATCGTATTCCATTCCATTCCAGAGCTCCAGTGTTTCCGCTGGTAGTCTAGGAACTAGGAAGTTTCCAAAAATAGTTAAGATAATTTTAGAGTTGTGAAGAAGTTTAATTGAAATGTAAAACCATCTAGTGCAAAGTTTTGACGCTAATAAATGCATCAGACAAACGAACTCGATACTGCGGGGATCCATGATCTTTAGGAGACGTTGTCAAGGACAATAACGGCTACATTCTTGCTCAATTGCTTATAGTCGTTCGAGGAAGTAAGAAGCAGATTTTCGAAGCTCTCTCTCTCTGAATCATGAATAATTTTCATAAATTCTGTGTAAACGATAAACGATGTGTTAAACGATATCAAAGTTGTAATCGACCGCAACAATACTTTTCGCAGGTGGCCGTCGGAGAGAGCAGCGCGTATGAAACTGCCCGCGAGCAAGGGGTGCTTGTTGGGGAGGCAGCCCCGGGGGCCGGGTACTACGAAGGGTTCTACCGAGCGACGAGAGTCAGCTACCCTGACTGGACGGGTGAGAGCAGCGGACATTGGCTGGCCGCACAGCTCGCCGCGCTGCAACAGCGTCTCGGAGACGAAAATCACATCTCCGGCATTGTTTTGCAAGAAAACTGGCCGCCTAATGAAGAAACTACGGGTGTGGAGAGTTCGCTCGTCTATATTCCCCCGGTATGTGAGGCTGGGCCACTCGTTCGGTTAGGTTCGGTTAGGTTCGGTTAGTTAGGAATATTTGCTTAAAGTGATGAGCATTACAAATTAATGAATTAATTACTCAAATATCCACTGGCACTTGCGCGCTTATCAGTATCAATGATGATTTTACGAAAACTACCCAATCTCAGCATGCTAATTGCTAAATGTTGTGCTTTATTTATAACCGCTAGAAATGAGTCCGTAATTAAAAACTTAGCTAACTAAGTTTTCTAGCTACTTCCTTTGACACGCTTCTAGAGAAAATTGAAGGGCGGGATGTTTTCAGAGCGCTCGTGAAGTTGAGATTGGGTTAGTAACTCTACGAATCTCCGATCCACTATACAAATTAACTTCGTTGATAGACCATCGTCACATCGCCTGGAATTCTTGTAGCATTTGAGGGTTGAGTATTCACTTCTGTACAGAATGTTGGCAGAGTGATACTGGTAAAAACATGAGCAATTGCTACCAACATCCGGGTCTGGGACTTTGTGGGTTTGCGTTTGATACCGGAACTTTTACTTGTCTCACGTCTCTCGGCTACTTGTCAAACTCTCTGTAGACTCACCTCAAATGTATTTCTCAATCTTGAGGAAACTTCTTATATGTAATATTTATAGCAAGTCTTCTGTTTTACTCGACGACAAAGTTTCAACAAATGCGGGGTTCAGTTTTACCACAAATGAAATTCCTTCCGGTGATTTTACTATAACTATTTCAATGAACTTCGTCAGGCGTAATTAGAAAATAATTCACGCGCAAGTATAATGTTCGCGAAACTTTTCTAGCGCGCCCAGAGCTAAACACCACCCATCCAGGAAAACCGAAACTCCTTTAGAATTAACAAAATAATAACGAATGCAAGTGCAACGCGGCGCTTTGTTACCAATGCAGACTGTTATGCTATGAATAGCAGAGCATAACATAACACCGCTAGATTTTCCTCGTAGACACCGTTAGTACCAAATTTTTATGATTTCAGATTTTCAACGGCGCACTATCAAACGGCACCTTGTGGTGGCAAGCCAGCCAAGCGAACGGGACGAGAACGCACAGCGAAATACACAACATCTACGGCTTACAGCACGCCGAGAGGATGAGTAACGCCCGAAAAGCCAACTCTTCCCTCTTACTAAGTGGCTCAACATATCCCGGCATCGGTCAATACGCAGGTGCCCACCACCAGAGCAAGGCCCAAGTCCCCGCTAAGTGGTCGTCGCTGAAGGACGTGCTAAAGTCTGTCTTGGGCCTCGGCCTGTCAGGAATCACCCTGGCCGGCGGTGGCTCGGTCTGCGGAAACATGGCGGATTTTAATCACACACTGCACGAAGCATTATGCTTGAAGTGGTATCTCTTGAGCGTAACTCTCCCCTTGATCAGAGTGTCATCTGTCTACCCGTATCGCGATCCCACGTCGCTATCATCTGGCTTTACGCGCAACGCGGTGCTGAACGCGGTCCAACTGCGCTACGCAATGTTGCCGTATTATTACACGACGTTCCACGATGCGGCCGTGACCGGCTCTCCTGTGGCGAGGCCGATGTTCCTCGAGTTCCCTGCCGACACATACACGAGATACGTGGACGAGCAGTTCATGATCGGATCGGCACTGCTGCTGGCGCCCGTGTTCGTGCCCGACGCGGTCAACGTGCAGGTGTACTTGCCGCAAGGAGACGCCGCCTGGTATCGCCTCGTGGGGGGGCGCACGGTCAACAACGGCACCGGGGGATACATCGTCACCGTGTCGACACTGGAAACGGAAGTGCTGGCGCTGTTGCGCGGCGGCTACGTACTTCCCACGCAGGTAAATAAAGCCATCGCGGTTAATTACACGGCAAGGAATTGGATCTAATCGGGTCAGACAGGTCAATTCGATCCTTCCGATTAGTTGAGAGCGTTGATGAATAATGTATGAGGACATGTATCCGCCCACACTGAAACTTTAACTAGATTACATTTTGTTCTAAGTCAGTTTTTTCGTTTGTTGTTGAGCAGTGATTCCTTATTTCTGTTGGAGCGCGTATCGAGAAGCCCCGAAAGGGAAATCTTATTTTTTTCCTGTCCGGTCTGAGGGACTCAATTATGTTCGTAGTCCGGCGGCGAGTCAGCAGATTTATCGCGTCGCAGCCCGTATCATCTGCTGGTCGGGCTCCATTGTGCCGGACAGACGCTCGATCCCTGCTTCTCCGCGGGCAGCCTGCTGTTAGGGAGCGACGCCGACGACGCCGACGAGGCCGACGTCGACGTATCCTTGCCGATGCTAGGCTTCAACGCGACGCGCACGGGTCTGACGGTCAGCAACGTTCAGGCGATGCAGCAGCTTTGCGCTGTAAATGAAACGAGCCCGGTGGTGGATCGGATCAGCGTATACGGATACTGGCCGGACGGGGCGCCGGCGGTGATGGAAAATGGGCTGCTAATCGAGTATAATGAAGAGGACTCGGTATTGGAAATTAGTAATTTGCAGATTGATCTGTGTACAATTAGAGAGGATCACTTTGATCTCACCTGGGAAACTTGACCACGAATTTGACATTGAAATTAATTGAATGCATTTGTAGATTGAAACCTACTGGACGCTATTTTATTTTTACTGAGTGCCTTTTTTCACAATTTGGCTCAATTTTCAGAAAGATAAGTTGTATGTAATTAAAGTTAGCACAATTAATTTCTAGATTTAATTTAATGTAAAGCGTAGTTTTAAAAGAGCTTTATTATCTTTAAGAGAAACCCTTATAACTTATAGTTATATATCTTATTCTTGTATATTAACACAATTATTATCAAGCCCCATTAGTTAATATCACCTTAGCAGTATAGCTCCGAGTCATTATCCGGAACTATTTCGTAGCTTCGCATCTTTTAGGATATCTACTATGTGAAATGAAAGAATTTAGTTGTTTTTCAATTTGACTGGTTTTTTTCTGATTTTTCCGTCATTAAAATAATCATACCAGAATTTAATTCTTGATGTATAATACTCTCCTTTCACTTCTATGAATTTAATAAAAAATCTATTACTATGAATAGGGATACCTCTTGCCCAATTTTAATTATACGAGAATACATAAAGTAGACGAGGCTTATCTTGTTCATAACATTCTGGTGTACTTTTAATGAGTTTTTATGCCAATACACATTAAAACTTTCGATAGGTTTTGAAAATACTCGCCTTCTCGGCATTGGCGTTCTTATTTTAAATTTAAACGGTGGTTTTTGAAAAAATAATTGCCCCGACACAAGGAAAGTAGTAGCTATATCTTCTGTAAAGTTATACACATAAAGGTTTTTGGAAATTCTTAATCTTTTTTTGTAACGGTTTACTACGAAAGAGTAAGTTTTAGATATTCTTTTTCTCATGCAATTACATCCCACGAAATAAATCATGAAAGTCAAATTGCGATAAAAGGCCCTTTGATCTCCCAAAATATGTATCAAAAAGTAAATGAACACCTAAATTGTTCTAGCGTTTTCCTGGGAATCATCCCCCGCCATAAAGGCCCGATCCCATTGAGGGATTTCCTCGAAAAGCCAGAGTTAATTTTTAATCAGGCAATCAGTGCCAAGGGCTAGTGCATTTAATTAGGTTGTTACAAGGGCAAAAACAAAAAGTAAACCCCAAGGTTTTGATAGCCCTGTTTAGTGGATTTGCAGGTAGAACAGTGGAAACGCCCATCGATGCATAAGATCCTTTAATCAAATGGAGGGACAACGATGATCGGATACGGTAAGCAAGATGGACCGGAGCCAGTTTGTTTGTTGGCTTTCCATACAAATAAAGCAAATCGCTATTTGTCTTCCTCAAATAAGGCCGGAAATTAAAATCGATTCGTCGCTTATTTCGACAGGGATGCTAATTAAAATGCAATGAGTTTTGGTTGTGCTAATTTCAAATAATTTACCAAATACTGTTGAACGTCCATCGTTCAATCAAATTTAACCAATAAAATGCGTTGTTGTATTTTAACTGCCACTAGCACATGCAATTATTGCGTTTTTTGCCTTTGATCCCGTAACCAGCACGTGCTCCGACGAACGGCTCGTTCGGCCGTTTGCACTTTATAAACGTCCAGCTGATCACACAGATTTTTTCTTCGAAATATTTGCATAGCTTTGAATAATGTAACAATCTGGCATGACGTGAACCTTGTCGAAGAGACAAAAAGTGGGAACGGGGACAAATTTAGCAGAGCTTCCATGGAATGAATCGGCTAAAAATGAAAGAATTGTGAAATTTAATTAGTGTTCCAATGCTTCGATGGATCCATGCTGACAAAATATGCCATCTGGTAATACATAAAAATTTACTACACAGAATCTGGAATTGTTCGCCTGACTGCTTCATGCTCGTGGATCTATGTCTTGCACCAGATATGAACTTAAAAAGCTCTGAGTAAGTGAACTCTCCGCTTTTTAAAACATTGCTAACAATGGTCGAGTACTTGGCGGTTTTGCTCTGATGGGATTGACTTGTGGTCCTGAAAAGGACCTGGGTCGACGTTTCGACCACGTTGGCGTGGACATCCAGACTAAAATTATGCAGGTAAATATTTTAAGTGTCCACATCATGTAGTACACAAGGGGTGTGAAGAAAATAAATCGGAACTTGCGACGCTTTCAGACCTGAAAATAGGAATAATTAATTGAATAAATCTGTTCATTGCAAAAGAGTCTGCTAAGATTATTTTTCAGTTGAATATCTGCTAAACCCCGCGAGATTCCCGAACGGTCAATTTCTCTCATCAATGCATTGTTATATGAACAAAATAAATCTCTTGAAGGCTAAATCTCAGGAACGCACTATGTAGTTCTCAAAACAGTATTTATTACGCCCTCGTTTAGAGTGCAAAAAGAGCAGAAAATGGGTCATTAAGATTGTTCAAAGCGGTGTGATTACTTCAAAATGTTCACACTTTGAGTGATGAAATGTTTTAATTGAGCTACCTGATTAACGGTCCCGGTAGGCAGAAGCCGAAACCAGGTTCTGTCAACAGCCTGCACCCCCGTAGCGTGCAGCCCTTGACACAGCCACGGCATGGGGTGGGCGGTGGTGGTAGGGAGTGCGGGGGGTAAGGGGGAGGGTGGCGCCTATCTGGGCATGAGCGTCGCGGCGGCGCCTCTACGCTCTCGGCGGTCGTAGCGAGTTTCTCAATGATTTACGACCAGTCTCTAACATTGCTACCGTAAACAGCCACCAGTTGAACACGTACTCTAAGGGCGCCTGTGACCGCTGCGCCGTGTTACAAGAGGGTAGAATAGAGTAATAGTAGGGTTGGTGTTGCGGTGAAAACGTTGAGGTGTGGTTCGTTCCGAATTAACAATAAGAGCGAGTGGTTTTATTATACGTTCAAGATTTCCAACCTAAATGGCATTTGCTTGTGACTGATAACAAATCGTGTATGGTACATTTTAGGATACTATTTTGATAGCATGCTCTTTCAAAATGAACGCTGCTAGAAGCTATTATTGATAAAAAAATGTCTTCTCCCCAAACCGAACCAGCGATTCATGACTACGTGATTTTCGACGTCTACTAATTCCCTACCCGATGGCAAGTTCAGCAAGTGTCGACAATTCCTGGGGTGAGATGAAATACGACGACAACTTGTCCGACTTCTCGTCGCTGAACGCTTCTCTGGCGAACGCGACGGCCGGCGCCTGGAGCGGCAACGACGCCGCGCACTCGGGACACGACGCCGCCGTCGCCGCCGTCGCCGACGCCGAAGTCGACAACAACACCGAGATGATTATCATGTACGTGATTCTATTCGTGTTCGGCCTTTTCGGCAACTCGACCGTCTTCCTGGGACTGCTACGAAAAAGTAATCGCAAATCGCCGATCATCCTGCTCGTGACACACTTGGCAATCGCCGATTTGATCGTCACGTTCATCATGATACCGATCGAGATCGGCTGGAAGGTAACCAAGCAGTGGCTGGCTGGAAACGTGGGCTGCAAGATCTTCCTGTTTCTGCGCTCGTTCGGCTTGTACCTGTCGTCGTACGTGCTCATGTGCATCTCGATGGACCGCTACTTTGCGATCGTCCACCCGTTGAGTGCGACGGACTCGCGGCGCCGGGGGAAATTCATGCTTTGTGCTGCTTGGATGCTTTCTGCCGCCTGCTCGCTGCCGCAGGTGAGTTGGGGGTTGGGAGTTGGAATTTGGAAGGTGGAAGCCACTCGACGCCGACTTTTGTTTGCACTCACGGGATGGTGCCGCTCTGAGCGTTCTCACGTTTCTTTTATCATTCGAGCTTCAGGAGGTGTGGAGCTTTATTCCATATTAAATGGAATTATATTCGCTTATTAGATTTTGTTTAATTCGCTGAATTCACACATTTCTTTGACGAAAGTGGTGGAACTGGCCGCCTAGCCTGGAGGTTCCGCTCTCAATTTCTTCAAGGTTAATTTTGTAACATGGACACTTTCTGCTATGTACACATTGTTATAATTTTTGGAAATTCTGAGGAAGAAGTTGATGAGTTTCAACTAACATTTTAGAATAAAATTGGGGAGAACGATCGTGAAATTTAGATGAGAGTATTGGACGGCGAAACAAGGGGCATCACAGTTCGGAATCCACAGTCCACATTTTGAAAGGACATCGATTTTGATTCTGATCGTAACTTTGAGAGAAAAGCGTCCAACCGATCGATTTGTTAGAAGGAGATACCGCTAAGTATATTATTATCGGTAAATGTAAAATTTGAAACTGTCAAAGAACTGGTTATTTGATTGAATATTGGATATTTCTTTTCGATTTTTGTTCAGTTTGAATTAGACTTGACGCTTCACGTGCCTCCGTTTTGGCATTACATTTTGTACATATTATAGTTCGAGCAGAGATTGAAGAACGTTGTCGAGCGTTTTCAAGTCTACAAGAAAATCAGAGTGACAAGATATACAATTGAAAGTAGAAATGAAAAATATATTACGTCGTTTTATTGAAAAAAATGTAAAGAATACATTTCCACCGAGCTGGAGCGACAAGGATTGATATCAGCTTTGATCGGATCATTTCATTTTCCTTCTAAAATTGCAATAACTCGAATTAAAACTTGTAATAAAAATATGATGGTACTCGCATTTTAATCAAAGAAATATCAGGTTCTCGGAAAAATGTGTGCTGGGTTTGATTCCATGAAGGTACAAGGAATGAAGGCACGACAGAGCATCAAGTACTTGAGAAAAATTCAATATTCCGAGTAGTAAATGTAAATGCTGCAAATTTTATGTTTGAAAAATAACAAAAAATGCAGGATAAAGTGCTTGAACTCAAAATAGTGAATTTAATAGTTAATATTACCAATTAAAAAAAAAGCTTCATCCGAGTCGTTGAAAAAATATGTTTTCCATCACAGAACCGTGAAGTTTTAATTTCTTCGATGCTTCGTGTAGGTAATGAGGATCTTTTTGTGATCTCTTCTTTCATTATAATAAGATTATTTCGTTAAAATAAATTTCAAGTACCTACACTTGAAGACGGATTTGTTTTAATCGTTTCTAACGACTTTGCGATAAGATCTTCATGCTGTGCTTAAACAGAATTCGGTTTCCATAAAATTACGGGCTCGGGTAAAACTCTACTAGGGAAATTCTTAATAACTTCTAAATTTAAATCGCATTCACAAAGAAGCTGGAATTAATTAATTAATATTTTTTAACTTTCAAATTTCCGAAGAAGAAAAACATGGCGCCTCCACCAAATAAGTGTTCAACCCGGCACTTCCACCAACATTAGTGCAAACTTCCGTCGCCATCGCGTCGCAATCACACGCACACACGCACACGCATACACGCACACACACGCACACGCACCCAGACACAAGCAAACAGGAACGTGCCATTTCCAGTTCCTTTGAGCGCACACTTTCAAACTCGAACCCACGCGGAGTAGGTGCTCGACTTTTTCAATAACGCGAAACGATCGACATGTTTACTTCCAAACAACAATCACTCCGAGCACACACCGAGATGAGAACCCGAACAAATCAAGGCGAGGCATTGAATGATGGTCGCAAACAGTCTTGTCTTACTCGAACCGATCTTTGGTGCAAACAGTCGATCTAAGTCTAGCTGGGACACTAGCTGGTGTAATTCTTTGAGAGTATCGATGGATGGAGAGTGTCGAGTAAACGCCTGGAGGTCTGAAAGCTACGTCTTGATATGGATAGTATGCCGAGCGGTCTCGAATAGCCAATTGGACCCGAGATTGTGGTAATCGATCCCTGAGCCCTCTGTGCTGCTAGAATTATTTCGTCGACATTATTTTTTCGTATTAAATGTCAAATTGACAGCCAACAGATATTTCTGGTTTTAAAAAAATGACAAATTTTAGAAAGTTTGATTGTAAAGTTTTCTAATTTGCACGACGAATGGTGGACAGCTTTTTGTTCGTCATTCGACCCACGTAAAAATGTTCCAATGACAGAGTGTCCTGCTGCCCACGTCGAGCCATTCTTCACTTCGTAAAATGTGATACATAAGTCCGTCTGTGCCGTCTGTTTTGTCAAGCTTAATTTCAACACAAAATGCGTGACTGAACAATGTGCGGATGTTCTTCGCACATCCATTCAGTGCGAATTAATTGCAAATCTCCAAGTATTTGCATTCGGCAGAGTAAATTCCATTTTAACCATCACGCGCAAGTGGACAGAAAATTCGTTTACCTAGACTGATACGTTTTGGGATGTGTGGGTGGCAAAATAGTGACACAAGGTTTCGTGCTGGACAAATATCCTAGAACCATCCCTTCCCTGTGGGTATCATGACATCATGAGACTACCGTTTAACACCAATTACACCAAGAAAAATAAGCGAATTAGAAAGTCGTCCTCAAGTGATTTCAATGCTGCAGAAAAAATAGTTTGTATGTCGGATTGTTCGAGCTATAGGAGGCATTGTTTGGAAATGTTCTTACCAGCTTGATAACTTGATCTGAGCCAGCCCTTCGAAGCTTTCATCTAAACACCCTGACAGCTGGAGAACGTTCAATAATTCTGTTGTGAGCAAATCCGTGTTCTGGACAAAGAGACGTCTAGCGTTTTCACTCACTTCTGTTTGGTCCAGAACAACGCTCAGCACCACAGAATCGGAACGTAACGTTATGTTGCAGCCAAAACAACAAAACGGAACACAACACACTTCCAGTTCCTTGATAAGCAAATCAGGTGCTGTTTCGCCAGGGGAGTCTGTATCGACCTAGTATATTATTTAACCAACTTCTAAATATGTCTTCACCAAGCAACTCTTAACAGAATCATGGAATGAGAAAGTAGTATTTATTGTCCTGCACGTTTTCACTGATACTAAACCATCTCATCTCTTTGTTATTAATCTTCAAATAATTAACTCCTGTCGCTTTTCATTTTTATGAGTAAATTAAATTTTTTAACGTCTGTTCTTATCGTTCAGATTTTCCCCTACAATGGAGCAGCGATTGCGATATAATTTCGAAAATTGTAGAAAATTGTATCCGAGGTCAAATACGGTTGGCGACCTCTGTCTTACCGAAACGAGCAGCAGGTTTTTGTGTTGTTAATCAATTGGGACGGTTGGAACAATTCACGTTGGCGCGCGTTGACACTAATAAAGACTAGAGGGAGTTAATTTCATTCGTGTCAATAAAGTGCTATCAAAAACAAACAGACAATCAGAATCGCGTCACGTGACACAACATAACAACATAACAACAAGCACATATCACAGTTTCGGCCTCAGCAACGAATTTCAAACTGTAAATATTTTTGCAATCATCAAAAACGTGCAGTTGTTGTATTTAGAACGAAATTTTCCTAGGCCACCAATCGTACGGCGAAATAATATCGTCGGATGTTTTTTATGAGATAGAATATGAGCGGTTCATCAAAAATCAAAAACAACTTGGATCTGGATAGGATTCGTTATCCTTCCATACTTTTAGACACGCTCCAACGACCAAAATTCTAATAACGACACTAAATTACAATTTTCTCTGCTGAGTCTTGACTAATGGAAGATTCAAAGCTAAAGAGCCTCAAGGTAGAACAAAGAAGTGGGAAAAATACACCGACTTCTTCAGTCGAGTCATTGACATGGCGAACTTTATTTAATATCGTCACAAACGTATTTTCTTCGAATGGATTTTATCAAAACTCATGAAACTCAGGAAAATTTATCTCAAAACATTTCACTTGCATCCATAGCGGTATTCTAGCATGGGAGGAAAAATAGATCGTAGAAATTTATACAAATAGGGTGCATATATATCCAAGGCCATCCAATCAATCAATTAAAATAAAATAAATCATTAGCCATCACCACTTGGATATTTTTGTTTACTGAATTTGACTGTTTTGTAAGAAATATACAAAAATTAAATAATCAGAATACCAGAGTACCAGTTGATTTTTTTTGGACTTAATTAAGAAAACAATTGTATTGTATCTTGAATTTCTTTGAGAGATGATTTGTAAGGGCTGCCTTTATTGATGACGCTAGCTTAGCTAGCTTACTTAAGAAGTAAGGAATGAAGTAGCTTACAGGCAAACAGTAATACCATAGCTTTACTTAAATTTAACTAAAACAGTTCGTGACAAAACTGATGTTCTATCGCTTAGTACGCGTCGTACAGTATTAATCCCTTCCTTTTACTTATAATCCTTGTACCTACAAGCAATTTGAGCAACAATACTAAAAAGTACAAACGCTAGAATTAAAAGAAAATTACAACAAGTACACCAAACAGTTTCAACATTTCCTAAATAGAATAAAGTTCGTTGACCTGCGCATTTGATGTATTTGCAGTCGATCCACAGAGAGAATCCTAAATATGCAAACCCCGTAAACGCCGAGCTTACGTATATATAAGCTGTCTTTTGAAGCCTGGGTGGCCACTCCCAAATTCTGCGCCAAATTCCATTGCCCATCGTATAGGAAAAATAGCCTCTGTCTGCAATGTGTACTATATACTCTGGAGCTTACAGAAATTTCCGATTCATGGGCAGAAATGCTAAAATTCTCACCCAAGCAAAACTTTCCCCGCTTATAGCTTCTAAAGCAGAGCTTCATGGAAAAAACGCAGCGAATTCGAAAATGGATTTTGTTTGCGGTTTACTCGTATGATTTACGATAGGTCAGAATTTGTAAGGAATTTTCCTAGCCCTCGTGAGCTATTCCGATATCGGCAGGTTAAACATTACATGTTACACCTTCTCCCACGTCATCTTCATCTAATTCTTGTGTTTTTCTAACCATCGGAACCTCTCGAGCCTCCCACAGCCTCCCACAGTCCTCCTCATGACCACCCTTAGCCCTCCGATACATATTATCCTGTTCGACTTTCATTGTTAGTTTCTTTGTTAAGCCGGTGGATGATGTGATTGTCATCGATTCCTCTCGAATGCACTGCTGTCAGTAATCATGAAAAAGCCCCACGAGGCTATTTGTAGCTATTTTGATTGTGTTGTCTATTTATACGTTTAGTAGAGCTAGTGGGCTAAACAAGCAGGAAGAAAAATTTTGTCTGGGCAACTATCATCTAAGCATTATCTAGCAAATGAAATTGAAATTGGGGAAAAATGACGGTCCCCGAAGATGATTTCCAGTAATTTTAAAGCATGTGTTTTCGCGCTGATTGATCTAATTGAAAAAACTCTTGGGATCTATCTGAACTGCTGTTTGAACCACGCAATATGTCCTGCTGTCGCGTTCATCAAGGATAGGTCATGCGTGCTTCGATACGGGAAGCAAATACAGGATTTGGCAGCAGAAAGCGAGCATAATTTCGCACTGATTGCCTTCGGTACACAACTAAATTCAAATTAGATAACTCTATTTACATGGCACTTAGACCACGCACGAGAAGTTTTTAATTTGACACTTTTTATTTATGGCGATACGTACTATCGCTGATCCGAAAATGAGCATTCTCGGATTGTCCATTCATCGAGTCTTCGATGGGAAGTATTTAATCTGAGAATTATAAATGATCTTAACAGAAGGCGAACAACGATCTTCGGATGTATCAAAACAAGTAGTTCCGTTACATAATCGATAATGTTCACAATTTCACCTATCATACCCAATAACTTCAACTAAACCCAGTTCATACTTTCACATAAAAATCACTTAAACCGCAAAATAATTTATTATGATAATTATTTACGTTTCGAGCCCATTTTAATTCCGTTTGTTAGCAAGTTAATGATTAAATATCGGCTCCTAATATTTATTATTTATTATACCTATACGCCTTCATGCTTCGCCAATTTTGCTCTCAGATTTTTTTTGTAGACGCTTCAATTAATATTTTAATCCCTGGTAGCAAGCACCGAGATTTCGCCGTCCCCGGGCCGGATCTAATCACCGCGTGCAATTAATGCGACGCGAAGCGGCGTTCTCTTCACTTTAATCCACCCCGTCTCAAAACACTTGATCGTGATCAAACTAAATTGCCTTGCCACTCGCCAACCAGCAGCCGAAAGGAGCATTTGTGAAAGAAAAACAGATTCCCACGGGAAAAAGGCGTACAAAAAACACTGGCGACGTACCACGCATTCTGAAAGAAAACTCGCTGAAGAAAATGATTGTGATTTTCGAGTGTCGATAGTTTGAAAGTATGTAGATGATGTTTTATTTTAATAATATGTTTATTGAACATACTTTCCGCTGCAAATAAGGGCTGGATTCCATTGAATATGAATACGTATTTGTCGTGGTGAAGTATTGTTTGGAATGGCGGGGGAGGTCGAGTGGCAAAAAGGGAGGGTAGACAAAATGCAGTCTTTATTGCGAGCCAGAAGTTTCCAGAGTATAGAAAAGCAATAATAGAACGCAGTTGCTCTTCTGCAATCGCAGATGGTAACTGATCATTTGTTATGGGTATGTTGATAAATAAATAAATATATATATCTATATATTTAAAGGAAAATAATAATGAACTTGAGTAAAAACTATTAAAAATAAAATAAATTGCAATGTGCACGTAGCAGGAAGAGGTATCATTATTTAAGCATCACAAGCTTGCATAAATGAGCATCAATTTCCTAAAATCACCCTGTTCCCTCAACCAGAAGAAACAAGAAGCAGACGATCCGCAGAGAGGACACGTTCATTATTAATAAGCTGAAATACGAGGAGAGTTCTATTACGGAGATCCTTCAAAATCAAAGGCTATCTCGCAATTATCGAGAGGAATTTCATCAGTAATCTGCCAACCCATTCCAAGAGTAGACTCTAAATTCTCAATCGAGTTCCATCGGAAAATGCAACGAAGCAAAGTGAGCAGGATTATATTAATTAGCGATGAACTTGCTGAAAATTACGAAAAAATAAGTTATTTAAGCGAATTCCAATTTTATTTCTCCATTGGTTCTACCCGTGTTTCTTCCAATCCCAAGGTCAGCCGGTACAGCGCATTCCAGGCAAAGAGTTTCCAACGTGTAGAACTTTTAGAAATCATTCTCTCTTTGATTCCCTGAGTTTCTTCTATGACCTTATTTTCAAAAAAAAACTTGGCAATTTTGATACAGCAGCGCTCCATTAGAGACGTTTTTAGAGAGCTCCTATTTGATACGAATTCAGCTCGTACATTTTAAACAAATTATATTACTTACTCAGCTCCCACACGATCTTCATATAAACGAAATTCATTGTGAAGCTCGTACACAAACTGCCTCTAAGCTTTGAAATAAAGCGTTTAAACGTATTTCAGCGAAAAAATGAATCAGAATCCACGGGCGAGAGATGAAAATTGCTCGTCAGCGCCCCAACCTCTTTAGTAAACATCTTGCTTCTCTAGCGAAGAAGCAGGTATGGGAACCTGCCATACTCCTTGTGTAAATAAACCAACTCTCTGTGATATTATTTTCGCAGTCTTCCGAATGTTCATGTCTGCAAGCGCACATATTTGCGTGCCAACTGCGTAATTAAATATTTCTCTATAGAAATTAATTTGTAAGGGTCTGTGCACTCTGTTCCTGCAGACTTTTCCTGCGGCAAAAAGCTGGTCCAGCGTTTCGAGTTTAATACGAACAGTTCTGATTGAAGTCCGACCGGTCGGATTTTAACTTAAGATCAATTAGAAAATACTTAATAATTGGATGTTATTGTTAACATCGCCCGCTTAGCTGGAATGGTTTTTTTAACGTTTAGCGTAAACATACTCTCTCAATCGGAGTTTGAAAGGTTACGAAAGCGACAAACATTCATTGCAGTTGGAACAGGAAAATCAGGAAAAAGCAAAATCAAACACTCAGTGTTAATGATGTGCGCGTGGAACGTAAAAAATTGTGTTTCCTTTAAAACCCCCGTCTTTAGGACTGGAGCAGTGCGTGCAAAATTGTCACAATCGAAGTACAATTTGTCCGATAGACTTCTAGTATCTATATTTGTCATGTTGTTTTTGTGCAACCCGATTCGGAAATCGTGCAGCAGAGAAACATTTCCCTCGTGGAGCTGTGGAGCAGTGAGATTTAAAACGAAATTCTGTTTTTCTAGGACATTCTGAAACTGAAATAAGTATTTTTTTGGCAAACAATACAAATTGTGTTGTGTCAATTAGAACAGAGTGCAATTTCAAAGTACTCTGATTTATTTCTCTTCTTAAATACCGTAAATTCAAACTTTTGTATGCATTTTTGTACCATCCAATTTTTGTGATCTTTTTATAATTTAGTTATATTTCTAGACGAGTTATCCAATTTGATTGCAAACCTACCTACGTGCGCTAAGAATTGAACTTTCTTCTATTGCACATCATTAGGAGATGACATTGAAAACACTCCCCTAAGTATATAGAGTCATAAGAAATAATCGGGTTTTTTATTTCGCCAAGGACAGGTAGTATTTCTTGCACGGTATTAAATCCAGGACTGGCCCAGAAACATGGATGCTTTCTTAAAATTAACCGTCGCTAGTTGCATTTTCTCTTGCAATAGTCAAGTACGTATAATTAAAGTACTCGGGAATTTCGTTATACAATAGGGTTTCATAAATGTAAACAGGTATAGTATTCAAGTGACCTGGGCTTAACTTTTAATCAGATTTCGGGGGGGGGGGGGGGGCACTTAGTAATGCAGAGTTGAAAAGCTCGTTTCCTCCTGGAAATTAAGCTCTGGAAAATCACGAGTACGATAGGATGTTTATACCCAACTTTACTCGTGCGTAGCACGCACTTACCGAGGCTTGATGTACAAGCCTTAACTGTCGTTTACATCAAACACAAAGTCGCTTGATTGTAAATACTCTTAACCAAATTTCAACGTGATGTTCTCACGTTTCCCAGTTTGTTACTATTTTCGCTATAGTATTCCAGCTTGGAAGGTAGCTAAGCTTGGAAGCTACCTCATGACACATTTGTTTCGGGTAGAAGAGAATTAATTGATTTGTCATTTGAGCTTTTCCATAATAAATTAATCTATCGATTTATCATTTTAGTAATTAAAGTATGCTGGGCAGGCAGTGTTTTAAATTGAAT
Organism: Nemurella pictetii; assembly: GCA_921293315.2. Lineage (NCBI taxonomy): Eukaryota > Metazoa > Arthropoda > Insecta > Plecoptera > Nemouridae > Nemurella > Nemurella pictetii. The sequence continues at coordinate 6,261,448 of OV121118.1, read as the reverse complement.
GTGACAAGCTCCACTAAAAATGAATGGCATCATTTTTTTAATCTGTTGCGAAATGTTCACAGAGCCGTGTTCTCTGTCCTTTTCTCCAGAGTTTCGTGTTTCATCTGGCGCCCCATCCGCGGAAGCCCGACTTTTTCCAGTGCGTTTCTTTCGGCTATTTCTCTACGAACGCAGCCGAGGTGGCCTACAACCTGTTCTCGGTCTTCATCATGTACTTCCTGCCCCTGATCAACATCATCTTCGTCTACACGTGTATTCTCTGGAAGATATTCCAAAAGTCGAAAGAGCCCAAAGGTGAGTTTTGCTTGTGGGAATCGTTTCAATTTATTTTATGTGGGTCGACGTAGAATATAGATAATTGAGTTATTTCGCAAATCAATTTGACGTACTTCTTTATTATGAGAATATTTAGGGGTGACTTCCTTAAAAAGCCAAAGAAAATCGTGGCTAAGGAAATTGTGTGCTTACGCTGCCTTTCTTCGTTGTGCCGTTGGTTGAACGACGGTTGGAACAAAGTGGCGGATAATTTCTTTCATAACGTCGGGGACGCGAAGCTGTCGAGTGTGAAATCGTGTTTAAATCAAATTGTGATTGTACATCTTTATTCAATTTCTACCCACTATGAAAGACAGAAATTATTTCCCAGTGCTAATCAAGAAAATTAGCTTCGGTATAAGAATTTTATTTATTATTAAAACGAAATCTACCGTAGATGCAACGAGAATTTGCATTTAGGTAGATACATTTATGAAATTCAGACGTCAAATTTAATAAAAATGGACGTTTATACTAAACATTCAATATCAAGCTTGATTTGATTAACATACGAGTACAAAAAAAATAACTTCACTGGGAAATCTGCATTTTTTATTTTTTGTTTATATATTGCTCACAAATGCCTGTATCTAAAGATAAGCTTATTATTATTCATGAATCGATATGACTATTGACTATAGTCGCTTCTATTTGCTTGAATGCAAGACTGCCATCATGAAAACTGAGTTACCTATAGCATAGATACCATCAATTTACTCTCAGGCATCAACCCCGTATGTTAGACAGTTAATATTTGGTTAGGTGAGAACGATGTTTGCCGTCATTTGCCAGAATTCCCTAGAGCACCGAGATTGGGATGCTGCAGCGGAGCGATTGAACCTAATGTTTGACAACACAATTATTATTATTTAATGATGCGAAATCTTGCGAACTCCATTGGCCTAAATATAACCAGGACCTCGAACCTTGATTTTTGAGGGACGAATATAACGGTAATTATCTTCAATCTTGTAGTATAATGAGAGGCATAATACGGGATGACAAGCAAAGCGTGTCTCCGTTGCCGACACCCCTATTAACATCCCTTATCCACACCAAAGACTCCGTGACAAGAATACAACTATTTGCGGAATTATAATTAACGATAATTGCGCGCAATCTGAGACGATAACGAATAGTTAAGATCCAATCAGAAATTAATTAATACCGGGATTGGCATCTATACCTGCACGCTCGCAGCGTGACAAAACAAACTACAGGAATAGTAATCAAACAGGCACAAGATAATTAAACTGTTCCAATGCCATAATTAATATTAGTACTCATGATACGATCTTTAGTTGATAGATTTACAGTTGTAACGGATCGTTCAAATTGCAGTCTTGCTGTTGGTGTGGTGCAATTGCATTTACTCTACTTTTTTTATGTGTACCTTGCCTAGACCCTAGGGGATATTTTCCGGTATTATTGTCCTATTGACTGCAGCAAGAACCGTAAGGAGTAATAGCTCAATAAAAAAGTGATTCAAGACTCTTGTATTTTACTAGCTGTACAAAGCTATACGTTTAAAAATACTAATTCAAAATACCAACCCCTTACACACTGGGGAATGAATTTTAATAGAATATGCAAACAATAAAACGAGATCGAGCATTACAAATTGTATATATTGTTTAAAAATATAACCGAATGGTTTAAATTGTGGTTTTTTAACGTACCTACCCTCGCAAGTGGTTATTACATTCAAGAAAAGAGACCATATATACAACCCTACAGAGCCCCAAGGGCCCAGAGCCAATGGAGCCAATGCAGCAGTAGCTGGTATTACAGCGGTGGTAATGAAAAACTTCTCAATCCTTTTAACCCCAGAGTACCTGCTGCTACCGCAGTTTCACCCTTACCAACTCATATGGCTCCACCGTGCAACCAGCAGTTGCTTGTCTGATCGACTCAGCCTGCAACTGTTTCTGGTCAAAGCCGTGTCATCGAATGCGAAGCTCAGCGTCATCTTTTACAGACGCTGACAGCCAAGACGGACGGCTACGGCTGAGAAGAAGCGACACTCGAAATATCGAGAAGGCGCGCAAGAAAACACTCAGGATGACCGTCATCATCGTCGTCGTCTTCATCTTCTGCTGGACACCTTACGTCGTCATGACTATGTGGTACGTGCCAAATAAGACGCCTACACCTGTTGCCTCCCTTAGAGAATTTAGCCTGCGTAGTGATAATTAAGAAGCCTACACCTGTTGCATCTCTGAGTGAATCTAATAGAATCCTTAGGGAATCTAGTGTGCTAAGTGCCAATTCAAGAAAGCAACCTAACCGTCCCCCAGCAATTTGGGCATCAGTATCGGATAATTTTTTTTAGGACCGTTTAGTATTTTAAATCTTACACACCGAGTTACAATGCAAGGCATTTCATCAGAGATCATGGGACCATGAGGTCATGGTGATCTTAACTATAGCGGAAATCATTTCAAGAGTAAAGTTCCGTTTCAAAAATTATTGATTTGGTGGTTTCGTTTGAGAGACAAAAGCCGTGCCCGTTATGAGTCGAGAAATGAGAAGCAGTCTAGGCTCTTTACACAAAACCCGAGATGTTTCCTTCCAGTGTTTTTTTAAAGATTCGTTATTTGAAGAGATGGGAGGGAAAAAGGTGTCTCGTAGCTTGCAAGAAAATAATGAATGAAAGTCGAAAAGAGAAATAGCACGGAAATGAAAAGGCAGCGATAATCGCTGGCTTGGCGAAATTGGCCGAAATTAGTAGAAAAAAGACGTGTCTTGGGGAAATGGTTCCGTTCTGGGAAGATACTGAGAATTGAAATGCATGAATGCATTCAGTTATATAAATCTCAAAAAAGAGATTTGTCGCGAATGTCTGGCAAGAAAACAGAAAAAGAATCATTGCATCTGTAAAGTAATTCAAATCGTTGAAAAGGCTCTAATTCTATAAGGAACACCGCTACGGCAGATGGCACAGGGAATTATTTGACGAAATTACGGAAATGTTCACTGTAGTAGTGTTTCCTTCAGCACTCTCTTCATATAAAATGTGCGCTATTTTCGAAATAGGTGCGTCTCTACCGGAAGAAATCTAAATGAAACGTCAGGAGTGTCCAAATGCCACGTTGGGGAGTTACAGTGGAATAATTTGGTGATTGTGGTATCTCCAACTTTTATCCGTGCTATTTAATTCGGTCAGGTAAAAAATCTTCCAACTTAAAACAACAAATCGAACTTCCAACAAATCGACTTCCATAAAACAATACTAAGATTAAAAAACGACATTTAATGAGTCGTATATTTGTCGAATTCTGGGTGTTCATGTCCGTGTGATAGATTTCAATTTCATACACTATACGAAAATAATTCGAGCGGATAAATTGTTAGCACGTCTTTTTTTATCGATTCCCGTCGCCCGTATAAACAATCCACGGGACATTTTTCAAATTAATTGGCCCTAAAGCGTGTGGGCGTTGAAGTGTATCACGTTCCCAGCATTTACCAGCTTTTCACACCACGCATTCCATGATTTTACTGGAATTCGTGATCCTGGTAATTCCAGAAATCGTTGTTGTAACTTGTCACGTTACAAACAAAATGATTATTCTCTTGAAGTCCTACAACGACCCAGAGAGCCCAAAGGTCGGGGGCGTAAAATGCCCCGGACGCCCTCTGAACGGGAAAACCAAATTACGTTGATCCATTGATGCTAATTTGCGGTGTGTCGCCAGTGGCCCCTGCGGTCTCTGACCAAATTCAACTCATACATCCATAGACACAGCTAGCGTCAGTCAAGAAGTTGAGGTGGAGTGGGTAGGGGGTTGGAATGGCGTGCAATCGATCGTCAGAGATTGTACTCTTCACCAGTCGTCTCCACGGTTAATTAAGAAACTCTTCCAAGCCCCGGAAAGGAGAACATTTTTAGACGGGTACTTACTGAACTAGGGTTGAACTTGAAAAACTAAAAAGCGAATTGCTTCGAACATATTTTAGGGTAAGTGGTACCATCATGGTTGATAAATTAATTTTGTAAGTCTATATACTTGTCTAAACTTACTTATTAGTGACAAACTAAATAACTGCATACCGATACTTTTTAATAAACAATAATTGATGAGCGTAACGAGCGTAGCGAGTGAAGCGAATTACACTTTACTGCTAACAAAAGCAGGAATGTTTTTTATGTGTTTTTTCACGCTCTACAGGCCAAACGCCAAAACGTATTTTGATGAAAATTTTTGTAAACCTTCGTTTTCTCTGAACTTAGATCTTCCACGTTTTTTAAGTAATTCGGAAGAGTAAATTTTATGTTATTAAGTTTTTACGAAATTTTTCGGTTTTTCCAAAACACATTTTTCACTCTGGAGGCCAAGAATCTTTTTATAATTTGAAATCACTTTCTAGATGAGTTAACCCTCAAGATTCAATGTTGGTGTACAAATTTCATTTTGTATGTTTAGCACTTTTCTTGAAAATGGCACTTTTATGTCACTTTTTAAGCGTTTCTGCAGTTTTTTGCAACTAAAGCAACTTTATCTTCAACCGATTTTAACAAAATTTACTGTGTGCATTATAAATCGTAAAAAGAAGATACTGTGTTAATTTCAAGCAAATCAATTGAATTGTTATTCTTTAAATCGATTTTTAAGTTTTGAAATATTCAAATAATTTCACGACGACTACATCATGATATTTCCAGGTAACGAATGTCATTGAGAAAGCTGCTAAATTAACGCCGAACATTTTAAATTGATCATAAGCCTCTAGGCTATGCGCACACGCAATATAATTGTGATGTGGGTGAGCGTAAATATTATACGCTCATCCACAACACGATTATATGAGTGTTCGCATAGCCTAGTATAATAAGAGAATTGCTCATTGGAAAACCTTTGCCCCGAGGTGTTTTCCATTGTTTTTTCCAATGTTGCCAATGTGGGATCAAATGAGGATGATTTGTTTTTCATTTTCAAATCGCACTCGTTGGCAAGCATTTTAAGACAAAAAAGGCAAGCATCTTGTTCAAAAATAAAGATATCACAGTGTGCATCTCCTCTGTTTGTGAATTGAGAAAAGATAACGTCTTTACATCAATATCACATTCCTCTTTTACATTTTGAGGCAAACGAAACAAGACGAGCGAGAAACTCCAGTCTGAAACTTTTGAATCTTGAAAGAAAATTCAATCAAAGTGTGTTACGACTTGCGTGGCAATATGACAGTTTAATATGCGTGGTTTTTTTCACATCAGTGCTCGTTTCGAGGAATTTGTCTCCTCGCATAAGGATTCAGGACAAGACCTTCCCCAATGGGATAGGAAGTTCACGGGACATTAATTTTATTTAAAAAATGGGACGGCTGGAGACAAATTCCGCGTATTTTACCCCCAGCTAAGTTTTCATTTTGCACATTCTTAAATACACCGACTTTGAAGCCATAATCTCTTCCCTCACCTTACGGCACATCATTTCAATGTCAGAAGTACAATTCAGTCACCGTGATATGCAGTATTCAAGGTAATACATTTTCTAAGCGACGAGGAAGTTACATTTTCCGATCACAATTACTCCATGAAACTTGATAGCTGATAGTTGATAGTCGACTTATATACTATAACAACAGCAAGATAGAACAGTCATCTGCAATTGCAAATAGATATGATTATATTTCAAATGTTCCAAGAGATGAGATAATCTTTGGAACAGAGATAATAAGAACCAATCACAACTACAATTTCCGTCTAACTTCTAGGATTTCTATCCTATAACGAGTAAGACATGTGACCTTTGGAACCAGCGCGCTGCACCTACCCCTTGAGGTAGACATGCAAATCGCTTGCAATTTAACCAGCGTGTGACAGACTTAGCAAGCTGTACGCTGACAAGTCGACTCGATGACACCATGTGCATGCCAAACGTCGTACAGATTCGTTGGTACATTCAGATTTCAGACGGGCGTGCAGCATGACACCAATCGAGCGTCACAAAAGCTTAGTGGAATCTAGTAGCAGATGAGCGAAATTAGTTTTTGTTCATTTAGAAGTAGTAATACTGCTTGACGGTGACATTGCACTCTATACGATATTGCACTTGTTAAGTGCTTTATATCAAGTTTACTAACCGAGTGCAGTGTACGACACATTGAGCACTAAATCCACTAACCAAATGTACACGAACCGATGCTATTTCAGTGCACCAACCAAGTATTTACTACTTCCACCAACCAAGTTCTACGTCCAGTAAGTGAGTGTAAAATGTTCATGTATCCAACAGGTACATGATCGATAGGAATACGGCAAAGAAGGTGAACAGCCTGGTCCAGGACTCTGTGTTCGTGATGGCGGTGTCGAACTCGGTGATGAACCCGGTGGTTTACGGCTCGTACACCATCGACTTCCGCCAAGAGTACGGGCACTGCTTCAAGTGCCTGTTCGCTCCGAAGACGCCGGTCAATAGGTGGTCCACGACAGGTACCGTACTAATTGATGCTGGTGGTGATGATAGCGATAGCAACAGTTGCATGGGTCAGGGTTGATGGGGTGCCACTCCATAGCGCTTGATTATTTTTTAGTTACAAACTGGCTTCAAAGGTCGCTTTTACAAAAATATTGCGGCTGTTTTAACTGAGTATAAGTGAATTTGACTGAAAATATAAATTTTTATACAGATGTATACAGAGGTGGCTGCAGAAAAAGGTTGCTATTGATAGGTTCTTTTCGTGGTGATATAATAACAAGTATAATTGTAAGTGTACGGTTTTGCTCTGTTTACACTCTCAATTCTGCAATCTACGGCTCTGAACCACTCCGACTTTCCAATAACAAGTATATTACTTTAAAGAATAGTAGGAAAACTGGTGTATGCCCGCTCAAAAACAGGGAAAATCCAGGCCATGATGTCTCAAATTTGTATCCCTGTATTGGGCTTGGTGTTTTTAAACAAGAGCAAACAGGTCTGAATCCAACAAACATTGTAACAAGATTGTGTGTCAAAGAACGGGATGAATTGTGTGCGTGCAAAACAATAAGCTTTAGTCTAATACCCCCGCAAAAGAGTGGAATCGTATAGTAATATCGAGCGAAATAACAATAGAAAATGCATCATGTTTTTTTTAACTAAATTCTGTTCAAAACAAATAAAGTGAGCAGCAGCCTCGACTGGTTAGCCTCCCCTGATGGCTTGGTCTTAGATTCTCTTTGTGGGTTTTTGAAACGAGTGAGCAAAGAAAATTAAATTATCCCTGAATTATTTGAGCTCATAATAACGCAATATAAATTCAGTGTGAAAAGGGGATGGATTCTGTTGTTATTTTTATGCTCGCGAGGAAAATTATGGAAGGAACATATTTTGGCAGATTATTTTGAGTACCATACCGGCTAAAAAACATGAATCGCCCACACTGCCGTGCCAATTGCCTGGAGTAGCCGGGAAATTGGTGGTTTACCCACCGAAACCACTTGATCAAGTGATGTCAGATTAGAGCGTGGCAGCCTTGTCGAGCCCTTCAACACAAAACAATCCTGTCATTGCCGGCCTCAATAATCTTTGGGTATGTGTAAAATTAACACATAAAGTTTCCTATTCGTGTGGTTTTCCGACGGCATTAAAACCCAAGCGTAAAGCTGTCTTGTTTGAGCTGCTCGCATTTACACCCGCTTTCACATTTTTATAGGTCTTGTTTAAAGCACTGACCGTGTCAAAAACAAATTATCGTGGAACGTGAACGCACTCCGGAAATTTTCATGCACCTAACTTGCGTCGCTTCAATAATTTTACTTGCCAACCGCAAAATGATGAATAATATCTACCAACTCGCTTGTACATGTAGTAGTTACAGGTAGTAGAACACAGCTTGCTAAGCGGGGCATAATTTGTGCTACTGTTACCGTAGGTATACATTCGACATTTGCAACGTCATTTCCACCAAATTACCTGCATCTGCATGAATTATCACGCTATGCTAATTACGTATAGCACCATGTATCTGTGCCATAACTTGAACAAAAAGTTAGAGGCTATCTCAATCTACGAAAGCCACCTACCTGTTAATAAACAGGTAGGTATAATATTATTCTGAGGAAAGCCCAGAGGAGATTTCAGTGTTTTTGACACGAAACCGAGAGATTTTCTTACAGCCAGTCGATCAATAATATGTAAATTTTAAATCATATTATTGACAGCTTCTGAAGACGCGTGGATGGATCTATCATACGTAATAAGAGAGAAATCGCAATGGTCAGATTTGACATCCTTGACGAGGAAAATTCATCCGCTTTCAAGGACTTGAAAAAAGCTGCGATGGTCTCGCAAATGCCCCGCTCAAAACGGCAATACTAATCCTTTATAAAAAAAAAATCGAGTAAATCCTAGTGAACCGTGAAAAATAAACATTTATGTAGCCATGGATTAAAAATATGTTTTCAAATTTTACCCTTGGCTAGCGATTTTGCGAATAAATGCGTTTTAACTAGCTCTGAGGGTAGCTGTAAGCTGAAAACAGTGAATTATCACCAATGGTAAACTTTTAACCAGAGTTCAGTCTGAATTAAATTAATTTCACTCTACAGAATTCGCAGATTTTTCTTTATAGGTCACTGGCGGAAATGAGTTGCACTTGGCAATGAAATTCGCCCTATCGATGGCTTGTGCTTTCCTCAAACTTTATCGCCAGTTACACAGCATGTAATTAAACACCTGTTATATAATGAGTTGGCCTATAGTTTCAAACCAATGCGAATGAAGTATCCAATTTCAAATAAATTAGTTGGCACACGCGCCCGCTTCTCAACGAGTTTCATAGACTTTCCCAAGTTTTCGAGTAAGTTTAACTTGCTGGTAGCTATGTATACTGCCCGTTTACCCTAAGCCACGTGGCGATTGTTAAGCCTCTGCTTCAGGCAGGGCTTGTAGGCGTAGCTTAGAGTTAGTGTTGTAGCATCACTCAACAATCGCATCAGAATTCTCATTGTGTGTAAATTACTCCTAAGCCCACAAATGAATGCGAACACAACGCAGTGGAAATTTCATTAATTAAATTCATGCCAATTCACGCTGGCCGAACTGTTGACGGTGTGAACTGGATTCGTCGCGAAAAAAGCTCACCGGGGCGTCATTTTTCGATGAAATTTGCACCCTTCTCTGAATTCGAGGAATTTTCTTTCGATTACTTTTACGTTGGCTTCCTCTCTTTTTTAAGTATAATTTATTTGTGTGATAGTCAGATGGAAAAGAAATGTCAGCTCGTCAGAATACACATTTGCTTTGAATTTTCACTAAGTTTACGATATGCTTTCAATTATAATTGCAAAATGAACAAAGAAAGACCTAGACTATCTTGGTTGTGCTGTTTTTCAGTCTGTAACTGTTATTCAATTTTCTTCGATTCTCGCTCACGGTCAATTGAAATGTCGGCTCTAGGTCTCAGAGGAACGCAAGCAGCTTTTTCTGTTTTCGAAAAGCTGCCCCATTACCCCCGTTTCTTTGGCCCCCATGGGGCAAGGTTCAGAGAGTACTCTATGAACCTTGGCCCATGATGAAAGAAGAAAACGTATGTGGGCTAGGAAAATAACTCAAATCGTTTGAGACTATGCAACCGGTGAATATTACCAAAAATATGCAGTAGCATGCAGTAGCATACCAACCTTTATAACTAGAGTTGTCCATTTTAATTAATTGCCGCCATATTCGGTTATTGCCCGGTTTTTGACATTTGCACTTTCAATCGTGCATCAACAAAACAAAGCGTTGTTAAGCTGCTTGTGCTTTGCGGAAAAAAACGTCGCTTGTTTTTACGTAACCGAGTGAACACTAGAATTTTTATAAATTCTTGTTTGGATCATAATAATTCCCAGTTGAAATTAAAATAGTGTTTTCACTCTCGAATTCTGTGTCCCTGTGACTGTGACACCGAGCTATACCATGACCTTACCCTAAACTATAGAATCTTACGTCTAGACATGGCCTTCCCAATTAATGTAATATTTCTAATTAACGACGGATAATTTCGTACCTAATTAGTATACTGTAACATTAACGCGCACTTCACTCAGGCGAGGTCCTGTTGAATGCGACAACACGTACAGCAGCCGGACAACATGGTTTACTTTCATGCAAACACTTCATCGTCGCTAATTATCACCGTCAAATTGGCTGAAACCAAACGCAGATTCGCAAAATTGGCCACGCATTTAAGATGAGCGCCACAAGAGGCTTTCATCCACTAGATGTTCTTGCGCCATGGACCGTGGCTCACCCACTCTTTGTAGGGTGTAAATAGAAACCGCGTCTAATTTCGCTGGACCACGGTCAGCGCTTTTTACTTAATGAAAAGGGCTGTGTTTTGTGTGTGTGTGTTTTTTTGTTTTGAGTAAGTCTGTAACGCTGCTATCATGCAGTTGTGTGTCATGAATATTATATTCGGGGAAGGACTGACTCGTTTGCACAGTGTCAGCCAGGGTGTGTTATGTTCACACGAAGCAGTCGTGCATTGTAATTAATTTGTAATCAGAATGTATATATTATTATAGCGCTCACAAGTACCTAGACCTGTTTGCATTGGTTCATATTAACAGTGGTACGCATAAAAATATGAAAATAAGGGACAGAAATTTTTAACTGGTTTGTAGGGGGAAACAACAATTCAGCTCGTCATGTATATTTTAAATAAATTTATGGAGGAACGGACGCAAACCACCGATAGCTTGATATGCTTGTATATTCAAAAATACTTTGAAATTTTATGATAAATTATACTTTTTATCAAAAATATTCTATTATCAGGTAATTCTGCCCTATAAACATCTGCCCTACAAAACATTCGATTTCAATATCGCTATTCCTTTGCCGTGAGCTGAACATATTTTATTCTATCGCTCACTCGGGGATTATCGTGTCAAGCAGCAGAGAGATCTCCGAATGGTGAAACTAGATCGATACGCACCCCGCCAGCAAACTGACGCAGCATCAACTAGAATACAGCCATGATACAACTGTAATTGATTTTCCATGTATATAAGAGAGTGAAAGTGGAGGCAGAAAATCTTACACAAAAGACATCGCGAAACAAACATTGGGAAAGAGTCGTGTATTACCTGTTTTGAGCTATTGAGTTCCAGCCTTTTATACTACTTGCTTTGTCTATCATTCGATCAAGGGACCACTCAGGTGTGTCTCTGCTTGTGTTTCTGAGAACCCAGATCCAGAAGAAAATTGAGGGACCAGCAAAGAATTTGTCTCGGTTCACGTAAAACCCTCGAGTCACTTGAACATGTAATGATGAAACATATTCAGATGAAGACTTATACTGATAACAACTGCAAGTAATTTTATTTCCTTGCAGCTGGGTCCAGGACCACTCGGAGCGTTATGGGCGGCAGTCCTGCCAACCGTCATCAAATTATTCCTCTCAAGGTAAATAAACATAGCATAAAATTGCCTCGTTCGAGTTTACCTGACGTTCGATATTATTCTCATTACCGTTCGCTCCGAAAGACCAGTTGTTAAAACAATGCGTCGTTGAACAACACTAAAATTTGCTCAAACTATCCTCATTAAATCAAAGTATTATACTACATGGGACCTCAATTAATATTCTTGTGGACTTGGCAGTTGGCAATTTGTAAAAGAAAAGCGATCGCGATCGACGCTGGGTTGTTTTTATTAGCTCTGCACAAGTCACTGAATTTGTAAACAAATGGCTAGAACAAGCAAAAGAGCATTTCTTCATTAACGCAACGGCTGATAAAATGACTAACAAATATTTGAAGCTATTGCAAATAATTAAATCTGAAATAACCTGAAGCGGAACTAAATAAAATAAGTGGGAATTGGTGTAAACATATAAAATAATGACACTCCATGTCAATTCTCACAAAATCTTTCTTTTCAGTTATCCATTTCGCCGCTCGTTCATGCGACGCAAAAGTTTTAGGTACTGATTTTAACACCTATAGTACCACACAATAATATCCAATAATAAATCTTTTTCTCCAAGAATGTTACAAATTGACTAATGCTACAATTGTAAAATAAGAATTTCATGTAAAACTAAATATCTGGATCTCTCAATTTTAAAAAATGGCGTGCTTACAACGCTTACAACGTGACTAACTTTATTCGGTAAACTGGTACTTAAATTTTAACTTTGAAAAAATGAAGTTCATCTAAACTCACGTGACATCTAAAACACCCTACAACACCCTTGTGTTATGGCAATTTGGAATAGAAATGTAACAATTGAATAACTTTTCTTAAACTTTGTAGTTTTGGGTAGTGCTTGTATTAGTTACTAATTAGCACTTATTCACTATATTTTATTCTCTCTTTCCTTATTGCTCTATTACCATGTGTAGCAAAAATGTGTATTGAACGGTTATAGGTGATAAGCTTTCCATCAGTTGATAAAGCTGATTTGCGACTGCGAAAATATTGCAATTGCATATCATATTGATTCAACCTGAACAAAAACACAAAAAGTAGCGTAAAAGCAGCGTTTGCCTTCCAGCTTCGAGATTGCCAACGGTCAACCGGCGATGAGTCTTCTAGTGTCTCCCAAGACACAGCCTCTACAGGTAAGTAACAATCCCGAGTCAATTACCTATACTTGATTCTGATTAACCAATTATTCACTGCAATTTAGACCTTAAAGTATCAGCGGTTTTTATTTACCAAACGAATGCATGTTATACGTGTCCGTGGCCGTACCTGTATGGTTGAAACAGTTGAAAGTTGAACAAACATTTCCTAACCCCATGGTCTCGTGGAGTTTCTGTTTGGCTTGCTTAACTACTTGATGCCCGACTGATGTTTGTGTCACAAACATGCCCCAAATAGCTGGAAGCCAGCACACGTTGCACTGAGTTTGTTTAACAACTTCACATCCACCTTTGATCCACCATTGATTCACCTCCACAATCCCGGAAACTAATTTCAAAAAAGCAACATTTCTCGACGATTCGCCTAGGCTGACCTCTAGCAGAAAAATCCAACACTATACATTATGAATGAACCCCGCCATATGACGCTGTATGGCCGCTGGTGATACCATTGAACACAATTTTAAATCACATGAAGATGAAGTATGAAATAATAAAAACCGTAATTGTGAAGTGATTTTTCTGGAGGAGAGTGAGACCCCCTCGATTCCCGTTTGATGGAGGAACTATACGAATGTTTCTATTCATTTGCCATATGCCGTACATTTGTGCGATGGCGTGGCAAACATCTTTTCCACCATAAAGACACAAAGAATCACTAATTACACGATAAATAAATTTTTTGTAACCCCCATGGACCCCAAAATTGACAAGGTTTCTCTAGTCATCGGCGAAAATTAATTTTCCATCTTCGCTAATGGAATTAACGTACAATCCCCGCCACGCAGATGGTAATTTTTTGATGAATAATGCAATTTACTACGATGAAAAAATCTTTGGCCGTTACTGTTTGCAGGGCACGAGTACCGCACTGTAGTGATACACCGCGACCCGACAATGACTGCATTGCTCCAGAACAACTCGAATCTGAGAACAGTGCGTCGGTATCACGAGAAGCCTCCGTCGTCGTGCCGCATCAAAGTGTTCAACGAACCGCCGTTGTCTTACTCTCCTTTGCGTCGCAACGAAAGCAACATGTCCGTACACATTTCCCGCAGTTTGGACAAGATCGCACGTGACAAGGGACGAGACCGGCTGGCAGCGACAAGCGATCCTTTCTTGTCGCTGGCACATGGGAGCTCGTTGGATGATAGCTATTGAAGTAACTGATGGTATGGGACCACAAATAAATTGAAGTTAGTGGTTAAGTGTGAAAATTGCTAACGAATAATGATGATTACGGAAGGGTCGAAAGTATGCACATTTGAAGGCGTTTTTTAACGCGACACAAAACATTGTCGGTGCCCGCCTATCGGAATTGTGCCCAACATACGATGAGAAGTTTGGCCTTCATCTTCTCTGTTTCTCCATGTCCCTTCATCATGTGAAATATTATCTTCTGTTTATGTCTGCTCTTACTCTATTTCAACTTGGATACTAATATTCTACTTGAATGTTTTTCAGGCCTATGTACCTACGTCTGTTTATGAAACCAATAAGTTAAAATACTGTATTTTTTACACTCCCATAACAAAGGTTACAAAAATAAAAGCTGTGCAAAGCCGATCTTCTAATCAGCTAGGTATTTCGATATCTGCATTAGCATCTTAATATCATGTTGAGACATTTGCACATCAGGATTGGAAGATTTGTTTCCTTCCCAGATACTTTATAACTTTGCAGCAGTATAAAATATTTCCATATATAAATTATTACTGTGACAAATCAGGGTAACAAATTTATCAATGAGATTTTAATAGTAATAATAAATTAATGTATTATGTCTACACACTTTTACTTTTCTTTGTTATTTAGTCATAAAATATTAATGGAAGTTGTTGTGCATCAAAATATTCTGCCATTCGTGTTTCAAAGCGTACCATTCTTGGCATTGTCCCTTTTTATAAAATAATTGTATTAAAATTTTTATAAATGTTACCTGCATAATCTATTATAATATAAATGCCTAATACCGATTTTAAATATCACATATTTGTGTGGGGGGGAGGCTCAATGTTGATTTTTTGGCAAAAATTTAAATTGTCCAATGTTCCATTTTCCAAGACCCTCCACACGGTCCAAAGTGCTGGAATATATCCGAGATGATTACTTACAAATTCTTAAGTTCTGATTTACCATTTCACTAAATTGCATGTATGGCAATGGCATTGGCATTTTTTGAGCTTGTGATGGTGAAAGCAAAGACTTATAGCATAGGTAACTAATAATTGATAATAAACAGGATATGTCCTAATGAGAGTAGGTAAACAGATGGAAATGTGAAAAGATACGTACCTATATATATTATAATATATTTTTTACATGAATAAATAAACAACCAAGGAATTATATTTGGGAATTGCCATTTAAAAATCTGTTATTTGATCGACACTCAGAATCAAAAACCTTTTGATGTACCTAACTGATAATTTGCACGTGTTTTATTCCATTTATGAGACAATACAGGAAAAAATTAGTGTGTTGTTATGTGTTGAATAAAATGTTGTTGTAATTTGCTGGCAGTTGGTGATAAAGACAGAAATCATTTAAATGTGAAAATTCTGGTGAAAGGTCACCAAACCAAAAAAGTTCAAATAAACAATTTAATTTAAACCTGTTGTTGTTAATTCTTTAAACTCACAGACTCATGTGAATGGGTATTGACATTTATTGCCAAATGATTGATTCATTTGAACTCGAAGCATTAACGCATTTTGTATGAAAGCGGGCAACTACTGTGATATGGCTGAAAAAATGTGAATGTACACGTTTGGCTTTGAGAGCTTTGCACTGTGGCATTCCTCCTCTAAATGTCTGAGGCTGGAGCCTTACGATCTCTGCCTTCGCTGCCCTAAAATAATTGCTTAAATCAGCTCAACATTGAGCTGAACATGTACATGTTCGAGCATTGTGCTGAGTTTTGCTATGGCTCTGCTCATAATTTTATGCCGAGCTATCTCAAAGCCACAAGCCCACTTTAATCACATGTATGACACGTTCTGTTTCAATGGGCATGGTAAAAAGAATTAGTTTCTTTTCGAAATGTTGACATAATCCTGCATATTGTGTTCACATATTATGTCAACAAAACACAACGCTCAAAGCTGTTAACTACCCAGCGCATGCTACAGCGCAAGCGTCAACCCAGAGTAAGAAAATGGTAAAATAACAATTACTAAAATAACTTTTTAAGACCCTTTGGTATATTTCATTACTTGGTCTTAAAGCTTGTTTCAAATTCCCAAAATATAAATATAACTATATAAATGTAGCCTTTCTTAAATTACCTAGATATCATGATAAAATAAAGGAATAAAGTTTTTACAAATAGACTTAGTTTGGTAAAAAACTTCTTTTTCACAACAAAAGTACATACATTATTAAAGGCAGAGCTAAATTGTCCACTTGGTCGGTTTTGGCTTCAACTATTGAGGTAACAATAATTGATATCACAGACTTCATCACGACATTGGACGTACCTTCCAGGTAACCCAAGTAAACAAGCAACGCTACCGCAAACATCTGGGAGAAGATGCACCCCAAAGTACCCTCAATGGTTTTTTTTGTGCCACCTGCAAAAAGAGTAGTTAATTATGTTAGCAACTATTTTATAAAACATCTGTATCTCCCAATGAATTATATTTAAGTGACCAAAGATTTGCAGGGTATCTGAGGAGCAAAGGATTCAAGAGGAAGCCAGCTAGAGAGGAATAACATGTTCAAAATATATGTTCAGCCATAGTTCAACTGAATTTGTGTGAAAAAATACTCAGCATTTGAATGTGTGTGATTGCTAAGTATTATTGAACTTCTCAACGGATGGTGTAGATTCCACCATCCCAAGGATTGCTGACGCCAACTCCAAAACCATTTCCTTCTCTGTTAACTGTAAAATAAACCACACATAGGTACCAGGCCATCTATGCTTTCCGAGCCAAGTGCCGAACACGCTGGCTGCAGTGTCTCCGATGCCAACAGAAAGCACCCCGCTTAATAGCGGCAGCAAGTGCTTAGGTGATGCCGTCGGATGCAGCCAGATTGGTAGCGAGCATCCCGCAAGTAAGTAAATAGGAGTCAGTGCCAATGCCCCTTGATCTTTCTCATCAGCAAACACGGAAAAGCCATCTTGTAGGGCATTTCCTAGGGGTGGCATTCGAAGCACTCTTAGGAGCTATAAGATTTAAAAAAATATCCATAGTTAAATGCAGCATTTACCTAGCACATTTACCAAGCACATTTCTTGTTGATAGTAAAGCTTTCACGCTTAATTAGTTTCTTGGATAACTATCAAACCAAGATGAATCTGTGCTTTTGTTGGATTTTATTGATAGTATTTTGTTATGCACACCTCTAGAACGATGAACAGTGCGAATACAATCCCACTTGCAAGATACAGAAGGTATCCCTCCTGAATGAGTCCCGGCAAGAAAACGGCAACGGCCAGAATATGAAAATATTTTCTAATCACTGTTGATGCCTTTTTCTTATTACTTATTTGGGAAGTAACTGCAAAAACTGCCACAACTGAACATGCTCCCCAATAAGCAATCATTCCAACCTGAAATCAGGATTAGTGTATTATTATTATTTAATATTTGTTACTTCATACATGATCCAGGGAAAAATGATGTCAGATAGGTAGGTACCGACAAAGAAGTCAGTTGGGTTGCTTTTTCTATGTATGGTTAAATCTTTGACCACTCTTCTAGTAGATGATCGAAGGTTAAATAGCAGAGCAAAAAAAATTAGTGGACCCTTTTATTATTATTTTATTACAACAAGCCACAACCCAACCAAAGCACAATTGGCTTTGGGATGGAAAAGGTTTAGATTTTGTTGATCTAATGATTAGGTTAGAAACTCTTGAATTTTATTGAATAGGTATAATTTTTAATAATTTTTTTAATGACAAATAACTTACTCTGGAAATATTTGCCACAAGTAATTGTAATATCCATAGAACCGGACTTTGATCAATCAGGATATGAAGCATTGGCACCACAAACCCAACCAAAACCACTGCACATACTGCATAAAAATATGCGGGGCTTCTAAGTTGGGAAATGCAGTAAATTATTCCGCAAATTAATGTGATTCCCAATAAGCCAATCTATAAAAGAATATGACAAAAATTAGAGGAATTATTTCCTGGAAAAAACCTCAGATCTTTCACCTATAAATTTAACAGGGCCAAACAAGTTATGATGGAACTTTGCTGAGTTTCTTGTAAGAAAATATTGTAATTCTAAATGGAAATGTGAAGTTTCTGTTCACCTGTAATATGGTGGTAGATGTGTCAAAACATTGCTGTGGTGTTATGAGCAATGTATGTTGGATATTAGAACTTGTTGAGATAACAAATAATATTAATGCTTGAGTTACTACTGATGCCTCACCAAAAGTAAAAATGTATGGGCAATATAATAAGATTTTCTTTAGACTGGAGCTATATAAAAATACGGAACAAAATGCCCATAAAATACTGAAATAAATTTCTCCGTAATTATATTGGTTTAGTAGAAAAATTGTAAAAATTGTCGGTACAATTAATGAAATGCTTTGAATACTTCTAGAAATCCCTTTAGAATTTAATCTGATGATGATGTCAATTGTAGAAGCAAGTAAAAGCCCCACACTAATAAGGCATGTTTGCTGGAATAGTGGTGTGGAGTCGGGAAATTTAATAAACCCAACTAGAAGAGAGAGTGGTAAAAGAAACGACAGCCAAATGCCAGGACCTGCACCGGGCCTGGAACAGATCATAGTTTGTAGAAAAATAAAGTAACTGTCAGGAAAATTTCCGATTCAGAAATCAGTTAAGAGAACATGCTCAACATCCGAATAAAATTGTGTGATTATATACCTCGTTTTTATTTGACATTTCTTGAGACTTTGCTGAACATCAGCACCTATTGAGCCCAAGGCTCTTAAGGAAAATATACTTCTTTCCATTACAGGTCGATGTAATCGTTACGGTTTGCGATTTACAAATAATAAGCAACAAGCAATCTGATGTAATACCTGCAAGATCATCACTCACTACCAGTCACTCTCTACCAGGATCTTTGCTCTCTACCGACCCAGATGAGTGTTCGAACTTCGAATCCATGCTTGTTCAAGGGCAAACCCCTTTTATTTTCAACTGTCAGTGTCAGATCAACAGCTGATTCAAGTTGATTCAAGGATTTGATAGATGCAGAATTTGGAGTGATTTGGAGGATTGTAAATCGAAAAAGTAAAGCATGCAAGGTTCTTAATTATGGCAGGAATGGAGAGGTATTCTACTTATGAAACATCCGAGCCCACCCTCCGGGAAAGAAAATTTCAGGCCCAGTTTGCTAATTCAGATGGGAATGTACTGTCAGTAAATCGTAACCTACAACCACTGCAACTGGTACCAAAATCAGAGGCTGAAGTGTATTCTTCAAAGGATGATGGTTCGTGATCACATTTGTTAACTATGTTTAAAAAATAATCCTCACGTTCCACAGTTCTAATTGTCATCTTCATTGCTCTTCTGTCATTTAGTTAGGCCGGGCTAAGACCAAATTAGGGGGCGGCTTTATCTTGTGGTATTTGACACGCTGGGCAGAATTTTACCATGCTTACAGTTCTTTCTTTCCTTAGATAAGTCAGTGAAGAGGTATGTCGGCATTGGGGTGGCCCTGACGAGCTTAATTACAGAAAACTTGCTAAGTCATCCGTTTGTTGTATTACGTCGCCAATGCCAGGTAAACTTTGTTATTTTATATTCTATTTAGTACCAGGACTATGATTTAGGGACAGTGTTCCTTCCATCTGGTTCCATGGTTTACCTGAAATCATAGGATCAAAATCTTTACTAATTTTTAAGTCCGACATGATTTATCCCGCTTATCTGTCAATCAATTCAATTGGAATTGATGCAGTTGCTTGACACTGAACATATCAACAACTTAACTCTCCTTTATTTCTCAAAAACGACTAAAAAAATATGTATGGGAAACAGGAAAATCAATGTCTATATTGTGTCTGTAAGGTTGAAAACTCTTTTTGGAACATTTGTTTTAGTTTCCAGGCTGTAAAACGGCCATGAAAACAAACTGTCAATTACATATTGCAATTCAGTTTATTTATAGTAAAACATTAATCTCTGATCTGTTCCAAAGGTACACAACGATTCAAGTCGATATCATCTAGTTCCAATCACACTTGTGCCCGTAATATTTCATTTGCATCAACGTCAGGGAATAACTACGTTATGGAAAGGAATCGGAAGTGTGCTCTTGGTCCGTGGGATGTCTATGGGTCTAGAGGATTTGATATCAAAGATGACACCATGGCCAAAGTAAGCTCTTACTACCTGCATCTATCTAGAACAATAAATCTAGAATCTACTTACTTGTTTATGCTCAACTTGTGACAGAAAATAATAATAACTTTACTTATTATCTGTATGTTTGACAGCTTGTATTACTGTTACTTTTAGAGAAGTATCGTGGCAGAGCTCTTGGAAAGAAATGGGACAACATATGCTTCTGAAATGGTATTGTAAAATTTAATTTGGTCTTGCAATACAAACAATTAGTTATGAATCACAGCATGGATCTCATGAGTATTTTTATTGCAGCACAAGCCTAGCACTGATTACCCCCTTCTACTCAGCAAGTCTTGTGGAAACAGTTCAAAGCGACATTGCAAGTGAAAAGCCGGGGATCTTTGATGTATTCAAGGAAGGAATGCGCCGATTAGTTCGTTGGGGTGCTCCGCATAAAGGTAACGATCAAACTAAAATCAACAACAGGTGGCTTTAAGATACCACATAAATTTAAATTTGGTCATGGGATTGATTAAATGCGGTCTCATTTTTAGGGAGAATGCTGCCTGTGTGGTCCCTAGTCGTTCCTACTGTGATGTACGGGCTATGCAAATACGTTTTCAGCTCAATAGTCAGAGTGATAGCAAGACGCATTCTGCGCGATAAAAGAAAAAGGGAACAGCAGAAAACTGTAAGTTATTTCAACGTTGTACGAGCGAGATATCTCTATTACCATTTATCTTGCAATAACTTAAGATTTGATTTTAATCAGATGTTTTTTCTTGCACAGGGAGCGTTACCAAAAGAACTCTCATCGTCAGCAAGTCAAGACATTGAAATATCTGCATCTCTGATTGGAATGATCACATCAGATGTGTTGTTCTTTCCACTCGAGACAATTCTGCATCGCTTGCACCTTCAAGGCACACGTACTATAATAGACAATCTGGACAGCGGTGTGGAAGTAATGCCCATTCTTACCAGCTACGAAGGGCCATCCGATTGCTACGAGTTAACCCTTCAGCAGGTGCACACACTTAAATACCTTTCCAAGAAATTGCAACGATGCGATTAGCGATTAAGAGCAATATTTCATGGGGCATGACAATTGCGAATTGCATTTAGATAGTTATGAGAGCATTTCCCAACCACCCAGCCAAGCCAAAGTTAACTGCCGGAATACTAAAATTAAAATAGCGTTTGCATGGCAAGTTAGTGGTTCCAATTCCAGCCGCCCCCATGTACACATTTTAATGGATAGCCATCCGTTCCGTAGGAGGGCGTCTCGGGACTCTACAAAGGATTCGGAGCGCTGCTGCTACAATTCGCAGCTCACGTAGCCGTTATCAAGCTGACTAAGTTCGTGTTGACTGAGGTGAGTTTCTTTCTCCGTAAATCGAGCAAACCTCCGCGACGCCCGGCCAACACCTTCCAAGACCTTGTCCTGCCGACGCCCACCAAGCAGCTGGAATTCCAACCGGAATGTCGACCGGATTCGCTTCCGGAATCCCTGCCGCAATATCGGCCCGATTCCCTGCCAGAGTATGGGCAGGAATTCCAGCCAGGGCCGGACTACAGCTATCAATACCGCGACCTTGAATACAGGCCACGAAACTATTGAAAGAAACAAGTTATTATTAATATCTAGATCATTTCTGTGATACTATTCTCGTCTAGAAGGCACAGAAATTTTTATTTAAGAAAAAATGATAACCGTCTTTGTGGGTAGGTATTTATGGGTTGTAAATCTGAGATTTAATTATAGATGCCAGTTATAAATGAATTTTTCTGTTTGAAATGTACTACTAGTTCATTGGCACTTTTTACTAGGAATATATTAACTAGAGATTTATGTATTTGTAATGTATTTTATATATTAAGTAAATTCAATTTACAGTTGTTATTAGGTGTGCAATATTCTTGTCAATGCATTCAGTTTTGCTTTAAAATTGTCTGGTCCTTTGTAACAAAAATTTGTTGAATTTGTACACAACCTAGGTATCTGATTATTTATTCCTCTCTTACCAAATGTATTCATATGAATTATTTAACTAACAAGTTCTACAAAGTCAAAAGAATGTCAATGAAATAAATACCATTTAGAGCATAACAACTCAAAAATCAGATTATTAATTTCTTCTCTAGATATATTTTAAATCCCTAACCACAGTATTTCCATCAATTATTGTTCAGGGGGATAAAAAGAAGTCCATGTTTTTTTTACCAACAATAGATTCAGGAATATGATCAACCTGGGAAGAAGACTGAAATATTAACCCAATTAACTTAGTCAAATTTTATTTTCTTTCCTTGAAATGAAACAGCCAACATCTCTTTCGCTTTCTTCTTAGCTTCCCACGAGGGGTGAACTGGCAGGTCTTCGATGTTAGGTTTAACGACCGGCAACCAGCTAGGCTGAGTCTGCCTCTGCGCGGCTGGAGCCAATCCCGTGCGGGTCGCATTTTCCCTGGGAGCCGCTAGCAAGTTGTGGAACGACTTCGATCCCTTAGTGCCTTCGCGTTCCAGCCTCCTCAATTCGGTCCTGTTCGGCACAGCGCCGTACTCCTGCAGATACTGTTCTCTTATTTTCTCATATTTGTTGATTGTCTTCTTCGGAGCAACTTCTGGGCGTTTGGCGATTACGTTGGTCATGAAGTTGCTGTTGCCGTCTGCAGACACGAAGAATTCGTCCACCTCCTTGGTTTCAGAAATATCGTGCTTGACAGTAGCAGGTTGGAGAGATTTCGCTTCCATTTCGAGAAGCTCAGAGAAACGGATTGCTTTAGTGCTATGCACAACTTTCTTAGGTTCTGGTAGCACTTTTTCGACCTCTATTTTTTCTTTCCTATTGGTTTCCTCCTCAACAGTATTTATATGGTCTAAAGCCTCAATGCTGTCCAACTTTCCTTTCTTTTTCTTTGATTTTTTTTCCATAGAAATTTCTACTTGTTCAATGCAGTCCAATTCTTCATCAACCTCCATTGCACTAGACGATTTTTTTGACTTCTTTGCTGAAGATTTCTGCCCCTTTGCACCTCCAGTCAATTCTACTGCATCATTCTTTTTTAGTGCAACTGATTCCATTTCATCTGATACTCCATCTAAATCTTCAGTGGAAGCACGCCGTGCTTTCTTTCGTTTTTTCGGTGACAATTCATCTATAACATGCTCCGTTTCATCAGGACTTGTTTTTGATTTTTTGGATCGAGATTTCTTTAATTTTTTTGTAGAAATTTCTGCCTCATCAATGCTTACTGTCTCAACATCCATTTCTTCCGATTCTGAATCCCGGATAATTGTTTGTTTAGCTTTCCGTTCATTCTTTGACAAAAAACTTTTTTTGTCATCACTCACCAATCCCTTTTCACCCTCCAATTCATCAGAGGATACTTCAGAATCTTTAAGTAAAGAATTCTTCAGCTCTTTTTTGTTTTTCCTTGGAATCTCTTCTTCATCACTACCATCAAATGATTGATAAGTCTCATTATCTGCTTTTGTTAAATTACCAGGCACACCCAACTTTCTTCTCCTTCTCTTATTAAATCCAATATTAGAAACTTTGTACTCTAATTTTTTCTTAGTGATCGGGTGATACTTGGATAACATCTTTTCAATGCCTTTTACAATCACTTTGTCACGAGCAATTTTAGCCAGTAACTTTTCTTTTACTGTGGATGTTGGCTGCAAAAACCAAGAAAAAATAAAAATTTCAAAGAACTTTACTAATTGCAAGGTATCAATTAAATGTAAGGGCTGCTAAGACTTTTTACTTTCTTGTCAGTTCTCAAGTAAACAAATTCAGTGGGTAGGTATGAGCTGTTAATGCCAATCTACTTACGTCCTTAAGTACTTCGAGAGATTCTGCACAGTCGTAGATAAGCGCAGTCTTGGAGACATCATCATTATTGAGAGTTTTGATCACTCTTAGCTCATCAATCAGTCGCTTGGATTTTGCCTGATTTCTCAGTTTAATTTCTTCTGTGTGATGACTTTTTTCTAATTTCAGGACCTTGATTTCCTTTGTAATTTTTCGGATTACGTTTACCTTGGCTTGAGCAACTACACGCCGTAGGAGAACGATCTGAAATTAAGTATTAAACTCAGATACTTTGCACCAACACATCCATTGAATAATATGGAGTGTCACGGACACTGCTGTACGAAAATCTAGTTAAAACCAATTATAGTCATCATAACATAAGGATTAATAGGTAGGTTAATGAATTGAAATTTAGTTAATCATTCATCACTGATCCTCATCGGTCGTTGACACAAATACAATAATATTTAATTTACATTGTGTCCCACAACATAACCTAAAATAATCATGCTTATAGTTATAGTTGGCAGTAAATAAAATAATCTGGGAGAATGTAACATAATAAAGAAACAGAGAAAGAACGCTGTAAGTTATTGAAACATCGTTTTATGATATAAGCGCACTTTACCTCGTTATTCAAAGATATTCTATTTAGCCTCGCTAACACGCTCTCTTTCTCGGTGGCCATGATGTCTCTCCCTCTCTCTCACTCTCTCTCTCTCTCACTCTCTCTCTCGCTTGCTGTCGGCGGCATTGCTTGAATTTTTCATAAAATAAACTTCTGCTTCTGCTGCTTGAAGTACTGGTAAATGGTAACTAGTGGCATTACCTAGCCTAGATGGGAGGAGGGGAAACCCGGTACCGGCACGTAGCCCACTCCTGTCGAAAAGCACCAAGGGGACCACCAGCTTTACGTCCCTTACGAAGGACGGTACAACTCGAACAACAGGATTCCTCCACCTATGCGTGCTGTCGAGAGGTTGATAAGCAAGGTGAGTGAAGTTTTTGTACTAACTTCAAACCCTCCAACCTCTCTCCCGAACAAAACTGATATGTGCATGATGGTCACCCATCAAACACCTGACTTCGCGCAATGTTGCTTAACTTCGGTGATCTCACGAGAGAGAACCAGTGTTTCCAACAGGCAGCCTTCCGTCCCATCGTATTCGCAACCCATCGTAACTTTCCAACATGCCAAACCGTTTGGTACGAATGGAGATACTTAAGATTTTATAATTTGCAAAATCATTAACACCTTCAGGGCAATCAGCCAGTCAATAATAAATAACTTATTCAAGAATTGATGATGTACGGCAAATATCATAATGCACAAATGAATACGTAAAGTAAATATGCATTTATTTCTCAATTTTACAACGAGGAAGATGATGGTGCGTTGCCCAGATATCAACGCTTAAAAAAAACTATTATTATAACACTATTCTACTAGGTACCACTACACTAGTTGTCGTCATAGGTAAATTGTTCTTACCTATTTCCGATTAAAAGTTATTTTGTACCACAAGCAAAGGAAAAAGACAAACATTGATTGAATGTGAATATGATTAACATTTATAGGTGTGCTAACTGCTATTGAAAAAATAATTTGATCTGCATACTTGCAAGCTTGCATAAATTGATTATAGCTCCGCTGCTAGTTACATCATAATAGCTGGAAAATCATTGCAAAAACTGTACCTGTTCATGAAGTTACATGATCAAAAAAAAAACCACTTAAAGTTACAACTCATCAAACAAATTTGAACAAAATATATATCGTCATGATGTTTACCTTGTACAAGGAATAAAATTACCCCCTTTATTTAACAAGCAAGGAAAGAAAATCATGCCTTGTGGTAGGTACGAAAAAATCCTGCTCTTAAAACCACAAAAAAAAATCAAGACTAAAATCAAGACTAAAATAAGAAAAAAAAACTTTCTAAATCACTAAAGTAAAACAAGTTTTCTAGCATTTACTTTCAAGAAAGGCTTTTTCTTCAAGGTATGAATATAAGGTTACCCACTATCTTTCAGTCCCTACTTTTCACTTCACCCTTCTTTTTCTTCTTGCTGCTGCGGCTTGATGAAGATTGGTCTAAATCAAACTGAACTGATTTCTCTAAATTCAAAAGTTCATTGAAAATGTCAGACTTTTCCAAAGCCAGTTCTCTGGGTTTCTTCTTAGTTTTGTCTTTCTTCTGAGCAGACAGAAGATTGATAGATGGTAGGGGAGGTGAGGATGGAAGAGGTGTCATGACTGCAGATGTAGAGGCTTGTAGACTCATAGACTTGGAGCTCTTTGACTTTTTAGTGCTACTGATATCTCCAATGTTAATTGGAGATTGAATAAAAGCTTTTCTGATCGCTTTAGGTGTCTGCTTGCTTGGCGATGCATTCCCCAAGTCATCGTCATCCACCAAAGCAGAAAGCTTTGGTATCTTGGCTTTCTTGGAACTTTTAACATTTGGCATAACTTCTAGACTAGCTAGTTTATGTAAATCTTTGTCATCATTGACAAGATTGCTCGTCTTTAAGCTGGTGACTTCTGTTGGATTGTCCAAAGCAAAACTCAGTTTAGATTTGCTCTTTTTCTTTGCACTTTGCAAGAGCTCTTGGTGCGGCAACTTGGCCATTTCTCCCTCAGAAGAATGAATTGTCTTTGTTTTGTCAGAAAATGGGGCGGAGGCACGAGATTTTTTCGGTTTGGGCGTTTTGCCACTGACATTTTCCAGGGCCTTTTGTTTTAATGCTTCAATGGACATATCTTCTATGTTATCGGTGGCAATGTCTTCTTTTTTTGTCAGTTTCAACTTCTTCTTCTTGCCAGAACTTGATGCATCAAACTCAACTGTATTTGGAGCAATGGTGAGATTCTTCGATGATTTATTTTTCTTGATGCCTTTCCCATTTTCTGTGGGAAGGCTGTCACCATCAATCTCAGCTATACACTGAGCCAGGGATTTCTTAGGTGATCCTGAAGTTTTCTTTTGCATACCTGATACAGTTTCCTGTGCAAGTGAGTCAATCTTGGCCTCTGTTACGGCTGCAGTTTTTTTATTTTTTTTAGGACTAGGATGATTTGCATTATCTTTCTTCACATCTACTTTCTTAATACCAAAACTATTGTCATCAATGGCTTGAAGCAGGGACTTTGTAGGAGAAACTGCCAATGCTTTGGTCTTCTTTTTTACAGATTTAGCTCCTTCATCTCCTTTCTCATTACTGCCACTGTCCCCCACTTGCTGTGCTGGAAGAGATTGGCTAAGCTTCAGTTTTGATTTCTTGGTCTCAGCACCAATATTTTTAATGGCATTTTGTATCAATGTCTCGACACTGTAATCTCCGTTATCATCTGCAGGCTCAGCTTGATCTACATTAGCCGGCTTGGACTTCTTCTTTTTCTTTTCTGTATTTTTCAAAGAACTCATTTCCAATTCATCTGCAATCCCAGTGGCTGACATTTCAGCCAATGCAGGTAGAATTTTAGATTTGGATTCTGACAACTTCAATATATTTTTACTCGAAGATTTCTGCAAAGGTTCCAACAAGTCTTGAGGTATTAATTTGCTAGATGTATCTGCAATAGGATCACCCTTTCTTTTCTGAACAACAGCAACATTGCCAATTTCTAAATCTGACTTAAATGCATCAAATTCCTTTGCCTGCTTTTTTTTCTTTCTTCTTTCTTTTCTTGCTGCAAGTAAATCTGGAATTGCATCTTCCAAATCACTTTGGTCTTCAACATTCTGGGAATGCTTCTTTTTCTTTTTTCTTGGCCTTTTAACCGCATCATTTTTCAATTTTGTCTCAGATTCCTCTGTCTCTGATGGATGTTTTTTCCTCTTCTCTGACTTCGGTGCATTTTTCGGTGGTAAAAGATCATCTTCATCATCATCTAACAAGAATTGTGACAAAGCTGACTTTTGTTCATTTTTTTTGTGGGACAACAGTATACCACGGATGTAAGGCAAAGTGCCAACAACGTTGAAGGAGTCCAATTTGAATTTAACCTCGTCTCCCAATCGGACCGAATTACCAAGCCATACCGTGTCACCCTTCTTTCTGGGCCGAGGAAGTGTCACATTGAAGCCTTTGTGTACGAGACATCCTATGTTATCTTCACTGATTTTGCTCACAATGCCCGTCATTGTACAGCCAATCTTTGGTGCGAAGATATACAGATCGACATGAATGTGAATCAAGATGTTGCACTCGTCGTCATTGATTGTGCCCATGTTAGAATGTCGTCGAACATGTTTGAAGCTTAGCAGGAGACCTTCATATCTACAGATTTAAAAAAAAAATTATTAAAATGATTTCAAAGGGTTTCATTCATTGCAAAGATAGTCATACAAATTCTTTATTGTAGGATCCAAAATTCAAATTAGAATATGTTATTAAACTTACGCTGGGAGGTACTTCAACCGTTCAGCATTTAAAATTTCAGTTATTGCTTGGTTTACATTTTGCAAACAGGCTGGCGTCAATTTCAGTGGATATTTCACATCCTTCTTCAAATAAACCTGTGAATCAGCATCCTTAACAAGGACCTCTAGTTCCTTCAAGGTAAATTTTAGCACGCTACTGGCAGTTGTAACTACCATTTTGAAATATATACTTTCTTAAGTAGGAAGTCAATAAATGTGATTGATGTTTTTACATTCCTCCTGTGTTATTTCAGATCAAACCAGATCTAACGCAAATCACATAACCACCGACCACACAAATAATAACATAACCTTCAATAACAGAATACAGGCTTTCAAACGGAAGTGATTTGTATTTTGCAACATAGATTTTTCGTGTGCTTTGGTTGGTGTACCTGACATTTTAATGGCGTTTGGCGGAAAAACGTGCTTCAACTTCAAGAATGTCAGAACGTCATTGTCAAAGCATGACGGGATTTTACTCAGCAATATGTGATATACTGAGCGACACGACAAATAAACTTTAAAATGGGTGAGATATCCTTGTAATCAACCCATTGATAGAACCTAAAATTATATGACATTTGATAACTGTCCCTTATGAAATCCTAGGTTGCCCAATTTCATTGTGTGCAATGATTGTGTGCATTTGCATTCCAAACCATGCAAACGTTGAATCTTTTTCTATTATCTAAGTCTTAAAAACTTTTATTGGCAGAAACCAAAATGAGCCCTGATATGTGGTCAGATGCATCGGACTCTGAACATTTGCGTGCCGTCGACGATTCAATCATTGAAGATGGCTTTACCGATGATGACAGTTTTAACAACCTGTTCAAGACGCCAAATACTGCCGCAAAGAAACGTGGTAGTACACCTGTCAACAGGAGTCTCAGTCTGAGCTATACAAAGCCCAAAATTTCACAAATCCCCGAGAGTTTGCTGCCAATTGTCGATCAGCATGACTTATCATGGACAAGCTCCCTAGCCACACCAATTGCTGGCAATGTGAGTAAAAGCTGGACAAACTTTAACACGGACGAGAAGAAGCCTTTTTTGCCCTGCCAAGACGAAACCCCAGGTGTAAGAGACTGTATAACATTTTTTAACTTTTAATTTTAGTTTAGTTTACAACTAATCCAGTTAAAACTAAAATTAGATTAGCCTCCATCCATTTATTTATTTTTTTCTATTTTAGAGACGAATTCTCTTTGCTTACGATGACCGTAAAAATTTCCCGGCTACTTCAAGCAAAACTCCAAACGCCAGAATCAAGAACTGTGACAAACCATTACAGAGCACTCCCAAAGCAACTGCGAAAGAGAGTGAATCGCCGTCAACCAAGCCGTGTGACCTCCAGCTTTCTCCAATATCAGATCTCCAAGAACTCCATGCAAACCAAACTCCATTATCATCGTCGGCAAGGTTTGGAAGGAATCGAAGACTTAGTTCCGAATGCAGGTCACCGGTTTCAAAATATCTTCCAATAACTTCAAAAGAATCTCCTACAGAAGAGCAAAGTTCACCCTCGATCCTAGCTGGACAAGTGATTCTTGCCTGCTCACCACCAAAGTCACCGATTATCGGTTCTCGCTTGGCTGCTCGTAGCAAGAAAAGTAATGCCAGACTATCTTTAAAATCTAAAGATGGAAAGAAAGTGGTGAAAAGTAAAAATATTGAGTCTCAGCCCAATACAATTACAAATAAAATAGATATGTCAAATGGGAAGGAGGACTTATCTCCAGTCATAGGATCTTCTTTCTCTTCTACAAAACCAAGTAGTGATGGTTTTTGGGTAGCAAAAACATCTCAAGTTCTGTTGAATTTTAAGAAAGAAGCAAGTGTCTCCAAATCGTACCAAAATGAAGTGTCAAACGATCAAAATCGCAACTCTCTTCTTTCCAAAGAAGGCAATTGTTCCTCAATTAGATCTCAATATAACTTACAAGACAATGATTCAACTCCCTTAACAGATGCCTTCTCAGCTGATAGTAGGGAGTGTGATTCGTTTGTTGATAGGAATATTACGTCGTCTCCGATAATTTCGTGCAACAAGATAATGAAGAGAAAAAGGAAACGAGGAACCAACAAATTGAGCAATAGTAAAAAGATAGAATCGATTAGTCCTCCATTAAAAATTCCTAAGAACAGTCATTCTTCAGAAGCCAGTATATCATCAAGTCGAACAGCTACCCCTAACAATGAATGTTATGCCATACCAACCCCCACATCCAAACAAAGTCTCTCGTCGTCAACAGAAACTATGGTGGCCACGAAACTCCCAGTGTCTCCTTCTAACTCTTCTGACGTTCCATTTGGTTTCACAAGTCAAGATGATCTCTCAATCAGTACTTTGCAAGAGATTTGCAAAGCATCTGACTTGATAGAAACTATAGACAGAGAGAGCAACCAACCCACAACTCAAACATCAAGTAAAAAGTTGAAATTCGTGAGTGCCGGTAAAAAAGATGAAAGAAGATTAACAAGAAACGAAACCAATATAGAAAATCAGATAAACGATAACTGTATGCAACACAAGTGCAGTGAATCTCGAGTTCAAAGTATCAAAACAAGAATGGATGTAGCCAAATCGAGAAATTTTCTGTATCCAAATTTAACTGATGGTAAGAAAAAGTTTTCAAATAACCCAGTGCATATGAATCAGTTGATGGAGTATGCACGACTCTTGGAAGTTGTAGCCAACTTGGACAGCAAGGCACCAAATAGAAGCGTTGGCCCATGCAAGGGAAACAATGGATTTGTGCAGTTCAGCAAGATGAAGCAAGAGACAATTACTAGTAAATGTGATAGTCCAATGCTACATGAAAACAAACTTCATAGTATTAGTAAGGAAAAAAAATCAAACTGTAATCCCAGTGACCATCCTCATAAGAAAGAAGTCCAAGATACTAACGACAATGCGGAGAGAGATCATGTCCCCATAAGTGGGACGCAGATAACAAAACTTGTCAAGGATGCTCAGAAGATGTTCGAAACAGAAGACAGCCAGTGGGGCTATAATCTTGTGGACGCTAAAGATCATTTTAAAATTGGAGAAGAAGCTAATGCAAGTTCAAACAAGTGTGTTGGGTTTGATTCTGCAAGTGGGAAAATAATTAATGTCTCCGATTGTTCTTTGAGCAAGACCCAATCAGTTGTCAGCAATGATGACTTGAAATTGGACATAATTGAAACCCCACCAGCAAACGCTGGTAAAATGTTGGGCTTCTCCTCTGCCAGCGGCAAGAAGTTGAACATTTCTAAAGTTGCCATGAATAATGCTAGGAAACTTTTCGAAGATTTCGACTCTCAAATTGGAAAAGAAACTTTAGACAGTTGCACGACTCCTAAACCTGACAGCATGCCTTCTTTAGGCTTCACTTCTGCTAGCGGCAAGAAGCTATCCATTTCTGAAACGGCAATAAATAATGCGAGGAAACTGTTCCACGAAGTTGATTTGGCCACACGAGAAGACGTTGCAGACAGCGATACACCGAAAGAAAATTCTCATACTGCTGGATCTGTGGGTTTGAGTTCAGTGAGCAGAAAAAAGCTTGTGTCTGAAGGCTTAATGAATAAAGAAAAAATGCCCTTTGGTAATAGTGACACTGCTGTTGTTGAAAATTTTGATTTAAACACCTCAAGATCAGCAAGATCAGATCAAAACAGCAAGATCATGGCAGGATTTTCGTCTGCAAGTGGCAAAAAATTAAATATTTCGGATGCTTCGATCAACAAAGCAAGGACACTTTTTGAAGAATGTGATACTTTTTTTGGGGAAAACAAACACATCGACACTCCGAAACTAACAAAGAATATTACAATGGGATTTTGTTCTGCCAGTGGTAAAAAATTCAATGTCTCAGAAGCATCCATAAAAAAAGCACAAACTTTATTTGAAGACGTTGAGTCAATATGTGGGGAAAATAAAGACACTGACACACCCAAGCTTAGTAAAAATATTCCAGTGGGATTCACGTCTGCCAGTGGTAAAAAATTCAATGTATCAAAAGTAGCAATAAAAAAAGCACGAACATTATTTGAAGATTTTGAGTCAACATTTGGGGAGAATAAAGACAATGACATGCCCAAGCTTAGTAAAAATATCCCAATGGGATTCAGCTCTGCCAGTGGTAAAAAATTCAGTGTCTCAGAAGCGTCTATTAAAAAAGCAAGCAGTTTGTTTGACAATGTTGACTCTCCTTATGATGAAAAAAATGAAAATTCTGAAACTCCGAAGCTCAACAGCAAAATGCCGATGGGATTCTCCTCGGCAAGTGGCAAGAAGTGCAGTGTTTCCGACGCATCTATCAAAAAGGCAAGAACTCTTTTCAGTGACAATGACCCGTGGCCACCAGTCAAATCCGATTTGGAATTGGTTCACACTGCTGATGTTCAGCCTTCTGAACGCCTTACAAATCGGCCAAGAAACAGTGCGTTCAAAAAACCAACCAGTACAGACGTCGGTCAATCTAACACAGCCGACAAAACCGTGCCAACAAAATCGGACGAAATCAGCTCCAACTGTGACACAAAACCGTTCGGAGGGTTCATGGCTGCTAGCGGGAGGAAAACTGCCACCGTTTCCGACTCCTCGCTTCTCCAGGCGAAATTGCTCTTCTACCAATCAGCACCGGCAAAAGATACCAATCAAAATAATTCCACGCACCAAAATCTTCCAGCCGTCAAGAGAGACTACGGCTGTTCGATAATCACTCCCAACGTCCTGCAAGATGACATCGACATTGCAGAAGTAATGCAGGCCACGGAAGCCTTCATGGCCGACGAGGAATCGGGAGTGCCGCTCTGGATTACCACGTACACGTCATCTCCGTCCGTCTCCAACGATCGAATGGATCACCAGCCTATGGTGGACGGAAGTGTGGACAAGGACAGTCCGATTCTTGGACAACACGACCGATTCAGACCGAAGGAGAGGAAACCTGCGCCTAGGCTCGTGGTAAAGCCGAACCCTAGTGAAAACGTACTTGTTTTCAAAACGCCATACAAGAAGAATGATCTTGGGGCCACGCAGGTTGCTACCATTGTGAATGATAAGAAACGTGGTGCTGACTTTGAATTCGGTAAGTACTTGGAAGTTGCTTATTATTATGTCAGAAACATTATTAACTAATCACTATTAACTAATCAACCGCTGTTGTTTTTGCATTTAGGCACTCCATTTGCTAAGCGCGTAACATCTGAAGTTGGGCGGCCGGCAGAGGCTTTGAAGCAAGCAGAGCTCAGCACCGAAGAAGTGAGCAGACTTCGAGATGAAGCTTGGGAGAGGCAGAAGAAAGCAGTGAAAACTAAAGACAGGTCTGAACTTTAAATCATGCATCAGCATCACACCAATCAAAATCACGGGATATAAAGCCAGGGTGTAAAATGTGAAAGCAATAAGGAGAAAACTAAAGTACTCTTAAATCAAGTCAGTCTCATATTTCAACTTAAAAGTTCCAGCCTTCTAGTTATATTCTCCTTCCATATTAGGTCTTGCTGTAAATAAACCTTTGCGCATTGCCGATGGGAAGAAAAAAATATATATAAAACCTAGAAACATGCCCTAGTCGAGTATTTGATAGCTCGAGCCTGCCGTTATCCAGTTGCCGACGGCTGTATTTCAGGTTGAGTTGCCGTCCGTGCCAAGGGAGCCAGTTGTTGCGCAAACAGGCCCAGCAGCTCACTTGGAAGAACTTGACCCAAGGCCATCTGCCCGGGCACTTCTCACGAGCACAGCTGCTCAAGCTGGGCGTCCGCGATGCCGTCGTCAACGTCACAGCAGATAACGCAGGGGATTTCGTATTTTCGTCACAAAATCACTACGGGTTAGTTTAGATACCGGTACCCTAAATTGTTCTCTCCCCGACTTTGAAAGTGTCGTCTTTGGCTGGCAAACCGCATTCACAAAAATTCTGCTGACTGAAAAACCATAAGAAATGCTACCTGAGACATTTAATTCCATTATTATACCAGCCTAATTACCTCTAGAATGAGGTTGCAAATTAAAGTGGCATCTGAAAAAATGCTTGGTCAGCAATAAAGTAAATGCATTAGTAATGCATTAAGTGCTATCAATTACTAGGTAAAAAATGTTCACACAAAATGCTGTGGAGTCAAGTTGTACAAAACATGGATTTCACATCAATCCCAGCATATTATTTTGATCTCAGTTCGCTATTATGTTGTACGAAAGACTAGTGTCTATAAATAGCGCGATCGTTGACCAAGTGCTATTGGTTGAGATAACACGGCTTGTATTCCGCCGCCGCTGCCGCCGCAGACCCAGCGTCTGCCGAGGCAACACGGCAGGCCTGCCGGTGGGCGACGCCGCTCTGCTGATCCTGGACGGGACGGGCCGCGCCGACGTCGCCCGCGTTGAGTCCGCGTTCCTCGCCGGGCCCGGTGTCGACCCGGCGCTGGTGCCCAGCGGCTGGGTGCGCAACCACCACCGCTGGATCGTCTGGAAGCTGGCCGCCACCGAGAGGAGCTTCCCGCGACGATTTGCTGCCAGGTGGGCGTGGATCAGAATCCGACGGAATGACAATCTCCGTGCCGAGTCGACTTGAATGCAGGACGCAGTCGGCTGCCGAGCGAAGCGAGGGCGCCGGGCTAACGGTGTCCGTGCTTGCGTCCAGGTGCCTGACTCCGAACGTGGTGCTGCTGCAACTGAAGTACCGCTACGACCGGGAGATCGATCGCTGCGAACGGCCGGCGATCCGACGAATCCTGGAGCAGGACGACACGTCGACCCGCCGCCTCGTCCTCTGCGTCGTCCGCGTCGTTCGTCTCGCCAACGCCGAACGCCGGGGCTTCGAGCTCGAGCTCACCGACGGTGCGTTCCGAGAGTGATGATCGTTGGACGTTTCCACGTCGTTTCGGAGAACGCGGCCAGGGATCAGATGCGGAGCATGCGACTGTCACGCGTTAGTTGAATACGCTTGCACAAGCTGCTTGTGTGGTATTACTGGTTCGCAATAAGTCGCTTGTTCCCCTTCTCTCCGGAGATCACCTAGCGATGCAGGGATCTTGTGTGACCGGATAGCTCGGTGGTAGAGCAACCACCTGCTAAGCGGTAGGTCTCGGGTACGAATCCCGGTTCAGTCAGGCATTTTTCATGGTTTGCTATCCCTTCAAAGGTCAGGTTGTATAAAACAGCGATTTTAAGTCAATCCCAGTTTTTACAAAAAATAATGTTCTAAGATTCTTTGCTTATTGATATTCCTTATGCCGATAGTTTGATAGTGCCGAGTTTGATAATCGTTGGACTTTGGTGTACAATGTGAACAGCTGGTCGTGCTCAATTCTCAATGTTTGGAAGTGGTATTCCCAGAGAATCACATGTTTGAACGTGATTTCTTTGCAGGCTGGTACAGCGTGATGGCAAGTCTGGACTCGGAACTGAATCGCATGGTAGCAAAGGGAACGGTGGTGGTCGGCACCAAGCTGATCACTCACGGAGCCGAACTGAGCAGCAGGGAGGCTTGCCACCCGCTGGAGGTAGGTGCTCTGCGTTGAATGCTTGTCTGCTAGCATAGCATAGCAAATGTTGCAAAAGATAATACGATGTAACTTTCCTAAGAGGTTGGGATATCTGATGCTAACTGTTTCTTTCTGCGACAAATTGAATTACGCTCAGAGGATTGTGAAGGAGGAATTTTGGTACTTACCTCAGAAGCACCTGGTTTAAGGAGCATACTAGCATTGAGCATGGAGTTATGGAGTTAACCCATACCATAGAGTAAGTAAGGCTACCTAGAGACACGAAGTGTGTGTTAAACTTCCTGCCAGCTCCGATGTGCAATGCTAGCAGATGGCGCTGCTTCGAAACGAACGATTCTGAAATGTCTGGACTCCTCAGGCAAGTTGCCTGAGGCACCAGGCAACTTGCTGTAAGAAGGGCTCAAGTTGATCAGGTAGTCAGAGAAGGGTTGTCTATTTCTGAAATGTTCGGAAATAACTCAATCCACTGTCCATCCATTGACAATGTACAATGATACTAGATTGATTAAAACAGTATTGCTAGCAAATGTTAAAATAATGCAGATTACCAACGTCATACTTATAGCTATATCACTTCTTATTCCGATTTTTATGTCTCGCGCTTAAAAAAGTTTTGCACCATCTAGTAAAAACAGTTTCAAGCAGTTACACATTGCGTCGCACGCGGGTTTCACGGCACCAAACGGTCAAACTAAAGTTTTGAAAGGCATTTGAAAGTCGTATCGTCGCTGCAACGCAGTCAACCCGTTCCCTCGCTTGGCCGGGCTTCCAGGCGAAGGCGGACGTGCGCTTGAAGCTGAGCGCCAACTCGACGCGACGAGCGCGGTGGCACGCGAAGCTCGGCTACCAGCGGAACCCCGGGCCGCTCCGGCTGCCGCTGGCGACCGTGCTGCCGGCCGGCGGCTTGATCGGCAGGCTGGACGTCTACGTGGCCCGGGTCTACCCGACGCTCTACGTCGAGATGGCCGACAACGGCACCAAGGGTGAGCACAGCCGGGGACTAGTGGGACATAGCGGCACACCTGATACCTGATTCGAGCGACAATCTTTTTTTGTCTTTGTATTTTGTACTTTGTTTTTGGTATTTGTACTTGTACTGTTCAGAAGCAAATAATGAGTCTTGATATCCTCATTTAACCAGAGTATACCTGAGCTGGAGGATCTAGCTGATATCTGATGATATTTTTGTTCAAAAGGCAGGCTGTTGAAACCTTAACAAGGCTCCATTCCTCATGGCAATTTTAACAAAAATAATTGACCCACTAATAAATAAAAGTGACTATTACATGTCACAAATCTCATACATTACTCCCATCCTCATTCACTCTCAGTTTTATGTTAACTTTGTTGAATTACGACAAATCGAGCTACGTATCCAGTACTGTGACAAATAGCAAAATATGCTAAATAAAGATTTTACTACTACTACTACAGAGCTAGTAGACATCAATAGATACGGTCAGAACCTAACCTCACCTTCAGTCGCGCGTTCGGAGCTCGCCGAGAGCCGGGAGGCGGCGTTGTTCGAGCGGCGACGGCAAACGCGGGTGGAGGCGGTGTACGCAAAGGTGCGCAACGAACTGCAGGCAGATCAGCAGGCGTCCGGCAAGCCGGCCGTTCGCTGTTCCGCCAGGAACCTGGCGGGGATCGCGTCCGGCTCGCAGCTGTCTCGGCTGCTGGACCAGTCGCCCGATCCCGGGAGTCTGCAGGTTCGTAACCGCCGCCAGTTGCTGAGCAGTGTGCCAGAGTCGGAGCTAGCGTCTGCAGCAGTCGGTGGAATACCTCGGGTCTAACTTCCTCATTTCTTTGGCAGCGCAATGGCGACTTGGTCAAAACTTCGAGGCATATGCTGCTCTGTAGCCAAAGATACTTACTGTTACTAAGAAAGTAAAAGATATTTGGTTGTAGAAGGCATAGCTAGCGTTGTTTTAAACGGTTGTGCGTTTGAATTGTTTGACAGGAGCTGCTGACCAGCAATCAGTTGGCGGAGGTTTACAAGCATCGGCAGCAGTCCGGCGAAGCGATGATGAGGGAGGTGGAGACCCGGGTGCAGCAGGCGCTGGCTGACGAAGGCGAGAAGAGGAAAGTCTCGACGTTGCTCAAGGTGAGTGGACGAATCTCGGGACTTTGCGCCAAATATCTTACTATTAAAATGTGGCAAACTCTGCCGAAATAGCATCGTTGAGCTTGCAACAGAATTGTCGGTGCCGAAGAAATTAAAGCACCCCAGCCAAACCCCAGCCGTCTAAGTACAACCTAAAACTAAGTTACTTACGTCATCTAACACAATATTTAGGGGGCTTCGTTTACAGCCGATGCTCAATCTTCAGAGTCAACTAACAGTTGCCATATCGTAGAGTATCCTTCCAGGTGATCACTACACTTATTAAATCTAAATTTACCGCCAGGTTCTGTGTCGCCCGATTTTGCCGAGAGATCCCATAATGTAACAGTAATACATCTGCTCGCGCCACCGAGTGACCCTGTGTAACCGACGTCCCCGCCCGACTCAGATCCGGTGCACGGCGCTGGCCGGCGACGGCAGCAACTCTGCGGTGCTGTCGGTGTGGCGAGCTCCCGAAGACCTACCCGGCCTGCTCAGGGAGGGCGCCGGCGTCTCCGTGTTCAACGTCACGGCAGCCGGCAGCCGCATGGGCAGCCTGCAGCTGAGCGCCGGCAGGCAGACACGCTACCAGGCCCAGCTAGCCGTGAGTGACACCGATGATCGCGTTACTAACGCCGATGTCGGCATGAGTTCGAGGAAATTAGCGTCCGTTATGTGGCTGGCTTATAATCGGCTGCTGAATGGTTCACCTAAAGCTGTGTTGCCTGGAGAGAACTTTAAAAAACCAGAGCCTAGTCAGCATGTCGGTATTATGAACGTTTACAGTGAATGCATTCAGTTTTCTACATCTGAACATCTGGATTTAAGTGGATGTTTCTTGGTTTTTCTCTGATTTGAGGAGTTTGGTTCTCCTGAAAAGGATCAAAACCAAGAAACCATCCACTGCATCTACTAACGGCTCTGGAAAGTGGAAACCACCACCAAACCATATGAATGCTGATCAATTTAGTAGTACGTTAAGCAATGCCGAGCAATGTAGAGTTTAGGGGTTTGCTTTTTCCACGGTGACATTGCTGACGACTTCACAAATGCCACAAAGTGATTTTTTTCCCGTAAACTTCCTAAACGTAATATTGTCGAGTTTGTCGAGTGACGCGAGACGCGACCGTTGCAGACTCGTACGGGGCCGGACCCGTTGCTCCGCTGCGTGACCGGCTTCCGTGCCGCCGCCCGGGCCGGCTTCTGCCCGCCGTTCGGCGAACTTGACGTCGTCGGCGTCGTCGTGGATGTCGTCACCGGCAGCGCCCGCGGTCTGCAGACGGTCTACCTCGCCGACGCCGCGTTCGACTTCGTCGGCATCGCCTTCTGGACAGGCCTCAAGGTAGCCCGCTGCGGGCCAAACGCTTTGCATTTGTGTTTGCGTAGCGGCCAAACCATTCAATACCGTTGTTTATTGTTTTACTTTTATTAGGTTTAAAATACCCTCCCAACTCTTGCCCATACCGCCGCCTGATCAAGTTTTGATCCAACAGTGTAATGATCTTTGTTCATACCTATGTGCTAAACTTATTATTGCTTTTCATATCTGACACACCTCTCTCATCTGCTCAGCGTACTTTTTCAATTCTGGTGTAATCTGACCTTATGTGGGCAAGGATACTTGATGCAAGCAAACAATGCTTCATAATTTTGATATTCAGGTTTCAAATTAATATAACAGAGGATATAAGAAATGAAGTGCTTCAGAAAGACAGTGTTTCCACGTCCTGGCCGTTGAACCATGTCAACATGCATCGAGTTGGCAGCTCAGATCGTTGGGCGTTGACCCGTGTCTCTCGGCACCCACGCAGGAGGCGGGCCTGGACGAGCTGTTGAAGGCGGGCGCGGCGGTCGCGGCGTGGAACCTGCAGTGGCGCGGCGGGCCGGTGCGCCGGCTCGCGCACCTCCACGCCGTCGAGCAGGCGGCGTTCTCGCGCAATCCGCGGCAGCCGCACTTGCGCGCCGCCCTCGAGGCGCTCGTCGCGGTGAGTCGCGCGCCGTGCGTCCACTCGCTATCTTTGCTCTCTTTGCTCTCTTGGCTTTTTTTGCTTCCTTGGCATTTTGCTGGGTCTTTTATACTTTAATTCTATTTATTTCTATCTATAAATTCATGGACACTACATAAAGTAGTAGAATATGCTAAAATATATGTAGTACTTATAAAACTAATTAATTATGAACTATTATGTCTAAAATCTACATCTATTATCTAATTAGAAAACCGTGATCTTTTGTGTTGAAGTGATGCCCTGCCCACCTTTTCAGTAACTAGCCACTAACTAGCCACTAATTGGGTAAATCCCTGCTTTTGTTTCCCAATCTGGTACAGGAAACAAAAGCAAAAATTGACCCAAAGCCCCAGAATAGACCTTTTCCACTCACAGAAAAATTACGTCATATACCCACTAAGAAAAGCCAGTTGGATTGAGATAGCCCTATTTTTCTTGAACAATTCTTTGAATGGATTATGTTTATAAGAAACCTGAGAAGTTATTGAAATGCAATGAGCCAGATTAGAATGAGTGTGATATCTCCATTTAACAAATTGCTTAAATTATTTCAGGAATCAAAACTCATGGGTGATTTTGTGGAAAAGGCAAGAGACAAACTCGTGAGCATTCTACAAGACACAAAAATGCCCAACCATCTACCTGCGGCGGTGTCTCACCCCACGACGCCGCGTGTTGCAGCGTACGTGCCGACAGCCTGTCTGCCTACGCCCCAAATGTCTCCGCTTGATCCTGATGAACCATCGCCCGCCCAGAGGCGGTTAGACAGGCTCAGTTGCTACAGCGATCCCCCGCCACTTCCCCCTCTGTCCATCACGTCTTCGCAGTCCATCAGCAAAGAGTTCCGGCTCCCGGCTAGACACGCCCCCGATGAAACCAACGAAACGGACGACTATGATAGTCCACCGCTCAGTCTGGAATCGGGCTGATTGTGAAATGAAAGTCAGCCCTAGATTTTGTTGTTACTATTCGATGCTTTAGGTATCGGGATCGAGTGTCAAGAATGTTGATCTGAACTCGTTCCTCTTTGGTTTAGTTAAATAAGTACAGGCACTTGTTGGATGTGAACTTACGGGTTGCTTTTCACGGGATGCAAAACAGCGACGATTGTCTGTTTGCATTACTCTTTTGAATTTTCTTTTCTCAGGATGTTATAATATAATAGAATAGAAATAAATGTTTAATTTCGAATGAAACCTTAGTTTTATAGTTGAATTACATGGTCGATATGACTTGACTTGTTATCTTTATTACTGTTGCAACACCAAAGGTACAAAGAGTGACCTCAAAGTGTTAAAAAATATGACACGAATGTTGAACCGGTGCCAGGTTGACTTAAAATTAAATACATTTTCATAATAACTAAGTATAATATGGTATAATCATTTAATCAGTATTTTTTCTAGGACCTAAAGTGCAAGTCTTAAAAAGAGCTGCCCAAAATGTGAAATGATGGACCTAAATCCTTGGCTTTTTTTTTAACAAACATTCAGACAATTGCCGTTTCGTAGTAGAGAATCTAGAGAATTTTTTCAGGACACAGCGGGTTTCGAAGCCGGGGTATTCCGAGGTGAGGGGTCGTCATGTTTGCTATTGGTATTTCATCTTCAACGTTTAATTGTACCAGCACAATCTCGTACGTTACTATCGTTCCGATGATCTAGAGGAAAAGGACAAGTTTCAGTTATCGGTTTCGGCTATAACTCGGTAAATGTGAAGCAGTTTATTCCTTACCGTCAACATCAGCTTCCTTGTGATAGTGAAAAATTTCAGCCCCGTTAGAGCTACCTCGGCACTATTTACAT
This sequence comes from Nemurella pictetii, assembly GCA_921293315.2. Classification (NCBI taxonomy): domain Eukaryota; kingdom Metazoa; phylum Arthropoda; class Insecta; order Plecoptera; family Nemouridae; genus Nemurella; species Nemurella pictetii. Next base: position 6,219,609 of record OV121118.1, on the reverse strand, counting down.
GTTCAATGAACCTTTCCACCTGCAATTAAAGGCAAGTATCTCAACTTGTCCGTTTTTTACCAAAGGTTGTTTCATTAGTCTAAGATGCGTAAACCTACCTCGATGCAGTAGCTCGCTGAAGGAACGGAATTGAGCACTTTGGTAGGTTTCTTGCTTTCTACGTGTATGTTAGCTGCGCAAAGGCAAACTGCCGAAGATCTTAGCACCAGGTAGCCGAATGAATAGTAAAAGTAAACTGCTTCTTCTACACTTTTTGGTCTGGAAAGAAATTATCAACAGTAGTTTTATGTTTTAACAGTAGTATAATTTTAACTGTTTTTATAATATTTAAACATTGATGTAAAATGCCAGTGTTCTCACTTAATGCTGTTGAAAAGTTGTATGCAGATGAAATACAGATTGTTTCCGAATGAAAGGAACACAATTTTGTTGATGTTTTCGTCAACTAGCGAGACAATGCCTGTAAGTTTTGTGAAATCTTCGCGAATGTGTCTCCATATTGGCTCTGGAATTACCTGCGGTAAAAAACCACTGATTGTTCGGTTATTGAAACTTGGGTAGCAACCAATTAAATCACAAGCTAGTGCTTGTTGAAGACCCCTGAATGAAGCTTGAAGTTTAGCTTGACATAGAAACTTAGAAATTGCGTACTATTATATTGCATTGAATCTGTACGGACAAAGAATAACGAACCTTGTCGCACATGGTGTCCAGGCGTAGATTCAGCTGCCGAATACTTTCGGTCAAAAGAACGCTCAGAGTCATGATGAAAAGATCCATGTAGTTCCACACAAATGTTGTGAACCAATCTGCGATGAAGATCGACAGGCCGTAGAGTGGAGAGTAGTCGACGATGTCAAAAATCAACTTGTGTCTCGCTACGAAGTAGACCTTCATGCGGTCGTAGATGTTGTCAGCGCAGAGGTAAGAGAGCCGAAGATTCCTTTCTATCGAGAACAGATGCTCGCCTAGAAGTTTTCCACATTCCACAGTTAATTTACTAGCAGCATCAGATGGAAATAATATTCCTTTGGACAATTACCATAAAGAGTTAATGTTTTTTGGTCCTGATGGCCAAAAAGAATAAACTAGGGCTTTGCAAACGCTCAATATCGCGTTGTAGATGAGCGTACTTATTTAGGGCTTGAGAAGTTGAGGATAAGATTTAAGGCCTACAAGAATATGAAGGTAATCGCACCTAAGCCTTCCGGTTGAATCTCGAGGGATTAATAGCTAAGAATCATAAAAAATTGATGGAAATTAGTCCAAAATTTTCAGCACAGCTGCATATCAATTTGCTTGGTATGTTTCTCAAGTTTGGTGTGATTACATAAATAACTTTTGGCTGTAAAAATAATAAAAGTTTTGAAAATTCTAAAATATTTTGTAAATTTTGAATAGTTACGAAACTGTAACCCCGACTTTGCTGAAAAAAGCAGGGGGTCTAAGTTGAGAGCAAAATATGGTTTCATGAAATTTTTATCAAAATCGGAGCAGCCGTTTGGCCTGTAGAGCGCGAACAAACACACATACACACAAACAAAAAAAAAACAAAAAAACACACAAGTGTTTTTTTTTCTCCACTAAGTGAAATTGAAGATTTCGCTTCGCTCGCTACGCTCATCAAATATTACTTACTAGGCTATGCGAACACTCATATAATCGTGTTGTGGATGAGCGTAATACTTACGTTCACCCACAACACGATTATATTGCGTGTGCGCATAGCCTAGAGGCTTTTATGATCAATTTTAAATGTTCGGCGTTAATTTAGCAGCTTTCTCAATGACATTGAATATTTCAAAACTTAAAAATCGATTTAAAGAAAAACTAATCAATTGATTTGCTTGAAATTAACACAGTATCTTCTTTGTACAATTTATAATGAGCACAGTAAATTTTGTTAAGATCGGTTGAAGATAAAGTTGCTAAAGTTGCAAAAAACTGCAAAAACCCTAAAAAAAGCGTCATAAAAGAGTCATTTTTAAGAAAAGCGGTAAACTTAAAACAATGAAATTTGTACATAAACATTAAATCGTGGGGTTTAACATATCTGGAAAGTTTCGTCAAATTATATTCAGATCCTTGGCCTCTAGAGTGGAAAACGTGTTTTGGAAAAACTGAAAAATTTCGTAAAAACTTAATAACTTAAAATTTACTCGTCCGATTTGCTTCAAAAACGTGGCAGATCTAAGTTCAGAGAAAACAAAGGTTCACAGAAATTTTCATCAAAATTCGTTTCGGCGTTTGGCCTGTAGAGCGCGAACAAACACACAAAAAAAAACAAAAAAAACAAACAAAAACAAACAAAAAAAACAAAAAAAAAACAATCCGGAATTTTTTAGCAGTAAAGTGTAATTGAAGATTTCGCTTCACTCGCTACGCTCGTTACGCTCATCAATAAGCCTGTTCATTCAATCATTACATACCCAATGCTGCCATCAGAACTACAAATGCAAGAGCTTTGATTTGAAAAGCCATTTTCTTCGGAAACGCATAATTGAAAACGGTGGAGATTTCAACATTTCGGATTTGCTGCATGAAGATCGGCCATTTCCATCCGAGATGGAAGAAAAGTATGGAGTTTGCCAATGCTGTCCCATAGAACACCACTGCAGCTGGTGAAAAGAATAAGTTCACTTCATGCAATAACCCAGTAAACAGTTTTTTTTTATCGGGATTAAGGTGTTATTGGAAAGTGTCCTATGAAAATAGTTCTATGATCACAATGCCATGCCATTCCCCATGCCATGCCATGCCACCTAAAGAATATCATCTCCAAACCAGGACAAATATGTCAAGAAAACAACAGATTTTCCGACCCCCACCACCATTTGAGTAGCATGACTTGAGCATCAGATTCAGATGGTCCCCTCAATGTAAAAATAAGATAAAAGCTCCGTTTAGAATTAGGTCCTATATGTTTATTTTGGTATAGATCTAACCCATGGACCTACTGAGATAGTTGAACGACAGTCCATTGGCAAACAGAATAATAATCCAGAAGACAGTCCAGAAGCCTTCCAGAAGGATAACGATTGTAGCGTAGATTACAGTGACGCTGAGCCACCTGAACCTGAGAAAACAGATGGAACCGTGGAATAAATGCAGACGAAAACATCCAAAATAAAGCACCAGCATAAGATATATCCAAAATTGTTGCAAGTATTCTTCAGCCATAACTCGGGCCCCTTTTACCACCATCCACATCCAGGCGGACACCAACCTAAGATCCGAGACATGCGGCTTGGTGACTCCAGAGACGGGCATAAGCCCGAAACACTGCGCCACCCACAGCACCGAGGCCACGACCTGATGGTACGAGCCATTGTGCCCCTGGCCGGTGACGTCGGTGACGTCGGTGACGGCACTGCTACGCCAGCTGAAGGCAGACGTCACTTTGCCGCCGGTGTTTTGCCTGGAAGGTCTCTCGAGCCTCTCCACGAGTCTGTCGCGGTAGTTCGGTGAGACCAGCCGCTTGATGCGACGTGGTCGGGCGTACTCGAGTTCTCGCCGGATGTTCATGGGTGTAGGGAAGGCCTTTGATTCCGTCGTTAGCATTGCCTAGACACCATGAGTGCCCTCTCTATCACCATTAGATCGGTTGGCCGTCTTATTTCAGTTATATAATTGTGAAATACGGACGAACTTTTTTATTAACTGTGTTCTCGCATGGTACATGAATGGCTAATATAATTTACCACCGACGATGATGATAAATGTAGTACTGCAGTCCAATATCTGGAATGACGGTGTCAACTGCCACCCTTAGTATCCATACTTTCCCGAATGACAGAATTTCCATGCAGCTTGGCATGTATGTTTTTCTTGATTGGGAAATGTGCTAACCAAAACATGGATTGCATTCAATTATAGGGCAATTTGTAGTTGAAGTAGGTCTATGTAGCCGATGAAATGCAGATAGGTGCACGTTGGACGTAAATGTGAATGATTGGCAATAAATAAACTGCTGCAATTGAATCGATCAGTCGCATTAGACTGTCTCTTGACCTACCCCACACGATAAATTATGCACCCCTCGTGTGGTTCGAAGTTGATTTTATTCGAGGCGAGGGGAATAGGGGGGGGGGGGGGGGGGTGGCAATGGCTCATTATTTCTTGACGACTTGAAATCACAAATTGCCCTTTGTAACGCAAAAGTGCGCGGAATATATAGGTCAACATAATTTGCTTAGTATTTTTTACTTATTGTCAACTACCAGCGTGTATTTAGTGTGAATTTTTGGTTTGTAAATAAATAAACATTTGTGTGTATGAACAAATTCGTTTCAGACACCGAACTAAATCTCTGTTCTTTGTGTGCGTCGAACTTCGTACTACAATCCTTTGCCATGATAGAGTTAGCCCCATCTAGAAGTCAGATTATACCTAGAAATTGCTACAATCAGCTTGTGATGCAATTCACTCTGCTAAAACGAATGGACGAAATAAGCCAGAAAGAATTTACTCCGCAATACAAAATTTGATTTTGTGTTACATTTTTCCCCTCATGCGTTCATTTTACAATTTAATTGCTTGCACTTGTTGCTTGATGTACGAGATCGTAATATAATTTTTTGAATAAATATTATTGTATTATAACTGTTATTTATCGTAACTTCCAATTACACTATACACATAGTACGTATGTAGGTTTAATTAGGCAAATTATTTGTAAATCTAATGTTTACTTTTATAGCATTAAGCCAATATTATAATTATATAATAAATGTGCATTAATTAGGTGATGCAATTAAAAGACAATTAATATTTTATAATGTTTGTTTATCCAGATGTTATGTTAAGGAAAAGTACTTAATTTTTAACGAAGTTGGATATTTTTTGAGTTCCAAAATATATATATTTGTCGGACAAGCTCTATATCGCGACATACGTTCGTTAACTGTAGGTACGTATTTCATAGGCAAATCTTCCTTAATTTTTTGTTTCTTAGTCAAGTCACGAGCATGTAGGTACTATCAATTTAACAACAACGAAGGGTCCTTTTAGCATACTGTACACTGACCATTGTGTTGTCTACGTTTAAAGGTAACGATACCATTTTGACTTATTTATAAATTCTACTTTGTTTTGAACATTAACGTATGGTTGGTAAATATTTACAAGTTCACTAACATTGTAAAAACCTGTCTTATTTCACAAATAATTGAAAGTATGAATGATGCGTCCTTTTCTTGAGAGAAAGCTTCGAACAATTTAATCACATTCACAACTTCCTAGGCTACATGCAATTAACACGTACATTTTCGTCAAAACTCGTGAACAACGATTGTCTATTTGAGAACATATGGTTGCCATTATTTTGCATAACATAATGTGTGTTGGGCTAGTCAAGACGCGGACCCGGCTCTCGTACGAAGATGCGATCGTTTTCTGTGTGCGCCTTCTTGCTTCTGGGATCAGCTGTCTCGGGTGAGAATCTTCGTACAGAGTTGACCTAAAAGTTATTTAATATCATTGCCTAACTATCGGATTTTCTGTTAAAATTAATTACTGTTCCAGGAGCGCACTGGGGGTATGATGAAAGCAACGGTGAGTGATTGCAACGCTATTTAAACTACAGTTCAACACCACACTGGTCTCTTTCTTTGAAGGGTTACAATTTTGGTCCTTTATCTATATGAAGTGTTGATTCGCATGGTGTTCACTGAAGTGCGCAACTGTGAGTAAAAAGTAAAAGTAATTAATGAACGTAAAAATTACGAAGCGAGTGAAGCGAAATTTCAATTCGACCAACTGATGAAAATAGTCTTCGATGTTTTTACTGTTTGGTCGCGCGCGAAAGATCAAACCCCGATAACGATTTTGATTAAAATTTCGATCTAATGTCCACTATTGAGAACCTTCGAAGGCTCCGAACCCGCGTTCTTGAAGGATGATTGCTCAAATCTTTTTCTCGTACACATAAAAGCTTTAACGAAGATTCACAATGCTTTCAACATCAAGTTTCTGACTGTATAGCCAAACTTCTGAATAGAATTTGACAGAAATTTTGACGCGCATTAGTTTCAGAATAAAGGTATGGAAAAAAATACAATTATTTTAAATGTTGAACACTCTTCTTGAAAGCAACATCTCTACGACGCTTTTTTAAAAGCTTTTTTGCATTTTTTCTCTCAAAAAATTATGGGTTTAGTAAATATAATGAGCTGTGTGAGTTTAGACATATACTATTAAAAGAATATATTTTTTTTATCGAATTTTACGGCTCCGCTGCTAGTCAATCTGCATAATTCACAGAACGCTCATCCACAACGCGCAAATAAACGTTCGCAAAGCTTATACTATGCAGGCAGCTAGATTGCACAAGCGACGGATCCTTCAACATAAACATAAATATCTTCACATAAATATCAAAATGCGACAAATTTGATTTTTCACTTATACCTACCTGCTACCACTGTCTGAAGGTATCTGAAGGTATGGTAATGAATTTTAGCAAACTTTACCTCTGGCAATGCTCTGGACATATTCCTCTAAATTTCTCCTCAATTTTCTCAGGTCCCTCTACATGGGCTTCTACGTACCCCGATTGCGGCGGTAAATTCCAAAGCCCCATCGACATCAACGTCAACTCGCCGTTCCTTCATTACTGGCCGGTAAGGCTCCAGTGGATCGACTTCGACAAGCCGCCCAAAACCATGACGGTCACCAACAACGGCCACTCGTGTACGTGATTCTCCTCCTATTTCCTGGGTTCAGTTTCTACTTCAACTTTCAAATATGAAACCAAAAGACGGCCCTCTTTGTGCTGCCATTCAAGTCTATACGAAACATGCAAAGCTCGTATCTCGTCCATGTGTTATAATTTACTCGAAGATCTTTTCGCAGCGACGATCAAAATTAAGATGGAAAAACGTTACAAGCATTGCATTTACTCTGCAAATTTGATTTTGTCTGCATTAAACTCGATTTCAATTCTACACCCTGTCAAGGAAGGATGTCCTTCTATTGACACATGAGTGGACATATTATTGTTAATATTAATTGGCAATAAACTGGTGTACAGTGGCTCTGAGCGGCAACGCGATTGGCAACGGAACGACGCCGATCCTGCGCAAGTTCTTCCCCGACAATTCTTTTGACTCGTACGCGTTGGACGGCGTCCACTTCCACTGGGGCAAGGGTGACGACGATGGCAGCGAGCACACTATCGGGGGTCGAAGGTGAGGAAATTACCGGTCAAAGAATTTAAGAAAAAATATTTGACTGGGTTATTGTAGCTTTTTACTTGGCAAAGCTATGCTGCCTGCTTTGCCAAGGGTCTAAAGTGGTCTACGCTCAAGTCCCTGATTTGACTAAAAATCTAAAAAATGGAAACAACAAAAAAAGGCTTGTGTGATTATTGTTTTGTTTGAATTTTGGTCTAGGTGCTTATACATGCTTATATACAGCATCCAATAAACTTTTTTTTTCTTCAGACTTTAGTGCTATAGGGAAAGACATGGCTAAAGAAAGTACGACGATTTAATTGCAGATAAACTATTCTGAGTGGACTTCTCAGTATGAGATGCAATCTATTTCAGGTACACACTCGAGATGCACGCCGTCTTCAAGAAGATCGACTTCATCGGGGGGTCGTTGCAAGTAGCTGCGCCTCTGGACATCATCGTAGTCTCGCAACTGTTCCTGGTTTGAGTTTACATATCTATACACGCCACGCCACAACGATTCATTCGACTTGTCATTCAATGGGAATCGCGAAACACGCTTCTTCCTCGAATTTACCCTATACTTGTGGTTCAATTGAACAAAGAAAATTTGCGGAAATGATGACACTAAACAGGAGTATGAGTTCTAAATTTTAACCGCACCAACAAATTGACAGTATTTATGATAACATTAGCTTTATAGTCGCTTAATTTTCATAGGAGCTGCATTTTCATAAGTATAAAATTACGTGATTTTTCAAAAATAAATCTTATTATTCCCAAATATACCCAGCGCAAACAACCTGGAGCAGGCTGGTTGTTGAATACATATCGTTGAATTTTCACATCCATCCTACTGTATATTAAGGTACCAGATGGGCCCTGGTACCATGATTTATATACTTAAAGTCCAAAAATGTCCCCAGCCCCGTGGGTTCCGAGTTATAGGTCGGTGTGAAATCCAAGTCATGTTTCCAGAAGTTGAAAGCCTAATGCCTGATAATTGTCAAGAGGAAGACCCGGTGTGATATGACGATGGTCCATGATAACCCATGGAGCTGCCGGTGCCGTCCTCCCTCCTCCTGCTGTAACTAAGAGGTCTTGTTCTTCCAGGCGGCGAGGGAACCGAACCCTGTCTTGCGGCGTATCTTCCCGTTCGCCCCGCTAGTAAAACTGGCTGGAACTTCTGTCTCCCTGAAACCGTTCGCCTGGTCAGCGCTTATCCAGCCACTTGACGAGGGTTTCTTCGTGTACCGGGGGTCGTTGACCACCCCCCCTTGCACGGAGGCGGTCACCTTCTTCATCCGAACAAGGATCTTAAAAGTGTCCTACAGACAGGTATTGATTGGAACACGGAGGACACGAACAACATTTTTTTTTTTAAATTGGATTCCTGTTACTCAAAATTGTCTACTTCAATTTCTTACAAAAAGGTAGTAGGTATATTTGCGAAAACTTAGAAAGCCATATCGGCCCCCATACCATATTGTCATGGTTCATGCAGACTTAATAACGCAAATTTTCACGGTCTCACGCTCACCGCACATTTAATTTCATTTTCAGATGGAAGATTTGCGAACTCTGCTAAATGAAGAGAAGGAAGAAATTTCGGGAAATGTCCGAACCACCCAGCCAAGTAATGGTCGGCGAGCTGATTTTTACCGGGTGGTAAATTTTTCCCAGTGAAAATGTCCCCGGTGAAAATGTTACGAAAACCCACGTTACGTGGTTGTTATTAAGTATATTTTTCGAAAATATATGCACAATCTGACAGCTTTAATATGATTGGAAGTTGTTTTTTATTCGAACCATTGAAACGTTGACATTAATGCCAAATATCTTCTATAGGCGGGAAACCCGCAAACGTCGTGCACTTTGGTGAAATCTAGATGCCTTCATGTGTTTGTCTCGCATTCGTCCCCCTCCCTTTTTTCATCCAATCCAAGTCCGACGACCTACTTGTTCGATCAATGTCAAGGCCAAATTCGGACCTTCGGCTCTTCAGACATTAGAAAGATTATGACGTGTGAGTGTGCACTACTGTCATCCAGGATTCCTTTCGGCACAAATTATCGCTTAAAGGTAAAGATCTGACTTGTCTCTAACTCTAAATATGACTTGTATACACATTGCTTCATCGATGCTTCAAATTCTTTGGTGAATCATGTGTAGGAGATCGACTAAAGAGGAAATTGAATTACTGGCATAGATTGAGAGGTTATGTAGGTACAGTAATTTTCTAAAAATAATCTCTAGACAGTAATAATAAACTATTTTGATGCTTTTGTATTTCGTATATCGGCTTACGTAGTTAGTTTGATGTTTCGAATGAAATGAATTTAGTTAGGAACAGCCCTTTAACATTCTGCTGGAATCCTTCCTAGAGCGAATTGCGACAGGTTTTATCCACTATCTATTACCACTATCTTTCCATCTACTTACCTACTGATTTTATTAAATGTTATTGCCGAGTCTACAACTATTAGAAAAAAATAATTTAAAACACAGTTTAACATCAATCTATTAAATTTTTTATTTTAAACATGACAACATTATTTATTCATTTTTATACAATTTCAACACACATTACTGCTTGATCAAATGATTCTGTTCTGGTCACACAAATGCAGGCATCAACTCACAACATCAATTCCATTCATTCACAAATCTTCATCGATTTGAACATTGCTTACAACTAATCGGTGTACAAAAGATTTGCAACTGTTAAAATTATTATTTTATAAATACATTGAGGCAGTTGTCTCCATTCCAATTTGAGATAGGGTACATACAGTATCGGTGCTATCACACACTTATTCAAATTACCATCTCCGTACTCGAATTGTACGGCTACCTCTTAACACATTCCTACAGTAATAACATAAATTAAAGCTACCTAACTACAGTTTTTAAATAAGTTTATAATCATTAAACACTAAGTACATACATTGACCATAATTTAAAATTTATATAGCCTTATAGACCCATACATGTCAAATAAAATAATATAGATTTTTAGCTCTAGTTCAGTAAGGAATATAAAATTGATATCATTATGGAATTCCGTTTCGGTTAAATTCATATTAGGTACATCTGATTTGCAGAGAGTTGAGATGAAATAAATATCACTGCTATTTTTTCATACAACCGAGGTAGGAAATATTTTTAACACATTAGGTTTCTTAATGGACTTTTAAAATTAAAGCCACACAGCTTGGAAAAGTTTTAAATGTCCTGTTTCCCATCACCGATCTAAGCACGTGAATCTATTGTTCCCATTATTTAGTATTTATTTGGCAAGATATATTTTATATTAATTAAACATATTTTTTTGTAATTTTTGAAAGTTAAGGCAATGCTTGGTCTGTTTATAAATAAAAAAAATCTAGATTTTTGTCGTTATTTTTTAAGGTAGTTACGTTTAAAAGTTAACTTTTAATTAATTCTACAGTAGGTACATATTATTTTCATTGAAGGTATCAGTCTAACGTCATAGCTTCTGCTAATTTTAAAATAATTGGCAATATTATCTCCTACAATTATATTGTGGCCATTACGTCCTTTGATTGTAGTTGATAAATTAGGGGCTTGTTTTTCTGGACTAAAGAATTGAGAGATTGGCGTGGATTGCGAATGGCGAATGAGATCTTAGCACGGTCGGTTAGCAGCACTTGCGGTTGTTGTTGGCCCCGGAATGGTTGCGCTGCCTGTCGGACCGGCGCTGCCGCTTGTTCCTGGTCGAGTTTGTTTCACGAGCCTTGTTGGTACGGACCAGCTTGTTACGCTTCAGCGTTGAATTGTCTTGGCACTGGCGAATCTGCCGGCAGACAAGTTACGTAGACTGGGTTAGTTATTGTTCGGGGAACAATCTGGTATCTACGGAGTAAATAGCATTGTATCTCCATGGTCTATCTGATTTAAAAAGATATCAGTTTGGGCTCCACAGAAAGAAATGAAAAAGAAAATTGAGCTGGGAAGTTTGCAAATCAGAAATCTCATAGAAATTTAATTTCCTAAAAATATGGAACAAACTTCAGCTAGTATAAACAAATTTCAGATTGACATATCAAACTACCAACCACATAGGGGTACTATAAACTTTGCTTCCAAAGCGAGATTCGGATGACGACATGGTATGAACCGAGTCAATTAGGGAATGATGCCTCACCTTTTGAGCGGAGGCTGCAAGAGCGCACTGCTTCTCGTCGCGCCGCTGCTCCATTAGGATGGCCATGAGGCGACGCGAAGATAGGCACTCTACGACCTCTGCGACCTCTTCTTCTTCGGGGTCAGAGGTGACCGACCCGTGGGGGGAGGGGCAATGCCTGAACGACGGCACGGACGAATGTTGGTAGACGGACATGCTCGGGTGTTCGATCAGCAGGTTCTCCAGCGGGGAGGTCTCGACGAAGATCGGACCCGCCGAAGTGAAGCAAGGGGGAGGGGTGAGGAACCACGACTCTTCCATCGCGAAGGGCGGCTCGTGGTAATCAGTCGGGGCCGGGACAGGGGTGGGGAAGAAGTGTGGGACCGAACTCACCGACGTTTCGAGCGGGGGGAGATATTCGAAGGTGAACCGGTCGAGATCAATATTGCTGTCATTGTCTGTTGGGGGTACAAGGAAAAAATTAGTGACCTCCTTAGTTTTATAATGATGTGGTTTTCGTAGAATAAAAGGGGGAACAAAATTATTACCATTAAGAGGGGTGGTTTTGTCGATCAGAAGCCAATCATCATCGGCTTCGTGGGTGGTCAGTCTTTCATCAGTTGTTTCTTTCTCACTCACCTGCTGCCTTCCCAGAAGGTAGTTGGCAAAGATTGTGAACATTTTGCTCTGAAAATACAAAATTAATACAAACTAAGTACCAGTTTGAATTGATACAAAACACAAAGCAAGCATTATTAGGAAACAATGTAGTATTTTGATACCCAGAGTTTTAAATAATAAACTTTAAAATTATTTTCCTATGATAATAGTTTTGAAAGGTGATGCACATATTATAAGCTTATTAAAATGACGCAATTAATTGTAAATAGCTCAACTGGGGAAGGGGAAGTGGCTGAACATCCATCTGTGGATAGAACAAAGAAAATATGCCCTGGGCGTTGAGCTCGTGCTACTGACCTGTCAAAAGTAGAATTTACTCGCCGTATTTAAATAAATTGAAATTTATCCGCACAAGTTTACCAGCACCCTTACAATGTATGAGTCATCGACCAATTTTTTTTGTCATCCCAACTCGCAAAAGGTGCAAGTTTTTGCATGTATAAACAGGGAACACCAACACAATAACAGCCTTGAAAGTGGACGACTTTCTACCAAGCTTTGAATGCATCTGTGAACTCCTACTAATTCGCTAACGCTTATTTCGTTTATCGACATATAACAGTCCATTAACTTACCCAATTCTTGTAAATAAGCGACAAAACCTGATTTATGACAATGACAGCTCTTGCACTGCACAGCTATTCTGATGTCACCCCACCTCCCTCTTTCCCTTCACTGCGGTTGACAGCTCAGCTGATCGTTCCTATTGGGCTTTAAACGCAAGCTTACTCTGCTATTGGTCGAGCGATAACCAATAGCGACCATCTCGAACTCTTTGTTGTTGATTATTTCGAAACGACCCGCGAACTAAAACGTCATTAATTTACAATATTGAGAAAACACAAGTATAAATCAATTAAACACACATTTCACATTAAATTTTATAATAAATTAAGAATAATTGTTTTTTTAGGCCGATGGCATTGCTACCAACTCGCCTTCGACTGGGGTCACTAGTAAGTCAAGCGTCAAGTTTCCGTTGCATTCACACCGGAGCTAGGCCGACGAGGAAGAGATATGCAAAGTATGCTGTGCTTGGTGCCGTACTTGGTGGCGCCGGCATCTACTATGCACAACTTTCAGACCCAGACAAGAGATTTCTGAAAGTCACATTGGGAGGTTACAATAGATTTTTCAGGTATGTTGCTGACAACTAGCTAATCCAGGTTAAATCAAGATATTGTAGAGGAGATAAAAACCTAAACAGTAAATATAGTCTGTAAAACAGATATAATGATAAATGAAAATAATTAATGATAATTTCAGATCGTTGCGCATTGGTACTCTGATATCGTTGGATTATTGGTGGTCGCTGAGAGGAATTGACGACACCACTGAAGAATATGACGAAGCTATACAGCCCGTTCACCAAAGAGCTGCAGACAGGATTTTGGATGGTTGCCTGAAAAATGGGGGTCTCTACATTAAAATGGGCCAAGGCCTTGCATCAATAAACCACATTTTGCCAAAGCAATATCTGGAGACGTTAAAAGTAAGCCTACTGATCTAATTCCCAAAGGTGTCACCACCATAACCCAAATGCTGTCTTGTTGTAAATATTCTAATAAGGAATCATGTAATTTCTACTAGTAATCTGCAGGATTAATACTTAATAAAATTAATTTCAGTTGCTCCAGGACAAATGCTTGACACGGAAAGATGACGAAGTCTCAAGACTGTTCATGGAGGACTTTGGCAAGCCGCACACAGAGATTTTTGCCAGCTTCGACGAGAAGCCGATCGCGGCCGCTAGCCTGGCCCAGGTGTTTCAGGCGACGACACGAGAGGGTGAAGAGGTTGCGGTGAAGGTGCAGTACATCGATCTCCGAGACAGATTCGCCGGCGACATAGCTACCATCAAGTTGCTGATGGGCATCATCGCGTGGATGCACGCCAAGTTCAACTTCCAATGGGTGGTGTTGGTAAGCGACGTCTTGGAATTGAAACTGCACAGTAATTTGTCATCTGTTACTGTTGACATTGGGTACAGGGAATTATTGCCCACAAAATGCAATATCGATATCCCTATTACTTTAGACTCGGTTCAAAAGATAAAGGTGCCTTTGTTCTTACACAATCATACTCACGTTTCTAGCAAGCCTAAATCCCGTCCTTTGATGATAGGCATGATAGGCACTATCAAAATTTTCCATAGTGAAAACTTGACTGAAAAGGGAATTTAATTATGTTTTTTGTTTTAAAATGGATTCAAAGGACCTGAAGGAAACACTGGAGCAGGAACTGGATTTTGTTATCGAAGGAAAGAATTCAGAAAGATGTGCCCAGGATCTAGGACATCTACCATTTGTGTATGTGCCGAAAGTAAACTGGGAATTAAGTAGCCAGGTAAGCCATTCGAAATGATTACTTTCTTAAGGCTTATGTTATGCTGACCATCTTTGCTCAAACCCCATCGAGGCGAGACATGATAAAATCCCGCTGGTTTCTGTTTAGCGAGTGCTTACAACAGAATTCATTCACGGAACGAAAGTGAACGACATCGACGCAATGAAAAGGCAAGGTCTATCGCTGGCCGATGTAGACACAAAGCTTTTCAAAGCATTCGCGGAGCAGATTTTCCATTCCGGATTTGTTCACGCCGATCCTCACCCTGGGAACGGTAGGTACTCTCCGCAAGACTCCAAATCGAAGTACTTTTTAATTTTTTTGTGTGTTTTTTTTTATCTGGTTTTCTGTTTTCCAGTTTTTGTTAGGAAAGGAAAAGATGGAAAAGCCGAGCTTGTATTACTAGATCATGGATTATACGAAAGCCTGACGTCGCCCGTACGTCAATCTTTATGTAAATTATGGGAAGCAATTGTGTTAAATAATCACGAGGCTATGAAGAATTACTCAGCAGAGCTTGGCGTAGCAGGTATGCTGTGGTTTGGAACATCTTAGATACCTATTTTCTTATCAAAGTGATAAGCAACATTGTACCGAGTATTGGGGCTGAAACGTATTTCTGTTCCATCGTAAAGAGTCTGTTTCTCATTGTTATCAATTCCAGATGACTATCGACTATTTTGCATTGCCGTATCCCAGCGTTACATAGAATGTCCCGAATCCATGAGAAGCCAAGATGCATTCAGTTTGTTCTATGATAAACATGGTCCTCTTTCGACTGCCCAATTCCACAAACTCCCACCAGAAGAGAAGGAGAGAATTCGACTGGAAATCACTGACTTGCACGAGCGAACATTTTTCGTTTTCAAGTCGATGCCTAGCAAACTTATGCTTATTTTTAGGTATCTTGATATTTGAAATATCTTTCTCCTTGCTCTGTGTTCAAAGAACCACATTAATGTGGCATGAACTATCCCTAAAAGTGTCAGGAATTTAGCAGGAAATCAGTGCTGTTGTTCTCAATTACACAATCGGGGTGGAAAGAGAAAAGGACCGAAAATTATTCAACCTTTGGCCCATAAAGACTAGTCTTAGTTTTACGAGTCTCTATTGGTTATCTTTTTTTTAGAGTACAAGCAGTTGGCTGAAATTTTAACCCAAAGACCGCTTAGAATGAAGCAGTTTCACTTAACGACAAAGTTAAGCGACGATGATATCAAATACATGACACAAGTCGCAAAAGACCGCTTCGATAAGGTCATTGAAGTGCTGAAAGACATGCCAAGGCCTTTGTTACTTGTAGTTAGGTATGTTGCTCGAAGCTCACCAACAGTGACAGCATTTATTTCCTACTGAACAAATGAATCTAGCCTATGGAATTTAATGCATTCATGTCCACATGGTTGCATAAAATAAAGCCCTAGTAATTTTACAGAAACATGAACACAATTCGAGCAATAGCAAAGGACCACGGTGACCCTGCAGACCGTTACAGGATCATGGCGCGAATTGCAACCAAAGGAGCTTTTGTAAGCGAACGTTCAGGAATATTAGCCTCTGTGAGGGGCACAAAGCAGCAGTGGTATTTCGAACTACGTCTTTGGTACGAAATTTGATTATTGTCTTCCATTTCTCTTCCAATTAAGGAGGTTCTTGTTACAGGAAACCACTTTGAGCGCGTTTAATACCCGTGATAATTTTGCAGGTTTGAAAACTTTAAAATGGTCCTACTAAGGTTCTACATCCGAACGTTGCAAGTGTTCGGTCGAGCCCCAGACATGTCGCAGCTTATGGCTCACACTCAATAAGACTGCCTCTGTTCTGATGCATCACAGCATCACACACTGACACATGGTTGCTGTATACTGGTTGTTAAAATTGTTATATTGCTTCTAAGTTTATATTATTATTTATTTATTCACATACTTTGGCAACTTTGATTGCTTGCTTTTAGCAGCAAGTGATTTACCTGTGATTGGCTACCGAGCCGAAGAAAATGAGCAGAATGACACGATGAAAAGCACATAGAGCCATACGACAGAGCTTTGTCTGTTTTTGGCGACGTAATTAATTCCGGCTAACATACCGAATGGAAGATGCGATTTGTGAAAGTGGTTTCCTTATCAATGTTACAGCACTTGGTTGGTGCTGGTGGAGACATTAAATTACTGGGACCAAACAATACTTCCTGGAACCAGAATGGAATTATTTTTTGCAAGAAAATTGAAGAAAAGGTGGAAGGAAATTTCAAGTTGTTTATTATTGGTTAAGGGACATTGTGCATAATTGAATAGACATTAAATTGTTTTTAGGGTACTTTTCTTTGTAGAATCATTATTTTATTAGCAATGCAATACTCAATCCAAATTCAAGACATCCACAGAAAAGTTAGGTGCACAGAATACTACGTTATTGTTACTGCCTAAGCCAACAGGGATCGTAAAATATTTACTAGTAAAATGTTAATAATAAATTGAAAACTTATTTTAAACAAATGAGAATTTTGATCACTTGGTTGTTTATGCCTGAATGTAATCTCTAGGTTTGGATGAATTACATTTACATCGCAGCAGGACTCAAGCAGTCTTGGCTCGAATGGCTGCTCGCTTCCCAGTGACCGCCTGGTTGGGAATAAACAAAACTCAGTCATAATTCACATCGAAACAACACAAACAACAAAGACCAAATTCGATTTATTTCTTGCTGATTTCGGAAAGGAAAAAATCTTTCATCTTCAATTCTTCTCATCTGACAAAGTTGAGAGCTGAATTTAAAAGCTGTTATTACTTATTGAGGAGCCTAGTTAGTAGTTACCATATATATATAAATTATCGAAAACTTTTCGTTGCACAAATGCCGGCATCTTGGATCGCTTCACACAGAATAAGCAATGCAGCATTTTATTGTTGAGTACCACTAACATTTTTTTCTCAATATGAAACAAGTACCCACACCACTCATTCACCATCCAAATAGAAAGCAAAGGTCTATAGTAAGTTGTTGAGTAAAACTGTATCCAAAAACTTTGAGCAGTGATAGCCAAGATAACCATTTCCTGTTTGTAATATATTTCGGACGTTTGCTTTGTGGTCTGAAGCAACCCCTAAACAAATGTAGCCATCCACGCAAATCCAAACTCAGAAAACTCAAAATTAGTTTATTAACTATTAGCTAGTCCCTTATTATACATCTCTCAAAAGCCACATCACCAGAAACTTCAAAAGCACAAAAGTGATGACAAATCCTTCCACGGCGTGGGAGAGTAACGAGATAATCGAACGCACCTGGAAGCCGGACTTGATGCTGGCAACGGAGCAGCGGGAGCCGCATGTCTCGCACTGCAAGAAGAACAGTCGCGTGTCCTTCTGCAGGATCGTGTCCGGCGACCGACACGTGTGGCACGTCACGTACTCCTTGATGTACCGACGCAGCACGTTCTCGATCTGCTTCTGCTGGAATCGGCCCTTGATGATCAGCTGGTAGTTGCCGTCGACGGAGCCGCTCGTTCCCAACTCGGCCAGGAGGAAGTCGAGGAGATGCTTCGGCTGACGATGCAATCTGAGGAAAACATTCAGAATTGTCTGAAGAATTCCGGACTCTGAATTGACCTCGCAGATTCGAGCCAGTAGCCGGCATCTAGTCCCAGACGGAAACTCACGTTTTGCATATTTCCGTAAAGTTTGCGAAGGAAGTCTTCTTGGTACCGATTCGTACCACCTGCGGCGGCCGCATCACAAACTTCTGCTTCTTTCCAGCGACCATGTCCGGGTTTTTGTCTCGCATGATCTCAAAGACACGGTTGAGAAGCTCGTCGTACGTATAGTCTCGGTCTACGCCGAACCATGACGTCTGGCTGTCCTCCAGTTCTGTGGGTCACGCGCAATGCGATGAATCCAACTTCATAACAAACCAGGCGTCCGGCACTTTAAAATCAGCAGGTTTAACTTTTACTAAACGAGATCAATTAAAAAACCAACTCATGTTTCAATATTCAACTTTTCAAAACAGCAAAACAGTGAAGTTGGTTGTGAATTTGTCTCATGTTTATTACTGTAAATTGTTTATGATTCCTGTTATATTTCACTTTCAGTAATGTAGCTAGCAGTGCTGTGATGTGTTAAGCATCCATTTCTTAGTACGCTTTGTTGGTTTTTGGTGGAGAGAAAAAATTATGGACATGGTGGGTGTGCTTTGAAAAGAATTGATGCAGCTGAGGCAAGCAAGCTTGGTATGAGACAATCCAGAATCTTACCGAGTTCAGGTATGCTTTCCACCCCAGTGAAGCATGTTTGAGAAAAACGATTTTAATTTTAATAGTTAAATGCTTAAGAATGGCAGCAAATATTTGCTGTAGGTACTGTTATTTTGAATTGTTATGAAACTTGACGTATGTTACAATAACACCAACCATTTTCTTTATTGTCCTTGTCGAACTTTTCTTTCTCGACAGCAGCTACCAATTCATCTAAATCTTTCTTCTTCTTTTTCTTCTTCTTCCCAGAGAAATCCATGGCTAAATCAATGTTTTCCTCCGCTTGGCCATCCTCTACCGCTATGTCGAATTCTACGAGGTCGTCCTTTGATTTCGTGCCATCATCGGGTAAAGCACTATCTAGCTCGTCCATATTGAACTGTTTTTTCTTCTTCTTCTTTTTCTTGCCAAAGCTCTCCAGATCGAGGTTACCATCTGAAAAATAAGTTAAATATGGGTACAAAATATTTTTGTAACGAAGAAAAATAGGCGTTAACTATTAAGTGTATCAAGATTGTTACCGTCAAGATCCAATTTTTTACTATCGCTGTCCACTTTAAGTGGCTCTTGATTTTCTTTATCTGTAACTATTGTATCACCATTTTCACTCTCCGCAACTTTGCCTTCGCCGAGCGCAGCATCGATGTCAAATGTGGTCTTCTTCTTCTTCTTCTTTTTCTTCAAAGAAGGGTCAAATATCTGTAAAAAATTTTGAAAGTTGTACCAGCTCCCTTCAAACCGTTTTTCTTAATTTCCAGTACCACTATTGACATTATTGACAAACTGCATGCTTCTATATGGAAAGCACAGGGAGTAAACGAGATGCCTTCTTACCGAATCCTCTTCAGTCATTTTGCGATTTGAACTAGATTTAAGTGAGGTTGGATCAAATATATACACTTAAACAACTTATTGAGCTCAATATATCCCACTGAAATTGTCATATGCCGAAATTAGTACGGACAAAATTATTGCATCAGCCGCCTAGATACCAAACGTAACCTCAACAACAGCAGCCACATGTAATATAACCAATAGCAGGCTGTGATTGGTCACAATATATTTATGGGGTGCATGACCCGACCGTGTGCGGAAAGTCACGGAGTTGCTCGAATGCGCGACGTCATTTGCGGACAAAACGAGACTGAAGTCGGGAGCCGACGTTTGCCTTGCTGGTGGGATGAGGATTTTCAAGATCTCCGTTTTCCGGGTTGTATTTGCTTTGTTATAAAATGCAAATCCCAATACTTCATTTAAATGCTAATGGTGTGGAGTCAAGCACACTGCCTTTATTTGTCGAGATTTGAAAATAATTAGGTAAGCTACTTTTTTGCTCCGGAAAATCGAATTATCTTCTGAAATGACAGTGACAGCCTGTGAAGGTTAGATGTGATTCATTTTCTGATTACGACCCTAGTATAAATTTCTAAAATCCCTTATATTGCCTGGTTTTTAGCGGATATTTGGAGAAATTAGTGAACCAGTCAACCATCCCATCATGGCCATGATGGGTATGCCAAATGGAGTCATCTCTGAAATGGAGCAGATTATCTGCCAGCTGGAGCGAGGCACGGTAGTCACCAAGTATTTTCCTCGAAAGCGGCCAGAAAGCAAGACGCTGATGATCCGACGAGAGACTCGGCAAATAGTCTGGGCAAGAACGGCTAGTACTACTTCTACATCCCGCACCCACGAAGGCTCGGGTAAGTCACTGACTACCTGTTGCATTCATCTCACAAATTTTTGGATGCTTCAGGAATAAATTTTAACTTCAATTATCAACATTTCTGTTTTCTTAGATTCCTTGATCTGTAGATGTAGGTATATTTATTTATTTTATCGAATCCTATTTTTCCATTAGTATGCATATGTATAGAAATAAAAAATGAAATTGTGTGTAAGTAGGTACCTACCAAATTTAATATTTCTATTTCAGTTGATTTGCGTGATGTAAAAGAAATACGAATGGGCAAATTCTCAAAAGACTTTGAAAAATGGCCTGAAGAAGCAAGACGAATGGAAAACCCTCGCTGTTTTGTTATTTCTTATGGACTAGAATTTCGGCTTAAAACATTGTCAGTTGCAGGTAACTTTCTGACCTTATGCTTGAGATTTAAGATAAATATTTCCGGAAGATTATTAACTTCTTGAAATAAATACCTTGTAGGTTTAGCTATTCATACATAATTTTACTCCACAGCTTTCTCTGAACGAGAGTGTGAACTTTGGATACGTGGCCTACGCTACCTAGTACCAGAAACTGTGAACTCTCCGTACCCATCGCAAGTCGAGCGTTGGTTAAGAAGAGAATTCTATGCCATGGAAAACAACAGAGAGATGGTCACATTGAAAGATCTTAAGTCATTTATACCTCGCATAAACTGCAAAATAACCACTATAGTTCTGCGCGACAAGTTTCAAGAAGTCGATACTAGAAGAAGAACTGAGCTGGGATTTGATGATTTCGCCTTACTTTATCAAAAGCTCATGTTTGACGAAGCGGTGAGAAAGCTATGCCTAATTTGTTTCTTGGGGAGCAGACTGAAAAATTTTAAAACAGCAATTGGTTTAAAAAGCCAATTGAAGCGTAGTGTGAACTCTCTAATTATTATGACCCTCATTATTATTCAGTGCATATTTCTACCATGACCTCATGTCTAGCAATTCAATGGCTATTTATTTTTGCATGGCTTGATACCAAGATGCTTTTTTGTTTCGCAGGTGTTTCGCGAATGTTTCGATGTCTTCCCGCTGTATTCGGCAAACGGAACAAGTGTCACCCTTCAGGAGTTCCAGTCCTTCCTGATTAATGAGCAACGCGACCCTCTGGGTGATGACCAGCGCTCGGTTTCTAGCTTTTTGCGGGAATATCTGCAAGACCAAGATAGGAATGTTGAAGAACCGTATCTTACGACAACAGAGGTAATTTTTCAAGATATCAGCTAGCTAGAGCCTACCACAGTAATTAATTAACTTTCTTTAGATTGAGAAGTAGGATACATTGGACTTATGAATAAATTACTCAGTAACAAAGGAATTGATTTTTTCAGTTCATGGACTTTTTATTCTCGAAACAAAACGACATTTGGGATCAACGATTTGATAAAGTCTATCAAGACATGACGCGGCCAATGGCGCACTATTGGATCTCATCGTCACACAACACGTAAGGATTTCTCTACCGTCATGTTCAATGAATCGGGTGGATTTACACTATTACTTAACATACCTACATGTTGATCACCAAATTTATGAATTCAAGCACCATTACTATGCACCCGCAGTACAAAATGCTCACAGTTTATTTTTCGAAATTGTGGTTGGGTGTTTGCAAGCCAAAACAATAGTCACCTATCCTGTATTAAAGCATCATAAATTAGTGCTGTTTCCTAGCTATCACGGACTTTTATTGGGCTGTTGACGATGATCACTAATCGTGTTATATAATTGCCGGGTCCATTCCTGTCGCTCTTTCTAAGTCTAACTTAGGATATATATAAATCTACCAGCAATAACTAGAGTCATGATTTTATGGTGTTATGATTTCGTAAATTTCGCGGTAACAATTATAGATTTCGGTGTTATGGCGGTGTTATGAAAAAAATACCGAATTTCGCGTTTTTGGCAGATTTCCTACTTCTTGCAAAGACCACACATAAGTATCTTGTTGTCATTGACAACGAAATTGTGGCTCTTGAACTCAGCAGCCTTTGTCTGGGCACTAACTGCAGGTTTAACCGTTTCAAATCCAAGAAGAAGGGTTGATATTATGCTGTTATTAGGCATGCAGTGGTGGCAGGGCGGGGCAGGGCGGCGCTCCGGTACTTCTTTTGGAGCCGGAGCGGCGCACCGTCAAGGTTCTGTCGACGAGGCAGGGCGTGCGCCCTGCCTCGTGGAATGCGCATTGACATTTTCAATTTTGATATAGCGACGTGACTGGGAGATGGTATATTTCGTTCAGCAATTTGTTTTCATTTTAGCTCATAATCAAATCCCACACGTTAGTGTTCTGATTAAGCTAACGGCTCATCTTGTAGACGAAAGAATTCTCTCACCACACAGGTAGCGCAACACCGTCAGGAAACGCGGCATCCGTAAATTCAGTGAATTTTGTAAACTATTGCTTACATCAAATCCCAATGTATAGTGTTCTGGGTATAACAGCTTTTTAGCAACTTTTAGACAAGAGTATTAAAAGAATTAATAGAAAATTTATTTGCAAATAATTTCCCACACTTCACACAGCACAACAGTAACACCAACACCATATTTCATTCTAACTTTTGCTGTACTTTGGTCAGTCGACGGTTGATAGTATTTAAATTTGCGCAAAATGATACGAAGATGATACGAATACTAGTAGAACTGTTGTTATCGCCACGGATTCGACTTTGAGTGCGAATGCTATGAAGTTAATCGAAGAGGTTGAAGAAAATGTGCGTGTTGACTGTAGATAATGAAGAGAAAGAGCGTGGACATATTTCATTTCCGGACGTGTGGTCAGAAGCGCAGTGGGAGAAGCGGAAGCAAAAGCACAACAGTGTCTCGGAAAAAAACAATAAAATAGGATGCAAAGTGTGTGCTAAAGTCAAGAATATGGATGTAAATAAAACGCAAGGGTTGCCTCGACTATAAGCAATGTATGAGTCAAATGCGTAACATCGTGGCTGATTCACCACAGATCAGTAGAAAGCTTGACACATTGACCACAACATTGCATTATCAGCAGCTGAAATGAAGAACGAGATTTGGGCTTTATTCCTAGTACTCCTACTGATTAGGGGTGAGTAATGAAAAGGAAAATTAAAATTTGTTAACCAAGTGTGATCGACACGTCATGGAAGGCCAGTATGTAAGTGGTGCTTGATGGAGGGGGGGGGGGGGGGTTCTTGGATAAGTTCATAATTTTTTTTACTGCCGCGGTACTTATTTTTTTTACGACTGAACCCCTGGTGCTATGTGTGTGACTCTGTACAACTTGTGGTCATCATGCCGACACGGCCTTCGTCATATCACCCGGGAAAAACATTTGCGAGTGCTTCGCTCGTGCTCGGCAATGTTCGTGGCTAACCCGTCTATGTCATGTGGGGTATAAGTTGACCTGTGTTTCCTGAGGTTAGGTCAACTACATTTCAAAACAGACTGTGCTCCAGCCAGGCACAGTTTACTCAGGCTGACATAGAAGTCACCCTCCTGGGGAGACCCCGTTTCCTGCCGTGCTGGAGAAGGAAAAATAGTGCGACTGTGGGCGTCAGGTTATATCCTGCGGAGTGAACTGCACGTGCACGCCCCATGCCGCTTGCCGACTTAATTCTTGGAAAAACCATCAGAAAATTCTCTGAATTGATAAATAACCAATGATGGCTGCATTCAAAATATTTTTTGAGGAAAAAGGCTTATTTCGCGATGATTTCGCGGAAAATGTTGATTTCGGTGTTATGGCTGGTTTTTCGTGAATTTCGCGTTATGTCGCGATGAGTTAGTTACACATTTGGGATGGGAATTACATGAACTGGACTCATCTGAAAGAAAAACATCAGTCTTCAACAATTCGCGATTTTGCGCATCACCATATAATCGTGACTCTAGCAATAACACAGCAAATATTTGTGAGCTTTCTCGACTAGAAAATTTGGGTCAATTCTCATTAGTCAATCGATAACTTTTTATCAGCAGCAAGAAAAATTTTAAATTGTTCAGAAACATTTATATACTCTCCATTGATATAGCTGATGTTGTATGACGTATCGGCAGATGGTGACGGTGACGGTGACGTTGACGCTAACGTTGATGGTGTGGGTGTGTGTTTGAAGGTACCTGACAGGCGACCAGCTGTCCAGCGAGTCTCTGGTGGAGGCGTATGTTCGTTGTCTCCGCAACGGCTGCCGCTGCATCGAGCTGGACTGCTGGGATGGACCCGACGGCTTTCCGTTCATCTACCACGGCTACACGTTCACCTCCAAGATCAAGTTCCTCGATGTCATCAAGACCATCAAGGAGCACGCTTTCGCCACCTCCGAGTAAGTTGGCGGCGGCGACGCTTTCTAATTTGTTTTGTTTGAGATTGTGTTTTCCGATGTCCAGACGTGAACAAGTTCGGAATTTAATGCACAAGTTAGAATCACAGAGAAAAAGTTTGTTACAACTCTTGTCTTTTCCTAATATTAGCATGTTTGTCTACAGAAAAAAATATTTAACTACAAGATTGAATTCTAAGCCACTTAACATAAACTTCCAGACTTAAGTTTAGTAGCTTAGCACGCAAAACCCAATTTTTCTGAAAACATCGCCAGATTATTGATTTTTTTTTATCCTGCCACCAGTGATGCATTTTCTGCCCTCTCAATTCCCCTCTAGTGTGCTAAATCCTTAAGTAACTTACAATTCTGTATCAAAATTCACGTGGTTGCGCATATTATATTGAGTTTCAAACAGTCAAATTTTTCTATATAATATCCAACAATTAAAATTGCAAAAACTTCTTATGGTAAAAACCATCGAATCTTGATCCCGTCGACAAAGATCCCGTGACAGCCGTCTTACCGGCAGCAAACCAACGCCGCTTTCCCTCCGCGTCCAGGTACCCGGTGATCCTGTCGATCGAAGACAACTGCTCGCTGCCACAGCAGCGCAAGATGGCGCAACTGATGCAGGACGTGTTCGGCGACACGCTGCTCACCCAGCCGGTGGACAAGAACGAGACGTGCCTGCCGTCGCCGCACCAGCTCCGTCGCAAGATCATCCTCAAGCACAAGAAGCTGCCTGAGGGCGTCGACGAGGGCTCGTTCCTCGTGCGGTCGGCAGACGAGGCCAACGACGTCAACCTGCGCAACACGATCAAGAGCGGCATCCTCTACATGGAGGACCCCGTCGACCGCGAGTGGAACTCTCACTTCTTCGTGCTGACGCAGAGCAAGCTGTTCTACACGGAGATCTTCCGCGGAGATCAGGAGAACGACGGCGAGGAGGAGGTGGAGGAGGCGACCGGGCATCGCCAGTTGGAGGTGAGGCGGCGGTTTCGGCGGAGACTTTGGCTTTGCGGTGTGGCCGTAGCTGTTTGGCGGGACGTTGCGCCATGCGGCTGTTTTTCTACTCGGCTAGACCGGGGGTGTGATGTGTGACCACAATTTTTTTGCACTTAGTTCTCAATAGTTTTTTTTTCTGAAATTAGTAATTGGCTAAATTCAAATTAGTAACAACATGAAATTAGTAAAATAAGAGCTTTTTTTAAAAAAATCAATTCATATAATGGAGCTTTTCCATTCACGGAATATGATTTCCGATAAATCCTGTTAGACAGGGATTATCCTATCTTCCCTGGTTAAAAAGCAGAGCTAGAAATATTTTTTCTAAACAGTTTCTAGGATAGGGAAGGTTGTAAAATCGGATCCCGAGTGGCTTTTTTTAGTAAGGCGTAATTTTATTCCTGATGAATACTTCTATTGCAACTGTGCATTTTTCTTTCTTCATTCTCCCCTATTTTCAAGAATAATCCATTGACCATTGGGCACCCTTAGGTGGTTGCAAGTCCTATGCATGGCAGGGTTGACGTTGAACTGAAAACGTTGCTCGTGTGCCGCAGGGAGTTCCCAACGATGAGCTTCACTTCGGAGAGAGCTGGTTCCACGGGAAGCTCGAAGGGGGAAGAGCCGAGTCCGAAGATCTCTTGCGCCGCTACTCCAATCTGAGAGACGGAACCTACTTAGTCCGAAACAGCGAGAACTTCGTGGGGGATTACTCCTTGTCATTTTGGTCAGCATTCCTTGCGGTTATTATGAAAATTATACGTTAATTCCTGTTTGAAAGTTGGTTTGCGAAGGCAAAAGTAAACCCAATCAGAGGTCTGGCCCCAGTATTATTGTTGTTAATTTTCTTGTTGATTTCAGGCGACAAGGAATAGTAAGACACTGTCGAATCAAATCGAAACAAGATAAAGGACAGACGAAATATTTCCTGATCGAGACCAAGTGCTTTGACAGCTTGTACAGTCTGATCACCCATTATCGCAGCAGTCCCATTCGTAGCCCGGTAAGTGAGACCTTCTTGTTTTGACACCATTTTGACACAATTTTGATTAGAACCCTATTTTGATGCCTGATGCTCTAATAAAGTAGGACAAGCTCAGCTCATTTCATCAGCTAATTTCTTGACTTAATTTTTAAAAGGCTGATTCACTAATCAAAATGATCGTTGCTACTTTTCATATTGGAAATCTAGCCCACTTATTCGGAGAAAGTCTCTAATCAAACTTCCAAGAGAGTCCAAATCTTTTCCCGTGGCCGTTGCGCCGAGTTGTTGCGTCTGACCGGTGGTTGGTGCCGGCCTGCAGGAGTTCAACATCACGCTGTCGGAGCCGGTTCCCCAGCCGAGACAGCACGAGGGCAAGGAGTGGTACCACCAATACGTGAACCGCACGCAGGCTGAAGACATGCTCAAGCGGGTGCCTTCCGACGGGGCGTTCCTCATCAGACCCAGTGAGCAGGACGCCTCCGCCTTCGCCATCTCTTTCCGGTAATAACTAGTTATTTACTTCCCCTGCTACTGCAGTTACAATCTACATTCACTTTCTATGTCGATTGCTTATCCTGATGAACTAGTACGGAGATACCTTTTTTTCTGCCATGCAAAACCGTGGTGTGATGTTTTGATGTGAAATCCATCAACGGTTCAGTTGAAAACTCTTTGCACGGTGCACAATTGCTTCACTGTTCTGCCTGCTTGCATCGTAAATGCTTTGACACGAGTTCTGTGTGTTTGTCTGTCAGCGCCGACAACAAGATCAAGCACTGCCGAATCCGGCTGGAAGGTCGCCTGTACACGATCGGCACAGTGCAATTTGAGAGCCTGGTGGAGCTGGTCAGCTACTACGAACGGCACCCGCTCTACAGGAAGATCAAGCTGCGGCATCCGGTCAACGAGGAGGTCGTTCGGAGGATGGGAACCGTGAGTCACGCTCTGCTTTATATCCGCCGTCAATGTCTAGCTCTTGGCAAGAAATTGCGGGGATTGTTTTTGTTGCCGAGGGTGCGAAAACATGGAAAACATGCCGTACGAAGTTTTCACCACACTACGGTTACCTACGAAGCTTTCTGCTGTGTTAGCTGGGATTTTATTGGAGTTGGCAGGCAAGCAATATGGAAGGCATCAAGAAAAGCACAAATATTTAATCTGCATCTGTATCTTTTTTTTATTCAAGTCTGATAGTTGAAAGATGAAATTAAGGAAATTATTTTTACAAATCAAAATGCTGGATGGCATTCACAAATAGTTTCCTTCAATTTCACATTTTCTTCATTATTTGTCCTTGCATTCTCCAACCCAAACCCAACACCACCAACACCAACCAGTAAACATTTCAAACATAATCAGTCATCCCAAGTGCGTAGTTTTCTTTCCGAGAGAAAGATTCAAAGTTCAACTGTCAAATCGGTCGATTCGTTTCGGTACATACACATCCTACCTGGCACAGAAAATAAAATAAAAACTCGGGATTGTGATATCCCCTTAGAAAAGTAAATTAAAATGCAGTTTATGGGCAGACCTTTCCATTTTTGGCATTGGTTTGCATTTTGGCCTGCATATTGTTCAGTCTAGATGGAGGTAGCCAACAGTCGTTCGCTTCGCTAGAATTGAATGCTGGAAATAAATAATGACGTCAGACAAACTGTGGTGTTATCAGTGGTTTAAGCAAACACGTCTCAAAAATCTTAAATTCTAAAGATCCAGTTAGTTTTCTTCACCGACAACACCACGGCTTGTTGTCGACGATAAATGTATATGCAATGAAATAAATAAATCGGTGGTAGTAAGAGGCATTAGCTGACGCTGGTGCCCACTCAATAAAACATATTCCAACGAGTCGAAACAGCAAACCATATTGCAGTTGTTGATGAATTATGATCTGAATGAACTATAGATTCAAAAGAAAAAAGCTGTAGTTTGAAACGGCGCTTGCACCTCGCCGCCCGATTACGGATAGTACGCGTTGTACTTGCGCTCGGCGAGCGGGAACAGATTCCCCCGGAAGCCGGGCCTGACCATCGGATAGGACATCATCGGCTGGAAGTAGTACTCCTGGAACGTGCGCGAATCGTCGGCCCCCGCCCTGGGATCGACCTCCTCCTGCATCCTGGCCGCGGCTCGCTCCCTGCCCAGCGCCCGGCCCAGCGGGCGGCCAAAGTACGGCCGGTGGCGATTGCCGGTCATCGGCTTGCTCTCGACGGGCGGCTGGTCCACCAGGCGCGGCCCGCCAAGCAGCGGCCCGCTGAGCTCCGGCGACGGAGTCACCGGGTACACCTTGGGCGGGTGGATGTAGACGCGGTGAGGGATCTCGGACAGGATCTGCAGGTGCGCGCTGTCGTGCGGCAGCCCCGAGACGAGCGGCAGCGCGCTCGGCGCCAGCTCGTACGCCTTGCTGGAGACGAGGCGGCGCCCGGAGGGCACGCCCACCTCCTCGCGTGGCTCCTCCCCCGGCTGCTCGACGATGGCGTCGATCTCCACGGTGGGCGCCTCCGGGTAGCTCGCCTCTGCGTACTTGTCGACGTTGATTCGGCCGTTGGTCTTGTCGGACATGATCTCTCGCGCCGCCGCCGCCGCCGCCGCCGCCTTGGCGCCGTCGTGGCTCTCTTCGGCCATCTTGTTGCTCTCGTTGGCCGGTTCGGCGTCGGCATCGGCGGAGGCCTGCAGCTGGCCGAACTGGCGGTCGCCGAAGAGCTTGTGTCCGACCTGGTTGGTGCGAAGCGCCGCCGCCGGCGCCTTGATGCCCGACACCTCGAGGATCTTCTCAAACTGCTGGCTGCCGAACAGCTGGTGGCCGACGTCGTAGGTCTTGAGGGCGGGACCGCGGGAGTCGGCGGCATTAGCGGTGGCGGGCATCAGCTTGTCGAAGTGGTGGCTGCTGAAGAGTTGGTGGCCGACGGTCTGCGTGCGGTGCGCCGGCCGGTTGATGAAGATCTCGTCGCCTTGCTTGGAACGGGCAGCGTCGGACGGCTCGAAGCGGCGGTTCATTCCCGACTCCACGATTACCACCGACTGGGAACGGACATGGATTCAGTTGGCATGCGACCGGAGTTTCGCGATATCTGCGGAAAGGGCTGTAGAGCTGGAAAATGGGTTTCAACTTTCCAAACACCCATGCTTTTAAAAGACGTGCACCGAATTTTTGTGGCTTATGCTAGTCTTCAACTTAACACATCCTTTAAACAGATAGAAAGCTAGATTCATAGTTAGGTACCTATGGCATGTCTACCGTTAAATCATGCATACAAAACTTAGATGAGATTGAGTGAATATAAATGAGAATGAAATCAGTTGCAAAACGTTTGTCTAGAACAAAGTATTTCAATTTAAGTTCAGAAGTTTTACATAAAAAAATACTGGAAGTAATAAATTTTAATATTCCATTCCGCTTTCCAGAGATATTGGTGTCTGATAGCGGTAAATCAAGAATTGTGCATTTCCATGAGCTTTGATGTTGAATAATATTCATGCAATGCGATGTCCGTATGCAAACAGCGACAATGAGCCTGTGAGCCAACATGCAATCTGTTGATGGCTTACCTGGAAGTTCTTGTCGTTGCCGGCGGCAATAATGGGTTCTTCGACGACGTAGGCATCTCGTTGGTAGACGGAGTCCGTTTGCTCGCTTCCTGCGCAAACATTTACAGCTGACGCAAACACCAGCGCAACCGTAAGCTGCACAAAAACACGTCCGATTCGGTTACTTTCGGGTGGTTAATCGATGAAAGGGTTATATTTCTGCAGGATTGCAGTGTGTGGGACAGGTTTCTATTCTTGACTTGGCTCTGGTGTGATTGGTTTTTAGTTTTTCAAACTGTTCAAGTAGTTTAGAGCTGCAGTGACATCCATGCCTGAACTTAAAATGGCAAGATTTTCTACATCCCTTTCGATGAGTCACTTTTTTACGGCATTTAGGAGTAGTTTGAAAATTTTTCAATTTCTTTTCAGGGATATCTCTCAGAAACCATTTGTTTTGACAGTTTGGGTAGATATTTACTTACCTACTTGCCACTTGCCCCAAAGAGTGATTTTTGTGTAGTGGATCTATATTTTCGAAAGCATTCATATCTAATTACCTATACCGAAAATAATCTGTATTTTTTAAATTTTGATTCCTTTAATTAACTGGTATTGTATTTATACTGAAATTAATCGCAACTTGCAAAAGATGCAGTGATATTAAACCATACCTTGCACCCTGTATAGGGTAAACCCGAAGTTAACCATCATTACGCGCGTCACGACATTAGATGGGTGACCGCGTTTAATACAAAACGATTGTTTTGTATGGAAGCAGGGAATATTACGAATGAACCAGGGTCATAAATTCCTTGGCACCATCCTCACCCCCGGTAAAATTGGAAGAATTCAACAATGAAGTCTAAAGAAAAGAGAAGCCATTAGCCAAGACCCTATAATAGATGGTCAAGCTTTCGCAAAGTTTCCCAACTTCTTGGTTCTATTGAAAGAAGCAATATAATGTTTTACTATGAAAATAGTCTCCATCTTGACCAAAGATACTGGTATTAGTAGAATCTTGACATTCTAAGCATGTCTACACTCAGTGTAATTTTGTGAATACTCCACCTCCCTATTTTTGGTTTTCCCTAAATATCGACGATGACGCAATTTTTATACCTAGACGCTTGAAGGTATACTTTGTCATTGTAATCTCTCCTCGTCTTCTCATCTTTAATTTGTTCCTAAGTCAAAGCATTCCAAACTAAATTACTTTTGATCGTCTTCAAGCCATCCAATTAAACATCAATTATCTTCTAGCGCCATCCAAAAACATGTTAATAGCCTGGTCCGTCCACTCGATGGTATCATGTTTTTTTAACCACCTCTAATCATTTAATCGTAGTTGGCAACCGACAAGCCGCATTTCTTTATTCCAAGAAACGCGACTTCTTGGTAACCGATCGCCATCGACTTGAACCATCTCGAGACATAATAACAGCAAGCAACTCGACCGCTGATTGATTCGGAAGAAAAACTGCGCATTGACCTGCGTGTTCAGGAGAAAACCACGAGGAAAGAAATGTCACTTTGTCATTAATAGAAATGCAAGCTGCAGCACCGAGCCGTGCACTTGTGACAGTCGCGAAATACGGTACGCGTGCAGCGTGCTGCCCATAGGAGTTATTCCCTTTTTATGCCGTGTGCCCCGCTTGTTGTCGTGTGGCTTACAAAAGAATCGTTCTTGTTGAATCTTTACCTTTCCTTCGACCCTCTTCACAAATACTCACCCAGGTAAACTAACCTTTAGCTATCGCTGGCGTGAACGATCTAGCATTTCGTTACACTCGGCTGTCTTCAAAAATCCACCCCCGTTCTCCATTTCAATCTGCATTTTTAGATTAAACTTAGCTATTTTACCGACAATTTCCGCGGAAAATAATATCCCCCCTTTCGATCGCGAATATACTTAGTCACACTCACATATCTTGCCTATGCCTTACCTGTAGCAGATATTTCCCCATCGCTTCTCAGTATGCACCACCTTCAACGAACACAGTCAACTATCTTCTGGTCGCCTAGGTAATGGTAGCTGGGCTTTTATAGCAGCTTCCTGCCACTGTTGTCAGACCGGTTGATTTACGGCCGTGCTAACCAAACGGAGATGCTGAGCGCGCCGCGAGTGCGACCCATGCCGAGATCATGTGGCGCTTTGGCCCATCCTCTTCCTCGGAGAGCGCCGAGGCTGCAGCTCCTGCTTCGGCCCTCGTTGATTGCCGATCGGCGGTTCTCGATGGCGATCGCTGGACGCTAATCGATTGACAGATTGATATCTGCTTAGTATTTTTTGAACTTGTAATTGTGTGATCAAATTGCTGTATACATTTTCGTTAATATCTGCATTAGGAAGCGCGGTCATGTGTTGCATGTTCATCTGCAGGACACAAGCGTCACCTCAGTTTTTAATTAATCGTGCGTGGATTCAGAGGCAATGAACGCCAAGAAGAGAACCAAAAAAGCGATTTCAATTGAGATGGAAATGCATTTATCGATGGGGAATAGATGGAAATCAAATTTAATTCGTTTAAAAATTACTAAAATTTTACGCTAATAGAATTTTCATCCTGCAACCGATTTCGGATGACATTATTGAAGCGACCGTCTTCATGGCGCAATCTCCCGGCATCATGTTTCGTGTGCCATGGGCGCTCTGCTTTCATCTGAATCGGACATTCGGCCAAGTTGGTTATAAATAGCTGGCTGTCAAAAAACGACCGCCGCCGCCGATGAAAACCAGTAGCGAGTGAACTTTGCTGTAAATGGCGTGAATTTCCTTCCCGCCTCGCGTTCCCCCTTCCCGTCCCGGCCGAAAATAAAGCCAATCGCGCCGGAGATTTCGACGAGCGGTGCCCACTGCCCAATCACAATGCACCATATAGTTCGTCAACCTGAAATACCCTGGCCCGTCGCGAATCCAGCCGCGTTGTTTTTTCCGCTCACCATCGTTGGCATCGCGACGGCGACGTCACGTAACCACCGGCATCTAAATACCTGCAGGGGTTCTTTTTATTCTCTCCGGATAAGTCATCGAGCAAAAAGTGCGCTCGCCAAACTAACCACTATCATTAGAGGCGTTGTGATCACATTTTGCGGACAGGTATTTGATCGATTTCAGCGGGAGAATGATGCGATTCATCAATGGGATACATGAATCCCATGTGTCTCTCAGCATGCGTTTTCTAAAAGTGCAACATCTCATGAGAAACAATGATATTCAATTGAATTAAGCCACTTCATTGATCGAAGCATTGTCCATTTCATAGCATGTGTTTTGATTATAATGTCCTATCTGCATACTTATTCGATTGTAGAGGTATACTCGAGCGAGAGTATAGGACCAAGCAGAGCACAATGCAGATTCAAAAATGTATCGGCTATCGCCAATTTGTAGTGGTTCTCTTTCTGGTTCTGCTACAAAATGCTCTACCACTCCCTGATCATGGTTTTCCGCGATTCCCCACATTGCCATTTCTATCAACTGTTCGGGGTGAATTCCTTCCTTTTAATTTCTATTCCCTGCCCTGTCCAGCCTAAACGCCAATATCGATTTAGATTGCCTTTTCGGCTCCGCTCTTCTCGACGAAGAAAGGACCAAGGGCTGTACTTTCTAGTGATCTGTATACAGATCCTGGAGTACGTGACCCTCATCTGAACCGCCACGATACCTTGAACTGACGTTTACGTGGAACATCACCATTATCTCGTCGTCGTGGTTGGGTACACACGCCCGTGACTCCATCGATCGTCGACGTGCATGGCGGCTTCTTCATCGCAATGATCACGCCGTGGACCAACCGAAAATAAACCGAGCAATCGGAGCGATCGGAGTTGCCGGCGCCACGCTGAATTGACCCATCTTGATGAGTCTCAAGTTGATCGATGGCGAGATCGCGGGCTATCGGGGCGATGCGCTGCGGTTGCTGAGCCCGTGCTCGGATGATCGGACAGCATCCCATTGCCGGTACCAGGAACTCGGCTTGTCGTCGTTGCTGCATCGTCAAGAAACGCAGTCTCATTTCTTCGTCGAATTCGGACAAAAACATTCGTGATCCAAATCGTATATTACATTCTATGTGAGCCATGAATTGTGTGGAGATGTTATTATCGTCTCATCTTCATTGGTCATGTTCGCAGTGGCATGACTTTCTGTTCTTATATAGCCCCCCACCCCCTAACACTTCCAATAATATTGAGACCCCCATTCGCCACCCCCACAATCGTTTCATTTATCAGGCTTATATCAGAGCCGCATTGAAAATACACCTTTTCCTGGCAGCATTCAAGTTTCAAGGTCGGAATCGCAGAAAAGCGTCCAGTACACTTTTCACTCTTTATTGCGGCAACTGAATTCCCTCGAACTCTGCTGAGAAACCTTATCGGTCTGATCAACTCACCCCACCAATTGTGTTGACCAACTTTTTCAACCTGGTTTGTTAACAGTTGTCTTTTCACGAATGTGTTAATACAGGAGCGAAAGGTTTGACCCGCCTGGCCATGCTTGCCCGACAAGAATAACTTTTAAGCATAATTTAATCACTTCACTTTGATTTGCTCCTTCCGGCCTGCGCCTAGCTTTTTTTAAACTCCTCTCTCGTTTGCCAAAATCAAACTCCCAACGATCCTTCGAACTCAAAAACAATTTACCGGCAATCCAACCAAGTCCCTCTTCTCGATGATGCCCTTCTAGATTTGCTACGCCATGAGACCAGCGCCATAGGGCCAGTTGTCAAAACAGTGAGTCGTTAAACACCAATAATCAATCCAGATTTGCTTTTAGCTACTGCTCCAAACACGGCATAGCATCCGTGATGTATTTGTGTTTTTTTGCTGGAAACATTTGAAATCGCTTTTCCTCTGTCATTCTTAAATTTTTCAAGTTTTTCCCCCAAAATAACGTTTATTTCTATCTTTAACAGCGGTGTGGTCAGTCCATGATATTTAGTGATTTATGATCTTTGGTCCCACCAAATGATAACCACGTTACCGTCACTCGGAATAATAATTTCGCCTGAAACCATCAATTTCTCCTGGCGCCCATAAAACCGGGGCCCATACTTGGCCCCAGGTCCCCCCACGACCACGAGCCACGTCCTTGGCTGTCCTGTTGTTGTATACGCCACTGCATCGTCATCGAATCGAGAAATCGGTTCTCCATGCATTCCAGCCGTCTTCTTGGGGCGGCGGTGTCGGCGGTGGTGGCTGCCTTGCTCTAGGATATCTCATGGATGCTGGGATGCTAGATGTTTAGAATGCGACCTTGCGAGACTGCGCGTGGTGGTTGGTGATTCTACATCAGGGGTGCCCAGCTAGATTAAGTAAACATATGAAGCGCAGAAAAAAAATCCATCTGACAATAAAAGATAGTTTTCAATCGAGTGTGTAATGGGAGGTTGCGTTTCCCCGCGTCTGTCGTGGCTGTGTTCCTGCATCGCTGGGCGGTGGCTCGAGGCAAGGACGTACACGTATCCACGCACTTCTCCTCGGAGATTTAGTTGCGCATCCTCCGGCGGCGATCAGGAATAGAGACCAGCGGCGAGCCTTCCATCTTTGCGACACTTTGCCGTGAGAACAATTATTTTTAAAACTCTTCCGAGAACGAAATAATTATAGCAAACGTTATAGCAGCGTTATATATAATGCATAAACAGTTGGTTCATTAGATTTCAGAAATAAGTAGCATTCCAGCGTCGCATAGTAGAAAATACTAATCAACTCCTTACTTTGTATAAGGTAATAATAGCACGTAATCCCCAGGGCTAGTGAATTGTGAAGGTGACCCTAACCCAATGTAACCCCCTGCCTTGGTATGGCCGGAGTCGTCGCCCCTTGTCGAGAAAATGGAAGCAGAGAACGAGTATCATAACATTCCGGGAACCTTTTATGACATGTTAGGAGTAGGACCGCCTGTTTTCGGTCTATTACATCCTAATATAGTGTTATTCTTTTGTCATTACGTCAGTTGCCTAATTAAAAGTGTAATTAACGATCGTGTAAGATGTTCTTCGTACTCTGTCTCTTGACATATTTGGCATGTCGTCTCTGATGGTCTCTCGGTACTGCCTCGGTATAGTGGGAAATTTCGTTGCTGGTGTAACCGGCGGTGTAACAATACCAGGTCTTCGCCATGTTTGTGCTGGCAAACCAGCTAAGCCTACGCTATCACCCTTAATTAATCGGCCCATTGATTTATTTTATTGTATGGCATTTTTCGGGTGGGTAATGCGCGTAATACTAATTATCAATGGTGCAGACGCAGACTCTCTCGTGAACGAACTGGTCTGCTATGAGTTTGAAATCATATCGTTCATCATTCTATCAGGCCAAGACCCAATACTGATAGAAATAGATTGAGGAAGACAAGTGTGCCATACGCCGCATAACAATACGGATGTTGTTGGCGCTAATTCGGAGCATTTCCGAAAAATAAACTGTACATAGTTATCGGGAAGTGCACGGGACGGACGGGTGGCACTGCGTACTCTGAATCCCGTATAGCTTGTGACCCATTTCCTACCTAATTGCGAGCTTTCTTAGCGGCTGCTTCCATGTATTATTGTCATTAGCGGCGCTCGTGCGTGTTTTATGGCCACTGAGTGGTAATGAGCAGAGCGGCGTCTCTTCGGGGCCCTCCACAGTCCGCAGTTGTTTCCATGGGTCTTCACTCTTGAGTGAGTGGACCGCTGCTACGCACTTGATGCCGTCGCGCCGCGGAGAAGTGATGACCAGAGGCGCATTCAAAGAAGTGTTTTTCACTGAATTGATACGCGAAATCGAAGTCATAATCGTGGCTCACGCAAGAAAGGGGTCTGCTGTTCTAGTGAATAACGATTTGTTAGCTATTTAAATGACGGTCCTCATAAGGTGGGAAGAAAGAACCCACTTATAATTTCTGGGTGTGTAAAGTAAAATTATTCACGATTTGATGGTGTGGTTCATTTTTTTGTATGGCTTTGGTATTCATCACAAAGGAATAGACGAGTTAGTCAGAAAGAATGGTTGCATTGCTATAAATTTGATAGATTTTCTGCATACTCCGTCTGCAGTTGTAATCTGATTTTAATATATTTCCTGAAATTAATTGGTTTATGCTTTCTTTTTCAGGACATGGATGATGACTCTGTCTACGGAACTCCTGGGTACATGGATCCTAGCACGTTTACCTCTCGGGTTGGTAACATACCTCACAAGACTTCATTCTTAGCCAGCTGTGAGATTATTGGGAAAATATCAATCCTGGAATCTGCCAGGGAAAATTACTCAGGGCTGGATAGTGGCCTGGCAATATGGTGAAAATCAGCAGTTGCATCCTTCTTACTATCCATTCAATTTCCATAGTTGGATTTCCATTTCCATCCATTTCATTAGGTACTGTGTATGAAATTATTAAATTGCTAAGTTAGTTAGTTTATAAAGAATAAATATGCCTATGATGTCCCTTATCTGGGGACCAATTCAATACACCTATTCCACTCAGAGAAAAATGATGTTAGGTACCCAACGAACGTACTACCAGTTTGGAAGAAAATATTAATTAGCTCTGCTTAATAACAAAGGAAGGTATAGGCAAATCACAACCCGAATTGCTCTACCTGGCTTTAGCGGGTGGGTCTCATGACGTCATTTTGATTGAATTTTGATTGAATGGAATAAATAGGTGAATCATATAGATCAGTTTAATCATCTAAAGAAAAAAACGTTTTTAAAGGTCCACATTTTTCGGAAAAAAAATTGCTGTTGAAAACATTCACTCTGTAGTGTGATTCTGTTAATTTTTTGAGAAATTTTGACAAAGTTTTCAATGGAACGCTCTCATCTCATCTAGCTTTAATAAATGAACAGAATCACATCGCAGACTCAGGAAATAATCCCTTACCAGCTCAGATGTTGGCAAGTAAAAAAGTGACGCGTGCGGCGTGACACATCGCATTGGGGACACCCCCGCTCTGACCGCGGCGGACCGCATTCCGTGCGCAGGTGACGGTGAAGGGGCTGCACGACTACACGGCGGCTCGCGACGACGAGCTCTCGTTTGTTAAGCACGCCATCATCACCAACGTGAACAAGCAGGAGGAGGTGGGCTGGTGGCGCGGCGACTACGGGGGCAAGAAGCAACAGTGGTTCCCCGCCAACTACGTGGTCGAGATCGAGCCGGAGACCAGGGACGAAACGGTGAGTGTCCGGCCAGGCGTGTCTCCAAGGCTGGCCTTGAGTCGATTCGCCGTCGATACGGGGAATTTAGGAGCCCACCCAGAATCGGTTTTGAGGTCAGCGAATAGTCGTTTGTGAGCTGCGCGCCGGATTGTCGAATCTGTCCGCATTCTGCGCGATGGACGAGTATTTCCACTGCCACCTGCCAGATTGGTTGCGTCATAATTAATTGTTGAAACCATTCTTTTGTTTTATGGAATTTTTATTTTTATAAAGCAAGGAAATCTTTCTCAATTAATGCGTTGCGCAAGGGCAAATCACTAAACATTTATTTTTGAACATGGTCATTTCTCACTATTCATTATTAATACTTTGAATATTCCACTTCAAAAAAACAGCTACCGACTTATGTTTTCTGTGCAACACGTTACCCCAAAATAATATCTGACAAAAAAAAATTAAAAAAACTACTTAAAATTTAATTTACATAATTTTTTTTTTGAATTAGAGCAGTGTTACAATCAGGGTTCAAAATAACAAAACATAGACAAAGATGCCTCCCATACAGTTTTAAGTAGGTGGCTGAACAGAACCAATGACCTTAACGGGTTTGTGCTGACGCTTCTGTCTGGTTGCCTCGCTTGCAGTCCTCCGAGTCTATGCTGCTCGGCAGCCTGCAGAAAGGCAGCCTGGACGTGATCGGCGCGGTGGTGGAGCTGTCCAACACCGGCAACCCCGGTCTTGAGTGGACGCTGCGGATACGCAACCCCTCCATGTGCACCAACTTCGAGGTGGCCGTGCCCTCCGAACGGGAAGCCTTGGACTGGATACATCACATACAGACAACGGCACAGACCGCAAGCGCGAGGGTAGGTTGACGGGTCCGGCCGCGCTTTGATTGGACGAGATTCTATTGGTCTTGTCATCACGGCTACATGAAAAATAATTATGCTTGATTGCTACTCAAAAATATATTCTCTCTGCAATCAATTAACAATGTTGTCTCTAGAAAATAGATGCAGATACAAGAAGACATTGGAAATCAAATGAGATTAGGAGCACGATTCAAAAGACGAGATCTCCACTCAATGTTTTCAATGGAACAAAAGTTCTCAGTTCACCTCATCTCACCTTAAAAAAATTAACAGAATTGCACTATGGGGATCTTAGGCCAATGCAAGGAAATGTTTGTGTAGTTTATGATGGAAATCTTGTAATTTCCCAATGTAATCTTGTTGCATTTTCATGTTTTCCAGGAAATTGAACACAAGGAGCTGGAAAGAAAACGAAAAATAGCAAAAGAAATGTCAAATTTGATTGTCTATTGTCAATCGGTTCAATGCAACCTCGAAAGAATCAAATCGATGCGGTTCACTTTCTGTGAAATGTCGTCGTTTCCGGAGACCAAAGCCGAGAAGTTGATTTGTCAGCAAGAAAACAAAGCATTTCTCAAATACCACCAGGTTTGTGCTAAAACTGATCCTTTGAATAGGTTGTTTTCACAAATTTCGTGCAGCAGTGAAACTAGTTATCGCAACCGAAGTCGTAAAGTTCTCTGTGATACTAATATCTGACCATTTCCGTTCAGTTTCAGTTTAGTCGAGTTTACCCAAAGAGCCAGCGTGTGGATTCTTCAAATTACAACCCTGTCCCAATGTGGAATTCAGGTGTTCAGATGGTGGCACTTAACTACCAGACTCCAGGTGGGTAGTGATTTGTAGAGAGATGTTCAAGTGTGTAATTGAGCAGGTCTTGCTTTTGGGAATTTAACACACACTTGGATTAACAGTACCTAGTACCTACTGAGAGATCTGTTGATAATAAAACTAGAAATCCTTACAAGAAGATATTGTAAGATTTTGAAGCATTTTCAAGGAATTTTGTAGTCATTATTATTTTTTTGATTTTAAATTTCTTTTTGACGCTAAATTCTTTATTAATTTTACTTATTAGCCTTTTACTGTAGTTTCCAAAATACACCCGATAATAGGAAAACATTGTAACAACCAGCACCAAACACCCAACTAAGACGAGCCCTGTGCGTTCTCGCCCGCCCAGACAAGGCGATGCAGTTGAACCAGGGCAAGTTCCGCGAGAACGGCAACTGCGGCTACCTGCTGCGGCCCGAGTTCATGTTCCACGACGACTTCGACCCGGTGAGCCCAGGCGCCCTGGCGGGCTCCGGCCTCGTGGAGCCGCTCAGCGTCGACCTGCGCGTCATCGGCGCCCGCCACCTCTCCAAGTCCGGCCGCGGCACCGCCAGCCCCTTCGTCGAGGTGGAGGTCGTCGGCGCCGACTTCGACTCCGCCGTCAAGCTCACGACCAGGACAGTCTGTGAGTGCGCGCCGGGATATTAAGGACGGTCTGGTGCTGTCCTGCACTGTTAAGAGCGCGTTTAGGCATTTCTATGCTGCGCCGTGCCCTAGAATGTTTCTAAGGTTGCGTTAGATATCTCCGAATCGGAAGTAGCTCAGGAGACAATGGTGGCGGCTGTAATTAAGGATGCTCTGGCTATACGTTGCACTGCTACGAACATGCATAAGCGTTTCTACACAGTACTTTGCGTTGGAATTTCTTCCAGGACGCGTGAGAGATCTACGAATTGAATGTAGTGTGTATTCTGTTACCAAAGGCTAGTGCTAACGTCAGGAAAGGTGTTGCCACCTGTGTGCAGTTTTGGTACGAGTGAAATCACTACGTGTCTTGTCATTTCAACTTTCAAGGGTTAATCCTAGTTGATTTTTTTGTAGAAAACCCCTCGACAACTTCTCGAAATCTTAGTATAGTTTTTAACCAAGACAAATTCCAAATACACGCAGTCAATTTAGAACTGTTTCTCTGTTGTTTCTATCGCCAGTCTGGCACTTTAGGAGCCCGTCTTTTGTTTAGATTCCCCACAGATTGCATTCAAATTAGACCGTTTTGCCTGATTGTTTCGTTTGTCATTTGCAGCGGACAATGGTTTCAATCCGATTTGGAACGAAAGCTGCAAATTTGAAGTTGCCAATCCTGGCTTGGCCTTGCTAAGGTTCGTTGTGCAAGATGAAGACATGTTTGGCGAACCTAATTTCATCGGACAAGCTACTTACCCGGTAGGTCCCAAGCAGCCGAATCTCTTTGTTGCTTTCTCACACAAAGATTGAGCTAATTCCATCTCTGGTGTAGTTTATTTCTTAGTAACAATTTGAAATTGTTTTCAGATTCTGTGCTTAAAAACCGGATACCGAAGTGTTCCCTTGAAAAACGGACACAGCGAAGATCTAGAGCTGTCTGCCATCCTGGTTCACATTCGAATTACGCCTACTGTAAGTAACACATTCAGTTGTCAGAATTAGGGAATCTTTGTTTCTGAAGATTAAAAAGAAGAGGATGTAAACAATGCTACTAGAGAGTTAACATTTTAACTAGAGCATACTATTTGACAACTATTGGACTATTGATTGCCTTCATGAACTGGGTAGTTATTATCATTTATTATTATAGAAAAGGAAATGAAAAAATTATTGACAGGAAGCTAACATGTGTGGATGTGGAAATTGGTAAACTATTTATCTACGTTTAGTTTGGCCCAAGGTCTTTGATGTTAATTTAGCTGAACAAAAGAGCCTTTGCCCAAACAAATTAAATATTTAGCATTCAACGAAGTCTTTCAGTTGTGGTATCAATATCATTATGTCAAAAGTATAAGATACTACTAGATTAGTGTACTTGTACCCATTCTTGCTTGTTAAATCTTGTGCTCACTTCTTTTCAGTTTACCAGCTGTGGCATCAAGTAAAAAAAATACAAATATAAAATAAAACTTAAAATGTATAAATGGTGAATAAATTTTGTGTAACGGCATTTTTGCAGAATGGTACCAATGGGTTCGAAGGCCCTCGTAGCTCCGTGAGCAGCAACAACAGAGGTTCAACAAGCAGCAACGCTTCTCGGGCGTCGACGGTGAGGATAACGGATTAGTTCCGTCACCCTCTGCGCCAAGCACCCGCTTCCCTGCCGTCGGAGAACGAATCGGTTTGCTGAAACAGCTGCCATTATTTTGCTCTCTACACAATCAACAAAACGTTTGTTTTTTCTTCGGGAACTTCATATCGGAAATAGTCAAGTTGATTAGGATAGGTATCTGATATGGACAGGAAAGATTTGTAGGAGAGTCTGGTTTATTTTGTATTTTTTTTTTTACCTCTTTCTTCTGAGAAACATGACATGTAATTTGTAAAGTGTCCTTAAAGTGTTGCCAGAGACTGCTGTTATGTAATGTGGTTTTGTGCCCAGTGCCTGGACTTGCAATGTTGGCTGTTCAAAGAAACCTTCCATGATAATTTTGTTTTTGCATTGAGAACACCCAATGGAATGCACAGAATGAGATCATTGAGAGTTACAGAAAGCTGCAATTTGTCTATCTGGGTAGGTAGGTTTAGATGCACAAATTCTAGCCAAAGGAGAATATTTAAAATTGAAACGCTACTCTCTTGTGGTGAGCATGACAATAGATCAAAGTTTGCAAAGGGACAAGTATTATGCAGTTATGCAATGCTAATGGTTTTATAAATCCCTACACGTCAAAATCAATCGATTCTACCTAGGTGATGTATTCACAATCACAGTTAATTAGTATTGATAATGAGAAGAGTCATTGTGAAGCGGAGTCAATTATTTTAACTACTTGTATGTATTTATATTTTATATTAATTATTTCTGATTTCTGAAGACTACATTCCTACGATGTATTTCTTATTAATGTTCTTTTTGTGTTTATCTCACTGTTTTCTTTAGTACTTAGATTAAAAATATTATATCTACTTGTTCTACCCACCTACTATTATTTCTG
The DNA here is from genome assembly GCA_921293315.2 of Nemurella pictetii. Lineage (NCBI taxonomy): Eukaryota > Metazoa > Arthropoda > Insecta > Plecoptera > Nemouridae > Nemurella > Nemurella pictetii. Next base: position 6,176,494 of record OV121118.1, on the reverse strand, counting down.
TTTTTAAGATTGTGCTAACTTTATGTTTTTAATCTTTGATTGTTTTTTTTATTTGTTTCAATTTACTTTGATTTGTTTTAAACTTTTAATAGAGGCAGCTTCTACAGTTTGCCAGTTAATTTAAACAGTAGATAGAACATCTTTTATAACCGAGTTTGCATTAACAGCTTACAAATCTATAATCCCTGGCAATTATTCAACTTTAATTACTGACTGAACACATACAGTGGGCTTTAATAATTTCAAATGACATTTATTCAATTTATTGTTGTTACGTAAACATAACTATTTAGATACATTATGATATGGCTTACATGTAATTTTGCCTGAATTTGGTACTAGACCCAGGGTTGTTATTCACTATTCTGTCTTGGAGAAATGGAGGTTAAAAATGAAGTTTATTTCCAAGGAAATAATTACCTGTTGGAATCTCTGTCTTACAAACATGTCTGTCATACAAAAACGTTTTTTGCAGAGATTTAAACTGAAGTCAGAACAATAGTTCCATAGCACGCAACTACTGAAAAGCAGTCCAGCGGGAGTTAATGTTGTCTTGAAATGCCACAAATGTCTATCCTCAAAAATGCACATATTACTGAATTTAATTATATAATCTATTAGATTCTACTTGTTTCTACTATTAACTACCTAAACGTAGAGTGCATAGCATACGTCAAATAAGAGAGTGAAAAAGAAATAGTATCAGTATGTGTGCATACATATTTTAGAAGTTTTTATGGTGTTAAAAGTCAAAGTAATTTTATAAGATATTGTTAGACTTATAGTATACAAAAATGTTACGACACCCAGTGTTCTGCTCCAAATAGATCACTGTTACATAGTTTTCAATGTTAGATCAAATGTATTCTTGATTATACATTATAATTACCTACATAAATGACTTTGTGAAACCAAGTAAATTAAACCAAAAAGTGCAAATTTATTCATCCACATTGTAGATTGCCAAATGGTAATCCTACCATATACTGAGTTTAGCCTTTCTGTTCCATTTTCCTGAAAATTTACCGCAAAGCACGTACAGCGCCAGCCTTTACACCCATTATTTAGCAATAAGAATTATCACTAAGACATCTTCTAAGTTTCGCCAAAGGGGTTAAGGATTTAAATCGAGCTGAGAAAATGAAATAAACCGGTTGATTGACTTGCACTTGCACCTTGCACTCTGCTTAAATGCTTGCACTGCTATATATTGCATGGGCACTGCATTTCGTCTTAGATTATAGATCATCAAGAATTTCATGATAGATAAAAATACTATTCAAACAATTTATTCCCGAATGAACTCTCGAGTTTCTCATGTAGAGATGAAAAGGGAAATAGAAAATGGAAAATGTACAAGTTATGGTGCTTATTTGTATTTACCACGCAAATAGCTATCTGACACCACAGCGCCACTGCACTTGTGATTGGTCAGCTTTGGTGTTGTGTCAGGCTAACGCCTGTTGCACTGCACCTGTCCTGTAGGGACTGCTGTGGGGGGTTTAACTGTGTGACTTTCATTTAGACTTTAATTTTTTCCCTGCGTTTTATAATGACCTACTTGACAAAAAGAAGCTTGAACTACCAGAATGTGTCATCGGCCAGTTTTACACGAGGAAAAGCTTCTATTATAATGACTCACATCCTAGTTCCTGGCTCTCGGGAGTTTGCCTGATATGTGACACTGTATGTGGTGACTCAGAATTATTAGGCCCTGGGAGGCCTAGTATTAATTGCTAATCTTGTTGACAACTCGTGTGATAAAGGGTAAGCAGATTTCGACAATCTTTGGACTATCAATGGATTCTCATCCTGTTTACTCTGGCGCAAAGCCAATACCTGTCCCTCGCATGAGAAGTCCAGCTCCGAAGAAGCCTGTGCCACTTCCCCGGAATCTAGCGGACCTTGACACACCGAAAGCACCAGATTCAGATCACTCACCAAGCAATTCAAACGAACAAATAAACCATTCAACAAAAAGTGTTACCAAAGCCTTCAAGCAAGAGCTGAAGTCTGCCACAGAGACAGTGCAAGAACGAGGAAAAGCTGTAATTGAAGGCACCCGCAACGCAAGTGCTCGTTTCGAGAAAACAGTAAGAAGCATGATGGACAAGCGACGGACTGGCTATCAAGTGTCTCCTGTGAAAGATAGGGAGCCAACTATAACTCGCAGTAATTCGCTTCCAGCGCAAGACATATTTCAATCTATCTCATTCCATTCACCTCTCAGTGATGCTCAACTTAGTGAGATTAAATCTCCATCTTCTATTTGTGAGTTTGAAGAATCGCCAGATGAGGAAGGTGACTCTGTAAATGCTGCTCCTCCGCCAGTCTACCCTCCGCCACCGCTACCAGATGAGTCTGTCTATGATGAATTACAATCTGTGATCTCCAGCCATTCAAGTAATTATGATACATATTGTTCTAGTGTGTCGGGCTCTTATAACGACAGTGAATCTGTGTATGAAGACATTTCAATGGCTGGGGGACTGGCAAATCATTCTCCAAGCTCACAAAGCAGTTTGAGTAGAGCGGAGCTTGAACGTTGTGAATCTTGGAGATTCTACGATGCTGCTGCCAAAGAGGCGGAAGAAGCTGCTAGAATTGTGCCCGGTAGTGAAGATAATTATGATGTGAATAGGATTTTGAGCAATATATTCAATGATGATCCGGCTTCAGCAGCCTTCAGCCGAACAATCAGCTGCACAAGTGACTCGCCATTCGAAGAGTTTGATCTAGAAGCAACACACCAATTTACAAACTATGAACCTGACTCGTTATCCAAGGATTGTTCTGAAAATAGACTTAGCTCGCTATCGGTAGAAAATGACCTTTATCATCAGTGGGATCCGATGAAACATTTTCTGCCTGTAGTTGAAGTTAGAAATAAAGCTGAGGAACCAAAAAAAGTTCATCATTCACAATCTGTGATGTTTGAATTTGATCCATTATACAAGTCAGATTCCAGGAATTTGGGAAAAGTAGACGAGAAGGATATGTCTCTGGCCCAATCTTTGTCACCTTACGGTAAGATAAAAAAAATTGCGAAAGTAAAAGAACAAGTTGTGGAAGTGCCTGAGATTGAAGAAGAAGATGATGATGGGCCTTGTCCAGTTGTTCCACCAAGATCGTACCACTCTTTAGATTTAAATCTGACAGAAAAAATGACATTAGTGCCAATTGATTGTGATGAAGTAGAACCGGAAATCGAAGTACTTTCAACGCTGCCGGAAACCAGTAGTCGAAAACCGAAGCCCACCAGCCTGAAGCTAGAAACAAAGTTGCCACAAAAATCAAGTTCACAAACGTCCCTTAACATTTTGGAACTTCCTCCGAAGACGCACAAGAGGTCTCAGGACCCTCCTCTACCAGCAAAACAAGCGCCAATAAAGCCTAAGCGATTAGTGTCTCCAACAGTTTCATCACAAAACGCAGGAAATCCACGACCGAAACACAATCTGTTCTCGAACCCAATCCCGAAAAAAGAGGACAGTCCTACAGTGCCAGACCCTCACCTCTTGCGAGCAACGTCGATGCCAAAAGACGACGTGCCTGGCAAATCTCATACGTCCCTAGTTCGATGGAGCAGCATGAAGAAGGCGTTTCGACAAGTCACCGATGGCTCACGGAGGTTTGGCGCCAAACCGGAAGTGGTTTCGGTGTCTAAAGTTGAGCGTCCCGCGATGACCAGTCAGATGGCCTCCCACAGCGGGATCCTCTATCGGGCGGCTGTCGGAGAGTGGGGGAAGGACTTCTCGCAGCGCTATTGCGTTTTGGCGGAGGGCAGACTGACTTGTTACACAGACAAGTCAAGAACGGAGATCAAGGACGTGATACCACTCAACTCGATCCTTAGTGTTCAACTAGTACTGGATCACAAGACGAGGTGAGTTAGTAATGTATATGTTTAGTTTTTATTTTATTTTTATTTTTAGTTATTATAATTCGAATTTTTAACTATTTTAAAGTCATGGAAGGGAATAATGGTTGGAAAGAACTAAACAACAAAATTGCCAAGCAAAACAGAAAATACCAGAACAGAAAAATGCACGATATGCAAGTAAACATCAAAACTTCAAAGAAAGATACTGGAAAATTTTCCTTTATGAACCGAACGGGAGAAGACTGGAACAATATGGACAGAGAAATAATGGAAATTAAAGATATAGAAATTAAAGATTTTTTTTTTTTCAATTATACCTGCCAGCTTCTTTTTGCAAAGCAGTTCCAAAAAAGGTCATATTTGTAGGCTTGCTAAAAAGAATATCTTAGCCACCAGGAAAAATGTGAGACTGTAGGTACATTTACTTTTTGCTTTAAAATTTGTATTGGGGAGTTTTATTTTGTTATGAATCCAAAAGATGACCAATGGAAGCAATCCATTTGTTGGAATCAGAATACCTATATGGTGTTAGGCAACTTTTAGCATGAATCTCATTTCAAACGAAATTGATCACTTCCTGTTCACAGTGAACAAAGAGCATGTTTTGAGTTGATCAGCGTTTTTGGAGTAGTCCTTCTTAGTGAGTGGTGATGTAGCCATCTAGAAGACACCATTTGGTATTCAATATTTAAGAGCTATAACATTTTAAGGATGAAGATGTTGAAATGTCAGTGTGAATTTAATCCTAAATGCAAATACTCGTTGCATGTACGGTAGATAATGATTATTAGAAACGAAATATCAATTCCAAAATTTACATCCGTACCAGGATTCGAATCCGGATCTTTGTCTATCCGGGACACTCATATGAGTAGGACTCATAGTCCTGAATCTAACTCCATTGAGCCCAACAACTCAAATAAACTTAATATCAATTCCACAGTTGGTTGTCCGTATAGCACAATTGGTTAGTGCAGTGTCCCGGATAGACAAAGATCCGGGTTCGAACCTGGTACGGATGTAAATTTTGGAATTGACATTTCGTTTCTAATAATCATGTTGAAATGTCAACCAATGATGTGCAGAGAGATGGAAACAAAAGAGAATCACTGAGCCAGAGTGCTTGTGGAATGAGATGGAACTTTAGGGGCTCATGCTTATTGCCTGATTGCTTGGAGAGAGTGAGAGAGAGAGAGAGAGAGAGAGAGAGAGTGAAAATAAACTGGAGTTAATTCAAAATTTCTGAAAGTACCTATTATCTTTTCAGAAATACTATTTAACTGGGTAATACCTAGTATCTTGCTTGGTAGTGTGAAATTAGTTTGTAAAAATAATTCTGGCCCTTGAATTCAACTACATCGATGTCATTGGTTCTCAACTACATTTAAGGAACCTGGATAAATAAATACACTTTTGATTTAAAGTGCCCATTTCCTCCTCTGTAATACGGAATACCTCAAACTGTCTGTATTTGTATTAAAGTCTTTGCCTTCCATTTATTTATTTGCTCTAAGATTGGAAAAATTCTTATCAAATTTTCTGTATACTTTTGGTTAGTATAAGTGCTATGTATGTGCAAGTTATCCATTTGATTACGGACACCCACCTACAAACCAAGTAGCACCTATTTTATGTGTTGACAGTGCTGAAGGGGAAGTCTTGCATTGCCTCGAGCTGAACGTCTCTTGGAAAGGCAGGAGCTACATCTTCGGTTCAGTTGGATCTACGGAGAGGAGGGTGTGGATGCAGAAAATCCTCGAGAGCCTCACGATGGATTTCCCAATGCGGATCTCATCGGACTATTATCGGTCGGGATGGTGTTACATGAAGGTGAGATTTTTTTTTCACAAGCTGAGAGTTTGAAAATATACCCGACTTTTTCCAATTTACTGTTATAACTCCTATGCATTATTTAAGTATCTTTAGAAATTGATAGAAAGTAAGGCAGTAGGTAGCTGGAAACACACTGGGGTATTATTATCTTCTGATTTAAACTATGCAGAAGCCAGCTAGCCTTTAGTAATTTGTCAAATGCTGTCCTTGCATTCCCACCAGTACAGTTATGTCAGTCATTAGTCATACTTATATCTTCTAATGAGCAACTGAGTTTTGTGAATTATGCCAGATAGATGGTACAATATGCTGATTGCTGCAGAATGGTTCAGTTCACATAGGAATTTGTCTTAGCTGTCACTATGCAGTGAGATGCTGGCATTCCAAATGCAATGCCCTTGACTTTTTGACACAGGATTGTTTTTGAAGATGAATTAATGTCTTTGTTGGCTAATTTTTAGGAAGGGATAAGCGGAGCTTGGGGTCCAGCATGGATTTTACTGAGCAAACGAACATATTTCTACAAACTACAAGGCCATTCAGTACAGGAAATAGACCTAAGAAAAGCAAGATGTGTTGGTAAGATTCCAGTTTAATATCAAGTATGATTCTTTCACAGCATGAATAATATCTAGTATACACCTACAAAACCCTTTGGTCAGAAATTAAATAAAAATTTACTCTGTTAGAAATTATTTAAAAAAAAAAATCCATAATCTAACTTCATCTGAATAGCGCGTCCTAATTGTCGCCTTGGATCGCAGAGCTGCAAGACTGCGGAGGAAACAGCCCGAAGGTGGAGGAGAACGGGCAGATGATCCTGGTGGACTACCCCGGACAGAGCGTCTACCTGAAAATGGACCTGGGCAAGGAGACGGTGGCTTGGCGCAACGTAATCAAGGCCGCGTCCGTGGACAACGGCTCAAACCTGTCGCAACAGCAGCTCACCAAGGACGACGTGCCTGCAATCGTCGACAAGTGCATCAACTTCGTCTACGCGCACGGTTAGAGACCTCACAATGATTACGAGGAAATTAATCAATCGATATATTTATAGTTCAGTAAGCTATATACGAGTACGGTTTCAACATGTACTTGTTTGTTATCTGCTTGTTAATGATAGTACAGTGGTTATTTAATGTCTCGTGATAAATGTTCCCACTGATATTCTAATGCGGTGGAAATTAATTGCTACCAATGGAAACAGTCAATCAAATAATGAAAAACCTTACTAACTGCAATTATCCTTTACATGCACAATATTGATTTAGTTTGTAATAATAATAATTGATAACACATTGACTGTGTTTTTTAGTGGTTTCAATTGTTGTTCTTTATGGACACGAGGGCTCAAGTCTTGAGGGGATTACAGTTTTCAATGAAACGCTCAACCATAAGTAAAAGTAAAAGACCCAAATTCCATGAATCGAAAAATGACTTCAAATACCCACTATGAAAAGCTAATTGGGTTTTGATTTTCCTATTGTCAATGGTTGAATATTCCCCCAAAATATATTACTGGCTCTGCAATTTAACCAAGGAAAATTTTGAAATCTCAGTCCAACTAGCTTTCCTCCCCTAAATGGAAAAGGTCTAATGATGAGCAGCAAAGCAAGCCATCAATTCCACCACCTTGCAAAGTTTGGTTCCGATCGACCTGAACCAACCCGGATGTTTGTGCGGCCGCAGGCAGCCTCTCGGAGGGCATCTACCGGCGCAGCGGCGCCAACTCGAGCGTCGCCAAGCTGCTGGCGCAGTTCCGTCACGACGCGTGGTCGGTGCAGCTTGCGCGGCAGGAGTACAACGAGTTCGACGTGGCCAGCGTGCTGAAGCGGTTCTTCCGCGATCTTCCCGAGTCGCTGCTCACCACCGAGTTGCACGGCGAGCTGTGCGAGATCTCGGCCGGCACCGGCGCCGGCGACAAGCTCGCCTTCTACCGCCGGGCGCTGGAGAAGCTGCCGCCCATCAACTTCCTGACGCTGCGGCGGCTGCTCGGGCACCTGCACTTCATACAGGAGCAGCAGGAGAAGACGTTGATGCCCATCGAGAACCTGGCCTCGATTTGGGGGCCGACTCTCATGCACGTCGAGGTGACTTGCTGACGCTGATTGCTGTTGCTATTTGTTGATTGGTTGGAATGGTAGTTGTTTGGTAGCTCTTGAAGGAAAATGTAATGGTTCTTAGTCCTTTTTGTAAATTTAACCAGTGAGCTTTGGCAAGATAAACCATTACATAGTCCCATTAGTCATTACTTGTCATTCATTACACATAAATTTTGATTTTACCCTATATAAATAAAAGTAGTTCATCAAAAAGTAAGAAGTATATTTTCATCAAAATCCATATACTTTTTGTTTTTTTGTTTTTTTTTGTTCTATGTGACGTCTGTAGACCGACTTTCCGACTTCATCATGCTTTTGAACACAAAAAATACATATTTAGGAGAAAATTTTGAAGTGCATGATATTTAACAATATCAGTGGTAAAATGTTCTTCCTGCTCACATTTCACATATACATTTCACAGAAAGCAGCAACTCTGAGGCGTAGGTACACCGACTTTTCCAAAATGACGTTCTTCATTACGGGCATAATAAGTTATGTCATCCAGGAAGGATTAAAATCACACTGTACAAGTGTTGACGGCCCGCTGTTTCCGCGTTTGCAGGGCGTGGACACGCTGAGCACGTCGCGCGTGCAGTCTGCGGTGGTGGCCGACCTGATCCTGTTCTACCCGAGCCTGTTTGACGTGGATGCCGACGAGGTGCGCCGGGAGAAGCGGATGCAGGACGCGCTGGAACGCCTGCATGCCGCCGGCAACAACAACCTGCTGCCCAAGAACCGCTCCGGCGACATCAAGGTCTGGATACATCTCGGCGCCAGGGACAGCAAGAATTGCGTCAACGTCTCGGTGAGTCCCTCGAATCGATTGCCGTGTCAGATTGCAATTACGATTTTATTATTAGCAATGTTTCTTTGTGAATACATTGTCAAATTGTTACAGTGTTCAAGTACTACACTAATAATTGAACAAATCAATGATCAAAACCTCATGCAACTCTCCTTGGCCTTGAATCCATTCCGTTCTTCAACCCATCATCTCCTCTTCCATTGTTTCTTGCATCTTCACTTAAGCACATTGTTGGGCATAGAGATACGTGTTCCTAACATACTTTGTCATTTGACAAGATTAGGGCTGGTTTGAATGTTGAATTCTGTGCAGCATTTGTTACTAATGAAACTAACTTTATTTGAAGGAAAAGTCATAAAAGTCTTATTGATAAATAAATAATTAGATAGATAATAAAACTAGTAACCTAACCTGGATCCACCACAAATTCACCAATCTTTGTATCAAATAAAATAATAACTTTGTAACTTGTATCATTTTCTTTACTATTTAAAATTTAAAATTTTTAAAATACAAAGATCCTGTGTAGAAATCGAACCTAACTGGACATCTCTATCATGAGATTCTAGGGCAACCGATTAATCGCCGATGAACCTACTATAACATTTGACGTTTCCGCAGATCGGTCCGCAGAAGCTGGCGGGCGAGGTTTGCTCGGAGCTGTGCGCGCGGCTGTCGGCGCCCGCGCACGAGCTGTGCCTGGAGGAGGTCGTGCTGGGCGGCTCGCTGACCCGGCCGCTGCACCACGCCGAGAAGGTACCCGCCCGTTTTCCCGGTAACCGCAACTTTACTTTTCAACTAGGTTCTAAGATCCCAAACTGAAACTTGTGCGTTGCATTTTCCAGGTCCTAGGAACCGTCCTGCGCTGGGGCTACTGGGACGAAGCCGACCGCAAGGAGAACTGCCTGGTGCTGCGCAAGAACACGCTGGTCGCTGAGATCATGGCGCTCGCTAAGCAGCCGGCGTCCGCCAGCGGAGAGTTGCGCTATGCCGACCTGAAGAGCAAGTCCTTCAAGAGCCACCTCTTCGAGTTCAGTCAGGCCAAGCTGTGCTACTACAAGGATAAGAATGTGTGTGAGATGTGGGACGGTCGATGAATTCAGACGTTGGAAATCGTTCGGAAATTCTCGCCGCTGTGTCGATATTAACCTAGCAAAGATGTTAAATATTGTCTAACAATGCTTATCTTGTTTTTAGTGCTCAACAAGAATGGCAGAGTGGCAGATAGAGGATATAGTGTGGTACAGTGGCCACGAACCGAAGCGGAATCCACAGATGGGATGGTCCATCACCTTTATTGATAAGAACGGGACCAAGACAAGGTAACGCTCGACGGAAACATTCCTTGGTATTTATTTTTCTGAAAGGATTTAAATGTGTGCATTAACCGAGCGTGACGTTGGATGCCAGGTCGAAAGAAACCCCGTTCTTCGGACACACGATCGCCGGCACGTCCAAGGAGGAGCAGAGGCGGTGGATGGCGGCGATGCTGATCGGTGAATACCAGCAAGACTTGATGATGCAGACCGTCCTCCTTCACTAGCGCGCCGGCCCGTTGGCCAACGCCGGTCACGCGATCGTAATCTCTGTTCCGGCCACGGCAATCTCTGCCGGTCTACGTTCAGCTGGGTCTTGCCTGCGTTACGTTCAGATAGCGAGGGCTGCGTTTCATGAGCCGACTGAAATTGCATCTCTATTTTTTAATAAACAAGATAATGATTTCAGAAAAACTAGGTATTGATTGCCAAGTCCCAAACGCAAACTATTATAGGAATAGTTTGAGTTTGTAGCATTCAATATGCAGTTGAATAGTTTTTCTGAAAACTATGCTAAGATGAGGAAAAGACACGAGTCTTCAGAAATTAATAACAAGCTTATGTGATTTTGATCTGGGCTTGGTGGTTCATTCAATGTGTGATGATCATGCACTAGCTTATTCCTTACTTTTTTATTTGTTATATCTGCAAGAATTGGTAAAAGTAGAAACAATTTATTGATAGTTGGACATAAGTTGACGCCGGTCAAGCAGAATGACAATTGATGGGCTATCGTTATCGATGTTGCATCCCCTTGACTGCCAATGATGGAAGGTTTGGAATCCCACATGCATTCGTGTGACTGCGTATGGCAGCTTTACCACAGCAATCAGTGCCTTTGCTGAAATGTATCTCCATTGGTATCGGCAGGGAATAATGTTTGATGTTGGGAACAATTCAGTTTTGAATTGCGTGTCTTTGCCAGAATTTTAGTCCCGTCTTGGGAGTGAAATATTTTTATACTTGAGTACTTACGACATTTAGGTAGGCTGTAGAGACATCCTACTGCATTTATACTGTTTTTATAACATGGATTTGACAGTATTTCTTTAGGCAAGAAATTTGGGACCAAAGATAAAAATATATTTTCTAATTTGCATTTAGTAGCAAAATAAAATATATTCAAATAAATAAAAAATATATCTTTATATTTATGATAAAAAATTGGTAGGAAAGTTGTATTTTGATAACACAAAGAAATATAGTAACTACCTACTGTAAAAGCTTTGAGAAATATTACAGAACATGGTCAGTGGTCAGTGGTCACACACATTATATTATTATGCTTATAAATATTATGTTAACCATGGTATGTTAGGTATTGGCTAAGAGAAAATTTTCATTCCTAAGTTTTATTCTTGTCAAAATGAAATATTATTAATGATCTTTATATATTCTATTAAATGTTTATACATTATGACTGTCTAGAGCCAATTTACAATAGGGCACTTTAAAGTTTTAAGTGCCAGGAGGTGAAATAACTGGACATGATATTATTATGGAAAGAAACTGTGCACACAAATTGCCTTGCTCGTCAAAGATTGCCATTGAATACTTAATTCCGATACATAATTAACATTAGCCGCCATATGACTGATAACCATGCTTTTAGCTAGATTGTTATAACAGCCAGCCTGCAAAAGCAAGTGCAATGGACTCAAAATAGAGGAGATAATACTTACACTCTGCATAACATTTGGTGTAGGTCCTACCGATGTAACATTTGAAATTCCGATCATGAAATATAAATCACTTCACACAAGCATTATCTACCGTCTTTCTCTACCCTTCTAGCACCTGAAGCCTATCATTCATCATCAGTTTCCAACACATGGATAATCGCATGGGTGGGTCCACCAATCCAGCACATCCCCGCAATCCGCAAGGCGAAATGTAAAGACTGGAATTTGAGCCTGGCCGGCACTAACGCATATCCGGGGGGCAACCGTTGCATCTTATTCAATGAACTCGTCTGCATTTTGCCTGCCTTACCAAAACTCACGGTGGAGCGCACGCGATGGCACAGTGGAGAGGTAGTGTCCGTGTGAACCTCCGCTTGTCCGCTGCCACTTCGCTTGCCTCGCAAGTCGCAACAGTCGAGAACAATTCCTCAAGAGTTGAACAAGACGCGTCGATCCGCAACGTTTTCACCAAGCATTGTGATTTTTATTTCAAAACCCTGCATCTTAGAAACATAAACAAGCTTATCTACATCTTTTCCTAATAAATAAAAAAACTATCAGCTAATTAAACGCGGTTCAAAGTGTACCAATCAAGCAATCGACACGAGATAACGCGACCACGTGGCCGCGTTTCGTAAGTGCGTCGTCGTACGAACGTTTATCGACTGATGTGTCACGCATTCGCGCCGCCACCCGGCAGTAGCGCCGTTGCCGGCCGCGAGACCGGTCCGTTGCGCGACCTCCGACCCGAGTGATGGCCAGAGAGGACGTCCCGCCGCCAGCACCGCACGTGAACCATGGACAAGCTCTTGCAACGCATCGGTCTGCAGCCTGGCAAGACGAAGCCGGCCCAGCAGCACGCCGACGACGGGCGACGGCCAGCGAGCGTGTCGTCGGCGGCCCAGTGTGTCTCGATAGCAGCGTGCGATCGGTCGCCTGTCACGGACGGCGTAGCGCGGCTCCAGTGGTGCGATTTGCTCGGCGGCTTCCCTACCGACGTCGTGTGCGTGACGGCGTCGCCAGCTGATTCCGACGACGTCTACAGCTGTGCGCTGGTGTCGAATGTTGAGCGTCGCGACGCCGAGGTGCGAGGCTGTCAGCTGGCGGCGGCGACGGCGGGCGTCGAGTGTGACGATGGGGCGAGAGGCAAGAGTCGGCCGTATCAGGGACTTCGCGAAAGAATACGGCATAATTGTCATTATCTAGATCTGCACAGGATGGAATTTCGGCCGGGGGCGATTCGGCGTCGGTTTTGTGGCGGCAAGAAGCATGACAATGAGCTGTATAGGAGCAACAGTTTCAAGTTTGAGAGGTTCGAGAGGACGGAGGACTCGGCGTCGCTGCAGAACCAGGTAATTGGCCGCCTTCCATGGTTTTTGAAACATATTAGGAGCTTGTGGGTGGTTTGTATGAGTCAGACCCATGGGCAACATGGGCTTAAGATGTGAGTCATTAGCCCGATTGTCGCCCTGGACAGAATTCTCGTCTGGACACCCCCTGTCTTGTAGCAGGTGGATCACGTCTTGGTGCTGGATCGCATGCTCGCTCGATATCAATCTAATCAATTCCATCTTATCACGCGTATCTTCTGTTAGAGACTTGTTTTCAATATTCCGATTACCTCGGATTTTTAGCTTTAAACTGCCCTTGAGGTTGCTGGTTCGTTTGTGCTCTGAACATACTGCAGAAAATATGAATTTTTATCCAAAAACAATCATAAGATGTGAAGACAATAAGATGAGTCGTTCTAAATTCAAATAGTCATAAGTAATTCCAGGCAAAATGCTCCCCCTTTTCAATGGCATTCATAATGTCGGCAACAAGTAGCACATTGTACAAGTCGTTCAATAATTCACAAAGGATTTGCGGGTGTTATACAATTCCAAAGTTTTGCACAAACCACATTGTGTATTCACAAGAAGAATTAAAATAACTAGGAACGTACACTTGTTTCTCCTCTGTCATAGAAAGTGAATTTCTATCCATGTGTATCAGGTGATCAATTGATCCGGTGCAGATACCTACGAATACGCAACGACTAATTTTTGTATATCGTCTGGCCGGCAAACACAATGGCATATGTGCACTTGGGTCTAATTAGACCGGCTCTTAAAACTGATTCTCGGTTGCATAATTTTGACCTGGATCAACCCAAGGGGTCGTATGTGTGTCACAACCCCGAAGCGAAGTCACTTTATTGATCCGACTGGCAACTACCCTTTCCGTAAAACAGGAACGCTTTCGCCCATAGATACATCACCTTTATTCTAAAATCATAGCCGACAACTGATACAGAAATAAAAAACCAAGTACACATGCTGGAGACGAATCAGAAGTCCATAATTTCTAACAAAGAGCTTTCTTACCATTTCATTACAACGCTCATTAGAAAAAAGGTGGCATTCAACATCGAATCCCCCACGCTTGTATCTATATTAGTATACGTGAGCAATTAGAATAAATGTCGCATTTTTATTTTACACAGAAAGCATGCCAAATAAGGGTACAGGAATCTCTCATGGGTAAGCCACATGATATCGCGACTCTTTAATCATAGGTTAAACGGCTATGGCTGTTGCTGCCAGCCTTGTGCCTCGACTCGTATAATAATACGGCAATTAAACAGATTGATAGTTTACGTCGGCTTTTGTCGAGCCGCAGACATCGATTTCGTAAACAAGCAAGTCGATTGATGGAATGGGTTAAGACGATCAAGAGAGATTTTGCAAGTTGCTATTTAATTGTCAGAAAAGTGTCGAGCTATAGCATGACCACCTGCCGTATCGTTATGCTAATGTTATCTGGGTGAAGGTTGTTTCGGATGAATGCGTTGCTTTCGGATGATATGAATCATTGAGATTTGTCTCGGATCAATCTCTATTTAAAATCACTCGTGATTGACCGGTTATAGACGCGCGACCGCGAAGGTAAGGACACTGTATGACTGTGTTTAGAGATTGAAATAAGACGCGATCTCTGCCGCGATTGAGATAGCACGGGAAAAGCTATACACTCGCCTTAGAACGAAGCTGAAGTGACCGATTGCGTGCACATATGCCAATTACGCGCGTGCATCGATGCATCATTATGCGCTTGATTCGATTCTCCCTGCAGCTGGACAGGTAGACTAAAGACCCTGCAGTTGCAACTTGCAAGAATGGGCTGCATTAGCCGCAGCGAGCGCGATTGTTGCTAGCAATAACAGTACCTCGAACGACGTGAATGAAAATTAATGATTTACATGACAATAATTTTAATATTCGAGGAAGCGTATCTAGGTTTACTTTGTGAATCGGCAGAAAATTGAGGTAATTTTCTGGACGTTAAAATTTTTAATGAACAATCTTTGCGGGCGTAATTGGCATTAATTAACTTTTGAAAGATAAGGAAAACATCTTCCTCGCGAGTCTTGACTGAGGAATGGCATGCCCGACTTTAAACCCACGAGAGATATTTTTTACGATTCATCGTGAACTTCCAGAGATGTCTGAACAATGGACGAGGTATGATTTTCGTTCAGAGGCACATAACATTATTATGATCGTAGCCTAAAGCTCGGCGTGCCTGTCTCATTTTCGCTCTATAGCCAGCCACAGAGTTTGAACTCGGCTGCAAATGTAATTAGACAAAAAAAACATGTTGATTACGTTCCCACATTATTACAGCTCGAATAATGAATGAATGTAAATGAACTCTTGGATAATAACCGCTACTGATCCGCGGTTCCCACCGCTCATACCTTACTATTTTTTAAAATCTCGTTTTCAAAGCTTGCTGTTACCTTTGTTGTTAACTATAATATGCATATAAATTCACTTTGCAGACAAAGTAACGGAACGCGGGTTTCGTACTGAAATTAATTGGCCTCTAAAGGTGTTTTCGCGTAGTTTTAAACACCTGGTTTTAGTTCGGTGAGATGACATATGTTGATTGCTGCTGCAGAAGCTTACACAACGAGATGTATTATTATACCACGCAATTATGCCTCGGCGACGAATTTACGGTAAAAGCCTGCACCATCCTCTGCTGCTACATACCTTGATGAAAACGAAGCACCAGTCTATTGAATGAGCGTGTAGGTACTCAAGAAAGTACTTACACCTGATCGTAATGTTAACAATATAGGTATGTTTGCGTAAAATTGTGTAAATATTGAGCTAATTCACTTATAAATCTTCGATTAAATTGTTACTTAAATTTAAAGCTTACAATAAGTACCGAACACAATTTAAACCCTATTAAGATTTATATAATTTAATTTCGAGTGATTATTTTTGCGTCGCAAGGAAAAACGTTTTCCGAATATCATTTGCATAACTAACACAATATTAATAACGCTCATCGTACAACGCGACTTCAAACTGAGTCCACGAAGACCTAGTTATTATTAAATAGGTTATCTTCTCACAAGTTCGGACTAGTTTTAATTAAAGGCCATTATATTAAAATCGAGATCGGATGTGAAACGTGTTATGCTTGACCAATAGAAATGGGCGATAAACCAAATCAAATATATGTATAGTAGCTAGAGTCTGCAATTATATTAAATTCTGATTGCCAATTCATTAATAGAAAACGAACTTCACATTATAACATACAACCTTCCAAATTTGGTAGTATCACATTCACAAAAGCAAACATATTATCATGCCTGCACCTGCTATGCTAATACAAATTATGAACACAACCACACTTTTTGGAAATTGTAATCGAGAGCGGTTCTATATCCAAAAATAATTTTTATTTCCCCATATATGCATGAAATTGTCTTGATCGTGGTTATACAAGATGATTGTAACATTGAAACGGCATCGCTCGCAAATGTATTGATTGAAAAATCGACCTCTTCCGCGCTACACTTTCGCTGGATCGCCCCAAAGGCGCAAAGAGTGTAAAATATTTACACACCATGAAAAATGCAAATTCAGTCATGAACAGTATATAGAGGCAGCCCAGCTTGCACCGAATCGATCCCGTCTGGCCAAGGATTTGTTTCCTTTCACACCTTTGCCACACCGGAGAATCGCTGTCGGTGAAATTTCTCCCAGATCTAGGGCCCTAAATTGTTTCTGAATATAATTAAACTCCGATTATAACGTGACATAATTCGACGTGATGTAAAATTCAAATGTTCGATAAAAGCGACAGCTACAAATCGCCATCATTGTGTGACTAATGGCTTATCAGAAAACTTTAGAACTTTGACTATTAAAATTGATTCGATATGATAATCTAATCAATACTTGCATCAAAAACATTTCTCAGACGTTAAAAGATGTGGTGAAACAATCCAAGTTTCAATCTTTCAGTTTGCAAGATATTTCTTATTGCCCGAGTGATAAATCCGTGTGCCACACTTTATCCTCTATCAGGCGTTCACTCTGCAGAGATGATCTTGATGACGCCTACAAACAGCTTCATTAACAGTAAAAAATTAATCTCTTTCTCGCTGAGCTAAGTAGACAATGGCTCGCTTGCTGGTCGCTAGCTGCCCACCTGTAATAGCATCTCTGGGTTTAAACGGTAACTGGCTGGTAATTCATCATTCTCCTTTCCAGGCGCACGATGCCATGTGTTTATTGGACCAGCCAGCTAAACCAATCTGTTCGGTAACACACTATGCAATTTAAAACCAGTTTCCAGACGTGTTGCTTACAGAACGCTCAATTATATTCAAATCTTTGCGCATGCAGACGTATTTCTAGGTATACAAACTCGTGTCATGTGTTACGATTCGGTTTGAGAAAGAAAGTGTGCATATTTGTTTTCAAATATTTTTGTCATAGAAGAGAAACACCTTCTCTACTTGTGGCCGGGTATAAAAAATAATTGTAAAACATTTAAGAAAAAACTTAAAAATAAGATTGAAACAGAATGACATCAAAAATCCACACAAAAAATTACTAAGTACTGAATGCGTTTTTTTGTGATAATTTAAGATTTTTCATTCTGAAGCGAGTTTAATATGGAACAAAACAATTATTTGAAATCTCTGGTAAATAAATATCCGCTTAAATTACTTCTATATTTTCCACAGTATTTTTTTTAAATTGCTCCAAGAACTGACGGCTCAATCTGACTCAATCAAACACTAAGAAAAGTTTTGACATGTAGATGATAATTTAATAAAGGCATTCTAGCGGAAAAGTGTTTGCGATCATGCCAGCGCCATCTGGCAAGGAAAAGTACACGGTGAAAGCGGAGGAAAATGCGCGTGCAGTTTTACCGACAATACTGGTAAAGCACGGCCACCCGCCGCGATGCGCGCAATTCCAGCCCCGGCCTACAGATAGCGTTTGCACCCTCCGATCGCTCGCAGCAGGGATGATACTCAGCGAAAACACTATACTTCACTTTTCCTGAAAATTTATACCACCGAATTTTTTGCTAATGCACCTTCCCACAGTGAAAATTTATGACGCTCATATGAAACAATCTGCTTTCCGCTGTTATTATTTAAATCATTACCTGTTCGTATTTGTAATTTCACGTAGTACATATGTAAATTAATATTCACTATCGACGTGTCTCATATTTTCTGTTCCTATACCAATCTGGTCTGTATTGGAGCTCTCACCATCGGCCATGTATCTTGGATATGATAGCCAAATGCTTTCACATAATAAATATAATGGCTAATCTATACATTATAATCTAATGTTTTAAATAAATGCTGCAAGCACCACCGTTGCTTCATTGCAGAAGGGAACAATTACACTGCTCCATTAATAGAGCGATAATAAATCAAATAACAGGGAGGATTTTCATTTCTAAATATTAATGAATAGAGAGCACGTATGGCGCGCCAGCTAAACTTTACACTCACCACATTGTGTTAAATATCAAATACGCGCGGATGAATAGCTTAGCGTTGGCGACGGCAATTGTGGAATGGGATTAAATGCGTTTGCAATCGCGCAGGGGGTTATACATATTGTGCCAGTGTGGGAATTATTGTAGAGGGTCAGCTAACCAACGGGCTGCCGCTGCTTCTGCTGTTGCTGCTGCTGCTGCTGCTGCTGCTGCTGCTGCTGCTGCTGCTGCTGCTGCTGCTGCTGCTGCTGCTGCTGCTGCTGCTGCTGCTGCTGCTGCTGCTGCTACTGCTAGTGCTACTGCTGCTGCTACTGCTGCTACTGCTGCTGCTGCTGCTGCTACTGCTGCGACCACCTTCAATTAGTTATCACACAGCAAAACCCAAGAGAAACGACAGAGATACATTGCCTTGTGGGCATTACTCAAAAATGTAAGCCACACATTTCTTGAGTTGCATAAGCATATGCTTGAAAACACGGACTTCAATTAAAAGTGAGGGATGCAGATGCACATTGTTGAAAGATGAGGGTGGATGTTGGCTTGAATGAGGTGTGTGTCTGTGCACACGAGAAACATAATTTTGAGTGTGCGATACCACGGAAGCTATTTGGCCACGTCGTGGTATGGGGTGCAGGGGGGTATTATTCATTATGCGGTTTCTTAATGAAATTGCAAAGTTACACTGGCGTCCAGGCAGGGTATATTAATTACTGCCCGTTGCCACTTGCTTCGGGTAGGGCAGCTGACCCTTATTGGTTGTGTTAGGGCTTGGGCAAAGGACGCCTACTTCGAAGACTATCTTGGTTGTGCTCTAAGCATTCGTTGAGGTGGAAAATCTCGGTGCTTTCCTCTCTCATATATCCAGAAGGTTGACGAAAGTGACATAGTCGAAACACTTTTATGATTTTATCAGTTATTGCACACATTTTTGATATTGCTCTAAGATTTCATAAAAGATATAACATTTCATAGTCTGATTTTTTGGTAGTGCTTCCACCTACTTGCATCACAACATGGCCGTATATAATATAGAATTTCCTCTTTGTTGTATAAATCATATGGCATTTACTCGAGACAAGAGGAGCGGGGAATATAAATAAATATCCCACTCTGTTTTATTCATATAATGTACCTCAGGTTTAGAGCAAAGATGATGACAATATCCAAAGAGCTTAGAACATAAGTAGCTACTGTGCGTCTTCGGCTCTGGGGTAGCTCGTAAATCAGACGGGGAGGATTTACGAAGATTCTTCCTCCGCGGGTACACGTTCCCTCGTTCGCCTCGGCGGCTGAGGAAGCAGTTAACAATATTTTGCGGAGCACGCAAGTGTTTTTAGAATGTTATGAAATTCTCCTGCTACCAAACGTTGCTTTTCCACATGGCATACGATTTATCGCGACTGTTGGTTAATTTTCAAAGTTTTCATCGGGGAAAAGCATGGAGAAAAATCAGTTTCCAGCCGTGTCGACGCCATGTCGCATCTAAGAGACATGTCCAAGGGAAATGCCTCGCCAAACAACTTGTCGCTACTGCCCTGGGGTTCTTTAATCACCAAGTAATTGTTCGCGTTGAATCAGTGAGCAACCAGTTCTGACAATCATAACCTATAATCTAGTGATCTACAATTAAGTTTCACGCGTCACAAAGCTTCTCTTTTGCCTTTGCCGAAATGATGAATTTAAATTCTGAGAATCAAATCCTGTTTTTCCTCCTTTGAGTCGCTATTTCGGATGCACAATGTATTTTCCGAGACGGATTTGCCTGTAGCATATTGGTCTAGGCGGATTATTGAGTGGGCGAAGGCAGATCAAAGTCCTATAGTCCAGCTCTCTGTTCATTCAGTTAGCGGGTCCACGGGGATGGAGGAACGGATGACCAAGCAAAGGCCGCCGCCGCTGCCGACTAGAAGTAATTAAATCTAGGCGAGCTGGCAGCAGGTAGGGAAATTTGTGTATGCCTCTAGCAGAGAGAATCGCCGTTAACAGTCGATCGCGCAGAAATGATCAAACTGTGCTCCAAGCTTTCAATAATATATGTTTCACATAGGTGTGATTTTTTTATGTCCAATGTGAGTGATTTACATTCAACTTGCAATGACTTTCAACTTGCAAAATGCAATGCTTGCTTGAGTTGTCATTTGCTGATTGCAATTAACGGTCGATCATTTTCTTTTATTGTTAATAAACCAATACATGACAATTACCGCAAAAAACTTGCCAAATAATATCGGCCCTATAAGGGAGTTTCTCGTTACAATTGTTTCAGTTGATATATATAGATATAATAATAATTCAAAATTAATCAGCCCGCGATTTTTCATTAAAATTCATGAAACTCAATATTATTCCTGGGTGATAAATATGAGAGAGTACATTTTGCAATAATTCACTAATTTATTAAAACCCCTACCAAACTGGCACAAATAAACCGCCGATTTCAAAAAGTCTCAAGTATGATCTAGCTTGTCAGCATCAGCGTTGGAAGGCAATTGCGGTGTTACAAACGCCACCACGCTGTTGCTTGCGTTTCTTTCCTATTTCGCCTTCACTTTCAACAGAGGGACGTCCTCTCTAATCAACGCGGCGGCCGCTTTTTGGCCACAACCCACACAACGCCATCCAGGACTAATGAAGTTAAACATACTGCCCTTTTCAAAAATGTACGACTGCCACTGGACTTCGGATTTCACGCGCATAAAATTTAAATTTTATCTGATGAGAAATGTCGAGAGATTCTGACTGTAACGTACTTCCAGTGTTATTTATTTATGAAAGCACTGTGGGTCAAGCCATCATTAAAAACGAACAGTTAGCGCGTATACGCCATTGCCATGCCTCCGCTAATCAACATAAAGATTTTCTGCACATCCGTTCAAATCACATGCTCCAAGTCTTCAAGTCTTCAAGTCATGAAAGAACGGAGCGAGTCGCCTACTCGCTGACCTTGTGTGCGCAATCCATGCTTCTTACTTTGGCACCGTCTTTATTCACCTGATCTTAATTAAGGTGGATTGCCGCCCCGTCGCGTCACCCCTCGCCGCTCCCCTCCCAGCACTCGTGTGCCTACGCGGAAATGCCCAGCGCTAGCCGCGAAAACGCTGACTGCGTAGATGAAATTTATGTTCAACAATGTTTTAGTGTTATTGGTTCTAATTTGTGGAAGTGGTAACGTCACCAGTGTCTGCAAAAAGAGCGATGAGTGTGTGCGTGTGTGTGTGTGTTTTGGCGCATCGATGAAGTGGGGGAGGGTATGGATTTGGTGTGGGCCATTTGCAGCGTTCTTGTGGTCCGTGCAGGGCGTGTATCGTACGTTGGTACACGCTGATGCCACGGTCGGCGGAATCGTAAAAGTGACGTGAAATGTGTTTGAATGGATTCAATCATCTGAGCTGTGATGCGAATGGCATCCCTAAAGGCCTCCCTGCACCAAACCCCTAAAATTGCCACCCTTTCGGCCGGCATGGCACAGTGCGTCGCTGTGGTCGCGACTGATGATCGATCAATTGGTCGACCAAATGCGGACCAGGGAAATTATTTCAACAGCAGCAATTGACAACAGTTTTGTATAATAGACATGCTAACCTCTACAGTTAACACTGTAAATTGAGAATTGATATTTTCTGTTCTGTACTTCTTGGGGGTCAGAAAAATGCATGAATAAAATCGAGATTATCGAAAGAAATAACAGGATTTTAATAAACCAACACAGCCAGTATAACTGCCCATAGCTAAAAAAAATTCAAACATGAAATTTTATTTTTAACAGAAATAACATATTGTGTCTCGTGCCATAAACTTTTACAAATTTGTTATGTAAATCAGCATTTCTTTGTAGGTACAAGCGGCGGCCTTGTATCCAGGCTTGTACACCTATACCCTCTTGTCCACAACGTCTCGATAAACCGGGGGGCCCGGCCTCTTCATAATCGTATCAGCGAGCGGCAACGTCGTGTTTCATGCCATCTTCCCTTTTTGTGGCCGGCAATTTCCATAAAATCTTCTCGGCCTCTCCGCGCATCTCCGCGCAATATAGCACGGCAAACGACGCCCGTGCCGCGCTGCAATATGCCAGATTATTGTTAGGCCAGCCCGGAAAATGATATTGCGAATGCAAAGCCCTTCCACGAGCAATTTTGATTCTGGAAAGAAAAAACTATACGAATTTCTTTCCCGCTCGTTGAAGGCGAGAGGGGCGATGGAAAAATATCCGGGGGGAGGAAAAACCGGAGAATGTCAAATTTAGATGTATAACATGAGGAATTGCACGAGTTTTGCATCATTTCTTTTATCGAGCTCCGATATTCTATAGTGTGAAGGACGAATAATGAAATGTTTTCGGGAAGCTACACCTTTATATCGTTAAATTTAGAAATCAACGGCCGGCTCCATTTCATCATCTTTGGCACAACAAAAGCTTCCCATGGATTCTCTTACAGTTAAACACATCACTATCAATTATAAACTATTATACCCTAAAATAATTACATATTAGCTATTTAATTATCGTTACACATTCAAATATTTACGAGCAATTAATTTTAATTAGAAGTTTAGCCGACCTGTACAACAATAGAACGCTGTATCGTGTCAGCAGAATCCTTTTCATAAGATCGCCGCAGTCGTAATATTATAGATTTCATCATAATAACAGTGCGAAGGCTGACCGCAGCCTGCCTGCCTGCTTTTGAGACGGAGAACTCCCCATCTCCCAGATGCTCGCCGACGTATGATTGGAACGTACACCGCCTTAGGGTCGGCTTTGAGAGAGACGCCACCTCCTTGGGACGAGTCGACAATGCCCGTCGCCGGGACATGAACACGGGGCCTCGACACAGACCTCAAGATGCGGCCCCAGAGAGCCAGAGGTAGACGGGCAGCGTGCAGCGAGATGCTAGACGATAAGTTACAAGTCCCTCTTGTGCACGCTCAATTTCCCGGCAGCGAGATTTCTTCGTGTCGAGCGCTATGAAAGACATGAACTTTGCAAGTTTTACGTAAATTGAAACTTTGGAGCCCGTTTGAGAAGTTGGAAGTTTTTTTTTGTGATATTTCAGTTATGAATCTTCTATTAAAGGAAATTCTTTTGGGGAAAGTTTTGCACTTAAAATTCATTTTCAAGTTATTAAAACGTCTTGCAAGAGAACGAGACCGTGGTATCGAATCATTAGTGTAGTTCGAAATTAGATTCCGTTTACTTTGGAGGGTAGATTCTGTTAGCTATAAAAATAGTCTTGAAGCAAGCTGACGAATCTATACTGTGAATTTACTGAGCTCGCCTGGGGAACAATGCCAGTATTCCGTCCCCGCTTGTTCATAAATGACGATCATTGATCAACACGAACAGTCGTCATGTGATGGTATTCACTGCCCAACGCCAGCCATTCAAATACTCAGACAGAATTTGCTTCAAATTCACCGAATTCACATCCACCCGCATGCCACATTAACTGAAATGTAAACTAAATGCCAATTGTTTCCCCAGCTGACAATAGCAGCAAATGAAGGATCCCAAACAATGTACAGTCGATCATGAATCATGATTTATCTACCACTTTTAAAAATTGGAAGGAGAGATAATCTCTATTCCATTTTGAACACCGACTCAGCCACCAACTCATGGGATGCTCTCGACTTTGAGCTAGGTAACTCCATGATCCTCTCAACTCGATAACGTATGTGATGAAATGAGATGTTCACACGTTTTTCATAAGAAGTCGTTTCGCGCGGCCGTACTTTTCCTACCCTTAGCCATGTGCCAACAATTCTCACACATTCTTCTTGCGGCAACGCCGGAGTCTGGGGCCGCTCGCGTGGACGAGAGATTTTTTTACTCACATCCCATCGCGTGTAGCACTCACGAATCAAGGCGCACGCTGCAAGGATCTGCGAGACTCTTCAAGGGTTTCGAGTAATCACATAGAAACTCAAAAAGATCTGCGCTTGATTAATTCGAATCATAAATCCTTAACGAGTCGCGATTCAAGAGCTTTTTGCTTATTTCTTTAGAAACTCTTTTTGCAGGGAATTCAATTCATTTCTTTCCGTGATGCTGCACAAAAACGCGTGTGAATGATAATCTTTCGTAGATGCTACCAAAATATCAGCAGACTATCGCCTCATGTCACGAGTTAGATTGAGAAAAGTTTCAGTCCCCTCTAGCAAAGAAAAAATAATCAAAAACTCTACGTGATTTTTACACCCTCGTCCGCGTTGCCGTGAATATTCTAATACGAAGCCTATTAAAACATCTTAGCAAGTGGCCAAAATGAAAACGCGCACTCCTTTAATAACAAAAACTTACTCTTCCAGTCTTCATCTTCAAAGCGGTTTGCATTTAAAATTTTAGATCATTTCCTAAAAGAAACTGCAAGGCGGGTCTAAAATTTTCGTCATTTTATTTATGAACAGCATGATATTAAAGCTCGAATGACTTCAGCTGCCTGCTTCCAGTGAGTCATCCCTGAAAGGTCTGGATTCTGGAATGTGTTCGCTGCGTTTTGAACGCCGCTTTAAGCCGATTCCGACGCCGACGCTTTCAGCTCTGGCTGCAACAGCGTCGGGACGCCAGCAGGGACTTGTAATCATTTCCCCCCTAGCTTTTGCCCCTGGAACGTCGCACATGAGAGTCCTAACCATAGAGGCGCAACCCCTCCACCACCCCCCTCACCCGTACACCACCCAAAACACCCCCCTTTTGATGTCATAAACACCCACAAGTCAGCAGGCTTCGTCAGAGAGACATTGTTCAAGGTGGTTTACATAAGGTTTGCCAATTCAGATCCGCGAGGAAACGACGCGAAAGCCGATGTCATTAATCTATGCACGGTGATCCAGAAATAAAGAACGGTGTTTGCTTTGATGCTGTTTTATGTTTTAAAATAAAGTACCTCGATACTATAAACTGCATTCCACATTGCAAGCATGATGAGAGCACGAGCTTCACTGAGTTATTTCGCAATCAGCGTTGAAATTCAAGCGTTCAAAGTCCCCAAAATATTGTTTAACATTTTGAAAACAAGCCAAATTTAATTTAATTACAATCATTCGATACAATCCAAACCAATTAATAATAATGAAACATGATAATGAAAAACATGCAATGCAGATATTGCACGTCATAATCTAGCACTCTATCAAATGCACGGGAATGAAATTACACTCGATTCCCATCTATTTGCCACCAAACGGTGATAATACCGCAGCCGCAGCCATGGTGTGTACTTAGCATACGACCGCCTCCATGGCCACCACCGTCCGATGCCGGTCTACTATATCAGGTTCCATCGTCGGCGCTCACAGCTACCCAACCCCCGATGTTCGCCAGCTCGGATGACACGGCCTAGCCACCGGGGGTGGGTGCAGGGGGTGTGTTTGGGGTGGCGACAGCCAGACAGTCCCGAAGGACGCGTGTGGGATTAGGTTTTATAATAAAACAAAAAACGTATTCTGCACCAGTATGTGCAACCCCATTCATTATCGTCCAGGAAAATATGACAAATCCGGTGACGGTTTGTGTAGTATACGATTTTGAAATTGAAAAGAAAACAGCGTATTAATTTTTGAGACTAGCCTTTCAGCGGTTGTAGATGCAGGGTTTTGCTTTTTGTGGTAGAAAAGAATCCTTTTGCGTATGTTTTGATTTTTTCGTTTCTCTGGAAGTGTGGTGATAATTTTTCTTTTGTCCGCCGCGCCGTTGGTGCAGATTGGCGTGTTTTGGTGAAGATAACGCGATTCGGCGTGGGCAACGTGCTACAAATGCGCTTTGAACGTCCAGAGGGAAAAGCCGCGGGAACGTCGATGCTTGAATGGTAATGCACTTGCATTGCTCGACGCCAAGACTGCGAGAACCCATGTGCGAACTGTAAAAAAAAAACCAGATGGATGCAATTTATGACTGAATTCGTGGTACATAGGATACGGGAATATTGTTCAATATACTGATTTTTCTTTTCTTGTTTTTTGTATTCGGATTTCAACAAGGAATATATGGTTTGATATAAGATATATTGCGTGTATTTCTTACAAGCATCTGAAGACGTAAGAACGATTTAGTTGTGTTGACAACCATTCTGACAAATGTTTGTGCAAGTCCTCTATACGATAATCATTGAAAGTGGAATTGTTCTATAGGGTTCTGCATTATAACTTTTTTGGCAGTTAATGTTGGAAACTGAGCGCAAATTTGAGCTAAGCAATCGTGTACCAAGCATATTCTTAAAATCTTCCCCTCATCGGTTGAAATTTAATTGTCACCCTTGTCTCACTGCTCTTTTCTCTAGTCAGAGGTTTCGCTAATTACATTAGCATGCACGGGGGCAATTAGTAATGCCACTATAGAGAGCATCATACCTTCTTACTTGGCTCAGCACAAATTATTGTTAAGTTTTTGGTACCTCAGGGACCTGAAGAGCATCTTATTTCGCCCCGAAACCGGCGCGTTTCGCGTAACCCGACGCATCTTGCACGTTCGCACCCCAATCATCAGTTTCGCTTCATTACCCTAGGAGCATTCACACGCAACTAGATATCTGCGTTGCAGCTAGAACCGTCCACAACTTTATCCAGCCCGTTTAAAGGGAAATTGTGTGTTGCATTCGGTCATGAGCTGAATCCTTGCGAATTGTTATTCGAGGGGAGGGTTATGATGATTATTACATTCTACTTAGTCTGTTCCTAGAGAAAGTCTAGTTTTTTACTTCATTTGGACGTGTCTAGGAGCATTGAAACTTGCTTGAGATAAAAGTTTGATTGAATTTGAAACTTTATCAAAGTTCGCAGTATCACGGCGAAACGAAATTGAGGCAAGCCCTAAAGAAAATGATCTATCCATCAGAGAATCCAAAGATAACACTCTCTCTAAAAGATATGGCTTCATGTTTACAAGAGAGATGAAATTTTAGTCCATGACACACGGGTGGCCACTGCACTGCTCTATGAAGCATCATAGGAAACTTCGACTATGCAGGTACGAGGCATAGAATTACTTCACCAAGTTCGCAACAAACCATACACTAGTCTCGGCGCCTGAACGCAACCCGCAGACCAGGTTCGACCTGGCACTTCCACCATTAACTACATCCAACCCGGCCACACCACCTAATTTTACATACACAAAAGATGCACACGATTGTAACGTACCAGCTAGCACAATGTAATGCCACGTGTCAATGTGGGAAAGTGAACAACTGCCTAAACCCTAACCGATAGAAATTTAATGGTAATGTAACAAAAACCAAGTGACGTCGTCAGACCGTTCACCTCGCGATCGTTTATCTAACGCAGTCAAAATCACCCATTCATTTTCAAGCTACTTATCATAAAACCACCATAACTCAAAATCTTATCTCGAGCCACGATCGCGTAATTCCATCTTTCTCCGTCGTGGCTTGTGCATATCGGCGTCGGAAATCGATGTCCCACTTGCTCGGCAGCAGATAATTCACCGAGCCAGCCAGATCTTCGACGCGCCCACAGCCGTGGCTTGTTCCCTCAATATGTGAGTACATCAATAGGGTTTTGTATTTGTCTCCGTCCCTGACGCGCGTTCCCGCGGGACGTATACAGAAAGGAAGACTCCGGGCCGCTTCCTCGCCCCTTGCCTTCCCTTCCGTCTCACCTCCCACCGTCATTTGAATCTATAATAGAACTTGAAAAGCTGGCTGCTGCCGCACCGGCTTCTTCTCATGGCCGCGCGTCTTAACTCCATGCTCATGGCTTACCCCTGAGGCTTCGCGCCTCTCGTATGGAACGACTAGAGATTCACCACTAGCTTCACCACGTAGCTGGCCCGGCCCACTATTTTGCATTGCATTAAAATTTCATCTCTTCCGCAATGGTGTGTGTGTGTGTTTTTTTCTTTCTTCTGGCCAGGTTTTGCTGACGAGCGTAAGTGTTTACCGGGCGTTCAGGATTCTTCGCACGCCGTCGCTTTGGGCAATTGGGGGACGGCAGGAAGTAATACTCAGTTATGTACTTTATGCCTGATGTGCGTTCTCTTGTAGACGACGTCGCTTATGCCGTGACGCGTTGAGGCTTGCTCAGTCTGTTGGCGCATGCTTAGGGAAATTAGTCGCCTAATGAGTATTAATTAACTGAGTCATAACCTGAAATAACACTGGCATCCCACTGACTTGCCCAAGTAAAGTTTAAGTATTGTGATGTAAAAGGTGCAGGGAGTCCTTGAAATAACATTTCTTAAGTTTTCTTTTAAATTGTTATTTTAATTAACTTAAACTTAACTTAAGTTAACTCCTCAAAGTCAGACTTCACCAGGAACCCAGCGGTGCAGAGCTTATAATTAATTCAGCTTTTGTACTATATGCATAAAAATATACAATTTAACTCTTTTATTTAACTATAATTGAGACACCTGTAAATAAAACCTTATGAGTTAAGAATATTGATAACGAAGATATTGTACCGTTTCCAAAATACCAATGGAAAAAAATCTTAGCAATCTGTGTCCATTTGGATTTTTTTTCTCTTTTGGAAAACTATAGTAGTCAAGCAAACGACCGAGGCGTAGAAATTTTATATTGAATATTATCACCGCTCGTTGCGAGAGTATAACTTGCGGAAAAACATGATTGTGGGGGAATATTGCGTCTCTTAAGACGCTGTCAAACAGCGTCGTGAGCATCGTAAGTCTGAATGGTTACGACGGTGAAAACAGCTAACGAGACACTTTAGGCGCAAAACTTCGCAGCATCGCTCTACGCATTATGTTGCCGCGGTTATCCGCAATATTTTCCGACGTAATTACATTTTATGACTCCTAACGGGATTACAAGACCACGCGAAAATTGTCGCTGTTTGCAAAATCTCGGCCGAGAGTTAAAAATATATGTCGAGCACCTACGCAGCGCAAGGCACCCTCTGCTGGGAGCCTGCCGAGAGTGCGTTTTGTTTGCAGTGTCTCCACTTGGTGCGTGCGCGTGCGTTGCTGGTGCGTGTTTGCCGGCGTATTCATGATGCGGTTTCCAAGCTGCTTGCTTTAGAATAGAGTACTTCGTAATAACGTCTACTCGGTGTACCAAAGCTACAGTAGTCGCGCATGAATTCTAAATCTAAATCACGCCAGTAATTTGTTTCATGTGGTACCAAAAAGCAACCAAAGGGTGGTAAATATTGAAATAATTTTAAATTGCGTTTCACCAACACGATAAGTGTTTTTTACTGTTTTGGAAAACAAATTAGTAGATTGTACATATTTATTGATGCACAGTCGCAAATTTTAGTAAAAGATAGTGTAGCGTTTGTTGATTTTTCTGATATATCCATTTTTCACAGTGTTTGGCAAAATAAAAAATTGTATTCTAGTATTTTTTGGTCTGTTATGGACTATTCCATCCTGGGTTGGAAATGCGTGAAGCTGGCTTAGCTCGGGTTTCAGTTGGCGTGGATTGGAGGCTGTTGTATCCGGGTAAATTAAAACAAATATTAGCCGAGACGAGCAGCATCTCGACGAGATAGATTGCTGCGTCTCCCGCGGGAATGATTGTGTCACGGGCACAAAGAGGCATTCTACCGCGTTGACAGGATGATGATAGCACACAGAAGATAACCTTCTTCAGAGTGGACGGCAATTTTTTTTCAGTTCGCTCTAATAATTTAGTAACTGCGGCTACCCCGGTAAGAGTAAAGGATGAAAGGCGGAGGTAAAGCCATTATCTCTCTGTAGATAGGGGATGGTTAATAGGTTTACTAAACTGCTTGATGAATGATGAGAACCCAAAATAGGGCAGATATTATATTGGACCTCAGCGAGGTTCACGGCAATAACGCCGGATTTGTGTTCTTGGCCGAAGAGGATTGCGATACGATACTCTGATTTCAAAAGCCCTATTTTTGAAATAGCCAGCCTTTTGTGCAGAAGCGAAAACATCCATTCCGAAAATTATCTGCTTTGCAAACAGAACACACAGCATTTTCACAGAATACACCGCCGAGGAAAATACTCTCCATTTCCCTTGTCATTTGTAAACACCGTCTACCTCACACTCTCATACACCTATCTCCCTCCAAAGCATAACGGCATATTTCTACCTCATATGCAACGGCAAAAATTTAATTTAAATAAACACCGCCATAAAGTAAAGTAGGTAACACCGCTAGCTGTAACCAAAAGGATTAGAAATTTGGTCCATGCGCTCGCCCCAGCTCCACATCCTCGTATCTAACGCTCACGGCGTCGGCGGCATCGGCGTCGGCGGCTGCGGCGTCGGCGTCGGCGTCGAGCCAGAATCGATCCGCCGGCGGTCGCACAGCGGCGCTCCTGTTTCCCTTGCAGAGACGCGACGTCGACGGCGCCGACGCCGGCGCCTCTATCCCCGTCGATTGGCCCTTGATTACGTCATCCCAGAATCCACTCGGGGTGCCAGCCCCCCGTTCAAGTCATCTCGCCTGCTCCTGTGCGTTGCTACAGTGATGCTGTACCTGCGGCACTAGCCAGTCGAGGAGACCTCGTGGAGGCCACAACAGCTGTTTTCGCATTTTGTCTGTCGGTGTGGTCGTGTTTGGCTGGTGCACCCCCTGCGCGGGTTGCTCGCTGCATCTCTGGTGAGTCATACTCGGGGTGTGCATGGCTTTCACGGGAGATGTGGCGATTTCGGGGGGTGGGTTTGGGAAATTCGAACGGCGGTCGGGCGAGCGCGCGGACTTGTTTTTGGACAGCATGTGGACGGGTGACTCATCGCGCGACGAAGGGGTTTGGGTCGCGGGGGCGGTCGCACTTGCCCATTGCAATGCGGCAAAGTCGAAATTTGTACTTGACGGGGTGGACAGAGGTTGATACTTGCTTGTGATTAAATTTCACTGGTAAATAAACAGATAAAAATATGAAATAAATAAAATTAGGATATCCATAATATGGTTTCACATAACAAGGCTTGCTATTATTAGTTTTCGAAGTATATGTACTAGATTTACTGAAATGACACACATTTTATTTAATACACGTCGTTATTTTTAGCCGTAGTTTTATTTTGTTCTATCAACAAAGACTCATTTACATACTTATTGTTAACGGTATAGCGAGAGAAAAAAAAGTTTGATAACCATCACTCAACAAGTTCACAGTGTAACCTTCGAATTAATGCCAAGAACCAGAATATTTTGCATAACGCGCACGGCAAATTGCCATATATTCCTTTTCACACCACCTAGATTTCCCTGCGTGTCAACAAAACAGCTGAGGGACGCGACGTAAGCCGCGAGCAATTGGCCTGCAGCCGTGACACGTGAGGCATCACGAGCACCCGTGTGCTCCGTCGATCACGGATTAATTATACCCTGCACACGCTGATCTCACGGAGAGTCTGCATAGTTGACTGGGCAAACAATCCCGGTTACCAATGCGCTAGAACGGTGCTAAAACACACTTTATTACAACCACTGAATGACTATTATTTAGTTTTCTTCTATTACGTCTTTCGGATCTTTGACTTGTTAACTTGTGACTGATGGTCCATTCTGTGCATCCCGTAACCAAGGGCAAATCAGACCAGATTTTTAAATAGCCTCAATATAAATAGATCAATCATAAATACAACCGATTCATTCAAATGTCACTACAGGGACACATTTAAATTTCAAATACATCTTAAACCCAACGGAGATAATCAGACTAGAAATCAATTTCGAACGCTTCAATCACCTTGTCCTGGCCATGGGCTGCATTGTTCCCGAGGTCAGACCAGCGTGCCTTCATGAATGCAGGACAATGCATGCTCGCACCTAATGGTTATGCCCGGAGCTGCCCCCTGTCTTTTGTACGACTTCACCCCTAGATCATTATCTGACGAAGCCAAGAAAGCAAATGCAGTTTGTAGCGCCACGGAAATACCTTCGGCGATTTGCGTGCATGCGATCCGAGGCGCTGCGGTCGACGTTTCGGGGGTGTTCACTGCTCGGGGGTGGCGGCTGTGATTTGAATTGTTTATGCTAATGATGCACATTGTCAACAATCAAACGGGTTGGATTTTGCTGATGTCGACGGAAGAACTTGCCAGGCGGTTGTTTAATGAAAATGTAAATAATTTAAAGACGGAAGAGAAAATTTAGACAAGGATGCATAGAAATTACTGTGAAATACGACGACATGGTTTTATAACAGAGAACCAAGCGTGAAGGTTTGAATGCATATGCGTTAAAAATACAATTAAGGGATTGAATGTAAATATTTCGAGCTATGCTATGTCCACGTTTTAAAATTTAATATGAAAAAATGATAAAAATCCTAATGATCTTTATTAGAATATAGAATACAATCTAAAAATGGGTTATGTACCACCTTGCCCTGGCAGGGCTGCTAGCTGCTAGAAATTGAAGCACAATCTGTCAGTTTTCCAAGAAGTGCGTCTCACTTTGTTTCGCCCCACGCGGTGCATCTTTGTTGTGTATTCTGCGCGCGGCGTAACGAGCAATTAGGGATGAGCCCCGCTGCCAGCCGACTGCAGTGTATATTTTATCCCGCAGTGGGGTGAGGGTGGGTGGCTGCGGGGGTGAGGGGATGACTCAAGTGTCCCATCTTTATGAATCTTCCTTCCTCCTTCCCCCCCGAACTCACTTATTAGCAGGGCTTAAAGTAAACGTGATCACGTCATGCGGACGGTACGCGAGAGAGCCGAGGAAATATGTCCTATCTGTTTTGTACCGATCGGCCGTCCACTTGAAAATGTAATTTCCATTGTACACCTGAGCGAAAGACGCGGAAATATAAATCAAGGGCTGGTTCCCCTTTGTTATCATTTCTTTCGTACTGCGTTGATTTATTAGAAACCAAAGGCGTTATTTTCTTGCGTTTTGGGGAGGGACAGTCAAGAAGATATAACCAATGTTGTTTTCAATTTCCATACATTGTTTCCTACATCGTTTCCCGCTTCTTATGTTTCTCCAGAGGCAAAGTTTCCTTATAACATGTCCTTTCTATTTCCTAATTACAAACTCTCAGCCTAGCTCACTTCAGAGTTATTTTCAACGACAAAGACGTCGCTAATCACCACACATCGGAATCTCTTTGAAGCTCCGTCTCGTCAGGAATTTCTCATGTACAAAATCTGATGCGCTCTCACGCGGCGTTGCAATAAACTCAATTCCGATGCTATTTACCGAGAATTGAAATTCACCTCTGCGCGTTGTCCGCCATTACTCATGTAGATGTGTCGCGGTTGCATTTAGAGGGGGCAGGGGCGACGTGTGCTTGATATTAGGGTGGGTGGTTAGGGGTGCGTTTTATGTGCAGGGGGTGGGCGGGCGGTTGATGCGTGCCGGGTGCGATCCGTGCCTGGTACGTGCGTAACGGTCACTTGCCGTTCGAGTGGCAGATAAACAGAAATACCACGGCCCATCGCGTACAAGTGAACGAGTAAGAACATAAAAATAACATGTTCACGCTTGTTCTAAAATGGGATCTCGTCATCGTGATGGCTGGCTTTACCGATAGAAGCTTGCGGAGATTTTTTTCTTGCCTCGTTCTTTTTCATCGTGTAATTTGACTTGTCTCGAACATAATAATAGCGCCTTGCTGCTGTTACTTTGTTTCTGAACCGTCCGAGTTCATGCAATTAATGGATAATTGATTATTTTATAGAATTTGTTTGACGTTAATTACTCCTGCTAATGAAATCGAATTAGCATATCGGATGAGCCCAGGAGGATTAGCGGCGCGCCCTCGAAGCGAAGCGGGGAAGCCCGGGGTCTGCGGTTTGGGGTGTAACACGGCTTAAAACAATTCTATCTGCGGACTTAGAGTCTGCTCGTGATAACGAACCACGCCTGAGTTACTACACCTTGGCCGGAGGGACGAAAATACTCGTACAACATTTTACTTGCTGTTATTTCCACGCGCAGAGTGAGAAATCCCTCGCTAAGCTCTGGCTGACCCGTGGACATTTTCACAATTCATTTGTTGGCGACAAGTAAGAAGCCTGAACTGTGAACTGTCAGTGTCCGAATTTAAGTCTGGACACCATCCGAAAGAAGGTCACCTTTTCCGAATTTTATTCTAAGATGTTAGAAATTGACGAAAACAAAGACATAAATTGCATTCGATTGCAGAGGTATCGTGTCGTGAAAATGGTCTCCCTCCACTTCTCTGTTTTTCGAGGAGCGAAACAAGCAGCCGTCTAGGCTCTCCAACAAAGAGTTACACACATCCGTGAAAGGTGGTTCTCTAACTTTTGTTAATTCGGGAACAGTGTCGAGGAATCGGTTTCCAATCACAGGAGGGTTAAGCCGAGAAGTTTCCCAACGGAGCCAAGTTCCCAACGGAACAGTTTTGTCGGTAGGATCGTCTAGCCATTCGGAGATAAGTCGAAGGGAAAGTTTTTTAATCTCTGTCCAATGACCGGGGTGGCTGCCAAAATTTTCGCTGGATCCAAAACGAGGGAATGCGATGGCCGTCAGATGCCAAGGGTTAAATGGGGGTTGGCATCTTTATTCGATACCTCTGGGAAATAGATAGCCGCGTATAAAAGCCAGTTTATGGGATGAAAATGAAGAATGTGCAATATCGCGCAGATGAAGCCCGACGGTTGTAGCACTAAATTACCCAGCAAAACATTCGATATATAAAATAGTAAGCTCGGGCTGCTCCGCTTATTTGTTGTCTGCACGAAAGTAGACGAAAAAGATCAGATAATTAACCCGGTTAAATGGGTATATTATCTAGATCCACTTAGGGTTTGTACCACAATTTTGAATGTAATTTTATCCCAGTAAGTCTTTACCAAATCGATGCAACTTATTTTGCATGAAATTTCAGCTTAACCATTACAAACATTATTTACAAACTCATGGCGAAACGAAAAGCGAGCTACAATTCTATTTCCATGCTCTGCACCGCAAGGATTTATGAACACAAAACTCAGCCGGCGAAAACTTTCGCAAAGTCCGGAAGCAAAACGAGTAGCGAACGGAAACGGGCGGATTGTTAATCGCTGAGCGCAACTCGCGGCACCTGCGAGTCTAGTGTTTGGTCATTTCGACGCCCCCGCGCACACCTCAGCGCTCAGGGAGTTTGCTCGCTCGAGAAGAAGATAAACAAACGCCACGACAAAGACGTCGTCGTCGTCGGCGTCGGTAATCAAAAAGTTGCCTCGGCGTGCTGGGAACTGTTCGATGCCATCCAGACGGCGTGTTTGTGCTGCACGTTGCCTCCGGCCACCAAGTCCCCGGGGATGCTTTCTGCTGGAACGTCTTCCTCCAGAGACTTTCATTGTTTCCTCCGTGCCCGCAAGATATATAAGATATTTGAAGGCGACGACACGTAGAGAAAGGGAGTCCCGATACACGCTTCTTTGTCTGAGATTTTAGTGGCTGTTCTTTGTGTGAAGACCATCGGGGTGTAATTCATACTAGATTGATTTCGGACTCCATACTAAAGCTAGCTTTGCTGGCTTGAGGAGTTGGATACGCATGAAGTTATCGTCCAAGACACCCAGTCGACTTTTGATTTGGGTTGTACAGAATATCATTACGATTTTAATGTTAGATATGAATGAAGTTAATTACAGATACGAACGGCTCTCAAAATGCTTATTGAACCGTTGATTTGATGTAAGACACTCTCTGATTGGATGAAGGCCACCCAAGGCCACTGTTGCAGCCATTCAACATCAAGTCCTTTGGGGAAAGTGCCCCAATTGTGTCGCCCCGGGAAACCCATCAAGCAGTAACAATCGGGATGACCCTGAAAGGTTATGGAAAAAGCTGTTGAGTGCGTTTAATGTTTGTTGTTTCTGTGGAGGCGCCCAACCAAGCTCGTGCAGCTGAAAGCATGGCTGCAGAACATCACAAGCCCATGACGGCAATAAACGAGCAGCGGACATAAAATACGTAATTAACTGCATCGAGGGTGAGAGTAGTGACAGCACAAAGGGATGCATTGCAATGCGATTCAAGCAGCAATAAAAAAAAATCCATGCATTTGCTTTTGTACACTCACAAAATTCCGCTATATTCACCTCCCTATAGATAAACAAACACAAAACACGCACGCCAGTAAATCCGAATCAAGCTCACATCGAATCTGCCTAATTGAATGATGCATGCTTGTCCATTCCGATGCTGCCCTAATTGATGGCATAACATGGAAGGGAAGGGTTGGCCGAGCGAAAGAATGACTCTCGATGACCCTTTACATGGATTCATGAGGGATCCGGTCGAGTGTTGGGGGGAATTGGGGAGACGCCGACGCCCCCCAGGGTCCGATGCTGATGACCAGCTAGGCGAGGCGTCGTCACGTGGTCACCGCGACGCCGACGCCACCGACGCCGACGCCACCGACGCCGCCGGCAAGCAACGAGCAGAATCACATTATATCTCGCAGCGTGAAGAAGAGACAAAGTTGATGACGTCATTCGAGCGGAGGATGAAGCGGTAAGTGGATTATGGTTTCCTCGGCGGCGTCTGAGGCGTCCTGGCGTCCTGAAATAACGCGGACCGTCGTAACTGCGATGAAATCAATTAAGGGATATATTCTGAGGGAAGTTTACACCCTGGAACGGACTGATAACGCGACAGCCAGTTTAATAATCAAGATTATTGTTTCCACTCGGCTGGCAATGGAGATATCTCGGCGAGAATATTCGGAAGACGGAAGTTCACTACATCGTTTTGAGATTGATCTTCATAAATCTTATTCATTTCAGCGGTTTCCGTGACTTTTATTTGGCATTTGGTCGGCGCGCAGTTGGCTTCGCTACGGTGTTCTTCTCAAATCCACATTTCTTATCGACTTGGTCGCTTGGCCGGCCATCATTCAGTCGCGCTGTCGTACGCGAGTAACATGGAGCCATTAAATCGTGGTACGGTCGGTACCCACCATGATTGCAGTGCTTGTCGGAGCCTCTTGCAGCCTCTTGAAGACGATCGGAGAGGGCTGTGGGCCATTAGGAGGACGCGAGGGGACGTCGTTGGCACGGCTTCGTGGTCCGGAGAAGCGTCCAGGTGAAGGATGAGTGTCTGGGACGGGGGACATGGTCGGCGGACGGTAGCCGGGGGAATGAAAAAGGGACGAGTTGGGACGGGGTTCATTGGTGGCTGGGCGCACAGTGGCGTTGTGTGGGGCAAAGGAAATGCGAAGCTGAATGACAAAATGAGAAACAAATATATATTTCACTGAGAAATAACTTCACTATGTGATGTAAAAATGAGATGCATGGTTTTACTCTAATCTTTAAATACGCGCAACGTGTTCTTTACCCACGCAACGTTTTTTCCTATCTGTATTAATAATTTTTCATCTCTCTTCAATTTCCTTACCAAATAAATTTGTTAGAAACATGTTTTCAAAAGAATTTAAGCAACTTTGAAATGATTGCTCTATAAGTCGAACCAATCGAAGGGAGGAGATTGACTCCACAGGGGCGGAAAATATTCCTTAGCTCAGAAACATAACCCGAACGTTGAATAAAATGTCCAACTAAAAGCACTTGAGTAGCGAGCGTATAGCGCGACATCTCATCTAAACGTATATCTTTAGTCCTGCATGAGTGAAACACTTTTTGCAATGGAGCCACCACTGGCTGGATGGCGGAAGAACAGATCTTGCCGAGGGACGCACTGTGCATAAATAAGGTGGCTCCTTCCCTTATCTCTTGCCAGCCGAGGTTCACGAGGCTACGCTGCTCTGTATCCACTTGTGAAACATTCATCTGCAGACGCAGAGTCGGCCATGCACAGAAACAGATAAACTTTATTAACACGCAGAAATGTAATTGAAATAAGTTTAATCCCGTAGCCAAGCTAATTATGAAGCCACATACGTTTTTAGCTCTTCTTTCGAGCGAGAAAATACTTTTCATCTCGAGGACTCGCGTGGTTTCAAGTGTTTTGAAAAATCATTTCATACATAAGTGACATCAATTTGAAAGACCAATACTATCGATTATCAATTTATACGATACGAAAATAGACTCGTAAGACGTGGTAACATAAAAGCAGCGAGCGGAGAAAGATAAGGTGATGGTAGATAGCAGTATTTTCTTGTCAGCTAGTTTTCTATTACTTCCAGCGGGAAAGCTCTTAGCTTATAACATTATTACGACACTTAGGTACAAGGAAAGTTTTCTGTCCCTATTGGCTGGTGGAAATTCAACGTGTCTGTAACGTTCGTTGTTCCAGAACCTTGGAACGGAGCACTGTACAGATTCTGAGCAGTGGCTCACGTGCCAAGATTTGGCTACTGATTTATTAAAACCTGCGGTTGTTTAACAACAGTACGTGTTGAGCTAGCGTTGCGGTGGCACTGCGTTCTACAAATGAGGAAACTATCTCTTTAAAATACGTGCAGAAGTCTAGCATTATTCTCAGCTGTGAAACTGAAAAGTAAAAGAAAATGAATGCGCAAGCCACTTGAATGGATCTTTACTCTGCGCGTGATCTTCTCCCTGCTGTTTTTCTTCCTCGGGAAATGTGTCTTTTCTTTGACAGGGAAATCCAAAGCTAACAGCTGAATGGATATGGCATGTAATGAAAATGAATACTCCGCGATTCCATTTGCATTACGAGCCCGATTTCTGTTCGAGGAAATAAAGACAATGAGGGAAATTCCATAATTTTCTAATTTATGATGACGTAAGAAAGCAATGAATGTGGGGTTCGAGATTTAATAATGACGTGATGGAATTCGAACTTCGATCACAGCGTCATCTTGATTTTTAATATGCTAGCCCTCAGAGAAGTAGTACCATTCTGAAAATTTGTTATAAGATTTTTCATAATTAAAATTTTCTCTGCAGGAATCCAATACAGAAGAGATCTGCTTCGTTTTCATGATCGCAAAGAATTTTAATAAAAAGTTCCTCACTTTAAGTAAAGAAATAGAAAAGTATTTACAAAAACAATCTCACGAATTCTCAAATCTACCTTCACTTACCATAATCTCACGAATGCTTAAGCTTGCCTCGACTACCTTTCTTTATTAGATCCTAGATTAATCATCTCAACACAATGTCTTAGGAAATAGAATAACAAAGACGTCTCTCGTCTTGAAGCAACACAATTTACTTAATACAAACACGCTCACCTCGTTTGCTTGTGAATTTACATCTAAAAGCATGCAGACACTTCATCACTCGATCATGAATGGAGTCCCACTGCCTGGAAAACATCGCCACCTCTCAGCGATCGACGCCAATCAATCGGACTGATCACAAGGAACCGACCATCTCCACCTTGTTTACCCGTCCATCATCATCATC
Organism: Nemurella pictetii; assembly: GCA_921293315.2. Lineage (NCBI taxonomy): Eukaryota > Metazoa > Arthropoda > Insecta > Plecoptera > Nemouridae > Nemurella > Nemurella pictetii. The sequence continues at coordinate 6,136,854 of OV121118.1, read as the reverse complement.
ATCAACACCAACATCATCGACATCATCGACATCGACATCAACCATGCGGCAAGAGACGACGTCTGATGAACAGGGTGTGGTCACTGGTCAGCCCCCGTTCACCTAACGTCGGCGCCGGAATGTCTGAAACATCATCCATGAACTTTTGACCCTGTTTTCTATACGCCATTCGCATCTGCGTAACTAATTAATTAAGCTTGATTGAATTCTCATGAACGCGTATTTGTGTTGCGCGCGCCATAATCTAATTTCGTTTAGTCATCAACACCGTTTCCCTGTCGAGAATTCGCTTGCTGACAGCATGTAGCACGCAAAGAAAGTTATGCGATATTGAAATGTCGCTGATGTCTTGCGTGGAAACACGGATCACATTTTCAATTGTCAGATTGTCTTCTCGGCTCCGCAGGGCGCAGGATGGCTCGTGTTTCATTGGGCTGAACTTTCACGTTCGGCGTTTATCGATAAAGCAATACAAGAAGGGTAGTTTTGTTACCAAGGGTGGGCCCCGGCGCTTGTTTCCTAGATGGAACGAGGGTTGGGGGGCTTGGGGGGGGCGGGTGACCCTTCATCTCTTACTCATCCGCCAGCCTCCCCCGCAAATCCTCCCACTCACACCCCCCCCCCCCCTACTCTCGCATCTATCTCGTTGCGGGGTGAACAGGCGGGCGGCGGGGGGTGCAATTCCCTAAAAAGCCTGCCGGCAATGTTTCGGATAATTTATCGTTTAATTACCATTGCCATGTTTCACCTTGGCGGCTTCCGCGTTGTTGCGCGCTTATGGCTGCTCATGAGGACGCGTCATCGCTGCGCGGACGATACAAGGATTAGTTACCTCCATCTCGCGCTTAGTCTCCTCGCAGCGAGCGCAGCGAATACGTCCCTCGGCAAGATGGTAATTTACCTAAAAACCGTCGGAGCCTCGGCTTTGTTCCTCCCTCGCGATTCCACCCTTCTAGATGCCATATACGTTTGTTATTGTATATTTTGCTATCGCATGTCGCCGTAGACAAATAATACAATTAGTACACCGAAGTAATTCGGTAATTTGCAACACGAACTCAAGTTAACCCAGTTTGGATCTGGGTAATAATGTTCATCTTAATTTCCATCTCTCATAATTATGGTGGTCCACTTATTTTTTTAATGAAATGTAAATTATGACGGCCGCTCTCATCAAACAGCGTTATCTCGATCCATCTCCATCTCCAGGGTTCTCTAAACAGTCAGCCAATCCAATCCCCTTTCGCTCCCCTTTGTAATCACGACGCCGTTATCAGCATTGACTTTTTAATAATTGATATTGGCGAAGTTTTTAATAATACAACCCGAACGCAGTTATAGGCCGCAGGGGATGTGGATGCACACGATGTGGATTGTGGAGGAGCAAGGGACGGTATTAGTCGTTTATAAAATGAGCTGTTTTTCTGCCTTCAGGGAAATCTTCTCTGAACGTAGCAATGAGATTGAATGAGCACGAGTTGCAAACAAGTATAGAGGCCTAATGGACAGCCGCAAGGGCGTTCCCAAGAATGTGCTAGCAACTAATATGGGCTTGCATTGCAATGCAGTTGTTGAAAGATGTATGGCATTTTATTCGGTCACGATATAGCTGACTTTAATGTTGATGAAGACAAAATGTCGTTAATGCCATTTTGTTGGTGTTTTCCTCATTATTATATTCACTTTCCACGGAATTCGCGTATAACCTTCGGAACGGCTTCCCCGTATCGGTAAAAATTTTACTATTCTTTTTTCAGTTCATGGTGAATACAGGTGAAAATATTATTCCGATGGGAAAGATCGCGTTTTATATCGACTGAGAAAATGATGAGGGAAAATTTTGAACGATGAAGTCCAGCCCAATCAAATATCTCCACAGGGATGCACACGTTACAACCAATCGGTACGAAAGAACCTGCTTGCATGCCGGAATAAAGATGGTTCATGTAAAATCAGTTCGGCCGAATTTATTGCTTGCTTGAGCTATAAATAAGGTGTTTCTGTCAATGGTTGAGGTATATTCCAGAAATTTATTGCGTCTGGGTTACCTTCTTCCCTATCCAGGAAATACTTCTCTTCCGAAACAAAATGAAAATCCACAATGATGTACGTAGCGTTTTCGCGGAAGATCTGATAGCAAACTTTTATAGAGATGTCAAAGATAAAAAACTTTTCTAGTATATTTTTTCCGACACATCGCGAAATTGGAGCTAGATTACAAAGAACTGTTCAAATTCGTGCCATAGAGACCAAATCTGATAAATTCACTCAAAACACATGGATTTTACACGGGCAGTACAATTCTTTTCAGCAGATAATGATATGCCGACTCTTCGCGAATCGTTCAATCTCCTTATCACCCTTGTTCTTTTGCTCTGTATCTTGAAGCGAGGAAAGATCCTTTTCTCGCCGGCTAAATTCTCCAGTTTCTTTCAGTGAATCACCCAGCTGCCTCGGATCCGGGGAAGCCGGGTCGTGGAGCAGAATCGCCTCGCCAGTCTTTCCGACAAATTGACGCACATTTTTCTCAGCTTCCGATGCTAAAAATGAGCTCGTTGGTAAAGTCAATTCTTCCATCCAGCTCACTAAGAGATTGCAGGAGTTATGGCGGATTTTTAATTATTTAGCGAGACTTTATTAATCCTGCAGATCTAGGCTCTGGTCCGGTGAAATTCTACTGCGTTTAAAAAAAGTATGTTTTAGTTTCACAATCGGGTATTCGTACGATTTAACACCAAGGCTATACAATGTGTTAAATGTAAAAATGTTGCATTTATAAATTATTTATTTATAAAAGTACGCTTCTTTGTGGTTTTTAAATTAATTCTCGAAAGTAAATGATAAAGGAAATAAAACCAACGTTTATCATTGTTTGACATGCTGCTTTCCAATTTAAACCAGAAAAAAGCACGCTCAAAATTAATTTGTGCTGCCATCGAGTTCTTTCTAACTAAGCTGGGTTGGCAAAAGTTTTGTTTAACAATGTCGCACACTCCAAAGTCCACTCCAACCCTCAGGTATTGTCTCTTCTCGTTCTTTGCGACTCTCTGCAAAGTTTCGTCTCCTTGTTTCAACGCGGAACAAGAAAAGTGTTCTCTTATGAATATTTATCGCAGATGTCGCTCTTAAAAATTGCGTACACCCTTTCAACAAACTTCACGTTTATCTCGCGTGAGAAGAATTCTCGATCACTGACGACAAGACATCGTTCGGAAAAATTACCAAAATGTGTGTCTTTGCCGCGTGGAGCTTTCCTTGGCGTTGAGGGGTGTTGCACAGAATAATCCTTCATCTTCTTTCGCTATGCGTCGTGCTTCTTATAAAAAATAATCTTATTTTCGTGTCTCTGAGTTTGTTTTATAACTCATAAACGTTGACGCTTAAGTGTATTCATAACTCATCTTAAAAAGATTAAACTCAGCTCGAGAAAAAAAAATCCGACAAGAATATAATATAACTCCAAAGGTTGCAGGTAGCTGCACCAAATCCGGAAGAAGGAGATTCGTTGATAGGAATTTTTAGATTCCCTACCCTATAAATATAGTATACATGTTAACCAGCACCCACCTTCGCGACTTGCCACTTCATTTCTCTTCATTCTTCTTGTAAGCACTCTTATTTTTCACCATCCCAATCCTCTTGGCCACTTCCTCTTCTAGTAAATACCTTTGTGATGCCTCTAACGTCCCTCCAGCCACACCTTGACCCTCTGGGGCCGTCATTTGTTATCATCCCTGTGCACCTATGTGCCGCAGAGAGTAGCATCCCTTGTATTGGATACAACAAGTACAAAGCACACACATCCCGTCTGCTCTAGCAGCCCTGAGATATTTGCTTGCCAAGTGGCACGACCTTACAGCGCTGAAATATGCTAATTAAAACTAATCTTGCACTCTCTGTATCATGTCGGCTTAGTGAAACGTTTTATGAAAACAGAGACACTTCCGTCAACAACGCCTCTTGTGGGATGCAGATGCGTAATGCAGATTTTGAGCAAGAATGGATTTGCATTTATAATGACAAAAGGATAAAAGCACATTGATTGGTAATTGTATTTTGTCAATGTTCTATTGATTTATACGCATTATAATCGTATTTACTGGAATAGGAAATTGAAAATGCTCGTTGCAGAAAACAGCTTGTTAATAAATCTACGGTTGATATTATGTTATCCTGGTAAAGTAAATTCCGATGGGTTTTACAGGAAAATAGAATTTAGAGAAAAGTCTCATTTATGTTTAAACCTGGAAATGTAAAACATTGTGTGGCAGTTTGAAATGGCTGATGTACTTCCATTACCAGCATTCCAGTCCATGAATATGAAACAAACGGTCAAACATGTCCGGACCGTTATCGGTTCCAAAAAAAAAAACCCGTCAGCCTATCTGTGGGTTTTTCAAACGCATATACATGCAGGGATTTTGTGAGCTCACATGCGGGAACGCCGATATGAAATGTAGGGGCTGTTTGTCGGCTGATGATAATATTATACGCTTCGATAAACCACTATGTTTGAACGCATCTGTGCTCCACCTCCCCCACTCTATCGCCGGCTACACAGGAATCTGGACAAGGGATTTACACTGGCCACTTCTCTGGAAGCGACCAGAACCGTGGCATTCATTTCTTTGATCGTATAAATAATGTGCACACAAAATGACCGCCTGCCCGTGAAACGAACAGACAGACACTGAAATTATTTACGACTTGGATTGAGAGGAAGCTAGAGTCGTGTGATTGCGATTTGAGATGGGACTACGCGCGTCGATGTTAATTCGATTTTATTTCTTGTAGATGTACAACCGTTTTTTGAGAACCATGAAGACCATTATTCCAGGGATTTAACGGCTGTCTTTACTTAAGTGTCCTGCCCTGATAGCTCATGAGCTCATTTATTTCACTCTCAAAAATTCAAGAAAATTTTTGTTCTGTTATTCCTGGAAAACTGTCATAAAAAATGTCTAGAACAACCTTTATAACACGTGGCGAATTCTCCCACGAGAATCCCGTCACTCTACCCTCCTATGTCGACACATATTGACCATAATTTTTTCGAAGAAAAGTTGCGATTTTTCCTCGACACTTTTCCATTTTCCCATACCCCGCTGTGACTAACCATTGATGTGACAATGTGTGCTCCTTCGGACACTGCTCTGATGAAAGCGACATTAGATGAAGAGGGGGTGACTTCTTATTGTCGACGCTTCTCTGAGTTATAGCGTTCATTCGGCTCCTTAAGGAGACGTCGCCAATGGTGCATAGCACAGTGGGTGCAGGGCTGCAGTCCACAATATATATAAGGGATGCCCGAGGAATTTAGGGGAAGGGGAAAGTTTGAACACGAATAAGGGTGAAAGGAAACCGAGGGATTGAACGAAAGAGATTACGACAGAAGTTGTGATATATATTGGAAGTGAAGATGAAAATAGCAAGGGAATTTTTCGTCCGCCCAAGAAGGGAATTGATAAAAGTGGATCTTGGCACAACTTCGTAGAAAAGGATCATTGATTGTAACAAATTAAATTTCATCGTCTCTCTTTTGGAGCTTTTTTCTTGACGCTCGCAAAGCCTTCCAAACAATTATTACTTTGTCTCTAACCTTACGCGCTGAAAAATCAGTGCCTTTATAAACTGAACTCAAAGCTCAGAGGCTTACTTTAACAATCACGTAATATTCGAACTAAAACTCCGCCTTCGTTTATGGAAGAACGAATTTAATTTTCCCAATCAGATTTTAATAAACGACAAGTCGTGAACTTTTCGCAGAGCAGCTTCATTATTTTCAGTCCTATACGAATTCCCAACTGCCTCGAGGGAATTTCTCCAGAAAAGTCTCATCTGCCTAAAGGTTATTTACCCACATCACTACAACAATATGTCTTTGCATTCCCACGTGCTTTGCGTCTCCACGAAGTCTATTTGACAACCCCCCAGTGCTGTCAGGGGTCAAGTTGGTCTACGATATGTCAGTCTACATAATCATTCTCCTGCCTGACATATTACACGAGGTATGCAAATAATTAATAAACGTCCGGGGAGATTTTTAACACTCTCTCCCCACGCTCCGCTCGTGTTGTTGATACACAACGAACTGTTCACCCTGACGCTGACGCCGACGCCGACGCCGACGCCGACGCCCGACGCTCCACGCGCCCTCGCGATCCTGACGCCCTCTCAAGTTGCATGTGTCAGCCAAGACGTATGGAGCGCAAGTCTGCGATGATTGGTACATTTATCAAAAAGCGCACAGAGGGGCTCGCTCTAACATTCGTTTATTACATTATTAAATAATGAAATGGAACACCTGACCAAGTTCTGATCACTTCTCACCCAATCACGACGGGATCAACTCGGGATTGAATATCTTCTCATGGAGAATGATAGGCACATCAGAAATTCGAATCGGAACGTTCGCCACCAGCAAATACAGATATAAATCACGCGTGCGTTATTGTAAATTGCCATGGCATTAAAATATGAAACCAAAACAGGAAATTGGAAACTGAGGTGATGTGTCGGAAACACATGGGGAACGCGTCACTTCTGTGTATCGGCAAATAACTAGATACTATAATTGACGTAATCGAATTGCCTGATAAACTGATAGCTGTGGAGCTGGCCGATGTATAGTTATTATCAATTACTGGGATTATTACTAATCACTGGGTACTGTGACATGTAATCAGTTGATAATTAGCAGCAGCGGCCTGCAGCACGAGCGGGAACTGCACGCAGTAAATTTTCCAGGACGCTGGAGAGGAGGGAAGCTCGCGGTGGATGCGGCATCGTCGTTCGTCGGTTGTTGGTCGTTGGCCAGTCATGCTTGCCGTTATCTCCGCCAGTGATTGTGCGGTCGAATGCAATCAATCCAATTAGATTAACACGCTTGGGTTTGATTGAATTGTTCTGTCTTGTGTTATGCGTTATGGGCTACGTGTACACAGGTTGGTCGGTGACTTATGATAATGGAGTTGCTAGATTTGACGGTTTCGCTTAGGTTTCGTGTGGAATCTGCTAATATTAAAATGAAGAAGCCCTTTTTGAAAACTTTACTGTCGCTTTTACTCATTTGCATATCGTTGCTTATGATTGCATAACAAAATAAAGTATATTTTTGGATCGTATTAAAATGTGGCATTTCGCGTGTCAATGGTCTAATGCATCATGAAGAGGACACAGAGTTAGGTCCAATTAGTTCCAATCTTGAACCTGTCCGAGAGAGTCAGTCAATTAAACGGTAACATTGAATTGTCATTAGTTGTAATTGTCGTTAATTGACTTCTCTATAAAATCAAAACGTATCGAACAGTGGTCCCCGTCAGGCTATAAACCGCGGATTGGATGGAGAGAAACGAGGTTAGAGCGACTAGATGTAGAAGACAGTAAAGGGATCAGACGCTACCGTCGATGCCATGGAACATGCCATGGAGCACTTTGTGTAACCAAGTTACATGTCCGAACACTAAAAGATTGTTTGGCCAATAATCTTATTACATAAAGCCACTGCGGAAGAGTTTTTTTTATGTAACAGACCAATAGCAGTCTGTTTTTAATGCAATTTCACAAAGTTTCCAAGATGGAATGCTTTTTTTCTGAAAGTATATTTTCGGAATTCTGTGCAATTGAGTTTGCCACTGCATGTGAGTTTCCTTTACTTTCATTACTTTGCGATGAAAACCGATTGTCTTGTTATGAGAAACAATTCAAAAGTGGGTATACTTAAAAACCGTTGGAGGGGTTGACTTTGAGGATTTCATGGAAATCGAATTTATTTTCCTCTCTAGACTCTTAATACACAATGCTATCGGAAAAACTTCCAGCTTCAATAATGATATCCGCCAGTAGCCAATATCATCATAATCACAATCACAAAAGAAAATCTCATAGAAAAACCATTATTTTCCCTTCATATTCCGCACAGCAAGATGCATCGCGTCATTGAATGTACACCCTCGGCACACTCTTCAACGTGTCTGGGATTTCCCATTGATGGATGAGACTTTATCGGCGAGCAGGGGTGATAGGTGCTAATGTCACATGTCGATCATTCTTCCTGCACCTCGGTTCGCTGCGAATCTCTCGACGAATGCTGGCCTCGGGGTTGTTCGACGTCGCATCCTCGATACAGTTCGATCACAGTGAACACACTTCGTCGCGACGTCAGGCTATCAGTGATGTACGAGCTGCGAGCCGCGATAGAGAAATGTGATCATGAAAATGGTAGCAATATTGGAAATCGGAATGATTCAAATGAAAGAACAGCGTTTTTTGTGCGTTTTTTTTTTATTTGACGCACACGACGTTTGTTTGATATCGAGAGAATTTTAAGAAGCCAATATCAAGCAGGATTAGGAAGTTTTTGTAAATATATATTGTAGATTTTATATCTTTTATTATCATACCTTCTCTATACAAAACATTTCCAATTTTAGTGACTTTTGATGCCAGAGTTAAAGCCATTTGCACTTCTGATAAAAAGCAATAAAACGAATGCCATCTCAGCCATTTATATTCCGCAGCAGCACCATGCCACCCAATTTTAATCAGTTTTCCGGCTGCTCCGTTTAACGCATCTCGAAATGACCCGACCAGTTGCCAAGAAGCTATATCAAGCAACATTGATCAGCAGCAAGAACTCAATATCAATCACCCAGAGGAGATATTCGCAAAGCCATGAGCATAAAGCTCCCCATTGCCGCGCCGCCCCCTCCCTCCCCCCACACTCGTTGTTCCCCTATTGTCTCTGCTAAGTAAAGTCTCCGGCAAGCAGCATTAATCTGCGAGTGCGTCATAAAGCGAGTGATAAAACTAAGTGTGTTGCTTTGTCCTGGCGCGTCTCAGGTGTCGCTGTGCGAAGACTACAGCGTCCCCGTGGACTTCGTCAACAAGCCGAGGCCGCACAGTTTCGGCGCGAACCTTGTCAACTGGACCACCTCCAGCCCCAGCGGCGAGTCGGTGAGTGATTTCCTCCTCCGGTTTGCCTCAAAATGTGACTAAAGTGAATCTGGATAGAAAAAAAACGAAGCGAACGCTTCCGTCACTATTTTACTGTGATGAGACGGTTTTCATATCCCACAAATTTTGTTTTTCTTGTTTCACAAAAATGAAAAATTCAGAATATCGTCATTAGATGAACTTTTTAACAATCTGTTAAGTTTGAGAGCTTTCGTGCTTTAAAATGTTTAGTTTTTCAGTACAAATGAATCGCTCTAGAGTAAAATATGGCAAAATATGGCAAACGGAGTGGTCCTGGAGTTATCAGAGCTGCTTGCTTACAAAAAAAATATCTCTGTATCTCAAAGTGAAACATACTGTTGCTTGGGGAGGCAGGCAGTAACCCCACCGGAAAAGATAAACTATTTTTTAACTCCCCGCGATTGTAGCTTTCTAGTTTTTAGCTGCAAGCAATGTTTCTGTCTGCGAAAATAACGGTGATAAAGTGTCTCGTGCTTTGAATGAAGTTGTTAAACTATGCTCTTGCCTGATAGCGATCCGAGAGAGGAATTAATGTGGTTGAGAAAATAGACATTAAAAATACAAATACCGGCGGGATTGTTTGGCATCGCATTCTAGTGTTTGATGCGGTCATAAACGCATACAATATGAAAGAAAAGACAGTTGGAGAAAGAGACTTTACTTTTATTTGTAATTGCTTTTGTAATACTCTTATATTTTCAGTGGCTTATAACGAGTTTACTTTGAAAACAAGAAGTTTATTCTTATAATAACAACCCTTTCTAAATTTCAATCAAAGAAGTTATCTTTTTTTCGTCAAGCTACCTACCAAATAATAATCTCTGTGTCAAATCATTTGTCGTGCCTCCCTTTGATTCTCAGGGATAATATCCAGGAATATCATTCCAATGCACGGATTATGATTCTCACAAATAACTTCTTCGTATTGATCCCGATTAATCCTGATTCCCCAGTCCTGTCACACGGCCAGGCCTGATCTTCAAGTGCGGCTTACCGACACGTTCCTCCGCGATGTCTTTTATCGACCAATCAGTAAATGCCAAGAATTTCTACAAAGAACTTTCGAGTGGGTTTATCTATTCTCGCAATATCTTGGCCACACAAATGCGTCATTCACCTCATTTTTTCGTATCCTACCATTTTGGCGCATTTATACGTACAACATAAATTTTACTTTTAGTGAGTTTGTAAATACAAATAAATTTGAGAGCGTGCCCATGCATATTATCCTTTGATAAAATAACCCGCATGACTGAATAAACAATTGGGTGATATTTGCGGGATTTTACAAATTAATAAATGATAGTAGTAGTAGCAGTAACATTGTTGCACTATCGTTAATCATCCTACAAAATGGACAAATCAAGGGCTCAAGAACTGTCTGGGATCACGTCCCACAGAACAACACCCATGTTGACAATGTGGCTTAATTAACTGTGGTGGCAATTTGTTGTTGATGTGTTTGACCTGTGCTGTGTGTGATATCGTTCGATGTGTGTCGAGCAATAAAGAAATACCGGTGCTACCGTCCTGTGCAGGTGGAGATCGTCGCGGCGTACTGCGATCCCCGGGATTCGAAGGCGTACCTCGAGCCCGGCGAAGAGGCGAGCAGCAAGCTCTATACCAGCCCTGACCGCGACTACTCGCAGCCCTACACAGGTGAGCCCTTAGCCTTTAGCCCTGAGCCCTTATCTGTGAGCCCTGTGCCCTGAGCCTGAACCCTGAGTTGAGCTGAGCCCTGAGCCCGAGCAGCCAGCTCGCTGCCAGCTACTGGAAACCACTCACAGAAGTGTTTCGTTCCGCTAGCAAGCCGCTCTACAGCTGTACTGCGCCATTGAAATCGGAAAAAAACCATATGTCCCCTTTGCTTTTAAAACTTGCTCCACCCCTCTGGGCCACGGCGTAAGGAAAAATCTTTTAATCATCGATGTCCCTTTCATGGCGTTGTGAAAATCAGATAATTTAAAATAAAAATTATCCATTCAAGATAGATTGGTTTCTATATCCCCCCCTCCCTCAAGTTTCTTGTGTTATTTTTTTTCTTGGCCACGGTGACAGGAGTGTGCTGAGAAGGATTGGTCGCGGCTGATTAGCATAGAGATGAGAACACGCCGACGTCGACGTCGACTTTCTCAGATGCTAGGGCGTCGCGACGCCAGTGGAGACACGTAGCCGCAGAAAGATTAAAGTAGACGGTGGAAATGATTTATAGATAATCTATCTCTCGTCCATTAGCACTCGGGAAGTGCGACCGAAATGCTTGAGGAGAGAAATAAATTCCAACCAAACGACGATACCAACGGCACGGATAAAAGAGGAGCCGTGCGACACTTCTTACGGTGTACGCGCGAGCTGAGGCTAAAGTTTGGACGGGAGATTTTAATTTAAACAACATCAATTCCCATTTCCAAATCGGTTGTCTGAATTTGCATGATAGGCCGACGTAAACTTGATTAAACCTATTTCAATCATCGTTAAAACGTTACAACCCAACATGTCCTAGCAAACCACGCTGCGGCAGCGCGGCATTTGTAATTTAGAACAGCGTAAACTCGTTTACGTTTGTCAGCGTTTTCCCCGTGAACACATCGCTGCTGCTGCTGCTGCTGCTGCTGCTGCTGCCATCGGCCTCGCTTTTCCTGTTGACGAGCAAAGAGTCTGTGATAAACACTTCATTACGAACGGCGACGACTCGTTAAGGACTTGGAAGAGGTACGGCAAACATGGCCGACTGCTCGAGGAGGTTAATTTTCCGCGGGTTTCCCGTTGCGTGCGATATAAAGCGCCGTGATAGCTTGAGAGAGCAAGTCTGAACGTTCACTTCCGGTCTCTCACGAAATCCAGATACCCATCAGTGCAAATAACATATTTCATTTATACTTATGGTCTAGACGTTAGACTCTCACAGATGATGAGAATAGTTGTATTAGAAAACATTCATAGCTCAAATTACGTTCCTAGTAAAGCCCAAATTCACAATTTTGGACCTAGGCGTTGAAAAGTTATTTCATGGGTTGCATGGAAAATTACCCGTTCACTTGATAGTGAAATTCAATTACTTTTCAATCTCTGAACTCAAGGATTGAAAACTGTGATGAAAGTAAAGGTGGTCGTTATACTGAAGACATAATTGCAGGCAGTGCAAGTCAAGACAGCCTTGGAGAAAATCGTGGTCGTCTTGATGTGTCATGGAGCACGACTGCCAAAACAGTTGGCTTCTCCGCATCTCTCTGTGTCTCTCTAGCGTTAATTTCCCAACCTCTCCCCGCGTATTCGTGCAGCGCACCTCACTAAGATCTTGAACTCGAGGAGGAAGCGCGAGGAGCTATTATTGTTAGCGAAATAGTTCGAGTGGAAATCATGGATTAAAACGCACGCGCGTTGATATTGTGATCGCGACATCTTGTTATATTAACCATGGGCTGTAATTATGTGTTTAGTGGCTTTCGGCACGGCGCGAGGGCCCAGAATATGGCTTAAAGATGTGTGCCTATGTCAACAGACCTAAGGGTTTAATTAAAACTCGAGGGAATGCCTCCTCACGCACCATTTCCAGCGATTATTTTTAGTCGATTCACGCCCGCTGGCATTCGGTTTAATGACTGAAAATTACTCATCGAAAGAATTTCGTTTCAATTACTTGCCATTAAGGACTATTGTCTTTTTTAAAACGATGGTTAGGTGTTGTTAAACTGGTATTTTCTCTTTTTTCACAGAAGAAATAAATTACCTATTGTGATCGCTGGACGCGGCGTATATCACTTTCTGGTGGAGCTTTTCACTTGGGCAGGTCGTCGGTGTCCGCAGCAGATTTGAAAGTCCAGGGGACAAAAAGCAGCCGCTGGATTCGCACTGAATGCCATGGCCGACGGGTGACGCGGCGAGGGCGAGATTCCACACCCCGGCCAGGGGTAGTAATTAAACATGGCGGGCGCGTTATAAACTGGAGCTAGGGGTGGCATGCGGAATCCGCGCGGGAAATAGCAATTAAAATTACTTTCGTTTAAAATGAGAAAAATAATTTAGAGCTTTATGTATAAGCGAGGGGTATACAGATTAATGTTTCGTTGATTTTCAAGGGTCGTATTAATTTGGTTTGATGACGCGCTGATTTTCGGAGCAATGTACCACGTATTAAGTAAATTGTGTGCGATAACCGAAAAAAAATATTCCGAGATATGAAAAATTATGAAAAACAGTTAAATATTTTTGATCGTTAACGTTGCAAACTTGCAGCAACGTTTTCGCATCCAATTAATTTTGGAGTGAAGATTCATTCTTCAACCTCAGCGTTGAGATGCAAAACCAAATCCCGCTCGCGCTGATGAAAGATAAAAGTTAGAACATTTAATTTCCAATGATTCGCGCCCGCGAGTAATAAAGTTTGCGAGCTGATAACTTGGGCCAGCGACCCCCTGGCCTCCCCTACGCGCACAATGGCGTGCACGTTATTTTAAAACTCAACCCCATTATTAAACCTCCCCTCGAACAAGAGAAAGGGCTAACTTGCGAAGCGAGTTCCTCCGAATGGATTCGAGATGTTTGTGTTTTGATTCGTTCCATGGAAGCTATGCATGTTTGGAAAGCAGAGACGCGAAGACAGCCCTCGTATATTTAGTGTTTTTTGAGCCAAGTTGTTCAACAAAGGTAAAAAAAGTTATAACCAGTCAGCAGTTAAAGCCTGATCTAGCGTATTCTTGTTAAATTATGTGCCGTTCTTTGTGTATCGTAGCTCTTAAATAATATTATTGAGAATTTGTTTATGATAAATGCTAATTGTGTGAAAATATTCCCATTATTAATCATAAACACAACTTATTCTTAGTTCTAACTGTCTAATGTCTTATCCACAGGGAAGCAATCGTTAATGAGTACGATTACAGACGGGTTATAACTGGACTTGAAACATTTTCATAAACATTCCGACCTCGCGTAATGCAGTTAAGATTCATCAAGACAAATTAAATTGGGCCATTACTTATCGGTTAACTAGGAGGGTCAACCAGCCAAAATGTCCTATCTGCGACAGCTGGAACTAGGGAAACCCAGTTGCTCTAACGACCTTTTAGCTATCGCCGACGAATCCGTTCCTCAACGTCACTTTTCTACATCCGAGCTAGTTAAAGAAAGCAAAACACTACCACGATCACTCACTGTCAATCTGGAAATGTATTTTCATCTGTGATTCGAGTCTCTGCGCTAGAGAAGCACGAACGAAAGTTTCCTGCCTCTGGCTCGGTCAGCCTTGGGATAACCCCGTTCGCGTGGGGTTGATCAACCCCTTTGTTACGACTATTCTATGAACGCTAGAGCGCGTCTCTCTCCGGAATCAAACAAAATGGGATCAGATTTGTTTGAAAGTAAATACCTACCACGAAAGCGTAACGGCCCATAAATGCCACCTAAATCTGGATCTATTACGTTGAGATGGCGGTGTTATTTGCTTTCATCAGGTTTTACTTGTAATGCCGCGAGGTATTTTTCGGTGCCTGAGATTCACCCCTAAGGCCCCTGTCGAGATCTTGCGCACCGTGCGGGGAAAGTTCAAAAAACAGTTTTCTCCCATTGTTGGCCGATAAATGGAGATGGTAATGCTCTCCGGTGAATGGGAAAGCGGGCCGGGAACGCGCGCCCGTAATGTGTTCCTCCGCCATTAAGATGGATAAAAAGATAACTATTAAATCTTAGCAAAACAGCTTAAATCCGTGCCTCTGCGTGGCAGTTACTCACGAGGAAGTTTTCCCACATTGAAAATGCTCGCGCTCAAACGGCGTATAAAACTTGTTTAATGTTTTCCTTTGGGACGGGTGACGCAGTTACGACGGCACCGATGGTTTGTGTTGTGTTGTGTTGTGTTGTGGGGTGGCCAGTTTTTGTTGTTACCGGGGAGTTGGCCGGGGAGGCCGGAGAAATTGTTGGATTCTTGAGATCGTGAAGTTAACATCATCCCAGAATATCGAAGTTTACAATTTCAAGCGTCTGCCTTCGCAAATGTTTGATCGTTCACAAAAATCCTTAGCCACCATTAAGTTTCCTTCAAACCCGAGACCAACCCCATCCACAAAAAACAGGGGATTAACACGTGTGAACCAATCCAAAATATGCATACATTTTCACCAGAAAAAACACAGTCTATAAAATCTATACTCTCCAAAATGCGACGGTAGTGACGGAGAAGCGATCACCACATGCGATGGCCAATATTTTTATGATACCCACCCCCTACGTCAACACCATTGTTTTGACGTAACAATTTATTAACCATCGCTCCACTCGACGCCATTTCCCACCCCTCCCGATCGCCTTCAGCTTTCAACGCGTGGCCACATGATCGACGCTGGGAGGCGTCGCGACGCCATCGACGTCGGTCCCCTCCCCCAGCCCGCGTCCTCCCATCACCCGGGGCCACGCCATGCGTCAGGTCACCTGTCAGTCCGTCACTTTGGCAGACGTCATCACGAGCGCACGCACCCGTCAGCTCAAGTCAACTCACGCTGCGGCGCACGAATTTTACATGCAAACAAAACTTCCCGGCGCGCCTTTGTTGCCGGGGACTGCCCGCGACGCCGCGGGGAAATGGGCCGCGACGCCCGCAGTGAAAAACAAAGCGCCGACGTCGATACGCTTACACAAGCGTCGCGTCTGAGTGCGTCGCGTTGTGTTCTCAAGTAACGTGGAAGCCGGTGTTGATGCGTGCTTTGCTTCTGCACAGTGTGTGGCCACACGGTGGGTCAGTGGTGGTGCAGTGTGAAATGCTCTCCGTAAAGCATACTGGAGGTAAAAATATGCACCCAGCAGGTTCCGGTGCGAAATATTGAGCCAAGTTCAAAGCTTTTCCTATAATAATTGGTGTCTGGCAGCCAACAAGAGATTATATATAATTGGCCATCACTACGGTTCTGCTATAGTTTTCCCTTTGAGAGCTGCTCATTGTATCTGTGATTGTTCTTTCTTGAAGTTTCACCGATGATATTCGGAAGAGGATGATTTTTTCCTCTGAGGACCCAAGGACAACGACTGATTCCATGCTTTCCATTCCGTAGACAACTCGTGGGAGCCGCGGTCGTCCGACGACAGCGAGGATGGCGTCTACGAAGACGTCGGCCTGCCGCTGGACTCGCCGCCGGACGCCGTCAACAAGTGCGTCACTGTGATCCGCGTCAACGAGTCGGCCGACGAGTATGAGGAGGAGCTAGGCCAGCGGTGCGCCGACGACGCCGTCAGAGCGCCCCCGCGGCGGAACCCGAGCCCCTACTACTACGGCGACCTGTTCCGAGCCGAGATCGGCCTCGACAGGGAGACCAGCCTCGGCAGCTTCCACTTCGTGGCCGGCACCGGCGCCGAAGAGTCGGACGGCAGCCGCCATGCAGCGCGCCTACTGGGCGAGCTGAAACTCGTGCACTCCTCGCCCAAGTTCGGCGGATACCGGAAGAGTGCCAGCGTCGACACGCCGTCGGTCGAAGCGACGCGGGCCGCGAAGACAAGCCGAGTCTACGTGCACGACCAGGCCTACCGGAAGAGCGTGAGTCTCGACGCGGCGACGCCGCCAGGACCACCGGCCGCCGGGCAACGCCACGATGCGTGCGCGGGCCGCCAGCCCTCCGAGTCGCTGCTGGCCGCGTGTCTGCTCGAGTGGGACTCGCTCATGCCGCCGCTGAGGGGCGCCGGTCTGCGCTCGTCGTGCGCCTGCGCCGGAGGCGGCCAGTGCGTCGCCGGAAACCGCGAGGACGCCGAGGAGGCGCCGGGCGTCGAGGCGCGACGCGCGCCGCGTGAACCGCCCGCCGACTACGCGCTCGCCGAGGACGACGGCGACGACGGCGACGACGCCGAGGGGATGTCGGGCAGGAGGCGGCATCTGTACGAGACGGCGTTCGACTGCAAGGTCAGCCGCTCGGACGACGACCTCGACGACGACGACCGCGTGACGAACCACCCCGCTCTGCACGGTGCGGCGGCGGCGGCAGCGGCGGCGGCGGCGCGGGACACCGCCGTCGGGACGTCCAAGGAGCGCCGGCTCATCACGCTCGTGCGTGGAAAGCTAGTCAAAGAGCGGCCCAAGTCGAACCCGCTGCGCCCGAAGGCCGACTCATCGTCGAGTTCGACGATCTTGTCGCGCGGTCTGGACGAGCTTGTCCTGGACGGCGACACCAAGAAGGGAATGGGGGCGTCGGCGTCGCCGTCGCCGCTGCGAGGGTTCACGTCGTCGCCGCCGTCCACGGCGCCGCTGCCGACCAAGTTCCACGGCAAGGACGAGCTGGTGATCAATAGCATCAAGAGCGCACCCAACCTTCCCATGTCGAGTCCCGGACACCCTCGGCTCAAGGACCTGCGGCTGCCTGTCAAATCGCTGAGGGCCCGCGAAGAGTCCAAGCAAGACGCCCTCGACTTCAAGGGTCGGCCGAGGAGCTTCGTCCTGAACGAGGGCGGCGGCGAGCTGAAGATGAGGCCCAGGAGCTTGGTCCACGAGAGCGACCTGATTGCCGGCGATCGATCGGGCATCGTAGCTGGCGACGGCAAGGTTTTGGAAATCAAGGGCAGACCCACGATAGACTTCAGCAGATCGAAAATGCTAGGAAAAGAGACTGATAACATACTGGAGATCAAGGGCAGGCCGCGCAAGGGCGGCGTGCGACTGAACTTCTCGAGCACGGAGAGCATGGCGACGAGCAGCAGCGCCGGGAGTCTGGAGAGTATTCGAAGCAGCACGAGCGAGGGCAACCGCAGCACGTCGTCGTCGGAGAGCCAGCACAGCACGTCGCTCAGCTCGCACAGCTCGGACTCCCTCGGCAGCATCGGCAGCACCACGATCAACCTGATCCGGCACTTCCACCACCAGGGCAAGGGCGGCGGCGGCGGTGGCGTCGGCGGGGGCGGCCTCGCGGGCAAGTCGCCCAGCCGCATGTTTGCCCACCAGAGCAACAAGCTGCACATCCTCTCGCCCATCTCCGACAAGTCTTCCATTGAACCCGCCTCGGAGACGTCCGACAACAACCGCAACAACAACTCGCAGAAGGCGTCGCCCGAGGATGGCGAGATCGTGCCGTCGCCGACGAAGCCGACCGAGCCGTCGTGGATGGAGACGAGCCTGAAGGTGAAGCGGCGGACGCCGCAGAACAAGAACCTGCTCAGTTTATCCGTCCTGCAGTCGTCGAGCTCCGGCGAGGCGGAAGTCCAGGGGTCCGACAGCGGTATCTCCATCGAGTCGCGCAGCACGACGAAGAACAAAGGGTACTCCGGCTCGGGATTCTCCTTCCTGAAGCTGGGCGTGACGTCCAACGCGCCCAGCGTCGTCCAAAGCGATCACCAGTCGGACTTTTCCGATCTGCCGTTCGACATGCCCAAGCTGCGACGTCGAAGGCTTCTGCAACAGGACACGTGCACGTCCGGCAGCGTCACTTCCGTCGAGCTGCCATTCGACATGCCCAAGCTGCGGCGTCACGTGAAGCCGGACGCCACCTGCACTTCCGGTAGCGCCACGTCCATCGATCTGCAAGACTTGCCCTTCGACATGCCGAAGCTGAGGAGGAGGCTGCGCTGCGGACCGCAGCAAACGACGCCGTCCTTCGGCGCCGAGACGAGCCAGTCGACAGGTGAGTGTCATCCGGGGTCGGCATCGCGTCGCTTGTTGCCCATGCACCATTTCCCCGCGCCGCGGAGGCATTACTCTTCGAGCTACGTATCCTTGCTTGTGAGTAGTCACAACTCCCTTGCGCTGATCCACTGGCTGATGCTGCGGATTGCAGTCCGGTGATCGAAGAGGCTAGACAACAGACATGACGCGCTAACAGACGTCTCTGTTTGCTTCACGCAGATACGAGCGAATGCAATGCATGCATGTGGCACAATGTATTTCAGAATGAGGAGAAAAGGGTGCGCATGTAAAGCAAGGCAAGACTTTTACAGTTTTGATTCACATCATTTCCATGCGCTTTTCATTCCATTTCCCGTCGTGCCTTTTTATTTCTCTCACAATTCGCGTCTGCCATTATTTTCCGCTGCCGACGAATGATGATTCGCGTTGATTACTATCGAGTTGGTCGGCGGAAAAGATGGGCGCAAAACGTCAGAAAGGGTGCACGGTTTTGAATGCCGATTCCCTGATGCGCGATCAACTCTTAAAAATCCATAATATCAGAAAAATACTGTTTCCGTTTGACTCGGCAGTATGCAGTAACTCGTGACCGCTTCCTAAATAAGTATTTCCAGAGAAGAGGTAATACGTGATTCACCGAAACGCAGTCGAAGTTCTCTCATCTCTACTTGCCAATATCCCCCCCCCCTCTCTCTCTCTCTCTCTCTCTCTCTCTCTCTTTCACTCTCTCTTTCCTTCCTCTCGGCAGACTCTCCCGTTCCGTCCGCAAAATATAGCACTCTTTCATTTCTCTTTCATGACAGATGAAAAATCCAGAATGAAACGAAAAGATACGTGACATGCAGGAGCAACGAGCTACAAAATATTACGTCTCTGTTGAATTCGGAAAGCTTCATAAGCCTGTTTCATGAATCCTTTGATGCATGTGGCTACTATTTTACTGAACCAGCAGTGATTTAAAAAAAATATGTCTCTGAAATAATAAATACATTTAATATTCACTATGGGTTGACGTTAAAAAGCTGTAAAAACATTTTCAGAACTATAATTTGCTTGTTAGTCTGAGCATGTCTGAGGTTATGTACATCGATCCACATTTTGTCACCGGCCAGACATGTATCGTGAGCCCCAATGCCCAAATTATAATTACATATAGTTTGAAGGAAAGTTTATCGAATATCCCGACTGACCTGTGGTCAAAGTTTCCTGTTAACGTCAGTGTTAGTGCACGCGCGGGTTTCCTGTCACACAACTAATAACACGTCCCCGCGAGAAGCTGGGAAATCCAGGGCGCACGTTGTACATTATTGCTACACGGGGAAGCCAGGCGAAATGTGGCGGAACAACAACAGCTTGGCAAAATCACTGACTGCCAATAGAACGATACGTTATTATTTTCACGCTGCCAATTTAGTCTCGATTTATTAGTATAGCTTCGAGAAACAATCAATTCTCTGGAAATGCGGAGTGGTTCAGAGCAATTCTCTGTTAGACTTCCCCTTTTCTGCCTTCATGAAATGTATTATTCAGTTAATAAGAACACAAGCTATGCCGAGGAAGTACTTTTGTGCCGAAATTCATATAAAGAATATAAAATATACAGATCAATCAACATCCATAACTCGACATCTGTTGTGACATTAACGAATCCCACCAAAATACTTATTTATCATTATCGTACTATCATTAAATTGTCGGACCGTGCTTGCTAAAATTTATGCTCAGATAGGTATAAGCATAGAGTAAAGAACTCTAAAAGAACTCTTACTCTATGGTATAAGCACTGAGATTGGTGTCACATGTCTTTATTCCAAAAACAAAATGTCAAAGTGCATGGCAGGCCCCTGATTGCCGCCCACCCCGGTGAAATCTTTTCATCTGCAGCTAAGAAAAGCGACAAGCTTTAGCGCTTGATCTGCCGCTGTGAGCACTTCAAGAGCATACGCGGCGACGAAATGACTCATTTTTAATGGCTTTTCAAAAAGGTATTAGCAAGCGCACTTTGATTCTAAGCTTTGCTTATTTTCTGCTCGAAAGAAAGAGGCAGCCGATGCTGGTAATCCCGCAGGAGGCTCTTGAGCGCCTATGTGTCGGGATTGTCTTTAAGAGCCATGCTGCCCCCCCCCCCCCTGTCTGTCTCCCCTGCACCCCCCTGTCCCCCCGCCACGATTCAAAATCGCGTAAATGACGGCATCATTTCGTCAAATGAGATGAAAGAAACTGTAGGGGAAATGAAGAGTGCAAATCTTTTCAGCCCTTTATTTCACATTTATTAGGCGCTAGACGCGTTGTAACTGCGTAAACTCATTGCCAACCAATTATATCTGCCAGACTTTGATGTTCAAGAGGAAATCTTCCTCTTCAAAGTAAAAACTCTGACAGAAATCATAACCATTTTTTTTGTCAGTCATAATTGTAGGATTTGTCTCTGTAAAATAAGGCTTGCATAGAACTTTCTCGTTGGTTAAGAATTAATCTACCGTTATCTCGGAATGTTGGCATTTTCTTGGCTAAGGGTCTGTTTTTAGCAAGTATTACAAAACTAAAGGAGTCCTCGTCTCAGAGTTGGGAAAATGGTTAAATTGTCTTCTAAGAAAACTGGAGTGGAAAATTGTCCCAACATTATTAAACAATTTCCTTGTTCTTCTTTGCAGGCTCTGCAATTCGTCCAAGCCTCACGCTCAACCTCGACCAGGAAACCAAGGCGCCCCCAAAACAACTGTTTGGACTCAGTCTGAACATCGCCGCCCCCACCATCGGGGATGACGCCGTCGACACCAACCTACCCCTGGATAGGCAAGGGTAGGTGCACCCCCAGTCATCGTAATCACTAGCAATCTGCTTAGAAATTGCCATCACTGATTAGTCACGTTAGTCACGATCTTAGGTTGCTATCTTGGAAAGGTCAAGCTTTATCTAAAGTACATAGTTTTCCATCTGAGTCGAGTTTCCCAGTAAACCTCCACATTTTCTTACCCCATGCATCGCGTCTGCAATACTTAGAAACACAAGCGCGCTTGAGTGGGAGAAGTATAAGTAAATAGGGGCGTACTTTAGGAACATGACTCAACTTTGGTGGCAGCGCTTTTGTGACTGTGGATTTAGCTGGAAAAGATGACGCCCAAGACCATGTGCTAACGATTTTTTCATCTGCGAATAAGGGATGGGCCAGTGTCTATCACTCTTCCAAGACACTTGTGTTTTGCTGTTATTAAGTATATTACTAGGATTAAGCATTGCTCTGAAAACGTCGGGTAAAAAAAATCATTCAAATGACAATCATCCAAATGTCAACATTAAAAAATAATGTTCTGCAAGCCAAGAAGTATTTGTTTGATGCAATGAAAATAGGAAAAATAATAGTGGGAAGACTATTAGGAAAAAAACGCGTTTACCAGAAACCTCGGTCGGTGTTGATTCCGAGTCTAATTCGTCTTCCGTGTTTTCGGTTTTTTCCGTGCAGCTGGTACCACGGCACGATCACGCGCGTGGACGCCGAGAGCGTCTTGCGTCTGCTCAAGGAAGGCAGCTACTTGGTTCGCAACAGCGAGTCGACCCGCCAAGATTACTCCCTGTCACTCAAGTGAGTTCCTCGCATTCCATCTTCATTCCAGGTCAAGCCGTCTTTGCCAGACTTCAGTCGAGAAACTGCCTGGCATACGGCGATGCCATTGTTCGAAACCACTTGCGCGATTGTTTCCATTTTTAGATCCCCTGGCATTTTACCGCTGTCTGGCCATCTTTAAGAAAAGTTTCATTGTATTTCCAATTCCAGGCCCTTCATCTTTGCTGCCTCGAAGTCAAATCAATATAAAATGTTATCCACCTTTTCTCAAAGGCCAAGGTTTTTAACTTCTATGGTAAAGAAGCAGAAACTCTTGGAATGACTTGGCCGAATTTACAATAAAAACGCTAAATCTCGTATAAATCGCCGAAATTCAATTTATAAGAAAAAAAACAATCAGAAATAAAAGATGCGTATTTACTGCAGTTATCCATCAGTATGCGGTTCGATTCCCGCCAAAAGTCTCCATGCCCGCATTTTCAAATTCCCCGCAACTCCCATAATCTAGCCTACAAACAAAAAAACATACAAAACATACAAAAAAAAAGTCAAAAAAGCATATTTTCTATTATATTTTCCGAATTTTCGTAGCGATTTTCTTCAAATTCTGATATAATTTGCCAAATCACTATACAGATGCATCTCCTTAAATTTTAGCTTGATCGGATCATTACTTATCGAGTTATTACAGATTTAGAGGTTTTTATTTTTTCTGGCCAAATTTTCCGAATGAATTTTCCAAAAATTTAAGTTTAATCTAACACATCTATTTTGTATTCCTAGTTTAAATTTAATTAAATTCCGTTCCTTAGTTTAGAAGTAGTTTTCGTAAAATCAAGATAATCGTCAAGGTCAATGGTGGTACCTAGGCATGACCCATGGTATAAGTATTAGGTTGACAAGACAACCTATACTTATACCATGGGCATGACCAGGCATGACTAAAGTTCGGTAACGTGAAAATGTTTTTGTTTTTTATGGATTTGAATGAAATTGCAAAACCGGACAGTTTGGTATGGTCTGTTATCTATGTTAGAAATTTGAAACAAATATAAAGGTATAATTTATTTTTTTATTGTGATTTTAAGTTTTTTTGGTTACCATTATAACTTTTAAAAATTCAATTTCTAAAGAACCAGCAACTCTATATAAAAGATGAAAATTCACCGAGGCTATCCATAAATATATATATTTCGATACCCTGCAAATGTCCCGCAGTATGAAATTTGCAAATTTTCGGTACTCTCATAAGCCACCATGCTAAATGACTTGGCGACTTACGCTAACGTTGGGACAACTCAGATACATATTTGAATATCTTTGAGATAAATCCACTGGATTAACGCCATATGACATATGGCTTTATTCCAGTAGAGCAGAAAATGGTGGATATAGCATTATTCCATAATATGGTGTTAACCAGCTCCTCCGTGTCAGGAGGATTCCGCTAAATGCCTCCCCCTGATATGAAGTGTTTGATGTCTTTGATAATATGTCTTATAATTACTATGTCTGTTTGCTGCGTGCGGCGCAATAAACGACAAGTGCCTCTTATCGCATATTGGGTTCCATTTTTATGTGCACCGAGTCACGACGGCTCAAACAGTTTCCATTCCGCGTTTTGGAAAGTCTTCGAGCTGGGTCGAACAGTTTCCATGCCGTCATTTGGAAACTCTTTGAGCTGGAGACTCTTCGAGCTGGGTCGAACAGTTGCCAGCTCGAACACTTTCCAATAGGCTTTTTGGTAGCTGAGTTTCCAGGTCCAACAGCTTCAGCCTCCCCGATTAGAAGACCTGTGCATTTAACATGTCTCTACCTCTGCTGTGGATGGTGCAACACGTCTAATGCTTGTGTCCGTTTCCCTCCTAAAGAAGTGCCAAAGGCTTCATGCATATGCGCATCCAAGCCAGCAAGGAGACGGGCAAGTACATCTTGGGCCAGTTCAGCAACCCCTTCGACAACATCCCGGACATGATCCGACACTACTCGGTGAACCGGCTGCCCATCCGCGGCGCCGAGCACATGTGTCTGCTGCATCCGGTCATCGAGCAACTGCTCTAGGCGGTCATCGGCCAACGGAGTGCACGACGCAATACGGCACAGGCTGGCGAGGGTCTTCTTCAACGGCATCACCGGAGAGAAGAGAGAACATTTAGCAACTGTATTGATGAGATTGAGAAATGTGTGTGTGTGCTTTTCTTTGCTCATTCACTCTGTCATAATAGTGTTGTATGAAATTTTTTCTTCCAGTTATTGTAGTTTTTGTAGAACAATTTAAATTTATTGTTGTGATATTAAGTCGTTCATGATCATTATGAAGGTTTTATGCGAAACCAAACGTCCTCAGCAGAAAATTTGTAGGAATAACACTTCCAGAATTAAAAGAATATAAATTCAGCTCCGTCAAGTTTTTGCCATTATCAGGTTCAAAAGTTAGTTAGTCTAATATAATATACCAATTTATCTACTAAATATTTTGTATTCTCTTACATATATTATTGACATATTGATCCAATTTTTGTTGATGTTTGGTTTGGTCATAGTATGTTACTCATCAATACTAATTGCTTACGTTTTTTGAAGGCCCTACTGAATAATCATGCCAAAGCCAAAGAAGAAAATTTTACTGTTGAATTCACACTCTCCTACCGCAAGGTAAAAATTGTACATAAAGTAAAGTTGAACTGAAATTAAATTTCACAAGTAAATTAATACTCGACAAATGTTCAACGAGGTTTGCTTAATTATTAATAATTTGTTGATTATTCCTAATTTTCTTGTGATATTTGGAGGTGTGCAATATACTTAGGTTTCGTCGCTGAATTTCGTTGGATCGTTGGTTGTATTTTGTTGTTTAAGCTCAATTTGAACTTGTTTTGTGTTAAACTTTGTTGATTACTGTTAGCATGATTTATTGTTAGCGACGCATTGGTGACGTTTACAAAATTACTTGACAAATGAAGACTCTGACGATCGGACTGTTTTTTCTTTTAGATATTATTATATCAATGATTATGAGAGTCTTTAGGTTAAATAGTCATTTCTTCTATATTTTAGTGGCCACAGTTAATTTCCGCACTAACATATTGTCAGTATTTTGTAAACTGTTAATTGATAAATATTGATGTCGTGTTATACATTATTATGATGGGGTCTCACCAATATGGCCAATCAAATTCATCTATACTTATTTTATTATCGAATGTGATTGTACTTTTAAAGTAACAGCTAGTGTCATACTGTCTAGTAAATACATAATATTACATTTACAGTGTTCTTAACCTTCCCCAAAGTTGTGATACATTTTTGTAGTTTCAAAGTACATTCCATATTTAATTGATAGATATAGGTGCGATGTTGACGTTATTTTTTTGTACAAACAAACATAAAATAATCATTTGAGATGGTATAATGCAAGAAAGTATTGGTTTGTATACAAACTATATTATACAGTATATTCCCCGTGATTTTATTAATTACAGGAATTTGTAAAATTTGTAGCTGCAGAAAATAGTATACCTTTATACAGGAGAAGATAGAAATAAACACAAGAATATGACGTGGTACCAATTACTTATTGTGTTGAAGTTTTTTCCACACCTTTCTTTTGACTTTCTACTTTCCTTGCTGTAAGTCTTGTCGATAACTGTGATGATAAAGACATTTGGAAGCTGGTTGGAAGTTTCAAGTTGAATCTCTCCCGCGCTTTTGCGGAACCGGAAGTAAAAGGCCTCGATCCCGGACCCGCTGATAGGAGGACCGAGTTAGTTGACCTCAATCATTGATCATAGCAGTCTCAGACTCTAGCCTATTTCTGTTTTCCAAAGAGAATTGCGTTTTCCGCGGCAGTGCTCATGTCTTACCTCAGATGATGTGTGCACTTTGTAGAAGTCCTGTACAATGATTCTGAAAAATGCATTTTAGGATCATTTTTCTCGGGGTTTCCTACTTATTCAGTAGATTTACAGGTGAGGATATTGACTTCAAATTCATAAAATGTCAAACTGTCTAGACTAGAATAGGATATTCATAGATTAGACTACTACTTAGCCTATACTCTATTTACTCCCAAAAAACAATTTATTTATTTTAATTTAGTGGATATGTAAACAAAGAAATATTAATTGATTTTGAATCTGTCACATAGGTGTGTACGGCTTGGGAGGTGAATGCACCGACCTGCATCATCGCACCATCGCACCGGGCCTACACTATGTCCCAGGACCCGACTCGTGCACTCTGTGTGTCTGCGAAGATGGGAACCCGAAATGGTGCAAAGCTGTACTGTGCACTCCACCACAGGTAGGACAAAGACTGTCTTATAATAACATGCAAAATTGTCTGAAGTAGGAAAGCCTTGCAGAGAAACTTACCTATCCCTCTGAATAACTTTTGTTTGTTTTCTCTTAGGATTGCAAGTCATTCCGTGTGGGCAACACATGTTGTGATTTTATTTGCCTTGACGATACTTTGCCTAAACATGATGGCACTGGACCAGATATTAGCATAGACTTTGGACTGCGGCTAATAGTTAGTGCAATTATAGCCATTTTATTTCTTTCACTACTATTCTTTTTTATTCATCAACTAAGACAAAGAAAGCTTCGAGGTATGTCCAATCAATGTTCCAAATACTTGCAATTTGCATAAACTGCATTAGAATCTTTAAAAAAAAAACCTATCCTAATGCCGGTTTGACTTTTTAGGACGCCAAAGCCGGCAGCTAAGTGAAGACGAACGTAGTATCGGCTACATCACAGGCAGCTTGGCATACCTGCCCGACAACATGGGCTACCTCACAGGCGGAAACCAAGAGCGCCACATGGACTTCCCTTACGACGAGCCCTCCTCGCACTACCCCCTGTGGAAACCGCCCGGGAACTACTTCCCACGGGGCGAGGCGCCGCCGCCCTACGAAGAGGCGGTCGCCGCCGCCCGAGCAGAGGCCGCCCTGGCCGCCGCTCTCGCGTCCAACGCGGCCGTCCACTCCGCGGGCCCCGTCACTGGCCACCGCACCATCCCGCTGAACCTCGCCACAAGCGGCACGTTCCACATCGAGCCGAGCAACCCGCCGGCAGCGGCGGCGCGCCGCGAGCCGTCCCGCCACCGTGCCGACCATCCGGACGACCGCCGGGTCTCGCGGATCGTGGTCGACGTGCCGCCGCCGCCACCCGAAACGCTGGCGGCCATCCGATCCGACGCCTACTACGAGGACGTTCTCGTCGGCCTGCCGTCCGCAGACGTCGACTCGTTCGACCCGTGCTTGAACAGGGTCGCGTCCCGCCGTTCGATCAACATTTCTAACATTCCGCCGCCAGAAATCCCCTTGAATTCTTCGGCCGTGGCGCCGCCGCCGTTAATTTCTTCGCCGCCCGCGTTTTCCAACGTGGAATGTGCATCGGGGACGGCGGAGACGAGTCCGCTCAACGATTTGAACAAGTCGACGTTGGCCTGCTCGTACCCTTGTCTTGCCGCCAGCGACGACAACGACGACTACCGCTCGGAGTGCGAGAACTGTAAGAGCATGCACGGCTCGAGCTACTATGTGGACGAGGAGGAGAACGCTACGTCGCCGCAGGAGACGATGACGTTGCACCGCCGGCCGCAGGATTACGACGCGGCCGCCGCCGCCGCGGAGCAGGCGTATTACCAGACCTCGCTCACTTTGCCGATTCACACGAGGCGGCTTAGGTGAGTCACGTCGTCAGCTATGCGGCTGCAGTGCTCCAAGAGTGGAGGGTTTTAATTTTTGTGTCATTCTGCATATTTACATATAACTATCACTCAAATTTCACTAAGCTCTGTTATTTTCTTAAAAAGATGTGTTTGTTTTCTTATTTTTGTCAGGTAACATGTGTCCTGCAGCGTGACTAATTACAACTTCCTCCAATTAACCCAGTTCTGTCTAGATAGTGCTATCAACAATGTTGGCAGCAACCTAGCAAACACTTGAGCACTACATATATTATGTGTTAGGCCTTTACACGATCATGGCTTTTTGCTCCATTGTTTTTATTTTTAATTTCAGTAAAAAGTAAGTATTATGCAGGCATTTACTATTTCTTTATTTCTTCAGAAAAACTTTTTAACAGGTAATTTAAGCCATGAGACTTAAGAAATTAATGTTCTATATCTTTTTATTGTTTCACCTGTTTACCTTTATATTGTTTTACCTGGTTTCAAAGTCATACTCATAGTCATTCATACCCATATCATTTTATTACTACCTACTTAATATTTATCCTTTTACTCAAATATCATTTGGTCCATTATTTAATATTTAAGTTAAATTTGACCTTGTTTCATTTTCATTTCACTGTGTATTTCATTTTAAATGCGACAAATGTGACAATAGTTATTCCCACATATGAAAACCTCCCAACATTTGTTTTGTTCCATGCATGCATAATTAAGTTGAGGTTGAGAATAGGAAGTATCCACTTGGTTCTTCATCATCGTTCATCTACAAGAGTTTTTAAAAGCTTGAGCTTGAGATGTTCTACACTTACAAAAAATCTTAATTCTAATTCAGTGAAATGTGTTTTGTTTGTAGGCCAGTTCCGCTCCATGGGACCGCTTCATCGCTCCACGGCGCTCGTGAGAACTGGTTCAGCAGCATGCCGGCATCGTCGACGTCTTCGTCCGAGGAAGAATAGCGTCAATTGGCAGATTGGCGTAACAGTGTACTAGCAATAGCAGGTGGCCGCAAAGCCGCAACCTTCGTGTCAAAGCATTCCACTCGAAGATCAGTCTCATTTCATCTCTGGGTAGTTACCATAATTCTATTTACCGTGTCGAAGAATGATTGTGGGAGAGCCACTGGGACATCTGTGCATTGGCAATGCCCTGGTCGAATACCTTGTGAGAAGTGGAAGGCATGAGAATTTTGAAGCAGTTTTTTTAATTGTCAGACAATGAGATGAGAGGAGTGAGCGTATGAATGAAATGATCGGCGATTGGGTTAGTATCACTCTACGTTTTAAATAGATTCTGCGAATCTTTTCAGCAATTATTTATTACAATACATTATTATTAAATATGTATAATGTACAATAACAAATTTTTCCTCCACATATTATCTTAACTGTCTAAATAAGTTTGAGCACAGTGTTTATATTATTGAAATTAATCTTGCTCCTCTGGAACAATTTTAATAGCAAAAAAAACATTATTGTTAGATTGTCTGATCTGATTCTTCTTTATGCTCAAAATAATAGGTGCAAATTCTCATGGTGCAAAGATACCTATGTTTACACTGCCAACGGTAATGGTATTGCATACCTACACTGTGATAAATAGGTAATGTCAAATAATGATTTGAAAGACTTTGTCTGTTATGTATATAGGTACATATTATAGTGGGTACAAATTCTTACCATTTTTAGTCATGTAGATGCCATTAATGTTATTTTTAGCATAACTTCTTACGCAACTCTAAAATCCTATTTTTATTTCCTAAGAGGAAGAAAAGAAGGAAATTAAAAACAAATCATCTTTTAATTTGCTTCAAGTTCTTTGAAGTCTATCTGTCTGGAACCATTATGTTTTATGATTTACGTGTTCAGAAATCTTCATCAAAAATTAGATCCAGCAATTGCCAATTGGGTCTAACAATGGTCCTCAGCAAATTTCCATTTCTGCAATCCAAGAAAAATTGGCTTAAATAAATTGAAAAAACATGGTCCTAATGGGGCTGTTGATCCCACAAAATAGGTACACTCAAAATTCTTTTGGTGTACCTCAATGTTTTCCCCATATTGCCCGTTTTAACATTGAGTTGGTTAATTCAATGTTTTAAAATATGAAATAACTAAGACTCTACCAATCAAGTTGCTGTCAACCAAATCACATGCTAAGTTATTTTTTTAAATGATTGATTGAATCCTTATGAAGAAAAAAATGTCTTGAATCTATGTTGTTTTTCAAATATTGGTAGGTAAATCTGCAGCTGACGGCCTCTTCTTTGTTTTTTGACTCTAATTTCTGAGTAATTGAGCTAATAAAACTTAGCGCTGCAAGAATAACAACTTTAGCTATCATTACTTGTCTTGAACAAGCTGCAAAAATTGCACTTTTTGGCCTACAGTGCTGAAGGTTCACTCAACATTTATTATTATAAATGAAATATCTATTTCAAAATTAGGGAATGAACATTTGGATATTTCTGTTCTAATGAATCGAGTAATTTGCATCTAGGTTCAAATCAACATCTTTATATATTTAATTTTCTGACATTAGGAGTGGATACCAATTTTTAAAAAATCGTGAAGATAACAAACTTGGCTTTCAGGGAGAATAAGAAATGTTGCTCATGATTCCCCGGAGTAAGAACCTAACACTAACTGCGTTCTGTTTGCAACATCAACTACTGCTAACTTGATCATTATGTTTGTATCGAGTGTTTTTGAACTGTGTCTTGCTATTGCTAATCATCTTGTAACAGTTAGGAAGACTTTAGCAGTCCATCAGACTTTTGACTATAGCAACCCCTACATTGCAACAGTTGACCTGCTAAGAATCATAGCTCTTCAATGAAGAATGCAATGATGATATTATGCAGGTGCTACATCTGAAAGAGTTTTGAATCGATCTCGAGCTATTTGGCCTCATATTTCCATGCACTGGCAAACTTTTAAATCTACTGCTATTATCTTATGTTAAGTCTGAATTATTGGCCTAAAAATATTACATTTAATTTTGCATGTTTGTTTATCTAGCTTGTTATATATTTTGATTTATTTCATTGGTACCTACCTTCTTGCTCACAGGTAGAAAGTTCTAATTTAAATTGGAGAATTGAAGTACCTATGTAACAGTTTAACGTGTAACTTAACATTTTTGATGTCATTAGAACCTAATTGTACGTACTAATTGATATTTTAAGGAAGCGTAATCTTCTTTAAAGTATGTATTTGGAAAAATGTCCAAAGATGTATCTACCTAATCGTTTACCGTTGGAATTCTAACATGAGTGAGATGGATAACGTTTTTCTTTTGATCTGATTTTGCTTCAAGTTTGGCGGTATTGCCTTTGAAAACCACAATATAAAATTTAAACCATTACCATAGCAAATGTATTGTTTAAAATTTTAAACCGTAATGGATCTCAGCTTTGCCCTATATTCAATAATAGGCCTCAGTCAATAGTATTAATACACATAAAATATTATTACCGCGAGAATTTTAGAATAATAACAGCTGTAATATCAGTGTATTATGGTTTCACCGAAAACTTTATTGTTTTGAATTTTGAAGAAAACATTCTTAACAAAAGCCAACCAAGCCAAAACAGTGATTTTATTAAGGAATCCACAACCACACTAACGAAATTCCCTTCCATGTGATGTTAAAATTTCTCGGATAAGAAGTTGAACGTTCCATCATGTTCCAGTCCGGAGGCATTATGCTAATAGTGGTACCATCCCACCTGCATAGATGCATGATAACGCAGTTCTTTGTTGCGTCGAAAGACACACGAACGTCTTGAAGGTACTATCATGTACTATGATATTAGTTCACCGAACAGCGACGCAGGGGAAGTGTAAACCCCTATAATCCATGAGGGAACAAGATCCGGAATCGTGTTGCGAGTGTCATATGGATGAATGGTCGAGCGTGTAGCGTCGGTGCCTGTCACCAAAACTATCAGGATTCGAATACCGGCATCTGCGACATTTTTATCAGTCAATTTTCTGATTCATTTTCCTCTTCGAACGAACACTGGCGCACACATCGCACGCTCATATCGTCGGAATCGGAAACGAGGTGTCGGGGTATGGGGATATGTATGTACACATACTCAAGGGTGCAGCAGGTCACATAGAACGCAGGAGAGTGGGTGGCGACGGCGCTTTCTTCTACATGGGTCGACTGTTCTTTTAAACATAATAAGAGGATGAGGATAATATTCGCACAGAGCTTCAAGTATTATATTGGAAGGTGACTGAAAAAAAATGTCACAGATTAGTCCCTTTTTTGCTAACAGATGGCGCTGTCTATTATTAAGTGGGGTTGTCACGTGACACTATTGGTCGTTCATACCTTCATGTTTGGGTAGCCCAATGCTTAGGGTGCTAGGGCGGGTACATGTCGTCACATTTCCCCAGCAAAAACCAGACCGAAGGCGCGCAGCGCCCGAGGTCTGGTTTTTGCCAGAAACTTCCATTCGCCCATTTCAAAAAGCAGACTAGCCCCTATACCTCGCCGGGATACGACCTCGGTGCCTTGTAGCACGTGAGTCTCGTACTTTCTCCTCTGGTCTATGGAGACTCCATAAATGTCGTTATGAATTATTAGGTGTATGAATTAATCATTTAAATTACTTTTCGTAATTAATAAAATTTCGACGGCGAGGAAGTAACCCCCTTCCCCCATTCTGACTGAAGAACAAAGCTCAATAGACGCCGGGTTTTGAACTCGGATCCATTGCGTTCTGTACCAAGCGACTTCACCACTCGGCCATTCGAGTGACATAGTGGTGGATGATATTTTCAATTATATATATAATTGGGAAGGTCTTTACACTGGTAAAAAAGCTTGATGGTTGTCGGATTTGAACCTGGTCCCGAAATGATCCCAGATCCTAAGAGAAGTGAGAATACCACAGACCCATTCCAACACATGAATAATACAATATAGTTGTATATATTGATTTTAAAATGGGGTATTTTACTTGATCTAATACCACATTGAATCATCTAAGCATCAAGCATCCAAGCATCCAAGCATCCGTGCATGTAAATGTGGGTATTTTCGAATCCAATGATAAAAAGGGCACTGCAGAGTTAGCGTAGTAAGTGCCCACTTTACGGTCTTCTCGAATCTGTTGTCTATCATTCCAGTACTTGCAAAGATCAAAATCGAAAAAACATACACATCGACAATTGTATGGGTAATCGTGCCCTTATAGTTGGGTAGAATATGTCACATCACATTCAAGACTTACAAATTACAGTTTAAAAGATTAGAAACATTAGGAACAGAAATTTTCACAATGACAACACCTCCACGATCATGGAAAAATCTTTCTTCTAATGGAAAGTATCTAAAAGTTTATAAAAGTCAGTACCTATGACGAATATCGCTGCGATAGGCTCTTTCATCTACTGGGAGAAAGATGTGGTGGATAATAATTGAATGCCTAAATCAATTTTTTCTGAATAGATAATAGTGATAGTGTGACAAAATGTTATACAATTAGGAGTAGTATCAGTTCCCAACTAACAGCAAAAGAAATATTATGAATGACAGACAAATTTTTTGAATTAAATTGCTCTGCGATACATTAGCAACTTTCAAATAAATAAAATATTGCTGGTTTAAATGCAAAAAGTAACAAAGGCACCTACAGCACACTCTATTGGTAATAATGGGATGATAATCATGACCGCCGTATCATCTTGCCAGACAGGGTGGGAAAGTTTGACTAGGATTGCAGGATAAGAAATTGTAGTTTCCAGTTCGCAACATGTTCGGAATCCGCTTTGAACCGAACTGTTTGAAAATAATAGGGCTTCTCGAAAGCTCATTGAAACCACGTTGTGGATGAGCGTCAATTTGAATGATACCGATTTAAAATACTAGAGGGCTTAGAGACAAAAATATAATAAAAACGTTAGAACCGATATTAAAAATAATGATCGTTCAATAATTTTGAAACTATTTCAATGGCCAATGTTAAAAAATTATATGAACTGTAAATTTTGTCAATATCGGTTAAATAAAATTGTTATAGTGGTAAAATCTGCAAAATCGCAAAAAAAATCATAAAAGTGCCATTTTCAAGAAAAGTGCTTAACATATCGCAATAAAAATTGACACAGCCTGTCATTCCGTAGGGATAATAGATTTGGAAAATCTCGTTAAATTCTATTCAGAAGTATACTCTGTACTGTGACGGTCTTTGAGTACTCTTAACATAAGAGTCATTATAATAATTCCAGCTTTTTGGAGCGTTACTGGTAGTTTTTCATTCCGTAGTGAAAAGTTTGTTCCATTGACGTCAATTAAATACAATTCAGAACTGAGGCGAAGAACATCTACGCCATTGCCGACTATCATAAAAAAAAGATTTCCACAATTGAACAAAAATTCCCATTTCCGCACTCTGTTTAGCCTTTGGCCCGGAACGCAGATCTCGGTCTCGTGTGATATTCCCTAGAAGAGCGTGCATGAGCGTTAGCGAGTCGAACATCACACGTTGATGGTGGAAGGAAGTGTTGGCCGGCTGTCAAGCAGCGAGTGTGTGGGCAGACCAGGCACTGTGGTCATGGTGCTAGCTGCCGAGGTGGGGGGGACTCCTCAGAGATTCTCTTAGTGTGCACGAGTTCGCGAAAAGATTCACACAAACGCACCAGACAGACAAACAGGTAAATTGACATCGTACTATGGTATTTTATGTTTCCTTGTTGTGCCATTTGTTCAGGGTTTTTGGCTTTGGCTGGATGTGAATTAGTTATGATCGACTATCAAAAAGCTAGCGATCTGCTTGAAGCACGCTTGAAATCGTTGTAAATTTGTTCGAGCACTCGCCATCGCGTTTCGGTGGTCGGCGACGAATGCAGCAGAGTTATTGATTGGTGCGGACCTGATCGCGCCTCTCCCATCTTATATATACACGCACACCTATATACAAGGTGGACGTTAATTTCGTAATTAGTTCATTATTAAAATGCGAACAACAATAGTAATTAGGCACAGAAATAACTCGATGCAGGAAAGGTCTGCGCCAGCCTGGTAAAAACACTAAAATTAGACCCGAGGACGCCGTCACTATTTATAAGTCCACGCAGCAGAAAAGCGAACGTATTTTTATGTCTTGCCTTTCCTATACATGATACCATATACACTTTTTATTGTTGGTGGCTATTGAAATAATGTACACGTGCTAAATACTTTTGATTTACTCCAGATATTGTGTAATAAACTAACTCTGTAAAATTTTATTCAGAAAATTTCAGGAAAGTTTACTTTTTCTTTTTTGTAATGCATGCATATACGAAATATCTGCTTCCTATAGGTCTGCCTGCTCCTCTGCTATTATTTACAATACTAAATAATTAATGAAACATTTGTTTTTTATGAGTTTTGACTTGGGATAGACTGGTCACCGAACAATGTTTATTGGCTCTGTTTGAAATTTGCCAAGAATCTAAATTTTGACATTCATGCTAAGCACACTATAGAACTGGTACCAATGCCAATAACGTCTGGTCCCAGAGGTCATCCTTCCTGGACAATGACTTCACCTGAAAATACGCCAAACATAATTTGAAATACAACAAACCATTTT
Source organism: Nemurella pictetii (assembly GCA_921293315.2). Classification (NCBI taxonomy): domain Eukaryota; kingdom Metazoa; phylum Arthropoda; class Insecta; order Plecoptera; family Nemouridae; genus Nemurella; species Nemurella pictetii. The sequence goes on along the minus strand of OV121118.1, from coordinate 6,101,430 downwards.
TTGGAAATCATATAAAACTTCAACAAAAACAAAATACAAAATGTTAGTTGATTACGACTTACATAATAATCACAGGCTCTATTTTTCGAATTAATTTCTGTAAAAAATTGCAAGCAGCCAAGATCCCACAGACCCCAAACAATCTAACCAACCGCAACCAATTTTCCAGAATCATGTCGGGCCGCCTTTCTCGTCCGCGTCGCACCCGCATGTACGACTGCAACTACAACATGAGCGAGCGCTACTACAAGCCGATGGTCGACCACCTGGACCGGAAGTACTCGACGGCGCCCTCCCTGGACCGCGAGATCCGCGACATCCCGCGACACTTCTCCCCGCTGGCCGACGGCCGGCGTCGCGACGCCGAGAAGACGCCCGAGCCCGACGCCCGCCGCCGTCCGCTGTCTGCGATGCTCGAGGAATTCGACGGCGTCGCCGAGAGCCGCGGCAACAGCCGCTTCGAGAGCCGCGCCAGCCGCGCCGCCCTCCAGGAAGAAGAGGACGAGGTAGCGGCGTCGATGAAGCGTCTGCAAGCGTCGCGCGCAGCGCGTGCCGCCCTCGAGGAGGAGATCTCGGAGATCTCGAATCTCAGGAGTCAGCGGAAACCGATCGGTTACGACTATTCGGACAAGGTGCTCGACACCGTCGGACTCAAGAGCGGCGACATCGTCGAGAAGACGCGTTTCGCTCTGGACGACGAGCCGTTCTTCAAGAGGAGGGTGCTGAAGATGTCCGTGGACGACGACGACGAGGACAGCTCGACGCTGACCAAGTGGACGGCGGTTAAAGACAGGCAGAACCGTCGGCACAACGAGGATTTGGTCGAGGAGGACGGCGGACCGTCGGCGTTGATGCGAGCTCGTCAGTCTCGCAATCGTCTGGCCGATCTGGATGCCGAGATGGAGATGGTGGCCGATCGCACTGCAGCTAGGGAGAAGAGGAACAACCATCTTCGCGCGCTCGTGCAAGAGAACCACGAGAACAGCGAGGCTGCCTTGTCGAGCAGCGTGCGCGTTAAGAAGACGACCATTAGGTCCGAGAAGAAGACCGTCACCTTCTAAGCGACGGCGGCGAGATGTCGTCGGCTGTTCGGATCGAAGTCTGCTGAGTCGAGAGGGCGCCGTCTGCACGTACTGGTCTTGTCTGTAGGAAATGCGTCGTACAGAAGTTTGTTTCGTTTTACTGTCTTCTAATTGAATTCAAGTTCGTTATTATTTTCTATAAATTCTTTGTAATGCTTTGTAAGATATACCAATCTGTCGAATCGTCTGCATTATGTTGGATACTATTATTTACGCAACTTTCAAACCATTAAGTCCCATTTCCTTGACGAGGAAAAAATAAAAATATGTAAAGATTTCGTTTTGTTATGATTAAAGATGGAAAGGTTAAACATCCAAAATAATACCCCAGTTTCATGTTTAAAAAGTATTTAAAATTAATTTAGTCACATAAAAAGAATATTTAAGTGTAGGATAGCAGCATACCTGTCCTAAAATTGTACCATGCACTTATCCTTAAATTCCTTAAATTTCCTTAAATTGATAAACAGTGTGGATTCCTTTGAAATCATAAAGAGTAGATAAACCACCGTCCTGATGCATTGCAATAGTTTTGCATACTTTGTCGAGCTGGGAGACAAAGTGCTAATTGTAATTAGACTTGATTTAAAACGCACTAAAGAGATTCCGATGTTGATAGATATTTTATGCGTACTGCGGCATGCTACGAATCCCAGCCTACACCATGAGTGTCTGTAAAAATAGCATGAACTAGTTTATTGGGCTCCTCGCTGGCGTGAGGCCATCAAGCTTCGGTTGACGCAAACTCTGTTTACTCTGGTTGCGCTCTGCTTACTTGAACAATCGGCACGTCAACCGACTAGAAAGATGCTTTAGAATCTAACGCATCTTTCTAGTTTAGATCTTTAAGTGAGAGACATTTAGGGGGGTATTATTAGGGCACAAAAGGTGAAAATGGGAAAAATCTCCAAAATACTCTTTCAATGTTTAACGGATGGGATACTCATAATTACCAATTTAAATGGCATATATGCCATTTAAATTGGTAATTCTCTGGACTCCTATCCAGAGAAAGAGATTTTTCCAAGGAATTGGGACTAAAGACAAATAAGACAAAATTAATCAATCCAATTTAATCAATTTTGGAATTGCTTATCTTTAGCAGGCCAGTTATGAGGGAGTTATCAAAGATTTCTCTAAATTTAAGAAGCTTGTCTTCTCTTTCCAATTAGCAAGTATTTTTCAGAGAACTCTGCATTGAAACAGTCGTCCAAAAAATGAAATGTAAGTATTCCTATTATTCTCGTAAGGCACGTCATCGGCGAGTCTTTGTTGTTGCTATATCTGCATGCTAATGAGGCGAAGAGGATGCACGTTGACATGAAAATAATAACCGCCAATAATAGGTAGATATCTGGCGGGGGTCCACCACCACCACCGCCATCATGACAACAACAACAACAAAAACAAAAAGCAGCTCTCACTTCAAACCATGGCAGGGGTTTGGCTGGCGATATGGACAGGGGGTGTTTAACGTAATAACCCGTGAAGTGGCCAAGCCTGCGTTATTGATTGTTTAGGCAGGGCGCCAAATTGCATGACAACAGGTTGCTTTTGATCATATTATAATACCAGCCAGAATTAATGCTCCAGTCAACACTGCTGCTAGAAAAACGGTTTCATACTCTCGGGAAATGCCGAAACATTATTTAAATTTTAATTGATTGCATATTTTAGCACAGTAAAGTTGATAAAGAAATACTTAAGCCATGGCGCGAATACCGTATCAATATAAGAAATAAAGTACCACAGGCCAATTTGAGCCAGCTGGCCTGAATTGCACGCAATCGATTCCTATCTGCAAGTGCAGCAAGATTCCATGACTGCCAATTGGGATAGCCTAATTGGAATTACGCCCATAAGCGCCCAAATCGTCGGGCGGGCAGCGCAATAACTAACGACAGCTTAGTTGGCCACAGTTTTAATTAGAGCATAATCGTTGCACTGATCGCAATATGCGATGCCGAAATGGAGGGTGTCAGCGTGGCATCAAGCAGCGAATGCGCCCGCGCCAGGTAAATTGGATGCAACATTCGCCACCTAGGAGCATGCTTAATTATATTGTCTTGGGTCTGGCACCGACAATGAGTTATTTGCATTCCTCCCGGGAAGCGCGGGGAAGTGCGCGCGGGGTGGCGGGGGGCGGGGGGGCAGAAGAAGGGGTCGTCTTAGTCACTGTCTCGCCGACGATACAGCATTCAGTTGCCACCCAAATATCCACCAGATCACAACTTCAGGTAAGACCGGAGCTCCGCGACACACAACCGAAACTCTGTTGGACAATTTATCGCCTTGCTGGCATTATTCCACGTTTGATTAATTAATTATGACTATTAATTAATTCAGATATCAAAACAAATTAGAATCAAGTTGACCATAATCAAGTGAATAAAGTCTGCAATTCTTTGACTGCTGAAGAAGGCAGGTAATTGACAGTGATTGTTGTGACTGGGCTGTACATTTTACCAGCTATGAGTCTTGCACCAACTAAAGATTCTGGCAGGGGGACAAAGAAAATTCGCGAAATAAAACAACTTGGATTTCAAAATTACATTTTGAGCGGAACGTCTTACGAATACTCGAGGTTAATAAATCAGAAAATTAAGAGTGACAGATGGCTTATGCAACGGTTGACAGTTGTGTTAAAAGCTGACTATTAACATTCACACCCAAGCAATTTTTTTTGGGTTTTAAATATTTAGATATGCTGTTTCTGTGTGCGTGATTGGAGCCGTTCAATTAAATGGGTATACTTATAAAAAATAGTGTGCGAATTGTGTTCTTCTTGTGCTCGACCGCAACACCTGCGAAATTTGGACATTGGTCACCTGGCTTCCCTTGACACTGAGCTAGGACAAGCAGCAATTAAATAGATACGCCTAGTCGCCAAACTAAAAATAGCCAAAGCCGGCAAACGAAACTAAATATAAAGATTCTATTGAGCAAGATCAAATCGCACATCGATTAGAGTTGCGTAACCGAAAGGCACTCTGCTTGTAATCGCTTCCGACGACAGACATTGATTGCGCCCAACAACGCAACGATAAATTCTCAGAACCAAATCTCTTTCAGCATGGATGACGAACCAGACTGGCTATCCGAGGACATCGTCGAGGAGGCACCGCCACCAGAAGACGCTCCGGTAGAAGAAGCCCCCGCCGAAGCCGCTCCCGCCGAGCCCGAACCTGAACCCGAACCGGAACCGGAACCGGAGAGGCCGCGAGACCCCAATCGCCTGATCCTCTTCAAGCACTGGAGCCGACCGACTACTCTGCAGTACAACTACCTGTACGACTACCGGAAGAACTACTACGACGACGTGATTGACTACATGGACCGGCGTCTGCACGGCATTCCCAGGGAGGTCCCGCACGCGCAGACGTGGGCGGAGAGGGCCCTGAGGACGTACACGACGACAGGCCCGCGGAGGGTGAACTACGAGCGAAGCAAAACCGCCGACGTCCAGTTGTTGAGCCGCATCAAGACCAGTGGCCACTTCTACAATTACCACACGAAAGAGTACATGTCAAGGAAGTATCCGTACTCCTATGGAATCATTAGCCGCACGCTAACATAAACAACCCTTCCATCGAACGAAGGGACGGTAAAGTAATCATTTTCTTTAATTGGCTTCACTTAAAAAAAATTCTCTGCAATGATCACAGTTAATATTAAACCATCCCAAGAAAAATGTCCATCTTACCATCCTCATCACGGCTTAGGGTGGTTATACCCTCAAGTCGTAATCCATTTGATCTTCACAACCCTACAGAAACGATTGAAGCGAAGTGGCTTTATTGGTTTAGCTAACAATTAAGGCACGTCACTTCAAAAAACACCAACGAAAAAGCTAAATACTCTATATTACAATATGATTTCTGTTTAGCAATGTGTGTATGCATAATAATATGATGTTAAGTTTATTCTGTTAGACGATTGAAAACGAATACTGTAGAATATTTGGTCGTTCAAGATGCAGAACGATTGCTTGAGAAAGAAATACGTACAAAGATGTAGGCCTACACAAAATGTATTGTATTGGACAGGCGTCAATAAAGGATTCTATTAATTGAAGGGAATTGTCTAGAAGTTTCCTATGAGTAACAGAAGACATTAATAAGATTTCTGATGCCGTAGAACATTTTAAATATCTTCCCCTCTTCCCTCTTTCCTTAAAGGGTGAATTTGTTATATGAAGAACATTTGCTCCCATATTTTCCCTGATGGGAGACAGGATTGGGCTGGGGAATCGCGTGGCAAGCTTCAGCACCTCCATCCACCAATCTGAGTCCCCAAAGAAGTTTCATGCAAATATATACAGATGCAGCTTACAGAAGAATAACATTTATTGGAAGGAATAAGAGATATTTTAAAAGTAACAGTTCAGCTTCAGCATTCGATCACATAATAGGCGATTTGACATAATAATTTTAATAATAATAGTAATAATAATGATAATGATAATGTGATATTAAAGTCAACTATTACTATAGAACAACAGCCTTCTTAAAAGTTCATTACACAACAATTTTATACATCTAACTTAATTCACTTCAAGTAGCTATATTCAACAAGACATAGGTGACACACGGTCGAATTTCATTGTAATATAGTGAACCTGCCCGGGTAACATTTATCCAGAAAGTGGTCACTATGTTTTTAAATTTTAATATTATAATATGATTTAACATTTTGGTCGATCCACAACACTTTATATCGCTAGGTCCTTAAGAGATAACAATCGAACTTTTGGACATAAGAAATGTTACACATCCAAGAAGTTTTAACACATAGTATATTATTATATTATTTTTCTCTCTGAAAATTTATCTCACTCCTCAGAAGAAGCTTTGAACATTCACATCCGAAATTACAAGTGCCAAATGTATTAAATAAAGTTGTATTTGCTCTCCGTAACTCTAAGGTTGCAAAGGTGTCATGTCCCTTTTGTCATGCAATTGATCCAATTGAATAAGTAACCTCCATTTTCCAAAGAACATTTAAAGTCATTAAGGACCTTCATAAAATTTTGAGTTCAGTTTTGAAAGAGAGCCCTGAAAATTCACTCAGAAATCCTTCCCGAAATGAGCTCTTGATATGGGTTTTTCTCAGCCGCGGCACCAAAAAGAAACAAACGGAAATTTTTTTCTCACAAAATCGCAAAACTCATACCTGATAATAATAATATCTTTTCCTTAATTCCAAATTTCCATGGTTCAAATATCATAGCTGATAATTGAAATAAATAATTCCTGGGTTGACTTCAGAAAATAGGCAAGCTACCTAATCTCATCACAATATCGATCTATGAATTTTTAAAATAACATTAATATGAAACCATTTAAGTTATGCAAGAAAATACTAAACGCCAATCTACTTTTATAACTAACATATTTGCTGAGACCATAAATATGCGTAAATTCTACTCATTGTTAGTACCTGCTAAAATGTTTTTTTTACGCACAAATTACAGTAATTTTATGATAATCTTAGCTATGTAATATCTATAATGTCTACTATTCATAGGTATAGTATTGGACATCAGAGAGTGTAGATTGATCATTTATCACAACCAGTATGATGACTATTTAGACATTAGAACCTCGGACGTGTTCGTAATAGTTTATACACATAAGACAGACACAAATAATTAGTGCCGAAGATATCTTCTTTACTCTAGTGTTTTTGTGTGTGACATAAAACGATTACATTTTCTAGATTTCGATTCAACTCTGACAGAATTAAATCTTACTTTAAAAGGCTGTTGATTTGAATTTCGTTCAAATGATGCATGACGAGTTTACTAATGCGATTGAAGCCAGTGCAATTCATATAACTGTTATCAACATAGATTTCACTTAAGTACTTACTAATCGATCGTTGTAAGGAAGTTAATTTTGGGTACGCAACAACTCAATTTTTTTAGATTTGATTGCGTATTGTGTCGGCATGAATATTTTGGGGGCTTTTAAGTACGAACGATTTGTACATGACAATTTAAATAAAAATTTCGAAGTGTAAAAAGCGAAGCTATGTAAAATAATTAAGCTAACTGGCAAATTTCACAAAGCATGACAATTGATTATGAATCATTGATTATTTTCATCAGACTATTTAGTCAATTCCGAGAAAGACAGTGAGTGATATATATGAAGAAATATTTAGCATGGTATGCAATACAGACATGCCATTATTAGGTGCTTTGCTTTTGAAAAATATAGTATATTGATAGATTTTTAGGTCAACAAACATTAACAATAATACTCACTACCTATTTAGTATAATATATTCAGTATTTAACACTGATAATAGTTATTATTATATGTTCAGTCCTTTTAAGTCATATATCTTGGTTTTACTTCACAGAGTCACACCGAAAGCCAATCCGAAACGAGTATACATTCTTTTTTCTGAATTACCCCTGTGGTATTGATTCCATTTCATTTTGATCTAATATTCTAGCATCATTGTTGCTGAATAGGGGAAAATATAAGATGACGTCAGAGCTACAACCCCATAGAGCCAATTTTTCCATCAATTTAACGGTTTGAATGGAAACGTTCTCACTTATTTCCATTCTGCTCAATTTTCCATCTTAGGCCATTCATTTTATTATTATTTTTTTCTTATTATATTTCCTCCCTTTTACAATCAAGTCCTGGAAATAGAAAATGTATAGTCTCACCGAGAAGAAGTAGAATTTCTAAGAATAGTATGATTGAAGTACACTGCTTAAACATTAACAAGTTTCTTTAGTTTTCCCGGTATTACAGTCAAAGTTTCAAGTCATATAGTAGGTATTTGCAGGTAAAATGAGGATGCCTGCCGCACAACGAGAAAACCTAGCAGACTTTCAAGAATAGATTTTGGCATTGCAATAATCGTGTAGGTAAAGATTTATGAGAATGGGGATTCTGAACAATTATTGGGCAATGGCAAATTGAAAAGGTATTGAAAGTATTGTAACTTTCATCTTTAGGTCAATTTATCTGCAAATTTAAACAATTTTTTCACACGAGTTGAAAAATTGAAAGGAACCGAACAATTCACCTGTTAGAGTGTTTCTTTAACACAAGCGTAAAATTTTCCCTAGTTATTTTTCCTATTGGAAAATTATAACACGAATTACTTAATTTAAAAATCAATTTGACGTAAACTACACAGGACTAATGAATACATTGTACCAATTTAAATCTAATAATATCGTGACATCAACATTCATATTGATAATAATATTTAAATACCATGTTTCAGCTTAGATAAAATTGCTACATGCATCAGATCATTTTTTTCTATACTTCGCTAATCGTTCTTTTTGTGCACATCCATTTCGTATGGTATTGATCAATAGCCTTGAGATTGTCAAGATTCCCGTTCCCTTAAAATGATCTCTTCTAGCTATCTTAACTAACAGTTTCTGCAATGAAATGTAATATCAAAAGGTATAATAATACTTGCTGTCTACCCTGGTCACCAAATGACTCCACTTCAGTGTTTTTCTGAACATTGCGATTTGAAATGATACACTGTCTCGAAAAGTCTTGCTTCCTACTGTGATTCGCACCACCATACATATAGGAGAACACACAAGAGAGTTCCAAAATGTGTAGGCCCCTATCTTGATATGATTAGATTTTGTAGATCGAGAAGTTTTCGAATTTCACAGTGATAATTCACAATAACAGCGATGACGACTTAATAATTAGTATCTGCATGTAATAGTTCACAGTCATCAGAGAGAACACAGTTGTAAAGATGGGTACTTATTTGAGGAAGACATAATAACACATTTTACACGAGGGTATGTTATATACATATTATACTACATAACAGTGATTGCTTCAAAGATCGAAGGGTTAACACGACACATTGAAAGTTGATTTAGTTCCCATAAAGTTTCTTTCGATCTCAGACATAACTTTTCGTATAATAAATGTCACTCGCTAGTTCTAGCAGTCAAGTATTTTGTAGAAATGATCTCCGAGTGTCCGTACGAATAGTAATACAACGTCAATAATATCAATTATTCATGAATAGCCACATTTTCGTGGTATTAAAAATGCAGATACCATTAGATAGTATATAGATGTGACAGAATTCATTTTTAAATATAATTATATATTACGTATTGCTGCACTGACACGCACAAGTACATAGCAAGTAATTACCTTGATATACTACTTATTATTTTAATAACTTTGTGACGAAAAGAAAAAAGATGTTTGTTTTTCAAGAAGAAAGAAAAATTGCCCATGTAATAAGATTAGAGCAGGCATCGAAAGAGTCCGTAAAACGTTAGAGACAAACGAGAAGGAAGACTTTAGCACAACAACCACAGAATGATTACATCTTTACGATAAACAAACCATCAATTTGTGCTGTACGTGTATTTGATTAAAATGAAGCAGCAAAGATATGAACATCCCACAAGTTTTTCCACAAGCTAATATAAAACGTTTGTGCAGTCTCTATAGTGTACAAGGATAGTTGCATACAAACGCGATACGCTCAGTTATTTATTAGGCCATATTATAACAACTTAAATGAACAAAAGCTCTCTGACACAAATACTGGGCGTTATTGGGCGTAAAAGACAATTTAAAGAACAACATGTAGTCAATGTATCTATATACTCTGCGGTTAGCCACGTGATAATCCGTAGGCTGAATCGGAAAATGAGCTTGATATGAAGTTTTCAAATTAAGTTTGTCATCTAATATTGATGCATGAGCAATGTAAAAAAATTCGGTAGATAGTTGTGGCATCAGAACGTAGGTACGTTTTTCTATATGACAAGTTTCTAGTACTTTGTAGGAAATTTTATTACAATAAACGGCTTCAGAAACTTCCCAAGCCAATACGAGGTGACCCGAATGAGGTCAGAGGTGAGCGACCGCTATAAAGTTTAATAATTAATAGCCAACAACAGTAATTCTATAAACTCACTATCTTTCGTCCAATGAGTAGAGATCCAACGACACTATCATAATCTTGTACAATAAAAAACGTTAGTTAACTTTCGAATTTTCATGCTAAAACAGACTACAATCGCGTTCAGGTCGATGAGCTAACTATCGATACCACAATATACCGTCCTCTTCGTAAACTCACAAAGTTCATATTACATTTAATATATTTACAGGATTGTTACCAGGAATTATGATCGTCGTAGATTGAAATGAGGATCACCATTCGCTCGCTAAAACAGACTATCGTTTTGTCAACTAGAAAATCTCTACCGTCCACAAAATGTCAATTTTCCTCAACAAGTGACAGCAAGTACGAACAACAAATCCTAGCCACGTTCAGGAGCCGAGCGATGTGGAGTGAAACAACGCTGCCTGTGCTAGGCGAGAGGTCCTCGGTTCGATCTCTAGCGACATGCTGTACAGGACGTCTTCGTCCAACAGCAGCGACGTGTCCAACAAGTAACTAGCTACTTTCGCGGTTGGCACTATCTTGTACGGAGTCTGTTGAAAATGGCGTATGTCTCTGATGACATGAGCAATCTGCAAAGCCACGGCAAGCGGTTAGTAAAAAGCCAACACCCACAAATTCTACTGTTAATAGGTGAAGGTCTACATGGGAGATACATAAATTTACCAAGCCCCTGACCTCATGTATTTTATTTCACACTTCAAATGGGATGTCGTTCCATACTTCTCTCAGCTTGCCGAAACTAATGAAGCTTGTCTAATCCATTGTCTTATTATTTGTTATCAGAGGAACACAAGAAGAAAAAGTGCCAATCAGTGACAGATGATCAGAAACGATACCGTTCACTCACCACCCCATGGCCTGAAAAATTACCCGGGCTTCCTGACCACCATTCGATCGCTAAATTCCGCTTGCTAATTTGACGTTTTCACCTGTTGGACATTAGTTCCGCGGTAGATGGACTGCATATAGCATGTAGCCATCCATAAGCTGCTTAGTTTATTATTGGCGTAGTTTCAAAACAGTTATTATGAGGTAGGAAAAGGAGCGAGACTGCAGCTTGTTTACCTGTTTATGCCGGGAGGAAGACAGGAAAGCTTACGCAAACAATTTCTGAATTCATGACATCTTTTTATATCACAAATTGAAAATTTTGAACAAGCAAGCTAGTAAAGCCAGAAATGTAATAATGTTATATTATAATCTCAATGGTTTCTAAACCTTTGATATAGTTGAGATTGGAAGTTAATATATGTTTTTTCGTGTAGTTTCCATTCTACACGGACCGAACCGCACGTATATTAAAATTATAAATAACTAGCAGATGGGAAGCTATTTAACTGGATAATGATTGCGAAGAATTTTACTGAAACTTTCCCGATATTTTCCGGAAAGATTCAAGACAATCTTGAATAAGTAAAAAGATGAGTAATCTTTACGATAAAATCCTAGTTCAATGTATTTTGAAAGTCTTTCATGGACTCGCGAATCCGTCCTTCTCAAACAATCTCTAATTCCCACCATGAAGGAAAAACTAGGGGCGAAAGCCGAGCATCACTCACCATTTTCATCTTGGAGAAGTTGAGAAGCTTGTCGTCGGTGAAAGTAGGCGTCCCTTCCTCGATAAACGACAGGTCCGAGAGATACATGCCCAGATAGGGGATGCAGGGGGGGTCGCACCGGTAGAGAGCGTCCCGTAGCACTCGGAATCGACCGTCGGGAGAGGAAATCGCTTGCAGCTTTTCCAGAGATTGCTTAGTCTAGAAAGAAAATAAATATCCACTCAAATTAATTATCTCTTGCTCTCGCACATCGAGATTCAACTTCATGAGGAGGTCTTCGATTGCCTTTCTGCAAGGACATTCAACTCATTTTTTCTTGAATCACTTGCGAATATAGCTTGACGAAGTCTGACGAAGTGGCGTGTCTATTATTTCTTACCGTTTTTGCCACCCTCTCCCATGTCTTTTTCAATCGATAGACAGAACTGTTCATGAAAGCCGAACAGATCTGAAGGACACCATTGTAGTTGTGAAGACAACGGGAGATGTCTGCTACAGCAGCCCACTTCTCGATCACCGCCACGCGGTTCGATATACTGTTCCTTCTCAGGATCTCTGAAAGGACCAGTTGGGACATCTGGAAGGAAGCAAAACGATGCGGGTTCAGTCGGAATATCAAGAAGATTAAAAATAACTTTTGACTTATGTACTTACATCGTTAAATCTTTTCGTCAAAATTAGAATATGCGGTGCTCTCGTAGCTTTATCCGATTTCATCCACGCCTGACCCAAAAACTCTCTGAAAAATGTCATTACGGGCATAAATATCGGTGACTTAGTACACCTTTGCTGTGTAGGTAGCAGCAAGTGTGTCCAATGCCAAGTGTGCGAAATTAAGTTTTGGCATAAACAGACGGAAATATACTCACTCGCTCCCTATTGCGACAAATATTTTGTGATCAATGTAAATCATTTGCTCTGCCAGCTCCAGTGCAGACAAAGTTTCTATGTTGTCGTCCATGCACGGCGTCTGAAATGAACGATACAAAATGTCCGAGGTTTTGACGCTTCTAGCTTGCCTTTATCACAAACTCAATTATCGATTTGAATATTAAATTTTCCCATCTGGCTAACTCCAAATATTTTCTTGGCTAGTATGGATATTTGCTAACTCCTTGCTTCTTCAAAGATCTTCTCTCTCAACTGGGAAATCAATTTGATATAATCCAATAATTTTACAAAAATCAAACAATCTTGAAACGATGCACTCGGTCCCGATGGCCGTCTTGCCTTCGACACTTCATTCTCCTGCGAATTTCCAACGCAAATACCTTCTCCCTCAAACAACAATATTATCATTATATTATTATTATGTTCCAAACCCATTCCATTTCGTCAGATATATTTATCTAACTTCCTTGCAGTTGCATCCCGCCGCTAGCAAACATGAAACCTCTTATTTTTATTTTATTTTTAAGAACATAATACAAGCTTTTAACTGTGTAAATGCTGAACCAGTTAATTATTTAAATTTCCCCCCAATGCTAAATAATTCAAATTTAGAGTCCCACGACCCGTTCCAGCATATCAACAGCAAAATCTAGAATGACAACGTGACGTGTATGACTCACCGTCGGCGGTGCCAGCAACTTGACAAAGTCAGTTTTCGGCACATCCGGCACCTCCTTTGTGATAAACCTCATCAACTGCGTTGCCGCTTTGTGCTCAGCCGGCAGCAAGTTCGGACAGTAGATAATCTCGTCCAAGAACTCCACCGTCATCGTCTTGAGTTTCGGGTCCTTCTCGAAGTCCTGCACGTGCTTCGACACCCAGTGCCTGAGCACGTTGATCACCCTCATGGTCGCCGCACTCGACATGATCGACTCTTTCCGCAAGCCCTTATCGCGGCAGGTGGCTCGAAGCAGGTTGGCACTGACAGTGCTGTTGCGACCGCACGTGCTGCCGGAAGTCCGGCGAGAGGGTGCTGTGCCGACGCTGCCGGGGCCGGCGCCGGTGCCGACGCCGCCGACGCTGGGCTCAGAGACCAGCGGCGGCTTGTGCGGCGACTGGTCCGGAGGGTTGCTGCACGCTGACGTGGCGATAGCGAACGCGGCGGCTGCTGACGACGTGCTGCTCCTAGAAGAGACGGGTGTGAGGAAATATCATCAACACGTCGGGGGCTGGTGTGCGCCGGCTGGCTTCGTTTCAATCATCTCGTTCGACAGTGAAAGATGTTATGAGGAAAAGTTATAGAGATATAGTGCGCTTTAGTCTAATAATTTAATGAATTGTGATTAAAATTTGACTGTAGAATTTGCTGTAGAAGTGGGATTTAGATTAAGTAGATCTATTATGTTTGAAGAAATACGCAAGAGAAGGCAAGATTTAAAAAGTTAAAATATATTGAAATAAATTATAACTTTTTGGCTAAGAATGGTATCTAACGTAGAATGCACATATTGACATGCTGATCGGGTGATTTCTAAGGAGTCAGATTTCTACCAAGGGAGCTACTACCGTTGGAAAAGAGAATAATATAACTGTACATTTTCTACGAAATGGTTTAATGGAAGCAAAAACAACAGCCGGTGTGCGTCAATGACACTTTATGAATGTCCAAAACGTTGGGAAAGCTCAACATATTCCTAAAAATAGGAAACAAATTGGGTTAGTAAGCGTTTTCTATAAATTACAGCACGATACGTTCTCTTAATGGTTGCTTTGATTTTGCTCAAATGAATCTCATCGCCAATGCGACACAGCGTCAAAGTTTATAAAGTAAAATTGATTGTTTTAGGACCCACCTTGCAGCACTAAGCAATTCAGGTGACGCACCAAAAACCAAACGAACAAAACGCATCGGAAACAATAAAAGAGATATTCGGACAAATTCGCAAGCAGGAGAAATGCAGGAGAGAAAACTACTGAAATCATAATCAACAATCATGCTCGTACCACACTCTTTTAGACATTTAGTTGCACTTACCAAATCGCTTCGTTTCCGGTGCTGTACCACAGGACATAGAACATTACCCCACAATAAGAAATAATACGATCATTGAACACGAGAGGGATCAGGGATGTTCGGTCTGGGATAAAATAGCGTGTCAACGGACGCTCACCTGCGGTTGGCTTGCCGATGCGACGTCACCACAACTCCTGCCTTGCTCGAGTTAGCCGGCAAGTCCAGCTGAAGACTTGGACGCTGCGACACGCTGCGCTCCTCGAAGTCCGTCTCGTAGATGGACCGCCGACCGCCGTAGTAGCTCTGGAAGAACTGTGGCGAGCCAGTGTTGTCTTAGAAACTATCATAGGTTTGATATATCAATTGCAGAATCATTTCCTCTAGCTCGCCGTCTTGGAGTTGCTGGAGATATTCTTCGTTATCCAACGTTATTGCATGTTATTGCATGGCTCGTTTGATGCCTTGCCCATGGAATATTTTCCACCCTTGAGGGTTATGTGGAAGAATAGATAAAGATTTAAAATTTCTTGTTACAAAATATAGAAAACAAACCCCAATAACTCAAATGAAAATCACCGCAATCTGAACTGTCTTCGTAGTAAAACGAATTCGCTGACAGGCAAAATTTTATTTTCTGACATGCACATGCTTCGGTTGAAACTATACCTGTGCAAAATCAAGACCGTTTGATAAAAATCTTTGGGGGGTCACATTCTGCAGTACATTTTCTCCCCTTCTACCCTCCTCTGATGGGAGAGAATACGGATACAGTTTCCGATTTCCAGCCAGCAAAACCATCAAAACAGATATTTAGTGAACCCACGCAATTCTATGTTGGCCAGGAATTCACCGCTAGATTTTCAGATTGCTTTTCTTTCCGAAATTTTTATTTCTCAATACTTGCTTTAATAAGCAGTGGGTAATTGACAGCAAAGGTCACGCATATCCAATGACATTGGCAAACGAGATGATAGTCAACTGAGAATGAAAACTCCCACGCAGTGTATCGTGTACTCGTGGATGTCATGAGATACAGCACCAAAAGGTCAACATCTCTATTAGCTTCTGTTGAACTGTGGGTGGCACACACAAGTAGAACCGATGCAGATACTTATTCCAATTCCCCAGCTCATTATAAAGTTGCCCTACCTGGAATGGGGCCAGCTGCGAGTCAAAGCAGAGCTTACACACGGCCGCACAGGGTCAAGATCATATTACATCGATCGTCAATAGAATTGATGTTTTAATACACACAGAGTGTGTTTACCCTTTTAATGAGGGCAGGTGAACAACCAGATCGATTTATACTAATCGAAAATGATTTTAATGAACAATGAAATTATTTTTTTGGCAGCATGAGCCAATGGGTTCTGATGTCAAACGAACAAGAAGCGAGCAATCATCGGTCGGGTGCATCGCTCTCATCAGACACACCTGTATAACGGACGAGGTGATGTTGGTCGCGGTCACCGAGACGCGCGACGACCTCGTGCCCGACTTGGCCTCGGACCCCGCCGTGATCTCCGACTCGTTCGACTGCACCGACTCCCCATACTTGGCGCCGAACACCTCGAACAGCGACTTGGAGTAGGACCGAGCCCTGTGTTCGCCAGCGCCCTTATCGACCGTCTCGTCCACCGAACCCGCGGCCTCCTTCGCCGCCGGGTCGCCATCACCGGGCGCGCTCTCGCCGGCGACGATCATCACCGAGATCTTGTCCTCTTCCTCCTCCTTGCCTTCGCGCAGCGACATCTCGATCAGTGGCTCCATCGAGCTCTTGCGTCGGCCGCGTCGCTTCTCGCCCTCCTGTGGCGAGCCCTGAAGGGGCAGTGCGATTTTCTGCTGCTCGACGTGCTCTTTGACGGGCTCTTGTTTGATTTGAGACTCGGATTTGCTCGTTTCTATCTTCTGGTAACGCAGGTCTTGGGGGCTCAGGTCGGAATGGTTGGAGCCGACGAGGGTCACTGAGCTAAGGTTGCTTGGGGAGGAGAGGGCACCGATGTTTAGAGCGTCTGTAATCAAAGGTAAATAAGGTTATGTTAATACGTAGGAGACCAATTTAATCGACTAATAAATATTTTCAATGTTATTTTTCTTGTTTGGTTAAAAACTAGGGCACCAGACGTATTTTACTTTCTATGTTATGGTCCCGGGGCAGTCAGTGAGATTTGTAGATCAATTAAAACTAAAATTATTTTTCTGTTTGAGTTGGCTGGGAAGGTACAGAAGATAATAATGCATTCAGCAGGTAGATAGCACTTTCATTAATTAGTGAAGTAATTGGCAATATTTACAAAAAAAAAATTAGCTATCGATGTGATGTAACAGAGAGTGAGACGGAACCTAAACAATTGTCGTTCATGTCAACAGTTTTCTAGACTTCTTGATGCCAATTAATGTTGACACTCCCATCACAGTATATCCACGAGTTTTTCTAGCCGCCAGTAATTGCGCGCGACGGGACAACGTATCGAGATCGAAGCCCGGGAACAGACGTCATTACATCTGACAACTCCCGTGTGGACGATTCAACTTTTCTGCAATTCCTTTCACCTGTCAGAGTGTCGGCGCTGGAGGAGGCGGCGATGTCGGTCGACGAGGGTATGGTGAGATGACACATCATGTCCTCGTCGTCGTCCTCGGCTTCTACGTGGATGGTGACACTCTTGCGCTGGCCCCCGACCCCCCCGGCGCCCCCGACGGCCGAGCCGTGCACGGAACCCGAGCCCGTGGACACTTGAGACGGGCTCTGACAGATGATGTTAGGCCCCTCGTTGATCAGGGCCAGCTCGCGTTCCTCTTGCTCGTCTGGAATGAGCAAAGTTTCGCAAGTATTTTATGAATAAATTACGAAGATACTTTCAGAGTTGTTTGGCGGTGTTCGATACTTTTTTTGTCAAAATTACGAGGCTCTGGTTCCTATATGTAAGGAAGTTAAGGCGTTAGTGCTGTTGGATCAGGCATCTCGCGAGTTTTCTAACTTCTAACACATCTAATTTTTCTACGGCATCTAAGATATACGGAAGCGTGGACGGCGGGTTTTAAGCGTTGTACAAAAATACCGAATTTCAAGCGGTTCTAAGTTAATTTGTTTTTTTTGCAATATTGTACACTACTGCGGTGAGTCAGAGATCCGCGTACAAAGCCGACTAATTTTTGCCAAACTTACACTTTCTAAAACTGCACCGCCAGTGATATTTCGAGAATCCCTGCGAGTCATAACTGTGACTTCGGTCTCGGTCGCTCACTTCTGAACCATAGCCTGTGGAAGAGTAGAAGACATTCAAATGGCTTGACCACTTGACCCTTAAACTTGCAATCCAACCGAGTGCCAATCGTTTCAAACACTTACAAGTGTGGAAGTAACATTAAACATTAATTATCTCAAATTTCTATAAGACTGAGAAGTACTGTGTCATGGCAGTCTAGTTATTGCAGGCTTAGGGCACAAGCAGGGTTTCTTTGGCGGTTTCATGCGAAGGAATCGTTGCAAATTGCGAGCACTTTTCACCGAATTGGAAGTGCAAAGAGGGACTGCTCGATTTCGACGGAGTACATAGCTATCACACCTACTGAAATATTAATGGCAAGCAAATAGCATCGCAATCATCCAGCAGATAGCTTTCATCTCGAGTTAGTGTTGATATTCGTTGCTAGTGGATAATCTGCATGCTATATCTAAACTTTGCTGAGGGTGATGCAGGGAAGATGCCTTAAAATCACCCAATCTACATCATCTTTTAATTACCGCGGCTAATTGTAAAAGATAGGCACACCGTTTCTGGTACCCTCTAACAAGAATTCTCCGAAAGTATTAATCAGACAATTTAGAAACAAATTATTTTCTGCTCAAAACTAAATTTTCATCAAGATCAAGTGTACACCCCGTGTCGAAATTCATTTTCAGTTCATACTTAATTCAATGGGCTTTTTTGGGTAAGATTTTGCGCATGATTTTAAATGTAAAACACATTTTAACATGAAGCCTAATGACTTCCCGTTGGTGAGTTTGAATGGACAATTGGGTTTCACCTATCACTTTCTCTCGTTCCAATGGGTACAATTGAACTGTTAGTTCAGGTTCTACAAGTGAAAGCAAGCGAGAACGGGAGGCAGCAGGGAAGAGGAACGCACCCGACACAGAACTGGCGCCGCTGGTTCTCCTGGGCGAGGCGCTACTGCGCCGGCGTTCCATGTTGAACAGGTGTAACGCTGTGTGATCATCCCGGCTCGTCCCGGCGTCCAGAGACCTGCGACGGACACAGGGAACCAGGGGATGGTTGGACGCAACAAGCAGCTAAACTTGCACCGCCATCGTGGACATGGCAGTCACTGTTGCTTCTTGGGACTCTCGATTTCATGCAGCGTTATTTAAGACACATACGCAACACCTTTTGGCACGACGTATTTGATGCTGTTCATTGATTTTACCATGAAATGCATAATAATGGAAAGAAAAAAAGGTAAATATTGTCGGTCTAAGACCAAATATTATTTATGTAAAAGTGTCTTTCGTGAATTCTATGCGCTGAAACAACAATTTTCTGAAATTGTTTTTGAAGGCGGACAGTTTTTCAATTTTCTTGAATTCCTAAGGCACTTTGTTGAATAAGATTGAGAATAAGGTTGGAGAGATTTCCTATCTGCGATCTGCATTCATGTCAACACTAGTATGCAAAACCAGTATTTTTCTTATAAAGTGAAATAAATCAAGAATCCATCAGTTGCCATTTATATTCTGGAAAAAATTGACAAAGAGAGCAAGTTCAAGCACCAGTTCTAGACTACAGCAGCATATACAAACCAAAAAAAGACAAGCAAATCTGAAAAAAGACTCACATAATCGAGCCGCGAGCTATGGCGGTGGCCGCTTCCGGCAAGTCCGCGTTGTAGAACACCTTCTTGAGCGCCTCGAGCACGGCGACGCTGTCGGTGAACACGCGGTAGGTGAGCAGGAATGTGTTCAGAAAGTCGATGGACAGGAAGCGCAGGTCGGTGAGACGTTCGAGCAGCCGCTCGGGTGTCGCGTACCGGATGTGCGGCACTTTGCAAGAGTTCAGGCCGGGCCCGAACCGAATGTCGATGTCGTCGTTGAAAAGCTTCGGGTCGTTGCGAATGAACTTGGGCATCGTCACCGACGACGTGTCCGATGAGCTCACGTGCAGCAAGTTGCTGAAGTGCACGTTCTCGATGCACTGGAATGGCGGGAAGGTGGCGGTTCATTCTTCTTCAACTGGATGGTTCTAAATGGTGGGTGAAGGCTACGCGTGCCTGCTAGAGATCTACTGAGCGATACGTTTCACGGTGCATTCATTTATTATAATATCAAGTCGTTCGGTGTTCTTTGGTTCCACATCATCGCGCTTAGATGCCCACAGTCTCATTGACATATTTCGAAGATAGATATTTTGTATCTCAAGATTTTTATGAGACAGTTCAGAAATATATTTTATCTGGCTTCAATATGATGTGTCCCTTCATACCGAAAAGATATAAAATGCAGATGCCAGGTTTGTTTGGCGGGGTGCGTCTAGGATGTTGCTACACGACTTACTAGAATGGATGAGCTATTTTGACACCATTTAGTAATATTACTAACTTAGTATATTTACTTGTATTGTAACGCTGGTTAACTCTGATATAAGTATAACTGGTATGGATAACCTTGACGCCGTGTATCTCTATGAACCATGTCACAGAACGACTTTAGTGGAGGAGCCGAGTTTGCTCTGCGGGCTGCGTCTAGGAGGCAAACGGTGATCGCTGACTGAAATTTACTCAAAGCTTTCTAATTAAATCTAATTTAATGTTCCGCAAAGCTATAGTTTAAAATCCATACCTTATATTTGACAAATTCTTAAAAAAACTATAGCCAAAGAAATACCTCACCCACTGCCTTACTGACCAACCTTTTCCAATATTTTTTCTAAATACTCTCATTCTTCAATCTCAAACTTGATAAGGCTGGTGGCAAAGCGTTGCGAAACGTCGATAAAGTTTAAATGAAAAGCATTTGCATTTTATTACCTAGTAAAAAGGTTTATTCTAACTAAAGTACTAAGTTCAGGAAAATAAACTCGTCTTAAACAAACCCAAGTTTCATTCCTCGCTAGTTCATTACTGTGCGCGTTTCCCGATGCCCGTGTTCCCTCCATCCAGCCTCAATGTCCCTGCTCGAAACCCCGACGCATGTTTCAGCCATCCTCTACACCCAGGCCCTCCAGACGCACCTGGCCGATGTCGCTGATCCACGCTGTCTTCTCGTGCACGGTCGGCGCGACGAAGTGCAGGCTCACTTGTTGCACAGATGCGCCGGAACGGACGTCGGCGACCACCTTGAAGTCTCGACCCTGGTAAGGACCTCCCGAGCCGCACGCGTACAGCACGGCGCCTGTAGCGTGGATGCCGCGTAGCGACGAGGTCAGTCGGGGTATGCAGGGACTTCGTCCCGTTGTCGCCTCCTACAGTTTCTTATACACTCGGTAGTGAAGTGATATCGATGTCGCGATGCCATCCATTGCAAGACGGGGACAATGTTATAAAAAAGGAGTGGTACTCAAGAGTGAAGTCAAGGGACTTGAAACACAATGTACCAAGCCGGCAGCAAGGCCCAAGCATACGGTTGGATTCTGAGCTTACGACTTAAACATGCAGTGGATTTACATATTTTCATTGACTTCTTTCTTAGATAGAAGTGTTAGTTAGAGTTAGGTGTGGCTGAACATTATTTCGATAGATTTTTGGCTCTGGTTAAACCTAGCCTTGCCTTGGCTAAATTTTCTTCCCATAGCACCACATTACTGGTAAGAAATCGGCAGAAAAACGTGACACATGGGAGACAAGGCTAGTTTATGAGGTAGAAATTCACTGAGCATATAATTTATTTGGCAGCACACTTCTTTACCAATACCTAACTAAAGTAATTTGCATTAAAAATGCCCAGCCGCTGGGGAATTTGGACCGCGAGGCTGCAGAATAGTGGGTGGAAATTTTGATTGGAATTTATTTCTATTAGGAAAAATTGCAACAGCAAAGAATATTCATTTGCAATATTGATAAGTAATCGGAAAGCTGACTGCGACCTTTTACCGGCGCTTGTCAGTCAACAGGTGTACGCTTCTTGGTGCAGTGACAGTTTATTTGTGTCGTGAAGCCCTGATACATCCGTAGAAAGTTACAGATATTCATCTCTAATTAATATTTTGTTAGTTGGTGAAGTCGAAAGAGAAAAGAGTTACAAGTTTTTAAGACTTTATCGAAGACAAAAAGCAGGTAGAAAATGCGTAACATCAGCAATTCCCAGTAACATTTTGT
The DNA here is from genome assembly GCA_921293315.2 of Nemurella pictetii. Lineage (NCBI taxonomy): Eukaryota > Metazoa > Arthropoda > Insecta > Plecoptera > Nemouridae > Nemurella > Nemurella pictetii. The sequence continues at coordinate 6,079,630 of OV121118.1, read as the reverse complement.
TTGTTCCGAAAGCAAAGCAAGTATTCCGGGCAGCGAGCAATGATTACCTTCGTTCTCGCTTGCGTCGCTAGGATCCTCGATGAGGAAGGCGTCGACGAGCGGGATCTTTCCGATGTCGGGCACCAGGTTGAGCCTGCCGGCGGTGCTGCGCGTCGTCATGATCAGGTGGTTCGAGAACAGGTAGCACTGGCGAAACGCCTCCTTGTCCGCGCTCTTGCTGAAGCTCGCCAAACGACTCCGCTGGGTGCGCGGTCGATCAGACAAGATCTGCACCAAGTTGCCTGCCACCCGGGGAGAACACAGTACACGTTTTGCCGACGACGTGACGAAATGTGAGAGATACTTTCCTTCTACCTACGCACTGTCAGCGTATATAAATAGAGCACGAAACTCCATTTATATTTATCTTTAAATCTATCAAGTCGGGAATATAATACCAGACACAATGGAGAGAACATTCATGACCGATTCGTGTTTCACAGAAATTGAAAGCTCTTATTTTCTGTTAGGGAACCTAGACGAAAGCTTGTCTTAGGTAAATATCTCGCTCTTAAATTCGCCATGTTCTTGTAAGTTTCTTCAAAAATTCGCCTAGATTTTTTTTCAATACAAATTCCAACAAGCTATATCGTATCAACATATAAATTTTACAGGCATACCGTCAGGGAGCCCAGCGCTGATGCCGAGGTGAAACCGACGGTCTACAGCCCCCTAATTCCCCTTCATTAAAATTACTGCCCCAGAAAAATCAGAAAAAGTCTTCCTATCTTCCAGCCTCATCTCTCCTACTATCTCTCTCACTCTCCCTCGCTTTTCTTCTCTCCAAGCGTGGTTGCCATGACTCTGCACATTCGCGCGAGAATTTCCCGCGTAGCCTTGACCCAGTGACCTGCGCGGTGAACACGGCAGGCGCAGGCAGGGTGACGTGAGGCGGGGGGACGGGGGGGGGGGGGGGGATCCGGGAGGGTTTGCGTTCAGGGATTAGAGGTGCGGGCCAGCCTCACAAAGATCCTGCTCGAGTCCCTTGCGCGCGCGTGTCGCCCGCCGCACCGCTCGCCACGGCCGGGGAAACGCAGCCCTCCGCGCGAGCCTCGTGGAAATTACCAGGTTTCTTTTCCGTTTTTAGGGGATGATGTTCGCTGCAGCCGGGCGCCATTTATAGCGTCCCAAGTTGGCGCGTTTCCCTCTTTAGCCATCTCATTTACATTGCGCTGATTTGATTGTATTCTTCCTTTTTTGGCCAATTCTCACAACAAGAAATGAAGCTACCCACATTTATATTCCTTGCTTTTTTCTACTTTTTATGACGAGAAATGTACGCTCTTTCAATAATGGCATTAAGATTATTTTTTGCAAGACGATACGATGTAAACCAATATGGCTTTTATCTAATGCTCTCAAACAAGTTATCTGAAGCATAATTAGGAAGCTGCTGCTGCGGCAGAAGATGTTGTCTCCAATCCAACCGGATAAACTTTCGGAGAGAAACGAGTCACGATATCAAGAAGTTTAAAGTTGGAATTGACTGATGCGGTGCGTGGAAAGTAAACGCGTGCGCCCGCGTGCGATCACTTGAGAGTTACGCTGGCAAGGAAAGTCTTTCGAATTCGAAATCAATACGCATTTCAGCGACGGGCGCTGATTTCATGGGAAACAAAACGATGTTGCCAATTGAAGCAGGCTCGTTCACCGGGCCGCACGTTACGGCTCTAGTAAGCCTGCGCGCCGCGCCGTACCGTGCCGTGCCGCGCCGTGCCGCGCCGTGCACCGAACACACTTCCAGTCTGATAATTATCTCCCTTCGTTCAATCACGACCAATGATTGCAGATGTGCCCAGCGGAGTGTTCTCAGATGTAAGAACTCGATTCTTGAGAGAATTTTAGTGTGATTTGTGGTTGATCTAGCGATGCTTCATACTTTTTTGCACATGATAAGTAATTAAAAACCTGTTATAAGCATTAAAAATGTCTAACTTGAAATTTTCAACCTAAGTTTGCTGAGGAAAGCATTAATGCTATTAAATATGGTATTTGCTTCTCAGCATCATCAAAACTTAATTTTAATTGTAGACACCTGACGTACTACCGTGGAGAAAGTGCTTTTTTTATGAAAAACACTTGTATAGAATCTTGCTGAATTGAAATCGACGCTTAAGATGTGAGACTGGTTGACAATAGCGCGGTTCGCACATTGATACCCTGCGTTATAACATCCCCTAAATGGCTAAAACTGACACCTACCTTGACGCACGAACACTTGATTGACGTCGAGCAAAATATCGCACCCCTCAGATATCATCCGCTCCACAGACAGATTCTTCCGCAGATTTTCCGTTTCGCTAACCTGAATGCAACACAAAAAACGAGATCAAAATTAGCAACTCCAACAAATATAAGTACTTCAATCGAGCTTTTACTCCTTTTTTTTGAGCACCTATTCGAAAAAAAACAGCAATTTATGACGGCCTCCGCGTGGCTTCTCAACGGCCCTTCGTATTTTACGATTGCCATAAAGTTGGCCGGTTAAGTTCGCTTCAACTTGTTAAAGTTTGGCGTGGAGTGGTGGAAAATCAACAGGTTTTCGTTGCGATTGGTCGGCAGGATCGGGAGCGGTGTCGTGTGCTGAACTCACCTCGTCGTGCATCTGTCGTGACAGGTTCTCCAGCTGCTGCCGTGCGTTCTGCAGACTCTTCCTCTCGACGTGGTTGTGGGGCGTGTGTGCCAACAGCTCGTGCAGAGTGATGATGTACCTCGGCACCTGGCCATTGCAGATCATTTTTTAACTCTTACAGTCACCGGTTCCATTCATTTTATTATTTTGTCCCAGTTAAATCTGTCAAGTCATGGGTTCCGTGGTTGCTTTTGTTGAAACTTTGGTTGAAATTTCGTGTGGATATAAAATTGGTAGCAGAAAGATAAGATAATTCTGGAAACTTTTGCATTAATTATCTTATTTTGAGAAGAAGAAAAAAGATTAATTTTGATTGAGATTTAAGAATTGATAGAACATTGTCACCTCTTTCACTGATCATTGATCTATGCCAAAAGCTCGAATTAATGCCAAAACGACTATACGTCATTACATTACGTCATTACTACGTTATTACAGTAGCGTCATTACTAGAGAAAAATCAGTGGGTTTGAATACGCCACGGATGATGTGCTAAAAAATCAACAAATCATGTGCAGATTAATTTTATTTCGCGCGTGTATATGGCAAGTTATGATGGAGCTGGGGAAAAGACGACACCCAATAAAAAGAAGTTAGGGGGTCTACACGAAACCTGACCCAGAAGTCATCGATTCGTGATGACCAACGCAACACGACGGTTATAACTTCTTCAAATTGCATCAAACTTTGACCGAGATCGACGAAGAATTGGCAACGGATACCGTCAAATATATCCACACCCTCATCGGTCTTTCAAATTCATCGCTCATGCCAGAAAATCTTTGGCAAATGAAAAGATCATTGGAAGTGTGTTCGCATAAAATTACAGATGACGAGCTTTGGAGGGAGGTTTTTGTGTCGGCTTCTATTCTCCGAAAAGCGCCATTGACTGGCCATTATTTGTTTTCAGAGTAACTTAAAAAAATGCCTGGAAATATGGAGGAAAAGCAGCACTGCTGTATTGATTTTTAGTACCTACTCCTCGTCTTTGTGTAGTCATTTTAATGTTTCTTGTTCCTATTTGTGTCTTCTATCTAATGCAATCACGAGCTTCCTCTAACCTTTACTGTTGGTACACAATCAATGTATATTTATTAATTTACTTTGCTTATTTAATCGCACAACAGTGCCGTCTTTTCTTTTTGGTATTCTCCTCAATGTTGTTTGAATGGAAATGGTGCAGGTATTGACTAACATCTATTGTTTTGCTTGTAACCATCCTACCTGATGCATGGGGTAGGTTAGGAAAGTCTCCAGACTTCTTCCTTGGCACGCCGGCTTGTGCTCCAGCCTAGCCAGTAGTCCGACAAAGGTTGAATTTTGCTTGCATTCTGTGAGAACCTGCAGGCTGTAATGGTGGTTCCTCACGTATTCCTGGTAGATGCTCAGCATGGGCAACAGAATATCGAACAAGTCTCCTGAGGGAGAAAGATGAACATTCTATGATAAACAAACAAGCTAAAAGCCAATATTTTTTTCGCGTTTTTTTTTCTATCTGACGGCCAGTATGCTCGCGCTCGGAAAATTATTCATGTGAAAATACTCAATTTGCTCGTTTCGCTGTGAATATATACTAGAGTAAAAATATCAGTTTAAAATCTATCTGCAATTCGCTTCACTGGTCGTGTTTGCTTTCCTTAACTCTTGCAGGAATTCTGAAGGTGAAACGTCTATGAAACGTCTGTTTTTCAAGAAGCCACAAGGGTGGCTAATAATAATTATTACTTATTTTTCAGTTCTATAGGTAGGTATGTCCTTACGTAAAAGTCGAGATTTATTTTACCTGTTGCGAAACAAAACAAATTCGGTGACCAGAAAGGAAACAGCGTATTGATTAACGTGACTCACCCAGGACCAACGTGGGCCAGTTTTCCATTCGAGTTGTGAGTCCCTTGAGGAAAATCTGGTGCAGAAATAAAACCGTTTCGCTGTTGAGGAAAATGGAATTGACGTCCTCGTGCGAGCACGGCGGCTTCTTGGAGCTAGCAGCCATCCTTAGCGGTCGTAGGTAGCACGAGACGAGCACTTCCATCTGCTCCATGTATTCTTCCTCAGCCTCCACCATTCGAAACACCAGGCTGAAAGGGGAACGCCGAATGGACACTCGTTCTCTGTACTTGTGTGTCATACGTGGTTTCAGCCGTATTGCTGACATCTTACGAACGTATAGAGGGAAGGAAAAAAATCATACCAGTTGAGAGTTAACCAGTTGGCTGATGAAACAGTGGGGTTTCGTTGTGCGGCTCTTTGAAAATGCGTTACTTTTTATATTTCCTACGTTCAATCCGCAAGTTGTTCTGAATTGATATTTATTATAGGAAACGAAATATCTACATGTATACATGCAACAATAATTCCATTTTCGTTCGAATCGTCGGCATTCCTGATAGTGTTTGTGTTTTATTTCTGCGACGTTTGCATTGAATCAATGAAAATTAATCATGGTAAACTTTCCTTGAGTTTAATTATTTTCCTTTTAGTTTGAGCGATTTTAACTAGCATCGGAAAGAAAGAAACGTAGCTTGTCTCCATCCTTTTCTGCTATGCTCTCAAAGGGTCAAAAGGGTCAACATGTGGCATCAAAAGCCCAGGATTTCCGCACACGTACCAACGAGCATCAGCGATCTACAAAAGGAGCTGAGTTAATAACAAAGGTAGGTCACCCCGATGTAAATCCTAGAGTTTCTGAGTTAATTTCAATAACGACATGGATTAGGTCATAGCCAGTTGACCACCAAACTGCTAAGTCCACTTGAGGAATAATGAATAATGACCACGAGAGCAGGCTAATAATATCAAATATGTGCATTGATTATAAGCTAAAATCACGTCGATTATATCTAGCATGATGAGATGTATACGTTGTAGACAATGTGTCAGATGTATTACAAGTTTGAACATACTCAAGGTTTGTTTTGAATTTTAACAATGTCTGGGATATTCTTGTGAACAAAATTTAATTATCACACGTTCCAACTTCCAAACATATTTTTAGTATAGTAATACTGAAGCAACTCTTCATTTACGCTAGCTGCCGAAAAAAACGTTGTTTACTTTTTTGTTTGAGATGTGATGTATGGTCCTTCAGTGTGATTCTGTGATTTTTTGTAAGGTGAGATGAGATGAGATGAGACGAGAACTTTTTTCAATGTTTTTGAACAAATGAACGCTCTCACAGCTCATCTCACCTAAAAGAAATTAACCGAATTGCTGGTCTCTTGAAAACGAAACTTTTATGCTGCATTTTATCGGCTTTTTATGATGATTACTAATGATTACAGATGATTACTAAATAAGTATTTAGATCTGCTATTTGCATAGCCACATATGACATCATTATAAATGATTACAAATCACGTTCGCGGGCCCCCCTTTTTAGGATTGAGCGAAAAAGATTTTGAATATGCGAATAAATGGACGATCAGGAAGCTTAAAAACCGCGATGAAATTTAACATTGCCATGGATGAATAGCTAATCCTTCCAGTGGTAAAATTACCTTTCTCCCAAGCGTTGGTTTAAGCGTTAGGTGTGTATGTTTGAGGGTGTTTTTTTTAATCTGTGCTTTGGGTGATTGTAAATCTAGCACGTTATAAAAATTAACCTTCAAATGAGTGAAATGCAAATTTACAGGTCATCGAACATCATTGACAATAGTTTTACACTATCGAATTACGATTGTACCTGTAGGTAGGGCATGCATAAACTCTTCAGCTGAGGGAATTCGCGTTATTTGCGTTTAAAAAACAAAAACGTGTATTAAAAGCCACTCAGAGAGAGAGAGAGAAAGCGAGTGGTTGAACAACTGCAAACTAACGCTTTTTTAGCGCTTACTAATATTTTAAAATTTTGAAACAAACATTTTGATTTTAAAATTTATAGGGTATAAATAAGCGTAAGAAAAAGAACAAACATAATAATGCTATTCACCTTTTCATATCTTGTCAGTTTTATCCAATCAACATTATTTGAATTCCCCTGATGTCAGCTGTTATCACAAGGGAATTCCAAAGCTATATCCCCTCTCCTTGTTCACCATTACTGCCCTCTATAGATGATTCAGATAACAAAACTTCCAGCTGTTTTGTCTGGTTAGTCTTCTAACAGGTCGCCATTGCAGCTGGTAAACGTTCAGCAGTGCGTAGAATGCGTGTGTCATAGTGTTTTAGTGCGTTCAAGTGTGTCAAGACTGTTCTTCTGGCTGTTCGATGTGCACAAGGTAAGCTTGCCGAGATTTTGTACAGTGCCAAAGATTTCACAAGCTCAATATTGACAGCTACCGAACGAAGGCTGCTCAAACTCGTCAGTTTATTTGACATTGGTATTTGATATTTGTAAAATGTTCATTTACTATACTCAGTACCTACCTCATGTTATTATTATTATCATTATTATTATTATTATTATTATTATTATTTATTTATCGAAAACAGAGGCGAGTCCACAAGTGCGATTGTGATAAATTTGGAAAACACATGGACGACACAAACAAAACAAGACATGAAGACATTTAACATTTAACATTTAACATTTATAACATTTAACGTGGATAACTTAACATTTAACCTGGATACTTAGTAAAACTTGTGAGTGATGTAGTAATTATGATTTGGACAGTGCATGTAACATTCAAACAGAACAGAAAACTTAAAACAATTAACACGTATGACCTAAAGAACTAGAGAAATTGAGAACATGGAGAACTAGATATAATAAACTCTAATACTTATTATGCTATGTACAGTATTTAAAGCCGTGACGGTTTGGTGATCTGCTATTTGTTTAGGTGTTTAAGTCTACCTTACCTGAACTACACTTTGAAGTGATGTGAAGCAGATTCTGCTTACACTTAATAGAAAATCCTTAAACCTACTTAATTTATATTTGCCTCAGCTGGCAGCGTAGTTTATATTACCTCGTTATCCAGCTAGGAAACTAGCGTTGAGTGCAAACTGAGCGACCGTGCCTGACATACGTAATAGCAAGGGGAAATATGTCCATCTCCGCAAGATTAATGTAGGGTTGGTTTTTAACTTGAACTAGAACCTATATTCTAGTAACGAACTTTGCCTCTTGGCTTTTATTGAGGCCGTTGAACGCTATTTGACACAGCCACAATTCTATGTTTATTTCGATGCTCAATGAGAAGAAATAACATCTGTGCTGCCCCTGGAGATTCCTGGGGTTGTACATTCTTTTACTCCATGGGTAGTCCCTAGCTGATTTTCGAACTACTTCTAAAAACAATGCAATTATCCAAAACAATACACCCCCACCGACTAAAAATGACTCTATTTAAAGAAACAGGTATGTGACATATTTCTTTGAGAACTAAGCTCCATAGAATCACTAATAAATTTCAATCATTTGAAGCCACACACACAAACACACACCATCCACCCACACACAACGACAAAAACTCACCTATTTCTTTTTCGCATACTCTCTGCGTGCGGCGATTTGATGTACTGCTCCACGATCTGTTTCCATCGCCTCCGGCAAAGCCATCCGCGGAAGAAGCTTTGGACTTTCTTGATCTTTCGCAGCTCTAGGGCTTCTTGTGTCGGGGGCGCGGTGGTGTCGTCCTCCTCGCTGCCGCCCCCGACCAAGTTCAGGCTGCCCGTGCTGAAGCTTGTATTGTATCCGTAGGACGTGAGTGGGCGACGCTCCTTTTTTAGGCCACTCATCTGGTGGGGATGACGGCCAACGATTAGCTAATGTGTTTTTTTTTGTCGCTTTTGAGTGGGATCAACTTTTGCAGGGCAGTTTGATGCCTGGCCACCTACGTAAGGGCTGGAAGTTTGGGGGGGGGGGAGTGAGGTCATGACATTTTTTGTTGTTTTATTTCGGATGGCGTCGGATCGTGTTAAGATTTCCTGAAATGTCAGTCTCTCGGGAATATCCTGTGGACTTTGCTGTTGTAGCTCCTAATTTCTGGCGGCAAAGTTAGGCTAAGAATTAATGACACTTTTCGTTCATGCCACCGCGACCAGCGCTAAAGCGACTTTTGCAGATAACTTTCATCGAAAAAGATACGGTTTACTCGGTATATGATACATGAAGACGCGAAGCGTGTTCTTAGTTAATTGCAGATATCATATCTGCAGAGTGCTTGATAATTTAACCTCAATCTCAGAAGAGATGTCAAAATATTTATATCCAAACCTTTACGATTCCGTTTCCTTTTTCGCCAAATAATCCAGTTTTAAGTGAAAGGTATTAAAAAACAGTTTCTTTTTGTTTGTTTTTCCAATAAGATAAATATTTTTTGGTTTTGAGAACCTTGAAAAAATTTAATATCTCTTTGTATAACTGAGACCTACTCTTTCATTCACAAATATTTGATATTAGTTTCTAAAAATATTCCAAGGCATCACCAAAGAATAAAATATCTTCCTACGCTGGCTATTCCTATAAATCCGGACACTCTTAAATCACAATGGACCTAAAATAGTAAATTCCGTAAAATCTGAATATTACTGGATCAATAAAATGTGACGGGTAATTGCCAATAGCTCGGAGCATCCAGAAAAGCAATGCAATGCTAGAAAACTCCTCTCGGCTAAACATTTATAGGCTGATAACCAAACATGACTGTAAAGCTGCGAGCACAACCAGGCGAAGTGGGTAAATACTATGCGGTTTGTCTGTTTTTTACATATAAAAATTTGCCGATGATAGAAAGGAACATTCTACTATTTTCCGATAGAAATGAGGGAGAGCAGGAGTTAAGTGATGCGTTGCGGAAAATTATTGCCTCCGATTTCCACCATAAAACTTTTAGACAACATATTAGTATGCTTTCATCACTCTCATATTCATGTTTCGGTTTCATGATTTTTTTGTTACTGCCCATCCATCAATAAATTGAACCACACACATTTAAATAGCATCCGAGCACGGGAAATGTCACAATTTTCACCAGCTTGTCTGCAGGTGAATTAAATGAGCTGATATATTGCACACGCTTCTCACGGAGAAGCAGTGGTTCATTTTAAAAATTATCCCCGCAATACGAAGTGTCACGAATTTGTTCCACGTCACCCTATTTTCCACATGCGTATTCAAACATAAAAGCAGACACAGTTCACGTACCTCTATAACACAAATAAAACTTGCTGAAAATTATCACCAGCTGTACGCTTTTAGAAAAAAAAATAGATGCACTACTGGCACCACCCTTTTCACATCGTACTAACGCTGTGCTATAACCATATACGAAGGCATGCAAAATTCGCTATTTTTTTACTTCAAGTATTCATTTCTATAGGAAATCAGACCACCTCAAGCTGAAGGTATAGTTATTACTTTGCTAGAAACAAACAACTAATTTAAAAGTCAACAAAGAAATATTTCGACGTCAAAGGGAATCGCTCATGATAATGGTTCGAGTAAAACCGAGCACCAGGTGATTTCTGTCAGTCGTATGGCACAAATTCGTGCTCTTTTCGCTTTTCAATGGACTCACCTCCAAGCGAAGTTTCTTGATCTCGGAAGACAGTTCTTCACACTGATGAGTGTAATGCCACTTGGCTGTGCGTTCGCTCTCGACCACTTGCAGCAAATGCAAGTGTTTCTGTTCCAGCTCCTCTTTCTGGAGGAGCAGCTTGTTGAAGCTGCTCCAAGTTGGAAAGAATCAAGAGAAATTATTTCTCCACGCTGTATTCTTTGGTTATTGGTCAAATTCGATGAGCAGGTAACTTATTTCCTATATACCAACTATTTCTGTTTACCCTGTCTGCTGGAACCCATAATTTTCAATTAAACTTAGCTATAAATTAAGCAAAATTGAGACCCGTAGAAATAAATATATGTAGAGAAATCACTATAAACGAGAGAATATTTTATTGTATCACTTTTCACAAATGTTAATTTGTGTTCGTTAAATGAAAACATTCAGCAGTTTTCTGTGTACTACGATCGAACAGCAAAATAGTCATGCATGACTCAGATACGTGGAAACCTGGTTTAATTTGTTGGGTAAAAATATATATACAAAGGCTTACACGGATTTGCTTTTAGGACGGGTCAAAAACTATGCTACCTGTAAAATCTCATCCTGAATTTACTCAAGTCATGTGGATACAAAAATGTCTTGCCAAGACGCCGGCGTTGACACGTCCAAGAGTGGACAGAGTGGACACAGATGATGCACGTGACGCACATAGTGGTAAAAAAGAACAGTGTCTACCTCGCCTCGCGGATTGCGTCGATCCACATGTTGCACTCTGCCTCGTTGCAAGCGCCCAGCTCGTATTGACGCTGATTCTCACAGCGGTAGGTGATGGCGAAGCAGTACTGCTAAGTCAGAAACCCAACCGAGTCCAGTTAACATCATACCTTTATTGGTAGGCGACTGAAAATTGAAAAGCAATACTGGAACGCCATCGCGAAACGGAGATAATTATTTTTATTTTCTATCTCTTGTATGTGCGATCATAATGCACTAGCGCGTGAATAGAAAAAGTTTGATTTGTTCATAATTTATGAGGGAAATTTGTCATGGAAAACTGAAAAGTTAGGCGAATGAAACTTTGCAATTGATTGTTTCTCTTTGTCGGCTTAGTCTTAGTTTATACGTGTTCATCGCGACCTTTTCAAAACTCCTAGGTAAAACTGTCTAATACAAAAAAATATATCATTTTAGCTTTCAAATCTCGTTGACAGTCGCATGCCAACTCAATGCCGGGAAGAAAACTCATGTCGGCCTAGCGAGACAGCCAGTCACGTGCGTTTTGATAAGATTCATGCAGCATGCAACCATTTGCCAGCTCTGATTACCACAGGTAATTAGCACAAGCCTGCTTTAGACGGGCATAAGTAATAATTGGGAGCGTTTGGAGCTTTGTTCAGCTGAAATAATGCCAGCAGTCACGGAAGCTTGCCTGGAATCTCCTGGCATTCGATAGCTGTAAAAGCACAGGGGTTCGCAGAGTGCAGAATTAAATTATCCGAGCTAGAATTTGCTTATCACAAGCCTGAATATAAATTTGACATAATTTCCATATGTCACCACGTCTAAGTTGATAAAGAGTCAGAGAAAACAGGCGTATTTTCCGAGCTCTGATGACAAAACGATATATCTGTTGTGGTGAGTATAAAAGTTTTCCATGACGATAAAAGTAATCGGCCATTTCCTTGCTTACAAATTCGCTACCATTATCACAGCGAAAACGACAGATTTTGTAATAATTTAGGAAACTGAGCTAGAACCCATATAGCTTAATTTTTAAATAGGTAGTCAAACATTTCTGTTATCTACCGCGTATGTATGTACTAAATAATTGTGCAATATGTAAAAGCGTCAATAAAAGTCGGTACATATTTCCCCCCGTTTTCTGCGATTGGTTCCATTGGCCCCATGATATCAGATCTAAGACACGCCAATTGCTCGTACACGTCCACGAAAATGAGGTAATTTTGATTGCTTGCCCTCAACACATGCTTCACCAACTAATTTTAGCTTGATGCCAGTGACCATCTTGCTCACAGATATTAATCCATGATTACTGAGAATATGAGCAAATTTTGAATGCCATAATTGTGTAATAGCATATATTTCCCTCGGTAATCTAGTACTTGTAGTTAGTTTCAATTTATTTGCATATACCTAATCGAAATTTAAAATGACTTCTGTCACTTAAGTCCAACTGAAACTCCATAATTCTGTCCGTCTTCTGCAATGCACGCCACGGTTTTCTTTCTGTACGCAACTGACGCATTTCCGAAGAGGAAACCTACCTCAGAAATACGCACCGACGAAATACGCTTAGGTATATTAATGCGCGAACCTGTGGAAATACTTTCAATGGAATCGATTCCAGGAAAACGCAATTATTTCCGATTTATTTTCGAGTTGAGCACGCCCTGCAGAAGAAGCTGAGAATGCGAGTCGGGCCCGGCCAACCCGCTAAGATACACAAAGGATGTTGTAAGCTTAAGCCCGCGAATTTTCTCCTATGTATAAGCGCATTCCGACACAACGTCAGACGACGCTCGAGTCGCAAGTCGAGACCCCGGCTAAAGCGATTGGCAAAAGACATCTGGGTCTTTTCGCGATTCAATCACGCAATATGAGCACGGAATAAAACGATGTAGTGAATCCAATACTTCAATGTGAAATTAAGCCAGCAAAAATTTATTTTTTATTTATTTATTTTCCTGCTTGTACAAAATATCACTCGCTGTTCGCCTAACTAGGCTATGCGAATCCAGGTAACGAATGTCATCGAGCTGCTAAATTAACGCCGAACATTTTAAATTGATCATATAAGCCTCTAGGATATGCGCACACGCAATATAATCGCGTTGTGGGTTAGCGCAAATATTATGCTCATCCTAAACACGATTATATGAGTGTTCGCATAGCCTGTAATACTAATACAGATTCTAGCAGTTTTTCAGAGGCTCGTCACTAATTTAACGGACTGTTAAAAGGCAGTGGCCATGGTAATAAAATAAGATAATGGGACATTGAAAAACAGGTGCTAAATGACAACACCTAGTCATTGCGTTGCATGCTGGCCTGATTTGACCGACGCTTACCAGTTTGTCTGCGTTGTCCTTCCCTTTGGACAGGGTGGTGATGATGTTTGAGGCTGTGATGAGTCGCTCGCAGTACGACCCCTCCAGGAGCACAACCCCAGCAGGTCGGACCGCAGCCTCCGTCTCGTAGTAGAACAACATGTTCTGTGAGCAGAACACTTGGTTAGCAATGTTCTCTGCGTGGCCGACACCAAGTTCTTTAAAACTATAATACAACTCGGTGGAGTTGATGGGCTCACTGAGTCTCATCAAGCCAGAATGATCTAAATAAATATAACGTGTTCACCATGCTAATCAGAATACATTTAAAAAGTATAAATAAAAACGCCGAAAGAAATTTGAGGAAGGTTTCCACGAATTAATTTTTTATGATAAATTTAAAATGGTGGTTAGATGTGGCTCGGTGAAAGCTTCACAGCTATGAAATGGGGAGAGGAAACTAGAAAAAATGTGCAATGCCTAGTGCAAAATTAGAATGTTTGATAACCTATAACGTATCCAAATAAATATGTCAGTGATAAAAATATTAGGTCCACGACGACGACGACGACAACGACGACGACGAAGCTTCACTAGAGACACGATCATTTCCGCCGTGCAGAAAACGAAAGGCATAGCAGCACGAGCTTTGTTCGCGGGAAGTTCTTAAATAAAAAGACAGTGTGAAACCTGCGCGTATACCTTGAGATTTATCTCAAACATTTTACGACTTTTTGCTCTGCGTCTCTCCGACTTCCCCAGGGAAATCTTGGCCAAAGTCATGCAGTCGCTGGCAGACTGGCGAATGCAGAGTGCAGACAGTACAGGTATCATGGGCTAACAGAGTTCACAGCTAAATATTCCATAAGCGACGTTCGAACTGGCGGCGCCAAGTGCATAATTCATCTAATCACTGGACTGGCTATGCAAATTTTATATTTTCTTGTTGGAACGGGCGAGAATACGAGCTTGAAGTATACATCATGCTTTTCACGCTTGACTCCCCAGAGAGTACGTAGGGGTTAACTGTGGTGACCTTTAATATGATTGAGCAAGTCATTAATAATGCAAAACCACTGGCTTCGTTTTCTGAGATGGCGAGCCCGAACGTTTCATCAGGAAGCAGACGGAGCAATTAGCAAGTAAGTAGTTCTAAATCGCAGTTGTAATGGTAGCTTTGGCTTGGAGAATTGAGACTGGGATATTAATGTGCTATTTTTAATATGAATAAACGTGATTGAGGCAGTTATTACTCGGATTGGTGCAATGTGAAAGGCTGTTCTCATGATTTGAGAATTTTTCTGATATTTTCTGTAATACCCCGCAAGGGGTCCTAGAAAAAAAAAATATAATAATAATAATAATCAAAATATGTTATTGCTAAATAAGTAATTTTACTCTTTCACTATCGCACAGCCAATAAGAAGTAGCGACTTAAGTTCCTGTAGATAAATTTTTGAAATTGCCGAAATTGAAATTAACTTAGGCCCTTATTACTTTCTTTAAGACTCAGTTATTTTCTAATCTTAGCACGTTTGTTCTTAGAAAAACTATTTGACTGGGTTTTTGAATTCTTAGCTCACAAACTCGAACCTTTCCCGACGTTTCGCGAAGCTGTGCTGACTGCTTTATCACCGGTCTAAACTCAAGTCCCAGAAGGCAAAAAATCGAGCTGAAGAACCAAACATTACCTGCTATGCTTCCTCAATAAACTAAAAACCCAAAAAACTTAACCAATATATTGACCCTGTTTACCCTGATAAAGCAGGCAGCATCACAAATTTTCAAGATGGGGCAGCGGTCATTAATTTTGAAAATTTGTAAAAGAAGAACAAAAAAATACAAATATTATATCCCCTTCCTCGAAATCGCAAGCAAAAGAGGAGGAAATTCCCTCACCAAATATGCTTTCACCAAAGTCCCAATCACTCTCAAACATATCTGTTCATACAAAAGTTGTCTGCATGTGTTAGTTACTTCAGCTAACGCAAACCAAATGATCAAAAGTAGGAGAAATATTCTTTCTATTTGCTTCATCTTCCTTCGCTACCATCTCATCCTTCTCGCATGTTATTTTATTTGATCGAGCTCCGTATCGCAATGCACGGTGTGTGATCGCGGAGCCTTCCACAAACAGAGCGTATTACATCGCGGTTCTAGGGCGCCGAGATTGACGCTTGTTTCTTCTCTGAATCTGTGTGATTCCTGTCAACAGTTATTTTGGATGCGTTCTACAATATTAAAAGATCAATTGGTCGTACAAGAATTGACATGAAGAAAACTAGAAAATCGTTATAAGAGCATCATAGAAAACTCGCTTTCAAGTAGTACTTGACATCAGATAGTGAAACTCACACAGTCCTAACTGATTTCTGCCAAAAAGAATTCAGGCAATTAAATGAAATGAAATTTCCATTCTATTGCCTTGGTGCGTTCCAGACCTTTGTGCCTGAACAATGCGTAATTGTTTTTCGGAACTACCATTGCGTCAAGTCAAGTCATTATTATCAATATAGTAATATGCTTCTCCAACGAGTCAAGGTTGAGCCTTAGAAAGATTCCTTGTTCGAATCCTGCAATCTCTGCTGGCCTGGTATCTTGATCCGGGTTAAACCCAGCAGTATATAAACAGGTCGTCAGCTAAACGAATCCATCTCTGTGTCTTCAATTTCTGTCCATACACAGTGATGTTTTGTAGAATGATATTCTTTCAAGCTTATTTTGTCTGGTGAGCATAAGAGAGCAACTTTTTTCTTAGTATTCCCGCATATAAATTAAATTTGATTGAATAATTGATGCACATCGTTGAGTTCAGTTGGCAAATCGATCAATGTGCATGCGATGCTAAATCGAAAACAAATATGTTGATACCAACGGGGCATCGGTTATTCGCATAATAATCAGTCGTTTAGTTTAATAGCACTAACGGGGGAAGGAGACAGAAAATTATCGTATGCCAAGTTTATTTCATATTCACGGTTTGAAAATCCGGTCATAATGCAATAAGATCGAACCCACCGAGATGTATTTTTTATTTGATCATTAATTACTGACCAGCCGTTTGGTGCCAAACAAACCACAAATAATTATTAGCTAAAACGATGTCAATCGATTATATTGCGCCTTCGAGCCGGGGGAGGGGAGGGGGTGCAAGGAGATTGCTATAGAAGCATTACCGAAAGCATCAGTTAATACAAATTTGCTAAAATTTTTGCGCAAAAAGTTATTAACTTATCTAAGTTATTTCTTGGCTATTCGAACGATAACTATTGCTTATAGAAGTGTGGAAAAATTACATTGTTAGATTTACCTATAGCAATGATCAAAAGCCACGCTGTCGGAGTAAATATGTACATGAGAAAATTTGTGGTACACAGTGGCGTAGCCAGGATTGGGAGCTTGGGGGGGCGGTCAGAAAAATAGGGGCGCCACCCTCATAAATATTAAGGCATTAAGAAACGTGTATTAGCCAATTTTTGTCACTGTAATTTATATGACGTAGTATGCTATGATCAAACATTATTTTTCTTGATCCAATAAAACTTATTAAAACAAATCAGAATAAATACTAAAATGTAATAAAATTAAATGTTACGCTTACGTAATAAAATGAGTATATTATATAATTGGATGAGCGTAGCGAGTGAAGCTAATACTTTCAATTTCCACTCAATCCTAAAAAGGGTCGATCATGTATTTTTTTTGTTTTTCTGTCCGTTTGTCCGCGCTCGACTGTCCAAACGGCTGAAACGATTTAGATGCAATTTTCAGAGTACTTCTGCGTTTTTCAGTTCAAAAACTTAAAAATGTTTTTCAAAAATCAAAAATTTCTCATTTCTCATGCTCGCGTTTGGTCAAGCATGCCACCAGCCCTTTTAAGCATGTATATGGACAGGTGGTTGCACTAAATTGTACAACTTCTTTGGTTAAAATCAGCGCCCCTAAGTCTTTTAATTTTTGAAAATGAGGGTCCTTAGGGGCGCCCCAATTAGACGCAATATGTCCTAACTTTTTCAGAAATTTCATATAGTTTACATGCTTCTGGGTCCAGAGTGGATTTTATTGTAATTTTAAATAAATAAAAATAGGGGCGCCCGGGGCGGTCGCCTCCCCTGCCCCCGTGCTGGCTACGTCACTGGTGGTACATTTCTTCGCCCTCGGCACCGAAAGGATTGTTTCGGTTGAAAATGATTATGGATAACAACGTCTGGTTAAAATCTAAACAAGAAAAGATTCATTCGCCGCATGTGCTCTATAAGATTCCCGAAAGAGAGCGATCTTTTTAGGGCATTTGTCAGGTTCGATCAAAATCTGCACGCAAAAATGTAGCTTTCACTAGCCACATTTAATGAAACATTTTCACACCGAAATAACACACAAACACGTATCCGCTTGTAAGCGGCAAATCGGGGAAGTAAATCCACATCTCCATCTTAATTTTATTGGACAATATTTTTTTGAAGATATGAGAATGTTTTTCAATTACACATTCTATGTAATTTCCTCAACTTGCGATTGCAGCTGAAAATCAAATTTAAGAGCACGAGAAAATATACATTCATTATGGTAGCGAGAGCAAAGGAAATTGCTCTCAATACGCTGGGACGCAGTGAGAGCAAAACAAGTATCCGAGGAGTCATTTTCCCATGAGAAACTCCGTCATTTTATTGAAGGAGATTAATATAAAGCTAACAAGCAATCAGCGCTGCACTAATAACGTTTCAAAAACAAAAACGTTGCCAATGCCCTCGCTACCAACCTAGAAAAACAAGAAACTAATTACCTGGTAAAGAAGAAACCAGCGTAGCTGCCACTTGTTTATGTCCGCGGCTCGCTTGCGCAGATACCCGGCCAGAGAGTGGTCCGTTCTCGCACGTTCTGCCAGCATCACCAGCTGACTGTCGTTCACACGCACTGTCCTCTGCATCTTCGTACCGTGCCGCTACAGCCACTGCCGCACCATGTCCCAAACTACCCCATCGTCCACGCAACACTCGTCACCGCCGCCGCCGCCGCAGCCGCCGCCGCCGCTACGCTCTTCACGCCACACGCATCGCGTCGCGAGAACCGTTACTGCATCTCCGAACGCATCGTTCATCGGTTCACGAACCGCACGCACACGCGCTGGTACACGCTGGACAACGCGCGTTGCCGGTTGCCGTGCGTGACGCTGCGAGCAAGTCTACTCGACGAGACCGAGCTGCTTCTGTTCGCGGTAGACTTCGGCGTTCTCTATGATCTGAAGCGTGACCCAGGGCAGGTCTGTGTAGAGCAGGGCGAACACGAGGAGGGCGTTGAACGCGAGACTCATCAGGTAGATGATCCAGCAGGAGGTGGTGCCGCGGGCGGGCGAACGTGCGAAGAACAACTGCTTGATGAAGGCGTGCGTGAAGATGCAGACCACGTTGAAGGCAATCAATAGGACGACGCCGGTGGCGATGCTTATCATAGTGCGGGGTGCTGACGACGTGGCTGCCGACGATGCGTTCGTCAGCGCTAGAAGGTTGTGCGAGTCGCCGGAAAAGGAAATTGTCGTGAGAATGGCGGCGTTGTGGTGGTGGAGGTGGAGATGGAGGTGGTGGTGATGTTGATGGTGGTGGGGGAAATGGCAAGTTTCCGTGTTTTGATTTTTCTAGTTGTAGATATAAACTATGTTGACGGCTGTGTTATTCAGCAACAGGTTGCGTGCTAGAGCGCAGTGCTTTGCGGATAACTATTTCCTGCGAACGCAAGAAACCAGGGCGTAATGTGTGGAGTGTCGTTACGTCGCCGGCAGTTTCGCGGGATTTGAAACATTCGATTAAGGCTCATAATAATCTCGTTATTGATGTTTATTATATGCATGGACAATGAAAATGTTGTGTGCATTTACCCTTTAAAAATACACGGTATAAAAATAAAGACATCGGACGAACAAAGTTTCATGGTGAAAATAATAGGCTAAGTTAACTATAGTACTCATTAGATAAAAAGCTTAGCTTAATATAATGTGGTAGGGAACTTCACCCATATCTACTCTAAAATATGTTTAGTGAAACTTCAGTAAAAACTGACATCACTATAAGTCATTAAAACACTAAAGAATACCCTGTAAAAGAAGGCGCTGTGCACCCGACAGCAGATTTCCTTGCTCCCCGACCCCCATCAAAGATTTCCATGCAAGCTGTGCACGCAGCGTTCGCCCGTGGCGCTCGTGCAATGCAAACGCGTTTTCCAGGCTCCTCGATCTCTAGCCAGCGTCCCAGTCCGCGTCCTCCGTTCACCCGGATATTTAATTATCTGACCCAGCTATCAGCCTCGATCCACCTAGCGCGCAACTTGGCAAGCTTTAATGACGCTCCGTCCACAACAGGTAAAACTAGCTCACCGAATTCAACTAATTACACAAAATCCACCCTCCCCAACCAACCCCCCCCCCCCACCCCGCAAAACCCCGACCCACTGTAACAACAAATGCACAGAGCTCTCGCTACTTACATATCGGACACAGCCACTAAAAGTCGGTGATACGAGCGTAATTAAGAAAATGCGATTTTATTTTTTTAATGTTCCCACCCCTCCGGTCCACAGGTGTGCACAAAAGTCGCAACAGGTCTACCCTCGGCGCCCGCACTCACCCTACTCGTCGCTCGGATAGACGTCACTGCGCTCGGCCTCCTGTTGAATCGGTACCGGCGTCGCGGCGCTGCGCAGCGGCGCCGGCGTCGTCGTCGGCGTCGGCGTCGGCTGCGGCGGCGGCGGCTGCGGCGGCGGCGGCGGCGGCAGCTACCCTAGTTGAGCGTTGACGTCATACTCCGCGAGCAAACTCACCCCTGCCAATGAGCGCGGACGATCAGTGGCGGTCTCGGCCCAGAGACGTACGAACAGTAGAAATGTGTACGAGCTGTGCCTATGGTAAGCCTCACTCTCACATGTTAGCCGAGACCGTTCCTTGGCCTCGGCGCATCTCTTATTTAACATGACCCTCCAGCTCTCACAATGTATGAACCAACGATGGTGGTTACGCGAGCAAATTCACTGTGTAGTGGTTTTGCTTGGACGGCTATGCGAGCATGGCTATAAATAATCTATAGTTGAGACGGCTGACTCGTCCAAATTGCAGACACTGAGCCTTTGATCGCCCAGTATCTAGGCGTGACCAAGCGTGGTCTATCTGAATCACGGCAGCAGATGCTGACAACTGGCGATGGGACTCAGTGTAATTGAAGAAGCAACCACTCATGCCAATCAGAGCCGGGAATAAGCCAAATATAGAGCCAAATAAAGATACAAGTTGACTGAGTTGAGGTCATATGCATTAATTTATGTCTGTCGTATTATAAGTCGTCGCACGAGATTATTTTTACTTTTTTTCGTACAAAGCTTCGTTAAAAAAGCTGCTAAGCAAATATTGAAGCCAAGTTAATTAAAATTATATATAATTTTTATTTTCTTGGATGCACTTCGTAAAATACTATTTCTGTGTATGGTTCTAGTAGTGGTATTGAGTAGCAACCAATTACAAAATGGCATTAGTATTTCAATCTCGACTTATTTTGTGCTCGGGTAAAAATTTTACCGGAAGAGTAATTTGCCGCGGTGATCGTTAATGAGAAGTGGGTGGACCCGAAGGGGAGGGCAGGGGGATCATAGGTCATGTTTGCATGCGTCAGCTGTGTGCTGCGGTCAGTTGATTCAACTTTAACGCGGCGTCTGTCCAATCATCGGGACGGACGGCGTGCACTGGACAAAGTCAATCGCGATACGTCGGTAGGCCGATCCGTCAGCTCTAGGTAGCTGTATTCGCTGGCACCTAGCTCTAGGTAGCTGCATTCGCTGGAATCTAGCTCTAGGTAGCTGTGTTCCCTGGCATCTAGCTATAGGCAGCTATGTTCCCTGGCATATAGCTATAGTTAGCTGTGTGCCCTGGCATCTAGCTCTAGATAGCTGTGTTCCCTGGCATCTAGCTATAGTTAACTGTGTTCCCTGGCATCTAGCTATATGTAGCTGTGTTCCCTGGTATCTAGCTATAGTTAGCTGTGTTCCCTGGCATCTAGCTATATGTAGCTGTGTTCCCTGGTATCTAGCTATAGTTAGCTGTGTTCCCTGGCATCTAGCTATAGGTAGCTGTGTTCCCTGGCATCTAGCTATATGTAGCTGTGTTCCCTGGCATCTAGCTATATGTAGCTGTGTTCCCTGACATCTAGCTATAGTTAGCTGTGTTCCCTGGCATCTAGCTATAGTTAACTGTGTTCCCTGGCATCTAGCTATATGTAGCTGTGTTCCCTGACATCTAGCTATAGGTAGCTGTGTTCCCTGGCATCTAGCTATATGTAGCTGTGTTCCCTGGCATCTAGCTATAGGTAGCTGTGTTCCCTGACATCTAGCTATAGGTAGCTGTGTTCCCTGGCATCTAGCTATATGTAGCTGTGTTCCCTGGCATCTAGCTATAGGTAGCTGTGTTCCCTGGCATCTAGCTATATGTAGCTGTGTTCCCTGGCATCTAGCTATAGTTAACTGTGTTCCCTGGCATCTAGCTATATGTAGCTGTGTTCCCTGACATCTAGCTATAGGTAGCTGTGTTCCCTGGCATCTAGCTATATGTAGCTGTGTTCCCTGACATCTAGCTATAGGTAGCTGTGTTCCCTGGCACCTAGCTATGGGTTTCCGTGTTCCCTGGAAGACGACCAGTTGGTACCTTCACGAAATTTTTACCACAAATACAATGACTAAAGCGAATAACAAAATATGTTGTGTTGTAGTTTTATACCATCAAGTTTACATTGGTGATTTAGAATGCTACTGTATAAAAATAACACAAAAGTTTAAAGAAAGTATAGAAAGCGAATCGGAATGCACACTACATTTTTTAATTTGTCTATCACACGATGAGAAAATAAATCTTTCGAGATTAGCTTTAACCGTGACCCTCCTAAACGCAGCCCGCAGAGCAAACTCGGCTCCTCCACATTAGTCGTATTCCCCAGTATAACGCGTTCCTAACGCGTTCTCTGTGAAATACAGTGAGATAAGAAGAAGCGTAATGCCATAAGGAAATCGACCGAAAGTGCTCGCCCCTGCACGCAACCTGCAGAACAATCTTGGCACCTCCAGAAATGTATTGCATGTTGTTTTGCAATATAGGACATCGACATTTAATGTCTTGCTGTTATAATTATACAAGCAATTTCCCATTTGTTTGATAATCCACGGATTCATTCAAACTTTTCCGAATGCAAGTCGCTAATCGCAGGATTTGTATGCTTTTTCACAACTCTGTTAGCCAAATTTGTGGTAAAAGTGGTGACAGCCGAGACATGATCAAGACTCCCGTGCCTCTCTGGCAAAAGTGCCTTTAACCGTTGTCTTTTAAATCTCTTATGCCCCTTAGGGCCGGTATTACAACTTTTGTCAACTCTGGGTTAAGCATCTAAACCCCAGAAACAATTCCACTGCATCCCATTGGCCGTTGCCATAACAAATAACTTAACTCCCACTTTAACCTGGAGTTGGCAAAATTGTAAAATCGGGTCTTAATTGAACCTGATTTTAACTGATTATCTTTTACAAAGCTAGCGTTGCCTAATCTATTACACCAAATATATAAAATATATATATATATATATATATATATATATATGTATATATATATAGCTTTCATTCACATAGATATACATAACTGAAAAAACTCACAGTAAATATACTCCGATCAATAAAGTGAAGGCTTGGCCTCGACAAAATCAGCCTAATTGTTTTTCAATGAGTCGACACAAGGGGCAATCAGACGACCTCGCCGCCCAATCGTGCGACCCGCCCACACACGAGCAACAGTTGCACGTCCGTGCGGAGCGTTCCGGTCGAACGTGCACCGTGCCACCGCATCCAATGGTAATGCCGTGCAACAAGTACTGGCTACAATGTGCTTGCACGCGCGATGCCATTTCATACAGCAGTGTTGCCTGCAGCCACCAACGAAAGCACTGCTTCGGGATTGCTTGTGGATTTCGTGACTCCGCAAAATGTGACTTTGTTTCCCGTAGGGTTATTTTGCGTTGAGAATTTAGATCGATTTATTTTTATTTTTGTTGTGTGTTGTCTAATGTACTAGGCAAACGCTGAGCGTGCATGCGCGTTGAAGTATGAGCGAGCCTTAACCTGGGTTTATACCAAGGCTTCTGTATTGTAAGGCAGAGTTTGTAAGGGGTGGAAAGGGGGTTCCGATATATATATTTAAAAAAAATAATGATTTTATATTTTTGTGTCGAATTTGGTGACTAAATATAACTTCCTTGAGGCGCTAAAACCAAAAAATTAGAAATTCATAGTTTTTTTGCTCATAGAAACAAAATGGCTGAACGAATTTTTCTCAAAAACTCTACAGCGCCACGCTGAGCTGTCGCAAGCATTACTGCCTAATTTCGTCAAGATCTGTTGAGGTCTGATTGTTTTCATTACAAAAATAAAATCCATACTTTTTTTGTCTCCATTGTTGCAAATTTGATGAATTTCGCTCGCTCGCGAAGATCTTAATCCATCTGTGGAAAATACTTGTGCCCTGCATGCGATATTAAATGTGTGTTTATACATTTCCAGCGACCTTTACGCCAAAATGTTTTTTTTCCTGGCACTAATTGGGTGGCGCTATTTTCGGGAAGTCACCCAGACGTGGCTGTCCAGACAGTCGTGGGGGAGAAACAGTTATTTTGCACCAACGATTGTCGGAAGAAACGTAGCGCCCATGACCATGCAACATTCGACCACTCTCCAGGCTGTTCCCTGGCTATCCACTAGGAAGGGACATTGCAATAGGAATTCGTGAATAGCAATTCAGCACATGCAATTAAGCGATGCATTCAGAACGCATGTGCATTCAATTTGATGGCATTCGGAATGCACGCTCTTTGCATGTTGCATGTGTGCTTTGTTTGTATAGAACGTGCAATCAAAGCAATCGATAGTCGATCAACTGTCAAACACTTGTTATACATTGGCCTATTTTAATGGAATTAACAGGAGGAAGGGGGTGGTTTTATTGGTATAGTGTGTATCTTGCAACGGAAGCAAATAAAAGCCTGTTATTCAGCTCATAACCCCCGTAACACACAGCTCCCACTAAACCAAGCAAGCAAACATCCCTGCAAAGCCTTGTTTCCAAAGGCATTATTATTAAGTCTTTATTGACAACGGGGCTAAGCCCTCTGGCGAGACCCATCTTTTAGCCAATTTGAAAGTTTTGGTCCACGAATTATGCCAAGTTCATATAAATTGTTAATGTTTGTGTCATTAACATTTAACTACTACAATTTTGGTCGCAATTGTTGTGGGACTGTGTCAATAGGATGAGCACAAACAATGCACTGTTGTGTGTTCAGCTAAAAATGTATTCTGATTTCTTTGTAGTCGCAATGCTTTTGAATCCAGGTGAGACTTGAGAATGGAAGGGAAGGCAACAGCAACTGTAGGGGTTAGAAGAAGGTCAGCAATTCTCAATGATAAAACAGGGTGCAGGGATGCTTTGGCAATCATTAAGTGCAGTGAATGTTATAGAGCCGGCTTGGAGACCAGAAACATTATTCGTATTTCATGAACTTTAATGAAGTTGTTATTGTTGGGTTGATTAAATTAACGTGTGAGATGCAAATATCTTATTTGTCAGATGGCATCGGCAAATTAAGTTTGGAGTGTAACTCCGGTCGATCGAGGGAAAGAGGGCGCGCAAAATGGTTATCCGAAATGGGATTAGAATTGGATTAAATCAACCATCGCCATCAACCAGAGCAAAGACAACACGAAACGCTGTTATTTGGAAACACGTTGTTATATTTCCCAATTATAATTTGAGTAATTTACGCTGTCTTTCTATATTTGTGGCAAACACTTGTTTGCTTATCAAAATTAGTTTTCCACTAAAAAAATTACTAATTCCGAAAATTGGAACTAAAAAACCAAAAAATGTACTGTCAACTATATTCCTGAAAACAATTAAACTTAAAAATACAACGAGCCATTAATAATACAACCGTCCAAGTTCAAAAAATATAGGATTGAAGCCCGCACAAAGTTTTTCACCAATCGGTGAGACTGTGCTGATAATTTTCACCATTAGGTGAGACTTTGCAGAGTGTTATCAGTGTTCGGTGAGGTTCTGGTGACTGATTATCGTGCAAATGCTCAGCGGGCGCCGCCGGTGGTCGAAGGGTAAAGTCTAGTGTAATTGGGCGCTGGGCGGGTTTGGGGGCAGAAGATTAATGAGGCGGTGCCAAGCGAATTGGAAATGAAAAGCTTGTGGTAGATTGAAGTAACGAAGCGAAGCCATCGGATTTATTGGCACAGCGGAATGGTTTTGACAGGGGTCAATTCGAGCCAAGGCAGTCTTTGGCCTCATATTATATGTTTTTGTCCCAAAATGCCTAGACAAGTGAAAGTGGAAAGTCACGGGACTTTCTTGGAGATTTGAGAATGTATTCTCTTAAAAAAGGGACATTTGAACTCAGACCTCATTAATAATTGGGATGAACCCTATTAGTGTTGGTCCCTAATAGGGACGATTCTTGGCGAATATTACTGCAGAATATTATTTTTCTCGGCTTTTGACAGAATGGATTTTGATTGTTATTTTGCGCGAATAGATTAATTAGCAGTGCAAACTTGGCCGCGCACAAAGCGTATTGGCTTGGCGCATTCCGAAAACCAGTCGAAAGCAGGTCACGTTCTTGGAAGACTTTCTGTGAAAGCAAAAACATCACGCGGCATAAAGCGCAGAGTTTATTTTGTCCTGAATGAAAATAGCAAAACAATTTCCGGATTAATTAGCCATAGATGAAACTGATAATAAAACCTGACCACATTGCACTCTCTGAACTGATTTCCATCACGTCCAGCAAGTTAGTGCTGTTGACAATCGCAGGTGTATAGGTAGGACCGTCGCGCGCCACTGAGCTTGACCTAGCATAGCGCAACGCCTCTTGTACGGTTCAGCCAGTTATGGATTTCCCAGCACACAACACTATTCCAGCGCCTTTCCGAAAATAACTGCTTTAAAAACTCCAGTACATCACCCAAAAATAGGTCCCCAAACAATACAATAAATTTATTTTTGCAGAATGAAGAATTTGACAGCTGTTGCATTGCCCGGCATGATTGGCCGGAGAATATGTGTCGACCATCAGCCTGTTGATCCGACAGATCTAGCCACGTGATCCGTCGTCACGTTAACAAGACGTTGACACGTGGAGCGACGTGCCAAGGTCACGTCAGTTCATGGGCAGAGTAACTGATATTGATTGCCACTAATTATTGCGACGAATTGAAGATACGCAGAGCCATCTCGTTGGGATTTGTCGGATACACTTGTGAGGGGGGGGGAGGAGGGTTGTGACGCAGGTTGGAATAATTGACGTCGAGCTGTGCTGGATGGGTAGATTTCGGTGTTGTGGTTGGTGGGTTGTGCTGGTAGATGGCGTCGGCGTCGGCGTCGGCGTCGGCATCGGGGCGTCGTGAGGTGTCGGTAGGCTTCGGAAAGCGTCGGCTAGCGTCGGTATTTAGTGCAAGGCGTCGTGACACAGATGTCGGTACTAGTGTCGTTGGTCAAAGGGGAGATTTAAACAGTGAATTCAGCAAACCGTTTATTTGTCCCTGTTTTGTGCAGGACTTGTTTTATTCTGCACAGGTATTCATTTTTTGCTGTTGTAGGAGTTGCAGAAATGTACATATTCTTATTATTTTATTAATCTCAAACAAGTTCTAAAACTAGAAACATACATAGACGTATTGACAATCTACCTGAAGTATATAATCTTAAAAATTAGAACGTAAATGATGATAATTTTCCAAGAACATCAAAGCCTGGCTTTCTTTCAATCCAAACTGTCTTTCTCTTCAACCATCGTGGTTAAGAAACCAAAACTACTTCAAACATTTTCATCATGACGGCACTTTTTTGTGTGCACGGAAAATTGTAAGAGGGTGGCCCCGTTTAAATTAAACTTGATTAAAATTCATTAAGTAAATGAAGTAAATCACTCAGCATACTCTATTGTAGGTGCTCGTGGCCAAATGAGCTTCTTTTATAGAAGTAACTGACAGTCTGAACGTGTGCAGAGAATTAAATTCAACGGATAATAATATCTCTAAAAAAATATTCGACAAAATCCAAAATCTTGAGAATTTAAATCTCAAATCCACAAAACCACAAGCGAGTGATCTTCGGTAGTTTCTCATTACCCTCGCCTCAACCAGCTGATAGGTACTTACTGCCTGTCACCCATGTATTATGCAGCGCTGTTGACATTTACAGCAGCTGCTGTCCAATCTAGCAAGCCAACCCTTCATTGGCACTGTTTGGCTAGCCAGCCAACCTGATTTCACATCTCACCGCCAGCTAAAAGTGAGACATGTAATATTCAGACTCGATGCTCCATCCGCTAGAATTACGCGCGAGTGCGTGTGCTTGTGTGTGTGTGTGTGTGTGTGTGTGTGGGTGTGTTTTGTTGCGTAGCAGAGGAATGGTCCAGAGACGGCGTAGATAACGTGCCTTACGAATTCCGAGCGAAAAAGACGGCGCGCGCAAAAAAAAAGCTTTCAAAGGCACGCTACTGAACATTTTACCGAAAATTTCCATCGGAAGCTTTTTATGTAGAAAACCTCTGCACTTGAAAGATGTGATGTTTAACGCTGAGCCTGCTTCGAACCAAGTCGCTCACTCACGTATGCGAAAACATACTGTCTATCTTCCTTTTTTCAATTAGAAGCAAAGATTTAATTTATATTTTACTGTTTTACGTTTAATGAAAATGCGTGTATTTTTTTTTTCTATTGCCGAGCTTAAAAGATCTTGCAGACTTTTATACAAGCAGTAGCTAAGTGGGGACTTCCTTCCGGATATTTTTTAACGTTCAAAGTAAAATATTTATCTCGCAGACTGTTTCTATTTTTTCCTGACAATTAGTGTCACTTCTAGTGAACACAATGTTTTTTTTTCTGAATCTTTTGAATGTCTCTTTTGAACTCTGGTGATTTTGTGTACCTATATTTATTTCAGACGCGAGTTTTATTTGAAGGGACTTGTCCTGAGTGTTCAAAAGTTGACTCGTTATAATTGGTGATTACGATAGTTTTAATTAATTTATCAGTGCCGTCGAAAGCTTCTCTTTTATAAGTAATTGATGATACAAAATTAAACCCAAATTCGTGAATTATGGTTTTATAAATTTGAATAATATCATTAAATTCAAAAATTATAACAACACAATAGGTGATTAGACCTATTTTAATATGTAATCTAACCCGAATACATTGCATGAAACAGCTCTTTGAAACCATTTCCAAACAAATTGACAAAGGAATTAACCATCCCAGTAGTGAATTTCTGGGTTCAAAACCAAAATTAAACATACATTTTCCCCTATTGCCATAACTATTTTTATTTGAAACTTAAATGTAAGCATGATAGCATAGAAAATCCACACATTACATTCTCCTAGAACGCAACGTTGTAAAATAGAAGACTGCAAAACAAATCCTGAGTGTACAGTTAAGGACACGTTTTACTACATCTCATGCTCTTTAAAGTTTCAAAAATCAGCGTCGTCACGATGCACGGACTTCTTAAATCGACTCGAAGACAATATTTTGATATCACATAATTTACAATATACATTTGAGTTTTTATTGATGGTATGTTTATTGTTTTCAGTTATTGCGTTTCCTGTTTTTCTTGTTCTGAGAATGATCAACGCACAACAACACAATTTGCACAAATCTCTGTTTGGACACCGAAACAATATCAAACGGCAGAACAATAACAACAGTCCTAATTTTGTAAGGTAAACAATTCCTCGTCTCGTTTTATTAAGCTTTTGGGTAATAAGACTGGTAATTGAAGGCTGATTAATGCTGTAACAAATCTCAATTACAGTTTGAAATACTTGAAATGGAAAAGCATAGTAGTAAGTATTTGATGTGTACTTGATTTGAATTACCTAGTTGGTTAACTATAAAGTATGTTTGGTGTGGCTAGCTAATTTTGGTTTCCATTGCAGTTTGGGTAAATCACATTGAAAAGCATTACTACGATCGTACTAGCACAATATTTTCAAGAAAGATATCGCTGGCCTTATTATCCTCGAGTAATGTAGCCCCATCGTCCATATTCCACAGAGAGATTGTTGCAATTACGAAGGCGTTATTGCAGGTTATGAGCTTGACCTAGATGTGAAGAACTTCTCTGGGATGATAAAAAACAATGTTGGCTTAGTGGATGGCCGGATATCCTGCAGAACAATCCTATTCACTTGGGATGTTGGTGCACAGTTCGAACCAAACAAAACACTTAGCAGAGCGGGACACAATATTGTCATTGCTGTTACAATGTTTGAAAATATACACCATTGACAAAATTATTGTAATGTTGTCAAACTTTAAGACTGATTTGACATCCATGCTTTCATCTATTCGTATGCTAATCACGCGCTGGTATTTTTGTTGCTCTCGATTGGTGATTTAGACTGGAAATTTTATGTCGAGTGAATGGAAGAGGTGTCATGAATACAAGGGCCGAGTCTATAATGGAAAGTTCAACATGCTTGACAGAAAAAAAAAATTATTGACTTTTGTGTAGAACAGGGTTGGCTCTTGATGAATTTGATCATGCTTATTCATATATTATGTAGATGGTTAAAAAATCCCGAAGTTTTTTTTATAAGCTAAATAGTTTACACGTTACCCGTTTTCTTTTTTCTAACAACGTTGTACTTCAAAATAAACTAATAGAATAGAGCATATAAAAGAATAATTTAACTGAAAATTTTTTATTAAATGATTGAATGGCATATTGAATTTGAAAATGGCAAATAGTTACCAGAGTCCCTACATGCATCCCGCAGAGCAAATATGGCTCCTCCACCAATTAAAACACAAAATCTTTAGTTTTACGCCCAAGTTCGTTTATTGCACATACTGTTTCTTCAAAATGAAATGTTCTTTAAGCATGAAACACACACAAAGGAAATAAAGTGCTATGAATTGGAAACCAATTCTAAACGAATACATGCAGTTAATTATCTCTCAATCGACTAGACGCAAAAGGCTTGGCGTGCGATGCGCATTAGTGGCTTAGCAAGTCGACTACCTCGTTTTCATCACTGTTATTTAAATCATATTGAAAATGTTAAATCCTTAAGTTGGAGGTTGACATTTTGATCCTTTTCTTTAAAGTTAGCAGGTTCAAAAAGTTTAGTTGAATGGATCACTACAGTAAAGCTGGCGACACGGTTGAGCCCAGGTGCCCAGGTATAACACAGACCCTTGCTAAGTCAAATTCCTCTAAATTCTAAACTCCAGCGCTATACACGCAAGCTTATATTGATCACAGCGGTAGGCAAACTATCAGGTGAATACGTCGTTATCTAGGCTCGGAATATTCGCCAAACGCACGGTAAGGTGCTCATGGTTTTAATACAATAAACCAGAGGCATCCCCCAAGAATCCTAAATCCAGGACGTGAGATGTTTGTTAAAAATGTGGAACTGATCCAACCACAGGAATTTCCTGGGAGCCGTCTTGCCCTTGGCATAATAGTTAATTAGAAATTCTATTTCAAATTAAGGCACTGTGTTATAGGCACTTGAAAATAGTTTACCTATCGGTAGTAAAAGTAGCAGATCGTTGGCGGGTGGGGAGGGGAGGGAGGACCTGTCCCTTGGGATTGATGGTTTAATGGCTTTTCTGGGATTACGTTGTTGAAAATAACGACTGATGCTTTCGGTCGGTCGTTCGTTCGTTTGTTTGTTCTTTTCTGTCCCATCTTCTGGGGCTCATTATATTAATACAACCAAATTGGAATTTGAGATTGAAAATCAGATATATCATTTGTTGTTTCCGTCGAATTCACTCTTGGAGATGGTCTCATGTCCTTAACAACGTTTTAGAGAAACGATCGTTATGCGTTTTGAATCCGGGATGTGGGTGGACTGTGAAATCCGGCGAAACCCGGCGAAACCATGCATTCTGAGGACACCACTGACACGCAGACACAACACAAATGTTCTGCCCTGCCACAAACATCACATTACAAAACTCATTCATATGTATATATATATATATATATATATATATGAAATAATTATTTCAACTGTCGCGATCTTTGTTTACCATTCTTTAGCAGAGACAATAGTCATCATGATGTCACAAATATTGTATCAAAGTCGGTATCTCTACAATAGATCCGCATTGTCGCGAGTGCACACAGTATTCTGATCATGCACGCGCCCGCTATACCCTTGTCACATCCAGACATTCCTACATGTCATGTGTTCCTGAGGGATAACTGGGAGAGTCGGTAATCTCGAGGATTACGCTGGCAGAGGATTCCGCGAGCGTCTTGTCTTCTCTGGGGATCCCATTATGCTAGCCACATACGAATACAAACCAGTCAACAGCGGTGGCGGCGGCGGCAGCGGCGGCGGGCCTTTCTAGATCTCTTTTGTCGAACCCCTCCCTGTTTTTCATCATCATTTTGAAAAAAAAAACGAAAACAAAAACAACCTTTTATTCCAGATAATGTAGAACTTTTAAGGTGAGATGTAGATCATTGATTCAAAAATATGCCGAGGTTAACATGGCAGAAAAATACATTCCTGTTCACTCTTATTTTTAAAACCTGGCAGCCGCCTTTTTGGTAGTTTACGTGGTTACATGCTCTGGGATGGGGGCATGCAAAAACAATTTTTGATTTCGTATTTCAAAGCTACAATAACACCGAAGGTGTGGTGCGTAACCCCCTCCTCCCCTATAATTGATTTGCACTTTTTCCAAAAAGGAAATGTTAAATGAAAGAGATAAGTTCCCGTGTCGGTACCTTAATTCATAACCTCGTGTGATCATTCACTGACGGTGGCTATATAAAAATAAAAATAAACGAACAACAATATCAATATATGTACTGTCCAAAAAAAAATCAATAAAAGTTCTTGCACATATTATGTACAGTTCAAAAACTAGATTAGTGGAGGGATTTGCACAGAGTTAAAGACGAGAAAAAATGCCAGTGGTTGAAATGGATCATTTCGAAGTCTTCTTCTGCAAATATCTTGGCAAGAAAATCACGCATTTCAATTTAAGTATCAATTTATAAGTTCTCTTTCTGTAATTAAATTAATTATTTGGACCTACTTCCTTTTACTACATTTTCATTTTAATATCTCATCGTCAATCACCATTAGACTTAAGTTCAATCAAGAGTTCCCTTTGTTTTTGTTTGGTTAGTGGCTAATTACATTAAGAGGGTGAAATACATAATGATTGTTTTGTGCACTTTGTTCATTAAAAGTATCCCTTTGCGCTTCATAAACCACTCTTCGATTGTTGGCTGGCCTCAATTTCGTTCAATA
This sequence comes from Nemurella pictetii, assembly GCA_921293315.2. Classification (NCBI taxonomy): domain Eukaryota; kingdom Metazoa; phylum Arthropoda; class Insecta; order Plecoptera; family Nemouridae; genus Nemurella; species Nemurella pictetii. The sequence goes on along the minus strand of OV121118.1, from coordinate 6,047,070 downwards.
TTCTAGTTTATTATGTTGACCTATATGTTCTAACATATGCTTCAATTTCACTATAATTAATACTAATCAGTGAAGATAGGTGAAATAAAACGACTTGTTTCAAAAACTTAGCTTAAAGCTGTGAATGCAACGTTGACCATCTCTGACAGATCACGTCTCGTTTCGCGTCACACTATTCACATAGAGGAGATGATGATGAGCTATCTATAGGTAGTAGGCATGACTAACTGAAATCCCGTTCAAAGAGGGCTAAAACGGGATAAAGCTGAAGGTTTTAATACACACACTCTCTCTCTTTCTCCATGTCTCTACCTGTTTTAATTGCTTTCTCATACTGTAATACATAATGCATGAAAAGAAATCGTAGGGAAACGCAAAGCCCTGAGTCCGAGTCCAGGCCTGCGAATCTTAAGGAAGCAAATCCATGTTAGTGTCAGCGGTAAGTGTGGCCCAGTTAATAGAAATTGTTATGCAACCAAAAAACTTGTATCCAAGATAATGCAAAAGATGTATAATTGATATTCCATACAAAAAAGGCCTTAGCTCTATGTTAATTAGCACTATGCAAAATTATAGTAGCTGCTTCATGTTATATAATTTTTATTTTCACCTAGTGTGCGCAGCAGCTTTCAGCTTTCGTTTGCTTTTAAAAGCACTTTCCGCGGTTTAAAATGAATTATATCTGACAAGTTGTACTTAAGCTCTAATTATCAACGTTCAATCTTGATCTTAAATTAGCCGCGGCGGGCGGTTCGTGTGGGAAGCGCATGAATCTCCTTGCGCCGACTCTTTAGCAGCTCGTCGCGCGGCCGCGGCCAAGATACTGGCAGCACGGACGCGCAGCGCTGCGCAGCGAAGCACAGCGCAGCGTAGCACACATGCGAGGATGATCCCTCCAGGACGCCCCGAGCGTGCAATCGCACACGCCGACCGCCGAGCGTGCGATACTCGCCAGATTTAATCGAGCCCACCTTATCTGTTATCGCGCGGAAAATTTGCTTTATTGTTCCAGACATAATTTACTTCCAAGCGAATACTATGAACGTACTTAGTCACTTTTATTTGGCCTCTCAGTGCGCTGCTCCGTTTCCTTTCCATCATGGATAATTTTTTTTTGCTGTTGTGTTATTAGCTTTCTTACTAGATAATATAACGCTGAGTAAGTAAGTGAACTGTATGCCCTGCACCGAGGTACCCTAATCGTTGTAGACCACGTCATAACCAGAGCCTAATTGAACGATATGGGACACAGCTTGTTTCATATTCGTATGACTAGTTCCGCTCTGAAAAGTTACCATCTTCTTCACTGTCTTCAATGGAAGTTTTTCAACTTTCGAATGTGCTGATTTACGCGCAAAACGGCCGGGGTTGAGCCCTTTGAGCGTCGGCGTCGGCGTCAGCGTCGGCGTCGGCGGCAATGAGGATAAATGTGACAGGAATCGCGTGATCTCAGCGTGCCGACCTTCATTAGCATACGAAACGGTCGGCGAAGAGGGGAAAAGACTGGTCGGAACGAGACCCATTGAAAGTGTGTGACTACGAGCTAGGAAGGAAGCCGAGACAGACGTGTTATCAATTAGAAACAATTCGTAATTACATGTTTGGAAAGTAATTCATTCGCACTTCAAGCGGCTGCCTCGGCAGCCGTACCTCGATTTTGCATAGCGATGCATCATTAACAGTGTTACTAATTAATATTTTGAACTGTGTTTTCTGACTGTAGGTATTCGGCATGGAAGCGATAGCCATGGACTTCGTGTAGAAAACATGCTTTATATCCTGCAAAGCACATCATTAGGTCCGACATGTTGTGAAACGAACTGTTGTGAAAGATAGGTGGGAGTCAGAGTGAAATGAAAACCAGCACACAATAAACGTAATAAAAGTACTACACACTGGTGATGTAATTTGGCGATGCTGTTCGCCACAATGAACGCTTTGAGTGCAGCCGTCTCAAAGATCAGACACCATTCTCGAATTCATGGCGATGTCAATGTAGGCCAGCGTGCCCCAGAGAATAGAATACATCCACTATATAAGTTCAATATATCACGTGAAGTGACATCCAGAAATCAAATATAATAAAGCGAGTGTGTCTTCGGTGCTCGTAGCGATGCCAGAATATCTCGGCTTCGGCTTCTGCTCGGAGGCTGCAGACGACAGGACTCGCTGAATGCTTCTGCTTGCTGCTCTACACGCTGTGACGTGTCCTGTTTTCTTCGCTCTGCTAGAAGTGACCGTAAAACCGAATTGCATCGCACAGCATCTTCATTAACATACCTCGAGTAAGATCCGTGAACCTTAGGAAATGATGGAAATGTTACCTCGGTTGGTACACATTTACTATATTATTAATTTCGATTTTTCTTCAGTAATAAAAAGATTATTTACAAATCCTGTTATAAATGACCACTTTCAATGATAAAATGTCGGAGGATATAGAAGCCATAAGTCTGATGGTGTTTTCAAATAGAGTTTTAGATAAAATATCGGGAGAGCAAGACACTAGACGAGCGTCTACCCTCGGCCAACGTGAGCGACGTATCATTTAATTTTGATAATATAAGCCTTGTGAGGAAAACCTCTTTTCCATGACCTCGAGTGTTCGTAACGTTTGTCAAAGTCAGGCGCAGGATTTCGTACAAGCTGGTTTAAAATTCTTCAGCTTGAAATCTCCCACATTGAAAGAGAGTCGGCCGCTCACATTTTTAAAATATTATACACACTGATGTAAGCTTTTTGCATTTTTCCCTTCCTTTCACCGACGGGGTACTTTGACGGGTCGTGACCCTTTCGAGCAGTATTTCAAATTCAATCAAATTTGTCATGAGGCGAGCGGCGAACGAAATCGTTGAATAACTCAGCATCAGGCTAACTGCCTCACTGCATTCGCTTTGATACACATCAGTGTTACTGACTGGTTCTGTGTATTGCAAAGCACTGCGATTTACATGAATCATTGGACACGGAATGGCGCCGAGCCACTACTAGAACGTTTATCATCCAATGCTGATCGAGTTTCATTCAGTTGGCGTTTGGAAAAAAAAAACAGTTTGATTTAAGTAATGTGATACTTACCTGCACTCAGCGTAGTGTTGCTGCTAGCCGGTGTTCAAGTGATCGTTAGCATTCAGCTCGTTAAAAAATAATTCTGATTGCTCTCTGTCCATCAGTTCATATTTCAAGTTAAATTTGGGTTATAAAAGCAATGATATTGCTGAAAAGTTAAAATACAAGCGAATAAAGTATATTTGTGGCAAAATGTTTTGGCACAAAATGTTAGCGAATTTGAAATTCAATTTACGCACAAGAGCCCGATCAAAAAGCATATCTCTTAATTACCTACCGGCGGCACATCACAAAAAAGTCCAGCCATTAATCCATCAATCCATCAATCAGCCCACAATTCCAATCGGCGTCTGTCCGCCATCACAAACTGCGCACGTGATATTTTTGTCAACGCGTGAACATTTGAACTAGTCGAGATTTAAAAGGCCGCGACGTCATCGAGGTAATGCGAGCGCAATGTATTTATTCCAGCATCGCACCGTCGGCGTACCGCTGTCATATTTTAATATGCATGTAAATAACGGGCGAGGCTCGGGGAGCGGCGACGGCTCACGGGGCTTTGTAGCAAACAATTACGCGCCGCCTTCTCTGTATCACACACTCACTTACGCACATACCAACCGTTGCGTTGCGTTGTGTTGGTTGCGTTGCGTTGCGTCGCTGTACTCGACTTTCAATTAAACCGTAGCCCGTGTACGCCTGCTTTAATTGCACTGTAACTTATCACATTTCTTCCTAATTTTCAAAGCCGGGTTTAATTGTATTATTTCCTGCGTAAGAATGCTGCACACGCGTCCTGTGGCGCAATTTACTTGGTTAACGGGGGAAATAAGGACGTTAAATTGAAACCAACGGTTGTTGCACACATAGGATACATTTTAAGACGTAATGATGACAAAATCAGACGACCCAATACAGAATAAGTTCTACAAATATGCCATGCTTTTTCGTTTCATATTCAGGCGCAAACATTTTACTAATTTCCCTGCTTACCCATTGCCATTGTCGGCAAATGGTAGCGCCAGCAGCAATTAGCTGGTGGAAACAAATTATGTTGAACCAGCAACTGTGAAAGACAAAAATAAATACTTTAAATAGCGACAATCATGAAAATGAAGTCATAAATGGAAATGGTCCAGCTGTGACCTTCTTTGACGATCAATACGATAGAACCGGTGCTACTGCCACAATATAAATTTTGTGGAAACGTGTCGTTCTGAGCTTACGTTTCTTGCGGTGAAATACATGTGCTATAAGGGTTCCCGAGGTTTTTATTCCATTTGTTTCATACGGGGGAAAAGACTCCATAAGCTTGTACCACGTGTAAGAGGAATGGATGTTGTTACTGCAATTGGGTGTAGCTTAACTAAGCCAGTGTGCAAACGGTGGCCTCTCTCAATAACGAAATTCACGCCTTTTGGAGAACGGGGTCAGTATGAGTGTGCAGAACCTAAACTCCAAACGCCCTCCGTGTGCGCCCCTGGGCCGGACGAAACAGCATCGCTCAAACAACACTGCTCCGCAACGAATACAAAAATACAGTCACGGACGGACCGGACCGGACTTGGCGCCAGCGGCAGAACTGAAATATTATTATTTTTGATAGCCGCGCTTGTCGACTATGCCCTTTTATCGCCGGCCACCCCTCCCTCCCGCCACCGGAAGACTGCGCAGAGCTCCCCTCTTCATCCGAGATCAACTCGGCACCCCTAACACACACGTAACCCTGCAAAATATATATTTTTTACTAAAATTGACATTTTGATGAAACGTCGAAATCAATCCATCGAGTCAGCTGTGGCACGCGTGAAGCGAATACACAATAACCAATTGCGAGGCGGAGGGGGCTGGAGTATCAATCATCATTGTTTCATTCCACTATGCAGCTATAAAACGAAGTTATCAAAACGATATCGCCTCCGCTGATCTATAACTATTCAAGCCAGGAGTGCTCTAAATTATCTATGACTTTGCCACTGAGCACGTCAGTGTAACGTCCAATAGTTGATAATATTGAGTGATCACCGGTGCGGATCGGGCCAGGTCAACTTGCTCATTGAATCAAAAGTACTATTTTTATTCCGACCATAACGGTTTTGGGCTGAAATGCACGGGCTTCGGGGTGTATAGAGAAAATGCGGAATGCTTTGAAGGAAATCGATGGCGATCTCTCGCCGTGGGAGCCATGGATTTACCAACAGCCCACAGGTTCTTGTCGAACGAACCAAGCAGGATTTCATCTGGAATTCGACGAATTTTTAGGGAAAAAATCCATTGTACGTGTTTTGGAAGAGAAGTCAAATTTGGAGTTTAATTTTGAACCTCGCTGTTTGGCTTTTTTTGTTCTTCGGTGAGTTAAGGCAATAAAAACAACTCGCGATGGCTCGAATGTGTGGGCGTTTTCTGGCGTTTATGGAATATTTCGGTTCGATCCTTGAAGTTTATTGGTTGGCAGAGCTAGACGCTGCCAAGGGGCGACTGCTCGAATCCAATTGACGGATTGTTACGATGTTCAGGTAACATATCTGGCAACTCGCAAGGTATTTCTAATTCCCTCTCGCAGACATCTCACGTGCCGCTATAATTGAAACTGATTATTAATACCAGCGATGTTCCCAAAGCGTTCATTTTGACGCCATCAATTCACAGCGCGCTTCCCACTCTCGGCAGCCACCCATCTACACGTCTTGAATAGATATTAGCATTTCCTAAATGCTCGTTTAGCAAAATTGCGCTAGAATGGCGACATTTTAAAATATAAATGATTTCGGTCGTCGCCCCGTATAATATCCACTAAACCAGGCTATTACCGTCGCGCGCGAACCTACGTGGGCGGGGGGGGGGGGATGGAACCGCGAAACAATTGCGGCTTCGTCGGCGTCACTGGGTGCCGACGCCGACGCCGCCACAAATTTCCTATTTACAAGTAGTTCGAACTGGTGTCACCGGCGCCGATGCGTTATTTACGATTGGCGTCGATTTCCATTTGTCAACTTGTCATGCGTAGATACAGCAATGAGTCGGTGCCGGGATAGGACGTTAATTTATAACGTTTCGAGCTTAATTGGAAAGTTGAATATTTGAGCGTATAGGTGCAGGCGGCTTGGGTTGAAGAACACGTGGACTGCCTACAATTAGTAATATAGCCACGTGATCTGCCGATTTCCGACCTCTCTCGATCGCGCACGACCGCCGTTTCGACAGATGCGAATGAAGCTCTCGCTGTTTGCGCGTTTTCAAAAGTGTCCGCTCGACAACGGCGGAAATTAATTTGACAGGTCTGACGCGTGAAGTGTGCGATTGTGTCAACTCAATTAAAAACGTTTCCTTTAAATTACAACGCGGCTCTTATCAGAGGTAAGTTCAGTTTTTAACGACAGTGACTCGTGTAAATGTGCAAAAAGACGTTATATTAACGTTCAGCGACCTTTGTTGGTGAAGCGTGCATGCCTCCATTTTATTTTCACTCTGTTCAATTGTGGAAAAATGAACAAGGAAACAACCCCTTCTATTTTTTCTGTCTGGTACACAATGAATTATTAGTGTTTTGGTCATTTTTTACAATTAAAACGCCATTTAGTGATAGTTACTAATTAAAATCCATTCGCACGCTGTTTTTGCTAAACAGCAAAATAATCAAAACAGACCAAAAAACTTTTTGTCCTATCGGCCGAGGTGCCAAGTTCAATCCCTTCTCCCCTCACCCCCCCCCCCCATACCCACCCCCCTGTACACGTGGTTAAATTCCCAGCCGCGTCCCACACGACGAGGAATGGGCAAAGTTGACATCGTATTTCACCTATTTTGGTCGGGATGTCGTCCTCAGTTCAACATGATAACCCACCCCGACGCTGTAATACGCTCTTGCGTTGCGTTGCGTTGCGTTGCGTTGCGTTGTGTTGCGTTGCGTTGCGTTGCGTTGCGTTGCGTTGCGTTGCGTTGCGTTGCGTCGCTGAAATTTCTGCCGCCTACGCCGTTCTTTCTTTGAGAGACTCTGCCGGCCAGCAAACAAGGGAAATCAAACGGGCTTTGTGGGGGCCACGGAGCGCCGAGTGGCGAGCTGGTGCGGTCAACGCTGCTCACCAATCGCCGTGGCTCGCCGTCCGTGACTAATTGACAGAGAAATCACTAAATTAGATTTGCCGATAATTTCCCCTGTTTTAATCAACTCCTCGTATCGCCGGACCCTCTCCGAATGAGAAGAAGCCCAGGAAACATCGAGCTACATGTTTATTGCCTGACGGATTTCTAGTTTAACACGCGTGGAAGTAGCGTAAAAACACATAAAGTAATAGTAAGTTAGCATCTAGTATTATTCAGCACCTTTCTTAATTAGAGTTCTTACGTCGTGGGAGGTAGTCTAGTCCGTTCGCTTTCGTCTCCCTTCCTCAGCGTCTTCCTAATTCCTCGCCCCTCTCTCTCTCAGCCGCCCTGCGTTCTTCTTGCCGGGAAATTAATGGACCTATTGGGAAGACGAAGCTTACAGCAGAATGCAAATTATCTACCCTGCTATAAACACTCTCGTGTAGGCCATATCTACCCCCGGTCGGTTCAACCCTTCCACCGCACCGCGCCGTCAAGACTTGCAAACGAACTTTCCTTATACTTTTATTATACGTCATCTTGGTTGATCTCTTTCAAGAGTGGTCTCATATAAACCCTGGGAAACTTGAGCCTTAGTTGAGCCATTTAATTTCTTTTCAAAGAATAAATTTTATAATTCAATTTCTGTGTTCGTTTTGTGTGTGGCGTGAGGCCTCCGGCTGTTTTCAACTCATCTTATTTCAATTCATTATTTTATTTTATTCCGTAAAAAACGTGTACACGGGCGGGAACTCTTCTCGGGTATTAACGGCCGTGTCCGCATTTCGCCCCTGGTGAAAGGAAACTGATAATATCAAGTTCTTTTCTCGTCATCAAAGCAGAGAAATTCAATGCCGATCAGTTTACTTTACTTTTTTTGTCACGCAGCTTACAACTTTAATTTCGCCTCTCGATCAGCTCGATATGTGGAATTTTTCATTGTTTATCATTAATCTCCACCGCAGAGCTATTTGTGCTTTAGATAGGAAATAGGTTAATCCTATTGAGTCCGGCGTTGAGTGCAGGAAAGGATGGGATGCCGTCATTTCGCTACCCGCTTTTTTCCTTGTTAGTTTGATCAAACTCGCAGCTTTGCTCCAAGCTTCGATATCAATTTATTATCCCCGATGGATAAAATGCTGTAGGGACGAAAATGTTCAATTGGAGCACATGAATAATTACTGCGACAATGTTGCAATGTGCAGTCGACATCTCGTTATGTATTACACATAACTCCATGCTCACCGCGACGCCGCGAATGCCACTCAACAATATTATTCGCGAACTTCGCGCACCCGTTTTTAATTCGTTGTTTATATCGCTGATTCAGTTTTAATAAAATCTTGTTCTCGTTGCTTTTTTGCATGCAATTTTCACCACACTGCAGCGTTAAGGTTGTGCGCCGACGAGGTCCATGATGTTTCGGACACGTGTGCATGCGAGTGCGATGCTCGTTCGGGGATAAATCCGCGAGATGTAGGACTCGTCCCATTTCCCGCCAGGAACACGATGAGTTGTGTTGCGGTGTGGATGCACATGCAGATTAATGCACACTTTACACCTGCGTGAAAGGTGCACTAAACCAAACCCGGTAAACAGGAATTGTGTACAAATAAAATATCTTCGGGTAATGTGTTCACTGTAAAACACGTGTAAGTAACGTGTTGGAATTCAAATTGGTAGTCGTTTTTCCAATTTGAAATGAAACTTGCGATGGAAGTATCTGTACACCGTAGAATGAGAGAAATTTACTAATAAACACGGCGTGAACATGTATGCACTTCATATTAATTAGCAAACCCCTGCATTATGGCTCAATCCATGTAGACCGGCGCTCTTGTCAAATCCTGAAATAAATCCGATATACATAACACTAATAACACATGTTGTTCATACATTATACGAATTTGCTACGCGTTTATCCTCCGATAGTCGAATATTCCCCGAAACCCAAGAGTTTTGTATCTTTATTCAACCCACCGAGCATGCTCGCCAACTGGAAACGTGAAAATCGCCGGCTGTTCGATTGTTGGAAAGTTGATACGGACATAACTTTACCCCCAAGAGGTCTAAAAAGTTGTATGGTGCCTGTACACCGAAACTCTTGATTGTCAGCTCGACTTTTGCGAGTGACATGTATAAATATTTTACAACCTCTAATCGATTGATGATTGAGCATTTGACAGGCCGTGCTTCCTCATGTATTATAACGTGGCTTTCGCTTCAATGTCATGTAAATGCAAACTTCGGGTCCCAGATTCGGAATTCTGTGCCGGTGCGTTCGTTCTTATCACCGTGCCGCTTCATTTCCAGCTCTTGACATGAGAAGTATGTCAATGTGTCGGGACGGCGGCTCTGATAGGAATAATTGAATATCGTTGTTTACTCGTAACACAGTGAATATGAAAACGTGTTGACATGTAATGCCCAGTGGCGTGCCGTGGATGGTCGCCTCCGGCCGTCGCACACAAAGCGTATGATATTATTTTGGAGCGCTGCTGTTGATCGAGTCGTTTTTATTGATCTTTTTACACTTTTTGGATTCTCTGTGTTGGTGCGAAAAAGCTACAACTAATAAAGTGGCCACACTATAATAAAGATTGGGAGCCGAAATAGTAGTCGACGAGAGGTTAAATAAAAATTCACTTTATATAGCTGGCATGTATTTTAGTTATCTATAACTATCACGACAGAGAGGGATATTAATGGTATAAATGACCATAAATATAAAAATGGCGAAGTTGCATGGTTTGCTTTGCCATTTGGAGTGCGATTCTTTTTATTCGTACTTAAATATCATTTTAATTTCTTACCTTACTGGCTGACGTGTGATTCTTGTTGCAGAATGCCTTTCCCTTGTCTGTTGTTCACTTTGCCTTCGTGGAGAGTATAGATCAGCGTTGATGCAAAAGTTGTAGATCTCTGATTGAGTGAGGGGCTTAATATTTTTTAATGATTTTTCCTGCGTTATAAACTTCTGATTGCCCATGATGATAGGCTGAAAATAATTGTACTTTACGCAGAAGTAATTTGATACGACATTTATAGCCATCTCTGAAATGCTCAAGTATACATAGGTCGTAGACTGGTCGTTTTTTACTCGGGCTAGATATTTTGAATTTGAATAAAGATTTTACCTACTGCATTATAGATGAAAAGATGTCTTCAGTTTCTTCTTCTTTTTAACAGCGGAAAGCTTTTAAACGCCTCGGCTATATGCAGTGCCCTTAATTACTGACTTTCTAGCAAGAAGAAAACCCCAATCATTTTGGCTCTAGAAAATCTCATATAGAAACCTGCACTTTTCTACCTTATTTTCGAATAATTTCACCTAAAAATTTAGGATATCATATGACGGTAAATGGGATTCCAAGAAAAGGTTAAACAAGGCAAAAAATGAAACACGTTCAAAATCGTGACCAGTTATCTATGTAATATTTACAAGGTGACTATACAGTAAAACACTCCGCATTTCACCGTCGATACCGTGGTTTGATTGATTTGAATTGTTTGTGAAAATAAGGACAATGATCAACAATACCTTTACCTATACATCCCATGAGTGAGAACGAAAAGACTGAACAAAGGGTTCCTTTCTAAATGGCAAACATATTTCAACCAACAAACAGTGCAATGCTGTTGGGTTGCCGCCAGATAGATTGGATTCGACTAACAAAATATCATATAATATCACAAAAGAGCGGCGCTCTTATAATATATGTATACGCCATGCCTACCAAGTCGGCTGTTATGTTTACGGAATGATGTGGCGAGACAATGGAATGAAATGAGCCCAATCTGAACAGCCGACAGTGAATGTAGGCCTGTTTCTATTGACCTTTCGCATTGACTTATTCAGCTGACCATACGTTGTACTTCCATTGTTTGTAATTGTCCTGAAACACTTTATTTTATCGGCAATGGAAACGCTATATCATTTAATTACTAAGCGTTCTATTTTCAAAAGTAAACATTAGGAATGGTACTTGCTTTTCTATCTCAAGTCCTCTCGTATCTCTGTCGAGTGTCATTTCTACGGTCTGTAGAAAATAGAAATGTAACCGTCAAAATAGACACGTATTTACCGTGATCGTGGAAAATACTGGACTTGTCAAGCATCCTTCATTTCAGAAGCGTCTCTAATGAAATTTGTCAATGCTTTTCTTTCAATTACGAGCAGGTAGTCAATTGTTGACATACACTGCACTTTTCACCTGAATTTACTTAGAAGTTTATGCGGAATGTTGGATTATGGTACCCACAAATAAGTTTCGCATTCTTTTAATGGAAAATTGACTAAAACTTGAAATGCTCCATTGCATGATGATAACACAAAGTATAAGTATACTGATATTACTGATATAAAGTTGAGAAGGGGTTCTGCTTAAGCTATTAACATAAGTGTCCATCAAAACATATATTTCATAGACTAACAGTAATCAACAGAGTGTGTAATAGACACAAACACTCGGGGATGAAACGTTACGGGAAAAGAAAAGCTGCCCGGCACCTCCACATTGGTGGAATTGCCAGACTGCAGCGGAATGAATGAGATGACACAGTTTTCAACTCTCAACGCAGACACTGAACACCATGAAAAAACAATTTTTGATGGCTTCGTTTCCTTCTTTTTTTTATGAATTCCGTTTCAGTTTTGTTTGATGCTCTTATTAAATCTGAGATGACTCAGACAAAAAGGCGTATTTTAAATCTCAGACGCTCGGAAAAAAGAAACGATTGTTGCAAATTAAATTTCCGTTCCCCGCAGTTCTGGGAGATTGCATAGCAAGAAAATGGTGGAAGTAATGAAAGTCGAAATTTATCGAATTAAACTGTCACGCTATTTGAAGCAAAAATATCAACAGGTGATAAATGACTATTACTCTTTTAATGTACACGGAAAACATTCTTATATATGCTTTTAATACGAGTATACGGTATTTTATTTGTCGTCCACTGATGTGAGTTGGTATTCTTCGTTCTATGTTCTGTGACCAGCAATTCCACCTGAAATACGGGCAGACGATCCACAATTTCTGTCTCTGAGCACAGAACTTTGCATTCGCTTCATGCCGGAGAATCGAACGTAGCACGTGTACATGCACACTCTTCCAAACTCAAGATGTTCGCAAAGTTTTCTCTCCCTTGTGCCAAGATGCCACCGCTAACTATTGCAAGCAAAATCACACGCAGCTCGATCACCTATTTCTCTTGCGTTCTCACTAGACCGACTAGACGACGATTTGTTGCTAGTTATTGTGATATTTTCATGTTCTCTCTAGAAGCAAGTCGCTATAGAAGTTTCCGCATTTCCCAGTAAGGCACTCCTCAGATTTCTCAGTTCCCTCGATAATCGCATCCCTTATTTACAGTTTTATGAAACATTGAACATAACATTTAGACAACTTGATGTCTGACTTGTAGACACAACTTGAGTAGCATGTAGACATCTTGTGGAATTGAATCTAAATGTTGCACCAAAGATATTGCAATAATGATGATATAGTATACTATATTGTTTTGAACAAAAAGTTACAGTCAGAGACGGTTATATTTCCTCATCATTTTCCTTATACTCCATGCGTTTTGGAAACAACGCAACAGAACACCCTCGTTAAGCATCGTTGGACGTCCACCCCTTCGCAAAACACCCCCTGCGACGCATCGCGATCATGAAAATCGAGTCCACGTCCACAGCTACAACAATATCAATTGAGTCCCGACCGGATAGCTCACACACGGACCACACTCGGCGTCGCATTGGCTCATCATCTTGTCAGAGCAGTCGGCGCTCGGTCGCTGGTGAATCGTTGCGAGACGATGCACAGGACGATTAGCAGGACGCCGTACGATCTGTGACTTGCCGGCGCCGCCGCCGCCGCGGCCGCCGCGCTGCTGCTGCTGTTGCCGTGCTGCATTGCGGCGGGGTGTTCGCCTGCAAAGCAAGGAGCAAAACGGCGCGGTTCAGCCAGTGGCCGGGGAACAACCTCGACACGCGCGCATTCGGCGGGGCGAGAAGTTTTTGTGTTGCCTCGCGGAATGTGGTCGCCGCTAACGTGATGGGTATTGTCGTCGGATTGGCGGCCGCGCTAATGCGTCCGGAAAAGTATCAAATTATAGTTTTCCATAGTGATGCCTCGTCTTTTTGTTGCTGCGCAAAATTCGCTAAAGTTATCTGAATATTCACATTTTTTTTGCGGCTAAAGGTTGAAATTCATATTTTGAGTGTAACTAAAAATGAAAAAAAAACTAACTGCTTTCGACATTTCAAAAAGCCATTCACATGTTAAAATACAAAAATCGGTCAGCAAAAATTACTCCCCTCTCCCCCCACCCAACAAATCTATATTCCGTAGTTTCCTTCCATTGTGGTGTTGCACATCAACAAAAACAGACCTTCGTCAGTGACCTTTCCAAAGTAAAACTTTAGACTTTGGAGCCTTTTCGCACAAGATCACTATTGCGATTGGCGAGAATGACTTTAGCCAGTGGGAAACTACCATCGAAATGTATTTTGCAAACTACATTTTGTTGTTTGGCGTAGTAAGGTGTGTGCTTGGGATCGATCAGTCAGAGGTGCATTATGTCGGTGTCTGACTTCCAACGAGGCGCCGTCGCCGTCGCCAGAACCCCACGGGGGGAGCGTTGACGACACTGTTATTACACGCACAAGCTTTCCAGCTTGGGCTTCATCGATACCCCGCTAGGTCCTATGAGCGGAGCGGGGTAGGAATGCACTCCTGTGCTAAGGGGACATCCAAACCGCGCAGGATGTAATATGGGAAGCAATCCTATCGCTTTTATTTATTTATATCTATATAGGAAATACTAGTAGAGCTCTTCTGGATCGCGAAAGTTTTTTCGATTACACGAGGGACGAAAAAATTGAATTCTTTGATGTTTCGTAAAAGTGTATTTCATAACATGTCATATCTTAGGCAAAAATTATAAGCAATATTTCTCTACGTGGGAAGCGAACATGCGGCAGACACAGTTGTGTCTGTATAATATCCACCGTTTTTCTTTGTCATTCATTTTAATCCTTGGCCGTGTAACAAAGAACAAGAGTCAACTATCTTTTTTGTTTGTTTTTCGTCCTTTTAAAAACATTCCGGTTTTTCATTTGGGGTTCGCTGGAAAAGTTTCACAATTAGACTTCATAAGCTGTCTATGTAAGAGCGGTCGTTAGTTATTCTCTGTGGTTTTTTGAAAACTTTAGAATTCGCTGGAAATCGTGTGCCGTTTTCGGTAGGCTTCGAGTACCAGGAATTTTAATCAATCGGCAAACATCCCTCCAGAGAAGAAAAAGAATCCGGCGCTGCGTGAATTAACGTTCAGCAGAGAGTTGCCAGAAACCCGCCTGAATTTTTTGGATGGATGCGTACAGGTAGATTGCTAGAGGGAGTCTCGTTCATGTGAAATTCACCTGCTTGGTAAATTTCTCTTGATCTGCATAGATTTCAAACGTAAAAATGTGTTTGTTAATTAAATTGCTTATGATGTTTACAGAAAAACAATAAACTGTTTTCAATCACCCGTTAGCTATAAATAATTCTGTTTTTAATCTGGACTCACGCACAATGTGCGTGAGACAATCTTTATGGTGATCTTATTATTCGCATACTTGCATCTCGGCACATTCTGGCTTCCCAACTTTCAAGTTGAAATTACTTTCAATTAAGAACAGGTAGTCAACCTTCAAGTTTCACGCCTACACTCATGTAAGCGCTCTTGAGGAACACAAGTATGAGACATAGAGAATTTCTAAATGCGTAGCAGATGTGAGCGGTGTGACAAGGGGGTGACTATGAGATATTACGTTTTTTGTATATCTATCGAAATGAGATCTGCAATAACTTTCTTCTTGATGAAATATGTGACCCTGGCCAAAGTAGCGTCACACAAAAGCACTTCACACGGCACGGCATGCTTCCACCATAAACGTGGACAAATGAGGTGTGCATCCTGAATTCTCTCTCTCTCTACAAGCCTCTCTTCTTCGAACGAGCGAACTATCGCCGGCTTCACAGTCATCCAAGTCACGAACATCGAGTGCCATTAAAATCGACTATCGAACAATCAAAATCCAAGGCCACGTGCACGAACCGATGTTCGCTAAATTTGCAATCCAAAATGAAATACCCACACGGTGTGCACATTCGTGTGAAGATCGGGTTCATGTCCCACCGACGGCATACTTTCAATTTGAAATTCAGTTTCACAATAGATTAATTGTACCGTCGTTTCAAAGAGATTTTAGCTTTGTTCCCTGAATCGTCTCTCTACAAGCATTGTTCGAAAAAGAAATCGAACGCTGGCCTTCGGTCCATCCTCGTCACGAGCATCAAGGTCACTTAACGTCACCTCTCGACCAATCAAACGCCAAGGCCACGTCCTCTGAACGCTTGCCATTGGTCAACTCACCGTTGAGCACGTGCACGAGCACGCTTGCCGACGTCGAGCTCGAGGGCGAACACGTGTAGTTTCCCGAGTCCATCGGCAGAGCGCGTGCGATGAGCAGCCTCGACGTCCTCGTCTGCTTCTCGGTGACCACGTTGATGCCGCCGCGTTGCGAGTAGTTGATGACGTCGGCGCCTTGGTACCAGTAGATGAAAGTCGGCGGCTCGGGCGTTTGCGACACGACGCAAGTCAGGTTGATGTCGCTGCCGCTCTTGATGTACATCTCACTGTTGCCCATGATCTTTGCTTTGGACACTGCAGTGGAAACCAGACGAGAATTACTATAATAGGGGCTATTCAGCTTTACATCAAACGGCCGTGCGGTCAGACGACATCTACTAACTACTCCGCAGAGAGGGTGAGAGAGTTAAAAGTAAAAGGAATTGCGAGGGGTTTTAGTTGATGGGTTTCCGAGTAAAAGCGATTCGAAAGTTCTTTTTTTTTGGTCGGTTTTCTAACAAATTAGCATACAGCTCGTCAGAATCATTGGCTTACAGATTTTATCGCGAAAAAGTTTGCACCGCAGGAAAAAAAGGAATTTCCTGGTTTAGGGAAAAAAGGACAAAAACTAATTCATCATCACGTCGCGGCTTAATCCGCGAAACCGTCCTGTGAAACGCAATTAAATTGACAATCTGTTTAAAAGGAAAGGCATTTCACTTAAATAGTAATTAGCATTTAAATCCTCTTCTTGGGTAATCTCATCAAAAGTAATAGACATAAATGAACGCGAACCAACTGAAATATAAAATTACTTTAATCTTATCACACGCTCTTGGTTTCATGCACTCGAATTCTCTAGCAATCATTTTGATGAAGTTGGTAGGACTAGCAAGCAGCCAAGCATGCCAACAAATACCTTAGTAGGTCAACAACTAAGAATATTAATAATATTTTACTTTTTACTTTTCAAGACATAAGTGTTGCTTTATAAGAAGAACCTTTGTTGCCTCAAGCCTTGGAACTAGCATGAAACAATATTATGGTTGCCGCATTAATTAGTACAGGTTTTTCAGCTGCACCAAGTTATAGCTCGAATTTTCCGGCAAGCAACTTGCAACACAGATTTGGGTTCGCAGTAATTTATTTCACATTTTGGAATGTTTTGCGATGACTTCTCCGACATAGTTTCAAGCACTGCGCAAGATTTTCAAACAACTTGAACAAGAAATCTTACTTAGTCAACGAGAGAAACATTTTTAGAAATTTTTTCTCGTGCATTTGAAACAGTTAATTTCTTAACCACCCTGTTGTATTTAAACCTGGTGATCCAGCACAGCACAAAAGGAAGAATAACTAAACAAGCAAACTCGAACTGGTAACTGATGATGCGAATTAAAGCCTCCCAAAGCCCAGAGGCCAGATCCCAAAAACATTTTAGCTGCCTCACCTGCAACCGATAAGCGCAATCGCATCAAATCGAACCCGATTCCATAAAATCCACCCCTTAAACCGCATCAAGCAACTAAGGTACTCACCAACTATGTTGAGCCGATACGCGTTCGAGATTTTCGGCTCCGTGCTCACTTGGCACTCGTACGTGCCCGAGTCCCTTACTTGCGGCGAGGCGATCTTCAGCGTCCACTCGTCGGAACCGTCCGAGTGCAGCGCCTGAAACCGCTGGTCGTTCGTGTACGTCAGCACGCCGACGGTCAGGATATGCAGATCGCGTTTCCGGATCCAAGAGACGGCGCGGTCGCCGAGGTTTCGCACGCGGCAGTGCAGATAGGCGACCTGGCCGACCGTGGTCGTCAGCTCGCGTCGGGTCGAGTTGTCGAAGTAGGGCTGCGAGAAGAGCTGGTCCCAGTACGGCGTGTGGTGCTCGATGATTGCTCCTGTGGACAGGTGGTAATTTGCCGTTGAGTAATGCGTTCGGTTAGGAAGATGGCGTGGTTTTTGAGTTATTGATGACGCCGATGATTCGCAGTCGACGTGGATTTGTGTAGGGGTTGGCGTGGTGATGTTACGGGGCGTTGGTTTGACTTGATCAAAGGGAAATGGACAGGCTATTGAGAGATAAATAATTGCATAAAGTTATTGCGAAATGATAGTGGTGGGAAGAGACCACCTCCTGGTCGCTCCCTGTCGCCAACAAAAATACACAGATATAAAAGTGTGGCCCTTGTAGCTTTTATATATTTTATGTTTTGTGGTGAGGGGCTCTCTCGCTTCGCAGTTGCACATAGATGGTCTGTCTGGGGCGTTCAATAAGCCACTTTAACAAATAAGTTCCCTTGAGTTTATCAATTTGTGGTCAAGAGAAAATAATTATTCTTCTCCGGTAGAGTTATCTGGTTAGCTTGCAATTCTGCGTCAGATAATTCAATACACTTTATGGAAACTGATTTAGAGGCAGATATAGGAAACCGATAGAAGCTTGCATGTAGGTAATTTAATAAATTGAATGTAAGCTTGGATTACCGAAGTACTGCTGCGATGGACTCGAGGGACCTAAGCATTGGAATGCAAATACAACTGCTGGATGAAATCTATATGCTTGCAGATAATACCAATTGAAGTTAACGCAAATATTATGCTAACTCTATTATCCTTTAGTAAAATACTGATTATTTTATACGTGAATCAGCAATGATGTGAAGTAAACACATGCGAAGTGTATTCTATACACAATACATAATCAGGCTGAATTCCCGATTTTTTGCACTGGCAAAATTTAAGAATTATTTACAGACCTTCCCATCGGGTTTCAATGAAACGTCGACAATCGTCAAACAGTAATTTTTTTCACGGTTGCAAATGACGTGATGCAAACTGTTTTGACATTCATACTATTTTAAAATTGACCCATATAAATTCAAATTTTCAAAGGAAAAAATTAACAGCTGAGTACTGACTGTTAAGTTCCCACCTACATACAAAAGAACCTAAAATAGCTGCGTTGCCTTTACTCGTCAATTGCGAGACCTATTTTCGAGTCTAGCTGCACGTTCTCTTGAAGTCATGATGACGTAGACTTGCTCCGATGGAACATAATATCGCGAACATGTTTGTATGATGCAGTGTGCTCGCTGTAGGAATCGTAATAAAACAAACTTGCATGCAATATGGAACGTGACGCGAGCCATATAATACGCGGACGGCGAAAAGTGCGCTCTCTGTGCGTTCCAAGAGAAGCAAGAGACGCGAAATTATTTCCTTGTTCATTCCCTTCTTAATTAAAGTTCTCTTAATGTGCGAGCACATAAAGATTTTCATCTGAGATATAAACAAACACTATCTATGAAGAACCCGGGGAGGATTTCTATAAAAAGGGGGGGTTACACTCGAGAGAATTCTAGCACAATAAACTTATTCACGTGTCAGAAAAAGTTATGTAGTCCTTGGTGTATTAGTTGTACGTGCATGTGTGAAATGTATGCATGGCTAGCCCTTTTAGACGGAAAATATGGTATTCTCAAGGAGGGGTGTATCTTAAGTAATACCATAGGTCTTTATTCTATGGTAATACCATGTCCGACGCTGACACAACTGAAAATCCTTGACTCCCATGACCGCCGGTCTGGCAACGTCACCAAGAACCCTTGACTTGTTGCTCGCTACTTCGCGCCAGGCACTAGTTTTTAACGACACCGCCAAATTGTGGAGCAGAATTTTGGGGGGAAAAACATGAGATCAAAATTCTTGGAATGTATGGAACCAAATTATTGCCTATCCAAACTTAATTTTCTTTCGCCAAGCTTCGTTTCAAACATGACCTTGATTTAAATGTGTAACTTAATTTTCACTGTTTTTTCATTTCTAAGATGCCAGCTCTAACCACAGTCAGTCTCAAGTCAAACATGACAAGGCTTATCTTAAAGCTCAACGGCATCCTAAACACATAAGAGCATTTTAGCTAATCAAAAGTAACGCATTGGTTTCACATGGTTGTATACTCGCCAAAAGAGTTTGGCGAGTTTAACCTCCCTCTAAAACGCATTCTTCTCCATGCCCCTATAACCTCCCCTAGTTAACAAGAGTCCCACATGCTAGCACGGTGGGACATTTTATCAGATGGCATCGCACGCCGACTTACCAAGTCATTGTCACGATATATTATCTAGTCATCCTCGAAATGTGTGTCAGCCTTGACAAGAGCAAGTAATGGACGATCCACTTTCTCTGCACGCCTACCCGACGCACCCGCTTTATTTGTCCCGGGCCCGCTTTTCGGGAAACAATGTCCGTGTGGACAGAGGCGGGCTCTTCGTTTCACCGGAGCGCTTTCAACATTTTTAATAACTCTTCTGCATAAATTCGGCTCTGAGTTGTAGCTTCACGCGTGCGTGGGTGCTGGCAAAACGGAGATAACTGTTCGGCAAGGCTATAAAGTAATGCTTTTTTTGTGTGTGCTTGTGACTGAATGCGTGCCGAATTGCTTAATCTATAACGTTTTCTTGGTGCAAGTAATATGCAGAGTGCCACCATTCTTAAAAACAAAAAAAAACTTAAGACTGTGTGGTATGCTGCTTACTATATCTTTGCTGTTACAGACCAGGTAATATACGCGATCATAACATCGAAATTGTTTTATTTTTTTCGTGTAACGAAAGAAGAACGCTGTGCGATTTTAATAATAAGAAAAAACACCTCCTTTCGTCAAGTAAAGCATTATTCTCATGGCTTCCCTCGTGATCTGGAGATGATAAATTTATTAAACATTAATAACGCAATATTAATAAGAAATAAAGCACTCGGTGGAGACTTTAGTGCCGTGTCAGAGAATTTCTCTCTAGAAAATTACGAGACGAATACCTTCACTGTGTCATCTTAGAGTTTAAATTAAAATTTCACTTCTCACTTTGTAATTTTACACAACATTGTTTTAATATAAGCAGTTATACGTAGCTATGCATTACATTGCCATTACAAGCAATCCTTGCCGTGCTGCTGCTAGCTCTGCCCGCTTATTTGGAACGCGACTAAGAGAATGAGAATTTGGTTATTTTTTTAATGTTATTCAATTAAATGAAGCAAGAAAAAAACTTGCAGTTTATAGCGAATTGCAATTTCAATTTAAAATAACCTCATTTTCATTTAATGCCAGATGACTGAAAACAATGCATTGCAATTCATCGGCCCGAACGCTGCTAGCACCCTAACTGCAACTTGTTAAAACAATATTGCCGTTCATTAAATTAATTTCTGCTCGCTAGATGTTTATTTTATGGTGGTTGACATTAATTTGCTAAAATGTGCACAACTGTGTGGTTTTGCTTGCAGCTCGCTGCACTTTACGGGTTCGAACACCGCAAGAACGTCAGGTCTGCTCTTCTCGATAGCGATTAAACGGTCTCATATTGACTATCTCAGCCAATAATGACAGAATCCACAGCTATAACCACAATCGAGGTGGAAAGATTTTTGCACGCTTCATTACAATAATGATGTACATTCGAAATTTCGATCTCGAATATTTGCGAAAACCTTTCAACACACAATGCTGTTTGGAATACGTGTGTGTTTAATGCTGTTTTAACATGGTTTACGCTAATCCTAGCGATGTAACAACACCAATGCATTATTTCAACGCGAAGAGATTTACTCGATAATGCCAATCACGTGTAATTAAATAGACAACGCGGAATGAGGGTCTGACAATGCATTATGATGCATCGCATTATTGGGAATTGCGACGAAAGTAGGTAGGACGCATAACTTTAATTACATCATATATGCAAACATATTATTATGAATTATGTATGCATCAATTTATTTATTCAGTGGAAATTGCAGTGCAGTGCTCGTGGCTATAGCAACATGGGAACTCATTCAATTTGAAACTTTAATTAAGTGAAAAAAAAAACTGACAAGATTGAATTCCTATACATTTTTACGAGCAAAAAAATTAAGGGAATAACATTTGCGACGTTGATTTAAGGAATCCTATTGTTTGCCTGTCAAAGAGTAAAATGTAATTACTTGGCATTCCCGAAGAGATGCAAATACTTTGCGCCATGCAGCGAGATTAACGAGAAGACATAAACCTGGCCCTTCCACCGAACACTTGGTAAACTTTGCGATTAGAGCAGGAAATTAAGCGAGAGTGTCTCTAATAATCGTTACCCCCCTGCCCCCGCCCCACCCCCGGATAGTGGTAAATATGCATGGAACCCTTAAAATGCCAATGGAATAGTTGGCGAGGCGATAAATTCGCGTACTTTGTGTGCAGAGAGTGGTTTGCGGAGACACATTGCATGTTTGACAAATTCTTGCCGCTGCTAGATGAACATTGGCGGCGGAGCTATGAGATGGCTCAGGCAAGCAGTTTTCTCAAATTGTGTTATAAATGAAGAGTTGACGTTAGAGAAGGCGGCGGACGGGGCTAGGATATTAGTAGTTTATAAGTCTTCGTTCTTATCCACCCCACCCTGCCCACCCAAAACACACACCCCCCCACCCCCACATAGTAAAAGTAGATAATGCGAGATGATTATAACGAATATGCGAGCTCTCGCGAAAGTTTGGTTTAATGAAATTCCTAAGATCGTGACACTACCCCCTAGTCTAGCATGGGCGGTGTGCCCACCCCCTGGTCGGGTCGTGACGTAATAAGGACTTGGGTTGGCGGTGTCGTGGTTAAGGGTGGCCAGGCGTTTGCCAGGATCTGTGGTTGGGAAGGTGAAATGGTCGTGGAGATGGGAGCATTATGCCGGGGGCGGAAGTCGTCAATGTTACGTGCACCGTCACCGGGGGCTGGATGAGCATGTTGGCTGATTTCAGCGTAATTGTTATTTTATATCTATACTGAGTTGTAAAGATGATGCATCGCACAGCGTGGGTAATTGTTATGTCTTGCTATTGTTCAGAGATGGCATATTTATGGGATAAGATTCACAATTTATTGATAGTTTTCAACGATGGCTCTAGCTATATCCCATGGTAATGTGTTATGAAGGGTAAATCAATTGCGCATTGAGTTATATTGAGGTTAAATGTTTGAATAGCTTTTCAAGTAAGTTTCTTGGATGAACACATTAATTTTGAACCAAATCAGGACGATGTGCTGTTTGCCTTTTTTTTCAAACGCTGGAAACGAAGTGCCAACGAGAAAAGCGTGAATTTTGCTTTACAACCACCGCAATAAAATACAAGGAATAGGTTTAAGAAAACATTTCTGTACGAAAACGTCTCGGTGGGTTGAATATAATATTTAGCAATTCGAGTAAACATACACACTTGGCTCGCTCAACTTTCTTTCGTTATTTCAAACAACTATTAACCTCGGTCGGAACGCTTCTTTTTGTTCGCGAGCCCGTCATGTTCCCGCTGGAAAAACTTTCTCCTTTCAGCGTTAAGCAGCGCAGTCCTGAGTTTGTGTGTGTATGTGTGTGTGTGTGTGTGTGTGTGTGCTGAGGGGAAAGTTGATGGCACGACTGCTCGAAGCACACACTCGCATAAGTCATGCACCAGAATTTAGAAGCTAAGAACTCGAAAACTAGGATTATCTTTGCCCGAAAGTTTCGTGGCTGTTTCGTGATGCTTGCGTTTTATAGACCAGACTCATGCAGCGGTTCTCTTTCATATAAAAACAGCCGTTGAACGTCTTTCGGTCACGTCCTGGAAATCTTGCCGTTCAACTCTCCTGGTATTTGCATGCGGTGGAGGCGCCCGTTTCGCGAGAGCTGCTATTCTTTTAAGCTGCACGCCATTACAAAGCTTGCCATGTTAAATTCACTAGAAGTAAAGTGGAATTTAGTCTGGAGCAAAAGTAAAGCTTAATCCGGGCTCCTCTCTTTTTTTTTAAACATAAACGAGGAGGGACTCGTTACAAGCGTAAGCTTTGTTGAGTAGACGTCTTATAATTAAATATCAATTGTCCTACTATATTTTTGACTAAAAAAATATAGCTCCACGATTAAGCTACTTATCATTTGAAAACGCAGCAGGCTGGGGTAATATACTCGACATACACAGTATTAAGCTTTGCATGTATTAGAGCAGACTGTGGCGCGTTATGGAAATGTTTTTTCATGCATGGCTGGCACAATTATCAATTCCCTTCACTTATTTTGCTTGGGAAGAGTGTAAATGTTTCATCGCTGCGATTCAAGCGGCGATGCCTGGATGGAACCATGATTACTGAATCAGAAGAGTTCAAATCATATTAAGCCCTTTAAGTAACCGGCTCAATGTAATTTCACAAGCATTTGATTAAGTAAAGCCATTCAGCTCTGTTAAGCCACATTATTTCGATAATCTCTCCACCAATTAATGAATCCGATTTGGCTAGGCCGTTTTGGGTGGTTTATTGGTACAGCCCTTTGCTGTAATCTCCGCTATTAATTTGCAAGAATTAAAAATTTTGTGTTTTTGGTATTATATTTTCAATGCAAACAGTGTTAGGCTACTCCACTCTATTTTCAGGAGTCGCATGTTATATTGGCAGCGATATTTTAGTACCGGAACAGTTAAGGAAGAAACTTTATACTTTGAAAACTCAGTTATCGAATAAATATATGATCCCATAAAGTGAAAAACGGATGGAATTTTATTCGCTTTGGGGATTAAATTTCTTTGGTTTGAATTCCACGCTATTTGACCAATGTCCCATAAAATACGATTGTAATATTCAACGTCGATAACTTAAAGGATGTTCGATAAGGCGTGGAATCCTCGGAGTGCATCTCCTATTTCGGCGCACTTGTGTACTTTGGGCAATCCATTTCGAAAGTGGCCCCGAAACGGTTGTTGTTGCACAAGACGCGGTCGCAATCGATTCGGTTTCCTGCCTCGACACTTCCGAGAAGTCTTCATGCAGCATTCAACGTATGCCGGTTTGCCCGAGTCGCCCCCTGCTGACGCACAAGTAACCCAAATGTTGTCCATTTTGTTTTCCACTGGGTGTAAGACACTCCCGTGGCGTGACACAAACAACCAAACATGTCAAGAAGTGTGTTGTCTTAACCGCTTTCGTTGCGGACTAGCACATTTTCTTTTCACTTATGCATGTGAAATATAACCGAGATTTCCACAGATGGTGGTAAAATTTTCCAACTACAGCTGCAGCGTTGAGCGTATTTAGGCACTCAAACATTTATACCAAACATTCCAGCCAGAATGGTCCAACAAGGATGATTCATACGGTCCCGCATTTCATAAATCATTAAATTTTAACAAATCAACAAGCTGTTTCAACGTGCAATTGTCCCACTTTAAAACGCTTTTCAAAGCACACTTAACCTAATTTAGCCTGAAATTCGAATGACTGTAGCCATTGCGCTCTGCGAACAGTAGCAACAGACTTAAAACCGTTCGCCACGATTCCATTCCATATAGGACTGCATATACTGCATACGTTATCATACCACGTCGTTTATTTAGCACAAGATAAACGCTCGGAACGGAGCGTCTCTCGAATCCTCTCGATTGTCTCTCTGGGGCCTACATGTGGGAGATAGGATGCTTAAATTAAATCCTAACGTGAACAGAAGGACTCTTGTAGTTTTGCATTCATAGGACTCGACGCGAATCCGACGAGGAAAGCTAATTGTTGTAAACTCGACAATAGGAGCAATCCTAGTTGTAAAACATACCGGGGTGGTAAACTATAATGGCATCTTTGGCATTGGTTTAAGTGTGGTACGGCTAGGTTTGAGTGTTGCACATAGAAAACGACGCTCAAATGCAATCACTGCGACAAGACATATTCAGAGATGAAATTTATTTCTTAAATGAAGTCCCATCCACTGATTCCACATAATTATTTCAGTGGAAAGTTAAAAATAGAAAACAAGAACCTTTTTCTTTGTTTATTTTTGAGTTTTAATTAGTTTTCGTAAGTAAAAGGGCCTCTAGTTATTTGCGTTGCCCTATAGGTATATATATATTTAAATTAATTTTGTTAATGCATTTTAGCTTTGTATGAAACATGTTGCTCTGCATGATTCAATCATCGAAACTTCTTAATTTCAACTGTTTGTGCCTAGAACGCCCACACCGTTAATAAATCTAGCCAAAAACTAAAGCCCACACGATTTGAAACTTTGAATTAGTGCTTGAAAGGTCACACATCAACGCGATGGCATAAATCCGAATTTCAGTTCAAATTTGATTCAGTTCGAACTCCAAAATATGTTCCACCAGTCATCTTTGCACCGAGCCATTGTAATTTGAGAAGCCACTTTCACTTATTGATTATAATTAATGCGTCCCCGTTTTCTCGAATGTCTCTATTTTGGGTAAATTCGAGTGGGGGCGTCGATTTGCGGCGTGCGCGACGCTTTTAGCAGCGCTGCGGTGCGATACGTCGACGTAGCCGTCGAGCTCGTGGAAGCGACGTCGACGATTTCGGCATGGAGTGGGGTAAAACCTGGGATGGTATTCATCACCGGTCTTAAGCACCTCATATAATTATTAGTTAATGATTCGCCGCGCTCCGCTCCCTCAAGTGTCGTTTAAAACGTGGGAACGCTTGAAGCTTAAAACTATTACACTTACGACAGACGCGCTAATAGAAGCAATATCACTTTTAACTCATTACTTTGGAAGTGCAGATGTACTGTTCCCGGCTACGCATTTAGTTGGAATGAAAATTTATTATCAGGTCTATTTATTTATCTTTCTTTTGGAATGGCTCCTATTTCAACTCCCCTTGAAATTAGTTCTATTCTTTAGCACTGGGTCGAAAATGGAGTTTTCCTTGAGTAACCAATCAGAATTCATCGTACCCAAGGCCAATTTTTCCAAGGTCAAAAGTTTTGACATGCTTAATATTTGGAATAAGATGGTACCAACGCCATTTACTTGAATAATGAATAGAGAAATTCGGATCGACAGCTTCTCATATTTACTAAGACGGAATATTGGTTTTCATGTTAAGATTATACAGCTGTGAAGTAACTTTTTGTGCATCAAGTCAAGCGTAGAATCGGGGGCAAACTGTGGGGCTAAGTTTCTTTTGCAGCCCACGTAAAATGTGTCATTACACTCGTTAGCAATTTGCAAAAAGGCGATCTGCAGGAGTTAGACTTTCAAGTTTGTTGGCTCTGCATGGCTAGGGGCGAGAGTGGGGCTGGATTCTTGTCATAACCATACGGCATGTATGCACGGAAGTAATTAACATTTAATCCGGCAACATTATTACTAATATACCGTGTAAGTGCATGGTAAAACACATGGTGAACCTTAGGTCGAGAGACGAACACATTTTCAATAATCACGCGCTCCCAAGTTTTAGCATCAATGAATTTATTACTGCATAGATTAGCGCCAGCCACTTAACTGTGACGAATGGGTACACAATGAAAGTTTCTGAATTTAATTAGATATGCCTCAATATTTAAGCACTCGCCAAAGGAATAACATCTTAGCCTCGCTCAGCGCCCCAGCTGAGAGCCTGCCAGCGAATGAGTTGCAATTAAATTCTCTAATCGTGCTCTGTGTAATGGGCGACCATTTGCAGCAATCTTGTTTTGTGCCCCCTGTGACGTTTACCGCTGGTTATTAAAATAATACGTCGAATCTAGAAGACGAATAAAATGTTTTATATTCGTCTGAATAATAAGAACGCGAGATCAAAATGGCGACTCTCTCAATTTTATGACGTCGCTCTCCCTCCGTCGCGAGTATATGAAGAATTTGATTATATCGCCGTAATTTTTTATCGAATCATTTTGTGGGTGGTTTTGGTGGGTAGGCGCACGGGGGTAGAAGCTGTAGAAATGTGGGCGCGTTTAATCAGAGCCGATTTTTCCGAGTGTAGCATTAATAATAATATTATATTTTTGGCAAATTGTATTGATTCAGTGCGGAAAGCGGATTTTCGCCGGGCTCGGCCGGGATTGGGGCAGCGCCATGGAAAAGCGGCCGCATCGTGACTCTCTCTCTCTTTCTCTCTAGCTCTCGGCCATCATTCATATTTGCTAATGATATTACACACCACGACTGTGGAGCTTAACTGTCAATACCGTAACGAGGTTACGCTAACTGGCTGGCGAATTTCGCATTTTCTGACTTGCTCGGCGTCGCCGAAATGTGTCCTATATCGGAAGAAAGGTTAATAAGTTAAACTCACTGAAAGAAAAAATGCAAATGGAAGGTTTTTATTCAATTCCCTGGTTCAAAAATAACCAACCGTTAACTCACATCTGATTCCTTTCACAAGCACGGAGTAGACTTTTATTTATCTTGATTCACATCTTGCTTTTATGTGGTCAAGCAGCTGCCGGTCTGTCGGTACTTGTTAAGTCTATTAGGAGGACACTTGCGTCACATTAGGTCGCTGCTAGGGCACTGCTAACAGTAGATTATTACTTAACCATTGATTTGAAAAGTCGTCCCTAGCAACGAATGCTCTTTAATGAGTATCATAACTTTTTATATTCTTATCGTAAATTTTCTTTCGTTTCGTTATGGTCCATGCCCATTATCATTCGCGCGACGTCCCCGCGGAAATGGAATGAGAAAGCAAGAAGGCGGCGCTCGAATAATAAATGAATTGTGCTCACCTAATGCACTTGGTGCCCGTCATAAATTGTAGAAGTCGCAACAGGAACAAAACATTGCGGATAGTTTTGCAATTTCTTGCATTCGCATTTCAAAGAGAATACTAATGTTGGCTCGCGACCTTTGTTCCAATTACAAAGATTGTTGTTCGCGGGTAAATGTCAGCCAGCATGTACAGCATCCATTTGCTGGAATGGAGCGAACGGAAGACCGAACGAAATGAGCGAAAGCGCTCCGTTTGCCGAGTGGAAAACGGTTGCCCGTTTAAGTGTAGAGCTCGTGGAGACGATAAGTGTCTCCAGCGAATGGCTTCATTCTCTTGATGTCCCGGACGAATTTGAACGAAATTCCGTGGCACAGACTCCCGAACAGATATTGTAAACTTACGCAGGTAGCATTCTTAAATGAACCAGATTTATATGAAAATGGTGGAGGCAATCTTTACGAGCGGCTCTGGCTGTTCCCTTTTTTTATATGTATCAAAAGCGTGTCAAGCATTTTAGTGACGTTCGTTTCTGTCATAGTTTCATTTGTCAATCGCGCGCCAAAACGCGGAGACACTTCCAGGAAAACCCATGTGCACAGATGTCCTGATTTCGAGTCAGTCCCTCAACTTTTCATCTACTCCCTCTCTTCGAGTCTCGACTGTTGTGGAACCATTATCACAAGCAATCTGATCGTGATGCAGTCAACCAGACAAGGAAAGAAACCATTTAATCTCGTCCTTTGAGTAAACCCTTCTGTAAATTGCTACATTTAAGGAAACGACTTGCAAAGAGAGGAAATTTGCCTGCATAGTAATTGGAATCCAGACATTTTTTATGAGTAATATAATATCCAAACGAGAAAGTCTACTATATCACCGATAGTTATTTGAATAGAAGCACCGCGGGTACGCAAACACTCTTATTCATTTGGTTTATGGTGCTTTTTCCTCGGTATATTTATGAGATACTCTTTAAAATTTCCCGATATCATTAAATAACAAGTCTTTGTCATAGCGTCCTTTTTAAAGCAGACGCTTCTCTAGCCCTTGATTTTGAGATAGCACCCTGAGTGTATAGTTGCGGTCAGGAGGATTCTTTTGTGCTGCCTTGTGCTGCTTTGAAAAGCAATGCAAATTAAGCCAGGGTGCGTATCGAATTATTGGCCATGGAACAATGCATGATGATGTATTCCGCGCTTTATCTCTCCTACCTTCTACAGACTTGGAAACGCTTCAGTTTCTCCGTAGGCTGCATTTTTCTGCCTCCGCCACACATTCCCTGTGCCCGTGCCTCGCATCGCCTTCCATTGCCTCGCCTCGCATCTCCTCCCATGGCCTCCCATCGCATCGCAGCAGCGGAGAACTCTTTAACGTCTAGACAATTGGATAGAAGCGAATTCTGCTCGGAAAGTCAATAGAACTTTATATTTATTCAGTCATAAACTAAAAGGTTGCACGTGGAGCGTCCTTTTCGGTATTTCAAAAGGAATTCCAGTGTGTACCAATGTAGCATTCATGTGTCGGTTTTATTTAATCGTTAGGGATGCAAGTTTTCCTTCCAATTCCGTTTCGTGGAGAATTAATTTCGACTCTCATTGAGTCATGCTAGGAAAATATTTCACTGATGCGTATGTAGCATTGAACTTTCTCAACTTTTTCAAAACTAACAAAAAAAAACTTTTTTTTTCATCTCGGTCGATATAGGCAATGCGTTATCGTTTCACAACCAAGAACGTTTTTCTTCGTATGCAGTTAATTTTTCATCTGCGACATGTCAGTCTGGCGCGTAAAATGGTTACCATTGTTTTTGTGCAATCGTCCGGCATGGCGGGAAAAAACACGGTTAACGACTCTTTAATTGGTCGAGTTACATCGCAATCCCCTTCCCCCCAGGCACCCTGCACCCTAGCAAGCGGACGCAGAGCACACAGCGTTGCCTGTCACAGACCAAACAGTCGTCGCCGACACCCGTCATTTGCCAGATTGTTAAAATCTAATTATCTCGCTAAATTATTTCACTTTTTAAACTCATATTACTTTTTTAAAGGTAGGATTCGTATACAGAATACACTAGCGTAGATGGATTTATTAGTAACATAATATTCGTTTAGTGTTTTGCTGCGTAGGCTCAAGCGAAGAGTTGTGGTTGAAAGCGGATCTAAAATAGGAAATTCTTGGAACATAAGCGGTATATACCTAACAAAAATTTAATGAGTGAAAAAATTAATTAGATATTCCTAGAATTTATTAAATTCTCTTCGCTGATTGATTAATAACGCCGCGCGATCCGGCCTGATGATCTCGGCGTCGGCGTCGGCGTCGGCAAACAACGCTTATGGCTGGCCGACGGAAGCTAGGCGTCCCCGCTGCAGACGATGAAGAGATCGGGACGTTGGAAATATTTTGATTGATGGCGGGTTCAAGACAGACGTAGATTGCGCAGCCCTCGTGGATGTGTGCCGAGCACCTAACGATTTCGCATCACTCATACAGGGAAAACTTCCAGTGTGCATAATGCAGAAACGTGTTTTATACTCTTGCTGTTTTGACCGAGGCCCGCTCTTTCACCATGTGAATTGCCACGACGACGCAGGCCGTATATGCTCGAGTTGATTCGCGTCTGCTAATTTAGGGGTGTAGATGAATGCTAGGGGATGCGGTCATTCGGGTAAACAGAATTCTAACAGTCAGAAGATGAAAGTTTGCGTTATTGCGAAGCCATTGATGTCGGTATAGAAAAACAGACATCTGAGTGTTTGAAGTGAACTGGGCTTCGGAGAGTATCCGTTTTTACTCCGGCGAATACTTATAAATAGTCTAATCATAGTTCGAAATTTAAACAAGTTTCCTACAACTTCTTTAACTTGACCTTAATTGGTATGTATATAGATTTAAGTAGAAACTTTATGCATGCATTTGTTCTATAATGATGAATGTGGACCTAGAGATAGCTATGTTCTCTTGGAAACCATTAACATATAGCCGAGTAAGTCGACAGTGGAACAGTCTTGCTGTTCCATCATGCTCGACACCACGAGAATTAAAATCGTTTTCCTTAACGTCACTGAGAAGGTAGATAAAGTTCCTGTCTTCGAGGAATTCTGGTTTGGTGTTCCAAAGTTTTCACTCTAGCCGACTGCCGGATACGTTTCTGTTTAATGTCAAAGGACGCGCGGAAAAGCGAGTGCATAGGGTATAATTTCCCTGATTAATAAAACATTAATGCATTAGGGATGCTGGCTGATCCAACAGCAAGCAATTATATTAAAAGCATGCTAGCAGAAAATGGACTAGTAAATGACTACATGTTTTGGACACTTGCGCGAATGAAGTTTGCAGAAATTGTCAAAAGATTGCTGGCGTGGCGGTGGCCGTTATCTCCTCGGGCCATGGGCCGGGTTATCAATTAGCCCCAATGAGTTAGTGAGATTAATATCCGGCGTGGGTTTTCACCCAGCGCTGATGATCCCTCCACTTATATTTGGCCTGGACGTCGAATAAACTGGGCAGGACTGTTTCCTTTCACGTTTAAGGAGCTTAGACTATCGCTTTTCCTTGCCCTAGGAGGACCGGATGCACTCCAAATATCCCATGCTAGACTTCTTTCATATAGGTACTCTACTTTCTTTCGTTTCAGCAAAGCAATTATAATCGATTTTCTTTTTATGATGTTTAAGCACAAAACAACGGCGAGTTTCTTCTTCAAATTGAAAGTTAAGTGTTTCTCATCCCCTACTTTGAGATTGTATTACTCAGGACGATCAAGGCTCCTTAATCAGCAGTATGCAGAGAGGGCTTCGAAGTGAGGTCGCTGGGAATTTGTGTTCTTCGACTTCCTCAGCTGCACGCATGGCCGATAGACAGGAAACGCAGTTCGAGTTTGCAAGGGTAGGTAGAAGGAATTACCTCCGACGAAGAAACCAGCGAGGGTGGAAAGACCAAGGCGAAAGAGTAGCCGGGTATTGTAATTTTCCGTGAATAGTTTGCGCCCCCAGAAAATGGGGTATAAGCCCAACGCAGCGCCAGTCGAGCGTGAAATTATACTGCGCTTTACCGGCGCGCTATTTTATACTCTCAACCATAAACTTACATGCGAGATATAATATAGGTGTGCATTCCTAGGTTCCTCTTGTTACATTTCAAACCCTGTGTTTTAATGAAAAGGTGTACCAACGCCGGATTTTTTTTTATAAAGAAGTCTCGAGTTTTTCAATTTAAAAATCTTTTGCAATCTCCGGTTACTGTCATTATATTTGGTTTAGCGAAACGCTCCGCTAGGCTGATTGAATCTCCTGACCAAGATGGCGACCTATCAAAACTTTCGCCAATAATTTCCAATCTCAACTTTCAATATCTTTTGCTTTTAGCATCTTAAGAGACTGATAACTCTTGAAAAACATTCTTATTTCCTAATCAAGAGGCTCCGCTTTCGAAACCACTAGCGCGCGCATGCTCTAACTCATCTTCAGATTCCAGCTAGCTTTCAACACACTCGAATAGCGACGCAACCCACACGGGAACCTCGGGTTATAATTTCAATCGCAGTTGTGTACTAATCAGTGTTAGCCGCGCCGCGCGTTCTCAGAACCCCTCTAATTATATCGCTCAAGCCTGAGCACTATCACAGCGGTGTCGTCTTGTTTGTGTTGTGTGCAGAGCGACGACAGCTATCACGGTGCAATGCGAGAATGCACCGGTTCATTAGGAGCGTGGTGCAAAGGGCTTAGCAGGGACGAGGAGAAATGAGGTGCACCGAGCACCAGGTAAATTGCTGCTGTGTAGAATCACGGTGCGCCGTTTGGCAAATTGGCGTGTGCTTTTTCTCGCCTCGTGCAGGTACCGCGATTGGGGCGCGGGGTCGCAATCAGTGGCGACGGCGTAGGGTGCACAGGGAGAAGTTGACGAGATTTCGCTGTGCACCCGCCTACCTGACCCAATAAAACTTATGCATTTTGCACACGAATCATTAGTCTGTCTTAGCTTAATTGATTGTGTCGGTAACTAAAGAAAATATATGTTATTCTAACGCACTGGATTTGCGTTTTGAGGTTCATGTTCGCGTTCGGACTAGGCATAAATGGCGGTTAGTCCCTCTTGAAAGCAGCAGCCTGTTTAGCCGCAATCAATGGCATCAGCAATAAAAGAACCAGCTACTAAAAATCACACCTTTGCAATCAGACTTTTGTGTAATATAACATATAAGTATGCAAATAAGGGTCGTTTCTTTCTTTTATATACCCACATAATATATACAAGGTACAATTTGAATTATGAGTCTAAAAATATGAAAAGTTCTACGAGTGCTACATCTGATAATGCACACGAATCCCGCGCACATTCGTGTATCTCCATTGAACCTTTTGCAGTCGTTACGAATTCAGGTGTTGGAGGGGAGAGAAATAAATTATTTCCTAGCTATTTTTGCAATTATTACTAATGTACTCTCGAATTAGTCGTTTTCATTACCCGGTTATAATCTCACTTTGCATTACGCTCGTCGGAGTGTTACCAGTATTAGCATTGCGAGTGAAGTCGCTGAAAAAATATGTTTGCCCTGTAGGTGGTAATCTAGTGCAAGTCGGTAATCACATGACTTTGTGTTTACTTCCAACAAGGTAACGGTAATTCCGCGCTTGGCGCGCCGTTGTCAAACGCGCGCTCCGTTCGGAAACAATCGCCTGGAAACGAAGCGCGCCAATTCAATGGCCAATCACAACTCTTTGTAGATATTTCAAACTTTCGTTTTAATTAAGTATGATGGGGGGGTAGAACTTTATAATAAACCGAATTCCATTTTAAAAGAAGACACATCAAATTGCTTTCCTCAACTACAGCCATTCCAACTTTTCACCTAGCACTTTCCCAAGCAGCGTCGTGTGATTTCCCTTCCTAAACGCGCCTTTGTTCGACGCAACTTTTGACTTCGCCACGCTCTTTATATCCGTCTCTATAATTCGCATCGCTCAAGCATTCCAGCCGACTAGTGTCTCTAACGGCGGACGGGGACGGGGGTGCAAAAGCAATTCCTATTTGGCCTTCTTTCGCTCGGCGAATAAAGACCGTTTTGTGTTTAGCTCGCGCACACAGCGGCCGCGCAATGGAAGTTAGTTGACGGGAACAATAGCTCTATGTTCTTATAAGTTATAAGTTATGAAGTTTACATAACCGCCGTCGCTGCTGCTGCTGCTGCTGCCGGCGCCGGCGTTGGCTCTGCGCTTGTTGACTTGCATTCTGCCACCCGCAAGGGCGCGACGCTGCCGGGTTTTTGTGCCCCACCGATGATTTACTAGAATCCAATGCGGTCTTTGGAAATACCTGGCCCGGGGCTGGAAATCGGCGCGGCGAGTCGCGCGACAAAAACCAAAACTTGGTGCATTCATTCCAGCCCCGAATCTTCATCCCCGCGTTTAATTATTCTCACAGCGAGGCGCACGGGGGTGTTTAGGGGGGAGGGGGGGCGTTCGTGACTTACACTCATTCGCGTCATAATTTACCAACAACATTGCCGTGCGAGATAACGTCCTTTTATCATATAAAGATGGGTGATTTATTGCGAGGAATTCGCGCGAGCGTTCGCACTGGGAATTATTCCACTGGCAGGACGCCACCATGAATAAAATGTCACCCCGAGTTGCTCGAAGCCCTCGAGTATACTTGTCGTTAAAATGTAACAACTTCTCGTCACCATTCGGTGGGATGGGACTGCCATGTTTAGAAAAGTTTGGCGGAATTGTTTTGTGTAGCAGCAGAAGCATAACAAGACGCGAAACATGTTAGATAAAGACAGGACGAACTTAATGCAAAAACTTAAGCTCCCTGATATTCTTTTTTCTTGCGTTTCAACATCTCAAACGAGATTTTTGTCTAAATAAAATACACTGCGCCTTTTTCCTCTTAAATCCTCGGAGTTCGTGATTCCGGTGGAGGTGCCGTGCTCGAAAGTATTCATTTCCTTTTCGTTTCCCATTTCCCATGTAACATTCCGTCTCATTCATAAAACATTTTCATGCAAAGCTGCATCTTATTCGTTGCAAATTGGGCCTAACAAGGATCAATTCTCCTGGTTGCCCGCGACGCAGAGCGCAGAACGTTGAGCGTCGGGCGTCGAGCGAAGGATTCAGGATCAAGGAGTAGGTTAGGTAACGCTCCGATGCCTGCGACGGCAAGGGGCGCCGCGTGCTTTTACAAGTGTTATATGGCTCGAGGAAAAAGTCGCGGAACCAGGCACTGTAAACCGTGTACAACCTCCCACTCACAAACTACTCACGTTTTATCAAAAGCTTTTACCGACTCCTGTTTCTATAAATATGTTCCGCTTGTCTTTTGGAAATTTTCCGGCATTTTTGTAGACACCACACATGGCTACCGTCAGGCGTGGCGTTGACGAGGAAACTTTGTCAATAACGGCGCTCGAGTTTACTAACAGATTGAGTACCAAGATCACGTGGCGCGAAGATATGTGGAGAAGTATACTTTCTTCGGTAATAACATCATACACATCTAGGATGGCCGGAGTTTGAGAAACATCTGAATTCGTAAAGGTCGCCCGTTAAGTCA
The DNA here is from genome assembly GCA_921293315.2 of Nemurella pictetii. Classification (NCBI taxonomy): domain Eukaryota; kingdom Metazoa; phylum Arthropoda; class Insecta; order Plecoptera; family Nemouridae; genus Nemurella; species Nemurella pictetii. The sequence goes on along the minus strand of OV121118.1, from coordinate 6,011,468 downwards.
CCTTGAAAGAGGCTACGTGATTTCCGAAATGGCAGTCTTATTATAACGGACTCCAATTAGTGACCGGCAAAAAGTATCACGTCCCATAAGCCGATTAACCCGAACACGCTCTCAAACATTATTAGTACACCGTTTAATGAGAAACGCTTTCATAAAAAACAGTGTCGCCGCTTGTATATAAGGCAGGTAGATGGCTTGTGAGGAGAGCGACGTGGCAAGCTTTGATAAAACCGCCTACGTGGCACGTAGCACGCTCAGCCAACGTCTCGCCTGCCACCACGAGCGGGCCTGAGCGCGCGAGTGCAATCTTTGAAATGAAGTAATTTAGCTGCGATATGGTAATAAATAACAGCCACACTTAGCTCACACATTGAGCGTGGTAATATAGGAGATGCAAATTGCTTCCTTGTGTGCAGTTACTGCTGACGAGCGCGCAGACCCGCCGACGTAATACACCAAGATATTGTGAGCTGCCGTCACCTTCGACGACGACGACGACGGCGTCGGCGTCGGCGTCGGCGTCGGCGTCGGCGTCGCTGAGGCTTGTTTTTTAATGGCATCGACAGCTCTGGAATACCGTGTTCATTCCAATGATAATAAAGTTGTTAGCGTCTAATTTTCCAGGCGTGCATGTAATGTAATACCATGCGAACGACGCCCGTGTTGATCGTGGGGAGCGATACCAATTTATTGCAGCTTGGTCAAATTATTGTTTTTCTGATACCGCGCGCCGCGTATATATCGGAGGGGTTTGCCATTCCATATTTTAGTGCGAGCTCGAAATGAGCTCTCGGATTGAGTCATTTCCCGTCCGTTATCGGGGTGGGGGGTGGGGAGGGGGCGCCTCAAATAGCTACCTGCTAGATATTGGTCTTGTGCGCGCCACAGTCTCGACTCAGTATCGTTTTCGCTATTTTCATTTGAAAATCAAATATTGAACGTGCTCGGGATGATTTTCGGTTCCGTTTCGTGCAAGTTTGCGCGCCAAATTACCACCGGCAACTTACTTGAAGCATAACAGACTTCATAACTTATCAGGTGATAAAGTTAATAACATCTTAGGCACGGGCGAAACTTTGTTATACCATGCCAATCAAATTTTATCACGGCAAATTCTATTATGAACCTGATGCTTATGCTTGCCTATTTCACATTACAATATTTTGGATGTCACCGAAAATAATGAAATTAGCAACGCGACTTGGTGCAAAACTGTTCATAAATTGTCTATTTGGCGAGCGGTTGACCTAACGCGTGAGGCGTCTCCTGGTCATAGCCGCTGACCCGTGATTAGAGACCCTTTTCTCGGCGCGCGTCGCACGCGTGGCAGGCCGGGCAGGCTGCAGCTACAATTCCGTTAGCAATAATTGCAAATTGGACGCTTTACGTGTTACGGGATAATCGAGTGAACGTGCGGCTTAAAATGGGCCACGAGTTCATTCTGGGCCGGGCCGATTACAGTCCTGGGACTAATAGATCAGCGGTGAACAGGCAAGATTTAACAAAGTGCCCATCTAGGTGAGGGCATGCAACGGTTATGGGAGCACCTCGCCTCGCCTCGCCACCTCCCACGCAAATATGCCTGAGAAAAAGGTAACACGATACTTAATTATATTAAATAAATTAGTTTTTTTTTTACAATTTTCTGCAGAGCTTTTTAACACTTTTCATTCGTCTCGGCTTCATTACACGAAAGTAACTTACCCATGCAGAAAGTTTTGCCCGACAAGCAGATTTTATTCCCGGCGAGAAAAATGCGTGTACACCTCGCCAATTAATTAACAGTAAAAGCTTAATTAATCCCAAAGGGGATCAGCGATTGGGAAGATTTCTTTCGGCCGCTGTGTGTCTGAGCCTCGCTCGTTTTCAAAATGATTCTAGAGTGGGCCAATCAATCTCCATGCTAAACAGGTCCTTTCATGTACGCAGAGTATGCGAAATAATGCACCACAGTTCGAATTCATAACCTGTTGATCAAAGGTAAAAAATATAAATCCAATTTCCATTTATTTTGGAATTTCTATAGAAAGCCTATAAAATGTAAAGCAGTCTATTTTATATACGCTTTTTTGCGTCGCTGCTTTAAAAATGCATTCGCATCAAAAAACAGAGCTACTGCAGCTTCAAATACATATGAAAAATATATAAGCATATAACCCTTAAACGTAATAACTCTTGAATTGGCTGCTAGGCATAGCACAGCCCTTAAAAACAACTTCTCTCTCTTGCTTTCACAGGATTTATAACTTTAGTTATATAGCCGTTCTTAAACTGTAATGGCCACCCCTCGTAATCTGTGAAACATGCATTCGCTGCGGCGTCGTCGCCGGTGTTGAGAGCTGTTCGCGCGAGGAGGTCGGCGTCGCGACGTCGACGACGCCGTCTCGAGACATGGGATATGGAAATAAAAAGGTCAGAAACATCTCGTAAACGAGCCGGAAAGGTTTACCAAAGTAATGTGACACATTTTAACGGGCCGCGTCGCGTCCTGTACACGTGGGACCATAATTTTCACGCGCTCGCTGCGGCAAGAAAGTACACTAAACTAGGGGTAGTAAAGCGTGGGACACGAGTGCGCGGTGGCCGATGCAAGCTCTGGGGTCGCATTGAGGGTCTTGAACAACAGAGAGTGGCTGCCTTGGAGCTTTTTGCCTTTCGATATTGAAGACATTAAACTAGGGACCTTGGCTTCTGGGCGTTCATTACCATTCATTTATTGGTTGTAGATGTTTACGATGAGAGAATATAGCCAAAGTTAACATAAATAAGTAAAGTCTTCATCTTCAAATCAGCACTTCTCCGGGCTAGTCCTCCTCAACACGGTCTCTCTCTGGTTGTCAAGACTCTCCAGCCTTCCAGGATCGTGCGCCTAGAAAACTCTTTTGTAGGTCCCCGGGAGAGGCAAAACTCACGCGCGCATCGGGCAGAAACGCGTACTACTGTACCGAATCCTCCTCTGTCATCATTAATCACTTTGCCCAACAATCCGTGGAGAATTCGATGGCGGTTCGGCCATGCGCTCTCAGCTCTCGGCTCGCCCTCGCTGCCCGGTGTGGTGACACATCCACCGACCATAAAGAGCTTTGGTTTCGGGTTAACCCGTTTTGATAATGCTAAAGTTGGCGTTCGCGAGATCATAGTGGCCAATCAGATTACACGAAGGATCTCATGAATGCTCCCCGAGGCCACGAGCAACTAAATATCAAGAAAGTTTCGTAGGAGTATGGCGATAACCCCTGGGGGGCTTCTAACGGCTAGGCATACCAATTTAATAGAGGACAATAGATACTAAAATGCGATTTATTGCTACATCAGTGATGATATTTTATAGTGGGGTGAAATTGAAAAATGTTTTCGACACTTTTTTTGCGTCTAGTAACCCATGTTGTGTAGCAGTGCGGGCGGGTATATTCTTGTGAATTTCAATGAAATATTTATTTGTGTTAATCGCTTTGCAAAGAGGGTTTCTTGTGAGAAGGCTCACGGGCATTTGAATCAAGAAGTAGATAAATAAGTTGTTAAACCCACGTCAAAAAGAAAGAACGTTTAGTCTTATATTTTGTATGGCAGTAAGAACAAAGTTCGGAATCTTTTTGTGCGCTTCAAAGAAAAGTATAAACCAGCGAAAGAGTTTCGATTCGTGAAAGGGGTATAGCAATAATCTTTGCCCGGAAGCCCAATAAAAAGGATGCTTCCATCTCTAACTCCGTTTCTCCCTTTACGTGGTCTATACGTGGGACGTTGATGTTAGACTTGCTTATAGATATAGTACGTTTCAAGCGATATTACCCTGGCACTAGAAAAAAAATGCATGCTCAGTGACAATGTCGTCCAAACTTCCAGTTCAAAATAAGTCATACGATTGGGGGACAAATTGAGGTCGGTACAATTTGCGTGTGTTGGGTATATTATGAAAACTTTATTTCTACTCTAGTTTCGTAGCTTGCCAGCTTGTCGCTTCTTCTCTTCCAGTAAGCTAGCATGCTAAAATGTGGCTCTAAATAGTTTTTCCTCTTTGAGTCAGCCCACATCACACGAAATGTGAGGAGGCAGAAGCAGAAGCTGTCTCTCAGTTACACGAAAAGCTGCTGGATGTAAAATTCTCAAAAGGCAATGTATGAATGCATTTATTTTAATCCACCCCCCCCCCCCCGATTTTCCACAACTTACAACACCTCCCTGAAGAAACGTTATTGTGGAATGGCCGCGATTACTTTTCACTCTCACCCCGTTACTTTTCCGAATGTAGAAAGTTTTGAAAACAAAAATGGCTAGGCCTCAATATTCAAATGATAAATATTTTTCTTCTTTTGTATTTATCCCCAGAGAAAAGTGCGAAGCAGTTACGTACTTTCATAGAAATCGAATTTCCAACGCCATAGGTTTTCTTCTTGTATTCCGAAAGGTCTCTGAGCTATTTGGAAAGTTGCAGTGCAATATTCGGAGGCGATTGATTTTCATCTCGTGGTATGCCAACCCCATCATGAGAGACACCAACAGATAGTTTAGTGTGGCCCTTTAATGACCTTTACTGACCTTTCATATCTCATTTATTAGATATTTTCTATTACTTACCAAAGATTATGGAGATGGGGCATATGAATGCGAAAACAGCGGTATTTTTGCTTCACAGTATGCCTTCATAATATTATGCTTTTCGTTACTCTGTAGTGTACATTTTGACAAAAAGTAGGTAGTCTTGCTAAAAACAGCTGTCACTATCACTCTTTGATATCAATGGCTACTGTAATAAACCCTGTTCCATGCTAAAACGCATGCATTATACTTTTCTTCTTCATTGCACTGAATAATAATGATGATGTCTCTTTCCCATTTGTGCCAACTATATATTTTATGTGTCGCCATCGAGTATTCTTTTCACTCCTGAAAGTCAATATTCTGGCAGCATTTCTGTCCTCGGAATGCTGTTGTTCATTGCGAATTGTACCTATGTGTGGAAGAATCCTTTATTGCGTTTCTCTATAGAAAAGTGCGCAAACTATTCCAATGACGAGGATTTGTCAATTCCCCAACTCCAATGAACAATCGGCAGAAAAAGCCCGAGCGCACTCGATAATGCGAACAAGCCGATACATTATAATCAATATAAATATTCAAGATCAATCAAGAGAAGGCGTATCAGGAAGAAATTGTCGTTTTTAAAGACATTTTGAATTAAGTAGTATGTGGTATAGATCACGATTCAAAGAATTATTAACACATATCTCCTAAATGATATAATTGGCAATGGAAATTAAATCATAAAAATACCGATGGCCAATTTTGTTAATATTTAGGATGATCAAGAAACCACGGGTGGCCAATCATTGCTTTACGAGGGAGTCAAGAACCCTAAATATTGATCAATATTTCATAATATTCTCCTTAAAATATAATGTGTAACACTGCCCAATCACTATACTTTTATCCTTCATCGCACAAATTGTTTCGAAATCGTAATTTAGAAACTGTAAGGGTGAAATGTGACCTCGAGCAGTAGCGTTATGGCGGGTAGATGTTGTTGGGGGTAAATAGCACCAGAACGCAGCTATAGTTCGCCGTGTTCGCAGTCGGCCAACAGCTGTGGTCAGTCTATGCTACCTGTCACAAGCAGCGAGTAGGAGGAAATGTGACACATAATTCACCTGAAATGCCGTGCGTGTTTGTGTGTATGCGTTCAATTCCCGCACAATACGCCCGTACGCCTAGAACCGAGCTAGCTAGGCGCATGGAACATGCATAAATAATAAGCCTGCAATAATTGTGGTTACGATTTCCAAATAGCAAAATGCGAATTTACGTTTGATTTATTCAATAATTTAGATTGATAAAATAATTACGGGCGCGCATATACCTAAAAGCTATTTGTTTGTTTTTTCCTCTGAATGCTTTCATCTACCTAAATATGCCGAGTTATGCTGCTTTTTATACTTTGTACTTTATTAATTCATTCCACATTACAATTTTTACGAACTGATTCTGCATTGAATTGATGAGTTCTGTTGGAAGTCCCATTTTATTTATTCGCTAAATTAGAAACTTCGGATGTAAACGAGCTCGATGAATTGCGAACAGAATATGATTAATTATTATCAATGCTAGTAATTAGCCAAAATACAAGAGACGTCCCGAAAAATACACTCAAAGGGAAACCAGCCTGTTCGACTTTACACAAATTACCTCTCTTGACGACGTCGTATGCCTCTTTGAAGATTGATAACTCCGAATATATATAACAAGCCTTAATTCGCATCAAAACATACAACTTCTTCCGCGCCATCTTCTTTGATTTATGTCCCGGTATCCTCGTAAAGTTACCTTTAGCCACACGCAGAAAAACGGCTTTTCCTTTTGACTGATTAGTCTTCTTGTTTGTTATTTAATGCAGTCTACTTTGTTATTATGTGCTCGGGCGTTCATGAGCGCAGATGCCGATGTCGGCCTGTCTCCCGCGAGGCCCGAGATGCGAAACTCGAAATGGGCCTCGTTTCTGCCATCCATTCTTGTTTGTCGCGCGAATTTCTGGGACGACGCCTCGACGGCAACGCCGAGCGTAATGTAGTGTTAAGACCTCACTTAATTAGCCCTGATTTATAGCCGATATTTCTCATCACTCGACTCCCGAAAGCTGAGGTGTAGTGCTAGTGCTAGTGCTAGTGCTAGTGCTAGTGCTAGTGCTAGTGCTAGTGCTAGTGCTAGTGCTAGTGTTAGTGCTAGTGCTAGTGCTAGTGCTAGTGCCAGTGCTAGTGCTAGTGCTAGTGCTAGTGCTAGTGCTAGTGCTAGTGCTAGTGCTAGTGCTGAGTTTGTTACGGATATTGTGCGTAAATACAAATGCGTGCGCTAGGAATGCTTTGTATATATTTGCCCGGCGGGGAAGTGTCTATTGGCTTGCCACGGTGTGAATGAAATGTGAGATATTGAATGATTTGTCGAATCAAATTTGTGTAGTCACCCAGCGTAATGTTAGCTGGATTGAATATAAATTGAATTTCGTTTCAAGACTCAGACTTCTTTCGTCAGTGCATCTCAAGGTGGCTGTATATAGATAGTACGTCAGGGGAAAGAAAATTTCGAGGAAATCTTTTCAACGTTTATAAATTAGAGTTTCTAATCTCAAGTATTACCAAACAGAGATGTAGTCGCAATCTGTTAGAAAAGGAGAAAATGTAATCTCTTTTTCTAATTGAAGGTGTTTTTAAGGCAAATGTATAATATGTCAATCTCCAATTGCTTCTGCCGAAATAAACCCCACTAGAAGGCAAGAACTAAAAGAGAAGATTTTCAGGAAGGAATCATTATGTCTTACAAGAAATAGCATGAGCATAATTTTCAAGTAACGATTATTCTAATTTCTTTTTTATTTGTGTATAGGTATAAACACAACGTATACTCTGATATAGCTTTAGGTAATTTTTACCCGTGCCATTTATTTCTGATTGCTGAATTTCTACACAAAGCAGCTGCATGCACTATTAAACTTAATAACGATAAGTAATAGCTACATCTATGCTTTCATAGCTAATGGGTGCGCAATGGCTGAGGGCAATAAAGCTGATGAAGCAGCTTGTATAAGTGCTGTGATGTCAACAAGTGAGTTAGCTGCCACTCTGTTTAAGGGGAGGGGGTAATTTGATTAACAGAATCGACAGACGACGCTTTCTAAAGTTAGTTAAGCAAAATATCGACAAAATTATGATTTTAACTGCTTCATGCTTATTTTTTTAAAGCTTGTCAATTTGGTGTAATTTTCAAGTGTCTGTTGTGATCTCGGTTCTGAGTAAAGTAGTGTGTTTCTCATCCGGGTAAAACGGGGAAGCCAGAATGTCAACAATTATGTAAGAACAGTTTCGCAGTGGGACTTGATGGTCGGCTGGCCATGCCTTGCGATGTAGGGAAGGAAGATGCTTCTTCTGTACATCAAGTTCACATATTATTTTCTGCCATGTTATTGCTGATGCATGAAAGTCGGGAACCAGAGCCAAGGAAGGAGTTCAAAAACACTTTGGTGGAAATATGTTTCATGGCTTTCTGCTTAAGAGCTTCACTGCTTTACCTTCCGCTAGCTATATTTCCTACGTTTCAGATATTTGGGGCATATTATTTTTGAAACTGTCAAAGCAATTGGATAAGCTGCATAATATGTGGAACGAAGTCATCATATTCTATCTTACTTTATGAACACGATGATGCTGTGGACGATGCATCCAGTTTCCGTCTAAAATAATTCAACAGCTGTGAAAGCCATCATATCGATCAGAAGTCTGCCATAATTTCCTATGAAAATATCGACGGGAAAAAGAAGCTGCAATCAAGCGCCACAATTGCATCCATTGTTAAACTCTGGCGAAATAATTCTGTTCTTACCCCAAGCACGTAGGATAATCCAGATTAAACTTCGACGTAAGCTCATATACGCAAGGTATTACTATCGTAAACCACACACAAATGTTTAGGGGGAGGGCAGTGTATTATGCAACCCCCGGATAACCAAATGCCTCTAAGTCTTAATACCATAACACCCCCTAAAAAAACAGTACCTACACCGCACTCCGTGTGTAGTTTTTTATATTTCTCCTGGCGCATCGCACGAAACGATTGCGAGTGATATTTCATGCGGCGGTCTCGGCAAAGCCAAGCAATCCTCACTCGTAGATTTCGCGTCGGCGACCTTTGCGCCCATTGTTCTGTCCCGGGACAATGGGCGCCGGGAGCGGCCGAGGGGTGTGATTCATTGCGGCACCGAGACCTCCCTTGTCTAATGCCAGGTTGTTAATATTAATAATGAGCCTGACGATTGTTCTTAGCTCGGTCGCTAACTCTAATTGCGATTGTTTTAGATGTGCAGTGCGGCGCATCGATTTCTTTGCGCTCGCACAAGTTTGACCTTTTTCACCCGAACTATTTTTAATGCCTCGCCGCGGGTCGCAGCTAGTCAGTTTCCCTGCAGAAGCGCTTAAAGTGAAACGTTAGTTTCCGTCGGCACTCGGGCTGAAAATTATTATTTACTTAAAGCTCTGTACAGAGTTGGCTGCCAGTTGTTCGCGTCAGAGCTTTCAATATTGATTAATAACATTAACGCTTATTTGTTTTTAATTTCAGCTCGACGCTGTCGGCAGTTTAATTAGGAATCGTAATAAAAATGCTTAATTCAACATTATTACAGCAGCTTGAGCGGAGTAAAAACTCCACGGCATACACACCCCACTCGATTTAATAATCCATGTAACGGGGGTAAAAATTCACATTATTTTAAATCATGTATCGTATTTGCATAGATATTAAAACATTTTCACATATTAACTCCGGTCCGGCATAAGGTTCCGTTCGACTTTATTTTTCAGTGGCCGTAGATCGCTGTGTGTCTTGCTTGAAAAAATATCTGTCCGAAATTTCAGTCAGAATTTTAATAACAGGGCGGGTGAATGGCTTGGCAAATAGAGTCAAATGAGACTCATCAAAATAGAGTAATTCCTGAGCAATCTTTGGAACACACGTCAAGAGCAAATGGTAAAGTTCGTCGCTGTTTCTGCAGACTGATAGGCTTGCGTCTCGCACTCCCATTCACGGTCCTGACGTGCCGGCATGTCACATCTTTTCTACACGATTTCAAAAGCCTTTTAAGAAGATATTAAGCCAGAGTGGCGCGAGATATTTCATCCAGTCTTCAATGGAGAGATCAACTGTTATACGTAGAAGCGAACTCGGACCCGTGGTCGACCCGGGCTGCGGCGACAGCTAAAGAGACCGCTCTGTTCGGTTTTTGCAAAAGACATTCTAGCTCCAGCACTTTTTTCCCGTGTGCAATCAGAAAATAAAACAAAGTACAGTCCGCATGAAGCACTTGAAATTATTTTAGACGATCAAACGAGGCATGACCCGGGTGCACGGGGCTTGCACCAGACTGCATCACCGCAAAGAAACCCCGCTTTGATCAAACTTCACTTCACCCCAACCATGCCGGATGGATCCTATTACATTGCAGATAATTTTTACATTTTAGGTACACGTGGATGTTCAAACGATGGCTTGACTTTGATTTTATATTCATTTCTGCACCGTCAAATATGCCACGAACCCCTTTTGGCTGGCAATTAATTCCTCGCGAGATTAAAGTGCGCAGGCACACAATAGAAGCGTGGGGCTTAAAACAAAAATACGAAGTGATTTCTGAACACGAACCGTAATTTTGTACTTCTTTTAAAGCTGTTCATAATAAGAGAGGAAATAAAGCTTTCTCGAGATTTGCTTAGCTCACTTGACTTTCGGAGTCAACGTTGATCAACCCAATATACAAATCAAACAGTACAGTATCGAGACTGTAGTTTTTTTACTGACAGATTTGATTGGAAATGAAACGTGAACCCACATCTCTGAGAAGGACTAGTGTAGAGTTAAGTTAATTCCATGCCAAAATGCCTAAAGTCGGTATTATTATTAGCGCGGTTTTGGGCCCGCCCACCCGCGGGGCGTTAGGAGAATGGATGAATGATTAGTAAGCACAGCGTTCACTCGTTGATCCGATCGATTGATCGGTTCAACCGAATCGACTGCTATACTGGCCAATCCAAACACGTTACAATGTCCGTGCGTATTCATTCATGACCCCCTGCCATTTGATCTGACAAGGGTAGCACCAAGGGGTAGCACCACGCGCGGCCATGTCACACTCTTGATATTGTTATTCAATGAGAGCGTTCGAGGTCCTTCGATTCGTCTGAGAAAGGTCTGAGACGAGGAGACTGGCGTCTTTCATAATACGACGATATGTTCGCTTCAAATTGATGAAACACACTGTGGGAATGTTGACTGCTCTCTTCGGAGCGAACGCGGCACCTCCACTAAAGCTTAAAAATAAGCTGCGCCATTACCAGGCTTTGTTATGGGATGTATGAGTTTTTTTTTATTACGGACTGTTTGTTTTTGGACAAGCTTTCACATCTCCTGTCTTAATTCCATGTTCTGACAATTGCAATAAGCCGGATAAATTTCTCGCTCGGCTAGAACGCGAAATGACACCAATGTGTGGGCGACGCCGGTCCGTGGCCCCTGTCGCATGGTTTCGACTTTGAAGACCTGCCTCGAGACCAGAATGGCGGAAGACTTTTCGGTCACTAGTTGAGTTCACATTGGCTTTGCGCCAGTCGGAGCCCGAACCGCGGACGAAAGGATCAACCGAATCCGGGAGCCGCTCAAGCGTTCGCAGCGGCCGCGAGCACACATGACCACCCCTGGCCCGCTGGCTACAGTCAAACTTGAAAGAGAGGAAATAAAATTTTCGGCTCTGACCTAGATCGCGCGCGTAACGTGTTTATTTGTGAATTATTCAGTGCTGCATTCCGCTGCAGTCCACGCATCATAAACCCTGATGCAGAATCCAGTCGCGGCGGACTCCATTTTATATTATTCAACGAAAATAAGAGCAGCGCGCGCGGCTGTGGCGAAAGATCGCAGAATTACAAACTCACATTGTTTCGAAGAGAGAATCCGTTCTAATTCAAAGCAGGATTGCGCGTATAAAGATATAAACTTTTTTTACGGGTGGGGTATTTTTATTTCCTTTCCTCTCTCACTTGCCGAACGACCCTCGTCCGCGCTGTCTGTGAATCGTATATAGTTTTTCGCCGGTCGAAAATGTTCTCGACGGTTCCTTTTAATTCCCCGGGGATTTCGTAGAAAATAGTCTTAAGTAAACCCCTATTCTTTTTTCGGTTCTGCAGTCTCGCATGTCAAATAAGCAAACTGGGCGACGCGACAACAGTTTACTCTCTGCGCTGAAGTTTTGTTGTCGTCTCCGCTGCGGAGAAGCGACGCCGGTCGAGAGAAGCTGGGCGAACTCTTGTCTACGCGATAATGCCGACGGCAAAACGCTCTGCCACGTAATACAAAGGCGCTCGGCAAGCGGTTGTGAACTACCCTTAAAGACATGCAGCAAACGGCGTTCAGCCAGACCCATGAACATTTTATGATGGCACTGTGCCGGCTGCCTCGGCTAAGGTTAGGCCCTGGTTAGGCCTATGGCCGACGTAACATGCCATTACACAGTGCGTGGAAGTGCGTGACAAGATTAGAGGGCTGGTTAATTTCTCAACAGCCGTAACTCGGGCGCGCGCGTACATGCGTCTATATATATACATACGCAACTCACGCAGCGAGCGCGTAGAGATGGATTTAAGCGGCAGGAAATTGGACAAAACGTTGCGCTAGAAATGTTCGGCATACCTACACGCTGTACGTAAATTTTCATATTTTTATTAACTTCGTTATGTTTTCAGTCCAATTAGAGAAGTGATTAAAATAGCAACTCGTACTTAAGACTTGTAGTGTATGTTCAGTAGTTGTCAATTGCTGGCTGCTTTTTGAAAATATGAAATTGTTTAATTTTTTTATAGTTTGTTTCCAAGGAGCACTGAAACGAGTTTGTTCGAAATAGTTATGAAATGAAGGACGAACCGCATTCTTTTGTTGCGGAAAGCCAATTAAAATTACCAATCAGAATACTTTGAGTCAATGGCTATGAAATTGTGACAACTCTTCAAACATTTCTCGACATCGTTAAGTCGGAGAGATGATCCCAAGATCGTTTGTTGAACTCTTGTCGAGTGTAAGGAGTCGTAGTTATAATACTCTGCGAGCACCAAGGATTCGAATCAGCATTCCTCGCTCCGATCCTCTTCATGTTTGGCCCGCCAATGGGGGAAAAGCAAGCGCCGGGTGCTTGATATTGTATACCCTGTTGTTTTACACAAGGGCTGTTGAGCACAAAGTGAAATCGGCCCCAGTTCCTCGAACCTGGGTTTGATTTCGAGCAAATCAATGATTCGACGAACAAGTCTAATTTTGCCTCAAGCCAGCCACAGAGATTTCAACAAATAACGAAAATAATGATTCAAATTACCTCCTTGTAACAAAAGGATATGTCACGGGTCACGCAAGCTTACGAAGTCCTGTTTGTTTTTGGGTGGCACGTTACTTATGGGAGTATTGTATATCTATATGTGGGACGGATAAATTTGACCCTATACCCTACTAATACGCGTATAATTTTAAATTTGTTTAATTATATAGACCCATTACGGCCATTAGTAATGATGTTCACGAAATTAGGACATATCCCGGCTCTGTCCAATTCTCTCCATGCATAATTCACATGAAAAACAAACTCACTTTCCATTAAAACAAATAATTTTTATCAAGTTCTCTTGAAAAATGTTTTTTGAAAACATTAGTCTGCTGGCGAATGGGCGCATGCTATATAATACGGTTGCCCATTGTATTCCCGTGTAACCATTTGCATCACGCAATTGTTGTTTGTATATTACATTAGAGACGGGTGTCACTTTTATGAAACATTGGGTAAACGATGTGAAACGCTGTCCATGGAATTACGCGCATTATCAGCCATATCTGTATATCTATGTATATATATATGACGGCCGATGACGTAAAAAGTAAGTCCCAATTGGCCACCGTCGCATGACGAACGGCAATCAACTCGTGGCGGTCTGCTTTATCAATTTTGTAATATTCTTTTGAGTATGACGCGACAGGTTTGATGGCAGCAATTCGCGATCGAGCGACATGCTTTCTATTGCAGTGTCCGTTGAACGGATCGCCATTTCAGATACACATCTTTAGAGTGCACCGCTGCTCGTTCGACTCCTGAGTTTTATTTCATAGACCCGAGAAAATCCGAAATGGAAGAGATAAGTTCCGTGAAGAGCCATCGGATGTTAAATAGATTTCACTGAATCTAATTGACATGTTTCATCTGCGCATTCCCTTTTTTTATATTTCTATGCTAATATCTTGTTTCACAAATTTAATTCCGCACTTTCTTGCGCTCTACTTCACAAAATTGCAATGTAATATGCTTTATTGATCCGCATCTCCAAAAATAACTTTCAACTCTTGTCTGAGACTAAAGGGGAATGTTTTATCTTTGCTTCTTCGATTTTTTCGCAACATTTCGGCTTCCGCTAAGGAGCAATATGTCTGCGATGTGAGCTCACTCGGTGCGCTCTTTTTTTCCTGTTCGACAGCAGAAGCAAAGTCGAATGGCAAAGAAAGAATCTCCCGCGTATATGCATAACCAAATCTGAAGACGTGGTGTTTGAGGCAACGGACTTAAAAAACGGCATCTCTAGCCCAAAATGTCTTTCATCCATCACAGAACCGTCAGTTGCACCAACTTGCATAATGTGATACACTCGGTTTATTCTCTTCGCTTGCGCCTCTCAACTTCGGCAAAGGTTCGTCAACAAATAAGACAACCAGACCATAATCTGACGACTCGTTTGACGAAGTCAGAAAGCGACCTACGCCTGCTCCCAAAGGCAAAGAGCCGCCTAGGCTGTGATACACAAGCTACAAGTTACCAGTACCGTCGGAGAGCAACAACTTTCGGCACAATATTGCATGTTTTTTAGATTTTGCTCAAAATCCGGGCGGCCTTTGATCAAAGAAGGTGCTTTGATGTGTGTGGCTGCCAACGCCAACGCCAACGCCAAAGCCAGCGCCAATAATGAAGGTTGTGAAATGTGAATCGAACCCGTGTGACGAACGAAGCTCGATTTCAAATTCCAAGGTCGCAGAAGAAAATGGCTTCTTCGTGGTGAACGAAAAAGTTTTCTGATTGGTCTTTTGGCGGTAGCTACACCAATACTCTCACTAATCATAATTATTTGTTGCAACACATTTCCATCTCTTGACGCAATTACTTTCAATCACATGCAAAATGAATTCGTTTTATTTTGCCAGGGATGTCACAAATTGTGACTGTAGGTACTCGTGAGATTCGGTAGCGTTCTCTTTTATCGGTGCACAACTATTCCTCGAGGAAGATAAAAAGCAAACCAGGGCTGCTTCTGATTGGTAAGCCTGTGGGATCTCGCTGATTATTCGCAAGTCATCATTTAAAGTCGAGATTTTCCGGCCACGATTACCAACCTCGAGAATCCAGCATTGCCAGGATGAGGATCATTTAAACTAAGTGATCATAAACCAATCCTGCCCAGCTATCTATAATACGTCATCAGCGTCGGGCCCAATGGTAATGCTACGTATATCTGCGAAGAAAATGATCAATGTCTGCCGCTATTAATAACTGCTAGTAAGGAAGAAATGTGTCATATTTTTGCGGGGACCACGATTTTCCAGTTAGCTACGATGTGCTCTGCAGAATAGAATCCGGTGTGGAAAGATAACGCACGTTTTACGAACGGGGTGGGTGGGAATGGGCGGAAGAGTGGGTGTCTGGATGGGCTCGCATGAAAGATACTCTAAATGGTTAGTTCTCCGCGGGGAGGTTGCGCCTCCGCTAGTTCTGCTGCCCAGCCATGGTGAACTGGTGAAAGATGGAGAAATAATGTCTTGAAATGTCAGCGGCTATACGCGCTCGCCCGCCATGCCCTGGGCACTATACGCCGACTAGCCGAGGGTTTGGGTGGCTAAAAGACGTATTCAACCTCAGGGAATCGGTCCCTAACCCGACCCCACTGCCACCCTATCCACCCAAAACTCCGACAAAAATACTCACACCAGAACCATTGACAAGTTTTATAAGCTAGTATTATAGAGCAGCAGAGATCGTCCCCTAGGGCCTGCTATTTAAACTGACATTTTGGAACAACAAAAAATGACAAGTTACCAATCCCGCGAATTGGTATGTCGTGTGGAAACGAATTTGATATAAGAATGGTATGAAATGGAACGGAGTCGCGTCTTCAATCAATGCTGGCTCGGTTCCGTTCTGTGCGATCGATGTGTTTGTTGTATCTAGTTCTTACCTCGGCTAGAATGGCAGGAGCCTGTCTGGCTCTGATTTCGTTCGCTTTTGTTTTACATGTTGCCCTGTTTTATGCATGCCTTTTCGAATATTACAATACACACTATGTCTTCATTTTTGAACTTCTAGGTTGAGGTTAGTAGAGTGAAATAAGCTTATGCATAATGTAAGCTAAAGCATAATATAAGGCTATACTTGGCTATACAGTTAATATCCTTTATACCCATGCGATGTTTCCCTTTTTCCGAAACCTACGAACTATATCCAGACTTCTTGAAATATTGAAGGACTTGTTGTTCATGAATATTTTGCATAGATTATTTGTTATCGTGCTAGTTACAGATGCTGTAAAACTTTAGAGAGTGTAATCTTTATACATATAACGTCCCTTAATTTAATATTATTTAGCCACATTCTCGCCCTTTTGCATATTCATCGTCGAGTCTGGGTGAATATATCAATGTTTTTTCTCTCGAGTAGTACGTACATGTACAAGGATACTCGGCTGTACCTTCAACGAAGGCAAAATACTAATAGGAAACGAGCTTCCGCCTAAGCAAAAATTCGCATTAGAATATTGCACTGCGTTATAGATTCTGTGCTGAAATTTGTTTCGTGCGGATTTAATTAAATTAGAGTGAGATTTGAACGAAATTGGATACAAGTTTGTTTTTTTAGTTGCGAAAGTTTAAATTACCCGAGCGCCGTAGATAATGCAGGAAAATGAAAGACGAGAAAAAGTTACCAATCGCGTCTTTTGATACTGTCATGTTCAAATTAAGAAAGACAGTGGAAAAATCGCAAGCTCTCGGATAACACAGCTGAAACCTAATATTTTTACTAACCTAATTATCCACGGCTTTAATTTCGAGACAATGCGATAAAATCTACTAAATTCAAGATGGTATAACAGGGCTTTCTTTCCAAGAAAAATCTCGTTAATAATCGAATCGACTTTTCCTCGACCGAGAAAAGAAAATTACACAATTCTTTCACTGTCACGGCGGTCGCGTGCTGGCCGCGTCCAATGTTGACTTTGATTTTCTTCGGAAAAAGGTATTCCGTCAAAATAGTAATTTGTCACTCGCCTGCCCCCACCACCACCACCCCCTGACCACGGCCTAGCGTGACTCGCAGCCTACGAATTAAGGCCAATTAATTAATCGGTTAATCTTTGTAATTTATCATCTTGTTTTTAAGACAAATACACCGACAATTAGACGAAACGCTCGGCCGTGCGTACACGTCGCTCTGCACCCCCTCCCCCACACATTTGTTTCCCGCTAAACACTTAGCTCTCAGCAATCACGCAACACGCGCACGAATGACTTACAGCCGAACAAAAATCACACTCTGACCCCGCAAAACATACTGCACAGATTGACAGCTCGCCAATTTTCCCCAAATACATATAATCCAGCTCTGATCCTATTAGCGTAATAAACGCTCTGACATCGGATCGGGCATCTATGCACGGCGAAGGCAGCGGTGAATTACAATCGGTAACTAATCACGTGTCGTCCTGCTCGCCGGCTTAACTCGGTTAGTCTTCGTTGTAAACCACTTTGGTACGCTCCGATAGATCAATATCCTGCAACTTCCGCGTTTCTCTTGGAAGCAATATTTGAGTTGGCTTTTGCGGTGAAAGGTAATTGGGATATGCTCGACGTCGGTGCTTCGTCGGAAGTCTCGCATAGAACATGGCGTACGGCGTCGAGACGCTGGCGACCCATCTAGCGCGGCGAGTGCCAGGATAGGAAAGTTACGCGCGCGCGCCCGGCTTGTAATTACCTTTGGCTCCTTAGCCTAGTTTATGAAAGGAAGTTGGTTGTAAATGTTGCACGTCTGCAAGCGTTGCGTCGCGTCGGTACTTGCGGTATCTGATTAGCAGAGAGACGAAGCTAGATCTTGAGGCGACGCGTGAAGTGGGGCTGGAGCGGACGCCAGGACCAACGGCTAGAGTGTGGCTTTTCTTTATCTTGTCGGGAATGCGACAACGTTTTACATACCGATTCAAGTGCGAAGAATGTTTCTTTTTTTCTGCTTTGTGTTCTTATTTTCTTTATGAAACCGAACAGCTTGATGTTGAAAAGCGAGCTATTTTATCTGTCTTTGCACCTACCTCAATGTTCAAAATATTAACATCGTTTTCCTACATCCTTAGGAGGGAAAAATACAACGGATTACTGAAATCATATTTTTCCGAAGTTATTACTGTGAAATTAAGTATTTTGTCATTAAAAAATATAAAATGTAAGCTGTAAGGTCTCGTAAAATCATATAATACCCATGTCAGTCGTAACCCGGCACCTCCACCTCTCGACAACAGCGTTGCTCGAATGGCGCTATTAAAGCATAGCTCACTACGAATTTACGGCCAAATTGCTCGACCGTAACGGTGTCTCATATTGATAATTTATATTAATCATCCTGTTCACAGACAATAGTTTATGTTTTCCCGTCTATTAATATGTGGCAGGCTCGTCGAGTGCAGCGCAGAGTAATTGTCTTTTAGGTTTATGTTACATCCATCTCGCCGGTTTCCTCCTCTATCTCCTGACACTCATATTTCTTGTAATTTCCACCTCCATCTCCGCACGCCGTTTCACGCGAGTTTTCTGCCCCATTTCCTTTTGTTTCTCGCCCGCAATTTCCGCTCTCTCACTAGCAGGTTTTCCCGACTTTTCTTATCCGTCTTCTTGACAACTCGCCGGGCATCCTCCAGCGCGCATCTTCCACCAAACAAGCGCGATAGACATCTCGACCACTTCGTCCCTAACTGTCCGGACTCCTTATCTCCACGCGCCAACAAACTCGAGTCAGAAACTCAGCTCGAGATAAATTTGTAAGGTAGATACCGGCCGTCATTAAAACTTTCACTTTGCGCGTACAATTTTCGCCTCCCCTCCCCCATCGGTCCCGTCCAAACACCGTCTAAACATTATATGCGTCGTCGAGGGGACTGAAAAGACACTTGAGAGCCGAGAAGAGCCGAGTGCGTGAACATGCGTTGATCAAAACATGACCTCGCATCAAAAGCGGCGTGCGTGCGAACGCTCGCAACTAATTGGCGAAATCGTGTTTTTTTGTCCGCACCTGCTGGCCCCTCGTGAAAAAGTTTAACGAGTACCCAGAGGCCGGAGGCGCCACTCGTGACACTGAATTCAATTAAGCGGTGACGTCGAGGTAAGATTCATAACAGCTCTGTTAGAGTCCATCAGGTGGAAATGATTCACGACGCGGCCGAGGAATGGACTTATCAACATCAATCAATAACGCTGTCGCCGGAAAGTTCATTCAAGTGCATGAAGCTTTACTCCCGAAGTTTGCTTCCTTGCACACATGAGCTTACGTTATTAAAGTTTAATGGCTGCAACTCAAGGGTGGGGATATATATCTCGGCGTCGTAAAGGAGCCATATGGAGTTAGTTACCCCCACCAACCCTCAAGTCCACAGTCCGCGGCTTCGGGGTGTCCGGCACAGGGCGGAGTCGTGAGTCCGACATGCAAGCAATCTTTTCACGCGGCTCGGTGAACATAACAAGGTGTGTTCCTCGTTTCATTTTTCATTCCCACTGGACTATGTTCACTCCTGGATTCCGCACTCCCCTAAGCCTGCGGCCGTAACGAGAGGTGTGCTCAGATTTGGTGAGAGCCGTCCAAGGGATATAAACTACTTACAACAATCTGAAATGTCATCTTACAAGGAAATTTCTCTGAAAAAGAAGCTTGCGGCGCCATATATTTGCAAATACTTTTCTTACAGAAGAAGATTGAAAGCACTTACTTAACACTTGCCCAAAATCCAGAAGCAAACAAAAACTGTGTCCCCTCGTCTCCTTAAATCTCTATCGAATGTCAATACGCATCATTGCTAATCCGGCCACTTTAATGTTTTAGATTCGTTGACGCCTGAGATAGTGGCAACTGCCAATGACCAACTGGCAAAAACTTTACTTTTTAAGCAGCAAAATTATCATCTCAGGGCCGTTACCTAGCGCGGCCAACTGGCTGGTATTACGGCGGTTCTAGTGAAAAACCGGTTTTTCCCTATCCTTTTAGCACAGTAATACCTGGTGCTACTGTAGCACCACCGTAGCACCGAAACGTTGGTCGCGCTAGATAAGGCCCCGTTAAATAATTGAATTAACTAAAATTAAAGCACCTAATCCGTGCCGATAATGAACTTTTTAGACAGTATACTGAACTTTTTGGTCAGATTTTCGAGGCTACAACAAGCTGAGCTCACCCCGGCCTCGAGTGAGACCTGAAGCTGTGTAAATGAGGATCAACCACGGTTCATGAAATATTCCCTCTTACTTGCCAGCACGTGCCATGCCATGCATCAGAAGCAACTCTCCGCTAGCGACCGCTCTAGCGTGCTCCCGAGACCCTAGATTTCCCGTCCAATTGGTACGAGCTTCAGCGTGTGAGTGTGTGTGTGTACAAATACACGAATCGTCAACATTGCATATGCAATCAAAACATCATTTAAATATGTGCTTCGCCCAACTTTGGTTAGATTAGAATACACCCTAATTGACAGTTGACGAACATTTTTCTTTCTATAAATTGTTAAATAAATCAGTTTTCATTAGCTAATTATTTTTATCGATTTCGTGTGCTTCTAGATGTTTCATCTATCATTCAGCAAAATTGTGTTAAAAGAAAGCTAGTTCAGCCACCATACATCGTCTATATTCATTGTTGTCGCAGTCATAAGTAATGTCTAGAAACTTCAATAAAGTAATAAATTCTACGTGTACTCCTATAGTTTATTTTTAGTTGATTAACAGCTAAAAAAAGAAGCGGGTTCTTTCAAATCTAATTAGAGTACGCCATTCATTTTTCACGATGATGGGTGACGGAGGAAAAGTTGAACCGGGAAAAAGGCGACGATCACGCAAATGAGCCCTTATTCGTCAGTACGCATCGCGTCATATCTCGTGGCCCGCTCGGCGGTGGCGGCGGCGGCGGCGGCGGCGGCGGCGGCGGCGGCGGCAATAAACCTGCCTGGAAATAGTTTAATAACGACACAAATATTACCATCCAAGACGTCGTCGGAGGTCGTCGTTTTAGCAGTCATGGCAACCTGCTCTTGACGGCTTCACGTCACGGGAATTCCGAAGCGCTGCGCGCAAAGTCTCGACTCGGCGTCAAGATGCACGAGCGAAATATTCAAATCTTCCTGTCCGACATTTCGTTTACATCAACGCGGCGCTCAAAGCCAGTTCAATACCGAGTACCAACACTGTGCATGCTTTGGTGGCTGTCAATTTTATCATCCCACTCGTATACACGGGAGTTTATGTTTGAAAATTGGTTTTTTTACGTTTTAGTCGCATTGTTTCCAAACTGACATTGCATTTCTCATGAGATTGAAAATCACTATCAGCTAAAAAAAACTAAACCAAACGGGAGCTTGATATTACCACGGCTCGAACTGTTGAAAGTAAAGGAAAAAAACGAAAAGTTTCCGTGCTGTAATTGCCATGCACTGCAATCTAGCCGCCTTGATAACTTTCGGCGTCCCCGCATTTTCGCCTGGATCATATCTGCACAATCTAAGCATGTCACCTGTCACCGAAATAATTTCCCTGTCGCATTGTCTAGCGAGGCTCCATGCGTGCCATGCCATCTGAACCCGTCCCGACCAGGGCATGCGTAACGCACTAACGATAATATTTCCATGCGTGCCCCGCCATTGTGCGTGGCAAGCGCTTTCCATTCTCTCAAAAATAATTATCGAGACAAAACGATATCCTTTGTAATTGTTCCAAGCATATAACAATACAGTAAATCAATTATTTCATATAGCTGGGTCTGCAACGCGAGGACCCGCGTTGACAACCCAACGTGGGTTTTTCGCGCACTAAAACTGGAAACTAATCAATGTGCGACCGCATTTCGACGGTGGCCTGCCGTGTTCACCGTGTATTGCCTCGCACCACAACAATGCAACGCCTCTAATTCGATCAATTGATTAATCATTACTCGTTAAGCAATAATGAAGAGTTATACGTAAAGGGGATTTGTCCTACAAGCGGCAATTTCCGTCGATATGCAAACTACAAATTAGTATTTGGGTTTATATGCAACACGTTTTTGGCTTAATACTTATATCCGATTGCTTTATATAGAGTGCAGTAATTTGCGATTTTTTTAAAACTCTGGTTTTATCCCAATTAGCGGACATCCAATGTTCACAAATAGCACTTGCGTGGTTTCCTCCCAAGCGGAGTTATTTATAAATTTGTCTATTTATTTAATTAACATCGCGTAGTCAATTCATGTAGAAAAGCGCAAATGAAGCGCACAGCGGTTTCAAACTTCAAAACTTCAAAACAAAACCCTTCACCCCAACAGGACTAGGATTCGACCCCATCAAAAAATTACCCTTGGTGCGATGTTGCTTAACTTTGGTGAATTTCGCTACCCTGCGTTTTCAAAACGAATAACGGTTCGATTTTCCTGCGCACACAACCCGGAACCTCCATCACACCATATGGAAGCTATATACAACTTGTCTACGCAAGAGTTTCGTAAGGTTTTTACAAGGGTGGTTTTTTCCAAAAACTGGAGAAACTCTGCAATATTTGCTTTCTTCCACTGCGGATGCGAAGCATAAATCACTGTGTAATATTTTGTCTGTGTTGTGGAATTCCTTGACAACGCTCGCGAATGACAAATGGCACAGTGTTACCCATTTGCCGCCCGCCGCCGCCTCCCTTCCCCGTTCACAAGCCTTTCCTCGCCGAAAAAACCCCGCAGTCGTGTGACAAATCATCAACACCGATTCATTACCATCAATAATAACTCGTCTGATGATGCACTTCCTGTGTCTCAACGTGCCCAAAGAAATTCCCGCGGAGGACACTTAAATTAATGAAAAACATGTCCACAATAGAGATGGATGTGAAAATACGAGGACCGCGTACCATTAAATTCGTGAATGAAACCCCAGCTGCCAGTTAAAAGTTTTTCTACGATTTTTTAATCAAATCCCTTCGCGTTTCTAAAAGTGACATTGTGACTGGCGCAGGAGGATCGCTCACCGAAATGCGTTTTAATTAATAATGAACGTAATAACCGCTCGAATCTCCACACAAACCCGTAGTCTGCAATATAAAGGTAAACTGATACGGCTAAGAGAGCAAGCCCCGCTAGGCCCAGCCTGCGTCTTGTCAATAATTGATTTCGAGTAATCTCGAGGTAAAGCAAGGGTTGGGGAGCGCGAGACGGCGGCGGCGACGGAAACTCATCCTTCCGATGGGAAAACACGAGTGAGCGTCGGCGTCGGCGTCGGCGGCGTCGGCGGCGGCGTCGGGGTTCGAACCGCCACGAGAAACCCAGTTATCAAAGGCTGCATTGTTGTTGGATCTTTTCCAGCTTATATACGCCCTTTTAAACCTATCCCAGGCGCACACAAACCATTTCGATAGCATGGGGCATGGACTTCTTGGGAAAACTAATATACCTATATAGTATAAGAAAACCCCAAAAGTCGTGCAGAAAAAGTGTAGTAGATATTATCCCCGACTTTATCTACGTTATTTGGCTTGCCTCCAATGCTCGGAAGTATGTGGGTGTACAAATGCAATGCGTTCGAAAGGTGGCGCTAACGTCCTCAGAATGCCTTCCTATAGCCCTTCGCCTTCATAATTTACAACGCGTCTTGCGGCCATTATAATGAGCCACTCTTTTCCAGATATATAAAAATGTTGGAAACTTATATTTTATGCACTAATGCTGCCCGAACACCTCTCGCCGGCTTGCTTGTTGGGACCCCGAGCGCGCGTGCGCGGCATTTGTCGAATGCGAACGGCGCCCCCGCGTTTCAAAAAGCTCTGTTTAGGAGCGAGCTGAATATTATTATTGTAATTTAGAGCCCCGAGCCTGACGAGACATTTACATGTCAAAAGAAAGTTTTGAAATCTTAGATTTTTCTGCCCCCTTTTTTCCGTGGCATTTTCTTAAGAGCTGGTTTAAAAATGTCTTTGAAGAGTCCAACCACCGCGGGACAGCTTGACGCATAATAATTGAAATTGGGTTAGAAATGAAAATCTCCCCCTCCCAGCCTGGTCTTTTCGCGGAATTATTATTCCGTTCATATTTGCCACTTCAGATTCTCGTCTGAAAATCCTCCCCTTTCAAATTTTATCGCAATTTGTATATCAAATTTCGTGCCGCTTAGAAAAGCGTTTAATATCACTTGGATTGATTGCGCGGCGACACTGTCTCGCCGCTAAAATAACACGGCCGGGAGAAAAAGTTGCAAACAGCAGAAAAAGGCAAGAGACTGATATCCAAACCACTTAATTCCCTGTGGCAGCCCGGAATATACGCGGCGTAGCAGGCGTCGCGACGCCCTCCCGGTGGCGCCGCGCGCCATAACGACGCTCGATATTAACCGACGGCTTAAGACTTGCCCTCGGCACATTACTTCACTTTTATTGAAAATCTTACTCCCCCGAGTCACGACCATAAAGCCCGGAGTAACGGTTATGTTTACCGGAAGACTGCAAATTATTGTGTTATATGTAATATACTCTTCGCGATGCGACCTGCTTAAGCTTTAAAAATTTACTCGACGTGGCATTTTTCTAAACACTCATTTCAATTCATCTGCACAACCCTTTTCAGTTTTCCCTGGCACACTTTAGCAGACTCTTGCAGCTAGCGCCGCGCGTATGTGTATGTATTATTCACCCGCGAAAGAATGCAGTGATATGCTAAGCTCAAGATTATCGCTGGTTTTGTATATCTGGTTTAGAAGAGAATCGGCTGGCTGGTTGGCTGGCTGGCTGGCTGGCTGGCTGGCTGGCTGGCTCGAGTCATCCGTGCGATGAATAATACATGCTGGCCCGAATTCCGCCGGCATACTTGCCTTTACTAATGCACACACATTATGGCATATCTCTCGACATCTAAATACACTCAGTTCTGGTTTAGTTCGTGCCAAACTTGAATACGAGAACAAAACTAATCGCGAAGGTTGCTTTCATGCATTGATGTACCATCAAGCGCACTGCACTGATTTACTGTCCGAGTATGCTAATTTAATATGCACTAATGTTGATTAATTTCGCCATAAATATCGCAGTTGTGGTGCCAACAGTGAACTTCGCTCTCTCTGAGGTATGTAACCATACCTGCAAACGTATCGTACACTGAAACCAATCTCACACATTGCATCCATTATCTACGGAATCCACATTGCTTGTTTGGTGGAGGTGCCGGGTCAGTTTGAAGCTGTTGATTTCTCTCCGGGATCCTGTTGGCAAAGTTTCCTCGTGTAAAGTAACACTTTAACGTCCTAGAACAGGTCTGTATAATACATCTTCAAAGGTGTGATTCCAGATCCTGTAGTGAAGGAATTGTTTGGGAATCAAAGCTCTCACACTGATTAAAGTGTAAAGGAGTAATCAGCGAATTGGTTTTCTTGTTATGTGTGACAAATAGCTATGACTGTATGATAGGCACAAAACACATTTCGCACGATTTCCCTGCAGAGTTGGCGAGTGTGAATTTAACGTTTCACCACACACCAAATAAAATCACTGGATCGTAGAGTCAGTGCAAGGACCCTGTGTAGTGTGCGTTTGTGTGTGTATGTATGTGTGGGTGTGGGTAGGCAGATAGAATAGTGGCCAGAATTTCTCGTCATCGAAGGCCCATTACGTCCGTGTATTTTGGTTCTAGTGGGTGAATAGCACCCACCGCCGCCACTATCTCTGTCCCGACGCTAGCGCCGCGCGTTAATTCGCAGCCGACGTTGAATGGTGTCGAAATTAAATAGGAAGTGGAGGAAAAGAGAGGCGATCCTTTCACCGATTTACCGTCGATGGCGATAGAATAAGTATTTTCGGCAACGGGATTGGGCATTGTGTTTGGTAGGAGATTGAATTGGAGCTCATATCTGAAGACATAAAGCTAGGGGTTGTGTGATTTATCCATGAGCTTATAGATGTGAGGGTAGCCCACAAGCCTGGCAATTCCTAGTTGGCTGTTTGTTTGCATTTTGAATTGTTTATACATCATTAGTTAAGACAACATAACTGGACAGATACTGAAACGAAACTTAGTTTTTAGCTTACGCGGGTCAATACCGCTTAAGAGATGGATCAGCCACTATTAAAGCGTAGTAAAAATACCATAGCCGTCGCTTTCAAGTGATATGGAAGAAAAATAACGGCTCAGCAGTTGCTATGTACAACAAACTTGTATGCTTTCAGATAATCTATGTATTTATTTTAATGGTTAACTTAATTTTCATACATGCGCTTGCAACGAGTGTATACATTGTATTGAGCGCATGAATGTAAAAAAACTGACAAATGCTGTACACATTGCGTTCAGTAATAACTACATATCTACAAAAAACTCACATTTCTAAACATCTCCAAGATTGATAGGCATTTGTGTTTCCTTCTTTAAAAAATGACGGCCATAAAACACCGCCGGCGTTTGACGCAATTTAATGAACACACCCCAGTCCAGGATAAGCAATTTGACACAATTCATTGCCTTTGTGAGAACTTTTGCTCCTGGACACTCATAAATTCGCCGAACCACGTGGGAAAAAAAAGATGCCATGACCCTTTTTTATTTCTATTTTTTGTTACTCGCCACCCAATATTTGCTATCTCCGGGTTTTGTATACGGCTTTGATTAGCCCGAGGGCTGGTGGATACGGCGCCCTCGCGCGCATTCTGTACGGGAAATCCATAAAGGTATGACACGGGAGGAGATAATGATGTGTCCGCGGTCAGCACGCTGGCCTGGCCCTGGTCTTTATCGTTACGTTGGTGCTAGCTCGGGTGATCGGGAATGAGACCGGTGTCGTACGGCCCATGAATAGTGTATGTGGTTGCGCCGCATAGATAATAGTGTTTGAGCGTCCAAGCCATCGCCGTCGCCGACGCCGACGCCGACGCCAACGCCGAAGCCGAATTAACATACATTTTCTACACGGCGCTGTACGGTTCGGGTCGGTTCGCTCTTCACGAGTCGGTAACAAGGGGCCTGCGGGTGAACCAGGGTACAGGGGAACATTTTCAAACGACCCAGTAAACATATCGGTACAATTTATCGTCAAACACATGGCTATTCAATGGAACGGATTCCCTAGACCTTTGTGTGCTTTGACTTTGTATCTCAATAATGTTGGTATCTGCACTTTGCGGCCATTTTGTAGAGTAAGTGCAGAAGCGACGTGCTAAGTTTTCAACTGCAATGCTGACATTATGGACTAGGCACGAAATCATCATGACACAAATGTTGCGCATCAAATCACCCATTGAAATATATTTTCATGGCAGGTTCAAAAACGACAGTTTTTCCTTGCGATTGATTTTTTTTTGTTGTTTTGCACCGATGAAACTAAAGCTTCGAGCTCATGGGTCAATAGGAACAAAATTAATGCGTCATGAGATGCACTTTTGCTTTATGCAAATATTTTAATACTTTGCTGCATTGTTCATTTTCGTGAGATGGCAAGATTATAATATTAAAACTTTGATCTGAGAGCGAAGTTTTAATTGGAAAGTCGGTCGTGGCTCCCGCTCAGTTCGTTCACACGGAGGTTCTGCCGATAATGCGCTGTTATTATTATTATGGTTGAAAGGTGTCTCGAAGGAAAATGCAATCATCGTAAGAAGGAAATCTTGAATGTGAAACCAAAAAAGGGAAGGCAACTTGTTCAAGTTGAGAAGATTGACCCAATTTTTGGCTCATCTATAAATTATGCTTTGTAAACTCTTGGCAATCCTTTAGCCCAATGTAGTAAAGTTCTCATGTTTCATTCGTTTTGATAAATGGGTTTTTCTGTCAGTGATTTCAATCGTCTATTTTCATTTTTCTAATTTTCAGAAACAACGCGTTTTCACTGCTTCGTGTTTATGTCTTACTTCAATTTCCTGCTTTTGTTTGGCTAAAGAAATCTTTTATATACAGCCGAAAATGAACAAATTTGACATTTCCTCTCTTTCCTAGCCACCGGCATCATTTCGAGGGGATTATCATTATTTCAGCAAAATCTCCTGCCTACCCGTTTCAAGAACCATGTGGAAAGCCTAGACGAAATGAGAGGAAATTTACCACAAGCCAACCTATGTTGTGCCTTCTGTGTCATCTCCTTTTGGAATTATTTTTGAAGCCTTTGTGCTCAAGCTCAATATCAGCTCTACTTTCAGAGTTTTCACGCACTCGTCAGTGTTGTAGGCACCCCCCACCCTACTCCTGGTAATTAACGTCGATTGAAGCCGAAGAAATACTCTACATTTGCAGATTGAAACGACGTGGAGGAAACAAAATGCTGAAATTTGCAGTACTAAGAAAATAGCAACATCAAACAAAATAATTGAGTCACAATAGCATTATATTTTGGGGCTTTGGAAACATCATACTTTTAATTTTTTCGATTTTTCTATCTGTGACGCAACAAAACATGGAAAATAAATCTCCTTTATATAAATAACGTGGCCACTTCAGAGGCGACGGAAAAGGTAAATTACAGGCGCAACATTTCCCGACTATTTGTTTGCCGGTGAGCGGACTCTATGCGCCGGCGTTGCGTTCCGTCGCAGGACCTCGGGAAACCGAATGAAACCGGGTAAAACCGGGTGAAACCAAGTCGGAAAGCAATTTAGCCGGCATCACGCGCGTCGGGGGCTGGCGTGCAGAGGTGTTACATAATATAGAAATTGAACTTCCCTGAAATAACCTGACCATCACGGTGGTTTTAAAATTACAAGTTACTGAAATCTCTCGAGACAATTGCCTCAGATATAACGGGGCCGAGCCTTCTACCCTTCCCACTGAAACGCCCTCATACATCATTATTACTTCGGCTGACAGGGAACGCGATATTATGACTTTTGTGAGGAGATCAACTTCGTTTATTGCCAGTAATCACAAACCAATAAAGTAACTATCAAACTCCGATCACAACCACTGACTGCTATAAATCATGAAATATGAAAAGGCACGTTTATTATTCCCGCCTGGTTGGTTTATCTGAAATCACGACAAGAATCTCAACTGCAACCGCTGCATCATCGGTCACGTTTTATTGTGGTCATAACCTCATCAGATGTAACTAAAAATAAGGTGCCATAATGATAGGGAGTCGTTAACGATCCCCTCATCCCTTCTATTCTATATTTTTTTATAAATAAACACGAGAAGCTTATATAAAATACTTCCTGACTAATATTTAATGGCTCCCATATACCCACTTCTTTACCGCGGGCGCTGTAAAGAACTCCGATTCCCAGCTAAATCGCATTCACAGAGAATAATTCGACCATAAAGCACACAGGCAGTTAATATGGGCGGTTCGGCACGCCGATATCGCGTGACTCGGTGGTGGGAAAACTGACGCTGTTCGCCCCACGACGCCGTCCCCGACGCCGTCCCCGACGCCGTCCCCGACGCCGTGGTGGAGGTGCCAAGACTAAGCTTGTCTCTCCCGGCGCGAGTGCAGTTATTGTATCTCCATGCATCTCATCGACTTCCATTACACATTCTTGCAATGAATTACGAACATTATTTACGCGCAGTCAAAATAACAACAACACGGAGAATTGGAGTGTTGGCGGCCGAAGATCGTTACAAATCTCGCTGCGTTTCTCTTGCAAACTCCTGTATTACGGTACCAACTAACATGGTTGCCGATTATGTGACCCAGGACGACGTAAGAAGGTTCGGAGGTTATCAAGAACTTTGTGCTGACTGGTTTACGCTCTAAGCTTTACGGAGAGAAACAACCAAGTAGATAACTAGTGCACGACTACAAACAAGAAAGAAGCGACTCGAAAAAACAACTCTGCAACTTTTGCTTTCTCGAGAGTGTTTAGCGTTGCGGTGGATATCACCAAGGTCACGCTTTTTAAGCAGTCCGACCCGGCACCTCCACCTACTAACTACAAACGGCTTGTCGCGAAATGTATGCAGATATATCCGGGGACGTTTTAGCAGGACGGAGACGGAAATTTCCCCGCGTGGATTCATTTGGTATGGCCGACCACCCTACAGAGATAAACGCCTCGTATATCGGATGTGAATATGCGGTAATGGCTTCGGTTTATCATACTTTGTGTGTAGCTCTGATCTCTATAAGGTTACCCCTCGATGATAAACGAGCACGCTCCTTGGAGACGATTCTATACTGACTCATGAATTATTTCCCCGAGAAGTTTGAAGTGCATATAGCTCTGGGGTTATTTTCAAGTTTCAAAAATAATAGTTTTGATGGTGAGGATATATTTCCTTGGCGGAAAAGTAACTTATAAATTACGATATGAATTTATCCTGTTCGCGGTAGCTGGTGAATAAAAACGGTGGGAAGCCTCTTCACCTAAGGATGTACTTTGTGGTTTGTTTTTTTTTTACTCTTCGTTAGTTCCGAGTCGCCGCGGCGGTTGTGTGTTGCAAGACACAGCAGATAATTAAATGAGATTTGTCTTTGGCTTAAGCTCCGGCTGGGCTGAGACATTCACACCAAGATAAGGGTGGCAAGCCGACGCCATAAGAAGCTGCATTAAAAGATTGCATCTTGCCTGGCGCTAAACACCAGCTCACCGTAGGGTGACGAGTAAAAAGATAATTACTGAAAATTATCCTCATAGAACAAATCTGAATTTCTAGTTAGGCCCATGGGAGAGAAGTTAAAACCTACTCGCATGCATTTTGAAATAAATGGTTACAATTTACATCAACCAGCACACCTATATATGGACGTAATTAACTTTTAGATACAAAACTACTTTCTTGCTTCAATGTGTAGTAATAACGCTTTCCTGTCCATCCAATCAACACGGCGTGCATATAGTTTGCATAACGCTGCTCAACGCAACATGATTTCGTCAAGATATTCACCAAAATCGATATTTTGTAGCTTGATTGATTACTGCAGTATTATGTCTCGGCTCATCACACACCGCTATCAAATGCATGCTACACATTTCCACCTGCAACCTAGATTGCCGCGTGGAAATGCAATCAAGAAACATTACTACTTAATACTGCTCGCAAGAAAATCAGCCGTGTTTACTCGGTAGTCGGTAGCAATAAGCTTCAGTACACATAATACAACTCCACTAAGAGGATAACCTATACCGGTGACATGATTTGTGCTTCACAGAACATAACATTTCTAATTCTTAATTACAATTATGACAGCCATTTACGACTAGATGTGTGCACAATGAAATAGCACCGACTGCGTATGGTTCATAAGCCGTTTGGCGTTATATTCCTGCACCCTCCACCCTTCGCCCTCCACACGGCATCCTCCACTCGTCGCCGTCGCGTGTTATGTCCTCGCCAGGCCCTGGCTAAGCGACTCGATGCGATAACTTCGCAAACATATTCCCTGTTCGTTTTGAGCAAACATTTGTTTATAAAGCTATCAGCAACTAGAGTAAACAAAGGAAACATCAAGTCGTGAAGGGCGCATCGGCAAACAGGATCCCGTTGCATGGATTTACTTGTTATACTCAAACATTCACGATGTGTACGTGATTTTATTTTCGACATTGCGATCAGTGTATTATTAGACGCGGTACGTGTTCCCTGTGAAAAGAGAGAAAAAACCGCCGTTTCAAAAATACAAGAAATAATTTATTTAACACGTTAACTGTCACAAGCAGAACTGAACATTGATTATGTTACACACAACAATGCAAATACGTAACTCGCATCGATGTTAAAATAACGTGCAATTTTATCTTTGGTCTTGCTACTTCCCAATTTTGACGATATATTGACCAAACCTACTTAAACTCAATCAAATTAATCGGATCCTTTGCATTTGCTTCCTACAATATTGCTTGGCTTGCTTGCAAGGGCACGCTCGTGATTTCACCCGATATCGGGCGTTCGACGAGCAAGCGTGCTGGTTTCGAAACACTATTAGCGCGACCATTCTGACATTTCCCGGATATCGACGTTCATCCAGCCAGGGGAGGATTCCGCAATGCGAGGTGATAAAGCTCGATACATCCTGATAATCCTGCAACGCGGTGGTTGTGGCTGTTTCACACCGGCGTTGTTTGCTGCTGCTGCTGCTGCTGCTGCTGCTGCTGCTGCTTCTGCTCCTGCTGCTGCTGCTGCCTACAATGGTGTCCTTATTCGGTAGCAATCGCATCGTCAGCTCTATCTTTATTGTACCCAGATTGCCGATAGGGTGTTGCTTTTAGTTTTACGTGCTCGATGAAGTACTCGTGTATGATGACAATTGCATGCGGTGGCTTTGGGATCCGCAGTGAAATGTTTTTGTGCATGAGAAAATATTATTATCTGAGAGTGGTTTGAATTTATTTGGCGGCGATGTGCGGATGGTTTTTCATCTTCGTTTTATGAACGTGCAGACAAATCGAACCTTGGAAATAATACGTTAGAATTTTGTGCAGAGCATATATAAAACTTTTATTAAGGTCAAGAAATGCAATGGATTATTTTTCACTGGATTATTATCGCTCATGGAAATGTCATCGAGAAAATTGCATCGGAAGTGAGGCGACGTTGGACGCTTTTCGACTTTTGAAACTCAGAAGTGGCCTCGATCCAAGTGGTCCTCTGGGAAATCTCGTGTTGACCCGAGGAACTAATCGGGTAAACACCATTCCGACCCAAATCAAGGTGGCGACATGCTCGCTTACAGCAACTTACAGCAACTTACAGCATTTCCGTAAACCGTAGTCAGCTTATGTCGACAGAATATTGCTAATTAGGGGTCTGGCTGTTTGAGTAGGCATACTAAAGTTTGTAAACTTCGCACGGGAAGATTGGGGAAAAATGGCTTTTTTATCCATGAAAAAATTACCCTTTGGCTGTACTGTTAGCAAGCCATTAAGGAAGCCATGATGAACACTAACGAGAGGTTGGCCGTAAAATTATTAAATACCATCAGCATAACATTCTTGAATATGTACTTCAACGCTTCAACATATTCGCGTCAGTTGTATGAAACGCAGCTCTTTATACGCCAGTGAAAGTTAAAAAATTTAAAAACAACAATTACAATGTTTCAATGTTGTTCTTACTTTTTTAAGCGCACAGATGCGGTTAAAATCTAGTTCTCTGCTTCATCCGGAAAAAGCGAGCTCGCGTGGTAAATAAATGGAGAGTGATTTCCATTTCATCCATTGTCCTTCCTATTTTTTATGAGCCCAACGCACTTCCCTGGTTTTTGTGGTTTCGACGATTTATGCATATTGATTAGTTATTAGGGACTGCCCTCCGCTATAGATCATGCACTAGCTGGCATGCAATTAATAAATCTCTATCTTGGTAATTTACTAGTACCGGCATCGTCCAGAATAAAACATAATTATCGCGGAATCAATTTCCTGAGTATGAATGCTAGTCGTGGACGCGGTGATTGTGACAGGCTAATTAAACGAGATACAATAGGATTTAACTTTTTTCCACAGTCACAGTTGGCATTCGTTGTTATAAACTGCAAATTGGGTCAGACGAAATTAAAACATTCCCCGGGATTAAAGTGTAAGCGATAAATTGAGGTGGGATGGGGGTGAAATTTGCGCCGCGCCAAAGTGTTTTGAGGTTTCCCTGTGCCCAGCGCCACATGTGAGGTATTTTATTGCCAAAACATGGCGAATGGTTAAGTATGTGAAAAATGGTGACTGCATTTCTAGTTCCCTTGCGGAGTCCGTGGAACTTCAAGGTGTATGAACGTATTTTCTCGCTATCTAGCTGCTCTGATCATGCACCATTCGCTAGTTTTTTGGTGAACTTATCAGCTATCGAATGGATGCAGTTAGTATCCGCAGCAACGTTGCACACCGAGCAAAATAAAGCTACGCGGAAAATTGTGAACTCGAGGATCGCGAAAACTCGCATCAAAATGTCTATAGCACAAGTTCCTTTAACTTTGAAAAACTACCTTTATTTTGACCCACATAAAATCAATCCATGTTCCATAATATTATTGCCTCTGTGGAGAAATTCAGAATTCATGTCATGAAGATAAGTAACCAGCACTTTGTGCGACGGTTCGAACATCGTGGACATCAAAATAATCACTCTCTTTCGCAAAGTATGGGGTTGTCTCACCAAATTGGAATTTATCAACCCAGACTACAATTGGCGTGGATACAAACGAGGCAAAATTAGCATGAGTTAGCTGGTTATTCGGTGTCGACTATACACTTCTAACTGTTGAACTGTGGATTTATGTATTTAACCACTCCACTTCCGCATGTCGGTGTGTGACGGTGTGTGTCAGTGTGTGTGTGTGGTGTGGGTGTGTGTGTGTGCCGATGCTGCGAGTATTGTCGTCTTATTACAAATAAAACACCCCCTCGAGTGGATAAGTGGAGAGATTAGAAGTCGAGTGTTTGCCGGGAGACGTTGTTTGCACGACCACCGAACAAACGGGAGACAAACGGGAACAAACGGGAGACAATGAAAGTGCCGGGAAATCTTAATAACACAGCTATCGACTTTCCCTCCCATCAGAGATGAAACTTTCACCCCCGGCCCCCAACCAGTCTGACTGAGGGATGGATGGATGGTGGATTTGGTAACTCTAAACGCGCAGTGTCAAATTATGCTGTTTGTTGCCGTATTCTCAATCCTCGCATGGACGTTCTACTTCTTTATGATTACTTGTATAATATTCCATTTTGTAAGTGACATGAAACTTTAATTTGCTTTTATATATACCGACAGCTAACATTTCCATCCAGAGAAACCACTCTTGTTCACGCATTTTCGCAACTTGTCTAAAAAACATTGCCATAAACGACGCAAAAAATATCATTTTTTAAGACACAGCGAATGGCCAGCTTTATAGTTCTGCTGAAAGTAATGTTTAACGTTGCCGACATAAGCGTAGAGCATCTGATCAATACCACATTGTTTGCGGTTTGCACCAAATGCTACACACTCGCACGGGGTAGGTACACCAGTGCCCCTCAACATACGCTTGCAAATGAACTTATAATTACTGAGGGAGATAAGATAGAGCTATTATTATTTTGTTGGCAAGATTTAATGATGCCATAAATAACTGAGCATCTATCCTTTAGCCTAAAACTAAATCGTATTCGCATTTGTTGCATGCATAAATAAGGGAGAAGCACCGCAGTGCAGGCAAACAAATCTGACTGCTGCATCCCTTACAGCAGCCGCCAGAAGGGCAGGAAGTTTTACCCCAACATGCCTATTGTTTTGTTCGAGATATACATACATATTATGCCAAGATCCCGGCACGACTTTACCACCACACAGCTATTATTATTATTGCGACAATAAAAACGTATGGTAATACAGCTTTGTTACATTTTGTCTCTTCGCTATTCTTATGATCTATGGCGCGTACATTTGCAAGTGCCAGAGGAAAGAAGATTTCCGAATCACGGGGCGAGATATGTGTGCGATTTATGCGGCACATGTGCCAGATCGGCGATGAATTACTGTTATTGCCGGCCGTGCCACGGTACACGCAATAATAACTCATTTGATCGATTCATTTAACGATTTTAGTGAACACCACCGACTGCCGAGTGCATACGAACGATTCATGTATTCATTCCTGGTATCAAACCGACAAAAACCGGCGATTGTTTGCATTACCATAAATTGTGTTGGTTTAGAGTGTTGGTTTCTGGATTTGATAAATCATGGTTTTACATTTGACGTGGCGCGTTGATGCTTGAACTGACCCCATTTTTGTGTGATTCAAAATGTCTGGTCGTGTAACTCATTCATACAGGTTCGAAGTTGTATTATTCTATGGTTCTGTGTTGCCATGACCACAACCCAAACATTATTGAGTGTTGAATCTCAAGTTTCGACTCCTATCCAAATCTAGTTGCAAAACACAAACACACCCCCGAAATCCAAGCATTTGCGACCCCAACCAAAGTTTCTTGCCAATAGACCTGAACGGGAATTCTGCTGATTGGGGAACAGCTCTGATTCATCCTCCCTCAATGCCGTTGAATTTCTAAAGCAGTATTTTCTATGAAGAGCACACGCGAGTGGTAATTATTTACACTACAATTGTCAAGCATAATTGAATCGTAGCACCATCAGCAGATCTCCTGAGAACACTAACATTTAATTATACTCCTTATCCTTGGCTTTATACTACTCACCATTGCGAACGAGTTGTGTGAGTGTTCCCTTTTTTCTCTCTACAGCCAAATTCTACAACGGGGAGTAATAATACGATACTTTCGCCAGACTTTTGACCGTAAAATAGAATCTAATGTCAACGTTAGCAGTATTCATAAAATCTGTACCCCATTACCAAGTCTGCTTCCTCCTCAACCGAGTTATTGCGGATTCTTTGGCATCACAACGATGCCACTGTCGTGCGTTTATATGCGTGCCTTGTAGCATTAGCAAAACTAATAGGTGGTTATCATTAAGGGTGTATCTCTAGTGTATAAAGATACGATAGACGCCCTTAAGACACGACTAGTTGGTGGTGAATCTTCTCGGTGTTGTACGAGTGCGTTCGTCGTGTCAGTTTTCCTTTTCCCCATATCGCATGCTGCCCGCCGCTCGTAACGTGATTGCGTGAGCGAATGCAATCAAATCCAGTCGAATACACACACACACGGACACGGACAGGGAAGAAATAGAATACTCGGTGGGCGATAGACCTGCTGTATTAGG
The DNA here is from genome assembly GCA_921293315.2 of Nemurella pictetii. Taxonomy (NCBI): domain Eukaryota; kingdom Metazoa; phylum Arthropoda; class Insecta; order Plecoptera; family Nemouridae; genus Nemurella; species Nemurella pictetii. Next base: position 5,975,029 of record OV121118.1, on the reverse strand, counting down.
CCAGGGCATCGCACCGAGCAAGATGATACAGCAGCAGCATTTAACAAATAGAATTCGACGGGCATGAATTCAATGAAGTGTGATGAGAAAGTATCCACCGGTGGTGCGCTGATCTCTGCTGGCTGTATTCCATCAGCTGACTGCGCGCCGCGCGCCAGACTATTGCTTTGCATTTAAATTAAATCAAATCAATTTTACTTGAGTTGGCAATTTGTTTTACGCTCGAATAACTAAATTTGTTGTGCGTCAGAAGAATACAAGCCTGGAGAGTGAAAAGCATTCTCAAAGTTCGCTTCTGACCGGGTGGAGGTGCCGAGTTCACAACGGGAACATCTTTGAAAGAGAAGTTTAATTTTTTTCTTTTGTCAAAAACTAGTTCGAAAGTCATCGAAACTTCGAAATACGCTTGTCGTGGAGGTGCCTTTTTCGCCATTGTAACGATAGCCGATCGCCGGCATGAAGCACAGAGTATATTACCTTTGTATTGCTATCAGCTTATATCGTGGTCTCTCCTCAGGGCTTAAGCAGGCCTGTGTTCGACCGACATCATGCCCTATGCTCCATTTGCTCCAGTTGATTGATACGTCCAAATCCCCGACCCTCCCGCCCGCCGACGCCACCTCCCCCGCCCCCGCCTCCGCCCACACCCCCCGCAACGAACCCTACAGGAACACAGCCCTCAATCTCCTAGGCCGTCTTGCGGTTTCCGCTCAGTCGAAAAGAAAAACGAAGAGGATGTTATTTTAGGGCTACCGAGACCTCGACCTATTGGGTTTTTTTTCTCTTTTGGCATACATATCAAAATCTTTAAGGAGATTAGATTTTCTTATACTGCATGGGTGAAACTTTATCAAAAGGCTCTCGTCGATCTTTCGATGTTACTCCTTTGATGAATATTTCAAACTGCTCTTTTGTAGAAAACCACTTTGTAGGTAAATTATTATCATCAACGATATAAGCGGTGTTTTGTCTGGCAAAATATTTTAATGTAATTTTCGCGGATGAGTGTGTTGTTAAGGGATGATTACCAGGTCGAACATCGCTGTTCTATCAATGCCTCGCCCCGCGCTGTCATTTTCTGAGCCACCCAGAGAAATATTGGAACTAATGAGGCGAAGATGACAAGCTAAAACGAGGCGCGTGTTTGCATTACAAATTAATAAAGTGAATTAAAACGCTTGTTTTTGACGCTGGTGACGAGCCTGTAAATTGATACCAATAATAAAAGGCGAGCCAGCGCTAGGGAGGGTGGAAAATGTATCACATTGTCTGGAGGGAAAAGAGAAATGATGATCGCAAAGTGAGCGATGCGTGGAGACAAAGATTAGGAGGGTTGCGAAATAACTGAATGGAACGTCGAAAGATTAGGGGCGCACACACTGGCGGGGTGTGAGGTGGTGCGGTCGGCGAGGGGTGAGTGGGCAGGGGCAAGGGGGTGGCTCTTGATTGAGGGGTCGCGCGACCACGCCAGACATGATTGACTCCGCGGACTTGCGTGATTTTCTTTCATTCGCTTTCCTCGTTGAACATTCACTTTTTCTAGCTGCCATAACGGCGCCGGTCAATCGATTTGTTACAACTGTGTAGCCATCGCGCAGTAGGACGCGCGTCGTCGTGTCGCTGCCAGAAGTAGTAAGTAAAATTACGACTGGCTTCTCAATAATGCATTCGTTTCACTTGTTTCTGGTCTGTTAAAACGAGTCCTCACCGTATGGTACTTGATTATTGAATTCACTTTACTTTAAAAATAGCACATAGAAGTTGGGTTTTCTAATTACTAAATAAGTAATTAGTCGACCGAATTAGTGGGTCACGAAAATGAAACTGAAATGCCTCCGATTGTTGTGCACACGCTGAGCGCTGTTGGACGTTCGAAACGAATAGATTTATCGGGCCTTCATTTGATCCTTTCAGCGAGCCAAGCGAGCCGATTATAAAGGTCAAAAAGATATCCGGTGCTGTTTCCACTTGCGTAGAAAATAATTTTCGCCGGCGCTCGCCAGTGCAAGTAAAATCAGCGCGACTTGGGCGCAATGTCAAGCAAAGCGGCGTGGAGGGCGGGGGGGCTCTTTTTCACATCCACTCATCCGTGCTGTAGCCAGCGTGCAGGCCTGCTTTCGACTCTCGTGCAATTCGAAACTTAATGAGCGCAAACCCTAGTAATTATCACTGGACGTGTAATTATTTACACATGCATTATCATTACGGGGCCATTGTGAAAGAGGACACATTTTATAAACGCTCGAATGGACTCAGTAAGCCATTAGTGTTCACTTAATTAAATCGCAAATTGTGAAAATAGTGCGACGTGCTTGCAAGAAACGACTTTCCAATACAATAGATGTATATATAGGATACTCGATACTCGACAAGCTTTAGCATTATAGCGCTGTATGAAATTAGAAATTGCTTTTTATGGGCATCGTATTTTGCATAGTACTTATTCTGTAACTTTTAATTTGTGTGTTCGCAGATTTTTTTGAACTGATATTTTACAACGCTCGTTCGGTTTCATGTATAACATTAGATCCTCATCACGCAAATATACGCGCATTATGTTCGAAGCTCGCTTTCTGATAATAATTCCTATAATTATGAACAAAACTTTTTCCCAACATTTTCTAACTCGACTAGTACTTTAATTTTCCTCTAGATTGCACCCCATCCCTAGGCCCATCCCTTGCCATGCATCAGGTCTCACGTATCTCCTCTCAACATAATGGCCAACTATCAGTTACAGAGCTTACGGATAAATGGCAGCGTCAAGTCTTTCTTAGCCAAACAAAATCGATAGATCTATCAATTCGATCCGCCACCGGCTATCAGATCCGACTCCACGATATTGGATGCGTGCAAGTGCGAGGGAAGGAAATTAGTATGGTTGATCATGAGCTGATACGTCTCACACGTGATATGAATTCGCGATCACCCCCGTGTCGCCTTATGCAAGGCACCCCCACGCTGTCACCCTAGAATTGTGATCTAAGATTTCACGGGCCAGGAAATTTAATCATGTCTCGGAATATGATTTGTTTTCGCAGATATCTGCGCAAATCGTGATAGCATCCGATAGAGGAATTTACGACCGAGTGTGTCCTCCTCTTGAATATCGCAATTATGATTTAGTGGCGAATGAGGTGAATACTGGAGCGAGACAAAACCACGCACGGCACGCGCGAGATGGGCAACTAAATGCTCTTCGTTTATGAAATACTGGCGGCTGGCTGTGCCTTTGAATGCTACTGGTGTGGTGACCAAGGGTGCCTTTTTCACTCGGCGCGAATACAAATCGGAGGATTCAAGCGAATTTTCTTTTTTATAATCTTTATATTGGTCGAGATATTCAGAAGTATCCAATTGCACCTGTTTGAGTTTCTGCCCAGCGGAAATGAAAAGCTTTAGGAAAGCACTCAAATAAGCTTTAAAATGGGCAACTTGATATAATATCCCATGAGCAAGTTTTTTTTCAGAAAATATTGATCACGTCCACCGAGCCGGGTTTATTTGCTGTCAGAAACGATATTTTTAAATTAACTCCGAATAAACATTGAAAAAAGTAGAGTATACATTCGTTACATTATAAAAAATTGTAAAGAAAATACCAACACAAAGAAGCATGTTGTAATCTTCTCTTGGCAACATTTCACCACCGTGAGCAGTACTCTTCCGAATATTAGCCCCGAGGATTTTAGTGCTCACCACCCAGCGTCGCTTCCCGTTCCCGCCGAATGTTTTGATTAACAAACAAAGATAGCCAAGTACTACGGAGGAGAGCTTCTTTATGATGTGCCCAGCTGGGTAAAGTACCTCGCTCTAATCCATTAACGACGCCTTCTTCAGCAGCAGCAGCAGCTACAGAAGACGCTCGCTGCTTCTGTAGCCGCTGCTGCTGCTCCTGCGTCGACGTCGACATCGGCGAGATGCTCTTCCAACGACGTCCCAGTCCTACTCCATTCGAGAGCTTCGTAAACAACATAACACATTTTTATCATGGATCTTAGCAAACTTGTTTACAATCCTCACCGAGTCTGCCGGATTAATCTTCCATACTATCTGTTTTTATCATGCACAATTTCATTTTACATCGTGAAAAATCTCGACTCCTTAATATGCTTGAAAGTAATACGTCTAATATCATAACGGCGGGAGCTTGGCATATAATATATACATATATATATATAGCCGGCCATCCTTTTCTCAACGTTGCTAATTTAAATTTCAAATTAAGTTTAATTTTGGAGAGAAATTTAGTTTCGTCACTGAAAATCTCACTTAAAATTGAAAAATGTTGGGATTAAAATTAATCCCGTTAATAGGACGTCGTGCTGCAATCCGTCTTGCTGGCGGCCGCAGCAGCGCCGGGTTTTGGAAATGCACCACCCGGCATTTGCCTGCCTGCCTGTCTGCCAGCCAGAGTGGATGGAGACCACGGGGTGGATGGAGACGCACCGCCCTGCGCGTTAAATAATCAGAAGACGTCTACTTTATTAGGAATAATTCATCAAGCGTGTCCCAAAGGGTCAATACCGTCGCCGGGGCCACGGCGCCGGTGCCAGCAGAGAGGCGATGCCTCGCCAACGAAGAAAATAAAAGTTACATCCCACTCCCCCGATCGGTGTCGAGGAATTGATTAAATTGCAGATATCTTTGGATGTCTCTTAGCTCATTAGTCGAGAGTCGTGACTGCCTGAGACCCAGTTTTCGTAAAGCGACGCATTGATTGCTGGAAACTTTGCACGGGTCACAAGAAAACTACTCCTTTTCAGCGAGTCTTCTGTTGATTGGCTAGTCATTTAATCAGAGTAAATGTATTCAGTCATTGCTGTGAATGCTGTTTGCAATGTTGTTTTAGGGTGAGAACAACCTTAGACACACATTAGTACTGACACAGCCCGTCATTCATTGTATCGAAGCCGGATAAGCTTTTAATTATAATTTCTATGCTCTAATCTACATTCAATTTGGTTCCGGTGGTGGTTCGAAACAACGTATCACGATTCTCGAACAATCACATCGGTTATTTTTGTCGATTAACATCTGATTTGTCAAAGGTGGAGCACAATTTGCGCATTAATGCCCAAATACCGTGCCGTACTCAATCTACAAGTTATCGTCGAACAATAATACACGGACTTCTACTTTATGTAATATCATCGAGTCATGACCTGCGGCATTATTAATACCTCAAATTACACAGATAACACAATACGCTATCAACCGTGGGCGCAATACTATTTTCGAGCTACATTCAACTCGGTAATCATCGTTCGATTCATGAGGCTCAATCCGTCGCGTTGTGACCCTTCTTGGCCGAGCGTTCGCTTAGCTGCACCCTAACCTATTCACCATTGCCTGCACCCGAGGCACAAGCCCGGGAAAGCTAGCACGTCATTCGGAGCAGGGATTTGAATTTCGTAATTGAGCTAAACTCAGCGTTTATCGTCGACAACGACTCTTTGCAAACAACGTTCCAACTCCATTAACAATAATCTTATTATTCCCGGTTTCATATGAAAATCTTTTCGCAAAATATTCGAGTCGCTTTCCATTCGCCGTCCGATGGCGACCACGTAGCGAGAGAGCAATTTCAGGAAAATGTTTTGATTTCGGAAACTTTGTTTCAGGGCAGCATCTAGCTCCAGAAATGGACTGTTGTTAGGCACTTTGGACAGAGTTCCGTATCGTCTCATTAGTTATTTAACAAGACCACGGGACCCACCCTGGGTCGTGCTAATTTCATCGTAACTATAATACACAATTGCTTGTAATATTAAATTAATTCCTGCTTGATAATATAACAAGCGGTATAAGATAATTATCAAGTAACCTAACTAATAAAGTTGCTCGTAGTCAAAATCTTCATCAAAGGTGACGTGGTGTATAGCTCACAGGTTTCCATCTTGAGTACACGGTGGTGCACCGTGGTGTCCGAGTTTACCAATTACCACAACAATTGTATGGATGGTGCACACGACTAAGACTTAATTTGCATCTCGAGTCCCGACTTACCATAGACCCAGGAGATGACGAGAAGGAAGAGGGCTACGTCCGGTAGCAGCTTCATTGTCTTCCGCTCGAAGGTAGCGCCGGTGACGGGCAAATCTCGGCGACGTCAGAGATATTGCTAGAGATATTGCAGAGATATAACTTTGCTGATCCCAGTCGTGGTTATTGTTTCACGGACTTTAATTGGACTTGATGTTTGCCAGAAGTTGGCTCGGAAAATAAAGTGCTAATTGTTGGCTGACCGGTGAGATAATTCCATCAAAAAGTTTGTTCCGCTCGGTTTTTTATTCGTACTCACACGCCATTCGTATGCGAGCTCGAATGGATACGTCAATATTTTATGGGCGCACTGAGTTTTTTTTTGGTACCTACGGTGTATTTCTATAGAGGTCGGAGTCTAGTTCGTTTAATATGTGCTCGTTACTGACGGTGAATCTCGATCGAAGCACTTCGTTCGATTTGATGAACTGCAATGTTCTTTCCTCGCCTGCCGAACGATTGCTTGTTCCTGCAAGCTAACGAGCGACGCGCAATTATCTTGCAGACCAGTTATCAAATAACAACACGCGAAATAAAAGTCTCCTTACCACGTCGATCCACTTTTTTTTTACCACCACTTGGAAGTTCTACTTTCAAAACAACGACGACTAACAGAAAGTTACTTAAAATCTAGACATTCCTCGCCTCTAGTATATTTTCTTCTACCGGTCACATGACACTGCAAGAAAAAGCCTCTCTGGTCGGCGTCGTCCAAGAGATAAGCCGAGATTTGTGATGCTGTGAAGCTTCGATCACCAGCAATAGCGCACGCTGGCGTCGGGACGTCTACTTGCTGGGACGTCGCTTTCGAACTGGCGTCGTGTGCAAGCTTCGTGGCGTGGCCGTCAGGCGCAACACGGTCGGCAGAGCGTCGCTTCGCGTCGCGTCGCACGCTAGACAAGGACGCCTGCCGAGAGGGTGGGTTTACATTAACAAGAATAGAATACGAGTCGACGGTGGCGGCAACCATTTATAACGAAAAACATTTTACACAACACTTTGGCGACATGTCTTAGATCTGATTCCGATGCATGCTACACCGACGACGTCGACGCTGCCGACGCTGCCGCCGGTGAAAACAGATTGCGAGAGGAGGGGAAAATTGAAAAACAAAGTTAAGGGAGGAAATTTTGAAGTAATGTCGTTTTTGTAGATGGAATTGAACATTATGTATTGTGTTTTTCTTTATGGAAGATGACGTTTCCTTGAATGTTATATGTATGCGCAGACAGACAAAGTATAGATTTTTTATTTAACGCTTCGTTTCAGTTCCGTGATATTTTCCTAGCTTCGTATTTCCAAGAATATCCCTAGCCCGAAATGAAAATGCTGCAACGGTTTTACGCAAGACAACGGTCAAATGCAAATCGGCACTGACGGTGCGATGGCTCGTTCCGAATCTAACTATCAGCATACTATTAATGTAATCCCGTCGTTACAATAATCTCGCGGGAAACAGACAATGGCAATTCTGGTCCATTGGCTGCCTGCAATAATCCACATCGGATCTCTGTACAGCTTTTTTCGATATCATTTAATACCATATCGGACTCTAGCAAATTAAAACTTAATTACTTGCAACTATGAAACACGATAAAAGCTACATGTTAATATAGCGTGCATGATTGAAAATCTTCGCAGGCTAAAGAAATCTAAAATAGTACAGCATTCACAATTCAAAAAGTTCACTTGCGCACTCTTTTTCGTATATCCGTCGCATAAAACAATTTTATGGGCAAGATTCGTGATGGCGTGGCATATAACGATGCCCCAACATTCTGAATATACATCAAATAATAAAAACCCACATATATTTGTCGAGAATACTTCAGCATACATTTTCAACACGCACCATTTTCTTCAGAGTTTTCATTTTGTTTGGATCCCATCCATTCAAGTTCGATTCGAACCGTCAGATCCAACCCATGGCTCAAACGTAGTGGGCCATGAAACAGCAAATACGCACATGACCAGCAACACTATTCTTTTATTTCACCAACATCTGAAATAAATATTTCGTTCAACGTCTAGCTTCACGCGGCTTTTCTTATCACGGTCTCACAAAGATTTCTCGATTGCCCGCTTTTTAACCTCTCGTGGATAAATAGTCGGTGTGTAGCGAGCAGCGTCCCATTTTTTCCTCTCCATCGCAGCCGGCTTGTATTCCGGTCGGACGGGCAATTGTTCGGACGGGCGTGCGGTCAGTTTAGCCTGACCCCGCCGTGTCCGTGGCTGCCACCCGTTGATTGAAACTGCTCGTGTACAGAAGAAGATTTACGTGATTAAAGCGGTCAAATGCCGTGATTGGATCCGCTAATACAGTCTAGTTGCGACGCTAACAACAGCGTACGCCGGTGCTGCCTCGCTGGAGAACCATCACAATATCGAAAGCGTCGGCCGTGCAGCCATAATCACTACTGTGTATTGCGTCAGTCACAATTCCGACCGCAGCCTGCAAACAATTTGGCATTCGGCTGACTCGATGCGATGCGGATACATCACAAACATAATGGCATCGAATGCAATTGCTAGACAAACAGCCGGCCGCTGTTCAGCCGCTGTTAAGCCTTTATGCCTGCGAATCTGCGTGTTTCGCGAGGTTCTGAGCAGCGGTGTCGACTGAATTACGTATGACCACGCATGCCCGACGAAACAAACAAAATACGGTGATCCAAGCCATGAAATACAATGCCGATATATTCTGGGCCGAAGAGAAATTGGGCTGGAGAGAGAACGGAGGCCCGCGGATGCGGGGAGAGGGACGGAGGGTCGGAGATAAGGAACGTAGCAGTATAAATCAGATGACAACGGGAAGAAATAAACAAGAAAGGGATGAAGGATGCTGCACTGGTCCAGTCCCAAAAGACTATTTATCTTGAGGAACTTCAACAACGGCCGCCAGCTCTAAGATTACTAATTCTGAGGATGCGCGTCTAAGCGGCCCCAGCTCACTTCCTAGTCGCTTGACGTCTTATTTTTACTTTGTCTACTTTGTCTACTTTGTCTCCACCTGGTCTAACAGATTTTCCCCAGCTTAACGTGTCCGGCATTTTGTGTTCACGCAACGCTGGCGGATCCAAGGGAAAAAGTCTAATAATTAAACTTGTCATTTCCACCAGCTTTAAACTTGGCACCTCCACCAAGCTTCAAAACGTGGCACCTCCACTTCGCTTATCGGACTGGCTCCCCGAGGAAAACACAGCTCAATTTGTTAAGAAATTATTCTCTGTGGTACACTGCAATCCTCAATCTTGATTCAACTGTTTGCTGTTAGCAGCCTAACGCCAACAAGGTTGAAGATGGTTACTCATATCCTAAATTTGCATCGCGTAAAATATGTGGCTCGGCCGACACCGATCAGTTGAGAGTCCAAGATGTTGGATAAATCTTACCACAGCTGTAAACACGGCACCTCCACCACTAGACATTACTTAGCTATTCGATTTCTTTGGCACTTAGCCTCGCCTCAAAGCCACGTTTTATGTTGCACGACATTTCTAGTTTTGTTTTCATGACATTTCTTCTCGCTTTGCATTTCCAAGGGGCGACTTTTGTCAACATTAAATAGCGATTCAGTCTCGCGCGTTGGGACCCTCTTTGCAGGTCGTTCTTGATGTAACTTAGGCGGACTCGGCTGTTAACTGTTCGCTGGGAATCTTTTTGCACCACTTGTGCATAAACGTTATATCTGGTCTATTAAATATAGATCTATTTCGTTGTAGATGATCATACTCATTGTAGTAACGACGTCGCGACGCCAAACCCGCTCTAAACGACGCGGCCGCCGCCGCCAAGTGACACTAATGGAAATTTCCAGGTGAGAAAATGAAAGGCAATCAACTGTAAGCTGATGCCACACGATCGAAACTTATTTCGACAAGTCTTAGCCGAAGTCGGTTAAAACTAGGCTACGTGGCCCCTAGAGCGTTGCTCCACCGGTTTGCAGCCACTGACAGCGATAAACTTCTTGGTGCAACTTGCAGCTAAATCGCGAGCGTAAATTTAACACCAACGTATGTAATTATTCACTCGCTTAAACCGTAAGACAAGTTGCTCGCTTGATGATGATTACATTTTATTTATTTATGCTAATTTAGTTATTATAATAATTCTAGTCGGAGTATTCCAAGTTGAGCGGTTAATTTGCTACGCTGACGAAATGTCTGCGTTGTCGGATTGTTGGCTGGCGACAAGCCGCGCGGCTTACATCGCCCTGTATCGGCGCCGGGGTCGCGGGATGCGCGCACGCCTCCACAGATTATGCGGGCACCGGTGTCGCTGCTCGCTACTCAGTCTCTCGCCGAACGAAAACAACATTTAAATATTCAGTACACGTCTTTCGTACTTTGTTCCCGTCCACTTCCCCGCGCGTTCGCTGCCGTCTGCTTCCCGCCGCCGCCGTCGTCGTCGATCCAGCCCCCAGCCCTCCCTCCCACCGTCGGATACTACCCCGAGCCAGCCTCTCGCAGGGCTGTTTGACTCGATTGCTTTTTTGCCATCGCTCCGCGACTCCACCGCCCGCTTTAATTTCAATCTTGCCCATCACCGCCGCCGAGTTTTACACATTTACAAGCGTCGAACCGAGCAGCGCCGTGCGTGGACCGCCACCAGCCCCACGTCCTGCTTCTCAACGCTGAGAAATCCACCCCCCATTTCTCATCGCGCTGCGAGTAAAGATTTTTCAAGAGCAAAAAAAAACAGAAACAAGTATTCAAAAACGAATATTTGCCCTTTTCTTCTCTTTTCATATTGTTTGTTTGCTACTTCTTCCGTTCTATTTCGTGTGTTCTTTTTCCACCTCTTCGCAGCGTTTGTTATTGATTACATGCGTTTCCATTTTGCCTGCTGCCTCCACTCTGTGTATACCTAGACACAAACACACACACATACACCTCGATATGAACCCGCGATGCTCGGAGGGGGTGCATACGTGAACGCTGGAGGCGGCGAGCTGAAGAAAATAAAGCCATCTCCGGATCGCGGATACCGAACCACAACAAACTAACGCGGGAATCTCGCCGATCCGTGAAAAATCGATACACGCACACACCCAAATGCATTCTTGCCACGCTACTTTGAACCAATCAAGGGGAAACAGACAAGTTCAAATCGCTCGACCGAATATTACATGGCACGATCGTCACCGTTCTTCCATTCTTCATGCACACATGCCACACGGGAAATTTATCAGATTTGAAACACAGGATAGAAAAATCTATTACTCGGACGATCCTTCCGAGCCCCGTTATTCATATCTCATATTTTTTTATTGCTTTCTATTTGAATAAGATCGGAAAGATGATCTCCTGTGTGCAACTCAACAGCGTAGCCCCTTCCCCCAGCGCCGAGCAAACACGAGTTTTTCCATCTCTCGCCGAGGCCGCCCGGCCGCGAGTACAGAGGTCGAACTCCCCGTGGGGGTCGTCTGCTCCTCATCTACTTGAAATTAAGCCCGGTCAATTCAGCAGGGGAAACGCATAATATAGCTTCTCTGTCGAGTTCGTCAACATCGCGTTAGCGCATCCTCGGATAGTTCACAGCAGCAGCAGCAGCAGCAGCCTCAACCGCCGCCGCCGCGTGCCTCTCAAGCCAGCTAAGTCTCATGGGGCTGGCAACAACGCGGTCATAACTTGGCCGAACTATGGACGCCGACCACCGCCGACCGCCGCCGCCGCCGCCGCCGCCGCCGCCGCCGCCGCCGCTACGCATTATCGCTTCGGAAAAACTATGGAAGGGGGGTGGGGGGGGGGCGTCGGCTAAGCGAGGTATCAGACGGATAATTAGCCTCTGGCTCAGTCGCGCGGATTCGGACACCTTCACGGGAAACACAGCGGCGCTGGAAGCTGCAAACATGGCCTCGATGCTATCCGATGATTTGTTGGCTGGTTCGTTTTCATCGAGGAAATTACTCGCCGCGTGGATAAAATAAAACTTTTCGCGACTGATATTGTTTGTTTTGTAAGCAAAAATATTGTTTTAAGAAGTTAGTTGCGCAGAATTTTGATAAATAACAGCAGGGCCATACATGGTATCCCCTAGTGGACACACCGCTCCGTTGTTTTGAGATAAATTCAATTAAATCATAATATATCGTAATGATTCACTGCGCTTCTTTTGTGGAGAGCAACATACGAAACGTCAGCCAGATATTTATTTTAGCACTGCCTATTTATTTTTCCTAAAATTGGAAACCTCTTTTTTTCTTGTGCCCCAATGAAAATTAAACACATCTAAAACCGCTAGGGAAATATTCTTAACTGCGTTCGATATGTCTCAAACTTTAAAGAAATGAATTGCACTCTCCGTGAGCAGTGGACGCGTAAAGGTAGACAATGGACGTGCTCAGACTGCACTACCTGGGCGACGTACGTTTGCCAGCAGCTCGGAACGTAACGAGCGGCGCTTCACCCTGGGAGCTTCACGCGCTGGGAGCTTCACGCGCTGGGAGCTTCACGCGCTGGGAGCTTCACGCGCTGGGAGCGAGATGCTGCTGCTGCTGCTGCTGCTGCTGCTGCTAGTCAATGGTCAACAGCGGTGAAGTGATTTATTCAGCGGCTTGTGTAGTTGGTGAGCGCTGCGACGCCGCATTGTGCCATAATGCCAGACACCGTGATGCACAAGACAACAACCGACAACAACCAACAATAACCGACCACAATGCCGGCTATTCTGTTATTAGCCTATTATCATACAATCCCTTCGAGAGGAGAATCTATGCCCATAGGATTATTATTCCGGTATAGACATTGATCGAGGGAGGTGTAGCTACTGGCAATTGAGTAACATTGACAGGGTATACTTCATGAATACGGCTGGTTTAATTGCATATTTGCTAACAAGGAGCCTTTCTTGTCGCCCACTTTTGCAAAGGATCAATCTCTCGACTTCGCGATCATTTTTTTCGACGTCAAAGCCAACTAAATCTATCAATCTCATCAAAGAGTGGTACAACAAAATCGACTTACAAAAATTCATTTTTGGAAATTTTCATTCAAAACCAAATGTCAGTATTTGCTTCTTCTCGACATCGTCTAAGTTCCTTATTTTACCCAACGCTTTAGCCATTTCCCAGAAGATTTGAGATATAATTTACCTTTCTGTTCGGAATATTAAATGAATTCCCAAAACTTTTAAGTTGTCTTTCGATTATAAATGCCCCCCACCCTCTCAACCCACATAAAAAAAGTTCCAACTTCATTTTCCAGTCAAAGAAAATATACGTAGGATCTCAGTAACACGGCCGTGGAACGCCTTAATAATTGATTACGACGGCGGCGCTTCCCTCTCCTTGATGGTTAGCCAGATGCCATCTTTGGCTGAAGTAACGGCAGCGGTTGAATCTAGTTTCAGCGGCACTCTCGTATGCCTGCCGACACCCACCGCGTACGCGGCGAGAAGCTTCGCCAGGCCCACTTTCGTCTGCAGCAGAGCGAACCGCGTTCCTGAAAAGCGGTCGGAAAATTGAGCAAATACCGATATTATGTTTTTTCCAGGGATCCGAACCGAAATCAATAACGGTTCTGATTCCGGTTCTGGTTCTGTATTTTTTCAAATAACGGTTCTGGTTCCGGTTCTTGTTCCCAATTTTTTTAAATAACGGTTCTGGTTCTGGTTCTGGTTCCATGATATTTTTTTTTACGGTTCTGGTTCCGGTTTTGGTTCTTGAAACATTTAATTCAGGTTCTGGTTCCTGTTTCGGTTCCAGAATCAAAATTTTGGTTCCAATATAGGTTCCAATAAAAATAACAGTTCCAATAACGGTTCCAATGAAAAAATGTCGGTTACAAGTTTTTCTTCCAAGAAAGGTCCGTTCTGCTAAAGATTTTTTTATGCGTCGCAGCCTTGCGATGTCCTAATTTCGTTTATGGATTTATTAGTCATTTTATTACTGATTAAAAAAAATTAATAATTAGACTAATGCTTCCGAAAAATGGTTTCCTGAGCTGGCTGCTGTAAAACGGCTTGCCAAAGGAGTTGAAATTGTGAAATCGAACAGCGAGGATTTACCTGAAGCTCTTGAGAACTTGATGGCATACTTACATGATGAGAAGAGATTTTAGAAGCTTAGTTTTCGATAAGCTGAAATTCCTTTATCTAAAAGAAAAGGTTAGGGAAAGAATGAGATGAAACCGTACCTTCCATAATTTAGAATATAGTTTAATATAATAGTTTAGTTGAGTTGAGTTCATGATCAGAACACAATCAACGTAGGAAAAATAAGTATAACCATAAAATCATATCATAGCAATGCATGTCATTTTGTCGATTCTTAACATTCTTTTCCTGCAAACAATTTATTTGTTCGCACGATCATGATGTCTTGAAGGAGCCCAGATTTCAATTTTGTACGCAAATCAGACAAAATGAACTTGAGCCCAGAAAAAAGCCGCTCAACACTTACTTGCGTGGCCGGACACGCCAGTGCAATTTGGGCCAGACTATAGAGTTCGGGACGAATAGATTTTTGGTCTTCCCAATATTCCAAAACGTTTTCTTTTTTGTTCACACGTGGTACTTTTGCGAACAAATCAAGGAGAGGCTCGATCTGAATTCTTGGCAAACTGAAGCTCGAGGTTTCTCGCCGGCTCGGCCCGGCCTCCTCTCGCGCGCTACGGAACCTGTCCATTTCGTCCATCTCTTCATCTTGTACCACCTCGGGGGCGTCGGAGTCAGCCGATGGGGACTCGTTGCTCGCCGGCGCTGGCGGTGTACATTTCTCCATTTGACGCCACGTTTTTGCCAAGTGACTTTTAGCTGCTGCTAGCTGTTCGGCACTCAGAATTACATTGAATCGCGGGTCCAGGAGAAGTGCTGCAAGAAACGATTTGTTTTCGAACAACTTTTGCTCTCGTCGTTTCATGTGGCTAACTAAACACTTCGCAAATGGCATTTCAATCTTATCAGTTGCGAATTGGCATTTTACCCAAGTACTGTATAGGTCGCCCATGGTCAACTGCTCGTCCTGGAGAACTTTTGTGGCAATCTTCGCAGGCTCCAGCGATGAAGTTAGTTCCTCAAGTTTTTCCCATTCCCTGTCGCTCAACTTGAGTTCCTTATAGGAACGTTCCCTGTCACTGCAAAAGGGCCGCAACTCAAGAAGTCGAATGAGCATATCGGTGGTAGAATGCCACCTGGTCGGGCAATCAAGAATGGCTCTTTTTAGTTTTAATTGGGTGAGCACTGTCACGATGGTCGGGGTCCGAAGCTTTTTTGCTGCTGCTCGCGCTTTACCCAGAATTCCGTGGATTTTCGACTCCTTTATGGCATCGTCGACTGCAAGCTGCAGTGTGTGGGCTGCACATCGAACGCCGCTCATGATCGTTGTCGTCTCCTCTTCGGTGACGTCCAGCTCGATCCCGTCGAGGGCGTCGTCCAGCTCGGTGTTGGATGGATTTATTTCATCGTCCAAGTCCACTTCTTCTTCCTCGTCGCTCATTTCCTCACTTGTCAACTGTCCTTCAATCATTAGGTTTACTGCCCTCACCATATTAGCCCCATTGTCGGTGGTGATAGAGTAGATCTGACAAGGTGAAATTTCATATCGGCTAATTACGTCTAACATGACATTTTTTAGATACTCTGCCGTGTGTTTCTCTGACAACTCCTCTATGGCAAGAGTTCGTAGACATATCTTGCTCTTCTTAATAAATTGGATATTTACGCCAAGAACCGACCTGTCATGTCTGGTAGCACCATCCACTTTAAGAGAAATCAGTTTCCCGCGGACTTCGTCGGAAATAATTTTTCTTACACTAGCTGCTTCGTCGATTACGCTGGCACGCAAATTGTCGGGATTGATTGTTATATTCAAAGCAGATGTAAGCGGTTTGATAATGGCCTTAAAGCCAGAGTCGGCGACGATCGAGAAGGGCCTTCCATTTACGGTGACTAGCTCGACGCACGCGTTGAGCAAAATTTCTTTACTCATAGCGACTTTAACAGTGCTCGCAAACATATTTGCTATTTTTAGCTGTGTCCCTTTTTTGGGAACTAGTCCACGGTTCTGGTCAGGCACGGGTGCTGGTTGGGTGCTTGCTTTAAAAGCAACGAAGGCTTCCGCGTGACGTGCCCGTATGTGTTTTTCTAAGTTCGTTACGTGCTCGCCCTGCGATTGAACAAAATGCGATTACTACTATGCACCGTCTTTTAAGGGTTGCACACGGAATTAATTCAGTTTGCAGCCGTGCTATTACCGCGGAAAGAAGCCAGACTTAGCCAAATTAATTTGTATAACTTGTATTTAAGTTATATAGCTGGGCCTGGGTTCACGAATCAATCACATGACAATAATAGGTGGTTATCACCATGGTTATAACAAATTTACCCACGGAGGTTTGATAACCCTGCATCGTGAATCCAGGCCCCATGGGAGATAAATGATAAAAATTATAAATCACAATGGTTATTTGCTGAAAGCTGTATACAGGCATTGCAATGCTCGAATTTCATCTTGCTGGCATATCCACTTTCCCTAGCCCTATACGAAGTTGACACTCTCCTCCACCACTCCTACCCACCAAAGCCAATGATAATAATTTTCTCAAAGGCATTGAACCCTGACCGCGTCAATCCAGTTATACTGCACTATCACCGTAATTCAAATTATTATGATTCAGATCTAGCAACAGCTGAAAACATACCGGGAAGCTGTATTTAGCAAGTACAAAAGATGCGCATGGCCCTCTTTTCAGCCAGCACAGCAATTTTACTGCGCGCAAATAATCTGCAGCAGACACGAGTCAAACGGAGTTGCCCGAAAATGCAGATAAAATCAGAATCATGGTTATACTATATTTACAGATGTTCAACAACTAATGCACAACATGGCCAGGCTTGTTGCCTTCTTACCTTTATCTGTACGTTGCAGCCCTCAATTGTGCACTTAGAGATATCCGTCTCGAGGTCAAACACGAAGAACTTTCGGATGGGGTGTTCTTTGACTTTCTTGCGCCCCATTTTGCGACACGTCTTCTCTCTGTTACAAGTGCTGCAATACTGAACGCCAGTGATACACGCGGGTGTACGCGGTGTATGTGTTTGACCAAAAGGCGGTATTAAATTATAGTTATTGGAAATGTCATACACTTCATAATACTTCTAGAAGTAAGGTACTGTATGCGTATATGTGTAGTCTGGGACGGGAGATTGTTGTCGGCGTCGCGACGAGCCACAAAGGGGTTAGTCTAACCGAATTAGTTGAAACAAGAAGCCGCGTACGAGAGTCTATACTGTTATCACTTTGAGGGAGTCCGTAGCCGCCTTAGCGGCCTCGCACCGCGGTGCGCGGGTAGCAGCGAACCAACTTCAATAACAAGAATTCGCCGAATTGACAGAATGACCAACAACAAGCAAAAATGCAGCTATAGTTCAATTCAAGATGCCGAGGCAGTAACCAGTGGAGTTGCGTGCACATTAGGGCATTCTTATTCGGATTTTTTTCTGTTTAAAGTGAGTGGAACCGTTATGAAATTGAAAGGAACCCATATCTTATTGATCCCAATAACGGTTCCGGTTCCGATTCCGGTTCTTTAAAAAACTTAATTACGGTTCTGATTCCGGTTCTGGTTCTCAAAAATTTCGAATAACGGTTCTTGTTCCGGTTCCGGTTCCAAAAATATAAAGGTTCTATCGGGTTCCGGTTCCGGTTCCGGTTCCGGTTCGGATCCCTGGTTTTTTCCATCGTCGATCCATCGCGATGTAAGTGAACACGAAAATGAACCGAACTGATTCCAATGCACTTTTTATGGGGTGTGGAATTTAATATGAGGGGCGTGCGTTTTGGCCTTGACTTTTTTTTATCAAGACCGTTACTGATGCGAGGGAAATCACTTAAATGCGAGCCTGTGAGATATTTGCGGAGTAAGTTACAAGTTTCATAAGAAACCGTTGGGTATCTTCAAATACAGAAAACACGTACGGAGCTGTACGGATTTGTTGTTTTGAATTATTTTACTTGATTTTTGCTGCACTGCAACACAAAAAATAGATTTTAAATTCGCTATAAGCAACAAAAAGTAGATGCCACTTTAACAGGGAAATTTATCGTGTGGGTGGACACACTTTTCAGAATGCAAATAAATTTAACAGTAGAGAAAAGGTCAAATCGAGTTTGAGTGTGCAAATCACCCACCTATACACATCCGCGGCCCATCTCCGAACGGCATGTAGGCGCACCGGTGCCTCGCCGCCCGGTTCTGCTCGTCGAACCGGTCGGGCTGGAACCGGTCCGGCTGCGGGTAGAACCGCGGGTCGTGGTGGAGCGCGTAGATCGGCACGACCAGCCGCGTGCCAGCGTCCAGCGTGACACGCGTGCCGGGCAGCGTGTACGCCTTCGTGCAGACTCGCGACAAGTTCGGGATCGGCGGGTATTTACGCAGTGTTTCTGTGCAAGGAATATGAAGCGAGATGAAATTATCGTGTAGTTTTTTTTTAGCGAGGCTCCGACATTTTCAATTACGGATGCTGAGTGCTGATGCGAGGCTTCGAATGTTAAAGTCAACTAAATTGTGATTTGAAGAAATTTCGCTAGCGTAAAATGATCTCCGATCTCCTATACACTTTAAAAAATCTAATTACAAAAAATGTCAAAGATATATCAGCACAGAAAAAGCGTTTCCATACATTTTAAAATAATGATTCACTAGTGACAGCACTGAACCCTGAAGCGCTGGAGAAACTGTTTGAATTTCATTTTCTGCATTCATAGAAAATCCTTATATTCGCAGTCAGTTTTTTTGTTCTTTCAATGCAGTGCCCGCGCCACTAAATTACCACAACACGCGTGAAGACACAAAGATAAATGACCCGCGTGGCGAGCGCGCGCTTCTTATTGCTGCAGCGAAATCATGCTCACCGGCGACAACTTTGTCCAGATAGGTCAGGCTTTGTACGGCTTCGTACGAGATGCGACCATTATGCTGCCGCCGGACGGCGTCGAGTTCCTCTTGGACCCTTGCCTGGATCTCGGGATTTACCGCCAGCTCGTGCAGGCAGAAACTCATTGTTGTCGACGTTGTTTCAAAACCGGCGACGAAGAAGACAAACGCCTGCGCTGCCAGCATGTTGTCGGTGAACTCTGCAAAAACAGCACGCGTGGTTCACGTTGCGTTGCGCTGTGCGCCCGGACTTGGACACGCCGCGAACGCACGTCACGTTGCCAACAGATATGAAGCGGGACACGCTTTTTAAAGCGTATAGTTTTTTAGCAATTGAGAAGCCGACTTTAGGATCTTGTATCTAAAGTTCGCTGGACTTAACCGATAGTTTTAACCACCTACAGCTGATTGGCTGCCACCTTGGCGACGCCTTGTTGGGTAAAAGTTCAAATGCCGTTTCGAGTTTGTTAAACCAGCCATAAAACAGTTAAATAATAATTGCGACATTTTTAATTGAAGTTGGCGAAAGAAATGGGCCGGGAAATATTCGTGCAAATGTCTGTTTAAATTTGCCTAGCGCTATAAAGAGCGTGTTCCTTGTCGATTAAATTATCATTCGTTTAAATATTTTAAGCGCAAGCCAGTTAAAATCCGAGCGAGCACTCTCGATGCTTCCACAGCGCACCGCGGTGGCCTCTCCGACACAAACTCATCAATAAAAAGTAATTAGGCCCAGAAACAAACCTTCGTGAGCTTCTTGCAGAACGGCCTCAATATCCGGCCGCTGTTCTTTCCCGGCCGCGGCGTCGTCGCCGTCGAGTTTCCCTTTATCCTGTATCTGAATGAGAAGCTGCATGAAATCGTCTCTCACCACGTTGTTTTTCCGTCGGTACTCCACCGTCTCCTTCACGGCTCCGAGAAAGAAGGATCGCGACTCCTTCGTCGCTAATGACACATTCAAATATTTAGAGAGCGTCGGCAAGAAAAGCATCGCCCACCATTTCATTTTAACCGATAAAGATGGC
Organism: Nemurella pictetii; assembly: GCA_921293315.2. NCBI lineage: Eukaryota > Metazoa > Arthropoda > Insecta > Plecoptera > Nemouridae > Nemurella > Nemurella pictetii. The sequence continues at coordinate 5,955,084 of OV121118.1, read as the reverse complement.
GTCTCAAATAATTTACGTCCCATTAGTCTGAATTCCGAGTTTGGATTCGCCATCGAGTTGAGCTTGAGCCCGAACGCGCATGTGCCTATCACGTCCGTCGTGTATCTTGCCATGAGTTCCTTCATCTCCAAAGAATCGCCGCGCTTCGCCGGATGCTGCAGATGCTCGACCAGCTGCTCGGCGCAGTCTGCGATGCAGTCGAACATGGCCTTCATCCGCATCGACGTGAAAGTTGGAGTAAGTTTCATCCGCAAGTTTCGCCAGCGCGTCCCGCCGAGGTTGAACAAGTGCGCGGACAGGGGGTCAGCCTTCTCGTTCACCGGATAGCCCCTGTCGTGCCAGTGCGCGAAGTCCTTGATGCAAATCTGTTGTATCAACTGCAGATCGCGCACGAGCAGCGCTGGCCGACTGCCCGCGTAGTACCCGCCGAAGTCGTGTCCGTCGAGGGCGTTGTACAGATCCTGCAGACTCTCACCGACCGCCCGGCGCATCAGGATCGTGCTGCGCGTGTTGCCGAAGAAGGGCTCGGGCGTGAGAGAATGCACCCCCTTTTCCTTCCAGTAGACAAACTTGGAAGTGAGACGCCGGTAGGCGAGGGCGATCGCCGCGGCCATCAACAAGGCAATCGCCATCAGCTCGAAAGCGGCCGGCACGTCGAAGAAGAGACCCATGCTCGACGCGCTCGGCTATTCTGATAAAATCTAACAAGCTCGAGAAACGACGAGCTTCTAAACAGATCGCGTTTTTTTTTTTTGAAACCTTACGCTCAAGCTGTGCAAGTTCCCTCAGCTAATCAATTTCTTTTGTTTGGTTTTTCACTATTTGCTCGTATCTGGTTGCAACCAGATCGAGGTGTTGATAGCCGCGCACTATCAGCTTCACACGGTTCGACAACACTTCTCGCTCGAATTAGAGGCGGTCGAGTGTTGCAAGCTCGCAGATTGCAGCGATACTGGAGTCGCGTTCGGTGCGCGACGCTCTAAATGCGTGAATCGTGATGGTAGCAAGCTGATTGTCGCCGGTGAATCACGCGAGCGAGATGACGATGCCCCAGCAATTTTATCTATTCGTTATGCAACATGGACACAGAGAAAAGATTTTAATTTCGGTTGTTATTTACGTATATGAACCGTCAAAGCTGTGTGCAATTCATTTGCTTTAATTCGATACTCATTATTCACTTTTTTACAGTCGAGTTATTCAAATTGTGAATGATGAGAATAATTCTAAATTGTTTCATTATTCCATCTTTTTGTCGAACATCAACATTCACTGAGAGATTGCTTGATAGATTGAGCTGCTTCTATGATATATGCATTGCATTTTACGTCTATCGGCCTCAGAAACCTCTCATTGATTTTATTTCTGCTCATTAGCAGCCGTGCTAATTACTCACACAAACACCAATGCTGATAACATGGCAGTTATTCGATCCACTCTTATATTTCTATGAATACTCATTACCAATAAATCTTTCAAACTTGAGTTTTTTTTTTCTGAATACAACTCTTCATGCGAATGGCTATATATTATGCTATGCATACTCGATTCATCAAGCTCACTCCTGCAAGTATACTACATCATTGTGTCGTTATTCATTAAAGCCCAGCGATGAGACAGAAGCATCTTATTGGAGCTTTAAATGATCCTGTTTAAAGCTCTAACTAGCTCTGCTATCGAGTGGCGAGTAAAGGCTGGCCATCGCTGGTTAATTTTAGCAGCGTAAATGTGAGCTGGAAACATTGATATAGCGATAAATCTGTGCGTTAGCCCGTGTCGTTGGGGACTTGCCCGGTGGCTTTATGACGAGCAGGACAGGGCCAGGGACAGAGACAGGGACACCGACATTGTGGTACAGTCCGTTGCATCGCATTATTCCCTGTCATTAGCTAACGAAACACTAATTCTGTTTACATCACCGCAAAACATTCGGCCAGGCTTACGCGGTTGAACAATTAATTTCTCACCGCATGCTCTGGAAAGGTTAGAAAAATTAGACCGTTGGATGTGGGTCCAGTAAAAAAGTAATGCACGGGATGGAAGATAAATCTCGCGCTAAAAGTCTAACTTCTCAAAGTTAGTGCGGCTCGGCCCGTAACAAAAATGCGCGGATGATATTATTTTATGGGATATAAATTAAACACGAGTTACTTTTTGATCAAGTGCGGCTAGGAAAACCACGTAGAACTTGCAAGGAGAATGTTCGCCAGCGATCAGTTGCAATATAACAGCATAATCGGAGTTTTCGCCAGAGATGGTAAAATTGAGTAAAACAAACTTTTTCGCAAACTAAGATGGCGATATAATTTTTCTTTTGTGATCTATCTATATATTCTTTTCGTCGTCCAGAGGTTTCCTGGAAATACGCCAAATCTCTGTTTAGATTTAGTGACTTTTGGTCACCACGTTTCCGTCCATAAAGTATACGGAAAGAATGGGGCTTTGGTTGAGGGGATGGCACAACGTTTGTTTTATTGTGTTAATCTATTGAACATCAGGCGTCGGTTGGCCATTTGTTGATCAAACTATTATATATCTTATTGTTGGATAGAAATAGTCTAGCTTCCGGCTTGTATTTATGCCCGCAACTTTTGTTGCTCGTCTTCGAGAAAGTCAACAGAGAAACAAGTGGAGCGGTTAATTTTCCAGCGCGCTTGTTGTCCATGCGACTGCGGTGGGGGACACGGCAATCGTGTCAAGGGTCGTCTTCCGTTTCAGGCAACGAATAAGGAGCTCGTGCCAGGATTGATCTGGAGATACGTCAGTCCGGCGACGTCACAAACACAGGAGAATGCTTAATTACACGTGAATAAGCCCGAAGTGGCAGTCGAGGAGATAATTTAATTAGCTTTCAATGAGACGAGATAAAAGAACTATCGACCGAGAGTGTAATTGAAGAAATCTTTTGGAACACACCCTTACTTTGTGTGTATGTGACAGACTGAAACAACATGGACGTCGACAATGGTCACTGCTAACAAATTGTGTTCGGATTCCATTTTATTAAACGTTAATGAATGGTCAATCAAGTAAACTGTGATGAATTGAGTACAAAACATGGAACAAACTGTAATTTGATTAAAAAGTCAGTTTTCCACTCAAATTTTGTCGCATTAGGATGAACTATAGATCAAATTTACGCGCCCGCAATCGAAACGCGGGAGATAGTTTCAAAAATGTCCTATTCTCTGTTTATAAAATTCATTCGCTTTTATTTTCGGGAGTTCTTTTTATCTGGGAACCCCCGCAACTTTGTTGCCATTCATAATTGTCCGCCCTGCTGGTACGGTTATCTTTTGTGCTTCATACGTACAATTTGAATCGCATACATTCACAAATCTCATTACGAATTGTTGTTCTACACTTGCCGCAATCGTTGGGTTGTAAAATGTTTCTATACATTTATATGCAAGGTCAAGGTCAAAATAAAGTCACATTAATGAGTTTCACATCACACAAGGGAGGTAATAGACAATGTTGAGTACAATCCAAGATCATTCATTCTGATCTCCGGAAATATTTGTAAAATATCTCGGCAAGAGTCTGCGTTGAAGTAAGCTCCGTATGGCAACAATACGTCGTTCGCTCGTGATCCCATCGTTCGCTCGTGAAGTGAACCACAGGGTGGCAGACGTCGCGACGCCAGGCGTCGGTAATCGCCAAACTATTGCCCCGGCAAGCGAAAGTTGAACTCGTCTGGTCGCAAGCTCGGCCAGACTCCCACCCCGCCAAGACGACCAACGACTTTTTGATTTCTTTCGCATCCCCTATATGGGAGAGATATTTTTTATAGTCAGCCCATCAAAATTATATGGCAAAATAAACGGGCGCTTTACAGTGTTCTTAAAAAAGCACCGGAGCGTGAAGAAAATTTTAGTTTGAGGTTGTATAGAATATAGATTTAACGATAAAGTCGGCTGGAAAAAAAATATCTTCGCTCTCTTGTACAGAATATAAAATATGGCTCACGCCTAACACTCGCCAAGTGAGTTTTACTAATTCGAGATTACGCGCTGCATGGAAACAAGTATACAAATTACACCTTCTAATCCACTAGGGCAGAATGTTTGTTTTTTAAGCAGGGAACTTCCCCATGTCAGCTAATCCGAGTGCCCACACTCTTCACAGCAGCGCAGCGTTGGTCTGTATCGCGGCTCCCGGAGCCACGTCGAATTCTCGCCGCTCATAATTCGATATCGACGAACGATTTAGAACCGCGTGGCACTGAAATGCGCGTAATGATATATAAACCCTCGCCGCCAGTCCACTGAGTCGAGAAAGAAGTGAACACAATGGCGTAACTTTTATCAAGTTATTACGCGGACGATCTTTCTTGTCGCGGCTGTTTTCACGCCGCGGGTAATGGACGCGGTCCGGTCAGAACTTGCTAGTGGAGGTGCCGGGTTTCATATTATGACTTCATGTCAGACCCGGGTGATATGTGTGTAGTTTTCTATTTCTGGGGGAAAAAATAGAGTAAAATAGCTATGTACTGTTCTGTTACATGCTTTTACTCGTGTCTCCCTATATATTTTCCAGTCTCGCTTCTTTATAGAATGATATATATCTATGAACGTATACTGTTTCTTAAAGTAATAGCCATGCGAAAGAAACCGAAAATGTACTGTTACAAGGCGTTTCTTCTATATTTCGGCAGCACATCGGTTGGCAATATCGAGACTACGCCGGGAGCATTATCTGAGCCACATATACCCTGCAGTATCATTCCACTGGCCCCGAAGTGGTAGAGTAAAGGAGAACGAAGGAGAGCGTTCAGCGACGAGCGCCTAAAATGACCACTGGCTACTCACTGGTAATGGCTCGGAATATAGATATGCCGCATAAACGACTTTAGCCGGGATATATATATACACCGAAGTCTAGTATTGCTTTTGTAATATCAAACATACGTATTTGAAATTCTATTCGCTACGGCTACGGCACGAGATGCGAGAGAGGGGGACGAAAAAAAAGTTCAGGAGTTTTTATTTTCATTTTATCGCTCCTTTGTGAGAATGCTTTTACTATTGTTGAGCTTCGTGCGATGGAAAATATTCATTCTTACTTACCACACCACTCGTCAGATGAATACCGAAATATCCGTGCTCGAGCGTGGCCCAAGACATTGATCATTTTGCATTCGCACCTTCGCCGCTTGCCCGTCCAGACCCTTGTTATCGAGTCCGAGCTTCGATGTCACTTGCAGCACAACCAACATGGCTGCTGAGCAATAACAACGTTCTTTTTCTCTCGCTCTGGAGCAGGAAACGTTCTCGAAACAATCTTGAAAGTGCAGCACAAAAGGCTTAATGCGCTGACCTAGTCAATAAACGAGTCTGTTTCCTCTCTGCTCTGCGGATTTTTTGCAGCAATGGTACACTACATCTTATCAGATATAAATATAAGGATACTTGAGATTTGAATAGAAACTGTTTTCTAAATCGTTACAAAGCTTGAGCAAAACGAAAGATCGTATTATTATTCCTAGCTGAAGGTGCTCTGCTCTTATATACATTTAATAGCAAATATAGGGTATTATTTTCGTCCTAATGCAGAAACTACCAAGTATGTTTTGAACTTAAACCCCTTTAACTGGTATTAATATTTCGTGATAGAAAAAGATTTAACATATTATGAACTTAAGCCCATGCTCAATACGAATCTGCGGTCGATATTTGAACTTATAACTTCAAAATAGAAACAAAATGGATGTATTGTAGTCGCAAAAGATTTTATTTCCAAGCGCTGGAGGTATGCCGACGATTTCCACCTGAAATTCTGTATATTATTTTCTAATGCAATCCATTTGTAGGTTGAAAAGATTTGCGGACAAAATACGCTATACGTTCTTTATTTCAGCAAATGCTCCCCGCAGTGAACGCAACGGGCGGACACGGTTACAAGCATTGTAGTGGAAACTCGATAGAAAATAATATCACCGTCACCGTAATGTTGCGTGCTTTTTAAAATGTATTTTTCAAAGGATGTTCGTACCGATCACGTGTACACCCTCTTCATTTGCATGCTTGCCCAAAAAACAACGCGTTTATATCTGAACAATTATTGACCTCAATCGAAACAAACCCGAATGAACATTTCAACACTTCTGTTAGAGGAAAACTGGGTAAAATTATTATCTGAAGTTAAAACAGATATTAGGATGGGACATAGAAATTCACTTTTAATATTGTTTCATTAAAACACATATAAAGATGGCATATTCATTGCAGATCGTTTAATAGAATAAGTAGAATAAGTAGCGTTATAAACAGCCATTCCGTGTTCGGTATTCTGTTATTGTCAGGCTCTAATCCTCGAGTGGGCGGACAGTTAAAACAAAAATTAGCTATAAAAAATATCCGCCAACGCAAAGTATTGACAGTTTATGAGTTCCGACAGTAGCAAACACAGACGCAATAAAAGCGACAAGACAACCATTTCAAACAGAGCACCACACAAGAGCGCTCCTCGTTAAATGTTGCACACCAATTATCAAGCATCGCTAAAAGAACCCGCTAAGCGCGTCCCGACGTCTGTCTGCGCGACGCATTTTTTCTGCAGGTTGCACGTCCCCTCGGTGTCGACGCGCGGCGTACTCGACTTGAATCGCGAGTCAGCTGGTTACACATTCGCATGGCCCACGAGACGAATTGAAACGCCCCGTTTAAAAAGCTGCAACAGCACAAATAAGCCTTTATAGCAGCGAAACGACGCCGGCGACGCCGACGACGACGCCTGCGAGGCGTTTTCCGGCTCCAGAGAGTCGCGATAGCTGCGGAGAGGACCATTATGTATGTGTCACGGACGCCATGTAACGCTACCACACTGATATTATCTCTGTGCTAGCTTGCAGCTTTAAGCCTTGACTATGTATTACTTCAATTTTACTTCCTTCAATTAATATCTTCAATAACAGGTGTGCTGTATTCATTTGGAAAAACACACAACGTCGCAAAGGAATCATTATTGAGACCTAAAATAACCGAAATGTATACTGTAAGTGGCCTATTTAAAAGGTTTTCTCGCTGGGAAGCCGTCTCTGGCGTCAACATTTTTTTTTCCTTGATTAATTATTTTAGTTTATCCGAGACACAATGAGCGATGTCTGCATGCATGTAGACACACTTTTCATTACTCAAGTACACGGTCGTCGGCTAATCGTGGCCGCTTTAGATGTTTTCCCAACAAGCGTCAATCAAATGAGAGTAAAAAACACCCGGCAAAGACAAGAACAAACGCGGTACGCTGCGAAATCAACATGGCCGCTGCACACACACTTTTCCATGGCAGACGGTCGCTCCGCGTCCAGCGGGGCTCTCGCTTCCGACGACGTCCTTTTCCAAAGCGGCGGCCAGATGTGCGCCGGCTACGCGCGGCCGGGGCTGCAGAGGTCGCTATTGGGCCACTGGGAATCACACCCGGCCAAACGGCGCGGGGACTCGAACTTTTCCGGGCAAACTCGCCGCGCGAATCACACGCGCACAGTGCCTCCTAGACGATTTCTTTCACATTCGATTCGATTTTCGTTTCCGTCCCAACATATTTTTAAGTGAGAGATATTTAGATATTTTAAGATATCATGTGTACTATATTTCTTAGTCCAATTCATCGTGATTCTCTGTGGGGAATCTTATATAAAATACTTTCCACCACAAATCTTCCTCATAAATCACTTTAATCGCATTCTAATGTTAATTAATTGGTTGTGTTTCTGGCGTTTCTGCAAAGCGGGCAAATTTAGAGTCAGTATAATGATAATTATGTAAATCCAGCTTTAACCAACCTAAGACTGGCATCCATATTAAACAATGGCATAACCATTTCAATTTTCGTTCAGGTTCGCTGATTTTTCTAGGGAAGAACGCTTTTCTTTGTGTGCGCGAAGAAAATATAACTTAAATATGCAAGGTACTACACAGCCCTTAAAGACATCTGCTTTAATTATCATATTTCTCATTTAGATAACTAGCCCAAAACGAACACCAATGGCAAACGCAGCCTCCGAAATCTCTCTGCATGGCCACGTGGACCTAAAGGTCTTAAAGCTCCCCATTATTTAGTCAGCTGGTCTGCTTCTAAGCGGTAGCACTATTATTTGACTTATTATCTAGCAGATTATACCCAAAACGCTCCATGCTCGCACCGCACAGAAGCGAGAAAAGTGATACGCTTATACGTAACGCTAATAACGTGAGGGAGAGGGTAAAAAGATACTGGTGTGCACGCAACCGCACAAAAATAATGATTTAGTCTGTTTCGAGCCCCGCACCACGGAGCCACCCAAAACATGGGTAAATATACGCAATTATCTAAACTCGCAGCAAGCCTCTAAATTTATACAACTCTCTGTACAGTAATTACTGGCAATTTATTACGTGGTAATTGCGCTTGGCCCTCGCGGCGGCCCGTTCTGTTGGCAGGAAGGAAGGAAGGGCGAAGGGGAAGGCCAGGAGGAAAACACCTTTTGACCGGGAGTTGTTATTGTTATCAATTATTCGACTCGGCCGATATAATTAGTACGGCACACAGCTAGGAAGCGCATGCTTTAATTCATTAAATAACTATTAAATAGCTGGGTTCGGGGTGGTGGGCGGCTATGCTAATTTCGGCGCTTAAATAACGTAAAGGTGGTAAAGGTGGGACAGGTTATGGGTTTATTTATGGTTGAATTTGTAGCGCAATGCAATTTCTGATTTCGCTTGTTCAGACTTGGCTTGTTGGTCTTGCTGTATCGCTGCTGTGTGATCGCACGGCGCCGGAAAATGGCCGAGCAAGCAAAACGACGAAAATGACCGCCGCTCGTTTTATTTTCCTAGCGGTCGCGCGTTATTGAAACTTTGACGGAAATCGAGAAAATGGTGGAAGTTGGATGGCACGTTTGTAATAAAGTATTTCGACATTTTATGCTAGGAAGCAGCAAAGGTGCAATTGCTGTTATGTATTTATACTCAATCTACAGCAAACATGATCAAAATCTACTACGAGAGATATCCAGCTCATGAATAGTATAACAAATTCTATATGGAAGTGCAGTGCGTCCTACATAACTAACGCAGATCCTCATTAACTTCAGCGTAATTTGCTAATTGGCATAAAGCATCGATATTTTACTTATTTTAATAAAAATCGACAAGACATGATTAAAATTAATGATGTCATATTCTAATGCACTGCTGTCAAACGCGAATGCTTGTTTAACAGACACCAGGCTTAGGAACATGAACCACCTTCAAAGATATCTAAGAATAAAGTCTAGTTCCTTCTGTGCATGAAATTTGTTTGGTATGCTTGTTTTTCTATGCTTAACCCGTGTAGCAATACTTCTCATGTCAATGATGCACCTTAACTAAATGAACGAACACTGCACTATAAAGAGAGTTGCATCAACATACCTAGCGCTGTTGAAGGATTATTCGTGTCTCACATCTTCTAGTGTCACCATTGATTTCGTGACAAGTTAACACAACTAAATGTCAGGAGAGAAAGCTTGTATATTGCGGACGGCATTCGGAACGATACCTTTAACGAAACAATCTCACATCTCAAGCTGGAATTTTGTGGACTCCAATTTAACATTGGCGTTGAAAACTAATATCCGCCAACGGCAACGTCTTTCAAAACAATTTCCTTGCTGTAATTAGGTTTCATTCATTACCGTGAAAACTTGCAAAACAATGCCATCCTTTCTGAATCTCTAATATTCTTGAAATTACACGTGGGCACTGTTCTTGCATTTTAAATATAAATGCTACTTAAGAATTTTTACTTAGTACAATTAATATGTGTATTTAAACAAGACTTTAGCGTGTAGACAAGACTTCAGGTGGATGTAAAGCCATTTCATTTGTTTGATTTGAACCCTGCAGGGAGTAATTTTCCTCTCGCTTCGACTTTCCACGAATATATAATTTGAAGGAAGGGAAATGGCGATGCTAGGTGTTGATTTTTCCATGTATGTAAGCATTCCCAATACGAAATATACTTCCTCAAAGAAAACCTGTGGCCTCCTGTTTAAAACTGTTTTTGGCAGAAAAGTGCTATTTGTGAATTGACCAAAAACAATTTTTAAAACGCTATCGGTATATCTATAAAATCTAATACACAGATGAAGCTCTAGAATCGAACAAAATACTTCAATAATAAAGACAGTTATTCTTAATTTGCAAGAAAAACCAATTAAATGATTCGGGTTCTCAAGGCGCCAAGTTCCCACACGTCTCGCATTTGGCCTCGGCGTCGCTAAGCGGAGAACGAAATGTCCTATTATTTTCACGATCGTAAGCAATCAACATTACGACGTGTTCCCTACGCCCTCACTACATCGAGACGAACATTCCAGTAATTGCTTGGTCGGTAATATCGGAAAATCGAAAGAAGTAACATTTGAAAACGATGCAACGTATCGTTAAGATTGCTCGTGTTGCAGCCTCGCGGCTAATGTTCTGCTGCAACTGTTGTACAACGACCCACGCCGCCAGCGCTACGCCTGGCGAAGTGAACGTTATTTCTGACAATTGGTCGCAGTCCTCGAGTTAAGTTCAGAAACCCTTTACACTTCGACCAAGTTCTGTTACCATCCCAACCATAACTCGTGCACACCGGCCACTAACGTAATATTCGCACCGATTTCACTTTGTTGCTTTACGAGATTTTAGAACACGGACTAATTTTAGAAAATGTGTTTGCCCATCACTTAGCGGCCTCGCGTACTACGCGACGCGAAGCGACGCGACGCAATGCGTTGAGATGCTATGCGATACGATGCGATGCGATGCGATGCGATGCGATGCGATGCGATGCGATGCGATGCGATGCGATGCGATCATGCGATGCTACGCGACGCTACGCGATGCGATGCGATGCGATGCGAGCACCGTGTACTCATCCTAGAGACCTGCAACCACCGCCGAGACGCCCCCTCGTCTCGAGAATGGGTTAACTTTTGACAAGCCAAAACATAATAATTTCTATAACGACGCCAAATACGGCACTGAGTTCTCTAATTTAACATCCAAAGTGGGTTTAACTTTGGGGTAATATTAGAATCTTGAAGCATTACATCGGCAACTTCAACACAGGTGGTTGGTTTTTGTTGCCACCCTACCAATTTGAGGAGGAAAAGTTCACCGCATCGTGTCGCGGCTGCCTCCGTCGCCGTCATCGCCGTGCTGTTCGCTCTCCACAAAGATCAGAGTAATGTTATTCTTCAAAGGCCTCAATCAAGCTTAATTCGCCACGCGGCCCATCAGCCGCAAGTGGCGCCTGTAATTAGGATGGCTGGATGCAGATTCCCAGCTGCGGAGGATTCATCTCCGCGCGTGTGAGATTGGTGGGGGTGGGAGGGTTGAGGGTCGTACACGATAATGAAGACGTGATGTCTGGAGGTGGCAAGGGACTTGATTAGATCACAAGTGTGGTTGTCACGGGTACAAACTGGTGTCGAAATTATGTCTCGGAAGTAGACATGGCCCACTGTCTATATCCCAGCCTGTGGATTATCTTGGGACAATCATGTCTAATGCGAAGAATATGGTAATGCAGAGAGGAAAATATCCCAAATATCGTTTCATATATACACCATGCAGATTGCAGCGGGTGTCATCTCATTCCGGCTTGAGGCTTTTGGCGCACGGTTTAGTCTGGCTTGTAAAACAGCATTAGGATAGGTCGCGCCATGCTCGGTATAAGCTCGTCTCATCGTCCATACATATTTTATCCAGGCGACGACAATGGGGACCCGAAAGCTAAAAAGAATCCCAGAAGCAAACATCACTTGCAGAGAAATGAAAGATTGGTATCCGTCACTTAGATAAATAATTCAGGTCAGGCGTTCAGAAATAAGGAACTTTAAATTATTTGTCGAGGAAATTTATCAGTTTCATCAAAATAGTTTCGCTCTTTCGTGTAAAATATATATAGAAACTTTCATTTTTCAACCTTATCGCCAATGCACGTTCCAGCCAGCAATTCTGTCGACCTTTGCTGTTAATTGCCTGGACCTTTCAAAGTTGGACTGGACAACATGATATTTACGTGTGGTAAAGCCGAGCTTGAAATAGCATTGACTGCCCCCTGGAGATTCTCTCTCAGCTCTCTGACGACCAAATTAATGCACTCCGGGTCCCGGGCGCAACATCTGTTTGTGATGGATAAATAAAATGTTTACTCGCCCAGTGTCTAGTGAATGAGAAACCCTGGGTTTCATGAAACTGCTAATTGGTTTTCTCGTATTTCAATAACAAAATACAACTCGATATCAAGAATCACGGGCGCTCGTTTAAAAGTTTAAGTCGAGTTTTGAGGTACAAGTAGTTAGCAAGACTCACCTCGCTCGCTTTCACGTGTTCCGTACAATTTGAAACTGCTCATTAGTGAAAAAACAGAAGTCAACATGAAATGTTTAATTATTTGCCCGATGAATTACGCCACTCGAGCATTATGTAAATTTTAATGATTATGAAGTTTGCACTAAACTAGATTTTTCTGCGATGCCACAGGAAAAATAGAAAATGTCAGATGGCGACTCGGGAATATGGAAAGTCTCGTGGAGGCTTCCACGTGTGTCGCAAGGGGGTGGGGGGAGGAGAGACGAAAAAACAAAAAACGCAATTTATTGAAGCACCTGGAGAAAAACATGGGCCTTACATCCGTGGTCGATATTGATTGAAAAAACTCTTCCGTTCTCTGTCACGCACGCATTGTTACTGCGTGCCACTAGCAAGAAAATATGCGTTACTTGCCGCAGTAAAAACCATGTGATATTGGGCACTGAACTGTTGCCTGGAAACACTGCTCTCCACAAGAGTAAACACTGCCCCGGATGCACAAAGAGCTATTTCTTAGTGCAACAACTACCCGAAAGAAATGAGCGAGTATCACAGTTATTCATTTGGAAACTAAATATTTTTAGTTGAAGATGCTTAGTTGAAGAAAGTCACTTGAAGTTAAAACATTATGATGCATCAATATATCAAATGACAATTACTTTAATTGTCAGTGGTTTTTGGAGAGTTACAAAACTCTGACTTTTTTCAGCACAAAATAACTAATAATTGTAATCCTTAACAGCTATGTTATATTACGGACAAGTACAGTGCTGCTAGAGCGAGTCTTGCGCGTAGCTGCAAATGCAGCGCTGTCAGCGACGACAAGGTGAAGCCGGGTGGAGAGCGGCACAGGGTTAAAAGGTTCTCCAGCGATCATCCCCCGCCATTTCACCCCCTAAGCTCTGGCAATGAATCGGGAAAAGCACTCAACAACGGTGACATGGAGCAAAACAAAAAATGCTCGCGCCGCATACAAAACACTACTTTTTCGGATACTCTCGCCGCTTTGAAATAGAAGTTTCCTCTTTAGATCGCGCCACTTTGATCATTTTAAACGATACACAAACAATTTGATCTTTAATACGTCTTGAACGGCTCGTTTCGTTTAAGACTATGAGCTCGATTAACAGCCGGTTTCAAATTGATTACACATGCCCGCTTGTTCTTGAACTGAGCAGTTACGATATTTGCCAAGCCATGCTGAAAATTATTGTAACGGTCGGGAAATCTTTGGTGAGTTCAACCAGAACATTATTTCCCGAAGGGGAAAATTCGTTCTGCCATCATAAAAGTTGTGTTCCTTGGAATGTAATAATCCCTGAGCAGACGTAGCACGGCAGTAACATGCAGTAAAAAAAAACCTATGCCCGTCTAAATTATTACCTGTGCCAGCCTAGACTATGGCCACTTTCCCGTTTAATGCTCGCTCTTAATTAGTAAAGGATAATTTGGAAGACAATAAAGATGCTCCTCTACTGGAAACACATCACATAACTAACACAGCGCGAGGTGTATTCTCGTTCGACGCTCGCGAGCAAAAAAGTCGAACTGCATACCCACCCAAGCGCTCTATTTTCTTTTTCAATGAAATAATGGTATTTCAAATTCGATTCAGGTGCTCAATCATTATATACCCCCATTACGCTGTATACCATTTGGATATCAATGCTCTCCAGTGAGTTCGACCTGCATTATGATTATTATTATATATCCTTTAGAAATGTGAGTAAATGGGGGAATTCAAACTCGCGAAGCCACCTCCGAGTAGCATGAAGTATTCGTCGGTTCTCGCGAGAATCACATTAGAGCATGGCTTACATAACTGATCACCCTTTTCTAAACGCTGCTGCCGCGCAGGGAGTTGGCTTTGATGTGAAGGCAGCTGTCAAGTATTAAGACGAATTAGCTTCCTCGATTTCGCACGAGAGATGGCATGAATCGAAATTCTCGCTTTCCTTAAGACCTCGCGCAGAGTTTCTATAATTTACATCGTTTCTTCAGATTCTGCAGAGGTAAATTAACACACCTAACAGTGAGCTTAGGACGCTAAGTTCGCGCAAAGGCCGAGATCACGGTTCGCTTTATAGCATCCTTTGATGGCATCGATTTAACCTTTTAATGAGTCCAACTGATATACCTACTGAAATTTTTGCATGTCTTATATATAATATAAACATTACGTTATTAAGAGCCTTAGGATATAATTTGACATGCTCAGAATGAATAACATCCCATTTCTTTAAAAAATTGCTAAATCATCTTTCTTGAAAAGAGTTTCAACCCAAAAATCTTAAAATTTTCAAGAAATTGGATCCACGCTAATTGTCAAACGGTTCAAATGGTATTCAACCTGATACTCGGTATTCAATAAGGTTGAAAATTGCTACCATCAATTTTCTTTCCAATGAAAAGTTAGACATGGGTCAGTTTTATTTTTCATCTTTCACGAACGATCTCAGATCGACGGAAGAAGAAAAACAAGTTTTTACCCAACTTAAATTGCAATATTCATGACCCAGGGCATTTCTCAGTTTTCCGTTCCTCTATCTACTTAGCACCTGTAAGTTAAACGCGAAAACTCCCTCTGCGAATAATTCCCGCATCTAATCTGATGCCGTGCCTACAGACGTTAACGCGTTGATTTTGTGGGCAAACGCCGAGGCAAATTACTGACGAGGTAATTTTTTCACACAAGGTTATTAGCTTTGACTGTGGTTTAAGGTTGGCGCTCGGGGGTGCAAAACGTGACGTGGCGCGTCATGCGATTGCTCAATCAGAGACCTCAGCCGAGCGCGTTGACTCGAGCAGCGCGTAGAAAAAAGCAGACTTTTCTCGGGCGCCAGCTAGTGGGAAAATTGTCGTGACTTGGAGAATCAAATGTGTTTACAAGACAATGAAGGCTACAATTGGTGTGTGAGGCACGAGACGGGTCAGGAGTTGCGAAAAGTCGTCCGTCTTTTCGTGTTAATTAACTGTAATTACGGCGTCGGTTTACAGCTGGATTTTATTTTTCTAATTTGAGTGGCGAAGGTCAGAAAGTTTCTCGCCCTGATATCAACTGGAGTAAACATCTGAGACGCCAAGTTTTTAATTGTCGGATTTTTCCTCGTCGCTGGTAATTAAGGCGTCTGTTTCTGACTCCAAGAAACGTTCCGTTACTTTGGTGTCTGCGGAGTGGGATCGGATGAAAATGAAATATACCTCCACCGAACTGGGTCAGAGCACATCGAGTCCCATTTCCAAACTGCACCGAACAAGTTGTCGTTAATAACGGTCAATAATTTATGAATTGACAAATCTATTGTCGATGGTAAACTTGTATTTCCGTTTTTCCGCTGCGTTTTTATTTTTCTTGTGTCTCAAGAAGCCCCAACAAAGTTTCACAATGTAATCGAAACGGATAAAAACAAATATCCACAGAAGCAAGTTGTTAATGCAGTTTAAAGTCTCAAAAACTTCGACAACAGATCTGAAACTTTGTCTCTGTTGCAACGCGGAGTCGCATCAGTGAGAAATTTGCTGTCTACTGACATCGTGGCCCCCGCGCCGCGTCATTAATCAATTACGTACACACATCGGAAAAACTCTCTGCTCGTAATGTCCTGCGCTGTAAACATGAACTGTACCTTCGTGACGGAGCCTGGGAATGTCACTTTTTATCCGCATCTCCATCGTCGCGTTAACGATCAATGTCTGTTGCGCCAAAAGCATGCATTCTGAAATAGATTAGGGTAGATTCAACAACGGAACATTGCAATATCTCATTCTTCTGATGTTCTCCAATTGTCATTTGCCTGAAATTATTTTCCACTTAGTGACTCAAGATAAATGACGTATACATCGATAGAATCGTGGCACCTTCATACAATGTGTTAGTAAAACGATGCGTATTGATCGATGCGACACAATTTAGACGACCACAATTGAATGTCAGCAATAAACGATTGAATTTCCTTTCTCCACTCGAGAAAACATGGCCTTCTATCATTCATTAACAACTTCTGCCCAGCCCTAGAACTTACCATCGAAGTGAAGCGTGTAAAATTAAACTCATTTCGACCAATTCGTCAAGAGACAGGTTGAAATCTAAAACTACGGCTTGGCAGCACGATACAATATGGTCTCTAATTGTCGGGTGCATATCGCGTGATTGATACGCTCGGTTCGAATTGATTTGCTTGCGCCGGGGGTAGGTGTGCACTGCACAATGCTCCGAGCAATGCACACCCAGCGCTGTTACTGCTGCTGCTATTGCTTCTACCGTTGCTGCTACTGGCGTGCTGACGTAATACGTGATAATAGGCACATCTAGCCACTGTATTAAACCCCATTAACGGCATGATTGCTCATGTAATGCTAGCTAGGAAATCTAACTACCTGTTCAGATGGTAATGTGGCCGAATAATTTCTCGGCGAGACAAGCAAACTCTGGGTAAGCCCCCTTCAATTAGCAGGAAATGAACGAAATTCGCCGCTCTATATGCCGGTTGTGAGAAAGTCAATTGTAATAAAGCTTTATTTGGTGCTGGCACGGAACGAAATAAATGTAACATGTGGATAATTAAGAATCGAAAGTTTTGTGAACATTTAAGGGTGGTTATTTCGGTGGCCGTTTACTTTTCGGAGTCAAATTTATCCTCGCACCGAATGTCAACTGCTAAAACGACACAATGTTGATGCCTGTGCGTTCGCTTGTTTTTATCAGCTACAGTCATCACGGCTAATGACTGACACCCTAATTACATCCGTTTAGGCATCATTACCAAAGTTCAGTCGACGATTCCACGATAAGTATGAATAAACTAACGTAATGCAATCGATACATTTTAATTACACCACGATACAGCCTCTCCCCACGTAGAATAACAGCTACTTTGATTGACACTCAGTTAAAATGTTAATAAAAACAGGTGGAATGGATCACATGCCATAAAGCCTATGAAACAATGCCACACGGTCAGTGCATAGCGCCTTGCATTGCTATCACGTCTGTCCCATCTCATCCATTTTAACATGCGCTAACTCAAAATAAAATATCCCCAAGGGAACAATAACAGCCTCGGTCACATTGACCAATTAAACCACGTCATTTTGTTCCCAGATTTATCATATATGCTATATCATCAATGTTTCCTGCACAAAACTCGGGCTTGTGTGTATTTTATCTGGACCTAGCGCGCTAGCTTTCCACTCAGTAATTGACATTTTATGACATATTCATTTAATAGACTGCGATTCGAGCGACAATTTGCTCGCAGCCGGGCAGATGCAGCGACAACATGGGGAATAGCGGGGAGTGAATTATCGTTGCCAATAACAAGTATTTGTGGTAATATCTTTGAAAAGACTCGGTGCCATCGATTTTTATCACCGCAATACTTTTTCACTATTATGTCGTTACGTAAAGCATCACTATCTATAACCCGGTTTATAGTATTTCATAAAATATAGTTTGGTGTGGTGTGCAAACAAAATCTAGAACTCGCACGAGTGCTATAAACTTAGCCTTTTACCTCTTACGGCCGGCCCTTGGATGTGGCAGCGGCGACTGTTAGACCAGTGTTCTTTTTTACGACAGATTCGATTGGGTTCGCCTGGAGGGTGCTACTGACGCAGTACACCCCCACTGCACGTGAAAATATCGGTTTGTCTGTATCTTTCTTACAAACTGATTTGATTGGCGTGACCTTATTTCTTGACCAGTTCATCTGATAGAGCGTGGCATTCGCCGAAAATGTTTTAAAAGTCGGAAAGACGCTGGGGAGTCTCAATTCAAGTAGGTACTCGTTTCATCAGGGCTTATTCGCAGGGGTACCATTCATCTTGCATTTTTATTCCTTTTGTATTTGCATCATTCACTCGTAAAACTCAGCTAAAAGGCCGTTGAAAAAAATTAAAAGGCAGTCGTAACTGAAATTGCAACACGCTTTCGCGATACTTTGTGCCTTTCACCGTCTTGGCTTTCGGCAAAGGGGGCACTTCATTATTGCCAATACCAAGCCGTCGGGTTTTCCAAAAGGCGTAGAGAATGTCATATATAGCGTCCCGTCCGCCTCTGCTTCTCGAGTCCTGGCTGACAGCAGAGCGATACAGCTTCATTCTCAGCCAACCAGAGACATGATGCTTCATTTATCGAGCGTCCTTCAATTAATGGAAACACTAGCGAAGCTCCTTAGAGAGATTCCAGCGTTGGTCATACTTGGAATACAGACGCCCGCTCAGTTGCATTCTCTTCGTGACCTCCTTGGTCGCTACTTCCCAAACCACAGTATGCATATTGTGCACTCGCTACCCAGAATCACTTGATTTCTGACTTACTATATAGGTACAATGTATTCTATCCTAGACTCATCCATTAACGAGAAATTCTGTTATTGATCGCCATCTTGGTTAATTGTTGAGGTCGATCCAAACCTAAAGTCATGAATATCAATTGGTAGGAAATTATATATTTTATTTGCATTAGATTTTAGTTTACAAATTTCGTTTGTTTAGGTAATAGTAAAATGTTCTTTGGTTTTCCAGAAATGTGCATCAAAGCAATCGGATGGCGTTATTCTGTTCTTTGGTGAGTACTGAACCATTATTTTAATCGCTCAATTCACCAACCCGCGAAGACTCTCTTTGATTTCGCGATCATTCCACAAATATGCTTCACTGCAAAGAATTTTTCCAATTTCCACTTTCAATTTTCGCCATGATATTTTTTCCACGCGAAAGAATGCAACATTTTTGTCGATCGCGGGTGATTTATTACAGCGCTATCGTTCGACGCTATCGACAGCAACGCTGACCACCGGCGCGCCACCGACCGCCGAGGGGTTTTTCTTTCTTGTTTTAATTTCCACCGACTCGCCAGGTTTTCCCATGGCGTTTATCAGCTTCCCCGCGCCGACTCGCATCCAGGGCAAGCGCTAGGAAATGCGTGCGTGTAGCAATTGGCACTCGGAACAATCGGTCACTATTTACCACGATAGCTAATTATCGGACGGGATCCTATCTCCGGCAAAACAGAGGCCCGAGACTCGTTCGAGGAAACGACGGGAAAAACAACCTGGAAGACGCGCGAGGAAAAAGCCATTCAGCAGCGGCTTGAAGCCGGAATAACGGCCAAGATCGAGAGTTTAGATTTCAGAATTAGGTTTTAATTGAAAAAAAGGAACAATAATAGCGACACCATGCGGCAAAAAGGAGCATTCAGCGGGTTGGAGATCAGCTGGTTAGATTATAAACGATGTCCGCGTGAAATTGCTCAGGTTTTCGGAGCGGTATCACGTACTCTCAGAGATATAAACCTCTAACCGAAACGATAACTTGCCCGCGATTTCTCGACCAGAATCAATAAAGACTCGTTAAATTTTGCAATGGAAGTGTTCACATTGGTCGGCATAAATAACGTACTGAGGCGATTGGGTGTAAAGGAATACCTTTAGACCGATATACTACCTCCCTTCCGCAGTACACACTCTTCTTGGAAGGCGCCCGGACGTGTGGGGGATACAATTTACTACCCTCCGCCGCCGCCTCCGCCGCCGCCGATGTGCATAGCCCCAAGGAGCTCATCCAATGCAGTCTATTTCACCTCAAGTCTTGGCCTGAACCCTTTTGTTTTGGGAGCTGTATACTGCATGCCTGGACCGGGATATCCTAGCCCCACTTTGGATTTATTGCCCGGGGTCCTGGATGCTCATGGGGATGGTGGCTGACTCGGGGCACACGCGCATACAATGATGGAGCCAGGGAACACGATACTGGGGAATATTTTATATCGTTTCGTAAGTAGTTAGAAAGTAGACAGCGGTGAATAAATTGTAAATTTCACGCGCGCTCTTTACGGCGAGGAGCTCGGGGTGTTCGGTGTCCACTGTGTAACATTGTGCCATGTACGGTGATTTTTGCATTTCTTCCTCTTTCGGTGGACAAATGGAGTGCGAACCAATTGACCTTCGAATACAATATCGAAAACTGATCATCGAATAAGTTTCCACTTTTCAAAGTTATATTTGGTGGCTCTCTGATACAAGAAGAAACAAACTTGCAGTTATTTCTTTGAATTATTAAGCCACTGCTGATTTCAATGCATAAATTTGTGTATTCAATCCGTACTTGCTGATTTTGGCTTTTATTCGGGGATTTCGTTCTCAGTGTGCATCGGATATTAATTCATCCGTTATTTATTAGCTATCAGCCAGCTCACTGTATCGTTTGTCTTGGGCTGTGTGATATGAATACAGCTTCCCAGAGCGGGGGATTGTTAATTTAGCTTCGACAGCAACCAAATAAACGCCAGCCAAGAGGATTTTTTTCACCTGTGTAACTTTAAGCAAACAGCTGCCGGCCATAGCGATCCAATTAAGCTAGGGCATGCTCATTATTCAGTTAGTGTGATTTTCCAAAAGTTAAACTCTTGTTCCTGGTAGGAAGAGGAATAGAGAGGGAGACAGAAAGAGAGAGGGAGAGAGAGCGCGCCAGTTGTTTGACTGCCAAGTTACTTTGACCTGTTATAGTTTGATTGAGCTCCATTTTATCGATTCTTGATTACTTCTAAAGTTCAACAATAGCATTTGTTTTCGCATTGTACTGATGAGGACGAGTTGTTGAATTTCAAAATCTATAGATATAACTTTTCTATGACATCCAATTCAACAATTCAGTTGTCTGCCAAATTAAGTTTTAATTAATTACAACATATATTGGATCAGTCATAAACTTATACTTCAAAGCATTACGCTAGCTTTTATCATACGCCTCTCATCCTTTGAGTAAAAAGATACAAATTGCGAGTGCTTTAAGAGTCGTATTATTTATCTGACTACCGTCCCAATGAGTTCGCGAAAATAGCTGCACATACAATTGTGCTCTTTGAAATTGTTTTGGTATATGCATTTTCAGCGCAATTAATAATGCTTATTTCGTGTATGCAGCCCGAGCCATTGTTCTAAATTGGCAGCTTCACCTTACAATCTCGTATTTCTTACACCCACTCTGGTACTCAGTCAACAGGCAACGCATCTGACAGCGGAATGCTAATGAAAGCAGATGCGCTTTACAAAAAGATGTCAGAAGACATGGCAATCCTCTTACCGGGCATTTTCGATGATAAATGAACTATAAAGACCAAAACAGTAAAAATAAAAACATCTAGAATAAATAGCAACAAAAATCAACCTCTTTATTTCGTCGCCTCTATACTTTTCTTTCCTGTAGGTAATCATCACCCAGCTGGGCTGCATGTATTCTAATATCGACCCGAGTTCCAATTATCAGTCATTTGCGGTGGCAGAATATTCTTTGTCGTTCTGGCTTAACACACATTTGCATTGTGCTGCGTTTGTGTGTGTTTGTGGTTTCGACACTTGATAAGCCTGCTCGTCGCAGGGAAAATAATTAGCACGTAACATTGCTAATGAACGTGAATCTGACACCTGCAGACATCGGGCGTCGGCGTCGGCGTCGGCGTCGTACGCAGCGCACGCAGGCTCAACGCACGACGCGTGGGCTGCGGCGGCGACCGCAGAAATCTGCGCCAATCGACACCCTGATAAGGCGAACGTCTTGTTCAGGAACAACGAGGTCGAGCGCGTTAAGGAGCAGTGACCCCCAGGGAGTGGCGAATATTTGCGTTTGATTCTACGCTCGGCGAATGATGCTCAACTTTTAATAAGCATTCGGTTAAAGAAAAGATTTGTTTAGCTTTGATTATAGCGGTTTTGCAAATAGTGTCCGTGACAGAAACTCATTTTTAATTAAAAGTGTGTAATCACGAATGTTGGATGAGAGATAACGCTTTCAAGCTTATCATTTCCAGTTCACAGTGTTAAAGAAGCAGGCGAAAATAATGGTCAACAGTCTACGAGTCGACTCATGACAATTTCATATTTCTTACAGCTTTCTTTATCATCCCAATGATGATTTTAATCGCCATGATATTCAAAATCTCATCTTAAATTCTTCTAACTTAGATCGTCTTTTCTACATTCTACATACATTTTACATCTAAATTTCATAATGTACAGAACATTTCACTGTCCCGACATTATAGGGCATGGAATCCTAGCATAGAATGGTGCTGGAAAACGCCTAGATATCTCGACCCTGACTCGAGGGTCTCACAGGGTCTTAAAACAACCCTTGTCGGCTGCACAGCTACCCCTTAAGATCGAACAATCCTGTTACGTGCTACAGTTGCTCAACACGTGAACGCCGAGCGCGCCGTTGAGAAATGTTAAGTAACTACACCGAAAAAGTGTGTGAAATTGAAACCTTCTGACTTTAAACGAGTATTGGGAAATATTTATAGCGTGCTTACCGTGAGGGCTTTTCCAGCGAGGGTACTAAGTCATTTCCTTTTCAGAATTCCCGTGGTTTTCCCTAAACGCCGTAGAACTGTATCTGGAAAACGGGCCATGTTGCGCATATGTAGGTGTATATATAAATATAGCATTCCCGCTAGATGAAAACGAATTTCGAAAAAGTACAAAAGAGTTTTCATGCAAACGAAATTTAAGCAACACCTTTCATCCCCTATTTGTTTTTTTTCATTCTTTTGCCTGGCGTAATGAAGAGTCAGTGTTTGCGTTGACATCTCCGCATACGAGTGACAGGAGCCGGTTGCCTGACAACAGAAAGTGACAGCGACTGGCAAAAGGGTTGTCTAAAATGTCGGACTGCTGGCCTACCCCATGATGGCGGGTCGTGCGAGCCTGCCTACAGCAGGCATGTCAATTAGTTTTAGATCTCTTAGAGCAATCGACTGATAAGGGTGGTCGCCGTCCGATCGCATAGCCCCACCCCACCGTTCCGTCCACCAAAAGGACAATCCGATTTGTCGAATTGATAATCCTGCACAGAAGCTTTTTTGTGTCCTCGCTCCTTGCTAATCCTTATCCTTTGCTGCTTTTTAACCCGCCAGTCGCCACAAACCAATAAGATACCATGATTATCGGATTCTTTCCGCGGCTTTGTTATTATCTTTATAAACATTCTCGTGCGGTTAATGCTCTTACTTGCTCAATTCCTCGACCACTCATTTTGTATGCTTTAATATTATGAACGTTGTATCACAGTAGTTACGTGTTATACATAAAGTCTGGGCCACCCATCCATCTTGCTGCTCTTCTGAAAACCACTCCCACGCAAGAACTGATGTTTCAAATTTGACCTCGTTGTTATAATGCTATAAGTTTGCATTTGGGATGCACCTAAGGGACCACGGTGTGCTCCGATCGAATTAAACAGACCCATTTTTAGGCGAATGTTGGATCCATAGCAGTAACAACCACCGTGTATACTTATACTTATAGGTATGAGTACACACTTTATTAAATTTGAATGTGCTATATGAAAAAAATATGTTTACACATCACACAAAACTTGCCAGCTTCTGTTCAGGGATTTTTTATCCCTCCCCTTGCGAGGCCTTCTTAACAGCCGGGATAGCCGAGGGGTATGTTTTCATTTCTCGAAACACCCGCCATGTAAAAGCGAAGGTATGCACGATCATTGCCTTGAAATGAATCTCGCCAACTTGTTCTTACCATTCGCCTCGATTGCGCTGAGAAATTCGATTAATCTCGAAACTGTTTGAATCCGATTGCTGCAAGACTCATGGCTGAGAGTCTCTGCGGACGAGAGTGCATGCAACAGAGAGAGAGGCTGCGAGGCGGAGGGTCGCCGCCATGTTTGCTGCCGCGCCGGTAGGAATGCATTGAAAGAAACTCTTGAAGTTCTGCTCCATCGGTGCCGACACACATTTTCAAATATTTTCGCGAAATATAATATATTCTCTGAGATTAGCTTCTAAAGGTCATGGGCAAAATGAAGAAAACCAAGGTTATTTGAGAAATCATGTACGTAATTGACGGCAACGAAGGCCCAAATCACAGATTTTTTTAAATATAGAATCGATGAGAAAATGAAAATATTTTTAATCTCTCCTCTCTCTCGCCTTCAGGGCAATCTTTAAAAATACTCAAATACGGTTGAAATCAAAGGTGCGTCTTCCTAGAGCTCATCGATATTCAATTATCGTCATTGGTGGCAATCTTCGAAGTACCACTCGAAAACTAGCATGAAAACAAGTATAAAGAAACTCGAGGAAAACAGTGCAACCAATATAGGTCACAGTTGATTGGATATTTTTTGCGTCTCTTTGCAAATTATTAACACTGCATTTACAATTCCAACCATAAACAACATGTTAGCTTAATTAAAACTGTCATATTGTTTTCATTGTCACGATTTTTAATGAGAAGTCTACACGTGTGCTAGGTCAGTGACAAACAAGCAAGCAAATATCATGGTGCGTGCATACACGGACATTGGCCATTATATAATGGTCTTGGTGGTAAAGCGATTCTAGCAAGCACTCGGCTCTCCAAGCAGCAATTGCTGGTCTCTCCCGACTAGCTGGCTCTCCAAGCAGCAGCCCCAGCCTCCTTGTAGAGTCGTAGCGAAGAGAAATCGCAACCAACTTGGCTTATTATGAGGAAACTTGGGGGCGGACGGTGCGGGTGGCTCGTTCTAATATCAAACAGCGGTTGGTGGGCCCCTGACTCATGGCCTCAACGTCGGATATGAAAAATAGATACGCGGACCTATAATTAAATTCGCATGCTTGTCTCGGGCACGGCTTAAAAATCATCGATCCGTTTATTTGCACGATTTTAGTGCGAATTTGTTGTTGCATCTCACATTTTTCTTGTCAACACTGCGAGATTGAATTAGCTCTTTCCTCTTTATTTTGCATCAGTATAAATTGCTGTCAAACGCAAACACGGGGAAAATTAGTTTTCTTTGGTTTTTCTGTTGACAATTTTTCTGTCTGCCTTTTTTTGCTAATTTATTAAAACATTTCGCCGGGCTAAAGTAACAAAGTAAAGTAAAATATTTGCGGAAATATAAAACAACTCGAATTCGAAAACTCCCATTGTTTATTCGGAGACAAAAGAGATGTGGCAAAGATGATAATATTTTGGCTGTCGGTGAAATAGTAATTGTTGGTGGTTTAGAACTCGAGGAAGTTTGTGTCCGCGCGTAGTGCGCAGTGCGCAGCGCTCCGCGCGAGCAAGCGAGCATAATGCGATTAGGGAAACTTCGCGAACAAGATTTAAAACATCTCTGTGTAAAGCGTTTTGCTATGCAATCGAAAAGCGAACAAAAACCCAGCCAAGATAATCTACGACCAACGAGCAATTTTTTCTTATCGCAGATCAGTTTTTCACATTTTCCAACATTTCCGAACAATATTTTATCGCATATTTTTCGTGAAATATGTTTTTCCCATTCCCGGGAATGAAATTGCAAATAATGTGAATGTGATTCGAATTTCTGATACACATTCTGTTATTTATATTAGTTGTTATTATGAAACGCATTTGTGGTTTTCCGTTCTTAAAATTAAATTGGCAAATTAGTTAATATCTTGCCAGATACCTAATCACAGTGAGCACTTCCGGCGAAAGTTCTTTTAAAAAATCGTACATTCGAACTATAAGAAAGCTCTGGCAGTTGCATGTACGGCATAGATTGTTGTGTTGAACTCCGTGCTCTACGTCGCATGAAGCTGCTCTCGCTAGATACCTACACTGAAGCTGCGACAAATCTACATCTCGACAACAGTGCTCTCTTCTTACAAAGTAAGTTTTGCAAATTACACTCCGAGTTCCAAACAAATCACTTTGCTTATTGCTTGCGTGTCTTTTCCGTCAACACCGCCGTATGAGACGCTAACAGCTTGGTCCACGCCTTAACAGCTTACTCTGTTAAGGATGATGGGGATGTCACGCATAATTTCACTTCAAAATACTGAACGTAAGTCATCTTGTTGATGCTTTCACTTATGCGTCATAAAATTTGACTTCAATTTTTAAATCGATTTTATCTTCTTTTGGAATGCCAAATGTTGATTTACTTTTGCGTCAGTTAATTTATTCGCTAATGGATGCAAAACGGTTAGAGCTTATAATAATTGAATGATACTGCCATTGCTTTTTGATACACGTTTTGAATAACACTGCGAGGAATATGAAATGCGGTCTTGACATTTTTACGAACTTGTTAATTTAGGTATTAATGCAACATCCTGGTAACAAAGGCTTATCAAAATAATATCGAGACATTTCTTGTGTGAGCAAGCTGATGGAAAATCACCCTCGGAAACTAGATGAAATTATCTTTCGTTATTGAAGGTAAATCCCCTTGTTTCGTTTATATAAGCGACACAGCTCCAGATCGATTTCAGACCGCTGCAGAGAAATGATGAATGTAAATGTATCATTTCTCGATGCTTGCACCTATATACCAGGTGCTGTCAGAGGCTGAAAATTTGTCGGCGAGTAGATGGGGTGTTGGTGTGAGATATTCCCTGCTCCCGCGGTCCAAGGGACGAATTGGCAGCGATGCTGGTTGTACCTGTCATATGTCTCCAGAGAGTGTGACCTTTGACAGGAGGACACATTGGTATGTCGCGTCAACTGGAATGTAATGAAAAGAGTCTAGATCGTGTATATGACGGCATACAGCTGACGCGAGGCTTAATATTGATCAGAAGAAAAGGCTCTCTTTCAATTTGTTTGATAAGAGTTATGGAATTGTATAATGAGTTATGTTTTATCTTCAATGATAATTATTTTGATGGGGCGATGAGTGGTTAATGCAGTCATTTTCTGTTTTTCATCTGACAATTGTCGATCCCAGTTCAGTGAGTACTCGAGAGCTGTATGTACAGAGTAAATTGCAGTCCCTCTACGGAAATTTATCCATTTCATACAACTGCTGCACTTATAAAATCGGGGCCGGTCTAGATTACATGATATGGGTCTGCTTAATTTTAGGTATTTAATCAATATTTGAATGTCGACATCTTCATTTAAAATTGATTACACTTATATCTAGGGCTTCAACTCTTTTTATTTATATAAAGTCACGCTGTGATTAGCATTAATAATGTAATAGTATAATCTCCTTTAAGATTCATGGTTGTTCTATAAACGTGTTTGCTCGGACACCTGAGCTGCATTAATCTTACCGTAAAAACTATTCTAAAAAAGTAACTCTATTTTTCAAAATATAACACTTGCAAATCGCATAGATAGGAGGAAAATCGTATTTGCAAAATATTAAAAAATGTAGAAATATTAGACGGGTACATCATAATTACTTGCCCCATCCAAAAATAATGTCACTGCAAAGTTATGGAATATTTCCTGGGGTGATTTTATTC
Source organism: Nemurella pictetii (assembly GCA_921293315.2). Taxonomy (NCBI): domain Eukaryota; kingdom Metazoa; phylum Arthropoda; class Insecta; order Plecoptera; family Nemouridae; genus Nemurella; species Nemurella pictetii. The sequence continues at coordinate 5,927,535 of OV121118.1, read as the reverse complement.
AACCCCTAAAGTTAACCATGTGGGATTTCTCATCCCTCAATTATTCATATTAGAAATTAGTGTTTCCGTTTGACCCGCGTAGCGTAAGAAATATCCAGTCACCTTTTTCCCTAGTTTAATGTAAGGCATCTCTTCTCATTCCAGAAAAGGAACTCCACGTATGTTCTGGTTAGACATACGTTTCTTACAAGTCTCTCTTGCGCTCAATTCCAGAATTATTCTTCAGAGCTAACTTTTCCTTTACAAAATACTGCCGTCAACTTACACTTTATCCTCTTTTTTAAGTGGAGATATGAAACAGACTACACGGATCATTAAAATGTGTTCAACGTGATGCGATTAGTTGCAACATTTCCTATCCCATATTCCCCACAGACGCATGCGAAGCGGAGTCGCCCTGTGCACTCTACTTGCAACTTGCAGGCCAGTCTCGGTACTTTCCGGTCTTCCTCGTTTTGCAATGAATACAAGAGCTCCCAGCTGCGATCGGCTTACTAGCGTGAGTAGAGTCAAGAATGAGAAACAGCTCTGTTCGCCGAAACGAATGTGTGGCAACATACGTATAACTTATTTATGACGTGGGAAGTTTTACTTAAAAAATATCTTGGAAAGCGATAAGTGTGATGAATGGTTATGATTTGAAATAATGCACATGTGTGTTGGGATAATTTTCTGAATTCTTAACGCGTTAAAATTTTTCTAAAAATAACCCATGCGAAGGGTGTCCAATAACTTGATCTGGACCGGTGTCCAGGGTAATTTCTTTGTTCGTTGAAAAGTTTACAAAAGGCATACTTTGGAGGGAACCGATCTCAATTTGAGTCTACTCTCGCGACATGTCCTGCAGCGCCCGGACTGAGCCACTTTCCGCTGTTATTTTCAAAATGTGCAAGAGACAAGAATAAAACACGTCTAATTTCACCCGGCAAGAAGTACGGTCACATGGGACCAACAAGTTAGGTTCGCCATGATCGAACCATTGCCCGTTGTTTTCCAGATGCTGCGCCTGACAGTAAATCCCTCTGGGTGTTTTTCTGCAAGTCCGTCTACACAGAATGTCCCCAACAATGACCTACTCGCAGTAGCTCAGATCGTGGACGCCAGTGTTGTCCACTGTTTTTCAGCATCAAGTCGAGACTAGCGGAAAACCCTGCTAATTTCCTCTTGCAACTCCGTCTGCACAGAATGTCAAACAACGACCTGCTGCTGGTGGAGCGCGTGGACTTGCACGTGGAAGAGAACGCAGCGTCGCACCGAACGGACCGGTTCGAGGAGGTCCACTTGACCGACGCACCGGCAGCGGTCCTCCGTCGAGGGCAGCCGTTCATCGCGACCATCCACTTCCGCGGACGCGGCTACTCGGAGGTCAAGGACATCCTGCGTCTGGTCTTCACCTTCGGTACGTCACAGGACTGGTAATTAAACCGACAGCGTTTCATTCGACTTCGGTGAAAGGCTTGATTAGAGTTCGAATAAAATTAACACGGGTGAATTTTTTATTAACTGGGCTAAGTTCGCTAAAACACGTGTAAAATTCCTTGATGCGCAAGCAGATTCACGCTCCAGTCGAGACCGACCCTTACGTGACCTCGAAGTGCCTAACTAAATACATACATAACTGATTTACAGACTAACTAGTAACTAACTCACTTACATGCATTAGTTGCGTTAAATACTCTTTAAAAATTCCAAAGATTGGAGTGTTGGAAGTTAACTCAAAGCCATTATTTTGATTTTTACTAAGGATTTGGCACAAACTACAAAGGTATCGCCTCGAGCCATGCACACGCGTTATTTGGTATTCCCAGCGAAAATCACCTCACCAACTGTTTCTTCTACTTTTCTACCGTGAGAAATGTAATGTTGCGTTGTTTTCTTTCCCATCCAGATTTTCCCGCTATCTTGTTATTACTTTTTTACTTTTTATATTTATCTTCATTTTCTTCCCAACAATGTAAATGAATAATCTGCTTGTTGGAATTGAGCAGGGAATTGTAACCACAACTGGAATTGGGTCATTTTTACCATTCTTGCTGGAGGTTCATTTTGCTGGCAAGCCAAGATTCCTGGCGTCTGCCAATCAAATGGCGGTTGACAGGATATTTTTTTTAGTTGAAGTTACAAATACATGTTAACCTATATATCTATTTCTGAATAAATTTATCACAATGAACTTCAATATTTGATCTAGATAACAAGGCTGCTTGTACATTTGATTTATATTTTATTGCATTGCATTTGCATTGAAAGATGGTAAATTGCGATAAAATTGAAACATGTAATGAAGTCTATTTCATTCGATGAAAATCAATACACACTTTCCAATATCAAGCTATTACGTAAATTACTGAAGCAGTATAACTAATTCAACGTTTGCAAGATGATAACATCACTTCTACGTCTGCACCGAATGAAATGATCGTGAAAATCCCCGCGAATTGAAACTCTATCAGCCGGGAAATTGTTTGCTAAGGTTTGGTGTGCGACCGAAACAGAAACTTTCTCGAGATCATTTTACTCGTCTAGTGTCTAATGACGAGTCCCCGCCGGACAAATCCGATGATTCTTGTGACCAGGGTGACAAATGGCGTGTGTAAGCGGCCCGAAAATCTTCACAACATCCGTCGCGTAGAAGGGTGCAGACCTCGTCCGAGCAAGGGGTCATCAAGTGGGTCTAATTCGCACCCTCGATGAGGGGTGAGCGAGGGTCATTTAGCCGGATACACGGCCGGAATATCTAATCGTAAAATAGCTCTTAGCTACGAAATTACAACTAATACAATTACAACGCCTCTAGTGCGATGTAGAATACGAATTTCCGCGCAAGGAAAAGAGAGAGGTTGGAAAGAAAGTCGACTGGAATCGAATCAACATAGAATATAGCGTAGAGGATATGGGGGTTATAATCGTTAGCAATATCACCGTCGCTATTGTTATAGAATAGACCATGACGTCGTCGGCGTGTTCGTTTTGCCGCCAGATTCGAAACGTTGCTGTTCTTGTTAAACTGCATTCAGCAGTAATGGCATTCACCGTGTATGCAGAGTTAAATTTTCATTCTCTCGCTGCATGGCTTGAAGATGTAGAGCTTCTAGATTGACGGATTGATGGTTGATTATTGGTGTTTAACGACGCACTGTTTTGATAACTGGCTCTTTGTCACTGGTCTAATGGCGTCGGTGAATTAAAGGGTGATGATGAACCTAACCTAGCCTAGAAGGGAGGAGGGGAAACCCGGTGCCGGCACGTAGCCTACTCCTGTCGAAAAGCACCAAGGGGCCTTTCGTCCCTTCCGAAGGACGGTACAACTCGAACAACAAGATTCCTCCAATAATCCGTGCTATCGAGAGGTTGATAAGCAAGGCGAGGGGAGGTGTTCGTACTAGCTTCAAACCCTCCAACCTCTAACTGATCATGTGCATGATGGTCACCCATCAAACACCTGACGCAGCGCGATGTTGCTTAACTTCGATGATCTCACGAGAATCGGGGTTTCCAACATTCCAAACCGTTCGGTAGCTTCTAGATGAAATGCGTTTTATGGACTCCATTATCACGTGCAGTAAGCATTTTAACGTTCATAGCATTATTTTTAAGCAGATTGTCAAATGCGCCTTCGTGTCTCTCTGATAATGCGAATTTGTTCTGTTAATTTCGGGCCATAAAGCCGAAAATGAACCGTGGTAGCGAAAATAAAACATGAAGTTTTGCATTTTTGACCCAATTCCGTCACTCTGGAGGTATTTGTGTCCGCAGGAGCGAGCCCAACGCCGATGAAGAGCACCTGGGGCTCGGTAACGGTGGGCGCCACCAGCTGCAACGCACACGAAGGCAACGTGTGGAAAGTGGGCGAAATTTCGCGAGATGAGTCCTCGGTGAAGGTGAAGCTGACGAGTCCGGCGGACGCTCCGGTCGGCACCTGGCAGTTTCGCGTCGAGACAAAGTTGAAGAAGGACGTGTACTCGGCGCCGAAGAAGTTCAACTACCCTGATACGCTCTATCTGCTCTTCAACCCTTGGTGCAAAGGTACAGTCTGAGTATGATTAGTTGTTGTTCTCAATTCCCTTGTAATGGTCAAATTACAGCTAAGTGTATTAAGATATTTAAAATATTGCTCATGGAAGTGCCAAGTTAGAATTGCTCTGCGGGTAGTGTTCAGGAGTTATTTGAGATTAACTTTTAGTTTTGAGTTATTTTTTATTTTCTTTACTATTCTCATTTATTTTTCGAAAAACTTAAAATTTGTTCTACGTAGTACCACGTCTGAAATATAATCTAACTTGGAATTCCACTCAACATTTGGAAACAACAAGAACACTGACCGCAGATAAAAAAATTAAATTTGTAAGCGAAATTTTCAGCCAGGAGCTAATATTAAGCTGACGTTTGATTGCACATACATTTTTAAGAAAGAAAGACAAATTAAAATGCAACTTCCGTACACACCATTAATTTTCCTGGGATTATACTATTAACACTTTGGTATGAATTGATGCAGACATAAAATGACATTTCAAATATCGAGGATTTCTAACATGTTCAACACAATCTGTGTTTTAATCTCAAGGATAAGAATTTAAAACTTGTCTGGCGATATAAAATAGCTTTGTTAGTTTCCCTCTTCCAAAGGGACGCGACAGTGTTACACCCCTGACTGGCTTAAAGCTGGTCGTTCTATACCTAATGCCCTCCAGTTTCCACGACGGCCGAGCTAGTCTAGTGTCATTTCTCATGTACGAATTCCCGTGTCTTTTCCCTTCTTCTATCCGTGCAGATACGTAATGCCTTTCATTAATCAATTTCACGTTCTATCGAGGATGAAAATTGCGCTTTCATTCATAGAAAACGGACGTCCGAAAAACTTGGCATGTGCGGCAAAATGTAGGTCTCTCGGCGGGGCGCTGAAACGAGCGGGTTAATCGCTGCTATTGATTTAACCGCGTGCAGGGATCAATGTGATGCGAGCATGGTCTTGATAATATTATGTGCACAGAGGGAGAAAGGCCGCTCCTCAAGATGATATTTTCATATACGAAAATCATAAAATCATTCCACTTTTACTTTCTCTTTAATATCAAAGGAGTGTATTTATGCCTTTCAAGCATGACAAGAGTTCTTAAATATAACTCTCTCTTTCAACTTGTTTGAGGAGTCCAGACCTTCTTCTTGAAAGCCGGAAAAAGATGAGTGGGCACCTCTTGCCTTCGAGTTAAATAAATAAATTGGTGAAACTTACACAGACCCTTTTCTTTGTCGCGAAAGAAATGGTTAGAAATGTCAGAATTTAATCGGAATATTGAATCCATTTTTATGTCTCCAGCGTCGTTTTGTGTACCGTTAAATGGTCCTTAGTCTGGTGTTTCTCGCTCTCTGAAGCAAGATCCTAATGCTTGAATCTTTGAATCTTTCTAATCCTGAATCTTTGATTTCGAAAAATTGTGATACGTCTCACTTTACTTTTTCTGTCGAAAATATTTTTGTAAATCATCATCTGCGTGAACTGCTGGCATGCAGCGACAGGGCAGACTCCTTTCATCCCAACGTGCAGATCTAATTCCCCACATGCGACCCGTCATCTGTCGCACATTCCACAAGGTTTTTACTTTTTATGTGTGGTGCTGTCGCCACGAAAAAATGCAACGCGCAAGAAATAATCATTACTTTTACTAGGAGTAACCCAGGTGCTAGAATTTTCTTGCACAAAAAGAAATTTCATCATTAAATTTTGACGAAATGTGATTTTTAATAAGTTATGTGAAATTTTTTCCATTTTTAATAACCTAACTGACCTAAAAAGTATGTAACGGCTCCTGTCTTCATATAACCATAATAAAGGTTACAATAGTTATGATGGTCAGATTATTTTCAAAAATAACTCGGTAGGTAAATTGTGCGGTCATCAGAGTAATTGTAGGAGAGAAACTTACTTATTTGGAAAATAGTAGAATTGTAAAGCACAGTGTAACCCTCCACTGCCATTAAATCAAGAATACAACCACCATGTACCTTGCAACCAAGCTCTCACCAAGACTTTCTTGAGTCTTGACCGCTGCAAGTCGCAACGTCTTGTAATTGTGCCTGTTGCTCGCCGCCGGCTGACGAGCAGACGACGGCGTCTACATGGACGACACGCACCTCCTCGACGAGTACGTGCTGAGCGACGTGGGCAAGATTTGGGTGGGGCCGTGGGGCTCGTCGCGCGGCCGCGAGTGGGTCTTCGGCCAGTTCGACGACCACGTGCTGCCAGCGGCGATGCTCATGATGGACCGCTGCGGTCTGCCGCCCGCCAACCGCGGGGACCCGGTCAGGATGACGCGCGCCATCTCCAAGATTGTGAGTGCTTTGCAAAAAAATATTTATTCCTGGGATGCTGAGCCTTGCACTGCAATCTTAAGAATTTTATCGTCAGTGCTCTGTGTCATCACCTCCTGAAAGGCTGACGAGGCTAGGGTCAAGATAACCCAGAGTTCAAGTGCAAGTTTCATGAAAACACTCAATCACGTGTTGAAATTCTATCTTATCTTTCAATTTTACTTACTGAATGAAATATTCTTTTAGATATTTCAACACAGAGTTTAATCTCCAATTGCGCAAAATTTAAGATCGTGTGTTGTAAGAGAAACCCTTGGAAATGGATGGTTGTAACTTTTGCATGGCACTGTAAACCATTTAGTATTCTCGCAGCACTAACACTTGGTGCTGGTTACAACAAGTCTATAAACTACTCTTGAAGTGTTCGTTGATATGTTATTATTATGAGTTTAAGATTAATCGGTTATTTGACGGTGGGTATTTTGTAACTCTTCAACGCACCAACTTATATCACTGTTGGTGGTGGTGCCGAGTTTGCTCTGCGGGCTGCATTCAGGGGAACTCGTGGCGAACTAGCTATACTTCAATGTAAGAACTTTTCCTGGGTTTAAAATATCAAGATCTTTCTCACGTTTTTCTCACTTATAAATGCAAAGACAAGTGCAATCTGGGAGCTACAATTCCTGTCGGGAAACAAATTGATAACTAGAAATCGATAGGCCATCGAACAGATCATTTGAGATACTAAGCAAAGGGATAATTTGCTTCCTATTTTAACTGTTACTGGCCAAAATTCCAAGTGAATTGCTGATATTTATGGCTTCAATTCCAAAGCTTTTCGATCACTAAATCCTGAAACAAAAGATTTGCCTTATAATATATTACACCCTATTATACTATAGTTTCTGGTCTTGCTTGTGCAAGTTTTTACAATTCAATAGAGCCCGCTTTTCGTTTCATACAACTTTTCTTAGAAATCCGATAAATTTTAAACTAAGATCGGCTTACCCTCTTCCAAACCATTTTCCTGATTTGTTGTACTATATATAACAAAAATTACAATGAAATTCTCATCCACCCTTACAAAAATTTCCTTTTCATTTTCATCACTTTTTTATAACCAATTCAACTTTTTTCAAGCATAAAAGAGAAAATGACTATCTACATGTTTGCATTCAACCTAAAAATATTTATGTCTTATTAAACTAAGCTTTAGATATAACCATGCATAATTTTTGTAACGGAAAACCACACTTTCCAAGTTGTGAGATGGCAGATTGAAGAGCCTGGAAATGTGGTTTGGTGAGGTCCTACCACTTTGAGGAAATCCCAAAGTTTAGAAATCGGCCTGCGAGTGGATCCTGATTCCACTGGGCCACCGCCAAGCCTGTGCCCTGCTAAACAACATAACATGGCCGACCGAAGAGCATCCAGATTCCTTACGCCTGATGTTCCTTGCTCCCGATGCTCCCGATGGTGTTACCTATAATATGGTTGGGAAGTAAATCGTGGCAATCGTGGTCAAATTACGGTCTTTCGTGGTGATTCAAACCTAGGCGCAAGCAATCGTTGCTTGGACGGTACATATTTATTACTAAATCCTATCGTTTTTCTTAAGCATCACCATATTTGAGTAATTTATTAATTCTATGTTTTCTAACACTAGCTTATTTAGCGTTTATAGAGCCATAGCTCATAGTTCTGTACTTTTCTTGTTAACTTCATTTATTTTTCAGCAACTTTTTACTTTTTTGCTTATAAAAATAATATTAATATCTTCATTTTTCCTTGAATCCTTTATTCGAAACAAGATTTTAGTTATCTTAATTTTCGGATTATCTTTATCCGGCTTAAATTAAACTTATTAAGCTTCACTATACAAACTTATCGGTGGGTCTTCTGATTCTACCTTGCATACCGGAAACTGCATGCGACTCGAGTGACGCATGGCGGCGATGTCTCTGTTCGTCGCAGGTGAACGCCAACGACGACAAAGGCGTGCTGGCCGGCAGGTGGGACGGCGACTACGTGGGGGGCGTTGCGCCGGCTCAGTGGACCGGCTCGGTGCCCATCCTCGAGGAGTTCGTTACGACCGGAAACGAGGTCAAGTACGGCCAGTGCTGGGTCTTCGCGGGCGTGGTCACCACCGGTGAGTTCCGGTAACGCGATCGCTGGAGATTCGATTGTAATTATTTCGTTATTGCGGGAATTGCTCTGTCGAGATACGAAGCGGAACGGGTCTGAAAAGAGAGAAAAGAGTCGGTTTCATGGATTTTTTTCACGGTTGTTTTAGAAAGACCTCAGTTCATTATTCAACTTAATTTATCTTCACTCCATTTACAAAACTCAGACTCCCAACATATTTCTGACAATTGCGAAACTATAACTAAAAATTAAATATTCATTATCATTCATTATTAAAATCGAAAATGGAAAACGGAAAATGGAAAATGGAAAAATGGTTCGAGAAAGTATGTTTTCAAGTGAAATTAAAATTGAAAAAATTTTCAGTGGTATAATAATGGTATTTAGATTATGACAGAGAGCGGGTTGTGTTTATTGATGAAGTATACTTCTGTTGATTCGACGTTCAATTATTTATACATAGCAAATTTTGTAAAACGTGTCTGTTAGTCTTTGTTGAGCTGGCCTCAACGTATCTGCAACTCTGACGATCACCTAGTTATAAACTTGCTGTCTTGCTATGCTGTGTCTGCCCTGCCTAAATCGTGTAGGAAATGTTCGCTCGAAGTTGCTGCTGCTGGCTGTTGTACAGGAGTTAGTTTCCAACGTAGTCTAGTCAGACATGGCCTTGGGCTCGACCGCCTCCTAACGTATTCCCTGGCATCAAGTCGACGCCGACGCCGACGCCGACGCCGACGCCGACGTCGATGCGTAAGCTGCTTAGCACTGCGTCAAAATCCATGTACCAACAAACAGCAAAGTTTATTAGTGGAGCTGAAATCCGGTATTGGCGGGGGTATTTGTTTGCATGTTGCGTTAAATATTGATGGCATACTAACGGGCCTGCTGGAGCTATTTTGCAATCAATTTCGGTCCTAAAGTTGGTTGAGTCGAGCTTTTATGCATTTATTACATTTTCCACGGGTTTAGTTTTTGCTGCCCCTCCATGCAGTTCTTTTCAGGGAAATTTGTGTAAATACCGGATGCCGTAGAATGCATGGTTGTCATCAATTAAACAGGGAATTGTTACATGTAACAGCGTAAAATAAATAAACCAGATTCCCCTTCGTTTAAAATCCCATAAATATTACGGGAACAACTTTTTAGATGCCTACAGAATGCTTCGATATTCTCACAAAGCATTTCGCTCAGAATACACAAAACTTTGGGCTTATTTTAACTGTTCAACGTCGAGCTGACGAAGATAGCAAAATGCCAGGCATTGCATTGATATTCAATTCTCTCTACGAGTTCATCTCTATCAACTCCGCTTTAAGCTAAAAAAATAATGGTAAAACTGCCTCCTAATCCATTTTTGCATAACGAATTCGATATTATGTGAGTATATATTGTTGTTTCAAAGACGACAAAATCCTTTCCCTCTCCCCAACTATACACAAAGATTCCAGCCTTGGAAAAAGCCTGGGGCGTCGCTCTCGCCCAGGAAAAGCTAAGATATTTTTTATCATTGGAATTCAAGAAACAGCAAGCAAATTAAACACTTTCTGCATGAATTCGAAGCACTCATTATATACCTGTAAGAAAATTTATAAGAGAGAGAGAGAGAGAGAGAGAGAGAGAGAGAGATATACTAGTGAATCTTAGGTGTGTTTATAGTAAAGTTAGTAGACGAAGCGTTAACTTTTCATCTGCCTAAACAAGACGGCTCTGAACGAGATACCATCCACTGTTCATCGTTAGTTGACGATGAACACAGAGCCAGGCACACCTTGTATAAACAAGTTACACTGAGTTACCAAAAGTGTATTTATAGGCCAATTAAAAAATAGGCCCGTGCGCTTCAAAATACGGGCAATTTGTTGGTAAATAAAACTGGTATCTGCTCTGCACAGCGTTGTAAAAAGCTGCTGGATTTCCCGGAAAATACCCACTACGCTCTTAAAAGTGACGCAATTAATGGCGTCGCGTGTCGCATCAAAGGAAACACCAGCCACTCCCGACCGTCCGACCCCGACGGCCACGGTGTCATCCATCCTGCCAGCTCCCTGTGGGTCACCCAACGCCCCCACACAGATCGCACTCCGAATCCAGATATCGTTCTTGTCGGCCGTCTCATTTACACCCCCGGCCTGTCTGTATCGCGTCGTTTGTTCTTGCCAAGCGCCTGGGGCAACCCCATCTCGGAGTTGAGACAGAGGAACGTCCGTGCCGGCTGTCCTCTGTGCATCACAGAGTTGTAGTTCAGACGCAGACCCGAAACCAATCCCAAGACTGTCCCGAGCACCGTTTCTACTGTTGACATTTCATATCGCGGCTATCGCTCAGTTGTTTGAAATCAATTCCAGACAAAAAAAAATACAAATAACTGGTGTCTTTTAACTAAAATAATATCTACTTATCTCAGCGTTTCAATTTTGTTTGAATCCCAAGCCATTGAAACCAATTTTAGTTGGATGAGTTCCAAAAACTCAACTAGTTAGGAATAGTTGTACAACCAGCCCTTATTTGAGTGTCAACTTTAACTCTATATCTGTGTCGGGTCCGCATCAAAAAGGCCGAGTGTTGAAAAGGCCGAGGTTATAATTGACTGAGATATCGGGCTTTTACAAACTCGACCGTTAATACACCCTGACTTTTTGTGTCGCTCATCTTAAGAGGGTCACAGAGAGACAGAGAGTGAGTAGCCGCCTGTACGGCCTGCTTCGCTGTCCCGTGCAGTGTGCCGCGCGCTCGGCATCCCGTCGCGCGTCGTCTCCAACTTCGTGTCGGCGCACGACGCCAACGGCTCGCTGACCGTCGACCGCTACTTCAACGCGCAGAACGAGGAGCTCAAGTTCGATCCGAACAACGAGAACGGCGAGGACTCGGTGTGGAACTACCACGTGTGGAACGACGTGTGGATGGCACGTCCCGACCTGCCGTCGGGTTACGGCGGGTGGCAGGCGATCGACGCGACGCCTCAGGAGACCAGCGACGGTGAGAGATCACTTGGACCACGGCGCATATTATTTGGGAGAAGATTGAGGTAGTCTGGTTTAAGAACTAGCAGTCAAGTAGGTACCCAGAATTTGGTACAGCATGACAGCATAGAATAAAGATTCTATGATGACAGGGGGACACAATAGCCGAATGATCGAGTTTTCCGGGAGTTTTCTAGGGATTTTCGTAAGGGTCAACAAAATATTTGTTATATTTATGTAAAGTTAGCGCTGTGCGTTTAAATTGTTATGATTTGAGAAGCATTGTGTTTTAAAACCGTAGCGATACAGTGTGACTTCAGAGATATGACTTTACACTTTTATAGACCGCTTAGCAATCGCTGAGGAAAACCAATTACTCTTCATAGTGGTCGCCCATGTAGCTGCACCAAAGTGTTGTCGATGAGTTACTTCCCTGCCCATCCAGGCGTCTTCCAGTGCGGGCCGGCGTCCCTGGAAGCGATCCGTCGCGGCGCCGTCGGCCTCAACTACGACGTCTCCTTCTTGTTGGCGTCGGTCAACGCCGACCTGGTCAACTGGAAGGAGGACCCGTCATGCGACCTCGGCTACGCGCGCATGCAGTGCAACAAATACCAGTACTGCCACCTTTCCTTCCGCTTATTGACTTCCGGCAAATCAATTCGTTAACGTTGGTGCATTGTTGAGAGCGTAAGCCCTTATTTTGGCGTTATGGAGACATTGCATCTGCTTTCGTCTTAATTTGTGATCTAGTCTCACTTCTTCCACACTTATCTATAACTGAAATAAGTAATCGTGTGCTGAGGCTAAGTTGCCATTTCTTACATTTAAATAATTATGTTTAAATCAACGTAATTTGGTTTAGATTTTGGGGTAAGAGTGTAGAATCTTTAAAAAAGTTACAACTTATTATTACACCAAAAGAATAAGAGATAACAGATACTTGTATGGTGTGCGCAGCATCGGCCGCATGGTTTACACGAAGCAGCCGTTCATCTTCGACCCGAACGGCGAGAAGGACCGGCAGGACATCACGCTTCAGTACAAGGCGCGGGAGGGCACGCAGGCCGAGCGCGTCAACCTCTACAACGGCGTGCAGGGCAACACGCGCGCCAAGCGCTTCTACGACGTCGCCGACGTCAGCGTATCCGACATCGAGTTCGACCTGGTCGAGCTGGAGACGGTCAACCTTGGCGACAACTTCAGCGTCACGGTCAACATCCATGTAAGACGCCGCGTTCGCCAATGCACGACATTGTTCTTCTACGTTAAGCAACGTTTTTCAGGAAAATTTCGTAATTTTTGGCTTGCTGATGCTAAATTTCTATGCTTGTCCACTTCATCTGAAAGAACTTGGATATATGGGGCTGTAAAAAATGAAACTATACAATTTTTTTAACATTTCTTTATATTTCCGTCTAATAGCTGACAGCCACGAAATTTCTGCAAACAAATGAGAAATGCCGATGGAAATTCGCTTCAACGCTGTTTGTTCTTCAGCGCCGGCGAGACTTTCGGCAATTATACCTTGATGCCAATCGGCCGAAGTACCGGTCTTCAAGCGAAGATGCGGTGTGATATGACTCGCGTAACAATGTGCATTCTTCGACAGAACAAGTGCCAGCAGGAGCGGAAGGTGCACGCGTCGCTCTCGGCTGCTAGCATCTTCTACACCGGCGTCCGCGCCAAAGTCGTCAAGAGTGCTTCCGGTGACTTCAAGCTCAAGGCCAATTCAAGTGAGACTCATTTCTTGCCTACACCTTTATTGTCAATGTCGGAAAAGTGTCGCCATTCTTGGCGCTATGAAGATTTAGAAGCACCGAAGCTAACCCAGCAATGGGATTGTTATTGTTTGACTTATAAGTCACCTGTTATTTTCAAGAGAATTTTGAACTTTGACTATCAATGTCTCGATCTCATATGTTGCAGAAAAAAGGCAGAAAATGAGGCTAAATTTGTGCTTTTCTCAATTTCTTAAGTATCGACATACATCGCCCGTATATTCGCCGACATCATTTGAACTGTGTCGATCTCGATTCATCGTCTACTTAGGAATTGAGGAGCTGACCAAGATGATGGTGTTTTGCAGAGGAGACACTGCGACTGGTCGTACGTCCGGAGGAGTACCTGCCGAAGCTGGTGGAGTATTGCAACATGAAGATCTACGCCATCGCCACGGTCGAAGACACGAAGGCTACTTGGGCCGAAGAGGACGATTTCCAGATCATCAAACCCAACTTGGCCATCAAGGTAACTTGTATAGTGGACTTACTCAATTCATTCGAAATACACACTTGAAAACATGATAATGAATGAGCTTATATTCTGAAAGCTTATATGTTGTTTCTTTCGAATGCAGGTGAAAAATTGTATTCCGAGTACAAGTGGCCCGTGCACAATTGAAATGAGCTTCAAAAATCCGTTCAAGAAGACGCTGACCAACTGCAAGTTTAACTGCGCTGGTCCAGGACTTACGAAGAACACGCAGATCGAGTTCAGGTAGGAAGCAACGAGGAACAGACCTCGAACTGACCTAATCAAAGATGTTATACAAAATGTAGGTATATGTAACACACGTGGAAAGCAGATAGCAATGTGTCGAATGTGTGGAATGTGTAGGCCCGTCCAGCCTTTGGAAGAAGTCAAGCTGGAGCACACGTTCACACCGAGTCGCGCGGGGATTCACAACCTGGTGGCCACATTCTCCTCGCTGGAGTTGGTGGACGTGACAGGGTCGGCCAACTTGGAAGTCGTCGACAACGAAGTTTAAAAGACACATCGTGTCAGCCCCTAATTCATATCTACGTATTTATCAGTGTTGCTTGTCTGTCAATTCGCTATTTCTCGATAAGACTACGATGTCCAGCAGTAAACATCCGGAACAACGCAATTAGTTATGTACTACCTAGTTTTGCTATGGTAGGTAAATTATTGGTACTAGCATTCCAAATATGCAACTTAATACATGCGCCATATTTCCATCACATTTATTATCATGGAAAAGTAGAAGCTTTTAATTTTAAAATTTGAAAGCAAATAATATGAAGCTATATAAATTAATAAGATAACACTGTAAATTTATTCCCAAAGACTTGGTATGCCCAAAATAGCGCCGGCCAGCAGCGCGCTGAACGTCAAACACAGTGCGGAGAATGTGCTGGTTCCTCTCCAGGCTATCCCTCGTTGCTCCACGACCTGTTCCACCAGCAACTCTCTTCGCACAACGCCCTCCAGCCGCGTGTTCAACACCTCCAGCTGGCTTCGAGTGTTCACCTTGTTCAGCAACGCCTGGAGTATCTCGTTCTCGTCGATCGCCGTTGTCAAGTCTTCGGATCGAGTCGCCAACGATTTTCGGTTGGTGGACATTGACCTCTTTGAGATGATTTTCGAACTTGTGCTAGTATTGAGCGTGGACAAGTCGGCTACAGATCGCGTCACGTTCACTTCCGTCGACGCGTTGGCCGTTAAGGACGTTCCGTCCGAATTGAACGAGGCGTCGACAGCATCTTGATCCCCACTTGCCGATAAACTGCTCTCCGATTGCTCAATCTTCACACTCTTTTCGTTTGTAGATTTTTTTTCTTGTAATTTATCCGTGAGAAGAGATTTTGTTTGCCTCATATTACACGATACATCACGAACGTTACGATATCTACAAGTACTCGTTTTCTGGCTCTGGTGTAAGCCCTCTTCGTCCAGGCATTCGTTGTAGAGATCTATGTCAGCTCGGATTTCAGGCGATAGGTTGGGATGATGGTGGCGGGAGTATATTTCGTCCCCTGTGTTGATAGTTGGTTTCGATACATGAGAATATGCATGTGACAGTTTCTCCCAAGTCTCTTCTGATACGGCATCAACCATTGCCATTGAAGTGCCAGAATTTGTTTCAATAGCTAAACGCTCGTGTTGGAATGGAATAGCCATCTCCAATCTTTCCAGCAATTCGGGAATCGAACAAGAATCATTCTTTTCTTCTTGAGAACTGTTCATTAAATCAATTTTCATTGCGGATGGGCTGTCTTCGTAATTGGTTATGTTTCGGAAGAATTCGATACTTTCTGCGGTTTCGATTGAAGACAAAGGCGAGTAGCTGAGCTCCGACTGGGTGTGAGCAGATACTGTCGCTATTGTTGCGTCAGAGGTGCTATCGGCTGCTTTTCCCACAGTTTCCGATGAAGCTGTTGTTCCGGCATACTCCGAGTCCAATAAACTCTCCATAGATGGCACGCTATTATCTTTTTCAGACGACGAATAACCTGATGCAGCGCTTCTTGTAAAGTCTAGCTCGCCTGATATTGCCGTGCAATTGTCACTTTCACGTGACTCGATGTTCAGGTTCGATGTAATGGCCTCAGCTTCTCCACAGGTAACTTCACTCTCCGTAGATGACAAGCCCGTAGCAGCAGGCAAGTAACTAAATTGAGACAAATTTTCAAGAACTTGCTGGTGTTTCATTTTCGTTGACGTTGAAACATTTTCTTCGACGTCGGTTGTGCTTCCTGCTGATTCAATTTCTAGATTTCGAATCGAAGGCGAATAACGGGGCATAGTCACCCTCTTCAGAACCTGATCGTTATTGTATTCGGAGCTTCGGCTTTCTGTGGGCGTCAGACTAGCCTCGGTGTCTGTTTTCAGAAAATTATTTAGAGTACTTAAGAGTGTTTCCGAGCTACAGAAATCATCGATTGGAATAGCAATTTCCTCCTGTTCCAGGTTATCTCTTTGACGATACTTCTTGTTCTTGCGCGATTCTTTCACAATGTTGTCGGTCACATTCAGTGGTTCGTTCAAAATGAGGGCCGAGCTATCTCTTGACTGGTTGGTCCATGCAGTAAACAGCGCAAAAATGGCGTTCTTTTCCGATTCCTTGCAATCACTACTAACATTTCTTTCGACGTTGTTTGCAGCCGACAGGACTGAAGAAAATGGAAGCATACTGTCGTCCTTTCTCACATTCTCGATGCAGTCACTGGTGATTTTATCCCAGGAGCTTAGATCACGTCTAATGAAGCTTTGTATCTTTCGTGATATTTTCGTGGAAGTAAGGAACGGCCTCTCGCGTTGTATGGCATTAGCATAGGTCGTTGAAAACGCTTTACCGGCTGAATTTTGTATGAAATCTTCCACATCTTTAGCTTCGTCCAGAAATCCGAAGGATAGTTCACTCTCGCTGTTATTACCCACCGCTGTAGCCGAGCGAGACTCGCGAAGTATGTCCACTCCGAATATGTCTTTCGATGGCATCCGCTTGCAGCAATTCTTTATCCTGGCTCGTATCTCGGTGGCGGTGGGCACGTGATGCTTCACTTTATGGCGCTCAGAACTGATCGCTTCCCTATTCTTCAGCGTGTACCGGGCCATGCTGTACATTAAGAGACATGTCAGAATAGTATACCTACTAACGTTACAAAGAAAATCCGCATAGAAAAGTAAGTTGATTTCATATTTCAGCACGCACTTTACCTGGTCGTTGCTGTCACGGGGGGCTTCACACCTATATTGACACGAGACTGCGCCGATTGCACCTTGATTATATTGTCCAGTCGGTCCAAGAAAGCTTGCCGAAGCACGTGCTTGTAGCTCAATTTGGTTCCTTCGACGTGGCTAGAAACAAATACCAATGTTTTTACACCTGGAACTGGCGTTAGAAGCCAACGAAGCTTTTCTGTGAACATCGGATAAATCTTTCTCATATAGTTCATGCTAAGGTTCGATTTACAGTTTAGTTCTGTTCCTTCATTGACTCACCGTATCTTCGGCAAAGACAAGTCCACACGAGAGGTTTTCACTGGACACTCGGAGATGCTAAATGTGTCATTCGAATGTTTATCTGGCGCCAAGTCTTTCGTGAAGTCCGAAAACAGAGGTTGCGCATATCTCTCTCCTCCGTCGCTGTCCCTCGTGGGGGGTGTAAACGGTGTGTTTCTTGTGAATTCTTGACTGAAGTATATGTTCTGATGAGTTGCCGCGCCGCCACCGAATTCCTTCTCCAACGCCCCCCCGGCGCGACGGCGCGGTGAGCGTTGACTTCCTTCCAGCGCCATGTCGATCTCGATCGACTGCTCTGAATTTCGAGGGGTGACCTCGTTCGAAGAGGGAGTCGCCGGTTTTCCATTCTCGTAAAATTCCAGGTTTGCGCTGAACGAGACTTTTGGCTGACCGGTGCTAGATTGACTCAGATCTTGAATGGAGTCTTTGGGCGAGGATCTGTTTTTCCTGGCGTCGCGATTCGTCGTCAGGGGTTGAGAAGGAGTCTTTTTTACTTGCTTCTCGCTTTCTGAGTATTTCAAATGCCGCAATTCGGTATCCGTACCCGAATTCGAAGAGTTTGACGATTTGGAGTGTGTTCGTCGCCTATGAAACCTTGCCCTTTCACTCCCATCAAAGGGATTGCTTTCCGAGCGTCTTGGATATTCCGTTTTGGTTTCGTCGTTTTCTTGGGAAAGTGCCTTCGTCCTCCGCTCCGCTCCGCAATACGAGTACCTTGATTGCTTTGATTCACTGTCTGAATCCGAATTAGAAGAGTTCGATGATTTGGAGGTTGATCGTCGCCCTATAAACAGCTGTAATCTTTCTTTCCCTTCGAAAGAATTGCGTCGAATTGGGTGTTCCGTTTTGGTATCGTCGCTTTCTTGGGCAAGTGCCTTTTTCCTTCGCTTATCATCGCAAGTATTGCAATACGAGTACCTTGGTTTCTTTGATTCAGTTTCTGAAACCGACTTAGAAGAGTCCACTGACTGCCTTGAACAAGATGAATTTGATCTCCTTCGGTCAGATATAGAGCGTCGTGGCTTTTCCTCATTTGCATCGTCGTTGTCGTTAGAAACTACCTTTTTTCTGCGTTTCTCATCTCGAGTATTGCAATACGAGTCTCTTGGTTTCGTCGGTTCGGTGTCTGTGGCTAGCTTAGACGACTCTGTTGATATAGACCACCTTGAAGTAGCTTTCTTTGGTCTCCTCGCGTCAGATATGTTGCTTATGGATCGTCGTGGCTTCTTCTCATTTGCATCGACGTAGTCGTCAGAAAGAGCATTTCTTCTGCATTTCTTATCACAAGTATTGCAATACGAGTATCTTGGTAGCTTCAGTTCAGTGTCTGTGGCTAGCTTAGTCGAGGCCGTTGGCAAATATCGCTTTGAAATGAATGACGGTGTTCTTCCGCCAGAAATGTTGCTTATCGATCGTCGTGGGTTTTTCTCATTTCCATCGTCGTTGTCGTTAGAAAGTGCCTTCTTTCTACGCTTCTCATCACAAGTATCACAATACGAGAATCTTGGTAGCTTCGGTTCGGTTCTTGCAGACGTATGTGAAGATTTCAATGAAACAGAACGCCTTGACGTTTCTGATTCTAGTCTTCCACTTCTCTCAGATATGTTGCTTTTCGATCGTTTTGACTTGTTATCAATTGCATCGTCATTTTCTTTGGAAAGTGATTTCTTTCTACGCTTCTCGTCACACGTATCACAATACGAGTATCTTGGTTGCTTCGGTTCGGTCGTTGTAGACAAATGTGAAGAGTTCAATGAAACAGAACGCCTTGATGTTGCCGTTTGTAGTCTTCCACTTCTCTCCGAAACGTTGCTTTTCGTACGTCGTGGACCGTTTTCATCTGCATCGTCGTTTTCTTTAGAAAGTGCTTCCTTTTTTCGCTTCTTATCGCAGGTATCGCAATAAGATAACCTTCGTTGTTTCAATTCGGGTTCTGTAGCGGAGTTAGAAGTAATTGATGATATGGTGCTCGCTTGTCGGGAAGGTCTTCCTCTCCCTCTAAATGAATAGATTTCAGAAACTCTTGGTGATTTCATAGTGTCATCATGTTCTTTACTTTTTACGCATTGGCTCTCTTCGCTGGTACCGCTTAGTGAGCTTCTGTGAACTTTAGAAGAGCTCTCAAGGTGTTTGTCTGGCAGCTGAGAACGCGCTCTCTTCAGCTCGTCTCGCTTCGTTGTGCTCACCTGAGTCTGAACAGAACCCGTCTTGGGTAACACACGTCCGTGATGGTTTGCTTTCTTGATTGCACGTTCTTTCGCCGGGTCGTTATTTCTGATCCTTATTTCGCTTGCTGTGTATTGCGATTGCCTGGGTACTTCCGAGTTGCCACGATACGAGTCAGACTGCCGGGTTGGCACCGACCGCGATTGCAGCCCTTGAACTAGGGTATGCAGCGCCGCGTCAGAGTGTCTGGAGTGTACTCTCCTTGTCTCATGCTTCTTCAGAGGAAGACTTGGCTTGTCACCATCCTCGTCTAAAGAATCGCTGGACGAAAGTCGTGATCTTCTCTGCTCGCATATCTTAGGGCCGTGATGAAGACCTGAGAGCGACATCAATTTTCTTCTCGTTTCCACAGCTTCCAGATCCGGCAACGAATCCTCTCTATCATGTTTCATCATTGTAGTTGTCTTCGCGATGGCTTTCTGCGGCTCAGCGGCAGACTCTTCGTTGAACGCCCGTTTTCTGTCGCTATTTCTGTCTGGTAACACTCCGGACAAAAGCGCCACGATATTTTCCAGCGTGGCAAGCTTTTTCCGGGAGTTCTTAACAGTCACGGGAATGACGTCCGAATCGAAGTCCGTCAAGCCCCACGAGGAGGTTGTTGAATGAGTGTGCATCAATTTGGAGAGGATCACTTCCAGTTGGTTGGACTTGGCGTCCGACCATCGCTTCAGGGAGTCACTGCCCGTCTGCTGTTTCGATGTGCGAGTCGGTGCCAGCCCCAAGTATTCCTCCGAAGTGGGTGGCATCCCTGTTTTCATGTCGAAGCCGTCGTCGGTGGCCACGATATCTTGCTCGCTGGGAGTTGTATACAATCGTGTTCTAACACCGTCTTGAGTGGTTACCACGATTTCACCACCCTGCAGATTCATCCCGTCCTCCTCCGCGACTGCAACCACATCCACGTCTCTCTCGGCTGGGGTCAAATTCCAGCCCACTTTCTTGTCGCTTCTCGAATCGACAATTTGAGTCAATGACTCCACTAAATCGTTGATGCTTCTAGTTTCTTCGTCATTCAACTCGTGCTTTGGCACCCTTTGAGTGTCTGCGTCGCTGACCGGCTGTTGTGGCTCGGCCTGCGACTGCGCCTGTTGCTGTGGCTGCATCTGTTGCTGCGTCTGCGCCTGCGACTGTACCTGTTGCTGTGGCTGCATTTGTTGCTGCGGCTGTGGCTGCGACTGCGCCTGTGGCTGTGGCTGCGCCTGCGCGGACTGATTGGTGGGAAACTTGGACTGTCTCGGCCGAGACGACATCTCGGCCGCCATTCTGACAGTTTCCAAGAGCGAGTCGAGAATCAGACTGTTCGCCTTGTCCGCCACGGATCTCTCATTCTGGGCACATTCTTGGTCGGCTTCGCGTGCGTTTCTCGACGCGAGGAGCGCGGCCCCCTGTTCGGCGCAACGCGCGTAGCGAGTCGACAGCGTCACCCACTTCTCGATATCCTCGTCGGAGAGAAGCCTTTGCGCAGGGTGCGTCTTGACACTCTGTTGGACGTTCTTAAGCTTCGGCGGCGCAGCATGTGCGACATCCGTGTCTTTCTTTGACTTATCCACGAGCTTTTTAGGAGTTAATATTTCACTCGGTGAAGGGTTGAGGGGTTGAGCAGAAAGCTCCGTTGCTTTCGCTTCGGCATCGACTGTCACGTCCTGCTCAGGAGCCAAGCTCTGTTTGTTTACTATTACGCGGTTCTCTTGAAGTGGTGGATCGTTGGGCTTTGGCAATGGAGCTGTTTGATGTTCGTCCAGCCCTGCGTGTTTCTCCGTAAGGGCCAAGCATCGCTCCAGGTAGGTGACTGCGTTGAACGTGCAGGTCTTTAGCTCATCCAACGTGTCATCCGACGTCATCCGGCGCGGCAACTCCGCACTTTTAGTGATCTTCGTCGTTCCCAGATTCTTGGCAGTTATTTGGCTGAGATATGGACGTTGTTGTTTCTCAGCTCTAGTTGTGTGCAGGCGGACGGATTTCTTAGCCGTTGTGAATAATAGGTTCTTAGATGCTGTGGACGGCTTTTGCACTTGATTCGCGATCAGGTCTCTTCTAGTAGCTGTTGGTGGCTTGCTGCTTGGAAGTTGGCTTCTAGTCGGGACGTAACTGGTTATAGGTCTTGCGTTTCGAATGATTCCTGTGCGCGAAGTTTTGCTATCTCGCTGTAAAATACCTGTTTGTTTTGGCTTGCTTACAGGACGGCGATCGGAACCAGCTGCATTCTGAACGGTGGACGGTGGACTCATTTCCACAGGCTTGCTATTTTGCACGACACTTTCTTTATTTGCTGCTTTTTCTGTTGGGCTTACAAACTGCTTGTCACAAGCGCTCACGCAATTTTTCTCGTAAAGTTGTTGAATCTTTCTTGTTTGCCACTTTTGAATCTCGTCAATAGTGGCGTCCATCAAGTCAATCGCTGACACTATTCGCTCGCTCTTCTCCGTCCCTGACGACGCACCCTGTGTACTTCCGGGTGAGTCCATCAAGGTGCTCGCTGGCTGATCACGCTCTGCAACTGTCCGCGCGACGGACTTCCGGGAAAACGCATTCACGTACGTCTTCCGAATGTCGTAGAAGTCTTTCAGGAGTGCGCTCGAAGACACCTTGATCTGGTTTATTTCGCTGCTGGTCTTGATCAACTCGATTTCAAACTCGTCGTTCTGGTTTGCCGTAGTGGCGGTCGCAGTATTCAATGTTTCTATGGCATTGATTCGTAGTTCTTGGCTTTCTGGGGAAATGGTACGACTTTCAGCAATTGGAGGTGCATCTGTCTGGTCTGGCTTGTTCGTTTTTACCGAAAATGACTGTGGGTCTTTGTAAGCTGACGTGGTTGCCACCATCTCGATTTCTTTTATATTTTCTTCAACTTTATTACAGCTAATTAGGTCAAGATCAGATTTGGTTTTTTTTTCCTCTTCATGTAATTTATTTTCTGTGTCATGTAGCTCAAACTGTTTGTTTCCAACTTTCTTTTGATTCACACTTTCATTCGTCTCATCAATCACGCTTACTACACTTGAAGTATTTACGATACAAGTCTTGAAATACGGAACCGACAAAGACGATTGAAAAGGTGCCAATGATAACGATTGATCCAATGTGCGAATATCATCGAACCCGATTTCCACGTCATTGGTTTGTGATCGGCTGTGGTCATGATCAAATGTGTTATGCGAACCATTTGCAGCTAGATGCTCAAACCGAGCCTGCTCCAGCTTTTCTTTAATCTGCATCACACTTTGTTGCAGTTCTTGCAATCCAGAGTGTTGGAACGCCTGTCCCTGCATGAGCACCTCTAATGCTTCAACTGAAGATGCAATCTTCTCGTCAACCACACATTTAGTACATGTGTTAACCTGCCCACAACCTACAGCCGACGAAGACCAAATTTCTACGTTTGAAACATTTCGAAAAGTAGTTCCCTTTCCGACCTCATTAGTCGTTTCGTTCTCAATAACTGTTGGAAAATTATCAAATTGAATCAAATCCTGGCTTCCTTGGTTGAGAAGCCCTGCGTTTCGCATCGCTTCATGCTGCAAGCTTTCGACATTTACTTGCACTAGAGGGTCACCTTTCTCATTCACCGAACGCCCTTGGCAATCTTGATAGTTCGCTTCGTCTCGATTTGTCGAAGGGGGTGGAAGGTAGAAATTTGCACTTGATGCTTGCATATCTTTAAAAACTTGCTCTAGATCCTCGATTGAAGAACGATTTCGCCCTTGCTGACTTGCGTCTTCTTCATTATTTACTGCCAGCAGGTCAAATTGAGCATAATCGAAGCTCGTTTGTTTTACCTGAAACTTGGCTGCCGGAATACCCGCAGTTTCCAGCAACATCGCGACTGATGACCCACCTAAGGATTCGTCAAACTTCTGCATGCCCACTGCCTTCTCATTCCTTGGCGCTAGCAAGTCAGAAATAACCGCATCTGCGTTTGGTTTCGCACCTTCCACAAACTGTTTTGCCGCCGTAGCCGTGATCTCAGCCGACTTGCCGTCGGCATCATCTTCGACCCAGCCAGGGGTGTGGAAGATTGTCTGCAAACTCTGATTGGGCACGAGACTGTTAAACGAAGTGCGCGACGTCATGGCAATCATCGACGGCGTGGTCATCGACAGCCGCAGGTTGTGCGGTGAAGTCACCGGGCCGACCTGGCGCCCTCCCCCCGGGGCCACGTCGGCGCGGTCGGCGGGCGCGGGGCCTTCCAGCGCCGCGGGCTTACCCTCGGCGATCGTCTCCAGCGACGAGCGGTAGCGCTGGGGGCGACGGCTTACCCGCGGTCGCGCCCCTGTCTCGAGGAGCGGGCTGACCTCGTACCTGCCGATCACATCGTCGACGGCGATCCGGCCGATACTCGGTTCCCGTGGCTGGGGGATCAAATCGTTGATGTTTTTCTTTATGAACTTGTCGATGGGCGACTCTTCGCGAGAAGGTGGCCGGTCACTTTGCGAATGTGCTTCATCGTTGGTGACCTCGCATTCTTCCATTGCACTGGGAAAAAAATTAAGTTATTGGCGTTTGGGAGACCGGTATTTTCAATTCTATTAAACATCGAAAATAACGCTTGGACATACCACGAAAGCGTGCCAGGGAAGAGCTACTAAATAATACACTTTAATAGATTTAGAAAACGGCTGATAAATACAGTTATTTTTATATTAAAGAGACACGAATTAATTTGGAAAATTTGCTCTCAAATCTAGCCTGAGATCCATGGCTACACTCGTAACCGAGGATACTGCGGCGCAAAGTGTTATTTTTGTTCATTTTTCATTGTACTTTGATTGTACCTGTTGTACCTTTGTTGGGTAAACAGAGCTTTCTTTGACAATTTCCTTTGTCGACGGCGTCTCGACGCCAAGGATCGCAGAATTCAATTCGAACAGATGCCCTCGCTGCGCCACCTGCGCGATCGGTAACAGCTGCCGGCGTCAGCGCATTGCGTAAAGCCGGCGCGATGTCGTTTGCCAAGACGAGATTTGAACGACTGCGTAAGATTGTCAATCATGGTGACGAATACCGCTGCCTGTCGCTGGATTTCTTGACACAATATGATAAGAAAATGTTACAATGCACAGCCATAGCAATGTAGGGATGACGTGAATGTGTCGTTGGGGCGCTGGTTCCACCCCGCAGGCCTGGTTGTACAACTTCCCTTGACTCCATGTTAAGAAATAATTCCAAGAATCAAAATTGGTCTGAGTCTCGACCGGCCGTCGCTAAAGTGAAACAGTTAGCAAGTTCATCCCGAAACTGTGAACTGAGTTAAGAATAGTTGTGAAACGGGCCCAGAGGCGGTCAAATTCCACTGAATCGGAGTAACTTGACTGATTTGAAATGCATGTGAAACGGCTGCAATGTTCGAATTTCAGAAAAAATATAATTTTTTAATGAAATTTTGGTGCTAATCCTCTTAACAGGTTTATTAGTCCCCCGTGAGCCATATTTTCTCGGTAGAACGCATCCCGGCACCTCCACTTGCCAGATATTCGATGGTGGGGTGGAGGTGCCGTGCTTGCCGAGAGTCCGGCTTAAAGCTGTTCAGTGCACCTGCCGGAAGCGCAAGAAGATGTTCATGCAATGAAATGGGTTACGCAGTTATTGCGTGCAGATACACAAATTACTCAATTAAAATTGCGTTCTAAATCTGTGGATATTATATTTAAGCTTTATACTTTATTGTATTACTTGTTAGCAGTAAATTGACTGTCGATCGTTTCGAATTATTTTCTGACACGAAATGTTCGTGTTTACCAAAAACAAAATAAGTCAGGCAATAACTCCAATTAATGAGTTGCCTTTTAAAATATCTCACATTTGGCGGGAATCTATTGTTGGATATGTACTCGTAAGCCGGGCCTGAAAGTAGGCTTGACACGATTCCATTTTCATCTTAGTATTTTATGCAATGTCGCTATCGATGGGATAAAAAATCATAAAATACCAACAACGAAACCATTGGGATCCATGTGACCTGGGGTTGAGGAAATTGATTTGCTCCGAGCGCACTGGAGCCCCGTCATTGTGCGCCACCTCCCAGTTAACTTGGGGTACCACACCCGCATTAACTTTCCCCACTTCACGGCTAGGTAGCGCTCAAGTAGGACACACGCTAGCTTTTCGAAATTCAAGTTGAAATGCATTTCCAATTATGCACACCCTCAATTCTGATTTTTACACCGAAAACCATCAAAGCCGTCAAAATAGCATGGGGCTTTACGAATGGACTCCGCATTAAATGGACGCAAAAACCATGCATTTGAAATTAGATTTTCCACATGATTCTATTTTTACATTACTTAGCTACCCTTAGCGTCATCCCTTGCGAGTTTCTACCGAGCTGCATTCGTTAACAACAGATTTGACGCTGCGTGTCAACAACAAGGTGTGTAAATGTGTCATTACTCATTAAAACACCAGTTAGCGCCAACCTAGTTCACACACGAAATAATGCATGCACTTAGAAAATTAAAAATGATAACATCTCATTTTCCCGGCTGCCTGCCTGATACAATCCGAAGTACGAGAAACGAATATCTCCGAGATGTGTGGCTCTAAACAGCTTTTAATTATTTTTTAACCCCACGGCACGAGTGTCGATTCTACAGATAATCACTTTAATACATTGATGACCAAGTTCGCTCGTAGAAAGATTAATTTGGGTAAAATAGCGCCCGAAATCACAATGACTGGTGGCTTGTCTTGGGTACTTTAAAGTAGTTCCTGTCACAGAGGGTGGAGGTGGAAGTGCCGGTCCAAAGAAAGAAAGCAATCGAAAGCATCGCGCTGCCTGCTAATGATTGCTAATTAGGTTTAAACTAATACAGCGTGGAAAATGAAAGTGGGGGTTTTTTAATAAGATGTTTGGGTTGAAGAAGAGCTATTTTTTCCTACCAAAAAAATCTTGTGACAATATTTGGCTTTAGATAGCTGACAGCATTTTGTAACTAATTAAACTGTGTGCATAGCGACAGTGTTGTTAATTAAAACCATGGCCTGAATGTCATGACCGAGCTGGTACACATTATACCTACTCAATGAATTCATTCCTTCTTATTCAGAAAAATCATGTGCGACAAAAGAATGAGCATCGATAAATTATATTAGTGAATAGTGCAATTAAGGTTAGAGCTATCTTGGTCCCAGAAGGCTTTACTTGACGGGCAAACATGCAATGATCCAATCAAATTAGAGCACAGCTAAAGGTGGATATTGCAAGACTCTGTAAAAGTCAGTCTCTTCCCATTGTTCGAGCAGTGGATCTGTTGTCGTTGCGTCTAGTGTGCGAGAGAAACGAATACACTTTATAGTATTACTTTGATCGAAATCCAATCACATTGCTGCTTACTGAGCAAACGGACTCGGTAAAAGTGTAACCATAAGTAGTGTAACTGCAAGATGTGATTCAATTTCTTGTTAAATGTTCTCAAGTGAATCCCTTCCGTAGTATAGGGAAGAAGCTAATTCTGTTATAATTCAGTGATATAGGTAATAGGTTTACTGTGGGTACTTCATTGAAGGATGGAATGATACAATCACATTGTAACTTAATATCTCGGTAGTGAGCTTTGGATCAAATTATAATTTGCGTGAGTATGCAGTTATTTTGATGTTCAGATAGATGTACTTCGGTACCATGACCTGGAACAATAAACAAATTCGATCAGTTGTCAATACAAAATATCTGCGCCCACCTTTGAATTGAGCAAGCATACACACTTATTGATTGGCAAAACAAAGTTTTTTTATTTCTAAGTTATTAGCTGTCACTGCCATGAGCAGAAGCGAGTTGAAAGTTATGCTGGTTGTGTTGACGTGCATCTGTTTTTCTCTCTCAGCTCCCGCATGATATTCAATGCAGTGCCAGTAGCTATCACTACTGAAACACTGATAACAATTCAATGAAACTAGTCCAATTACGTTTTTACTGCTAGTGGTATTCACATCCTGTATCAAGCGACAGAAAAAAATCGAACTTTCAAAAGTGACGCAAACTTTTAGCAAACAATAAGAGAAAACAACAATGCAACTTAAGTGATGCACAACATGCGGAGGTGATGACTGAAGAAGCCGAGGGAACGACATCGGACGACCCTGTCGTCACCACAGCAGCCGAGCCTGGCGTCAACGCGCCTCCCGAGAAAGTAACGTATATCGATTTGAATTTATTGCTTATCGGCCGCGTAAAGCGTTCAACAGCGCCGTCCGCCGTCCAGGAAGTGACCAAGGTGGACGGTGCTAGCGGAATCACCAGGCGCGCCAATTCCGCATCCTTATTCGGCGGCCGCGGATCAATTAAAACGACCGCTAACGACCATTAAACCATGCCTAGAACAACGCGCGACGAGCAAATAGCAATTACGTGTGCTAACTAAACATTGTGTCTGCGTAGAGACCGTGCCGCGGCCGCGGTGAGAAAGAGTATGGATTACAAGGTGGCAGGCGGACGTCAGGGCGTCCCGAGGGCGAGAGATGGTAGTCGGTGGTCGGCGCTTAAGATGAGATGGTGTTCAATCGGGTGCTGGATTTGCAGGGCGCACGGCCGCAGCTGCGACGCGGGTCGACTCTACGCGCCGCCGCCGACAGCTTCCGCCGGAGGTTCCGTCGGATCACGACTGCGTTGACGGTATTTTGTTCGGTGGAGGAGTCGAGTGGATTTCTGTTTGTTGCGC
This sequence comes from Nemurella pictetii, assembly GCA_921293315.2. NCBI lineage: Eukaryota > Metazoa > Arthropoda > Insecta > Plecoptera > Nemouridae > Nemurella > Nemurella pictetii. Next base: position 5,899,472 of record OV121118.1, on the reverse strand, counting down.
TACGCTCAAGTTCAAGACAAGGACATCTCTGTGTGCTCGCATGCAAGCAGCGCGAGGCTTGGAAAACACTGTTAAAAACTAAATTTTCAATGTCAAAATGTGTGCCACTGCGGGGAACATTTTCACAGCGGAACACTGTCTATTACTTTTCAGTTTCAAATAGATTTAACGCACTGTTACTTTAAGATGATCTGTGTTCACTTCGATGCCTCTGAGACCCACTAAGTTCTGTCAACTTTTTGACCAAAAGTTGGGTGAGTGAAATTATTTGCCTGAACCGATTGGAAAAATGGCATTCAATCTTCTTTGGTTAGGCGTGTGAAACAAGCAGCGTTTTAGGCTCCTCGCCAACCTCGCCCTATTCTGCGAAATCAATTAAATTGATCGTAGGATTCCAAATAGAAATGCGTAGGAGTGCTTCATACGCGAACAACGGCTGCATACGAGATTCAATTCCGGCGCATTGTTATTCTGTGGTACAACGAAGCTAGACAAAGAGTGATATACTACTCTAGTAACCAGAATTCTGTGATTTTGAATAGTCTTATAAGCTAGCTCGAAGAAACAATAAGATAAATCACTATCCTTTAAATTTATAATATCATGTGACTATAAAATTAAAGTGTCTAGTCTAATTAACACGTGCCATGTAGTAAAGCAGCTATCCTTTGTTGTGTAACGTATCATCTCGGGACCTCGAGTGAGTGTCTGACCTGAATTTCTTCTTCCTGAACTAGTGGACATGGAAGTCTCAACCGCGGACAGAAGACCCTCTCGACGGCTTTCTGGACAAATACACGCCGGCCGTGCCGTCAGAACCCTCCGAGGACAAGTGGTGGAACATCGCCATCGACCCGTCGCTGCCCTTCCACTATGGCGTAAGCAACCATCCGATAACTTTCTGAAACTCAAAAACTTTTCATTAAGAATATGCTAACCCATATGTATACCCATTACGTTTTTGGCACGTTAAATTTTTATTTGACACTAAACTTTTGGTTGGCTCTTTACACCCAATGTATTCATTTATAGAGCAATAACTTATAAGTTTACGCACACGAGATCCAAAGCTCGCATTGAAATTCTCTCAATCCGACGTCTCTACAATAATGGATACTACCCGCAACACTTTTAACATGTCCTTCCAGTGGCTTACTGACCACACAAGTAAACCCTCGTGCCGCCGTTCCAGTGGCTTCCTGACCACACATGTAAACCCTCGTGCCGCCGTTCCAGTGGCTTACTGACCACACAAGTAAACCCTCGTGCCGCCGTTCCAGTGGCTGGCGGTGGTCTCGGCGACGGTCCTCTACAACCTCATCTTCGTGATCGGCCGTGCAGTGTTCTGGGAGCTGAACAACGTATCGCCGGCCCTTTGGTGGACGCTGGACGCCATCAGCGATGCCATCTACGTGCTGGACACGTTCATACACCTGCACGAGAGTGAGTCTCCGCTCCCCACACGCCTTCCACCCTCGTGCCTTTGCGCGGCTCAGTGGGTAGAAGCATAGAGTAAATAACTCTATGGCTGTCAGGTTGAAAGAGCAAATAAACGCCCCATGAAGACCCAACGAGCTGGCACTTGACCATTTCCCACCTCTATAGTCCTGAAACTGTAGACTCTGAAGAGATAGTAGACAGTGATGAATTTTACAGAAATAATTTAAGCGTGAGATTGAATGATCAGGTGACGGCTTCAAAATTTTTGATTCATTTTATGTCAAAGCAAAGTGTTTCTTAGAACGCGTAACTTCTGAGATTGCCTGGAAAAACGCTACAAGTATTTGTTGAGTACGAGCCACTATAATTTTGCTGCAGTATTGCAGAGCTAGAGGTGATACAGATTGGGATACTTTATCAAAGTTATCATCACCTTGACGAAGCATGCAGAATAGCTTTTCGAAACGAAACGTTATTTTACGTACTTAGATAAAGTTGAGTGCTGAGACTGTTTTCTCGCCGCCGTTTGTAGGTTACCTCGAGCACGGGCTGATGGTGCGTGAGTCGTCGCTTCTGCGCAAACACTACGTCCGCACCGGATGGAAACTCGAGGTCCTCAGCCTCCTGCCCACAGATCTCGCCTACTTCTGGTGGCCCCCTTCCGAATGCCAGGTGCGTGACACCAACGCTTTTCTTGCCGTGTTGGGGGAAAAGTTTTCTTTGCGGCAATCGTCAGCAGGGAAAATATTCTTTATGTTCTACTTTTTCATGTTTTTTTCTCGATTTAAGCCGAGATTATCCAGTTAATCGTGTTATCTCGAATAATGCCTTCGTGTGACAGCAATCGGGCGAACAAACTACCAACAAAACAAAGAATCGCTTTTCAAAGATAAGCCTTTCAATGAAATTTTCCAATACACCTGTTTCATTCAATCAAAATGACGTCACGATACCCACTCGCTAAAGCCAGGTAGAGCAATTCGGGTTGTGATTTCCCTATCTTCCTTTGTTATTCGGCAGAGCTAATTAATTTTTTTTCCAAACTGGTAGTACGGCCAGTGGGTATCTGACATCACTTGTCTCTGAGTGGAGTAGACAATTCACAGCTTAGTGATATAGGACGAAAAATAGAAAATAGAAAAATAGAAAAGTCGAGAGGAAATAGAAAAGCGGGTCGGAAACAAGAAAGTTTGGTTGGAAACAAGAAAAGCATGTGGGAAACAGTAAGGAAGTCTAAGAAACGGAGGAAAATAATTTTTTCGGGCATTCGTTTTTTGGACGACAGGGTCGAATATTACGTAATGTATTTCAGATGAAGTTTGGGTTTATGAGGAGACTTATTTAATCGATGTGTTTCTTTTATTTCGAATCTTCGATTAATTAGGAACTTGATCTGCAGGCTGCAAGCTGAAAGCAGGCAGCATAGATTTACGAAAAGTTAGGAAATTTCTAGTAAAAAAAAACTTGGCATTCAATGGTCCAGTAAATTTTATATTGAATCAAGCAGCAAAGACTAGGATAAGACTTGTCGTAAAAACTTAAAAAACAAACTCACTCGTCCAAAATTTGAACATTTCTCTGAGCTACTGAGCTACGTTACGGCTGAAGATTTTCATCAACTAACGAGACCCCCACTTGCCAGGTGCGAGTTCCGTGTCCGGTGATCGTGAGGACCAACCGGCTGCTGCGTCTGCCGAGGCTGGGACAGTTCTTCGACAGGACCGAGACACGAACCGGGTACCCCAATGCCTTCCGAATATGCAAGGTAGGCAACCATCAACGCCCGCTTGATCTGCTTGAACCGAAAGCCAATTATTGTATTCGATTTTAAAGCTAAAATAGTGGAAACTGATGGTGCCTGTGGGCAGCAATGCATACTCGTAGTTTCATTTATTAAACAGGTTTGATTATCAATAGTTAATTCAATCATTAGGTTGACAAAAGCGAACCAGAGTGCAATGAACACCAATCTTCTGAATCTTGTAGGTGGTGCTGGCCATCCTGGTGCTGATCCACTGGAACGCGTGCTTCTACTTTGCGATCAGCTACGTGATCGGGTTCGGCTCCGACAACTGGGTTTACAACCTGGGCGGCTCGAAGAACTCGACGCTTGCACGGCAGTACATCTACAGCTTTTACTGGTCGACGCTCACCCTCACCACCATTGGTAAAACTCTCGGCAGACTCGGTGTTCAGTTACAGTACCTACTTGAATATCCTGTTGCAGTGTGTATCGACATTGTCGAACACGTCGGTATTTTTAATCCAAGGCAGATGCTGTCTGCTACGCCAAGGAAAGATTTATTAATGGGAAGCCAATTGGCATTCGAAATCGCAGATAAAGCATAGTTGTCGGGAAAGGGTGATTTAGTAATTTTCCAGAAATTTTCCAAAGTAAAACATCTGCGAGTGTTAATTTTCCAATATTTACAACCTCCACTATATTTTACAAGACCTTTCAGAATTATCACATTATTAAATCGGAATCGTATTTTACTAGGCTCATGCAGATTACTGCTCTAACTTTTTTGATAAAGAAAGAAATTCAAGGCTATAGCAACGGTCAGATGCTTCAGAAGACACGGACCAAAGGGCTTGGAGCCCACATCGTCCGGGAGCCTCAGAGGCTTCCGCAGGCCCTGCACCAAATTCCAGAACCAATTTTTGCTGCAGAAATTGACCCAATTCCACAGAATTAAAAACAAAATGATCAGTAAAAAGGGGGCCAGTACATCACGGAGGTTCAGGCCGGAAGTCGACGTCGTTTTCGCGTTGCAGGCGAGGTGCCACAGCCCGAGAACGACGCCGAGTACCTGTTCGTCGTGCTCGACTTCCTCGCCGGCGTCCTCATCTTCGCGACGATCGTCGGTAACATCGGCAGCATGATCAGCAACATGAACATGGCGCGCGTCGACTTCCAGAACAAAATGGACGGCGTCAAGCAGTACATGACCTTCCGCAAGGTGTCGCACGAGCTAGAGGTGACCACGCGCATAATCTGCAAGATATTGCATTTTATTCTTTGGAAAAGTGTGCTTTCCTCAGACAAAATGCTCAATGCTTCCTGCTAAAACTCGACTGAATGCTTCCTGCTAAAACCCGACTGAATGCTTCCTGCTAACACCCAACTGAATGCTTCCTGCTAACACCCAACTGAATGCTTCCTACAAACATCCGACTGAATGCTTCCTACAAACATCCGACTGAATGCTTCATGCTAACACCCGACTCGTTGCTTCCTGCTAACACCGACCCGTTGCTTCCTGCTAACACCAGACCCGTTGCTTAACCCTCTGCAGACGCGCGTGATTCGCTGGTTTGCGTACACCTGGGCCAACAAGCAGGCTCTGGACGAGGACCGCGTGCTCGGCGCGCTGCCCGACAAGCTCAAGGCCGAGATCGCGATCCACGTGCATCTGGAGACGCTGCGGCAAGTGCGCATCTTCCAGGACTGCGAGCCGGGCCTCCTCGAGGAGCTGGTGCTCAAGCTGCGGTTGCAGGTGCGTGCGCAGGGCCGTGCTGGCCGGTGATGGCGCACTCACAAACTGTGTCCTGTTTGTTACTCTCTGTGAATCATGGATCACCGGAGGGTGATGATTCAAGGAAACTTTTAATTCAGCTACACGATTTACCTTTAATATAACAGCATTGGCGAAGCTGGAGACATCTTTGGCAACTATTTCCAAACACAATTAGAAAAAGCGTCCAAAAATCAACCGCGCAAAGCATTTTTTTTTGTTTTCTTCAGATGAACCCGAACCACACGATTTATATAAGGACTTTTTTTCGAGTTAATTTCATCACGGCCATATTATTGATGTTGATATTTGTCTTTCTTTGACACCCACACGATTTTACTACTTTAATATCTATAAAATATCTACTGGGGACGTGTGGGTGTGAACTCTTGCGGATTGTTTCTGCAGGTGTTCAGCCCTGGAGACTACATCTGCCGCAAAGGCGACGTGGGCAAGGAGATGTACATCGTGAAGCGAGGCCGGCTGAACGTCGTGGCAGACGACGAGAAGACTGTCTTCGCAACTCTCAGCGCTGGCAGCGTCTTCGGCGAGGTAAGAGGAAGAACCGTGTGGGTAGCGAGTAGCACAGCACAGCTACCCGCACTGCGGCGATCAAGGGTCAGAGCAGGCGCCGTTTAGTTTTGCAGGGTGGGTGTTTTCTTATTTTTTTAGTAAGTCAGAAATAATTTTGGGAAATCTTGGACAGTTTGGATTCGAGGCAAAGATTTTGATCGTGAATTTGGATTTTTAATAAAGGAGGTGAATGAAATACGCTGTTCGTTAAGAAATTTCAAAGGTACCACCTACCCAGGAAATATAATCTAATTCGGTTTCCCATTTTGCCTTTCTGAGTGCGAACAACGAGATAATATAAGCAAACAAAAAATTATTGCAGACTTTCTTCGGCAGTACGAATTTAAATGAAAATTCAGTTCAGTCGTTTTGCTAATTAATTACTTCTTGTTGTATTCGAAATATACGCACTTCTACAAGGCGATTATAAAAGCTTTGAATACCGCTAATGAAGCAGGAATCTAAGCATAGCTTGGCGGAACGTCGGGAAACTTTCAATGAAAAACCTAGCATTCCAGTAAATAGTTTGTGTTTGAAAAATGACACCGTTCCTCCACCTCTGCTGCTGATTGCTCTTGCTGCTGCTGCTCTTGCTCATGCTCCTGCTGCTACCCCTTCTCAATCTCAACGTGCCCCTGCTACTGCCAGGTGAGCGTCCTGGACATCCCGGGCAACCGCACCGGCAACCGGCGCACGGCGAACGTGCGCAGCCTGGGCTACTCGGACCTGTTCTGCCTGGCCAAATGCGACCTGTGGGACGCGCTGTCCGACTACCCCGATGCACGGCAAAGCCTCACCGAGCGCGGATGCCAGCTGCTTCGCAAGGACGGTCTGCTTGACGAGGACGCGTTCAAAAAGGCGCAAGCCGAACACGAGAGTCTCACGGACAAGGTGGAGCGGATCGGTGAGCTGCCAAGATGTTATTGCGAGGATGAAATGAAACTCTAAGGGATTCCTAAAAGATTTATTGGATCTTCATTGATTGTACAATAGACATTTTCCATTCAGGAAAAATAACGTCATGTACCTACTAATAAATCCAGTTGGATTGACATTTCTCTATCTTCCTTGGTTAAATTGCAGAGTGAAAAATATATGTGTTTTGCTTATTTCTTGCTTATAATGCTCAGTTGTCTAAAGCAATGGTTGTCCTGTGTGTTTAAAAAGTGCTCTTTTTAATTGGGTGTTGACTTGTGAAATTGGTTGTGATTTTTACAGGCAACAGCGTGATAGCATTACAGACGAGGTTTGCACGCCTGATGGGTGAATACGCAGGCAACCAGACGAGGATGAAACAGCGTCTAGCCTCCGTGGAGAAACAAGCCAAGTGAGTAGGCTAACATTTGAATCAATCACCGTCTACTCGATACGAAGTACGGCCAACGAGACCTTTTGTTACAAGAAATTATAATGAATTCTTTTCATTATCAACAGAGACGGAGGCCACAGCAGTGTTTCAGTTACAAATCGAGACGATTTAGCGCTAAGATCATTCCAGCGAAAAAGCAGGCGACAAAAGCAAAACACTATGTGAAACTAAATGATTACATATTATCTTATTATAGCATGAGGATCAAGTGATATCAATCCCTATTATATATTATGTATATACACACATACTCACACACATACACACACCCTCACACGCATATTGCTGTTACATAATGAGAGAGAAAAGACCAAGAGAGTTAATGAGTACTGAGAGAGATGATTGAGAAGTAAATAGAAACAAATGATGCGATTCGGACTTCGTAAATTGGCTAAAAGAAATTGAAATGTGGCATTAATAAAATAAAAATATGTGTTAACAACTTAACTGAAGTATCTAAATGTATTACCTGATAAGTTATTGGCAACTGATAAAAAGATAAGTGATAAGTGACTTTCATTTTAGGATGTAGCAGTTAAAGTTGGTTTATACATTTAAAAAAACTTTTTGGCCAAATTAACCAGTATGTATCAAACTGTTTAACCTTTGTGTAAGGAGTCATCGGAATCTTATCATTTGACATTTCACCCACTCTTATCATTCGAAGACAAGCTGGATAATAAACAGAAAATGTATTTATAAAGATTCACGAAATATATTCACATGGCGTTTATAACAAACACTCTTTCGTAGCAGAAGCCAAGGCAAAAACGTGGAGTGCCTGAACTCTTAGAGATCCTATACCTGGTGAGCTGTTTTGAAGGTAGGTACGACAAGATGGCATACCACTTCACGCATGATATTTCACTCTCTTCACTGTCTCCATCCTACCAACTAGCTGTCGAAGGAGATACCTGTGGCTAGACCGCATCGAGAAAACAGGTTTCAATCGAGTATCAAGTTCCAGTATTTTTTTCGATAATTTCTCCAATTACATGGGTACGTCTGGATCTTGATCGTGGTTTGGTAGGAAGCTGCGTGTCCTGCGACAGATTTGAGTTGTTGTCTGCAGATGGGTGCTGTGTGAGCCTAGTTTCGAATTGTCTTTCAGTCTTGTACCACCTGCTTGTTGCGTGATTTCTGAGACCCGTCATGGACTTCTACAGCACGAAAGATATCAAGGATATGACGGTGGAGGTAAGCTTTCTTATCGAAGTATTCAGCTTCATTATTAAAATATTCTTCGCGTAGGAATTTAATCAAACTGCAAATATTGATGAATGCAAGGTAGATATTGGTAATTAGAAACGAAACAACCAATCGAAATGTGTGTTCGGAGGGGGATACGAACCCCGAAGCTTTAGAACTTGGAACACGTTTTTGATTCGATATTTGCCTTCTATCTATTTCTAAAAATTCATTATTTATTCTTACGATCAACACTTGCGCTTAAATTTGAAAATAAAATCACGCGAGTATTGTGTATCCGCCTTGATTTTTCTGGGTAATTCCCGTTTTCTCGCCGTTTTCGTTTATTCCTTAAAGATTGAATAAACCAAAATTTTCGCTAAAAAGTATAAATATTTTTTTCTAGAATGAATGGGCTCCTTTAATTTAGGCTAAGTAACAACTGATAATTTTAAAGACAGCTTATAACTTTGTAGGAGATTGAACTTCAATACTCTCCAACCAAATGGTCCAAACTTTACAAAGGAGACCCAAAAGAAGTGATACAACACCATATTAATGTGGTCACCAAAGGTAATTCGACTTTAATGTATTAAAATAACTATGGAAATAAGGGAAACCACTTAGATCTCAGGAAGTCAACAAAATGTTTTGTTCGTGCCATTAGCCAGCGCCGAAGCCAGGCATACAATTCCAAGTGAGATTGGAATTGAATATGGACCGACAAGTGGACAAAAGCTTGACGTCTTCGGTGGAGATGCATTAGCGGATGGTAAGAAATTTTGTTGAGCATTTATTTTCTCGCATTTAGTTATTGTTAATATGAAGCTCTGTATTGTTTTTAGTTAGTCATTGGCCGCCTGGTAGGCAGGCGAGTAAGAAAGGTTATTTTTAAGCAAAAAACTGTCTTGAGATGCCAAGTAAGCAATATGGTCTAGAACCTTAAAATGAATGAATTCATTAATCAGTTTGACTCGATCTAGAGCTTTCAATTGATGGGCAAAAGGAATTTAGGGGTTCGGTGTTCGTTTGGAGTAATTCATATACTTAATATATGACCAAATAATTGTCAAGTTGTAACTCCTCTACAGCGTCATGGTGAACGCTCGAGGCTGGTACTTCGGAGGTCTTTGGTTCGCTTCCCCGGACGGCCATGATTTTCCCCGCTTTTTGGTAACCATTAAACAGTTGGATCAATTGTGAAATAATTGTCTTTAGTGTGTTACTTGGTCTTGAAATTATGGCCAAAAATCCAACAGCAGTGCACCAGCCTACAACGATAGGGTACCGGGATCAAATTCCACTTCGAGGAGCTTTTTGCTCATTAAATTCTCAAAGAAAATCTGAATTGAAGCCGTATTCTAACAGAGTGGGGTATTAAAATTAAAGTAAAAAACTAGCCTCAGATAAGTTCCAATTTTGCTAACAGATGGCGCTGTCTATCATTGTGTTGGGGTGTCACGTGACACTAATCGTCGTTCATACCTTCATGTTTAGATAAGGTCAGTGCAAATGCTTAGGGTGCTAGGGTGCGTTCATGTCCGTCCATCTCCCCGCAAAAATCCAGACCGACCCGAGGTCTGGGTGCTTGCTAGAAACTTAAATTATTCGCCCACTTAAAATTGCCAAAATTGCGCTCGCTCTCTTTCCTCGCCGAGATTCGAACCCGAGGCCTCCGGCACACTGATCAAGCACCTTAGCCACGCGGCTATCGAGCCACTACGAACGGTGGATGATTTTTTGTATATATGAATTACACCTTTCGGAGCACCTTTCGTACTTATTAAAATTTCATCGGAGATTGTACCATCTCCTTGCAATCTTTCAGTCGCAAAGCGTAAGTCCAGCGGTTCGAACGTACGATCTTTCCTGCACGAACCAAGCGACTTAACCACTCGGCTACTCGATTGACATGAAGAGAACTGATGTTTTTCCATAAATAAATTAAATGTTATATTAAATGGTTAAAGGTAAAACGTGGGTGGATTCGAACCTGGTCAGCCTGAAGAACAGTTTACCGATAAAGCGACTCATTCAACGAGCCAATCCGCCACATATGGACCGAGTGAAAAAAAGCGTCACTCTATATCAATTGCATGTTTTGACCGTGCAGCATTGACAATATCGCCGGCATGGATCATGCCTTGAATACCCTCCCCCCCCCCTTGCGTAGCCGTCCCGGCACCTCCACGGCGCATGAAACACGACACGTTTTGTTTTCAGTTGGAAACAACATTTACAACTAATCCACGAAGCTGGTCCTGCATGATATCTTTTTAAATCACCTTCCCATCTAAATTACTCCAGAAATAGCGTCAGTTCCATTTTTTATTTACCAGACATATTAGGGTTCATCAAAGTGATGTCAATGCAGCGAGCTGGAACGCGAAAAAGCAACTGAATTATTTGGCATGAGCTGTATTCCACCCAGCAGACCAGTGACCACCTAAAAACTGCAGAGGACAAGAATATAGGGTATGATATTTTGATAGGAGGAGCCACTGAGTGATTGTATTTTCAACGAATTATACATGAGCATACTCAGTCGGTGATTATTGTTTGATCAAGTTCAATTATTATACCTACGATAAAACGTCGACCATTGCCTGTTTTAACAATTTTACACACGTCTAAAAGAAATCATTCAAAATCCATCTCTTCCCGAGCCAATTGATTTGATTTTGTGATTGTTTTATGGTGATACTGCATCCCTTCTGCATATTGACAATTGAAAGCAGTTTACATATGCGATGAAATGCCTTAAAGGTTCGCGCCATACGTCAGTAATCTATTTTCGCTTATATCGACTCCAAAACACTTCGATTTGTCAATTGACTGTTATTGGGAACCGAACAGAATTTAAAGTTTATAAAAATGTACAAAATATCGTGAATTAAAGATTTTAGTAAAAAGTTACGCATGGAATGTGCAGATACAGGGAATTTTTTTTAAATAAAATGAACAGTTTGTTAGGACAAAACAAACGATATAAGCGACCGAATTGCTCTTGCTGTAGCAACAGAATGCAAAGCCACATTTGGGTGCGCAAAAAGAATGTAAAAAAAATTCCAGCTACTCTGCATTTAGCAATGCTGATCAAATGCGCCAACAGAATGTGGCAAAAAATACAGTGACTGTCTTAAGAATGTCAATGAAATACGCCAACAGAATGCAACAATAAATACAGTGACTCTACATTTAACAATGCCGATTAAATACGCCAACAGAATGCAACAGTAAATTCAGTGACTCTGCATTTAAACAATGCCAATTAAATATGCCAACAGATTGCAACAATTAATACAGTAACTCTGCCTTTAAAATGCCAAATGAATTGACCTAATTATACCTAGGATAGGCTTTACATTTATTTTTAGTATGCAGTTGTACTTTTTCGTGAAAACGACATTTTTACGATGGGTTTTTTTTGCGATTTTCGCGGTTTTTTCACACTAAATCTATTTCGGCTGAACGAATTTCGACGGCTTTTAAAGTGTGCCTTTGATATCCTAAGAAAAAGAAACTGTGCGATTTCTTTTAGATCGATTTTTACGTTTCTTAGTTATATATTTGTACACCAAATTCTCAAATCAGCATTATCATCCATCACTATCAATCAAATTACGCTCATTCACAACACGATTAAAGTGAGAGTTCGCGGGGCCCAAGGTGTAGGTTGGCCAAGATTGGCAAACATGACTTTAGTGAACTGGAATGTTTTGTAGCAAATGGCAAATGATTCACAAGGAAACTGTGTGATTGGGGGTGTGCGCCACAGAAGCACCTATTAGCATTGATTGTTATTAGGCACTAATATATGCCATTCATAAGAAAAACACTCCAGTGTTCAACACGTAAAGTGTTATGGGTGGTGATTGAGACCTTTTGCTTCTTTCAGTAATATTTTATAACTCAAACTGCGTTTACTTTATTTCAATTATTTTATTTCATTTATTAGTCAAAGTATTACGCATGTGATTGGCATACAAGATTGAGGGTAGGTATACCGTGATTTAAGTAATCAATACACAATCAAACATTTTACAGCGACAAATATCTATATTTTGTATGATTTTACTTCTCGAGCTTAGACTTTAGAGGTTGTCACCAATCAGCAGAATTAAAAGCATTGAATTTGGCAGCAGGGCTTGTAGCCAAAGTATGGTTGATAACATACCATTGCCATTGGCCATAACAGATTGTGATTTGTGATTTGTTATGGTCTTTGAACTGCCTGTCCTTTGAAAAAACATGTTTGTTTTCTGAATCCCAACCTGGACATGTGTCTATCCAGCCCATAGCTCGTAACTTCTCGTCATCTTGCTGAGCCGTTGAGCCGATGTCTAGCAGAAGCTGCAGTAACGAGCGCATCTGGTTGTCTGTCTGTCAGATGCTCCGATCCTGGTGCACTTTCACGGTGGCTACTGGCAGGCGTTGCACCGGGACATGACCAGCTACATGGCGCTGGGGCTGTTCCGTCGCGGCATCCGCGTCGTCGTAGTCGGCTACGAACTCGCGCCCAAAGGTTGGCTCCGATTCCTCGATACCTTCCCAGCTCTGTATCCCATTCACCCATTTCAGCAGCAGTGACGCATGTACGGGATTTATTGAAAGCCTTGTCGATTACTCTGCTGAATGCCAGACATTTGGAGGGATCGGCAGGCACAAGTGCTCAAGCAAAAAAAATTGCTGCATATTCTTTTACAGTTTACACATAACTGTACCAAGTATCTATTCAATTCTTGCTAGATCACGATTTAGTTAGATTCAGTTGCAAAACAATGCTGGATTTATCCACAAAGCCAATGGATCAATTCTGTTATGAGGAAATGATTGAGTATGATTTAATTCTAGATTTCACCCGACAAAAAATGTTTTCCCAATTGATTCCAATGTTTCTTTTTGACAGTTACGGTTGCAGTACTAAATGAGCAAATAAAAGCGGCTGTAACTTATGTCATCAATCTGGCAACGAAACTGGGATCCAGGTCAGTTAACAATAAAAACAAGACATACCTATTTAAATTTTAAAACATACAAAAAATATAAAAGCAACCAAACTGGTGTCACCTGCCATATGGACATTTCAGTTAAGTTTTGTTTCCAGTTCTATATCGTTCTCGGGTCATTCCGCGGGCGCGCAGATCGTCATGCAGCTGCTCAACTCCGAGTGGCTCTCTAATCTCAACGACAACGAACGCAACCTCATCAAAAGCTTGCATCTGATGAGCGGGATGTACGATCTCACCCCCTTGGTCTGCACGCACGTCAATGACGCTCTCAAGATGACTAAGTGAGTTTTATCGGAAGTCACATTTGAAAATCTGAAGCTAAGTTTACTGCATGCCTTTGCATTGTGGCTTTCTACAATCAGAGTCCGAGTTTGGTAGTGGCGAGCTTAACGATCGCTGTGTTTCATGGATTACAAATGTAGATTAAGTTCAAAATTTCGTAGTGTAGTGATGGGTTTTTTAGGTTTTACTCATCTTTTTCTACAGAGCCAATGCTGAGGTTTATCAGACATTGCCTGTGCGACAGTCTTACAAGAAATATAGTAGATTGTGAATTTAGACAAATTCCTGCCTATTTTATTCACAAGAATTAAAAATATAAATTATATTATTTTATTTAAACTATTGCAGCTATATGCAAGCCTAAAGTCTCCATAAGTTGGAAGGAGGGTTAACCTAACGTACACCTTGGTTTCAGCGAGGACGCGATCAAAGCAAGTCCGATGTACTACAAAGGCCGAGAGTTCAACGGTGTCAAAATCGTCGTGAGTTTTGGAGAGTTTGACACACCCGAATACAAGAGACAATCTCTAACCTATGCAAAGGTATGTTTATCTTCAAGCAAATGGACAAAGCTACCAGCAGCTACCATAAACTGTTGAAACAAAGCCTGAAGCTCAACAAATGATTGTAGCCTGTTGATAAAGTTTGTCACGTCATTCCAGGGACTTGGTCTATGTGTTGTATGAAACAATTGTATGTAACAATCTGAGTAACCTGCCATGTCTTATTGCAACTTGCTAAGTTTTGTGGCGTGATTTTGTTTCACAGAAACTGAAGGTGTTCAACGACCAAGTCGAAATTGTAATTGTGCCACAAGTTGACCACTTCGAGCTCATGGAGCACATGGTCCAAGAAAATTATATCCTCACGAAGAAGATTGATGAACACGTTAAAAAATAAACCCTAGAATTCCGATTTGGATATTCAGTCACAAAATTTCATTTAAAGTTTTATACCATCGACTTTAATTTGAAACTTGACATTGGCTCCTAAAATCATTCCAAAATATACATACCTACCTAAGTACAATTCTGCTCTTTTAACCCTAAAGATTTCATTGTTATTTGTTATCACTTATCTTTTAGTGTAATTATATCAAATGTGAAAAACTGCAAGAAAGAAAGTACTTGGAAGTACATCCCACAGCTTCGTCAGTGTTTTCGTCAATCATCCATATTACCTCATGAACATCTTGGCAGCGAATCTTCTGTAATGCCAAACTTTCTACAAACACAATGGAAACGCCGATGGTCAAGTTACTGGAACTAGCTAACTATGAAAAATTATGAAATGCTCAATAGGCCCAAATTGACAGTTAAATTTATGTATTACCAGAGTTACTTCAGTGTTTTCCTTGTTTTTTTTGCATATTTTTCCTTACCACTCTTTTACTCCTAACCCCAGTCTTCTATTAAACTTGGGGTCTATCTTGCAATATATTGAGAATGAGATGATCCTAAAAAACCATTGGAGTTCACCCTATAAGAATAAAGTTTAATTTTTGTAGTGTTAATCTATGCCAAGCATAATATAGCATGGTGATTTCAGATTTTTAAAAGTGAGGAAAATTCACTACTGGACTTTTTATACCTAAATAGGTACAATCAAGGGTGCAATTATATCATTGCCCAGACATTTGACTAAAAAAATAACTAAACTGATTGTGTCGAAAAACAAAAATAAGAAATTAAATTAAACTTATGTTTTTGCCCCTCAAACATGTCGCTCCTCCCACCACCTACCCCTCCCACCACACCTTATTGAGCACGTGACATTGACTTTGACACTTGACGGCTACTTCTCTGCGATTTGGTGTAGCGGGCATTCGAATCTTAACTACTTCTCACTCTTATTGTTCAAGCGGTTTCCACTGTGCATTAAGAAAATCTATCAGCGGCCTCAACATATTAAGTACGCATACTTCAGCAATGACTTACGACTTTGATAAGTATTTTGAGGTTATCCTCAAACTCACCAAAGAAGCAGGAAAGGTATGAAAAACATTGATACTTGTAACTCCTGATGTTCCTGACTCCTGATGTACTACGTGATTAGTTAGTTGCATAATTAATTTCGATCACAGAATACCATACCGTTTCATACAAGAGAAAAACGGTGGAAATTGCAACATTTCCATTTTCTCCAATCTGATAAGGATCTTTGTTGACATAATATTATATACTAACAATTATATTTAATAAAACATAATACTGTTGACATTTGGGCTGAAGTTGTGTGAAATAAATGCTGAAATTCATCTAATTTGAGCAAGACCCTTATTGCTGTTCCCAAGCTAATTATCTATGTCCTACTACGCAAGGCTTCGATAATCAATTTATTACCTTGTCATATTACAGAGAAGAATGATACAATGACACTGCTATTAACTTTAATTCTATTAGTATTAGATAGTTTCCTAGAGAATAGAATTTCAATTTTTTGCTACAAAGGCCTTCACATCCAGCCTTCACACTTAAATGGCACTGTACAATCCACAGATTGAATTATTTGTTTACGTATTATTTTGTGGCAGTTCTACATTAATCAGCCAAAATGGATAGATTTTTTAATTTTTTTTTACAGTTTAGGACTTGCATCTGGTGTTTGCAATAATTTGTTAGTTATTAACCAGATCCACCCCCTCCTCCCTCCCCCTCAAACCTTCTTTTTGCCAAATTTTATCTGTTTAGTATTTTTTACTAATAAGTGGTTACTTGTTAGCATGCGTCACATATTTTTCCTCCGCTAATGTTTGGTATTTGGTTTCATCGCAGCTGATAACTGACCGGGTGTGGACTCCAAAAGTTTTCGAGCAAAAGTCATGCGATGTCGATCTGGTTACTGAAACCGACCAAGAAGTTGAGAAACTTCTGATATCCAATCTCACTGCGCAATTTCCTGATCACAAGTAACCCTCCAGTTTTAAAGAATTACAAGTTTAATATTTTATGTGCCAGTGCCTGTTTTTAGTACAGCTACAGCTAATGGCTGATACAATGTAATTGAATTGTAATCATCTAGCTGATAATGGCTGATACATGTTACCTACTAGAAAATAGGACAAAGAAATCTGCAAGTTTATGTTACACTAAAGGATACCCTTATCAGAGTATTTGATATTATTCTCTCACGGTTCCAGATTTATCGGCGAAGAGACGACCTCAGGAGGCATCAAAGCCGAGCTGACAGATGCTCCAACGTGGATCATTGATCCTGTGGACGGCACGATGAACTTTGTCCACGGGTATCCAAATGTTGCAGTCTCGGTGGCACTTTGGGTGGATCAGGCTCCCGAGATTGCCGTCGTCTACAACCCAATATTGGACCACATGTTCACGGCACGCAAGGGCAAGGGAGCGTTCTTCAACGGAAAGCAGATCCATGTCTCCGGCCAGAAAGGTAGGGCATAGCTCTGTGTAGAAATCCACACTCGACAGTGTGCACAATAGGTCCTGGGTCCAAAAATAGGTTCTCACTTAATTTGAGAAAATGGGGAGTAAACTCCTTATGCCAAAGATAAAGAAAGGGAGGCCTTGAAAAGCTTCTAGAGTGTCTTGTTGTCTTTTGTACCATCTAATTCCCTTCACCTTTTATGCAATTTATGAAATCCTTTAAGTTAAAGAATTAAAACGAAGTGTTTTCATAATAAACGGTTGTATGAACTTTATTGTCGAGTAACTTTGTATGTCTTCCTATCAATCCACAGAACTTGCCCAGTCGCTGTTGGTGATAGAATTTGGAACGACTCGTGACCCAGTGAAGATGACCAACGTGATGGAAAATCTGAGGATCATGACTCCGCTGGTGCACGGGTAAGCCCATGGTTTCACTCCGTTTGTCTATAAAATGCAACACATACCTCTACCAGAGAGTAAGACTATCAGTCCAATCAATACCGTAGCAGTGCGTACAAACGTGGATTAGGTACTGCTGTTTATATTTAACTATAGGTAATTAAAGTAATAAAAAGATTTTATACCTATTTATTCCTGAAGTACCAGGGCTAAAATCAGTAATTGGACTCCTAATATAAACATTTGTGTGGAAATTGCCAACTAGCAATTCACAAAAATTGAAATGCCTTCATTTTTTCCAAACTTCCAATGGCTAGAATTGTCAGCCAGGGTTTTTGGCTTTACAGAGTCAACCAAACACTGCACTCAGCAGCAACCGAGGTTAAAGTCCTCATTTTATGGTAATTGAGCCGTTAAACGTTCAACTTTCACCGGTTAAAATCAAGTGCTGCTCTGGCCAGCCGTGGTCATCGCAGCAACTGACGGTGACCAGTGGGGCAATACCTTGTCTCCCGCTAGAACCTTGCCGATACTTGCAGGACCCGTTCGTCGGGCTCGGCCGCATGCAACATGGCGATGGTGGCAATGGGCGCCGCCGACGCCAACTTCGAGTTCGGCATCCACGCCTGGGACATCGCCGCCGGATGCCTATTGGTCCGCGAGGCAGGGGGCGTGGTCATCGACCCGGCAGGTGGGTAACCTGGGAATCATCGCGTGCAACAGCCCAGTGTTTACAAACACTCTACGAGTTGTTACGCTTGGTTTGACAGTCACAAACGGTTGAACTACTATGGTTCAAAGATTGAAGAAGGATGTAACAAACTGATGATTTCGAATCAATTCTAGTGGGTATCTTGAGATTTTCACTTTGTAAGCCATAGTGACATTGGTGGTATCAAATTATTGGAATACATAATTAGACACGTCATATAATGTCTTTAAATGCGCAAAAATATCTTAAGATTACTGTCGCTAGCAGCCACAAATACCGGTTTTGAGCAGGCTTTTGTGCTATTGTATAACGCAGATTCTTATCTTTTGACTTGTGCTTCGCAGGGGGAAAGTTTGACGTGATGAGTCGGCGGGTGCTGTGCGCAAGCACGGAAGCACTGGCGCAACAAATCAGCACGCTCCTCGTTCAACATTATCCGGAGAGGGACTGAAAGCCAATGCCAACAAAGTCGGGGACATTAGGTGCCGTGCGTAGTGCATACTCCGTCTGGGGTACAGCCATGCACATTACCGATTGGCGTTTAGTGTTGATTACCATATAAACACTATCATAGTAGACATGTACTTAATTTTTTTGGCAAATATTGCTTTATCACTCAGACATTATATTTAAATTCTGTTTTCATTATTTATTATCAGTCTGAAATTTTTAATTCTACAATTCAATTACATCACTACAAGCTTTTAATTTTTATTCTCATACAGAATTTTAGTTTACTGAATCAAAGTAATTCCAATAATGTGTGAGGGTTTATCACCATCGAGTTGAATGTTCTTTTTTATTAGAATGGGTGGATAATTTGAGATGTTATAAAACCTCTAGAGCTAAACCAAGTCGATTTAATTTCTTGGATGGGCACATAAGAAAGTTTGACTTTGCCAAAATATTAGTGCCAAAATGCTCTTGCAATGAGAATTCATCTATTGTCTTCAACACAGATTTTTTGCAGTGGATTTGTAACGAGTACGACCGTAAATCATGGTGTGACTCTTGAATGAAAGCATCGCAAAATAAATACCCCATTCGAGTCTGGGTTCACTCCCCTGGGTACATCTTCTCCATAATATAAATCTTTTGAATATTTACCAGCATTAAATCTCTCCCACCTGCTATCCCGGCCATAACATGAAAGTATTTTTAAAACCATTTTACAAATACAAAGAAAATAATTCTTTAAGTCTAAGTCACACACTGTAAGGAAAAAAGATGTGAACGTAGAAAGAAATAAAGTAACTAACAAAGTTGTTGTACTATTATTTGAGAATTGTATCTTCTATTTAAAAAGGTACATCTTTGGCCATCTTCTATGTCCATCCCAAACAATCTGAAATGTGGCTCAAGTCTAACCTTATCGACGATCACCCGCAGAGGACTGAACCAAAGCTCGGAGCAAGCCACGATTTGCCGCCTAGAATTCATAAAAAATGAAAAAATGGGCAGCAAACCCTTGAATTCATTACCAACTTTCTGGCATAATCTAATTAGTATAAATATCTTGAATATTATTATGACCAAACTTTCATCTCGCAAGACCCTTGCCAGCAAGGAACTCAATATCTCAACATCGGCAAGATAAGAATGGTTCCAGCCTCAAAGTGTATAGACACATTAAATTAAAATGAATATACAGCATGTGAATGCTATCAATATCATCTTATTCTCTTCATTTAATTTTCCTGTTCATCTATTTGGTGAGATCACCGGTCGATTAACAGAAAGTTTCCACTTACATCATTAACACCATCAAGTCAATGACGGTATTTACCTCAGGAATCTTTCTGCGATTTGACGGATCGGAAGTACAGTCGAATCAGTCACCGTTACCATTGTCCAGTGACTAAAAGAGAAAGCAAAATACGAATGAGTCTTTTGACACTTTTTGCTAAAGTTGATGACTGAAAGAGATTGCAGTTAATCGTTACGGCACTTCCATCGCTCACTCATCATTCAGTAATACCTGGCTTTCGACAGCAGTGGGCAGACTCTGTCTCTTTCTCATCTTGCTTCACCTCTCTCTCTCTTTCATACTCTCCACGAGTCTGCAACAAGAACCCAGCAAAATAATTTCGATACAAAATCAAACATTAGAAAGCAATTGTTTGTGTAACTCATATCTCTCCGTAAATCATTGGGGAACACACGTTAAAATTAAATTGCTGTGAATTTTTGTATCACAAATTCTTTTCAAATCACTTCCAAAATAAACTTTTGCATGTGATTTGTGTCAATTTAACAAGTGGTTCCTCAAACAATTTACTCCAGGGTAAAAAATTGGCAGAAGGAAGGAATCGTGGACGACAGTTGCACAGTGACTAGACCACCGATGTTGGCACAAGTTTCTCGAAACTTGTTGAAATGGTCAATGCATTAAAAATCTAACAGATCTAACAACAAATCATAATATTCACTATTTTATTTACTGAATGACAGTTTGTTAAAACATAATATTGTTGAATTGCCTACTAGGTATTTTAACAACTAAGCATGTTAGTTTTTAAATTCTACGTAAAAGCATTACATTTGGTACATACCTACGAAATATGCGTACCTAATTTAAATTAATATTAATAGATAAGTTTCAATTCAAGTAGGTATTTCACTTTACAAATAACCCTCGTAGAAATACACTACCTGACTACGATTAGTTCGTTTAGTTTACCCGCTCCCTCAATTCGCTGGACCTCGATGCAAATGCTCGTCGCTCACTAGATTTTTATGAACCCAATGCTGTTTCATGCAGGAAAAATATCTAAGTTTGGCTAATCATAGTGATAAAATCTAGTATGTTTTGTGAAGATTTGACGATTTTAGAAAAACAATCGGAACCAGACCATGTCGATGGCATACGCAACATTAAAATAATGTCTGTGTGGCACACGTAAGCATAATATTACAGCATTATTGTAGCTCAATATAAAAAAGAATTAAGTTTTACCTACAAGGTTAGATGGAATCTTATGATTCCATCTAAATCTAAGTAGGCAAACTGGTTGGTGCAGGTACTATTTTTGTAAATGCTCCCATTAATTTCCAAACACTCGATGATGGGTTAACAAAATGCGTAAGATCTGATCGAAACAGAAATTATTTTTTGACAAAAATTTTAATTATAGTAGGGTAATACGTACGATAAATCCACAAACAATATTTAACACCTTGCTAACGTAAAAGTCATTAGAGACTTCTAACTAATTCAGAAAACGTTTGTTTCCGGCTAAGATAATTATTTTAGTTTCCTTTTAGCGACGCTGCCGCAACCACGGCTCGAATAACGCCCTAACTTTTGAAACCGGCGACAAAACGCGTCCTACCCAAACCGAGCAACAAAATATAACTTCCAGCAAGGGTCTACCGTAATGCACGATCGACTTGACTCGGCGGGCTCAGATCTTCTCTTGGATGAACGGGTGCGTGAGCGCCTGGTTGATTGCCGATCGCTTGGACGAGTCCAGCATCAGGATCTTCTCGAGCAGGTCGCGCAGCTGGTGCACCTTGCGCAGTTGGTCCTCCGGGAGGTTCTGGTTGCCGATCAGCTCCGCGAGGAGGTCTCGGCTCGGGTTCAACGTGGTCATCACCACCACCTTCTCCTGCAACAGACGCCATGCCCGTGTCAATACGCATCGTTACAAATTACAACCCTGTCTCTTATGTCAGGGTTTCGAAATACCAGGTTTTGGAACATCAACGACATATAGGTACTTTACAACAAGAACTATAAATATTAAATTTTTAAGGTCAACAACTACACAAAGTTCTATAAAATTATGCTCTAAGAATTAATGTTTGGCTTGGCTTGGGTTTGGCCTGGGTTTGGCTTGGTTTTGGTTTGGCTTGGCTAATCAAGATTATTGAGGAAAAGGAAAAGAGAAGTACAAAACTTATTCATGTGTTCATCAGTTATGCTTACGCACTACTTTTTCTCCTTTAATTCTACAATCGTCAATTGCCTATCAAAAATTAACACCCTCCATATCTCTGCATAAGTAACTTAAATAAAGTTTATGTGAAATCAGTGCACTTACCCTCTCCGTGACCTTATCAACTTCATGGTAAAGAAAGTTGCAATTGCTATCGAAGTGCTGCTCTTTAAACGATCCCTTCCTGATGATCTTGTTCGGCATCTTTCCCTTGAGCTCCATGAAGAACTTGAGCATCTGATTGTTTGTTTTGCCCGAGTACATGATCTTTCCTGTGTAGAGCTCGTAGATTGTGCAGCCAGCAGACCACATGTCCAGGCCAAAGTCGTACGGGATACCCAGAACTAGCAGAAAGCATGCGTCACATAATTTACATATGAGTCCAGTATCCAGTTTCCACTTGCCGAATGGCAAAATGCAGCCTGGCTGGATACGGCTGTGCATAAGGAAATCTTCACAATATCACAATAGCCTTTCGAAAATCCATTGTCCAGGTTGTTAACTGAACCCATATAGGTAACGGTTCAGGGTTTCTCTCCCAAATAGGTTAAACAATGATTAATCTCTATTCTCTCTAAACAGAAACAAAATATCTACCAAGCCTGCAACAAGATACAATGATCCATCTCATTCTGAAGATTCATTTCATTAGTTGTCCACATAGAGTAAAAAACAAGTCTGGCAGCTTACTTATTTCCGGTGCCCGGTAAAACCGACTGACGAGGTACGGTGTGATCTCGTTCTCGGCAACGTGGGACGCCGAGCCAAAGTCGCAGAGTTTCAGCACCAGTTTGCTCTCGCTGACCTGCCAATGCAAACGACAGCAATCAGTCCCCAATTCAACAAGCACCAAAGAGGAGGAAATGTGGAACAATCCAGCCAATACGTGTTCCTCCTCCCGACGTTGTACTGACCAGGATGTTGTCCGGCTTGATGTCTGCATGCAGAATGTTGCACTTCTTCAGCAGCTTCAGCGCGAGGAACAACTGTTGGCTGTACGAACGTACGGCCTTCACGTGCAGACCCACGTCTTTGCCATACTTCTTCAGAACCTGTCGAGAGGAAAACCACACAAAATACTAAGAGAAAAGCTAGTCAATGCTTGCATACTCCTTTATAAATTATGATACATCCATTTTCCGAATCCGATTATCCGATTATCCGAATCTATAGATTAGTGTCTTCATTAATGAGAATAATATAAAACCATTCTTTTTGTAAGCTGAGGACATTGCCGTTAAGCTCAAAGTCATTTCTTAAGTAGCAAAAAAAGTAAACTGAATAATGTGTTACCTCTCGCAGATTCATAGCCAGAGGCTCGAAAACCATGCAGAGATGGTTTTTGTGGAAAAAGTGCCGGAACAGACGCAGGCAATGGAACCTGTCGTCTGCGTCAGCATCGTTCAGTCGCCTCAGCACCTCGAGCTCCTTCAAGCCAGTCTTGTGCCTGCAAGATATTGTTTGCATATGAGCCAACTTTGAGCACCTACTTGCTAAGAGCAGTGGATCTATAGGTTTCCCTAAATTAATAAACTAGAAGGAAATTATATACGGAACTCAAAGTCTATTTGATACAGTCGCGGCAACTTAGATCCGCAATCCAGAGAAACTTCTACATAACATTCCAACGTCCAAACTAGGGATGACTTCGGTTACGAAAACCGTAACCGGATAACCTTCCACAGTATCCGGATATTATCCGGATAGTAAAAGGACCGCTGAACAGCCAAAAAAAAAAAAAAAAACGAGAGTGGAGAGGCAAGGCAGGGTGCGCCCTATACTATTTCAACCTACACAAACAGTGCAGTTGCACTCGGTTGACCGGATAACCGCCGGCATCCCTAGTCCAAACCAAATAGACCTAATTCAAAACTTGATATCGGTTATTTCGTAGGCCGACAATGCTGGAAGAGCAAGACAGAGGCCCAACTCACATGATGTCATTGTTGCGGATGATCTTGACGGCGACGTCCTGCCCGCCGCGGGCCGAATCGCGCGCGCGAATCACGTTGCTGAAGACGCCCTGGCCGGTGTAGCCGTAGACGACGTAGCGCGTGTCCATCACCTCGCCGATGCGCACCCGGTAGTAGCCTTCAGCGTCGTCCCAGTTGTCCGTCAGGCTGGGGTTCTCCGGGCCCGCTCCGCCCTTCTCCAGCGTGCCCGGACTCTGTCCACCGACCGGCAAGCACACGCTCCGTTAGCTCATCGCTCTCTCACGCTCGAAATCCTTCTGGTACCTTGTGCTTTGCTACGATTATGACGCAGATTTGCCCACTAGTTTTCTTGTATGTAATTTGCTTGTGTTGCTTCTCTAACGCTCTCTTACAGGGATTCATGTTCTGTAAAACTTCAAAATACTTATGCTACAACCTACGCTATGATTTTGAAGCAGATCGGTCCACTAGTTTTCTTGTAATTTACTTCTGATGAATAATTAATCTTTTGAGAAATATTTATTCCTAATGCTAAGCAACAAAAATAATTACCCTTACCTTCTGTGCATCGCTAATTAGCATTTGCACAGCCCTAGCTCAGTAAAGCGCTCTAAACACCAAGGAAGACAACCAAAAAGTGAACTCACATTGTAGGCTTCGACGCTATCTGCCTCGGCAAACATATCCCACTCGTTCCGCTTCTCTTTCCGCTTCTCTCCCTTCACCTCCTTGGTTTCCTTGGTTTCTTTAGTGTCCGTTGCTTCGTCCGATTCGACAGAGTCCTTGGTGTCCTTCGATTCCGTCGCTTCGGGAGTGGATGGTTCACACGGGGCAAACCGAGACTTGCGCTCCTTGGGTTTGGGTACGGAGACCGGGACTGGGACTGGGACGGGTTCCTCTGGCTTGGGGGGCTCCTCCTCTTTGGGTGGCTCCTCAGCAGGCTCCTCCTTGAAGATGGGCTCTGGATCTGGACAAGGGGATGGAGGCACGGAAGGTAGGGTACTTGAATCCTCGCTTCCCGCTCCCAGGCGCTGAAAGTTAACGGAGATAATTTTTATTTTCTTGTTTGCAGTTTCCACGGAATAAGGTTTACACAAAATCCTGGCCAACTCTTTGCATTTAGCAGAAAAACTAAAATATCTAAGCTATACCTCTCCTGGTCAAGGTTTGAGCATTGGAGGTTGAACACCATACTATTCATACTATTAATTAGGTGTAAAGGTTCAGAGGCTGGCAATTTATAAACCCTGTTTAAGCTAATAATCATAATATTTACCCTGAGCAATTCTTCTCTCTGTTTTCTTCTCTTCTGTATGATCTGTTCTTCATCTTCATCTTCTTCAATGTCAATGTTAGCTAGCCTAAATGGAAATAATTAAACAGAGCATTTAGTCTTAACACATTGTTCTATATCTATAATTGTGGATACATACTCTAAAACAGAGCAAAATGTGCCCTTAGTGTTAAAAATATTATTCTGAAAAAAAGATGAAGTTGTTTTCACTCAAAATATGCATTAGAGGGTCTATAGTCTTCATTGCTCCGATGGTACCTTAACACGGTAGGAGACAAGAAATGTCGCAACTTACTCTTCCTCCGCCTCCGAAGACGAGTGGTCGGCCTTGAGTCCCTCGGACAAGCTGTCCTTGAACTTGTCGTTCTTGTCGCTGCGCCGCGGCCGGGAGTTGTGGTGTCGCGACCTCCGCGGGGACGGCGACCTCCGGCGGCCGTGCCGGTCTGCCAGGCGACCTTGAGACCGGCCAATCGGCGAGCGGCTGCGCGTGCGTCGTCTGCCGACCGAGGAAACGTCAGTAACGTCGATGTATTTTGGCCGGATTGTTCTTGGGTTCCACAGTCCTTGTCCATTCAAGGAAAAGCTATGTAAAATTGAGATTTCCCTCTCTTCATTGGTTTTTTATTAGAGCCATTAATAATTTTTGTGGATCTTTTAGCCAAAGTAGACACAAAAATCAAATCCCAAGTGGCTTTCTTAGTGGGTGTTTGACGTCATTTTTCTTTAAATGAAATAGGTCTATTGGGCATTGAGATTCAATGTAAAAACTAAAAGGAGATGTTTAGAAGATTTCTGTTTTTAGAAACAAAATATCCACTCGAAAATTAAGAAACGGGGAAAAACCTTGTTTTAAAAACAGATTATCTGAAATAAGCTCTACATAGTACCAGTGTTGGGCAGTAATTGAGTAAAAGTAATTGAATTACTGTAATGAATTACTTTTTTCAGTAATTTGTAATGTAATGCATTACATTTAAGAGAAGGTAATTTGTAGTGTAATTTAATTACATTATTTTATGTAATGTAATTGAAAAGTTATAAAAATCCCGAATTACTTTTCATTTTGGCTTCTCTAAAATTATTTTTATAACAATGGATGAATTAAGCAACTATTTTTAGCATAATTTAAATTCCCGCTCTCCTATGTGGCGTCTACATGTCACCCAAAGTCCGCTTCCTCGCCAGCACGCACCGGCCGGCCAGCGCCTTGCTGTTGCTGTTTGCCGGGATTTAGTCTCGCGTGCTTTAACGCGGTGAGGCATGTGAAATTTTCTTCCATGCAGTGTGACAAGTAGAGATGGGAAAAAAGCCAGAACGGCCCTAAAGCCCGGCCCGGGCCGTTTTTTTTTCAACTTTCGGGCCTCGGGCCGGATTTTGAATCTGAGATGTCAGGCCGGGCTCGGGCCGGACGTCCCCGGCCGTCGGGCTGTCGAGGAGTGGCCCGTGCACTCGTAATTCCCTTTCCCGTCCAACATCTTAAACCGTAATGTTTCTTTCGAGTCGATATTTTTTACTCGCAGCTGGCGTCTGTAATCAACATTATCCCTCATTTTGCAGTCGAAGCTAATTCCCGAACCGCCATACTACGTCTGTATCTGTATCACAGCGATAGTGAAAATTTTCCCATGTCATATTGTGCTTGTTAGACCGATCTCACGCAGCCTTGCGAGGCTTTGGCCTTTGGTCCTTCATGAGTTCGAAGAATTTTCGACATGAGATTTGCAGACTATGCTTGAGTTCGCTGGTGCCAGCCAGCCGGTCGGCATTTTGACGGATTCGGAAATTAGAATAGAATTAGTCACGAGTTATCTTGTTTTTGTAAGTTTTTTCAAATAAATTTTGCCTCTCTTACAAATGCCTTCCACTCCATGCGTAAATATTACGCGATGTTAATTCAGTATTCACCCGAGAGCCGACCGGGATGCAGTCACTGCTAGTGTAGTTTCCAATGTGATAATGTGATTTGTGAAGCAAAAATAGACAGGGAGAACTGCCTAATCGGGATTTATTGCACCTGCTGCGCTGTGAATGAGCTCTTCTACTACAGTGAGTCAGATTTTCTTTATGTTTGGATCGTACATATTTTCGGATCTTCGAAATTTTCTAGTGACAAGTGATCAGCTTCAAACATGTCTGATTCAGAAAAAGACGATTGCTTAGAACCTAGATGATATTGTGGAGGTGGCCCACGTTAAATAGGCTCTCATGGCTTGATTACGCGTATTTACTCTGAGGTGAGCTTGGGCAAATTTTCTGAACGGGCTTGACGTGAAAACCATTTTATTTGGCAGCAATTGACTTAAAAAAGTAAAAAACACGAAACTGCTCACAGAACCGAATATTGTTATGGGTAGTTGATATGCAGAGATATGCTAAAGTACAAAAAAAAGTAATTTGAAAAGTAATTGAGTATTTTTTGTAAGTAATTAGTAATGTAACGAATTACTTTTGGTTTTAGGTAATTTGTAATGTAATTTAATTATTTTGAGAGTCATGTAATTGGTAATGTAATTAAATTACTTTTCAAAAGTAATTGACCCAACACTGCATAGTACCAATGGTAAAAGATGAAGTTACAGTAAGAAATAATAGATACCAAGAAGGTACTGAGAAAGTAGCCAGTAAAGCAAGCTAAGCAGCACAATGCCAGACGACTCAAACTACGCAACGAAGAGCTGCGTCCAACAGTCTCACCTGACGGGCTCCCTGCTCCGGCGCCGCGTTGTTTCCTCCCGCTTGCGCTCGGCCTCCCTGCCCTTGTCGGGTTCGCGGTGTCTCCCGTTGGTGTCGCGACCCTTGCCCTCCGTCGTGTCCTGCGCCTTTCCGTCCAGCTCGCGCAGTTTCCCGTCGATCTCTCGGATCCGGCCGTCGATCTCGCGCTCCCGCTTTCGGTCCTCCCGGTTCCGGCTCTCCACGGCGCGCACCTCCTTGCTCTTCGCACGGACATCCTCCCGCCGGCTCCTTTCTTCTCGCGGCCGGTTGGACCTGCGTGCCATCGGAACAAACACCGGACGATCGTTCATTTACATCTTAACTCAAAATTCTGCAGTGTGGTTTTAATATTTTCTCAAAGTCGAAAGCTACTTGCTGAATTCAATGCTTGTGACCGAAATTGAGAAATTTTACTGCAGTTGAAGTTGTCATCATTTATCATTGAGAAGAAACCTCAGCTGTCACCGGCCCACCAAATGATATCCAGAATCGGTAAATATAGTCAGAAGTCCAAGACAATGTTAATATAATAACAGGTCCCAATTTCGTCTTGCCTCAAAATAGTATAGGTAGCCAGGTAGAGGCTGAGCACATGGCATATGAAACCACTTGCTTGGGAAGCTGCCTAATGATGGAAAACCAGTTTTCTTATCAGTGGGGCTTTTAACAATTCATATGAACCGTGCATTGCGAATATTCGTTCACCAGAGTAGCCCTTTTGGTATGATCGAGCTCCTGCATTTGCCACAGAGTTGCTGGTGAAGATTTAGACGGTTTGGACGAATTTCAATATCCTTGCTGTAGCTTACACTACATTTACTATTGATACCTATTAAAAGTTAAAAAAACATTTATTCAATGGTAAAAATACTAAAAATGACAACCGTTTGAATTTCCTCCACTGCATTGTAATAATCGACATCGTTTGTTATCTAATCTCCCGTACTTGATATAATATATCGGACCCGCCAGGACAAGGTAGCATCAAAAAGGTCGGGTCTCAGAGCCAACCATTGACTTGATCCAAAGATAAGGTAGGTAAGCAATTAAAAGGAGAGAAAATTAAATCGTGCCATGGAAACAAACTTTTTCCAGAATACTGAAGAAGTGATGAGATAAACGTGTTTGCTGTAAAGAGAAGAGGTAGGAAGTTTTCGAATAATTTCTGCATCTTCAAAATTACGAGTTATAGGCCATTGGGGGGTGCTGAAATGGTGTGCAAGACTCACGAGATATCATATTTGTGAGCTTGGTCGATCCTCATTTCACTAGGCAGGCATTACTGATAAGGAAAACTGGTTTATCATAACGAGGTATAGGTTCAGAAAGCACATGGCATACAGCATGGTGTGTACCCGACTTACCTACACTATTTTTCAAGCCAACCTCCCTCGGGACTTGTATAATTTTCTAGTGAACGGTTTTCAGTGTCCAGGAGTGTACCAAGACACCTGTACCTGTACCTAGAGACAGATCTCTTTGGTATTTGGGGTCTAGTGACCTTAACTAATATCAGTGGTATAAGATACTTTTACATACCTATCATCCTTCACACGAGTAGAATCCTTTTTCCTTTCTCCATCTTTGGATCGAAGGTCCTTGCCCCGGTTGTCCCTCCGATCCGTCTTCCCATCTCGCTCCTTGTCTCTCGTTCGCTCAGAGTGCTTGCTTTCTCTGGGAGACTCTTTTATTTCTACAATCCGTGTGATTTTCCGTCTCTTCTTGTCGGGCTTTTTTCCTGACATCTGGTCGGAATCGTCATCAACTAGATTAATGATTTCTGGCTGTTTACTGGCATCGTCCTCTTCAGAAGCATAGGCTCCCAGGCGAGCTTGAAGCAGTTCCTAAAAACAAAACAAAAAATTGTACTACAAGCTAACTTTTATACATACAACCAGTCCGATACTGCTAAACTTTAATAAAGAACTCATGCCACCCTGGCAATGGATTTCCATGATCACTCAAATCAAATATAGAATGGGTCTAAAAAAATTGGCACCTCCCTCCCACTTGACTTCCATGGCCAAAATAAGGCATTTTCTTTGCATCTAAGTTTATATCACAATTTCTTTAATTCTAATTACCATTTCCAATGTAGGATTAACATCATAAATATTTATGAGAGTTAAGACTTTACCTTTTGCCTCATTAGATCCTCCAGGTCAATGTCATCCTCTATCACTGTCACTTCAATGTCAGAGTCTTCTTCTTTCTGCTTTTGTTTTGGCTCTGATTCAGATGATGACTCACGAATAGTTTGAATTACAGGCACTGGAACTGCATCCGGCTGTTTCTTGTCCACGGTTTCCTTCCGTCGGTGATCTTCTTTCGGCACTTCCTTCTTCTTGGATTCTTCCTTCTTCTTGGATTCTTCCTTCTTCTTGGATTCTTCCTTACGGCCAGTGGCGCCGTTGATTGCTGTGTCACTGTGGCTCTTTTTTGACGCACTAGATTTGTCATGTGAGGACGGTTTAACTTCTTCTACTTCCCGCTTAGAACTACTAGTTGATATTCTGATTGAAATGTTTTCTTTGGGCTTTGGATGTTTTTTGCTGTCTTCAGGAGGAGGTTGTCCATTTTCACCATCTTTTCTATGCTTATGTTTCTTATGGTGCTTCCTGAAAAAGTATTGCAACAGAAGATTGAGTTTGTTAGATAGATATCTATTAGGAATAGATAGAAATGCAAGTTTGAGTCTGGCTAAAATTTGCTTCAAAATCATAAGATTTTTTTTCCTATTTTCTCTTTTGAAGACAGTATACCTACAGAAAACTTTGAATTATAGGGATTTACAGCCCCCAGGATCCCATTAAAACAAATTCTATATTTGTGCTACCTTTTTTTTTTGGATTTTGGTCCTACCATGCTAGTGGTAAATTTAGACTATACCTACATTTATAATGCAATGTGTAATTAATTCAAGAACCAGACCAAGTACAAAATTAACTGAACCAAAATAACTACTGCATTAGAAAGGTACTATTATTAATTTCGAAGACAGAACCAACCGAACATTTGTTTTCTTGGTTATACTTATACCTCAAGAACAAAGTAAGATTTTGCATTATAAATCCTTAATAACATCACAACAAAATCCCCGATTGATGTACCCTGGGGGACTTTTTTTTTTAGAATTAAAAGTTTGTAGGTGGGGAAGAAGGTAGCATAATGGAATCAGATTAAGCACTTTGGCATTTCGTAAAGTTTGCTGGCACTGGGGAAACCAAGCAGAAAAGCAGTCATTGAGAGGAATAATTTACCTTTCTGTTTTTTCTTTCTCTTTCTCTTTCTCTTTCTCGGTAGCATGTTTTTTGTGTTTGTGGTTGTGTTTATGTTTTTTCTTCTTTTTCTTCAAACCCTGTTGATCTCCTTCCATGACATTGTCTTTTACTTTTTCTTCCGAGAGAGGTAAAGCCTCCAAAGAATCTCCAGAGTTAGACTCGGATGACCTGGAATTTACAGATAACTGTTCAAGACTCAGACATATTTCTTAACTTTATTCAAAAATAATACGTTCCAATTTTTTCATTTACAAATTGCATATTTCCAGTTCCCTCCTCCAAAACATTGACAAACTAGTACAGAAAATGGCTAAGTAGGTAGGAAGGCACAGTAGGCCTTGTTCAGAGAAGCATTTAGAATGCTTCAAGTTCTCATAATAAGCCGAATAACAACGCTAAAAGCATAAAACCAGTAATATTAACTCACCGCATATTTTCTAGCTATGTGTTTTATTTTCTATTAGTTTATACAAAAAATAAACGCTTCTTATCAACAATCCCTGCACGACGTTGTAACGACGGACTCCATGTTGAATTCCATTCCGCAATTATAGCAGCCGATATCCCGCTTATTTCGAAATCCTGGTTTACCACCCTGGGCTGCCCTGGGCCTACAATAACACTCACCACGTATCACCTCGCACCCAAAAAACTCCCGAGACCTCTCGTAAAGAGACCTCTGCTCCTTAAAGTTTCGTCGGCTATGATTCCAAGTTAAACAAAAAGTTAGTTAAATGGATGGAAGGCTAAAAATTAAATGAATTATATAGTTTTTACAGACACAAGTAACAAGTAACATGGTTTTCTTTTCTCACATTCCATCAATGTTTTGTTTATTGTTATATAAACCTGACCAGTTTAATGAGTGGACAATTTAATGACTGGTTAGTTCAGTTAAAATTTCACAGCTATTTACACATTTTGTTAAATTGTCTAGGTAACCTAATATAGTTTTACTTTACATTCTATCAAACATCGCAATAGTTATCTCAACGCATTAATAAATAAATTAATATTAAATATCAATTTGGAATGAGGAAATATTATTTAAGATTGTAGAAAACACTCGAGGATCTAAATTGTACACTGATAGATTGACATCCTAATGTCAAGTAAAAGCCTTGCCATTTTTAATTAATGACACAGTTTCAAATGGACATGTTAATTTTTCATACAGTGATGGTGGTATTTGGTATGTTAAATTATTTTCCAAGTAATTAATCCCAAATATTCAACAACAAGCAGAAAAGTAAAGCCTTGCTACTTTCCAACCCAAATGACATTTTTCTGAGCAAACAATTCTATTAATTAAAGCGTTGCAAAGTAAATTACTGCGCATGAGTGATAACAACTTGAAAAAATAATGATATCTGCATAGAAAATAGAGTTTAGTACTAAGTATAATACACCGCATGATAATACAAAACTGCTCTGTTGCGTTGAGAGCAGCACAATTGCTGGCAGCCTGAGAACTCAGTTTAATCAATCAAACAGTTATCTTCCTATAGATCTACATTGCACATTGCAGCGCTTAGGAATGCAGATTATTAAGGAATCATCTTGGAATGGAATATTCATCGGCAAGCCACACAATTATAGAACCCAGGCGCTAAATCTAGAAATAAATAATTATTATTATTAACAATTAGGTATTTCGTTAACCCACTATCAACTAAATTAAACAATAATATCTGACTTGTAAGATCCGGTCTGATACCATCATCACCATCGCATTTGCCTTCGGTAATATCGAGAGCCTATCTTACTCAAATCCATGCAACATTTTTTAACAAGGCAAGGTTGTCCTCCGAGAAGAATGATATCGTTTACTTATATTTAACTTAAGGATATAGTAAACTTATCAACCATTCTGCACATATTTGGAAATGTTGAGTCTATTCCATTTGAGCTCATTTTTGAATTGCAAAAGTTACCAATGCAGAAAAAATAAATTAAACTAGAGTAAAAATAAAAATATTCTGAAGGTAATATTACATGGATATGGATAAAACTTGAGCTTACAAACAGAATAAAATAAAAGTTTGAACATCAATCCTGGTGTTTTTGAGTACATAAATTTGCTTGGACATAATACCCACTTCTCGTATACTGCCTATTTCTTAGCATAGGTAGTAGAAAACAATGGCCTATTTTATGAATTTTCATACATTCCCACCCCTGTGTGAAAAGATTGCAAAGCAAACCGATAGCAGATTGAACTAATTGCCACGCCAATTAACAATCGAAAGTCCCTGAAAGCTAAGCCATTAGACATGAAAGTAATCTTGCCATTCTCAGCATTATATACACCGTAAATAACTCACTAGCACCACCTGCTTGAGTTAGAGAGAGAAAATGCATCAATATCACTGAGTTTCAGTCCAGCATGAATTGATTCGTTTACTATATCTTTAAAAAGTCATGGTATTTAGTATTAAATTAGCGGGATATTGCGAGGAGTTGTGAGAACCAACTCGATTTAGTTTCAAGCATTTACATCAACTGCACTTTTACAGTTAATCCTTAAATCTTTTTTGGGTTCACTCTAAACTTAATATCTTAATATTGATATTGCCATTTCTCACCAGACTTTCCCAGCAACTCCTTCCTAGCTCCAGGCTATAATTGTTCAAAATATAGAATACAAGATAGACAAAGTAATACCAGTTCGGTAGGTAAGGCAGGCTATTAGTTATTAACGTTATTATTGACTTATTTAAGTATCCAACAAAAGTATTGCTGCCCACTCCTTGCCCACTCATCCACCGCCTCCGCCCGGCAGCGTTCACTACTTGAGGTCGATCTCCGGACTGTCGACTCGAAACGGCTTCATGTTCTCCGCGACGGGCGTCTTGTCGTCGAGCGGCATGTCGATCTTGATCCGGATCTTGTTCTGGTCGGAGAGCGGCCGCGGGAACGAGCGGGGCACGTCCCCGTTCTGCGGAGAGGGCACGGGGGTGGCGGAGGGCGAGGCGGGAGCGTAGGGCACGTAGATGCGGACGACGTCGGGGGAGGGCGCCGGCCGGCCGCACGAGTTGTCCGAGTCGTTGCTGTGCGTGTCGAGGCTGTTGTCCAGCGCCTGCGACCGCGAGAACACCGACAGGTCGGCCGTCGACGTCACGCTCGTGTCGGCCAGCGATCCTCCGTGCCGGCAGTCCAGCAACGAGCTCGCGTCGTCCAGGCTCGGGTCGTACGAGAACTTGGAACCTTGCCGGCGCAGAGAAAAGATTATCTTTCGGCGTTCGGCCTCGGAGGGACGGACTGGGTGGCGGGAGGTGTTGCGGTTTGAAATATTGTTTAGCGTCAGTTGGCTTACAGGCAAATAAATAGTTTTAAGTGATAATACATCATTACTAACCTGGTTGGTTTACGATTTTATAATTGTAATACTTTTTTTCTTAAATGGGCAAAGTAATTTTCTGGATAATGCCACAAACTCTCCCTTTTCATAATTTAAGCAAACTGCACGTCTGAGTTTGCTATTTTTAAAACAAAATTTTGAAAAAGTTGGGAGAACGTGTAGGTAGTAGGTTGTTTGTCAGTTTGTCAGTTCATCGAAGCATCGGTTCATCGGTGGAAGGAGCGAGGATGGCGAGGAACAGGCCCATCTGGTGGGGGCCGGTGCCGGGGAGTGCTTGGTCTTGCGGAGTGAAACACAGAACAGTCAACAAAGTCATACTACGAAGACATGCCGCGCTGACACAAATCACAAACACATCAAGCCACACGCTAGCTACAGCATTGCACAAACTAACATAGCCACCTGCATGATTTTAAGAGAAAGCCAGTCTTTTCTAAAACTTAAATTTTTACCAGAAATTACGTCGACACAAAAGTTTAAATTTCTTCGGCAAGACTTGTGTAAGCAAATAATTGGCTTTCTGATATTTTCATACTCGGTGATTGTATAGCACCCAAATCACAAGTAATGTGCGACGGGAGATTCTAGCATCCTTTACTGACTCGCTTGTTGGCTAAGCACAAGTCTCGAGCAAAATAGGAAGTTCCATTTGCGAGTCAGTAATGAAGGCTTACAAACCGGGGCAGAGAAATTTACCTCGGTGAGAGATGGCTATGGGGTGTAAGGGAACGTTCGGTTTCCGTTTCATGCATGCTCATACTGAGTCCCATTGGCTCGGTGGCATCCAACCAGTCCGTGAACAGAGGATCCAACATGCGGTACGAGCTCTGGCTAGCCTGGATCGATGAGCGAAGGTACGGACGGAACAAGAAGTCATCGGGATGCAAGGAGCGGGGCTCTAAATCCGTTCGGGAAACAGTAAGAAGATATGAGCGTGCAGTTCCACTTGCTTATTTATTCACTTACGAGTTATTTCGTGTGAAAATGTAAAAAAGAAACTAACTGTATACCCCAAGGGTTTCAGCAACACAAAACAAATAGCAAAATATAATACAAAGCAATCATTAATTTGTGAGCCAAAATGTAATAATAATACAATGTGAAGGTATGTACATGTACCTATTAGTTAAAATGAAAGGAAAGTAAGAGTTTGACAATTATTGCTAATGAGTAATACAGAACAAGGAAATAATGTTTTTTCTCATTCTCTATTTTAATGCCATCAAATAAAGTTCCTTTAGATCCCAATATAATATATTTGAGAACAATACTTAGTTCTTCATTTCCTTTCATTCCAATCCAGCTATTAGACAAATTTACAAATATACAGACCAAAAAAAAATATCTATTTATATCCATGCATTATTATTTCACATCCACAAACACCATGCTACTATGTAGTAATAATAATACTATAGGAATGAATAACAGGCCAATACCAGGTATTTGATTAGATTTATCTGTAAGTAAAAGTTCACTAACTAGCCATTATTTCTCTCGATAGCAGTGTGTTGCCTGCTTGAAAGGTAGTGGAATAAGAGTAAGACAATGTCAATTTTATGATACTAATGCTAAACCTTTGAAAGATTATGTTATTAGAGAGCAGATAACATTCTTTTCTGAGAGTTGCTTCAAAATAAAATGTTTTGGTATTGGTATTGCACATTGTAGAACATAAAATAAAAAAATTAAATAGTTACTATGTTATGGGCATTAAAACAAATTTAATTTCTAAAACAAAAACCTAAATGAAACCAGCCTCCAAACTATAAAATTACTCGGTAGGAAAATCGAAATCCACGGCAAACCGTGCCAAACCCCAAAATAAATTACGTGCATCACAAAATCTCATTATGCGACACCTGATTAAAATTAATTTGAGTCAAACCAAGCCATTTGTACATAATGTGAACCCTCAGATTTTTTTAAATGAGAGAGTTTAGAGTTGCACAGTGTAGGAACTTCCACAAACCAGCAAAACTTTCCAACTGTGGAGACTGGGGTTCAAATCCCTGAATAGTGATTGGGTAGTCAAATGAAATGCATTCAAAAATTTACTGGGATATATCTAACATTATTAATACCTCCATTTCAGATCATTTGTAATGCTGGCTGTAGGATTCTGCAAAACTCTTCAACTCTCTTGCTTCAAAAATACCAGCGGAGTTTTGGCACATCTCATCCTCAAAACCCAATCACATTTTGTGGCATTTAGTGGGAAGGAGAAAATCAACCAAGGTAAAAATTATGTCATTGGGAAATGAGTTGACAACAAAACGAGTAGCTACCCTCGTTTCCCCTTTTACCAGCCGACATCCGCAAAACTAACGCAACCTCTCACACATCTGCCTTCCCCATTCCTTACGATTATCCACAGTTTGGCACGCGAAACCACCCTCACGAATAAGTCCGTGAGCCGGTTGGATACAGGCTCGACATATTGTCATTAACACATTACCAAGCAATGCGTATAATATCGCGTGAAATGAATCAGATACTTAGAAGTTGAGAATAATAGTTCATTTCCAGCATTGAAGTAATATAAATCAATTACAGGAAATCTCATTTGAACAGAATACCAAAATGATTTTTGATCAGCAAAGACTAACCAATTTAAGACAAACAGGAACTGAATGGCACATTACAAAATATGTCTTGTGTTCTGGGCTTTGCTAATAGAAAAATCCGATGTGTCTTTCATCCAAGTCGTATTATAACATTCAACTCGTAAAACACCCAACTCGGCTGTATGAGAGTAGTTTCCGGGGCCCCCCGGGGGCTAGGAACTAGAGGTGGGTCACCATCACGGTCTTACCGTTGCCGTCGCCGACCGAGACCCGAGACTCGCGGTGGTGGCCGTTGGCGGCGGGCGGCGGCGTCAGCTCGGCGAGCGCCTTGTCGCGCCGCAGCGCCACCGTGTCGTGCGCCGTCTGCTCCGCCGGGCTCAGCACCACACTGCGCCGACCCGTCTGAAACACAACCGCGACACCAGTCAGCTTCGTGCTGTGGCCAGGCTAGCCAGTGGTTAACTGGACTGTATTAGCAGAGCAGATTGTACACATTTAAGCTAGTGTCAGTAATAAAAGTCAAATTGAGATGTATATTAAAGCCTCTTAAATTTCCTTGGGGTTGAGCATAATAATATTTAAAAAAAGCCGGTGACAAAAGAGCAAGTAGCACCGCAGTTCCATCAAATATATTATTATTTCGACAAGAGAGCAAATGTAACCGATTAGTGGTTGGCTGGTTTGACTCAGATGCTTTTCATACAGGAAAAAGTGTTTCCAAAACAAAGTTCCTTATCAATGCAAGCCATCTCTCTAGACAATCCATTTGCTTTGGCAGAAATCGGAAATGTATGATTGATAATGCATCCTTCTTGTTAAAAAGAAGGCAGTGCCAACCTTTCTCTCGAGTGGAGGCTCTGTAAAGAGTCCGAAAGGTTTCTTGGGCAACTCTCCATTGGGCGACGGCCCCGCGTAGTGAAGCTTTGCTCGGCGTAATTCGTCCAAAGCCCGCTCTAGCGCGGTCATTGCCGTGTCGTCGTCGAAACCAAAATCATGCTCCAACCGTACCTGTGGTAAGTAAGAGTACTTACGATGGACATAAAAGAACAGCACATTACTACAATGACACAGGTACAACAGGCAGTTCCTTTGGAATCTTCACCGATCCAGTAATCAGGAAACAAAACAAACTACACTAGATAGCTATTCACTATTTAAAACAGAAATGATACAATTTCTGTAAGAAAACAATGTTTCACTTTCATTACAATATGCTAATAGTATGTATAAGTATCTCTACTGGAATCGTGGTACTAGGTACCACCAATTACTAATTAGCTAAAAATAGGTACAAACAAACAAAATTCTTAAAAAGATTTTCTGTACATGAAAACATAGTTGGCTGGTTGTAAATCAGAGTGTGGAAAGAAGAGAAGTGGAGAGAATTTAGTCCGACAGTAGACTTATTTAATTTGGTACGTATAATTTCACTTCTTTCATGCTTTAAATACTGTTGGCCTAAAAGTCTAAAAGCTTATTTGGCAAAGTCTAAGATGGAAACTGGATGGCTAAGCCCACTAACGCTAAGGTTCTATTTGGCTACTATCTACATAGTAAAATATCGAGCACCACTTGGGCAGATGGAGAAGCTCGTAGCCTGCAGAGATCAAACAAAGTTCAGTTAGTTATGTACCTGCAGGAACTGAAGTATATCGTCCATCCCTAGGCGAGTTAAGTTACGTCGATGAAGTTTCAGGATGTTGTAAGCCATGGCCGAGAGAATGCATTCTCCGTCGAGTAAGTAGACGTCCCATACGCGTAACGTCAAGGTGAATGGCACCTGAAAGCAAGGTGATTGATTGTTTTTAGATATTTAAAATCTGTTTTGGTATAATAAATCCAAATTTTAATAGGTAAGTAGGTAATTCAATTGAGCAATTTTAGACATTAGCACATTATCTAGTATCTGCTCAGTAATTTCAACTTGCTATTAATGTCGTAACACAATGATTGATAACATTTCAAAAGACGGCGGCCTTAGAATACTCGCAGAAAATACTTACTCTATCAAGAAAGCATTGGAAGAACCATTTGAGTGTGTAGATTCCCGTATCGACGCCATTTCTGTCCAGATGTTTTTTCAATTTCGGCAAAAATTTGGCCATGATTTTGTCATGGTGTTCCTGATATCTGAGCAATTTTGGAAATCCCGGAATAAAAAACCCGTGCATACTGTAACGTTTGTCCGAGACGAGAACCGAGAGCGCCCAGAAAGCGTCTTCCTCGTTAAGATACA
Organism: Nemurella pictetii; assembly: GCA_921293315.2. Taxonomy (NCBI): domain Eukaryota; kingdom Metazoa; phylum Arthropoda; class Insecta; order Plecoptera; family Nemouridae; genus Nemurella; species Nemurella pictetii. The sequence goes on along the minus strand of OV121118.1, from coordinate 5,860,261 downwards.
TGAGCAAGAGAGCAGCAATTTGCGACATACCCTGACAGTAGCCGATTTCTAAATTGTAAATGCTATAAGCGCCTAACAGATTGAACAACGCCTGTTGCTTGAGTCCGTAACGTTCCCTGAACATGATGTGATTCCTGTAGGTCCGATTGACATCCAGGTCGATCTGTCTGATGTCGGATGAATGTCGCCATGCCTTCTCGCGCATCTCCTCGTAGATCCCTTGGTGTTCTTCTCGCATTGTTTTGACGCATAACAGTTTGCTCCATATCTCGCCACGCATGGAGTTCGGGATGCCCTTATAGATGCGTCGTCTGAGCTTTTCTGTGGTGACGAATGTGTCCCATGCTCGGTCCATTTTGAGCCACTTCTTGACCCGCTCCATCTCGACTTGGCGCAGACGCATTTCGTGCGGGTCCGGACGTTGAGGCAGTCGTTGATCGCTGGAGACCATTCATGTTTTTAGCAATGCTTGACAAGAAATGCTTTTTTTGTTTTTTTTATTAATTATTTGCAAAAAATTGAAGATATTAAGAAATCAAAGAAGATTAAAGGCTAGCCATTTAACTAAGTACTTAGGTTCCTTCCTAGATACATTTAGAATCATTTGCACTTGCAACAACTGGTGCAGGTAAATGAAGCTGAAAAACTAGCAAAAACAAATCAATGAACTGCCGACTAAATGTGTTTCCCAATTACTAATTTTCACTCACTGTATAAATCCATGTCTATCCGTGGCATGATAGATTTCAAACGCTGGATCTTCCCAGGCATCAATTTGAGCACCTTCTTCTCTTCCCCTTGCATAGCGGTTTACGATTGCTGCGCGCTCATCTGCCGCTCTCTGCAACAACGCCTCTTCGTCCTCATTCATACCGCAAAGCTGGATGCTCGCCTATCGCACCACACCATCCCGTAGCGAGCCTAGACAGTCGGACACGAATTTTTCTGCAAAGAAAGCCAGAGAATTAAATTTAGACCAAGAAATAAGGGATCTAGGTCAAAATGTATTTATCCTAATAGGGCTATGATCTTCCTGGTAGTCAAGCATACAGAGAATATTTGCTAGGCAAATTACTAAAAGAATTTGTGCGTCTTCAAATTAAAATATTTATATTATAAAACCTACTTGGCTTAGTGAAAACATGTAGGTATGCTTAGTAAATTCACTAAAAAGTAAGATATCACAGACCCAAAGGCCAATAGCAAGATGAGGATCTAAGCCTACATGTCAAACGAGATTTACACTAACCTTTTGACAAATAGTACTCGTTATCCAAACCTCCGTGGTTGCTCCAGTGCCTCGAGGAATCATTCCTCGTCAAATACACATTTCACTAGCAGCAGCAAAGAATTTATTTACTCAAATACCAAATTGTGAATGACAAACCACCGTATTTCCGCACAGCCTCTGTGGTGCTGTCATTGATGGGGGCAAGCGCAAGCCAATGGCTGAGGTCATGCTTTTGATTGGTCGATCAACTGCGCAAGCAGGCGCGAAATGATATGAATTTTCCTCTTTCCTCGTACCACGCAATATTTCCACTGATAAGTGACAACCGACCTACATTTAATATTGTCTAAGAATAAGAGGCTTATCGGACTGAACATCTGATACACTTACCTCATGTCATACTCTTTGATAACGAATCTTCGAGATTGCAGGGACCAACAGAACAAAATAATGAAAATTATTTAATAATTATCTTCAGAGTATTTATAACTCATTTAATTCTATATACACATATAAAATTTACCTCAAATACAATCAAAAAATATGATTACAAGCTGGCTTACGTGGCTACACTGAATGAGCTATGCAGGCCAATAATATCATGCATGAAGCTAAAATCTTTTACACATTGAAATGAGTAGGTAGATATATGTAATTAAAATGTCTCCTGAAATGCAATATTATATTTGTAATGTAATGTAATAGATGATAGCGTGCCTTCTGAAACACTATTCAGATTATTCACTACATAATAATCTTTAAATAGCATGAATTTCAAACTGATATCAATACAGATCATACAGAATTTTAATTTATACCAAATAGCTTTAAAAAAGCTGCCAAAATAATTGACAGGCAATAAATAACCGTTATTTATTATACAATATGATAAAAACACAGTTCCCTAATTTCATATTTCATTAAATTACCTAGTTTAAAAAAATATGCTGCAATGTGATTCTGATGTGGGAAGTCATTTCCCGGCCCTTTTCCGGGGTAAGCCCTTACCCTTCTCCGTCGTCGGTAGATTGAAAGAATCCTATTTCCAATCGAGTGCTAAGACATATTCACAACATAGAGTTAATTTAATACAGCTGCGTTCGTAGCGTTTCTTGGCCTATCCACGGTGATCGAAACAAGTATCAGATGCCAAATCATTCCCCAATCAATCCACGGCCAACTCGAACAAATCATTAGTTTGTACATCAGGCTTGTGGGTCCATAAAAAAGCATCTAAAGCAAACGAAACATAATAATAATTCTGTACATTGCATGATAACGTCTCTGCTTTACACGCTTATTTAAACAATTAGCACTCTGCCGTTAACAAACTCCTCAACCATAGCTACCACTCCTCGTCGAGATTAAGCAATTTTTGAGGTCGATTCAATTTCTGCTAAGCTGGTAGCCTCGACATGCACGAGACGGCTTCAACAAGGAAAAGAATAGCGTCATTATTGCAGGAACAGGCACATTGTTGACTTATTCAGTGCACCTTAGCACAGATTAGAGCTACTATGAGAATATAGGCACCGGATGTAACACACACAAGCGGCTCGACACGGATCCAGCGACGACGGAACAAGCGAGTTGCATTCCAGTTATCGTCTAAGCAGAGCTGCACGACTATTTGGTGTAGTATCTTGTGAACGAAAGTGGTCGAAAGTTAAGGCGATGAAGAGCATGAAGAGATTGTACCGAAAGGAATTGTAAACGTTTCTGCTGGGTGACGCTCGTCTGCGCACTGTCGTAGGTCATCATCTCGAGCTTTTGGCAAGGCGCACTGCATAAGCTAGCAACATCAGACTTTGCTCACAGCACCTCGAAGAATCGGAAACCGACGTAACGTAGGTAATCTTCGTCCCATATTTTTCTTTCTCTTCGCTTCCGGGACGTCTACTGGATGACGCAGCACTTGCATTTCGGTTTCTTCTTGATGGTTACGACCTCCACTTGCGAGGCATCGATCGGCTGGCCGACGGTCCCACGCTGGACGTCGACGGCCGCCGGGGACTTGTCCTTTCCGGGCGCGCTGCCGTTGACTCCCTGCTTGACGGGCGATCCGGCCGGCGATGCGTTGAGGGGGGCGACGGCGGCGGCGGCAGCGTCCGTTTGGTCCACGTCGGGGATCGCGGGGGCAACGCTGCCGGGGGTCGGCGTGATCGGCTTGCCGCCCTTTATCAGTTCCACCATCTCGTCGGCTTCGCGACTCAAATCGCCGTCGGGACGGAAGGGGTTGTCCCAACCCGATTCCGTGCTGGAAATATAACCAGTCAGTCGGATTACTCTGGAACGAAAGAGCAACGCAAGCATGTTAGCACACCGAAGCATCGACAGAGACAATCACAAAGTGTACAGAGACAGACCACAAGAGCACAAACACCAAAGCTCCAATGTTATATTTTCATTTTGTATCAATTATTGATAAATGTACAGAATAACAATATTTTCAAATAGTTGGATATTAAAATTAACAATAAGTTTTTTTTAAGCTGAAATAAAATTTATGATTATAGTGAAGTGTCCATTACCACACATAACATATCCTCCAATTTCCACCACCAACATAAATTCGCAGGTGCCAGGATAGGTAGGTAGGTAGGTAGTGATTTCAGAAGGTCAAGGGTGGGGAAATACATTATTAGACAGGTAGAGTCCATTTCCCGCGCTTGTTCAATTAACTCTTTCACCAAGTAATTAATCTGAATGCGGAATGCAGTAACACTGTCGACTGGCTGAAACGACCCAGCTCTGACAAACAGAAACAATTACACAATTTCCAATTCACCGAGTTAGACGGTTTGTCGACACATGTTTGAATAGGCCAGGATGGTCAAGGATGCTACGTCGGTTAACCTAATAGAGCATGGGCGTGCTCATCCGTTCCACAGTGAAATATGATGCCATCGGATGCCACTATAGCCACTCTACCTCCATAGTCCATGATCAGACAAATAGGAACAAACAAGCAACCAACACCTACTGTAATGTTATCATGGCTGGAGGCATAGCGAGCCAACAATTCTATTGCAACACCAAGGAACAATACGTCGATCGATTCGGCGACGGCTCCTTGTGGTATCAACTCTACCCAGCGCTAATTGCATCTTCCTGCAATCAGCGTAATTAAAGGGCCCTGGACGATCGGGGAGATTTCCCAGGCGTCGGTGTTTCGGTTGAATGTGAGAGACTGAGAGGTCATAGAGGTGTGACAGCATGTCATCATCATACTGGAGTACACCTTTCGCATATTAAATATACGACGCATCTGCGCTTGGCCCCTGACTTCTAATGTTTCGCGTTTGGTAAGCTCGACACGTCGCACGGGTTCAAGAAAATGCTGCTTCCTTAGGATGAGAGAGTACGGGTTCTGACACATACTAATGTGAAATATATTGTGTATAGCGATGAAGTCAAGAAATCCGCGGGAAATTCACGTGGTGTATACTTTTAAACAATAACGGCTGGATAAGGGATCCAATTACCTTTCGGCTTTCGCGGCATAGTAACAAATTGGATGAAACTGTTCGGAAAATCAATCTCGGTATAGCTACGTAAATAAACTGCTGACAAAGCCTAGATTAAAGACAACGTGAAGCGATGGTTATAAAAAAGAAAAGAAAAAAATGAAACTCGGGTTGTTTCCTATCTGCTAAAGCCAGGAGCAGCAGCACGAAGCACACACCTCTTGGCATCCTTCGGCACTTGAACCACGTAGTACAAGCTTCCTCCGTGATTACACTGCCGCGAAGACGTCTGCACACTTGTCATTGTCGCGGCGTCGGCGTCGGCGTCGGCGTCGGCGTCGCTGCACGCTCGCGAAAAGTAAGTATAGGCGTATGGGCACGTTTAACAACAGGAAGCCAACTTATCCTTTCTTTTGGACACAAAAGTTCTTGTCGAGTGAATTACTGGCTAACGTTTATAAGACGCTGCTTGTTCATCCTAGGCGTGAGTTGTTGAATTCAAGTTCTATTCTCGTAGCGTGAGCTAAATTCTTTCACTTGGAAGTTTGTTTTCCCAACGTAGTTCGGTTACAGTAAACACGCTCTCGGGCTCTCTACGAGATTGCTTTTACGCCCTGATTAAACCCAGAAACTTATTTCTATATAAATGCCTGTATCTTCAGCAGCAATATAAAGTTTATTAAGCGCCGCGTTGGTTTCCAATCGAGTCCTGGCGCGCGATGCCCTGACCAGGGTCACCCCTGCCCGACAAGCTCGCAGCTCGCAGCTCGCAACAGCGTTGATAGGTGCCGGTGCCGTACCAGAGGCATCAACGAGTGCAAGGTCTTCCAAGAGAGCGATCTCGGCCGTATCATCGCCGCCACACTGAGCGATCGTCTCGATCGATCCACACTGACTTGCACCCATCACGGCACCCACCTCCCCCCATCCACCCACGCCTCCTCCCTCCCCTCACCCCATCCAGAGCACGCTGTGTAACGGGCTCATGGCGGCGACCAGCTCTCGACGAGTGTGTTTATAAATAACGAAGGCCTTTCTCGCTCTCTCCGTCATTCTCTCCGGCTCTCTCGCACACTCCACGTTGCATCATAAAGGAAAATAAACCGAACATCAGCATTAATTGATGTTCGTATAAAATAAAACACTCTGTGAAGCGTCATTGCGGGATATAGAGAAGAGCTTGCCAGAGTCAGCTCTCAAGTCTGAACGGGCAACCAATTTGGAATTGGTTTGCGTTAGCGATAGGGGTGTGTGGTGAGGAGGGGGAGGGGGGTTGAGAGCTCGCCACAGTTGGCTGGCTGCCGGGGGGTAGGTCTTGATATCAAGATACCAAAGAGGGTGACAAAACGGTTATGCAAGTCTTTGCGGAGAGAAGGACGTTTCAATTCAAATGTCGCATTTAGCGCCCATGAAAGATTTATACGAACAAAGTCTTGGAGTCAATCGACGCTTCAGCTGGCATTGACATGCCGAACAAAGTCACGCTCTACATTTTATCAATGGCGTCTCTAAGAACAATAATTTCACTTTTTTCTCTTGAAATCGTCTCGAGTTTGTTGGCTTAGATGAGTGCCTGACTTCGACGTGGGGCTCTGCACGGAGTCTGGACTAGAACGCCTGTACTCGCGTCTCGCCATCATCAGCTCTTTCTCTGATGAATGCGCGAGAGCACGTGAGCCGTAGCCGTGGATGCAGTGCACTGTGCAGTCGGCCCCCATCCCACCGACTCCTTTTGTGTGGATCACACTCTATAATCAACTAGATTTTTAATAGCTACTTGCGGTAGGGGAGCCGAAATCTAGATACCAGAACGCCGCATATTTTAATATTAAAAAACCGAGACCGAAAATATTTCCTTCCATGCATAGCGTACTACATGAATCGACCAGTGGTGGAGGTGCCTCTATTTATCCTTGGCAATCTCTGTTCCCTTTCAAGTGAGCAGCGAGACGCCTAATAAGGCATTTTTAAACAAACGCCAAGTGCTCTAGAGAAGGAAAGGCTGTGCAATCATTGTGACCTGGTAAGCCAATAACAAGGTCAACCAATTCAGCCAGGATAGGTCATAATCGCGGCACGGAGGGTGTGACCTGAGGGGAGATGCTGTGTGACTCGGATCGATGGCTCAAAGTGTTATCCTGCGACAAAGTTGATAATTTAATGAAACACTAATTAAGTGATTCAGAAATTCATCTTCGTGTTAATTGAGCTATCAAGCACGAATAAACTGCGTCATGTTTCTGTGGAAATGTCAAGTAGGGATGGCATTTGCCAAGGGTCGGGTGGTTATTAAAATCGAGTAAGCGACAAGGGTGGCAGCAGCAGCAGCGGCGCTGAACCGAGCGAATAAATTGCAGCTGTCTGCTACGTTTCCCAGCTCATTCCTTAGCTTGAAAGTTGGAAGACAATTTCAGGTGTTACCGTGTTCGAATTGATGAAGCCGTTTATTATCCGTGCCGAAGACACATTATTCGAAACTATCTGTGCTCTTTCCAAACATGCATGATACCGAAATGAACGCATTACGATGGGAGCTATCAGGGAAATGCTTCCTTCCACCTCATTATTGAAGTCAATTCCAGCAAATTTGTTTCCAGCAAGTTTCAAGGGCGAGATTGGCCATGTCATGGAACTGGCAGAAGTTTCGGTGAAACAAACCCCGACCGAATAAACGTCTCGGCGAACACCAAGACTTGATATCGAGCGACGCGTAGCCTAAGATCAAGTAGCTCATAACTTCAAACTGCCCTGGCCTGTTTCACGGGTTTAAAAGGCGTCCCATTAAGAGTAATTAATTAGCCATTTTACATTCTTGACCCTAGGACCCTTGAACGCATTTCAACCGCTCCCATATTGAGCTACGGTGTGGCGTGGCATATCTCACCGAGAAAGTTTCGGAGATAGGAAGGCAACTTTTTTAAAATACCGAATCCATCCCTGTTAATTATTTATAGACAGGAACCGTGAGCTTCGTCGAAGGAGGATCAACGGACGGACAGGAAGTTCGGACCGGGGACTTTCTGTGACTTTTCCACTGTTTTCTCTCTTGATGGTGGAAAATTGGCAACCCGCGGGTACTAACCTGGCCTGGCGATTATATGGAGGCGCCGGCTCATCTAGGACAGGGCTATGAGACGTCATTATTGCTACGTCACAAGGTACATCCAATAAAAACTCTTCGCCAGAATCAGCAGCAGGCAGCACCAGCGGTTTTTCCGACTCGAAGAACGTAACTCGTACTTTTCTAGACCTGCAATCAACAACAGTTGGTTTTTATTGCTATCTCTCTCTCACATCCCATGGCGTTACTTTTAACAATAATACCATTGGCTGCAACAGAAGACATACGGCATGTTACGTGACATTTGAAACTTAAACACAAAACAAAATTATTGTTTGTTGTATACGAAACGAAGTTTGCAACAGTGTATTTTAAGCCATGATATCTTGCTTGCTGCGAAGCTGTGCAAGTAGCCATGTGCTGGTAGGAAATTAGGTGTTGATATTTCGCAGCCGGCCCCAAAGGGAGATGCCCTAAATATCACCCGAGGTGCCGAAGGGCGCGTAGAATCTACCCCCTCCACTCTTGCAGCTACCCTATTCTTGCAGCACAATGGGCGATGCAGCCAGGGTGCTGCATACTCCTAAAAGGTGACTCAGTTCGATTCGATTCAATTCAGACATCCATTGCCGCCGAACCTTTCTTTGAATTTGTGCCACTGTGTTACGCGATGAATTGAAGCCTACAGGTAGCGGTTTGGAAACGCGTTGTTTATGAAAAGCCGGAGCGCAGAATAATAACAGTTTCCAATTACACTCGATTCAATCAAATATTTAACTGTCCAGTGACCCCTTCCTACCGCCAAAAGCGAGTGAAAAGGATGGGCATGCAACGGTATAGTACAGAAGTGTGCAGTTTAGGTGCCATTTTTAGACAGCCAGCTGACCTGTACTTGGCAAAAAGGCAACGACCTAATAGAATCAGATGGAAAGCCCTGCCATGAACGTCGGTCGGTGTTTTTCTGCACGGAATTAGGCCAGCTGACACTTGTATAGGATGTTGGACTTGTCATTACGCACGAAACGCCGCACATTAAACAAGACTCACACAAGTCTGCCGCACGGGTCACAATTCGGTGTAAAAATTAAAAACACGATCCTCGCTCCTGACTCGTGGCAAATAACATGTGATTAGAAAACAAGAGCTAATTGCAGGCGTTTAATATTTACGATTTTTGATAAAGCAGCGTCAAAGTAAAGTTCAACACGAATCCGTGATAATAATCATCTGATTTCGATGAGGTCAGATTTATTGAATTAGATCCATGGCGCGCCACATCGTGAATCAATCGGTTTATTAGACGCCCGACAAATCGGAGTGGTCGAGAGAAGAATGGCGACGCCTGGCGAGTGAGAAAATAGCTTTGCTCTGTTTTCGATCTCGAGAGCAGGTAATTGGCAATTTGGTCCGCCTCCGCCGCAGCAGCCGCGCGCTAAGCGAACCGTGAATTATTGATGCAATGCATTTTACTCCAGAACTGCTCGACACAACGACGTGACGCTATCCCGTTAGGCGACGACGTTTGTCCCATGCTACCCCCAAACTGTGTCATCTCTAATTGGGGAAATTAGGCGAAAGAATCGTTGCGATGTGCTTTGATTCACGAGCTCTCTTGACGCTCGGAGAATACACCTGACAATTGAGAGTCGTCATCAACAGCATTTAGAACGATGGCCGATGAGGAACGCACGAACAATGCAGAGTTTACAGCGGACAAAATAAATACGCTTCTCTAATGGAAAGAAAACTAATTCTCATGTCTATTAAAATAGGAACAACAGTAACACAATACTGCGTTTGTTCTTTGTATGGAACAACCAAGTGCTCACCAAACGTTCCTAGGAAGTGCATCGCGCACTTGTATAAAAGTAATTCACGATGCCATACCAACATTTGTGTTGGTGTCAATGGAATGGAATGCATCCTCTTCGCCGAAATACCTGCATGTATCGTATAATTTAATGTGTTGGATCCCCCTTTACGGTCTTCTCCACTACATCGACGCCTATCTGCATAAATAGGATCAACAGTTACCTATCTATAAAGAGAAATCAACCGCTAGGCTATAGCTGCCGACGTTTAGACTAATTACGTTATAGCATTCGCTCAATTCGCGTATTTCTGGACCCCCGCGGATTACATCAGCGTTAAAAGACTTCTTTTGCCAAGACTTTCAACAGATTTTATTTTACGATCTTTACCCGAGAAAAATAATGCGATCCCGACCAATCATATTCGTTATTGGGTCATGGTTGGCGTGAGCAGATAGATTTAGGTCAGCACTTCAAACATCGCCCGCTATATGTGAGCACGCATCCAGGCAACACCTATACAGCTGAAGATTGCCGTTTAGCACGTGGGGAGGGCGATTTTATGCCTTATTTTCAGAACGTCTAGCAGGCACAAACATTCACGAATGAAGCTGACTACGTCCAGCCGAGGCTAGACTGGGGTTCGGGACGGTGCTTGGAATAAAACATGTATGAACGTCGGGATTGGGAGGGCAAGACACGCCACTGACGGATCTTTTGGTTCAACTCGAGTCAGCATCGCAAATGGACGAGCATCATAATGAGACAGCTGTTGCGAATACAGCGAGCGGATGATGATGCGTCTCATACGCAATGCACATTGCGCAATGTTTGAATGGATCGCGAATCCGTGACACATCCTCGAAGGGAGGGTGCTGGTTTCATGTCCAGCATGCACGGCACTTCCACCGACACAACATCCGCGCAGAGTTTTTGTTCCTCCACTGTTGAAGACTTCGCTACGGGGGATCTCCTCATTCCTCAAAAGCCAGTTTTTTTCTGCGCAACTGTCTGGAGCTCGGTACTAAGCTGCAACTAACTGAAATGTGCATGTAGTCATGCAAAACAGTTCCTCATTGCATGGCAGACTTGGACGATGTTTTCAGTCGCATGGCATGCTCGTCTGGTCGCGAATGAATGCTGAACACATGTGAGCTTGATGCGAACGCTAAGCTCGTAATGTGTGCATGTAAAAACATCAGAGGTTATGCAAATACCGCGGTCTGGCAAACGAACAACGTTCGATCAACGCAACGCAACACTGCGCGCTGCAGACACTACAGAGTTGGTGCGACCCCAGGAGTCGAATTACAACTGCCAAAAGGCGTAATACCGCCGATTACTCCTCGGCGCATTGGCCACTTGACACCTGGGGCTATTTAACTTTGTATCAAACCAGAAATCATGATTTTAACTATCGCCGGCCGGCATGACTGATGACGTAATGATGACATCATCGTACAGGTAGCTCTAAAAGTTAGCTCATTTCATCGATATGCATCAAAATTCTAGCACAAGGCTTTGGAGTGCACTTTGCCTATGGAAGCCGCGTGATAAGAAACGTTTCAATGTGTATGCTCTAGCGATTGCCAGCCATTGAAGCATGTAAACGTGGATTCTCGGCTCGAAGGCAAAAATTGCAAGTATTTATATATTTTCCGATACGCGTTTAAAATGCGTCCGTGCCACGAGGTACTGTGTGCTTGTCACGCGACGCCCGCAACCCCGCGATGCCCCCAACAGACCGCACTTCGACGAACGGGCAGTAGAGTACTACCGAGCTCTCATGTGCACGGGGCTGTTGGATTTCCGTCAATGACGGCGGTTTCCAGGGGAGGTTCTGTTGATAGTATCGGTAGACGGCGGATGGGACAACGAGGAGTGCGAAATCGAGCGAGCGACCCATCGTTCGACCCGAGCACGACCGCCCCCTTTGCGATGGCAGTCGTCGCACCACGCTCGCATGTCGGCGTCGGCTTGATACGCGGGGCTGGAGCCACAGGAACCCTCTAGTCTCTAGGCCTGGCGACGGCGACGGCGACGCCGACGGCCGGAGAGGGTATCGATCCACGGACAGGCTCGAAAAACGAGCACACGGACGACGAACGCGCGGTGCGAGCTTCGACGGGCACGGGCACGGGCACGGGCACGGGCACGAGCACGGGCACGGGCACGGGCACGAGCACGGGCACACCCGGTACTTTGCACTGACACAATTACATCCGACCCGGCCTCGGGCTCGGGCACAAGGGCACCGGCTGGGACAGACTCGGTTTTGGGCCGAACATTCGCGAGACGAGTTGGTGTTTATGGTGACTTTTCGATTTCGTCGAGCGCGGCGCGAGTCACGAGTGAAAATGGAAATGATATACGCGACGCGGTGGATGTGTGATCTTAGGAAAGTTGTTTTTTCGCTGCTAAAGTTCACGTGCGAATGTCTGGAATGCCGAACAAGTAACTCGTATTTTGACGGCACGTTATGGCAAGTTCAACTTTCCACGAGCAACTTTCGTTTTTCACTAAATACCATAATTACACGAAAAGTGTATACAATATGTATCCTATCCGCTTGAAGTCGTATAATGTTCTTGCTGTAAAAGCCAGAGTGGAACGGAAATTTTATGAGCTATAAAATCGAAATTACTTCAAACCCCGATAAATTAAGCAAGGACAATGCGTATACTATCATGTAAGATAAGACATTATATGAAACAGCAATACGATACATAAATAATTCATAAAATTGATAAAAAATGTATCTCTCTCTCTTTTATAGCATTTCATATTGAAAGTCACCAGCGGGACTGACGGTATAATACAATGTAATATTAAAGATAGGAAAATATTTTCCAGTAGCGTGCGTTTCAGAAATAAATAAGTAAATATAAATATGCATAAATAAATAAAAACAGCGCGTAAGAACAAAGCGCGCAGCTAAACACGACCCTAACGAACCGCCTCGCACACGTCAAAAACTCGATCAGCACCGACATCCGCGCAACCCGCCAAAAATTTAGGGGATGATCACAATTACATCGCGTGAGCCGTTTCAGACAAAATCTCCCTCAATTCCTCACGAGCCCCAAACAAAATTCCCACCAAGCACCCACAAAACATTGCAACAGCCGCTAAACATCCACTCTGCGTCACATACCTGCGATTTTTGATTGATATGAGTAAAAACGTGATAGTTTGGCTCTAGCACGGCCTGTCGACCATTTCTGACTAGCGACTGAGAACTGACTGGGAACCGAGCGCTGTCGACCGATCGCCACGCCTCGCCTAGCCTCGCTCGTCGCTAAGCTTGCTTCAGCGCACCAACGTCGGCTCTAGAGGCAGCTGGGCGCTAGGCATCGGCAAGCAAGCCGAGCAAAGCACAGCTACCCGACTGTGCCGCGCGAGGTAGCCACCTTCGCAGCAGCTGGCTGCTTGCTGGCGAGCCGCGAAACTCAAACGAATACTTGATATCAGAAGAAATTCTTTGAAACTTAGATGTGTGGACGTTCGGAGGCTGAGTCCCATTATACTGGAATTTTATGTGTTGGTACAAACTTTAGCTAACGTCCCTCGAGCTAACATGATAAAGTTCGTCTGGAGAATGGAGATTGTGGACTGGTATTCTAATTTGACTAATTTGTCTCGTCCGCGTTGTGGCCGTCTTCGTAGTGCATTCGGGGACAAAAAATCTTACACAAACGCAAAGCCAGCACCTCAAACGAGATTTATGATTGCGGGAAATAATTTTACTACTTCTCCTGGCTGGAAAATATGTGAGCGAATATTTCCCAACAGTTTTGAAACTGAAGTAAACTCTTAGGTATTTCACACATGGTGATCGCTGCCAGAATTGTCCACGTGGTGCGTCTACTGTTTACGACATGCGTTTAATAAACTTGAAATTTATATGCATCAATTATGTGCCACGGGCCATGACGCATAGGCGAAGACGCGTGTTATTTTCATTATGTTGGTATTTTAAAGAACTTGATCCACTACCTGTTATTCTTTATACACACCTAAGCGTGATACGATCATTTGTACACATAAACATGGTTTTCTCAGCTGTGTAACTGAAATAGAATCATAATAAGACACGAACTGTGGTGTCTAAACAGCGTACAGCCATGTGTCGACTTCGACTACCGCACTGCAATCAATCTGTCAAAGAATCGTAGACAAAGAAAGTACATCTGATTGTGTTAGTTGATGTGCCAGGTAGTCCCTAGTACCGGCACCGTGTTAAGTTGATACTCCCTGTGTCCTGCTCCCCGGTACTCCCTGTGCCCACCGGTACTCACTCCGGGGTTTCTGAGTCTATCGAGACGGACGAGAATGGACTGGGTGTCTCCAAAAGTGGACTGGACTCCTGTTCTTCTGCTAATGGACTCTCGTAGATCAGGGTCTCCACCATCGACCCCTTGGACGAGCCGAACGACACCCTGAAAGAGACGAGAAAGATGAAGATTAAATATTAAAGATAAATATCTCATCCGTTTCAATTTAGAGCCGGAACCGTGGCCTTATTTGGGAAAAATAAACAAAAAGCTGAAGCTATTTTTTTTTGTCTGTGTTCTTTGAAATTTGAATTGAGTGGGAAAGGAAAATGAGGGGGTTCGTAGATGGACGTGCTTTCCATACAGTGCTTTATAATGCATCTCCACAGTTTAATATGCGTTGCTGTCAGACCACATGGCCATTATTTTTGCAAACACCGTAGTACAGTATCCCATACTATACCTAGTGATTAATTAATTTGACAGCTCGAGCGAATTTCAAAACGCGTGATGAGAAACGATCAAATTACAGGGGATGTGGTCTCACTTTGTATGTAATTAGTGAGCTTGGGTTAATGTACAGTTTAACTTTGTAGCCTATAAGATGTAATAGATTTGGTTGCTTCTTCGCATCGGTCTTTTAAACTTTTTGCCCACCGAATCGTGCGTTCGGTGGAATGTTAAAAGCCACGAAAAAGGCTGGAAATTCGATGAGAACGCCGCATATTTATCCAACGGTCTAAATGAAATCCGGCACGCGATCACGCAGCTCGTCGATAGCACCAACCCTGCTAGGGGTACCCGCCTTGCATCTCGCTTGCCTCTCTTGCGCAAGCATTCGCTTCTGCTGCACAAAATGTAAATCAGTTTTTTTTGTCCCGTCCAATCTGTGTTGTAACGCCGCGTCAGCGCCGCCGGAACTCGCAACAGAGGTGTATGGAACTAATATCCCTATCAATTTGCTCCATGTTTACTCAATGGGTGCTGTGTGCTTTACGTCGCGTTTATTTGCTCGCGCGTCTTTTGCGCAAATAAGCTCGAAAATAGAAAAATGGCTGCGATCCAATCCATCTCGCCAGTGTGCTGTGCGAAAGCTTTCAAAATATCGCCCACTGATTCAGTTGGCTCTGAATGACACCAAGGTCTCGCCGCCGCGGCTGAATTTTCCAGAGTGAAACGCGAATATAGACAAGAGATACATGATTGCTTGGCGAGGTCCAGTCTGGCATCATCGCTCATCTCCACAGGCGCCCTCATCAGGGGAATGGGGGTCAAGGGCGTTTAATATCTTGCACTCCACCTACTCCACCCACCACCGAATCAAAACACCTGCACTTACAAGAAAATGATTTAAGTGATGGCTTACGCCATTGACATGTAATGCAACTCGGAAGTATGACGTGAATTCTAGCATCGTTTCTGAAATATCTGATTTTTCTCACCAAGTAAACTCTAAAAAAACTTTGTGTTTCATATTATATCACTGTGAAAATTAAGCTCAAAAGTGTAGAAGCGACGGGTTCAATCCAAAATCGTCGCATGTAAGGCATTAAGTTGGATAGAGGATCGTTGAGCTAGGCTAAGAACGGCCCGTTCTAGGGTAGATGCCGGTCCATAGCAGAGCAGCGCGCATCATGATGCTGTGGGCTGAACGCCAGCCGCAGGGAAACTGCTTCCCCTGCGACGCTGCAGCGCACCGCGGGGCGACCGGATCTAGGCCACACGGAGCCCCGGACAACGATTTCCACCCGGCCACGATGCAGCCCTCTCCGCTGCTCTACGCTCTTTGCAGCACACAGTCAACTTGACCTCTGCCCGGCTGGCTGAACTTGAACTTGAGAGAGAACTCGATACGCTCTGGGATGGATGTGACTGTTTTGAAAATTGAAAGCTACGTCGAGCGCCCTTTGTCCAAAATTTTGCAACCCATTTGTCTGAATGTGGGTGAATATTTTTTTGCTAAATCAGGATTTTACGGTGTATTTCTCTTCATTATTTTGGGACGAGTGAGTTTTTGCTTTAAACAGGGATGGAGAGCAAGAACGTGCTCATCTATATTCAAACCAGAAAGCTTTTCAAAAACCACTGAACCCCAGCCATACTTCTGGCATAGTCTTTATTCTATGCTTCTGGCCATCGTTTTCTGGGGGAAGCTGTTTAATAATTTGGCATTATTTAAAGTGGGCCGTTCAATCTTCAGGCGAACTCACGAGCTTGTGCAATACAATTTGCAAAGATCACAGATTAACCAACACCCTGAATATAAATATTGACGTTTTAGCTCTGCATACATAATTTTTTGAGCTAGTTACTCATTTAGCCTCAAAGTTCAGAAAGCTGCTTTGTTTGAACTTTGCTCGCGTCTTCTTTGCCGCCTTGTGGCTCTGAAATCGCAACAAGGAGGTTATATTTACCTTATCTCGCTACCGGCACCATCTATCTAACATTCACCTTATCGACGCGAAGAAACAGAGATTAATTAACGAATTTACATTTATGGTCATATAGGGGGCGATCCAATTCCAGGGTGGGTGAATTCACCCCTGCTCCCTGCTCCTATAGCATGGTGGTGCAGAGAGAAGGAAAATTGTGCCAGCAAAATGTCCTATCGTCGCGAGCGGGCGGACTGGACGAGAACTGACCTGACCTATATAATCCCCGCTGCAACAATTGCGCGCTACTTGCACGCCGCTGCAATCAATACGAGTTTATTCCGCCTTTGAAGCACACCCCTGCAGAAACACCTGAGTCGAGGCTCGAACCGGAGAAATGCCATTCACGTTTCCGATATTATACTCAAGTTGAATTTATAGCTTTAACCACAACAATAACAACTCAAAGCTGCTTTCAAAGAAGAATTGTGTCGCATTTTTTTTAATTCCATCGCAACTC
Source organism: Nemurella pictetii (assembly GCA_921293315.2). Lineage (NCBI taxonomy): Eukaryota > Metazoa > Arthropoda > Insecta > Plecoptera > Nemouridae > Nemurella > Nemurella pictetii. The sequence continues at coordinate 5,843,525 of OV121118.1, read as the reverse complement.
TGTTTGAACTGCTGTTTGAATGGGGGAGCGTTATAAAAATACTTACATCCACTTCGCATCAATTATAAAATAATTGCGCGACTTCGGTTTGATTACACGAATCGCTTCAAATAGAACGAAGCGAAATCACATAGATGCCTGCAGCTAAAGATGTTGATTGAAATAATACACAGACGATGCTTGGATCCAGTTCGATCTGTTTAGCTTTAACAGCGTCGACGTCGGGCGCAGCGGCTGTCACTGCCCATGCCCGTGCCCATGCCCATAACCTTGGCTTTGAGCGGCGTCGACACGTAGGCCTCCGACAGACGTCGCAAGCAACGCGTCACGCATCATTTTGTGCCACGTTGCGTGTATAAATAGACATGTGTGCACGTCTTGTCATTGGCTAAAAATGATGATGATTTCGCTGCGCCGCGTCCAAGATACCTAGAGCGCGGGCAGCGCAGTCAAAATTTGCTCCGCCGGTTGCGACCGTGGTGGCTGTAGAGCCAATTTCCAGGAAGGACCTAATTTAAATTTATCTCGTACTTTTTTAAATATATTTCAGAGCGGAGAGCACATTATTTCTCAAATTTCGACGTTATTTTACTTGGCGAATACGCGGATGGTAAAAGCCAGGGGGCAATATTTCGCGAGGAAACTCTCCTACTTGGAGAAGCTATTTGCATGTTGGACGGTGCCCAAGTTAATTCATGACATCTTGAAGCAAGTGGCTGCTGCCGCTGCTGCGACCGAGAGCAAAGAGCACAGCTTATACTGGCAATAACACAGCCATCAAGTAATTGAAAGTGCGTTGTATACCGCGACGTGTTATTTATACCGCACCTTCCCTCCCCCTCCCCTCCCCCAATAAACACAACACATTATCGTGCTTTATCTAAAGAGTGCAATTACACGTAAGAGCCTCCATCTTCGGATAATCCCATTGTGTCTCGTCGCGACGCCCAAGATAAGAGGGCAATGTCAATGTGAACGAGTCATGCCATCGAAATGTACACAAGGGCGCCAAAATGAATCTACTTGATGCGCGCGAGATTCATTTTTAGAACTGACGGATTGCGAGCGCGCTCGGCCGCATTCGCGTCGGAGTTCGGACACATGTCAGTGTCCTCGACGAGGGACAATAATAACTCTGCAGGACGCATCAATCACCGTCGTGTCCCGATACAAGAAACCAGACAGAAACTACCAACGCGTTCAGTTTCCCAGTAAAGACTGCTGAAATCCAGCCAGCCAGTGGCGAGCGATGAATTTCGGGGGAAATTCAGAGGGACGAGCCACCACTGAAACGATTCGAGGCTTGCCAAAGACATCTAGTCAACCACGATGATTATAGACTGCCATTGCTCAACGGTTCCAGGGTTAATGCCAATGAGAGTCGCCATCTTTGAGTAGCTGAACCAACTGACAGCTCGTTAGCTTTGATATTTTTGTTGTCATTGTTGAAATGTCTTTCCAAAATGGTCCGAAAGTCACAAAAATTGAACTACATTTCCTGTACACACCAAGGAATCCATATCAGTGCCTTCTTAATCAGTATCCGATGTAAGCACGTATAGCAAGAGGGTTGTGATGTGCTTTTCCCCGATACGTAATGAGCTAGAATTTCGAACAGATGCACAGGTGTTAGTTTACAAAGTAATAGGAACACCCTCGCGCGGGGATGGGGGGCGCACTTACCTCTTCAACGACGTCTTCAGGCCGCCGTTGATGGTGAGCTTCGGCCGAGACTTCTCTGTCGGCGTCAGCCCGGGCAGCTCGGAACTGCTGATGCTGCTCACACTAGAGTCTGTCGAGATCGTGTTCGAGCCGGCCGTCGAGATGGTTGTGCTGCGAGACTGGCTCTTGATGATCGTCCGCTTGCCGAACCCGTTCGTCGTCACACGTTCACACGATTCGATGCCGTACTTGATCTCGGCGCCGATGTCGCTCGGCCGCGCGTCGCCGTCGCCGTCGCCGTCGCCGTCGCCGTCGTCGGTGGTGAGAGTCTTCAGCGGACGTGACCGCGAACCGTTCACTTCGCCGTTCACCGCGCCGTTCACTTCGCCGTTGTGGCCGTCCAAGTCGAGCTGCAGGTGGTTCTTGTCCGGCATCAGAGGAGGCTTCTCCTCGACGGGCAACATGTACGACAACATGATCGCCACTCGCTCGCCCTCACCGCGCCACCAACCGCGATCGACACGCGGCGCGCTAATTCGCAATCTCTAGTCGGCAACTCACTTTGCGCCACTTGCCGAGGCGACGGGACGCCGGGGCTGCTTGGGTGCGAAGTGGGCGACGCCGTCGATGTCGTTGGCAAGTGCTCGTGCTCGTCGGCAGGATATTAGCCAGGGTAACGAAGTGACGGCCGCGTCACTTCACTTCCTCGACGCGGACTTCTCGGTCTCGATGCGCAAGACTCGACGCGGTGCACTCTCGACGTCGACCACGCTCATTTCGCGCGTCGCGTCGCGCGCTCGGTCGTCAAGGCGCCGAGTTCGACTACCGGCTGCATTCTATTCGGTACCTGGCAGTGCAGAGGAGCAACTGCCATCTCGACGCTTGCGCAATTTACAGCCGCGTCGGCTTCTTCACATGCTGCGACTGAAAAATAAACAGAAAAAACTCTGCGTCACTTTGATGTGTGTGTTTGGGAGTGTGTGTGTGTGTGTGTGTGCTTGCTAATTGCGCGTCGTGGAGACAATTGAGTGGCGTTAGGTGTGAAAGTGACGGGGGCACGCGAGCTGAGATGAGTGGACAGGACACACACGGTGTTGAGTGACTCCCGCGGGCGGCGAGCGGACACGGAGGTCATCTCCTTGAGGATAATTTGACCTTAACCTTACCCAACCCATTGCCCGAGATTTGCCGGCGTGACGTCATTCCCTGAGCCCCGGGGTAAATAAACAACACCCACATTTCGCGTCGCTTGCTCCTAGCGCTCTGGCGCAGAATTCGGCGCAGAGCTTGCGCCCGGCGGGCGAGACCAGACAGCCGATTGTGTGGAAGAAACTGTCTTGTTTTTACTAACGACGGAAAAGACGATTAATCATGTGTTTTCATCTGGCTAAATAAAATCTAAAAGGAGACTCGGACAATTTTTATACCACACCAGTCGTAAAAAAGGCGGTGAATGCAGCGTCCAGAACTCTCAATCTCAATTTGGAACATTTTTCATGCTGAAAACGGCTCCTTCCTGTGTAAATAATTTGGCACAATAACTATATTAGTATAACAAACAATCGTTGCACGCGGCATTGATGTGGCCGGTTTGCCCGTGATAAAAGATCGATTCATCCGTCCGGCCGATGTGCGCCGCCCAAAATAAAAGACACCCCGCGCCGAGACAATAAGATTGCAAGGGTGTGGCTGGATGGGGCAGTTTCCGGGACCCTAATAATAGCACGGGCCGATATCCGATCACCGAGACTCAATAATATATGACGTCGTTTCTTTTCTTGACCTTTTCACTTGCCGGGTGCGATCCTCCAATTGGAACTGATTGAATCGTCGCAGGACTTTATGCAATGTCATTTACAATGCAAGTAGATTTTTCTATGATGAGACAAGGCTTGCATTTAAATTGATGGAGATCAATCATGTAAAGTAGGGTCGCGTTGTGTCCGAGCCACGGTGTACGGACACGAACTCGGTTTCGCAGGGAAACTCCCGAAATCAAATGTCGGTCAATCCATCAATCATCATGGACTATGAGTCATATCATTCATCACAATGCACATCGCCATTCATTCGGTTGTCTAGCGTGACATTGGCAGGCGAGTAGAGCTCGCTGCACAGTCTGTGGTCGCATGGCAATGATATCACGCCGTGGCCACGACGCCGTCAACACGCTGGGAAATGGCGTGTGAAGGACACTAGCCACGGGTTCTTGGAGCGCATGCCACCGGGGGCTGCCGACGCTACCGAACCGCCACTGCTAAACGCGGTCATCCCTCCAACAAGTCTACCCCCGAGGCCGGGTCAGTTACGAATCGCGGTGCTGATTTGTTACGATCTTGATCACTTTCAGATTATTTTGGATGGCCGACTTAAAAATCAACCTTTTTTATGCTGGCTTTAAGGCAGAAATCTACCCTGTGTAAGGAGCACGGACAGATTGCCCTTATTTCCAAGCGACAGGATGTTATATTATAGGTAAATCAAAGTCACAGCCCCAAACAGATTGCATTTTTTTCGTTATGGGTCGTTTAAGGAAATGTTTATAAATAACGAGGCAAAGAATAAAGATAGCAAGGGACAGCTGAAAATGTGAGACACCCTTGAATTAAGTGTTTCAGTGATGCGGCGAGTCCAGCGTTAGTGATTGCAGTGATGACGTATAAAGATTGCCACCGTGAAGGTTTTGATTGATCCAACGCCAATAAACGTGACGTTCATCCGTGGCTAGTGGCAAATTGCTGTAATGCCAGCACTATTGTACTTTTAATGGAATGGCCTACAAGTTTGTACTAAAACTGTCGCAGATACCATCAATGGATCTCCGAGCTCTTGAAAAGTCAGGACTAGAAACTGAATCGATGAAAGTAAACTGGACCATACGAAATTTCTTGCTTCAATGAATAGATCCGTCGGTGCAGTCAGCCATTGCTGTCGTGGACTAGAAAAAATTGTAACAAATTGCGTTCGAAACTCGATCGATGATCATTGCGGTCTTGATTATGCCTTGATATAGATGAAAAACACGGGTTTGGTACACATTCTTTATAATGTCTAGACAGACGGGCTGCAATGCAACGCAAAGTTAAACAAATGGAAATGGGAACCATTTGGAAAAATCAATTCGATCGTTTTAAACCCCGTTTGTGATTGGATTCTCCTAAAATACCCACCCAAAACTTCGCTCCTCGCTATCCTCAGCCGTTCCACGACCTTTTACCAATCTTTTACCCCAAATCAAAAGCCACATTCAAAATTTCACTCCACCAAGAGACAATTAAAATTTGGGAAGCTGCTAGTTTTGTGTGTATACATTGGTTTATTAATGTTATTGACACTGGAATCATCCGTCATTCCGACGATTGCATGATCCATGACATGCATCACCTGTGTGTACCAAAACCAGCACCGGCCCACACAAAATGATCTTCAAGCAAAATATTTGATTAATAAATTGGCGTAATGACGCACCGTGGGCCCTGGTCTGGTGTATGCATTGCAATCTGTCGGTGTCAGATGAATATTTACAGCTAAATTAAAATTTCAAAGGTGCAGCCTCCTCTCCTACTCCTAAGATATCCTGTTCACCCGATCGGCGTGTTTTCGCCATCAGCAAGCTGCACCAGCAACATGATTTGCAAACGTGACGCTTTGTGTGCCAGCCACTGCCAGTAATTAGTTATTATAAATATTCTATACACGTTGAAAATCTATTCCTTGTCTGGCAAACTGCATCGCCGGGCAAACACCGACTTGGTGGCTTGGTGGCTTGGTGGCCACTCTCTATACGAATGATTGCTCTTTTTCTCCAGCGTGCCTCGGCTGGTGCAGTTCACATTTCACGGGTGGCTAGCTCGCCAGAGTGCTGACTCACCAAGAAGCATGAACGCGGTCATCGACTTTCGTTCAAAATGATGCTTCAGATGCTAAAAATGTGGCTGTACAGAGATGCAGACGCCAGAGGGAAGGATGAAATGGCTCCTCCGGCTCTATGGCCAGGGGCTGGCCGTCTGATCTGTAGATTTGTCAGATAAGATTTCGCGTAAGTGCTGAGGTGGATAGAGTATGTCTTTGATGATGACTTCGAGAGGCATCCAGGAAGTGGAGAGACATGATTAAATTTCAAGTCATAATCCATCATCCATCCAAGCAATCATTAGGTAATTGAAGTGCATTTCAATTGCGTTATGTTGACAAAATAACGTTACATTTGGTTTTGCGGTGACGAGACGTTCTCCAAAAATTGATGGGCTCTATCAGGAAAATCAACGCGTATGCAAGGTCAGGGGGTAGTTGCTAAGGGTGGGTCGGTGGAATATCCATGCCGTCGGTGACATCCAAGTAAATATAGAAGACCCGATAAATATCCTAGTTTATGCGCGCCGTCGGGCTTCCCTTCCTTTCGACATAATTTCCTACAACCGTAAATTGACTCATGACACAAATTGTTTCTACATCTGGGATTTTTCGTGTAGTGCATGTGTTTCGGCTGATTTTAATGTCTTAGCTGATGTATTTCTATTTACTGGCTTGTTCCAAATTCTGTAGCCATTTAGAATTTGAGTGATAGTTTGACTTTAACGTGGCTAATCATAAGAACTAATTAGCATGCATTACTCTGCTGAAGTAATTAAAATAAACCAGCATGACGGTTGAAATAGTTTCGAGTTGAAAAAAGCTGGACATGATTTTTTATAGTGAGTTTTTTTTTACAAAATAAAAAAATGTATGGCTGTATACTATATGCATGATGAAGTCAAACTTTTTTTCAATTTAATGCACACGCTTCTTCAATAAAATTATATGGCTCGTATATTTTTTTGGTACGATGCTAGATCTACAAATGCTCATTAGGAGAGTGAAGTCGAACCATATATTCCTATCGATTTTATCTCAATTTGCGATTGGTCTATATTCGTATCGTAATTCATAAATGATGTGAATTGTATGTCACTTGACAGTTAAGTTCATGATTGAAAAGTGCTGCTCACAAATTTATTCTATACAAGTATTCGTTTAATTTCCTTGTAATATCATTCAATGCTTCTGACAATCATAGCATCAAATTGGAGCACCAATCCTGCCCAGCAAATATATTTAAATATAATAATCTACATACCAATTTAAGCCCCGCTCGTGCCATAACTCCAAAGTATTTCCACATATAACTTGGAGTCAGAAATCCGTGAAACTTCATGGTAATTTCTGTTCAAAACTCAAGTCGATGATTGCAATGGTTGATAACCAACAATAAAATGGGCCCGATATAAATTCTCCCACCTCTTTCTGGCAGTGGCAGCATGCAGATGTCGCTCGATACAAGCCTTGCCTGGCTTTGTGTTTGTCTGCACGGATCAGGTTGTGTGATTGATGCTGATTGTCCCGGCTAAGCGGACCATCATGGGGGTGGGGACAGACACGGCTGTCTCAGTCCTTGACACTGAATCAACTTGAATACACCGGTAAAAGCATCCAAAGTAAATTTCCTGCCATTAGACTCGAATATACACAAATAAAACATACGCTTTTTAACTTTTCATATACTGAAAAAAAAAACACGCAAGACAAAATCTAACTTAGACGTTGCTGGCATTTGAGATAAACCTTGCTAAAAATTATGGATTTGATGATTTGACAGCAAAGCTGGAATGGCAGACGTCATTTCCTCCATACGGTTGAGCCGGCAATCTGCATTGAATTTCCCTATCAATGGTAGGATCTTCAAGAAGACGATCTGTTAAGGAATGCAGAATAATTTGCATCTATATCGATTCATAAAAATCAAAATTCTTTAAGATTGCGACTGCGTCAAGAATAGATTGCAAAAGAGCTGTGCCTTTGGAAGGAAGTAAAAATATCATGGGGCACCTACTTTTCAAATAGAACAGTCACGTTGACGACCCATCAGCAGAGGCTGCAACCAAGTGCCATGATCAACGTTGATTTGCATTCAAATGACAAACATATCACCTGTGGCGGCGCGTTGGCACCTCAACATTCCCCGCGGACCTTCAACGAGCCCCTCCACCCTCTCTAGAGGCGCGAAATGGAGCTAATATAATTCTCTCCCGGCAAACGAACAACCGGGCAGAGTAGATTTTAATCCCACTCGAATTCGCCCACGACGCCTCTAATGCAAATAATGATAATTACCTACAACGGAATAGAGTGTCAAGGGTCATGACATTTAGATTGTTACTTCAAACCGGCATCGCCACTGAGCTGCCATTGGCTACACACTTGACACACCTAAGAGGTATTAATTTGATTAATTACCACTAGCACATATTGATCAACCGCGAGCGCGATCGCGAGATTGATTCAGGATTGGAGGGTGAATTAGCTATTAATGGAGCTGAGCACGCGATTTCGTTAATGGCAGTGACTTTGATGAGGTGGTGACTGATAAGCTGCCGTATCATGCAGACGATATCAAGAGAGAGGTCACACATGACCGCGACCTTGTTTACTCCGGCATCATGGCATGACTCGACGCAGGCTGCAGAGGCGAGGGTTGGATTACCCGCCGCGAATCGAGTTTCAATTGTGATATTCACATGGAAACCGCATTTTCAAAGCCGCATCGCCAAGTTTTTCACATCGGCAACAAGGAAGTGTGCGATTAAATTTTAGTTCTCTGGATCTACCGACAGGATTACTCGCACAGCCGTGAGAATGATTAGCATGGATGGACGGTTAATTTCGCGTTACCTCCGACAGTTACTTTTGTAAGAAAGATATTGCAGCATATTTCATCCTGGGTTTTTTCAGTGGCATTTATTATAAGGGCAGTCATTTTTATAGCAATTAGTCCATGTAAAATTATTCCTAATCTCGAAACAAATGAAAATAAGCCGAACAGCGGAAAGCGGAACAATAAGGAATCTTTCAGATTTGTCCATCAGTTTCTCTATACAACACCTTTAATCTCGTAAATTTTAACCGATCACCAATGTATGGCCATGGTCTTGCGGGTATATTATTTGAGAGTCAAATCCAATCCTGGATGAAAATGTTATCTGCATGGCGCCAGCCAATCATGAGCATGGTTTAAACTCAATTCGCTCTCAGGGTCGTCACGCCAAGCTGCAATTGTGAACTTTTTTGATAAAACCCGACCCTGTTCGACACCCAGCTTGGTCCATCGAGCGCCAAATTCAAAACTCATCCGAAATAAACGCACAATCTTTAATTAATAAAGTCGATTAGTTACCTTCAAGTGGAAACGCGAACCCTGGCCTATCCAATTATCGGTCACACTGTACACAGCCACTCCGAGAATGGAAACACTTGAAAGTGCAAAACTTTTAATTGGTAATCACGAGCAATCAGCGTTCCACCTCACACCACGATCAGCCGCAGCGCATTGGCGAGCGGTGCTCGTAAAATAGCGAGCACATGAACCGTTCGTCCCGACTCGTGCAAGCCAACTGAGCATTGATGCTGAATCCATGGCCTTGCCGTTAAGCCCATTCGAGAATAATTATTTCTTCGTCAGTGAGCGGTTCATATTATCATCTGCAGCCTGTGACATTATTTGGCCCCATGCGAAGCACGGTTCAGTCCTGCCATGCTCTAGGTCTTGTATACACAGGTATAGGTGACTGCGATATGGTTCCACCTAGCAATAAAATGCTGATAAGATTCTGAAATGTCTCCCAAGAGATCCGTTCACGATCGTGTATGACGCTGTAACGCGAGATGGAAACCATGTCGTCTGTAAAATGTGAACGCAGTCAATTCAAGTTCTGCAGTGCACAGTGCAGTTTTAGTGTTTGTCTTGAAGAGTCATAAGAATAAGATAACCGTGCTGGTTGACCTAATTGATTCGTATCGATCTTGATTGCTTATACGATACTTCAATTGTCAAGTGCTTGATTTCAATCGTGATTTCTCTGTTCGGCTTCAAACAAGACAAGCTGATGTTTCTAATCTATAAAGATTGACCCCCAATCTATATTATTGGCACGACATGCTTGGAACGCGAATATATTTTTTTTATCATATTCTTTTATTAGGCATTAATAATTTGGCGGTAGCATAAGCATATATCTATATATATTCTTCCCTAGGACACGAATTCTCTTCGCCGATCAAGATGATTAACCAGCCACGAGAACAACGCGCATGATTGCGCTATAGGAGACTTATTAAAACAAAACTAAAAAGCCAGCAATGCAATAAATATCTATCAAAGTATTCTCCGTGCACGCCCCCGGATGCATTAGGCTCTCCCCCCACATGCGTTGGCCCTTTCCGTGAACTTTTCACCTTGTTTAAATTCCAATTTCCCCAGCTAGCTTCGCGTAGCTCCCCCTAAGATTGATTAGCGATTTGAAAGACGAGCCACCCTCCGTCCGTTGCTTCTGTGTACATGCTGTGTGCTGTGTGCTGTGTTCTGTGTGCTGTGTGCTAGCACATGGCAAACGCACGTGTAAGGTTTATTATTCCTCGGGCGCGGCGGCTGCGCGAAAAGTGAATATTGATCCGTCACTATACATAACTCTTATTAGGGGATGTAATCCACGAGAACCGGCATTGCAACAATTTAACACAAGTATGCAGGCGCACGAATATAGATACGCTGGCACGGGTTAAAAATAGTGGCTCGAAATTGGGTTTTTGACAGCCGCGCGGATGGCATAGTGCTTTATTTTACAAACACGTCGTCCACTGCATGTGTCGAGTTCAACGGACTCTTCGATCGCCGATACGCGCCGGAAATATCAATAAATTTGCCCCAAATCGGATTTGTGTGTCGATTATCGCCATCTGATTGGCCAGGAATTCCTTCCCGCTTCTGCTTGACGAGCTTTGTGTTCTTGTTGTCGGAACTAGATTCTAGAATAATTGAATGCTGGCTCTAGGGCCGTGCTTGGGACTTCAAAGAGCTTCCTAATTTGACCCATGAGTCGTGAATAATTTTATTAGTATGACCCGTGGTGTAGAAAATATTCTGTTCGTTGTCGCCGAGGGCGATCATCTAGCGGAAGTCAGGTTTGCGGTGCGAATTATGCTCGTTGAATTAATTGACTTCGGCTCGCTGGTCGAAAATGCGAAATTAAAATTTGCTATCCGCCCCTTATTGATGCCATGTGAAACCGTGTAGCTGAGGCCAAATAAGGGATTCGCTGATTAGTTTCCTTGATTTTATGTCGTCGTTAATTTTACGCGTACATGTGAACGGTACTGACTACTGAGGAGTGATGACAAACGATTTGAGAATGAGACAGTTATTTATAGGTACTTGGTATCGCCTTACATTAAAACATCTCAACCAACCTATATAATAAACACAACCATAAATATATATGTACAAAATGATTCTAATTTCCAAACGCTTATATGTAATTTATATAATTAAATACAGAAATATATTTTTTATGGTGTCATTATCGACGGCTAATTGAGGTAATACGGTAATACCTCTCAGTTATAAATGTACCTACTCTTATAGGTAGGTACAAAGGTATTGACGCCAGAAAATGTAATTAGGCTAGCAAATAAAATTGTATGTTACATTTTTCGAGCCCGCAATTCTGTAATCAGCCAAATCATCAGGTAATAAGGTGCTTGAAAGCTTTTAACCCACTCTTGGTCAGCAATAATAACATACAGGTGACAAAAGAAATGGCATGACACGGAATTGATAAAATTATACTGCGTACGTCACGGAATATTGTTGTGAATCTATTTTTTCAACCACTGCTTTAATCGCGTCCGCAAATTAGCACATTCCACCGACAGAACAGAAAAGTGCACAGCGATTTAATTGAGGTGCTGCGAAAAACGCACGCAAAAAATGTCAACTGCTGCAAGGAATTCGGCCCGAATGCACGGCGACTTCTGCATGAAATGAAAGTGAAACTATTTCTCTGTTCGAACATTTACACGAGGAATAACAAATTGTTCCTGTGCACGAATAACGACTGGATCGTTATCCTATTTATAACTGAAAAAATACGTATCGAATCAGTTCGAATGGAAGACGTTGCCACACAAGTTTCTGTTTGGAAACAGAGGAAACACATCGGTAATGTTTTGATAAGATGCAAAAACACGACCCTTAGCGAGACTAGCACTCGGAAGCCGCAACGCATAAGCGACTTGAATTAAAATACCGCACGGGGCTCCATTTGCTAATTTACAAAATAAGCCGGCACTTCAATCGAAGACGAAACACTAGCAGGAGTTTTTATGCGAATAAGCCGATAGGCATTGCGAATTTTCACGAGTATCTAGAGAAAATGTTCCGATTTGTAGGCAGGTACTCAAGCCATTGAGAAACATCACAATCCACAGAGCACAATGGATGTGCGTAGAGCTTAAGTGGCACCCCCATGCACGAATCGGCGCCCGGCATGCACATCAATGAGGGTGAATCTCTGACAACACAACGCTCGCAACTCAGCCCTCCGCTCGCAGATTATGCAATCGAACATACCTCCGAGCGTAGCAAGTATCTCTGAGGCAGTTGCGTGCTGCACTGTGCTGTGTCCAGTAAACAAGTCTGTATTGCCGGCACACTGCTATGTGACTCGAGCTGAGTATCAACACAAACAACAGTCCGCCCACGAAGTCAGCTGCATAGAATCGCACCACCCTCCTCTGCCTCTCGCTCGCCGAAAACACACTTGTGCTGAATTTGACGTCACCAGATCGATTGCCGGCCAGGAGTTGAGCCCCCCAAAAGTCCGCGAACCTACGCAATTACACCCATCTTGAGAAACGGCGAGCGAGGGGCACGACACGAAACTGGTCGCCGTGTCTCGAAGAAAAGCCGGTCACTGAATTTCACTGGCCATCCGTCCAACTGATTGACAAGCTGCAAGTCAGCTGGTGATATCTTTCAAAATTCGTTCATTTCGCGCTGCTTTCGTTATATTTACCGAAATCATAAATGGAAATCGCTCCGTTATCAAACTCGGCGTAGTTTTTGAGATGAGCGGCACCTCCACGCGTACAGTCTTTTGAATGGCCGCGAGACAATTGTTGTCGTCAAGAGGTTTTATTATTTTTACGCCGTCGTAGAACTGGTCGCGAATATCGTACGTGTGTTGGTGTTTGCGTGTGCCGTGCCGTGTGGTGTGTTTAAAGGGCAGAGTGGGCGGGACCGACGCTCGGCGACGCCTGCACCATACCAGCTATCTAGCGGAACTGCGGCGAAGAAGCCGGCGCGCCGGTCTCAGCTCTCAGCTACACGGTCGACCCTTGCTCGACTCTATCCCAACGCCATCTCTCTTCTAGACGCTGCCACATGCATTCTCATTAATTGATTCTTTCTTCTTCGCCTCGGTCTATTTCCAGCCTGGTAATTTTCAATTAAATCACATAGGCTACCCCTATCTCTGGTAAGAAGTTAAAATTCGGTTTTATACACGATATAAACGGTTGGCTGGAAGTTAGAATGAGAGTGACGAGGCGGTTGCTTTGAGTCCTGCATTGTATCAACTCAGCATCCATCAAACCCACCCTCCGATACGCGCGCTCCAATCAATCACTCTGCACCCCTAACGAAATTCTGAGTGAGCTGCAGATGGGAGGCAGAGGGGTGCGATCTTTGGATGCTTTATTTCCTACACTATTCGATTTGATCCTATGGCGAGATAAACAAATGTCTGGCTATTACTGCACTTTTTCTGCAAGGGTGTCAATTTTGTACAAGGGATTCTTCCTGTAATACAAATTGTATCATTTTAAGTCACATAAATGCTTAACGTCGATTTCCAGAAGATGTTGGAAAAAAATCAAAAATCATAGAAAAATATTCACACTGGCAGTTGGACCAAGTGGCAGAAATTTAACAAAAATCTCAAATAGCATTGAAACTTCAAACACCAAATTTGGCAAGTTGAAATTTCAAGTAGGTATATCATTAAAATCTGTGTAAAAGCATGGACCTGCCAAGTTGCAACACAACTGAGTAGGCTGCTACCAATTTGCACTTTGCATGGTCTCAATATCATTCCAATGACTCAGACAGGGGCGGATACAGGGGGGGGGGGCGGTGGGGGCGACCGCCCCCCCCGGGTCACCGTGAAATTTTGAAAAAAATGCGAAATACGGATAATTCAAATGCGATATTCGGTTGAAAGTAAAGAAATGCGACATTGATTTAACTTCAATTTTGATTTAATTGAACAATGAGAGCATTTATGGGAAGTTGAGCGGCCACTCTTGTGCCGTGCGGATTACTTTTAGCTGACTGAGACTGACTTCGTCGGCAAGCGTGAGTATAAAGACAACACACAGCTGCGATTCCATGCGTGTCAGCTCATCTCGAGTATTGTGTCACACTCACATCTCGACTCTCGAGATACAGAACAGTTTGTGCGCTGGACACAGTGGGTGGGCAGCAAGCTACCGACGCTTGCATATTGAAATTATTTGATTGCCATTATATTTACACTCAAATCGGAAGATCGTCCTCTCAGAAAGGTAACCTCGCCATTCAAATTCCTCCCTCGAACTATTTGTAATGAAATCGGACAGCACCTAGGTGGCGTTGCTTAGAGCTGTGGAAACCACCCGAAAATAATGTTTCTTGCCATTTTAGACCTATTCCACGCAGAGAAAAATGACGTCAGGTACCCACTGGACGTGCTACCAGTCTGGAAAAATATTAATTAGCTCTGCTTGATAACAAAGGAAGACAGGGAAATCACAACCCGAATTGCTCTACCTGGCTTTAGCGAGTGGGTATCATGACGTCACTTTGATTGCATTTTGATTGAAGGGAATAGGTGTATTGAAAGGCACTATTTAAACCATTCACATCTCGATCTTTTTTTTTGGCTTTAGTATTCACCAGCCAAGGAAGGATTATTTTGCAAGTATATTGTGCCCTCTTCCTGGAATCTCGGTTTGGAGGGCAAACCATAAAAATATTCTAGTTCATAAACTTGTTGAGTCTCTAACGATGATTGCCGAATTTCTCGGGAAAACACTAAGACTATTAATTTAATCTGCAGAATGCAGAAGAGTGACTCTTATACGCTAATAATAGTTTATATAAACATATAATGTGCATAACTCCAAAAAAATTGGGTTTTTTCAGAATTGCTCCCCCCCCCCCCCCCCCCCCCCCCCGACAGGCTAAATAAAACCGCCCCCCCCAGAATTCATAGCTAGATCCGCCCCTGGACTCAGAAGCGTTGGAAACATGAAAATAGGGAGTTGATCTAGTTGAGACTGAAGCATTAATATGATCTGACAAATTTATTGGCATTGCTTCAACTACTTTCTGTGATTAGATCACCTAATACTTATGTACATTTACAAATGTTTTGAAAAGTTGAACAAGGTAGGTAATAAAACCATAATATAGTATATAAATTGTAAAAATTAAAATGGTATAAATCTTTCCACTAGGATTTCTAGTTCCATTCATTTCACATCAAATAGGTAGTAACAAAATTTCAAATATAAAAAAATTTAGAGTCAAATGCAATAATATTAGGTTAATTATGAGAAGAGAAAATTGAAATTATATTAATAATCATTAATAATGATTGTAAAGATCTTGATAGAATTAAGTTTCCCATGATAAATACTCGGAGAGGAAGGCACGCCACATATCTTCAGGAATGCATGTTTGGTAATTTCCATTATTTCCATACTGTTAGCTCCCGATTATTGCTCGTCCTTGTCTTTAGCTCCATGCTTCAAGATACGAGTGAACTCAATGTAGTCAAACATTGTCTGCTTGATCGGAGCTTCGCGGTACATCTCATCTACCTAAAAGAAGGTAAAATTTTAGAGTCGATTAGAACCTAAATGGGAATATCTGGGATCTGGATCTGGATCCGGACAAAAACTTTGGAGTGGATATTTTGTATCTAATAATAATAATAATATGTTAGTTCTTATTTCCAGTTAACCCTATCCAAGCTGTGCCCATACATGGCAAATAGCTGCAAAATCTAATTGCTTTTAAAAGTCTATAGAATATATGGATAAAGACTAGCTTTGCACATATTTATTTATTAGAAATGTGATCTAAGAATCGAATTGAAATACCAACATGTGGGTCAGATATAACATGCAACATGTCTTTGTCACATACCTCTTCATCAGTAAATCTATCTCCCATAGAAGTGAGCAATTCTCGGAGGCGTTCCTCATTGATGACGCCATTGTTGTCCTCATCAAAGCAGCCGAATGCATTCTTGATGACATCCTCAGGATCTGTCCCTTGAAGACGCTCTCCGAACAAGGTCAAGAACATTGTGAAGTTGATTGGTCCAGGGGCTTCGTTCATCATACCCTCAAGATATTCGTCCTCGGGGTTCTTTCCGAGAGATGCCAACATATCATGGAGGTCTTCTTTGCAAATGAACCCATCCCTGTTTTGATCAATCATGTTAAATGCTTCCTTAAACTCTTGGATTTGAGCTTGGTCGAACATGGCAAACACGTTAGAAGTGGCACGTTGTGCGCGCTTCTTCGTGGTGCCTCGGCGACCAGCGGTTTTGCGGGAAGACATGTCTGCAAGGAAACAACAGTATAAGTAAGCATATTATAAAAGAAGACTGGAATACACCTGAAATCGCAGGTATTGAAATATGCCTACTCTGCAACCTTTGTCCAGCCTACTTCCACACCTGTGAAATTTGTCACCTTATAACTAGCAAATCAAGAAAGCATAACAGTCGATTTCATATAAAATAGAATGTATAAACCACAAAGAAATCTAATATGCCAACACTTACCTCGAGTGTTGTGTTGTTTAGAAATTATAGACAAAATTGTAGCACCGTTGACAGTTAACAACGCTATGTGACGAGTGAAAATGATGTCTGACTCACACTGAGAAAACGTTACCACACCTACGGGCTGAAGCGAGCTCTAGCAGAAATCTCTTCAAACTAACGCGCGTACTTCAAATGCACCGATTGCGAGTTGTGGATTGGCCGACTGAAACGATTGCGAAAATGTCCACTTCTTTATAAGGCAGTCTTTCATACATCACCATAAATGGCAATAGGAAAATTAGGTCAATTCTAATAAGAGCTTGCTTGTTCAAATTCATACTTCACTTTCATTAGGTCTGTGAATACATAGCTTACTCCAGCATACACTGTACATTGTATGAGAAAAAATTTGAGAATATCAGCATGCCGAGTGTCCAAGCTGTTTCCTTTTTCTATGCAACCAAAAGAATACTCTTCTTATATTCCCTGTAAACGTAACAAAACACTTTATTTACAACACAGTTGAAGCACAGAACACAAATCATCAATGTCTAATTTTACTTCAGCCTTTTACAATCGATATCCATCACATATATTCATAGATCTACCAATTTCCAGCAACACGTATTGTTCTTTTCACCTTTTACACCTTGATATTCCAAATAAGTAAATTCATCAAACACTTTCACTACCAACAAAATGCTGGTATAATAGAAAAATTGTGCCATTCTAGCTCAATTCACTTTTAAATCCTATGGCAAATTGCTAATATCATTCTAATTTAGTTAAAAATCAATTGGGATCACACCTGCGACGAAACTATGGAAAGACGTCTCTAAATAAATACAAGTTAATTCGCTGTAAAATTTCACCGGATGGCCACTCCGTTGATGGTGACGTTAGTGCGCCTGTGGTTCGGTGTGGGTGACGCTTCGTAGTGTTCTGTTTCTTCGTAAGGTGCGTCGTACATGTTGTCTTGGTCTCTGATATTCTCATAGATGTTGGACGAGTTCGCCGACGGCATGCCGTACGCATTTGTCTCGCCGTACGCTGCGTAAGACGTTACCGCAGCAGTTTGCTCTTCTTTGGTGACTGCTGCTTGGACATTTTCTGTGTTCTTTACAGGTGTAGCCTTCCGCCTGTTTGAAATAAATTAAGACGTCAAATTATTTACCTTTCAAATCTAACATACAAATAATTTACCTATAAAAACTGCAATAGCTTACAATTTGAGGTAGATCAAACCAAGAACTATGAGGAGGAAGAGAATTACTCCACCAGCAATTCCAATTGTCATCAAATTTGTCTGAGGCTCGTTTGATTCTCCAGTTCCCACTGAAATAAAAAGGATGTTTAAAGTAACGTAGTCAGTTTCATCCTATAGTATAGCACTTGGAATAAAATTGGTATAACGTGAGAGACTGACCTTCGCAGCGAGGTTCCTCGCCCGACCACTCTGCCGTGTCCATGCACTTGCGCAAGTACGGCCCGATCCGCTCAAAGTGTTGCACGCAATGATACTCGACGGCGCTGTTGTAGGTCGTGCCGTTGTTCACGATCACGTGTCCGTTCTCAATCGGACCGGGCTGGCCACAATCCACCGCTGAAATTCACAGAATTCACATTAAAATACTGCTCCAAAACCTCGACTATTTCTTTTAAACGACCTCCTGTCATTTAAAAGAAATAGTCCTATTTAAAAAATAAAAAATACCTCCTATTTTGTTCCATTTTCTGAGCAAAGTTGGTACATAAAGCAAACCATATTCTGCTGATAGGATTCTCATCCAGCACTTTAGAATCCATCAAAGTTATCACCTTCCTCAAGGTAAGACTTTATTGACTCGTATAGCAGCTAAAAAAATACCGGATGTTAGGTTGGGTCCTTACGTTTGCAGAAAGGTGCCTTGCCGCTCCAAGCTCCGCTGGTCTTGCAAGTTCTCGTAGCGTTTCCTTCCATGACGTTACCTCGGGGACAAGAATAATGAGCGACACCGCCAATGGATCGAGTCATCACTTGGACAGAGATCGTTTCTGTAGCTTCCGGCTCTTTGCAGCGAATCTCTGAAGAAATAAACATGATTTATAAAATAAAATATTTAGAAATTACGCTATAATTGGGTACTACTATAGTATCAGGACTCGGTGAAAAATTTACCATCGCCCAAGGACCAAGAGCTACTAAAAATTGATACATTTGCCTTCAGATATAGATTTGTTGAGAAAATTGAATAAATATATCGGATCTTTATGAATAATTGCAAAGATGTGAAATTTACGATAAACCGCACACACAGAAACTTAATCATGGTGAGCTCACCAATGCAGGTTGGCGTATCTGAGCTCCAAGTGCCATTGTCCATGCAGAGTCTCCTGCCGTGGCCATCGAGTTGGAAATTGTCGTTGCACTCGTAAAGTACGGCCACCCCGTAGTAGGTTGCGTTGGAAGCCAGCGAGAACTTGCCGTTGATCACCGTCGGCGGCATGCCACAGTCCACATCTGCACAGGAAGAATGACATCACTTTCACAATCAATTAAAGCAAGGTACATGACTGAGTACTCTAGCTGGCTAATTGTTTATTGTAGACTCTGGCTCATTAAATGTAATTATCTCTTCAAGAGTGTGGTAGGTATGAGAGGTAAAATTACCGACTCAATTGCCTTGGTTTAATAACAGTGTAAGTGGATCCACTTGATATTTTACTAAAATAACCTTGGAACTAATTGCTGAGATGCAGCCGAATGATTATCGAGAATGCACGTTGTTGCGGGTTTCCAAAACAAACATCATCCTGACAAATTAGAATCAATTGCATTTGACCTTCTTCAAAGAGACAAACGAAATTAATTAAACCAAAGGCCTTAGAAATTGAACTTGTAAATACAAGGAACAATATTGGAATAGATTAGAATAGTGATGAAGCAGGCAGCATGCTTTGCAAAACTTTGTGGAAAGATTTACCATTATTAACTCGAATTTTTTTTCTGAAAATTATTAGAAATGGCTTGGCATTGACTTCCCACAATATTATGAATATTTTTTAAATAACCCGACGTGAGATAAGTTACAGACACGACTTTAGATTGCCGACTCACAGATGCATTTGGGCACGGTCCCGCTCCAGGCTCCGTTGTCCTGGCAAGTGCTGAGCGGTTCGCCGATGACCTTGTAGCCGCGCTCGCAGCGGTACTTGAGCAGCGAGCCCGTCTTGTACGTCTGCACGGACGCAGCCGAGTCGGCCGTGCGGATCAGCGTGCGTCCGTACGCCCGGTCGTTGCCCGTCACAGACAGGATGCTGTGTTCGATCGGCTTCGGCTCCGGGCACCGGATCTCTGCACGCCACACCGTCAAACGTTGTTAACTTGGTCAAAGTGCGCACGGTTTTGCCCTAGTGTCATCAATTTTAGGCTCTAATGAGAGCCTGGGTTGACAATTTCTCAAAGGCATTATGACTATGACAAGTGATTTTGCTTTCATCATTGTTCCTGTTAGTGTTATATTTATTTGTTTTTGTTTGGTTATCTAGAAATGCAAATAGTTTGTTGTTTTTGTAACATACCTTCACACCTAGGTGACTCTCCGCTCCACTGGCTGCTCTCCAAGCATTTGCGCGACGCTACGCCGATCAAACGATAGTTGCGCGAACAGCTGTACGTCACTTCGCTGCCGAGGTACGTTGTGTTGTTGGTGTAGTTAGCCGCTCCGTAGAGCATCGGCGGAATCTTGCCGCAGTCAACATCTGAAAGATTGCATTTCTTAGCTTAGCAGAAAAAGCTGGGAAGTTTTAGCTTATCAATACACTGGCTATGATTGTTTGAATGACTATCTGCCAGATCATTGTATCTACCAGAAAAACTAGTGGGAAACTGTCCAATAATAAGTCCGCGGTCTTACAGTGGCATTTCGGGGAGTCTCCCGACCACTCCCCTTGCGGCGTGCATTGCAGGGTGCTCCGTCCCTGGAGCACGTGACCGGCCTCGCAGTTGTACTCGATGGTCGAGTGGACGTTGAAGTCGTAGCCCACGACGTAGCTTCCGGGGGGAACTTCCGGCTCCTCGCACGTTATCACTAAACAACAACGTAGGCTTTGATGCATGATCACGTAGAAATTATTTTCATCTCATATGTTGAATTTTGAATCTCCTAGTCTCCTTTTTAGTTTGCACTGACATTGTTCTTAGTAGAAACGAAATATCTACATCACATGCAACGAGTATTTAACACGAATAAACACTTCTAAGTGAAACTGGAATTGACTGGAATTTTTAGTAACATCGCTGGTTTCAATACGGACTAGCTGGCATTGAGGTTGTATGACAATCACCCCAGCGGTGACTGAGGTAAACTGAGTGGAAATCAACTATATAAATAAATAAAAGAGTGTTTTCTCGTTTGCAGACTTACGAACACAGCTGGGAGCATCGGCCGACCACTTTCCCTCGCGAGTGCAGGTGAGAGTTTCCTCGCCGTCGAGCCAGTGGTCCTTCTCGCAAGTGTACTTGGCCTTGCTGCCGTGAGTCGTGGTCACGTTGAGCAGCGTGTAGTGGCCGTGGTCGACGCTCGCAGGCGATCCGCAGTCCACGTAGCTGAAAAACACAGTCACCGTGCAATCAACGTCAAGAATCATTCGTTTGCATTGGGGTTCAAAACGTCCCTGAGAGTTCAGCTGTGTCCCTGAGTTTCCGATTGCAATTGGCATTTATTCCGTTCCTAAGGCATTCTTTAATTTGACTGTGATTTGCAGAAAGTTTTTATCTCTTTGAAACATTCAAGAATGATACTGTTATAGCCATTAAAAATAAAGTTCTCAGCAGAATAATAAATCAAGCTATGATTCTGCTGAAGAAGTAAGGAGGTAGAGTGTTCACATTATTATGTAAGAACATAGGTACAATCTCAGAGAGTTTTTATCTGAAGATTCCCATCACCATGTTAACAATGGACTAAGCCAACATCCCATGATGACACAGAACTAGTTGAATTATAACTGTTTGCACATGGCCTTGACATTAAAAATGATCAAACGTTGCACAAATCACCAACGATCCACTGACGCAATGATGCACACAGATGGAAAACTTGCCATTTTGGATATCAGCAAACCAAGCATTCAACTTTTGAACGGAAACGCTTAACAAATAACGATTAATAATAAATTGCAAGTAAATCCTCTACATTTGATTCAGCCAGCGTCGCATAGATCTCTCCGAGCATCAAACGCTATCCTAGCAACGTACCGACAGCTGGGAGCTTTGCCCGACCACGCCCCGCCGAGGCCGCAAGACAGCACGCCGGTGCCGGAGAGCAAGTAGCCGGCCTGGCAGGTGTACGTAGCGGTGGCACCCGAACGATGGCCGGACGTCTTCACCGAGCCACCCGTCACCGGGGGCGGCTCTCCGCACCAATCGACTGCAAGCGTCAAACACATCAACACATTGCACGCGAGTCTGGAAATATTGATCGCAAATTGCAAGCATGGCTTAAACTCTGTATAAATGCTCTTTCTCGGGAATTGTGGCTTTAAATCGATTTTGATGAGAGCCAGGAGAGAAGTGAAAAGGATGCTTACAAAGACACTGCGGGAGATCTCCGGTCCATTTCCCGTCGCCGTGACACGTTCTCTTCTCGTGGCCGATGAGAGTGTAGTTTTCGTGGCAGGAATAGACGGCCGATGCTCCGTACGTCGTGCGCTTGTCTTCCAGGACAACCTTGCCATGGTCCAGGCTGCTCGACACCTCTCCACAGTCAATGTCTGACAAATAAACGTTGACTGTTAACAATCGACACACACTAAATGCATCACTTATGATTCTTTACACGGATTCGTGTTAAAAACATTATGCACCAAATGTGATGATTTTATAATCGGCTGATGAATTTCAATTTTTGTAACGACAATATACATTTTTTATAATGCTAGGGCATGGACTACCTAATCATGCAGCAATGATATATAAAGAATTATAAATTATAGCTGAAAAATATAATTTGACTAAAAGCACTGCCATAGATCACAAAATTTTAGATAATATTTTTGAAATAATACTTCTTCAGCCCATGGATAATACATGGAAATTATTTTCTGAAATGCACGGCATTTCGGCTTAATAATTTAAGCATTGCAAAGACATCCTAAATTCGGAAGGAGTGATAAGCAGTGGTTACATTTGCAAGAAGGCGCCCTTCCCGTCCAGAAGCCCTGATGGCACGTCCTGTTGGTGTCCCCGACAAGCATGTGTCCCATCGGACATTTGTATGAGATCGAAGCACCCTCGTTGTGGTTCGCAGATATTATCGTCGTGTTCACCAACTTGTCAGGGCTGCCGCAGGAGGCAGAAGCTGGAAGGTAAACGATGCAAGATTTAGTAACGTTGCCGGATCCTCACAGCAACACTTAGAACAGCACACAGTTCAAAATATCTAGATTTACACTGAAACTTCAAATTCATACTGATTATTTGTAATTAATGGACAATGATGATATATTCACCAGTTTGATATCATTGAGAGAAACTGTAGATGTAAGATTTGTGGTATATTGAGATTTGAGGCAGTTACAGTGAACAGAAGAAATAACAGCATTGATATATTGATAAAAAGTATGCGTCTAGCACTTTTTTATTTTATTTTTAGATTCTACAGACTAAAATATAGTTCTCCCGGTAGGCAAACTACCGATAACTAGAACGTTTGCCGATGTAGCTGCCGATGTCGGCGTGACTGCAAGGAGCTTACAGTGCTGGCAGACCCAGTGCAGGTAGTCGAGGTTGCAGCCGACGTCGTTCCACAGCCAGCTCCGGCCGCCGTCGAGCACAACGCAGTTCTGCTCGCCGTTGTAGTTGTTTGGCTGGTCCTTGCCCCACGCCGGCCGGCTGATCACGTCGCCTGCATCGAAACAACGCACGCCGTTCACTCGAAACGCTACCACAGCTTGGAACATTTTGCAGTTTTTGTAGTAGAGCAACGCATTAAATTTTATTTCCTTTCACATATTTACAGGCAAGAACCAGGAATAAAGGTTGGTAGAGTTGATGCTAGACCTTTCAGATGTAATTCAGCTGTCTATTTTCGAAAGTATGTCCGGTGCTTTGAAGGCTATCATTGATTTTATTGCATAAAAACAAGTTTATTTCACAAATAATGAACAATGTTTCAATAAATTACTGGTTTCTTTTAGATCAAGACAAAATTGCTTTGTACAATCTGTAGCATCATGCTACCCAGCATAGCACCTAGCTTAGCACCTAGGGTAGCATAACACCTGGCAATGGCACCGCACAGCAGCTATTCTATCACCTAGCCGAGCACTTAACCTAGCACGTCCCACCTAGCCCATCCCGCGGCCTGCTCTAGCCGGGACTCACCGTTGACCCATCGCCAAGTGCGCGACGTGAATCCAGGCTCGCGCTGGGCGCCGATCCAGACGAGCTGGGTCTTGAGCACGGGCTTGCGCTGCTCGAGTTCGGCGAGCAGGAAGCTGTTGGCGGGCCCCGAGAGGCCGTGCACCAGGTCACCGCTGTGCGCCTGGCAGTGGGAACGCGCCTCCTGGAACGAGCCGCCCTTGGCGATGGCGAACTCGTAGCACGTGCGGTCGAACGCCGAGACGTCCACGTCGGCGGGCGCGCCTTTCGGGACGCACCGTTCGTTGGAGAACTCTGCGCGGGGGCGGAGCGGAGTTTTAGTGGCCAGGATCGGACGGCAATACAGATTGTCATCTACGTGAATAGGTTTTGTAGATTGTCACGTATAGGTTTTAAAAAGTTTCTGCAGTAATTTCTGGTCTCTCGAAGTAATTTTACTACAGCTGACCTATAGAGAAGAGTTTACAAAATCATATTATGATTCTACATGCTAGTTTACATGAAAGTTATTTGGGAGAGAAAAATGTAAGTTGCATACGGTATTATTTCAAGGAAATCGTCAACTGATCTAGAAAGCTTTCAGTAAAATGAATGAAATTATAAATAGTGGCAGTGTTTTCCTGAGATAGTATATCTCCAATGCGACCATCTAACATGGGTATAGTGTTGGCATTAAAATGATAAATGGCATCGATGATATAAGTTGTAGATGGTTGTAGATGGTTGTAGATGGTTGTAGATGGTTGCAGATGGTTGAAGTGTGTCTTTGTACCTTCGGTGGTGAACACCTCGACCTCGCACAGGGAGAGCGACCCCTCGACCCCAACCAGCTGAAGGAAGACGTGCTGACCAATCAGAGTCCGCGCACACGTGAACGTCTTTGTGACTCCCTCCTCTGCAAAACACACAGCGAACTTTAAAAGAAATTGCTGGGATTCACAAAGAGAAAAGCCGAGTTGTTTTGTTTTCAGCTAATAAATATGCATTTAATCAATTGATTGCAATGTATAGTTGCGTATATTGAAATGTGACTGCAGAAAGGCGCGATCCGTGAGGGTTTGGCATGTTTTCTGTTACCTACCTATTGTTCCAGGGTACCAGGCGCAGAGCGGGTTCCTCTGCAGATCAGAGCTGCTGTTTCCCACTCGCACCTCTAGGTCCTGGAGAGGCTGATGACCTGCATTCAAAAAAGGGAGCAGTCAAAGAAACCATAAAACAGCGCGTCGTGCATTATTTATATATCGCGTGTGAATCAGTAGCAATAAAAACTTATTTCCTTAGGTGTCCATGGGAAAAAATAGAGTAGATTAGCAGTAATTATCATTTTAACAGGTACCAAGTTGCAGTTAGAATGTCATTATATTTTTTCTCCGAAGTTTCGTATGGACAGAAGGTGTTTGAAACCGTAAAACAAATAAAGCCAGCCAGACACATGACACTGGCAATGAGAAAGGGCGACTGTGAGAAAATATACAGCTATCATTCAAAGAGTTGTCTTAGATTTTACTCTTGTTTGAAGAGATTGTCAGCCCACTTCGGTGACTTGAAATGTGCTTAGAAAATAAAACCATGGACGTAGAGGTCCATGATAAAGCACTCGTGACAAAAAGCTTAGACGCATGAGCAGGACCAAACAAAAGAATCGCCTCAAAATGGGAACTTGTAGTACGGATCCGTGGAACAACTGTGCAGTTTTTACCAGATGGTCCTAGAATTCAAGTAGAAAACACGAGCTCCGACGTCCAATTTCTAAAATGATTAAATTTTCAATTAGAATATTAGATTGCGTTGAGTAAACAGTTCATAGAAACATGGAAAACAACAAGACACAAATCATCCCCTATGGCAGCTGTCTCGAGGCTGTCGTGTCTCACCGCAGCAGCCGCGCGTGGTGACCCTCACCACCTGCACGGGGTAAGGTTTGAGCAGGTCGACCTTCCACCAGGGCGACGCTTCCTTCAGCGTCTCCGTGCACTGCCGGCCGTCGTGCACAGTCGTCTTCTGGCCGTCGTTGGCGTTGCCGGCGCCGCCGCCGCGAACCGACGTCGACTGGTTGGTCGGCTTGCGAAACGCGATGTTCGTACCTGATACAAGACCGGCAAGAGTTAGGGATGATACAGAGACAGCCATACTGCATTGCATTGAAGTTTTATAGCAACATTGCACAGGGGTAGACGGTGAATGGGTGGCCAGCCATGAAATTAACGCAATTTTCCTGTCTGTAACCAGACCGACAAGAACTAGGGATGGTAAAGTGACAATTTACTGCATTGAATTGAAGTTAAGCAACATTGCATTGGGGCAGATTGTGAAATGGTGGCCACCCATGAAATGTTTGGCCTGAGGAAAGAAAGAAATACAGTTTGAGATGATTTGGGGAAGAAATCACACATTACATCATATATCAGGGGTTTAATGGAAAACACAAATTGACAACAAGTGGGTTTGACGGAAAGGAGTTTTTGGCGAGAGAACATGAAACGCCATCATGGGAACAAATTGCTATATATATTGCACCGAAGTTAAGCAGTATTTCACAGGGAAAATTTCTTAAATGGTGACCATAAGTCAATCGTGTCAACATCAACATCGTTTTAAAAGTCTCTCTTACTATAAAAGCTATCCTTACAGGATGAAAGGATTTTGAAATAAGAAGCGTAAGGGCAGGTAGGAGAAAAATGCCAATAATTAATATAAACTGCTGGTAATTCTGACAGAGTAAAAGTAAGTGTAGCGGTTTCACTTATAATTATTACGTATTTAATGCCAAGACGAAGCCCACACTAAATCGCTTTAATTATCGCTCTGATACTCGAGGAGTTATATATTTTCCTGTTGTCGTGATTCTTTGTTTTGATAAGGAAAGGGAAATTAATAATTATTTGTGCAGTGCAGTGACCATGAATCGCCCTGCTGTTGTTAAAGTTACATTCGCTTCACGCATTTCATTCGCTACTTGGCACTGTTCAAGTGGCACCGAAAAGAATCACGGAAAATATGAACCTGATTGAGCATGAAGGTTGCGATTGCTAAGCTAAGATATTATCGATTATTATCAGTCTTAAATCTTGCACTGAACAAGTGGCGTACGAAAGATCACTGTATCAAGGCAAGTCACTATAAGTTAAAGGAAAGGCGACCGCAACCACTGTTGGTGAATAGTGAACCAACCATCATGAGCAGAACCTTCGAAGCCATTTCAGGACCATATAAAAATATAATTTGGCAATTATTATATCCGCACGATTCCTCAGGTTCATGACAAAAATTAGCATAGACCGCGGTTCTTTCCTTTGTCAGGAATCCCTCCGGTGAAGATTACCAGGTTGTTTTTGTGGGTTCCGATGTACCTGATGTATACCCATGATTTATACACGCAGACATGGAATTAAAAGAATACGTGTCGCTTTCGGTGTGTAATCAGGGGCTTCAAAAAGAAAAACACAATTTTCAAGGCTAGCCACGAGCGGCTATCTGCAGAGCTTCCACGGTTACCTCCTGTCCAGCACTTTAGGTCTATCTATAGATACGCATCTGATAATAGGCTACAATTACGTCATTACAATGTGGACGTCTTAGATACTACACAATAGATGGTTGATTCACAATTCCTCAGCAGGTCGCGGTCACGACATACTAGCGCTACTAGCCCACAAATTAAGGCAAATTAATTACAATATGTGCTATACGTTTAATTGAACATAATGACATGGTTATATCTGCCATGAGAAAATTTATTTTTCCCCATGAAAAACAGATGCATATCACACGTGAGGCATTGTTGGAGTTTTCATTATAAGGATTGTAAACTCGAGAAATATTATTGGTCGTGGGAAGAATTGGTTTTTGCTTAAGATTTCAAAGATCGTGATATAATAATGTGCAAATAGCTCATGAATCAGAATAGATAGTAATTGGTCATGCTTGAATTTACATGGGCATTCCAATTTAACAATTTTTTTTCTGCATGATATATTTGATTTGACTCACGTGTCAATTGTTCCTATCAGTATTTCTTGCCTTGTATTCTAATTTACGTGGCCGTATAAAAACAGATTTCAACGTGTTTACACATAGTTTGAAGTGATAGGGACATGTGCAGGCCACAGGTAATAACATTTTCGTGTGGCCAGACCTCCTCACAAGCCATTACAGTGTCCAGTGCAATTGTACTTGTGGGCTGAAACAGCATTAGAAAGTATAATTTCTGCACTCAACCTGCAGTGTGTATAGAAACAGAAACAAGATAAAAATAAGACGTCGTGCATTAACCACCAGCGGAAAGCTCATGGCTATTGGCGGACAGCCGCTGTTATCGTCGAATATAAATGTATATGCATTATTGTGCAGCGAAGAAATTCTGTGCACTTATAGTTTCCTTTGCCTCGGCCGTTAACAAGGAGCTTAGAATGCCGCTTGTTTCGTTGCCTGTAGAGATGCAGACACTCTCGTGAAAATGCCGCCGTCACTTTTCAAACACACCAACAATTCCGTGTTCCGAGTTTGATTGCTTAGCATTCAATCCCAGTTAAATAGATTTAGAACGAGTCTTAAAAAAGTAATTCCGTATTCGTTTTTAGCAAACGAACCAATGATTTCGGCGTCTATTTAGAGTTTCGTTGTCCAAACTACTGAGTATAAGTGTTGAGGATATGAAATTTGAGACGTGCAAAACTAGCGGCAGTCTAGGCTGCTTGGCGTATGCTAAGGTTGACATCGATAGTGAACAGGTTTGTTTGTAGGTCGTAGCCAACAATGTGCACAGAGAGGCGATCCGATATCGAATTACACATTGTTGTTAATTGCCCCTATACCTTAACGCATTAGTCGTCGACACCCACTCATTTTCCAATAAAGCCCGTTTAATAATAATCACGGCGTAAAGCGTGGCCAGTAATTAGTAATTTTATCTTTAGCTGCCAAACAATTGACCAATTTGGTCTCGCAATGAAAGTTGCGGGAAATTCTAGTCTTTGTTGTGTGTGGTAAATGAATGGTCGCAAGTTCTTTGATATTGTTTAATACTTATTCATACACCTGCGTTCATTAAAGTTATAATTGGCTAAACTCACTGAGGCATGGGCGAAAACTATATCCGTGAAAAATTAATAATTTCAGCATAATATAGGATTCGTATAATAGCAGAGTTAAGTATGGATGAAATGGTTGGTAAAATTGTTATGATCTTGCCAGTCATTTTAAATAATGATACAAGAATGAATAGAGACAATTTAGGTACTTAACGAGAGATGAATTGCTACAACATAACAACATGCATCTCGCTCTAATATACCGATTGAATTGATATATTGTCCGAACTTGAAGCTCTAGAGTCTAGAGCTCTCCACCGTTCCTATTGTGTATTCTCATCTTCAGCGCGGACATGCATGTACCTACATGAATTAAACTACACCTCAAGCACCTCATATTACCGATTTCCAAGGTTGAAATGATTCATGGGCATTGATAATGACGGTTAATGATCATTCAAAAACGACCCAAACACATCAATAAAACATCTTGAAAATGACGCTCTCAGAAAAGACTTGTCTGCTCTTAGCGCGCCGATGTTCTGGATGTAATTATCACAATTGCAGGACACATGCAATCCCTGAAGTCAAGTTGCCAAGTCTTGGGGCCAGGATTCAAGGCCTCGCTCCGAACAGGACCGTACATGACCACGAAATATTAGGATTTTATTTTTTCTGAAAACAATTTTATTCCAACGCACTTGAGAAGGTGAGAATAGAAAAGAAACAGTTATACAGCCGCGTATTATTTCATACCGCGGATCGTGTGAAAGAAAAGAAAAGAGACCTGAATGCGCGGTTATATTAGAATTACATTAGGAAGGCTATTGTTTCTAGTAAGAGCTTGCAAGAAACGTATAAATTTGTATATAGGAGCTACGTTTCTGATATTTTTAATAAATGAGAACTTTAGATGCAAGATGCAGTTCGAGTTTGTCTGCGGTTGGGTGAACAGCAACAGACCGGTGTTAGCGGAAGCTCTGTCAAGACCGACTCATCAATGGCGTCACTTCCTTTCGAGCCTCCCCCACTCTTTTCGGCATGCGATCTACTTAAAACTACTTCGAGCATGTCTTAAATGTGTGTCTGCGTAGGCAGCAGGCGAACACGGGCGAGGCGGATCCTTACAATCGCCATGCAGTTAGAATTAGAATATTACTCACCACAATAAGGTAGATCTCCCTGCCACACGCCTGCAGAGCTGCATGTTATGGATGCACTTCTGCGAAGAGAAAATTAGAAATCACTATCAGTTAGCTGCTGCCGAAATTATTTTCAATGGAGAAGCAAAATTTGTTCTAATTACGTAAGTGATTTGCAGTTTTTCAGAGTTGTTTTCTTGTTGCATATTAACTGCACGCGAATTATTTTTATTAATTGTGGCGTGCAGAAAAGAAACTCTCTTGTCTTCGGAAGTGGAACTGAATCTGCAGCATGCACCATAAAATTATCTGCGGTTGTTTTGCTTTATTTCCGCCAAAGTGTTCTCGAGCTTGAATTTGAAATTCTCCTTCGCTGCGCCATTTTGCATATTATTCCTACTCTATCTCTTTTCGAATCTATCAATCAGTAAACGTCCGCTGTGGGTGTCTGGTCCACCACCTCCGTGATATATGAGGAATGAGGAATGGGAGGCTCAAACTGGGCCCTCCCTTACCTCCAGTATGAATCTGTGCCCAAGTCTTACTTTTCTGTAGCGTGTCTAATCTAAATCAATCGTGACCGACACCATGACGTTCTTGAAAATCCCCGCACAAATTAGAATTATTACGCAAAAATAATATAGAGCTCTTCCGTTCTCCGGACATAATTAACCAAAAACTTTCGTTATAATCCAGTAAATTATCCATAACGCCGAACGATTAGTACGTAACCATCATAAATATTTAATTGGAACCTTGCGGAGGCATTTTTGCGCGCGGAGACGAGGAATTTGCATTGTTTGACTTTCAAGGCGCTTTGGGTGGTGGCTGCCAATGTCACGAGGTGTGGTACTACTGGAGAAGGTACCTGCGCCCTGCGATCTGCAGCTTCACGGCGCGTTGCTTACCCGAAGAGTTCGTAACCCCTGTCGCAGGTGTAGGTTGCCGTCGTGCCGGCTGGCAGCTCGCTCGGGGAGTCGGGCAGGGAGACCCTGGCGTTGACCGGCACGGCGGGATGCCCGCACTTGGCTCCTGGAACAAAATGGGCACACGGTCAGGAGTCAGTAGGCAGCGGTGGCGCTGGCGAGTCACCTGACTTTGCTAGAGCATCGATCATCGTTGATGATAACATATCACATCCGGGTGTTGACAAGAACGACCGTTTGGTGTACGTTTGCATAGTCAAATGCCTATTTGAGTATTTGAGAAAGTCTATATGGCGTGGTTTTGTTTGATTTTTGTATGTTTGTGAAGCCATGTACGCTGCGATACATGATATGGGACGTAGGGGTTGTAACTCGGGAATTAGAAAGGGAGTGGGTTTCAGGATTTGCGACGTGAAAATTATGCAGTATATTCTGCAAAGAGAAACTATGACGCCTATCCAAGCTATTGCTGTGCTGTTTTCTGTTGGTTTCACAAACAGTATGTAATTTTTTGGAGAATGAAGTAAATGCAATTTAACGGCGCATTTGAGCTCATGGTCGAATCCCGTGGATCCCAGATGGAAAGGCACTAAGCATTTTCACAGCTGCCCACGACGTTAACTAGTGTAGGTCAAACGTCACTGGTCAATCAAACGTCCAGAATGATTTTCTTGCAAATTGGTATCATCCTGAGCTCAAAGTACCACTTTAGACCTCTAACCATCTGACGGAATAATGCCAGACGGAGGAAATTACATGTATACACCATGAGAAATCCCCCTTGGACACACCTATATATCTTACGATGTGCATTTTCACTGTTTTTCTTTCAGTGAAGAGAAACTAGCGACAACGCCTGTCTTTTTCATGTGCTGGCTGATACACATTAATTAGTTATTAGCAAGATTATTACTATACCACCATACTGAACGCTACCAGGATAGCTCAATAATGCGTGTCGGAATTCAGCTAACATCTTTTTTAAACACAAACCAATCATAGAGCGCCTAGAAATAGATCGAACATCCGCTAGTACTGTACCCGTTAATTGGATTTCTTTTGGTCATTTTCATCGATTCTCTGACTCGGCTCTGAGACTCTAAGCGACTTGAGAGACTTGAGAGACTAACGCCTATTCTTTCTGCTTTGCTGGTCGCGTGATGGTCAGACGCCGCTATTCCTAGAGATTAATTGGCGGAGAGGAAAGCGGCTGCGGAGACCAGGGAGACGAATTTCACAGGACACTAGTTTCAAATATCCGGGCCCCGCGTATAACAATACAGCGACGCGCTGCTTGAACATCGCAATCTTCACGTTAAAAACTCTCTGAAATTTATTTGATCATCGCAAGAAACATTTTATCTAGAAATATGCAAAGAACGTACTAAAAAGTAAGTAGATAATAGGCTATAGGATCAAAAAACAATGTTAAGTATTACTTCCTGAACACCCAGGCAATTGAAAAGCAGATAATAGTTTTATAGCTGAAAATTGCCTGCTATAAATTACATTTCTGAATAATGAATAGTGTTCACGTGGGCTAGATCAACGATCTTCGCTCGAACTTTGCCTGAACTATGAACTTTCTTCTGGCTGCTGCAAGAAGAGGTGAAGACTAAAAGAGCCATGCGCTGGCTGGTGATGGTTGAGCATGGTAATTGGCTTCTAGACTTGATAGTGGCCATCAGCAAAGTTAACCACGTCCTAAGCGATGGAAGTAGGCCACTCTTAGCAGCGTTCAAAATGCAAACGACTCTGTGTTTACTGTTGTAGGAGTGAGCTATAGGAAATTTGTTTTGCCCTCAGTCTGTTTTTTTTCTTGATTGCGCTGAACGTGTGAATGTTACCGATATCGTGGTGTCTTCTGGCGCGAATGTGAGAGAAATCACGAGATTTTTCACAGCGCAAATCTTATTGATCTGATTAATTAAGTCAATAAAACTTTGCCGACTCCCAAAGATATTGTTTATTCTTGTTGCCTTTTTCACCACAGGCTTCATATCCGAGTTGTGTGGGTTTCAACCATGGATTCTGACTTGTATTTGATAGGTTGTTTATGAAGAATGTTGTACACGATGTTGAAAATGGAAATATCATGCAATGTAATTGAAACGAAGTGTAACAATTAATAATACAATTACATTTATTCCAGCCGGTGTAGGAGTGAAAAGGTCAAATTTATCGTCATCTTTAGATCGTACTTAAGTAAGATGGTGATAGGTATTTTTCAACGCGAATAACTTCGTGTCGAAATGGCGAGTGCAAAAATCACCAGTGAACAGTGACATATCGGATTCAATTAGCATTGCACTTTCTAAAGCGACGTCGATATAAAATTAGACAGGCGTTAAGTCTTGTGGCTATTATCGGGGATAATTATTATAATTATATTAAAGGACTGATACGGAGTGGTTTGAACTTACATTTTCATTTCGGTGACAGAAGACATTAGAAGTTAAACAGCATAAAACAAAGCTTTCCTCTCCTTGAAGTAAAAGAGAAGATAACAACAATTGCTGAGAAATTCTTAACGGTGTCAAGAAAAAAAGAAAGAAATGTTTTATTCACAAGCTTGAAAGCATTCGTGTCAAAAAATAAAATGGACCAGCTAATAATAATTGATGTGACACAGAAAATCGCGCCAACCAAAAAGGTAACAATTCTTTACTCAACGGTTGATCCAAATAACAAAAAGTCAAAATGTACCTAAAGTCGGTTCGTAACAATCGTGCTCGGAGTAATGCAAAGACGTGCATGATGAACACGAACAGCTCCTAGCCTACTTTACGCGTGACTAGTAATGCAGCTGCTGCATCTGCTGCTGGTCCTCCGATGATGGCGCAAACTAGATGGACTTGGACAGCTCTTCAATTCACAACGTGACAAGTAACAGGGTCGTTTTAATTTCTCCCTGCTGGGAAATCTCTCTTATTACTTCCGATTCAACTTACATGTAATTACAATTGCAAATGAAATCTATTCATGCCGAAGGTGAAAAAGTCTACATATTATACACGCCAAGCGTAAATAATGTCTCAATTTTCATTTTGTGTGTCGCGATTTTTTAGAATTTTGAATACAATTAGACTCTTTTTCAAATTAAAGTCTCATGTTTTTTTGTAGTCGTTATAGCAATAGAAACGTTCGACGAAATTTCCTCTGAAGAGGCTGTCGGCATCAGAGTTGACCCGAGCAACGGTAGATAGATCGTGTCGTGTCACCTTGGCACAGGCGAAGGGAAATGCCAGCAGCCAAATCGAATGGGTGTCGTCAATCGTGAGAAGCCAGTGATTTTAAAACAAGCTCTTTCGGTTTTAATCTCGTGGCTTTTCCTCCTCGTCCCCTGTTCTGCCATGTTGGCTTAGAAACAAATTGTCCGGAACGCTGTCTTCAAACTCAGATTTGATCATCAGGTTGACGGGGGAAGAAAGCGGAACGACTATAATTTGAAAAGTGCATCGAATTTATTCTCATTGATTGAAATCACGCATTTTAACATGCATCGCGGAATATGCTCTAACACCTTGTTATCAAACGATTGCATTTACACTCAACTGAAGACATTTCGGCAATGGCATAATTAAGTCTCATATTATCATGATCATGCACATTTCTCACAAAAAATCTAGTCAATGATGTTTCATTTCAATTGGTTGGTCGATGTTTTAGATTTTAGGTTTTAGAAACGACACGGCAAAAATCTTCGGCTTACAGTTTTGTTTACCGCTATGTGGTAAACGAGACGATAATTTGCCGTGAAAGGTAAAGATAATTGACATTTCTCAAACGTTATCATTATGGTCGAAACTGTGCCGCTATAGCATTATACTTATTGAAAACAGGTGAATATTATAAGTTGATAATGTACCAGAGAAAATATCTTATTCCAAATCTCGACAGATGTATTGTGTAGTGATGAAAATAAAATCGCCGCGGGACTTGGGTCAAATGCTTCATTGCTATGCATCCTGTAAAGCAATCCTGCACGCACATTTCACGTGTTGCATATCAGAACAACAGTTAGAAATCAAACGTGGATGGGATGAAGAATTCGGCGCAGGAATTATGTATCAATTCAGTGCACGGAAAGATTATACATGTTGGTCCTTTCTCTTACACAGAAAATATAATATGTATCGCATGTTTCGAAAAAATTGCAATAATTTGGCGCAAAAAGTGAGTTGGGTATAGCGGCAGTGATGTTGTCGAGATATCTTAGCGCATTGAAATCACATTCTCTCAGATTTTGTCCCTTTCTTCGGGAACAGCCATCATTGGAAAGTGTCTGCATAAACGTGCACCAATTCCTATCGCTATACCATAGTGCTTTGACAGTTCTGACGATGACAGTTTTTTTTTCCTTAGGTGTAGTCATTTAGGTATGATAGACGAGCCATCTACAAGCAAGTGTAGCAAAAATTAAAACTTATATAATCGACGTAGAAGATGCTATCTGCTAAAATCTCGCTGTCTATTCCTTTCTTTCATGTTATCAACGAATTGAAAGTGTAATGCAACTAACCTACATTTTATAAGATAGTGCTTAGAAATTTCCAACCACCGGCTAGCTTTTCTTTCTTCGTGTTCTGTTCGACAAGGCAAGCAGTGATGTAAATTCAAAATGCATATCGAGTCTCGCCAAATATCAGATAAAAAATGTGTTCTAACATCGAAGGTGCAATCGGCGTGGCTGCCTAAAAGGGCAATTTGAAACATTGAATGCAAGGAGAAAGCTGCAAAGTTAGATTGAAAATGTCTAAAAATATATTATAACACATAACATGGACACGATGTTACAAGTATGGGACCGTTTATTGTAATACAAATGCTCGTGCATGGATATCTATTAAATATGATCCGAATAACCATAAAAATCTAGATTTTATCTGATTTAAACTGTTAAGCAATTAAATTAATTAGTATATAAAAGGTGGTGAATATTTGAAGGCTATTATCAAATTGAAACTAAAGAATTTTGACCAGAAACGAACCAAAAAAGTTACGAACAGAAGCATGTTTAAAATGATGAAAACGTTTTACCTATGGTTTTACTCTAAACATGGACACGCTAAAGTTTTATATCCACTTAGCCTCTCAGGTGAGGCCATAGAACCACCACCCACACCTCTGGCATAAGAGCGGTGTTCGATCCCAGGTTCCCCCACGAACTTTCATTGCACTGCTTGCTGTACGCCATTGTAATATCGTTGCGCGGTTGCCCAACAACAAAGTAAGCTTAAGAAACAATTACTTCAATGCACGGATATGCGGGATGAGCAATGCCACAATTAGTACGACTAAAATGATTACAATTCCAACCGCTTTAAGTTCATTTGCAATTTGGTGGTACACGTTATGTACACAACGAAACAGCAAGCTCTTTTGTCGAAAACAAAATTCACAATCGAAAGTTTTGAAACCCTCATGAATGCGTCGGCGCTGAATGCTGATAGAGGATAAGAAATGCTGCGAGAGCGAGTGACTGAGAGAATAGTATTTGATTGGCATCATCGTATGTTCGATTGAAGGTTGCTCCGCTGTGCTGTCCACGCTGTGCACTGGCTATCGTTCTAGACAGCACCATGATCGTACGGTGTTGGGTGTAGGAGGCAGGTTGGTACACAGGGTACATGGACTAGGTGTACCGCAAAGCACCGTCGACGTTCTTAGCTTATTGCAGACCACGAAGGTGATCTCAGTTACTCAGCCATGAATAGATTTTCTCGAATGTAGTTCACCTTGGGATCGAAAAATCGTGCAAAAAGCCTTTCCTATGAAGAGTTGTGAACTGTTTCTCTTTCTCTCTCTCGTTCTCTTTGTAATCTTTAAAGTAATGATTTCAAAAATGTCGAAGTCAGAAACAACTGTTATTTCATTCTCAAGTCCTGTTACGCACCCCCTACAACACGATAAAGAGTTAAATTTGATAACAATTTATTTTTAATGGCATCCTTTCGAAAATGCGCGGCTAGGTGTTGGAAACGAAGCAGTTCGGTGGTTAATCTGGCAGCAATCTCCTGACAATCTCCCATCGTATAGGTACTCGAGCGGGATGCACACAGCAACTTTACCTACCCAGGTTTCTTTTCTCAGCGGTTCTCATTATAATAACTTCGTATTAAATGCGCAACTTTTACCACAAAGCGAATAATACATTATATTTTATTCATAAATGAAAGTTTATATAAATGATTACAAGCAGAATTTATTGCAGTAAAAACACCACGCTTATGAATGCAATACACAAATGCAATTATTTAATGAACTCTTAAACCACAAATGTGCAAAAGATATTAAGATTGAAGCGCTTGAAAAATCTTCAACCACACACCTAATTACCTACCAAAACAATTCTTTTGCTGCGTTATCACGTGTGTCCAAGTTTCCGCGTTTCTCTCATAAGTAATATAATATTTTGGACTTGGTGGCTCTTTTGGACCTGTTCAACAGCCAACAATGCCTTAAATTGAGGCAGTTGGTTTTCAATTTTGTAAAATTGACCCTGTGAATATCAGGGCAATTATGAGAATGTGTGTATTCATATTGAAAAAAATCCCACATGTACTTACTACCTATATAAAGATATACAACCATTACAATCATTCACTATTTAACAAAATTTGGAATTTTACTGCATCTCATTAGCTTGAACGGAACTTATTTTTTAACCTACAGTTAAATTCAATAATATATGATTATTAGTGTATTTTTTACGACTTAGGAATAAATACACAGTACTATGACAATTCATTAATATTGATGGGAGAAGTAGGTGCTATATCTTTGTAATTGTTGTAAAAATTTTATGTAATAGGGATGATGACAGTGCCGTCTTAAAATATGCACATTTTTGTGGGATTTACTTCTAAAATTGCCATTACTATTTCCTCTCTTGCCTTTCACGACATTATGACATTCAAAGAACACTGATGAAAAGTTTCCTCGGTACCGACTTGTGGATTAACGACGAAGAGGTCCAGCCAAACCAATACTAACGTTACAATTTCCTTAAATGGACACCTAATTGTACTCATTGAACGAATTAGATGTCCGTTATAGCAGACCCAATCCATTTACTTTACTTCGCTGGGTTTTTTCAAAAAATAACGGTCGAAATGTTAGAATTAATTGTAAAACCATCTACGAATTCGGTACGGCAGTGGCTATTTAGTATTTTGTCTTAAATACCAAGAAATTGGCGCTATCAAAGATGATTTTATAGCATAAGAGTCATCTATTACCCACCTAGCCATGTGGCTATAAGCTGCTTCATGCTAAATAAATGAGTAAATTACGTACCTTCTGCATTAATCCCATGGCAAGTGATCGAACAAAGTAGCACAACACTACACCACGACACAAACAGATACACCATTGTTAATAAATACCATCGATAAAGATGTAACACACTTGAATCACACCGTGTATTACCGATAAGCAGACACACACACAGACGATCACGCACTAGCACGCACCTATGATGATATTGTATCCATTGTTGTGCACTCGAGAGGGTCGTGGTATAGTGCGACTAGTGCAGAGGTACGCGAGTGACTGACTGCCGACTGGCTGGCAATGGCATTAGTGGTCGAGCGCAGCGCAGACATGGCAAGAAGCCTTGTTTAGGTCAGCTGCCAAGATGGTATGCGTCAGAACTCAGGAGTCAAGAGCTGGCTGCGGCTAGTCTTGTCTCATAACGGTGTATATCGCGAGAAGACGGAAGACTGGTCGTGATATTGATGTTGGTGATTATCAATGACCTATCAGCGGGATCGCTGGTGACCCGATGACTTAGCACTTGAGGCGTTCACTTCCTATATATCCGAATCCTACATTAAATTATGTCGAATTATTTGGTCAAAGGTTTTTCCGCGCATCATTTAATTTTGAATTTTTTTTCGCTATTTCTTTTACGGTACATTTTTTTCTATGGCACATTGCAGGATCATATTATAAATCTTGAAATTTACCAAAAATAAGCTGCCAAACGGAAGTTGCCTGGAATTTTCAGGCAATTTTAAAACTCACTTTCTCGACCCATCAAAGCGAAAATTTTCCAGCAAATAAAGTATCCTCGTGTCATCTTAGACGATTTTTACAGTAAACTTTTAGAAATAATTGAACTTGAATGCAAAAGAAAAATCAATCAGATAGGGTGAATGCAAAAATGCAATAAGGGTGGATACAAATTTTTCTCTTAAGGGCTGCCTTAGGGATCAATAAGGGGATCAATTTATGATAGGCTGTGTACAATTTATTAACCAAAGTATATAATTAAGTACTCGTCTTCAAATAGTCAGCAAGTCTTCAAATTAAACAAGGTTTTTTTAAAAATTTCATACTTTCAGTTTGGTTAATTCTTTGGTCATCAATCTATGAGGAAAGGAGTTGCTATGAAAATTTGGCAAACTGGGAATAATTACAATGTAAATAAAAATTTCAAATTGATCAGGACTAGGTTGACAGACGCACATGAAACAAGTTAAATAGACAAAGCAAATTAGATATTTTCAATTATTGTTCTTTGAATTCTCTGAAACTGACTTCAATCTCTAATTTACGTAAGGTTCCTCAAAATCAAAGGGCAAATTGGAGCGAAGTTCTTCAATATGAAATTTATCATTGTTTTGTTTACACACTTTATGTGCTCCTTTCCTCCAGTACAACTTAAGAAAATAGTAAGCGTTTTAAAAATCAACAGCATTATTTTTCTGATTCTGCATCTTTTCAATTCTGTGCCTACCCCATTCAAAGATTAGCTGTCCTTCCTCCCTAGCGGTAGTGATAGACAATAAATAATCGATTGATTTTTTAACTTATACACAGGACGCAACATTTCAAAATTTGAACTGCAATATGGTTTACCTACTTAGAGCTAAAACACTATAGTATATTTACTAATAATAATACTGACAGCTGGACCATCAGCTTGTTGCAGTTTTGCCATCTACTATCTGTGTCAGAATTCAAATCAGTTTTGAGGACCAACAACTTTATATAATTAAAGTAATGTGATACCCTTGTTTGATTGATATGCAGAATTATACTAAAAAACATATAATATATAATAATGAAATAAAACAACCAGTGAATCCCTTGTTGTACTTTCAAGTTTTAGAGTGTCAGGTTTGGTCCAAGGCAAAGCATGTACTTGCATTATCAGCTGTGCTACCCACTAACTTATGATAAACAATATTTAAATGCAATATTTTGGTCTCAAAATTACCAAATATAAAAGGAATATAATACAAAGACACCTATTTGAAGGACAGTCACTTTGTAATCTAATAAATTTTCCAGTAAACATAGTTAGGGATCAGCATATTGTCATAGAGAAGTAAATGTAAATTACTATTGCATGTGAATAAAAGTAGATTAAAAAATAGAACACAAAACAAAACATCTGCGTGCAACAACCCATTGCAAAATAAAATGATCAGGCTTAAATAATTAAATGTAACAAAATAAGAGGTAAACGAGGCGATTTCCTAGCCGGTGTAGCCAAGATGGAACCTGCCAACTGGCTGTAGAGATTGCGAGACATGAGTGAATGGTATCTTATATTGGCCAGATTATCAAATTTACACAGCATTTGGTTCAAGAGTTTGACACAAGAGGTGGTGCTGTGTTAAAAGCTGATTGCTGCTGAATGATTAAGCTGTTGCAGTTACAAGGAAAAAATATTTTTTTAGACACGTTCTAAACGCAACCAGAAATTGCTAGGTATAATGTTTCTGGCATAAGTCATGAACCAAAAACCATTTGCACCAAATAAGAAACTAAGTATACATTCCAAATTGTATTGGCAGGGGGAAATAAATGTATTATTTACATATTTGAAAGTCGGTTGTTCGTGTAGTAAATGCTTAACCCCAGAAAGGTGAAAGATCGGGCTCGACTCCCGGTACGAATACTATTTAAGAAAAGATATTTTGATTCTTACAATAGATTAGACGAAAATGCAACGAAAGCAACAAATATTTGAAGATTGTTCGATTCCGCATAACCAAAAACGTATGTTACGAGGAAAGAGTCACGAAATTACACCTCATTTCTAATTCAATTTTTTAAGCATTATTTAAGTAAATAATTCACATTGTAGAAAAAAATCTAACATGTAAATCTAACACTACCTATAAAAATGAAAACAAAACGAAAATCACCAACACCGCCACCCCGCCTCACTGGGCCAGCAAATCCTGCACCGAGTCCGCAAAGTGGCTCCTGCCGGCACCGTCCCAGCCGCACCGGCCGCAATACTCGCACACAAAGAACGTCGCCGCGGCCTTGAGCGCCTCGTCGGGCACGTGGTTCACCAGGATCGGGACGCCGAATCGCGTCGCGCACTGCCCGATGTCGACAGGCTCGGAAGGCTGCGGCGGCTTTGCGGTCGGTGCCCGCGAAGCCATCGGCGCGGCGTGGCCCTCGTCTTCGCTCTCACTGCCCGAGTACCAGTCGAGGTCGGTGGCGGCGTGGTGCCGACGGAAGTTGGTCAGCGTCTCGTGCTTGGGCAGGCCCTGGAAGCTCGCCGCCAAACGCTTCATCGTGGCGTTGGACACGGCCAGCAGGGAGTCGCTG
Source organism: Nemurella pictetii (assembly GCA_921293315.2). Taxonomy (NCBI): domain Eukaryota; kingdom Metazoa; phylum Arthropoda; class Insecta; order Plecoptera; family Nemouridae; genus Nemurella; species Nemurella pictetii. Next base: position 5,802,134 of record OV121118.1, on the reverse strand, counting down.
TTGCATTCCTGCGGGGAGGACCGGGCAGTGTTGAGCACGCTGGGTTTGTTTATTTCATGGATGTATCAACTTTTTCAACGAAATAAAACAAAACTATATTTGAAAATAAAAATATAATCTTTCGTTATAAGCCGAGAGCTATTGGTTGATGTAGAGAAAAATTTAACTACCACTGAAAATCTTTCACTCCCTCTACAATATAATAAGTGATCAAGACACCAATCTAATAGATAGTCAAAACAAAAGTAAGGAGAAATAGGGATTTTATACAAGGTTGATCCTTTATTCCAACTACTTACTTGGCATCTGGTAAACAAATCTTCTTTCTTGAGGATAACCTTGTAAAAACGGATCACTTCCCTCAGTTGCTCATCCACCATTTCCGACATCACCTGGCAACAATAGCCGCGTGGGACGCAGTCCACAATCTAAACAGATGAGAAATACGGCATAAGTGACCTCGCGACAAAACTCCACGGATTTCAAATCTGGCAATGCCCGATTCAGAACACAACCAAACGCCAAGCGCTGAAATGATGCAGGAAATCACCGGGTCACAAAATTCAGTAAGCACCTAAGCAAACTCCTCACACTACACAAGAATTCAAAGCATTTTAAAACTATTTTACAACATTTTTAAAACAAACCACTATACAAAGTGCTAACTAAATTTGACCTGTTCAGTTGACCATTGTGACCTCGGTTGAAGACGATTTTAACTCACAACCAGTCGGCCTGAGCTGTAGATTCTCACCTGACTGTAGTTCTTGCCCTTGGTGAGAACAAATCTGCTGTCGCGGTTGGCGATTTCATAGAGCGCTTCCAACCGCTGGCCATTCTCTAAGATGAGGGTGTTGATGCCCACTTTCCGGAGCGACCGACCCAGCCCCTGGATCATTGTATCGCACACCAACATCAGGTCGCAGGCACGGATCGGATCGGCGGGCGAACGCTCCGCTTCCTCGCACGAAGTACCTCGAGAAGGAGCCGGCTGCGCCAGGAAATACGCATTCAGTTCAGAGGTCGTACCAAGTATGCAGATATCTCTTACACTTGCCACACCTGACACCACAGATGCTACTATTAGAATTTGATTGAAAAACTAATCCAAAGAGGAAGTATTTTTCGAATGGCAAATACCTTTTCGGATCTTTGTCTGCTTATTTTCTTCATCTTTCCATTGTTAATTGCATCAAGACAAACGGATCTGAACTCTATGTTCTGATCCTCGCAGCACTTTTCCATGGTTTGGTAGATTTCAACCAGACAGAATGCATCTAGTGCTGCATAGACTTTTTGACAGTTCCGTAAAGGCCTTCGCTCCCAGTTGGAAAACTGTTCCGACTTGTTAAGCGGCCGACCCAAGGTGAGCTCCACAAGGCGGGATAAACTCTCTCCTGAGGAACTATCTTTGCCTGGAAAGTAGTTTAAGATTAGTCACCAGATGGTACATTTTTTATTTGCAACTAAACAGAGCAGCTCGAGTTAAAACTAAGGAATTTACTACTACTTCTACTACTACAGAAATTGACTACTCCTAACTTCACTTATAATAAGTATCAACCATCAAGTAACCTACCACCAAAGGGAAATTTGAACCCGTGATCCTGAACAAGGAGCTTCCACAGGTGACTGAAGTCCAGGTAGCCGCCTCTGAAATTTATTTGCGACAAAGCTGGGACGCAGCCTCGTATCATTGCCAAGTCGTTGCTAAGGCCAAATCCTGAAAGATTTTAAAAGCATAATTTAGACCACATGCAGGGGAAAACAAAATTCAATTACCACCCATTGATTCTATGCTGCATCTATGACTGATGACAATGGGCTTCTGCTTCTGAGTGCAATCTAATAAGGTGTCCCATTCAAAAAGACAAACCGCATTGGTAACAGCAGGTTCAATTCATTTATACATTTGTAATTAAAATTTGATATAATCTTCGTTAGTGCAGCTGTAAATCAATACCGGTTTAACCTGTGTGTTTTAAGGTCTTACCCAATTTTAAAATGCTATCTTGGTTAAACAAGGTGAAAGCTAGCTGCTGCCAATAAGACTCCATTCTGCTGGGATCTGCAGCTAAGTAAGTGGCATCCACTAGGTATATCAACGATTTGAAAGCGATTTGGATCAGCGCCAGCTCCGAACGTTTAGTTCCAAAGTGCGGCTTCCATTCGGAGTCTATAGCAACTATCGCTTCGCTGCCTTGCTTATGAGACACTTTCTGAAAAGGAAACATAAAGTAAATATTATTGTCGGAGATAAATGAAGTAGAACTAACACCTCTGTTTTCGAAACTATAAAATTATTTATAACTTGAAGAAATTCGAGAGCAGTGATAGGTGCTAATTAATAATCATTGTTGTCAAAGACTAGAACATATTTGGTCATGTAATATAATCAAACTTACAGAAAATATAAATTAAAAAATAATAAAAACCAGACTAACGTCATGTGCCTCTACTCGAGATAAATTACCTCTATATCAATAAGCAGCCTCTTAAAAGTCTCTGGTGAGTTGACAATCACTATTTTGTCGAGCTGTAATTTGAACGGATGATAGTGTGAGTGTGGAACGTATTCATCCCTGTCTTCCGGGGGTTCTTCTGTCACGGGTCTACACCCTTCTTTTGCTGCATTGTTCACGTCGTGTTCGACCATCAGAGACGGCCACTCATCCCTTGGCACATCGAGTTTCTTGGCCCAGAAGAGACCCTCCTTTAAATGCAAAGAGGCAGAATAAATTAGAAAATAGTCAAGGATAACTTAACATGATTTAGTTTTGTCAAGACCTAACAATATCTATAAGGATTTGGAATACATCTACAAATAATTATATTTTCTAGGATAAATTTTTAAAGAGATGGATAAACTTTTTATCCGTCAAAGACATAAATTTTAATTTAAAACATTCAAATGCTGTGAAACAACCACTCAAATCACTGATAGGTGTGATAAAGGTCAATTTTAATATTTCTATTTGCTCATTAATTCTTACACAGCATAAGTGTATCCAGTATTTATTTTCAAAATGACAGCATGGGGAGTAACTGCTCTAACATTCCTAATGTATTCGATAGACTCACGTCGATATCAGCATACTGAACGCAAGCATCGATCAGCTCCTTGTTGAGCTGTGAGTCTGCAGAAACGGCTTCAAATACCATCTCCCGCCAGCTTTCAAGGGACAACGAGTGGTCCTGATAGCGCTTGTACACGAGGAACATCAGCGCGCCTTCCCGTCGCTTCTTCGTGAAGTTCGGACACATATCTTCGGACATGTAAAACGTCTTGACGAGCCTTGCCACCAGCTTGCTCAGCGGCTTGCTGTACAGCTTTTCCATTTTCACGTCAGGGATGTCCAGGCGACTGTCGAATCAAACAGGAAATTAGAAACACAGACGATGTTGTTTGCTGTAATCTTAATTTTGATTTTATTTAGCCAGGTTTGGGGCTTAAGAATGAATGTTTTATTAATTACATCTCATAAATATGTACTAAGATTTTTTAGCTTGATGAATGAGTTCTTAATCAAAACATACAATGCACTGTCTGTGCATTGGAAGTTTTTACTGGGAACTCATTAATACATAAAAAATGTGAGTGTAAGCTATATTTGTTAAAAATTTGATCTTATTCAGAAACCTGAGAAGCTGACTATAAAATCGAATATTAGTTTTAATATTTTTGAAACAAAGCCATTTGATTTTAGACTTTCATTGGTAAAAAATGCAACAAACATCATGATGGACTCGGCTGCATTCTTGACGCTGTGCTGGCCAAGAAGATTGTCGAGGTACGTCACCAGCTCACGCTGATGTTGCTTAGACCCTTGCAGAAAGTCGTTGGCCACGTTTAGCTTGTCTTGGAACACGAGCGGAATTATGATCTCTTCCAGGGAAAACTCCTGCTGGAGGCCTAGATGAGATGCACTTTGGCAAGCCTATGGAAAAATGCAGTTTTATAAGTATATTTAGGAAATTTACTCTCATCCGCAACACCGAAAAAGGCACCTGCCAAAACATTTACAACATCTTAAGTCCATCTCGGCCAACACTCTTCCTCGCGGTAACTCGTGATGGATATGTTAAGCTGTTGATTTGCGATTAAATCCTACCTCTTTGTACTGTTTGTTGGCTAAAAACTGTTTTATAGGCTCGAGAAATATTGTCTTGTCAGCAGCCATTTCATAGGTGTCTATCACCATCTTGACCAACTGGGGTTGCCTTTGATTCGTCACCGTGTTGAACGCTTGAAATTTCACTTCTTTTGTCAGACAAATTCTCAGAGTTTCTTTCAACGGTGATATCCACTTACAAAACTCTTCCATTACTGAAAAAAATAGGTCCAATTCCAAATTAATATCAAAAAATTTGTTTATTTTTTATAAACAATAGATTAAAATCAAGTTTATAGAAAAACTGGTTGCTTAAAATACAGCCATCTGCATACGGGAATATCTCCGATGGGTCCAATCGAGTAATAGGATCCTTTGGAACATTGGGATAACGGCAAGATGAATGTGGGGGGGGGGGGGGGCAGCAAGGTCTTCAACTCAACTACCACAAGCAAAATCAGCCAAGATGGAGTCTTCTTTTAAACAGAACGTCCTTCACCAGTCAGGAATCCAGAAAATAAACAGCTGTTGACTGAGTTTGGTCCTATGACGTTTTGTATAACATACTTTTTGACTTTGCAAGCGTCGCGCTGTAGCTTTACTAGCACCGGGAGGGTTACAATGTTGCGTTGCGATCTCTAACAAAAGTTTGAAAAATGATCCACTAGGTACTTTTCTCTTCAATGCCCAGTGAAAAACACAAAGCTTGGAAATGTTGAGCAGAATTTATTTCGACTCGGCAAAAGCAGCTATTGTTAAGCTCGCATCGCTCGCAAAGATTAACAGTAAACACACCTTTACGCATATAATGCTCTACCATGAAGCATTCATACACTCAAGGTCAAATATCATAAACAAGAAAAACTGATTTTTTCACAACATTAGAAAGGACTTAAAGCGTTTTAAGAATTTGGAGTCTCAGTTCATACCGGTGAAGGACAGTGAATTTGATTTAGCTTGATGGAAGTCGCCGCAGTTGACCATGATGAACAACGCAGACTGATACGCATTTGGAGCCGAAGCAAAATACTCGTGTAATGTTTGAGTGACACCAGCACTTTTCTTCCCTGTAAAAGAGAGAAAAATAGATTCTCTTTGTTGTTAGAATAAACTCTACCAGGTAGGTATTGTAACTGTTGAGAAAATAATTTTATAATTTATTAAAAATCATATTAATTTCCAGCATTTGGTGCAAAAATTGTTACTTGTGAGACATTTGTAAATTATCACAATCGAAGATTGTAAGCCTGCATAAATTAAACTTGAGGGATTGATATTTAGGCAAAAATTTTGAATATCCGCATCATTGAGACCGCAAAATATTATCCTTACAGCATTCCTTGTGGAACACGATTAGGTAGTCGTCTTGATCCCCCCTAATAGGGGAGCCAATATTTATACCAAGGTACCTATATAATTTGTAGCAAACCACGAGTTAACGCCTTTTTATGCTTATTATAATCTAACTTGATTTTTAAAAAGTTGTAGTAGGTAATCTAGATACATGGAATGAATATATATTATTTTATACATACACAGGCCCCAGATGAATCTTAAATGGTTGATCCATGATTGTGTTGCTTCGTCGATATATGATGCTGAAGGCGCCATCACACTAACTGGACTGCCACAACTTGAAGGATTAAAATTAGATTGGGCTGCGTTATTTTGTGCAACACGATTATAACTATTCCTGGAATTTGGATGATCCATCTTCAACAGGTAGATTTCGAGGTATAAAATTGACACACTGTCTGGGGAATAAACGTCATAATATTAATTAAAGAGAATCACGTACAATGAAATTATTCATTCTCTATTCAGTATAGTATGGCTTCAAAGCGATTAAGGAGTTTAAAGTAGAATTACATTTTTCAGTATGTCACCATGTCAAAATTTTGACATTCTATTATGCTCAGCTGTTCCAAATCGCCATAGGCCTTTCATGTTCACTGTGAAGTGGTTTACTTTCTTGTTTATTGTTTTTAGAACTGCAAAATATCGTACTTTATGTCTTACTATCAGTAGAATAAGCTGATTAGTTATCAATCGCTCCAATTCCAAGTAGGTCAGCGATCAGCCCTTAACAATTTGAACTTTTAATACTTTGCACAATCACCAAATTTTGTTCGCCATTTATTTAGTTATTTATTTGTGACGTCACGTGACACGAGTTTGCACGTGATATTCGTATGCTAGATGGCGCTGATTGAAGATATCACGATTTGGCATCGCTGCATGAATCAATTCGATGTCAATGTCAAATAATCTTACAGCTACGATTTGCACCAATTTGCACAGTGCGTTAGCCTACGAACTGCATTTTAAACTATCGTAGTCTACGAAATATTTATCAACAAAAGATTCACAGCCACAGCTTTAAGACGAACGATTCCGTGAGGTTTGTTTTTTGAGTGAAGGGGGCGGGTTCGTCTAATTTATTTTGTGACTCGAGTTATTCGAGAAAGAAGAAACATGCAACAAAAAACGATGGATGAAGGAAAAATCAGACATCTCTTGTCAAAGGTACCCACATTTATATGGTTTAGGTAGCCTAAAATTTACTAGATTGGTTATTATGTTCTCTGATACCTATCTGCAGGCATAGTACCTCCCTAAAGTGATGGCTTTCTATCTATAACTAACCTAGGTAAATTGTATGACAAAGAATCTGTAAATATTTCATAAAGATGATTTTACCTTTTTCGTTTGTATTTTCAGTATCAAAACCCAGATGTCACCAAGCGTGACATAATTGCTACATTACGTCAATTTGGTGGCCTTACATGCAAACTGGAACCTTTCGGTATGTTGTGGTGTCCTGCAGAATTTTCACTGAATCGTCACACGGTATTAAACTAGCTTCTCATTTGAGTTATATGTAACAATCTATTTCTTAATTTCTTATGATCTTTCTATTCATAGTGTTTAATGATGGGAACCGAATGGATCTTTGCAACTTGCAAGGAACAATACCAGTCACATACAAAAGCAACATTTACAACATTCCTGTATGCATTTGGCTGATGAACACTCATCCCAATAACGCTCCAATGTGCTATGTAAAGCCTACGCCTGATATGCTCATTAAAGTATCGATGTATGTCGATCACAACGGGAAAATTTACCTGCCGTACCTGCACGATTGGGTTCCCGTAAGTTTTTATTTTTACAGAAATGCAATATATCATACCTATCCAGGATTCATGCTGGAAACATCTAACTCTTGATATCATGACTTTCAGAATTCATCAGACTTATTGGGTGTAATCCAAGTAATGATTGTGATGTTTGGGGAACGGCCTCCTGTCTACGCAAAGCCACGAACAGAGGTTGCAACGAATAACGCACCATATCCTACGCAATGTGAGAACTTTTAATAGTCGGCATTTATAATTCATGGCATTCATACCAGTTATTTGTGTCCTACCTGCCATAGTTCTGAAGCTAGTCAGTATCTGATCCATCAGATAGATCATGTATTCTTCAAATTTGATGCAGTATGTTGGTACAGAGAATCTTTAAGTCACAACAAAGTTGCTGAAAGTGCACTCGGTATTGCTCTGTCGTGATTGATTTTTAGCCCTAAAAAGAGCCTGGGTCCTGAAACCTCTACCCAGGCCCTTGTTAGGAACAAAAATCAATCACAACTTTCACCTTCTAACCAAGGCTGTGAACCACTTAGCCAAACCAACAACAAACTTATGAAATATTTCAAAACCAGCCCAAAATCACAACAGCACTCGGCCACGAGCTAACAAACGGTCCGACCCTTGTTTCCAAACCAGCATACATGCCCCAGCCGGCAGGCCCGTCAGGGGCGTCGGCAGCCACGCCCTACCCGCCCTACCCGACGTCGACGCCGTACCCGGGCGGGGGCGGGGGAACGCCCTACGGCGGGTATGCGGCGGGCAGCGGCGGCTACCCACCGAGCAGCTTGGCTGGCGGCTTCCCGCCCTACCCAACATTCAACAGCGCCGGGCCCGGGTACCCGCCCTATGGGAACACGCCCGCCCCAGGCGGTTACCCTCCGTATCCACCCTACCCGACCAACAACGCGCAGCCGGTGAGCAGGCAGGCAACCACCCTATCAAACGCGATTGCGGTATCAAGCTTTATTATTAAACATGAAATATCCATTCCTAAATTTGTGTCCGTAATTTGTATCCCAGTACGGACTGAAAGTTGTGAAGGATATTTCAATTCTAATAATAAATGTCTATCGACATCATACACGCAACGAGCATTTGCATTCGGGTTCGAATCAACACTTGGGGGTATGAATCTCAGAGAGTGGAGAGTTTTTCTTGAGGTTTCATAACAATAGCATGCATTGTGACTTGTGGTGAGGCAGTATTGTGCCAATGATGTGTAGGGAAATGTTGGATTAAAGCTGGACTTTAGTAAAAAAGCTTATGAAAGGCAGGAGGAAACCATGGCAGTGCGAGTTGTCTGTTATCCGTTGTGACGCAAGCCGTGGACTGGTTGCAGGCGGCAGGTGCCGGCGGCACAATCACGGAGGAGCACATCCGTGCGTCGCTGCTGTCCGCGGTGGAAGACAAACTGCGCAGGCGGCTGCGCGAACAGCTCAGCCAGTCGCAAGCCGAGCTCGACACGCTCGGCCGCATTCAGCTCGAGCTGATGCAGGGCAAGACCAAGCTGGAGTCGATCGTGGAAGCGCTCGAGAAGGAGCAGGTAGGCGGGCAGGGTCGGGCGGCGGTTATTCTCTTGCACCAATCTACCGCTGGGCTGTCGGATTAGTTTACAGCTAGGAAAAATAGTGTGGCTAGAAATTGACAGGTCCTGGCTCTTGATCCTGACACTGTTTGGCCTTCTGTTACAAAACACTATTTATAAAAACAACACACCTAGCCCAGACAATCTACACTTTCTTCCTGCACTTCCTTCCCTTTGTTCCGCTCTTGTCAGACTGACGTCCGCTCACAGACTGTCCCTTTACCCCGGCGGCAACCTTCGGCCAGGGTTGAGTTTATCAGTGCCTTTGCTGCGGTTGCTTGTGGTTTAAATGAGCAATAGATTGGGTGTTGTCTGCAAATTACAAACAAAAATATAAATTACGATTATTGTTATTGTATTTACCATTCTATTATTACACTTTGTTTTGTAGGCTGAGCTGGATAAGAATATCACAGTTCTTCAAGACAAAGAAGAGGAGTTAGAAAAGTCTATTGCAAGACTGTCAGAGCAGCAACCGATTGATGTCGACGAAGCCGTTACCACGACAGCACCCCTCTATAAGCAGTAAGTTTCCTACCAAATAGACTGGGCAACAGACATAAAATAAAGTGACCTTCATTATCAACATTATGATTCTTTTAGAGAATATCTATTTTTTTAGTTTGATTCCTAAATTGTGCCATTTCTTTCCAGGCTGTTGAACGCTTTTGCCGAAGAGGCAGCGACGGAAGACGCGGTCTACTACATGGGAGAAGCTTTGCGGCGAGGCGTCATCGACTTGGACGTTTTTCTCAAGCAAGTGCGAGCCCTTTCGCGCAGGCAGTTCATGCTGAGGGCTCTCATGCACAAGTGCCGACAGAAGGCAGGCCTTGCTGGCTGAGAGGCAACCTGAACCTTTGCAAACTCATCATCATATATTTCTTACTATATTTCTATAAATGTTAAAAGGAAACATGATTTACCCACTATATTACACTTAATCACTACAAGTGCTCCTTCTGAAGCTAAAATTTATTGCCAGTTAACTTGATTTATTATTTTTCATCTTTATCTGTACCTATTGCTTTATTTAGTAGCACCTCATTTGTAGATGGCAAGAGTATAGGCAGTAGAGGACATAGGCTTGAATCCTTGCATGTGATCCCTGATGGCCTGATCATTGATTAAAATATAGTGGAGCTTTTGTTTGACCCTATGTGACGAAGAAGGCTGCGTTGTCATGTGCTGGGTCAATGCCATTAGAAATTGCCAATAAACAACGTGTTTAATTATGAACGAACTTCCTTCATTTGGGAAATGAAACCAGTCAAAATTTTTGGTTAAAAATGTACATTTATTATCTTAAATGATACAATTACATATTACAGTAAGGTTTAAACACGTTCAATTATCCAAAGGAATGATTTGCTGTGATGGATTGCCGGTGGATGTTGGGTGGTAAAGTCGGACATGTCAAACATATATTCCGACCCATAACAGCAAGAAAAGTACACCGAAACCTGAGAAAATAGCGGCAACAAGTGCTACTAAGAGTTCTTTGAAGATGTCTCGCGTGAATTTCGTACTGGTCACTTCATACACGAAGAACCATGCAGTGAAGAAAATGCCGATTCCGAGCAGAACGATAGTGAGATGGGGGAACACGGCAGGGTTGACGGGCGACACATAGCGTGCCAAAGATTCAATCTCGATCTGAAACAATCCATTAAAAGCTTAACTTATACGCTATTATAATATTTAATTTCAAATATCTAATATTTTCTACAATTCCACAAATCCCGTCAAAATCATAACCTAACAAACTAATATTAATTCATTGAAACACCGGTATGAGAAAGATGAAAACTTATTTATTTCAAATTGATACTGAAGGCAGTATCGAAACCAAGTTAATTTAATTTACCATCGTGGAAAATGAACTTATGTTGTTTCGTGGGTAGGCAGTCGGATTTTGATTAGAAACAACACCGACAACAAAATTTACGTGGCCGTCAAGTGCGGGTGTGGGCGTGTGGTACCACTGCTTGCACTGCTTTGAACTATTTCTCTCCTCTCTGACATTTTCTGACAGCAGTGTTGTCGTCCGCGTTATAGTCCGCGTTGTTGATTGCATCCAGCAACATTTTTAGCTTTCAAAAATAATTAAATAACCGCAATAATTTTTATTAAATAATAATTTTATAAAAACGAAATGATGAAGTGTATTTGGTGATTGTTCAATAAGAAACGAGAGGCTTTTCTTAAGATCCGTAAGGAACTATTTTTTCTCTACTACTTTGTTTGAATTCCATCCAATCAGAACTGGACGCATCTTAATATCATGCTCTGATTGGTCGAACGTTCAAAAATTCTGTTATACATGACTCGACTTGCTTGCTTGGCGTGTGTCAGCTTGTTTCCCAGTGTAAATGTTGAACGGAGACGGTTGGGATCTCTACACATGAAGAAAATACGACATAAAAGCTATTAAGAAGACATACAGAAAATTATCCGGTAAATCAATTTGGTTCACGATAATGTCGATTAAATAATATCTCTAGTCTTTATTTCGTTATCAATAAATACAGTATGTAAAGACACTACTTTCAATGCAGGCGGTTTGTTGACGCGCTTTTAGCACCCAACTGACGCCTAAAACACACACTTGATCTTCAGTATAATACAGTACTCCAAGTTGATATGTGTTGGGAGGAACATGTGAAGCACTCTAAAGTCGGTTTACATTTATGATTCAATTTCAGAACCTTTTCGAGTATTTGGTAGGCATGAGTTGTGCTTGATATGTAGTGTTCGATTGTGGAGGGGGGGGGAGGGGGGGGGGGGTCTTTAGGTAGTGTGCTTGCTTGATTATCTTGGTGCTAATACCAGAGATTTAATCAAACTACAAAAATTGCTGCTGAACGCTTGGAAAAAAAGAGGAAAGTTATCAAATGTATCTCTTAAGAAGTTTAAGGGGAAAATTCGGCTCTGTAAGAGCTAACAATGCCATTTGTCTGTTATTTCTAGATGAAGGTAAGCAAATTCACCATGATGCGATCGAAAAAACCGGTTACGTTTGGACACTTGGTAGTGATCCGACGAAAGAAAATGGAAGATGGATCCCGATTTCCCGTGACGACTACGGAATGCACAATCGGTCGATCAGAACATTCTACTGTTCGGGTATACCTTCCCAGCGTGGGAAGGGTGCACTACATCATTAAATCATCCGTTGAAAATAAGGTATTTTTTTTTGTTTAATTTTTCTATTCCTAATTAAGCGTTGTGTGTACTCCCACGCCAAAACAGTTTGTCAGCAGCGGCAAACAAAACGTGTTTTCTTAGAGAAGAACAGTAGAGGTACTCAGTAAGACTACTGGGCCAGCTCTTACTGTAAAAAAGAGCTAGGTTTCATCTCACGGAATACAATCACAGATATCAAAAGCAGCAGATGTCTACAGTCAAAATGAACTTAATGTCACTTATCATATTATGACAAACTGTAAAAGTAAATGTTGGTTCAACTCTGACGGCAATGTCTTATGGCTTGGTATGGAAATTTTCTGAAGGGCTTATGAGACTTGTGACGGAAGAACCGTCTTGCTGTTGTGAACCATGTGTTATTTTGTTTTTTATTTACCAGTGCAGCTTACCTTCTTACGTACTAAGCATAAACCTTGTTCTCATACATCAAAGAATAGGCAAATCAAATCAAGAGCTTAATAACAGTCTTCATCTACTAAGATTGATTATCAATTGATTTCCAGTCGATCCTCTTGAACCAAAGCGTGGACTCAAACCTGAACGGGAGGAAACTGGAGGTTGGAGAGGAAGCAACGCTGGAACACCTTGATTTAATAGGTGTGGCCGACCGGATCATCCGATGGGAGTACTCGAAATCATCGCCGTTCCATCCGGCCAATGTAACTTGGACGGCACCGGGGGAGACGGACAACAAAAGGATTGGAGACAAACTCGAAGCGCGCTCTCGTTCCTCAAACAGAATGGTGGCTGTGGTGCCACCCCTGAGGTTGGTAGTTGCATCAGATGATTAGTACAGTCGGGAGGAAGAATTGATTGGGATGACTTTTCAAGGAACGTTTGAACCGTCGGGTCATTTTTTCATACCTGTCGCAATTATGAGGGTTGCCAATACAAATTGTGTTTTGACAAAAATTAGAGGTGAGCTTGAATGTGGATAATTAGATTTTTAAAGTTGGGTTCTGTGGCTCAATTGGTTCTCCATGTGGGTGTGTCGGTGTGACAAGTGAAAATGATGTGTATAATTAAACCAGAGAGTTGCTTGAATTTAAATTAATTTTGCTAGATGCAAAACCACACTAAAAAACGTAAAATTTAAATAATATTCAAAAATAAAAATTCTTCATCCTTAAATTCTTTAAAAATTCATAACTCTTGTAGGTATGCAAAAACTCCACAAATTTTAATCACAATCTGTGTAATGGTGACCTTTTTCACCATGACCACTTAGAAAAAAATTCATTTCAGTCAGGATATGACTATTTATAGGCATGGCAGAAGTTTGCAAAAATCCTGACATTTACACAGCAGTTTTTAAAATAACAAAATTCCCAATTTTTTTCTTCTCTCACACTTAATAATTACAATTATTTTAATAAAACTAAAAGAGTATCAAAGGAATGCAATGAAATCACACAAACTGTTTGTTTGCCTATTTTAGACGTTCCCTTTCTGAATCGGAAGCGAAATCGGAGTCGCCTAACAGCCGTCGTCGAAGCACAGGAAGTCTGAGGGGTGGGCAGGCCGGAGACTCCGCGGACCTTTCTCGGGTGACGGTGCGACGGGGCGGCGATCACAAGAAGGGCGACGTCTCCAGGCCTTCGCCAGCCAAGCCGAGCCGAAAGACTCTGCCACAGGCAACTCCCAAAAATACGCCTGCAAAGATTGCAAGGACTTCTTACACCAAAGCGGTCGTAACGCCTGCACTCAAACGTGTTTCCAAGGCCGGATTCACACCCAGCAAGACGAAAGCGGGCAAAACACCGAAATCAACCGCTAAGGCTAGCACTTCCAGCCAGGAGATGTATGACTTGGGGCAAGGTGATTCTGTAAAGACACCTGTTTCAAAATCTGCAAAATCTCCCTCAATTTTGCCCGCAACATTGATATCTTCACCACATTCAGGAAGAAAGTCTCGAGTGTCTCTGGGGGCCCAAAGTGCCTCAAAAGTGGCGCATGCACGGATATCAGTAACACCATTGTTGAAAAGTGCGGTGAAGCAATCACCTTTACCCAACAGTGCCTCGAATAGGATGTCGACTGGTGGTCGGTATTCTAAAAAGCTTTCACCTGCACGAATTTCTTTCTCATCACCTGAATGCAGCAGTGCCCCAAAATCTACGCCACAATCTGCTAGCACTTCTAAGAGGTCTCCGTTGAAGGTCACTTCAACTCGCTCAAGTGTTGCAAGAATAACACCCTCCAAAGAAACGGTATCCCCGGTAAAGACTCCCAAGACGGCCGATAAATCCTTGCGGCTATCAGCCAGCATTTCCAAGACGCCGTTGAAAGCCACTTCTCCACGGAAGAGTGTTGTGAAGCCAACGCCCGTGAAAGAATCCCCATCGCTGGCTGTCGGCATCACCAAGAAAACGCCAATGAAAGCCAACTCGCCACGGAAGAGTGTTTTGGAAATAACTCCTGCAAAAGAGGTGGTATCTGCAGAAAACACTCCAAAGATTGCCAGGAAATCCTCGCCACTAACTTTTGGCATCACCAAGAAGACTCCTTTGAGAGCCATTTCTCCACGCAAATCTGTTGCTAAGGTAATGTCAGCCAAAAGGATTGGCTCATCGAAGAAGCTAACTCCCAACTCCAACAGAAAATCCTTGCTATTGTCTGGCAGCATCTCCAAGCAGTCTCCAGTGAAAGCTAATTCTTCACGCAAGAGTGTTTCGAAGGTAACGCCTGCAAAAGAAGTAGTATCTGCGGAGAAAACTCCCAAGGTGGCCAGAAAATCGTCGCCGCTAGCCGTGAGCATCTCGAAGAAGACGCCGTTGAAAGCCAGCTCGCCGCGCAAGAGTGTAACGAAGATGACGCCTGCGAAAGAAGTAGTATCTGCGGAGAAAACTCCCAAGGTGGCCAGAAAATCGTCGCCGCTAGCTGTCAGCATCTCGAAGAAGACGCCGTTGACAGCCAGCTCGCCGCGCAAGAGTGTTTCGAAGATGACGCCTGCGAAAGAAGTAGTATCTGCGGAGAAAACTCCCAAGGTGGCCAGAAAATCGTCGCCGCTAGCTGTCGGCATCTCGAAGAAGACGCCGTTGACAGCCAGCTCGCCGCGCAAGAGTGTTTCGAAGATGACGCCTGCGAAAGAAGTAGTATCTGCGGAGAAAACTCCCAAGGTGGCCAGAAAATCGTCGCCGCTAGCTGTCAGCATCTTGAAGAAGACGCCGTTGAAAGCCACCTCGCTGCGCAAGAGTGTTTCGAAGGCAACCCCCGCCAAATCGTTGGGCTCGTCAAAGAAGCATACTCCGAAGTCAGGCACCAAGACAGCCACATCACCTCGGAAGAGTGTTCGGGAAGCAACATCGGCTGGCGTCGCCGCTGGGAAGGTATCCCTGGCGGTGAAAAGGTCTCGGCTGCCCTCGCGGAAGGCCACGCCGATCCGTGTGCCGTTCACAGGGAATGCCGGGTTCAAATCCCCCAGCAAAGCGGTGAAGCGAGGGCGAAGCGCAGAGCCCGACGCAAAACTCGGTGGGAAACCTGCCAAGATCCGTAAACTCGAGTCTCCGAAGACATTGGGTGAGTCAGTTAAATTTTGTGTCTCGTTGCCAGGTTTTTGAGTGTCTTTCAATAAATGGAATATAGAAAAATATTTCCAAGATGTTGAAGAACACTTCACTTGAAACTTTTTTTCTAGTTCATTAGTTAGTCTGGATTGAAATTCCTGTTTATAAATAAGTGTTAACTAGAAAGGGAATTTTCCATACAATTCTGAGATATTTTTTCAAGCGTACTCTGCGTTTTGCTTGTACCTTCAATTGCAATGTTTAATGTTGTGATTTTCTTTCCTCTTTGTTTTAGATAAGAAAAAAATGGCTGCCTTATATGTTCTACACCATAAGGTTGCAATTGATTATCAGGAGAAGATACCACAATCATTCAACTTCACTTCAAATGCTAAGGGAAGCAAAATCCCATTGCTTGGAGCTGGACAGCAAGTAAAATCCCCAAAATCTCTACCCTCACCTGTTGCTCCTAACAACAAACCTATCCGTGTCCAGACCCCTAGCTCGGCTTCTGGTCAATCTGTTGCAAGTAATGTCACGCCCACAATTTCTGATATTTCTTCGAATGCGTTATCTTCACCGGCTGCATTGTTGCTTAGCCAATCACCACTGCCAGGCAGAAAATCCACTCCAGTGGCTGCCACAGAATTAATTCGCTCAGCCAGAAAGTCTTCTACGCCATTGAATGTAGCGAAAAAAGCAACTCCGCTCTCCGTGAACGAGTCTCCCGTGACTTCGCCTATTTCTGTAGGAGCCTTGAGCAAATCGTCAACGCCGGCATCTGCGGCTAGGCCGTCAAGAAATGTTTCACTGTCGGTTATTTCGTCGGCCAGAAAATCTGTACAGCCTACTAATTTGTCGCAGCGAAAATCAAATGTGGTCCAAGAATCCGTTACAAAATCGTCACCTTTGGTAATTGCGTCGCCTCTGAAATCAAACTTGAGCCCTATGTTTACGCCATTGCGAACCACGTCTTTGAGGAAATCTGCTAACTCATCTTCAGAGGCTGCTAAAAAACTGCTTTTGTCACAGGAGGCATCGTCAGATAAAAAGTCAGGCCGAAAATCAAATGCGGTAAATATCACCCCAGCAGCGAAATCAAGTTCTGCTAAGAAAGGGAAGAAGAATGGCCCCGGCAGTTCTGGCAGTAGTGACATTTTTTCAAACGACAGTTTAGAGGCATCTGTGAAGCGATCAAGCCAACGAGGAAGAAGGTCAGTGGAAGCTAGCCCACAATTGGCAGCTAGCACCTTTGCAAAGGTTGCTAAGAAACTTCTTTCCCCATCACTGTCTCTATGTTCTCCCTCTCCCGAGAAGACATCGCCTGCTGTAGTGGACACAGCTTCGGTTAAACGCCGCAGTGCATCGCGTTCTCTAGGTGCAACCAAGAAAACTCCCGGTTCAATTGCCGAGTCATTGTCGTCGACCAAAAGATCAAGCCTTCGTGGAAGTCTTCAGGTACTTTCAACTCCAGAAGTGCTTGTTTCCGTCAGGAGCCGTTTGTCTTTCTCCGAGGTTAAATCACCTATCAAGTCGGCGGAGAAATTTTTCTCGCCGAATGAAAACTCACGCTCTGCCTCGTCCACACGGTCGAGCAAAAGTCGCTCTCCGTATCAATCCGACGTTGCTGTTGCAAACTCTACAATGAATGATTCTGCATTGGTCAGCGTGGCCAATGTATTCAAGACCCCCCAATCTCCACGGCACACAAAACGAGTGGCTTCGAGTGTCCGACCGAGACTAAGCCAAGCGGAGAGCTCTTTCGTGATTGGAAGTCCGGTAGCTTCGACAAGCCGTGCATCATTAGCAGGCGGAAGCCCGTGGTCAGCCCGTGCACCGAGAGAGTCTAGCATCAGCCACAGGGACAGCTCAAGCTACGACTTGCAGGACTTGACTAGCTACGATTTCGATGCCGTCTCTACACCAAACCTTAGAACGGAGATGCTAGTTTCTCCCGGGGGAATTGTTCAGAAATCGCCAAAAAATAGTTTGTCTCTGGTTGAAGGGATGAAAAAGCTGTTCCGAGAGAAGGTTTTACAAAAGTCTCCCAAAAATGATCTAACGGATGTCTTTGGGGTTCGTAGACTGATGAAAACGACAACAAGTCCAAAATATGTCGACGTGTCTTCGCTTGGGCCACTGTTCGATACGCCTGAAAATGTTTCTCAAAAGCGAAGAAATGTGCAATTCAGCCATCCCAATTCCCCCCAGATTCAGTGGATATCGCCCCCTAAACGACCTCGTCGAGGTCAAGCTACCGATGTGCATTCTGAAGGATTGCAATCTGTTCCCAAGAAGGGCAAAGGAAAGGCATCAACAAAAGCAAAGGCTTCCCCCAAAGCAGCAACTCCTGTAACACCAATAGAGGGGGTTGATGAGCCTATTGAAAATTCGTCTGAGTCTCGGAAGATCCCAGCTAAAGGTAAGCATTACCTCGTATCTTGTACTACTGGACTAATCCGGTTTTTAGCTAGAAGATAATACTTTTCGTCCAGTCCCGATGAATAATGATAAGCCATCATAAGCCACAGGAATAAATAGTAAAATAAACATCCAGTAGGTAACGAGAGATTTATGCTTTTTGGAAAATTATTTAACTGATAAATGGTTTTTCTGAAAATTAACATGCTAAGATTAGGAAAAGACTTGAGTCTGAAGAAAGTAATGAGATTTATGTTTCTATCTTCCATCACTATCAGAAATGCATGTGGAGCACTTTTATTTGCTCAAGTTTAATTTTATTGGTTGTTGCTAATTCAAAGTATGTGTTGTCAATGCAAGGTCATCTCATTGTGCAACTTACATGTGTGATCATTGGAATTTCTCACTAAACAATATTTAAACTTCATTATGCATGGTCATATGTTTAGACTTTTGACTTCTTGAGCAACTTTATAATTGAGATAGTGGCTGGGTCTTACCTGTTCATTATTTTACTCATAATTATTAAACAAACTGCCCACTAGTAAATCAATTAAATGTCAGTCAATGGACATTTATTACTGGAAATAAAATCCCAGCAATAAGATTTTTACTGCTTTTTCTTATACAATTTAAATGCTAACAGCCCCCTTTTTACTCGACAGGGAAAGCTAATTCTTTGGCCTCATCACCCATTGCTTCAAGCTCGCGGCCAACTCGTGCACATCCGAGCAAGGATGTCGAAGCCACCAACTCGCCTAAACCTACTCCTACTTCTTCAAGGAAAGGCAAAGGAAAGGCCGCTGTGGTTAAGGAATCGCCCGTTCCAAAATTAATCTCTCCCCGCGCGGCCAGAAGTGATTCCATCGAAGTAATTGACATCGCTGATGACTTGCCGACAACTTCAACACGCAAGGGTAAAACTACTGCAAGAGTTGCTGTGCCCGTTGATGTCCCAGAAGATTCTCCGGCAAAAGAGGCTGTTGCTCCGCGAAGAGGCAGGGGCAAGGCGGCTTTAGCTGTTAATGCACCAGAAGATTCTCCGGCAACAAAGACTGTTGCACCACGGAAAGGCAGGGGCAAGACAGCTTTGGCTGTTAATGCACCAGAAGATTCCCCGGCAACAAAGACTGTTGCGCCGCGAAGAGGCAGGGGCAAGGCGGCTTTGGCTGTTAATGCACCAGAAGATTCTCCGGAAACGAAGACTGTTGCACCACGGAAAGGCAGGGGCAAGACAGCTTTGGCTGTTAATGCACCAGAAGATTCCCCGGCAACAAAGACTGTTGCGCCGCGAAGAGGCAGGGGCAAGGCGGCTTTGGCTGTTAATGCATCAGAAGATTTTCCAGAAACGAAGACTGTTGCACCACGGAAAGGCAGGGGCAAGGCGGCTTTGGCTGTTGATGTCCCAGAAGATTCTCCGGCAACAAAGACTGTTGAACCACGGAAAGGCAGGGGCAAGGCTGCTTTGCCCGTTGATGTCACAGAAGATTCTGCGGAAACAAAGGCCGTTGCTCCGCGAAGAGGCAGGGGCAAGGCGGCTTCGGCTGTTGATGTCCCAGAAGATTCTCCGGCAACAAAGGCCGTTGCTCCACGAAAAGGCAGGGCCAAGGCAGCTGTGCCCGTTGATGTCCCTGAAAATGTACCAGCCGTCAAAGCGTTGTCAAAAGCAGCGTTGAAGAGGGCGGCCGCTGATGACTCACCAGTGCCTCGTAAAGTGGGGCGCAGAGGTAAGATAGTAGTAATTCTCTAATTAGATTTCAGTAGAAATTTTTTTAGTTTCAGCTGCTGTTTGGTTTTGTAGCTTGTTGCTGTTGGGTGATAAATTAAAGCACGGGTACACAATGTTTTACATTTCTCTTTATGTATTGCTTCCACAGCAGTGGATTTGGAGGATGCTCCAGTGGCGCTCGATTCTCCTGCAAAATCTCAAGAAACCAGTGTTACTCAATCGCCTCAGAAATCACCTGCACAGACCAAGCCAAAGCGTGGTAAAGCGAAAGCCTCAACTCGGGCGGTGGACGAAGCTGAAGAAGTGGCAGAGTCGCCGAATGTGACCAAAAAGACGAGAGGAAAAACAACAGCTGCAACCAAGGCGACACCCACCAAGAGAGGTGCTGTGAAGGCGAGCACAAAGAAAGATTCCCCCGCTAAGAAATCGTCTGTAAAAGCCAAGGCTGTTGCTGTAGCTACATCCCCTGTGGCCCTCCGCCAAAGCAAGCGTACAAGGAAGTGAGAGATTCCACCCGGTTATTTGGTCTTAATTATTTACTACTTAAAAATAGGATAGAAAAAAAGGCATTTAGTTTCATAAGCATAGTTTTATTTTGTAATTTTACTTGACTATTTGGGGGCAAATGAGAGTTTTGACATTTTCTGTGTACTTTTTAAACTGGAACTGTAATACTAAGAGTTTGTAGTTAGTAATAATTTTTAATATTGCATTTGGAGTGTTTCCTTTTACTGCTGACACCATTCAAGTAGAATTTTTAAATCTCTAATATAACTAGCCAATATTATTAATCGTACAAAATCTCTTAGACTGTTTTTTCAACACATCCTCAGATTCTTATTTTCAACTGTTATGTTCAGGAGAATTTGTGACTTATGGTACAAATTTGAAAACATTTCAACAACATGTACAATTTCTACCAATAATATTCATTTGAATTTGAATTCTTAAGCTTTGATTTAGGTGTAATATGAATATGCAACAAGTGTCCTTATACCATTTTGCTGTCATTAATGTATTAATATTATGTATCTGTCAATTATTCTGACTGCTGTCAACTTATCAGCACTAGTACATAATTTTTCGTTGTGGTTAAGGTCTTTTGATACCTGGATGGAACAGAGGGGAGATAATTCATTTGAAAGCGTTTGCGTGACATTTCCCATGTTACTCCTATGGGAATCATAATTTTGTTGGGGGAAGGAGATAAGCTGAGATCATGAGACCCCACCAACTATCGACCCGGCTTGTTGGCTGTCCTTCCGTAACCCATTTACATTTCGCGGGTTCCCGTTTGCGGGCCAATGGTGCGGCGAATATATTGTAGCCAATGACAGTTATTGTTACTCCCCTCTAGGACATCAAGAACACGATAATATTGGAGAAATCCAATATGGCATATCTGATAATAGTGGTGTAGTTTGTTACTGAATATGTGCTGAAATTAGTAGTTTTGAGTGTTACTGATGGATTCAAGGAAATAGGTCTGTATGGGAAGAATATATTCTAGGCTAGGTTTGGATTTTATGTTATAACGCCCTACCCCGACACTGTAGAAAGCCTAGGTTTACATTTTACATTAGATGTCACACAAAGCTATGCCCACATTTGATCATTTAGATTTCCTCAACGCAATTTCGAATTCGGTGTGATAATTTAGTCAATGTTTCCGTCGAAATTCAATGCAGTTTTTTTCGGTACCAATTCTGTTATGACACGTCCAAGGGCACGTAGTAACACATTAAGCCTTTTGCTGCCACATGTGTCAATAGTAGGTAATCGTGAACCAGTAGTTTGGGAGGTAGTGACTTAAAAATCCCCTTTCCCTTTGAAATTTTATTCGCCCCGTTGCCCATCATTTAAATCTTTATATTGTGTGTATGTATAATGCCTATAAAATAAGCTGTCTATGACAGATCATACAAATTTGTGTATTTGATGTGAGTGTTAACACATTATTTAATGCCAAGAAAGCATTTAGACAGGTAGCATTTATGTCTTATCACCTCTGATATGGTAACCTGGTTTGTTAGCCACAAGTTTGTTTTGTAAGCCACTTAAAACTATAATTACATATACATAAGGAAATAGAATAGAACATCGAATATCACCGGAATATATCGCAAGTTTAGCAAAAGAAGACAGCGAAGAGAAGACATCGTTTCGACTGTGACGAAGACTACAAAAGTGCTATGAACAGAACTGTAATGCGCGATGGTACCGTGAATTTCACCTGTGACTGTCGGGTGTTGAAGAAAATGCAGCTTTTATTGGGTGAGTCTTTTAATACAAAAAGAAACATCTTAATTTGATTGTAAATAATTTTAGGTCTCACAGAAATACACTAGATGTTCTTGGTAGTTTTGCCAAAGTAGTAGGTTACTAATTGCAGTGGTGTAGAAAGAAAAGTCAACGAAATGTTTGTTACCTACATCATGTTTCAAGATCCTCTTGGTTAGAAAATCTTAAAGAAAATGCCAGAAGTGCATGTACAACCTAGGTGTAAACTTCACTTAGCATGTCACCGTTTATTACCTAATATTTGTCTAATCAGAATTTCTTATTGCCCTTAAAAATTTCTGCTTTAGAATAGGTATATAGAGGATGGTGAGCCATCTGTCATTTAAATTGAATATAATATCTGGGTATTAATGTGTGCAATTTATAGTTTAAAGTGAAACTACCTACCACCTACCTACCTTATCTAACAACATATTCCCTTGGAGTTGGTTATAATAATTAGTGTACCTATCTATGAGCATTAGTGGTTGCCTGTCCATACTATAAGAGTTAAGCTTAGTGTTATTATAGTTATTTCAGTTATTCTAGTCAGCTTCATTCTGGGGGTGTTACCCAAGGTAATAAATTATTTCGATTTTGAAAATAGCTTTCTGTGGCTGCCCTCTATCAGTAGTTAATTGTAGGAATTGCAGGATTAAGGAGCTTTTAATACATGAAAATCAAAAAATACACACAGAAATTGCCAGCGGCTTTGTCACCAGTAGGGACTAAATACTTTACAGCAATATTTTGCATCTCAAGCTGGGAACGTAAACAGAACAACTTTTGCAAAACGGTCATTTCATCAATGTGCAAACAATTGAGAAATATTATTGTGATATTTTGACAGAACATTTGCTTAGATGGTAAGATTTTTCTTGAGGTCAGCATGGGACCCAACCTTTTGGTAATTCTAAAATTAATTAATTTTGAGTGATACATTTTCGAGCATCATTTTCATCCCCTCGATTTTTAGTTGTTAATACGAAAACCCTACTTATAAATATTGTACAACATAAATAAAAATTATTATTTGCGTTTTAAGTTGGGCAATCCGCGTGCAATTCCATCTGTTGGATGTGATTTAAATTTCTACCGTTTCTCCCGCCATCTGGCTGGCACCAACCAGACCAACTCTTCTGTCGGTAATAAAATTTACTGTTTTACCAGCTCGTTTTCCTACCCCCTCCCCCACAAGGGGTGCGTAGCACGGAACGAGAGGGTGTAGATAACTCGTCTGCTTTCCTTTTCCATGGCTTTATCAGCGTTCGAATTTGAATCGACTTTTTTGACACTTGTAGCCGCTAGCTACAGGTCCATTTTGCGGCTCCAACTCGTGTCTCTTATCTTATGCTATGCTACCATTCAAATCTTCGCGTGCAATCAATGTCATTCTATCAAGCGTGATGGTTTTGTTGTATATTATCTTAGTTTTGATAGCAAATTTATGTCCTTAAATCATCGTTTTTTATTTATTTCACGTTATTTTCCCCGTAACACAGTGAACGAATTCTGTTGTTGTTTGTGTCAGATTTCGGCGCCGGAACTCGCGCGATTGTCAATGACACCATTTTTCTGCTTTCATAAGCTATTCACAGAAAAGATGAAAGTAAAAGTCTTGTAGGTCGTCGTGAAATATGAAGTGTTCTTGGTCGGAGGCAAGAACACGTTATATTATGTACGGTACGAAACCTAGCCGTGCTCGTAGCGGCGTTAGGGGTAGCTGGTGCCATGAGCTCGAGCATGTTTGCTGTTGAGCAGCTTTCATTAGCGTCCCATGCTTGTTAGTCGAGCCTTAATTAGTTATTTTCATGGACCGTAGTAGCAGTAGCAGTAGCAGTAGGTGGTACAGTCTCCACCCCTATACATAGCTGCGACATTGTCTCAGAGGAATATCGTCATTTAAAGGAGCTACGGACGGTGGTATTATATATAAATTCGAAGTCTTCCTGAATCCCGTGCGTAACACAAATTGCACATTTAGTCAGTGCGGGCTCGATCGATGCATAATATAGCGCACATAATGCACGTTGGGTGTATTGTAATCACGTACATCCACCACGGAAAACACGGCATTTTTGTCACGGAAATCTATAAAACTATACATTTTATAAAGCGAAATGCATTCAGAGCCCGATCAATAAAAGTATAAAACTATAAACCCCAGACAAATGCAGTCGGAAAGCATCGCCATCTTCATTCGTCAATAAAGTTGAAAAGTTTTGCACATAATTCTTTTGAATGTGTTTTTTTTTTGTAATTTTTTTCAACGAACTTCAAACGTAACAATATAAAGCTCTGTCAGTCAGCGAGCGACGGCGCGGGCGGACGACGAATTTCCTAGTGCAGGCCCGAACCACCCCGAACGATATATGGCCCTATGGGAAGCTGCTACCGCCGGTGCCGGCTCTGTATAGAGCTAGATATTGATCTGCCGCCAGCCCCGTGGATGGTAGCATCTTGCAGACCTCCCCGCTAAACGCGTGACGTCACATTTATACCGGAGCCGCGAATTATTTCTATACGGAGTTGAACCGTTGCCGAAATAATTCGCGCGCTGCGTGAAATTCACGCCGCTCGGGATTATCCATCTCTGTATACCTAAACTATACAACACTCAGCTCCGAATGATCTTTGCATTGTTAAGTGCACAGCAAATTGGAATAGGTGTATATCCATTATTTATTCCCTCACTTCGAGCAAGAACATGGCAGTGTTATCATTTCATATTTCTATTTTTCATGGGGAGGGGATGTAATGAAAATGCAGTTAAGTGCGTTGACGACTTGAAGTGCTGGCGGTACGTTCGTGATTATGCTGCAGCCGGCGGATTGCGTTGTTGTCCGGCGGATTGGCGCCATCCAACCCGCCACCGTCGAGAACATGTAATAATCGAATTTAAAAGTTAATTATTATCTCTTGGCATCGAATCGTCGCCGACCCCGTGGCGCTCTAGGGTGGCGGAATGACCACGGCGACGATGACGACATGCCTTATTTCCGATACCAAACACCCTCCGTTGGGCAACTGAATATCGCTTTACATTGTATTGTCGTGTTTATTTTTTTGCTATTTTATTATAATACTTCCAGTCTACTGTCTAGTCTATTCTTTAATTGTGATATGAGTTCACAGTTCATACCGTAGCACTTAGTACATGTCATCCGCTTTCACCCCACCCACCACATGCCTTCGGAGTTTCGGGGGATGTTGTGGTGTCGTGGGGGATAAATATGTACCACCTACACGCACAATCGATCGATCGATCATTGTTTTGTTTGACCTATTTTGATCGCAACGCTTTAATTTCCTGCTTGCTTTCAAGCGCCCATTATTATCTCGCCCGTGATCGCACATGATCGCACGTCTTCGCCCCTGTCCCCCCCTGCCCCCCACGTCCCACGCCCTCCGCACGTGGGTAATGTATGCGCGAAGCATTGCGACGCCATCCAGCACAAATACGCACAAACACACGTGTGTGCGACACGACACGTGTGTGCACGATCTTGCTTTTAAATATTGACAATTCCTAAACATTGCCCAAGAGCTTTGGGCGAGATCGTGCAGGATGGTAATCGTTTTAATTGTATAATAATAGTGGTTTATATTCGGTGAGCTGCGACACCTTTTAAACTCGGTCCCCAATCTCTAGTAGCTAATAATTGGCTCGTGATTTGGTTTTATTGGCGCGGTTCAAGCGCTATATAAACTAGGCGAATCTGCAGTAATTCGAGCCAAATTGCCGGTGGTAATCGTGGCTGCAGGTATCTTGGCTGATACCATGACATGGCTCTAACCAAAGAGTATAAATCTGCTTACTCTATGGTTCTACCTTCTTGCATCTCGGCGCAGGAAACTTGGTGAATACGAAGAAAAGATACGAAGTATGGAAAATAAAAACCGTAGCTCATCATTTCCAAACAATGTTATTTCGTAGCGTCGGATTCAAGCATGCTTGTAACGTGATGCGATTTTTTCAGCGCCCACAATTAGACAAATCGCTGCAATAGTGTGTGTCGTATAGTGGGAGTTGTAGGGGGTGTGGGGAGTTGTAGGGGGTGTGGGGAGTTGTAGGGTAGGAACATGTGATGTAAGGGGTTCCAAGAAACAAGAAAAATTATCTTCTGATTGCGCTGATAATTAGAATGTATAAGGACCGTAGTATACGATAGAAAAGATGCAGGCATGTTTACCAACCGCGTAGTAGATGCAGCATTAATTAACGGTTCAGCCGAAGAGTAAACGCAGAGCTCGATAAATGCTTTATATTGAGACATATTACTGCCATCTAGTCACTACTCACTAGGACGCTAGATTTCCCAGTCCCCCGCCCCCCATGTTCAGCTGCACCGCGTCGCAGGAATGGACCAATTACCGCTCTGTGTGCTTTCGGCAAATTAACTCATTGCCATCAGACTAACGAGATTTATGTGTACCAATCATGGCAAATCTTTATCCAATTTCTGATCGCGTCGCCTCGCGTCGGACGCGATCGATGGTTCGATCGTTGCCAATAGGTCCCATGCTCGCACGGGGCGAGGTACACGGACACAGAACATCGGCGTCCTTCCCAAGTCTCTCCCATGTTAAATTGGCTGAGCGTGGACGTCCCATGCGATGTGACGGGGAAGATGTGTGGTGGACGTGTTTTCATTGGCTTGTGAGTTGGGAGAGAACTACAGGAAGAAGAGTGCAAGGAAGATATTTGTAATGAGGAAAGGAGCGTAGAGAATGGCAATCAAGTTTGACATTTTAAGCAGAACGCGATAATAAGTGCGCACGTAAACTTCCTGGGACAAGCGTGCTTCGCATAAGCTAAGAACGTCTGGTTCGCATTGTTGCGTGTTCCCACCCGCTTGGCAATGAGATCTATATTACGACTGTCCGAGAAATGGCATCTCGATCTTCTCTCTTGCGACTTTCCTCTATACTCTGTGTCAAGATACAGCAATTCTAGAACTTCGCGAACGCTTATTATATTTGCTTTGGGAATTGCGTAAGAAGTTCTTTCGTTTCGGCGATGTTTTTACTAGCGACATAGGATATTGCGGAAAAAAACAGACGCACGAGTTCGAGAATGAGAAAACGCAATGCACCGACTATTTTCAACGAGGTTATTTTTGCGTTGCAAACTCTCTTTTTTCTTGAAGGTTTCTTATATTTGAATTTTTGAGGTTGTTTTTTGGATGGCGCTAAAAATAGTAAAAGGTAAAAGTTGTGAAATATAAAATGTGTGCCAGGAAAATTTATCTGAAATTGGGAAAACTTTTAGTCCTCTGCCCGCAGCCATGAAACGGCAGCAGTTAGCGAAACTGGAAAATATCGCTTCACTCGCGCTGCTCGTTCACTCGTCAGCAATTAACCACCCGAGTGAACTGTGTAAAATGCAAGTGATGACATTTCCGCATGTCCTTGGTTAGCGCGCCATTAAATACCATCGGCGTGACATGCCTCATGAAGATATTATGCCGATTATGCAGCTTCGCCCTTGCGGTCACCGGCAGCTCGGAGCAACCCATTCCTGCCGGGACCAACCCCGTGCCGGCGCAAGATTTCCTCATGCCTAAAAGGTGGCGGGCGGCTATTTCTCTTAACTTATCAGCGCGTTTAAATTGGCATTAGCGAGATCGTACTAGCACTTTCCTAGCCAATAAGTAGAGGCACACATTTTAATGTGTCGCGTGTTTCACATGCAAATCTCATCGGTACCCCGGGATTTTTGTATTAAATCGAGTGATTAATACATGCCATCTCTACAGACTATACCATATATCGAGCCAATATATTCGCAGCCATTACGTTTCCGCGCAGCCTGTAATGACGCGACATAGAACGTTGTCGCATGCATGAGGTGTCTGCACACATGGAGTCACACATTCCCCTGCTTTTGATGAAGTGTGCGGGTGTCGAATCAATTCATCGTCGGCTAATGTGGGGCCAGGAGGTGCAGTTACAGACAAATGATTGAAGTTTCATTTCTATCAGGTTAGTGTTAGGTACCTACCCCAATTCTTGGACTGAACTAAAATCTACCTTTATTTACCGCGAAGAACGGAACTGCCAGGTACACAGGTACTCTTCCTGCAGCCGCCCGCGCTGGGCATTGTAAGCGTTTGCATGCAGAGGTGGCACAGGGGTGTCTGGCGTTCGTGGCGGCTTGCGGGTAAGCCAGGGACTCGGAAAACTTCTGGGCCCACGTGTATGTTCATGCGAGTCGCTGAGGCGTTGTTGACGGGAAACTCTGTCTCTCATTAATCACGGGAAATTTGTGTGCAAATGAAGATGAAGTTATCTAGTCTCGAGGTATATATAGATATAGTACACACACACACACTGGAGTTTAAATCCAATTAGTTATGGATATAGGTGCTTCTGCTCACTATTACTGTACAGCCTGTTACGAATGTCAACGAACACATTTTCGAACCTCTAGCGTGGTGATGAATGATGAACTATTAAACTTTGATAACCTGTTAACTATGATGAAGTATAAATAATGCTGCAGTAATTGCCGGTAGCCAGGGTGGTGGTGGCAATCTGAAATACCTCACCCTCTCGTTCTACCCCAATTCATTCGTTTTGCGGATAATGTCACCATTAAAATATTAATTGTTTCCATATCACCACTTTGGTAATTGGAATGCACGGAACACGCTGTTTTAATTAATCACTTTTATTATTATCTTATTTTACCTCACTGCTAAAGACTGTCACGGGTTAATTCTAACACATTTCATACAGTTTTCCGAGCACACGAAGCCAGCAACACGAGCTCGAGTCCTGCAGGCAAGCAGCCTACACTGGTGGATTAATCACATGTCCAGCTACATTTGCCACAATTTATTTTTCATCGTAACGAAAATATCTTCAAGTGAATTCACACCGAAAATTAGTAGATTGAGAGAAAAATAAGAAAAAAAATACAAAAATACAATCGAATTTGTAACGGACTCGAAAAAACTATACATCATGTGTTCCAAACTGAAAAATGTCATGTTCCGCGAAGTTTACCTACATAAAAAATAAAGTAGTGAATAATTTCCAGTCATTATCTGTCTTCTGAGTTCTGAAAGACGATATTCATACAAAAGAATAAAATCTTACCACCGTTTCGCAAATTCTTTGTGAGGATACTAGCATGTGCTAGAATGATAACAGTGTTAATCCCCCGTTTATGACAATACGAAAATGCCATTCTATGGACCTATTCTACAAATTACACTTAAATGTGTTGCAGTTTTCATTGAATTTTATGTTCTTTTCTTCAGCCACTGCATTTGAAAATTAAACAAAGAAAATTTCTCGCCATTAACTGCAATTAAGAATAGTCAGATAACAACTCTGTAGCCGTTCTCACGTGGTTCTCACCATGGCTCAGCAAAAGAACTTCAGGAAAGCTCGCGTTTCTAGCTCCCTCAGCACTAGTTTAGCCAAGCAATTAATATCTTCAGCTTGTTTTTTAACAATTCATAGTCGCTCGTTTGCGCCGTGATTACATTAATTTAGTCAAACATTAGCAAACGCTAACCAGAACAGTTATGCAAATCCCCAAAGCCAAGCCGCGGGTCCCAGCTGGCCTAGCCGCTTCTAGCTGCATCGTACGCGTCGCCGCTAGTCCAAATACCCCCGTGTTTGCCCTGGCTCTGCCCCTGGCCGCCACAGTCCGTCGTTTCGAGTCCCTCTTCGTCTGTGTGATGACGTCGGCTAGCCGGGAAACACACCGCAATGGCCGACGCCGACGACCGCTGGGCGCCAAAGTAATGCGACTGGAAGATCTATTTTGTTATAATAAATTTATGTAGAGGAGTAGGTCAGACCGGGGGGATTATCCGACACCGTGGTCGTTTTGTCGGCGTGTAATCCATCGCGCTCGCTCTCGCACTGTTTCTGTTGTGTGTCTCCATGTCGCACAAGAATTGTTTTAGTTTTGTTATGCGCCTTTGCTGAGGTGTCGCGTATGTTGGGCGTTTGGTTTTGTGTATAGCGAGCTCGTCGCTATACTTGTTCAGATGAAAGCGATCCGCTTGAAAACTTGGGACGGAAAGGAATATCGTGGCGCGTGCTATAGGTCGCTGCCACGGCGGCGGAGAAACACCTTTATTACTTCATGCCTGTTTAATTTCATGTAAAAAGATAATGCAAGTTATCTTTGAGACGGAGTGTTGCAGGGTGGTAGGGCTGCTATTTTCTGCAGGAGACGTACGAAGGCGTCCGGTGAAATGTAGCAGAAGAATTTTCATCTGCGTTTTTCTTTTGATCATCTCTGTTCAAAGAACGCGTTTCTTTCCGAGACAGTCGAGATATCTAAGAGATTGGATGACGTCCAATCGTCGCACGCGCTCTGTTCTTTGTGCAAAGTAGAATGGAAAACGACAGATTGTGATGGATAAGATGAGGTATATTATGAAATTGTCATTTACAGGAATGGTTATTTGCACGTTTGATACTTCCGGGGACAGCTTTAATAGGCTGCGATTGAGAGAATGTAGATACCCAGCCTCCCAGGTATATAATGGTACAGAGTTAATTGGACTTGTACTCGATAGCATGCCGTGGTACGGAATATAAGTCTTGCCGGTGAACGTGATTGGAAATTCAATTACTATGTCTCGCAGAGATGATGACGCTGTGAATGCGTGTAACAGTCGCAACTGGCGCTTGCAGAAAACCGTTTAAGCCAGCTGGAAGAAAACCAACAGCGTCGAGATAAAAAAAACATTTCCCCTTGTAAATCAAAACGACAGCCGGGCAACACACCCTCAAAATTTGGCGCCTCGGAACCCGATCCTCGTCACGTCTATGCGTGCACTTTTGTATTCCTCACCGCGCCGTGGCGGAGAAAGTTTCGCCGATAATTCTCCCGTAGTGAAATTATTGGGTAAAAGCCAGTATATTAATACACGAGAGCCATGCGTCAACGTAGGCGGGGTGTCGCGGGGAATTGGGGTAATTTCATGCAGTGCGGCCAATAATGATTAGAAGGAGATTAACACCGCGTACGTCCGCAACGGCCGTACCAGCTGACGCAGCCCTGCAAATCATTTATTGATGGACAGCAACGCCTTCCAGTTCTGTCGTGGCCTAACGAATCAGATTATCGTTACTTATGTAAAGCTCCTTATTACTTGATACTTAACGCGTTGCTAATTGCATTCAGGTAAAAGTTTGATGACATTGAAGACTCGTTACTCTAAATATTTAATTGGTTATGTATGCCATACTATGCTAACTTATAGAGCGCAGGGTACGCAGGCTTAGAACTTGCAGACGAGGACTTAGCAGCTAGCACTGCGTATAAATGGGATTTTGCTGCATGAGTTACACTGTTACAGAACTCGAATTTCCATCCGTCTCGTTTGGTGCGCGCAACCTAGAACAATAAGTTGGAATTCGATTGCGGCTTTTCGGGAACTCTGTGGTGTGGGGGTGGGGGACGAGGGGGCTCCTACTCGTGTATACGTCACTGGCGTCGGAAATTGCGTTTGGAATCGTATACCTAGACGCATCCAATAAAACCCGGCTCTAGTTTCCACCTATACCACGATCCCCCTCCCCCCTGATATATATCGTTATTAAAGCTGGTAATTTGGTCATGCGGATTGAACGCGAGATGCGATATTTTGACAGTATTGACCGTCACGTGGTCGTTAGCGCCCTGCCCCGTCCTGGTTCTAACACACGTCAGGTTCCCACACGTCGTAGAGTCCGCCACGGCCCACGTTGCTCCACAGTACACCGCCTTACACCACCGTACACCACCGTACACCACCGTACACCACCGTACACCACCGTACACGAAGCGTCACTCTTCAAGCGATCGCACGACGCACTTGCAGCCGCTCTAAGCGCACCATAAGAGCTAAGAACACACGGCAGGATAGGAACCCATAGGAGACATATTGTGTACCGCGTGGGTGAGATGGCCTTATCATGTGGTGTATCATCCTGGTTTTTAAGACTATAGCGTTGTGTGTAGCAAAGCTATGCGAGGTTTTGGATCGATGCTCAGAGTTCACCCCCTGGTCGCCCCCGCGCCCGCTCACCCCGCCCCCCCCACCCCCTTGTGAGCACCCCCGCCTGTGCCTACCCCTGTGTTGGGGAGGGGGGGGGGGGGGCAACACACAATAATATACTCTCTGAAAGCACGATTCTGCAAAATGCAGATGGCTTATACGCACAGATTCCAATCACTAATTACAATTTACAAAACTCCCGCGCGCGCGCACGCGGGCTGGCTGTGTTTTCAGCAAGCTGTTATCGATACGTGCGAGGGCTTGCGAGCCACACTCGCGTTGCTGTTGATATTTCAATGGCGAACTTTTCAATGTGCGTGCGCTTTCAATACGCGGAAACCGAACGAAGGCAGCCCTTTGTTGCTCGTCAATTTTAAACGTTGTTTGCGGCACTCGTCCCCGTCCGAATGGAAAATAAACGATCCGATATTTATCGAATTATTCAACCCCCCCCCCCCCCCCCCCCCGCTTTGGCTGTTTGAGTCGCATGATCGTCGTATATAAAATATATTTCTTCTAAAGCCATATGTCATTGCTTTTAAAATTGCCATTTCACGGTCAACGAGGATTGAGGATTAAGGACAAAATAAAAATGTGTCTCATCAGGCATTGTTCGTGTATTTGCAAAGGATTGGCCGCTACGTACCCGACACACCGCCTACGCAATACAACCTGCGTCAGCAAGGTCAAGCAATTCTTGAATCTTGCCTGGATGCCGATGCATTACGTTGGGCTCTATGTCGCCTTGTCTTGCTATCCTCTGGCGTGCAGCAGAATCTGCCAAACTCTCTGACCGGATTGGCCAAACAACCTTGACCTTGACTATCCAGGCGCATCAAGATGGTTATTATATCATTATCATCTCTGTTGCCATTCTCTCGTTGCATATTTGCCGGCTGCAGCTCATGCGAACTAATGGACCATTATGCTGTGTCGTAAATTCATGTAATTTGTTGAGACGTTTGCTGGTTTTGCAGTCTAGTTGAACA
Source organism: Nemurella pictetii (assembly GCA_921293315.2). Lineage (NCBI taxonomy): Eukaryota > Metazoa > Arthropoda > Insecta > Plecoptera > Nemouridae > Nemurella > Nemurella pictetii. Next base: position 5,769,143 of record OV121118.1, on the reverse strand, counting down.
TGTCACCAAAAATTCCACCAAATCAGTACTCATGAGTCATGACTCGTCGCTGTGTCGATCAGAAAGCGAAGCGTCGTCATGAGCTCCTTTAATTGTTCGGGCCCGTCGTTTAATTCGGTAAGAAGTGGCATGCACTCGCACCACGCCGTATTGGTGTACCTACTACCTACTGAATCAGAATATGTAGTTTCTGCTTAGGTATAAACTAACCTGAGTTAAAAAATGATGTCGGGAAGACTTTGGGACAGAGTTCGGATGTTCGGGACGGGATCTGTGTGCGCATAATGGCGGAGAATCCAGCCGGAAGCTGCTGTGAAAAGCCGAAGACAACAGGTGGATGCAACGGACAAGATGGTCTCGGTGGCGAAGAATGTCGCAATCGACCCGCGATTGTTTGATCATGGATTCCGCGGCGAGAGACGCCGACTCGCGGTCCACGAGGGTGAAACTGCAACCAGCATCGCACATCCCCTACCCCAGTCTGTCATCATGTCGGAAAGAAAATCGCGGACCTTCGATCTTCGCCTGTCGAAATCGGGAAGGCTGTTCGCATCTGATTGTCATCATTACGCCGTAAAGCTCTGTCACACCCACAGGGAGATATTGACGTTAGTTACTTGGTGTGCTTGTGTCTTGTTCGAGATATTACAAGTCAATTCATCGTGTGTCATGGCAACTCTGTTGGGACTTGGGACTGTCAGGAGGAACGAGGTGTGACTGTAGGTGCGTGGAATCCTCGCTGTGTTCGCGCGTCTCCTGCACCCTTCCATGGCCCCGTCCGCCCCTACCGCCCCCTTCAACCCTTCAACAAGTTTTACGACGCCGTCGCCGGCGGTTGACGACCATAAGCTGATGATTGGTTAAATTTCAACCGCCACGTATCGACGTCCCCGGATGAAATCAGTGATTTAGTTTTGTCGTGTCAACGCACGTGTCCCACACACTTCGCCGCGTAGCACACGGAGTTACGACCTTCGTTCATGGAATAAGATCGGATAAGTGTGGATTTGTAAAGCCGCGCGCGCGCGTCTGCTTCGTAACACACCGCGCGGATAAGTTATTACAAAGTTTTACCTTCATGGTCGATGCAGGACGTGTTTCCCTCGCTTGCCGGGCTACTGTAAAGCTACATCTCTAAAAAGAAGCGATTTTCGATCGGCCTCCACATCAATGGGTAGGTGTGCGGGCCAGAGATTGTGCCGGAAGTCAAACGCCAGCCGCTCATGCATCAAACACGGTCGAGAGGCGATCATTAGGCACTGTAAATACAAGCCTGGCCCGCGCCGTCCCGATCGATCTACCGACCCTGCCCCGCCGACCCTAAGCGACCCTAAGCGACCCTAAGCGACCGCACATCAGCTTCATCAGCTTCGTATCAGCTTCATAAAATAGGCACATTCATCAAGAAGTCTTCCCGCGCCGCGCATTTTCCACGTTTTCCTGAATGTGCCGGGATGATTAATTACTTGTTTACATTTCGCATCCCGCGCAAGCTGCATTGTCCACCGTAATAGAACAGTGCTGCAGTGAATCTTGCCATGCTACACGGACCGAGTGCTCGCAGGTAACTTTTGCCGGGAAATTCCACGCTTGGCAGCTCCGCCGCCGCCGCCGTCGTAGCCGTCGTCATCGTCGTCGTCGTCGGCTCTGGGCGGCGGTGGAGTGAGGAGGAGGAGGTGGAGGAGGAGGTGGTGGAGGTTGCAGCATGCGCGCAGGACACCGCGAGTCCGGGGCATAACAGCAAGCTCTCGATGCCCGCCGCTGAGCTGGTTCAGTCGGCGTCAGACACTCCTTGCCGTCGGGTCACCGAGTACAAGCTCAGCGTCTCCATCATCGTTCCAGCCTGCACTTGCGACGCTCGCTCGAACCCGATTATTATCGACCAGCTATCGAGTTAACAGCCGGCCAAACAATAGGCTTTGATTTGACATTGACGCGCTAGTGGGAGATATTGCAGCGATTTCGATAGGATAAAAAATGAGTGACTTGTGTTATCAGTGATAGCTGCGTTTGATAAGAGGCAGATGCGCGTTGCGTCGGCGGTGATTTGACGTGTGCGACCGTGTGTGGGAAATGTGCGTGTGTGTCTGCACCGTGTCCTCGTAGGGTGAAGGTTTGTCGTGTACTTTGTGCGAGCAGCGAGCAGTGTTGTGTTGCGAGGAACGCTTGGTCGGCTTCCGCGGTGCAAAGTGATCTTCGAGAGCGTCGATCGTGGTTCACCTGCCGAGCGCAGACTGCATCTTGAGCGGTGAGAAGCCAGCCCGAAGCATCACGCCACGGTCCGGGTCCGGCCGTGCCCGTGTCGTGCTAACAGCGAGCCGCGAGCAGCGAGCAGCGAGCTGCTAGCCGCGTTCCCTGCATAATTGTCCGAATTTCATACCTCGCCTGCATCGAGATGTGCCTGCGTGCGCCGCGTACAGTCTCCACTTTCCTTTCAGCCTCGCTCGCTTTCAATTTGAAAATAATACGCACTTTCGACATGTTAATCCACTTCTGCCACTGTGTGTGTGTATATGTACCGCGTGGAGCAGATCAGCTCGTTAACGGCCACGTTAATCACAGGCAAACATGCGAAATTGTGTTTTACTGCGGTGGCCGCCGCCGCCTCCGCCGCCTCCGCCGCCGTCCGCGGAGGTAAATTCGAACGTGACACGGGTCACACTGTAAATAATTGCAACGCGCGAACGAAAACCACGCGCCGAAACATTTAATTAATTAAAATATTCCCGTTGACGTCGTAATTCAGCGCACCGTTGAACTGCGGTCGGACTGTCACCTGAGTCTGCTGCACGATTCCCTCACCATTTGCGTGCATGCGAAATATCGGTCGGGTGCTGCTGGGATCCCGAACACTTGGGTGACGCGCTGCCACGCGAATTGATTCTACACAATATGGCAAAATCGGAATCTCGGGAAATATTGATAAGACACTTATTATCTAACGTTCTGTTGTCCGATTATATACTATAATTCTTCTCTTGTTCGATCTGGACCTGGATACGCATCTATATTAATAGGATGTCGTTATAAAGGCTTATGTATGCTGGGCTACGGCCGACTCCATGAATCATGGAGAGCTTTCTCCTTATAAAGCGATGCCCTAATGCCGTGAGCATCGGAATCGGCTGCCTGCATGAAACTGGGCGCCGACCATGTTTCTTGTGTGTGTCTGTGTGTCAGCGTCGATCTTGTCTCCTATGCTGAGTCGATGACACGGATTGCTGGCATTGATCACCATCCGATGCTCAAAGCACACGCGGCTGTGATTCGCGCTGACGGACGACTGCAGCCACTGCGGTTTTTTTTGGCAAGCTTTTTCCACCATTTCGGTCAAACCGATCCGAGTAACGAAGTAAACTCGTCGAGTAATTCAATTTGTCGCTTCTGCTGGCGAGCAATCCACATGACGACGACTGGCCGCTTCGAGTGGTGCGCTAACGCGATAATCAACGATCAATCTTTGTGCGGCTAATTAGTTGGCGCAGTGGATAGGCGAGTGTGACAGAGCCTTGTCTTGACTGGCGGTAACGTACTTCATCAACGATCAGCTATATAGCGTCGCACGCTCGCTGCAAATGCGAACGATTTACTTAGCGTCTCCGTCTGTCTACATGACAATTGTTCTAGCAGCCGTGTGTACGCTTGCGTTTTCTCTGTCGTGTGTGTATAGTTTCTGTGTGCGATCTGTCATCTGCTCGCATGCATCAATCACAGACGCCGGTCACGTCACCGTGTTCATGCCATGCTCGAGCAAGCTATGCCATTTTGTGCTGCACACAACACAGCACAAAACGCACACAGCACACAAAACACACGGCACAACGCAGCGCAGGCCACAGCTCAGCTAAACCGACGGCTCGACATGCGAGAAATGCTGAAATAAATGTACGACATGATCCGGTTCCGTTCGATATGTTGCACTCTATTATGTACAGTGTATATATGGACGATATTTTTTTTTGGAAACGCAAGGGGGTATTGATTCAGTCAACAAGCTATTGACAAGAGTCTATCAATGTCCATTATGGTCTGAAGCTTTCAACAAGTACGTACGCGCGCCAAACGAGAACTAATTTTCAATTTCAATATTCATGGAAATCTTCGTCGAGTTTTCTTTTTATACGGCCTTAAACATGGCGCGCACTTTTCTACGTCCCCGGCTGGCTTCTAGAAATATGGATTTGCAATGCGTTAGGCTCGGCAGTCAGATTCAATTCCTCCCCCTCGGCTCCCTTTTCCGTGCAGCCGAACATATTTTTTTAATAGGAGCTTGAAAGTTGAAACACTTGGCATTTTCAACGAGACAATAGCGAGTATAACCGCCCCCCCTTTAAATCGAGAATAAAGAGCGGCATTTATTAATTGCCAGCGACTCTTTCATTAGCATGATCGTCCTATAACAACCGACTGTTCGCGTATAGCCCCTTCCCTATCTGCACCCCGCACATCTTGCCCTATCGTGCAGCATGCAATATGCATGCATCGTTAAACCCGCGGCGGCGGCGGCAGCGGCGGCGGGGTGCACAGACAGGGTGGTAGTAAAAAGTGCATTTACATGATATTGCAGTTTGCGTTACGTCCATCGCCTCACTTGGCGTTGTTAAGTCTAATTCCATGGGCGTGGTGTTTGTGTGCATGGCCGTCAAGATGTCGGTGCGCGTGCTGCACATACCATCTAACACGTTTGTTTGGGAAAGCGTCGGGACGCGGCCGGGGAATGCACAGCCGCCGGGCACCAGGTGGCAAGCATCGCGACGCCGACGACGACGACGATGACGACGCTTTTCCGCGAACATCTTAGCATGAATAACACTCGATGTATATTGTGATTTCGCGCGCGCGCCGCGGCGATTGCGACGACCTCCTGGCTGCAAGCCATCGATATTCGGAAGCCTCCTTAACGCCTGCTCTATTCGATAAATCTGTCTTCGCTAAGTTCTTTACGGGATGAGCAATTCGTGTCGTCGCGGGAAACGGGTGGGAGGAGATGCTCTTTGCCGGGTGGAAATCGTCCCGGAAATTGACGGTTATTAACTTACTAACGGAGAGCCGACATGCTTTTCCCTGACACGAGAAAAGTCTTGAAGAAACGCTAAAACTCGCTGCAGCGTTGCTCGCATATACACAAGCGTTCTGGGCTCCGTCATTGCACATGTTTATCATGTATATGTACATGCTGCAACATAACGTAATGCGAAACTACACCAGCGGCTCCCATTGCGTATGGTGGTAGCTGGCTTATAATTATTCATAGTTTCCATGGCGTAGGCGCGTTGACGAGTACAAAGTCAATACTTCCCGAGCCCCTAGTCCATGGAACGCCGCGCGTCCATCCACGATCCGGCAGGGCAGCCTACGCGCGACGTGCCCTGCTTCATATTTCATTGAGACTCGCGGCTGCCGGCTGCGTTCGTCGCCAAATTGATGTGAAATGTCTCCCGATCCGACCGTCGACGGTCGAAGGAGGGTCGGGAGTTGAGTGGTGTTGGCACACAACACGGGCGACACCGATCGGTTATTCGATACCCCCCCGTGTCGGTGCAGGGATCATCTTGAGATTCGATCGGTTGATACTAGACTGCGTTTAAGATGTGTGGATTGATGTGCTTGATGCGCTGCTTCTGCTGCTGCTGTTGCTGCTGATGGCACTGCTGCAATCAATATGTTTGTCGCAACAAAACGCCCAGTGGCACTTGAGAAGCATTCTTGGGGCGCGCTGATCACGTCGTTAGCTGCGACGGGGTTGAGGGGGGCGGGGGGCGGGGGAGTAGATTTTAATGTCGACGCCGATGATTCCCCGTGAAAAGAGAAACCTGTGGCGCTTCGCGAAAGTTTAAATTATACTCGACGCCATAAAATATTATGCAGCGTAAATAAATAAAGTCGAAAAATTGCCTTTGATTCATAGCGCATACATGCGAGGTACGAGTTATAAACTTATAAGCAGACTTCGCGTCCATGCTGAATATTTTATGATCTCCAGCTCTCCATTATAATAAAAAACACTTTCATCCACGAGAACGTGTCTGCGAAACGTTCTGAAAAATGCCACATTTACGAAATAGCCCCTGGTCGTCGTGCACACAAATGCGACTTGTGTTATACTATTGACATTTTGCTTCCAACTAATCGACAGCACAGGGGGCGGGGGTTGTTCACGAGGAAATGAGCTCTTTATTTTATCATTTCCATCGCCGGCTCGTTTTTTTATTTCTTTGTATATCACTTTCGATTAGCCCCTGGGTAGATATAGTACCCGAAGCAGATCAATTATTGAGAACCTCCAACCGCTGCCCGTCAACTTGCATCTGCAGAATGGCAGAGCAGAGTGAAAAAAAGAGTCAAGAAGCAGCGTAAGGCCGTGTAAAAGTGCGACGCCTTGATCTACCTCGGGAACAATGGTGTGCGACGCAGCGCTGGCTTTGTTGCCGCTCGCTACCCTATGCGTCCATATGAAAGCAGTAGCAGTCGCCGAATCGCGCGTCAGACCGCATGCAGATTGCATGGAGTGCGGGAAAGGCAAGTTCCCGCCGCCGCGATGCCCTCTGCGCTCTCCGCGCCCTCCGGCCTCGGGCCTCGGGGCTCGGGGGCGCACAGAAGGGGCCCTAAGTGCCCTTGTGAGCGAGCTGTAAGTCGATATTAGTTCGCCGGCCTGCTCGCTTCGATAACCGCCCGTCTGCATGCCGGGGGGTGGTGGGTGGGTGTGGGGGGGATCCGTGGCGTGCGAATCTAAGGCAAAGCAGGTTGCTGGCAAGACACTATCTGTTCTAGACGAAGGGTTTTTCGCGTGAGCCGAAAATTCGGCTGCCAACGACGAGGAATTGATAAGGGAGGCGTAGCGGGCCGAGCAGGTGGTATTCGTTATTTTTCGCTTGGGATGTCTTTTGGCGAGGGTGAAAAATAAGCGAGTCAAGATCTATTCAGAAAGCTCGCTGTTCTTTTTTCCTCGCTTACCAGAACGCGAAATATATTTTTAAGTATTCTAAAAGTTTATATAATGAGTATTTTTTGCTCAATTTATGGAAAGCCACTGGTTGATAACGAGGAAATTAAGTTTTCCGCGTCGTTTTGGTAAAGAAGCTCCGTGAATTTTCCTCACACACGGCGCGTATGAACGCCATGGCACGTGAACACAATAATCTTGAGTTATAGCCGCTTCCTTCCTCAGTTTCCCGTCCTCTTCTTTTCTTCTGCAGCCGTGTAAAATACTGGCGAGCGCGCCGCGGCCGCGTCCGAGCATAAAACCAATTATTGAGTTTTCTCGAATTGTTCGCCCTCAGCGTCTCGCTCGTCGAACCGGCCTGTTGTTTATCGCGGCCACTCTTTGACACCCGGCTCTCCTTCTTGTTACAGATGGGTTGCTTCGGATCGAAAGACAAACTGTCCAAAGAGGACATGGACTTCCTCAAGTCGCACACGCGCTACGATGAGCCGACCATCAAGGAGTGGTACAAAGGCTTCAAGGTATTGTGCTGCTATCAACATCTGTCACTATCCCATCACCACCCCTTCACCATCACATCACCATCTGTCACCTCATGCCATGCATTGTGTCGCCATTTGTGACGCATCGGATTTTTGCCAGCAGGGGTCAAGCCGGACACCAATAGGTCATTCGTGTATCGAGGGGTGGGTGGCTAACCAGTTTTCAACTATTGATTCTCTGCGAGGGTGTGGGAGGGTCTACTTTCACTCAATTCGCTGGGTGTTACCAAAGTGCTGCTGTGTATTATCGTGAATCATCTTCCAAAACAATTTATGTCCCGTAGCATGGCGGAAAAGTGATTGGAAAATGGAATTTTGGAATAATCTGCAGACATGTCCAATGAAAGTCTGCGACTGTAACCAACTAATGCTTCCCTTTCCACCGATGTCCGTGTCGATGATTGAAAGTAATTATTGTTTTATCCCTCGAGTGTTTTTACACGCCTTATGTTAAAACACTCGAAACTGATAAGCGCAGATTAGCCAACCATTTAATCGATAATGTTCACCATTCGCCATTGACGCGAACTACGCGATGAAACAACTGCGAATGGCGAATTGATTCGTCAATATCTCTCACCAGGATCGGCGTTGTTAACGCATTCTATAACCTTTATCCGTCACTTCAGTTTAATAGCTTCTGCTCGTGGTTTTGCTGCTCGGACGCTGCCTGCGCCGTGCTGGATAATAGATCGTAGATCGTAGATCGCAGAGCATATAGTGGACGAATACGACGTTTTATCACCGACCCGAATGCTTCCAGCATCTCCGTGCTTTTCACGGGAGATATTTTATCACACCCAGCCAGTAACTGACGTGGTCCATGCTCAGGCAGGCAGGCAGGCAGGCAGGCAGGCAGGCAGGCAGGCAGGCAGGCAGGCAGGCAGGCAGGCAGGCAGGCAGGCAGGCAGGCAGGCAGGCAGGCAGGCAGGCAGGCAGGCAGGCAGGCAGGCAGGCAGGCAGGCAGGCAGGCAGGCAGGCAGCACACCGAGCAAATGATCGGCATTTGACAGACATTCGCCCGAGGTTGGCACAAATGTAGGTACGAAATCCGGAACTTCATAACAAAATCAATGTATTATAGGATCTATAAAGATTTCGCGAATAAATAAAACATCGAACGGGTTTTTAGCTTCAAAAACGTTCCGTGGTCATAAGGCATTGGATTTGTTCCTAAGAATAATACACAAAACGATTATTTACACGAATAAAAGAAATGGGATAAACTTCCAAATCCAAATATTTGCAAATATCTCAGTTTAGCATACTATAAAAGTATGTCCGGAACAACCAAGGAGACATCGCCCCGTCTCTATTTCACGGAGGGGTAAAAATGATGTTGAACAAGATTTTGCCGCATTGAGCCCGCGTCCGATAGCAAGGACTCGTATCGTCGCACGTCCATCGCGGCCAGACGCGATGCAGGAAAAGAGGAAAAACTGCACGCACGGGTTCCTGTGCTTCGCGCCTTATCTCAACAACACATTCTTGCATCAGCGGCCCGATGAGGAAGTCGGCGTGTTAAAACGGGCCACGTCGTGCCGCGTGGTGCCACGTCGTGACACCACGCGAGACAGGATGTCCTCGAGTATGGACGGTTGCCAGGGGAACGTTTCCCAGTGGAACATTTGCCGAAGCAAGTGCTCTGACCTCTGCACAGGGTGGTTCTTTGGGCTTTTAGTAATTCGCTGACACCAACCCAACACACAGAGAAAAAGCTGAAAGTGCATCTGTGAGGGTAGCTCTCATGATGGACATTTTTAATCAACCAAATATAGATCATATTATGTAAAAGAATCAACTCATGCTGAAATAAGTTAACTCAGCCCTGGCGGATGCTCCAGGCCTTGCTGAGAACGAATTGTTCTGGAAAATGTTCCACACCATTAGAAAGTACCAACATGCCTCCACTGGCAAATCTTCTGTCGCCCGATGTCCTCGTCGACGGACATCGATATTGGCGATGTGTCCTGCGTTGTCACCCGTCGCTAGTTCGGACAATACGTCAATAAATTGATCGTAAAGTCGTCACTGCTCGTGTGACGCGGCTGTGTGCTTACATAATTGGCCTGGATAATTGATATTTTGCGATGGTTTGCGGGGTAGGGGTTGATGTTTTGTGATGGTGATGTATGGCGATGGTGTGTAGTGCATGCGAAAACGTCGGAAATAACCGCATTCGCTTCAAATGTTCGTCAATTGTGGCGAGTTGTAATATAATTGATAGTTTAATTACACAGAAAATAGCGATTAACAGATGCATTTTATCAGAAACGGGACTTCAGATAAGTTTGTTCACTAGAGCATATTTTATGATGTTGTATACAAAAATAAATAGTGAGTCTAATTTTACTAAAGATTAATGGATTTTACTCATTTACATTTTCCACCTTTGATCATGCACAAAATGGGCTTACCCTTTAGCACCGCGCGTACCATAGATGACATCTTGTTTACCTCAGCTCTACCCACCGATATATAACGGGGGCTTATGTGAGATTACGTCCCAAATAAGCCCCCCGGAGGGTTTTGATATTAATTACTGTACAAATAACCATCATATTAATTAATAATAGTAAGTGATTGTATAGTATTTAGAGAGAAATCATACGAAATAACGATTTAGAATAACTTCAAAGTTTAAATTCAAGAGTGGATGTGAGTTTTGAGTTAATATTTGACTTGCTGCAAGCTATATGATGAACAATTTCCGCGAAGGTTGAAACTAGATCGGGCAATTACCGTCGCGCGGCGGGGGTAGCAGCGGGGAGGGGTCGGTTAGGGTAACACCCCCGTCTCTCCTGTCTCCTGCGGTCGCGGTGGTCCGCCGTGGCAAGCGGGAATCGAACCGTGTCTCCCGAGCGTCCGCCAATCTCGCGAGTTGCCGGTGACGCCTTGATCAATCAGCCGACCCCGTGCTGTAACGTTCGATTCGCAAACAGCGCTCTTTGACCGCCCGGTTTTGTGCGTTACTGCTCGAACCACATGGCAACTTGTTTCCCGTGTCTTGACTTATTAGTGCGTTTTGTTGCATATTATGTTGACCTAACAGTGTTTATTTTTACCACCGACTGATTTGATAGTGCGTTTTTCCTTCTCGTGGGATGCCTCGATATTTCAGTGGATTTTATTTTTTAGATTGATTGGTTTGGGCCAATTCCATATAGTAAAAGGCGTTATTCTATGATATAACTCCATAGTAATTTCCAGACATAAAATTTTGTGCGGTGTACGTTTGAACCGTACAGAATATGTCTTTAAATCATCGTAAATTCGCAACCAATGGAGGGTAATGCAGCAAATCAGTCTGCATGATAATCTAGTTGTTTCGGTCGTTCGGTTGTTATCATATGAACACAACCCCACTTTCCGTCGAGAGGAAATGCGGCTTATCTCGTCGTCCGACAGCCCGTTGGTTGCTTATCGTAAATTTTCTTTGGTCCTTCGCTAACGTCTCCACCTTAATCACAAGCGACACTGTGACAAATAATTAAGAACATTTTTATCGATTTTTTGCAAAGCGTGCGGAACGGTTGACTAGCTGACATCTTCAGGACCCCCCGACAGGATCCACTCTCTGCTCACAACAATTAATCTGCACAAAAGTGTATCGTGCCTCTCCCCCCCCCCCCCCCCCCGGTGTCTCACGCGCGGACGTCGCCTGAAATTAGTCGCAACCAACGCGGATTGTCGCGCGTAATTTGCACTTTTCTCTGCCGGGAAATACCCCCTCCCCCACGGCCACCCGGTTAGTGCTGATGCTCTTTTAATTAGCGCTTTTCATCGCGTTTTTCCAGGCGATCCCCTTTCCTTTCCGGGTCACGGTACTCGTCTACCTCCAATCTCTTCCTCGGAATACGCGCTTCAGAATATATCTCCACAAGACGTTTGGCAGACTGTATAGCCGAATAGATGATTACAAATTAACTGCATTGGAGGTTGCTTTATGCCGCAAATATGCCTATGATAATAAGTCGCAAGGAAATTGGAACAGTGTATGGCCGATGGTCCTACGCGCAAGTTTCCAACGTGGTTGCCTGGCCTCATGAACTGATGTGCGCGACATCGTTCGTTATAGTTCCGCACGCACCCCCTCTCTCCTCGCCAGATGATACGCGCTCTGGCCGCGAATCAACATCTTCACCCGCGAGATTGCTTTCTTTAGACTCAATTTACTGCAGATTTAGCCCGCCGTAAGCCGCGCGCCGCGATTGGACGGCGCGAGAGACAACGTTATATCGGAAATATCCCAATCAATTTCCCGGGACGTGGCCATCTTTTATGCTCAAGAAGGGACGGCTGAGGAACGAGCGACGTCTCTCTTTCTTTTGTGAGCACCCAATTCAATTAATGATGACCCGTGCAGTGCGTCGGTCGGGCGGATGCTAGGCGTATGCATGCCACCCTGCTCGACCCCCGCCCCGGCGACTCGTCCCCGGGTCTATCCCTCATTCTCTGCTGCAGCAGTTGATCAATGCGACGCTTCGGCCCCGGCGCCACGATGTCATCAGTATCGGGCCGAGTCGGAGAAGGTAAAAAAGTAAAAACAGAAACAATCGATGCGAGATTAGTCAGAATGCCGTGGTCACGGATTGCTGGATCGGTGAACGGTGGATCGGCGCCGCTTGCGGTCGCGGTTTCGAATGGAATTGAAGGGATTGCGTGAGCTCTCCGTCGGGTGTATCGCCGGGCTAGGTGAGGGCATGGACATGCGCGCTGCGGTTCCACGTCCGGATCGGGCCCTCGGTGTCCCGGCCCCCAACTGCGGGTGACACGGCACCGGCTGCACCGCGATCAAACGATATTTTTTGAGTGGGTTTGACTAATTTGTTGGAATGACTTTCATAAGTTCTCGCATTAAAGCTCGGCAATTGGTGTTCTCATGGCACCGATAAATATTTGAGTGGCAAGTTTACGATTTAAATCGAGTTTTCTCGGAGGTTTTGTGTAAATATTATACCCTCTTCGACTCTCCTTGCTGGATGTTCCACTTAGTGAGAGCAGAGAAGTGAATTCTAGATGTCATAATTTTTCCCGTAGATTCGTTGCGTTATTGATCTCCAACTTGTGCCGACATCCGTTCAACTTTGCGAGCCGCGCGATGGTTTCCCGACGAGACCGTATTTATATAACTGGATTTCAGTCGCCGCTCGCGATGTTTATTCTGTCCTCACTCTCGAGTATGAAATTGTTTCCTCCTTTGTCAAAGAAAAGACGCGAGCCGGCTTAATGGAAGAAAATGTCATATAACTCCCAATCTGTTTTCCCTTTCACAATTCATTAGAGTACAACCCATTCCACTTTCCTCGCATATCACCATCGCATACTACAACGTACATTTTATCTGTTTGCCCGTACGCATGGGCAGAGCCTTGGCGTAACCAAGTGGCGAAATGGGGGGCACGTGCCCCACCTCACCAAATTCTCAACACTGTAATTACCTTTGTGGTGCAATTTCAACTCGAAAATGTGAAAAATTATCCCACGCTATTGGCGGGAAAAAACGCTTTATACGACGGAAATGTCTTAAAACTTGCCTACATAGTGACAAATCACAGTTGTGCCCAACTTTGTGCTGTTTGCGAATGGGGGTCACTTGTATAGAAGCCCAAACTAGAAGCACAAATAAACTTTTCGCCCACGGCGCAGCGAAATTGGACGAAACGCACAGAAGCATGAAAAGTTTAGAACAAATAGAAATATTGCCTTGGCCCCTCGTCCTGAATTCCTGCGGACGCCGGGCTCCAGTCCGGTGAGAGATCATTTTCTGCTGCAGCAAGGGAGAAACAATTGTGCGTGCGAGCGCCCTCTTTAAGCTGCCCGGTCCCGGCGACCCAACCAACCCGATTTCTTCCACCTCCCCGTGGCAATCCCGAGAAAATTTGGGGTTGGGATTAGAGCGGTGTGTGCGTCATGGGGCAAGAATAGGACAGTGCACAAGTAGTTTCTGAATGCTTCAGTTCCACTCCGCCGCGACCCTTCTTTAAGCTGGAAGGCCTCGGCTCGGGAAACCAACCCCCTGGTTTCCCTGTACACTTACCGACCCCGATGCGCGTCAGGGTGGTCTCGGTCTAACCAGCGCCTGTTTGTCTTGTGTTTTTACAGCAAGACTGTCCCAACGGCCGTCTGACGCCCGCCAAGTTCGTCGACATGTACAAAATGTTCTTCCCGAGCGGAAACGCCGAAGAGTTCTGCGACCACGTGTTCCGGACATTCGACATGGACAAGAACGGCTTCATCGACTTCAAGGTATTTCACCCCTGGACACGTTTAGTTATACTTCAGTTATATTGCACGATGCTTTGCGAATGCCATGCTGTTAAAGTCGGCCGTTTTTCTGTGGCCTTGGTCGCTGATTGGTCTAGAGTCATCTTGATGTGACCTCGACTCTTGTAGGCTGACTGAGGTGGTGTGCTTGTGGTTTATTGCGATCGTATACAAGCAGCCGTGCTTTCGGGAAAATCGACTTTGCATTGTTGATCGTAATCTTGATCTCTGATTGGACAGAAGTCACCGTGAAATGACCTCAGGTCCTGAGGTCCTCAATTGGTCCTGAGGCTCGAGACAATGTTTCTTACGCCGGTTTTCCTCCCTGCGTGCCAACGTTCATAACACAAGCAGTTAGTTTCCTTGGTGTCTGGGGATTATCTCTCAGCTTTTTCCAAGGAAACTCGAGCCGGCCGAACCGGCAGAGTAGATTTCCTGGCACGCCAACGTAACGCACAATGAATCGTCTCAGAATTTACCAGCCGGTTGCCAGCCAGCTGGGCGCAATCTTGTAGCTGATCGAAGATTTCAACTGGCCCGAGATTGTTTAAAGAATGCTGCAGATGTTCGATATCCCCGGGACAGCTAATTGAAAGCAAGCGGCTGGGTGGCCCTAAAACCGCCGGGCAATGAATCAATTCATTCGATACGTCACCGTCTCTGGCTGTATCGACCCGGCGGAAGGTCAACCGAAGATATGTATCGAACTTGATGTCGAGAACTACATAATCGCATTAGCCGCATTGCCTTCTCTTATTCTGATATCTCTCGCTGCATCTGCCTGCCCCCACCGCGCCCATTGGGCGCCACCCTCCCCCCTGTAAATCTCTCCTCATTGAGCGACGTGCCCTTTCGCACACGAACAAATTGGATTCCCTGCCGAGGCTCTTTTTAATATACTGCTATTTTTAGCTCTTTCGTTGAACATCTGTTTAATCATGGAATTAAGTATGGATGATCAGTTTCATATCGAATCAGATTATTTCTTTTCTTAGACGTTCCATTCGGAATGAAGCAATGCGCGCATCAACGGTAATGGCTTTGGTGATCAATCTGTGTAATTAAGTATAGGTTGCTTTTGTGGTAAATTATCATTATAAGTTCCCCATCGCTACTGCTAGTTCCCCTGCAAGTTTGCTCTGAGGTGGCAGCGTACCACAGCTGACTGCACAGTTGCGGTACTTCCAACTTACAAGTATACAGTAATTAGAAATTGTGATCATCTTATATATTCAAATTGTTGACGGAAGCCGTGCGCTGTAGGCGCGAATCTTGCAGACTCTGACAAAGTCGCAAGGTAATAAATTTCAACGTCGTATTCTGTTCACGTAATCAATTCTCGGTTTTCCAAGCTAGATCTATTATTTCGTATGGTTTAGATCTTTAGAGTTTAGACAGATGCAGTTCTGGCATGAGTTCTGTAAGCAGAAGTTTTATTGTGCCCGCCCGACTGCAGCCCGATTGGTCAATGATAAACACAATGAACAGTGATTGGAAAAGTCACGTCGCGATACTATTTCCATCTGGACGCTGTTTAGCAACCCGGCCGCTTCGCCGTCTATTTGGCGTGCGTCCGTGGGCCCCGCGACCCGATCTCGTGTCGAAATATGGTAATATCTTCGGCAATCTGTGTCACCGGCGTGCCACTCGCGGGTGTCATTCGATTAGCATATACGGTGACAAGTGTTCGGGGCAAAAAGAAGATAAGCGAGAAGGACGAATATAGAAATGCCGCGCGATATTTCTCACTCATGGCACTTGCATATTCAGGCTCTCAAGCGCCATCGAAAGCGTCGTCGCGCATTCACATCAAACGAGCTGATTCAATTTTGCGAGGCTTTATGCGTGGCAGATTTTCAAGTATCCATTCTCGCTGCTCGCTTCGAATGTTTTTAGGAAGTTTACTGAAATCCGTCGCGATTGAAATCAGCAAGCAACTTTGTTTAAGTAGGAACCTACTTAGAAAGTACAATTATACCTCCTTATCAACGCATGAGGCTGATAACAATGGAACTAGTACGCGGGGACGACTAAAGTTTTGACATGGCGCAATCCACTAAAAATAATCGCTGGCCACACAACAGAAGGCGGCGGTTGCAACACAAACCATACCTGCGTCTAATGCCACCGTGTATTTGCTGTGGAAACCGTGGCCCCCTGGCCGCCTGATCGATAAGTCGACGAATGACATCACCAGGAGTTGAACCCCGGCCCTCGCTGCTAGCTGCAGCACGGCACGCCGTTCTGCGATCCATTAAACAGATATGATTTTAGGACGTCAATCATCTTGCGTTTGGCGTCTCGGGGCGCCCCATCCATATTTATGTGCGCCCCCGAACCCAGCGCGTGTTTGTCACGTAGGGCACGAGGGCATGCAGCGAACGGGCGGAACTTTTCCTGCAACCTTCATTATCCGTCCTGGGGGCATTGCTTTGTAGTTTGTGTCCTCTCAATTTGCGAAGCCACTGTCGTCGCACGAGTTCCAATTCAATTACAATTAGCGTGTTCGGTTTAAGCGATTGTCAATTACAGTTGCTTTTGTATCCGAGCGGAGATGACTCGAGCGCTACGCTCCTTGACGATCGAGCGAGCTATCGGCGCCGATGACCTGTCCGCGCACGGGCGGCGTGCAGAGTTTTGCCGAACGCTGTCCGCGACGCGTACACGCCGTGCCTCGCGTGTTACCCAAACGTCCGTATTACTTAATTAGCCGGAAGTCGTGTGAAACATGGAAATTCTCTATTCATAAAAAATTCTCCTTCATTTCGCCAAGACGCAAATATATGCTCGAGTCTAGACTTCCACGTTTCTTTTCAAACGGCTCCTACTATATTTTAGAACAATTTCAGCGCTCGCCTGTTTTATAAATCTCGTTTGATTCACGAGTGCAGCGTTCGTTGTTGGTAGCCGTCATTTGTCACTCACCCTCGCGCCCGGTCCGCGGCTATTGTGTAACCGTTTCCTTGCCGCGGAACACGGCATCGCGCCATACACAAATGATTAATTCTAATTTCTTCGGCGTGCGACGGGCGCGTTATACACCGAGTCCCGTCCCTCGGCGTTCCTGCTTCGCCTTGTAGTTATCAACCCCCCCTAACGTGCAGCCGCGCGCGTTGCCGCGCTTTAAACGCCGAACATCGAGTGCTTTTCGAAGGAAAATATCATCATTACCGAGCGTCTGAAGCCAGTAATAACAGAGGGTATTGCACTAACTGCTCTGCGATGGCGGCCCGATAGCGAGTAGGATTCGCGTGCGTCGGATGCCGAGCCGGCTTACTTGTTGGCGTGTTGCGTTGGCTGGCGCCTCCACCGACGCCGACGCCGACGCCGACGCCGACGTCTGGCCGCACGGACGCCGACGCCGATGACGCGTGTCGCTCTCTAACGCCTATAACCCCGACGTTTTCTGTTCGCAGGAGTTCTTATTAGCGATCGACGTAACGTCGTCGGGCACGCCGGAAGAGAAGCTCAAGTGGGCCTTCCGGATGTACGACGTCGACGGCAACGGAGTTATTGATATCCAAGAGATGACCAAAATAGTACAGGTGGGTGGTGGTCGATCGCCGGTGAGAGGTCAATGTTGTTGATGTTGTTGTTGTTTAAGATAGCGGCGAGTGATCTGAGCTCGCTGTCGTGAGATTAGACGGCTATTTTTACTGTCTGATTAGTGGTTGTGTACTCCACCCTCCACGGAGAACTATAAATAATTGGGGAGCCATAACGGCGGCGGCGGTGGCGGCGGCCTGGCTTGATTGGTTTTGCTAATTTCACCCTATAGATGGCGATGGATGGCTCTGTCAAGGTTTATTAATTAATTGTGGGGTAGCGCGTGTGGTTCATCGCAGTACTTGCAAGAACTAATCAATCTCGCTAAAATCGAGACTCATAGATCACTTTTCTTCTTTCCATCTCGCCTTGAGCTGGGTTAATTTCATCAGTCATGGTGTAGAACTTTGTGATCTCTCGACTGTTCTTCACAGACTGTTTGGTTTCTGATTAGACTCTGATATCAGATTACATTCACACCGAGTTGAAAGAGATTTTAACACTGTGTGCACTGAAACTTTCTTGCTCAAAAGAAGCGCAGTTTCCTTTGCATTACCTTTTTAACAGAAAAAGTTCATGCAGTCATGGTGGACTGGATACACCATCTGCTATTTCACTTAGCAAGCTCGGACCAAACTTTCCACAGAGAAAGCAGCAGCTAAAGAAACTCTAATTTAGAATAAGCCCTTGTCAGCCGTGGCAACCCCCAATTGGATGCCGTGAATTACAGTTCCAAGTCTTCATTTAACGAAGTTCTAAGTTCGAACGCGTAAGCGGGCCTGACGATGGACTAATTTACTTTGCTGGAGTTAGTCCTAGTTCTTTGTTTTTGAACTGGCAGCCTGCATTTTAAACTTTTAGCATTTTAAACACAGTCTGAAGCTTCGAGATTAGCCGTCAAAGGAATTTCCAGCACCAATGCAAATAATATTATGCGGCTTGCAAGACAAAACTTTCTAAAACATACATGATGGAAGATGCATGCATTTTCCCTGGTTTATATAATTACCACTCAAAAATGTTAATCGACTCTGGGACCCTAACTCTGGCCGGGCTGTTGCTCTTACTTCTGAGCTTTGCATTTTTGAGTGGAATTAACCAATTTGAGTTGATGGTCTCTAAGGATATGGATCCTAGAGAGCAGAGACTATGCATAATCAGAACAGCAATGGCTCGGAATTTCCTATGCTGCAAGTACATCTCATGTTGCATTCAGCAGAGTCGACCAATGCGTCTGATTGGGACACCGGAGAGAATTGAATTGTTGTTGTATCGATGAGCCATTTCAAAATATTAAGGATTAATAATAGCTCCACAAGACTTGTCATTCCCCCTGTCCCCACCCACTTGTATTCGAGCTCCAAGCAACCTCAATTTGTGATAATATTTATTTAACAATGCATCTTTAAAATAAAGCATCAACAGGACAAATATTTGTATTAATATTGGCAACAACCAACATGTATGTTTCTGAACATGATACCGAGGGAACCCACTGAGGGAAACCGTGTTGCATTTCAAAGTATGGTGGGGTTGTCGGCAGCCATTGACAGCTCGCGTCTGCTTCCAGGCTATCTACGACATGCTAGGAGCATGCTCGAGCAACCGTCCCGCCGATTCCGCCGAAGAGAGAGCCAAGAACATCTTTGCCAAGATGGACGAGAACGGAGACGGCCAGCTCACTCAAGACGAATTCCTGAAGGGCTGTCTGCAAGACGAGGAATTGTCCAAAATGCTCGCGCCGTAATTGCGTAGTGTCGTTCAAACTCGAAGGCAAACATCGAACCAAACTACGACTCGACGATTTTAAAAAGAAAACGACGAAAATGTATATCGTTTCAAATAATCAAGGGTCTACATTTCCAAAGTTTTATATATCACATGTATTGACATTCCAGTTTGTGATATTTTAACCTGTGGTTTATATAAGCTTTACTCTTTACAAGTTCATCCTTCATAATGGCATAAGTATTTAAAACTGCGGATTTAGAGCTGCCGAAAGAAACCCCTCCAACGCTGCACGAGTGGCTCGTGGAGAATTTGCTTTCCATAGGGTTGCTTTTCTAAATGAGTATGCCAATGAACCCAGAGGTAATACAGGCTTGCTCATGGCCTTGGTCAGTACACCAATCAAAAAATTACATGTTTGTGCCCCTTTTTTCCATCTCGAGTTTCATTTCCAGCATTTCAATCTTTTTCCTAATGTGGGTTTAGTTCTTATTCAGTCTTCCAGATTTCTTTTCATAATTCTCGGTTCTCTTTTCTAGTAGATTAATTTCCTTTCCTTTGTTATTTGGAAGCATTGAGGTTTATTTAAACTTCTTGTTAAGTTTGGATGTACTTTCTACTAAGGAGAGGCTGGATCTTCTGCCTTGGATGCTGGAATTAGGAATTAGAACCATCATCAATATCACCAGCGGTGATTCTTTCTGAATGTAATACCACAAAATCTACTTGCCTTCTTAGCTCTTACAAACTTATCTGATAATCGGTCCTATAGCGTGTGCTCGAAACAAGCCAAGTAGATCTACTCTGCTAGCCAATTTGAAGTATTTCAACTTTTTAATATCATAAATAATCAAAGTATGTAGATAAATGCACAACCCGGAACAAAGTCAATATTGTATCGTGTAAGCAAAATCTTAGTGAGTAGGTACTCTCCAAGAATGGTGTGTGTAGGATGAATCAAACGCTGACATATCTTTGATATTTTCCTAGGTCTGCATGTTTCGGCAGCGTACTTGCCACGTAGGTGACAGAGTCAAGTTGTCCATGTTTCTGGTTAGAATATGAGCCAATAGATTCGCACAAGTTCTACCCATATGTCCACTAAAGCACAATATACTCTCGCTTTGCCATGAGTAAACAGTTGTGTATGTATCAAATGTGTTGCTACATTCATTGTACATACTACTAACTCTCGTGTGAGACAAGATTCAAGTATGCGTTGCCGGTATTTGTAAATGGCATTCATGGTATTGATGCTAATAGGCCTATATTCTTGAAAACTTTGCCTGGTTCATGGCTTTCTTTGTGTACCTGTGTGGTTTAACTCGTAAGAACGTTGAGAACATAAAGTAATTTGTTGTTTTAATGTATGTTTATTATTAATCCTTGTTGGACGTTGGCTGTTTAAATCAATTTTTCTCGTTACCGAGACTCGATGTTTTTGAAAACAATATCTCTGCCTTTAAAGAAAATAATTTCTTAGCTGTTTCTTGTTTAAACATTTTATGGGTGTTTGGATATCAGCTGCCAACATTTCAATTTTCAACCCATTGAGGAAAAATTTTGTCTGAAATCTACGCGTTGGCAGCTTGTTGCATTAATGTTCGTAATCTTTGCATATTGTGCTTCGTAACGGCTTGGTGTTTGCTGTTCAACTTGTTTGGCAGCTTTTTCGGAGAATGTTTCAATTCACTGTTATAGTGTTTCTACATCAAAACTGGCAATGATACTCAATTTCACTTGTACAATATTCTACTCAAAGTTTTCTACTAAACAAATTCATAACGCAATTAGATGTCCAACCTTTTCTTTCTTCGTAACTTGTAAGTATAGATAAGGCATTGCAATCGAAAATAATGACACATTTCTCGGTCGCTCGCGGTAGTCTTAGATGAAACATGCTTCTTGACTCACTTACAACTAGACGAGAAGGAACGTTTGTCAACGCACTTGAGACTTCTAGGCAGGGGTAAGGCAGATGAGGACAGGGTATTACGTACTTTGTTGTTTCGCTTGGCAAACATATCTGAGACAATTTAAATGCCAATTCATGAATGTCTGCTTGCACAATCATTTTTATCTATGCGCTGGCTGGATCAGTTTAGTGTCGACTGGGATTGCTATAGTCTATAGAATAAGGAATAAGAATGTTAAGTCTGGATATCAATTCTACCTGTTGTATCATTGGTATCGTCAAAGATTATGCACAAAGCTGAAAACTTAACCTTCGTGTTTCATAATAATTGTAGACATGAAATTATTTGTAGGTAATGTTGATATGTGAACCTAAACAATGTTATATTATTTTTAAAAGCGACACTCGTTTTACTTTATTACAAGTTCAAATAAGTCGCTGTGCTGGTCCATCCAAGATGCATGAATGCTATACATTTGATTATTTTATACTTTTATACTTCAGTTGTTTTTTTTTTACACAAGAAAATTATTACAATCAACTTGTAATTTTTGGCAGCTATTGTATATTTTGTGCAGAAAGTTGCTTTGTGCACCTTTGTTGCAGTTATTTGCCCAAATAACCATTCGTGTGCATTTCGCCTCGAATCTTTCTGATGCAATTTGAGAGGAAAGACGAGCCAATAACAGAAAGGGAAGCATTCAACATCTTTTCTTGTGATAGACTTAATCATCAAATTGTCTGTAACTAATAATAGCAAACTGGGCCACCTTTCCTCACATACTTTACTAATGGTCTGATGAGTAAGCAATGTACATTTCAGTACCTAAGCAAATATTAATGTTATGCAAATAAATAGGGCCTATACTTAGTAATATCTGAATAGGAATCAATATAATGTTACTCTAAGTTATGGTCTCATCTGTTTGTATCATGTATGATAGACATTTTATAAAATACCCGGCGTTTTTCTTTGTACAGCTAAGAAAAACTTCAAATTGCTTTGCATGATCAATTATATTTGTAACTAATAAGAACATTCATATTTCATCTCCAGAGCCAGTGGAAATATCTCGCATGTTGTTTCATTCGATATTCATTGCTGTTTTACTATGTTCGATATGGCAACTGGTATTTGTATTTGTTAATCATCATTGAGAAAGCTAGTTTCGGCACACAATATAAAGATGGAGGTTGGGCACAATCAGCTGAATTAAAGTCTCGAATCTTGTATTTAAAAATTGAGAATATAATGACCAATACCAAAATGATGGTAACCATATTTCCACCCCCTCTATCACCTACCTAGATTACAGAGTTGCATTAATTTTCCGTTGGGCACATGTGCCCAGGGTGTAACAAATGTGATAATATGTTTTGTGTTTCAGGTACTTCTATCTAGTCATCGCGTGGGAATATTGTAGCTCGTAGTTAGACAGAAAGCGAGTCAACATGGGCAAAGGCAACAGTAAATTGAAGCCGGAAGTGCTGGAAGATCTACGTCAGAACACGGAATTTTCAGGTACCCCACTTGAAACTAAACAATGTTTAATATCACTTTATTTTTAATGGCATTTTGACGAAACCAAAACATTTATAATAAACCCAAACATTCCGCTATTTCAGCTCCAACAGAATTCCGTGTGAATAAACATTAATTTGCTCGCTATTATTTTAATTTTTAATTTTTCAATGGGGCAATGTAAAAATTTCAAAAATTAAACCAACCCTTTTCATTTCATTGTAATCCCTGTGTCCAATTTCACAAAATAAGATGTGATAATTAATTACAGAAAATCAGTGGTTTTGTGTTGAAATTTTTATTCAAATTGACAGTTGCAACTGAAAATTGAAAACTTGTAAAAGTTGAACCGAATCTTGACTAATTACAGATGCGGAGATCCAAGAGTGGTACAAAGGCTTCTTAAAGGATTGCCCGAGTGGGCATTTAAGTGTAGAGGAGTTTAAGAAAATTTATGGAAATTTCTTTCCATATGGTGATGCTTCTAAGGTACTTCATATTAATTTAGTCCTACAACTATATTCGATTGAAATTCGAGAGAAAGTATCAAACAATGAAAACGTCTTTACAGTTTGCAGAACATGTTTTCCGCACTTTTGATGCCAACGGTGACGGCACAATTGACTTCCGGGAGTTTCTTTGTGCTCTCTCCGTTACGTCACGCGGAAAACTTGAACAGAAGCTGAAATGGGCGTTTAGCATGTACGATTTGGATGGCAATGGCTACATTTCCCGCCAGGAAATGCTGGAAATAGTTACGGTAAGCACCTACCGAACGTTGTTTTCGCTCTGACTTGATGCTGGCAAAGTAGCGAAAACGAGTTGATGTGGATTCAAATTTCGCCCGAGTGCGGTATGTTTTGAAGCACGACGTACGATTGAAAACGTGTGGCGAATACTGAATACAAATCAGCATTTTGATCAATTTGACAGCAATAAGTGGGTGTAGATATTTGTTTTATGTTCCATGCTGGAAGTTAGATCTTCACCTTTCTTCACTAATACATATTATAACTCCAATACCGTTTCTAACACCGAAGCTAATACCAACGCTAACTTGTTCCTTGTACTTCTGCAGAGCGTTACGTAGTGGGTACGACAGGTACTTTTTAATGGATTTGCCCCTTTTTTCTGAATCTTCACAGTGTCGTTTGAATTTTTATTGTTACGCTTGATAAAAATCATTTGTTACATGCACCCATTCTTGATTTTCAATGTTACGTTCAGAGTTTTGAGATTGTTTTTAGTGGGCTGTTTCGAATTAGGTCTCTTTTTACTCTCAAACTTTCTTACACTCGAATGCTCCACGCGTAACCGGCACTTGTTTCATGAGTCTCGTCGTTCGTTCAGGCAATCTACAAAATGGTCGGCTCGGTGATGAAAATGCCCGAGGACGAGTCGACCCCGGAGAAACGTACCGATAAGATCTTCCGTCAGATGGACAAAAACAAGGACGGCAAGCTCTCGCTGGAGGAGTTCATCGAGGGCGCCAAGAGTGACCCGAGTATTGTACGACTCTTGCAATGCGACCCGCAATCGCAGTGAGTCCTTCCTCTACGTCTTCGCCGCGATCGCCGTAAGTACCGCGGCTCGGCAACTGCCCTCGGCACTCGTCGGACGACTACAAAGACGACGACGACGACGACCACCATCCTTTCATTATTTATTCAACGACATAGACATATTATATATTTACGTCTTCTAGAATGTAACGTTTTACCATGGGTCTTCGTCTCGGGGCTGGGTTCGAGTGATGCGGACAGTTGAAGCACACTGTGCTTGCGCGACGAGCCACGATCGCCGGCCGGCACTAAATTTGATTTGTTCAGGCCGTACGTTCCCGACTGCAGGTTACTTGCTCTCATTCAAGTAACGACAGAATACATACCATCTGTAATTAAATATTAATATAAATGTATATATATATCTATATCTATAAATATATATACACATAATAATATATATACCTACATTAAGATTAGAGGTAGCAAGTGTCTTCTACATGATCTAGAACCGGCTACTTTCGTCAACTCTTCAACTTTCATTTTAGTTTCGAATACCGCTTTCCGTGAACAGTGTTTCTTGTTAAGTGTAGTGTTCTGTTTTGAAATATTGCTTCCATTTTCTACTATCCAATGCACAAGTTTACTCGGCTTCTAATGTTGTGCGTTGAAATTGATATTTTTAATTACTAGTAATCGTAATTATAATCTAATGTACGGTGTGACAATTTATAGTACCTAATTAGTGTTACTTTTCTCTGGTCCTATGTGTTTCTAGTACATTTGAATGTTGCACCCCCACTTACGCTTGAGTCAACACCCCAGTCGATGTTAGTTTTGGAGTTGACGAGGATACTTCCAGCCAACCTGTTTGTTTTTACACGGACATCCGGTTATCTGTCTGTCGATTCGCGTTCGGCCTGCTCTGCGCGGAAGCATCTCCAAGCGAACACATTTCTTCGGACAGACTACTTTCGAGGACATTTTATTTATTTTTTATTCCTTATTTTTTTAATGAGCAGTATTTAAAAGAATTTTAAAACAAGTCGAAATATTCGATGAAAAAAAATATAAAATTATAACAATAAGACGAAAAAGCACGAATGATTGATTGTGAGTGATTGTGTTTACATGTGCCGACTGGGTTGAATGTGGCAACTTACAAAAGGTGACCTTTTTATGTTGTCTGTCATACCGAGGCTGTAAAAAGTAAAAAGTAGCGCGAACGAACCGATAGGTTTCTTGTCTACCCTTCAGCGGAGCTGGAGACCCACCTAGCCGGGGGGGTCTTTTGCAGACGGTGCCTTGATACGTCATAGCTAGCGTCAATAGACTTCATACATATTTAGATGATAAAATAATGGGAGATAAATAGCAGCCACTTGCGTTACTTGCGTTGCAGCCACACGTTAAGGAAAAATCCGGTTTTTTAGCAAGTTTAAAAACGTTTTAAAACATGTACACGTACCGAAGACTGGCAATTGTGGACTTCGGCAGCCGACACCGATGCCTCAAAGTCCGTGCAAAAAGTTTTCATTCTAAATAAAATTCAAGGTTTCAGTTCTTTAGCTAGCTAGAAAAGAATAACGGTCAGTAACTGATAACAATATCTAACTTAATTGTTGACATAGGGAAACAATCTAATTCCAATGTGATGGATGTGATATGATCTTAGATTCTCACAGTTCTTAGATTCTATTCTTAGTTCATGACACGTGACCTCAGATGGACACATTTTTGTTGTCAAAATTGGTGCGAAATGTGCCAAACGTGAACCAAATCGGAACTCGTATATCAAATCGTATGTTCAGAAAATGCATTCAGTTCGTTGTAGCATCAACCTACTTTACAATTTTTTTTACTAACGCGAGACATAAGGCACAATGCATAAGAACTATTTCTTAAATATCTTTCAACTCTTTTTCTAAGAAATACTGACTGGGAGAATTTGTTCAAATTCCCAGTCGAATATTTTGAATCGGATATTTCGAATCGATTTTTCAAGCTAGCAAAGTCCAGGTGGTCAAGCAATCTCTATAATATTGTAACATTATTATTTTCAGTGAAATTTCAAGCAAAATTGCGGCTGAACGTGGTTTCGAGCGTCTATTTCAGGAGTTTGTGTAGGTGTCTGTTATCCGTGGTTCTAGTCCGGGTTGTATATTGCCACTTTCTCAGGAATCACCGCGAAACGAAACAAAGTCTTCAGCTTTTTGTCGAGCAGGTGTTCATAGCTGAGATTTAGAGGTACTCTTCCGTTGTGATAACTTAGCGATGCCAAGGTTCACAGGCTGCAAATCCAAAAGTTGCGATGATACTTCATCTAAAAATACTGTATCGTGCGTACGTTTTTAGAATGGTGGGGCGAAATCTTGCAAAGGATATTGCAATGTTGGTAAATTTTGGTTTGCCTGAGTGAGAGTGAGAGGGAGAGAGCAAGAGAGCGAGAAAGTTAATGCCAGGAATGTTTGCCGGATAAACGGAAAGGTGTTTTTCTAATTATCTATTACCTATATTCCCCAAAAAATAAATTATTAGTGAAACTTATGATCTTATCCTTACCAATTGCGTCATTCAATTACT
This sequence comes from Nemurella pictetii, assembly GCA_921293315.2. Classification (NCBI taxonomy): domain Eukaryota; kingdom Metazoa; phylum Arthropoda; class Insecta; order Plecoptera; family Nemouridae; genus Nemurella; species Nemurella pictetii. The sequence goes on along the minus strand of OV121118.1, from coordinate 5,742,595 downwards.
CTATATATAATGTATTTCACTTCGAAGATAACATAGTACCAACTCTTTATACTATCCTCTCTTTGGCGATTACAAAAACTTGAGTCGTGCAGATTGCAGAATGCAAAACGGGAATGTTTGATTTGATTTGGCAGTTGTGGGCATTTTGAATTTTTAACACTTTACATCACCAAGTTTTCATTTCGAAGCGTTCATAAATGCACTGGCGTTATTTTTGATTTTAATTTGGTTGATTATAGCTTGAATTTAATCTTTAGTTTGAATTCACTCTCACTTTCGGTGAACGTAATTTTCAGTTGATAGGTTGATACATTTTCCAGCAAATGTCAGATGCAATAAAATTGAGGTGATGTAGCTTTGCAAGTATATCTTTGTAATTGCGTAATACCTAATTATTTGTGGGTAGACGTAGAGTAACGCGACACACATGGTTGTCTTCATGCAACACACGCTCAATGTAATATTGCGTCAAAGTTTCATTCGATCGCAAAAACCCACACGAGTTATGGTTTGTTCTAACAATTAACTTCAACAAAATCTCGGGCGAGGCATTCATTCAATCTGTCATGAAGGTATTTCGTCGGCTTTCTAGCGTGCTAATCTTCCCTTACCGGTTTCCAGCATCCTCGTTTCACAACGACATTCATCTTGTACTGCATTTCTAATGACGTGTCTTACTGTATTGATATAGAGAAACTGTGCATCCAAAGACACTGTGTTGTATCTCCATCATAGATAGGTGTAGTACTTAAAGTAATAGCTGTCAGGCGTGCAGGTGTTCTTTTCCATTCATGTGTTTTCTTATATAAATACAAACATTTTGCGAGAAAATTTTGCATGGACAATTATTTCTCAAGGCCTAATTTGACAAAGAATCAATTAATATCTAGTCAATATAATAAAGTGTCAATAAACTTATCAGTGTGTCGTGCTCGGTGCATCTTGGCGGACTGGCAAGTGACCATGTACTCTGGAAATGATCGGTGTCACTAAGGGTTGAGAGATGTACATTTCACGAAACTTTATCAACCCATTACGAGGAAAAACTATTCTTGGTTAAGTTCATTTATTGTTTCTAGATTAACAGTTTATAATAGGACGGTCTTTATATATAGTTGTAATGTTCATTTCGTTTTGAAGATGTTCATAAATTGCGTAATCATATTTTGTTCGATGTCATCAGAAAATCTCGTACGTGGCTCAAATGTGTTACCCGTATTTGCGCTTGATTCAAAATCATCGTCATTCAGAAATTTTTGCGTGTTGTTCATTTCAATGGAATCAACTTGGATATATTATCTACCCTCCGCGCACATGGGCCAGAGTTGAAGGTTTTGTGTGCTACGTTTTCAACTCTGTATGGATTTTAAGTGTTTCATATTTGTTAAATGGTTTCAATTCTGCTCGTTTCACTCACATCGCGTAATCTTGCTGGTAAAATTGAAAATAGATCATCTATGATTCACATAATTCTCGCTCTGGACTACAAAGATTTGTTTGCAAACGCCGCTTCCTTAACATGAAGGTAATCGATTGCCAATTTAGATTCACATTTGAAAGAAAAACATATTTGCGGTCGTCTTGTCTGACGACACGAAATTAATGTCTTGTTATGCCTCCCCGCTCCCCACACAGATGAACTTTTAATTAATCGCATGGAAGCTGCACATACTTGATGCACATTCCTGAGTGTTTCATTGTGCCGACTTTATTGTGAAGTATATAAAGTGTGTCTCGAAATCATGATTATTTGTAATCGTTGCCTTTAATAAATATTATTAAAGTGTTACTCAAATATATTCCATTTGTTCCAAATCCTTGTACACGAATGCTCCCGGTATCAGTATCAACTGTCGCTCGAAGAAACTTGATGCTTGATGACATAAACTACATTGTGACATTAGCGGTACATACACAAAAACGTTTATTTTTTATACAAAGTGGGAGGCATGGTAATTGGTATACGTATATCGCGAACTGTTGTCTATATATACTCTTCTACATTAAAAATTTCGTGAATATAGGCCTAGTAGTATTAGTGGTAGAGCAGAGTTTCCATCGCAAAATCCTTGGAAATTTCCTCGGCCACTTTCACACAATGTTCTTAAATGATGCAAAACTCATTTTTGCAAAGCGATTTCATGTAGCAGTCTCTTCGCATGCTTAGGCACCTCGGTACCAATTCGCACAGAACGTTCGATCAGTTCGATCAGATGATGATGATGATTAAGAGCAGAATACACGATCGGTGGTAGAAGGTGGAGTGACGGTAGAGTGCCAACAGCAACAGCCATTCGACGGCTACGTGCTGCGCTCTCGACCCGCTGTTCCACGTATCGTGCTGGACGGCCGCGTGGTACTCTCCTGGAAGCAGACAGTCGTCACGTTCCCATTTCCCTTCGCCAGTCCCGCCACCGCCCACCACCCACCACCCACAACCTCCGGCCACCGTGTTCACCCAGTTCACCCTCGGGAACACCATGGCGCTGGTGAACTCTGCGTGATGTTCGCCAGGAGCATAACAAGCTGGCATTAGTTGCTATGGATCGGATTTCTACCTACAGTTAGGTCCATTCGTTACTCGAGAAGAAAATAGTCGAATCATTAGACGCGTACTTTCATATGGATATGGTTTCAATGATTTTTAATCTATCAGTCATTAGTAAGCTATTGAAATGCTTGTGATGCACACAAAAGGTCATTATTACTTGTTTTCTATATTGTTTTGCAGACGAATTGTTTTTTCTTAGGGCAGAGTTGGTAAATAAAAAGATCTCCTTGTCGTTCGTATAAAAGGAGATAAAAGTGTTACATGTAAAAGTACAACAATTCAGAAGTGGGATGTCGGATGGTATGTGATTCATAATCAAAGAAGAAAAAATGTATTAAAGTTAACCAGAAGCAGCAAAATTTTGTCAAAGTTATCAACAACAACAAAACAAAGTTTTTCATGAGTCGTCGATCAACTTCATCCGCATAGCAAGATGGTTTCGTATACTTCTTGCTGCGTTGACAGCATTCTGTAAGTAAAATTTTCTTTTGCATCTTTTTTTATTTGGATCTGCAAGAGAGTTGATTTGATCGGTTGTGGACGATCATGATGATTCAATGATATTAATATGTAGTACGTAGTTGAAATGATGCAATGATAAAGTGGTCCAGCGTTAGTGTAGAAACCACTTGGTGGCAGTGTCCCCTAAACCCTATACATCGGTTGACGATCACGATTCACGCGTGTCGGTGATCGGTGATCGGTGATCGGTGTCTCACCGTTGAGGATGGTCACGTGCACGAGCACCGAGAGGTTCTTGGACAGGGCGCACGCGTACGTGCCGCTGTCCGCTTTGTTGGCCTTCGGGATGACGAGCCTCGAGTAGGTGACGCCGTCCAGTTGGTCGCTGCACAGAACATGGAACATGGAAAATGGAACATGGAATATAGAAATTCGAATATTCGAGCCTGCAGCCTTCTAATAAGAGCGTTGCTGTCACATGCAGGGGATTAACCACATTATTGTACTAGAGCTAGCACCTTTTTATCAAAGTACATTTTGATTCACTTCTTGATTGCAATCTTATTTATAAGCAGTCATTGCGATCACTTCGTCGATGCGTAGCCAGAGTTTGACTTTCATATTCCCGATTCCGTCGCTGCAGAGGTAGCAGTTGATCTTCTTACTATAACAACTATTGCGTCAATCGACATGGCGCATAAAATTAGTAAAGATTTTTCTAAAGTTATGGTGATTATATAAATACTGATACACATTTTATACCATTTATAAGTGACTCGCGATGATAAGAAATGGATATACTATATGTATCAACACATATTTATTCCTACCTGTCTACTTCCGTAGAACGAATCAATGTCAGACTTTATAAAGTGATAATGGTGAGTGAAACAACGGTGAGTGGTGGTCACCTGACTTGCGAGGTGAGCTGCCCAGGGAGCGTCCTGCCGTCGCGGTACCAGCGCACGGTGTCCGCCTCGGCAAGGGTCGTCACCTTGCACGTGAGCTCCACCTTGCTGCCGGTCTTGTAGTAGCGGTCGTGCACCGAATGGCCCAGCTCATCGACGATCTTCAGCTCGGGCGCTGCAACCACCGGAAACCACCGGACACCACGGTCAAGATCCCTGCGCTTCGGGCGTGGAATACTTCCCAGAATAGCTAGTTCGTCACGCGGCTTCGAACATTTGCCTCGGCTGAGTAAACTTATTTCTGCACGGGGTGGTTCAGGCTAACCTCCATGGATGAAAACTCATCTCCATGGTTGCTTCTGTTTTCTTCCTAACCGGAAGTACAACATTGGACATTGTAAAACTGGCCCGCAGTCAATTAAAAATATCTATCATAAGAGCAACCATTTCTATTATTTTTTTCTCTATTTTTTGACAAGATGTCGTCGAAATTTAAATTGCCGACCACTGGCTAACCACACCACCGGCTAATCGTGCTGCGCGCACCCCGGGCTTGGGGGTGACCGTGATAAGCCACCGATGGTGAAACTCCGTGATGGGTATCTCATCCGGAAGTTGCGACGTTCTTCTATCTCGACCACCTTGGCCGGAAGACTCGGGGAATAAAGAGCGGAGCAGCAAATTAACGCGGTGCATTTCCTATTTGCAAATTTATCGTTTGTCCAGGCGATCCGTCGCATTCACTGGGCCTAGCGGCAAGCAATCTGTTTGTGTGATAATGTGAATATCCTGTATAAGCAGTTTACCAATTTATCGTGTGTTTCGACTTTTATTATTTATTGCCACTGGCACTGACCGAAAAATAATCCAAGCCTTTTAAAGTAAAATAAAAAATCTTTGATTTTTGTACTTTTTCGGTAAGGAACGTGAAACCGACGTTTTAGTACCGATGTCTGAGCGATCTTCATGGCAATGAAGACCCTTGAGAAAAAATGGCGCACGCGTCACCTTTGACCTCTAGCCCTGGGCGCCGCGGGAATTTCCCTGCTTGGAAACAACCCTGAGGTGCTTGACAGTCACGACCAACTACCGGACAAATGAGTGGAGCCCCGACTGCTTACGTACACACTCTCCCTGCAGCTGCACTCGCAGCATTCTCAGTCGCGACGCTTCATTCCTAGGCGTCTTTTCGCGAGGAGAGCAGCGTATCAACTAGGAGCAAACTAAACTAGGTCAACTTTTTATCAGAGATTATAGTCGTGATTCATGCTTGCGAACAGATTGGGCACTTAGGGTCGGGCTGCCATGTAGAGTGAACCTGGGGCCCTGAGTCAACAGATGAGTGATATCCGTGGTCAGATAAAACAAGCTAATTTCACCGGCCACATGTTTATGGAAAATATTAAATATTTAGAAAAAATATCAATCATTTTTATGTCGGTGAAAATCGTGCGTCTCTTTGATCGTCTGGCATCCTCAACTCAAAGCATGTTCGAAATCAAACATCTCGGACGGTTGCAAGTTGCAACTCAAATACGAACGTCGAAGCCGAGATATAAGTTGTAAAAACTTTTTGCTTCTGGCTTGCCGCAATATTATATCTGTACGCAATAAACTTGTTGCCTGATGCCTGGTCGATGTTATCCACAAGTCCATGCAGAAATCACAGTCTATATTTACACAACGCTAAATGTGTCTATCAAATGCTTTTTTACGCCGTTTTATTGAAGTTTTCACACTTTGGATGAATAAATTGAACTAATGCTGATCGCTTCCTGGCGACTTCGACCCAATATCTCAAGTTCATCGGCGTGTTTCACATTTCCATGGCGATCAGTTTCCATTTCCCAGCACGGAACTGGCAGGCACTCGACTCGTAATTCCATGCCGCGTTTCCCGGGATTAGCCTAGATTTGCCGAATCGGGCCTCGGTTTCCTCGCACGCAATATCGATATTCGGAATGTTCGCAATCCCACACTAATGCTCGACGCATAACTGAATAGCTCGTCTCATCCGATTGTAGCTCGGTTAATTGAAGACTGAATTCGTGAAGCAGCATGCAGTATGTAATTTGGCGTAACTGACTGCTGAGCCAATACAGATATAATTAAGGTTCTCATCTCATTTTCATCTATATACGCCGTTGTGACAACCGATTCGAGCATTTATAGAGCAGTCCAAACATTGCAACATTTTGCACGGCGATTTTTTAATTAATCGAGGTATTCACGTCAGGTGGTTTGAAATGAATGTTGAATGATTGATGAATCCGTCGGTTGACCCGTCGTTGATCGAAACCAGCGATGGCGACATTTCCCAGCAATTCCTGCCCAGAGATCGCAAGTATTCAATTCCAATCGAGACACGAAGTGTTCAGATTCGTATTCTCCCGGTTTACAATTCAGTACCTAATCCCGTTATAAACGACTCCCTGGGGCCCTTGAAGGCTGGGGGATGCAGACACAGGCAGCTCCCCTAAGAATTGCCTCCCCCAAGAACAGAGACAGACTGGTCAACGGCTGGGGCAGCCATGACGCCGACCGGCCATTAGAGTGCCTTGCTAGCTAGAGAGTGGTCGTCTTCTTCACTTGTAATCGAAAGATGGTTTCACCGAGAAGTTTCAAGAAAATTTTTAATAGATATTAAAGAAATATGCGCCTATTTCGTTGCATTATGATGTAATTTCCAGAACTTTGCTCTGGGTTAATTTGTTAATCAGTTCTAAGCCCGAATATGAAGATTTTCTATGAGATTAACAGAAAATTCCCTTAATTTTAAATTCTATTTCCTGCCAGACCCAGTATCTTAAGTGCCTGTTAGGAGCATAACCTGGCTTTATCCCTTGGAAATCACAACCTCGCCGCGGTGTAAAACCTGCAGTGCCCATCTCATGTCGCACCGTCCCTCTCGCGGCGGCCGGAGGGAGGTCCCCAGGGAGGGCTGGCGATGGGGAACTCACCCAGCACGGTGAGATTAGTGGTGAGCAGTCGCGGCGGGTGCGTTGATACTTGGCACACGTACGGCCCCTCGTCTTCCCGCTGCACGCCGCTAATCCTGAGCCGCCAGTTGTTCGGGTACTGGAACTTGAGCGAGATGCGCGGATCGTTGCTGTAGAGGCTGTCCCCGACCGTCAGCAGATTGACACGGTCGGGCGTCTGCCGGAGCCACATCACCTGGAAAATGCGCGCGGTGTTCACTAGGCACGCTTCGTTCGGAAACTCCTACACAATGGCAGACATCACGCAAATATAGGATGGAAACTGAACCATTTTGACGTTTAATTGTTTTACTACTAGCGTTAGTTAACAATTTCCGTTTGTTGTCTTGATTCTACCTAATTTCCTTTTTTCCAGGCTGGATCAGAGATCAGATTTGATTAAGCATCGGTTTTCAATGTGCCAAACGCACTTTGAAGGTTTATGAGCATGAAGCAGTAGCTGTATGAGCAAATTTATATGCAAACAGAGCGTTGAAAACATAATAAACACTGAAGACGAGCAGCCAATGAATCTCTTCATCTCAATCGGTAAGTTTGGCGAATATAGTCAAGGAAAAAACGCGTACTTTCTTTACAGAAATAATTGTTTGCTTATTTAATACGCTGCAAGCTGAAATGTTATATCTTAATTTAATTGAAAACTTGGCGTTCGTAATATTTTTCTTAGAATGTTGAAAAGCTGCGGCAATTGAATCGCTCCTAAATCACGGAGTATTAGAAGCTGAAGAGCCATACGAATTTTGTGACACTGAAATAACATTGGTTGCGTTATTGTATTATACACGTATACCTACTACCTGTTATTACTTAGAAGATAGCCCAATCATCGCTGAACTGGGTGTAAGCGGTCCTAGTTCTAAATACCATATTATTATATCGAGTTTCTCTATACCTAACAGCATGGGATTGAGAATGTCGGGATGGGGTAATCCCTGTGGGGCATTGGATGGGAATTTAAATTAGCTGAATGTAATGGCGCAGATAGGTACTTCATTTCCAACTAACGTGCCTCTAGCCCTCAAAACCAGCCGCGGGCCTTATGATGCCTTTCCACGAAGTCGGTGTTACCAATCAATCGATTGGAACAGCCAGGACGAACATAGTAGAAAAGCAATAAAAATCCAGATAACTTGCAGTATTGGAAATAGCCACGATAGAATGTGAAATCACAATCTGTGGACGTTATAGATAGGTGAGATCAGAAATATATTTATTATATAAAAATAAAATTCATTTGTACCGTCTCAGCACCTGTATATATATAAAATTCGCCTCTAAGCAACCAAGGGGAAATTATATTCATGCATGTAGTATGAGGTGATCAAAAGTTTTGTTGTTCCTGAAATTAAAAAAAATGGCTGGAAGACGACAATTTATTTTTTATTCTCAGTAGTATTTGCTTATCAGATTTATGTAAAAGTTTTCCTCTATGCTCGCAGCGATCCCTGATTTCAATAACTCTGCTGTGATAGTTTTTCCACTCGAGGGCGCCAGTCGACCCACTTTCATCTTACCTTTGCCCTTTTCCGGGCAGGACAGGCGTCGACACCAATTTGCTTCTGAAAAATTTGACGGAATGGCCGGTAAAAAATATCTCATCGTTAAACTACTGGTGTGAAAGTGGCGAAACTTTTATGCGCCAACAAAATTCGCTATAAACATTTACTAATGGCTTATGGCACCTCAGGCAAGCTTTTTCTTTGCAACTTTTAATTATATTTTTCTGTTCAAAGTTGCCATAAAACGTAAGCTCAAAGACTGAATTTTCAAATGAATAAATAATTTATTTTATATTATTCATCTATTGTTAAATATTTGTGTGAAATTAATGAACATTTTGAATTGTTAGTTCAACCGAAAAACAAGCACACTGCGGTTTAATTTTTAAAACGTAATTTATTCAAAAACAGACCGATGTGGAATGACATATTATTGTCCAGCTCTCCCCGCGCTATTACAAATTCAGGATGACTGGTTAATAAAATATGAAAACATTCCATTGGACAACACTTCCCCGAAACGAACAAATCATATTGCGTTTCCAATTAACCATGGACAATTCAATGAGAAAGTAATTAGTCTGTCTAGGTATCTCATATACTACGAGGATAATTAAAATCGATAAAAGATAATTAATTGAATGAAAATGTAATACAGATTCAATTTTGCGTCATTCCTTTGCACCTTTATCTCACGGGTCTCTATTTAACCAAACTATAAAGCAAATCATGATAATTGGTAAATCAGTCGACATTAACCGACCACTACTAACGTGTTTCCCAAAAGTGCCCTATTTTCCTCATTTCTCTTTGCAAGGAAAATAGTACTTTCTGTCAAACGTTTTCATTCAAAACTTGTGACAAAATGTTTGGAATCATCTGTAAAACGATACGGACAATAGCCAATGCAAGCCTGTGCAATTGATAATTTCCCTGGAAATGATCTCAAGAACATTCCTCCACTCCTAGACGCTCCTCCCCAATTCAGCAATTCAAAAATCCTAGAGGACGTAGCCATCCCTCCTACCAACATTTCCACTCTCTACGAGCTCACTATCAAAACCTCCCCGATTTCACAGTCAGCTCCCTCAAGTTATTCTCTCTGCCTCCTATTCAAACCTAGAATTTATTATCGCCGGGACTCTCCGGGAGGCAAACCGGATCAATCGCCTGCTTTCGGGAGAAGACTGAGGTTAAGCAACACACCGGTAAATGGATGACCATCCAACAAAATAAACAATATGCTGCTTCGAGCGAGAGATCAGAGGGCTTAATTTGATTCAACAGCTTCATCCACCTCTCAGCTGCTATCGTCAGCATGGATTAGTGGACGAGTCCTGTCGCGAGCGTTTTTCCATCCCCCAGATGGGTGCTCTCATTTCCTGATGCTCTTAGACAAGAGTATCGAGAGCTACGTGCCATACCAGCTTTCATCTCATCTTCTCCTATCAATCCCTTGACATTCAACGTCGTCAGATTGACAAGCGTCAGAAGCCCATCTGAAGGAGGAACCGACCCGGCTTACAATCTGACAAGTCCAAAATTACTGATTTCAATCGATATCATTTTTTTATGAAACTCCCCGATAGCCAAAAGAAAAATGTCTATTTTGTATTGGAAAGTCGCACGCTCCACATTCCAAGCGTCGTGGCGCCTAGACGTGCGTGTGGTAAGTCGAGGGCTTCACAGCAAGAGAATAATTGAAACCCCCGACACCACCATGAAGCCGGTCACCGGCGGGCACCGACCCCGGTTCCTCGCGACGACGACCTCTTACCGTCTTGTCGTGCAACATGGCCACCCTGCAGTCCAAGTGGACGGTTCCTCCGAGGGGCACCACGATGGCCAGGGTGGCGTCGAGCCTCCCCTCCCCGGCGGCCTCCTCGAAGAACGGTCCCCAGTGGTGCACGTGGTGGTGGCGCACCCCGTGGTGCACGTGTTGCACGTGTTGCACGTGCTGCTTCGGCAACACCGAACGCCGCCATCTGGAAACGTGGTCGCTTCCCTCTGGAAGCAAGCGAGACAGTGTTTGCTAGATGGTCCAAGCTGCTGTTGAGCGATTAGAGGATGCAGGACGATCCCGTCTGTCTGTCCGACTTGGACCGTCTGTCTTGTTTGGTTGCGTCTGAGACGATTGATCGACCTTCTAGTGGGTCGCGATGTTTATTCTTCCTTGAGAAACAGTTTTCCAATATTTGACTGATTATCTTTCAGTTCGTATTCTCGAAAACCATGCCTCAGCAGTCAGCACGTGCTTGCACAGTTATTCATATGCTTGGAATAATGGTATATTAAAAATGAACAAGGTACCTTTATCGTATTGAATATTTTTTCTATTTCCCCACATTGCAATGTTAGAAAAATATTATTTGAAAAATCTTGCTGTCCTTTTGCCGAAATCTCGGGATGTTTTGTCGACTGGGTTTCACTTTCTAATCTCTGACGAAACTTCATTTTATTTGAAACAAGAAAATCTTACAATTTGGTTTTATATCCTTGCGTATCACTGAGGGATTTTACTTGTGTGACAGTAAAATGTTATCTAATTTTTTGCGTGACTTTCAGATTCCCCTAGCATGACGTAGCTCACCCCTAAGGGCAAGGTGAAGGAGCGTGACTTGTAGGGGGGAAGGGGGGGGGGGCAGTACCCGTTCCATGTGCATTTATGCAAACATTTGATGAAACAAACTCGAGATGTCATCTCATTAATGCTCGGAAAAACTCAAGAGTTTTTGAAAAGATGCGTAAGCTTGGTGCAAATATCCGTGCGTAAAAAGTTTTTGAATTCGTAAAAAGGTTGATCCAAACAGTACGAGAAAGCGAAGAGAATTGTCGGCGTGGTTGTTTTCTGACAATAACATGTTATAAATCACTAGAACGCGAAACTCTTGGCTAACGAAATACAAACCCCGTCCGATAGATTGATTGACTTGTGTTCTGACTTCTGATCGTTTCAAATAGCCCTGATTTTTATTTGAGTCCACCAATGACAAAATCTATAAACGAAGCCATTTCCCTCGCCGCTGATGCCTGGATGCATGTCGAAAGTCTCGGTCGAACAGGCAGTCGCATTCCCGCAATCACAGAACAAATCGACTTGTTTGTCAATCGCCGCTCCCCGAAATTGTCGAGGAGAACAGCAGCCGGTGGCCCGTGAACTGACCCGACCGCTCGACGATCGCGTCCTCGGAATCGCATTATGCGCGTCTAGCTACGCATTTTCCACGCAACCACCCACCCACCCCCACTCCCTCTCTAGCTCTCACGTCGGCTCGCATGCCCGGTTTCCGCGTGCTATTCTTTCTTGTAATATATAGATCTCCCCTGACCGCCCCAGAGTCTGCGATAGGGAGCCACACTGTATACCTTGCGTCTTATACGTACTAAAGATCAATTTCCTTTTATTTGAGGAGCTTTTCCCCGTTTTCCTTTGCCGCACCTTCCCTTTACTAACCATTTCTTTACCTCTCACTCTGCCTCATATATATATATATTATATATATGTATACACTCCATTATTCCATACGTCTTGATTTACTCTCTCTCTTCTATAATACAATACGTGCACGGTGACCTAAACCAGCGCTGTGCTGGGGGCTAGACAGTAGACAACGAGATATTGAGACAGAGATAGGAAAAGGATGTGTCGCCAGAAGACACTGGTCATCATCTGGGCCGCTTTGCGAGCCTGGCGATGATTGGGCCATTGAAGCGTCTTGACCAGCAGTCAAGTATGGCCCACAGTAAGCTAAACCATGCACAGCGCGAAGCCCTCGATTTTAAATCCATTTTCACGTTTTTCTTCTAACTCTCATGCATTTTGCTATTCATGGCGTAACCTTGTCTCTGTGTGTAAAACACCCTTATGTGTGAGTAAATAAAATATTGCTTCTCAAAATGCCTCATTATACAAGAAGCGTGTTCGACGCTGCAAGGCACGCACAATTTTTCGCCTGTTGCTCTGAAATTAGCCGAACACAAAAAGGCGTGCTTTGTGTTAACCAACCGAGCTGTTGCACCCCTCCCCCCCCCCCCCCCCCCCCACCACCACCCCACCCCCTAACACCATAAGAAATCCTGATGTGCGCCCATGTGGCGCGAACAAGTTTCCGAGTTTCAAAATTGCCAGCCTGGGGGTGGGGGGAGGGGCGCGAGGCTTGTCCTTGTCAACACGCCCAGATCGACGAGTCTTGACATGGACCAGCATTTTTCATTAGCGTCCGAAGTGCCGCGTATTGGTTTTGTTGCGTGCAAAATTTAACAGCCGTTACGCGCATGCGCGATGCGCCTACTTTTGAAAACAACTGTACGCGACGATTTTCCGAAAGAACTTTCTCATCCAGGTGTAAAAATTTCCACGCTTAAGGAAAACCTTGTCGAGTTTCATTTTTTTCGTTGATGCATTAAAGATATCAACCATCTTCACTGCATATAAAAAGTACCCGCAATATCTTTCTTTTCTTGGCAAAAGAAAAACTCTTGACACCGAAATAATGTTTCACTCATGCGACGCGCTGTTGCTTCTGGCGGGCCGCAATTCCGCGGGTCTTCAATCATTTTCGATTAGCAGGCAGCAGATTTGCAGCTGATGAAAGAGAGCCCCGTTGTAATTGATCATCCAATTTATCGGTGGCGCCCAGAATCAAATTCAATAACTCGCATCAGTGGCGTATAACCTCCTCCCCTCCCCCCTCCTTCCCTATCGCCCAACCCCGCCACACTTACTAAGGTGTTGGTACAGAAAGTGGGCTCTCTACGAAGAAATACAAGAGATAACTTTGCTCACTGGATTTGAAAATCAAGCAAATGATAGTTACGCTAGTACTGAATTAAATCTGTGCTGAACCCTCTGCCCCTACTTCTTGTCCCTTGCTAAGGGCGAAGCTGACTCGGTGACCTCCAAGGCCTGCGGGGGTGGCGTGGGGCTACGCCACTGGTGACCGATGCAGCGTTCTTTTTGAAGAGAAAAGAAATCAAAACCGTTTTGCGAGCAGCCGGCCGAAATGTGATCGAAGTTAAAAAGAGTATTTCATGTGAACGAAGTCGAACACCAAGGGGTGGGGGGGGGGGGGGGGTATAAACAAAAGAAATCAAGATTAGCGGAAAGAAAGAGAGGATGAGAGAGTGAATATAAATCTCTTTTTCTCTCTCCCAAGGGATTCGCCGAGCTGACATGGAGTCGAAAACGAATGGTTTTCGGTGCAACATTGCAACGAAAATACAAACAAAAACCCAATCGGAAGAAAATAACACCGTAGGTATAAGGTATACACGGACATAGACTTAAAAGTTATCCAGCTCTGACTAGAAAATTCACTCTGTTGAAAATTGTGTTAGTTTACTCTCGAGTTGGCAAAACTTGTACGTGATCGGAGCACGAGAACTTGAAACACGGTTATCCCTGCTGTGGATTTGGAGGGCGAACGGAAACACTATTTTACAGCTATTAGCATTCAATGAGGTGGCGCTCGCATGAAACTCACCGAGTACGCCAATCCATTGTTACACCCTTTGTTGGGGGAGAATTCAAAGCTTTCCGACATCCAGGATCATTTATAACTGTTCAAAAAATATATTATTCGATTTCGGTGGAGGTGCCGTGTTTCGATTGGAGTGTTGCATGGAATTTGAACCGGTTAAAGCTTAAAGTGTAAAGGCATTAAAGCTGACCGGGTCTGGAATGCTTATAAGAGCATAAACAGTTTTATCGAGTGGTGGAGGTGCCTCAAATTAAAACTAAATTTTAAAGCTTGTAAAGCTGAACGATTAAAAAGTAAATTAAGCTTTACGGTAAATTAAATCGTGTTGTGAATCAAAGCATTTTCATTTTTCTCTCATATGCTTGGAATTTTGGTTGAAAAACATTTGTTTTCTCCTCTACAAGAATCTAGTCCAGCCACTGCAAACCGTAAACCTAGCTCCACTCTTTCTATTCCCTGTGGAGGTGCCGGGTACAAAGTAAAAAGCCCGCCTCGGTACCTATTTCGCACAAATTTCTATCGCAGCATTAGCATAAAGCACTTTGGCACATCACAACTGAGCCAGCAGCAACGGTGCCTTCACAGAGCCCCCCTCAGGCGATGCTAAATACGAGCAAGAGTGTGAAACCATCCGTTCTCTATCACATTAGAACGCACGCCACACGTTTGCAAGCACACTTTTTGTTGTGTTGTTGGTCGAAACTAGGGTGCCTGCACTGCCACACATTTGTTCAATACTTTCATAACGTGGAGTGGATACACTCGAATCTCTATCGACATTCTAAGACCTGTTATTGACTCTACGACTAAAGTGGCCGAAAGGCAATACAAATTTGCTGTGTTCTCAACTACTTGTAAGTCCGTCTATTTTGGTTCGAGTGGATTCACTGTTTTTATATCGGAGAAATCTAATGATTTTTGTGTGAGGGAGAGTAAATTTTATCCGCATTGGTTATTTACTAGGTATACACTCTTAACTGTTTTCAATTTCATTAATAATCAACTAGCTCATTAAAACGAAAACAATGTTATTAATGAAGCAATTGAAAAAACAATCCGTCAAGTGTTTCTATGAACACAGTGGGGAGTGCGGGCAGCGACTATCAAAGCCTCCTACCCTCGACACACAGATTTCCACATTTCCCAACTATAGTTATGCACAGCAATATGAATATTCAGGAAACCGCATTTTTTCCCCTCCCTTCCAAATGACTACAATCAGCATGCCTGCGGTTGAACGTAAGCCGGCTGCATTTCAGGCGTGTGTAGAAGCTTTGGGCGAAGTGGGATAACCGATGTATCTGCCACCCGCCCACCCACCCACCCCATCTTCCCAGTCCTCGGCGACGGCGTCTCGACCCCCCGGGGGGGTGACATTAAGTTCAGAGATTAGCGCCACCGTTTTGTGGCCAGGCCGCTACAAATACAAGGCAATCAATCACCATCAGAGCGCCACAGAGGCGAGAAAAGCAACATTTTCACAACTTATTCTTATTATAACCATGCTAGATGTAGCCAACATCAAGACAGAGTATTTTCTTTAGGTAGACGCTTATTTTTTTCCATCCCTCTGCCGTCCGCGCGAGCATCTTTGTAAATAGTTTATGAGCTGGTCTCTCCGCGCCTCGTTGGCATCGACGGCGACGTCGAGCCGAGGGCTAGTCGAGAGGGACATTAGACTGATATTGTTGTGAAAAACCCATTATTTCTGCGTAGGTGGGTAGGACCGTCTCTCGCGCGAGCCGAGGGGAGTTATTGTTTCGGTGGGCGGCGAAGAAAATCGGAAAATTTGTTTATCACGTGTGATCCTGCTTTCAAAATGTATTATGTCACGAAAGGGGGGAATATAAAATAAATTTATTGCCTCAGAAATATGATGGGATGGCGATGAAAATGTGGAGAGATCAGCGAGGGCAACCAATCAGAACTACATGGCCGGCATCTAACCATGCATAGAAATGCTTGTTACCGCAAAGTAAAAACGCTGCAATGGCCGGAGCGTACCCACGGGCGTCCTCATAATATCAAATAGCGTGCAATCATACCCCGATTTGCAGATACAGTATATAGAAGGTAAATCAAATAATTTCCAGAAATGGCAATACTCTTCTGGCATACTCTGCTTGCTCAATCCCCACCGCGACAAGGGTGCCCCCACCTATGTGAAAAACGCCAGACGTCGACGGCTGTGCAGACGAGCTCGACGCTCCATCGCAGCCAGCTGTTGGCAGCTGCCAGCGGCACCGCTGCATTGATCACCAGTGTCACAGTTTTGCAGTGACTGATAACGGTGTGCTTCATTCGTCTTCATTATTGTGCGCGTTTCATTTCCAATAACCATTAGTTGATGTCACTGCCACGGCGGTACATGGCCGGCAGCGGCGCGCGGCGGCGCGAACACAAAGAGTGGAAACGTATAAACAAGTCTGTTCAAATTACTGCTTTAATTACTCAAACGACACCCCGAACAAATCACTCCTTGTTCCTGTGGGCAGACGAGCGCAGCGCGAAGCGTGCTTGGACTGGTGCGCCGCGACGCGACGGATTCTCTGGCGTCGGGTACGCAGTGGCGTTCTGCCCCCCTGCCCCCCTGCCACCCTGCCACCACCCACAACACCTCGCCTTACCACACCGCAGTAGCGGGTCTAGACCACTTTCAAAATCCATTTTCCGGGGTTAAGCCTGGCTTCGCCGATCTCATTTTTCATGTAGCGCTTGGCCAGTGTTTGTCGAGCCAATTGCTATCACGGTCCAGTAATTTACAATTGTTACCACGGAATTTTGGTTAAGATACTAAAATTGTGTTTGGTGCCAAAGAATTGAATGAAAAGTATATACGGTTGTGTAAAACAGGCGTAAATCAAGTTATCATTATAATTTCTAACAAAATTTAATCTTCTCTGGCAATGGACTTTTAAAAGCGTATTATTATTTCTCTTATGTAGCGACAAATACATTTTTCATGATTGTAAATATAATAAATTATTATAAATTACTTCTACGTCTTGTTTTTCTGCATAAATGTGCGATGGAATGTTCAAGATGTGCTATGGAAAGCTGGTTACTATGCTTTCTTTGGAGAATGGGCACTCTCACATACGAACAGGCGTGGTGACTGACTTCAGAAAAATTACGACATTTTTTTCCATAAGAAAAGAGCGAGCTACATTTTCTCTGCAATTCAAAACATTTTTAATTTTAAAAGCAGTTTCTCGTTGGGAATGAATCTTAGAAAGGCTGGAAAAATAGCATGCGCTGTGATGTTTTAGGCATTGCGGGTGGATTCTCATATTTTTTTACCAAAGCCAATAAACAGTCATACATCGCAATAAAAGTGAAGTATAAAACGATCTCCAATTACCTATCAGAGACCAAGTCTACGTTTAAAGGTCTATTTGGTTTGTCACGTACAAAATGAAATTCACTAAAATCCTGTAAATTGGTGCTGAAAAAGAAGAAAAAGTTATTTAACTGAATTACCTCTAAGTATAAATTTACAAGCAACCTATCCCCATCCCAGTCTTGGGTAAGTCCATATGTGGCATTCCCTTGACTGTCGCGGTGCCTTTGAGCCACTAGGGCCAGTGGGGGCTCCACTACGCCACTAGGGCCAGTGGGGGCTCAACTACGCCACTGCGGGTGAAGCGAGCATTGCAACTGCAAGAGAATTATTAAGCACCCACAGTTACAGAAGTAAGAAATAAATTTCTTGGCCATGTTTGAATATTTAATGTAATAAACCAACCAAGATGCCGGTTAATGCCGGTAAGGGAAAAGAGAACAAATTAAGCCTGGCTTATTTTCTTAGGCTACGCACCTAATAATAAAATCCTTTTTCACCCGCTCGTAACTCTTTGGAAAATTACAAAATTCCGGGATTTTAAAAGTCAGAAAAACCTGAGCCGTAAAGTCAGCGGTAAAATGCGCGAGATGAAAACGATGTAATTCACAATCAGTGTTGTTGAGAATGTTGCGTTATAATTTCATTTCGCCCCGTGGAACGCGTGGAATCGATGTGCTCTGCCAAGAGAGCTCGACGGAGGTGCTCTTAAAAAAATAGAGTGAGACTAGAGTTGGCTTGTGTTTTGTGAGGAGAGAAAATGTCGAGGAGTACAGTCCCGGTATGTCTCGTTCTCGTCGTAGCTCTCAAGGCGTCATTACAGCAACGAGATTAAAGCCTGCGGATGAAGAAGAGGAAGCAACCTGAGACCTGAGACACGCGGCGCCACGGTGGATGGCGTCGTGTAATGCAAGGCACAGGTGCTAGCCGTCCTGGGAAATGAATATTGAATTTAAGTGGAAGAAAATTCTCCCAGTAGATGGGACACATAATAGTGTGTCGCCGACGGCACTTTTTCGTTTTCTTCCGCGACAATATCTGTTAACGCTCTCAGCGCTAATTGAACCACATGTAATCCACACTTTTGTGATCTAGTCGAAATTGTAACACTCAAGTTTTAAATTGACCTTATTTCGAGTTAAAAAAAAAACTACATAAAACGCAGACAATTAATCGTCAAAGTTGATGGGAAAATCCTCTGCGCTCGTTCAAATATCATTTATATTCGCTCGCAGTACCGAGATGTCGCGCGTAAATGATAATTAAAACGATGTAATAACCACACCGTAGTTTTTTTAATTAACTTGTTTTGAAAATCATTCCGAGCAAAGTTTTATTTTTAATCAAAGATCACCTCATTACGGTTAAAATAAATCTAGATCTCATTCTTGGTAGCACAATAAAACTCGTTAGACGCTGCATCTGTATCCGTGGGGAGGCAGATATTGCGTCTCCAATCTGATCCCTTCCGATCTCTTCCTACGGAAATTGTAATTTATTCGATCCCTAGCGCGGCTCCGATGCACGGAAAATGGTCGCGGGGTGGAAATAATCACGTTACATTACAGTCTACGGGGTATAGAGTACATAAAAGTCTTCCCGATACTCTGTGTGTGTGGGCATAATAAACAACAACAAGATCTTCGAAGATTCAATACAATGCAGATTGCAGATGCTGTTGCCGCGAGGACATCGATCAAAGTTACCGCCACACTTTATTCGCGCCCCCACCCCCCCAACCCCCAACCCCGAGTTCATCAATAGATAGTTACTACTTTGCGAGGAAAGATTTACGGCCGTACTCTCCAAAGCCCGCTAGCCGTTATATATGCCCGCCAACTTTTAACAATCCATTCTACAGCAGGAAAGACTAAATTTCACCCACTGCTGGAAAGTGACTCGGCGCACCTCCGCTAACTACCCCAATTTAAAAAGCGAGACCATTCGTGTTTGAACCTGTTTCTTTTGATGGCGCTCCCTTCTCGAAGCATTCAAAACAATTCACTGCAAATTAAACCCATCCGAAAAGCAAATGTCAGATGTCTTTCACGAAGCAACAGTAAATAAATACAAAAAGCCAGCTCGCTGCTTGTCACGTAGAAATAGGAATCTCACGTTCTTGCAAATAATATAGAAGCTTCTTGTTGTAGTAGATCTGTTCGGTGAAGACACTATAGCCGAGAGGAGAACAGAGAGCGCTTCCTCTGTATAGTCGAGAGACAGTTCCAACTAATCCGATTAGAGGCTAAAACAAACGCGCTGAAGAATTCAGCACACATCTCGTAGTCGGCGTAAGGTGCACACACAGCCCCTGAGCTCCTTATACTGCATCACATCTCGCCTGCTAACCACGTTACGAAGCTATAGAGGAAAGTGTGTCAGACATCATCGTGGTACATGGGCTTGGAAGCTGTACTGAGCACACACTATTAGACGCGTAATATGCCAACAGCTGGGGATGGGGAAGGCGGACAGATTTCGGAAGGTTGTAGGATGGATGCTTCTCAGGCATACCTGTGCTGTGCGCATATCAGCATAGAGTAGACGAGCTCAATTCAAAGTTTCTGTTCTTACTCGATTTATTCCATAGATTACTTTTTATTCTAACTTTGATAATTGTCGAGAAAAATTATTCGCTCTTAATGAGCTCCATATTCCAAATTTGGATCTATTTGATTTGTTGTGATAGATCGATCTATAATTTGATCTATCTTAGGTATACTCGTTTGATTTTAAATTTGATGACAGTAATTTTTCTGTGGTAAAGCATGCATGTCTAACATTTTCTCCCGAAGCAGTTTAAAAATAACATGAATTCTTGTGGGACATCGGTAAAAAAAACTGCACAATTCCCCAGAAGGAAATTCACTAAGAAACAGACCATCCTTCCCTATCTTCCACTTGGCATGATACAGTTTCAAACCATGTGTTTACTGGTTTTTTAACGGCTGCCTTGTGCTCGTAATCATTTTATACGCGAGGAGGGGGAGGAGGGGGGAGGGGGCGAGGAGGGGGTTACCTGTGGCGAGAAGAAATTGCAGCTGGGTTTTGTTTAGTGAAACTTTGTTCATTATTTAATTTAATGCGTTATGTGCCTTTATACTAAAGACGCAGAGCAGCAATGCCTAATTAAACTTGCGTACTATATGCTTAACAGTGTTTTAACAAAATCATAAAATCATGACTAATGCGTCTATATAGCCTGGTGCATGCATCTTCATAGCCAGATACATATACCCTAAAAGGCTCATCTCGCGATGGAGCCCGCCGTTTGAGACGTTCCCTGCGCCCGTAATGGCCACATTTATAATTCATGCAGAGATGTGACGAACGATGTTCTTACTTTCAACGCATTCCTCACACCGTGTATAAGTATACGCAAATGTGCAATAATATCCTCGCCCTAGCGAACGGCTCGATACAGATTTCGCACATTTCTTGAGCTACATATTTTACATAAACCAAATGATATCTATTTTCTCGACCCGTGTTGCGTCAGAGACCGTGATAGATGTCAGCTCGGCCGTCATCCCAACTAATTTATGTATCACGTATTTAATAATTGATAGGCTCACCAGCCGGAAGGAGTCTGAAACATAGCAGGCCGATGAAGGTGAGGGGCAGCGGACTTCCGATCAGCTCCATGGCGATCTACATGTCGTTTCCAGGTGTCAATCAGCCGTGCGCGCCTTCTGGAACATGCAAGATACATTGCCGCGTGAGAGAGTGCTGCATTTCCTCGGCGCTCCATTCCCGGCGCCAGCTTTCCCTCCGTTCCCTGGCCGCAACACGGGCTGGCTGTGACCGCTGTCGGCCGGGAATGGCACCGGTCTATCTTGGCAAAGTCAACGTCAGCATGCGACAGTGTTTGACGGATGTTCACCGAAGTGGAAATCGAACTCGGGACCTTCGTGCGAGTCGCGAATATTTTATCGTGACAATCGAATAGTAATGCGAATGCGTCACAGAAGGTGCGCGCGAGAGAGAGAGAGAGAGAATAGTTGGCAAAGAGGGAGAGTCGGGAGGTGAAGTCTAACGCACTTCGGAAAATGTGTTGTTGTTTGTTTTGTATGGATGGGGTATATTCATATGAAGTGCAGATACGTGCACTGACCGAGATTCGAACCCACCTTAACGAGAATAAACGGTCCATATTTGGAATAATAATGTGTGAAAGAAGAGTTTTGGCGTGCGGCGCACGTTTGGGGGTGCTATCATCTTCGTCTCTAGCGCCTCTACCGCGTCTACCGCGTCTACCGCCTCTACCGCCACCGCCGCCCTCGTCTCCACCGCCACCACCGCCGCCGACGTGTGATCGAGCCGTCGCTGGCTCATGTATCATATGCGGAGATATTTTCGCCGAGTTTTCGACGTGTAGCACGTGTTCTTTAGATAAACTTGTCTTTCAGTGTATGGAAAAATCGAGGAAAGGAAATGGGAAACATGTGGGGGTAGGAATTGATTGACGACGTCCGTGCATCGTGAGTGTGCACTTTGTGCAGTCTGTTGTGCATCCTCACCGTCCTTTTTAAATACATCGTTTGTTTGTCTGCTGGCTTGTTTGTTTGTTTGACTCTTCGCGAGTTATATAACTTATATTGGCAATTGCTGGCGAAGAAATCCCACCCGTTTCTAAGTCAGTTTTCGCAAAATTAATTGAAATGGTCGTAAGTCTGATGCAAATATACTGATTTTCAATGGGATTAATTAAGGGCTGCTATGAGCGCTGCTGGTTTCCCCTGAAATCTTGACACCGTGAAAACATCGAACGGATTAGACGAGATGCTAATCAAATTACACTTGCTCGTGTTTAATAGGATATGAAAACAATCTTAGTAGAAGCTCCTGCCGCTTTTGCACGTTCTAATATAATAATTTGCCTAATTTCGAGCTTGGATGCGTTGTCGTTATTTAATCAAGGCGTCCTCGCATATATTCATCGCGTGCGCGCCGCATTCCCAAGTCAAACCACGCTCGATTTTTAGCACGAGCGCGACGCATGACTTGCTTTCGAAGCCGCCTGGAAGATGATGCACTCTCTGCGCCCATTACCGCGCCCGCCGTGAGAAGTATAGAGAAAGATGTCACCGCATCATTACATTGGCGCCCAACGGTCCACCGAACTCCCTTTGAATCGCAGCGCTGCCGCCGCGCGTTTGAACTTTGCACGGTGCAAAGGCCCAAGTCAAAAGTCACGCTATTCAATTTCAGCTCATTGAAGTCTCTTCCCATTTTCCTTATCACTTTTTAGCTAGGCATGTAATTAATTAACCTCGTTCTAGATGAAAAACTAATTACTTCCGAACCACGCGGTCGGCCCGCCTTTGGGGAAAAGATTGTGTTTTTAATCCATGTTTCGCGGGTTAATATTTTTAAATCAGATTAATGCTCGTCTCATTTGGCGAACGCTCGTTCGCGTAGCTCCTGTGGCTATACACAGCATCAGTCGCGTGTTCAGCCATTAAGAGCCCGGCGCTGGGCAAGCGGCAAATGAGCGTTCCAAGAAAGGATATTGAACCAATGGCCTCCAGTCACTGATCGAAAAAACGAGGGGGTTGGAACGAAATGTCCGAAAGGGTTATAGGTCATGCAACGCGAATGTTGGACGAATGCCCATGTATGATTTATCTCCGTCGCGGGTTGGATATTGAGTAGCGCATATACCACAGGGGTGGGGGGTGGGCTAAGGGTGGTCGCGGAAAATGCATTGTCAGGGGTGTGCTGTTCATAAACAAATTTCGCGATGATATTGTGTCGACAAATGCCCGTGGTTTTTTTTCGGAAGATGAAACATGGATCACATTTAGGTGACGTGAGTGTCAATGGTTAATTACTTCCATTGTGATGTTGTTGTTGTTAACTATTCAAAATGCCACCCTACACGATGAGTGCACCATAAGGGGTTACTCATGAAACGAAATAGAATGGCATTAATTTTATAAATTATTCATCTAACCTCGTATTTGTGAGCGCATTTTGCACGTGGTATCTTAGTTAATGACTTGTGTTTCTCTTTCTCTATATATCTAGGTACCTGCATTAAGAGCAAGGGTGTTTAATTATAATTTCAAATATCTCACTATATAAGTGCGAGTGGTAAAGAAGAATTAATTAAATTAGATTCGCCATGAATTTAGATTGTTAAATGCAGGCATGGCAATGGTTTATCATTTGGTTGGTATGGAGTCCCTTTTGTCATTCCATCTATAACGATGTGTCCATTCCGCGCCGGTCCGTACGGAACGAGCTTGCAATTAAAATCGGTATGGATGGCATTTTCTCCCTGACTTCCATGCTCGCCCACGCACGCTTGGCTGAAATAAAACTCGTATCAATCATCCATTGTTTTTGCACAATCGGTAGTATACTTTACTTGGAGTCGCAATGGTGGAGATTTTAGATACCGTTGGAATACGTATACTTCTACACAAAATTTCACTGCACTGTGGAAAAAAACGAATTAAAAAAAAACGAATCTAGCCTTTCTCGCTTAGATTGACATAGGCCATTATTTTCATTAAGAATTCTTTGTTCGTTACAAATGGAGTCTGTGTATCTTTTGCCAGATAAAAACGACGCAGAGGCAGAAGCCACCCTTTAAAATATCTCTCGTTGTAACATTTTCTTTCGGTTATCAAAAACGAGACAATTTTTCCAATTTCCCGAAGCCGATTAGCTCTGTGTGGAGTCGGCCATGCGGAAAGAGACCGAGTTTCTTGCATGAAAAACATTCTGACGCCAGCAGAAAAAGCGGTCAGCGGTGACTGACTGATATTTTCTTTCATTCAATCAATAAACTTTATACCTCGAGTTGACGAGGAAAACGATATACCTACGGCGTGTTTTCCTTTCAACTTAATCATCCGATACATAACTTTTGTTTGCTTTTCTGATGTAATGATAAAACGATACGGACACTGTCACAGGGCGGCTGCAACGTCAGATTTACGGATCTGCTAGCGGCGATTTACAAGAAGAACGGTTCAGCCAAGATAGGTCAGGCCGTAGGGTCAAGAATATTTTGTACACACAAGCCATTCGAACAAGATTTTCATAAAAATTCCAATTTCCGCTCGAGAGTATTTGTCAAGAGTCTATTCATCTTGTTCAGATCAATATTAGTACTCTTTGTTCGATACACATAGCTTTCTTTTTAACTTTTTCTGCGCAAAGTACGTAAAGAGAGGTCTGCAATACAAGAGCAAGAACTCACGCAGGATGTTCCGCTGCTTCGGCGAACACGTGGGCAATTACAAGGCGCAAGTTCCACTTAGCATGGTGCAAGCAAACGTTGGCTGTAGCCTGTACCACCGAGGCCATCCTTCGGTGCCGGCGCCGGCCTTGTGCTTCGTTTCTACGTACTACGTCTAATTAACGTCCGGCTAATTATAGGCCAGTGCAGCGTGCGACGGCGGCGGCGAGGGAAAACTGAAAAGTGCAAACTCTGTTTTTCCACGGCATACATGTTACCGGGGGTAAAGTAAGCACACTCCTTTTCGTTTTCGTGTCCGCGCCATGTTGGTTTTGAAAATGTGGAATGCTGAGGTACTTGCGTTTCCTGCTCTGCAAATGCGCAAGGCGAAGCGGGGATATTTTGCAAAATTCAGAATTGACGTTGAAAGTGAACTTTGGATTTACTTCTCTGGGTCTTTCGTATTTTTCTTGTTGTAGTTTTTCTTTTGAAATAGTCAAATAGAGTCGACAACGTAGAGGATCTATTTAGTAGGGTATTTCGGAAAGTGTTCTTTTCAGCCGTAGTTTAGGGGTGCGGGGTGGATCAGACTTGGTATTCCTCCCCTTCGGAGAATTCCGGCACAGAAGGGACTTTTATCTGGAGCTTGGAAGGGTTTTACAAAAAGCTACTTTGATCTAGCGGACAACAGGTACATAATCTAATGACCCGAGATGGAGGCTTCGGATTTCCTGGACTATCCCCCAATTCTCATGCTCGAAAACTTCAACCTCATAACTTTTGAATAAATTGACTCGGAAAAATCAATTCGAATTCTCAAACAAGTTATCAGTGAAGTGTTGTAAAGGTACGGTCGACTGGCTTGAGAAAAGTTCCTTACAACTTTTTCGTGTGCGATGAAACTCGAAGGAAAAATGAACATGCACGAAGAAGCATCGCAAGATACCTCCAGCTTATAGTTCGTATTCTTATTATTATTCGTTTGGAAGTTTAGTGCAATGAGCAATATGAAATGCTACCATTTCCAAAATACCCATCCATCGCTAGCAATGATATTTCAATAACGAAAACATGTCTTTGATCTTTTGGAGGTAATTTCATAACTGGCACAAAGTAATACGTTCCTAATTGTCTATTCAGTTCTTTGTTATTAGTTTTGCCTCTTCTTTCGAAAACTTGATATATAAGGCGCCGGAATATAATTTCCTATATAAGTTAGCTCAGCAGCACGCAAACCTTTGTTCGTATATATATTTGGAAATTTCGACCTACCCGTCTGTGTATAGGCCCGTTTGGGCGAGGAAATAATTCCTCTCCAATAAAAGACCAAGAGAAGAACGTAAGCTCTTTTATGCAAATCATCTTCCGCGAGCGAACACAATTATTCTAATCTATTTCCCGCTCGCGCAAAATTTCGCATCATGACTTTACTGCAACATAATTTTGCGTTCCCTTTCGGACGGACGCCATGTAATAACACTTATTACTCTCTTCTGAAGAAAAAAAAACATTTTTTATCTAATTTTCTCGACTAGGTTTTTTCTCATTCGTTACAAGCGGATCTTCAATTTGTTTGTTATCAAATGTTAAGTACAGAGTACAGAGTACAGAGACAATGGTGACCTTGTTATCCATGGCCTAGTTCAACGGACAATATACGAACATTTTCCGACGAGGAAACTCGCACAATGGTAATTAGTGATGCATGACAGCTGCTCGCTGCTAGCATATTACTTTTTAGTTGACTAACCTTCATCCCCGAATGTACCTTGCACAAAAGACTCGAATTATGCTGTTGCACAAGACCAATCATATTATCCCGGCACATGGACGCAAGTGAATTCAATAAGATGAAAAGGGGGACGGAAAACCAAGGAAAATTTCCATGCATCATCCTCTGGATGCTCGAGCTGAATTTCGCTAAGAAAAAAACGAAGTTTACTTTACAAAGATCGCGACGAGAGCGACGACGACGGCGCTGTCAGAAGATCATAACGTTTGAGGCATTTAAAACAGAAGTCAGCTTCTCTAAGACTCTTTGGAATCGTCGACTCTTAGACAGTTCGGATCGCTGACAGATTCCCTTTGGCGTTTATAGTATACACGCCAACTCAACACATTTTCATAGAAGTTGTTTCCTTCACGGTTTTCACCTGGATTTTGTCTTTATCTATCTTCCGATTAAACCAAATCACGGTTCGCCATCTTTTTACCTCCCTCAGTTCCAAATAAAGGGGATGAAATTTTGAATTTGAATATGCAATTTATGCATCGTCGATTAAATCGTAGTTTCGCCTTTATAATGACATGATTGTCATGACGGTGTTAACATGAAAGGGCGTAGTTTAGTGAGAAGTGGGTGGTATTCGGGAGGTCGGTCCATGATTTGATTCCAATGGGAAATGACAGACACGTAACAGTTGTATCTGTCTCGTTCAATTAAATATCACATATTTTACCATGCAGAGCGGGGTCCACCGTCCAAAACGTTGCTGATAAGTGATAATGATCCTCCTGTGGTGATATGCGCAAGTCGTGGTCGTTACAGTGAAACGTCACGTAAAGCACTGGCTTTATTTCATGCTTGCACCTATATTACGGGAGCGATTAATTTTGTCACCAAGATAAAAGAGTTTTGACAGCAATTAAAAAGCACATAGGAACTAACTGAAATGTGGCGCGTTAAAAATGTGACCGCCAGCGAAATGAGAGTAAGTACTGCGCAGTAACCCTAATTGAACAATTATTTTCAGGCAAATTGCTGGAATAGTTTCTCTAGCATAGTAACTCACAACTACAAAGTACTATCTTTCAGTCGCGATTGCTCAATCACGAATGGCAAACGAACTCGCAACGGAAAGTCAAGCTACTAAAAATGTAGGAAATACAATATTCCACTGCATAAAAACGCATCCGTTGCTCTTTGGATATGTTTGAATTATTTATTTTTTGAATTCATTAATACTTTGGTCAGTTTTGCCAAAACCCGGCACTAGATTCAGTATCTGGTGCAGGCAACATCGTAAAAATTATAATATAGAAACATGTGAACCTGGAAGCTTAAAAAAAATCTGTTCAATAAGCATACTTTTTTCAAATATCTTATTACAACAATCCTGTTAGAGGCCATAAACAAGAGTAAAAAAACTAAATTTCAAAATACTTTTTTAAGTGGAATTAGAGCACACATCCGTTTTGCACTCAGCAACGCCAGGAAACTTTCTTTTAAACTTCTATCAAAGATAACGACACCTAAATCGGATATAGTTCGATCCATTAACGCGTGGCCTAGAGGGTGGTTGTGTACGACCACGGGGCAGCCCCCGGTCAGGCCTAATAGCCCCCGACTTAATTCCCCATGCGTCCACACACTTTCTAACGTAACTACATTCTGGTCTTCAGTGCACCGCACCCCTCAAACTTACATCTTTCACCCTGGTCTAATAAGAGTTAGCCAAGTTCCTGGTCACGTGACTCCGTGTCAAACTTGCTTGACTAATGCCGCAAGACAAACGACTATAATCACCGAAAATACGGCTCCATGGCCGACGAGCAAACAACGCGCTTTCTCAGCGCAATTACGATATTGGCGCAATATAAAACAGCGCATGGCCAGGCAGCCAGCGGTGGTCCAGATGGCAAAACCAATATGTTATTAGATACTAATTTCGACCCGATGCTCAATAAGAGGATGGGGTTATGGGTGTGGGGTGAGAATCTGGAGAGGGATGCTGTTTTATTGGTACAGCAAACGCGCCGGCCACTCGATGCCATGCAACAGCTATTACCACCGGCGAAATTTGAGTTTGTGTTTTCTATGAAAACAGTTTCGGCTTTCAAGTGTACTATTTCGGAACGTTGTTTAGGCAAAATTTATGGAGACACTTGATCGAGTTGAAAATATATTTGGTGGAATATAATCATCACACGGCAGCGTGATCATGTCACGAGAGAGGTCACCGCAACGGAACTTTTTTCAATTGAGGTATGAATTTTCGTGTTTATCAACGGTATCATATTCGTGTGACGGTGTGTATTTAAGCCTTATTTGCTTGGGGATTAAATTTCCCTACACTATATACAAGACTCCGAGAGAATTTGAGGTGACTTGCAAAATGGCTCAAATAGTTGTTAGGCATCGCGTGAATACTTATTATTTAGTGAAAAGATTCGAATGAAGTAATCCCGTTTCGTATCTCCTTTTAGCATGCACGGGCTGCAGCATGCGACTCACACTGCTAAATAACGTCTGATAAATGGATCAGACACAATAATATACTGAGTGCCAAGTGCACAATACTCCAGGAATTATGCAACCACCAACTGAATTGTTCGCGACCTCAAATAATAGAAGCAACTCGACGCCTGCATTCGCTACAAATTTATGTCAAATTCTGTTCGATTCATGAAACAAATAATAAGGTTTAAAATAATCACGATGAATTAAAGTTGAAAAATGCTGAAGAATGGCAAAAATCGACTCATGTTATTTTGATCACATTTTCATATTTCAACTGTCAAGAGCATCTCTTGGAGTTGATCTCAACTAAACATGTTAATGCGCCGATAATGAGCATGTGAACCCATTGTAGATGTTGTAGATGATGTTTTGAGTAATAAGTGTCGGTTTGAACTTCAATAAAGTTTCTAATTGTTGGCTAGAACAGCCTCCAGCGCTCGCCGATGCACCATCGGCGGATTAATTTGTTGAATAAACTGCATTACGAGGCTTTGTCTCTGATGAAACACAGCAATTCACAAGGGGCTTAGTCCTTCTCGTGTGCTACAATACCACACAACACGGTGATGCATCAATCAAAATTATGAATTCTATTATCCCTTTGTCCAAAGTCCGAAACATTTCTCCGCTTACATTTAGATTAGTGTATCACTAGAGCAGAGTTTGATCATGCATTACACCGCGCATCTGTTGCACCTTTGCAAATGGCAGGAGAAATCAAATCACTATCTTCGAATGAGATTCGCGGGGAAGACAAATCGTGCGAAACCTTTTCAGAACAAATGTCTGCTGACAAGTGAGCAAATTGGATCACAGCTTTTTTGAAATGTTCATCTTGGGAGAGGCTTTTTTGTGGGCACCATTCCGTTATAGCGCTTTCCGTTCCAGTTTTTTTTTTGCCGTCGTCGCCCATAATCAGCATTCCCATAAAGTCTCATCTCCGTCTGCGTTTCTCACAACAACGAGATACCTTTATACATGGCATCCGATGGAAAAAAACCCGCGGTTAATTTCATTTCCATGCAAGCCACCACATAGAGGAGAAGTTAGTCTTGAGAGCTTTTTTCCTCCGTGAATGCTACATATTCAATTGCATAAATATTCAGCGTTTACTTTCGCCCTTGAGTGGGTATTCATCGAGATATCGTTATTTTCCACGTTTCTAAACGCTTTCCAACAACTCGGCTCCAGCAACAAGGGGCAAATAACTGTGGCTAAACGAGGGCTTCGTATTAAGTCGTGTCTTACGACCGAAATTAGCATTGCTTGATTTAACTTTGCAACTTTATACATTAGAAGATCATGACGTTAAAATTCAAACATGTTTATAAGATTCCGATATCCGATATAAATCACAACTTTAGACAAAAAATAAATGAATTTTTGAATCTGTACTGCACAAGTAATCTAGATCTTAATTATTCTAATTTAAATCTAAAAAAACACATATAAATCGGCAAGCAATTTTGTAAGAAATAAAATAAAGTGCTGTTCCGCTTCGCAGTTATTTGAAAATGAAAAAACAAATAAAAAAAATCGACCAACATATAAAATTAATATCCTCGCCGTGTATACTTGATATTTAATTTTTTTCTTACATTTCCGTGGTTCGTTAGCCGGCTTGCAGAAGCTGCGTGTGTGACGCTCGCTGTGCAGAGGTTGTCGTGCTCGGCGGGTTGCGTTCGACTCGCCAGTCAGGGGCACAGCATCACACTGGAGTCG
Source organism: Nemurella pictetii (assembly GCA_921293315.2). Lineage (NCBI taxonomy): Eukaryota > Metazoa > Arthropoda > Insecta > Plecoptera > Nemouridae > Nemurella > Nemurella pictetii. Next base: position 5,712,202 of record OV121118.1, on the reverse strand, counting down.
ATCTCTCGCCGTCGGTCTTCCTCCGAACCGGCGGCGGCGGCGGCGGTGGCGGCGTCGCGGCGGTGGCGGCGTCGCGGGGGCACCATTCTCAGCTGCACTAAACAACTGATTTTACTCGTCACGCCGAGATCGCATCTCGATTCCCTGACTCAGTCGGTACCCAACGGGTCGTGACCCACTACTGTCTCAATTGTCTGCACACCCTACATTATTATGCTGATCGACAAGTCGAAGATGGCTCCTCAGAGGTTTCCTTTCAATGCGGATCCAGGAATTGGAAAATACAGACACAGACGGTAGAGTCAAACAACGCTTGGTGATAAAGTTTTATTTCGGTTGTTTGTAGGTGAATGATGAGTCGTGGCTGATTTCTACCCTCTGCGCAATTGGGAGACGCGGGGTCGTCGACTCTGTGTCTTGCGGGTAGTTTCGTTTAAAATCAGGGCTTCATGTCGCTTTTTATGTTGCGTTGAGGGATGAGCTATAGGACTGGCATGGGCATCAAGATGTTGTGTCTGAGATTGAAAAATTAAATCTAACTGGTTTTTTGGACCAAAATGTGAGGAATGAAATCCGTATCCTCAATGCATCTGGCTCACAGCAGTAGCACAGCATAAATAAATAAATGGCTATGCAAATGTCAATTGTCGCTATTGACTTGTTGCTGGTACGTTGTGACAAGATTTCATAATAGGCGAATCACGCGGAGTTTTTCAATTTTAAGCATAAATATTACGGACGGGGTGGCATACGGCCAAATGCCTTAAAATATAATTGGAACCGCAAATTTTGATGTGGACTGATCGGAATATTGCAAAACTCTCACCTTTTTTAAATATTCTCATAGGTATACCTACATTTTTAAGACATGGGATGTAACTTTGGGGGGCATGGTTTCTTGGAGGAGAGTTTACTTTTTTTCTGCGTAAATCATGCACTTTATGGTACCTAAAACGTACCATACATTTGTGTTCATGGTACTTTGTTTCTATATTATATTATTCTATTCTATATTATGCAGTTATGCAGTTTTATGAGCATATTTTTGTTGTTGTATACGAAATTACATAATATGAAACTGATTTGAACTGAACTGAACTGAACTAATCATTCTATTGGTCTTTATTTAGTTATTTGTTAAAATCCTATGTATTCGTCATATTTTCTTTCAAAGTTTCTGTAACTACACTTTCTTTTCGATTCTACCCTCTTATTTTAGTTCATCGATTAGCTACTAGAGCCTCAATGCTAGAGCTATGTTCGACACTAGCGCAGCGTGCAACTACGTCCGTCCACCGCAGAGAATGCGAACTAACAGAAGCAGATACTTTTGCGATGGGGCGCGTGTTTACATTTTCTTCATTACAGTTGAAATATCAAACCTCGTGCGGCGATTAATTTTTTGAAATGGACGAAACGGAATCTGTGTGGCGAGATTTATCTGGCCTACCTTCTGATCCTCCAACAAAGAGAGTTTTATGTGTGCGTTGTGGGTAGGTGTTCTAGACATAACCTAGTTCTTGATTTTATTCTCATCAACCAACATTGCGTTTGAATTTAATTTGTAATTTTATTCCAGACGTCCCACACAGGTTTGCTGGTGTGGATTTCTGCCTTCAATCCCACTCAACCCTAAATGCCGAGTAATATTGCTCCAGCATCCGGCAGAGCAAAAGAGGTCTCTTCGCACTGCGCCAATGCTTTTTCACAGTCTTTCTCCTGGCCGATGTCTTATATTCAAAGGAAAGAAGTTTCCTCAGCCACGGTATGTTTCTAGGTGGTTCTAGCATATTATATCTTCAAGTAGAAATTGACCATGCTGTACATCTTGTTCTATGGTTGGTAGATATTTTATTGGTAACAAAATATCTGGTTGAAAATAAGTCCTAAATAAAGGTTTTGGAAAGCCAAATTCAATGGTTTTGGCTTGAATACCGCCAGGACGCATATTTTTATGATGGATCATTATTTTTTCCAGACATGAAGGCCTGGAAGAAATTCTTACTTCTTCTAATTCAGTTCTCCTATATCCATCAAAAGATGCGATAGACATTGAAGACTTGCCACAACTCTCCGATCTGGAGATTGGGTACAATCTTGTTCTTATTGATGGTACCTGGCCTCAAGCTAAAGGCATTTATCACAGTTCCCCTCTGCTTCACAAACTGCAGCAGGTGAGATAATATTTTAACTTTTGAGCTGCTTTGTACTTACTACCTAATATAAACAGCAAAATTCCAAAGCAATGATGATCAAAGTGTTTTCCAAAGTTGATATCACAAATTAAATAATTTGTGTTGATTGACATAATGATGGTATACATTAATCTTCTCGCTGAGCTTTATATAAATAAATGTTGAACAAAGTGTAATATTTTATATTCAGAAATGTTTAGTAATATATGTATTTTCTTGCTTAGGTGAAGCTAGTCCTCGACTGCACTAGTGAATACATTATTCGCACCCAACCAACTGATGGCTGCCTGTCCACGCTAGAGACAGCAGGCCACGCTTTAGACATCATCGAAGGAACGCCTGGTATAATAACGGATATTTTGGTACAGCCGCTTAAAGCACTTTGCTCGTTTCAACTTGATCACGGAGCAGTCACGCATCAAAGCATAGAGTTTCGTGCAAAGAACAATCTGCATCCAAAGCTTATCGGTCGTCGTCTTGGTAAACTTCTGAAGAAGACCGAAAGAGAAAAAAGTGAAATTGCTGGTAATGTAACCTGACATTGAATGATTTGGCACAAACGATATAAAATCGTTTAGCTGTACTTAGAAGTGCTGCATTTTATTATGTGACTTGCTGCTGTTTGTTTTATTGTCATGGCTGTACGCTGTTCTGTCAACAGCTGATGTAATATTTTGTGTGAAGCGAAATTTCCATCATAATTAGGAATTCAGGGAACTATTATGTGATATTTATATAATTCGTTGGTTCATTTTTATTCCTCGGCCTTGTGTTATCTGTCATTATTTTGTATTTATACTTTCTACAAAGTAAAAATTTTAAAATATAAGTTGTTTGGTTTGTTTGAATTTCTTGGTTAGGGTTGACAAGTGGATTACTTGTTGCATATGCAAACCTTATCTACCTGTCAAAATGTTAGCTGAAGTTGATTCACAAGCTTTCATGACGAGAAGATCGCACATTAAATATCTAATTCGTTACTTAAATCTGCTGCCTGCCCAGCTTCAGTCTCAAGATTCCATTCGTGTCACAATAGCTTATTTTGCTCTCTCTGGACTTGACATTCTTAACGCTCTGGACCAACTATCAGAGGACAGAAAGAAGAGCATTGTAGAATGGATATACAGTCTTCAAATTGTGCCCAAAACTACTGGCAAGTATTTAAATTAGGTCATGTATTTTTGAAATTCTAAGCACTTCTGCTCGTTCAGTCTGAATTGAGACGTACCCAATTTGCAGACCCAGTTGGCACCTGGAAGTACTGTGGATTTCAAGGTTCCAGTACTTTCAACATCGAGAACGAACAACCAGACGACTTTCTGGAATATAAATTTGGTCATGTGGCCATGACTTACACTGCTCTTGCATCCCTTCTTATCTTAGGGGATGATCTAAGTAGAGTTAACAAACCTGCAATAATGGAAGGTTTGAAACCTTTACAGCAAGATGATGGAAGGTGATACCTATTCAAATGTATTTGAGATTTCTGTAGATCACTTTCATGTTTCAGTGTCAAACAATAATTTTTTTTGTTTTGCCAGTCTTTCTGCAACGTTGACAGGCAGCGAGAACGATATGCGATTTGTGTATTGTGCTGCTTGCATTAGCTACATTCTTGATGATTGGTCGGGCATCAACATACCACACGCAATCAACTATATCATTCAGTCAATTGTAAGTTTTCTAGGCGGTCACTGGATTTATCTCGACGTCGCGGTGTCTGCCGTATTTTAAATCTCGCCTCGTTGTCTAGTCGTACGACGGAGGGATAGCGCAGGGACCGAACCTCGAATCGCACGGAGGAACGACTTACTGTGCGGTGGCCGCACTTGTTCTGATGGGTCAACTCGACAAGAGCTTATCCGACCAGCAAGTAAGGCGTGTTGCTTTTACTCAACAAATTTATTTCCACAAATTTGTTTTGGTTTTGGTACAGACTTCGATAGTTTGTTTTTTCTTTGTTGTTCTAGCTGTCTCAACTTCGACGGTGGACAATTATGCGACAGATCTCTGGATTTCAAGGCCGTCCAAATAAACCCGTTGATACTTGTTATTCTTTCTGGATTGGCTCCACTCTGGAAGTATGTGCTTATTTTCATATCATGCCCACCGCTTGCTATAGTAAACACTAAACGAACACGTGGATAACTGATTTACGCGTCTTGTTTTAGCTCTTGGGTATTTTCGATATGGTGGACTTCGCACAGAATAAGGACTACATTCTGTCGACGCAAGACCCCATCGTCGGGGGATTTTCAAAATGGGTGGACACCTCTCCTGATCCACTGCACACTTACCTTGGTTGGTGAACTGGATTATAGCTATGTTTAGATTGGTGTACTTGGTGCATAGATCAAATGTACCTCGTACACAACAATTGCAATTTGGTTTTTAAGCATAATCAATAGCTGTTGGTTCTCCCTGTTCCTTTGAACTCAGTTCACTCTTGATGTTTTCTTTTCCCCAGGCTTGTGTGGGCTTAGCTTAATGAAGGAGCCAGAACTTTTGCCCGTGTCGCCTGCCCTCAACATTAGCGTCCGAGCATTGACTCACCTCAAGGAATTGCATCGGCAATGGCAGGCGTAACTTTGTCCAGCGCAATGCTCTAGATTATCAGTTGGTTATTACAATTGCATTTATTGACATATAGCACAATCGTTCAAGAATGATATTTGGTTAATTTGTTATAATGAGCACTATGTGGTACTACATTTGTCTACGAAGTACGAATTGTAAGGTAATAATATTAAGGCATTTTATCGGATTCAGAGCGCAAGCTTTTGATTTTCTATTTAAATTCTGGAAAGATGTCAGATGTTTATGATGCCATATTGCACATTGGCAGAATTTTAATCAATGAACTACTGCAAAAATTTGTACCAATTTCTTTACTTTATCTCGCATATTTTTTTAAGAATGCATTTGATTATGTACAGAAGCTGCTTGAGATTCAAGTAAAATACCGAATGTGTACATCACAGCAGTGCATATAGTATGGCTGGAAAACTACTGATGCCATAGGTTTTTATTTGAGCTTTATTTGAAGAGCTGATGCAGAAAGTTTGTTGAGCCAGATTGTTTGGAGTACCTATTATTATTTTCAGTCACAATTTTTTTTTCTGTGAAAAAATTCAAATAATAATAGTAAAGTATGCCGCAATACAACTGATGGGGAATATTCTTAGAGTTTGATTAGTTAATTTTGTTTAATTAATTTTGCTTACTTTTGGTCTGTGCTAAACTAAAACGGGAACCAAACTTAGCATAAAAGTGTTTCTTGAGGATCAATAGCACCCCTAACTGCTAGCTTCTGTACAAATCAAAAAGCTGGATAACTCTCAAGTGGTCACCCACTCAATGATGGATTCCGTACAATATTGCTTAACGTCGATTATTAAATTTACGCGACAAAGTGGTTGGCAAAAATTTTATGCAAAATAAGCGAATAGACGTGTTAATTGTGGCTAATTCTGATCTCAAAATAGAACACATCCAAACCACTATTCCAGCGACTAAAAAAACGGTGGATGGTTTTCCTTTTGGGAATACATTTGTTGTATTCTTTTATTGCCTCTAGAATGGGCAATTTCGTATGTGGTCCATTGTTGCATGTAAATTTATGCGCTGCCTAATAAAAACAGCCGTGTTGTGTAATGAAATGGAAATTTTTAATATGAAAAAATGATAATTGCCAATTATAACGATGAACTAAAAAGTTGTCGGGCTTTAAAGTTCATTCACTTCTGACCACGCAACGATTCTATATCTCTCGCACAGAGTGGGTATTGTGGGTAGTAAATATAAAAAGTGCACCCACAACAAAACTCTTGCTATTTTTGTGATGGATGACAACGCTAGCATCCCAACTATCAATCGGCTCCTCATGTAATCTCGTTTCTAATCAGATGCAATCTCGTCAAGGAAATACCTCACTGGCTTGGACTTGCCCCGTGTAGGTAGCACTAGCATACCTTGTACGTTTTTTTACTACGTGCATGAGGAAATCCTTGAACTCCGACAAGTGCGGGTTAGCAGCCAGTCAACTAGTAGCCAGTCAACTATCGAGGCAGGGCAGGCCTAGGCAGTCCACCCAAGACAGCCGTCCGAGCAGCGTCGTTCGGAGCAGCTCTCTGCCTTCAACGTCTCAAGTCTCAACCCCAGGTCTCACCTGGTCTCACCTGCCTTCGCTGACACTCGCTCTCAGAGCTCAACACTGCATTTTATCGGATCATTGCCTCTGAGGTAAGACAAAATACTATGTTTATCAGCAAAGATTTGGTCCCGCGAATTTTAAACACGTGTTGGACAGAAACAGACTTTGAGAAAGTAGTGAAATCTGGTATAAATCCAAAATTTTGACAGTGAGCAGTCCGTTTCAACGTCCATTTGTGAGTGTCTGGCTGAATGTTGTTACAATTTCTGTTCGCGAAGACATTAATTTTGCAGCGTGCAAAACGCACATGTCTCTGGCGCCTCCGCCTGCAGTGAGTCAACACTCGGTCGCAAATGTTTTTTGCAGGTCTTTTTGCGGACGAAGAATTTTTCGTGCGTTTTTGTGTAATTTCGTGGCAGTTGAATGTACCTACTCATGGCAGGCGCTTGAATTTTGAAACCGGTTCTTGTAAGAAAATATAAAATAAGTCATACGACGTCCAGACAAAATACATGTAAAAACCATTATGAAATGCAGGCAAAGCAATTATTGCTTTTGAATGTTGGAGGACGTTGTGTTGCATGCAATTCTATTTCCCTCAAACTCGGCTAGGAAATACTAGGGGTTCCTTCCTCCCGAAGCAATTTCTCTGCGTCTAACGTTGTTGTGCATCCAGCAATCCAATTGTAAGACGTCTTGCAGCTCGATCGAATAGTTTAACGGTTTCTTTATCAGCCAGGTGTGCGCTAGTTGCTTCTGCTTGGAGGAAGGAGGAAGGACCCGCGAAACATCTGTCTTCTATCCCCTAGCAAAATACAGCAGAGCCAGACAGCATTATGTCTTACCTCTCATAACATCTCAAACGCTGACATTGCGTTTCGGATTAAGAAAGTTGAGGAGACACGGGAAAAACGTTCGACGTGACTGTCAATCCCTTCCTGGCTGACCTATAGTAATTATGCCCATAAGTGAAGATATCCATTTTTGTCAATCACCATTCCCCACGAAGGAGCCCATGCTAAACTGATACCAAACCGAACCTGCAGAGATCGATTGTTTTCGCCATTGTTTCAGAATTGTTTAGTGAACGAATAGAGAGCAAAAAAACTTTGAACCATTACACATCACGTCACGACCCTTTGCGGTGAGAGGAATTGGCGGCAATCTTAGCTTCTTAAGCCTTTCATAGCGGGGGAATTTACAAAAGCCATGTCAAACACAAATCATTGGTCTATCTACTAATCCCTTCTCCTTGACCAATCATTCGGGAAATAGTGCTAGCGAAAAAGGCGTCGATTTTTCATAATCTTATCTGTAAATGTACTAAAGTTATTTGCTAAACAGACACTTGGCAGACTGCTCTGAACGGTGATGGCCTCACACCCATTAGGTGTCCCACCCAACTCGATTCAGGGACGCGCTCCGAACCATCCGAACCTACTACGGCCCAGCGAAAGGGGTTAATTATACGAGTCGGTGTCAAAGGACAATTGACTGAAATTTATACACACATCTATAGGCAAACTGTCGCTCCCACTTGACGACTTATACATTATTTTTTATCGCCGCCGCGTCTCAATATTATGCCCGCGTCTCGTGGTTACTTCCCTCGCATATAGAGAGATAAGGCGAAGACGTGCAGCGCTGTGAGATTCCATTCCGCAGTCAGCTTTTACTGACGACATTAAACGATTTCGAATGACATTCTCAGACAGCGGGTCGTTGTCACTTGCTCGAGATCTTCGATAGCCGCGTATACGTAGACAGCTCGCTCCTCACCGCTCAGAGCCCGCGCTCGGTCATTATTAAATACTTTGACGAGAATGTAGGACGTACGAGCCTGTTTCAAATCGATAATTTCGTCTAAATTTACATGGCTCTTTTGTCGCATGTGGCTTGCCTTGGCTATAGATTTTTGTTATAGATTTTTTCTACCTATATTGTAAAAATAGCTGCATGAAAAGTTTTTCTGCCCCAGAGTCAAGGCCAATATCTTATTTCTTGATTAGAAATAGAAATAGAAATAGAAATACAATTGATATAAACATGTATTGTTAGATTAAAACAATGGGACATTGTGAACGCCAGCACTGAATTAGTTGCAGTAATAAAATTAAGCCAGACGCTAATTTGGGTCAACTCCAATTCTAGTTGCCCGGTTAATCTACAAAGCCCCGCCGGCCCAATGTGGCAAATTAGCATGTCGCGAAGTCCGATCCGGCGACACGTTCATTACCAGTCGAGAACTGGAAGCGAAGTGAACCCATGTCAGAGCTCTCGAGGATTGCACGGTGACACACCGAAAACACCTGACACGATGCAAAATTGCGCTGCAGAATGTTGTCAACATTTGCTGCTTGAAGTAAAACACGGCAGGCCAGCCGTTGTATTGACGTTTTTACTTTTCATCATAATTGTACGTGTCTCAACGCCTGGGTCGATAGTGTAATGCATAAAAATAATAATTTTGTCCTGTGACTTCATGACACGCTCTAGTCGGAAACTGGACTCGAGTTCACAGTCGAGTCGATTTCATTTCGAATTCAAACGCCAATTTGAAATTACCATTTTTATCAGGCCGTCTTTATCGGGTGTAAGTCAGAAGGCTCAACGGCAATTCATCTTTATTTTTAATCGATCTTAAATAGCAGTGACATGCCACGTGGTCTTTATGCCTTCGCGGAACTCCACGCTGAAGTTTATTTGGCGCTCATGCCTCCTAAATAAATGCTGGCAGCGATCGATGTTGATTGTGATTCATCGTCGCACGTTGCGGCGTTGGCAGGCGCAGACGATGCAATCTAATTCGTTATGTTAATGCATTTGTACGGCTGGTGTGAACGCGGGGTGGCCTCAACGCAGGAATACGTTATCGATGCTCGGAGCTAGGGTTGCAGATTGAGAAAGACCATGGCGCTAATTCAACGCGAGAATTTGTTTCATTGCAAGTCGACATCAATTACTATTCACAGCGATAGCGATTTCGGACACACTAAAGACTGGCACAATGCTCTCAGATTATATCTTGGCATTTTTTTTTTTATATTATACTGACAATTGAAATTTAGGAGTGCTTCAATTCAATAATTTATAATTGTTTGATAAGATATCTCAGTGAGCTCTAAATTTGTTGAAACCACTAAATGTAATGGTATGATATGCCGATTGCCGGCAGTTTTAGAGACACGGTGCTTGGTTTAGATCCAACTTCCCACCTGTACATAATTCTCTCTCAATCAACTCGACTCTCTGCTGACAAAGCACGCCGTGTTTTCTTCCAGACTCCTCTTTCACCCTCCTCGGGCACGGTGCCGTCCAATTGCAACACATTTCTTTGTCGTTCCTTCTCAGGTGTTCCAGTTGTGCACCCTCGGTGCCCTTGTAAGAAATCAGTGAGCATCGAGCGATGAGTAGCCTCATGGCGTACGGAAGGACTGCCATGCTGGAGGCAGAGAGCTGGATCATTTATAATTGGATTGCAGCAGAGTGCGACAACTGTGAGTATTAACACCTTCTTGTACCTACGCTCGATTATATGCGATTTGTTTTCGTGTTTCATGTTATTTTTGCTAGTTTGGTGTCATAAATGCAATCATTTTTTAGAAATAATAAAAAAACGTTAAGATTTCGTTCTTACGTGGGCGAACTTTGAGCTGCACTGAATTTACATTTTCCTTTACCAAAGTGCCTACTATAAAAAAGTTATCCTTATACTTTGACGTTAACTTATTCATTTTCGGTGTACTTAATTTGCACGTTTGCATGGTATCAAGCGTAAGTTATGTGCGCGGAGTAAGATAGTATACCTATCGTGTGGAAAACTATTTTCCAGCCTTGAATTGTTGACGATAAAGTGTCGACATAATTTTAACTGTTACCTACCACGTACGCTAGCACAAGGACCTAGAACTGTGATTCATTTACCCGTCGCAATCATCCAATACAATTAACATTATTAACTAACTATATTGTTAGTGATTATGCTTTTTATCAAAAACACGTACCCACTCATGGCTTGACGTGGGTAGCTGATTTTGTCATAAGCTTTAGTCGCTAATTTGCGCCGAACTTTCAGTGTCACAATTGTCATATGCATGGTTTGAACTCGACTGTCTTCGAGGAAGAATTGTAATTTGTTTCTTGGTTTCATTAATACAATAAGCAGCAGAATTGCGTGCAGCCATTAAAATGAGCGAGTAAGTCCTCCGATATTGATTTCTGTTGCTAAAACAGTATAAAAATAAAACTAGAACACATTAATTATTTTTTCCTGTTACCGATTTTGTTAGACTTTTTATTCTGTTTTTGCTTGCTTATTTCTTAGAATTTCCAGCACACATTTTCTTTGTTTTCTTTAATTTACGTTGCGTTTTCCTCCTGGTTATTTTATAGGTTGATGTCAATATCTGAATACCTCCAACAGGACACAGAACCCTTACCAATGATCCCCGGTAAGTAAGCCCACGCACGCACGCCGTATTACTTTGTTTATGCCTCGCAGCTTGTGTTTAGAAAATCTAATGCGCGTATCAGTTCTACTAAATCACCACACTGACACACAGTGACACATAATAAATGATAGATATAGGAAACATTTCAAAAAATTAGTATACCTACAATCAAATTCAAATCAGCGCAATTCGTGACACCCATTATGTTTGTTCTTGTTATACAGCCGCGCATTAGTTGTCTCTCTAGTCTCTAGTAATTAGCAATTAAGAGATAAGTTAGCTGCACTGCGAGCAACATGTCGCCTATGCTAGTCGTATCGTTATAAATACATTCGGAAATCGCAATGTTTAGCCAAGCTGTGCATTATAGTGCTGTATAATTGTGTAACACAAACACATGCTCGGGCGAATGGGATCGTATCGTATCCGACGACGTCGCCGGCGTCATGCAGGAAATCTCAGATACCGCACTCTCGAACGAGGAAACCACACTGTGCGTCCTGATCGAAGCCTCTTGTTCGCTGTTTGCGCCTTATCTAACGAATTGTTAATGGTGTCACGATATTAATATTAAACACTTGGTTCTCTTCTGGTGGGTAAGGTATGGAAAATTTAGATCAAGTTTAAGTGTATCTGATATTTTTAGCCAGGACCTTTGCGAATCTGGAGTGAGGTCGAGACATTTTCTGGAAATGTAGCATGATCCGGAACCGGAAGGCGCGTAGACAATAAACAAATTCACACTCTTGATATATAAATGGGGTTGCGAATCACAGTAACCTTGGCTAAGTTTCCTCAACAGTTTCTGGAGGAAGCAACTCGGATTTCCAGTTCGAAATAAGATTTTTCAATCTGTGCCAAAGTTATAAATAACTATAAGAATAAGCACAATTGTTTCTAAAGATCACGTGACGTATAGTATACCTTAATTTCTTGCAAAACACCGTGACTCAGTTTGCCAGACATCATCCCATAAACGTCTGTAAATGTTCAGCTGCAAATTCGGATCATTGGAGGACGGATTTAAACTGTGCGTCATGCAGTTCGATCAAAGAAACCTTCTATTTGATTCGCAGACCTACACATATTTTTTTGGTAAACTTCAGTTCGCATAAACATCACAGCTACGATCAAAGTTCCACACTCTGTATTTGTGTTGCAATGCGCAGAACGCGCTGCTGACGGAAATATTCCTGGAACTCTTCACATCTCGGCCTGCCTTTGATCGCGATGCTGATTGACAGATGCGAATGAAGACCGATGCTGACTCATTGTTGACGATTTGCATTCTGCCGCAGCGATGGCAGAGGGATTCAAATCTGGAGACATCGGGCTTCGAGCCCAGAAGAAGATTCTGAGCCGGATGTCCAACAAGAGCGTGGCCAAGGTGTTCATCGACGACACGACGGGCAGCCTGCTGGACAACGTATACAAGCTGGCGAAGAACTATGTAAGACAATCCTGAAGACGGTCATTGCCTGAAAGCTAGACACTTTATGCACAATTATTGAAATTTCTTGTGAAGAACTCGCAAATTCACTGCCACTATATCCATGTTCATCATTTGTTCAGTTCATTCTTTGATTGCCACTCGTTTATCTCAATCCAGATTCTCGAGTGGGTGAATTATCTGTTTTTGCAGGGAATCTGCTCAAATCTTATTCGTAATTCGTATACGAGTTTGGTCACGAGTTTCTTCCTCCACCTTTAAGTCTCGACTCTCGACTATCGTTCATCTGTATATCACTCCCTGACACTCTGGGCCAAAAAATAACAATGCGTTGTCCCTCACCACCAAACAATCAATTTCACTTTCTCAATCTTGGATGGCTGAACCATTGCCGATTTTTGTGACATTTTTGACTGTAAGACTTTCAAGCTGTTGCCTGCCTAGAGCCTCCTAAGAGAGCTCAACCCGAGTGTGCTTTGCAGACCGGCAACAAGAAAGAAGCCGAGAAGCTGGTGAAGAACATCATCAAGGTGGTGATCAAGATCGGCGTTCTTTACCGCAACAACCAGTTCTCCCCCGAGGAGCTGAAATACGCCGAGCGGTTTAGGGTTCGCTTCCGTACCGCGTCCATGACCATCATCAGCTTTTACGAGGCAAATAACTGATACTAGCGATAGAGTTGAACAGCGGCAGCGAGGCATTTGCCATGCTACCAGTCTCTCGTAGTAGTATTCACATCCTGTGCATATTGAACCTGTTACAAGGAGGATAAATTTATGCCAGATTGATAACTTATAAAAACTAAGTCTATGGATTTATTTTTAAATTAGTATGAGCAAAAATGTATAGTTATTTGGGCTAAGATTTATGATGAAAGAGTCCAATTGCTGAAAAAAAAAAATCCCCTAAATATATGTCCCGATTCCATTTGTTTTCAGGTGGATTTCAGCTACGATCGTCTGTACATGATCACGGTCTTGACGGAATGCCGAGCTTCGATCCGACAGCTTGTGCAAAACCACCTCACCGAGAAGTCGCTCAACCGAATCGACTCTGTGTTCAACTTCTTTGCGAACCCCAACTTCTTGGACGAGATCTTCAAGAAGAACTCTGAACACCGTGAGCTAATGGGTCGCATCGTCTCCGACATGAATCTAGCTCTTGACGAAGGAGGCATGTGATTGTGCGTGTGAATTGTGTGAAACCAAGTGAGACCGAGACTTCAAGCACAGCAATATTTTGACAGTTACAGGAATAATTGATATTGCAGCTGCACTATGGATTTTCAGTGACTTTTTGCACCACCCATGCCAGAAAAAAATAGCACCTTTTCCTATTTTGTATTAAAATGCCTCCTATTTTTGTGAAGTATTTATAGGCACAAGAAATCTCGTCATAGCGTAGGATTTGTGATGGAACTGATCGAAGAGGAAAGGTCGTGTGCGGTTGTTGAAGAAAAAATTCACGGCAATAATTAAAATCACGTTGAAGTTTTATATAATTGAAGTCAGTTTATACTCATTGTGATAGATGAATATTTAAAAAAGCAATTGCCAATTTGCAATGTGTTGATCTTTCTAAATAATGCCAGTTTCATTTTTTGTCAAACAGTTTATCTAATGATCGAAAGATAAGTGTTTTGTGCCTTCAAACTATTGTCACCATTTACAGTGGGATCGAACCAATTAGCAAAGCTCGTTGCGGGCATGGTAGATATTTTGTTGTAAGAAACAAATATCCACTCGAAAATTTTATCTTGGGTCCTTATATACGTATACGGGTTTGATCCCAGCATGGATAACAATATAGAGTGAATATTTAGTTTCTACTAATAAATTTCGATGATTAACTACATTCAAAATCTTGATTTGTTTTGCCTTTAAAATTGGCGGTCTTTCCTACTTTCTGCTGTCTAAAGGAAAATGAAGATACCTACTTATGAATTATGTGAATTGTTTTTGCTTGAAAATAAATTAAAAGCTCTTGTGCAACTGTTTTTTATTTTTATTAACTAGTAAAATCCGAATGTATATATATATATATACATATATTTTCATGGTGTAAATTCTCGTAGCCCAAAGTTGGAATAAAATACATTATATGGGTAAATGCTACGATTAAAACTTTATTTGAGAAATCCATTGTTTCGCTACGCGTCCGTCTTGCTTCTTCAGGGCAAAATTAATAACTGCTAAAAACAATGTTTATTCCCAAAAACAAAAAGGAAATTGAAAACAATAATTATAAAAATCCTGCCACATGGTATCAAGATTATTACAAACATGGAAAAACATAACAAAACAAAGATAGCTTGAAAGTCAGGGAGGATGGACTTGGAATTTCTTCATGGATCTTGTTATTCTTTTGAAAAGTGGAGATGGTGAAAGAGTTCTGTGGGTTGAGGGTTGTCTTGGGAAGTCGGGATGAAGGGATGGCCTGATCGTGAGTTGAAGTTATGGTAAGTTTTTTTGATGATGGGGCCCATCCCCATGCTTCAGGAAGTCGCTCTGTGTCGAGCTGTTTGTTCAGGCATTCGGGCATTTACTTATTATATTTTATATTATACCTATAAATATAATATAATATTTTATGAAACAAGAATAAAGATATTGCACAAAATAATATTTAAAAAAATATGCGGGAAAAAATAGGTCACTAACGTCACCATTACGTCACTGTTGCTTTCAGACTTTGGAGAAGTTTGGTTGGCTGTCAACTGCTGTTATGAATAGTCAGCTGTTTCATTGCGTCGTTTTTGAAACAAGAATTAAACGGTAGTTTATACATTGGTTGTCTAATGTTGTGTACGTTAATTCGTCCATCGTGTGGATGGATATAATATAAAACAGCTATTGATGGAAATAACATTCAAAAATTGCACTCCATTTAATATTTATCATTCAATCTGAGGACACATTTCATCTTCATATCTTGTCATCAAGAGGTTAGAAGGCAAAGATGGCTTTAAGCCCGCTTACAGAAAGTGGAATAGAGATGACACTAGATGATAATCTTCAGCCCATATATACCTTCCCACTGGACTCAACATATGAGGCTTCAGTTGGTAACTATATCGTGTGCAATGAGCAAAATGAAGACGTTACTTTCAATGAAGTACCGAATGAACCGGAGCATGAGGAAGTTTCACTCATTGACGGCTCTTTATACGAAGTTGAAATCACTGATTTGCCGGTGCCAGAGAAAAGAGAAATGCCTCAGCTAAGAACAGTTTCTGTTTCAAAAAAAGTCAAGTTTGCACTGACCTGCGAGTGGGAGGATTGTGATTTTTACTCTGACAGCGTCTTGGAATTTGTTTCACATGTATCCTATCACATGCCTGATTTAGAGGTGAAAGAAAATGAACAAGGGGAAGGTATGTTTTCAGATTTTTACAACCAAGTGATTAACTGGGTTCCCAAGACTTTCCATAAGCAGCTCAGGGCTCAAATAGGCGTTGGAGATGCAATTTGGAAATAAATCATTTGAAGCAAACTTTTGGGTGGACTACGCAAGTTTGGCCTCGGATTGAAATCTGAAACAAAATCAATTAAACGTTTCATAGCTCACATAAGCGTTTGCATCAAATATTTCGTTTCTGATTTGCATCTCAAGTGCTGGTGTGAGACCTGCTTATAACCAATTCACTACACTCTGTTTTTAATGGCTAATATGTGTCTCTAATTCTAAATACCTACAGAAGTATATTTTTGAACAAGATGTATTAGAATTTCAACAATATTAACATTTGTTTTTGCTATGTTCTAACTATTTACAGAAGTTTATGCTTGTCTGTGGTATTCATGTGGATTCGAAACTGCCGATACTGGAGAGATAAAACGCCACGTCAATTACCACTCCTATCACAGCAAGCTGAAATGTGTTGGGAAGAATGTAGTTGAACAAAGACCTTATTTAGAGGTATAAATCATTCGTTGTAATATTTAATTTACTATTCACTTAAACCTAACAACAAATCACATGCTCTTTTAGAACAGTGTACCTTGGTTACAAATGTCAGGTAGTATATTGTACGCAATCCGAATCTATTATAATCTTCTAGAAGTGCAAATTTCCTGGGGAACTGGTCAACGAGGTGCCGGAATTCCCGTTTCCCTTCAAGTGCCGCTGGGATGGATGCGGGAAGGACTTCAACAACCCTCAATACTACTTCGATCACGTAAACCTTCATGTCCGAAACCCAAATGGCTACAGGCGATCGAAAAAAACTTTCACGATTCCATGCCTGTGGGAAAGTAAGATTAGTGCAATATTGTTCCTTATTGCCAGCAGGAAAAAGTGTCAAAATCTAGCAAATTGCCTTTAGATTGCAGGTGTACGTTTGGCACAGCGGCAAGGCCAAATGGTGCTGACAGGCTAGCCATGCACATTCAAACGCACAGCCAAGAGAAGCTTGCAGCGTGTCCACAATGCGGTGCTTTGTTTGCTTCGAGAACAAAACTAGTGGACCACCTTCATCGTCAGTTCACCACTGGTGAGTTTTCTGTGCCGATTCATATCTAAGGTTTTCAAGTTGCAAACAAACTAGATTTCTCTTGAAACAAAGTAAAAAGTAAAAAACTGTTAAGGATATAGATAGATACTATCTGTAGAGAATAACATCTTTAGCAAGGACTATATTTAAACCGGAAACTTGGTGGTTGGTATAGAGTCTATGATCCGACCTAATGATGAATGTGTGTGGGTGGGTTGTAATCTAAAACGTGTCTAATTGGTCGGATTGCTTGCAGACGAGTTCCAGTGCTCGAACTGCTCCAAGTTCTTCTCATCGGAACGACTGCTCCGCGACCATATGCGTCTCCACGTGAACCAGTACAAGTGTGCCTTCTGCGACATGACTTGCCCGACCCCGAGGATGCTCAGCGTTCACATCCGCTACCGCCATCTCACCGAGCGACCCTTCAAGTGCCCGCAGTGCACGTATTGGTGAGTTTACAACACAACACTCAATGGTAAAACAAATAGAATCTAGGTTTAAAGTTATAGAATCTAAGGATTTTAGTAGGTAGTAGGTTTCTTAGTATTAAGTAGGCTACAACCAACTTCTAGCTGTTAACAAAGCCTTTAACTTAGCAAGTGGACTTAGTCTGTAGCTTGTAAAATGTAAAGCTTGTAAAATGTGTTCCCGGGAGACCATCTTTAACCATCTTCAGAACTCAGCATATAAATAACGTAAACGTAATATTTGTTGTGATCTTTACTGCCAAGTTATGTGTAGAGTTGGTTTGAGCCTTAAGTAAGTAGGTTGGAGTTGCCGCCAAAGGGCTGGAAAGCTTGTTGGAAATGCCATATAGGGGATGGGCACCATATTCCATTAGCAACTTAAGGCTCCAAGTTTAGAGCCAAAGGCATAGTTTTTCTGAAAACTAACGTACTAAGATTAGGAAAAGGCATGAATCTTAAGAAAGTAATAAGGCTAAAAGTGCTTTGCGTCCACGCTGTCGATAACCGCCGCCTACTCTTGCGCGTTTGGTGCAGCGCGAAGACGTCGCAAGATCTGATCGGGCACTCGTACAAGCACGAGGGTCCGCAGTACGAGTGCGACGAGGATGGCTGCGGCTTCAAGTGCCACAGCGCGTACGGCATCAACAAGCACGTGCGCAAGAGCCACGGCGAGGACCTGCCGCAGTACTGCTGCCACCTGTGCGAACTGCGCTTCTTCCGCGGCGCCTACCTCACCGAACACCTGAGCGCCGCGCATGAGATCAGCAGGCCCAACGGGCACAGCCGATTCCGGTGAGCAGCTATTTGACATGTCTGCTGCTTGGCTTTGCCAGCTTTTCTTCGTGGCGTTCTACTCCAATCACAGCCCGAGTTTGATATGTTGCTAGACATGCGATTGCTGTGTTTGCTGCGCTACAAATTTTTATTTCAGTTCACCATATCTTAGCATTGCAGTCTGTTTAACTTTTAATACTGAGTCATCTTGATGAGGTGGAATCCTATTATTCTTCAGTGAAAAGAGTATTGGCAGATTCTTTCTCGAAATTTTGACAAGATCCTGTCCGTTTTGTTGACGAATGCGAACACAATGGCCACGTCTGCCAAAATTTCCCGGTTCATAGTAGAAAAGACAGCTCTTCGAAGTCGAGACATCCATACAAGAGTACCGCACCGCCAAAACACGAAAATGAAGTGGCAATGACTATGCTAACCAGGGGCCACATCCATTTTCAGATTGAAGTATCAAGTTTTGTTTGTTATTTCAACCGGTGTTAGTTAAACAACGGCACGGTTTGCCCCGGTTGCGCAGGTACAAGATGGACGAGATGGGCCTGTACCACCTGGAGACGATCCGCTACGAGTGCGTGGACGTGAGCCAGGTGGCGATGAAGGTGGACTGCGGCTCGCGGTCCAGGTCCAAGCAGGTGTGCGTCACGATCGCGCAGCTCGACGAGGCCGGCAAGGTGGTGAAGGAGCGCAAGATGCTGGCCGACCAGCTGGCCATGGTGCCCGTCGATCCACCACCCCTGCCCGCAGAGCGACGCTACTTCCAGTTCACTTGACCGCCCACCCACCCTTGCTTTCGCTATCTTAGTTATGTACCACGAGTTTTGTTTTCGAGGTATGTATGGTGTTGTTTGGGTAGTTATAGGATTTTTTTTTAATGCAGGGTGCAGCAGTTTTCATTTCTATTCTGTGAAATTATGCCAGCATGCTCAATTTTGACCACTAGAAAAGGAGCTGGCTACATTTTTCTGATGTAATTTCTTGGACTCATATTTTTATCTATCGCATCTTTAATTTCTTATGGGCACTTAAATAAACATCTTAAAAATATATAAAAAGTAAAATACTGATATTGCTTGTGCATTATGATGGCTATTGATAGGGGAATATGCACAAAAAAAACGCCCAGGAACCGATTTTTTTTGATAATATTTAGATTAAGTAGTTGTTTTCACACCTGGGAAAAATATTTTACCTTGCGGAAAATACCGGAAAATAGATGGAAACTCAAAAATGTATGTTTCACTGCCAACCAGTATTCCAGGGAAAGTTGTCAAGGCAAGGGTGTCTGTCTCGATGATGGTTTTCCAGATGGTTTCCAGAAGGTGTCTAGTATTGTTTTTTAGGAGTAGGGTGTTTATTTTAAGCCATTGACACCTTTTTATTTTTGCTTCTTACGCCCCTTTTGAAGATATAAATTTTTTACTATGTCAAATATTTCATAAAAAAAACGTCTGCATTTCACTGGTTGTCAGAAGCAAATGGCTTAATCTAGAGAAAAAATAAAACTGTCAATTACGAGTTTGAATCAAGCCGAATCCAACCATGTTGGTCTCGTGCTCCTCCGACAAAGGATGTGTCCGGAATACTGTACTGAATACAGCCAGTGCTGCACCAGAGAAAAAATTTCATCCCGCTCAGGCGTTGAAACAGTCCAGTTTTTGGTCTGGAAATACTTCATACACGTAACCTTGCTCTTGCTAGTGTCTACAATCTCTCCGGTCTCTCCGGCTCAGAGCTCGAAAAAAACAACACCACGCGCTGAAATCTGTATATTACAACAGCTTATGATAAACGAAATGAACTGAATTCCTCTCGCAGTTTCTAAAACATATACGCCCCTTCCTAGTTCCTGGCCGCAAGATTATTTCAAATTCAAATATAAATGCAATTGGGTGTGCATCGGGTCAGGTGAAATCTGCAATCTGCATGATTCCCTGCATGCACTCTGGTCTTCCTAGACACGTGCTTCATCTAAACGAGCGGTTTCTTTTTCTGCGATATCTTGGCCGTATCAGTTTCGAGCGTGCGACATTGAAGATCTGTTGCTATATTAACAATTAGCCACAAGGTAAAATCTTTATTTTAAAATTATGCAGTTTTACATTAATTGAAATGACATGACATGACATTACACGCAGAGAAAAATAGATGCACAATGTGCAAATAAGCTACAAAACCAAACAATTTTTAGCATAAAGTTTTGGTGGAACATTTTGAACGAAAAGTTACTTCGCGTAGTAGTAGTTTCAATAGTCTTAAAGAAAACAGCACAAAATAGGACATTTGTATAAGATGGAAAGGAAGAGTTACTTGAGATAACATAATAACAATATCTTTGCCTTACTTACTCTATGCTTGAACCTAAGGAGTTCAAGTACCTGGAAGCATAATAACTGAAAATGCACAGATTGAAGGAAAAATGAAAGCAATTATCAAGAAAGTGTCATTATTTTATCAATTGGGTCGTAAATTGCAAGGATCTTTGGCCAAGGTGGATTCAGAAATAAATCATGACCAAAAAGGAAAGAAGAAAAATAAAAGAAGACCTGGAGACCGATCATGTAACTTTTGTGATTTCAAAATCATACGTTTTCAAAGAAAGTTACTACATGATTGGTCTCCACTCTCCAGTAATAACTTATTTATTTAAGTTTTGACTTCCATGGACAATCCTCGATTTTCTTGCAGGGGTTGTTTCTTATTGCACTAAAACTTGTCAATTTTTTGTGATTTGGTATGATCCATTAATTTTCACAGATTATTGTTGCAGTTTGGAATTCAAAAAAGCTGTGAAGTGCAACCACTAGTTCAACACACCAACAATCTTTGTGCAAGGAAGTTAGAAAAAAGATTTGGGCAGAAAGAAAATCATACAATTTTTATTACAGTTCAGATTGATATTTGGTGTTACTTACTCCAGCACGACATTCCTCACAATATATTACTACCTATTACTAAACTTTCATCTCAATTATGGCAAGTGAAGAGCACCATAACCTTGCTTCTTATATCAAAAGTGTACATCAAGATTTGAGAAGCCAATCTAGAAAAGTCGGACCTGATGAAGCATGGACAACTCATTGTGGGAAAAGCGACACACTTGAGAAGTATGCTTCAGCCATGAAACTTTTAGCAACTAAATTTTGGGACCCGAATGCCGAGGATGTTAGGAAACAAGCGCAAAGTAGGATAAGTTGGGTCGCAGACCAGAGCATCAAGTATTTCATGGGTGGTGTCAAGTTTGAGAATCGAGTCAAAGAGGAAAAAAAGTGGATAAATGTTCGAAGTAAGTGTAAGGAACTTAATGTCTCTACCGTGGTAGACATCGACGATAGTCGAGAAAAACATGTCCTGCGTTTGTTGGATGTGGGAAGTTGCTACAACCCCTTCAAAAAGTTTGACTTTTTTGAAGTTCTTCCAATTGACATAGCGCCAGCATCAGCAGATGTTCGCAAGTGCGATTTTTTAAATCTTCGCGTGAGCCCTTGCTTGTCTCGTGAGGTGTGCAAGGCAACTGAAAGTTTGACAGAACTGCAAGAATGTTCATTTGATATTGTTGTTTTCTCATTGCTACTAGAGTACCTACCTTCCTCTCAACAACGATATAATGCTTGTGCTAAAGCTTACAAACTCTTAATGCCAGAAGGCTTGTTGTTCATTATAACTCCAGACTCAAAAAACCCTTCGTCTAATGCTCCACTGATGAAGAAATGGAGAACATCCCTTGCATACATAGGATACATTCGAGTATTCTATGAAAAACTTCCCCACATCCATTGCATGGCTTTCCGAAAAACTCTGCACGTCGAACTGTCGAAACACCAAGCAGACTGTTTGGCTGGAGCCAATCCACCAACCAGCCCTCCAGCATTAATGGCTATTCCACAAGACTTCTATGTTAATGACAAAAAAGAAGAGTACTCGCTTCCCGTAGATAGAACAGAAAATGAAAACAAGTCCCTATTATGTTTGTTTAATGAACTTCCAAGTTAACCAGAGCAGGGTATAGAAATGTTTGATATGAATGTAATTGATAAAGGATAATAATACAGTAAGGATTATGACAAGAATAAACAAATGTTTTTTTTTCAGTTTATGCTGAATTAATAATTATTTTATACATTGGAAAAGTACTCCTGTAACTATACCTTGGTTCTAGCAATCTACTATTTTATCGTCTAGAAAGTATGGTAGTACTTCATGGTATAGTAGGTGTCTTGTTCATTGAAATGCATGTCCTGTGGTCTACTGCCGCTGCCGTGCTGTGTTGTCATTGTGTAGTCCTCAATGTGAAAACTGTTGTATAGCATGGGGCACTGTGGAAGATGCAACCGAATTAGTAAATCTTAAGATATATAAAATAGTAAAAGTGGAAAATATGACCATGCTTTGATCTTAAAGCAACAGGAAGACCTACAAAATATATATCTAACCTGCTTTTATCACAAGGCATAGTAAACCGAAACTTAGCACATTGCTAATGACTGCATCTCGAACCCTTTTTCTCTCATCTCCTGCGTCTGGACCTCGCTCAGAAGCCTGGATGCTGAACATTTTACGACTAGCCTTCAGTACCACTTCTTGTAGACGATGGCAACTCGTAGTGCCCTGTGTAAAAACTGTAAAAACTACCGTGAAATAATTTGTATGCGACTGAATCGACTCGTTTTGGTAAATTCAAACCGGCGTGAAGTTAGCACTGCAAATTCGTTGAGATCCAAATCGTTGTTTAGTATGACTTTACGGAACAGTGACAGATATAATATATTGTGGTAGGTGCTTATCGGACTTAATTTTTGATTTTGAATGGATTGTAAATTCAGTTTTTGTATCGATTTTTTAATGTGCAGTGAGTTTTGTAGAGCTTTATTATCCTTTCAAACACATGGGTTGATAATCTATAAGGCCTCTAAACGTTGGTGTGCGCAACATTTTTCTGCTGCCTTTTAAATATATCCCGCGCTACTTTATAAAACCGCTTGTGTTTCTAAAAACCGTGACGGCATTGTACGCCAAAATAGTTACCAAAACCCAAGGTTTTTAGTACTGTATAAACCTTGACCAAAACCAAAACAAAACTATGCAATCTCAACTTTTATTAATGTCCAACCTGAGTTTTTCCGCAATGACATAAGGACTTTTTTTAAATATTATTAAATTTGCAGAGGCCATGGCAGCACACTTGTGTTGGACATGGGCTGGGCGTTGAAACTTGAAACTTGGGATAATTATAGTGTGCAGGGGCACTGATTAAGAATTTAAAATCCGTCGCTATTATTTTACAATATATCTAATGAGAAGCCGATAAAATATTAATATTTATAAGGTTCTACAGCAATAATTTTATTATTGTTATTATTTTATTTTATTTTTTATTGTTATTATTTTGTTCCTCATTTTTGTTGCGGCATTTTGCTGGAGTACTATCAGTTTCTGGTGCTGGCATTGGCGGTAGTTTTCTTTTCTGTATATTAATACATACAGCTGTTCGACAACCGTAGCGTTCACAAAATTGTTCAGTCATAGTTTCGCGTGAAATATCAGTATTACATAGTAAATACATCGTTCCACTTAAATTCTCATTTAAATATAGCATATGACACTAAGGCAAGTTATTTTTTGGTTACGTGCATATTTCATGTAGTCTGAGAAAATACCTAGGATCGCTACTACTAGGTTAGCATAGGTTGCAGTACGATTTAATCATTATCATTGAACGTTGAATTCGATATTAGTTCGGATGTTTGGAGTTACGGGGAAATTATCTTACTATTTTCATCTGGTTGTAAGGGCTGAATCTTTTTTTCCGGATTATGTTACCCATAAAAATTGATTTGTATCTCCGGCTTTGCTCATAATTCCTGTATTTTGTGTTTACAGGTTATTCCTTTTGCAATGGCTGAAGAACTAGAATATGTAGTTGTAGGTGATTTAGACAAAGACACACCTCCAACGGAACCAAGTCAGCTCGAAGATGAAGTCCGTTGTTTTGTTTGCGATATGGTAGTTGCTGGTCGATATTATTCACTGGCTTCTTGTCGAGCTCAGTGCTCGAAAGTTCGCCTCATTGAGAAACTGGGAACTTTGGTCGGTGATCAATACATGGTTGTTATCTCCGAAGATGATATTATTTGTCGAGATTGTGCTTCCAACATGAATAATTTGGACCGTTTGGAGTCGGAGGCATTATCCATTCGCAGTATTGTTCTCAAATTTTTGGAGAAAAAATATTCCCTCACAGATGGAGAACTTGTGAATCAGAAAAATACAGGGCTTAGTCAACCTCCACGCATTGTGCCTTCTACTAAGCCTGGTAAGCATAGTAGAAAATATGTAAAGCTATTGCCTTGTTTGATCTTGACATTTTCATGGATATTTGTATTGGTAATCTATCAATTTTTTACTACAAATGGTTTTAGATTATTGTTTAGTGTAGGAATATTGTACCTATATTGGTATCTAACTTGGCATCAAACTAACTAATATTTGAGAATGTATTATTCCTTTTCAGTGCAAAATCAGGATAAGAAATTTACCTCTACAATTGGCAATAACTTTATGGTAAGCAATTTAAATTAATTTATTTCTATATTTTGATATTATCTTTTTGTTATTATAATTGTAATTTTTGAGTAACCACTTGGTTTGTCCCAGGCCAGGAAACGGAAAGCCGCGCTTGCCGAGGGAACTTTGGAGAACACAGGAGAGCTGCCAGCAGATGCCACTGATGGCGAAAAGGCAACGAACAGCCAGTGGCTGCAGTGTGGAACGTGCAAGTATACCACCACCTACGACTCGTTCAAACGCCACCACCTCTCCGTTGCCAACCCTAGTACTGCCACTGTGGTCGGAGGGAACATTTTGCGTGACAAGAACAGCATCAACGACATCCTCGACAACGGGCCGAGCACTTCGAAGAAGAAAGTTCGGAAGTCAGCACCTCATCAGTCAGTGCCCGTGTCGAGCTTGTTCATCAAGGAAGCGCAATATTCTGACGAGATGTATAAAGAAGGTTCTCACTCGGTGGAAATGATGATAGGAAAGGAACTGAGTTCTTATGAGGTTGATAACAACTACCATTCCAAGGAAGATGGCGACCCAGGGACAATTAAAGTACAGATTGTTAGTCAAGGTCAGAGGAAGAATTACATTGACGAAAACGACGTAACCATCGAGCTATCGGACGCGCACGACGAAACGGGACTGGACGGCGGGGAGATGATGACCGACGACACCGAGGGAGTCTGTGTTCTGGAAGAAGGAGACGAGGAAATGTTGAAGATGGCCGGGCCAGACGGGAAGACAGTCTATGTTCAAATGATTGGGAAAGACAAGGTGGTTGCCGAAGGGGACTCTCTCAGGAAACAGCTGCTCACTGTCAACGAAGACGGCACAGTGGAAATGGTAGAAGTTTTGTGGGACGAGAACGAGATGAGGCAAGGGGACGATGATGATGGCGACCAGTCTCCGTTCCAGTAGGCTAAGTTGAGATTGTACGTTTTTAAGAAGATAGAAGACTGAAATGTACATTAATTATTTACGAATATTCATAGAATTTACCTTCCCATATAGTTTTCACCTTTTGTCAGAAAAATGTGACCATGCACCAGTAATAGAGAGATTTTTGCTATGGAACTGACAAATTGACTAATTTTCAAAACATTTTACCAAGATCCAGATATTTGCCCATGTTTTTACATTAGACAAAAAGATCTGGAAGAGCACGGAAGCTAACAAACATTGTTGATCTTCCTCTTGAAAACTATAGAGATCTGATATTACAATTAGGCTGTGAAAGGCTTATTGACCATGTGCAAAGAGTTGGTAGAATGCAGAGCAAGCTAGCATCAATGGCGTGGTGTAGTGGATAGCACTCGTGTCTGGCAAGCTAGCGGCACGGAGTTATAGAGAACAAGAAAAAAAAATGCTAACTGTCTGGAGATGCTGGCTTAGATCTTGTTCATTTGACTGTAGAGATAAACTTGGGTAAGCTGGCAGATACAACGTTGCCCGAAAGAAAGTGAAACGGACACAAATTATATTGGATACATCCAGGCTCTGGTTTATGCACCAAGTAAAATAGTTCAGCATCCCAGACAGGCTTGTTACACCAAGTTAGTAAATAGACAACATGAACATTTCTCATGTTAATAGATTCTTTGATGCTCAAAGATATTTAACTGGTTTAAGATTAGATCCGTCAATCTGCCATGGTTTTGTTTTGCGAAGACATTGCCAGAAGAACATAGATATATTATTTATTTTTATGGTAACCATTGTTTAGTTGTGTAACAAACAGATTATTGAAGAGACGGGAAAAAACATGGCAAAGGTGGAAAAATTAGATGGTTGAACAAGCGTGAATATACCAGCTTTGTCTTCGGATAGCCCTGCTATTTCTCGGCAAAGGGAGCGAAGGAAGAATTTTCGCTGGTAGCTCTACGAGGTCTCGTTACGGGTTACACTTAGAATGTTATTTTCTATACTTTGCCACAGTGCTTTTATGTGAATTTCTTGCTATGGAAGAAATTATAATATGGCATTCCAAAACTGTACCATAATGTATGTACCAAAGAAAAACTTTAAAATGTACATATTAACTTTTAATTATGGTGGATAAATTCTTATAGGTTCCTATATATTTTGGGTCATTTTATTTCTAAGCCTTCTGCTGAATCAATTTAATTCCGACAGTTGATAGCAACCTCCCCCTCAATCTTCAGACCTAACATAGCTGTCTTGACTAACTCTATATTAACCAATCACATCCAGCATTAATCTCAGCTTGCCAGCCAGCAACTTGTAGAGATTCTTGTGCAAATTGGCTTTAGTTGTCACGCCGGAGTTGTGAAGTGCGGTAAATGCGTCAATGTTACTCGAAACTAGATTTTCTGCCTCCGTCCCCAACTTGTCCAGTTGCGTCTTGAAACGCTGGCCCATTTGATCGGTCGCAGCAAGAATGGAGGATATGGCATTGGCGGGCGCTGGTATGGCCGCTATTGTGGCAGAGCTGGGTTTTTTTGCTGGCTGATTTGCAATGGCAACTGGAGGTTCAACCTCGACATTGCCTGCCGTTTCCGCTACAATTTGACGTTTGGATCTCGGAGATCTGAAAGCGTTGTTGGTATCGACGTGTGATTGTTCAGCCAATGTGTCGAGTTCTTTTCTCTTGTTTTTGATCACAGCAGAAGAACTGAAGCTCTGAAAGAAGATTCATGATAATTTTTAGGTATTTTTTTGCCACAGAAATGAACAAGGAATTGTTTTATCTCGATGAGCGTAACAAGCAAACATTTGAAGTTAATCTTCAATGCGATTCACTGCTAAAGTCAAAGTCTACAATTGTTTTTGTCTCTGTGTTAGCTTGCATTCTGGCACTCGTGAATAATTTGAATCAAGGCAAAGCTTATTATTGTTATAATGTGTAATTATTGGTAAGTACTTACAGTTGAAAAAATCATAATCAACAAAAGGATGGCCGGCTTCGTTTCCATCGTGCCGATTTTTTTTTCACTGGAGCTGTCGGCAAGATCGGTGCTTAAAACTGAAAGTAGTGCAATTCATTACTAGTTGGGTTTATTTATAAGCTCTCGGGGTAACTTATTCATGATTTAATGGGAGACGAAGATTTTTGCGTTTCATCTAACCACAATAATCACATTTTTCTCTTTAACTCTACCACTTGTTCAAACAAATATTTATTGATTAAACATTGCAATTTTCATTTCTCTCATGATAATTATACCTGAGTGTAGGAAATGTGTGCAATGTATGCACCTGTACAAGCACCCACTCCAATTAAATTGATAGAATATAGAGATATTTAATTAATTATTTATTGGTTGGATGCTGATGCTATTACAATAAAATTATTTTTATCACCCAAATTGGATTCAATTAGCAAAGCAGTTATCAATAATAATTATGAAGTGTCTTATTGACATAAATGCAATGCACAGGAAGTTTTTTTGAATACATTTACAAGTTCTGATAGGGTGTAAAAGTGCGAATGTAACTAAGTATATAAAGGGGCTAGAATTCCCAAGTATGTCACAGAGACACACAGTACTTTGTCTGTACTTTGGTTTTCTTCGATCAAAGCAAGCGAGATCTGAAGATGGCGTTCAAGATGATTCTCCTGGTGGCTGCAGCTCTAATTCAAGTAAGAACAACACATTCACATCTTAGTACCTATACCTATACTTATAATTCAAAGTTCATTTTATTATTATGCATTATTGGCATCCTATCTATGCTTATCTGCTATCTTGAATTCAAATCATGTGCACAGCTTCTAAACTCGAGCTTCAGACTTTCCGGTATTTCTTCGAAGGCATCTAACACTTGTATTAATTACTTGGCAACCAGGCCCTTCACTGCTATCCCAGTGGAATCTCCTTCGGACTGAGTGCTGGCGGCTCCTCAGTGTCTCTCAACGCTGCGGCGGACTTGAAGAAGTTGCCGAACCCGTTGGCCATCGTGTCTGACGCTGCTAAGGCTGCAGTAAACACTGGAATTTCATCGGCCACCAACGCTGTCAACGTCAACGATGCTCTGCAGAAGGTTCAAGACGCCAGTAGCCAAGCTAAAGGCTCGCTAGCGGCCAGTGTTGATGCTGCCAAGGCTGCAGTAAACACTGGAATTTCATCGGCCACCAACGCTGTCAACGTCAACGATGCTCTGCAGAAGGTTCAAGACGCCAGTAGCCAAGCTAAAGGCTCGCTAGCGGCCAGTGTTGACGCTGCTAAGGCTGCAGTAAACACTGGAATTTCATCGGCCACCAACGCTGTCAACGTCAACGATGCTCTGCAGAAGGTTCAAGACGCCAGTAGCCAAGCTAAAGGCTCGCTAGCGGCCAGTGTTGATGCTGCCAAGGCTGCAGTAAACACTGGAATTTCATCGGCCACCAACGCTGTCAACGTCAACGATGCTCTGCAGAAGGTTCAAGACGCCAGTAGTCAAGCTAAAGGCTCGCTAGCGGCCAGTGTTGACGCTGCCAAGGCTGCAGTAAACACTGGAATTTCATCGGCCACCAACGCTGTCAACGTCAACGATGCTCTGCAGAAGGTTCAAGACGCCAGTAGCCAAGCTAAAGGCTCTCTAGCGGCCAGTGTTGACGCTGCGAAGCAGGAGGCAGAGAACAAGGTGTCGTTAGGAACGAATCTGGTGCAGGCTATCAAAACCCGCGCCGAGGATGATACGGCCGTCGTGGCCTCCTTACTTCAACAGGCAGCTAACACTGCCGCGGGTGCAGCAAATGCTGGAAAAGGAATAGCCACTAATGCCGCCAACGCCGCTAGGGACTTGGTCAATAATGCCTTCCAGAAGGCTCAAGGCGCTGTTGCTGAAGGTCAAGATGCTGTAAGCAACATAGTCAACGTTGCCAAGCAGGTCGTAGCGAGCGCAAGAAACACGGTGTCCGGAGGAGCGGATGGCGTCGAGTCGGCGCTCTCCAATGCAGTGCAGGCTGCTAAAGCCCTCATCGAGGCTGATTTGGCCTTCAAGGTCGCCTCCGCTCAACTGGCCGCTAGCACTGCCGCGGGCGCAGCTAACTCTGGAATATCATTGGCCGCCAGTGCTGCCAACGCCGCTAGGGACTTGGCCAATGATGCTTTCCTGAAGGCTACGGACGCTGTTTCTCAAGCTCAAGACGTTCAAGGCGCCAATGATGACGCCTCGTCTGAAACCGAGGCTTCTGCTGAAGATACCTCTGCTCCTGAATCCTCTGAAGACACCGAGGCTTCTGCTGAAGATACCCCTGCTCCTGAATCTTCTGAAGATACCGCGGCTTCTGCTGAAGATACCCCTGCTCCTGAATCCTCTGAAGACACCGAGGCATCTGCTGAAGCTACCCCTGCTCCTGAATCCTCTGAAGACACCGAGGCTTCTGCTGAAGATACCCCTGCTCCTGAATCCTCTGAAGACACCGCGGCTTCTGCTGAAGATACCACTGCTCCTGAATCTTCTGAAGACACCGCGGCTTCTGCTGAAGATACCCCTGTTCCTGAATCCTCTGAAGACACCGAGGCTTCTGCTGAAGATACCCCTGCTCCTGAATCCTCTGAAGACACCGCGGCTTCTGCTGAAGATACCCCTGCTCCTGAATCCTCTGAAGACACCGCGGCTTCTGCTGAAGATACCCCTGCTCCTGAATCCTCTGAAGACACCGAGGCTTCTGCTGAAGATACCCCTGCTCCCGAATCTTCTGAAGACACCGAGGCTTCTGCTGAAGATACCCCTGCTCCTGAATCCTCTGAAGACACCGCGGCTTCTGCTGAAGATACCCCTGCTCCTGAATCCTCTGAAGACACCGCGGCTTCTGCTGAAGATACCCCTGCTCCTGAATCCTCTGAAGACACCGAGGCTTCTGGTGAAGATACCCCTGCTCCTGAATCCTCTGAAGACACCGCGGCTTCTGCTGAAGATACCCCTGCTCCTGAACCCTCCGAAGACACCGCGGCTTCTGCTGAAGATACCCCTGCTCCTGAATCCTCTGAAGACACCGCGGCTTCTGCTGAAGATACCCCTGCTCCTGAATCCTCTGAAGACACCGCTGCTCCTGCTAGCACCACCACAAAGGTTGCCACTTCCTCGCCAGTGACCGCTGCTCCGGCTAGCACCACCACAAAGGTTGCCACTTCCTCGCCAGTGACCGCTGCTCCTGCTAGCACCACCACAAAGGTTGCCACTTCCTCGCCAGTGACAGCTGCTCCTGCTAGCACCACCACAAAGGTTGCCACTTCCTCGCCAGTGACCGCTGCTCCTGCTAGCACCACTACAAAGGTTGCCAACTCCTCGCCAGTGACCGCTGCTCCTGCTCGGACCACCACAAAGGTTGCCAACTCCTCGCCAGTGACCGCTGCTCCTGCTAGCACCACCACAAAGGTTGCCAACTCCTCGCCAGTGACCGCTGCTCCTGCTCGGACCACCACAAAGGTTGCCAACTCTTCGCCAGTGACCGCTGCTCCGGCTAGCACCACCACAAAGGTTGCCAACTCCTCGCCAGTGACCGCTGCTCCTGCTCGGACCACCACAAAGGTTGTCAACTCCTCGCCAGTGACCGCTGCTCCTGCTCGGACCACCACAAAGGTTGCCAACTCTTCGCCGGTGACCGCTGCTCCTGCTGCAAAGATTGAGGCTTCTGTATTTCAACCAATTAGTGCGGCAATTAATGTTGGTCAGAAAGTCATAGGCGGAGTTCAGGATGCGGCCAAGAAGATATTGGCTGGATTCAACGCTCTTCCCAGAAGTGCAAACGTCGACATGAGTGGCAGCGTCAAAGTGGGCAGCGCTGGGGCAGGTGGGAGCGTTTCGGCGAGCGGAAGCACTGGAATCAAGTTGCCCTTGTCTTTTGGCAAGTAACTTAATATGTTTGTTCCTTGCACTTACTTAGCCATACGCTTGTAGGTTTGAGCGTAACAACTAAAATGGTTTGAAATTAAATGGCATACATACCCGGCAATGGTTGATGGTAATAAATAACTGTATTTAAGACAAATTCATGTAGTTCAAAGATAGGACCAAATAAATGGTTAAACACGCAATTGGTATTCTTATTTGAAACTCCAACCTCTTTTTCCAAAACACATCCTGCTCGAATTCTGCCAGAGTTTTTTTTCCTTTGCTATAACATATGTTGTAACTATTAATGTTTATTCTCATACTTAGGCAAAACCATGACATTAAGAAGGAAATTACATTTGTGTTGATCATGTTTGCCTGTTGAATGTTGTCGGGGTATAATGTAAACTGTTCTATTCAATTAAGGTATTTAAGGTTACATCTTCTATTACCTATATTAATTTTTAATGTAAAACATGGTATCACAGTAAACAAATGTGAACATGTCAAGAACACCATGGGACCTCGTATATATATCGTGATCACAGAAAATATTTTGAAGGATATCACATCAAATTTATTGCGTGCTCCTCTCCTGCTGTATTGTCCCGGAACAAGGTTACATCCTATATCAAGTTGTTCATCCCCTTACCGCCTCCCTATCAACACGGACACCGTCTCAGAAAGGCCCAAGGGTCTATCTCTCCGGCAGTCCAGCTATCACCTATCTTTATCCAGCGAGTCGTATCGCAGCAGCAGCAGCAACAACCAATCAATTTGATATATCGATTCCATGCTGCTCCATGCTGCCCAGCGTAGGGGTCCACGCAGTTTGAATGTGAAGTAAAAACATAACATCCCATGCGCTTGAACCCAATTGCATACTCACATATTATTGAATTAAATTGAGAGGAAATTCGCGCCATAAAAATGGTCAGGTATATACAGGATGTAAGCACATGAATAATTAAACGATAAATAGTCCAATTACTATTTCAATTAAACAGATTAGTTCATGGATGCAGTTGTCAAATTGCGAAGTTATCAGGCTGACATAGATGTAGCTTAATATAAATTAATTTGTGTTCATTGGTAATTGGTTTATTATTGTAATGTGTGTTCGTGTGTGTGTGTGAAGGAGGAAGAGGAAGCACTCGTCAATGGGGCTAAAACCACTGAAATCGCGGGAACTGTTACAAATTACAGTTGACAAATAATAAACGTTTTAACCTTTTTAATATCACAATTTGCATTAGTTTTCACAAAATTTTCACAAATACACAAATATGAACAGGTCTGCTTGCATTTTTGTGTTAAGAAAGCTTTTTATTTCTCCGAGAATGCGAAACAATTTGCAAGTATTCCCAGGAAGGTACAAATCATTCGCTAGTTTATTTCTATGGAAGCTTTGGGGCTTCTAAAATAAGGGATCTTTTGAAACCAAAAAACTGAATCAGCTGACAAAATATGTGAATGTAACGTTTTGAAGCTAGAATGACAGAAGGGTCGACCCGTGTCTCTCAGTCTCAGGAGACACGTACTGCATCAGTATATTGTGATAGGTTACAGTTTGGAGTCGAGCATGTCTCAATCACACACTTGGACATCAAAATAAACACCCAAGTTATATTTTTTTGATTTCAGCTTGGCACTAGGGAAGTAGGAACGTGGAATCATTACGCCGAGCACATTTTGTCCAGCCCATTTGCAACCAAACTGTCAAAAGCAAGGCATTTTCAACATGAACCCTCAAATTTACATAAAAATTAAAAAACGAGATGATAAAACTGCATAAACAAGTTTAATTTGTCACTAAGCTACCACCGGCCAGATGAAGTCGTTACTTCCAGCGGCCTGTAGGCCATCCTGGATAGAGGATGGATGTCGTCGTGTCTCCTGGCGTCCTCTCGCTGCCTGAACACGTCATTGTCGACTCCTCTACATCGAGACCCTCGATGACCCTCGATCAGACCGAAAGTCGTCATGCCTACATAATGTGTTAGATGCTGGAAATTGCTCATTTCAAATACAGTTGTACGTTGTACTTGTTTTGCTTGCTATCACTGCCAGGGTCAAGCTCGGTAATTGTACCATCATTTTGCTATATTAATATTATGGTCCATCACATAGATATGCATGTCATTTACAAATTTCTCTTCACTTTGTGTATATTTCAGGATAGAGAGACCGAAATGTGACTGAAATAAGTTAACCACTTTGATTACATCCCATTTAAGGCTGTCTCCGTAGCAGAAAAATGTAAAATACAACAACTTTGATCCACAATAAAAAAATTTCTATATTAATTTACAAAAGGGTTTGAAACATCTTTTAATAAAAATTACCATTTCGCAAAAAGACGGACTACAACATTTGGCAATGTTGACCCACGTGATAGGCAAGCAGCGAGCTGTGTTTACCTGCGGTTATTCCTAAAACCCGTCAGTTGAATTTTCGTTCACCGCCAGTGAAGGCTGGCTCTGGACTCGTTAATGCTGAATATGCTGTGTTGTAATTATAATTGTGAAAGTGACTAATAGTTTTGCTAATAGTTAAGTGAAGATAGTGTCCGTGTTTTATTAAAAGTGAACTTAATTGGGATAAAAGCCTGTTGTCGAAGGTAAGTTGAATTTCAATTCTATTTAGCTTTTGATATGAGCCTGATTCTCTGTGGTTGGTCATAGGTGGCTGTAGGTAGGTCATTTGAGAAGAAGGAATTCACGTGAGATCTTTCTGTCCTGCAAATACCAGCGTATCTTGGTTTGGTGTAATAGGGATTAATGTTTTTGTTTCGAACACAATTAGTCGGTGAGGAATTGGCCCCAAGTTTAATATCGCGTTTAGTATAACTTCACACACGTGCAGTTATTTAACGAATCTCGCGGTTCACGAGAGAGAAGTTAATGCACAGGAAGTTTAATCAAATGTTAATAATTAACGACTCTATATATAATGACTATGACGTATTGAAATAGTAATTAAAACGAAGTCTGCGTATCGAAGGTCTGTTTATCATGGTGCATCAATGTAGACCGGAAAGTTAGAGAAACAGTTTTCGGAGTGTCACTGAACTGTATAGTAAATGAAATAGTATACGTTCATCGTGCGTTTCTCGCATGAAGACACATTCAGTGGGCAGCGTCCAAACTATTCTCTTCAAATTGCTCGCTGTTGATCCCATCTACAGACTTTCACCGTTTCCTGAACGCTCCAGAAATTCTCCAAGTGTTCAATGATCAGCCATCTCGCTTCCTGTGATACTAGTTCGCCAAGTAACCCACCCTCCACTAGAGTAAGAAACACATCGACCCCTAATTGGAAGTCCCAGAATATTCCCGTTAGACAATCTTGCCAAATTCTGAAATAGTTTTTTTCTTTTAATCTCTGGCTCGAGCGCTGGCTGTTGAGGGAAGGCGGAAGCGGGATCACAGCAGGAGTCGTAGGAAAGATTAGGTCAAGATTAGAAGGGATCGAGCACGATCAGGAGAGAGTGATCTCTCCGGCGATTACTGGGGACTGGGAAGGCTCGGATGGTAGTTGAGATGGAGCGAGAACAGCTGGATTCGTGGCTGTCTTCTCAGGGATTCTTAGTTTGTTACCAGAATACGATAAGTTTAATAAGTTGCCTCAAAATTACTGTTGTTGGAAGATAGGTACAGAATTATCACTAATTGGGAAGTTTTTGGGGTGTTACGTGTAACAATCAGCACCTAAGCTGGTTCTTCATTTGAATTCAACTTACAATTTTCAACATCAATACTTTTGCAAGAAATGATATGTTTGTAAAGTTTATGTTGTCTGACTATAAGTTATAAATAAAAAACTAATTGATGGCTGAAATGAAACAAATGATCGCACCAAAGCGTGCATGCAGCGTTTGCTTTGCACGGACGTTACTCTGTAAAGTCTCGACACATCATGTGCTTCAATAAATTGATTGAACGAAGCACTAATTAAAACATATGGAGAACGACGTAAAAGGAACAAGATACACTTGGTGTAGGACATGGAATTCTTTTCAGTTGGCCAGTCGAGGTAGAAACATGAGCTCCCCCTTTCAGAAAATTTCCACGCGAAATCATCCCCGAATTTATCACAAACAATAGTTTCATACGTTTATACACACTGCTAGCTTGTTATTTTTATTCCAATGATGCAAACAGAGTTGAAGTAGTATCAACTCGAAAGTTAGCAATTACAATCGTTCGTTTTTACCACGGGGTGAATAGCATATTATTTGTCACGTATGATAATTTCCCCCGTTCCCAGCAGCTACTAGCTTTGTGCTCGAGCCAATAGAGGTGCTTGAGACAATGTGCCGCGCTGCCTGAACTCGATGCATTTGTAAAATGCATACTCTGAATTACTTAACACTCAGAAATAATGAGCGAAGCATTATTCTGAGCGCCGGGTTTTAATTTTTTAGAGTGCCTACCTGTATATAATGCGGAGCGGGACTTGCTTCGTTATCATCGTGTGTTACTGGAGAGAGTTGCGCGCATTTTCCTACCGGATAGTTTCCAGTAAGAACTTCGACGAGATTTTTTGTTCAGTGAGAAGAATCAAACGAATTCTACCTATCGTACATCTTCTGTGTACGGAACAAAAAGTTACATGTATTTCCTTTGCAAATGTGAGGTATCAGTATGGAATAGAAAGCCATAGCGACGCTCTTAAAACAAAGGATTTTCTTCTAGTAATAATATGCACGGACACTCTAGGTATTGGAAAAATAGGTTGCTCATTTCTATTTTTAACGTATTAAAGTTGCAATTGATATAAATGAACAGTAGTTTGACTTTCAAGCATCAAACCAAATTACTTGAAGCAGACTTTTTATTGAAATATGTTATATTTATTCTTGAATATTTGTTAGCTCAATTAAGGAGCAAGCTTTGATCAGCTCTTGTTCTAAAAGCAATGAGAAAATTAACAAATAGTAAAATAGAATTAGCTATGTACCAAAGTGTTAATATTTCGACCTACCGGTCGAGATGAAAACGGAAGCAGTTCTTCTTATAGCTTAACTTCCTTTCAAACGCGTAGCAATTTAGTTCATAATATGTAAGATGAGAGCATTTTATGCATGTTTTAACTAATTTCTCTCAAAAGATTAAGTTTGCCTCAGCACACAAAAGTTTCATCATAAAATTGACATAACTGGCAACCACTAAGAGTGGGTCGGTTTTTTACCCTGTCCCACGTCACTGCGCTTTGATACGCACAGCGTTAATTTCAAAATAATTCTATTATCTCGCTAATGTGTACCAAAGAATGTCTCAAATTGCGTACATTTTGATCTCATTTCTCTAAAGAAAACTGGCATTTTATACGCTAGCAACTGCCGACTCATGGTTCCATCTCTCTCGAATCTTTCGTCTTTTCGATGGTTCATTATTTCAATTATCCAAGACATCAAACACTGTCCGAATCCGTTATTGATGACGATACTGTCTCCTCGAGATTACGAAATCCTGGGAAGAATTCGGCGACACTAGCTAGAAGGAACGCATATTTTTATCCCCTCGCTATATGAGATTAAGAATTTTCTGCTTGATTTGCTAGGGCAATCTGTCAACAAACTGCAAAGGCCGCCTCTGCTTAACATTTTAGCAGCTAGCAGAAATCATTTGACCTCTTGCAGCGAGATTAAAACGACTAGCCGAGCTCAAGCATCAAGAAAGAACGGTCCTTTGGGATCGTAGCAGCTCCTTTCAAGGCAGGGCCACTTCGGAGTCGCGGAGCGTCACGCTAAAACGAAGCTAGCACTCATTGATAGTCACTGAAGGGCAGCAGCAAAGAGAACGCTGTAAGAGCTCGATAAATAATTTAAATAACTCAGTGTTTCTAGAGAGAAACGGTCAGCGATGTCAGCGTTGTCTGCGCCAACAACTTCGTCCGAAGCTCATGGTTCTTTTAGCGATGCTCTTCAGTCCCGTGCTTTTTTGTAAGGAATCCACGGAGAAACGTCTTACTTTCTTTAAAATATTTTCATTTTAAGTGTGCAAAGTTCCACGGAGTCGCGTTGCTGGTCTAGGCCGTATCATTGCAATAAGCTTGGCGAATAATTCTAATCGCCCCTAAATGCAGCCCGTAGAGCAATTGAGGCACCTCCACCACGATGTATTTTTTATGGGCATCAAAGTATGAAGGTACTTCATATATATAGATGGTTTGAGGTAAACAAGTTGATTCAATTTCTTTGAAAGACACGGTTCACTGTAAGAATTTACTTTTATAAATGTAATCACAACTCCAAACATAAGATAGTGCAAAGTTTTGCATAGCGTTGCGACCCAATTTCATTTGTACCAGTTCTCATAACGCTTGCGTTTTTCGCAGCGAGACTTGAAAAATACTCGTGCATTTAAATGTGCCCTTAGTGTAATTCATGCAAGTTTTTTTTCAAAGACGTCTCACTTCTTTGATACGACGACGTTAGAAGAAACGACGTTTGTCCAGTAAGTTTGGTAGTTTTGAAGAACAGTTGCTCTAAAAGTGTAAAAAATATACATGTATATATAAAAAACAAGTAAAGCTTAGTGATTGAAAATATGAACTATCATTCTGTTTACTCACTGCTCGCATACAGTCGTTCCTTATGGGTCTCATGTTCGTCTAAAATGAAGATCACTCACCGAAACATAATCTTATTGCCAACGGCCAACGTGGACGGTGCCTGCCAAACCAAAGAGGCCGAAGACCTCGATGAGTCTGTGCTGTGTGTGACTGCATTCTATCGACAAAAAGCACAAGGGTCAGCATTACACAGCCGATTAAGAGAGCTAAAGTAGTGGCTAAATGAAGATAATTATAACTATTTGAAGAAATTAGATCAACGTTGCTCGAAAAATACGCTCTCATTAACCTGAATGAAACAAGTCCCCATTTTCATCTATATTGTTATGTCTTTATTGTGAGTTTGATTTTAATTTGAAAAATGCCGCTTGAACCTCAGTATTTTTCTGTCGCTGGTCACTCATACTAGCTGAGCTACTACATTTGTGGCCCCAAATTTACGAATTGAAACGAAATTTTAATTAATAATAAAATGTACTACACTAATCCAAACTGATAATCATTTTGGTTTTGTTCCTACAAGAGGATAAGAGAATATTTTTCGATTTTGAAAACGAAATTATAAAATGTATTTGAAAGAGAGAAATAATCACCGATCTCCCGTTGTTGCAGTTTACCGCCTTGGATCCCGAGGGAACCTGGGTGAAGTTTCCCACGACCTTCTTGTTCGCCACCAGCACCGCCTGAAGCAGGTAGCCCTTGAAGTTCCCTCCCGACAAGGTCACTGTGAGCTTCGCGCCGGGTGCGACCTTGAGCCCGCTCGGCGCGAGGGCAAACGGTGACCTGGTGGCTTGCGCCTTCGAGCCACCGTGCCTGGGGGTCATGTCGGTGCACGTGCTCCCCGGGGCGCCGCCGGGGAAGGGCAGGGCGGGCGCCACGACCACCAGTATCAGCATCCAGGGCAGCAGCATGACTGGCGTTTCTGTGTTTCGCAGAACATGCCATGAGCGCAGGCAACCCAACAGGTGAAAGTGTTATGTGGTTGAAGATTTGGTGCCTAAGCGATTTTCTTGATCGCGGCTTGAGTTTTTCTAGGGTTGCCTTTTCGCAGTAACGACACAGTTTGAAGCAGCCAGCTTGTGCAGAAAATGTGGCTAAATTTGATTAAACACAAAAAGTAGAAATATATAGTGTCAGGTTGCTTGATAAGGATGATGATAACCCACAAGAAAGGTCAACGAAGCAATAAAAATAAGTTATCAACCAAATAATTTTAGCGTGACGATGGGACTTGGTTTAAATCAGAAGGATAGAATAGAAAAAATAAAAATAAAAAGTACCTATGCTGGTAGAAGTACGGAAGGAATTAGAAAAGCAGGCTGAAAACTTGGTAAGGAAAGCTTGAAAGCAGAGCGGTATTTATTTTATTTAGAGTTTTTGGATGATGAGTCAAAATATTAGGCATATTTGTAATTTTAGATATATCTGAAACTTGATCTTGGGCCCTTTATAATGAAGTCAGCATATTTAGCGCAACTCAGAGAGATTCAGGGAAAACCTTAGGATTAATCTGTAATCCAGTCTGTAATCGTCTGTAATCGTCAGTAATCGTCTTTGGAATGAGGGGATAAGATTTATTTCTTTCGACAATCTGTCAAAACCAAGCATTTCCTATAAAATTAATCACTATCAAACATTTTTTACAATCCAATTTTGATTGGGCTATGAAAATCAAGCTAAATAACTTAAAATTCTGTTTTCAACGATTTTTTGTTACTTGCGTCGAATTTCATTCCAACAATCAGTGGAATAGTAACTACCCCTAAAACCTGAAGATCAGCTACTTCCACATCAATAATAATTATGATAGAGAAGCACGAAACACATCATCATTCAACACAAACACACAGTTTTTCGGGTTTCAGAAATACGCACAATTTAATTTCAAAAGATACTGAAACTGAAGGCATAAGAAAAGAGAATGTAAGCAAAAGGTATTCAAGAGAAACGATGAAAAAGAGCTTACCAAATAAATTCCTTGCTGTTCTACCAAACTTCCAACTAGAACTGTCGCCCAATTTCATGAATCAACTCGGCAGGGAAATATTTCACTCGTGACCATTAAAGTGCCTCTGTCCCAGTCTCGAGGTCGATTTTACACAATTACGTCCTCTAATCTACGCCACGGTTCGAAACCAGCAGATAACCAGTTGAACATGGAAACGCTGGCTGATTACTTTCATACTAATCAAGGACTGAAATTCATAAGCAACGTTCACGATTATTAGTCGAAGCGTTTGGTCGCCTGCACGTGCCTTTGCTACCAATTACACTAGTATCTTTTCAATGCGCGAAGGTCTACTGGGAAGTGATAACAATCTTAAGCTCGAAACTGAACACGACCAAGAATAAGAGAAAATGTATTCTATTTTATTCAGTCCATCGCTAATATGATTCCATTTAGTGTTTGCTGTAAGACATGACTTGCAATTTGAAGTTAGGTTACGTTTTGACTTTGAACAATCGGCAAGAAATTAAGGACATTATCCACGTAATAGCGATTTTCTTACCGTGACTCGATAACCGGGATCTGATGTTTGCTGATTGATGATGTTTATTTGTAGAAGATACTGCCTTCTTTTATTTGGAACGTGGTTGTGGGATGAATTATGTGTCCTAAAACATGATGAAAAATGGAAGCATGCAACCACATTCGTTAGCTTTCATGATTTCTGAAATCCAGAAGAAATTCACTCTGGAGGTATTGTTTTTAAATTAGCTTTATTACACAAGTATGTGTATACATCTGTGACGAAAACAAAAGTGTAACTCTCAATAGAAATGTGTCGAACAATACCAATTCACTCCACACCACACATAAAAAAACTATGCGGTTTAGTCAGGTTTAGTTGTTCTTCGCGGTAACAAGAACGTGCTCGGATTGGACGTCTTGCCAGAAGGTGTCGAAGTTCTTCAAGACTGTCGCGCTGTAATGACAAATACAAATACAATTGATTTAATTGATATTTTAAAAAAATCACTAAAATATAATTGTAAATGTGCGTAGAGTTTAAAATTTCTAACAATTTCACTTGTCATCAGACCGAATACTAGAATGGGAGGTTCGTCCTCGGAGAGTCCGAGGTCTTCCACTTCACACATGACACAAGTCGGAGTCAGAGCGGGCTTGGTTTGCATTCTGTGCGAAAGATCGAAGACTTACGTGAAGTAAATTTGCGTGCCGCTGGGCATCTTCTTCGGCGCCCTCCACACCATTGTCTCCGACGTTCGCTTGAAGTCATCGCTCTGCGTCACGGCGCTCTGACGGCACAAAAACCAGGCGCGGAATGAGTAACATCCGAAATACAGGCCGCTGCCAGATTATAGCTACATCTCGTGGCATAGCGCCTACATTTTCCTGCTTAGCTACATTTCCACCAGCCGTATCCACGTTTAAGATAGTGTGGTTTTCAAACACCATCAGCGGCACCACCAGTGGCTCTTTGGGAAGTGGGTCCAAAATATGATTGTCAAATCATGCCACTAAAGCAAGTCGGCACCAAACCATTTCTAGGGTCGACCTGAAACTCGAACACTCCAACGGGCGGTCTCTCCGCCTCAGCTAAATCCGTTTCAATGTCGGCAATAATTACGTAGCGCAGCGCGTTCTTGCAGTTTCGCGTGGTCGCTCCGTCGGGCACTTGTGAGAAGTGTCCGACCATCTTGTCCCCGGCGACGTCGCGCGCCTCCAGGATGTAACCTTTGAACTTGTGGCCCGAGATGGTCACGTTGACCTCCCCGCCGGGCGCAATGCTGGCGGCGTTGGTGGTCACGCTGTAGGGCGACGGGTCGTCCTGGGCCAGCGCGCCACCGTGGCGAGGATGCATGCTCTGGCACGAGCTACGCGGCGCGCCGTTGGGGTAGCCCATCGCGGCCACCGTCGCCGACAGGACCAACAGCCAAGGAAGCATCGTCGATGAGTCGGGATGGTTGGAACGCCCTGTTGAGTTCGGTTTTCAAACCGAATGACTCGGTGTTTTAGATACGATTGTTTAGTTTTTTGATAACATATACAATTACTCATGAGTGACCTTCAGGCATGCTGTTATCAAACTTTGAGCTTTAAAAATTGATCTATTTTTCTAGCATAATAATTTTCTTAATCAGCAGTCTGTTCATGAAATCAACATGAGTTGTCATGGCTCTGGGAAAGACGACAAGTGACTCCATTTTAATTTTAGTTTGGAACGAAATGGTCATGGTTTAATCTAAATCATGTGGTGCACTCAATGAATGGTGGACAAACTGGCAACTCTTTAAGATGCTGCACAGCCACATAGATTTCATTCAAGTTGGAGCAAGTTCGTGCGATACCTTCGGCAAAACCCACACCACGACGAGAAGCAAAAAAACTCTTTTGTCCAAACAGAACCGATATTTTTGTTTTGCTTTCAATTCCAAAGCACACCACATTCATCCAGCCAGACGAGCGGTTGTATGATCTAGCTTCTTTCCCGTCGAACTAGAAGCCAGTCGATAGCAAACAAACTCATTTTAATATTCTGGTTCCGTGCGTTCCCTGCCAAGGACTTGAGGGACCCGCGTTGTTCGCAGAAGCCGAGCAGACTTTAGGTCGGGAAATGTGAACCAGAACGCGAACAGCGCTTTGCGAGTTCGTCCCTCCCGCGCTGTCCGCTAGCGACGTGGAGGCAAAAACATGCTCTCCGAGTCTCTCCAGTGGCTGATGGCCGCACGGGCGACTCGCACAATTCAGATTGATTTCACGTGAGCCCGCGCCAGGGATGACAAATAACGTGGCGCAACTAACGAAGCCGGCTGCCTAGAGCCACCCGAGAGCGTTGTAGCTGCTGTAGCTGTTGCAGCTGTTGTAGCTAGTGAGAGAAACAAAGCTGCTGCTGAGAGCGCGGGGAATGAGCGGGGTTCGCTCGTAAAGAGCAAGGCAGCGGCATGCAGGGCCGAAGTTTCCAGAGCGGAAAAGATGTTTAGTTTCCGCTATGGTCAAAAAATGGGTTTTTTTATTGAAAAGGCTGACGGTAGGAATCAGAAAGTATTAGATGAAAAGTTGACAGAAAGGGCGAATATTTTCCTCCTGAATCAGCGATAATAAAGATTCTCTTATTCTACCCTCTTTCAGTTCAGGATCTGCTCGACGTTATAAGACCGTGGGGGATTGCGAGATGGTCTCGGTTTATTTGAAAAGAGATGACTGGGATGCCCAATTCTTCGACATATGGCCTACTTTCTGATCACATCGGCTAAGCGAGAGAGATGGAGAGCGAGTAGCGAAACCTGGCACATGCACTTTCCATATTTCCTCATTTTCTCTCAATGTAGTACTTTTATACCCACGGAAAATATGCTCTGCACTCACGTCCAACCGCAATCGACCTGGAATCTGTCGCAGACATTCTCGAGGAAAAATGTCAGCGTCACTTTTTCTTTTCTACTTTCTAATCGAGTTGAAGTGTGTGCGTAGATTCATCACGCCTTCAGAACTCCGCGTGAATGCTATAAATATCAAGGCGTCGCTGCAACGGGCGTCGGCAACGGCCACGGCGCAAGATTGATACGATGTTTGACTTTTCCTCGTGATGATTTAAAATCAGGCGGAAGATTGAGCGGTCGCGGTTATGAATCGTCATCGATCAATCCCGAGCAAAATATCACTCGTGATTATATCCTGCCTGCCACGCGCTTCTGAATGAAGCCGACACGTTTCACTGCTCCACCTCGTCCTCTCGCTGCACAGAACTGCACAAAAGAATAATATGCTGGCTTGCGTATCTTTTCTTCAGATCGATTGCTTGATGTAACTCCCCCAGGCATTTGATCACCGCATTCGTTCAATCAATTAATGGGCTGGAACTTAAGGGAGAAGAGAAAATATTAAGCGCAAAGAAAAGCCAATAATAAAGACTGGCAAAGAATACGACCTTCTAGCTAGCTACACACATAACAGTATCGCGTCGGGAGGAATTCGTCTAGGACGTGCTTCATGGGAAATCCAAATCAGCCAAAGTGGTTTTTTATTCTTTTTTCCCTTACAATATCATTATTGGTGAAAATTCTACCATTGCAAATTCCAATCGCACAGAGTTATGCCGGCGCATAGTATACATACCAAACAAAACCATGCCCAACCATACTATATATGTAATAATATACATTGTTATAAGGGATATAAAGGCAATGCTTACTGATAAAGTGTACCCGGCTGCTTTCGTATTCCGAACAGAATCGCAGCTTCCAGTAGACGTAGCTGGGGAAATCGAGCAGTTCAACCTATGGTTCAACTAGCATCGTCTACCCACCCCCACGCCGCCCCCCGAAGCCACCCACCCACCCGTCCGTGCCACATCCCCCGAACAACAAACACATAGTTACCACACCTTTGAATTTCCGGCAAGCCCTCGTCTGTGCCCGCGCCGAGTTTTATCTCCTGCTGCCGCTGCTGCTTCTTCGTCTGCCGCGATGCCCTGCGTGGGGAGAAGAAATGCGGGAAATGCGAAATTACCTAATCGTTACAGTCGATCGCAGCCATCGGGGCTAATATTTCATTTGCGAGCAAACGGGCTGCTTCCGTTTTGACCGGCGCGGCGGCTAATATGCCGCGTGTGTTCCGCTTGATTAATTAGCGGCTTAATCTGCGTTGATTTATTAGTGCTTCCATGTCGCGGGTTTGCTAACAGCTGGACTACTCGGTACAAACCAGGCACGAGACAATACGCATTATCACAGAAAAACAAACACTTTTTTGTCATATTTAGGATATGTTGCCTATTTACATAGTGAAGCTTAACACCGAATATAGATAATAATTTACAATAAAGTGCCACACTTTTGACAGCACGAGGATAGAGTTGGAGATGTAAGCTCGCGTAACTTTAACAAATTAAAATCATTGTTATGTTTATTCGCTCTCGGCACCGACCACTATAAAATGTGGATCACGTACATATTGTATATTATTATTGTTGTTGTAATGCATTGTCAGGTGCGCTTTTCCCAGCGTACATCGCGTCAAATATTAAAACTAGCCGCGGTTTCGACGGCAGCGACGCTGACACGTAAACCAGGTATTGCACTCAGCGTAGA
The DNA here is from genome assembly GCA_921293315.2 of Nemurella pictetii. Taxonomy (NCBI): domain Eukaryota; kingdom Metazoa; phylum Arthropoda; class Insecta; order Plecoptera; family Nemouridae; genus Nemurella; species Nemurella pictetii. Next base: position 5,667,226 of record OV121118.1, on the reverse strand, counting down.
AATATAATTACGTTACACGTTGATCAGTTCGGTTAGTCCACTTGAATGGAGCGCTAGTCTTTTGACGTGCAAAGCTCGGACTGAATTTAATTTATTTAGCTCAAACGGATGAGGGAAGGTGAAGCCATGAAGAGATATATGTATATATATATATATAGTGTAGTATATTGAAAGGGCGCTCTGGCCCTCTTTGTACGTCGTCGTCGTCGTCGTCGTGGTCAGAGTAACAAGTTTCACACCCTCTGACCACTTGCCTAACGGCGACGCTTCTGAGGAAATTCTCGTCGCTTTTGTTCACCATTGTCTTTTATGCGTCTATATGCGTTCTGTGCCCTTAGCTGTCTATGCTGGGTACGTACGGGGCACGGGGTGGTGTACGAAAGTCTATTGTAAATGCTAGCTTAGATGTAAGTTTGTGTACGCTTAGATTAGCTTTGGGCTCAGGAATTTTGGTATTGCATTCGATACCAAGGATTTTGGAAATAGCTTAATCAAAGCTTAGCCCAGCGTTCTGTGAAATATTATCAAATCTCCACACAATCTGTTTATATGGCGAAGAATAATATATTCGTCTGATTTAGATTAAGTACAAGTTCCGTATGAATCATGGTTCTGTATTTGAATAACGATAGAACTTGTAATAAGGAAATAGTATCATCGAAATAAATTAAAAACTAACATCAAAAGTTTCTCTATTTCCATTTTGAGAAAGTTCGTACCGAGCAGCAGAGTGCGAAGAAGAGGAAATTAATTTTCATCAAGCTGTATTAACTTTTCTCATATTCATGGCCTCGTCAGCCTAATGATATTTATAGCGTCTTTGCAAACCGACGCTTCCCGCTCGGACTGGCACCTCCACCGGCAAAACGAGAATCAACAATAATATTAGAGGTCCGACATTGGCAGGCAGAGGTTCTGTGAGATCTCACTTTATACTTCGGATGTCAAATTGCCATTTTTTCGTTCAAATAATTAAAATTAGCGCCCCTCTACAGGCGTATTTAGGCGTAGGTAGGATAGGTGTACAACAGAATGCAACAAATGATAGATAGCGATTATGATTTTAACAATGCCAAAAGAAAGGTTCCAAAAATGCAAAGATTTATACAGCAACTCTGCCTCCAACAATTCCAAATCATAAATGCGCCAACAAAATGCAAAATATTGTGCAGTGACTCTGCATCTAACAATGTCAAATGAAGTGCGCCAAAAAAATGCTAAATATCTTAAAGTGACCCTGTCTTTAACAGAGCCAAATAAAATGCGCCAACAAAGTGCAAAAAATTGTACAGTGACTCTGTCTTTAACAATGTCAAATGACATGCGCCAACAAAATGCAAAAAAAAGTACAGCGACTCTGTCCCCAACAACGCAAAATTGAATGCGGCAACAGAATGCAAAAAATAATCAGCGACTCTGTCCCCAAAAAAGCCAAATTCAAAATGCAGCAAATGATATAACGATTCTGCCTTTAGCAATACCAAATAAAATTTTCGCCAACAGAATGCAAATAATGATTCAGTGACTCAGACTGTAATTAATTTCTCCATATTTGTTTCTCCTGTACTCTGGAAACAACATTATGCATTTATTGGCATTCGGTTACAGGGATAATTCAGGAATTAGCATGTCGGTTACCATGTCGGCATAAGTCGCTAAAGTTTCTAACAATATAATAGAGAACGTGGCAGGGAATCTTGACTTTATAGATGGGTAGACATGTTTATCTTAAATACGAGAACATCACTAACAGTGTGCATGGATTTTACCTCGGAGGTATTCACAGCGCTGAAACAATGCATGGAATGCAATGCACACGTACAGGTCAATCCATGGCAAATGTTTTGTTCAATGTAGGTTACACTCAAAGTAATGGCATTCCCCCGTCCGTTATTGTTGCCTCAGTTCAAAAAAGATAAGCCGCGACTAAAGCAACATTTTATCCACACACATTTTCGCTCGTCATTTCCCTGCATTGCAATGCAGCTTCCCACACCTAGCCCTTGCGAGCTAAGGTAGCGAATACGGCTCCCCTGAGCAGATGATAAACCCTCTCTCGCCCCAACAACTCAACATGATCTATTGCCGGTGTCGTGGGTCTAAGCCTCGATATAATAATAAAGTTCAGACAAGCGAGCCAGGTTTCAGTTAGCAACTTGCCCACCATATTGCATGTTCAGAGTTTGTGCTGAGCGACGCTCTTTTATTTTCAAACGTCTGGAATAACATCAGTGTTCACAATTGCGCCCTGGTGGTACATTATACAACGCGGCGTGGTCCGAGGCCCGCGACCATTATCGCAGTGGCAACCGAGCATTGTGCCGTACTTAGGCTGCGAATTCCGCGTCTCTTAGTACGTCACGGTTAAAACTAAGTTAAAACGAACAACGGAGGACCGCAAACACCGCAAACAGACTACCGTGGCTCACGAGGACAGAAACTAGAACTAATGTTGGCGGTTTCACGAATGCGACTACCCGCCTGGCCCCGCAATGCTCCTCTGCCTGGGTTGTTTGCACCCAGGGATTCGCTCTATGTTTGCAAATATTGTTTAAGGACCGAGACTGCTTTTTCTATTCTAAATATATATAATATATATATATATATACACACGCGAATAACCTTTCAAATTATCGATCATAAAGCGTAAAGCATGGTCAAATGAACTTCAAAAAGAGTACCTACCAAGTTTTTTCTAGTACCAAGTTTGTGTTATCACGTTATTATATTTTCTGATTGTTGTAGTTTCATAATAAGTTTTAGGAATGAATTTTTTCAAAAGTTCGTATTAGAGTTTTACATCAATAAAGGTTTCCACGTTCAAGTTTTTCCGGTTCAACGAATGTTGACTTCTGCGTTCCGATGAAGATGTAAAGTCGAAGTACATTAAGGGACAGAACTCCCGTGTTTTATGTGCATACAATTTACAGCATGCACTTTAATGTTATTAAATATCTCGCATTAGAGAGACGTGCTCTTTTATGCTTTTAATAAATCTAATAATTTCCTCCAACAGTTAGAAAATGCACGGATGAAACGAATGCGATGTAAACGACAGAATTCACTTTGAAATGAAATACAACGAACATGCTTGCAATGCGCCGAGGGGAAACAGAATATAGGATTTCAATAGCCGATCACAAATTTTATCTCACGTTAATTAAGTAAAGCATTTAATGATTTCCTTTCCACATCGTGGATTCCATTTGCCAGAAGAATCATTTAGCTGTTAGAAAAAGCAGAAGCGCCAACCAACACAATTTTTTCAAGCTCTGAAAATCACGAGCACGCACCAAGAAGTGAAGGAAATGTTCCAAACGGGCTTGTTCTAGCGTCGAGACGCCACAGAACTGCGTAGCCTTTCAGATCAGATGTTGTTCAACGATTCAAATTCCAGATAAATTGATTCGACTGTGGAAATATTTCTTCTCTGCTCCCTCGACGTCGGCGACTCCACCACACCACGCTACCTAACCCTAAGAAAACATACCCCGCTGCAGCATCTCTCGAGTAGACCTGAGAACACACTTGATTGCCGTCGCCCACCGGCAAACTTTTCTAATAAACAGAATAAATCGTTTAGATTCCAATAAAGGGGTATATATTTTATTAGCCCGTGTGATGGGTGGATGGAGTCGGAACGTGGTCCGCATTTGATTCGTCTTGCTGCGATCTCGAGTAGATCGCCTTGTGTCGTGTTATTGCCTCGACGACGCCGTGCGTGCCTGTTTGCGTGCGTGCGTGCGTGCGTGCGAGCGAGCGAGCACACTTGTGTTGGCCGGTCCGGGAGGGCTGTTGCGAACAGAGAGAGGCAAACACGAGACCCGATCGCACTGAAGCAGAAGCAATGCTCTACACGATGTTTGCAGGCTTGGTCTCTATGCTTTGTTTGTGGGAATTTTACTGGATTTAGGTTATGTCAACTCCGCCGTTGGTTCTTAGATAAAATGCTCACTTTTATTAAATATTCACGGTATTGGTTTTACTTTCTGAGAGCGATAAAATACTTGCTTGAACTTGCTTGAGTGCGGTAAAGCCAATGACAAGTCCGTGACATGCCCGTGACATACTTTTTTACAAACCACGGGCTCTCATGATCTTACACTCGTTTAAAAGTTAAGCAAAACCGCCTTTTACCAGTTATTGGATTGGTAATCAAGCGAAATATCATTTTCTGATTGTTTTACATCGGCGTGTTTCGTGAATTTCTCTCCTCCCTTAACTAAGAGCATAGTTAGGGGCGGAATCCCCGGCTCTTCGTGTTCGACCGACCTTCGATTATAACGGCCGGGAGTGAGCGAGCCCGTTGATCTCGTACAAGTACAAGGGATGTGTCGTTGCTTGATCCCATCGGGCTAATCTGGTTCAGCTTGGTCCACACAAACCATCAATCACCGACCACAGCGCTTCGACCAGTGTCACGCGACACGTCGTCTGCATAAACACCCTGAATCAATCAGTCAATCAATCAATCGATCGATCGCCCAATCAATAGGAAACTTGTAGACAGTCGGCCACTCCCTGGCTGTCAAATGCTCTCTAGTCTGGGACACACGCAGGATTTCCCTGCCGTATACGCGTCATGCACGCAACCAGTCATCCCCAACCAACCATCCCCTCAACTCAACCATCCGGGCATCAAGCAATCAGAGCCAAAATGAAACTACCACTCGCATTATAAATGCCATGAATTTTAAACTAGAGCTCGACGGTATGTATGTGTGTGTGTAAAGATGGAGAGATAACAGAGGAGTCGCGGGTACGGAATCATTCGGATGATGTTGATTCAGGGCGCCTAGAAGATTCGTTGACGAAGGGGAGATATGAGTTGTCTTATTTGTTTTTACAATTTGAGGAAAACATATGCGAGCTCTTCGTTTCTCAATGTGCCTTCCTATCCATCGCGGTTGTATTTGGACGGGTTTCCTCGGGATGGAAGAAGGTCTGCGTCATTGGAAACGAAATGGGGCTACGCGTCGTTTCGACCACACATGGCTGTCCATTGTCAGTGGCACGGAGTTCTTAATAAAAAAAGTGAGCTGAAAAATTTATCTTGTAAGACGTCTTCGCAGAGACATTACTGCTCGCGCCTGCGAGATTTTAATTAAATTACCTCCCTGCAGCCACCCGACCGTCCCTTTCGTAGTTTTACTATTTCCACGCGAGAGTACGTTTAATTTACTGGCGGCTCAGCTTGCAATTGAGTATTATGAAAAATTTAATATAAATTAAGATATCTTTTGTAACCGAGTCTACGATTCTGTCTCTGGGTTGAGAAGGAAGTGAAAACTCATAATTGGAGTTGATCAAATTAGAAGTCGACTGGATGTGTTTGTTATACGAAGCCACATTCCTGATAGGTCAAGATAATTCAAATAAACGTTCTAATGCTGATCCGTTTCAAGGCCCTTTTCGGGGTTGAATAACGCCTCTAAACCCCTACCGATAAACCAAGCTTTGCTCATCTTGAAAGCGGTTTCGACCGAGCAAGCAGGGGATGCCGTCGGCGAACATGCAAAGCAACATCTAAATTCGTGGTCGAGTCCAGACAGAGATTATCGACTTTCTTCCGCAGAACACAGGGCGAAAGTATCCGGGACAGAGCGACGTGCTAGTTTGTCACGAATTTCCAGCTTCCCGTCTATTTACCACCCTGTTGAATTCTTCGGCAGCGAGGCAGTGTGTGTGGCTATTTCACAAATCATAAAACACAGAATTTGTCTCTTCGTCCACGCGATAAAAGAAAATGTAAAAAGGAGATGAAAATGAAATTAAGTTCTTTGGTTGTAAACTTGTATTATAGGTAATAAAGTGTGTTATATTCTCAAATAAACCCGATATCATCGCTCCGGGCTGAGATTTGAGCGGGTTTCAATGACATTGTTATACCGACGGCGTAGACCAATCCTGGGGAAATGTTTGAACTGTGGGGGATAAAAGCTCCAGTTATCGAGAGTCCACCATGGGAATCTTTCATCCTCCGGCTACACGAGGACATTCCCGGCAAGAAAGATACGACACCTATTTCACCTTCTTGTTTAGGAGGCTAACTAGGCGATATCTCTCACAAATCTCATCCTCGGAGATATTACATTCTTAGTAAATAGGTACTACAACGTTTATGATCCGCGAAAAGTTTGCACTGTGTTATTTACAATTTGAAAATAACAACAGCTCCTGCTATGAGTAGTGACATCAGAAAGCATTCGAGCGATAAAAGTAAAACAAAGAACAGCAATCACCGTCCATACATTTCCACGAGACAAAAATCGCCAATATTCAACACCACACATAAAGTGTACAAGAAAGCCATAAAATTCAAGGGCGGTCTGTTCAGGGTTGGGAGGGAAGGAGGGTTGCTGACGCCAGGCCAAGCGTCCAGGGGGTGGATTGGCGATTTAACACTCACACGCGAGATAATTGCGAGCGAAAGATGCCCATAACCGACGCTCGTCGCGAGCATGCGTCGAGCGCGTCGCGACGCCCGGCTCCATGAGGCGTCGCGACGCCGCCCGCCGAACAGTCGCGTCGTGACGGTCGACTTGCACGGTGCCGCCGCGGACCGAGCCACGGGCACTAGCACAGTAACACCGGTCGATCACGCTCAGGCCAGCCGGGTAGTGAAATGATCACCGTTTAATCCACGTTTTGTCTGAAAGCGTACAAAGCTTGTTGCATTTAACGCGTTGTCAGCGAGCGCGCCACGGTTTTTTGTGTCTGGTTTCCGTGCGGCGTTTGAGAAAGCTGATGCTGGTCTTGTAAAAACAGTGGCCACGTGTTCGTTCAGCGCTCGCTCCGAGCGGCGTATGCTGAAGCACATGCAGCAATGTGTGCAAACAACGATCAAAGGAACTAATTAGAACATGTTTGTTAATGTAATTATTAAGAAGTGGGAATAAACATTGACTGAGTGTCATCAGCATCGGGGTACGAACGCTGTCAGAGTGTCGGAGTGAGCCTGCAGCCCAGCGTGCTGTCATGTCGCGTTGTTCCCGTCACGCCCGGCAGACGGTCCGTCACTTGCACTGACCACGTGGCCCCACCGTCCCGCACGGCGGCCCTCAGCGACCGCACGCTACCCGCAACAGCATCATTGTTGCACGCAGCCTGCCCGATAGCAGGGACACTCGATCGGACGGCCGCTGCAACGATGAAGTCTGCAGCGTTGCTCTCTTTGCTGCTAGTGCTCTTGCCGCTGTGTCTGACTGCCTCCAGCAAGCGGAAATTTCACGAACAAGGTAAAGAAAAAGTGCGCGCCACCGCGGGGGCGAGAGTTTCCTGCACGATTTTAATTGTCTAACACCGCGTATTACATGTGCTTTTCGGTGTAATTATTCATTTCGTGCAATAAGTCAAGTAGAGTGCTCTCAAGAATTTGTTAGACACTTTACAGGAAAAGTTTTCAACTTAATTTCCACTCGCATTTTTCCTTCATTCTTTTGTTTTATGCAAAGAGGTAGAGTAGGGGGAATATAATAAAAGAAACGAAATTATACGCTGAGATGTTAGTTACAATTTAATGGAGTCTCTGCGCCGCCTGTATCTTTACGGGCGCGAGTTTAGCATAAGTTGCAGCTCGCGCGGTGGTAAGAAATTGAGTAGGAGATAGTTAAAGAAATAGCGCTGCGAGGTATTTCAACTTTTCATCGATTCCGCGAGTCCCCCGCGGAGATAATGGATATACTCCTCGGTACGTATCATCGCTACAAAACTTTCAAACAAACTTTCGTTAACATTGTTAATTAGAAAACACGATAATTGGTAGCCGCTCCACGGGACGCTATAGCTGGCAGGATGAATGCCGCGCGAATTTCAGTTTCGTCTGGCCACTTTTGTAGCAGTTACTCGAGAATTTCTGCTGGTATCCTATACGACGGTTGGCAATGGAACCTGCCCGATATAGCGCGAGGAACATATTTTTTTCACTAAAATTTACGAGAGCTTCGCTCGGAAAGCACACATCACAGGTTTCTATGTCGGAAAAGCCTGCTTCTTTCATAGGATTAAAATAAACCCTAGACGAAAAATCACAAGAATCTTTCTCGGGAAATTCGCCCATACACCGACCGAGTCTTAAGCAGAGAAACGGAGAGAATCGTTAAAGGAAAATTTGCATTGGCAAGTAGAATATCTGAGAGCGTTGATATATTCCTGCATTACATCTTCCATTTTAGTAGTCTCGTGTTCGATCCCCGGTTGGCGGAACACGGGTTCTTTGTCTAGGTAATAACAAAACCAAACCCGTCGATGCGTTATCACTGTTATAAAGCGGGATTGTTTCAAAGTGACAATCTTCATTTTGTCTCTTTGCCCGACGCGAACGAGCCGACGTCTTTTGTCAAAGAATTCCGCAAAGGAGTATTACATTCTCGGCTCTATAAAACGTACGACGTCTTCATACTATTGTCCCCTTAAAACATATGGAGCTACAAAAAATGCAATATATTTTTTACGATTCGGCCGTGTGAGTCGTGCGTGCCGGGGGGGTTGGGGTTGGGTGGGTGGGGTTGGCGGCGGAGGGTGCAAGGTAAAGCGATGGAGACGATGAATACTTGCCGTTGTCATGCGGCCCTGACGAGGAGCATCTCGAGATGCCACGTCAGTCGACGCCGACGCCGACGCCACACTTTTGGCTCCTTTCATCTCATCTCAGAAATGATATCAAGATGACACGGAGGCAACGTACCCGCCAAATGAAGACAGGCCGACGTCAAGAGACCACGCGAAACATCGGGTTTTTTTTCTTATATTTTTTTCTTACGTCTTATGGGCAAAATTATCACCACATCGTCGTTGCCGTTTTTTTTTCTTTGCTTGCTGCCAGGATAAAATAAGAAAAACAAGGATCGCGCCACTGCGGTAGCTGCAGTTTTTCATTCATGAGCCGTGAAGAATCGGCGAACGCTCGGGTAGTTTTCCCATGGCCTCGCCGACGCCGACGCCGACGCCGACGCCGACGCCGACGTCGACGCCGACCCCCATAAAACCGACGGCCGAAGCGGTCCATGCCGGGCCGTCGGTATAATGTTCTATTACCCCGATTAACTATAAAATTCACGCGAGTTACGCGCCGCGAACCAATCTATACGCACATTTTACGCCTGGGATGTGTATAGTAAATGTTTGGCTCCCGCGTGACGCTTAATAGAAAGTCCTCTTTTTTTATTGTGATTAAAACCCGCGCGCGCGAGAGAGAGATGAAGACAGAGCGCGGGTCATATGCAGACAGGACCGAGTGGATGCTGGGTGACACGCGCTTGCGCAAGTCATTAGAAGGTCGTAACCTGGCGCAAATAAGCCGTTTCGCGCCCCCCTGCCTTCAATTAACTCCGTCGATTCCGTCTCGTGGAGTGGGAATCTAATTCCGAAGCTGCGGCGCTTGCAGAAGATATGAGAAACTGATTTTCCGTGAAGATTGCAGCCGACTTTGTGCCTGGCCAACCCGGCACCTCCACCAAAGAGTTTCAAAGCCCGTCGCTCGGGTTTTTGTATTCGCTGGCTAGGAATTAATCGACCGTTAGCTCGGAATGGAGGCGCGTGATTGGCTGTAGCCACGGAGATAACAAGCCAACGGTCTGTTAGTTCCTTAACCGTATTTTGAAAAATCGGCCGGTAATGCTGGATATTACCATTCGATGTGCATCCTACTGGATCAAGTTCAGTAGCATCATCAAAAGTTATCTCTCGTCTACTCTGCTTATTTTCATCAAACATAAGACCCGCTCGGGAAAAGCTAGTAGAAATTTTATTACGGTTATAACGATAAGGTATGCAAAGTGATTCGGAATCAGGGCTGCACAATTGAACGTTTTTTTCTCTCTTTCTCAAAGATACGAGACAAGGTTTGTCCGCCGTCTCGTTTCCCCGGCGAAGAAAAATTCTTTTTGTAAAGTTCTTCCTCTTTGAAAGTATTACGATATCGAACAGCTGGAAAAGTGAATGGAGCCCGCTATGAACTGACAAATAATAATAATAATAATAATAATAATAGAGCTTCCCATACTGCGAAACACAATTTGCGGCTGCGGCATTAAATTGAAAATGATGTGGCTGGCTGCTCCCATTATGATCAAAGTCACCCTTAGATAAAAATCAACCTTCGTGGATGTGTGCGAAGGGTGGGCGGGAGGCTTGGAAGCACTTTGGAAAGCGCGCAACCGTATCGAGAAGGAAGATGTACTATCAAAAGATAAATGGCAATTCAACATGGAAAGATAACGATGTGGCAAGTTTCCAATCTAAATACTTTTTTTTTCTGCACACTCGATCCTGAAGGTGAATGAAGGAAGGCGAGGGTGGGAACAGAAAGGGTGGTGCAGGAGGCCGCAAGTATCAAGCCAACGTAACAAGTGTGGAATAAATAGCCTCGGGCAAACGCCGCGCTAGACCTTCGATAAGAGAAGGGGGTGGGACGAAGTCTTTGAATCGTGAGAGAATAATTATCACGGTCCGCGAAACTTTCAGAGCTGTGGAGACGAACAGAAAGAAAGAAGCGAGAGAGATAGAGGAGTTAGGGAAGAGCAAAGAAATAGATGAGAGCAGGGAGGTTGTGCGATGGATGAATGAAGATACTAACCGTAAGGAACTGAGACTTGTGGCCAAACAGCAGAGCGCGAACTACTTTCTTTTTGTGAGCTTTGCGAGACAAATTAAAAGTGGTCAATCTTCCTCCGCGGGGAGCTCTCGCTGGTGGGGGCGGCGGGGGACGGGCAAAACAATTGAATTGAAAAAGAGAAACGGATCGCTTCGCTTCGGACGGTTGGTGGGTCTGGTCAACGTCAGGATAATCGTTGTAGATTGCGACGTGTTATTATTAGAGTAATGAAGAAGGAGCGGCGCGGTTGCCACTTGCGTCGGCTTCTCCGTGGCGCGCTGCGGATGGCCGGCGGTGGAACACATGGGTTTTAATGATGGAGATCTTTTAATTAACAGAAGACGTCGGGGACTTTTTTGTTGTTGTGCGACGCAGCGTATACCTTGTTCGCGGCGAAACAGAGCAATCGCTTTTATAAAGCGGATAATTGCGAAGTTTCCGGCTGGAAGTAACTTTAGCGGGTGTAGGAGACCAATAAGAAGACGGGGAAAAACACTTTTCCTGTAAACATACCCCAAACGTTGGCACCGTGTTCCGGCCAAAGTCCGTTGAGTGGCAGTGCATTGGCTATGGTAACCTCCAGCAACCTCCAATTGCTTACAAAATCTTGCTGGACTAAAATCTTCACTATTCGGAGCTCGGTGCAGATGCATGTTTAGTTTCATCATAAATGGAGTCAGGTTTGACCTTATGATATTATGTAGAACACTCTCTGACTTCATTTTATTTGTGAATTCATATGCAACTTCTTCATTTTCCTACCAAATTTTTCCTCTTCCAACTAAATACGAGCAGAATTCAAACATGTAACATACTAAGTTTGTTCATTACCTGGAAGTCGAAACAGTTGTCACGGTTTCATCTCGACTCGGCGCCACGTTTCTTGCGGGAGAACGATATTAGTTCCTTCCAGCAACCAGCCGGAACTACACGACAAACTGCAACCCCAACAAGGGACCTCAGCAGCACGCAAACAATCAACTACTTCACTAACACGTGATTAACCTAGAACCTAGATGTGTTCTATCGGCAGAAAAGTTTGCCAATTACACCGGCGATGATTGAAGTATCAAAACATTTGCTGATTGCATTTGCTTCTGATTGTCGGTACAAATGATTGTCTGTTATCGATAGAGCTGTCGATGATGTTTGTAATGCTGGCACAGATACGTCAGCCGTGAGGCTTGCTAGACTTGTTCAGTTTCCTGGTAGGTACTGGGAATGAAACATTCCATCATACTGCGATAAATTAGGAAGATGAATTCGATTCTTTGGCCCCCCCGCTACGCAGCTGCGAGGATAGCGAAACAGTCGAATTCTTTTCCAACATTCGATTTGCAGAGTCGCGATGAAAATCAAATAAATGGATCCGTATATGAATCAGCTGCAAATTTCATTTGAATAACGGCCATATAAATCATTTAATGTAAAAAATAAGGAGCGGGCTTATGCTTAAATCATCTCAAATGGTATTCGGGTGAAATTCATTTATAATCTATGAAATGAAATGTATAATGGCATGCATACAGTGTGTCAGGACGAGCGGCTTCTAAAATTATGCAAATGGAAAAATCACTTGCAATTAGAACTTGTCACCTTGATTGCTGCACGCTAAAACGGACGTGACTTTTAATTAATGCAGCGAAATGAGAATGTCACGTGAAGTCTGACATCCTCAGTCCCGACGACCTGCGATCGGCGCACAATATCCTGCACGGTTCCTGCAATCAGGTACACGTGTACAGCCATTGACTGAGTAATCCTGCACTAAACGCGAGCGGGGGAAGCTGGGGGCTGGCTGCGCGACTTAATTACAGTTCAGAATAAGAAAACGGCAAAACTTGATTAAGTTTTCACGAAGATCTGTTACACTGAGTTCGCCCTCTACCGTACATCATTATTACTTTCCGTATTATTTCTTGCGATAACTTTCTAGTAGCAGCTCGCTGCTCGCCGTCAAAGTTTCTTCAATCGAGTTAATAATTTCGTTCAATCAACTGTGACTCGTCTATTCAATGAGGTGAGAGAAAATATTCGACATCGCTTGAGATGAATCCTCCGCGAGTAACCAATTAGATGCTTGGAGCCGGCGTCGTACAGTTATATAGCTATGACGCCACTGTCGAGTTGATTTGGCGTCGGCGTCGGCGTCGGCGTCGGCGTCGGCGTCCATTCAGAGCACCGATGCACACGGTGTGAAAGGAAGACACCCGCGAGGAAAATTGCTAAAACGAATAAATTCATTTCCAACGCTCCAGCTTAGTCAGAACAGAAACTTTGCTTGCAGGCGGCAAAAAAAAACTAACCGACCGACATAACCAACGAAATTATCCAAGAACATATTTCAAACCCTTCCCAATTCCCTGTTCTCATCATATATTTATTTTCTATTTTCTTTATTAACTTGTTCTTTCGCAAAACGTACTCAATGCGCGTTGCATGACCATGCCATTCATAACTTTATAGCGAGTATTGCCGATGTCCTTTTGTTTCTATGTATCTGAATGTGTATGCGTATGCTCGTCATGCGCTAGCGATTACAACGCTGTTCTCGGGCAGAAACCGAACCCCTTTTGTCCCCCCCACGCTACGATCGTCTAATAATGCTCCGCAGCAATCCGCAATTTAGTGCTCTCGCCATTAGTGTTATTCGCTCGTCTGTATTCTGGCTTCTGTTTTCGCCGCATTATGCTGGATCGCAACACGCGAGTTTATTGTTGCCCGCTGCGATTCGTCCTGCGTACCTAACGTGCGTCGCGAATTCGCGTTGTGCGACGCGGAAACGCACGGTGGATCGCGAAATTGCGCGGCGAGTGAATTATTTATGAGTCGGTGGTGAAAAATCTTAGAAATCTGGAGTGTGAAATACATTCCTTTGCAGTCCGTATTTTATCAATTTATACATTCCTCGTTGCTGATTTTTTTAACGTGATTTTATTTTTTTACGCAATTGGTATGCATGAAGAGCAGCAGACATTCCTTCTCTATAATGTCAATAAATACTACTACCTTTTTTATTTTTATGCTATCGAGAGAGAAGTAGAATGCCAAATGCCCACCTACTCGGGGATTTTCAGTTTTAATACCTACGTTCCTAGCATGTTTTTGATTGATAATACCTAATGGACGTATTCCTGGAAAAAGCTCTATGAAAAGTTGTCATTTCATTCTTTGAAAGTCTAACCCTTCGGGCCCGAAGGGGTGTACAAGTCGTTTTATTTAATCCAATCATTCATTCTATTACTAAACCAGACAATACGGAGAACCTATATTTAGATTATTATTTGATACATATGTACAGCAGACAGAATTTCTGTAATAATTTCAATATTTATACAAAATTAAATCATTATATTTTATTACATGGATATTTCCATGCGACGGTTTCCACGAAACCAGCTTAAAACGAATTATCGCTGTAAAACATTTTACGAAAGCAAATATCATAAAAAATGTATAAAGCGAACCAGCCAGAGCCAATTTAAAATATTAATATAACATACCGCTATAAATAATATGGATATTAAAGTATTCTTCCACGATAGAAACAAAATATAACCTTCGATATGCATGGAAAATGATTTCATCACTATACAATCCTTTGAATACACTTGATACTTAAGGTTATGTTTCAATACTTTCGGTTAGCAGGTCCTATTGAGACACATCGCGAGCGAATGTTCTAATTTCTAATATCAAAATTGTTCTGTCACATCAAATCCGAGCGTGTTAATTCCGGGAGCAGGAACAAGAGAGACGTTTGAGATTCCGCCCCGTGCATAGATTAGGCTGGCTGATTCGCACGGATTGCATTCGGGTTTAAATTTAATCTAGATTAGCTTATGGTACTTCAGCCAGAGTTAACCCCCTTGTAGGTTCCACCCCCACTCTGCCCACGCCATCCACACTACCGCAGCGCACCAATACCATGTACCTACCACCCCCAAACAACCCTCGACAATCTGCCTGCTTCACGAGTAAAACATGTTTGCCATGATATCAACTAATGAGATTGTATATAACGCTGTTGATTAAAGTGTGCGTGATAATCAAAAGTTGTTTTGGTCTGCTAGAATAATTTTTGGCCGCGCGCGAGTTACGGATGTTATTTCGGGCGAGCTGGATTATACACTCGGCGAGAATTTCATTTCGGTTCCACGTTCATACGAAAAACTATTATACACGGTACGGATTTGAAAAGCTGAAAATTTCAAATAAAGTTGAAGCTGTTGAAGCGACCCAGTTGGGAGATTGTATATGCAATCAGCAAGGCGGTGGGTTGGAATCTGTTCGTCACACTCACAGCTACCTTGACTCGTTGGAAACCACGCTATCAGAGGTGCCACTGATCGAGTATCTCACTGGCTTTTATACAGCTTCCTTTTTCTCAACAAAATGTTTGACACAATGCAATTTAATCAACTTTCTTTTGCTTACTTTTTCTAGAAAATATACCTATTTATTTTTGTTCTGGTTTCATTTTCATCTTTACATACAAATAATAATAATTACATACAAATAATTAATTGGATAGGCGACTTTCTTAAAAATAGGATGCAAAGTGTCAAAATTGGTAAAGTAATGTCAGACAGTGTGAAAGTAGCATCGGGTGTGCCGCAAGGGAGTGTTTTGGGACCATTGCTATTTGATATATATATAGACGATTTAAGTAAAATAGTGTCATCAAAAATTAGGTTGTTTGCTGATGACAGCGTAGTTTACAGGGAAATAAAGAGCATGAAGGATGTGGAGGTACTACAAGGGGATATTGATGATATTAGTGCATGGGTTAGGAGAAATGGAATGGGACTGAATGTAGGAAAGTGTAAAGTAGTCAATTTTGGTAGGGGATCAAAAGGAATTGAAAGAGTTTATCACGCTTTTGATAAAAATCTGGAAGTTGTGAGCTTTTATAAGTATTTGGGAGTGATTTTTAGCAATGACTTAGGATGGAAAAGACAGGTTGAGAGCGTATCCAGAAAAGGGATAAATACGTTGAATTTTGTAATGAGACAACTGAAAGGGATGAGTAAAGAAGTGAAAGAGAAAGCGTATATGGCGTTGGTAAGACCGACGGTTGAGTATGGAGCCTCGATTTGGGACCCTTACAGGAAGGAGGAAATCAAGGAAGTTGAGAAGGTGCAGCGGTTGGCTGCAAGAAGAGTGACTGGAAGAATGAAAAGAATGAAAATAGACAATATCGAAGGAAGAATGAAAAAAGTACTGGAAAGACCATCGGAAATTGTAAGCGAACTGGGTTGGAAAACATTAGAAAGTAGGAGAAGACAAGAAAGAATTTTTAATTTCTTCCGAGTAATGAAAGGAAGTGGAGGATGGAAGGAATTGAAAGCGAAGATAATAATGAATAATAGAGAACACAGCAGCAGGAGAGACCATGGAAGAAAGATAGTTTTAAAATTTAGAAGCAAGGATGTAGGGAAATTTTCATATATTAATAGAACAAGTATAGAATGGAATGGATTAGATAGAAGGGTGTTTGAAGGAGGCGATGACGATGTGAAGAAGTTTAAGCAAAATTTTGAAGAAGAAGAAAGAAAAATAAAATAAAAAATAATAATAAAAATATAGTAATTCTACCACCTGTAAAATTTACAATTTGTAGAAAATGAAATAAATAAATAAATAAATCTTTCTCCTCAGAACCTGCACGTGGTTAAGGAAGCACGCCATTGAAACCTTATCGGCCGAATCCTGTTGTTTATTTTAAGTAATTGTTTCGATACTCCCTGTCATGCTAGCCTACATATAGACTTCCAAGAAGCCCGCCTCTCAAGAAAATTGAATGACACTGATCGATATTGAACGAGAATAATATTTATCTTGTCAATAAATGGCATTTTGCGAAACTGCATGCAATTTTCTTCATAAGATGGCAATCAGTTTGCCTGACGAAATCACGGAGCCGACGGAGATGATATGGCGTATCAACCTGGAGATATTTACTCAGGTTCGGTTTGATCAATTCCAGTCGTCGTTTTCGCACACCAAGATTACTTTGGCATTCCCTCGAGCTATTTCCAGTCTTCGTATCCTTTCGCAACATCGAGACCACCTACATCGCTCATACCTGAAGCTACTTCCACGGGCGCGTGCTCGGTGAAAACACGTTGATTGGATGCATCTCATTGCGACCCAACACTTCGGCTCCAGTTGCCGCCAAGATTCCAAGATTTAAGCCGTCGAGTTTGCTCTCTTTGTTCATTTCCTTGCCGAACGTCGGTGATACGGACACTACAGATTATATCGAGTTTCTCACCAGACCAGACCAGACTACCACTGAAATGGAATAAGGTGAGAAGATGCTATTTCTGCGTTCGCCTACTTATTTATACGCAGCCCGAAGCCACTCTTCAAAAGCATCGGAATTAAAACATCATCATTTCTATTTTCTACGTACAGGCGAAATGTTTTTTTGCTGTGCAAAAAGTCTAGCAAACTACATATTAAAATCTCTACGAAGTTAATTATTTGTTTAATAATCTGTAGCGAGCCATCTCTCTATAAGGTTGAATACCGTAAAACACATTTTTAATTTTATTTCAAACGAGTTTTAAAATTATCTAGTTTACAAAGTGGACGTGGAATGGCCGGCGCTGGCGGAAGTTGGACCCTGGAACGCTGCTCTGGTCGTCCCTCAGCCCAGCAGCCTGCAGCCAGCAGAAGGGGATGAAGGAGCGGTGTGTGTTGCCGTCGGCCTCAAAGTGGTTGAGATGATGACACCCCCACCCCCGCACCGCCCCAGGCTAACGCGTCCCCGCCGAGAATTTAATAAAATGTTATGCGTCAAGGGAGAATCGGAGGGCGCTAATCCACACTTCAAAGACGAAGATGAAGGAGTGGAAAAAATCCAGACGCACGAATCGATTGACGGAATTGCAAATCACGGCGTTGCTTATAGCTGGTTTTTGAGTGATCCTATTCTTATTTAGCGCGACGGCAGGCGACGGCGGTGTGGGGTAGCGCGGGGGAGGCGTCGATTATGAGAAGACAGACGGAGGGGCTTTGCTTCCGTCTCGCTGACAGTGTCGTCACGCAGATGTTCGCGTTCACTCGGCATAACTTAATCTAGTCGCGCCTCCCCGGCGTCGGGGGCGCCGTGCGACGGCCTGGCTGGAAGTCACTCGGCCGACGGTGCCAGCAGCAGACGCGTGTTGCTTCGCCGCCGCCGCGCCTTATCAATTCCCGGCTACAATGCGATGAGAGGGTTCGTCGATGGAGCGCGAGGAAATATTCTTTTGAAAAATAAATATATCCGGATGTAAGATGTTTTGAATTTATATGCGCGCGCGGTCGGATCGACGGCTGTGTAGCGTTCGCGTTCAGAATTCACCTTGTGTTGAAACTTGGCGGAAGAGTGGAGATAGAATACAGCTGAACTATATATTTGCTTCCAAAGAAAAGTAAAAAATAATAGCTAGTGTACGAACAAGATAAGACATAAAAAGTCTGCCAGATATCCCAGCTAAAATACACAAGATAACTCGAGCGCTTGTTGAGAAGGGAGGCGAGTCGCGGACTTGATAACGGAGTTCGCGCTTTCCCGAGAAAAACGTCGCCTGCGTTCTGCATCCGTAAGAACCAGCGATGAAGCGGCGACACTTGCGACTTGATGTGTCGCAGGAAACACAAACACAGGCCGTTCGACGGCGGCTTCATAACCTGAAAAATCCCGGCGTCTGATTTCGCTCGAGGTCTCGTCTATATATGGAGCTGCACGGAGCGAGCAGCGACGACGTTGACATACTCGCGGTCGTGTCTCAGAGAGTGACCTCTGGCAATGACACCGGGTCATAGTTCACTTTGACGACACACTTGAGCACAGCACAGCAAAGAAAGGGGGATGGGTCCCCCCCCCCGCTACGCACGCCGGATATCTTGCCCCGGGGTAGGCTGTCTTTCAGGTGAAACGCGACGCACTGTCCTCGCTTTAAATCGAGAAGCGGCCCCAGAAAGCAGTTCGAAATTAATTCCTGCGAGAAGCGTTTTTACCCGGTGTCTCGAGATTTTTTCTTTCAAATGGAAACCCGTGAGGTACTCGAGTTTGTGATGAAAATCTCAGTAAGCAGTTTTTTTCTTTATTAAACTCGCGTCGCGAGGCACGCGCGCGAGATATGAACCGGATACCGCGCGTTGGGTCAAGTGTACCTTGTTCTGGAACCTCGCGGCGGCGGCGGCGGCGGCGGCGGCGGCGGCGGCGGCGGCGGCGGCGGCGGCGGCGGCGGAGCATCGCGAAGGAGCCAGGTTTCCCGTCCCACGCACACACCGGGGGAGAGAGCGGCCGCCACCGAGATAGAAAACTCCGCCCAGACACCAAACACTAGTCCATTTTCCAATATCGACAGCACAGCCTAAAGCCCCGGAACTTGATAATCCTCAATCTTATCAACTCTTTCCCGTGGCGCGGCGTCGGCAGCGTCGGCAGCATCCTCACTTCCACGGCTTAGACCCTCTGCCCGTGTTCCCGTCTCTTTGACGCGTACTGCTTGGGACTCGGGGAAAGCAATCACCCTGGTCCCCCCTCCACCACCCTCGCTCCCCCACCCCGTTTATCAGCCGGACAGGTCAGCTCGCCTGGCCTAGCAGGGAGACAAACAAAAAACAAACTTTCCTCGTCCGTTGCTAAGGAATACTTTGAAAGTGGAAACTAAATGCAGTTTACAGCTACGCGATGGGGGGATTCCACTTATCGAATCCACGAAAACAGAGAGCCGCTGGGGCGTAGCAAAAAAGAGCGGATCCCTACGCTTATTATACATTTTTCTTTCGCCGTCTGCGACTTTATGCCACGTGTAGCTATTCGCGACGGCCGCGCGGAAACTTCTGAAAATCTGCTCGTCGCTCGGGCGGGAAAAATCTCGAGAGAAGTTTTCTTTTTGACTCTGACGCGGCGCGTTTTCTTTCAGGTGTGTTCACTTTATTAAATTAATAAATTATCCCACCAGCCATGAATCCGTTAGAGCAACCTTAATTAAATATAATAATACACCTTCTCAGACAACCTTGGAGAAAAAAGATAAAAAGAATTGGCAAGCCATTTTTTCGCTCTCTGTCCTTAATTACAAGCCGGCATTTCCCAACCGCATATCATAGTCAACGGATTCGCAGAACAAATAATTAGCAAACCGCCTAAACCCTCCGCCGCGCGCGCTTTCGCCGGGGTGGACGCAAGAGTGCAGCGCGGGCGGGTGACGCGCTTGCCGCAGAACTGTCCTGACGTCCGCCCGACGCGCTCCAAGGTGTTGTTAATCCTCGCCGGTCGGGCGGGGCATAACAAAGTTTATGATAATCTTCGCTGATGTGCGAGCTTGAGTAAATTAAGGACGTCGGCTTGCTAATGAGGTTCTGCCAGCACCGGCACCCAGTTAACCAGCACGCTGCGTGTGAGTGTGTACGACTCTCGAATCCCATATAATGGACGCCAGACGGCGCAACGTGAGAACCTGTTAAATGCATTACGGCGCGGAGGGCGAGGGACAAGCGTCACATGGCGTCGCCGTTGATGTTGCCAGTCGCTGCTGAGGAGCCTGAATGCTGCTTCCCTGTTTCGCTGCCCGCCAGGCGACGGGGGCGCTCTGTATTTGCGGCTCGTAGTTAAAATTCTGAGAGTAATAGCGTTGTGTCGGGTCGATCTAACAACTTTGTCAACACAGGGTTCAAGTAAGAGTTAGGTGACACGCTGCCTGATGCAGGGCACCTCATTTGCTCGCGAGAGTTATCTTTTTACGCGTTGTTGAGAGATATTGCAAGCCCGGAAACTCTGCCCATATCACTCATTTTTACTAGATAAAGATTCAAAACAATGTCTGTTTTTGTTGTGTTGCTAAAAAAAGCGAAACTATCAAATAGCATGTTAGTTTTTGTGGAGGTGCCGAGTCTGCTCTGCGGGCTGCGTCTAGGAGTTGAAACCTAAGAACACATTTCATGTCTCGAAACCGCTATACATTAGTAGACTCTGCTTGGCTGGTGGGGATTTGCACAAGGTTGGTGATATTTGGCGAGTGTCTTGTGAGCGTAGCGACACCAGCGGCAGTCCAGGCCGCCTACAAGCCGAACAAGCCGCGCCGCTGGCTTAGTGTTGCAGTGTGAACGTACTCAATTATTGAAGGGCTTGTCAGATATTTGAACAATTCTTGCTTGCTTATGTTTAGCGGTATTCGGCTTAAGAAAATTGTGTCGTATCGTGTAGTAGATCTTCAAAGTTTGCATACCTTCCTTAAGCCGAGGATGCGGATTAAGATGTCTTGACAGAATAAATTCATGAACCGCTTTTGATAGGCCAACTATTTATGTACCCAACGATGTTAAACATGTAAATTATTAAAGTATTGTCTTAAATAAATTTAAAAAATTGTAAAGCCTACGAACTCCTACAAGCTTGTAAAATTAATCAACGAGTTTGGCTATTTCGGCTTATTAAGGTTAGTTTTTTCCAGGAATATAGCGCATAATTTTTTTGCAGAATCATTATTGTCTTGATATTATAGATATATTACTTGGGGATCAAGAAATTCTCTGCTTGGCCCTCTAAAGTAATATGTCCTTGACGACGTTTATTTAGAACATAATATTCCTCAGCTTGAATCCACACACACAAAAGAACATACTGCCATGAATACTTTCCTGTTAAAAAAATAAAGACACAATTTTTAAGTGTCTGAACGTTGAGGATCAAAGCACAGCCTCTGTGAAGGTGTTTTTGGTAATCGTCCAAGCTTCGATCGCGCCTACCTCCGGTCGGTCCTCCGGATTGACTCCGACGCGATCAGCAAAGACTAGCAAGTTTCTCTCCTCACTTTCCCGCCGGCAATCATTCCCAGTTTTGCAGGTTAGCAATTTCCCACATGTGACATGCGACTTCTAAGAAGCACAGGAGACCCGACGGATAAGACATATATATATATATGCGGCTCACACAAACTCGTGATCCGCGCGGAGTCGGCGAAGAGATATTTGTTCCCACTTCTGTGGGAACGATCGCGCATAGATCTCTCGGAAAGCACATGCTCACATAATATGTCGCCAAGCGTGTGTCTACGCAATTTCCACGACTCCTTCCGTGGAGTGTGGGCGGTGGCGAAGATTAATGCACCCCCAATACACGCCAAACTCTAACGAACGTAGCGCAAGGCTCGCGGATCACAATGATTTATGACAGTGAATAATCTAGCAGTAAGATTTTTGCCCGCCACAAAATGCTCGATTCTTTCTCGCTTTTCCGTGGGTATATTTATTGAGTTTGTGCAGCGAAAGTTCTTATCTATTATCAACGGTCGGTCTGCTCAGCTGGAGACGAAGCCACCGCGCCTCGAAGGTTTGGTCTTCTACCGATTCGATTAAATCTACATTGAAGTTTTTCGATTTGTTTGTTTGACATTCGAGAGGATAGGTAGAATTTGTTTTCCTACGGACTGGAAAAGCTAAAGCATGTGAGATCTTCGCGCTTGTGTGTACAGATGGCTTTGGGTCGGCTGTAGCGCTCGCTTTTCTTTTAACTCGCTGAGACATGGCTGAAGGAAAGTTTGCTAAACAAAGGGAAATAGCGGCGGCCAACGACGAAATTTCTTTCGATAGCGACGAAGGTGAATAGATGGGGGAAAAAACTGGATTTGTGAATCGAGATATTACCAGATGGAGGACATATAGATGTTTGAAACAGAAGTCTTGTCGGTATTTTATACAAACTCTTTGCATTTGCCTCCGCACTATTATGTTGCTCGCTTGCAAAAACATCCCCAAGAGAAAAGAATCTCATTATTTATATTTTTTCCTCTTCATGCAACTACCAAATATCTGAGGATATAAGCAAATCATTAAAACAAACTTTTAATGTACCCAAAGTTTTTTTATATTTTCACCGCGGGCGCAAGCCCCTTGCAATGTTCCTTTCATCGGCAAACCAGCTTCATCCACCCTTCATACGTACCTACTCCACTCCAGGCATGAGTTATAATCGTTATCTCCCTCCCTGTACACTCTTTATTTCCCATCGTCACTCTTTCTTATCAACGTTACACCTTCCTCTATTGTCCCGCCGTCATCCATCCCCAATAATTATCTCTGCCTGCATCTTTGCAACACCGCTCCGTTCTTTAAGGATCTAATATAATGGTCTCCTCTTCGTTTGCAGAGCGGAAAGGCCGGGGCTGCCCACCTCCCGACGTCGAAATCGTCATCAACGGCTCCTACGCTGATAACACAGACCTTCACGCCGTCGAATACAATGACGTCACAGAGGTCAAGTTCTCGGCGGAGATTGGGCCGATGGGCGAGATGAGGCTCTGCAAAATCAAGTGCATTGGCGGCGAATGGCACGGTCCTCTCTGTCAGCAGGAGGAGGGTGAGCTGAGTTTTTTCCTGTACCTCGTTTTCGGGCATTAATTTTTTTTGTGTTGATGAACACAGAGCCAGAGAAATTATGAAATGGAGTTTTAATTGCGCCCTGGCTGGCTCTGTCTTGTTTTGGGACGAGAGACTTTTTTATTTATGAAACAGCAGCGATTTGGCAGAATATTGACGCTGAATTTTTACTCAAAAGCTCTCAAAACTGTTTTGCAGCTGAGTGCACTGTCGACAAAGGACGATCACTCGTGCCTTAAATTCGAACACACATTTCGGATGCCTTCACAATAAATAATAACACTGTGATTTCGACAGCTGTTGATTAGGCCTCGCAGCGACTTATAACTCAAATGTAACATTCGAAATGTTGACGAGGCCCGAAACGGGCCGCGTTGAAATTAATCAGATACGCGAGGCCCGATCCGAGCTCGCTCCCGGACGTTTTCACGGCGAGTATCTCTTGCTGGCGACGTACGAGCGTTATTTATACATGCAGGAGAACCGACCACGGCTCGAGTTTTCCTTTATTAGCGTCGGCCGTTCGGCGCTTGCCCACGCACGCCGCCGCACGCTTCATAAAGCACCTGATATAATTCACAGTCCCCGTAGAGGCATTGCATTATTTCATAAACTAGCTCGGAAAGAATTTCCCCATACATCGCCGGAGCTTTTTCCGTTAATTTGAACGGATAGAGTTGCAGCAGGCTATACCGTGCGTAGAGTGTGCTTCGCCGTTACGGAGGCGCCAGGCTATACGGATATATTGGTGGTTCATATATACATATACAGCGGGACCACTCTCATACCATCGTTATTAAAATCCATTGCTTTATTAAAATGTAAAGTGAAATGTATTGCACATGAAATGTTTTGCTGGAAACAACAGCGTAAAAGCCACACGCAGTTTTTTTTGAAAACTATAACTAATTCATGAGATGACTTAACCCTGCAGTGCATGGAGTTGTATTACCCATCGCACGAAGATTGTGTTGCTACAAGTTACGGGACATTTTATGTACTGATTATATAGTTTGTAATTAATGACGTCATAAATCATAATAATTGTATGCAAGATGTAGATAAATTTTCTGTGACATACTGTGGTTGCAACACATGAGCTACCTTACATGTCACTCTGAGCTACATGAATGATGCATATCAACCATCAAGCGCCGCCAACCTGCAACTGTATCGCATGGATGTATAATCCCTTGTAGCCATCAACATTGAGTTGCTCTCCGCTAGGGATTAGAGCTCGTTTAATCCTAATTCCCATCTCTGTTCGAGAACGTTTTGAAAAGAGTTTGAAAATTGAGGATTACTGGATTATCTTTTTAGCGAATTCCTGATTCGCTTCCCGTCGACTTCATAAGCTATTAATAATATAACAAATATCGATTGGTTTCATAGAAGCGAACGAAGCACTTGTCAACATTACAAAAAGTATCTGTATCAATCTGTGCTAATGCATCTATGATGCAGCTTGACGGCACACGAAATAAAATCTTGTTTGATTGTAGCTAAAACAAATAGAAAACAGCAAAAAGAAGCTTGGAAATTTTGTGATCCATATCAATACTGACGTCCGATTTTTCTTTATTGGAATGAATACAATTATAAATCAACGCCAATTGCCGATGGTGACAAACTGAATGTGGTATGCCATCACGTTTGATGTGATCGTCAACTCAGGTACACCCCAACACTTTGGTTGCAGAAGTCAACTATTCAAATTTCCTTCGTCAAGCCTGCGATTTTGACAAAGAATCCTAGCTGTGTAGTGCCGCATTAGCAATTCGGATTTTTTCCCCACAAAACCCGAGCGCGGGAAACGCGAGCCATAACTTGGTAGCGTTGTCGCATGTCGCCTCTGCGACTCCAGTCATTAAACACTGCATCATTTTCATTCCCGCGCGCAATAACTTAATTCCAGGACATTTTCCAGTTTCAAAACAAGCTACAAATGAACTTGAATTACCGTAACGTTCCACGGAATTTGGTGAAGGGCGGAAGGGCGAACACGGGCCCTCGACGGTTGCACTACATCCGAGAGGGGGCTACGAATAACACGTCCAATTAACTTACAAATGATGGCGTCACTGTAAACAGATATCGATGTCCGCCACAGCCGTCGTGTGTGCAGTGTACGAATGGCCATGTGACCATGTGACATTTCCTGTTCCCAATGCGACAAAAGCCCGCACACATTGGCCAACTGATAGACTATTTGTATGCTGACATTTGCTCCGATAGTTTACCTAACAGTTTAATTTCGCGACAGGATTGTATTTACCAAAGTTGTCGTGTCCTCATTAGAGCTATTACAAACTATGGATGGCCGATGCCACTATACGCCGGTACGTACTGGCTTTCCGTGTAATATTATTATCATTTCAGTCACATTGCATCAAGTGCAAATGGTGTTTGCAGAACTAGTAAGCGAGGTATAACAAAATTGATGGTGATAACATACATATATACTCGATGTAGCTAGGTATTCGCATCATTGGACTGTTTTGTCCTGCATTCTATGAAATAATGGAAAAGTAATCAGAACCACAGAACTATCCGAATAGATATTGTTATAACGCCGATTCATTCTCTTCATTAAACTGACACTATCCTAGTTGGTTTTAAATTGCTTTATTTGATCATTTGTTAATAATGATTGGTCGTGAAATGCCAGTGTGACTTAAATGTATTCTTCTGATTTTTCAGACGGGGGTCGCTTTCACCCTCTGCTGCGGGGGTGTCGCCTAGAAGCATTGACGCCTCATCTGATTGTCACATACAAGAACCTCACGGTCGAGGTAAGTCTTCTGCTTCGGTTCCGACTCTGGTACGCTTGAATCATCGCCGCCTCCAGACACTATGAGCTACGAGTTCATGCACTGAGTGAATTCTGCGTCTTTGATGTGTTGAGTGGAGCTGATATTATTTATATTGGTTCAAATTGGACGCTAAGCAGCTTGAGCGATGAACCGGGATGCAGCAAGTGATAGTTTCTTCTTTAAACTGAAGTAGTGAAGTTTTTATTACTTTTCTGTACAACAAATGTTTGCATTTTTCTTTTGATGTTCAACGTTTCAATTTAGAATTTCAAAAAAATAATGCAAATCTAGCTTAGATCCATTCGACAAGGGCAAATAGAGTTGGCGCAAGCTGCAACGTTCTTCTATCAATGCTAATTCGGAAACTGTTGCTCTGTTTTTCCGCAGCGTATTTTATATTCACATGGGAAATTACGCCATCAGCAAACATTTTCTATTATTTTATTAGAGTACTACCTCTTCCCACGCGGATAACAAAACAATGAATTAAACACAGGGCCACCGCACATTTCCAATTCAGCTCCCTCGGAGCCGATCTCGATTCTATAATCGATCAAAAATGTTCGTTTGCTGCGAAGCCTTTGTGTTCGTCGAAACTAGAAGCAGCGTGAGACATATTATTTAAAGCGAGATCGTCTTGCACGGGGTATTCCATTCTGCGACATAAAATGGAAGTGTCAAATTGATACGAGGTCCGATCCTATTTTACACCAAACGAGACGACCTACTTCTTCAAACAGATGGCGGACAAAACGTATTATAAAATAATGGCTGATAAAAAGTTATCGTGGAGGTGGAAAAGGTTTCAATATACGATCACAGCAGAACACGTTGCAAATATAACTTACACCGCCATATTTATTATATAAAAAAAGATTGGCTGTACATCGTTATTAAAACAGTGGAATTCGTAACACCCTTGAAGCCATTATGAATATACATTTTGCTTTTAGAGAAGGAACCAAAATGTCGAAACAAAACCGACAATTCGCAAACATCTACGTTGAAACGAAGAACGCACAAAAGCAGATGGTCTTTTCATGCAAATCACGCCGAGATGTCAAAAAATATAATTTAAATATATTTAGATCGTGCTAGGACGGATGTTGTGTCGAGAAATAACAATGGCATAATGTTATCCCATTCTCGATCTGGGAATTCCGCCGGCTTGGTTGGCTCAGTGGAAAGCCGAACTCGAAGCACGAATTTCCCGCGCACGTGCTGTTTAGAAGGCAGTGCCGGGCTCGGAGTAGCCAACTGTCGAAGCCCCGCTTGATTGCCACTCACAAAATGTCATTCCACTCGGGGACTCGAACCCCGGGTACCAGCGAGACATTGGTCATTGCATTAATGGATATATTTAGGATATTTCACATAAGATATAATTAAATGGGCTTGAATGCTCAGCAGAATAAAATCATTTTGACGGGTTATTGCTTTTTGAAGACAGAGTGATATTAGGTTAGGATTTCAAATTTCGGTGGTGTTTTGAGGAGGCTAAGTAATTGTTCTTTTGTTTTAATTTAAGATTGATCTATGATGTGATATCAAATGTGATTTTAGGTAGAATCAGGAAGCATGGCTTTGCGAAACGTCGGGGCAGTTGTAAAACGTGGGGAGGAAAACCCAATGCCACTTTGTATACGAGTTTAGTATATCTCTTCGTGGCTATAACGGCTCTGGGCTTGTTCACTCTTGGCTTGTCAGGTTTGGGTCAAAGAAATATGGCGTCTTGCGCTGAGTTTCGCCACGCTCAGGCGTGTCAGCTGCTCTCGCCCTTACTGCGCCGCTGTTTCGAGTTTTTCTCTCGCGTCCGCGATGAGCTCATTTACAAGTCAAAGGCGGCAGCATCTCGACGCGTCTAATGTTCAAGTGTCTATCACAATCCAGACAAGTTTTGCATAGAAAAACCACTCCACGCGAGATCCTTTGTGCGAGAAAAATATATATGAAAATAATCTTAATGCTTTTATTTCGATTTGCATGTATTTAAAAATCTAATAATGCTCTGGTGCTGTCGTCATTTCCTGAGGTCATTTTCCGTCGCGTTGGAGCTTTTCAATCCTGCCTCCGTGGTCGTAGCGCGTTTCCACACTTTACTTATTTTGTTTTATTTCCTTTCATCTTCGTGCTCATGATGTTTAACTCGCGCTTTATTCCATCAGCTCATTCCCAACTTTATTTTTATTTAAATTTCGATGACGTCGTTCAATAATAAAATTTAATAAAGTCTTCAGCCGCGGGACTGACGACTTTCGGCAATTCATAGTTAAAATATTCGAAATGTTACCACTTTGGGGGAATAATTATTATAGGTAATTTAATTATTCAATTCAATGGAATTCAACGTTGAACATAACGATAACGTTCCCGCGAGGAAAACGGTTATTTTGTTTTCTTCGTTGACACGAAGAGGATTTTCAGTAAGATGTTCTAGAAATATTAATATCGTTACTATTAATAATATTAAAATAGGATTTCTTTTCTGTATACGAATTTCGTCTAGAAACATAATTTTTGGGGCACATTAATGGGTCCAAATATGAAGAATATTACTTTCTTAAGTTCTGTCTTGCATCAGCTTATCCGTCGTTTCAGTTTACCTAAAACATGGCGTGTAAAAAATCGGAGTTTCTTTTGAATTACTTTACTAGAGCCGAGATAATTTAGGCGACATATTGATAGATTAAAAGAAAACGAATTTCTAAATCAATTACGAACTTTACTTGAGTCGTAAAGGCTTGCTACTACCGAGATTATTTTGGCAGATGAGAAGGCCTCCAACTTTTGCTTTACCTCTGTTTCAGAGGTAGGAGCTCTCCATTCTGTCGATGGGAAAAGTTATGGAGGCTCGAACTTTGACTAACCCCAATTTCCAGTTTTAAAACATAAGAGCCGGCAGAATGCTGACGAGATCGCTGTATAGACGCAGTACGCCATGGTGTAGCTTCTAACACAACTTTGCTCCCCGGAATTTACTTGCGGTGAACGAAATTCATAATACAGAAGCTGGAATATAATGCTTTACATAAGAGATGAGACAGGAAAAGGATACAAGCACCTTCAAAAGGCTGTTTGGAATATTTATGCGAGTTTTTCGGCGACTGGAGAATACGATCATCGCAAAAAAAGGAAGAACAAACTCGAGGAAACAAGTTTTAAAAATCGATTTTCAGATCAAACAATGATTTTTCCGGTCAATTATCCGAATGAAAGAGATTTTCTGTACCGGAAAATCGGAGTCTTTTATTTCCCTTAAATAAAAGTTTCGCCTTGAATTTTACAACAAGAGAGAGAGATTGTCAAACAGTGCCCCTTCCTACCAGACCCAGGATGGCAAAGTTCAAGTTTGAATTTGCAGAACTGGGCCGGGATGGAAGAAACTTTTAGGCGTACACAAATTGCGCCCCCCCCCCCCCCCACCCCGGTAGCACGTAACATAATGCGGGGGGGGGGGGGGGCTGCACATATTCTAATTGTTACAAACGCAGACCCTACGTATAATGTAATAATATGCTCTTTATGGTCAAGCCTGCGTTGTACATCATCTAATGATGTTCATATTCGACGTTGCTTTAGATAATGCCCCGAGCACTAACATACCTAGAATATGATACGGTACAGAACTTCCCCCTTCCCCCGCCGCCGCGCAAGTTTGCACCCCTTTGCGTACATTGTCCTGTACATTGCTTTAACTATAACGGCGCTCCCTCATCCTCCCCCTAGCTCGGAATGGCGTTATCACATTCCCGATCGATTTATTATTAAGCTGTCTGGAGCGTATTAAGCCTACTTCTTGTTTCTATACTGCAACTTTCCGGCAGCTCTGACCGCAGAAACTCCAGACCCTAGAGAATTTGGCGAAACATCTTAGTTTGAAAGTTTCATCTAAACGTATACCTTTTAAAACTTTTTCAATGCCCATGTCGCAATAACTATTTGATAAGTACTGGCCGCATAAAATCGCACCAAGAATTTCTTAGTTTTATAAAATACAAGCTAGACGGCTGGTTAATTCTATCAGTCTCACTGTGTTGGCATAATGAAGAGGGTGGAGAACTTACATCAAGTGCTCGGCGTATAAATTTGAAATGGTTCGCCGTATTTTTCAATGGTGCTCCTTGCATGGCAAGTTCCGACTACGCCGAGATCACTTTTCTCTGCAAAATCATCATGCCTCACATGACCCTTGTGGTTCTCGTGTACCGGAGTGCTCTACCAATATTATTGTATCACTTACCACATTCATTGCCAGCGAAGAGCCGAAGCCACATTGCTTGAGTATGGGGTTACTTGACGGCATTGCTAATTGCATGCTCGGGACGGGCTCAAAGCACTAGTGTCTCACTGCTTGCATTATCAGCCCTCTACACGCGGGGCACGCTGCTCGTCTGTTGCTTAGATGGGTTTTTGCAATAGACTGTTCTGCTGCCACCTAGGGTTATATTCCAACCATATCCATTTGACATGTCGCTGCACATAGCTATGCACGCAGCCCTCGGGCTGACTTTTACTAAACAAAACATGGCCGCCATTTAATATAAAGGTGGATAGGATGTTAAGCTGCATACACGACACGGTAGGGAATGGCATTAGCTGACGGCATACGAAGTGAGTAAATTACCGGGCCATCTCGTCCACGATGGGTGAATTTGAAGGCGGTAAAAGAACGAGGTGTGGGAAAACCACTGCGGCCCATTGTGACGCTGTAAACGTTTTTGGCATTTTGTATACCTCTCTCAAAGAGATCGTTCGAAATTTGATTTCTATTTTTTCATCGTTGAGCTCGGAACATGTGCAGGATTGATAATTTATATCTGGAAAACACAAAGCAACTTTTTATGTGTTTTTCACCAACCTGCCTTTCGATCACATGGGGATGTATTTAATAATTCATTGCTTGTAAAACCATATCAAATTTTTCATATCCTTCCCTCGGGTGTATTGACAAAGTTGAATTTGTGAAAAATAAAGCTATATTCGTTGGAATTGTGTATAGCTTTTTACCGGAGGTATGTTTGACTAATTAAAATCTCAACTAAGGGGCATATGGAAGGCATATTAAAAAAAAAGCTTCCAGCTGCTCCACCGACGGAAGATTCTCGTCAAAGTCGAAATGATGGAAATACATCAGAATTGAATTTTTGTTTATTTTTGGCGTGGCGGCGTAACTACACATTAGCCAGTGGTAAATAGGTTTAGCAAGTAAAACATGAATCTAAATTAACCATGACGAAATGCACTATAAAAGCGGTAGCGTACACATACGTGCATGCATGCCAAAAGCTTTCATCAGAGCCGGATGGGTTTGGCTGCCACAAAGTTGCGAGGCATGACAGAATGCTGCAACAGGGGATATGCGCAAAATTTAGATTGCATTAATTATCTTAATTCGAAAAAAATACCGTACATCAAGGATTAATCCGTGGCGTTCTATGAAACATCAAAGCAAATCTAGTATTAAAAACATTTTGCGTTGTAGTGAAACAAACAATTTCACTGCAGCTCGACAGATACAATGCTTTGTAATCAATTTTACCTATTGCTTAATTTCTCATTCTCCGAACTCCAATTATTGTCATTACTCCAAAAATAACAAGCGAAATCGTTTCAAATTCGATTTAAACACTCCATCTCCAATGTAACATGGCTGTCGTTAGCAAGCCGAGAATCACCGCCATCAATTCTAATTTCCACTCGTACAAGCGCGTGCTAATCACAGTAATCTAGGATCGACGCACATTTTAATTGGTCCCCCCGCTTGTCCACGAAGCCTGGCCATTGTTTCCAATACAGGGCGCGACACAGCGCCTAGCGAAGCAATCGACGCCACCGGTTCATTGTTAACCATTAGCAAGGGATTTCCCTGTACAGACGAGGCGCCACGGCGGCGTCGGCGTCGGCGACGCCGTGGGGGGTCACGTCTAGATTCCCGATTCAGGCCATGTCGTGGCATAACACTCAGTGCCGGGGAGGGCTGGCCTTGTTTTCGCCACGCGTGTCCTGTGTGTAAACGATGACCGAGTGCATCCTGCTGCATCCGTGGCCCAGCCATCAGCTGCGTGGAATATGGATGTCGGCGGCGGCTGACGGAGTCTTGTCAGACGTGGCCAGACGAAACACGTAGCTCTCTGCAGACTGGCCGGTAATAATGACGTGCCGTTACTTTTATCCACGAAATCGTTGAATAACTGAACCCAACTCGAACGAATTTATATCAAATTATGAGTAAATTTTCCCATTTGTATTCCGATCGAAGCGTTGGTATTATGGGCGAACTTGGTTTTGTTTCTTTATTGACTGTGATTTTGTAATTAATTGAAATGCGAAGTGGACTACGCGGATCGACTTAGTAAGTTTGTGCGGACGCTGATGAATAAAAATGCCGTGGGGGAGCACGGAAATGAGCATTCTTGTCGGCGAAACGAGGCGATATAATGAGCGGCGATGCAACCTTGATTTGAAACAGTATTGCAAAGCCCAGTCATGCTTGCAGCCTTGAAACGTTAACTGCACTGTGCATGTTTTTCATGTTGTTTTTAGCAATGAATATGAAAATTCTGAAAGCAGACACAGTGCTCTAAATTTATATGAGGCGAACGGAGTCGAATTATTCATTTGAAGAACGATAATATTATTTTGCAATTTGAAAAGAAAATACGGAAAACATTTTTACAATCATACGCTAGGTGTATACGGCGAATATTCAAACTAATCCAAATTAAATATGTCCAAAAATTTTCGCAAAACATTGCGTTCAAATCTAGATTCCAACAGCCTCGTGCACGCTCCGTGCCTTGGGGCCGATAACTAATTTACCACGCCGTCTTTTTTTACCCTGCAATGGCGTTTTAATTAACTGGGAGGTGATTAACAAACATGTTTTTGTGCTCGAGCAAATCATTTTCCGATTGCCCGGCCCGTCAACTGCGCCGACCGGGCGCATGGCCTCGCCGAATTTGCATATCAATTTCAAACGCTCTCCACAAATCCATCGGGCCCGTATCGCCTGATTGTTTATGGAAATAGTGTGTGTTTGTCCCGACTATTAACAAGAGCGGCTAGGGGCGGCGGCGGCGGCGAGGGAGATAATTTCCAAAGAAAAATGTCATCGCACGATATGGACTAACACCAACTGGCAGGCAATTCTGCAGCGCGCAAACACACATTACTATTCAAGTCGGGTGTCAAATATGTCATGCATTCCCTGCCGCAGTTGACATTCTTCTGGCAAACATTGATAAGCCTGCCAGAATGACGTCGGTTCTATCTCCCGGGCAGTTGATAACCGTATCGCAACGCTTGTATTACACAGTGTGCTCTGCATGTAATTGCAGCTCGGGTTTGGGGGAATGGGGCAAAAACAAATGTTAATTAAAATTAAACGGAAATACCGCACTCGTCATGAAACATGAACCGCTCAAAATGAACACTACAATTGTCATCGTCGTTCAAACTTTCAGCGCTCGGTGTAATCAGCGAAACAGGCGACACGCGGCGTGATGGAGCGTTGCCCAGGATCAATCGGATCGCACGGTGAAAGTTGGCGGTGGAGGTATAACCAATGTATATATCCCAGGCGTTTTTTCAATTTTCTCTCCAGCCCGCGCCCGCCTTTAACTCGAAGAGCCGAAGTTTGTAATTGTCTTTTCCTCTTCGTTTCAGTTTATCTGTTTTTTTTTCGCGCTGGGTCGCGTCGCCCGTCGGAAAGGGAGCTTGTCATTAACGCTTCAACGACCATAAAATCCTTAACGCTGATTAGTTCTCCCGCCTCCTGAACTGAACTAAGTAACTTTTCAGTTTTTCAGTTTGTTTCTATGTTTTTTTCTTCTCTTCTGCCGGCGAAAAACGAACGCTCTTGGACGGGCGTCAACGAATATATCAACTCGATCGGAACACTTCACAATCGCTGTCCAAGAAAAAATAAAAATAAAAGCAATTCATTTTTTTGTTTTTCACTTTCTGTTTTTCCAGTCGGAGAGTTACATGAGCTACCCGCACGGCAGCGTGATATCATCGCGATGCCGCGAGCTCGGCGTCTACAAGCTGCTCGGCGTCCCGACGGTCACTTGCCTCAACGGCGTCTGGAGCAATCGCATCCCGGCGTGCATCCCGACGACGATGCTCACCAACTTCACAGGTAGACCACTTTATCAACGCTCTTGTCTCGACGCTGTCTGCTCGCTGCAGACAGATGGACGCTTGGATAACTGTTTTCTACTTTGGCGAAGATTCGGAGCCTGGCGTGCCGAGGTCTGGCTAACTTTTGCTAAGTCTGGGACATCTGCTCTGATATAGGACTTTAACACTTGTGTCTGGAGGGCTCTCCGCTTGCTTATGGGATAAGCCGCTTGCCAGACGCTGAAAAGACTGCAACTTTCGTCTCTGGTTTTTTTTGGACATTTTAATAGCTTGAATGCAATAAAGATATCTCCTTGCACTATAATCGAATTGAAAGAGGGTCCACCACTTTTGTAAAAAGTATTTTTGACATAAGATCCCGTAATGATGAAATGTACAGTAATCTCTGTTATGAAAACTGCATTAACGTCCGAACAGAATGCAATGAATGCAAGTTGTCTGGGCTGATTAGCCATGTGCGAAATTAAAACGAGGGAATATTGAAGACAAACTTGCAACGATTTATGAGAGAGTGCACGAAAAAACCGATGGAAAAATGTTCAGTGAAAGAATGTAGAGGTTATTTCGCATGAACAGTTTAATAACGCAGGAGTTTAATAACGCAAGCATTTAAAATGCTAGAAAGTAAAGTGCTTCGGCCAAAAGATACTTTACCTTTTCCGCGAAACCATCAACTACAACATCGAGTGGTTCAAGCGCGTTGTTGCGAGTAGAAACACATTTCAAGACGTAACAACAGGACGTGCCGGATAAAATTGACAAATGAAATATATGCAGCAATGTTTCGCAATTCCACGTGGTTGATAAATAGTTTTTAAGAGATTCAAATACAAAACAACGTTTGATTTTATTTTAAAACTTAGAATAAAAAATTAAAATGTTCGCCCACAATGCAGGGAATTATTTCGAGAGGCCGACTTTGCTCTGCGGGTTGCGTTGAGGAGTCTGAACGTAGAGTAACGTATTTTGTTAGTTGTTTTGGGATTTAGACGGATATAATTGTTTGATTTTACACAAAAAATGCTTTAAAGCTGGTTCCCTTATTTGGCGTCTGAGCTGAAACTGTTTGCAGTACTTTAAGTTATTCCTAGCGGGGTCCCGTGCTAGCTCTGCGGGCAGCATCTAGGAGTTAAATGTTGACGGCTTGTCCGATCTTACGGCGGTTTTAGTGTTATTAGGTAGGATATAAAACATACGTTTGGCTTATCCAAGCTTTTTTTATTTTTGATACTTATATAACAGTATTTCTCTAAAGGCACAGATATATTATGTTCAGAAAAAATATTACTATCCATCATGTGACAGTAGCCAATGTTTTGTCTAAGTTGTGTCGGTCTTCAGTCAGGCTTCAACATATTGCTTCGTCCATCCTATAAAATTATTATGTTTAAACAGATAGAAGGAGCTTTCAAAGTTTACACTTTAGTGCTAAGTTGTTGAACATTTAAAACGCTGCGGGAAATGTTACGAGATATATAAGAAGCAAATTGCTCGCACTGATTAACTCATCAAACGTTAATTAATTTAGACCATCAGTGAATAACGATGCCTTAATTAATCAGTCAAAAGTCTCAAACTCATCCCCACTTGTTCACAGCAGCGTTGGCGGCATCCAGTCCCGGGCACGTGTTTTAATCAGAAATTATAACGATATTCATTTACAGCCGTTGTTTTCGCAAAGGGATTGTGTAGCTGCTACGTCCCACGTCGTGTTTGTAAAATTTAGGAACTTCATACCGACCGGAGTACACGGGAAACTCCGCAAGAAATGTCCGGGAAATGCCTCGAAAATTTGTTATGCTCTCGTTTACATCCAATCACGCCTGTCATTCACGGCGAAATTATTTTAATACCAGAGTAAATTTTCTTCAATGTGCAGGAAACCTCCAAAGTTGTTTGGATGCTGTACCCGCGGGTTTAAGCAGAGAGCTTGAACAAGAAAGCTCAGGCGTCTCGTGAATTTCATTACGTACTCCTGGCCC
Source organism: Nemurella pictetii (assembly GCA_921293315.2). NCBI lineage: Eukaryota > Metazoa > Arthropoda > Insecta > Plecoptera > Nemouridae > Nemurella > Nemurella pictetii. Next base: position 5,631,317 of record OV121118.1, on the reverse strand, counting down.
GATGCAGATAAAGAGATCAGAATGAGGTTAACTAAGAAGAGATTGACTTAAGTTAGGAAACAACCAGAAACAAAAACGTTTGCTTGTGACATTCGCAGGAAAACTAAATGAACTTAAATATATATTTCGATCTACAGTCACCTCTGTGTCTCTGTGTTTCTAGTTTAGAAATTTAAAATGTTTCAGTTTATATTTCTATGTAAACGTAAAGACGTAGGTATAAGAATTTACAAACATTTTATTTTTTAAGTTTTTGATGCTGTGAAATAAACCAAATCCTTTCGTTACTTATTTTAGGCTACTAAAGGTTGTCCCTGATAATTGTAAGATTAAACTTCCTAGATGCATTTAATATAAGTGCATTAACAACACAGTTATTTTTTGTTCTCTATAAAATTGGAATATTTCACCTAATTTTCTCTGTAAATGTATTTTTTTTTCATTGGTGTACCATCAGCTCAAGACGATTTATAAATCTCTTGCAGAAGACGCCCCTCCAACGATTCTCTTCCGCATTCCATCGGGATCCGCGTCGGTCGAGCCTTCGGGAGAGCTGGCTGTCTTCCCGGGATCCATCCTACATCTCGAATGTCTCTTCTCGAGGAAGATTGGCAACCCCGAATGGACCTGGACCCCTACATTTCGCCAGTACCTCACCGGTAAGAATTTACATCCCGAATGCAGCTTGTAGGGGGAGGGGCGAGGAGAGACTCAAATTTGCATAAGCAACCCTCTCGCCCTGCCCAATTTTGCATACTCTCGTTTTTATCATTTCGTCGTCACGCATTTTTTAATTAAGTTACAATGTTTAAAATGGTCTTAATTTAAATTGGCTGCGTGTGAAGAGTAATTTTGCGCGGTCCCGCGCTGGTGAACGCACAGCGAGAATGTGATGTTAATAACTGAATTTCGCCCGCAGAATCCTCTGCAAATTAACGCCCATAACGAACCGATGTCCAATTTTTTAATTTCCTCTGTGGTCAATGTAGATGACGTTGAGCAAATAACTTTATGCTGATGTTCCTTTTGAGGCATGTGTGCTTGCTATAGAGTGCTGATACAGACTTCCTCACTCTAAGCTAATGCCCATACACCATCGAAATTTTTTAATTAATCATTTGAAAATTTACAAAAACAAATTTGAATATTTGTCTCATCACCTATACGCAGTCGTCATGATGCTTTCCAGTTTATTGCAATTGCAAAACGCCGAGGTTATGTACAGCTATAGAATAGAGCCACAGTAATTCCAATTAAAGTTTTATGAGATATAATTCCAAACGATTTATTGCCATCAAATTTGCATATTTACAGCTTTGAATCCTGATGGTATGGCAAAGAGGTGGGGGAGGCAATGGGGATTACTGTCAGTGGATAATAATAATTAATTTCGTAGGATTACAGCTTCATGTATACATGAGGGTGAAATAAGGCGAACGCGGTAGATGGCGACGAAAGCGGCAGCGGCTGTAGCTACAGTGTGTCGTCCCGGGAAGAAAACTCACTCGCGTTCTAAACGTTAAAAGCAGACGGTGGCAACTTGGCCATGAATATTAATTAGCCAAAGGCCGCCGAGTGATTTCATACGCAAGCTTATCGTTTCGCTGGGGATGTGGAATTGCGGAAAATAAAGTTCACGGCAAACAAATGCGCACTTGTCGGCGCGTACTTGGCAATAACTCAGTTCCTCTTATCGCGGCTCCGGGCCCGTAGCATCGAAGTTGCAGCGATACCGTGACAATACACAACGAACCGATTATCAAAAACTTAATAATCTGCTCGTTATGCAAACTTTCCTCGCTCAACTTTCCTCTCGCGAATTTCCCTGCGATATTTCACAGACTCGGAACATTTTAACATGCGACTCTAAATTTACAAGATTTGCCAGAATTACGAGTCAACATCCGGCTAATAAACTTGAGGAGTTAGTCCGGTCGGCAAACTTCGCCCCGAGTTCGTTGCGTCGAGTTGCGACCGTCGGCGTCGGCGTCGGCGTCGGCGTCGATGTCGGTGTTGAAGCCTCAGCATGGAGGGTTGTTGACGACGAAGACGGTGACGACGACGACGACGACGACGGTGACGGTGTATGTCCGTAGCAATTTGCCCGCGTGGCTGCCCGCGACTCGACGTGCAGAGGGTCGAGGGGCGATGGGATGGCGGCGTGGGTGGGTCGGGGGTAATCTTGGCGGCGGATGCGGTCGCGGCGGAGACGTCGGCGCTCCGGCCACGTCGCGTCCGACGAGACGTCAAGGAAACGCGTCCGGGGGTGTCGCGAGAAGTTTGTTTGAACTCAACGTGGGCTCGCGGGGGAAACTCGCCCCCGAGGAATTAATTAATCAAAGCGCGGTGTGCTAATTTTAAAGTTGATCGGGGGATAACGTTTTGTTATGTGCGAATGCGATTTGGCCCCGAATGGTCGGGAAGGAAATAATTGTTTTGAGTTTGCTTAGGAGGAAATACGAGGAAATTGTGCTTTTACAGGCACTTTTTAATGAGATTGGCTTTTTATTTGAGTTGATTTTTTATTTCTGGAATGAGCTTGTAAACCGTTCTATTTCAAACAAATAGAGGACTTGCGCATATTGAAGTAAATTAAAACTATTGGTCAGAATACTTCATCAGATTGCTTTTTCAATAAAACTTTGCCAACTTTAAAATATATCAAAGTTTTGGTGTAAAAATAAGCATTTGAATAAGGATTCTTCCATTTTACTTCGTCTAGAACCATTCTACCCTGCTTGGCTCCTGAGTAAATGTGTGGCGTTTTATTCCCACTCGTGATCATTGCCAATTGCTAGAAATCAGTAGTTTCGGATGCAGCTTTTATCTCGGAAACATTAAATAATAGACCAGTTTTATGTTCCCGACTATTATGTCGTCGAGCACGGTAGAGGGTTGACAATTGCATTTTCTTAATTGTATTTGTATTCCTCGGGCTAAAAGCTACTGGCACCACCGAATCAATTTTATATACTCTCTATACGAATGCTGAGGGAATATTTGCTCTTGTTAGAATCCATGAAACCTACAGAGAATACTAGACTTTGCAAGATCTACTTTACAAAATCCATTCAATCAACGAATGCATTTCCGTCTTTTATTTGGCGACACGAGTGTAATCATATTATGTAAAACTCTCGGTGCATAACACAATCGTGATCAAGACTTTATCCATTTCATTTTTTTCTGAAACTGACGCTTAAAATCCAGCGTGCTTGTCACATTTTGTTTGAATGGCAATAACAATCGAGCGCCGTGTCTCCAGCGCCGGCTAGATGTAATCCCGGGTCCCGAGCGACGCGTCTTCAAGTCGACGCCGCCGACGCCGACGCCGACGCCGACGCCGACGTCGACATCGAGGAACACTAACAGAACTATACATATCCATTATCCACGGTAAACATGTAACTTCCATTAGCCGAGAGGAGCCACTCACGAAAACGCTGAAGATCTACTCGCAGCATCTTTCTTTTCGGTCCTTTCGACACTTTGGTAAAATTTCATTCTCTCAATTTTATGAAACAGATATCCACGCACCATCCGCTTTTTTTTCTTCAAATACTTTCATGTCCGGGCATAAAACAGCTAATGGCTTTAATAAAAATTCGCCGAAATGAGTCGGCCTTAATTTGTTTCTAGCTCGCACGTTGCGCGGTGCAAAGTTGTTAAACAATAGGCTGTTAATGAGCCCCCCCGATAAATTAGCCCCGCGAGTTTCATCATCTTTTGTTTGTAATTTTGTTAAAGCAAACAACCACCGAATTACGTTCTTTGTCATTGGAGTCATTAGTTTAAATTTTGTAGGAGATTTTAGCGTCGCGGGCCTTTGCATGCGGCGGCACGAATATTATACATATATATAAACTCTAATAATACTGCTGCACAGCATCATGAAAAACATATCGCAACACGGAACGGCGGGCAAAAGCTCAGATGTGACTTGCCCGCGCAGAGAAAACCGTGGAGCCTTGCGGACAAAGAACAATAAATAATTCGTCCGAGACATATTTAAAATGCCGTATACACAAAACACCTGGCGAAAATCATGAAAGTGGAATGAGAGCTGGGAAACACGTGGAGAAGGCTTTCTAAGGCAACGGTAGCGGTGTGGGGAGGCTTGCCGAACAACCTTTCTTTTGCCGACAACTTGAGGCGGGCAAGGGAGCACGAAAGTTTCGCATCCGCAACGCACGTAGCGTCGGCGGTGGTCGTTGTGTTCGGAAAAGTACATTTTCACTTCGTTACGAACGAGAAGCTTGCGTGATTTATGGACGGTTTTATTGCCTTGATAGGTGTCTGTTTTTGTCAACGAGAGATGCATGCAAACGGGGGCGAGGTTTTGCACAAACAGGGCTTAAAATGTGTTTTGCTGTGAGGTTTCTTTCAAGTGGTTCTGGAGTCAGTGATGATCGTTGTTGAGGATCTAGTGGTTTTCGTCGGAGCGTTCGGCAGGATGTCTCCCAGAATTTTCTAAAGTAGGCAGTATAATATAATATGCAGAGATTGCGAAAGAAGCTTTCAAATCCGGTTGTGCATTTGTTAATATACAAATGAAACCTCACCACAAGCCATGAAGAATAAAGTTTAGTGTCGTTTTAAACATTAAAATTGAAACAACGTGCATATTACAGTAAAGATCGGTGTGTGACACGGTTCGACCAGCTAAAATTAAATTTATTTTAAATCTAACAAAAACAAAAACGAAGAACCAACAAAATTGTATTTGGCTTTTTCATTTTCTCTATCTTCTATTCATGAAAATATATTCTGGAAGTAAGTGTTCCGCCGTTGGGCAACTCTATGAAGACACATGACACATTGCACGGACCACCGCTACCGCTTATCTCATCCAATAAAGAGCACCGAGCACCGAGCACCGAGCACCGAGCACCGAGCACCACCGAGCACCAAGCATCAAGTGCATGGCTGGTTTACTATCGAATTAATTTTCCTTTTCATTTTCTTCACCCGGCTTCAAGGGTTCATTCCTTTAATAATCATTTTTTCATCTCGTCCAACAAATTCTTTTCGCGTCGAATTTTTCCCTCTCTTTTATTTATTTAGACCGCGAATTCTACAGCCGCTCGCAGCGGCGGCGGCGGCGGCGGCGGCGGCGGCGGCAGCAGCCGACTCCTGTTTACACAACATACTTAGCAAACAACGCGGCCCCGCCACACGGCTAATGGCTTCTTTCTTCATTAAAAACCGAGTCTATTTGCCCAGAAGACGTGGCCGAGACACATCTCTTAACAATGTGTGCGCAAAAAATTTCCTTCTCCCGACTGGTTATTTTTCGTGATATCTATTTGTGTCTCACTTAGCTGCGAGTGCGACGACATCGTCGTTGGGAATCACGCTCTAGGGACAAGTATTGATACAAATCGGACCACGTTGCTGCAGGGAAGAACGCTCTCTTCTCACCGCGTTGCGTTATCTGTGTTTTTAAGTGTTCGCAATCCACCCTTTTTTAATTGAGATTTGAACAGAGTCAACACCACGCCATGTTTCCCAATGGCCACACTTCAGAAATTGATTGCAGTCCAGTAAAAACGCTACTCCGTCGCGGCCGTGGCGCATCAAGATTTCTTTGTGAAGCTGCCCGATTTGGTAAACAAGGTCCTCGTAACGTTATCGACAGGAGAATTCCACGAAGACTTGAGCCAGCTTCTTCTTGTCCTGTTGCAGGGTGGGCCATCGCCGCCGACGAGCGCGAGTGGAAATACCGGCTCTCGGTCTACTACACGAAGGTCCAGGACTCGGGGGTGTATTCCTGCTCCACCCCCCGGGGGATCACGAACAGCATCAACGTCCACGTGATCGGTAAGACAGCGCTGCACGAATTTATCTCGACCGTCTTGACATCGGGCCAATCATAAACCGACGTTTACGACCGGCACGGACTTTACCTTCGTAATCTTGTTAGGTTTATTCGGGACAAAACGATGCATGATTCTTTCTGATTCTGTTTCTTTATGATTGCTTTTGTTGATATGTGCATCGCTTTGGAAATTTATGCTGAGTGTGTAGGGGACATATTTCGTGGAGGTGCCGGGAATATGAGTTGTGGACATTCTTTGGCCCACAAATAACTATCGGTGGATGTGGATGATGTATTTGGGTGTTTTGTGGAGGTACCGCGCTATTGAAATGAAATCTCCGATATATAACTCTCGATGGAAATATGCGGCAGTGGAGGCGCCGAGCGAAGGAAATCTTTTGTGTTCGAAACTAGCAAAGGCGCGGCATCAAATTTCCCTCTCACATCGCATACATGCGAAGAAAAGTATTACATTTCCGTGTCAGCGTTTTCTTCGAGAAGAAAAATGTTTAATTTGTTCGGAAAATTAAGATTAATCGATCAAAAAAACCTTCCCGAAATTGATCACCGCAAATGTAGACCCAGCTACACGCGATTGCTCCAAGTGGGGAGATTTTTTTCACCCCGAATTAAAATGAAATAACAGGACGTTAGTAATAAAGTGGTTGGATATAAATCAATGCGCGCCGACGACATGATTCCGAATAGGAAGGGTGGCGCAGCGGACGGGGTTGCTTCATGGAGAAGGGCATCAATGAGCCTTTCGCGGGGCTCGTAAAAATGTAATTTTCTTTATGGAAAAAACGGTAATGTCATATTTGAGAATGATTAATATTATTGGCGCCGCTTTATAGCGGAACCAGAGGAATGCTATCTCTTGAAAAGAAAATAAAATATACACATATTTTCCTGGAAGTTTTATAGCCATTCTTTTAAAATTAGGGTGGTTGACTGCCATATTTTCGAGATAACTTTAAAAATTTCTCTCGTGTATTTCTGTAAATAGCTCTGCGTTTCTGCATCCGAGTTTCTTTCTTTGGGCAACTTGAAGAATGCTGTGTCCAGGTTGAAACGCGTGGAGCGAGTAGTGTAGAATGACGACAACAGCTAGCGGGGGAAACACGCGAGGCAATTCTTCATTTTCTTGCGTTGCCAAGAACCTAAGATGGCCTGGCGAAGGGGAATAATACGAATTCCATCTTGAGGACGCACCCCGACGTTTCATCACAGAAATTACAACTCCACGAAGAAATTTATTGCGGATTCAGTTAATTTCGTTCCCTCTTTTGCATCAACTCGCAAATTGAAATGTTTTGTTGACAAGATATTTCCCCCAAAAAAAAAGAATAAATACCTACTTTCAGTGTTTTTATATATTTAAAAAAAAGATGCCATACATTCCCGGAGAATTTTCCCTTTGAACTTGAAAGCTTTTTTTTCAAATTGAACCTCCCAATTTTAATTTCACAAAGCACTACAACATCCCCATTTTGTAGCTGTATATATTTATCCTACTGCTACCGAGCGCTTTCTCTGTCAACCCCCGTCCCGTAACTAATTCTGATACACAGCAGCTCTTCGTTTTTTCACGTTTTAAAAAACCTTCTATCTGTTTGCTCTGTTACTTCCAGCTTTCTGATTTCATTGTTTACTAGCCATTAACCTATGGCCCTTGCGTACTGCTCGCGCGAGGTTTCAGCGAGATTGTTTCGGCTAAAATTTCTAGGGAGCACGGTGTTTCATTCGTCCCCCAGCCAAGGGCCCTTTGTCCACAGCCCACATTTATAGGCCTGGCTAATGGAAACATGACAATTTTGAAGACAATTGCCAATGAAAGCGTGACATGACAAAACCATCGTTGTGAAAAACAATTTTAAATCAGAGTCTGAATGAACCTGCATACTGTATCATTGATTAACAAAACCTCCGCGTCATTAATAAAATTTGACGCTTTAAAGAACAAAACACCTGCCACGTTGTAGATATTGATTGAAACTTTGACCGCATAGAACCCATTAATTATTTTCTGGGAATTGACACCTTCGGCTTCAGCATGGAGGTGTAATTGTTCAATCTGTTATTCGCTGCAGTGCTTCAAAACGCCCAATATATTACACTACAAGAGTAAATAACAGTGATTGTTTTTGTTTTGTCTAGCCGTCCATTGTGACCCGATCGAGACAAACGACCCTTATTTGACCTCGAGGGTCGAGGGCAGCCGCCTGGGACAGCGGGCGCTGTTTCAGTGTCCTCTCGGCTTCCGGTTGTTGGGAGCTGCCAATCTTACTTGTCAAGCCTCCGGTAAGTCCATACTTATACTCAATATTTAATACTCAATAAATAATAAGTTGCTGTGTGTATTCTTTTCATAGCTTAAACAGAGTTAGAGACAAAAATGATTCTTGGAATGGTAAGCCATAGAGGTTTTATTTTAGGCTTCTTAAAAATAAACGACAAAGATATATTGTAGGTATTGTCATAACGTGCTTGTTAAAAATATCATGATACTGCTATCTCTTTTAGATTTATAGCGTGGTGTTTCAGAAGGGGTTCTTCAACAGATATGAAAAGATAATGAGGTGGCTTTGTTATGAGGTGGATGTTGGCTGTATTCGATGTAAAAATAGATAAGTATTGAATTTCCTCCCTTCATTCTCAGATTTTCTCAACATCTGCCGCAAATGTTTGCTCCACATTCTAGCAGAACCATGCGACGAGTGGCCGCACTACCAATTGCATGTTCTGCTTGTAGAAAATAAAAGTATTATTCATAGCGCTTAGCTACACCACATGCCAGCGAGGAAAATACCAACAGCCACAATCTAATCTGAGGTAGAGAGCACTTGGTATTCTTGACTAGGTCTTGCCCCCGCAATATCGCCTGCACGTGGACAAACATACTCGCAATTACCGCGTTCATCCGACGGACATGTGACTTGCCTTGCGTCCGTCCACCCCCATTTGGCTGCACGCCCTGCTAGCCACGCTGCGTTATTAGTATTACAGTTATTGTTTATGTTCCGGCGTCCAAATAGCGTGGCGGCAGCAGCGAGATCTGGCGTTTCATGTGACCTGACTTCTGACCTAAACAGTTACCAGCATATTGCGTACATGGTGTAACTTCGTTACCCTCGCTCCGTAGCCGTCTGGTAAAAGCATCAGTCGTCGTACCGGCGTTGCTACCACCCCACCCCGTGTAGCCAAGAACGGCTCTCGTGTTTGGCTTGCTTAATAGATATTGTTAGGCGAAGTTTAGACAGCGGGGTTAGGCAATTACCATGTTAAGTGTATGTGTGCTCATTAGGCATTTGGGCATGTCTCAAGATTAACGAGAATTACTCGAGAATCTTAGCGAAGGATCATCAACATCATGCTCGGGGCACGCGGCGCGGGGAGAAATCCTGAATTTATCTCTCATTTAGTTAGACATTAACAAGACTTCGAATGACACTCAAGAATTTTGTCGACTTGGTGAACCTTGTAGGGTGGTTGTCGCCTATTTTCGCTGGATTAGATTGGTAGGGAGATTTACTCCAGGGGGTAAATTTAGAGTAGGTACGGATTGTTCATCTTGTTAGGAAGGCGCCCAACCACGGTGGATTGCATTCCATCAACTAGCTATGTCCATGAAAGGTACAAACCTCAATCGATTCTTCATTAATATTGGCAGGCTCATCTCTCGTTGAACAGAATGTGCTAGGTTGCTGATGAATGGAAATTGATGTTCCTACCGAAGAGGCTTGCCAACACTCTTTGTCATTGCCTATTCAAACATTTTAGGCATTACTTGAACCTCAAACTCACACGAAAACGCATTTGCAAATTGCACGTGGATTTTAGCCCCTCTGAAAGGGTGAAGCATATATTTGTGCCTCTCAAACTTGTCTGCTGGTGAGGGTTCAGCCTTGAACCAAATATTTTCCTATAGTTCAGCTCGTGTCCTTGGTCACCCATCCAAGTAACCCTACTTTTCATCAACTCCCAGCGCTTATTTCGAAGATCGTCATTTGGGATGTAATCCACTGCATTCAGACTAACAGACATATCAACCTTGCGATCTTAGAACTCACATATTAAAAAGAACTCGTGTTAATAAAGCATCAGCCTAGCATTGTATTTAGCCGAGATAAATCACGAACACGAAGGGCATAAAAGCAAACACAAACAATGAACAGGGCATGACAAATAGCACCAGCCCATTCAATACCAAACACAATAACTTGTATATTGTGATATGTAAATCGTAAATCTTAATTACCGCTGCACACTGGTTATAGAGGAGTCGAAGATAACTTATAGTTTATCACGAAATGCCGCACACTGTGCCGCCATGCCGCCGCTATACGTCGAGCCACGAGTGTTTTTCTTATATATCTCCCGAAACGCTGAAAGCAATGCAGCATTTCGCCTATAAATCTAGTATTTGACCCAAATCCACGATGCATTTAATCCCGCTAGCTGCGAGCCGTGTGTTTGCCCGCGCGAAGTGCACCACCCATCGTCATGTAAACTGCCAAAATTATCCCGTCACGTAAACTCACGGCAACCGACGGCGCCTGCAATTTCGTGCTTTGCGAGAGCATTGGCAAATATTACTTCGCGTGATTTCTTCGCTGCGACGATCATTTCAAATGGCTCATCTCGAAGCAGGTCGCCGCAGCTCCTTGGGTCTGACCGAAACTAAATTATTTTTCTCCTGTTCACGTTTATAGCTAGAAAATAAAGAAAAAAATCAAATACAGAAAAAACACGAAAATTTCTTCACACTAGACTTTTTTCTCATTTTCCCAAGTGGTTCGGCAGCTGTTTCGTATAGTTTTTCTTTCCATCAACGACCCTTGGAAGTACGTGCGGCTCAACTTGGGGCTCGGACGGCGATTCAACCCTGCCCCTGAGCACCGTGGCCAAATTACAACCTGCCGCCGACGCCGACGCCGTCGCCGTCACCGTCGCCGTCGGTCGCACTCATTCGCGGCGGCATGTGACGCCGTTAATTAATTTCATCGCGTTATAAAGCATCGGAAATTGTGTCCGACAGATCGGCCAGCATCCGCAGAGATGCGACAGCAGCGCGCAATGTCGAGTTATCGCCCGCGCGGTGTTTCGTTGCGGCATTAAATAATGCTCGCCGCTCGCCGGTACATGATTTGTGTCGTGTGTACTGTGTACCTACAACAGTGGGCAGTGCACAGAGCACACACAGATGCCATTGGACACAACGTGTGTCGGCATGCAATAAAAAATACACGATACAAACTAAATAACGATCGTGTTTTCAATCAAACAAATAAACTTGAAATGCCTGTCGTTGATCGCTGAAGCTTGATGATGGGTTTTTTTTTGGGAAATACTTCTTTTACGAGAGTTGGTAAATCATTTTGTAAGCTTTTCGCTGGCACACTATACTTTTATCTGCCAATCTATTAGCTATGATTCTGAATATCTGAACATGAAGTCTCCCTGGGGGAGGACAAACAGCTAAAAAAAACATTTTCCAGATAAAATACACGTCGCAAAAATAGCGTAGTCATTCTTCACAGCTTAACGGCTTATCAAAATTATGCTAAACAGATATCGTCTGGCGTACCAATTTGACCGTCGTCGCATTACTCAATTCCTTGTGCGGTGCAGTCCGCGCGACCCCCCTACCGGGGTTGACTTGGGAAGCCCATTACCAGCAGCTGTGCGCGTTAGATTCGACGTGTAAGAAAACGATTGTGGTGAAATCACTCTCCCGTGCGCCAACTATGTGTATGTCGGCGACACGAACTTCGTCGTCGTCGTCATTCCTTTTTGGCGTCGCCGGCCGGCGCCCCCCTCCCCCCCCCCCCACCACCACCCCCGCCCCTCCCCAACGCCACCGCCGGGGCTAAGTTGAATAATATACACCGCATAACCACGGACCATGCATATACATCCGCGACATCCTGATTTGCATACACAGAGAGAGTGCGGGTGAGAGGGTAGGAGGTTGCGCGCGCTGGGGGTAGGATAGGCTGGGACAGACTGATATGTAGTCGCAGAACTACGGACTAGATATTAGACAAGCTGCGAAATGTCTGCACCAATATTATCGTAAATATAGTAAATTTGCTTTTGTTTTGTGTAAATGTGTGCCAAATCGGCAACATCCCAATGTGTAAACCATAAATTATGAACCATGTGTGCTGCAATTTCTTTACAAGATTCTCTAATTCAAAGTTTACCCGCCGTGTAAGTTGGGGACTATTTTCAAGTGTGTATACTAGGAAATGATACGAGCTAATCTGTCATATATTAGAGTGAATTTAATCCTTAATGCAAATTCTCGCTTCATTTACGGTAGACAATGATTATTAGTAACGAAATATCAATTAATAAAGTTGTATTTGTATTTGTATTTGTAAAATTTGTATTTGTACAAATTTTGAAATTGATATTTTGCTACTGATAATCACAGTTAAATCTTGTTTGGGACTTTTACAATCAGTTAATATGTGTATTTTCAATTAAAAGTGTGAGTTCCATTTCGTGCTTACCACAGAAACAGCTGCGATTGCGAGAATCACGTCCCAATTATGAAAATTTGTAATATCAATTTTGCAAACATCGAGAATATAAATGTAACATATAGTACGTGTTCAATTATACCTAGTATTATAACACTGATGGTAATGTTAGTACCTCGTTATTTCACTATACACTATTCTAGCAAAGTTCTCACTGCTTTCACACACACATACACACACCCATATACATATACTAGCTCCGATGAACGAATTAACATACACAGTGCAGTGAGGGAAAAGGACTGGACGTAAATAGTGGGCAAAGATGTCCTTCGGAGGTTACCAACAAATAAATGGCACTGCTAGCTTGCCCCCGAAAGAAAACGCGCGGGCACATAATGTAGTTATGAATAATGGTGATTAGGATACAGATAAGGCTAGGAATTAGCAATAGATTTGCAACTATGTGAGCTGCAGACTTCCAGGAAATTGTCTCATCATAGCAGCTAGAATAGACGATAATTGAGAAGAGAATTATCATTAATGGACCTCCGAACTCCCATCCTGGAATTATTAATTATACGTAGTATGGAAGAAAACTAATTACTTCATCAAACAAGCTCAATTAGTAGCTTATAAAGGGTTTCTCTCTTTCTATTACATGGTTCAGAAATGTCTTAGAATCTGGTTTATTATAGTACAATTGGATCTCACAGAGGGATGTGTAATTGCATTTGGCCAAATGTTTATGGATAATTACATTTCATGTTTCCTACTAAGAGTAATTAAATTGTATAAGATTTTGATGTCGCGCCAAGTTTTAAGGGAGCCCATGGAGTGAGGGCACACATAACCACCCCTTTTGTGGCGAAAAAACGGCCGAACGAACTGCGAACATAAAATGGTGATCCCCATTCTTAATAAGAATCCAGTATAACCACGTCTTCTTAATTAAACATTCTGCGTCTCCTTAGCAGGCCAACCCGTTTAATGGATTCCGCTCGGCGAGCGAGGACCACGAAACTTTCTGTGAATGCCCGAATTAGGCTCGTCATTAGCCGCAAAGTTTCAAATGATGCCGTGCACTTTAAACTCTGTTCTGTCACACTGGCCCATCCGGATGGACGGGAAACTCGGCGCTGCCCACCCATTTTCCAGCAGGCCTGGTTTTTCCAAAACAAACCACCATGTGGGCTCACCAGTTCAAACATTCACGAGAACCGAGCAGCCATGAAGGTTAATAAATACATGGACTTCTCGTGTAATGCCTTTATGCCTATATACTAAGGCGCATAGACTGCCGCTTATTTAGCAAACTAGTTTTATTATGACTTGTGTCTATTGCTTAGTTATCTACAGCCTATATTCTATTGTCTCGTGTGCTTTTGTATTGTATTGTTCACATTGACGACAATAATAATACTACTAGTGCACCCTACGGAATTTAATTTCAGATATCAAAGTCAACGTGTTTCTTTAGTGCGAGTGAAACAAGCAGCGATGAACCCACCTTACAGCAATCGTTCCATCAAGGTTATTCGCCAACATTTATCATTTCATATTTAGCAAAATTTCCATCAGAACTCAGAAGCACATAAACATATCGCCGCCATTCAGATAACCAAACTTTGTTTGCCTTTCATTAATGAAAACCGAAAATACGACGAATGCAAAACGTGTGCCCGGCCAGGGAAACTAGGTAGCTAGCTGGCTGTCACCGACGACTGCTGCTCGCTGACCGCTGGGCGCGTTGTCCCGTTGTTTCGCAGGTCGCTGGTCCTCGTCGCCGCCGCAGTGCGAGCTCATCTCGTGTCCGGCGCTCGAGCTGCTCGACCCTCATCTCAGCCTGCTCGAGCAGAACACCAGCTACCGCGGCCGCGCCGTGTTCCGCTGTCTGTGGGGATACCAGATGATCGGCCAGCCGGGCATCGAGTGCGAGCTCACCGGACGTTGGTCGGCGCCAATCCCCGCGTGTAAAGGTAAAGGCCGCACGACGCACATTAATTTCGAGCGGCTACACGAGCGTGTCTGCATTGGCGCAGCGAGAGACGCGCGGGGCTAATCTGGTTCGGTGTAGCTTGCTTGGGATTCGTTTTATGTCGACGTTTTAACACGGTTTGCGAACGGTGGAGCGGAGACGGTCTTAAGTTGGAGATTTGTAAGTAGAATTCCATTGTATCCGAAACGTCGTGCTCGGATTGTGAAGCTGACTCGATTATCTTCGAAACCCATCGCTATTATCGAGTGCCTCGAATCCGCAGTCGATTAGCATGTGTTTTCGGGTAAGTGAGCCGCGACGTAGTTTTCAATTTCCATCTCGACGTGCAGCGCGCGCCTAGAAGGCAGATTGTCCCGACTGTCAACACACAATCGGAAACGATGATTGGTAAACCAGTCATGAATTAGATTGTTTTCTGAAGTTCCGACGACGGCGTAGTTTATTATGCATTGTGTCCCGGGTTCGTTGCCGGCGAAACAATACGCGTGCGGATTACCAAAGTTGCGAAGTAGACCGACCCGGCGCCTCCACGGCGACGGAGTTCGCGCAGGGTGTGTCAGTTGGAGGTTTGTTCGCTGCGGAGCGCGAACAAACTAGGTTACAATAATTTGCCGCTTGGATTTTTGCAGAACAAAGTTGAAGATTTATCGTCTTACTTTTATTATGAAACACTTATAGGAGTACAAGACTTGTAACTTTCGGAAACCTGTAAGCTGGAAGTTTCAGTTATACGAACAGAACAGATGTCTTGCGAGAAAAAACCATCCGCGAATGATAAGTTGATAGGTGATAAAGTTTGACGTCGACTTATGGCTTTTTAACCGAATGATTGCACAAAAACAATCTTCGGATGTATTGTTTAGCCGTTTTTCCGTGCGCGTTTTCTTCGTGCGCGGGACGCAAAGTAAATCCCTCAACGACAGTTTCCCCACCGCCTGAGAAATGACGCGGCCATTAAGATGTCATTTTTTACTCTCACCCGGCGGGGCTCGGTACGACGTTTACCATGGCGAACAAAAGGATGAAATATTAGTCAGACTTAGAGTTTTACCCATCATTTGTTGGCGGTGGTGTGATAATGCGAAGCGGAATTAATCAAAACCACCCCCACCACCCCTCCACCCCAACCCACCCCAACCCTTCGCTGCCAACCACCTCACAAAACGTTAGATAAGAAGCTTTCAAATTCACGTTTGCGCAGCGTGCTTCGCATGGCACGAGCAATTTCGCGACGCTTTACACATTATTATTGTAAATAATTTCCCGACACGAGTTTTCCGAGAGGTCGGGGGTTAAACGGCGCAGTACTTTCCGCGCGGTTCGATGCATTACCACTTCAAACGGTCTCCGAGGAAAGTTTCTCAGGCCACAAGCAAATATAAACACATCATCCCCTCCACTCTGCCACGCGCTTTGCCGTCAGGTTATTCTTTTCTATTTTCTACCGCGGGTTGACTCCATAACAAGCAGCCCTGGCGAATATGATACGATGAGAAATACTATCTAGCATGGTATTAATGAATATAAAGTTTTAATGAGCTTCCGCTCGTCTCCCGACGGGAAAATAATACACTTCGCCTCGTTGACTCTTACAACCGCTTGCCTGCCCGTAAAAAAAGTTTCCACACAATAAAAAACGAACTTTAGCGCGGAGGCTGCGAAAATAACGTGAAATTGGGAACTTTTCAATGCGAAAGTTAATACTCTCCAGCCCGTGGTCCATGCCAACAAAAATGACAAGTTTAAATAATGCAATTGATTGGCCTGCAGAGAAATTAGCTGATCATTTCAGACATCCCTCGTGAAATAATGGACGCGCGTGCAAGCGTAAACAGGTCGTCGCGCGGGGTGGGGTGGCGGTACGAGAGGGGTGGCACGCAGGGGGTGGCAATGAATATTGTAATCAAGGACGGTGGGGTGTCAGTCCCGGGCGTCGGCGTCGGCGTCGGCGTCGGCGTCGCCGTGGCGGTGACGAAGCAGCGCCGCAAGAGGAGAAGTCGACATAAAAAAGCCATAAAACGAAACATTTTATATGTTTGAAAATAAGTATAAGGCGACATTCTACAATCAAAACCGTAAATTATACTAAAGACACTTTATGATACGGAACAACTAAATGCAAAACATATTTCCTCAACTCGGGGTTAGTGATGTCCCTTAAAAAGAAATGAACTTCACTAATCTGTTTGCCTGTTACTAAGAAATTTAAAGTAGTTCCAACTTGGCTTCAGTGCTGCGACGTGCCTGAGCTAAGAGGTACATGTTATATAAGACAGTGAAAGTCATATATAAGCTCTTCAAAATTATTAGCAGAGTAGATAGGTCCCCAGACATTCGCGAGCCCAGCTTAGGTCAGTGTATCCCGTGAAGCCGAGTGCGGTAAGACGGGCAAGAGATGACTCGGAGGGGCCTGGGCAAGTCGAGGTACCGCACGGGTGCTTGGCACCCTGGGCGCCGCAGAATCGCGGATTGACGCTAATTGCGCCGCCGCGGGAAGTGAATTTACTCTCGAATGCATCCAGCTCATCGCTCTTCGCGTCGCGTCGCGTCGGGTCCCGATAGTCGCTTCACTAAACTTTGACAAAACTCAATTCAAACTGTCTACATAATAAAGTCATCTTTCATATACCCATGTAATGATGATTACAATAGTGATCTGTGGCATGAAATATGACAGTGGCTTTGCTTTTCACATAATAGATTGAATGGACGATCTATGCCATTGTTCGCTCTGCGCCTTGCGCTCGCCGACTTGCTCGCTTTTTGCACAGGAAAATCTATTGGGATATTTATTTGCTCATTTCCCTTCGCTCGTTTAATGAGAGTGTAAAAATGTGTACGGATAATGAGAAAAGTACAGTGAATAGAGATTTATGAAGTCTAGAATGTTCGATTTTCACGTCATTGTCGAGCTTACACAAGATTTTCCATTTTCTCTTTAAATCTATTTTAGCTTTAGAATTTTTATGAAAATTTTACAATGAGTGTTAATAAAGTGATGAGAAATATTTAAAATTTTATTTTTTTACTCGGGCAACTTCTTAGCATTAATATTATTAATTTTTAAATTTTGATGAAGTAATCGGCAACTCTCCAACAAAAAACGAAGATATTGAGATAGAGTCGAAGAACGCAATACCGATACCAATTTCCTTTCCTTTACCAGTGTATGTTCCATCAAGATTAGAAAACGAATTTCAATTCGATTATTTTAATGGGCTCCTAAATGCAACCCTCAGAGCAAACTCGGCTCCTCCACGAACAGCAGATTATTTCAGTGCAAAAGTCGCGATTACTTTGCTGCTGACTTTACAACTCGAACCGTTCAAACTATTTCTGTCTTAGTCTCACATATTAGGATTTGGTTTCAGCCAGAACCAGCAGCTATAAGATGCAGAATTGCCATCTCCGCGCTCCCCCGTCCAATTAGCATGGTATCGAAATATCGACCGGCACAAGGCAGCCAATAATAGAACATGTATTGATTCAGACATTCATTGAAAAGGGGTCCAGAAAAAAAGCTTCTCCGTATTATCAGCAGTGAGTCATCTTTCCTGTACCTTACTCTGTTGTACCAAGGCCAAATATTCCCTGTCTTTATTCTGAGCGCCCAACGAAATAAAGCAACCTAAAATATATCCCTCTGCGGATCAGACTTACAATGCTCGTTCGAAAATAGTCCTCTGAATTTCCTCCACAGGGTTCAGAAATGGCGATGGCCTTGTTTTCAAACCCAGTTCGGAACTTTTAAACCCAGCTCTGTTTCGCCACAACTTTATATTAAAATTCACCGACATTTGCTCGCACTTCATCTCGATTACTCGCAACACACGAATGCCACCCACAAATTGATTGATGATGGTACCTCACATTCCATTCGATGCAACGAGGAAATGCACCCGATTATTGCGAACGTTCACATCTTCTAATCGCACAGCTGAATGGTGGTGTATGATGAGAGCAGGTCCTGTTGCTCTCGGCTAATGGCGTCAGTGAATGACGTGGCTATGACGGATGATGACGATGACACTCACCTAGTTTATGAGAGCGAGGAATTACCCGGGGGTCGGCGCGTTATGGCTAGCGCAACCACCGACACAGCGCCCTTTGCAAAGGACGATATTATTTGTAACAGTGCCACTGGTATCGGGAAAGTACCTACTTGCTACTGAAGTTGGCGCTCTGCCGTCAACGTCCCAGCCCACTTCCCACAAGCTCTCTTCTGAACCGAATCATTCTGACATTCCCAGCCGATTTGCCTTTTTTACAGCAGAGATGGGATGGTGTAAGCTGTAAATATTTCGAATAAGGAACCACTACTTTCATATCACTGTCCACTGTAAGTCATTTAAAGAGTTTTATCCACAGAAAATTAGTGGTTATAGGATTAAATTATTCACACAATCCCCTCCCAGTTCTCCCAGTCAAATCAGCTCACAAATTGATTGGAACTTAGTGTCTCTTAGTGTCTGTGTCTGTGGACTGTGCCACCAACACTAACAACGCCTCCTCTCTCAGCCGTCGAGTGCCCGCGTCCGACGGCGCCCATCAACGGCCGCCTGGTGGAGGACGGACGCTCCTACAAGGTCGGCGCCGTCGTGCAGTACGTGTGCAACGACCGACACCAGCTGGTCGGCGACGCCAGCGTCGTCTGCACCGACACGGGCTACTGGTCGCACCCGCCGCCGTTCTGTGAGTGTTCTAGAAGATCGTGCTCGTGCTCGATGCTCGTGGTGCCTGGCTGGCTGGCTGGCTGGCTGGCTGGCTGGCTGGCTTTCTTTGCCGCTAGGCGGGATTAGAAAAGCGGGGGTGGAAATTTTAATTGGTGCGGCTAAACGAATTGCTAAGCTGAGTCATTATTTTAATAAATGAGGGTGGCAGTGGTTAAGGGTGCATATGAAATATTTGGGTTTATCTTGAGCAATCTTTTCATGTCACCTGTACAACAAGAGGATATTTCAAACAATTCTATTTTGTAAGCAGGGTATTGAAATGTCTTGTTCTCTTGTCTCGCTGTGAAAACACTTTAGAGTATACGACCTGGAATTAGGAACAGCAAGTAGGAAATAGTTGCCTTGACATATCAGCTTGATGATGATCTTTCGATCGCGGTAGAGCCACCATCGAACACATCACACGCAGAACACAACACGTGATGCAATCTGCTGTCGCTAAGTTTACTAACATTGGGATCGGGGCTGTCACTAAATCAACCCCTGGGGTTAATGATACCCCGCTTTGCGGATCCGGCCCCGGACAGATTGAGTCTCTGGATTCCGGTGGCATCGGATATCCGGGGTTATTAATTAAGCCATGATCATGGCATATTGCTGAAGATAACTAATGAATATGTAGTCTCTCCGCAGCAGACCCCGGATAATCTGTTTTCTTACCCTATCCTATCTCTAACAGTCTATCTCCATAAACACCCACGCATTCGTGCGTCTTATGCGTCGAAGAAAAAAACGCATTAAGCCAGTGCTAACTGAATGCGCCATTCGTTTCCCACAAAAGCAAGAAAGAAAAGTGTGCAGAACTGCGGAGAACAATTCCCATGGCTGGATTTTAGCAGCGAATTAATTATTCTCTCCGCTTTAGCAAATCTTCGCTTTCCGGGAATGGAACAAATTTCCACATAATGCTGCTTCGATCTGTACCGCCGGGGAATGGGGACGGGGGTTTTATGGTCAATGATGCATGTTATCTTGCATCGTCATCTAGGTGCTTACTGCGTATAGCAGGGTGTCTTTTACCTCGCCCCAGGCGCACTGTGTGATGTACTAGAGCAGTAATCATAGGCTAATTAGTAATTACCGGTGGAAATTGTCAGTGTTAGTGACAAAATGGCAGCGTATGCACAAAGTGGCATAAAATCAATGGCAGTTCGGTATGAATACGTTGCGAAAAGGAGGACATGAAGAGATTTTAATTTCTACTTTTTTGCTACCTCACATAACACCACGTAACACCCCTACCCCTGACCAGCTGTAGCCACAAAACGCGTCACATTGCCAAGTGCCAAGAATGGAATGGTCCACTCGCACAAAATACACACTTTTTCTCGAATCTGCAACCACCGTTAGCATTGATCGCCCAGGATGAGGTACCTAGATGCATATTATACAAAATTAAACCCTTTCACCCCATTTTTTTCAACTTTGGGGTTGTGTGGTTTCCCACTGTGATCTTGCTCATTTTTAGGGACTCGAAGCATGGGAAACTCTAGGGTCCAATACCATCGATAGTTCGACACGTTCAAGTGGCTACTACGGTCGGTTTTACGATTGTTGGCATCAGATATGTGGTAAGGTATCAGGTTCAAACGATTGCCCCCGTGGTATGCTGGCTCAAGGGACGCCCCCTGTACCGAGTTGTAATGACGATTTGCAATGCCTGCCTTGTGACCACGTGTGTCTGTTGTTCGACGCAGGCAAAGCACGATGCGCTTACCCCGGCGACCCCGCCAACGGACGCATCGCCCCAGTCAAGTTCTCGTACGAGCCCGGCGACCATCTGAAGGTGACGTGCGCTGCGGGCTTCGAGGTGCGCCTCGCGGCGAGACCGACGTGCCGCCCCGACGGCCTCTGGTCGGAGCCGCTGCCCGAGTGCAAGAACTACGTCGACATTTGAAGCGCCGCCGTCGCCACCGCCACCACACGCCGTCGCCGTCGACGTCGACGTCGCCACTCCGAGCTCGTCGCGCGGCCGGAAGTGCGCGAAGGTATTTCTTCTCAACGCCGCGGTACATAATTGTTTCGAGACGTGGACGTTGGGGTGGTGCGAGGAGGGGGGGGGGGGATGTGTGAACCGCCGAGGAAAGAAAATCCACCGCACACCTATATATTATAAATAAGCGTGCTGCGGCGCGAAATCGCTCCCGAGTGGCGGGAGGTGGGGAACATAATTCCGTGGATAAAGTAGTTAGCTACGACCCGCGCAGTATATTATATAACCCGAGACTAATTCCAATTTCTAAAAATTATCTGCGAGCGCGCGTGTGAGTGTATAGTATGCCTAATGGGAAACTCACTTTCGCAAACTCCACAAGAAAATTAGATTGTGGTTTCCGAGCGTGAAAATTATTTTCCTCTCACATTTCGGATGTGGAACATCGTAATCGACTTAATAGGTCTTACTTGGAATAAGCCCCTCGGTAAGCTTTAGTTTCTAACTAATTCATCGGTAGCCGTCCCTCTTCACGCCTCAACCATTTAATAAGAATATCTCTAAAATAGCGCCGGAGACCCATTTGCTGACAGCGAGTGAAAAAGTTATCTATAATGGCAATCTTTTGAGCAAAAAGGCTTAGCCGACGGTGTTGAAAGTGAATGTACTTTTTAGTACGGGGTCATTAGTGCCCGCGAGGAAGTAAATAGAAAACGCTCGGAAGGAAAGTTTTGCGGAGATGTATGGTTATTAGACAAGCAAGATGGCGAGCGGCTGAATCGAATTAAAAGTAAAGTGTGAACACGGCGTCGAGAGCACATCCAGTTAAATCCGAGGCGCGCGAACCGCTTCGACTCGTGATCCGGCGTGCACTTGCTAACGGCCTCGTTAAAACATTGCAGAGTAGGCCCCAGGGACGTCAGCGAAGAAGTGGTTATCATATCATAATTGGTGAACATTTATAATTTTCTGTGCAGGGAAGACAGAATGGCCAATCAGGCTGGCTGGCTGCAGGGTGCAGTCGCGACCAGCTCTAGGATATGCTATAGTAGCTGAGAGGCAGGAAAGAGCGAATTAACTAGCAAATTAAAATGTATGAAACATAGAAAACTTTGGCACTTCCCCTCCGAGGGCAAGTAAAATTAAACAGTTTAATTGAGTTTTTAATGTACAAAGACTGACTATACACCGTATTCATTAAATAGTTTGACAAATTGTTTCACTTCAAGATAGCTAACGTGTCGCCGTGATGTTTCAAGCCGTAGATTCATTTTGATGGTAACCGAGTTGGGAATGGATCTCAGAAGGGATCCAACTCTCAGAAGTACATTCCCGCGCACCACTTACGACAACTTTGTGGAAAACTGCAGCTAGTCACGAAGTGCGCGCCTGCAAATCGTGTGCGCTGTTCAGTGCAGTGCAATCCACAACAAGAACGAGTGCACCGAACGTAACGATTTTCATCACTGGCTCGCATGCCAGCGCTAACAATGATCTATTGTGATCGTGAGGTTCCATTATTTCGTAGGCCACGCCGATTAAAGTAAACGATTCGGTGAAGCAGACTTCCGTACGATTTATAGAGCAAATAGTATACGTTTCATTTATACACATTACTTCCTCGTGCATGGTTCAGATGAAAATGCCCTGTCACGATAATTCATATGTGAAAGCCATCATATTGATATAATACGTAATTGTTAAATCGACCAAAACGAACATACAAAATTGTTTTAGAGGGATACTGGTGAAAAATATCCATATTGCTGTTATTTTAGTGGCTACATATAGGATGTATACCCATAATACCGTACGATTGACATGAGGCAAGCATTTATTGCCATTCGCCAATATTTGTAATATCATCAATAATGTTCCGCTGACGTGGCCCCTTTTATTCCGTGTATAATACTACGTTCCCATGTTATAAGTGTACACTTTTCTCTCTGTTTGATTTTCCTGTGAAAATAATAAAGTGGTATGAATTATTAATTAAGTGTTACTCGATGGATGTTATTGGTATTGACTGGCGTTCACCTGACTGACATTCGAGCAAATTATAATTAAACATAGCCTCGGAGGGAACGAGTGAAACAAACAGCAGGTTGCATTGCAGCAACCCCAACTGCTGTACGCAGGGCACCCCACGAGGTGCACGGTCGCCTCGGGTGCTTTGCTATCATAGTAACAGCGATGCAAATGACATTTCGGAAAATATGAACCACCCGATAAAAAGCCAAGAAACGTTTTACTCTGTCAGGGCAACAGAATTTATTGAAAGTTTCGCCGTGCACAGTGTATACCGTGTGTGAATGCCTCGCGATCAATTTCGCGGAAACGACTTTGTGCGCGAACCGAGGTGTGTGAAAGCGCCACCCATGCAAGAGTGTGACTGCTCACCTTCAAGATGCATCTGCTTTATTACATGCGCGTTCAATTATGAGCGATATGTCTCGCAAAGTCCATGTGCCTCGCGTCTCGCGTCTGGAGCAGGAGAACAATGCACAGCTCACGGCGCGTTCGCTTCGCCGCGCTACGACGAGCTTGTCGACGTCATTTCTTTAGAAAATTCCGCAGACTTAACGTTCCGTTTTAAATGAAAGATCCTTGTCTTTAGTTTAAAATCGTGGATTTGTTCTTGAACAAGTACGCAGGGCGCCTGGGCTGCTGACGGCTGAGAGGGTGCGAAGGATCTTGCACTGCGGGTGTCGCGACGGAGAGCTCGCTAGAACAACCCCGGCTGCACGGCGCTAAGACTGAGGGAGGAAAGTAAACGGAGCATATTATGGATCCCGTGGGTTTCCGGATTGACTCACACCGCTGCAAGGCTGGTAATCCTGGGTCCTCGCTAGCATTTTCATTTCCGTAATAACTTCCGAGCGCCTCCCCAACCCCCCCCCCCCCCCCCCCCCCCCCCCCGGCTGCTCTGGCCCTAGCCGGCACCAACCACCCAACTACCCCCCTCGAGGCAAACCCAACAACCCGGAGCAAATGAAACCGTACGAATCGCGACACAAGAAAATACTGCTTAGTTAGTTACATATAACTTGAAATAGACTAACTCAACATGATTAATTCGAACCGTTTTAGAAAGCTTTATCGTTTCAAACTTGTAAACTTTAAGGCAATTTCTTATCGCATCCATTGAAGCGGACTTGAAACTAATTTTGCAATGATTCTTCACGTGCGTCGCACGGCTCGGGCCTCGTCTCGAGCCGTACAATCTAGCTGTCCTGTCTTGTTTCCATGCCAGTATGATTGATGACGTCACGTATTGATCGGATAAGGACCTGATTTAAATCACACAGAGCAGTCTGCGTCGCTTTGATTGAAGCTTCAATCACGAACCGTTCAATAATAATGCGATCAAATGAGAGTTTTTAGTCGAGATCGAGCTCGTCGCCCGCTTTTATCGCGATCGCTGAGAGGTGTCGCGAGCACTTTGCAAACGTCGACGTCGTGTTTCGCTGGGTGATCGAATTGAGATCACCTCCTCCGCGGGGCGACGCGATCAAATCAGCTGCTAAACGGAGGCACTCGACGACGCGCCGGGCTCGTCTGCCAAGTAGCCGACGCCGACGCCGACGCCGACGCCGACGCGGCGCGCGGCGCGGACGAACGGAACGGCCGGCGCCGCGGCGGGCGGGTAGTCATCCAGGTAGACGAGGTCGCGCGCGCTGCACAGCGGCGTGTCCGGCGCCGGCGAGATCTTGTCGAAGATGCCGAAGTCCACGTCGTAGCTGTTGTGCTCGTCGTTGTAGCTGATGATCGGGTGGAAGCGGCGTCCCCAGAGCACCTCGCCGGGGAGGTACGACGTGCGCGCCTGCACGCGCTGGTCCGTCGACTCGATCGTACCCTCGAGGATGGCGACAATCTCGAACTTTGCCTGCACGATCTCGTCCGAGGACAGCTCGAACAGCGGGCTGTCTTTGTCGATGTAGTGCACCACCATCTCCGGCCACATGAGGTAAAAGTGCGGCTTCGACGTGTTGATCTTGAGCTCGCAGCGAAACGGAGAGAGCACCTCGTCTTCCATCGTCGTGTTGGTGATGATGAACTGCAGCGTCAACTTCGCCTCGATAATCCGCGACTTCTGAATGTCGCCGATCCGGATCATCAAACACAGCCCCTTGTCGCGCCTGCAGATGACGGCGTTGTGACTGAACACGATCGTGTTGACACGCTTCTTAGAGCGCGCCATCTTGGCCAGCACGACGCCGATCATGCCCGTCTGGATGACGACGCCGACGATAGCCTGGATGCACATGACGAATATGCCCTCGGGACACTCCTCGGTGGGCATGCGAGCGCCGAAGCCAGTCGTGTGCTGGTTCTCCATGCTGAACAGGAAGCTGGAGGTGAATCCGAGGATTCCGGTGACGCAGGGGATCCAGTCGACGGCCTCCTGCTCGCGCGGGAAGTGCCCGGGCTCGAGGTCGCCGTGCACGAGCGAGATGAGCCACCAGACGAGCGCGAAGGCGAACCAGGAGGCGAAGAAGGTGAGCAGCAGAATGAAGAGTACCCAGCGCCAGCGCATGTCGACGAGCGTGGTGAAGAGCGACTGGAAGAGACGCAGGCGGCGGTCGGAGACGTTGCGAGCGATCGTGTTCACCTGGCCGTTCTTCAGCACGATCCGCCGCCCGGGGTTGCAGCATACTCCCGAGTAGTGGCCTCTCCTCAGCCGCGAGAACAGAGTGAACAAATCAAGTGTGGCAGCCGCGACTGCAGATGCAATCTAAAGGTAAATCTACAAAATAGTCGACAGTTTTCATCTAGAGACATCTCCATTCTCTTATTTCTTTAAATGCGAGAGGTGCCTTACTTTTTGTCGGAGTGGAAGTGTGAAATGGATGTCTTCGACGTCCGCCTTTCCTTCGTGCTGGAAGAATACATCTTCATCGCGGCGTGTGATGCAAATAAACTACACGGCGAGCGCTTGCTGCAGCCGTAAGGCAAACACCTTGCGACATCAGCACTCTTGTGTACATAAACCGTGGCACGCTCACTCTGATATCTTGAGAAGTATTATAATTAAGAAAAACGTCAAAACTAAGTTCTATCATACTGTGGCCATAAATATATTCAACATTTTCACAAAATAATCCCATCTAATATGAGACAGGTATTCCATATGAATACGAAATACACAAATAGTGCAATATGTTATAAATCTAGAGTTCATTTCAACCATAATGTAACCTAACGACCATGGCAAAGATATGATCCAGCCACAGATTTTATCACTGCTTTAAAATAGTAATTTGAAGTAAAATCACTATACCAGAGGGCTGTAACATCGCTGTACATCACCCTGTACATACACCAAGTAATGATGACGTTTATTTGATCATGAAGTTGTAAGTCTACGTTCTGTTCGTCAAGACTGCACTCATTCCAAACGGTGTCGTTGTTTTGGTTGACGACGTCTACATTTTGCGTCGCACGTATTTTTCTAAAACGTTTTTCAGGGGGTAGTTCGCCAACGAATTCGGCGTTACGAGCTTGCAGCAGCAAGGACGTGGCTACGGTTTACCCTCGGTAAGCTTGTTGACATGTCGCGAGCTCTCAGGTGCACCCTGGGCCTCTTCAACAAACACAAACGTGCAAATTTCTGGAGAGACAGTGGCCCGGAAGCAATTTAAATTTGGGTAAAGTCTGCTACACGGCAAACCCATCAGCTTTAAATCCATCCATGGGCCCTGGCGCAGTCTTGGCGCAGCGCAGCTACGCAGCTACCAGCGGCGCAAATTCCGTGATACGATTTTGACAGGATTTACGGGATTCTGCAAATATCAGAAGCAATTTCCTGCTGGATTAGTGGACGCTCATAGTTTAGTCTCTGGATAATTTGTTACATTCTGTACGCGCATTTAATTTGCAGCGTCACTTTACTAGTTGTTGCATTCTGTTGGCACTTTTCGTTTGGGACTGATAAAAGCACAGTCGCTGGATAATTTTTTGTATTTTGTTGCCACAAATAATACTCTGTTGCAGACGTGGCTTTTCAGTGGCCCGTTTATCCGTTAAAATTCATTTCTCAAATAAAATTCTGCAATGCAATTGTACCTTTGTGTGGATTTGACCCAGTGGCCCCGTTATGTTCCTGTGTGGATTCCGCGAACGCACAGAAAGAGAATGAAGCTTGTGATATGTGTGACACCACGGGGCAGGCGACGCTGTGGCATCACAGGCGAGGACATCTTCTTAGGTACGTGCTATATTTACCCCGCTATTACTTTTTACTTCACTCATGCTATATTTTCAACTCAAAAATAAATTTACTAAACGTTCACATGATTTTAACCCCAATTATATTTATCCCTTTCAAAAAAACTGTACCTATCCCATGCCTTTGAGAATTCATCCTATTTTTGCCGTTGATATTTATACTTCAAATTTCCATCCTCTTGCGTCAAGAGATAAATTTTATATCCTTCTATCAAATATGCTCCATTTAACACTCGTTTAATATTCCGAGCAAATTTTTGGACAAAAATTATGGGGGTTTTCAGGCAATTGCGTCCTATAGGGGAAACCATTAGTTTTTTCTTCCTCTGTGGTGAGCAGTAGGTGTCCAGGACAAACTTGTCGGTGACATCTTCTGCAGCATCTTACAGGAGCACGACAAACGGTGATTTTTTACACACTTGTTCTGTGAAATTTCTCTAAGCCTGTATGAAAATTCTAAAAATTATCAAATTGATTAAGATTTTTTTCGTCGTTGGCCATAGTTGAGTTCGAGCAATTTATTTCTATAAAAATATCAGTTTACAGCATCTGAATAGAGGTCGAGGGTCACAATGCGCAGCAGGAATCATTAAATTTGCCGACTAAGTGGTGTAAATAATGCTTTTAATCGTAAAATGATAGCACTGTCTGTCAAGGCACTCCCCTCGCACCCGTGTAAGGTCCGTACAAGAGTATGGCACACCCTGTGGTATGGGTAAGAAGTCAGCTATCAACTGCCAGCAACTGGCATGAGCCACACGCTTGTGTACGTTGCCATCGGACTGTGAGCTGAAGATCATGACTTCAGCTGCGATTGAAATCGGCAATAGTGAGTTAGTGGTGCTTTCTTTGCTGGTCTCGTGATTGCACCAGCGCTGTCCAACGCTCAGTGCGTTGCAGACCAGGGATGTATTTGTGGCGATGACAATGTAAGGAAGTGGGTCGAAATGAAACCTAAAATTTGAATTTTTGGTCAATTCAAGAAACATCAACACAATTCAGTAAAAATCATGCAATAATTAGTTTTCTTTTAATCCTTGAATACGAAAAGCAATCGATATTTGGTGGTGTTTCTACAGATTGGATTTCATGTGGCGGATTGGCTCAGTGCGCCATGCGCTCGGTCGGTAACCTCGATTGCCGGATGAGAGTGGTTCGAGCCCACCTCGGACTAGCTTTTTAGCCTATGTAAAGATCAATCAATTTATATACATCAAAACACCAACTATC
The DNA here is from genome assembly GCA_921293315.2 of Nemurella pictetii. Classification (NCBI taxonomy): domain Eukaryota; kingdom Metazoa; phylum Arthropoda; class Insecta; order Plecoptera; family Nemouridae; genus Nemurella; species Nemurella pictetii. The sequence continues at coordinate 5,602,888 of OV121118.1, read as the reverse complement.
TGTATGTCGATCCGACAGCCGAGTGGCTAAATCGCTTGGTTTGTTATGCCAAATCCTGGCGAGCGAACCAGGCGATTTGAGCTTTGCGGCCGAAAGATTGAAGGAGATGTGTCAATCTCCGATGAAATTTTAATATGTACGAAAATAACACGATGGGTTTAATATAAAAAATATAAAGCGGAAAGCAACGTGGTCTGGTAGCTGCTCGGTTTAAGAGCTTGGCTCATATTCAGGAGGAATCTGGTTCGGATCCCGTCCAGGAAAATGCATGTGAGCTTTTTTTGCATTTTAGTTTGGTCGAATGAATTAGGTTTCTAGCAAAAACCCAGACCTCGGGCGCTGCGCGCCCTCGGTCTGGATTTTTGCGGGGAGATGTGGGTACACGTACCCACCCTAACACCCTAGGCAGTTACATCGAACATACCCAGACAATCAGGTATGAACGAAAATTAGTGTCACGTGACACCCCACCACAATAATAGACAGCGATATCTGTCGTCAAAAATGGAACTAATCTGTGATCTGAAGTTTTTTAATTATTCAAAGAGCATCTGAACTCTGGTACGATCAAGTATACCTATAGGTTAATGAATCCCATCTCAGAGTCTATTATCGCGCATGTTGAAATTTCACTTGAAGGTTCCTCTGGTTTGACCCCAGGATTTTGTGGAGCTTTGTCAAGATGTATGCTGCAATGGAATCAATGCGTTGAATCCCACGAGAACGATCCAGCACAAGATATTTGGACAAAATGTTTCTCTGGCACCGACCCTCGAACCCAGGGCTAGAAAGCCAGAGACTTGCGAGCTACGCGCTCGACCACAGCGTTGTCATATTATATTCTCACTTTTGAAGAGAATGAAGAAGAAGAGATGAATCAAAATTGATTTAACCACGTAGCATGTATCCTTTGACGCATTTCAAGTTTTTTATTAATGTCTTCATTTAATATTTACCGGAGATGTGATTATAGGGATCTCAATATATGACAATATCATAACATAGGTTTATTTAATATACTTGGCTTGAATGCAAAGCATTTGTCAAGCATTTGAGCAGCTTTTAAAACAACTGTAGAGCATTCTGACGATTATACAGAACATTGAGACTATAGGAAGTGTTTAATTTTCTTCCCTAAATTGTCTATCGTATATTTATTTTTCGGGCTCAGACACCTCATTGTAAATATAAGCTATGGTAGTCCTGAATAAAAGCTCGCTAAAAATATTTCATATTTTTACGGACCTACCTTATTGGAAAGTGAAAACAAATCAATTCAAATGGCTCTGTTGGTGTATTATAAAAAAATAATTTGTTCAGTACACACCCCTCGAAGTTGGATATCTAGTGAAGCTACAAACTGTCATGAATCCAAGTATAAAATTACCAGTCACAAAATCACTGTCAAAGTTTAACGTGTTCGCACAGAAATCAGTCAATTTAACAAACATCTCTCTATACACATTATTTGTTGACATTGCCCATTAAAATACAATATGTTAATGAACACGTTATGAAAAGCACACAACATCCTGCAGTAGTATAACCTATACGGACCACATTTCTCCTCTCATACCAGGAGCTTTTAGAAGAAATATAAGGGGGTGTCTGCTACGACGTTTTGCGGAAATAAATATGGAAACAATTCACTGGTCGTGATGTGGTAGGTAAATCACAAAGCATCGACGTCACTTTTCATACTTGATCTGGAAGGCATAGGCGGAAATAAGATTTGTTACCAGCATTTCTTTAGAGGAATTACAATTGTAGACATGACAAGGTAGGTGACATGTGAGTGTGACATTACCTGGCATACAAATGGCTCGAGTACAAGTGGTCAGGGGCGCAGCTTACTCTAATCTAGTTAATAAATCAAATATGTTAACAAGATATTTGGTTTAGTACATGATATCCTAGGCGACTTAAGCGTAGCTCGTTGTATGTAGGAGCTCGCCGATTCTAACAAATATAAACATTTCTACACTAAAATTATTATATAAACCCAACATGATACACAATTTAAAATTTACTTATGTTCACAAAATGCAGCAACGCGCAAGGCATTCGTGTGGCTTAAGAGATACTGTCGCAAAATCATTTAGGTAAGTTCGACACTTTAACTTAGCTTCCGAAAAATTGCGTATTTACATCCTTATTGTTAAAGTTACGCCGGTTACACTGCATTTTCGATGGTAGCAGTAGAGAAACAGGTCCAAACTCCATCCTGAGCAATGTTATATTCATCTGAGTTGTAGGAAGTTGTACAAAATCTTACAATTGGCCATTCATTCAAATCAGGTTACTTTAATAAGGGTTGGACTCATTTTGCAATCATCCATTTGAAATGGAAATAAATAAACGCGCGTTTAAATGCAGATTTTGGGGCCAGAACTTCTGACTGCCCATCAAGCAGGTATTTAAAAAATTGAGAAATTACTGAAAATTTCTGAAAAAATAAAATAAAATGCACTTGTACATTCATAAAAATAAAAATTAACCACCAACACTACTTTCCATTTAAAATGTCATTTCCACTTCTCTCGGCAGTTAACCAAAGTAAACCATACCTTAGTAAACCTTAGAATATAAGAATTGATAACTCAAAATATTTAAAAGTCGTAAGTTTGGTTCGTTTGAAAAAAGCGTAGCTACAAGTACGCCGGGTAAATATGTATGATATGGCCGTGTACTTTTTGGACCTATACCTCGTAATGATAAACCAGTTTTTCTTATCAGCTGATGCCTGCTCTGTGGAATGGGTAGCGACCTAGCTCACAAGTATGTTGTCTCGCAAGTTTTCCATACCATTTCAGTACACCCTCACTAACCTGTAACTCGTAATTTGGGAGATGCAGAAATAATAGGAAAACTTCCTGCGTCTTCTCTTTACAACAAACACGTTTATGTCATCACTTCCTCAGTTTTTGAAAAAGTTGTTTCTATCGCGCGATTCTCTTTTTAATTGGCTCTATTATCATTTAAATTGAATCAAGTCAATGGTTTTGTTGAGTGTTTTACCATCGAAGTAATGCCTTGATTGTCCGATAGAAGATAAATGTTTTTCAACTATCAATCAGTAGTAAATGTAGTGAAGCAAGGATATTGAAATTCTTCCAGCCCACCAAAATGTTCCCAGGTAACTCTTGGTGAAAAATGCTGGTGCTCGCACGGAATAAACGGTTATAATTCTGGTATCACGAGGGAAATGGGGGTGTTGGGCTCCCACGATGGTCTGCCATGTGACAAAGTGTCGAATATTCTCTTTACACGGTTGGTATTAGTTAAAATCCTGATAAGAAAACTGGATTTCCATCAATATAGGCAGTCTCCCAAGCAAGTGGCGTCCTAACCCGTGTGCTCAGCCTCTAGCTGGCTTACCTACATAAATTTCAAACAAACCTCCATTGGGACTTGTATCAATTTCAAGTGGATGGTTTTAGTCCTACAGGTTACTACTGGAAAATAGGACAGTAATCATGTTACAAGGCTAATTCCTGGTCGCGTGGCTGGTCAGGTTCCTAGACGAGTATAACAAGCTCCTGGTCGGCTCAGTGTTCGTCCTGGGCCTGCTGCAAGTTCCGGCGATGGTGGTACATGTGCACCCTCAGCGCGCTCCGGTTCTTCGTCTTCTTGCCGCACAGTAGGCAGACGAACGGGCCGGGGTCGAGCGTGTGCTTGTCTCGCACGTGCACGCTCATGTTGTACTTGTTGGTGAACTCTTTCTTGCAGTGCACGCAGAACCACCGCGGATCTGTTGGCAAACGAACAAAGTTTTCTCTTGAAAACGGCTGGCGGGTGTGAAGTGTGAGTCAAGACGTGATAAATATTTAGTCACCTTTTCACTATAGGTCGACCCGATTTGTTAGGACTTTTAAGTGTAATACTGTGAATTGTACCTGTAATTAATTAAATAAGGATAGAAGGGTAAAAAATTCTTCTAAAGTACACGTATCTTCGATTTTTTTAATATTAGGTACACTAATGAAATTAACTTCATTTCAGTTCTACTTCTTCACTCAAATCAACGCAAAAAAGGTATAAAGCTTCAAATTACAAGTAAAATTCAAAGAGCCGTGCAGGTATCAGCTTCTCGAGACTACTTCATTTATAATATGTTGCAGTAAATGCATGACGAAATTGCTGCCACATGGCTGACTTGCGAAGTGGTAGTACATATACGCATCTGCTTCAAATTCAATGAAAACTCTACAGGAGGGTCTTCACACTGAGACAACATGTAAAGACCATTAAAAATACACTCCAAGTCAAAAGTGAAATTATCTTTGAAAATTTCGTTTCCGTTCAAGGTTTACATTCAACCTCACAAGGAATTAATTAAAATTCTAACAATTACGTTTAATCTCAAGTTCGAACGGTTGCAACTTAAACCAGTATCATATGAGGGAGTATATTTTGTTCTCATTAAGTATACGGTGATACAAATTGTAGATCTCGCGCTTCGCTGGAGGTAAAAAATTAAAGAATATAGGATAGTATTTAGGCCATCCACATTGCGACAGATTTTAAAGTTCTAGTAGGAACTTTTCAAACCGTAAATAAGTAGTGAACATTGGTTTCAAAGCTTTCGGTGAAAATCAGGTTCTTAGAGAAAAATTTAAACATTTTTTCACACAGGTAGGTGAAAGGTTTCACATAGGTTTCACATAGGTAGGGATTTTTGGCACACGCACCCACTTATCAAGATACAATCGCGAAATGTCTTGCCGAATTAATTTCCAACCAAAAATGTCCATTACAACTTGGGGAATTGAACCTAGTTCTCATGGCTCCGACTATTCCATTGATCTATGGCAATAATCGAGTGAAAATCAATTGAGACAAAGTCTGTCTACAAGGCAACATTGGGATTGAATTGTCTCTGGTTACACGGAACGGGCTCCCGCGGCCGACGCTTCTCCATCAGCTCACAGTGAAACCGATACATGTGCATTCGAAGAGAGCTGCGGTTTTTCGCAGACTTGCCACACACGTGACACGAGAGCGGTTTCCCTTGCCCGTGGGTGTCTCGCACGTGAATCTTCATGTTGGAATGGTTGGAAAACTCCTTGGCGCATATGTGGCACTTTGCAGGGATATTTGCTGTCGACGTGCCTCCGGCTGTCCATGTGCCTGTGGACATACGGACCGATCAATGGCTCACTGGCAACAATCACGGGAAAATTCTCTCTACGGAAATTGTTTTTTCTTCAGCACGTATCCGAGGGAGGACGAACATTTTTGAATTGGGCAAAGCGACCGAGCGATGCTACGTTTGACAAACTGCGAAACAGAGATAACATTGTTTCCTTTGACAACAGTCCAAATGATAGGAGTATGAGCCAAACGTAATCTAGCCATTAAAAATAAGTTCGAGAATACTTTTTAGCGGTAAGGACTTCGTTTACTTCTTAGTTTCAACTCCAGAATACAAATCGAATTATTTGCATGATAATATCATTTCTACTCTGTTTGGAATGAATCATCAAGTACATGAAAAAATCCCGATACGCTACGAACTTTGAGCTAGACGAAGTGCTGTAAGTTTTCCAAGTCAACTATCTCAGAGTCAAGCAAGGGCTGATTATTTGCGGTCCGTGGGGAAAGGGTGATATGGTGGAATACCCTCAGCTAGGTAATATCTTCTCTGCACGGCGCTACACTTAACAAACTTCAAAGAGATCTGCAGTCCACTCCGTGAAGTTGAGGCTAGGGGAATTGCCAGCAGTCGAAATGCTCTGTACGAATCGGTTTCAATCTTTAGCTACTTGGTCTTTCGGGGGCTTGAAAGCCATGGGCAAATCTCTCGTGACGATACGGCATGTGCAAGCGCCAATAAATGTTTTTAATATATTATGAAATTCTGAAATGGAACAAGAAATCAAGACAATGAAATTAAAACAACATCATTTTGCTTACACAAACGCGAAAATTTTAGCTAATAATTTAACAACTTGTCCACTTACCAATTAATCCAGTTGGTTGAAAATTAACGAATTTAGGAATTAGATTAGAAGGATAGTATACCCAAATCAACTCGTTTTTCAAAATAAAAACACAAGCAAAGATTTTTTACATTAGTTTATTATTATCGATCTATGTTGGGATTGAACAAATACACAAGAGCACAATGTGCACAATAAAAATATAATCAAACATGACATGATTTTAAAACAAGTTTGTCATCTCCGCTCCGATATTCTTCTTCCGCTGAGTCGGAGTTTCGCTGGCAACCCAGTGCCTCCGTGACATGTGCTTCCTCAACGCTCCGCGATTCTTTGTCTGCTCGTTGCAAATGCTGCACGTAGCGGTCACGCCGACCTCTTCGTGCAGGTCTCGCACGTGGACACGCAGGTTGGCCACGTTCGAGTAATTCTTGTTGCAGATTTGGCACCAGGTGCCACCTTGACAAGAACAGAAACACGGTTAACGTCAACAGGTCAACGTCATCTTGCAGCGATAACACGGGACGGGACTTGCGGGAGTACGGGACCAGGATAGATGTTTTCCAAGACGTCTGATTGCATAAGAGTAAATATACAGACAACCAAGAAAGATACCGTCAAAAAATTATATGGAAAAACACCAACAAAATTTGAAGATAATAGAGGGAAATTATCTTGATATTAGCATTTGTTCATTTATTTATCAAATAAATCCATTTACTGGCAATGGAGACAATAAAAATAACAAAAGCACCAGTAAGAAGTTTAAATCAAGAATGTTAATGCAACTAAAGTATTTGCAATTCATGTTTAATGAAGATTGATAAAATTTAGGTGTAAAAAAATGTGGTGGTTTTCAGGGGTCCTTCTTGTGATTTCGCACGTGCATCCTCAGCACGCTTGCGTTCTTCATCGGCTTCGCACAAATCGGGCAGAATATCGAGCCGGACCGGCCGTGCAAGTCGCGGACGTGGATCTTCAGATTCGCCGAGTTGGAAAACTTGCGTTCGCACGTCTGGCAGGCGTGAGTTTTCTGTGGTTTACTATACGCGCTCTGCCACACGCTATGCCCTTGCGGATGGAAGATTCCTGCAATGGACATGATGGTGTCAGTCGAATGAACGGTGTTGGCAGGATCGAAACATTAAAACGCGGTTTATAATCTCACTAGGAAAGGTAGATATGTGCAGGAGAAAATCAGAAGAATGTGTCGATATTTTGTAGCTTTAGTTTATTTGGTACATTTATAAGTGACACATTCCTGTCAATGTTGGTAACTACTTGCAAAACTGTAGAAAAAATATTCTTATTTGCCAAATAATACTATTTGGGTAGGCTTTAAGATAATACGAGGTATCTACACCTATTTATATCAAGTGTCAATGAATTTTATAGAAAATGCACTGTCTGAACATAAAAAAGTAGGATTAAATGGGGACATTAATTTGTTTTAACACTTCCTACAAGGAGTAACATATTACAAAGTTTTGAATATTCTCGACGTAATTTACTGATTTCGATAGTCATGTCCCTAAAGCAACTGACATCTAAATTTCCACCATGCCATAATTAAGCATGGTGGCATTAGCATTAATAATATGTCAAAATATACCCACTAGACACGGTTAGTGCATGGACCTAATCCAGACAGTGAATGGATTGTGCAGTGCAAATACGGACAACTGCCAACCAAGAGCACACAATAGGAACTGCACACCATCAACACAAAAACACAAGATAATTTGTCAAGCGGCTTATGATGGCTGAGAAAAGTTTCCAGAGCGCATCGGTGTCCTCTTCCGTATGTTGTGCGTCGAGATGAGATGCACGCGCAGAGTCTTGATGTTCTTGTACAACTTGTGGCAAACTCTACACTTGACAGCCTCCACAGGGAGCAGACCAGCGTCCCGACGTGCCAACGGGCTCAAAACGGTTGGCAAGCTCTGAGGACAGACCATGCAGCCGTTCTTTACGGTGCCGGCAGGGAGCCTGCTGCAGGCTTCGCCGGCGGCTCGGTGACACCACGTTTCACTACGAGGCGAGCCCGCAACCACACCTGAAGGGAGGATAGAAACTAGATTTAAAAAAAGCCCAAAGCAATAGAATGATGGAACCAACCATAGAAGAATGAGCAAACTGGGCTATAAGAAAACTGATTTGTGTGGAACAAGTAGGCTTGATGCGATGCGATAGTTGTTCAGATATACCTATCTGTAACTAAACTGCAGCAAGTGGGTTAAATTTTAAGATAGGGAAGAAAGCTGACGACATTGGTACATTCATTTCAAAATCTGGGCATTTATTGATTCAATTTCCAATTTGTCTAAAAATCATATGCAATATTTGAGAGTTGTTGAAGACAGAGCAAAACGTTCACAGATGGGCGTTTCGCTGATGATTGCGCAGGCTCTTGGAGCTCTTGAATGTCTTGCAGCAGAGGTCGCAGTCGGGCACGAGTTTCCGCTCGCCGTGGATGTTGAGCATGTGCGACTGCAAAGTGGCCTTCAACCTGTACACCTTACTGCACACGAGGCACAAGTAGTAGGTGCCTGTCACGAAACCATCGTCGCCGCCCGTCGCCAAAACACCTTAACAGACAAGCGAGGCTGGGTTTCAACCTGAGGGAGGCGCACTGAGAAGACTCGGAAGTCGGGTAGCAGCCGGAGATGGCTGATCAGGGTCTGAGAAGACATGGACAAAAGTAGAAAAATGCTCTCATGAAGGAGCATAATTAGTTAAAGAAAGGGCAAATTTATGCCACAACATCAAACATCTGCTCAAACAACCAAGATCATGGTTAATGGTTAGTAAATTTGCAAATAGCAAAAAATCTAGAGAGAAGCATCCATCGAACAAATGATAATAATAATTATTATATTATGGTTAAACGGAATGGATCAGAGCAGAGGGTGGATTGTGCTGGTGGATACAATTTTGCTCTGTTTTGATCAATTTGTTGTTCTTAAGAGGACATGGAGGGTGATTGTCTGAAAAAATAAATATCAATGTCACTATGCTTCATGTAACACCTAGGTGGTTTCAGCAAAAACTTGAGATTTTGTGTGCTATTTTTTATTCGACAACCCCAACCCTGGTTAGCTGGAATTTCAACTAAAGAGCAAAACTGTGTCCACCTGTTCTATCTAATGGTAGTAATTTCTCCTTGCAAGAGAAAACATTTGTGACCAAGTACTAATTTCAAATCAAATTTTTTCATCAACTGGTGACCCTAAAGTTTTATTTTTCTTGATACTGCTTATAAGTCGACATATTTAAACTGGTATCCATAAGTAAATACATACAACAGTATAAACTGTAGTATTAAGATTAAAAACTAAAACTCCAATCTGTATGTATACTAAAAATAAATATCCCTTGATTTTAAAATTAAGACATGTTAATATATCTCAAAACGTCTTTGAAACACAAACTATTTGACAATCTAAGAGTAACATTGAATAATATCAGGTTGTGGTTAAGAGAGAGTTCAGTCCTAGATAAATCAGGACTAATATTATTATTAAATATGATATTAATATTATAAAATGTTACTTAAGTAACTTTGACAATATTTTCATATATAAGTTTGTTTGGACCAAATTCATTTCGAACTATTGAGAGCTGGTGTAGGTACAACCGCCTTCCCATGCATGTCGAGGATGTGAACTTTAAGACATTGCATGTTCTTGTAAAGCTTGCTGCAATGCGAGCAACGGAAGGGACCTCGCAGGGTGCCATGGATGTTTTTTAAGTGAAGCATCGCCGAACTCTTCGATCCAAACGTTTTATCGCACTTTTGGCATGGGATTCTGTCCCCTGTTTGAGGCGATGCTGTAACGCAAGATAATAACAGCGTTAAATGTGAGAATCAGACAGCATCCTAACAGCCAGCCAGCTAATTAGCAAGTTAACAACTGGGATCCTAACCATTTGTCAATGATGTTAAAAGTGAAATAATTAGTTTTGTATCCTACAAGCTGTTGCAATTTTTAATAAAAAAAAGTAGGTATCTGAAATGTACCATTTACATTTCACGGGTTTTGAAAGTAAACCAAGGAAAGTTGCTTATATTATGGCACCAGCTCAAAGATCTGCATGCGGGGAATTTGTTAGGTGTCTGATACGTTCTCTATAAATTTTTCATTATTGATGCTAGTTCTTTCTGTTGCTTCGTTCCACAGCTATTTACAGCAAGCATTGTTAGATAGTGATGTAGCCACTAAAATACTGATTTCAGCTATTTCAGCTAGTTCAGAAATCAATTCTGGTAATTATGGCCAAAGTCTTTAAATTGAAAAATCTTTTGGTAAGACAATTAAAATATTTAAGTTTTTAAAGTTCAAACCATTTCCTAACCTTTAGCAGATGTTATAAAGTAATTAGATTTTATCCATCACATTATCATTTATCAGTTATCAAAATTCATCCAGCAGGTTAAGGAGATGGGAAATGAAAAAGGCATAAGTAAAATGCAATTTTGTACTAATAATTTTATGGAATTTGAGAGCAAAGCATAAGTAGGTGAATTGTGAGAACCTATTAGAGTTGTTTAGCGGAATCAGGGTGAATTTCTTTCATGTGCTTCGTGAAGCAGCGCTGGTTTTTCAACACCTTTGTACACTTGTCGCAATTGAAGGGGCCTTTCATAAAGCCGTGGATGTTATTTATGTGCGTTGTTGCACAGCCCTTGGAGGAAAATACTTTACTACAGTAGTGACACCCGTAGGACATTTTGCCTGCAATCAAACAAAATGTACTTGTAAGAAATTGCAACCAGTTGTTGGTAAGTTAACCCCTCGATTGATGAATTTAAGCTGAGGAAGTGGGGTATCTTGATAGATGGGATTTAACTGAGGATGCAATGTAAGGGGTGATTGTGAAAATTGAGTTCACATAAAGATTGTTTCTTTTTGCTACAAGATACACTTGCTAATTTTTATTTGAAAGGAAAGAAACTGGTCGAAATGGTAAAAATGTCATTTGGAATCTGAATTTATAGTGTCATGTACACAATAAATCACACAATTTCCTTGTGCACTTCCTTCTTGTGCTTTTTGTAGCATCGTAGATTCTTCAAGACCTTTGCACATTTATTGCAATTGAATGGCCCCTGGAGTATCCCATGGATATTATTAATATGAGACTTGGCACTTCCCTTGCAAGAAAATACTTTTTTACAGAACTGACACCCGTACGAGATTTTGCCTGCAAGGAAACAAATGAACTTGTAAGAAATTATGTGTAGTATAGTTGTGTTACCCATGCAATAAAGTACTTCGTCAGTACGTAGAGAAAGACTCCGATTAATTAATTGCAATCGGTTGTGCAAGGCAGGAGATTTTTTGGAAATGAATTGGAGAATTTAGGTAAAAATGAAATGTCTATTCAGAAATTTGTTCCAAATTTTTTATGGCATAATCACTTTTAGCATTGGTACATAGCCACATTCACTAAGTTATGGGGAGTTCTTTGTGAACCTCTTTGATGTGTTTCTTGTAACATCTGAGGTTCTTCAAGACCTTAGTACACTTTGTGCAATAGAATGGTCCCTGCAGAATCCCATGAATATTATTGATGTGGGTTGTGACACTATCCTTTCTTGAAAAATGTTTGCTACAGTATTGACATCCATATAGTGTTTTCCCTGCAACGAAACAAAATAAGTTATAAGAAATTTTTAGAAATGTGAATATTTAATAAAACCAGTGTCAGGACTCAGGAGTACAAAATTTTTATACACAATTTTTGGAGAATGAAAAACTCAAATGTAGCACATGTTAGCTTTTGATGGGTTCGATGTAAAAGATACGACACATTGCTTGTTATGCCGTGGCCAATTCATATTGCAATGCATGACAATGCAATGAATCTAATCAGCGCATAATGCCATTTATTGTTGTGGATAACCCATGTAAGTAGTTTTTACAGCATGAACATATTGGAACATATGTGATTCAGTTAGCATATAGGTAAAAAAAAATATATAGATTTTGTTATAAGTAACCTAATATAAAGTCTTTAACATAATTGGATACAAAGTATTAGATGTTTGGTCTATGCATTTCTTTCATGTGTTTCTTGTACGAGCGAAGATTCTTCAACACCGTAGTACACTTAGTGCAATTGAAGGGGCCTTGCAGATCTCCATGAATATTACTCGTGTGCATTGAAGCGTTACACTTGGATGAAAATACTTTATGACAGAAGTCACACGCAAACCCAATTTTACCTGCAACCAAACACACAAACTTGTAAGAAATTGCAGCATCTTTATTTAAAGATTTCTGCAGGTCTCTTTTCTTTCACAAATATTTGCACATTTGTTTTAAATTTTAACATCTACTAAACTGGGATATTTCATCTTTCCAGAATAAGTGGAAAGCTAAGCAGTGAATACCCCTATTTTTTATTGGAAATTGCACCTTCTATTTCCCTTTTCATCCTACGAAATTATACTCCAAGGGAACATTTGTTTTGTTACTATAAATTATCCGTGTCTAGCATGCAACTAAAATGACACAAGTCAGAAAAACTGACTTTTATTGGGAATCTTAGCAATCACTCAGGACATAAATTTAGTAAATAACTCCAACATTGTGGGAAACCTTTGTCAAGGGAAGTCTGATTTATCAAATATCCCATTGTAACAAATCCATTAATTGAACAAAATGTATCTTCATTTCATAAGCACAACAATGAGGTCAATTAAATTAAATCATGCTTGAAAAATGGAGGGAAAAATAGGCAAAAGTTGCAGCAAATATTTAGCATATATTTAATATTTATTTGTTAATATTATCTTTGTTAAAACTACATGATTGTGGTGTCATTTGCTGGGGGTCTGCATCTCCACACGCCCCCAACATGTATTTAAACCATAACTGTGCATCATGCATAGATCAATTAGACAACTATAGAAACGCATTTCTAGATTCATTTAAGTGGGTTGAATAAAAATTCACTAGAGATTAAAATTCCCAGCAAGCTTATTGGCTCCGAAACGACATTTTTCCATTGAAGCGTTTCGTGTCATGAACCTCTTTCGTGTGCACATTGAGACACTGCCGGTTCTTATACATTCTCTTGCAAAGCGGGCATTCGAAGGGGCCTCGGAAAATGCCGTGGATGTTCTTAACATGTGTCGTGACGGAAGTCTTCAGGGCAAACGTTTTGTCGCATTGCGAGCACGGGAAACGACGTGCCGCACTGAAACTGGATCCTGGAAGAAAATTAGTCGATTGTCATAATTTGAAGTTGACGTCGACTAACTATCTAACTATTGTAACGGAAATTCCGATCTATCACATTCGCAGGCATTGTGTAATCAACGACAAGCAACGGCATTGCCGTTCGTGAACATCGGTAGCAGCTTTATGACTGGGCACCGAATTGACCAACCATCTACTGTGCAAGGAATGATGTGTTTTGCCCATCCTCAATTACTACTTTCATATTTAAAAATGATAAGAGAATATATTATTACTGCTGTAACTTTTTATTACAAGAGAATAAAATTTTTAAGCTTGATCAGTTTGTGCAGTGAATAATTTTTTCTCACATGCAATTTTAGACATATCTGGTTCTTGTTATCATTGATGCAACTTATGCATTCGCAGGACTCAGAAAAAGGTGCGTACATAGCCCTTTTTATACTGTCCATGAAAAATAATTATCAGAAAGAAAATCAGTCATTAACCTGCCTCCTAAATATGTTATTTCCATTATTTATTTTTGGAAATGGTGCTAGCTGTGAAACATTTTCAAATGCACTTTTAGACTGTTCTGATTCTTATAGAGACTCTTGCAATGAGGACATTGGAATGGGCCCTGCAAAGAGCCGTGTATGTTCTTAAAATGCGTCGTGACAGAAGCCCTCAGAGTAAACGTTTTCTCGCATTGCGAGCAGGGGAAACGACGAGTAGCACTGGCACTGCGTCCTGGAAGAAAATTACTCGGCTGTCATAACAAGACTGGTGTTGAACAGTACATTGTCATTCAAGGCATTTACCCTCAAAAGCTGTCCGTTGATTAGGTATGATCGATTTTCAGAGGAGACTATCACTACACCAGGGAAAACTGAAAAAATTAAAATCATTTTTTCTTGATGAATTTTTAATGGGTAAAAGTCACTTCACTCTTGAACAAAAAATAAGGATTCTACAAGTACATTACTGAAAGATAATAATGATTGTATTATTTTTGTTTCCATGTATGGGTCAACAATACAATAATTACACATCTGGATGGCCAGTCCTGACACTATTATTTCCCTCTGCCTCCTGATTCCTGAATACAAACACAAATGTACAAGAACAAACAAGTACACCTGCCTTTCACTGAGTGTTATATTTGACACCGGCCTGGTGGAAATCCCGGATGTGCGACTTGAGAGAGCTCAGATTTTTGTACATCTTTCCGGGGACGCATTGGTGGCAGAGCACGGCAACATCCCCCGAGTGAAGGTCTCGCACATGGCGAACCACAGACGCTCTCGTTTGGAATGGCTTGCCGCAATCCGGGCAGAGATACTGATCTTTTTTAAACAGTCCTGGTGAGCTGGCTGAAAGAATACAAATAGTTGATAGCCACTAACAACTTCCCAAATAAACGCTCAAGTTCATGCATCTTCTTATTTGATGGAAAAACTAATAAATGCACTAACTTTGGGCATGAGCTTGTAAGTAAATTCCACTTGGGTGCCTGAAGGTACATTTAAGATCTGTTGTTGATGTGCCATTGATAATTGAATTCTTCCCAAATTGTATCTAAACTAAAATATCTAAATTTGATACTTGATATTTGGAAGACATACCTTGTACAGTGAGCATATTATTGTACTATGTAATGCTACCTTCCTACCTAATTAGGTTAATAAAATGAAAATTAGCATGCAGTAAGTAGTTCTTTTGATGAATTCAAAGTTTGTTTATTGCAAATAAAATAGATGGCCCTCAAAATCAACAAAAACCATTGAGAAATTTGAGTACAAAAAAAATAAAAAAATACTACAGGAAACCAACACACAACACCAAATTCAACATACTTAGGTGAGAAAATAACTAAAAAATGTCAACTATGATAATCATACAAATTTACAACAAAATATACATAGGTTCAATAATAAAATGCTTCTGTGATGCAATGAGTCTTATAAATCTTAAGCAAATTTGTGATCAAACACACTTGTGTAACCCTGGTCATACGACAATCATATGACAGGCACAACCTGTTACCTCACGAAAACCCGCTTGTTAATTTTATGCAAATGCCTAAGAGAAACTTTGTTTTGAGCACAATCGGCAATAGATGTTCGCTAGTGCTTTTCCATTCAACGGCCGGCTTCGCTTATCGCAAACGATTCGAAGCACTGTCCATTGAGCGAGCATAAAGATTCCACGTTTTCATGAGTCTCAAACGGTGGCTAGACGTAAGCAAGTTCTACGGCAGGTTCAGCTTGACACCATCATTTCGATGCACTGTCTTATTGTGCGAACGGAAAGACTCCATGTTTTTGAACACTCGTGTACACTTGGGGCAGGTGAACGGGCCCCTCCACTCCCCGTGGGTGTTTCGAACGTGTCTCACCGCCGACTTCTGCCACACAAACGAGGCGCCACATTCGTTGCACACGAAACTTTGTTCCCCGCCAGCCTTAATTAGCTGCGTTATCCCCATATTGCTATCATCTGAAATGAAAATGATACGGATTTTACTCAATTTTTTTTTTCTTATAATAATTGTCGGATTGACTATTTATAATTAAATTTAAAATAATTGTCTTGGCTTTTTGTTAGGTAGACTTAGGTAATGTTTAATTTGTTAGTTTTTATAAGGGATCATGGGATACAAATTAAGGCTCAATAGAGATTTTAAGAGGATTTAATATTACACACAGGTAACGATTATACGTGATGCAATTTCCTAAGCTAACATATTCTTGTTTCTACAAATAGACAGAAAATTTTAAAAGCAGAAAGAATGCGCAGAAAAATTTCGCATATAAATGACACACTAAGGACATTGCAAAATAATATGCACTTTGCAAATAATTAACCACTTCAGGATTTAATTGAACCTACATTGAAGGGAATAGATGTTGACTTCACATCCAGCAAGAAAAGTTATTGCGGAAGCTTAAACTTATCGGCTTTCCATCGACTTCTGGATATTTTATGCACAATCAAGTTATGGCAATTGAAGCTCTTCTTGTTTTTAAACACTTTGCTACAATTGGGACATATCACAGGCTCTTTTGCTGGGCCATGTATGTAAATTCGATGACTCTCGAGTGAGTTCTTCTTCGAGAACACTCTGTCACATTCAGTGCACGGGAAGCATGAGAAGTCGGCATAATCTGAAAGAAACAATATGTTTGTGCATCGACATAAGTAACAATGCCACATTGTTTGTTAATGTTGGCTTGCTTTTATTGTTAGTTCTCGGAAATTTCTTTGGTCGACATGCTTTGTTTTATAGAATATGTTATTGAGTTAATTTTAAGATAATATTTGGAGAACAGAATAGGGGAAAAGCAACCAAGTTATTACCCTTTAAATGTATTTATTTAATTAAAACATTCAAAACTACAAATCAACCTTTGATGTAAGGAAAACAGCACCTTCAAGTATATCTGAATACTATTGAGACGTTGATAATATTCTAACGATTCTTGACTAGGAGTAAAAAATCTTGTATGAAATTGAACACACTTTTCACTCAAATAAACCTTGTTAAGATTAATGTAGTGGTTCTTCCTCGTTAACTCGTTCTGTTCTAGGGGCTAGGTCTCGGATCGACCTGGTGTGTCTTGTGGTTGTCATATTGATGAGCACGCAAGCTATTCATGTTTTTCAAAATTTTGCCGCAAACTGGACAGGGGAAAGGACCTCGCTGGTCGCCGTGGATATTTCGCACATGGCTACGGAGCGACAGTAGTTTTGTGAATATCTTGCTGCAAAACTTGCACGGGAATATATTTGGGTCCGTTTCGTTTGCGGTCGCGAGAGCGGTAGCATCTCGAATTAACGCTAGCCAGTTATCTGTAAGGAAGAATAATATAATCACAACTTGAGACTATTGCTTAACTGACTTCTACCTAATTAATAATCCTGTATAAGATAAATGAGAATTTATTAATAAATTATAAATGTTGTTTCAGCCCAGGCCTATCAAAACATATTTATTTGGTGCAACAAATTACTAACACTAGTTGTGTTAGCATCAGTCAAGTGATGAGTTTATGAGAATTGTCAAGTAAGTGATAAATATACAAGGTGGCAAAAATGGTGTTTTGTATGTTTTGTGTTCTCTACTCCATTGTTTGATTAAAACCAAACAGTGCTGGTTCCCTCCATATTTCAGGCAGCTTTAAGGATTTTTGAAGTCAAAGTGGGTTGTTCCTTTTTTAGTTAAAAATAAGAAATTTGAATTCAAGAAGCTTCCTGCAAATTTAGGAAAAACTAAGTGAAAACATTTATGCTCAAAATTAAATACCACAAGCAACAAAAATTAGATAAGCAGGTGAAATCAATATCGACTTCATGACACAAAAATTACAAATTGTCAAGTTAGTTTTTCTTTCTGTTGAACTTCTTGCAGCTTTCTCATTTTTTAAATTTATTGAGCGAGTTAATTATTATTTGATGTAGTTAATTTTAAACATTTACATTAATTCACACAACAAAAAAGCTCGTGGTACAGAAAAAAATCCAATTGAACACATAATGCAGTTTATTGTTGAATAGGTACAACTGAAAGTACAATTGAAAACTCTTAAGTTGAAGGTACATAAATCAAAACAAACACTAAATGCTGCAGCCAGACACAGATTACAAAACTGAAACTATTCGAGAGTCTTGTGATTGGTAGTGATGTGTGTGGTCAGGCTGTGAACGTTCTTAGATAATTTCCCGCAAATTTGGCAAGGAAACGGGCCTCTGAGGCTTCCGTGGATATTTTTCTCGTGTCTTTTAAGAGTACTTGCAGTTACAAACGTTTTTGTGCAAATCCTACACCCATATCTGTCTACCATTGTTTGCAGTTGAGCCTCATCTGCAAATGAAAGCAAAGACGGTTGCTAAATAATCGCCACTTTTTTTGTAAGTTTCACAGCAAAAAAGAACTAAAGAAAAATGTTAGCTTGTACCAGGTGGAAGGCTGGTTCATGAATTATAGCCGTGTTTGGTGCCACGAGTTAACAGGCATTTGACCAAGAGAAAAATCAAGAGAAAAAACATGCCATTTCATGCAATCTTCCATTTCCATTTTTTTATCAATTTTTCCTACGGACAAGTAGTGAACTGCATTTCCAGGCTTCATAAAGTGGGATGAATTGTATAGAAGTCCCACCAATAGTATTTCCACTGAAGTTCTCCATTGACAAAATCATTCTGAGTAAAGTTTCATCATTTCAAATGATCACAGATGTTAATATGTAGTTGAAATCGTCTTTCCTGATCAATTAATTACACGGAAATAATGCAATTTGTATTAAATAAATTGTGCACCATTGCATCAATGTTTTGGATAAGTGCTAGTGATGACAAAAACAGTAAAATATCATTATTAGAAATTAAATTTTTTTGCCTGTGTGTGGGCAAACATTTTCAATTGGAATTTTCAGTTTTAACCACTGAAAGGAAATTGCTTTGGAATTTCAAACTTTTCAGAAAAGTTGAAATTTTTAAGATTTAAGAACCTTTATCAATTATTGTATCAGACAAATGTTTTCAGAACTGCTTGGGAGAAATCATTGCTAAAAGTAATTTATTTCCAGTCGACCATTCCAAGCCCGATAATTAACTTTAAGACGCTGGAGGTTCAGGCACCGCATTCCTAATTACAACACAACCCGGAAATATTGAAGGAATTGTTTATTGTTGAATACAATAGCTGTAACATCAGTATCTGGTACAAGTAGATAATTTAAATAAACACAAATAAGTACGAAGCAAGACATAAGCTTTTCATTTCATTTATGATATTTTCTCAAGTGAGTCCTCAAACTGCTCAAATTCTTACATGACTTCCCACAAATCTGGCAAAGGAACGGTCCCCTGAGGCTGCCGTGAATATTTTCATGGTGTCTCGTCAGAGCACTAGGGTTAACAAATGTTTTCTCGCAAACTCTGCATGCAAATCTGTCTACCAATGATGGCGGTTGGGCCACATCTGTAAATGAGAGCAAAGATCGTTGCTTGAAATCATTGTACAAACCTTTGATTGGAAAATTTAATGCAGCCTTGTGTAACTAATAAGCACCAGTTCTCAAATTGAAACTGAGTGCAGTCTTAAATGGAGTGAAAGTGGCTATGAAGCAGGGATTCGGAATTGATAATGAGAAATTGAAATTGAAATTAAACTGTTAATTTCTATGACTGACAAAATGTGAACTTTGTTTGTGGAGGAAAAAAAAAATCGAAAAGGCTTTCTTTTCTACAATTAAGAATTGGACCCCAAAGTTTTTGGTCGATAGAATCATTTTGGGACAAATGTAATCATTAAAACCATTGAGAAAGATAAAAATTCCAGTTCTTGCCAAAAACTAAAAATCAGGTAAAATGCAAGAAAGCTTTTGGGTGTGACTTTCTTTGAAAGTAGAGTTTCTGAAGTTCTTCTTTATTTCATTTCACTTGAATCTTTTCAAAGATGTTAAACCCAACCATTCTAATTCTAAGATCCAGCCAGTGGAAATGTTTATCAAAAACAATATCTGCTATTATAGCATTACTTTTTAAATTTTAATCCTTGCTCATGACAATAACAGTTTTATATATAAGAGAATATAAATACACTCTGTAGATTCATAACTTGTACTTAATCAAAGCATTCCATTAATTCAAGACCGGTTTTTTAAATTACTGCTCCTTACTTTGCATGATGTCCAAGCCATAAAAAAGTCAGCAATGTGCCTTATTCATTTCGACAGAAATGGAAAGCTTATATTTATTTAACATCCAAATTTACTGCCATTGTAATATCAGAATGAAACCTTTTAATATGACAATCCAAACTGGTCTTGTTTTTGAACTGCTTGGCACATTGCCGGCAAGTAACATTTCCTACGGAGGTGTGAGATTCACGCATGTGTCGTGGAAAGTTTGGTTTGGTCACCGTTCGATAGCAGAGATGGCACTGAATGCATCCGAACGCATTCGCTGTAAACAAATGCAACAAATCGTCACGAGGCTGTAGTTGGTCGAAACGCTCTACACATTCTACGGTAATTTTGATACTCCCACTTACCAGCTTTAATTGTTTATAAGATAAGAGTTTGTAAGTGCATGCAGCTTCCTCAGCAAACATTCTGGTCGGTTGGGACTTAGCTAGCAACCTACAAAAATAGTTTGTTTTTGGTTTCTTCAAGCAATTTGTCAGCTTTTGGTCAGTTCAAGGAATTTAAAACTATTAATAAATAACATTTCCAGGTGTCAAACAAAATTGTGGGGACCACATGTTTATTGGTCATTTCAATATTTCTATAAATTCAAAGGTTTTTATACTAAAATAAGTCCCCTGAGCACAAATCATTGGAGATTACTTTGTGGTGGCAGTGCCACCTAGTAATTAAGTCCAAGTCCCCCATCTTGGCAATGTCGATAATTTTTTTTGCTAATTTAATAGGAAAACATAAAGTTAGTAGAATATCTCTGGTTATTTTTGTTGTGTTTCTTAAGTTTTTACTGCCATGTCGTAGAAATTCAGTTATTATTGTTACTTTTTAATTATTGCCATCAGATAAACTTCACCTATTCCTACAAAGAAGCTTGGCTGAATATTGAAAAATTATTTTCTCATACACACAGCACATTTTTATGAAGATAAAAAATTGTTTCTTTGCACAGTTTCCAATAACCATTTTTTGTTCAATTTGGAACTAAGTTTGAATTGAGAACCACTATGTCATATGTTATGATGGAATATGTGGAATATAGAATTGCTGGCAAATAGCATATCATCTTATATCATATCATATTTTTGGTTGGATATTTAGTTTCTAATACAAGGCATAAGATCCTTTCCACAGGATGGGTGGTGGGCCGACCTCCTTAGAGCCAATCAGAGATGGTCAATGAATATTAACATTCACTCATTTGTTTGGTCTCTTTGTGAAAGGTATTCATGTGTGTGCATAAGCTATTCGAAGTTTTAAATATCTTTTGACAGAGCCGGCAAGTCACTGGATTGGGAGCTTGGTGTCGGTCTGCAAAGTGCCTTCGCAGATTGATTTTTCTTATTATCTTGTGACAAATGGGACATCGAGCATCTGAAACAGCAATTGCCATGCCCTTAAGGTTTCAAATGGTTTAGTTGTCTCCATTCAAAGCTGCCCCATATGATTACGTCCAAGTTGCGAACATTTGCAATATCATTCTTATAAGTCTACACTCCCATACACCAGTCTGTTTCAATTGGCCAATAGGTTATATATATATGTCAGGGAAAGAACCCATTTTTGCTTTATGAAACCGAACTGATACTTTGAAACCTTCTTAAATCTTTCTTTATCCCCGTTTAGGAGGCCAATTTAATTTATCAATTTTCCGATGGTAAACCTCAATATGTTTCTGTAGGCTGTTTTTAGTTTTGTACCACTTGGAACATAAATGACATGATAGGGGTTCACTAGGGGTGTGTCGGTCGATAATATGTCGTCGGAGACTGGCCCTTCTCAAGGTCTTCAAACAAAGGTGGCAAGTTGCATGTTTGTGCGAACCTGAAACAATAACAGTTCTCTGTAGCCCCCTATTATTTGGAATAGACCGATTTAATCTGTTCACCAACGAAGGAAGTTGTAGCCCCATCTAGTCCCCAATTAATTTTAGTATCAATCTCGTTTTGGATTAGAACCCTCGTCGGAAAAATTCCATATCAGGTTGCCTGAATGTAATTAGGTCAATTTATGCCTGCTCAGTTCTACCTATCAAAGCAGCCAAACCCGTAACAAAGCTCGTTAACAACCAGTTTGATTTTTTTTTTAGACCAGGATATTACCTAGGTTCTGCAAATGGTTTAAGAACATGGTAGGTACCTTACCTACATCCCAAAATTTTATCTGATAAAACTCCTTAATGGCAGCTTGCAAATCAAATTCAGCTAGTAATACCTAAAACTGATTATCTGGATTCTGGAGAAAAGCTGGAGTAAATAAAATGCCCGTTGATCAAGACATACTCTTCGAGCCGAGCCAAGGGGATAAAAATAAATTTAATTGAAGACTCTTTTTAGAACCAGGACTCTAGGGATTCGGTTGTATGGTCAAAGAGACAAAAAGGTGATATCACCATTGCTGGGCCATTACACAACCACTAAGTGAAAAAAAAAAAACTATGATATTCAAACATAGATTTTCAGATTTCCATTTTATTCACATCAGGAATTATTAAGATCTATTTAACGACCTGCACAAGCCAGCTTAAAAGCCGAAAATGCAGAGGTCCACGTTATTACTTTTACTGCCCCTAAATTGATCCCAATATTTTTGAAAAAAAAATCAGTGTGTAGAGGAAGAGTACTCCGACTCGCCTTGTAAACTTTAATTGAGATCGGAAGGAAAATAAAACAACCAGAGAAGAAAGAAAAGTGGTGTTTTCGTTTAAAAAAAAAACCCACAAAAAGTCCCAAATTCATGATTTATTTTGAACAAAGTAAGCGTCCGATCGACACGAGCCTTTACATCGGGAGTCAGAAATTTTTTCAACTATATCCAATGATTTTTTTTCATAAATATAGGGAACATTTTAGGAGCTGGAAAAGTAATTACGTGGACCTCTGCACTACGAAAATTTTGTGTTTGCCATAGCTAATCTTTCACCGATTAGACCAGGTGAAAAATAAATTCCAGTTTTACTGCCTCATTATCAGCATGAGAGATAAAAACACTCTTGGAGATTATGCTTGCACAACCCGACACATGGTTGTATAAAAGTCAGTAAAAAGGTAAATCATGAAATTCCGTGTTTCATATGGTTTTTTCTATATGACTGGATTTGTCTCTGTTTGCAGATCTAAAACAATGTTGAAATGAAAAAATCGGATGAAAATTATCGATCCTTTTGGTAATATTCATGCGTTTTTACGTGAATTAGATTAGAGCGGCTTAAAACATGACGCACTACAAATTCTTTGCCACAGAATCATCAATAAGTGCACTAGAACTTTGATTCAAAGTATCATACAATCTGCTGACAAAGATGAACCCAACCGTGTCATTAAAATCACGAAAATAGAGAAAAAGCAATATTTTTTCATTTTGATGATTAATCTTGGTTATGCAAGAGTCGCAGATGTGTTTGCATCTTTTTAATCTGTGGCTACTTATCATTACTGCCACAGATTATTATGATTTCCATTATCGCATCAGGTTACAAGTTGTGCAGACTCTTAAGTGGGATATTCTTTGCTCTTTGGTATGTGCTTCAATTTGGCAGTACTTTGTGATACAAAGCCTTGTGGTTGCTCAGACTATTGGAAGTTTTGAACTGTTTCTTGCACACGTTGCACTGGACGGGATCCAACCCAAGGTGACGGTCCATCACGTGTCTCCGAAGGCTCGCCCTATTCATGCTCTTGTGACAAATGCGACAATTTGCGACATCGGTGGATCTGTCTGAAACACCAACAGTTTCATCTACGACCTGCATCTTTCCACCTCAGATCCCAGTTTCTATCCGTAAGATAAATTGTGCGTGTAAAATTGCCGTTTTAAAAAGGTTAGCTTGAGCAGTTCTAGGCTGGCCAGGGCTCCGACTGGCTTAGCTCGTTACTAGTCAAGTTCACCCCCAATTGTACTGTTTTCTTTGCTAGCACAAACATGCTTGACAAAGGAAACGCAAATAAGCTGAAGCGCAAATATTATGTAAGAAATGTGAAGGATCTTTTTTCTTGCTCAAATCAGAATATCCAATTAGAAAAGTGTGCTGCTAAGTATATGGAGACAGTTTATGCAACAAGATTTGCAAGAACAAGGGTTGGTTTATCAACTTGGAGATTCAATTTCAAACCATCAGGATTCAAATTGACCAGGATTCATTGTTAGTCCACTAACAAGAGGTTGTCTACAGTTTATAAGATTTTATTTCCTACGACATTTGACATTACATTCTGCCAATCTTTCACTGACAAATAAATTGCTATAAATTTGTTACCATCGTCAGGCATTTAGTTTGGATTTCCGGTCTCTAAAGAGAATCCAGATCCCCATGAAGAAGTCGACTGCCATCTTGAGCGGAAGAGGGCAGAGGATCAGCGAAGAGGGCGACGATTCCAAGGTTGCTGGGACAGGAACTGGCGGCGAGAGGGAGATTGCTCGGGGCAAAATGGGGGGCCTTCGCCTTGCGGTGGTAAACGGATCGGTGCTTGTTCAGGCTGTTACTGTTTTTGAACATTTTATTGCACGTCACGCACGGCACGGGACTGCCGGTGTGCTGCTTCAAAACGTGTTGACGAATGCGCCAACTGTTCATTCGCTTGTGACAAATGGCACATTCTGCATCTGAAACAGCAATTGCCGAATCTCACAGGGACGCCAATTTTTGAATGTACACGGCTTTTTTACCAACTCATAGTACTGACTCTTTGTAAATAAAATGGAATTTAAATTTTATGTGGTTGAAATCAAAATTGTTTTGAAAAATTTTCATTTTCAGCTTTTGTCTACCAAATATAGTTGATGGCAGTATAGAATTACTTGCCATTTTAGGTATAATAATATGTTCTTTTATGTCGTAGGTACCATTATTTTAAATGCATGCTATTTAATTGAATCAAACAGTTTATTTGATTAGATAATTTTAGTACCTAGGTTTCATTGAATAACCATAGAGACACTGATTTATCGCATTTGCTATATGAGCGATGAAGATAAGAAGTGCATAAATTGTGTTTCTTTTCAGATATGTTTACGTTTCGCGTGATTTAAATCAGTCTGGGCTAGACTTTATTTTCGCGAATTAATGCGATAAACAGCTTATCTCGCGATAAACAGCATTATTTGCGATGAATCAGCGATTTTGCTATGACTCGAAAAATTAAATGAAAAACCATGTAAAGCATTTTTTTTTGGTTTTTCCTGTGACGTCGTGGTACCTGTTTAGGCTATTTTTACTTCGCCTCCCAGGTAGCCTCGACCCTTGCGCGCACGGCCGGATATGGCCGGATCACGTGATGCGCATTCTTTCCCCAACCCTATCCAACCAAAACCTATCCATCCCTATCCAAAACGCATCTCATTGGTCTACCACTACCAGTACCAGCATTTGGCGGCGGCCATCGATGATCGATCCGAGATCGAAAATCATTCTAGTATTGCTTGTTGACCCGTTCGGTAGACTCTTTGCGTTTGTTAGCTAATCATGGGAAGAACGAAGTCCGTAAGCATTCAAGAACGCGCGAGTTCCTTTCAAGAAGATAAGTTTTATGTGAGTGATTCGACAATTCTAATGTGTGGCATCTGCAACTCCCGCTTGGAATGGGAGAAGTTGGACACATTAAAAAAGCATGTAAGAACAAATGGGCACGTGAAGAAGAAAGAGTCGCGTAGATCTGCAGAGGAAGCGGGCGCAGGCACCAAGAGGCAAAGTACCATAACGGACATGGACAGAAAAACGAAGAAAGCGAAAACAGAAAAGGACAACTTCATCAGCGATACAGTGAAAATGTGTCTGAAAGCCAACATCCCACTTGAGAAACTCGACCATCCTGCAGTTCGTGAATATCTGAAAACGTAAGTTTCTCTTAGCATTGATTGCGATTGCTCGTCCTTGCTCATCCCATTGGTTCTTTGGAACTTTAAATCACTGGAATCATTGATACTTCAAAGCTACATTTTTGCTGGCATCTGCTGCTGGTGCAATTGCCCTGATTCTTCCTGCATGCTTGCGCTCCGATTGGTTGAGTCAGATAATTTATGTTTAGTGGAATTGGGTGGCCTAATGCAGAGGGTACTATTGATCTTTCGCAGTTAGCTACAATCTTTGTAATTTACTTGTTGTAGGTACCTCCCGGGCTCTGGAGATCTACCAAAGGCGGACACTTTACGAGGCAGCCACCTGACGTCCTGCGGAGACGAGATTCGAGCAGAAATTGCTTCCAAGTTTTGCGACAAACCGATCGTCCTCGTTGTTGACGAGACTTCCGACATCAAGGGTCGGTGCGTTCTTGCGATCATTTTTCGCACTCTAACAGCAACTTCCACGCAAGACGTTCAGCTGGCCGCGTGCAGCTTTTTGGACAAAGCGGACGCCTCATCATGTACACAAGCAATAATCGAATGCTTGCAATATTACAAAATTGCCTGGAGCAATGTGATCGGTTTAGTTTCGGACTCGGCTCCTTACATGGGTGCGTGCTTTCGGGCTCTTAACATAATTGCGGGTGATACTCTTCTGCACTTTCAATGCTGGGCTCATAAAGTCAATTTGGCAGGTGATATATTTATGAAGGAACTTAAGGACTTGAACATGTTTGTGACAAAAACGAAGATGGCATTTTTGAATGCAAGAAAAATGAAGAATGCATACTTGGTTTTCATCAAAGAAAACCATCCCGATCTGCCTCCGAAGCTATTTCCGAGCCCCATTATCACACGTTGGAACTCGTGGTTTCATGCGGTGAAGTACCTTTGTGACTACAAGGACGCAATAGTTTCCTTCATGAAGGCCTATGAACCGAAGAATCCAAGCGCTGATTATATCGTCGAGCTTTTTGAAACAGAAGCCACTGCACATAAAGTTAATGTACAGCTTCAATTTGTTGCCGAATTTTGTGATAAATTTGTAAAACTCATTGACGTGTTGGAAGGTTCCAAGTACCCCTATGCCCACTTGCTTTGGGAAGACCTAGTTGGCCTCAGCGTGAGCTTGAAGCGAGTTAGCGAGGGCAATATGCCGCTGAAGACTGTGCGGGCTTTGGAAGCAGTAGGTAACGTAACTTTACAGAATGCATTTAAGTCGCAGCTAAAGGAGTGCTGCCAAAAGAGTGGAGTGAAGTTGGCCAGCCACATGATAAATAGAAACAACGAAGTCAATTTGTTTTATGAGGCGGCCGGAAGACTTTTTAACCCTGCTATTGTCGGCCAAAATGTATCCATTACCGACAAGGCGATTCTTATAGACAAGGGACGCCTGGGAGCTACCTTTAAAAAAGTTTCCGATGCAGACTTCCTTGAAGCGTACACCTACTTTAAGAGAATGCTTGTGGAGCAAGTGCGAGAGGGTGTGAGTGTTGATATAGTACAGCTGCTGATGTCAGTGAAGCTGGCACATGAGATTTTTGCCACTGCGGCACTTCAAACAGTGTGGGCCCCTGTAAATAGCGTTGACGCGGAGAGGTTTTTTAGCCACTACAACATGATATTGTCTGATAGACGAACGAATATGAATCACAGCACATTAGAAACATGTGCAATGCTGAGTTTTAATTAAAATATGTGACCAGAGCACTGTCGTTTGAAACCTTTTTTTACCCATACTTGCGTTCCTGCCCATGCACACTTTTTTTTTGTAAACGCTACATAAACGCTTTTTTTGGACAAATTTATGCTATAAAATGCTATTTTTTCAATCATAAATGCTATTTTCCCAAAAAATTAATGCTACAAATCAGTGTCTCTAAATATGGTGTTAAAAACCCCTGAGTGAGGGATCATGTCATAAAATCCAATACAGGTGATTATATGAAATGACATTCCTAGTGTCCAATGCATCTGAATTGAGATTGATGAGCATGTGCTTAGAAACTCCCTTAAAAGAATAAATAAACACTATTAAATTACCTATGTTCCTTTTCAAAGTTATAAGTTTTCAGGAATGTTGAACAAAATATCATCTGTAGTGTCTCGAATGTATCAGATCTTCCCAATCTTCTTTCTTGCTTACATTTATTCGAGATCAGCACTTCACCATACTTAGCCGTTTAATTATTTTAAATGCACCAAAATAAGTTCTCCTAGCAATGGCTATATTCTAACTGGTTTCCAAGCATGGCTGTCAACAGCTGCTGGATTTTTTTTTGTTTTGTTTCATATGCTGCTGAAACTGCATGCAAGAAATTCAGCTCTTTTACCATCTGGCAATTCTATACATTTTGGTTGCAAATTCAGTGCCAGGTTCATTCTGGTAAAAATTGCTTACTAACTAGGACCTAAATACAACTTGCATACCCACCAAATCTCAAATTAGGCCCAATTGGGAGTGGAAAATTTCACCTCCAGGAGTTCTCTTCAAGTGTGCTCAAGAAAGTATTTATCTATGCTGCAGTCAAGCAGGAGCAGTCTTCTGATTTCAAATTTCAGTCGCACAAAGACACACATGGGCAGAAGCACGGCGCGATGCCCACTCACACGCAATCCCATCAGAGCAGTGGATAATAGGATAATTGAATAATCAAAATGGAATGGTATCTGACCTCATCAAAAGTATTAGTAGCAGCAGCTATACGCAATTTCATACGTATATGACATGTGCCTATCTGTCCTTTGAAGCAAAACCATTTGTATGTCAGATAGGTGGTTGAAATAGTTAAGGAGACGTTTTGCTGAGCGCAAAAGAGTCGAGCAAAATCTGTATATAAAAACTATTGCCACCCGACCTGTTCAGATAGTCAGTAAGCGGAAAAGTTTTTTTTGAACATCGATACTTGTGGGCATTTAGGCAGCGCAGTACCCGAGAATAAAAACCGGTCTAGTAGTAAGTTAGTTATGAGATGTAATAATTTAATTGGCTTCTTCACCACCACTTTTGACAGTCTAGAATTGATGACACCAACAACTTACAAGCACTCAATTGTTATGCCAACACATTTAAATCAGTTGATACGGTTATTGTAACCCTCACTTACAGTCATTGTAGTGAAAGTGAGGAATTTAGAGCAAAATTTAGAGAAAAGAGAAAATTTAGCAGCAATGCATTCCTGGATATTTATTCCAGCAATGTCTCAAGCTAGGCGACTTGAGCAAAGCGAATTCAGCGGTACCTAGCTCAGTTGTTCGTGAAGAAGCCAATTGCCCTGGCTTGTCAAAGATAAAACTCTTTGGACACTTGATACATTCAACTTTGCACTCTGTATGCTGGCTGGCCAATTAATATATTGAAATTTCATATTATCCTGGACATACATAAAAATTCAAATACAAACAAGTCAAAACAAACACAACAGACCAAGTCACAAAGCACAAACTACACCACAAAATATAGGAAAACTAAGGGCAAAAACATGGCCATGTCAGAGTGAAATATCCTTTTCAGATTTACCCTGGCAGCTCTTCAAGCAATTTGCTTTTTTGACTTTTCACTAAAAATTACTTGACTTAAAATGGAATTTCAAATCAAGAACATCAATATGACAAGGTGGCAGCTTTGCTCTAGTTTTTCACCATGCATTGGCTCTCAAATTTGGTATGCACTCACTTTGATACAAGAGTCAATCTGCCAAGCCTACTGTACTTACGTGGAACGGGTTTCAACCAGTTCTCTTGTTGCGCGGGTAAACGAGGTTAAGCGAGCAAAGTTTTTGCAATTAAAACTGGGGGAGTGAAATTTTGAAATGAGCGCATGACAATTCACAGACCATTCAGTGGTCAATGGTCATGCTCAGTTTTAGAAATGTTAAATTGTTATGTATATTTTTTTATACTAGTCAAAGGTAGTAGTAGGTACTAATAATAAATTTTTGATTTGCTCACTTTCTTACATAGGTATCCACTTTTTCCCTATTAAGGGTCTGATTGCCTCGAGATAAAAAAATCAAATCAAATGCCAATATGGAAAAACCTTATCCCCTCCGGTTTTTATAACTTTATTTTATTTCTTCCTTTTCCCCAGTCAAAAGATTTGATAAATAATTCCTTAGAAGGAAAAATGTAAGAATGCCACATTATTTTGTTTGTGAACTTTCAGGGACAGTGAAATTGAAAATGCTCTATTTAAAATTGCATTTAATTCAAAATGCATTGTAAAAGGTCCCATGTTTTCATAAATAGGGAGCTTAAACACAGAATGCAAGTTAAATTTGATCTAGAAATTGTAGGGATTTTTTTTATCAATTAATATTTTTCTACATTCTTGTGTGTGAAATTGTCCATCCTATCTGTCAGGCTTCTAGATATAAATAGACATAGGTAGGTACCTACTGCCATTGGAAAGCTGGGTGAACTTCAAACATGAAATTTTAAGTGAGTGCATCCATATTTGAAAACCAAATGATAGAGAATATGTGAAGTCAGGATTTCTTACCTTGAGATCCATCCTGATTTAACTGCAATCCATCTTGGGTCTGCGATATTCCTGCAATTCCTGCGAACGTTCCTGGTCCTAAGTAAAAAATAAAAAATAATGCATTAAAACCATGCATTTGCAGACGGAAAATGAACGTAGAAACTAATATCAAATCTTATTATTGATGCATTTAAGTCCAATACTATTTTTTAATCGGTGTGGCATAACTCAAATATTAACTGACTGGCACTAGTAAGTGCAGCATTGTTCTTTATGTATAGGTACATATGGTTGTTATGCCCATATTTTAGTCAGAGCCAGACAAGCCACCTCCTCAGCAAAAAATTCATAAGACAAATCAGCAATACTAACCTTGTCCTTGGTCTTGAGATATATTTCCATCTGGGTGACTTTGACTGAGGTTGTGGTGGGATGACATCGAAGAAGTGTCAAAGTGTGACTGGCGGCTGCTGTCGGTATCATCGTTCCTCGACTGACTTAGTTCCCCTCCAAGCAGCTGTATCATGGCCTCACTCTTTCCATCAAGTACTTCGATATCAGATTCATAATCCAATGGTTCCTCTTTCGGAGTTGTTAATGCAGGCAGAGGTAGGAACTCGATTGGCAGTGGGGCAGTTGCAGGTTCTGTAGCCGTAGATTGCGGTGTAATCGGAACCAGTGTCGACGAAGATGGTAGTTCAAGTCTGTTGCGCTTTGCAGGTCGTTGTAAAGGGGAGGTGGGTCGGCGGGCTTGAGTGGAAGGAATAACCGGGTTGCTTCGCTTAAAGGATCGTCGGTTAGAGTTTTCCACGGGCTGTGGAGTCTGCAGAGCTTGAAGTTGGTCTAGTGGTCCTAACGAATCATCGCCAGATTCTCCCGTTAATCCTTTTATTTGTAAAGTCTCGGCCGTTTTCAGGAAATTTGTCAATTCTTCTTGCCGCACATTGACTTCTCCTTTGTACATAAATTGTAAAATGGCCACCAAATCTTTATACAGCACATCCTTCAATATCACAATTGGATGTCTGCACGGATTAACCTGTAAAAGATGACTAATATTAGACTAAACTTTTATCAGATTTTAGTCTGTACTTGAATCTGTCAAATACCAAAAAATGCAATGGAAGGGGACCCTGATTAAAAAAAAAACTTACCATAAATAGTTCCTTGAAGTATGGGCTACATACAGAAAGAACTAGTTTATGAGCTTGGACAACCTGTCCTTCGGCCGCTAGAGTTACGTCCACTAGATTTTCTCCTTCGAGCAAATCATGAAATCCCGAAGTAAGATTGCTGTGGAAATTATTCCATCGCAAAGAAAATAGCTCAGAGTCGTCGTCTGCCATGACGCCCGCAGAATCAGGTAGCGTCAGCGATGCCTCTAAAAGTAGAAAATCGATTTTATAGCACTATGTACGAAAAAGTGTGAAAATAACTAGGTGTTAATGACCACAAATTCTTACCGTGTGCGAGTCGGAACCACAATAACAGTTCACGACATACAACACCGTCTTCACCCTTAAAAACGCAAACTGGGCTATGAAAGTTTAGTAACTCTCCTCTCCTTTTCTCATCTCAACAGACGCTGGTCGCTGACGCCGAATGCTGATCACAGAGCGTTGTTGACAGCACGGTTGCCAGATATATTTAGTTTATTTGGAACCGATTAGCGAGCACAAAGGAACCCTTATTTAAATTGCTCAAGTAAAGTCTAGTTAGTATTATAAAATAATTTTGAAACTTATTGATTTTGTATGACTTTTTTTTTAATCTTTGAGAGCTGATATCAAATAATGCAAAATATCTAATGGACAATTTACTCGTCTGACAATCATGGAAAACTGGTCATTGTGGTTCGTGGTGGTTCGCATATGCAATGCGCGCGCAGCCAGAAAGCCTTAGCCGACAATTTGAAACTATTTTTGAGAACTCTTCATGAAAGCGAAGACTCTGGTAACAAGTGAAGTAAATCGTGAAACTTGTTGCTTTTTTCTTCGTGTGTCTTTTTGGGTCTACCGGGTCATTTGCATCATCACCAAACACCGGATTTAACTCAACAGATTGGCAACAATTATAGTTATAAACGTGTTACAATATCTTTTATGTGATCAAATTATTTTAAATCATATTATAGTGAGCTTTTCGTTTTTTCCCATAGCGTGAAAATGTACAGCGGATTGATAGCACCATGATAGCACTCTGCTATTTATATTCTATGGCATGGACTGGCATGGACTGTCAATGTTTGTAATCAATAGCTGAATAAAAATTAATTGAAATGGTATTTGTAATTTTAATTAATGTTTTGCATCCATATCATGGCCTTCTGTATCAAAATATTATTATTTCGTTTCTTCGGTCAAGTTCATAGTTATTTTGCTTGTAAATATAGCTGTAAACTCGTTCCTAGAGTTCCTGTGATAGTGATTGAAATGTAGATTGTAGATTGTGTAGTTTTGTGTGGTGAGGTGCAGTGTGGTGTGTGGTGTTTATGACGTCATACTGTACATGGGAGTGGGAGCGGAAAACTTCGCCTCGCAATAGTTAACTGATAAACATGGGAAAATGGTGTATTTTCGTGATATTTTCATTTATAAATCTATTAGCAATAGTTCAAGCAAGAAGACACACATTAGAAGTTCGGGTTAGACCATTTTTTTACACATAATTTGAATTGTGACAGGAGGCACCTAACCTCGCTTTTATCTATTAACTACTCTAAGTAAATAATTCCAGGAATATCAATGATGTAAAATCATAATAAATATTTTTGTAATTTACTTTACAGGATGATGTCCGGAAATATATCGCGCTTACTACATTCGGGTTCTACAAAGGTGGTTATTTGGCCGTTAATTTAACCAACTTGAGGGCTACTCCGCAACGGGACAATGCTGTGGTAAGTGATTTCAGATGACCGGGGTCTTTATGTCAAGTCGTTGTTGAGTCTGCCATTGAAATGAAATTCATAGCTTTGTTGCATTTAAGGTTTAGTGATAGTGATAGTCAGTGATGTTTTTGACCGGCATGCATGGAGGGTTAACTTAGAATATTTAATGATTGTCCATTTTAACTATAGTAGGTAGGTACCTAATCAATATGGGCTCAATAGTGAAAAGTGCACTGACACACTCAGCATTTCCAGTTGATAACACGCTGAAATGAACTTTCACCTCTACGTAGTTAAACTGCTTACCTTAATGAGTTTGTTTTCCATAGTTTGGGTTCACTCTAGATCGAACATTGAGCGATGCAATGAACCCATACCTGGACAGCCACCAAGACGGATGTTTACTTGAGCACCCGAATTTCAGCCAGCAGGGCGACGTCATTTACTTTACCATCGATCCGAAGCTGAAAATGTAAGTTTTGTAAATACTAGAACAATAACTAGTATAGGTATAGCAAATATTTTTCAATTTCAAAGTGGACCTGATAAAAATGAAATAGGGAGCAAAAACATAAAAATTATGAAGCAAATCAGTAGGATACCATATTTGAGTCATGTGTTAAATTGAAAATTACATGTAGGTAGGTCAGCCAATCTGACTTGCCTTTTCACCATGAATCAGGAAGTTTCTTCTGATAACTTCTCATAGGTAGGTATTAGATAAACACATATTAGCCCTTAATTTTATAAACAGTTGTTATCAACAATCGATATCAATAAGTACTTTGGATGTATTTATTCAAAGCACCTAGTCCTCTCTCCAGTGGCGTAGCCAGGATTGGGAGCTTGGGGGGGCGGTCAGAAAAATAGGGGCGCCATCCTCATAAGTAATAAGGCATAAGAAACGTGTAGTAGCCAATTTTTGTCACTGTAATTTATATGACGTAGTTTGCTATGGTCAAACATTATTTTTCTTGATCCAATTAAACTAATTAAATCAATAATCAGAATTAATAATAAAATGTAATAAAATTAAATGTTACGCTTACGTAACAAGATGAGCATATTATATATTGGATGAGCGTAGCGAGTGAAGCGAATACTTTCAATTTCCACTCAATCCTAAAAAGAGTCATCCATGATTTTTTTTGTTTTTCTGTCCGTTTGTCCGCGCTCGACTGTCCAAACGGCTGAAACGATTTGGATGCAATTTTCAGAGTACTTCTGCGTTTTTCAGTTCAAAAACTTGAAAATGTTTTTCAAAAATCAAAAATTTCAATTTTCTCATGCTCAATTGAACGGCTTGTTTTCGTTTCACTGGCCAAATGGCTCAACCAATTTTGAGAAATAACCCTTATTTTCCAGCAATAAGTTTCTTTCGTCGAGGCTTCATTTTCGCAAAGTTGTCGGTCACATTTTCAAAAGCTATTGTTTCTGCGAGTTCTCGCTCAATGTGTAAAACAGCTAAATTGGAGAAGACCTCAGTCTGTAAGTGTGGTGTCAGTGTCAAAAGTGTTTATGAGTAAAAGAAACAGATACGAATTGCCAGTAAGGTGACCGCTCCACCAAAGGAAAACCCAAAGTTACACCAAAAATTGACGCATTCGCATTAACAGCTATACAGGTTCTGCATTCTGATGACTTGATGACTGACGTCTTTTTCTACCCTTTCGTTCGACAATGGCTTGGGCAATTAGTTGGTTTCACGCTGTCATTACCTCGACATGTCAACAAGCGTTTGGTCCAGCATGCCGCTAGCCCTTTTAAGCATGTATGGACAGGTGGTTCCACTAAATTGTACACCTTCTTTGGTTGAAATCAGCGCCCGTAATAGTCTTTTAATTTTTGAAATTGAGGGTCTTTAGGGGCGCCCCAATTAGACTCAATAAGTCCTTACTTTTTCAGAAATTCCATATAGTTTACAGGTTTCTGGGTCCAGAGTGGGTTTTATTGTAATTTTTAATTAATAAAAATAGGGGCGCCCGGCGCTCGGCGCCGGGCGGCGCCCGGGGCGATCGCCCCCCCTGCCCCCGTGCTGGCTACGCCACTGCCTCTCTCAACTGTAAAAACAATCAATTCTCACCATGCCAAAACAATCACTCATCAATTCACCTGCTCCAATGCCCTCGAGCATCTTGACACTTTATTCTGTGCCGCTTTTAACTAAATCAGGGACTAGAAGTTTTACAATGGTATTTTTGTCCTTAGGCTTCGCGTGAATTGTAGCCATGATCTGCAAACTGTTCACATCTACAAGGACAAGAGCGACATGCCAGCTATCGTGCGCTCCAAACGAAACTATTTGGCCAACCACTTTGGTGATTCGACCATTCTACGGCAGAGAAGGAAGCGCAATGTGGGGGAGCAGGCACAGCTGGGAAACAGCCACAGTTGTTCGCTGCTACAGATCCCGATCACGGTGACCAAGGATTCGGTGGGCAACTCGTTGTTCAGCACCAAGGTAAGCATCGAGTTGATTCAATGGGGGAATAAAATGGGGACTGGAATGGAATGGGAACAGTTAATTAGGGTTTGCATAAGGAAGGCTGGTCGGTAAGGATAAACAAGTTGAACAAGTTAGTCTGGTGAGAAAATATAGAGACAAACATTTCATCCTAAACCTACAAATTCCTTGTTCTGTAAACACTCTCCAGCCAATAGGAGAACCCGTGGTTTTGGGTTAGTATTCTTATCTTTCCCATTGGGCTTACTTCAATTTGAATTTCTTACTTTTTAGGTGATAGTGATTCATGAATATTTATATTTGGCTTAGCCACTCTAATGCAAATCTATTTGTATATTTTTTAATAAATCCTATTACTAACTACCTAACTTAAAAACCACGTATCTAAATTAGGTATCAGTGTACATAACATATTAATTTGTTCCAGTTTGTGATGTTTGTGGCAACGGAGAGCGAGCAAGGTCTCTACAACTTATACTTTCACAGCTGCCCAAACTATGACGATTCAACTGCTCAAGTGGGGCTGGACTTTACCGTACGATCATGATCATTTACTCCACATAAGCATCCTTTTAACAAACAACTTGCACAGAATATATTATTGTCTATGTAAAATTTTATTTTTTCCATGTACTTACTGCAGATCGAGATTGAAGAAAAAAACCGTGAAAACTATTTATCAGCAGGAGAAATGCCTCTCCCCGCGCTTTACTTCATGCTCTCTCTGCTCTTCTTTCTTTCCGGCTCATTCTGGGTCTTTATTCTACGAACAAGCAAGTACGTCACAAATTCGGTTATGCATTATTTCAGAGTTATGGAATAGAAAGGCACATTTTTCCTAACTTTTACTTCTCCTTTGAAGTACGTTGGAGTTTGGAGTGTATTGGTTCAATGTATTTGATCAAGTAATTATGAAAAATTATGATATCCGATAAATAATTATTATCTCATGTTTTACAACTTTCAATTGCATGTTTTGCACATCTCTTTGTATGTCGATGCTATCTCACCTACCAATTATATAAAATCCTGGTTATCATTTTGTTTCAGGCATCCAGTTTTCAAGATCCATTACCTGATGGTTGTTCTGGTGTATCTGAAGTCGTTGTCACTCATGTTCCACGGAATCAATTACCACTTCATCCAGACAGAAGGACAGCATGTTGCTGCTTGGGCCATTCTATACTACATAACCCACCTGTAAGCTAGATTTTGGTCATTTGTTTAAATATTTTATCATGTACCGATCTACTTCCATTCTTAAGAATATTGAAAGGAGTAATTATGATTTGCAAAACACGAGGAAAAGTTTAATTTTAGTTACCTTAGCATTCAATTACCCATTTATTTATATAGTTTTTCTGGAAACTCAAGTGATAAGATTTGAAAGAAAGTAATATTTTTGTTGGTGTTTTTTAGGATGAAGGGTGCTGTGCTTTTCATTACGATTGTCCTTGTCGGTACTGGCTGGACATTTATCAAGCACATTTTAGCTGAGAAGGAGAAAAAGATCTTTATGATTGTCATCCCACTGCAGGTAAGTTTTCAGCCAGGTTATAGTCAGGTCTTAGCACTAACTGTTTATGGATTTGCATTTTATGTATTTTACATGCATGTCCTGTACATGTAATGACGTTAGTTTACGATTGCAGGTTTTGGCGAATGTGGCGGAAATAATAATCGAAGAGTCTGAAGAAGGTGCCATTGAACACCGGACCTGGCGAGACATTTTCATCCTCGTGGATCTGATCTGTTGCGGCGCGATTCTCTTCCCCGTTGTCTGGTAGCTACAGTTTGCGTTGTGCCGTTGTAGACCTAGTGTCGTTGTTTACACAAAAACTCGAAGCTTTCCCAACGTTTCGCAAAGCTATGCTGCCTGCTTTATCAAGGGTCTACACTCAAGTCCATTACATCAAACGCATATCATTGACATATCGGAAGTAAAATTGGTTGCAATTAACACGTTTATTTTACAGAAAAACTGCAACTTTTTTACGTAGCCCGAATCTCCTAAAATGAAGTTTTTCTATGATACTGGCTTGATCTTTGCAGCTGACAATTCTTGACCTACACGGGCATTTCTAACAAACTAGTTATACAGTGTTATCAAGCTATGGTCAGCAGTAATGAATCGTTGTGTGATTAGTTTTCAAGTTATTGGGCAGAATCCGTAGATCCTGTAGAAACACCGGCTTGATTTGTTTTTTGGCTGTTTTCAGGTCGATTAGGCACCTGCAGGAAGCGTCTCACACTGATGGAAAGGCCGCCATAAACTTGCGCAAGCTCAAGCTTTTCCGTCACTTCTACATCATGATCGTTTGCTACATCTATTTCACGAGGATAATCGTTTATCTGCTCAAGGTACGTATGTACGTAGGGAATAGGGATGGTAAGGATTGGGATCAAACAAGTGATTCATCACCAAAGTAATGTGTTATTCCAAAGATGGTGCAAGTCTTTTTAAAGGCCACATATTGATTAACCTTTAATGGAATTTACGTTGATCAAATCTCCAAAATTTTCAGTTTTCCATAAAAATTTAAAAGTTCTTGAAACTTATTAATCATTATATTCACTTATCGCTAGTAAAATTGAACCCCCGTTGCAATGAACACATTTGTTTTGCTGAAAAACTGCAACTTTTTTACGTAGACGGAATCTCCAAAAATTGAGGTTTTCAATGATACCGGCATCAGGAAAATTTTCAGTTTTCCATAAAAATTTAAAAGTTCTTGAAACGCACTATATTCACTTATCGGTAGTAAAATTGAACACCTGTCGCAATGAACACATTTGTTTTGCTGAAAAACTGCAACTTTTCTACATAGAAATAATCTCCAAAAATCATGTTTTTCAATTATCTTGTATTAATTTTTGCTCCAGCTTAGGTAAGCTTCAAACCAATCAGAGTCGATTTGAGAATATATATTTACTAAACAACTAAAAATGAAGCTTAGAAATGTTATAAGCGTGGCATTTATCTCTACGCTGACTCCATTTTATGGTTGAAAATAGGGATGCCGGCGGTTATCCGGTAAACCGAGTCGGTTACGGTTACGGCATTATCCGGATACAGTTTTTACTATCCGGATAGTGAAAAAAAAAAAAAAAGTTTTTGGCATGAGGGAGAGTACTCGGCAGAGATGGCTTCTCCACCTCCCGAGCCTGGCAGAATCAAGCAGGAGCGTCTGCTGCATATCCTCCCCCCCTCTAAACTCAGTAACTGCCCCTCAACTGCTCAACTGTCTTCATCTTAACCAGAGTCAAGTGAGTCATCATGACGGCCGCATGTAGGAAAACCTCGCGGGCGTGGGAAATATGATCTGACTGTTTCATTGCACTGTCTGTGTAGGTTGAAATAGTATAGGGCGCACCCTGCCGCCTCTCCACTCTCGTTTTTTTTTTTTTTTTGGCTGTTCAGCGTTCATTTTACTGTCCGGATAATATCCGGATACTGTGGGCGGTTATCCGGATACGTTTTCGTAACCGAAGGCATCCCTAGTTGAATATATTATAAAAGCAACACATAACTATTGAGTTTAGAGTCTAGAGTATAGAGTTTATAACCCTTCGAGGAAGCAGTCTTGCTTTGCAAGACAGGATGCTAGATGATAAGTGTCAGAGCGGCTTCTTATTGCTAGAAGCCCCGTTGCCATAAGGTTTGTTTAGTGATGATACCACTGCGTTTTCTGCGCAGATCACGGTGCCGTTCCAGTACGAGTGGCTTGACGAGATGTTTCGCGAGATGGCCACTTACGTGTTCTTCGTGCTCACCGGCTATAAGTTCCGGCCGGCGGCCGCCAACCCGTACTTTGCTCTCAGCGCCAGCGACGAAGACGACGACGAGATGGACATTGTGTGAGTGAGCTTGTCGCCATCGCTGCTTCCCCGTAGTAGTTGCATATATTCAGCGTGCTTGTATTCAAATCGTTGATTCGAATGGTGCGTTTACTGTGTGGCTTTGCGGCCTCCTGCCGTTGTTGCAGGGTGAGTCAGACTGGCTTGACGGAGGGCCTGACCAAGATCTCTCACAAGATGGCTGCACTGGAAGAGGAAGAGTCTGACGAAGAGAAGGACAACCTTCTCGCGAAGCGCGAGAGCAGCCACGAATACGACTGATGTCGCCCTCTGGGAGGCAACACCTGCACCCAAACGAATTGTGATTAATCTAGGTATAAAATTTTGATAGGTTAGTTTCAATGATGCTGTTTCACTTTTACATAACGGGTCCAGAAAACCAATTTTATTTTATCCACTACAATATATTTATTTGCCCATCTAGAACTTTAATGGGCTGTCTCTTTTAGATATCAATTGCTTGTATCTATTGTAAATAATTGGAATTATTTCAAACATAAATATTGCTTTACAATTTATTGCACCTCTTTCATAATAATATTATCTATATTTCTAGGTTCCTGCTTTACATATGCATCTGCATCTGTCATTCAAATGTTTAACAACTGGTTAAACCGAGATGTTAGAACTTAGAGGTACTTGTCCATGCTACAGATACATGTGTGAGTGTTCTTATCTAATTACGATTCATCAAGTGGAAAAAGTTAGCTTTCTTGGGATCCTAAAGGAGATACGGTGGTGTGCCGACAAAATAAAGATACCTATGTTAGTTTTCAGAATATTTATGGTAACTGACCAATTGAGTATATATTTTTGATTATGAAAACCAATGCCCAAATAACAATGCCATGTTACCACACCCAAAGAATAGTAGTAACTTATTTTTAAAAAATCATTTGAAATTAGTTGACAAAATTCTGTCAAATATAGATTCACCTCTGCTAATTCATGTGTATAGCTTCCAATCAGCAAATTATATAGTAAATCAAAGGTCACAACAAACAACATTAGGTAAGAATCATAAAAGCAATGTTTTTTTATCATCACTTTCAATTTTCAAACCATCTGCAAAGCTGTACTAGGTATTTAGTGCAATTTTTTTTAAATATTCTACTTATTTTTACAAAATATGAAATCTGAAAATTTGTTGCCTTGATTTGATTTTGCAATCAGCGCACTCAATTATTGGCAAGTAAACGGCTGTAATATTTTTAGAAAACCAGCCAATGACCAACTAGCCAACTGAAGAACGTGGAGTAAGGTTTTCATTCCTGGTTCTGAAACTATAAATTTTGCTGGTGTTGATTGGATTACCATGCGGCATGCTGTCATCCAAGCTCGGTTTAATTGAACTCAATTCGACCTCATGCTAAAAAATATTGATGTCCTTTTGTGTTTGTGTGTTTTTCAGTATTACAGATCAAATGCCTAAACCGATTTTGACAAAAATTAATGGAAACCTTGGAAATCTTTTAACGTGAATCTGCCACGTTTCTTAAAACAAATTGGTCCAGAAATTTTATTGAATATTGGTTTTTACGAAAAATTTCAATTTTTCAACATCAACGTTTCTTACTTAATTCCAAACTTCAGGATAAAATTCGACGAAATATTACAAATATTCTATCTCACAGAATTACTGCCTACGTATATTTGTTATTGGGTGTGTTTCGCCATCGCGATAATAGACTCCTCCATTAGCAGTAATTGCCAATTAAAGTGAGATCTATGGTCTCTAAAGTGATATCACAGCCTCAATTTCGATTACAACCACGCTCGTGGGCCCTTGTATTCGTGTAGGGAACGGGCGGCAATACACAACTTGATTTTGCTTATGAACTGCGCCGTGATGGTCGATAGCCGCTCGGTATCATAGCTCTTATCACCAACAGAGGATGCTAGGATCGCATTTCTGCATTTGCTTTGATTTTTCATTTAGTATGTTTTTTTATTAATAAAATTATTGTTAATACGATATTCATTGAATAACGTATGATAGCAGTTCAATTGCCCAACATTTTAAGACACACTTCGCTTAATTTTAAGCTCATTTACTATTTATTTTCTATAGCTTCTCGTGCCTTAGCACTATTTTACACTCCATCCTAAATGCCATGTATAGAAGCTTCACGTATAAAATCTCATTACCTTATCGAAGCCAGCCCAGCTTTGATAAGTTCACTTACCCCTCTGTTCTTACTATCGACTAATAACGGCTTGCCGGGTCGTGGTACTTCAATCAACCTGCCACTGGCAAAACAATTCCTAACCAAAAAATCCCGAAACAATCCCACCATTGCCAATAGTCACTCATAACATTTCAAAGGTTGACACTATTCTCCTCATCGTCCCGCTGCATGTGTGTGTCAAGCATCTATTTGCTCAAAAAATAATAATAGCGTTTAATCTATGGTTTAATGTATAGGTATATCAAGGTGAAGTTACAAGGAGAAGGGGAAGGAGAAAGGGGTTCGAGGGAACCATCCCTTTTATACTGTTTTATGTCTTTTTCCTTTTTGTCTTTTTTTGTGGTCTAACCGATGTTGGAAAAATTTCTGTTTTAAATATTGGATATTTTATTTTACTCGGGCTTTGCGAACGCTCATTGTAATCGCGTTTTGGATGAGGATATTTTAGAATGATACTGATTGAAAATTACAAGATAATTAACAGGCGATTTTTTTAAGAAATCAAAAAAGGGTTTGTAACAATTAATTATTACTTCTATTTGCCACGATTAAAATGTAGAGAGTGAAGTGAATCATCAATTACTCTCCCTACCAAAAAAAGTCTCAGGTGTTTCTGTATACGTGTGTTTGTACGCGCACTTACAGAACAAACGCCAAAACTGATTTTGCTGGGAACGTTCGAAATTTTGAACTTTAGAGCTTCCACGTTTCAATTGAAGAAAGCCAATGAGGTGATTTTCTCGTAAATCAGTTTTTCTTAAATATTGAGGTTTTCATCTTCACGTTTCTCACTCTGGAGTCAAACATCTGAATAAAATTTGACAAAATGTTCCAGATATCTTTGCTATATCTATGGTATCTTTGCTAACTTACATCATACGCGTTATAATTTTCATGACTTAGAAACGACGCGTTTTGTTTCATCCAAGAGCCTTTGAAGCAAATAGAAGACAAAGTTTTATTTAAATCTGTTGCCTCTAAATTCTCAAATGGTAGTGTACAGCATCATTTCAGATTTTTTTTCGGGC
This sequence comes from Nemurella pictetii, assembly GCA_921293315.2. NCBI lineage: Eukaryota > Metazoa > Arthropoda > Insecta > Plecoptera > Nemouridae > Nemurella > Nemurella pictetii. Next base: position 5,560,305 of record OV121118.1, on the reverse strand, counting down.
ATTATTTCTGACATTCGTCATATTGTCAGATTGACGAAGTTAACAGTGTGCCTTTGAAATCTCGAAGCTGTGGTGCGTTGTGAGGTAGAATAGTTTTCTTTTTCTGCTTCTGCATCTGAGCAATATATAGTGTTAGTCGCACCGCACCAACCTACGCTTATCGACATATGTTGTACTCCGTCCAGGTACCAATTGGCCGACAGAGTATGCTGATTGCAAATTGCGTGCCCTTATCACTCATTGCCGCTCGGATTACAAAATTCAGTAAACCCTTTTGCATTGCATGATTGCATCACTTCGTTGTCGACATTCCCACCATCAAGGCTATCCTTACCCGTACATGCAAGCGGCGAAGCCTGCGATTCGATTGCCCCTGACATGGACATACTGAAGAGAAAAGCACATGGCGAGCGAAAGATTAGCATGTCTTCCATCTCAATTCCGTCCTCTTTTGATTGGTTTGATTGGGGTGTTGGTTTGGTGATTGTGATGAAAAACGGGCTCGCAGAATTTCGGCCGCACTGCCGTTAAGTCGGGCCAATTTCTCATCGGTGTCTACCACATTTTTCAGAGATAACAGCAATAAAATTCCCGGTATACCTACTTAGAACCGATGAGTTTAAAGCTTTTGATAACGCAACTTTAAGGTAAATCCACGATCCATGGTTCATTATGAAGACGCAGTCCATTGTGCTCACTTACATAATATTGCGAACGAAAATAGCATTACAATATTTGATACATTTTATTCACTCTGTGAGAGTTTAAATAATTATGAATAAATATAAGTTTGTACGTTCTTAAATAATGTATTTGCGTTTAAATTCTCTAATAATTGAACAGCAATCAGCGTTTTTCAAAATAACGTTTATCCTCGATGCAATCAAAGTGTGCGTTCGCAAAGAACTAATAGATATATCAATTCACAAGAAACGTAATTTTTCTTCTTGCGAGAGTGAGATATCGCCTGTAAAAGATTGCTTCCCGCATACCCAGTGAAATTTTTATAAGTACGATAGGTAAACAAACAAGAGCAATTCATTTACCCAAAAAATCTCCGTACCTGTACCGAGTCATGACACCAGAGTGGTTAAGGTACTAGACCGGGAACCCAGAGGTACCGGGTTCAAATCCTGTGTGAATAAAGAAGCAATAACTTTTTTGCATTTATTTTGGGCGTATATTTCCCCAAAAATCCAAAACTCGGTCGCTTCGCGCACTTGTTTTGGATTTTTGCAGGGTAATATACTCCCCACCCTAGCTCCCTAAGACAGAACACTGGGCTTGGCCAAACAGTTTGGTATAAACGGTCACGAGTTTGTAAAATATTGTTAGACAGCGCAACCTGTTACCTAAAATGTAACTAATATGTGACATGGTATAAATTATTTATTTTTATCATCTACTAAGCATAATTTTTTTACATATCAAATTTCAATATGCTTCTACAGTATCGTCGGTTTGCAAAGACTTGCCCTATTTCTATAAGTTCATTCTAAAGTAAAAAGCCCACGCTTGTACGGAAGTTTTTGTCAAATCCTGTTGGTTCTCAATCTCCAAAAAGGCGACAGCACCGGGATTCGAACCCGCGCCACCGTTTCATCAAGCATGTGTGCTACCCACTGCACCACAGCGACGATTTAGCTGGAAACTGCAATTCATCTATATGTTTAAAAATTCCTCTAAATGAATGTGACATCACGCATAATACTTGAATGATAAACGCATTCTAATAAGTATAATCAACAAACACTGAATCTGATTTCTGGTCCCTTATCTTTGTGTCACCCTAAAGGATTTGGGTCAAACGTCATAAGGGAGGCATAAGAATGACGAAATGCGGTGTGTGTCGTGTTTTTCATGTAACATTTACTATGTACAATAGTTTGATATACCCCCACCTTAATAGGGATTCTTGTATATCAATATGCTACAACATTTCCCATAACATACAAATATACTGTTTGTAAGTGAGTTATATTCGACACATACCCACATTCACCCTAGTAAAAAACAACCAACGCATGCAAAGTGTAATGTTTCGTATGAAGCCATGCATTTGTAGGCTTACAATACCAATGAATGTTCGAGATGGTTTGAGGTAATCACTTCATTTTTCCCAAAAATAAAATAGTACATTTGAATTGATTCTCATTTAATTTTATACAACTTTTTATAGCGTCTGTTGTATATAGCACATCAAATGCATATGATAAAAGTCTTGTCAGGAAACTTGATGAGATTCTTGGAGAGATCTGATGATGTTTTCATACCAAGTTGTAAGGGCATGCCGCGGTGTCAATTTCTCAAGATTACAGGGCAATTTAGTAGTTCTGAATGGGAGCAATCCTGCATAGGCACTTGCTTTTGAATGAAAACAGCATTAGAAATCTTGATCCATTGCGCCGATTCTATCATCGACGAACTGAACATTACTCAAGAACATTGCCAATACGGTATTATATGGTAGGCGAAGGTATAATAATTATGCATACAGCACAGCATACATTAGTTTGATACACTTAACTTGAGCAAAGTAATAACAATTGTTTTGAAAACATGTTTACTCTTACTCGATATTAATATCTCTCGACACATTACACTCAGAAACACATTCATTCAACAATACTGTTCAGTCAATGTTAACTGAAAAATGGTCATGATATTAACTCTTGCAAATAAATAATTTAGGTAGATGTAGTACACTGAATATATTACAAGAGCCAACCAGGAAAATTAATAGAATTTTTTATCTATATGCATATATATGTGTGTGTAATTAATACCAATTGTATAGAAGAAATCTTTGTTTATTACACAGTAATTTTGAATTCAAAAACCAATTTTACAAAGTAAAAATAAATTGGTATAAAATAAAACAGTTGAAAGTAAATATATATTTTATAAAATTGCTTGTGGGGATCCAGGTTTTGAAATGAACCACAGAGTGCAAGTCATGCACTATGTAATTTATGTCATTTAAATGGCAATTTGCCACTGGGAGAATAAATATAAAAAGATAAAGGGTAAAACTAAACTGTTATAAAAAGTAAATAGATAGGTAGGTAATCTTGGGGCTGGGGGCCTTGGAACCTATTAGGTCTCAATGCTTTGCGTATGCTCAGCAAAAAACACTGCAAGCAAACACTTGATAAGGTCAACAGTCATAGAATCAATTATTTACGAGAAGAAGGATGAAAGCATCACTCGAAGTTTTCAAGCTATGTTTTTTTCTAACCGCGTGTTACTTCACGTATCGAGGTACTCATTTTAAAGTATCCAAACAGGCACTTAGAAGTTTCCTTCACGTTTTAAACACTTTGCGCCCCCCTGTCTGTCAGGCAAACCTTCACTTCTCTAGCACCGAAACTTTGCATTTTCTCTTTCCAAAATAGTCGTTGATATTTCGATATTCGTTTCTGTTTCGCAGATCTCGCCCGCTAGTGAAGCCTAGCGCTAGCAGTCATGTCTTAGGCATTCCTTGCGGGCAGGTACGGGGCATGAGGACAATTTGGACCGAAACTTTGTTGTGACGTGAGTGAATTTGTTAGCCGGCGGCCGGGCAAGCCGCCGCAAGGCGTCGTGGTCCGACCAGTCCCGGCCGCGCCGGCGCCGGCCTACGTCCGAGTGAAGAGCGTGTGTTGGTCGTCGTCGCTCGACTCCTCCGCCTGTCGCTCGTCAGCGACGTCGGCTTCTCCGTCCGAACGCTCCGTCGCCAGCGGCTGGTAGCTCGTGCCGCGACTCCACGCCTTCCGTCTGGGCTGCGAGCGGAACTGCAAGACACGCCGGACGTTAGCTAGCCGCCGACTACGCGTACAGAAGCCGTCGGCAACGGTGTGGGCGATCGGTTGCGTACCTGCAGCGCGATGAAGACCGCGGCGAAGACCACGATGACGGCGCTGCACGTGGCGACGGCCAGCGCGGTGACCGTGTTGAACGAGCTCGCCGGGGTGTGGGCGGCGGCTTCCGGCCGCGAGCCAATCACCTGCTCCGCCTGGCCCGCCGCTATCCGCCGCTTGCCGGCCGGGGAGGAGTTCTGGCACTCTCCTGCGACACACGTCAACGCAATCAAGCGGTTGCTCCCACCAGATCATACAAACCATTCATTTGTAGATGCTTTCTTTGTTTAATTAGAATTTTATTGATTTGACATGTTTATGAAGACTTGTTTCTATATACATCAGGCTGGCATCTCAGCAAGGAGACGTAGAGGAGCATTGGTCGGCGGTCGGACTCACCGGTTGCCTTGTCGCAGTGGCAGCAGGCCAGCGTGTCGTTGTCGGCGGGCGTGCAGCACGGCGCGCACTGGTTGTTGAGCGTGTCCAGGTGCAGCGGGAAGAGGCAGGCGAGGCAGCTGAACGGGCCGGGTCCCGAGCACGCACGGCACGATTCGGCGCACGGCTTGCACAGCTGCGTGGGCGGGTCGTAGTACTGCGACGTCAGGCACTCCATGCACAGCCCGCCCTCGAGCATGTAGCGCGGCGGACACGATGTGCACTGCAGCGGGCCCTCGCCTGCAAAGCCACGTCACGTCAGCCACTCCATGCATACGAGCATTCGAGCATTCGGAGAAGATTCGAGTCTTAGAAGGGGTGTTGGCCTACAGCCGGAGAGCAGGCCGTACCTTTGCATGTGCGGCAGTAGTGGTGGCACTTCTGGCAGCCGTAGGTGGACTTAAAGAAGCCCTCGGGACACTCGGGATGACACTCCCCGGCGGCCAGCTGCCAGCCGCGGGGACACGTGACGCACTGGTCGCGTCGGGGCCCGCTGCACGTCATGCAGCTCAGGTAGCACTTGGCGCAGACACCGCGATCGCTATAATACCTGCGCAATGCAGACAAGCCAGCGTCAGGTTGGAGCACACGACAGTGGTGGCACAAGGTCACAGGGCACAAGTTCACGTGTCCTATGTAGAAAGCTAAGGGTAGAAGAGAGAAAAGGGAATATCTGTTTCTATACCTATTTCTTTGTTGGGAAATTCAAAATAATATGCCAGCTCGTAAGATTGCCAGATTGCCAGATTGCAAGATTATGCCAGCTCAAAAATTGCAGAAGGAGCACAGGGCACTAGTATTATGTGATCAAATTCACGACTAAGAACATGTGATACCTAATATTAAAAGGAAGTTAGCCTTTATCAAGATAAAATTCTGTGCCCCACCACCCCTAACACCCACGAGCTGCCACTGGCACACAATCAACGTGAAGTTTGAAGTTGAAGTGATTTGAAAAGGCCAGTCTACGACTGTATCCGCGGCTCACCCCTGGGCACAAGCGGCGCGGCACTCCCCCGACTGCAGCTGCAGGCCGGGCATGCAGCTGGTGCAGTTGATGCGCGTGACGCACTTGGCGCACGTGTGGAGACAGGGCACGCACGCGCCGCGCTCCATGTAGGCCCCGTCGGCGCAGGTAGCCAGGCAGCGGGAACCTTGCAGCAGCAGTGGCGCGGCGCAGGACAGGCAGCCGCGGTCGGTGGCGCCGTCGCAGCGTTCGCACGTCGAGTGGCACGGACGGCAGTGTCCGTCTTCGTAGTACTCGGCTGGAGGCACGGCCGTCGGGGGCAAGGGTCAGCGCCGGGAGAGCGGAGAAACTTTCTGGCTATCCCTTTAATCTACACTTACTTCATTTTTTGCCTAGGTAAGGCATTTAACTTCCCAAACGGCCCTGAGGAATTTTTGTATTATGCGACTTCACTGAAGTTGGTAAAAGAACCTACCAATCTCTACCAAAGACCTAATTTAGGTCCAAATGATCTCACTAGTACCCTAGTACTTCATTTTGAGTACTTAAAACCGTAATTGTAATTGGAAGTATGAGTGATGTTTTGCATGAAACAAACTTTAAATTCTTATCTTTTTGGTGCCTATATTTTCTTACTCTTAATTTATTAAATACAAAAATAGTTTCTGCACACATAAAACACATAAAAAGCTTGATATGAACAGGAGGGCAATGTTCCAAAAACGTGATATCAATTATGACAGTTTGACATCGTCCGCTATTTTTCCCGCGAAATCGCGGCCTAGAACCGAGCGGCAGAGTGACTCACAGGTGTCGCAGTGTCGGCTGCCCTCGGGAACGCAGCGGCCCTTCTTGTTGCTCTCCCAGCCGGGCGCGCAAGTCACGCACACCGCCGTGTCGCACGTCGCGCAACCTTGAGGACACTTGACGCACTCCCGCCGCTTCTTGTCGGCATAGTAGCCGTCGGGGCAGCTGGCCGAGCAGGTCCCCGCCAGCGCAAAGCGGCCCGCCTTGCACGAGATGCACTGCGTCTCGCTCGACCCGTTGCACGTGTCGCACGTGCCGTGGCAGGACGCGCAACCGTAGTCCTGCGGGGGAAGCGACGGCTCAGCGGGCGGAAGCCTCGGCTAGCGATTCGGCACTAGCAACTCCATCGAGTCACGGGTGGGCCACGATAGCTTACCGCAACGGATCATCAACCTAAGGTCGCTCATGCTACTCATATTTACTGATTTATTTATGTTCTTTTCAGCTTAGGCTTGAGCTGCCCCCCATTTTTAAATTTACTCCAGCCATGAGTCAAATGGTTACGATTTGTGAACAACCTTGCAACTGTAAAGCTTCTGGGAGAAACGCCATGACAAGCAAACAACTTACTACTGCGGTTGTTCATGTTGATGGTTGCAAATTGCGATGGCTGATTGCCTACCTCGGTTTCGAAGGTGGCAGCTGGGCACGCAGCATAGCACTTGTTCTTGTAGAGCACCAGGTGGTGGTCACAGCTGGTGCAGTGGTCAGGTCGGTCCAGGCAGCTCTGGCAGTTCGGCTCGCAAGGCACACACGTGTTCTCGTCAAAGTCTGCAAAACACACGCGTTTGTTAAGCCCTCAAAACTTCGAACCCCGGAAGCTATCACCACCAAAGGAGAAAGACAAAACCAATTTTGATTACATTTTCAGAATACCTTTGATTTTTCATGTTGAATGATGCCATTCCAATAAAAAATTTCTTAATCAATTAGTTTTTACAAGATAAGTGGATATTAGTGGGACAAACACTTACTCTCGTAGTATCCCTCAGGACACTGCTGCAGACAAACGGCTAGGTCGGTGACCCGCAGATGGGCGGGGGCGCAGGTGAGACAGCTGTCCTGTCCAGCGCCGGCGCAGGTCTCACACGAGTCGTGGCACGGCCAGCACACGCCCGCCTGGTTGGCGAAGCTGCGCGGCGGGCAGCGGCTAACGCACGTGCTGCGGGGGCAGGGGCGGGACAAGCCATCAGGCACAGCGAAAAACGGGAGGCTGGGTGACCAACCAATTCGTGTCTGGGACACTTTTAAAAATTACCAGTAGGGCAATTGCTTGACTCTTAGGATGTAATCAGGGTGAGATGATAGGGCATCTCCATGTTAGTAACAAATGAACACTGGCATGTCATCTCACCACCTTGTTAAATATTACACAATCGCCCTTTAGGAAGGCCAGAGGTTGTTTTCATATTTTCTGTATTACATTTGTATTGCAATTAATTGGAGAGGTGTGCGTAAAAACCGGTAAAGTCCATTTCGTTAAATTTCAGAATATGAAAAAAACTGTGAGGAATCTACTCAGGTTGAAATGTTGAACAAAAAATGCTTGTAAAATAGGAATGGAGCAAGGGACTTTCCTGACTTTTCTAGATATCAATGGACATTCCTTGTTTAAGGACGACTACATAGCAAACTCATTTTAACCAAGTGTACTTAACTGGATGTTAAACACACCTCTACAAATATATTGATTGAAAATTTGGTTTTTTAAAGAGTTAAAAATGAAATTTATATCCTCTTTTAGAAAAACTTAATGTGCAAGTAGTAATAAAAAACGTCCTATCGAGGTATGTTACAAAGCACTATCATTGCTATCATTATAAATGTAGGGAGTAAAACGCACTATCAAGGTGAATATGTTTTCACTCACTTGTCGAGGCGGTAGTGCTTGCAGCTGATGCACTGCGTGGGTCCCTTGCCGTAGCATCCCTGCGGGTCGCACTCGGGGTCGCAGCTGTGCAACACCTTCTTGGCATCGTCGCCCTCGGCGACTGCCGGCGCGGCCTTGACGCCCCCGGTGCCGCCGACGCCTCCGTCCAACGGGACCACCGACGGGGACAGCTCGCTGCCGGCCCCGGAGAACAGGCTGGCGCTGTTGATGAAGCCCGGGAAGTAGTTCTCTGCTGGGGAACGGGCGCGGCGGACAATTAGATCATTAGTCAGTGATTGATGTGGTGTCAGGACTTTCCCAAAAGCTTCAATTTTAAATTCCACTAACAATGTAAAGCAGTAATGTAAAGCAGCCAGTGATGGATGATTCAAGTGCCAGTCTGCATCTTTATTCTCCTCAAAAGCAATGGCCACTAAGCTTTTTTTTCATTTTCAAGATATAATACAGAATCGATATTTGTAAAGAACAAATCTGGCACAGTTTTTCTTTACCTCTAAAAGGTCACACTCTTCACGCCTTCATTCTGGCACCTAGGGTGTGATTTCGGAAGAACCAAATTAAAATTGAGGAAGACATCACAAGACACTGGGATATTGAATTCTCAGCTCCCAAACTCAAACTTTACCCAACGTTTTGCAAAGCTATTCTGTCTGCTTTATCAAGGGTTTATCAAGGGGACTCAAGTCCCAAATAACGTGTTAAGATTAGGAAACTACACGTGTATAAAGAAAGAAACAAGCCTGACCGTTGTTGTTGCGCAGGCGAATGGGGTTGGTGGCCGTGCCGTAGAAGATGAGCTGCCACTTGGTGAAGATGCCCGGCTGGTTGACGTGGCGGTTGCCGCCGTTGAGGATCTCCAGCGTCCAGCGGCCCTCGGCCTTCTCGCCCCAGAAGTGCACGCTCATGAACGGCCAGTCGTCGAAGTTGGAGCTGACGACGTCCCTGGGCCGCTCGAACAGCAGCGTGGACACGGTGCCCATCGGGGACGTCAGCACGATGCGCAGGTTGCCGCGCGGGAAGAAGCGCAGCGACACCTTGCACTGGACGTGCTCCAGGAAGCGCACCTGCGCGCAAACGTCTTGTTATCGACGTCGTCGAACATCCGCTTGCCGGCCCTCCGCCGTGCATCTCAGTTGCTTTCGAGAGTTATGTAATGAAATTAGTTTTATTTATTCTTTGGCATTGAAGGAAGATTACAGAAAGTACTTATAAATACTGTGATGCCTCAGATAATTTCTAAGCTACTGACTTTAATATTAGTTAAATGGCACTGGCTGCACGTACCTCGTTAATGGAGCCGGCGCAGCCGTTGACGTCCATGTGCACCTTGAGGGAGGAGCCGAATGACGGGTCGATCTGGCGCTCCTCGTTGATCTCCTGCGACTTGCAGATGTGCTGCGACGGAACGTTGGTCCACTGCTCGGCCAACGTCACCATGGCGCCGGCGTCCATCAGCCCGTAGCCGAACTTGTGGCTCACTGCGGGGACGGCGGGTTCATGTTGCAATCGCAATTGATGCAGGACACGCACGTTTCACGCCAAGCACCCTCAATCTACGCTACTCTTTGGCTACCATCATGTCTGGCAAGTTGGTGGCAATATACAAATGAAGAAACACAATACAAAAATAGAAACACAGTTCATCTTTCAGATCCTTGAAATGTGGCTTGATGGTGGGGGAGGATTTAGAGAATACCAGTATAAGTAAGTTACTGAACACAAGTGGAAACTAATTATAAAGGTCAGCATTGACAACTTAGGACCAAGATCACAATGTCTAGGTAGGCAGCTAGCCTCCAGATAAATACTTATCTGCATTGGGACAACTTATGCGTTGCATCTGCTAAGCTGGGGCTGAACTGTCCCCCCCAATGTGTGACATGTTTCTTCACCCTCAACTCACCCTTGCGCTTGACGCCGTTGAGAATCCAGCCGGTCTCGCGCTCGAGCGGGCCGGAGCGCGAGGTGAGCACGACCAGGTACTGCATGTCGCGCCAGGTGAGCCCTGGGTTGGCTTCCAGCGCCAGCGCCGAGATGCCGGCGGCCAGGGGCGCGCTGGCAGAGGTGCCCGTGTGCTCGACGGTGCAGATGTGGTCGGGACGGAGCTTGCCGTCCATGTCCGCCGTCGCCACGCTCTTGTCGTGTCCCGGCGTTCCCGAGCTGCGGACGGAAGGCGTTAGCGGCCGGCAACCCACCGTTCTGCGTTCTGCAGCGACGCTTGTCGAAGGTTGATGCTAATAGTGGATGCGAGCACACAACTGAGCTCCATAAAATCTCCTGTCAAGTTACTTGTTATTAGATCAAAAGTCATTATTCCAAGCTTATGATGATAACGTCACTCACCAATAGTGAAATCTATGGTAAATAGCGCCTGATTTCAGAAAAAAGCAGTGTTATTATAGGCAGGCACCGAACAAGAGCCTTCTGAGTCTGAACTGATGTTCGGACATTAGTGTGCATAATTTATTCATTCATTCAATTCATGTTATCATAATTTGTTGATTTGATTAATTAATGTATTCGAACATGGCTCGCGAGCTGTTTCCCCTAGCTCTTGTAATGTGTGTCCGTTAAGTTCCTAGACAGCTCTAATTTGCGAAGCGCCTGTGTGTAAGGCAGGTTGGACATGTGTGGGTGTATGATGGGTGGTGTAGTGGGTACCTGTAGGTGCTCGCGAGCGTCGAGGAGCACTCCTCTAGGTACCACGGCTTGTAGCCGCCTTGCGTCGCGCTGGAGATGCTGAGCGTGAAGATGCTGTTGGTGTAGCCGTCGCAGTTGCACGAGTCCGCGTGCCGTCCGCCGTTGCCCGACGCCCACACGAAGATTGAGCCGCGACCCTTGCGCCCCTGCGCGTCCGAAAACGAACCCCCAAATCAACAAACGGCTTCCGAACGCCCCTCAGTCTCAGTTTACTCAAGGAAGCTGGGCTGGGAGCCAGACTTGAAGCTTGCCAGCCCCACGGGATTAATATTAGAAAGACATTTGGGTAGCATTTCATATCCAAGAGTCATAAATATAGATTTGAACTATGGAGACAAGAAGCTTAGAAACTTCAAAGCGGTGTCGCAATCTTCGTGCTAGTGCCTAGCTGGTGAAGCTGGTGTATTCCCAAAAAAATGACATTCGGTTGGAGGCTCTGCGCTCTGAAGGCACTCGAATTAGACACAATTTCACAAAAAAAAGTCTAATATTGCGCGCAGAATATGACGTGGCAGGGAAATATATCTGAAGGCGTCTATGGAAGTAGGTACTGGTTAAGAAATACAACACAAAGGATTTGGTTCACCGTTGAAAACGGAGTAGAGTGTTTTCCATCGCAGAATGCGAGGCGTTAGATAAAACTGCCTGTGGCGTTATTTAACTCGAGGGTGGGTAGCCTGCAAGAGACACCGAGAGTTCGTAAGAAGGGGTCGCAGGTCTCCAGTGGGGTCTAGATTTAGCATGAAGCCAGACATGCACGTCTCCCCAACGTCGCTCCCGCCGCGAGGGACTCGGCTCCGCGAAGAGTCGGATCTCAGAGCTCCCAGCTACCAGCTCCCAGCTCCCAGCTCCCAGCTCCCAGCTCCCACCGCGTGAAGGTTCACTTTGGGGCTGCCGGAAAGCTCGCCTTTTGAATCACAGTCAAAGAGTGATTGATGTTTGGTGGAAACGAGAAACGAGAAACAAGATTTCCCGCAGAAAATCACAAGGAGATTCGATAGAGCGTAATCCGAGACTGATACGATGTATGTTTCAGAGTCCCTATAATCAGCGACAGACAATTCCGCGAGAGAGCTGTCAAGGAGGCACACATTGTGATGCAATCACTTCATAGCCGCAGGGTCCAAAGCAATCACGTTTCGATACCATTAGTATTTTGCCCTATCATTAGTAATAGTAGAGTAATGCCGTACACAAACGAATTCTAGGATATGAGATATCTGATCGTATTGACACATCCGTACCGAGGACGTGCAATTCAATACAAGGTGCGCCCGCTACCAACAACCTCCCCATAGCTACAATCTCTGTGCTCTAATCAATAACACTAATTATATCTTCCGTGTACGTAAACCAATAGAGAGGCACATGTCCGCCCAAGCGACACGAACAATGCACCTCACAATCACAACGCTACTTTGTCGTTCGAAAATCTCGAGATTTCACAGAGTTAAGAATTTACTACGCCGAGTTACTATCGGGGAGACACGCGCTATTTTCAACTCATAAAAACGTGTCGAATATTTTGCATTAAAGTTGGACACACGTGGACAAGGTGGTAAAGTGCATAAAAAATGGCATTATTGAAGAGATAATTTGGTCCTTTCACTTGGTGAAGCAGAGTTCACACCATCCTGAGCGCGTACGAAGCTGACCGAGCACGACATTGCCCCCCGGAACCCACAGCCTACGGCAACGTGACAGGAAATGTGCACTCACGCTGGTGACGCCGTAGATGAAGGCCCGCCTGGCCAGCGGGCCCGGCCCGTCCACCGTCTTGCCGTCGTCCTCGGGGCCCCACGACGCCGAGTAGATGTCGATGTGGTCGGGGTTGACGCCCAGCGCCTTCGCCTCGACAGCGTCGTTCACCGTGCCGTCCAGCATGCGGACGCCTGCGGGCCAAAGCGCCAGTTGGGGAGATGATTTTAGATCGAGTGGTTATACGTGGAGTTCAAAGGGTCAAGTAGGGTTGGTGGTCGTCGTGCCGGTGGACGTGGGTGGACGTTACCCACGAAATAAAGTGGTGGTGGGTGGAGTTACGTGGAAACTAGATGAGCGTACTCGGGTTACTTTTATTTTCGAATTATTATTCCGATTCGCCGTAGGAGTGTGGTGTGGATTGGAGTTAGACCTCTTGGGGATCAGGACCGGTGAAGTGTGATTTCTTTATACAGCGCAACAGCATTCTAAATTTTTAAGAAAGCACATGACACGAGCGACAAACAAAAATGAACGGTATAAAAGATCTAGGCCCTCATACCCGGGCATTCAGCATAATTAAATATTTAGTCTAAGATCCTTGATGGCGGGGTTTTTGCTAGAACTGGAGTGCTGTATCTACGTAACTTTTACTCGCGGAGAACGCTGCTAATGTGCATACATTTCAAAGAGATCTTGATATATTTGAGATAGGACACTTAGTATTTAAATAGGCATGGCTTCTATATAAAGAGAGACGTTTCGCTTCGCAAAAAGAGCAGTGAACACAGAGCCGAGCTTTTACCGGATTGTACTCGACATCGCAGACCCTCGACGAGCCCTAAAAGTGTGCACTGGAAACTTTTCAAATTCTCGCGAAAGATGAACACCGGCAAAGCGCAAGGGGCAGAGAAAAAAAAAACTCGACTCGACGGTCGAAACGCCGAACAATCCCGAGCAGACTTATTGAAAATTACCGGCTTTAATACGCAACTGTTCGAGTGGACCTGAGTTTGACAGGCCACTACAAATGGCGGCGGGCGGTGGGCAAGGGGCGAAGGGCAAAGGGCTACGAGCAACCGCCCCCCCCCCACGCCGCAGGAACCCGCCGCCGGGTTCCTGCATGTGATTACACGCGAGGTTGCTGTTGCTGTTGCAGTTTTTGTAGCTGTTGCTGTAGCTGTTGCTGTTACTGTTACTGTTGCAGCACACAGTAGTAGATTTGAGCTGTTACAGCGCATAACGCTGCGTCGAGGGCACAAAACATCGGCCTCGTGTTGTGCAACGGATAGGGCCGATAGCATGAAACATTCACGCGCTGATTACGATCTATGGGGCGCGGAGACATCTGCGCTTGAAAAATTTAGTGATTTAGGAGAAATTCTAAGCTTGAATTGTAATGGGAGTGAGTTATTGGCTAGAAGCAGTTACAACGATTTTTACTTAGTTTTCTCATTTATTTTTAAATTTGCTGAACTTGAGTAACAACTGTGAAAATCTGCAGTTGAGTCATGCCATATGATAACTTAACTTTCACTCAAACTCCAACTCCAGTTGGATGAAGCCTGGGCTTGATTATGGGCAGTGTTATTGGCGATTAGGTGTCAGGGCGGGGAACAATCGGAAATCTATAGTTGCATAGAATCTCGACCATGCAAATTGGGAGGGTCTATAGGAAGTCATTAATATAACACGGGCAAAGAGCAAAATAGGTTATACTAGGCAAGTAAGATATAAAGATTTATATGTTGAGCTTGAGAGGAAAGGTATAGGTGTAGCTAATGTTGGTCAAAATGAAGGGTCAATCATAATTCGTAAAAAGCTATTACATGCGAAGGCTCACTCAAATACGCATGGGTGAAACAGAGGAAACCCTCTCCATGTCGAAATGTGCATATTATTCATACAGTCGGATGTATAGGGTGGTGAAAATGGTCTACTTTTGCACGGTCGCAATGTTTCGAATTTCTACATGGTATCTTTTACTCCATCTTCAGGTAATGTATCCATTTTCTTACATGAATACATTATCACCACTGAGAAAGCCACGGCTTCGTGTTGCAAGGCAGTTAGCCCATGTACGCATTCTTTTACGTGTATCCAATTTGTAGACCTCTCGAAAATTTGCGTTGCTAAAGCGTCATAAATCAAACATACTAAAAATGGAAACAAAAGTGGGATTGTGTGATATACGATTGAACTAACGGCCATGATGGTCGAGATTGCAGAGAAAATGCGACCACGGTACAAGTCCAAGCTAACAAGCGGGACTGGCCATCTGCATGATCTGGTGGTTTCACCATCGGTGGTCAATGGCCATATCAAGTTTCCACAAATTATAGAATAGTAGCTAAGTAGTTGTGCTCCAGCTACCGTATTACTATTACCACAAGTCCTAGGGAACTGCTCTCCAAATAGAAGGGATGGTCTGTGGTGGACCTACCGCCGATGCTGGAGTTGTACGCGACGCCGATGCCACAGTAGTCGTTGAAGGCGACGCCGGCGACCTCACCGGCGCAGCGCGTGCCATGCTTGTTGTCGCCGTTGTCGCGGGGCATCGGGTCGTCGTCGTTGTCGTTGATGTCCGTGCTGGCGTGTCGGTCCTGCGGACACACGGCCGGGCAGCGGCGCGTTAGCGGCCACAAGGTACAAACACAATGTCCATACACAAAGAATTATCTATACACTGGTTCAACACGCAGCTTGTTACGCGTTGTGGTTCACTGGTCACCGACAAAGTACAGAGATAATGCAAATCTCGCAGCTCCCGTTGGCTTAATGTCAATGTGGTTGACAATTTTTGCTTTCGATTCAATCAATGACAAGGCCGTTTTTACGACTTCGTTCACTGGCGTTGGCTGGCTCAATTTTAATGCTAGGATGTCAGTAATTTTTAGAATGAAAACTCAACTTGTTTGTGAGCCCGGCCGATGAAATGAGCCCATTCTACCAAAGATCCAACAGAGATAAGAAGGCGCCAAGCGGACTTTGGGGATAACCCACCCACACCTGTAGCCATGTTCATCAAGTGGACACGACCGCTTGCGACTTGCGGAGGAGCGAACAACACAAATAACAGGATTCTTCCGTTAATCCCCGCCGCCGAGAAGTTGACGGCGAGGCTTGTTCTCCGTCGCGTTCATATCCGGCAATCTCTCTTCCGGGAACTGGGTCTCGGGATGGATGGTCGCCCGTTCGATATCTGACTGCAGGACGGCTCAAAGTGCAGCAATTCATTTCGGTGTTTTTGATGCTGGCTGGTGCATCCAACCACCCCAACTGTTCGCTCCAATTGCGCTATTGTACTCCACAACAATCATACCTTTTTCAGAGGTGCTATAAGCTTTGTAATAGCATTTACCTGTTTTTTACAAGGTTTGAAATATGGGTGCTTCCTCAATCTCTACTAGGCAAAATTCTTTAAAAAAAGCCGCACTAAATAAATTTCTGGTAAATCACACTCAATTTGAACTAACATAATGTAGTATAGTATGTATTAAGCCGTTTGTGTGAAAGAGTATCATCATCGTATCGCCCTGCTCATCGCAATGAACATTAATCACTGGACCACGACACATTCTTTGCGATCAAGACATGCCAAACGGAAAGATCTCGACTATGCGGTTTCCAGAACACTTTCAAAGTTATTCGCTTAACTCTTAGCAGTTGCATTAAACATGCAAAAAGCTTCATTTCCGCTTCTGTTTGGGAGGAAAAAAACTAGATCGTGCTGTACGCTCGTATATTTACATGTTATATGTGCTCGAGACGTACACCATATTACTATAATGGTGCTTCATTAGAATTAAGTACGTCGACGGGGTAGACAGGTAAACGAGCTACCAGCGAGTAATATGCACCCCTCTAATGATCTTGCTGGAAGTCTAAGTAATACCGAGACGAACACTTCAAGGCGAAGCGATTCCGACACTCGTCCGCCGCGCGATTGCACTTTTTCCCGGTGATTTATACAACCCCCTTCCCAGCAGTCGCACAAACACGAGCGCGGATGATCGGTTACGAGACGAGACGAGACGACGAGATGCCATTATCGACGGTTAATGGTGACAAACCGAGCCCCGTGTTCATTAGGCTGCAGGCGAGTGGATTACCTACGAGGCTTGCCGCCACCACCACCACCCCGCCGCTATGACGAATTCCGATTGCACGGCTTTTCCATCAATGACCTTTTATGCGATGCGAACGCTCGCTGCAGCAGCGCCGTGCGGTCGGGAGCGCGGAAACAAACAGTTTGCCCATTAGCGTGCAGTCCAATAAGCAAACGAGTTTTTCAATTACTCGGCCATAGCGTATAGTGCACATAGATTTACTGGCAGCATAGTTTCGAGTTCCCCAATTAGGGCGCTGTATAACATATTATTTGCTCGAAATGAAACTGTATAGGAAACTTTTTAAAACAACAGTTTCAGACATCGATCGCTGAAGTCTAAATAAACAGCACATTCGCTAGCCATCAGCCATGTCAATCACAAGTGAATCGCAGTAAATATCGAAACTGTAAAATTAAATATGCATTAAGCTTGACGTAACCGCGACATCTCATTGCATCGCATCGCATCACACCACATCGCAATGTATCGCATAGCATCGCATCGCATCGCATCGCATCGCATCGCATCGCATCGCATCGCATCGCATCGCATGGCATCGCATCGCATCGCATCGCATCGCATCGCAACGCAACGCACCACATCGCAATGTATCGCATAGCATCGCATCGCATAGCATCGCATCGCATCGCATCGCATCGCATCGCATCGCATCGCATCGCATCGCAACGCAACGCACCACATCGCAATGTATCGCATAGCATCGCATCGCATCGCATCGCATCGCATCGCATCGCATCGCATCGCAACGCAACGCACCACATCGCAATGTATCGCATAGCATCGCATCGCATCGCATCGCATCGCATCGCATCGCATCGCATCGCATCGCAACGCAACGCACCACATCGCAATGTATCGCATAGCATCGCATCGCATCGCATCGCATCGCATCGCATCGCAGCGCATCGCATCGCATCGCATAGCATCGCACCACATCGCAATGTATCGCATCGCATCGCATCGCATAGCATCGCAATGTATCGCATCGCATCGCATCGCAACGCAACGCACCACATCGCATCGCATCGCATCGCAATGTATCGCATCGCATCGCATCGCATCGCATCGCATCGCATCGCATCGCATCGCATCGCATCGCATAGCATCGCACCACATCGCAATGTATCGCATCGCATCGCATCGCATCGCATCGCATCACATCTCATTGCATCGCGTCACTTCCGCTCATCAGCACAAATGGCAGCCGCCAAGAGAGCTCTTCGCCAGCAGGGAGTCCGTAAAACGCGGCGTGGCCGACGCGCGCTTCATTCGCGTGATGATAAAAGCTTCGCACCCGAGGTATTTGCATAAAGTATCGCTTCCACGTCGTCAGGCACGAATCTCTGGCCACGTCGGACGGCGCTCGCAACGGCGTCGGCGTCGGCGTCGGCGTCGGCGTCGGCGTCGGCGTCAGGATAATGCAACAGCTCACAATTAACGCAGGGTGTCCGTGGTGCACATCTCGAGTTTCCCAGCGGAAGTCGTGGGTAGATAGAGAGCTACATATTTATCAACTCGCCGCTTGCGAGAGCTATGAATATAATTAACGCCGGCCAATGTTAAGTGTTAATTTCCCTCATGGCTAAAGCCATTTGCTCGTTCGCGTCCAGAGACGTTTGTTTCGATACTTGCTGCTCGAGCTGATTACTGTAACTGAGTTTGGTCGGCGAGCACGAGCGCGGTTCCGTTCGCCCCCCGACCCTTCCTTCCTTATTAGGGGATGAGATGAATTTCTATCAAGAAATCAAGAGAGATTAATTCTGACACGGATTGTTAGTGACTATATACCTTACAGTTGAAGGAGAGCTTAGGAATTCGGGGGCGTTTAGTTTTGCGTTATAGGACTCGTATTCATTGAACGTGTTATTTATTTGAGAGGTAAAAGTTTATGGATTGAAAGTGAAATGTCTTGCGAATGGGACGGGATCCAAAATCCCACACCTTTACTCTTCAGTCCCAACGTCAAATTACACTCCCAGGCTCGGGGAAATCAAACGCAGACGACGGCCGAGAAGGAATAATGCACCAGATGAAAATTCATACCCTCCAAGGAGTTGCCGCTGCCGCGATGCGCAATTCTCTGTATAGAGGGCGCTCTTAGAGGTAGGCGGCGGTGGTCTATTGTAGGATATCCATGCAGCGGTGCTTTTTACTTTTTTCTATACAAAAAGGCGATATATTAATGAAAATGGGAAAGTTATTACGGACACGGAATAAACAGCGAACTAATAAAGCACTTTGCTGGAAAACATGCAAATATTTCCACACAACACGCGCTGGCTGCCTTCGGAAAAGTTTATTAAAACACGGAGTGTGTACGCAATTTGCGCGAGGATATCTTGAGGAAGAAAAGAACCGACGCCGGCTTTTCGCGCCGCGTTCGTTTTTTACTCATCGCAAAACAATTCGAGTTCGCAGAGAGATTATTAATTAGTGTCAGTGCAGCAAACATGCACGAATAATATAGATAAATCATGCACGCAGATCACAATGATATATTCATCTTAGTTGCGGGGGAACGAGGGAAGTAATTATAAGTTCCGAAATGAAATATTTCCAGTATTCAACGATTATACACGCTATAAGGTAGATATGATTGCCCCTCCCTGATACACATGAGTCTATTCCCGGCAAACGGAAGTCTTCTGCAATCGCATCATTCCAGCTGGAAGCGTCGCGAGAAAAGTAAAAAGCTTTAAAAAAAACGGTACGCGCATTTAGAGACGAAAATCACTCCGGGTTTCCTGTCGCACAGTTTTCAAATGCTTCTATAGCAAAAAATAAAAATATTAGTAAACAAGCACAAACGAAAACAGTAAAAACACTTCGCCAAAATGAAGCGCGTTCCCTAAAGCGAGACTCGTAGAATGAATCTATAGGTAACACATGATTTGACGAGAAGCATTCGCAGCTTTTAGAGTTCCGAGCCGCCATTCTGCGACTATGTGCATTGGCACAGACATCGGACCAGAAGCCCTAGTCCACACGGACACTAACTCCCGCCGCGAATCGGCACGAATCAATTAGCGTTGACCGCCGCGACGCCATCTCGGTCGAATGCAAAGCCGCAAGACAGATTGTTGCCGGCGACGCCGCCGACGCCCGCACGCGCTACCGACGTCGCCGTCGCGTCGCACGCTTCCCGCACGACGCCGACGTCGTCCATGTAGGTTATCGCCGCCGCGACGCCCGGGTCGACCGGTCGCGTGATTGATTGATTGCGAGTCCAACCACAGCTGATAGACGCGGTAATCACGCGTGCTTTGATAAAAATCCATGAAATCTCAATCGCGGCGACGGCCGATCGAAGACTAAATAACCGACAAAGGCGTGTTAACAAACCGCCCTCGTTACGCTCGGTGTCATATGTTCGAAACTGTAAATATATTGCTTAATAGATTTCCACTGACGTTATTATTATGAAAGTTACAATTACATTAGGCGGGCATCACTCATTCCGCGGTCGCAGCCAACCCAGATTCGACGGCGCCCGTCGCGCGCGCGCTCGCACGCTCGTCTATCCAAAGAGTGATTGCATTAAATTTCAATCGACGCTATCTTTTTCATTTGCAGCGCTCCAATTACATTCTCGGGGCGCGCAACGACTGTCAGCGTGCGCTTCTCCGTCGCCGAACAGAATCGACGTACAATCGAGATCTCCTTCCTTCCAGCACCTTAAGTTCATAATCGCCGCCGCAAGAAGGCGCCCGAGAAAGCTGCTTGCATCCACTACTCAAACGACCCATGAATACTAAAACCACGTAATAGACACGTCGCCATTTTGTTTAATTTTCCTAATTGAAGCTGTAAACTTGGCGGCGCCGCGCACGCTGCTTAACGACTCTGGCGAGGGCTAGCGCGGCCACGCGGACGACGGCCTTTCAGCCAGGCGACTTGTCTCGAGGAAGGCCGCGACCACTCCGCATTCAACAGTTAAAGCGGGCAATAAGAGCTTTTCCGTGTCGCCGATATTTAATTGTGATCGTGAGAGACATTATCGTGAGTCGCCGCGCCGCGCCGCGCCGCGCATCAATTAACGGCGCGCCGGCTCAACTTTTAGCAGTTCCGAGCGCGAGTTCAGTTATTAATTATAGTTACACTTCACTAATAGTGGAAGCCGAGACCTACGGAGGCGATGTTTCAGTGAAACTGACACGGCTTTATTACTTGCTAGTTTCATAGTTTCAGAAAGTCACGCGGGGTTGAGGCTAACAATCAATACAATGGGAAACCCGTTAAAATATGATTTACTACTCGATGTCCGCGTTATAACAGGTGGAAAACGATAAAGCAATATACAGTGATCAGCGGGAAAGATATATAGCGAGGAAAAACGTAAGCTTAAATTACTGGCAAGGGGCTGCGGTGGTTTGAGAGTCACGAACGCAAGGCGCGTGAGAACGCATGGACCAATCGCCGACCAAGGCCAAGTCACGGATCTTGAAATGCTTTCGAATGCTCCATAAATCGTCGCACCCCGAACCCTGCACCCCTCGGCATTGTCCTGCGTTTAGCGTCCGGGATGGACTTAGTTCTCGACCAATCTGTCTGCGACTACCTAAAGGTGTCCTTCCTGGGAACAAAACGTCACGACAATAAAGCTGGAACCGCGTCGACGTGACTTCTGAGAGACGTCCAGGTCAAATCCCGGGGCAAACGAGCGGAATTCTAGGCACCTTAACATCGGGGCTGCAGGGTTGCCGCGGATAAACCGCGCTTCGTGTGCTGCCATCTATAAAAGCTTATCCCGATGAAACACGCGGTCGGCGGGCCGATGAGTGTGTAGCGTGGGGCGTCGGCGTCGGCGGCGGCGGCGGCGTCCATGGACCAAACGAACAGTCGAACACGTCGGTCAACATACATTTCGACGCGACATGGAACTAACACTGTTTATGTTTGCGATATAAACCATAAATTATTCAACAAAAACAAGACTGCACACAGAGGCCGAGCGAAAGGTTTTGGGAGCGGACAGGTCGAGAATAACGGCATGTGTACTGCACTACATTTCATGTATAATGAGCGCGATAAAAAACGAGGGAAACACGAATAGACGAGTGTCCATCAAACATGATCTGTAACTAAACTGCACGACTGGCTGAAGCCGAACGCGGAACGATCACGCGTCGGCGGCTATTTGACGGCGCTGAGAGCGGGCTTTACCCCTCGGTAAACGGGTTAGTGTCGTGGCCCCCCTTGTCGTGGCCCCCGTTGGCTGGACAACGCACCGCGTCCGCGCGTCGGGATGTTTCTCTGTTCATTCACCGTGGCACGCAATGTGTGTCATAAATATTTCATCCCTGTTTCGGCCTCCGCCCCCGCGCATCTCGATATGATAAAATATCCGTGGTATCTTGTAGTAAAGACATGGGGCTTTAAGAGCGCTGCTCGCAATAAAAGCAGGAAGCGAACGCATTACGTTCATAGTTATTGTCGCGAAATTGAGGATAAAAACGTCCTCACATCGCATCGGAAACTTAAATCTGAGAAGCAACTGCCGTAGACAATAAACCTCCCCCTAAATGCTTCATAAAAAACACCACCCCCGGGAGAGACGGTGGCGGAAACTTTCCAGGCGCCACATTTCGGACAAGACTCTATTTAATCTAAATAACTTGATCCGACGCAATAACCCTAAATATAAATACGATACGCGCTGCTTTATCTAAACTGCATTCACCGCTGTGCACCCGTGGAGATAGAAAAACTTATTCCTGCAATTTCCAATCGTGTGGCGCTGGGTAATACTCATGCAAGCGAGGGAAATGCATGAATAATCAACGTGGAATAAATCACGTTCTCTACAGAGGAAAAAAATGCATGATTTCTCGTTGTTTCTCCTGAGAAATTTAAAATCTAGTAAAAAATAAAATATTATTATGATTCATTTTTCTATGCGGTGTGGGTCGAGTCAGAATATGAAATAAGGAGACAAAGGAGCAGGGAGGCCGTTACGATGATCAAGTACGGGAGGACAAGTAAATCAAATCTGCTATCTGCGAGGGAAAAACCGCGAACCGTAAGGGAAATCCCTTTTCAGATGGAGCTTAGTATAAGCCATGCGTGTTAATATACGTATAGCTGAGTGTTAGCAGTGGAGGTGCGGGGTTTCAGACAGCAACGCTTTTCAAAAGTATTGTATATATTTAGAGACTTTTTCAATGGTTCTAATAAAATACACATCGTTATTTTTATTTTATAGTTCCGCAGATAACAAAAATCCTATTACTTATTAAAAGTAATTGCTACAGAACAAAAATTCGAAACCGAACTCAACAAAAGACTCACGGAGTTTCATGATGACTCTTCGTGACCTCCCCCTCGAACCGGACTAAATGATGATTTTAAAAACTCGCAAACAACCCGCTGGCATCCGCTACGTGCGCCACCAAGAGCAACATAATTCGCGACGAGTCGTCGATACACGCTACGACCAGCTCGCGTTTAGGGATGCAGCCCTCGCTGCAGCAGCCAGCCCGACTAGCGCAGGGCTGAAGCACCGACCAGTTAATTGACAGGTCACGTATTTTAAATCCCCGTCATTTCACCTGCATTTGACGTGTTTCACAGGCAAACACGGCGAGCTAGTGACAGGTGGCGCATCGTCCGGCGGGTTGCCAAGGGGTGTTTACAAAACACTGTGTTTCTGTGGGTCTGAGCACACGCAGCCTGGGTTTAGGGGACGCCATGCCAGCTGATTGCCGGCTGCTCCGTGTGCAGCTAGCACGTGAGACTAAATATTAGCATTGTTCGGCGAGTCAACATCGTGTTTGAACTGTTGTCGAAATTGAATAGGGAACTAGCGTTATGGTTATTTTCGGAAAATTAGGAGGAAAAAATTAATAATTTTCCTTCGATCGCGATGGCGTATTCAATGAATGAATAGCGATGCGACTTGAAAAGCTTCTGCTACTCTAGCAGAGCGGCGCGTGGATTCAAGCAATAATAGGAATTCATTAAGTTTGGATGGGAATTACTTTTCAGGGGTTGGTAATCGTGTAGTACTGCACGCTGGAACGCGTGTGTGGCAATTCACATCTGACAAATGTTGGATAAAAGTATGAGTAGCATTAAAGATTAGATGAAATGCGTTGTATTTGGCCACCACAAAACTTTCAGCCTGATTACACGAAAAAATGTTCACACATTTTATTTCGCCGTCACGAAAGCTGTCCACTTGCCGTAACTCACGCGCGCAATAATTATTATTTCGAGCTTTCAACTAATAAATTTCCAGACAGTCAAAGTAGACGATGAAAAGTTGCAGGCGCTCGTGCCTTTTCCCGGGCGCGTCGATAATTCCGTGATGTATTCCAGTCGTTAACAGTTTTAAAACTTCACAAAAGCTAGCGATAAATCAACGTCGCCATTTAATACGCAGAGCTTTCAAATTGAATACAATATGAATTGTGAAAAGTGAACAATAAAACCGACTTATTTGTACATTGAAACGGGGCGTTGTCACGGATCGGAAGGAAACGGGGAGTGACGTGCGTTGTACTATTAGAAGTGTAATTGGATTTGGTTCGGATGCCTGTATGCAGGCGAAATTTGCAGTGGACACAGTTGCAGTTTGGATAATGCGTATAGATTGCTTATTATGATAGCATCGCATAGCTGCGGTGCCGAAATACCTCTGGTCATCGGCAATATTAACTGGGCCGCGTGCGTCACAGGGGAATGCTAACTATTTCTGTTGCACATGTCACCATATTAGGGAGCAGGAAATTCATCGGCTGATATTGATAATGAAATTCATTTGCGACCGCGGCACCTATCGGTGAATTCCAGGGAGCGTCACCGATGAATGCCAGTCTCAAGTTGGAGATTTCTTCGCATGGACCTGTCAATATAGTTTATGCAATTTTAAAATAAAAATAACTAGTGCGTGAGATTATGTCATATTTCTCAGTAATGAAATCTAATCAGGATGTTTTATAAACACTAAACAATGAAATTCTTTGAAATATTTCGAAGATTTAAATTAGATTTTATGTAGTACCTTGCAAAGTGACAAAATTAAAGTAGCGAATATTGCTACATTCCTTAAAACTGATACCCGTTTGAAATCATGGCCCATGACCCGATGTGCTCGAAAAAAAAACTACCTTGCGTCGAGTCTTCTAAAAATGAGCCAGGACATTCGAGGATGCGACCAGCACTCTGTATCACGTCTCAGCAAACGGTTTGGCATGTTGGAATCACCGGTTCTCGTGAGATCATCGAAATAAAGCAACATCGCGCTGAGTCAGGTGTTTGATGGGTGACCATCATGCACATGATCAGTTCTGTTCGGGAGAGAGGTTCGAGGGTTTGAAGTTAGTACGACAACTTCACTCGCCTGGCTTACCAACCTTTCGACAGCACGGATTAGTGGAGGAATCCTGTTGTTCGAGTTGTACCGTCCTTCGGAAGGGACGTAAAGCCGGTGGTCCCCTCGGTGCTTTTCGACAGGAGTAGGCTACGTGCCGGCACAGGGTTTCCCCTCCTCCCTTCTAGCCATAGGTTAGGTTCATCATCGCCCTCATCATCACCATTTCATTCACCGACGCCATTAGACCAGTGCCAAAGGGCCAGTTGTCAAAACAGTGGGTCGTTAAACACCAATAATCAATCAATCAATTATCACGTCTCACCACAGGACTCACTCGATGCTCTACTCGATGCTTTAGTGTACACATCCGTTCTTCTTACAGCGAAGCACTATCGCGAAATATGCTCGAGGTTGCTACGGAATAAATGATTGAACGACAACAACATTATATTGAATGTGGGACAACGGGTGCAATCTTGCCGCGTAGCGACACAGGGTGAACTCGTACCTGTGTTCCCTGGAATTATTGAGTAAACAGGCGACCACGAAATGAAACGCACCTCGTTTACTGGTCGTCGCTGTGTAAATAGCCACCCTTCGTGAAATATGCGCCAAGGGTCACTAAATGAGAATCATCTAATTATTTGCCCCAACAAATGGCTAATTGCGAAAATAAACACATTTTAATTGAAATCTCGTTCTCGCAATCAATGGCAAAAGTCGCCTGCTAA
The DNA here is from genome assembly GCA_921293315.2 of Nemurella pictetii. Lineage (NCBI taxonomy): Eukaryota > Metazoa > Arthropoda > Insecta > Plecoptera > Nemouridae > Nemurella > Nemurella pictetii. The sequence goes on along the minus strand of OV121118.1, from coordinate 5,534,790 downwards.
CCAAGTTCAACATGTTTGTAATTGCTAATTACTTGGCAAAGTAATTACATTCGAGCGCCGGATAAAAAGAGGCGAATTGAAATTTCAAACAGAAAGGTTGATCTATTCACGTCAAGAGAGGACATATTTTGATGGTGCTTTGTTAAACAACGCTTTTATCGCTCGATGCTTTTGTAATATCCTAATTGCATTTCTACGCAATCAGTGCTTTGATTGGAGCAAACTTTCGTTCATGCTACAAAGCATCAAAAATTCACGGACACAACCTTTTACCGAGGTCGATTTTCAACGGCGACCTTCTCTCGCGATATTTCCATCAACTTGTCATTGATTGTGTGTCAAATGCAACACTTCCTTGCAACACACACGGTGCTCCCCAAAAAAGCATAATGTGTTTATAAAACTAGCACAGTATATATGCACCCAGCGGAATAAGTTGGGACAATTATCCGAAAATTCCCAGTGCAAAACTATTCCAGCCTTTCATCCTGTCGAATCTCGGGAAAACATAATATTCCACTCGGCTAGGTTGCTAAATAAGGTTGTCAAGCGTCGGCGTCGGCGTCGGCGTCGGCGTCGGCGTCGCTTTGCTACCCGGCACTGAGCGACTCGGCGGCCGGAAATAACTAGCTGCTTCTTCTTCGGATGAATGCAAGCCGTGACGGCGACGGCGGCGACGGCGGCGACGGCGGTGGATATGCCATCTCGAGACTCCCGGGTGCACACAAAGCAAGCTGAGCAGTTAACCCAATTCCAGTCGGTAATGTAGGCGAGTAATACGATCAAATGCAGACAAGATTACTTCCTTTCCTCGCCAATACCTATTCGCCGAAGCATGCAGAACAAAAGACACAGCAGTGCCGGCTGCTGGAGTGTAGCCGCAATACTTTTACCCAATGTCGCGGCCTCTTTCCAACAATTAAACTTGATCAATATTTCAACAGGAATAAACGTGGATGTAAGTTTGGACTTTTATGACTGGAGGTCATAACTCAGAGTTATTGGAAGAAGAACGTGGAAGATAAGGCAATTAAAGGAAAGAATTGGTCCAATTGGATCACGGTCTTTTATCGGGCACGGGGCGGGAAACGAATCACTCATCTTTATTCCAGCGAGGAGATAGTGTGTGCGGTCGTACCTCTGGAACTTTACGAACAGGAAGAAATCCAAGTGCCTACATGAAAATATAGTAAAACACCCCTAGCGTGGACTCCGGCTCCGTGGAATGATCCCGGCAATCCCGGCAATTCCTGGGCAATCCCCGGCGAGTGAGTTAGGAAGCTGGCTACGCAGCGGTAGCGGCGGCCGACTGCGAGCGAGGAGACATTTTGCTAAATGGTGGCCGGAAGAAAACAGGGGCGTTTGTCTCAGCCGACGGAGCGGCGGGCATCCGTGGACAAGATTAATATTTATGAAAGTGATCCGATGTGTCTGAACAAACGAGAAACCATTGTGTCGTGCCCGCCCCCCGTTGAACAATCTCGGATAGAGCCGCCGTCCACGCGACGCGCGGGCCACTCCGCCGGCAGGGGGAGGGGGGCGTAGGGGCGGAAGGATTTTTACAATAGACTGCTGATTTCACCAGCTTAAACATTCCCCAAGGAACAATCCCTGCTTAACAAGAAAGACGAAACGACGCTGGAGCCCATCTATTACGGTCAGACGGCGAGGAGAATAAGGCGGGGATTCGATTTAAAGACGCTCGATCTAGCCGTGTAGGAACGAGATGTAAGGCGGTCACCAAAACGATAGATTTCAACCGTGAAATGTCATCGAGACCGGTTATTCGGAACAGGAAATGAAAGAAATGTTTCACGATCATTTCGTTCCGGGCAAATCATCCGCGATATTGACTTAAACACCGGTTTATGAATCGACAGATGGCTGACGCAAGATATGAACTCGGAGTAAATGAAATTCCGCGTGCGCTCGTGTGCAATCTCCTTCGTCCCAACGCCGATCTCCTAACTATCGCCGCCAAGATAGCGCGGCTGCAAACACACGGGATTTATCCAGTCAAGAACATGGCGTCCCGACGCCGACGAGAGCAGAGAGACAGACAGACCGACTAGCGCCGACAAGCACAAAGCCCGGATCGCGGCACCGCGCGGCGTTCTAATGACGAGCAGATATGCAGGCAATTAGCACGGCACAGCGGCAGCGGCGGCGACGGCGGCGACGACGGCAGCGAGGCGGAGATTGCTTGGGGACGTCTCGAAGCTCATCTACAGACCGACGCCGATGCCAGACCGACGTCTTAAGACGCTTCTAACCAACGGCGAAGACGACGCTACGTGAAGACGTCGATAAAACGGGTAAAAGACTATTGCCGCAATTAAAGTAACTGTTCCTACAAAGTGCACTGTTAAATTTATAAATAAAATGGAGTGAATGAAGGAGTGTTTTATTGTTTGCATTGCCGATGCAAAGTCAATGTAAACAGGTCAATTCTGCAATCGATCGCGACGCGACGTGACGCAACAAGCAGCTTTAACGGCAGCTTGTTTCTGCCGTCCGTGACGTTTCAACACACATTGCAAGACTACTCAATCACACCGATAACAAAGCATCTACAAAACACCATCCGCGATTTAAATCTCATTAGAAAAATGAAGTAGTAAAACTACTCATTTTTCACACATTGAACTTTGCTTCAAAAATCCGCTGCATAGAGCATAGAACGTATCAATCAACATCTATAGCATCAACGAAGCAGCCAAGTCTTAATTAAGTACCTTTGATCGAGCATAAAAAGCGGCAGAGCGCGTCGCAAGTCGCGACGGGCACAGTTTGATGGCCTTCTCTCTGCACATTAGCCTCTCTGCCCCGCCCGACAGACAACAACCCCCTCTTCCCGGGCTAATGCATTCTAGTCGCCGACGACACCACCAACAGCACTAGCAGCAGCAGCAGCAGCATCCAGCGGCAATTGGGCTAATGCGATATCGCCATGTTTTCTAGCCGGGACGCATCAGACTGACGCTCGTTACGACATTATCATTACAATAAGTCAGCCGGATGAGCGCAGCGAGCGGCAAGTAGCGCGTGACGAGAGGGAAACGTAACGAGGCGCGGCGCAGCGCGGCCAGATGCCCGCGGCTCGTCAGCGAGCGCCGCTCTGTTCGGCTCACCACCAGCACCAGCATTCTTACCGAGATAATGGATATGACGGGTGCTGCTGGGGACTTCTCTTCCTCTGTGAGTTATTGTGTGTGTAGTGCGCCGTGACACAGAGGTGGCTTCATCAAAGTTTTTTTTTTAGCTTTGAGGTAATTGATTACTTATGATGTACAAGTTAACGAGATTGGCATTGCACGCAGTCACGACCATCAACGTAACTCTCGCGTTAACCTGGAGGTGAGAATGTTGTCGAGTCAGGCCGCTAAGAAAAAACCAATCTTACATAACCGGTTAGTTAAGAAACATTACTAATGATTGAATTTAATTTTGAAGTGAGTCGGTGGAAGTGCCGTGTTCGCGTCGATTGCTCTGCGGGCTGCGTCTAGGAGCGAAATCGAAAACAGCTTCGCGGACGCAATTTAGAGGCGCCCCGATAAAGCCACGCAATAGAAACGCGAATAAACAAGCATATCCGATGGCAAGTAAAAGCAAATCTTTGCCAACCAACCAGATTAAAGCGCTGAGAGATGGATGTAAAATACTGATCTCAGAAGTCGGTAGTAGTAAAGAAAGTAATTCAAATAAATACGTTTCCTTTCGCAAACATTTCGTTAGCCGCGCGTCGTGTCTGCCGCGGCGAGCCATTCGTTCTGATATAAGCGCTGCAGAAGCGAGCGCGCGGCTGTCGCTGAGAAATTACAGGCGCCGGGATTTGTCTCGGCGGCTCAGCGTCATTATTTCACTCGGCGGCCGCGCGCACGACTTAATTCGCCGCCATGTTGGCGAAATCGTGGCCTCGCGAAACACAAGCAAACACACCGGACGACAAAGGCGAGCACCGTTGTCGCCAAAACGGTCGCGTCTCGTTACGTTAAAAGCGAAAATTTTCAGCGAAAACTCTTCAAAGTAATGATATCCATCAGGAGTGACAAGTGAAAAAGATGCAGCAAGCAACATCATTTTAATGATCTGCTGCACGGGCGGGATTCACTCGCGAGTAATTGTCCTGTTATTCAGGACTCCCCGCGGGAGATTAACGGGCTCCGGCCCGGCGAAACCTATTATTTTATAAACGCCTCTCTTTTCGCACGAACGCTCGCCGCGGCGCTAATAAAACACCATAAGAAGTTGATTAGTGCGATTAAAACGGCGCCCACGACGCCCATGGCCGCCTCATGCTACGCCGACGCCGACGCCGACGCCGACGACGCTGTACGCAGCTGTAATAATCACCATAATTAGCTAGCGTGGAGAGTGGAAAGAAAAGAGAAAATGAGAGGATTATTAGTTGTAAAAGAGTGTGGGCCAAGAAAGGAATTGCTCGGAGCCACGGTTGGTCTCGGCAGCGCAGCTTTAGGATATAATACCCTGGAAATAGTTTGATATTCGAGTCTAATGCTTTGCATATTTTACATCATATTCAGATAATTTTTAAGTGTACTTAGAAAGAAAATTACAACGAAAATTCTATGCTCATCTCGTTCTTCTGACCCATAACCTCTTTTTCCCATTGAAATAATCTCGTCTTTTAATGTTTTCAGCGTTCGGCGCGACCCGATCGTTCCAATAAGTGCGTCGACCAGCAATCGCCAAAACACAGGTCTGCAGAGGCATAAATCCGCTAAGTGAGATAAGTGCGTGCCGCGTGCAGGAGCCACGCAGGATTCCCGTTTAGCAGTTTAGCTGCGTGAGCGACGAGGTAAATGCGTACAGCTCATCCCTCGGCGCATTCATAACCCCGCGCGTAGCCGTTGCCTGGGCAACCGTGGCAAGCCGGGATTAGTCGTGGACCACTCTCGGCAAATGCGTGATGTTTGCTCACAGCTTCCGCCATTTGCTCGCGTCCCCCGCGCCGGCTAGCGCTCGTAATTAAATATCCACGCGGCACGTTTTTAGGATAAGCCCCCCCATGCAAAATTAGTGTTTATTTGCTTTTTGTTAGATAGTTTTTAGGCCGCGGTGGATGTGAATTACGGGCTCGCCGCTCGACGAATTCCGTCGGCCAAACCAGGGAGTGTGAACTGTGAATGCCGAGCACGAAGCGCTGCCCTCTCCGCCGCGAAATGATATCTGGATTAATTGGAACATAGCGTGCGTGTGTAAATATGCGTACGAGATTCCGCGTAATTTCAATCAAGATTTAGCTAATTTCGTGCTGCAATTAAGCGGCATGTGTTCGGGCGCTTCCCGGGGCCAAGGTAAACACTGCAGAGAATTAGCAGCGGGAATCGCGGAATCGGGGACAAGACCGTCATCTGAACGGAAGACGTAGCGTTCTTTTCAACGGTAGAGTGAGCTAATGTAAATAACGGCGGATCGAATTTCCAAAGTTCCCGACAGTTTGCTTAACTATTCATGAGAATTGCAGGGACCATTATCTCCGCTCAGATAAGAGAGCAGTGCAGTTACATTTAAAGAAACAATTATATTTAAACATTTCTTTAGCAAATTTACCTTACATTTGCTTTAACGATTATAGTGCCGAGCCAGATTTTAATTAGATTTCACTAATCAAACAGTGTTCTCGACAGAGAGTCGGAGCAAGTTATCTTAAGAATCTCCGATCCAGCCAGCCACAGCCGGGTGTCGCACGACCGCCTCGGCGCTATTCAATTGCTCGACGCATCGCAGCGGCGCCCATTGTATCACCTAACCCGGAACGCCGGGCCGCGGGACGTTGCTAGCGATTAGATCCCGACACGACGCCGAAGCCGACGCCGACGCCGACGGCTTGGTATGCGGCGTCGACGGCGTCGCCGTTATACGACGCTAATTCCAGGCGACTGAGTGCTGGGCTCCGCGACACCCCTTCGCGGCCGGGGTTTAGGGGTGGGGGGGTGCATTAAAACCAACAGATCAAGACGATACAACGGTGAATTAGAGTGGATGGAAGAGAATTTTTTTATTTAATCGAGGTTAAGCGAATAAGAAGCAACTGCTGTCACGAAAATGTTAGTGTCGAGGGCGTTCAGACAAATAAAATTTTTGACGGAATTGGGAAAGTGACAAACTGGATGTTTTTTGTGATTTCTGTTGTTCTTCGACGCTTTAATGAAACGGGATGTCTTTCAATCAGACTTGTTTAAGTTTTCCCGTTGAATCCGTGCCGGCGTGCATGCAACACTAACTTGTTTTAATAAGCTGAAGCAAACTCAAGTCGCTCGGAAGATCAAACGCAGGGTGGCGCGCTCGGCGAAAAAACTAACACTTTTTTTTCTACTCGCAGATCATTCTTGGGTAATTGGAGTCGAGTAGATTAATTAAATCTAATTGCCAATTCAACAGAAGCGTTTGTGCGTTTATAGGTAATGATATCCTACATTTTGAAGAGCGTTGTCATTTTGATCCGATCGCCTTCAATCACATCAAGCTATAATTAGTTTCATAATGAAAATACTTATCAAAGCATTGCGGTTGGAAACATAATTAAATTTCAAACCCTTTATATGGTCGCCGCGCTCGTATTTCGAAATAAAAACGTGACATCGATTTCATTTGCACAGCACGCAGCCGTTGAAAGCAGTGCAGCGTGTAGCGTTGTCAGGTTTCACAAAGATTCGAAATAGAAGATTAAATAGTAAAACCTTTGTAATTAAATAATAGTGTTTGTTCCACAAATATCCAGTGGCATGGAACGATTTTAAGTTTTGCAATTTTCTGCTCTCTCGTAAAGTTCGCCGGCAGAATAGCCGCGCCGGTAATATTTTTCGCGAGAGTATTACACATTTCATGTCGAAACGGGTTCGGCCCCGTCTCTTTTCTTATCTCGGACACGCCGCAAAGCTGTTGACGAGGTGCTAAAGCGGCGGAGTGAAAGCTGAAAGAGCAGTTTTCGTCAATACCTATTTGATGAAACCGGAGAGCGAGCGTTAAGAAAGTTTCCCGCCGTATATAGAGGTATATATATAGCTTCACGTGGCGCGACGGCCTTTTGAAGGGTTATAATTTGCGACGCCAACCAGGCGTCTTCATGAGAGTGCAGACGTCACTCATGACATCGACGCCCGAAGCGTCGGCGTCGGCGTCGGCGTCACGGCGCCGCCGGCCACGTACACTCGGCGTCGGCAAAACATATCCTTAGCGCGGGGACGAGCGTCAATCATAAAAAATAGTGCCCGAAATGATCACAGCCACGGAGTTTCGGGGAGGAAATCGGCTGGGTAACCTTTAGGTAATAACGGTTTACTCGAACCAATTTCCCTGACAACGCTTCGAGAGCGGGAGGACGCGAAATGCGACCCATCTTCTATCCGAGCCGGTTAAGTTAACAAGAGCTAACGAGACTTCAAACGAAGTTAGACAGAATCGTATTTAGCAAAGTTGAATTTATGTAAAACTTGCAATCTGAATCGCAATTAGAATTAAAAGACGGTTTGATAAATGGAAAAGAACTTACGAACACGAAGACAGCTCAAATGTTTCAGACATCAATAAAAAATAATTTCAAAAATGTAATCCAATTTCACGCTAAAGTTCCTTCGAATAGCAGAACGCACACAGCGATGCCCGACGACAAAACATCTCCGTTTCATTTCGACAAAGCAATCCGCGATACTGCAAGACACCGCCTGTCTCTGCTCACAGGTGAAATTTCACAAGCCACAAAGGTCAGCCACAATCTCCTCGTCGGCCAAAACCATCCAACAGAATTCTCGTTACGCCCGACGTTCCAGAGACGTTCTTCATCGCGACGCGCACACACAAGTCCGAGACACACGCGCGGCTCGAAGTTGACATCATAATAGGCTAATGTCGAGTGGGGAAAAAGAGGAGGCGGGGACGCACAAAAGAGCGAGACGTCTCTTTGTTCAGGGTCTTCCAGGGGAATAAGATCCGGCAAGTTGGCCCCGCCGCCGCCGCCGCCGCCGCCGCCGCCGCCCCCATCCCCGGCGTCAGCCCGGCGAATTCCTGCAGCCCTCGAGTCGCGTGGCGGGCGCGGCGGGCTCAAAGACAATGCAGTCAAAGAAATGCGAACGCGGAGTAAATCAGCGGAAAGCCGAGCGTTCAAAGGGCGCGTCGCACTTGCCGTCGCCGCTGCATCGCGCTTGTTAAGCCGAAACTAGGTTCGCGCGTTCGCTTCCGGAAGTGAGCTATTTTTCAAGTGAATCTAGTGATGAAAAGATGAATCAAACGCTTTGCCAGACTCAGATATTGTGTAACATCTTCGTTTTGAATAAAATTAGCGCGAGAATAACGTTCCTTCGCATTGTAGGGAGGTAGATAAAGAGAGAGAGAGAGAGAGAGAGAGAGAGAGAGAGAGAGAGAGAGAGAGAGAGAGAGAGAGAGAGAGAGAGAGAGAGAGAGAGGGGGAGAGAGAGAGGGAGAGAGAGAGGGGGGGAGAGAGAGGGAGAGAGAGAGAGAGAGAGAGAGAGTGAGACGAATCTCTCAATAAAACTCCACGCGATATTGCTTGACGACCTCGGAATAATTGCTCCGAAATAGACAAACATGAAAGTCGTTACTGTGTGCTCTGTAACTCTTTAAAGCTAAAATAATTTAGATGTTTTGTTTCAGAAATACACCGACATTGTTTTTATTTGCCATTTATTTTCGTCGAATGAAATTGGATAGTAAAAAGTGTGCACCTTTTGTGCTGTGACCTCTCTTCGAGACCGGAAGTAGGTCACGATTCGATGAAACAGTGGCAGACGCCGCGATTAGCACATTTTACGATGACAGCGCTCGATCTTCACCCGCCTCGTTGATTGCGTTAATCCGAGGGTTGGTCGCGTTGTCCACAGACAAGAGAGTAAGACGTGGCAGCGAGGCGCCGGCGAGACCATCTCGTTGCACACTTCGAGGCTAGAAGCCGTGGTGCGCACATAAGATAGCTGCTTGCATCATCGAAACATGCCCGTATAAAGTTTATCGGCGGAGATAAAACTATACGCTACTATACTTGTAGTCGATGCAAAATTTCATAGCGATATTTCCGTTTATGATGCAGATTTTAGTTGGATGTTTTTGTGGCGACCGCAGAATGGCTCCGTCGATTCCAATTACCAGCGCCACTTTATTAGAGCGGCGACAGATATTAGATAGTAAATTTGATTTAATTAGGTCAATCTACTATACACTTTACCCCGCGTTAAACCTTCTGCATGCACATCTAATCGATGTCAACCTTTTTAGCACCGATCAAATAGTACCCCCTCCCTGAATCCATCGCTATTAAATTAACATAGTAAAACAGCACCGAGAGCGGCCACGGAGCGGTGCAGGGCTGAAATGTCGAGGGTTGGAGAGCGGCGAGGCGCAGACTTACGAAGTTGAGCGCGAGGTCCGGATGGTTCGTCTGGATGCCGTCGTCGAGTATGGAGACGACGACGCCCTTGCCGGTGTATCCGCGCTGCCAGGCGGGCCCGAGGTTCATGTCGAAGCCGTCCTTGGCGCCGCCGTTCTGCAAGCACGCCATCAAGAGCACACGTTGTTAGACAGAAAAGATGCCGATATTGGTGCCGAAGCGCCACAGATGGGCTCCCACGCAGCACAGCCCGCCCCAGGCGATATCTCTTAAACGTCTTTACATCTGCGTAAAAAAACGAGCCCAGTGATATCGAGCTTTCAACTCTAAACCGGCAATACGACCCTCAGGCCCATTATCGAATAAGAGTCGAGAGTTTTTGTTTCTGAAAAGTTTCAAATGCAATCTTTTGTTTTACCATGAACGCTCGAGTCTGGTAATGTAATATCGGCTTAGAAATATCCTAACTTAAGGCTCACGACAAATCGCATTCATACAAAGTATTACCCTCACAATTCAGCCAAAGGATTTCGCAACAAAAAAAAAGTTCAGTATAAATAAATTAATTTTCTATGGGAAATAGACTTTGTGAAAAGCGCTGCATTCATGATACTTTAAAAGCAATTTTAACTTCTCTTCGGAGTCCTTGGGGTTGTAGTAAGTTGTCTCGTGAAACGCGTTGCGTCTTAAAACAAATGATAATAAGCCTCATTACGCAAAACGACGGAGATGACGACGACGACGACGAATCAGAGACCGCTGATGGAGACGGAACGAGCTACAAGATGATAACCGATAAAAAGTGACTCGTCAGCTTTCTTATTCAAACGTCCATCGGGGAAATGTAACCGTGCTGGAAATTACAAAAGCAGCGAAAACGGACGCGATAGGTGAGTCTTTACAGAAGGGGAGAAATCAGCAGCGAAATGATGACGGAGCGGAACTTGCAAAGCGCATGGAAGAACAGAGACGTGAGTAGCAGCTGCCGCAAAAGCAGTTTATATAAAATACACAATCAGAATAATAAGAGAACTTAACTCGCATCACCGTCATTTTAAGTCACTCAGAGAAATAGCATTCATGCGTTCATTTCACACATTTACCACAAATATTGTGAGACGATAATTTCAGTGAAATTTGTCATTTATACAAAAAAGTAAGACTGATATTATGATAAGTATAAAGCATAAGGCATAAAACACCTAGCTGGGAAATTATGTAAGGAATGAAAGAGCGAAAACAAAAAGCCTCAGAAGTGAACACTTCTGCTGCGGGCAAGCGGAGTTGAGATGTGGCCGACATGCAGGACAGATTACACCGAAACTCTGCCGCTATCCGCGATATCAAACAATTTCCTACTAATTGACCGCTGGAACGAGAAGATAAGTTACCTAGCGCGGAGAAGGAATCAGATGTTTGTTGGCAACACTCGAATAACTTGTTGGGACAGTTGTTTGAGAGCTGGGCGCGGTGCGTCACATGGAATAGACCAACTTCGGTAACGAGTTGAAAGGTTACCGCGTAGCATGCTTTAAGAGCATTTCATTTATTTTGTCACCCGATAATAAAAACTTTTGCGATCGTGCAGCGGAGGGTGCGGCACGTAATTCGGCAAGTTTCGGGTGTCTCGGGAACCACGTACAACACAATCGAAGTAAACGGTGGAGGTGCCAAGTATTGCTCTGCGGGTTGCGTTCAGGCGTGAAACACGAGAAGAGACCGATATAGACTTATAATTTTAATAATATATTTTAATCTGTGACTGAAATCAATATCGTACCAAGAAATTCCCAACTTAGTCCTAATGCAACATATTTTTAAATGATTATTTTTGAAAATTAGCAGATTGTTTTTCAAATTGAATTTCAATCAGAATTCCTCTCACAGCTGCTGGGGAGTTAATTGATAAACAAATCAGCGCAGATGCATGTGGAGCCTCCATGTATACCACATCACCTGTTCCCATCGGGTTATTCACAATAAATAGTAAAACAAAGTATCAGTTTTTTTCTACTTGCAGACGGACTCCCGCTCAGTGAGAGAATCCATCAGGGCGATGCCGGCCAAGATAAATACGATCCGAGCCCAGGAATGGTCACGATGAAAACGTTACACTGCCAGGTGGCAGGGGTAAAAGTTGCAAAGCAATTTGTGCGGTTTTCATCTTTATCCCCGAGGAAAGGGGAACAGCAACTCGGTTTCCTAGCTGGGAAACAGATAGCAATTGCCCTGTTCCACATCTGTCTAGCGGGAGATTAAACCTAGCCCGGAGAGATTAATGCTGTGCTGGTGTAAGGATATGGGAACTACCACATATGCACGAGATATTAGCAATCTACCACCCATGTATACGACCCGGGCTATATAAAGTATATCGTTCTCTATATAAATATAAGTAGAAGGGTAAGTATACAATACTTTTGCAGCAATGCTTGTTTTATGTTTATCAACTGTTTGCTACAGGTAATAATTTTTCGTCGCAGATAAAACCAATACTAAAATGTTGAGCATTAACGAATTATGAAATGCTTGAAAGTAAATCCTAGATTGTACATTTGAAAATAATACATTGAGACATAAAATTATCTGTCTGTAAGCATAAATTTAAAACGACCAAGTGGTTACCCCTTTGCATATTATCAATCCACGTTTTAAGTTTATATGTACCGTTATATCCAACATTTCATTTTTTATCACCACTCTTTTATTAATAGTTTTAGTAAGTAAATTCTTTTTATAAATATAATGAATAACGCGACGGAAACTTGAGAAGCGAGTTACAAACTTAACCAAACTAAAATGTTACTAGTGCTATATGTACTTCTATTATTACAAGTTTTAAACTCTTAGAAGAGAGCCTTCACATCTAGCGCGAAGTAATGCATTTGGTTATCATACCCAGCGAAGCCATGCGAGCTGCAAGCTACATTCGGATGTATTCTTGTTTAGATGCAGATGAAGCAAATACATTACATAGTAATAGTAGTTGAGTTCGAGGCTGCTCGTTACCGTATAGTTTGTCTTCCAAGAAGAAGGCGACGACAATTCGGCGACCCGATTTGAAGACGTTATTTGTATGTAACCCATTGTCTAAGTTATGTTTACGTGTGCATGCATGCGAGTGTAAACACAATCTCTAGACATGGAATTAACGAAAAAGACCATGCAGAGAGGAAAAGTTCATCTCGATAGTCAGGAGACTCGAGTAGATGTTCTATGTGTCGAAAACTAAAGGAAAACTACTCAAATAAACCAAGTCGACGCTAATTAATTAAATTTCCTTTTGAGTCACTCTCGAGAAAAGCAAACGATCGAGTAGCTAGCCTGAAAATGGCTGTAAAAGAGATATCCAATAAGTGAGTCTTAAGATAAATTTTGAACGAAATAAAAAATGTGTGGGCTAGAAAAATCGTTGACCATGGTACCAAAAAGGTCACTACTGAATCTATCGAGTGTTAGATGGTCATTCTCTAGATCCCTTTGCATATCTATTTAATAGTAGAGATTAGAACACTGCAACTGCCATGTATATTCCAGACTTGGGAACTAAATCATAGAGTTATAAACTTTATAGCGCATGGTTCGAATAATAGCTAAAATTTACCCGTGGGTATAAAGATATTGCTCTCGAGGAATTCACTATCAACCAGGTACGCACCAACATCCGCAACGAAACGGCGAATGCTTTCCAAAAGATTTCAATATCAACAGAAAATGGCTCGAAACAAAAAACGCGGCGCTAGAAGTAACGCAGACGTTTATTCGGTAGCGGCATAGAAAGATGAATTATGGCTCGTCATCAATTCCAGCCCGATGTGTGTAAAATATAAAGCGGGTTTCGCGGCGAAGAAAAAGCCGACCGCCTGGCAAAGAAAATTAGACCATTAACCGTCAGCAAATGGTATCCACACGTGGGCTGCGACGGCGGTCCCTGCTAACGCACAACGCCTCCCCCGCGATGCCGATGCGAATACGGCCGTGACACCTGTGGGCTCCTCGCGAGCGATGGCATGCAAATGATGACATTGCCGCCATCCCCACAGCCAACATTTACCCCACAATCTCCCTGAGAGACCTGATCATCTCCCGCTCTCCGTGTCTCCGTCGTATAACTAGCAAACTTAGATGATTTATTCAACTTAGTCGCGCTAACTTAGAGCATGTTTCATGTTTGCTCTCCGTGGTAAGTTATACGCACTACGCTGTGTATATGTTTAAGTTGAGAACGGTGTCGTCTTTTCGGCGTAGGTAAACACAATGCACAGAGCGGCGGGTGGTGGCCGGTGTAGCCACCCACCACTCTGTCAAACAGCCAGCCGACATAGGTTCTCAGCGAGCCAATACGACGGTTGGTGATAGGTAAATGTGTATTTATGTAGCCGAGATGTTAGTAAATCAAACTTTGCGATGTTATGGAAATAAGTTTTCCTTCACCGAGGACTAGATAAGAATGCAGGGCGGACGGAATGGAATGTGAAATTTACAGCTCTCGGCGCTTTCCGCGTTGAATTTCCATGCGCGCCGGGCTGCTCTCGTGCCGCCCGGGAATAATTGGCAAGGCATTTTCCGACTGTCAGTTTCACAAACAAATGAATAATTCCAACGCGCGCGGGAATAAATAATAAAATTGATGAACGTTCACGTCGCCCGTTGGTATTGGATGGACGTTGTTTCAACTGTCAAGACTCCCAGAGTGAATTATTTCATTAATAAGAGCGCTAATTGCTAATCAATGCAATAATGAGTGATGCAAATATTGACCCCTGTATATGTTTGACGGCGATGCCGCGAGGGGGGGGGGGGTGGAAAGGACGTGGTCACCCTCAGGCGTTGGTATAATTAACGAGTTCGAGCTGATAGGGTGGCACCAATGTTTATTTTTAAACGTTCAAAATGCATAATGGTTGGGGCTCTTGATTTAATTATGTAGCTTGAGTAAATATTTTCGTGGAAACAATGCAATTTCAAAAGTCATTTTCCGCAGGAATTCTCCATAATGTTGAAGAACTATCTACTTATAAAACGGCCAACCGATCCATAAATTAAATCGCATGATTGGAGCAAGAATTATTTCAACGAACGGCAGCCAGAAATCAAATCAAATGTGGCTTGAGCGAGTAACCTACTTCAGAAAACAACTACGAGAAAAACTAGTATTTCCCATTATATTGTAAATTGCATTGACCCAGATGACGGGTCTCTGCCACGACGCCGACGCCGACGCCGACGCCGACGCCGACGCCGACGCCGACGGCGACGTGCTCGAAGCCGTGAGCTATCACAACCAACAATGGTGGGAGGTGCTAGCTTCGCGCGCTGAGGGATTTGTCCTGTGGCGCTTTTAGCGCCCTCAGCTTCCAGGGGACCATGACGCCACAATGACCTACCACTTTTAACACACCGAGATTAATTTCCATCAAAAATGTCACTGCACTCGGGGACTCGGACTACATTCCCTATATGGACCATTTAGCTAAGTGGACATGGCATATTTGAACTCGGAAATTAACGTCTTTGAATTGTGAGTCCCAACGGAGAGAGATTCAAAGGGTTGATGACCATCGACGGACTCCAGTGGTTACTGAATGTACGGAATTCTAGTTGTGCTGTTAACACGCGTTCCGAGAAGTTGGTAAGCGGACTCACCAGGTACCACTGCTCCTTGAAGAGCGGGTCGGGGAAGATGTTGTACGGCCCGATGGCGCGGTACTGCTGGTGGTGGGTTGCGGGCGGGTTGTCCCGGACGGCGTCCCCGAGGAACGCGGGGTACGCGCCGAAAGGAGGGAACTCGGAGTTGAAGTCACGCTTCTTCCGTCGCTTCTCATGCTGCTGCTGTACCCAGTGCACCTGTTGGAGAAGAAACACACACACTCTTGGTCAGAATTTTAGAAGTTAAATCAAGTTTCACAAAATATTAAATGTACCGCTAGGCGCCAATTGTGATTTGTAACTCATTTTCAGTTTCGTTCAGTTCTTATTCTGAAGGTCGCGGAGAAATAATTAGGGGAAAAACACTCAAAAGCAAGAAATTCACATTGGATTCTTTTAAATCTGCATTTCTGACTTCTATTTGGATATTTTTTAAATATTAACATTGAAGCGTCGCACGTTCCAAGCCATTCAGCAAAGTAAAGACGGTTTCAATCATATATTAAAGCAGAAATCTCTCAATTATAAAGATGGAGAAAGACGGAAATGCTGTATCGGAATGTTTATGGAGATTCCAGACATTCAGGAAATCAGGGAATGCGGTTGGAATAACTGAACTAATGAGTAATTAGTTGGTGATGTGACGATGTGATGTATGCTTGCATAGCATTGAGACTGCAGGAGGATGACAAAAGGAATACACTTCAACATATATGACGTCAACAGAGGCACCGCTTTGTAGGCCGCAGTGGCAGTGTAGTAGAAATTATATGCATCATTCAAGTACGGTTCATATGAAGGTATGCACCAATTGTGTTATATAAATTGATATTACTCGGTTGGCAATTGCGTTGGGGTAGAAGTGACAAAGGATATCGGGACAATATTTGTCACTGCTTCATAGAACAATATTCGGACTACCTTCTGTTGCCTTCGTCTGCGTGGACTTATATGACATGAAAAATCATCTCTAATTTTCATAATTAGCCATCTGATACCATGCCAATTTATATAAAATATCAACCATACAATTATAATTTTGCGCAGCTTTTAAATTGAATGGTCCTACATTTAAAGACATGCAAAAAACAATTTGGTGGTTGGGTATAATTTTTCACACTTCTTCGGGATATCAATTTCGGAACACTCCAAGAAATGCGACATAACGAGAGCATAGACTCGCATATCAATTACACCGATGGCCACTTGGCAGGCTTTTCGAGGCAGCTGACGGTCCTGCGCATCAGGGAAACACTTAATCAACACGAATGTGCGTACATAAGTAATTAAAACACCGTTCCCAGGTTATCATATCGGCACACACGTGAAGTGCTTGCTATGAAAAGAAACGTTAAGGGCCTTTCTGGTGCTGCCATTTTTACATCGTAATAATTCGTTGGTAAGTCGCAATAATTCACCACGAGACGTTGATAATACTTCTTTTCTTGCGAATGATTCCATTTTGAAGAGCAACGTAGAATCACGATATACAACTCGAACTAGCACTTCAAAACAAGTGTGTATTATCATATGTATACCGTCGGAGACAAAGGAGTTGCCAGTTCCTTTCAGAGCAGCACGTACACAGTTTTGGATAGCACTCATTGTTACTAATTTGTCAGGGGGTGAAAATTAGTTCGAGCATAATGTGTCGACGTCGTCGTCGGCGGCGTCGCGAGTATTCGCTGGTCAAAACACGGCGAACTTTGGTCCACGGTGTGGTCAGGATGATATGTCCGCCCCAGCTCTTCATAAAGTGGTCAGTTCGTTCGCTGTTCGAACAACTCGAGAACACAGAGTCGTGCCCGGCTGTTGTCTGTTTGTCTGTCGACATGAAATTAATAATAATTGTGTTTGGTAGTTAAGATTAAGTTAATTAAGCCTGGCGAAGACTTCGGTTGGCTGCTTTCTACGGTGTTGGGTAGGCCAACATTGATATAGACGATGCTACGACGGTAGTTTGTATAACCACTACCTACTCGTCGAGTGATTGTTGTATGGCTTATACAAATACAAGCATTTTCCTTTGTTTCGGAGTATGAAGTGCACTCAGCAAAAATAAGCTGGCATATTGCGAAGTGCACGCTCCAAATTAATAAGTCTGATCTATTCTTGAATGAGCATACACATATTTATTTCTGAAATTGGCAACTTTAAGACTTACAAATTTTCGCTTAACAGTTTGGTATTCGCTTGATCAAATAAATATTTAAGATAAATAATCTTAGCATAACATTTACCGTGCAGAACACAAGCGGATAAGTATTTATTCACGAGTGGATCAATCAAATCTTTGGGGTAGCTTATCCGGTTCGATATTCTTCACTATCAAGACCACGTTTACATAAACATGTTTTAAAAAGTACGAATTCAATTCAAATTTTCGGGTTTTTCCAAAGAAATTCCTCACAATCCAATAACTGCTGCAGCAGCAGACAAAAGAACAACGTTATGTTCCGTTCGGGAAATAATATAATATGCTTGTTAAAAACGCCACCGGCACTAATGTGGGTGGAAAATGCGGGAGAAAAATCATATCAGAAACAGATATTTTAACATCCAGATGCGTAGCCGCTTGCTTCACGCAGGAAGCGATGTTGCTAGTGCCATACGCTTGCCGAGTCTCCCCCGGAGCAGAGCTTGCTGGCGGGTCCGGGGATAATACGGTTGGCCAAAGATGCGGCCGCAAACTCTTTTTAGGAGCTCCCCCCCCTCCCCGCCAACCCTTCCACACACCCATTTCATGCTCCCTGCCCCAAACACCGTCCAACCGTGCCGCCGGGGCAAGGAAATGGGGAGCGGGGGGGACATCGAGAGGAAATACGTCAAGAAAAAAAACTATTGGCGAGAAATGTGGAGAGAAAAATAAAATGATGAAAGGGCGAATAAAGTTTTTGGAAGGGACACACACACACACACACACACACTGCCTTACACATACACAATATGAGAAAAAAAGGACTAAAAGATATATGTGTTTGAGGACGAAGTATATGTGGCAGAGAGTGCTATTCTATATATCGTGCGACTAGTGACAAAATGGGGACAATATGGGGACAAAATGGGTCGAGGGCTATAACATGAATGTACGTGACCGATAATCAATTCCTCAGAACAAATATTCGTACCAGCAATGTTTGATCAAATATTTCCAGAATAAATATGGACCTCGTGGCACAGTGTTTGCGGTGGCTTGTTAAGTGGAGTCATTAGCATTGCGATGCCGTCGGCTGGTTTAGAATGCTCGCAGGAATCAATCGCAATGTTTTCCCCACGCGCTGCGTTCCCGATGTCGAACCCCAGGAAAATTATTCGCTTCACCTCTCCAACTATCTCAAAAGTTATTGTCTCAGCAATCTCGGCGTTCCGAGACGCTTCGCTGGCTTCTTCTCTGAATTTAATTAGATTCGAGGAAATAAAATGAGAAACGTTAATTTTATGCCCAGAAAGAAATGGCACAGACACTTACGAAAACACGGAAAGAAAAAAATATGTTTCTAGTTAAAATATTGGTTCTGTATAAGTACTTAAAAAGGTTATGAGTAATTTAAACGGACTTACTTTTAGTGCCCTTAGAAACTGATTGGGCAGGAGCTCTATGCCATTACATACTAATATTATGCAGACATAAAACAAGGCGCTTTCTATAAAAGAACTCCACATTCTGCGAATGAAAAGCACCTGCAATTGAGCAAAAAAAGCAGCGAGGTCCGTGCTGTGAGCCGGTGTTGGATAGAAGTAGGTATCTTCCGGACAGTTAAGTGTTCTGTGCGGGGACTCATTGAGGGCCAGCGCCGTGGACCGTGATTCCCGCACGACGGCCGCCCATTCAGGCGTCGATTGACCGCGACGCAGGCGACGCTGCGTGGATCGGGCGCCGACTTGAAAGCGATCCGACGCCCTCCGGGCATCCGGCCGCTCAATGAACATGAATGCAATAACACCCACCTTCTGAACCAGAAGTCGCGGTCGGAGCAGAAGGCAACGCGCGCACCAGGGCATGGCGTGGAAAAACCCGGCGAAGAAATGTCGACGAGAGACTTGCGACGGAGAAATGATGTTTGAACTACTTTTTACAGCTGCTGATGGCGAAGATATATCAAAAGAATTTACTGGCATGAATATCGAAAATTCTTAAAGAAGCAAAATATATATTTTGCATGCATCCTAGAAGCATTCGGATGCCCTTTGATTGTATCTCTTCGCTGGAAATGCACCGGCGAATTTCCCTGGCAGACCTGACGGAGCGGGAAAACTAACCGTGGACGGCAAGAACACTTGCCTACAAACCGTCAACACGAGCTTGCCTTTTTCGCAGAACTAACCGCTGAATGAATTTCGCTGTGCCGAGCGGAACTGAACCACGCGGGTTGGTAAAAAAGAGAAGCAAGCGATTCTCTCGCCGAAACGAATCAAGCGTAGATCCAATAACAAGTGTGTAGATATTTCCTGAGGCCGACACGCGACCTCCGCAGCGCTGCGGTCGATGATGAGCGGCGATCGCTTCCGTCGGCCGATCCGTTGTTGTGTAGCGCGTCGATCGGCGTACACAACGCCGCCGCCGCCGCCGCCGTGGAACGCTAAGATAAAACATCGCTTTTCACGTGGCTACGGGTAAAAAAAAGTGCGAAAAAAGTGACCAATTTGTCTGTTCCGTTCGGGTAAGACAGATAGAGGCCATCAATAAGAGTAAATAGCCCACATCCACCTCTCGACCGCCAAGCGACACGGCGTCACCCTTGCCCCTGCTCCTCCCCATACCCCCCTGCACCCCCGTGGGCTAGCCCCGAGGGCGGCCGCGGGGACGTCATTATTCCGGCGCATTCAGATAGCAGAACATTACATGTCGCGCGACCGCTCAGAATTTAATGAATATAAATTTAACCGTTTTATATCACGATCCGATACTATTTTTGGTATGTTTCTCCCCAAAGCTTTCAGGACGAGGCAGAGTTGACTGCAAAAGGCAGGCGGTGGTGAAAAAAGAGAAGCTGTCTTACGGCAATAAATCCGCGGGATTTGGAGCGATGGAGAATGTGGGTACAAGTTACCTGTTCAACTTCGTGCGGCTATCAAAGAGACCTGGATGAATATTTAAGGGTGCCATCTGTCAAAATGCGTGGTTGGGGGGGGGGGGGACACGGGGGCACACGGGGGTGCGCATTGGTCGTAAGCTGCCCCTTAAGCGTATGCGTGCGTTGGTAACTAACTACAGGGTGTCAAGCCCACGTGGCAGTGTTTTATGAACCCCCGCCTGGCATATGGCGAGCCCGTGTAGCTCGCTGCGAGGGTTCACACACCCACACTCCACTGCCTTCAGTTTTCCCGACCACTCGACAGCATTTTCCGGCCGTGGAAAAAAAACTTTATCATTAAAACTTTTTCATGCGCATGTTTATCTAGAGAGGTGCACGCCGCGCGGGTATCGGGTCTCTGGAGAGATGCTGGCGGCACAGGGAGGTCTCAGCGAGATAACACCGACGAAACCCTGGTACCGACGATTAATTATCGTCCCTAATGAACATTCGTTGTTCTTCTACTTGAATGGTTGATCCAACCAGCGTCCAAGATTATTTGTCTTCATAAACTCGCGGCCACCAAGAAAAAGTGAATAAATTTCAATTACAGAAAATTAATTTCATATAAAAATTCCCGATCATTAATCTAGCCCTCTAAAGTTCACCCGAACCACGGTGACATGGAAAAAGTAATTAACTATTTGATTTATTGGCTTCGCTTGTTTGCACCATTCTTAATGATCGCGAGAGAAGCATTTCTATTTTTCATTTTGAAGCCAAAAACAGACACAAACAGGGACCTTTCATCAGGGCGGTGGAGGCGCCAGGATCCTCGACATCGCTCCTCTCTCTCAGACATCAGCAACTAAGACGGAAGTACTCCTCGGCAAGGAATTTAATCACGATGTTTTTGCAGAAAAAATCTCTTTCATTAAAGTACATAGGTATCAGTTTCGATTTTAATTAAATATTACTAGTTACTCGTCACGCCGTGAGGGTTTGGACGATAAACATGGCCACTTCCTGTTCCATGCTGTCGATTAGGAACACCAATTAAAAACGTGATCAGGCATTATGTGATAATTGGCTGGGCATTACACGGATTGATTACCGGTCCGCAGCATCAAGGTTCAACCGAACGGAACAGCGCCCAAATTTATAATTCAAGGTATATACTTGTGTAAACCGTGGATCGCGATGAATTAATCCATCGCAGGGAACACAAATCCACAAATTTCCAGTGTGTTTCTGAAAGTCAAAATGTGATACACGGAACCGGAAAACAGCTGTTTCGTGCGCGAATCTCGCGAAGCGACGGCAAGCTATGATTTCGCAGGCAGCCCCCGTGCAAATATCACCCCCTGACCAGCGCCTGTTTACCTGGTTCGTCTTCCAAACGATCTGAGGTCAGCAGAAAGTCCTCCGTCACGTCATTTAGCTCGCTCGTTTCGTATTTACCAGAAGCTGGGCCAGAGAGTCGGCCTACGAAGCAGCGAAGGCCAGAGGCCAGCGTTAGCAAGAGAATTGCCAGCGAAGCAACTTTTTTCTATTGGCTGCTGAAACCGCCGACGATAACGGCCATGATTGGCTTAAACTCGAAACAACACATCATCGAGTGCGTGTTTATCATGGTATAATTACTGAATAGGACGGTTAATAATTACTTAGTGTTTATTTTCCCTTGCTACATGTAAAATACATGCATAAAAAAGACAAGTCATATCAATATCGAATGAGAGTAACTGGCTGTTGTAAATGTCCGACACTTTTGTCTGTAAATTTTGTAGAAAAAGTCTCGTAAAATTGCTTTTAAAATATTTCCTCGGAAGTATGAAGAGTTGTCAGTGAGGGCGGCGGCAACCAGAACTCGGTTGGCAACTCCATGGCTGTCGCCTCGCTCAACGTTCCTCTACGTATCCTCCAGCCAGCCAGGGCGTAATTGCTGATGCCATCCACAGCGCATACTAATCTAAATTAAACCCGCCCCCGCCTACCGATGTTCTGAATACGGCAATCATGGAAACAATACTTGAACTGTAAGATCACGAAACCGCAGCTCCTGAGCTCTGTGTCTAATTAATATCTGCGCCGGCGTCCCAATGGCGGAGCTGCCTGGCGTAGCACTTGCCACCTCGACTTTCCGCGCGCGCGTTTCCAGGAATGGGTGGCACTCGTCGCACAAAAGACTACCTGGCAGGAGAGTACAAGAACAGCAGAAGTCCCAATACAAATATTCATATTCATTTCGTAGAAAATGCAATATCATCTCTAAGAGTACATCTCCAATATAGTACGCGATATCAACAAAACGCTTCAAGTTTTTTTAAAATAATTCAATTTCCATGCATAAAATTATGTTTTTAATTCAGACTGCGATGTTCTGAAGATTGGCCGACGCTGTAATGCATTCGCTTACTCGTATAATTGAAACAAATTAAACAGAGATATTTCAAAAGCAAAATTGTTTGTTGATAAGACACGCCTACAATGCTAATGGCGAATCAATCAGCGCGATGTTGTTTTTAGGAGAGTCTACCTCGAATAACTGGCTGGCAGCACGACGCGGGCATGCAAACAGCGATGTTTATAAACAGCCCTGCACTCTGTTGCAGAATGGCAAATTGCAGTCGTGCCAACGACGTGCACGCGACAAACGCGACAGCCACGCATCTCAAACAAGCGCCGCGAGCAGAGCCGGCGGGTCCACGTCGGCCGCCCACACCGCCAGCAACAAAACTTGCATTTGATTAAATTTCACTCGGTCGCATCACGTAATTAAAAATAAATAAAATAAAGTAATCACATGCATTGTTCAATTTCTTTTTTTTAGCCCGATGGATTTTAATTAAAATGATGAATGAAAACAAGCCATTAATTCAAATAATTTAATTAATATGAAAAACATCGTGGGATATGCCCTGGGCGAGAATTTAATTAAATCATACTTTCTCCCTGCAGGCCTGAACCTCGTGCGCACACCTATGTAACGCGTCCGCGACGAAAAGCTTCGAGTCAGCGCGCCCACCACCGAAATCCACGTGCTATTCACAAAGGACGCGTCCCCGAGGCCACCGCGCCCCTCCGGCGACACCCGAGGGCCAGACTCCCTGACAAATTAAACGCCTTAGAGGAACGGAACACGGGGAAGCGAATTAAAATTCCCACCTCATTCTTTCGACTGCACGCGCTCCGACAATGGACTAATTTCAACGGAGTTTTCCAGCGGCTCTGCGGCCGCGACGGACCATTTCCCGGCGGTGGGAAGCAGCGAGCAGCCGGCCGCAAGAATACGGGGCTCCGGCGGTCGCCTGTGGCCTGCCCGACCGCCGCTTTCCCACCGACTAATGCAGGCGTGGGGGCCGGGGGCCGGGTGGTCGAGGGCGGGGGGCTTAGCGCCAACTCCTGTCCGTCTGGCTCGCCGTCCCGCGTCGCAGGAATTAATCAAGCGAATTAGCATCGAACTTGTTTACCGCATCACAGGACACGACGCCGCGCGCCTAAACCGACCTCTTAAACGCGGCTTAACGAACACGACCGGCCGGCGGCCGCTGCGAGGGCCGGTGTTCGTGAGGGGAGGCGTTGTAAGGGAGAGAGAGAGAGAGTGGCTGGCCGCGTGCTTGGCCGCCATGTTCGTTGCGTGACAGAGAGCAAGAATGCCGTTTTTACAACATTGTTTAACTGCTCGTTGAGAAATGAATCATCCAAACAATGGAATTTCACTGTACATGATTGGGTGGTGTCATGAGATTGGAGAAAGACGATAAAACTGGCAATGAAGATTGGTTTAACACCTTTTGCAACACCGGTTTGGTTACCTGCGCCATTAAAACACTTAGATAAATGGGTGTGAGTGATAATCAGTGGTCTAGGATCATAGGACTGGAACAGCACTTCCGTGACAGTTGCTAGTGAAATAATGGCGCCCATGTGCACGGAGCTTAGCGCCCCCTAATCGGCACAGATTCCCCAAACCCGGCGCCGGACCCGCGACGGAGGGAACCCACGCGGTCGCGGGTTCGTCCGGCGATAACACAAAGAAACGCAGCCGGTTACTTTTCCAGAATATCAAGTAACAAAATATGAAACAATCTAATTTATCATCTAGTGAAAAACGTTTCGGGAAGCTCGAAAATTTCGGCCGTAGCACGAAAATGTCACGGAAAGAAAAAGGATGGGCAACATTTTGCAAGCCACACGCAAAAACAATACGCTTGGAAGTGCCTTCGCGTTCGTGTACAGCCCCACCGCATTTCCGGCCTCGAGAACATATCAAAAACAATTCCAATGCGCGGCGTTAATATTTTGCTTTCTTTTCAAATAGGGCTCATCTCTCCGGATAGCACTCACACGATCGACAAAACGAACAAGACGCGCTTACAAAAATGCAAAAGTGTCGCGCATTGTTCCTACGTGAATGCGATACAGTACGCCGGGATCGATGGCACATCGAAGACGAGTCTTTATTAACGGGCGTGCATGGAACGGGCGTGGAAATCAATGGAAAATGCCAATTCCATGGCATCGCCCAGGGCAAACCGGAAGAACGCGAGCGGGTGTGTGGAACGTCTATTTTCCGCTCGCGCTCTTTTGTGCATCGGCAACTGAGATTTACGACACGATACGATACCCCGGGTGACATCGCCGTTGGATCGCATCGCGTCTCCGTTCGGTCACTTACCTGCGAACAAAAGAAATACACGCTCAGTTCCACGGTGCACGAGAATCAGCCGAAGGTTATTTGACATAAATACACGACGGGAAGACGGGGACGAAGAATTATGACCTCACACCGATATATCGGTCCAAATATGCAGTATAGGTACATAAACTAGTTGTAGGTACTAGGATTGTGTACTAGCACTGTATTGATTGTTTTATTCCTGTCGTACAGTGCTCACATTAAGCTAGAGCTTGGTGGAGCTAAGAACTGACTATGTTTGAATTAACAAGAACTGTTTCTCTGGGGAGACGGTTCCCTGTTTAGGACCTTCGAAATGGCACCAATAGTGCCTAAAATATACAAATTAGTATGTAATTTAAATCAGTATCATTGATTAACATTTCATGGTATTAACATTGATGTCAGTATTTATCGGTAACGATGGGTTGTTATTCCTTGCCGTACTGGCAACTGTAAGCTCGGAACGCGGGTGTTCTTCAATCAGAGTAATTGACGAGTCATCAGGCCCTCAATTTTCCACCGCTATTAAACGCGAAACGTGGCTGCATAAAACGTGCACATCTCAGCACAGAGCGACGCCAAAAACACATTAGAGACAAACGCCATTAATTGAAGTAGATTAGTTATAAGCCTGGAATTACCGCAGTAACGTAAACGTCACAATGAACCATGATTGTATCACGCGAGGACGAAGTTTTCAAGGGTGCAAGGATAAAGACTTGGAGACACAACTCCTCGCGAGGCGGCGGAGGAAACTTGTAAATTGTGTTCCGTCTTGAGTCGCTCTTACAGAAAACTTGGCCCCCGAGTTTCCAGCTCACAATTCTTCAACACATAACACAGTTATGCCAGCGAACTTGATAAAGCTGCGGTGCCATTTTCCACGCTATTGTTGGAGGAGGACATAGACATAGCAGTTATATAATGTCTGGTTCTATATTATTATCTGACATCATTTGGCGAACACACAACTCAATTAAAATGCTCCAATCTTTTATATATTTATACGAAACTCTCCGAGAAATATAGCATGAAAACTTAAAAATAATGAAAAGCTCGTTAAATTCAGGAGACTAATTATATTCGTTGGAAAAGAAAACGAGAACAAAGGAGTTTTAATGCAGGGAAATGAAACATTTGATAAAATAAGCAAATATGAGATATATCTCAAAATACATTAAAGTCAAAAAACTAAATTTTGGTTCCAGAAAAATGCACTCCGAAGTAGTGTACCTCAACTTTGTACAAAAAGAGCACTTTTATTACAATTTTATATAATTCTTGGAATAGTATGCATTTTATATTGTCTTTGAATACCTCCCATCGTAAACGCGGGGTAGACGAATAAATTGAAGCAAAAAACACTGGCTGCTATTATGCTTTCAGAACCATAATGGCATATGAAAGTACGTTGAAAGACAGCGAGATAAACTCTGTGGCTTCCAATTCAAAGCTAGAGCAACTGAGTTACATAAATCGCTAAAAGAACTATTTAAAGTATCTGTGCTCTGACCATTTCACTGTCAGTTCCCTGGAAGAGTAACACTTTTCACATGGAATTCCTGCATTTGTTAGCCGTCGGGGCTGTCACTTCATCCTATAGCTGCAGCTCGATGCACCAGTAATCGAGTACGATTTCGAAGAGCGACGAGGAAAAAACCGGAGAAAAACAAAAAAAAATTAACCCAGAGAGTTTAGCGATCGCGCAGGCAACGAGAAAAGTGTCGAGTTTCGGCGTGGATTCCGCGCTTAGTATGTATCACGAACCACCGCAATGTAACTTATAACGCGTGTCCCGCCGTTTCATTAGGTGGAGCCGAAAGTAAACAAGCGGCGCTCGGCTCATCTCGAGAGTAACTCTCATTAACGCAAGTGTTGCCGCCGCGCCGTAACGTCCGACCGACGAACGAAACGCTTTAAAGTGAGCGTCAAGAGGCCGCCTCGTCGCCACTCTGCCGTCATTCCCGTGCTCGCCAATTCAAGGATCGAAATTTGTCTTACGCAAATGTCACGCAAATAAAACTACCCTCTAACTTGCTGTATATGCAAATTTAACTAATTGTAAGGAGTCAGCATTTGTAATCCCAATCTTTAAAAGAACAGGACATCACTGTGTAACATCCAAGTACCTAAATAATAAAAAAAAAGCTTCGTTTAAGTTTCAATTGAAAATATTTTTCGTATCAAAAATAGCAGAGCTTAAAATCTATGCACACTTGTACCTAAGATTCCTACAACCCTGCTTGTAAAGTAAAGATGTGAGCTTCGGTTAGCCACCACTTTAACCTGTTGGAAATCGCAATCGCACACGCGTAGGTGTTTGTCGACTGGCGCTGGCGCTGGCAGCGCTCCTCGCGGCGCTGTCGCGACCAACGCCGCGGCGACAGACACTTAACAGCAAAACTAATAAACATTTTAAAGAAATTAAAAATTAAGAAAACTGCTGTCAAAAAAGCGCGCGCGCGCACTCAAATTAATGAAAACACTAGAAAAATAGAGATGGTAGATATGTTGGGCCGTTTTTCTTAATTTGTTTTTCTTTTATACGTAAAGGAGTGTAAATGGGGAAGCCGTGTTTCCCAGAAGCAAATGGAGTCTGAGAGGAGACGCGACCCGAGAATATAAATAAGTAAATGCAGTTTGCTCAGAGGTTGTTAATAATTCAGAAGAGTAAGTATTTGAGAACGTTTCAATGGAAAGGTTAAACAGTAAAACAAATGCATTGAATCAATCATGTATTAACTTAGGTTTTGAAAATCTGAGCAGTAAAAATAGTTTTATAGGGTGTCAAGTTAAATAGAAGACATATGCATTGTACGTGATAAAGAATTTAAATGCTGAAAACTGCCAATAAATTCAGAATGCTAACATTTGCATCTCATGGCTACTAAACACAATTTGAACTGTAATTTCACTTGATGCAATCAGGAATGTGATTATACATGTACAGGCCAGGCCGGCAAGTGTAACAGCATCTAACTTTGGAGTGACCTGCATGCACTATTCCGCGAACACGATTAGATTGACCGGGGTAATTGCGTTGCACCGCGCCCGCACTATACCAGCGAGACAGAGACGAGAGTTCACCAGCCGATAAATCACCGAGAGTACAAGCCAGAGGCCGGCCGCTCGGCCAACAATCGCACATGCATAATATATCAAGCAGGAAAGGCAAGGTGTCAGTAGCCAGTCATTAGAGGTAATTCCATGTCAAGATCACACTCTCTGCCTCTGATGGAAGGCCGGGTAGCGTGTCCCCGTCCACGCACCCTCGCCGTCCCCGTCGCCAACTACAAAACATAATAACGTGTCGTTCGACGGGGCCACTAATAGCACATTTATTTACCCCTTTGCCGTGACCCGTACAGGGATCAATTTGACATTAAGGCTGGAAAAACAAGACACACACGCCTGTCTGTCTTTCATAAAGCGATTCACGCTGAAAGGCAATTTCACCGGAGCGACGCTTGTGTAGCTCAAGTTGTGTTGAAGAGGAGCGTAATAAATAAGTAGTAACAAAGCCTCTTTTCTCTACAGAAAGCAAGGCAGCCGGGGCGGGGGCGGGGGTGGGGAGGGCCTCTTCACTAATTATCAGAGGTCCTCGGTTTGAGTGAATAGAGAGATAATGAATAAGTGTGCAGCGCGAATCTTGCCGGAGGGAAATGCGCGACTTTGCGGCCTTGCGGTCTCTGATGTCAAGGCACGCCTGTAGCTCGTGGATGAGCGCGTGTGCAATTAATTCAGAGCTTGATAAGATTACTCGATTAATATTAGTGCAGCAGCGTACGGATGAAGAACAATGCAAGAGCAAGCACTTTGTTCCGAGCTATTGATTTGTGGCTATGAAGGGAAAATGCAGCCAAGAAGTTACAGTGCAGGCGGCAACTACAGCAAGACAGGGGGATGAGGGTAACAGCGCGCGGGATGGAATTATGGGGGAAGATAAGGTTGCATCGGGTGTCAAAATGCATGAGTTCAGGGACCAAGATAAAGCATTAAACCTGGCATTAAATTATAAATTATTTTACACCGTGAAATAAAACATGGTTAGCATCGGTTCGCCTTGCATTACGCTGACATAGCACGAATAAAGATTAAAATACGGAGTTTGAAAAAACTTGCAAAAAGCTACTGGAGGACATAAATGATGCCCCAGTATTCACATATAACGTTCATATAAAAAGCTCAAGTTTTTAAGCCGGATTTCTTTCTCGCTGATCGTAAAAAGAGTAATATTAAAATTCTCCCGGGGCATTTTCTATGTTATCGGAATCAAACCAAGAGCAAACAGTTGTATGTAAATATCCGTGCCATTCGAACACGGAGAGATGAAACATAATAATGTTATGCAGAATTTACAGGGTATACACGGATGTTCATCAAGATAAATTGCCGCCCCAGATATTTTCACAAATTACAACGGGTGGAAAATGTTGCGCACTCTGGGTAAAGCACGCGTGACAAAAGTAGCCCAGACCACTCGACTGGTGTTTAGTTTTCCAAGTTTGTCTAGTATCAAGATTCAAGACGTTAGAGGAAACCGAGTTCCGTTCTCCCCATAATTTCATCCCCTGCGGTCCTACGAGGGTACTTCATACTGCACAATTACCAACACTAATATCTACTACCCATGCAATTCGTAACGATGCATTACCATGCAAAACCCAATATCCCACCACTTGCACCAAAGTAACACACCAAATACGCAATGGCATCGCAATACCCGGTGTACCACCCAATGTACACCTAAACAGTGCATAAGCCGCACTATAACCCTACCCTATACTAACACTAACCCAACGCAATACCAAAGCAAATGATATCCCACCACTTGCACCAAAGTAATTCACTAAAACCTACCCAAAAACACTCCAAATACGCAATAACCCGCAGCACGCAAGTCGATGCGTGCAGGTCCTGTTCAAGCATGCAGAACGCGACGCCGCCACGCAACTGATGAGCACAATGCCGAGTGCAAGCGCAGAAATTAACAAAACGATGAATTATTCCAACGAGTCATTAAAACCAGATACATTTAGAAATGAATCCATTGGCCATACACAAAACTAAACAAAACAAAACAACTCTGGCAGTGTGTATTTGTTTTCCATACACTTCAAACACCTGTTCGCGTTCGTGGCAGTAAAAACCCCGCCCATCCCTATACGCAAACAGAACGCGTGATATATAATCAAGTTTGTCTGCGCCACTGCAAACTGTAGCAACACCATAACGTGGTTATGATCCAACAACCTCCGCATAGCTGCACCAGTGGGGGAGCGGGGTCTAAATAAACAACCACGGAACACTGTAGCTCGAGTGTATATAGTGCCGACCCACCCGCTCAACTAAATTAGATACAATTCAAGTGTATATATATATATATACGTATATACGTATACAGGACCAAGAAGCTTACATAAGATCCATCCAGCTTCGCACAGAGTAGCCCCTTTCCCCGCCACCCCCGGGGGGTGGTAACATTCAGGGGTGTGCACAGAGCACGACACATCCGTCGTGCGCCGTCTCACGCACGGCCGCCGTGCCAGGTTACACACCCCTGACGGAATATATGGCTTCAACATCCAGCCTCCCCCTACCACCCCTAGTTGATCCATTTCCTACAGCCACCCCCGACCGACAAAACTCGTCACCTTAACTCGATTCACCTCCGCACGTCGGCGTCGGCGGCGTCGGCGGCGGCGTCGGCGGCGTCGGTGTCTCGTTTCCTGAAATTCTCCACCGCCATCTCGTTGCTCACTTTCCTCGTGGCGTCGCCGTCGATCCCGTCTCCACCCTTCCGTGTCCCTGGCCTTCCAAAAGCCACGACACGTGGACATCACCACTTTCTTTATGAGCTGCAATGTGCGGTTATCTGGAGCACCGAGCTTTTGTCAACGGGCTGCTGTCATCTGCTGGCTCTCCTCGTTAAATGCGAATACTTGCAGCGGAGTTGCACGTGTTCTGTTCCAGAAGAAATTTATCGAATTGGTTCCGTAACATTATTGCAGAATTGAGCATTATTCTGAACTATTGTTTCGCGCAATTTCCGTTTCAAGATTTAAGCGTCGGCTCCGTCGGGGATTTAAAACAGTGCCGGAGAAGAACAATGGATTATGTGTATATATAATATTTAGCAACACACACACTCTGTGAAACGCTGTAAGCTGTAGGGATTAGCACATTCCGATACTTGTGCAAATAATGATTGAATAAACAAGTGGTACTATATCAAAAACAAGATAATTGCATGCGCTAAAAATTGTATAAAAATTCTATTTAATTAGAGAAACGCAAGGCAATGACTCCACGAGATTGCGATCTAGCGCAGCAACTCTTTGCGGGGTCCGCATCTCAGCACAAACACGCGCGGATTTTCCCTTTTAGTACCCGACGCCGCAGCGGAGATAATATAATCCAGCCCCGCCGAGCGCAAATATCCTTGCCGTTTATTTGTGTTTATGGATTTCAGCTAGAGCACCGAAATAAGACGAAGACGTCGACGACAGCAAATATTGGAACTGCAGAATAAGCGCTTGCTTTGATTAGCTACTATTGTAATACCTGGGGGGGAAATGTGCCCACATCGTAGATCTCCCCAGCCGCCCGAAGATGCCACAGCCGGCGTGACCAAGAGCCGAGCACGTCGCTTCGTAAATGCACTCATGCTTTAATCAGCGCGTTGCATTATGCAGCCCTTTCCTCCGCAGCTTCGCCCAATTACAGTTCGCACAGCGGAGGGTGGCACCGAAAAGCCGGCGCCCTGAGCAAAGCTAGTGGCGCGCTGTCAAGTGTTCAACTGTTTCGGCGCACAGCGTCTCATAAACAGCCGTGCATGCAGAATGCGCGGTTTAATTCTTACGTCGGAGCAACTCGCGCTGTAGAATTTCTTTGCGGTAAACATGCCCGCGCAATGTAAGACGTCTGAGAAGTTTCACGGGCGAAACCGCGGCGGCGGCGGCGGCGACGGCGGCGGCACCCGGCGTGTGCAGGTGTTGTGTGCCCGGTTTAATTAAATGATCGAACGTGGGCGAAAAGTTAATATCAGTTACGCGCGCTCGGTCGCTTTTTTTCCGGAAAATCAAGCGCGTTTCGCGTGCAGCCCGAACGGGAGCGCGCCGGAAAGGAAGCGATTTTTCCCCGAGCCGAGCCCTGCGCCCGCGGAAATGTGTTGGCTACTAATAAACATAATTCAGTTTAAAAAATGGCGAAGCGAACCTCGGATTGCAATTTCTCGCGCGGAGCGATAGGATATTGATCATTGTCACCTTACGCGCTGCAAATGAGATTTCCATTTGCAAATTGCTTTTCTGAGTGTCGAAGATCGCGCGGCTCAATGAGTTAAATCCAGACGCAAAGTGCAATAAACCTCAAACAAGTCAAACCGAACGGCACAATGCTATTAAATTATAAAGATCAATAGATTTGCAATTCAAGACTGACTTCACGTCGAGTCAAAGTTTAAGCAGAATTTCGTTCTCGTTCAAGTTTGCGGAGGGCTGAGTTGAAGTTGATGGCAAATATTCGACGATCTATCTCGCTATCTAGCTCCACCGACTGCTGCTAGACGCCGAACGAGCAACTTGCGTGATGGCTGGAACGCCACAATAAACATTTTACTCGCCGAGATGGAACGTCAACAAATAAACGATGCAATTCATAGCCAAACTTTCGATATCGTACATTTACGCTGCCTAGCGGCCGGGGAATTAAAGATACTACCGAGCGACGCAATGACTGATGCGATATGTAACCATCAAAATGGCTTTTGGAGTTGGATACTCGACATTAAAATGATCCTCCGAAAGTCTCTACATATATATTTATACTCGGTTTCTTTCGCTTCGACGTTCCAAAAATTATTTAGATGTTCATTCCGAAATCCTCGTCGAAAACTCGAGCGTAAATCTCGGAGTTTTTTTTTACAGCTGTATGGAGATGCAAATTAGAGTGTATGAATGTAAAGGCGGATCGCTGATACATAAGTAACACTTCCTACGCTTTTATGAACAAATAAACCGAATTAGCAAAATAAACACGTCTATGGTGTGAAAAAGAAGTAAAAAAACCCAAGAGGCCCGGCTTTTTATACAATGCACGGGCCGAAAATAAGAGAGATGGAAAAAAAGGGCGAGCTCCATGGAAAGTTGTGTACGTAGCGCACACCGAGCCAATGATGCATTATGATATATCCAGCACGTGTGTTGAAGCTTTAGCCCAGCAATTAGCATACATTCCCTTGTAACCCACTCATCACCGACCCAAACAGAACACAGTGCGTAAATCATACCACTGGATTACCCAACTTAATTTGAATGTATTGTATATCCAGGGGCGGTAGAGGATAATAAATTAACTGTGCGTACAAAATAGAACAAGCTGGTTAAACCAGTGTTTTAACTAGTTACCACAAGCTTGAATTACAGAGTCATTTTTAATAGAACAACATCGAAATAGAGTTCGACGATGAAAGGTTTGGTAAGTGTTTGAGCTTGTAACGTAAGATCGTTAACATTCAGCGCTGCTTGAAGAATCGTTGGCCGGTTGTCCTTGAAAGCTGAGATTTTGGTTCGCAAGAGCTAGCAGTGTTCAAAGGCAAACAATCGTGGCCGGGTCACTGTTCGATCACTGCTAGCCATTCTACACCAAGCAACGAAGGTACGAAATCACGGTGGCACGACGTCCATCTCTGACCGGGAAAAGCGAGAATTATTTACAGCCTCGAGCCCGAATCCAAA
Source organism: Nemurella pictetii (assembly GCA_921293315.2). NCBI lineage: Eukaryota > Metazoa > Arthropoda > Insecta > Plecoptera > Nemouridae > Nemurella > Nemurella pictetii. The sequence goes on along the minus strand of OV121118.1, from coordinate 5,501,340 downwards.
TTGTTGAAACAAAACCACACAACTCGGCGCGGCCTTCATTGATTTCAAATACGAGAACCGGCAAAAAAGGAGGAAACACAGCAAAAAAAAAACACATCAAAGCAATGACGTCTAACTAGACATGTTTCAGTCTATAAAACATAATACCAGCATCGTGCGGTCCAGAGGCCGCGGCCTCGTGCATTCCTCGCGTCTCGACGTCGCTAGCTCTCAGCGTGCTCTCCCCCGCAAAATGTTTAATTAAATTAATTGAAAGTTTCAAGTGTGTTGCATGCGCAACGTAGTCGCTCGTGTTTCTCGTGTGTGTGTGTGTGAGTGTGAGAGTGAGAGGGAGGGAGAGAGGGTGTGACGAGACGGGCGACCCACGTGCGGTCACTTTGCGCTCACCAATAAATTCGATTCCTTTGCCCCGCGGCTAATTCCATGCTTGGCCAATTTGGGACGAGATGAGCACGTCGGAGGTGGGGGGTGCGGGCGGATGGGGAAGGGGATGGTGGCAGAGGGCGCACTAGACGTATATAATATATATACCTACAGTACGGAAAGCAAAACCACATACGTAGCTAATGAAAAATACAATCCCTAGCGGCGTATTATCAGCAAGGGGGCACGTGTGAATATATTTCATTCGTCTGATGTGAAAATGTAGCGAAAACAAATAATTGGAAATGTATTTCACTTTTAATGCGATCGGAACGTGAAATCGCGTGGGAAGTGTAAGCTGGTGGCGCGCTGGCAGACTGAGGCATTTGTTATCCATCAGCATGTGTAGACAAGGAGCCGTGCATAATGCTGCAATCAATAAGTTTCATACCGCAGTTTAACATGTGGAAGGATGTCGGAAATAGATTTCATGTGTTTGTAAGCGTGTTAAGTTTTCAGCTCGTAGAAGTCAGTGCAGAAAAATTGGCTTCTCGACAAGAGAGAATTCAATTTCCGCCATAACAGGCTAAAATATAAACCATTTGTACCATAATTCAAAAGTTTAAAATAGGTGAGGGCGTCGACGTATAGCATCGAATTGATTTACCGGCCAACTTCTAGAAGCAAGCCGCAGAGAAAACACGGCTCCTCCACTAATAACTCTCACCATACCGCCCTGAAGGACCATGAATAAAAGAAGACAAGACCAGATAACCGTTACGTAGCATTGAAGTGCAACACGATGAAAAAAAAAATGGTTCAACATTTTCAGCCTAGACGCACCCCGCAGAGCAAACTCGGCTCCACCACTTACAAAAATGATTTAAAGCTCAATTTAGCGGAACGGTCGCTGATTACCTCCATGTCAAAAAACCTCATAGCGAAAGTATCTAAATTAACTCGCGCTTAACTGCTAAAAATGTGTCGGAAAACAGAAATCAAGATTCAGATAAATAGTAATAAAAACTCGCGTTGTCCAAGTTATGATTTCCACGACAAACTACAAACAGCCCGCAGAGCTAACTCAGTGCTACCTCGCAAGTCGCAACTGAATTAATTATCCAGCCCACAATGAGGAAACACAACAGCATTAAGACTAATTTCATCTACGACATACCACATTAATACCAAAACTGAATTCCAGAACAGTACAAATAAATTTCCAACTCCATGTACAGAATGCAGCCTGCAGAGAAATCGGGCACCACCTTGAAATTCAGTAATTATCATTATTAACCATATGAGGTATAATAATTACCACCATGGAATTTAAGCGCGGCATTTTAGTGGGTGAAAGCATGTCACAAATTTGAACGGTTCACAAAAGCGCAGCAATTGAATGACATGCACGAAAGTAATAAATAAAATTTGATATTCGGGTTTCAAGTAATTGTTATCGACTGTATGTAGCTAATACGCGAAAAGAAAAATTACGGCTGACTTAAAGGTGAATCAAATCGGTGATAAGTTTCACATTTTTGACAGATTTTGTGCAATGGTTTTTAAGAAAACCTGCTCATTAAAAAGCTTTCATGCCTCGTTTGAGACGTTATGACCTACAAATCTACCTATATCAGTAAAGTTTTCCTGAAACTCAATCTCAAACAAACCTATAGCCACACATCGCTTAAGCCCCTGAACGCAACCCGCAGAGCAAACCCGGCTCCTCCGCGAATCTCAATCAATTCCCCATCACAACGCGCGAAGACAACCGAGTTAAGATGAATGCCATCTCCGATACAATCATCCGGCAACAATGGACGCTCGGAGGTGAGAGATAAATCAGTCGGCGGTGCGAGATGCGGAGACCACAGAGAGGCTTATCCGTCAGTTATCTTCTTGCTGGCGCTAACCACGACATTCATTACGACCCTTCCTTAGACCAACTCGCCCCCTTATTTACGTCTTCGCCTCGTCGTCCATCTATCGCCGGTAGAGCGGGCAGTGCATAATTCAGGCTCGGAGTGAATGCTGGAGGCATGCTGGTGAACACGCTACACCGCGCAGCAGGCGGTCTGAAGGCAGGGTTTCGAGCCCCCTGCACGAGTCGTTGGCAAATCGAGACCCGTGAATCATCGTCGCCGGTCGTGGTATTGTCGTTTACTGGGAACACGGTCGGCGAAAAGGACGTATAGGTCAGTGTCAAAGCCGATTGAAGTCCGTTTTATTTTGTTGCTCGTGTTTGGGGGTATCGAGCCTTTAGATGAGTTATGAGAGTTGGCGTTTAGATATTTCTCAAAGAGCAGACGCCGGGAAACAAAAATCTGTAAGTCTAATATTAATTTTGAGCACACTCAAAGGAATGGACGCCTAAAATCTGTGTGGCTTTAAATAATAGCGTTATAACATATACACGATAGTAACCACTAACGAAATTAAAGTGTTATTCACAAATGGAATTTAGGCACGCATGAGCAACGAAGGGGCGCGTGAATTGCACCAGCATTATTTGAACATTTTCCAAGAAAAATACTTCTTTTTGTGTAACTTATCAGACGGGAGGAGGCGCTAAGGATCAACTAACTATTTTTCTTTTGTCCATTGTCCGAGAACGAGACTGATTTCCAGAAATTGAACGCTGAAATGAAACCGTCCGGAGAGAAGAGGCGAAAAAAAAAAACACGGTTCCATTCTCATTTCTGTGTTATTGGCTGTTTATCTGTCAGTTACATCCAAGCTGTTTTATGTCCCTTGTCATTTTTAAGTTCTAACCCGTCAGTTTTATCGTTCCATTGTCTCATCCATCATGGCCACGTTTGGCCTCTAGCACTATGACATTGACATCTGTGTTATTTATTGGCTTAACGATTCACTCCTGATTCGCAGACGTTATTAATAGCGAGGTTCGCTTCCGACAGACGAGCTGCCAACCCCTGCTCAATACATCGCTCGTTCGCTCGTTCGCTCGTTCCCCCGTTCACCCGTTCGCCCGTTCACCCGTTCGCATCCCCATTGATATTGACATCTCAACAGACGAGAAATTCGTTTTTCTAATTCTCGTGTGTTTTACTTGCGTAGACTAGACAGCGGCTGTCATTTAGTTCGGCGACGTCGTCCGGGCTGAGTGCGGGTCAGCCGGGTTCAAGATCCCTGGAGCCGGGATGCTGAGTCGAACAACAAGACGACGAAGACAGTACAGAAAGCTATTTCCGTTTCTTCCCTGTTTGTGCTAGCGAGATAATCTGTTAATTACAATGATTTATGATGGGAATTGCGTGCCAAACGTTTTGATCGCTTAACAGTTATTAATTATTTAATGCGGAAATACACCTGCAGCTGTCAGCTTTTATACAAAACACCGAAAATGTTTTCTAAGTGGGCGATGCGATTTGTAATGTAGCGTTCATATCATCAACGTCGCGTTAGTTGTGATTCCATAAGCACGTTTATTATTTTCAATTATTCACGAGGGAAAGATAAAATCAATCAACATGTTACAGTGTTTCGTGCTGCAGGTACTCCCTGGCGTTGTTTGCTGCGCGACCGATAGCCAAGACACTGAAAGAACTGCATCAATCATTTTCCCCGAGCACGTGGCATAAAGAAAGGCAGCTCTAACAATACAACCACCAACGCACTTCGGGATAATGTTCATGCGAACAGCGTTTCGTACTTGTCAAGAAACGCACAGCCTCGTGTTTTCTTCTACAAGGAATTTCCAAAAATTAGTCCTCGAGGAATAATAATATCGGTGTAAAATTTCTGGCTAAGCGAGCGAAGGCAGGGAGCGCGGATCTACCGCCGCGCGGGGTGGATTATTTACCTACCCTGATTCACGCATGACTTGGCCGTAATGGAAGGCTTAAAAACACAACAAGGAAGACGGAGCCGGATTACATTAACGCTGCATTTATAACGCGAGGAGACAGCCAACCGACAAGGTATCACATTTTCCACCCCCTGAACCACCCCCGGGGCTGCTCGGAGTTCATAGTTGACGCTTTTCGGGGATATTTAGAAGAGTTGCCTATCTGGGTACGACTCGCTTACGACTTTTTATGACACTTTGTTAAATTCACTCTTGCGAAGGCTTTTGGGGACATGATTATTATAGCCAGAGGCTTAAGCGGATGCAAAAAAATATTTTTGAGCAGTTTATTTAATTCATGATTCTGTAATATTCCTAACAGAGTATGAAATTGATTGAATTGCAAATTTATCTTAATTTATCAACGATTTCTAGCTCAATTTTATAACTGTACATAATTGCCATGGTATGACGTATCAGTATCTTGTTTATTGTGATATTCTCAACAGACTAGTTCAGAACATAATGTATGTTCAAGCTTCGACGAGGGAAACAATTTAGCGACAACTTTAAGTTTCCAGTTTCAAACAAACCAGAATTAAAAGCGGTAACCAGAGAAAGTTCAGAAAACTACATAACAACAACGTAATCATCATCTATTTACAAAGACGGCATTTTCGAAATCTTTTTCAGGCCGTTCTCCCTTGTATACATACACGAGCGGTTCATAATTCAAAAAAACAGACGAACACGCCTGCGAATTTGCGTCAAAATGTTTACTAAAGAAATACAACAGACGCGCGTTAAATCCTTCTTTATGCAAAGCTGGATTGTTTGCAGAGAGACTAATAAACGAACGCATCGGAGCAAAAGTTGGAGGAGTCAAATTTGTATTTGTCATGAGGGAACGTGCGACAGAGCACCGTGTAGCTCGCAGCTAGTTCTGTAGAGGGTAGAGTGTTGAGGGTTGAGTGTAGAGTGCGGTATACCCTCAGCAGCGAACGAGTAGCTAGTGGATAAAGCTATATAGGCGCCGCCGCGTATCAAGCTCTCACAGGGTCGTGAAGGGTAGAAAGGGGAGGAGAGGTCGGAGGCGGCAGAGATGCAGCATTAATACTCATCAGTCACTTTCGTGTAAAACTTCCGCGTTTCATTACCAACACAATATTAAAGTAGGTATATTTTCGCGCTCCGACACAAGAAAACTCAACCGAAGTTTTTCCATATAATAATTCACCCAACATTTTTACATCCCTTCCATCCATCCACGAAGTAGTTAACCAAGTCGAGCGCGAGCCCGCACAAAACGAATTGCTTTTTTAAGCCAACTTAGCGGATAATTATTTTAAAATAATTAATCTCTGTGCTCATAAAGTTTACAGTGGCCTTAAATAGAAAAAACGCATTAATTTTCCGAAATCACTGGCCGCCGTAGGTTCCTGCCTAAAGGTTCTTGCATCAGCCGAGCCGGAAGGATCCCAGCCCCAGAGACCTATACAGATTGACGCCATCAAGGCGACTCCATCAACGGAATCCAACTTTTTCCCCTGGAATCGCTGATCGAATCAAACTAAATCGAATCGTATGACGTTGAATGGATGCCTATCACATTCACACATAAAATATGATTTCACGAAAGTGCTTTTATTAAACAACGCGCCCGGGCGCGGAAGTTACGAGCTTACCGGATGAATAATAGCAGGGGGTGACTTTCCTTTTACTACCTGAGATTTATCTCAACTAAATTGACAATAAAATGTAACAAGTTTAACAACTGAGATATTTCACCGTGTTATACAGAGATGGCAAATATTATTACGTCTGTCCAATTTGACGAGTGAAATTTGAATTGTTTTCGCTGAACTGCTGCATTATTCACGAGTGTGGGGACATAATCTAGGCAAGGTGACGCGAACAGGCAAGCAAGCAATCACTTGCACACAGTCCCGACTCCCGACACACAATTATGCAAAGCACGCGAGGCTGCAAGACGCGCGGCCTAGAGTATGTTGCAAAACAGCGCGCAAAGCGCCACGCAACTTGCAGAATAGAAAGAATCGTGTCGCACGGATCGCGAACAGCGATCGGCAATCAACGGCGTGGTGTGCGAATGCGATGAGCAGACATGAGCGTTGCGGCGGGGTTACGGCAGAGTCGATGTGCTTACACGCAGGGTTACGGCCGAGGAGATGTGCTTACACGCAGGACAGCCGGCGTATGGTGAAGGCGGGACGTACTCTAGCACAACGCATTGCACGCGCTTCGCTGGCCCCGTCGCAGAGGAGCCAGGTTTCCGAGTCAAGACTCAAGGACAAGTGGTGGGCGTGCTGTCGTCACTTGCTCCCATTCGTCGCTTGCCACTGACATGAAAGAAACTTCGAGACGAGAGCAAACACTGAGTATATCTCTAAAAAAGGAAAAAAGTTTCAAAGTAGAAATTGTTGAAGGTACGGTATATACTTATTTTTATCATCAATGCTATTACCATCTTCTAACGCGGTAGTCAATATTTTCTAAAGCAAGAGAAAATATGAGCTGGGAAAGTAAGAAAATACTTTCAGGAATAAATTTTGCATTCAAAGTTGGTATACAAGTACGGTTAAATTAAATTTCGTCGTCTTCATTATAAGACGCAATAAAATATCTGGAACGCGCCTATTTCAAGTACATACGCAAAATTCGAATATCGCACACTAGAAAGCTAGAAGTCCACGAGCTGCTGCAATGGAGTAATTGCTTTGATACAAAACAGCGACCACTCAACGAGCCCCACGGGTCCCCGGCGCTCGGACGCGAAACGAAGTTTAAAGTATGGCGAGTAAATTATTTTGATTTGCAACCACTACAGTGCAGCGCGTCCCTTTGACTGCACCGCGCGGCGCTTTAATTATGCCCGTTCGGCGTCCGTCAATTAATCTAGGCAAACAGGCTGCGTGACTCACCGCGACCTGACCCGCGGACGACGGCCCTGGTCGGAGAGCGGCCATCACCGCACGCTTGTGCGGCAAACACACACGGCGTAGCCCATGCCTTTACTCTACATTATAAGCTTTCTAGCCGATTTTACCGAGTTTTTTTTTAACTCTCAAGTTTTAATCCCCAGAAACAAAAGAAAGCAATAATCTCTGATGGTAAAAACAATTTTATCACAGAAATATCACTTAACTGCGAGCGATAAAGAACTGAAGCCGGCTTATAATGCAGTGTTTACAGAAAAGTTAGCAGCAAGATTTAAAAAAATGTTTTTGGAAAATTAACCCCTAACTAAAATATGTAACAAGCTAAGCTGAGCTTAGTCTCAAAAAGCGTATGTATGAAGAGAAACGCACAAATTAACCGATGGCTAAACGCTTCCCTCCAATACGTTGAAGTACAACACAAAATCTCCCTAAAAGCAGATCGATATTCAACAAATAAACCGCGTGCAAACAGTTATTTCATCCGGCTCTCGCAGGTCCTTTCCACCGAGATCGCCTCTCCTCTCTCTCTCTCTCTCTCTCTCTCTCTCTCTCCCTCTCCCTCCCTCTCCCTGCAGCCTGGCGTTGGCGTCACCTGAGCGGAGAGCGACTCTCCTGCTGCTGCTGACAATCGTAGCGGGTATTAACAGCAACGGCCGCTCAAAAGCAAATGTCGGGCATCACCGGATTACCTCCACTTGACAATGTTGCAGGCCACTCGCATAACAGGGTGAAGGGGTGGCCAACAAATGCGCATTGTCTTCGTCATTAACGCTCCTTGTATGCACTAAGTTTACGTTCAGCCCTCGAACCATTCTGGATCATTTGAACGTTGTAGCCTCAACAACTCAATGGTGTAAGACCGTGATTTTCATTTACACATCTCAATTTTCAATAATAAAAACCAATCTCTCTAAACGAAATAACTTTGCCATGTGATAATAAAATGTGGGATCTTCTTTTGATAATTGCAAGCTGCTTTTCAGAAGAGAGATGAATTCAAGCTGAACAGCACTGGCTTATTGAGGTCGAAGTACGTACGTAAACCTCAAAGTCGTTTTGCAGACTGATTTTCTACCTAGCCTTAGATTTGCCCAGACTAATTACTTCCAAAATTAGCAGACAGTCGTAAATTAAGTGTGCAGAATTTCAGCGATCGCAGGGCAAAGATGAGACAAGAAGCTCGCATAGCGAGTCGCCGGCAGATCTCACTTAGCCGGCGCAATCTCGACGGATTCGCGGAGGCTGCGGTTGGATCTGAGGCCGGCTCGCAGCGACGCGAAGATACCTGGCCATAACCACCCTTCACATTGCATGTGTAACCAAGTGGAAGGACGGCGGCGGTCAGTTTGAACCGAGGTACCAGAGAGATACTCGCCACTCGGTCGAGATGAGTGGATCAGAGTCTATTTTATAAACTGATTATCAAGTTAGACATTACTAATTGAATTGCCTGATTGAATTAGAACACATGCATCAGTGGTGTATGCGGGGGATTTGCAGCACTGAGAGCAGAATTTACTTGATACCAACCCTTAACCACATCTCATCATGGTTCTGACACTGTTGGTAAATTCCTCGGCGCAACAAGCCCACGCATACATTCCAGCCCGACTCTCGTACGTCCTCATCCCGGTTGTCGATTCCAGATTCATCCCGAGTACACAACTAAACGTGAACGACATCAGTAAGCCGTGCGACTCCCGATAGATTTTCCAGCCCTTTTCCTCGACGTTCTTTTCCAAACACAATTCATTTATATCATCAGCGCGCATCTTTTGTTCCTGGCAAGAAGGCCTAATCGCATGTCTATTGGTTCTATCTCCAGGCCATGTCCTGAAGAGAGACAGAGAGCGAGGAGAGCGGTGGGATATTGCAGCATCCAAGGCAGCAGCTCGAACAATCGCAGCTACCAAATTCAATCAACTAGTTGTGAGCGACTGCAGAGCTGTTAACTTTTCGACTTTATAACTCCGGTGGCCAAAGGCAAGCTGCGGATGCTGTCCTCCTCGGGCTGTTAAAAGTTATTGCATTCATTACCGAGTCGTCAGATTCGTTGTCGTGGCGGCATCATATGCACACATGCGCCTGTCCTGGGCCGGGGACGGGGACGGGCCCGAAACCCGCGCGGCGGAGCACTGCGCCCTCCGCGCGAAATGTAATTTCGACAACATTCATGACAATGAAAACTTTTGATCGAGTTTAACCAAAGTTTTACGCTCGACTAGAAGATGAAGTAAGGGACTCGACTCCCGGGGCAAGGAATTACTTGGCCCGCGCGGTAAATGTTGCGTGATCGCCAAACGGCACTCACATGAGAGCTCAGTTTAAAGTCGCATAAAATAAGATGAAATTTAACGGCGGGGACAACATGTGAAGACGTTAGGAGAGTATTGAACAGTTTGACGGCCGCCGCCGCCGCGTTTTTATGCCGCCATTCGCATAAACTCAGCGTCGCACTAAATTAAAAACCTTAACGTAACTTTAACAGTTTCATCCGCATAAAAACGGAGATGTTTCTTGTAAAAAAAAACTCCCATGAAAATTCTCAAAAGCAATTCATATCTGGCGAGTAAAAAATGTCCCAGATCTTATAAAAGAAGCTGTCCTAATTTATGAACCTTTTTTTTACCAGCGCCGCCGTTTCGTAATTGTACACGGCAGGAATTTTCTGATGCTGTTCCGCATATTCTTTTTGCGGTCATTAAGGGATGCAGCGTGGTTTTTGCTACCCCCAAAGAATATAGGATAAAAGATATTCCCATGGCGGTCGCGTCGAGCAATTGGACAGCGATTACAATTGCGATCTGAGCTCGAACGGCGCCCGACGCTCGGCTAGCGCTGCTGCTAAAATGTAGCTAGAGATTTCAATTATGATAATCACTTCATGCCGACGCCAGCGACGCCTCTCACACATGCGACGCCGACGCCACCGACGCCGCCGCCGTCGTTATGAAGAGCTGTGTATGAAGCCGGAAGTGCCGTCGCGTCGCTACACGAACAAAACTGACCGTAAATCTGCGCGCGCGGCCAACTGGCCAGGAAGTTCTTATCACCAGCTCGTGAGCACTGGTGCAGCGGCGGCGGCGGCGGCTATCAGAGGAAGCTGTTCATCTCGCGAGACGCCCCGTGAATCATGGCTAAGGTGTTATACTCTCGCTACCATGTATACAGTTCACCATTGCATGGCCACACCGCAATAACTTTACAAAGGGGATGTGATAAAGTTGCGATTCACGATCTATGTATAATTAAAGCATGACGCTCACCGCATTCAATAAATATTATTTAAATCCTGCCACTGACGTCTGTGCAAGCAAACGTGGCTCAATGGGAACAATTGATAGTAAACCCAGCTTGGTTGATTGGTTTCGACTTCTATCTAATTGGCATAATCATGTAGGCGGGTAGGTATAAATGGTCAGCTATTGTAGCATCTACATCGGGCTGCAACGCCGAGTGTTGGCTGCCACCTAATGAATTAGATTTTCCCTTTGACGGCAGAGAATATACGCACAATAGGCTATTCGAGCGCCGAGCGTGATGTTCAGCCCGGGATAATAATAGAACCACATCTGTCAACTCGTCCGCAAACGTGGACATTACCGATGTACTCATAACTAATTGGGGTAACGTATTTAACTCGATATGCTTAGGGGATTGAATGAAGAAAGGCAATTGGAGATCGGAGGTGAATCCCCTGACAGCGTAGGGGTAGCTGGAATCAGGTCACGCCACGGACGAGTAATCCAAGTGCTGGACACGGCTTGTTTTGCAGCATCATCGGCCAGTCTCATGTCTTTGTGCAGCTGTCCCGACGACAGGAATGAAGGCGGTTAGTGTCGGTCAAGAAAGGAATAATGCGATATCAATGCCGGCTGCTTTCTTCGCCGCGAATTGACGCCAGTTGGCGAGATGAAACAGCACGATTGGAGACGCCGCGCGATCCGGTAGTTTATGTTGGCTGCTGCAAGAATGTGAGATCCAAGATGCGAGGACATCGTAACGGGACAACGCGATGCAGCGCCGGTAATGGAACTGGAAGACGGGAGACGGTTATTGAAAATCGAATATGACCCAGTAAGTTTGCAAACGAAGAGTTGCCATGCCTTATATTGAAAAATAAGTTTCAATTCAATCGCAGTGATAGCTAGAGCTTGCGGTGTTTTCTTTGCGTTGTTTTTTAATGTGCCACGATGTGAAAATGTGTCTTTCCCTTTGCGGTCACGAGATCTTCGAGGAAACTGTAAGAATTCGCAATTGGGTGAAGTTCTTCGTCGTATACGGAAAGAATATGACATTTTCTCTGCAGAGTTATTGTTTCGAAACGTCATTTTCAAAGATTCGCCAAGGGACAGAGAAAATTGGTAAGAAGAAAAGCGGAGAGATGCTGGCGGCAGACTCGCGCATCTTGTGTGCAGTGGCAGAGAGCAGAGTTATGAGTGACAGACGATTCCCGCGCTTTTTATCGCAACGCAACGCGCGGCCGCCGAGCGAACTAACTGCGGTGGAGGTGCCGGGTTCAGAGCCGGCCACCCAAAGTTTTCGCCCGGGTGTTTTTGCATCGAGAAACTTTTCTATACATTCCCGTTTCTCTTTCGAAACTAAACGTTCAGCAGAAAGAAAAAGGTCGCAAGAAAATGAAATGTGAAAATGGTAATTATATTTTCTTAGCTTTAATATTTTTCCCAGAAAAAGGAAAACAAACTAGATTAAATTAAATTAAATTAAATTAGAGAAAAGATATTCACCGGATATTCCGATAAAGCCATACCAATTTTTACATTACAGCATAAAAAAATGGTTAACATACACGAAAATGTAACCACATTGTCGAAACCGATTTCCAATCGAGGGGGTGGATTTTTATTTACATTCACTCCGAGTTAATTAACATCAATAATTCGTTGTCGGTGGACCAAGTGCTCTAAAGGTTTGCTTTTCTGACTCATGAAAAATGTACGCACGTGGCCAAGTGTTTGCTAGCCTGCAATTCGGCCGACTTCCCCCGATGCGATTGGCTATTGGCTACAGGCAATATACGTTACCCTCCCCCCCCCCAACCACCCATCACCCTGCTCACACCACACACACACACAAAAAATAGCTGCGCGGACTCGCGTGATCCATTTCTCCCACAACTCAAGCGAGATCATTATTCAATCAGCACATTGTTGCGAGCAGTCGCCCGCCACCCCACCCAGCTGTGATTGCTTCAACCCCCTCCCCCCCCCCCCCCCAACGAGTTCAGCAAAGACATCTCCAATTCGCAAAGAAGCGCGTCTCTTCACGCGCAACGCCATTAAAATGCAAAACAGCGCCGGCGAGTGCAGCCGCGGCCAATAAATACACGCGCGGCGCGGACCACTTGTGCTCAAGTATTTATCAAAACCCCCGTCCAACCCCCGTCCAACCCCCGACCCCCGCAAGTGTCCCCTGCCGACCTCACCAATGCATGCACCGCGCGCAAGACGCAAGCAAACACTTGTCGGGCACCGACCGTAGAGAACAAAAGAACAATCTCGTGTACGCGCTCAAGCGATAAACTTTCTGATTGGCTTGCCACTCACGTTATATTGCCTACGTAATGAGCCAATTAATTACACGAGTGGTGGAAAAATGGGAATCAGGCTGACGAAGCAGACAGCCAGGGCCGCGTCTCTGTGTACCGGGAAAAATCCGATAGAATGAACTGTTTAGATACTGGAATGGGCTGAGCGCTTTGCAGGACAGGAAAAAATATCATTCCGAACATATTCACCGGAGTTATGCTCGAAAAACAACGCATATCAAACTGTTACGCTCCATCCGGCCCTGTTATCCATCATGCGCTCGGTGTTCATTGGACTATTATCGCCGGTGGCTCGTGAATAAGATATCGTAATTGGCCAGTCACTTTTACCCAGGGAACAAAAGCTTGACTGGAAATACCTATGGCTGTGCTGTACCTCGGACTGGCTGATAGAGCAGCTCGGCGCTGGCTGCGATCCGGGGTAGCGCTCTTTAGAAGAAGAAGAAGACGCCCGCCTTATGCTCGATTAAACTGATTCAATGAAAGATTGCTCATCGATCCCCGGCATTTCCACCACGCCACGTTAGTTTCCTTTCAAAATATCGAAGAGCCGGGAGGAATAATCTTCTGGTGCTTCTGGGCTAGTTAAGGCTCGCGAAACACGGCATCTTACATGAGCGTGCGTAACCTGGGGCGAGTTGATACAGGCTTAAATGTGGCTTAACGGATCGCGGATGCGCGGTGGATGGCGACGCGTTCGCTTGCCTGGCCACCATCGCCGTACCGAACGAGTGCACAGCATCGATGTGGATTTATGGCTTATGAAAAAGAGTGTATAGATATTTTTTGGCCATGGGCTGACGTGAAAATAGAGTGAGTTGCCAGGAAGTGATATGCAAAGCATTAGTGGCGACGTGATGCAGATTACTTAATCAGTGTTAATTTGAAAGTTTGGTTAGAAAAACAACGTTGCGGTGCCAGCCGAATGAAATATATCCCGCACGGTTCAAAAGTAGGTAATAATTCCTCAATTAGAATATTGTACTTAATCATAGTAACTGGGAGGTGAATTTGCGCGCTAGCGTCACACAGTCGGTCAGAAACCTGATCTCCAACACAAAGCGGATGATGACATGCAAATGTTTGAAAGTAGGTTTATGCAGCAAAATAGGTAACATCTCCACCATCGCCGATGTCACAAATGACGAGAGTGTATCGAAATAGCTTATCCCGCATTTACTAGCGTTCATATCCGAGTGGCAAGTGTTCGCTATTTGCGAGATTACCAACAGTGTCACAGGGAATTGTCCGTCGTGCATCGTTCAACTAGGTCAAAGCTCAAAGTTTTGACTCCGCCGTACGGGTGACAAAACGCGCTCTGTACGAGAATCAGCCTCAGCATCAGCAGCGGCGGCGGCGGCGGCGGCGGCCGCGGGCGTCGCTGGGCGAACGCCGCGCAAGACAATAAGACAGCCGTGTTAAGACAACGATTGCCAAGATTAACGAAGTGAGTTGAGAACTCGCTCATTTGCATAGAACACGAAACATTAATACGGGGGAGCGGTGCCGCGGGAGTGGGGCGTATCAATTATTAGACGCTCCGGACGGGCGGGAGAGGAGCCGGCCGGAGCTGGATGCTGGAGAGTCTGCTGCATCCAGCGGCGACTTCATTTAGCCGAGATGAGGTCGGGCATCGCTTTAAACCGGCGGGAATCGATTCGAGATCTCGCCGCGTGCGGGGAGAGACAATCTGTGCCCCGAGAAGCGTTGAAAAATTCACTTTCGCGAAGGGTGTATTTTTTATGTGCCTCGGTGTGTGTTGGGGGCGGGGGTAGGGGGTGCTCGCGTGCGTTCGGTGCGCGGATTGTGTTATGAGACACCCTTCTTCGGGGAGCATCGCGGTCAGTCTAGCCGCCGAGGGAGCGCCGAGCGAAACAAAAGTGGCCGTGTGCACGCGCGCAATTATTAATTCGAGTTGGGGAAAAGTTTGCAAGGGACACGAAAGATCAATTAGTTCTGCATCTGAATTCTGAAATAATATTGAGGGCCGATTCGGTGAATGGGAAGCAACAGATGCTACTGTGTAGGGTCACACAGCTACGCCGATTCGTTTCACACACTAATTGCCAATTAAGTTCAAATTGAAAACTTAATTTTGTCGTAAAATTCTGCCCGTTAAGTATTAGGCATCATAGCGCTATAGCGCACACCATTTCATAGGATGCAGTTAACTTAGAAATTTCATCAAGCAGCATTCGCCCGACGAGTGTTGAAGAGGCAAAAAGACGAGATTTTCATTTATTAAAAATATATAATTAAAAATGCGAGGCTCTAAATTAGTACAAAGCAAGTGGCGAAGGTGTAGTCACCCTTCCGAAATCAAATCAAACAAATTAAAATCTCAGAAAAACGAGGTTGAAAGGATTTTGAAAAAAATCTCTTCAGTCGGCGATGTCGGCGCTTTTCCAACACCAAGCGCGCACTGCATAAAGCAAGGACTGCATGGAAATGACGTGAATGTGTTCATTGCGATGGCAATCAAATTGAAAACACTCTATTTACTATTTTTCTATTCCAAGTCAATAGTCGGTGAATTGAAAAGCGACACGAATACCATTTAGTTCAGCGACTACCGCCTGCAACATGCAGTATTTATGACATTTAAAATGGCACAAGAGCAGAGCATAATATAACATTCACTATACATTGGCTGGCATTTTCTGAAACCCACAACATAAGCCGAAGAGCTCGGAAAAAAATACACATAAATATCGTGACCTCACTTGAAAGAGACGCACAGGCCCTTAAGACAACAGGTATTCGATCTTTGGCGCTCAAAGCCAAGCTGCAGTCCAATACCGCTTGTTACTTGAGAAAGTCTGCTGCTGCCGCTGCTAGCTTATCGCAGCCAATTGATTTGATTGACGGGCGGCAACACGCAATCCCGATCCAGGTGATCTGATAGCACACTACATCTCATGCCAGCTTTAAACCCTCGGGCTTCAACCCCCTGGCTTTCAACCCCTCGCCGCAACTCCTCGCTCGCGCTTCGATTAACAGCGGAGTTGATTGGAAAGCAGCGCAGCGCCAGCTTCGTGCGCGCACTTGCCTGGCGTTCATCAACAATCATCGAAACGAGATTGAAACACACGTTTCCCGAGTGTCAAGTCAAGGTGTGACTACGATAAGACATGTGCGATGCGTTTCACTCCCACTTGTCAGCAGATACAAACTGAGACTTAGTTTCGTGAGATTCCTCACTGTCAACCATGAGACTTCCGAAGTAACCAACTACCAAATAATGGATCAATTCATCCAAGATTTGGGTGGTGGAATGTCACGCGGCGTAAACGTTCCTCTAGCTTTCTCCGGGGGTGAGCAAGATGTCTGCACCCCAGTCGCTGTCAACTGGCGGTGAGACACGACAAAGGAGCGATGCACAGTGCTGGCAGCGCGGTAGTTTTGGGCGAGTACCGCGGCGTGGGTTATCGTGGGTCGGCGCCGTGCCGGTGGGTGGGTGGGTTGGTGGGCGGGTGGGGAGCTTGATATCACATTGCAAACAACTTTGGATCTATTTCCAAGGGAAAATGTCAAGCGGCGAGGCTCGAGCGCGAACGCCTCGTATCAACCATCATCGTCGCGTTATCGGCGAACAAAGGAGCGAGCGCCGAGGCGGAAACACACGACGTGATTTCATTTACTTTCAATGGGACACGTTTTTTTAGCATGATTTCATCGAAACAATACCAAACAGAAATGGCCACATATTGACAAATAAATCCGAAGACCAATATTTGGCAGGATTTCTGTCCTGTGTGTCATGGTACTCACAGTGTTCTTCATGATTTACTCATCGTTTTGTTATTCTTTAAGGGACATCCTTCGCAGAAACTTACCTAAAACAAGAAGAAAACATGGGTAAGTTATTATATTTGTTAGTTTTATAAAACGTCTCGGCGCACGTGAACTTGAGTCGACTGAAATCCTTAGCGAAAAATTGGGCCACGTTGATGAACAATATCTTACGAACGAAGTCAGCGAGGAATGAAACAGAATCACTCGACGTTCCTCGAGGATCTAGCATTTCACGGCGATTTGCCTCCGACCCCCCCTGCAACCCCCTTAAACCCCTCCCAAGACCCGGAACCGATGCGGGCCGGTCCGAAACGGTTTCACGCAACGCAGCTTGTACCTACAAGTCCTACTTAAGCCCATACAAAGATCCATTCCTCTCAATACAAGCCATTCCCTCCCCCACCCCCCTCGTGCCCTCCAACCCGGTCGCCCATTCTTCCCTTACATCTTTATCTGTGTTGAAGTGCTGGGCGAGGGAGGGTAGGGGTAGACAAAGACGAGCTGGAATAAAATCCATTACACTATAGGAAACTTTCCCGGGCAAGATATGGCCCATTATTGTTCCACCTCGCAGCCAGCTAGCAGGAAGAAAACACACGCGTTATTCACGCGTAACCATGAAAACAGTGCAAACAAGGGAAAACTTTTGATTACGTTGTACGCACTTGAACGCATCGCGAGATTTCCACGAAACGCCCGTGAAAGGCGCGTCGACGTGAGGGTCAGTCATAACGAATGAAGTTGTAGATGCACCGACAATAAAAGTTTCCTCGTAAAACGCCGCCGGGGCGAGAAGGAGTCAACTCGGCGCTGCCACGAAGAACTAACCCGGCACCTCTACGCGCTGGGAATGTGGTCCAACACGGACGGACTCCGCGGGGGCGCCAGCGAAGAGCGTGCATGGATTCGTGTAGGCTACTCGGCCACAACAAGGGCATAAGCAGAAGCAAGGGGCATAAGCAGACACAGGAGTGGATCAGCAGATTCGAGAGTGACGTGCTCTGAATGACACTCAATCGTGGAATCTCACGCCAAGGACGAATCACGCGTCACGTAATTGAATATTCCTGCCGCGTGACGGCTCGGAAATATATTCATGTAGCGGTGTAAACAACGCGAGGAACGATCCTGGTGGGACTAATCCATCAGGAAACTTGTGTATTCCGCGGCCATAAATAAGAACAACGACAAGGCAATACGTAAAAATGCATGGAAACATCAGCCGGGGTGCAATCTTCGGGCGGTTGAGAAACGATCCAATAACAGAGAACGTCCAATCTGTAGAATAAATCGGGCAGCGCGTTTCGTAAACAAAGCTGGAATCCAAGTGACCCGAGCAGCAGTTTGTCACGGGGACTTGAGAAACTGGGATCCAATTGATAACAGCGGCACGTAAAAAACAGCAGCACAAACACATAATAGCGTTCAAAGTTTTATAATTGTCATTTATCCTGAAAGTTCACACCCTGAAGTTATAAATTCGACGCCAAAAACCCAGTTGATTTATCAGCTCATAGGAAGCATTATGGGTTTTTATGTTTCGACGGGAAAAAGTGATTTAGTTTTGATCTCGAATAGAGGACATTGCCAATTTCACAGCCATAAAGGATAGAGCAGGCGTGAAGGGACGACATTCAAGTTATCTATAATGATAATTGATTTGATTAACTTATTTGCATAGAATAAATCCCCCTCGCGCGGCCCGTTCGCCAATCAGTTTGAAAGCAGTTATGGGCACAGTTATTAGCTAAACGGACTTTTATTATTTGTAAAGTTATGGCGAGGCGTCCACGGTAATGCAAGAGTGTTTTATTTATAGAGGTGCGTTCAACTCGGTCCACTCTCGCAATGCAAGATGAAATTAGCTGGCATACGCGTGGCAAGGGCAACGATCTGTTTGTGAAAAACTGATTCTAATGGACCTTCTACCTCTCTCTCTCTCTTTCTCCTTCCTTCCTACCCCTCTAATTCTCTCTCTCTCTCTCTCTCTCTCTCTCTTTCCGAGGGTTCAAAATAAACTATAATAAGAACAATGAGGCACTTCAAATATGCCACTTCAAATTCGTTTCAAGGCGTCTATTTTAAGACTAATTAGTCTTTTGCATGCCGTAATAACTAATAGTAGAGCGGTAAGAAAGTGTGCGGGCCACAGAGATGAATGGTAAAAGGATGCTGGGACAGTGTATATGGTTTTACTCTATTTTATCACGTTAATTTTTACAACATCCGTTAATATGATTGGTCGGTAAAAATATCTGGCAGTTAAAAACAGATCCATTAAAATGTAAAAAACTTTCTCGAACAAGTTTAAAAAAAAAGCAATCCCATGTTTATATCTCTCATTTCATCCCCTCGCTGGTAAAACAACAACAAATGTTAGCATTAACGATGCATTTGCTTGCCACCCCTAACTTTCAGGATGGAATTAAACTAATTCGTATTAGGCCCATGCATAGTGTGAAGTCAGCGAAGTCAAAAGTTGGCAAGTCCAATTCTTATAAAACTGCGAACAAAGTTTCTTAGCTGCTAATGCGATTAATACCAACTGTTAAAACTGCTAAGGAACATTCACTATACAATCCAGAAAACCTTTAGCTACACATTAATAAGAGTTATTAGCAGTTCCAGTCCGCGCTGTCCCAAGAGCCGGCCCGAGAGAAAAGCCCTAGTATTTGGTTCGCCAAAGTAAGAGTCAAGAAGGTAGAGGAAAAGAAGATTTGAAAAATATAACTTTCTCTCAGAAATGGACAAGCGAACCACGAACGAAATCTCAATGTTTGGATCGGAAGCTTTCTCGGCTGATTGCTGATCAGAGTCGAGATTTAAAACGAGAATCGGAAAGCGTCTCTAACCCCACAGCATCACCCCTTCCGCGACAACCATTGAAGCCCCGATCAATGGACGTGATAATAAGATAATCAGAGGCACGTTTGAATCGCACCGTTTTTTCTCCCCATGTCGCTACACGCTTTTAAAATAGAACATCGAGCAACTAAGTTTATCTGGAACGCGCCTGGGAAGACGGGGAAGTCGGGGGCGTCGGGAAGGGACGGGAAAAACTGGCGCTCGACTTGTGCTATGATTTATGTCGCTCCCGAAACGGCAAGGACGACGACACCATTAACGCCGGAGCCGGAGCCGGAGTTGGAGCCGCGGCCGGGGCGCTGCGTTCAGGGCACACACAGAACGACAGACAGCCCGTCAAATTGGTTTCAACAAAATCGTGGCCGCCCGCGACCGGATTAGGAACAGCAGAGCGGGAAAACTGTGCTAGAATGCATGCCACAGTGTGGTTTCGCGTACCGCTCTAAATGCGGCCACGAACCGGGGACGCGACTCCCGTAGGGCTAATTCAGGAGCCGAAGAACAAAATTGAATTTCTTAGAAACACGGATCTTTGACGTATCTCCATTATTTTCATATTTGGCTTTGTTGTGTGCAAGTAAACGAGATTTTCGTGTGGGTTGTTTTGATATTGCAACCCGACGTGCTTGCTAATGGAGGAGGGTGGATAACTTACGCAGCTGATGATGTGCCCTTCGAAAGGAGTCTGTGACGTTAATAGTGTGATTGAAAAGATTCATCACTCGCGCGTCAAACGATTCGTGCGAGCAGATAAAAAAAAAGATTCGTGTTTTTTTGTATCGCTAGTCGCTACTTTTTGACAGGGATGTGTTTGCAATCATGACAGTGTAGTGTAGGTGATGCACGACTAGGCCGTCGGATTTTCCCCATGGCCGGAGCCGTGCCCAATAATAACGATGAGGGGCTGACAATAAGAGATAGGCTCTGTGACGACGTACGTGACGTTGACGAGCAGCGAGCAGAGAGCTAAAAGTTAACCCCTCACGAGGCAACGAGCTGTGACGACGAGCAGATCGAACAATTGGTACATATCGCGTTAGTAGTGGGCGGTGGTGGAGGCGCCGGGTTCGTGGCCAGATCCAGCTTGTCTAAAATCCAAGCCGTAATATTCTCGGTTCGCTCCCGAATTTTTTCAAAATGGGAAATGTGATATATTATAGGAGGTTTACAAATATTTAGGTCAGATTTAACGCTAGGAAAATGGGGTTTTGATGTTTTTCGTCTGGATTCGTGTCTGAGTCAGTCCAGCACAGCCAATAAAATATCGGGTTCCGGTTCCGGTAGTAAAGATTCTCGTTTGCAAGATCACACGAAATGGAGCACGAGCATTCTTGCACCGACTACACGAAATTTCCCGCTAGTCAGTGAATGTCTCGTGGCAAAGAGGGCCTGACTAGCGCAGTTCTCGAGCTAGACAAGGGCTAGGACTAAGTCCCGGTCCCGGTCCCGGTCCCGGTCCTGGTCCTGGTCTTGGTCCTGGTCCTGGTCTTGGTCCCGGAAGACCGGCTTTTCGGCGCGCCTCCGACAGAAGAGTGCTCGAGTCAACATCGAACAAACCTCTCACGCCCTTATGCTGAATGCCACGATTTAATAACATTTCTTCACTTCGGTTTGACTCGAGAAAAAGACATCGGAATTCAATAATATAGACTTTCGTTTCTCCGCTCGTCGCCCCCCCCCCCCCCCCCCCGTTCCCCACCCATAACTTGGCTTTGCTAATATAACAACTCACGAGTAAAAGCTCGGAGAAATATGTGATATTTCTCTCGGAATTCAAAACTAAGTAGCGTAAAAAAGCGGGAGTCTATACTTGTGTATTAAATGAAACGCAATCCGCATAGGAGATGCGGAAAAAAGAAAGTCACACTTGACGTGCAATAAAATTTCAATTTCCAAGGCAGTGAATCTGGCTGAGAAAGTGACATTGTCGGGGCGCAAGCGCACAAGAGCGCCGCGAGAAAGGACGGGAAATGCATAAATTTCCACGCACAAAGTGACCCGAAGAGAACACATCGTCGTGCGTGGACCCCACGCACCGACTTGGGAGAAGAACGCCGGTCGGGTGGTTGGGGGTGGTGAGAAGGGGGAAGGGGGGGCTCCAGCGGACACGGAGGGTAGACTCGCGATGCGGGACGGGGCAAAAAATAGGTACGAAAGTCCCAAAAATATAGCCGGTCTCTTTCCTTATAAGTTTCTCGCATGGAATATTCCATGGTCTAGAATTTTCCATTGGAACAATTAAATATTTTAATAACGTTTGAAGATATTACAGAATAAAAATTCTCAACACAAGGATTGATTTCGGGGCGACACCTGCACCGGGCCCAACAGGCGTCTCGTTATCCTCGCCACCAATCAGCACACTCGACA
Source organism: Nemurella pictetii (assembly GCA_921293315.2). NCBI lineage: Eukaryota > Metazoa > Arthropoda > Insecta > Plecoptera > Nemouridae > Nemurella > Nemurella pictetii. Next base: position 5,479,610 of record OV121118.1, on the reverse strand, counting down.
CGCACTCGGCCAAAAGATGATAAACCACATTTCAAATTCACCCAAATCGTCGTAAACGCGAAGGACTCGTGGCAGTCGCAAACATCGCGAACGAAAACACGGCGGCGGCGGCTGCGAGTACCGAGGATGTGATGCGTCGCCCATCGGATTCTCGTCACGTCAGCCGTCGTCTGATTGAGTGCGTGAATCCGCGAATGCGTGCGTCGCGACGCCGCCGCCGCCGCCGCCGACGTCGACGCCGTCATTTGGCGACGTCGTGAGTGACGTGGGCAGCCGACGGTGGGGTGGGGGGGGGGAACAACAGGCGCCGCCTTATTGACAGCCTGTCCCGAGGCCAAGCAAGGCGCCGCGAAGACAGCAGGTGCCAACGCCAGACTCCGGCGTTGTTCCCCCAGCGTTGTTCTGCCAGCGCTGTTTCCCCGGCAAAGCAGCCCGCGCCGCCCGTTATGCTAAGACCGTCGGGCGGCAGGCAAGCAGGCAGGCAAGCAGGCAGCACGGAGGGAGGAAGCGTGTTCATCAGATTTCCAAGATATTCGTCGGCTGGGTGCGACGCGCTCAGATTATGATAAAAAGTGGCGAAATGTGATATGATTTGGTGCGCTCAGAGTCGGCAGAAAAAACACAATATATCTTTGGTGTTCGCTGTGGCGTTGAGAGGAACGAAAGATGCTGCTAGTGAATGTTTTATGAAATCCATGGTAATTTAGAGGCATCGCTTTGTTTTTTACGACTTTCGTCAGCATGATGCGGCTTCAACATCACCCATCCTGTTTGGCAAAGTAGCGTCTACGAATCTACGATGGAATTTTGCAATCACTGATGAGTGTGTGATGTTTACATAGGCGGCGAATTGCAGACGTATGCTAATGGGTGTATTGCACTAACACAACAGTATCCACAATTCACCCTGGTGATTATTCGGTTGACTCTCCTGGCCAATTGTCAGGCTCATTCCAATCCAAGTATGTAAACCAAATAAAGCTGCGTGTCGATGCCAACTGCTCTGCTGGCAAATAGCAGGTGATTAGAGCTCATATATCGAGATGATTAGCCGGCGGTGCTGATGCTGATGCTGATGCTGCCGTGCAGGGCGGGGATGGACCGCGTCCCCGCGATTTCAGCGGCATTCAAGTGGAACACACTGGAAGCCGACAGCTCGCTTATGTCAGGACTCGATCTATTATTACAGCCCACATGGCCCCTGGCATCGCTCCAGCGATTGATTGATAATCAATTCTAATCGATTCCTCACGATTGTTATCGATTCACTCCGGCAAAGCCTCCGCGCGCCTTGCGAAAAGCTTATCTTACGCTTTTTCCTCGACAAAACTTCACTTCCAATTTTTTCCGTCTCCCCTCTAAGAAGCTTAAGGGCTGATAATACCTCTGGTAATCAATCACTCCCGCATGGAATTCTTGAGGCCCGCGTAATATTCTGTCAATTACAACGTCATACATAACATCGAGTGTTGGCCTCAGCGACTAAACCTCGAGAAACCTCAAGACCGCTTGACATCTCCGCAGGGACTCGAGAAAATGACATGTTTTTATACATTTATTTTAGTTTATGCCGCCCCCGCCTGACCACGGCGCCGAGGATCGAACAACTTCCGACGAGACCGCGACTAACACGTCAGCGAGAAAGATCCGACGAGCACGATATAGCTTGACGGAAAAGTGCGTCGCCGCTCGGACGTTCGAATCAATTCACACCTGACCGCGACCCGGCGGCGTCGGCGTCGGCGTCGGCGTCGGCGTCGGTGCGGCGGCGGCGTCGAGATGGACATCGAGTTAGACAAGTTTTTCCCCACGAGGATCGGTGAGCTGACGGGCGGAGGACGCGACGGCCCACGCCGGGGGAGAACACGACGCCGACGCCGACGCCGACGCGGAGAAACTGATTTGACACGGACAGCAACCGCCCGAGTGCGGTGTCTTAATAACTCATTCAACGACACTTGACGGCGTCCCCCCCCCCACACAAACTCAAACCCAGAAACCACATCCAGTTAGGTCAAAGTTTACACAGACGTTAGCGTATAGTTGTGTTGCCGAAGTTGATGAAAAGCCAACTGACGATAAAATAAAACTGCACGTAGTTTCTGAGGTCAGAAAACTTGGCAGTGCAAGGTGTCGCAAAGAAGATAGCTGAAGGAATCCACGACTCCGTGACACGACCGAAACATGCAAACAGTTTTCCGAGTTTTCCGAGTGGGATCTGTGTGGAACGAATCGCAGTCCGTCGGACAGAAACGCGTCCGGCGGCGGCGGCGGCGAGAGCGTCTCGTCAATCACCGCACGGTGCAAGCGGCGCGCAATTAAGCGATGCGAATAAGTTGGAAACTTGGGCCGGAGCCGGCGTCTAACGTCGTTATCTCGGCGCTCTGCGCGATAAGACGGGGGTGGCCAGATCATGGCGCAGCGCGCGTATGACACCATGATGGAAGGGTGCCCGCCTCGCCTCCCTCGCATCGCAGCGCGTCGCATCGCAACGCCTCGCCAGCGCTAAGCGCGATAAATAAGTGGATTAACTCGTCTTGAACTTTGATGCGATGTGTGCGCTCAGTGCCGAGGAAACGTTTAGACTTTTGGAATTAAGCGCGCGAAGCAGCTTCTCCCGCTTAATCTGATTGAATTAAAAATGTAAATTATATCGGTAATAAACGATCGGATGAGTGCAGATGGGGGGCAGACGACAGCGCTGTGCTGAACACTTTCATAGCAAGTTTTTCTAAGAAAATTTGTAACTCGCTTGCTGCTCCGACGGGGTTTCCGTAAAGAAAGGGAAGATGAAAAGAGCCACCACATTCTCGACTATCACTATGAGCAGGGTGAATTTAATTTGAACGAACAATTTGAGTTGAATGAGAAATTGGAGCGACGTGAAGGTTGCAGCGACGAGAGAGACAGTCGCGAGACGAGACGGGGCGACAAGCAAATGTCACTCCAACCGATGAGACCACTCTCGTTGAATCGACCGGAAACCATCCGAGCAACTGTCGCTCGGATCCCGGCCTCGTCGGGCGAAATGCGGAAAGAAAAGGCGCGTGGGTGGCGTCTTTCGGTCGGCATTTCCAGGCAAGATTCGAGTCAAGACGGTACTTCGGAGTCAAGCATGGCGACTTACGCGCAGGCCTGCTGACAGCTGGTCTTATGCCGGCGAGACGTTGAACAATGATCAGGATTCGGGGAAACACGAGGCTTTGACAGGTACTACAAGTGCCGAATATCGCGAACACCATCACAATCTGCTTGATTTGGTGACAAGAAAAGAATAGCATCGCTTTCAGGCTAATGATCGTATAATTGCAATATCATTTCTCAAACGTTCGCGTCGCAAATTGTCATGCTGAATTCCCGATGCTAAACTCTTGACTCCATAAGTCACACGCAAAATTCAAATGAAAATACAGGTACAGCCTACAATAATTTATGGTGCTCAGTTATCTTCAAGATTAATTACACGACTTGTTTTGTGATTCTCATGGATAAGTTATCCGAGTAAGGGTTGAGAGGGAAAGTTTCCATCAGATAGTAAAATGATCTGTAGGTATTGCAAGTGTGGTGGATTTCAGCACATCGATCGGTTTCCTGGCACTCATATATCTCCGCGGCTTCACTTGCAAGGTTCCATCCCGATGCCTGGCTGGCTGCTGGCTGCTGCCACGGAGCGAAACGAATGATCTGTCTACTCGATCTATTATATTCCCAGACTGTATCATACAGTTTCCATCTACAACGTGAATATTTGATACAAAAATGCTCGTGACAAAAAAGAGAACTAACTTGCCATCGAGTCTCGTCGAGGTAAAGAGGGACTTGGGATGTATACGAGGTATGAATATAAGTTAATAATAAAAGTTGTGTGCCGTAAACTTGATCAACGTCGACTCTATGCATATCACATCGGGCTGTCAGCTGGATGCCGGCGGAGAGAATTTAATAACGCTACTCATATTGTTATCTATATCAGCTACCCGTGGCGGGCGGCGAACATGCGAGCGAGATGCGTGCGTCGTAAAATGGAGGATAACTTACGATCTGATGTTTCGTGTGCGGCAGGGGGTAGCGAGCGATACGTTTGATGGGTCTTGTTACGCGTGCATGTTTGACGCCACCTTCGAATAGCGAGAGATAGCGTAAAGTGGACCCGGAGTGGAGCGCTGAACGAGTAAGTCATACGCAATCATAAACGTGTAACGAGTCTTTTCATTCGGTTCGAAATCACTCCAACTCGGCGAACGACGAATGCCTATTCGCGCAAGGGTAGGTTCTTGCAATTCATTTTGCAATTTCCAATCGTCACGTGTATTTGCTCGCGTGACTTTCGGCTGAACTGGCGTATGATTCGAGGGGCGGCCATACGTGCTCGGTACTTCCATCTCTGGTCGCGATCTCGTCAAGGGCGCTGCCGTCGACTGTGATGATGGGGTGGGGGGAGGGGGTTGTTGACTAATGTCGAAGTTGGCTGAAAAGTCTTCCCGCCGTCGCCGTCGTCGTCGTCTCCATCGTCGTCGTCGCCGTCGTTGCTTTGAAATTAACTTTTCAAGGGTTTCACGGATAATTAAGACGTCGGCTTACCCGCGGAGCTGCTACAACATTGTGGGTGTTTGCTAAGGTCTTCACAATATTTCTCGTACAAAGTCAATCACAAACTTTACTAGAGAAATATTTCCATTAAAATTTCATGCGAAAATATATAAGATATCTCGGGAAAGATAGCTGCTGAAAGTTTATCACAAAGTTTTCGCGCAAAACAACTTGAGGTGGAGCACCGCTGAAAGAGAACCCATCGGATTATGGTATCCTCCCATGACAAGATTTCATTCTAAACATTATCTTTTTTTGCACAAACGAAATCTATGTGGGCAACAACAGTGGCTCGATTCAAACGAGGAGAAGCTCGAGAAAAATAAGAAAAGTCAGTGCATGCATCCGAGGAATTCACAAAACTAGAAAATGTCTCCGAAATATTCGTTCTGAATTCATCCGTTATCTGGAAATACGAACACGGCGAGCATTACAATAACAGAAATGTATATTTTTGACACAACTTTCTGCATACAAGCTCAAAAATAAAATTATGGAAACACATTAGGAAGGGGTAAACGGCACTTCCACCTATTCAAGACGACAAATACAGCCCGCCTCGTATCCCATACGTGAGAGCACCCAAAACGCTCGCACGGAAATGTCTCCGTTAGCACACGAAAGGCTGGCAAAGCATCTACATATTCGTGGTTCTATCTAAGCGCGTTTAACGACCCTGTTTAACGATGCATACGATATAAAGTGTTGGTTAATGCAAGGTGCTGATGTCGCCGTTACAAAGATCGGCATATAAACTTGAGGCTTTATCACTTATTGAAGGAGGGAATATAGTTCCGGGACGTGCCCAGGAATTCGCGTCATCGAAGCCTTCATGCAGCCATTAACTAAACATAGGCGATAAGTTTAGCAGGGCCAGCAGAGCGCGTAGGGGAAATGCAGCGAGCAGGGAAATTTCCAACTGCCATTGTTACAGATCGTGGGGGCTTGCTCCGATAGCAGACTCACAGGAAAACCGTTTTGAAAGGTTTCCCATCTTTGACTCGAATCGTTACGGACTTTTCAGATTGCACAATTGTACGATTTATTTGATGGATAATAAAATATCAAGTGCCATAAAAACGAGAAAAGACTGAGAGAAAATATTCATACAACAAAATAAAATCCGCGCTTGTATGAAAAATTATGCGGGTCTTTTAGTATTCCCCACATCTCAGTTTTAAGGTCAAAGTATAAGCGATCATGATCGAAAAACAACACATTCAAGAAAACGTAATTTTCAAAGCACTGTCCACCCCTTAACTGAAATACGAGACTCGCGACTTATATTTCAAGACATAACGCATGCATAATGCATCGCCATCGAGAAGCACCGAGACTGAACACGTGCTTTGTAAATTGCAATACAGTTTGCATGCACTACGAGCTAGCTTTACCCAGCAGCTAGCAGCAGCTATAGCAAGCAGCAAGCAGCCAGCAGCCAGCAGCGAACTGTTCTGGACGGAGTAATAATGGCGCAAGTTTAGATACTTCTAAGCGATTTCCGGCCGCCAAGAAATACGAACATGTATTAAGAATTACCAGCCATGCATTCGACGGTAATTCAGCGCAGCGCCGCGATATTACTCTATTACTATGCACAGCCATATCACGGAAAGAACTAAAGACGGGTTATTTCAATATTAAGTTATTAAATTTGTTTGAAGAAAATAAATGGAACACGAGGGAGTTTCAAATGACGAAGTTTAGAACAGATTACGTTCCATTTTCAAACGGTATGCAAATTAGGGGACGAACTTTTTAAAATCATAAATAATGCACAGAGCTTTTGATCGAGAGCGCACCCATTTGCACTTGAGCGACTTTTCATCCGTAAACAGAGCTCGCCATGTATCATGTGCTCATGAGCACCTGATGTCAAACCGGGAAACCCGAGCTCGGTGCCAAGTTGAATGAGAAAATTGGAAAAATGCATTACACCCGACAGCTATGAGCGCTGGGGCAAATTGCTTCGTTGCATCGCGCGACGGCGTTGGAAAATGTGTGCAGCGTACGTATTGTCGAACTGCGATGCAGATGTGGAAATTGTAGTGCTGCGGATGCTGGGGAGATCGAGCCGGTGGACGCGTTGGCAGGACGGAGGCGGGAGGGCGATTACATGATATTAAGGGACGTCATAACCGTCGTAATTCAATTCCTCGTCACTCTGCTGGACGAAATGCACTCGTGGGTCACCCGGCAGGTCAAACAAACCGCAGAGAAATGTGTGTTTGTCGCGTAGTTTAGTTGCGGACGATTTCACGTTGCATATTCACAGACGCAAGATACCATGCATGTCGTTTAAAAGAACACAAACAACAAGTGAATATAACATTAAAAAACGATTCTTTAAGTCTCGTTCAATGTTTATACACTGTATTTGAACTGAATTAAGTTGGAATTGAAATTCTATTTGAATTTATTCAAAGTTTAGCGTTAAAATTGACTTAACTTCAATATCGACTGCAAGAGTCACAACGGGCATCGCAACTATAGTGAGGGTGAACCAGACAATCAACGGCTATGCGACAATGAAAATGTATGCATTAGATTTTGCCATTTTCTCCGCTGGAAAGAAAACTACAAGTATATCGAGAGACGAAACTTTCCACCGTGTTCATACATCCTTGGCTTCCCGGTGTTGGCTGGTTTCAAGTGAAAACACACTCCCAGTAACACGGCCAGTAAAAGCAAACATAAAAAGTAACTAGGTACACCCGTACTTGAGTAGCCGCATAAAGAATTTCCACGAAACGAAACGCAACACCCGAACCGGGCTCCTCCACCTAAATAATTTACCCCCAACTAGCCCTAGTCGGTGCACGGCAACTATAGAAAAGTCAGGGATTCACTGGCACGGGACGCCGCCGCCACCGCCGCCGCCGCCCTCGCGCGTGTGCTCGGCTGCGTTTGTTCACAATTTCTTCTCGCCGGCACAAAGCATGGACGTCGCGAATGAAAAATATAGTGTTTTCCAAGCAATTCAGAATGTGTCACATCAGCATCACGCGAGCTGGCTATGAAAAAAGATCGCAGCTAAAATAGTAACAAAACAAGGCAAGCCAGGCAAACATGAGTAACATTTCATGTGTCAAATTACAGAAAGTTGGATGCCCGTGAAGTGTATTCAGCGTCGGTGGTGCAACGTGTAACGGATGTCCATCACTCGAACAATGCCACGCGGTGTCCGCGTCGTGCGCTGGGAAAGCGCAGACCCGTCGGGGAAAAACCGCCGCGGAAAAGCGCTTGCCTTGCGGAAAACCCGTATCTCCATAATTTAGTGTTCCTTTCTATAATATTATGTAATAAGAAAGACTGACGTATACAAGAAGAGATCGTGCATGCTGCGGAATACGCTTTCATCATTCAGCAAACACCCTCAGAGCGCGCTAGGAGCCTTGCTGTGCGAACGTCGTAGGGGGTTGGTAGGCGGGGGGTGGGGGGGGGGGGGGGGGGAGGGGGCGGTCGACGGCGGCGGCGAGCGCGTCGGCGAAACGAATACACTGTTCTCAAAAGATGGAAAACCGTGCGTAAATGTTTGGCTTCTAAAGGGCGCATCGTAAAGACATTGTTAGGACTTTCGAAAACATTATCATAATAGCGAGCAAACTACATAACGACGCCAAAAACGTTGAAACGAAACCCAGCTCGCGAATTTACACTCGGAAAAATAACAGACAAAACAAACTGACACACATTGTGCCAAACAAGGGATCGCGTTCGTTGATGCACGCCAGCGTGCACTCGCTGTGTTCCAGTTCGAAATTACTCCAAGTTAATCCGAAGTCGATAGGCAAATTGCGTCCGGAATTCTCTTGACGCACTCGTAATTGCTCAACCTGCCTTTGCAGACGACCCACAGGTGAATGGTTTTCGCTCGGCGAAATCGCACGATCTCGCTTCTCAGCGCCCCCGTCCAACAACACCCCGCGTGCGACGCGAGGCATTCAACGAGACACCGTGGCCCATGCGAAGGGTGACTGAAGCTTGTTATGACAGGGGTAGGTGTATAAGGTAGCCGCGCGAACACCCGAGAGCACAACTCGTGGGTGGAAGCCAGCTCGGCTGCAGAATGCGTGACAGCGCTCGCAATGGCAATGGGAAACCCGGACTCGACTCACCCCGCGCTTTTCCTTTGGCGACGAGCGGAATTTCAACGCTGAAGATGTCAGATTTTCACGTAGTAACTCAAGAAGTTCCGTTTCCACCAGTGCGCGTGTTTAGTATTTGTATATGCCGGCGCTGCTGACGCAAGGATAATGTTCACTTTCTTTGACGTAGCAAGACTAACAAAACGAAATAACGAGCAGCGCAGCTCGCGCAGCGTATCCTATTCGCAAGGTTATTAGGCTAATAACGAGTTTGATAAGCCTCGGGACCCAACGAACGCGGGGTTTACCTGTTGGGTGCATGCTGCGACGGAGAAAGAAAGACGAAGCCAGAGGGAAATGCGAGATCGGGCTCAATATCAGAGATTTCGAATTCTGAGCGTAGAATTTTTCATTTTGTTATGTTGACTACTCCCAAGAAAGAACGCATGACGAACGGGAATATTGTTGATCTGGTGGGAATTGCGGCCTCTGCAAACTCAGGTTAAGTAGAAAGCTGGCTAAGTATCTGAGTATTGATGAAGATATAGGTAGAAGATATGGAGTGGAAAGGCATTGTATGCGTTGATCTCGAACTCCACGGTTGAAATAAGATGAATGGAAGTTCTAAGACAGTTGGGAAACCACATGCGAGTTTGTCAGGGAATCAGCGGGGAATCGAATCACACTCCTTGGACGGCGAACTATTAACATTGTGTCGTATCCAGCGCGAACGTTTCAGATCTTTGCATATCGTATTACGGCCGCGAAAAGCGCAATAGTTTAAATTATTTCAAACTGCGTGTCACGTGATTTATGCATTCGAACAAGTTTTCTTCTTATCAAAGCAAAACAGTTGAAGCCGTTGTAGAAAAGTTTCAGAGCGCGCGAAACTCTCAGAATTTATTTTAAATGTTTCGAATTGCTTTTGGCTCGAACAAATAATGCGATATGGCAATTTAAATTGACTTGTGCCAAGCTACTAGATCAACTAGGACCCAAGTTTCCACAAAGCGGCTTTGCTGATTTTCTTTTGCATAATATATACCGAGGCCCGTGTCAAGGCCTTGACATTCGGTGCTAAAAGTAAATGGTTAACACAACAAGAGTTTTTCACGATGGGCATAAAAGTTGTCAAAGTTTACATATTCATTTTCAGTGCCATGAAATTTCCCGAGCCAGGATTCTATGAATGGAACGCATTTCTCGTTGCCAATATATGCGTAATTATTCACTTGCAAATTGGAGGTTTGCTTAAATAATTATCGCGCGCAAGAAAAAGCAGCAAGTAACTTTTTTCAACTGACACGGAAATGGTAATCACTCGTAATTGGAAACAGGCGTATTGCATAATAATTAACTGTGCAATTACCTAATGGATCCTAATAAGAGAGGACATACAGCAGAACTTTTGTTTCTCTAGAGAAACAAGGAGATAATAAGTCAATTTGAGAAATGAAGAGCTCTTGTATATATATATATATATAACAGAGGTACTTAGAGGTAAAGCAAGTATATGAATCGCACTAAAAGTAATAACACTGATTTGAATTTGATGAAAGGGCGAGCAAAATCTGGGAAACATGGCAAGTATAAAACGGAATAAAATGATCAACGTCAGCGACGGATTCTAAACGAGTTTGCGAATTCGCTCAGCAATATCCTTTACGACCGTGTCATTCCCAAACAATACGAAAAAAACCGAGCGCAACGCAAATCAAATCTCCGCAAGCCATAACCAATATTTTTACGAAACACACACACACACACAACGCAACACACGCACACATGGGGAAGCTGGCAGGAGGCCGTCGACGGATAATCCACGGCTTGCGCATGAAGATACCGACGCGGTAATACCAGGAGAGTGAACCACCAGCGATCTCACCGCCAATAATCAGATTTCTTCTTTCTGGAGATGAGCGTCGATAAACGATATCCGACGCCGCGACGCCAACGCCGACGCCGACGCCGACGCCGACGCCTCCACGCTGGCCGATATGGTAATATCGCGCGGTGTAGGTACATAATATAGTGAGTGCATGGCTCATTCAGTCACTTAGCAGCAATCCTCGACGACAGCGCTGCCGACGCCGACGCCGACGCCGACGCCGACGCCATCCCCACACCTCCGAACATCAAATGGCATGCAAATGAGAGCTTCGAAAACCAACTACGCCAAAGATTTATACTTATATTGAACATGGCGACGAGGAAAATAAGCTGCCATTTCATCGCTTGCCAATTGCACCCATATCAACTAGAACGCCCCGTATTTTCATTATATGCCGCCTAACAAAATTGCGCGATTTAATCGAGGGACTTGATGATTAAATCTTACACGTGAATTCTAACAAATTACATTCACATTTCTGTGTAAAACGCGGAAAAAGTGACAAGAGATAAATTTCGTTCATGTGGAAAAGCCTAAATTATTAAAACCATGCACTCGTACCAATTGTGAGGCACGCAGTGAATTTTAATATTACTTCCAGCACCGCCGTGCGCACGTAAAAAAAGGAAACTGCCTCTAGACAAAAGCTGCGATGAAACAAAACGGCTGTTCATCCGCGAATACAATTCACATTGTGGAGATATCTGGATGTGGCGCATCCAATCACAACTGCAACGCTGGTTTTGTGTGCCGAAATAAAAAAATAAATACAGTGATTTCCACGCCGGGCGTCATAGAGTTGCCATGCGAGGCACTTGCATTGTGTTTTGTGTGTGTACCTGCGTTTGCACAGCGTGGACAGCGTGGACAGCACGGCGACTGCAGCCAATAATGCAACGCCAGCGACGCACCGGAAGTGCGCAGCCGGGGCTCGAACCCGGCGCCGTCGACGCCGTCGTCGCTTGACAATACACCGGGGATTCGGCGATGAAATCGAGGCCAATAACGTTGCGATGGCCGCGGGCCGAACGCGTCAATATTTATATTTGTGAACGCGCGGAGACACGGGGTAAAGCGACCCGCCAGACACGGATCAGCGACGTTTTCAATCTCGCCGGCCGCAAATAGCATCAGGCCGCTGCGCGCTCCGCCGCTGCGCCCTCCGCCGCTGCGCCCTCCGCCGCAACGCCCTACGCCCTACGCTGTACGCCGGCACCAAGGCATGGTGTAAGGCGGACAAGCGGCCGATATTACCAACAACGCGGATGTGGTTCGCAGCGCACTCGCACGGCTGTTTTTCATTTCGGCATTTTCGTTGGCGAGACCCTGGACCCGCGAGCGGCGCGCAAAGCATTTTACGATTGCCGATTATAAAGGAACTTGGTTATAGGTAATATAAAGATATATCGACATGCCGCTATGCTCCCTGTATATGTATTGTGCTATTGTTTGCGGGAAACGAAATCGAGAAATGGTTTACGTCGTAGGGGAGGAATGGAAGAAATTCCATTTCCGGACGGGGCGGAAAAGTTCTAACGCTCAGGCGGTTGATTGCTAAAGATGATTACGGAAGACATGGCAACAAGCTTCCTCCGCCACATTGACGTGGCACATCGATCGAGTCAGTTTCAATCGACGCTCGTGCATGGCACATTCCATATTTTCGTTTATCAATCATTCGCGGCGGCATCTGCGAGCTAGTCGTTTGAATCGACTCAAAGAAGTAAACACGCGTTGAACACAGAGCCGCGGCGGCAGATGAAAGCAATCAGCTCGGCGGGATTGGCTCGTTGCGCTGCTTGCCCACACGTAATATCGAGTCAACTCGATTCGACGCGACCTGCGATGCCATGCTGCCAGCTAACTCGCAGTTCTTCCAGCAGGGAGCAGCGTTAGGCATACTTTAACATACTTTAACATACTTTAACGGCTCGCTAGCCCGGCCGAATCGCATGTGTATCGAGCAGGGAGCTAACAGAAAATCTGGCCGCTTGTAGAACTGCTTATAGACGATTTTGGGACACGCGATCGCGTAAAAGTGATGGGAAATTGTAATCGTATCGTAGGAGTCGTATCTTGCCAGTTATCTTGCATATACTTCCACGATGTTAGGGTGGGGCGGGGGCTGGGGGGCGCATTTTGATCAAACCGAGAGATTGTATATTTCGCATTAAATATAAGTACCGATTCACATGAAAGCAAGCTCACTTTCGATTATTTCAAATTTCAATCACGTTGTTACCATCATTAGTTAGAGTAATGATGAGCGATGAGCCAGTGTACGATGTAAAATGCCGAACGACCGGAACAAGGAAGTTTTCACTGACGCGATACAACGGTCGTGATTTGGACGCGCCGAAGCTGTCCGACGGATTTGACGCGAAGCGGACGGACATAATAAGTCGGAAAAAACTTCTCCTTCCGTCCAAAATGAACCTTTTCCGTTTACTTTCCGGTTTCGCCGTGAACGGCGTGCGGCCGGCGGCAGTTTCGTCCGTCACCCTCGCCACAAATCGGCCGCCGTCGCGCTGCGGCAAAGCTCGCTGCAAATCTCGTCAAAACGCGCGAAACAAAGCGGAACCGGAACCAAACGCGACGCCGAATAATCCTGCGCGTCGGCGAAACGAGATCCTCGGCGACGCAAATCGTCGTCGTTTGCTTGATGGAAGACCAGACAGATGGGAGGGCGTAAAATTGGAGACGCGGAAAGGAAAACACCCGCATCACACAATTTCTTTTGAAAAACATCTTTCAGATATAATAACACAATATATTCTTAGAGAGAGCTATTTTTATGGACAATGGATCTGGAAGAAATGCGGACCAGCGGCCGAAACTGCACACATACATTTATCTCGCGCGAGATAGCGCGAATGAGAGAGAGCGCGGGAAACTGCAAAGCTCGCGCGGACCGTAGGAAAATCCCATCATAACAAACAATGATTCGAGGAGCCGCCGCGCCATCAGATTTCGTTTTACTATTCGAAAAAGGAAACGAGTTTTCGCCGGGGAATGCCACGTCCTTAATCATGGCTCGGTTTATTGTGGCGAGCGCCGCGGTGAGCGTTACACCGCGGAACGGGCCTTGCGCAGCGCTCGCAGCGCTACAAGGTGGTGCCCGGGCTGGGTGGACGCCATGTTGCAGGTCCCAACTCGCAGCCAGCGTTGGGACAAGTGGGTCTGATCACCAGGACGGTCGATATGGTAAAGGTATGACATAGCGGAGATCAAAGCCTTGACGATCTGCTTTGTGTGTTTACAGACAAGTTCCTGGACGAGATCACGGCTTGTTAAAAGACTGTCTTCGCGGCCCGAAGAATGTCTAGCTCCTGAGAGTGACGGTTTTGAATCTAATTTTTATATTAAATAGATAAAATTTTGGTCAGTGAAGGCTTGTGTATTTGTTTAAAACTGACATTTGGTTGGTGCAAGTGTATCTGTACAACTTAGTTCAGCAAATATCAACTAGAAATAAAAGGTTTAGAAATATCAAAGTATCTTGTAAAAAAGACAGACTCGAAATACCGTGAAATTATCGAAACAAGCGATATTTTCTTCTAAAAGCAGCATCGTTTGCAGCGTCTCGGTGCAGCAGCTTCGCAGACTTTCTCGAGAGAGCCGTCATCAAAGTGCATGAAACTGGTTGGAAAAGCCGTGGCCAGTCGTCCATAACGCGGTCGACCCGTCGAACGCGGCGCACTCTCAGCTTGGCCAGAGTGGCTGTAAATTGTTATGATGGACAGTCTCGCAAATCCAACGATTTATTGGCGCCACCCCCCCCCACCCCCCACAACCACACTCCGCGTCGGAATCCGGTCCGGTAAAGGAGTACGACTCGAAACTGCGCCCACATTAATTATTGCGTCTGGACGTGATTGGAAAGCCATTCATCCCGCGCTGCTGAAAAGTCACGATCAATTACGCGTGAATATCACGGATGGAAATTCTCGCCGGTTTGCGCTCGCTGTTTTTCCGCCGACGCCTGCTCGCTCGCGGAAAACGCCGAGCCACTCGACGAGTAGCGTAAACTATTCAGCTATGCAAATATTTTAAAAGTCACGCTTTATCAATTTTCCAAGTTTCCTTACGACGAATATCCATGCATTGCATGCACAATGCACACGTCCCCAGTTATGTGGAATTAGCTCGTCGTCGCCGACGTCGCCGCTTCGGAAAAGAGAGTAGGGCAAGCGATGACGCAAAGGATGAATGTAATAAATGTCATGCGGATACCGGGGGATGGATACGAGCTATCACACCATGTGGGGCGCGCGGGAAATAAAGGAAACTTCCGTATTCCATCAATTCCTCCTGAGCAGCAAATATGCAAACCGCAGCCGGGGCATCTCCGCGAACCAATTCCGGCAATCGTTTATGGCGTCGCCATTGAATAGTCCAATTCGCGGGCTTTTGTTAAGAAACACCAATTGATTTTGCTCGCAATAAATCACCCGAGATTAATTTCTCGAGACTATCAATCATTTTAATCTTCATCTCCGAGAATCTGTAGAAAAAGCAGCTGTATACACACACAAACACACATAGAACCCGGCCCTGCAGTGCAAATACACACGACGCAGTCCAATCAGATTGTAGGCAATTTACGCACACCGAGCCTCGGGCGCACGATTGAAACCACACAGACACAGAGCTACACAGAAGCAAGTCGTTAGCTGTTGTTTTAAAACAATCAGATATATAATTAGATTAGCATAAAATAAATTAATCGTTGCAATATTAGCAGCAATTCCACGAGAAAACCACGTGCTTAATTTTCCTTTACACGAAACACGCTCGTGTATTTGCGGCGCACAACTCTTTCGAGCAGCAGCAGTAGCAGTAGCAGCAGGGAGATAGCCATCGAATTTGGATAAGCCATTCATTGTTGAAAGCATGCACGCACAACGGCGACGACGACGACGACGATGCCGACGCCGACGACGACGGCGATAACACAGTCTATCAAAGGCAACGAGGTTATGATTCGAGAGCTCCTACTTCGTCGTTACGTGAATCTCGAATGGCTCTTTTAGCCGCGCTAGCCTCGTTTGATTTACAGACGCTATATTTTATTATAAAAATCCCATAAACGTGCAAATCCCCCTGCAAATATATTCACGCAGTGCAGCGCCATGCGAAAACGAACGAGTTTATTTGCATTTCGCGTCCGATCGAAAAGATTGTCGAGCGCGGCCGGCGGCGGCGGCGGCGGCGGCGGCGGCGGCGGCGGCGGCGGCGGCGGCGGCGGGCAGCACGCTCAGATCGCGGGGCAAACACAGACGCTACACCGGAACCCATGTAGCCCTAGAGTTAACAATGTTGTTAATCAGCGGTCGAGTGTAAACGCCGAGCCGCCGTGGAGTCGTGCCGCCGGGTCGTGAAGCCGGGACCATCGGGGCCACGGTGGGGCGCGGGGGTCGCCCGGACCGGGGCCGCCCTGCGTGCAATCAAACAATCGGCCCGGGGGTGGGTGGGAGGGGTGTGGGGATGTTGTCGAACGCGCGCCCTCCGATATTGCGAACGTGCCCGGCTGGCCGATGTAATGGCACGCTGTTTTCCGCCATCCTTGGCGCCGTGGAGGTGCCGGGTTAGGGGAACAACGAGATGTTGTGGAGGTGCCGGGTTGTTGGGAAATCGGGGAGCATGTTGCCTGTGTAAAGAGTGGAGCAAGGACCTGCTGTAGCAGAATTATCAACGCAAGAAAACTTCTAGCTCGTGGTCGATGTTAACTTTGCTCTGGCGGCCACGAAGGGTCCATTGCCGCTCAAAGACACCGGATGACGCTGCTCGGCAACGGAGGCCGCCCTCGGAATCTTGTTCGGATTGAATTGAATTTAAATTTCTTCGTAAATAAATGCAAAGTGAAGGGACGGGGGGGGGGGGGGGGTGGAGGGTCGCCGAGTGAAAGGAGCGTTGTTTTCGTTTCGTGGAAGTAGATTTTCACTGTCATTCAATGAGCGTAGACACGGTATTATTTATGTAATGACTAGGCGCAGCGTTCAGCAGACTTCGCTTCACAATTTGTATAACGAAACGGTTTTAATTGTATCAAAAATGTCGCTGTTTTTATCCCAGTAAATTCCAGCAGCAGCAGCAGCAGAGGCGGCGGCGGCGGCGAGGACGACGTCGACGACACAACGTCGCACTGGCGCTCTATATATTCGTCCGGCTTTCCACGGGAATATAAAGGCTTGCGGACATAAATCAACGCGAGGCCGTAGGAAGAGTTTTTCCCGAGTCCCCGCATGGAGCGCGGGAAAGCTGGGAAGCGGGTGGGAGCGCGCGGACGAGCGAGAATCGACAATTCGACGGCCTCGTATTAATTACCCGGCAGGAGGAAGCGGAAGACAAACAAGAGAGAGACACGCCTGGCGCGCAGCGGACGAGGTGGGAACGAGCGAGAGGTCGCGAGAGGGCGAGAAACAAACTTTGATTATCTAATTAAAATTCTCGCCTCTTCAGAAATCTCCCCCTCGACGACTAAGCACTGTCCAGGAGAACGTGGTAGAGTTTCCCGCGCGCTCCAAGAAAATCCGCTGCCTTCAGGCGATTGGCCGCACAAACTATTCGAAACTATTAAAACTACTCGGAAAAAACTATCACGAAGGCAAACATAGGAAAAAGGCGAGCGTTAAATTTGAATCGATGTCTTGTAATCTAAACGGGCACCCGGGGAAAACTTGAAGCGGAGCCCACTCGCGATTTCATTGTCAGGGGGTTATCAATCACGAAGCGCTCAATCAAATTGCGAGCAAAACAAACAGCCGACGGAGGGTCGCAAGAAAGGCTAATTACAAATGCAATTATTATTCATAACATCCACCATTGTGTACGTTGACTACACGTATCGGTGCGGCGGTCATGACAAAGAGAATACATAGTAATAACTGTCCCTTAAACAACGGACAAAAGCACTAACCAATTGATTAACCGCAATACAATAGTTCGAAAAGGCACGCGGCTCTCGTTAACATCTAGAAATGTGCTCGTGCATTTGCAAGCGATCGCTTGTGTGGCTGCTCAGAGCTGCTTGAATATTGCATTGAAATGTATGCCAGGCCACGGGTGACTGTGGCGTGCCACCAAATTGGTAAAAGTATGGCAAATTAAGTTACTGTATCAAAAAAAACATACACACAATAAAAAAAGGGGGTTGGGATTACTACAATGCTCACATATAAACAAAAAGTCCACGTAATGTCCTCAATGAAATAACTCCCAGCAAAGTTTGCATACCATGTGTAGGTGTAGAATATCTGCATTCCCTTTTGTACAGCAGAAAACGTTTTAACGGACTCCGGCTGGGCATGGGCACTAGGAAAGTTATATGCTTTCAAGCCAGCATAATATAACTTCTCGCACATCGTAACAAAACAGCAACAACCACGTCATTATAATTGAGATACTGTGTCCAGTCACCGTATGAAAGATGTATAAAGGACATTAGCATAATAAGACTGTTGAAAAACAACACCCGGCCCCGTAACAGACATGGCATGCGACATCATAATCCGCAGGAAAAATAAAATTACCTCTTCGTAGGTGGTCAGTTTTTACTCTTGTCAACTTACGGCTCGTGAGTTATTGTAGGCGACATTAAAAATACATTAGCATGGCACGAGAGAAATTTTCGCGTTAGTACAGCTCACTCGTTTCTTTCGGGAAAGTTAATCGCCCCACGACCACGGATAGCTCGCCGCCGTAGATCGAGCTAGCTCGGGTTTCCACTTTCCACGGACAAATCTCGACTAGAATCGGCAAATGCGAGTACGGCTTGTTTATTATGGCATACGCCGGCACAGAAGGGTTAGTTTAGATTGTGTATCTAAGGGTTAGTGACCTAAACCATAACGCCAGCCACTCCAGACTTAATGCTAAAATCTAGCGATTCTGGAGGGTCGAATTGAGTATGTGAGCACTTTATTGACTCTGAAAACAGCGTCCCACGAGTGCTCGCGCGACGGTAGGCGCCACGGCAGAATTAAATGGGAGCTGGACGAGCGCTCGGAAGTCTGAATCAATGCGCAAAGGGCACAACGTTTCGATTACAAAATATTGACTTTTCAAGTTGGACATGCTGCGATGCGTGCGAACCATTTCATTGTGCGCGTTTAAAAAATTCCAATTGAGGCACAAATGGTACAAAGTACACGTACCCTTTTGTTAAGTGTCGAGAGACACGAAAATACAATTAAATTAAAAACCCCCTTGCAGTTGTCAGTTTTTGCTCCGTTGCAGCACAACAACGAATACTTCTCAACAGGGGCGCTATCAAAAAGAAAACAACCAGCCACGAACTGAAAATATTGTTTCGCTAGATTAGAAACGGGCGGCTGGAATCCCAAGTTTCCGTCACGTATTCAGGGAGGGGGGAGGGCGTTCAGCCGGTGATAGGTGGAAAATAAACAGCAGGAGGCCGGCTGCCGGCTGCAGGGACGATGTATGCTTGCAACTTGTTGCCACTTGCGACTTGCGACGATGCGAGTTGCAAGTTGCGAGACAAACATGGCCACACTATTAAATGTGCGGCGTTGTTCGCGGGGGCGGGGGCAAGGGGGGGGGGGCGTTTGGCGGGCACAAAGCCGTGGGTATCCATATCGCAACGTCGTAATTCCGCTTGGCCCGAGGTAAATTATTAATGAAGCAACTATAATATCTTAGCGAAACATCTTAGCGGCGCCTTGGAGCAGCGCTGCTGTGTGCTGCCGGGTTAAACGTTTCTCGTGTTATTAAAAGCAAGGGGTGGCACGGTGGTGGGGGGAGCGGGTCGGAGACGGGGGTTGAAGCATAAACAGCACTAGACTAATTAATGTAATGTTTTCCAAAGCTATGGGGAAATTTGTTATGACGCGCGGCAAGTTAGTGCTTTAGATTATTCTCGTGTAAGAAAGTAGTTAATAAAGAAAAGAGATTTTGTTGTGAGAAAATTTCGTATGGCATGTGCTCCTCATGGGAGGGTAACGTTTGGTGGGTGTCGGTTGGGCAGAGCACGAGGCAGAAAAACATCATCCAAGTTTTGGCAATTATAGAGTGTCAGATAAGAAAGCCCGAGAAGGAAATTTTGAAAAAACTATCATGCACGCGCTGGCTCATGCATGGTGTGATATTCCTCTGATTTAAATTACTCTTTATGGCCAGTAGACACGAAAATCAAGGGCAGCTTCGTCTTTTCACCTGTTTGACATCGGAGCAAACAAGGCGCCCTAGAATAATAAGAAACCTACTTTTAACTGACTGATTAACGAGAACTTAAACTTAATAAAAGCTTCACAGAGTTAAGTTTGAGGGAAGAGCTAAAAACTTTTGTCTTTACACAGGTAAAGCAGAACTTTTCATAATATTGTGCTCAAACTTCACAAGTCTCGACTCCCGACATTTATAACGACCACCCAGAAAAGATTATTTTCACAAAAGTTTCTTTTGATTTTCACGGATTTGTTTCAAGAAAAGCGACAGGAAATAAACTGTGTAACTTTGACAACCCGAGTTCGAGCTTCTTATACATGCCGCCAAGAATCAAGGGTTTTCCGAAAATCAGTGTTGAAAAGCTCAACGATTCTTGTTTCTACAATTATGCACACATAAAGCACCGAGAAGCGTAAGCTGAGCCAATATATTACATAATACCCCCAAGACGTCGACTGCCAATTAATTCCTTGGTAATACTAATTAATTAGCTAGTTAATAAGTTGATGCATTCATCACCCTACCCACTCCCTTGCCAGCTACTGCAATAGCAATACAACTCCTTTTCCTCGTCTTTTGAAGTTCACTGTGGGATACGACTCCATTTATACCCCGATAAATACCACATATTAAACACACACACACACCCACACAGCAGTACCACGAAGCACCGTGTTTACCTGTAACTTTAAGTGTATTTTATCAGTCGCTTTACCAGCTATACCCACCGGAAATCCGACGAACGAAAAGCTGTGAGAGTCTGGAACAAACATGATTTTCCACCCAGACTGACGCCACGGAGGGAATTATTCATGTCGGGGGTTGTTCGCTAAGGGAGGAAGGTGGTTAATTAGCATCTTAAAGAAACTTACTGCACACCTACAGCTACAAGCGAGCTCGGTGAATAGCTTCAGGATATTTGCATTGAAATTTCTGTTCACTGCAATACACTGAGCAATAAAACAAAAATAAAAAGCACTGTTTCTTTCATTATTTTTTTGTGAAGCAGCAACTCTATACCGTTAGCTTGCGGCCTGGGGTAGAATTATACATTTTACTGAATTTGCAGAATAAACGATAGTTGCCTGATCGAAAGAGATTACAAATCCATTCATTAGGCGATCTACGCTCGTCTGTTTGCCGGGGAACCGAGTATTTGCATAAGCCTGATGTTATAGCAATCCAATTGCGCAGTAAATAACTCGGTCCCGATTCGCGTTGCGATTCGCGGCGGTTCGAGGGCAGAGACAGTGTGACGGCGACCGCAGCCCTCTCTCTCTAACACACTCTGTTTGTGTGGATGTGTTTGTGTGTGTACTGAGGGAATATTTGATTGATTGGCTGACGCGATTTGTCAGCGATCCTGATGCATGAATCAAACACAACCCATTTGCCGATGGAAGAAACAACGTCACGCGGTTAATACAGCACGCGGGGCTCCAATTACGCTCGTAAATCTAATGGCGAGAGGATCCATTAGCAAATTCGTATAATAGATATAAAACGAGATTTATTTTGAGTTGGTCGATTAATTTAGTTGTCGATTAATAATATATTTTACAACAACAGTAATTGTGCGTTGTTGAAATGTTAACTCATGCGCGATCGTCATCGAACTACATCCAACACGTGTTGAACTGCACGGGGTTCATCATTTTTCTCGATGCAAAATTGCCAAAATCCCGACCCGTATCACTCAAAAAGCGTTGCCCCGTTTTGCAAACCTCGCTCCGCACACCAAGCCGCCGCACACCACCCCCGCCGGCCACGCTAACTACCACCCTGCGCAATGACCGTCGATATATCCCACCGTCACTTTATCACCCCATCGCCCAAGATTGTGCCGCTCGGCCCCGAAACCCCTGCTGTTCAAACTCGAGTTAGGGGCGCTAAGCCCTAGCGCGCGGCACGCGTACCGGCCGGTGCCGCCACGGGATTAGCATCGGCGAACAAACAGTTTAGCGTTGGCCAGCGCCGCACAGCGCTACGCATGGACGTGTGAAACTACAACACAACTTCACACGCGGCGCGACACCCCGCGCGGCCGACGTTGTTTGCGTTGGCCCAGAGGTTTCAATCTCGCTTGTACATAATCTAAAAGGTCGGCCGTTTGGGTATGAACGCCATGGTGTTCGGCATGGGGGCTGCTAACCCGGGGGGTGCTCGGCTCAGGGGGTGGTATGAGCCGCCGGATATTTGATGCTGCTGCATGGGCGGCGGCGGCGGCGGCGGCGGCGTCGGCGGAATAGCGGCAGGCGCAGAGGAATATCAAGTGAGACCCACAAGGCTTTTAGCTGTCGGAACAACGTGAGATAGCAGGTCGTACGGCCGCCGCTAGAAACTTTTTCTGCGCAAGACGCGATAAGATCCCACGAAACACAGCTGCCCTCGAGTTGTATTGAAGATTACGACCGCCCAGGCCATCGGGAAAATCAAACTGTTTCAAACCGGCCGGCGGTGCTATTTAGTTGCTCCTATGACATCTCGCGCGTACATAAACATTCTCCCCGGGGCTAGCAATTTATGAACGCCCGCGCCTTGTAAATCTGCTTGAAGAGTACGCGATGGTGCTTCGGGTGGTGGGCGGTGGGTGGTGGAGGAAGGGGGTGGCTATCCGCACGCGGATCGCGCAGTTTTACGAGCTGCACTCCATCCAGAAGATAGGCAACCCTCAGAGCAACCTGACCCGGCACCTCCACCGACGGTCGTTGCCGCCGCCACCGCCGCCACCGACGCCGACGACGCCGACGACGACGACGACGACGCTTTCCCGGCAATTTATCGAACATACGGCAACGCTGATATAAATCGGCCGGGCGGAAATGTGGCATTCACTTTGCGGTTTTCTCCGCGACCATCAAATGAGAAGAGTTTACAGCCGGGCTTTTTTATTTGGCGCGCGAGCGCGCGTCGCAAGTGTCGACCCGGGGGAGACGCGGAGCACCCCCGACTGCCGCCGACGCCGCCGACGCCCCACATTGATTTCTCACCGGGGTCATCTCGCCGACCGCGCGTCTCTTGCCCGGCCGCAGAGGACGCTGAATTATGCAAGCTAAAGCCATCCCCGGCGGCGTGGATCGACGGTACGGGCCCCAGCGCGCCCGGCGGCCGGCGGGCCCCGAGGCGAGTTATCGCTCCCCCCGGCGGCGGTATCGACTGTCTAACCGCCGGCCGATACCACGCCGGCTGTGTGCACGCGGCGTCCGATGCCGTGCCGGTGATATCCAGGGAATAGTTATACAGGATCACATCAATTCTCATGAAGATGCTGAAAGCCCGACGCCGACGCCCGACGCCGACGCCCGACGCCGACGCCGACGCCGAGCAACGGATGTGCCGCGAAGAACCGAAAATCCCCATCAGTGTTGAATAACCCATTTCAAGTCGAAACACTTTTAAAAGTAATGAGAAAATAGTGATCTGAACCCGCGGCGGCGGCGGTGGCTGCTGATGCAGACAGCGAGCGGAAGGAACAAGCGGTGCACGGCGCTCAGCCGGTGTAGAAGCCGGCGAAGAAAAATGCTAATTCTCGATACATTTCAGCCGGCTTAGGTTGCGATCGACACGAATCTCGCGGTGTGCGAAAAACCCCGCAACGGAGGGTGTGGGGGGGAGAGCACGGGGGGTGAAAAGGTCGTGCGACGTCGGCGATAACGGATCAAGTCACGCTACTTTCAGATTACGCCCGATCGTGCGGATAACGACTTCTTATGGCATATAATATAACCATATCAATGATGGAGCTATATAGGAACAGGCGCGGGCTATACACACAACGTTGTTACTTGTAGCCTTGGCCGAGCCCGGGAACGAGACGCCGTTCCACGCTCCGCCGGACAGCTTCGTGGAATTAAACGGACGCAAGTTAACGCCTTTTTGCCGTGACCCGGTATTACTTCGCGATGTGATTTGAATGGAAGTTGTAAAACCGAATCTTTGGAGCCAACTTACAATGGCATCCCCTAATCACACCACTACCAGCCACTATAGTATTGGTTAAACCAATCTCAATCTTCAGCAGAATATGGACTCAGGCTAACCAGTTATCTTGTTCGTCTAAAAATGTAAAACCTCGCTCTTTTCGCATCTCTCTTTGAAATGCTGCTAGCAAATCGCAGAGCGGAGCAGTGTCAAATGACCCGCAGATAATATCGCTGGTCCCTTAACGGCCCACAGCGGCGTCTAGTGCTCTGTGCAGAGCAGGGCGTAACACACATTGTACCTTGTAGTACTTCTCCGGGCACCGAGATATGGATATGATGCATGCGGCCGGCCGACTCGGCAAGAGACTCGAGCATCAATCTCTGCAAGTATCCATTTACCGCCCCCCCCCCGACAAGGACTGCCAGGGGAGGGGAGCGGACCACGGGCCGCTGCATGAAGCACCGCCGTGAAACACAGCGCGAGAGTCGGTACGGCCCGCATCGCACTCTTTCAACGAGTTCCATCGCCGACCGTCTAACCACTCGAGACATATCGACGCCCGGATGTAGCTCGGGCATTTTCGGAGTAAGTACTCTTATCAATTTATAATCACGATAATGGAGAAAGCGCGTACACGCCGACCGTCCGTCGCATGCCGACGCGGGCGACGTGCGTGGCGAATCGAGGAAAAATAGCCTATCGCGAAAAAACACGTACGCCGTACGACGCGCCATGACGTCCTGTAATTACGCTCCAGAGATGCGACGCGGTGCCCAGGGATGGGGCAGGCTGGGGCAGGATGGGGCGGGATGGGGCGGGATGGGGGAAGGGGCGAGAAAGATAGCGGATTTTAATCAAGCATCCATCACACACAATTTTCATTACAATTAAAACTTTGCCGAAATTAGCCACGACTGTCAAAATGCAGCCACGCAAATTGTAGTCGAACGGCTGCACGCGAAATTTTTCGCAACCCCCACAGTTGTGCTCTTAATTTTGAAAAATGAAACTAGGTTTGACTGCAAATAAATTATTTCTTGCAGATCATTGCACATTGAAACGAGCAGCTCCGACGCTGTCATCTTGCGCTGCTCTACACAATGGCAGCAGAATGCAGTGGTGTTTAGTGCACTATCATGCGATCCCTTGTTGCAATCCTTCAGCGGGCACCAGCACAAAACCGAGAATCCATTGCATAAAACATCAGCAAATGGAAACAAATGGCCAGCAATATAAGTGTCTGTGAATGAATTTAAATAAGCTATTGTTGTGCCCGAGCACCCTGCGAGGCGATGTAATTGCACGGCATCAAGTTATTCACGTTGTTTGTTGCAGCCGGGACGAAGCAAGAAAGCGAGGGAAGAAGACAGTTTGTAAGGATGGAGGCGGCAGAGAGGAAGCAATATCATCGCTGAATCTCGACGCTCGGGCTACAGGGCTGGCTGCTGCAGGCCGTGGCGTCGGGAGCGAGGAGATGGATGATCCCGCCGCCAGTCGTAGATCAGCGTTGATCGCACAGCGCGAATTACCGGAAGGACTCTAAGATGCATTCACGGGGGGCGGGGGTTATGTGTGGGTGGCGACCGACATCAGAATAAAGTGTGCAGGTATTACGTGACCTGCTATCGCTGGGTCAACGTGCAGCGTTCAATGCTCGACGAAGCCGTCTCTGTCGTGCGATCAATTGCGGCGACGTCTCGTTCGTAAATTGGCCAATAGAAATTAATCAGACGTTGATTCTGAGTGAAGTTCAATTTGCGCAATACCGCGGCGCTAAATTGCTCGGCGAGCTACGAGTCGGGAATCGCGAGTCGCGAGGAAATCGGCGTCGGGCGGCGCGAGGAAAAAGAAGCAATCGGCAATCATACAGGTGTTTCGGCGTTTCGGTCTCGCGGTCGCCGTCGGGGGCGGCAGCCGCGCCCCGCAAGATGTCCGTCGCCGTCGCGACGCCTCACTTTTATGTCTGCTAATTAAATTAGCAAGCAGCGCGCGCTTGCTAGCTTGACGACTACTCGCTTCATAAAGAAGCGCGCGGCTTTCAGCATTTTATGTACAAAGCATTTTCCGGGCTAAGGAAAATTCCCACTTTGAATCCGAGATGCTAATTATTAGGGGTGGGCGTGCACAAAGCGCGGCTCCATTCTTATCGTGGAGCAGAGCAGTGTGTACATAAGTGGTGCTATTGTGCAGCGAGATTGAGCAGCGAGATAATTCAGCTCCGGCGGACATCGGGCTCGAGAAGAAGGGCTGCGAAGAAGAGACGGCTAATTACTGGATAATTGGCCAGAAAAGAGCGCGCTTAATCCGACACCTTGGCCCCTTGTGCATGCTAATAACGTCAGGCAATAATATTATAATAACACTAATTATGTGGAGGGTTCTTCAGAGGGAAAATATTTCATATTTTATTTAATAGCTCGCTAAATACATATCTTATGATACTGAGAAACGTAATTGGACAATTTGAAAAGTTAACCAATATATTTTGAAGTAAGAAATCTAACTTATGGAACTAATAGCAAATATTGGTTACCAACTTTAAAGTTATTGCAAGCGCGATTATTTTTATTTGCGTAGATTAAATAAATAGCCAACTGCCGCGGTTGGAAGAGTAAAACAAATAATTAAACTACTTTTGCGTTTTGTTTGTCGGAAAATAATATATTGTTACCATGTGGCCAAAGAACTAAAGCAAATAGCATGTATTTGCTAAGCAAATAAAACTGTCAATTTCTGGAAATTAAATGTACCAGCATAGATATTTGCATTTGAATATGGATTACGGATTAAAATGAATATAGGAAACTCCTAGATATATTTTCCGAAAACAGGATATGATTCGGAACTATGATATAAAATGTCTGTCGTTTGCAAACACACGGGTAAGACACTGTGCCCGGCGAGACACAAGCAGAGAGAGATGATGTCTGCAAAGCACTGGCGTCTGGAGGCGCCATGTCGCATGCAGTCTTACCTGTGGTTCGTCGTCCAGCTTGCTGTGATGGTCCAGGTTGGCCTCCGTCGACCGCTTGTGCACGCGCGGGTGATCGAACAGGTAGAACCCCTTCAGACTGCCGATCTGCGCACACAGTAAACAACACCCCGTTAGCCTCGTGACACCCTTACACCCTGGACCCACGCGTGCTCCTAGCGACATCGCTAAGAGATCACGACGTCGCATGGAGCCCAATCAGCGATAAGTGGTCCGCAAAGAAACATGCGAATTTCGCAGCGTTTTAGTTTTTATTCGTGGAAGCCATGCTGCTTTACACTTAGTTTACACGGAGCTCCGGGAGCGAAATAATTAAAATGACGCCGATAACACCCTGAAATTGAGCGCGCGAGAAAACAAAATAACAATTTCCGCGATGAAAAACGCGAAAAAAATCCACCCCAATAAAGAAGAAGCTTTAAATTTCATTCGGTTTTTGTAGCAGTGTTCCTAATAAATTTGCATTACATTGCCATAATTTAAACAAAATACTCCGGCATAATGTATCTCGCTACAGAGCTAGTTTATTATTGTTAGTCCAGGTTCGCTGTACAGCAACGCAGTCGGCTCCTGCCCAGCCCTGCCCAGCCCTGCCCTGCTCTGCTCTGCTCTGCTCTGCACCGCTGTTCCCAGGGAGTCCCCATTGCTAACCCGGTTTGCCATCCAGGGATGATATATTCGGCTGCGGTGCGACCGACGCCGTTCCCGGCTAATTCCCGTAAGTGGCCAATCATCTGGAAATGATATCCCGACCCACGCGGAAATGTTCCAGGGAATAAAAATTCTAGAATTGTGGTATCCAGATATACGTGGCATTTTATTAATATCAAAAAAATAATGTTAAAAGACATTCAATAAATTGGAGAGTAAATTGAGTTCTGCTGCAAAAAAAAAAAAAAAAACAGCGGTGGCAAATGGCTTATTATGTTAGTGGGTGTAAAATTTTGTATGTAACATGAAATTTGAAACCGTTTCATGCGGCAATTGGCATCACCACCTGATACAACTGCCCCACTTAAAATTACTTCTATTCAGAGTCTGCAGCACGTATATATTCCTAAAGAAAAGCCGTGTTTCTATTTAATAAGGGATTGACGATCGTAACTGTACCAGTAACGTGAGGACATATCGATCAAATTGCAAGCAATATGATTTCAGAATCAAATAAACTTGGTGCAAGTGCTTGTATTTTAAGATATAATAGGCAAATTTTTTCAATAACTTTATAAGATCCGTCTTACGAAATGGCTTAAGATATACTAGCGCGGATATTTTTTCTCGCTATACAAATTCAAAGCAGTGAAAACAGTGAAAACAATGACGACGCCACCATGTTTTACAACCACCGTAAAAAGAGCACTTGCAGAAAAATCAAAATATAACGTACCAGCAGATCTACGCAGAGCATCTTTTATAGAGTTAAAGCTGCGGACTGAATCGATCTTTCACATGGGATCTCGGAAAATGTCATAATCTCGCGTTGTGTGCGAGTTTTTCCTGCATAGAAGCCTGCATGTTGCGATTATATCGTCTGCTATCTCGAGTAGCAGCGATGTTCATTCCTGTAAGCGCTGGTGTAGAGAAATGCTCACCCAGCTCCATGAGCAGAATATCAAGTCTTTAATTCCTGCATACCTTCGCGGGTAGGAGGAGCAAACAAAACAATGCTCGATAGGATCCAAAATGTTAACCCACATTCTCTGAACCTTCAATTTGGCCAAAATAAGATGTTATGATAATATTTGAGGGCGTGTTTTATGTAAAGTAACTGTTTACATCCGGGCAGTTTCAATATTTGCACCACTCGCTCCAGTGTGGTTGTTGTCGATGCCACAGAGACGTCAACGTCTATAAATTATGCTGCACAAGGAACTACAAATTAATTGCTTAGTCTTGAGAATAATTGAGTTGCATGGACTGATGCTGCTGTGGTTTGTGTTCTCTGCAGTATAGAAGGAATATTAAATTTCATGTCGAAAGTGGCAGAAAGTTTTAAGTGAACAAGATGGATGTTCCGCAAAAATAATGCAATCATCAAAGACGAACCAACAATAACATCCGAGTAGAATGGCAAAAGAAAAATGTTCTTATAAAATTTTCCTCTCAAAGTTAAAAAAGAACCTGCATAGTTGGAAAGACGGAGTTAAAGGTTAAAATTAAATGAGATAGCTGTACACGCAAAAACAAACAGCTACTTGGAACTGTTGTAGGAGCCTTCTGCTGTGAGTCAGCGCAGATTTCGCAATGTCTTGTGCTCAATGCACGCGCTATAGGATAGGTAAATTTCAGCTGCGTACATTAAAACGACACAGATGCTAGCAGGCAGGGTGACATCCTGAAATCACAGGCTGAAATCACAGGCTGGAGTATTGCATTTTAAATCACAGAGATACAAGAAGCAAACAGTTCTATTTTATAACGACATAGAGTTTGAACAAGAAATAGTATTTTAATGACATCTGTCATAAAACGA
This sequence comes from Nemurella pictetii, assembly GCA_921293315.2. Lineage (NCBI taxonomy): Eukaryota > Metazoa > Arthropoda > Insecta > Plecoptera > Nemouridae > Nemurella > Nemurella pictetii. Next base: position 5,450,466 of record OV121118.1, on the reverse strand, counting down.
AGGCGCGAGCAAAGTGTTCTTAACTTGACAGGGCGGTAAAGATCGTCGTTAGGAGGGTAGTTGATAAACATTTCACATCTGTTAATGAGTACTCAACTTTCGTTATGGACGACAATAACTTTAGAGCACGCTAAAACCTTCGCGAAAACTTTGTCGCGTGGGCTTCTTCGCGTTTCTTATAAATTATATTCAAAAACGAGAGAAGAAAAAAACCATTATGACACAAACAGACGGCATAAAAATAAGAAAGCCACATTTGACAGGGCATATTATTATAAGTAGCATAGCAAAGCCCCGAGCTGAAAGCGAGGCTGAAAGGTCGCTTCGGAACGCTGGTTGAACGAAGTTCGGTATCATGCGCCTCCCACACAACGACATTTCAATAAAGCCGGGCGAAATGTTGATGAACACCCCGTTGCCGAACCTCCCGCCAATTATTACCCGAAACTCAGTCGACTTACGTTGTGGGAAACTTGTCGAGACCGGCGCACGGTGAAAGGGAAAAGACTGGAACCGAGCGGCGAAGTGGTTATCACGGGATGAGGAAACTATATGTGAGTTCACTTGATAACCAACACAAAGTGAAGCCGAGAGTTGTTTTAATGAGATAGGAGGAGGGATGTGGACCACAAACTGAACGTCTTACTTGGCCCGAACGGGGTGCTCTACGATAATACGGAGCGCTAACAAAGAGACACACATGGGCTGGGACTTGGGAATGATTACTGTGCGTGGGGAATGGGTGATTTCATTTGACACCCTTGTCCGGAAATAGGCATGTCAATTGTTTAGGACTCCGTCAAAGTATGGGATAAAATTTCACATGGACAGTCCAATTTCTGGATAGGTTCCCGGCTGTTAATGCGCAATGAATCAACATTTGGTGTTCACATTATCAAAAATTGCAATGTGAACGATAAAAATTGGATAAATTATACATGTTCCATTTCGAGCTCGACGTTCTGCTTTTTTCCCCCGTCAATTACCAATCAGAAATTCGATGGCACGTACTCATGGCAACAGAAGCTAACCACGTTTGAAATTACAGCAGGTACCTACGTCAAAACAAAAATTGCTTCAATTGCGCGCAAAATGGAGCAAGGGTGCGGCAACCATCAATAAAACTTGATAATCTCATCCTAAGAGTTTCCTTCCTTCCTGCAATTCTGGCTGCGAAATGCGAAACTCGATTTCGCTCTAATTTCCGTTAGCAGCACACGCAATATAACCGAATCGAGTCAGCATGGCGGGCGCCAACTGAAAATGCTGCACATTCTGCCGGCGCCCAGCGTTCACAGCAGTGCCGCGACCACCAACGCACACCATACGGCCAAACGCAATCAAATTTGTTAAACAAAGGAGATGGCCATAGTCGATTCAATCATATGTAAAATATACGTTTACAAACATCCATGGCGCTCATATAATATTCATCTCTCACCCTTTGCCCATACGCACAAAACACGCATCTGTACTCGAACAATAGTGAACAAGGTAGTCGGGGTTGCCACCGAGGGCGCATTGTTGTCGTAAAAGTCAATTAAACAGGATATTTTCGGTGAAGCCGGTAATTTAAATTATTGATATCGCGAGCTGGCCGATTAATTATTGGACGGGTCTGAAACAGTCCACAGGGAAATATAGGTGAGCGCTTGGCTAGCTTTGTCTTGTCCGGCTCGGAAAGCTGCAGCTAACAAGAACTGGCGTGGGATGTGACCTGGAGAGCCACCGGCTGACCGGGAGTGGCCAACTGGACGCCTGGATGATGTTTCACACGTTGCATGCACCTTTTTTGTCAGAGTACTGCTTTGCTTCAAGCCAGATTGTATGCTTTCATAGTTGCTTTTTTTTAAGAAGTAGTAATAATGTCTTCTATCATATTTTGTATCCTTTGAATGGATGCTGCAAGCCCTAATGCAAAGGTAATATTGATGAACACTCACAATTTTTATATTCAATTCAATACGTAATAAAACACTTTTGCTAAAACGAATTTTTCCGTTGCTATTTATAAAGATTCAAGATGATGATTGGCATCTCGCAGTATGTCAGCCATTCAGCCAACAAGCACTTCTGACAAGTACGCGCGTCTAGAAGAAAATCTCAGACATGTAAGCATAACTTGAGTCGGTCAATGTCACCACTCAGAGTTGGCCGCTCTCCGGCAATAACGGGCCCTCGCCGACCTGTCATGTCAAACATCCATAAGCACCTCGAGAGCAAAGCACGAGTTTTAGTGCACGGTCCGACACCGACTGACCAAACCCTGCCGCCTCTACCGCCCCCTGCCACCCCTGCCGCCCCTACCACCCCCGCAGAAACTCATCCGCTGCTCGCTAGCCAATCAACTTCAAATTGCCCCTGCAGGAAGCATAATTAAATGCGCACAAACGACTAACTTTTCTCGCTAAAAAAATTGAATGTCACTGAAATTAACTTTAGAACTGCGTATCATTTTACGAGTCTCTCGACAGTGATTTCAATTTGGCTCCTGACAATTTGATAAAAGTGTTAATTCATCCTCAAATGACTGGCATTGCTTGATGAGATCCGAGTATATTATATCTTTCACTCATTTGGACGTAATTCTCTCGACACTTGCTCTCTCGACTATAAAACCAAAATTCCATCACGCCCCCTTTACGGGCTACGTACGGGCCCCGCATATGGCATGGGGCTGCTTTCGGATGAACCGAGCCCTTAAAGCCATGGTCATGTGCAAAGACAGAGTAAATATAACACCCGTGGTATAAAAGAGCGAAAAAGTTGCCCTGCTGAAAGACCGACCAGGGCATGGAAATTACATAACATGTAACTTTTAATGAAGTAAAAGGGTGGTGTGACAAAAGTAAAATAGCGAGTATGATTAGAAAAGTTTGCATAGTACTACATGATGTCCGGTCTTTTGTGTGAGTTTGAATTATATTTCAGTGGTAGTTTATATTTTAATGGCAAGTTATGGACTTTTCCCATGTAATTATAATTCCACAGCAGAACTTTTTTACTGGACGGCATTAACTAAATCAATAGATGTCACAAAATACACTAAATGTCCACGAAAACATCAGGAAATGATTCTGCCTAAACTCGATGCCTCACACTAATTATAAAATAACACCGCGAGCGCGCTAACGAGTATACATCAATGATTAAAATCGAGAATCACGTTAATTGATCAAGCAATGGCGGCGGGATCGCGATCAAATAAATACCACGCACTTTGGTAAAATAATTGCATCGAAATATCGGCGGTAGGATTTGAATCCCATTAATTACGTCTGTGTCGTCGTAACCCCTACCCGACCCAGCTCCCATATCATCCCCTCACTTCACTTCCCTTCCCTCCCTTGACTTCCCTTGACTGCACGCACACAAAACACAGGTCAACAAGAACAAAAGCAATTAGCCAACACCAATCCAGCAACACTTTCCTCAGCAATGGCCATTGGCTGCATGAAAAACGACTTTCCTGCCAGTCTGCTTCGTATTATAGTACCCTTTGTCCATGCCGATTACATTATTTTAGTCGAACGCAAAGGGAAAATCTACAGTTCTGATATCTTGAAATTCGATCCGAATTCCGGGCCAAGGAGTCTAAATCGTCATCACCTCCCACCTTGGAAAAGTAAGGGGAGGCTACTATCTAATCGGATCGCCAAATTTAAAATCGTGCTGATTTCTGGGAGCAACCGAATGAATGCATGACTTTTGAACAAGAAATTCTAGATAACGGCCGCTGGGTTTTTTAAGAGCTCCATTGCAGCGAGCGAAACAAGCTGCAGACTGAAGAATACCATAAACAATCAGAAATCTACGGCTTTTCTTTATTTCTCAAGACATTTACCAAAGGCAAACTGGTTTCGATGTCAAAGGCGTATTCCTATATCGTAATTATTCTCCAAATGTGTTTTCCTCTTTTACTACAAGTTGCACTATCTCGGAACGAACGTCGTTGATCTGTTTTACGGGACAGGCGAAGCACCGACCGCCGAGTTTTCTACTCTGACGCTGGCATGGGACAGACGACATCTCCATGCAGCAGCTTGTTTTCTAGCTAAGCTGTAGCTTGCAAGCAGCTACTAGCTACGAGCCAGCCAGCTAGCCGAGGTACTAGGAGCAGGAAGAGGACAGTTTATTATTGCAAGCCTTATAGCATGTCGCAGCAGACGGAATTAGCGATGCACTTTGCGTGCATGTCGAGCTCGTATCGCCAAAGATCCGACTGCTGCAAGCAACGAGCCAGTGTAGACAAGCTGCAGTTGGCTAGTTTCTACTTTGCATCTAATGTAAGGATGGTGCATGACAGTGCATACACCGGAATTCTGAGTATACATGCTGAGGTCTTAGAAATGATTGTATGTGCCACAGGATCGAGGTAGTAAAGCACATGGGATAGCAATGGCGTGTGTTCACTTGTAAGAATCTGCTGTGTGCATGGCATCTTTGGTTTGAAAAAGCCCGAGGATGTTGGCATCAATAGGATTGGCGATGACAGCAACGGATGAAAATAATCCTCCTTGAAATGTTTGGTAGAACTTTTCGTTAGCTCTTCGATCATCAAGGAGTCTATCCCAAACAGCAACGTGGATATTTTTCAAGTGATCTGATTGATATGTAGAGTATAATAGATGCAAATAAGTTACAAAACTATACGAGAATATAAAATATACAGACTTATTTTCATTGCGATTTGTGTGAAGCTAGATATCTGGCGGATACACGAACAACCTTTCGGCCCGGGAGTATATAAAGAAGTTACAAAAAGCCGCGGCATTAAAGATTAATAACTTAGTAATAACTTGTTTTTAGAAAAAAAAAATAAGATAACGGATCAAGAGCGAGAAACTTTTCTCTCAGGCGAGAGAGTGCAACAAAACTTAGTTCGCGCATCTCTCCAGGGCCGCACTCGATTATTTATTTGACACACAGAAAAAAAAATAATACACCAACACACCCTGCGAAGCAACGCACGCAACGTGTAGCAAAAATTCCTCGGGCAAAGTAAAGAAATAAATTGTTTCCACGTGGGCAAAAAGGAGGCGCACCGAGGTGATCATTTGGACGGCGACGCGGACGACTCGCGAGCCAACTTCCCACGGAAAGCGCGTGGGAAAATGCTTGTGGAAATTGCTGCGAAATGCGTGCGTTGTCATGGGTAAACTAACAAGAGACTTCGCTTTCGGGCGCAGCTCGTTCCATCGTGAAAACCGCTGTCGCGGCGCATTTCCATGAATTATCCTGTCGGGGCGACGCGAAGATCCGGAAACAATGACCGCAATAAAAATGGCCCGCGTCTCGGCGACGGCGCGGATTTCGCGACCATCAACCCCGAAAAAGAAACATCCAAGACACTCTAACCGCATCCGCAGAATAAACGTCATCTCATTTTTAATGAAGCCGTATCAAATCACAGCTCAGAAATCTAGTCCAGAAATCCAGCAGAATAGCGTGAGCGAACCCCTGACAATCTGAGATACGTCATGTGCAGCGGCCCAAATCGATTTCTAAGGGAAGCCTGATGTTTTAGGGGCAACCCCCGTCAATAAATAACTCCTAACCGAGTTCATTTAAAAGTGTTGCAGGCCCTCGGGGAGCGATTCACTATCGACGCTGGCGAATTCTAATAACGAATTCATCCCTGACAACGAGATAGGAAACCGCGAAAATGTGCGAGCAATGGGCACTGATTTCGAATCGCCGTCGCCCTCGCCCCCGGCCACAGGTCGGAGGCTGCAAGAAGATCGGTGGAGGCGCCATCAAACGAGGCGTCATGCTTACGGATTCCACGCGAGTAGCCACCCAAAGTTTCCTCGCGTTCCATGCCACGCATCAAGGATGGAAATTTATGCCTCTCTTTCATATACAGCTATATCAATAGGGGCGAGCCAGATCCATTTGATGCGGATTCTTCCCTCGTCCCGACAGCTTTCATTTCATGTTAACATACATCTGCTTTCTGCTTGTAAATCAAATTTGCATACATGTAGGTAGATACTATGTGCATATCCTTTTGTTTTACCTATTGTTACCCACCGTATATGTATGACAATCAATTAAATGAGTATTACTCAGGGTACGATTACGAAGTCAATCAAAATTCTGTAACTCTGATTTCAAATATTTTTTTGGTCACAGCACAATGTGGTGTTTTGTAGAAAATCAGAACCCGATATCAAACGAAGACCGAGATTGTTTAACAATAGACCAGCAGACAGTTCTGAGAGCGGAAAAATATATATAAATGTTGTTCGTGAGGCCAATGCACTTTATGAAAGTCAATAATCATAACAAAATAAGTAGAAAAAAATCTTCAAATGCAGTGCCGCTTGCTCACGAGGCAGGCGAGGAGCTGGTGAAAAAAAGAAGTTATATAATGAAAACTAATAACAGTAACAGTGAAACCGGGACGTGCAAGACTTGCACGAAAAGAAGCGAGGCTTCTCGCACAATAAAGCGGTGGCCATGCCGAGTCGGCGACGACGACGGCGACGGCGGTGGCGGCAGGCCTGCAGCTTGATTTCAAGCAGGGAGGCCAGATATCGCTCGATGAGCCTCCATGTAGATGCGCTCTCAGCTTGTCGACTCGTTCTAATGTACTATTACAAAGAAATGTAAGCTACGTGCTTAAGCTTTTTATTTCTCGTTAAATGTGGCTGGCTTTACAAAAATGCTTGTCCCTTCACTTATATAAAGGTGTGGTATGAGTGGAAATTTAAAATGTGAAATGCATTAATCAATGCTTTTATGAACCCGATGAAATTTTTCTTCAAATCAATTCATACGCCGTTTGAAAGGAAGTGTAAGTTTTGAAGTAGTATAGTTAAATAGTATGCTAAGAATTATGCAGGCGCCACCCTGTTCTCTGAGAACCTAACGTTATTTATTTGTTATATGCAAAACACCATTCGTCGGCTGAATATTAACGCGTTGCTTTCAAATCTGTTCAAATATCATATAGCAAACCCGGACAAGAAAAACGCGCTTACGCTTTTGAAAATACCACCTACATATTCACACGATATATTGCATTGCATTCCGAACGAATGTTTTGATCCACAATTCAGCGAGCAAGCTGCAGCATTGATCACAAGCTGAATGTCCACACCATGCTTTTCATCCCCGGCAAGCGCACAGTGTAGAAGTCGGAACTTCGCTAGCGGCCTCCACTGCATCCACATTGCATCATGTTGATATTAATTACTCCATCCCCATTCACGGTAACGATCATTCCCGTCGACTTTATTAGACCTCAACGCGCTTTCCATTGACGCAGCGCGCACACACATAGGCGATACACGGCGAGATTAGCGAGTTGAAAAACATGTACACCTCGATGTCATTGATAGATTTTCGCACATAGTTTTATCGGAAACAAATTCGAAAGTAAAGAGACAACCGACAGCAATTGCAAATTAAATACATCGGTCGCGTGGAGGTTTACTTCCATTCGTGAAATCAGCTTTTTAAGAGAAAAACTCTGTCCCCGATTTTATCACAACATTGTAAATCAGATAAAATCGTCAGTTTTTCCACGCAATTCTCTCACAATAAAAAAAAATGCAGCCAGTGTTTACAAGCCAACGCAAACAAAAACAAATAAAAAACAAGGCAACAGGACCACGCGATGACAATTTCGATTCGCAGCTCTATTTGAACTTTTAAGTGTGCACCCGTACCGAGGACAAATATACGCCTTGTTTAAAGCAACATTCGCGGTAACGGTGTGCCCTGGCCAGCCCTACGCCCGCCCTAAAGCAGCAGAGCACGCAAACTGAACAATGCTCATTAAAGTCGGCTTTTACCATCTTGCTTATCTCCTGGCTCGCATCGGGACACATACAAACTATTGACTTTCCCCACGCGGGATTGCCTGTCACAAGGGATTACGCGCGGGACTCCCCATGCACTTTATTTTCACGAGCTGGGAGTGCGTTAACATCAGCAATAAGAAAAAAACATTCAAATTACTCATAAAAACTATCTGGTGCACCGTTGATTGAATGTTCCGTGTTTCCAGCTCCAAGCTCCGAGCTGCAAGCTGCGCTTAGATGCAAATTTATTCTCTCAACAAATTTTCACCCGCCACTAACCCCCCCAGGGCGAGAACGCGTGAACGTGTTTACTGTTCTACGTCTAGCATCCTTGTATATCATGCGCGCGATCCGCTGTCGTTCTTGCATTCTAATCTGCGTCGACAGCGAGCCATCTTGCGATGCTGCTCATAGCTGGAGCACAACCAGCAGCAGCAGCAGCAGCAGCAGCAGCAGCAGCAGCAGCAGCAGCAGCAGCAGCAGCAGCAGCAGCAGCAGCAGGCAGCAGCAGGGTGAGGCAGAGGCAGAGGTATATAGAGAACATGCTCGCGACACGGCAGATAGATCATCATAATGCGACTAGTCTATTCAACGCATCAATCACTGCCAGGGCCCGACGCGGTGACAGACGTTCCCAATAGACACGCCGGCGACGCCGCCACCACCGCCGCCGCTACCGCCGCCGCCGCCGCCGCTGCTGCTGGAGTTGAATCAGTTTCGCATTAAACGCGAGGTGCAGAACCCAGAATCCCCAACGAAACGCGAGGAACGGCGTGGGCCAAGCCTCACCGTGAAGTCTACGGGTACCGATTCTGTTCTGGGTAGAAAGAGCGACGTGTATATATATAAGAGCTTTTTGCTTAATAGCTTTCTTTAGAATTGCGATTTCCGTTGATTTAATGTAGGGATCAAATTCTGTTGCTTTCCTTAGCCGTGCTTGATAATACACTCTACACCCCCAAGGGCAGGGATATTGTGTGGAAGCAAGTAAATATACGCGGCAGGGTATAACCTATCATGTAATCCCGCAGAACGATCCAATCTGTCAAACCCCTAGGTACACTTTTTTATAGAGCTCCGAACAATTAAAGTTGAACATTGTTCGGAATTCGTGTGACAAGGAAAAAATGTTTTTTTCAAACGCGGCCCGTAAAATCCACGAGATAAAACGACAAGAGCATGATTTTATGCTGGGAATGAAAATTATTTACAACACATGTTGATGTTTTTCCGCTCGCGAATAGTTTTCTATGGCTCCCCGCCCACGAGCTTTTTCCAGTTTATTAGCATGAAATTAATTTGATAAAAAAATTACTTCCGCCATTGGTATGGAGCGCATGCTCGGGGCACCAAGTAATTTACATGAACAGTGTGATTGTGGTATTACTAATGCATTCAATTGGGCGAGAATTTATCGATATAAACTATAAACCATATCTGTTACAAATTAAAACCGATTAAATTTCTACCAACACGGCCGAGCATATCGGTTAGTGCAACGAACAAACTATTTTGGCAGAGAAATAAAAAAGCACCCGCACGCATTTGCTATTCGCGAAGCGGAAAACCGTTGGATTCGAAATTGAGTGGGAATTGGCACTGAAAACTTTCAGGGTTGGGAAAAAAAGCGCGGAATTGCCTTCATCGCTCACCCTTATTCAACCAACATGTCGCGACCGAACTTGACAAGTCGCGTTTACTCCGTGCTACATTTTTGTGCTCATGCAAATTTCATTGGTTATTGTGTCTAAATCTACATATGTTTCGGGGTGCAGTAAACACCGACGACGTCTGAGCCGTGCGCGACTGAGTTTACAGCTTCCATCCCTTGTTCCGTGGAACTGAAAAGCGAATGCACATGCATTGTCAGTGGTGATGCAGCGAAGACAGCCCAGTTCACGATCCAAAAAGCTTCGCCGAGATGACATTGCTGACATACCTACCAGTGTTCTCAAAACGCCGTGCGCTTCTATATCGCGGTGCACTCTAGAGTAAACTTAAAACTGTGATATTTAAATTTTACAACCTCAAAAGACCACTTCAAAAGAGAATACGTATAACCTGCCCCCAGGAAAAACGATGGAAAAACAAGAGAAATTACACGCAAAAAACGAGCAAAAGAAAACCACAAAGAACTAGTCTGTAGAGCCACATCACGCCCAGTCAGCAGTGCTCGAAGAAAATGTTCGCTGTCTACCATCAAAGAGACTTTCCGAAACGAAACAGTGGAGGTGCCAGGCACGCGTAGTCGAATGTCGATCAGGTGTCGACCGAGACAAATTGCACTACGCTTAACAATGCTGGCGGTGGCAAGAAAAGCGCGCTAGGAAAAGCGAGAGAAAGACAGAGCGAGGGAGATGAAAAGCTCGTGAAAAAAGGTGGTCGTAAGAGAGAGACTAGATGCGGCGACGAAGCGGGGAGGGCACGTAGAAACAGGCGGCGTGCCGGCCACGGCTGGAGCCGACCCCACGGGCTCCCTGCGTCCGTGTGTTGGGCTCGGGGGTCGTGATTGACATTGAGTAGTTACACGAGCTACCGCCCCCGCTCGCACAAGCGTCTAGCATGTCACGGCGTGTGTTTCTACCTCGCGAGGACGCGCGGATCGAGCCAGCATGTTCACATTCGCAACGGCGAAGCGGGCAGAGTGACGCGCACTTGCAAGCTGCAAGCCAGGCAAACTTGCTGGAATAAATAGCGCGCTGGAGTTCGAAACGGAAACCGATTGAAACAGAGTCATAACGAGACGTCAGAGGGGAAAGAAAAAGCACCAGGTATATATTTATTTAAGTGAAAAACGCTATCGCCCGCTGATAATCTTATTGTTTTAAATGCAGCACGCCAGGGTTTTAAATTCATTAAAAATTTACTCGCCTGCACAGTATAGAGCACTCGGTTCTACAGCGCAAACCTTTTAGTTTCCTTTTTTATTTCACGCGGTGAATAAGAAACTAAAGCTGCTTCTTTATAGTTTCCTCTCTCGCAAAAGTCAACGTCCTAATTTGTTCCAACGGTGGACGCCATTGTTTTTACGAGTCTTGTGTAGTCGAAGCCATAAGTGCACGGGTTAATGGTTATAGGAGAGCAATGGAGTTGTCCCACGAGGTCGACGCTATCATCCGCCGGTCCGGGGCCGGTCCGGGGCCGGTCTAGGACACAAGCCCACCCGGCACCGGCAACTTCGGTGTCGCAAGAGCCTCGTATCTCTGCACCGGCTAGCCAGCACCCCCCCCCCCCCCCCCCGCGCCATTGTCCGCGAGGAAAATGCACTATTTCAACGGCGGAGTCGCGACCAAAACACCCTGCAATCCATCCACCCTGCTTTCCACGGGGGGGGGGGGGGGGGGGGTGGCAATACGTCACTGGCAGGCGAATATTTACTCGCCGTTATGCGGTCAGGGTGGGTCGTGGTCGGGGAGCGGGTGGGGGATGGGGGGGGTGGGGGTGGGGGTGGTTGGGGTGAGCGACGTTTATTTACTGCATAAACGCAGTGGGGTCGGTGGAAAGGTCAGCGCTGATATCGACGAGATTGCTTTACGTTCCTAATTTAGAAAGAACTCTGATTGCTATCTTTGTAAGAAACATAGATTGACGAGTTAATTAAAAAACGGGTTGAATTTTCAGGAATCGTATAATATAAAAATTCGTTCTTTCTCCGGAAAAGTCAGAGGGCCGTCTGTCGCCGGTGGGAGGTTGGGGGCGGGTGTTCGCAGGGGGGAGGGGGCAAGAAACTGGTAAGAACGACGTCGCGGTGTCGTGTCAGAAAGCGAGACAGGAAGACGGATGGCCGGCGAATGTCCGGCAAAAAGAATCATGCGCCGCGTCCAGGTCCAGGCATTAGGGGCAAGTGTCGCCCGCTTTCCGTCGGCCGCGCGATGGGCCCCGCTTTGCCCCCCCCCCCCCCCCCACCCGTGCGGGACGGCGGCGACATTTTTGTGTGTGGCCGCCGAGTTTAACGAATATAAATCACAACGTTGCGGCGTCGGCGTCGGCGTCGGCGTCGGCGTCGGCGGCGGCGGCGGCGGCGGCGGCGGCGGCGGCGGCGGCGGCGGCGGGCCCGTGAAAGCATTTAGCTTGTTTCAACTTGGCTCGACGGATTCGGCCGGCGTTTTTTTGAAAGCTTTTGTGTCACGGGGTACGGTTGGGTTTGGGGGATTGCGGGGTGGGGAGCGAGGGGGCGGGGGGGGGGAGAGGTCCGCGGTTCGAATCTCGGCTCCGTCTCACCGTGCGGAACTTCGAACAAAAGAATCTCGCGCTGAGGAAATTGGAACACAAAACAACCACTCGGCCGGAGTCGGAGGAAATTACCAGCTGAGAAAATCTTTCTCTATTTTTTTTCCTTATTTTCTTACTTTTCATAAAGCGCGGAATTCGTGGCTTTCTTGTGATTTATTTTATTTATCTGAGTGTAATTAAATGTTGGAAAGAGCCATAAACAAGTTATTTTACATCCACCAAGAAAGTTATTTTATATCCGTTCCAATTACTGATTTGATGGCTAACTTTGCTCAACTTTAGACCAACAAACCGCAAAGCTTTTGTGAGTCTAACGCTCCGCTCAGCTCAGTGTACTTAGTTCCGGTAATAATTCCAATAAAAGCTCATCTCAATAATACCTTGCTATAGGGCTGATAGGGCTAGCTCTAAGCTCAAAGTCAGCTTCCCCAAATCTCGATTCCTTCACGGACGAGTCGGAGTTTCTCTGAATCCCTCAGAGCTCATTGCAAAAATATTACAATTACAGGTCTGAAGTCGAGAAGCAAGGCCACGTCGCCCTGCAGCGTCGCTTTATTGCCCGCCGATCACAAAAGAAAGGGAGCGGATGAAATAAGAAGAAAGACATGGATTTGATTACATTCCTCTCATGGAGTTATTACGTTAGACACGGGTCTAAAGAGTTCTGGGTTTCGCCGCAGGGAATTGCACACACAAGGGTAGTTCGTTCGGACGCCGACGCCGCCGACGCCGCCGACGCCGCCGCGACGCCGACGAGGGGGAGAGATTTTCAGATATTATTAACGTCGCCGGCGCCCTAAGTGCACGGGGCATGTTTCGGGACTGGTGGAGTTGTAATTTACACCTGACCACAGACCCAAAGCGCCCCCTGATCTTCGGGGGCCGTGTGGTGTAATCAGATTACGGTTGGACCGCAACGCTCTCTGTAAGAATAGATCTCTGCGCCGCGGCCTAGCCACGGAGCGCCGGCGAATGGCGATTTAAATATCTAACTCCGAGTCCGCTTCAAGTGAATTCTTGTAGATAGAGACGGTTAAGAAAAACGTGCGTGCTGGCTAAAGTAGTTACATGAAACATCCGAGTTTTTGTCAATTGCAAGGGCTGTACATTAAACAAAGTGCAGCAAATAACAATGAAACTTTCCAATGTTGTATAGATAAACGACGAGCATCGAGCTACAAATTTCGGGAAGCATTACAGCAAGTATGCATCCATTTGAACTGAGGAGCATTTTACCAGACAACAAAAACATTCGAAAAACAGCGGAAGTTACTGCCGAAAGTATGACCCAATACCGGGTTAAGCAAACTGCTGATCGAGACCGTCTGCGAAGTACACTTTCGCAAGTTTGTATTTTGCAGCACGATTGACGATGCCGACGCCGACGCCGACGCCTGCAAACGCTCTCACGGCGTCGAGCTTCTTGGCAGACGGGAACAGCACCAGCTTTTATTGCGAAGAGGCATCGGTTGACGAGCGAACGGTCGTACGTCAGCGAGAAGACGACGCGAGCTGCGCCCTGGGCGATGCACACACAGGGTACGCAGCGACGAGGGAACGAGTTCCCTACGCGAGCAGGCCCTACGCGCGCACCCTATACTCTCGATCGAGCCGCCGGGTAAAGGAGGGACTCAAATGCATGCCCTGCGATAACAGATGAGCTCCGGCACGACGAGAATGGGGCAATAATGGACGCCAAACCGCGCTAGGCTGGCTGGAAGTATAGCGAAGCGTGGAAACAGTAAAGAACGTTGCGCTAAGAATGCATCATCTTTATGCGGGGGGCTTTACCTCTGTCAAACTTCTCAATCTGGATTCGTGTGAAGCGTTACTCATCTTCTGTCTCCAACTCTAGTCAATATCGATCGTCGCCTGGAGCGTTATTAAGGTTCAGTTTGCATTATTAGGATGAAGCGTCATTTGAAAGAAAGAGATGATGGTACAATGCTGCGATGGTAATTTGTCCGAGACGGCACATGGGGGTGGCCAGTATAAGCATGATACTTTCCATGGCACGGACTATATGCACCATATAGACGTAGGGATCCGAGACAGGCTAGAATCCAACGACCCAAGCAGCCAACCATGTCCAAAGCACGGGCATCATGTGTAAGAAACCACTTTGGGACAAACAGTTTATCTACGAGGAAACTCCGTATCCTAAAGCATGAAAAGAATTTCTCTCCTCATCTCTCCTTCCATAAGGCCGTCGCGTTGCCGCTCGAGGGAAAAATAGTCTTATTATTGAGCCATTACGAAGACGTGGCGATCGCGCGCCCTGCTCATATCGCCGAGGATCGCAACCTCTCTCTTATGAAAGCATCGTGAGATGATGCTGTACTTTATACGTGCAATTGCTGGCAATAATATGCCATGATATGGAAGTAATGCACCAAAGGCACGGAGTTTTTCTTATTTTCTCGCCCCTCGGCGGAAGATAATAAAGATGACGGTGATCACGATGGTGATGACGATGAGGCACTCAATGGGGGGGCGGGACGGATCGCGCCGAGTGTCGATTGCTTCGCCAATCGATGACAGTCGCCTCGGTTCAAAGTGGAAAATTATCGGCTGGCTTTCAGGTCAAAGAGCGACGAATCTTCAGATTCACCGACGGTGACCTGTGTGTTGTCAAAAGAAAACGTGGGCAATGCTTTTGCTGGCCTCTTACAAAATCTGGCAAAAATAGTAGTCACTGTTAATCTTACAGGAACACAAATCTCTAACAATCTGAAGCTGACGAGTGTTCGTTTTCTAAATCACTTTCGTACAGAATAAACATGTTTCCTTCCAAAACATAAATGTCGATATTTTTAACAGCAACGCAATTTTCGTCCTCTCTGACCGGTAACTCAGCTCTGGAAGCTGGAAGTAATAAACACACGGTGGACCTCAGGATGGACTGCCCGCTGCCCTGCACCGCCCACGTCTCACAGTGATCGAATCGCAAGCTCTACATCAACGCTACTTTATGTACCAGAAACATTTAGTGCCGAAAAAAAGAGTTATCGAACAAATAATTCCAGCGAGCCCCCCCCCCCCCCCATAACGGTTTCGAGAATCGTCAATCTTATTTGAAAGTGAAATAACCTGATACCAGCGAATATTGCATAAGATAAAGACGGCCATAAATAAAATCGAGGGCGAGCGCGGGGGTGCCACAAGGGATCGAACCGAGGCCGCCGCGCGGGCTCCCTCCCAGGGGTTGAGAAGAGTTAACAATGCACCAGCATCTGGTTACACACTACATCATATCAGTCGGCATTGTGTGTATCGTAATGTAGTTGGGGAGACCGAGATGACATAAATTACGGTAGCGGCGGCGGTGGAGGCCGCAGTCTTTTGGCCGCTCGACGAAAACTGGGCGCCCAACGCAAAACTGCCAAGAGGCATCGCCAGCAATCACGCAACTCGCGAATTACTATTTGCCAGCTGCAGAAACTGGAGGTGGGCG
The DNA here is from genome assembly GCA_921293315.2 of Nemurella pictetii. Classification (NCBI taxonomy): domain Eukaryota; kingdom Metazoa; phylum Arthropoda; class Insecta; order Plecoptera; family Nemouridae; genus Nemurella; species Nemurella pictetii. The sequence goes on along the minus strand of OV121118.1, from coordinate 5,434,968 downwards.
AGGTGTGGAGAAGAAATCGCGCCGAGTCTATGAGCATCATCGCAAGCGAAGGTATAAGACGCAAAGTAATAATGGTTTCCCGCGCGCTGCCCGCGTGCACGAGAGGAGAATCTCGTTTTTCTGACAGACTGAGTGATTTCTAATTTCAATTCAGGAAACAACGCGTTCCGAGCCTAATAGATCAGAGCCCGGCATGCACCATCCATTTCAATGGCGGCGACGGCGGCGGCGGCGGCGGCGGCGGCGGCGGCGGCGTCCATGCTGCGGCCTGTGCAAACTCTGATAACCGGCATTATCTCGTCGGCAACAAATCGCACGCCAGCAAGATATTGCCCGACAAAGCCGAGAGTTATTGCCGCAAACAGAACACTCGCTGCGCCGTAAGACTCCAAGATTTTTGCGTAAATTTCGCCGAAAACGCGTGGGCGCTTTTTAGCCACGCAAGGGTGGAAATAACGAGCAATGCAATTGCGCGCTGCTTACTTGATTGCGTGTATTTTCCTGGCTGTGGGGCGACAATTACATTGCGTATGTTTTAGCTGGCGGTGGAACCCGGCGCCTCCACCAAGTCGATAATTGTCGGTTGGCGGTGCTGATAGGCTTTTGTCATGCTTCATTCTCAGAACAGAATAACTTACGAACACAATTTGCTATTGAGAGGATTATTTGATATGAAACGTGACAAAATTACTTTTAAAATCGCGGATGAGTTGGAACATCAATGTGATATCGTACGGTCGACAAAGATAATTATTATTTATTATTAAAAGCCTGTTTCCGATTCTGCGCCGCTCGACCAAATCAATAAGCATAACTATCGTTCCCAGCTCTGATACAACAGCGCCAGGCCATTTTGTCAGATTGAGCAAGCAAGATTACATGTGTTTAGGAACGGTGGTAAGGTCTCGTTCTCTCAATGAACAACGTGCCGTCGCCTGTTGTTCGAAGATTTCCACACGGAACACATAGGTAAGACGTAGGGCCTGGAGCCGGGCCCGCGGCAGACACCGAATTCCCATCAACCGCGTAAACCCGCTAAAAACAGCTTGATATTTTCGTGACCCGGCACCTCCACCACGATAAGTTCCTCACCGAAGTTTCACCGCGACAAAGAAAACACAGCGTGCTGGCAGGCCGCGTGCCGAGCTTACTTTCTGTTTACCAGGTAGCACATTAAGTTGTTACTGCAGAATATAAAATATTATGCCAGATAAGTTCACGGGCTTGTAACCCGCGGGTTCTTTAGGACACAATTTAATCAGAGTACAAGGCGGCAAAAGCCGGGAGATTACTGTGTGGATGTAAACAGCATCCCGAACGTGAGTAAAATAAGGTAAGATGTCGAACATGAGCATAAAATACTAACAGTTGTGCCCGGGGGCGTGGAGAGGGGGGAGGGGTGCAAGTATAGAAAAAGCAACACTTGCTCGCAAGTTTGTAAACACTATTTAATCGATTGCCGCGAGGGTTAATCGATTTACCCCGCAAGAACGGGCTGAACTAAGCACTCGGATAATTTACGGAATTGGATCATATTTTAGAGGAAAAGAAAAAAGTCTTCGCCGGAAAAATGCTTTTCCCAGACTCTGGAAAAGCACAAAAAGCCGTTCGACGTCGACGGCGACGTCGGCTCCTGTACGCATGACGTATTCCACGCCGGCGACCGTCAATACCATTAGTTAATCAACTCGAGTCTCGCATCCTTATGGCGGTGCTGCATCGGTCACGGAATCACAGAAACACTAAGTCACAAAGTCAGCCAGCAGACAGGCGAGCAGCAGGGCAGCAGGGAAGCCGGGCGATCGGAGCCACCCTGTCACTCCCCCCGTCACGAGCGTCCACCACATGCTGGACAGCGCTTTCCACAACAATGAAAACCATTAACTGAATAACTACGTCGTGATAGCTACGACCTGGGTTCAATCTGCCAAAGGCTCTCTGACCAAAGGCGCTCACAGGGTTTATTTCTGAGAAATGGGGGGCCAACGTGATAACCTGCTCGTTGGGGTGTGTGCGTACTAACCAAAGTATGTAATTACAGAGCCTCTGGCGACACATTTGTCTGCCTCGTGTTTGACGAGTTGGAGAGATATTCTTCAAAAGAAACCCGCAAAAAAGTATGATAGAGCAGAATATTTGACTTTTTAAAACATGTCAAAGCTAAAAACACATTTTCTTTTTAGAAATGCTATGTAGTGTGTATGTTGATATATTTTCGACATTAATCTCCGATAATTGCTGTGCATTGTAGTTGGGTTCTGCTATCTACGTGCCCGATTCGCGACCCAGGCCGCACGTGCGGACACGCGTAGTCCCCGGGTTAAATTCCAGACACACGCAGATCCAGACACGCATGTTATTACACACGGTTTCAATTCGAGGGTCCCACCCCACGCTGCCCCTGCCACCCCTGCCGCCCCTGCTGCCGCCTCCATCATTCGCCTTCGCACGTCGAACGCATGGAGACAGCCTGGAGACAGCCTGGAGGTCGCAGCAGCGGCCACGGAATGAACAAGTCATCGGTGACAATGGACCACGGCTTGCCTGACAAATCCCGCCCGCTGATGCTGAATCTATGATCTATGTGTGCACCTACCCGTCCCCAAGCCAGCCCACCCCCGTCCACCCTCGTCCACCCTCTCCTCGGTCCGCCCGTGCGCCCACAAAGCTAATCGTGTGCTCAATTCCTCGCACGCCCCTCGCCGAGGCGAAGCGATCCGCACGCAGGACACGTCGCTATTCGCACGATCCTGGATCCCGGCCGAGTCGGTATACAAACGCACCGGCACCGGCACCGGCACCGGCACCGGCACGGGGCGCAAACACACACATACACACACACACATACAGGGAGCGGGGTGGAGAGAGAAAGGGAATCGGACACAGGAACCAAAGAGCAGGGGATTTCCCTTAATTCAGAAGCTTTTTCTCACACGCGCGGTTTATCAAAGAATCTTACATTTCAGTGACGTTTGTGGTGAAATACATGATGGATGTCTGTTTGTGTGGGAAAAATTTATTGGTGAACACATTTTTTGTTTTGTAAATCGCATTTCGAACTTATCGCCGTCGTATCGCCGTGCATACGGCTGGTTTGGGGCGGTTGGGAAATGAAATATTAAACCGCTTCTAATCAGAGTAAGCAAGAGTATGTCGACACGAATACAAATTACAATTCGTTCCGAGAGCGCCGCTCGATTCCATGCGCAATACAAATTAATAATAATAACAGACCGCCATGCGTCGAGTACTCGAAACAAATCAGATTACTTTTTTTTCCCGAACCGTCGCAAGCCTAACTGCCACTTTGCACACACGATGATTTACAGAGAAATTGATACAATTCGAAATGCCGGCCATGTTTCGCGTGTCTACAAACACATTAATTCGAGCCGGGGCCATAGCGTTAATGGGTGATGACGTATAGTGTTATTGACTGGACCATGCATCATGTCGGCAATTAGCTGACAGAAACCGGGGCAGCATCCCGATGCCTGCCGTGGACCCAGAATGCACGCCACCGAGTTATGCAGCACCCCGTGCGCGAGTATGTCCGTCACATGACCGCCGTTATGCGAAATGCGTGCGGACACGGGGTTCGGGAGGGGGCCACAGCGAGGACTAGCGGGTGCCATCGTTATCAATTCGCACCGCAATATTCGCATTTGATGTTCTGCAATTGATTCACGAACGGGGTTATCGCTTGGCGTTATTATCAAGCACAGGGAGTTATCGAGTTACCCGCCGAGCAGTGGGAATGAAGAGAAGCCCACGAGTTTTGCGAAAAGGGAAACCCTCTATTTGCAAATCCTGATTCTGATCGTGGCCCTCTTCCAGTTTATGTCTCGATTATTTTTTACATGCCTTTTTAGACACTTGAAAGAATTTCAATGGACTGTTAATTTTTCTTGGTGCGGTACTTTCATTTAACGAGAACTTAAACGGGTCGTTAACATCTTTTTATTTGCAAGTTAACCAACTGCCAATGACAATAAAACATTTTAAATGAGCGCAAAGCCAAGCAAGTCACTCGGAGAACTTTTCCCAGGTGACATTACTGGAAAACCTGGCTCCAGGTTTGCAGATACCGAAAGCCGAAAGATAGTTTCTACTAAATTTCCTCGACCTCGTCATGAAGGTCATAGAGATAGATTGCTATTTCTGTCAGCTCAAAGTGTGCCCGGCCAGCAAAGGATTCATGTTTCGGACCGCAATTCCCATAGAAAATCAAGCATTGACCGCAGGAGAGGAAAATGTGATCCATCTTGAATCTTTTGCTGCAAAGATTTTAGGATCGCGGCTCTCGCGAGTCGCGGTGCTAAAATGCAGTCCAGCAAAACGAGAAAACTCGACGAATTGAACATCGCAAGCCGCCAAGATACATAAAAAAAACCGAGGTCACAGTCCCGGCAGGAAAATGGGTTTTCCGCATCAACTTTTCTTGGCAGACTGATCGTGTCGTAACTGTGAATTTAATTTCCCATGCCACCTTTTCCGGCAAGAACGATTTCACTTTTTCCGAGCACCTACCTATAGTACCGCCACAAATGTGACATACAGGTCGAAATCAGTCTGATGCACGCATTGCTTGCATCACACATACCGTTATACCGGATGCATTGCACGCGTATCATTCTGATAAGACTTATCATTCAGTTTAAAAAGCTTAAACACAATATAATGAAGCTATCAATTATAATTACACTCTGATTTTATCACTTGACCAAATTATGAGTGTACCTACTCTACAAACACTGAAATCGCCCCCCGTGCATGTACAGTACTAATATTAATGCTGATAATACTAACAACGAAACTAATACCTGCGTACTAATATTATAATTTATTAAATATTAGTATTGCAGCGATGCTCGTGAATGCTGATTATACCAGCATGTTTATCGAACGTGCAATTAACAATAAATATGAGCGCAATTACACTGTAAAATGTGTTAAGCCGATGGTCGTGCACGAGACAGATGATGATCCCTACATCAAAACGGCGATGTGTATCGGGATTGTCGATCTGGTCCGTGGTCCATGGTCCATGGTCCATGGTCCGTGGTCCGATCGCACTCCACAACTCATTGTAATCGTGCAATGAACACACATACCTTGGAGTGCCGCCACTTATCGCGTGCTATTTACCTACCCCTACCTCTACTATTATTCCAGCACCAACGTACAAATAAATACAGGGATGAATGCGCAGGTCGCCCCGAGCGAACCGCCAATGTTTGCTAATTATTTCTACTCAAAGCCGCTCTCGGATTTCACGAAAGCCGATCATTGATTTATAAAAAAATTAGTATGCCTTATTTATATTGGTGCTGTGTAAAATGACGGCTTCTGTTGATGAAAAAAGGCTCTGGGCCCAAATAAGATTAATTGTATCTAAAAAATATTTGAGAGGAATCGGAGAGAAACTTTACTTTGATGAAAAGTAAGAATCTTTTAAGAGTTTTCGAAAAATGAGCCACTTCGTTTTAAATTAAGTGGATTGGAGCGAGTGGAGTGAATCTCTATAAATATTATTAAACTCCCCACCCCCACCCAATAAAGAAATTTGATGGAAAAATTAATTTAGTTTTTCAGAGAAAACCTTCAAGTGAGTATTTCACAGCCTAGTTTAAACAATGATATGCCAATCATAAATATATAAGTGCACGACCTAATACAAATATATAGGCGCAAAAAAGGCGCTTGCTTTTTTGTTGTTTATCGGATTACATTAACAACCTCAAGCAAGTTCTGCCCACACAGGTAATTGAATCTTTAATGGAATAACCCTTCGTCGAATGACAGAGGAAACAGCTCAAGGTGTGACACGAGCTACGCGACATCAAATCACATCTATCTCCACCCCATCCTAATCCCAACTCACTAGATGAACCTCACGATCGCGGTATCACTCGCCGGAAGTGATTGCTAGGCCAAGACAGTACCGGAAACTCAATCTCCTCAGTCCTCACGGGTTGAAATATATACACGAGTCCCAGCACCAACCACTACCGACAGGGCGAGGGGGAGGGAGGGAGGGGCAAGGGGGTTCCGTGATGGAATGAACCCCACGCTCGATTGATTATTTGCACGCTAAACTCTGCTTGATGCCCAGAGCTCTGTGCTGGGGTGGATTTAAGATTGAAACTTCGTACAACTCAGTTTGAATGCGATGCAGGCCGTATAGCGCGTGCTAAAGTGTTATCGTGGGTAGTGCCAACTTAGGGGAAGTGTGTACTGCAAATTGGGTACATTACCCGCGGGCTGTAGGTATTCCTATCTGCAAGTCAATGCTATGGCATTGCATTTAGGATTGTTAAGCTAAATGGCATGAAATCGGTCGTTGGCATGGCCATATGATAAAATCAACCCTTAGCGTGTAGAGGGATGCATTTCAAACGGATTTGCATGTGCAAGGCTATTAAAAGCATTATTAAAATGCTGATTATTTCCTTGTTTATCAAAGGAACTGATGAAAAACACACCAAGCTCTAACAAAAAAAACAGGTTGCAATTATAAAACCAATTTCAACCAGTAAAAATTAAGTAAATGGTCGAATGGACTAAAAGGGATTGTATTTATACTCGCAATTAGCAAGCGCGCAACAGATAGAAGATTCAAAAAAAGCTCCCATTACAACAAAAACCGCGCGTAAAACGTGTGATTTGAATGCATTAAAGCATCGCTAAGGCAACGTAAGCTCTAAGCCATTGTAATCCGAGTAGCATTAACCCCAGCGAGGACTAAGTAAGGACTAAGGACTTATTAGGATATGCCAGGCCACTAGTAAACCGACCTATATAGGGCTGGCTGGCTGGCTGGCTGGCTGTCTGGCTGGCTGGATGGTATGGCTGTCGCGGCGGCTGCATAAAACAGGGTACACACTACACAGGCAAGTTATTTTACTGCACTTGGCAAAACAAGTCAAATCAGTGTCTGTGAGCAAAACTAAGATAGGCAGAGCAGGCCGGCACGAGGTAGCGGATTTAATGGTGACATAAAAGAACACGGGTTTGCAATCTGGAACGTGATACTCGTTGGATAAGATCCGAGACAGCTAACGATGTATGGAATTGCGGGGCGAAATCACACAAGGCTTTTGTAAGACGAAAAAAAAAATATAACTGGCAAGCCACGAGAGCCCGTCTTGCCCATGCGGACTGGCACTTGGGGGCAGGGGGGTGCATGAAAATCAATCTTTCCCTTTATGGGCTTTGTCGTAAACCCGCGCCGGCTGACAAGATTGGAAACAATCTAGCTCTAAACAATCTAGTTATGTTTGACTAGATTAAAGTACTGGGTACTGGCTGATGGGAAAGTGGTCGTGTAGGGTAGCGTAGGGTAGGCGTAGGGTAGGCGTAGGGTAGGCGTAGGGTAGGCCCAAGCAGGCATGATTGCCGTGGGGAGCGAAGGAGCGAACTTGCTTCAAAGCGCGCGGTTTCGCCAACTCGGTGCTCCAACTGCGCTCGAAGATGTTACTTGCTGAATATGCCTCGAGCCACAAGCAGTAATTCTCAGAGTATACCGAGACGGCAAAATATTTAGTTGTTTTTCAAAAAACTAAACGAGCTGAAGCAAGATGGCCGCAGCCGGGTGAAATACGGAAAATAAACAAGCAAACAACCCAATCAGAATTGGTGTTTTGGCGCGCACGGGGTTTGGGGGGGGGGGGGCGTCTGACTCAAAAATTGTTTGAGAGAAAATGTCTCCTGCGACTGTGAGGTTGACACGGAATAAGATGAAACGTTCCTAAAAAAAAAGACGAATGAATCCAGGCACACGTTCGGAGGTATACGCCGGTGACAAAATAAAATGTGGACTTGTATAGGTTTAAGGTGGATCCGTACTGTTTCCGTACTTTTTTTCTATTGTTTTTGTTTTGGTAAAATTTTACTTATATGTGGTCATATGCCGGAAGGAAATGTGAAAAAAAATATTTTTAAAAATATTTTGCTGGAAATTTTCCGGAAAATTAAAAAATTAGTATGGAAAATTACGCTTGCTGATCTGTCTCTTGTCCCGCTAGGGGGGAGTATCAGTCGTCCGATCGAAATGAAATTAATATTTATGGAATGTCCAGACTTCAGGTATTATAATAAGACACTTAATTCAATTCGCGCTGACATTCTCTAAATTTTGTCAATGGTTAAAATTTGACGTAAATTTGCCAATTTTTTTGCTTTGTTTCAAAATTTGTTACTGAAAAAGTATGCAGTTCTAAACTTTCATCTTCCTTTATTGGCAAGCTGCAAGTGTCTTGATCGAAAAAAAAAATAGTCGAGAATGATATCACCAATATTTAGACCTAATTGAGGGAAGGAGTGGTGGCATGTTTACCAAACAAATTTTCACATTTTCCGGAAAATTTCCAGTAAAATATTTTTAAAAATATTTTTTTGAGTGTTTCTTTCCGGCATAGACCACATCTGAGTAAAATTTTCCCAAAACAAAAACAATTAATTTCTGTACGGATCCACCTTAAGACGTGTCGACAATAGTGACTCTCCGGCCGGACTTGTTCATATACTTGGTACTTGATCTTGAAATCATAAACTTTATGACATTATGATGGGCTAAGAAGCAGCATGAATTCTTGATACATATAAAAATGATATAAAATGCGCAAAAGAAAAAACTAATCGCGTTTGGTAATAGAGACAGTCCCAAGGACTGGACTGGTATCAGTAAATGAATTTGCAACACCTGTTCACACGTGAAGTAGTGTGTTAATGTTGATTAAACACGGAATCTGGCAATGAAGGAGCCAGGTCGGTGTACATAGGCGCATAAGTATGTAGAGAGACAAGATGTCAATAGCTGTACACCTCGTCTACGTAGGCGGTCCGGTGTGCGCCGAGCAGCGATCTTGTTTAGAGGCGTTAATTGGCCGATGTCGCGACGCGTCTAATTGAAAGGGCGTCCGGCGTCGTGACACCCCCCAACCCCCTACCCGAGCCCACCTCGCCGGCAGCTTGTGAAAGCAACCCCCCACAATGTCAGCCAATTTGCTCGCACACTGTGCTCTGTGCATTGCCATGTTGGACCCATTCATTTCACTCTCCGCTCGTCCCCGTCATACTCCGAACGAGCGGCGCACGCGAAACCACTAGCAACACCACAAAAAAGTTGAGTATTTTAATGGAATTTTCCTGCGTTCGGGGTGCTATACTTACAAGATGTAGCTGTTTGCTGGCTCGCTGAGACCATTATTATCAAATTAAATGCGACTATTTATTGACCCACATTTCTTCCGCAAAATAAATTTTGGATATATATATACCAGCTCGTAAAATAGTGCTAACTCGTAAACATTGTGCGCATAACAATTTTATGGCTTTCCAAAAAGTTCGTTTGCTAACATGTTTCGGTGTAAGACATAAAAAAATCATAATTTCAAAGACGTTCGGGGCATTACGTCCGTGTGCGGGGATAGTTCAGGACGTACAAATTTAAATCCACTCTTGATTTCCCCGCTCGCATTCAGCGACGAAATGCTAAATAAAAGCGCTTCATCTTCCGAATTTTTTCGCGCCTCCCATCCCATCTGTCTACTCTAAGATCCCTAGCTTTCCATGACTAACTTCCAATCAACGCTAGCGCTCAGCTTTCGGAGTTCGCTCGGCGCCGTGCAAAAACAGCCGCGATCTTTGCGAAGTGAGTATGCACAAGAAATGGCCAAGACTCTAGAGTGAATTTCTCAAGCGAATTGATTGCATACCAAAGCAGCTCGGGCCCGTGCCCGCCCGATAAACAAGAGCAGAAAGCGTCGCATCGATCTTGCGAAGAGTCGCACTCGTATAACAAGCAACTAGCAACTAGCAAGTACTAGCATCATAGCTACGAGCACCTAGCACCTAGCAAGTACCTTCTCAAAGGTTACCACGTCTCTCTTGTCCAATGCATTGCAACGATGCACTTGCATCGAAGGCAATTAATCTACGGCGACATGAATGCGGAAGAACAATAACAAACAGCACGAGAAGTGTTGAAAGAACTCATTACGGGCAATTGTAATCGCTCTGCGGTAATGTCCTAACACATTAACTATAATCGGTGCGGTATCACGTGGTATCACGTGGTATCACCGCATCAGTATCCGTCACATTTGCATCACATGCCACACAGCTGGTTTCTACCTTTATTGCACAAAAACTTCCGCAAAAAAAATCTAATGGATGATGGCATCCGGAATTTGATATCAGGAACGTAAACAGGAAACTGCTGACGATTTCCAATGTTAAATAAGTCCGTAGTCATCTTTCGGGATGGAAAATCCGATCGGAATTGCACACACACATGCCTTCTCAGGAATCCCTAATACACGCAGCATTCGCTCTCTGGAATATATATAGATAGATATAGATATACACACGCTGCACACTCAAGAGCATGTCAACCGGATTATATAAGGCACGGCAGGCGGCATGGGCCCATAGTATAGCCGTACACCATTAGATCAGATAGCCGATAGCCAGGAGAAGGATATCTCAGAGCCAAGCACTTTCCCTTTTGCTCGTCGATCGGTGATCTAGATTCTCTAACAGCCACTTAGTTTGCACCGAGATAGGGTCAGTGGGCCACATCTTGTGCCAATGTCATTGGGCGTCCATTAGCGCTGTCAGCCGTCAATCGCGGCTCAAAATTATCAGAAACGAGCGCGCTCCTGCACCAGCGCGGAGAGTGGAATCTTTGCCGCGAGCTCCGGTGCCGCGTATCGCCGTCGCGAACAACGCATCTGCTTTAAAAACCCCGCTTTAAGGGAATTGCCATTGGCAGGAAAATTCGCTGCTCGTTTCTGTTGTTTTTTTTTAATCCGATATAATATAGAGAACGTAGAGATCTTTTAGAGAGTTTGCTGTTGCCAAATCGAGCATCAGCAATTAATTTAATTTAAGAAAATGTATTCCTCGTGCATTCATTGCATCTTAATTATTCATGAAGTGCTTCGCTACGGTACTTTATGGAAGTGAGTTGGAATTACTTCGCATCGCAGTTCGTCCGCGTCGTTTCTGCGTGTTGCGGAGTGCTGCGGCTTTGGCAGTCGTGCTCGGCGTGGGAGGCTGAGAGGCTGAGAGGCTGGGAGGCTGAGAGGATGGAGACTGGGAGCGCTAATCGAAGAGTTGCGCGTTGTTCTGGCGACGGGCGGCTGGAGCGCGCCCGAGTGACGGCCAAGGACGCAGGGAAACCCAATCAGCGCCCTCTGTGCGTTGAGGAACCAAAAGGCGTACGGAGCGCGACCGACAGAGTAATTTTTAAACGGCATTGCGAACGCGCCCGATCGGCTTTAGTGCGAGACCATTGCAAGGAAATCACGTACTACGCCCGATACGTGTAACCATAGAACATTCGGTCGACATTTTGATCAGCAAGATTTACAGCTTTTTCGCCGACCGCCTCGTCAATATATTCATCCCTTAGAGGGTAGTATTCTATACCAACGTTTATAAATTACTCAATTCTGTTGATCTATTTTCGATCGAGTGCAATGAAAAATCCTTCCTATTATTGATAGACTTGCGCTCGTCAGAACCTATTTCCGCGGGTGTGAAAATCCGCTCGGCTGGTTTTCCGCGATGCCCGCGTCATCAATCATCTCCCTCTCTCTCTCTGCTCTCATCCCGTGGCTCTCCGGCTTCCCGGCTACACACACGGCCTGCTCCGGCCCAAACCTGCATCCCTCCATCCAGCAATGCAAGAGCAGGAGCATAAGATAGCATAAATAAAATAACACATCCGAGCCTATTGCACCGTTCAGAAACAATTTGTAAAAACACATTTCAAACAAATCCGCTTTTGCACCAGCTAATAGACAATATACATATTGTCATCTCCGGGCACTGAACACGGTACATGCTTCTAACAAACCACCCCTATCAACGCATACATGCACAATGCATTACATTATCACCGCTTTCAGTTAAAACACACAATGATTAGATTTCAAAGCTGTCACATTGTAAACAGAGTGTCTGATAAGCTCTGACCCAATCATTGTTACGTCACATTTTAATCCCGATAATGCTTCAAAAGCAAATCACCAATAGCATACACTGATCACCAGTAAAACTGCACTAAAACCGGTGGCATGTCCATGAATAACACCCCCGACCACGCTTATCTCTGGTGAAACTCGAAATAGAACCCTGGCAAATGAACGTGGCTGTACCGCGCGTGATAATGATAAACAACCTATTCCCCTATCACCGTTAATTAACCCTAAACACAGATCTTGATGCGCCGCGCGGCGTCACGCTGCAAGCGATAGTGTGACAAATGCACTGCACGTCACATGATTTAGTTTCATCTCGCTGTGTATCCGTAGTCCGTACCCGGCCGGCCGGCCAACCAATGCTCCTACCGACATTTAGTTTTGTTTCCGAAATTTGTTGGATAATTAATATGGCACGATTCGGAGTGGCGTGCGTGAATGCGTAAATCCACGCTCGTCATAAATCAGGGGGTGAAAGTAAATGACAAGATACGCGGGGGGTTGTGTGGGTGGCGCACGGCGCCAGTGGTGCATGCCATGTTTGGCATTTGCCCCCCCCCCCCCCCACCCCCCCCCCCCACACCTTCCCATCAGGCCTTGCAAGCCCCTCCCCCACGCTTGTCCCCAGGAGACTCTTCCTGATTGGGAAGGCCGTAATTACATCAAATAAAATATCGGATTAATAGAGAAATGTGGGCCGGTATATTAACTGGAACATGAAGCGAGACAAGGACGGAACTGTAATTCATATTATACAGATAATAAACGCATGTGCCGACATAGAGGAGGGATCCGGTCATTTCAAGTTTCCGTCATCCCTTACGTGACTCGCTTTTCGCTTACCTGTGCACCCGTCTAACTTCATCCGCGGCTTATCAACAAGGATGTAATCTGCCAGACAGTTTTACAACGGTTATACTCTACGAGATGCAGCTCGCGATTTGCTGCGAATGAACACTGCAACATGTATACTACGAAGTTCCTGCAAGCAAATTCGATTATCGTCAAAACTGCAAGTATGCAAGCGAAATGCAACATTGCTCACGTCTAGCCCATCTAACGTTTGAATGAAGCTAAACACAACTGGGTTAACTGTCAGCCAACGGATAATGTATAATAGAACGAACTTACAGAATAAAGTGCATTATATACCTATACGGTCTTTTGTAGTTTCTAGTGTCACGTCAATGTCTTATCATTCAAAGAGATAATTTCTTATAGCTGAATACAGAACTATTTTGAAATGTTTACTTGATCCTGGCAAACATTTGTATGATTCGGGGGCATCATGAATTTGCATGAACGTTAATTGGTGCGCTAGTCCAATGTGGATACAATTTCAAATGTGGCAGCGTTTGCTACAGCATTTGTAACAGCCGAGTTGTACCAGCGTTCGTGATCAGAATTCTGAACAGAGATTTGCGAAATACCTACAAGTAAGAACTACAAAAAGCCGATAAAGTAATGCAACCAAATCATTGTACAGAACCGAAACAAATTGAGGTAGGTAAGGTTTATTGCCTTTTAGTTTCGCCCGTAGGCAAAGTTTATAAGATTATCTAGCGCGCTTGGGTGAAAAGGTTAGCCGGCATTTAGCGTAAGTCAAGTTTATAATAATATGGGCCGGATAGTTAACTCAAAGTTACGAGAATGGAAAGGTTGGTAGCTTGTAAAATACCCTCACGCACTGAGCGCCTAACCGTGACAAGTCTGTGTGAACATAACATTTCATTAATAATGAACACAGCCGAAATTAATTAATAAAAGCGTCGACGCAGAATCTGCACACGAACAAAAGCAAAGGCGACGTGGATTCCGAGACGAGAAATATTAAGACTGTATTGTGAGACAATGGAGTCTTAATTCGTAATTCAAGTGGTGGGAAGTGAGTACGGAGCGGGCGCGAGGTGGGAAATTGCCGCACGCTCCTTGAGCGCTGTGAACGCTGGGGGTTGGAACTTGGAAGTCCTAAGACACGATCAGCCACGCGAAATCTCCAACATGTGCAGAGAAAATTGTCGGAGCCCGGGATAATATGGTGCTCGGTAAAGATACAATCCATGTTGAAATCTGTCGCGTAAATCTGTCTCAATTTAGCTCTTTTTTCTATCTTTTATCTGTGCCTGAAGTCTGAACTCATGCCAGTTATTCTTTTAACAAGTATCAGGATGTCTATTATGCTTTTATTGCCTTGAGTGTATTAAAAGGGACAAGAAATACATTACTTTGTATCTGTAATCTTCACATGATGAATATTGAACAGAACCGTGAACTTCTTATGCAAGAAAGTTTTCTCTGGAAGAAAATTGTGAAACAAGGTCATTTTTTGGTCTAAATCTTCGCGGTTTAGTTTCTCGAAAACATCAGTTTCACAAATTTCAGAAGCAATTTGTTACAAATTTGACTCAATCACAACACACGCTTGTTACTTTTTGATGCATAACAATTTTCCGAAAGTGCCGTGCCTATATTGCCAAATTTTGATCAGTTCAAAACGTTGGGCAAAGTAGTCGAGCAAACATGCGAAATTTGCATCTTTATATATTTTTTTATATACAGCTGTTTCTGTACATCAAGCCGGCAACATGATATGTGTCAGTGTATCAAATGCGTAGAACTATCAACAGCTTGAAGTACTGCTTGTGCATGTCTGTTTCGTCATAATCCACAGGTCGTTACTGCTGCACACTAATAAATGTACAATAAAATTCAATTGCAGGCTATCACATTAACATTCTTCGGCGATGAAGATTGAAATTGCGCATAGGCAATCTCAAGTCGAAACTCTAAAGTTCGAATGGAATTTACCAAATCGCAACATGACCACTCTATTTGAACATGAAAAAATGTTTCAAGCAACTTTTTATAAAACAATTAGCCATTAAATTTATTTATAAACGACACAAAATTGTTTTCAAAGAATTTATTGCCATGGAGTTTGGCCTTCACTTTCTAGTTTCTATTGATGAAGAAAAAAACCATCGAGCCAAAGTAATTGATCAATTGCAATGAAAAGAAAATCTAAAAGTTTTCTTACATCAATTTTATTTTCGTTCTTTGTGACTGAGAGCGTTACAAAAAGGCGTTTTTTTTCCTCGATAAACGCGTGCGAACTTGAAGTTGGACCTGTGAGAAAGGGACAGCGTCGGACGCACTAAACGCACTAAACGCACTAAACGCACTAAACGCACCGGCTCAGCCAGCCTCACCGCGGCCGCGGCCATTCAACCAAACACACTGTAACCTCACAAATTAACTAATATATATCCAAGTCACTCGCACAACTTCAATCACACTTTCCATTCAAAACAAATTTCAAAAGTCCACGCGACTTGCGACTAGCGGGTGCCAATTAATGTTACAGCAAGTATTTTTTTTCATCCGTCATATTATCTAAATTTTGTAATTCCGAAATAAAAGTAAAACCTCGGCTGACTTTTATACGCTTTCATAGCGATCGACGAAATTCATGCAAATGGCTTTCTCGTTTCTAACTCGACTTGTAGCCGGTGACAGGACACGTCGGCTAGCATTGATGGAAAACGGATAGAGAAACATACATTCGATGTCCAATGTCAATCCGATGGAAACAAGGACTCGGTGCGTGTGCTTGTGCGTGTGCTTGTGCGTGTGCTTGTGCGTGTGCTTGTGCTATATCCGCCCACAACGAGCAACTATCTGCCTTCAGTTTCCACTGCCAGTCGATACCAGCTTCGTCCTCGTAAGTACTTTGACCGAACTCGCCGGAGACGACATCCTAATTGTCCTGTCAATTAAAATGTAGTCAGTTTTGTAAAGACTTGGCATGACTCTACGTTTACACTTTAAATGAACACGATAGTACAAGCACACAGTGTGAGACTCAATTGTTGTCCTTGTCATACTCCCGCCACAAGAGCTAACCTCCAGTCTGTGTGAGATTAGTATCAATAGAATGGAGTGTAAATGCAATGAGTAATTTTTTTTATGGCATTTGGTACAAGGTCTCGTGGCGTGCATGATTATTAGTGATGAATATTCGTGTGCGAAAAACGTTGCTTGTTTGGTCGTTGGTCGCTGGTCGTTGGTATTGCACGACCAAGAAATGTATCCTGCTCGTGGAAGGCCGACACTCTTTGTGAATTATTAGCCGATAACGCCTAGAACTGCTATTTCCTCTTTTTGGAACAATGCACTTGGGATTTGCCGTCAATTTCCATTTGCAATCATTGGTGTCACCTCGCTGACAGTATGACTTGCCAAGTACAGTACTTTATCAATTCCTCTTCTTTAAGAATTGTTTGAATGATTTTTCCGGAAAAGCAAAATACAGTCACGATGTTTCGCCAAGTCACGTGAACTGCATACATATTCATTCTCTAGTAAACCAAGTCTGCTATTAAACCGCCATTAATTTAGGTCAAAAGTTTGTAATCCGGGAAACATTCGATGGTATGTACCATGTACATGTTGCCGTTGTATGGGATGAAAAGAGAGCATACCATACGTGAACTACACGACTACAACAGCTCGGCGCCCAAAAAAAAAACAAAAAAGCCCACACACAAATTAAATCCTCAGTAAGGATCAGAGGGCCAAGCACGCGTACTTTGAAAGCATTTTGATCGTTATGCAAGGTCTTCGATAAATCGAGCCCATCTACATCTACATATATACCTATGTATTATTGTTTGAACAAAGCTGACTCGATGGCTGCAATACGTCAAAGGGACTTGTTGGCTATGCGAGGAGGAAACAGCATTACCCGTGCAGCTATGTGAGAGATGCGCCGCCGTCAAAGCAAACGCTGCGATTACATTTGGCGGTCGGACCAAGCGAGATAAGTCAAAAGTTGCCCGCACTGGTGCCAATGCCTAGATGCGGTAGATGAGTCGAGAGTGGAATTCTAATTAAGAACAACTCCACTAGAATGCCAATATATGGGAAAAGAGCTAACATAGTATAGACTATGGAGGTTAAAAGTTAAAATACACAAGAGTGCTTCAACGGGAAGGGGGGGCAGCAGAGTAACGGATCGGGGTCGGCGGGGAACGGTCGGTATCAACGTGGAAATCGGGAAATGGGGAAATGGGGAAATGGGGAAATGGGGAAACCCTGTACGCTGCATGGACTAGCTGTCTCGGCTGTCGACCTACCGAGACGAGGACGAGCAAATATCTGACAATGGAAAAACAATTACGGTAGAGTGTTGTGTTTTGGATCGTCGTCGAATACGCATTTCAGGGAAGACCAATCAGAGTGGCGGACACAGCATCCACTCCACCGGTATATATTCAATTTAGCCGCCGAGAGGCTGAAGAAAATCAAAGACGAGGTGTTTTCTTAAGACGGGAAAAGAGTCGGATGGAATAAACATGAACTTGACACAGCCATGGAGTCGCTGGCGTTGCCTGCACGTGTTGACATTTTTAGATCAACAAAATTGGATAGAAAAACAAATTACTGCAAGCACGCGGTAACATGGCTTCGCATTGACACAGATGACGAGAATGTTAATTAAGTTTCTGTCGGTGAAAATGTGCAGAACGTCGAGTGAAATATAACACGTCTGGTAAAAGCTGCACTCTGCGGCCCAGTGAAGCAACAATGCAGCAAGCACTTGCACCGGAATGCAACGTTAAAAGCACATCATATCACGGCGACAACAAAATGCGACGAAACTCACGTGCTACGATGATTATCAAATCACTTCGCCATTACAACATCATAGCAATTTTTTTTTCTCGTGCAATGCAGCGGCCACAATGGCGCCAGGTACGGGAATGTAATTTACGTACATCGGAATAATCAGTATCATTTCCTCGTCAAGGTATTCGCAGCACGTATCTAGCAACAATATGTCAGACTCGCACGCAAACAAAGCTGTGGGGGTGCGCGAAGGTGCGGGGGTGGTAAAGGGCTTGTCTTGGGACGGAATACATGGATAATGCCGGCAGGGAGTGCATTTGACTTGAACAACTCTCAAGTAGGTTCCTCACTCACTTGCAAGTGCTTGGCCCAATTAGTCCAGACGTCGCAAGAACTTGAGAGCCGTGACCTCCCCCATCCCATTTAGCAAATTGTATACACAACTTGTGCGGAGACTTGAGAAGGATGCATTTGTTTTGATCTAAGAAGTAAGAAGCACGCAACGCGACGCGGTAAACAACAAAGAATATTATTTCTTGAGATTAAGTATGATGTCGCTTTTAAGATCACACTTAGGATTTTTCGGAAAAATTAATCTGTATCTGGTGGTGTTGAAACGAGTTTAACAATGGCGAGATTTCAACGATTAATTATGTTTAGGAAAATTAATGAACTGCTAAGTCATAACTCAACGAGAACATTTTCAATTGTACTTTTTATGATTATGTGGCGTAATTATTTTGCAGCGCAATTGGGAAAATCAGAAAGCGATTTTATTTTCCGATCGCATGACGTGTACGTTTCGACATTCAACCAAACATTGTAAAGAATACCGTCGAATTTAATTAGATATGCATTAATGTCTGAAACGTAAATATCGATCGAATCACTAATGAAGCTTAATTAAATAACAAACAGGCTGTTAAAAAAATTACATGGAATAACCTACAGCTAAGCCCACGGAGCTAATCAAGATTTCATAATAATGGACGTTCATTTGATATTTTCTCAAAAAGGAGCAAAAATTCGATCAATTTGCTCGTTAGTGCTTTCCAGCAATCAATTTTTCAATGCTCCAGTGAAGTCGCTCAAAAAATATAAAATTCATCTTTTATTAACAAAGAACTCCCGGTTGATGGGTATTCAGCGAGTCGGAAAAACATTTAGATCAAAAGTAATGTGAATTTGAACGGTCGGATTAATCCACGTTCCCTGCAGTGTGAAGTGGTTCCATATTGCACACTGGCAGAAGCAGCAGGAACAGCAGCAGCAGCAGCAGGAGCAGCAACAACACCAGAAGCAGAAGAAGAAATAGCAGTTTCAAAACGGTTTCCAATGCTTATGGGAAACGACGACACCTAAACAGCTGAGAGTAAAGCAGGCATCACGGGAAACCATGGCACCTACAGCTGCAAGTATTTGAACAGGCAGCGGAGTGCCCTCCACGCAAGCTGATAGAGGTTGATAGAGGTTGATAGAGGCTGATTGCGGTCGCGTGTGGTCGCAGCCGCAACGCCGAACGTTCGAACGGCGTCCGGCAGCCAGTGTCCACGCATAGAGCGACAAGCAAACACCGAAAACAACAGCAACAGCAACAGCAACAACAACAACAGCAGCAGCAGCAGCAGCAGCAGCAGCAGCAGCAGCAGCAGCAGCAGCAGCAGCAGCAGCAGCAGCAACAGCAGCAGCAGCAGCAGCAGCAACGAACACAATTAATGTCTCGAGCATCGTTCGTCTAGCCGTGGCCCCAGTCTAGCAGCGCGCGAAGCGGCGCAAATTCGACCAAAGCAATTCCCTCCGCGATCGACGGAGGCGGGCCGTGGACGATGCTTTCAACACAAATGAAGCGTCGATCTTTCATCGATCGCAGACGACCGGCGGCCGCGCCGTGCCGTGCTTTACGCCATGCTCTCTGCGAAGGAAAAATGTTGAACATTGACAGATGACTTGTCTCTCGCCGATGAGAGCAGAGGAATTTCGCCGATCTATTAACCCGCGTCACTCTCTGATCCCGTCGTAATCCCGCGCACACGACGCCGGATAGAAAGATCGGCCGACGCCGATGCCGACGCCGACGCCGACGACGACGCCGACGACGCTATCTAAACGCTATGGGAAACACGCATTTCGCATTCCGCTGCGATCGTTCCAGCAAACGCCCGCGCAAAGCCCGCGACAAAAACAACAGGATCCGGCCACGGAGAGTAAACGATTTTTCTTATTTCGTCGTCGGGAGTTAAAAGTCGTGATGACATGGCGAGCTTAGCCGGTGGCCATCCGAAGACGATGAATGATATATGAGAAGCGAATGACTCGGATTTCACGAAATAGTACACGCCTTCGCGAGAGTTAGATAACTTTTCTTTATCAAGTGAAACTAGTATCAAAACATCCATTCTTTCAGCAAAACACAACACCCCCGAAGAGTTCCAATGGGAGAAAAACTGAAACTTTTCTAATTTCTAGTGATTGCTACTTGATCCTCGTGTCTACACGTTGACCGGTCAACTCCTGGAGAAGGAATTAAAACGCGGACGATGTCGGTGACGCTACAATGCACACTGTATACGGTACACGGACTCCGACAAATGACGACGACGCTCTAGGTTTATACAGCCCCTCCGTCGCGACGCCGACGCCTATCGACACCGACGCCGGGGTCCAGCGTCGCTCTCAGGCAATAACAAACACAACTTGATACCCAGTAGTCACATTTCCACACGTACGAGAAGCGGAGTAAAAAGCACGCCGCCAGGGCAAAGTGTTTGCTTGCTTGCTGCTGTTGGCTGCTGCATGCTTGCTGCTTGCTACTGCTTGCTCGCTGCTTATTACAGCGTTAGGGGTTGTTCGGTTGAGCCAGGACAATGCCACAGAGCGGCGAATCTAGACACAAATCCCATCCGATATTCAAGCAACACACGGCGAAACTGCAAACAAATCTGCGGAAACGACCTGAGGATCTTACGTCCAGGACGTCCGCAGATAGGAAATAGTGTCACGGTTTGTGTGTAAACAAGAAATAAAAGAACGCAACTCACAATTCCAGGGAAATTCGAGCATTTCAGCACGCTTTCAGAGTGGCCCGTGTTCGTGCCTGCCGCCCACTTTCTCAGCCCACACCGTCGAGATCATTTCCCGGGTCGGCCGGAATTTCCGCGGGTGAAACTCGTCCGACTTGCCGCAAAGTCGTATATTTTTCTCTTATCGCAAACTTCTATCAAATCACCATCAATAATTTTCCGGGCCGAGTTTTTGCCCGGCCGTATAATATCTGGGAGTGAAGGCAAAAGTAAACCAGCGGCTCACGAGCCACGAGCCACGAGACGCAGCTCGAGCTGCCAGCTGGAACGTCCTACGTTCTACGCTCTCTACGTTCTCGACGTCTTACAACGAGCGAGAACAGTGGCATTATCACTCCTCGGGGAGTGATGCTGGCCAAAGCTGCGCCATCCGCACTCGTGAGCTTTCTTATGCCCGTCCAAATTTGAGTGTCGCTGTAGCTTCTGTAGCTGATCTACCTAGATGTGTGTGTTTTAGCTTATCTAGAAAAACAGAGACCTAATGTTTGTCGAGATAAACGTGGAAGCAGCGGTTAGGTACATTTATTACACCTTGTGTAATCACAAGTCTTATCACTAGTGTCTAGTGATTTACGAATATTGAAATGATATCTTATTGTAAGGACCAGGAACAAGGAAGAAGTAGCAGTGGAGGGTGGGGGCGGTGGGGGCAGCGGGGGCAGCGGGGGCGAGGTTAATCGTGTATGCTGCTGAGCAGCTGTGAAATGGAAAATGGAACTCACTCGCTGCTTCCTTGTTTTTCCTCGAAAAAGGCTAAACAATTAGACTCCCTGGCCCAAGAGACTTGAAATTATGTGCATATTTCTTTCCGGCAAACACAAAAACAAGTATATATATATATATATATATATATATATATATATACGTATTCACGTTCTAATTAATTTTACAGCACGCCTTTGCGTTTATCAGCACGCGCCGGAGACGAAGTTCTGAGCAAGGTTCGGTAGAAGGTTCCGTGGAAGGTTCCAGCGAGGTTCCACGCCGAAGTTCACCCCCGAATTCCAAGCCACCTTGCACCACCATCAGAAAACGGCCGCAAATCAAGAAATTTTCAATTCAATGATTGCGTTCCCCAATCTTTTTTTAATTATCGTCGCGACGGCGACGGCGGCGGCGGCGGCGGCGGCGGCGGCGGCGGCGGCGGCGGCGGCGGCGGCGGCGGCGGTACGTTCCAATCAATACCAAGCTTAACTGCTTCTTAATTAATTGTGACCGACTGACGCGTTCTTATGCAGAGTCCAAAATACACTCAACCGAGAAACTTTGCATTTGAAAAAAAGGTGCGTTTACCGCGCCGAATTCCTCGGTAAATAATTAACTCTACTATCACGCGATTCGAACGCGGCTCGGATGCAATTCCATTCCAATTAGCACCTAAATTGTGTGCGCACCGGTCGTAGAAATATAATTTATACTCGAATTACAACAATCCTGCGCCGAAGAAAAACCCATCGCCGAACTCTCTCCCCCAAACCATCTTAATCATATACAAGATAGAGTCACGTAACGTAATGCTGCACCGAAATCAGCCCTTGCTGAATAAAACAAGTAATGCAAATTGAATCGAGTAATCAAATCCCCGCGCGCAACCGAGCAATTGTTAATTCAGCTGCACGAAAACTGAATTTCATAACGATTTCTAATTAATTGCTAATTGTTCAGCCGATGCTAATTAGCTGGCCCCATTCGGCACCCACAACGCCCCCCGCCGCCGCCCCCGCCGCCGCCGCCCCGCCGCCGCCCCCGCCCCCAACGAACAAGATGACGGAGCTGTTCCGAGTACGTCTGGTGGAAAGAAACGCGCGGGGCAAAAAGAGCATCGCTCACAGCACGGCGCAGCATCGCGCGTCCGGAGCCGGGATGGATGATGCAAGGCGAGTGCCGACGCGGACGGAGTACAGAGACAGCGCGCACCAGTGTTGATTGGATGGCCGAAGACTTGTTTTTATTTCCTCGATCTCGCGTCAGCTGGACGTTAAAGCCAGGCCAGCGGGCAGCAGCCACATTATCAACTCGACCAGTGCTGCCCAGCCACTGCTCGCCGTGCACGGCACACGAGATCAAATGGAATATCCGGTACCATATCAATCGGAGATATCAACAGCCATTCGTTACAAATACGTCACGACTCGCAGATTACTCAATAAACTCAACTAAGTTATTCATAAAACCACTTTCATAATTAGGTGCAAGCCGTTTATTGGACAGCCAAATATATATTACTCTCCATCGCGCCACGTGACCTTTTTATTTTGATGTTTTTTCGTTTTCGCATCGTACCTGAACGCGAAGATTAATGTCACCATCTTCTCGACTAACTACATGTCTTGTGTGCCGACAATGCAAGTCGACTTTAAATTTGTTCATTCAGCTCATTTCTGGAAGTCGCACGCGAGGCGTCCTGCGGAACGGACGGGACGGGACGGAAGTCTGGCAACCCTCGCTCGTTCCGACTCGCTAGCCACTCGTGAAGAGGATAAGGGCGTTGTTTGTGATATGACTTTCGGCCACCGGATCACATAATGATGCAGAAGTACTGTGATTGCTCAGCAGCGCTCGCGTAACCAGCGAGACCAGACACACGCGTGTGTGATTGCTGCAACGCGCAACAATTGGACGCCTCATATTCACCAGCACTTGACACCTTGGCTGGAATTTTGCACTTGACACGCAGAGCACGCGATGCCCTTGCTGTGTGCGTCCGAGATGCGAACCGAGACGAACTAGAGACCAGCTAGAGAACAGCTAGAGACCAGCTAGAGACCAGCTAGAGACCAGAAAGAGACCATCTAGAGACCAGCTAGAGACCAGAAAGAGACCAGCTAGAGACCAGCTAGAGACCAGATAGAGACCAGCTAGAGACCAGCTAGAGACCAGATAGAGACCAGCTAGAGACCAGCTAGAGAACAGCTAGAGACCAGCTAGAGACTAGCTAGAGACCAGCTAGAGACCAGCTATAGAGATCATTGCGGTGAGGTAAGTTCCGGGAACTCGCCAGGGGCAGGATTAGATCAAGGCCCAGCGATCACAGCCAATTTGTGATCCGATCTTGCTCGCAACAAGGGTGGACTGATGCGTCGGCATTACGGATTGCAATGGTAATCCTGTAATTCAGTAATTGCAATTCTTGTAACCGTGTATTGTTTGAGCGCACATATCGGAGCATCGCTGCATGTTACGATAATTGACTCGATTCCTAGAAAGGATGTAACTAGAACTAAGCGTATGGTGTGGTGTGATTTAATAAATAAATTAAAAGAACTGGTATACGGACTGAGAAACATATCGCCGTGCAAATTAATGTGCTGAGAAATACTTTTTTTTCTTCGACATCAAAGAATGAAAATATTCGTACACCAAGAACCTTGGCATTTTGCATAACGGGCTATGATTGCAGAAGTGTCAGGATCTCTTCTACTTTCCTCCCCGGCTTTCCTGCTGAGCTCACGAAGATCTGCAGCCAGCAGCCAGCAACCAGCAGCCAGCAGCAAGCAGCCAGCAGCAAGCAAGCATGCAAGCAAGCAAGCAAGCAAGCAAGCAAGCAAGCAAGCAAGCAAGCATGCAAGCAAGCAAGCAAGCAAGCAAGCAAGCAAGCAAGCAAGCAGCCAGCAGCAAGCAGCAAGCAGCCAGCAGCCAGCAGCCAGCAGCCAGCAGCCAGCAGCCAGCAGCCAGCAGCCAGCAGCAAGCAGCCAGCAGCAAGCTGCAAGCACCAAGCAAACAGGTATAGCAAACAGCGAGCAGCCAGCAGCCAAAACTAGGTTATTTGATTGGCAAGAAACCCCGAGCGTCGATCACGCGTAGAAAAGTAAAAGTACGCGCGCTGCGCGGCGTCGAGCACGAGCCGCGGCGGAGGACTACATTCTAGAGACGCTGGTTCGAGCCCCGGCGCGTGCGCCTAAGCGCTAAGCAGCCTGGACCGCCGCTGGTTTCCCTGTACGTCAAGCTGCTCCATAGACCGTTGGAGACTGTTTTACATGCAGTCAAACATATGTCATTAAGAGTCCTTTCCACAAAACCTCGTTAATATGGTTTCAATTGGTTGGGAAAATGAAGCACCCATGAGTCCTAACTCCCGAATCGTAAATTTGAATGCGTGGCGAAGTGACTGAAAATGGTACTATTTCTAATAACGGAATCGGGCTCCAAGTGACAAAGTTCATATCAACCAAGTGACCTACGAGATCCGACTTTAAGTCGGGCTTCGGATAGGCAACAGGACTGGCGACGTGCACCGATCCTGGCGTCCTTGCAGCGAAACACGCGGCAGTGAAGGCTCCTGAGAGCATGGCTAGCAGCTAGCAGCCGGAGCACAGACCGAGTACGGCAACCCGTTGTGTCTCGCGTCGACGCGGCTCGCTGAATGGGTAATTAGGATGGTTACCAGGATGATGGATGGATGCTAATCTAGGTAAATGTCATGTCACTCGGCGCTCGCCTCGCCTCGGCCAACGTTCGCAACAACTTTTAAAATTAACTCAATCGGGCTGATAGCGAAGCCGTCGGTTGTTAACTCAACAGAGGGAAACAATAACAGGATATTGTATTCACAACGCCGTTGTCTGTTCGCTGTTGGCACAAAGTATTGCTAATGACACGAAGAATTATTTTTTGGAAACAAATTGCCTTTCGCTTCTGAGAATGTTTGTGCAATTAATTATCCTTGTTTGCATTTTAAATTGTATTGGATTACGCATGTTTGCAGTACACGATTTATGAAAAAAATCTTCTGAAAATAAACGCGTATAATTTATGTTTGAATCTCGTCGGACCGAAAAAGCAAAATAATGCGCTTATACATACATTTCTCTTTGTCGGAAATAATGATCTTTTACTTTGCGTCGCCGGGGCGAAGATCAAACGAGGCGGGGGACGCGCGTGGGGGAGCCAGAGACCGCCGCCCAACAACCAGGTTCAAACAAGTCGCAGAAAGAAACGGCCCACATTCGGACATGTTGACGGTCTCTTTTAAAACGCGGGCACAATTTCCCACCGGCGAGCGCGTCGTATTCCCCGGGTGCGGCACACAACACGGGTCGGCCTACAGCTAGCAGCACACAGCTCACAGCTCACAGCTCACAGCTAGCAGCTCACAGCTCACAGCACAGAGCGCACACTACAATGGTGACGGTGGTGGGGCCGAGGTTAACCGAGAGCTGTGGACGGTGAAGAATGGTCGACTGGGTTGCTTCGTGGCTCGCTAAGCCAAATGGACGAACCAACTTCCACCTTGGTCATCATTTTGTCCCAAAGGACTGACACAGGTCCACGCTTCTCTGTTTCTTGACCATTCTTGGACTTAGAAATGGGAGGCCAGTGTTCGCACACAGTATGAGTGCATGCTATTATAATATACCGAGCATCCCGAAGATTTCAGTGGATATTGTGAATTTCAGAAAATATTTTACATTCCTGAGAAGAATTTCCATAACATTCCAAAATTCCAAGCAAGCATTTAGCTCGACACGAATAATCTCGATCCCTGCAGGTCACGGCGTCCATGGCGATTGCCAATCAGGCGGCCACTCTCGTGGGGTCGGCCACCCTCTCGACACCGAGGTCTTGGCTCGCACCAGCGTAATAATGCAGCCGAGGCGACGGACATGGCCGCATCAAATTGCGCCCCGATATTCCCCGGGGGTGATGGATAAAAGAACACGGCCCCGTCGGCGGCGACGGCGGCGGGGGCGGCGGCGGGGGAGGCGGGCATCCGGCACCAGCCAACCCCCGACAGAGTATCGCCGGCCGTAAACACACCGCAATCCGCTGCTCGGGCGTGCGGTCTCCGCGGCGGCGTGCGGGCTGCACTGTGGGGGGTGGCTTGTGGGAGGTGGACTCGGGTCACCTGGTGAAGTCGGTCGACCGACACTTCGATCATTGCAACAGAACTCTATGAACTGTACGTATCGCTGATGCGTCCAATTTCAGACGTAGGGAAGAAGAACGTAGAGGTGCGCTACAAATTGCTAAATGAATGTTTGCGAATGTTGCGAGTAAACCGGCTGGCTTTTTGTACGAAAATTTCAGTGAAACTTTCAATGAGAAATGTCAACCCATCGATTTCTGATCATGTTCAAGTTGTGTTATAATTAAAACATTCGTGTCGCAAATCATTGATTGTATGCATTTAATAAATAAAAATAAATAGGCAAGGGATAGATACTAGATTTCCTGCGAGCATGAAAATATTTTTTTGAATACAACTTTATGAATTCCAATTATGCCGTAGAGTAAGATTGAACACGACGAATTAGACAGCTATACGGTGTATAGCTAAACGATGCTGTGGCGTAACACGTGATTCAAAGGCAACAGAAATTAAAAACATGATAACTGTTCATGTCCCAGAGGACAAAATGTCAACCTGAAAGTGCTGAAAGTACGTCGAATCTTCCCAACCGGACGAAAAGCTATATTCTAATTTAGATGCAAATGCTGCCGTGTAAACATTTCTTTCTGAACTTTTTAAATGCCATCCGAACAATAATTAAAACAATGTGTTCTTGTAAAACGTGAAGCAGCGATAAAAGTCATGTAATAAAACGTTATAAAAGGCTAATTAACGTTGAACATCAAGAGAGATACTATGCATTACATTATAAAGCAATATCGTCAGCGTTTATAGCTCATGGTGCGGGCTAAAGTACTACGAATGGTACACTACGAGGAGGTACACTCCTCTAAACCCCGCAAAAATTCCCTTCGCTGCAGGATCTGGATCCTGTATCCTGTTTATTAGGTTATAGAATGCTCGCCATAGAATACTTTCAAGTATAGCCTTCATGAAGAACAATCAGTGGCAACGGTTCAAATGATAATAAATGCAACTATAGTTACTTATTTCAGGCTACAATTATAAGGGACGGTTCACCTAGTTCACTAAACCTGTAGAAATTGTCCATAGGGCACAAGAGTCAAGAATGAAACGATGTCGAAATGCCAAATTGTTAACATCACAATGATTATCGTATATTTTTGTTGATTAGCGAGCTGCCAAAATTCCACCTGCCCAGCACTAATGGTCTCTGAGCCTTAAAAGGGCCAGAGGTCAAATGTCACACCCACGAATTAATAGATGTGTAAAGGGATATATATAAATTATTATGTTTCCAATTTCCAGTAATCTGTTCCAATTTAGATCGCAGATAGGTATGTTCATTTTCACGAAATATTCATTAAATTCTAATTATTGGGAAATGATGCATAATACGGAAACTTAGGAATGTAATAATGAGAAGCGTTTGTGAGTCGCCGGGTCCTAAATGGCAATCAGTCGCGGGTGCCAATAAAGGCAGATTATTAATTAAATGTATTCCAAACATCCGTGCATGAATGTATAATTGCGGTCGATTTTATGTCGACTTGCAAATTTCCGATTGGATTGTTCGATCTGGAATCTACTGACTCAACCGACTTAACCGACATAATATTTGACTTTTCGGGTCAGCACGACGACGCATTTAACGGTGTTTAACGAAGCAACGGCTCCCATTTGTGCAGCACTTCAATTTGCGAAACTGCCCATTTGAATGTGATCATATAGCGTACATTATTGCGAGTATAGCATTGTTTCGAGACTTATCCAGCGATATCTGAAATCTAAACGGGCGAGAGCAGGGCCGGAGACTGGAGAGATCAAAAAACAAGCGAAAAGCTGGGAATGTACACTTCAGTTCGTTTCATCGACATGGACGATTTAACATAACTGTGGCTCATGCTTCAACTTGATATTGTTATTATCTTAGAGTCGTTATGCGAATGCGAAGTGTGCATGTGTACAACAAAAATAAATTTGCAAAATACTCAAAACATTTTATAGCTGATTCGAATTATAAACATGCTATAATGTGTAGGTACCTACATCCGTATGCCATACCTATGTTCAAATACATCCAGGCGTGCACGGTATACATCAAATATTGGGTGTAATGCACTGTTTACAGCCAACAACAGACGCATTTACAGCCGAGTGTTTTTCAGGCGGAGTCCAACGGGTGAGTTTGGTTAATAGCCGTCGAGACTGGCACGAAATGCTTGTGGAAAACAGTCCAGCCAAGCCAGCGCCGACGCTCAGAGCAAACGTAGGTACGCGTTGACGGCATAACATCGCCACGGCGAGCGATTTACAGCCCCGATTGCACGAATGAAAAAACCACGTCCACCCCCCGGCCTCGGAGGCAGCGCCCCACGGCATCTTATTTATAAATCACTAAGGGATGTTTGCATTTCTCCGCTAACACTCATTACAGGGGCGTTTCGCTCGCTCCTTGCTGGAACGCAATGAATTCATTATGGTCGGCGTCCCCCCCGCCAACCTCCCCCACACACACACACACAACCTAGCTGCACAATGTTGAGCTAAAGAAAATAATTACACGGATTGCGCGGCGCGCGTGAAAAGTTGGAAAAATCTGGCTCGCTTCGCGGACGCGATTTCCTTGAGGCTAGCTTTTGGCAAATGGACGTGATGTTAACGCTCGTGGTGCTTACATGGCTTTATTGGGAGATGAGTTAATTCAATGCATTATCAAGTTTATCAAATCGACCGGCGACCGGTCTTGGCGACAATACCATCGTGTAGTTTTATAGAGTTCAGACCATGTGATGCGATATTTGCCAAAAAAAGAAAAGAAATAGGAAAATGCTCGCGTCTTAGCACAAAGGCTTTTCATGAAATCTGAACCTGTCTTCAAACAGTAAGGACACTCGTCGCCGGCAAAAGTTGATTCCCCATTGAAAATCAATATAATAACAGAGTTGCACAATATTCAGCAGAAGGTATCCGAGAAATTTGATTGTGAGAGGTGTTGAATTCGAGTACGAACGATTGCAAGCCAGGCGCAGTTGCAGTTGCCAAGTGCAGAGGGACACCTCCATAAATATTCATTGCAGACATATAGATTTCGTGCAAAATGCATTCGAAACATGTGCAAAGATACCTGAGCCAAGCTGTAATATTGATACGAATACGACGTACGATTGCAGCAAAGCATTACGGTAATGAATAGCCGGACGGCGCGCCGCTGGGGAAATGTACAAGATAGAGGAACATGTAGATGTAGTGCATGGTGCAGGGTACCTCTACCCACTCTACCAGCGTGTGCAGTATAGCGCCGAGGTAGGCACTAGGCAGCTACTAGCGGCTATTATAGATCTAGCGGCTAGTGGAACCACGTGGAACGTGAACGCACGCTTGATCAGAGATCGCGGTCGCCTGTACTTATCCGTGTGCGTTTGTTACGGTCATCGGGTCGCTGGCTGGCCGGTGCTCGGTGCTCGTTGGAAGGTGGAAGGTGGACGGTGGAAGGTGGAAGGTGGAAGGTGGACGGTGGAAGAAGGTGGACGTGGATGTGGAAGAAATGGACGGCGAACTGTGGGGAGCAGTGTATCACCGTCGATTTCCAACTGCCAGCAATGGTCATGAGCTGCAATCGATGATATTTCAGCGTACGACAGACTAGCTCGTATTCTAGTCGTACTGTGGGCACTACCGTTGCCGGTGTCAAAAATATCGATTGGTTTCTCTTAAGCATTTGCCCACGAAATGCTGCCATTCAACTAAAAATTCAGAGGTGTGATTTTGTTCGATGCAATTATGCCGAAAACGCAGAGACAACGGTTGAAATCATGTTCATAGATCGGTGCAGCGACCCCCTTTGGGCTTTGACCACGGGGAGGTAATCGCCCCCGCGTGCTCCGAGGGCCGGGCTCCGAACTCCGAGCTCCGAACTCCGAGTCCTGACATTCGCTGCCCACCTGTTATGCTATTGTTTGCCAAAAGGTCGCATGTTCAAAACGCGGCTTTTCTTGACAACAAGAAGAAAAGAAATCAGCGCGGACATGGTACAAAAATAATAAAAAAACAACCTACCCATTAAACTTTGACCCTTGCGTCACCAGCACGCGCTAAGTGCATACCTTCCTATTTTTATCATTTTTTCGTTAACTTTCTAGTGTGCTGTAAAACACACACTATTATAATAATATCCCATCACGAAGCGCCCAAAGGCTCGAATAAGTCTATCAAACTCCGAAGTCCGTGGGTTGTTGCAAAAAACCGAAAAAACAAAACAAAAAAGCTGGAAGCCAGCGTTTAGCTATAATTTACCAATTTTCCTTTCTGTGCGTTCTTTCTCCAGGCCGTTGTTATACTACCTCTATGCTCAGTAAGGTACCCATGTAGTCCATAGGGGCTCGCACAGTTTTCCCCCTGATATTGGCTTATCTATCAAGCACATTATCCGCTTCAAAAAGTTGTGAACCCACTTGGAGCTTACGCCTAAGTTGATTGATTAATTTGCCAGCGACCAGCACACAGGGCACGAGCAGAGAGAGAGGGAGAGAGAGCAAGGAAGACAAGGCGAGAGAGAGAGAGAGAAACAGGGAGAGGACACAGAGAGAAGCTGCAAGCAGGGAAAGTCTGGCAGCCAGCACCCACGTTTGATGGGGCTACCCTTTCAATACGATCGGGCTTAAATCTCAGATGTTCGTTAGTTAGCCCCGGCTCAATTAAGTTCTATAACTTTGCCCTCCACCCTGTAGATAAGGCTGCCCACGGGCAGGAGGAGCCCGGGGCCCGGCGCCACTGCATAAGCTTATAAGTCCTGGCCAAGAAGCACTCTTGGCATAAGCAAACTGGAAATCCACTGGCACTATACGACGTACGGTGTCGGGTGTACGGTCCCAGTGCGAGCGCCCATAGCATACCTACCGCCTCTAATCTCACACAAGTCAAAGCCGCAAAGATATATACGTGTTAGTGTGTGAGTGTGTGCGATGCGACGATAAACTATTATAGATGAGTGATTAGTGAAAACAAGCCGGCATGGTGGGCTGCATTAATGTTACAATCAGACAAAAGCCGCGCGAAGACGTCCATTGTGTTATAAATGGGTAATAGCGAGCATTTCGCGAAGACACAATGCTAATCCTTGATACCACATGGGACAAAAGGTTACTTAAACACATCTACTGAAATAATCAGGAAAGGAATTTAGCGAGGAATCTTCCCACGGGGTGGTATGAGGAGGGTGGTAGATGGAGGGTGGGTGGTGGGCTCGAGTCTGGTTGAAGCCTGTGACCCTGTTTGGCGGTATTCAGGTGGCGTTTGGCGAAAGGTATATCGCCGTCCATAGCGCACGAGGCTGTAGCCGAGATAAATTATGCATTCGCGAGATATTATCCAAGAAGATCCGTCTCGCTGGCGTCTGTCTGCAGCCCGGTGTTTCCCCGAATTCAAGGTCGCGAAACGCGCGGACGGGCAACTGTGCTCATCTGCATACTGGACCGTCTCACACTCAAGTTTCAAGTCTCAAGTCTTGCTGCTCTCACGGTCTGTATGGGCGGTGAGCACACAGCTATAAGTCTGCCCACATCCCGTCCAGAACCGCAAAGACGGCAAGGAAGGCAAAGAATTCACCGGCATCTTGTTTCTGCTTCCGGAATCTGTCAAGCTCTTGGAGCTCGGGGCGGTTCTATCGTTTTATTCAAAATAGTTTTACAAAGTGGCAAGTTATTTTTAGCGTCGGCCCTTGACCGAGTCGAATGAAATTCAAATGAGTCCCGATTTTCACATTGATTGATCGCAAGGACGCATTGACTCGAGCAAAATCAATGTTTTTCTTCGCCGCAAAATAGCGAGCGCTGACAGAGCCCCAAGATATCGGAAATATTTTAAGTCGCCTCTTGAGCCTTGAGCAGGCGTCCTTCGAAGGGTTAAACGCATTTTCCCCTCCCTTTCGAGAATAATTTGACGCTATTTCATTGTAGAATAAAAAAATTCATATGCCAAATTCGATGATAAACCTCCGGGCTAATGTTATTTACGGACCGAGGAATTTGATTACAGCCAGATTTCGGTCAGAGGTGTTATGCAAAATCACGACTGAAATAAACCGATGCTTATGGTAGGTAAAATAATTTTATAGGTAGCCCATTATCATAATCACAATCATAATAAATATCGCGTAAATAACGCAATGTGTTAAGGCTGTCGAGAAGGGAAAGTGACCGAATCGGACCGACGTTGCACCGGCTTCGACCCGTCGCCGTCGTCGTCACTGGCCGTCGTCACAACTCACAACTCACAGTCGCAAGCCTTGAGCAGGCGGCTCCAGCAAGTGGTCCAGCAATGCCAGCATCCAGCAAGTCTGCCCAGTCCGGTCGAACGATCCGAGACACCGGCATAGCGAGCTCACAACGAGGCATCTCATCACACGCATGTTTGCCGTCAACCTACTCGCACCTCCTTGCATAACAAGTCCGACAGGGAATCCCGATTTAACGATCCATGCCGACAAATTAATTAAGCAGACACTAAAATTGCCATCCCCAGTTAAAAATAATAGCAAAGAAAGTGTAAAACATATTATTCTGATGGTGAAAGTAAACCTTATAGAGAAAGTTCACTCGTGCATTGCACATTTTGTGGATATACCTACTGAAATGCAAATTTTTGTTTATCTACTCAGGCTTGAATTATTTTTCAGGGTGAATTTTGTTTGACGTGCAGACAGGCATCAAGTGCTAAGCCGCCTTCGCGACACGCGTCACGCGTGCCTCGAAGTTTTTTATTTGAAATGTAATTATTTTCGGTATTTCAACAGAGTCAGCAAGTTCGCAAGTCGCGGAGGGCAGCAAAAACGGAAAGAAAAACTTGGCACAATGGGAGTTGCGTCATCAGTGTCTCGACACTTAACGACAATCAGTTGACACTTCATTACCGAGCACCGAGCACCGCGTACCGAGTACCAAGCACCGAGTACCGAGTACAGCAGACAATCAGACCGATACGACCGATGACACATGAGACTACGCTGCTAAACGTAAAACGAAAAGAAACTCGAAGGAACTGACCTGGCCAAGATTCTTGAAACCGTGCTTGCTGGCGATTTCATCTGCAGACGCATTTCCTTGTGGTATATGCACGGCGAACTGGTTCTGATAAATCGCAGATAGACGACAATCGCAAATCGCAAAAATTATCACAAACACATAGGATATAGAAAAAACACTGAATACTGAACGGCAAACCATATTGAAACTTTTGTTAATAAGAAAACACTGAATTTAGACTTGAAATGATGTGCGTCGAAATTGCGACCTGAAAAAACCAAAAAACACCATTAATATAATATCTGTTTCAATTTTGGGTAGTTTGTTTAAAAGGCCCAACACGATTGTTGTCCAGAAAACCACGTGGGGTCCCAAAAGTAAAAATTCACATGACAACTCAAGAAAACGTGTACCTTTTCAGATGACAGATGGAGGAAATGTGCTTGCTGTCAAATTTACGCGATGTCTATCTTTCAGTTCCGATGAAAATATTTATTTTGACGAGCACACATAACTGCCAAAAAGCTGTCAAAACTTTGTTGTCAGCTTGTAATAAATAATTGGCGTTATCTTCCGGTTCTTGCTAACATATTGGATAAATGTTTTCCGACATACGTCTAAGCACACGCAAAACAGCACTCTTCCGATTAAAAATTGTGAGCGACCGGTGACACAACCACCACAGCCCAAATGTCACACCTCACTGCATGTATTGCTTCAGTGACGGGCATTTGTCTCAACAATAGTCGAGCTAGAGTTTGTTCGCCTGCGCCCTGACACTTACCTCGAAGTAATACTGCGTCTCCTATCTAGTGGAGAGTGTTTTACTAGGCGCACAACATGTTCAAACGACATTGGAAGCATAATGAAGGCAAAATTCAAGCAGCACCTCCCTACTCCACACTTTTCTACGCCATCTTGGATCACGCTCAGCTGATCACGAGTCAGAGTCGAAGGACGACGAAACCAGGGCCAATGGATTTTCACCAGCGCACTCTTGTACTGCGCATGACTGTCTTTGCTCCTTTCCGGTAATCGCGTCAACATGGTGAGTATTTTGATAAATCGTGAAATGTATCTGTTAATTTCATTGTAATCTTTGGTTTATCCGCCGATTTCTTCCGCTATGAAATTCGAATAAATTATTTTCTCTTATATTTTGTGACTTTTGGCCGTGATATGCTTCAAATTTTGCCTAAATCTGAAAACATAACTTTTGACCCTAACCTCTACTTTACAGCATTGACAATTTGCCAGTATTCTGTTCAGCCTCCAATACATAGATTGATATTACAACCAACATCTTATTCAGATCAAACTTTGTCAATTCTGTTATGCATGTCATTTTCCCTTTTTGTAATCAAGGAAACTAAATATATGTTCTCTTCTGTCTAGGGTCGTGTACGCACGAAGACTGTCAAGAAAGCGGCGCGAGTTATCATCGAGAAGTATTACACCAGACTCACTCTCGATTTCCATACAAACAAGAGAATATGCGAGGAAATTGCTATCATTCCTAGCAAACCCCTTAGAAATAAGATTGCGGGGTGAGTTCTGTGCACAAATTCTGAGATTTCTTCTGCATTTTGGTGTATGCATTATACTTAGTCAACAAATTGAGATGAGCTAACTGAATGTCTCTCTCTAGTTTCGTCACCCACTTGATGAAGCGACTGCGACATAGCCAGGTTCGTGGAATCTCCATCAAACTTCAAGAAGAGGAGCGCGAGCGTCGTGACAACTATGTTCCCGAAGTTTCGGCCCTTGAACACGACATCATTGAAGTCGACCCAGAGACCAAGGAGATGTTGAAGCAGATGGACTTCCACAACATCAGCGGACTGCAACTCACTCAGCCGACGACCACAAACTTTGGCCGACGTCCGTAAAAGTAATCATTTTGTTGTCAAATCTGTATGCTGTCCATGGCCAAGTTGATCGATCTTATTAAACTGGTGATGTGTCAAACATATTATTAGTTTTACATTGTAGTTATTTTTAAGTTAATACCTGAAACCATCCTTAATTATCTTGTTCTTGTTAGCAGTCCTTTATTTAAATTTGACTGATTTGAGGTGAGGGACAGTAAATCAATACTGTGTCTGGAAATGGGGGTGTAACCATGGGGTTGTGAGCTGTTCATTTGTCTAATTTGGAAATAACAAAATAGATGAATTTGGGGAGACGACTTGAATTCCGATAGTTTTCTCGAGTCCAATAATTTTATTAGATTCAATCGGGAAAAAATTTCCGAATCCATACATATTTTTTATCGAGCGCAAGGATACCGAAAAGTTGTGGAATCAAGACGCTAGAGCGAGGTGAGGTGTCAACAACAGGCAACTGGCAAGGCTGTGGGTCGCTGGCTGGAGCTAGAGCTACGTTTCGGGGCATTGATCGATCTACTCTCCAGCCGGAATTATCTGTGCATTACGACTCGCTCTTGAAGAAAGAAACATTCAACATCTTTCTGCTTACCAAAACAAAAAATAGCATATACAAAATGGACTGTCCCCATCTACAAGAAAATATTAATGTAGTGGAGGACTTCCTTTCAAATGCAGAGGCCACAAAGGAATGGCTCTGTGCTGGTAAGCAATAAGCATAGTCGGAGATTGCATGTCTAATTATGGCTTCTTTAAAGTGTAACCAAATTTCATGGCAAGATATTGATTTCCATGAAAGTAAATCAATAACAACCAATTCGACACGGGCAGTTTGAGATCATTACGATTAGGCCTAATAAATTAAAGAGCCCTCCATTTTCTTGTCAAGGCTGCCCCTACCTAATGTTTCAATGACCTAGGTCTTCAAGGGCTTTTTACTTAATTATGGACAAGACATTAGATATCAATTCAATTTAGAAGCTAGCCCTCTTTGTTCCCTTTGTAAGGCTTTTTGGCAAATATATAAATTCCACCTCTTGAAATGGTAATCTGAAATATTCTTTCTGGGGGGTCATTTCCTACCCTCCCTTCCCCTAACCCTTCTAGCTGTTCCAGTCTGGAATCATATTTCCTTATACTCCTTTTACATCAGGCATTATTCGTCAATTTTTAGCTCACAAATAGAAAGAATGTAAGCAAATAGATAGATTTGTTCTCAATTCAATTTTTTTTTCAGTTTGTGAAACATCACAAAGCCCTTGGTTATGTTTAAAATGTGGAATAATAAATTGCGGCCGCTACGTAAAGGGCCATGCAAAAGATCATTCTGAAGAAAATAACTGCCACAATATTTGTTTGTGTTTTGACACATTGAGTGTTTTCTGGTAAGAATAGTGGCTGGTTATGCAAAAATAATACAAAGTAAACGACATGTATAAATCTTTCTGAACTAAATTGATTTCTCTTTTAAAGCTATGAATGTGATGAGTTCATAAATAATGACACACAGTGCGGTGTACTGGGTAAATTGCGTCATAGACTGTCACCAACCAGCCTCAACCAGGAAGATGAAGGGTCTTGGAAATCAGATTCAGTATCCAAGGAAATGCAAGAAAATGTCCGGTGTCTGCGACCTCGTTCTCGCAAACGGTAATGATTTCTGTCCGCAGTCCAATGTCCAAGAACTTTGTAGGATCATACCTAGTTAATTCAGTTACTTACAACACCAGAGAAATAGAAATTATGGTTAGATTTATCTTAAATTCAAAATATAGGTAGGTACACCTCTGGACACTGAAAACCGTCCACCTGAAATTTTTACAAGTCCCAATTTCGTCTTGCTTGAAAATAGTATAGGTAGCCAGGTGGAGGCTGAGCACATGGCATATGAAACCACTTGCTTGGGAAGCTTCCTAATGATGGAAAACCAGTTTTCTTATCAGTGGGGCTTTTAACAATTCATATGAACCGTGCATTGCGAATATTCGTTCACCAGAGTAGCCCTTTTGGCATTATCGAGCTCCAGCATTTGTCACAGATTTGCCGGTGAAGATTTAGACGGTTTGGACGAATTTCAATATCCTTGCTGTAACTACACTACATTCACTATTGATACCTATTAATAGTTAAAACACATTTATTCAATGGTAAAAATACTAAAAATGACAACCGTTTGAATTTCCTCCACTGCATTGTAATAATCGATGTCGTTTGTTATCTAATCTCCCGTACTTGATATAATATATCCGACCCGCCAGGACAAGGTAGCATCAAAAAGGTCGGGTCTCGGAGCCAACCATTGACTTGATCCAAAGATAAGATAAGCAATTAAAAGGAGAGAAAATTAAAACGTGCCATGGAAACAAACTTTTTCCAGAATACTGAAGAAGTGATGAGATAAACGTGTTTGCTGTAAAGAGAAGAGGCAGGAAGTTTTCGAATTATTTCTGCATCTTCAAAATTACGAGTTATAGGTCATTGGGGGATGGTGAAATGGTGTGCAAGACTCACGAGATATCATATTTGTGAGCTTGGTCGATCCTCATTTCACTGGGCAGGCATTACTGATAAGGAAAACTGGTTTATCATAACGAGGTATAGGTTCAGAAAGCACATGGCATACAGCATGGTGTGTACCCGACTTACCTACACTATTTTTCAAGCCAACCTCCCTCGGGACTTGTATAATTTTCTAGTGGACGGTTTTCAGTGTCCAGGAGTGTACCTACTCAAAGAATTTGTCTAATTTTACAATCAAGTTTTAGAATCAGTTTTTTACTGCTTATACAGACAGTATAATGTAGTACCTATATAACACTAGACAAGTTTTAATTTGCTCTGCAGTAATAATCTTTTACCTGACTACAGATCTCACTGTGGAGACAGTGATGGAAATGAGAATCAACCTTCGATGAAGCAAATGATCGACCAGTCCAGCATTGTCCCAAAACCCAAAGGAAAAAAGGCAGTTGGATTACGCAACTTAGGGAACACATGCTTCATGAATGCTGTGCTCCAATCACTTAGGTAAACTTATATATTTGCAAAACAACAGCAAGTTAGAAGATGCAAGATCTTTTTACTACTATATTAGGTCATTTACTTAAGGTCTAAACCTTAAGGTTAAACGCAGCTAGCCGATTGTTAGGGGAGATAAGCTGTTTGAAACTTTTGAAATTTTAACAATAATTGATATCAGTAATTGGTTCTCAGGGTAGCATTGCTAGAAGGCTACAATTTTTAAGAAATACGAGTTTAGTTAATACCCTGATTCAATTAATAATGCTAGGTTGTGTAGAAGAAATAAAGAAATAAAACTTCACGTGGTTGTTCAAGCAATTTCAAGAATGATATTGATGGATAATAAGTAATAATTATGCCTACTGGTTCTTTACTGGCAAAAACACAATGAAAAATGGTGGCATCTAAAAATTCAGAAGACAGCATTACTAAAACTTAAAAATTTACACAAAAAAACTCCTAGTATATCCTTTGAAATTTCCAGTCCCCAGCTGTTTAATGAGGTGGTTACAGATCCAACTTTTACACTTCTGTTAATGCTTCCAGCAATATCCAAGAATTCTGCTACTACTTCAAGACTATGCCTGCGCTAGAGGAGTCGCAAATGAACACGCGCTCTTACCAGTCTCGCACATCCTACGCAGCGAAGCAAGCAGCCATGACTGAAGAGCTGCGCAAGGTCATTCTCAATCTGAGCACGGGTGAAGCCAAGAGTGCTATCTCCCCCGAGTCCCTTTTCTTAGTCATTTGGAAAGTTGTGCCTCGTTATAGGTAAGAGGGTAATTTCTCGTTGAGAAATCCTTGAATACTGTGAGTCCAAATTGTCCTTGGGGTCTTGTTTAAATAGATCAAAATTGGAATTACTTCAGCTTTTGGTCATCACTTTCATTGAAAGTAGTTCTAGCGTTTTCACTACACCCGAGAAATCCACCAAAAATTGCTGAACTGTAGTAAAAGTTACGCTGCTTCTTTTAGTACAAAAATAGTTAGGGTTGACCGAAGGAATACGGAGCTACAATTAATTCAAGAAACAGCAAATTCCTATCTTTTAACATGGGCGGCATTAAAGTGCGGTCGTTTTATGTCGCTATAACTAATATTGCACCCAATCTAAACGGTTGGAACGAAATAAAAACCTTTTTTTTAGGGGTCAATTATCATCTTTGGGGTCAATTATCTCCGAAGTTAGTTCGGTTTGCTATTTATTTTTTCTCATTCTTTATTTTTTTATTCATCATCTTTATTTTATTCATCTTTGGGGTCAATTATCTCCGAAGTTAGTTCGGTTTTCTATTTATTTTTTTCACCGAGAGCATTCTAAGAAGATCAAAGTTTCTAAAAAAAGGTTTTTATTTTGTTCCTACTGTTTAGATTGAGTGCAATATTAGTTGTAGTGGCATAAAACGACTGCATTTTGATGCCGCCCATGTTAAAAGATAGGGATTTGCTGTTTCGTGAATTAATTGTAGCTCCGTATTCCTTCGGTCAACCCTAATTATTTTTGCACTAAAAGAAACAGCGTAACGTTTACTACATTTCAGCAATTTTTGGTGGATTTCTGGGGTATGGTGAGAAACACTAGAACTTCTTTCAGTAGTTTACTGTCCCCTAATGTTTTCAATGTGAAGTTAGTCTCGATTGTTTTATTTTATTGGATGCTCAATTTGAAATTGGAAAGAGATATTAAAGAAATATTGACTTGAAAGTTATAGGTACCTACTAAGGAATTGATCATCAACATGTATTGAGTAATGTCTTATTTTTACTGACAGAGGCTACCAGCAGCAAGATGCTCACGAGTTCCTTCGCTACATGTTGGACCGACTGCACACCGAGTTATTGCACCTGCTGCCCGACTCGACGCAGAAGGCGGTGGGACAGACGCAGAAAGGCCGCACTAGCATCGTGACGAGCATCTTCGGCGGCACTCTGCAGAGCGAAGTGCGTTGCCTGAATTGCAGCAGCGAATCCAAGAAACACGACCCGTTCCTAGATCTTTCGCTCGACGTGCCCGATCAATTCCTCGACAAGACTGACAAGACTGGTGGGATCGACTGCGATCTCACAGGTAAACACACAAATTTTTCACCCGTTATTTATTTGGGGAGCATTAGAGAAGCTGCCTTTTCAGCTGCTTCTGACAGTGCAAGCTATGTTGGAGCATTATGACATAAATCTGAAGAATTCTAACTAGAAAATTTTATGAAAAAACTTGCTAATGTAAAACACTTCAATTGATTGATTATTTGATACTACAGACAACTATTATACAATTAGATTATTTCTCTATTTTGAAGTTTTTGTTATTTCAGATTGCCTGCGCAGTTTCGTGCAAGTAGAAGAATTGGGTGATACCGAACAATACTTGTGCAACACTTGCCAGAGCAAGCAACGTTCGACTAAACGGTAATTTCTAGTCAAGTTTTCAGTCACTTTGTCAACGTCAATTGAATTTTGTTAATGAGTTTGCCTTATCAAGTTTCTAGGATCAAACAATATTGAACCTTGCACAGGATATCTTTCACAGAATAGTTTTTTGCAAAAATCATCAAGTCCTTCAACCAACTTGACCATTATGCAACTTCCCTATTGAGCCTAGCGTGCTACGAGTGTCTGTAACCCGATTACAAGCACCTGATTGACAGATTATCTTGTCTCGATTGCAGGTTCTGGATCCGGCGGCTGCCCAACGTTCTTTGCCTCCACCTGAAGCGTTTCCGCTGGTTCAGCGGCTTCCGCACCAAGCTGGACACAAACGTGACGTTCCCGGTTCAGGCACTGGACATGACCCAGTTCACCCTGGACACCCTGGATGCTACAGAGGCTCGAGTCGACGACCCCGCCAATAGTCTCTACGACTTGGCGGCTGTCATTGTGCATCACGGATCCGGGTTGGTATCATTTTTAAACGATTCAATACCCAATTATGCCCGATGGGTAGAGTCACGATTATATGGTGATGCGCGAAATCGCGAATTGTTGAAATCTCATGTTTTCCTTACAGATGAGTCCAGTTCATGGAATTCCCATCCCAAATATGTAACTAACTCATCGCGACATAACGCGAAATTCAAGTAAAGCCAGCCATAACACCGAAATCAACACTTTCCCGCGAAATCATCGCGAAATTCACGAAAAACAAGCCATAACACCGAAATCCCGCGAAATCATCGCGAAATAAGCCTTTATTCCCCAAAAAATACTTTGAAATGCAGCTATTCCGGGTTATTTATCAATTTTGAGAATTTGCTGATGGTTTTTCCAAGAATTAAGTCGGCAAGCGGCATGGCGCGTGCAGTTTGAGACTATACACTCGGCGAGATATAACCTGACGCCCACAGTCGCACTATTTTCCTTGTCCAGCACGGCAGGAAACACAGCAGATCAACTTATACCCCACAGGCTGTAGACGGGTTGGGCACGAACATTGCCGAGCAGTAGCGAAGCACTCGCAAATTATTATCCCGGGTGATATGACAACTCCAAAGTCGATGACATGACGGAACGCCTTGTCGGCATGATGACCACGAGTTGTACAGGGTCACACGCACACATATCAACCCTTCTTCTTGGATTTGAAATGATTTAACCTGCAGTTAGTGCCCAAACAAGGGCTGCTGAGTTCAAGAGCCACAATTTAGTTGTCAATGACAACAAGATACTTAAGTGGCTTTTGCAAGAAGTAGGAAATCCGCCAAAAAACGCGAAATTCTGTATTTTTTTCATAACACCGCCATAACGCGAAATCCATCAATCTTACCGCGAAATTTACGAAATCATAACACCATAAAATCGTGACTCTACCGATGGGCGATGATGCTTGTTACTGTGCTAGTGTTGCTATCATAGCATCACAGGAACACTGAAGCGTGGATTTTTTTGTTAGGAACCTTCAGATTCTTATCTGTGTTGATATCTGGTGACAAATACGTTTTTTGGGTTATATTAGACATTGTATTTTTGTTATCTACTAGAATTAAATGTCTGATCTATTCATCTAAATTTCCCATATCTTTAAAGCATCTTATCAGAAATCTGGTATTATATTATTGATTTTTATAATATATTATTAAATTATTTCAAAATTATTTGTCTCCAGTTGGTCAGAGAATTAGCCTGAGATCAGAGCATGGTATTTGCGGTCGGTAAAAGAAGCTAGAATGCGTGTTTGTTTGGTTCCAGGGCTGGCTCTGGCCACTACACCGCGTTTGCAATCAACGACTCTGGCTGGTATCACTTCAACGACAGCACGGTTCGTCTGGTCCCTGTCGAGCAAGTGACACAATCCAAGGCCTACATTCTTTTCTACATCCGCCGCACACTCAATCTGCCCGACGTCAAGAGTTCTTGACCATTCATTGCAATCCAATCTGCGGCAGCCGCAACAGCAGCGTCATCCATCTAACATTCCTTGCTTAACCACCTGGCATTTCATTTGCGATTTGCTAACTATTCTCAACTCTTTCATTGCTCACTCTTCCGTTTCAATACAGACTCATTACAAAGTTCTTCACTTTTTTTAAACAATTTTTGTTGTATTCAAAGTTTTCATTGAGGATGTGTTCAGCGCAGATAAATAAATAATTCTCAAAAATGTGATTTAGTATAAGTTAACAAAAAAAAAACGAGTTTTTTATTTTTGTTTAGGTTGTAAAATAGTAGTATGAATTAAAATTGTGACTAATTGTATTGTAATTAGTCAGCAGTATTAACTTCCCGGTGCTTAGGTCCTAAGTAGAAGTCACCACGATTGCTATAATTTCTTTTGTACCTAGGCAATTGATCTTTTCATTAATCATTGCGTATTTCTGGAGATTGGTCCAAGCTCAAACTACAAGGTTTTTGTTTGCTAGTGTTGACGGTTGGGGGGTATCGTTACGATAGATACCAGGCTTAGAGATGATCAAATATTAAACAGCACTCCTCGTACATATGTGTTTATGATAATCTCTCGCTTGCACTATACAGTATACTCAATCATTCTTTAGTTGTACAACCAACCTACTCTTGAAACATAAATGTGAAAAGTATGCATTCTGCAATTATTTCATTATATTACCTACCAACTATCTAATAGATGATATTGATAGAAGATCATGACATTGTATAATACCTAACCTTTTTTTTTGTCTCCAGATAAAAAAAAATTAATTTTGTTACAGAATTTTGGCCTTGAATTCAACATAGGGTGTGGTAAATGAGTAATGAAAACTCTCCTTCGATCATAAAACAAGTGTTAACATGTAGCTGATGTACAGCTCCCAGCTTAAAATGATTAGGTGTACTAAAAATGAGTAAATAAAAGCAACACATAACTGGAGGACAAAACTACTTTTATTTTTGCATTTAATTAATTAAGTATTACTCAATACTGATATTGCCTCCTAATATTAATCTAATTATAAACTAAAGCTGAAATGCCTGGCATTATAATTCTTATTCAATTTCTGTAATCCATTTGGTGAGTGAGCTGCAGAGGTTTCTTAGCCAGGAGCAAAATCCTTGATTTTCAGACAACGTTTCTAGTGATAAATTGTCTTGCACATAGGCTGTATCCCGAGATTCGTAGCTGACATGCGAAGGTGCACGTGAGCTGCCGGCTGGTGGAGTAGAGTTTATTATCCCTTGAGCTGCCCTTTCAGGAGACTTTGCACTGTCAAATTGTATGCCATCTCGCCAGTTTTCTCCAGTGTAGTGTCCGGGGCCCGTTCCTAGCAAGTAAAAATTTGTTAAAATCTAGAAAGGTAATAAGTTTTTAAAGCTATGTATCTATGCAAAGTGGCAGTGTTATTACCATTTATCTCGTTTTCAAACCATGTATTGGCCAACTTGTATTCTTCTATTCTTGTTGACATTACGTCATAACGCGAGCTTTTATTGACCCGTTCTTGTTCGTTTCTGCTTCCTGAAGATTC
The DNA here is from genome assembly GCA_921293315.2 of Nemurella pictetii. NCBI lineage: Eukaryota > Metazoa > Arthropoda > Insecta > Plecoptera > Nemouridae > Nemurella > Nemurella pictetii. The sequence continues at coordinate 5,390,614 of OV121118.1, read as the reverse complement.
CGATTGAGATCTTGCCAAAGATGGCCTGTCCATCTTCCTCGTTTGGAAAGTAACATAGTTACGGCCGTCTTGTGACGAGTCTTCGGCAATGTTTGGATCCGCGGAAATCTCATCTTCTTCTGACTCGCTGTTAATCGACAGTTTCGATTGTTTTGAGCTGTTCGAACTTCCATATGGACTAAGCCCCTGTCGATTCTCTTGGAACTGAGCAACAATTTGATGAGCAGTTGGCATGCCCACTGGGCAATACTGCACACACCCTGGGAAAGGCTCAGATCGAATCCAGTTAGGATCGGCATCGACATAAAAATCTGCTTCGGTTTCTTGACCATGAGCAGATGTTGGCGGCGATGGCGACGGAGGCAGGTTAAGTCTTAGATCGTAGACGCCAAGCTCCCGTTCAATCTGGGTGATGAGAGTGTGTGGATTCGAACAAGGTACCGAAGTTGACGGCTTTATTTTTTGTATCTGCAGTGACCTACTGGTCAGAGGACACGGCATCTTAGAAGAGTTGCCCTCTGACTTAGGAAATTTTGGTACTTTAATTTTTTTTCTACTTTCCAGTTTGGGATTACAGTAGTCACTACAGGTCCAGGGACTAGGAGATTTGCTTCGTCTGGAATTTGAACCCGACGAGTAGCCTTTCCGTCCGGTGAGTTGGGGCCTAACTTCTGGCCAGTATGGCGGAAACTTTGCCGATAGTACCTCAGGTTTCTTAATACTAAGTTGAGGGTTACAATCGCCTCCATACCGAGCCGATTGAACTAAAGGTTTGTTTCTGTTTGTCTCTTTCAATGAGATCAGTTTGGAACTGCTAGATTTATCAAGTTTCTGTATTGAATGCATTTCCGTTTTCTTAGATGAATGTCTATGTAACTGTATAATTTCTGATTCGCTCAACTTTATACTCTCCAAGTGGCGCTTGTGAGAGCTTGTGTGCAATTTTTTCAATGCGCCTGAGCTGGCTGGGAGAGATTCAATTTTATTTTGAGGTGAAGGACTAAGCAAGCTGTCTGCTGGTGACTGCTCGTCAGGTTCTAGGTCTGTTGGTGTTATCACATTGGACTTGCTCGCAACACACATGTCACTGGATTCAATATGAACATCGAGGGTGGTTATTACTTCGTCGGCGGTTACCAGTTCACCGTAAGACACAACCTCATCTTGTCGCCTTAACCGATCTCGTGAATAACTACACTTATCCAAACTCAATTTCGAATTAACACTTCGATAACTTGCTAATACATCTTCTATGCTTTCTGAGCAATTTGTCTCTTTCTTTTCGCGTTGGTTAAATTCTTGAAGTGCTCGCTGTAACTGGGTGACATTTTCCGTTTCATTTGATTTCGGCGATTCAGTATCAAGATCAATGATGAAGGGTGATCTAGGCGAACTCGCTGAAGAGACTGGGTTTGGAGACTGGATACATGGTGAATATGTACTTGAAGAGCATGCCGGCTGGGAGTTAGATGTCGAGCAATAATTGCTTCCTTTTTCCTTCCGGCGTCTAATCCTTGCAGACAGGGTCATGGTCCCCGGATCACGTACCGAATCTGCATCGCTTTTGCCGTCAGCAGATAGTGGCATGTTTAAGCTGAGAACTTTCAGGGAGTCTGTGGTTCTTGAATCACCTGCTTGGTACATTCCCGTCAAATTCCAAAACGAACGGAAATTCGGGTTAATTTCTGTTCCGTTTTCAACAACGTTATTCCTGCTCGAACCCGGTGATATGCTCGACTCACTCTCAACTTGTCCAGGAAATTTGGGAGATGACGCTCTTCTCGATCCTTCCTTTCCATAGAGAAAATTGAAATTGATCGGACTTGAACCAGTGTGATTAGAAACAGTTCCAGATGGAGATATCTTCTTGTCTATATTTGTCCCAGACTCGTCACTGTCCCCCACACTTCTAATGTCTTTTGCAAACGGGCGAGATTTCTGTTCTTTGCCGGTAAATTCAAAGCACGGTGGCTTAAAAACAGGATAATTCAAGCGGCCACAGATCTTGCTGGAGTCAGAACTGCTACTTATAATGCAGGATGATTGTTGCGTTATTGGAGGCAGGTGATCTTTTTCTCGTCTGTAAGTCCTGCTGGATAACTGATTTAAACTACTTCGTTGTGATCGGGCTGATATTGGATTTGTGTCTCTTCGCTCAGTACGGTTTGGCGATTGATATTTGCTGGCCGTGCTTGGTATACGATCTGCGAAATGAAAATGTTGCATGGTTTTCTATACAAACTCAATATATCTAGATTTATCATAATGATACGGAATGACGCTGTTAGCTAAGTAACCAATAAAGTAATTTCCATACCATTATGAAACACCGCGCCGCTAAATTTACTCGTTCTTTGACCAAATCTGAATGGACAATCTTCTTGATCAGACATCGACATGAGAACTGACACATACCATTAACCAATTCAAATAAAATACAATACAAACCTTAATTTGCCATGTCAAAGGATCTAGACAACAAATGACAGTCAAATCGCAGTTTTAATTTGTTTCGTGGTGAATATCATAAAGGAGGCCAAATTTCGATGAGGAACAGAGTCAATTTTCTCGTCATCCGTATTTACTCGTCATCGGTAATTACCTAAATTTTTTCAGTCTGTATAATAAATGTACATTTTACAGTGATATTCTCGTCTTTCCGCTCTCAGCTTTCTTTTTGAGTTTCGTTTTCAGATTCTTAAAAACATTCATCAACGCTCGATAGAATACCAATCGAAATCATCGACCAGAAAACATCATACATTTTCATTTTTCCATTCCTCTATTTCCACCGTAAATCCTGCACAGAATTTCCTCTCTTCTGAACTGTGCACATGATTGGGATGATTGGGATCGTTCCTCCCTCTTGGGACTTCACGGATAAGGAAAAGAATCCATGAAACTCAGTCTGGATAGCAGTAAAGAAGCCTGGGGGTTGGAAAGAGAACGTGGCGAACGGAGGAATGAGCGAGAGACTCGAAGACGTCGTCTTTGACCACTGGTTTGTATCCCGCACCCGTCACGTCTATATATACACCATCAAGTTACCAGTTACAGTTTACAAATAGCTCAGTCAATTGTTACCTGTTTGTTTCCAAAGTTGCTCGTGCGTCTAAAGTTGCCCCAACCCTAAGGGGTTGTGTAAAAGAGATAGCCACTGGACGTGGTTTGAATCGGTCATCAATACATGTGGCATGATGAAAAACACGATTTCAAGTCTACACAGTCGGCAACCCCAATTGAGGCACACTAGGCGCAATGATTTTATACCAAACCTATCTTCGATAAAACCGTGTATAGCGGGTAAAATGTAAAAGCATTGCAAAGCTGGATTGATCAAATCTGCAGAATGTTACATGGCCAATTAAGCTATAAAAATCATACACGCAAGTCAAGAAACTTTCGGTAGGATCGCGGCTGGTCACGCAAAGTTGTATAAAAACCTTGCTTTATTTGTATAAAATTCAAATCCACTATCAATCTGAAACTAACAATCAATCTCGAGGAAAACATGACGCGAATGACGGATTGCTCTCGTGGGTGTTTGTATTTGTTTTGCGTGATGTCACGAATCAATTAATCTGGTCGCGAACGGAACGCCGCGACGTCGAATATCAAAGATTAATGTTTTCCGACGCCGACGCGAAGAACGCTTTCCCTCATTCCATGCGCTATTTGCTTGAAAATCAACGACGACCGGGGAACTCGTTCGGCCCAAATTCGGCTATCAGAATTCAAATATGGTTCTAATTTTCGGTCCCAATATAATTTTAGATAAATAACCCCGACGGAATGTTAAGATAGCATGCATATATACATATGTCGTAATAACATTAAAAGGTGTATTCCTTGTAGCGTTTATTTAATGTTTTTCTCCATCAAATTCAAGAAAGTTGCACTAAGACAACCAGATTCTAAAGATCTGAAAGCAATCGCGGACAGGCGGCGACCCCTTGGCTTTCCCGTTCGCTAAAATGAATGTAGCCGCATGGGCTGCGATGGTGTCGATGAATGATTCGATTAGCCCAGCCTGTCCGCCGCTCGCCGGAAGCCCTCGGGGCCCAACAAATTCACCCAGCCAACACTTAGACGTCGGCGAGGCGCTAATCTAATTTCCGTGCTGCCCACTTGGCGCCCAAGTTTTAGCGTTATTACTTGCTCTCAACTTGGCCAATCACACGGCCAAGCACGCCGTCACACGAGCAAATGGCCATCGAGGTGGCAATTCTCTGGCAAAACTTGACGCCCGGTCAAAGTGGTTGGGATGAGAAGTGGAAGAGAAGTGACCCCTGCATAGGAAACACTCTCTAACACTATACCTTCTCCTCTGAAGCACACGGGACTTTGAGGAACGCGAAAAGCAAAGGCAAGCAACTTCACACTCGGATAACTTAATTACAGGGCATCTTTGTGCCGCTCTCTAATAAGCCGATGGTGCTCGCACTTTATGGAAAACAAATATAAGGTGGTGAAGAAAAAAAATTTGGAGTATGGTATAGGTAGGTTATTATTTTTCAAAATGCAGTATCATGCTACTGTGTATATTTATAAGGCCGGCTATGGAGTTATAATAGGTTTATATGTGTTAGATAGATGTCTTGGGGGCGAATTGAAATATTTTGAAATATAGTATATCAGTTCTTTATCAAAATACGATAGGTGATCTACGTACTTTAAGTATACATGCCTAAGTGAATTAGAAATGTAATCTTGCGCTGAAATCAATGTGCACGCAAGTGTAGAATTTCTTTGGGATGAACATTCTCTTGTGGGATGTAAAGACTTACAAGCTTCGCTTATTCATTCCTCGTCATCTAAAGGCCTATTGGTTAGCATTATCACCATTTCTAGCAAACCTCCGTTTTAGAATTTGTCACTAAAACAAACGTATAGTTGCAGATGATATTTCCTACATCATCCACTAAATCAGAAATATGTGTCCAAAATAATAAGAAAAATGGCCTCTGGAGACTGGAAAAGTTTGGTGGTCAACTTTACATCATAATTTAAAAAACCACGCACGTTTCCCCATACATCCGAGGGCTGGTAAAAAAACGTGAAAACTTAAAACAATCGCGAATGCTAATTCGGTCCGCTAAAAATGTGATTTTTCCATATAGCACGTGTCCGCCGATTTGATCATTTGAAAATATCGTGACAGTTGACAGGCGGTTTGGCCAGCGAGCTTTTCACCGGTTTGACGCACACGTGACCTGGTTGAATCATGGCGAGTCCCTCGGGATGCGAACCCGGGACGCAAGGCTCCCGAACACTCGGGGGTTCCTGAGTTTGCTGTGCATATTTTTAACACGGGCCCTACCCCCTATGAATGTGGGGTGGAATATTAATACGACCTCCAAGGAAAATCTTCCAGTTGTCATAGTATAGCCAAATTATAAATCATTGACACTTTGAAAATACATTACATGCATGTTTGATGTGTGGATTGAATTGTCCTCTATGAAATTGATACAGTGATATGCCATCTACGCTCAAGTGCATCATGGGGCATTTGAAAATGTTCGGCGTATAGGTACTCCAATCCCAAATAAAATTTCGTTTTATTGTCATTATTTTTCACAATAAAAGCTATAAAAAAGTAGACACCACGTTGAAGCAATTTTAGCAACGAGAAGTGAAATAATATCGCACAAATCTAAAAGCACAATATATATACACCTAAAACTTATTCACCCCGTTCCATCCCTGTGTGATCGCGAGTGCAGGGCGGCTTCAAAGGGTTTTTGATGTTTTATATTGCCCATGTCACCACTCGAAATGCAGAGGAAATGCGATGAAATACATAAAGAGGCTACTGCCACGGATGATGGATTCAATTTTCTCCGAGAGGTGTAGGGTGATGCTAGTAAATTGTGTCAAAACGTCCCCCATATCCAGTCCCTCCCCCCTCCAACCCCTGCTTCCTCATCGTCAACCCCCAACTTCTGTCACTCTCATACCCTCCATTAACACACTGAGTGCGAGGGTTGGAATATGGCAAAGTGCAGGTGGCACGAATTAATTGCTGAATGATTAGTTCTTTCTCAGAAATAGATATACATCCTTTGCGGACACACTTTTTGTTAATCCTGCGATTTTTAGCGATTAAGTTCACCGCACAATACAAAACGAAGAAAACGCATTTGATGTCTTAGATTGATGTCTTTTTTATGGTAATCTTGGTTGACTTTTGTTTAATTTGGCAACTGATGAAAGGACAAATCTAAAATCCAGAAGCATCAGCATAATGGATTAGTAGAAATAATTTTGTCGGTATGTATAAACACTATTTTCGTTAAAAACGAATTGTCTCAAATTTACTTATTTTATTCAAAGAAATACCTACAATTAGGCTTTACTCATTTGCCATGTCTTTGTGATATTTGTTACATTGGTCATGAAGTGGGATTTTGTAGATGGGGGGACGGGAGCTGGGAGACATTTACGACCTGAAAGACGTATGAAAATTTTGTGAGCATATTAAGCTACAAGTTAAAGCGATGGAAAATGATTGCACTTAACAAGATCAAGAAATGCAAGAAGCGACACTGGCGTGAAAGCGCGTTACACATCAAAGTTTGAATCTCTGAGACAATATTATGAAATAAAACAAGGAAATTGAATTATCTCCGCTAAACGAAGCTTTGTCGTCGACGACGTCGACGACGACGCTATATAGCAAGCAATTTTCACGCCAGCGTTTTTACGAAATAATTGAGTGCTTTATTAAAAGTAGGATGTCGAATCATTTTACCCGAGCCGTAGATTCTTGGAAAATGAAATTACTTGCACGATGGAAGGCGAACGAGTCATTATTTATAACGCTGTTGTCTCGGCGTATATTTTTGTCCGTCTTTCCGCACATTCGCTTGTCAAAATTGTAGGAAAGAAAATGGATTGTAAATTCGATTGGTTCACATGGACGCGGAAGAAGATTCTCTTTTTGTTTCACTCGGCGTCTACCGTTTCTCATCCCTGCTTTGTTTCTTACGGATATTTCTAGGAATGTATAAATAAAAAATTATGACAAATATTGACTATAACCAATGGGTATTGGGTAACTTTTCTCCAAAATTACTTTATAGCTATATATACTCCCTTATAAACTTACTGTGCAGTAAAACACAACACCAATATTGAAAGGTCGCAGATTTTACTCATAGCTAATCACGAAGCTAATTACCTTCCTAGTTGGTCATGATATAATGCGTTATACATATGAATGCTCTGCTAGGCTTCCTAAGCTCCCTACCTACAGGTACAACCCGCATACAACATAATACGAGTACGAAATCTGCAAAATGATTAGCCGGAGAAATCAGCTTAGGGTTGATATTTGCCAGGTTTCGTGGCCAGATGAAAATGCCGGCAAGCTGCTTACACGCGCGCTTCGGGGATGATCCGTGGACTTAAAGAATCCTCGGGGGATGACGGCTGCAGGTCGAACATGGAGACGGCCAGGCAGCGCGATCACAGCAAATATTATGTCTCCGACCATCGCCGTGTTATCAATGAGCTTATAAAAACTGATTTTCTGAAGGGATTAGTGTGCTGCTGTAATATCGCGGTTAAAGAAGCCATCCCTACCCTCTGGGGGATGCTGGGGATGCGCCAGCGTGGAAGGCGGCTCGCCAATTTCATAGTAAGGGAGGTGAACTGGATAAATATAATAATACTGCGAGGGGTGGTATCGGCTCTATCCAATGGTGCTGTGCTGGTTAAATCGAAATATTGATAGGAGATGTCGTGATCGAAATCAAACGGCTTGTTTTTTTGGCAAATCAAATTCACCAATTCACTTAGTGAGTCCTATTTTGTGCGAATTTATCATTTTTTTCCCCCCAGTTTATCGTGATCCTCACATGGGCTCACCAAAATCCTACAAAATCACGATATTTAACTTTAAAACCATTTGTGATCAAATCGAATTCCCAAACATCGAATTCCAAACAACATCGCTCTAGCAAACATATTATAAAGATCATGACATATTGTTCATGTCGTGCATATTTCGTATGCACACCATCACAAAAAGAATATCCATTATTTCCATATAAGATTCACACGACGTTTTCGTGCTTGCTAAACAATAAAAGTAGGCTATACACAATCAACTGGAGACAGCCATGACAGTCAGAAATGTAGAGGCGGCAAAATCTGTTATGAAATAATGAAAGAGCAGCACGATCGGCGGCGGCCGGAGAAATAATTAGCTACCGGAGTTTGCCGCTAATGCTGAGAGATTAGAGGCAATGAGTGGGCAAATATACACCAAAGTAAAACAAAGTCATGACACTTGTGAGTCGCCGGGCTATTAATCCAGCGGCCGCCGCCGCCGCGTGAACAACATCACAACGATAACACCATGCAGACTGCAGACTCGAAGCAGCGTCCATCCATACACCAGCAGCAACTTTTTGTTTCGTCTGTCGGTAGTGCCCTATGGGCATGGCGATGGAGGAACCAAGAAGGGAAGTATTTCCAAATACCTTACTCGCGTGTGAGGAATCAGAAGGCGGCTGACGGGAATCGGTTTCTTAGCTTTTTTAGTGATTGATGTTTTGGAAACTGTGATTCAATTGACGATTACCATTGTAAAATTTCGTTTTTTGAGTGTAAAAGCATCGTGCATTTGTGTAAAAGCAAAAGCACGAGCCATTTGTATCTCGGAAAAAGCAGCGCCATGAATTTTCAAATAATATATAAGTCGAGCTTTGAGCTACCCTTTCATGCATGGCATGATGCTCAAAGTGGAAGCTTTCTTATCGTGCGACGAGTTCGGTGGGACATTGAATCAAAGAATGAAGAAGTAATCTTAAAAATCCATATTCAAATTATGTAGCATGGTAAGCCCGAGGTTATGTATCTGCAATGTACTAGTACAGAAGAATCATTACGATTAACAATATGTCTATAGTGTGTAGAAGAGTGTGCTATCGGCGTAGGGATCCGTTGATGACGAGAAAGCCCGTGTTCCCCTCAACAGTCAACAATCAACACTTAACAGTTGCAGGGAGCAGCTCAGGATGGCCGCGTATTATGACTAAATAAAGAACAGATGCTCACTTCTTGTAAACTTTGCCGAGTCATTTTGCGTGAAATAACAACGACATTATTGTTTACCGCCGCATTTCGATTGGCTCCTATTTCATATCTCTTACCTGAGCAGAGCGGCTAGAGAGACGCGATGGCCGGAGAGTGGCCGTCTTCGAAAAGGAGTTGAAAAAGTTAGCCAAAACATTCCTGCTAGGCTTAAGAAAATTTAACGGCGATAAATAAGAACAAATTGACAAAATATACAAATAACAGTGATAAATTAGCTTTGGAAATTATAGTTTTTTTTTTACCCGGAGATATTTATGTTTTCTCTAAAACGAAAATGTTATAAATGCATCAATCAATGTAATTAACGCTTTCGTGCTTTGTTTTCAGAATCCAAAGGTTTTCCCAAATGTGACTGAAGTCAAGACTGACATTTTGAAAGCGATCCAATTTTCTCTACGGTTCCGGTTTGATAATCATGTAACCAATTAAAATCTCATACCATCTGTAAAGCTGAGAAGCGCAGTACGCAAGTATGTCCGCCATGCATGTTATTTTCCAGCCAAAACGAGCAGAGAGTTAGCCTCTCTCCGGCTGGCGAGGCTTTCCTAGCACAGCATCTCTGACAAAGCGGCATCACAAGGCGCGATCGACGGGCAACGCTGTCATCCACCCTCGGATTGAACCGCCGCGCGGCGTACAGCTAACCACCCGATTGTTGTCGTCGGCATATGAGATGCTGGAATGTGATTGTTGCTTGCATTCTTATATCGGAGATCTTTCGAATGATTCAACGTTTCATTGATGCATTTTTACATGCCGTTGATGTCGGTAGATGTGAAAGGTCTTCTTGGCTTGGAATAACATTATTGAGATGTTAGGAAAATTTTAAAAATCTGTCAGTATATTCAGTGTTTTTTTATTTTAGAATTTTACTGATATCATGACTAACTGTGTACTCAGAATGTTTTATCCTTATAAATACCACAGATATAATTATCTGTGTATAAATACGTAATTTTCTTTATTATTAGAATCAACTGAACCTCATTTTCACTTGGCATAAGAATCTTAATAATAATTGCTGATTTTAACAACTGTAACTCGTTAATGAATATCATGGTGATGTTAGTAAACGATATCGACTAATGTTTTTCATGTCGGCTTCCGGAGATAAAGATGGGCCAGGGTCACAGGTCACCGCGATGTGTTCATATCTACTCGAGAAGTAGGTGAAAGTTGAGGGACACATCCGTTTGGGTTACTTCACGACGAATTCAGCTCATATTTGCGAAGACAGGCGACAGAGACAAACGTAAGTAGCAAAAAGCGCGACCGATCACAGCAAATTATTGGGAGAACGCTCCAAACAACGGAAGTGTGGAGAGAGATTGTGATTTCATACGATACTTATTGACTCTTAATCATTTGAACGCTTTAAACTAGTGAAGACGCTATAAACTTATGTTAAATTTTCATCTTACAAGGAATTAAAACTCTTGTATTTCGACGTAACGAAACGTTTCCTAATTTGTCTAATTTTCCGGTGCACTTTCGCTTAAAACATTACACGCCCCTCGGTTAAATATTGCGAAACGAGTCGTGAAACAAGTTAATGATTTACTCCAAAAACCAGGAATGAAATGTGTAGAGAAGTTTAGACTCATGTAAACTAATCAGTGTGTAATTTCAACATGTCCTGGCGGACGGGCTGGCTGCAGCAGCAGCAACAGCAACAGCAGCAGCACGATGATTGCAATCAAGATCCTGGCGATGGTGGTGTTGGTGGCTGCAGCAGATGCACTGAGCTGTCCGCAATGCAACGAGACTATATGCGTGCTGCCGACGATCTGCAGGGGAGGCCTCACGCACGATGTGTGCGGATGCTGTCGAATCTGTGCCAAGGTAATTAACTGATGAGCCTTACGAGCGGAGCGGGTGGAGCGATTTTTTTTATTACGGTTATAGTGCTGAAAAATCCGGATATTTCTCCGGCCAAATACGTTTCAGGCGAAACCGTTTTATATATTTCGACTTAACTTTCAACAAATGTGAAACTTTAACTGTATACTGTAACAAGAACTTCTCCTGAAATCAACGTTCAAATCTAGCTTTATCAACGTTTTCCTTTTTTTCACTATATACTCAATCAATGAACATGATTGAACCTTCAAGATTTTTCAATGAACATCAAGGACGGGAATCCACAACGCGATAAAAATAAGCGTTCGTAAAGCCCACTTCTACAAACATGATTCATTTCCGCAGAATAAAAATATATTGAAACTCGAAAGATAACATTTTCATTGATTGCAGTATTATCAAATCGCCATAGATCTCATCCTTGTAGTAATTTTTATCTATACCCGGGTCATGGTTGGTCACAAACACATGCCGAATGAAAACAAAGGGACATTGAAAATTGCCTTGTTTTTAAGGTTCCACAACGGACTTAATATCCGCACATTTAACTCCAAGGCTCAAACATTGTGGTCATACATGAATATTATATCTTTTGTCTAATCTTCTATCAATGCTATGGCCAGTTGGGTTGGGGCAATTCACCCTTTCAATAGAGTGGATGTGAAAATAAAGGGAGCCATCTGCGATCTTCAGCGTACTAAGTGCCCTTTCCTGTTTTAAAACACACAATTTACATGGCTTTATCGGATCACGCACAACCTTGCATGTTGAGTGATAGGCATGCCAGTTAGTGCATGGTAAGTTAACGTTGCATTTGGTACAATCACGTACATATAATTGTTCTGTACGAATATTAGTTGCATTTTATACATGCAGACAGGAAAATGAGTTTTGATTTGACCACAATCTCTTTGTGGCCGAGGAGATAAGAAGAAGGTGTATATAATTACACAAATTCTAAAATCAATCTCAAATTTTGATTGCATTTCCAATTTCCATAACAAGTTTTCCGAAGTTTCCGTCGTGCCCATGCACCATGCATGGAAAACTAAGAGGGGATGGAACTAGAAGTCTATAAGTGATGGGGAGTTTGTGCATAATATAGGCTCCTGATTACAGGTCCTGGGGGAGGAATGCGCCGGGCCATGGAACTACAAGGGCAAGTGCGACGTGGGGTTGGTTTGCGACAACGCGCCTGACGACTTCAACGCTGTCGGACACTGCAAGGCAGCGCCGGCGCCGGCAGCTTAATCATGTCTTAGGCTGTTGTCAGTCAGAGTGAGATGAGTTGCTCAGTTCTTTTATGGCACCGTTTACACGTATTTGTTTATACTTACACTTATATTTAACATTTGTTTTTAATAAAAAAAATAACAGCTTTTTTGCTGTACCTTATCATAACAGTCTCTTTCTATAGAATTGAAGTAATTATCACTTACTTTAAATTGCAATCAATGCTAATGCCTTACAGATTAAAATTAATTTCAATTAAAACTTGTGTTCCTCCGATAGAGTTATCACTATGATTTATTGTTACAATTCAGGGCTGTCTTCCTCATTCCAGGTTGTGATATAGAATTGTTTATTTGTTTACAAGTTAATTATAGAATCGTTATCTTACGAGGCAAACGCGGCAAATATGCGACGCATGGCTCAGCAAGTCATCGAGAATCATTGAAAGCAGGTGTCAGTCAATTTCGATCTAGAAAATTTTAACTAAGGCATGATTTCACTTTTCAACAAGTGGGAATTTAACATACGTTGATACCAGAAGATTTTTTTCTGATTTTGTATCAAATGACATCGTTTTGTTGTATTCAGTAAATGAGTATTTGCATGAATTACACATTTATGTGTAATTTCCACATAATTAGTTAACATAATTAGACTAGTTTGATATCTTAAAGCTTAACTGATCATCGTAAGGGTGGCTTCTTATGTCGCAAGTGCTTTGAAACCGTGTACAACCGTTCAACCAATATGCAATTATCACTGCAATGTTACTCGCAGTCTATTAGCATTTCTTTATCAGACACATTGCTGATTGATGTCAATTGATTTATGTTAACATCGGCCGTATAAATATATAGTATGGGTTATAGTCAACAGTCAACTCCAGTACTTAACACTTGAAAGCTACCAACTTGAAAGCTTTACCAAAAGCAGGTAAGTTGAGTTAACTGAATAATGGAAGAGGCTAAAAAATGTGGATGAAAAGTCAGCTTCGTGAATTCACAAATGACGTATTTTTGTTGGAGATAATTGTATTGCAATTCAGTTTTAATCAATTCTAGGTAGTCCAGAAAAACTGCATAATTATCCCCGAATGGTGTCTTATATTCAGAAGGAAGCTCTCTGACGTAAGCCGTATAAATATTTCCAGGGGAGTAATGATCTCTACGAAGATCCTGGTCGCTTGCTCAACCCTGCTTGTCTTGGGGGTAGCGATCACAGAAGCGATCGTGTGCACTCCAGAGATCTGTGACAATGTTAAGTGTGAAGAACCTAAGAACTGCGCGGGAGGGATGGCCCCAGGTTTCTGCGGATGCTGTCAAGTCTGTGCCAAGGTATTCCATATCTAAATCAATATAGCATGTAGCTTATATAATTTCTTGCGGATTGGATTCAGTAACCGTTTACCGACTTTGTCGCTTTCACCTTCATTGGCTAGTAACTATTTTATTAACTATGTAATAACAGTAAAACAAACTAAACACAGTACTACTACTAAACACAGTAAACTATGTAAAACAGCCACCTATTTGAGAACTGTAGGTGAGAGGGGGAAAAATGTAAGTTCCATTTTCTTTAGGTCCTCATACTGCCCTGCCGGGTGGAGCTTTGATAAGATTGAACTTGTGTATGTCAACTGACCTCACCGAGGGTCAGCATCCCTTGACCATTGACTTGTGTGCTTACTTGGCGATGCTTACAGGTGGAAGGGGAGACGTGTTTCACGCTACTCCGTATTTTCGAGGCAAATTGCGACGCTGGCCTTCTGTGTGTTCCTTCGGGCATGTCTTTTCACGCCACCTGCCAAAAATCGAGGGAGTAATCAATCAGCGTCACGAAAATCAAATAATATGCATCCCTATTGAGAAGCACCAAAAAATTAGAATTTACGCACTGCCAGAAAACGTGCTTGCGTTTCATGCGTTTTTCGGTCAAAATATAAAAATATTTCGTATTGACACTAAATATAGAAAAGATAAATACAAAAAAATATATAAAATATGTTTTTTATTTTGCATCTTTCCTGTCCAGTAAGATTAGGAAACGGAAATTTAAAATTCCAGACAAAAAATAAACCACGTCTTATTTTTTATTTGATTTCTATATACCTATAGGTTTAGTATACTACTATAGCTGCTATGCGAACATTCATAATCGTGTTGTGGATGAGCGTAATATTTACGCTTACCCTCAACGCGATTAAATTTCGTGCGCGCATAGCCTAGAGGCTAGTATGATCAAGTTAAAAAATTTCGGCGTTAATTTAGCAGCTTTCTCAATGAGATTCGTTGGATATATCATGATGAAGTCGTCGTTGAATATTTCAAAACGTAAAAATCGATTTTAAGAAAAACTATTCAAAAGATTTGCTTGAAATTAACACAGTATATTTAATTTACAATTTATAATGCACACAGCAAATTTTGCTGTGTTGCTAAAGTTGCAAAAAACTGCAAAAAAGCTTAAAAAGTGACATAAAATAGCCATTTTCAAGAGAAGTGCTAACCGTAAAACAATGAAATTTGTACACAATTATTAAACTGTGAGGGTCAACATATCTAGAAATTTTCGTCAAATTATATTCAGATTCTTGGCCTCACAGAGCAAAACGTGTTTACGAAAAACTGAAAAATTTCGTAAAAACTTAATAACATAAAATTTACTTGTCCGAATTGCTTCAAAAACGTGTCAGATCTAATTTAAGAGAAAACGAAGGTTCACAGAAATTTTCATCAAAATCTGTTTTGGCGTTTGGCCTGTAGAGCGCGAACCAACACACAAAAAAACAAAAAGAAGAAAAAAAAAATCCGGATTTCTTAGCAGTAATGTGTAATTGAAGATTTTGCTTCACTCGCTACGCTCGCTACGCTCATCAATTATCTTTGAGCTCCGTTCAAGACATTATGCTTCTAATTGTGATATTGCTCAAACACGTCAATCTGCGAGGAAGAAACGCAGGTGCAGTCACTGTACATCACTGTAGTCTAACCAACTCCAACGCACTGCGTGTCCAAAGGCGTTAAATGATCAAGACAATAAGGTTTATTTTCTAGTTTTTAGGTTATTTTAGGAAACAAGGAAATTCGTGACAATCTATTATTTCTTGCGTCAAACAAAAACTATTATGATGGGATAGCTGAACAGGAAAAATGTGCGTCCGAACCGGGATGTGAACCCGGGACCTTCCGCTTGCCGGGCTGTTACTCTGACCACTGAGCTATCCGGCCACACAAATTTCCTGTCTTCGCTGGGTGACGAAAGGGCTCTCTCGGGAGAGAAGGTCCCGGGTTCATATCCCGGTTCGGACGCACATTTTTCCTGTTCAGCTATCCCATCATCAATTGCCTACTGGTGTGGGCTTCCACCAGAAACACTGATTTCTCAAAACCTACATTATTCCCCCGCATAAATCACTGGACAGTATCGAATCAGACCTCGTGCTTTGCAATCGTGTTCAATATGCAATTATCATTTCAATGATACTCGTAGTCTATTAGCATTTCTTTATCAGACGCCTTGCTGATTGATGTCAATTGATTTATGTTAACATCGGCCGTATAAATATAGTGTGGGGAGTCAACTGCCAACTCCAGTACTTTACTCTTGAAAGCTTTACCAAAAACAGGTAAGTTGAGTTAACTGAATAATTGAAGCCAAAATATGTATTTTTGCCAGTAATGAGCAAAGAAAAAGCAAACAACGTTATTTTCACCAAGTAAAAGTAAACTCGTGCGCTTAAAAGATACGACTTAGCTTATTTTTATATCAAACTTATTTGGCCGATAGTAAACAAAGAGAAACAATCAGAGAAACAGCTAGAATTTTTCGTGAATATTGTGTTTGGTTTTATTGTACCCATGGCTTCACTCGCTTACGCTGGTGAATGGTAATGAACAAAAATAGGATGTAATTCAGTTTAGAGTTTAGACCAATTGAGGGTAGTCCAGAAAAACTGCCTAAATACCTTTATTTAAATACGTTGAATGTGTCTTAGATTCAGAAGGAAGCTCTCTGACTTTGGCTTTAAATATTTCCAGGGGAGTAATGATCTCTACGAAGAACCTGGTCGCTTGCTTAACCCTGCTTGTCTTGGGGGTAGCGATCACAGAAGCGATCGTGTGCACTCGAGACATCTGTGACAATGTTAGGTGTCGAGAACCTAAGAACTGCGCAGGAGGGATTGCCCCAGGCTTCTGCGGATGCTGTCAAGTCTGTGTCAAGGTATTCCATATTATCTACAAATGCAGTTTTACAAATCAGATACCCGTGGTTTTAAGAAGCATTTAGTTTCCAATGCAATATTGCAGTAAATTTTTAGAAAAATTTCTTGCGGATTGAATTCAGCAACCCTGTATCGACTTTTGTCGCTTTCACCTGCATTGGCTACAGTAACTATTATAATATCATCATTAGAGTCAATGTCCCCAAAATAGCCAGAACTGTGGGTGCGAGGGGGAAAATTTAGATGATTCAATTTTCTTTATGTCCTAATACTGTCCTGCCATGCAGCGCTTTGATACGAACTGACCTCACGGAGGATCAGCATCATCCCTTGATCTTTTTGCTTTCTTGACGATGCTTACAGGTGCAAGGGGAGTTTTGTGAAACCCTGGTAAACATAGGTACACCAGATCCGTGCGCCACTGGCCTTGAATGTATTCCCAGCACTACGTTATTCAGCATTTGCAAGCCATCAAGGAACCGCCGAGCGATCAACCAGCGATGAGGAAATCAAATAATCTGCATCTTTATTGAAAAGCAAAAAAAATGTAATTTGTGCACTGTCAGAAAACAGGATTTTTCCACTTTTTGCGTTTATGTCAAAATATCAATTTATTTCGTATTGATCCCAAATATATAACTCCTCGTGATGAATTATTAACTATTGTGTCCTTAATCTTGCATCTTTCCTGTCCTGTATGACACAGAACGTTTGAAACCGGACATTAAATTGCCAGGCAAGAAATAAACAATTTCTCTATTTTGATTTCTTCTTAGGTACTATATTATTTCGGTGAAAATGTTCTCATATAATTTATGATAAGTGATCTTACCATGGTCAAGATTTGGCCACGGAGGAGACCAGCTCAAATCCATGTGGATAACAAGATAAAGTGCATGTAGTGAAGCGAAAAGTAGACATTGTTTTTTCTAGAAACATTCATCATCCACCTCAATCAATTTCATGTAACGAATGTATTGTGAGTGCAACGAGTAATTATCGATATTAACTTTAAGCTCCGTGCAAACTTAGTGCCTCTGATTGTGGCATTGCTCAAATACGTCAATCTTCGAGGATAAATCGCAGGTGCAGTCACGGTACCACTTTATCTCTTTCCGACAAGCAGGTACACTGAAAACTAAGTGCAGTTTGCTTTTGTGTTTGATTTCAGGATTTTGATCCAAATATGTAAATGATAACTAAATAATAAGATATTTGAGATATCTTGTTTCAATGAGACCAGTTGTCTGCTTTTTCTTGTGATAATTGCGTTTACCGGGAAAATGGAAAACGCCGAAGCTAGTTTAAATGTTGGCAGATGAAGACATGATCCTTTCGAGCAGCCTGCTCGTCCTCGTCCTCGTCCTGCTCGCCTGCTTTGCCCTGCTCGTCCTCGTCCTAGTCCTGCTCGCAAAGGCTCACTCCAGTGTTCAGCCAAGATCTGTACAACGATACCAACCCTGTCTCCTGGCGCTTAGAGCTGCAAGGGAGAAAATGCTGTCGTTGCTTCTGCGGGTGCGGCATGCAGCCAATTTTGTGTCAAAGTAAGAGATGGTAAGAGTACCTACCTACTCCAAAATTAAAGTAATTGTTGGAAACTATAATTTCCTTGCTAGCTGGTAAAATCAAAAAATTATAATTTCATTTGGCTCCGAGTTCCAGCTCTGGCTGCTCCCGTAGCCTGTAGCTTATCTTTGCAACACGATTACCTGTTACTTTTCAATAGTAAGTATTATTACGATCGCAATTAAAACCTGTTTTCAGACCGCTTCGAAGTCGCGATTGGTGATTCCCCGGCGTGACATGGTTACTTATCAGATGACGTCATGGCAATTTGCATGTCGTGTCGTGTCACAAACATAATATCAATTGAAAACAAATCAGAGTGTGGATAACCTTGCTCGGTCGAGGTGCGATACACCGAGTGTTACTTCTACTTTTTACTTCACTCGACCAACAACTCACAAGTATCACAGCCGAAATACCTGTTTTCTAAACAGCCGAACTGCTGGTAAGTCAGCTTTATACTTCATTATTTGAAATATTTGAAAATGAGCTTGATGACGATTGACAAGCAGTTTGACAGCAAAGCACAGTATAAATTGTCATATTATGTATGTATGATGTGTATGATACGGATATTTGCATGACGAATAAATTGCATGGCGCATGTTTTTTTACAGTCGTACAATTTTCTTTTGTTTGTTTTCCCATTACAATGATCCCGAATCGAGTGAACGTATACTCCACTAGTCCAATTTCCCTTCCTGACCTTCGAGACCTTTGTGCTGACATCGTAATTGTTCCTAAACACATCATCTGAGCTGACCCTATTTTTCAGCTAAGCTACGATGCTCGCTGTTAGAATATCGGCCCTGCTGGTGATGCTAGTGGTGGCCGCAGAGGGGTTGAAATGCCGTCCGTGCGACACCAGTAGTTGCGCACCCCCTGAAGGGTGCAAAGGGGGAGTCACCTTCGATGTCTGCCACTGCTGTAAACGATGCGCCAAGGTAGTGTCTTCAACACAATCATGTTTTACCTCTCACTATATTAATAATAATATGTTTGTAATATTTCCGTGCGTTTCTCTGTCTCGCCCAAGATGCATGGAGAAGTTTGCGGCAGAGTTTGGAACATGGACGGTATTTGCGACCAAGGACTCGTCTGCGACGATCTATCTGCAGACATTGACGGCCACAATGCGACAGGAAGATGCATCACGAGGAACGAAGCGTGATTTCCCCCCTCAGACTCGTTCGATCCCAGATCAAGTGCTTAATTTAGAAAATATGCTTGTCTATGCTTTTTTATTTTAAAAATATGCTCTAGTATTCATTATTTATAGATGCTTTTGTAACGAATTTAAAGCTTTGAAGAACGCTATCATGCATTACATTCTAAAATAGCATTTTAATTTCAACGTTGTATACCCTTAGAATATATAAGTTTGGTTAAATGTCGAGGTTATTTTTGATGAGCGTAACGAGCGTAGCGAGTGAAGCGAAATCTTCAATTTCACTTTACTGCTAAAAAAATCCGGAATGTTTTTTTTTTGTTTGTTTGTTTGTTTTTGTTTGTTTGTTTTTTTTGTTTGTTTGTGTGTTTGTTCGCACGATTCCGGCCAAACGCCAAAACGGATTTTGATGAAAATTTCGGTGGACCTTCGTTTTCTCTGAACTTAGATCTGCCACGTTTTTGAAGCAATTCGGACGAGTAAATTTTATGTTATTAAGTTTTTACGAAATTTTTCAGTTTTTCCAAAACACGTTTTCCACTCTAGAGGCCGAGGATCTCAATATAATTTGACGAAACTTTCCAGATATGTTCACCTCTACGATTTAATGTTTGTGTACAAATTTCATTGTTGTATGTTTAGCGCTTTTCTTGGAAATAGCGCTTTTATGACGCTTTTTTAGCGATTTTGCAGTTTTTTGCAACTAAATCAACTTTATCTTCAACCGATTTTGACAAAATTTACTGTGTGCATTATAAATCGTAAAAGGAAGATGCTGTGTTAATTTCAAGCAAATCATTTAAATAGTTTTTCTTTAAATCGATTTTTTCGTTTTGAAATATTCAATGTCATTGAGAAAGCTGATAAATTAACGCCGAACTCTTAAAATTGATCATAAAAGCCTCTAGGCTAAGCGTACACGCAATATAATTGCGTTGTGGGAGAGCGTAAAAATTACGCTCATCCACAACACGATTATATGAGTGTTCGCATAGCCTAGTATTAGCAAAACTATCGTTGGCGGTTGGTATAAGCAGATCTTTACACATTTTCGTGAATTAAGCGTCGTAATATATCCATAAAGTATACCCATGCAGACCTATAAAGTAGCCAGGTAAAATATCCCCGGGAAAATGAAACCCCCGCGTTGCGAGTCTGGTTTCGCAGAAGAGACATCTGCAATGAAGTGTCAGCGATGTAGTAATACCAGTTCCTGCGATACCCGCGTCGAGGCTCAAGGTAGAATCGCTTAAATTGACGTCACCTACACGTAGAAGTCAATGTCAATAATTGGATGGTAAAAATATATAAGGACGTTGGCGCAGTATTTCAGTCGCTCATAGCTCAACGAAGCGCGGCTCCGAACAGTTCACACGAAAAGATAGAACCTTCCGAAAAACTGGTGAGTCTGTATGGAAAGTAGAGAAAATCAAAAAACAAATCGTATTAATCAGTATGCTTTTAAAAATCATATGCATACCACACTTGGTATAAAATTGACAAAATACGTGCGGCAACACATGAAGTATTGTTTTGTTTTCTGCGCAGACACACGATGGTTGCAGTGAAAATGCTGGCGTTGCTGTTGCTGATGGTGACGGTGATGTCTGCCTATGGGCTCAGTTGCATCCCGTGCGACACCTCGCGCTGTGTGGCTCCTAAGGGGTGCAAAGGAGGCTTGACGCTGGACATCTGCAATTGCTGCCAGCGGTGTGCTAAGGTACTACTTAAATTTATTACTTCAATTTGTTAAGAATCCTATGTAATTGAAAATGCTGTATGTCATCAAGTTCAGTTTTGTAAATGATTTTAGGTTGACAAGCACTATGCAGCTATACCAAGCATAGCTCGATGTTCAGTAGAATTGTGTTGTCTATCTTCGAGCAGTGTTTATAATGCCGTTGGTTTGTGTGTGTGTTTCCTGAAGGTACGTGGCGAGGAGTGCTGGGGTCCGTGGGGTATGAAGGGGGAGTGCGACAAGGGGCTCATCTGTGAACTTCCGGTCGAGAAACGCGTCTACTCGGTCGGCGGCACGTGCCGGCCGAAGTAATGAGTGGAATGTCAACAAACGCCTTCACTGTAATAACGCAACGATACTGTAATTTATAATTATAATTATAATTATTATAATTATAAATTGTCTTTATTTTGTTTTTCAAACAAAAATGGCGAGGTTCACAATAATCAGACATTTTTTTACAGAGTAAAAATGGCAGATCTATGGTCTTCCACCTAACCTTCAATTAAACCTAAATCTATGAATCTATGAATTTTGTAATAATATTATTTTTTTTGGAGACCTAAAATAAACAATGTGCAAGATTCCTTGAAGTCTTAAGTTTTTTCGTTTTCAATGTTAGCAGTCTTAAATTTTTATGATTTACCGTCGATAACATTGTTCGAAGAGATTAAGTGAATGTACAATTCGCTCCGCTGAAAGACGTACAGGTACTATCAGGTGTTAATTTCTCTGTTGGTTTTGTTTACTGTGCGTTTCGGTCCCAGTGGGGCACAGTGAGACAGAAAAATTGTTTGGGCCTGTAGCTTTTTTATTATTAGAGGTAACTCATTGATCAATGGCTAGTTGTTTACAACCATCTTTTCTCTCAACAAAAAAAAATATAAAGACTTAAGTTTAGATGAAGTATATTGATAAAAAAATCAAATATGACCAAGTGCATATCGTCTCACTGTGCCTCACCGCGGGGCACAGTGAGACAGGCCGAGGGGCACTGTCAGACATGTATTAAAATCTCATGGTTAAGAAAATATGAAATTGTTATTATGAAATCATTGTGGTTATTTAAGTAAATGTTTTCACATATAAATTGAATTTTATTAAAACTATCGCACTTCAAAGCTGAAAGGTCCACTTCAAATCTTATGACACCATTTTGTCGTTTGGTAGTGCCGCAAGCTACTGGTCGCGGTAACCGTAAAATGTCGGTCGGACGCAGGGACAATCCATCTTCGACCACCAGTCGCACCGCTTCTTTCATATCCTCAGGCTCGATCATCCTCTGATCCGTGGTTCTCTTTCGATTGCGCATATCGACTGCTAAAATAGAAGACAACAAGTGTCTCACAGTGCCCCAGAATTTTGTCTCACTCTGCCCCACACGTTCCTCCCAGAAATTTTTTCATCCCCAGACAAAACAAACCAACAAAAAAAAATCTGGCCATTACTTAGAGGATATATATGGCTAACATAATAATAGGTGTCAAATAATAAAATAATATGATAATAATACAAAAGGCAACATAGTCAAAATCCAAGTTGGACCTACCAGAATTCGACTAACACCAACAACTTCTGACAGGTCGATGCAAATTGGTCGATTCTTGTATTGTTGGATGTCATCTGGTTAGGAACTATCACCATATGAGGCACTGATTTTTAATTCTAATATAAGGAGGCAAAAACAGGCTTGTCTCACTGTGCCCCGTGTCTCACTGTGCCCCGTGTCTCACAGTGCCCCGTGTCTCACTGTGCCCCACTCTCCCTTACCTTACCCTTAGAATATATAAGTTTGATTAAATGTCGAGATAAATGACCAATTGGATCTGGTCTCAGGTCTACTAATTTTCAGAGCAAAAGGATCGTTGGCGGTTGGTATAAGCAGATCTTTAAACATTTTCGTAAATTAAGAGCCAGCTAAAGGCAGCTTAAAAGCCGAAAATGCAGAGGTCCACGCCATTACTTTTCCTGCCCCTAAATTTGATCCCAATATTTTTGAAAAAAAATCAGTGTGTAGAGGAAGAGTACTCCGACCCGCCTAGTACACTTTAATTAAGATCGGATGGAAAATAAAACAACCAGAGAAGAAAGAAAAGTGGTGTTTTCGCTTAAAAAAACCCCACAAAAAGTCCCAAATTCAAGATTTATTTGTGAACAAAGTAAACGTCCGATCGACACGAGCCTTTACATCGCGGGTCAGAAATTTTTTCAACTATCCACTGTTTTTTTTCAAAAATGTAGGGAACATTTTAGGGGCAGAGAAAAGTAACCACGTGGACCTCTGCACTACCAAAATTTTCCGTGTGAGAAAGCTAATTTTTCACGGATTAGACCTGGTGAAAAAAAACTTCCAGTTTTACTGCCTCATTATCAGCATGAGCGATAAAAACACTCTTGGAGATTATGCTTGCACAACCCGACACATGGTTACATAAAAGTCAGTAAAAAGGTAAATCATAAAATTCCGCGTTTCATATGGTTTTTTCGATATGACTGGATTCGTCTCTGTTTGCAGATCTAAAGCAATGTTGAAATGAAAAAATCGGATGAAAATTATCGATTTTTTCGGTAATATTCATTCGTTTTTACGTGAGTAAGATTAGAGCGGCTTAAAACATGACGCACATACAAATTATTTTCCTTGATTGAAATGCGCCACAGAATCATCAATAAGTGCACTAGAACTGTGGTTCAAAGTATCATACAATCTGCAGACAAAGATGAACCCAACCTTGTCATTAAAATCACGAAAATCGAGAAAAAGCACATTTTTTTCATTTTGATTATTAATCTTGGTTATGCAAGAGTCGCAGATTTGTGCCAGCGTTTTTAATCCGTGGCTTCTTATGATTACTGCCACAGATTATTTTGATTTCCATTATCGTATCGGATTACAACCTATGTAGACTCTTAAGCGTCGTAAGATATCCATAAAGTACCCATGCAGACCTATAAAGTAGCCAGGTAAAATATCCCTGGGTAAATGAAACCCCCGCGTTGCGAGTCTGGTTTCGCAGATGAGACATCTGCAATGAAGTGCCAGCGATGTAGTAATACCAGTTCCTGCGATTCCCGCGTCGAGGCTCAAGGTAGAATCGCTTAAATTGACGTCACCTACACGTAGAAGTCAATGTCAATAATTGGATGGTAAAAATATATAAGGACGTTGGAGCAGTATTTCAGTCGCTCATAGCTCAACGAAGCGCGGCTCGGAACAGTT
The DNA here is from genome assembly GCA_921293315.2 of Nemurella pictetii. Lineage (NCBI taxonomy): Eukaryota > Metazoa > Arthropoda > Insecta > Plecoptera > Nemouridae > Nemurella > Nemurella pictetii. Next base: position 5,366,502 of record OV121118.1, on the reverse strand, counting down.
CACACGAAAAGATAGAACCTTCCGAAAAACTGGTGAGTCTGTATGGAAAGTAGTAAAAATCAAAAAACAAATCGTATTAATCAGTATGCTTTTAAAAATCCTATGCATACCACACTTGATATAAAATTGACAAAATAGGTGCGGTAAAATAGGTATTGCTTTGTTTCTTGCGCAGACACACGATGGTTGCAGTGAAAATGCTGGCGTTGCTGTTGCTGATGGTGATGGTGATGTCTGCAGAAGGGCTCAGATGCATCCCGTGCGACACCTCGCGCTGCGTGGCTCCTGATGGCTGCAAAGGAGGCTTGACGGTGGACATCTGCAAATGCTGCCAGCGGTGTGCGAAGGTAATACTTCAATTCCATTTCAATCATTAGATATTCACCATTCTGTGCCTTTAGCTTGTGTGGTGTAAATGATCTTGGTTGGCTTGACGAATATTTCGGAAATTTCTTTTAGTTATTTTGCTACAATTTTTTGAAAACAATGCTAAACTTTCGGTTAAAACAAGCAATAGAAGCGCAACGATCAGTTACAGAGTTTTCAGAAACACTATTTAACCATGGGTAATTGAGTGCTAACTTCCCTGGCTTAAGAGTCTACATAGGTTGTAACCCGATACGATAACGAAAAACATAATAATCTGTGGCAGTAATCATAAGAAGCCACGGATTATAAACGCTGGCACTTATCTGCGACTCTTGCATAACCAAGATTAATCATCAAAATGAAAAAAATCTGCTTTTTCTCGATTTTCGTGATTTAAATGACACGGCTGGATTCATATTTGTCAGCAGATTGTATGATACTTTGAATAAAAGTTCTAGTGCACTTATTGGCTTTACTGCAGCACATTTTCAATCACGGCAAAGAATTGGTAGTACGTCACGTTATAAGCCGCTCTAATCCTGTGTCGAGTTTGTTGTAAACATTGCTGAACAGCATTCCGCAAGCAAACTTTCATTGAGTAGTAGATGCCGAGAATACAAATCAATCAGTATTTGTTTGCGATTAATTTTATTGATACCATCGTGTTTTTGATGGACAGTACATGGAACACATTTTTTTATTCGATCTTCTGGCGTGATTTTAACCCATAACATTATGAAAATTAATTTTTTCCACCATGGTTGAAATCACATTCTTGTGACGAACACTAAGAAATAACATGGTTGTTTCTTCAAAAAAGTCTGCCCAAAGAGCATAACTAGACTTAGTATGCAGTCATCGATGCGTCGTTTCACAATGCTTGAACGCAGACGAACATTTTAACGCCACAAAAGTGTCATTTTGAAACTTATCTGATTCCGAACAAAGTAACGAAATAATAATTATATTTTTGAATACGTACTACATATTAGTTTCAATTAATATACATCGATTGCATGGAGCCATGGATCGGAAACACTCCGTTGCCGATTTATTTGTTGGCTGTTTGCGCCTTCGCACTTTTCCTCTGCAATTTCGCGGCGGCTTTCATGTCTTTGGCGTTTTGAGCCGCAGCACGGGCTTCAACAACGCATCGCGGATCTCGGATCTCGGATGTCTGTCTTCAACATTCGTTTACTGTACTGCGGGTTGCAAATTTCAATGACTAGGCACTTGTTATAAAACCTAGAACAAACAAAAATTATAGATTCATCAGCGTCTACCAATAGTCACTCCCAGCAGAGATCGAGCATATATTTTTTCTCACTCACCAACAAAGGCGCGCTTCCATCTTCTCAAGCCAGAAGTCCTCGTTCCTTTCAACACGTTCGAATGTGAACCACTTCGTAGTGTATATAACAAAATAGCACAAAGACTAACGGGTTCGCATGTCTGTGCTGTATGAACTGTTCAATTAGGTATGAGTGTTACGCGGGCTTTTGCTATTTTCATTTTTTTTCTACCCTGTATGCATGCTTGTGATGCAGAATAAAATGAAGATGAAATTGAAATTGAAATTGAATTGAATACAAACGATGATGGTTAGTTTAAGCAACATTGCTTTGTTTAGTGAAGAAAATATACTTTTTGATCTATAAAAACACTCTGTCTCCACGGAACGAGCCGTCATCGGCCATATCTTACGCCGACTAAATTTTATCGCTAACTAGCGTCAGCATGCCGAGTGCCGACTTCCTAGAATCTCTTCTCTTCCGACTTGACAATCATGCAATTCCGAAAATTACACAATAATACAAAATAACTATATTTGTTAGACCCAAGCAAGCAATGAAAAATATCGGACACCCAATATATCGATTTTCATTATTATCGGATTTCCTTCTAAGATCAATACAAACGTGCGTAACACAAGTTTCAGTTTTAGAGCACTGATAGATTGAGTAAAGTTGAGTAGAAAAGTTGAGTGAGACCCACCCAACTAGGTTTACAGAGCAGTGGGTGAAGGAATGATGCATATTAATCGGTAATTTTCGTCGGATTTTTTCATTTCAACATTGCTTTTGATCTGCAAGCAGAGACGAATCCAGTCGTATCGATAAAACAGTATGAAACACGGATTTGTATCGATATCCTTTTTTATTAACTTTCTATTGAACTCGGTGTCGGGTTGTGCAAGTATAATCTCCACGAGTGTTTTTATTTCTCATGCTGATAACGAGGCAGTAAAACTGGAAGATTATTTCCATCGGGTCTAATCCGTGAAAGATTAGCTTTCTCACACGGAAATTTTTGGTAGTGCAGAGGTCCACGTGGTTACTTTTCCTGCCCCCTAAAATGTTCCCTATATTTATGAAAAAAAATCAGTGAATAGTTGAAAAAATTTCTAACACGCGATGTAAAGGCTCGTGTCGATCGGACGTTTACTTTGTTCACAAATAGATCTTGAATTTGGGACTTTTTGTGGGTGTTTTTTAAACGAAAACACCACTTTTCTTTCTTCTCTGGTTGTTTTATTTTCCATCCGATCTCAATTAAAATTTACTAGGCGGGTCGGAGTACTCTTCCTCTACACACTGATTTTTTTTCAAAAATATTGGGATCAATTTAGGGGGCAGGAAAAGTAATTACGTGGACCTCTGCATTTTAGGCTTTTAAGCTGACTTTAGCTGGCTCTTAAGCTTTTCCCGACGTATCGCTAAGTTATCGCTAAGCCCGTGCTTTATCAAGAGTACCTAGAGTCTTAACTCAAGTACCAGATAATAATAAAATCGAGAGCCTAGCATTCAATGACACAGTTAAATATTTTTTCTGAAGAATAGAAATGAGTCTTAAGCAAGCAAGAGTTTTTCCAAGAATGTCTCTATCTTAGTGTGAATTTAATCCTAAATGCAAATACTCGCTGCATGTACGGTAGATAATGATTATAAGAAACGAAATATCAATTCCAAAATTTGCATCCGTACCGGGATTCGAATCCAGATCTCCGTCTATCCGGGACACTGCACTAACCAATTGTCTCTATCATGCCTCTATCTTCGTTCCGTGTATTTGTGTGTTGTCCTGAAGGTCCTGGGCGAGGAGTGCGGGGGTGTGTGGCAGACGATGGGGGTGTGCGACGACAGGCTCATCTGCGACCTTCCGGTCACGGAGATAGTCGACCAAAACGCCGTCGGCAAGTGCAGGGTGAAGAAATGCGGGGAATGATAGCAAACGTATTTGCTGCAATGACACAACGATATTGTACTCAAGTTAGCAAGGTTAGCTGCCTTCAATTCTTGACCGTCGATAACATTGCTCAGGTTAATTGATGAGCGTGTAACGAGCGAAGTGTTCGAAGCGAATTTACGCGCAGTTAGAGGACTTTAAAAAGGACGCCTCGGAGAATTTACTTAAAATTGTGATCCTGTAAATGTAACAGGTGATCTTTTATCACCTGGAAATGTTGCTTATAAAAAGCTAGGGAACAAATTCAATTGATGTTTTCTTACATGTAAACGTGTCAAGTTAACTCGAAGGGTTGAAGCAAACATAAGGTGGTTTACACATGAGCTTTTGAAAGAAGAAAATTATCTGCAAACTTAATTTATAGAGCTTATACTACTGGCAACCTTATCGATAAGTGTTCCTACAATAAAGTTCGAAGACGCATTGCTTATTTCAATATGCTATAAATTTATTTTTATATCAATTAACCCGAAAAGAGTTTTACGAAATCATAGAAAAATCGGAAAGAAAAAAACTGCAGGTAATTTGACGAAGCCAAAGCCATTTATTTTGATCGAGGTATCTGTCTACATCTGGTTCGAAGCCGGTATTTGTCCAAAAGCATTAAAAAAGTCAATAATATATTCCATTGCATAAAGATGGAGACAAAACAATCAAGAGCGGCTAGAGCCCCTTGCTCTCCAATCAGTCCACCCAAACTTTTTTGAAAAAGCATTTAGTTCACGTTTAGTAGCATCCGCAGAGAGTAATTCGCTGCTAAACGAATTGGAAACGTGAATTTAGAGTCAGCGGTCGACAAAAACTGCTATAACAAATTTCGTAAATCAGCTAAGCACGAGCAAAGAACCCAACAACTTGTCATATGGAATATTTATTTTCCTTTTTTTTCATTGATAAATTGTAGAGATAATTTTCAAACTGTATCTGATCTACAAGTTTTAATAGCAAATGGTCATTGTGGGCTGGTAAAGCGGACCTTCAAACATTAGGTATCACAAATATAATTTCGTACGACATTGCAAGCATTGCATGAGCATTGCTAGTGAATCACAGAAATCTGCAACGTAGTATACCTGTAGTAGTATATCCTACCTGTAGTAGAAGCATTACTAGCATGTACCAGTTCCCTCGTTGGATCCCAAGGCAGTATCTCTTGAATTGACGTCAATTCGCGTATAGAGAATAATGGTAATTATTGGATGATAAAAATATAGTATATATATAAGGAAGTTCGCGTCGCTCATAGTCGCTCATAGCTCGACCAAACACGGCTGCGAACAGTGTTCATTCGTCAAGATATAACCTTCCGAAAACCTGGTGAGTCTATGTGGAAAGTAAAGAAAATCAAAGAACGCCTAATTAAAACCTGAAAATCAGCAATGACAATCTTTGCAGCATGTGCCGTCACACGTTAAGTATTGTTTTGTTTTCTGCGCAGACACACGATGGTTGCAGTGAAAATGCTGGCGTTGCTGTTGCTGTTGGTGATGGTGAAGTCTGCAGAAGGGCTCAGTTGCATCCCGTGCGACACCTCGCGCTGTGTGGCTCCTAAGGGGTGCAAAGGAGGCTTGACGTTGGACATTTGCAGTTGCTGCCAGCGGTGTGCGAAGGTACTACTTAAATTTATTACTTCAATTTGTTAAAAATCCTATGTAATTGAAAATGCTGTATGTCATCAAGTTCAGTTTTGTAAATGATTTTAGGTTGACAAGCACTATGCAGCTATACCAAGCATAGCTCGATGTTCAGTAGAATTGTGTTGTCTATCTTCGAGCAGTGTTTATAATGCCGTTGGTTTGTGTGTGTGTTTCCTGAAGGTACGGGGCGAGGAGTGCGGGGGTGCGTGGGGTATGAAGGGGGAGTGCGACCAGGGGCTCATCTGTGAACTTCCGGTCGAGAAACGCGTCTACTCAGTCGGCGGCACGTGCCGGCCGAAGTAATGCGTGGAATGTCAACAAACGCCTTCACTGCAATAACGCAACGATATTTTAATCAAGTTTTCAATGTTAGCAGTCTTACATTTTTATGATTTACCGTCGATAACATTGTTCGAAGAGATTAAGTGAATGTACAATTCGCTCTGCTGAAAGACGTACAGGTATCAGGTGTTAATTTCTCTGTTGGTTTTTTTTACTGTGTGTTTCGGTCGATATACAAACCAAGTGCCTGTTGTAAATTTTGGAAACATCAAAAACTCTGAAATAAGATTTGCCACTTTTTTTAACAGTTGTCATCAACAGTTAACAAAATCTTTTAAGTTTTTTCTACAAAATTTTAATTTAATCAACATCACGTTTCTCAATCATATTTATAAATGAAATTTGATGTAATTTCCGTGTCGTCAAGAAACTACAAGAAATATTTTGTGCCATTTTGAATAATTTTCAACGAATAGTTTTGAGTAAAATATATTTATACGTGCTTATACGTTTTTCGACATACCTATATATATTTATATTTATATTATTGAACTCTGAGCTCTCGAAAATTTTTCAATATGCATCATTCAAATATCGCTCATCCACAACGTGTTCGCAATGCCCTATAGTTTCCATAAATAACCCTTTTCAAATTCATGTCTAATTTTTATGTCGCACATATTAATTCCCAATTAAACACTTTATTGCACTCGAATTTCTACTCCAAAACAAAACTAAATCGAACTCCACAATTAATACTCTCCAGTCTCCACAAACTAACTCAATCTGTTCTGTATTCCAAACGCAGCATTCCGAGCAGCAACATGCGCTGCTCGCACTCGGTTTGCTCGCTGGAAACACCCACAGCGCAGCGGGACAACCTTTCTTCAGACGCCGGCAAATTGCTAGAATTGCTGCACACAATTTTCCTCCGCTTTTCCTCGCCCACCCCAGCGCTCGACGCTGCCACACACCCTCTCTTTCCCGCCCGGCATGCACCCCCAGGGGAGGACGCCGGAACACGACTGGTGAATTCGGCGTCGCATCTCTTCTCTCGCTCGCGCAATTCACCCCACCTAAGCTCGCTCGCTTTGCCTAATGTCTGAATTTTCACCTCGCATTTGCCTGCCAGCATGCGGCACTGTTTTCTAACGCCATGGCGCGCCAGCGAGCTATTTGCATTCTTTGTATGTAACAACCGGAGGAAAACCATTATGTATACAGCACGCCGGGCCCCGGGAAAGCCGGCAGCGGCGCTGTGCATCGCGCACAAGCAGGGATGCGGGCGCAGAGCTCCCCCGCGATGCTAATATTCGAGTCAGGGATGCAAATTCGCGAGGAAAGAGTTTCTGTATTTCCTTGGGCTACGTTTGCCGAGAGGATTCACATGGAAAAGCGTCTCGACGAATTGTCGTTTTCGTTGCTTGTCTTTCGTGGGCATACTGCGAACGAAAATACGAAAATAGGTGCAGGATATTTGATAATTTACAATCAGGGATTTTAATGCTTGTGTGACTATAAGTGATGTGCAAATCGAGTAGATATTGCAGAGAACTTGAGTAAAGTTCAGTTGGAAAATTGATTCAAGGCATAGCCCATTGTGGCAGCTAATATACAAAATAAACCAGATGAAGATTCTTTTATAGTCAACACACAAATCACTCACGTAAAACAATCCTTCCACTTCTGTTTGTCTTGTGCTAGTATAACGCAACGCTTCAACGTCATCCATTAACAAACCATGCATCCGCAATTAAAAACAACTAAAACACAATTACACTCATTTGAAAGACATCATCAACACGAGGTCGATTGTTGTCCACCCCTGTGTATCCATCGAGGGGGTGGCATTCTAAAATTCGCAGCTAGTGTAGTTTAAAGCATGCTAATTGTGTACCAGCAGCGACGGTATAAGGCTCGCTGAAAGCCGCCCCCGACGCTCGATTGCATTATTCAAATGGCGACGTCGTGCGGAACGCGACGCCGACGCCGACGCCGACGCCGACGCCGAATTGCGCTAAGCTACACCTGATGGTTGGTTGTTGTGTTTCGACACCACACAGATATAGCGCAGCCGTCGCGCGCCCGGTTTAGCATGTCATTACCGGCGCTCTCTCATCGCGAAGCGAATGCAGTGGCACACCGTTCGGGTCCTGGATCGATTCGATTGGCCGGTACTTGATTTTTTGTACGGGGCTGGTGTGTTAGGTGGTCAAATGGGTTCCTGGTTGTATTTCTACTTGAGTACGAAGTTGGTAGGATTTTTGATTTTTGAAACACCACAAATGTTTCCCTTGATGCCTGTTTATAGACATTTCTCTAATATTTGTATTTAAAAGTATTCAATTGTCAGGGCAAAATTTTTCATGTGTAAAATAATTATCAGAAGTCGATTTGTAATGAAACAACATGGGAATTGGTGGGATGCAAAACGGCTGGTAAAATCTGCAAATAAATTCTACAATTATTCTCGCTTGTCATTCAGTGCGAATGATCCAAAACGTTATTACAGAAAAATAAATTCAAAACAAATCGGAGTTCTGGATAAAATCACTGCAGCTACGCTGTCTTTCATTTCGCCGCTTTGGCAGGAGAAATCCTTTCCTAAGCGACGCCACTGGTTTCATCTAAACGTGATGGCAAATGAATTCCGCTCGACTGCGTCTATAATATCTGGATTCAAAGCAGCATAAACGTCAGATGGCTGTGAATAATAAACAAGTTATGGAAATTGAATATAGCCCCGCTAAAACTGCCGAGCGCTGCTAGCAAAGTTTCGGCAGCAGCGGCAGCAGCAGAGCAGTTAGCTAGCACAGAGCGAAGCTTGTAATTTCTACAAACTTTATATTGTCTTAAAACAATTTGTGTTTTGTTCATTTTGTAGCACGGCGTGACAGCGACAAGCGACGAAAGTTTTCTATCCCGTCTGATCACAAAGCTCGCGTAGCAGCTGCTTACTTCATGCTGAAGGGAAATGATGAATTTGTGAAAACTTGACTGACGATTTGCGATGCGCTTTCCGGTAGAGAAAAGCGTGTCGTTGATCGCACAACGACGTTTTCGTGCTTGCACAGGCGATTTACAAGGCTGGTAATATGACGTATAAGAAATTATGAGTCTTTCCATGTTCATGTCGTACATTAACCTAAAAAAAAATATGCTGAGAATTTTCAGAAGTTAAATTGTTGGTGGAAGAAAAACATCTTAAAAGCGATGTGAAATTTTGAAAGTTTGGAATGGAAACACAACGTTTTTTCTATGCCTGCAATTAGTTTATACCGAATGTGTTCAATTTCTTAAAGATAGAGGCTCAATAACTTTTCCGGGCAACTTAGACTGGTATTGAAACATAATGAAAACCGCACAAAAAGGCTATCAACAATCTCTGGTAGGTATACTTCAAAAATGTTAAAATTTTTCCACCTATTTTTGTCTTTTCGAGTATTTTCAAGAAATAGGAAAGAAATCAGTGCATAGATTCCAAGTGGAAAATCATGTGTATCGCAACGTTGTGACCCACCCCAGGACACAGAACCCCACAACAAGCAGCCAGAAAACAGCCAAGCCAACAGTCAGCCCTATGCAGCCCACCCATATCCACCCATCCCTGCAGGTCGAGATGGTGGAATGTGTCATCGAGTGTTTGTTGCATCAGCATCACAATGTTTGTGTCACCTGAAACACCAATGCTTGCTCCTCGAGGCTCGAGTGCTTGCCCATTACGTGTCTCCCTCGCACCTTGCACCGTGTCAACACTGCCACTCACTTCCACCCACACTCGGTCAACATCAACACCAGAGTATCACGTTTCTCGGGAACGTCATGCCAGCCAGCAGCCGTCCTCCCGAGAGCTGCATCTTAGACGCTCAATGTCTTCAATATCGACGCAAATAACCTCCTTGCGCCGTCGATGTCGAATCACTGACTTTCTAAAACAATCTCAAATATCAATATACTAATTAGAAAAATTCTAGTTAGATGATGAATATTCAAATCGTCCATCCCCCTATCTCGAGGGGTCTGCAAACTTGCACTTCAAAGTAACTCACTGGTAAATTTGGTTACACATATTTTGAATGTTTTTTGGTCGGGGCACTTATCAACTGTCAACTTTATTCGGTCAGTTAGGACCTTGTCAGCAAGGACAATTGCCAATTTCTCTCTCCCATCGCTTTCCAAAGCTCACATGTACACAAAGAAAACAGCAAGTGCAGTTGGAATTGCCGCAGCCTCGCGTCACAAATATCCAAGGATAACGGTGTAAAGTCATACCTCCAATCAGTAATCAGCGTGGCCGCGCGTAGGGCTAGCAAATTGCCAGCACTACGCATGATCATTCGGCTGTTCACACTTGAAGTGCCTTTTCGAGTACATATTTCCCGGCGGCTCGAGAGGTGGTTAGGTGTGTTTGTTTCTATACCTCCAATATAACAGAGTCGTCATGCTCGCCCAGTGTTTGCCGATGTACTCCAATGCTGGCTCGACATGGCGATACCCTGCCCGGAGAGGGATGCCCAAATTTGTCTGTGTCCTTTTGCTGTTAATTGTATGCGATGCGAGGTAATTGGCTTACGCTTGCGCTGAATGAAGACATGGATGTCATGGTGGAAAATGTAGAAAATCTGTTTTCCGGTGTGACTTTTTATATTTCTCGGATGAATAACTGAGATCGTGGTAAGTTTATTTTTCAGGCAAAATTAGCAATGGAAACAACCGATAACTTTTTGTTATTAATACGATTCTTTGTATTCCCATTTGATCCATCCATCACAACTAGAATTATATAAGTAGGAAGGATAGTGCCGACACTGTTGTATCTGCCTACATACTTCCCTAGGCATGATTTTTTAATTGATAAAATATGAATTTATTGCCTTCAAAATTTGCCTTCATTAGATATTGTGTCAATCATGTGAATCATCTAGAAGAAGTTCAGGTTTTGCTTACTTCCTATCTGGAAAACTGTCATCAACTGAAACTGATGTAGCACACCACAAGCTTTGCAGTGGATTCTGCCCGACGACAGACTTAGAATGCAACAACTTCTACCTGTCAGGTGAGCGTCTTGCCCGACGCATTGTAATCGGCAATGTTTACTGAGGACAGATACAAATACAGTATATCTGTGTTATTGCAGGTGAACTCGTAAGCTTTAGAAAACAGTGGCCATGCCTGCCTGGCTGCCTGACGGCCAGCGTAACACCGTAACACATTACAATAATGTTAGCTGGTGTATTGTGATCGTGGACGGTCGTGCTACGAGGCGGGCTTGAATAAATATTGCGTTAGGGTGTGTCGATGCACGGCCATGCACGGTAGCGGCTCGTGGGAATTGTCGACGGGTAGTACAATTTTTGTGTCATAATGGCGTTGAAATGAAAATAAATGCAGGAAAAAATATTGTTAGAGAAGAAAATCTTCGACTTTTTAAGCGAATTCATATGATTTCACGGCATTGTACTTTTTGAGTAGTTCTATATCCTCCATGGCTTTTTAGATTAGACTCAAAAAACGTTTTGTTACAAAATCCTTAGTAACATATCTTCCCATTTTCAACTACCATGGGATTCTCAAATTTTATTATTTTTTTTTGTATTTTCTCTGCTTTTCGTGTAGATATGAAATCTATTTCACAAGGTCACGACTGAAAAGCTGTCTGCTTTGGTACAGCGACAGCTTTCAACTGAATGGCTTCTCATCATCAAGCCGAGGAGACTCCCATAGAATTCAATCTGCACGCTGCAAAGATGGATCCTTTGATTGGGCGCAAAGCTGATTATGAAGCCCTCCGAGTGCCCCAAACACAAGACTGTTTTACTACACTGTTGTCAACAGGCTGACGGCGAGCCCCTAATAATGAGAATAATATCGACTTTGTCTATAACGGGGGACGAAATGTAGTTCAAACTTCAAAGACAAACATCAGGGGGGATTTGTTTTAGATTTCAACGAAACAATATCTAACAATGATATGCTTGTTACGGTTATCACGAGCTTGCATAAGAAACCCCATATCAATAAACAAACTAACATTAATTTCATTTTTTACAATGAAGAGCAAGTTACCAATTAGTTAAAATTAGATACTTTATCATAATTTATTATCGTTCATGACTGCATGACATTTATAGGTACCTGGCTTCATTTCAAAGTAAACGGTGATCATCAATTCTAAACGGATTTTCAAACTGTAATCCTCGAGGGTATGTGTAGCCATCCGTGTTTAAAGACTAGTATAAATAATCACCCGCCTATTGAAGATACAACACGGCTGCAGTTCACAGCTCTAATTGCATTACGCAACAATTGCATCGCATTGACACAAATCGACTTAGTGCACGCACACAACTGTATGAAGAGCGCGCCGCGTCGTTTGCGTCATTTGAAGATGTTTAAGCAAGCACTTGATTAGGGGCAGCCACCGCGGACGCGTACCCCCCGCAGCTACATTGAAGCCACCGGCGGCTGCATTCGCACTGCAATAACGCGATCATTTCCACCCCGATACCTCCCCCTTCGTCGCACGCTCAATGGCATAATCAGCCGCCGCAGAAGATGTGTACTAACTACTAAGTTAACATAACTATTAACTACATTAAGTTAACGCCGTGGTTTGGACAACGCATTTGACGGAGTACGTCGTTGAATGGAGACATTTCATTGGAGCCCATCTGTGCAATGGTGCATCGATTATTAAGTGTTATAGAGTTACAGACTCAAATTATAAAAACGCAGTATAGTATACCACTGTGAAGCTTAAGAAAGAAGCTGAGAAAAAAATGGGAAACTGGCATTTAAGAATAGATCTCTTTCCATTCTCTAACTACGTATTGGTTCATGGAAATCATGTAAAAACACCATAATTTCATCCAAATCATGAGATCCATCGCAAGATGAACCTTGATACACACTGAGAAAGGCATGGGAAAACTTAAGCTGTCCACAATAAACACGTATAATTCTTTAAGGCGCGTATGAAAATCGCTGTTCACCAAACCGGCGTGCTAGGCTCGGTCGAAGGCGAACCCCCGAGGTGGGCTCCGTGCACCGTTCCGAGCTCCCCGAGCTCCCGTGGCACCTCGCACAGCTCAGCGCGTCCAGAGCAAAGATCTGCCAGCCCCCGTGGTGGAAATCTGTGCAGTCGGCTCGTTCGACTGCAACCATTTAATTGCGACACATTCATATTGATCGGATTCACCGACTCGACGCTAACCGATCGTCTCCGCTCTTCACACTAACAGCATCACTCAAATAGAAACAATTTTCATTTCACATTATCGTGTTATATTATTTTGTCGCGTGGGGTGCAAATGTATTTCAGCGTCGGCTGTGAGAGCAAATACAATTGTTTATTTGTTGCATTATTGTATGCGATGTAACGGTGGGGGGTGTCTCTTTTTTAGGGCACGCGCAACGGTCTTTAAAAGCTGCCAGCTCGTCTTTATTCGGAGGAGCAATTCACAGCACATTAGCTGCCCGGCGAGCTGGACGCTTGTTTCAAATAGTTTGCCAATGCTTTTTAAAACATCTACTCGACTCGCAGCGCTTCAAAGATTCGAAAACTTTGTAGACACCGGGATGGAAAATGTACCTTTGGCGATTGTTTCTATTCAATTTTAAAATTTAGCTCCTACGTTGCTGGAGAAGTTCAAAAACAAAACCCATGAAAATGGCTTTTCTCAGATCATGTTTTCAAACTTTTGGACCATGTCTTTTAAATCTGCAAGCGAATGGCGATTGAGAAGGAACTGCACACCACCATAACGCCCAAAATAACTGAAATGCAAGGGCAGTATTTTCAGTTTTATCTGGTTCCATATTATATGCTGCAACTTTATTCCTGTAGTAGAATTACACTTCCATACCGAAAAAACTGATTCGCGCGTTTATATAATCAAACAATCACGTAAAAACAAACTAAAATATGTAGCGCATCACCTCTAAGCGTTGTCTCAATATAAAATAAACTTGGGCCCATAATTTAAAACAATTCCAATGGCTCCAGGGCAAATTGCTTCACGTAACCATCACATCATTGAACTAGAGACAAACCATAATGGCACGAGAGAATGCGATTGTGTTTCTCGCACTCTGAGGTGTCGAAGAAAGCAAATCACAAGCACAAAGTTGTCATGTGTCGACACTCGAAGAGAACCGTGTCAAGTTGGGGACATGAAAGCGTGACAATGGCTTAAGCATGCCAATAAAAGCTGTGTCGTTTAAGCGTGTTGTAGTTGGAGTTGGGGCGTTGAAGAGCCCAACTTGGCTAGCCCCGGGGGGCCATCATGACACACTGCATGCTGGATGGCCACTATGCACACACAAGAGTATTGCCAACAAATGATGTGGTCGTCTGTATTTAGCACTAAATCTGGCTTCGCTATAGAATAGTTTGCTTCGAGCTAAAATCTAAGCGATGTAAAGTTGTTGGCAAATTGGAAATACCCTTCGCAAGATACATTATTTTGGATGTGATGTCTAAATACTTCAATTTTCTTGAATTTACATGGCTTAAGTTGTATAACCTCACATATGTTGAGGGGAGATATCTTTAGATACAATTCATCATTGTGTAAGTATCACAAAAGGAGAATAAAAGTAATTAGCGACTAGAATTGTTCTGTCAAATTCTTGTCATAATACGTAATCTTTTTCGGATATGTCTTAGGATTATTTAACAATCAAATTGCATTTTTCCAAAAATAATGTGAGGGGTACCAGACGATTGTCCGTTCAAAGACATCCTACAGATCTCCTCAAAATCTGTAGGGTTTTCTCACCTTTTTCTAGTCACTAATGAACTGCGTGGAGTTTAGACCGTCCTAAAGATTGGGTTCACTCCCAGACACACTGGCACACCTGTTTGAGTCACCACCACCAACACCAAGCAAGTGACTTATTTGTGGAAAACGGATTTTCATTATGATAAAGGATCAGTGCGTGGACTTGACAATGGACGCACGGTACGGGGCAGGACAGGAAGTTGTTAGCTGTTGTAGGTGGCTTGACAACTATTTTTACTTTCGTGTCTCGAATGTGTTTTCTCTGTGAGTTTGGGATGTTCCATTCTTGTTCGAGTTCGTTCATTCAGCCGTTGACAGCAATTGTTGTTGTTTAAATGTTGGACCGTTTCTGTAATTAGGTTCTCTTTACACTTTTTTAATCTATGTTCCTACTAGTTCAGAATTCATTGTCTTTCGATCATCAATTCAATAATACGAAAGACGAATTTGCAATCTGTAACTTTAAGCCACACTTCTAAAATTATCTATGATAAAATGATGGTGAGATATAACGGAACGGATAGAGGAAATGAACGTCACGTTAACGGACAAAGGAAAATAAAATATGGATGGAATGGAAACAGTTTCTGAGTTTGTAGGATTACTCTTACAAAAATGTTCTTACAATTAAATTTCATTATTTCAACAAAATTATTTTCTGTTTTATTATACCATTAACTTGACGTTATAATATTCTTAACATTTTATACACGTGATTAAAATTATTATCTTAGTTAATTAATATTCATAGACAGCGCCTTTGAAAATGATAGCTGATTAGAATTGAGTCGTTCGCATTCCTCGCCTAATCAGGGAGCAGCTGAAGTCAGCGGCCGACTCAAAATATGGCACGTTTCTCAATATCAAGGGGCTAAATTATCTCAGTCAATAAATACAAGCAGCATGTACACAAGATTGGCGAACTAAATCTAATTTATAATACAATACACTCATAACATCTTATTTACAAATATATTCATAGATTTACATCTATTACGATAGTGTGCCTTCAAATTTCACTTGGGTACAGGTCATACCATATTATATAAAGGCAAGAAAATACAATATTTGCTAGGAAGTATGTAATAAATTCATGGTGTATCGATTTTACTGCATACCATCGATGTACCGAAAGTTAACGTGTTAAAATTTAAGTGGTATCTACGTTAAATTGCCGGGAAATGAAAGTTCACAATAATATGGATATATTTCCAATAAGTATATGTTTGCTGGTATAGGTGTTACACAAATGTGTATGTAATGTATTCCGGGTATACAACTCAATCCTTGGTGGAAATGGAATACATTTGATATCGCCATGAGAAGCTAGAAAAGTCTGCCTCCTAAGGCCTGCATAGGCAGAATCTGTCGATACCCCAGAAAATTTTTCCGTCGGTCAATAAAATTTTGCAGGAGTGGCTTTCAAGATACGCTTGCAACCAACGATCGAGTGACAGCGGAAATTCGGTTTAAACTACAACATTAAACTAACTCCTTGCAACTCGCACTGATTGTAATCGACATAAATATTTCCAAAATCTTCGCAACGAATACACATTTTTCTCACAGTTATAGCGATAGCGTCCACCAAATCGAGCTAGGCCCACTCGGCAAATCGCATTCTAATGGCGGTTAAGGTAACAATCGTCCGCTAGCCAGTCTCTCAGCTACAGCAGTACTTGAAGCTAACGGACGATTAGTTCGCAACCAGGCAATTGCAGCACTTAGCCCTAAGTCTCTGTCTTGTCCTGAGTGACGTTGTTGCCGGCGCCGTTGGCCAGCGCCGCGTTGCACAAACCCTGCTGCTGCAGCAAGAAGCGACGCTGGTGCTGCTGCTGTTGCTGCTGCGCTGCCGCCAGCTGCTCGTAGTAGCGACTCACCAACTGCTGCTCCATGCTCGCCACCAGGCTGGCCGGCGTCGTCGGGAACATCGCCGACGTCGGATGCGCCCATCCCGGCAACACCGTCGGCAGCATCTGCCTGGCCGTCACGACGCCGTCCTCCACGTCGGCGCCCTCCTTGTCCTCGCTGTTGACCACGTCGATGTCTTCGTCGCCATTCTCCTCCTCGCCGCTGCTGGCGTGTTGCCGTCGCTTTCTTGGCTGCAGATCCTCCTCGTCGGGCGCGAGCAGCGACGCGACGTCGAACTGGCGTTTCTTGGAGGCGATGCCGTAGCTGAGCGTCGGGAAGAGCGGCGTCTGCGTCGGCGACGGCGAGCCCCAGCAGATCGGCAGCATCGCGCCGGGCATCATCGGCGGGCTGACGGGCACCGGCGGCGGACTCGGCGAGTCGTTGCCCTCCTCGTCCACCGACAGACCCATGTGTTTGCGCACCTTGCGCTGCGCCTTCCGCCGCCGGAAGTCGCCCTTGCGGAAGTCGTCGATGTTGGCGGCGTGGATGGCCCAGTAGTGGCCCTTGCCGTTCGCGCTGCGGCCGGCTTTGATGAAGCAGTCGTTCAGCGAGAGGTTGTGGCGGATCGAGTTGCGCCAGCCGGGGCCGCGCGCGCGGAAGTACGGGTAGTTGTCGAGGATGTGCTGGTAGATGTCGGAGAGCACCAGCTTCAGGTCGGCGCTGCTGAGGATGGCCATCGCAATCAGGCCGATGTAGCTGTGCTGCGGCTTCGGCTCTTCGGGCTGCAACGCGCGATGGTGAAACAGAGACATGGAGAACGCGAGGCGCGGGCTGTACGCCGGGTAGGTCGGACACATGGGCATCGGCGTCGGGTAGTGCGACAGCTGGTGCGTGAACCGCAGCCGCTCGGCCATCGCGTAGTTGTAGAGTTGCAGACGGTAGTGGTCCAGCGGCAGGAGGCTGGCGGGGACGCCGGGCGGCGTCGGCGACGTCGGCGTCGGCACCGGGGCGTCGTTGAGTTGCTTGAGCGCGGACAGCGGGTAAGGGATCAAACTGCCGCCGCTCACCGAGCCGGACGTCGTGCGTTCGTTGCTACACATCGCGGCAGAAGCGTCGCTGTCCGAAATTATGACTTGGACGCCTCGGATGTTCTCGATGCGCACTTTTCAGGGCTTAAACTTGCTGCGTGTCTGCCACTTTATTTAACACTCGCATTATTTATCTGTCAATAACACAATAAAACCAACTGCTAAAATGTCAACACGCTGCTTCACTTGATAGACACGCGGTCGCGGTTTGAAGATCGAAGCGACACAAACTGAATCAGTGCGCACGGGACGTGTCGTTTGGAGCGCGTGATTGACGACCGCTCTCCTCCAAGATGAAGCGAGTTGTTCCGCAGATTTCGCCCGTCTGAATCTGCAGCCCCACCATCCCACCAAACACTTTGTCCACGGCGAGCTCGAGAAGGTAACACAAAAAAACACACACACACACACAGTAGCGCACAATATTTGAGCGTTGTGTATGCTATGCGTGTGCCAATCAAAATGCATAAAACAAACTCGTATCCCCGCTGTGATTGGTCGAGCGCGAACACTTTGTTATCCGTATACAGTTTGACAAACTCTGCGATGAGGCTGTGCTAGTGCGCCTGCCCCGGCGCAGAGCGTCGACCAATGGCAGGCGGGTATCGAACCGGAACCCGGCGCCCCCACCCCTCGCAACCGCTCAGCTGCGGCTGTCGCCATCTTTGCTTGATCATCTCGCTGGCGCTGGTGCGATGCTGCGATGCTTGCGACGGAGCAGCGGGAATACGGGGATGAATACAAGGCTCTGAATGGGGCGTCTCACCCGACGCGCACATAAAGGTCCCATGGCGAAATAAGGGTTGCGGCGTCGGCTTCGTCCTACCAACCCTTTATGTTGGATGTAATTGTGGGACGCAGATAAATGTTTGAGTAAACGATTATGGGTGGTTGTTGGCAAGCCTGGGACTCGCTATTGAAGAGCTGCATGTTCGTACGAAGTGAATACAGTTTTATCTAACTGGATTTTGATTACGCCCCGTTTTATAATGAAATTATTATTTCTTTTCAGTGCGCATGTTTTGTGTTCATTTACAACTAACGATTGCTTTGAATTGCTTTCTTTGCCTTTCATGCGAATAACTACAGATTTTATTGAAAACTTGGCACCTCCACCGAATTAAAGCTTAAAGCTTGTTTTACTATTTTTTCGATTTCATTGACCTATTCATCAAACATATCATTGCGTAACACGCATATGTTCATTATTACTAATATGTCTTGAGAATTTTCTACTTTATTATTGTATTCTATAAAGAACCAAATGTCGATTGATGCGGTTGTTAACAACCGAGCAGTCTTTCTTTTATTTTTAGGAATATTGTCTGTTTAAGGAAAATTTCTTGCCTCACCACAGTGGGTAAACCTCGTAGTGTACTTAAACTTTAAGCATGCCAGCTCCGCATAAAGTCGATACGCTCAAAATCCCATTAACTCTTAAACAAGGAAACTTTTAAACCGTCAATCTAAAATTCACAAACACGACGATGAAAACAATTTTAATGGAAACAAAATGGCTCTCGACGGCAGCTGGTAGCGCGCTGCTTGCTCGTGTTTGTTTTTGTGTTTGTCATCAAAGCTTGGCTGTAAGCTAATGAAATTTCCATCACACAAGGCTGCTATAGCTTATTGTTTCAGAGCAAGCCATTAAGGTTGTTCCGTTTCCATCAGCATTATGCTAATTTCCCTGTTTGCTGTATGCATATTTAATCTGGTTGATGGCATTACGCCCGTGCTTTTGATGTCAAACTTGGCCAACCCCTAGCGTGTTCGGAATATTGCGATCCGTGCTAGCGCCAAGACACCGCCGCGAACGCAAGTAAAACACAGCGACGGCCTCGGAGGGAAATTAGCTGGCGAATTTTCCACAGTTTCTCTTGACATTTGCAATGCTGATAAAAACGAGTTGAGAGTTTGGAAACAATTTTCTAGGCTTTATATATATATCTATCACTACAGTTTTTTCTATACCAATTTGATACTCGCTTCGGCTTTTCTATTCTGCCCCAGTTCCAGCCATGCAGAGATCATTTTTAGATTAAGAATATTGAGCGAGACGTCCCCAGCTATTCAGACAATAAAGGTATAAAGTTCTCATATTTTTTATATATAGTTGGTGCGATCTTTTTCCTTGAAATTGCCTATTAACACCTTACACCCAGAGGCGTCTCCCCGATTTATTGGTTGACAAATAAACCATATTATTATAATAAGCCTAAACGCCAGCGCACACAATCAAACATCCGTGAAACTCAATAACTCGCCACCACAAATTACTCCAGTGCCACAAAACAACGTTTTACACATAGAAATAAGTCCCATTGAAATCGCCCAAATCGTATGTCAAAACATAATGTGAGACGATTTGAGACGGGATATTAATATTTCTCGGTGGTAACGATTTGAAAAGCAGAAGGCGTTGCTCGAACGCAAAGGGAACGCGGCGATGAATTGCCTTTCTTGGCGTTGATTGTCAGCCGCTTTCATGAGTCCAATAGAACTCGATACGCGCGCCCCGGCAGTTGGCGCGTCAGCGGCCGTCAAGCGCTGCAGCCACGCTGGGACAATGCTGGCCCACCGCTTCAACCACTACAACACTCCTGCAAGCGCATTAATAGAGGTATCACGTTGGAGAGCTCGGCTAGAGCGATGCGGTGACAATAACACTGTGTAGCTGAGATCTGTAGCGACGAGCAGATGCAGGCTTCATCGCCGATCAATAACACTTAGGGCTAATTGACGGACAGCAGGCCAGATGACTTGGTCATCGCGCGGTGTGAGATGTCTTGTCAGATGCCTTTGTTTTCGTTTCGCGCAGCTTGCTGCTTGATCTGGGATCAGGACCGGTGTTAGGGTAGATATCCGCGCTCTGAACTTACGGGGTAGCGTGCACATGACGCTCTCTTTAAAAATTAGGATATATACGATGAGTTGAATACATATTTGTGGAAAGCATTTCTTTTGAAATTCTCGTCTCATAATTTCCCCTGTGTACAAAAATATCTGGTGAAGATACAATAAAATCTATGAATATTCGCATTCTCGTATTCGCCAATCCTGCAAACCCTGGGCCATTATATAACCCAAACTTCAGAATTGAATCATGTTTTCAACTAAATAGAAGCGGCGGTGTTATTTTAATGCGGTAAACGCTCCGTAAATATCAAACATTACTTCCTGCGCCGGATAGCGGTGTGAGTTAAAACCAATATTATTATTCAGAGCTACCAAGTTGAAGGGTCCCGTCCTGGACCAGGCGTCCCAAATGGTCTCTTGTACGTCCTCCGTTCAACAATACCCGACAATACCCAACAATACACGCGGATTAGCATTGTGTCCTAGACTAACATTCCCCGCTTCGAGTATTCGAGTATATGGCCCGTCGAGGCCAGTCAATGAATATCAATGTGTGTTATAATAGGCTTAGTGGTCAGAGAATGGCGTAGATTAAGAGCGTCTAGAGAGGTGTTGCTGTTTGGATCTCGAATAACGGATGTTGGGATAAGGTGACAATGTTATTACCAATATACGCGGCTTGGCGTACAGCTGATTTGAATAGACTCGAGTAGTTCCAAAGATCGAGGAGTGCATTATGAATTGCAAGAGCCCGCGGGGTGGATAAAAGTGCAAGGGTAGTTTTCTGAAGAGAATTTTGAGGTGGAACTAAACGTGTTGATCTTATCTGATTTGTATAATTTATTTCTAATGCATGACTTGTCAATTTAAATATTCATTTATAATATAATATTTTTTCCAGTTTTCTGATGTGTAAATGATGCTGATGAATGCAGAGGAAAAAGGCAAAATTGTATATTTTGAGAGATTGAATTGCAAACACATTGACAGGTTTGGAAAATCGAATCCGAATTTTAACGTTTCCTGGAAATTCTACAAGAATTTAGCAAATATTTTCATCGCGCACTAATTAAAATTATTTGCTTGAAATTTTCTGTGGCTTCAATTACCCCCTTCCCCTCCCACTAACCCACCCAGCGTCCGGGATTCTCTCTCCTTGGAGACATTTCTTTGCCTGGACCCAAATTACAGTAATTTTCACATTTCCTTTCATTAAATCAGCGTTTTACGCCGTATTTTATACAAACCAATGAAAGCTTGAATTATTTTCCCTGTCTTTCTCACTTTAAAGACGAAGCCGCAAATTAAGCTTGCACGGTTCTAGACCCGAAAATTGCTTCCTTGAGAATGAATACAGCTGCAGTTTTCAAACTTGTTCCTCGTCGTCAAGATCGGAACTCCTTCTTATCTTACTACAATATTGTCCTCTTTTTATTACGATATTGTTAATTGCTCATTTCGTAATTGAAACTGGTTACCAGAAATTAATCCTAAAAAAAAGCCATCAAGCATCTTGATTGCATTCGCACAAACATAGAACTTTTCTTCAAACCTTTGAAAATTTTCCATACAACCAACAAAATGTGAAAGCAAAACATGCTCACCTCACCGTGGTAAAATATCCCCCGGAAGAAACAAACCCATCAACCCCAATCGGGAAAAAACCGGCTATAGCAACTGGTTCCGCATCCGGTTTCAATCACGCAGTTGACAAAACCCCAGCCGCCAATCTGTCCTGTACCTCGCGTCGCAGCCAACCCGAAAATATCGCGGGTCCATCAGGAGGCAAATTGACATTAACCTAATCCGTCGTCTAATACGTAACATTACCACTAAAGGAACAATAATGAATTCTGTTTAAAAGCTGGGGAAACCCTTCGGCAATGTGTTTCCCGAAGCAGCGACTGGTGCGTAATCGTTTGCTAAACGGCGGCAAGGGTTGCGTTGCGTCAGGATGAACGTGGTGGGCCGAGCTGGCTAGGGCTCGATGAAAGGGTTGCTTTTGTGGTGGGAGGAGACATCGGAGACCCGACAAATTGGTGGTGACAAGACAGTAGTCGTCGTGTTTCGATGTGTATACACTCTGTTCTCTTGTCAGCGCGATGAAAGAAGATACCGCAATCTGTCATGGTCCAAGAGTTTTCTGCCCCTGTTTTACTACAGGTTTTTTTCGCTGTGACAGACTGGAGCAAACAAAAACTTTGCTGTGATCAATTATTACTCATAATATGACTGTGCCGTTTATGTAAATAAAACCGTCTCTGTCAGGATTATGAATTTTGAATGCATGACCACAATATTTGGTTGTTATTTATTGATCGGCGAGTTTTAAAACACTAGATAAAGAGACACGGACCTGTAATCCCATACCCTAACACGGATGTATAAATGGATTGCAAAACTGCAAGTAACTTCGTGCAGTCGTATGTAATCTATTGAGTTCAGATTCGACCAAAGCCGAAAGCGACACAATAGCTGTGGTACAGCGGAAGCTGTATTGATTGGGAATGCCTAATGAAGATAGCAGCAAACAATAATTTAGCCCGCTAATTGAATTCTAAATCCACGTTAATTAAAGGACTCCATGGCTACTGGATTGCAATTGCCCTAATTGTTTCGCTCTGTGCGAGTTTGTGTGAGTGAATTCACAACGATTAGCCATTGGCCATGAGCCGAGAGCGGTGCGTCTGAAACTCGATCAATTCGTGTGGAAATGCTGCTTCATTATTTTACTAAATCAAATACTATGCACTATATTCAATATCAAAATCACACTATAATGCTTATTAAAAACTTTCAACTAACTTGCTATGCTTCCAGCTTTCAAAAATAAACTTTTTATACATCTACAACTCAACCATAACTCGAGGAAAAAGTCAGCAAAGTTTGCAACGTCCATGGAGAAATTGTAAAAATACTGGGTTTAGTAAAGTTTTCGTTAAATATCGATTGTTCTTGTAGCAATTTAGTGTAGTGCTAACCAAACACACAAAACAATGATTGATTTTAAGATATTTACATCGAAATTGCACCGTTTGCAGTTCTTGAACTATATTTTCAAATCACCCTTCGAAACTATACTTAAGTTCCAATTTCCAATACTTTTCTTAACAATTTTAAGAAAAGTTACAAATAAGACTTTAAAATGATTGCTGTTGTCACATAAGTTCATTCCAGCATCATCTCAATTATTCCAAGCGAATGAGATGCAGTTTTCAAGAGCATGTGGTAGAAAAACAAGTCATAGGTACCGAGTTCTCATTCTGCGGTTCTTCCAGCGATTCGCCTTCGCCGTTTCCCACCCGTGCATTCCTCCCATGCAACAGAATTTTTCAAAGAGCCAGTGCTAAATGCCGGCATCACACAGTTGCACGCGGATCAAACACGAAGCGTGTTACAGAGCAAAGAGCATCCGCGTTATTGATTCAACTCCAGCATTGCTGGCTGCTGCAGCCTCCTCAGTGGCTCCTGTGTCAATTATTAGCAGGAGTGAATGTGCAGAAAGCCAATAGAATTAGCCGTATTTTCACGCTTAGGGGATGATTGGGATGATTGGCTTTGTTCTCGCTCGATGCAAGGCTCAATTACCTCCTCCCCCCTGCCCCCGCGCCCACCCCCTCCGCATTGCGTCGAAACCCCTATCCACTGGAACAAACAGTTGTTCAGGCTGTTTTGCATCCATGATTGCTCGTTTCGGACACTTGGCCTAACAGTCGCCCATACAAATGGATGCAACATCACAGCAATGTTTAGAATAATATTACAGATCGCAGTCGTCATCATAACCATCGGCCCAATATAAACTATCAAATATCAAGGTATAATCAATATCCATCTCATCATTTAGTTCGGATAGTTAGTAGATATTGTTCAATTAATAGTTTATAGGTTTAAAATTTAATTTCACTTATTAGTTGGCTTAATTTACAACGGGATAAGTTTTACATTTACTTATAAACCAGATGCGACAAAACTTTTTTTCAAGGCAACAATTTGTCAAGGCAACAAATATAGATTCAACCTTTATTTGCAACTGAATGAAGTGTATTATTTCATGTGGTTATAATAACGAGGCATGAAATAAATTCCACGACCATAATGTGCTCTATGAGGTTTCAGAAAGGCAGTGTGCTACCGTCCACAAAAGACCAACGCTCGAAAGGGTAACAGATAATCTTGTCGCTCCCATTTCGAACATTTCGAGGAATATTCTCGCGTTTCAACAATTGATAGAAAGATATCGGGGCTCCCCGCACCTCATTTAGACATTCGAAACGTTTAAGAAAACCTTCATTCTCTCGCAACTAAACATCGACATTCTTGTGAAAAGCGAGGCGAGGGTGACATCGTGGTGAGTGGCGTTTAATCGCTGATTATTGACGGGATAGAGGGTGGTAGCAGGGGGTGGGGGGTGGGGGTTGAGGGGGAGCAGGCGGGGAGCAGAGGGGGGGGGTCGGAGTGAGCGTCGGGGTAAGGGAGAATAATCACTCATTCAGTCTCGCTTTGTTGGAATAACTTATGTTCTATCTCCCTATGCCGAAACATTAGGGGGGATGAAATGAACCTACCCTTGTCTCGGGAGTCTAACCCCGCAGCTAAGCTGCAACTAAACTACCCCTAATCATTGGCAATCTTCTGCTGTTAGTTACACATCGTCGTAGAAGAGCGGACTGCTGTTTTAAAGCGGGAATTGTTTATTGCAGGTGGACAAGGTGGAGGTGCCGGGTTGTATTTGTTTCATAATTTTGGTTGGAATCTTTGTTTCGAAATCTCCATTATCAGTAAAGTCAGATATTTTCACCGAAACTGTTTCAAGTTCAGAATATTAATAAGTTTTGAAAATATGTCAAAATATTATTTTAGAAAATATATCGGATTTCGTGCTAAGAATTTGTCGGCGCCAAATTTTCACGGGAGGGAGTGGGATGTGGACCCGAGTAGGCTTGCTTATTATTATTGTGATGAAACAAGTTCGCTCACATTGTTGTTCGATCATGAAAAGGAACGTAGCGCGGAGCGAGTATATCATATTGTTGCTTGTTAGCATGGACCGGAAACAGACGATCAGACGTCGGTTGGCATTTAGTCAAGCAGTCCCGATTTAATTGTTTCCGTTTTTCATACTCGCTGGAAGACCGTGGCCAGGAGCACGCGTCAATCGCAGCAGCAGCAGCAGCAGCCATTTTGCTTGATCGCAAGCGAGACTAAACGACTGTGAAATTACGTTTATCAATTTGATCGAGATTTTATTGTGCTGTGAATCTATTACCCTATTACTGAGCGTATGCGGAAGCTGCTGGCAGAACGCTGAAAGCACGGAGACAACTCCATAGACTCACGTGGGAAAAAGTGAGCGTGCATTTAGCGTGCGACAGAGATAACAATTTTATGACTGACTACCATTAGGTACGGAGGATTGAAAATGTGTTCATCATGGGTGGATAAAGGCTTTCATGGGGGTGGAATCGGAAAAAACTTGCGAAACTGCGTTGCTTCCATCGATTTGCCTGTAGCAATGAATTCAGTTATCATCATTTCCTGATTTAATTTCTTTTTACCGGCCAAAGATGGCAATAGCTACTAACACACAATTTTCCTTTATAGCTTTATAAATCTAAATCTGTGAGAGGCTGAGATGAAAAAAATCCAACGTACAATTTTCAAAACTACACAGATACTCAACTGTATTCAAAATTAGCCATAGTCATAACCTAGAGAAAGCCTTCCCGCCGCCGTCGCAGCTCATGAGATCGTTGTTGTTTCCATGGCGATACATATTTCAGAGCTTCGAAATCCACCCCCAGCGTGCGTACACCGCGTACGTCACAGAAGCCATGCCATCTGGACGGCCAATTACAAAATTAGTCCGTCTCTCATTTCGCTCGATTTTCCTTCAACACCAATAAACCAACCCCGACAAGCATTTGCTGCAGGGCACATTTATCTCGCTGCAAACACCATGATTCCGTCGTGGAGTTCAGATCTCTTGTCGTGGCAAAGCAGGCGGCGTTACGACTCCCAACTCCCAACTCCCAACTCCCAACTCCCTAGGAGCATACGACGATGATGTTAACGCTCGATGACAAGGTGGTAGTTACGTAATTGCCGGGGTGGACATATTACAGGACTGGTCGAACGAGGGTGCTTTCTTCTATGCGACGCTAAAGGCATCTGATAACTCGATTGCTATCAACCCCTTGCTGCTATCATGGTCATCTTCGACAATGCTCATCATGGCGCACCGGGTTTGATTGTGTTTATAGGAAATAATTTTAGGTATATGCCACCCTGATAAATTGAAAATATTTTCTATTCTGCTATGAAGTATTCCTCAAAGGAGCATTTTTAATAGGATCAAAAATGTTGCTACTACAGATTGTTCATTGTTAATCTCTCTAGCCCCAAGTTGATAAGGATTATTCTCTGGGGAAATAACCGCTGCTGATGCTTCCTGAAAATGTGAGTAATCAGCATGGTTTTGCGAGTAAGCTGCCGCAGGATTGTAATCCCTATAATGTAAAACTAAACTGTGGTTAATTTTCAAAGCGAGTCGAGCCACTTTTAATTCAATTTTTTGAAATATTACAAAATCTTCTGGCTTATATCAGTATTTTTGCTGTACCCAGAAACATAAATCCACTTCTGAGTTGTGGGTGCTTTTGATATCTAAGAGAAATCCAAGAGTAATCTAGCCTGTGTCGTTCCACAAATCAACTGGCCGTAATTAAATCGGCTCTAGCAGCCGAATTCAACTCTGAATTGATGCAAATCACGGCTAAGCTTCCAGAACCCCGATAATATTGACAAATCGACAAAAAAGACAGCGAGGACGAACGATTTGCGACAAGTAGGAAAATATCACCACGAGACGCGAGCGAGACGGAGCGATCTGAGCTCGCTGCGACAAGTACGGGGTGGAACGCAAGCCAGAGTGCGACAGACGACATTTCCGGGCCCCACACAATGAACCACTGACGAGCCAACACTTATCAACAGCCACATAGCAAATCGTTTTCAAATTATTTGCCGGATTCTAAAGACTGATGGTGGCTGATGGTGGCGTTGGGAAAGTTGCTGCCGCCGCCGCCGCCGCGACGATGGGATGAGGCGTCGGCGTCGGCGTCGGCGTCGGCGTCGGCGACACCCGACGGTGATTTAGCCACCGTTTGCGGCGCTCTGAAAGCCACGGTCTGAACGCGATCAAGCGTTAACAATTTCCTCGATTTCCAGCCCGGTTTAGAGACAGTCTGTCGGAATTAAGATGTGGGACTCATCCCTTAAACTTGGGGACAAGCCACAGCCCTGTCATTTGCAGCTTCCGAATCAACGCTTAAAATATTTTACAAGCGACCAAATTTAATAGTTTGTTAGATCATTGTTTTCTAACCGAATAATGTCTGCAATTGAAACGCCCAAATCGGCATCTTGTCCCGAACCTCGTGCCCCCGGTGTCCACCCTTTTCTTGCATCGGCTGTAGCTGGAAGAGTAGTCGCGCCGAGCGGCTCCATACAATTCTCTCTCCTCCCGTCGTGTCTCTGGAAGAAAATAAGCAAAAAGCAGAGCACTTTTGTGCGATGTGCTTTTCACGAAAGTTTTGCGACACTCTAGTAAAACATTGGGCAATGGTCGAGGCGTCGTCAACTTGAGATTCTTCATGCCGTGTTTTCCCCAACCGAGGCAAATTGCTTCGCCATCGTATATCCTTCCACACGGCACATACCCACAGGTATATTATGATGAAATTAAAATCCTCCAAAAACCCAACCGCCTCCCGCCATGTTTAAAAAAGATCGCAGCGGCATAATAATCAAGCATTTTGCCTTCGCATTTGCCCGAAGGGAAATTTCATGATTAAACTCCAAATTACATTAAAAACGCACGACACTCCCCCGGGAATACTCTCCGGGGAGGTTTCTAACATTGCTATTTAATATTTTCCTCGCTAAACTCTCTGGCTACACGTTATTCGCCGAGCAATTTCGCGGCAATAATTGATTGGCGGTGTATCGAATCAAAGCGTGCGGTGTATCGACGTCGGTACTCGATACGTCGGCATCTCCGTTGGACCGGTGCGCGCGTGGCCTCTAATCCCGCGTGATTGAATAACGCCAGCGCTCCCTGCGGTATCGTTTCCGTCTTCCACGTGGCACGCTGCGGCATCGAGCCCTCGACGACGGCCACCCTGCCACGACCCACGCGCCCCCGGGCAACAGGCATCTGCCTGGCCGTAAGCCGATTACACCTAGGGTTATTAATCATCGTGGTCTCCAACATCATGGCTTCTCGGTGCGCTGCCCAGACACGATGCCACCTCCCTGCTAGCGCTACCCTGTTTGCTAGGCTGGACAGGGCATGGCTGTTGGGGATGGCTGTTCACTGCCAGCGTTCAGGCAATAGAGCAAGTGATATGATTAATTTTCTAGATCATATGAGATGATTGCAGGATGATTCTGTGATTAAGCGAATTAATTTGATATTGATAATGCTTTGGATAGTAGGCGCTGCGGTTTCCGAACGCACAGAGCGTTTGATATAGAATGCAAATGTTATTTGATAGTTTCTGAAAAACACAGTTCTGTTTTTTTCTCAGATATTGGTTTCACTGGCTGAAAGCGGTATTTTCATGCACGCCAAGATAATCACCTTTTGATAATGAAATATGTCCTTACATAACGACAATAATTAATTATGTCCCTGAAATGTTTCACTTAATAAAAGAAAGCCAACCTCCGTTTAACCAAAGCCAAATTTATTTGTTTGTGGATTTCTGCAGAATTATAACATATTTATCATGTTGATGGATGCAGAAATGTCAATGACGTGATAAGTGCAAAATTTTATTTTTGTATAAAATTGGATTCATATTTTAAGAAAATAGAAGGAATTTTGTTGACCATGATGTGGTAGTATTTTCATTGAAGAATCCTACGTGGTGCCATTCACGAAGACTTCTGCCCGTCGTCTTTATGCTAACAGCAAATTAAAACGCTGTTTTCACGAAAACTCGCTGCTCGTGTTTCGCAGAAGTGGAACGATCTACAGCCCGGTCTTGGACCAGATCTCCAGGTATGTGATATTTCCACGGACACATCGACCGGACTCATCTCGGACACGGCTGTCTTCGCGTTCAAGTGTAGTGACTTGTTCTGCCCCCAAATCAAGCGATACAACAGAACGTCCCTTGCTTCTCGCTTCCTTCCATCTCGTCCAAGCCCCTGTCACCAAGACAGATCTTGACAGCTCGAGACAACTTCACACGCTGAGAAACACCATGAACGAGACACCTTTTCACCAGAGTGTCACCACCGGTAGAACGGCACGAAAACACCAAGCGTAGCGTTGCCTTGCATTAGATGGTAATTGGCAGGGAACTCTTGAAATAAAGTGGCAGGTGCCCACATAGGCTGCTGTGTTAATCTCTGCACAAATAGCCGGTGAATGGGGATTAGCCGGTGGTTACCAGGAATTATTTGGGAACAACATGGAAACATAACTCTGCTCGTCCGTCTCAGGTTGGTGACGTAAACAAGATTACTTTGTTGTTGCTTTTGTTGTCAGTGCAAGGTCCGAGGTGTGGGGCGTTGGAGTTAAGAATGCAGAGATGGAACAGGTGACGACGGCTGGACAGGAAACTAAATGTTCTAAAAGTAGACTCAACCCAGTCCGAAGTATCTCCCAATTAAGTTTTTGTGAAACATAGTTCCTTTATATTACTCTTGACCATGGTTGAAGTTCTTTGTTCATTCCTTCTGATTCTCAATCGAGCATTCAAAATATTCTCTGAATATTCGTGTTGTATAATATTGTATAAAATTACAAATATCAATTTGAAAAGTCATGTGGTTGGTACTATTTTAAGCCAACGTTTTATTCCATCACTATTAATTTCTATAAAATACTAAAATTCGAATTTTTACATCCGAATGTTAGCACGTTCGTTTTCATAAAAGCAATTTAACTGGGAATGCAAACTTTTCCCGACTTTTTGCATAGCCTGCTACCCATGCTTATCAAGGGTCTAAACTCAAGCTTATTAAAGCTTAGGAAAAGTTGAAGTTTGGTAGATAAGCATTAAATAACCGTCTGAAATAGTTTTCTGAAAAATTTGCTTGGACAGTTATAGGGTTGATGGTTTATTGGGGTGAAATTCGGTGGCATCCGTCGGAGCCCCATCCTGAAATTCTCTTCCTGTACATCTGCGATCCTGCCGGCCTGCCACCTACCTCACGAAGGGAAAGCTGTCCGTTGCTGGTGAACGCTTTTGCCACCAGGTGTCAGCACTTACTTGTCGTCAGCTTTTCGGCGTCGCGGCGACGTCGACAGCTAGCTCACGCTGCGGCGGCTACGGCGACGGCGTCGGCAGCGTCGGCAGCGTCGGCAGCGTCGGTAACGCTGGTAGCGTCGATATCAGCAGACGTACAGCTGATGCTGGCAGATGGCACTGAAAGGAGGGAAATCTGTTGGATTTCATTTTCTTTGCGTTACGAGCATGGGAAGGTTAGCAATACATTTTCAAATGCGCTTCCGTCGTATAAAGGGAGACATGTGGAAGAAAAGTTGCTAGTATGACTTTTCTTTGATGTGACCCATTGTAATTTTCAGACACATAATAAGAAAAATTCCTAATTCCAAATTTGATTTTGAATAAAGAATAATATTTAGGAAGAATAAACATCACAGCTTAGTGAAAATACGAGAAATTGCTTTTCAAATAATTTGGATAAAATTTCCGCTTTGTAGGAAATAAAAAAGAATTATTTTGCATAAAATTGCGTCGACTTCAGCTAATACTGGATTCACACATAAGATGATACGTATACATGGGATAAAAGTTAAGAAATTTTGGGACATCGGCGTTCGCGGATTAGGTGAAATGTTCAAAATGTTTGTATACAAATATTGTTTCAAATTTAATTAAGTTGAGCATGTCAATTTTCGTAACGAAGCTATATTGGTGCAATCATAACAGTGTCATAGATGTTGTTCCTAACCTTTTAATCCCATCCATGTATCGATTGCTTAACAAAACACACCATACGTTCAGTCATTATTTTAAGTGAACACCCCAAACGGAAAGAATTGAAGGGCCTATTATGTAAGCAAATGCACCCCAAAGTATTTAAGTTTGGTGGCATATTACAAAAGTGATAGCAACCCACGAGCCCCTTCTGCTAATGATGCCTGGGGGGTGGGTCGGGTGGGTCGGGGTGGTTGGGGGTTGCAGTGCGTCGTAGTGCGTAGTGCGTGGAGAAAGGGAACGCATGACTCTTGCAGTGCAACAATCAACAATCAAGTGTGGCATTGTGTTCATTTGCGATCAATTCTTCGGGTCGGGGGGTCGAGATTGTACGAAGGGGAGGGTTTGATGACCACCTCGTTAGAATAAGTAATCGTTACAAACAGATGCTCGCTTCCTACCAATCAGATTTATTGATCATTAAAAATGATTAACAGATTTCTATGCGCTTTGCCACGTGCAGACTGGAATAATATGTATTTTATTCAAATAATTGGTATATTTTCACGCATTTATTTTCCTGAACAAAAATATAATTTTTATGAATCCATAAAATCTGCGAGGTTTCATCTTCAAATGTTAAAGAACATATTCTGCAGGACGCCTATTTAAAGTTTACTTTCTGCAACTCGAACGATATTTTCCTTCCTCTTCAAATCTCACGGTAATAAAAAAGTGTTGGCACAATTGCTCCGTAATTAAACACTTGACTAACTTAAGTCTTAAAGACACCTCCCCCCCTCCCTCCGCAGTGACAGTCATCTGTTGATCGCTGGGTTGATTAATTAGCAAAGAGCGCATGGTGTCCGTCTCATCCCTCGTTCTCCGCCCGCGCTAATCGGTCCGCGGCCCGACGCCACCCCTTTGTCTTGCGCCCTGTAGGCAGACTCTTGTCTGGACCACCGACGCCCGTCCCCGATTGGTCGACGTCGGCGTCGGTCCCGCCCCTCCCCCGGCACGCCGCCCTTGCCGTCGCTACCTCCCTGGCTCACATTAACTACAGATATTAGTTAAGGGTGGATTGTAGCCGGTGCATTCTAACTACTGATGGCTCGATCTGCTTGCAGTCGACGAGAGTGCAGGTGTTACTTGGTGGGGTTTTTGGCGAGTTTTGAGTGATTTTGGGGTTGTTAATTTGTCATTTGACGTGTTTGTGTCGTGTGGTTTGGTATTTTGTTGGCGTTTCGGGTGGTTTTAGCTGCAGTTACTGACTGTGGACATTGGTGCTCAAACTATTTGTGGTTCTTCGCGTTCTACGAGGCTTGGTAAGTTGATGTCGCGAATTATTGGACATTGAGTATAATTCGGGTAAAATTAACAAGTAAAATAATTGTCCCATTGTTACCCATGTCCAAGATCAGCTGCTATTAATATCCGCTAGTTTCACCCATGCATTGCATGCCTTTCTATAATTTCGTTTGTCATTCTCAGATGCTTTACCACAGACTCAGCTCTTCCATTCAAGACGATTTTTGAAAACATTTTTAATGGAATTATTTTCTATCATAGCTCCAGATTATTTTATTCTTTATATTATGATTTGTATTCGATTCAAAGGTACAAGAAATTGATCGGGCAAAATCGGATGAGAATGAAGTGAAAATCATATCAACCAGCCGAAATGTGGACGACATTTTCTTTCTGATATTTCCTTTTACTTTAAGTCCTATCTCAGACCTAGGGATAAAAGAACCATTAGCATGTAATTAGGCACATCATTTATTGAAACTTTGTTATTGTGTATTGAAAATATTTATTATGTTTGCAATTTACAAATAATTTCGGGACAAATAAGATTTTCTTCGCAAAACTAAATCTCTGGCTCGAACTGCACGGGTGACAAGTCTCGTCACCAATATACAATATGTTGTTATATTTAATACACACTTTTCCAGGAAGACCCCCTATTTCCTATAAGTTTCCAGCTATTTTAATTATTCTCTAGCTTTAGCAAAGAAACGATCAATTGTTAAGAGCACATGGACACACGGAATTACACGCCTTTCATATTAACCTCGAGCTATAAAAATTCATAACGTCCAAAACAATCCAAATAAGCATTAATTGAATGGAAAATAAATAAAGTGGCATTTGAAATAAGATGAAGTCTTTCAAATAGAAGACATTAAAACCCAATTCGAGTGGAATCCCGAAATGGGCACTTTTGCAATTGCCAAAGCAACCTACTTTTAAGGATTGCCTCGGGATCAAGGAAAATTGAATAGAGATTTTGTTAATCCAAGTGAAAATGCGTGTTAATTTTTTCAAGAGACTTTCAATGAAAAATCAGAGATTTTTTCGTGGAAAATTTCGTTGAATTATGCAATTAGGTACATCAACAGTAAGTACAACAGTTTGAATTATTTTAAGTGGGATCGGGCTTACCACAATTTCAGCATAACTCTTAAATAAACTACGAGTTATTTTCTTTGGTTTTATAATCTGGGCTGGAAAATATTGTAAGCTTCCAGGGTTCAAAGTTTCAACTGTGATTCTAACCGTCGGCTAGTCAATTTTCTCAGTTTCAAGAAATTATTCATCTCACAGAAACTGTATTGCCTTTCACACTTCCTAGTTTCAAATGAAAAGTGAGAAAATTCAATAAAATCCAACCTGTTATGCATGCAATACAAAATCCTTAGCGATACCGATATTTCTGTGTCCAAATTTTGGGCTAATTATCATGAAAAGCATGTAGCTGTGCCAGTCTTGCCAGCAACAATGTTTATCTAATGAATCCGGGCAACAGAGATTGATATCATCAGAGTGTGGAATATTCCCGTATCGTCACGGATCGGGCACGCACACGTAAGCAGAGACAAAATAACGCGGAGGCACGCAATCAAATCGCTTGTAATGCAGTTAAACGACACCAACAATCCGACCGCCGTTGGGTAACAGGTTCAAGAGGCTGATAATTAATTCATCGTTACGACCACCGACAGTAATAATTGCTGGCAATAAGCCTGGATTCACGTGACGTAATCACCAAGCACGCAGTTCACGATGTTACACACTTATTATAATTATTTGAAATGATATTATTTAATAATCGCTGTAGAGGTACTGCACGACACGCTATAGCGCGAAGCGCGCTGACAGTCTGATTTGTGAATTAAATTTTGATTTTGTACAGAAAATTACGGTGGGGATGTATTATATTTTGTATAAATCGTAAAAGAATATAGTTTTTTATATTCAATGATACAGATACGATTATTCAGTATGTTTTTTCGTTATATGAAATTAGCCACGTTTCAAATCAATTGTCTACAATTCCAGGAACTTAAACCAACACGAAACTCGATTCGAATTGATCGCAATTGGTATGGAACGATGATAGAATGACAAAATATGGTACGTTTTCTCCTAGCATATTAGTTAAACATTTCGGTTTGCAATTGACTGCCAATTAAATTAACAATTCCCTTTAGCTACTCCCTGCGATTCATTAGACCAAATCTCGACTGTCTGTAATTTTAACCCTTGAAGTTGAAACACATGCTGGCTGCGTGCTCACGAATTCGTTATTTACAATTCCATCTAATGCCACTCAATCGCGGCTTTCCAAGGAAATGCAACTAACTTTCAGGATATTACAACAAACTGAAATACCTGGGATCGGAACTGGTTTTCAATGTTCATTCCCAGCACAAAATCATCAGGCCCGAGGATTGCAAACAAACCAAACACATCCGCAAAGTCGACAGACA
Organism: Nemurella pictetii; assembly: GCA_921293315.2. Classification (NCBI taxonomy): domain Eukaryota; kingdom Metazoa; phylum Arthropoda; class Insecta; order Plecoptera; family Nemouridae; genus Nemurella; species Nemurella pictetii. Next base: position 5,331,659 of record OV121118.1, on the reverse strand, counting down.
AAATTGCTTTATTAAAAGCACGCGTGCGCTTCATTCTTCTTACATTTACTTCAAAATTGCTTTCTCGTACAAGAAAAACGAAAAGAAAACCCTATTACAATTTCAATTCCAAAAAGAGATGTCATGGTGAATGAAGACCGAGCTTTAGCATAAAACTTGAGTTTGCTTAAATCTCTTGTCATTTGTTCTCGCTCGGCAAAAGTCGCAAGATACAGCGCGACGCAAAACAAAATAACATTTCATTCCCGACGCCGACGCCGACGCCGACGCCGAATTTAATTTCCCCGAGTTGCACAAAAGCGGAACAGTTTGTTTAACGCTATTCGCGGAGATGGCGAGTGTCAAATTGAATTATCCAATCCCGTGGGACAATCGGGGGGTGTGGGAAGCGAGGGGAGGGGGTGCTTGATTCGAGCACAATTCCAATTAAAATTGACCTCCCTTCTGTCCCCCACCCCCTGCAACATCCCATACCCATCCCCTGGCCCGGTCCGTCTGTCGAGTTAAACAAATTGGGAAACAACGGCTAGAAGTGATTGAATATATTATACGAAACAGTGGAACTGTATTCAAAATGTCCCTCCTGATTCCGCGGGGAGTTGGCTTCCCCTAGAAACCCACTTCATCCCATCATGTTGGATTTAAAGTTTACGAAAGCAATTAATAATAGGAGATGAATAATTAGCTAAATATTCTCTTGGGTTGTTGAGCAAGCAATTACCTTCAAGTCGCTGGTGAACTATGGATCTGAATAGTTGCCAGAAGAGCGTCATTGGAAGTGGAATTAAAATCTAATCTCTATTGATCTGACCGGAATCGCTTCGCGATCAACCCAGTTATCAGGGACTTCACGGAATGCGATGGAATTCAACAAAAAATATCATTTACCTAATTTCGTTGGGACTCGCATTTCCTATATCAATATTTTGAAGCATCAATAAATAAAAATCCGTTGGAACTAGACTGCAATTACCGTCGGCTAAGGAAAAGCTATTTTCGTATTATGAGACTTCCGACGGAAAAACAAAAATTCCGCGGAAAACGGAATAATTTGCAGCAATATATTTCTTATACGGGACTGCAAATTCCAGCAGCCTTATATTACTCTGGATTGACAGACATATATATATATATATGTATATATTTCAGAAAGACGATATTTTGTCAATTGTCAGCAGGCTATGAAATATGTGAGACTTGATCCACGTAATTTCCATCGCTGAAGCCATTTCTCGGCTTGTCTTGCCGACAGAGCGACGGACTGAGGCCGGACGAGCGTCGAGCAAGCAGCTGCCAGGATGGACGTCGGCGTCGGCGTCGCGACGTCCCCCGGCGTCGCCCACCTGGCGCCCGCCGGGACGCGCAAGGATCGAACCCCGGCCGGCGACCAGATCGCAACCGGCAAGCCCAACCACGTGAGTGTTCTGTCTCGACACGACCCCAACTTGACACGGGCCTAACTTGACACGGGCCTAACTTGACACGGGCCTAACTTGACACTGGCCTCGACACGGGACTAACTTGACACGGGCCTAACTTGACACGGGCCTAACTTGACACGGGCCTAACTTGACACGGGCCTAACTTGACACGGGCCTAACTTAACACGGGCCTAACTTGACACGGGCCTAACTTGACACGGGCCTAACTTAACACGGGCCTAACTTGACACGGGCCTAACTTAACACGGGGCCTCAACAGGGTCCTCGGAACGGACTTCAGTGTCTTGACGAGTTTTATGCAGTGTGTTGTGCTTGCACGAGCAAAGAAAGTTACCTGTCGAAATAACCGTCACAGGTTTTCTCCACATTTACTTGGAACATCTCACGTTAACGCCTTTAGCGCCTTTGATTCATAATATATATTAAATAATGTAAGAAACTTATATTTGGCTTTAATATTCTCAAAAAATCGAACCTGCCAGGATTCGAACCTGGAATCTTCTGCTCCGTAGGCAGACGCGTTTGCGCCACAGGTCCTGATGAGAGAAGATGCGAAACGAAGAATTTATAACCAGGCGCTCCTTGGCACCATTTTCCTTTTTTCTTAAAAATCAAATTTTTTTAACACCAATTTCTGGATTTAAAATCCCCCTGATTAAAGTTACCCAACGCAATCGCTCCCTGAGAGTGAAGCGTGCAACCTCCTTGGTTCTTTTTGACTTTTACATCGAATGCAGTTAAATTTCTTATCTCAAAAAATCTAAACAGCCATACAGCAAACCATGCGAGCACTTGACAAAATGAATACTTCTCATTTTTGGAGTCAGGCTCAGTCTCTCTCTCTCATAATCTACCCAAAAAGCTTGTCGAACCTGCCAGCATTCGAACCTGGAATCTTCTGCTCCGTAGGCAGACGCGTTATCCATTGCGCCACAGGTCCTGATGAGAGAGGTGGAAATGTGAAAATAATTAGGCATATAAGATATCAAAAAATAAGTTGCCATTAAACAAACGTATAGGTCACCTTAACTTGGTGGGAAGCAACAAATCACAGTAAAAATCTTCAGCGACCGCACAACAAATGATCGACGAAAATTATCAACAGTGACAAAAATTATTATTATGAGGCATTGAGTGCATGATTCCCTTTTATTTTTTGCAAAAGCTTGCCGAACCTGCCAGGATTCGAACCTGGAATCTTCTGCTCCGTAGGCAGACGCGTTATCCATTGCGCCACAGGTCCTGATGAGTGATGCTGGAAACGTGAAATTTATGACCAAGAGCACCATGCACTATCTTCCATATTTATTCAACTCCAAATATTTTTAACACCAATTCCCGGATTAAGAATCACCCTAATTAAAGTTACCCAAAGCAATCGCTACCTGCGAGTGAAGCGAGCAATCTCCTTGGTACTTTTTGACTTTTACATCGAATGCAGTTCAATTTCTTATCTCAAAATGTCTAAACCTCCACACAGCACAACCATGCGAGAACTCGGTGACAAAATGAATACTTTTCATTATTGGAGCCAAGTGCAGTCACGTGCTCATAATCTACGCAAAAAGCTTGCCGAACCTGCCAGGATTCGAACCTGGAATCTTCTGCTCCGTAGGCAGACGCGTTATCCATTGCGCCACAGGTCCCGTTGAGCGATGAGTGACACGTGCGAAAACACTAATTTAACAATTGATATGTTGGGTAGGCATCGTATGACACTGCGGTCCGTGAGGTCCGTTCCGAACAAAATGAAACAAAAATTATCTTATACTTGCATCTCTAGTAAAACCGGATGATAAATAACATATTTCAAAGTGGGAATATTCTTCGCTATTATTTCTTGCAAAAAGCTTGCCGAACCTGCCAGGATTCGAACCTGGAATCTTCTGCTCCGTAGGCAGACGCGTTATCCATTGCGCCACAGGTCCCGTTGATAACTTAGGGAAACGTGGAAGTTATGAAGGGACCATCACTGATTTAACAATTAATATGTTGGGTAGGCATCGCATGACACTCCGAGTGGTCAGGCTCAATTCTGAACAATCGAAACTAAAACTTTTTTTAAATTCATCTCGAGTAAAACGGGTTGAAAATAACATCTTTCAAAGTGGGAATATTCTTCACCATTATTCCTTGCAAAATAAAAGTCGAACTTGCCAGGATTCCAACCTGGAATCTTCTGCTCCTTAGGCAGGCGCGTGAGCCATTGCGCCACGGGTCTCATGATTAATTATTTATTCGAATCGAAAACATAGATAAAAGGTAGTTATTTCACCACCAACGAGTTAAAGAAGTAAATTCATAAAACATTGTCCACACTTTGCAATGTTGAGTAAACGTACCCAATGTGCTAAACAATGTATTGAATGAATCGCTCGATTGTTGACTACATCCAGGTCGGTTTCGCTTCCAGGTCCCCATTGAAGTCCCTGTCTCTCCGCAGGTGGGCACTGTCCTGCTCTACGGCATCCCTATCGTCTCGCTGGTGATCGAGTCCCTGGAACGCCTCTGCCTGGCGCAGATCTCCAACACGCTGCTCAAGGACTTCAGCTACAACGAGATCCACAACCGGCGAGTGGCGCTGGGCATCACGTGCGTGCAATGCACCCCCGTGCAGCTGGAGATCCTGCGCCGGGCCGGCGCGATGCCAGTCTCCTCGCGCAGATGTGGTAAGACACGACCCCTTCTCCCTGCCCCCTGCTCCCTGCTCCCAGTGCAGAGAGATTCCTAAAGAGTGGCAACCGTCAAAAACCCCCGTGTTTGCATCGAGGTCTCCTCGATGGTTTGCCCAGCCGAATTCACCGCGATTTCATTACGATTTGCATTTTTAAGGATTAGTTTGAAAATCTTCTCAATGACTAGTTTTACCCTTTCATTAACTGAGAGTTGAATTTAGTGGGACTGGGAGTTGTGCTAAATTCCATGGCTACAACGGCCAACCATCGTGCAGTGAAATTCAATTTTTTCTCTGGGCTATCCATATCGAAAAAAATTGGTAAGACTGTCCCTGAAGCCTGCAATCACACCTCCCGGTTTGGCGCGATCACGATGATGTCGATGTGAAACTTGACCGGCCGTTCCCTCGACCCAGGCATGATCACACGCCGCGAAGCCGACCGTCTGTGCAAGTCGTTCCTCGGCGACAACGCGCCCCCGCGGCTCCCCGAGGACTTCGCGTTCACCGTGCACCACGAGTGTGCTTGGGGCTGCCGCGGCTCGTTCCTGCCGGCGCGCTACAACTCGTCGCGCGCCAAGTGCATCAAGTGCCAGCTCTGCGGCCTGTTCTTCTCGCCCAACAAGTTCATCTTCCACTCGCACCGCACCGGCCCCGCCGCCAAGTACGTGCAGCCGGACGCCGCCAACTTCAACTCGTGGCGGCGACACCTCAAGCTGAGCGGCGCCCCTCCGGACGAGGTCGTGCACGCCTGGGAGGACGTCAAGGCGATGTTCAACGGCGGCACACGGAAGCGTCTGCTCGGCTCGTCGTCGTCGTCGTCCTCCTCGTCGCAGCAACAGCAGCAGTCGGCGCCGACGCCGGCGAAGGTGGCGAAGCATCTAGAGTCGCCGCCGCCGGCCATCATCCAGTTCCCGTTGACTTCGACGCCGCATCCGGCGCCGCGCGTTCCCCCGTTTCCCGACCTCTCGATCCCGCTGTCTCGCAGCCTCGTGATGGATTACGTGTGGCACCACACGGGCGCGATGAAGCACCAGTTCCCCTTCCCGCCGTACGGAGCGATCCCATGGCTGGGCAAGCGAGGCCCGTTGCTGGGATTCCCGCCGCCCGATCCGCTGCTGCCTCCCGTGGGGGCGGCGGCGTTGAGCCCGGAGCGGCTGTACACGTCGGCGTTCCGTCCCGTGTTCCCGGCACTGGCGCGCGCCGACGACGACGACGGGAAGCAGGAAGGGGAGGCGAGCGACGAGGAGGCCGTCGTGGACATCGAGACCACCGAGGAGGAGGCGGCCACGCAGGAGGCGGGGGGAGGCGTCGTGGCCCCGTGGGGCCCTCTGCATCGGGAGCATGTGAGTCGATGCATCGTATTTATTCACTTTATTCGGGGTTCACGCGCTGGATCCGTCAAGCGGATGGGATCGATTCATGAACGAGTTGAACGGAACTGCAAATCTCGTAGCAAGCACGGTATATAGATATTGACATTTCCTGTAGGTATTGCAATATGATTGATTCATCTTTGAGTTTCTCAACACAAATATATTTAATCATCTGAAAAATGCTTTGTCAACAGCTCAGTTTTTTGAGCAGCCACGCAAATCCCAAGACAAAATTGTTGCATGTGCTACTTTGTCCACTTTCCGCATATGGCCTCGAACAGAACGTGATCGATGACGGGCATCTCGCCGGTTATGTATTGAGTGTCGACGATAACTCGGAAAATTACGAGACCATGGCTAACGTGCAAATGAATTACTAGTCAATTTTCAATTCAGTAAAAACCAAATGCCCATTGACGTAAAAGTAAATTGAAGTAATGTTGATGCTCACTTTTCGTGGCAAGTACTTTCAATCTTGTACTCAATTATTGATCACGCCGCCTCCGCCGCCGCCGCCGTTGTCACATATTATTGGAGTGGTTTACGCTCTGTCGGTTGTTACTAAACAAACAAATGGGTAGGTAATCGGCGTCGAAATTGCCCCCCCGCCCCGCCCCTATCTTCCTGCTTCCCGCCACCCCTCGAGGCGTCGCGACGCACACAGAGCGTCGGCAGAACCAGTCAGACGTGACGCTGCACACAAAACACAAGAGCGACCCACGTCTCACTAGTCAAAACAAACTACATTCTTTGGAGACACGAAAGCGTCGTTCAGGATAATAATCATGTAATTGATGATAAAATAATTACAGAATGTGTCAATTGTGGCACCATTTCTTTGCTTCCCACGAAATTGGTAGCGCGTCACGACTGCTGCTTTCCTCGTATAACGAAAGAGCATGCTGAAATTCTTCTCCAGATTTGCCAGTGTATTTTTCCCAAGTCACTAGGCAATTTTCACTGTTCCAAACTTCAACCTACACTGTTATTAGTCTAGATTGGACAATGATAAATAAGCATTGTAATTAGGGCCACCTCTTTAGCAGTAGCGGTAACGAAATAAGCTTTTGTTTAAGCACCTTAGCTGCAAGAATTGGTCAAAGCTTATTTTGAATGGCATTCGGAGGGGGTTTACAAAGAAAACTCTTCCGTGAATTGACATTCAAGCGAATTTTCTTTAAGATCAGCAGTTTGCTAAAACTTGGTGGCGCGCTCGTCTCGAGTCATCAACTTCTTTCTTTTAGTGCTCGTTAAAATTCACAAAACCGTCGTTTGAACAAGAAAAAAACTCGCCTCTTGTCTGTTTAAAAAACTCGTTATCACTCTCCTGTGGGTTGAGAGGAAAATTAACTTAGAACTTCGTTTACACACACTTGCAAAGATAATCAACTGTTAGCTTCGGTTGGATCATGCTCTGAGAACAAACTCGGAACGTTATTCCAGAATCGAGCAGGACAGTCTGGTAGAAGACAGGTCGGTCAGTGCTGGAATCATGCAGCTGTAGGGCTGGCCAGAGGATCACCACTTGCCCAGTGAGTTCCCAACCCCTCTCTAGGACAAGTGGCTTTAGATTAGAACGATTGCCCGTGACTAAATGTTGAGATGTTAAGGATGAAGGAGAGCTGATTTGCACCGAAAATTGAACGTTTAGAAAATGAATTTGTGATTTTGAGATTACTCGAAAATGCTCTTAAATTCAGTTTCATCCTCCAGTGTATCTGACGACACTAAAAATAAATTTAAATAGTTTCAAAGAGTCATTTTTATCGCTCTCTTCCAATGCATCCCGGCAGTTCCCTTTTGAAACTCGTTCCACCCCCTTTTTACCCCCCCCCCCCCTGTTAACATGTATTAGAGACTTGCTCATCTCACATGGGAGTAGATAAAAATGTTACAGTAAAGCAGCTTGTGTATGGATGATAATTAATGTATGACATCGGTTAGTTTGCAATTTAATAAAAACAATAAATTACCAAGTTTCTCCTGAAACTAGTGCATTTATTTCAGTTCTTCCAAACAAAAAAAGCGTCGGGATCTTTTGTATTCGTTATTGGCTCAATTTGCAGCTAGCCATATAATATAATAATGAGTCGAGTGAGTGAGAAAGAATGCCTCATTGAGCTGGCATTCAAGCATCGTCCCCGCCAGCGTCGCACGCGATTCCACCGACTCCATCAATTATTCAAGTGAATAAATAACAATAATAATATGTTCTAGTGGGTAACTTTGATAATAGTGTCACAAGTAACGCTATCAGCTCAACGAGATCGATTCCAATTAAACGCTCTCATTATTTAATTCGGTTCGAAAATCTAGACGATTTCACGAAATAATTATGTGGTTCATAGCATTTTTGTGGAGCTCGGAGATTCATTCTAGATATCAGAATAAAGGCATGTTCATAAAAATATCAGAAAAATGAGATAAAAATTCTCACTTCATAATTATGCCCGGAAAGTTTCATTGCTCTTTTACTTGCAGCTTTTTTTTATAGGATGAATCCTGGTGAACAAGATCAACGACTTATTATCCAAACCATTGCATAAGTATAGCTCATCTTCAATTGAATCACACAATGCGACCAGACCAATTACCAACTTTCCATAAGGCTAATTCATGACAAAAACAGACAAATAAACTCGGCGTTTAATCCACAATGAAGTAACGATCAACAATAGATTCCGTTATAATCATCGCTCACCTCTTGTGATTATATAAACCGTAACAATTAATTACTAATTCGAGCTTTGGCTGAGCTCGCTGCTAGCTGCTAGCCAGTGCTTAGTGACCAGCATGTTCGGAGCCCACCCAGGCTCAATATTTGACCAGGACACTCGCTGGGGCGGCGCGGCGCGGCTTGCCCTGTGTTTACAATAGGAAATTAAGCGGCGATCACTTGAGAGTTGAATATAGAAACAAGATCCCACCCGCCCACCAGCCTTCCCCCTGTTCACCCCCGTAAGGTTCCGCCCTTAAACATCATCATCCATTAAATCAACCCTCACAGCCCTTTAAAAGTACGTGTCGACGTTCCGCTCGCACGACGCTCTATTCAACGTTTAATCATATGCTAGGCATACAGTCCATCCGCGAAGCCGCGATGCGGGGAGTGCAGGCCGCCATATGCCGATTTAGGGACGTTTCTGATTTTTTGATGCTTAAAATGTTGAGACAGACCAGAAATAATTGGAGAATGTGTATCAAATGCTCAAACATGAATGATATTTTTGACGATCGCGGACGATTCACTGACTAACTTTTCAGGTCATTGAGGTTAAGCAATATTGCGCCGTGCCTTCCGGCTAGGTGACCGCTTCTGTTGTTGTATTTTTTTTCGTTTGAAATTTGATGCTTTGAAAATTTGACGCCATAGTTTAAAACGCCAAAAAAATTGTGAAAACAAAAAAAATTTAAGATTTGATGCTTATTCGAATCACAGCCACAGGCGGATTTTTATCTGTAACTCCTTTCGTCTACCGTCTTGACGCGCACGCACTGTATGCGGCCTCTTTTGAGAGTCTATTAACTATGAAATACAGTATAACCTTTTACAATGATTACAATTCTGTTTGGACAAGCGCCCATTGTTTGCTGACAATGTCAACCAATGCTGTAGTTTACGGGCTCCTGCCAGGGGTGGCAGGGGCGAAAATGTCAGGGGCCATTTTCATAGCCACGTCGCTCTCCGGGGGCAGCCTTGCTGGAAAAACAGCGCGCTTTTTCCAACGCTTTCATGCACCCCTGGCCGCTTCGCTTTGTTATAATCAGCCGTGAGACAATCTAGTAAATTACCTTTCTCTAGCATACATACAACGAAGGCTTGTTCAAACGGCTTAGTTTCTTTTCGGGAAGGAAGAAGAAAAAAGATTGTATATACCAGCGGATGAAAATTAATTTTGTTAATTTTTAATTAACTTCTCTTGTTTTATCTCGCTGAGAGTTTGAGCTGGCTTACATTTTTATTCGAAGCGGCGTCTATCAAAAGGTAAAATCCGCGCAAAACATTTCTGACCTCTTTGCTGAGCGGGAGAACCCGTGAGGATTCGATTCGAGAAACCACGTGCTGGTTTTGAAAGGGCACGCCGTGGCCTCACGTTGTCACCACGACGTTGAAATGTCACTCTATCTTCGCCACATCACACGCGTCGGCGTCGGCGTCGGCGTCGGCGTTACGACGCCCGCGAACGTCCGCGACGCCGTCAGAAACTAAGACGTCGCTCATTTACTTCATGATGCCATTCATCTTGGCTCAAGATGTTAATAAAGAAACGTAATTTGGAGTAAATTAGAGACAAGGGTTGATTATGTTTAACGTACAAGCTGTAAGGAAAAGTAATTATAGCTGATAAATATGTCACCGAAAGGGTCTCCCTGGCGAGCATATAAAAATAAAGGTTAAGCTGTGACATTTCCCGGCGAAAGAATACCGATGGCGGGGCCAAGCCTGGCTCACTCCCTCACCAAGAACAAAACCCCGAACAATTTGTTAAACAACTAAAATATTCTCATCCCTTAACTTCAATCCAGCCGAGAAGCGAATGAATAATGCGCCGTACAAACATGGCGAGATGATAGCTGAGCTGCAGATCACTCGGTCTTTAGCTATGAAGTCGCATTGTTAGCTTAAAACATGACTCGTTTAGAAAATTAATATTTTAATTCCTTATTACCAGGACGAGCTTTGTACAGCAGTGATTTTAATTTCATCTCAAACAAGCGCGCAAAAAGCTTGGCCTCGAGCATTCGTATATGGGGTTTGTTTAATCCTTTGAGAGTATACTATATAATCTATAGGTGCACAGTGAGGTAGCTAGTCGACGTATCATGATAATACACTTTCTATGTGCCTACGCCTTTGAAGAATCGCTCCTGTTGTATTTCACAAGAAAACCAGATGATCCTCAGCTTTCCTAATGGAATAAATTCGACGAAATATTCATCAAGTGATAAGCGTACATTAGGTATATACCGAGATACATTAATTGATTCTGAATGCCGTGCAGCAGGTATTTTAACCTTTTTGGTTTAGACTAGACTTTTAATTTCGGATCGTTTCGAATCATCTTTGTTAAATGAGCAGAGAAATAAAAGCCAGGGTGGTTTCGGTGGCTGGCTATATTTTGTAAATGCACTAGGGACTGTTCATAGCGATCACATGGCATACACACCGAGCTACGGAGTAAATTCACTCTGTGTCTGTACAACTGACAGTGATTCAAATAGCTTTGTTAGCAATTTAATTCAGTCGCGACGAGCATTATGGAAGATCTGAGACGGGCTGCTTTTGAGAGCGTGTTTCAAGTCATTTCATCAAGGATTTCAGTCCAAAAGTAATGCTTTGCTGGATCGGCTGGCGGGAAAATTCAGTGGGAGCTGTCAAAAGATCCAGCTGATAGTCAGGCGTGCAGGAAGTTTCTCGCCTCTCTTCAGTATGAAGCATTTACATTTTATAACACCACTCGTATCTAATTTTTTCCTTGCAGATTGAGACAACTACATCGACATCGACAGACATCGACTACACGACTACTTCTAACTTACTATACTTAATACTTAACAACTTATCGCTTTGTTTTCTCTAAGTCTGGGAAATACAGACAGTCTGTGAGAAAACTCAATCAGATCTATCACAATATGAAACGCCCGGCTAAAGTACACAGACGACATGCGAGAAATTCAATTCACCACCTTCTATTAGCTCGGCGTAGGTGAGTGGGAAGGCCACAGGGACAGGCACAGGGACAGGCACAGAGACAGGCACAGGGACAGGGACAGGGAATAGGGACATTAGCATTTCGGAGGAATAAGCCTGCTTCCTCAATTACTGGGATTAGCACTCGATCGGTGAATGCGCTATGAATATGACTGCCAGAGTAGCGTTGCCTTCTCTATAACTAACCATTCAAATGAGATAATCAAATTAAGTGCTCTCGCCGTGTTTGCTCAATGAGCTACAAGCATTATTAAACCATTATGACGGTATAAATATTTCACGAGAATTAATGTGCTACACTTTAATATATGTTTTATCTATATAACCATGGAGTTAATGTTATAATAAAGCTTAATATATATGTACCCATATACCCATTAGATATAGGAGTTGCAACTGGCAAAAAATTGTACGATAAAGTAGAACCACGTAATCTATTCACGGTGATGCGGCCGTGGGATGTATGAGTTATTTGGAGCGTCTCGTCTAGTACCTATATAAGAATGTCAGCTTTACGTGGAGCGCTGGCTTCATAGACGGAGGAATTGCTTTGTATGGTTTTTTTAAATGCTTTCCAATTCCCCGTGTAAGCTGGCGTAATATCTTGTCGTGAGATGGATGTATCACGGTATCATTGCCTAACATGTCATGTTGAATACACGGCCCCTGACAGCGCATACGTCGCTCTATGCTCGCCCCCGCACGATGGAAGCAGCAAAGAAAGGTGCAGCATATAACTACCAAACAGCCTCCTGAGATGCCTTTAAGTATGTTTCTTTCCAGAGGGAAACTTATTTTTAAACTTGGCCAAAATTGATCATTCGAAATAAATCGAATCTAGTTTTGCGAGGATAATAAAATAGAAGAAACTCGTGTTTCCCAAATTGTTTCCGTTCCAGTCTGATAGATTGTTATGGCCGTTGTTTCCGAGGAAACAATCTGGGGACAATATTGGTGACGGCGAGAGCTCTACGGGACGACAATGATGCATCCCTTGGGTGCGACAACTCTGTGGGGGGGGGGTGGGACCGAGGGGGCTACTTACCGACACCAGTCATGTCTCCACGAATAACTGTGCAGTTGCGTCGACTTTATTTGCCATTACACATCCAACTGATCCAACCTCTGGCCGATAAGATGCGAGGCTGTTTCAATCGCGACACGATTCTCTGGCGACTTTTCTCTGTGCGAATAAAATGCCCCGAAGCTGGGAAATGCTCAGTCCAGGAGGACGATTTCATCCGCGCACGCAAAGGCAGTCGCGTAATCGTCAATAACCATCGATTCCGACGTTTGTTTGTGATTACTCCACAGAGGGTTGCGAATCGTACAACCTGACGCTCTACATAATGTTTTCGGGAATAAATAATACGGTGGCCATGGTGGCAATCTTCTCTATCTTTTGTAAGCGGATCAAGAAACGAGTGAGCAACATCTCCTTCTACCGACAACCACAATGTGACTATGTGCCTTTTGACCTGCATTCACGGAGTCTGCTGCTATCAGGGAATATATTAGAGGTGCTAAGTGTGACATTCCTCTTTTACAGGAACCCGACCAGGGATCGAGCATCGACATCAAACCTAACCCTGAAGGTAAGATCCCAGCAAATCGTCTTGTTGACTTAATATTTAGCATGGGTCCTTTAGGTATGTTATACCCAGCCTGGACGAATTCCTCACTCGATTATTCTGCCTCAGCTTGAAACAGCAGAACATGGACCAGATAGAAATGTAGGACGTGGTCTGATCTCTGCGTTCTGCGCTTGGCAGGTCTCGGCAAAGCGGAGAGCTCGGAGGAGCGGCTCTGGACCGTGGCCCGGTTGTCTCTGGAGCGTCAGGACCGGGCGTTCTATCGGCAGGAGATGGCGCGACAGCTTCACATCATGCGAGGTGAGCGTTACCCTTTGGTTGACACCCCTGACTTGTGTGTTCTCCTAGACGCAGCCCGCAGAGCAGACTCGGCGCCTCCACAAAAGCTGGCGCTTTGGTGTACGGAAGCTTTTTGTATTTCGACAGATAAGAATAAAAGATGGGTCAAAATTAATCTGAATCTTGGGGATTCGGAACCTTGGGGTGGTCTAGTTTCCTTCCATCTTGTGAATTCAAATAAATTTTGTAGCAAATCTATAATCAAAAAATTCAATCGATTGCTCCGTTAATCGCAAAATTTTTCTCTACAGTCTACATTATACTCCATAGTTAAACTAGCCGTATTATGAAAAAAATTAACCAAAGATATTTTTTTAAACAGATATATTTTAGGTAAATAAATGTATAAATAGATATAGATTGTGGTTTGGAATTCATGTCTCTTCAATAGCATTTCAAGATTGTATAAAACACTCTTAAAATGACTGTAAAAAGAATGAGACATCAAGCACAGAGCAACATCGATAAGATTGAAACCGCTCCTCAAATCAGATGTATGACCTCCTGACAACGATTCTCGTAACGTACCCCGCGCAACAGCGAACAGATGCTTGTTCTAATCACGTATCATACCCAACATCGGGTGCAAACATCCTCGCCGGCAACCTCGCAACCAGTTATGAGTACTTACTATAATATCGCTAAGCGCATTAACGAATAATTGTAATTGATGGGTCACCCCTCCAAACCCTCCACACAGAGTCGAGCCTCCAGCCATCGCATCCCATATCGCGTTTCCATCCCTCGCTCCCTACACAGTGCTCGATTCAATAGAGCGATTATGTCCCATTTCAATTACCATAATATACCAACTCTCCGCTCTCGCCGATATTAATGACGGCATCACTCGAACTATATTGTAATTATTCACACTGCCAGTAATCTTTTTTCCAATTAACGACGTCGAGCGGGTGATGGAATCTTTGTGTGACGATGTCGCGCAAAACTCGCTGCGCCTCGCTGCGCTGGCTGCGCCAGCTGTGACTAACTGCGCTGCCTGTGAATAGCAAGTTTAAATATCGGCTGCGATGGTGTTGCCTCGCGCAAAGGCACCAGCGATGAAAAGCGATAATTACTTGTTGGTAATTAACACGTCAATAGAGAGGTAGCCAGTTTCAGTAATGATTGAATTAACGAACATGGGATTGCCAAAGCGTTGAGTTTGGGCTCTATGTACATCGCAGGTATACACTGTAGAGACTGCTGGGGATTTCGTTGTGAGCTTGCTTCATAATGGAATCGCACCGTAATTAATCTTCTAAAGGGCTGAATAAATTCACTGATAATTAACTGTCGTTCGTAAATGCCATGATATTATATTCAATTCATGTATGGAACATTTGATAATTGGGTGTACATCGTTTCAGAACTTAGCGAATTGTAGCACTGGTTGAACCAATAATCAAGTTTGACTTTTAGCAGTAGCACACAAGAAAAATCGTACCTCATGCTTATGCCACTTCATCAATAATGTATAATTTGTTTGTTTCAATTTGCTATAAATTTTAAACTGCACAAATGCATCTGCATTGCCAGTGGCTACGCTCAAAGCACACTGACAATGGACTCATAAACAAAGAAACGTGAAGCTTACACCATGATGAAGCAGTGCTTCACTACAGCGGGTACATCACTGCAGATAGCAACACGGATTCCCTTCATCCCCCTCGCAACCCCCACAGCTAGACGAAGCTTAAGTATCCGATAAGAAGAAAGCATCGTCGGACGGATTGTAATCCTCGAGTTCTTTCATTAGACGCTTAGCAATCGGAGGCCGGGGCACATGCCGCCCCCCCACCCCCCCCCCCCCCCCCCTACCTCCCGCAACGGGTGATAAGCGTCGCGACGGCGGTCGTCTAGCAGCGTCGCGACACGCCGTTTCAGGCGTCGGTGTAATTGAAACCGCGCGTTCGGCAAGCGAGATTAAATACAAAAACACGATTTCATTCAGTTCGTTGGGTGACGTAAATTATTTTTCACGACGAGCGGCGATTACCGCGAGCTGCCGAGGGCGGGGGGGGGGAGGGGGGGGGGGGACTTGTAAATGAAATTTAGGGAAACCCGACGAAGGGCACAATGAGGCGGCGAGTCGAGGTGCTTGCCAACCTCGTAATTGGGGTTGGATGGAATTTGTGAGGTGATAATATTTTATAGACACAGCATCCTCGCTGTCTCGGAATCCGTCACTAGGATTTCTTCCAGGGAGTAGCCGATATCTCAACGCCACGACAAAGTTCTGATTGGTCTTGTCCTTTCTATGACGGCACCATGGACCCTCTTTGGAAAACCCGTGTGTTGGATTAATATTTAATGACGCGTTTAATTAAGATATTAGAATTTGTTTTTCACAACGTTTGGCAAAGCTTTGCTGCTTGCTTTCTCAAGGTAACGTTGTACGTTGTACGTTGTAAGTCCGAGTCTCCTCGTGGAAAGGCAGCTTTTCTCGTGACATCGGAGAACATTTCCCTGCCTCTAGCACGTTGCTTGTCCGACTACACACTCGACCCGTCTCTTTCAGAGCTGGCCACGCCGTCCAACACGGATCAGTTCTACGGCATCGGAGCACCCATCTCCCCGCACTGCCACACGCCCGACAGGCGGCACGCTGCCAAGTTCAAAGGTACGAAATTAACGCCTCACTTTTGCAAGATGCTTCCGTCCAGAAGACCGGCTAGACATGTCCATCACTTCTCTACTCAACCATTCTACTCTTTTTATCACTAATTTTCATTTTCAAAGGGATTTGAATGCTAAGCGTAGCTAAAGTTCTCCATCTCATCTTACACCTCTTGTCAATAGAATTCAGGAAGTTTATAGGAAGTTTATCCGTCGTTGTCATCATATGCAGGGTTGTCGTGAATTTTATGTTTCACAAATTGTATTGCATCAATAATCCCGCCCTTCTTCCGCAGAATCACCACATTGTGGCAAGATGGCTCTCGACTGCTCAACCTGCCACCACCTCTACAACAACAACAGCAGCAGCAGCAATAACAACAACAACAGTAGCGCGTCGGTTTCCGCTGCAGAAAGCAAGGTTTCCCACTAAACGGCTTGTTAACGTCCCTTCTGCGTGGATTGTAACGCTGAGTTATTCACCATCCATCATATTGTACCATATTATACTATGTACGATAAGAACACCTAAAAGGCATTAGCAAGCATGAAAGTGTATTTTCATGCTGCGTTATGGTTGCAGTAACTAAAAATACATTTTGTAAATTAAAAAAGCACGCTTTTGTCGTTTAAACCACTAGTTCCACGATCGATAGATCGTTTGTTGCAATACAACGACTTGACTTGAGATATCAGTTTATTCTGCATCCTTTGTGTAAGAAGTCTGCTCCGCCTCGTGTTTCTCCTCGAGTTTCTAAAAAGAGGCTGGATAAGTGAAACAAGTGGATGTCTTGGCTCCTGAATCTAATGAAATCAACCAATTGCACATTTTACACTGACTTCTTAGCTAGCGACAAATTTCTAGAAATTTGTGAAATAATTGTCAACCGATTTTCGTTCTCATCTGATTTGTAGATTGCTCTTGGATTGTCGCCCTGCATAGTCTTGACTCTGTCCGACGGTGTCTAGTACCTACCACTGTGTAATTAATAGCAGTTACTTGATTACATACAATTGATTACTTTAGGAAGTGAATCACGTTATCGTAGTTCTAAGTTGTAACATTTCGTTGGAAAATAAACTTGGATGTGTTAATATTAAACAAGTCCCACTGTGTTTTTATTTCAATTCTAATTGCATGAAAGAAATGAGATAGTTATGCTACGTTCCTCTTATTTCTAAAAATCTCTGTAAGGTCACCTCACGTTGTACAACAAAGAATTCCTAGAAGAAAATGTGGGACATCCGTACAGCAAAGATCCGTAAAGCTTACAGACTGCCTCACGAAAGCACAATAAGTTCCCTGCAATCCTCCTGACCGGCGTCGGGACGCGCAACGTTTTCCTGGGAAGAGCGGAGGAGATTTGTCTGCAGAGCGAACAGATGGATGGATATGCGAAACGGAATGCTGTATGGGCAGGCAGGCAGGCAGGCAGGCAGGCAGGCAGGCAGGCAGGCAGGCAGGCAGGCAGGCAGGCAGGCAGGCAGGCAGGCAGGCAGGCAGGCAGGCAGGCAGGCAGGCAGGCTGGTTAAAGCGACGCGAGGTGCGGTGGATCGGCGTGGAACTAATGTAATGGGTGTTATCATGACGTTCGTCATGACCCTCCTGGGTCCTTACACCCGTAGGTACTCCCCCCTCCTGCCCCTCCCCCCCCATACCCCTGCAACACCCCGGACGTGTTTTCGGGCCGCGTCGCGTGACGATTTTGCTGTTATCAACCTTATGCTCTCCGGTCTACTACCAAGAATCGCGGCAATAACGTTCTGGTGCATAGATTTTTCTTTCAGGTTCGGTTCAGGAAAATCAGGAAGCTGACTCAACCCGCTTTTTATTTAGAAACGTTTCTATGTTCCTTCTACGTTTCTTATACCAGTGTCTCTTCATACATTTTCTAGTTAACAAATGATTAATATGCTAAAAGGGGGCAACTTTTATTGCATTCTGTATTAATATTTGGTAAAGATTTTTGGCATTGCGTTCAAAACAAATTTACGACGATAAAAGACACTTGGTGTGAATTCTAGTTCGAAGTATCTCAGAAAAACTCATGTATCGTATGAATCCTAGAAATATTACATGTCATCTTTACAACACCGCAAGTTGACAGCCCAGCATGCATAAGTAAAAACAATATTTCTCACCTCCGAGAGCGCGCAGAATGAGCAGAACGAACAATGGCACGATGGCACATGGTTGTTAGCATCACGTGGGACCTACCGAAGCGGACTGCTTCTGCTGAATATTTCATCCTGCGCCAGTTAACAGGCTCGTCCCCGGGGAACGTATTACACGAATATAAGGGTGTGGAGTAACCAACCGCCGATAAAAACTAGCTCCTCACGCTTACACGGACACAATTGATAGGACAGGCGAACATTTAATTTGGAGAATTTATTTTGCTCGCGAATAATATGATTGTTAGTTCCTCGCTGGATTCTGGGCGTTGCAGGGACGCCGAGAATGGGCGAGGGGGGCGAGAATGGGATGTGATGGGGGATGAGGGTGGAAGCAATCTGTGTGGTCAAAGAAAGGCAGAGGTAAGGAAGATGACCCAATTTAAAGCTGCAGATTCCCTTCGCTGTCGCTGTCGCTGTCGCTGTCGGTGTCGGTGTCGCTGTCGCTGTCGCATTCGCGTTCGCTGCCACCCCGCATGAACAGTTCGCATAAGTTTATCTTTATTATTTGTGATTCATTAAAAAACCCATGGTTAAGGCATTAACTTGTATGTCATGCCACGCCTTTTTAAAAGTATCGATACAATTTTCGTTATTTTTTATTCATATAATTTACCCTCTGAGGTTGTTTTTCTTATTCTCAGCAGCTACGCGGTGATGTAAGACGAAGGGAGGTTGGGAATAGAGTCTCGACATTAATTGCCATAATACCTACGTCTGGCTGCCTGCCTGCCGTCCTGCCATTCAAGTTGTATTCAATTGAAAAGTTTCATAAGCTTTTGCGGTGTCATTAAAAATGTTGGAGTACGTGGGTATCGTCTTAGTTGGGCGAAGAGGACTTACGCTTGCGTCTTTGTGCAGAGATCGCACGCAATGCACGGAGAAGTGTTTACAATGCCACTACAACGGCCCTAGAATGCACAATAGAGGTTTTACCTGTCTGCTAATATATCGTTTAATTGGCATGACTTCAGCTATCCATTCTTTTACTTGGTTCATTTCTATCATTCGTTTTCCTGGGTACATTAATTAGGGAAAAATTTGGGTAAATAAAAGGAGGTTTATCTTTTGCAGCCCCAAACGAAAAAAGGCACACTGAGGAAAATCAAATCTGACGACAAAAAAATGAACATTCGGAAGTTGCGAAATACAACAACAGGAAAACGCCATCATTAAGCGAAACAATTTCCAATAACATATTTAAAAATGAGAATTGACAAACCGTAAAATGGTGAAATAGCAACAGATAGTTGTTTTTCGCACCGAGTTTTGATATCAGTGAACTTGGAAAGAAAATTGAGTGGCCTAACAACAATCTATAAACTGATTCTCATAGATCGTAGTGCAATCATGTACCAATCCAAGCCAGGAATTAAATGTCCAAGGAAACTTGTGTATCGTCGGCATGTAGCATGAGCAATTGTACGATATCGAGTGCCCGAATCCACCCCGGCCTACCGCCAACAGGGTTGCAACCGTCACAATAATTGGACACGGCGCAGGGTTGGTCACAACGCCGAGATTTGTTGCGGGATAAAAAGACGCAGTTCCCTTGATTCCTTCTGCGAGTCCCAGGGGTGCGATTCTGTGACGTAATAACCGCCATTACGCGCCGCGGTGCGGGGTAGGTGGTGTAGGGGTTGATTCCGGTAGCTATCAGTGCCGGAACATGCCGCGATTACTTGAGCAGAGCGGCAGCTGTACGCAGCACATCGATTACAGGAATATACAACACGCCGATTCCTCGTTTCATTGCTAATTACCATGTCATAAGTTAGCTGTGTCTTAAGCCGAATACAAAAATCTGCCCCAGCAGAAATCGTTGTCTGAGTGGAAAAAATCAATGAAAGCCTAAAGTTATCAGATATATTAATGCGTCAAAGTGTGATTTAGCAGATAAACTGGCCCATGATGGTTGTCGTCTTATTACCCACCAACTAAGTGCCACACTATCAGATTAATGGTTTTTCCAAGCCGCCGTCGCACCCGTAAAGAGAAATGCACCGCAAAGCCGGCGACTGCAAGTATAATTGGCTACATGCTGTTATCGTGGCACGTTCGTGAGATCTAACTAAATCGCTCGGATCACAACAATGTAAGGCGGCTTGACGGGCGCCCGTTGTTCGCGATTGATGTCGACAAACCCCTGCGTGGCAGCGCGCACGTGTCCCGGTTAACAACGCCACGTGGCCGGCACGTGACTCGAACCGCCTAATTAGCCTGTTGCGTGGATTAACTTGCCATTAGATCGCGATTCCAGCCCGGCTTTAAGTCCAGTCGCAAATGTTTCACTTCACTTTGAGGTGCGCCTTTTATTTGTACAAAATCGGTCGCGTTGATTTGGCCCTGACTAGGTATGAGTTAAACAGTTTTATTGATTTTGGTCCATGTAAGTCAATTCTAATTAAGTATGTATGCATGCGTGCCGAATTCAATATCAACACGAAATTGATAGTCTACGATAAGGAAGCATGATTTACGAGGAAAATATGTACTATGAAAATGTGTTCAAAAAAACTGCCGCACAATAGACTTTTACTGCGAGTTTGATTTCTCCCTTGAGGATTGCAGGGTCGGATACCCATACTTAGACTAAAAGTCTTGTAAAACTAAGTGTAATATCACATTAATTTATATTGCTAGTTATTAATTCACTAGGAGCTTCGCCCTGTTTCTGGACACCGCGGTTGCAGCCAGTGAATGATTGTGATTGTGATTGTGGACGCGGGTAAATTGCTGCAGAATTTGTGTCCACCCCCGCGGTCAATTAAGCTCGGGGAGTGAACAGTGACAGGTGCACGTCCAGCGTGGCCCAAGGGTAAACACGTGCGTGTGAATACACAGATTAAGATTGATTCGAGCGCAAATTACCAATCACCAATACACGGGCTACATTGTGTCAAGTGTCACCACAGTTCAGTCTGCCTGAGCGGCTCGACACCGATTGTCCGAAATTACACTTCGAGGACCTGCGCTCAAGTTTTATGAAATTTTAGATCGGCCGTGTTCGACTCGAAATTCACTGGCTATACGTGCAAAGATCGCTGAGCAACGAGTTTAGACATTCTGAGTTTTTACAGAAGAATTCAATCATGAAACCGACATTCTGCATTGTGTTATCACTGACGCTGACGATTCGTATGACATCCACTTTTAATTACTCGAAGATTATTAACAAATATAACCTCGACAAGGATGGCGTTCTCGTTTACCGACAAAATCACACGCAGATTTCTAAAACAATTCTGTTGTACTTCAAAGCCGACAGTTACCTAAAGTGCGTCGTGGTGGAGGACTTCGACTTCGAAAGCACGCTAAACCTTCTGTTGCCGACGCTTCTCCCACCTCAGCCTTTCTCTGTGCACTTAATCGAGCCAGAAGCCGCTCAAGACGACTCCGTCTCGGGTGTCAAATACTCCAATGTCAACGTTGGCTACATAATCATCGCCCAACATCATTCTTCCATCTTGAGATCATTCAACGCGATCGTTAACCGCCGGCAATACTGGAACCCGAGAGCAAACTTCTTCATCCTCCTGACATCGAGCTTCAACCCAGCAAGCTACACGTTGCTTCTAAAAACCCTGTGGACAAGTCACAGCATCCTAAACGTTATAGTAATGTCG
The DNA here is from genome assembly GCA_921293315.2 of Nemurella pictetii. Classification (NCBI taxonomy): domain Eukaryota; kingdom Metazoa; phylum Arthropoda; class Insecta; order Plecoptera; family Nemouridae; genus Nemurella; species Nemurella pictetii. Next base: position 5,310,106 of record OV121118.1, on the reverse strand, counting down.
TGGAGCCAGACGGAGAAGTTCTACTATTTCGACCCCTTCGCCTCTGCTGACGGCACGTTGAAGTCGTGCCACGTCGTCCACTTCGCCTTCTGCGCGTCCTCCGTGCAGAACAAACTGGACAACATGCACGGCTACCCGATCCGCGTGTCTATGTTCGAACGCAACAACACCGCCATCCGGCACCGCGTCGACGGCCACCTCCTCGACGAACCGGTGGTCCGCTACGACGGCTCCGACGGCTACGCGCTCCAAGCCCTATCCAGGTACATGAATTTCACCCCGGTGACCACGACACCCGCCGACGACCTCGACTTCGGCGACCTCGACGACAAGACGGGTCTTTTCACCGGCTCCCTCGGCGACATCATCTACGGCCGCGCCGACGTCGCGTTCAACACGAGGTTCATGAAGGAGTACAGCTCCGACGACGTCGTCTTCGCGGCGCCCATCTCGACGGACCAGCTGTGCATCGTCGTGCCCAAGGCGAAAAGAGTCCCGAAGTGGCTGACGATGATACTGGCGTTCAAGCAGGATCTCTACGCGATGCTGTTTGTGATGATCCTGTCGTTCACAGCGCTCTGGTACGTTTTCATTCGGTTTCAGATGTTTTACGCGCAGCAGCGGAAGTCGATCGATGTGACGCGTCTGCTTCTGGACTGCTTCCAGCCGTTTGTCAGCGTGAGCATGGGTCGCTTGCCGAAGACGAGCGCGGAGCGGGTGCTGCTCATCTCGTGTATCCTGCTGGGCTTCATCGTGGTCAGCTGCTTCCAGGGGAAGCTGTTGGAGGCGGTCACCAAGCCGTTTTTCTACCTGGACATCGAAACTCTGGAGCAGTTGGACAGCTCGGGGCTGATCATCACGACGGGCTCGTCGAACCTGGAAGACACGTTTGAAGTCGAGGCGGGCACCCCAACGATGAACCACTTGAAGAGCAAGACGGTCGTCAACTCGTCGGAGAGCACCCTGCTGCGCGTGTCCAAGTACTCGATCTTTGCGGGGATCGCGCGGAAGAGCGACATCGTCTTCCGGTTTCCCTTCTTCCAGACTGACGAGGGCACGCCGATGTTGAATTGCATCAAGGAGTGTCCCCGTTCCTACTACTTGTCCTACATGCTGCCCAAACAGTCGGCGTACCTCGGGAAAATCAACGTGTTCAACAATCGCATCTTTGAAGCCGGATTGGTCGACTTCTGGGACGAGCATACGATATTCAAGCTGATTCACAGCGAACGCGCAGCCAAAGATCCTCTGACAGCAGCTCCTGTTCAGATCAGCCCGTTGAAGGTGTTCACCGTGCAAGATCTGCAGATGCCCTTCTACTTGCTCATCATGGGACACATTGCCGCCACGTGTTTGTTCGTCTTGGAAATATCTTACGGATATTTGTTGAGAAAGTTACGAAAAGGCTGTCGCAAAATATCGGTACTTTTCACAAGATAACTTTCCGCCAGTTTTGTCAACTTTCTGCGATTTCATCGGCGCTATATATAAAAATATCTCTCAGCGGGTTTTCGGGCACATTTATTTTGGGACAGTTGCGCACTTCCAACCATGTAGGTATAAGAAAAAAACAAATTTTTTGGCCCATTTCTTCCTTTGAAAACATTTAAGCCATAATAAAACTGGTGAGAAAAGAAAAGCTGCCAAACATTGTCCGACCCGAAGTCAATTAAAAATCAGAATGTTGTGTATTGCGAAACATGCCGGCCGCAGAGCATTGTGAAGCCAGCACTCGACTCCCCGTGTCTATCGATCACTTAAGCTGTAATTGAGCCGGCGACGACGATGTTAGAACCCCAAATAATGATCCGCGCCAGCTTTGGAAAAGTCTCCATCGCGGACGAAACTCTCCCAGTCGGAAAATCTCCATGGGATGCAGCAGAGATAATCCGTGGGCGCGCACATGCGTCATTGAGCATATAATATGCAAATAACCATCCAAATAGGATTATTGTGAAACATAATACAATAATAACAACGTAATCCTGTCTAGGTACCAGTTATAGCTGGGCTGTAACGCTGGCTACGGGCAATAGCATGATAGGCCATCGAGCGGATCAGCCTGCTCGCCTACATTCCACATTGATTCGATCAAATATGTCTTGTTGCTTCTGTTTTCAATAAAAATGATGATTTACTAGTTTTATAAACGAATACAACTTTAGTAGCTAAAATTACCAACGTGCCGACAACGATTTTTATTAACTGAAACTGTATAATTTAGCTGCGATTAATTTCGTTTTGCAACCCTTAAGATTTCTCTAAAGTCCTGTCCGATAATCCTTGTCGTACGGACGCCTAGAAGACGGTGTCAGGGCAACGTTTGAAGGGATGCTTGAGAAGAGAGATCACAGCTTCTGATGAGGAAGCATCCCCATCTTGCACGTCTCTTCGCTACCACGATCAAAACCACAACCGCACGCGGAGGATTGACACTGAACCACGATCCCATCCCTCAGGTCATTAACAATCCCGTAGGTAATTAAAATGTTGCAACCCAATTAGAGCCTTGTCTGGAGTGATCTTCCGCAAGTTAGAGTCTGCAGGTTTCATTTTCTCGATTACACCTTCAACAACATTCCATGTTCACGAATCCCAATAACAATTGAAATATCTTGTGGGTCTTTGCCATCGGTCGTGCTTTAAAAGAATTCACACAACATGATTATTGAAAGATGTAAAATATAAACGAAAATCAGTTGTTACAAATTTGATTAAGTGTTACGAATTTGGTCCGTCTTGTCTGAATAACAACGGATTGCACCTCGATTAGATTCAATCGCAATGGATCTAGAATTCAACGGCGGGTATAGTTACTATCAGAAATCAAATGGATCAAGTTTATCGAAGTACGAAATCGGAGAATGCTAATTGCTGCCCCAGCTGCAGCGTTTGCCCAAAAATTACTTTATCTCGTCGAGTCCCCGTCTCATTTCGACATCGCTATGCCTGGTCTATAGTTTCGAATTGATGATAATGCGTTATTATGTATATAAAACAATGCGAAATCATTTTGTCATCGGCTTCATTTCTCTTCTCGCTTTTATAGGCCTTTCATAAAGTCAGGCAGTCACTTAGCCTGTTTAATAATTAAACACAAATGATAATCAAAATTGCAGAGGATAAGCAACAAAAGCAGACAATGGAAATTGAGTAAATACAGATGAATTAGTTCTTGAGTATATAAAGAGGAGAAGGGGAGACAGGCACGCTGAAGCCAGCGCTGGCACATTGAGGGAGCGGGTGCCGGGAACGTGTTTTTCAATTATAAACTCCATCTGGTTTATTCGCTGGCAATGGCAAGCTCGGAGACGGGATAATATGCTTATTGCGGGACGCTGAACACCAATCGCTTTGCAGGATGAAACATTCTCGGAGTCTGCAGTTTCTAAATAACTCCTCGCGGGCCTCCAGCCAGCTACCACCCATGCTCCAGCTAACGAAATGGAGCACCGGCCGACCTATTGTCACGGAACAATGTGATTGCACGGCGGGTTGTTCGCGATGCTGATTCTTTGCACAAGTTCGACGACGCATTCATTGCAAAGGCGGTAACAAAGTCGCCGTAGTGGCAAACTCGTAATCGGATGACGAGATGGTATTCTCTCGAATTTATTATGATAATTATTAGTTGTAAATTATCTTTTATGAATTGTGTTTTGAACGTAATAAAAATTTGGTCGGTGCGAGATAGAATGGTAAAAATGAATCATACCTAGAAAATACCGCACACGCAGTTAATTTTATTATTTAATATTGCTTTGCGTTTGCTGATCATCCCAATTCGGTATAGATGCATCATCAATTCAACTATGCATAGGCTATTCATTTTTATACCACCGATGGAAAAAAATAACCAACAAGTATAAGCAGGCTGCATGATTATCACGTTTACAATACCTGGTTTGAAGAGGAGAAGTCAAATCGCACATATTTAGATTCACTTGCACCAAAACCTGCCTGCAACTGGCAATTCCAACTCATTCAGTCTCACATCACTGCACTGAAGCAACACTCGCGCGCGGCACAGAATCTATTGCTAACCCTACACATCTTCAACAATCACTCCCTATACCACAAGGCTAACCCATTACACGTACAACGACCACACTGAAGTTCTGAACTGAGTAAGTAGAATTAAACAAATCATAGGATCCCTTACGTACCTATTTCATGGTAGGTCACAAAATACGTAGGTTTGGATTGAAGGTCACAACTTGCAGCGATCACTATGTTGCAATTAACCAAGTTATTCTTAGTTTTATTACAATTTGCTTCAATTTGCATGATCAAATCTCCGTGCATTTCGGCTAACTGCATTGTATTACTCGACTATTATACTGGTCGTTACTCGTTTAGAATTGGGTCGGTGTGGTGGGGTAGGGGTACCAAAAGCGTTATTTTTTTTAAATTTAAATAGTCTCCTTTCTTAAATCAATATTATTATGCCTATTTCAAAGCCGGAAAGGAATAATATAAATAATTAAAAAACAAATGTCTTAATCACAATAACAATTATCAAATTTCAATGGAAAACCAACTTTATATCATTGCATTTCAGCAATCGCTTATTTTAATGTAGTGCACTGGAATGATCAATTGAATAAAAATTAAATGATTCCTAGGATACATACTTGATTCCAGGAGATACATCTCCTAAATAGATAGAGGATTAGAAAAATTGTTTTTTGATAAAAAATAATAATTACAAAAATCTTTCAATAGAAAATAACATAAAAAATTCTTCTTGTTTGGCAGCATAATTTTATTTAAAAAAATACCTAATTTTAAATTTATTTCATACTTATTTAAACATACAACGGCATCATAACGTAATATGTACACAAGTGGCAATGAAAACTAAAGCACAGGACACAATTCCCCCGCGCGGCCCTCCAACGATCACGAGTAGAGGTTTGTGTCGAAGGCAGCCCTCTGCTGTATCGCCATGAACGTGTTCTGCACGTCGGTGCAGAGCTGATTGGTCAACGACGACGACTCTTTGTCCAGCGACTCCTGCGACTGGCTGACGTGACCGATCTGCAGCAGCAGCGAGATAACGTCGTCCAGCAGTGGAGGAAACGCGTCGCAGATTCGCACCAGCGAAGGCAGCGTGGGGATGAACAGCTCGGCTCGGCTTTCAAACGAGAGCACTGCACGAACAGACAGATGGATTTCGTTAGGTAGATGTTACTATCAGAATTACTGTCAGAGAAGTCATGGACTCTATTCCTCCTTGGCAAATGCAAAATACCTTGTTCATATTATCTGTGTTATCGCCGCCATCAACGCTATCTAGGTAACGTACCGGCCAGCAATGTGGAGAGCGTGTTGACGGCTAGCCGCGCAACCGACAGCGACTTTGGCAGCGCGTACTGCAGCGACAGGTGCGAGACGAGGTCCACGGCAAACACCTGCTTCTCCGTGTACGGCTGGCTCAGCAGCTCGGGGATGAAGTCCAGGCAGATGTGCATCGACGGAATGCCGCGCACCATCACCGGCAGCAGCTCGCGCGAATAGCACTGCCGGTGAGCCGGGGCCGAGGACAAAGCATTCACGTCAAGTACACGTTGGTACGAAGCACATTTTGCTACTAATTACTATGTTGCTACAAAGAAAAAGAGTTGTTTTTTGGAATAAAGAAGTCCAAACATTAACAAACTAATAGCAATCTTTCACAGCCCACAAAAACATAGAAATTTACACAATTATTTGCTAGTTGTAGAATGTGGTAGGCATTCTGTGTTGGGAAAACAGCGCCGTCATAAAGTTTTGCCATCAGCGATCTAGCTTAGTGATTATTTCGAGGCTAATGTTTAGTCGAGGTTTACCTGGAAGTGCACGAGTTTAGCGAGCGATGGATCTGCGATGAACAGCTGATGCAGATACGAGCAGACTACGCTGCGAACTTCCCGCAAAGCCCACTTCCTCCGCGGCAGCAACTGGACAAAAAGAAAGAATCAGTATGAATACTATTTGGTGAAATTCACCTGCTCTCACAGGTCATTAACAAAAGTAATAAAGTAATAAATAATAATATCTGCTCAAAATCGTGGCAATATCGTGACAAGTAGTAGGGCTGCACAGAGGGCATGTCGTGGTTACCTTGTCTTCTGCCGTCTCTAGGCAGGCTTCGAGGAGGATCTGCACGGCCAGGCTGTCTTGCGATTCGACCAGCGCGTTGCGGATCTCATTGTGTTCAGCGGCGCTCATGCGATCCGCACGATCGCTCACCGGCCTGGCGAACACAGTCCAGCCAAACGCTCATTGAAGTTGATTAACATAGAGGCATGCAAGGAAATCATTTATTTATTGTGATTGTACTGTAGACATTTTATTTATGATACTCTTATCAGCTTTCACCATGTTTCATTCCCATTATCTTTCATTTTTTGGTTGATGGAAAGCAGAAGACATATTTTTTCACACAAAACAAAAAAAGTTAGCTTTACAAAATCATTACTTCAAGTACATAGCTACTTAAACAGCTGACAATGGCTTAGAGCAAACAAACAATACAATAAAAGAAATGCCAATAAATATCTACCGTGCACAAAAATTTGCAGTTTTATTTGAAATGTTAGGAAACCGTCGCTAGCGGCGCCCACCTGTCTCGCTGGTGCCGCTCTAGCTGATTGCGCGACGCGGCCAGCAACGCCTGCAGGATGCGCAGGAAGATGGCGAGCGCAGCCGCGCAACGGAACACGCGCGGATCGCAACGGAACGCTTGCAGTGGGTCCAGCACCAGGTTCTCCTGGGTCAGCGGCGCCGCCAGCGACGGCAGCAGCGCGTTGATGGACATCACCCACAGGCAGCGCGGCAGCACCGTGTTGAGACGCAGCCACACCTTCTTGTAGAGCTCTGCGGGTGGCGGGGGATGGCGGCACGGGGTTAGATCGGAATTCACGGCACGGGTTGATGACAGCCGATATTTTTAAGCCAAAATAGTTTAGTCTAATGTCTAAGCTACGCCTTAAGCACAAACACATATTATTACACAATTTGAAATGAATAAAATGAATGCTTGAAACAAGGAGAACACTTCATAATAAATAATAAGATTGAATGAACCACGTGAATCCTGGCAAGTCAGTTAGATGGTGAGGTTGCCTAAAATTGAATATAATTTGACCCATGCAGAGGGCTTACAGAGGGCCAACTGAGGGCTGCCCATGAAAAAACTCATAACAGCATCACAGGCAGTAGATTAGAAACTCGTGCAGAATGTAGCGAGTCAGCAGGCAGGACACGGACGGCCACACACCTTGAACGAAGCGCGGAACGCTGTCGTCCAGCATGTCCTTGAACGCACGAACGAACGTGTCGGCGAACGGCCAGACGTTGGTGGGGGGCGTGGCCAGCAGCCGGCGGAGCAGGCGGCTGGCGTCCGACGGGCAGTCGTGGATCCGCCCCAGCGCTGGAACATCGCGCAGCCGCACTCAGATTCTACGCACTACAAACCAACTTGATTTCCAAGCGAAAACGTGGAGGACACACATTTTCCACAGGGAATTTGATGTAATAAATATACTAGCTTTGCAGTTTGGTTAAATTTCATACGTAATTCCTTAATTCCTCAAGTAATCTCAATAATTCACATCCATAAATAAGGTATCACAAACCTGCAAAGTAAATATTGAATCACTTTATAAAAAAAATTATTTTTACTATTTTTATTTACCTGATGTAATGGCCTCCCTTGTGATTGGTTCCTTGTGGTTGTCATAGCGATAAACATCGACAGCGAGGTCGTCACACAGCCAATCGTCAACCAGCGACAGGTGAGGGAAATGCGTGGCCAACAGTCGAAGCAGTGGCGGGAACAAACCTACAGGCAAATCATTGCACAGCGTCAAGGAAGCACTTCAAATCTGCAGATGAACACTTTACTAGCAAAAGCGTAGATAATTTACGCAGGGAGGTTTCTTCGGAACGTCAATAGACCTATTCGATTCAGGGAAAAATGATGTCATATACTACCCACTAAGAAAAGCCAGTACCTATGTTTGAGATTTTTCTATCCTCCTTGGTTAATTAAATTATTTGTGGACCTATTTAATCAAAGAAGAGAGGAAAATCAAAACTCGACGATACAACAATACGATATCTCATTGGCTTTTGACTTTAGGCTTCTGAAATAATATTTTTTTGATTGGAATAGGTGAGCGCGGCTGCGGCTGATGGTGTTGACTCACTGGCGTAGGACTGCTGGTCTTTCTGCGCCTGCTGCAGCAAGTATTTGATGGGCAGCTCGGAGAGGAACTCGGTGGAGTAGCTCTTGACCTTGCGCCCGGCCTGCCGATGGGTCTGCCCCTGCGTCAGCCGCATGTCCTCGTAGAGCAGCAAGTAGTAGAGCAGCAGCAGCTGCGACGTCAGCGATGGCTGCACCACCGCCGCGTCCGTCTCCATCTCCGTCTCCAGATCCGGCTCCACTTTCACCTGGAAGCAAGACGAGACGGTCAGCAACGCTCGCTGGAATTATGATTGATTGTTTAACATCTTAAGCACACAGAAGAATTGAGGACTGGAAAATCGATTGAACACTTTAACAAGCAGCCTCAATTGTGATTCCTTACATTTATTATGCACAATTCAAACCCAGTGTTGGGTCAATTACTTTTGAAAAGTAATTTAATTACATTACCAATTACATGACTCTCAAAATAATTAAATTACATTACAAATTACCTAAAACCAAAAGTAATTCGTTACATTACTAATTACTTACTAAAAATACTCAATTACTTTTCAAATTACTTTTTTTTTTGTATTTTTGCATATCTCTGCATATCTCATACCCATAGCAATATTCGGTTCTTTGAGTAGTTTCGTGTTTTTTACTTTTTTAAGACAATTGCTGCCAAATAAAATGGTTTTCACGTCAAGCCCGTTCAGAAAATTTGCCCAAGCTCACCCCAGAGTTAATACGCGTAATCTGGCCATGGGAGCCTATTTAACGTGGGCCACCTCCACAATATCATCTAGGTTCTAAACAATCGTCTATTTCTGAATCAGACATGTTTGAAGCTGATCACTTGTCACTAGAGATGGGATTTTACGGTTTTCCGTTGGCCCAGCCCGACCTCGGCCCGACCAGTCCCGAATCCGGCCCGACCCGAAGCCCGACAGGCCCCCCAATTTTTTCGGCCCGATCCGGCCCGAAGTATTTTCCCAAAATTTACATCCGTCCGAAACTGTCCGAAGGCCCGAAGCTGTCCGAAACTGTCCGAAAGTCCGAAAATTTTCGAAGATCCGAAAATATGTACGATCCAAACATAAAGAAAATCTGACTCACTGTAGTAGAAGAGCTCATTCACAGCGCAGCAGGTGCAATAAATCCCGATTAGGCAGTTCTCCCTGTCTATTTTTGCTTCACATATCACATTATCACATTGAAAACTACACTAGCAGTGACTGCATCCCGGTCGGCTCTTGGGTGAATACTGAATTAACATCGCATAATATTTACGCATGGAGTGGAAGGCATTCGTAAGAGAGGCAAAATTAATTTAAAAAAACTTAAAACAAGATAACTCGTGACTAATTCTATTCTAATCTCCGAATCCGTCAAAATGCCGACCGGCTGGCTGGCACCAGCGAACTCGAGCATAGTCTGCAAATCTCATGTCGAAAATTCTTCGAACTCATGAAGGACCAAAGGCCTAAAGCCTCGCAAGGCTGCGTGAGATCGGTCTAACAAGCACATGGCATGGGAAAATTTTCACTATCGCTGTGATACAGATACAGACGTAGTACGGCTGTTCGGGAATTAGCTTCGACTGCAAAACGAGTGATAATATTATATACAGAAGCCAGCTGCGAGTAAAAAATATCGACTTGAAAGAAACATTACGGTTTGAGATATTGGACGGGAAAGGGAATTCCGAGTGCACGGGCCACTCCTCGACAGCCCGACAGCCCCAACCATCTCTACTTGTCACACTGCATGGAAGAAAATTTCACATGCCTCACCGCGTTAAAGCACGCAAGACTAAATCCCGGCAAACAGCAACAGCAAGGCGCTGGCCGGCCGGTGCGTGCTGGGGAGGAAGCGGACTTTGGGTGACATGTAGACGCCACATAGGAGAGCGGGAATTTAAATTATGCTAAAAATAGTTGCTTAATCCATCCATTGTTATAAAAATAATTTTAGGCAAGGCAAAATGTAAAGTAATTCGGGATTTTTATAACTTTTCAATTACATTACATAAAATAATGTAATTAAATTACATTACTAATTACCTTCTCTTAAATGTAATGCATTACATTACAAAGTACTGAAAAAAGTAATTCATTACAGTAATTCAATTACTTTTACTCAATTACTGCCCAACACTGTTCAAACCTACAGACGTCGCATTGAATTGCAACCAATTAACGCTGAGGATTGATGCAACCTTGCCTTCAAGAAGTAGGTAAATGGTGTTTATTATTAAAAATGCAATAAAACCTATTGAAAATGCTTGTGTAGATGTGGTCCTCGGACCTGTACCTTGCCGAGGTAATGGTTGAGTTACGGTTTACCTGTTTGACCAAAAATAAACATATTTGAACAGTTGGGCTCCATGGAACTAGAAACAGAACTATGACTGATCATAGAAGGTGCGATTCCAGTAACACTACTCTGCAATCGCAGACCAACATTGTGACGTTCGATACTCGGACATCGCTCAAACCCCGAAACCCAGGCTCACCTGCATCCGTCCCAGCCGGGTCAGCCGTTTCACGTCGAACTGCAGGCCGAACACAGAGTTCTGGAACACGGTGCGTATCTCGTCCTCGGCAATCGGCTGGTTCGTGTGCTCGTGCAGCGACTTGGTGCTCGGCACGAGGATCGAACTGACGTAAACCTCGACGAGCGCCGGCAGCAGCGGGTGCAGCGGCGGCTCGCTGCAGCAGATCTGTCTGCGGAGGGCAAGCCAAGTCGTCAGAAGATGCTCGCTGAGCCGCTTTTCTTGTCTTCAGAGTTTACAGAGTTTACCAACGTTTAAAGATGATAGTAAACACAGCCTTTCAATCTGGGCTCGAATTTCAGCAGCTAGAGTAATTTAGATGTAACCCTCTGAGGTTAAACAGCACTTACAAAGTAGTCTACCTACTGTGTCACCAATATGTACTCTACAAGTTATTTTACTGCAACATAATGATTTCTCATCAGTTAACCGGGCTCCCTTAGGTATTCCCTATCGCTGGGGTTGACGTTCCAGCTAACGGTGAGTTACCTGTAAATCCAGCTTTTGATGGGCACTTTGTGCTTGGTAAACGCCCTGCTCTTTAGCAACTGATGGATGCAATGGATCGGCAGGAAGCCCGGGATGTTGGCATTCAGCCCCGGAGTGACCGGCACCTGTTAAAGACAATCAACATCGATCACAGCAACATGGGTAACAACTCATATCCAAGAACATTGCAAAACAAAATATGCATTACTCAGTCATTGCATAACTCGTTGCAAACCTCTGTAATGACTAGACTACTCTCTCAAGCTAAGTTTTTAAGACATGATTTGCGAACTCGGAAGAAAGCACGTAGCGTGAATCATTACAGATATACATCATCACTCAGTCTACACTCTATAATCATCTTCATTTTCACTACAGCAACTTTTAAGATGATGTGAAGTATTTTTGATTAATAATTATAATTTTTTGAACTAGCTCATACCTAAGTAGGTAAAGTAACGCAAGTAAAACACGATGGTAAAGGGGATGCAAAGTATGCGGACACGGTGGAAGCGTGCACGAACCTTTACGGCGTGTGCAGTGACCACCTGCTCGGTGAAGATGTCGTGCGTGAAGATCTGCTTCATGCGTGCCATGTTGTTGGTCCGGATCGGCACCTTCATGCCGACCGTGGTGCACACCAGCTCGCAGATCGCGCTCAGCTGGTTCGAGTGGAAGTGTATTGCCATCAGCAGCAGCATCTCGCCGAACGAAGCAGCCACCGCGCTGGCGCTGCAAGCAAGCACGGAGCGTGAGTCCAGGGCATGCGCTGCTGCTGCTGCTGCTACAAGCAGGCTACACTAGCAATAACATTCACTGCAGGCAAGTATGCCAACACAGCTGCATTCTTCAACAACATTTAGCACCTTGGCAAGGGATACCTTCTTTGCATGTTGCTTGTTTGTCTCCAGCAATCAAATAAGTCTGATGACAGAATGGAAGCGCTTTGTATTCTGACTATTGCCACTTTCTATTCGGAAGGTGGTGCCGCTTTCTTTTTATCCAATTCCATTCTCATTTCAACAAATAGGTTAACCTAGAAATATTAAAAACCACCTCACTTATCAGAACGGTTTACGCAACTACCTAGAGTGAAACATAGGTAGCCTACTAACATAACAATTGGCAAAGAAGATGATGTAAATAGTAAACACAGAGTATGTTAAGCAAGCGGCAGGCGTGTTTTTTTAGACACGAGCGCAAGGCTCGATATCGGATTGTGATGCCCTCGGAGCAGCCTACCTCTCGAAGTAGGCCTCGTCCTTGACGAGCCACTGCACCCACTCGATGCAGCGCTTCTCGTGGTCGGGCTGGCCGATGAGCGACGGACAGGCGATCAGCATGCACAGCCCGACGGAGACGAAGCGCACGCCGGCCGGGGTGGGCGGCGGCCGCGACGTCACCAGCTGCACGATCGGCGCAATCTCGTCGTCCTGGAACTTGACCCCCGCGATGCCGCGTAGCGCGCAGTAGAGCCGCAGCAACGCAGACGCCTGCACCTGAAAGCCGTCAGCGTTCGTCAAGAAACCCGCAGAAGATTTCACGATAAAAAAACATCCAAATTGGTATTACAATAGTAGTTTCACTGCAAGTCTTTTGAGAACTTCAGAACCGGCCTACGATTGAAACGAAGAAATTTACAGATCTTTTAACATTCAACATTATACACTAAAGACGTTTTGCTAAGGAATCACTCAGGTAACAACACCGGCTGCCTAGTGTTCTGATTGGCTACTCACGACGCAGGAGGCGGGCAGACAGGGAGAGGCGGCGGCCAACCGCACGGTGGCGTGAAGCCGCCGCAGCAGCTCGTCGCGCAGCAGCTGCAGAGCGGACAGCGCGTCCCACTTGCGCTTCTGCACGGCACGCACGAACATCACGAACCACGAGCGCACCGCCTGGTCGTTGCCCAGCAGCAGGCCCGACACAAACGCCACGACGTCCATGCCTGCAACGCGCGGCGGTCAGACTCGATGCCGTCACCGAACTCACACTAGCAATAAACGGTTATATCTGTGACAGCAACTCTCGTGAACCGATCAGACTTACTGTACCAGGCCATGAGGCTTTGCCATCAGAGTTGAACCAACTTTAACTTAGGCCTGTTGCAGTCGTTTGACTTTTTAGAGCAGCTGCCTTTTATCTCTGATTGATTCTAAGTTCTGACAGGCGTCGCCAGCCTATAGAAGGCGCTGGCCCTGTCAGGATCTTACAGCCATCTGAATCCTGTCAGACGTAATTTTTAAATATGAGGCGCATCCCCAGTTGCCCGATCACTTTCCTGTCGTACTCTGAATGAGAGAAAAAATGTTTGGGTTGCCGCAGCAGAAAAACTGCATTGCTCTGACGGATAAAACGTTTAAGTTAAGCGTAGTTCTATTCTAGTTCTTTAACAGGAGATTAGAACAGTATTGCTTCAATCTTATGGGAAATGTATAGGAAATAGGATCATGTCTACTGCATCTAATCATGTTTGTTTGGATGATTAACAGAGTAGCCAAGGTAAATCTGACGCCTAACTTTAATTTTCCGTTTACCTTCCGGGTCTTCCGCGCCCTGCTCAGGCAGACTGAGGATGATGGCAAGCGCGGGCATTCGACAAAGCTCTACACACTTAGCGCGAATGACGAGTGCGTCCGTGGGATTCATCTGGCAGAGTTGAATGAGCGCCTGCATTCGGATGCGGCCTCCGGGCCCTTCTTCGTCCTGTCGCTCGGCACCGACGCCGTTTCCTCCGATCAGGCTGATGCACACCTCACGGAAGCAGTCGGGGGAATTTGCCACAACCTGCCAGCAATGCCCAATAGCGTGAGAAGAAAGTTGGCGAGAAAACGTCAGTGTATTGGCCAGGAAGGCAAGTCTAGAGAATCAAATACCTATATCATTGATTATGTGTTGTCAACCATGTGGGAAATTAATAGATTACTGTTACCTAAGTATTTAGAAGTCATTCCTGATGGGAAGGCAAGCTAGATGGGCTAATGCCTTCACATGAAATAATAATTTGTTTAAATTTGAAAGGCATGAATTTTTGCATAGATAAAAACATAAAAAGACAATTGTTGATTTAACCAACTGATATGATGTCGGGAATGAAGTGTGATAAGAAGTTTGCTTCCAATTTTATATGCCCAGATAAACTTGCTGAAATCTGGTTTAAAATTAGCACAACAAGAATTTGCAGGGACTGTTTTAGCATGACTCGGTATGATACCCCAGGAAATGACATGCATGCTTAAAATTTTTTTTCACTCAATTCTTATTCCTTTGCTACACAAAAGTTTTGAAGTGCAGTTTTTAACTGAAATTATTTCTGGTACAATTATCTGAAAAAATGATAGTGTAAAAAAACAATTCATTTGGGACTAGGTAGTACTTCTTTCCTCTCCCTACTTATTCGCTGATATCTTTTGTTGTCATACTTGGAACAAACAATTGTGATAAAATAATAATACACCTCACAGAAAAAACAAAGTTACTTACCCAGCATATCATATCTGGCCCATATTTCACGTGTAATAATATTTCTATCACTTCGTGAAGATTTAATACGGCTGGCAATTCAGCTAATGCTATGCAAATAACATCACAGATTTCTTCCACGTAGACAATATTGTCAAACAAGTCCGACGGCTTAGAATAAAACTCGGAACCTCTTTGCTGGTGGATCTACAATCATGAAAAAACATATTTAAATTAGAAATAAATAGGAAAAAATATCCATAATTTAACTGGTGTACATAAAACACATTTTACACACTTGTGATGCAACAAACAAAATTTCGCTGAGAACAATTCGCAACCGACGTGTGGAGTCACTTCGTTCAAACTCAAGTGCTGGTCCATCTTGCAACGAGTGTATGAGAATGCTGTCCGTCTGAGAGCTTCCAACCTTTTGGCTACGGAGGGAAAAACACTATTAATGATTTGTTTTTGTTGGGTTAGTAACGTCTAATGCATTGCTACCCGATGGGATTGCTCATAGTTACGACAATAATTACCGGAGTTGTTGCTCTTTTTTGACATCGCTCTCAAGTGCATGAAAATCAATAGAAAGGAGAGCAACGATAGTGTTAACAATTTCTATGTCCGATAACGAAGTCAGGATACCCTTCCTGCCTTCAGAACATTCTACAGTGTTGTCAAAGGGTGAAATTAGACTCATTCTGACAAGACATGGTAAAATTGGCCGAATTTCACATGGATTAAACTGAAGCAATTCCTTGATTTGAATGCTTTGAAGCGCTCTAAACACACGAGGATCAACTTTTGTCATAAGTTCCATGGTTGAAGTTATCGTACAACATTTATGATTTCATTATTGTGACAATGTCACATTAGTCAGGAGAATACCGGATAAATATTGTAGGTTAGTTTTCACAGCGATCTTCGTGCACCTTCGTCAACCTCCGTTGACCTTCGGGCGCAATCGCTGAACATCCTTTATATCAATGGAAATTGTTCAGCGACGCCGGAAAAGCAAGGAAAAGTCAGTTCTATTGAGACAAATTAATTTCCTGCGTTCACTTCAGCTTGCTCCAGGTCATCCCTCCCGACGAAATGATCAATCTTCAATGTCATCAACACGCGTTTGAATTTTAATAATAGTAGATAAAGACCTAACTGCGGCCTGCCGGCGATTATTTTTTAGAAAGATTTCTATTGACGATTGATTGATTAATGTTGTTTAACGACGCACTGTCTTGACAACAAGCCCTATGGCACTGGTCTAATGGCGTCGGTGAATGAAAAGTTGATGATGAGCCTAACCTAGCCTAGAAAGGAGGAGGGGAAACCCGGTGCCGGCACGTAGCCATACTCCTGTCGGAAAGCACCGAGGGGACCACTGGCTTTATACGTCCCTTCCGAAGGACGGTACAACTCGGAAAACAGGATTCCTCCGCTAAAACATGCTGTTGATAAGCAAGGCGAGTGAAGTTGTCGCACTAACTTCACACCCTCCAACCTCTCTCCCGAACAGAACTGATAATGAGCATGATGGTCGGTCACCCATCAAACACATAACTCAGCGCGAAGGTGCTTAACTTCGGTGATCTCACGAGGATCGGTGTTTCCAACGTTCCAAACCAATCGGTGAAACATCTCAAGATAGAAATATGGATATTATTTCCGCCTATCATAATTTTTGGAATGAAACTATGATGAAACCAAATATAAGAAACGAAATCAAAGACATTGAACCACAATGATCATGCTCAATGGTTACAAATACAGAGTTGAGTATCCTTTTTAGCGCAGCATCATCAGCGTAAAGTATCTTTACAGCAGTGATTGCGAAGGTAAAGCGATGATCCGAGCTCCGTATCGTAGCAACGTGCCGTGTCAAAACTTGAGGTTATAGAAATTTACACTCATAATTGTTTCTGATATTCAAATGAAGAATTTTGAATTTTGAATTATTTGCTATTCCGCTGCAATAGTTTAATAACCAGTAAATAAGTAATTAATTAATGGTAAAATGAGCAGGCAATTATGTTGTTTACTTTTCCTCTGCCTCCTTGAACCAATGAATTTGAAATACTTAGAAATAATATCTAGAACAGAACCTGTCAAATTATACATCAGGTCTTCGTATACAATAGAATTTTGACTGAAATCGGTTGGAAATGGTGTCTCTACTAACGCATTTATAATTAAACAGCTGCGCTAAGAAGTAGTAGCCCGTAGGCCCTAATACAGAAACTGGTAACGATAACAAGGTATATAGTGAGGACGAGGAAATATTTCTCAGAGTGGCTGTATTTTTAAGGGCGTAAGCTTGAGTAAGCATATATTGTTTACCAACACACTTACCTACACTTCGTTTGCGCTATGCGCATATGTTTGAGCTATGCGCATATGTCTGCGCTATGCACATATGTTTGCGCTATGCGCATATGTTTGAGCTATGCGCATATGTCTGCGCTATGCACATATGTTTGCGCTATGCGCATATGTTTGCGCTATGCGCATATGCCTGTGCCCTATGGGCACCAAGGTTGAGCGAAGCTCGAGCTTGTTTGTTTTTAGTTTTTTGAAGACATAGTCGAATACTTTGACTTATATTCGAATTCAAGTAGGATTTTTTAGTAGGCTTAGGTGATTACTGTGTTGTCTTTTCTTTTTTCAAACAAGTTTTGTTTGAATTATAAGATCCTCTGTGACTATAGCGCAAAGCAGCCAGCGAGTCAGATTTGAAAACTTTTATTGAAAAGCTAAGCATTCAATTAAACCATTAAATATATATTTTATTTGTAAATCTAGCGTGCTAAAATTAGGATTATATTCTTAAGGAATTGTAATCGTTCAAAATGCTTTAAAAGACAAGGAGACAAGAAAATGCATGAACGAATGCAGGCACCAAGAAGAAGACTGCGTTAATAATCACTTCTACGGCTTCAGATAATAATGACAGTCTGCACCGAGACCTACGTCAATGAATGCGGTATATAGAGCATTGTTGTCTCAAATGCTAGCAGTCATATCCAATGTCTATCAATCAAACTCACTGCTAATCGATTTCATACTCAATAAGTTATTTTTTACAGTGCATTCGGTCTTATGTGTCTTTCGTTGCATTTAAAAAATAAAGAGAATTTAATACATCAAAAACATATTACATAAAAAATAGTGTCATCTACTTTGAATCCAGCACATGTAATGTAATCCATGTAATTTTAATTAATGAGTGTTATAATTCTTTCAAGCTTGTGTTATGTTTTACCCGCCATGTCTGTGATAGAAAATTGGTACTCTGAGCAGACTGTATATTATACCAAGACTAGATTCTGCTAATCTCTTGAAACAATTACGTTCCCCCACTCCTCGAGGGAGTGAATCTATTGCAGGTTCACCTCACGCATAAAGTATCGGCCAGGGCTGATGTTCACTCACTTAACACCTGGGCGAGCAACAGGTAATTGTTTAATTGCACTCATTAATTTGCCTGCACCGCTAGTCATCAGTGAACAGTCATCAGACACCAGTGAACAGTCATCAGACACCAGTGAACAGTCATCAAGCATCACTCAACACACGGCAAGTCGATTTTGAGTAAAAGTAAGTGACGTATTTTATTAATATTAATCTTTAATATTATCTTAAAGCAATTGAAGTATTGAAAATGGGGTGTTTTTAACTTACCCAAACAGCATAAAAAGGTGCATCAAAATGCCAGTTTTACTCATTCGATCAGTAAATATCGTTTTTAATTATAGGTCCTGCATAACTAATATTATTAATAAGAACACGTGTGGATATCGCAACTAAAATTATAAATAATTTGTTGCAGTCACAAAAAATAGGCTAAATAATTTATCGAAATATTTTTGGTAATCCACGAAATGCTGCATATTTACGTGTTTTTATAAAATTTAATGACTTTATCTAAATTTAAGCCTATTGGTTAAGATATTCAAGTACATCTTTCTCAACTTATCAAAATTTTCTTATCCATAATAAAAAATAGACAAATAATTAAAATAATTTCTACCGTAGCTGGGCCTCTTTATGGAACTTTTCAGCTTTCTTGCTAAGCTTATGCGGTTTCCTAGCAGACATCAAATGAAAACTTAGTGTATTTGACGGCTGACCCACCCTATATCACCCCTTCAAGGGTTTGAAAGCTATTTTAGTTGCAAAGCCACCTAGCGACGATTCAACTAAAAGACAAGTTTAAATTTATAGAGTAGATTTTAATACTCGAGCTCTGCATTTGTAGGATAAATCTTCCATTGTCTAGCATTCCTTGCAAAATCTATTCAACGTCGTTTCTCTCTAAGACCTGGGTCATAAAACCGTCAGGTGTGACATAACTGCTCTTAAAATCTTTCTGGAATATGAGGCCATATTTTGATTGATCAGTCAAAAAAAGGTTTAATTTCGTTATGCTTGGGTTTTTATCATTTATCAGATTATTTCTAATCAATCGTTGACGGTTAATCCTGAGAGAGATTGTAGAGACAGTATAACCCTTTTTTTAATTAGATGGTTCATTGGCAGTTTAACTGCGTCGTGTAATAAGCATCCTACGGCCGTAAAAATAAACACAGATTATCAGATTTCAGTGATTTCCAAACATTTTATTGATTTTACCTTTGTGTCCTCCTTACAGAATGTGCAATTTTTTGTTTGCTTTTACAACGAACACAAAAGTTTTGTGAAAACTCCATAAATATCAGCATTTTCTAAGCTTTTGCTAATGATTAGATATAATTTATATATTTTTTTCAATATCTGACTGAAATAGTCTGACACATTGAATTTTAAATACTAATTGGTATGCCAGAATGTAGCAACTATGTATTTATTTGCACTATACACATACTGCATCGATCTATCAGCTGAGGAAGTTTTATAAAGATGATAGAATTGTAATACTATTTCATCACGCATGAAAATCACTCAAGCGATCTGCTTGGTTTAGATTATCATTGTGAACCTGCTCGAGTGTGTATTTCCTAAACACAAAGCCAGACTACTAGTCCGACTTGTTGATACTGCTTTTGATATCTCGACACATTTGATAGATTAGGAATTCCTTCTGATGAATGAGATTAATCTGCAATCAATTAGCAATTCCTACGCGATAAGCAGCAAACATACAAGTTACATGCGTAATTAGTACTCTGCTTGTACGCCAGACCTCTTACTTCAAGTAGGGTACTTGTATCGAAAAATCTTTCAACAAGTTCTTGTCATACACCGAAGTGACAAAGAGTCTACGTGTTTATCGGAGATTTGTTTCAAAAGTGACCCAATTGTCAAGTACCTTCACCTATCGACGCTCCTCTTCAACTTTAATTTTATCAATAATGTGTAGCAATTTTTTCCTTGTCAGTTGCACTGCGATTGGCTAACAGATATCTGTTTTTCTTTCAGAATGCGAATAAAAAGTTTGGCTTAGAAAATCTTTCCCGGAATCCGAAGTTTCTCAGTCAAAATGTCGCTAACGTCGAGGAGTAGCAGGACCAGCAAGGTACAGCGAAGGAAGCAACACGTTACTGCTAAAAAAATATATTTGCTAAAACTGCATCTATTAACGCTATTTTTTCTCTAGGACAAAGAGAAAGGAATCATCAACGAAGGCTTTGTCGAGGAGTCGGTTTCAACGCCTGGCGTATCCGACGAGAAATCTCTTGCCGCTACTCTCGATGGCGACAATCCTGTGAGTATACCATGGTCCAAGGATGCTGTGGGTTGATCTAGAATTTTACCTCACCGCCTATAAACTTCACAATGATACAAATGATATAAACCCACTCATTTGGTGTTTTGGGGACTCCGTCATGGTTTTCGTTTGGGCCCAAGCCTTTGCTTAGCGATTTCGCGTCACTAAACGTCAAACAATAGGTCAAACTTGATCCCCCGCCCTTCGGCAGGAAGCGGAAGTCGCGGAAGTCGCGGAGGGCGGCGAGCGCGCGACCTGGGACAACGGACTCGAGTTCCTCATGTCGTGCATCGCCATGTCCGTCGGTCTGGGCAACATCTGGCGCTTCCCGTTCACCGCCTACGAGAACGGGGGCGGCGCGTTTCTCATCCCCTACATCATCGTGCTGATCCTGATCGGCAGACCCATGTACTTCCTGGAGATGGGTCTCGGCCAGTTCACCAGCTTCAGCACTGTCAAGCTGTGGAGCGTCGTGCCAGCCCTCAAAGGTAATGTTTGTCTAGTGTTCAAGGTAGTGTTTACTGTCATGTTTACTGTAGTGTTTACTGTCGTGCTTACAAACTTCAGCAGCGAACACTCACCATGTTGGCGGACAACTTGGACTCGAGTATCGACACTTGTACTTTGGAGTTGTTTCGTCGCGGCACTCCGCGCTTTTCTGGCTTATCGCCGGATCTGTTTGTGTCAAGTGCGAGATAATTGGAATGACATGGCGAACTGCGAGGTGTATATTATTATTTGATCACGTTTGTTTGTGCAAGTATGACGGCAAAAATTATTGCAGGGTATATGACGCGATAGGTAAACAATCAAATCAACCGATCTATGATTGTTGGTTCATTAGCTGCTTGCTTTTAAGTAACTTATGTTGTATGAGCATGTATGAGTGCCTTGCGTGAATGTATTGTTTTTCCCACCTTAAGATTACTATACCAGAAATAATCGTAGTTATCAATTAATCGATTAATGATGTATACTGACCAAACTGCACGTAGAAACTTTTTTTACCAAAGGAATTTGAATTGATCGAAGGAAAAGATTTTAAAATTGTATACAAGTCATTTTCTTGGATATCATACTCAAATTCTTGTTGCTTTCATTTACAATCGAGAGATTTCAGCACGAATGCCGCAGCATAAAAAATTGGAAGCGAATTTCTTCTTATCACACTTCATTCCAGACATTCATAATCAGTCGGACAAATCAACACTTGACATTTTATGCTTTTATTGATGAGCGTAACGAGCGTAGCGAGTGAAGCGAAATCTTCAATTACACTTACTGCAGAAAAAAGTCTCCAATGTTTTTTTTTTTTTTTTTTTTTGTTTGTTTGTTTGTTTTTTTTTTTTTTGTTTTTTTGTGTGTTTGTTCGCGCTCTACAGGCCGAACGCCAAAACCGATTTTGATGAAAATTTCGGTGGACCTTCGTTTTCTCTGAACTTAGATCTGCCACGTTTTTGAAGCAATTCGCATGAGTAAATTTTATGTTATTAAGTTTTTACGAAATTTTTCAGTTTTTCCAAAACACGTTTTGCACTCTAGAGGCCAAGCTTCTGAATATAATTTGACGAAACCTTCTGGATATGTTGACTTTTACGATTCAATGTTTGTGTAAAAATTTCATTGTTGTAGGTAAAGCACTTTTCTTGAAAATTGCGCTTTAATGACGTTTTTTTGCGATTTTTTTGCGTTTTTTCAGTTTTTTGCCACTAAAGCAACTTTATATTCAACCGATGTTCATAAAATTTACTGTGTGCATTAAAAGTCGTAAGAAGAAGGTTCTGTGTAAATTTGAACCAAATCAATTAAATAGTTTTTCTGTAAATCGATTTTTACGTTTTGAAATATACAAATAATTTCACGACGACTACATCATGATATTTTCAGGTAACGAATGTCATTGAGAGAGCTGCTTAATTATCACTGGACATGTTAAATTGATCATAAAAGCCTCTAGGCTATGCGCACACGCAATATAATCGCGTTGAGGGTGAGCGTAAATATTACGCTCATCCACAACACGATTATATGAGTGTTCGCATAGCCTAGTCTATGCCGAAATTAATTCAATTCAAATTTCAACAATTTTTTATTTCTGTGTCGGACTTGCCTTCCCGCCAAGGCCCCTTATTTTAAAATCTGTCAAGAAATAACTTGTACAACAATGTGACAACCTCATTAACAATCAACCAATCTGACATAAATTAGAAAATATCACAACAGTGCAGCGTTCAAGTTCATCACCTCCGCGATTCTCTTGCATCTGGTTATGATAAGGATTGTTCTTCACGTGGAGATTAACGAAGCACCTCCTCCACGTTTGTCCATGTTTAACGACGCACTCTTTCACGTTGACAGGCGTCGGCTTCGGCATGCTGTTCGTGAGCGTGGCCAACTTGACGTACTACGTGTCGCTGATGGCGATCACCGTGTTCTACTTCATTGCGTCGTTCAACAAAGACCTGCCCTGGGCGGTGTGCAGACCCGAGTGGGAAGACATCTGCTACAACTCGAAGCCGTGCGGTGAAAACTGCAAGCCTAACACCACGGGACGGACCAGCTCCTCGGAGTTGTACTTCGTGTAAGTTATTCACTTCACCTTCGTTTCGATTTTAAAACATCAAGTAATACTAGAAATCTGCTCCAGTCCAAGTCCAAGTCTTCATTTGAAGTCCCGTGAATAGCACTGTAAATGGAAGCAAGAACAGCTTTTGCATTTTAAGATTTGTACCACAATTGTGGAAACAGGTGTAGTAGTTTTTGCATCCAATTTGCCCAAATAAAAGTAAAATTCCTGGGTACCCTACATGTGTCTTATCAGCACAAGTATGTTGGTACCTACTTGAATTCAAAAAAGGGGTGCAAAGTTTTGAGTTTCTGAACAATTTGTATCAATTAATGATAATTTAAACTTTAGTGATTTTGCAGAGAGGAAAAAATATTTTTGTTCTCTTTCATGCAACTCATTGGTCAGCATCATGTCCCCCGCTTCAAATCGTTGACCTCCCACCATGCGCATTCCAGCCACAGCGTGCTCAAGGAGAAGGAGAGCATCGACGACGGCATTGGCGCTCCCGACTGGCGTCTCTCGCTCTGCCTGCTGATCGCCTGGATCACCATCTTCCTGGTGATCCTGCGCGGCGTCAAGAGCGTCGGCAAAGCCGCCTACTTCCTTGCAATCTTCCCGTACGTCGTGCTGATCGCGTTGCTCATCCGAGGCTGCACGCTGCCCGGCGCCAGCGATGGGATCCTCTTCTTCATCACGCCGCAGTGGGACCAGCTGCTCAACCCCCTGGTGAGACTTTGTCTAAGAGCGCAGCTGTACAGTGGTTCTGGGTGGTTGCTTGCAGTGGAATCTGGCTTCCGTTGTGACAGGGATATACATGGGATTGGGGATAACATCTTATTTGCAATGGCGTGTTTTCTACTAATTCTTCGACACTAAACCTCGTTAGTATGGTTTAAGTCGTACAACATGTTGAAAAAAATGGCGCAGTTAATACAAGAAGTGTTTTAAAACTGGAAAAATCACATTTCCTTGTTAATTTTCGGTGACTCTTAGGATGTTCAAGTGAAATATAAGCGTGTTCTGCTTCTTGTGGTGATTGGCTGTCACATATGCTCATCAGAGAAACCGCGCCATAACGTCTCATTGGAGAGTAAACTCTGGTGTTACGAAGCTAAAAGATAAAAGTGCGGGCGCGTGTAGCTCGGCTAGTATTAATCTCATTACGACCTGCACCGGCTAAGCAGTTAAGACTGGTAATTTTCAAGATTTGCAATGAGCGCAGCAGACGACTTATTATTTGTTATCTTTATCACGGGCATTATAAATGACTGTGTAGTGGCGATTTTTTATTCCTAGATTACGAGGCGCGCAGACTGAAAAATGTGTAATCTCTTAATCTGGGCGTGATCTGTCTAATCATGGTGTAATTTGTTTTATTAGGTTTGGTACGCGGCCGTCTCTCAGGCGTTCTTCTCTCTCTCCGTGAGCTTTGGTTCGATCGGAATGTACTCGTCGTACAACAACTTCAAACACAACATTTACAGGTAATGAGAAACAATACGCAACCGTCTCTCTCGGATGAAACTCCAAGGACATGCTATGAAATCCAACTCCCCAAAACAAGGAGCTTGCAGCAACGATTCCAGGGAAAATGCCTGTGTTTGAGAGGGATCATATGAGTGAGAGCAACGCGGTAGAACTGAAAGCATGATGCAGCCAGCGCAACTAACTATTTCATGAAGTCGACGACGACGAGCAAAGTGACTGGCAGTTGATCGATTTGTTGATTAAACTCTGCCATTGAGAGACGGAAATTCCATTTATTCTTTCTCTAAAAAGAAATTTAAGCAATGGATGCAATGCGAGCAACAATTTTACCCATTCAGAGTTCATATTGATATGAAGATTAAATATGAAAGGCAATATTTTTTAAGAGGTCAACTAATTATGAGAAACAGTCGTCGTGTCACTGCGACTTCCCAAAGCACCAACGCTGACCAAACGGTCACTTAATGTCACTTATCTTTCAAAATTTATTGAAATGACAAGAAAATGCACGTTTTGGCTTAGATTTTTGCCAAATCACTGACGAGAAAATGAAGCGTTTTCCAACGAGTCCATACATGAAGCGAAGGTTTTTGCAAGTTGTAACCCACGGCCCTTCCTCTCTCTGCAGGGACGCGCTGGTCGTGACAACGCTAGACACGTTCACCAGCCTCCTGGCCGGCTGTACCATCTTCTCGATCATCGGCAACCTCGCCTACGAGATGGGCGAGACCGACTTGACGAAGGTGGTGAAAGGCGACACGGGGCTGGCGTTCATCTCCTACCCGGACGCGATCGCCAAGTTCGAGTGGGCGCCACAATTCTTTGCGGTGATCTTCTTCCTGATGCTCTACACGCTCGGCATCGGCTCGTCGGTCGCGTTGGTCAACGCCGTCATCGCGGTCATCTGCGACCAGTTCCCCAAACTGACGCAGTGGCACGTGGCGCTGGGCGTGAGCATCGCCTCGTTCCTAGCCGGCCTCATCTACGTCACCCCGGTTAGTTGGCAGGTCACGCTGACCCTCGGCCCTTAGTGCAGACTCGGACTGTTGCTGGTTTGGCCTTGTCTATCAACGCCTCCTCTAGAATCTAGAGCAAAGCTTTTGCTGGAATGGACTTTGAAGTCATGGAGTCTTATGAGAAAACATATGAGAAAACAAAACAATCAGATATTAAAAATCACAACAGTTTTAGTTAATTTATCAGAAATATGTCACTTTCTTCAGGATGCTTAGCGCGAAAGAGCTTTGACGGGCATGACAATTGCGGCGCGTTTATATTCGTCCGAACTTCTCTTTTGGCGGACTCATTTTCTTTTTGTAACCTTTTCGCGCACGTTTACATTTTGGAGACCACTTTAAATCAGCTGTATCGGAAATCTCCGTTCTTAGTCCTCTGTGGCCCGCTGCAACTGCAAATCATAAGCAGCTTGACCTGTTCGAGATGATGTTCTGACGTCCACGCGGCGTGTTTGCAGGGAGGCCAGTGGATCCTGACGCTGGTCGACTACTACCTCATCACGTTCGTCGTCTTCATCTTGGCCGTGGGCGAGGTGGTGGGCATCTCTTGGATCTACGGCATGAACAACTTCTGCCGCGACATGGAGTTCATGCTGGAGCGCAGCCTCAGCTTCTACTGGCGCCTCTGCTGGGGCATCGTCACGCCCGGCATCATGATCATCATCCTCATCTACTCGATGGTCAAGATGGAGCCCAAGCAATATGACAACAAATACTTCCCAGACATCGCCTATGGTGAGTCACCTGCAAATAGCGTGCCAGGGCTGGAGGTATTTCACCCGCACGAACATGGGACATGATTTGATTTTTATGACGGTAATTCCATCTCATTGAAATAATCAATCGAAAGTTATAACACTTTAAACTTAATAAAATATAACCTCCGTAGGCAAGCGAGCATAGAACATTTTTATCCGGTCTTAATTAATTTCCAAGTCGATCGACTTTCTTGAAGGAAATTAATTAGACCAAGTGAAAACCTCTTATACCCTTTTGAAGTTTGTAGGGTTCCTATACAGCATGGAACTCCGTGTTTCCAAGAATATGTCCTTGACCTGTGATTGGTCCTTGCTATTGAATCAATCAGAGGCCAAGGCCATGAAAATGACTTCCACACGCTACCCTCATTGTTAACCTCGACAATTGCACAGAATTATTTCAAAGTATTTTCCAGCACGATGACATTAACTACAAGTAGACACTTGCATATTGTTCAGTTTCACTCTCACATTTTCATGTGACATGTGGATAGTTTTTATATGATCATTTCAGTGGGCAACTCAAATTTTAAGCAGCACTGTTCAAAATCATGAGAGATAATTTAATTCGTATAGCAAAACTAGTGGCACCAAGCTGGGCCATCACGGGAGAAGGGGTTCCCCACACTCCCAATTGCATCGCCGTTGTTGTAATATTTGACAGGTGATGTTTGACGTGTCTTCAACGCTTCAACGATCCAAGCGAAACTGCAAGCAATAGCGATCATCGCAGCTGTCAGGATGTCTGCAAGTTGTGAGAGTTTCAACTAATTTCTGTGATCAGTCCTAGCTTGGATTGGCGCTGCGTTCGGTGCGCTGCAGATTCCCATCTGGATGGTGGTCTCTTGGGTGAAACGAAGAGACCAGCCTACTCTCGAGGTAAGCCACGACACCGACGATCCTAGTTAATACTGAAAAGTGAAAACTCTAACTTAAATCAATCATTCACTGAGCAGAGTAAAAATATCTAGGTATTTAAAAAAACAAAACAAACAAGATTGGAAAACGCTGTTTATAGGTATGTGAAATTTGGCAAAAAAGGAAATCTGCCACCAAATGGTTTAAAAAAGTTGTCCCCGTAAAAATCTGAAGAGAAACAACGCGTTTCAGTTTTCTTCTGCATTTAAATATGGTGGAACTCACACAAAAGCGTGCCCCAATTATCATTCAATCGCAGAAAAGGCCTCGAAGCGTCGCTATAGATATCGATTTTTCTAAGTGGTTAAATAATTTCCGCAGATGCTGAAGTCGTCGTTCAGGCCTAGTGACAAGTGGGGGCCGAAGAACGCGAAGACGAAGGCCGAGTGGCGAGAGTTCAAGGAGGTGAAGGCGAAGGAAGAGCTGTTGAAGGGCGGGAACTTCGCTCGGCGGACGCTCAGGAAGTTCTGGACCTGAGCGCAGCAGCGAACAAAGAAAGCTGACAGTCGGCATTCGTGGAACGCGGGTTTTCTTTCGAGTGCGGTGCGCGGAAAACGTGGTGAGAGCGTTTCCCTGGAATCCAGTCGAGTGGTTCGAGACAGACAATCGAAGTGAAGTCGATGTGACCAAACTGTTTTGCCCATGCTGTGCCCATCGCTATAGTGCAGAGTTTATGAACCCAAGTCAATAATGTGGACAGAATTTAATTCGTGTCCCACAGCTAATTTTACGGTTATGTTAAAATTTATTTTTAAACACTCGAAATAGATAGTGTAACGATTTGCAGCGAGCGTTTTCTGAATTTTAATGAGACTATAAATGAGTAAATAGAATACACCTGTATTGTCCGGGGAATGTACTTTACCTATACTAGATTGGTTTCATCTTTATAAATATTATGATCATGCAGAAAGATAACTATCTGATTTAGCAAATAATTTATTTCAATTAGACAATCATTTCACGTAATAAGTACCTACCTACAATAAATCTAAAAATAAATCGAACATCCCAACGACATGCTATGACCTGGTTCCCCTACCCCCAAGGAACAGTCTAATTCCTCGAAGTTCCGTACCTCCCTGTCCCAAAACAGCAACCCCCGCACCTCGCACGCGGGCGAGCAGGCTGCCACCCCTCATGCCGCTCGTCTGGCAGCTATCCTTGTCTACAAACCCGGGCCAGCGCGTGACGTCACGACGGCGTCGGCGTCGGCGTCGGCGGCGGCGGCGGCGGCGGCGGCCGTGTCGACGTCGGCGCAGGCGTCGCGACGCCCGTGTCTGGGGCAAGCGGCGGTCGGATCGACTATGCAGTGTTTAGTTAGGCAAGCCGAGTAGGCTGGCGACGAATACGCGGGTGCTGCCGTGGGAACAAGTGTGCATGTGATCTTGTTTGTGTGATCCACGGCGATTGCTGGAGCTCGCAGGATTTACCTCGACTCGCCGTGTGCGGTGCTGGCCACTTGCGAGTGCTTGACGATGTAAGTGCTTTACGGCTGTTGTCGCGGTTATTTTTCCGGCCGAGGCCTAGATTTTGAAAGCGTTTAGTGGTGCATGGTAGGTATATCTTTTTTGTTATTGACCGAGGGGAAAAAAGAAATTCACTTAATATTTATGTGTTTAATTTGATGTGTTTTTTTGTGTGGGCATTGGCGACAATTACTTCCAGGAACATTAAGCAATTATAAGTGTGCACATTGTGCGATAATTTATTACATTTTGGACACAAGGGAGTTTAAAAACTCCCAGAATATGTCCGAGTTAACGAGCACATGCGATTTTCAAATGTTCACATACCGAGCAATGTCGGGACGAGAAATAATACGGGCAGCGGACAGGCAAGGGCAAGCTTGTAGCTTAAGCCATGATAAGAATTGATTTGTGATTGATAGTTAAATACACAAGCTGGTCGCTGGGTGAATCGATCAAACCGAAAAGCCATCGCGGCTCGCGAGTCCCGTCGACACGCAAAGCTCTACCCGTCGATCGATGCCTGAGACAACACTTTTCTTAGGTCAAGTTCGCTGTGCTTTATGTGCGTTATAGGAAACAATTGAAATCCGCAACGCAACGCAACACAACGCAACGCAACACAACGCAACGCAGGGAAGCCGTAGCCCAATTGGCAAAAGATTACATGCCTTATACTCGTTTAGCGCAGTTTAGCAAAAGCTTCAAAACCGCTTGGAAAGTAAATATTGGGACCTGGTCGATTGCTACATTTATTATTTAAGTGTTTCTAAAAATAAGCCACTCAGAATACAGTTTATATAAAGTAGTATATCATGTCGCATGTGTGGTGTCACATTTGTGATGGTGAATTCCCCTGTCAATCAATTATTCGTTGGGCCTTTTGCTATGGCCGAACTTGTCTGCATGTATATAATTGATTGTCTACCGTCACAAGGGCATTCGGACCCGATCGAATGTTTCGACCAACCGGTCGAAGCAAGGAAAAGCGAGGAAAACCAATGGAAAGTTCACTATTGTATCACCGAAACGTATAGATATGCGCGCGGAAAATTAACGTAACCCTCTTCACGTTTCTCACATCCGAGAGCCAGCAATCGCTTGCTCAGGGCACGTGCTAAATTTTGGCAACAACACCGACAGTAAAAAAAGATTGAAAACATTCAACAAATAAGTATTCTTGGTTTCATTTGAGGTTTAATTTGGACATCTGTCGCAAAAGTCCGTCATTTAAATTGAATTATGAAATTAGGTAGTGTGACTAGCTTATAGTTACTATAAATGTGACTAGGCAAGGTTTAAGGGAAGGACCTTGTTAGGCCTCGCAACCCGTTAATCCATTTGACTCTGGTCAGCATGCATATAGACACAGAATGTCGAGTAAAGTCAGCAATACGTGGCCTAGATATGTTCAAATCCAATAGAATCTAAGCCGATCATCCACAATGGGACATAAAAATCTCTCTGAGCCAATAAAACAAGGGTGGTTAGGGTGATTATTCGAACCAGCGCAACATTGTTTCGCCAGCAGGGCAATGTTGAACATGTTATCTGGAAAAGAGGCAGCGTTCGCCGACGGATAGCTGAGCAAACTCACGTCCAACACGCGATCTGCGAATCGCGGGCGCACGGAAGAATTCGGAGCATGTAAAACGATTGGGCGAACACTGTGTAATTTAGTTTAATGAATAATTTATATAATTTCACGGACGACGACCTGTTATTCTTGCACGACATATCGATCGATGGAAAAGTCAATTCTGTGCAACTGATATATTACAATGTGTTATTTTGATAAATAATCCATGTGTTCGGTGGAAGAAAAAAACTGAGGACTCGCATGCGATCGTGTGTGAGAAACTCGAACAAAGAAAGTTATTTCCGATCCAAGGACTTCTTCAAGCTTTCCGTTGATTTCTTTATAAAGATTTCGTTATGCACCCTATTTGCATCAGAAGTATAGAGTGTAGGTCTCGTTGGTGTTTTTTTTAGCTGCAGACTTCAATGAATCTTGAGGAGTTGAGGTTTGGTATACGTATTCATTCTGAGATTCAATGTTTCCTGAGGTATTCTTCGTGAGTTGCTACAGCTCTGTATTATAGGTAGCCAGTGAGTTGCTACAGCTCTGTACTATAGGTAGCCAGTGAGTTGCTACAGCTCTATACTATAGGTAGCCAGTGAGTTGCTACAGCTCTGTATTATAGGTAGCAGTGAGTTGCTACAGCTCTGTACTATAGGTAGCCAGTGAGTTGCTACAGCTCTGTATTATAGGTAGCCAGTGAGTTGCTACAGCTCTGTATTATAGGTAGCAGTGAGTTGCTACAGCTCTGTATTATAGGTATTCTTCGTGAGTTGCTACAGCTCTGTACTATAGGTAGCCAGTGAGTTGCTACAGCTCTGTATTATAGGTATTCTTCGTGAGTTGCTACAGCTCTGTATTATAGGTAGCCAGTGAGTTGCTACAGCTCTGTATTATAGGTAGCAGTGAGTTGCTACAGCTCTGTATTATAGGTAGCCAGTGAGTTGCTACAGCTCTGTACTATAGGTAGCCAGTGAGTTGCTACAGCTCTGTATTATAGGTATTCTTCGTGAGTTGCTACAGCTCTGTACTATAGGTATGGTAGCCAGCCGCCTAAACGGCGCGTTATGGATCGCTCTTTTCCCACCTCTGCTCGCTCCTTTGTCTCAATCTGAAACCAGCCACGGATACATTTTCACGACACTTCGATCAATAAAATTGAAGATGCAAACGGAATCTAGGTCAGAATTTTGGCTAAAAAAACTTGGCACAAAGAAATATAGGTAACGATCTTATCTCTGCGAGACGAAACAATTGAAGGAGAGTTACTTGAAACATCGATGACAGCTTCGAGAAGCGGTTTGGACCGCGCTTCGCCTTGCGTTCTAAAACTAATGATACGTCGGTTTCCCGAGTCCCCGTTCCGCTATCTAACCCTAACTGCAAGCTCCACGTGTGAGATTGTCATACAGCTTCCAGTCTGGGATGTTCGGGGGTAAATCTTGCAATGGCCAAAGTTCTCAGCGCCTCTCGAAGCGCCACCGAAGAATGAGACAAAGAAAATAAACTATTTCACTTGACGTCGCACACTTGCTCGAGAGTTTCGTGCCACAATTAGAATT
Source organism: Nemurella pictetii (assembly GCA_921293315.2). Lineage (NCBI taxonomy): Eukaryota > Metazoa > Arthropoda > Insecta > Plecoptera > Nemouridae > Nemurella > Nemurella pictetii. Next base: position 5,278,356 of record OV121118.1, on the reverse strand, counting down.
TGATTGTGAAAATCGAGATCACAGAATGTTAAGGATCACTTAATCGGTTAAAAGCGTCGCTATAAATAAACTGTGGGGCTTCTAATCGAATGTTTTCCCGATATCCTACACAATGGATGTGACACTGGCTAAATGATGAGTCAGAAAAGCATTGGCAAGAGCCACTGACCAACAATAACCACAGTTTATACAGAGTGCATCAAAGGAAGGTGGAGGAAGCAGAATCTCAGACAATATTTGGGGTTCCTAGGGCACACGAGTTTCTGAGATATCAAGTATTGTTTTGAACCGAAGCAGCCATGTTATATCCGTATCCTTAAGCCCAAATCTCTTTACTCATATCTGAATTAGCATTACGCGCGTTCGTTAAGACAAGCTGCGGCCGTTATAAATGTGAAAATCAAAGTCAAAAAAACACTTATTGGACTTTTTAACTTCTTGGCATGCTTAACGGAAAACGTCGAAATCATGGAGTGTTTATATTATCTGAACAGAACATTTCCTCGACGAGAAATCCAATGATTTTGTTTTGAAGGTTAATTTTGGCCAATTATGATTTGTTAAACATTTTTTGCGCTCCAAAAATTTCAGTCGCTTAATTTACAAAAATTACATCCCTCAATTCGTAGCAAAGGCTGGTGGGGTTTGTATTATAATACATTGATCAACCTGACGTAATTAACCGGTGGAAATGCATTTCTTTAGTTGTCCAAACTAAATTGTATAGGTCACTAAAACCAACCAGGAAAACTTGACCGGAAAATGCTGCTTCGTTTCCTGCAATGGATTCATATCATGGATTCACAATCATATCATGGCACATAACCGGCATACAAGGGGTAAACACAGCCTGAGGCAATCTGACATTAGAGTATTATTGGCATGCACACAAACACAACACACACACACACACACACCCTGACGCAGCAATGTTGACAGCGCGGCGCGGGTGCACGTGCACCTGCCGGGTGATATTCCGCCCCCCGCGACGATCAATGATGTCGACGATATGACGTCATGGATGTTCCCCCGCCGCGGCTATCTCCCTCCCTCTCTCCTGGGTCGGGTTGGGAAGGGGTGGTGGTGGGGGTGGGGTGGGGGTGGAGGCGCCCTCAACCCCCACCCACGCCGGTTCATTGTCCACGCTCCTCGGGGCTTTCTCCCGGGTTCATCTGACCCCGGGGTGTTTTGACATCCGAGTGCTGCTCTTCAAGATGGTGATGGAGATAGATTATTTATGAATGGGTTTCGCCTGAGTGAATACAACATTTGTGCGGGCGTTTCGGGGACGCGGTGGTACGGGTCAAAATAATAACGTATACATACGTGCACATGTGCATGGTGGGGAAATGCTGAATACCGAGGTCGTATCTAATTCCCCCAAAACGGAAGCACCGTTGCAATCACCATAACAACGGGGTAATGAGATAGGCTGGGTCTGCATCACATATAACAAAATAATAATACGCAGGTTTTGGGGCTGTTTCGCGTAGGCGCGGGTGAACTAAGCGATGACGACTGCGATAATTTGTTAATTAGGGCACGCCGGTGACGTAAGGGCTTTAGGGCACTTAGGGGGGGGGGGGATCGTGCGGCTGAAGGAAGCTTGGAAATTATTAATGAAAATAAGAAGACGGTCTCCATGGAAACCAGCCCACCTTGCGCGGACGGGAAGTGATGAAGTTTGGAATCAAGGGGAAAGTTTCGTATCGCGCACCGCGATCTCATGCCAGGAAGCATCGCGAGGCGACGAAATCCATTTCCCTCGTGCAATCCACGATCGCCATTGAAGCGGCCGACCAAACCACGTGCACCGCACAACATTTTCCCGGCATTTCCCGGCTTTCCCATCGGAAAGTGCGCTTGTCGCTGATCTAATCAGACGTGCCTCCAATTTGCAGCTCGACAATGGCCAGGTGAAACGAGGTTGACATGAGGCCAACGTCGCCGCCGCCGCCGAGAGGCGACCCCTGAGCACGACGAGTTTCAACCTGACTCCGCCGCCGCTGCCGGCGACGCCGACGCCGACGCCGACGCTGACGCCGACGACTCCGTTGACCGCCGTCGCAGCGATGATCATCATCAGCGACTCGTCGTCGGATGGCCCCGGCAGCGTCTACACGACGGAGGCGTTGACGCAGGCAGGCATCATCTTCTTCATGGGCGTCGGCATCATCCTCACCAACGTGCTCATCATCGCTACATTCCTCAACTTCAGAGGTACGCATCAAAGCGTCTTGTTTTCTTGTCGCTTTAGAGTTCAGAGTTGCACGCACTATGCGTGTTGGGAATTTTGTTAGCGTTTCAACTTCAACTCTTGTGTTCGGAGGTAAGCACCGCGTTGTTCTCTTGAACTTGGACGCCTCGAACAGAGTGGACTTATCAATTATTTGCTTTTCTTTATGCAGAAGTCGGCACGAAGTTCCACAAGTGAGCTGTGTTTTGTGCACTCAGAGCTCTAAGTGCTTGTGCTGTCAATCTCAAGGCTACAACTCTATAAAGTGCAGTTAAAGCAGGGCTGTCGTTAAAGCGGACAAACTTGGTATATAGACGAGTACAACGATAGAGTAGGGAAGGCTTCAGCAAGTAGAAATACTTTGGTGGCATGTAGAACAGCAGAAGAGCTCGAGGACCAAAGTTTGGTACCTTCGAAGGACGGTAAACCTCAAACACCAGGATTGCTCCGTAGTATTCCTCATATGTCATTCGATTTTAATGAAAAAGCTTTGGCAGATTTATTTTATTTTGTAATTTGTCAGTGCCTGAAAAAGATTCTTCGGCATCGCCAATTGTTCCTGCGTGATGTAAAGGCCGGTAAATTCGGTCGCGTCCAAATTATCTATATATTTCTGGCTGCCCATTTCCCTTCTTCGATTCCGTTGACGTCAACAACGTTAGCAGCCCGATCTCGACAAATCTATTTTCTCCTCATATTTCTTTACAAAGCGTCAAGGCAATCGCGTCTTATCAAATGAAACCTCGGCGGGTTCCGAAGCCAAAACGACGCCGCTATATTTGCTTCAACTGGACGTATATCAAAGCGTGTGGGGATCCTGCCCATGCGAGACATGCATTTTTAGGGTCGCGTGAAATTGGGTACAGAGCATTCTTTTGGCGTCTTTCGTCTAGAAAATATACTCAAACTCAAAATTAACTTACTATCTGCTCGCCCGTCTCCGATTTTGATGACTTTCTACATTGCTTGGAAACTTAAGCCCCCTCCCTCTGGACGGACGAGTACGAGCTTACTTTGTCTCCAATTTATCCCTAATCCCAATTAGCGACACGTGGCACTGTTTCGATAAAGCGAGCCATCGGAAGTCGAATCTAGCAGCGATATACCCACAGGCACAAGCACACTTTCACGAGGAAGCAAAGTGAGCCATTAGGAGGCGTGACGAATAGTTGGGTTTGTCCCAACTGCCAACTGCCACGACGTCGTCGCATTCGGCGACGCCTGACACCTGGGTTGACCTAGGCTGATGGGGAATAGGCCATGGTCTTCGACGGGCTATTAGGGAGACCTTGCCAGGCAGCCAGGCAGGCAGGCAGGCAGGCACGCAGGCAGGCAGGCAGGCAGGCAGGCAGGCAGGCAGGCAGGCAGGCAGGCAGGCAGGCAGGCAGGCAGGCAGGCAAGCAGGCAGGGTACAGCTAGGATCGTCGGCCAGCGCCCAGTCTCTGGATGCTGGCGTGGCTCCATGATCAGCTCGGCTCAGACTCGGCGAGGAGATGAAAGCGAAACGGCACGACGCACGGGTGCATATTTTAGGCGACATTAGGCGGTAACTTTCTGAGAAATTGTGAAAATGTGCGCTCCATCAGCAACTAGATGTAATGTGTTTCATGTGTTTCATGTGTTTCTTTACTGGTCGACCACCAGGCTAGAAAGCTCTGATCCCAAGGAAGAACTTCAATAAGAAAATATGTTGCGCTAAAATTAAAGCGTGGACTATTAATAAATTCATATTTTTAAAGATTCGCAATAACCAAAAAAGAGTGGTTCATATAACTATACATAAGAAAAAACTAAGCTTACATAAAGAAAAATAACTAAAGAGTGGCAAGGGCGAGTCACGCGAGCACGTCTCATAAAGTGGCCATGGGGCCTACACATCTCCATTTTTTAATATCGTCGCCAACTAAACGACGCTATCTCTAATAATAAGTGTGGCATTTTTGATTAGTTGCTAATTTGGCTGCGAGAAGCCGTCTCACTTGTCGAGTCTGTTCTGAAAACGCCGCAGACTTTGTGGTTGTAACAATGCGGTGTGGCGCCAATTGTTCGATGTGCCAAATCAAAGAGCCAAATGCTCGGGAATCCCGCGACTGCTGCGCTCGACATTCACATGGCTAATTAATGCCGGGTGCTCAAGCATTCTGTGAAGACTCGCTTTCGATTGGCTTCACCAGGCCAGAGCACAGAGACAAGGAGAGACACAGCCATATTCCATCAAGGAGGCATTGTCGTCTTGATAGACGAGATGGCCCTTGGCTTTGGCACCCCGCGTAACGCATAGCTTGCTTATAAAAGGCCAGCTCACCATGCGAACATTGGAATCCCGGGGTGTTGATTGAAAAATGCTATCAGAAACTCAAAGTGACGGTGTGTGTCTTGCTTGGTGGATTCCGGCCTTGTCAGACTCTCACGATAGCTGCATTTTTATTCTCTTTTTATGTCTATAGAGCAAAATTGGTGCGTCTTTCATGAAGGTTGAATAATGGCGAGGAATATTTTTCACCGGATCACGATTGAAATTCAAGTCAAATCATATACCGTGGATTAAAATGTCTCGTTTTTTCGGCTACTTTTTCGAGCAAACGGCTGACCCAACTTGGACTGTATTTCCAGAGAAAAATAATATTAATGGAAAAGTCTCTGTTAAGGAAAATTTCAGATTTATCAAAATATTCCTCGTTGTTTTCCAATTCCAATCCACAGATGCATTGAGCACAGAATGCTTCAAATTGGCGTGAACATGAAAACAAAAACAATTTTCGTAATTTTGACCTAATTGCGGTATGTTAATGAGGGCAATATGTTCAAGTACAGGAACTACGTATAGGTATTGTTGTCGTTTTTTTAAACAGAAACAATTCACATTGTTGGACGGCTGTCAAGCAGATTCTACGCTAATGAACGGGCCGGTGCCAGCTAGGAAATACAACCGACGCCTGTTGTAATCTAAAATCATCAGCACAGGACAATAGGTTTAGCTGGCACGTGGGTGTCAGGGGGGGGGGGGGGCGAGGGTGTCAGATCATTAACTAAGTGTTGACGCAATTCCACGTGGACCACTACATTAACTCGTAATGTATCAACATTTTAAGTTGGCTGAGACAAATACCGCTGAAATAAATGAATCCTCGGGTATGAAGGTTATTCGAATGCAAACTCGACTGAATAATTTAGAGAGAGGACGAAAGAAATTTATGTCACTGTTATGACACGCTTCTATATCACGCTCATTCTTCAGGTGAACGCGACGCGACAAAAAGAAAATATCACTCGGGCCGCGCTCATATTAGCAGTTTCGCTATCAATTTCTCTGGGTTTTATCTTGGCCAGTTCTGCACTCGACGGCAACGGCGGCGACACTGACATGTCCCTGGTTCCTGTTTCCTCCGCAGGTCGGTCCGACGTGATCAACATCTACCTGATGTCCCTGGCCGTCGCCGACCTCCTCGTGGGCCTTCTCGTCGTCCCGCTGTCCGTCTACCCGGCGCTAGTCGGACACTGGGTCTACGGCGACATCGTCTGCCGCCTGATCGGCTACCTGGAGGTCACCCTCTGGTCGGTAAGCGTGTTCACGTTCATGTGGATGGGCGTGGACCGCTACCTCGCCGTCCGCAAGCCGCTGCGCTACGAGACGGTCCAGACGCGCACCCGTTGCCGATGCTGGATGGTCTTCACGTGGATCTCTTCGGCGATGCTGTGTTGCCCGCCGCTGCTCGGCTTCAACAAACCGCTCTTCGACAAAGACGCGTTCATCTGCATGCTCGACTGGAGCAACATGGCCGCGTACTCGGTGACGGTCGCGTTCCTAGTCCTAGGCCCGAGCCTGATCACCATCATCTACACGTACACGTACATCTTCTCGATGATGAAGAAGCTGCGCTCGGGCGTGCCGATCCACGACAAGGAGTACGCGACCGCCTTGTCGGAGAACCTGTCCAACCCCAGCCACATCATGTCGTTCGTGCTCGTGATGACCTTCTGGCTGTCGTGGACGCCGTACGCGGGCGTCAAGCTCTACGAGTACTTCACGAGCACGCGCTTCAACATCCAGTACTTGCACTTCGGCATCGTCTGGCTCGGTCTGTTGAATTCCTTCTGGAAGTGTGTCATCTTGATCGCGCTCAGTCCGCAGTTCCGTCTCGCGCTGCGCATCTTCTGTCTGACCCTGTGTTGCCGGTACAAGGGTCGTCAGGGCGAGCTCGTCGACATGGACGAGGAGGATTGATCCGAATAAACGCGCTTGGTAGATCGCCATCCATGTCAGGGCGACTGCTAGAGCGCGGGTTCTGATGCCGTGAGATACGGAATCGCGGAACCGGAAAGAAACAGTGTATATCTCGTCAAGAAGAGAGACGTTAGTGGTGTAGAGACACAGTGTGTTCGATGTTGATTGTTAAGATGAGGAGAGCGGTGAGGTGTAGAGAAATAGGGGAGATTTTGCGATGCGTCCACGAGCGGTGTGGTGTCCATTCTCCAATGTTGTTATCGATGTGTTAAACTTATTATAATACGCTCTCAATCAAGATCCACTCAATCTCAAGCTTCTTCGTTTAGGACAGTTAGGATCGGTACTCGCGGCGTCGCAAATGCTCGTTATATTTGTAGTAAGTACCTACGTACTGCGTGTTGAATAGTTTACCCGACTTTAGATCGAATCGAATAGGACGTAAATTCGCATCAGCACATCGCATTGTTGCTTCTAGAACACATTTGTCTTTCGCATACTCAATCGTTTAGATAATGTCAAAATCAAAAATGTTTCTAGTAAGTATACTAATCGTGTCTAAAACTATTAATCAAATTATAAGAAGAGCTCAATATTTGTATGAATACATTCCATGTTAAAATAATATCATTGTTACGGTATGCGAGACACGTGCTAAATGACACTCTTTAGAGGAGGGGTCTAGATTGAGCTTACGTAGAGAGCAGGTGTGCGGCAATAAGCATGATCGTGTATTATGCCATTGTTAACGTTATTTTAGACTAACTGATTGTACCTATGTATTGGCAATCATTACACTTAACTCTTGTCTATCTGTCTGTCTGTCAACTTGACGTCTTTAACATGTATCTCTGTAACGAGAACGAGCTGGTTTCATTGTCTAGGTACTACTGATTTAGCTCGAGTATTTTCACTTCTTCGTCGGTCAATGGATTTTAGATTCAAGCACATATTATTATGGGCACTTTGTGTATTCATCTTCAATCTTCGATATCTGTGAGTTTTCTTTGATGTGCTATATCTGTCAGTCGTCTGTTGTTCGCGAATGGTTTTTTCCGAAAGAATGTTCTGGCTTCTAAATTCAAGATGAATTATTATAAAATTGTAGAACTTTGAGATGAAACATATAGATTAACACAATTTCCCAAATTATGCGGCTGATAGAAATGTTAGAGATTGTTGCCAGTTTATATAGCTATAGGTACGAATTATAGAAATCGTATATTATGTACTAAATCTTCCTGCCGCAATCACAGTATACTTAATAAAACTAAAATGTTAACTTCTGTAAAAAATAACAAAAACAGTAGGTACTAATAACGATTGAATTAGTCAAGCAGAGATATCATGAATAGTTGGCCTACATATTTTAGATTAAAATGACACCAAACAATTTTAGCACATAACAATAAAATAATCACTTGCTATTTTGACGAAAATAAGAAAATGATCACAGAAAAAAATCAATAACAATTTATGAAAAACCTCTTGAAGATGTTAAATGAGCAGACTAGCCCTAGTTTGTCATTAAAAATATGACTTCTACAACTATACTTCAACTTTTTGTCATCACTTTCCACTCTGCATTCTTGGCAGAATCTACACAACTAACTTTAGAAACCAGCATGGACTGCTGCATTGTGTGAAACAGCCCTACCTTGGACAATTCAGTTTTAACCATCAACCCAATTACTTAATGACATCATATAAAGCAGACAATTCGAAAATAAATTCAAAGCCTGCGCTCTGCAGTTAAAATATTGAAACGAGTCTTCAGCGTAACTGGAAACGGCACAAATATCTATGAAAAAAGCGTATCTTTTATATTTCTACTCCGTATATTCTATGACATTATTATTGGCGCGTTAAAATAAGGGATGGCAATTTGTGTTTGCGCAAAGCTGTCCCTTAGCAATCAAGTTAGGCCTAATTCCAGTGAATTACTATGTGTTTAGCGTATTTTATCGAAGATGTAATAGCCAGTTATCATATCTTCTTATTAATTTCTTCTTATTTCACACTGTACCTAATTCCATTGACTTTATTTCTTATTCTTCTGATAATTTCAATGCTCGTTGGGACTCCTGTGTTGTACTGAGCTAGAGACTTGTGCTAGTAATTGTTAAAAATCAAGTCTTTTTGTGATACATTTTAAAACAGCATATTGTTTGATTAAATCAATAAATTATAAAAATTAAGTGTATTTATTGAAATATAGTCAGAGCCCAAAGTTACTAGCAGAGTAATTTAGCAATTGTTAATAGCTGCTATAGTGTGTGTAAGGTATTGTATAAGGTATTGTATAAGAACCCGTCTGCCAGAATACAGGGCTATGCAGCTGATCATATAACATCGACGGCATTACTTTAGAGTTGCAAACTTTGCTGGTGAAATTGCTCATTGTAGGGGCAAATCACTTCTGCTTCTCAATTAAACCAAGACCGTTTCCACCAGAGGCCTATTAGCAATAACAACCATTCATCTGGTCATTTCATTGTCAAGTATATATTACTTTTCCCTATTAATAAAAGAAATTGGTTATTACAAGGTTTTTAAAGTGTGTTTCATTTGTATGACATTCCTAAATTTAGGAGTCAATAATCTAATCACTGCTGGCGGAACAAATGGCACAAGGATGTTGATAAAGAAATAGAATAGAACAGATTTGTTTTGTATAAACTTCATGATTTTATTTACAATAAAAAACGTTACTTTATTAATAGATTAGAATCCTAGACTAATAAATGTATAAACATTTCACATCGGTCCATAATTTTTCTTTGGAAGAGGCATTACAATTCTCAAGACCAAAGGCCTAGATTGTATTTAATTTGATTGTAGATTATTAAGCCATTTTTAAGGAAAAGGAATCATAACAAGAAATATTGCCGCATTAACGAAATAAAAGTAGCGACAATGTCTTTCAATTGATGAATAATGCCCATCGGCAATGACAAAGTATTGTGTTTCCGTTAGCTCAAATGGCCAACTGATGAATAAGGCTGTGGGAGACCGTGGTTAACTCAAAAAATCCCCGGTGCAGACAAACGCATTTGCCAAACGCTACCTTCATATTGCGTGATTTAGTTTACCTTCACTCCTTATCCTTCAAGAACTTTTATCATCATAACATCAGCCATTCCAACTGTGGGAACGATCAAAACGGACCATTTGCCTTCCAGAGGCAGTTAAAACTGAGAGATTTTTACTGTAAAAAGATGTGCATGGACCCCTCAAAGCTAACCGGCTCTTGGAGAGCATGTTTCCAGTCGTCCATTCGTCTCGCCAACATAATTCCGACCAGCAAAATCGAACGGCCGAGAGCGTTTACTTCCGCCAGTACTGCGCAAACTTGTGCAGCTGCTCCACGAACGCAGCCATCACGGCGGTTACGGACAGGTCGAGCAGGTTCTGCATGTGCCTGTCGGCCTCCTCGTCGGTGAGATCAAGACGCAGTTTGTCTTGCACTTTCTTCACCGCCTTGTCGGGCTCCAGCGCGATGTCAGGCACGCTGGCTCCCACCATCAGCGAGAACAGGTTCAGCATCAGGTTGCCATGCCTGCCGGCAACGTTCACTAGGTTTAGCGAGGTTTTACATACCCGTGTATGAAGCGCCGGTAGCGTAGCGCACTGGGGTCTCGGAATGAGCGGAGCGTTTGAAGGGAAGCTAACTTTTTAGGCTGTGAAATGGTGTACCTACCAGAGTTGTTTTTTATAAAATAATTCAATAAAAAAGTTAAGAATTAGTTCTATCTGAGTCCAGGGGCCTGGCTTGGAGCTTCTAGCTTTATGGCCTGGAGATTCAACACAATGTGCACTGGACCATTACTCTTTGCTGTGGACTAAGGAATTAATTTTTTTGCTATCATCTTATAATTAATATAACTGGCAAAGTCTTCCCTGGTTGTGCAGTAAGAACTGATGACATCTAGGTATGTAGGCATCTACTTAAAAATGAATCTGTCAAAAATTGATTAATTGCAAATGTTTTCCTTTGTGTGATTAACAGTGATTAACAAAAAATTATGATTTTTTTCAATCAGGAGACTGTAGGATATTCATATAAAAAGGGCCACTTCAACCACATGGTTGAAATTTTACCCGTACTAAGGGAGCAACCATCGGACTCATTCCATTGTTCTTGCTCCAGACAAACTGCACACAATTCGCACGCACCTTCTCAGCAGAAAGTACGCCGTGTAGCACTGCTTGCGGAACTGCTGGTAGTGCTCGGAGCTGACCCCGCCCATCGCCTCCACCATCTCCTTGCTGAGCTTCATCGGTGGCGGCAGCGGCTTGGGGTCACGTCCGAGGATGTAGCCGAAGTCGATGTGGAACAGCTTGCCCGACGTGGTCAGCAGCAGGTTGTCGAGGTGCCGATCGCCCACTCCGAGCAGGTACGTGATCACGCAGTAGCCGGCTGTGGGCGCCGGCACACGGCATTAACATCTCCTACTGTAGTTTCATTCTTTTCTTAGCAACCGCTTACTGATTTTCAATTATAAGTTTTTTCAGTTATCAACCAAAGAATCAACACTGAAATAGGCTGTTGCCAAAACATGTATTATGCAGACAAGACTAGTAGAAGAGTCCCGTCGGAGCTGGGAACACAGGGAACAGATCGTATTTGCTTCTTCCATTGCAAATAGTAGTAGGCAATGGGGGGCAGGCACACGACTTCAACTTTTACTGCAGTTTCTGTCACGTTTACATGTGTTCAATTTAACAAGTCAGCAAATACCAAGGCTCAGGACAATAGTTTGGGATTTCCAGGCTTCTTTTGATTTACTTTATTGTTCTTTCCGCGACGTCTACTTACCACAGCTTCTCACGTAAGTATCCATCACCTCCGGGGCAATCCCGTAGGGAGCAGACTCCATCGGTGCGTGCTTGCGGAAGAAGTTCTGGATGGTGCCTTCAGTCGCGAGGACCTCTGCTACTGGTATTGACTCGATGAACTGGAGGAATCCTGGAGCCAAAATGTCCATTTCACATGGCTGTATCTTAAATAAATTGGAGCAGTGTACAATAATATGTAGAGTAAAATCAAATTTAATGACAAAATTGACAAGCGCTGGTGTAACTAACCGTGGCGCGTGCTCGTGGCTAGGACCCTGTACGGCGTCAGCTTCAGGTCCAGGTTCTCTTGGCGCAGCAGCTTGTCCATGAGCGTGATCATCTGCAGGATCAGCTGGTCTTGGCGCAGGTCGTCGCCGTGCTTGAAGATGGCGACGTACTCGGTGCCGGTCGTCGTCAGGAAGGTCAGCCGGGAAGGCATCAACGCCGACTTGAATAGGAACGCTCTGCAAAGGAACTCCATGTTAGTAAATACTAGGGCTTCGCAAACGCTCAATCTTATCGCGTTGTAGATGAGCGAACTTATTAAGGGCTTGAGGATAAGATTTAAGACCAACAAGAATATGAAGGTTATTGCACCTAAGACTTCCGCTTGAATCTCGAGGGATAAATAATTAAGAATCGGAAAAAGTTGTCGGAAAAATGCGAATAAAAAATGAACCAGATAAGATATGGATCCAAAAACTTCAGCACAGCTGCATATCAATTTGCTTAATATGTTTCTTAAGTTTGGTGTGATTATATAAATAACTTTTGGCTGTAAAAATTAAGAAAAGTTTTGAAAATTCTGAAATATTTTGTAAATTTTGAATTATTTAGAAACTGTCACACCGACTTTGCTGAAAAAAGCAGGGGGTCTAAGTTGTGAACAAAATACGGTTTCCTGAAATTTTCATCAAAATCGGAGCAGCCGTTTGGCCTGTAGAGCGCGAACAAAAACACATACACACAAAAAAAATAAAATAAAAAACACACAAGTGTTTTTTTTCTCCACTAAGTGAAATTGAAGATTTTGCTTCGCTCGCTACGCTCATCAATCAGCCTGTGTCCCTGCATAGGCGGCTGTTGCTGTTACTATACATTTTATTACAATATTTAACATTTTACCCTTGGCAAGTTGGGCATCTCCATCCCGACATTGTAATGCACTAGTCAGCCGATTTGCAACTTCCTTTCAATGGAAAATTAAAGTGAAATAATTTAATTGGAATTGATGATAAATATTTAAAAGACTTACTTCTCGGGTACAATGCCGGTTATAAAAACTTCTGGATCCAAGGGAAAAGGCATCGGATCAAAGCGTGCAAAGTTCATCTTGAAGGTTTCAGTGTCGGCAAGCAGGGCTTGCAGCCTTTCAGTCTGCGGAACAACAAACATTAAATGCACCACTTAGTTAATCGAGACGTCATATTAAAAGTGCATTCAACTTCAGGGGTTAGGATTTCGAGGAGGGTCAAGAATACTCATAGTTTAGAGTACCTACTAAAGTTATCAATAACGTAAGTCAAGTTGAAAAAAAATCAGTTACGCACCTTTCTTTTTCTGTTACCACTCTCGCTGGCTACCCTCTTCACTAAGCGAACAAGTTTATCAATGAACGTCTGCTGCCGCGAGAGAAAAGCTCGAGCTTTCTGCCAGCTTGGGTCACCTTTGTGCAAAGTCTAGAGAAGGAAAGTTTTGTTACCCTGATATCCCTTGAATATCTGACACAGAAGATATCAGAGATATCATTCACAGAAATACAGGCCACATCATGAAGCTATTAACTATTAAGTCAACTCACTTGTGTAAAGCGTTTGATTACTGTAAGATACATGTCTCGAATGATGCTGTCCTGTTTCACTGTCGGTTCTTGGTCCTCGCATTCTATGAGCAGATACCTGCACAGAAAATCAGTAAAATGCAATCTTTGTTTTACAGTATTTAGTAAAATAAACAACTTTAGGTGACTTCTGCCTGAACTTACCAGTACAGGTAGTTGGCAAGTGTCGGGTTATGGCAAGCTCTGTCGATGAGAAATGTGGCCAAGTCCCTTTCGGTTCCCCGTTCGCTATCGAAGGGCATGGGCTCCAGGACGGAATGAGGAGAGAATTCCGCATCGTTTCCGCTGCTCATGCTCTGCTCCGTGTTAGTAGTGCTCGATGATCTTCGTAGTATCGACTCCGATATCGTGCTGAGGAATCAAAAAACTCTTTTATTACGGTTTATTTGTACCATCACAGAAGATCATTATCAGAAAAAATATATAAAGTGTAGTTCACACTTCACAATATTTGGATATCTATCAAATTCATTTAAATTATGTAAAAAATTGCTTTCAAGCTAAATAAAGATTCATATCATATCAAATTTCCATTGCATTTTTCAATTTTTTTTTTGCGTGTGTTATGCTTATAGTTATGCACAAAAGAATATGAACTTCTTTCAGTGAATTTACTTGCCTTGATTTGTCGTCATGGCCTGTAGAAGTGATCGCTGATCTCAGACTTCCCTGTTTAATTTCCTCTAAGTTTTCGTATTTGAGCGCTTGCACTAATTGCAACAAGTATAAAAGAAGATCCTGGAAAAAAAGAAGCATACATTTATCAAACCGATAGCTAAACGGAATCCTTCCCATGGATATTTATTAAGAATTTAAAGGTTTAAGAATTGGGAAAAAAAGCGCATACAATGATGGACACCGTACATGCAGAGTAATTCAATTCAAAGGACAGGCATTACAGGATCCAGGGCCGGCCCCAGGCATAGGCGACGTAGGGACCGCCTATGGCGGCACAATCGGATAGGCGGCACATTTCGCAGGTAACGATACACATATACTTGGAAACACTTCAGATTTGAAGAACCACGGATTTGTGTTCGGAAACAAATGAAAATTAGCCTTCCCTGAATTTTAAAAAATCGTATTTAAAATTAAATCTAATACATTCATTTACATTTACATTTAATCTACATTTACTTTGAAAAATGGTCCTGTCCACCAATTTTATTGTCGCTTCGTCGAAATTCTTCGAGTAAAAACATGCTCGGCGTGGCGGCGGATAATTAAGATAAAGGCACAAAGCACCGGCGCTCTGAGAACGTATTACTCATAATTCCTTTCGATAGATGGAAATATTCGTCTGTCATTAGTGATTCGTCTTGCACTGGGGTCGGTTTAACTGCAACTTTTCTAAAAGAGCTTGAGAGATGAGATGTGGACTGAATATAAAAAATTGCAGGGGACAGGGAATTACGACAACGGTGCAAATATGAAAGGGAGGCACATTGGAGTACAAAGTCAAATAAGAAGGATGGATTCGCAAGCTGCGTTTGTGCCATGTGGATGTCATTCTCTGAATTTAGTTCTTGGCGATACAGCCAAATCATCAGTTTGGAGTTATGCAGAGGGTGTTCACCCTGTTCTCCTCATCCGTGAATCGTTTGGAGAAATTCAAAGCTAGCTTACATAACAATGGTGAAGGACTGACGGGCAAACCACAATCCACCACACGATGGGAAGCAAGAATGGTGAAGGTATTTCGCTATCAGATCGGCACAATTTGTGACTCCGTCATCGATTTTGACAGTGACACAACACTTGAGGCAGATGCCAGGCTTGAAGCAAGAAATCTCCTCAAGTGCATTTCGAAGTTCCTATGATCCAGAATATTAAAGTTCCTGCATGCAAAATGATTGGAAATTTGATAACAAGGTTACCGTAATTTGACTTGAAACGCGTATCGTGGGGGGCTAGGGCGCCCCTCCCCCCCCCCCCCCCCCCTATAGGCGGCAATTTCTCTTCTCGCCTACACCAGAATTTATCCTTAAGCCGGGCCTGACAGGATCTCTAATAATAAATACACGACTCTAGGCTTGGCTCCCATTATCTTCAGCAGACACCTTCAAGGTCTTCAAGATCTTCTTGCCATACCAGACAAGAGAATTTTTTATATACCTACCTACAAGTCGCAAATACTTTAATGACACACTCTCCGCTTATAAATCAATTGATAGGTGATGTAACCTGTTCTTCTAGAAATTGAGACCTTGATTTTTCCATTCTACAATTTAATTTTTAATTATTTATCTATATTGATCAGAAATTCAAAATAAATAGAATTGAAACAAATTAAAAATCAATATAAAAACAGCCACGAGCCTTCCAGAAAAACTATTTGACTGGGGTGTGATGACTTTTAATAAGCCAGAGTCTTTACTCTGCGAAAACAATAGATTTGTCAGGCATTCATACATAATTTTGAGTGAAATCTTAGAATGCGGGACATTGGTCACATGGGACTCCGGACTAATGACTGTGAACGCCGGCGTGTGTCGGCAGGAGGCACCCACCTCGTCGGGTGCGTGCTCCAGCCGCTGCACGGCGTACCGCCGGACCGACGGGTGCTGGAACGCCGGGCCCAGCAGCTCCAGCGCATCCTCCACCGCCATCGGCGTCCACTGGCGCAGCAGGTTCAGCGCCTGGCGCGCCTCCATCGGCAGCTCCCAGTTGACGCACTTCAGGAACTTGGTCAGCGCCTGGCAAGAAAATGGATTGTCATTGCAAGGATTAGTGAAAATCATGCATGGATGGAATGGTCTGTTGCAATGGATAACAACTTTGATATCGTCCAACTTTTATATTGATGGATCACAGAATTGAAGAAACTAAAATATGATTCAGAGAGCTTCAAAAATCCACTTTTAACTTCCTTGATCGACCATAAGCAAGTGAAAAACAACATAGCCACATGGTCGATGACCACAAACGCTACCTGTCAATCACAGGCAATTCTGGTACCTGAGGTAGAAGCACTTGTGATAAGTTGAATAGATAAAATAAAGCAAGTAATATAAGCAAGAGAGCAAAAGTTCAGTACCTTCTTCTGGTTGCTGAGGTAGAAGCGGAACTTCCAGACAAGGTCCTGTTCCTCAGCAGCGAGCGTCTTTGTGGGCGGGTAGAGGATGATGGTGTGGAGTTGATCTCGAACGCTTGCGTTGGGCTTGGCGTCCTTGTCGGACATCCCGCTGCGCAGCCCACGCGCAAGCTTGTGGTGCTTGCTCTCCACCAGGTTTTCCTGCGACCAAAACAACACTTTCAAATGCTTGTTCTAAGACAGCATCATCTGCATCAGTGCTAAAGCCATGGCGGCTGGTAAAGAACAGTTAGATTGTAACCTTTCTTCTATTATTTGCTCATGTTTTAGAGAATTGGTAAATAAAAGATATTATCTTTAATTTTTTTCCATTCATCAAACATAACTTACCTACAGGTGCTGGTAACAAACTTGAATACTTGGGGAATTGGGCCACAAAGTATACCACAAACTACCACAAACTACTCTCTCATGTAGAATGCGGCAATGAAGCAACTTTTAACAATAACTGTTCTATTCTATTTCTATCAATCTAGGACCTACCTGAAGTATTTCGTGATCAGGTACAGTTACAATGTCGGCCAGGGCACGGAATTGGTAAACATCATCGCCGTCTCCGTCATAAAAAATCACAGAGTACTGAAAAATAAAAACATAATATTCAACATGGTTATTTCATTTCAGACAAACATGAGCTTGGCATAGAAATGTGTACATACCACGTGTCCTTCTTGTTCAACCACTGGGAATTCCACCATCAGGTAAAGATATGACGAACTTTTCTTCTCTTTCTCGTTAATCATCTCAATCTCTCGGAATGTGAGTCGATCAAGCCAGTCTACTTTTGTCATGTGACCGTTCCGATGCTTTTTAGTGAGCTAATAAATCAAAGTTCATTTAGTTGATTTGAGTTGGTCAGTTAACTAATACAAGCTACAATTGAAGTCAATTGAGAAACACACCTTTGCCAGTCTCTGCATTTGTTCCTTGCCAATATCTCTAGTTTTTCCTGGAGTTGTACTTGGTGAACTTCCATCTGCTTCAACGTCAGGCCAAACTCTCAGGTCAAGCATACCCTGAAAATTGTTATATATTATATTTATATGTAACGTTTTGAGAAAATGAACCAAGACATTTTCTTTTCAAATGCAATCAATCTTGGCATCTTGTTTGTTAATATATACCTGTCTGAAGACTCCACGTTTTCCAAATAGAGACACAGTTGTAGCACCAACAGGCTTCAGCTGCGAAGGCCCAGTGCAATCATAAACCGTGAGTGCCAATTGGGCATTGCGGGGAAGGTCACTGAATGACACAGGCAAGCTAAGCCACTCATTCCAACTATAAAAATAAAAGAAATATCCAAAATGTTATAAGAATACCTACAATAATTGATAAAGAACTTTATTACTGGACTACTTGCTTCCATCGGTTCGTGAATGATTTGTACGACGTTGACACCGGCAAAGCAATTGGACGCCCGTCCGCATATATTTGGCATACAACTTTTAAGTCTGCACAGTCACTTTGATAAAGACCGGAATATTGGATCATGGGTTCAGCAAGGAGTTGATCATATTCGGGCTTCTGTCGATGGCCTTCTAAGGTTCCTCTGTAACCAAACAGAAATTTTGAAGGAAGGAACAACATTGAGACAGATTTAGTGAGGGACCTTTCTACTTACATTTTAATTTGTATCCTAGTTTCTAATGATGAACTGTACACATAATGGAACTTATCGTCCAATTCTTCCATCATTAGATATATTATAGTTTTGTGATTTAACTTGCTGATCACATTCAATAAGTTTCTATAAGTGTGCCCTCGAAACGTCAAATTGAGCAGTTCGCCATTGGTCGGAAAGAACTGTCAGCTGTACGAAATCGAGCAATACGATTGGGCATTGAATTAGCCGAAATTATTTGAATAAGTTACAATATGCAAATCATTGTACACTATTTGCTTATTTTGCACTATGAATGTAAATTTCTACGCTCACTTTGAATTTGATGAATATTTTTCTTCATCTTCTTTGATAAGATTACTGCTGCAAATATGACGGATGTCCTATAAGTGCACAGCAATGATCTCGGAAAATTATAGCAAATAGTAAGATGTTCAATGGACATTATTATTTATTTATCACCAGCTGTGTACAAATTTCAATTGTATTTCTAATCAAGACTATGTTCTGATTTCTGAATGCAATTGTCATTTGCAGATTCGTCAGCTTGGGATGGCAACTTCGGGTCAACCTTCCATCACCCATCTCGGCTGCATCGGGAAGAACTGGCCAGTCGGAATGGGGTAAGACAAAAAATACTTTGTCGACATTCACTGTTATTTTTTCGTGCGAAGAAGCATTTTCGTGATCGAGACAAACAATAATTGCTTATTCTTTGGCAGAGTTCACCATCCCTTTTGTTGGCAGCCGTGGGACTGCTTTTCATAGGGCTGAGAAGAAAAGAAGATAGGACTCTAGCGCACGGCAGACTTTGCCATTCATCTCGAATGCTGCTGGAAAATAACAGCGAGAACAACAGCAACTTTGTTTTTCAAGGGATAGAGAAAAATCAAAATGTAGTGCAGGAAACATAGTTTGACTGGTTTGACAGTAAACTGCGTCAATTGATTTGTGTTGATGGCGTACGAGAAGTAAAGAAACTTGCATTGCATGGGGGTCTGAGGGCATGGACTTAAGGGTGGATACTATGGGGGGTGGGTACCAAGGGGGTGGATACTAAGGGGGGTTGGTGCCGGTGGGTTTAGTTTTTGGGTGTTGGCAATTTTTGCAATGTATTTTTTTATTACTTCTCTGTTGTTTCACACATGAATTAACATCAGGTATATAAGACAATAAATTAATACTATGACTTGTTGTTGAAACGTTTTTGCAAAGTTAAGTAGATTTTTCACAGTCCCTTAATTTCAATCTTATATGTATTACGTATCAATTTAAAAATGTAGCTAAGATTATGGTTGAACATTCTCAGTACCAAATTCTTTGCAGTTCCAAAAACCAACTCTGGAGGCATTTTGTGAGGCTGCCCGACCGAGGTTTTTCATGGTTTCCCTCGGCCTTTCAAGCAAATGCTGGGCTAGAATCAATGCAGCTATACACCTAAAGGCTGCTGCTTTCAATCACAACGATGCTTTCTTGTGACACCGGCCATGACCTTCCGTCTTACAGAATACCTTATTGTGTCTACAATTCAGGTTTATTACGACCAACTCGTGCACAATTAAACATCAATATATTTCTTATAATAATATGTTCATATTTTTTTTACTTATGGGAAGGCATATAAATTAATTGATTGCTATTGCTTTTTATTATTATTCTTGTTGTAACCAAAACATAAATGTCAATATATTATGATAAATCTTTCATTTTCCTTACACATTGCTTCTACATCCTTTCATACACCGCAGGTATCTGGTACGGTGACCATGTAAGCATATAGTAGGATGTAAGTAAAATTTACCTTCTTCTTGGCTGTAATATATATTTTTCTAATCCAATTATGGCCATCTGACTATAAAAGCTTTGTTTTCAGCTCTATAAGTAATTCCTAATAATATGTGTAGTGAATTAACAAAATGTTTATGTCTAAATTAAAAAACTATAAATCTTTGCATGAAATCTAGCTTATTTCTTTAAAATTTTTCTGCCGCGCCATAATGCCATTGGACACTGACAGGCTGACAGCTGCTGTGGGCAGCTGTGGCCTATTCTGGGGCTGACGTTTCTGTCAAATCTGTGCTGCAAGAATTTTAAATAAATTTAAGGTATAGGATGGTTTATTTACATTTTCCAACAGGACCTACGGAAGAAGAGTTGATGCTCCAAGCAAAATATGCTAAATTAAAGAAAAAGGTTGGTAGATTCTATAAAAAACTAACAGTTAAATTTAGACATTTTGATGCCAATGCATGAACAATAATAATATGGTTTGTAGCAATTGTAGTGACATCCAACATAAACAATACGGCTCCAGTTATAATAGTGTATGACAATACATTATTAGTTATTTAATGCAGATGCATGCGTTACTTTCTTCAGAAAAAGGCTGTGCAGTCATTCAAGACCCCCCGCGTCGAACCCGAGAGAACACCGCTAACCCCAAAACGACCCGCAGAGGGCAGGGACGCCCGAGAAGTTGCCAAGAAGCTCTTGAAATCGGGGGCGATCACAGCAATCTCAAAAACTCCTAAACGACCTGAACAAACAGGGTTCAAACGTCCAAGGGGCCTAGAACGCAAGCTTTCCGCACCCGAGCGGACAGTCAGCGGCTATCAGCCGTTCTGTGTTGCTCAGCCCGAAGATGTTGTCGCAGACAACAGACCCAAAGTAAAAAATCTGTATGAGAGTTTTGTCTCGGCTAGAGACAGGGAAGAAAGAGGTATGTTAATATTTCTAGGGTGAACCGGCTTGACTTAGCTTGTAGTAGTACGGAAGTTTATGATTCTTGCCTTGTCTCCGTTACTATCATACTAATTTAATACTATACAGTGCTTAAGTTTTAATGAAAATTGGTGGTATTTCAGGTATAGTACAAGGAGAGAAGCAGAGGGGCCCAGTTGGTGCAGAAAAACCTCGATCTGGCAATACTATCTTTGTATCTGGGTTCAAAATAACAGAGGACTATTTGAAGAAAGCATTTATGACCTGCGGCAACATTGTGAACGTAACAATGGAAATTGAAAAGAATCGAGGCTTTGTCACGTTTGATAAGACAGATGCTGCCGACAGAGCCATTAATGAGGTATTGGTTCCTGCTAATTATATACATATTATTTGAAGAGACTTATTCATTCCCATATATCCATTTCCATTCCTTATTGTTAAGCAAGGTGGTAGTAAACATTAAAATAACCTGGTGATCGAAAAATTGCTTGAAAGTATGTATGCTAATGTCCTATTCTGCTCTTTTTCTTTGTTATCTCTTGAATAAAATACTCTGCCGTTATGAGGACGTAGATTTACGAGCCTTAGATACAAACCATGCTGAAATCTGCCTGCTCCTTTGCCATCGGCTGTGACTATGTTTCTAAACTTGCAGATTGACGGCAGTATGGTCTCTGGCATTCAGCTCAAAGTTTCGTTGGCTCGGAGGCAGCCTGTCATTCAGCCAATCAATGATGCATCATCGTCTTCGACTTGGTCCACCATAGGCAAGTGCATAGTACAGAGCTTGAAAGCTGCAGTTTTCACTAAAAAAAATCCTTTAGCCTTTGAAGAACATCAGATATTTTCTGTTTATTGACAGGAGTGGATTTATAGATCATATAAAATTGTAGGATGCCAGGCAAGCATTGTTAGAACAAATAAATGACTAACTAATATTTTTTATTTTTATTGGCCTTGAGAAAATAATGGTAGAAGACAAGATGTGCCTACTAGGCTAGTGAGTAGTGCTAGCATTAAATTTAACTTGAATTTAGCCAATATTTGAATTTTTGATCTGATTTACAAGTTAGTATCATGAAGGTTCTAACTTGAAAATGTACATATTATATTCTTTCAGCGGCCAGCCATTCCCAGAAAGGAAGCCATAAGGACAAACGGGATATGGTGACGTACGAAGAAGACCTGTTCGATTGATTTGAGCCAGTTGCCAACTTGAGGCTAGGCAACCATTCTATAATTTAGCAGGTAAAACTATACTTTCAATAGTTTTCAAAATCAAATAGGTCTGTATCTTCAAAATTCTAGTGTGATAACATTGATATTGATGCATTTCATAGTAACAAAGAGATCTTTCATATCTATCTTTCTAAAATAAAATCCCTATTTAGTATTTATCCTTTTTTTTTCATAGATTTACAAATCCATACAAATTTGCATATGTACAGCTATCAATGGCGTCAAAATGCGCCTGTGGTAGATGGAGTTTTCATGTCAAAATATGACCAGGAATGTGATTCTGTAAATTTTGAAGGAAAGATATCATGATAGCATCAGATCTCATCTCATCTCATAAAAAAAAATTAAAGAATCATATTCCAGTAAGTTGTGTAGACTAGTCCATTTTCAATTCAATTCCAATTTCAGACATGACATTTCTAAACCTACGAACTTATCCCGGTGACTGTCTTAATCCACTTAAGCGACTGAGAGATGGACGTGAAGGCGGTCACTTCGGACATGAAGCAATTGCCCATGTACCCGGGCGGCTTGAATGAGATGCTGACGACGCCGCGGAGGTAGTACGCCCCGAAGAGCGTGTGGTTGAAGACGAGCCCGCCGCCCGAGTCTCCCTGACAAACGCTGGTGTTCTGCGCGGTGAAGCCCGCGCAGAACTTGTCGGCCGTCATGAGCCTCTTCATGTCGACGTCGACCTTGTCGAAGCACGCCCCGCCGTCCATGTAGGGCAGTTCGACGTAGCGGAGCACCTCGCTAATCTCTTCGTACTCGGTGTAGCCCCAGCCGGTCACCTGGAACCGCCGCCGCCGCCGCAAACATACTTTCATCAGTTTCACCGATCGTTTCAACTCCGGGCCTCTTGCCGGTTTCCTTGAGAAACATACCTTGTTTCGATTTATTTCTATCCTACGCACAGTGTTTGACCAGTTTAAAAACGACAATAAACCGAGTAATTTTTTGTTGATTAATTCGATTTTTGTTGATTAAGTCTTTGTAGTTGTCTTCAAGATTGTAAAACTTGGACTCCTTATTACTTTCTTAAGACTCCATGTCCTTTCCTAATCTTAGCACGTAAGTTTTTAGAAAAACTTAGGCTCCTCTTCTTACGAATTGTCTTTTTACGTTGATCAAACGCACAAGTGGGTACCTACTTGACTATAACTTCTAAAAATGAGCCAGCGGCCAGAATACGATTGTATGGCGCAAGTGTCGTAGCAGTTTGTCAATTCGTACCGTTCCCTTGCTCCCCTTGTGCAGCTGCATCTCCTCGAACTCCCCTCTCCAGTCGACGCAGGCCACGTTGACCCGGGCGTTGAGCGCGGCCTCCTCGCGGATCTCGAGCACGGCGATGTCGGACTGGAAGTTGTTGCGTCTGCCGCGGTAGTTAGGATGCACGTTGATGGCTGCCACGTCGTGTCGCTGGACCAACCCGTCTTGCCTCGACCACGCGCTGAACAGCTTGCCCAGCGCCACCTTGTAGATGCTCGGAGCCTTGGGCTTGATGGCCGAGTCGTCCCACACGCAGTGCGCCGCTGGACAGAGGCAGCCGATTGGTCACCAGCACTATTTGCTTACTCGTTATCATGGAGATTTACCGTTGTCGACAAACTACTGTTAAAATGTTGATTTTCTTTAAAATCTTCAACTTTAATTCTTATGGGTAACATAAGAAATGAATGATGTGCCTCTCATTTTGAATGCAAAAGAATATAATTACTTTTTTTCTGATACGTTGCCTACTGATAAACTTTTTTCCTTGCCAAATGACATTCTTCTTGTGTCTTATTGTGAAGCATGCCTACAAGAGTAATATAAAGGCCTACCCACAATTGACATAAGCATAAGCACATCGTTGTCTCACCCGTCACGATATGTTTCCGAGAAATGAGTGTCCCTCCGCAGTCGAGAGTGTATGCGTTGGGTTTCCCCAAGCTTCTGTACAAGCCGACGTGCCAAGGAAATCCCAGGAATTCCTCTTCGTCCACGTTGCTTACATCTCCATGCTCAAAGCTGTATTTGACCACGGTCGTTCCCTGAGCCAAACCCAGCGTTTCCCTCGGCTTGGCCGGAGTTAACAATAGCATGCCGCCGCCAATTCTGATATTGGCATCGAAGTCTTCGTAGTCGCCGTCAAGATTGTAAAACTTGGACTCCTCTTCGTACGAATCGTCGAGAGATTGAGACTTGGCAACCGCTGGCTTGCAGTCTGGAACGTTACAGTGGCAAGCATTGGTAGCGATTTGGTTTTAGGTGTGATGGACCTGTGCCCTTCATCTGTGATTTTCAATTTAATTACCGTTTGGAGCTTGACAGTTTTTTCCAGCTCTCACTTGATTTTTCTTTGCTTTTGGTGCTTCCCTCTTCTTGATTTTATGCTTGTAGTTGAAGTCATATTTGGTCAACACCCGATATCCACAGTCTGAGGGAAAAAATCAAATAAGAATTGATTTTTTTTTCAAGCTGAATAGGGATGTCTCGTGTTATACAATAATGAATAAAACTACATATTTGTTGTTGCACACGGCTACTTGGCGCCAGAAACCCGACAACATAAAAACCATCAGCCAAACAATAAATTTGGCTTGAATTAACTTATAATTTACATGGACAGGGTAGCCGATACTCTAAAAAAATGTTCGCAACCAAACTGCTCAACTAGACTGTAGGTACATTAAATGCCGTCGAACGCAACCCAGCAACGCTGGTCCCCATTAAACCGCTAAACCACGCACTCGGTTTGACATCCCCGAGCTTGACAGTTGCGTTGGCGGTGCGAACTTCCAGCACCACGCTGCATCGCAGCTCCTTGTTGGCGACGTCAGCGGTGATTTCTTTGACGAGGTCTTGCGAGACGGTCTGCTCTTCCCACAGCCAGCGGTAGTCAGCCTTGCCGTGGGGCGTGTCGTCGATGGGGTCTTCACGCAACGTGGCGCTGCCCAAGTGCCAGGTGATAATCGGCAGCGGGTAGACTCCGCGCACCGTGCACTTGGCCATCAGCTTCTCTCCGACTGCTAGTTGCTTGTTCTTCACTGTCAGCTCCACCACTGGTTGGCGCACTGAAATATCGTTACCGTTTCTTTTAGTTGATTGGAGCATTCACCTCGACAATTACAGAATTATAATTGAAATGCATTGATATTTATTATTTTGCATTTCCTTTGTTTCCGTCATATCTAGGACATTGCTAACTTTTGTCAGCTTTGCAGAGAACATTAAAAAACTAATTAGCTGGGTTACTGTCGCTACCATACTTAAACATTTCCTGACCTTTGCACACAGCTATTTCTGTGAGCTCAAAGATTTGACATTGATGGTAATCAAACCAAAACATTTGATTTTTGCTCATTATCGTGATTGGAATTGATTTGCGTGAAATTTATCCTATAAGTTATCCTATCAGTTATAGACTATAACTAACTACATATTACATTACAATCAAACAATATTTTCAATTCCTATACAGGAGCATTGAAAATAATATCTCCTAATTTCCAATTCTTTCCGATATTGACATTGACTTGGTTGTTTGCTGGTTAAAACTTGGCAACACGTTACCGGCGACTCGTAGAGTGATTGCTCGGTACTGTTGGCTGCCTCTAGACATGCCGTTGCACCAGTAAACCCCACTGTCAGCATCGGTTATGTTGATCAACTTCACTCCGCAATGTCCCTTCTCGAGGCCACGTCCAGAGTACTGGTAGTGGCTCGTTTCCTTGGACATGTGACCCTGCAACGCAGAGTTTACGAAAACATAAAAAAAAACTAGTATGCCAGTACATTCAATCATTTTGACGTTGGATTGTAAGGCTAGTTTCTTGTGACTTTGTGGTGTCTAACCTTGTGGAACACCACCCAGCCAACGCTGGGCAGCTTAAACGAGCACTGCGTCAACGGTTTGTGGTTGGTCGTGAAGCACAACAGATGGACGTCGCTTCCCGGCTCCAAAACCTTGTATCGAGGCTTCGACTGCATCTTGAAAGGCTTCAGATCTGCAATTTACACAAGAATAATACACATTTAAATCATTTTCAACATTTTTCTAGTGATTTTTTTTCCTAGTCCCAAAGATTGCTAAGTGCCAGTTACACTATTTGTGATTTCTTAATTCTATCTTTGTCAGACAAGTAAACGCAATTGAGGAAGGAGGCGGCACAGCATTGCAAAACTGGGAAACTAAGCGGAAACCTAGCATTCAATAACCCAATCGCACGTTAACAACATTGAAATGGTTTTGCCGTTACCGTCCACCGCCAAAGTCATGAAATCCTGCTGTCGGCTCCCGAAGTCGGCCTGTGCCCTGCACCCGATGAGGTACAACCCGATCTCCACCTGGTCCAGCGTGATGCCGCATTGCCCGTTGGCCAGCCCCGTGCCCGTGTACTTGGCGACAAACAGCTGCTTGTCCCCGCGCTTGGGAATCACCGCCAGCGACTGCTTGCCCTCGCTGAAGTCCATGTCGGTGATGACCCCGCCGTCACCGACCTTGAACTGGCAGTCGGTGAGCCGCACGTTGGCTCGGCACATGACGGTGATGCTGCCGTTGGGTTTGATGTGGCCGACCGCCGGCTTGATCAGCATCTGCCACGGCTCCGACGCTGAAAAACCGGCCAATGTGCTATGTGGTCTATGCGTCGCGATATGCGGCCTGCAATTCGCGGGGAGCGAATCAAAGTAAACATTGTCGATGTCTAGGATTTCATCCAGATTTTTTAAAACTCCCTCAGCAGTTTGTCTAATATTTCAATTAATCAGTTAGTTTCATTGTGAAAGCTCGATGTTGATACATTACTTTTTCCTGATAAGTATGTACTTACAACTGGCATGGATTATCAGAAAACATGTCACTATCACGAAAATAAGTACTCCACGGAACATCACTCTGTACATCACATGAAAGCTCTGATGTACGTAGTGAATGTGGTGAATGCTACACAATATTTCAATGCCATTGAAGATAGTTAATTTTATTCGAACTGAACTTGATGACCTTTCAATTCAGTGCCAAATATGAAGTAATGAGGTCAGCAAAAAACTTTTCTTCTACAAATCAGTTATGGATTTCAAGGATTCAAGGAATTGGCCCAAAAAAAGAAATGGGTGTTGGTTGAAAAACCCTCAATTATGATTTATGACAGAATGTAAAAAGTAACTGATTTTTGTAATATTTTTCATGGGGTTTTATTTACATTAAATCTAATTAACTCTAATTAATTAGACTACATCTCAGATATATACTCAAGCATAATCAACAATAAATTAACAAGTGTGAAATGAAACACATAAAATCTTATGAAAAAAAAAAACTGCGACAACCTTTAAGTCAGGTCGCGCGTCAAACAGCATCCGCCTCGTTCACGTCACTCGGTCAATTATTCGGCGGATTAAAGTAGTCCCAGTGGTGATGATGCAACGTCTTGCCCGTGCCGTACCCCATCAGGATCAAGCCGGCTACCAACACCAGCAAGATGCAGATCGCCGTCTGCAGCTCCCTCCGCTTGTCCTCGCCCTCGAGCTGCGTGGCCGTGTAGCTCAGCATTGACCTGACCGCCCTCAGCGAGGAGCCCTGCACAGCAGCCACCAGCTGCCTCCCCAGCTCCCCCACCGTCGGCTCCCCCGACGTGGACGCCTCCCCGCGCGCCTGCCGCCTCGGCACGAACGACACGACCTCCTCCTCCTCGTCGCTGCTGTACCGGGACACCGGCTTCGCGACGTGGTGTCGCCGCCGCCGGTGCGACGCCGGCACGAAGCTCACCATCTCTTCCTCGGAGTCCATCTCGTCTTGGTGACGCGGCCGCGGCGGGCGCATCGACGTCGGCACGAACGAGTACAACTGCTCGACGGGGACGTGCACGGCCGACGGGACGCTGGCCGGGGGCGCTGCTGGTTCCGCGGGTGCGGGGGCGGGTGCGGGGGCGGGGGGCGGGGGCGTCGGGGCGGCCGGCGTCGGGCGCGGGAACGCGTCGTAGATCTCCTGCAGGAAGCCGGGCGGCAGCTCGATGCCGTTGACCATCAGCTTTCCCGAGCGGCTGGTGAGCTCGGCGACCGACATGGACACGCCGTCGATGTCGGACACGAGGATCTTGTGCGCCGAAACCTCGCCGACGTTGAGCTTCTCGACATCCAGCTCGGCCACCTGAAGCCGCGTCGCCTTCAGCTCGATCACCGTCGTCTCGTCGGGCAGGATATACACGGGCACCTGGCGCTCGATGATGGTCGTCGTGTTCGTGGGAGGCGGCGGCAACGCGGGGGCGGCTGCGGCTGCTGCTGCTGCTGCTGCTGCTGCTGCTGGCTGCGTCAGCTCGACGGCTGGCGCTGCTTGTGCGACGGATGCTGCTTCAATCACTGGTGCGGGTTGTATCACTGGCGCTGGTTGAATCACTGGCGCTGGTTGGATAACAGGTTCTGGTTGAATCACTGGCGCTGGTTGAATCAAGGGCGCTGGTTGGCTAACAGGTGCTGGTTGAATCACGGACGCTGGTTGAATCACTGGCGCTGGTTGGATAACAGGTTCTGGTTGAATCACGGGCGCTGGTTGAATCAAGGGCGCTGGTTGGCTAACAGGTGCTGGTTGAATCACGGACGCTGGGACAACTGGCTGAGCAACTGGTGCTGTACGAATGTCTGGTGTTGACTGAATAACTGGTGGTGTTTGGGCAATTTGGGCCTGCTCAACGACCGGCGCAGACTCTACTGCAGTTGCTGCCTGAGCAACTGGTAGTGTTTCAACCGCCGGTGCTGCTTGCGCGGCGACCGCCGCCGGCTCCGCGACGGGAACCGGCTCCGCGACTGGACGCGGCTGCTGCCTGACTTGCGACGCCTGCGACGTCCGCTCCTCCTCCTCCGACGTGGTCCTCGCAAGGCGCACGTCGGTGTCCGGCGTCTCGGTGCACGCGTCGGCCTGCGCGCGAGGCTCCTCATCGTCCACGTCCATGCAGAAGTCTTCGGGCAGCGGGTCGGTCTGCGTCGCGATCGACACCTCCTCTACCTCCACGTCGCCGCTATCCGGCGCACGAAATGCCCGCTCCTCGTCGCGAAGCCGCGAGCCTCCACGCGAGCCACCGCGCGAGCCACCGCCGAACGACACCTGCTCGCCGCCCTCCTTGTTCGTGTAGAACACGTTGTCGCTGAGCGCGCCGAGCGCGACGCCGACCTCCGCCGCCTCCACCGCCTCCTCCTCCTCCTCGACGGCGTCCTCTTCCCACGCTGGGTCGGTCGACCCTTCGCGCGTGCCCCGTCCTTTGCGCGGAGGCCGCGGCGGCGCTGGTAGCGGCCGCCCCTTCATCTTCTCGATCACCTCACCCGAGCTGAGGTCGCGGTTGCTGCCGTGCGCGTCTTCGTGCACTGACCGGCTGTAGTCGTCATCGAGGTCTGCGCGTGCGCGGCGCAGCGTGCGCTCCCTGCGCGCCGGCCGCGACGGGCCCAGCGTGCTATAGTTGCGCAGCGGACGCGTGGGCGGGCCCGCCTTGCGCGGCAGCGAGAAGAAGCGCTTCTTGCGCGCGGGTGGCGGCGGCCGCGGGGGCTTCGGGCGCGAGGCGCGCGCAGGCTTCGCGGGGTAGATCTTCTCGACGGTCGCGTAGCCGCCGGTGTCGCCGAGGTCGAGGTCTTGCAGCTGCACGGTGCCGATGCGCGGGAACGACTCGGTCGGCGGCGGGTGGGTGTCGAAGTGTTCGGAGGGCAGCGAGTCGGCGCCTCGGGACGTGCCGTCGCCGTCGTCGGGCAGGGACGGGACGGAGGGGCCGCGCGACGCGTGGCGCCGCCCGCGCCGCGGGGCGACCGGGGGGGAGTCGGGGGCCTGGGGGATGATGTAGTCGGACTCCATGTACTGTGCAAAAATCTGCTAGGACAAACAAAACGAGTAATTAGTCTCGTTTTACGTGCATTTCATAGAAAGTGATGGAAAAATAGTTTGTAAGGTTTTCTTGTAGATTTATGGTATACAAGACCCTTCACAAGGCTATGGACCGAACTGTGTATCTTAAGTCAACTGGTCATCACATCGGCAGAAGATAGTTCAAATGCAACATCCCTAATTATTAATATTGGTGACTTAACTCTTAAGTCTCAACTTAATAACAAAATATGTGGAAAGATAATAGGAAGAAACTCACCTCTTGGTGCACATGCTTCCCGTCGGCTTCGTGTTCGTCCGTCCAGTCGTGTTGGTCGTGGTCGTGGTCGTGGTCGCCGTGGCCGTTGGTCAGCCCGTTGCGGTACACCTCTGGCACCTTCTCGCGGTAGCTGGACTCCGGTGCCGCCTCCTGCCGGCTGCGTCGCACGCGCCTCGGCACCGTCGGCGGCGTCGCCTCCACCGACTCCTCGTCCTGCCACTCGTCGCGGTCCAGCTGGTTCCGGTAGTTCTGCTCTTGCTCGTAGCCACCCTCGCTCGGCTGCGTGATCAGGAACGTCGGCTGAGCCACCTCCTGAGGCAGAACGACGGGGTTGAGGTCCGGGATGCCAAACAGGCGCTGACGACATGAGCATCAGTATTAGTTTGACGGGATGTTTTACGAACGGGCAAGGGGAATTGTGGCTGGGGGGTTGACCGGGAATGGTTATCAAGTGGGCGTATGGTGCAATATGGCGTTGCTTCATTACTCTACACGCTAACTGTGGCTCGTTACTGTACGGTCAAAACCTCGTTATAGCGGTTTGTGCCGTTTAAAGGGGAATTTACCTCTTAAAATTACTTTTTTCCATCGATTCTGAACTACAACATGAGTCTTGACACTCCCATGGACTAGGAATGGCAGAAAAGGGTGATTTTTTAAAAAATATCGAAGTTTTCGGTGATTTTGCGCGGCGAGAATTGTCAGTGTGCTGTATTTTCTCTTCGTACAGTCGCTCGGTTTAGCCTCTCTCTCTAGCACGTGTCTTTCCTCCACCTCTCCTCGCAACCTGCAAGGCCAGCCCGGCACCAGCGTGGCTTGCAAAGCTCTCGCTTCCCCTCGTTCGCTGCGACATACGCACAACGCTGCTGTGTGCATGCTTGCCGGGAACCTTCTACCTTCTTTGCCTCTACCCTGTGCACTAAATAGAATTATTAATACGTGGGATGAATGGTTCGTTAGTTTTATGATTATAACTCGTGAACTTTTAAGTCAGGAATCAGAAGTCAGAAGTCACGAAATTTTAGTGTGCATAAATTTGCTGGTATAGGTAGTACAAGGAAAAACAGCGTATTGGCCGGCGATACATAACACCAAATATCTTACTCAGCTAGTCATACGCCATAGTCATACGTAAATATCTAAAAGGGCTAGTAGTAGTAGTACTACTACTGCTAGCCCTTTTAGATATTTGATTTCACTTTGCAAGATTGCTGGAATACTATAATGAATCAGGCGAAGCTATCGGGAGTAGCAAGAAGCGTAATTTTTTTCGTCGTAGCCGAGGCGATGTTAAGAAATACATGTGTAAACAAAAATGTCACACAGGGTGGCATTTTGCTATCGTAGTTTAAGATTATTTGTGACTAGTGGCCAGTGTCAATGCATGTGTGCGAGCGATAGGTGTATAACACAGTGTACAGTGCATGCTACAACACACACACACAGCGTGGATTGCGTTACAACGAGCAATTGTTCCCAATATCTTCTTTGATGACTTGACACTGATCTCGCGTTCGGCTTATTATCCTGGTTGGTGATTAGCTAAAAAGTGGACATATGTGTGATGATATAAAATAATAGCTACGATTGTGACATTTTTGGATTACGTTTATGTGTCAGGCCTGTAGGCTGCAACCTGCAGCCTGACTATGTCTGCGTAGCCAACACTCTCGGTTTCAGTTGGCATCACCACCTCACATTCATCGCATTTACACCAACCAAGCACATCAGTTGTATCTAGTACGTCTTCATTTGACACATCGCTTAATTTTTCTATCGCAGTCAATTCTTCCTCCGAATATTCAGGTTCGAACATATGCCCAGCGATAGCTTCGGCCATAATAATTTAATAAAATCATTGAACATTAACAAAACTGCAGCTCCGAATCCAATGCGATGAACGATGAATGGACAGAGCTACAAGCGCGAACGGCGATAAACAAGCTCAAGCATGTGTGACTGGAATCCACCACGATTCTATCCCCTCCCGTCCGACGATTCTCCCTCCGCGGCGGCCGCCGCGGCGGCTGCCGCTGCGGCTGCCGCTTCGAGCCAAGTAAATGCAGCACGCCGATTACACGCCTTCGGTTATCAGCGTCCTGCGGCTAAACGAAAACTCCGATCACAAAACCCAAAAAATGGCTATACAGGTGAAAGATGGACGAGTATGACACTATTTTTGTTTATTTTTTCTGACCAAAGGTACTCGTAGGTGCTAAGGGTCGAAAAAGTTCCCCGTGTTATTCCTTATGGGAGAAGTTTTTCTAAGCACCTAGGCCGAAAATCACGGTTTTCGACAATTTTTAATCTTCTTCCTGTAAACACGGGATCTTTTTTGCAAGGCCCTAAATTCATTATAAGGTATCAGAAACCGACGAGGGAAGTTAATTTCACCAGGTAACCACTCCTTTAATCTTTTGCTGCAATGTTTGTACGCAAAAATGTACGAACTATAAGATTGAACACTTTACTTTGGTTTAGTTCTTAGAGGACACTTTCCTTCCTCAAATATATCTGTGTAACACACAGACTTTGTAACGTACCTCGGGCTCTTCCTCGATGAGAGCCTCCTCCTTCGAAAGCTCGTCGTTGCCGTCCTGGCGCCGGTTCCTCTTCGGCCGCGACGGCGGGAAGGTGTTGAAGAAGTGCGTGGTGTCTTCCTCGGGCGTGATCGGCGCCTTCTTGCCCTTCCTCTTCGGCTTCTGCAGCGACTTGGACCTGACCGGCGGCACCGGCTCGATCTCGGCCGGCCCGCGGTACTCGAGCCGCTCGCTATCCTCTTCCTCCTCGTCGTCGTAGTACTTGTCGTCCATCTTGGACAGCGCGTTCTCCGGCGAACGGAACGCGTCGCGGATCTCGCTGGTCAGGTAGCGTTCCACGTCGACGTCCTCCCGGCTGATTCCCTTCTCGCGCAGGAAGAACTCGTCGGAGTCGATCTCCTCCAAGACGCCTGCGCGATGGCGATCCGATGAGCTGCCCGACGAGCGCTGCTCCTTGTCCGACTCCGCGAAGCTCTCCTCCTTCAGCGGCGCCTTCTGCTCGACGATCGTCACCGCGTACCCGTAGTCCTTGTCGTGGAACGCGGACGTGGAGTCCGTGTGGAACGAGTCTCGTTCCTGCTTCTGCCGCTCCAACTCCTCGACGGCGTCGCGGACTTCCGTGTCGTAGCCGAGCCCGCGGCGGCGCAGGACGTCTTCGCGCTCCTCCCGCGCCTCCCTCGCCTCCAGTTCCTCCAGCTCCTCGCGCTCGTCGCGGTCCTCGTCGGTGCTGTCACGCAGCCGCACGACGCGCACGTCGGGCGAGTCGCCGCGGCGCTGCCGCCGGAACTCCCCGGCGTCGCCGTCGTCGCCGCGGTTCTCCTCGTCGTCGGCGTACTTGATGTCAGAGAAGCGGTGCACCCAGCGCGAGCCCACCGGGCCCTTCTTCCGGAACGGCATGTCCGGTTTGTGCGAGCCGCCCATGTCCGGCGGCGGCGTCTGCGAGCGCGGTGTGCCCTTGGGCGACGACGTCGCGTACTTGCGGCGGCTGCGGTCGAAGATTCGCGGGTAGGTGCGGAAGTCGAAGTCGAACAGGTGCTTCTTGGTGGACGACGCGTTGGACTCGGTAGACGGGTTTGTCGCGCGGTCGCGCAGCGGGCGGCGCAGGCTGCTCGTCGACTTCGGCGTCTTGGTGCGTGAGAAACTAGGCATACTTGGCATGCTCGGCATGTTGAACTTAGGCCGCTCGGGGAAGTTGAACTTGGGCCGCTCGGGCATGTTGAATTTCGGACGTTCGGGCAAGTTGAATTTCGGACGCTCGGGCATGTTGAACTTGGGCCGGTCTGGCATGTTGAACTTCGGCCGTTCCGGCATCTTCATGCTCCGCAACTTTGCGCGCAGTCGGCCGGCTTGCGAGCGGATTCGCTGCTGGAACCCACGCGTCGGCGCCTCCCCCTCTTCCTGCTTCTTCTTCCGGGAGCCGCGCTTCAACGGGAGGTCCTCGAGGCCCGACGAGTCCAGCTGGCTTGTGTTCACGTCACAGTCTGTGCGAGACTCCGTTGTGGTTGGCGTCGCCGCGAAGTAGCGCTCCTCCATCCGCGTCTGCAGCTCCTGGGGCGTTAGCTGGTGCTCGCCATCGCCGCCGGCTGCCTCGTCCTTCAAATCGTCCTTCAAACCGTCCTTCAGCTCGTCCTTCAGCGGGTCCTTGTCGACCGAGTCGTGCAGCGAGATGCGGATGAAGTTCCGCTCTCCGCTGCCGATGCTGCTCGTCTCGGAGTCCGGCTTCTTCGGGGGCTCGCCGTCGCCGTGGATGAACACGGTGGGCGGCTCGGTGGGCTGCGGCCGGGGGTTGATCGGCTCGTATTCATGGTCGCTGGAAACGCAGGAAGCACTCCGTTAGCCTCGATAGAACGCTGTGTCTATAGAAATCATTTCCTTTATACATATTATATGACCATCGCTCGTCGATGAGAAATGAATGAGATTTCAAATCATGTCTTAAGCCGAGTGTTTTTTGTCTTTCTCTTAGCAGCCCTAAAACTCTGCAACGGCATAATTATCTAAAAAAATACAGTTGTAAAACATCTCATGAAAAAAATTCCTTTATTTTTTATTGGTGTACTAAGCAAATGAAACTCACCATTTTCACTCATTGTTTTTCATGAGCTTGCGTAAAATTGAATTGCCTAGTCGCTTCTGCGAGTGTTAAGTGTTTACGAGCAAGAAATATAGGTCATACTTCGAAGTTGCAGCACTATGTGTGATGCCACCTACATGTGTAATTATGGAAACTCAAATATCTGCGAATCCCTGAATTTTTGGCATCAACACTGAAAATGTTAACCTACATCTAGCATCCATTGCTCGCACCATCAGATTTCGATAGCAGAATTCGCATGCTCTGCGTTGCTACAAGAAATTTATGACAAGCGTTGTCATCTTTTGGTGACGCTCGGCTAGAAGATGAGAAGATATGAGATATGGACATGGGTCTAAAAGGGAGACAATGCGTGGCTGGATGGAATCTGTGATTCGGGATTGTATAGTAGGAAGTGAAGCTGTGTGCCAAAGCGCTCGAGTGTCTCTGATCTGAGCTGGTATAAATAGCTTCGGACGGGAGTAAATACCACCAAGACACAAATAAGCTGCACGACGAGTACTCGCGAACAGAGCGTGGTTTCGCACATACTTTCGCCACGATACAAGTACTTGGTGGAAAATTGTCCGTACTTTGCCTCGAATTACTGCCCCGCACTTCATGATGATGAGTCACGATGACGTTCGTTTCAAAATCGGTATATTTAGACCGTTCTTAGCATATTTTTTGCTGTCTAGCCCGCGGTTTTGCTTCCGGTATCCGTTTTACATGTCATAAGTGTCTATGATTTAAATACGTCCTCACTGTTTTCACAGGTCCATAATTTGTAACCGATAATTCAAATAAAATATAATTACGTTGCAACCCTTCCTGTACGCAATTGGACATGAATGCCAGCGATTTCTGACGAGTGGAAACCATTCCACGCATCGTTTCCTATTTCAAAACAAAAAGTTTAGCGAAACTAACTGCCAACCTCGCACTTTTAACACGCCGAATCGCTCAAGCAAACAAAACCACACGAAATGACAACCGAAGGAATTCCTCCGACCACGCCGCCGACAAGTTAGCCCTCGTCGCTTACCCCATGGTGGCGGCCATGTTGGAGGTCCGGCTCAGCGAGCTCCTACTGGGCGGACGTCCAACCAGCGTCACCCTCTCCGGCAGAAGACTGTCCGATTGAAAATATTGACACCCGCAGCGCACCTCGCGGCCACTGCCCACCGAAGAGTCGCGCGCAGCTGGTTTCTTCTTGCCCGCAGAGCGCGGTTCGGACTCGGATCGCGGCCTGCTCCTGCCGTCACTCGCCTGCATAACCACCCCCGCTGACTCGCCACCCCTAGCGCGACATCGCGCTCACCACCCGCGCCCTGGCACCCACAGCACTAGCAACTGCACGCGACAACCCGGCGCACCCTTCTGGCCCTTCTGGCCGTCGCGGCTCGACACCGTGGAGTGATAAGATGCGAGAGGCGGCGGAAGCTGCCGAGCTAGAAATAAACTTTGTTCGGCTAGCGAAAGAGTGCTTGTTTGGCTGATGATGCTCATTAAACTGTCTCTTTGTGTTTTTTGTTTATTTCTGTTTTTTTATTTCGCTTCTCATGCACGAGCATTGTGTCGCCGCTGCGCTGTTACGTTGGAGCGACGATGCTTATACTGCTTAGGACAATATATCGCCTAGTGTGTCGGCCTCGCCGTTATTGTAGAGATCAGTCATCTAAGTATGG
Source organism: Nemurella pictetii (assembly GCA_921293315.2). Lineage (NCBI taxonomy): Eukaryota > Metazoa > Arthropoda > Insecta > Plecoptera > Nemouridae > Nemurella > Nemurella pictetii. Next base: position 5,242,125 of record OV121118.1, on the reverse strand, counting down.
CAATTAGCGAGTGTGAATTAACACAACTGTTACACTAAAAGCTGCGTGCGAATTCGATGAGCAAACGATTTGTAGCACCTACCTGTCTGTACAAAAAAAATGTGAGAACACAACATGCCACTTCTTCAGTCAACTCAATAAGCATCAACGAAATTAATATCTATCGCCCGCATTACTCAAAAGAAGCTGAGGTTTAGTAGATTCCTAGTTGTAGCTGACACGCTTTCCCGACAGCATTGTAGACTAAAATAGCAACCTGTCTTCCAAGTCCTAGTCCATCATCTTTGGATTGTCAGCCAGCTTGCTCGACCTTCTACAAACAGTATGGCAGGCTACAAAAAATCACTCTGCAACTATATTCAAGCAGTCATCCAGCTTTTTAAAGCGTTTGAAACAGAGCGAGCAAGGTCATGTCGCAATTGCTTATGTGTGGCATACGTACTTGAGGTAGTCTCTGCTGCCCAGGGGCGGTTTGTCGAGGTGTGACCAGGGGTAGCCGCCCAAAGCCCTCTGTCTGCGCAACTCCTCCCAGCGGTAGGTCTCGGGGGGCACGGGGGGTGCGTGCCCCCCGGGAGTCTCCTGCTCTAGGGATCCTATGGGACGCAAACACGACGTTATTGCACAGCGTAAAGGAATATTCACTTTTATTTCGCTGGCCGCAGGGACTAGAAACTCGCCATGATACCTAGCTGTCACTGTGTGAAAATACCAAGAGAACTTTACAAACGGATTTATCTAGTTTTCATTGTTTTGAACAATTTAAATCTATATTTGTACTTCATTTTGTGGAAAAAAACTAAAAGGGTGTTCCAAAATAACCATCTAATATACGAGAAGCAAATTGGCATTGCTCTAGGGCCCTAATTCAGCATGTGTCATTATTAAAATAATGAAGCTTTCGGTATGTGTTCATAGGGTGGATTAAGTCTGTCATCGACGCAGATAAAAGCGAAATTAATAAGTCCCTAAAATTGGAAATGGCGCAACATGACGATCTAAGTTAGGGCCCGGCTCTAGGAAAATTCATTTTATTTTAACCTGGTCTTTAGTGTTTTAGAATGCAATGTAGAGGGCTGAAACGCCTGTGACTTTGACGGTTCCTTCTCCACTTCACTTCTTGCACGCTGCATTAGTTGCTACAAAGACATTTAATTTAATCGTCTCTCTCTGCTTTTAATTAGAAGCCAGGTATTTCTAAGAGGTTAATGCTCCGCTTAAACTTCTCATCACTCATTACACTTCCCGAACATATATCTACAAGCACGCACTTAATTTTTTTCCTTGCGGCTAGCGCAGTTAATTTCGTTCCGAGCTCTTCTATACAAAATCCAGGCTCGTCGCTGCAAACCAAAAATACCAGCTGCTATAAATATCAGTGTTGGTGTACTCGGCCGATCCGTGCCGCGTCCTGCCAGTTCTGGCACAATGGCAGCATGATCCTGTTGTCAGCGTGCGGCGAGCTGATCACAATTACCTGTGTGTGACATCCCTACGGACAACGTTCGACTCCCGGCTGCCCCGGCACCCGGCACACCCGGCACTAGCAAAAGCTGCGACCTCGGCTCGACTGAGCGCCGCTGCAGCGCCGACTTCCAGCGGGAACGACGTTTTGGAAACACTGACTAATATCTGGCCTCATTCATGTCGACATCGAGCGCAGAGACGCGCTCGCTGATGTCGCTGCTTGTGCACATTTTGTCTGTCAGCCCGCCAACTCTAAGTAATCCACCTGGACTTTATACGCGACGCGTTAGCGAGACCCAGTTCCTTAGCGCGCTTGCCGGCTGGTTTCACTCGGAGATTGTTGATTTTGATAAAAACATGATGGAATACTTGATAAACATTGAGACGTATTTAGGTGCAAAACAATGATTTAGGTACTTACGATTGGCGGTGTGGTCTTGCTCTCGTTACCCAAACGTTTTGTGGTTCTGAGCTAATTAGTATTTAGTATAATTAGGTACACGGCTGTCTTAACATGATCGTCAACTTCTCTCCAGACTTAATTGCTAAATATAGGTTAATTGCACTTACTGTTCGAATTAGATACTTTTGTGTACCACGCGACAGAAGTAATAAATACTGGAAGAAGAACTCTCTTCATAATACGGAAAAACTTTCCTTTTGCAGCGGTCAGCTTCTTGCGTTTTCTCAAAGAAAATGATAGCTTATTTTCGCTAATAACAAGGCGCTAAATTTAGGAGTCCCCCTACTGGCCCATCAGCGAAACAATGCTTCGCGAATCTGAGCCGAGCGAAATTTGAATGCAATTTCACAGCGTTTATACCAGGTATATTAAGACAAAACGGCGAGTCCATCGTTCAATACCATTTTATTATAATTTTCGATATTAATTTAATATCATTTTGTTTTTATCTGAACACCATGTTATGCAGCATTACATTTCTTTCACATAGTAATAGTTTATGTACAACATGAGGGCAATAATGATTTGAAACAATCGATTGGAAATTATCATTACTGCTTCCAACGTAAACATTTCCCGTTTGAATGATGAATCAATAAATCGTCCAACTATTTAACTATACCTTTAAATCCAACCTAATTTGATAAAAATCTCTATGTACGAGCACAGGACACTGGCGCCCGTGTTCACTGCTAGATGCAAACTAAATCTCTCGATATACAATAAAATTAACGACTTTTTATACTTGTAAACAGATATGGAATAGTTTTATCACACCGCCTTGGTAAGACGTAAAATAAGTACATGAGTGAGATGAGTTAACGGACTAATCCTACTTGGTATTGTGCTGCTGCAACTTCAGGTCGCAGGAGATGCAATATTCGGCTCTCCAAATCGGCTGGCGCGAAAATTGAATCTGATACGCCGATTGCAGTGTCTACTGGCTAAGAGATTGGGTAGCGTTCTAAATTACACTGTTCACATTACAGTTTGTTCTGGTTGTCTGACGGATCAGCTTTTGACAGAACAACTTTTGATCTGACTCTTGACTCGATATTTTGAAAAGCATCAAACGTGTGTAATGTGAACGGGCGGGAGGACAGAATAGGAATTACATTGCTGTCACTTCATAGCTAGAGCTAGTTTTGCAATAATGATCATTTGGTATTGGGTCTGTCTATCGTTGCTAACGCTACTTTCATATACGATTCATGAAAAATACCAGTATAATATTATTATTTTAACATATTAAATATAATCACAAAACAAAATTTTCATGTTTTTTCGAATCACGATTTGAGTGAACATATTTTTGATAATAAATAGTTTTTTTGGACATTTCACGTAACACGGCGCGGTTCACGAGCAACATATTTTATCATAGCGTTTGAAAATCTGTTTGAATTCTGTATTTTGTTCAGTTTTCTTCTAATCTTATGAATAGAAAGTCTGGTTGTACTGCACTTCATAGACGTGTTTTAATAAGTAGTCCCAGAGATGTATTTCTTGTATTGGTAGCCACCACCGCAGACCACCTTTTGTTTGTATTACATAATATTATTTTCTTAGTGATATTTCAGCCTGGAAAAGTGACAGTGATGATCGTGTCTACGTATTTGACTCTAATAACCTGCACAATCTGCCTCCCAAGCAGCGAAACCAAGCGTCGGACGTGTAAAAACACGAGCTAGAGAATGTGAAATCAATTCATATGAAACACTAAATAACAATTCTTACGGTCAATACAGTCCCGGCAATCCGCGACACCGCCTCTCGTCGAAACTCAGCTGGTGTGAATCTAAAATCTACGACGGCGTGTTCTGCACGCTGCGTACAGCGCTCGCAAACGAAAAGGACCATTTCACAATGCGAATACTGGGCCAGTATTGAAATACTTCGACACCTCCGAGGGTCAAAAATGTTCCCGTGGACTTGGTGGTTATAATGCTAAAGATGAAACGTGCGACATGTCACGCTTAATCAATGTCAGTATCTTTATAGCTAATTGAGAATATTATTCGGGCTAGTATAATTATTTTCTCACTAGGAGTTTTCGAGTAGGTTACTTGCTAATGACTAAATGACGTTTTCACTCATTCTGCTCTAGCGTGTTTAAGAAAATAATGTGTCATGAAGATTTGCAATGAAATCATTGTTAACTTGCAGCCATGCACGAAACTATTCAAGACTTATAGCAACCACAACTCACGCATTCGGCATTCATTTTATAACGACTTTAAACCTTTCGAAACAATAATACCCCGGTCAAGAATACCAGATCAAACTAGACACAAACCGCGGATGATTTCATTGCAAATGTGATTCAATTGCTTGTATGTTCTTTTTCTCGTAAATTTAACAGCAACATTATCGTAAGCACCAACCTGCAGGGTCTGATTCCGATTAATACGAGGGATGATTGAGACCATTCAATGGGACGATGAAGACGATGAGGACGAGGACGATGACGATGACGTTGATGGCTACGCGCGGCTAGACGTGAGGAAGCTGTCGAAGGCAGTGATATGAAGATGATCGCATCCTGACTCGCCAAGCGGGTGGCTGCGACGCCCGACGACGACGACGACGACGACGACGACGACGACGACGACGGCGGCGGCGGCGGCGGCGGCGGCGGCGGCGGCGGCGGCGGCGGCGGCGGCGGAGGATCAGTCCATCTCGTTCGTGTCCATAAAGTGCGAGCGCACCTCTAGGTGCGACGCGAGGTCCAGTACGAGATGCTGGAGGGCGGGATGCTCCAACAGGTCCCCGTCGGGCATCGGCGGCTGACTCCGCGGCCGGAACTGCCGACCCTGCGGACGGAGAGTGGGGTCGGAAAAGCGGAAAAGCGTCATGTGGTCGCCTGGTCCAATGAGCGGGGGAATGGGAATGGGAAACGGTTACCCGGGGACGGCATTCTTGCGATCTCACGTAACGGAAGCGGGCATATAAAAAGAGAGGATAAATAAACTCGTAAATTTTGTCTAAGAAATAGGCAACGTGTCCGGGGATTTGTAGAGCTATAAAATAAAACAGTAAGTCGGTTGTCTGATGGGCGAATTTATGCAGAAAACCTTCTCGTGGGCTGTGTTATGGTTTTCTGTGTTGCAGGGCAATAACCACAGACGCATGTACTCGCGCTGTGAAGAGGACTACATGCATTTCAATATGTCTCATTATCACTTGGCTTTGGCGAAAACTTAATTCAATGCAGATGATTCACATTTCAAATCTAGCAACTTTTAGTGTGAGAATAGGACGCGGCAGCAACGGCAGGTTGGTTTTTTAGTCTCGTTAATACGTTTTATGAGGGTTACAGCATAGAATAATGAGGAATTCTTCTGTGTTCAAAGTACTGTGGTAAATGTAAATGAGTGTATTTTCTCGATGAATTACGCCCCAGTAAGCATTGGATGGAAGGGAACCGAATGTGGAAAGCTTAGCGACTGTACCGGGATACGAATTTAAGACATCCTTCCGAGTACCTAGCCCATTCAACTTAGCGATCCGGCTGCAGTTTCCCCTTCTTCGCTGGAAGAACCAATTAACCACAAACAAGAAAGCATTTTTAAGTGGTTCTGTTAACTAATTCTGGTCCATTTCCTCCCCGGATTGAGAAATGCAGGCGAGAAAGAGTGCAGCGAAGCGCTTACTTTGAACGATCTGTGCAAATGCAGGACGACGTCGCAGAAGATGTAGCGCAGCAGCAGCAGTCTTAGGAAGTCGTCGCCGAAGAAGGGCAGGTAGGCAGGTTCTATGCGGCTCCGCGTGAACAAGCGGCTTGCTTCGGTGACGAACCGGTCGATGAACGACTGGCAACGCTCCCAATGGTGGATGGGGATGTTGACGATGTTGCAGATGAAGCAGAACGCGGTCAGCGGGCTGTGCAGGAACAGCGTGAAGAGGCTGCCGTTGTGCTGCTGGTCTGGAACCGAGAACAGAGGCTGGATTCATTGACAGCTCTCTGATTCAAGAGTCGGGAATATTATGTTTGGATTTGTGAAGAATTGGGTAACCCACAAGGAAAAAAAATTGGCTAGAAATATTTTTGAACCAATTAGAATAAGGAACCCCAAACCTCTAGTATGACTAGGAAATAATGTGCATTCCTTGCGTCATTTTTCTCATGCCATTCTTATCACAAATTAAAGGCGTTCGTGCCGATCATGTTCTGTTGAACCAGTTGAATCGTTGAATTTCCACAATAATTCCAGGGAAATTATGTGCAACAGATCTAACTTTCACATGCCCGATCTTCTTCAAATGCGCAAAGCACAAGTCTTGTCGACCTGATGGCGGTCCATCCATCCCATACCTTGGAAGGTAGGAGGGATGTCCTGCGGTGACATCAGGATGATGAGCGGCTGGCCGAAATAGCGAGGCATGTGCTGGAACACGAAGCTGTTGTCCGAGTCGACGATCAAGAAGAACGGCTTCCTCGTGAAGGGCAGCAGGTCCCCGGGATAGAGACAGTGCGTCTCCTTCAGGTTAACCGCTTTCTTGTTCGCGTGGTCCGCTTCCTTCTTGCTGCTGGTGATCACGCCGCCCAGGTCGTATCCCACTGCAATCGCCGCGCGGCCGCCGTCAACCGTGATTAGATCAACACGTGCAATCAGGGACTGCAATTAGCACCGCCAATCAACGCCAGGAGATTGCTTCGACGCGTGGTCTCAGCCTCGTTACAACTTTGCACATCAATAGCTGAGTAAAATCTCTTCTGAATAACGGTTAAGCGAGGACACGATCTGGTGAGAGACACCATGGAAGCATTTTCTTCCATGAGGCTGCAGCTTGAAATGTTGACTTGCTCTCCTGATTACGTCTTTTTGTTTGTTTCGATCCCTGCCATTGACCTACACACTTTGAAGACCTCAAAATATCGTCTCATATATACTCCGCCGTACAGCGATGACATGTGTGCCGTAACGCTTGTGTGGCCTGATGGCATCACAGTCAAACCGTTTTATTTTATTTTATTTAGAAAGAGACTCTATAGCCAGAGTTTTCTGGCAGTTTGTGTTTGATACAGAGTTTATTAATTAAAATTGAAGAACCCCTGTTATTTATCTCAACTGAATTGTGCATAGAAGCACTTTGACCGATGGCCCTTGTTGACCGACCATGGCTGCGAATGATATGCATGCATGGTGTGCGGGACTCACTATCCTCCGGGTGTTTGAGCGGCGAGAAGCAGCCGTCTGCTGACAGGTAGAGCAGCAACGCTCCGTTGGCCGGAAGCTCCTTGAAGCCCGACGCGAGGAAGACCATCACCTGGCTCAGCGTCGGCTTGTAGAGCAGGTATTTGTGCGGGTTCTCCCTCTTGAGCGGCCGGTCACCGTTCTCAACCAGCGGGTAGGCCCCCTTGCCCATGGGCCCCGCCACCGGCAACGCGTAGCCCTTGTCCTGGCGAACGTCCAACGATTACTTTCAGAGCGACTTAGGCACAAGGGGTACTAAATAGCAATCATAACAATAGCATATTATTAATCCAAATTAATTTTCAGGTTCCAAGAATTTCGAGAACCCGGCACCTCCACTGACAGAAAGTTGGTATTTGGAACGCTAATATTATCAGCAAGCTTCCTTGGTCAACATCAAACCCGAAACATGAGCACCGTAAAATATGCACATATTTCAGCAAGTTTATTGAAGCAACACTCGAGCCCGGCACTGTCATAGATACAAAGTGAGTGCTGCACGTTAGTCGAGTTAGTCGAGTTAGTCGAGTTAGTCGAGTCAGTCGGTTGACTCACCTGGCTGACCATCGGCATTCGGCCCGGCGCCGAGGACGCGTCGTAGATGTGATTGAAGTCGTCTTGCGGCTCGCGTTCCAGCGTTTGCAGCACTCTAAACATGTCCATGGTGAGCTCGCTGAACTTTACCTGCGGACAAGCAGTCTTACACTACAGGAGCGGGACAGGGAGAGAGTCGAAATTAACAACAAACATAGTAGCAAACATGTCGCCAGCGACTTCAAGCCGGCGATTTAACAAGACACACGTGTTATTCGCGTTAGAGCGTTTTTCCGAGTTGTCGCCGCTAAGGGCTTGATCAATCATTTTGGTCAGATTTTAGGTAGAACAAAAACTTCATATCTTGAGCAGCGGGTTGTAAAGCGTCTCTGTTTAACCATATTTCCTACGCTTGCGTAACCGGAAATAAGGGGTTGTATTGAAATAAGAAAATTTTGTGCGACAACTCAAAAAATCGAATCATACACAAACAATTCAAAAAATTGGACATAATTTTTTAAAGCTAAGTTCTTAATAGATTGCTGTTTTATCTAAGCATAGTCAAAGTTTCGCAAAGCTATTGCCTAAACTTCAGTCAAATATAAATGGCAGTTGTTTGCCGGTTTGTCTTACATCGAGCTATGCGTATCAAATCTTTGGACGACAGAATAATTTCTGGTGCACGTCGCACGAAAGCATGCAATCCAACTCTACCGAAAATAATCCATCGATTTGACATGAATCTGTTCCATAACAACGGCAGACATGTTTTCCCGTGCGAATGCTCATAGAGAGAGAGACAGAGAGAGTGTGTGTGAGAGAATAGAGAGAGAGAGAGAGAGTGGTGTGCAGTGCATTGAGACGATGGCAGCTGGCTGATGTGTTACCTGGTCGTTGCAGTTTCCCACGATCAGGATTTCTTGCAGAGTTAGATTCATCATCGCTGTCTTCTCCACCGGCGGCGTGGTCAGTGGACTTAGCCTGGAAAATTGCGGCGGAATTTCGTTAGCAAGGATCGTTCGTTATTTTCCAACCAATGTATTTACATGTCACTTTTTAAAACATTCATCTTCGATCGGTATTCAATAATACATGCTTATACAATTCCTTTTACTTCATGAATCGAAAATAGAGGCTTTATTTTCCGGAACAAGTAGTTCGTCCATTTAAAAAGAGAGGTAAAATTTTACTGCCTAACAAGTAACAATGCAGTTTAATGGAAGAGTAATAAGCCTTTGTAGAGGAAATCGCTGCAATTTTATGCAACTGTTTTGACATTGAAGCACTGCTTATTCCCTAAGGTAACTGAAATGACTTTCAAAACGTATATCAAGCTGCATATTTATCAAGTTATCATGTTTTGTCTGATTTTTACCCAGAAAACACTGATCCAAAAGCAACCAAACATCAGCGCTCAGCTCAGCTGTAAGCAACTTTACCTAACTCCACATTCCAGCTATGAAATCCCCCCATCGATAACAAATAAATTAATGTTTACCTGTGCGAAAGAACAATTGTGTTCGAGTCTGCATGTAAGACAGAGACAATTCCATCTGCTTTGATGAATGATTTGATTTCCTCTAGAACCAGCGACCACTCCAGTTGGTCGTCAGGCTCGTATGTGCTTGTGTAGTCGACAATTTGCTTGTCCAACTCCTGCAAAGTAGAAAATGTCATCAGAGCAGCGTCACGCAACTTTCAAACAGAAAGTGCAACAAAAAATGAACTATATTCAGATATCCAAAGTGGATATATTGCACACGCGGTGCATGATAAAACCATCTGACGTATAACGATGAAATTATATGTTGGAAATCACTTTCGTCCCGCTGGGAATATGATGCAAGCATTGTTATTGATTTCATCATATTTATAGCTGTGAACGCGTCAATGCATGCCATGTAATTCAATCCAATTAAGTATTTCATATGGCCGTTACACAGGTCGAGTTAGTAATATTAGAGACTCACCATCACTAAGTCTCTAACTAGCTTCATTTTCTTCAGCAATAGACAGACGACGATGAACCTAGCATAGTATCGCAGCTTTTTGACCATCAGATCGGATCGGTCCTCTTTGGCAGCTCGAGAGTAATACGCTCTCCCTCTGATTGCTGCGTAGAACGAGTACGCCTCGTTCAAATAGTTTGTTTCGCTCGTGCGTAGGCTGTTGGGGAGAGAATAACGATTGTTACATGGGTTTTTGTGGCTATGTCAATGTTAATTAGTTTCCTCCCTGAGATTCAAGCAAGCGCCGGTCTCGATCGTGTATGTTGCCCACACCGTTGAACTTTATGGTATCTGCACCATTCTGAGGCATACAATACAGTATTCAGCTAATTTGTTACAAACGGTTGTTAGTTTTCTCAACTATTACAATATTAAAATGTGAATCAAGTGGAAATATTATCCTGGTCGATTTGAATATTTTAAAATAAATTTAGAACCGATTATTTAACCAGCCAGTGCATGTTATTATTTTCGCTTATGCAAAGAACCTTACAGATTGTTAACATTGTGCGGTCACTGATCAATCACCGGCGGGCCCCATTTCTAATACAGTGTGTGTTCGCTGAAATGCGAATCAATCGAGATTTTGGCCGCGCCACAAAACAAGCCTCTCTGTGCTGGCAAAGTTTCAAATGCATTCATAATCTCGGTTATTGACAAAAGTTTTTTACTTACTAATAATGGTAATATAGTTGACCTATTTTCGAGGCTATCTCCCCGATTTGCCATCTCTTTAATCCATATTTGGTGTCGAGAATTTGCCTGGAGGAAATTAGAGAAATGTCAGTCGTCATAACTCATGGAAATGGCTATGAGCTGGAGGGGCTATTTTTTGACAGAAATGGGACTTTGAAACATTATATAAACATATCAGGATGCGCTGCTCAATTCATTGCTTTTAGAACGGAAATTGGAACACAAATATATTTAGTTTTGGTTTATAGCTGAAACTGAATCTATAGCTTTTTCAACTAGATTATCTATAAATTGTATAGAAAAGAGAGTAAATCACTGCTTTTCCTACCTATGTTGCTGCTGGAATTTCCACAGCTTTGTGTAGATGTCAAACGTTCTTCCGAAATAGGCTTGCCATTGCTTATGCCCATATTGCGGAAGATCCCTGTAAATAAAGCATCTTTTGAGAATATCCTCGTACACCACGAAGTGGCGACAAGAAAGTTCGGAATTTAAAAAAGTCGGTGGGGAATTTTCATGTGCAACCTCTGCGCCTTGCTGTGAAAAACCCAAGTTGTACAAAGAATTCTCAAAGATTTTCAGTTCATCCATTATCTCATATGAATGTAGACTTCGGCCCGTCTTACATAGCCCCGTCAGGAATGTCAATAAACTCAAAAATCGATTTGAATTTTGAATACCAGTTTTGAATTGCACATTTTGGTGTACGTTTATCTTCGTCAATATTGCTCTCTCAACTGTCAAAACCAATCTGACAACAAGCAAACGATTTCACAATAATGTTTCAAACAGGGCCTTCCGGGCCTTCTTGCAGCTTGCCATTGCCTATTTCTGACATCAATATTCACTCTTTTGTCGATTTAAAATGTGAACTCGCTCAAGAGCAAAATTCGAAGTAAAATTCGTCGAACTATTTCCAAAATAGAACTAGATAAAATCGGACACGTGTATTAGTCAATGAGAGTAACAGCCATCCTTGGCGTTTCTGCGATAATTCAGCGTGTCGAGTGTAATCGAATTGTAACGATTTGTGGCATGGGTGCGGGCACGCCTACACCGCATAGTAGGTACATGTGCTGAACCCATTCATTCAACAGCATTCGCTAGCTCGCTCGCTGGCAGCCTGGCAAACACTCTTTGGCCACAAGCTGCGAAATACAGCCAATATGCGGACACTCATGCTAGCAGTAGTCAGGTTAGGGGTTGATTAGCAACCAGTAGGCAACGGGGTTGAAAATGTTGAGTGGTATAAATAAGAAACCGATGCTGCAGAGAATAGATTTACGTTAGAGCCAGCGTAGGCGCAGACAGCTGTGAATGCCGTCGGGTAATACCGTGATTAGAAGCCTTGCTTTGGCGTATGAGTGAGAGCTATCAGCACAAAGCATCCCAATAGATAACCATGCACATTCAAAGAAATTAAACGACACTAAAAATCGTTTTGAGTACAAACCTTAAACCATTAAATAACTGCTTTGACTTTTCTAATAGGTGACAAAACTCGATGACTATTTTTCTCTCATGATCGTCCATCCCGCTCATAATGACCATCACTGCCGATCCCTGTTATAACCGGCTGACATCCCCGTGTTGCCTGGCAAGCGACGCTTCTAAAAACCGTCCCTCGACACCACTATTTACATCGCAGATCTGCCTCGACATCGCACCTCCGTCCACTACTGTCCGACAACATGGGGACGACGTCGACTCCACTCCCGACTCGTCTGTCCCTCCGACGTCCACCCTCGGCCGCACTCTCGCATAATCGCCACCCCTCACTCCTGATTGGTTATGCACACACGGTTATCGACTCTCGCTAATTTACAAGGTGTAATCGGTATTTTATGTGTGTTGTACGTTGGGATTGAATAAGTCACTGGCTTGTCTCACGTAGTGGTCAATGCGCAACACTGGATGTTCTATTGATTGGCGCGAGGCGTCGGCGTCGGCGCCGCGACGTCATGCAGGGAACGTGTGGTGCAAGAGACGCCCGTCGGGCGGCGGAATGGCGCTCGGCGTCGCGACGCATGGCCAGGCGTCGCGACGCCGTGGAGTGTTCGACGCCACGGGGTTGCCTTGGCCGTGGCTTTCAAATTCCGGGCGGGTGCCTTTCGGCGATGAATATTTGAATGAATTACACCGAGCGGGGCCGCAGCTGCTTTGTGCACTCTTGAAAAATTCATTTGTATCGAGAGATACATATTCTTTGTTAGCTTCGTGGGTGAAATCATCTTTAAATATAAATGAAGCTGGAAATTCATGGTATACATCTTTCAAAAGTGTACTCTGTAGCGGTCCAATTATCTTCGATATATAGTATATCAAAGCTGTAAATGGGTGCTTTATTTTTCACATTCTGAACCCGAAAAGCGGATTTGCCTCAAGTTTTGCGGAGGCTTGTTTTTGAGTTTTTACGTACGTGCGAAATATCACGTCCAAAACCAATTGGCACATGGACAAACGCTATTTTTGTGATATTCGGATTCCGATTCGATTGGCCGTATCAGCTCGAGCTTTTGTTTTGATTAAGTCATAATTTCGCAATGGTATAACGTCTGCTACGATAACCCTGTCAATGTAGTTCATGTCAAGATGTATGGCATAAAAAGCTGTTGAAGGAGGAGAAAATCTGAGCGCAGCGGACAAATCAGCACTGTTGATAGAACGCTCGAAGACTCAAGATGATGCAAACAATGGCTGTAGGCTCGCCTCCCGTTGACACTGTAAGTACTTCATTTTTATACCAGATTTATACATTGTACATTGTCATTTCCCCATCATTTCACGACGTTAAGTTGTTAATGTAGGCAGATTCCTGAGCTGGCTAAAAAACAAGAAAATAACGGAGGATGGACCCTTAATACAGCTGAGTTCTTGAAAATATGACTGGGAAATCAAAGAAAACCCCAATTGAAATAGTAATTCCAACTGGCAAAAGTACTTATGGGTGTTACCAACTTTAAAAAATGAAGTGTTCACGAATGAGTGTTCACGATGGTGATGTCACGTGGTGAATTGCAACATCTGAAACCACGGACGCATGCGGACGAGCGAAGGTGAAAGGTCGCGACTTTGATGGGCTTATCACTGCCAAATTCAATCAAATGTTCACGCCATTCGATGACTTATCTAACACCGGACCTAGCCCTTGAACTGTGCAAAAATAAAACCAATAACAATTATTTTAAATGATTGATTGATTGGTCCAACTTTCCAATGAAATAAAAATTAGGTACGTTGAAGTGGGGGACGTGCTTTTGTACTAAGATAGGTTATTACGGTTAAAAGTAGTCATGCTGCATTTCTTGTCCTACGGCATTGAAATGTGAATGTACTAGTACGTGTTTAAATATTTACAACCACTTCAGATGCAGTTTATTTTGCCAATGCTTGCCTCTAATAGGTTTAGTATGGGTACAATTTAATAGGCCAGGTACTCGAAAGTGCTCCTAATTGTTAACATTACGGAGAATTGATCTTGAAAAGGCGGTAATTGGCTACAGTTGGATTTTCCTCGTGAACTGACGCAATTCTGAGAGGAAATTTTAGCAGCTGTATCAATCATCCGGGGATTAACCACAAGGAACAAATATCAGGGTCAAGAATCGACTAAATAGTGATAATTGTTTCGTAATATTCCCCCACCCCTTTGCTGACCAACGTGTGTCGCATTAAGAAAGAGTGAATGCTATACGTTCAAATAAAAACAAAGTCGTTCGGCAAAACAGCAGTACATAGTCAACATCCTCAGCGCAGACCACGTCGAAAGTTTCGCTTGAGTACACGTTAGTATATTTTCACTCGTGAAGATGGTCTTACACGACGTCATCCCAATCGTGGCCGCGGACAGCGACAAATGTAAACGCAAGCTAGAGGACGATGTGAGTTAGATTTTGAAATTTCTATCAAAAGTTTCTCGAGTGTTTTATTTTTATTTGCATCGGATGGCGTTTGAATTTTAATGTGAGTGCAAATGCAAAATATGTGAGTGCATTTTAATGTGAATGCAAATGGTTTGCCTTGCAGCCGGTGCTAATGGAGGGTGGCAACTACATCAAAGAAGGGCGCGACTCTGCCAAGAGCACGTGTCTGATCTTCTCGCCGAAGGAGGAGGACGAAGTCGGCGCCTTGGCCAGAGCCCTCGCGCTCTTCGAGGTAATCTTTAGCTCACTCTTCGCAGCTCGCTGCAATTTTCTCATTAAAACCTTCTGATTACACCCCGTCTCGTCGTACGCATTATTAACACATATTTCAAGAGGAAATTTGAAGGTATTTACAAAACTTCATGTCACAATTATGCACCTATATCTATTCGCCACATGGAACACATTATGCAAAAACTGTCACAGATAGCAATGACAATTATTCTCATCTCATTCCTTAAGCTCACTAATTTCTATGGTACCTGCTAGAAATCTCGACTACTTATTATATCTGACCAGGCCACGCTAAAATTCCCATAAGATTTCACATCAAATTAGAAAATATATCTGAAATCACTTACTGATCAACCTACGTCTCGTGTTGATCAGAAAACCCGTAGTATTTTTGAGATCATTTTTACATCATCGTTTTCATTGAAAGAATTTAGCTCATTAGGTTTCAGCGGAGACCTAGGGCTAGAGCACTCTCAAACTCCAGTTTCAACAGTTGTTGTTGAAGCTTGTTGTTGAAGTCTTAACTCCCCAGGTATAGGTGAAATCATATAACACAACGCCGAGGTCAAAATTTATTGTTGTATTTATTAAGTATGAACAACTTCTCCTTAAAACGACGTCTTTATGGGTTTTTTTCACGTTTTAACACTTTTTCCCCACTAAATAAATTCTGGCACAACCATCTGAACTTTGAAGATTGTTCACCCATACTTGATCCAAAAAACGCTCATCCCCAACACGAATAAAATAAGCGTCCGCGACGCCCTTGGAGTTGTGATAGCAATTGCTAGAACTATAACGATTTCTCGCGTGTGCTGTGGGGTGTCGTGGACAGAAAAACCAGGTGAACCTTGTGCACATCGAGTCGCGTTCGTCAAGCCGCGTGCCCGACCAGTACGAGTTCATGTTGGAGTGCGCCCCCGGAGGCAACCTGGGCCAGGCCATCGAGATCCTGCGCGACCGCTCGGACTACTTCCAGATCATCACGCGGAACCACAAGGACAACAGGGGTGAGTCTGCAGGCTGCACCCCGTCCCCCGTACTCGCAGTCGCCGGCTTCAAACTATAAGCGAAATTTTACTTCATACCTATCAACACGAGACCCTTGGCGTTCTCATGTATATAGCCTATAGATTATTATTTGCGTTTATTTTGAAAAACTTTCCTAGGATTAGTGTATAGTGACATCAAACTTGAATTTTTAACTCCCTTTTTAACTTACCAACTTAAGTCTTAAATTTTCCCTTTAGTCTCCTTGGGTAGTACATATCATATTTTCTTTTCACTTACGAGGAATTGAGAACTTAGAAAAGCATTGACTGGTTCATTCATGGAGAAGTATTGAAGCCAAAACGCGATCCAGAGAGCAATTTGGTTTGGGTATCTAAATGCCTCTGTTCGGAGCACAAATATAAGCGTTTGAAATATATGTCCAGTGAAGCTGAGTTTCCAAATTAAGAGCTAAAATTAAGAAACAAAATTTTGTGATCAAGTGTCGGCTGCCACGAAGGCCAGGGTCCACTCTTGAAATCCTATGATGCGTACTAACATGTATCGCCAATGCACTGTCAATAAACATCCATGAAGCATTGCGTTGAAGCTAGAAATTAATATGTACCATGAATGTAAGTACGTAAATATAGTGTTATCAAAGCAATAAGTAGATTACCTTGCCCTTGTAAACCTTGCAGCAGCAGAGAAAACTTGAACAGACTTCCTAAAACTCATGAAGTTGGAATTATGCTATGCGTCGTTTGTCAATGTCGCAGCATCTACGTCTTCGAGGCTTCATGGTATTCGGAGAAACAGGAAACCGTTGCGCATTCATTAAGGCTTAGCTAGCCAACCTGCTTGAATGTATTGCGTTTTGCAATTAGTTACAATTACAATTAAAATGAATAACACATAAGCTTTGAGACACTGAGGAAATAGGCAGCATTTCAAAACGTGCAGGAAAAAGTTGACAATTTTTACTTGACATTGAAACATTTTTTCTCTTTGCTTGAAAATGGACTCGAGTGTATTACTGCAAAGACAGATATTAACACATTTTCAAGTACATTCCGTGCCGAGTCCCCAAAGATGAGCAAGTCTCACCGGCCTGCAACTAACTGTGGACGTCCGATCGGATTCCAGGCACGGTCCCGTGGTTCCCGCGGCGAATCCGCGACCTGGACAAGTTCGCCAACCAGATCCTGTCGTACGGAGCCGAGCTGGACTCCGACCACCCCGGGTTCACCGACCCCGTCTACCGTGCGCGCAGGAAGTACTTTGCAGACATCGCCTACCACTACCGACAGTGAGTTCTAACTCCGAATCAGTCGTTATAGACCCAACCAGTTGGGTCATATCTAATTAAACATAATTAATATTACTCTCAATACACCTATGACGTTACATAACACGATTATTCAATTTAATTTAATTTATATATTGCAAATTAAAAGGTAGGTAGGTAAACCAACATGAAGATTTTTGTAACTAGTTTTATCAAAGATTATTTGTTAACTAACAGTGATATGAAACCAGGTCACCAACAGTCCCAAATTTTATGAAGATATTACTAATTTCTTCTTAAAATTCCCTCAAATTTACAACTGTCTGTGAAAGTAGTGTTGGTTTTTGAAGTTTGTACACAAGCGTGCGGTGGAGACCTAGCGTAGCAGTCACGTGTTCTCCCGCCTGTTCTAGTGGCGAGCCGCTGCCCCATGTAAACTACACGGAGGAGGAAACGGCGACCTGGGGCAAGGTGTTCCGCGAGCTGACCAAGCTCTACCCGACGCACGCCTGCAAGGAACACAACCACGTGTTCCCGCTGCTCGTTGAGAACTGTGGCTACCGCGAGGACAACATCCCGCAGCTTCAGGACGTCTCGGAATTCCTCAGAGGTGCGCTAATTTCACCGGATTCATAGATAGCGAACGATCCACTTCCTGACAGAAGATTCTAAATACAAGGAGGAATCAATCAAAACTTCAAAACTGTGCATTTTCTCTGTTAGGAACTAAATTTCCTCTCAAAATAAATATTATTTCTTGACAAAAAAAGACAAACAAAGACAAACAAAGACCTAAAATTACCTGAAGATTGAACAAGAGAACCACAATAAAAAATTAATTCAGTGTCTGACGCGCTTGCTAGAAAGCTGGACACACTATCAGTAGCACTGCTGTTACAAAAAAATAATTATTTGACTCTGTCTGGCACTCTATTACAGAAGGGAATAAATAATTGTGCTAAAAGAACCCATGCAAAATTCACATACCAAGAGATTTTTCCACCAAATTTTTATTGTCTGTGGAATGTATTCTATTGAGCTACATAACTGTGCCATCTGCCAACTGCATTTTGCTCCATTGGTCCCGTGGCACAGCCTGGTACCCTGTTCAAATTTCAACGTATCGTTCCACTAACCCCCCGCGGGCCCCGCAGACTCTACGGGCTTCACGCTTCGCCCCGTCGCCGGCCTGCTCTCTTCCCGCGACTTCCTCGCCGGTCTGGCGTTCCGCGTCTTCCACTCCACGCAGTACATCCGGCACTCGAGCAAGCCGATGTACACCCCCGAGCCCGACGTCTGCCACGAGCTGCTGGGACACGTGCCGCTCTTCGCCGAGCCCTCGTTCGCTCAGTTCTCCCAGGAGATCGGGCTGGCCTCGCTGGGAGCACCCGATGACTTCATCGAGAAGCTGGCCACGGTACGCTATCGGCCTGGCTGCTGCACTTGCTCCATTCAACAGTACCTTCAGATGTCTCGGATGGGCCTTGCATTTTTTAAGGATTTGTTTTCGAACGTTTATACTCAGTCATTCATTGGAATTAGCTTTTTTATTTTGAAACGGATCGATTACATTCAAAACTTCAGTCCTGAGTCGATTATAATTTGGGACACTAAAGTTTTCAAGGGAATACATTAGCACTATCTCAAATTGACACAAGTAGTGATTTTTAACACGATAAAAATTGATACAGCAGAGATTGCTAATATCCGATAAAATTCATAGGAACTTTTCTAGCTCTAAGAATAAATTAACCTAGGTACCTATAAGGAGCTGTTTAGGAAGGTACGCAGGACTGTCAGCCTCCCTGTTTTCATGATTTGAAATTTGAAAAAAAAATCTTCTTATTCAATCAATTTCTCTTTCATTAACATAAAATCTTTGCATGGAGCTGAATTGTTACTACTTTTACTCCCGTCAGCATCTTTACTATGCTGGTATATTTGAATTTGGCTCGACGCCCATTCCATTGCAGCCCCTCCAAACGTTATCTAGATACTCTAACGACAATGTCTATTGTCTAGGTACTTCTCAGCCTTTGGCCAGAGGACAAGGGCCTCTCTTTATTTGCCGTTTGATGCTCTTTCTTTGATGCTCTTTTAAACGTCCTGGTTGTATTTTGGCGACGCGGCTGCGTTGGCGACGTTTTGACGGCGTCGACGTTTCAGTGCTTCTGGTTCACGGTGGAGTACGGCATCTGCCGGCAAGACAACAATGAGCTGAAGGCGTACGGCGCCGGGCTGCTGTCTTCGTTCGGCGAACTGCAGTACTGTCTGACCGACAAGCCCGAGTACCGGCCGTTCGAACCGACCAAGACTGCGCAGCAGACGTACCCAATCACTGAGTACCAGCCCATCTACTACGTCGCCGAGAGCTTCGACGACGCCAAGGAGAGGATGATGTGAGTGCCGTGCTTGGTTCACGCTTTCCACTTTCACACACAATGTTTTCTATTAATTCATCAGCCGGGAGGGTATTTCTGTAAAAAGTTGCATGTTGAAACCACTTCTTTTCTGTTCCTATATATATCAATTTTTTCTGAAATTTCCTTTTTTTTTATAGGATTTATAGGTAGTGAAATGAAAAGTAGTAAGTGGTTTCTTTTTAGAAATTTTTACAGGAAGGTAGTTGCAAAATACATGGATTTGTTCCTTGCAAAGGGTTTACGATGGTTTTTTGAACTATGCAATTCAAAATACAAGGTCTAGGCCTTTTAGATTAGATTTGGTTGAGATTGATCCCATTTCCAAGGATAAAAAAATACATGATTCCTTATCGGTTATCAGCCACCTAGTCTTTAACTTATCTCCTTTGAACTCTTTGTCCAGGCTTTACTTTTATGGCCATCCCTGTATAAAATTAAATAGAATATGTCTGTTTAGCAGTAAATGATAATGTTGACTTTATAGTCTTCAAAAAAACAGTTGGTCATAAATTTGGTGGTACATCTTATCTGAAAAGATAAACTTACTAAATATTTTTCAGCAAATACTCGCAGACAATCCCACGTCCGTTCGGCGTACGTTACAACTCGTACACGCAAAGCATCGACATCCTGGATTCCAAGCCACAGATCCAGGACCTCGTCGTGAACCTAAACCACGAGATGCAGATCCTGCTGGATGCGCTCAGGAAGCTCTAAGAATTGTCTAGCATTGCTGCTGTTTACCATATTTTACCAGCACTGAACCTGTTAGCCTGTAACATTTGGAAGATAGACGCAATTGTCTAATCTTTGATTATAATCACACGCATTCCGTTTGTCATCCTTAATTTACAATCTTCCAGCCATTGGTAAACTCTCTATGCCTTTCCAACCAATTGGTTGTGACAGCAGGGATGAGGACAGGAGAAGAAGGTTGCAGTCTCACCTTGACATTCATGGAAGAATTCCAGCAGCATCCAGCTACATATATCGTTATGTTTTTATACAGCTCGAAAGAATTTTCTGAGTATTTTTTTATTATTATGTAAATACAGTGAAGTCTCCAATTATCAATTGTTAATTTTGCAGAATGTCCAGCCAACCTTTACATACCTGTTGTGTTTGTTAGGTAGGTATAGTTGTTATTTTTATTTAATACAGAGGAAATATTAAAATACTTTGTGATGACTGATGAATAATATGGTGTTATCACTTTTATAATTTTAGCACCTCATCATTTTCCAGAAAAACCATATAACTGGGCTATTGAATACGAAGCAACCACAGTTGCTGCTAAGCTACAATGTAAAAGTTTAAGTTTGGTGTTTTTCTGAAAAATTATTAGATATTTTTATTTTGATAATTACCATTCTCAATGTTTAATCAAATGTCAACAATTTCTAGGATGTCGATTGCCTTGTACCTTTGAGTTTATAGGCAATATCTTTTCAAGGATGTGCATTGTAACTTTTGAAAGTGCTATCGAACTCTCTTGCCATAGACAGCCACGTCAAACCCGAACCCCTTGATGAACTTCGAGCGCAACTTGATGTGCACGTGGTCTTTGCCAACGCCTCCCGATGTGATCTCGGCGGTGCCCCCCGTGCCGTCCTTCCATTCGTCACGAACCATCACGCAGGTGATTTCATATTTGCCGACATCGCTCAAATCAGACGGGAACTGCAGAGTCTTCTCTCGATGATGATAGAAAAAGTAACCCGTTGCCTTGACTGTTTCGTTGATGAAACAGTGGTCTCCATCGGAGCGGTGGCCGATGAAGATTGTGTCCGGAGAAATGCTGGGGATTGATTTAAAGTTGTTAAGTTTGGAGTTAGGAGGTAAGTTTGGAGAGTTTGATGTGACATTATATCAATATCTTTCCCCGAGCTTCCCCGAGCTTTCTTACACTTAAATGTTGACACAATTGTGAATTTGTTTAGTAAAGAATGCAATTAAAGAATTGCATTCTTCAAAGAATGCCAACAAAAGAATTAGCAATGAAATACAAAGATGATAAGATGGTTATTGGTGCTTAACGACGCACTGTTTTGACAGCTGGCCCTTTGGCACTGGTCTAATGGCGTCGGTGAATGAAAATGGTGCTGATGTGGGTGATGATGAACCTAACCTACCCTTGAAGGGAGGAGGGGAAACCCGGTGCAGGCACGTCGCCTACTCCTGTCGAAAAGCACCGAGGGGACCACCGGCTTTACGTCCCTTCCGACTCGAACAACAGGATTCCTTCTCTAATCCGTGCTAAGCAAGGTGAGTGAAGTTGTCGTAATAACTAGAAACCCTCCAACCTTACTCCCGAACAGAACTGATCATATGCATGTCGTCACCCGTCAAACATCCTGACTCAGCGCGATGCTGCTTAACTTCGGTGATCTCACGAGAACCGGTGTTTCCAACATGCCAAACCGTTCGGTTATAAAATTCAAACGGTTGACATACCTATCTGGGATATTTGTCAAATTCTACATTGAAGTTTTCCCTCTTTTGAGTAGGAAACGTGATGTTGGAACAATGAAATTTTCTATAAAACCAATTGACATGATACCACAGATATAACTAGATCTGTGATGATACCTTTTCTACCAAATTTCTTCAAGAACGAGGCTGATCTTATTGAAGAGATTTAGAATGTAATTAGAAATTTTCATCAAAATCGGGTTTGGCACTTTCTGTATACAGTGGTACCTCCTGGACACTGAAAACCGTCCACTAGAAAATTATACAAGTCCCGAGGGAGGTTGGCTTGAAAAATAGTGTAGGTAAGTCGGGTACACACCATGCTGTATGCCATGTGCTTTCTGAACCTATACCTCGTTATGATAAACCAGTTTTCCTTATCAGTAATGCCTGCCCAGTGAAATGAGGATCGACCAAGCTCACAAATATGATATCTCGTGAGTCTTGCACACCATTTCAGCACCCCCCAATGGCCTATAACTCGTAATTTTGAAGATGCAAAAATAATTCGAAAACTTCCTGCCTCTTCTCTTTACAGCAAACACGTTTTTCTCATCACTTCTTCAGTATTCTGGAAAAAGTTTGTTTCCATGGCACGATTTAATTTTCTCTCCTTTTAATTGCTTATCTTATCTTTGGATCAAGTCAATGGTTGGCTCCGAGACCCGACCTTTTTGATGCTACCTTGTCCAGGCGGGTCGGATATATTATATCAAGTACGAGAGATTAGATAACAAATGACGTCGATTATTAAAATGCAGTGGAGGAAATTCAAACGGTTGTCATTTTTAGTATTTTTACCATTGAATAAATGTTTTTTTAACTATTAATAGGTATCAATAGTAAATGTAGTGTATAGTTACAGCAAGGATATTGAAATTCGTCCAAACCGTCTAAATCTTCACCGGCAACTCTGTGACAAATGCTGGAGCTCGATCATGCCAAAAGGGCTACTCTGGTGAACGAATATTCGCAATGCACGGTTCATATGAATTGTAAAAAGCCCCACTGATAAGAAAACTGGTTTTCCATCATTAGGCAGCTTCCCAAGCAAGTGGTTTCATATGCCATGTGCTCAGCCTCTACCTGGCTACCTATACTATTTTCAAGCAAGACAAAATTGGGACTTGTAAAAATTTCAGGTGGACGGTTTTCAGTGTCCAGAGGTGTACCTATAAATCAATTGCAAAGTGTTCATTTTTAAATAAATATCGATCGTAACAGCGCTTCCTATAAGCTTCCTGTAAGCTTCCTAAGCTAGCTGATTCGAGTCACACATGCGCCTATTGCCCAACTACAAGTGATAAGATTCATGTTATTCAAGGACTTACGTGGAGGTGTCATCTTTTCCCGAGTCGTATTCCAAAGATAGTTCTGCGGATCCAACTCCCGGGAGTCCGGCTTTCACCTTACCCCCCGCTTTGACCATCGTTAGAACTCACTTCCAACAAGAAAGTATCCTTAGATCCACTTAAAAAAATTCAAACAAACTATTATCACGCGGATGCTGTCACGTAGTACGTCACCCACTGAATGAGAAGCCTGCTTTGAGGCTACAAGCAGAGGTCACATGCGGATTCGCGCGATTTTCAAGAGTGTGAACAAAAACACACTTCACAAAGGGCGCTCTATAATCGCTGGTTCGGCACCGAGTCAAGGATCATAAATAAGATAAATTTTACTTCTGTAAACATTTTTTCTCACCCATCAGTTTAACTGTTGCAATGTAATATTTGTAATCTAAGCTTGTGGGTTTTCATTAGAACTCTATTTATTTATATATACAATAATCACACAAATCAGGAGACATGGAGGTAGTTATAGCCATACATGAAATCATCAGTCAATATTTTCGTAGAAATTGACTTACAAAACACTTCTTCTTCTTTTTGCTCATCAAAAGTTTTAAATTCCAACATGTTAAAACAATAATTCAAACAATAATCATGAAAATTAAAGGTAGTATATTTAGGTGATATTTTTTTTATTGTTTATTTTAATAAATAACTGTATTATAAAATATATAATATGTATTTTATTAAGTGAAGCCTG
Source organism: Nemurella pictetii (assembly GCA_921293315.2). NCBI lineage: Eukaryota > Metazoa > Arthropoda > Insecta > Plecoptera > Nemouridae > Nemurella > Nemurella pictetii. Next base: position 5,218,379 of record OV121118.1, on the reverse strand, counting down.
ACCTAATTTCGAATTGCCCCACACCCTAGCGAACCCTCCTGCCGTAGATGGCAACCTGGAAATGATAGCCACTCATTATTGACGACGACATGAACTTGACACGAACATGGTTCTGCCCGACGCCCCCCGAGACGATTTGCACAGTTCCACCTTTTCCGTTCTTGTAGCAGTCCCAGATGGACACCTCGGTGATCACGTACTGGCCGTGTTCCGACGACGACGGGAAAATTAAGTGCCGTTCGTTGTACGATAAGTTGACAACTGCGTGGGCTACGTTGTCATAGAAGCAGTGGTCTCCGCTGGAACGCTGGCCAATCATGATTGTGTCCAGAGAAATGCTGGGAAGATTCCAAGGTGTAATGTATTTTTTATATGTTAATAGCTTTTTGAAATAAGCTGAAAAAATATAATTTTAATTTACATAATTTTTAGTCTTGGGACTTTAATGGTCATAATGGCTTACGTTCTGTTGCAGCTGCTACATTTACCCTCTCCTTTCTGGGCCTTGCAGTCGTATTCCATATTGCACTCTGCATTTACTATCCCCGGAATACCGCCACTTATTTTAGCTCCAAACTTGGCCATTATTAATCAGTTATAATATGTCCACGACTGATCTAGGGGATGATCTTCTGAACAGAATGCTCACACCTTGCAGAAGTCTTATTTTTCACTGATTGTATTTTGTCTGATTTCTTGATGTCTGCTCACTGATTTCTTTGTCTATAATTTGCACAAAAGATAACAAATAAAAGATAAAAAAAGATCATCAAAAAAATCTTACAATCAACTGATTATAAAAACTTCACACAAGATTCAAGTATAGTATGAAGATTATACATGCAAAAAAAACAGAAGGTTGTCAAAAAATATTTCAGAAATAAATGACCCAGACACACGTAAGAACTTCTTCAAAGTTCATGACCAAGATGTTCCGGATGCATTCAATTTTTAGTTTTTGTAAAATTCTGCTAAAACAAATTATATCACACAAAAGTTAGTGAAAAGTATCATGCACAGCAGATCAAACTTGGCAGTCAGGCAGGTGGACAACTGGTTCAGAACAAACAACCTTTTTTGGGTTGAATGGTTTTCAGAGGAATGGACTCTGGGCTAGGACGTACGGCTGTTCAGAACCGTCTTAGAAGTTTAAAAGCACTGCAAATTGAGCCGATAGATCCTCGAAGGGACCGGTGGAACGTTGATGGCGATCCCATGCTAATCCATCGATGCTGGGACGCGGGGCGACACAAAAATTGCACCCACGGCCAAACTACAAAACTTCACTTTAGAGATGACAAACCAAGTCGTGAAAAGGAAGAAACAAACATTTAATTATATAAACCTATTTATTTAGCAGTTTAGTCGTATAACACATATGCATTCATGGGTAATTAAAATTCGTACATGGCTTCCTTAATAACTAGAGATTAGGATGTATTTGATAGAGATTGTGTGAAAGTTAGGTAAAATAATCAAAATATATTATATATTTTTTTTCTTTTATAGCCCTTGCCTGGTATTATGTAATTAGATGTTACACTTTGCTATGTTTGACTTTAAAACCGTATAGGAAACCATTGTATCTTCATGAGAACTTTTAAAATTCCTTTAAAAAAAAATTGATATTATCTGCAATGTCTTGCTATATCTTACATAATATATAATATTATTATGAAGTCATTTGTTAGTTCTTTTCTTATTAAATTCCAAATAAATTATTTTCTGCTTATATAGGCAACCATGTTTAGCAAATCAAGTGCGAGGCATGAGTCATGACAGTGACAATAACATGAATTGAATCAAATCGCCTACTTGCTCTTGTATATCGCCCGACCTAGCAAACCTGCTTGCCGTAGATGGCCACCTTGAAGCGATAGCCCCTCATGTACTGCGACTGCACCTTGATGCGGACATGGTCTTGCCCGACACCTCCCGAAATGAGCTTCACGTAGCCACCGGTGCCGTCCTTCCAGTCGTCCCAGACCGACACCGAGGTGATGACGTATCTACCGATGTCTCGCGTCTCCGACGGGTACTGCAAGTGTCGTTCGTTGTACGTTCCGTTGGCCGTTGCTCTGATCGTGTCGTCGAAGAAGCAGTAGTCTCCGCCGGAACGCCGGCCGAGGATGACCGTGTCCGGAGAAATGCTGGGGAAGATTCCAAGCTGTGAGCTGTTTTTTATGTCACTCATAGTTTGTTGAAATACACTGTTCATTGTAAGATCTTCAAACAAGGTTTGAACTTCTTCCAAACAATTGGAATCACCATGGTGACAACCAATCAGATGCAGTTGTTTCTGAATTGTTTGGTGGAAGTTCAGAGAACTATTGCAGTTTGGAGATTGTGCAACCGACCAATTTTTTTTTTATAAAAAAAAAAGGTTTTGAGACTAAATTTGTTGTTGAGGCTTACGTCTTGTTGCAGCTGCTACATTTCCCCTCTCCTTTCTCGGCCTTGCAGTCGTATTCCAAACTGCATTCTGCAAATGCCACCCCCGGTACACCGCCACCTACTTTGGCTCCAAACTTTGCCATTTTTATTTAGATAATATATTGCTGTCCCGCTGTTAAACAACTGATTACAGTTTTGCGAGATGCAGAAGAAAACCAAGAATTGTCCAGGGAACAATCTCCTGAACAGAATGCGCACACCTTGATAGTCTATAGAAAAGTGTGGAAGACGTCCGAATTATAACGGAGTTTTATGAGCTTTTATTGTGTTTCTCAAGGCTAAATGTAACAGACATTTCAATTGACAAATATCTTTATCTAAAATTCGCAGAAGCTAGGGATCATATCGATATCCTGTGATAGCAAGAGGATTTGTCAAAATGTATATAAATACTCAGAGTGGATGCTTGTATGCTTTATGATCAGGGGCAAGACAGTTTTATTGCAGTTCCACAAAAAAAAACGATCTAAATACCAAGTTCCCTCATGTTTTTCTTAATGGAAAAAGTCTTATGCACTCCATGAATTTCAACCAAATTTCTAGGGCTGACAATAAAATATATCAACTTAAAAACTGGAATATATCACATAAATGCAGAAAATAAAAAATGGTATCAGGCCTTGTATTAAACTAATTATAATTTACTTTAAGAACAGCTGAGCTTGTTTATCACGCTGACCTACACTTAAAGATCTCTTATGGTCTATTTCTGTGGGGTCACTCATCTAAAACTAAAAAAATATCTCTTTTTGAAAATATGATAGCAGAAAATAAGCTGTGTTTGGGGAAGTGCTCGGTTTTACAAGGAGCGATTGTTTAGGGTTTCTGGTTTACACGTTAGGATAATGTAGAATAACAAGATCTTTGATGTAGAACGACTAGGACTAATATTTGGAAAGCTACTAATTTAGACCATATTTTAAAATATATTTGAAGAAAAATAATGAATAATTCTGTTAAATTTCAAATAAATATACATCAAGTCAAAAAATAAGATAGAAATTATAAATAATATATTTTAATCAATGCTTGATTCACTTTGAATATTCCGCATTTATGTATGGAGGTTGGCATTATTGTTGTTTCTTTCAAACTCATGAGGTTGGTACGAAAGCGTATTGCTTCTTCACTGAAATTTAGAATTTGCGGCTTGAGCACGTTTTGAGTGAATATTAGATACATTCTGAGCATTTCTTCAAGTCGCTATGTATCTTATGTACTATTTGAACGAAACTGGGGACAGGGTCTACACCTTAAAGGTAAGGTTATGCTCATAATCGGCTATTTCTTTTTTGAGACCTATTTAAATTAGTTTTTAATTTTAACCTCAATTCGTAATCTACATTTCGCTTTCAGAAAGTTGATCCACATGGGAAACCGACGCTCTCCGCTCATCCTGCAAGGTTCTCTCCTGAAGATAAGTTCTCAAAGGAACGAATCATAATCAAGTCAAGGTTTAATTTACTTCCTACACAGCAACCTCCCATTGTATACTGAAAATGTTGCTTTGCATAAAAGAGTTGACCATTTCTATACTGAACTTAAAATCATTGCCATTTCTGTTTCGTTTTACAAATTTCTATAGAATAAAGCGTTTATTAATTTTGTGAAGCTGACATTATACTCTTTAATTATGAAACTTTACCGTTTCGACTTATTTTGCCATCATTCCTTGGCATGGAACTGTTGGGTTATTTTGTGTACTAGCAAATAAACTTTTTATAATAATTCCAACCAGAATTGTGTACTTCGTAAACTTCTTAAATTTTAAAATCTCTTACCCGATTTATAATGAAAACCTCTTGACAGTATATGAGGGTGCCTAATTAATAGGTAGTACAAGTGTATTTTCTTTTTACGACAACTACGACCATTTTTATTTCGATAATGTTGCCAAGTACGGATCCAGAAACAGCTAACAATATTTTACACAAATCATTTAAAAAGCAGATGTACAGAAATGTAGAAAACTCTTCAGGTGACTTCTCGGTGTCGGTTTGGCCCTGCTAGACGAGCATCTTTTCGCTCTGCGGATACATGACACGCTGCACAAAGCCCTCTGCGAATTGGCCACACTTGTTGGCGGGCCGCATGAGGTATGCCTCGCGGCTTGTCTTGGCCAACAGCGCCTCCACTAGGGTGTGAAGGATGTGCAAGGGAAGCACGGACTCGTACGTAGCCATCTCCAACACAGTTGAGTTGCCTTCTGTGGCCACCGTGTTGCCCGATCTGAAACGGACAGAGGATTGTTGTTATACTTCGGGGCTTACCAAGGTTATATGCATTCGCATTTAAATGAACAATGGTATCTCCGCACATTGGCGGCGCCAGAAATAAATCAGTAGGGGGGCAAAGCAGGGGCAAGCAAATATGTGAAGGGGGCAATAAACACCCCCCCCCCCCACGGGCCCACACAGATCGAATTACCTGAAGAGTGTTTTTATTTCTCATGCTGTAAATGAGGCAGTGCAATTGGAAGATTATTTTCACAAGGTCTAATCCGTGAAAGCTTAAAGCTTGGTCACACGGAAAATTTTGCTGGTGCAGCGTTCCACGTAAAAGCAGTTAGTTGCCCCTACAGTAATCTGATCACTATATTTCTGAAAAACATTCAATTGTTGAAAGAAATTCTAACTCGCAATGTGAAGTCTCGAATCGATCGGAGGTCTACTTTGTTCACAAGAGATATGGAATTTGGGACTTTTCAGCGGGGGGGGGGGGGGGGGGGGGGGGGGGGGGCAAGCAGGGGGGCAAGCCAATTTTTGGGGTTGCACTTGCCCACCCATGCACCCCCGTAGCGCCGCCACTGTCTCCGCAAGATATAATGTTTGAAATATCTTGAATTACATTTCAAGCTACATTTTTGATTTAGGTTTCTTTTGGTAACAAACGGATTATTGCAAGCAGATATTATGAAGACATAACAAAATAATTTTTTTACAATTTTCTCCTGATATCTTTCTATCTGTCAGACTGTAAACATCACCAAAGGCTAGAAATAACAATGTCTTTGCTACACACTTTCTGGAAAACGGCTAGTTTGCAAATTGCCTTGTTCTGGTTGAAATAAAGAATCAAGTTAAACTGAATCCTTTCAAACTTATAAGGATAAGGTCCTTTATCTAGAGTTAATTCGAACCTATCTGAAATTATGAGATGCTTAGAAGGTAGATATTTATTATTAGAAGAAAAATATTGTTCCTAAATTGTATGCATTTTGGGATGCCAGATACAATTTCAGAATGGATATTTCGAATCGAATGATACAGGCCTTTTAACTATTTGATTTTGCTCTACAATAGATTTTTGCCACACAAGCTTTTGAAAGCAGCATAGCTTTGCAAAACCTTGAAAAATTTGTAAATTAAAATAATTAGTATCCAATATCTGGACAAAGTAAGAATAAGGTGAATGGAACAGTTCGGGATTGGGGCGTTGGGATTGTAAACCCGGTGAGGTGACGGCTGCCGATGTGCACTCACTTGATGGCGGGCGCGCGGAACATGTTGTCAGCGGCGGCGTCGGCCTGCGGCTGCAGCGTGATGATGCTGACGCCGTGCGGCGCCATCTCCTGGCGCAGCACCGAGCTGGCGCCTTCGACGGCGAAACGCGACGCCGTGTACGCCACCATGCCGTTGCCGCGATTGCAGGCGCTCTGTTGCGCGCCGATGTTGATCAGGCGGCCTGGCAAGCGCAATGCACGGCCGTTCAGAGGTGTTCGGAACCGATTGAATCATGGTCGGGTTGTCCTTTACAATTAAGAAACTCGGAGATGGAAGCTTACTTACAATATTAGGTGATGATGTCAAAGCATTGTTATTTTTTTGTAACAAATTTGTTTTCAAAACAAGTTGCAAGTTATGTGAGAATTTTAATAGAGAACAATTATGAATGCATGTGGTGGCTATTCAAAATTCTATAGGAGCTTAGTTTTATGCTTGTAAAACTTAGAGTGCAAAGCGTGCGGCTCAGAACGTTGAATTTATTCAGTGAATACGAAAATAAAGTACTGAACTTTTGGATAATGTTGAGAGGGGGTTTTCTACAAAATAATTACATCCCAATCAAAAGTTATTAAGTACCATCTTTTTGTAGAAAAGAGAGTAGTGAATAATTAGACAAGCAAAAATTAAAGAATGCACCCAATAAAAGGTATGAAAATCAAAACTCTCACTAATTCTAATATATAAATTTGTATATACTATTCTATATTATACTCATGGCACCCACATGCCTTTGAATGGTGATGTATTGGCATGCAGTTCACTAACCTGTTGCATACTCGAATTTCTTACATCATTTTCAACAGCAAGTTTTGTGATGTGGTTTTGAAATGGGGTTTGGGGGGGGGGGGGGTAGGGGGCAGTTTCATGTATTTCTGATAGTTGATTTGTGAAAAAAATCCTAAGTTTTGGTCCAAATATTGGCCCAATCAAACTGAAAATGACTGCATAGAAATTATTCAAATTATTGAACTTGAATTCATATAAATGTTTCCATCATTTAGGGGATCTATTCTTAAACTCAAACTTACTCTTCGAGTAAGTAGATGAATGTTTTAAACTGGCTTTTGATCTGTCAACCAACGCAGGTGAGTGGGCTGTTGATGATGCTGACGAACTTAGCCATTGGGTCAGTGGTCGGGTTAGACAACCGCTGCCTACACAACAAGGAAGCAAGCACGCAGAGGCTGGTAGCTCACCCTTCTTGTTCTTGAGCAGCGGCAGGAAGGTGCGGGCTGTCTTGAGGGTGCCCACCACGTTGTACTTGAGCATCAGTTCCCAGTGGGTGCCTTCTTGCATCTCCAGCCGGCCCTTGCAGCAGACGCCTGCAGTGTTGATGACTGCCCACAGGCCTGTAGACACAGAAACATGGCCACACGTTAAACCCTTAGCTCATTGACATTCCAGCTGCTCGGAGTCTAAAAAGCTTTGCCAAACATCGAACAGATAGAGATAACACAAGATAATTGATTTTCAAGCATTCGTTTTTTGTGACACGGTGATGATGCTGTGATGATGCCAGGTCAGGATGTTTTCTTAGAGGGGTCAAGGTGGGCACACAACAATTTGCAAATAAATAAATAGAAAGTAGCATTAGACATACAAAATATTTGCATCTATCGCGCGTTTCGAGGACGATTCCGGAAATGTTGGACAGTTTGAAGTTGCTGTTAAATTCTCAATCAGACATTGCGACAGTAGATACGCGATAATGAAGCACAGCTGTGAGTAATTTTCTTCTTCACCTATAATTATTCCAATGCCAAATGCAAATCCAACGCAACCCTTTGCTTCACGGGGTCGTAAATGATGTGTAAGCGTGTAAGAATAAGTTCTGCTAGATTTTCCCCACAGCATACCTACCCGCAGCCTTGAATGGAAGACCTAGCCACTCGTGGGATGCTCTCGTGGGAATAATCAGGATGCTGCATGAGTACCTTGTGTACACACATCTCATTCTCTGCACCTAAGTAAATCGAAGCTGCAAAGCTGCATTAAGTTGCATTTAAGTGCATTTGCAGATAAGCGGCAGCGGTTGCATGTTCGTCGTGGATTAAGTGAATGTCTTTCGTGTTCCGTGAGAGTGTTATAGGCTCACTGCATTAAGTGTGGTGAAAATACGCTGAAAGGAAATTGGTTTTTCTTTGGGTAATGGCGCGTGACACGGACGCAGTTAGTAACAAGGGCGGCATATTGTTCTAGGATGCAGTAATCGTGTCGATACGTTTATCCATTCAGTTGGAAACATGCTGCTTCCTTTCAGGACAGTCTCTCATAAAAATCGAGCAAAATGTTGTCGCTACTCGCTTGCCTTCTCTGCGGGCAATCACAATCGCAACTAGTTCCAAGACACACAGCTCTTAGGTATAACATGATAGGTATATCATTTTTGAATTGATGACACTGGATAAAGCGAGGAATTTCGTTTGTCCAGAGACCAGCTTGTATAGTTGAGCATGGTTTTTGCACCTGCCTAAAAGGAAGCCAGGTTATTATCGTGTCTTCTTTATTATTGCATACCTTCCGCAAATTTTGGTCAATTAGAAATAATTTTTCAAATTGTTTTTGTTCTTCGAAAAGCGAGAGTGGAGAAAACCAGACGGAACACTATTACGAGTTTATTATACAAATTTGTTTAAATTGCCCCCCGAGCATTTAGAAAGTTTGCATGCTGCGAGTTGTTTGCTTCGTTCGGTGGTCAATACCTTCTGAAACTACATTTCAATGCTGGCTAGAGGTATTTATATCGGCTTGAGAACCGAGAAATTCTCAAATATCATCAGCGTGCTAGCATGCTTATGGAGCATGTTTAGCCAGGACGCGAGCTGTGCTAAGTACGAGTACGTACAATTATCACACTTATTATCTGCATACCATCTTCGCCGGAGGAATGCCGATTGGATGATTGCAAGTTGCAACACATCCTTGCACACTCCTGGCTCTTACTTCATCGCAGAGCGCGCGATGGACGTGTGCATAATTTCGATCAACTTAAGTAAGGTACCTACTTCACTAATTGAGGCCAATCGCGTGCCTAATTGTTGGAGTGCTGAAATCAAGGCTCATTTGCCCCGCGAAGAAAAATTCGTGCACGGAAACTGCAATTAAATCCTTGTTTCCTCATTATTTGACTTCTAACAGCGTCGAAAAGGTCGCAATCGCCTGTCAGCATGCCATTCTTCGATTCTTGTGTGGAGTCAACTAAAGACGCTGTGATAGTTCCAGAGATTACGCCGTCGATGATAAGAAACTGGTATAGTACCACATTACTGCCCTCTTTCCAAACCGAATTTGACTTACAAGGTGTTTTCTATAAGATACACGCGTTTACCTTGTTTTTTACAGATTACCGAAAGATAACATGTATATTTCTCTGTAAACTATTAGAGAGATACCTGTACACTCAATTGTGATATCCTGCTTACAGCCATGTCGGCATGCTTTGGTACACGTCTTAATTGCTTATAAACTCAAATTAATACCTTAAACAATTAGTAGTTAGTGTATGCATGCACACACTTACGCAATGAACTAGCAAGTACGGCTATCAGATCATCATGTTTAACGGGGTTGCTCTATAAACCAAAGGCAGTTAACATATATCGTGGAGAATGCTGGTAAACGCAAGGCCGATGTGTGTGCGCATAGATTTCACCTCATCACGAATTCTGTGCGTGTGTTTTACCTGTGCTAGGAGTGCCATACATGATCCGCGTGCCTTCAAAGCTTACACGTTTGGAACTAGCTGTGCCGAAAGGTCATCGAGGGACCTAAATGCAATGGCAAACGCATCGACTACAAGAGTCAGCATTGTCTGCTCACAAATCACGTTTGTTTAGGGTCCCTAAAACAACAAAAGGTATCAACAACGATTCAATGTTTTGCCTGTGTCAGCCACCGCTTAAAAGTTAGCGCTCTTTCAAGGCTGATGTATTTGATGGATTTTTTGTCACCGATATTTTCTGGTATACCGACCTCCATTCTCCAAATTATAACTGGTCTGCATAAAAACTCTTTCTGTTGGAATGAAGCAGCGAAAAGGCAATTTTTATCTGTCCAAAAACTGGTTTGGCGCATTGCATTTGAATATCGACTGTCGCTATATAATTTATTGTAATTTTCTTATATTTGCATCCAGTTGGTTAATTATTATGATTTATTGCTCACGCTATCCTTCAGCTGTCAGATGAATTCAATCGAAGATTGCTGCCCGTGAGAACTATTTCCAGTGCATTACGAGTTACGACACAATCATGTAATCTCTGGCTTAGGAACAACGACAGAGAATTGAGCCTTTGTTGCCTTCTCCAAAGAGTCTTCAGAGAGACTTGAAACCTTGGCATTCGGAAGATTTTATAACATTCAGGTATATTTTTGCATTTATGAATACTAATTTCTTCAGCCAAGGCGAATGTTTGTGAAAGAAACAACATTTTTTCTGTTGACAACTTGCCATTGCAGAGATTTTGCGCATTGCCATCTCTACTTATCGGTGAGCAGTATATAACTTCCGTTCTCCATTTCTACCCCTGACGTTGATGCTTGTCAACATTTCCCCTCTTGTCTCGCCTTCGGGTCCGACCTGGAGCAACACTGAGATAAGAGAAAATTATCCTTAGTTATTACTCTGAACGATTCTGCTGGATGATTTATTGAAGAGTACCGACACGCCCTCTAGATAAAAAATATTGAAAACGAACCGCCCTATGCATTAAAAATAAATAATAAAGGGTGTAACATTTTTCAAATCATCTAGCAAACAATGTTTTAGATCTGAAATCAAACTGCTTGAGATAAGAAATAGCTATCTTTCTCGAAATTATGGTAGCACGTGGTAGCACTCTCCAAAGTTGAGAGTCAATTTGAGAGTCAAGTCACCGAACGCGTGATCGACCGCTAACAATGCCATCGATGATATCATTTTATCAGAAGCTTTCTATTATTAATTAAATGAAGATTGAATCACTTTCACGGCGCACGGTCGTGAGCACGGCCAGCGCAAAGCACGGAGCACCGAAGCCTCTGCCCAAGCCGTAGCACGACTTCCTTCCCTTGCGCCAGTGAGCACAGCGCCGCAACATTACCAGGCGACGATTGGAAAGAATGGTAGATGCAACGCGTAGCAATTAGCGAGCGACTAACAAGCTAAACCACACTACAGTGACTCTATAAAAGTCTAATTTGCAACGATTCTATAAACATTTTATTTACAGTTCAATAAAACAAATTTACTATAAAACTCAATTCACATCGGTATAGAAACTAGCCAGGAACGATTATAACTGATCATTTTCTACCATCGGACCCGTTAATTCTACGTATGAAAACTTGGTCAGCAAAGCGTGCTCTTCGAAGGTAAATAAACACCTGTATTTCGATTGGTTCGCAAGATTCGAACGAGTTGCGTGACCTGTGGTCTTTCGGGCAGCGAAGCAAGGTGCGCACGTCCTTCTCGGTGGCTTCGCGGTTGCTTCGCGGTGACGCTCTGTACGAGCGAGAAGAACCTGCAGGCGATGCGCCCACAGAGAGCTCCATACTTTCTGGCGACGCGACCAGCGTGTCCCGTTGCTTCAATTTGGGAACCGAATCAAAGCCATCAGCTTCCTTCTACGCGCGCGGTGACTTGCTTCTTCCGCCAGAAAACATCTGTCTTCAAACGTGTTGCGTCGAAATTTAGCTTGACCCTTTGCTCGTTTGAGACCCACCGGATTTTGCATGCATTATCTTAAAGGAGGCTACATCGTTTTACGTGCCTAAATCTGCAAATGCTGACAATGACAGCATATCCCGGGATGTTGGCGTCAGAAAATAAGCGTAGGCGCAAATAAATATACATCAGCGTTATCTCTCGTTACTGAATTCCTATTCACACACGAACGTGCGTACATGTTCTTGCTTGAGAGAGACTCGGTGTACCCGTTAATTTTATTTCAGTGAATTGTATATACCTTTACCACCTTACACATTCCATCAAGAGTAAGTGCCATGGCGCTTTGCAACAATAGATTTATAACGAAATTGACGCTGTAAATCACCGACTGGAGATTTATTTAAGCGTCAAACACAACAATAATAATGCACGAAAAATAAAAGCCGACACGATGATATTGTTAATGTTGGTCTGGGTGTGACCTATGCGTGTGTCACTGCGATAAACAAATGCCAGGGCGCCGCCCTTCATGAACATCTATGGATGTCAACGAAATACAGCACCACGTTCATATCCATCCATCTGTCGACGCGCAGAGAAATCATATTACAAATATATGCGGTCCAGGGCTCTTTGTAGGTGTGAAGTATACTCTAAGTGTAACTTCACACCTTTGAGAAGATTTGAACTCGTCTCCGAGTGACATCTATTATAGCAGTAACCTACTAAAACGACTATTCACGCGGAACGTATACCCATATGTCTCTTGTGCAAAGATAGGCCAGCAAACAGGCGTATTTAATCCGTTAGTTCGATATAATTTAGTCGCTTCGCCTTCGATCGCAGCAGCATTCTTAACTGTAAATCGCTGTAAACTCTTAGAGTTTGGACGGCGAGAGCGCTCCTGGCTGGCCGATCGGTACGAGGAGAGATCAATGCACGACATTCGAGGAGAGATATGCGAGTTGCGTGTGTGTGCTCACTGCTCGCCGCTCATTGCTCACGAGTCACGAGTCACGACTTGGCGACAAGTGGATATTACTGATTGGAATCGCTTCTTCTTGGCACTGCTCATTCGCCGTTAGCAAGTCAAGCGTTTGAAATGCAAGCACGTCGGCGTTATGATGGCATTGTGATAGTATGGCGGTACACCGAAATTAAACAGATGCAACTGCACGTTTTCTCACGCTTGTTAGATTTGAGTGATAGCCGGAACGCGGTAGGAAATTTGATGATATTTTTGATGATGTATTACGGGTATTAAATCATTATTTTCGTGATAAAATTGTCTCAATTTTGGTGCTGTTACTCCAATCAGTAGTCAAAATGCCAATTATGCCCGTGAAAGCTCTTTATGCTTTATGCTATGTAATTTAACATTTGTTTCGCGGTTTTCCTGCAGCTCATCGTGTTCACGCATTGTTGACTTCGCGCCGTTTTTACGTCTTTATCAACAAGTCATGTACACTCGAAGAAAGTCGTCTTGCGCACTTTGCTGAAAGTCATGCAATCCTTGGCTGCAGAGGATATCTATATTATATTTTAATTAGAAACGAAAGAAATTTAAATATCACTTTAAATTAAATTATATTTTATTTTCGTATCGACATCGACACGATTAAATGACCGAAGACATCTTATAACCACGTGGAATGAAAGTAAACGTCAATAAATGGTAAGGTTTCCTCTGTTTAGTGGAAACTTTGATGGTAAGCTGAACTAATGAGATGCTCATTATCAGGTGCTTCTAAGCTGCCACCTCGTACCATGATCCATGCATACCAAATTGACCAGATGTTAGAGACATATTTAAGGAACACACAATGTAAAAAATGTATAATTCCGCGAGACAATCATTCTACAAAACACTAATGCTTCTAAAAAAAAATCAATCGCAGTATTCTAAATATCTCGATCACGCTGAAAACGCACTAGCGAGTCAACCGCCCTCGTCGCCCACCGAATCGATACAGGTTGAAAGTTGACTCACCGTCCTCGCCGGCCGGTAGGTGTTTCCTGATGATGTCCACGGCCTCGTGTAGCAGGTCCTCCCGGGTCACGTCCAGGGGTAGGACGGTGACGCGCAAACCGCCCTTAGCGGCCAGGATTTGGGACACCGCCGAGTCGGTCTCGCGGACCCCAGCAAACACGCGGAAGCCCTCGTCTGCATCGCACCAATCGCAACGTGTCAACAAGCTATTCCAGCGCTGTTCTTGCACTCGGTCAAACGCATTTATTAGCGTAACACACAACTCTACTTTAGGCCCACCTACCTGCCGAATAAAGTGTCACGCTTTACTAACTTTTATAATTAATATATTTTTTATATAGAACGACTTTTGCTTTCTATCGTATTACACTTATTTGCTCATAAGAACGCACATGCCCACGCATTTCACAACTTATTTGCATAACTTCCTTCATTATGCGATATGTTTTCCATTTTTGGGGAAATCAGAACGAAGGGATGCGATAACATAACAAAATCACATACTATGCACCATCAAATATATTTTTTTACTGCACTGCACTACGCGTATGGAAAAAACATCCCGATAAACTTGGTATACATGTGTTTATAAAAAATCCAAATTGGTTGCTTGCACGCATTTTCAAATTATTTAAGAAATACAATGATGATAAATGGTTGAAAATAATTTCAAAGAGACACACTTTTTAGCTTTTGCACCTATAGTATAATATAGAAGGCTATTGTCAAATTCAATGCGCTTACACTCCAAGTCTCCAATTGAGCATTGTTTGGCTGATTATCTGAGCTGTATATGGTGCAGCCGATCATGGTGACAATCAAATATTTCGACAGCTACCTGGTGCCAGGGATGTCATCTAGCTCGTTCGCCCCAAATGACCCTTACCCGCTAGATGCAGCGCAGCTTCCAGTCCCAACACGGTGTCACACGAGGTGACCAGCACGGCGAGCCCGCCGTCGTTTCCGGGTGAGTGTCGACTCTTGATGCGACAGATCAGGTAGACCAGCAGGGAGGCGGCCATCCCACACAGCGCCAGCATTTGCACGGTGAAAACCAACGCCGTTTGGTCGTCCATCGCGGACAGCTGGGGGTCGCCCGGGCGCCGGACTCTCTGCTGGTTAAAGGGTTAAAGACTTTAATTTTATTTTATGAATAACCCTTCCGCTCAGCGCTAGCAGTCAACATTAATACGTCGCCATTTTATCTTTATTTATAACAGCATTAAAAACTATAATAATAAAGTTACTATAGTTATAAATGCATCTAGAAGTTATGGGAGTGGTAAATAAAACGTTTCTGCACTGATTTAGTGTTTCATTTTGATATTTTGAAATAACGCGAGATGGATTTATAGTTTTATGAGTTGTTGAATTGTAAATGGCGGCCATTTCTTAAGTTTGACCTTATCTCGTATAGATTATAATATATAGCCGTGTTACGGGAGGCTCTGGACGTGGGTGCTTGCTTGGGTCATGGACATAGGTGGTTGCCATGGTCAGGGAAGCGCAGGGCAGCAGGGGTGCAGGGTGGAGCGGGAAATACGTTCCCAATTGGTTCATGGGCAAATTCACAGTCGTCCGCGTGTGAGAATCATCTGAGATGTCTTAAGTTGTACTACAGTTCCACTCTGCCCCCTCCACATTATGTTTCAGATCTATCGTGCTACTAGTACATTTTAGACGCAGGTCGTTGTTGTGAACGGAGGAATTTTTACTCTCTTATGTCACAGATCTACAGATTTGTTTAATGGAAGGTATTTGTAATCCACTTAGTGCCCGATACCATGATAGACGACTATGAATGCTATACCCCGAGGGGGTTGCCTGTTCCAATTTAGCAGTCGATTAAAAGATTAAAACTCCAGTTTTATCACCGATTTTTCTCCCAAAAAACTGAAAATTTTAAGAAGTTTATCATTTCAGTCAAAATTTTATGGAAATATGCGTCGAAATTAGGGATGAGCATTAGAGCATTAGACCTGCACCAATCCTGGAACCTGGTGGGGTAGCTTCTCATATATTAAGGAGACCATGTTGGCCAACTAATTTCGCTCCAAACAAGTGGTTCTTAACTACTGGGGTTTGTGTGAATCCACAACACATAAGAAAATAAATCACTTAGAAAAGTTATAATTCACACTCAGAAAATGAAGAAGTCGAGGAAAAGTTTGAATTTAAACCTAAATGCAAATCGTTGCATGTATACGGTAGACAATGATTATTACTAACGAAATATCAATTACGGATACAAATTTTGGAATTGATATTTCTCATCACTGAATTCGAGTTTTTCCTGCAAGTATTACCTAACAACACTTCCTACACCTACCTATATTTTGGCCTCCGCTTCATTATAAATTCGTTTAGTGAGTAGAATAGACGAAGCAGACAGAGTTTTAGCTTTTCGTCAAAAATAAGAAGTGAGTTGAGGAAGTAGAGCATCCTCTGTGAAAGACTATCGAAATAATCGAACAATTGGATTTCTATTTTTTTGCAAGGAGCAATAAACTATAAGTTTCATTGCAGTCCATAACGAACTTGTAATGCATACCAAAAAAAGGATAAAAAATTATAACATATCCATGGAAAACTGTTTATATAAAAAGCTTAATTGTGTGTCACATTCAAAGTATATTTTCTGCACATGTTCTTATTAAATAACTATACGTGAAACATACACTTCATTATTGCTAATCAGGAGGTAATAGTGACATACGCTCATATATACCTACTTCCTTGTATTCCAATTTCATTACATTTTCAACAAAAACTACTTTCAAAGTCTTTAAGTACATATCTCATGCAAGTGTATCCAAAACCTGCGAGCTTATTATATGCCAGAACACCTTTTTTTGCTTGTAGATACAGAAGAAAATTACTGTACTTCGTATTGCGTTACAAAAAGCGAAGTAAATGTGGTCTGCAACGTTCAAGTCGTGAAATTAGTCTAGTTGTTAGTTGTTTTGCATAGTAAACTGGTCTACACTTGGACGTGGCTTCACGTAAGTTTGTCATTAGCAGAGCCAGGCAGGCAGGTATCGCTTGGGGCGAGTCTTACACATGCTCTCAAGAAGGTTGGTCCAGAGGACGTGGTATGCTATCGGTCGTCAGGGGCCTGCCTTAGGATTCAAGCACCACACCACCTGCCTTGCCTTCGGATGCTTTGGCATCAAGTATAAATAACTCGGCCTCTGATGTTGTTGAATAACTTTGTCTTCAACTATAATGTATGAAACATATTATGGTATATTAGTAGGTATATAGGATACTAAGATCGTATATTATTATAACTGAAAAATGAGAAACACTTTCGGTTCGTGTAACGAGGATTAGCATATTACCTACAGTTTGTTATTGAGCTAGGTGCAATTTTCTCACCGTTTATAGCACGGACATATCCAAGCTTTTGTAAATTACCTACACACCATTTTAGTTTCTGATTAGTATTTGACTGTGTGATTGGTATGGACCAGCCTTAATTGTGTTTCAGCCATCATGCTGGACTGGATTGGATTTGTTAATGGGTTTATGGCCCATTGTCCAAACTGAAAAATTATCTGACATTGAAAGTGATACGGCCAGGATGAAAATAGGACACTATTGCCGCTATTTCTACATTACAGCTGTACGAAGTACGACGTACGTACGACGTTTCTTGACGATTTCGATAAAGCCTGGTTGAAGTTAGTTGGTCGAAAGGACAAGGATACGCACTAACGTTCCAAAGGCACTCTCCATTACCTAATTAATTAGTCAACTTTCGAAAAGCGGGAAGAAATAATTCCATTCCATGGCAAACAGGTCTGGATAAAAGTCAAAAGACGCGCAGACAAGTTTTGCAAGACGTTTTTCCGCGCCTATGAAATCATACATTTAGTAATGGCATAATTAACATAGGGCGAAGACTGAAGATGATAGTCTGGGAAAATGTGTGATGCTTAGCGGAACGTTTGTCAAGGTCATGGCTACATTACATGTTATTCTTCTCATTAAAATCATTATCCCCACCCTCATCTCGCTAACTAATTGTTCTTACTTTCACGCAAACAGAATATCTTGCTTAGCAATTGGACCATGCGCCCCATGATTCAAATAGTTTTTCTTATTACTGATGCGTAGAAGATTATTCTTAACATTTTTTTAACCATGGCAAAAAGCGGCCCGATTTCCATAAAATATATATAGTGAACTCGACCATTGAAATGGATATAGCCTCAATATAAAATAGAAATATTCATCTAAATCTGATGTTCATATTATTTCGTGCGATCAAAGAGTGTCACTTGAGGTACCACCGGGCATCGGCTGTACACGTGAACTGGAGTGTGTTGAATGCTTACAAAGTTCAAACACTGGACACATTCCTGTGCGAGAGCAACACTCCACGCCTTGATTACACGAAACAACATGCTTACACTGCTCACACCTTCGAAGCCCCAGGGGCATTGCGTAAAGCAATGCGTGTAACCATCACAAATACATCAACACACTGCATTTATTTTCTTATAGCATCAGCTGCAGCCACGCACGTTCAAGCAAGCACATTCATTAGAGCTAAGTGCAACATGCATTGTCGTCAGCAGAAAGAAGAATGCAATTTGTAAAGGCAGGCAAGATGAGAATGCATCGAAGACACATGTGTGTTGACATCGATATTGTTGAGGAGAACAGACGCTGAATTGCGAACGCGTAAACGCGATACGGGAGTTTTGTTTTTTTAGACATGTACACTCGTTTTAGTTCACAGAGCCATAGCTACATTTTTACTGCCAATTGTGGCGATTTGCGATGTAAAAAGATGAGATGAGATTCGCTTTCGACTTTCGAAAGACAGGCGAGTAAAGCCGATTTAGCATAAACCGTTTTTGTTTCGTTGTCAGTGCCAGATTGACAAAATTCTGAATGTTTTACCACAAAGTAAAAAATATTATTTCGGAAAAAATCAAAAAATCGCTTACACGCATCAGTAGTGAATCTATTAATCTTCGCGCCCATTTCCCTCCCATTTGACACCGGGTAAAATCCACCAAAAATATTTTAATTGAAACAAAATTGTTTGGCTGAAAATTCTGCGATAACCTACCTTGAAATGTAGTCGTTGATCACGAAGGTATTCCTTCTCGGAGAATTGAAGGCAAGTGCATGCGAGCCTGGTCTAAGGTAGCACACGTTCAGCGGAAGATGCTTACTGCATGGACGCCCATTGCAGACTGACTGCTTGACAGCCATGAGAGCCATGCCTGCAGATAGTATCAGCTTTCTCAAGCAGCTGTGCTCACAGTCCAAGCAGTCTTCTGAGTTCTGATCAAGATCAATGCTATTTGCATGTGATGGACGACGCATTTCTATCACCAATTATTAATCCTCGCTTCCTTGACCTCTACGTACATTCCTGGTTTGGAGTTGGATTAGAAATCAGTGCGGCGCACTGCATTCAAAATGATCTGCTTGCATGCATTTCTACAGATAAGGCCGAGGCAAAAGAAATTCAAATTTACATTTAATAACTTATATAAACGATACGTAGAAAAACGATATAATATAATTGTTCTGTGTATTTTTGCCACATTTTTTAAAATCTCAAGTGATAAAAAATTTAATTCTTCAGGAAATCTCTGCATATCCTGAATCTTACTAGCACTTGGAAACACAAAGCATGTGACTAACAATAATAAACAAGCGTGTTTTTCCATCTACGATTACCTTATGAGGATTGAGTTATCATCATGGGATGGGGATCTTATCATAACGGCACCCCCTACATAGCTCACCCCTGAAGGAAGTGTAGCACTCATTCCCAACTGTGCTGTCGCGTATACAATTTTGAAAACACGACCTAGTTCCATGCTCCCAGACTCTGAAAATCCATCAAAGCCATTATTTGAAAGTTAAGGCTTTAGTTTAGTTGGTATCAGAGTTAAATTTGGTTTATAGAACTCAACTCAGATCTGATTATTTTATACCGACGGCGACGCGATGTTTCCAGATTCCTGAACACGTAGGCAACCCAACGTACACTCGCTGTCCACTATCCTAGGTTTCGTAATACGCAACTGCGTTGTCTAATGAAGTCCCATTCAATGCTATGCTTGCTTTGTAAACCTACGAAAATACAGAGATTTTGCGATAGTCTAATTACTGTCGGAATCAAGAAGCCCAAGATGCTAGTCGAGAACAAGAGGATATTTTCTGTAAAGCCATCAAGCAGTGTTTCCAAATGTTTGTCATCCTCTGAAAACCAAGTTGTAAATGGATTTGATGGAATTAGGTATGTATTCTAAAAAAAATAGAAGTTTGCAGGAGTTTGTCCCATTTTTATTAGGGAGCAAAACGAGAGAAAATTAAAGCTCACTTAACACTTAAATAAAGAAACCAGCAAATTTTTGCGCACACAGAGCTATTCTAATTAATGCCGTTTATTTACAAGAGGTATTTACAAAATATACCATACACAGTAAAACATTTCAGTGATATTTCTTGATGCACGTGGTCTATGCCAGTTCATTTCCTACAACAGTCTGCAAATCACAGTAAACCTTTAAAAAAACACTTGTAAAAAAATCTTCGTCATTCAATTGGCATGAGCTGCTTGCACGTTGTGCCTTTGTGGACAAACTCTGTTCTACCCAAACTCGGTGCAGATCATAGATGGCGTTGCCGCCGCCGCCGTCGTGAGACATTATTAGTCCGAGTCGGAACACGAGTCAGACAGCTGAAGATCGTCGGAGAGCAGGACTTGGGCGGACGGAAAACTGGATCCATTGGCATGCGCTGAAAGCAAGAGAGTCCGTTAGCTCGGCGATCCAATGACTCCCGACGATCAAACATTAGCAAGAGCTACGCAAGCATCGGGACAAACCTGGAGGGCTGGCTTTTGGGATAGGCTTCTCCCCGTCGCTGCTCGAGTCGCTCGATCCACTTTCGCTCCCCGAGTCGCTCGACGAATCGCTGAGAACACCGATTGTGTTGTCCATGTCGTTGGCAAGCAGCGAAGTGTGAAGATCGTCGAAGCCCGGCTTCATTTGACTATCGTTTGTCGGCGGCGGCGGTGGCGGCGGCTCCTTTGGCTCAAACGAGAAGCTCAACTCGGGCGAAGTCTGCTTCGGTGATTGTTTGTGTGGCTGCGGGAGCGCCTTCGCTCCGTCGTATCCCGTGTCTCTCTCTCTCGCCGCGTTGCGAGAGTTGACGCCGAGGACTCGCTTCGGCATCTGACTCATTGTCTTGGTGGACTTGGTGTAGTTGACGTCTCGGTCCGGCTGCATGAAGTCTGGCGATCGTTTCGTTGCGGCGTCCAGGGAGCTCTTGGACGCCTGCGAAGTCGGTCGCGGATCGTCGTAGCCGGGGTCGATGTCTTCACCGATCATCGGCAAGCTAGGATTGGGCGACGCGTGCAGCGGGGAATGCTTAGGGATGCAGCCAAGGGACGATGGCTTCGGAGACGCCTTGCCACGACCTTCTCGGTGCTTAGGTGATGCTTTTCGGCCTAATGAAAGTGGATCCGGAATCGGAGGCCCTAGCTTAGAAGAGGTTGATTCAAATCTGAAAATAAAACACATTTTAGTTATTGAGCACAAAGGGATGTACATTCCCAATAAATTCCCACTAGTTGAATTTCACTAGGGATTTCAGCTACATTAAAGAAGGTTATTTCAGCCAGCACAGTTATTAGTTTGCCTACCTCGTTTTCTTCACAGTGATGCTGGTGTGCAATTTTTCTAAAGTCATTTCTCCTGTTGTCTTGTTGATAATAAGCACGCAGTCCCGTTTCACCGGGCATTGGTTTCCTTTAAAGACTGTGTAAGGAGTTCCAGCCCCGTCAGTGTGTGGAACTGTTACCATAACCTCTTTAGGGTTCTTCTCGTTCACTTCTACGGTGGCCACTTTGTGTGCGTCAACGCTGGCTGGCTTGAAGTCATCTAAGTTAAACAGGAACAAGGTAAGATTTGGCTACGTTAACAGCTGGTACGGATCCGCGTGCAATGTTTACGGTGATATTTAAGTATTACATACATCGTAGTGTGTGATAGAGAGGGCCTTGGTTCCCAAAACTTGCTCCGATCTTTAATTCCCGAGGTTCGGTGCTGGTAATACCCAAACTCGCAGCCATATTGACACTTGCATTGGTCATGGTACGGCCGTACCATGTAAGGTTCCAGCTAAAACAAGCTAGGAAAAAAAAGGAAAAAATAGTATAGCCAAAAAAGAGTGTGTGTAAGAAGTATGTACATAAATCAGGTCTCTTATTCCCAAAAAATTATTCAACAGGTAGCTCCAAGATGCCCCAGGGGTTTTCTTCAGTGACCCTAGATTGACTTTCAACAGGACTGCTTGGCTATAATTGCGTCTGTCAGTGATAATCAGCGGTTTCTAGGAAAAACACTTGATGTATACATACCCTGAATTAATTTCTCAGGTCGTGGCTGTTTTGATTACGACTTAAATAAAATATTTAGACTAAAATTAGAACCTTTTCACTTTTCAAAGATTTATGCCAGCACAACATCGGCCATGTTTCTGATTAGGTTTTGTCCACCAATCAGCGTGGTTATCGAGAGAACCAACGAGAGACGAGTTCTGAGATTTTGACAGTTGGGAAGCTTGCACGCAATCGCAGCGCAGTGTAATCTGTCATGCGGGCAAGTTGATCAACAACGTGCGCATTCAATTTAAATTCAACTGGTTTGAACTCTATATTTCTTTGCTTTGGGAAATTTCAAGCTAAGTTCCTAGCTGTTTTATCTGATACTATGGTTGAAGGACCTGGATGTAAATTAAAAGGAGAAAGTCTTAAGAAACGAGTGTGTGGACAAACAGTCAAGTCAGTGAATTCATCACAGGTAAGAATTGTATTCCCAGCTCAATGGGCTCAAAACTCTGTGAATTTCAATTTTTATTTTTATTTCTGTAGATTTTTGGATTCTGTACCTATTGCTAAGAAATCACAAAATATTTTATTAATAACCGGAATAACCTCACAAACTGAACTTCAACATTTATTTTTTTCAGCATGAAAAATCTGACAAGAATAAGCGGTATCATGTGCTGTCCGATCTTCGGATTGATGACGTGAAAACTCTGGGGAAAGAGCTATTTATTTTCTTCGACTCTAGCGACTCTTGTTTGAGAATCCACTTCCTAATGAACGGATCCATACGATACAACTCCACTGATTTGAAGAAAACCTCTCAAAAGATTGAACTTCATTTATCATCCGATGTAGTTTACATCTTCGAAAGCTGCGTTGATATAAGGTATTTACTGAAGGCCTTGATACTTGGTCCATGCTTACACATTTCCACGCCTTCACTTCTGCAGCTGCCACCTAATTCTGTTCCCAGAACCCCAGTCAAATTAAAACTCTTTTTAATACATGAATAATTTTGCAGGTCTAGTACAGACTGTTATGCAAGAATCAATGCCCTTCACACTGTTGACATTTGTTCCCCATCGTTCAACTTCTTGCAAGCTACAGAACTTGTCAAACAGCGAGAAGAGAAAATGGTGTGCGATGCTATTATGGATCAGGATGCACTACCAGGCGTTGGAAATATTATCAAGAATGAGGTAAGACTACGAGTAAGACTTCAATGTAATGGTAATCTACTATGTCTATAGCTACCTACTGAAATCTTTGTATCATATACCCAGGTAAGAAAATTATTTAATGCTGAGTGTAAAATTAGGCTAGTAGTGCTATTTTAATTTCTAACTGAAGCTGATTTTGTAAATGGGAGGAAGAGAAGTAATCAAACCAACATAATACCTATAGATCAAGAAGTTATTGTTATTAGAGAGACTTGTGCCTTCACTTTTTAATTAATTAATAATTAAATCACAGCTTGGTTTTTGATTCAAAAGTAATTCTGGTGTCTTGATTTTCAGAGTTTATTCAACAGTGGTATTGACCCCAGAAAATACATCAAACAACTCACCTCTGAACAAATCGTTCGCATGCTGCATAGACTCCGTGATTTCTCTGCCTTATTTTACAAGGTAACTTAAAAAGTGCGCCACCAGTTAATGCTCCCAGTTGCTTTCAATTTCAGTATGAAGAATCAAATCGAAGAATCGAACATTCACCTATTATTTATTAACAATTAAGGCAGGGGAAACGAGGGACTCGGACCACAGAGGCTAGATCTCACTCCAGGTCTTAACCGTAAATTACCAATCACTAATCAGACATTGAGACCAAAAAATTTGTTACAGGCCTTAAAGTTCATTATTCAACACACTGCAAATTTTACAATTGAATTTTAATTGCTATCAATTAGACGGAACATTTCCTGAGGCAATTCAGTGATACTGGGACGCCGTGGGCATGGCTTTGTGACTGGCTTTGTTAGCTGAGCGTCGCCATGCTCCCTGTTGCAGTGCCGCAAGGAGGGCTCGAACCTGGCGCGACACTACCGAGTCTACGGCAAGCAGCAGTGCGCGGAGTGCAAGGGTCGGCTGACTGTGTGCAAGCCGGGCGACCTGCGCAGGGTGACGTACTTCTGCCCGGCTTGCCAGGGCGGCAGCGGCGGCGGCGGCGGGAAAGTGCCAGGTGCCGCCAGCGGTTCCCTGCTCGGCTACTTCGCTCCACAACGCGCCGGTACAATACCTTCACTGTGATTCACTTGATTCATTCACTGGTATTTCAAGATGAATAATAGGGTTGGACACAAAAATAAAATATGAAACAGTGTAATCCTTATGCTTGCTTATTTTAGTAAGTCTTAACATAATCTGGAGACAGAGAATGGTATGGATACATTGAATCCAAGCTTAAAAAAAAGTTATCTGAATATATATAGAAAATAAAAACCACACATCATATTGTTGAAATACTTAAAAACAATGTCATATCAAATGTATACTTCTATGATTTCTTCAGTTGGAACCCTCACGTAGCGTAGTATGATGCAGGGCAGCATTAGTCGATTGGAATATAGAAGAAGTGCATTGCATTGAGATCTTTCCCGTCTTCCCGCAGATGATGTATCGTGGGAATGTGCGGCGTGCACGCTTCTGAACAAGCAGACGGCTGGCAGCTGTGCAGCTTGCTCACAGCCTCGCTCTCAGCACCCACGGCCATCGGCCTCAACTCCCAGACCAAGCTCAGAAAATGTTGAGCCGGGGAAAGCAGCCACGGGCCAGAAAACTATGCCAACCAACAGCGTAAGTTTGGATTAGTTTGGAATAGTTCTAGTTATTACCATATAGTTTTTATCAATAGTTTAAAGCCCGATTTTTCAGTAGCGATTTTAAAGCCCGATTTTTCAGTTCAATTATTTAACGGTGCTCTATCTGAAAATCATGGCATCAGATTGGCTGTTGCTCTTACAATAATAATTTAGAAGACTGTTAAGAGCCAGCTAAAGGCAGCTTAAAAGCCTAAAATGCAGAGGTCCACGTAATTACTTTTCCTGCCCCCTAAATTGATCCCAATATTTTTGAAAAAAAATCAGTGTGTAGAGGAAGAGTACTCCGACCCGCCTAGTAAATTTTAATTGAGATCGGATGGAAAATAAAACAACCAGAGAAGAAAGAAAAGTGGTGTTTTCGTTTAAAAAACACCCACAAAAAGTCCCAAATTCAAGATTTATTTGTGAACAAAGTAAACGTCCGATCGACACGAGCCTTTACATCGCGTGTTAGAAATTTTTTCAACTATCCACTGATTTTTTTTCATAAATATAGGGAACATTTTAGGGGGCAGGAAAAGTAACCACGTGGACCTCTGCACTACCAAAAATTTCCGTGTGAGAAAGCTAATCTTTCACGGATTAGACCCGATGGAAATAATCTTCCAGTTTTACTGCCTCGTTATCAGTATGAGAAATAAAAACACTCGTGGAGATTATACTTGCACAACCCGACACCGAGTTCAATAGAAAGTTAATAAAAAAGGATATCGATACAAATCCGTGTTTCATACTGTTTTATCGATACGACTGGATTCGTCTCTGTTTGCAGATCAAAAGCAATGTTGAAATGAAAAAATCCGACGAAAATTACCGATTAATATGCATCATTCCTTCACCCACTGCTCTGTAAACCTAGTTGGGTGGGTCTCACTCAACTTTACTACTCAACTTTACTCAATCTATCAGTGCTCTAAAACTGAAACTTGTGTTACGCACGTTTGTATTGATCTTAGAAGGAAATCCGATAATAATGAAAATCGATATATTGGGTGTCCGATATTTTTCATTGCTTGCTTGGGTCTAACAAATATAGTTATTTTGTATTATTGTGTAATTTTCGGAATTGCATGATTGTCAAGTCGGAAGAGAAGAGATTCTAGGAAGTCGGCACTCGGCATGCTGACGCTAGTTAGCGATAAAATTTAGTCGGCGTAAGATATGGCCGATGACGGCTCGTTCCGTGGAGACAGAGTGTTTTTATAGATCAAAAAGTATATTTTATTCACTAAACAAAGCAATGTTGCTTAAACTAACCACATGGTTTGGCATGTTGGAAACACCGGTTCTCGTGAGATCACCGAAGTTAAGCAACATCGCGCTGAGCCAGGTGTTTGATGGGTGACCATCATGCACATGATCAGATCTGTTCGGGAGAGAGGTTGGAGGGTTTGAAGTTAGTACAACAACTTTACTCGCCTTGCTTATCAACCTCTCGACAGCACGGATTAGTGGAGGAATTCTGTTGTTCGAGTTGTACCGTCCTTCGGAAGGGACGTAAAGCCGGTGGTCCCCTTGGTGCTTTTCGACAGGAGTAGGCTACGTGCCGACACCGGGTTTCCCCTCCACCCTTCTCGGCTAGGTTAGGTTCATCATCACCCTCATCATCACCATTTCATTCACCGACGCCATTAGACCAGTGCCAAAGGGCCAGTTGTCAAAACAGTGCGTCGTTAAGCACCAATAATCAATCAATCATTAAACTAACCACCATCGTTTGTATTCAATTCAATTTCAATTTCAATTTCATCTTCATTTTATTCTGCATCACAAGCATGCATACAGGGTAGAAAAAAAATGAAAATAGCAGAAGCCCGCGTAACACTCATAACTAATTGAACAGTTCATACAGCATAGACATGCGAACCCGTTAGTCTTTGTGCTATTTTGTTATATACACTACGAAGTGGTTCACATTCGAACGTGTTGAAAGGAACGAGGACTTCTGGCGTGAGAAGATGGAAGCGCGCCTTTGTTGGTGAGTGAGAAAAAATATATGCTCGATCTCTGCTGGGAGTGACTATTGGTAGACGCTGATGAATCTATAATTTTTGTTTGTTCTAGGTTTTATAACAAGTGCCTAGTCATTGAAATTTGCAACCCGCAGTACAGTAAACGAATGTTGAAGACAGACATCCGAGATCCGCGATGCGTTGTTGAAGCCCGTGCTGCGGCTCAAAACGCCAAAGACATGAAAGCCGCCGCGAAATTGCAGAGGAAAAGTGCGAAGGCGCAAACAGCCAACAAATAAATCGGCAACGGAGTGTTTCCGATCCATGGCTCCATGCAATCGATGTATATTAATTGAAACTAATATGTAGTACGTATTCAAAAATATGATTATTATTTCGTTACTTTGTTCGGAATCAGATAAGTTTCAAAATGACACTTTTGTGGCGTTAAAATGTTCGTCTGCGTTCAAGCATTGTGAAACGACGCATCGATGACTGCATACTAAGTCTAGTTATGCTCTTTGGGCAGACTTTTTTGAAGCAACAACCATGTTATTTCTTAGTGTTCGTCACAAGAATGTGATTTCAACCATGGTGGAAAAAATTAATTTTCATAATGTTATGGGTAAAAATCACGCCAGAAGATCGAATAAAAAAATGTGTTCCATGTACTGTCCATCAAAAACACGATGGTATCAATAAAATTAATCGCAAACAAATACTGATTGATTTGTATTCTCGGCATCTACTACTCAATGAAAGTTTGCTTGCGGAATGCTGTTCAGCAATGTTTACAACAAACTCGACACAGGATTAGAGCGGCTTATAACGTGACGTACTACCAATTCTTTGCCGTGATTGAAAATGTGCTGCAGTAAAGCCAATAAGTGCACTAGAACTTTGATTCAAAGTATCATACAATCTGCTGACAAATATGAATCCAGCCGTGTCATTTAAATCACGAAAATCGAGAAAAAGCAGATTTTTTTCATTTTGATGATTAATCTTGGTTATGCAAGAGTCGCGGATAAGTGCCAGCGTTTATAATCCGTGGCTTCTTATGATTACTGCCACAGATTATTATGTTTTTCGTTATCGTATCGGGTTACAACCTATGTAGACTCTTAACTACTGAGAAATCAGAACTACTTCACAGTTTTGTTTCTTAGGTAGTACTGTAATATTAACGCTAAGCTAAGATCTAGCGAAATGTTTTGCCTTTTGTTTTTATTTTGTCATGTTGAACTACAAACAAAGCATTAAACTTTGTGCGTGACCACATCCCTCATTTGCACATCATTTTCTGAAGGAGGTGGTGAAATGCGAGTTTGTCTGCTCCGGACACAATCTTCCCTGCATCCAGAAGAAAGTTACGAAAGAGGGAGCTAACCGCGGCAGACCTTTCTTCGTTTGCCGGCTGCCCAAGGCGAAGCAGTGCGTCTTCTTCAAGGTGAGATGGTCGATCTGGTTGTATCATATTTCTGTCATACCGACATCCATTTTCTCCCGTTGGTTGCGCTGCAATAACGGTACGCGGTTGCAGTGGGGCGACGACAACTACCCTCGTTGCCGACACGACAAGACAACTGTGCTGCGGTCGGTGCTCAAGGTCAACAGCAACAACGGCAAGCAGTTTTTCTGCTGCCCGCAGCCCAAGAGTTCGCAGTGCGACTTCTTCCAGTGGGCATGACGAGTTGACGACGTCTCGGAGAAGAGATTCAGGAATGCTGATGCAGTGCAGGAATACACTGTTGAACTGTGAGTTATTCATTGCAGTTATTCTATTGGTTATTCCATCTCTAG
Source organism: Nemurella pictetii (assembly GCA_921293315.2). NCBI lineage: Eukaryota > Metazoa > Arthropoda > Insecta > Plecoptera > Nemouridae > Nemurella > Nemurella pictetii. Next base: position 5,189,841 of record OV121118.1, on the reverse strand, counting down.
TACTTCATTTTATAGAGTGTAATTTGTGTGCCCAGCAGATAACTTAATGTTTGCTAGTAGCAAGTAACTCTATCTAAGTAGTGCACAGTGTTTACAAGTGGACGTCTAGAAGACATGCAAATGCTACTTTCTTTGGCAATAAGATTGACACCTTCTCATTTTTATACCATAATGGCAGGAAATAAAAAATCGATCTTTGTTGTATTCAATTTCACACTTGAATGGGCATGCATAAAGAAGGATGCTAGTGTGAGACTGTCAGGTTGATGCCGGTGGTTGCGTTGAGCTGCGCTGGCGCTGTTGCATTGTTGAGAGTGTTGTTAGAGGAAGGGTCTCCCGATGCCGGCGCCGGCGCCAGTTGGAATTGAATTAGAATCACCAAGTAAGTCGTAACGCCGCCAACAATCTGAAATAAATACCCCGGCCATAACATTTCCAGTTATTATGAGTCTGATGTTGTTAGTGGACATTTAGAAACAGAATCCTACTCATTTTGGAAGAAAATTAAAAGGTGGTGGGACATTGTAGCATTCTACATTACAAGTTGCAAGTAATAACCATAAAATAATTTTTAGTCACCATGGAGAAGATGGATAACTTCAGGTTTGTTTCTTAACAAGAACTCTTACCGAATACAACAGTGTTGCGTCAATGGGAAAGAATCCGCAAGCAGTCAGCTGTACTTTCCGATGCAGAAGTTGCAGGGAGAACAACTCCAGCTGGAAAAGTTTAGATTAAATAACTAAAAAGATATCTTCATTCCAAAAAATTTAACCAATGAACTTCAAAACATTCTGTATAATCATTACCAAATTTGGATACTGAACTTACCTCCGATCTAACAGCTTCGTCTGCGTAGTCGATCAAAAGCTTGTGAACCAGAGTCGAAGTTCGGTTAGCCTTCAAAGAGAAATTATTAAGAAATAATATAAATATAAATGAAGAATCGAACATGTACTCTGTGAAATAGAGATGTGTTTGATCAACTGAACTACAGCCACAATTTATTCATATTATGATCGTAAATCAATCAAAATCAAAGCCGTGGGGGCTTTGCTGTACTTACCTCAGCACTTGTGTAAGCGCATGTCAGCGCTACCAGGATAATCTGAATGGCGGCAAAGAACAGAACGTAGAGGCAGAGTAAGATGTGTGGAATATTGATCTCTTCCGTTTTTGCGGAAGGAGTGAAAATCATGAAACACGTGTTCAAACCAATCGTTAGCGATGTGAAAGTCAACGCGATGAACAACAAAATCTGCACCGCATAAATGCTGTTGATATCTTTGACCAGATCGCAGAGTGCGTAGTGCATGTTTTGGATCCGATCAAAACTCGTTATCATCGACATTTTCCTCATGGGCTTAACGTGGATCAGGCCTTTACGCAATGGAAATATATTTAACTCCATTTCCGAGCCCCCGATTTCTTCAAGCTTTGCATTGATCAAGCTAAATCTGTACTTCAAGAGCATCACGCCATCGACAAAGTTGCAAGCAAAGCAAAAGTTGACGAGCTTTGGCACCAGGTACATTATCCAGTAGATAATCCATGTGAGCAGGTCAATTGGAACGGAACGGGAAACAAAGTACGCCAGCGGTATCACCCCGATAAAGCCAACACATCCAATTGCCGTTTGGATCAGGGAGAACTTTGCGACCCACAAGAACGAGGTGTCGTTGCTGTTCAATTGCAGAGTTTTATCGAGATTGTCTACATCTTTGTAAAACTTAATGGACTTCTTAGTTTTGTAAAAGCTCATGAGAATTGCCAACAGAGCCAAACCAAACTCTGCTTGTTCTTGAATGTGTGTGACGGTTCCTGCGAGGTTGATCCGCTGTCCGAGACCTGTTGTGGATATGTATGCATTGCAAGCGATGAGGCCGAGCATCAGCGAAATGCCGTAGGCGATGTTTTCTCGCTGAGGCTCGTATTGTCTGTTCCCGACATTGCCCACTAGCTGGTACGGGGCCAAGCCTACCAGCTTAGACAAGTACAGTGTTGGCTTCAGCACAGAATAGATATCCATGGTGGAGTTAACCGGGGTGTTGTGGTGCCTTTGGAGCGAGTTTTGAGGACTGAGGAGATACCTGCCAGGTCTGCTATCACTTTTAAGATGATGCTTTTGATGGAGGATTGTTTTACACTTTACAATTCTGGTGATGGGTAAACATTTGCTTATTTAGTGATCCCAATCACTTTAAGTGTTTGCTCTTTGCAAATGGATTGATGGGTAGTTGTTGTTGTTGTTGGAAATTTAAAATGTGCTTGTCTACTGGAATATTTATGATATTGATATGCACCTTTCACTAAGTTCCATCAAGTTTTGTGAAGTTGCATACAATATAATAATAAATATAATGATATGCTAGGTAAGATGGATTTAGCTTAGACTCTCACAAGTCAGTATCACTTTAGCCATTTGGAAAAATTATTTTTATGATCAATTATATATAAATTGCAATTTTTAAGGAATTTTAAGGAATTTTTCAATTTTTATCAACTAGAGCTTTAGTTGGGATTGTGATTTATACCTGTTTATTTTATTCACTTGGCCAGAGTACCACAACTCAAGCACAAATATTAATTGTTGAACCACGAATCATTTTCATTAATTCGTTGTCTTTTTTAACAGGGGCCCAAATTTCCATGCCTTCGGGAAATAGTCACGAAAGCAGGTGACAACCACGGCATGGTCTTTGTACATTGGCTACCGTGCGGGAAGCAATGTGTTTTCTACAACGTGAGCATTACAATAATTATCAAAAGTTGAATAATAAAAATAATAATAATAATAATAAAACAAATAATAATATATAAATAGTATATATATGAAGATCTTATAAGATATTATTAGAAATCCATTTCTTAGCAACAATGGTTTCATATTATACAGCATATACAACACATTGTGGTGATGGTGATAACTGGTGATAGTGGTATCAAATTACTTGGAATTTTCCCAGTTATCAAGGAGAATGAAATGTTATAACAGTTAAAGTGGAATAGTGATGTAAAACAATGGTGCAAGTTCACTCGTTTGCAGTGTTGAAGCGAAGGCATCCGATTGCTAACGAGAGGCAGTGAGGTTGATGCCGGTGGTTGCGTTGACCGGCGCTGGAGCTGTTGCGTTGTTGAGAGTTTTGTTGGTGGTAGGGTCTCCCGATGTCGGCGCTGGCGCCAGTTGGAATTGAATCAGAATCACCAGGTAAGTCGTAACCCCGCCAACAATCTGAAATCATTAAAGTCATAACTAATGAGTGACTTATCCTTCAGGGAGTTCTCACTTTGTATTTTGTAAGGAAGGAATTTACTCACCTCATTTTAAACTTCAGTGAATTTTCATATCTTACGATTTTTCATTGCCATTTATAGTATTAGAATAATTCCCTAACAATACATATTTGTATGTGGCACAACTTTCTATGTGCAAACACTGATTTTAAAAAGTTCAAGTGTAAAACAAGTGTATTATTTTTATGCTCACAGAGTACAACAGCGTGGCGTCAATGGGAAAGAATCCGCAAGCAGTCAGCTGTACTTTCCGATGCAGAAGTTGCAAGGAGAACAACTCCAGCTGCAACAGATAAAGAAAGGAGATTTTCTAATTGCCGCAACCGCACCCTGCATTCCAGTCCAGGAAATTGTGGACGTTGTGATTTTGAACCTACGTCAGATTTGACAGCTTCGTCTGTGTTGTCGATGAGCAGCTTGTGCACCAGAGTCGCAGTCTTGTTGGCCTTAAACAGCAATGTTTGAAATATTCAAGTCACTTTACAAAAATCATATTCACTTATGTAGTGTATAAGTAGGTACTGAAATTTTTCCACGGTTATTTAGTTGGAAGGAAGTTTTATATTTAAATTGGGTTTACCACTTCATGTTAAATCATTTTTTTTTAAATATATATTATTTGATTCTATGTTTATCTGCAAGTATTAAGTTGAATGATGTTTCTAGGATGTATGTGCTGCACTCACCTCAGAGCTGGTGTAGGCGCACGTTAGCGCAATCAAGGTGATCTGTATTGCGGCAAAGAATAAAACATACAAGCTGAGAAAACTGTAAGGGATATTAGAGGCGTCTTCGACTTGGCCCGGTGGTTTTTTTGTGATCGCTATGAAACACATGTTCAAACCAATCGTTACCGACGTGAATGTCAATGCGATGAACAGCAAAATCTGCACCGCGTAAATGCTGTTGATATCCTTGACCAGATCGCAGAGCGCGTAGTGCATGTTTTGGATCCGATCGAAACGCGAAGTCATCGACATATGTCTTGTTGGTTTCACGTAGATCAAACCTTTTCGCAACGGAAAGTTATTCGATTCCATTTCTGAGCCCCCGATATCTTCAAGCTGTGCATTGATCAAGCTAAAACGGTGTTTTAACAGCATCACACCGTCAACAAAGTTACTGGCGAAGCAAAAATTGATGAGTTTTGGTACCAAGTATATTACCCAATACAGGAGCCATGTTAATAGATCAATGGATGGTTCTGAAATGGACACATAATACGCCAGCGGTATCACTCCGATAATGCCGATACATCCGATTGTCATTTGAATCAGGGAGAATTTTTGTAGCCAGGTGAAGGAGATTTCGATGCTGCTAGATTTGAGCGTTTTATCGAGATCGTCCACGTCTTTGTAAAACTTCATGGAATTCTTTGCTTTGTAAAAACTTATTAGAATTGCTAAAAGAGCCAAACCAAACTCTGCTTGTAGTTGAATTCTGGAAACGGTTCCTGTTAAGTTCACAGTGTTATCGAGTGAAGTTGTGGAGAAGTAAGCATTGCAAGCAATGAGGCCTAGCATTAGTGAGATGCTGTAGGCGATGTTTTCTCGCTGAGGCTCGTATTGTCTGTTCCCGACATCGCCCACTAGCTGGTACGGGGCCAAGCCTACCAGCTTAGACAAGTACAGCGAGGGCGTCAGCACGGAATAGATATCCATCTTCGAGGCAAACGTGGTCTTAATCTGTAGTTTGGAGCACGGTATTGCAAGGACTTCCCTGCTGTTAGTGAACTGTTTCTCTCATTTGAAAAATTCTTAGTGTTAGAATATTTGACTTTTCATTGATTAGTTCTGGTTCTAAGCAAACATCGGTTTGTTTAATGATCGACCGATGTCGAACACCGTTGTGTGTGTTCAGCAAATGGATTGGTAGCACGTTATTGTTATTGTGTGATGTGGTGGATCTGACAGGTACACCGCATAGCTCATGGAATATTCATCTTATTTATCCTGTCACTTTGTATGTGGAAAACTATGTTCAATAATACTTGCGAGACAGTTTTTTGTTTTCAAGATCAACTAGTTTACTTAGTCTGAAAAGTTGGCTATATGTGTATGCTTCTTTTGAAATTTGTAAGGCTGTAATTTTTTGCCTACTTTGTGCATTTTATTTGTTCTCTTGGTCAGATAAACATGTTCATTATCTCCTTTCAATTGGGAGTGTTTGCACCCTTAGCAACAGATTTGAGTGCTTATTGATTAAATACCTAAACATTGTAATTTGTTAGTTGTTATTAGAAGATTAATTTTGATGGCTTTTGTTGGCTTTGACTCTCAAATTACAAAAACTTGCTTGGGGGTTCTTTTTCAGTTCTCTTCCTTTATGGCACAGTTACATATCTTTTTTACTGATCTCGGCAATGCATACATATCCAGCAATTGTGCCGTTATTCTATTTATCAAACGCTTTAGGAATATCAAGTTTTCAAATTAAATTAGTTAAAAGGCAAAATTCCAGGATTTCTCTTGGTTACTCAAAACTTGCTCTTGTGTACAGCTTGATTTTTAATTGTATTCTATTTGGGTGTTTTTTAAAATCACACTTTTCCAATTTCGTTGCAATTGTAACAAGCCAAACAAATATTTCAGACCTTGTTCAGACATTTCAAGTAACGTTTGATGTAACACTCTCAATATCGATCACTATCATTAGCTTAAACAACAGCAAGAAACTGATACTCTTCTTTGAACAGCTGCAAAACATCGACAGCTTGTTAGAGTTGAACAATTCCCAATCAATCTTCACTGCCTCTAAGTGCCTCGTTACTGTACCATTTCTTATTTTACTACTTTTTTTTGGATCTTTTCTAATCCAGCTGTATTCTAGCTGGCTCCCTTTTCTCACTTTTAATTTGAATTGGGCTACGTATATGGTTACATATCATGTTCCAAAACTGATCAATTTCGTATTTGTGTGCCAGTTCATTCTGATTTTACTATTTTTAAAACGAGGCTTTGCAATTATGAATAATGGCTTGGAATGTGTTTGCAATCAGTTTGAACAGAACGGGGTATTGACACCAAATAACGCAAACGCCGAACATTTACTTTGCCGGATTAGGCACCTTCGAACAGTTCATTTCTCTCTATCAAGCCTTGCCTCAGACATCAACCACATTTACTCTGTGCAGTTGTATTGTATTGTATTGTATTGTATTGTATTTTTTATTTTGGTTCGTGACATGTACAGAATACAGGTGTGAACAACGTCAGGCAAGCGATAATATGATATGTAACGTATGTAAAATGAATAGTATAATATAATATTGTTAAAAGTAAACTATGGTCGTAATAATAATAGGTTTTGTTTTGAGATGTTTACATAATTACACAATTACAGGTGGCAGTTTACACAGTGCTAGATAGGAAGAATTCGTCGAGGGAGTAGAAGGGGTTGTTAAGAAGGAAAGTACGTAGGTTAGTGTCGAAATAGCTGCGGGTAGGGGAGTCCTTGATGAAGGCGGGAAGGTGCTTGTGGATTTTGGTACAGAGGTATAGGGGGCTCTGTTCGAAGAGTGTGGTTTTGTGGGGGAGGGCTCTGATTTCTTGTCTATTCCTCGTTGCGTGGGAGTGAACGGAGGAGTTAGATGGGAATAGGTCGGGGTGGGATCTAACTAGGGTACTTGCGATTTGAATGAGGGTACAGGTGAGGGTGAGGATTTTGAGGGTTATGAAGAGTGGTTTGCATGTCTTACGACGGGGCGCTCCTGCGATGATACGGACCGCTTGTTTTTGAGCAATGAAGATCCTTTTTGCTTGGGTGGAGGTGCCCCAGAAAAGGAGGCCATATGATAGGTGTGAGTGTAGGTGAGCGTGGTAAACTAGTTTGACGGTGTGGAGGTTTACTATCTTTTTTAATCGACGGAGGAGGAAGCAGGTAGTTTTGATTTTGGAAAGGGTTTTTTGAACATGTAGTGACCAGTCTAGGGTTGGGGTGATGTAGATGCCAAGGAATTTTGAAGAGGGGGCACTGGGAATACCTCTGCTGTTGACTCGGATGAGGGGGGAGTAGTCGGGGGCGTTTGCCTTGGAGTGGAAGTTGATGAAGGTGGACTTTGCTGGCTGGAGGGCTAGTTGGTTGTCAAGGCAATATGATGTGATGATTTTAGTTTGGGAGTTTGCAGTTTGGGTGAGGGAGCTCATAGGTTGGGATTTTGGGATGGTGAGGAGGTGGGTCGTGTCGTCTGCAAATTGGAAAAGGGAGCCTTGGGTTATGAGTTGAGGGAGGTCGTTGACGTAGAGCAGGAAGAGGAGGGGGGAGAGCACCGAGCCTTGCGGTACACCTTGTTTGATAGGGAGGGGGGTAGATAGGAAAGGGGGGTTGCCGGGGGTTGAGGAGTTGATGCGAACAACCTGTTTGCGGTCGGAGAGGAATGAGGCAATCCACTTGTTAGCGGTTCCTCGGATTCCTTGCGATTGGAGTTTGGAGAGGAGGAGGGAATGGTTGATGGTGTCAAAGGCTTTACTCAGATCGTAGAAGAGTCCTAGTGCTTGATCGCCTTTGTCAAGTGCGGTATGGAGGGTGGAGAGGAATTGGAAGATGGCTGTGATGGTGGATTTATTCTTCTGGAAGCCATGTTGGCAGTCTGCAAGGATGTTTTGGGAGTTTAGGAAGGAAAGAAGTCGGGAGAGCATGATTTTTTCGATGAGTTTGGATATAGTGGAGAGGAGAGAGATGGGCCTATAGTTGTCAATATTGGACTTTTCTCCCTTCTTGTGGATTGGGATGATGAGAGCCTGTTTGAGTTTGGTGGGAAATATGCCGGAGGTGAAAGAGCTATTGATGATGAGGGTGAGAGGGTCGGCTAGGAGGTGTATGTTGCTGGCAGTGAGGGATCCGGAGAACTCGTCTAGTCCGCTGGAGTGTTTGTTTTGGAGGAAGCGGGCTGCGAGGGAGATTTCTGCAGGAAATGTAGGGAAAAGGAATATTGACTTGGAGGGTGACTTGGCTAGGACTGGTGGGAGGTTGGCGCCGGGGCTTATAGGCGCGGCGGCGTTTCCTGCTTTGGCGAAGAATTTGTTGAATTCCTCTGCCAGGATGTGGGGGTCTGATATATTGACGTTGTTGATAAGGAGTTTGGGTTGTTCGGGGAGGCAAGCAGGTTTCGAGCAGGATTTTATGATGTTCCAAGAGGCTTTGGATTTATTTTTGGATTTTGCTATGACTTGGTCATTGTGGTTTCTCTTTGTGGTCTTTAGGTTTGCAACGTGTTGTTTCAGTTGATCTTTGTACTGTGGTTTGAGGAGTGGGTTGGGAGAGATCGTGAGGTACGTATGCAAATCACGTAAGTGATCCCCTGTAGCTTGGAGTTCGGGCGTGATCCAGCTGTTTGGGGTTGGTGGTTTGAGTTTTACTTTTTGAAGGGGAAAGGCAGTGTGGAAGTGAGTCGTTAGTTTTGTGGCAAAGGCATTGTATATGTTATCCATGTCGGTGGTTAGAGTCATCTCAGTCCACGTTTCGGTTTGGAGTAGGGTTTTGAAGTGATCGCGATTCTTTTGGGAGAATACGCGTTTTTTAATATAATTAGGTCTGGCAGGGGAGGAATTGCCGGGAGTTAGAACTATTTTGAGGGCTAGGTGGTCTGAGAAACCGCTCTCGAAAGTGGATGGCCTTAGGGTGTGGATGGGATGTGATGTAAAGATGTTGTCAATTAACGTGGAAGATGTTGTGGAGATGCGGGTTGGAGTGAGAATTGCTTCGTGGAGGTTGTAGGAGTGAAGGATGTCTAGGAATTTTGTGGTTAGTGGGTTGGAGTTAAGTAAGTTGATGTTGAAATCACCGCATAGGGTGATGTGAGCTTTGGGGTGGATTTTGGTGATGTGTATTATTAGGTCTTCTAGTTTGGATAGGAAGGAGTTTGTGCAGGCGGATGGGGAGCGATAGATTGCTATGATCATGTCGGCTGGGGTGTTTCGTTGGGGCGTGGTCCAAATAATGCCTGTACATTCCAGTGTTTTGTCCGTTGAGTGTAGACTGAGATCTAGTGGAGAGGTGGTGAGTTGGGGTTTAGCAAATATGGCGACACCGCCATGGGAGGAAGATAGACGATGAAATATGCTTGCCTTATTGTAGTGGGGTATGTTAAAGGTGGAGTCAGTGGCGGGTAGCCAGTGTTCCGTGAGGCACAAGAAATCAGGGGAGTGTCTGTTGGTAAGTAGCTCTAGTTGTTCGATTTTGTTTCTACAGGATTGAGTGTTGAGGGTTATAATGGTAGTTTGGGGAGGGCTTTTGCTCAGGTGGCTGTTTTTTGCTCTGACCGGTGAAAAGAAGAATAGGGGATGGTTAAGTGTTGGGTTTTCGAGGAACGTTGGGGTTGGGTTCTTGTCGTTGGTACTTGTCGTTGCTTCTGTTTTTATGAACATTACAACGGACATTAATTATTGTTTGGATGTCATGCTGAATTTGTCCAAGACACACGAAGAATCCATTGGGTACTTTATCTATTCCCTGTGCCTGATAAACATCAGAATTATCCAGCTGTTGATGACTACAATTTCTTGTAGTCTTTACGGTGAGGACTAAATCTGAAGTTCGTAAGCAGTATTACTTTTGAATGTCAATACATGTCGTTATAAAATTTTGGTAATTTTACATTTCTATTTGTCTTTTCAACTTTTTACGATTTTTTATTTGTAAAGTAAAGTAAGTAGGTATTGTAAAGTAAAACATTGATAGACATATCCCATAAAATCGATACTTGATTCTGCTGTTTTGTCACAAAGAGTAATAGTCAAATAATGAAGGATTTTTTTTTAGGGAAATGCCTGCATCAAATTTGTACAAAAGCTCATGTCAAACTCAAATGCTATTTTCGTCAGAAAGGAGGTTAGCACTTACAATTTTATCACACAAATTACTTTTATCTCACAAATTAATTGTCTTTTTGATATTAGAAATTATGTATTTTGGTCAGCTTGATTCGTTCTCCAAGCAACTTCTACATCGGAAAGTCAAGTTTTCGGCTGGTGGGTTGTTCCCGTTGGACAACACCTTGCTCAGCTCGGTAAAGTTTGCAAAATAAGATTGCTAGTAATTTGTTTCTAACCGTGCCGACTGCTAACTATCCATTAATCGTATCTTCTAGATCGCGGGAGGAGTAACGACCTACCTGGTCATCATCGTCCAATACCAATGTCGTCAAACCGTGCCTCTTTGCAAACGTGAGGGATTGCGACTCACCAATTAGTCGGGAGTTGCTAAATCCCAACCCCGTGATTGCTATAAAAGTACCTACAAGTGCTACAAGTTAAAAAGGTTTAATTTGGGAATAAATATGTCAATGTATGTCGTCGTGAATCAATATACTTTTTAAATGTGTATATATTTGTTCTTATTGTTAGACCTCAAGTGCAGAAAAGAAGCAAGATATTTGATTTGGGAATGCTTATCGAACAGACTGAACTATGCATTACATAATTCACTGGGTATAGGACATAGGTAACGTATACTTCCTTCCTAGCCAAATGAAAAATAAATACTACAGCAAGTTGGATAACGTAAAGAAATTATCAGAGAATTTCATTGCCTTATATTCATATGAAATTGAATATTGTTCCTGGGATATTCAAATACATGTTATTAAACATGTAAGTCGGTATAACATATCGTGAAGTTAGGGAAACCAACAAATTAGTCGAGCCGAGAAAGATCCTCCGAGAAGCTTATTCTCTTGCTTGGTCATGTTGATTATGATCACTCCCCCACGTGTGGCCTGTGCACGTGCTTGTCGTTTGTTGTTAAGTAGAACTGAATCATTATGATGAAATAGGTTGAAGTCGCGGCAATAACCTGGAAGTATTTGAATGCACGTTAGGTATTAAAGACTGATTCAACTCAAGTCGTTAACACGTTCAGCAAGGTTCCTACCGAATAAAGCAGCGGTGTGCCGATTTCGAAGAACCCCAAGCAATCGATTCTCACCGAGTTGTGCAGTAGTTGTAAATAAATCACCTTTATCTGAAGGAAAAATACGGGGATTCTTACAGAGACAATGTTTTTCGTTGTGATTACGTCCTTGCGTTCATATGCTAGAAATTCGAAAAAATAATATCCAAAGTAAATGGATATGTTGTTAATTATTATTGACTCTTCTGATTTTGATGCAATTGGCCCCACATAATGTGGGTTTGCAGAACCAAAATCAGAAAATATCGTACCTCATTTCGCGTTGATATCTCCTTAGTTTTCATCGCCAATAACGCCACGGAAGCGACCAAGGATTTTGACTAAAACATAACAAAATACATGAGATTGAGAAGAAGAATTTGTCTGTGAGTGTGACTCACCTTTAGAGGCGATGCAGTTGCAAGTTACCTGTCTGACAGTCGTGTCGGGCAGCTGCAGGAGATATAACTCCCGGAGCACGAAGTGAAAAGTCCACAGAACCAGCGAAGCGATCGAGTTGTTCCAGTAGTATGCGTCTTGCTGCGTCCACGCGAACCAAGTGAACGCACAAAACACTGCGTTTATGAACGACTTGCCGACGCTGATTACGTTCTGAACCCCGTAGATCGAGTTGATGCTCTGTGACAGCTTGTAGAGCGTCAATTGGGCTTCTGCTATCTGTTTCAGTTCAGCTGTTAGGCGCGATCGCTTTAAATTACGCCCCTCAAGCGCGGACGCTACATTTGGTCGAATCGTGTCGAAATTTGTGTAAATTTTCTGTTCTTGATATATTTGTACGTTGTTTTTCCGGCGTGGCTCGGCAAAGTTTGTAGCGAGAGTTGATGTATCCGTCGTTAGTCCTTGGAACAGTTGTCCGATTAATAACGTCAAGTTCAGAAATTGGAATTCCGAGTTGCTGTTGGAGATCTCAAGAAGTGCAAAATACACACAGTAGGTGATGTACTGATGCAACTGTGCAAGTTTGTTGTGTTTGTAAACAAGCGACGCCACGGCGAGAACGTTCATCAAGATAATGCTAACGAAAAGCAGGATCTGCTCCAAGACCAGCGCGATGTAGTTACTGCGTTGCGTTTTGGGAGATATTCGGGCCAGTTCGTTGATCACTTCTGTTAGTCGACTGCTGTTGAGGAAGCAGAAAATGTGAGATAGGTAAAATAACGATACATTCGCAACGAAGTGAATTATCAATATGAACACTATGACAGTTTTCGTCGTGCTTTCATTCGCAGATGTAATCATATTTTTGAAGAATTCTTGCCCTTTGCATGCTCCACACACGAAGAAAGCTGTCAGCATGAGCACGTTCAACGTAAGCCATAGTGTCGACGCTATGTATTTTCTTTCGGGGCGATTTTGGAAACTGAATGGTGCTAATCCGAATGCCTTGGACACGTAGTAGATTGGTCTGGCCGCGTCGTAAAGATCCATCGGGTTGACGCTTCGCCAGTTTGTCGTCAGCTCCGATCTCTGCCGATATCTGCCGATGTTGACGGATTACTCGATCGACGATAATGCAAAGGAGCCATCGCAGGAAACCACGGGCAGACAGCTGATCAAGTTGAAGCGTAGATACAAGTGTGTGGTTTATAAATTAGTCCACACGTTAGCTTTTGCACAATATGCGTCAAGTGCCAAAACATAAAGAGCAAGGCCAAGTAAAGCTGTTTGTTCAGAGTGCATGTGGAGTATAACCTATGGAGTATAACCTATGCCAGAAGCATAACGCCTAAAAGCCACAATACTCCAGTAAATGGGTTTATAGTGGAAACATACAAAATGTTGCTTTAAAAATAAACATAAACATTATTTCATTACTTTAACATGAAATTTATTGAAAACATTGTTTTCTTCTGTTTTATCAAACCATTTCGTGGAGCCTATATTTTCCGGTCCGATGCCAGGTGAAACTGAATGATGATCACCAAGTACGTGGAAACTGATGCAACCATCTGCAGACAGTTGAGAGAAAATTAGGGGCTGCAGCTTTGCTGTGCGGTGCTGTTAATAATTCAGTTCCGGATGACCCACTCACCGAATATAACAACGTCAGGTCAACGGCGAAGAATCCCAGGCAATCGATGACCACTGTGTCGTTGAGGAGTTGCAAGGACAAAGCGCGGAGCTAACGTTCAAAAATTCTCAAAGATATTACATGCATTTTAATTAGTTATTTATTTTACTGATTTTCTCGGTACAAACCTCATTTCTGATGTTCTGATTGCTGGTCTGCGTTGTCAGGATCGCAATTGGCATCGCGAGACCTTCTGACTGAAGAGGAATTCAGAACATTTAACCCACAGTCGATATTCGCTTGTTTTATTCAAGCATATAGCACTAGGTATACTTCATAAAAAGAGTTTTGTGTGAAAGTAAATTGTTGAATTTACAGTGTGGATTATTAATTTCAAAAAGAAAATACCATTTTGAAGCAAATCAAACGAAATTTTTTCTTTAAATCGATTTTTAAACTTTTAAATATTTTATTCCACCTCTAAATTACTGAAGTTTTCTCTCCACATCGATAAAATGACGCTACCTGTTTGGCGGCGTAGTCACTGAAACCCGTGACGAGGAGCACCCTGAAGATGGTCACCGCGAGCGCGATGCCAATGTTGACGATGGGAATGTTCCAGTAAGGCGACGTGGTCTCTTCATCGGCGATTATCACGAACCAGCCGAAGAACACGAACACGAACGTGAAATTCGATCTAGTAACGCTGAGCAGCACGGGCAAGCCGTGTACAGCGTTGATGCCCGCTGTCAACGTAGAAAGCTTCATTTGAATCGTGGAGATGCTTCTGATGTCTTTAACCACGTCGTCTTCCTTCCCGACCTCCTCGCGCACTGCTCCCACTGCTGCTTTCAGCTGGACGAGCTTTTCGCCCAGAGAGTGGAACAAATGGCCGATGACCAACGCAGAATTGATGAATTGTAACTCAGACGTGTGGATGACCATCTCGGAGAGAGCATAAAACGTGTAGAAATAGACCATGCTCCAATTCGGCATGCGAGCCATAAAGTTCAAGTTCCCTCCCAGGTAGATGACATCTTCAAAAATTATTATCACCAACATTACAAGGAAATATTTTCTATTTGTTCCCTGGTCTTCGTCTCCGATTGATTTTCTGATTGAGCACATCTCATTCCAAAAGTCCATCCGACGTCTCCAGTTGAAGAAACTCGTCGCGATTGTTATAAAAAATGTGATGACCACCGATAAAGAGAGGATGGAGCCAGCGAGCTGAAAGACCGAGCGGTCCACGCTGAACACTTGGTCGTCGTAGGTCAGACTCTCCACGGCAATTGAAAGAAAGAAGAGGGACATCGCGGTGACGCTGAAGCCCATCACTTTCTTCGATTCCACGAATCTGCGGCCATATTCGTCGTCGACGAAGGCGAACGGAGCCAGACACATGACCAGCGATCTCAGGTACATCGGTCGAAGAACATCGTACAAGTCCATTGTGGATTTGTTTCAAGTCCTCTGCGAGATTAATTGGTGTGGATTTCACGATTTCTGTACCGATTGCCAAGCAGCTACTGCCAAAGTATGGTCACGCCGATCTTTTGGTTGATCAGACACTGGCCGTTTTTATCTATTGTTTCAACACACAAAGACATATTATATCATCTTATAGTAGATACCTAATTCTTTGACGGGAATATATTATGCTGAGCGATAGCTTGTTGAAAAAATCGATTACAAAAGTATTGACTTTGCCTTGTATTGTACGTGGTACGTGACCTTCTGGCTTTCCACTATAGAGATCTCACTGGCCTTTTTACGATCTAGTGAATGATTATTGTTACAAAGCAAAAAGAAAAAAACTCGGGTACACTCAGTTGTGTCAGGGTTAAATTGGTAAGTACCTTTATTTAAATAGCGTCGCAGATAAGTAATTTATTATCTGCCAAAGAAAAATTTAAAAAAATTTGCCAATAATTCAGTTATTATTGCGGTCGGACGCCAGGTAAAACTGGATGACGATGACGAGGTAGGTGGTCACCGACGCGACGATCTGTGGACAATTAGTTGTGAAAGATGGATTCAGCCACAGGTGCATTCCGTGCGATAGCTGACACGTGAAACACTTACCGAGTACATGAGAGTCATATCAATTGCGAAGAATCCCAGACAGTGGAGGCTCACCCTGTTGTTGAGAAGTTGCAAGGACAGGCCCCGGAGCTGCACATAGAACAGCATTCAAATCTACGTTCATTCCTCCTTGATCATTATTTCATTTTTATCTCCTCAAATACAGTTATAATTTATTCCTAAGTAAAAAATATTTATCATCAGACAAATTACCTCGTTTCTGTAGCGCCAATTCTTTGCCAGCGTTGCGATCGGGAGGGCCACACTTTCCGACTGAAACACGCCATGAAGTTCAACAGATGAACTTAAAAATGTGCACTGAAGACAAAAAGATTCATTTCTGCAACCCAGGACTACGCAGAGAATTTAGAAGATCACTAAATCAACAATTGTTTGTTTCACCCCTGAACGCAACCCGCAGAGCAATACTTGGCTCCTCCACCATCCTGGCACCTCCACCTACCTGAAACCTCGCTCACCTGTTCTACTTCTCGTTTACTTGTGCGTGCGAACACCCATGACAACATGTAACACACCTTAATTCCATCCGCCGACTTGAAACGTGTGGCGTGCTTATCTTGCAGCTTAAAATACGTGCTTGGCCGGAAGTTGCATGGTTTACGTTCACAATGCGTTCACTGGGTATTTAACCCACGGAAACGGGTGCATGCTCATGTCGATGATGCACTATTCGTATCAAAGCTTAAGTATTGACCAAGTGGGTGACAATAGTTGACTTGGGAGCCTTTCTATTGGTCATATTATACGCGATGCTCCTGGATGACGAATGGCTTACGAACAGATTAATTTTAGCCCAATCAAAGCAGAAATAGTTCAAACGTTTGTATATCAGCCATGGGTCTCCCCACTGCTTTCTCACCTGCGTTGTGGCTAGATGGCACGACGTTATAATGATAACAATCCGGAACACTGCCGTAAAGAACACTAAGAAGATGTTCGGCGTGGGAATATCCCAGTAGGGCGAGGAGCTCCCTCCCCCCGTCAGAAGGGCGTAGCCCACGAAAATGAGAAAAACTAGCGTGAATATCGTGCGCGACACATTGAGCAGACCCGAGAATCCGAAAATCGAGTTCACTTCGACAGACAACTCAAAGATTTGCAGTTGAATCTGTGAGATCGTAGTTATTTCGCCGGTGATTACTGACGCGTCTTTGTTTCCAGTTGAGTTTGTCTCCATTATTGTTTTTAGTTTCGTCAATCTTCCGCGGAGCCGCACCGCCAGCTGACCAAGCATCAGCGCACAATTCGCGAACTGCAGTTCGGCCGTGACGTTCACAGTTTCCACCACCGCGTAAAACAGGTACAAGTACAAGATGTTCCAGTCAACCAGCCGCAGCCTGCTGTTAGAATGGACGAAAACAACTATGACATTCACTGAAATTAGTAGCGTATGTATCAGCAAATGCTGCAGCAAAATAACGATGAAATATCTTCGATTTTCTCCGACTTCTACTTCTCCGATAGCTTGGCGAATCGAATGCATCCGGTTCAGAGTGTCCATCATTTTTCCCCTGGTGATCAAACTCCTTGTGAGATTCACGCTGAATGTTATGATTACCGAAAAAGCCTGAATAGTTCCAACAAGTTGATAGACAGATCTGTTCAAGCTGAATATCTGGCCATGGTTGGTGTAATATTCGATATTAAGAGCGACGTAGAACATGCTTATCGCTGTGACGCTGTACGCAAGCACTTTGTTGGATTTCTGGAACCTCCGGCCGAATGTGTCACTCACTAAAGAAAACGGAGCCAAGCACAGAACTTTAGATGTAAAGTACAGCAGCCCAATTGCATCGTAGAAGTCGATCACGTTACCTAGCATGCTCAATAGTGCGGTTAACTAAATATTTCTTTGTTTAAAAAATGCTAGGCATTCTTTTTCGTAAGTAAATGGCGCTGATATAAGCCTGCAAGTTACACTGTTTAGTTGATTGATATAGAAACGAGTAATAATGTTATTCCACCGACCGCTTGGCGCTTGTTGATGATATTATTAATTGATTTCTCGGGCTCAACACTTTGTGCATGAAGCGAAGCGTGACATGTCAAACAAGACCAATGGCTTGCAATTCCAAAACTCCAGTGTGTTTCTTGAAAATTGCGGTTTAATTTGAAATATCTTGGTTATCAAAGAGTTTTTTTCAGCCATTAGCGCTGAGTTGGGGACAAAATGATTTTGTTGACTCCCGTCCGAACTCACAACAAAAAACACACATGGACTGTTTCCGTTTATTTGGCCATCCAACTACATCTGATACATTCAAAAATCAACTGTACGTAGAAAATAATCTCTAAAACTTTCGAAGCTCTCCGGGATATTATGTTTTCTACATTGCCTTGATTGTTATAAAGACATTCAAACTTACAATTTGTTTGATTTTTTATGTCAGGAAATAATTACATCAAAATAATTCGTTCTTGATGTGTATTGAAACAAGAAACGTAAGTGTGAAGAAACGTAAGTGTGAACTCTCCTTTTCAGTTTATCAGGCATTGTACCTCATAGAAGTGACACATGAAAACAGTGAAAATGAGGAAATCAATTTACACCCTTCTCCCATCAGATGCCAGGTGAAATTGTACACTTATGACAAGATAAGTAGTCACTGACGCAAAAACCTGTGGAAATTAACGGCATTCAGTAAAAAATACACATTTTCAATATATTTTAAATATATATATTATCTTTATTTCTTGTTTCCTTAAAAAAATACAGGGTCAAGTTTTCTTTTTTATCTAGGGCATCTCGGGTTGCTTTTTATCCGGCTTGCCAAGCCTGGCGATTCCCCGGTATCTTCTTCACTACAACTAAATTCGCTTCCTTCCCCATCATCACACTCTTCGTCCTTTTCTACCAGCGCATTCCATTCTTTTTCGTCTTCCCACAATTTCCCTCTGTCAACCTCCTCCCAACTCATCTTCCTTTCCTCCAAGTCTTCTTTTATCAAACCACTCCACCGTTCTCTTGGTCTTCCCACTCTTCTTTTCCTTTTTACTGCGTCTTCAAACTCTCTTCGTGGTATCCTCTCTTTATCCATTCTTTTTATTTGTCCAAACCACCGCAACCTTTCTCTTCCTAGCTTATACCCCAATCTTTCCAGTTCCAGCTCCTTCCGAATATTTTTACTTCTTAATCTGTCTATTTTGGTCACTCTTTTAATACTTCTTAAAAACTTCATCTCGGCAGCTTGAAGCTCTCTTTTTTCCTTAGTTCCGATTGTCCATGACACAGCCCCATATGTCAAAATTGGTATATAAAACATGTTGTACATAATTTTTTTGCAACATACTGGAAATTCTTCTTCCCATAATAACTTCCGCACCAATTGATAAAATATTTCTGCTTTCTTAATCCTTGCTTTAATTTCGTTTTCAATCTTTGCATTTTTTGTTATTATGCTTCCCAGGTACTTGAACTCCTCCGTCTCTCTTAACTCAATTCCATTCAATTTGATACATGTTCTGTCTTTCGGCGTTTTCTTTTCCATCATCAGTATTTCACTTTTTTCTTGGCTTATTTTCAGACCTATTTTCTCTGTTGCTTCATTCCATCGATTTATCTTTTCTTGAATTTCTTCTCTAGACTCTCCCCAAATAAATACATCGTCTGCATATATTATCGTTCTTGTATCAGTGTCTTCCTTTTCCTCGACTGTTCTTAATAATTCATCCATCACCATAATGAAAAGAAATGGGGACAACACACTTCCTTGTCGAACTCCTTCCTTCACAGCAAACCATTCTGACCTTCCAAATTCATTCTGTACACAACTTATGCTCTTCTGGTAACCTTCTCGAATCCTTTCAATAATTCCAGTGCTGATCTTCTTCTTCCGCAAACTCTCCCATACTTTTTCTCTAGGTAACCGATCATATGCTTTTTCCAAGTCCAAAAAAACCATACACATTATTTCCCCTGCTTCCCACCTTCGTTCCATTATTTGTCTAACTGAAAATATGGCATCGATAGTAGACCTGCCTTTTCTGAATCCACATTGTTCCTCTCTCAGACTTTCTTCCACGTAACCTTTCAACCGCGCCTCAATAATTTTCTCATAAATTTTCATACACTGACATAACAGTGTCACTCCCCTATAATTGTTGCATACCTTGCGATCTCCCTTTTTAAATAATGGAACAATGACTCCTTTCCTCCAGTCATCCGGAATTTTTCTTTGTTTCCATACCTTAAGCATCACTCTAAATAACCATTTTAAACCTGCTCTACCAGCTCCCTTCACCATCTCCGACGTCACTTCATCTACTCCTGGTGCTCTGCCGTTCTTCATCATTTTCAAAGCCATCTCTACTTCTCTCTCCGTTATATCTTCCTCATCATTCGTACTATCCCCACTTTCTTTGTTATTTTCACAATTTTCTTCACAAATTCCGCCATTTTCACCATTCAGGAGGCTCTCAAAATATTTCTTCCACATTTCAAGAACTTCTCCAGGATCTGTTACCAAATCCCCATTCATATTCTTCATATTTATCAAATCTCCTCTATTATCTCCTTTGCTCTTTATTATTCCAAATAACATCTTCTTATTCCCTTCAAAATCCCGTAAAAGTTTACGTGCCATTTCCTCCATTTGTTTTTTCTTTTCTTCGGCCACAATTTTTTCTACATTTCTTTTAGCTTCTCTGTATGTTTTATCATTCTCCACACATCTATTCAACTCATAATTTTGCCAAGTATCTCTTTTTTCCCGAACTGCCTCTTTTACCCTGGCATTCCACCATCGCGTTTCTTTTCTTCTCCTTTTTCCAGTAGCCCTACCACATACTTTTTCGGCTGCACTTACAAACACTCTCTTAAACTCTAACCACTCTTCTTCAACATCTTTTACCTCCCCTGTTGGCATATTTTCTTCAATGATCATTTTGAAGGTATTTTGACTTCCTTTTTCTTGTAACTTCCACACTTTTATTCTTTCGTTTTTCTTACCACGCCTCTGTCTTCTAACATGTAACTGAAACGATCCCACCACCAGTCTATGATCACTTCCAATAGCAACTGCAGGATAGACTCGCACATCATTCAAATAATTTCTCAATTCTTTTCCAACACATATATAATCAATTACCGATTCTGATCCATCTTCTCCATATCCATATCTTGTAATTTGATGACTTCTTCTTTTCTTGAACCAACTATTCCCTATCTGCAGTGAATTCCTCACACACATATTTAAAAGCTTTTCTCCTTCTTTGTTCCTATTTTCAACACCAAATCTACCCATCACTTCTTCATATCCTTTATTATCACTTCCTATTTGGGCATTGAAATCTCCCATCACCACAATATTGGCACTCAATTGTAAAATTTCCCTCTCCAGTTCTTCTTCAAATTCATCCTTTTCTTTAGATGATCGTCCTGTCTGCGGAGCATATACTTGTATGATATCCAAATTTGTTCTTCCATTTATCTTCACATCCATCCTCATAATTCTATCATTTTTATTTTCTGTATGGACCACAAAATCTTTAACCCTTTCACTAACTACAATTCCTACTCCATTTCTTCCTTCTGAGCCTCCAGACCACCACAACTTAAAACCGTCTCTTAGTTCCTTTTCACCACACCCTTTCCATTTTGATTCACTGATACCTAGAATGTCTAGTTTTCTCTCCTTCATCATATCCACAATCTCCTCCACTTTTCCACTCAATGACACTATATTTAAAGTCCCAATTTTAAGTTCCTCCTGATTCCACTTCTCTCTTCTCTTCCTTTCCACTTTTCTTAATTGTCATAAATTCAGTTTATTCCTGGGTTTATACGGCCTTTGAGACCTTCTTAATACAGAAATGTTTTTTCTATTATTAAAACATTTTTCAATTTCATTGTTTTCTGGTTTACTATTTATAACGGCCATTTCAGTGTCATTTGTCAACCTTTTATGTATAGGGCCAAGCCCTGTATTTTCACTTTCAGGTACTGGCATAGTATTCTCAGTGATGGCCATAGAAGTATCAGTTATGGACATTGTAATTTCAGAAGCTGGCATCGATGTAATATCAGGAGTTAATTCTTGGTGTTCTATCCATTTTGGTACATCCTTCGGATGTGGGGGCCGCCTTGCTTCGTCCAAATGAAACAATAGTGCTGGCATTGGTTTAGTGAAAATTATTTCTTCCACCCTTTTAGGTAGTGGTAAAAGCGGTGGGGGTAAACGTGAAAGTTCAAACTCAAATTTAATTGCCATCAATTTCGGTGGATTAGTCAAAATGTCAATTTGTGTTGTATAAATTTGACGTCTCTTATGATATTTTGAATTTAAAAACACTTTAGATCTGATCATTTTTCTTGCGTAAACGTACCACAGTTCTCTCGTCTTCATTGACTTGTCGTATTCTTTATGTTATCAGGTTTTTATGCTACTGTCAGATAATTGTTAATATTTGTTAACATATTTGTTAAAATGAAATTATCTATTTTAAGTATACTTTAACTCTGGTAGTCTTATGTCAATGTCAATGTAACTGGTTTCAGGGGCAGTGAAATTTTGTTTTTCAAAGAAATTTTCGTTTTTGGAAATCAAATTAAATAGTTAATATTTCCTCACAAAACTCACAAGCTCTTCCTGGACTTTATCATTTTCTTGAAAACAGCTTTCTTCTGAACATTTTCATGTGCATATCAGGTCTGTTACTTCCTCAATTCACTATGAAAATGTTTAAAACTTGGGAGCTCCAAAAATACCCAACCTTCCGTCAGAATGACACAACAATGTCAATGTTGTAAAATGTCATGTTGTTAAAATATCAACATATTTTAAATGTTGATAGGAATCCTCATAGGCGTGCGCAGGGTCTCAAATTAGGGGGGGCCAATATGTCAACCTTGTGGGGGGGGGGGGGGGGGGGGGGTGCTAATTGTAATAGGGATGGTAATTTTTAGTGCTTGTAGTTTGAATCTTGGTACAAAACAAATTGGCCGTGTCTGTTATCTATGCGTAATAGCCAATCACTCCAGTGGTATTTTTTTGCATAAGCAAGCCACGGACAAGGCCAAAGTACTTACAGTCTTGTGGAATTCCTCTATGTGTAGCTAAATAAAAGTAAAGTGTACTTTGTCATAAATATGCTTCAAACATTAACAGGCCTCATAATAGCCCAAGTTTTAAGCCGTAAAAGCAGTGGTCCACGCAAACCCTTTTCCTGTCCCTAAAATAATCCCAATATTATCCCATCACACAAAAAAAAATTTCAGAAGTTTTTAGCAGTAAAGTGTAATTGATCTCGCTGCACTCGCTAAGCTCGTTACGCTCATCAATAAATTCGATTTGCCTCAAATTATCAAATAGTACTACTCCTACTTGGAAAAACTGAAAAATTTCATAGAACTTAATAACATCAAATTTACTCGTCCGAATTGCTTCAAAAACGTAGCAGATCTTAGATCAGAGAAAACGAAGGTCCACATAAATTTTCATCAAATTTGGTTTTGGCGTTTGGCCTGTAGAGCGCAAACAGAGACACAAAGAAAATCATAAAAAAACATGAGTTACTTTTTTTTAGCACTAAGTGTACTTGAAGATTTCGCTTCACTCGCTACGCTCGTGACGTAATCTGCTGACACAGATGAACCCAACCGTTTCATTTAAATCACGAAATTCGAGAAATAGCAGTTTTTTTCATTTTGATGAATAATCTTTGTTATGCAAGAGTCACAGATGTGTTTGCGAATTTTTAAAAGTAATGCATTTTCGGCTAAAAATTGGGCCTTGAGGTCTGTTAAGGCTCTAAATGGCAATTTTACTGTTACATATTGATATATCTACTGGACAAAGGGATCGTCGTAGATTCATTTGGGGGGTACTAGGCCCCCGCTCGCCCCCCCCCCCCCACCCCCCTGCTCACGCATGTAGGATTATAAGTTTATAAAATAGTGACTCACCGCATGAAACAAAGTCAGGTCAATTGTGAAAAATCCCAACGAGCTGAAATCACTTTGTGACTGAGAATTTGCAGCGAGAGTCCGCGCAGCTAAAGACGATTACATTTACAAAAAAACATGCAGCCCTAAAAGACAGTCAACTTATTACTTAGCAATTTAATCTTCAATTTACCTCCTGCCTGATTCTTGGATCTTTAGCCGACGTCACAGTCGCGAGTGGTGCGGCAAGACTTGTGGACTTTCGAGGGAAAATATCATAGTTTGGAAAATTTGGAATTGGTTGTCATGTGCATAAATTATTTGTAGTTAGCAGTTTGACTGTAAAACTGATGAAATAAATTTGATACGAGGCGAAATGTTCCAGTGAATCAATTGAAATTGTCGTTGCTATTGTTACATAGTTGTTGAGAGGTGTATTATACTCTAATCCAGCCACGGGACTAAAATAACGAAGATGGAATAATGGGTGAGTGTTGATTCGAACCAATATGCAACTATTCGTTTTGCATCAGCAGAGATTTCGTTTATAATACTACATAACAGTGGGTCATACCTGTTGAGTTGCAAGATGACACGAAAATGCGACCAAATATTTTTGCAGTGCCAAATAAGAGAGCCACATGAACAAATCGGTGACGGGGATTTGCCAGATGACCGACGAACTTTTCTCTCCGATTATGGCGGCGACGCAAAAGAACGCGGCAAACACCAAGTCAGAAAACGAGCTCACGACGTTCAGAAAGATTGGCCCGCCAAAAACTGAGTCGACAACTTGGGACAACGCAAATATTCTCGCTTGGAGCTGTGAAATCATCTTCAATTCTGCGGTGGTTTCGAATTGGCCTGTTGAATTTAATCCGTCCGTGACGAGCGCCAGTCTTGCTCGGAGGCCAACCAACAACACGCCGATCATCAAAGTTGCACAGCCAAACTGCAGCTCAAGTGTGGTGCTCAATATTTCGGCAACCACATAAAAACTTAAAAAATAAACTATGTGCCATGTTTTCCAATTTATTGCGTAGTCAACCGTTCTTAAAGTAATGCTTATTTGCGACCACAAATGATAGTCATTCATCGTCATTCTTTGTAATAGTATGAAAAAAAAATACCTTTGCTTCATTTTTCTGTTTTCTTTGCTAATAGTGCATTGAATGGAATGCATTTCGTGTAAGGCTTCCATCATCTTGTCTCTGTGAATCCAACTCGAAATTACGTTTGCGATGAGCGTAATGAGAATAGCAAGCGACGTCCATTCAGCGATGCATTTCATAACCGTATTGCTGTCGTCGAACAATTTTAAGTAATCGTATTTTCCCGTTTCAGCCACCAGAGCAAAGAGAAACAGTCTTGCGGCTAAGACGCTGTACGCAAGCACTTTGTTGGATTTCTGGAACCTCCTGCCGGAAGCGTCACTCACGAAGGCAAACGGAGCCAAGCACAGAACTTGAGATGTGAAGTACAGAAACCCAATTGCATCGTAGAAGTCCATATATTGTTACCTAGCATTTCTGTGCAGAATTTCGTGCCGTATTGAAGCTGTTAATTC
Organism: Nemurella pictetii; assembly: GCA_921293315.2. NCBI lineage: Eukaryota > Metazoa > Arthropoda > Insecta > Plecoptera > Nemouridae > Nemurella > Nemurella pictetii. Next base: position 5,165,073 of record OV121118.1, on the reverse strand, counting down.
GCATTAGCTGTAAAATACACTGTGTTTGCTGGCCACAATCAATATACCATTATATTCTGCGCTCTTTGGATGTTTATTTAGTGACTAAGAGTCTATTTATTTAGTTGATTAATCGAGTAATTCATTTCTTGTGTGTCTTACTACATTTCAAACTAAAAAGGCGTGGTTACCGGGTATCTGGACGATTTAATTAAATTATTTATGTACTTTTTTAAATTTTGACTGGAGAAAATTCGTTCTATAATAATTGTAAAAATGCATCTCAGTTCGGGACCTCTCGTAAATTTTTTATTGAATAGCGTACTACAATGTCCTGAGTATAAAGACTTCACTCCGTTATCGTTCCGGATGCCAGGTGAAATTGAATGCTTATCACGAGATATGTTGTCACGGATGCCACAACCTGTGGAAAGTAAGCATTTTACACCAAATATAAACCAATGCATTTCTGAGCGACATGAACAAGTTTGAGATCGACTCACCGAATAAAACAAAGTCATGTCAATGTTGAAAAATCCCAGAGAGTTAAAATTCACTTTGTTGCTGAGAAGTTGCAGTGTCAGCCCGCGCATCTGGAGTTTCATCGAAATTAGCTTCGAACTTTGACAGAGTATAACTCCTCGAACAACTTTGATCTATGGCATAGAATTAGTAAAATATTCTTCCTTTGCTAGTAGGTTTCATTGGGGTAGGTACACGTGACACTCTGATCGGGAGCTATATAAGAAATAACCACAATTTTTCTGCAATCATGGTAGATGCAGGTAGATGAAAGCATCAACATTTGGTTTTTTTCAAACTCACCTCGTGTCTGATTTGCTGATTTTTGCTGCGAAGTGGAAGCGGAGAAGCAAGACTTTCGGACTAAAAATGTAAATTTAGGTATATATTCCGTGTAGTTTAGGTCATTTAGGTTCATTTCCATTAGATCCTTAGTCTGAAGGTAATCAGACCTAATGACCTTGCACAAACACACTGTAAATATACTTTACTGCATGGTTTCAATTACATCTATCTTGTATAGATTTCAGTAGTACTATTATTATTTTTTTAATTGGTCAAGGTAATTTCTGAATTTTCCAAGAAGTAAATAATCCTAGCCTAGCAATATTTTTTTCCACAGCGCCTTTTTTTTCCTGTCTGTAAAGAGAGATAGTTGAGTATTAAAGCTACCTGTTTTGCGGCTTGGTGACACGATGAAGAAGTGAGAAACTTTTGTAGCACCAAGGATGTGATCCCCAGAGTCAAATTGAAGGCGGAGATTTTCCAGAGCGGTGAACCACTCTGTTCTCCTATGATGCTGGTAAAGCAGAAAAACGTGGCAAAAACCAAATTTAATATAGATCTCGTTGTATTTAGTAAAATCGGCAAACCATATATTGCGTTTATATTTTCTGTTGCCGCAAGAATTCGAGTTTGAATCTGTGAAATCTTCTTCATTTCAACGATTGTTTCAATTTCATCCAATGGTTTAGTTCGATACTTAAGGTTTGACAGTCTGCTACGAAGACCAACACACAGTTTCCCTATCATCACAGCTGCATCGACGAATTGCATCTCCTGTGTGGAGCTTACGAATTCTGTCACCAAATAAAAACTTTGCACATAAACTAAACTCAAAGTTTCCCAATTAATCGTGTAATTCACAGAGAACAATATGTTGTTAGCACTAGACGTCAAATGTAACGAGTGAATGATAATTCTGTGTAACAAAATCAGTATGTAAAAAGTTCGGTTATTTTTTGTGTTTTCGTTGTTAATTGTGCACTGAATGGAATGCATTTCGTTCCATGTGTTCATTAACATGTCTCTGTTAATACAACTAATTGTGACGTTTGCAATATACGTTATTAAGATAGCAAACGACGTAATCGCTCCGATGAACTGCTCAACCGCGTTGCTGCCTTCGAATAATTTAAAAAAATGGAGTCTTCCTATTTCGACGAAGAGCGCAAGCAGGAACAGGCTTGCAGCCGTGACGCTGTACGCAAGAACTTTGTTGGATCTCTGGAACCTCCGGCCGGATGCGTCACTCACGAAGGCAAACGGAGCCAAGCACAGAACTTTAGATGTGAAGTACATAAGCCCAATTGCATCGTAGAAGTCCATCTTGTTACCTAGCATTTCTGGAGTTTTTTTTCCTTGCCGTTTACAAGCTTCAGCCGAAAAATACACTGTGTTTGCGGAAACGGTCGATAACATTTCTCTAGCTGTATTGATGTTATATTTCGTCCAGGTTATTAAATAAATTAATATCTTGTTGATTTTTCAAGCCCGTCAAGTTCGAAAAACGTTCGCATGATTATTATGTAATGAAAGGAGGTTATGATGGTCATATGGAGGCTCATATTTATCTTTGGTGAATTCAATTTCAGTATTTTATTCAAAATTGATACCTGAGTACGAACAATATCACGATCAAATCAATTCAGATTATTTTCTATCAGATGCCAGGTGAAATTGAATACTAATTACTAGGTATGTTGTCACTGTCGCAATAACCTGGAAAAACAATAGTAATTAGGAATAAACATCGAATGCAGTTCTAGCGACAGTGACAAATTTCAAGCAGACTTACCGAATAGAATAGAGTCATGTCAATGTTGAAAAATCCCAACGAGTTAAAATTCACTTTGTTGCTGAGAAGTTGCAGTGTCAGCCCTCGCATCTAAAGTTTAATTGAAATTAGCTTCGAACTTTGACATGCACGCGCCAATAGCAGCGGGGATCGAAGTCTTTGCAATTAATAAATGTTTTCATTTCTGCCAAATGGACATAATTGCTGTTAATTTAATTTAATTGAATCAATTGAACCTTCTCGTACCGGTTGTACTTTCAACATGCCAACGTACTACCTTCGCTGCGGTATTGTCGCGAATCATTCCCAAATTTAGTCTTTGTTTCGCCTTCATTTCAACACAATCATTTCCGTTGAGTCACCAATCATTCATACTCTTTTGTTTTGGTTTTAGTCATCATACAGCTATAAAAACTACCTACATATTAATAATTGTACTAATTTTGTCTACTGTTGTAATAAAAATGAATACCTAAATTGTCACGTGCTTGCACTATCAAGCAAGTGCTGCCGAACTTGCTGACTCCAATTTACACTTTGTTTCCTTCACACCTAAGTAACCCGACACTAAGATAAAGTGCACCCATACCACGCTGCATCTTGTCTGTCTTCTGTGTGCACACTTACCTCTTGTCTGATCCGACGATTTTTGGTGAGTGTCACTAGAGCAGTGAGTGGCGAAACAAGACTTTCAGACTGAAAAATAATAAACCCCAAACTTCCTTTCATTCACCGGCCAGAAACACATCGCAGACATGATTGTGGGCTGCGTAGTTTCAACAAGGTTGCTTTTGCCAAGTGAATTAATCTATCATTTTGTTTAAAATTAAATAACCCTCTCTATCTCTCTCTCTGTACAGTAAACTTTCTTAGAATATAATCATGCAGTTCAGCCATTTAGCTGCGTTGCACTGATTCCGTCTGTACTATTAGGTTCTACAGAATATACTTTGTGGTGTAAGTACCTGTTTTACGGCAAGGTGACACGATGAAGAGATAAGAATCTTTTGAAGCACCAAATAAATGACCCAAAGTGTTAAATCTACGACAGATATTTTCCAGAGGGGTGACGCACTCTGTTCTCCTCTGAAACTAATAAAGACGATGAACGTGGCAAAGACCAAGTTCAATATCGACCTTGCTATGTCCATTAAGATCGGTAAACCATATATTGAGATGATACTTTCCACTGACATAAAAATTCGAGATTGAATCTGTGAGATTTTCTTTAATTCAACGATTGTGTCAATTTCATCCATAAATTTAATTCTGTCCGTTAGGTTTGACAGTCTGCCGCGAAGACCAACACAAAGTTGCCCTATCATCGAAGCAGCGTCGACGAATTGCAATTCTAGCGTTGAGCTTACTAACTCAATCATCAAATAAAAAATTTGAAAAAAAAATATTTCCAGATTTCTCCAATTTATTGTGTAGCTGATTGAAAACAGAATATTATTTACGTGTGAAGTCAAATGAAAAGCATGAACTGTTATTCTTTCTAACAAAATTATAATAAAATAAATTCGGTTCATTTTTGTGTTTTCGTTGTTAATCGTGCATTGAATGGAATGCATTTCGTTCCATGTGTTCATCAGAATGTTTCTGTTAATACAAATAGTTGCGACGTTCACGAGATAACCTATTAAAATAGTAATCGACGAAATCGCTCCGATGAACTGCTCAACCGCGTTGCTGCCTTCGAATAATTTAAAAAAATTGAGTCTTCCTATTTCGACGAAGAGCGCAAACAGGAACAGACTTGCAGCCGTGACGCTGTACGCAAGCACTTTGTTGGATCTCTGGAACCTCCGGCCGGATGCGTCACTCACAAAGGCAAACGGAGCCAAGCACAGAACTTTAGATATGAAGTACAGAAGCCCAATTGTATCGTAGAAGTCCATTTTAGGTCAGTAAAAGTCTTCTCAAACGTTGGACGTCTTGGTTTGGTCGTAGTACTGAACTAAGGCCAGTCTTAATGTATTGATCCTAAGTTATGGTTGGCCATGACTTATTCACCCAATAATAACGTGGATCGTTATTTGCTTGTTCATTTATCTGCTTTGAATTGCCATTCTAAACAATATGTGCGATGTTAGAATAAAATATCAATTTAATTTACTTAAGTTGCAAGTGACACATTCATTGTTTGACGGCAACAATGAGTTAGACGGAGTCGGTTGTGATAAGTGATGTGAGATAGGAGATTAGTATATTTTCCGATCAGATGCCACGTGAAATTGGACGACGATCACAAGGTATGTTGCCACTGATGCAATTATCTAGGAACAGAAATAAATAATTCTTTAAACATTCTGCACAACACAAACACCTCAGAAACAACTGGGGCATGTTTTTCTCACCGAATTCACGAGAGTCATATCAATGATGAAAAATCCTTCACAATCGAGCGAAATTTTGTTGTTTAGAAGTTGTAACGAAAACCCTCGGAGCTAAAATGGAAGCAAGCGTCACTTGAAATTCTCACAAAAATGCTCGACACTCTGGCATAACAATCTGTTAATAGAGTGCTTCATTCAAGCAGGTGTTTGAATTAGTTACCTCAGCTTTAATTCCACTGCTTTGGGTCTGCATTGCTTGTTCTGCGATTGGATTGGCGAGGCTGTTTGACTAAAACCGAATAGAATTCTAAATAATTTTAGCAATTCGATACATAAGAACCCGATCCTATAGGTATAATAAAAAAGACATTAATAAATAAAAAAGCGGCAAAATTCTCTAAGTAAAACATCAACCGGTTAATCCTTGATGAAAAACGAAATAACGCTGTCTTACGCGCACGATATAATGCCAGCATTCAATCCCACCTCTGCCACCAATGTAACAGCGAACAAAAATAAGAAGTAACCCAGTGAATAAGTGTGCCTGTATACACTATGCATACACAATGATTACCTCTTTAAACTAAGCTAGTTGACGTTTAGCTTCACTTATATTCATGTTTTGTAAATATAAAAATCAAAACTTGACTTACCTCTCTCATGGCTAGATGGCATGAGATGGTGGTCAGGAAAATCCTCGAACTCAAACCAAAGAACCACAGACACTGGTTATAAACAGGAACATTCCAGTAGGCAGACGTACTCCGTTCTCCTCTGATGGTTACAATGCTGGTAAAAAGAATGAAAACGCTCGTGACGACAAACTGACAGACTGATAATAAAATAGTCACCCCGTAAATAGACTTGACGGCCTCCGACAACCCAACAAGTCGAATGTGTATCGCCGAGACGTGTTTTAGTTCTGCGATGAGCGCGACCTCTTCTCTGGTCCCACTGAGCGCCGAGGACAACCTCGTGGTCAGCTCTGACAGCCTGCGACGGAGGTCCACGAACAGCTGGCCGAGCGACAGGGCGCAGTTGACGAATTGCAACTCGACTGTTATGTACGACATCTCAAGAAACGGGAAAATCAAGTGAAAATAAACCATCCGCCACTTTTCCCATCGCAGATCGTAGTCGACCGATTTCAAGATATTGAGGGAGTGGCCCACGAAGCACGGGCCGAGGGTGCTAAGTATTTGTGCCAAGATGACGAAGTAATATTTCTTATTCGTTCTTGCATTTTCGCTGTCACTGTTGCTGCCGATTATGCATCTAACCGAATGCATTTCATTTATTAGGCCAAATATTTTTTCTCGGCTAGCAATGCAAATGATTAAAGTTACTTCGTAATGTATTATCATCAAAAAAGTCTGGATGGTCCCTGCTAACTGATAAACGGAAAAGTTTTTTACAAAAACTTCATCAAAATGTGAGGCTATTTCCTCCGCAAAGGCCAGTGTGAAAACGACGACAGTGGCGAGGGTGAAAGCCAATGTTGTATTTGATTTCTGGAACCTCCTTCCAGATTTGTCGCTTTTGAACGCAAACGGAGCCAGACATTGAATCTTCGATAAGAAGTATAATAGACCTATTGCATCGTATGAATCCATTTTACCGTTAAAAAAATTTAAACTTTTAATGATAATTTGAGAAAATCGTTCTGATCACTGCATGACGAACTGCAGAATTTCGTCTGAATATGTCCACGTTTGTTTTGCAAATAACTTCAAGAACCGTGGCAAATATATTTTGTGTACTTACCATATTTATTGGAAAATGTAATGATCGAGACAATGCAAACAATGTCAACAACAAACATGTACAAATATTTACACACACTACATCAAGGAACCTTGCGACCAACGATATAGCAACACACAGGAAATCGGATGCTAAATTTATAAAATTGAAATTAATGAAACAATCTACCAAAATATATTGATTGCTTAGCCTTAAAGCAATTGATGACACTCGCTAAATCGATCGTCGAAATCAATCATTCAAAATAATTCTAAAATAGTCTCCGACTTACCTACTACTCACGAATAATTGTAATTAAAAAAACTGGGAATGCTGTTAAAATGCTGAAGTGTTTTGCTTGCCTGAGCCAATTTTTGTCCTGATTAACCTACAGCTTCTAAATCCTTGTAAAAATAAACCCATTTTTTGTAATCATTTCCTGTAGGGGGACATTATTTGATATCGTATATCACTGCATTTTCTACCACTTAATTTCCAAACCAATAAATTAAAAAATATAGAATCTTATTTTGGGTAGATTTTCGAGTCGATGCTTGCTGAAACTGGACGAGAATCACTAAATACGTTGTCACTGTTGCGACCATCTGCAGGAGGAAAGTGTCAATTAGCGAGTTCCTTATCATGCTGCCTGACCATGCTAGCTGAAAGAGCTCACCGAATAGAGAAGAGTCAAGTCTATCGGTACGAATCCAAGGCAGTCCAAGACAACTCGGTTATTCATCAGTTGAAGCAAAAACATCCGCAGCTGTTGACGAGGATCGTGAATGAGTACTGAATTGACGCTCCAGACAGTCAACGACATTTCAGGGAATTTACCTTGTTTTTGACCAAAGAGTTGCTTGACACCATGGATTGTTTTACAATCTCGCTTGAAATTTTTTCTGACTGAAATGTAAAGGCGTTCGATTAATTTATGAAAATTCCAAAGATTTTAATTTTTACACATACCTGTGCTAATGACTATTTGAAATTGTCAATTTCGCGATTTTTCACATTTTCACCCATGGTGAGAAATAACTGTTGAATGTGATATGGTGCTAATATGACAAGTAAATGACGTGCATTTTAAGATGCGTGTTTAACGCTCTCGCGTGGATGTACACTTATATTTCACCTCATCAAGTGCTGAATGACAGGAAAGCGTGAGCGACATGAGACGCAGCGTAGAATATGCGAACCAGCCGAAGGTGTTCGAAATGGGAATGCTCCAATAGGCAGACGTGCTCTGCTCTCCCGTGTAAGACACGAACAAGATAAAGAGTGTGAACAACAAGATGGTCACCGTCCGCAGCAAATTCAGCAGGCTCATCAAGCCGAAACTGGCGTTCACCGTCTTTGCCAGCTCGACCAGTCTCAGGTGAACCGATGCGAGCGTCTCCAGCTCCCCGACGATTTCCAACTCTTCGTGTTTCGTGTAAATGCCGTGTCCCTGCAGATGTCTATTTTCGATTGCTGCTATCTTGGTCGTGAGCTTGGCTAGACGCCGTCGCAGAAAGTGCAAGAGTTGCTGAATCATGAGCACTGCGTTGACGAACTGCAGTTCCGCAGTCGAATTAGAAACTTCGACCGCAATCAACAACAAGTTGAAGCACCAGAAGCGGAATGAGTCGATTGTTGAACTAAAGTTACTCACACGGAAAGCGTTCGAGAAATGCATTACAAAGTAAAGGGCGTACATCACTGATTCTTGTATCAGAATTGTTTGAAAGTACTTTTTAAACACATTCTCATTCCCCTCATTAATATAAGATTTGAGTATGTGCATTTCGTTAAAAGCTCTCGGCAGCTTGTCTCGATTTATGAAGTTTGAGACGTGGATGGCAATGAACATGACGATGGTGGCCGCTGATTGCACGGATCCGATTAATCTGAGGAAATTACCTTCTAAGACTCACGTATTTTCCATATGATCTTAGAACGTTAGTTTTCAAAAAAACTGTTTAAATAAGTTATTAAGCAACCAAAATTAAACTTCGCAATGCTGTGCTGCCTGCCTGCGTATTATCAAGGATCTATCTAACCTCAAATAGAACAAAAATCGAACGAAAGAACAAGCAATTACCTAAGCGTCCTAAAAAAAACCCTAACCCCTGCCTAAACCCCATACCTAAACCTAAAAACTCTGCCTAAACCCCTACCTAAACCTAAAAACCCTGCCTAAACCCCTACCTAAACCTAAAAACCCTGCCTAGAGCAGGCAGCATAGCTTTGTGAAACGCCGGGAAAAGTTTAGCGTTCATTAACCCAGTTATATAGTTTTTCTGAAAACCTGAGGACAGTTTCGCCGTCGCCGAACTTGAAGACAGCGTCCCAGTGATCGGAGAATGAAATGGCCAGGCAAACCACGAACAGACTGAACCCGACCACGCTGAGCGCGAGGGCATGCAGAGAACGCTTGTAACGGGGTCCTCCATTGCTGCCATCGAAAGTGAACGGAGCCAAGCAGAAGATCTTGGAAGTCAAGTACAACGGCCGGACGGCGTCGTATAAATTCATTTTACTTGATTTCAACAGTCGAAACACAGCACACGTATAGAGCTCATCGCTAAGACAGACTATTTTGTATCGAACTGTGTATTCATTCTCTTAGCGCACTGTCTTTGTTTACACGAGTTTCCTCAAGTTTACTTTGATCGAGGCGAGGTTGACTTAAAAGCCCCTATTATATTAAAATGCTGGTACTTTTGTTATCTAATAGTAGGTAATGCATATTGATTTCAGGGAGCACTTAGTTGATACAAATTTCTTCCGAATTGGTATATTGTAATAAAGTGTATTATATCAGCCTGGCAATGATTTTTTAATCGTTTTTCTTATCGATGAAAATAATGACACCACAAAATTCCACGCTTGAGCTAACAGATTGACATTAACATCAAAACATGAAGAAGGCCTGCCTAATGTCGTTGCACGTGATAGCTACAAGTTGTGTGACGTGTCTCACTTGAACACAATTGCCAATAGACCAGGGATCCAGGGTGTGAATAGTGCATTTCCACTGAATACATTTTTTCGCTTTTCAAGTAGCTTGCATTATTGTTCTTCCGCTAAATAATTTATTATGTGATTGAGAATGCGTCGTAAGAAATGGAAACTGAAATCCTCTATCATATATTGGTCACACGGTCAACCGAACAATGAAGGTTAATATATTCAAGGAGCAAAGCCATTGTGATTGAATCACGTACAGAAAAATTGTCGAACTATATAAAGTAAGTTTCGAGCCGATTCCACTTTAGTAGTGCACTACCTTCCCAAGGATTACCTACATCTTCTGGGCAAGTGCACAGAATCTATCAACCGCCCAGAAACGGATATCTTAATCCTCTTGAATCTTCTCAAGTATTGGCTGTAAGCAGCAGTGAGTAAGATGGCAGCTGGAGCTCCCGAGATGGTGGCCGCCGCCAACGTGGTCACGGCGTCGAACGTATTCTTCTTGCTGCTCTTGCCGGCGCTCGTGCTCTACTACGCTTACTACCGGATGCAGCGACGTCGCCTCTACGAGCTGGCCGAAGTACTTCCGGGCAAGAAGGGCTACCCTCTCATCGGCAACGCGCTCGAGTTTGTCGGAAAACCAGAGGGTAATGCATTTTCTAGGCGACGTAACAAAACGGTATCGTCTTATTTTATATATTTTTAAGACAACTTTGTTCCTTATGAGTAGAGGAATTTCATTCAACGCAAACCGCGTTTCACGCGAATAATCAACATCGCAGGATCGCAGTATATATTTTCTATAAGAAACTTAATACCCAACCAAAAATGTGTGTCCACGTGGGGTATATCTCCGCCCCTGTCAAATTCTTCCCTTAGTTTTATATTTAAAGTAATGTCAAGGTTGAACCGAGCCTTCGGCATTTGGTTTTCAAGCATTTTCAACTTTTACGTTTTCTGGAACGTAAAATCTAGTACGATATGCTGAAATGAAATTTGTACACAATAACGCAGAATGCGCAATCCACTTAAGATGCATTTTCCACTCAAGCCACTATTTTTCCTTTAAAAAACTAAAAATTGGCCTAACTCCATGTCAATGTCTCCATAACCCAGGGTTTGTTTCGAATGTGATGACGTATTTCATTAATTTAAATCACTGACTCTTGAAATTGTGTTACGTGATTTTTGATAAGTTATTTCACCAGCAATCAGAGTTCATGCGAGCGAATAACAAGACTTTAAACCAATCCATTGTTATCGATACACCGAGGTTCTCAATGCCTTTTTTTTATTTAATTATGTAAATATCCGTGGGAAGAAAGTGCAAATTTAACTTGAAAACATGCATAGGAAGTTCATTTTAAAACTCGCAGAGAGAATTGTTAATCAATATTTAGCATCACTATTTGCATATTTACTAATTAAATGCTTCACGCTTAGAACGCGTTCGATTTTCTGCTAACATCTTGGCACTGAATTTGATGAAAATAAATTCTTAACACAGTGGACCTTAAATCACCCCTAAATGTGTGAATTTCTATTTGCAGATATTTTCGAGAGGACTTACGCCATGAGCCAGAACTTCGACAAGCTCGCCAAGGTCTGGATCGGACCCAACCTCTTCATCTTCCTGTTCGACCCGCGGGATGTTGAGGTTAGTGATTGAAACTTGTTGGTTGAAACTTGGTTGAAAGCACGAGGAAAAGTGGCTGGCGCTGAACGTGACTCTGTTTGCTGCAGCTCATCCTGGGAAGCAACATCTATCTGGACAAGTCTTCCGAGTACCGCTTCTTCAAGCCGTGGCTCGGAGAAGGTCTCCTCATCAGCTCAGGTAATTCGCGCTCGTTAGTCTACTTAGATTTTGTACTTCGGACGTTATCAATCAAATTTTCCTCATAAAGCAGCCAAATTAGATTAAATACAACTATTTTGTTTGCTAGTAAAATGGTGTCAAACAAACCAGACACTTGATGGTTTACCAAAACATTAAAACTATTTTAACTCAGACAAAGAAAATTCCTCATTTGCTCTAATTTATTTTGAAAATGCTCTTGAAATATAATTTATGAATAATTCCCCGTATAACACGTCAGCAATCAAATGCAACAAGAAATTGATGCAAAACAAATCATGATTTTAATTCTGCTTGACAGGTGACAAGTGGAAGTCGCATCGCAAGCTGATTGCCCCGACGTTTCACTTGAACGTGCTCAAGTCGTTCATCGGGCTGTTCAACGCCAACAGCCTGGCGGTGGTCGAGAAGATGCGCAAGGAGGACGGCAAGGAGTTCGACGTGCACGACTACATGAGCGAGTGCACGGTCGAGATCCTGCTAGGCAAGTTTCTCAACGCGTTGCTGCTGCGTTGCTGCCAACAGGGTGTACTCTAGGTTCTGACTGAAGTGATTTCATCTGCAGAGACCGCGATGGGCGTCAACAAGAAGACGCAGGACAAGAGCGGATTCGAGTACGCCATGGCCGTCATGAAGTAATTAACGCTTTTTTGTACATAAACAAAAAATTACCTGTTACTTCCTGTTCGCCTAACTGTCAAAGAGTGTACCAGCGATAAAAGCAAAAAGCTTCACTTACCGAGACGTCCTCCGCGTTTAATTAAAATGTTTGCATGTTTTGGGTGTGTCTAGGATGTGCGACATCCTGCATCTGCGACAAACTAAGGCCTGGCTGCGACCCGACTGGCTCTTCAGCTTCTCCAGCATGGCCAAGGACCAAGGGAAACTCCTCAGCATCATTCACGGCCTCACAAAGAAGGTGCGCTTTCCTTGCTTAGCGCTCGAGTTTCCTTGTGTGCCATTTTCAATCAGTAACTTTTCTAGATGTTAATAAAAATTTTGTCTGCGCAGGTAATCAAGGCCAAGAAATCAGAGATCAGCAAAGGACAGAAGAACTACATCGCTGCGACTACTCCGGTAACTCCGTCTGAAGCAAAGGTCACCCCGACCCAAGGTCTCCGAGATGATTTGGACGATCAGGATGAAAATGACGTTGGTATGGGAAATTCTCGGATACCCTATCACATAATCCTACTCTATCAATTTGTGTGTATGTTTTGAAATTGAAACCAGTCTGAGGTTTTTAAACATCACAATTTGTTTCTTAGGCCAGAAGAAGAGGTTGGCCTTCTTGGACCTGATGATCGAGACCGCCCAGAACGGAGCTGTGCTCACCGACGAGGAAATCAAGGAGGAAGTCGACACGATCATGTTTGAGGTATATAAGATGCTAAATTTTCTCACACCAAGAACTAAAAGAGTTAAAATTTTGCAAATGTGAAGTAAACACTTCCACTTCGCATATTGCAGGGTCACGACACCACCGCCGCCGGGTCGAGCTTCTTCCTGTCGCTGATGGGCATCCACCAAGACATCCAGGAGAAGGTGATGGACGAGCTGCACGGCATCTTCGGCGACTCGGACCGACCGGTCACCTTCGCCGACACGCTCGAGATGAAGTACCTGGAACGCTGCATCCTCGAGACGCTGCGCATGTACCCACCAGTGCCCGTCATCGCGCGACAGATCAGGGAGGAGGTCAAGCTGGGTACGTAGCCGAGGTGGCGGGGGGTTATGAACGCAGAGACTAGGTTTAGTCGCTGAGGTGTCACTCACATCGACTCATCGACATCGTTCGTTGTGGTCGATGTTCCAAAGTCAATCATTTAGCCCCTGACAACCCCGAGCAGCAATGTTTCAATGCTTGATACAACAACCAAGTTCAAACGAGTGAAATACTGACTAAAATTCGTTAAAATTGAGAGAAATCGAATAAAATTTTAATTTTACAGCGGCACTAAGATATAAATTAATATTTACTGTGAATTTAAGAGATTTTGGACAACGTTTTACCTTGCGTTGAGAGATGATCTACAATACCCCCTCAATTGATGTTCACCTACCCCTCCGGTCATGGTCGAGGCAACCTCCCTGATGTAAACGTCCCCGATGTCAACCTCTGATCTTCCTCAGCGTCCACCGGACAAACCCTGCCGGTCGGCTCCACGATCGTGGTCGCCACCTTCAAGCTGCACCGCGACGCGCAGATCTACCCCAACCCCACAGTCTTCAACCCCGACAACTTCCTGCCGGAGAAGATGGCCGAGCGTCACTACTACGCGTTCGTGCCGTTCAGCGCTGGACCACGCAGCTGCGTCGGTGCGTACCCCTGGCTGGCTCCACCGCCTTGTTATAACACCCGCTGGAACTTGCGTATCATCTAGAAAAACATGTACTATGTTGGAGGGTTAGCTAAGCCAAACCGGGATACGAACTCGGGGCCTTCCGCTTGCCGGGCGGTTGCTCTGAATAACTGAGCTATCCGACCGCCAAGATTCCTGCCTTCGCTGGGTGAGGAAAGGGCTCTCTCAGGAGAGAAGGGGAAGAAACGACTCGTCACCGTACGAGTTCTATACACGAGTTTTTCAAAACATGAATATAAGTTAAGCTAGACGTCAATTAGCTTAGATTAAAGATGTAATCATTGTGTATGTATACAGGCACACTTATTCACAGGGTTACTTCTTATTTTTGTTAGCTGTTACATTGGTGGCAGAGGTGGGATTGATAGCTGTTCCAATGCTGGCATTATATCGTGCGCGTAAGACAGCGTTATTTGGTTTTTCATCAAGGATTAACCGATTGATGTTTTGCTTAGAGAATTTTTGCCGTTTTCTTATTTATTAGTGTCTTTTTTATTATACCCATAGGATCGGGTTCTTAGGTATCGAATTGCTAAAAACTGGAGTTTGTTCTATACTATGCGATGGAATTTATTATATTTTGATTTTCAAAGCCAGAATCTATTCTATTTCCATGTAATGCTGTCCAGCTTAAGAATGTATTATGAAATCATTTTCTTATCAGCTGATACGAGGTGACGGGATTTCACCGAGCTGAAACCACCCCTGAAACCTCCCCTGAAACCTCCCCTAGACGTCTATGCGTCGCCTAAGCCACCGTTCCTTGTCACAGGTCGCAAGTACGCCATGCTCAAGCTGAAGATCATCCTGGCGACAGTTCTACGCAACTTCCGCGTCAAGTCCGACTTGGGCGAGAAGGACTTCCGGCTGCAAGCCGACATCATCCTGAAGCGCGCCGAGGGTTTCAAGATCCGCCTCGAGCCGCGACAACAAGCGGCGATCCGCGTCTAGACGTCCTGTCGCCCCACGGTTTTATTTATACACAGCACGAGATCGCACTCCTTCCCTTCGTGTCTCACACTCTCCCTGCCTCACCTCTCACACCTCTCTATACCTTCCTCTCTCTCCCACTCTCTCTCTCTTTTCTCTTTTCTCTCTTTTCTCTTCTCTCTTCTCTCTTCACTCTTCTCTCTCTCTCTATCTGAATTGCAACTACAGAAATGTCTGTCAAAATAACCAAACGCGCCCTCTGTTATGAATGGGCCGGATAAATAAAAACGTTTTTGTTTGGTATTAACGATTTTTACTGCAGTACATCATCATTCAACCATAGATTCAAACATGCAACAACACAGAGGGCGAAGCTAAGTAACTTGGTGTTTCTTAATGTAGATCATTAGTGCAACATAGTATGAATATGCATTCTGAGACACCTAAGAGAAAAAAATCATTTTTATTGTCATTAATCGGTTTTGATGGTGAGTTTTCTCATCTCCCATTAAAATAAAACTGTGATTTAAATTTCATTCGTGAACTTACAGTGACGAACAGCTGCATGGACATTGGTATAAATCGGATCGCTTTGACTTGCATCGGAACATTGGCTCTTGAAATCAGTATTTGCATCGATTGCTTGAAACTCTTCGAACAGCGGAGCCAATTACATCGGAAAAGAGAGTCTTTAATCTTAAAGTCCTGAAATAATGGAAATTACATTTCGACACTCTTTTCACAAGGTAAGTAAATGGAGCTTTGTAGCTAGGAAACCAAAACTTAAGTCATATGTGTCACTACTTTTTGAAATTCGTACGCTCGAATTTCATATTTTTAAGCTACCTCGTCTGTGATCTCCTTCGCCAAGTGGCAGAAGATAAAGAGCTGTAAGACACAACCCACAAGCATTTGTGACAACGCCTGTCCTTTCTCATCGAGCCGAAACGGTTTCTGCGGGAAGAAAAGAAGAATCGGCATATTACTTGGGTTGTAGGACTCTCGTCTTTTCCAAATCTTCGCATGTTTTCGTTTAAAAAAATATATTTTTCGTTGAGTTATTGAATGCGAAGCTTTCCACCAAGACTCTTCCAACAAATCTGAACGTTATTATTATTTGGTGTGCATTGCTAACTAGTTTGTTTAATTACCTGCAGGTACCGACGAAGCAGAGATTGGGCCAATGATTGCCATTAAAGCTCGGACTAATTGCCGCGAATGAATGGGGTGCCTGGAAAGTCTCCCTTCCTGAATGCGTTGTTATTATCGTGTACAGGTGAACGTACCAGCAAGGAGAGGTAGACAGCCATTATGCCCGTCGGAACGAGGTTGCACGCGAGCTGGATCGAGAACACGGGGCTGAAAATCACCTCCCACCGTTTCACGAACCTGGAAATGTATTTCACAAAACACACAGGTAAGGTACGCTAAGATTTTCTGCACAAATCCGATAGGCTAGCCCAGAGGCATGTAATATTAACCAACCTTGTGATTCTTACGTGAATTTTAACACATTCTTTCAATGCAAGTTCCATTTCCGTGTTTATTTTCAACGTTATGCGCCGATTTGTTATTTCTTGTCTATCTCTTGAAACTTCTAGCTGTGTTAACAATACTTTTCCTTGATTTGAATCTAGATTTGAACACGGTCCAGCTCGATATTTGCCAAGAGAACGCAAATGCGCGGGATATTTTTTGTTTTTGGTTGTACTCGTCTGCTTTTCTAGTCCACCATCAGTTTGTTGTTCCGTACACAACGCCTCCAGTCGAGCAGCCTCCTCGCACTTGCTCCTGGCGTAGTCCTGAATGTGCTCCATCTTGTGCCGCAAGACCTTGAGCCGACCCAGCGTCTGTACCAGGATGACCATCACGAAGGTGTCCGTGACGCCCATGATGTTGATGCTGCTGATCATCGAGAACGTGAGATGCAGCTGGGTCAGCTCGAAGATCGGCGTGCGGCTCGCGTCGTACGGGATGCGAACCCTGGCGCGAAACATTCACTCAGTGAACGAGGATTTGTAATGGAGATTTGTAATCAGTATCATGAGCTTGACCATAACAGCAAGGTTTCAAAAGAGATAGGAAGATTTTATTTGAATAAGGGTGATTTTCAATCTGTCCTCTGACAGTCAAAATCAGAAAAGTGTCAACAGTTATTTCAAGTGTTTCAACAAAAGAAAGTTGTCAGAAATTCAGGTACTACCCGGTAATTTCTTTGCTCTCTGAGGAAAACGTTTTTTTTTTTTTTTTTTTTTTTACATCGACAAGAATTTTTTTCTGCTGACTCACCGGAACAGAAACGTCCTCGTGGTCAAGCTCGAGGCGAACTGCATGACGCTGGCGAACGTTGCCAGCGTCGTCATCACCAGCGGCAGAAACACGACCAGACGACGAGAAATCCGCTCGGTTTTCCGCACGATCGCCACCTCGGCGTCGACCTCCGCGCGATCTCCACGATGCAGCTGCTGCAGCTCCTTCGCCAGCCGCTCGACGCGACGCGCTTGGAAGAGGAACGCCCCCGTCTTGACCGCCGCCATCAAGTTGGCGAACACGTGGATGATGCCCTCGGTGACGGCCAGTTCGTCGCCCCAGCTGTGGTAGATGTCGGCGCCGTGCACGACGAACATCACGTAGAACATGTTGAGGAACGCCGCGCGGGGGTAGGCGTAGCGCAGAAGCTGCAGCCACCGGGGTGTGTCCTGGTTGCTGCTGGGGAGGAGGCCTGCAGACCATGGCACGGTTTCGCATCGCATCGCATCGCATCGCATCGCATCGCATCGCATCGCATCGCATTGCATCGCATCGCATTGCATCGCATCGCATCGCATTGCATGATGCGCAGTCGTAGATACAAACCGCTTATCGATCAAGTTCAATCATATAGCTCATATCATCAACAGAGGATGCTAGTATCGAATTTCTGCATTTGCGTTGGTTTTTGGATGGTTTTTGTATTGTATTTGGAAATTGATGGTAGCTACGATATCCGTTGAATAACGCATGATAGCAGAACATATTTTATTCTACAGGTTTGAACACTTTCTGCTTATTCTTAAACCCATTTAAGTACTCATTTTCTAGCTTCTCGTTCCTTAGCACTATTTTACATTCCATACTAAATATCGTATACAGAGAGATTTTTCCACTATCGTTACGTCAGGACGGCGGTCCTTCTAACAGATCTTACGGTCTACATCGTGATTCACAGCAGCAGCAGCAGCAGCAGCAGCAGCAGCAGCAGTAGCAGCAGCAGCTTTTACAGTGGAGAGCGCGGTTTGGTACCGAGTGGATTCGAATTCGAGAATCCAGATTTTCCGCCTTGAATTCTCTTTGGATACGGTGGTGAAAGTCAAAGATGATAGTATCTGGATCTCGTGTTAATTTTTAAATGCGTTTTTCTGAATTTTATGTACATTTTTCCAAATGAGGTTTTATTGATTGCTCAAAAATACGGTTGCCGGGCGCAAGCAAACGCTTATGTTCAGTTTTTCCAATAGTCTAATCTAGTACTCGACAAAATATATTTAGAGAGCGTATTAGCTAGCTGACAGGTCACAAATATTTTTTTGTTTCATTTGATTTCAGTTTGGTAGAATTGTTGCCTTCTGAAACTTACCAATATAAACGAGCAGCGTGATCATTAGATCCATGGGCTTCTTCGGTTCCTTCATCGCGATCCAATTCTCCAACTGTCTTCAGCTCGACTAGCTGACAACCATGGATCAACCACGACGCGTTGGTGTTTTTTTTGCTTTGATTTCGTGCCTTGCTGACCAATCAATACTCACTTTGAAGAGGTCATTAAATAATGTAACACATTCACTCCCAATAAAATATATAACAAGTCCTAGTAATATGACCATATGAATATGTATACTTTAGTGTATGTTTTGAATAAGTAATGTAATATAAATAAGTATAGGTTTGAGGGACAGATGGACAGCATGCCAATGAGACTGCAAGTATAAATATTTTACGTGTATATTTCAAATAATATCAAAATACATAATAGATGGGATTTGACAAGATTGTTCGTGACTTTCCTTAGATGATGCCTGATTATTGCGTATGATTTAAACCTTAGAGTCATTAGTACCACACAGATTTCGAATATCTCGTCCCATGGCTGCTCTCGTCCTACAGATAATAGTTTCTCTACTTCACCACTCGCTGACAGACTGCCAAACACTTCGCCACCTCGGAGGCGATGCCACTGCCCTAGACGCAGCATCCTTATTGTCAGTGGCGTAGCCAGCACGGGGGCAGGGGGGGCGACCGCCCCGGGCGCCGCCCGGGGCCTAGCGCCGGGCGCCCCTATTTTTATTTATTTAAAATTACAATAAAACCCACTCTGAACCCAGACACCTGTAAACTATATGAAATTTCTAAAAAAGTTAGGACATATTGCATCTAATTGGGGCGCCCCTTAGGACCCTCATTTTCAAAAATTAAAAGACAATTAGGGGCGTTGATTTCACCCAAAGAAGGTGTACAATTTAGTGGAACCACCTGTCCATACATGCTTAAAAGGGCTAGCAAACATGCTGGACCAAACGCTTGTTTCTCTGCCCTGCCCTGCCCTGGATCCAGAAAATTTTTAAGAAGTTTCCAGTCAGCAATCACTTAGAGATTTGGCCATTGTATCAGTAGCTCCAGCGGCTCATTTTTGGTAGACGAATACACTTCGTTAATCGATCTCCTCAAGGAAATCAATGACTCGAATGGCGATCTTTTGAAGCTGAAAGACATATTACCATTTCTAATGAAAAATGGATTGAACGCCGTGTACCCTAATCTGACCACACTGTACAAGATCTATTACACCCTTTCAGTCAGTAGTTCAACCGCCGAACGAAGTTTTAGTCGTCTAAAGAACGTTAAAACATATACTCCGTCAACAATGACGGAAAACCGACTCTCCAATTTAGCTGTTTTACACATTGAGCGAGAACTCGCAGAAACAATAGATTTTGAAAATGTGATCGACAACTTTGCGAAAATAAAGCCTCGACGAAAGAAACTTATCGCTGGAAAATAAGGTTTATTTCTCAAAATTGGTTGAGCCATTTGGCCAGTGAAACGAAAACAAGCCGTTTAATTGAGCATGAGAAAATTGAAATTTTTGATTTTTGAAAAACATTTTTTAGTTTTTGAACTGAAAATAGCAGAAGTACTCTGAAATTTGCGTCCAAATCGTTTCAGCCGTTTGGACAGTCGAGCACGGACAAACGGACAGAAAAAACAATAAAAAACATGAAAGACTCTTTTTAGGAGTGAGTGCAAATTGAAAGTATTCGCTTCACTCGCTACGCTCATCCAATTATATAATATACTCATTATTATTACGTAAGCGTAACATTTAATTTTCTTACATTTTTTTATTAGTTCTGATTATTATTTTAATAAGTTTTATTGGATAAAGAAAAATAATGTTTGACCATAGCATATACTACGTCATATAAATTACAGTGACAAAAATTGGCTAATACACGTTTCTTAATGCCTTATTACTTATGAGGATGGCGCCCCTATTTTTCTGACCGCCCCCCCAAGCTCCCAATCCTGGCTACGCCACTGCTTATTGTATGCAAGACTTTCTCGAGAAACAATGTTAATGTCAATGTTGTAACACGTTGGTGTCACCGTAGATTGAAAGGTCTGATACACAAAATATATGCAAATGCCATTTCGTCTAGAGATCGCGCTTTCTTCCGCCCATACGCGGGTACTCGCGCCTCGTATCGCAGGACGACCCAGCATCGTTTGAAACGTCCCGCCTGGACCAGACGGGTCATTGCTCGTGCAGGCTAGCGACCACGGCGCTTCTGAAGAACACGATCGCGCAAGGTCTGTCCACAGGTCGTTTTCGTTTGTGCATTCGCCTGAATTCGCGAACGTGCTCAGTAGGAAATACACATCGAGCCGAGGCGGTCGTCATCTGTGGGAGCAGCCTCTTACTGCAGCAGTGAGGCTAATAAGACTCTCTTGCCAGCCTTGGCCGCTGAGTGCATTCCACTTGCAGGTAAACGTGTTCTCGGCGCTAACAAAGACGCTGGGATCGCAGACATGTTAGACGAGACGAATTTCCTTGTTTGTGCTAGATATTCGTAAGAATCATTGGTGGTTATCTAGATTGAAGGGTTTTAATTCTATAAACATTAGTATGATGAAAGGTGCTAAACTTTGGTTTGGTCATTATAGCAGCATCCCCTAACACAGCTTGAGTGTGTGCCAAGTGGTGACGGGTCACCGAGGACTAAGTTTCCTCTCCCAGATTTCGTAAAAAAATAACACGTGTTTCTTGCTCTTCAAGAATATTTTTGGGTTGAGAACAAAGATCTTTACTTTCACAGTCGAACTTCGGCTCTCTATGGTATTAAAGAGCTTAGACTGTCATAAATTTTATTTTCAACGTTTGTCTGCCCTCTGCTTCACGCCACAACGTAGGGTGGATCAGGGTGAACTTGATAAAAATCCGGTTATTTTGGTTTGGAATTGGACAAATTTATTGAATCAAGAGAAACAGGATTTTGAATTTGCAAATTTACTCATGATCGAATGCCGGCGGAAATCCAGCGACAATCCATCCGTCTTATCGCCGGATCCTCGCTAAGACCTCAACAAACGCATGACATCACCGACGCATTCTCCCTTCCTCTGCACAGACCGATGGACGAGAAGCCTCTCTCCCGCTTCCTGCGCTACCCGGTCTGCACGGTGATCTCGTTCTGCCTCGTCTTCGCCCTCTGCCTCGAATGCTTCCTGTACACGTTCCCCGATCGGGCCGTGCAGTCGCCCGCCGGGCAGGCGGCGTCGACGCGCTCCCCCGGCGACGCCGACGCCCTGCTCGACCTGCCCGACTTCCGGTTTCTGCTCAACAACGGTGACGCGTGCGCCGCCGTGGCGCCCGTCGTGCTCGTGCTGGTCTCTTCGGTGGCGGCCAACAAGAGCAGGAGGGACGCCATCAGGGAGACGTGGGCGGCGGGCGCGAAAAGTTCGCCGGTTTTCAAGGTGAGTGGAGATGGTTGGCTGTGAATTGCGAGTAGGCACGTGTGATTCGCTGGTGGTAATTGCTTGTCGCTTTGTGTCGCTTTGTGTCGCTTTCCGATTTGATGTTGCTGTATGGCTTACTGACAGCTGAAACAATGGGGTGATTTACACACCGCGTCGATTTTCGTACGTGACTGCTATGCCCATGCAATATGCATGCCATAAAACCTACGATAAAATCAAGTTATTTATTCTGTGTTGAAGTGCTGACTCTGTTTCAGAGGTGTAAGGCTATTTAATGGCAGAGCGGTCAATAGTTTTAGATTGCTAGTTTTTTACGAATAGTATGTGAATATTATTACAGTTTTAGGTACTTTTGAATTATTTCTTGGTACTTGCTGTAATAAACGTTTAAATTGGATTTTAATGGTTAATCTTACTATTATTAAAGTATTGCGTACTGGCGTACTTGCTGCTCCAGGCATCATCAGAATACCATCAGCGTTATGCTTTCTGAACGGAATTACGGTCATCATTTCGCTTTGCTACAAACATGTGCGACATGTGACTTAGGCGTTAAGTTAGAAAGACTTATTTTCAGGCACGGCATACGCGTAACATGCACTAATGTGAATGAATTAGGTGCTGTTCCTCCTGGGAGAGCCGGACAGCCCCGAAGCGCAACAGGGGCTCGAGCTGGAGAACGCCGAGCACAGAGATCTGGTCCAGGGCGCGTTCCTCGACGTTCCACGCAACGCGACGTACAAACACGTGATGGCGCTCAAGTGGACAGTCTACCACTGTCCGAAGACGCGGGTCCTCTTCAAACTTGACGACCAAACCTTCCTCAACCTGCAGACCATCCTCGAGTTCTTCTCGCAAGATCTGCCTACGTTCTGGACGAAAAGGTTACATTTGTTGGCTTTATTTGTTGAGTTTTCCTTGGCTGAACATCTAATTTTGAATCCTACCTTTCGTTTAACTAACCTGTCCCAACGTTTCAGCCCTGCAATGAGAGATAATGAATTAAAATGTAAGATAATGTAAGATAATGTAGTGCCCATGAAATGAGATGGTCTTATGATGAAATAACTATCTCTAATCATTATAAATATATATATATATATTCAGCGTCTCAATGCAGGTGTTGTGAAACCAATGCTGTAATGACTTGACCTGGTTTCCACAACAACTCACTTGAAGTCAGTCCTTACTAGTAACATTTTGTCATTGCCTCCATTTCTAGCTCTTACGTTTTCATTTCCATTAGGCTGATTCTCTGTAACCTGTCTACCAAGCTGCAAGTGGAGCGCGATCCATCGGCCGAAGACTACGTCCCCGAATCTTCCTACCCCGAGACCAGCTACCCCGCGCACTGCCGACGTGAGACGATCGCCTACACCCCCGACGTGGTGTCCGCCCTCTACGCGGAGGCGCAGAAAGCATCCTACTTCCGGCTCGACAACGTGCTCCTCACAGGCACCCTGGCTCGGAGGGTGAACGCCACTCTGGTGCCGTTCGGGCCGCTGGCCCTCGAGCCCCACCAAGTCGCGGGGATGATTCGCTCGGCGGAAGGGCCGTTGGACCCGAAGCCGTACGCTTGGCCGTTTTGGACGGGCTCGTCGGGGATGTCGCCGGAAGAGGTTTATCAGTTTTGGAACAGCTCGCAAGTGAGTGGTAAAAGTGGTCGCCCACTAGAGTACATGCACATGGGGCTGTGTCCCTACCCTTAGCCGAATAATGTCATCCCTTGCTGCACGTGCTGCGTGTGGTGATCTCGTGTTCCAATGCTTTGATATCCAAATGCTGTTAAATACCAGTTGTAATATTTTTGTATTTCCAATTTCCCGCGATTAACTTACAAAATATATTAATGTAAGAAAATTCTAAAATGTGTGGTGAAAAAATATACCAATGAATGCGAATATTTGCTTCATTGTTCAGCATTATGAGCTGGCTGGACGCAATTATTTTGACGCAAAAATACATGGTGATACGTACTCTCAAAACACCACAGATATATTTATTAAATTTTGTCTCACTTTGTTGCCCTTGGTTTCCTCCTGGCAAGGTTTTAAATTCTGACTACGTGTGACCCTAATTCTCTGTATACCCCTAAGGGGAGCGACAATTTTTCTTATCAATAATAGGACAAATAACTATACATCGAAAGTTTAAACAGCAATCTGAATGAACTAAATTGTGCATTTTAAAAGTTAATTCATGCATCTCAATAGTGATTCAGTGAGATTCACCAATGAATCTTCATTCACGTATGCATGGAATAGCATCTTAATCCAAACAAGATTATCCTGCAGTGTCGTTTACTGTCCTAAAATTCAAATTGAGAATTATTTTGTTTGAATTTCCCTTTCGAAGGGCGATTGTGACTCGAGGTAAGTAAATGAAAATCTATTTCCCTTTGATGGTGGAGGTGCCTGGTGGAGGTTCCGGGGCGAAAGCCGGATTCTGCATCTCAAAGTTATCTGATAAGTTATGTGACATCTGAACAGAAATATGACTCGAGAGTTACAAGGCAAGAACAACGTGAGGCCACTGAGCTACGATGCTGCTGGGAAATATGATAATATGTGAGTTTTCCGTACAAGTAGGTATTCCATCGCGAACTTATCAATGAGTACTGGTTATTTACCACTTTACCAGCTACCAGGATAAGTGAGATAAGCGCATTAGATGCTATTTAATTTAATTGTTAGTATCGACCAGAGAGTGCACTATCATCGATGGACTTCCCTATCACTTTTTTACGCTCAAAACTTCCTATTGATCGGAAGGGGGTGAAAACCATGTCAGTTATAGACCTAACTTGAGTCAGAGCGGAGCTGCTGTTCGATCCTGTCAACGTCCTGGACCCTGTGCTGAAGTGGTAATCGTCCGTGGTTTTCACCGCGCCATTGCCCCCTAAGCAACCGCCGCTCCCCGAGCAGCCCTGCCGCGACCGTCGCTGACGGAAGCAACCCTTCGGCCCCCCGACTGCCCGTGGTTTTCACCGCGCTGTCTAAGGTCACACAGCCATCCTTGCGATCGGACTGAAAAAGAGCGTTGTCACGAGTTTCACCGAAGAACTGGCCGAGTCTCTACCGACTACACTGAGTAAGATTCAGCCAGGAGAAGCAAGAAGAGCCTAGCGGCGAAAAAGTCAGAGTGGGTTCGGTCTCTTCAAGACCCAGGCACAACGCAAGATTACTCTCTGACCGGCTTAGCCACAACCTAAAATCCCGCACTCGCAAGGGCATCAATTTCGATTGAACTGCACGTCCTTGCGTTTCGCCTCCTTTGCGTCCCTGACCTTGGTTTAATCAACCCTGATAGCAAGGCAGATCCCGACTCGTCAGAGAAAGTCAACCGACCCCGGGTCGGCGGTCAGCTCTGCACGAGGTCCCGAGCATTGCGCTCAACGTTAGGTAGGGTTAAACCGCCGAAAGGCCGTCCCTCCGTGTCAGACCCACGCCCTAGTGTACCGCAATAGCGAAGCTACGGAGTGACTGCACGCCCCCCGAAACCACGAGTTGCACTCAGAAGCACGGTGTACCACTCCCAGTGAAGCCGCTCGCTCTTGTGCACCCCACGAACCCAAGCTACGATTTGGTGACCGCACCAGCGAAGCCATCGAGTAGCCTTGCCGTTCCCCAACTAGTGCCTAAACGCTGCTTACCTTAGCTCATTGCCCGGAATCGGTGCGTGACTAACTTTCAGCAAACAAGCACTTAGCCCACTCAAAGACGCGCGGTGTACCACTTCCAGAGAAGCCGCACTCCCCTTGAATTTCGCCATGAACTCTCCAGTATCATGGCGAAAATCCCCACCCACCAACGGGAACTTCCCACCACGCCGCAAGGTCACGGTAAACGGGATTAAGTACGTGTATGGAAAGAACCCGGTGGAGAACCCCCGACCCTCCCAAAAACCCCCCTCCCCGACCCCCTCCCAGAGTAAGGCTGCTACCGCCTTACAGCCCAAGTTCACTGGCTTCCCCGAGCCAACGCCTGAACCCCCCGCTGTGTTCCCGTTCGTGGCTGCGTCCGGCGAACCCAGCACCCCGAAGGCCAAGCGTCCCGGTGACGGACCGGGCGCCAACCCCTTCACCGAGCCGAACAAGAAGAGGTCGCGGCAGCGTGCCTCTCCGGCGGCAATCGCGTCGACTTCGGTCGACACGACAAACCGGTTCTCGGCCATCGCCGACTCAGCTGTCCATCCTATGGACACTGCTTCGGCTACCACCCAACCCCCGGCCAAGGCCTACAAGATCCCGGCGATCGTGGTCAAGACGGAGCTTGGCCACGATGCGCTCCTAAAACTCCTGGATGCCCACGTCACGGACAAGGGCTATTTCACGAAACCAACGGGAGGGCTCACGAAAGTGACCCTGAAAAACATCGATGATTACAGGGCCGTAACCACGATGCTAAAGGAGAAGAACGTGCTTTACCACACGTACGCGCTGACGAAGCAGCGTTCGCAACGCTTTGTCGTTCGCGGCCTGCCAGCCAGCGCCTCTGCGGTGGCGATCACTGACGAGATCACGGGTCTTGGCTTTAAAGTCAAGTCCGTGGTCCAGCTCATGTCGTCAGCTGACCCCGGCAACAACAACAGCCGCAAGCCGTTCCCCCTGTTCACCGTCACCCTTGAACCCAACCCCGGCCAGCCACCAGTGGACGTGTCGACTATCAGTCGACTCCAACGCTGCGTGGTGAGCACCGAGGCTGCGCGCACTCGCCGAGGCCCGGTGCAGTGTTACCGCTGCCAACGCGTCGGCCACACGTCGGCGTTCTGCCACCAGCAGGCCCGCTGCGTGCGCTGCGGAGGCGACCACCGCGCCTCCTCCTGTCCCCGCGACACTGCAACCAAGTGTTGCAACTGTCCGGACGGCAACCACCCGGCAAGTTATCGTGGCTGCGCTTACCTAAAGCGCGCCATGAAAAACGATACCGGCCCCTCCAGGCAGACCCAGCCAGCCCCGAGACCGACCATGCGTCCCCGTCTCGAAGTGCCACCCCCCGCCGCGAGTACGAGCAAGTCGGCTGACTGGCCTGCTCTTCGAGCAAAGCTGGCCGCCTCCACAGCACGACCCAAGACCACCCCGGTCCTGCCGGTGTCCTTCGCCACGGCGGCGAAATCACCAGCAGCAGCCCCTGCCGAGGAGGAGTCCTCGGCTACGGACCCCACGGCTGCCCTGCTGTCTCTCTTCGCTAAGTTGATGACTTCGATGTCAGAAACGATGGCCTCACTTAACCAAGTGATCCCGGCCCTTCTCCTCACCCTGACCAAAACCCAGAATGCCAGCAAGCCCTGAACAGCGCAGCATCAGAATCCTGAATTGGAACGCGAATGGCATTCGCGGCCGTACAGTTGAACTGCTCGCACTGCTCGAGGCAACCAAGTGTTCTGTGGCACTGGTCAATGAGACGCACCTGTTACCAGCACATCGGCTCCCCCTCGCAAACTTCACTGTTTACCGAACGGACCGGCCTGGTGGTAACGCCCACGGCGGCACGGCAGTGCTGGTGCGATCCACAATCCGCCACGAAGAGATCCCCCTTCCCCCCCTGCAGTTGCTTGAAACGACCGGCGTGCTCCTGCACACGGCGACAGGCCCCCTGCGAGTCTTTGCAGCATACTCAGCACCTAACACCCCTCTGCTGCCCGGCGATGTTGACGCTCTGTTCGACTCGACACAGGCCACTCTCATCGCCGGAGACCTGAACGCCAAGCACGCCGCTTGGAACAGCCCGACCGACAACAAGAAGGGCCGCTTGCTTCTCGCACACTCGATGCGCGCAGACTTCACCGTGTCCGGCCCCCTTGAGCCTACTCGTGTCCCCGCCAGCCACCGCCACCGGCCGGCCGTTCTAGACATTGCACTGTCAAAGAACATGACGCAGTCACTAGAGCTCGAGACGCTGACAGCCCTGTCTTCCGATCACAGCCCGGTGCTGCTGACGGTCGGCGACGAGCTAAACACGGTTCGCCCACCACCCCGAAGGAACTGGAAGCGCGCGGACTGGGAGCTTTTCCGCGAGGAAGTGGGTAGACGAGTGGCTTGCACGCCGCTCGACTCTACCGGAGCTCTAGACCGCGCAGTCGACGAGCTGACAGTTGCCATCCAACAAGCGATCGACATCAGCGTTCCCCTCGCAAAGCAGACTCGAAACTCCATCTTCGACTTGCCCCCGGGCATTCTGCTTGCGATCGCTGCCAAAAACAAGACACGCCAGGCTTGGAACCGACTCCGAACCGCTGACCTGAAGCTGGCCTGGAAAGCGCAGCAGCGTGCAGTTGACGAGCTGATCAAACAGCACCGGAGAGACCTCTGGGACGAGGCAGTCGCCAAGCTGCAGTTTGCTGACAACTCGGTCTACCGCATGACACGCAGGCTTCTAAACAAAGCCACGCCAAGCCCGCCCATCCAGGGAAAGACTCATCTCGCCTGCAGCCAGAGAGACAAAGCAGAAGTTCTTGCCGAGTCACTCGAAGCGCAATTTGAGCCAAACCCCCCGAGTCGCATAACACCGGCAGTGGAGACGGAGGTCGCCGACCACCTGGCTGCACATCCCCCGGCCGAGCAAGCTTCTTTCGCGGTCCCGACCACGGCTTCTGAAGTGCTACACTACCTGCGCAACCTCCCCAACGGCAAGGCGCCCGGGGAGGACGGTATCACCAACCTTGTGCTGAAGGAACTGCCATCATCCGCAGGCACAAGGTTACTCGCTATCTTCAACGCTAGCTTGAGTTTACAGCACTTTCCACGGCCGTGGAAGGAAGCCAAGGTGATTGTGTTTCCAAAGCCAAACAAATCGCTTAGAGATCCAGCAAACTATCGTCCAATCAGTCTTCTGAGCGGACTTAGCAAACTGCTCGAAAAGGTCATGCTAACACGGCTCTCAGGCCATTGTCAGAACAGGGGGCTGCTAATCAACCAGCAGTTTGGATTCCGACCCGAGCACTCGACTAACCATCAGTTGCTGCGCGTGGTCAACCACATCTCACATGGTTTCAACTGGAAAAAACACACCGGCGTCGTCTTCCTGGACGTCGCCAAGGCGTTTGACCGGGTGTGGCATACAGGGCTACTGCGAAAGATGATCAAGATGGAGTTTCCGAACTACCTTGTGAATCTGGTGTCGAATTATCTCAGCGGGAGATCTTTTCATGTCACCATGGGAGGGGAGCGATCATCCACCCGACCCATCGCAGCCGGTGTGCCGCAGGGGAGCCTAGTGGGGCCCTTTCTCTTCAATGTGTTCACCAACGACATCCCGGTGGACCTGCCCAAGACCGAGCTAGCACTCTACGCAGACGACGCGGCCATCCTGGTCCAGTCTCGCAGCATGCGGCTGGTCGAGCAGAATCTCCAATCGTCACTCGACCGTCTGAGCACGTGGTACGAGGACTGGCGTATCGCACTCAACACCGCGAAAACCACCGCCACCCTGTTCACCAGGAAGCGAAGTGCCAAAGCCAACCCTCCGAGCATCACACTGCAAGGACAGCAAATCACCTGGTCAGACACCAGCAAGTATCTGGGAGTCATCCTGGATTCTAAGCTGAGCTGGAAGCCTCATGTCGAGACAGTCAGGAACCGTGCAATCGGCAAGATAGGATCACTGATGCCTTTGTTCAAATCGAAGACAATGTCCATCGATGCAAAACGAAGACTTTACGTGACCATCATCAGACCAACCATCAGCTACGCATCGCCAGTCTGGTGCATGTGCAAGCTAAGTCTCTTTGCCAAGATGCAGCGCGTGCAGAACAGGGCCCTTCGCGCAGTCGCCGGCCTGCCCCAGTTCACACGCACCGACGATATCCACCGAGAACTCGAAGTAGAAACTCTCGAAGAGTTCGTCAACAGGCTGAACGTGGACTTCTTTGCGGAGCTGCCCTCCAATAAGAACCCACTGATCTCAGGCCAAGCTGCCTACGTCACAATGCCTCATGACAAGTACCCGAGGCCACACGCAGCCCTGCCCCTCTAGCGTGTCCGGCTTGCCGGTTTCAAGATATAACAACCCCGACATGAATTTTCCAAACCACCACTTAGGGAATCACGCGTAATGCGGATAATCCCTCCCATCCTCGGCTAGGTGTGCGAGTTCCTCGCACACCAACACCGACAACAAGTACGGACGGAGCGTGTCAGTTATCGATTGAAAGTCGATCATGCGGGCATGAAAATTGATGGCGTAACCTTACGTCTCTAAATTCGCCTAGTGCACGGGCGCTTTGCACTCTTTCTTTTCGGGACTCGTGTCTTTATAGCAAGCTGGTCACGAGCTGGCAATTTTTTCAGCAGATTGCTTGCTGCGCTGCTCGTCCAAAGGCCTCGTCTGATTCGTCGATTTTCCAAGTATATATAATTAACAGTTAAGTAATTAATTGCTTTTTGGGATTTAGAATGAGCGCCACCTTTTAGTGACAACAAATCGCTACCTAGTAGCTAAATTTGAACTAACGATGGGACAAAACGCCCTCTGGTAGCTAATATTTAACTAAAAGAGGCGCCAGGAAAAATTCGGGGAGCAGAAAAAAAATTATTTTGTTATTTCTACTGAATGAATTACTATTTGCCAAAAAGCTCCCGGAGCCGGAATCGAACCATCGATCTTTGGGTTGGTAAGTGAGTGCTCTATCCACTACACAACCGAGCTCATGTTAATTGGAGGTGTATTTAGTGTACTTGAACTCGTAGACACTCCACTCTCCTGTGACTTGAAATTTTTTCCCTCTAGAAATCCTGATACAAACCCTTACTTTTTCTGATCGTATTTCTCTACTGTGCATCTATCTCCTTGATCGATGTGTGCCTTCCTACTATTTCATATCGACTCCTAGCAGTGTTGGGCAGTAATTGAGTAAAAGTAATTGCATTACTGTAATTAATTACTTTTTTCAGTAATTTGTAATGTAATGCATTACATTTGAGAGAAGGTAATTAGTAATGTAATTTAATTACTTTATAAATGTAATGTAATTAGAATGTAATTAAAATCCTTAATTACTTTTCTTTTTGCCTTCCCGAAAAATATTTTGCTAACGATAGATGGATGGATGTACCAAACTATTTTTTCAAAAAACAAATTCCCACTCTGCTTCACGTGACTTGCACGTGACGTCCACATGTCAAGTCACCCTAAGTCCGCTTCCTCCCCAGCACGCGCCGGCCGGCCAGCGCCTTGCTGTTGCTGTTTGCCGGGATTTAGTCTCGCGTGCTTGTGACAAGGAGAGGGCAAGTGATATTTTCTTCTTTGCGGGGCAACAAGTGACAATTGACAAACATGTCAGATTCAGATATTGACGATTGCTTGGATGACATTGTGGAGGCGGAGATTAAAGAGCTCCCATGGCCTGATTATGCAGATTACTTTATTGTTAAAGGAACAATTGGAAAAAACCTTTCTGTGCAGTGTAAATCGTGCCTCCCAACGGTAAAATTATTATCTGTGGCGAAGTCCGCGTCCTCCAACTTAAGGAAGCATCTGGGGGTAAGCAATAATATTAATAAACCATAAACTATCATTTTAATTGTCACCGTAGTTGTAATTCTCAGAAGAGTCTGAAGAACAGGCGACGGAAAGCATGCTAAAATTTCATTTGGCAATGATGCCAAAGATTCAACCAAATCCATCGAACGTGATCGAATCCATTGTGCTGCTATTTGTAAAACTCGACTCAAACGAGTGGAAATTTGCGGCGGAAAAAGGGTTTGCGAGCGTTTATGTAATGGTAGGTAGTCCTACCATTGTAGGACTAAGCTCATAAATCAAAACAATGCGGAGATAAGAAATAAACGATATCGAAGGAAATTTTGTCGGGAAAAATCTTCATACTCCTTATTTGCGATCTTGTACAGAATGCAGACAAGCCAGATGGGTTTTGCCTCGCAACAAAACACTCCTCGGCAATGAGACAGCAGATTATTGATGATATGCGACATGGGAGATGTGGACACAACCCCCAATACGTTTCTCTCGGAGTAAGACCATCTTAAACTCTCACACCAGCACCAATCTCACTAAAACACAGTAATTTAGTGGGCTATACACGCGGGTGTACGCATTCCATTCACTATTATTTTAATGTTTGTCCGTACCCCCACTTTGAAATATCGAAGGAACGCGGGTGTACGCACGGGTACGCTGTATTAAATTATAATTATTCGAAATGTCGTGCAATTCTTTATTTTCAAGACAAAAAAATCCAATTTGAGGGTTCGATTCGAAGTAATCCACGTAACCTACCCATAATGAACCTGTATGTGTAGTATGAGTAAGATGTTTCTCTGTCGGCGTCGCGACTCGCGACAAAAGGGGTTAGGCTAACCAAGCCGCGTACGAGGATAATAATAATAATAATAACATTACTGTTAAGTTATCACTTTTGGAAGTCGGTAGCGCTTTAACGTACTCGCACCGCGGTGCAAACCCACAGAGGCAAACCCGCTTCCAATAAATAGAATTCGCAGTAAAGACAAAAACAGTAACAATAACCAAAATGCCACACAAGTACTACCACACTGGACGAGATGTTTTTGTTATTTTTCTTTTGACACGCCCGTCTTTTTCTCGAAATGACAAGAAATTAATCGCTCGTATGGAAGCTCTTAGATAAAAACAAACTACCATGAATAGAATTAAAAACCCATACAAGTTCTATATATATTATCCCTTAGTATTGTGGCAGAGATGTAGTTCCAAGCACGCGCATGTTAAAATACACGCCGGCTGATTGGTTTGTGGTGCTCAAAGGCGCTTCAGCATCAGAGCTGTTTACCGGTAAACAAACGTACTGACGCTCTCGGTGTCAATAATATGACTAATT
This sequence comes from Nemurella pictetii, assembly GCA_921293315.2. Taxonomy (NCBI): domain Eukaryota; kingdom Metazoa; phylum Arthropoda; class Insecta; order Plecoptera; family Nemouridae; genus Nemurella; species Nemurella pictetii. Next base: position 5,132,481 of record OV121118.1, on the reverse strand, counting down.
GCACTCAAGAATGTAGCAAAATAAACCCAAAAAATATTACAGTAAATTAGGGTCTTGCCTACCTAATGAAGGTCGCATGTTTCGTGTTAGCATTGTATTTCATATGCCAATCAATAATTTTATATTTTGTTGGTAGAAACTTCATCCCAGCAAACTTAAGGATATCGATGCAAAAATTAAAAATGCTCCTTCATTGAAAAGAAAGGACATTACTGTTGACAAAACCGATGTTAAAAAAACATTCTTCGGGCGAGGAACATCGAGTGGGATTTCGCAAGCCAAGCTTGACACGCTAATTGTTGACTTTGTTGTTGACGAAGTTCAAAGTTTTAGAGTGGTGGAAGCCCCCTCATTCAAGGCACTTATTACGGAATGCCACCCAGAAAGGACAGTGATGTGCCGCAAGACCTTAATGTCAAGATTGGATATTGCTTATGAAAAGATGGTCCAAAATCTCACCGTTTCTCTGCAAAATGCACTGGCTGTTTGCACCACAGCTGACTGCTGGACTGTGTACAATCGGTTAGTATATTATTTGGGGTTTAAATATACATTTTTATATCTCTCTACAAATACAAACAGATCCGTCATTTTTAAGTGATAATGATTCTGATATTTTAGCGGATTTATCGGAATAACAGCGCATTGGATTGATCCAGCTACGCTAACGCGACTGTCAGCAGGCCTTGCTTGTAGTAGATTGAAGGGACGTCACACGTATGACGTTTTAGCTAAGGCAATGGATAATGTCAACAAGAAGTATCATATACAAAACAAAGTTGTCCTAACAGTGACAGACAACGGTTCAAACTTTGTTAAAGCATTCCGGTATGTATTTTATATTGCATGTTATGTGTTAAAATATCTGAGAATACTATTTGCATCCTTACACGAGACATGCATATTTTAGAGTTTATAGCGCAAAAGACACGGGGGCTAGTGCAGTGCTAGATCCTCTAAGCGAGGATGCAGATGACCAGGACCAGGACGACGGCGACGACCACGACGATGAACGTCCAGTGGCGGTCACTGAAATCCTCGACCAACCCGATGAAATCGACGACTTATACAATCTTCCACCCCATCAACGCTGCTGCAGTCATACGCTAAACTTGGTAGCTTCGGCCGATGTTGAGGCGGCACTTTCAGCTCAAGTCAACAGGCACTTCAAAAGATTATACCGGGCAACCATTTCCAAATGCAAAGGTCTTTGGAATAAGCAAAACCAATCGGTAGCAGCAGCTGACACTATCAAAGAAAAACTAGGCCGATCCTTAATTTACCCCAATGATACACGCTGGAATTCATGGTACGACTCAATGGCTTGTCTCGTTCAGATATTTTCTTTGAAAAAGAAAGAAGTTGAACAAATATGCGACACCCTTCAAATCCGGCGCTTCAATACTGAGGATATTGTTTTCTTACAAGAATATTGCCAGGTAATGGATAATTTATCTTGTTGACGATTATGATTATAATCTATTGTGGTATTCGCGATTAAACCTTATAAATCAATATCTGATTCTCACTCAGGTTATGAAGCCAGTGGCCTTGGCTCTCGACATCCTACAAGGAGAGAAATATAATATGTACATGGGCTTTTTGGTGCCCACAATTACGGCTTTAAAAAGGAGCCTGTCTGAAATGCAGAACAACCTTTTGGTGTACTGCAAGCCCCTGAAAAGGGCTCTTGAAGAGGGCATAAATAAACGGTTAGGCACAAATGTTTTGCAATTTACACTATCATCATATGACCGGATAATTGAGGCTGTAATTTAGTTACGTTAATTTAGCTGTTTACTAATATTTAAATGTCTCGTGGCAATTTACCAGGTTTGATTCAATGATACAAGACAAGAAATTGATCTTAGCTGCAGCATTCCACCCTAAGTTCAAGCTTGTTTGGATACCCTCTGCAACAAGAAAGGATGATGTAAAGCTTTGGATGATTGAAGCAGTATGTCTCGATCAAGCAACTGTGGTGGCAAGCCAAGACGAGCCTTCTACATCGGGTCCAGCGAACGACGTGAGCGCTGTGGACAGTTTTCTCTTCGGTGCCGCCCGGGCCTTTCCACAAACAGATGTCTTGTGGCGAACGCAGCTCACGCGCTATCTTGAATCCGCCGTGACGGACGACATCAGAAAAGAGTTAACAACACATGACACATTAAAAGGGGCTTTTCTTAAATTTAACACGGGGCTACCCTCTAGTGCTGCTGTTGAGCGACTGTTTAGTGTAGGCGGAGAGGTTTGTTCACGCAAAAGGGGTAACATTTCAGACGCCAACTTCGAGCGTCAGATGCTACTGAAAGTAAATAAACAATTTCGCGTATGATCACTTCACAACTACAAATCTTTAATTATTAAATCGCTTTCCATTTGTTTTTAAAGTAACCGAAATTTCATAACTTTAAGCAAACTTTTATTATCATAATTTTTTCAAAACAAGATCGCAAGTTGCTTAAAGAGTAGGCTAGCATCTATTTGTTAATGCGTGGTATAATTAAGTTATACCCGTGCCCTGTTATGTTTAGGAAACTATATATTGAGTTTATAGCTACTACCAATGGCCATGTTGTTACGAGTCTATTCAAATTGTGCCAATTAATTAAAAAACTAATAATTATTATCTAAAATCAAATTAATTGTACTCCAGTATCTTCCTATATGCATCCTTGACTCAAGGGTTGATTGAAACCGGGGTCGTTGATTTTCAGAAGTTTTGATGTCAAAGAACGGTGTGTCTTTAAAATTATAAAAGTACAGTGAAAAATAAATGAAAGTAATTAGGAAAGTAATTGAGTATTTTTTATCAGTAATTAGTAATGTAACGAATTACTTTTGGTTTTAGGTAATTAGTAATGTAATTTAATTACTTTGGGAGCCAAGGAATTGGTAATGTAATTTAATTACTTTTTAAAAGTAATTGACCCAACACTGACTCCTAGGTCCAACGACCACGAGAGTGTTTTCGACTATTTTAATTGGCGTGTTTGCTCTTTCTTCGCATCCACCCGCGTGGCGTTGCTGAGTTGGGCGATGCACCTTCTCTGAAGTGATATCTTGTGGTAGATGATGAGCAAAAAATCTCCCCCAGAGCGGATTCGACCTCAGGACCTCCGGGTGCGAACCAATGAAATGCCCCTCTTGGCTGTACTGCCCATGCCAAGTGACAATGTTTTGGTTGCACAAGTATACTGCTGCGAAAACTTTAAATTACAAATCACGTGAAAATTACTGCACAGTAACACTTCTCCGTTGTCAACCCTCGCTGAATTCCCCGGTTCGAAAAATCAATATTTGACTTGAATGAAGTTGAATTTTACAGAAAGCAATGTTAATTACCTAGTACGAGATGAAAGGCACGTCGAGCATCTTCATGATTGGCTCACGACTGTTACTATGCTCAAGCGCAAAATAAAATAAAATTGCGGCATTTTCAGGGATTCGTGAAAAATCGACTTTGTGGTTTCCATGCACAAATGAAGACATTTATAAAACATACAAATAATATTTTAAATTTAATAAAAGACAATGATTTCGTCACTGGTAGGTATAATATGAAGTTTTCATGGTATTGAAGAAGCTTGCTGAGGAAATATGAATTCCAGAAAAGAAAACACAGTAATTGACTTGTGGCGTTTCTTAAAATCAGTCGTCTCTACGTATTTTTTGCGTTGATTACACTAGATGCAAAGAGAAGTGAGCTTTGCTTCAGTTTTGTTGTCAAGCGGGCTTTCTTTGTGTACACACATGTGTATTGAAGCAAGTGAAAACATTATTTGAAGTTATGAGATGAATTTTCAATTTGATGGCAGGTGGAGTTTCGCATTCAGGCAGGTAAGCCGAAGCTGGTTTAGCTCAGAATGTTACGTTGAAAGACGAAACCGTCTGTGTTTAAGAATAATTTTCAAAGCGAATCCATCATAGCTCTTTTTTCTACACGTATTCGGAAAACAATCAAGTGCTTTGTCAACCATACATATCATTTAATAATTACTGTTGAGGCCAGATTTTTCCAATCACTGAAGAGTATTCTTAATTTTTACAGAATTTTCTAAATTCCAATTTTTCTGAATTGTAAGGCTGGCTTGAAGCCTAAAAGAGTATCAAAATTAAAATACTAACCTAAAGTCTCTTTGAAGAAAGCATTTGGACGCTAATAAGTACGTATTTTATACACAATGATCACTATTTAAAAAAGAAACTTTAGAATATAAAATAAATTAAACATTGAGTTGCATCCTTTCCAGTAAGCAAAATCAAGATCGAAACATTCATCCTTGTGAGATAAATCCATAACATCCGATGCCACTGATTATTTACCACCCAGTCCAGATGGCCAGTTTTGGAATCTGACTTCCATGGCATCAAGCAAAAGGTATTTTGTTTCCTAGCCACCTGCCCTGGATATACACTTTATAACAGCGGACCTCATTGACCAGCATTCTAAAGGAGATCAAGGAATTGACATATTCATGAAGACAAAATAATGGCTATATTTTTAGCCAAAGCTATTGTCACTAACATGAACCTTCAATAACTTATCACTCAATTGAAGTAACGTCCCATTGGTCAGAAACCAGGGGCCATAGTCCACAATGTTTTTCAAATACTTTAGATGACACGAGATTTCAACATTTTTGGCAATGAGTGCTAACCACTAAAATATTATCTGTCGAAAGTTCGCAAAAAATTCGATTGCGTGGACCACGAGCAAACACTAAATACAAGCAAATCTCAAAAGAAATTGAAAAAAGCCAAGCATTCAATACCGAGATATAAATATAGTAATTCGTTCTCGTGCCATCTCGTCGTGAGTAAGATCATAGACTATCTCCCCAGGGCCGTGCTAGCTATTGGTGGGATCTGCAGGGTGTAACAGTGCGGAAATCTCTACAACATTCCCTGCACTCGCCGTCGCGCGTTCTGACGGCCTAGTGCTGAGCGATCGGAATCATTTTCTCGCCCTCGATGGCCGGAAGCGGCGCCTCCACGGTGAGGACGCCGTCTTTGCTGAGCGACGACTTGATGCTCTCGGGGTTCGTGCCTTTGGGCAGCATGAACTCCCGGTTGTACTCCCGATAGACGGACTTGCTCTCCGACTTCTCTTCGTGCTTCGCGTGGACCTGCCGAAGAACAAGACGACGCGGTTTAGCCGGGCGCTTTGAGTCGTGCAATCACTGCGTTTCCGTTTACACGTCGAGACACATGGATATCATGCAGTTTATAAGGAAACAGTTATATTTTAACTTCATTTGAATATACAGGCATGGAATAGTATTCTGTTTTTTAGTAGGAATTAGGAAGTGTCAGATACCCAGCCGAACACAATACGATGTCACTTGACATGACTCAATTGAATTCATATGCAGCCAATTGTCTAAGAATCGAATACCTTCCCAAACTGTGGTTGGCCAGGAAGTGTTTCAGCCAGTCTGGGATTACGAGAGAAACAACTCCGAATCCTGACCCGAGCTTTACTCCTAACAGAGGTCTGTGGTGGCATCGGAATTTCGATGGAAAAACTCGTGAGAAACGTCAAAATTCGAATTTACAATCTAACTCACCAAAGGTGTATCAATTTGCCATTTGAGATTATTTACTGTGTGACTTTAATTTCCGGAATACTATAATTCTCCGTCACGCGGTATGGTGATACACAATATCACATAAATTCCCGTGATTAATAATGAACCTATAAATTACGTAATACATTATTACTAGCTACCTATAGGTGTGAGGCGTTCCATAACATGCCTATCCTTCAATTACCTCACTCAATCACATTACGTCCCTCTACCTCTGGTCTGGGCACTGAAGTGTGTACCTAATGAAGTGGACGGAGAGTTGATTACTGATCATCTCAGCAGTAAAGCAGCTACAGTCTGTCGCAGCATCGTCTGTGTTATTGACTATCTTATATGCAAGAGCAGCAACCTTGCTTCACGTCTTCGTTTTCAAGCGCCAAGGCCGGTTTAACACGAGCCTTATTTGGTTGTGAAGCATTCGACAGTCATCTCCGTCCACTACCTACACAGACTTGGGCAAGATCTGCTTCTTATGCTTCTAGACTCTCTCCAGCTGACTCGCGGCTCCATCACAGCCAGAACCGCACATGCGTGTCATTTTAGACTTCTGAGACGGAATTATCTCTCTACGCAAAGTGGATCTACGTGATTTACACGAATATCTTGTGAATCTATTTAAAAAATCGTTGCCGCTAGGTGAATTGCAAAATAAATTGTCGAAAATCTACATGTGTGTTACTGGCTCCCTTTCCAAGCAGGCTCTTTAAAAAATGGTTGTGCTCAGAGAATGATTACAAGGCGCGTGCTGAAATGTATTCAAATTCAAAAATTACCTTTCGATCATCTGTATTGATATCAAGAATATAGAATAAGCGCATGGTGCCGGGAAGAATTTGAAATATATTTTTTAAACTACATCCGCGCGGCCAGTTTTGTACCCAGCATAATTCCCTAAATTTTCTCCTTCATTTGGCAAGGAACTCTTTGGCCAAAAAATATAAAAAAAGGCTAGGAAAATTACTCGGATCAGTTAAACTGGCAAACTGCTTTAGAGCTTAGACAGCCTAATCCGTTGTTTTCCTACTCGTTGTCTCGCAACTCGAATTGTAATGTCGACAGTCAATAAATTTGAATAGCAATTAACACAGCTGTTGTATCCTCTTCTAAAAGATCCCCGCGACGTCGACACGTAGCTGTCTAAAAGGCGAATCTCACCAAGAGTTTGTTGTCGACTGTCTTGACGATGATCTCCTCGGGCGCGTACTGGCTGACGTCGAAGCGCAGCTTGAGCATCTTGTTCTCGCCCTCGTCCTGAATCAGCGGCGAGTTGAGTCCGTCGAGCCAGGTTCGAACCTCGCCGCGGGGCGCCGCGACGCTGCCGACGCCGCCGCCCGACGTCGAGTCGCTGGTCGTCGTCGACGAGGTGCTGTAAGTCAGGGGTGCACTGCGACGATTAGATTTCTGCCCGGCGACGCGTTTACCACTTGTCTGCCTCTAATTGCTCTAAGCTATGATCAGTCTTGCCTTACAAGATAGGAATTGGAAGAAATTAATTTTTACTGACTTTCAGATGATATGAAGAACTTTGGAAAATGTCAGCCAAACAGCGTACTTGTGCTCATGTGCTTTAATAAGCACATATTAATTTGCCAGCTAATTTCAATTGCTTTTCAGCTGAAACCGTAGTAACGAGGTTTTGACTTGTCACGTTAATTTAATGCAACTTATGAATGTTTGAGCTCGTTCCATTTGAGATGACATGATCTTGTACTTCCTATTTTTGTTACCTTGTGTAACTGTTGGTGAGCTAAGCCAGCGTTTTCATTTTATGGTGACACATTATAAATTGCTTAGTACATGGAAATATTCCCTGGTTGGCTGACGTTTTGTGGAAATATTATCAAATGATTCAATAACTCCTATTTAATCACAGCAAGGTGGCAAGCATTTTGTGATACTAAAGAATCTCTAAGCATGATAGCTGTTAGCGAAGTTTAACCAGCATTGAATCGAGATACCAAGCTATATTACAACAAAAACTACAAAGCAAGGCATTTATATATTTTCAAGAAGAATTAAATAAACATCTAAAATACCTTTGAACTAAAGCCAAAAGCGTGCAGAGCTGCAAGTTCCAACTGAATGCATTGCAATCTAATGTGCGCTGTAAGTGAGTTAGTCATTGTTCCAGCACCTGGAGAAGTGAGAAGTGGAATCTTTTTTTGGTGGGATATCGGCCCCTTCTTTCCACGTCGACGAAGACTTGGACTCGGTCGAGTGTGAGTGCCGGCTGGAAGATGATTAGTTCTGTTAGGTGGTGACGTAGCTTAGTCTAATTAGTAGATTAACCGGTGTTCAGTCTGACAGATCATGCGGAACACGGGAGGAGCTCGTGATGGACTCGACGGATTAGAGTGACATGGGAAACTGTGTGGTGAGCTTTTACTTGGTAGGAACAAGGACAAATTGTCGAATCTCCTTTGCTCTGACTGACAAATGTGTTGACGGCCGGTTCTCATCATTATACACATGTTGAAAAAACTAAAAATGGATGATTTGATGTGAGTTTTTGATTAGAAGTAGAGGAACAACAGCCACAGGACTTTGGATATGAGTGTCTACTCAAGCGATAATTCGCGAAACGCTCGCTCCGTGGCCGCCGCGTGCTTACTTCCGGTTGCCAACTATAATAATTGGCCCCGCCCGGCAACGGCTACAAAAACCAATTTGTTGAGTAAATTTACGGCTAAAAATATCTCTACGAAACCTCCTTCTTGTCGCTCAAAGTATATATCGGTCACACATGGAAAAGGCCATTACTCTTTCCCTTCGCCGAAAACGCATGTGTCTCTCCCTCTCCCTCTTCACGAGTTGAGTGCACGCGCGATGCACGATTGTTGCGTGCAATTCACTACGCATTTTGTCGCCTGCCGCGGCGCTTCCACCCTCGATCTTCCTCCCCCTATTAATAGGACGTCAGAGTCGTCTCCGCTGCTTGGCACTCCGCGCGCGCTTGGACGGCGACCAACAAAACCAAAGTTATTTCTGATATGTTTTAAACTTTCAAAGAAAAAGTATAGCAATCGTGGACCAACCCGGCTTTACACCGTGGCTTCAGTTTTACACACAGGGTTGCGAAACGGCAAGTTGCAATCAAAAATCACCGAACGATTTCTCGAATTCAATCACAGCTGAATTGGCCGTCTATTTCTGTGGTTTGATTATACGTTCAGAAACACTTAAGTGGGTCGCATGCTGAAGTTATTCTAAGCAATTGGTAAAGTTTTGCTCGAGAACTAATTGACCCAAGAGTGACATAATTAACACTGACGCCGGCGTTTCCTTGTCTAATTGAATTAGGTCGTCGCGTTCTCAAATGTGCAGCTCTGTGGATGAATCGTGTGTCTTGTGAGAGGCCAACGCATCGTGAAAAGCATCTCTTCGTCTGCCGATCGTTGATAATGGCGACGCCAGCGACGTCGGCGTCGTCGACGGGGATTGCGAACGACGCATTTAATGAAAGAAAGGGGCGCCGCGACGCGTAGCTATCCATCCGCCCCCTCGTCCCTCGAGACTTGAGGGTGTAATTCCAACCTTCAGTCAAACAAGTTGATAGGCCATTGACTGGGTCGTCATCCGCACACTTTGTGCCTTGAAATGCCGCGACGCGAGAGTAGCTCTAAGTTATTAAAATAATCGAAATGCCAGACGCGTGCGAGGAAGCTGTGCCTGTGCACACGAGTATGCAGCGTCAATATTGATTCAGATTTCTTATGAGAGTTTGTACAGGACATTCCTCGCATCGTCCGCGAGCCCGGCTTACAATGTGGCATTATTTATTTATGTTGCTATTCGTGTCGGCTGGGCAGGACACAGGCGGGAAATTCGTGGAAAAACGAGGAAAGCTCGATCGATTTGCTATCAGTAAGTCGGCCTAGTTGCCCTAGTTTTCTTACTTCCTTCCTTAATCTTCACGGAGTGGAAGAAAAGTTTTTCTATTTCAGACGAGCTCGTGGCGAAGCCATTGACTTGACATCCTAAGCGAATTCTCGCAGCCGCTCGTAACGTGTCTCGAACTATTTCGTGCAAGAAAAATATTTAAAGTAGACGCGTGCTGGAAAGGAGACTGTCTGGTGTCTGGACTGCACTAAACTTCGATCGGACAGCAAACTTCCGTTGGTTATGGCCAATAAAGTAGAATACTTTGCAACGTGTGCAGCACACAATCAGTCGCGTGATACGTGCATCGCGGGGCAGCTTGATTCCTGGGAATTGTAATTTCCACAATCGAACGCGAGGAGTGACCTGCAATTGCTGCACGAAGCCAGCCGGTGGATTCCAGGCGGTGGCGGCGGCGGCGGCGGGACGTCTAGACACAAGGGTTGATAACCGCAACCCCTCTAGCGTGCCATGTGTGTACAAGACTCCGCTGTCCGTGTTGATGAACCGAGTGTACATACGAGGAACGAATCATACACTCGGATGTACGTGATGCACTCGAGTATTTTCAAAAGAAACCACACATCCAAAGCGACCTGCCAAGTGGTGAAACTATTGCGTCATCCTGTCAGATGAGATCTCGGCGATGAGATGTGAGGATGCTGGACCAAAAAAGATGATCATTTCTGAAGGTGACGTCATGAATGTACTAGCGTAGGAGAGAATGTTGTCTCTCTTCTAGCCGCGTGTTTCGCTGCAAAGCACCGTGTATTATGAAGGAACGTGCTCGGTTGTTGGTCGCGACTCGCGGTGTTTGTACAGCAATTAGAATACTTAGTCAGGTAACAAGTAGCGCATTACGTAAGCGCGTTTAAATAGAGGCGCAAATGCAATTACCTGAAATGTCGAATGTTTGAGTAGCCTTTACCGGCGAATGTCATTCGAAGTTACAAGGTTAGTAGCATCATGTTTCAATTGTTGTTAAAGCATTAGCCATGGGAACATTGTCCTAACAGAATAATTCACATCTATACACACATCATTTATCTACAGCTTGGAAAATTGTGTGTTAAAATAGTTTGAAATTTTTAACTTCTGTGGAATATCAACTTCATATTTAAATTAAAAACCCATTTCATATGTTATTTCAAATCGCTCTTTAAACTAAGCCCGTGGCTGACTGAGTGGTCCAGGATGGAAATTGAAACAGTAGCAACAGTAGGATACAGATTATTTTAGAGTCAACCCGTGCAATTAGTGATCGAACGCGTGAAAATCGAGTGATTGATCAAGATGAAGGATGAACCGTAATCTCGCATACCTGGTCGTGCTCTTCGTGAAGAAGTTAGACTCGCGGTTCATCAGTTCTGACCGAAACCTCGTCATCTCGTCTTCCATCTTCCGCATCTCCGAGTCGAACTTCTCCCGGATGTTGCTGAACTCGGTGTCGATCACGCTGAAGTCGCCCAGCTTGATCGGGATGTTGCGCTTGATTCCGCCCTCTGCCATTTCGAATGCACACAAACAATACTCGTCGAGAAACACCGGCAAACAAAAACACCTGGCTCGGTACGAATCGGTCACGTCAAGCTCACGTCCTGCGCGCTGCTAGACTCGTCTCGGAATGATTAGATGATAGCTTGGCCACGATGTGCTATAGTGGTTTTAAATAGCTCTGTGGAGGGGAGGCCGGCGACGCTGACGCCCTCGCTCGTCTCAGACCGCGGTGACGTAGCCAGGCGAGCGCGCGCGTTGCTAGAAAAATCGATTGAATGTTGCGTCGGTCAAAACACCACACATGGAAACCGGGGCCCCTTGCACCACGCTGCATTGTCGTCGTGGATAGCGCCGACCCGATCTGTGATTCGATGACTGGATGTTGTGTCGGCTCACGGCTGGCTGCCCACTCGTTCAGTTCACCGGTGCCGGTACACGTCCTACGTGGACGAGTGGAGATTTTATTTTACTATGATCGTCGGTGAATAATAATGAACTCTTCGCAGCGTCCGCGCTTGCCTGACCGCCTGCTTCTCTGGAAGGTTTGAATGACTTTCCTTGGCTTACAAACACAAACCGAAACGCCCACGAACTTGATACTGATATGGAAATACTTCGATGTGTATTCGGTTCTGTTCTCAGGAAGATCTGTTACGCGATTTTAGGACGCTGATGATCGCATCATTTCTCTTTTTGTCTTTTTAGCAGCGCCTGCTAAAACGGAAGAGTGAGGACCTCTTCTGACATTGCCGCAAAACCACAGCGTGCACATCCACCCAATCCATCTTTGCAGTTGCAGGATAAAAAACCTCGCCATGAAAATGAGTTATAATAGTTCTTAATCTATCTCTCCATCGTGTGTACAAACAATCACCAGAAACAATATATTATGAACATTCAGTCCATTAAAAATGGAATATCTTTGATTTGTAAATGAACAAAGCATAAGCTGCAATCAATAAGCACATGTCTCCAAAATATTATGACAAGAGGAAGAAGCGCAAGTTCCATACCAAATGAACAACAGGTATATATTATATGTGTACTTTGTGAATTGTGATGACAATCATTCCCTGGTAATCTGGCGATTGCCGAAGGAGGTAGTGCTACGCCCATAACAAGCAAACGTGGAACAACCGGCGACTTGGCGACGGTAGTGTTTACCGAGAGAACCACAGGGCTCAGGAGTATTGAGTTGCAACTTGCAATCGTGCGATGCGATGCGATCGCAGAGTTGCAGCATGCAAATATCAACGTAGGACGCTGCAGCTCGCGATTTGCATCAAGGAAGGTTGTCCATCATGCACGAGTCTACCCGTCGCACACTGCATTCTTCACGACCACGGAAATGACGAGACTTAATTGCCTTTTTTAGTATCGCCACAAATACTGGAAACGTCCATTATAAAATAATAAACCGTGGAACTTTCATACCGCGGGAAAAGCCCACCGACCTCAACTTTACCAAGCGGGCAGAGATTGTCAAAAACCACATATTTTGTACCACCTAATTTTAAGTCCGTTTACGACTTGTGCTACGTATGTTGACGTTTACGTATACGTATACTAATATTAATGCAGTCATTGGGCTTCTTGCGATTCCGCACTTTAAAGTGAAACTGAATTGTGTTCCCAAAACAAGTACACCGTCATCCTGTGAAATGAAATTAATTCCTCTTCGACGACGCGCGCACGGAAATAGCAATTGTTATCCCGCAAAGATCCAATTCTCATTCACTTGGCAGTTATGGCCCCATCATCCCGCGAGCCGAAGGTGCTAGAATGTGTGAGGACGAGCACGATACCAGGAACACCCCACACGCCGACGCCGACGCCGAAGCCGAGGCGTCGCGTCGGCCGTGGCGGGCAGCCAACGCGGGCAGCCAACACTGTGACGTAGCACCGCATGCTAATTAGGTGACTCAGTCGGCAACAGCCTCCTATCCGTGACGTCACGCGCACCACGCTGCAAACGCCCAGTGGAATTTTATTGAATGAAGCAAACTGCGACTTGATCGGTCTATTGTTCTGATGTTGCCCGTCGCGTGCATTTGGTTTGTAGGCTGCGCTTTGAATTAACAACGGTCACGCCGTGGTGATTCCGAGGATGTGTTGGTCAACAGCGAGTGGACGGGAATGCTGATTTTGACAATGACAGCGATTATCTGCTCTCGACGCTATACGACGTCGGACTTTGAGGAGGCCGCATTGGAAAGTTTATGGAAATTGCCAGCTTTTTTCTTTATATTTTGAGGCTGTTCGTCAATCCCTAGACCAGAAAAAATATAAGTGGCAGACAGAAAGAGTTCCGGAGCCACTAAATGGTTGCCAAAACTGCAGGCATTGTTCAGCTGATGCTGATGCAAAGTGATCTGCTAATGAGTTCAATGCCTTGCTAAAATTAGGTAGGTGGACACTTCACATTTTTTAAATTTGTGTGTTCTGAGATGAGACAGTAAGTAAAAAAGCGACTTCGTTAAAAACTGGTTCCGAGGCCCGATGGTCAAAGACCTTGCACATAAATCGGTCTGCAGATTCCGAGGAGCTGCAACAAGGTCCACGGTATGGACTATGAACAAGCTGCACATATCGATGTTAGCATGCTCCGTGTGCTTCACGTGGGTTTGCTGGGACGGGGACTGGAGTGGGAGGAGTACTGAGGGAGGAAAAGATAATTGGGAAAATATCAAGGCTCGGTCTTGTCAGAAAGGATTCAGCATCACGAAATAGTTTCAAGTCGACTAAATATTTAGCGGGGCTAAAAGTGACAATTACGGAACATAAATGAAATGCCCAGTGCGCTGGGATATAGTTTTGTGACTTGGCAAACAACATTGCCAAAACCGTCACAGGTGCGATTCTCAACTTGTTATTCGTTGGAAAATCATAATTTTCCATTGAACTTGGACGGTTTCCATAGTAGACCCATGTTGATTTCCCGTGCCAAATTTCGGCAAAAGTGACTCACGGATTAAAACTTGCACTACAGCACAATATGAAATTTGTTTACCCTGAATTTAGATCCTTTTAACTAGCGTACAAGAGGTTGGACGAGGTTCCAGTGAAGAAGACTTCTTGCCCGAGCGAATGCATAGCTTACCTCTGATGAAGTACCCCTAACCTGCTCGGACAGATCTGCCCAAAAACACGAGAGGGCCCGAAATTCTGAGAGGTCATCCCTGCCTACAATGCACAGATTGGGTCGCTGTCTAAAAATAATTCATAAACTCAAAGCCTCAATTCTAGAATTCTCTGGAACTTAATAATGGATGCGCTACAACCATGATAATACTTTGCCCCAATTAAGTTTATGACGGAATTAGCAATCGACGTAGGTCTTCTATACAGATTTTATTGGCGTGGAAAATGCAGCCATGATAATAAGCAAGGCCGATAAGAGCTTAATATCTCTGTGAGGCTGGCATAGTATATGATATATCTATTATAAACAATAGCATATCATCATTATAATATTTTGTAATTACCATGTATGTACAATCCAACAAGCAGGCACAGTAAGTACAACGCACATCACTCAAAACCCTTCGCGGAAGGCACATGCAATTAGTGTCTCTGCCTCAGACGCCGCAGCAGCCGGTGATGAGATTCACGACGACCATGACACACGCGTAACAACACCAGCCACACGCCGCGCTGGCCAGACAGGGGTCGCACCGCTCGTACCAACCCTCTTCTTCACCCTCTTCGTCGGCCGGCGCGTCGTCGGTATCGTCCAGGTCGTCCGGCTTGTCTGCTTCCTCTAGCTTGGTGAACTCCACGGAGTCCATGGTCCCCGGTGGACGAGCCCTCGAGGGGGGAACGATCCGGCGACGCAACGCGCCGAGCTCCAGCCTCTTGAGATCGCTTCACACGCCGGTTCGACTCCTGGATGACTTGGATTGAGTGACGGGTGCCACCTCAACAGTTGGCGAAGAAATAAAGCGACAAAAGTGTTTTTATCGCGCGCGCATTATCGCCCGAGCGGTTATTAAAAAGTAAAATCGAGGCTAGTTTTAGGCCAAGGTGCATGGCGGCGTCAGATAATGCAGGCTATTATAATATGCATGGCAAGAATGTCACTTTCAAATGTACGAGTCGTAAGAATCGGGTTCGGATGCTTCAACATATTAATATGACAGATAGTTACTGATCCGTTTGCATCACTGTCATGTCAAAGAAACGCGATACAAATCAAGTTGTTTCGCTAATGTCCATGCAGTCACGGCTTACAGAGAAGCGCGCTTCTTCCACACAATAAACTAAAACAATAAAGATAGCATGGGAATAAAATTACAATGAATTATTCAAATTTTCTAAAATACTTTGAATCGTATAGGAAATCGAACGCTTATAAAGCCTATTATGCAAACGAGCGTCATACACGCGTCGTGAGTATACCCCATTATCTCTCCACCATTTCATAATGAAGCTGCAATATTCCAGCCGCCGCCGGGAATACAGTACGGCAGCATCGCGAGCGAGCGCATGCTTCACGTTGGTCGCACGACGGCGCCCCAGAACAGAATCAACTTGGACTTCTCGTGGCGGATGACGAACAGGAAGGGCCGGTCCATCCTGACCACGCGGTGGCTGCCGTCGCGCGAGATGGAGATTGCCGTCGCCGCCGACGCCACCGTCCCCGTCTCGGTCACCTCGATCTCGGCTTTGTGCAGCGCGTCGGTGGCGTAGAGGCCGGGGTTCGCGCCCCCGGTGAGGTTCTCGCGGGCGCCGCGCGCCTCGGACTGCTGCTCCTCGGCGGGGCTGCTGTAGCGCACCCCCGAAGACAGTTCACGTAGGTCGGAGCGCCGCGGGTCGAACAGCGAGCGCAGCCCCAGCGTCTCCAGCGCCGAGCGCAGGCTGAACGTGCTCTCCAGCTTCATCCTCGGCATCGAGATGATGGTGGACTGCACCTGCGTGCTGGAGATAAGGTCCTCAAGGGCGGACGCCGTCATCTTGGCTTTCAGGTTGTTGAGTCCTTCGACGCCGCGCTCGTTGGGGAGGATCAGGTGCATCGCCGTCTCCTTCCCTTTGTACGGCAGGCTGACGATCTGGCAGCCGAGGCGGGAGTCGCTGTGGTACGGCAGCTTGAGCGCGTTGGCCATCATCATCACCTGCACCACCTCGCTGTTGCTGCCGTTCTTGAACGGGCCGTTGATGAAAAAGGAGCGGCTGCGGAACGGGAAACGAGGGTGTCATGTTTGTCGCGACTTCGCGAGGTGATTTGCACAGTGACTGTGTCGTCGCCAGCCCGACTCGCAGCGCTTAGAGGTTCGGGTGCAAGACTTACATGCTCGAGGTGTCGACGGGGAAGGGGTGCTCCCACTCGCCCTTGAAGAAGAGCGCGCTGGCCAGAAGCACCTTGGTGTCGCGGGACGGCGGGCGCGTGAGGAAGCCCTTGATCCTGCCCTGCGTGCGCCACTCCACCCATCTGCAGACACGTCGCAGCCAAACAGTTAGACACGGGATTAATTCACCATCAGTCTCACAGTCCAAGTTCATCTTAGTTTCTCTCACAAGTTGTGTTCAGTCACCTCCGAAAGTTAACTCGAGCAGTAAATAATTAGTTCGGGAAATCATTATGACTTTAGGGAATTGAAAAATTCATCTCGCACGAATTTCTGGTAGGCTTTCAGCATGACTAAATGGATGCAGCTAGATGCACACACTCTATAAGTTACCTGTTAATCTGGTTCGCCGCGTTGCCGTTCCTTCCGGCGAAGTCCAGGCCGAAGACGTCGCTCTTGTAAGAGTCCTTGCCGACCTGCATGAACCTCTGCTTGATCGGGAAGCCCTGCTGCACGAAGATGCCGGTCGCGGCGGTCGTGCCGAAGCCCTCGCGCTGCACGAACGCGGCCAGCATCGCGCCGAACTGCTCGTGCACGGCGTCCAGGCGGTCGCCGGCACCGAGCTCGAGGCCCAGGACGCGCGTCACCTCGGCAAGCGTCTGTCCCGCGGCGCCCAGCATCACCAGCGCAAGCACCATCGCGATGCTCACCGGCGAGAACACCGTGTTCGTGTCGCCGACAAGCTGCTTGCCGTCGAACATGTTGACGGCGTGGTCCACGTCCAGGGCCATCTGTGCGATGCCCTGCGAGAGATTGCGGCTGAAGTCCAGCGGCAACTGGACGTCTGCGTCCAGCAGGTAGGTGATGGCGTCGGGTGACGCCGGCGGCAGCGGCGCCGGCGACCAGGGCACGTAGTCACCGGCGGGGAACTGGAAGGTGACGGCCGTCGGCGCCGTCAGCGAGACGAGGAGGACCGACACGGTCAGCAGCGAGGTGAACGTCATCGTGGACGACGGGTGTGTGACCTGGAACAACACGTGAGAGATGAGTGCATGTCCGACAGGGTTGGATTTGTCAGGGCGGAAAAGGGCTAATAGAAGCGGCACCACAATCAACTTACAATGCTCCGTCAGGCAGTCACTTGAAAATAGAACTGTCAACTTGTGGGAATAAAAATCAGCGGTACATTTCTGTTGACCTGGCCAATTCAACCGGAAGGAAGTTGACTAAGGGGGGCGAGGGGCTAATGCCCGGAAATTGGTTCATTGCGTATACCAGCAGCAGCTAGGATCTAGGGTCTATCGCGTTCAGAATCGAATTATTTTGATAGCTACACAGAGAGGACATCAATATTCATCGCCTGACGTGATCACTGATCTACAATTAAAACGCGACAGTTGGGTCATGACTCAGCGAGCCAATCCTATCTGAGATGGGTTAACCCCTGCCAGGTATATCCCTCTGCGTGCGTTCTTTTTCCGTGTGTTTTACCAACAGGGCTGTCCCAGAGTCGGTCGTAATATTAGGCAACGAGTCACGGTAATTTTTCTGCCAGGTGACTAGTTTTAAACCTTAATGTACGATACGATTCACAGATTCGATATGCTTTTTTTTATTTTTTATCCTTTGGGAGTGAATTTATCTACATCCAGATGGACCAAAATATATAACGCAAGTTAAAATGTTAATAGGTATCGCTGAGAAGGGATCGATCACTTTTAGAACTTACCAACAGAACGGAAACTCGGTCTTGCCGAGTGAATTTTCAATCTTTCGATCTTATAAAATGCGGTCGCAAAATGTTTAAAAACGAAGATTTGACGCTATAGCCAACCGTCATCAGCGATGCAATTAAACGCTTGATCGCACAGCAATAATGCAGCTATGAACGTTATCCCAGAATGTCGAGGGCAATAACATGATGTTCAACAATAGATCGTTGATTGATTAACCCCGATAAAGGTCGACCATGAAAGTAAGCAAGTAGCCTCTCTGGTCTGGTCAAATTGAGCTGTACGATCATACAACACAACAGCAATATCAAAGCCATGCAAACAAACGACGCTCTAATGACGGAGCCAAGAAACGATGCATTATGGAAATCAAAGTCGCAATAGTCACTTACCTTAAACTCGCTGAGCGACGTCAAATCGTTGCTGGGCTCACGCCTCCCTGCGCTGTTCACTTGGACACCGTATTTGTAAACAAAAACCGACGCTTGCAGACGGTGCTTTTAGCGTGGTCGTAGCTGATAAGTCTCAAAGGACACCAGCCGGTGGACAGCTAGCCAAGAGAGCGCTCCTCGCTGCAGTGCACCTTCGGACAAACTGGTTCCCCTCCGCGGCGTCGTCGAGCCATCGAGCCATCGAGCCATCGAGCTGCTTCCAGCGTCCTGCAAGGCAGCCGACCAACCCGCTTAGCCGATCGGCCGAGGGAGCCATCTGGTTCGCACGTCTTCGACTGCAGCGGCGGCGGAGGGGGTCCTCCTCGTCACGCTGCAGATCGCAATCACCTTGCAATGCCCGTGATTACATGTTCCCCTCCCCTCATTAAAACAGACGCAATTACGTGCGAGCTGTTGCCTCACGGCTCGAGCTTGCTCTTCGTTTAAATGCCCTTTTTTCATGTCGATGTGACTAGTGATCTTGACCTATCTTGGACTTTGGCAAAAACAGATGTGTAATTTTAGTGTTGTTGGCATAGAAGTGCCAAATGAAGCGATAAGTGAACTGTAAAAAAATTCTGAAAGTAAAAACAAGATTTCTTCATGAGGCCATCAAACATTCCACACTTCTATTCATTGATGGCTGGCTTCAAGCTCTACTAATAATGAAATATATCTGAATAATTAATTAAAAGTAAAAATTCGTTTTTTATTTTTCTTATAAAATGGAAGGCTGCCTGTTATGGGCGCGTTACAAAGATCCGTGGACGTTCACTCGAACTTGACGCCCTGAGCCAACGGCAGCTCCTTGCTGTGGTTGATGGTGATGGTCGAGCGTCGCACGTACTGCCTCCAGGAGTCGGAGCCCGACTCCCTGCCGCCCCCGGTCTCCTTCTCCCCGCCGAACGCGCCGCCGATCTCAGCCCCGCTCGTCGGAATGTTTACGTTCACCACCCCGCAGTCCGAACCGCTAGGCCCCAGCCACTGCGCCACAAACCAGGGACCAGTGAGATTCACAGAAATACACTTGAGAGTAGATTTGAATCCGAAAGGTGCGTTGGCCCTGATCTTATTACAGTAAAGATGAAGGTCTGGGTAGGGCTATTAAAAATAAATAGTACTTTATATTCTCAAATATTTGCTTGCAGAATTTATACAGTGGGTCCCTATCATTATTTTTATGTCTCCTCACCATGTTTATGAATGTGTTGTGTGTTGTGAAAAGTTGGAATTTAAATAATTTTTGGTCATTAACCAAGCAATTTACTAAAATGAAATAAAAAAATTGGTTTGTATTTAGTACCTTGAAGATATCTTGCAGATTCGATGCAAACAGACTCGAAGATAGCCCTTGCTTCACCTCGTTATTCCATTTGATTGCTTGATCCAAACTGTCCGCTCGTAAAATATAGACAATCGGCGCAAAAGTTTCTCTCACTACTGGCGCTGAGTCGTGGGGAATTCCTGAGACAATGGTCGGCTCCACAAAGAAACCGGGACCATCAATGGCCTGCCAACAAATTCAGAACAATCAAACTTCTGACCATGAAAAGTAGGACAGGAAATTGGCACTGGTTCATAAAATTGTAATCATCACTGTTTACATTCCTAACATGATTCATGGAAAAAGTCATTCCTTTTTGACAATAAAACTCTTACTCAGATTCTAAAAACAATTGAAATGTTTGTGTAAATTTTAGCATGTATGTGGTCATTGACTAAATTGGAATGTATTTCACTTGAGTGATTGTACTACTGTGTTTAACGACAAACTGTTTTAACAACTGGCCCTGTGGCACTGGTCTAATGGCATATGTATATCACTTCTATATCACTTCTATATCACTTATCTATATCGATTCTATATCACTTCTTCTCACCTTCCCACCAAACTCAATCTTCCCGCCCAGAAGAACAGACTCCTTGAGCGTGTCTTTAAACTGCTGCACAGAAGCCGCAGTGTGCAGTGGACCGATCAGCGTAGTTTCGTTCAACGGGTCTCCGGTCCTACCCAACACTTGACTGTAAGCCTTCTTCAGACCAGTCAACACTTGGTCGTAAACCTGTCGACAAGGAACGTGACACGTTTAGCCATCAACACGGGGCACCGAGCCAAATACATGACTGCTAGATTTGATAGGCATCGATTCAAAGTGCAAATCTCTTTCAATGAACAGTTGATATTCATTATTTGAAACAAAATTTTAATCAAAAATGTATGAATGAATTGGCACTGAGAAACAAATCCTGAACTTTTAAGTTTTTAATTTTCCAATTCTGGGGAGTTTCCTAACTTTCCTAAGTACTTCCTTCGGAAACAAAAGTCAAATTTTACCCAATTCCACAGAATTAGAGACAGAAATAGTTTTTAACAAATTAGTTGTGCTCTGAATGGACAGGGACACTTCAGAAAGCAAATCTTGTATTGGATATTAATCCTGCGTCTGTCAAGTGTTGCCGCCGCCGCGGCCGGGCACCTTTGTGTGAACGATGAGCCGGCGTGTGGTGGTGCATCGCTGGCCCGCGGTGCCGACGCACGCAAACAGGCTGGAACGCACGGCGAGGTCGACGTCGGCGTCGGCGCCCACCACCAGGGCGTTGTTGCCGCCCAGCTCCAGCAGGTGGCGGCCGAAGCGGCGCTGGACGTTGACTCCCACCTGCCGCCCCACCGGCGTGCTGCCCGTGAACGACAGCAACGCGATGCGCTCGTCGTTCGACATCAGCTCCCCGATCTCGCCGCCTGGAACCGACAGTGAAGCTTGCAGATGGCAGTGGCGGACTTGTAACGGCACCGCCTAGGCTTTAGGACTATGTACATTCAGGTTGGGTGCTCTGTGTTTTGGGGAATAACGGGAAGTGAAGCATGCATGGCATCAAACACATTACCGCTTCTTATTTCCACAGCTAAACTAAACCCCCCACGGCATCAAATATGCCCTAAATACATCCCATGGCACCTAAATCCCTGTGAGATTATGCTGTCTGACAGTTTGAATGAAAGAGTGTGCTTTTGCGTACCCCCGCTGCACAAAGCGCAGATTGCGCCGGGCAAGTTGTTGGCTTTCAAGACTTCCTCGATTACTTTTGTTGTTGCCACGGAAGCCAGATTGGTCGTCGAGGCTCCTTTCCAGAGAACCGTGTCGCCCACCACCTGAATGGAAAAATGATATACTTTTACAAATATTTCAGAGGAAAAACAGAACGGTAATCAAAGCAAAGAACAAAGCATGACTATGTCTACTATGTAGAGTATTAGCATTCATTACATGTTCTTGCAATGTTACTATCATACTTTTCTGGTAGCTAATTTGTATGTTTTCATAAAAGAATAATAACAACTCGAACCATGGCAATAGCAGAGTTCCACCCGTAGACTGCGACGGGGAAGTTGAAGGCGGAAATAACGCCGACAACTCCGATGGGGTTCCACCGCTCCAAGAGAACGTGGCCCGGCCGTTCCGACGGGAACCAGCTGCCGGAATACGAACGGCTCAAGCCGACGGCGTAGTCGCAGACGTCGATGTATTCTTGCACCTCGCCGATGCCTTCAGTCAGGATTTTACCTGGGAGTCATCGGGACATTGCAGATTGTAATCGAAATACCAGGAAACATCTTCAAGGAAAACCTCGTGACAACTAGTCATTTATAAACCCATTTCCTGGTGGGATGTTTGGCTTCTTCTAAACCATAAAAGGTACATGTTTTTCCAATGAAGGCAAAAGCACCCAGCAGGTTGATAATGGTTTCTTACACAAAGCAAAGATCAATATTTATTTAGCATTTAGCAAATTACAAGGCGTAATAGTTATTGACATTTTCATAACTTTCATTACACATCTAATGAAACCCATGAAAATCATTTGATTTCTCTTTCCTAATGTGTCCCAGTGTAAGGCTAAAATTTTAAATGAGTTAGATAACTTTTTTAAATGCAGGAAGGGGATTTAAAATGCAGAGCTGACTGAACATGTTCAGTACTTTCAAATAAGATTACGCAAACAAGAAAGATAGGCATAGCAATAAAATGCTAACCCTACAAAATATAAGCAGCACCACTCACCCATTTCCAGCGAGACGAGCTTCCCGAGGGGCACGAGCTTCCTGCGTAAAGCGTCGCCTATTTGCCGCACAATTTCGCCTCGTCGCGGCGCCGGCACTTCGCTCCATTGAGCGTACGCTTCGCGTGTCTTGGTCACAGTTGTCTCGTAGTCCAACACGCTTCCTTGATGGATGTCTGCTATCGGCCGCCCGTTTGCTGGGCACATCGACGTGATCACCTGCAAGAATACCACGCATTCCATGTCGACGTTAATTCTAACACTCAGAACTACTTTCGGTTGATTTGCAGCTATCGGATGACTGTTGCGTTGCATTGGATTTTCTTGTTTTATCACAACATTTACAAGACTTTATTTTCCCACTTTTCAATATCTGGCCTTTTTTCTAAAAAGAAACATGATATTCATTTCGAAAGTCAACGCAGAATTATTGACAAAAAAAACATGTCAGCTACACAACTTTCAACAACTTTTGAACCAAAACTTTTTTTAAGAAGAATTAGCTCAAACTGAATGCTTGTATATATACCTTTCCATTTGCCTTCCATTCACCATCGTAGACCCCAAGGTTGGTCTTCTCTAAGCCTAGTTCTTTCAAGAAAGAGTACTTTGGGTCTTCGATTAAATATCCTGTATTTATTCTCCGCACACAATTGAAGATGGCGACACGTGGCCGCAACAATACCGCAGACATAGTTATAAATACGGAACAAGATGCAAACCGTGTTAACTATCACCACTCTCTCCACGACTGGCCTGCTTGAAACGTGCGATGGCTCTTTCGAAATGAGCCTTACTAGACTAAATGAGTAAAAACAAGCCACAAGGCCAATGCCCCATGTGGTGCCCTGCATCATTTCTAGACCTTATCTCTTCGGTTACTATCAGTTTCTTGAGCAAATAATGAAATTTAATTTAGCTCAACAATTTCAAATGTAAATAAAATTTATTGAAAACAAAAAACAATTGGATACTTTTTATTTTTGTAAAAATGTTTTGAAATTCATCATACCATTTAAAAACGAAAAAATACTAATTTGAATGTGCCATATCTGTATAAGAAATAAAAGGAATATTTAAAGAGGAACATTCATTAATCTTATCTGTTTGTAAAGATAAAGAGTGACCTCTTGATCGAGAGGTCACTCTGATTTCATTTCTCACTCTCTACAAATTCATTGGCACATAATATTGAAAATTCTTATTCTTTAAAATTGGGAGATTGAAATGTGTATGCTGCAAGATATCACCAGAACTGTAATTTTTGTTCTTTCACCATAAGTCCTCACCTTTCGAATGGGTTTGTCCCTGCTATTTAAATTGAATGCTGAAAATGATTATGTATACTTCACTGTCATTGAAATCCCTTATCGACCAATGCAATGTGATGCATTGCATTGCACATGCAATGTGCAATGCAATGCATCATGCAATGTGCAATGCAGGATTAAAATGAAACTAAGAGATAAAAATGCTTTCAAAGTTGCTGGTCGCTCGGAGAATGAGGCTCAAAGATCAAAAAATATACATATACCTACTCCTGAGGCTGATCGTTGGGAGCGCTAGTAGTAGCAGCGTTGGGGATCGAGCCGAGATGCGGCGGCGAGTTTGAACCGTTTGAACAACCAGCCAAAAACACCTCGGCGAGACTCGAGACGGCGCTGACAGTGAAGCGCTGATCTTTCCGCACGCTTCGGAATTGCGAGAATACGTATACGAAGCAGATGTTATGCTTACCATTAATATTGCCTTGGATAATGGTGTTGGGATAATATGTAATTTATGCCCAAATGATTTACAAAACCTAAATCTAGTACGGATTTATAGTCAGTAACTCAGTAAACATCAGTGGCCTTAAGAATATTTATAATGAATTGGGCGAAGAGTGTTTTGTATGCATGTCTGAAAGATTGTTTATTTGATAATCATTCAAGCAGCTACTGCAATTTCTTTGCGCGGTCAAGCAAATAGAATGCCACACTTATTGGACAGATTATTATTTCATAATGAGGATGAGGAAACGAATATGACAGCAACTCCAGAATTAAAGAAATGACATGACTACCTACTTATGTTACCAACACTAAAATTCTCCAAGCCATCAAAATTGTTAAAATGGTTTTCTGATCTGATACTTATATCTTTTTGATATAATTAGCTAACCATATGGGATTATAGATCTGCAGGATGCATGAATCATCGTCATGTGAGGGGACGTGCTCATTTTTACAGTTTTCCCCATTGTGGTCACTGCAGCAGGTACTCAGGAGGGTTGGTGTTTCAAAGACAGCAAACCTTGCTTCAGTCTGGCTGAATAATGGGCAGAAGCAATAACTAAGGGACATTCCTATGCGATACAAAGATTTAATTTTTTCTACCTATCTGCCGGTGATCTGAGTCTTAGCGGCCAGCTGGCTGGCTGAACTCGGAAAAAAAAATTCACGTTCTTGCCCGACGATCAAAGATTGTTTCGAACAAATCAATTAGACGTTTGGAAGGCTTGATAATATGTAAATGATACCAAGCCAACCAAACAAGCTAAACGACCTGTTCTATCACCTGCATACAACCACTGCAGGCTCGGCTCGGTCAGAGCCTCGTAAAAAAGAACGCATGGAAATGGATCAAGCGATACAAGGTCACACAATACATCAAAACAATTGAATCAAGAATGACTAAACATGGAAAAATATTGCCTATGCCTTTGCCTATCATTATCTACAAGCTCTTTGGTTTCTCATTAAAATAATATGTCAACTATAATCAATCTATTACATCAAGTTCACGTCTCACTTGGAAATGGAAGCCACACACTTTTTGTGAAAACTTATTATTATTATCTACCTATTATCTACGCCAAAAATATACTATAAACTTATTAATTAAGTCTTAAGGCGTGTCATAAAATAACAAGGGCCGGCATTTTGTGTGCTAGGTGAGTAAACGGCTACGTTTTTGTTACCAATTAAATTGGTCAAGAGTAAGACCGTTAATATTAATTACAGAATTTACCACTAACTTCCTACATACAGGCATGGGATAATATCACAAAACTTTATCTTGCAGGTAGAAACTGATGGAGCCAGCTGTCAGTGCTAGGTATACCTAGTTGGCTATGTTTTGGTTATTCGGGAAGGATTCTTATATACTAGGCATGGAAATAATATTGTGAAACTTTACATTGCAGGTATCATGATGCATGATGTATCACAGGTCTGCATGTAGTACCTATAGTAGTGTTGCGAGGAAGTTCTCCTATCGGCTGAGGTCTATCGCCGAGAGCTCTTCCATGTCTCTCCGAACTGTATCGCA
This sequence comes from Nemurella pictetii, assembly GCA_921293315.2. Taxonomy (NCBI): domain Eukaryota; kingdom Metazoa; phylum Arthropoda; class Insecta; order Plecoptera; family Nemouridae; genus Nemurella; species Nemurella pictetii. The sequence goes on along the minus strand of OV121118.1, from coordinate 5,106,694 downwards.
CAGGTAGATTATTAGTTCTGCGGTAGTAAATTTCGCCACCAGGTCCTCTGCCGTTGCAGGGATGGTAGTATTGCCAAGTGCTCTTCAACGTTTCTTCAATCAATCCCAGAATAATAATGGCTTCAATTGTAGTGTTTGGTGTCTATGGTTAAGCACTCACAGTTCATGCTTTACCTGATTCACAAGTGCTTCACCTGGAAAACTGTGCACATTCCATTGTGCCATTGTTTACCAGTATTGTCCAGCCTGCATGTTGGCACCGACAACATTAATAACATTAAGCAGTCTGTGGATGACATTTTCGGTCATTATACAAGGCTTTGATGTTGTCAGAGCGACAAATGTTGATGCCAAAATTTTAATTTCATGCCTGCTTCCTCGGGGAAGGTGCCCCGCCGCGGTTCTGTATGCAAATGCGCAAACATTCAACAAGGACTAGCAGGCGGTGTGCTGGGACCGGGAAGTGGAGTTCCTCGGGATCGGCAGGAATTAGGGTACTGTGTACATTGTGTTCCCACATGTATAGGTACCAAAGCGTCTGATTTAGCTCCAGTTGCTCCGGTTGTAGCAGATAGGTACCTACTGTTGATACTGAAGAAGCACCGAAAGCTCCTTCCTATTCTTCCGATTTTATGGTAGCTGGAAGCCAGGTAGATAAGTGGGCAGGAACAGAACATGGGGATAGAAAGGAGGATAGGGTTATGGGTGTGTGGGGATCCACTCCCCCAGGGGCAAGAAGGATCCAAGTCCCCGGGGGGAACGGATTGTTGCGAGGGACTTTGTTTTCTTTTGTTCTTTTGAGTTCTTCTTTGACTTCAAGCGACGACAATGACAAGACGTGTTTTCTATCAATTTTACTTCATCATCCCTCATCGAGCCCGGACGATGACGCGGACACCGCGCTCCTCCGTCATTTCGTCGGGCTGCGTCCGCCGCACGCTACCAACGTGGTAGTTGCGGCACGGACCTTCATCCGGACCGTCCGACCATGGACTTGTCGACGTCACGAGCCATCCCGACTCGGCGTCGGCGGGTTCGTTCGCCCCGTTAGGCCCAGGTTTCGCTTCGCTCGCTGCGCTCCCTCGCGGGGGGGGGGGGGGGGGAGTCATGTGGGGATCCACTCCCCCGGGGGCAAGAAGAATCCAGTGGATTGTTGCAAGGGACTTTGTTTTCTGGCCTTCGACTTCAAACAACGACAACGGCAAGACGTGCTTCCTGTCAATTTTACTTTTCTCAAGTCATTTGAGTTTTCAACCGAAAGCAAAGATATCAATTTAATCAATCCTGATACTTAAAAAAATTTTGTCAATAAATGTGTTTCAACATTACGAAGTGACTTTATTTACGACAACGCGACAGGTGCAAGGACAGTGGAGGGCAGCAGGTTGAGTAGCAAAGGGCAGCACATAGAGCATCAGGCAGGGCAGCACGAAGAGCAGCAGGCAGGGCAGGGTGTAGAGCAGCAGGCAGGCAGGGCAGGGTGTAGAGCAGCAGGCAGGCAGGGCAGGGTGTAGAGCAGCAGGCAGGGCAGCACGTAGAGCAGAAGGCAGGGCAGCACGAAGAGCAGCAGGCAGGGCAGGGTGGGTGTAGAGCAGCAGGCAGGGCAGCACGTAGAGCAGAAGGAAGGGCAGCACGAAGAGCAGCAGGCAGGGCAGGGTGTAGAGCATCAGGCAGGGCAGCACGTAGAGCAGCAGGCAGGGCAGCACGTAGAGCAGAAGGAAGGGCAGCACGAAGAGCAGCAGGCAGGGCAGGGTGTAGAGCAGCAGGCAGGGCAGCACTTAGAGCAGCAGGCAGGGCAGAGTGTAGAGCAGCAGGCATGAACGGCCAGGTCAGAGAAGAATGATGTAGGATAGAGGTTTCAGTTAATTTTCAGGTATTGCGTAGGAATTGTGGAACTGGGAGAAAAGAGATGATCCTTTTAAGAACAGGGGCAGGGCCCCATGTTATTATCATCGGAGTATTGCATTTTCAACACATTTGCATTTTTATTTGAAGATGCACACATATCGAATCATCGCTGTTGTAGGAAAACGATATGATAGATATAGAATCAGCATACAGATCGAATTGATTTTATATGATTTTAGGTGTGTATTAAACAAATCCCCGGCATATGAAACTAAAACATTTCGTCAAAATCTTACCATTGAAAATAAATCAATTTTTCCGAATTACCCCTTAAGCCCGTGTTAATGGACAGCCGAAATCTCACAACAAAAATCATTGTCTCTTTTCGAAATTCAATTCCTAAGGAAAAGTCTACCGTATATAAAATAAACAAATTCATCGGGGCTATTCATATAAATATACAATTCTATGACCAGCTAATGTCTCAACATAGAGTAAGCAGGGGCGGCTCGTGAGGGAGGTCTGCAGGGCTGCAGCCCTCCCTAGCTTTCCGGTGTAACAACATCAAATAATCTCTTTCTTCATATTTTTTCATGGAATTTAATTTTTAAATATAATATTTATTACATTTACATATTTATTTTATAGACGTATCATACATACATTTAAACCAGAAAAATATTTACTATTTAGTATTTAATTGTATTGAATCAGCGGTATTTGCTAAGGAACGCGCGGCGTTGCAATTGAATAGCGAGCGAAATGCTGCGCGCCATGGCAGCAGCATTGAGTATATAGACTCAGAGACTCAGCGCTTATGGGAGGCTGCTCGCTCGGAAAAAAAGACCCCGGATGGCGGCGCTAGTGTAGAAGCGACTCGGCTTGCCTCGGAAAGAGCCGAGATGCGCGGCGAGTTTGAACCGTTTGAACGAACACCACGAAAACACATAAGCGAGACTCGAGACGGTGTTGATCCTTCCGCACGCTTCGGAATTGCTTGTGTATTATTTACGACACAGATGTGTATGATGATTGCTAACCATTAATGTTCCCTTGGATAAGAGATGTAAATATGGTTGAGGGAAATGTAATTGATGCTCAAATGATTTACGAAACCTAAAACTAGTGCGGAACTAGTGCATGGTGTCAGTAAACATGAACGTAGGACACTTTGCCAGGGGACACTTTGCCAGGCAACCCTTCAAGACGTGCCCCCTTTAGAAAAAGAATACACTGCCTTGTAGGTACCAGGTAAAAAGTTAGAGTAAAATGAAACATACATAATGATGTGTTAATGTGTAGATATAACGATTCAAGTGTAATTCCACACAATTGCAGGAGCAGGGTTACCAAGTTTGGGAACTGTTGGGAGCTGGAAGATGAACTTTTATTCAAAACAGGTCCTATTTGATAATATGAAAATATGATCCTATAATGATAGACCTTGACTTTGAATTAAAGATACAATCAATCAACACCTAACTCAACCCCAAACTCTCAAAATCACAACCACCCCCTAACCTTACCTAACCCGACCAAACCCAACCGAACCCAACCCAACCAAACCAAACCGAACCAAACCTAAACTGACACACCCCCCCAACCCCGACCACCATCCCCTTAATAACCTACCCTTACCCTACCTGACCTTACCCGACCCGACACAACCCAAACCAAACATAACCTAACCCCCCCCCCCCCCACCCCACTAATCTATCCCTACCCTACCTAACCTTACCCGACCCTACCTAACCCCCCCCCCCCCCCCCCCCACCACTAATCTATCCCTACCCTACCTAACCTTACCCCCCCCCCCACCACTAATCTTTCCCTACCCTACCTGACCTTATCCGACCCGACCCCCCCCCCCCCCACCAAAAAAACTTCGTTTGAAACTTAAATCTCGATCTCAATTAAAATCTCTTCTAAAATAATAATATCTCGACTTCGAGATAGGAAAGAATAAACAATTATCATCGCAAATACAATTCCCCGGCCACTTGGATCTTCGCGTTGATCTTTTTATTGTATGTTTCATTTTACTCTAACTTTTTACATGGTACCTACAAGGCAGAGTATTCTCTCTATAAGGGGGCATGTCTTGAAGGGTTGCCTGGCAAAGTGTCCCCTGGCAAAGTGTCCGCCGCCCAGTAAACATCGATACCGCATAAAAGATAATGAATTAGGCGAATAGTGTTTATTTGACTATCATCGAAGCAGCTACTGCAATTTCTTTGCGCTGACACGCAAATAGAATGCCACTTACTATTTTACTATTATTTTATAGATTAGTAAAAGATGGGGAAACAGAGACAACTCGGAAATAAAAAATGACTTATTGGTCACCAACACTGGAATTCTCCAAGCCGTCGAATTACTAAAAGGATTTTAAAATCTAACATTTATATCTTAATCTTGTTGACCAAAAGCTAACCATATGGGATTATTTAAAGGTCTGCAAGAACCAGATTTCACTATCATGAGTGGACGGACGTGCTTCCTTGTACAACTTTCCTCATTGCCCTCACTGAGCAGGTACTCGGGAGGGTATAGTTGTTCCGATGCCAGCAAACCTTGCTTCTGACCCATGGACTGACAGAAACAATAACAAAGGGACATTCCTTTGCGACGCAAATATTTTTTTTCTACTTATCTGCCGGTGATACGAGTCGTAGAGGCCAGCGGGCTGAACTCAGAATATTTTCACTTTCAAGTCTGATGAACAGTTTCCGTCTCATTCACCCCATAAGAGTTGAAGACAAGTATATCGCTCTTCCGAATATGATTTTATATTTTGTCGTTTGATTACTTGAAAGATTTTTTCGTGGATATTTCTAAATTTTGATTCATTCTTTAATGACTATAATTTTATTAGCCGAAATATTTCTTCATTTATTTATTTAATAATAATGCTTCGTACCAATACATTGTCTTTGTGTGAGCCTAGTTGCTACTTGGGTCCTGAGTAGGTACCGTAAAGAATAAAATTTATTTAGATTTTTAGATTTTAGATTTTTAGATTTAGATTTATTTAGATATTTAGATATGTTTATTTAGATTCGATATTCGGGATTTGGGGGAAGGAGCAGTTTTTGTCGTAAACTAGAGTGATTCAATAAGTCTTACGCACGCAAGATAAAAATTCCGTGAATATTTCGAGAATTGAGTTATATTTCCAATTGATAACTAACTATACATACTCAAGTTTTCTCCATCACTAGTTTTAATGCAGAGTGACCGCAACGAGCTCTAACATTCAAACACCGTAAATCCTTTGAGTTCAACCAAATCAGGTAAATTTTGCTTCCCCATCCTTCTGTGCGACAAGCTATTTATGGCTTTAAATAAGTCTCCTCTATTCCTCCAAACATGAACCAAGTGACACTGTTATGTTGTGAATCTTCCCGAAATCTTTACTATGTCAATTGCGTGTGCTCACTGCTCGGATTCAATTTCAAACTTAAAACGTTTGTTTTTGCCTAAAGAGGTGATCACAAAGCCAACATTCGTCACTCTGACAAAGTCAGATTTGGATTTGAGATCGCCAGGGATATGAATCGGACACTAATTCCATTGCCGCGTTCAAACAACTAAAGGGCAGAGGCCCGGGATGGGTGACTTGCCAAATTACAATTTTTTTTTAAATTTATTATTTCTTTTTAAGCATCAAAGAGCCGAGAGGCAAGAAAATATGTCTGGCCGTGCGGATTCGCGCGAGTAAAGCAAGCTACCCTTTCCTTTTGTTAGGTATTTCAGTACTTCATTTCATTGTCTACGGTCAACTTGGTCCTCGGCTTCGGCCACATACAACATCCTTTCTTGAATCATATGTTTTCTGATTTTGCCCAGACTAGGGGTAATTGGTAATTGTCACTGCCACCAGAATTAATATTTGAGATTGAGATATGGGAACTTGGGAAGTATTTAGAGCGGTGAACGAAGATTGAACAGGTCGTCTTTCTCATTTGGTTGGCTTGGTATCATTTATATATTATCAAGCCTTCCAAACGTCAAATTGATCTGTTCGAAACAATCTTCGAATCGTCGGGCAAGAACGTGAAAATATTTTTTCCGAGTTCAGCCAGCCAGCTGGCCGACTCAGATCATCGGCAGGTAGTTAAAAAATAAAATCTTTACATCGCATAGGCCGTCCCTTTGTTATTGCTTCTGCCCGTATATGATTCAGCCGGATAGAAGCAAGGTTTGCTGGCTTCGAAACACCAACCCTCCCGAGTACCTGCTGCAGTGACCACAACAGGGAAAGTTGTAAAAATGATCACGTCCCCTTACATGATGATGATTCATGCTGCCTGAAAACCTATAATCGCATATGATTAGCTAATTATGTCAACAAGATATCAATATCAGATCTGAAAACCATGTGTCAAAAATTTTGATGGCAATTGGAGAATTTTATAGTGTTGTAGTCATTTCTTATTTCCGGAGTTGCTGTCATATTCTGCTTCCTCATCTTTTACTAACCTATGATATAATAATCTGTCCAATAAGCGTGGCATTCTATTTGCGTGACCGCGCAAAGAAATTGCAGTAGCTGCTTGAATGATTATCAAATAAACAACCTTTCAGACATGCATACGAAAACACTCGTCGCACAATTCGTCATCTTTTATAAGCCATCGATGTTTACTGACTTAATCCGTACTAGTTTTAGGTTTTGTAAATCATTTGGGCATCAATTACATTTCCCAAAATCATTTTTTAACATCTCTTTTCCAAGGAAATATCAATAGTAAGCATAACAAACTGCTTCGTATAAGACGTATAATCGTGCGGAAGGATCAGCGCTTCACTCTCAGCACCGTCTCGAGTTGGTCTCGAGCGAGTCTCGCTGATGTGTTTTCGTGGAGTCGCCTGAATAGCGCCATATGGAATAACGCCATATCGGCCATTTTCTGTCCCACTGGAATAAAGCCATAAGTCGGATGGCGTTAATCCAGTGGATTAACGTCATATTGTGAGATGACTTTGTTCCAGTGACAGCTGCACTGTACTAACGCCATCTGAGCATATGGCGTTAATCCAGTGGATTTATGTCATATTGCAATATGGCTTTGTTCCGGTAAAATGCACTGTACTTACGCCATCTGAGCATATGGCGTTAATCCAGTGGATTTATCTCATATTGCAATATGGCTTTGTTCCAGTCAAATACACTGTACTAACGCCATCTGCGCATATGGCGTTAATCCAGTGGATTAACGTCATATTGTGATATGACTTTGTTCCAGTGAAAGCTGCACTGTACTAACGCCATCTGAGCATATGGCGTTAATCCAATGGATTTAAGCCATATTGGAGTATGGCTTTATTCCAGTAAAATGAACTGTAATAACGCCATCTGAGCATATGGCGTTAATCCAGTGGATTAACGCCATATTGCAATATTGTTCCAGTAAAATGCACTGTAATAACGCCATCTGAGCATATGGCGTTAATCCAGTGATTACTGATTACTGAATTACTGATTTGTTTCATATAGCAATATGGCTTTGTTCCAGTAAAATGCACTATACTAACGCCATCTGAGCATATGGCGTTAATCCAGTGATTACTGATTACTGAATTACTGATTCAATTTTCCTTAGAAATTGAAATTGAAAGAAATATAAAGGATTTAGTTTTGCATAAAATAACATGGGCTCTTATGGGAGATGTGAGCGCGTGCGGGGTAATCGATGGTGCGGGCGAAAGGGCATTTGGCGGGAGTCGAACCGCATATGTATGGATAGTCCCGGTGTATGCGCATCGTTTTTCTCTGATTCAATTTTACGGAGAAATTGAATTTAAGGAAGTTATTGAAGATTTAGTGTTTTCGTCGGAATTGCGGCCAAGTCCATTAGCATGGGCTCTTATGGGACTACGAAAAAATGTGTTAGTGCGGGCGAGCAGACATTCGGCGGGAGTCGAACCTCATACTTATGGATAGCCCCGATGAATGTGCTTCTTTTATATAGTGTAGCTTTTTCCTTTGAAATTGAATTTTCAAAAGTTATAACGATTTCAAAATACCAAAAAACTTAAAATCGCCATAAAAAGAAAAATTAAGATTAGATTTGTTTCAAATTTCTAAAATAGATAACAGACCACTAGAGTTGTGTGATTTTGCAATTTCATTCAAATCCATCATCGGGAAAAAAAAAAAAAAAACGCTTTGAAGTCTCCAAAGTTTCATCATGCCTATGTTACCCCCATCACTTAAACTATGTCTTGACGCTTATCTCAATTTTACGAAAACTACTTCTAAAGTTATGAACGGATTTGAATGAAATTTTAACTGAGTGTACAAAATAGGTGGGTTAGCTTAAAAATAATTTGTCGGAAAATTCGTTTGGAAAATTTGGCCGCAAAAAAATAGAAACCGCCTTATCAGTTATAACTCGATAAGTAATGGTCCGATCAAGCTGAAATTTGGAAGGTGCATCCGTATAATGATTAAGCAGATTCTATTAGAGTTTAAAGAAAATCGTTAGGAAAATGCGGAAAGTATAAAGGAAAATATGTGTTATCAACTTTTTTAGTATGTTGTGATAACGGCAAGGTAGATTTGGGCATATCGGTGGATAACCCTTATCAATACGCATCTTTTATTAGGGATTCAATTTTCATTTCAAATTGAAATTGAAAGAGATATAAAGGATTTAGTTGTACTGTAACATGGGCTCTAATGGGAGTTGCGGGGAATTCGAAAGTGCGCGCGCAGGGACATTCGGCGGGAGTCAAACCGCATACTAAGGGTGCATTCCGTAATGAAATCAGAATGACCCGATCCTAACCGGACTACCAAAATCCGTTCCGTAATTGACTTGGTTAACCAGAATAACCGAGAGGACTGTTCCGTATTCCACCGGTTGTGTCGTTTCGATCGTAAATATATGATTTATTTATATAAATCATATAAATTTATCATAGGCCCATACAATTACAATGTATTTGTCAGCAGCCAAATAAATAAATAAATAAATAGAGGGATCGAGCTTTTCAGCCGGTCACTCCGGTCGGTTAGTGAAAAAGTGCGCCAATTTCAACCTCATCATCATGTCGTGGCGAGCGGTCGAGTTTTGTGATGGATTAAACAATGTGGTATCCATTGTAATACCTGAAGCAGAAGCGGAGAGAGCCATGACAAGTAAACGTAAACGATTGCGCTTAATAGATTCATATTAGTTAGTTATAGATACCTAGCTATTGGATTTGTAGGAAGTTTGTAGGTTAGAAACCATAACCCGCCATTTCTAAGCAGTCAATTCGTTCCGTAATTCAGCGGACCAACCGGGATCGAAAATGGCGGACATAATAATCGGGCCGGTCGTTCTGGTCATTCTGATTTCATTACGGAATGCACCCTAATGGATATCCCCGTTGAATGCACATCTTTTAAATCTGATCTATACCGGAATAAAGCCATCCTTCAATATGACATAAATCCACTGGATTAACGCCATATGCTCAGATGGCGTTAGTACAGTGTACTAGCTGTTACTGGAACAAAGCCATATTGCAATATGACATAAATCCACTGGATTAACGCCATATGCTCAGATGGCGTTAGTACAGTGCATTTGACTGGAACAAAGCCATATTGCAATATAAAATAAATCCACTGGATTAACGCCATATGCTCAGATGGCGTTAGTACAGTGCATTTTACCGGAACAAAGCCATATTTCAATATGATATAAATCCACTGGATTAACGCCATATGCTCAGATGGCGTTAGTACAGTGTAGCTGTCACTGGAACAAAGTCATATCACAATATGACGTTAATCCACTGGATTAACGCCATATGCTCAGATGGCGTTAGTACAGTGCATTTGACTGGAACAAAGCCATATTGAAATATGAGATAAATCCACTGGATTAACGCCATATGCTCAGATGGCGTTAGTACAGTGCATTTTACCGGAACAAAGCCATATTGCAATATGACATAAATCTACTGGATTAACGCCATATGCTCAGATGGCGTTAGTACAGTGCAGCTGTCACTGGAACAAAGTCATCTCACAATATGACGTTAATCCACTGGATTAACGCCATCCGACTTATGGCTTTATTCCGGTGGGACAGAAAATGGCCGATATGGCGTTATTCCATATGGCGCTATTGTCATGATGCGAGCATCATGCTCACGGACTCATTTACGCACAGCCCCCAGGCACACGTGCCGCGGGCAGGAAGCATTAGCCTCGCTCGGGTGCACATCCGGCACACTCGAGGCAGAGTCATCATAACAATCCTCCCACTACGACACCTCTCCATAGGTGACGCGACGCTGGATCACACGCATAAATTAGTAGCCCAATCGTATATAAAGAGCGCTAATTTTCACTTAAATACACATTCTATTCAATTCACTCATTCTAGTCATTAGTCTTGTTGGAGCCAGATTAGGCATCGGTGATCGTCGGAAGGGACTCGGTATTGTCATCAAACTCGGTATCGTCTTAAATTCACAACTAACCATAACTAGTATTATAGGAACCTATAGTTACTCCTGCCGAGGACTATAGAGCTAAAGGAAGCCGCTGACTACTCTCACGCAGGATTGGCTGGTCTGACTTTAGAGCTCTATTTATAATTAGTATTATAGGAACCTATAGTTACTCCTGCCGAGGACTATAGAGCTAAAGGAAGCCGCTGACTACTCTCACGCAGGATTGGCTGGTCTGACTTTAGAGCTCTATTTATAATTAGTATTATAGGAACCTATAGTTACTCCTGCCGAGGACTATAGAGCTAAAGGAAGCCGCTGACTACTCTCACGCAGGATTGGCTGGTCTGACTTTAGAGCTCTATTTATAATTAGTATTATAGGAACCTATAGTTACTCCTGCCGAGGACTATAGAGCTAAAGGAAGCCGCTGACTACTCTCACGCAGGATTGGCTGGTCTGACTTTAGAGCTCTATTTATAATTAGTATTATAGGAACCTATAGTTACTCCTGCCGAGGACTATAGAGCTAAAGGAAGCCGCTGACTACTCTCACGCAGGATTGGCTGGTCTGACTTTAGAGCTCTATTTATAATTAGTATTATAGGAACCTATAGTTACTCCTGCCGAGGACTATAGAGCTAAAGGAAGCCGCTGACTACTCTCACGCAGGATTGGCTGGTCTGACTTTAGAGCTCTATTTATAATTAGTATTATAGGAACCTATAGTTACTCCTGCCGAGGACTATAGAGCTAAAGGAAGCCGCTGACTACTCTCACGCAGGATTGGCTGGTCTGACTTTAGAGCTCTATTTATAATTAGTATTATAGGAACCTATAGTTACTCCTGCCGAGGACTATAGAGCTAAAGGAAGCCGCTGACTACTCTCACGCAGGATTGGCTGGTCTTACTTTAGAGCTCTATTTATAATTAACATTATAGGAACCTATAGTACCTCCTGCCAAGGTGCTATAGAGCTAAAGTAAGTCGCCGACTTTCTCATGAAAGATTAGCTTGACTAAAACTTTAGAGTTACCTAATTCTAATCTCACCTATTATTAAGAATTAACACCATACTAGTATTCCGTAGTTTAATGCTACGAAGGTTATCCGACCAGTAAATCCGAAGTACAATACCGAAGTCCCTTAGTTAGTTTATTTAAACGTGGTTCCCTTTTTACTCTTTACCATCCTAAATCTTAAACAAGTCGTTATCCATCGTCCGAGTCACCTTTGGTAAGTGAACACGATATTAAATCTATAATTCTCTCCTCCCCTAAGAATTCATGTATTCATCTGTATCATTTGTTCTCACTTTCAATAAACACTGTCGTATTCCCATTATCTAGATATATTTACTCGGGTTACTCCCCGACGGACCCTAATCCCTAGATCCTCTGAAGTCAGAGAACACTTCACGACAACTGGTAGCAGCAGTGGGATTAGTACATATATCTTCTAGATAAAAATTTTTTTTTTACTCCCCAATTTCATCTCATAAATTTTTTTTTTTTTGTTTTTTGTTTTGTTGTAATTTTTGTTCTCCCAAAGTTTTACCATGACGGACAACGACCCCAACCACGAACTCCAGAACCCTAACGTTGATGGAAACCTATTGGCTCAATATAACTTAGGTGGTTTCATAGCCATGGTTCGCTATTTTTCCGGCGACCCGGCCACCACCACAATCAAGGAATTTCTCAGTTCCATTCGCACCGCCAGTGCGTTAGGCTCCTGGTCACCTGAACAACAGCTTGCAGTATTTAGAGCCCGCCTAGTAGGTCCCGCTCTCCAGTATCTCCGAGCTTGCGATTTTCCAGAAGATGTCACTTGGGACACAGTCCGCCACCGTTTTAACACCTGGTACCGTGATACTCCCCCTCTCTTAGATCCCATACATTCATTTTATCAAAGCAGCCAACGCACTTCAGAAACAGCCAAAGGTTTTGTTACTCGACTTAAAATCGCCGGTATCATGGCAGTCAATCACGGTATCGACGCGGCTGATAAAGCAGCCCGCCAAACCCTCATCGACTCCGGCATACTGTCCGTTTTTATCAATGGTCTCCGCGATGATTCGGGTAGCACTTTCCTCCTCATGAATTCCCCCGACGATCTCGATGCCGCCGTAATCTCCGCAACACGCTACGAGGCCAAAATCAGACCTCGCAAGCATGCCTGTCCCGTCACAAGCAACGTTTCCTTTTCACCTTCCCCGTCGCCACAACACGCGCCGCGCAATTCTCGCCCTCCTCAGGACGCACCCTTACCGTCGCCTCCTCCACAACAGCGCCCGCCGCGTGCTCAACGACCAGCCCCTCCTGAGTCAGTACCTAGCCCCGTCGTGGACCCACGACTCGGTACTCTCATCCAAACTCTCGACAATCTCATCAAAACCATCGCTACCAGCTATCTCACTCCTCCGTCCCCTCGACCGCTCGTCCAACGTACTCCCGGCCCTCGTATTCCGGCCCAACGTACGGCGTCCGATTCAGATCTCGCGCCCGTATTATGTTATCGGTGTGGACAACTCGGCCATTACGCGCCTCATTGCAGAGCGCCCACCGATCCCGCTCGCCAAAGTCTCCGTTGCGATCACTGTCGTACCAACGGCCACTCCAGTGAGGAATGCCGTCGGGGCCCTACGCCCAATTCCCAAGGCCCCACGTTCCGTCCCAGGCCTCAATCATCCTCCCCTCATAACGAAAGGCGTCCAAATTTCGGCCGTCGCTAGTCCCGACACCCTCACCGGACAGCGCCTTCGCACAGAGGGTTTATTCTAACATCACTCCCTATTCCCGCATGCTCGGCTTGCATAAGCCAGCTATCGAAGTTTTTCTCACTCATCCTGAGCAACCAAACCTGCGTTACTCTTTTCCATGTCTCTTGGACACGGGTTCGGACGTCTCATTGCTCCCTGCGTCGGCCCTCCAAGCCTGTCGGATTCCCTACTCATTTAACTCGACACCCCAGGTTTTTGGAGTCACCGGGACTCCGTTGCCAATTATTGGTTCCACTCCCATCACAATTATAATCGGTACTAAATCCTACACGTACCCATTTCTTATTACCTCCGATGAACTTGCTATAGGACACGGTGGTCTTATTGGTTTCGACATGTTCGACTTTTTCTCCTTTAGCATTGATGGTGTCACATTGGAACTCGTTGATGGCCCGAATCGCGTCCCTTATGGTCTCAAGCGCGCTGGTATTGATACCCCGGCTACACCACTAACGGACCCCCCTCGCGCCCTATCACGTTCCCCTATTCCTGGGCACGACACCGTCTGTCAACTGGGTCACACAGTTTTGTCCTCCCGGCCACGGCCCATCGATATCCAGCCAGTCGCACCACTGCCAGTGCCCTGTGCCTCTCCAATTCCATCTGCCTTGTTGATCCCACAACAAGTTCAGATACTACCGCCGTCATCTCGGCCGTTTTTTCCGGCTCCGGACGTTTTCTCGTCCCCACTCACTAATGCCTGCACTCCAGCCATTAGCGTTCCGCATTCCCTGCCGAACAACGAGTGCTCCTTGAGCCCGCCATTCTCTTGTCCTCCGGATATAGTTGTCCCACAATTGCCTGTCGTTGTCCCCCAGTTGCCTGTCGTTGTCCCCCAGGTCGTGATTTCACCACCGCCGTCAATTCCCCTTAGCGACAGCCCTCTGCCGGGCTCCTTCCCAGTCCAGACTGCGAGTTCTCCTGAGCAGCCACTGCCCAGCAGCTCCATCCAGGCAGCAGCCACGACGCGTGCAGTAACATTTTTATCCCCGGTCCGGCTCCTGAATGCCGTTACTATTCCCAGACGTAGTGAATTTCTTTGTGCTGGTATTCACAAAGCACTTCGTTTCCCAGTGGACGCTAAAACCTCGCCAGTTTCTCCGGGGTTAGACACGTCTTGTCTGAGAGCGGTCCAATTTGAGCCCGCCACCATCATTAAGCACGGCGTCTCCGCGGCTCGCTCTATAGCGTATATCCGTCCCGACCGCGTCATCCAAATGTCGTTACTCAATGTTACCAATGAGGACATCACACTTTCCGCTCGCATTATCCTCGGGCATATTCAGCCTTTCACGGAGCCCCAGGATGTTCCTCCTCCAGTGTCCCTCGACGCCTCTCATCCCCTGGTCGCTTCCGTCACGGCTACTCCTCCTACGCTCCCACGGGCGGACCGTCTACAATTCTTGCGCGAACGCATTCTTACAGATCATCTCCCCCCTGAGGACCAGGACAAGCTTTGGGCCCTCCTCAATGAATTTTCCGATCTCTTTTTCTGTGAAGGCGATTTCCTTACGCGGCACCCTACGGTGACCCACAGGATTGATACAGGAGACGCCAAGCCTATCCGTCAATCTGCTTACCGGATTCCGCATACCCTCCGACCGGTTCTGGATGCCCAGATAACGGACCTACTTCAGAAAAAAGTCATACGTCCGTCCTATAGTCCCTGGTCCGCGCCGTTATTACTGGTAGAAAAGAAATCCCAGTCAGGCGCTAAGGAATACCGTATGGTAATCGATTACCGTAAGCTCAACAGTGTAACGCGCAAAGACTCGTATCCACTACCGTCCATTAACGAGACGCTCGACTTACTTGGGAATTCGATATACTTTTCCACCATGGACCTTTACAATGCTTATTTTCACATTCCCATTGACGAACGCGATATCGAAAAAACTGCTTTCGTTTCGCCACGAGGGTTATTCGAATACCTCCAATTACCGTTCGGACTCACAAACGGGCCAAGTAGTTTCCAACGAACCATGAACGCGGCTCTCCAAGGCCTAATCGGAGAGAAAGTGCTCGTTTACCTCGATGACCTCGTTCTCTGGTCTGCCACAGTCGACGCTCACCTCGATAACCTCCGCGCAGTCTTCCTCCGATTGCGGTCAAATAACTTCAAACTTAAACCCAGCAAATGCTATTTTTTACGTTCAGAGTGCGAGTATCTTGGGCATATTATTTCTCGCGACGGTATCAAGACCACTCCTCGCCTCGTCGAGGCCATCCACAACTTTCCTCAACCAAGGACAGTCAAACAGGTCCGCCAATTTCTAGGTTTATCGGGTTATTTCTCTCGCTTTATTCAGTCCTATGCCCACGTTTCCAAGGTCCTCTCCGATCTCACAAGGAAAAACGTGCCCTTTTTGTGGACCCCCAAACACACGGAAGCTTTTGACTTCCTTCGAAACGCTCTGTGCACGGATCCCGTTCTCAAATATCCACGTTTCGATCTTCCCTTTATCCTGACGACCGATTGCAGTAACACGGCTGCAGGGGCAGTCCTGTCCCAAATCCAGGAGAATAACGAACACGCCATCGCTTATGCCTCCCGGGTATTGAAAGCAAGTGAGCTCAACTATCACGCCACTGAGCGCGAGCTCACAGCGGTCCTCTTTGGCATCAAAACATTTAACTGCTACCTTTACGGTCGTCGTTTCACGTTAATAACTGACCATTCGGCTCTTAAATTCCTCATCTCCGATGTCAACCCGACATCCAAACATACACGTATGAATTTGACTCTTCAAAATTACGATTTTGACATCGTTCATCGTCCGGGTCGTACTATACCTCATGCTGATGCACTTTCCAGGGTGGTCCTTACCAAACCCGCCACCCCCGATCTTCACACAGCACCAGATTTTACTATTTACGCCACCAACCGCCCGGAACCCTCCCCGACGGATATTGAAACTCCCATCCCCTACGAACCTTTCTGGGACCGCCACTATATCTACACCCAACAACGCGCTGATCTCACCTTGCGTCCCATTATTGAGAACCTCACCCGACTTCCCGATTCGGTTCCCAAGTTCGCCTTAGACGGCGATCGTTTGCTTTACCGACTTCGCAAAACGCCAGACAAAACTGACCGACTGGTCGTTCCATCATCCATGCGCCACCAAATCATGGAGAGTTTTCATAAAGCTCCATACGCGGGACATCCAGGACACCAACGTACAGTGTCTTTAATCTATCCCCGTTTCTACTGGAAGGGTCTTTTCGCGGACGTAAAGGAATATTGCACTAATTGCATGTCCTGTCAACAACGTCAGTCGCCCCCCACCACTGCCCGTGCGCCTCTCCAACGTTTCCAAGAGGTCCTAAGGCCATTTCAAAGGGTATCTTTAGACATACTGGGTCCATTTCGGACAACGCCTTCCCTCAACCGTTATCTCCTCACGGTGGTCTGCCACTTCAGCAAATTTATCACCATTATACCCTTACCCAACCAGACTGCCGTCACTGTAGCTCGAGCCTTCTTTAAAGAAGTCATCAGCAAACATGGCATCATGGAACACCTGCTCTCCGACCGTGGTACGAATTTTACATCTAAACTATTCACCGAACTTTGTTCCTTACTCAAAGTCCGACGCCTTTTCACTACTAGCTATCATCCAGCGTGTAATGCGGCTATAGAACGAGCACACAAGGTCGTGGCGACAGTCATGTCACATTATGTAACAGACACCCAAGCCTGGGATACGTTCGCACCTTTTGTGTCACTGTCCATGAATGCGTGCGTCTCAACCACAACAGGGTATTCTCCCTTCTACCTCCTTTACGGCAGAGATATAGATCTCCCATTCGAAACGATCATCCGCCCCACGCCAACTACCCATGATCCCCAAAATCACTATCCTACGGAAGTTAGTAACAAATTGACAGAGGCATTTGCCCGCGTACGTGAAAATATTCGCCGTTCCGCCGAACGCAACGAAAAGAATTACAACAAGAAAACTACTCCCGTCTCACTCCAAATCGGCGATTTAGTGCTATTATATACTCCAGTCATCCAACCTCACGTCACAAAGAAACTGGCAAAGCTCTGGCAAGGCCCTTACCGCATTATGGCACAACATAGCCCGGTCAACTTTGATATACAACACGTGTATACCAAAAACAGTCAGAGGGTCCACGCGAATCGACTCAAAGCTTTCCACACGTTCGACCCCACGATCTTTGAGGACGACCTCACAATCAGGCAGGACGCCATCGACCAAGATTCCACCATGACGGACCCAACATCTGGAGACTCAACCAGTATGATCAATAACCCCCCGTCTACGTGTCCCGAGTCTCTTCCTAACAGTGAGATTGTGGATGATCCCCTTCCCAATATGGATCCTGATACACTCTACCGACACCAGGTACAGCCACCTATCATTTTTCCAAACGCTGTGACCCCACTACCAATCCCGCCCCCCTTACAACCCCCAGCGCAGGTTGTGCCACAGCACGTGCCGCCAGCCCCTTTGGAAGTCACGCCGCCGGCCGTCATACCGCCCCTCGAGCAGCCTGCTGCCACACCACAACGGGCCACTCTTCAGCGACTCCCGACCCACCAACCCCTGTTTCGTGACGTTCTAAGCGCGCCTCGAACTCGTCCGCGTGCCCCGACACTTCGCGACTTATGGTCCCGAACCCGAATACCACGACCTAACCCACACCCTCGTTCGGCGCCACAACACACCGCCGCAGGACCATCGCGCCCACCACGGCCTACCAGCACCCCAGGCACTACGCCTGTAGCTCGACACAGGCCCAGCCAACCACCCGGAGCGACCCCTCCAACTCATGGTTATAATTTACGGCAAGATCCACCCCCACGTTCTCGTTTGCCTGACATTTTCCACAGACGCCGAAATCTCCATTAAGGCGAAACGTTTGTTTTTTGCAACCTGTTCCAGACAACACCGGTGATCTACTCGCAATTATGATGAGTGTCCTACTGGTCCTCCTTTTTCTCCTCCATATATTTCTAGCTACCACAGTCCAAATCCTCCCCCATCTCGCATCACTCGACAAAGGCATTGTTTTTCTCCCTCAACCCCCAATGCTTACGCGAGACTCTCACTGGACTATTGCTATCGATTTTTCACTCACGGCTTACCGTACCCGTGTTGTAACGATTCACGATCTCCTAAGCCGCACCACAGCGCTAAACTTTACGGAAATTTCCAAAGAAACTACACTCCTATCCGCTCGTGAAATTAATCAAGTCCTCCTTCACCAGAATAATTTTTTGTTCGAGAAATGTACGGACATTTTATCAACCATCGACAACTATATCTTAACATTAACACCTTCGTCGGCCACCGATTTTAACCACACCAAAAACGAAGAGTTTCCCGTGCTGTTTGCACCTCCCACGTCTCCCGATGTTGCCAACATAAACTCCTTACTTACCTCCCCACACTATCGCAACACGCCGCCCTCATTTTTATTACATAACCAAATTTCCCATCTTAATTCCAGCACGCATGCATATGCTCGCTACGGTCGCACAATTTCGTACCTAACACATACAGCGCTCACCCTTAATTCTCACATTACCAGACTCAGCGAATTTCTTACTGCCGCGAAAGCTCCAGCCCATCGCCTCGTCGGTCTTTTATCATCAACACAATCTCTTTTTCGTGACTTTGAGATATTGTTAAATTCCCTGTCGACCGACTTACATCGTTTTGGCTCGGCACTTACTCGCCTAGCATCTCATCTACTTCCGCCGTTTTTACTTTCCCCGGAACACCTCCTCGTCACCCTTCAATATGCGCAACCATTTCTTCCAGCTACGCATACCTTTTTGACCGACCTTACCTTGCCAAGCATGTATTTTTACTATTCTATCGCCACCGTAGATTCCACATATTTCAATAACAAACTTCGTATTTTTGTCTCGATTCCCTTGCGTACTACAACCAACTATTTTCAACTCTATCACGTACGTTCACTCCCCACGTATGTCCCTGACAAGGACATGGCCATTACTGTTCACCCACCATTTGAATATTTTGCCCTCACCCCGGATCGTCTGCTGTATATGCAGTTTAACCACGACGACCTACAACAATGCGCGCTTAATCTCATATATACCTGCCCCTCTCTGGGACCAGTACACACATTCTCCACAGGCCCCTGCCTACCCGCGCTATTTTCTGGCTACTCATCTCCTAGTGCTCGCTGCGCTACATCTCTCTCCCCGATGTTTCAGCCACAGATTTTCCTGACACCCTTTACACATCTCTGGATTTACTCCGTCATCCAGGAGTCCCTGACTCTGAATTGCATCGCCAACGCCTCCAATCAGGCTGTATCAGAAACATACCTTACCCTAACAGGCACGGGTACGTTCCGCATTCCCCCTAGATGTCAAGCAACATCGAAGAATTTTTTATTGACCCTCCCGGCTACCGCGAGTTTTTACTCCCCTGTTACTCGCGTACGTTTACAACAACCACCCATCGATATCGCCTCGACCAACTCAAATTCTGCGACAAATCAGCATACTATTTTTCCTTCCACAACTCCATCCCCCAAGACACCATATTCCCGTTTGGCAGATATATATTTCCCACAGACATTTTTAACCAAACATGCGTGGATATTTGCAATAATCTATCCACCCGCGCTGCTCTTCCTTGTCGGTTTTTTATACTGGGCTGCTAAAACTTGGGCCCGACCACGTCCCCTTCCTGCCCCCCCATCAATGCTCGAACTTCCCCTCCTGGAGTGCCCGCCTTCCACTATTCATACGGGAGTTTAAAACACACCACTTCCGTGTCCGATCCTAGTTTATTTATCCGCATTTTACTGGGCCACTCTCCCTATTTTTGGATCTCGTTCTTATGTTTCCAGATCGGAAGCTGGCAACCTGACCTCCCCGGACGTCTGTTCCAACATTATGGATCTCCTATCGTCATTCCTCCTGGTCCTTTTTCTATCCGCCCCCCTAACTACCGCCTTAGTCGGCTATGACTGTGTCGGCCGCCGAGCTAACATCACAGCTATCTCTCTCTCCCGGGTCACGGACTGTGTCCAAACCCCCCCCATTGACAGTCAAGAGCGCATTAATATTCAACTACTTCAACGCAAGATGTTTGGCACTATCCACGTCATCGCCTGTCTTCTTGAGGTATCCACACTAATTACCCATTGTGGCATGCACTCACACAGCTCACTCGCGCTTGACGGCTTCACGGTTGGCGAGTTATGGAAAGTTACCTATGAAACATGTCAAAACCTCCATACCACCGGTGAATACACCTCCAATTCAGGTCGTGTCATGGCGGGTTTTAAAGTTAACGCCACACTCCGTCACTCCGTGGTCGACATTGGTATGATCTCTACCGACAATGGTCAATGTCAGGGTGGTTTCTATTCCTATAACAACCGGAACTATGACAATGTCTTAGTCACCCGTTCTTATGCTATCACGCTCCGCGAGGAATATGCGACAATGGATATTGATTCCGCCGCTATTAAAATGTCTTCCGGATACAGCTATGCTCTGGCTACCGATAACGGTTTTGATTCCGAATATGGAAATCTGTTTTGGAATTCCCGTCAATTAGATCTCGCCTGCTCGCCCACATCGCATGTAGTCCTGTACCAAGGTCCTGCTACTATTTACAAAACAGTGGCCGGTGGTAAGACCCTCATGATAAATACGTCTACTCATGCCATGGCCATTGGGATCCGCGGCGACACTCTTATCTGTCAACAGCATGGCTACGATACAGATCATCCCAAACTCAGCGTCGCAGTTAGTCAATCAAACACTTTCTATTTCCGTCCCGCCCAAATACTGGCCTTTAACATCGATATGTTTCTATATACAAATAGTAAATTCGTTTATCTCGAACGCCACTTTGCGGGTCAACTGGATTCACTTTACAAACATTTCTACCTGCAAATGTGTAAACTAAAACATCAGTCCCTTTTACAACTCATATCTTTGGCATATATATCCCCAGATGAATTCGCATGGGCCTATACCCAAAGACCAGGCGTTACCTCCCTCTTGCGTGGCGAAATAATCTACCTAATACAGTGCATCCCTATTCTTCTAGAGTTTCGTAACACTCCTGATTGCTATCAAGAAATACCAGTCACGTATAATAATCAATCCTTTTTCCTCAAACCCCGCACGCGCATTATCGCCAAGCACGGCACACAAGTGGATTGCAACCCCCTTGCCCCTGCTCTGTTTCAAATCAACCATGCTTGGATCCAATTATCCCCAAACCCTATCGAAGTCAAGGCACCTATTTCCCTCGATCCCGAATTACCAGAAAAATGGGCGTATACACAACCAACTAACTTAATGACCGCCGGTCTATACTCCCCGGAGGACCTCGAAAACTACCAACGTAAACTAATGTTTTCTTCTGAAAAGGCCGCCATTACCAATATCCTCATTTCCAAGGCCGGTGGAGCTAACATTCATTCTCAAAATGTCGACATTGGCAGTCTCCTATCTCAGTTTACACTGAATAATATTCACAATACCCTCTTTCAACGACTATATGGTGGATTTTGGCAGTTCTCTGTTTATGTAGCTGGTTTCTCCGGCATCATTTTTATTGTTTTACTCGTAAAAAGTCTCTTTAATATGCTTATCAATGGCACACTGCTCTATAAAACGTTCGGCTGGTCCATGACCTTATTTTCAGCCATATGGGGAACCCTAGCTAAACATTTCCTGTATTTCCAGCTGATAGAGAGAGCAGTACCTAAATCTGACCCCCCCTCGTCCGCGGTAAAAGAAACGACAATACTAATCGACGACCCCCAACCTCAAGCACCACTTCCGGAGCGCACTTATCACCCCATTTATCCCATGGTATCGTAACAGCATTTTTCTTCTCCTTCATAAGTATGCCTTTACGCATACAATGGTGTAAACACCTGGTGGCAGAACTACGTTACCCTCTGCAGACCGCCCTCAACGGTTAACACTGCAGTGACTCCCATCCCCCAACCCCTTTTCTCAAATATTTTCTTTTTGCGTTACGATACTGCCTTTTAATTTCCCGCCAGCATAGTGACAATGCCGGCATACCCACTGAAGTTCAACTCAGCCTATTTTCCCGCACGTCGCCCTTGTCATCAGACATCGCCTCGTCACCTGTGCCCATCCACGCAGTTGCTCCACGAACAGCTGGGTCGGCGATCACGGTTCATCTCATCGCATTCGGATATCTCACGTACCAAGGGTGTCCATCACCTTGGTGTCACCAATCATGCATCGCCAGCACATGCCGGAAAGCGACGCACTACATTCTCCAGCGAGATCTTACAGCAGTCTCCCGGATCCTAGCGTGGTGTTCCAACATCACCGCGAGCCGAACAGGCGCTCCCAACCCTTTTCATTGCAACGATTTGCGAACACCCTCGAGTCATCCACGGATGACCACACATCTCACGGTGGTTTTTCTTTACCACACTCAACCTCGGCGACCTTAAACGCTATGGCAGGCCCTGCCGCGTCTCCCCGACCTCTATCATATGCCTCGATCGTCCCCACACTCCCACCATTACCATCCGAGACGATTCCTGCGGGTTCTCGTTCCCCGGTTCCGCGCTCCAGGTCTCCAACGACACTTTCACAATATTTTGGTACGCATACATATAACCCGCGTCGCCCCCGTCCACTTCGACGGTCGAGTCAGACCGCTACAACGGGTGAGTCTACGGGACTCGACCTCCTGCCTCCGTCCTCGTTTTCACCACCGATGTCTACCGCCTCCTCTCCGCCCATTGCAGTCGTTCTACCCTCGACGCCAGCATCACAACAACAAGCCACGCAAACTCGTTGGACCACTAATCCCATTTACCAATCACCTACCCCATCACCCTCTGCCTTGATAACCGATGCCCGTATTCCGTCTCGGGACACAACATCGCCTACCGCGCTACCTCATCCTTTGCCGACTCAGCCATTTGCGTTCCCTCTTGTGTCCCCATATCCGAGAATCAAAGTGGACACATTTTGGGCTGTGACACAGGCATTTCCGCATCTGGACCCTTATGGCTCCGAAATTGATACACTTTGCCGCTATTATTCCCGGCTGCCTCCCTTGGTCGTCCCCTTTCCCGGCTATGGACCTCATTTTCCTCGCTAGCCTCACATCCTCGTCACAGAGCCCAAGTACGTTTAAGTCACTCCGGTGATGTTTTCATCTCTTTTTCCTTGGTTTGCGAACACCTGTGATTTGCATTTACACATAAGGTGTTGGTTTATTTATTACTTGGTGTCAGATTAAATTTTTTTTTTGCTAAATCCTATATAAATTTTTTTGTTTTATGTGTCACACGAAATTTTATTTTTGCATCCAACATTAATTTAGAGCATTACCACATGCTGTGTTGGTTACTTATTGGTGATGGATAAATTTAGGCCATTCGCATTTTTGACGATAGGCCACCCACCTGTGTGTGTATTCCACACTATATAGTGCATTTACATATACGGTGTTGGTTTATTTTGTTGGGTGTCAGATAGTTATTTTCGTGATAATCACATTCCTCGTTCTTGTGCAACGAAAAATTTTTTTTTCACATTAAATTAGTACATTTACATTTAAGGTGTTGGTTCATTCTACTTTTAAGACAAGTATTCATTTATTGTTTTTAATGCACTCTGTCACTGTGTGATGTTAGTTTCCCGTCAAATTTTTGTCGTTGTTTACAAGAGTCCTCTATTTTATTCTCCCCCACACCAATAAATTCATGCATGGTGTGAAATTGTTTTCGACACCAGCACTGGTCTCGCCCGTGCTCGACCCGGCACCCGGTTCCTTATTTAACCACTAGGGACCACCACTGGGATCGTCACGCGGCCACCCTTACCGACCAGACGGAGGAAGTCTTTTCGACCACCCCTAGGTGGCGTGTCTAATCATTTTTTCTCCTCAACAACCAGCCAGCGCCACCACCGCGACCGGTTTGCCCCATTGCCACCCTTGACGGCATTATAAAATCTCCTTTATTATTTATTAATTTTAACTCCACATCCCTAATTGGCCGTGCTACTGTGCAACTGCCACTTAATGGCCCCACGCTCCTGTGAGTAATGGGTCCGGCCAGTTTTCATTGCCTGTCTCATCGTTCTGTTTCAATTACCTGTGCTACCGCATTTTCAGTCCCTGCACACGGATTTTATGAAACATAGACCGACAATGTCACAATTTTTAAGTCACGCTCTGTGTGTTAAGTATAAGAATTAACACCTTCCCCGCTCGGATCCTGTCATGTAAAGCATCCAGCTGATTTTTTTTTTGATTTTTTTTTTTCCGAATGTGGATGTTTTTCAGGTTTTTCATGTTTTTCATGTTTCATGTTTGTTCATGTTGTTTTTCATGTGGATATGTTTTTGTTTTTCCCTCCGGAGCGGCCGGGATGTCAAGTCAATTCCTGCCAGGCCCCTTCGGCAATCTAAGTTATCCCTCGGTTTGCCACAGGCTACCGAAATATGGTTCCCAGCAAGCCGCCATGTCCAGTTTATATCGGCTTAGCTACGGAATGATCGAGTGTCAAAATGACCAAATGTCACTTGGCATAATCGCATATAGGAGCCGTGCCTAGCGTGTGCATTACACACACGCCGCACTGCTGCCTGAATATCTTGTGAAGGTTTTTGCAAAACATTTTACTGCCGAAAATATGTATTTCATGTAATAGACAGACGACCACGCAGCGCACAACCCGAGGAATGACCACGTACACCAGCCTTCCGACACACTCAAATGCACTACAAACGCTGACGTCTGCTGCTGCATACATTTGCCTGACGACGAGGACGCTCCAATTCGGCCGTCCGGGGATTCACGACGCATCAACGACCAAACACCAACCAACAATATACCACAACAGAACAATATCGTTGATCCAACATGCGTCGTTGAACTGATCACCCCCCCCCCACGCTCAAAACTTTGGCAAACAACAGCAGAGTCAGACCGTTTAACGAGTTGCAAAACCAAACATGCAATCTCCAACAAGTGCAGTGTCAACGGCATTCAAAAGTGTCGTGTGACTCATTACCCCAACCTCGAGGTTAGTGTTCGCACATCGTCGGTCTTTTCCAAATTCCAACTTGAAAAGCAAGTTATTCCATTTCGTAAATTCATTCCCAAGTAAAATAAATTTTCCAAAACCCTTCACGATATTATGTGTCACATCCACGGGCAAACCGATACTCTAACGTCACATTTAACTATATTTTTTTTGGTTCAACGTACTCTTGTTTTCTGTTATTCTAATGTTCAAAACATCTTGTTTCAAGTGAACATATCAATTTATTCAAACAGAAATTTAAGTGTGGAACTATTGTCTATTTATAATCGTTAACGACGAAAGTTTAATTCTGTCTAAACATGACATATATTTGTTTTTCTTTTCACATTAACTTTATCAAATTGAACTTTGATACTAATTGTCATTTGATTCGAAAGTTAGTTTTATGACCAGTTATAGTCATGAAACTTTAGTTTGGGAATTTTTTTTTTCTTGTTTTGCTTTATTCACACTCCCCCAATTCATGTATAAGCATTTTTTTTTGTCGCTTGCTGGCCCTCCTTGTTAACATGGGCAGCAAGCTATCGTGTTGGTGGGGGTGTTGTCATGATGCGAGCATCATGCTCACGGACTCATTTACGCACAGCCCCCAGGCACACGTGCCGCGGGCAGGAAGCATTAGCCTCGCTCGGGTGCACATCCGGCACACTCGAGGCAGAGTCATCATAACAATCCTCCCACTACGACACCTCTCCATAGGTGACGCGACGCTGGATCACACGCATAAATTAGTAGCCCAATCGTATATAAAGAGCGCTAATTTTCACTTAAATACACATTCTATTCAATTCACTCATTCTAGTCATTAGTCTTGTTGGAGCCAGATTAGGCATCGGTGATCGTCGGAAGGGACTCGGTATTGTCATCAAACTCGGTATCGTCTTAAATTCACAACTAACCATAACTAGTATTATAGGAACCTATAGTTACTCCTGCCGAGGACTATAGAGCTAAAGGAAGCCGCTGACTACTCTCACGCAGGATTGGCTGGTCTGACTTTAGAGCTCTATTTATAATTAGTATTATAGGAACCTATAGTTACTCCTGCCGAGGACTATAGAGCTAAAGGAAGCCGCTGACTACTCTCACGCAGGATTGGCTGGTCTGACTTTAGAGCTCTATTTATAATTAGTATTATAGGAACCTATAGTTACTCCTGCCGAGGACTATAGAGCTAAAGGAAGCCGCTGACTACTCTCACGCAGGATTGGCTGGTCTGACTTTAGAGCTCTATTTATAATTAGTATTATAGGAACCTATAGTTACTCCTGCCGAGGACTATAGAGCTAAAGGAAGCCGCTGACTACTCTCACGCAGGATTGGCTGGTCTGACTTTAGAGCTCTATTTATAATTAGTATTATAGGAACCTATAGTTACTCCTGCCGAGGACTATAGAGCTAAAGGAAGCCGCTGACTACTCTCACGCAGGATTGGCTGGTCTGACTTTAGAGCTCTATTTATAATTAGTATTATAGGAACCTATAGTTACTCCTGCCGAGGACTATAGAGCTAAAGGAAGCCGCTGACTACTCTCACGCAGGATTGGCTGGTCTGACTTTAGAGCTCTATTTATAATTAGTATTATAGGAACCTATAGTTACTCCTGCCGAGGACTATAGAGCTAAAGGAAGCCGCTGACTACTCTCACGCAGGATTGGCTGGTCTGACTTTAGAGCTCTATTTATAATTAGTATTATAGGAACCTATAGTTACTCCTGCCGAGGACTATAGAGCTAAAGGAAGCCGCTGACTACTCTCACGCAGGATTGGCTGGTCTTACTTTAGAGCTCTATTTATAATTAACATTATAGGAACCTATAGTACCTCCTGCCAAGGTGCTATAGAGCTAAAGTAAGTCGCCGACTTTCTCATGAAAGATTAGCTTGACTAAAACTTTAGAGTTACCTAATTCTAATCTCACCTATTATTAAGAATTAACACCATACTAGTATTCCGTAGTTTAATGCTACGAAGGTTATCCGACCAGTAAATCCGAAGTACAATACCGAAGTCCCTTAGTTAGTTTATTTAAACGTGGTTCCCTTTTTACTCTTTACCATCCTAAATCTTAAACAAGTCGTTATCCATCGTCCGAGTCACCTTTGGTAAGTGAACACGATATTAAATCTATAATTCTCTCCTCCCCTAAGAATTCATGTATTCATCTGTATCATTTGTTCTCACTTTCAATAAACACTGTCGTATTCCCATTATCTAGATATATTTACTCGGGTTACTCCCCGACGGACCCTAATCCCTAGATCCTCTGAAGTCAGAGAACACTTCACGACACTATTCAGCTCCCCCTTTTCGTGCTGTTCGTTCAAACGGTTCAAACTCGCCGCGCATCTCGGCTCTTTCCGAGGCAAGCCGAGTCGCTTCTACACTAGCGCCGCCATCCGGGGTCTTTTTTTCCGAGCGAGCAGCCTCCCATAAGCGCTGAGTCTCTGAGTCTATATACTCAATGGCAGCAGCACACTTCATACGAGCAAGCGCGCGGGCTGGAGCGAATGCAGCCCGAGCTAGCTACCATTCTATACGGTAAAGCCGGGAGACTCGCGGAGCTACGAAGTTTGCCAAGGTCACACTCTGCTTGCTTGTTTCGCGATGCTATAACGAATCTTCGGGCTGCTCGCAAGGCAGCTCACTGCAGCTCGATTGGGTGTCTCCGACCGGGAGTCCCCGGCTGACGAATTAACTAGCTGGAGCGATAACGCTCCACGGCCCGCCATGTTATCGTCACCTCTGTTCCTTCCGAACACTAACATTAAACCAAAATATTGCCATAAAAAACAATTGGACGAATTTTCGATTATTTGAAGGGGGGGGGGGATACATGCATTGTAAACTATATATTTTTTTTAGCAGACCCTCCCAAAACAACCGCCACGAGCCGCTACTGAGAGTAAGTAATGCTACTTACTTACTCAACACCCGCACCCTGCAATATTTCGTGTCCCCCATAAGCCACCATATTAATTGACTTGGAATTTCGACTGAAACACTAAATCGCGAATATCTCTTTCAAATTCATTTTTTTTTTGGAAAAGACTCCTCTATATAAAAGAAGTGAATTAATAAGGGCTATCTACTGATATGCACTTTTAAACTTTCCCGTTATCACAACACCAAAAAAAGGTGAAAATGATATTTTATTTTATATTTTCCGAATTTTCAGATCGATTTTCTGTAAATTATAATAGAATCTGACAAACTACTGTGCGGATGCACCTTCCAAATTTCAGCTCGATCGAAGTTATTACTGATAAAGTTTTTTTGTGGCCTAATTTTCCGAACGAGTTTTCCGACAAATTAATTTTACGTAAAACCACTGATTTTGTACTCTCAGTTAAAATTTCTTTCAATTACGTTCATTGGTTTAGAAGAAGTTTTCGTAAAATCGAGATAATCGTCAAGTCGATGGTTAGTAAATGGGAGTAACTATATAGGCTTGATTCAAGTTTGGTACCGTAAATTTTTTTTAATTTTTATAATTATAAATTTCAAAATCGGTAAACTGTTATGGTCTGCTATCTATGTTAACAATTTGAAACAAATCTAACGTTAATTTCTCTTTTTACTGCAATTTCAAAT
Organism: Nemurella pictetii; assembly: GCA_921293315.2. NCBI lineage: Eukaryota > Metazoa > Arthropoda > Insecta > Plecoptera > Nemouridae > Nemurella > Nemurella pictetii. The sequence goes on along the minus strand of OV121118.1, from coordinate 5,077,930 downwards.
TTTTCCGGTACTTTGAAATGTTACAACTTTTGAAAATTCAACTTCTCAAGAAAAAGCTACTTATAAAATATAAAAGATGCACAATCATTTCGGCTATCCGTAAATATATAGTTCGATATCCGGCAAATGTCCCCCAGCCCGAACTTTGCAATTTTTCTGTACTCCCATAAGCCACCATGTTAAACCGAACCGCCTTTTATTCCTAATTTATTCTCGCCCACTAGAATTGGACATAGCCGAAATCAAGACTAGACTTCCTTCACCTACGTCCACCGACCGGAATCTCCGACTTGCCTCGGTAACATTCGTAGTCCCATAAGACCAATGCTATTTGACTTGGCCAATTTGATACTTTCGGCCGGTTTTTTTTTCAGTCAGTTTTTTTTCGGCGAGTTTTTTTTCCGACGGTTTGTTTGTATTGAACGGCTAATAACATTCTCACACCACCGCCTCCGTACAGTCACGTACAACACTGAAAACCGTCCACTAGAAATTTATACAAGAGTCCCGAGGAAGGTTGGCTTGAAAAATAGTGTAGGTAAGTTGGGTTAACGCCATGCTGTATGCCATGTGCTTTCTGAACCTATACCTCGTTATGATAAACCTGTTTTCCTTATCAGGAATGCCTGCCCAGTGAAATGAGGATCGACCAAGCTCACAAATATGATATCTCATTCTCGTGAGTCTTGCACACCATTTCAGCACCCCCCAATGGCCTATAACTCTTAATTTTGAAGATGCAGAAATAATGCGAAAACTTCCTGCGTCTTCTCTTTACAGCAAACACGTTTATCTCATCACTTCCTCAGTATTCTGGAAAAAGTTTGTTTCCATGGCACGATTTAATTTTCTCTCCTTTTAATTGCTTATCTTATCTTTGGATCAAGTTAATGGTTGGCTCCGAGACTCGACCTTTTTGATGCTACCTTGTCCAGGCGGGTCGGATATATTATATCAAGTACGGGAGATTAGATAACAAACGACGTCGATTATTACGATGCAGTGAAGGAAATTCAAACGGTTGCAATTTTTAGTATTTTTGTCATCGAATAAATGTTTTTTAACTATTAATAGGTATCAAAAGAAAATATCCGTGTAGTTGCAGCAAGGATATTGAAATTCGTCCAAACTGTCTAAGTCTTCCCCGGCAACTCTGTGACAAATGCTGGAGCTCGATCATGGCCAAAACGGCTACTCTGGTAAACGAAAAGTCGCAAAGCACGGTTGATATGATTTGTTAAAAGTTCCACTGATAAGAAAACTGGTTTTCCATCATTAGGCAGTCTCCCAAGCAAGTGGTTTCATATGCCATGTGCTCAGCCTGTACCTGGCCTGTACCATAGAGTAAAGAATGATTCTTTACTCTATGCCTGTACCTATACTTTTTTCAAGCAAGCCGAAATTGGGACTTGTAAAAATATCAGGTGGACGGTTTTCAGTGTCCAGAAGTGTACATAAATATGAAATTCCGTCAGTCTTATTTTCGGTCACTTTTTATTTTCAGTCTCTTTTTTTCGGTCACTTTTGTTTTCGGTCAGCTGTCGGTGAATTTCAGTATAGGAATTTGAACAGGAGCGTCACTTCAAACCGACCGGCGTCTTAACCAATACAATTGATTGATTGATTGATTTATTGTAATTAGTTACCTTGTTTACACATGGTTTACAGACAGGGATACTTATAATGATCTTATATATTTCGGCAACATATCAGAGATGAACTAAATAACTAAACGTAATAATTAACATAATAAGTAATAATTAAGTACTAGGAGGAGGCTAGCAAATAGGACATTTTGACCTGTCAAGATGCGATCTGCATATTAAGAACTTTACTTTCTGTTATGTAAAGTATACAGTGCCCAGCCCAGTGGTAACCAAGGAGTCGAGAGGTGTACAAGGTCGGGGTGATAGACCTCATCGGGAGGTTACCACCACCCCCAATGTGTTCCGACAGTGAAGGGGATCCCCTGGCCATCACAATCATATACGGGGCTAAAAATACCATGGGCAAATTTGTAAACTTGCAAAAACTTGTTACTTCAACAATTTCATAAGTAATTATTGTCTGTGACGATATTTTACTGTTTTAGAAAATTTTATTCAATTATATAAGGTGTGATCTTAAGCCATTTAATTTCAATAATGATTTAATTTATTTTCTACACACTAAAAATAAATAAATCCGGAATTTCCCGCCATAGCAGTTAGCAGTAGCACCGAGATGAATGCTTGCAAGAACATGCACGGGGTAACGAAGGCGGTAAATACGACGGTTTCTTCGGTCTGCGATTGCGCACGCTGCTGTAGCCGGCAAATTACGTCATGCGAGGCAAGCACCTTCATCCTCTCACAACGCATCTAGTCGCGCCTCGCGTCGTGTATCGTCGCTGTCAGTGCTCTTATCGTGGCCGGTGCAGTTTCAGGGTGCAGCTAGTAAAGTACTAGGAGCTGCTAAATACAGGTGAGTCACTAACCAATTGTAATAAACTCACTTGAATATTACGCAAACCGTTCCCAGATCTTCTTTTAGGAACACTTTGACATAAGCCCAGCACCCCGGCTGCGAAGTACAAACTTGCTATCGGGTCTTGCTATCTACTCTCCCCTCAGCCACAACGGTGTGTTTGTTACAGCACTTACAGCTTCGCTACTTGCAGAGAATATCAGCCAAAGACATCAGCTATCTTGCCCGCGGTGTCCCTGACCCCGACAACAGAAAAGGGGGTAGCGGGCAACCTGTTGCACAATTTCCGGCACTATTTGTTCATATTTTGTCGGTATACTACCTATCCTTGAGGATTCTGGGAATATGACCATTACGCCGGGGTCGTACAAACAAACCATCCGTCTGCGACTACTTCATATTATTATAGAATAGATTATAGAAGATTCGTCATGATGAGCGTAGATGGCTGTTTATAATCTACAAGATAAGATTATTACAGGATGTGTTCTTCAGCAGGATAGCTTGGCTGTTATGAGTACTACTCCATGATAGTGATGATGGTTTTACATTCGACAATCTCTCGACTTGCCATACAGACCAACGTATAGCTACACGTCTCCAGAAAATATGAAAACTTGAAATAACAGTATCATTTTTTGTACCCCATACCGAAAATTTTTACTGTGGATAATTATTTTCAATTCTACAGACGGGGCCCCAAAAATGTTTCAACTTCAAGTTTCAAAAAATGTGCATCAATGTGCATCAAATGTGCATCAAATGTGCATCAAATGTGCATCAAATGTGCATCAAATGTGCAACCTGACCCACACATCCGGCGCTATGTGCCTAAACATTTGATTTGTTCAGAATTCATGTTTTTTGTAGCAATATTACGAAACATTTGCACCAATAACGCAAAACCATGCCCTAGAGATGGGATTTTCGGTTTTCCGTCGGCCCGGCCCGACCCCGGCCCGACTAGTCCCGAGTCCGGCCCGAAGCCCGACGGACCTTCATTCCCGGCCCGACGTTTTTTTCCCAAAATTTACATCTGTCGAAACTGTCCGAAAGTCCTGAATCTGTCCGAAAGTCCGAAACTGTCCGAAGGTCCGAAACTGTCCGAAACCACACTTGCTGCCAGCAATCTCCAGCAATACAATCCAATCCAGCAGTCTAATCCATAGAGTATTTTTTGTCCTGGTCCCGGTATTCCCAAAAAGAAGTATGCTTCAAACAAAGAAAATCTAGAGCTCATTCACAGCACAGCAGAGATGCAATAAATCCTGATTAGGCAGCTCTCTCTATCTATTCGTGCTGCACATATCACATTATCACATGGAAAACTACACTAGCAAGTTGCAGTTACTGCATCCCGGTCGGCTCTCGGGTGAACATCGTATAAAATTTAGCCATGGAGTGGAAGGCATTCGCAAGAGAGGCAAACATTTATTTTAGATTATTTTAGAAAACCAAAAAAAAACAATATAGCTCGCGTGACAAATTCTACTCTAATTTCCGAATCCTTCAAAATGCCGGCCGGCTGGCTGGCATCAGCCACAGTCTGCAATTCTCATGTCGAAAATTCCTCGAACTCATGAAGGACCAAAGCCTCGCTGGGCTGCGTGAGATCGGGCTAACAAGCACATAGCATGCATGTGATACGTAGAAGTAGTATGGCTGTTCGGGAATTAGCTTCGACTGCAAAACGAGGGATATAATGTTGTTTACAGAAGTTAGCTGCGAGTAAAAAATATCAACTCAAAAGAAACATGGCAGTTTATTTAACGAAATGATGATATAATCCCAATTTAATTAATAAAAGTGGGTCTCGGTCAGAAAAAAATATCAGTAAAGCAATAAGATGTTAGACGGAAAAGGGAATTACAAGTGCACGGGCCACTCATCGACAGTCTGATGGGCCGACAGCCCGAACCGGCTCAACGTATCGGATTCAAAATCCGGCCCGGCCCGAGGCCCGAAAGTTGAAAAATATCCGGCCCGACCCGAAAGTCGGGCCAGACCCGGGCTGGGCTTTCGGGCCGTTAGGACTTTTTCCCCATCTCTACGGCAATGCCCATGTAGAAATACGGAAAACCGCGAGACGAGATGAGATTTCTATTATCATTTTTCATGATTATTTGATCATATCTTCAAGAGTCACTATCTTTGAAAGACTTCGGGATCCCGATTACTGGTTAGTAAATCAGTATAGGCACACGTTTTTCCCAAGGGCAGCGATAAGTGGATCGCAACAAATCGCGGCTTAAACTTCAAGAGCGCTCACTGTTTTCCGCAGATATGGGACATGTTTTATGGGAGCCAATGTGAGCTACGATACGAGTCTTTCTCAGAATAAGTGCTTTCCGAGAAATGACTGAAATTTTCTGTCGCGAAATATTCTCGGCGTTTAGTTCAGTGAATGAAGCAATCAGCAAGCAGAAAGCAGCAAAGCAAGTAGCAAGCAGCAAGTAGCAAGCAGCAATCAGCGAGCAGCAAGCAGTGAGTAGTGAGCAGCAAGCAGCAATCAGCGAGCAGCAAGCAGTGAGTAGCAAGCAGTGAGCAGCAAGCAGCAAGCAGCAATCAAAAAGCAGAAAGCAGCCTAACAGCAACAAGAACAACAATAATACTGTGTTTCCAGGAAATGGCCGGTGCCGAGGGCGCTCCACAGGTAGACCTGGGGGCCGAGGGCGATCCGGGCGAGGGCGATGGCGAAGACAGGTTGCAGCTGATGACTCTGGTGGAGATGTTCCCCCACTTGTCGGTGCACCAACTGCACCGCCACTGCCTGATGTTCCCCGCCAGGACCGACATAAACTTCATCGTCGACTCGCTCATGAACGCCGTGCCAGATGACGACTCCCCGCCCAAGACCCCTTTCCAGCAGGAGGAAGCCACGCCCCCGCCGCGCGAAGCCACGCCCCCGCCGCGCGAAGCCACGCCCCCGCCGCGTAAAGCCCGGCCCTCGCGAAGCAAGGTGGCTCCGCTAGCGCCGGGGAAGGTGCTGCGCAAGAACGTCTGCTTCGTGGTGCACCGACCCGATGTCGTGTTCCGACCTCGCAGAACACGGCGGGCGGCGGGCTCGGCGCCCCCGAAGCCGGCCCCGCGCTCTCTGCTCCCCAAGCCACAGGTGGGTCTGCGCAATGTCTGCGGGTGGTCTTATGTTAACAAACCACTCGGCAATTCACTGCAAGGCGAAGGCCGACTGCCGCACGGGATTGTGGCTGTCGGCAAGAAGGACCCACATTGCCGATTCCAGGGCCAATGAGGGAAAATGTAAAAATATTATCCTCAAATTACTCAACTTACCCAACTTACCAGTTACCCAACATCTGTAATGAATGTGATCTATTCAGAAGCAATGACAGAAATAGGAAGTACTGGTTTCAAAGTGCTAGCAAGGCAACTGGTTATTTGAAAAATAAATTACACCCCAAATACACATTTTAAATTGACCAAAGTGCAAAGTTCAAATCCGTTGCTATTTTCTAATGTATTCTTCCGCTCCGGTACTCGATTCCCAGCCTCCAGCCATCGCGACCGTTGCTCCGACTGCCGAGCCGGCTGTCCCAATGGAAGCACCGGCGCTGCTCCAGGTAGAAGAGGGAAGGGAGGAAGAGGTGCTAGCGCCGCTGCTTCGTCTGGCCGAGATGTTCCCGGAAGCGACGGTGGAAGCGCTGGAAAAGCTCTGTGCCGATCACCCGGACCATTCCATTGATCAGCTGGCCGACGAGTTCCTGACGCGGCAGGAGGCTCAGGTACCTTTCTAAGCTGCGATGAAACGCGATGTGAGTGTGTCACGTGCGGAGGTCATTCAGTTTCTTGTGCAGGAAGCTGCAGACCTTCCCGACCTGCAATTTAGTGTGGCTGACGATGAATGCTATGCGGAATTTGATGTCCAAGAGCCCGTTTTCTTGGAAGACGTCATCCCTGAGGAGCCAGAAGACCTGCAGATGCTGGAAAGGTACTCAAACTCCGATTCGCTTACATTTAGAGTTGGCGTTATCTTTTATGACGTTATGGCTCTGCACACGCTTGCCCCAGCTGCATAGGGTGCAAGGCTGACATGATAACCTGTAGTGTTTGGTACCTCAATGGCACCTCCACATGAGTACCTCAGCCATGAGCCATGTCTATTGTGTCTAATGTTGTTACTATAAGGAAAGGGTGGATTGGATAAGGCTTATCATTTTCTATGAGGTGTCCTAAAACCTATCAATATCATGGTTATTAAGTTAACATAATTTTAATAATGGTTGCAGGTAAAAATGTACAATGCAGATGGTGATGGAATAATAATGTGACTCAGTAGCGTGCGGTGGCTTTTTTACTAGGCATGCTCTAAGGGGGTGTGAGGGGAGGGGAGGGGGGAGGGAAGAGGGACTTAGAGCCATAGTTTTTTCATTTTGAATTCAATTCGATTTGATGTTCCATGAAATACTGTCACTGATGCCAAAAGTGATTTGAGCAGTCGTATGTGGTCGTAGCTACCGATTTGCTTAAGTAATTGCAAGTGATGATCTCTGTTGAAAGACGTGCCCTACGAAACCTAGACTCGATTTTTGCTTAGTGTCGGGCAGACTGAGTTGGTGAGTCGCTTCAAAACATCGCGATTATGCTAGACAATTGCTCGACCCGATTCTTTATCGTTTGAGTGGATAGTGGAGCGCTCTGTGCGTACTTCTATAAACTCTCAAGAATATCTGTGCTTGCTCTCAGGCCAGCCGCTTGATATCAGGCTACCCGCAAGTCGCAACGCACAAGCTCGCATGGGAGTGAGCTTCCCTCCTCCACGCCTAAACTTTTGCGCCCAACGGTAACACAGCTTCCCATATAAATGGCGCCACTCTGAAGTGACTCGCGAGTCGCGTATAATATACTCCAACCTAAAAGCATTTACCTATAAAAACTATAAACTTTGTTCAAAAAACCATGAAAAAGATCCTATACAGATACTATAAAAATTAATATAAAATAGATAAAAGGACATGCACGTGAATCCTCACCATGGGCATTCTGGGCATGCCCTGACCGCACGCCCCTGATTTGACTCCATCTAATGAAGGCTAGATTGTTTCTCCCGGTAGCCAGCTCTGTGCTTCTGCTTGCGTTCTCACAGGAGTCGGGTCTAACAAAGATCGAAGGTTTGAAAATTGCAGTGTCAGTGCTTTAGATGTGTTGATGCTTGCTGCCAGTTAATGTTGCAGAATACAACGATTCTTAAATTTATTATATCATTATTCATAAATCAAATAACATTTTTTGGTGTATTTTTTGGATTTAATTTTGGGTTTTTTATGAGGGTTAGATTTGTTGTTAATTCTTCTGTTAATTGATTATCTGTTTTATCTGGGACTTAAGTTTAGGCCCCTGATAAGTTAGGCAGCATAGCTTTGCTAAACAGTGGGAAAGGTAGCAGGGGAAGTTAGCTTAATGCATTCAATTTCCCAATTAAATAGTATTTCAGAGTAGAGTAAAATATTTCTCGGAAAAACATTATGTTTGCTAAGGTAAAAAGGCACCAGTCTTAAGAAAGTAAGAATAATATCTAGTTATAACTTTGTTGCAATGCAAGTTGTCCTGTGACTGAACGAGACGAACGTTGCACACAGATATCAGCACCTGCTGGCGCTGCTTCCAAACGCCGACCCCGACTTCCTGCGAGAAAAAGCGCAGCTACTGACGGAGCCGACGCTGCAAGACTTTGTGGCGGAAGCTATGGAGTCGGGCGCCTACCCCACGCTGGCCGAGTACGAGGTGCGCGAACGCCGGCGCTACCGCAAGGACAAGTACAGCCAGCGCTTCAGAGCAGGTGCTTTCCTGGATGCCTTCCCGGACCCCGGCGCTCACTTCGACTCGGTATGGATCAGCGGCGCACACTTACAATCTTGGCAGCCTATCCCGACATCCTATCCGAACCTATTCCGACCTATCCCGATCTATCCCGGCCTCCGTCATCCCAACCTATCCCAACCTATCCCAACCTATCCCAACCCTTATCCCAACCTATCCCAACCAATCCCAACCTATCCCGAACTATCCCAACCTATCCCGACCTATCCTGACCTATCCCAACCTATCTAAACCTCATATCCCGACCTATGATGGTTAAGGAGCATATGAGCAAATCAAACTTGCATTCAACTGTGTGCAGAAAGTTAATCTCATTTTTTTGTGTGTTTTCTGGCTGTCTGTGATTATAATATTGAACAATTGCATTTTATAAATCCTTGGTTAATATGCTATCGCCCGGTATCATTCCAAGAACGTTGACTCACAACGCAACGCCGGAGCCCGATCGTTGATCGTTAAAAGCCTCCAAAGAAAATATTAGTTTAGTCTAATCTGACAGCTGACTTAAAACAAAAATCCACCGCCACTTAACTCGACTAACCATTGAAATCCTGCAGGCTGCAGAGAGAATGAATCTTATTTTATTCGTTCTCCCTTACGTGAAGCTTAGACGTAGTGTCATGAAGTTGCCTTCATTCCTTATTTAATACATTGATTTATACACTTATTGCTTTCGAACAGTGCATTCAGGACAACTACCCTTCTCTACGCATTACTGCACCTTCATAAACTTTCACCACTGTTACATTTCCATGACGCAAGGTTGACACTAAGACCATCTTCTCTTGTTCATCCTATCTTATTGTCAACGCTTGTAGAAGGAGACGATTTTTGGAAAGACTATCAATGTGATCCTCAATCTCACCCTTAAAAATATCTAACAATTGCTCGGACGCAACACTTTCAATCCGAACTAACAATCGCTCGAACGCAATTCTCAAACTTTTACCGAATTCCTCCAATTCGTCGCGCTTTCTGCCACTTACAAGATGTCACTCAATATTGACAACCCATTCAGCATTGTATAACATTACGAAGGCTCTCGGCCTCCGTCCTCGACGCCACCAAGTGACGCTACCCCGAGGGCAGACGCTGACCACCTGAGTAACAGTCACCTAAATAGTCTTCGCACCCCCGACTCGCTCTTATTCCTGGACTTCTCGTCGACCGAGCAGGCGCTTGTAAATAGTCTCTTTCTAAATTATCGAATTCTCAATGCAACATGTTTATTTTACCAAGTGCTAAACAATAAATTACATATCTGTGCTTTAATATTTAGTGCATTCGTATTCACTTATTCGCTCACGAGCTACACCGGATTAATGGTAAGTGGAACCGGAAAGACCGCGACCTGGGACCACCGAGCGACTCAAGCTCAAAGCGTAAAGCTTAAGTTATTAAGTTTGTTGTGAACGCTCTTATCTACATGTGTGCTAAATATTTTACGTTATTGTCTAAGTTGGCATAAGTTGGTTGTGAATGGACCTTAACACCCATGAGCCGCCACTGACAAGACGGCCAACGCGATTGTTGCAGATGAAGGCCGTGGATGCCGCGCTGGGGCTGGTATTCCTCACCCGGCGCTACCAGCAGGAAGCGCCGGCAGCGCTGCAGGTGGCGCTGGATGGCAGCGCCGGCAACCTGAGCCGGGCCTGCGTCGAGCTGGGCGCCGGCCAATCCTGCGACGGCAAGCTCGACGAATTCCTCGACGACGAGCCGTTGCTGCAACAGGTGATGCTGCAGTAGATGCAGTAGATGCAGTAGATGCAGTAGATGCAGTAGATGCAGTAGATGCAGTAGATGCAGTATATGCAGTAGCTGCAGAAGTTGCAGTGGCATAAAAAAAGTAAATGGCGTAAACACTGACGTAGTAGTCACGGGCTCCGCTGCTAGTTATCATATTATGAAAGGAAAATTTGCATGTTTGCAACTCCCCATATCCATGAGGCATGAGGCATGAGGCATGAGGCATGAGGCATGACTTCTAGAAAATGCTAGTGATGTAAATAAGAGCATAAGGGATATTAAAAGTTTGATGCTGTCTTTTCAGATAGCGTTCATCGAGCACCGAGCAGAGTTGGAGCTGATTCTTCAACGTCGTGCCGAAGCAAAGAAGAGGGCGCTCGATAAGGTACCACTGACCACGTTTACGAGGATAACCACAACTAACCACAGAAATATGATAACCACAATAAACACAATTCTCTGTCCAACCACTAACTTGTTACGATTTATGAGTAACGAGAAAAGTAAATCTTCAATTTTAAGCCCCTACAGATTTAAAAAAAATTACTTTTTTTACTGATTATTAGAAACGAAATATCAATTCCAAAATTTGCATCCGTACCGGGACTCGAACCCGGATCTTTGTCTATCCGGGACACTGCACTAACCAATTGTGCTATACGGACGACCAACTGTGGAATTGATATTAAGTTTATTTGAGTTGTTGGGCTCCATGGAGATAGATTCAGGACTATGAGTGACCATAGAAGGCGCTGAATCTAGTGACGCTATGCTGCGATCACACACCAACAAACTCGACTAACCCCAATTATGACGTTGGGTACGCTTGTATTAGTGTGAATTTAATCCTTAATGCAAATACTCGTTGCATGGACGGTAGATGATGATTATTAGAAACGAAATATCAATTCCAAAATTTGCATCCGTACCGGGACTCGAACCCGGATCTTTGTCTATCCGGGACACTGCACTAACCAATTGTGCTATACGGACGACCAACTGTGGAATTGATATTAAGTTTATTTGAGTTGTTGGGCTCCATGGAGATAGATTCAGGACTATGAGTGACCATAGAAGGCGCTGAATCTAGTGACGCTATGCTGCGATCACACACCAACAAACTCGACTAACCCCAATTATGACGTTGGGTACGCTTGTATTAGTGTGAATTTAATCCTTAATGCAAATACTCGTTGCATGGACGGTAGATGATGATTATTAGAAACGAAATATCAATTCCAAAATTTGCATCCGTACCGGGACTCGAACCCGGATCTTTGTCTATCCGGGACACTGCACTAACCAATTGTGCTATACGGACGACCAACTGTGGAATTGATATTAAGTTTATTTGAGTTGTTGGGCTCCATGGAGATAGATTCAGGACTATGAGTGACCATAGAAGGCGCTGAATCTAGTGACGCTATGCTGCGATCACACACCAACAAACTCGACTAACCCCAATTATGACGTTGGGTACGCTTGTATTAGTGTGAATTTAATCCTTAATGCAAATACTCGTTGCATGGACGGTAGATGATGATTATTAGAAACGAAATATCAATTCCAAAATTTGCATCCGTACCGGGACTCGAACCCGGATCTTTGTCTATCCGGGACACTGCACTAACCAATTGTGCTATACGGACGACCAACTGTGGAATTGATATTAAGTTTATTTGAGTTGTTGGGCTCCATGGAGATAGATTCAGGACTATGAATATAACTTTTATATAACTTTTTTTACTCTTCAGACCAGAAGCCAAAACCATTTTTTAAGAAAATTTCTGAGAACCTTTGAAATCTCTGGTCACCTGCCACGTTTTTAAAACAAATTTGTAAATTAGTTTTTATGTAAATCGGCTTTACAACAATTTTGGGTTGTTCAACATCACATTTCTCACTTCCTCCAAACTTCTGTATAAAATTTGACCAAATTTACCAGATACATTGCGCCATTGTGCCACATACTGACGGTAAAATTTCAATGTTGTTTATGTAGCACTTTTCTTAGAAATTACGCTTTGCTATCATGACTTAGTTTTTTTGCAGTTTTTAACAACTAAATCTATTTTAGCTTTGAGCAATGACTACTGATAGTGATGAGTGTTGACAAAATTTAAAGTGTCCATTTCAAATCTTTAAAAGGAAATATTATTTGTTGTTTTGAAGCAAATTGAAAAAACAAATCCTTCAAATCAATTTTTACAAACCTTTGTTATTGCGCCCAAATTCGCAAACAATTAACAATCATCAATCAGCTGTCGGGACAAGAGATCACTGATCAGTCAGTCAAGTCGAAGTTTTTTTTGATAACTAACGTGCTAAGACGAGGAAAAGACACAAGTAAAGTCTTTGCGGCTTGTTTCAGGCTCGCAGCAAGCACGAGACTTTGACCTGCGGCTGCTGCTACGACGACGAGCTGCTCTTGAACGAAATGGCTGCTTGCAAGGACGGACACCTCTTCTGCAAGGCTTGCATTGTGAAGTGAGTTCCCACCCTCCACACCCTCCACCCACTGTCCTTCCATCTGCCTGCGTGTGTTCAGAAAACTACGTGACCGATTTTCTTCAAAAGCGTGGCAGATTTGCGGGCAGAGATTTGAAAGGTTCCTGAAAATCGGTGAAATCAGTGTTTGGTTAAAAACACACATAAAAAACGCAAACAATGACTGAAAAAATAAAATCGTAAAATAAAATAGTACCCAACTCAATTCAATGTGACTCAAATCAAAAGTTTTATTTCATTCAACAAAAAAATTGTGTAAAATACCGACTAAGAAAAGACACGTTGGTTATGACTTTATTTTCCTATCGTCTTAGGGTAAAAAGGTACACCAAAAATAATATTGGCTCTGCAATTCCGCCATGGAAGATGGGGAAAACTCAATCCAACTGGCTTCTCTGGTAGGTGTATGGGTAGGTGTATGGGTAGGTAGGTGTATAAGCTCCTTGGGTATAGGTATGATCTCATTTTTCCCTGATTGGAAAAGGTCTATTATTTGATAGGAATAATTATTGATGGTTAAAATCAGTTAATCTTTGCACGTTGTTAGTTTCCAGAAAAACTATTTAGTTGGGCTTGAGTTGAGACGGTTGATAAAGCAGGCAGCATTTGTTCGTCCAATCAGGTGGGTCGTGCGTTAAGCTTCTGAGTGTTTCAGTTCGGCGGAAGTGCGGATTGGCGAGGGCAAGTCGGACTTCCCCTGTCTCACTGACTGCACCGAAGAATTCAGCATGAAGACACTCAAGGTAGCTAGAGTTAAATTCTAGCTATACGCCATCGTAGCGGACCCAATGTCTTAATCGGGGTTAATCGAGTTGTTGGTGTGTGATTGCAGCATAGCGTCAGTAGATTCACCACCTTCTATAAGTTCACTCATAGTCCTGTTTCTATCTCCATGGAGCACAACAACTCAAATAAACTTGATGACCACTTGGCTGGTTGTCCAAGTAGCATATTAGGTAAGGCTTAACGCACGCAAGCTGAAAGATCCAGGTTTGACTCACAGTACGGATAAAATTTTGGAATGGATTATTTTTTTATAAGAAATAAATTGTCAGATTAACAAACTGCCTCCACATTATAAGTACTGGCACTAGTTTGTGTACGTATCTTGAACTTTTTATCAAATTAGTTTTTACTTTTTAGTACCCTATGTGAACTAACTTTCTTATTTAAGGGGTTTCACACCCACCTACAAACGGGGTTTTTATATGTTCTACGGTTTTATTATGCTAAACATAACTAACTAAAAATATTTAAAAAAATCTTTTGCAGAAAAATTGGTGGGGGGCTCGGAAAATGCGACGGATTCTTGTGTACATTCGAAAAGTCGCAAAATTAGAGATAGCGTGGCCGGGATTTTTTTCCTAGTGCATAATTGTAGTACTTTTGTGACGCAATTGTTTTTATCACTACAAGTATAATACAAACGGAAATAGGGAATTTTGAAAACTTGAAAAAGAGGTTCAAATTTAACATGATTTTAAACGGACTGCCAGTAGGAAACAATGAGATATTCGCGATTTTAAAATAATGGGGTCAGGAGGCCGGAACCATGCAGATTCCAAATATGTAAGTTTCATCCTGATCGGTCAATAAATGTAGATTTCCTAAAGTACACAAGCACCGGTTGCGCGAAGCAAATTTTTGTAAGATTCCAAGACGCGATCTTTGCCTGGCACTATGCATTGCCTACATACAGGCGTCAATTCTTCATCGCTAGCAGCCAGCTACAGCGACCTTTGAAAGTTTCATGCACCAAAAGTATATCGGCGCGAGAGTTTATCTCAGTCATAAGCCTCTAGTTTATATTTTTGTTCTAAGCTGAAATGAAATGATTTACGAGCACTGTGATAAAAAGTCTCGCCTTCCAAGCTCCTGACGTATTTTAGAATGTGACAAGACTTTGACGAACTCGTTCTTGTTTTTGGAGTATTCGAGCGCTGCGCTTGCCAATAGTGGTATAGCTCACCTGCTGCCGTAGTTATCATTAATAATTAACAATAAATTCTTGGTAAATTGACGGATTGACCGATTGGGCGCCTTAGCCTCTTTGGGTTGTCGCTATTGTAGCCTTATTGAAACAGTGGGTTTGATCACACGGAAGCACACGGAAGCACTAATAAGCACGGGTTATAAATCAATGGTTTCGAATATTAGCTCATTACTGATTGATATGGAGGCTGGACCTTACGCACTCTGCTGATATCTACATCGATTCGATCTTTTGGTTTGTGATGTTCGAAATCCCTGTCGACTTCCCACGGCCGTGGCCCAGGGCTACCTGTATCCTCAGGATCGCTTCGACGGGGCACATCTAGCACTTGGCATATCTTTCTACCCCACTGAAAGCCCAACCCCTAGCCCGACCACATGGCATAATATGACACAAAGCCAAGCATGCAAGTCACAGTACTCTTCGCAGCTCGAAGTTCGGTTTATCGCTGCTCACTTGTCGTTCAGCAAACACGTTGTTTTGTGTCTTTGTGTCCTTCTGACAGTATATAGCATTTTGTGTCAGCTTTATTTTTTCAATTTTTGAAAGTGAATCAAGTATACCTACAGTGGTACATCATTACAAAATGGGTCCTAAACGACCATTAGCAAGGGCCAGCAGACCTAGGAAGACAACGAAGCGCGCCAAACTCACCACTAAATTACATGCGCGTGAGAAGGCAAATTGCGTCCGTCAAACTTCACTTGAAAAGTTCGTTCAAAAAGGAAGTCTCAATTACACATCCACACCCTTGCAATGATACTTTCTAATGAATCGTTATCAATAAATCGATCGATTTTCGGATTGGCAACTATTTACCATTGACCAATTATTTCTGGGAATATTTTATTGCCTTGGCTTAGATTTGTGAAAGAACAACACTCCGCAGTACGATAAGAGGCTTATAACGACACGACATAAAACTCGTAAAAGTAAAGAAATAGATCAATGTAATATCCGCAATTATCATCCGATCACTGCGATTCAAATTGATCTACACTCTGTATGCTGCCACGAATCCAATGGTATCAATAGAATATTAGAATTCCCGATTTTGTGTGCCATTTTATGTCACTGGGACATGTTTTGAAATGAAGTGAAGAAATATTCCTTCTCGTGCGTTAATCCTTCTACTTGTGGTTGTGTGTATAAGAGTATTAGCTCATGACTAGACATTGTAACTTAAATGACTGCATGTGCATGGGGGGGTGGGGGGCATGGTGCAGGTGGCCAGAGCAGTTCGACTTCGATGTTTCGCCTTGTTTCGCGTAGAAATAATACGGGAGCGTGAGAAAAACACATCCTACTGGCTTCAGAGCGCTTGAGCGACTGATTTTAAAAGAGTACGCATTAAGAACATAGTGGAGTTGCCACGGGTGTGAATCCCGTTAACAAGATGATTCTGTGATAGCTTGTTCACTTCAAGCGTAAAAAAGTATAAAATATAAAAATACTTAAAAATAATATTCTTACCTAACTTTAATTGCATAGTGGATGCGAGTTATTTGAATGCCTCAGACAGCTCGGTCTTGAAACCACGCCCCTCGCTGCGATTGTTTGTCCAGACGCTGCTGGGCCGCGCGACCTTCAAGCGCATGCTGCAGCGACAGCAGTTTGCCGACGTCGCCGCCGCCGACATCCCCGGCCTCGAGTCCTGCCTAAACTGCGAGTTCAGCGCGGTTGCCGACCCAGAAGACGCGGTCTTCACGTGCCTCAACCCAGAATGCCTGCTGGTCACTTGCAGGTCAGTAGGGTGGCCGGCCCAGAATGCCTGCTGGTCACTTGCAGGTCAGTAGGGTGGCCGGCCCAGAATGCCTGCTGGTCACTTGCAGGTCAGTAGGGTGGCCGGCCCAGAATGCCTGCTGGTCACTTGCAGGTCAGTAGGGTGGCCGGCCCAGAATGCCTGCTGGTCACTTGCAGGTCAGTAGGGTGGCCGGCCCAGAATGCCTGCTGGTCACTTGCAGGTCAGTAGGGTGGCCGGCCCAGAATGCCTGCTGGTCACTTGCAGGTCAGCACCCTACCGGGCAGCGCTGCTAGAAGCATGTTTTTGCCAGGAAGCGTTCTGCCACCAAGCGCTGGCAGGAAGTGTGTTGTTGATTGATCGATTGATTATTGGTGATAACGACGCACTGTTTTGACAACTGGCCCTAATTGGCACTGGTCTAATGGCGTCGGTGAATGAAATGGTGATGATGGACCTAACCTAGCCTAGAAGGGAGGAGGGGAAACCCGATGCCGGCACGTAGCCTACTCCTGTTGAAAAGCACTGAGTGGACCACCGGCTTTACGTCCCTTCCGAAGGACGGTACAACTCGAACAACAGGATTCCTCCACTAATCTGTGCTGTCGAGAGGTTGATAAGCAAGGCTAGTGAAGTTGGCGTACTAACGTCAAACCCGGCAACCTCTCCCAAAAGTGTGTTAATCCAGGAAGTGTGTTGTTCCAGGAAGTGTGTTGTTCCAGGAAGCGCTGATAGAAAGTGTGTTGTTCCAGGCTGTGCAAGGCACCTGGACACGCGCCACTACGCTGCAACGAGCTGCCGGAGAAAGAGCTTCACACGAAGATTCGCATCCAGCTTGAAGATCGGATGACACAAGCTCTGCTCAGGCAAGCCTCCCTCCTTCCCATTTTGGTAAAATATCCTGAGGGAACTTCACTTCCCGTTCCGGTTAAAAGTATCAAATTTTATTTAATGGCATGATCTGCAAGTTTCTTGAAAGAAGTAAGTTTGGAGATACGAAAGATTTGTTTTTAACTGTGTTAAGTTGGACCAAGTAAATCAGGAGGCACGCCGACCCGGATCCAAGTATATCAGGAGGCACGCCGACCCGGATCCAAGTATATCAGGAGGCACGCCGACCCGGATCCAAGTATATCAGGAGGCACGCCGACCCGGATCCAAGTATATCAGGAGGCACGCCGACCCGGATCCAAGTATATCAGGAGGCACGCCGACCCGGATCCTTGTTTGATGATTATCCAGGCGTATCCCAGATGCCTAAGTCAAGTTTTTGTCAATACAGAGAATAAAGCCTAGGCTAGTTGATTTTTTAAAATCAGTTAGTTTAAAATTAGTTTTGCCTTGGTCCAAATTCTTCACAAAATTTTAAGCCGATAGCAATTTCAATATCAAGTGGTTGTGAATTCTTGCAATTTGCCAAGATTTCCTTTTGAAATGCTAAGATTTACCCAAAAATAGTCGGAAATGTAAATTCTTTTTAAACTCATCCGTTAAAGTGATTGCGAGGGTTAGTTGTAAATAAGGATTGAACAAGATGCTGTGCTGATGTGCTGACAGCGGTGGTCTGCCTGTCGTCCAACAGAGAGTGCTGGCAATGCAAGAAGAAGTTTGTCAAGACGGACGGCTGCAACAAGATGCAGTGCACGTGCGGAGCAATGATGTGCTACTTGTGTCGACAACCCGTCAAGGACTACTCACACTTCAACGGCCAGGGCGGGAGCGAGACGCATAAGTGAGTCCCGTCGGAGACCACTTCTAGTCGTGATTGATTGATTATTGGTGTTTTACGACGCACTGTTTTGACAACTGGCCCTGTGGCGCTGGTCTAATGGCGTCGGTGAATGAATGGGTGATGATGAACCTAACCTAGTCTAGAAGGGAGGAGGGGAAACCCGGTGCCGGCACGTAGCCTACTCCTGTTGAAAAGCACCGAGGGGACCACCGGCTTTACGTCCCTTCCGAAGGACGGTACAATTCGAACAACAGGATTCCTCCACTAATCCTTGCTGTCGAGAGGTTGATAAGCAAGGCGAGTAAAGTTAACTTCAAACCCTCCAACCTCTCTCCTGAACGGAACTGATCATGTGTATGATGGTCACCCATCAAACACCTGACTCAGCGCGATGTTGCTTAACTTCGGTGATCTCATGAGAACCGGTGTTTCTAGCATGCCAAACCGTTCAATCACTCTAGTCGTTTTCGTTCACAAGAAAACTCAAAGCATCAAACTAGACTAAGTTCTAAGTTCTAAGAAAGGGTCCAAGAAGGGTTACGAAAACCGTAACCGGATAACCGTCTACAGTATCCGGATATTATCCGGATAGCAAAAGGATCGCTGAACAGCCAAAAAAAAAAAAACGATATTGGAGAGCCAAGTTCCTACTACTTCCTACACAGACAGTACAATGAAATAATCAGATAATTTTTTACACGTCCGTGAGGTTTTCCTACATGCAGCCATGATGACTCACTAATTGACTCTGGTTAAGATGAAGACATTTGAGGGGCAGTTACTGAGTGTAGAGGGGGGGGGGGATATGCAGCAGACGCTCCTGCTTGCTCCTGCCAGCCGCTCGGGAGGTGGAGAAGCCAAGTTTGCCAAGTACTCTCCATGTCAAAAGCATTTTTTTTTTTCTATCCGGATAGTTAAAACTGTATCCGGATAATGCCGTAACCGTAACCGACTCGGTCAACCGGGTTACCGCCGGCATCCCTAAAGAAAGGTAAAGACTATGTAAATTGCCGGCGCGGCAATCTTTCTAATGTGGTTTGATGTTACGGCAGAATCCGCGTGAATCCG
Organism: Nemurella pictetii; assembly: GCA_921293315.2. NCBI lineage: Eukaryota > Metazoa > Arthropoda > Insecta > Plecoptera > Nemouridae > Nemurella > Nemurella pictetii. The sequence continues at coordinate 5,058,841 of OV121118.1, read as the reverse complement.
CAGAATCTTGGCGCAGTGGTTTGTTTTTTATAGTTCCCAGTGAGTGATGAAATATAAAATTTCTTCACTGCCTCGGTAATCAGTATACTCAACTGAAGAATAAAATTTGTCAATTCGTAACGACATTTATTCTTCTCTCTTTGTTGAGGGATGCCATGTTGAGTCTTTTAATGGCAGTAAAAAAAATAGTAGGGTTCAGGAATCTAAAAGAAAAGAAAATATCTAAAGTGTGTGCTATGGCATTGGTTGGCAGGTGCGAGCTGTTCTCAACCAATGAGAAGCTTCACGAACAGGCCGTCCGGGACGAAGCTATGAAAGCGCGTGCCGAGGTTGCTGCCGCCAACCCCAACCTCGAGTTGAAGTACGACCCCACGCTGGTGCTGCCGTGACCTGGAATTCACAGCCTCGAGTTGAAGTACGACCCCACGCTGGTGCTGCCGTGACCTCCTGGAATTCACAGCCTCGAGTTGAAGTACGACCCTACGCTGCTGCTGCCGTGACCTCCTGGAATTCACAGCCTCGAGGCTTCTAGCCATTCGACCACGCATCATGTTTGGCTTTTCTTATGTTTAATTTTAAAAAACTGGCGTCCGTTATTTAAATGTGTTTTGGTGTGTTGAGCTGATATTTTTACACCCGATATGGTGAATTCAGAAAAACATTGCTAGAGATTGTCATTTGATATTGTTGCTTGTAGTTTTGATTTTTTTTGCTTTGATTTGATTTCTTTGATTTGATATTGTAGCTTTGTTGAAATATCAGGTTGTTTTGGCAGTGTACTTATTTTATGCCCTTAGTGGCCAAATATTTGGAAGAAATTCGGCCAATGATTGAACCAAAGTCTATATTAATTTCATTTCTGGGTGGAGGTAAGAAACGGTTTCTTTTTGTTATTATACTGACCTCTATTTAGATATTCAATGTTCCTGCGGGGCAAATGCTTCACAATTCAGGTGTGCCAATGTTAAGGTGCCAATGGTGTGTTCAAGAATTGCTGGGATTTTATTATGATAGGTCGAAGAACTTCCAGATTTCTATGGACAGTTATATTATAGTAAAATAAGTGCATTTATGCGAGTCAAATGTGATTGTAACGAAGTAGAAAAGTGTTATTATTCTTTAGACTTGTGTCTTTTCCTAATACTAGCACGTTAGTTTTCAGAAAAAGTATTTTACAGGGAAATGAATGCTAATTGTCCCAAAAACTCAAACTTTTTCCGACATTTCGCAAAGCTCTGCTACCTGCTTTATCAAGGGTAATTAATTGGCACTCGAGTTCAGACCCAATTGATAATCAGGCAGCACAGCTTTGCAAAACGTCGAGAAAAGTTTGAGTTTTTGGGACTTCATTCATTATTCAGTTAAATAGTTTTTCTGAAAAGTAGAAAAGTGATTTTCGATAATCTACTTAACCTACTGCTAGACAATTTTAAGAACTTGTATAACAAGTATATTCCATTTATTTTGATGTGATTATTCCATGCCATGTTTCCTATTAATATTATTACTAAGTGGGTACATCTTGTGTCAGGAAATTGAGATAATGTTGATATTTGTAATTAATTAAACTTTACGGTGTCACGTGACACCGTATAGTCAATTATGAACCCATTCCATGGTCCTTCTTACCAAACGTTTTGGATTGGGTCAGCAAAGTGAGACTCAAGTTTGCCAGCAACAATCCTGCTCTTTGCTATTTAATTGCACTCAGGGGATTAGGTAGGGCTAGTGAACTTATAAATGAAATTTCATTCCTTACAGAAGAATAAGGTAGTAAACTAGTCGTGAAAGAGTCGTTCTGATGGCAAACAAGTCGTTTTGTGATAGTCGGGTAGTATTCGAGTCGCTAATGACGTCTAACAGTCGTGAAACGGTCGCTAAAAGATCACTTGAGACGTCGGAGACGACCGAATTGCGATGCAATGAAAAGGGTCGTGAAAGGGTCGCGAAAGATAGTTTAAATACAGACTCTAATTTTCAGCTATTGATATTTAATTTGCTATTATTATTCAAATCGTCTTCGAAAGGAAAATCGAAAGGAATAAGAAAATATGTAAATGCCTTATGAATCAATAAGCAGGTAATGTATGTGGCTATAGCGCTATAGTCTTTCCATATGGCTTGGTGGTAAATTCATTTAGTTGGTGAGCTGAAAAGTGACAGAGCATCTGGTTCTGCCAGATGCTGCAGCAAGCAGTTTTTTTACCATTTCAAAGAATCTTAAGGTCGTAAGGTCGTTAAGGTCGGTTAAGTCGTTTGGCTCGAAATGCGTTCAAATCCGAGTGCCTTTTGAGCGTTTCTCGTGAATTAGAGGGGCGAGGGTACGTCCTCGCCACTGAAATTTTAAAAAGTACGAAAGGTAAAAAACAAGTGTAATTCATATACTTTAAAAATATCGGGAACTGTGTCAAGTCTCGGCAGCCAACTGGTTAAGGTACGTGCTTGGTGACCCCAAGGTACCGGGATCGAATCCTGGCAAGGACGAGCTAAAGAGATGTTTTTTGCATTATTTGTGGGCGATTGTTCTTGACGTTAGAAACAAAAAGCCCTCGTTTTGGTAGTTTCGCTGTATAATTTTACGTCCCGCCCCAACACTCTAAGCTCTTGCACTCAGCTTGAGCAAACTGTTTGGTCCAAACGGCCACGAGTTGGCACAAATTTGGTAGACAACGCCATCTGGTAGATAAAATTGAACATATCTGACTTTTTATAATATTTTTAATTTCTACACCACCTTACCACAACATCGCAGATTTGCACGATAGATGTGAACACTTTTAATTAAAATTTAAGTTCCAAAATGATATATGTGCTATGGGATTTCAACCCGCGCCCAGTGGCGGCGCCAGAAATAAATGAGTAAGGGGGCAGAGCAGGGGCAAGCGAATAGGTGAAGGGGGCAATTTAAATACCCCCCCCCCCCCACGGGCCCACACATATCGAATTACCTGAAATTGGGCCACAAATTGCTTAAGAATTTTTATTGAATTTACTCACCTAAACGCTCTGACTAGTTGATTTTTCTATCGCTCAATCACGTTATGATCCATAAGGGATGAGGAGTTGTTGATTTATGCATTCCTTCATTATGCACCATCATCATATTCGCCTCCCGATTTACCTGATGCCAACTTTCCCTTCTTCCCATCATCACTTGCACTATGTCACTGATAAACCTGAACCACTTGCTTTTGATGTATTTTTCGCTTGCCTTTAAAGAGAGTGTCAACCAATACAATTATTGATGATCGCTTTTTGAATCCAGTATATGAAGTCATGACGGAAAACACGTCAATCTCACCTAATTTACATCTCGTCACTAAACAGGACCGAACCGCGCCAGCTATGACCTGTGACTGCAACGTAAAACACTTGCTCTCTGAATGCGAACTTGCCATACCACTCTTTCCCACGGAGTTATAAATTGTCGAAACTTTGGGGTGTCCCCGTCCCCCCAAGCCCGAATCCGAGAGATTATGGAAATAATAACAAATTGTAGCACGTATAGAAATAAATAGTCTTGAACTAAAAATGCTTATAAGCTTCTGGTTCTACGACTCTTGCATGACCAAGATTAACCATCAAAATGAAAAAACATTCTAATTACCGATTACGAGTTTTAATTGATACTGTTTGGTTCATCTTTCTCAGCAGATTGTATGATACTTTGAATCAAAGTTCTATTGTACTTATTGGTGATTCTGTGGCACTTTTCAATCGAGGAAAATAATTGATAGTGCGTCATGTTTTAGGCCGCTCTCATCAAGTTTACGAATAAACGAATGAATATTATCGAAAAAATCAGTAATTTTCATCAGATTTTTTTATTTCAACATTGCTTTGGAACTGTGAACAGAGACGAATCCAGAAGTATTGATAAAACTGCATGAAACACGGAATAGCATTGACTTCCTTTTCATTGGCTTTGTTATTTAACCAGGTGTCATGTCGGGTTGTGCAAGCATAATCTCCGAGAGTGTTTTTATTTCTCATGCTGTAAATGAGGCAGTAAAATTGGTAGATTATTTTCACTAAGTCTAATCCGTAAAAGCTGACAGCTTCATCACACGGAAAATTTTGCTGGTGAAGCGTTCCACGTAAAACCAGTTAGTTGCCCCTACAATAATCACTATATTTCTGAAAAACATTCAGTTGATATAGTTGAAAGAAATTCTAACTCGCAATGTGAAGTCTCGAGTCGATCGGGCGTCATACTTTGTTCACAAGAGATCTGTAATTCGGGACGTTTCAGCGGGGGGGCAAGCAGGGGGGCAAGCCAATTTTTGGGGGTGCACTTGCCCCCCCATGCACCCCCGTGGCGCCGCCACTGCCCGCGCCGCTGGAATACTAGCCAGGTGGGCTACTTGTTGCACCACACCACATGATGCTTGGTCACCTTGAATTCTCCATACTGATTGCACATGGTTGCATGTGCTTTTTTTAGGCGATTGACTTACATGTGTCTGATATCGCAGCCGACCAAGTCCTACACCTTTCAGTGTTGTTCAGTATCTATTCTGTATTTTGCCAGTGACATGCGTTAGTAGCTCCAGGTCTTTTCGGGACATGCAAAGACAGCCAAGATGTTAACTCGCCGTTAAATGGCTCAAATAAATCGAGAAATTATGCATTGTGAAATGGCACAAACCACTCAAGTAATCGGAAGGGTTGCAACCCTTGTAATCGTGACCAAAAAATGGTGAATTGTGGTGTTTTGCAATTGGCATGTTAATTCATGCCCCTCATCGACTTTCTTCAGAGAGAACGCAATTTTGCAGATGACAGTGATTGTTCGGTACCTAGGTGTCAGGGTTGTACATGGAATCAGGGTTAGACCTCATTAGGAGGTTACCACCTCCTCTTATTAGTTTTCTCACAAATGACATTTACATTTTTTAAACATTTAATTTCCAATCAAGACAGCACCTAGCCAAGAGTGCATTGGTGCAATGTTGGACCCAGCACAGAAGTATGAAATCTCCGATTTGATTATTAGATTTTATATATAGTCAAGTATATACCAATCAAAGTGATATTCCGTTTAAGTTTTATTTTTAAAAAAATCTGGGGCCATCAGATCGCACATTTTCTCTTTGCCGCAAAGCCTCTTGTGTGACGTCACCGCGAGCGCGTGCTACAGCACGCGCTCGGTTGCTCAGCCGCTTCCTGAGGCCTGCCGAGATAATTGTGACGTCAGAAACCCTCTAGACCTACTTCCAGTTTGGAAAAATATATTAATTAACTCTGCTAAATAACAAAGGAAGATAGGGAATCACAACCCAAATTGCTCTACCTGGCTATAGCAAGTGGATATCAGACGCAATTTTGTCAGAATTTTGATCAAATAGAATAGGTGTATTCAAAGAACACTTCCTCAAAGAACAACATTTGAAAGAAACTTTCGAAACAATCAACCACTGGACTGTTGAGCCGCGACGACATTGTTGTCTAATTCCTTCCTTCCAGCATTCGGCGGCTGTTCACCGAACGTCTCCTGCTGCGTGCGTCTTCGCTCTTGACGCTGGTCCCACTCTCTAGCGACGGCGCCGAAGCCAGATCCCCCGTCACCCTCTCGGTCTTCTCGCTCGCCTCGCAGACCGACACCCCCGCCGCCGCCGCCGACGCCGCCGCCGACGCCGACGAAAACACTCGGTCCATCCGCGCGATGATGTCCACCAGCTTCTGCCGCTCGGAGCCCAGCTCTTCGGTCCGCGACCCGGCCCCCGAATCCTCGCGTTGGCGCACAGGTCCGTGTTCCCGCGGAGACACGGGGCGGGAGGCGACGGCAGCACGCAGCGACGCCCCCGGTTCCCCCGGATCCGCCGTTGTTGCCGCCGCCGCCAACAGCCGCTGCAAGCCGAGCGTGGCGCCGTCGTTGGCGGCGTCGTGCACGCAGAGCAGAACGCCTCCGGGGGTGGACGCCGAGCAGAAGGCGGCGAGGTGGCGGCGAGGGTGGAATGCGACAGCGCCGGCGCCGCGGCGGAAACCCAGCCCCGCGTAGACCGCCGACGGCGCGCCCGTGTCCGCGTCCCACGCGAACACCGACCCCGACTCGCTTGCCGCGAGCACCACGCCCCCGCAAGGCGAGATGCACGCCCCCGTCTGCACCCTGGCGCCGCGGTAACAAGCGTTATTGTTGGATGTCTTCGGGTTGCTATCAATTCTACGGGGTGTTAGATCCTAGCAATAATAAATGGTTATGGTTTAAATGATATTAATCTTGGTTGCAGGCTTAAAAAGTACAATACAAATGGTGATGGAATAATAATGTGATTCCATCAAATGAAGGCTAGATTAGAAATCAGTGTTTCTGGTGGAAGCCCACACCAGTGGGCAATTGACGATGGGATAGCTGAGCAGGAAAAATGTGCGTCCGAACCGGGATATGAACCCGAGACCTTCCGCTTGCCAGGCGGTTGCTCTGACCACTGAGCTATCCGGCCGCACAAGATTCCTGCCTTCGCTGGCCTGTCGCGGGGATGTCGAATACACTTGCACGATTTGCCTGTGTAGTACTCGTACCATTACGAGTCGCTTCTTCCCCTTCTCTCTCGAGAGAGCCCTTTCCTCACCCAGCGAAGGCAGGAATCTTGTGCGGCCGGATAGCTCAGTGGTCAGAGCAACCGCCCGGCAAGCGGAAGGTCTCGGGTTCATATCCCGAAGGCTAGATTGTTTCTCTTGGAAGCTGGTGCCTCTGCTTGCATTCTCACTAGAGTCAGGTCTAACAAAGATCTAAGGTGTGGGAAACCCTGTGTCAGCTGTTGCATGCTTCTGTCCCTGCTGTTATCAGCTTAACGCGTTGATACTTGCTGCTAGTTTAGAGAATATAATTGAATGTTGTAGGGGAGACTTATGCATGTATTGGTTGCTTGTACATTTCCAGTCAATTTCATTGGTAAATTCCCGAGTCTCAGCCCTAGAAGTCATGGCCGAGGGTGTTACGACCAGAGGGTGTCAACCTGCCTGTAGTTGAGGGCGCCGTGGAAAGAGAGCAGCAGAGCGCCGGTGGCCAAGTCCAGCATTCGAAGCAGGCTGTCGCGGGCGTGGACCAAGACTCGAGTTCCTCCCGGGTGGCAGACAACGCTGCTGATGGCCACCCCGCGAAGCTCCCGAACAACCAGCTCCCTGCAGACAACAGTCTCTGTCAGTCTCTGTCAACCTTCGGGAATCCAATTTCATCCTACGTCATTCAACTCCCTTCACCGGAACTGCCCAGTACTGACTGAAACTGCCTGGGACTGCCTGGGACTGCCTGGGACTGCCTGGGACTGCTTGGATTGATTGGTTATTGGTGTTTAACGACGCACTGTTCTGTTTTGACAACTGGCCCTGTGGCACTGGTCTAATGGCGTCGGTGAATGAATGGGTGATGGTGAACCTAACCTAGCCTAGAAGGGAGGAGGGGAAACCCGGTGCCGAAAAAACTCCTGTCGAAAAGCACCGAGGGGACCACCGGCTGTACGTCCCTTCCGAAGGACGGTACAACTCAAACGACAGAATTCCTCCACCAATCCGCGGCTGTCGAGAGGTTGACAAGCAAGGCGAGTGAAGTTGTTGTACTAACTTCAAACCCTCCAACCTCTCTCCCGAACAGAACTGATCATGTGCATGATGGTCACCCATCAAACACCTGACTGTGTGCGATGTTGCTTAACTTTGGTGATCTCACAAGAACCAGTGTTTGCAACGTTGCCAAACCGTTTGTTGGGACTGCTTGGGACTAGCTCAGACTGCCTGGGACTGCCTGGGCCTGCCTGGGACTAGCTGGGGACATAAGGGGCAGGTGTCTGACCTTGGGACGGGGGCCTCCGCAGGGTCTGGCGGTGGCCAGGCTAGGATGCGGCCGACGCTGTCAGCCGAGACGAACCCGCCACCTCCGTCCACGCAGACGGACGTGATGAAGCCAGCGTGCGCCTCCAGTTCATCCAGCAGCTGCAAGCACGGCTAGTGAGATGTTTGCTCAAACTTACTCGCCATTGAAAAGTGGTTTTAAAACGTTGGATTTTGCATGCAGAAAGCAATATTGAGTATCAGTGTTTGGTGCTTTGGGCCACTGTGTTTAGGGACCCGGTATTTGGTTACATAGTGTTTGGGGACACTGTTTTAGGGGGCTAAGAACAGGTGTTTGTGGCTTACCAGGAACGTGTCTCGGTCAGAGGTTCGGCCCCAGATCCTCAGGACGCCGTCGCTGCCCCCGGTGACCACCCGGCCCCCCGAGACAAACCGGGCAGAGTAGACAAACCCAGGGTGTGGCAGCACCTGCAACCCCAGCCCTCCATCAGACCTCTCTCAGCCATCCCTCAGTCATCCAACATGTTGTAAATACCATGTGCAACATGCTTCAATACTATATGGGTATAACATTCTGCTATGGGCTTCAAACACAGTGTGCTACGGGCTTGAAACACAGTGTGCTACGGGCTTGAAACATAGTGCATGCTACGGGCTTGAAACACAGCGTGCGACGGGCTTGAAACACAGCGTGCTATGGGCTTGAAACACAGCGTGCTACGGGCTTGAAACACAGCGTGCTACGGGCTTGAAACACAGCGTGCTACGGGCTTGAAACACAGTGTGCTACGGGCTTGAAACATAGTGCATGCTACGGGCTTGAAACACAGTGTGCGACGGGCTTGAAACACAGTGTGCTACGGGCTTGAAACACAGTGTGCTACGGGCTTGAAACATAGTGCATGCTACGGGCTTGAAACACAGTGTGCGACGGGCTTGAAACACAGCGTGCTATGGGCTTGAAACACAGCGTGCTACGGGCTTGAAACACAGCGTGCTATGGGCTTGAAACACAGCGTGCTACGGGCTTGAAACACAGTGTGCTACGGGCTTGAAACATAGTGCATGCTACGGGCTTGAAACACAGTGTGCGACGGGCTTCAAACACAGTGTGCTACGGGCTTGAAACACAGTGTGCTACGGGCTTGAAACATAGTGCATGCTACGGGCTTGAAACACAGTGTGCGACGGGCTTGAAACACAGCGTGCTATGGGCTTGAAACACAGCGTGCTACGGGCTTGAAACACAGCGTGCTATGGGCTTGAAACACAGCGTGCTACGGGCTTGAAACACAGCGTGCTACGGGCTTGAAACACAGCGTGCTACGGGCTTGAAACATAGCGATGCTAAAAGCTTGAAACACAGTGAACACACAGGCTCAGAAATAGCTACCTGCACAAGCTGATTCTGTGGCGCAGCGCGAACGTCCCAGATGCAAGCCGTCCGGTCGGCGGAGGCTGAAACCAGCAGCGCGTTGCCGAGCTCCCAGCCCAGGTCGTAGACCAGCGCTCGGTGTCCAACCAGTCGGCCAGCCCACAATCCCAACGTCACCTGTTGATAGGAAACAACAAGTTTTACCAGCCATATTGATAGCAATTGTACTTTATTTTAATCCTTCAAATCACTTAGAAAAACTCTACACAAAATCAAACTCAGTCTCTTCTGCCATGCTCTTTGTGAATAGACCTATTCCACTCATCTCAGATAAATATGACGGCAGATACCCAATGGACGTACTACCAGTTTGAAAAAATTTAATTAGCTCTGCAAAATAACGAAAGAAAGATATGGAAATCACAACCAGAATTTCTCTACCTGGTATCATGACGTGATTGTGATAGTTTTTTGACTGAGTGGAATAGCTGGTGTATTAGAAGCCATGCACGAGCAATGTATCTTTGATGGAACGTTTAGTTTTTTGGTCAGTGCAGACGGACGTGTGTGAGACAAGAAGTTTGCTGTAACTTCTTGTCGAGGTCAAGGAAGTTAATTCTTAAGCAACATTAAGCAAGCCTTTTGAATGACAGAAGTTTCAATTATATTTGTTCAAGCGTATGAAAATAGTTAGTTCAAAACGAGGCTACGATTTTTCAAATGATAAAACTATGCAAATAAATAAAATAACACAAGTAAAAAAGGAGTGAAATAAGCCTCCTTCGTGTGTCCTCACGTTGAACAGCAAGACGGGGTGCTGTGAGTCGGGGGCGGCGGCGGCGGCTGCTAGGAGGCGGCCGTCGGGGCTGAACGCCAGCGTGAAGCAGCCTTGGATGGCCGGCGGGGGCGGGAAGGGGGCGGCGGCCGTCGGCAGCTTGCACGACTGGGCGGGCATGCGCGCCCAGGGGGCGTCCCAGGCCGCCGCCTCCGAGGCCTCGGGGGGTGGGGCCACCCCTGTCCCCGCCTCCGCCGCCTCGCACGACACATCGTCTGCAAAGCAATGCTGGCCGTCAAACGCGAAATCCGGTGATCACGGGGAAGCCAGGTTTTGGCGTGCGCAAACAGCAGCCAACCCGCGGATTTCCAAGACGACGGCCTTCCGAGGAAGCCGCCAAAGCCTCTTTCTACCGACGCCGTCCGAGAGGCGAAAGCCTCTTCGACGCCCTGGAGTACGACGCCCTGGACGTGAAGCCGTTGACGAGTGGTCATCGGACAACAACGTCACGACGTCTTTGTGCCACCGGTGTCGAACTACTTCTAGTTCTAACAATGTAATGGATGAATTAACGCTGACCATTGCGAATGCAAGTGGTCTCCAGACTTTGTTCTAGCCTTTGAAAGATGAAGCTCCCTAGTCCCTAGCATGTGGCTGTCTCCCGAAACGACGTTAACCGCAGTTTTTTGCGAAGACAGCGATCTTCGCAATGATGTTTGTGTTAACCTGGATTGAGACTTCATGGGGTCTGTAAACACCAGCGAGCGTGGCTGTTGGTGGAATTGTTATGCGACGTTTCAATTCGGACTAGCTGAAATAAGGTTGACGACGCTATAATAATATCATTCTCAGCCTCGGCTACATCACTGTCGGCAACATGACAAAGGGTATAAATCTTCTAACTTATTGGAAATATCAAAGTCATAAAGAAGCCGCTTTACTGGCTTAACAAAGACTACACAATACAAAGCAACTCAAAAGCGGACTTCATCAACCCGAAAAGACAAATGACGGAATAATCAGAGCACGCGGGTTGGCGGCCGCCTGTGATACATGACGGCAACACGAGGTGAACTATGGTCTAGGTTCGCCGTCGTACAAAGAGCCTGGGAGGCATAGTGTGAATTTAATCCTACATGCAAATACATAGTTGCATGTAGGGTAGACATTGATTAATGAAACGAAATATCAATTCAAAAATTTACATCCGTACCGGGATGGGACCCATCTAGCACCCTTGTACCGGGGGGTGAATAACTGTAGGAGTTGCATACGAGCACCGTAAACAGCGGCAGATCGAAGAACTAGCAGACTAATGAGCCGGATCATTTTGTTGATTTGGGTTTAACTGGAGGTGCCTTTGTTTTGTTTTTGGTGTAGCCTGGCAGCAAAGATTTTCCAAATGTCAGAAAGAGTTTGATTTTAGTAGCGTTTCATAATTTTAGTGTGCGTAAAGGTAGCAAAAATCCAGTTAAAATAGTTTTTTTAAACTCCGTTAGTCTAATTAGAACTTAGAAGATAGGTCAATCTTTAGAATAACTTTTACCTGGAACTCACATCGTTAATCTATGTGGGACAGAAGAATCAGACTCCATTATGTAGTATTTCTCATTTTATCGGAGACTTAGATATATTTCATTTTATCACAACACAATTGATAAAACTATATTACGTTGCTAATTAAAACAGTCAGATCTAGGTCAAGTTGATTTTCTAATCGTAAATGAATGCTTACAAACACACAACCATAATTATTAATTAAGTAGGTGCAGATTAAAATTAAAATCTAATCATCAATGCCTAGAGATTTGCAGTTGGCCTCAACCCACACAAAGTAATGTACGTGCAGCTATTAACAGCACGGCGCGAACGATGGCAGCGGCATTGAATCCAAATTCAATGGCAGCGGCTGTTGTTTACCGCAGCGAACGATGACGGTGCATTTGCTGGTTACAACTGTTACCAGTTGATGTGCTGTGTTTTTCTATTCACTAACTCTACTGTGTAACAGATCACTATCAATACAATATTCATAAGGCAACAAAAACTAAACGCTTCAATAAAAATATGCATTAATGTACTTTATAAGTTCTGATGAACCCCACTCCACTCCGAAGTGGCCTCGACATCTTGCGTGGAAATGTTACCCTCGCCTCCTTCTCCCTCCTTGGAAACGCAAGCGGCGCTCTCAACAGCGCCCTCGCTGGCATTATGCACAACAGAGTGACCGACTTCCGACAAGGTTTGCAGGCTTATTTGGATCTCTTGTTTGCAAGTCATTTTCGGATCGGCCTCTAAAGCTACAACGTTTTTAAAGGGACCCAGAACTTTGTTAGCAACTTTCTTCAAAGCCTTGGGCTTGAAACGGCTTTCGCTCGAAGTGGGCGCGGGCACGGCGGTGCCGAAAACGCGCGCGATCCAGAGTTCCCGCGTCTTGTCGTTGATCACCACGAAGAAGAGGAACAGGACGAAGCCCTGGATCGGGTCCAGGATCTTGCTGAAGTAGTCCATGACGACGCTGTGTCCGCCGATGTCGTTGAACATCTCGAACACCGCCGGGATGCCAAACAGGAAGAACATCAACACGACCTGCTTGAGTTGCCGTTTGACGACGTCGGCGTTCGAGCCGCCGTGTTTCTTGAGTTCGTCGTCGTCCCAGCGTCCGCATCCGTTGGTGATGTTCCGGATGATCGCGACCAGCAGCCCGATGTTGATGAACGTGATGACCAGGACAGGCACCAGGTAGAGCACGTAGTGCGTCAGCTTGTTCGGGGTGCAAAAGTGCGCCTGCACGTCCCACGATAGCAGCGCTAGCAGCGGCAACAAAGGCACGCCCCAGGCCAGCGCGCTCACCTTGAGCAGCAAGTGCGAGTAGGCGGTCAAGCCGACCAGGCTGGAGAACTTCTTGTACTGCAGCACGGACATGGCCAGGCCCCATGCGTAGTGCACGAGCCGCGTGTAATGCACGCACGCGGTGAACGCCACCAACGCCGGGTCCACGCCTTTCAGCGCCGCGTAGATGAGGTGTGACTCGCGGTAGATTTTCATGGCGAGGTAGAGGAAGGAGGATGCGGCGAGGTTCATCAGGATCTTGTTGCTGAGTTCGTCGCGCCAGCCGGGGAACAGGATCGCCGTCGCCGTGATCATCGCGAAGCCGATCAGAGACAAGGTGGCGCTGCTGAAGAACGCGACGCTCGTGCCGTCGAACGTGGGGACGACCGAGAAGTTGATGAACTCGGTGAACTCGTAGACAATGATTCTGGTGACCGTGGGGTTCGAGGTGTCGCACTTGCAAACGTCCTGCTTCAACGATCTGTCCATCGCGCACACCGCGTTGGTCCAGCGCGAAGCTTGGACGTCCCACGATGCGCATCCAATCTTTATCAAGTTCTCCGCATTCTCTGTCGGCCGGAACAGAATGTTGAGTACCGTTGCACATTTTGGCTTATGCATACTCCTTGAATTCTCGGCTGGTTTATAGATGTACACATCAATTTGTCGCGAGTTGAATACGGGGAAGTCTGACATTGAGAACGGGTACGGCGAGACGTTCAATGGGTAGATTGCGAATATGAACCGGTAGTAGGAAAACAAACTAAAGCAGGTCACAAAACATGCAAACGACGGGTCGGTGTCCACAACGGGAGTGGAATTCTGCGAAGAAAGAAACTGCGCTGTGTTGACTTTATCTCTAGCGAAATAAATTCCGAGCAGATATCGGTCCGGAGAGTCGTGCAGAAAGCCGATGACGGCGACCGCCAGATCAGAGGTCTGCTCGCTGGATTCTTCCCTCGTGGACAGGACGGCGTTGGAGAAGAGATCTCTGGCGACGTCCGCACTCTTCACGCTCCATGACGACGGGATGTCGTAGACGAACGACACGGACGTCGCGAAGTCAGTGCGGTAGCGCGAGAAAGCGTGTTCGATATCGTTTAAAACCAGCTGCATTTCCCTCTGCCAGGCGGCCACGTTACCGACGGTAGACAAGATTTTGTTGAAAGTGTGCAACATTTTCGTCGCCATGTCGTTGTCATCGTCGGCAAGTAACTGTGATGCGTTCCTTATCAACGCCGCTCCACGGGCGACGACGGTGCTAGCATCGATCAACATGTCCGGAATGAAACTTCTGTACAAGTTTTCGTCGAAGGTGACGTTCGAGTAGGTGTAAATCAAGTACTGGCCGCCGGTAGCCGAGTCGTTCAAGTTTGCCGTCAAGCTGCAATTGCAGGCGTCGAGCGAATTGATTCGGACCACGTTGCACCCGCGCGGAGTCCATGCCTCTGAGACGATGCTCCAGTAGCGACATCCGATCGACAAGGATTCGGCATGTGCAAAGTAAAACTGGACAAACTGCTCGTCGCCGTTCGAAACCGAGTGTGCGGACAGGATTATGTCCACCACCCAATAGCTGTCGATTGGTTGGACGGAACAGGATTTCATCGGCCAAAAGCTCGTGTCCTGGGGGAACAGGAGGAATGCATACTTTTGATTTTCGGCCGATATTTGGAGAGCGTACAAATTGTTGATACTGAAAGCCTCTGACATCTTGTAAATTTCACGGCTATAGATTACGAGCCCGTCGGGCCTGACCGCAAATTCGGTTGTGTTCAAATGTTTAGGTATGGCTTGAAATGCTTTAGGTCCTGTTCCCTTGCCAGAATATACGCCAAACATGCCAGAGCTCTGCAGATAGTCGCAAGGCGTTTTCAGAATAATCATTCGTAACTCCTGCAACATCTGGCGTTTTCTGTTGTCCCTAATGCCGTTGATCTTGTCAGCTAACCACATGGCGTCCTGCATCATTTCGATTCCAAGCATCACGTTATTCACATCCAGTGGATAGATTTCGAGTTCGTGGATTCCGTAAGTCGCAAATGAAGCGCGGAAATTCTTGTCGTCGATATTTTCGACATCTTTATTCGACACGAAGTAGGTGAAACCCGACTCGACATACGCGTAGACGATGTACTGGCCTCCGCGGCGCGATTCGATGAGGTTGGGTGTCATGTTGCACGTGCATACTCCTTCGTAGAGGTCCACGCCGAGGAAGCAGTTGCTCGTGTCCCAGCTGCGGCGTTCCACTCTCCAGTAGCCACAGCCGACGGAATGCACGATAGCGTTCAGGTCGCCAATAAACAGGTGCACGAGTTGGTCTTCGTCGGCATCGTGTCCGTTGGCCGTCAGCACGACATCCACGACGCGCATGCTCAACACTTTCTCCAAATCGTGGAAGGCCTCTGGTCTGAAGTCTTCCGGATACACGATGAATGCCAGCCGCGAATTCTGCGTGATTACCGACTTTGAAAACAGCAATGAATAATCCATCTGTCTTGAAAACAAAATGCTGTAGTCCATGTCGTCTGTCTGTCGCAAGTACTCGATCCCGGTCGAATAATTCTTGCGCATCCCGAATCCGATTGGCGGATCACGATTGTATCCATCAAAGTTGACGACAAAACTTGAGATGCCCGGATTCCGTACTCCAAGCGTGCTTTTCCCATCTTCAGGCTGGACTTTGTCTAGGATTATGCCCACGTCCGTGGGAACCTTAGCTTCAGGGTCAAGAAACATCACACGGTTTAACTGGGAAAGATACCCAATTAAAGAGCCGTTGAAATTAGCAGTCAACTTGGCTAAAGTATCTTCATTTTTCTTCAATTCTGTCGCGACATTTCTTGGAATGTCTGTCAACGAGCTGCTGTCTATGTGAATTGTCGATTCGATGTCTTGGGCATACTGGTACAGGATATACTCGATAGCAACATTAAAGTCTTTGCGCTCACTCTTCCGCCATTGGCAGTAGCAAGTGACATCTCTTGAAGTCATTTCACGCCCCAAAACCACGCAATCATCCGACAGCCAGCCGCCACGAGTTCGACTCCAGTATCCGCACTCGTGTCTCGAGTTGGCAGCAGTCTTCTTCGGTGTCCAACGAAAGGCAATTGTCGACAAGTAGCCTTCGAATTCACTACAAATATCTTGATTGCCGTTCCCGCCACTGATCAGGATCAAGTGGACAACCTGGAATTGGTGGATAGGGAAGTCGGTGACGGGAAGAGGCCTCAACAGACTCGTTTCCGAAGGGTAGACGACGAGGCCCATGTTGTACTTGTAGGCGAGTACGCAGCTGAACAACACGCTAAACTCGCTACCCACGTCGCGAGGGTATCCTTTGAACAGAGACGCTACTGGGGATCCAATCACCAACAACCCGTCACCCGAGAAACCTACTTTTGTTGTTGCGTCCAAATAAAGTTTCCGGTGAGTCTTGAAGATTTTGGCAGTCATGTCCATGAAAGCGTCGACAGCTTTTGCCGGTGACCGAATGGATCTCGCGATTCGTTGGTAGATGGCCGCGATTTGGGCGAGGAACAAGGGTGGCGGCGTTTTGGGGTCCAGGCGTTTGAGCTCGGTGGTTAGCGAAGGCAGGTCGCTGGCGGTCGCTTTGAGGGGTTCACTCACAGCTTGCACCTCGCTGGTGTATCGAGTGCTATCAGTTTCGGAGCTCGCGTTGATTTTCGAGATCGTTGAAAGTTCTCCCCGCGAAGGTAAGTATTCAGAGGCCAGGAGCAAAAGCAAGAACACACGCGAAATGGTGGACATTTTGACGAGGACTGCTTGCTTGGTTGTAAAGCTTTGTGACTTTAGCTAAGAAATAATTTACTGTGTGCGTCACCATAAAGCACTTAGAGCAAAAATATAACAATTTCACTCAATTGCCAGCAGATAAAAATGTCTGATAGTTTTTTTAATTATTATGGCCCTCCAGAGTATTTTAAGGCTTGGACAAAGTACACAACTAGTAATTACAGTACATAGGACAGAGTACGTTGAATGTGTTTCCTGTGATAAGATTATATTTCTACGAAATTTTCAATTTCACTGCTGAAATAATGTTCCTTTTGTACTTAAATGTTAAAAAAATACAAAACAAAATATTTATGTGTCAGCATATTCTGTGTTTTGTTGCAGAATCAGAGATTAAAAATTATCATTCCCAATCAATTGTAGCAGCTGGTCGAATATTCCACTAGTCAGACTTTCGGACAGAAAATTTCTTAAAATACTTTTGACAAACCAACTGGTCGAACTTTTTGTTGTCCGAAAGCGGATGGACACAAATGTATTACTATTTCAGAAACTATTGACCATATATGAGACTAAGAAAAATTCTTTCGACAAGCCATCTGGTCGACTGCCCGAAAAGCATATATCGGCACCCCGACGGCCTAGCGACGCGGGCTGCCTCGCATCAAGGCGTATGTCCTGCTGGGTTGCCGCAAGTCCTTCAAGACACAAACAAGGCTCTGAGAGTCCGAGGGCTGTCGAGCGACGCCGGACAATCCCGGCAATGTCAGAAACCTCGGACTTTGAGGATTATGAAATGTGTAATGTTAGCGGTCTTTGAGTTCGTTGACAAGATTTCAAGTAAGTTAACTGTCAAACCACGGACCCGTTGACGCCCACCGCTGACGGACAAGTTACCGCTCTGTTCTCGTGAAATCACTGATGTTAAGCAACAATCGCGCCTAGTCAGGGGTCGGATGGGAGACCGCTCTTTAGCCGCAAGACTGTCGAGTTACTTCCAAAGCTCTGACAGTCCGAGTGCTGTCGAATGATAGCGGATCTAAGTGCACCGCCCGGTAATGTACAGAAGCCACGGACTTTGGGAATTATGAAATGAGTCCTGATGATCCAAATAGTCACATCCTTGGCGCAGACCGGCTCAGGGTGTGTGGATGCCAGCGGCGGCTTGGGACTTGGAAGGTAACCGGTGCCAGCTCCTTAGATCCCCGACACCCACCCACCCCAAGCGACCGGGGGGGGGGGGGGGGGGGGGTGCAAAGGATTTTTTTTTTGTAAATCAATGCATTTATCTGTTTGATTTAGCAAGCGATTTTTTTTTTTGTAGCAGGTAGAGTTATCAGACAAAAGATAATAATTTTTGAATAAATACTCAGTTGCTGCATGCATCGAATTATTTCAATCGCTGACCCAATGCGAACGTGCATTTTGTGACGAGAATTGGGTAAAACTAAACTAGTCGGATTTCCTAGTACGCCGAAGTGGCCAAAACCAAAACAAAACATTGCCAGTATGCCACACTGTCAGATCTCGGTGCGGCGGTGGGTCATTGAAAGGATTCAGTTATACTGGGAAAATGCGCCGACAAAGGGTTCTCAAGAGTCGAGACTCATATTCGAGATTCTGTAGTTTGCAAAGCAAAACATACACACATGGGAATGATCGTGATTATCGTGGCTTCATTCCGGGCTCAGTATGCGTGGCTTCACAACCCGGCGACATGGACTCGTTACTTACCGATCGTCGCCACCTAACCAACCACCCCTCGACACCCACCCCAAGGCCAGCCGGCCAGCCAGCCAGACACCCACCCACCCTTTGGAACCGGTGCCATGGCTAAAAATTACCATAGCCAAGCCGCCACTGGTGGATGCCATCGCACCCATTTCCCTGATTCATCCGTTGTACATTGAAAACTGACAGGCTTTATTGCTTATTGATGAGCGTAACGAGCGTAGCGAGTGAAGCGAAATCTTCAATTTCACTTTACTGCTAAAAAAATCCGGAATGTTTTTTTTTTTTTTTTTTTTTTTTTTTTTTTGTGTTTGTTCGCACGATTCCGGCCAAACGCCAAAACGGATTTTGATGAAAATTTCGGTGGACCTTTGTTTTCTCTGAACTTAGATCTGCCACGTTTTTGAAGCAATTCGGACGAGTAAATTTTATGTTATTAAGTTTTTACGAAATTTTTCAGTTTTTCCAAAACACGTTTTCCACTCTAGAGGCCGAGGATCTGAATATAATTTGACGAAACTTTCCAGATATGTTGGCCCCCACGATTTTATGTTTGTGTACAAATTTCATTGTTGTATGTTTAGCGCTTTTCTTGGAAATGGCGCTTTTATGACGCTTTTTTAGCGATTATGCAGTTTTTTGCAACTAAATCAACTTTATCTTCAACCGATTTTGACAAAATTTACTGTGTGCATTATAAATCGTAAAAAGAAGATACTGTGTTAATTTCAAGCAAATGAGTTGAGTAGTTTTTCTTTAAATCGATTTTTAAGTTTTGAAATATTCAATGTCATTGAGAAAGCTGCTAAATTAACGCCGAACACTTAAAATTGATCATAAAAGCCTCTAGGCTGTGCGTACACGCAATATAATTGCGTTGTGGGTGAACGTAAGTATTACGCTCATCCACAACACGATTATATGATTGTTCGCATAGCCTAGTAATAATAAAAATATTACATGAAAATAAAAGCGCTGATAGATAATGCGGGATGGAAATGTTCCATACAAGTGGGGTGTGGTTACATTAAGTTCAACAAGTACGCTAGAAAATTGATTCAAATCGACTCAAAATGTATCAAATAATGTATGTCAGTCTCCCCTGAGTCTTCCCAACGCCGACGCAAGTACCGACGTGCACCGACGCTTGCATACCTGACTTGCCCCAACAGCCATACTCAATATGGGATAAATCCACTGGATTTACACCATGCTCAGATGGCATTAGTACAGTGCATTTTACTGGAACAAAGCCATAATACAAAATGGGATGGATCCCATTTGGGATCTCCCATTGGGAGCTTTGCAAGTAACTCAACAGCCTTGCGGCTAACCAACTGGGTTTCGGAAAAGAGCCAATCCTACCCCTGACTAGCCGCGATTGTTGCTTAACATCTGTGATCTCACGAGAACAGAGTACTGCTTACTTGAACTCACTCGAAACCAATATATAACTCAAAGACCGCTCACATTACACATTTCATAATTCTCAGTCCGAGGCTTCTGTACATCGGCGGGCGGTGCACTTTGATCGTGCGGCATCGCTCGACAGCCCTCGGACTCCCAGAGCCTTGTTAGTGTCTCGAAGGACTTGCAGCAACCCAGCAGGACATACGCCTTGATGTGAGGCAGTCCACGTTGCTAGGCAGTCCACGTTGCTAGGCAGCCCTTGTTGTTAGGCAGCCCGCGTTGCTAGGAAGTGAGTCGGGCTGCCGAGATGCTTTTCGGACAGTGTTATGTTTGACCAGATCATATGTCGAATTATATATTTTTTTAAAGTTTTATTTGTTGATCGTTTTTGCTCCAGCAGCACCAAAGAGTTAGGTCGGTGCCCCTCCTCTTTCGGACAGTGTTGTATTCGACCAGATGGCTTGTCCAAAGAATTTTTCTAAAAGTCTCATATCATATTATGGTCAATAATTTCTGAAAGAGTAATACATTTGTGTCCACCCACTTTTGGACAACGAAAAGTTCGACCAGTTGGTTTGTAGTCGTCAAAAGTATTTTAAGAAATTTTCTGTCCGAAAGTTCGACTAGTTGAATATTCGACCAGCTGCAACCCTCCCAAATGCAAATACTTGTATGCACAGTAGGTATTTATTATTAGAATTAAAATATCAATTCCAAAATTTGTATCCGTACCAGGACCCAGATCTTTCCACAATTCCAACAGTTCCACAATTCCACAGTTGGTTGCCCGTGTAGCATAATGGATAAATGCAGTGCACCGGACAGGCAAAGATTTGGGTTCACATCCCGGTACGGACAAAAATTTTGGAATTGATCTTTCGTTTCTAATAATAGGTAATAAAATTACAGAATCTTTCAACATGCATCGGAGGCACTTTGAACCGAGCAAATTGTTCAAATACTTCATTTAGAAAATTCAGAAAACCAAGTCAATTTTACATGTTTAGCTAATCTAAAAAAATCCATTGTGTGAGGATTTCACAAAATTTCATAACAATGGGGCAGATCCTTAGGTGATTTGAGAAAATAAAATCAATTTGAGAAGAATTGCATTAAGTCACTTCAATGACTTAGTTTAGTCGTAAAAAACTAACGTTGGGGGCTATGGGTTTGTACCTTGAGTATGAATATCTATCTTTGACAAAATAATTCCAATGAAGCTCCAGATCCCAGTGGAATTTTGCCAAAGATTTCATTGGCCCTAAAATAAATTACCCTAAATCAAAACCCAGAAATAAAACAAAACCTTTGGCTAGTCAAAAGTTCAAAACTGCTGGCATCCCATTGCCCCAAAATAAATCTTCCCTAAAGTCAAACTTCGTTAAACACAGAGGTCTAAATCACTAAAAATCGATCCAAAATGTCACTAAACACACAAATCACTAAAAACAATTCTTGGACCTGGGTCCAACTCCCCACGTGCGTCAGATATTCCGATTGGCTGGCAGCCGCTCACCTTGAGTCCGCAACGGCGAGGTGCGTGGGTTGGGGGCGGGATGGGGGGCGGACGGGCGGACGGGCTTGACCGTGACGAGCAGCGAGGCGGGGAGTTTCCGCCGCCGCCCGCGCTTCCACCAATCAAACGCCTGCGTCGGCTGCGTCGCCGGCGGCCTCCGCTCGGGGCCCGGCGCAAACAGCTGCAAGCGCTGGCGGCTGCCGACGTTGGCTCCTCCCGCCGGGCACAGGAACGCCCACGCGGCGCAACGCCAGCCGCTGCCAGAGCCTGCGCAGAGACATCCAGTTTTGTTTGTTAAATTGTCTTAAGAAAACCAAGATACATTCAAAATGCTGGTGTACAGACATTATAAAATATTAGAATTGCTAAAGGAACATTGTCACGGCTAAGTGTGCAGTGTTTTTTTTTTTTTTTTTTTGCTGCGGACAATTACAGAGTAGTTGTGTGTGCCTAAATCTATATTGGATCTTGGATATGGATACGTATTAATAATGATATGGTACAGTTATAGCCTGACTGGCTGAAGCACATGGGCTCAATGCTCATTCCATTTTTAGCGCAGCATCATCAGCGTAAAGTATCTTTACAGCAGTGATTGCGAAGGTAAAGCGATGATCCGAGCTCCGTATCGTAGCAACATGCCGTGTCAAAACTTGAGGTTATAGAAATTTACACTCATCATTGTTTCTGACATTCAAATGAAGAATTTTGAATGATTAATTATTTGCTATTGCGCTGCGATAGTTTAATAACCAGTAAATAAGTAATTAATTAATGGTAAAATGAGCAGGCAATTATGTTGTTTACTTTTCCTCTGCCTCCTTGAACCAATGAATTTGAAATACTTAGAAATAATATCTAGAACAGAACCTGTCAAATTATACATTAGGTCTTCCTATACAATAGAATTTTGACTGAAATCGGTTGGAAATGGTATCTCTACTACCGCATTTATAATTAAACAGCTGCGCTAAGTAGTAGTAGGCCGTAGGCCCTAATACAGAAACTGGTAACGATAACAAGGTATATGGTGGTTGGACGAGGAAATATTTCTCAGAGCGGCTGTATTTCGCATTAAGGGCGTAAGCTTGAGTAAGCATATATTGTTTACCAACTCACTTACCTACACTTCGTTTGCGCTATACGAATATGTTTGCGCTATGTGCATATGTTTGCGCTATGCGCATATGTTTGCGCTATGCGCATATGTCTGCGCTATGCGCATATGTTTGCGCTATGCGCATATGCCTGTGCCCTATGGGCACCAAGGTTGAGCGAAGCTCGAGCTTGTTGTTCAAACCAAGAAGTGATTGAACAATGAAAATTAGCACAAGAATAGAGCACAGGCATAGCCCACAATAGACAAAAGGCAAAACATTACAAGGCAACAGAAGGAAACAAAAGCCAACACAAGCCAGCAGCCAACCAGCAGCCGCACCTACGCAGGTCAAAAAGGCCGATAAAGCGTAAAAACAATATGGATTTGTGACGCCATCCAGGAACAGAAAAATCTGGCCACAGGGATGGTAATAACCTAGATACCAAAAGTGGGCCACTCACTCTAATATTAGTGAACGCTAGGAGTGTTAAAAATAAGTTAGATGATCTGAGGACACTTGCTGGCATATATGACCCTAGCGTACTAGTAGAAGTGGAGACATGGCTTAGTGACGAGATTGTCCCTGGAGAAATAGTACTGAATGGCTTCTCAATACACCGCAGGGATCGCAACAAGTACGGAGGAGGAGTCCTTATAGCATGTAAAAAGCAACTAAATGCATCCACCGTTTTGGGTAGATGATAAATTCGAACTAATGTGCGTAAAAATTAAGGGGAATGGGAGCCTCACTTACATTATAGGGGGATACCGAACTGGTCCAGGAGGAGCGGAGTTCATGGAATGCCTAGAGGAGAGAGTAGAATCCCTAGGCATGGACAAAAGGGTGCTAATAGCAGGGGATCTGAACTTCCCAGACGCGACATGGAAATCCAGCTCTGAAGGGACGGGAGCTGTGCAATTACATATAAATAGGATACTTAGCCTAGGCTTCGAACAGGCAGTATCAAAAGGAACCAGGCAGAAGGCTGACGGAAAAATTAATCTATTGGACATAGTATTAGTTAGACCTATTGACATAATAATTAGAAGTGAGGTATTTGAAGGAATTAGTGATCACAAAATGGTGCTAGTAGAGATAGAGAAAGAAAATATCAGCCATTCCAGGCAGGTAGAGGGAATGAAAGAAATTTGGTGCTACGAAAAAGCAGATACCTGCAGACTAAAACAGGAGCTCTGGGATAACTTTGAAAGCTGGGACTTGTCCCAAGCGCCTGTCGAACAAAGATGGACTGAATTGATGGCAATATTCATGAACTCAAGCAGGAGGCACATACCAGTTAAGATAAGCAAGGCAAATGGAGATCCCCCATACTATGACAACAAGGTCAGAAGTCTAAAAAGGAAGGCCAGGGGTATATACAACAAAGGGAAACGCTTAAGGGAGGGAACAAAAAAGGAGTTAATGGAAAAGAAAACAGAAATCAAAGTAGCCATAAAAGAGGCAAGGGATGAGTACTTCCTAGGAATGCTACAAAGTGGGGAAAGAGAGGGCTGGAAAAAACTCTATGGGCACATACGTAGGACAAGAAACGGAGGTAATGCTATCCCTGTCCTAGTTGATGATGAGGGAGTTGAATATGTAGAGGCAAAAGAAAAGGCCGACGCACTAAACAGGTACCTACTACTCCGAAGTGTTCTCGGACCTCGTGGCATACCCAGAGAAAATCCCCCTTAAACTCAGAGGACCTAAACCAATTGTGATAAACATAGAGGCAGTCATGACAGCTGTCCAGAGCCTCAAGAGAGGAAAATCCCCAGGAATAGATGGAATGACTGCATCTTTCCTCAAAATCGCAGGATTTGAGGCAGCCTGTTATCTGGACTCACTATTCAACCAAATTATCAGGGAGGGTGAAATTCCATCAGTTTGGAAAAAGGCAGTAGTCATCCCAATTTTCAAGGGTGGTGAAAAAAGAAGGCTGAGCAACTACAGACCGATAAGCCTAACCAGTACAGTGTGCAAAGTCCTCGAAAAAATAATAGATAAATACATAAGGGCCGTATTACATAATAACGAATCGCTGACAGAGGCCCAGCATGGATTCAGAAGTAAGCACTCGTGTGAGACTCAGCTGGTAGCACTGGTCCAGGAATTGGCAGATGTGCTGGATAGTGGCGGAGAAATAGACGCGGCATTCCTTGACATGAAAAAGGCATTCGACAAGGTGCCACATTATAGACTGATCCAGAAGGTGGATGCCCTAATAGAGGACAAGGCAGTTGTAAATATAATAAACGAATTTTTATCGAATCGAGAACAGAGGGTCAGGTTAGAAGGGGAAATATCAGACGAGGTGAAAGTAACTTCCGGAGTCCCGCAAGGGAGTGTCCTGGGCCCCCTCTTATTCATAATTTATATCAATGACATCGTCCTAAATATTAAAAGTAAAATAAGACTCTTTGCCGATGACTGTGTCGTATACAGAGAGGTCAGAGAAGAGTTTGATGAAGAAACACTCCAGGAAGACCTTGATAGAGTAGGAGAATGGATGCATGACAACAAAATGCAACTAAACCTTTCAAAATGTGAAATAGTAGCTTTCAGCAAAAAAAAGGAGCAGAGACCAAAGACCTACAATCTCGAAGGACATGAGCTGGGTAAAATGAACGGGGCCAAATACCTAGGAGTATGGCTAGATCGGAAGCTCGAATGGAAAAGCCAGGTCGTGAAGGTAGCAGAGAAAGGAATACGGAGCCTTAACTTTATCATGCGCACCCTCCAGGGATCAGGAAGTAAGGTAAAGGAGAAAGCGTACACTACGCTAGTGAGGCCTATAGTGGAGTATGGGGCAATAATATGGGACCCAAACAGACTGGGAGAAATCCAGGAGGTGGAGAGAGTACAGAGACTTGCAGCGAGGAGAGTAACTGGCAGAACTGGAAGGTTTAGGTGGGAGAAGGGTGTCAGAGTAATGGAGAGCCCGACTGACATGTTACAGGAGCTAGGATGGATGAGCCTAGAAAGCCGAAGGGCCTTGGCAAGACTAAGTGCAATGCACAGAGTGATTTGTGAGCAGGAAGGATGGAAGGAAACTGGGGATAGATTGGAACAATGCGGCAGAGAAGGAAGGTTGGGTCTGAGATATAGGGAGAGAGGTGCCCAAACGGACACTGGCAAATACTCATTCACAAATACGACCATAAGACAGTGGAACAGACTCAACCCTGAACTGCAGACCAAAGCAAAGGAACTGTCGAACAAAATGTTCAAAGTTCATAGTCTCAATATTGTTCCTCACTGTAATAAATAAATAAATAACGTTCCTGTAGATTATTATTATTATTAGTATTATTACCATTATTATTATTATTATCGTATTATATTATATTATCATTATCATTATATTATACCACCTTACCACTGCTACTTAACTGTACACTTGTAAGAGAAATTGAAATAAATAAAATAAATAAAGCCAACACAGATACACAGCTAACAATGGCAGGCAGATTTAACAGTTTAATAACAGACTGAGTTTCAATGTGTCACATCAACTTCAACAAACATGAGTGAGCCTTCTTTGTTCCTACATCCAAGGTGTTTAGATTTCTATCGGCAACGTCATAAATGCTAGGCGACGAAATGCTTGAACTTTGGGGCTTACCGAGTTTCTTGTAGCGCGAGCTCGCCAACGAAAAGCTGACGCTGTTCAATATCTCGAAGAAAGTGATGACGGGCTTGTCTGTGTCCATGATGTAGCCGATGTCTTTATCGAAAAGAAGAAGTTCCTCCCAGGTGAGCAGGACGGACCTGGAACAAGGGCAGACCTAGAACAGGGGCGGATCTAGATCTAGCTGATAGGGGCGGGGCAATTTGCAATCAGCAGTAATCTATGATTATTCATTAGTAACAAATGATTCCAAAATTTGAATCCGTACCAGATTTGATCCCGGGAACAAATATACCGGGGCTCAAAGATGAAGATCCCGGTTGAAATCCCAGTACGGATACAAATTTTGGAATTGATTTTTCGTTACTAATAAATATCATTGTATATACAGTACATGCAAAGAGTATTTACATTTACGTAATCTATCTCTAGGCTATTGGAGGGTATTCCTTTAGGTATGGCCATTTAAATACCATTGTCAAAATTATGACCAATAATTGGAACAAATCTATATGTTTTTGATGTAATTCTGTCTGGTGACGTCGAGTTTGTTGAGACTAAATAATTATCCGTGCCCCTAGCTTGGTGGAAGTATTAATTGGATGAGCGAGCGAAGCGAGCGAAATCCTTCAATTTAACAACATAGGGGAAAAAAATGTCTTTGGATTTTTTTATTTTTTTTTGTTTGTGTAACATATTACTAGGTATCTAATTATTTGTTATATATTAGTTCATAGTTCATAGTACACAGTTGCATCAGCTTAGAGTCACATACTAGTTCCAACAATTATATAATTATTATCTTTGTCATGCAAGTGAGCTCTCTCTTCATTATTGTTATCAGTCTGACTGGCACTATATAAGCCGCCAGCAATATTGGGAAGCCAGAGAGCTGCTCGTGATCGAGGCTCTGGGATTGATTGTGGCTCCCAATATTTTTAGTAAGGCACTATTGTTTAATACTCATTATTTCTTTGCTTGCAACATTAAATGTAAATTCAATTATTAAGCTTCACATTAAAATCTTGACTTAACTTCAATTTTCTAACTTAACTTCAATTTTCTAACTTAACTTCAATTTTCTAACTTAACTTCAATTTTCTAACTTGATTTCAATTTGCTAAACTTAACTTCATTTAATGAGTATTATTTGTAAATTGCATGCGTGTCGTTTCATTTAATAAATTTGTCTAATTCTTTTTCATTTTACAAAGTAGAATTATTCGGAACACACCCCGAACTAACCCCTACCCTCCTCCGCTCGATTTCTCCTTTCGAGGCTTCGGCCTCTGGTGGCAGCATTAATTTCACCTACCAAACTCCATCATAACTGGTAGCAGCGCTGGGATAGTTTCTACTTTGTTGTCCCCCCCCCCATCCCAAATTTTTTTTTTCTCTCTATTGTCTATACCCGAATATCTCTAACTTCGATTCATAATTATTTTCATTCGTTCCTCTCATATTGTGTATTTTTGACGTATATTTTTCAATATGGACGGTCAAAACAATCAAGTAGATGGGAATGATTTACATCTAGCTTTGAACAATGTTGGTGGTCTAATTTCTATGGTCCGCTTCTTCTCTGGTGAGCCTAACTCGACCTCGGTAACTGAATTCTTGAATTCAATAGAAACTGCTGCTCAATTAGGAAACTGGACACCACCCCAAAAAATAGCTATTCTCAAATCTCGGCTATTGGGTCCAGCTCTTCTCTTCCTACGAGCAAATGTTGTGTTACAAGCACAAGATGTGACTTGGGATGTCTTAAAAACCCAGTTTTTATCTTGGTATCAGGAGGCTCCTCCGCTCCTCGACCCTCTCCATGCATTCTATCAGTGTTCTCAAAGACCTTTAGAAACAGCTAAGTCTTTCGTTACTCGCTTACGACTCGCTGGACTTGCAGCAGTGCCTGCATCTTTTAATGCTGCAGACAAGCTTATTCGCACAAACCTTGTCAATAGCGGTATCCTCTCTGTCTTTATAAACGGTCTCCGTGAGGAATCTGGTAGCAATCTCATTGTTATGTATCCACCAATTACCTTACAAGACGCTATCGATTTTGCAACCAAATTTGAGAGCAGACATTCTGCTAAGAAACGAGCATTTGCTATCACCGATAATGTAGAGCCAAAAATTCCACAGCCCACAGTCAAACATATTACATCCACTCCCTCTACTTCAGCATCATCTACCACTCCTGATCCCCAACTGAAAACTCTTCTTGAATCCTTTGAAAACCTTTTGAAGAAATACATGCCTAACACCTCAACTGAATCCAAACAAACTCGCCAAACAACCTCTTCAACCACAAAGACTTCCTCCAAAAATAAAAATCACACTCCTGATCTTGACTATTCTGAAATCTTGTGTTATCGTTGCGGCAATCACGGTCACTTCGCCACACGATGCTCCTCCCTTCCTGACGAAACCCGACGTCGTATGTTTTGCAACCATTGTAACATTAATGGTCACAATGACAACGAATGTCGCCGACGTAATCAAAATACTCCATTTTCGACAAAAACTTACTCTAACTCCAAATCAAATTTCGAAACCCGCTAGTTCCACTTCCCTCTACGAACAGCGACTTTTCTCAGAGGGTTTACTCCAATCTTTCCCAATACCATCTCATCCACGGTTATAATAAACCTGCAATTGAAGTTTATATCACAAACACATCTCAACCTCCCATTCATTATCCGTTTCCCTGTCTCATTGATACAGGAGCGGATGTTTCTATTCTTCCTGAATCTATTTTAAACATATGCAAAATCCCTTTCACTCCCACATCTCGCCCTGTCTATGGTGTCACCGGCACTCCGTTACCAATCATTGGTGAAGTAACCATCCCGATTATTATAGGTAACCGAACCTACACCTATCCGTTCATGGTCTCTAGCAACGATCTAGCTATTGGATTTGGTGGCTTGATAGGATTCGACATGTTCGATTTCTTTTCTTTCAGTATCGATGGGTTATCGCATGAGCTTGTTGATGGTGACAATCGAATTCCTTATGGAAACAAGAACCACAATGGCCCTACTTGCTTTAACACCACCGTTGCTAAAGAACAACCGAATTCTCAACAACATCCTTCTATTCCTCCCCCTCCTCCTCGACCACCAGTATTTCAAGGAACAGTAGAACTCGCACACGTACTACAGACTCAAAAGCACGGCTTAAGTAATAATCTTAGCTTAGAAAGTGACCCAGTGGTTCGAAACACTGATAACAATCAATCTTTGCCTATTACCCTAGCACCGCCATCTCTTTCCTTGACTTCTGACATAAAATCAAATCCCATAAATGACAGTGTTAACCAAATAAATTCGAATTGTGTACAAATTCGAACAAACGGTTTTCCTGTTTCTAATCTTTCATCGGTCAAAGCTCATCAAAATCCACCAAACACACGTAAATCTATCAATCATCCTAATTGTTCAATTGTAAACTCTATTAATCCTGTAAATATTTTAAATGTTTCCAAACAAGCTGATTCCAAGACTCTGGGTCAGAAAAATCGGAAACAATATTTTAAACAGTCAACCATTATTACTTCTCCGGTTAGACTGAAAAACGCAATCATAATTCCTGGACGCAGCGAATTTCTTTGTGTTGGTTTTCATGAATCTCCTATTCATGAATTACCAAATTCTCCTTTATCTCCATCGAGCAACTCTCCCTCGATAAAATTATCCTCTTTGTCGACATATTCCGACATTCCTTTGGCTAATTCTATTTTATTTTGGCCACAAGAAATTTATTCTCACGGCATCTTTGCCGCACGCTCTCTCTCCTCTGAGCGTACTGATCGCACTTTACAAGTTCTGCTTGTAAATGTGTCTGAATCAGAGATTTCCCTGCCGGCTAAACTTCTGATTGGTTATGTTGAAAGGTTCGATCCCATAAACATAATGAATTCTCCCTCCTCTACTCCTCCTTCAGACGTTTATTCTATTTCAACTTCTCCTCCTCCAGAACGTCTTTCTCATCTTAAAAATGTTATTAATACTGATCACTTAAACGAAAGTGATAATTCGCAACTCTGGTCTTTATTAAACGAATTTTCCGATCTTTTTTTTTGCACGGGTCCCTTACAGAAAAATAAGGTAGTAAACTAGTCGTGAAAGAGTCGTTCTGATCGCAAACAAGTCGTTTAGTGATAGTCAGGTAGTATTCGAGTCGCTAAAAGGTAGTTTGTTGTTGTGAAGACGTCTAACAGTCGTGAAACGGTCGCAAAAAGATCGCTTATGAGACGTCAGAGACGACCGAATTACGGTGCAATGAAAAGGGTCGTGAAACGGTCGCTAAAAGGTAGTTTTCAAGACGTCGGAGGCGATCGAAATGCGATGCAAACACAAGAGACGTTAAACAGTCGCAAAGCAATAGTTTTTAAGACGTCAGAGACTATCGAATTGCGACGCGTTAAAAAGGGTCGTGAAACGGTCGCTAAACGATAGTTTTCAAGACGTCGGAGGCGATCGAAATGCGATGCAAACATAAGAGACGTTAAACAGTCGCAAAGCAATCGTTTTTAAAACGTCAGAGACTATCGAATTGCGATGCAAATACAAGGGACGTTAAACAGTCGCAAAGCAGTCGTTTTTAAAACGTCAGAGGCGATCGAATTGCGATGCAAATACAAGGGACGTTAAACAGTCGCAAATCAATCGTTTTTAAGACGTCAGAGGCGATCGAATTACGATGCCAAAAGAGTGACATCAAACGCTGGTTATTCGAACGTTTATGAGACTTATTTGAATCTTCGAAATTTAATTTAATAAATTAAGTACCGTCGGCAAACAACCCAGCAAACACACCCCACGGGCACTGTGGGATTCGTGGGTGGTGCGGGGTAAGCGGGAGGTAATCTGTGCGTTTCCCGTGCGGAAGCCTGGAATCGCCTTTCCCCCCCCCCCCCCCCCCCCCAATTCCCGTGCGGGAGCCGCATGGTAGCCACATGGTCGCAACCCCACACTATGCAAAATCCCTGTCCCACTCACTGCCCACAACATGCCCACATCCCTGTCCCACCCTACTGCCCACATTGCACCCGCATTGCACCCCCGCTCAGCCCGCACTGGACCCGCAAACTCCCCACACGACAAACGATGCCGCAGTGAACGACCTCGATATTATTCTTCAAATCAAACTAATAATTTCTACCAATGTTGAGGATTTTATACAGCAAGATTAATCAATATCTCTATCATTTCAAACAGATTTCAAACCAACACTTGACTGACAAGAAAACATTATGTTACCCGCAAATAAACATGCCTATGATCAAAACATTTGCCCTGTATCTCACGCATTTTTCGTCCTAGAGACATGACTCAAAGTGCGTGTTTCATGAAAAATTTACGTGAACGCGACTAATTTTAATAACATTTCAATCGGACACATTGACCACTTATCGCAATCATTTCGGCTGGCCGGAAAGGAAGGGTCAGCATCTGGTTTTAAATCCTTACAAAATTCTATTGTATTCGATTTCTATACAGTTTTCGGTCTCAGCCTCCACAACCCTCACACCCCAAAGCGACCGCATGGCAGGGAAAATTCTACAAGTCTTTCTTTCAACAAAGGCTTGAGCACGCGATGAGCACGCTGCTCTGATTGGTGGGATGTCAGATCTAGCGCGCTCATATTTCAAACTCTGCTTTTCATAATTCTGGCTTTGACTGGAGAATATGATACAGTTCTTTGGACTATTGGAAAATTTTATAGATCGAGGAAAATTAAAATTAAATGGTAAAATTGTGGAAGGGCACTTGATAAATGTGAAAGTGCGACCTATATCATTACAATGTAAAAGGCTGACTTACTGTTAAATGGCAATACAACATGTCAAGAACATTATTAAGTCAAATTTTTTCCTCAAATTTATTTTTCTAAAATACGAGTCCGTGTTAGGGGACTAAGATGTCTTTTTGAGTCAACTTGAGACATGTTATGATTTTGACCGGTGCCCATACGTCTTGTAATCTTCGGTTGCACAATAAGAGACAACAAAAACCTGTGCGACCACCAAACACGAGATAACATTATTACATCATAATATATAATATGTCGCCAAATTATCATTTTAAAGACTTCATTTGGACATCTTTGAGAAATCGCTTCTTTTACCAAAATGAATTGCATGACACTCGTAAATGTGTAATTTTCGGGGTGGATTTTCGCGAAGTGTTTGATAAATGTATAAATTTGACTATATTATAATCAATTGTAATGAATTGAAATAGGGGATACTGATTGTTTTCATCAAGTTACACCCCACGTCAAATTTCGGTAAAATTTTGTGGCAAAAGCTTTGTTTCTTTTTTAAAAGCTCTGCTATGAAGCAGAATTGCAAATAGAGCTCTAGTTGATTAACCAGCACCATCAAATATTCCTACATGATGAAATTTTGGGTCATTACATGGTTCCAAAAAATCCAATTTGCTATTGGCCATATTTTTAGCCAGCTCATAATCGACTTGCTAGAGTTGTTCATATTTGCCGAGATGTAAATTACGGGCCTGATTTCTACGAACCCTTCATGCGAACCGGGCTTAGAGGTTTTGTGATGGTTACTGGTTCATATATTTTCCATAATGAACACAGCTGTATAATTGTTATATAAAGATGTGGACATCTCTTATCGTTTTCACGATCGAGTATTCAGCTCGACTACACAATTCTCACATTTCTCTTGTAAATATTATTTATAATTATTTCATGGGCGTTGCAGCCCAACGGGAAAAACGAAAAACATTGCCACCGAAATCGTGTGTTTTTTTTTCAGATCATACAGTTTTGTGACCAATAAGTCGAGTTTTTTTTTTCAAATTCCATTTCGATTGTCATCCAATTTAAAATCCTAATGTGTGGTTCATACGTCGAGCGTCCTTTTAGTTTTAACGTATTTTTGATTTCGGCCTCCAGCAACTATTTATAGTAAAAATCACATTGATAAGAAGCGTAGTTCGTTTTTGTTTTGTTTCTACTTTTAAAATCGCTACTAACGTCATCTCTTTGCTTAGGGTTTGTCTAACATTTCCTTTGCGCACACGCTCACAAATTTTCACCGACAATATTTTGTCGAAGATCTCGAATACCATTCTTCAGAAAGGTTTCGGAGAGGCAACATGCAGGAGTGGCTGCAGGTAGTGAATACAGTTTCAAGAAGTCTAGCTTCAAGAATCAATCATGGACCAGCAAATGGACAAGGTGAGATTTTTTTTTAATTACATTAATATAGAAATAGTAATATTTTATGTAGATGCGATATTAATTGTCAACTACCCCGCATGACCCCTTGTGACATAGACAACTGCCAGACAAGTCCAGGCAAGATTTTACATGTGAAAACGTGTAAAATAAGTTGGAAGGACGATATTTTTTTATAAGCTGGAGAAGCTTTGGATTTATCTGGGAATGTTCGGACATTTCCGAACGAATACATTTACCATTATAAAAGTGAACACAGTCACAATCTCATTTATCTCAATTAATTTTCAGTCATCTTCAGCATTTTACTATCTTCGAATGAAAATGAATTGTGCTTATAAATTTGTGTTCTTCCACCACAGATTGAGCGTATCCGAGATCAGATGTGTGGGTGAACCTGAACCGCGTTGGTGTACGCGGCTGGGGAGCAAACTCTCATTTAGAAATTATGACAATTTCCCAGCTGGCCACGATGTCGACGGCCGGCCAGGACCTGAACGCTGCTATCCCCAGGCGAAAGCCGCAAGCATCTACCGTGAGTTTGAAATCCACTTTTCTAGGAAGTGACGGATTGTGTCAAGCGTCCACCAAATCGTGATTCAGTCAGGGTATTCATACAAGCTCAAATCAATTATCAATTATCATCCAAGGGATTGATGCTCATAGAAATTTTTACAGCACAAGAAAAATTACAATTTTTTTGATTTTTGTATGAAGTAATTTGTTTGGTCGAGCTCACTGTCGATACTTGTCTTCGGCTATGGAATGTATGAACAAGACGGAAACTTGTACCGACAACTGCAGGTGGTAGGGTTGAATGGCCGTCCGAATGTCGGGGTTGGGAACTTGGGTCCACTATTGTTATCGCATTGTGTGCAGACCTTGCGGTTTACTATAACGGGACAAATAGCCGCCTGGGTGATGTGCTAATTCCCAAGTAACGCGGGATTTCAATCGAGCAAATCTTGCCTCCTAAATATCTTCAGATAATTAATTCTTGATGGACATCAGAACTTCATCATAGACAAATAAATTATCAACATTATGACATTTCTAGTTTCCATCGAGCCGGCGGCGGCACCCCCACCATACCACCAATAATCTACCTGATTTCTAATCGGTGCTATCCTTCGTTGTTTCAGAATTCGTCAACAAGAACATGACAGCCGCCGGTCTCTCCACGAAGGCGTTTAAAGAGACAATCAACAGGAATTGTGTGAAGGCGCGCGGACGACGGGCAAGTCGGTCCACAGCATCGAGGAGACTGTCACCACGAATATGCCATCGCCGAAAGATGAGACACAGATGTAAATTTACAACCCAAAAAATAAATGCTTTGAAACTCTATATACTGGTTAATAAAATAATATACCCTACAATATTTACCAATGCCAACTCCCCTTCCCGACTAGCTATCTGCTACAGATATTTATATGCTAATTTTGTAGAAAATATTATTTGTGGGTCCGATTTACGATCTAAAGGCGATCGAAATACGACTCAAAAACGATTCAAATACGTCTGTTTAGTCACCTTTTAACTACCTTTTGGCGAGCTTTGGACGACTGTTTCGCGATCGAAAGACGACTCAAAAACGATTCAAATACGTCCGTTTTGTGATCTTTCAACAACCTTTTTACGAGCTGTTGACGACTGGTTTGCGATCGAAATACGCACCTTTTGTCATCCTTTTACTACCTTTTGGTCGGCTCTATTCATTGACGACCTGTTTGCGATCTAAAGACGACCCAAAGACGACTCAAAAGCGATCGACGGAGATCGTAAAAGGGTAGTTTTTAGATCGCAAAAGGATCATATTTTTCAGATTCCAGACTCTTTTACGACGTAAAAACGACCTTTCAAAACGGTCGCTTTTAAATAGTCTGAGACGACTTAAAAACGTTCTGTTTTTTCTGTAAGGGGTGATCAAATTGGTCGTCATCCAACCGTTAAGCATAGTATTATTACTGATCAAGCCAAGCCAGTTAAAAAAGCCCCTTATCGGATTCCACATTCACTTAGGCCTATCTTAAACGAGCAGATTTCTGACTTGTTGGACAAGAAGGTCATTCGTCCATCCACCTCCCCCTGGGCATCACCTCTCCTTCTTGTCAAAAAGAAGTGCACAGGCGGAAAACAAGAGTACCGCATGGTCATTGACTATCGTGCTCTGAATTCTGTAACAAAGAAGGACAGTTATCCACTTCCTTCTATTTCTGAAACTCTAGACCTTTTAGGTAATTCAAAATTTTTTACTACACTTGATTTATATAGTGCATTCTTTCACGTCCCCATTAATGAGCCTGATATTGACAAAACAGCCTTCTGTACCCCTTATGGCTTGTATGAATATGTAACTTTACCATTTGGCTTATCAAATGCTCCGGCAACTTTTCAAAGACTTTTAGATGCAGCCATGACAGGTCTTACAGGAGACAAAGTTCTCATTTACCTAGACGATCTAGTTATTTGGAGTGACTCTATCGAATCTCACATCTCAAAACTTCGCTCCGTTTTTAAACGTCTCCGCTCTAATAATCTTAAACTCAAGCCTCAAAAATGCAATTTTCTGAAACAGGAATGCCACTATCTTGGACATATAATAACTACCCAAGGAGTCAAGACAAGTCCTCATATCACCGAAGCAATCCTAAACTATCCTGTTCCAACTAACGTCAAAGAGGTTCGAAGTTTTCTAGGTCTTTCTGGTTATTTCAAAAAGTTTGTTCCAAATCATGCAGAAGTTTCGAAAATCTTATCCGACCTTACACGCAAGAATACACCATTTGTTTGGACTCAAAAACACATGGAAGCTTTTAACTTCCTTCGTACTGTACTCTGTACTGATCCTGTACTAATTTATCCTCATTTTGACAAAGAATTTATACTCACAACAGACTGCTCCAACTTTGCAGCAGGTGCTGTACTTTCACAAATTATAGATGGCAAGGAACACGCCGTTGCTTACGCCTCTCGTGTTTTAAAAAACAGCGAAGTGAACCTCAATGCTACCGAACGTGAACTAGTAGCAGTCCTCTTCGGAATTAAATCTTTTAACTGTTACCTGTATTCTAGGCACTTCAAATTGATAACCGATCATTCTGCTATCCAATTCTTAATCTCAAATGTCAACCCTTCATGTAAGCATACTCGTTGGAATCTCACCCTCCTCGAATACGATTATGAAATTATTCATCGGCCTGGGCGTTCGATCCCCCACGCTGACGCACTCTCTCGCATAGCCACAGTTAATGCTAATCTCGACCCATCTATGGAATACGAACCTATTTGGGATCGACAGTTTATTCGTGAACAGCAAATTCTAGATCCTATTTTACTTCCAATCATTAACCGTCTTAAATTAAATAATTCAACCGATCCGAAGTTTGGTTTAGATTCCGAAAAATTACTCTATAGACTTCGAAAAACTCCTGATGAAGAAGACAGATTAGTAGCTCCAAAATCAATGTATACTAAAATCATGGAAAGCTTTCATAAGGCACCTTTCGCTGGCCACCCAGGTGTTCAACGAACAACTACTCTAATCACTAGCAGATTTTATTGGAAATGTATGTACGAACATATTAAGGAGTATTGTACAAACTGCCTCTCTTGCCAACAAAGAAAAAATCCTCCTTCGAACACAAAGGCTCCTCTCCAAAGAATGCCTGAGGTTACTTTTCCGTTTCAAAGGATAAGCCTAGATGTCCTTGGTCCTTTTCGTCCTAGTTCTAAAAACAACCGTTATATTAACCGTAGTTGACCATTTCACTAAATACATAATAATTGTTCCAATGCACAACCAAACTTTCCACACAATTGCTCGAATATTCTTCAAGGAAGTTATCAGTAAATTTGGTGTTATGGAGCAACTCCTTACAGATCGTGGCGCTCAATTTACTTCCAAAATGTTCCGGGAACTTTGCTCCCTTCTTCATATTAAAAAACTATTCACTACAGCCTACAGACCGCAAACAAATGCAACTGTGGAACGCACTCATCGTGTTATTGCTGATATCATGTCACACTATGTTGACGAAAACAACGAATGGGACGAAATGGTTCCCTATGTTGAGTTAGCAATGCGTAGCTGTATTTCTTCTACAACTGGTTACTCTCCTTTCTACTTGCTTTACTCTCATGAAATTGATTTGCCTTTTGAAGCCATTCTACGTCCTTCCCAAACTCAATATAAACCAGAAACTCACTACCCCACAGAAATGAATGCTCGACTTCAACATGCTTTCTCTAAAGTTAGGGAAAATATTATAAAGAGTGCGGAACGTAATGATTTCTATTACAACCGTAAAACTAAGCCTGTGACTCTTGAAATTGGAGATCTCGTTCTACTTTATACTCCTGTTATTGCTCCCAATGTTACTCGAAAACTTGCTCAGCTTTGGACAGGTCCGTTCCGAATCATTTCTCAGCCTGGCCCTGTTAACTTCGAAATCAAACACCTTTACAACAAAAAAATTCAACGTGTTCATGTAAACCGCCTCAAATTGTTTCACACATTTGATCTCAATGACTTTAACGTCGACTTCACTCTTAAGGACAATTCCATTACCCCCGACATGTCTAACATTCCAATTCCACAAGACGAAATTCAAAATAATACTGATAGCGAAAGCCTGATAAACAATCCTCCAACGATTATTTCTCACTCCACTCCTCTAAGTGACAATGAAGACGATCCTTCTGAAATTCCTGATACCGACACTTTCTATAAGAATCAAAATCTTTTCCTGTACGATTCCAACACAATTAATCTTCCAACAATCCAGCCTCCAGAACCTATCCAATTACAAGTTCCAGTTGAGCCTGATTATCAACCTCCCACCCCTCGTATCGCCCTCCAACCATTACAAGCTGACGATTTTCAAAATCCTCCTCTTCTTACTCCCGAAGATCCAAATTGGCATCCAACTGCTCCCAACTTACTAGCTGAGCATCCCCCTATACTACTTCCTGAAGTTTCTCCTTCTACTCCTCCACATTTCACACCTCCAGTTATAAGAAATCCCAGTCCCCTGTTACAACAACTCCTTCACACTCATCCCCCTGCAAATTCATCTAGTCAAATCGAGACTCCTCACTCTTCTCGTATCCCTTCTCTATCGCATCCCTACAATTTGCGGAGTTTATTACCTCCACGAAAATTATTTCCTCCCTTGCCTCCCAAATCCCACAAAAAGAAATAAGTTTTCGCCATCCCTCCACCTCTACTTTCGTCATATCTTTCCCTCTTGAAAAATTTTTCAACTTGACTTTGTCATGCAAGTGAGCTTTACTCTCTTCATTATTGTTATCAGTCTGGCTGGCACTATATAAGCCGCCAGCAATATTGGGAAGCCAGAGAGCTGCTCGTGATCGAGGCTCTGGGATTGATTGTGGCTCCCAATATTTTTAGTAAGGCACTATTGTTTAATACTCATTATTTCTTTGCTTGCAACATTAAATGTAAATTCAATTATTAAGCTTCACATTAAAATCTTGACTTAACTTCAATTTTCTAACTTAACTTCAATTTTCTAACTTAACTTCAATTTTCTAACTTAACTTCAATTTTCTAACTTGATTTCAATTTGCTAAACTTAACTTCATTTTATGAGTATTATTTGTAAATTGCATGCGTGTCGTTTCATTTAATAAATTTGTCTAATTCTTTTTCATTTTACAAAGTAGAATTATTCGGAACACACCCCGAACTAACCCCTACCCTCCTCCGCTCGATTTCTCCTTTCGAGGCTTCGGCCTCTGGTGGCAGCATTAATTTCACCTACCAAACTCCATCATATTTGTAACAAAAACGAGCAGCCCTACTTAGAGGTCACAGATCGTTACGAAATTTGGCAAAAACGTTCGTGG
Source organism: Nemurella pictetii (assembly GCA_921293315.2). NCBI lineage: Eukaryota > Metazoa > Arthropoda > Insecta > Plecoptera > Nemouridae > Nemurella > Nemurella pictetii. Next base: position 5,019,838 of record OV121118.1, on the reverse strand, counting down.
TGACTCAGCGAGGTGCTGTATGGTTTTTGAGCAAAATCTGGTCAGCCATTTTGTTTTTATGAGCAAAAACCCGTAAATTTTTCAGTTTTTTGGTACTAGCTTCGTAACTAATCAACCGATCCGCACCAAATTTGAATTGAATATATATGATAACAAGTTTAACAAATTGCCTAAGTTTAAGATTTGTGCATTAAGTATTTTGCTGATCAGAAAAAAAAATACAAAAAAAAAAAAAATTATCTTGAAAGCACCGTTTTCAACAATATGATTGTCAAATGTTTTCCGTTTGGATTTCCTCACGGAGATTACGGCTCGCTCATCCTGCAACGAGTGTAGGCTCTACTAATCGTTTACCTAGTTTAATTGATTTGTCAAAGTACATGATACTAGAGGTACTCAATAAAGATAAAATGACAGAACATGCTACACAAAGCATCTTCTGTCATTCAATATTGCGACCAGCTCCAATGGATTGGGATGCGCATGCTCGTGTGAACTTGGCAATGTTGTAAGCTGAGATCTCACTTCCTGGCTTGGAAGTCCACTTGGTGGGTCATCAGCGGCGGGGTTTGTCCTGCGTTGGCGGCGGTGGCGTTCATCAAGCTGACCTTGACGCGGGGCCCGGGGGCCAGCGGAACCGCCTTGAGCCCGGTGCAGTGGTGGACCCAAACCCCCACCACGCCTGCAAACACAGCCCCTTTTCAGCCTCCGCGTCAGACTAGACACCCGCGTACAGAAACCACTATCTTATCTTAGTTCACTGGAAGAAACTCGGAGGCCACTATAGAAAAATTAATTGTAACATGTCTGAATAGTTAAAAGTTGAAATATTTTTAGTTATTTAGAAAAATATGCAAAATTTTGCACACTCAAATTTTTTATTTTTGGTTGTATTTCCATGAAAATATGCATGGAGTATGCATGGAAATATGCATTCACGGCACATAGTGACTCCTTTTGTAAAATTCTTAGGCAAAGTGACAACTGTCACAATCTTTAGGACAAATATTTCTTCACTGTACTGAAAAGACGTAAAGTCTTCCGAGTTTAAAAATGGTGGAAGATAATTTGAGGCGGGAAATATTGAAAGCAGCGATGGGTACACAATCCTTGTCAAGGTAGTCCCCGCTTTGCATTCTGTTGCTATCGCAGCGCACTAAAACAGCTTGTCGGGAGGAAAGCATTTACTCAAAATTAGAACTAAAAGTAAAACAAATGGTAAAGCTATCCTCAATCTCTCCACACAATACTAGGCCGGCCTAAGCTGTAGCTTTTAGTGAACTTTAATCATTCTGCGATGTGGATAGCACAGTGGTATTATTTAAGGTAAAAAATTAATCAGAATACAAAAAACAAAACAAAATTTTTTTTTTAAATAATAATAATATTTGGAATGGATTTTTTGTTTCTAATAATAAATATCTACTGTACATGCAAAGTGTATTTGCACTTACGTTCAAATCACACTAAAATTGTCAAATTCACCAAATTTACACTTATCAAAAATAAGTGCATTTTTTTTTAACTGTGATATTTTTTCTTTTGGTATTTTGAAATGTGGAGTAAATACAAGCAGAGAAATTTGTCCAACCTGCAGACTTCGACGTCGATGTAATCTGCGTTGTTTGAACGCCCGAGCTTGCGCCTGGTCGGACCGATGGGATTTCTTCGTACGACGCTTCCACCGCAGAAGTCTTCGGCCCAAGCTCCACCATCTCGTGCTCTTCTTGAGATGGGCTCCTGCGATGCAACGAGTGGAGCGAGCCGCCGTCTCTCTCCAGATTCTCGTAGCTTGCGCTGGTTTTCGAGTAGAGAGGAGGAGCCCTCGGTGACGTGGCTTCTTCATCTGCCAGCGAGTTGCGTCTGGAGGCGGAATTCAATGCGTGCTTTCGCCTCGGTTTCGGGACGGGTCTCGAAGGCGAGTGGGGAGGGATTTCTTTGAACGGTGATGTTGCCGGGAACGTTGGATCTTTCACTGGCAACTCTACGTTTCTTAGCGGTCGGTTTTCGATCCCTTCGTCTGAACTGGAACTGAAATTTGAGACTTGTGTTTGGTCTATGCCTTTATTGCTTGTCTTTTTGTGAATGATTGTGTTTGATTTTTCCTTCTTCGATTTGTTGTGTGACTTTTTACGAGTGTGAAGTTTCGGTAGGAGATTCTTGTTGCTTGGTATGTTTCTTGCACGGTCTTGCATTGAGACAACGTCGTCTTCGCTGGTGGATAAAATTTCCACTTCTCTGGAGGTACTAGGTCTTGGCTCCAAGTTTGTTGTCTGAGAATGCTCCGCTGTTTTCTCCTTTCGGTGTCGAGAGTAGGTCTCGGTCAGTTCAATCTGCAAAGGTTTTATGCACGCGTTTATAGACAACAAGGAGGGTGAAAACTACAAAAAACATATTCAATTTCAATTTTTGTCCTATTAAAGTTTGCTGACAACTCTTTGAATTCAAACACATTACCAAAATTACTTTTACCTCCAAATTCTAAGAGCATTCAGAAATCTAAACGTATGTTTACCCTACGTTTGAGTAGGATTGTAGGTAATGTTAAACATAATATTAAACATGATATTAAAATTTTAATAAAACATATTGCAATTATTGAAGTTGAATTAAACCCACTTTAAATTTCTATGTAGGTATGTAGGTACCTACTAAAACATATAAGAAAATTATGAAGTTAATACAAAAACTCACCGATGTCTCGACCCCCTTCTTAAGTTTATCTTGTTTCTCTTCGCTTTTCTCACGATTTAGAGCAGCTTTGAGCAATGCGTCGAACCGTGATCGAGTTTCTTGTGTCAAGGATCGGCTAGGACTTGATTTGTGAGTGAGTGGGATTTCATCGTCCAGCAGGGAACGTTTCTTAATTGAAAACCCTGCCATTTCTTGTGCTGCAAGCTTCTATCAATTTAGTGGCCAGTGTCTTTGGGTGTTACCATTGTTATTTGTTAACTGTTCAAGTAACAAGTCCTTCTGGGAGTACTCCACACATGCTGCAACAAAAGTCAAAACAATCCGCCATTTGTAAACAAACTCAGACAGGGACAGGTGGTCTTTAAATGACAGGTGTTGTTTTGTTTGGTATAATTCATCCTAGATACAGGTCAATAAGTCTATGACTTCATTTTCTTTCCCCTCTTTCCCCTCCAAGTCAGTGAATGACTTAAATTATCTTTGCTCTCATTGATGAGAAACGAGCAAAGCGAGTGAAACGAATTTTCACTTACACTTTTTGCTGAAAAAAATCCTGTAGGTAAATCATTTTTAATGCATGTCCACGCTCTTCAGGCCAAACAACTCAATTTATTTTGATGAAATTTTCAGAATATCATTGTTTTCTCTCAACTTTGACCCTGTACTATTTACAGCACATTTCACTCACAACTTTTCCTATTTAGTTTTTACCAAAAAAGTTTGGTTTTTTTCTAATTGCGTTTCCCACTCTAGAGGTGTGTTGAATCTTATAACAAGACAACTGTGTAAAAATTTCGTTTTTCTATGTTAACCTCTTCTCAGTTGACAACGTTTTAATGTTTCTCTCGACACTAGATCAATTCTGACACAACCTATTATTAAGCCTTAAAGATTCTTCAACCGGCATAATGCGAAGCCTTTGATATAGGTTCATCTTTCAGGAACCATTAAATGTGTATTTGCATTAAATTAGAAAAATAGGAAAAATAGTAATTTCCATTCAGACTGTAATGAAAGTTGGTACACCTCAATATTTTGATGGTGATACCTCAGTTTGAGCCAAAGGACTTATTCAATGTCAGGGAAGTAGAAGGAAAACAATCCAAACCTTCATAAACACTCGAAAATTACAGTAACAATATTTATTGTTCGCTACTGTAAAATATTGAATAATACTGGGTAAATTTTGTCCACCCTTCAACCAGAGATTCTCTATAAATTGGGACAGACTGAGATTTATGATTATTTAAGTAAAGTATTAAATTTTTTCAGGGCTAGAAATAAATCAATTACATTTTTTATTAAACAAAACACATATCATGATATTCAGTTTCCAAATGAATTGTATTTCTATACTTCTGCACCATAAGGTATTACTCTCCTCAACTCCAGTGTGCCTATGAATCACTCTCCAAAAGCAATTCCTTCACAATTATAAACAAACCCAGTACATTTTCTTGCATTGAAGGTAATTCAAAGACAAATTTAACATCTTTTGATATTTAAGACTGACTCACAATGAAGGCTTTATCAACGCAGGCACTGTGTTTTTTTCCCGCAAATCTCGGAAGATACGCGTTCCAAAGAAACCGCTTCTCCTTGCTTCTCTTCAAGTTTGAACGAATCAAACATTAAGAAGTCAGGGCTTTGTGTTGAAAAGCGGTTCCCAACTGCCACAACGGTTGTCATGGATACCAGTTGATTTTGTTGATAGTTCCTGCCTTGTCCAACTGTCAACTGTGAAGTTTGAAATTCTGACAAAGTGGACGAGAGTATGAAACATTTTATCTTCAAGTTTTATTATTGACTAGAATCATCAGAAGTGCGAGGCCGGATTTGGACATTTTTTAGCAAATAGGACGGTATGCACGCTATGAAAATATTGATTTCAACGAGTTGTTTCAACATGGATGTTTTGAAACATGAAACAGTTGAAACAATTAAAACTCTCAATTGTCCTTGCCCGGATTGTAAACATCCGATACAACGCAACGCGGTTCTTTCAAGTGCTACGCACGGCCAACCCCAAACGCTTTAGTTGTGAATCAGCCTTTAGACAGAAAAAACCATCATCGTTTCTAATAATAAACATCAATTCGTGCGGCAAAAACCTGCAGTTTGGTTCAATCTCACTTTCAGATTTGGTATTATTTGTGCAAAATGGGTGTAATTAATATCCTATCCGCCAACAGAAAGACTGCATTTATAAGGAAAACAGGGAAAATACCAAAAATAGCAGATTTTTCACTAAAAAATAAGTTTAGAATTCTTCAACGTTATTTGTCATCAGAAACAAAATTCCCAGGTTCCTCAAGGGCAGAGTAGCTCCTGCTTGGTGTTGTGCTTCTTGACATTAATCTGTTTTCTGTTTCCACTTTACATATAAATATATGGTGCAAGCCCAAATACAGAATGCGCTGTGCGGAAAGCTCTACTGCGGAAAGCGCTTACAGCAGGAAGCGCTAGTGCAGGAAGTGCAGGACTTCGAAGCCGACTTCCACCATGATCAGGACGATGATCATCCACTCGAGGCGGACGTGATGCCGGTCGCTGAGATGCGCTGACAACAGTTCTACCAACTCGACGCAGTGATTCAACTTCTCGTTCATCACCTGCCAACGAAAACACAACGCTTGTGTTCGAGTTGATTCAAAACAAACTGCATTTATTCGTTACATGCTCGGGTAATATTTATCATTAGAAATCAAGTATTCATTCAAAGATTGTATCTAAAGTACCGTATTTCGTATCGGTAGGCAAACCTGGATTTTTGGCCTTAGTTGAAATTAGAGTCAAATTAGTTTTCAATAAGCTTTTAAATAAACTTATATAATAAAAATATCCAATACTTGATAAATGTTACTTAATAATTAATATCCATTTGAAAGTCGGTTGTCCGCGTAGCATAACTGGTAATGCTTAACCCCGGCAACAGGGAAAGATTCAGGTATGACTCACGGTACGGACATAATTGTGGAAGGGATATTTTGTTTCTAATAAAAACCAACAACTTGCTAGGTATTTATATCTGTACAACTGGGGCCAGATTCACAAAGGGTACTAAGTCCTAATACGTACTAACTTTAGTACGAATTTGAAGGTAATGCAGGAATGGCCACTAACACCGGTACAAAATGGTATTAAGTCTAGTACCATCTCAGACTGGTACTAGCGAAGATAATACCGTCACATGAAAATGTAAAATATTTATTTTCATTGATATTTTCGTTTATCTGTTCACAAATATCTTTAAAATCGTTTTACTACGAAGCACGAAGTTTATTAGTTCATATTTACGCGCTTTTCAAACAAATTTCGAGCCTTCTGACAGCTGCGAAGGGGAGTGCCTGTCACCCTGTGGCAAGACTAAAGGAAACAGTATAGGAATCTTTCCTCAAGACCAAATTGTAGATTTATAAGAAATATTATCAATAGTGGGAGTAAAAGCTCCATCTATTACAAGTTTCCTTTCGGCCACAACATTAACCAAAGCTTTTAATTCGTTTGGCAAGAAATTGGGCTGGCGGGTCTTTTTCTTGTCCAATTAGTTTTTCTTCTCCATTTGTGTTTCTATAAATATAAAGGGTACTATATAAGATCTGCTTAATACTGTGAAATAGTTTATTGTTAGTGAAAATATGATTTTAAGTTGAAATAAGTTTAAAAAACGAGCTGTCACTTACCGGCTAGATTGACGTAAACAGACGAAGATCGAAATGAATTTGCATATTTGAGAACTCATCTGTGATTGGCCGAAATGAATTCGTATATATGTGAACCCGCTTGTGATTGACCGAAATTTCAAATGTCATGACGTCACTTCTAAATGCGTGACGTTTTATCGGAATAGTGCTAATACCGTGATAAGGAATACGGTATTAGCGTGGTATTAGCTAGTACGTACTATCTCTTATTCGGTACTAAAGTTAATACCCTTTGTGAATCTGGGCCCTGGTTTCTAGAAATAAAGTGCAAGTTTTTTTATCACTTGTAATATACAGTGACCTTGGTTTGGTGGTTTGGTGGAGCTTAGAGGAGCTTAGAGTGTGGGGAGCTGACCTTGGTGCGGCGGCCGATGCAGAAGTAAGCGCAGGTCTGCAGGTAGAGCGCCTCCAGCTGTTCGCGGTCCCAGTAAAAGTCAGGGGTGTCCAGCAGGTCGGAGCCCAGGTTGATCTGGTGGCGCAGCGCAAACAACCGGCCTGTCCTCCGCAGGACCTCGGCGCGCGACATGCGGATCCGCGTGCCCCTGCGGAGGTCCTGTCCCCCGGGAACGCCTCGTTAGCAATGCCTCGTTAGCAAAGCTTTGTGCATGCTTATTTTCGTCCCATTGTGGAGTTGCATTATTTGAACAAATCTGATGAAATAATATTCCAGAGTTTACACCTGAAAAGAGTAGTATATATCACAAAGTAAAAATCTATTTAAAATAAAACTATTTGTTCAATGTGCTTCCAATTGCACATTTTTTTAATGTTTTTATAGATGTTGTTTTCAACCATTCAGCCGTTTTCAACCATTTCTTCACATACCCAACATTAAATGCTTTTGCAGCCAACAGGGGCAACAGAATATCTCAAGACTTACGTCAAATTCTGTGCAGAAGTTTTGCCTAGTAAGGGGAAAATGTGAAGTGGAAAAAATGAAATATTTTGAGGAAAACTGTTCAAGTGAATTGCTTGAAGCACGTTGCATATCCGCCCAGAGATTTCCAAAGTTGTCATAAGGTTTCGTCTAAACCCGTTTAGGCTGGTTTGATAGCTCACATAGGGCTTCCTATCGTGAAGTTGGCAAGCCCCACAGACAACCCCTTGTGGCTTCCCCAATTTTCCAGCACTGATTCCTGGATTTGTGGCACTAATTAGCACTAATTAACACAAACAAACACAGAAGTAAAAACATGCATCACGGACTTTTTACAGCAGGGGCCAATATGAACAATTTCTTAACTAGCTTTGCTGGTTACGCTCATCTATACTTTAATCCCAGAAAAGCATCTGATAGCCGGTTGGCTTTACAGTTATCGTGGAGCAAGCACGGTGCGACAAACCTGTGTGACAAACTCGATGCTGTCGACGTATCGGTCCAGAGAAGCCTCCCACACGCCGAGCTTGACTGACAGCGCCATCGCGTTGGAGAAAGCGTAGCGCTCCAAGTCGGCCAAAGCACCGTCGGAAAGCACCAGTGTCCCGGTCGTCACGTCCAGCCGGCTCTTCCTCCTGCCGGGACCGGGACCAGGACCAGGACAGCCACACACAACATTAGACACACACAAATTCGAGAATCTTTTCAACGATCTCTACCCAACTAAGCTTTTTCCAAAACAATGCATTACCCCATAGGGCCAATAATAAACATTAGCAAATGCATAACACAGAAGCATAACTCTGCCCAAAACAGAAGCAAATTTAAGCTGTGTTAAAGAAGAAGTCACAGCCCACAAGATGTATCAGTCGCAATGGCCGAGGTCTGTAAAGCCCCTTTTACACGGTCACATTTTTTCATCACATTCCGTCAAACCCTTGTACAGCAGTCTTGTATGCAACTGCATGTGACCGTGTAAACAGTCCATAGCACGGCAGTCGGTCACATAAAAGTCTTGTATGGCAGACTGTGGCACATTTTTTTCGGATAGCCCAGACTCTATTTCCATCACATCTTGTATGGAATGCAGCCAATCAGAGATCAGAGATTGCGTGACGTCAAACTTTTCAAAAAATCGTGGCGGCAAATGTCAGTGAGCAGTGCAAAATTTGAAATGGCTGCAATTAAAATGAATTAAAAGTTGATAAAAGTTTATTTTTGATAAGAAATCACACCCATACCTGACGTCTGACGAAAGAAGATCTAAATTCACTCTCATTTTTTTTCTGAAATGTCAGCTGACATAACTTCCATGGCCTACTGTGATAATAAATTTGACACAATGATTATTGTATCGTGTAAAAAGTCGTCACATTTTTCATCAAATCCGTCACACAAAACCTTGTACAATGTTTATATTACGGACTGCTGTACAAGGGTTTGACGGAATGTGATGAAAAAATGTGACCGTGTAAAAGGGGCTTTAGTCTCGCCTCCAAGCGTTCATCTTGTCGCCGCTAGAAATCTAAAGACCTTGGACGTAGGAACAAAGAAGGCTGTGGGCAGCTGTCCTATCACTCACTCTCACTCATGATTGTTGGTGTTTATGTGATGCCTACAAACTCCAAGTACAAACTCAGTCCGTCGGTAAAACTGTTATCTGCCAGCCATTGTTAGCTGTGTTGCCTTGTGTTGCCTTGCGTTGCCTTGTGTTGCCTTGCGTTGCCTTGTGTTGCCTTGTGTTGCCTTGCGTTGCCTTGTGTTGCCTTGCGTTGCCTTGCGTTGCCTTGTGTTGCCTTGTGTTGCCTTGCGTTGCCTTGTGTCAATTGTGGGTAATTCCATAAGATAAACAATGTTTTAAATTCCCTTTGTGCTATGCTTGTGCGCCATGCTTGAATTAATTTTGATTGTACATGAACTAAATGACCTAGATATCAACAGATAATCTGGGACAAGATTACTGATTCATTGGGTGAGAAAATGGCTCTGCAGAGAGGAGGGGATGAAGCAACTTACAAAGACAGGTAACTTTTGCAAGTGAACTCGACTGTCCCATGAAAGAGTTTCATGCCCTTGGCTCTCAGGAAACAGAGGTAATAGTGTAAAATTTCTATTGCTGATTGCTTCCAACAGCGAGCAATGAACAGGACTCACCCAGTCTCCGCGTACGTGTACTTCATGGCCTCCGTCTCGTCGAGCGCGAGTCGAGTGTCATGCGGATACGACTCGTACTGCCGTGCAAACTGGAGCACGTTGTCGCACTCTAGATCCGCGCAGTTCCAGAGCACGAGGGAGCCTTCGCGGAAGAACAGCAGCTCCCGTGGCTCCACCCCCGTCTGGTAGCGCGCCCTGGCACGCACAACGTCGGGAGAACCTGCCGCAGATCACCAATCAACAATCAACAATCCTGGTTAGACACTAGGATTGCTACCAATTGGCCCTGTGTTACCTGGTCTTCATACAATTCATGGTATCATTTGAGCTAAACAGACAGGGCTACTATGCAAAGAACATTTAAGTTCAAATGAAAGGTTGGTCTGCAACAATATGAAGATCTCAGACAGTGCTGGATCCATTAAAGCTTTGGAAATGCGGAGTGGTTCAGAGCCGTGGTTGGTGGACTGGAGAGTGTTCGGTTCTGCTCTGGTTAAATTTGCGTTTGCGGTCCTGAAAAGGACCCTGAAGATGTCCACGCCAACGTGGACGAAACATCGACAATCGTCAGGGTCCTTTTCAGGACCGCAAACGCATTTAACCAGAGCAGAACCGAACACTCTCCAGTCCATTAAAGCTTTGCTGCATTCACAGCAACAATTTGGCTAACTAATCCCAGACATTGGCTGCATAGTGAAAAGTGTATATATGTAGCAATCAAACAAAAATTGACAAAAGTTCTGACAATGCAAAGAGGTTAGAGAGACAATCTTCTTAGGTTCCTACTACAATAGGTAGTAAATAGTACAGCACTCACAAGTGGACTCTCCCTGCGTCTCAAGAGGACAGATGTCGTAAAGATCTTGCTCTTTTAGTCCAGCTGCCAATCTCTCCAAATCATATTCTTCTGCACTTGTGCATGCAACCACATTCCAGAACTAAATTTGGGACAACAGATTAATTTCAGCAGTGTAGTTTGTTCCAAAAAATGAGTGAACTGCCATGTTTCATTATGCCACTCTTACCCCAGCTTTCGACGATTCTTCCCCATCGACGCTCCACTTTCTGCGTTGTGGCCGTTTTTTAATTTGTAGGTTTGAAGCGTTCCCAGGGTTAACGGCATTGTTGCTACTTGTTACAGTTTTAGCCGTTCGTATGTGAGTTAATCCTTTTAGACTGGGCACAGAGCATTTCGGGGACATACAAGGAGTCCCACAAAAAACAGAGGTGACAATTCCCACATTATTTTGAGAAGTTGAATGGAATCTAACAACTGAATGGGAAAAGTAGCGCTCACTTTGATTGCATTTGGAACCTAAATCCTTACAAAAACTTGTTGACTTGATTATCTTCAGTGGCCTTTTGCCACACACGCGTTTGATAAAGAGCATGTTTTACCGTGAATAATGTCAATTGATAGCTAATGTAATTTTAGTCTCTGGTGTGAAGATATCGTAACCGAGCCCGCGTCGCTGCTGGTGCTCTTCTCTGATGCTTCCAAAACATACTAGGTTAGGTTAGGTTACGGTGGGTGTGCTAAATTTGATCGTGAAGTTGCCCCGGCTTTTGCATTCTGCGTCCCAATAACAATCATGCAACAAAAAAATGTTAGTACATACAAAAAAATAAAAATCAGCATTACATTAATTTGATGATATTTAAGCACACATTATTAACCTTCTCATAAAAAAACCCAGAAAACATCACAAAATATATCCCGAGCATAATTCTATTAAAACCTTGGCCTCAAATGTTCTAGACGCTAAACAGTTTTTACAAAAATTGGAACTCTAAAAATTTACCTCTAAAACAAATTCATTTTTATCTTGGTCGAAAAAATCCTAGGTGGTGGACAGTTGTTCCAAAAATTGGAAAACCATCCTTAAAAAAATACTTCACAATTATGGGAATTATTTTAAGTCTCATTGATTCACTGAAAGTGAGATAATATATCTCAAAACTTTTATAACTCGATAAATACGTTTCCAAGATTTGAAGTCCGAAGAATTTAAAAATTTAGGCAGGCAAACTTTTTTGAACGATTTAGGAAAAAACTTTTGGTCGATCCAGAATTAGAATGGTTTATTTGAATAATAAAAATATAATAAAACTTTTAGTAAATTTATATTTCTACTTAGCAAAATTTATCAATTGATTAATCGTTCGACATCTTCCCGTCTTTTATACAATTATTTTTGTATTTTTCGTCCTTTCGCCCCGATTGGAACTAGTCCAAGGTCGAAGACGACTTCTGTCGTCAACTAGTGGAATGTGTGTGAACTAAACAAAGGCAGCCAGCCCCAGCCTGCAGCTCGCTCCATCGTTGCTCTCGTCTCGTTGACCAGGCTAGCCCTAGCAGTAGCAGTTTCACAGCGTCTCAACTAGCAAGTCGTAAGCAAGGCCTATCAAGTATCAAGATTCAAGACATCAATTCACCTGCAATGCACTTCAATGGGAGCTGTCATCTTTCACCTTACGTGCTTACGTAATTGCTAGAGACAAATGTTTCGATAAGTTATCTCGTGTCAGATTAGGCACTAGAGTAACAGCAAATGCTATTATTGCAGAGATAGATATCACTTGAGTTGGCAATGAGATGCTGTCAGCGATGACTGAGTACAAGCTAGTGGTTGTTGGTGCAGGGGGCGTTGGAAAAAGTGCCTTAACTATTCAACTAATCCAAAATCACTTTGTGGATGAGTACGACCCTACAATTGAAGATTCATATCGCAAGCAAGTGGTCATCGATGGCGAGACCTGCTTGCTGGACATTCTCGATACGGCTGGCCAAGAAGAATACAGTGCAATGCGGGACCAATATATGAGAACAGGCGAGGGCTTCTTACTCGTCTTTGCTGTGAACAGTGCCAAATCGTTTGAAGATATCGGACAGTATCGAGAGCAGATTAAGCGAGTGAAGGATGCCGAAGAGGTTCCGATGGTGCTCGTCGGCAACAAATGCGATCTCACGTCCTGGGCCGTCAACATGGGCGGTGCTCGTGAAATCGCCAAACAATACTCTATTCCGTTTGTCGAGACCTCGGCAAAAACTCGAATGGGAGTTGACGATGCATTCTACACGCTCGTACGAGAAATCAGGAAAGATAAGGAGCAGAGAGGAAAAGAAAAGAGAAAACGGATGAAAGGAGGGCAGCGGAGAAAGAGGTGTTGTATACTCTAAACTTGTCTTTATGCGGCAAAGCATGTTATAGTGAGCACGTGGAACTTTGAACTAATGCACACTCAATTAAGAAAAGTTATAATTATGAGGATTGGGTTTTTCAATGTTTGCCAGACAGCCTTAATTAGTTTTGCCTTGTCTGGAAACGAGCTGAACAGCCAACCTAAGTAACGATGACAACGCTGTACCTATTCAATTTACCCTACCTACAGGAGATGCTTTGTGGTATACAAGCCAAACCTCTGTAGTTTGTCATTCAGATCCCACATTGCAAGTTACATCAGATATTGTTTTATTTGAGCCAGCAATTGTATAGCTTCTCTCTTCGGAGGGAATTTCTGGCGATTGCAAGACTGTTATGCCTGTTTGTTGCGGGAACAAAACACAGTGAATGCCAGGTCAATTGTTACAATGTAGATTAGACTGTAAGTACTGGGTAGTCTTTTCAACTTTACAAAAATAATAAATACTACCTATGTACCTAGTAACATAAAGTAGGTACCTACTAATGTCATAGGGTCAAACCACTGCTAATTACTCATTCAAAGGATTACGCATCAAATAGCTATATAAAATGGAAGCGAAAAAAGCTAGGTACCACCGGCATCAAGAATGGCCAAACAATTTTTTTTATTCAGGAAAGTTTCAAAGCCAGAATATTCAGCAATAGATTTATCTACATTTTCTTTGGGAAAGGTCTCCTTCCCTTCTGGTCATTTACAATTTGTTGTTCACTGTGCAATTCTTTAAAATATTTATCTACGTAGGTATAGGTACTGTGAGTTGTAATTGTGAAACTAGAAACCTGTTAACTACATGAAGTCTGCATTATTGAAAGTTATTGCAAGCTAATATTTTTACCGACCATATTCAATTTGTTTCTGACCAATAGCAAGTTGATTCAAAGCAGGTATCTTAAAGCTAGTTGCCCTACCTATTGCTCCTAGGTATTCTTGCAAAACTTAGCACTACTACACTACCATTGAAATGTTGGTATCGGTGCATCTGTAGGGATCTTTCCAAGCTTGTATAACCCAACTTTCATTTTCTGTAGCTAATGAAAATATCTGTGCAATATTTATCTTTAATATACTAGAATGCAATTCTTCGAACGTCCCCAACTTATTGGTACCACCAACATTTACATTTCTTTCAATGCTTTGAGAAGTAAATTTTTCAGAAAATGTGATACTTGAAATTTTTGAATGTCTCGAGTTTTAAACTTCCATTGTTAATACTGAAGCGCTTATTTCTGGAATCTTGCATTTCGATTTGTGGCCATTGGTGCATGCCAGAGGAACTTATCAAGTAGGTAGTGACAACTTTGTACTTGTCATTTTATTATAATATGAGATTATAACATGAGATTGGGCAGGCACAATATTATTATTATTATTATTATTATTATTACTATTATTATTACTATTATTAATTATTATAGGTACTGTGCCCAATTCAGGCACAGTATGGATTAGAAGGCATCTAGGCTCTATAATCTAGGTGCCCACAGCAACTACCAGCTAATGTTCAAGAAAAAATATGAATTGTATTTTGCTCTATTATCTATTAATAATTACACTAGCTCCATTTCAATACTTTCAATGTGAATGCAAAAATGCAAGCAAGATTGCAGGAATCCAAATTGCTATGGATGGCTGCGGCTGGGTATCAGCAAAGTATATTGAGAACCCATTAATTAATGATCCACGGGTTAGAAACATGTTATATTTGTATATGTTTTGATGAATCTAATGAAGTTTGGGGGCAAATGAAATAAAAATTGTATGAACAATAAAATTATGTTAAAAAAAAGTGATACAAGGAAGTATAGAGAGCAATAATCATCAACTGCCCACCTCCCTAATTATGTTGCTGGCCTTACAACTAAGTCTAATTTAATACACTTTTCTGCAATCCTTGTTGCTATTACATTTTACTTGAGACTGTATAATTTGGATTACATTAAAAGTGTACCTAGTGGATATCTTATCAATAATACTATTGCCAATGTTCAGCCAAATCTTAGTTATACCATCTGTCTATGTATCGGATTAGAAATTGGCATTTTTTTGTAAATAAACTACGTATTTCGATATGGCAGCAAAGGACAATTACTAATAAGTTAGCAAAGTATTTCTTTCTGTGTGTGCAAAGAAAGCATAAGAGGCAAGTGATACGCAATGAAATGAGGTTCAAATGTGATGTAAGTGTAACTATGTATTTACGAACGTGGCTATAACATATCATAGTTGAAGGCAAATTTGCTTGAGGGTTCTCTGAAGTGGTTTATTATTATTAGGCCTGCAATGTGGCAAACTGCAAGACAATTTCAGCAGAATGAAATGTATTAAAATGAGTTGATGAGTTAATTCAGTTGTTTTTCTTGATGACCATCATAAATTATCCTCCTAGAATATGATTGCAGCCTTGGAAACTGAAAAGTAATCAGAAATTTAAAATTTAAAACTTGGTCGGGCATGCAATTCACACATTGTCAAGCTGTTATCACGCCGTGGTTTCACCGTGTCACTTGGTGCTAGAATCCAAGCAGTCGGGTGCACAGTGGCACACATTGTCAGCTGTCATCACACTGTGGTTTCACTGTGCCACTTGGTTCTCTGAATACGTAACAACGTTAGCAAAAATAACCACTGCAAAAGTCTACTGATTCTTCTACCAGGATGCACAATATGATCTAAAGGAATGACAAGTAGGCAAAAGAACAAATACTAATTTTTCCAAACTCAACAAGATGGGTGTAATTAGAGTCCAAGCCACAGATTTACAAGGGTTCAATCACAGCGGCATAAAGAACCATTATCAAATTGCAAATACTGCTGCAAAATACTGAGACAATCTCCTTGCCAAATCTCACCCAGACCACCCAGACACAGGCAGGGGACTGAATGCAGGCAGCATGCCGATCAGGCTCGTTATAAATACTTAGCAAGCTAAGAGGACTGTTTATTCCGAAATCTGAACAGGCAGAAACGTAAAACTTAACCGTGTTAAAAACGCTTTGTTCGTTGCTAGTCGGAGGATCTCGAAGCCGAAGGTGATGTTACAGAATGCTGCCAGCCCAGCTAATGATTGGATTGCCGGCATTAGGTTTGAGTTGTGTAATGCCGTCGGCACAAGTTAGCTGCAAAGAGACAGGAAACGACCGAGTTTCTTATCGGCCGGGACAGCTAGGCAGCGATTGCCTCGGGGGGGAGGAGCCCTGAACGTTTGCGCTAGATTTTCCTTTTTAAATCCACACTCCACTGCTCCAAGCACAATTCGGAGATCATTTTTTGAGATCACGTATTGTTTTGATGGAACTTTTCTTGTCTTGGACTTCGAACATGATACCCGAACAATAAAAATAAAACAAATTGAGTTATGAAATACACCTATTCCATTCAATGAAAATTCTATCAAAATGACGTCATGATACCCACTCGCTAAAGCCAGGTAAAGCAATTCGGGTTGTGATTCCCCTATATCTTCATATTTTTTTCCTAACTGGTAGTGCGTCCAGTGGGTATCTGACGTCATTTTCCTCTGAGTGGAAAAGGTCTACTGAAATGTGCATTTTTGAAATTAGTATAAGAGTGTGAAATTTAATCTCAGACTGAAATAATTCTTGTTTGGGACTGTACCCCCACACCACCCTACTGTTCGGGTCGCCTCATTTTGGCAAAGCGTTTTCTTAGTCCTCATTACCACTCGATGCGGTAAGAAAACGTGATCGATATAAAAATTTGATTAATGGTTTAGACGTGTGTGAGACACACATTGCTCTCCCTCCATCCCAAATCAGTCATCGCTACCAGAGTTTTAGAAGCCAGCCCGACACTTGTTAATTGCAACTGCAGGCCCAAAAAATAACCATGAGCCAAAGTTACACTTTACCGGTGAATACTCCAAGCTCTAAAGTCAAGGCCAGAAGAGAATTTTTTGATATTGTCAGCAGAGATGGATTCAGAGGTACCTAACGTTCCCCGGAATCGTAACGCCCAGCGGCTAGCAACGACCAAACGATCGGGACTTGCGTTTGATGCCGGCTCCACGGCTCCGATTGGACCGCGTGTAAAACCAGGTGCGCGGGGTTGGTCAAACCGTCGCTGCCCGCAGCCGTGCAACAACTTTCAATTCTAACGCCGATGCCGCCACGGAGCAAAGCATCGTCACCTACACATCATTTTCAAAAATATATTCTAGTATCTTAATGCAACATTCTTTATAAATTTGCTTAAAGCTAAACATTAAATAAGATCTTACAAAGTAGATAAATATTTAACAAAACCGACATAAAGAAATGTCTCGCGTAAAAATTAGCGCGCGGTTCTCTGTGTACCGCCACCAGAAAGGCATCGATGTGCAAGTTCGTGTCTCGTCGAGTGTTGGGACCGTGCGCTTTAGCAATGACGGCCGGCACTCTTCGTCGCGAGCCGCTTCACCCTGACGGGACTGTCCGCTCCTTCGTTGCGAGGTCGGTGTTTGTTGCGACGCCCTGGAACTTCCGTGTTCCGAGCATCGAGCGCCGCTAGAGCTGCAGCGGGCGGCGCTTCAAGCGCTGCTAGAGCTGCAGCGGGCGGAAGTAGTGGCGGCAGCAGAGCGCCGACGGAGAGAGCGGCCGGTCGCAGCGCTGGGTCAGGTGGCGGTCGCGTTCAGGCAGCCGTTCAAACGCAGACACGTATTCTCGGTCAAACGCCGCTGCAACACGACGCGTGCGTTCAGCTGGGAGCGAAACAGATCTGCACATTTTCGGTGCATGCTATGTGGATGTTTCGAATCGAGAATTGTTTCTAAGTCGGGGATCGAACTAGGGTTGTCACTTGTCACCTTTTCTGGTGCTAGGCATTACCAGTTTATGCGATTAGTCTATACGGGATATGATCATATTTAAAAAATGGCACCATTTGTATTTCCCCGATTCAGTCATGAAACTAAATTCTCGTGGTAATTTTGCAAAGATTACGAAGAGAACAAACACTAGAACTGAACCTAAACATTTTATCTACCATTATTTGCATACCAATATTTTAATATTATATTATTATGGTTAGTTACTTATAAAGCAGTTAGAACTAGAGGTAAATTGGTGAGTGTAAATTATTTTTATATCATTTTGGAACTCACGTTGACTGCTAGCGCTGAGCAACTGGGTAAAATTATTTAAAAATTAGAAATCTCATGTAGATAATTGACTTCCAAAAGGATGTCAAGTTTTTTAAAAGTTATAGTGCTCCATGGAGATAGAAACAGAACTATGTGGCAAAAGATCGACCCCCAGGATGGATACAATGTTTGCAGTCGTGGATTATCTCGCGGCCAGGGTCAAGATGGAATAGGGACTCACTCTGGTCGATGTTGTCCCTGCCCATGACGGTCATCGACAGGTAGAGGATGTCGCGGTAGATGGAGTGCGTTCGGTTCACCCCGCGGCCGTTCATCTTCTGCCGCTCGTTGGCCAGCTTCTTGACGGGCTCCAGGAGGTCGCTGCAGCGAACGCTCTGGATCACCTGCTGCATCACGCTGCGTCGCGCAAACAAAACACACGTCAGCGAGCACTTGTTTCCGATGAGGCAGACAACAGCCAATCCGTCAAGCTGACAAAACTGCCATTCGGAGACAACAAACGTTTATGTGCGATGCATCACACAATACTAGGCTGTAGAATGTATGAAACTCTCAGCAAAATTGCTGGTGGAAAAACTGGTGGACTGGTCAGAAGTTACTGTAAGCAAGTGCAGTTCTGCAATGATATTTCTTTTATAAGTCAACTGTCAGTTGACCCTTGAGATTGAAAAATTCCACTCAATATTACATGGGTGAGTAAGTTGTACCTAGATGACCGCGGTGCTTTAATTCTAAGCCGAGACGCCTAGGTTGCGCTGGCGATTCTGTTGCCATCTCAACGATGCTATTTCGACAGAGATCCCTGCATTCTACAGCCTCGTAGGTTTGCTTCAGCTTATCACTTCGTATTGTATTGTATTGTATTTTATTATGATCCCGTCGATCGGTACATTGTACATAATATGGGCATCGTCAAAAAATTAATCTAAGGTATCTCAACAAATATAAAACAAATAGTAAACTAAATAAGGAGTTTAGGAACTCATGGAGGGAATAAAATGGGTTATTGAGTAGATAATTTTTTAAATTGTATACTCTCTAGCAAAAACAGGGAACATGGTTGCATTTTTTTTCACTAGGGCTTTGCGGACACTTTTTTTGTTGCAGACGTAGAGTATATATATTTGTTTGTTTCTTATTCCTCAAAGAATGAAGAATCCACAATGATGGAGTATTTGCATTCGAATGCAGATGAAAATGTTCGACGCAAGGAAGGCAACTAATAGCAGTGTCTTTGGATGCAAGACACAAACGTGTGTGGAGGGGAGGCTCACCTTCGGGGCAGCGTGGTCCGGTCGGTGACCAACGCGCTCACCAGCGAGCTCTGCTTGCCGGTCTGCTGCCACAACACGTACATCGGCAGACCCACCTGCAAGCACAGAAAGCCGCACCGAGCGCGTAACGTTACCGAGGCGTTGTTTAACAAGCACACTTTACACCGAGTAACCGTGATTAAACAACCAGAGCAAAACCAGAGTTTACAATTAATTTGATTATTTGATTCGATTATTGGTGTTTAACGATGCACGGTTTTGACAACTGGCCCTTTGGCACTGGTCTAATGGTGTCGGTGAATGAAATGGTGTCGGTGAATGAATTGGTGATGACGAGGGTGATGAATGATGATGAACCTAACCTAGCCTAGAAAGGAGGGGAATCCCGGTGCCGGCACATAGCCTACTCCTGTCGAAAAGCACCGAGGGGACCACCGGCTTTACGTCCCTTCCGAAGGACGGTACAACTTGAACAACAGGATTCGTCCACTAATCCGTGCTGTCGAGAGGTTGGCGCAAGGCGAGTGAAGTTGTCCTATTAACTTCAAAGTTCAAACCCTCCAACCTCTCTCCCAAACAGAACTAATCATGCGTTTGATGGTCACCCATCAAACACCAGAGGTTACAGGGAGTTACGTGTGATGAAACAAGCACACTTTACAAGTAATTAGGCTACCTTCATAGTTAATACTACCACAGCTAAATGTTTTCTCCTTCACATCACAGTAGAAAGGATTTTCCTTATAGGCTAACCAAACATTTTTATAACATCTGAGTGCAACAGAGTTGGAGTTGGACTGGAGAATGTTCGGTTCTGCTCTGATTAGATGCGTTTGTGGTCCTGATAAGGACCGTGACGATTGTCGACGTTTCGTCCACGTTGGCGCGGACATCTTCAGGACAGTGAAGTCCGGTGAAGTCCAGTCAGGTCAGTCACCGCATCAGGACCGCAAACGCATCTAATCAGAGCAGAACCGAACATTCTCCAGTCCACCAAACACGGCTCTGAACCACTCCGCATTTCCAGAGTTGGAGTTGGTGACTTCTATCAGAATTCAATCGCAGATAAAAAATAGCAGCCACTGTAAACAATAAACATGGACTAAACTTCACAAAACAAATCACGCCAAACGGCAAAAGTTGAAGGTGAATCAACGTGGACAGATGCCGAATGGCTAGTACGAAAAGTTTCCGACTGGTTTGCGTGACTTGCAGTGATGGAGACACCGTTTTACCGCGCTGGTATAATGTACCTATAATGGGTTCGAGTCACGAAACGGACAAGTCACAACCTTCGGATGAAGAGCTTTCTAAGAAGGCCATTATTCTAGCGTCTTGCACATGAAACATTTTCCTGTATATTCTTGTGTCCAAAGGGAATCAAGAACACCTTCGAAGCATCCAAGAAACTGTGCTACTCACTTCCTCGTGCAGCCGAGGGTTGTCCCAGAGGCAGCGTACGACGACGCCCCCTGGGTCCTGGTCCTGGTCCTGGTTCTGGTCTCGGTCCCGGCGAACGGTAGCGGCTCCCAGACTCAGTCCGGGGAGGTGGCTCACGACGTTGATGCGTTCAAACGCCCAGACCTGCGCAAGCAATCGGCCGGTCATGAAACTCGTGTGTTGAGTGAAATGCAACGCACACACTAACATGCCATTCGCCGGCTTGCTAGTGTTGGCGCCGTATTTTAAACCCTCCACCTCCGACACATTATTGCTTCTTTGATATTTATCAATCATCTGTACTTAATGACAAAGGTAACGAGTGTATGAGCAATGAGCGTGATTAGCAAAGCAAATTAAACGAATCTTCAACTGGACCCACTGCTGAAAAACTTATAGTGCTTATTTTCTTATGAAAATTTATGGAAATCTTTGAAATCTGCAATATATTTAGATCTGACATGTTTTTTAAACAAACTAGTCAAGAAGTTCTGTTTCAAAACATTTTTACACAAACATTTGTCGAAAGCATTACATTTCTCACTCTAAAGGCCCCATACGTTTGACTTATAGACTGTGTTAATTTTTTATGGTTAAAATAAGAATAGCACTTTTCTTGAAAACGGCACTTTTCTGGCATTTTTAAAAATCATTTTATCAGTTTTTTCCCACTAATTTTTAACATTAACACCAACTCGCTCTCCTATTAGAGTCAAATGAATCGGACCAGAGTTGTAATGGATAATTAAGATTCTAAAGTGAGTTATAAGGTGAGATTGTTGAAAAAGGTGGAATGGCCAGAGAGTATGGCTAAGAATTGGATGGGTCTTATCATGAGATGAGACATTTGGAGATAGCAATATTCAAATGCTTTTTATCTTTTCCCTATCTAGCATGGCATCCCTTGAAAGGAAGAAATAGGTGTCCTCCGCATACCTATTTTTTCCCTCGAAGCAGCCCAGGCCTGTCTGAAAACACATCTTGGGCAATCCTAATCGTGGATTCTTGAAATTGATGAATGGCAATGGATATTGAAAACGCAGAGGTACTTCATTGAATTTTGTGGGAAAAACAAAATTTGATAATTGTACCAAGCAATAGTTTGACCTGAAAGATTGAAGACAGCCTGTGAAATACCTAGGGTTTCTAGTTTTTGGGACGTTCAACCATCCATTAGTGTCCCAAGATTTCCCCATGATTTGTAACTAGGTGGAATCAATTTCATTTGGAGTTTACAAACCCCACAAAGACCTGAATGATTAAGAAATGCCAATGAAATACCTAGGGTTTCTAACATTTTGTCAGGGTTTTTTTACTCATCCCACCAGTGTCGCTGGATTACCCCACAATTCGTAAAAAGGTTGAATTACGACTTATTAGTTTCTATGTAAATATTCTGTGAAATCCTTGTTCACACCAAGGCTAGGTTGGGGTAGGCAGCTCGAGTCTAATTGTTAGTCTAGCATGTTGTCTAGCATTGTTCGAGTCTATCATGTTAGAAATGCAATACTATATAGGTAATGTTATGTATGCAGTTTGGAGTTTGCAAGAGTTGACAGGCTTGAACTAGCACGATTGAATGAAGTGATTGACTGAGTGTGATTGGAAGTAAATTTAGTTGTGCATTTTTCATTGTGTTAATTAAATTATCCTTGAATGAGTTGCTATTGTATTTGGGCTGGGCTGTCAAAAAATATCAAACCTGTCAAAAAATGCTTTGAGTTATCAGGCCACTAAACATGGTGTCCGCATCCCAACCTAGTCTTGCTCAAAGTTCAAGTAATTCTGTTTGAAGGCACGCTTTCATTCCATTCAATACAGCCACTGTTGCAACATATATTTGATACGAGGTTATGTAATGTTATGCTATGTATGATAATATGAAATGATTTGAGATGTTGCTTGAAATGACGCTCATCCTCAACACGATAAAAACAAGCTTTTGCAAAGACCTAGTCACACCGATCCATCATTAATCTTTCATGACTACTTGTTACTTTAAAACTACGTTACACCAAATATCTCACTACAAAAATATGGGAAACTCTACCGAAATAGCATTTTTGGGCTGGCAAAAAATCGTCAGTGCCGCTCCGTTGGGAATTTAGGCACCCCACTCCCCAGCATCTAGCTACAACGTAAAACAACGTTAAGTACGTCATCTTAAGTAATATTTAGGGGCCTTTGTTTGCCACAAATGCTCATTCTCAAGCGTCAACTGACAGTCGAGTATCTTTTCAGGTGATAACCGCACTTGTTTAATGCAACTTCTAGGATTTTGCCGAGTCCCACATAGCAACAGTAAGATGTGTGTCTCTGCGTTGCATTTCCGAACCGCGGGCTCACCAGGTTCCAGTAGATGATGGGATGTTCGTCGACAAACTTTGCCTGCGTGAGACATGTGTCCCCCTCGCAGTGCAGGATGTTCTCGAACTCCTTGCGCAGCACCAACGGGTTCAAGTACGGCACCGTGATGGGCTCAACGCTGGCGACGACGGCGGCAACGGCAGCCGCCTCCTCCTCCTCCGTCTGCGCAAAGCAACGCCATCGCAATCGCATCAACGACAACACACGTCACTGTGATTAGAAACTAAATGCTAATACACGTTGCTTAGTGGTAATTAAAGAAATTTTGGTATGGATATTTCGTTTCTTATAAGTAACAAGTCAATGACATGACGGAACGCCTTGTCGGCATTATGACCACGAGTTGTACAGGGTCACACATACACATATCAACCATTCTTCTTGGATTTGAAATGGTTTAACCTGCAGTTAGTGCCCAGACAAGGGCTGCTGAGTTCAAGAGCCACAATATAGTTGTCTATGACAACAAGATACTTATGTGTGGTCTTTGCAAGGAGTAGGAAATCCGCCAAAAAACGCTAAATTCTGTATTTTTTTTCATGACACCGCTATAACAACGCAATCCATCAATCTTACCGCGAAATTTACGAAATAATATCACCATAAAATCGTGACTCTCGTAATAACAGACAAGAAACCTTCCTTCAATTAATCTTCCAGCAAAGTTCGTAGACAGAGGAAGGACGGAAGCAAGCTGGCAGACTGAGACATGCTAATGAAATAATAAATATTTTCCCCGATTGCTCTTTCATTACAAAAGTTTACTCAGAATGTTATTGCTTGCTTTATAAAAAAAAAATTGAACCTTCCAAAATCACAAAATAATAATCTCTATAATTTAAAAAAAATTGAGGTATGACAGAATTTTCTACAAATACCTATCAACGGTAGATATTTTTTTAACAATGCATTTATATTTTTAGGTAATAGTGTCAGTGTGGCAATGAGAGATGCGGCAGATCTGTTAAAGATGACGACTACATACCTTTATATGTGGTTCGCTTCCCAAGGGATTGTGGTCAACACTGGTGTCCACAATGGCGTCTGCACTGGGGTCTGCACTGGGGTCTGCATTGAGGTCTGCGTTGGGGACCGGCCGCAGTCGGAAGTCGGCGATGACCACGGTGAGGAACGGAACCGTTGCCTTGCTGCAGAACTGGCACCTGGATGGCCAAGAACAAAGAAAACAAGCACGTTAACAAGCCAACAAATGGTATTTAGTATTAGTGAAACAAATGCAAACGACGGCCAAGCAAAGACCATCCACTCCTGATTATTAGAAACGAAATATCAATTCCAAAATTAACATCCGTGTCGGGATTCAAATCCGGGTCTTTGCCTGTCCAGGACAAAGGCCACTTATCAGTCACTTCTCAATTCTTATCAATACTCATTGAATATTGATTATTATTCTTATCAAACCACTTATCAATTCCACAGTGGATTGTCTGTGTAGCATAATGGTCAATGGATAAGTGCAGAGCCCCAGACAGGCAAAGACCCAGATTCGAAACCCGGCTCGGATGTACATTTTGGAATTGATATTCCGTTTCTAACAATCATTGTCTACTGTACTTACAGTCTTACATGTTACGAGAATTTGCACTTAGGATTAAATTCACAATATAAGCATTCACTCCCAATCCGAGACCGAAGATACTAATGGTGCTTAAGAACGCATCAAAATTTGGAAATACAAAAAAAAATAATCTAAATTGTAAATAACATGCCCGACACACATACTACACATAATTCCTGAGGAGGATATTTTTGACCGGTGAGAATGTAAGGGAATATGCCTTTTGGGCATGTCCTGGATGAATAGGTACAATGACCCACAGTAGGTGCCTGTAAGTTTATATAAGGTTGCACAAATCTGGTGTCAAGGAATGCAACTGGTTGTCAAGGATTGCACGCACTTGGTGTTGAGGTTAGAGTCCTCCGGCAGCCAGCCGGCCATGATCTCCTCGTCGTAGAGAACGCTGGAGCAGTGGTGGCACTTGGAACACGAGGTCAGCGCCAGTTCCAGCGCTGGCCGGCCGGTGGTCCCGGCGCTGGCGTCCGCCCCGCGCGGGTACAGGTTCTCCGGGAAGACGGGCTGCGCCGGGGAAGCGCTGCCTGCGCACACAACACGGCGCTAATATCGCGGCGCTAACTTGGCGCTAACTTTCACTAGCCAACGCCTAAGTCGACGCAATTATTAATCAAGACTCTGCATAATGAAAGTGATAATGATAATGGCAAAAGTGAATATCGGTTGAATTCGGTTAGCGATGTCGGTTCGTATGGCAAATTTCACCGGACTTTCCGTTATGGAGAGCGTAGCCTTCAAATATCCATATCTAAATGGTCACTTTTATAACTTAAACTAACACTTACACTAACTAACACTAACTTACACTTTTTGCTGGTTTATGGCGTAAATATTGTGTAGAATTTCAAGACACACAGGCATACCCGTCAAGTATTCCAAGCAGAAATATAAAAAAAAAGCTGGCATTTTCAAAAGTTAACTGATTTCCATTGGGAATTTCAAATTAACAAATTTCCAACTAGGATAGCTGGGACATAAATAAATTCAATGTCAGAAATTAAATGATTTAATTGAAGGAAGATGAATTAGGTATTATTTATTAAATTAAAGTAGCGCGCAAAGGAATATTTTCAAGGCACGGGGCTCTACTGCTTGTTGATGTTTACTTGTTCATTGAGTTGTGAAGAGTCGGACAGAGCAGGGTGTGACAACGAAGGACAATGAAGAGCTGTGAAGTTTGATGAAGGTTGATGAAGGATGATGAAGAGCTGTGAAGGTTAGTGTGAATTTAATCCTAAATGATAATACTCGTTGCATGTACGGTAGACAATGGTTATTAGAAACAAAATAAAAACGGCCCGGCACGGCACGGGTGTAAATTTTGGAATTGATATTTTGTTTCTAATAATCAACCGGGAAGGTCGATGAAGGGCTGTGAAGGTTGATGAAGGACGATGAAGGTTGATGAAGGTCGGTGAAGGAGGCTCACAGTGCTTACCCAAGGGCTGCAGGTTGGTGGCGCTGCCCTTGCGGCTGCCGTCGTTGAAGAACTCCCAGATGCCGGTCTGCCAGGAGTCTGGCCCGGGCTGGCCGGTTTCCCCGGCCGACAGCGAGTCGGCCATGTCTTCCTCCGAGCCGTCTCGCCGCGCATCGCTGCCTCGGCCTCTGCGCAAACCAACAAACAACTTGTTACTTTCTTAACACCCTTGTCTTTTGGGGACCGCTGAATAGCACCAACTGGATTAACACCAAAAGTGGGGGTGGCCATATTGAAAATACTTGGCTCTGGCTCTGGCGTGCCTTCAAATGGAGTCAAATTTAATTATTATTTCCCCATTTTTCCATTTGTGAGATGTTAGTTACTGAATATTGGAAAATTCTTTATATATAGCGCAAGTTTTGCTAGATATTACAGGTTAGGTCAACCGCATTTCAAAACAGACTGTACTCCAGGCACAGCTTACTCAGGCCTGCCTCTACTGCTGCAACATCTAGTTGGTGTTAATCCAGTTGGTGCTGTTCAGGCGTCCCGTCTTTTCCTAACCTTAGCCTAATAGTTTTCAGAAATTAGTTTCCAGAAAGAAGTCATCACAGCTTTGCAAAACGTCAGGATTAATTTGGGTATCGGAAATTGGCAGTCAATACACAGTTAAATAGTTTTACTGAGAACACAAACCAAGTTAACAATTGCACTTTGGTTCGAAACAACTCCAACATGGGTCTGACAGGGGTTAGTTGGGTTGTTGGTATGTGTTTGCAGCACAGTGTCACTAGGTTCAGTGCCTTTTACGGTCATTCATTGTCCTGTTTCTATCTCCATGGAGCCTGTTTATTCAAATGAAAGTAATATCCAATCTTAAGTCGGTTGTTCGTTTAGCATCTTTGGTAATACTTTAATCCGGCAAGGTCAATAACCCGACGCTAGTAGAGACACAGCGCAACGCTCCACTGTAAACAACCCGGCGCTAGTAAAGCCACAGCGCAACGCTCCACTGTTAACAACCCGGGGCTACTAAAGCCACAGAGCAACGCTCCGCTGTATAAAATCCGGCGCTACTAAAGCCACAGCGCAACGCTCCACTGTAAACAACCCGGCGCTGGTAAAGCCACAACAGCAACGTGCCACTGTAAACAACCCAGCGCTGGTAAAGCCACAACAGCAATGCGCCACTGTAAACAACCCAGCGCTAGTAAAGCCACAGCGCAACGCTCGCTTCGCGTTGTAAACTTAGCATTAGAAAACTAGCGCTCACCGCGGAGTCTTGACCGGTGTGCTCATGGCTTCCTTGATCTCGTCGAACTTCTTGCCGACCGAGTTGACGGCAGACTTGAGACTGTTGAGTCCGCCGATGAGAAGCTCGTTGGACTTCTTGGAGGTGAGGCTGCTCGGGCTGTCGACGCAAGGAAACAGTCGTTACCTCCGTCCCTTGGTCCAACAGAGAGGCTACTGGCCAATGCCCGGATGACCAGACAAGCAAGTAGGTAGCAAGGACTTGGCTAGAACTGTTAGTGCCGTTCATAACATTTTCCCAGTTAATTCCAACGCAGTTACATGCTGACATTCAAAAGTGCCTGTGAGTAATCTTTTAGAGTTAATTTTAAAATGTTTTTCATCCCAAAGGTAATAATGAGGATCCTTGGAAGCCTCGGAATTTTAGGCCTTTTCTATTCAGAGAGAAATGACATTACATACCCAGTACGAAAAGCCAGTAGGATTGAGATTTATCGGTCGTGCTTGCCTTAATTGCAGAGCCAATAACGTTTTTTTTGTGGGCCATTTTTAGCAAAGAAGATAGGGAAATCAAAACCCAGGTGGCTTTTATTAGTGGGTATTTGAAGTAATTATTCTTAAGCCCCTTTTACACGGTCACATTTTTCCATCACATTTCGTCAAACCCTTGTACAGCAGTCCGTAATATAAACATTGTACAAGGTTTTCTGTGACGGATTTGATGAAAAATGTGACGACCTTTTACACGGTACAATAATCATTGTATCACATTTATTATCACAGGTAGGCAATGGAAGTGATGTCAGTTGACATTTCAGGAAAAAAAAATGAGAGTGAATTTAGATCTACTTTCGTCAGACGTCAGGTATTGGTGTGATTTCTATTTAAAATAAACTTTTATCAACTTTTAATTCATTTTAATTGCAGCCATTTCAAATTTTGCACTGCTCACTGACATTTGCCGCCACGATTTTTTGAAAAGTTTGACGTCACGCAATCTCTGATCTCTGATTGGCTGCATTCCATACAAGATGTGATGGAAATAGAGCCTGGGCTATCCGAAAAAAATGTGCCACAGTCTGCCATACAAGACTTTTATGTGACGGACTGCCGTGCTATGGACTGTTTACACGGTCACATGCAGTTGTATACAAGACTGCTGTGCAAGGGTTTGACGGAATGTGATGAAAAAATGTGACCGTGTAAAAGGGGCTTTAGAATAGAATATTCCAAGGTCACCGCATCATATAACGAAGCAAAGATATATTTAATATTTATATATATATTTTTTATACTTGTCCCCAAGCCTAAGATAAGTTTTTAACGAATAGTAAATATGCCAAGCTGAGACAGCTACTGATTTCCCTTTTGATTTGAATTGTAATTTCGACCAATTAGGCAGCTTTTTAAAAAATGTGAAAATCTAAAATCTGAGTCTCCAATAGAAACAGACCATTGTCGCAAGTGTGTGTGTGTGAGAGAGAGAGAGAGGGAGAGAGAGAGAGAGAGAGAGAGAGAGAGAGAAAAGAGAGAAATAGAGAGAGAGAGAGAGAGAGAGAAAACAGAGAAAGAGAGAGAGAGAGAGAACCAAAAATATGGAAATTTCTTGCCTAGGCCGGTTTGTGAAAAGAAAATGGTAAGGCAAAAATAAAAACAAAAGTGAGCAAAACAATTCACCTGAAATTACTTATAGCATTTTCTAAGTATTGCGTCCCGATCTTGAAGTCTTCCTTACGCAGACTTAATCTACCGGGAGAATAGCGGCTGCAAAGTAAACGCAAACAAGCAAACGGTGCAATTAGCAATAACAACGAGCAGTTAGTCGCCAGGCAATGCCAGCAAATCAACAAACAAAATCAGGCTCAAGTAGCAAACAAAACGCATTCAACTCGGTCAGGACTAGCGAGGAACAAAACGGATGCTTGGCTTCCCACGACCCGCCAAGTAAACAGTTCGTGTGGGTTCTGTCAAATATCTCACTAGGCTCGAGAATCAAGAACGCAGAAAACTCCCGGTAAAATCTGGCTGCAAAGCGCTGTGGCGAACCTGGCAGACCGGATTGCAATTTAAGAAAACAAATGCAGTTTTCACAAGCAAAGATACGCTTTTACAAGTCAACTGTCAGTTGACACATTTGAGCATTGTTGGCAAACAAAGCCCGTTCAATATTACACGAGATGGCCGTTACGTCGTGTTTAATTGTAACGAGATGGTTGCGGTGCGTTAAATTAAAACCGAGCCGCCTATGCGGTGCTGACGATTTTATCGCCAGCTCGACAATTCTATTTGGCAGAGTTTCCTGCATTCTGCAGCCTGGTGAGATGTTTGGTACGGTGACGGTTTTCCTCCAATGCGATGCATGCGTGATCTTCAAACGGACTTGCCGTTGGTTGACATTTCAAGCAGGCAGTTGATGAGTGATAACCCCCCTGACTCAATCTAAGTTTCTAACCCTGGTAAAAACGTTGAAGTGAATCCTCATTTTACCTTCTTTCATACCCTCAAGTTTCCTGCCACCATATTCTATAACATTTTCTCTTTTTTGAATTCTGTGGAATTGGGTCAATTTTTGATTTTGGTTCCAATACAACCTTTGAAACCAAAAGCAGAAATTTACCAAATTCTGCAGAATATCCCGCAGCAGGTAGTTTTGAGTTTCTTCATCGTAAGAAGCCTGGTAAAATTGTTGGAAATAGAGGAGCAGGAGTGGCTACCAACAAAAATTATACAATTACACGACAAATCTAAATTTCACTAAAAAAACCATCGTTAAAAGTCAAACTGCTGTCTAAGCTAAGACGACTAAGATGAACGACTAGATCTACATCAAGGTTAGTAGTGGCTATCGCTGCAGCACGTTCCAGTAGATAACCAGGCGATTAGGCAGGCAGCCAACAAGTGAACGAGATGCGTTTCGATGCCATTCTATGCGTGCATTGCAGGCGCGTTGGCAAACCTGAACGGCAGCTTGAACGAGGAGCCGAGGCTGCCGATGGCCGAAGCTCCGCCGCCAGAGGGTGGGGTCACGTCCACCGGCATCGTTGACGAGCGATGCATCGGCTTGCTGCGTTCGCGCTCCAGCATCTGCGACGCAAACAACTCAATCCGGCGTCGGAAACGCAGACAAACAACGCACATCGTCTACCATAGGAACACGCAATGAGTATTTGCATTTAGGATTAAATTCACATTAATACAAGCGTACCCAACGTCATAATTGGGGTCAGCCGAGTTTTTTGGTGTTTGATTGCAGCATAGCTTCACTAGATTCAGCGCCTTCTATGGTCATTCATAGTCCTGAATCTAACTCCATGGAGCCCAACAACTTAAATAAACTTAATATCACTTCCACAGTTGGTTGTCCGTGTAACATAATGGATAAGTGCAGTGTCCCGGACAGGCAAAGAACTGGATTCGAATCCCGGCACGGATGTATATTTTGGAATTGATATTTCGTTTCTATTAATCAATGCACACACCCTTGTCGGTGTTTTTTTGTGAATGTGTCACTCACCCTGTCGTTGGCGGTGGTGGCGGCGTCGTGGGTGAAGGTAGCGCTCCTGGAGACGCCCTTGCTGCTGGCAAACAGCAGCGGTCCTCCCGGCCCTTCCAGCAGCCCCTGCGGCAAGAAACAACACATTCAGTCGCTGCCCACCCAGCCACATGGCCGCCTAACCCTTACACCTAACCTCTCATCTCAAGATTGATTGATTATTGGTGTTTAACGACGCACTGTTTTCACAACTGGCCCTTTGGCACTGGACTTATGGTGTCGGTGAATGAAAGGGTGATGATGAGGAACATCATGATGAACCTAACCTATGGCTAGAAGGGAAGAGGGGAAACCCGGTGCCGGCACGTAGCCTATTCCTGTCGAAAAGCACAGAGGGGACCACCGGCTTTACGTCCCTTCCGAAGGACGGTACAAATCGAACAACAGGATTCCTCCACTAATCCGTGCTGTCGAGAGGTTGATAAGCAAGGCGAGTGAAGTTATGGTACAAACTTCAAACACTCCAACCTCTCTCTCAAACAGCTCTCATCTCATATCCACCCCGACAATGGAAAACTAAAGACAAGTTTCTCAAATTTATGACATGGCTACTTTATAACTTGAGCAAAATATATTATTTTGCCTTGAGCTTCCACTTGTCAAAATCGATTTAGTTGAAATTATTTTAGTTTCTAAAAAGGGTACAAAATCCCAAAAGAGAATGGTTTTTGGAAAAAAGTGCTTAGCAGAAAGTTTAACACACCAGAAAAGATGTAAAGATGAACATTATATGGAAAGCATTTTGGCCTCTAGAGTGAAAACTGTGATGGTTTTCGGATTTCATGGAAACTAACAGCCTAATTTTCCGTAAAACCGTGGCAGGTCCAAGTTCAGAGATTTCGAATTTCCTCTTGAATTTTCATCAAAATCTTGCAATTGGATTGTAGATCGTGTTCAAACACACAGAAAAAACAATATATATATTGATTGATGCAACAAATATTTGCATACAGTATTAAA
This sequence comes from Nemurella pictetii, assembly GCA_921293315.2. Taxonomy (NCBI): domain Eukaryota; kingdom Metazoa; phylum Arthropoda; class Insecta; order Plecoptera; family Nemouridae; genus Nemurella; species Nemurella pictetii. The sequence continues at coordinate 4,988,245 of OV121118.1, read as the reverse complement.
TTCACACAAGCGTACCCAACGTCATAATTGGGGTTAGCCGAGTTGTTGGTGTGTGAGTGTGATTGCAGCAAAGACTAAGAGTCACTAGATTCACTGAATCTATCTCCATGGAGCCCAACAACTCAAATAAATTTGATATCAATTCCACAGTTGGTTGTCCGTGTAGCGTAATGGATAAGTGCATTGCCGCGGACAGGCAAACACGCGGATTCGAAAAAATGTGTAAATTTTGGAATTGATATTTCGTTCCTAATAATCATTGTCTACCGTACATGCAACGAGTATTTGCATTTAGAAATTGAGACAAACCTCCAGCCCCGTCTCCCCGGGCAGCACGGGCGCGTCGGCAGCGTCGGCAGCGTCGGGGGCGTCGGGAGCGTCGGGCGCCAGCGCGCCCAGCGGGTCGTTCTCCGTCACCGGCATCCGCGCCGGGGAGCTCTTCGCCTGCGGGGGCGGGGCTTCGTCCTCGCTGCCCTCCTCGGGCGAGGCTCCGCCCACAAACCCGCCCTGTCCACAAAGTACCGTCAGCCACAGTTACAAGCAGCTACAAGCAGCTACAAGCAGCTATAAAGGCAGCTACAAACAGCTTAAAGCAGCTTAAAAGAGCTATACAAGCAGTTACAAGCAGTTACAAGCAGCTACAAGCAGCTATAAAGGCAGCTACAAACAGCTTAAAGCAGCTTAAAAGAGCTATACAAGCAGTTACAAGCAGTTACAAGCAGCCACAAGCAGCTACAATCACCAAAAAGCAGCAAAAAGCAGCTAAAGGCAGCTACAAGCAGCTTAAAACAGCTATACAAGCAGTTACAACCAGCTACAACCATCAACAAGCAGCTAAAATTAGCTACAAGCAGCTGCAACCAGATACAAGCAGCGACACCCAGCTACAATCAGCTACAAGCAGTTACAACCAGCTACAAGCAGATACAAGCAGCTAAAATTAGCTAAAAGCAAGATAACTGCACTACTCAAAGAGACTTGCCTGTGCGTTGAGCGAGAGTCTGGGGGTGGCTACAAGGTCGTCTGCACTCCCGGCCGAGCTGCGTTCCGACAGTTGCTCGGTGGAAGACTCGACACTGTTGACGCTGTTAGCGCTGTTAGCGCTGCCTCGCATCCCGGCGCCGCCCGCCCGGCCAAACAGCGCCCTGGACCAAACACAGCGATATCACCCTGCAGTACAGCCTGTTTCAACCGGTTCTAACAGTTAAACTTGTTCTATGACATTGGCACTTGCAGAACAGATCAGTTCTCTGTCAAAGTTTCAGGGTCTCGGGCGGAGTCGCCTGAATAGCGCCATATGGAATAACGCCATATCGGCCATTTTCTGTCCCACCGGAATAAAGCCATAAGTCGGATGGCGTTAATCCAGTGGATTAACGTCATATAGTGAGATGACTTTGTTCCAGTGACAGCTGCACTGTACTAACGCCATCTGAGCATATGGCGTTAATCCAGTGGATTTATGTCATATTGCAATATGGCTTTGTTCCGGTAAAATGCACTGTACTAACGTCATCTGAGCATATGGCATTAATCCAGTGGATTAATGTCATATTGCAATATGGCTTTGTTCCAGTCAAATGCACTGTACTAACGCCATCTGAGCATATGGCGTTATTTCCAGTGGATTAACGTCATATTGTGATATGACTTTGTTCCAGTGGTAGCTGCACTGTACTAACGCCATCTGAGCATATGGCGTTAATCCAGTGGATTTAAGCCATATTGGAGTATGGCTTTATTCCAGTAAAATGAACTGTAATAACGCCATCTGAGCATATGGCGTTAATCCAGTGGATTAACGCCATATTGCTATATGGCTTTGTTCCACTAAAATGAACTGTAATAACGCCATCTGAGCATATGGCGTTAATCCAGTGGATTAACGCCATATTGCAATATGGCTTTGTTCCAGTAAAATGCACTGTAATAACGCCATCTGAGCATATGGCGTTAATCCAGTGATTACTGATTACTGAATTACAGATTTGTGTCATATTGCAATATGGCTTTGTTCCAGTAAAATGGACTATACTAACGCCATCTGAGCATATGGCGTTAATCCAGTGATTACTGATTACTGAATTACTGATTCAATTTTCCTTAGAAATTGAAATTGAAAGAAATATAAAGGATTTTGTTTTGCATAAAATAACATGGGCTCTTATGGGAGATGTGAGCGCGTGCGGGGTAATCGATGGTGCGGGCGAAAGGGCACTCGGCGGGAGTCGAACCGCGTATGTATGGATAGTCCCGGTGAATGCGCATCGTTTTTCCCTGATTCAATTTTGCGGAGAAATTGAATTTAAGGATGTAATTGAAGATTTAGTGTTTTCGTCGGAATTGCGGCTAAGTCCATTAACATGGGCTCTTATGGGACTACGAAAAAATGTGTTAGTGCGGGCGAGAAGACATTCGGCGGGAGTCGAACCGCATACTTATGGATAGCCCCGATGAATGTGCTTATTTTATATAGTGTAGCTTTTTCCTTTGAAATTGAATTTTTAAAAGTTATAACGATTTCAAAATACCAAAAAACTTAAAATTGCCATAAAAAGAAAAATTAAGGTTAGATTTGTTTCAAATTTCTAAAATAGATAACAGACCACTAGAGTTGTGTGATTTTGCAATTTCATTCAAATCCATCATCGGGAAAAATTAAAAAAAAAAAAAAACGTTTTGAAGTCTCCAAAGTTTCATCATGCCTATGTTACCCCCATCATTTAACCTATGTCTTGACGATTATCTCAATTTTACGAAAACTACTTCCAAAGTAATGAACGGAATTGAATGAAATTTTAACTGAGTGTACAAAATAGGTGGGTGAGCTTAAAAATAATTTGTCGGAAAATTCGTTCGGAAAATTTGGCCGCAAAAAAATAGAAACCGCCTTATCAGTTATAACTCGATAAGTAATGGTCCGATCAAGCTGAAATTTGGAAGGTGCATCCGTATAGTGATTAAGCAGATTCTATTAGAGTTTAGAGAAAATCGTTAGGAAAATGCGGAAAATATAAAGGAAAATATGTGTTATCAACTTTTTTAGTATGTTGTGATAACGGCAAGGTAGATTTGGGCATATCGGTGGATAACCCTTATCAATACGCATCTTTTATTAGGGATTCAATTTTCATTTCAAATTGAAATTGAAAGAGATATAAAGGATTTAGTTGTACTGTAAATTAACATGGGCTCTAATGGGAGTTGCGGGGAATTTGAAAGTGCGCGCGCAGGGACATTCGGCGGGAGTCAAACCGCATATTAATGGATAGCCCCGTTGAATGCACATCTTTTAAATCTGATCTATACCGGAATAAAGCCATTCTTCAATATGAGATAAATCCACTGGATTAACGTCATATGCTCGGATGGCGTTATAGTACAGTGCATTTTACCGGAACAAAGCCATATTGCAATATGACATAAATCCACTGGATTAACGTCATATGCTCAGATGGCGTTAGTACAGTGCAGCTGTTACTGGAACAAAGCCATATTGCAATATGACATAAATCCACTGGATTAACGCCATATGCTCAGATGGCGTTAGTACAGTGTACTAGCTGTTACTGGAACAAAGCCATATTGCAATATGACATAAATCCACTGGATTAACGCCATATGCTCAGATGGCGTTAGTACAGTGTACTAGCTGTTACTGGAACAAAGCCATATTGCAATATGACATAAATCCACTGGATTAACGCCATATGCTCAGATGGCGTTAGTACAGTGCATTTGACTGGAACAAAGCCATATTGCAATATGACATAAATCCACTGGATTAACGCCATATGCTCAGATGGCGTTAGTACAGTGCAGCTACCACTGGAACAAAGTCATATCACAATATGACGTTAATCCACTGGATTAACGCCATATGCTCAGATGGCGTTAGTACAGTGCATTTGACTGGAACAAAGCCATTTTGCAATATGACATAAATCCACTGGATTAACGCCATATGCTCAGATGGCGTTAGTACAGTGCATTTTACCGGAACAAAGCCATATTGCAATATGACATAAATCCACTGGATTAACGCCATATGCTCAGATGGCGTTAGTACAGTGCAGCTACCACTGGAACAAAGTCATCTCACTATATGACGTTAATCCACTGGATTAACGCCATCCGACTTATGGCTTTATTCCGGTGGGACAGAAAATGGCCGATATGGCGTTATTCCATATGGAGCTATTCAGCTCCCCCCTCGGGCGTTGAATTGGGAATTCTCCTCAAAACTAGATTTCCTTCCATTCACTCGCCATTGATAGAGCAACGCATCACGATTCTGACAGATATTTTTTAAGTGAGTTATATCACATACAAAAATCAAAAAATTCAATGTTTGAATTGGAGCTGATATCATTGTTGAGTTGTGTTGACGTCACTTTCCATCAAGATTCGCTTATCCAACCGATAGGAAGGCTGCATCTCATGTAAACCACGGCAACCTTGCAATAGCAACACGAACATTCACTAATAGTCCGTTGTAAGTACAGTCTTCATATTTTGTAATATTATGACGCAAGTCAACGAAAATCGTGATGTGGAATGGGGTAATATTTACGCTCACCCACAACGCGATTATATTGAGTATGCGCATAGCCTAGAGGATTATGATCAGTTTAAAATGTTCGGCGTTAATTTAGCAGCTTTCTCAATGACATTAGTTACCTGGAAATATCATGATTCATGATGTAGTTGTCGTGAAAATATTTAAATATTTCAAAACGTAAAAATCGATTAAAAGAAAAAATTTGGAGTTGAATTGCTTCAAAATAACACAGAATCTTTTTTTTAAGATTTCTAACGCACACAGTAAATTTTGTTAATATCAGTTGAAGATAAAGTTGCTTAAACCGCAAAAACACTTTAAAAGTATTGTAAAAGTGCATTTTTCAAGAAAAGTGCTAAATATACAACAATAATATTTGTACACAAACATTGAATTGTTAGGGTCAACATTTCAAGGAAGTTTCGTCAAATTATATTCAGATGCTTGGCCTCTAGAGTGCAAAGTGTTTTGGAAAAACCGAAAAATTTCGTAAAAACTTAATAACATAAAATTTACTCGTCCGAATTGCTCCAAAAACGTGGCAGATCTAAGTCCAGAGAAAACGAAGGTCCATGTAAATTTTCATCGCAATCAGTTTTGGCATTTGGCCTGTAGAGCGCAAACAAACACACAAAAAAACAAACATTCCGGAATTTTTTAGCAGTAAAGTGTAATTGAAGATTTCGCTTCACTCGCCACCCACGTTACGCTCATCAACAAGGTAAAAAAAGTGGATTATTTAGTTTTTCTTGCAGAATATACTTAAAAACATGAAAACTTTTGGGCAGAATAAAATGCGGTGTTGTTTTCGTAGGTTCGACGGGTTGGTAAGGGCCTGTAGGAAGCGTAGACCCACCGACTGAGGCTGGGCTTGATGAAGCGCTTCAAGTCGGCGTCACGCTGCGGCAGCGGATGTCCGTTGCTGCCGGCCAGCTCTCCGCGAAGCTTCTTCAGGTTTCCCAGGATCTGCGCATCGTTGGCAAAGCTCTCCGACCTGCAAAACAGACGACATGAGCAATGGCTGCACCAATAACACGGTACAGAACAAAGACATGCTCTAAGATAGTGAGAAACAGGAAATGCACCCAATATGCTCTTTTTTTTAGGATGGATATTTCGATTCTAATTTCTAATGATAAATATCTACAGTATATATAACGATGCAACGAATCACACTTGTACGGCCATGTTCCCGTGAACATTTAAATTTAAATACAGAAATAAGGTCATATATGAGGGCATTATTACAAAAAGGAAAAAATAATTAGTGAAATCAGACTACAGCCATTTGAATAGAAATATCGGCCTTGTTTTTAGCATTTTTGAAATTTGATCCCAATTACACAATTCTGGATTATCAATCTTGGCGAAATTTACAAAACGCATACAAACTCGTAAACATAGACGTTGAGAGTGTTATGCGCAAATCGTTTTTCAAGTTTTTTAATATATATTCTCCTAAAAGTTATCAAATAATTTTTTGCCAGCATCAACAGAAAGAAAAACGCGATTATAAAGAGTATCCGCGATCCGCGAAGCCCTCGACGTTATTTTTCTCTATCTAGCGAGAGTGAGAAGCTGCCAGCAGAGACGCCGCCTCACCGTATGAGCATTCCGAGGTCGGGCACCGTGTTGTCCTGGCCGGGCTCCTTGGGGCTGCCGGGCTTGGGCGGGGCGTGCCCCGGATGACCGGCGTGGCCCGGCAGCCCGGGATGCCGCAGCGCCGCAAACCCCTGGCAGTCGGCGCTCAGGCTGCCCGTGCGGAAGCGCCGCCGCCGCCCCCCTGCCGGCCCCTCCGCCAGCGCCAGGTCGAACGTGTCCTCGCCGCCGCCGCCACCCCCGCCCGTCATCAGCACGCCAGCGCTGCTCTCAACTGAAACACACCGTGCACTCGTCACGCAGCTTCGAAAGCGTCGCGGAAGCCGTTGTGAATCCAGCAACATCGCCCGATAACTAACATGCAAAGCTTCATAATCATAGATTAAAGGGTGGCAAAGTGTACTTAATAAATGCCTAACGGATTAAGGGGTGGTGAAATCAATGCAATGACTAACTGATTAAAGGGTGGTGAATTTTATGCAACGCTTGACATATTAAAGCGTGGTGAAATCCGTTGTGAATCCTAGGCGGAAATCATGCCAACAACTGATGTTTGAGTAACCTGAAGATGATAACTTGCTGTGGGGATGGGAACAGAGACAAAAGGCGAGGACAAGGATGGGCAAGAACAAGGATGGACAAGGACAAGGATGGGCAAGGACAAGGACGCCGGCCTTATCCCCTTGTCCTTACAAGGGGATAAGGCCGGCGCGCTGAGGGCCAGGGCAGGGACGGGGGCTGGAAGAGACCGGGAACGGGATGCTGGCCAGGTGGCGGGGGGCACTCACAAGGCTGCTGGTGCAGAGAGGTCGGCGAGAGCAGCGGCAGGCCCGACGGCCGTACGATGCTGCCGATCCGAGACCGGAATCGGTCAAACGTCTTGAAGTCTGGGTTGGCGGCGCTCACGATCCGCCGGTTCTCTGCAAAAACCACAACCCGGTGAGCACGAAATCGGTGGGCACTGAACCGGTGAGAACACAATCGATGAGCAAGGTACTGGTGAGCACATAGTCTGTGAGGACACAATTGGTGGGCCTGGAACTGGCAAGAACACAATCAGTGAGCAAGTAATCGGTGACATGCAATCACCGGGCTGGAAAACAGGGGGTGGAGCGACGGTGTTAGTGGGTTCTGTACACTGGGGTCTGGCACGGCTGGCAAACGGGGGGTGGGGCGCAGTGTTAGTGGGTTCTGTACACTGGGGTCTGGCACGGCTGGCAAACGGGGGGTGGGGCGCAGTGTTAGTGGGTTCTGTACACTGGGGTCTGGCACGGCTGGCAAACGGGGGGTAGAGCGGCGGTGTTAGTGGGTTCTGTACACTGGGGTCTGGCACGGCTGGCAAACAGGGGGTGGAGCGGCGGTGTTAGTGGGTTCTGTACACTGGGGTCTGGCACGGCTGGCAAACAGGGGGTGGAGCGCAGTGTTAGTGGGTTCTGTACACTGGGGTCTGGCACGGCTGGCAAACAGGGGGTGGAGCGGCGGTGTTAGTGGGTTCTGTACACTGGGGTCTGGCACGGCTGGCAAACAGGGGGTGGAGCGCAGTGTTAGTGGGTTCTGTACACTGGGGTCTGGCACGGCTGGCAAACAGGGGGTGGAGCGCAGTGTAAGTGGGTTCTGTACACTGGGGTCTGGCACGGCTGGCAAACGGGGGGTGGAGCGCAGTGTTAGTGGGTTCTGTACACTGGGGTCTGGCACGGCTGGCAAACAGGGGGTGGAGCGCAGTGTTAGTGGGTTCTGTACACAGGGGTCTGGCACGGCTGGCAAACGGGGGGTGGAGCGGCGGTGTTAGTGGGTTCTGTACACTGGGGTCTGGCACGGCTGGCAAACAGGGGGTGGAGCGGCGGTGTTAGTGGGTTCTGTACACTGGGGTCTGGCACGGCTGGCAAACGGGGGGTGGAGCGCAGTGTTAGTGGGTTCTGTACACTGGGGTCTGGCACGGCTGGCAAACAGGGGGTGGAGCGGCGGTGTTAGTGGGTTCTGTACACTGGGGTCTGGCACGGCTGGCAAACAGGGGGTGGAGCGCAGTGTTAGTGGGTTCTGTATACTGGGGTCTGGCACGGCTGGCAAACGGGGGGTGGAGCGGCGGTGTTAGTGGGTTCTGTACACTGGGGTCTGGCACGGCTGGCAAACAGGGGGTGGAGCGGCGGTGTTAGTGGGTTCTGTACACTGGGGTCTGGCACGGCTGGCAAACAGGGGGTGGAGCGACGGTGTTAGTGGGTTCTGTACACTGGGGTCTGGCACGGCTGGCAAACAGGGGGTGGAGCGACGGTGTTAGTGGGTTCTGTACACTGGGGTCTGGCACGGCTGGCAAACAGGGGGTGGAGCGACGGTGTTAGTGGGTTCTGTACACTGGGGTCTGGCACGGCTGGCAAACAGGGGGTGGAGCGACGGTGTTAGTGGGTTCTGTACACTGGGGTCTGGCACGGCTGGCAAACAGGGGGTGGAGCGACGGTGTTAGTGGGTTCTGTACACTGGGGTCTGGCACGGCTGGCAAACGGGGGTGGAGCGCAGTGTTAGTGGGTTCTGTACACTGGGGTCTGGCACGGCTGGCAAACGGGGGGTGGAGCGGCGGTGTTAGTGGGTTCTGTACACGGGGGTCTGGCACGGCTGGCAAACGGGGGGTGGAGCGGCGGTGTTAGTGGGTTCTGTACACGGGGGTCTGGCACGGCTGGCAAACAGGGGGTGGAGCGCAGTGTTAGTGGGTTCTGTACACTGGGGTCTGGCACGGCTGGCAAACGGGGGGTGGAGCGGCGGTGTTAGTGGGTTCTGTACACGGGGGTCTGGCACGGCTGGCAAACAGGGGGTGGAGCGCAGTGTTAGTGGGTTTTGTACACGGGGGTCTGGCACGGCTGGCAAACAGGGGGTGGAGCGGCGGTGTTAGTGGGTTCTGTACACTGGGGTCTGGCACGGCTGGCAAACGGGGGGTGGAGCGTCGGTGTTAGTGGGTTCTGTACACGGGGGTCTGGCACGGCTGGCAAACAGGGGGTGGAGCGACGGTGTTAGTGGGTTCTGTACACGGGGGTCTGGCACGGCTGGCAAACAGGGGGTGGAGCGCAGTGTTAGTGGGTTCTGTACACGGGGGTCAGGCACGGCTGGCAAACAGGGGGTGGAGCGGCGGTGTTAGTGGGTTCTGTACACTGGGGTCTGGCACGGCTGGCAAACAGGGGGTGGAGCGCAGTGTTAGTGGGTTCTGTACACTGGGGTCTGGCACGGCTGGCAAACAGGGGGTGGAGCGCAGTGTTAGTGGGTTCTGTACACTGGGGTCTGGCACGGCTGGCAAACGGGGGGTGGAGCGCAGTGTTAGTGGGTTCTGTACACTGGGGTCTGGCACGGCTGGCAAACGGGGGGTGGAACGGCGGTGTTAGTGGGTTCTGTACACTGGGGTCTGGCACGGCTGGCAAACAGGGGGTGGAGCGCAGTGTTAGTGGGTTCTGTACACGGGGGTCAGGCACGGCTGGCAAACAGGGGGTCGAGCGGCGGTGTTAGTGGGTTCTGTACACTGGGGTCTGGCACGGCTGGCAAACAGGGGGTGGAGCGCAGTGTAAGTGGGTTCTGTACACTGGGGTCTGGCACGGCTGGCAAACGGGGGGTGGAGCGCAGTGTTAGTGGGTTCTGTACACTGGGGTCTGGCACGGCTGGCAAACAGGGGGTGGAGCGCAGTGTTAGTGGGTTCTGTACACGGGGGTCAGGCACGGCTGGCAAACGGGGGGTGGAGCGCAGTGTTAGTGGGTTCTGTACACGGGGGTCAGGCACGGCTGGCAAACGGGGGGTGGAGCGCAGTGTTAGTGGGTTCTGTACACGGGGGTCAGGCACGGCTGGCAAACAGGGGGTGGAGCGGCGGTGTTAGTGGGTTCTGTACACTGGGGTCTGGCACGGCTGGCAAACAGGGGGTGGAGCGCAGTGTTAGTGGGTTCTGTACACTGGGGTCTGGCACGGCTGGCAAACAGGGGGTGGAGCGCAGTGTTAGTGGGTTCTGTACACTGGGGTCTGGCACGGCTGGCAAACGGGGGGTGGAGCGCAGTGTTAGTGGGTTCTGTACACTGGGGTCTGGCACGGCTGGCAAACGGGGGGTGGAACGGCGGTGTTAGTGGGTTCTGTACACTGGGGTCTGGCACGGCTGGCAAACAGGGGGTGGAGCGCAGTGTTAGTGGGTTCTGTACACTGGGGTCTGGCACGGCTGGCAAACGGGGGGTGGAGCGGCGGTGTTAGTGGGTTCTGTACACTGGGGTCTGGCACGGCTGGCAAACAGGGGGTGGAGCGCAGTGTTAGTGGGTTCTGTACACTGGGGTCTGGCACGGCTGGCAAACAGGGGGTGGAGCGCAGTGTTAGTGGGTTCTGTACACTGGGGTCTGGCACGGCTGGCAAACAGGGGGTGGAGCAGCGGTGTTAGTGGGTTCTGTACACTGGGGTCTGGCACGGCTGGCAAACGGGGGGTGGAGCGGCGGTGTTAGTGGGTTCTGTACACTGGGGTCTGGCACGGCTGGCAAACAGGGGGTGGAGCGCAGTGTTAGTGGGTTCTGTACACTGGGGTCTGGCACGGCTGGCAAACAGGGGGTGGAGCGGCGGTGTTAGTGGGTTCTGTACACTGGGGTCTGGCACGGCTGGCAAACAGGGGGTGGAGCGCAGTGTTAGTGGGTTCTGTACACTGGGGTCTGGCACGGCTGGCAAACGGGGGGTGGAGCGGCGGTGTTAGTGGGTTCTGTACACTGGGGTCTGGCACGGCTGGCAAACAGGGGGTGGAGCGCAGTGTTAGTGGGTTTTGTACGCTGGGGTCTGGCACGGCTGGCAAACGGGGGATGGAGCGGCGGTGTTAGTGGGTTCTGTACACGGGGGTCTGGCACGGCTGGCAAACATCCACAACGAGCCTCACATACACTCTTTTCCTCGGCAATCTTGTCGGCTGACTTAAACAATTTTTAAAAGGAGAAAGATGTCACGCACATTAGAACTTAACGGGTGATTCCGTGGGGACACGGCCCATGACTCAAAATTAAATTTTGGTGATCCAGTAGTCCACAAATCTCGGTCACAATCTGAGTTGTGACCTTTTTGACCGCAACCCCAACAGCTAGCGAGCGATGCAGGCCTTGTGACTCTAGCAGCTAGCGAGCAATGCAGGCGATGTGGACGGTGGCTTGCCAGCCGGCTGCGGCGGTGACCTTCACCGGGTTAGTGAGTCGGAAGTGCTGGGCGCACATACCCGGCCGCTCGGAATCCGAGTCGGACTCGGCACCGCCTTCTTGGATGGCCCCACCTTCTTGGCTGGCCGCGCCTTCTTGGCTGGCCCCACCCTCTTGGCTGGCCCCGCCTTCCTCCTCCAGAGGCGGTGGGGACGGCGGATCGGTGGGGCCGTCGACATCTTCGACGGCATCTACGAGGTCAGCATCTGGTGCGCAAAGCAAGCCGCACGAGACACAAGCGTCAGCCTCTACTAAACATTGCACAATCAAGCAGAAATAGCAACACTTTGGCTACAAGCTAGCTCGATTGCCGATGGAAAAGGTTTGCCTGCTCTTCGGGAAGTCGAGAGCCGGTCTGCAGTTTGCATTGCGTGCTGCCCAAACCATTCGAGTTGAATGAACAGAGACATTTTCCAAAGGTAATTCACTAAGCTACAACTATTTTTACCTACTTTTCAAACAAATAGATACAAAAAAAATGAAGCTTCTAATAGTAATAAGTGATAAACAAAGCCGAGTACAAATACTGTAAGAAATAAGCGTTCTACATTTAGTGCGACACACATAAAAAGTAACTCTGTTAAAAAGCAGAGGTGTAAAATTTAATTAAAATTCTAGTGATCTTTTAAGCAACAGTGGACAGTGCTGGTGCACTTCAAATGGAAGCGGACAGAGCAGATAAGAAAGCAACAAAAAATTCTTTGGCAGCAATTATTGGAAGGCTGAAATATAATCCTCGACATATCACCTTGGTGGACGAAATAAAGGAAGAAACAACACATATTATTCGTTGGTATCAAATCCGATGACCCAGACTCCAAACCTTCAAACCTAAAATTAGTCCACCCATTATATTACACTTGAAAATTGAAAATTTACCCATTAAAATCCATGCAAAATTACAACGATTCATCCGCAAGCATTGTGACTGGCTGGGAGAAGCCTCTCCCCTACTTACCCCTGCGCGGGGGCGGCGGCGGGGGCGGCGGCGCCGATTCCTCGCTGTCGAGCGAAGTGCGCGAAGCCGCATCGGCCGATTCCGTCAGCGCCTCCTCCCGCTTGCGCGAACCCGCGCGCCGGAACAAGGCCACGCCCACAATCACGTTCCTGAAATGCAAGACACACCCACAATTAACGGGATTCGAGCGGGAAATATGCGCAAAAAAAAACACACTGCAACCGTTTTTTTATAATATTAGTTGTTATCACACCTGGGAAAAGTATATTACTTAGCGGAAAATATCGGAAAATTGCCGGAAAACTCAAAATTGCATGTTTCACTTATTACCAGAGTTTCATGAATAGCCGTAAGGGAAAATGTGTCTAGTATTTTTATATATTGGTAGAATGCTTCTATTTGGTTACTGGTAACTTTTTATTTTTGCTTCTTACGCCCCTTTCAAAGATATAATTTTTTGATTTTGTCAAATATTTCGCCAAAAAAACGTCAATCTTTCACTGGCTGTCACAAGCAGGCGGTAAGACTTTCACAAAAAGTAAAACTTTGGATCGCAAGTTCGAATCAAGCTGAATCCAACCATGTTCGTCCCATGTCTCTACGACAAACGGTGTGTCCCAAGCTCTGGTGGAAAACGAGGGCTGCACGAGGGAAACTTTTGCGCCTAGATCTCAACATTTCGTCCAAGCATAACTTCAAATCACCTCAAATTGCATATTACTTAGGCGTTGAAACAGTCCAGTTCGTGGTCTGGAAACACTTATTTCACGTAACCTTGGTGCCATTCACACGCTCGCTATCTATAATCCTCTGGTTTACGGCTTGAAAAAAACAACACTACGCGCTGAAATCTGTAACTCACAACAGCTTATGATAACGAAATGAACTCAATTCCTCTCGCAGTTGCTAAGACATACTTCCTTTCTAGTTCCTGGCCGCAAAATTGTTACACCTCATATCTAAATGCAATTGGGTGTGCATCGGGTGCAGTCAGGTCTTCCGAGACACGCTCTGCATCTGTTTTAACGGTTTGTTTATACTGCGGTATTTTGGCTGTAAAAGTAACGAAAGTGCAAAAGCTAACAAGTTCAATTAGTTACAATTAGTTTACATGAAATGAAATGTTGATTGCAGCTCATTCCGTTCGAAGATTCCATCACACCAACGACATGAAGCGAAAAATACATGCACATTGATTAAATGCTACATAAACCAAACGATTAGTAATCAATAGTTAGTTAGCGGTATATTTTGACAAAAACTACTTGGCCACCCACCAGCCAAATTTCTCATCGGCTGTTCGTCCTTACTTTGAGAATTTCTTTATGTTGCTACCATTTGGTTACCATAATATGATCGTATTTATCTAATCGATTATGTGGATTTTAGCTTTGTATAGTTGCCGTCACAATAATGGAATTTGATGATATGATGCTGTATTCATCAGAGAATGAGTCACCTGTCTGGTGAATTTGTCGTGCAACTAATGTCGCATATTTATACATACTTATTCCTATTATATTGATCACTATTGTCATTCAAAAGCGCACATATTATAGTGGCTTTATAAATTATAATTGAAATAAAATATTACTTTTCGATTAACGTATCCAATCGCTCTGACTCAATTATGTTGCTTCGAAAATTTATCACAGGCTATTGTTGCCTCGCAATGATGTGATCTATACTTTCGCTAAACTCACGCAAAAAGTTCATTCAAAAGGCAAAGCCAAAGGCAAAGGCAAGAGCATGTTTGCTTTGGAAACTTTAATGATTTACTGCTAATGAACTAAATCAATCGAATTAATCGACCTTCCATTTATATCGAACATTTCAATCCCCGATTATAGCTCCAAGCGCGCAAGGAATATACATCGCGAGCAGCAGGATGACTGCGACAAGAAAACATCTCGTTTCGCATGTTCGGTTTGTTTAAAAATTGAAAAGAAGTAGGTACGCTAGAAATTCGATTCAAATTGATTCAAAATCTATATCCAAACACGAGTCCACTCCTGTCAATACTTCTCACAAAAATTGATTTCCGTGGTTTTATCCTGTCGATGTGAGATGTCTCGAGTATTAGGTGACTCATAAAAGTAATCAATTTTAATTATGCTCGGCAACTATAATCTCTCAGCTAAGGATAATAATCCTCTGTCGAAATGTGGGGTGGGGAGGTGAAAAAATAGTATTTTGTGGCATGTTCAATGATGTTTTAAATCGACAATTATTACGTTAGAACTTCGATTCAAATTGATTCAAATTCTGTTTCAAATTACGAGTTCAATCGTGTCAATAAAAATCCCATATTTCCATTTCAGTGGTAATTCGCTATGACTTGTGTCTTGTTTTCATTTTATTTATGCAATCTAATACCAAGGGTATGTAAGGCTAATACCCTAGTAGACCAAAACATACAAGGCCGTTTAGTTTGTTGATATCTCGAGCTCAGACACACATGCCAGCATGAGAGAACCCGGCCCTCACCCCACAGAGCTAGTGGATGCTTATCGTGAATCTACACTTGCAAGTGCCGAGGCGAGTAAGTGGCCGCTTGAATCGTCTTAAGTGCTACGGACATAAAGCAGAGCTTAAACTAAACCCGGCAGATTTATTGAAAAAAAAATGGTTTTGAGCTTGATTCAAATCCACAGATTTGCATTTAGCCATGTCAGGGCTTTGGTTGACCCTGAAATAATTGACTATGCAATGCTAAATATTCAGTAAAAAGCTTTATTTTCTAAAAGAGTGCGGGTAGATAGTTGTTCAGTGGGACAGTGGTTTTAGAGGACAGCGGTTGCAGTTTTTTACCTGGCCCCGACTTTGCAATGGATACCCTCTGAACAAGTCTCCTATGCCGGCTAATCAAGCCAACTTATGCTAAAATATGCTCAAGTGGGGTTACCGAGCAAACAGAACGCCTTGAATACCTTGACTGAATTTTTCTCTATCCAGATGGTCTCTGCCTGAACTAAGCCCTGCTCTTGGAATGGGGTTGGGGTTGGAGTGGGTGGGATCTAAGGGTTTTAGAAAATGTTAAATGTCGGTGTTGAAGATAGTAATTACCGCAGCTTGTTCCACATGAGCTGGCTGGAGTTGGTGCAGTCGGAAGGCCACTGAGAGTCGAGCACGGCGCGGTTGTAGAAGCCGTAGGTGATTGCGTTCGGCTGCACGTTGGACCGCTTCATGTGGAACAGCAGCTTGACGGCGAGCACGGGCTGGCTGTACACCCCGCACAGCTGCATCATCACGCGGTAGCACACCTGCACATAACCGCAACGCACTGTCAACGGCAAGCTCACAAGCAGGTAACCACACTTTCAACTTTGGTGACGGCTGACAAGTTTCATTGAGAAATCCAGCCAACTGAATGCATGGCCGGTAGCAGGGATTTGAACGCCGACTGGGTATTTGATTAGAAGGCCTCCCAGGAGAAAGATCAAGGAATGTCATGGAAGGCGGTAAATCTGGTGATGCTACGCTTCATCTAGTCATTAACAACGGGACTGACCCTATTATGACAGTGGCTGCCTTGTATTTAACTATAAATCAAACCTTGCAGCAAATCTCTCTGCATGGTCAGTAAAAATATTTTTTATTTGAAACAAAATTTCCAATCAAATATGTGTGTCCATGCTAGAATCAAACTCTGCAAGCAAATATCTCCCTAGGCCAGTGATGTGCAACCCGCGGCCCGCGGGCCGCACGCGGGCCGCGGGCCCATTGAGAGTGGCCCGCGGAATAAAATGAAATATAATTCAATACATTTTTTATGTTTAATGTTTTCTGTTTTATACACTACTCTTGAACTATAAATAATAAAACCTTACTTTCGCTGAATTTGACCCTAACGCTGCTACGAGCGCGTATAAGCGTTACAGGCCGCCGTACCTAGAATTTTTCCGGGAATTTATCCCGAGAGGCCTCCGAAAGCTTACGATTTATGTTTTATAGTTCGTCGCGTTCTGTTAGCAAAGCTTTGTACATTGTGTGGGAGAAATATCAACTCCGTTAATAGCGTTGACGTGAGTGGATGGCCAGCCGTGTATTTGCTTGAGTCTGGCCACACTTGAGTGCCATCATAGATGGATAAATAAGTATGGCTTCTTTATCAACTTAGAAAAGAAAAGTAGCGGATGAAGGCAGATTGTTTCAAGAAAATTGGAGTGAGACATATTTTTTTACGTGTGTGAAATATAAAGCAGTGTGCTTAATCTGTCTTGCAACGTCAAACATCACTGCGAAACGAAGTATGAGGGGTTCAATAAAAGTTGGGGCTTGACCGCAAGAAGTTGTGGAGTTGCTACCGATGGAGCACCGGCAATGATCGGAAAACAAAGTGGCCGAAGACTTGAAATTATTGTGTGGCCAGGATTTAATTTAGTGTCACTGCATCATTCATCAAGAAAACTTGTGTGCAAAGTCGGTCAGGATGAACAATGTTATGTCGACAGTAGTAAGTGTGGTGAATTTAATGAGAGCCAGAGGATTGAACCATCGACAATTCCAGGAACTCTTGAAAGACTTAGATTCGGAATACGGGGACGTCTTGTATAATTCTGAGCAAAGCAGTGCCCAGTTTCCCACTAGTGACTAGAGAAACTATCATAATGTGACTAATAAATTGCTGTTACTTTTTAGTTTTTACGCGACGCGACAATGCATGTTTTATTTTAAATGCGGCCCGCGTAAGTAATGAAGTCACAAAAATGGCCCGCGGCAAAAAAAGGTTGCACATCACTGCCCTAGGCTGTCAAATTTAGGAAACTCTAAAGAAATATCATCATTGAGCTGGCGACAGAATTGTCAGCCCAGTCAAGGCAGTGTGGGGTTAAGTTAAAGCACAGCCATCTAGAGTTACAATTTAACACAGTGTTAATTGTGTTAAATTGTGTAGAGGGCTTGGTTTGGCAAAAATTCTCAATATCAAGGGCCATTGGCTCTTGGCTCATAAAAGAGTATTTGTAGGTGCTGATTACTACACTTGTTTACTTTCACCCCAGGCCACCAGAATTTGCAAAGAGTTTCGTATATTTTATAAAGCCTATTAAGATATGTGCCCAATTAATCAAGTTTTAAACGTTTTAAATTGGAAATAAATTGTTTCCAATGATGAACAGATGATGTGTGATTTGCTCTACAAGCTGATTCAGAACAAAGGCAACATAAAGGATTGGACAAGGCGCTGGAATTGAAACGTACTGATGTCATATCCATTCAAAAACCACCAGAAAAAATCGCATACCATACATAAACACAAACAAAGACTAGAAAAATAAAATCCAAAAAGGAAACATAGTAACTCCATTCAATGCGACTCGAATCAAAAGTCTTGTTCCACTTAAAGATAAATGACGTCAAATATCCACTAAGAAAAGACACTTGGTTGGGGGTTGATTTTCCTATCTTCTTTGGTTCAAAAGGCCCTCAAAAAATATTTATTTTCTAAGAGGGTACATTTATAACATCATTTGTCCCTGAATGGATAAAGGCCTCCCCGCCGCCCAACTCCAGAACATCGCCAGGCGTTACCTCGTCGGTGGGCTGCAGACGCAGCTTCTGAATGCGCACGAGCATCTCGTAGGCTGCGCGCAGCAGGGCGGGTGCGCGCGCCTGCCCGCTGTGGACGGCGTACGCCGGCAGGTGGATGAACCACACGCTGTAGCACGTCGCCAGCAAGCACTTGGCCCACGCGTCGACGCCCGCCGCTGCGCCTGCCGCCTTGCGCGCCAACTTCACCGCCGACTTGATCTCGTGCTTGGTGCGTCGCGCCATTGGACTGCCGGGCACGTTGCCGGCCGCCAGCCGGGCGTCCGCCGCGCTCGGTGCCCCGCCCCCGCCGCTCGGAGGCCCGCCCCCCGCGCCGCGCCGGCCAAACAGCGACGGGTCCAGCGTGAAGCCCTGCACGCCCGTAGGATAGACTGGGATTAGTTGCAGAATAACTTGGTCGGCTAGCATAATGAAGATAAATTCGCTCTCATTGCTTTATCATGATTTATTAGTGGAGTAGTAATAAGAAACTTGGGTTTAGTTTCCTATATTTTACAGCCTGGTAAGATACATGAAAACGCCACTAGCCCAAAAGTTACTTTATTATCAAAGATTTAAAAAAAATCTTACATTCAAGTATCTGGTCAGAATATAACACAAAAACAGGACACAACGGAATGAAACTAAATCGATTCACAGGTAAAGATGCTATGTGGAAAAGAATTACATTTCAGTCTCATTTAGTGAGTTGTGTAATCAATTCATAAAGCCTTTTGTACCCGGCCACTCTCGAACATTTTACTTGCAGAATTTTCACAAAACCAAATCTGTACAGCCACCTCCATGAGTGCATTTCAGCAAATGCAAGTAGTTACTAGTTAGTGGTGATTTGGTGTCCAAGTATCAGGCTTACGTGGTAGGCGTAGGTGGTTCCCTCGACCCCCACCGGCTCCGGCGGCAGGATGAACACGGTCCGCTCGCTGTGATGCGATTCATCCCGCTCAAGCAGACGACACTCCCCCTCCTCCCCATCGACCTGCAACCACGGGTTAAGCCAAGAGGTTAATACATTCTACTGCCTGGTGAGATGTTTGCTGGCAGTGTCCTGCATTCTACAGCATAGTGAGATGTTTGCTGGCAGAGTGTCCTGCATCCTACAGCCTGGTGAGATGTTTGCTGGCAGACTGTCCTACATCCATACATCCTGGTGCGATGTTTGCTGGCAGAGTGTCCTATATCCATACAGCCTGGTGAGATGTTTTCTGGCAGAGTGTCCTACATCCTACAGCCTGGTGAGATGTTCAGCGAGACGCTGCCTACCTTCTCTGTGCACTCGTCAAAGAAAGCGAGGCCGGCGTCCATGTCGGAGACGAACGATCGCTCCTCGATGAATCGTATGAACATCTGGGTGCGCGTGAGCAGCGTGAAGAACTTGTGGTGCGCCTTGTCGCGTGTGCGCATGAAGGCGGGCAGGTCGAAGAGCGAGGCGGGATCGGTGGTGCCGGCGGTGGGCGCCTTGGTGATGGGCAGCAGGCACGTGCGATACCCGCGCAGGGTCACCGCCATGAAACGCAGGAACGCCTCCTGGATCTCCAGCTCCAGCGCTTGCTGCAAGCCACGCAACAACGCAACTCACATAGTTACTTTCTTAACACTTCTTTTCCTAATCTCAGCACTTTCTTTTCTAGTCAACTATTTAAATGGGTATTGAATGCTAAGTCCCAAGAACTCAAACTTTTCCCGACGTTTTGCAAAGCCATGCTGCCTGCTTTGTCAACGGTCTAAACTCGAATGCCAAAATAGCAACAATTCCAAACAAAAGAACCAAATATAACCTAAACCTTCTAAAAAAACCCAAAAACTTTCTTGATTTGCTTCTAGATATGCGGACAATACTCGAACCACAATTCAAGGCTCTAGCAAGTTTTGGCAAGACTTCTGAAAGGCGTGGAAGTTAAAAAAAATACTTTTGTAACATTGCTGGGTCAAAATTGGCAAATTTTGGACTAGAATTAACAAAAATTTGCTGTAAAATGTTGCCGTAAAAAAATGCCAACTTCAAAAAAGAAGGATTCATCTTAAGCCTATCAAATTTAATGGCATTAAGTATTTACTTATTCAGAGTTATGAAACAAATGTCTTTTACCAGTTATGACTCCATGTAACCATTAGTTTGATGATAATTTTAAAAAATGCTACCTAGGTAAATTGAAACAATTTTTAATAAACTTAGCGCGAAATTACCGGATTCAAAAAAACATACATCCATACTCTATTTATCCATCAAGATTGAACCTTCACTCAAGATTGAAATAATCTACCAAGTACCAACTAGAATCAACAAGATGAAATTTCTACCTACTGTTAGTGATAAACGCAATCTCAGAGGGCTGGGTTTTTCTATGAAAACTGTTATCTGGTGGCTTTAGGAAGGTTTGTCTACTTTTCTTGTCTACTAGGAATTTCAAAATTAAAATGTCACATTGCTCCAATATTAATAGCAATCACACAACACTAATAGAAAGTGGAGAAAGAGGTGGAAGCCGATTAAGTGTGAGGCAACGCAAGACCACGAGGAACTGTTTGAACGGAGGGACGGACAAACCTCTTTGCGCTTGATCTTGAACTCGAGGTCGATGCTGTCGTCGCGCGAGGCGTGCGCATGATGGAGCAACGCGCCTGCGCGAACAAACAGCGAGTCCAGCGCAGAACGCAACCCCCGCGTTGCGCGCTTGGGAAGCAGCTTGGTGCTCAGCGTTCGCTTCTCATCGCACCTGCAACCAGTCAGACATTGATCAGAACATGGGTGAAACATGGGTGAAACATGGGTGAAACATGGGTGAAACATTGGTGAAACATGGGTGATACATGGGTGAAACATCAACCACGCCATGTTGGCATGGTCAAAATGTAGACCCTTTATATTTCCTCTATATTTTCCGCATTTTCCATACGATTTTCTTCAAATTCTAATACAATCTGCCAAATCACTATACCAATGCACCTTCCAAATTTCACCTCGATCGGATTATTACTTATCGAGTTATAACTGATAAGGCGTATCTTACCTAACTAAAATCGCGATAACTTTGCGAAATTCAATTTTTTTGCAAATTTCTTTTATACGTAAAAGAAGGCCCCTTTTTATGTCAAAAAATTGATCTTAACAGAAAGAAACCATTCCTAACACCCATTTTATGTTAAACTAGTATGTTTTGACAGATTACCACCTGGTTTTATCTAGTAGGCAGTTTTGAAGTAAGCTAGGCTTTCACACTGTAAAAATATATCTGTCACAAAGTTCTTGTAGTTGGTGGTTGAGAAATACTCCTCAATCTTATCAAGTTATAAACATGAACAAACCTTTCTAAGATCTTGCAATGTGCTGCAATCAACTTGAACTCTATTTCTTCTTGTCAATTGAAGTCAAAACTGTCTCTCTATGAAGTCGGTGACATTTCAGACTGTTTAGGACACCATGATGGGAATTCAAAGTTTGTTTCAATCCCCACCCCGCACCCTAGACACTCGAGAGGAAAACCCTCGATGACTAAACTGACCGAGTGACGCTCAGGACCTAGTAAACCGGCAGAGCGTTGAGAAGTCAATCATTTCATTTAGTTCAGCGATTCTGTTCGGGAGAGAGGTTGGAGGGCTTGAAGTTAGTACGACAACTTCACTCGCCTTGCTTGTCAACTTCTCGACAGCACGGATTAGTGGAGGAATCCTGTTGTTCGAGCTGTAGCGTCCTTCGGAAGGGATGTAAAGCAGGTGGTCCCCTCGGTGCTTTTCGACAGGAGTAGGCTACGTGCTGGCACCGGGTTTCCCCTCCTCCCTTCTAGGCTAGGTTAGGTTCATCATCACACTTTCATTCACCGACGCCATTAGAGAAAGGGCCAGTTGTAGAAAACAGGGCGTCGTTAAACACCGGCAATCAATGAATCTGACAGCAACCGCGGCCCGACGCTTTGCGGTACTCACACTGTGATGTGGTTCGTGTCCAGGTCGATGCAGGTCACGTCGCCGGGAGGGTCGTACATGTCGAAGAAGCGCGAGTCGACGCCGATGAGGAACGGCAGCGGCGCGTGCAGGACCTCGGCCAGCCCCATCGGACACAGCGGGATGTACGGGCACTGCCACTTGAGCGGGAACATTATCTGCAACGCAACACACGCCGTCACAACGCGTCGAAGAACGTCGCAACGCTTCACACGCATCACGAAGTGTCACCGGCTCACACAAAGCTGGCACAGCGCACTTGGCAAAACATTTACGCACGGCATAAATTGGTAAGGTGATGATAGCCAGATAACAAAAAGTCCTAGTTTGGTTGTAAAGCTGGCGGTTTTGCTCTGATGGGATAGACTTTTGGTCCTGAAAAGGACCTCTGTCGACGTTTTGTCCGCGTTGGCGCGAACATCTTCAGCACTGTCCAGCTTTACAACCATCTTTCCGTGGCTCTGAACCACTCCGCCAAACCAGCCCTAGTTTGGTAGGTAGGTACTAGGTAGGTACATTTTCTGTCAAGAAACTCTTTCTTCTAGTGATTATTGGAAACGTAATATCAATTCCAAAATTTAAATCCAAAGTTGGTTGTCTGTGTAGCATAATGGATAAGTGAAGTGTCCCGGACACCCAAAGATCCGGGTTCAAATCCCGGCACGGATATAAATATTGGAATTGATATTTCGTTTCTAACTATCACTGTCTACCGTACATGCAACAAGTATTTGCATTTAGGGTTAAATTCAGACTTAACTCTTTATTCTCTTGCTACTTGATGTTTTTTTTGTCTAGTCAAAAAATAAATTTGTGTGGGATTTTGCATTGTGTTTCAGTGCAGAGGTTGATGTCGTATTATTTCTGGTTGCGGTGGGTGTTACAGGTTGTGACGGGTGTTACGGGTGTTACGGGTTGCGGTGGGTGTTACGGGTTGTGACGTTACCATGGAGATAGCCTCAGCGACGGCAGTAAGGACGCTGGGTCGCAGCGAGTGAACCAACAGCTTCTGTTCGGTGAGCGCCAGCAGCAAGACTAGCAGGCAGTTTTCCGAGCCCAGGTTCAACAGCAGCTCCCGGAAGCTCGCTCCGCTGTAAACGCGCCGGTGGTCAAATACAACAATATTTAAACGACTTGCTCCACTTCAACGAGCAACATTTAAAGCTCGGTCGCTGCTAACTTAGTGGTGGCTGTATACGCACACAAATACGTAATTGAAACGTACTCGACAAACACAACCGACACTGCCGTTATAAATAAGTCACTCAGTTTTCCTCTGAGCAGACACCATTTATTTAGCTTGTCACATTTGCCAAACACAAAGCTAGTAATTTAAAACACAAAATATGGCTGCAAACAAACTATATTGAAAACATTACAGTAACACACTACAGGGACAGCAAACTTGAAACAAAAATCCACAGCCCCTTGACATGTCATACAATTGAAATCCAGCAGGGCTGTCGAGTGGAAGAATCTGATAGGTTTTCTATCATGTAAAAATGAGACGTAGCTACGACGAAATCATTGGCTCAGCCAAACATTTCGACTATGGTGCGTAAAGTTCAAGATTTTCAAATGGTTGTGAACGCTGAACTTGCATGATTTCACGATATTTTACGTTAACAGAAAGTTAACTGCATAAGTTGGTTGTGAACAGGCCTTAAAAGAAGAGTTGCAATCTTTCTAAGGATGTTGGCTGGATCCAAACGGAGGGACTGGAGCCCGTAAGCCTGTAGGCAGGTACCTGCGTGGTAACGGCAGGTCTTCCGGCTGCGTGAGAACCACCCGTTCGGCGGCGGAGAGCTGCACCAGGATGTGAGGCCGCTGCGCCGAAGGGAACGGCACGTTCAGGAAGTGGGAGATGTGTCTGCAAAGCAAAAGAACCCGCAATTACGTCTAGCAACACTCTTAGCACTCTTGGCACAATGGTGGCGCAATCTAGTTCCTTTACACTCTTTGCAGGTGACAACTGCACTTGTTTATTTAAGTAAAACTTCTAACTAGTCCTAGAGTCCCAAATAGTAAGAAAGTTTCCTTTATTCTAAAGTATTTTAAATATTTGAGTTTTTTAAGTTATACAGCCTGGTGAGATGTTTGCCAGCAGTGTCCTGCATCCTACAGTGTGGTGAGATATTTGCTGGAAGAATTTCCTGCATCCTACAGCCTGGTGAGATGTTGGCTGGCAGAGTGTCCTGCATCCCTGGCCCTGCTGGCCTGGTGAGATGTTTCCTGCGACATACCTCTCGATGGGAACTGCCTGCGGCGGGCGGCAGCATCCGAGGTCGTGTATGAACGTGAGGAACTTGTCGAAAGTGTCGAAGAACGGCCAGTGAGAGAGCAGACAGACGGACTTGTTGGCGTTGACGGAGAATGCGCGGGGGCCGGAGTCGAGCTTGAGCTCGGCGCGCTGCTCTGCCGTCAGCTTCTCCACGGGGACGGGCTCATAGAACGTGATGGCCGAGCCGTACACCTGCCGGGACAAAGCCGTCTTCACACGCTGCCCAACGCAAGCGTCAACCACCCACACGAGATACCGGCCACGCTCACATCGAACTGAGCTATCAATTTGCTCATCGATACGCCCATTCCATTCAATCAACATGACATCATGATACCCACTTGCTAAAGCCAGGTAGAGCAATTTGGGTTGTGATTTCCCTATGTTTTCCTTAGTTATTTAGCAGAGCTTAGTAAGTTTTTTTTCCAAACTGGTAGTACGTCCAGTGGGTATCTGACGTCTTATTTCTCCGAGTGGAATTTTTCTCATTCCAGCATGTAGAAAGCTTGAGACATGTACTCCTTTCTAGCAACAGCAGAAAAAGTGTGTCATGCTGTGGTTTCATTCTGTTTGTCATGCTAGATTTTGCTGCAATTTATAGATTGATTATTGGTGTTTAACGACGCACTGTTTTGACAGCTGACCCTTTGACACTGGTCTAATGGCGTCGGTGAATGAAAGGGTGATGATGAACCTAACCTAGCCTAGAAGGGAGGAGGGGAAACCTAGTGCCGGCACCTAGCCTACTCCTGTTGAAAAGCACCGAGGGGACCACCGGCTTTACGTCCCTTCCGAAGGTCGGTACAACTCGAACAACAGGATTCCTCCGCTAATCCGTGCTGTCGAGAGGTTGACAAGCAAGGCGAGTGAAGTTGTCGTACTAACTTCAAACCCTCCAACCTCTCTCCCGAACAGAACTGATCATGTGCATGACGGTCACCCATCAAACACCTGACTCAACACAATGTTGCTTAACTTCGGTGATCTCACGAGAAGCGGTGTGCTAGGAAGTGGCTGTTGTCGTGACGCCAAGGTTACCTTCTCGGAGGCGTCGGCGACGGTGAGCACAAAGGTGGAGAATACGGGGCGTGGCCGAGCCGCGGAGGCGGGCCAACATTCCAGCGACGCCCCCAGCGGCAGGCAGAACATCGGCACCGACGTCGGGAACGGGAACGAGCGCAGGTCGGCCGGCGGGTAGCGCGCCAGCACCGCTGGAAACAAACGTCACTCAATTTTAATCGACGTCACTCAATGCTACTCAGCGTTACTCAATTTCACTCAACGGAACCTGGCACCCTTGCAAGCAAGCCCATCACTCAATCAACTTCCAACTTTCAAAAGTCCACGGCTGTCAGAAAGTCCAGCGGCCCAAGAGAGGGTAAAAATCTTGCCTGGCTGGACTTTTTCAAGCCGTTGGGCCTTGACCTCCAGTAAGTACCTGGTTTGTAGGAAATGAGGTTCGCCCGGTTCATCGACTTCTTGTAGCAGAGGAAGACGTTGGCCCCGACCTGAAACATAAGCAGTTCACAACCATTAGTTCACAACCATCAGTTCACAACCATCAGTTCACAACCATCAGTTCACAACCATCAGTTCATAACAATATCGGCAAGCTTTGGAGATACTGACAGGCTTTACATTTTTACACCACTGCCTAGTGCGAGAAAGTAAAAGAACGGAAGAAGTGTTCTAGAAGTGTGCTAAGCCAGTGAAGTAAATCTTTGTTTACAGTTACTGTTATGTACAGTTACTGCTGAATAAAATTGTGAATCTACTTGTTTTTTGGTTGTGTGCTTGTTTTTGTACTGGCTGTTTGCTCATGTCAACAAATGATATCTACGATGTTTATGAAATTTTCACGATACCGTACGATATACAACTACACTAGTAAAATTCTGGAAGGTTTGCAAGTGGTGACTAGAACAATTAGGTAACTGTATTGTTCTAGAAGAATCAAGTATTTGATGTTGATATTTTTGCCATGCGGATTTTGTTCGAGTTGGCCGTTCGAGTTGGCCGAACGTAAAAAGCGGCTATTTTTTAAGTGATGACCTTATCTCTAGAGTGTGACTCTAGTGTGCGTGTGTGACGAAGAACTCACCATGCCCTTGTTGAGGTTCTTGTTAATCATGCAGAAAGCGTGTGGCGGCAGCTCCCCCTTGCTGGTCAACACAACGGCTACATCGGTGACCACCAGCTCGTTGCACGGCATCGACTCGGGCGCTCGTCGGAACGTCACAAACGTCTTCGCTGCCGAGTTGTTTACGTTGGCGTATCGACCGCCAGGCGTCGTCAAAACCACCTCCGAGTCAGCCATTATGCGTTCCTTGCCTTCGTACATCACCCTGAAAATAGTGCCGGCAAAAAGTTGACAGGGGGCCAAAATACATCCGGAATACGACCGGAATACCATTGAACTATGACTCGGCTACGATCAGGTACAATAAATAGTAATTCAGAGGTTTTTTTGGCATACAAGGTTTATATTTTTTTCAGATTCTAGGATATTAGAGACTTAAATATGACCTGCAAAATCTAAGATGATCTCTTAACATCCTATTTTTTTCTGTTGGGAATGGGGAGAGGGTTGTGAATTGGGATAGAGAAAATTGTTGTCATTGGTACTAGATTTAAAAGAAACCAAAATCGACTATAGTTATTTATAGTTCTGTGAGTATCAATGCGGGTTTTAATATAAAGAAAGGAATTGATTGTTGATATGAATAGGTAGGTACTGGTACTGGTTTATTTAAAACATAATCACTATCAGCCAAATGAATATTTTTATCAACAAGTTCAAGCCCAGCCCAGCGGGTTTTTTATACTAGCATATGCAATTGATGTATATCTTGTTTTTTTTTAGGGCCCACATGACATACCCAATATCCACAAGTGGCATCCGATCCCATCCCCTCCGAATGCATAGGTAAACTTCGGGACTGCGTAGGCTTCCGTGGTTGAGATCCGCCGGGAAGCCGGTAGGGGTGCTTTCAACCATCCTGTAGCCTGCCGGCACCGTCTCGCCGAGCCCGGGAAAGAAGACCGCGATGTCGGTGATGGGCGCCTGGTTGTGAGTCGGCTTGAGATGCGTGCCATCGCGGGAGAAATCTGTCAGCTGCTCGGGATTCTCCGGCACTCCGGCCACCACGAAGTAGTCTGCCACTCTGCGCTCGTCCATGCTTCAGCTTCACGCCTGTGATCTCATCGAGTTAATTATACCCTGCTGAAAGGGTTCGGTCGCACGTCTAACCTACTAACCTATGCACAGCCGTGATCTGATTGATAGGCCTTCTACTGTTGCAGGTGCGAAGGTACAGTGACAAGTGTCTTGGTCGCAAAGTTACTCATTCTCGTGAAGGCAGTCACCCTACTGATTTTTGGCTAGCCTAGCAGTCATATTGAAGACTGTGCTGTGAGAATCGCCAAATACAGCATTCACAAGTACCTATGGTCTCTTTAACCCTACGCTTCAAACTTCAAAACTCAGGTATGGCGGCCATATTTCC
This sequence comes from Nemurella pictetii, assembly GCA_921293315.2. Classification (NCBI taxonomy): domain Eukaryota; kingdom Metazoa; phylum Arthropoda; class Insecta; order Plecoptera; family Nemouridae; genus Nemurella; species Nemurella pictetii. The sequence continues at coordinate 4,960,671 of OV121118.1, read as the reverse complement.
TTTTTAATTATTCAAGGCCGCAATCAACCTACAGAGCGGAGAATTTCAAAAAAAAAAAATTTTTCTTCCTGTAGTCGGTTCTAGTTGCCACGATGTTTGCCCATAATTTTACACCTTCTTCTGCCGAAGCAACTCATTATTACATACAGCCTGGAAAGATATATTATAAATCATTATACAATGCGTTAAATTTCTTATCTTGTCCACTGGTGGGCGGTGGCACCCTTCCTTATCAAAAAGTCATAAACAACTAATCAATTTCAATGCTGCATTACCGAGAATCGTGAAGAGACTTTTCGCCTACTTAAATGTCTTAGTTACAAAAAAAGCTTCCTCATTTTTTACATTTGTGAAGAAGATGTGCATTTTTTAGATCTGCAAAGTGACAACCCAAGCTCATGAATTTTGTTGGTTTCAGGAATTTTGACCACACACTCACACACAAAATCCAAAAATTGTAACACATCTTAATGATGTGTATATTGTAAAAAGAGACATATAGAACTAGCCACCCACTATCTCTTCACGACTCCCAAGTTTTTATCACCAGATTTTCATCTGAAATGTGTACATTTGCTCCAAAAGAATGGCCTTGATTTTAAATTCCATTGAAGCTGTACAATGCAATGCCATTTTGACATAGTTTTTATATTCTAAAGCTAAGCTAGATATTAGGAACCTCGAAATAAAACACAGTTCTATACAATAGCATACCTACTATAATTTATTAATTACATATATTTTAAGGCAATATTACAATGAGCAGGACTAGAGAATACAAGAATAATAATGAAGTGATAGTCGGGTGGTCGGGTACAGTGGAGTCGCGGGGAGATTAACGTGGCTGCTACGCAATGAGATGATCGAGCGCTTTGTCCCTGTCGTTGTGAAAACGCAGCAACGCTTCGATGACGTCGGCCTCCGCGAAGCCGAGGTCCAGCAGCTGATTGGCGGCGGCCAGGTGTTCGGCGGTCCGCGCGCGGTCCATGCCGTGCGCCAGCAACGCACGTTCCACGTCGCGGCCCGGGAACACAGACTCCAGGCTCGCCACGCGCGACAAGAAGTCGCACACCTGCATTCCACACGCAACGCTCGTCAGGGAATACACCTTTACATTCAATTAGACGTCATGATACCCACTTGGTAAAGCCAGGAAGAGCCGTTTGGTTTGTGATTGCCCCATCTTCTTTTGTTAATAATACTAGGTCCATTCAATTAAATTCAATCAAAATTACGTCATGATCCCCACTTAGTAAAGTCAGGCAATGCCATTCGGATTGTGATTTCCTTATCTTCCTTTGTAATTTAGCAGAACTAACTAGTTTATTTTTCCAAACTGGTATTACGTCCAGTGGGTATCAGACGTCATTTTACTCAGAGTGGTATGGGTCAATTAGCAGAGCTAATTACAAACCGTTAGCGCATCCAGTGGATATCTGACGTCAGTTGATTCTGAGTAGTATATTATATAGGTCTACACTATCCTCTTAATTTCTTAACATAACTAAAAAAAGGTTCCAAGTGACAACCTAAGAATTCCACTCTTTTTATTTGATCCCTAAAATGCATAATTACTTATTTGTCAGTTTGAAATTTTGAAAATATTTAGAGTCTAAAAACAGCTGACTATTTCATAGGGATTTGTGATGTGATTATTGCAAGGTTGCGATGGTCTCCATCAGATGCAGCCTTCCTATTGGTTGGATAACCATGGGAGGTGACATCAATGCACCTCAAAAATGTTTATAAACAAAACTGGAAAATTTCTCCAATTTCTATGCAGAAGAAGTTTGGCCTGTAGAATGAGATTCGCTACGTTGCACGATTGAAAACTCGGGTATTACCATATATTACAAGCAAAGCGAGTGAAGTGAGACTTTATTTACACTTCCTGCTGAAAAAATTTGAAGTTTTTTTGGCTGTTTTTTTTGCGGCTGCCAAACGATTTAACCTTTTTAGATGAAATTTTCAGGATACCTTTGTTTTCTCTCAACTTAGAACCAGAAGTTACTATTTTCAGCCCATTTCTTTCCCGATTTGTATTATAAAAAATCAGTTTCTAGGAAATTTTTCACATTTCCCTAACTAGTCTATGGCCCAGCGGTCAAATATCGCAAGTTGCTCGATAGAGATGATTACAACATGCCACCTATTTAAATAGGTGCATATGAAGGTCCTGAACACTAAAAGTTTTGGTGCCAGCCTCGCACCCCTGGCGGGGGGTTGGGGTGCAGAGGTTTAGTAGAATAATTCCTGTCGGGTGCGTTTCAAAGATAGAAAACTGAAACTTTTTTTATAGACTAAGAAAAATGGGCGGCGGACACTTTGCCAGGGGACACTTTGCCAGGCAACCCTTCAAGACATGCCCCCTTATATAGAGAATACTCTGCCTTGTAGGTACCATGTAAAAAGTTAGAGTAAAATGAAACATACAATAAAAAGATCAACGCGAAGATCCAAGTAGCCGGGGAATTGTATTTGCTATGATAATTGTTTATTCTTTCCTGTCTCGAAGTCGAGATATTATTATTTTAGAAGAGATTTTAATTGAGATCGAGATTTAAGTTTTAAACGAACTTTTTTTGGTGGGGGGGGGGGGGGTCGGGTCGGGTAAGGTCAGGTAGGGTAGGGAAAGATTAGTGGTGGGGGGGGGGGGTTAGGTAGGGTCGGGTAAGGTTAGGTAGGGTAGAGATAGATTAGTGGTGGGGGGGGGGGGTTAGGTAGGGTCGGGTAAGGTTAGGTAGGTTAGGGATAGATTAGGGGTGGGGGGGGTTAGGTCGGGTCGGGTAAGGTTAGGTAGGGTAGGGATAGATTAGTGGTGGGGGGGGGTTAGGTCGGGTCGGGTAAGGTTAGGTAGGGTAGGGATAGATTAGGGGGGGGGGGGTTAGGTTATGTTTGGTTTGGGTTGTGTCGGGTCGGGCAAGGTCAGGTAGGGTAAGGGTAGGTTATTAAGGGGATAGTGGTCGGGGTTGGGGGGGTGTGTCAGTTTAGGTTTGGTTCGGTTTGGTTTGGTTTGGTTTGGTTGGGTTCGGTTGGGTTTGGTCGGGTTAGGTAAGGTTCGGGGGTAGGGTTGCCATACGTCCCGCCCACGGCGGGACAGTCCCGCTTTCCACCCGAAAATCCCGCGTCCCGCGAAGCGGGACAAATGTCCCGCTTGAACAAAATTTGCAGTGAATTGCTCTTCGATCGTTTCAATTACTACGCACCACCCAATAATAGCGCTAGTGTCTGCGCGTTCGGCTGGCGGGTGGCGACGGTGGCTGCGTAGATTGCGGTGACGTAGATTTCTTCAATTAATAGTCTATTATTTGAATTACCTACAGATATTGTATGTTTACTCATTTGTTACTATTTTCTTAGAGTTTTGGACTCGGAAAACCGATTTATGTGATTCCATGTCAGTATTGATTTAAAACTGTTCCTTTAAAACTCAACTATAAGTTTTAATGTATACCAAATATATATTTGAAAAGTTTTAAGCCTTTGGCATGATTCAGATATGTTACACTTACAAATCCCCTTAATTTGAATAGTAATTGTCTTTGATATTGAAAAATAATTAATTTTGATATCGATAAGCACTTTCCTTACCTTCCCCGTTCCTGACTTGAAAGTTAACGCATAAAATATGACTAAAAATTTCAATTTCTAATGGAAGATATTATTTATTGAACTCGCAGATATGCGTCGAAAAGACCTTGAGAAGTGGTTATTTAAAAAAGGCGTGAATCCAAGTGATTGTGAGTAACGCAATTTTTACAGCGTTTTCGGAACCCTTTTTACCGGTGTCAGCTCTTGGTATTATAATAATTTAGGTGTTTTGGAGATAATTTTGATAAAACTCGTCACAAACAAACCTGATTTGATTTTTCCTAGTTTATATGATGAAAATTGTTCTCGATATTAAATGATATCTTACTTATTTTTTGTCGTTATCGAATGAAGCCTAAATTGTAATCAGGCTGTAGGCCAGGTAAATGATGATAAAGATGTGAAACAAACGCTAAAATAAAGAATGCACTCTGGGCTAGGACGTACGTCTAGTCAAAACCTTCTTAGAGGCCTTAAAAGCACTTCAAATCGATCCGAAAGGTCAAAATGTGTGGTTTTCGGCTTGACCTTGCTCGGACCGATCAAGCGTCGAGTGCGATCCCATGCTAAATCGCCTATCCCGCCGCACGGCGCGACACAAAAACGGCCCCCACGCGCAAACTAAAATACTTGCGCTTACACTTTAAATTACAAACTTGTTCACAACAGATTGATGCACCAATAGAAAAAATAAATCGACAATTTTATAGACGAAAAATTTCTTGTAAAGTGTAAATATATTTTTCAATAATTCTTTTGGGCAAGACGGGGGCCCAAAATGGCAAACAAAAAAAATTATTTAACAAGAACACATTTTTTTTAGTCTATAAAAAAAGTTACAGTTTTCTATCTTTGAAACGCACCCGACAGGAATTATTCTACTAAACCTCTGCACCCCCACCCCCTGCCAGGGGTGCGAAGCTGGCACCAAAACTTTTAGTGTTCAGGACCTTCATATGCACCTATCTAAATAGGTGGCATGTTGTAATCATGCCTATCGAGCAACTTGCCACTGGGCCATAGACTAAACCAGAGCCCAAAGTCTTGTATATAATTTGATTTGAATAAACTTTCTAGACATGAAAATTACATATTTTTGTGTTGTGCTAATCTTGGAAATGAAAGTTTCATGCTGCTACATTAACATTTTCCTGCTTTAACCTTCTAAATCCTTTCTAGTTCGACCTATGGAACCTGATTGTACGATAAGCACCAGCCGAACAGTACCTAACGCTCATCCAAAACGCAATTAGACAAGCGCTGCCCCGCCTTGACACTGGCAAAGGCCGGCCTTGAAGCGTTGCTCACCTTCTTCTGGTCGGCACCGAACGCCTGAACGGCCCGTTGAGCACGCGCCCCGTCGAACCCCATCTCCACCGCCGAACGTTCTGCTTCGCTCAGCATCGCACGATCCTGCAACAAACCATACTTCAACACACGGTCTTTCAACACCGGCTGCTTAAACTAGGTATCTATCTCTGGGAATCAATTCCCAGTGATTCCACTTGATTTACGCTGGAATCAATTTATATTCTCTTTGGTCCAGCGAATAATAACAACAAAAATAAACGCAAAAATAACGCAAAAACATGTTGTCGATGAAGCTGTCTATTTCACCGACCTTGTCAGCGGAGAAAACGAAGTTGCCGGGTCGAACTGAAGTCCGGCGAACGGCCGAGTCTTGTACCTCTCGCTCGAGTTCGTGCACAATGTCGGGCACGCTCTTCCACCCGTCCCGCTGGCCGCCGGCGCCAGCCCCGCCCACTTCGACCACCGACCGGGACTCCGCTGCCGACGCCGGCGCCAGCGACAGGTGTCCCAGCGCTTCCGCCGGCGCCGGCACTTCTCTGGTCGCGTGCGAGTCCGACCAAGCGCGGTGCGGCACCAAGTTGTATGCGTGGTTCGCCATGGGCGCGTACGTCGGCCGGCTCGGCACGGCGTACTTGTTTTCAACGGGAGGATTGTATGAGTGATACGACGGCAACGTGTCCCCCCGGCACCTGTTCGTCTTGCCTTCCACGGCGAACGAGTTTTCTACGTCGGGAGCATTGTATGTGTTTGTAGAGTAGCAACTGATGTTTTTGTTGGCATCGGGTGAGCTGTTTAAAGGTTGAAGTACATGCGCTAGTTCTTCCATCTCGTTGATAGTCTTAAGTTCCATGTTGTCGAATGGGCTAGAAGTATCGGCTTCGAAATCTGAGATATTAAAATGTGACGCCTTGGAAGTCTGGACTTCGTATTTAGGCTGTGAAATTTGCATAGGGAGTAAAATAGAGTCATTGTTTGAGTGGAAATTCGATATGGATGTGGGGATGGATTGAGAAACCCCTGGCTTGCTAGAACTTATCACTCTACTAGGATTTGGACTCACAGGATCAGGAGGATGGTTAGTCGAAGATGAGGATTGGGTCAGCACTTGAAACGATTGCTCGGCCAATTCCGAAGATTCGATTCTTTCATTGAGGCTGTCTTCAGCCGCCTGTCGCAATCTTCGCCACTCTCCCATCTTCTCGAGAACACTGTATTCCAATTTGAAGTCATACTAGAACAGACCATGAATTTCATTCAACAATATTGTATTAGCATTTAGACATGTATTTTGGTGCACATTTCAGCTTACATCATCGATGACAGTCTCTGCAAGCAATCGTTGCTGGTATCCCGGGGGCAAAGCGATTTTACGTGGAGGTTTAAATTGTTCACTAATTTTAACAGAGACCCCATCCATAGATGAAACTCTACAATGATGAGGATAGCAAAGGAAATTAATAATTTCCTTGTATACTTAGTCAGACATTGGGAATAACACACTCGCTATGGTGTCACTGACATGAGACAGATTTAGGCCACAAAAAATGACACTGACGTTTTGAACATTTTTATTATGTTGACTAACCTGAATCTAGGAGAAGGTTATTTTATAAAATGACGTCACGCAAACTTGATGCCAACCACAGAACGCAAAATTTAGCTAGTTGGTTCCAGCGGGATTTTGAAAAATCAGTGCTTTATGCACATTATCAATTTGAAAACATCTATTTCAAATTGTGTAATTATTTTAAATAGTTTCTAGAATTTTTTTATCCTGATTAACCGTTTATGTTTAAAATATATTTGTATCAACTCAAACTATTATTGAAAAGCTTGAAAGATTTCTTGAATAAAATTTCTAGATCTTTAACAGAAAAAGTTGACGACTGGAGTTTAAACCACCCCTGCCAAGAGGACGGGGAGAAACCTCGTCTTCACATAAACCTGTGCGGGGAGCTGGCCAGCAAATTAGCATTGAGTATAGAATAGAATAGAAGTTAGAATACGAATAGTAGACTAATACAGAGCAACAATTGGATTTTATTTCAAAATATAATTTTAAGAGTCACAATAAGTTCCAAAAACCTTTAAATAGTTTCTCTGCTAACCATGGTAGCCTACTTATTTTGTGATACTCCTCAAAACTATATTATGTAAAACTATCTTTTCATAATTGCTATACGAGATGAATTTGTCAAAAAGATTTTTAATTAACACAGCAGAGACCAGAGTAGATAGAAAATGGCGGTAAAAGATAAAAATAATCGAATAGAATCTGGAAAACAGCGTAACAGATTTCAGCGCGATTTCTGGAGTATACGAAACATTCAAATAAATAATTGAATTTGGCAATTTGGTAGTATGGCAATTTGGCATGGTGTTGGCTTGACCTAAATTAATTTTACTTATTCACCGTGGTGTTTATTTTGTGTGTTGAGTGACCAGGGGCGGCTGAATAGCATCACTAAAAATTCAAAACTGGGTACAAAAACCGGGATTTTTTTACAAAATGTTTATTTAATGGAAATAAATGCTTCTTGAAACTGCCCTTGCGGCGAAACATCTTCTTCCGTATTTTCTCTTCACTCAGTTTCGGCATAACTATGTGTAATATGTGTAACTATGTGAAATATGTGGAACAAGTAATAATAAACTACGAATAACTGAAATAACCGCCCTACGACCGACGAATGTTCTAGCTGATTCTGGCAGCTGTGGCCTTTGTTAAGTTTTCAACCTGAAAATGACGTCTGCATGTTGGGCCAACGCTAACAAAATTTAAAAAAGCATTCAGTTTGTCGAATATTTTACAAAACTTGAAACAGTTCGCCAAATTTTTCAGATTATTCTGAAATATCTGTAGAATTAGTTGATTATTTTACTTTTTACACCAAGATTTGTAAATCTGGGAAAGAAATAACGACAATTACTTTTGGTATTTTTTTTCTAATGTTGGTCCTGCACAATCTGGTTGTAAAATCCCATTTTCATTCCTATGTTACTGAACCTGGTTCAGCACGTTTCCGCTTCCGTTCATTTAGGATTTCTGGACATCGCTGTTGGCGAACATCGTATGTAGAGTTATTATTTGGAAGAATTATTCTACTTAAAGAAAACAATTCCACTAAAACTCTAACGTAATCAATAAAAATACAGTTTTCATCCTAGTTTTGTGGCTAGCTAAAAATAGTGGGATCGATCCCAGTTGCAATACTGTTGTGGAGTACACGTGCCTCTTGTGTTTCAGAAATAAAATGTCGGCCGATCTGCTTTGGTGTATTATCCGCAACAACAACTCCTATCTCCGCAAGAAGAGAGATATTGGGAAACCGTTCAGCGCCGAACCTGGAAACCTCACCAACTTGTCATGCTTCAAATACAGCGGACTGCTTGGAAGCAAGAGTGTTGGTGTTGTCCCTGCCCCTGACAACAAGGGCTTCACAGTTGTCCTGAAGAAGACTAAAGCCAATGTTCTCGTGAGTTCCAGTCGCAATTATTCCTCTTAATGAAGCTGATTTAGGTTTATCGAGGATAAAAAGAAATAACACCTTCCCAGGAGAATTCTTTGTCAGTAAATGTGATGCCTATATTATTTTTGTATGTCAATCCATTAATTGAAATTGGTTGACAACTTGAAATAGTACTAGGTAGTTGTATGGACTTTGCTAACTTCTTTTTGTAAGCTAATCCGATCCTTGGTTGTCTGGATATCGCTTTTAAAAATAGACTTGTTCCTATCCTATAGATTAGGTTCGTATCTGTGATGTTTACCTACAACGTAATAATACCTACAAATCATATTCATTTGATTGTACGTCACATGCCTACATGTTGTGGAAGGCATTGATAACTGCCCAATCATACCTACATAGCTCATATTATATACACAGCTAAGTCCTGATTCCTGGTAACATGTTGCAGAGGAAGCCAGCTAAATCGGAGATCAAAGTGACAATGAAGGCCGGCCCTCGTCGGTCGCTGTACAAGCTGAAGAACTTGCTGAAGCATTCCCGCTACCGCCGAGACCTGACCAAGGCTGCGATGAGGAGAGCTAGTGCGATTGTGCGATCCCAGAAGCCCGTTAAAGCGAAGAAGGTCCGTGCTGCACCCAAGAAGGCAGATTAAACTTTATTATTTTGTACATTTATCCAATATAATAAAATTGTTCAGCCTTCAACTAACACGAGTTTCAACTCTTTTGTTCCTGAATTTCTCAATTATAGACCATAAGACCATAATAAGAAGATATACGTTCATTTAGTATTGAACTTAAATTATGGGAATGTTGCCGTGATGCTTATAAATTTCTTAAGGCTCATGTCTTTTCCTAATCTTAGCACGTAAGTTTCTAGAGAAACTATTTATGCTGTGATGCCGTGATGCTACTTGTTACTAGCCGGCTGTACCCAACTCCCAAGTCATGGCCAGGGGGTGATTTTTTAAAAATTTAGTTAAAGAAGTGACTCGTCTTCACGGTGAGACCTCCATTTTTGTCAATGTTTTTAATGGAACAAATGAACGCTCTCATCGACAAGACGAGTGACTTCTCTAACTAAATTTTTACAAAATCGCGTGCCCCCCTGTCTCCCTACGTATCCCAGTCCCACAAATTATTGGATATTTTCTTTCTCATCACAAATATCTACCTTGCCATGAATGCAACAGGATTTTCGATTTGGTTCGATTCCTAGAATTGATACGACTTGAGAATTTCGGTAAGTCGGGTGCTTGGTGTTTTGCAGTGTAGAATCTTTAGATTCAAGTTCATGTATGAAGTGCGCTACCCGCATACAAGTAATTGGTATCAAATTCCAGAAAAGAACATTGTATCTCCTCTAGAAACTAACGAGGCTTTCAAGCAAAGCGCTCGAGTGGAACTGTACACATTAGTGCACACATAACAGATAATCACGTTTTCATGCCATTTGAAAGAAAATAATTAACTGGCATCAGCGCAAGCTGTTTATATAGCTAAAATATGCGCTAAAAACCATCAAATAGGTAATACTTCTTAACAACTTTTTTAATAAACAATTCAAATGGTTAGTTCTGTGGGAGTCTGTCTCTTGGGAATAGTGGTAAACTCAAAAAGGCATTACCTAAGGAGGCTTACGGAAACACGCTCCTGATCACGTGGCTAGATCGCCCCGAGACGCTGCCAGGCTGGCCGGTATCCGATCGTAAATTCAGCTCAGATTTTTGTGTAAGTACGCGTATGTTTAAAAATGGCGGACAAACTTGCCGCGGTTCACTCAATATTTTTTGATGATTCCGAACATGATGGCAATGCTTTCGCTGCAAGATTCCTCATGAGAGTCATGTAATCCATACCTCTTCCATTGTCAAATTATTCCTCTTTTGCGTAATTTTGTGTAGTAATAGCACTAATAATATTTTTTGGTGCTTGTGTACTTCCGCCAACACAACGAATTTGGCGCTAGACCTGCTTGGCACCCGGCTCCGAGCGTGCTAGGGAGCAGGGCCGCGACCTGGGAGCCCGGAGCGCCACCAGGTCGCGTTTTCGGAACGTAACCGATGCGCCCCGATCTAGTATCCGAACGCTCCGAGGCGCACAGAGCGAGTTTCCGTAAGCCTCCTGAATAGGTCCTTGTTATCTAGAGAAAGTTTATATTTCTTTTAAACTATATGGTGGTACAGAAGTCACACACAAACTTGCTAGGGATTCAAGCTTCAAAATATGAGAGGTTGTGAGAAGTAAATGATAAAATTGAAAATATTTTACAGAAGCAACTGATATTGGCATTGGTGCTGCTGTAGCCAGTGACATTGCCAATGAAGAATACAGTTACATCTATTACTTACATCTTACTATTATTATTTGCTCTTATTATTCAAGAAGCCATCCCAATCACTAAAATTACATTTGGACGGAGATACTGAGATCACATCGTTAGGATTGCACAAGTTTTAACGTCTTACATATCTTCCAACTGAGGTGTGCGGCAGAAAGGGCAGTGCCCTTTCTCCAGCACATGCAGCTCAAAGTCTTCCAGGTAGAATGCCTGCAAACAGAACAAACAGAATTACTTCATTACTTCAAGCGTGTTGCGTTAGTGCAATTCAAAGCTAGTCTGACCTGATTGAAACATTGAATCCTTCCTGGCCACAACTGTACCGTTCCTCTCGTCATCTGATCGTTGACAGCCTTTGCTGCTTGTGTCAGATTCTGATAATATGGAAGAAACTGAGGCAAGGCAAAGCAAGGACTGACCCGGTGGCAGCTGCTGCAGAGGGAGATCTGCAGGTCGGGCAAGATGTTACGGTAGAACCGCCAGGGCAGAGGTTCTGGGCCACGACACACAAGCACGCTGCGCGGGTCCATCGCTCGCAGAATCTCACGGTCCACCGTCACGGGAACAAACTCCCCAACCACGCTCTGAAACAAGGCTCCGGTCAGCTAGCCTTACCTCACTACTCATTTCCTCGAGAAAATAAACTCATTTACAAGAAAAGTATGTATTTGGAAGGAACAAAGAAAATTGGTTAGGTACTGTTTCTTTACAGATGTCAATAATAGGCCACTTTGCTACAAAAGGAACATAAGTTCCTCAAAAATTTACTGAAAAAATTTTACGTAGTGAAAATCATAACGACCAGTGGGCAATGCCAGGCCAGTAAAGATATATGCATAGTTCCTCAACATCATTCATTAACTCTATCATTAGTCATTACTCATGACAGTCATGAATGTTTTTCATAAATGTATAGGTACCTTAAAATGTATCTCAGTCACCACAATTGAATAATAATTAATAATTGAAACTTGACCGTCCAAATCTTTGACTTTTGGCGATTTTAAACAAAACTATTACTGGTTCCATCTTTCTGTGGCTCTGACCACTCTGCCATACCAAATCTATTACTGTGTCTGCACACGACACTAGTATTAACGAACCTCAAAAACAGTGCGTGACATAACATACAGTGATCTAGATTTTGAAGGAACTTCATTTCTATTATTAGAAACGAAATATCAATTCCAAAATTTACATCCGTACCGGAATTCGAATCCGGGTCTTTGTCTATCCGGGACACTGCACTAACCAATTGTGCTACACGGACAACCAACTGTGGAATTCATATTAAAACTAGGTAAACGATTAGTAGAACACTCGTTGCAGGATGAGCGAGCCGTAATCTCCGAGGAGAAATTCAAACGGAAAACATTTGAAAATCATATTGTTGAAAACAGTGCTTTAATGATCAAGTATTTTTATTATTATTATTTATTATTAAGTCATTTTATTTTTCTGATTAGCAGAATACTTCATGCACGAATCTGAAACTTTAGCAATTTGTTAAGCTTTTTATCATATATATTCGGCAAGGTGTCAACTGGGCGAAATATTAACTGGCCGACAATCTAACTGGCCGAAAAATAACTGGCCGAATTATCAACTGGCCGAAAAATAAACTGGCCGACAAACCAACTGGCCGAAAAAACAACTGGCCGAATTTCATATTTTGCGCTGTGACTGTACTGATACAGTGGTAGGGGTAAACTATTACCCCTTTCGAAAACATTTTCTTTGAAATAACTAGGAGAAAGAAAAACTTGGCGAAATTTAAACTGGGCGAAAAACGAACTGGGCGAAATTAGAACTGGACGAATTTTTCAAGGCTGTGACTACGATGCCGGTTCCTTATCGCAGTCCACGCACCGGCCGGTTCCTTATCGCAGTCCACGCACCGGCCGGTTCCTTATCACAGTCCACGCACCGGCCGGTTCCTTATCACAGTCCACGCACCGGCCGGTTCCTTATCACAGTCCACGCACCGGCCGGTTCCTTATCACAGTCCACGCACCGGCTGGTTCCTTATCACAGTCCACGCACCGGCCGGTTCCTTATCACAGTCCACGCACCGGCCGGTTCCTTATCACAGTCCACGCACCGGCCGGTTCCTTATCACAGTCCACGCACCGGCCGGTTCCTTATCACAGTCCACGCACCGGCTGGTTCCTTATCACAGTCCACGCACCGGCCGGTTCCTTATCGCAGTCCACGCACCGGCCGGTTCCTTATCACAGTCCACGTACCGGCCGGTTCCTTATCACAGTCCACGCACCGGCCGGTTCCTTATCACAGGACAACGCAGGGAAACGCCAACTTACCGCCAACTTTTCGGCCAAGTCACTTAACATGGTGGCTTATGGGAGTACCGAAAAATTGCAAAGTTCGGACGAGGGGGCATTTGAGAGGTATCAAAATATATATTTATGGATAGTTCTGGTGAATGTGCATCTTTTATATTGAGGAGCTGTTTCTATAGAAATTGAAATGACAAAAGTTATAACGATTTCAAAGTGCCGAAAAACTTAAAATCGCAATAAAAAAGAAATTAACGTTAGATTTGTTTCAAATTTCTAACATAGATAACAGACCATAACAGCTGTCCGATTTTGCAATTTCATTCAAATCTATCATCAGAAAAAATTTATAGAAAAAAAATAGTTTTTACTTCACCAAACTCATAGTCATGCCTATGTTGCCCCCATCTATTAACTTATGTCTTGGCGATTATCTTGATTTTACGAAAACTACTTCTAAAGTAATGAACGGAATTAAATTAAATTTTAACTGGGAGTACAAAATAGGTGTGTTAGCTTAAAATTAATTTGTCGGAAAATTCGTTCGGAAGATTTGGTCACAAAAAGATAAAAACCTCTAAATCAGTAAGAACTCGATACGTAATGATCCGATAGAGCTGAAATTAAGAAAGGTGCATGCGTGTAGTGATCTGGCAGATTCTATCAGAATTTGAAGAAAATCGTATGGAATATTCGGAAAATATAAAATAAAATATTCTTTTTTGACGTTTGTGTGTGTTGTGATAACGAAAAAGTATGCAAGTGCATATCAGTAGATAGCCCTCATTAACACGCTTATTTTATATTTTCTTTTCTTTTCCTTAGAAAATGAAATTTAAAGATATATATAGGATTTAGTTGTGCGGTAAATTAACATGGGCTCATACGGGAGTTGCGGGGAATTTGAAAGTGCGATCAAGCAGCCGAGCGTGGTTGCACGTGCGGCAGCGTCCTTCGTGCCGCTGCTTATCTGAGTTACTCCTACACCCAACCCTAGCCACAAAATTCACACGAATCATTCCGACACTTCCTCTTATTATTGTTGGAAATGATTTGAAAAGATGTTGTGAACAATGAAAAAAGCGACAAAATGATTAACCAGAGTCAGTATGCTGTGTATCATAAACTACAAAAAATTTCATATAAGTTGGAAATATTCTGATATTTTAATACTCTCTTCCAGTAATTCAAGGATAATTTGGATAAGGACTGTAATAAGGAACCGGCCGGTGCGTGGACTGTGATAAGGAACCGGCCGGTGCGTGGACTGTGATAAGGAACCGGCCGGTGCGTGGACTGTGATAAGGAACCGGCCTGTGCGTAGACTGTGATAGAACCGGCCGGTGCGTGGACTGTGATAAGGAACCGGCCGTTGCGTGGACTGTGATAAGGAACCAGCCGGTGCGTGGACTGTGATAAGGAACCGGCCGGTGCGTGGACTGTGATAAGGAACCGGCCTGTGCGTGGACTGTGATAGAACCGGCCGCTGCGTGGACTGTGATAAGGAACCGGCCGTTGCGTGGACTGTGATAAGGAACCAGCCGGTGCGTGGACTGTGATAAGGAACCGGCCGGTGCGTGGACTGTGATAAGGAACCGGCCGGTGCGTGGACTGTGATAAGGAACCGGCCGGTGCGTGGACTGTGATAAGGAACCGGCCGGTGCGTGGACTGTGATAAGGAACCGGCCGGTGCGTGGACTGTGATAAGGAACCGGCCGGTGCGTGGACTGTGATAAGGAACCGGCCGGTGCGTGGACTGTGATAAGGAACCGGCCGGTGCGTGGACTGCGATAAGGAACCGGCCGGTGCGTGGACTGCGATAAGGAACCGGCATCGTAGTCACAGCCTTGAAAAATTCGTCCAGTTCTAATTTCGCCCAGTTCGTTTTTCGCCCAGTTTAAATTTCGCCATGTTTTTCATTCTCCTAGTTATTTCAAAGAAAATGTTTTCGAAAGGGGTAATAGTTTACCCCTACCACTGTATCAGTACAGTCACAGCGCAAAATATGAAATTCGGCCAGTTGTTTTTTCGGCCAGTTGGTTTGTCGGCCAGTTTGTTTCTCGGCCATTTGATAATTCGGCCAGTTATTTTTCGGCCAGTTAGATTGTCGGCCAGTTAATATTTCGCCCAGTTGCCATGTTCCCTATATATTCAATCCAAATTTGGTGCGGATCGGTTAATTGGTTACGAAGCTAGTACCAAAAAACTGAAAAATTTACGGGTTTTTGCTCATAAAAATGAAACGGCTGACCAGATTTTGCTCAAAAACCATACAGCACCTCGCTGAGTCACCACGAACGTTTTTGCCAAATTTCGTAACGATCCGTGACCTTTAAGTAGGGCTGCTCGTTTTTGTTACAAACAAAAAAAAAAACATAAATCCAAATGCTTTTTTTTCCCCTATGTTGTTAAATTGAAGGATTTCGCTCGCTTCGCTCGCTCATCCAATTATTTGAGTTGTTGGGCTCCATGTAGATAGATCCAGGACTATGAATGACCATAGAATGCAGTGAATCTGGTGACACTATGCTGCAATCACACACCAACAAACTCGACTAACCCCAATTATGACGTTGGGTACGCTTGTATTAGGTAGTGTGAATTTTGTATAAGTGTGAATTTAGTGCAGTGTCCCTGATAGACAAAGATCCGGATTCGAATCCCGGTACGGATGTAAATTTTGGAATTGATATTTTGTTTCTAATAATCATTATCTACCGTACATGCAACGAGTATTTGCATTTAGGATTAAATTCACACTAACTTCATTTCGACTTTAAATATCTCAAGAAAATAGCTGACATTATTAAGAGATACTTGGAAATTAAGAAGAACACATTATTTCCACTACGCTTCTTCTTAATTCCTGGACTGTGCACCGTTACGCGTGGTTACCTCGAAGTCCATGAGGCGGGCGGTGAACGGATCTTCGGCAGCTGCCTCGTCCATCCTCAGCGCCTGAAAGCCGTCGCCAGCGGCGGGTTTCCAGGCCGGCTCCGGCTCCGCCCCCGGTCCCGCCCCCTCCACCAGCCGCACCGCCTCCTGCGCATCGATGCCCGCATCCAGACGGAACTCCACCAACGGCGTGATCTCTACAAGCAACAGGCTCCATCACAGCATCACCCCACAATGCTCCAACCCCTATGTTTATTGTCTGCAGTTGTCAGCTTCACAATGTAGCTTTGCCTAGCCCTAGCTCTTGCTGTAGTTCTAGCTGTGGCTTTACTAGCGCTGGGTTGTTTGCAGTAGAGCATAGCTTGTGCCGGGAGCTTTGCGCTGTGGCTTTGTTAGCGCCGACCGGGTTGTTTGGGAGCATTGCGCTGCCTTGACGTTTTTTTAGCAAAATGCGCAGAATTTGTAAAGCTTCAAAATAATCCACAATGTTAGGATTTTTCCTTTTATAAGACAAGGACTGTGTCTGATAAAAGTGGAATCGTGGCTCATGCATAAAAAGACAAGTGGAGCCAGCTCAAACCTCGGAAATGTTGAACTTTTGTAGTCCAACAAACGCAGCAATTGAAAACCTTACTACCCTCCAACTCAGGCTCTGATTGGAGAACGCCACAGCGCAAAGCTTGCAATGCTCCAAACTAAGGCTCTGATTGGAGAACGCTACTGCGCAAAGCTCGCAAAGCTTGCAAATCTTGTCAGACTGCTGTGTAATTTGGCAGATTTGGCAGTGTAATTTGTCGTACCAAACGTGATGAACGAGTGAACGAAGGGCTGACGGCAGCTGCAGCAAACGTTGCCCGTCTTGGACAGCAGCGGGTTGAACGTGGAGCAGCGGTAGCACATGGGCAGCAGCTCTTCCCCGTCGCTGTACGGCTTGGCTTTGATGGTCATCGCTGCCAGGTCCACGCTGTCCTGTAACCAGCAGCCGTCGTTCAGCGATACGTCTTCAAGCAAAGCCTGGCCCTGGCCATTTCAAGGCCGTGGCCAGACCATGCAAGAAGTTCACCAGATATTTAGTATTGGAAACAAAATATAATAAGAAAAGATTACAAAATAAACATTTTATCCATTCAAAAGTCGGTTGTTCGTGTAGTACAGATGGTAGAACCGGAAAGGTGAAGATCCAGGTTTGACTCCCAGTACACGGATACAAATTTTAGAAAGGATATTTCGTTTCGTCTACTCACTACTGGGCATGCAACGAATAATTTAAGTTTGCTTGGATTTTATCGATTCTCCCAGCATAAAGGTGCATTCTAGGCTTCTTCCATCAATCACATAGACAGAGAACCAAATACTAAAAGAATAATAAAAATACTCTGAACCCCATATTCTTTGAAATTCCCGCGTTTCTTTTGCCTGGGTCCATTGCCGTAGAACCGGAATCTTACAACTACTAGGAACACTGACACTGTAGATGGTTCCTTCCACAAAACCCAGGTACCCGAGCCATCGATGCAAGGATTTAGGAAGTTGTTTGTAGCGTTCTCACCTGGAACTGCAGAGGCACGACAAGGCGCTGAATCCTCGCCAGTAGCTCATGCGCTAACTTGAAAGCGCCAAGGTTTCGCGCTTGCTTGGCCAGAGTGTGCATCACAGCGCTAACAGCGTCAAGGAAATCAACAGCCTCTATTTCTAGACGACATTCTAGGGAATCAGTGCACGTCTAAACCTTCCGTTTGACAAATCCCCAACGGTGGTTCATGTTTCTTCAGTTCAAACACTTCAAAAATTTCAAATGCTTAAAGCTCGCAATTTCCAAACACACAGCAAAGATGATGCGGAACTCACTGGAAGTGAACGGTATTACAAGATAACTTCGCTCACAGATAATATATAAAGAACTCGTATTAAATTTATGATAAAACAATTATTCTAATTTAATATTATGAAAGCAGGGAGGGCAGCAGCCCTGCATTCACGACCCACCCCTCCGATTGGCTGAGAATTAAACGCTAACGCTGACAAGCCGCTAAAGCCCTTGATGTGAGTGAGCCTTGAAGCAACTAAAACTCCCACCAGGCTTCAATATCATCTCCGGTAGCCCGTCTATGACCCTGGCACTGGGTCTATTCCACGTAAAGTGTTCGTTGAGGCTTGCATCGACTTGCATCAATCACAAACAGCTGGTCGAGGATAGAAGGATACAATTGGCTGACTCCGGGCGGGGGCGTTTCCTTGATCTCGTGCAGCACGAAGCGCGCGATGTTGAACAAGCCGTCAGCCATGTGCGTTGTGAACGGTTCGTCCTGCAAAGCAAAGCTGCCGTCGGTGCCGGATATCCTGCAGCACAACTAGCAAATAGCATGTACTTAGAGTCTATGTACAGCTTTACAGACCCTCGCGATTCAATGTTTGTGTACAAATTTAATTGTTGTAGTGTTTAGTCCTTTCCATATGACACTTTTAAAGTGTTTGTGCAGTGTTTTGCAACAAAGCAACTTTATCTTAAACCGATGTTCACAAAATTTACTGTGGTATTGTAAAATAAAGATACTTTGGTAATTTGAAGCAAATCAATTGAATAGTTTTTCTTTAAATCAATTTTTATGTTTTTAAATGTTAAAATAATTTTACGACGACTACATCAGGATATTTCCAGGAAACGCCGAACATACGCCTCTAGGCTATGCGCAAACCCAATATAATCGCATTGTGGGTGAGCGTAAATATTACTCTCGTCCACAACAAGATTATATGAGTGTTTGCATAGCCTAATTAAATGAATAAATAATATATTTAGAAAACAAAGAAATTGGTGAGTGCAAATTTATTTCCTGTCATATTGGTGTGAATGGAGACTACTAGCGCTTAGCAAACTTGGTAATTCTTTAAAAAGTAATATACTCTACATTTCAGACAACCAATTCCTGGTTGGAGATTCTTGGAACAGAGTACCTACTTAACATTCATCTGACCTCATCTTATGTCCCTGGGCCAAGATTCACTAAGCATAACCCTGGGATAATGATAACTATGCTTTGCAAATCCCCAAATAATGGGCCAATTGTTGAGTAGAACCTTCGATGAACCTTTGCAGTTTGCAAGAGTTGAGAAGCTTGAACTAGCTCTGCAACTTCAACAAAATTATATGTGAATACTGAATATTGTCCGAAATATACCAAGTTACACTCCTTGTAAGTTTGAGCCATGCAACAGTAAATCATAAGGTTTGTCAATTAAGTTATATTTGAATGAGTTACTGTGGCAGCCGCTCAGGGCCGTCAACAAGTATGAAACCTCTCATACAGCGCTGTGCGTCATCCTTTTACAACACAGCCATCAGGCCACTAAACGTGATGTTGTGTATCCCAACTAAGCCACTGCTCAGCGATAGAAAGGAAACGATTTTCATCCAATTATTGTTCACCGAGAAGAACCAAGAGAAAGAGAGTCACTCACAATGTACCGTCGAATCGGCTCGAAGGCGTAGTAGACAGAAGCGAGAGTGTCGTGGTGGCGATATCGCAGCAGCAACGTGTCAGCTTCGACGGCCGTGCCTTCTCGTGCCAGCTCCAAGCAGTGCCGAGCCAGCAGCCAATGATAGTAGCCCGCGTCCAGGAACCGGGACTCCGATACCGCGTTCTGCGTCAGCGTCTCCAGCACAGCCAGCGCCTCGGCGGGCCGCCCCGCACGCTGGAATGCTGGACAACCACGTCACGCTGTTAATGTTTCACACTCGGCTCCCTTGAAACATATGCTGTTAACATCTTGCAAGTCTTTACACACCAACATCTCGACTAAGCCCTCAGCTCACACCACAAAAACCACACACTACACCATAGAAACATCTCACCAGCCAGTAGAATGAAGGAAACTCGCAGCAAAATCTGGCGAAAAAGGGCTGGTGGCAAACCTGGCCGACTAGTTAGCAGTTAAAGTAAAAAAGTGCAGTTATCACATGCAAAGTTGTATTTTTAATTCAGCTTTCAGTTTACACTTAAGATTCCGCATTAGTAAAAGCAAAGCCACCTCAATATTAAGTAATATGATGCACATAATTTTTTTTTAAGTTGTACCTAGATGACTGAGGGGCCTTTATTCCAGAGTTTCCTGCATTCTTAAGCCTGGTGAGATATTTGCTGAAACCATTGTTCTGAACCTTCCCTTATCAAAATCCATTCATTATGTTGTGTGACTTGAATTTAAAACATGCCACAATGCACAGAGATTTGCAGTAGGGTCTTGAATCACGTCCAGTTCGCTACAAGAAATGAATATGTGGGTCTTTACCTGCTTGTGCCTCGGCAAACCGGTCGTTCTCGGCCAGGAAGTGCGCAAACGGCACAAACACGTCTGCGCGGAGCGTCTGTTCGTTCTGTGCCAGCGCGAACGCGTCTTCCCACTGGCCGGCTTCGACGTAGACGGCGGCGACCGAGCGGAGGTCTCCCACGCGGGTGTACGCGGACGCAGCCTGCGCAGACAAGCCCAGTCTGCGCAGGTGACCTGCCGCCGCAGACAGCTCGTCCGTTTGTCCAACGGCCAGCCGCTCAACCAGCTCGCACAGCCTGGTGCAGACAGAGATTCAAAACAAGCATTCAAAAGCTGACGGATAGATTAAGATTTACCCCGTTTGCAAGTTTACTGCATTTTTGTTAAGTACCTGCTGCAGTTTGACTGGTTTAGCTATACCTATTATGATCGATTTTTGGCCATAAAAATGTCATGGTCAACTTTTACACCATTGACGTTTTTTTGCCAGCTCAAAATAACTATTTGGGCAGTTTCCTGCATTCCACAGTCTGGTGAGATATTTGCTGGCAGAGTTTCTAGGATATTTGCTGGCAGAGTGTCCTACATCCTACAGCCTGGTGAGATGTTTGCTGGCAGTGTCCGGCATCCTAAAGCCTGGTGAGATGTTTGCTGGCAGAGTGTCCTGCATCCTACAGCCTGGTGAAATATTTGCAGGCCAAGTGTCCTGCATCCACAGCCTGGTGAGATGTTTTCTGGCACAATGTCCTGCATCCTACAGCCTGGTGAGATGTTTGCTGGCAGAGTGTCCTGCATCCTACAGCCTGGTGAGATGTTTGCTGGCAGAGTGTCCTGCATCCTACAGCCTGGTGAGATGTTTGCTGGCAGAGTGTCCTGCATCCTACAGCCTGGTGAAATATTTGCAGGCCAAGTGTCCTGCATCCTACAGCCTGGTGAAATATTTGCTGGCCGAGTGTCCTGCATCCTACAGCCTGATGAGATGTTTGCTGGCAGAGTGTCCTGCATCCTACAGCCTTGCAAGGTGTTGAGAGAACGTGACGCGGAACTGACATGTCTGTCCAGCCGTGCTGGCCGGCCAAGTCGATGGCAGCCTTGGCCTCGCCGGCCGAGAAGAGCATCTCGGCAGCAGTGCGCGGCTCCCCCACCTCCCGTGCCCACTGCGCTCGTTTCCTCAGCAGCTCCCTGCGTTCAGCGCCGTCCCCAGCACCCACCAGTAGCTGTTGGACAGAGTAGCACCGAACGGTTTGGCAACGTTGGAAACACCAGTTCTCAAGCAACCATCATGCACATGGTCAGTTCTGTTCGGGAGAGAGGTTGGAGGGTTTGAAGTTAGTGCGAAAACTGCACTCGCCTTGCTTGGCAACCTCTCGACAGCACGGATTAGTGGAGGAATCCTGTTGTTCGAGTTGTACTGTCCTTCGGAAGGGACGTAAAGCTGGTGGTTCCCTCGGTGCTTTTTGGCAGGAGTAGGCTACGTGCCGGCACCGGGTTTCCCCTCCTCCCTTCTAGGCTAGGTTAGGTTCATCATCACTCTTTCATTCACCGACACCATTAGACCAGTGCCAAAGGGCCAGTTGTCAAAATATAGCGTCGTTAAACACCAATAATCAATCGACAGAGTAGCGCTGCAAGTTACAAGGACAAGGTAAACAATGCCAGGGCAAGGAAAAGGAAAAGGGCAAGGCAAGGCAAGGCAAGGCAAGGTAAGACAAGTACCTGGGCTTGGTCGAACATGCGCAGGTCTGAGAACATGGCGATGGCATCCTGTTCGCGGTGTTCGCGCTTGTACAGCTGCGCCGCCTCGCGGAAACGACCTTGGAACGCCAGCAAGTCGGCACGGAGGGATTCAAGGTCGCCGGCTCCTCCCCGCGTTCGTTGCTGTCGGAAACCACATTGAAGCTTGCACGATGCTGCAAGTAATACCTTACTACGCTTTCACTACGCTGTCACTACGCTGTCACTACGCTGTCACTACGCTGTCACTACGCTGTCACTACGCTGTCACTACGCTGTCACTACGCTGTCACTACGCTGTCACTACGCTGTCACTACGCTGTCACTAGGCTTAGCACCTGCAAAAATACTCTTTTATACATGTCTATTTGACACATGAGATTGAGAATTATATCTCGACAAGCCCCCCTCAATTTTACGTTAGATGATGTTAGTAGCGTTGTGTTAATTTGTAAATAGATGTCGGTTTAATAAATAGCCAATCCACCTAGGCAGAGCTGACAACCCTGTTACCAGCTCAACAATGCTATTTTGGCAGAGATTTCTATATTAAACAGACTGTCAGAAAGTAAGATATTTTCCAACATAAAATGCTTGAAAGACATGGCCTGGCCGACAGTTTTTTCATACGTAAACGAGAAACAAAAAAATCATCCCAACATCCTGACACCCACCAGACAACTCGGCCAGACAATCAAAAAATCATTCGGTGTTCAATTTCCCCCGAAAACGATGCACTTTCGTTATAAACCGAGCGCAAGTCACCTGGAATTCGTGGAGCAGCGTGAGCAGCCGGAAGTCCTTGGTTCGACGTAGGGCGAGCTGCGCCGTCTCAAGGTCGAGCCCTTCCAGCGCCGCCAGCGCCAGCGCGTCCCAGTCCCCGGCCGGCACCCCCAGGCAAGCGACGTGATAGGCCGGCCTGCGCCCAGCCAACCAATCAGAGATTTGTCACTCAGAACAAGCCCTCGTACAACCAATCACACACTTCTTGCCGGATAATGCCGTAACCGCAACCGACTCGGTCAACCGGATAACCGTAGCGCTTACACTAGACTCGCAGAAGCAAGAAACTTTGTTGGTTACCTTCATTATAACTGAAATTATATTTTTTATTTAGAGTGTAGAGCAAATAGTACAGAAATACAGATTATCGTGGCTTTAGTTTTATTAGCGGCTATGAATGTACGGTTTTCGCTCACCGGAACTGCTTCTGCTCGAGATGCTGGTACATGGGCGTGGAGAGGGGGACCTCGACGGTAGCCATTGCGGCGGCGTGCAGACAGAACACCTTGGAGCCGCAGAATCCGACGACGAAGCCGGGCAGCGGTTGCCGATGTGCCGGGAAGCTGCCCGTCTTGATGCTGAGCACGTCGCCGCCGGAGAAACACAGCATGTCTTCGCACTGGGAGTTCCACGCCACGCTGTTCGCGTCCGGCTCCTGCAAGTTACAGTCACCGGATTCAGAAATCGACGACACCTTTGTTCACGTCACCGCCTGTTAAAAGTAGGGATGCTGGCGGTTATCCGGTGAACCGAGTCGGTTATGGTTACGGCATTATTAGCATACAATTTTAGCTATCACGATAGTAAAAAAAAAATGTATATATATATTTATGGTTGGACATGTAGAGTACTGGGCAGACATGCCTTCCCCACCTCCCGAGCGGCTGGCAGGAGCAAGCAGGAGCGTCTGCTGCATATCCCCCCCCCTCTACACTCAGTAACTGCCCCTCAACTCAACTGTCTTCATATTAACCAGAGTCAAGTGAGTCATCATGACGGCCACATGTAGGAAAACCTCGCGGACGTGGGAAAAATGATCTGATTGTTTCATTGCACTTTCTGTGTAGGTTGTAGGTAGTATAGGGCGCACCCTGCCTCGCCTCTCCACAAGCGTTTTTTTTTTAGGCTGTTCAGCGGTTTTTAACTATCCGGATAATATCCGGATGCTGTGGACGGTTATCTGGTTACAGTTTTACTAACCGAAGGCATCCCTAGTGTGAAGGAGGTACCCAGGCAGTTTAGGTTAACAGATATTTCAAGATATTTCAAGTTATTTTTTTTAAATAATCCCCACTCAGTTCAACCAAACACTGATATATTTGCAGTTGTTGGTAGCCAAGGTGAGAAATGCTGCTAACTCAGCCTCAAACTCAATGAGAATTATACATTTGCAAGAAAATAATGGTTTTACTAGCAATACAAGTAATAAATGGTTATATTACCCACAGTAGGTATAATTGTGTTTGAGAACATTTCCATCTATGTTTTCTTATTCCATCTGCAGGCTAAATGACTTTCTTTTTTTAGAATACCTTTGTTTTCTCTCAACTAGGACCCTATACCATAGAATTTCTGTACTATTTCACTTTATTCCACTGACATCTTTTCTACCTCATAACTTAGTTCTAACAAAATTTCCAAATTAAATGAGTGTTTCTCACTTCAGAGGACAAACTTTTTAACCATGATGACGGTGTAACATTTTAAGCGTATAATGTTAAGTATTTCCCTTGAAAAGGATGTTTTTATGTTGCTTTCTCTTTAGTTTTCCCAGTTTTTACCACTAAATCAATCCTGGCCTAACCTATTGAACAATGAAGATTGTCCAACCAGCATCTCTAGTGGGTGAGGGTACCTGAAAGAGCAGCTCCTTGGTGGCGATGTCGTAAACCAAGCACTGATTGTTCTCGTCGACGATGGCTAGTCGCTTGCGTCGGCGGCTGACGTCCAGGCAGCGTACGGCCGACGCGATCTTCAGCACGTTCACCGGCAGCCCGTTGCCGAGGAAGATCTTGCAGACCTGTCCGTTCTTCAGGCCCAGCAGCAGGCCCTCCTGGCCCTCGGGTCCACCGATCACCTGCCCCATCCGTCCATTAGCCGCCAGAAAAACCTGCTGCTCATGTGCCTTGGTACTGTCTTTAAGCTTCTGTCTTTCAATTCCAACACAGAACAGTTTGGCAACGTTCGAAACACCGGTTCTCGTGAGATCACCAAGGTTAAGCAACATCGCGCTGAGTTCGGTGTTTGATGGGTGACCATCATGCTCATGATCCTGTAAATTTTGGAATTGATATTTCGTTTCTAATAATCAAATCTTAGACACTCTGGGGCTGTAAAATGTGGGAAAATCTGCCAAAATAGCGTTGTAGAGTTGGCTGGTAACTTAATATCAATTCCACAGTTGGTTGTCCGTGTAGCATAATGGATAAGTGCAGTGCCCCGGATAGACAAAGACCCGGGTTCAAATCCCGGCACGGATGTAAATTTTGGGATAGATATTTCGCAACCAATAATCACTGTCTAGTGTCTACCGTACGTGCAACGAGTATTTGCATTTAGAATTGAATTCACACAAGTCTAAGATTAGAGTGTGTATTCCTGGTTCGAACTAGATGCCCGTCTGACCTTGATGTATCGGATGGGCGAGTCCATGAGCCACTCCCTCTCGAGCTGGCCCGAGAATGCGATGCACTGCAACTTCTTCTCGAGGCAGAGCACCAGGTGGTTGGTGCAGACCACCAGCAGGTTGCAGTCCAGCTTCCTGTTGATCTTCTCCTTGACGCGGTAGTGCATGCCGTCGGTGTCGCCGGCGTACAGTTCGTAGATCACCGCCCTCTCCGACAACTGGACCTGCGACGTCGACCACCGCTCTCAAGACAATGTTTGCATCTCGGTTGCGTGTCCAACGCTCCTTGCAATCGTGTTGTGGATGAGTGTTGTTTGAATGATGCCGACTGAACAATCGACAAGGCTCTATGGGTCGTACCAGAATTGTTTTGTTCGGTAAAAATTGTTGTTTTCAAAAGAAGTACCTACTTACCTAACATCAAAGAATTAAATTTTTACCCAGTTTTCATGTTATTAAGTTTAGCATATCTGGAAAGTTTAGCAAAATTATGTGAAATTGTTTGACCTCAGGAGTCAGAAACGTGATTTGGAATAGCTGAGTACCTACCTAGTTTTGTATTTAGGTACTGATTTATATAGAGAAGTTTTTAATGGAATGTGTTGAAAATAGTACAAGATTTCAGTTGAGGGAAAACAAAGATATTCTAAAACTTAAAACTTGGCCAAAGATCTCAGACAGACATAACAGCACGAGGCCAACTCACCGCCAGCCGGTTCTTGTAGATAGCGATCTTCTTGATGAGGTCCCGACACTTGATGCGCACCTTCTGCTCGGTGAGCAGGTGCTGGATGATCACGTCGGTCATGTTCTCTCGGAACGCGTAGCGCTCCTTGTAGAGGCCGTGCACCGTGCTGAACAGCAGCTGGTAGCACGCTATCGTGCCGTCCTGGCAGCCCACCGCCTGCAACCGTACACACACTACCTTCAGCCTACAACCTGCAACCCTTAACAAGCAACACACAACCTGCAATCTGCAACCCTCCACTTGCAACTTGCAATCATCCACATACTACCCTCAACCTGCAAACCTTACCAAGCAACACACAACCTGCAATCTGCAACCCTCAACTTGCAACTTGCTATCATCCACATATTACCCTCAACCTGCAACCCTCAGCCTCAACCTGAAAACCTTACCAAGCAACACACAACCTGCAATCTGCAACCCTCCACTTGCAGCTTGCAATCATCCACATACTACCCTGAACCTGCAACCCTCAGCCTCAACCTGAAAACCTTAAGAAGCAACTAGGGATGCCGGCGGTTATCCGGTTAACCGAGCCGGTTACGGTTACGGCCCTATCCGTATAGCAAAAAAAAACCATGTTTTTGACACGGAGATTACTGCGCAGACATGGTTTCTCCACCTCTCGAGCGGCTGGCAGGAGCAAGCAGGAGCGTCTGCTGCATATCCCCCCCCCCCTCTACACTCAGTAACTGCCCCTCAACTGTCTTCATCTTAACCAGAGTCAAGTAAGTCATGATGGCCGCATGTAGGAAAACCTCGCGGACGTGGGAAAAATTATCCAATTGTTTCATTGCACTTTCTGTGATGTGAAGGTTGTAGGTAGTATAGGTAGTACACCCTGCCTCGCCTCTCCACAAGCTTTTTTTTTGTCTTTTCAGCGGTTTTTTTAACTACCTATCCAGATAATATACGGATACTGTGCACGGTTATCCACACACAACTTGCAGCCACAAATGATCCACACATTACCCTCAACCTGTAACCTGCAACCCTCAACACAACACTCGACCTGCAATCTGCAATCTTCATTAGGTTACTCAATTAGCTAGATTTTCAACAACCGCTGCAACCTGCAGTAGGTAAGTGCCCAGACAAGGGCTGCTAAGTTCAAGAGCCACAATATAGTTGTCTATGACAACAAGATACTTATGTGGTCTTTACAAGAAGTAGAAAATCTACCAAAAACGATAAATTCTGTATTTTTTTCATAACACCGCCATAACGCGAAATCCATCAATCTTACCGCGAAATTTAAAAAATCATTACACCATGAAATCGTGACTCTAGCCATTAGGATCACTGAATAATGGGAAGCAGAGAGACACCGGACAAGGAGAGCAGAGAACTGGGGAGCAGCGGACGGCTGCAGGGAGCGAGGGGTACTCACGACGAAAGAGGAGTCTGGACGCGCCGCGCAGCACCACACCCACGAGGCTTGCACGTCGCCGATGGACCCCAGGCGGATGCCGTCGCGTGTCAGCAGCGAGCAGCGGCGGTCCGTCCCGCCCACCAGCAGGAACTCCCCGCTCGGCAGGAAGCTGGCCGAGAGCACCGAGCCCCCGGGGCTGCGCTCCTTGCCCGCCTGGGGACACGTCCTTGCCGTCACACCCTCGCTGTTGCCGCCCACAGCGTATGCCCGTCAAGCATTACGCAGTCTGGCCACAGGGCCAAACAGTATGTGGATATAAGGAAGAAATATGCCCATAAAGCATTAAAGCAAAACTATATGCCAAAAGAGCAAAACAATATGGCCATAGACAAAATCTAGATTCTAGATGGAAGCAAGTTTTTACGGGAACTTAAAATTATTCTCAATGTCAATGATTCAATATTTGGCACCGTTATCCTCACCCCAGGCCAGGTTCAGCCAAAACTCTCTCACAAAGCCGTAGAATACAGGATATTTGACTCAGCCTTGTCATCCTGGGGTCACTTACCGGCTTTCCATTGGCCGAGTTGAAAGACTTACTGGCTTGCCATTGGCCGAGTAGAACGAGAGCTTCTGGGCCCAGTTGGCGACGCAGAGGACCTGGCCGGGCTCCGGGCTCCAGGCCAGCGCGGAGACGGGGGAGCCGTCGGAGGGGTCGACCCGCCCCCGCTCCTCCCCCCCCTTGCCGCGCAGGGACACCACCCTGAAAAACACAGCCACCTGTTAACACGGCTGGCAGATTGATTGATTGATTGATTGATTACCGGTGTTTAACGACGCACTGTTTTGACAACTGGCCCTTTGGCACTGGTCGAATGGCATTGGTGAATGAAAGGGTGATGATGAACCTAACCTAGCCTAGAAGGGAGGAGGGGAAACCCGGTGCCGGCACGTAGCCTACTCCTGTCGAAAAGCACCGAGGGACCACCGGCTGTACGTCCCTTCCGGAGGACGGTACAACTCGAACAACAGGATTCCTCCACTAAACCAATGATTGAGAGGTTGATAAGCAAGGCAAGAGAAGTTGTCGTACTAACTTCAAACCCTCCAACCTCTCACCCGAACAGAACTGATCGTGAGCATGATGGTCACCCATTAAACACCTAACTCAGCGCAATGTTGCTTAACTTCGGTGATCTCACGAGAACCGGTGTTTCCAATGTTGCCAAACCGTTCGGTCACGGCTGTCAGCGCCGGGCACAAATCCTGAAGACTCTAACTTATTCCATTGACTTTGACGTAAAAATAAAATATGGGGTCCATTTTCACAAAAGAACGTTCGAAACTAACATAAAATCTTATGATTTACGCACCGTGCTCGAAATGTTCGACCGAGTAAAAGATTTACGTCTAGGTTTGACGTGAGATAAGATTCATTCTCTCCACAGCCTGCTGGATTTTGATGGTTAGTCGAGTCAAGTGGCGGTGGATTTTTGTTTAACTTTGGCTGTCAGATTAGCCTAAACTAATATTTTCTCTTGAGGCTTCCAACGATCAACGATCGGGCTCACCGTCTACTTTTGAGGCAATTAGCAACGGAAACAAGCTTAAAAAATGGCGCTGGTTCAGAGGCAATGTGTTTGGCTAATTTATTACGGCGACATAACTTGTTTAGGGACGTGCGCATTTTCATTAAGTAACGTGAGCGGCACTAAGGGGCGGAACTAGGCGCCCGCAGGGCCCGCGGCCGCGGGCGGGCCCAGTCCCGTCAACGGCCGCCGGGGGCCCGTCGGTTGTCACTAAATCTGAAACACTTTTACTCATTTTTGCGATACTTTCAGTGTTATTCACTCTTGTTTCACGCCAACTGCAGATTCAATGTGTGAGGCAGACTGGTCCAGTACGCGGGGGGCCCTTGTCGAGTCAGGTCAAATTTGGTAAACGAAGGTTTCGCTTGATAAGGAGTAAAATATCAGAAAATACGAAAAACTACAGAAAAACATTGTCAATTACATTAGTAGGTTTACGCAAGGGTCACTTATAGTGATTCAAAGTATCTTATAGGTACACCTACTCAGACGCTCTGAAATTTTATTTCCAGGAAAGATCTCTTCTGCTTATCAAATTGCAAGATAAAACTTGGAAATGTGGTTGACAGAAAATATCGAGCTGATTTTCCAAATCTGTCAATTTGAAATAGCTTTGCAATATGTTTAAAATTCTTGCTACAACGCATAGATTCGCTCTAAAAAAAGCCAATGATTCAAAATTTTATCGGGGGCTGAAAAACCTGTCGCCTTTGGGAGAGGAGGGGGGGGGGGCCTTTTTGTCCAAATCTGCAGGCGGGCCCGTGAATCGTTGTTCCGCCCCTGGCGGCACTGCTAAGTTGCTTGTGAATGGGCATTCAGTTTCACAGAAGGGAGAACCAATCAGATTTCTCCTCTCTACAGCCTGCTGGATTTCGATTGCTAAAGTATATTTAATATAATTGTCCGCTCAGGGCTAGTAGTCGATACCACTACCAATATGATGGCAGTTAAAGTCACCTAATTATCTTTATTTCTAACTGTATAAGTAATATAACTGCAATAATAAAGTTACTAGTAAGAAGCTTGAAGATATGCCAGTTGTTAATAAAACTCTTAGCCACTGTTCTAGAGTTTGATTTTGAAATTTTTAAATAGCGCCTTGTGGATTTAGTTTCACGAGTTGGTGAAATGTAAATGGCGGCCATTTTTTGAGTAGGACCTTGTCCTGGACAGAATATAGTCGAGTCAAGTGGAAATAGAATTTTGTTTCGAGTCCGCTGCCAGAGCCGTTACTTTCTCTTGTGCGGCTGCCGCCAGGCAAGTTGCGAGACAAGCGACGGGTGTCAGCGTGGGTGTCAGCGTCGGGTGTCAGCAACGGGTGTCAGCGTCGGGTGTCAGCGTGGGTGTCAGTGTCGGGTATCAGCGTCGGGTGTCAGCGTTGGGTGTCAGCGTTGGGTGTCAGCGTCGGGTGTCAGTGTCGGGTATCAGCGTCGGGTGTCAGCGTTGGGTGTCAGCGTTGGGTGTCAGCGTCGGGTGTCAGCGTGGGTGTCAGTGTCGGGTATCAGCGTCGGGTGTCAGCGTTGGGTGTCAGCGTTGGGTGTCAGCGTCGGGTGTCAGCAACGGGTGTCAGTGTCGGGTGTCAGTGTCGGGTGTCAGCGTGGGTGTCAGTGTCGGGTATCAGCGTTGGGTGTCAGCAACGGGTGACAGCGTTGGGTGTCAACGACGGGCGTCAGCGACGGGTGTCAGCGTTGGGTGTCAGCGACGGGTGTCAGTGTGGGTGTCAGCGTGGGTGTCAGCAACGGGAGTCAGCGACAGGTGTCAGCGACGGGTGTTAGCGTGGGGTGTCAGCGTGGGTTGTCAGCGACGGGTGTCAGCATTGGGTGTCAGCGTGGGTGTCAGCGACGGGCACTCACCCCGACTGCAGGCCCAGCGCCAAGAACTGTCCGTCGTTGGTCCAGGCGCAGGCGTTGATCCGTCCGCCCGCCTTGTGTTTCTGCACGGCCTTCTGCTCGGGCGACCAGAACGCAAAGTCGGTGAGAGCGCAGCTGGCCAGGTGGTGCGAGACCGGGTTGTACGCCAGACACTGCACGGCATCGTTGTGTCTGGAAAACAGCCGGCCCGCATTCCTTATTATAGAAATCTACGGAGCTATAAATGTTTTGGTGATGATTTCCAGAGCCGTTGGTAGATGTATAGTTGGTAAAAAAAAAACACAAAAAACACAAAAACGTGTTTGATGAGCGTAGCGGAATCTTCAATTTCACTAAGTGGAAAAAAAAAACACTTGTGCGTTGTTTTTTTTTTTTTGTGTATGTGTGCTTGTTCGCGCTCTACAGGCCAAACGGCTGCTCCGATTTTGATAAAAATTTCAGGAAACCATATTTAGTTCTCAACTTAGACCCCCTGCTTTTTTCAGCAGATTCGGGGTAAGAGTTTCTTAACTATTCAAAATTTACAAAAAATTTCAGAATTTTCAAAACTTTTATTATTTTGTACAGCCAAAAGTTATTTATATAATCAACATACTAAGCTAATTGATATGCAGATTTGCTGAAGATTTTGGATCTATATCTTATCTCGTTCGTTTTTTATTCGCATTTTTCCGACAATTTTTTATGATTCTTAGCTATTAATCCCTCAAGATATAAGTGGAAGGCTAAGGTGCGATTGGGGATGCACCAACAAAAAAAAAATGTCCTAAAATGAAACTGTCCTAAAAAATTTCTGCACTTAAATCCAACCATTCATAAGTCAATGTTCTTGCTTTTAACGTACTACGCAGAGGCAGCGTTCGATTGTCTGGTCAACACAAAAATTGGGTTGGGAAGTTGGGTTGGTTCAGGAAAGGTAAGTTAGTGGAAGTGGGGGGGGGGGGGAGAAACATAATCCCTTGCAACATTACGCCCCGCGGCCCCTGTTTGGCTAGCTAATCGGCCGTTCAACCGCAAGGTTCGCTGCGAACGCAAGGGAAAAGTGTGTGGTACAGCTACCATATATTATTTTTGGCCTGAAACCTCAATTCAAAATAACTGCGCTCATCTACAACGCGATTAGAGTGAGCGTTCGCGAAGCCCTAGTTTAAAAAAATGGAGAAGACCCAGCAAATACAAACCACAACAACATTACTTACCTAAGAAATTGAAAAACCATCAAAATTCAAAACCTATGCTTAAAAAATTATTGAAATAGATAGAAGTAACGAAATATCAATTCTAATACTCACATCCGTAGGTTCCGGGATTCGAATCCGGGTCTTTGCCTGTCCGGGGCACTGCACTTATCCGTTATGTTACACGGACAACAAACTTTGCAATTGATATTAAGTTTATTTGAGTATTTGAGTACTTGAGTTGTTAACAAGTGTAGTTATTGCCTCAAAATAAGCTATTTTTCTTTAATTCCTTGACTAGACCCCTAGGTAGCGGTGGCAATTCTGTCGCCAGCTACACAATGCTATTACGGCAGAGTTTCCTATGTTTCGGTGAAGATGTCCAGAGCCGTCGGTAGATATGGTTGATGGTTTCAGGGTCGTGAAAAGTTTCATTTATTCACCTATAGATTTTTAACTGATGCAAGTCATTCAATATGCATCTGAGAAATAAACTAAAACTTGATTGTTTGCGCAGAACCCAAGGTATGATCAGAATAAAAAAACTATAGGAAAATTCCCCACTAAACCAAAAGTGGCCATTACCGCAAAGCAACAAGTAAAGAGAATACATACGAGTATTTAAGAACGCCCTCCAGCTTTGACGTCCAAATGATGACATTCTTGTCCGCGCTGCCGGACGCAAAGCGCTTTCCGTCGCGTGCGTAGCCCACGCAGTAGACCGTGTCCTTGTGTCCTGCCGAAAAAACACACCGCCAACGCCGAAACCGTCACACGTTACTTTCTTAACCCTACTTCCTTATCTTAGCACTTCACTTTTCAGAAAAAATATTTATCCCGGTTATTGAACGCTAAGCTACAAAACATGTGCTTTTCCTGACATTTTGCAAAGGTATGCCTGCTTTTTCAAGGATCTAGAATACACCGATTCCATTCAATCAAAATTCAAACAAAATGACGTATGATACCCACTTGCTAAAGCTAGGTACAGCAATTCGGGTTGTGATTTCCATACCTACATTCCTTTGTTATTTAGCACTCAGAGCTTATTAATATTTTTTTCCAAACTGGTAGCACGTCCAGTGGGTATTTGACGTCATTTTTTTCTGAGTGGAAAAGGTCTTTCAAGCCCCATTTTCAATGAAAAATCAAACAAAATAACCCACAATAACATAAGCCTCCTAAAATATTTGACTCTGTCCCTGAGGCTTCTTAACCAACAGAATCCAGCCTGCTTATATAATTCCTTCATTTTCTTCTAACATTTGTTCCCCCCCTAAGTTTCAACCTATGTAGGTAGGTAGTACGCAAGGTAGGTAGAGGTTGACAAGGTAGTCTCATGGCGATGTATTTTCGTTCGGGTGTTTCCGTCAAAGCCGAGTTCGTGACGTCACGCGCTGACCCAAGAGACCTCGACAGATGAATGTAAGTGTATTTTACTCAAACTTTTAACAAATATGTTGGTAAACCATCGTCATTTAATGCAAAGTTAGTCTGCTTTGGTCATAAAAGACCTTCATAAAAGTTAATTTTCAACAGTTTTTGTACCTTTCTGGTTATCTGGTTATCTGGGGAGTTATCTGGTTATCCATTAATCTTTTATAGAAACGGTGAAAAATGGACGAAAATTAATGAAGTTTTTTTCAAAACCTTTGTAATTCTCTTCCCAACAACACTTTCGTTTTTGAGCGAGATCTGTGACCTTTTTCTAATTTAATTAAGAAGAAATCTAATTTCGTCTAGGCTGGAAAAGAAACGAATGCAACCGACGGCCGGTCAAAATGCATCCTCTATAAAAATGTAAATAATCACAATAGCACTGGAATTCAACAAGTACACAGTACGGGTCAGCGTATGAGCCAATCAGTGCAAAGATGGCTGCATGAGACTACCTTGTCAATCTACCTACCTTGGGTAGTACGTATTATTTTTTCTATCATATTATCATATATTTCTGTTTTAAAACTGTAAACCAAATAGATCCTATCCTATTGTTTATTCATTTTTTATTAGTCCATTTGGGTCATTTTAGACAAGTCGTCTTAGACAAGTCCTCTTGAAAACTATTGACAGTTGGTTGATAGTTGAAAATTATCATCAATCATCATTGTTAAATTATTTGGTCACTTCCTAATTTTTATCACTTCATGTCAAGTTCACAGTTCAGGAAAAAAATCGGTTCCGGTTTTTGGCCCCTTTCAACTTCTCAGGCCAACAACAGGTTGGTCAGTTCAGACAGCCTAGTGCATTGTTGGTCGTACTCGTACCTTTCAGCGGCTGAACGAGCGAGCCATCCGATGTGTCGTAGACCAGCACACGCTGCCCAGCAGCCACCACCAGCTGAGACCCGTCCGGATGGAAGCACAAGTCATAGATACTGAAAATTATTATCACAGAAGGAATTGGTACACTTCCAGCTCTTTTTTTGAGCTCACTTCCAGCTCAAAACTCTTTGTATTGTCCACTTTACAGGCTACTAATCTATGACTTTGACTAGGCATCAAAACTTGGACTTCACCCAGTCACCTCTTCTAAACCTTGGAATTTATAAAGCTAGGTTCATACTATATTTTTCTGTGTTCTGTGTTTTTTCTATGTTTTTCTGTAGCAGTGCAATCATTACATTTTTTCTGTCTTTCAGCAATTGACAGAAACAATCATGCAGCGATTGGTCCAGCGCCTCAAATTTTACAAGCGTTAGAGCTGGTAGCATCTGTCCACTCACAGAGAACAAAAGCAGCTGCTGTCAACAATCAGAATGGTCTTTAAGTCACGAACCCTGACAGCAAAAGTTAAAGTTGAATAAACTCGGACGACAATGCTGCATGGCCTGGTTGAGTAGGTTTCTGATCGATTCACTTAACTTGCCCTGGCAGAAAAACTGTTTTGCAGTAGGAGTATGAATGTACCTTAAATCTGCAGAAACGGTTAATGAGTGAGGTCCAGTAATGAGGAACAATGCCCTTATTTTTGAGTTTCAATGCCCTGAGTGACCAAAACCTTGAGATTGGAGCTAAGTCTCTAAAAAAAAACTGAACGATGAAAGATAATAATTACCAAATAAAATACCAAATAGGTAAAGATGTTTACATGAAGGATTAAAAGATAATAAGGTTCTCCTCAAGAGTTTGAGGTTATCCTTACCACTGTTCGATCTTATCTCGATCATGCACTTTATCAACCCAAGCAGGCACAGCCCTCATGATGGCCTCTTAACAGCGTGCTGTTATCAATTAACTATTAATCCATTCACTCATAAAACACGCCGTATTTGCCGAAATCGATTTAGAACGTGCTTGACAGCTGGATTCCACTCATAGTGTTGTTGTTAGTAAACAAAGGCCTACAAGTTTGTCAACGTCAACCTAGCACTTAGCCTAGCAAGGGATAGCATGATTCACCTAGGAACCAAGGCAAAAGTTACAGAAAAACATAACATAATTTATTGCAGATATTTCCTGAATGTAAAATGTAAAAATGTAAATGTAAAAATGTAAAAATGTAAATTAAATAATAGCTCGAAGTCGCACAAAGCAATGAGTGAGTGAACTCATCTTCAAAACATTCCATTTTTCATGGTTGATGCTGTAATTATCAGTGGCGTGCCGTGGAAAAATCAATAGGGGAATCAATAGGGTCAAAAATTTGCCTCCTCCTCATGAAAGCCTCCCCAGAAGCCCCGGGATGGTACACGACGGTAATGAATCTTTCGATGATCGATCAAATCTTTTTCACTGTCTCATTACTAATTGCTGCTGACTGCTGAATTACGACCGACTGCATGTCATTGCTTGTCCCTTGCTACATGGCAGGCAGGCGGTAAAAGTTCGGCTGTTCCCGGCCATCGTTCGGCAGGCTGACTCAGACCTAGTGCTTGTCGCACATCTCATGGGAAGCAATCTTGAAGAGTGATTCCCCTCAGCTTAAAACTCGATAAATGCTGTCCTAATGGGCAAAATGCACCAAAAAGTTGACATGATATTGGCCCTGGAAGAGTAACGAACAATATTGTGGACAGCTTAAAGCCTCGCCTGTGCTCTGCACGCGCATATTTTGGGCTTTTATTGACACGCCGTGCTCGCCGGCGACGCCTGCCGCGCGGCCGTCTCGCTGCAGCGACTGGCTGCTAGCACGCTGCACAGCCAACAGCACGGGACGGGAGAAGCATTTCAAACAAGTGATTCCCTTGGACGAGCTACAGTCGAGCGATGCGGGTTGCGTCACACGCATTCTCTGCCGAGGGATGTATTTGCGCGGAGTTCCGAATTGAATTCGCATCAATTCCATAACATAAGATGAAAGTGTATTAAAAAATGCTTAGAATGCAGTTCGGTATTTAAAAAAAATATGTTTTAATTTATTTATAGGGAATTCGAGGGGAATCAATGATTCCCTTGATTCCATGGACGGCACGCCCCTGGTAATTATGCTTGCTCACATACTGGAATACACTAAAATAGTACACATCTAGATAGTAAATAAATCATAACTTCAGATTCCAGTTTCGGCCCAACTTATTTTTTTTTTTACAAGTAGATACTTGATATAAGATGCTGGAAAAAAAATATGAAAAATTAAAAAAAAACACTTTACAAGTTATTAAGGGTTGAAGTTTAGGGGTGGATTTATTTCACCCTTAAATTTTATAAAGATTTTTTTTTTCATTTTTTATCGTATTTCTCAAAGTAATATCGTCAAGTGAGAATAAGTCCCATCCTTCTAAGTCATTTAGGTACAACGCTAGAGAGCAAATAGTGGTACGCTGTGCTCCGCAAAAAGTAAAAATCTGGGTTTTTCCGTGCCCCGTCACGGGCAAACCGTTGGACATACGGAAAAAACGCTGATACGAGATTTTTTTATAAGCCGTGATCTACCACTCCTGCAATTTTTGTCAAATTCTGAGATGGTGAGGGTTTTGAGTGTGGGCGCTACCCATGGATTCACCCCTTCAGGGATATTCATGGACTCGGGAAGCAAACCCTTTTAATTTTATTAATGAGCATTACTACAATGGACTAATTAGAGGGACTTTATAGATTGGACTGGGAGGGGTACATCGATGAAACATCTCAATTTGTCCTTACGAGATCGATGGTCTTTATGGGCATTCCTCACACTGTCCACGAGAAAAAGACAAAATGCTAGTTGCGTTACAATGTGAGAAATTCTCCAAAATTTGTCTTCCAGCACCCAAACAACTCAAAGACGACAGCTGTGACAAGACAAGCTATATTTCGTCAATTAGTGTCAATTGTTGTCAACTCAACTCAAATTTACTCAACCTCGGACTTGGAAGCAAGGCCGAGTCGGCTGTTTATCGAAGCAGACAATACTGAGTAACACAATACTCGACAGGCACAGATAGACGTCAACCTCTTCAATTTTGTTATATCTCATTTTTATTGCATAATTATGCCCATCCCCTTTTCCCCAACACCCCTTAAATCAAATACACATTCAAAACCATTGTTAACTAAAGTTATGCACATTTTGAAGGTGTATAAAAATAGGATTTCCTAGCAATCCCATTACAATATTGTGAGTGAACTTACAAAAGCCATAAACCTTAAAATTTCTTAAATTTTCTCACCGAAAAGGAAAGAAACCCTTCCCATAATGAATGTGTCAAACATAGTGAAAGAATTTTGTAGTACAATAAGTACAAATTTTTAGTTTCAAATATCTTATAAATATAAAAGAGAAACGGGGGCTTCGAGGCAGCACTACATTCCACATCAATTCTTTTTTAAGTAGAGGTTTTTTAATTTTGATGTCAATGTTTAAGGTATGTATTTTAAGGATATATTAATTTGTGTTTACACTGAATTGAAGGAAGAGGCAAGAGATGGGCCTTCCTAATTTTTTAAAAAACGTTTTTTTTTTTTTTTTTTTTTTTTAAGAAGACGCGAGTAGATTGCGAGAGCGTGGCTTAGCACTCCGTGGCCCGGCCGCTCCATCGACCACAATTTACACATGCCGAAATTGCTTGATTGTATTTCATCTATTTCATCAATCATCTACTATATTATACTGTATAAATTTTATTAATAACTTCATTATGTTATTTTATATTATATTATTCCTATTAGTCACATTTCTATTTCAAACGTCAATGGACCAGTGCCTTAAATGTGATGTAAATGAATTGAAGGAATACAATATAATCTATATGAGCCATTCCGCTGGATGGAGTTTATTCATAAGTAACCTAGTGTTGTTATGTTATGCAACAACTATGCAATCACGATTATATTTGCGTGCATAGCCTAGACTCTTATTTGATCAATTGAAAATGTTAAGGGTTAATTTAGCAGCTTTCTAAATGACACTTTTTTACCTGCAAATATCATGATGACATGATGTCAGGAAATTATTTGTATATTTCAAAACGTAAAAATCGATTTAAAGAAAAATTATTCAGTTTCTTTGCTTGAAATTAACACAGTATTTTCTTTTCACGATTTTTAATGATTATATTGTAATATATATTATATTGATATATTATAATGATAACGATTTTCGGCTTACACAGTAAATTTTGTTAAAATCCATTGTAGATTAAGTTGATTTAGTTGCAAAAAACTGCAGTAATGCTTAAGAAGTGACATAAAAGTGCCATTTTCAAGATGATGCTAACTAAACACACAACAATTAAATTTGTACACAAACATAAAATCGAGAGGGTCAACATATCTTAAGTTTCGTCAAATTATATTCAGGTTTGTGGCCTCCAGAGTGCAAAACATGTTTTGGAAAAACTAAAAAATTTCGTAAAAACTTAATAACATAAAATTTACACGTCCGAATTGCTTTTCAGAGAATACGAAGGTTCACAGAAGTTTTCATCACAATCCGTTTTGGCGTTTGGCCAAAAAAACAAACAAAAAAAGACAAAAATAAACACTCCGGTTTTTCTTACCAGTAAAGTCTAACTGAAGAATTCGCTTCACTGGATTCGCTTCACTTCACTCTTAACGCTCATCAATAATTAACTCTAGTAATTCCTATTATGAACTTAAATGAAAATTTTTATTACATATTTAAAATACGTAAACATTTTACATATTTTTCATAATTGAAAATTTTATATTATGACTATGTGTAACATATGCCGTAACCATAGAATGCCGTAACTTTATGATTCTTCACTTATCCCAGTGGATTTTGTAAGTTTTCCGTATCTACCCCTGAAAGTGAAATTACAAGCGTAATTTGTTTATTCCTATGTTTTCCTTGGAGCTGTTCCGATAGCGGTGTCAGATTAAGACAGACCTCTGGGACACAACTTGCTAGCGCCATTAATTGTGGTTTCAATACCGTCCAAAATTCGCACTCTAACTTGTCTTCTCCGTACGCTGAGAACCAAGAAGAAGTTTTTAACAACATTTAATTCACAACAATTATAGAGCTACAAGAATTAAGTTAGTTGTAAAATTAAGTAAATTGTTGCAGTAGATAATCATGAATGTGTGCCAGTACTAATTTTATTTGGAAAATGATATATTAGCATTACTCCACTGTGTAATTTTGAGTGTTGATCTCTGATTGCCATACTCATAAAGGTTTTGTCACAAACGTTTGAAGCAAATGGCCGGTCCTGCGTGTGGATTCGCATGTGATCGACTAGCCACAGTTGGCTTGTAAATAACTTTGAACAAATGAAACATTTGAATCTTGGCAATGCTCCACAGTGTAGTTTTGAGTGTTGATCTCTGATTGGTTTACTCACAAAAGTTTTGTCACAAACTTTGCAAGCAAATGGCCGTTCTCCAGTGTGGATTTGTATGTGAATAATTAGATAATGTTTTGAGCTAAATTCCTTTGAACAAATGGAACATTTGAATCTTGGCATTGCTCCACTGTGTAATTTTGAGTGTTGATTTCTGCTTGTCTTACTCATAAAGGATTTGTCACAAACGTTGCAAGCAAATGGGCGTTCCCCCGTGTGGATTCGCATGTGGATAATTACTTGCTCTTTCCATTTAATTGCCTTTGAACAAATGGAACAGTTGAACATTTCTCCACGGTGTATTTTTGAGTGTCGATCTCTGATTGGTTTACTCACAAAAGTTTTGTCACAAACTTTGCAAGCAAATGGCCGTTCTCCAGTGTGGATTTGCACGTGAACATTTAGAGAATATTTCCTGCTAAATTCCTTTGAACAAATGGAACATTTGAATCTTGGCATTGCCCCACTGTGTAATTGTGAGTGTCGGTCTCTGTATATCTTAGTCGCAAAAGTTTTGTCACAAACTTTGCAAGCAAATGGCCGTTCTCCAGTGTGGATTTGCACGTGAGAATCAAGAGAACGTTTAGTGCTCGTTTTCTTGGTGCAAGCAGACCGAACACGAGATGAAACTGTTTTATTTTCTCGGGAAATATTACAAGCATCACTTGTTCTGGTTTGCTCACGGGCCTGATTTTGTAATATTGGTCTTGGTGTACTGAAAAACTCCTTGTTTTGAGCACGAGGCACACATGGAATCAAAATATCATTTCCAGTTGGTTTTCCTTGCAAATCTAGAGTGTTTTCCTTGTCTTTCTCCACATGGCCCACACAGGGGTTGTTCTGAACAACAACAGGGGTTGTTCTTGGAAGGTTCTCAGTTTGTTGAAATGATTCGAGAGTGGTGATGGCGGGCCCAGAACCGACGTCATTTTGGTCAAGCGTTTTGACTGCAGGTTCGGTGGCGCTGGAAGCTCCTGTCGATTTCTCCGTCGACGCTGTGGAGCCAATGCTTGTCGAAATGGCCGAGTGATTTTCTGGCATTGCCGTGTCCTGCCTTAATTGCTCCGGCATAGTATCGAAGTGGTCTGAAAGATTTGTTTTTTTGATTTTTGAAATTTTTTCTTTGACTTACGACATGAATGACATAGATTTAAATCTAGGCCTGCATGTGTTCTGTTGTTGCAATTGCAGAACTATCCTATTTCTATAAGACAAATATTATAATTTAATTTTTGCAAGTCTAATGCGCTAGTAGTAGGTAATTTAAAAAATTAAAAGCAACGGAGATAGAGACTTCTCTTCTTCTGGCTAAAACATGCTAAAAAGTAAAAATTGTCTATATTTAATCTACTTCCAAACAGCATATTGCCTTCCATCCTGGTAGGAGGGGATTTTTTTGCCCAAAAAAAGTTGTCTGCAAGTTTAAAACCAGAAAAAACTACTAAAAAATCTATTGAAACTTGCCTAAAATATCCCTTAGAGGAATGTGTCGTTACCTGAAAAAACTACTAAAAAATCTATTGAAACTTGCCTAAAATATCCCTTAGAGGAATGTGTCGTTACCTTGTTCCAGCTTGACTTTGGTTGGCTCAGTTGTGGGTTCCACTTTCAATATGTCACTGGTTCCTTGCTGGGAAACCACCGTATCTTCAGTTGCCTGTTCAATATAAAATTACCACGTTAATTGGTAATTTATACAAATCATCATCATTCAAAAACATATGTTTGTACCTTTTGTGTCTACATTTGATTTTGTAAAATAATGTAAGAAATGTCTGCTTTCAAAATTAGTGAAATCGTTTAGTAGCTGACGTCTTCTCGGGACATGCGAAGTCAAGTAATCGGAAGGGTTGCATCCCTTGCAAAGCATGATGATAATCACCTGGTAATAAAAATTGCGTAGCAACTCATCTCCTGCTCGCGAAGCAGTGATGAAATCGTGAGCGGTGTTTATTTTGTGGACACACGGATTGCAGATGGTGTCAGGAAGGCCGTGTCCTTCACGCATCTAAAAGATGACAAGGATGAACGGATGAACGGATGACAAGGATGAACGGATGACTATCCTATTTCTATAAGACAAATATTATAATTTAATTTTTGCAAGTCTAATGCGCTAGTAGTAGGTAATTTAAAAAATTAAAAGCAACGGAGATAGAGACTTCTCTTCTTCTGGCTAAAACATGCTAAAAAGTAAAAATTGTCTATATTTAATCTACTTCCAAACAGCATATTGCCTTCCATCCTGGTAGGAGGGGATTTTTTTGCCCAAAAAAAGTTGTCTGCAAGTTTAAAACCAGAAAAAACTACTAAAAAATCTATTGAAACTTGCCTAAAATATCCCTTAGAGGAATGTGTCGTTACCTGAAAAAACTACTAAAAAATCTATTGAAACTTGCCTAAAATATCCCTTAGAGGAATGTGTCGTTACCTTGTTCCAGCTTGACTTTGGTTGGCTCAGTTGTGGGTTCCACTTTCAATATGTCACTGGTTCCTTGCTGGGAAACCACCGTATCTTCAGTTGCCTGTTCAATATAAAATTACCACGTTAATTGGTAATTTATACAA
Source organism: Nemurella pictetii (assembly GCA_921293315.2). Taxonomy (NCBI): domain Eukaryota; kingdom Metazoa; phylum Arthropoda; class Insecta; order Plecoptera; family Nemouridae; genus Nemurella; species Nemurella pictetii. Next base: position 4,918,297 of record OV121118.1, on the reverse strand, counting down.
ATCATCATCATTCAAAAACATATGTTTGTACCTTTTGTGTCTACATTTGATTTTGTAAAATAATGTAAGAAATGTCTGCTTTCAAAATTAGTGAAATCGTTTAGTAGCTGACGTCTTCTCGGGACATGCGAAGTCAAGTAATCGGAAGGGTTGCATCCCTTGCAAAGCATGATGATAATCACCTGGTAATAAAAATTGCGTAGCAACTCATCTCCTGCTCGCGAAGCAGTGATGAAATCGTGAGCGGTGTTTATTTTGTGGACACACGGATTGCAGATGGTGTCAGGAAGGCCGTGTCCTTCACGCATCTAAAAGATGACAAGGATGAACGTGGTTTTTGAACAAGGTTTCATCTTGACCGATTGAAATGTTCCTTGACAGACAAATAAGATTTATTGTCAACATATTATCTGGGGGAAGAATATTTTGAGCACTAAGAACCTGGAGTGAATTGGGATAAAAAATTGCCAAGTTTTCAAAACTTTTTTTAAAATTCTGTTACAAACCTCATTTCTCCGGAGAAAGGAGAGACGAAAATGTGGCCTTAAACTGATAATGGTTGCTTATTTATTTCGTATAGTACCTACCTTTCTGTTACCGAGTACACTGTTAATTTTCTTCTGCAATGAGTTATGCACATTATCACAAATCTTTATCAATTCGTTTGGCTCGTGATGCATTGCACACAAACGACAAATTGTAGACTCTTGATTTCTGGGCTGATGTTTTATCTGCGTCTTATTTGTGATGTCTGGCGGCGGAGGCAGAAGACTACAAAGTAATTCTTCTACTAAAATGAAATCAGCAGCGAGCTGTAGAGCAACGGTTAGGTTGACAACACAGGAACGGCAAATTGACTGTGGCAGACCATCCCCACATCTTAGCTGTAAAATAACAAGAATCAATATTTACAAAAAGTTTTACCAGGATGATCCTAATAAGATATTAATTGTTATTCAACAATATAAATGCACCTCGATTCGAATGACACTGGTTGTTTTCAACTCCAATTTCGAATCAACTGCGTTGAAAATCTGTGACATTTCACTCAAGTCATGGTGGACGAGACAAAGCCGACAGCTTGAAGTTAAATCATACTCCTGGTTTTTAGGTTTGTATATTAATGGCATTTTGTAATGAGATGATGTATCAGACTGCTTAGGTGGCGGAAGATGGATCATCATGTTCCCAACAAATGTCTGGGCATTGAATTAAATTCAATGGTCTGGGATTGGAAATTGCAGATTTTTGCCGCCGCTGTGTAATAAAGAAAGTATTCCAGATTAAGCAGATGTAACGAAGATAACAAAAGTATAAAATGGTTAATTTTTTTTTAATCAACAATATTAAATATTAAAGCAAATATTACATTTGCTCCATTGAGTTTGGTTGGTCATTTGAATTTCATGTCCTAACCATCTAAGTTACATTTTTTTGGCATCCGCAAATACTACAGTGGACTGTACAGTACCTATCTTTGGACTGTAGGAAGCAGTTTTGGTACAAAAAAGGATTAAACTATTTTTCCGTACCCTTAAACACCATACAAGAAATCAATTGCCACCTTCAATTGCACGAAACCGTAATCCAATTAAACAAAAATCCCGACTCGCATGTGCAAAGATCCTATTATTATCGTCGTAAGTCGTAACCACTGATGCCACTGACTGTAACCTAACCTAACCTAACAAGGGGATGATCAAAAATCGATCTCGTAGTGTATCGATTCTACCGTTTCGATATTTCAGTGTTGTTTTCAGGCAGGATTCCGATATATCGCAAGTCAGCTTTTGGCGTTTTGGCTTCAATGTGACAATTGCTCCGAATTTTTGATCGTGCGTATCAATTACCAACCGAGAACAGGTTACCATAGTTCACAATTGATTTCTTAATTGAATTTGGAGTTATAAATGTAATGATTTATTCCAGTTGCCAACGTTTAAAATGGCGTTTTATGTTAATAAATTATTAGTTAATAATTGTAAACTGGACTTCAGCAAATGCAAAACGATATTTGCGACCTGGTGACAGAAAGAAATTGCGAAGAATTTTGGTTCTGATTTCAGCAAAATGAAAAAATATTCAACTGCTGGATACAAATATGTTACGCAAAAAATAGGCATCTGTTTCTTTGTAACGTTTCTTGGATCACCACGTAAGTGAAACATAAATTTTTGGGTTTACCGTCCATTTTTCCGCAAAATACTTTTTTTCTTACTTTCCTAGTTGCCAACATCTCTGCTAAATTTCATATTCCTCAAAATATTCAGTTTCTGTGGTTCCTTTTTGCAAATTTTTTCTGCTTGAACCCAAGGTTCATAGAATACTTCTTTTAACCTTGGCTTCCACCGCAACAATGCTTAAATTATCCAATAAACCATGAGTAGCATGCCATTTATTTTTGCCATTCATCTTTTGAATATCATCTATGGTCAAATATTTTTTTGTTAGCCATTTCCAGCTTTTTCGTTACTCAGTTTTGATTATTTTGGATTACAATATCAAGATGAGAAAAACAATTAGCAGTGCATCAAACATAGAGGTTGTCAAAAGAAATTAGTTAAGTTAAATTTAGTTTAGTTACATTAGTTTAGTTTCAAAGCTGCCATATTTGTTGTCCATATACAACTATTATTATATTTTTTTAAATAATTTTAAATGTGTATTTTTTATTTTAAAACATTATTTGGCAGGTTGGTATTGGCGTCGTCCAAAATGAAGGCTCAGATTCCTCGAAAGATTTGGCTCCTTCAAGAAAGCCATCCAAGGCCGAGAAAAAACTCAAAAGGAGTAGGTATACCTCAAAGCTATTTGAGCTTAGTTCATATGCCATACGTGCATATAAAGAATTTAGTGAGGGATGATTTCAATTCTTAATTTTCTTTTAATTTCCATTTCATGCCTAGACTTAGCCATAAATAACAAATTCAACCATCCAACTTCTATATAAAACACATATTTAATAGTAGATTTATACAATTGATAAAATAATCGAGGAGTATACAATGTTATTTATTGTTATTTATTTTTATTTATATTAACTGCAGGCAATTATCTATTTTAGAGCTAGCATTTGCAAAAGTAAAAACGAAATTAAATTTTGCAAAAATCGAAGATCTACCAACAGTACAAGAAGAGAAAGAAAGAAAGAAAGTCTTAATCTCAAATGATGATGAGCATTCAAGAATTCTGGCATCTTTTGTTCCGGACGAAATTATCTACGACTATAACACAAGTGGTATTCGTACATATGAGGTTGCCCTCCTACTGGGTGATGTGTCTGGTAATGTATAATATTATACTGAGGATATTACGGTATCTTATAATGCTAGTACTAGGCTTTATGGATGAGCGTGTTGTGGACGAGCGTAATAATTACACTCACCCGACAATGCAATTATATTGAGTATGTGCATAGCCTAGAGGCTTGTATGATAAATTTAAAATGTTTGGCATTATAATCTAGCAGATTTCTGAATGTCATTAGTAACCTGGGTAAATCATGATTTGGTCGTGAAATTATTCGAATATCTTAAAACGAAAAAATCGAAAGAAAAACTGTTCAATTGATTTGCTTAAAAAAATAGCAGTATCTTCCTTTTAAGATATTTGACACACAGTAAAATTTGTCAACCTAAGTTGAAGATAAAGTGGATTTAGTTCCAAAAAACTGCAAAAACGCCATAAAAGCACAATAAAAACGTCATAAACCGTGAGGGTCAAAATATCTAGATTGTTTCGTCAAATTATATGCAGATACTTGGCTTCAATTGAGTGCAAAACGTGACTTATAAAATCAGAAAATTCTCCTAAAATCTTAATTACTTAAAATTTTCTTGTCCAATTTTCTTCAAAAACGTGGCAGTTCTTAGTTCAGAATTTGCATCGAAATCGGTTTTGGCGTTGGTCGAGAGCGCAAACAAACACACAAAAAAAAAACACAAACAGAAAAAAAAATTGGAGATATTTCTTACCAGTAAAGTGTAATTGAAGATTTCGCTTCACTCAAAATACAAGAATACGGCAGGTGGTTGCATTGAGAAATCAGATTTTGTAGACTTTTGATATTTATTATGTCACATTTGGTCACATTTATTCAGATAAAAAAATGGAAGGAGATTCCCAGCACGATTGCTCTCATGGGAAAAAAACAATTGCAAATAATTCGAGCAATCCAAAAATATCCAAGAAAAAAATTAAAACAAGGATGATACCAATTATTTATCTTACTAAATTGCAATTTTGCAATATATGGGAAACTTTCCGCTTGTTCGGGCAACAAATCGATGATGGCAAATCAGGCAGCAAAGTTAGACGTTAAGTCAAGCAAGTGCAGTTGAAACCTAAAAAGGTACTCCTTTATATTTATGTCAACTGTCAGTTGCCATGAGCATTAGTGGCAACTGGCAACCAAAGCCCCCTCAATATAACGACGTAAGTAACGTTGATCTAAGCTGTACCGCCGGCCAGGTGGCGCTGAGGGGGGGACTGCCCGGGGCTACGGGGTATTCCCACCTTTTTCTCCCAAATCTAGCATATACTCACTTCTCACTAATAAAAAACACGCTTATTATCCGGCAAGGACTGGTACCTCAGTAATTTTTCATGAAAATTACGAAATTGAGCTAATGCTTGCTCAGAATTTGTCTGTTTGATAATACTCATCGCATAACACCGGTATCAATGGATAAGCCCCCAGGGCCGACCATGGAAAAGAAATCACCGTATGTTACCCACCCTTTTTTCTATGCAAAACACCACTGAGCTCAACAATGCTATTTTGGCAGAGTTTCCCATATTATAATAGTAAGATATTTATTATACGTAGTACTTGCAATGCTGTGAACAACGGACAACAAAAAATTTAAGATGTTACGAAAGCCAATTTTAACATTTTATTTTTTGCTGCTTTGATATTGGTATGCCTTTTTGCAGGATCATATTTAAGATATTATGCTTCTCTTGCCTTGCTTGTTTTTCACCAATTAATTTTTTTTTCTGATAATTCTTGCTAGCCTCTGAAGAAAAATGTCTATCATATTTTGTACTTATTTGAAGCATTCCAACAGGTTTCACCGACCTCTGTGAGAAGTACAACAAGGCAGGCTCGGGCGGGCCTTCTCGCCTTACGGAAGTCCTCAACGGATACATCGGTTCGATGACGCAAGAGATCATGTCTGGCTACGGCGACGTACTCAACTTTTCCGGCGATGCTTTCTTGGCCTGGTGGAAGACGTCCCCCGAGAAGTCGATGCAAGACGTTGTCGGTCTCGCCATCGATTGCGCCATCATGATTCAGAAAAACTACGGCACATACGACACCGACGTTGGGGTGACGTGTAGAGGTCAGTCACAAGTGTCTCATTACGATTAGGTTGGTATTTCTATCTTATTCTAATGACACAGCTTAGATAGAAGTATAACTAATTAGGTACTATTAACCCTTAGATATTTGTTATGTGTTATTTAGTTACAATAATAATTGCAGTACTTAATTTTCAGTTGGCTAGCCATACAATACCCTCCATGTTTCACAATTAAATGGTAGCTTTATCATGAACATAGTGTTGTATATTTATTAATTGGTTTTGCCTTTGTTTTCCAACTAGCCATTATTTTTATTTCTACTTCGTGATAATATTCTTCTGACTTGTTAATGAAAATAAAAAATATCCAATGCAATCTGTGTTTTTCAGTGAAAGTTGGCATTTCTGCGGGCACAATCTTGTTCTCTGTGATCGGTACGGAAAAGCTAAAGTATTTTATAATCGTCGGGCGTCCGATCTGCGATGTGAAACTGGCAGAACATTTATGCACTAAAGGCGACGTGATGGTTGCTCCACATGCCTGGAGGTATATTCCAGAAAACTCGTACATACACGAAGAAATGCCAGATGGGCTACACAAAAAGGTAATCCCATTCCACTTTTTCTCAGGATTAAGTTTGATACATGCAAATTTTTAGGCCTTTCTTTTGTAATTTTCTCAAATTTCCTAATTGTATAGGATATAGGTAATAAATAATCACGATTGTTGATACATTTATTTAAATTAAACAAAAATAGTTCGAACAGTTAATTTGTTAATAGAAACGAAATATCCATTTCAAAATTTGTATCCGTACCTGGATGTGAACAATCTTTTCACCTGTCCGGGATACATGCAACGAGTATTTGCATTTAGGTTTCAATCCAACTAATTCAAACAGCTGTTGATTACAACCAATCACATTCAAAAGTTAAAAACCTAAAGACCACATTCAAAACTGCCCATCGCGGGATCAATTGGGGATAATACGAACGTGATCCCAGATGTATTTATTCAGAAGGCTGGTATCTCATTCAATCCAGTGTAAAAATATACTGTTAAATGAGGCAAAAAGTATTTTGAGAACCATTTTTTGAACCAACCATTTCATCATAGGCATACAATTTGCCAGTGCTGGGTAAGCTACTTTTTAAAAGTAGCCCTGCTACCGCTACCGCTTCTTGGTTTTTAAAGTAGCTAACGCTACTTTTGCGCTACTCACAAGGGAAAGTAGCTAGCTAAATGCTCGCTACTTTTAAAAAAGTAGCGCGCTTTTTTTTGCTACTTCCAATTTGCAACACTAAATCGGCGAGCGTGCACGCGTACAAGTGCAATCAGCGCAATTCTCCGCATGTAGGCGCAAACTTAGTACACGTGGCAGCAAAGTGATAAAGCCGGTTATTATTATATGCCTATTTCTAAAAAAGATCACATCATTTTTTTTGCGACACTAATGAAATTTAATCCTACATAAACACTAACAGCAATTCACTTTGTACTAAATCACGACCACACGATTCTTTCTCCGTATCGTCATCACTCATCACTAGTATCATCACTACCCGCATTTTCACTTTCCATCTCAAACAATAAATGTATGTATATGATACGCCTAGAACGAACTACGACAACCGAAACGTGCACACGATCGCTTCACACTAGAGTGGGACTCCCCCAACGTCGCAAACAGGCGATGGCCTCGAACAGGCTAGGGGATTGATTAATGCTGATACTTGCATTCCATCCAGACAGCGTCACCAGAGGCCCTGCGTGGGGGCGAAATTTAAGGGATTGATTACGAACATACTTTTCGGCAATTGTTTTTCAAAATAATAAACTGCAAAACATATTTTTGCAAGTGTACATGGTAAAAGAGCGCGATAATTTCCGCTACTTTTCGCAAACGCTACTCAATAAAATCAGCTAGCTTCTCGCTACGCTACCTAGTTTTAGAAAGCGGCGCGCTTTTGACCACGCTACCAGAAAAAGTAGCTAGCTTCGAGTAGCGCGCTACTTTTAGCGCGCTACTACCCAGCACTGCAATTTGCCTTCTTTATATGACATAAAGTTCCTATATAATATTAATTATCTCTAGAATGCAAGTTGTCCACCCATCGTAGCAAATCTCAGTCAGACAAATTATTTTCTAAGCTTGTGGCTGCAAAGCAAATGCCAACTGGATTGTAAATAAGCCCTGACCCAGGTGAGAGGAGCTGCTGAATGGAAGAGAATGCAGTTGGCTGTCTTCTCCAATGTGGAGCCAACATTTAAGGGTGCTTCTGAACAGTCCCTTGCCCTGCAACGCAGCTACAGCAGCGGAAGCAAGAATGACGTATTTGAACAAAGTAAAGCTTACCGAACAGACGATTACTTGCGTAAGTTGCTTTTCGATTATCTGTCAATATTGATGGGTAGTTACTTCTGTATTAGGAACTTAATTTTTATTTACTTCTTCGATTTGTAGCAAAAAAAAATTCACATTTCATGTTTGGTTTAATTACTTACTATTTTGTATTTAGAAAAAATATATAATGAAAAATGTATGCCTACACGGGGGAAATCCATATTCCATACAGGGCAAATGCTTTTGAAACAAATTTTATTTCTGTAATATTCCTGATATATATATATGTTGGTGCTAGTTTTTCTGTGAGATAAATCTTCCTTCTCTTTATCCATACATCTAATTTTTTCTCAGTTCGTCCAAGTGTGAATGAAGCAGCAAAGCAAGTGTTGAAAGAGCCTCTACGTCCATTCATCTTCCCACCTGTGATGAAAGGGGTAAATTTAAATTTGGTTTTACTTTTTATTTACCTTGGGCTGTGTTCCAAAACTTGTTTGATATAGACTGGCTGCAGGAATTTGTGTTTTGCAACTTTTGCAAAGATTTAATTACGAGTAAGAGCTTTCCAAGAAGGCCCATGGTCCAAACCCAAAAAATTATTAGTACCTATTTGTTTTGCAGTATAGATATAACACATTTAATATGTACCATGATGGTGACGGCTAGATCCACTGATGCTATTTTCAATTAAAGTCATATTGTTTACCAGTTATTACATAGGTTCTTGTTTAATAGAGCTCCAAACAGAAGAGAAATTGCAGCCTTATTTATGTAACAAGATGGTGTGATTGGTTGTAGATCGACATGAACGAACCTCTTGAGTACTTGACAGAGATGAGGCATGTGGTGATCATGTTTGTCAACGTTATCACTGGTAACCCAGGCATGTATCGTCTTGTTAGCTTAGTGGACGAAGCATACTGTTCCCTCTGCAAGTGAGTCAACATGCTATTAAGTATCAATTCTTTTATATTGGAAATATACTTTTCATCAGACATGGTTTGTGAGGGGAATAACACAGATTGCTTTCTATCATATTCATAGCACATAGTTTCATTGTTTCATTTTTTTGAATCATTAGAATGTGCTGCAACATAAATCCCGCAATGCTATATTAGAAGTTAATACCTGTGTTTTATTGGAAGGTATGTAGAGGAATATTGTGGCACAGTCAACAAGTGTTCAATGTTCGACAAAGACTTGATGTTCCTCGTTGTGTATGGCCTGCGTGGATACAAGCACAACCTTGAAAGTCAATCTGCCTTGCGTTGTTCGGCAGAGGTCTACAATGCCCTTATCAAAATCACAGATATCTCCGTCGTTTCGATCGGTGTTACCACTGGTAAGAGATCGACACAATACCTTGTATAGTTAATCACCATCAAAAGTTATTTGCAACAATCGAGGAAACGGAGACCGCAACCTTCGATCAAGCTTAGGTTGGGATACGCTTCATCACGTTTAGCGGCCTCATAGCTATGTGACAAATGGAATGCTGCGCACAGAGTTGTTTGACAGGTTTCATATTTTCTGACAGCCCTGACCGAATGCGACAGTACTTCAATCAAAGATCTCATTCAAATTAATTAACACATTTAAACAAAATGATTTACTGCCGAGCATTGCTAAAATTTCATGGGATGTAAATTGGTACATTTCATGACAATACTCACGTATACTTTCGTCAAAGAGGCAGATCTAATTCAAACATATGCAATGCATATATGCAAACTTCATACTTAAGTAGGAAGCAGTTCCAATATAAAACATAAAACATATCGATAGAGTTAAAACAAGGGTAGAAAAAAAACAGATAGCCTGCACACCTTTATTGTCCGTTAGCCATTTTTATTGTATATTAAATGCAGGAGTTCCTGATTACCCTAGTCCTTAAACATATCCATGGATCAAAATATTAAAAATACTATTTTGGGTTTATATCGTATAAATACCGGCACGATCAGCCACACACAGAATGTCTTGAGATTTATCTTATAAAATATGGTTATTTTTTTCTTTGCAAAATAAAATAAAATGTGTAGAGACATAGAGATACAAAATTTTTCACGGTAGAAATCTATCAATGTTTGACTGAATAAAACCTGCTGCACTGGTTTTAGGTATGACGTATTGCGGTGCTGTGGGCCACCCATTGCGGCGGGAGTACACCGTGATCGGTGCTCCGGTGAACAAAGCGGCGCGGTTGATGATGGCCTATCCGTCACGTGTCACCTGCGACCGCGAGACCTTTCTCCAGTCGCAGCTTGAAGCACGCCACTTTGTTCTTCAGGAGGCAAAGGAGCTCAAGGGCCTCGGTGCTGTTGGACCCATTTATGAGTATATCCAGGCTGCAGAGTGAGTCTTGGTCTGTTGGTGGTTACCTCAACTGTATTTTTTCACAGTGAACTAAAGATAATTAACGACATCTTGTACGGTTAAATTTCTATTTTTCAATATACATTTTAAAAAATTGATATTCTAAAGCATAAATTACACGATATAATTTTTCCATTTTGCCATTATCTTTGTGTTATTCAATATAATATAAATAATCCTAATTATAAACCCCCAATATAACTTCTAAATGTTGTGATGCTTTGTAATTAGTAAATCTTTGCTTCTGCATTCCAGACTTCGCAGCAGAGACAGGAAAGTCGTTTGCAAATACCCCCTTCTTGGTCGCGACAAAGAAATGCGAATTTTCCAAAGCTATATGGACAGGATGATTTCTGAACATCCTTCAAGCTCCGGCAAGAAAAGTGACTCTGCCACAAAGGATGGGAAGAAAATCAAGAGGCCCAAAATTACTGTGCTTGTCATCCAGGGTCTACCGCGTCAAGGAAAAAGCAGGCTAATGGATGAAATGATTTTCTCAACCAACCCGAAAAATTTTCAGGTTAACAGAGTTCGGCTCACTTTCCTAGACAAGAGGGTGAGTAGCAAGTAGCAACAATATAAAATAAATAGCAGTCCAGAAGCAATTATCATAGAAGGATTATTGCTTTCTGATATTTACTAGAGCTGCAATTGTGCTTAAAAGTAAAAATCTTTCAATGTTAATTGCATAATTCTAGAGTGGAATGTTTACCATTAAATGATTAACTTCTCAGTCATGCTGTTTCCTTCTCTCTTAGTATAAGTAGATTTTAATTGATTGGTGTTTTTTGCAGATACCTTATAAGTGCATTCGACAGATCTTTTATCCAGTCCTTCACTTTGAAGAAAATTCATCAGTGAGAGATAAAGAGGGAACTCTGCACAAAATTCTTCAGGGTCAAGTTGAAAATGATTTTATTTGTTGTTTCAATGACATTTTCCAACTCAATTTTGTTTCATCCGAGGCATACAATGGTTTGTCTAAGGAAAAGCGAGAGAAAGCCTTAGGAAAGACGTTCATGACCCTCGTTAAACTGGTGGGTATATCAATATATATTTTGTATTTGTGATATTCTAAGACCCTTATCTATGAGAAATTTTCTACATCTTTGCCTTAATTAATTTTTCAATCCTGCACTCAATATATCTACTGTTTGCATTGTTTTTAGTCACCTTGTTTCCACAGTGCTTCGAAGAACAAAAGTGGGTTCTTGGAATTGATGACTGTGAATGCATCGACACTGAATCGTGGAGCCTTATACAGCAGATGATTGAAGAAGAATACTTGTTTTCAATCATGACTCATGGATTTCATTCAGATTCTCATTTTTTGTCAAAAAATCTTACCAGTCGCTATGTTCGGAAGATAATATTGGAACCGATCGACAAGAGGTATCATACGGCATTGGCATGCCAGATGCTGGAAGTGAAAGCAATTCCACCGGAGCTTGAAAAGTAAGTGGCCAAAAAATGATATAGAAATCACCTGATAATTGTTTTCTGAATGTATACTGGGTTGAAAAGAAGAAATATAGAGCGCTCTAGTTGTATTGGTAGCAGAAAGGGTTCTTCGGTGTTCGGTAACGTCTTCTAAGGCACGTATCTATCGCAAGCCGAAACGTCTAGAATGTCTTTGATATTTGCTAGGTGAGTTGTGCATGTTGTCATCTTGATACTATCATGGGTCTTCTGATTGCCCAGACAAGGATTTGGTATGGTTTGCTGCCACCAGAGTCTATAAAGGACTCAAATTTATATTTGAGATATGGGAAGTATATGCAAAACGGGGGCGTGTGGGTAGGTTCGTCAGGGGCTAATCAGATGCATCACTCTCTCTTATTTGTGTTTATTATTAAAATACTATAACATTCTGAATGAGACTTACATGGATACTGCTGTTGATGTGTTGCACTACACAGATATCATTTAGAAGTCAAAAGCACTTTCGAGAACTTGAAACTTGCAAGTTACAAATCCTAGAACAGGTCTTTTCACTTGTAAACCGGGATTCGGGCGAGTTGCACAGCTGCTTGAAAAGCCGTAACAATACGCCCAAATCCGGAGTACAAGTGGACAGATTGCACCCTTCTTCCTCTCTAGTTTGCACTGAATTAGAGGGCTGCTTACATACCCAGATTCTTGGGCCTTTTTTTAACCTGGGTGAATGCATAGGGATCCAGATTGAATTGAACTTTTGGACATTAAATGTGTGTGTTTACGATATACCCACTCTAGATGTCAACTTAATGTTATTATGCTTGGTTGTTTGAAAAAATGCCTACCCTTTTATCCATGTTAGCCATAGGCGTGCGCAGGGTCTCAAATAAGGGGGGGCCAACATGTCAACCTGGGGGGGGGGGGGGGGGGGGGGGGGTTAATTGTAATGGGGATGGTAATTGTAATTTGAACATGTATTTTGAATCTTGGCAGAAACAAAATTGGCCGTGTCTGTTATCGATGCATAGCCAATCATTCCCGTGGTATTTTTTTTGCATTGTCAAGCCTATCAATGTGTAGAGGAAGAGTAGGTACTCCGACCCGCAATGTACTTTAATTGAGATCTCTGATTGAAAATAAATCAACCAGAGAAGAACAAACTATGGTGTTTTTCGTTTTGAAAAACAGTAGAAAGTCCAAATCCAAGATTTATTTGTGAGCAAAGTAAATATCCGATCAACACGAGACTGCATCGCGAGTCAGAATTTATTTATTTCCCCACTGAATTTTTTACAAAAATATTGGAAAAATTGTAGGGTTCCGGGAAAGTATTACGTGGACCCCTGCACTGCCAAAATTTTACGTCTGCCGAAGCTAATCTTATATAAGACCTAAAGAAAAAAAACTTCCAGTTTTACTGCCTCATTATGAGCATGAGAAATAAAACCATTATTGGAGATTATGCTTGCACAACCCGACACATGATTCGTCAGTAAAAAGATAAATCAATAAAATTATGTGTTTCACATGCTTTTTTCGATATGTCTGGATTCGTCTCTGCTTGCAGATCTAAAGCAACGAATTGAAATGAAAAAATCGGATGAAAATTATCGTTTTTATCGGTAATATTCATGCGTTTTTACGTAAATTAAATAAGAGCGACTTAAAACATTACGCACTACCAATTCATTTCCTTGATTGAAATGTGCCACAGAATCATCAATGGGAACAATAGAACTTTGATTCAAAGTATCCTACAATCTGCTGACAAAGATGAACCTCACCGTGTCATTTAAATCACGAAATTCGAGAAATTGCAGGTTTTTTCATTGGGATGAATAATTTTGGTTATGCAAGAGTTGCAGAAGTGTGTGCGCATTTATAAATTTAAAGCATTTTCGGCTTAAGAATTGGGCTATGAGGCCTGTTGAGGCTCGAAATTACAATTTTACTGTTAAATAATAATATACGTATTGGAAAAATGGATCGTCGTAGCTTCATTAGGGGGGTACTTGGCCCCCGCTCGCCCCCCCCCCCCCCCTGCGCACGCCTATGATGTTAGCCCATAACTACTACTAATAATATAGCCTGGGTTACTCTGATCGAGTAGGTCATGACTCATGACTTATGAGTTATGAACTTGGTGTGCTTTGTAGTGTGCGGGATATTTTCTTTGACGTTATCAAAAACTAGTTTACAGTAGGATTAATAAAAGGGGGTAGGGTGTATGAAACATTTGCATGTAGTGATGATATTTCACTACACTAACACCTGATTACACGAAGATTCAACATTTCAGAGAGATACACGACCAGAGCGATGGCAGTCCAGGCTGGATCGAGAGCTACCTGGTGAGCTTGATGCAAGGGGAATGCATCAGGATAACTAGTGTGCCTCGCAGAGCGGTCCAGACGTACGGTCTGATCATTCCAGATCTAGCGTACATCGTCCGACACAACAGCAAGACGGGAATGTCGTCGCTGGATAACCGTCTCAAAAAAGTACTAATACCCAATTTTCGATTTTTCTAATTTTGATTTGAAAATCTCATATGTTAAACTTACGAACAACTGGGAGATAATATTAACATTGCTGGGATAAATTTATTAGACTCATGTCTTTTCCTAATCTTTCTAAAAACATTGCATATTATTATGGTATCTTGCTCGAGGAAAAAAATATTTTTAGTTTAGGCTAGTTCGTGCTCTCTGGGATGCATTTATGTTGTTTAGGTATCTATAGTTAAACGTATGCAATTATAGATATCCTGTCCTGATTTTTACCTATTTGCTATATTTTTTTCCCTGAATATTAAGGATAAACTTGACTCGAATTTGGAGATTGAAATTCTGTCGGACAAAGACATAGATTATCGTAGAGATGATGGCTGGGGCATGTACAGATTGACTTATGAAGACAGCATGCTCAAGATTATTGCCCAAAACCACCAGAAGAGAGAAGAAAAACAAGAATTACAGAAAAAAATGACTGTTGAAGTGGTTGTGTGCATACTCACTCCAAACTTTGTTATGAGTTCCGTCAAGGCCGAGCGTACTATGAATGGTGAGTGTATAACGATGGTTTGAAAATAAGTAACCTTCTATATTATGAGTAGGATTGGAATCATTTACTTAGCCCACCTTGAGACATTCATTTCCCACATGTTTAAGTTTCTGCCCTGTTATTCCTCTGCTCTGTAATTTCGCCCTAGAGGCCAGCAAGGCCAAAGCCATTATCCGATAAATAAACTCCTAGAAATTTGGGAGCAACATTGGACTTGTGTAAGATTTAAGTTTGATATTATTCTGTTCAAATTGGCCGTATCCGTACCAGTTGCCTACTCCCCTGTTACACTTACACATAGTATAAAAGCAATCTTAAATTGTTAAACTATACAATCACAATCTCAAAAATAGTTAGAGAAGATATCCTACATATTTTAGTTAATGTAATGCAAGTGGATAAAGGCTGGTACTTCTTAGTTTCAAATGCTGCCTTTAAATCATATGCTCGCCTGTAAACGTTGCCAAATTTTAACTGTTTAACTGCTAACTGATTAGCCGTGGCAGGCCACGGCTAATCCAAAGTGGTCACTCCAAAGTCCAAATACATGGGCTGGAAATGACGGGCTTCCCAATTTAATTCACCTCAGGTGTTGAACGTCAAATATCATTTACTGTTTGGCCTTGCAAGCGTCACACTGTAATCCTCACTGCAGCGCTGGGAGCTTTGCGTTGCGTTGATGTTTGTCAACAAACTAGACTAACTTAAGTCAAAACACCAAAAAAAAAAAGATACTACTATTCTCCTCTGTGCCCATTGGAAGACAATGGCACTGTCAGATAAAAGTGGGATCGTAGCTCATCAAGATGGATTTGCACAAAAATTGACGAGAGGAGCCATTCGCTAAGCCCAGTTTCAAAAGTGGATACAAATTCAACATTTGTGGCAAAGCAAATGCAACAATTGCAAAGCTCACAATGCTCGAACTCAGGCTCTGATTGGATTGCATAGCCAAACAGTAAAAGTAGCGTAACGTAACTCCCACTATACACAAAGCCAGTCAAAGTAAATTTTTTGTGTGTTATTTCAGTGATGGTGATCAAAACCTTCGATTCCTTGACGTCTTACCAGCAGATGATCTTAAAGTACGGATCTGTTATTGGAGAAATGTTCACTCGGTCGATGCTCAAGGCCCTGATAATGAATGTACATAATCGTGAGCTTGCATTAGGTACTGCTGATTATTTTCATAGCATTGTGGGTAAAAGGTATAATATGGAAAGTCCATAATATACAAGTGATTTATTATAATTTGATTTTTATTGATTCATAAAAAGCATCAGCCAACACAATTTTCTTAGAAGCCTGGGGGCTTTTCTGAACTGGTGTATAAATCACTAAATCATCATTATTGTAAATTTAAATAGGTACTATATAAGAAATGAGAAATCAGTGTTTCTGGTGGAAGCCCACACCAGTAGGCAATTGATGATGGGATAGCTGAGCAGGAAAAATGTGCATCCGAACCGGGATATGAACCCGGGACTTTCCGCTTGCCGGGCGGTTGCTCTACCAACTGAGCTATCCGGCCACACAAGATTCCTGCCTTCGCTGGCTGAGGAAAGGGCTCTCTCGGGAGAGGCTAGGTGCACAGTCAGAGCCAACTCTGTCACGGGACGTCGAATACACTTGCATTGCCTGTGTAGAACTCGTACCATTACGAGTCGCTTCTTCCCCTTCTCTCCCGAGAGAGCCCTTTCCTCACCCAGCGAAGGCAAGAATCTTGTGTTTCCGGATAGCTCAGTGGTCAGAGCAACCGCCCAGCAAGCGGAAGGTCCCGGGTTCATATCCCGGTTCGGACGCACATTTTTCATGCTCAGCTATCCCATTATATAAGAAATGTTTTTTTTTCTTATCTGTTTCTGATCAGAAATCAGGATAAGTGGAAAAGAACCTCACAGCCAAAAAGATACAGATTTATCCAAAACACTATGGACATTTAGTTCTCTAAATTGATTTCAGTAGTTTTATGTAGTAGGTACTGTACTAATTTTTTTTTCTTAATTTAATAAAAGCTCAGGCATGGAACCACTTGCCCAATAGTACTAACATAGAGTAAGCATGCCTCAATGGTAGTACCATAGAGTAAGTACCTACTTTACTTACTCTATGGTAGTACCGTAGTACCCTACTTCTGTTGTGCTGATAATATTGCTTTTGTCTAGAGATGGGAAAAAAAGCCCGAACGGCCCGAAAGCCCGGCCCAGCCCGGCCCGGCCCGACTTTCGGGCCGGGCCGGATTTTGTTTTCAACTTTCGGGCCTCGGGCCGGGCCGGATCTTGAATCTGAGACGTCGGGCCGGGCTCGGGCCGGACATCCCCGGCCGTCGGGCCGTCGGGCTTTCGGGCCGGTACAGGCCGGTCGGGCCGGTTCGGGCTGCCGGGCCATCGGGCTGTCGGGCCATCGGGCTGTCGAGGAGTGGCCCGTGCACTCAGAATTCCCTTTCCCGTACAATATCTTAAACCGTAATGTTTCTTTCGAGTCGATATTTTTTACTCGCAGCTGGCTTCTGTTATCAACATTATCCCTCGTTTTGCAGTCGAAGCTAATTCCCAAACAGCCATACTACGTCTGTATCTATATCACAGCGATAGTGAAAATTTTCCCATGCCATGTGCTTGTTAGATCGATCTCACGCAGCCTTGCGAGGCTTTGGGCTTTGGTCCTCCATGAGTTTGAGGAATTTCCGACATGAGATTTGCAGACTATAATGCTTGAGTTCCCTGGTGCCAGCCAGCCGGCCGGCAATTTGACTGATTCGGAAATTAGAATAGAATTAGTCACGAGCTATCTTGTTTTTTAGTTTTATAAGATAAATTTTTGCTTCTCTTACGAATGCCTTCCACTCCATGCGTAAATATTATGCTATTTTCATTCAGTATTCCCCTGAGAGCCGACCGGGATGCAGTCACTGCTAGTGTAGTTTTCAATGTGATAATGTGATATGTGCAGCACAAATAGACAGGGAGAGCTGTCTAATCGGGATTTATTGCACCTGCTGCGCTGTGAATGAACTCTTCTAATACAGTGAGTCAGATTTTCCTTATGTTTGGAGCATTCTTCGTTTTGGGAAAACCGGGACCAGGACAAAAAATACTCTATTGCCTCTATGGATTGCACTGCTGAATTGGATTGGATTTCTGGAGATTGCTGGCATCAAGGAGTGGTTTGGGACCGTTTCGGACCTTCGGACATTTCCGGATTTTTGGAAATTTTCGGACTTTCGGACAGTTTCGGGCCTACAGACAGCTTCCGGCCTCGGACAGTTTCGGGCCTTCGGACAGTTTCGGACTTTCGGACAGCTTCGGGCCTTCGGACAGTTTCGGACTTTCGAACAGATTCGGGCCTTCGGACAGTTTCGGACAGGTGTAAATTTTGGGAAAATACTTCGGGCCGGATCGGGCCGAAAAAATTGGGGGCCCGTCGGGCTTCGGGCCGGACTCGGGACTGGTCGGGCCGAGGTCGGGCCGGGCCGACGGAAATCCGAAAAATCCCATCTCTACTTTGGTCCTTTCCCTTGCTTGGTGCTAAACGAAGTTATAGAGCATACAACATCCAATTTACCTGTATTTGTGGCATTAATATCAGTTTTATCTATTTAGGTAAGGGCCCACAACACCAACAACAAGTTGGTTTAAGTTAAAGCACAATTATTTTCTCCGCAGACACTGATGTTTATTCGTGTTTTAATTGTTGTTACAGGAGTGAAACACCTTTTTGACATAAGGGTGTTGGGCTGTGGCGGGGGGGACTTCCAACACAATGCAACCTTCATGACGAGGAACAATTATAATCAAGACACTGGCGCGGACGACAATCTAGAGTGCACTTGCAAAGGCATTTACATACCCTGTGAGAACCTACATTTTCATCTCTGACTAAATGATGTTTGTTTTGAACAAAGCGAGTTAATCTAAAATATCAATGTAAATCATGCCGGAGAATAAATTTGGTTGAATTTTCTTCTCATCACTGTTTGCTGCCCCTACAGTTTCTCTGATTTTTAATCAACTGTGAACTCACCTTTTGAAATCACTGAGCCTACAAATTTTCCCAAACATTACTTTTGTAGTACTCGTTCTCAACTTGTTCTCCGGAAAGCCCTTTTCATGTATCCGTAAAGAAATCAAATGTTTCAGACCTCTGGCTTGTTCAAAGATGTTACTTGCTTTCTGACATATTTTTTGCTCAATGATTTCGTCGACTTGATTCTTTTGCTGCAGCATCGTGCGTCCACTTGCCTCGCTATGCCAGCTGCGGCTACATGCGATTCCGTAACCCGGTTTTCAAGGATACCGTCTACCACCTGATGACAAATGTGCAGAAGAAGGAAGCTCACATGCGTGCAATGAAGTACCTCGGCAGGGAGACGCGTCGTTGCCTATCGTGCGGAGAAGGACGCTTCGTGAATATACTCGGCAATCGGATGGAGGAGGTGATTACTGCGTTATTTCCATACTATATATCGTGAATTCAGCGTCGAGAGCGATATTCGTACAGCTAGCTTCAATTCCTTTAAAAAAATTTCCTCCGTGCATAGTTGCAGGGCCCTGTTGGTGGATCCCAGGTGAGAGGGGACTTTGGTGGTGACTCCTCCTATGGTTCCTAAAAATTGTATTAAGTTTTGGTATTTCAAACAATCCCCAATTTATAGAACATAGTTTATATAGTAAAATATAAACAGATGCCTTTAAAAACATAGCTCGTGTTTATGCTATCTTCAGTCTCTTATATTATCTGAAAGTCCTGAAACGCATAAATTTGATCAAAAAATAACCTTGAACTCAAAAAAAATCAGACTCAACCTCGAACTCAAAAAAAAAAAAAAACCTGTTTTGTACATCTTTCGGCACCCCCTCCGCTGTCTCAATAACAACGACTCAAATTCCGCCCCCCCCCCCCCCCCCCACACACCCCAAAAAAAGTAAAGTTTCGCCCCTGAGGGCCCCCCATACACACAGTTGCACAGGGCCCCCAAAACAGTAAATCCGGCACTGTTGGTATCTGAGGCTGTTCTTTTTACATCGCATCTCCAGCACTTCTCGTTTTAAATCTCGGGTGGCTTCGCCAATACTAAATCAGGGAACACTTTATATTTCTGATAGTTGGTACATCTTTAACATTTTTTTAACAAATTCTTAATTCTGATCCATGAAATCTGCTTTGAATGGGGTTCCAAGGGATGATCATTGATCACACCTACTATTGTAGACATGATGTAAGAAAAGAAAAATCGGAATAAAATCAAAAACAAATGATTCGTGAACATTTATAACATTTGATATTATATAAGTATTACCAAAGACAGGTTGAACCGAAGCTAGTATCAGGATCACAATTGCTACTGAGTTCAAGAGTAGTGAACAATTTGGGTTACATACCTACTCATGTGTGAATTAAGCTGACCTAAAGTGACGTGTTTTCTCTGGTTGCAGAAAAAGAAAACTGTGACAGCTGAGAACCGGTTGTTGAACCTGGAGTTGATGATGAAGATGCCATCGATTACTACGCGCGACCCCCAACCAACTTGGCTGCACCCGGACGGCATCGTTGGTGGTTCTGCCTTCCTCAAAATCACACGAGAGGTGGGTACAAATAAACTTTGCACCCTTTCATTTAATAAAATTAAAATTGAGCTGAATGAAATTGAATTTTAAGCTGCATTGCTATATAATAATGGGTTGATTCTGCAAAATTTAAAACTCTGGATAGTTAATGACATTGAGGTAATTCTCGGTAATGATAATTCAGTTGAAGATCACCAAATCTTAAGGGCTGTCACCAAGAAATTTGCCAACTACCTCTGACTTAAATCTTATAACAATCTTGACCTCAAGATAATTTCTTTATACTTTGTAGCTAGGGTGCATGCTACATTGGTGCCATAAATTAAATTTACATCTTTTTCAGGACATGTTCTTAGCCAAGTACTACAGGCCAACATCAGATGCCGAAAATCTATTTTCCCACACAAGCATTAGTAGAATAACGGATGACCCAAAAACAAGCACAAAGGAAAAGGCTCGTAAGTGGAATTGGCAGAAATTAGGCCTAGGTACTGTGGAAAACATAGAAATCGCAATCAGCTCAAATCTTTATATGTAGGAAGTTACTAGGAACAAGTGACTCACAAAGTTTTATTTCTGAACTGGTACCTGGACACAGAGACTGCTAAGAACCAGGTAAAAAAATACCTAGTAAAAATAAACAAAAAATAAATTGAGAATTTATTCAATTAATTGAAGCCTCCCATCAAACCCCTAACAGAAAATCCTTATTCTCTCTTAATCTTCTTTGAGCTCTAAAACACAAATAAAACGTTTTTAATTAGCAAAAAAAGTTTAGCAATGTTTCAAGGTCGCTGCGAGATTGCTTTGCAACGGAAATTAAAAAATACAAACTATTCGATTTTTGTTTTGTTCATAAGTGGCAAAAGTGGAAATATTTTTTTTTTACCTAGGATAGAAGGGAATATACCCGGTTACCTGAGTGTGATGGCAAATACAAAATTTTTGCAAAGAGACTTTGTTCCATTTCTATCTTAATTTTGAAATTAAATTTTCCAGGTCAAACCCTCTTCGTTTTGTCCAGAGACATTTCTGATACATCGTTGACGCACTCGTTCAAGGATGTGACTTTTTCGGATTGCGAGTGCTCGCTGATCCTGCAGACTCTGTACACGATGCTAGTGGAGCATTGTCGGCGTGCAGAAGAAATCCCCACCCTCTTGGATGCTCTGCTCGAGTTTGCCGGCGTGTGTGTCGCCAACTCTGACCTCACGCTGACCACGCAACTCATCGAAGAGGCACTCACTCTGCTAACGGTACCTACGCTATCTCGTCATCGTTTATATTCGCGTTTCACTTTGCAAACTCCTCTTTAATCACGTTGTGCGTTATTTGAATGATACTTGTTCTCTTTTTGTTTCGTATGTTGTACCAGAATTGATTTAGAGGGAAAAAACAGGAAAAACATTATAAAATAAAAATTTTGATTAAAAACTTAAAAAAACTTAAGAGTCTACATAGGTTGTAACCCGATACGATAATGGAAATCAAAATAATCTGTGGCAGTAATTATAAGAAGCCACGGATTAAAAACGCTGGCACAAATCTGCGACTCTTGCATAACCAAGATTAATAATCAAAATGAAAAAAATGTGCTTTTTCTCGATTTTCGTGATTTTAATGACACGGTTGGGTTCATCTTTGTCAGCAGATTGTATGATACTTTGAATCAAAGTTCTAGTGCACTTATTGATGATTCTGTGGCGCATTTCAATCAAGGAAAAGAATTTGTATGTGCGTCATGTTTTAAGCCGCTCTAATCTTACTCACGTAAAAACGAATGAATATTACCGAAAAAATCGATAATTTTCATCCGATTTTTTCATTTCAACATTGCATTAGATCTGCAAACAGAGACGAATCCAGTCATATCGAAAAAACCACATGAAACACGGAATTTTATGATTTACCTTTTTACTGACTTTTATATAACCATGTGTCGGGTTGTGCAAGCATAATCTCCAAGAGTGTTTTTATCGCTCATGCTGATAATGAGGCAGTAAAACTGGAAGTTATTTTTCACCAGGTCTAATCCGTGAAAGATTAGCTTTCTCGCACGGAAAATTTTGGTAGTGCAGAGGTCCACGTGGTTACTTTTCTCTGCCCCTAAAATGTTCCCTACATTTATGAAAAAAAATCAGTGGATAGTTGAAAAAATTTCTGACCCGCGATGTAAAGGCTCGTGTCGATCGGACGTTTACTTTGTTCACAAATAAATCTTGAATTTGGGACTTTTTGTGGGGTTTTTTTAAGCGAAAACACCACTTTTCTTTCTTCTCTGGTTGTTTTATTTTCCATCCGATCTTAATTAAAGTTTACTAGGCGGGTCGGAGTACTCTTCCTCTACACACTGATTTTTTTTCAAAAATATTGGGATCAAATTTAGGGGCAGGAAAAGTAATGGCGTGGACCTCTGCATTTTCGGCTTTTAAGCTGCCTTTAGCTGGCTCTTAAAACTTAAAATTTAAATACATTTTCCATGCTAAAACTAATGTTTAACATTTCTGGAAATTTTCGTCGAAACATATAAAATTTTTAGGCATCTGGCGTGCATTAATACCTACTTATTATTTCATTCGAAATGGATATTGCTGATAGTAATATGCTTAGAAAATTTGGAAGTAAGTTCCATACAGTGTGATTGAAATAAGCATTTGAGCTATGATTGCCACTTAAAAATAACATAAATGAATCCAAGAATGGATGCATCAAACTAATCATAGCCTATTCCATCTGATTTTCTTGGCAGAAATCGGCCCAAAACAAGAAAGATGAAAAGAAAGAAAATGAAAAAAGCATGATCCCAGGATGGAAGCACCCGTATTATATGGGACGCATCCATACCCTAATTGGCTACTCTCACTTGGCGCTGAGTCAGGTCGATTTTGCTTACAAGCGTCTGTATCTGGCTATGAAGGAGTTTGGAGAGCCGTTCCCTGTGACGGACTGTCCTGTCAGGTATCATACCCACTACAACAAGGCTAAGATGTCTTTCTTGCTGCGATACATGCCGCAATTGTACATAGGCCATCTCACTGGGTTCAAGGCAGCTGTTGCTGAAAACATGGCCAAGTGTCTATCGTTAATCTGCTTGGTATTCCAGGTAAGATATTTAGTAAATTTCACATTATTGTTTTTGCTGAAACTATAGTAATTCACTTTTTTTCTGAGCTTATGTGCTTGTTCAAAATTTTCTATTCACATTTTTTTGAATGGTGTTATAAAATAGATGAACAATCACTAATCACTAATCAGTAATCATATGAGGAATTAGTTATTACTTTAATTAAGACTAATGTCTTTTCCTAATTATAGCATGTTAGTTTCAGAAAACTATTAAACTAAGTATTGAATGCTAAGTCCCAATACTCAAACTTATCCCAACGTTTTGCTACGCTATGCTGCAGCTGCTTTATCAACGGTCTAAACTCGAGGAATTATTTAATTTCATTTGTTTGACAGAGTCACTTTCCTAAGAAATTAGAATAATAGCATAGATAATTGCAAGAAGACCCTCAAGCCTGGGAAGCCAGCCATGGCCATGAAAAGTTGAAGGCTACCAAAATTTGCAATTTTAATTTTATAAAAGGTTTATAGTTGAAGAGGCAAGAAAATACCTTCCAAAATTGACTCCTTTTCGGCATGACAAAATAAATTAAACTGAATTGATTAGAAGTTTGACATCCTTATGCTTGCAATTGCAATTGCAATTGCAAATTCTAAAAATTTCGAGTCAAAAATGGTGTACAAGCCCAAATGAAAGCGGACACTGACAGTGCACTGAATAATGTTGGATAGAGTGTTTTGCCATAATTTTATATGAAAAGCATTTGGGTGGTATCATATAGAATAGTCTATGGTATAAGTAGGTATTAATAATAATCAGTGTTATAATTTGACTGCTTAATTTGTTGGCAGATCAAACAGAATTGGTCGCTGGGATATTTGGCTGCTTCGTGGGGCCTTAACGTCTCATTGCATATCAAGGATAACTTCCTCGGACTTTGTAACGCCTTTACCGACATGATTTCCATTGCTGCACACTTCCCTGACGCCCACGCATCCAAGATGTTGGAGATTTCTGCACTGAGGGTTTGTATTTGAGCATAATTCGTAAATAGTAGTTAGTTCTCAATTTGTAGCTAAAGAAAACAAAAGTGATCTGCAGGTTTGACATTGAAAAAATTTCCAACGGCCCGAAAGTCCGGCCAGGTAAGATGTTTTTTCAACTAAATTAGGCCTCTGGCTTGGTCGTTGGTCGTCTGTTGTTGGGCTGTTGGAGCTACCTGCCTATTCGGACAGTTTCAGATCTATATATAATACTATGCGTGTGTGCGTAACTGGCGGATCTATTTATTTATTTTATAGCTAGCATTATACGGCTGCAGCAGTTATACATTGTTAAATCATATTTGTCAGTCTTTCTTAAAGAAACTCAGTTTCACATTGTTAAAATAAAATAAAGGTATCTGCTCATTTATCAGTCTTTAATTAATAATGAGAAACTCATCAATGCCCTAAAGTTCTTTTTGCAAAATTTTTGCTCCCTTGTAGTATACCCCTGACTAATAGGCTTAAGAAGCCCACTTATCTGCTAATGTCCAAATTTAACATATTTATGTAGTTATTTCAAACAAAAATACGATAATTTTTATAGATAAAAAACCAAGCAATATCATTTCGAATATCTGCAGATGTGCAGTCTCCCGACATGCGAGGATGCCAACAAATTGGAGGCGATCTCCAAGCTGTATTACGCAGTGTTCATTTCTCGGCTGTACCTTACCGAGATCATGAAAGCAAACGTTGTTGGACTCCAGTTGTTCCACATCACAATCAAAATGCAGAAAAATTTGGTTTCCGAGATGCTGGTGCCTGTTATCATACAGGTTTGGAACAATGTTAATACTTAGGTACTTACTATTTTATAATGCGCTGCACTGTCCTACATGGCCCTTATTTGTCAGCCTGGCCAGGGGGCAGGGGTCGATTTTACGACTTCAGCCCTGGGTGAAAAATGCCTTTGTAGGTACCTACTAATAGTACCCAACTACCAA
Source organism: Nemurella pictetii (assembly GCA_921293315.2). NCBI lineage: Eukaryota > Metazoa > Arthropoda > Insecta > Plecoptera > Nemouridae > Nemurella > Nemurella pictetii. Next base: position 4,893,146 of record OV121118.1, on the reverse strand, counting down.
TTATAACAGATAGGTACTTGAATGCCTATCAAGCAAAGTTGTCAGCTCACTTACTGCTGATTACTTCCAGTCCATAAATGTTGGACATTCAGAAGAAAATCCGTAATCGGGAGACACCCCAGACAACAAACTGATATCCTGGAGACATCCCCAGGACATCATTTAATGATATTACTGATATCCCCAGGACCTCCCAATCGTATCAGTATGACATCATTATGAGATCCTGCCAAGGCCCCAGTGTCCCACTTTTTTCATCTTAATGATATCATTATGACATCATTAAATGATATATTTAGGAGGTGTTTAGGAAGTGTTTAGGATATCATTAAATGAGGTGTTTAGGATGAGTTTTGGATATCATTAAATGAGGTGTTTAGGATGAGTTTTGGATATCATTAAATGAGGTGCTTAGGATGAGTTTTGGATATCATTAAATGAGGTGCTTAGGATGGGGTTTGGATATCATTAAATGAGGTGTTTAGGATGGATTTTGGATATCATTAAATGAGGTGTTTAGGATGGATTTTGGATATCATTAAATGAGGTGTTTAGGATGGATTTTGGATGAGGTGCTTTAGCACTGAGCAGAGTACAAAAACAGAGATCAAATGCAAATTAATAACAAAAAAAAATTGTTTATTAGAGCCATACACATTGAATAACATAGAACATTTCATGGAGTGAAATTGGTACAAGAAAATGAAGTTGATTTCAGTGAAACTCTAAGTGAAACAAACAATGGTTTGTATGAGAAGTAATTCCAACAAGACTGATTACAAATTTTTGTGTGAGAAGTAAGAACCATGCTTTGAAGCAGAAGGATTTGTTTTAGAATCGAATGTTTTCAATATGCGATGAATGGGTTACCTATAGTACGCGTCTTTTTAAAGTAAGCAACGCTACGTAGCGAGACAGCAACAGTCAACTTGGACGTATGTTAACAGCATAACCGAAGGTAGCGGCAAAGTTTACGGCATCACAGAGTTATAGTACCTTGTATTGAAAAGTGAGAAATGTTCGGTACCTTGAAAGCGGCAGTCAAGCGTTACTTACATCGGTGTATAAAAGTGAGCAATGCTCCGCAGCTGTACAGCAAGAGTCAACTGTTAGTCTGTTACTAATGTTAACAGCACAACAGAAGGTAGCAGCATTTTTTATGGCAACACAGAGTTGTAGTACTCGGCACTGAGAAGTGAGAAATGTTCACCGAAGGTAGCGGTAAAAACTAGTCTTGAATGCTTATACTTGGCAGGATGAAAAGCTTATGTTTGCACTGGATCTTGAAGCTGACCTCTGATAACAAACAGCGTATCCCAGGTTGCTGTTTGATGAATGTTGAAGCTAAAATAAACAGAAAAAATTATTTTTTGCCACATGAAATAGTGAAATTGAGAAGGTACTAGGTACTAACTTTGTCTGGTTCATATCTGTTCTGTTACTAATTGACCATTTAACATTATATTCTAGTCAGTTACTATGCTTCCAAATTGAAGCCAGTAGGTAACTTATTAAAAACAAAATTTCGAACAGCAAAAATGAATGACTAAACTTTACAATCAGAACTTACATTTTGATAATCGACGGAGAGTTTTGCTTGCCGGCTTACTCGCTGTGTGGCCACGTGTGAAGAAGCAGCCGCACATTCTTCCAATGGAACTTGCTCCTATTCTGCTGCTTCATGTTATCGATTTCCAGCTAAAATATAACAAAGATAGAATATCAACTGCAATCTAAGAATATTTGAAACAAATTGATGGAAGAAAATGTTTCACTCTTCTACTTCAATTGAAAACATATTTGCAATTTTAATCAACTTCAAACTAACAAAATCAACTATCAATTAATCTATCAACCATCGAATATCGATGATCTCGATTCAGAATATAAAATGACAGAATAATATTATGTAAAGATGATAAAGTTAACTTACCAGACTTTGTTTTGCAAAACATAACCAAGCATCTCCGTGTTGCCGATTTGTGATCACATTTTGAAGCAGCCCGAGTATGAACGCACCTTCTTTCGAGTAATACATAACAACAAAATCATATTTATGCTTAAGGCCTATCAAGCGGGGTATATGCGCCAAAAAAAATGCACTGCAACCGATTTTTTTAATGACATTTGTAATGGGTACAATTATGTAGCTGGCATGTTGGCTACACTGGGCGAGCCGGGCGGTCAGCAAGATGGCAGCAAGCCACCAGCATGGTGTGTGTGTATCGTAGATCTGTTTGTGAAATAAAACCAAACATTATATTGTTATAATACGTTCTTTGATTATAAACCTAAACCAAGTATTACATGGTGTCAGAAGTTATCGAACAAAACTCTGAAGAGAATCGAGGAGGGTACGCATCAAGAATTGTTGAATACCTAGGCGGCTGAAGCACGTCTCGAAACCAGAAACAACATGGCGCATTGCAGGAAGCTACCTGAGTTGGAATTCTCGGGCAACGTTGCGGAAAAATGGAAGCAGTGGAAGCAGAAGTTCGAACTGTTCATGAGGGCCTCAAAAGGATACAAGGAGGACGAAGAAGATCAGATCGCGATCTTGTTAAATGCAATCGGTGATGATGGATTAACCATCTTCAATACTTTTGAATTCGAAGGGGATAACAAAAAGAAGATCACCCACGTGTTAGCCGCGTTCGAAAATTACTGTGCGCCTAGAAAAAACCTTGTGTATGAACAGAGTGTGTTCTTTACGTGTTCACAAGAAGAAAACGAAACCGTAGATCACTTTCTCACAAGACTGAAGAGTCTAGCCAGTTCATGTGAGTTTGAGACTCAGCTAAAAAGGATGATAACCCTAAGGTTAGTACTGGGCGTGAATGACAAAGTTCTGAAGGAGAGGCTGTTGCGTGTTCCGGATTTAACGTTGGAAAAAGCAGCCGAATACTGTCGTGCGTCGGAGGCAAGCAAGATTCAGCTACAGGCTATGGAGGAGAAGGAAGTTACTCAAAAGGTTGAAGCCATACAGATCGCCGCTGCGATACAACATGAAGTGGACGAAATCAAGAGTGCGCCAAAACACAACCCGAAAGAATGGTGGCGCAAGGAAGACAACCCGAAGACTCCTAACACTGACTGGCGACGCAAGGAAGCTGAGTTTCCAAAGAGGGGAGCTAATGCCACTGGGGACGGATACAACTGTAAGAAATGCGGGTATCGTCACAAGCCGAGGCAGTGTCCTGCCTTCAACAAGAGCTGCGCTAGGTGCAACGGTCCGAATCACTTCGCCAAGATGTGCCAGCAGAAGCAGGTCCGAGAGTGTCAACTAGAGGAATCGTCATCGGAAGAAGATGAACACAACAGGGTCCAGTACGTAACCAGCATATCTGTAAAAGTGCCTGGCCTACAAGTCTGTTCTGTAAAGAAAAGTTACAAATTTCAGGCTCAATGGCTTGAGACTATTGATATTGAGGGACAGGCAGTTCAGTGCAAAATAGACACGGGTGCAGAAGTAAGCATTCTCCCGTCAACCTTGTTTGCAACCATTCCAGCAAATGCAAGGCTAATTCCCACTAAGGCAGTCCTAGTGGCTTTTGGGAACTCAAAAATATTCCCGAAGGGCAAAGCAATTTTGAGTTGTAAACGTAGTGACACTGAAAACCCCAATGTACAAATAGAATTTATGGTAACCGATGTTAAGACCATGCCAATGCTAGGGTTAGGTGACAGCCAAAGGCTGGGGTTCGTTCCTCTCAATCTACCAATATCAGTATTAACTAGGGCTAAGAAAAGGTCAAAATCTGAAGTGTTACAGACGTACAAGGATGTGTTCACTGGGTTAGGATGCATGCCGGGTACTCATAAGATTGTACTACACCCTGATCACGCACCTGTAATACACCCAAGTAGGAGAATTCCCCTGTCATTGCAAGACAAATTGAAATCTACAATAGAAAATCTTGTAACTCAAGGGATTGTGGAAAAAGTGGTAAAACCAACAGACTGGTCGAGTAACCTTGTTATTGTCGAAAAAAGCAATGGGTCGCTTCGATTATGCTTAGATCCCAAAGACCTTAACATGGCTATCAAAAGGCAGCATTACCCCATTCCGACAGCTGAGGAAGTTATTGCAAGCTTAAGTGACATGGAGCACTTTTCAATTGTAGACATGAAAGAAGGGTTTTGGCAAGTGCAGCTGGATGAAGCCAGTTCGGACCTATGTACCTTCAACACGCCTATGGGTAGGTTTAGATTTAGGCGACTTCCATATGGAATAAAGTCCGCCCCTGAAGTCTTTCAGCAATTGAATTCTGAAAATTTTAGTGACATTCCCGGTGTTCAGATTATATTTGATGATATTATTGTAGCAGGGAAGACAGAGCTGGAACATGACAGGGCGCTGACAGCGGTGCTAGAACGTGCTAGGGAGCGGAACATTAAGTTCAATCCGGACAAGTTCCAATATGACATCAAGGAGGTTCGATACATGGGTCATGTACTATCGGGAAAAGGTGTGCACCCAGATGAGCAAAGGATCAAAGCGATAGTGGCCATGCCTGCCCCAACAAATGTCAAGCAAGTTAGAACGTTCATGGGCATGGTCAACTTTGTGGGAAAATTCATTCCACGGCTATCAGCAATTTCAGAGCCACTGAGAGACCTACTAAAAGCTGACAGTGACTGGCAGTGGGAACATGAACAGCAGAAAGCTTTTCAGGAGATTAAGGACAAGCTATGCTCTGCACCGGTCCTTGCATTCTTCAACAGCAAGGAGGAGACTGTACTGCAGGTAGATGCTTCGAAGGGGGGATTAGGAGCCTGTTTGATGCAGGCAGGCAGACCAATAGCATACGCTTCAAGGAGCCTAACAGATACCGAAAGAGAGAGCTATGCCCAAATAGAAAAGGAACTGTTAGCCATTGTATTTGGGGTAGAAAAATTCCACTACTACATTTACGGGAGAAAGACGGTCATTCAGTCAGACCATAAACCCCTTCTGTCCATCATGACTAAGTATGTAAACAAGGTATCGCCCCGCCTCCAAAGAATGCAACTCAAACTTATGAAATATGACTTGCAGATAGTCCACATGCCGGGGAGTAAGATGTACATGGCGGATACCCTCTCCAGAGCGTATCTTCCAGAGACGGGTGACGTCGATCCGGATCTAGAAGTAACCGTGCATCTCGTCTCAAAGTACCTGCCCCTATCAGAATCATTAAGAGCAGAACTCAAATTGGCTACCAGGAATGACGAGCCCGCTCAGGTACTCATCAGTCTTCACGAGAAGGGATGGCCCAAGTACCCAAATCAAGTCCCAAAATGCGTTTCCTATTACTGGAAGCATCAGCAGGACATATCTGTTTGCGACAGTTTAGTCTTTATACAAGATCGCCTTCTCGTTCCAAAGTCCCTCAGAGCTTCGATGTTGGCACTTGTTCATGAAGGGCACTGGGGAGAAGACAGGACAAAGAACAGGGCTAGACAGGTCTTATTTTGGCCAAAAATGACCAGTGAAATAGAGCAATATGTCAAACAATGTAAAACATGCGAAAAGTTTCGAAAGAGAAATACCAAGGAGCCCCTCATGCCTCATCCGATACCAGATCGGCCATGGGAAAACATCGCAGCAGACATAATGGAGTACAAAGGCGATGACTTCCTAGTTATCAAAGATTACTTTTCTAAGTGGGTGGAAATTATACAGATCTCAAGGAAGACAGCAGGAGAGCTTATTCAAAAATTTAAATCTATCTTTTCTAAATTTGGCATCCCGGACAAACTGGTCTCCGACAACATGCCATTCGCGAGCATAGAATTTAGAAACTTTGCAAAGGCATGGGGATTTGAGACAGTTACTTCTAGTCCTCGTTTTCCCCAATCAAACGGGATGGCAGAAAATGGGGTGAAATTGGCCAAAACCATGCTCAAGAAAGCATATCATCACCAGGCAGATATCTACATTCTGCTTCTAGAATATCGCAATACTCCAGTGACCGGATTAGACCTATCACCAGCACAGCTTCTTCAAAGTAGGCGGCTTAAGTCAAAGGTCCCTACCACAGCCCCACTTCTTCTGCCCCAGGTGTGCTCTGATGTAAAAGAGAAACTAGTGTACCTTCAAGATAGGCAAAAGTCATTCTTTGACAGAAATTCAAAAGCCTTGCCACCATTAGTCATTGGGGACCCAGTGATTCTGAGACAAGGAAGGGAATGGGTGCCAGCCACAGTAGAAAATGAAAGCTCCCATCCCAGGTCATATTTGGTCAAAACAGGAGAAGGCTCCGTTTTTAGAAGGAACAGGCGTGACTTATGTAAGTCGGCGAACAGATGTGAAGCAAAGGAGTGGGAACTGGCCTGGAAGGAACAGCTGGTACCAAAGGAGCCTAGGGTTGAGCCAGATTTAACTGAAGATGTAACTGAGCCCAGGGTTGAGCCAAATTTAATTGAGACCAGGGTGGGGCCAGACGTAATGAGAGCGGCGGAGAGGAATGTTAACGAGCCAGCTGATTCAAGTAGAAGGTCATCTAGGATTAGACGACAACCTGAGAAATTCAGAGACTTTGTGTTATCATAGATTACATTTAATTGTACTCTTTTGTATTATCATATTATCATAATCTTTTGTACTCTTTTGTATTATCATATTATCATAATCTTTTGTATTTATCAACGTGTGTCTAAGATGTGTATAGACGACCACTTGAGAAATTCAGAGACTTTGTGTTATCATAAATAGTATTATGTTTGTATTATCATAAGTGTGTATCTAGGATTAGATGTCATGGGAATGTGTATTACTTGACTGCCTGTATTCCGGGGATCAGAAACTGGTGAAATCAGGGGGAAGATGTAATGGGTACAATTATGTAGCTGGCATGTTGGCTACACTGGGCGAGCCGGGCGGTCAGCAAGATGGCAGCAAGCCACCAGCATGGTGTGTGTGTATCGTAGATCTGTTTGTGAAATAAAACCAAACATTATATTGTTATAATACGTTCTTTGATTATAAACCTAAACCAAGTATTACAACATTTACATTAAGTAGTTGATTTCGCACCTGGGAAAAATATGTTACTTTTCGGAAAATACCGGGAAATTGGCGAAAAACTCAAAAGTGTATGTTTCACGGCCTACCTGTTCATCATGAAAAGTCGTAAGGGCTAAAGTGTCTAGTATTTTTTTTTAGGCGTGGGAAGTTTGTATTGAGCCATTGGCACCTTTTTATTTTTGATCCTTACGCCCCTTTCGAAGATGTAATTTTTTTTATCATGTCCAATATTTCACCAAAAAAACGTCTTTCTTTCGCTGGCTGTCACAAGCAGACGGTTTAAGCTATAAACAAAATAAACCCACCACCGGATAGTTTGAAGCGAGCCGAATCCAACCATATAGGTAACGTGCTTCTCTGACAAAGGATGTGTCCTGTGAAGAGGTAGAAAACGAGGGCTGCACGAGGGAAACTTTTGCGCCTAAATCTGAACGTTTCGTCCAAGCAGTACTTCTTATCACCTCAAATTGCATATTACTTAGGCGTTGAAACAGTCCAGTTCGTGGTCTGGAAACACTTCTTTCACGTAACCTTGGTGCCGTTCACACGCTCGCTGTCTATAATCCTCAGGCGTGCTCAGGCTTAGGTCTTGAAAAAAACATCTGTAACTCACAACAGCTTATGATAACGAATTGAACTGAATTCCTCTCGCAGTTGCTAAAACATACTTGTTACACCTCATATCTAAATGCAATTGGGTGTGCATCGGGTGCAATCTGCATGCAGTTAGGTCTTCCGAGACACGCTCTGCATCTGTTTTAGCGGTTTGTTTATACTGCGGTATCTTGGCTGTAAAAGTTACGAAAGTGCACAAGCTCACTAGTTCAATTAGTTACAATTAGTTTACATGAAATGAAATGTTGATTTCAACTCATTCCGTTCGAAGATTCCATCATACAACGACATGAAGCGAAAAATACATGCACATTGAGTAAATGCTACATAAACCAAACGATTTGTAATACATAGTTAGCGATATATTTTGACAAAAACTACCTGGCTAAAAAGTTCGTTCAAAAGGCATAAGAGCATGTTTGCCTTGGCACCTTTAATGATTTACTGCTAATAAACGAAATCAATCGAATTAATCGACCTTCCATTTATATCGAACATTTCAATCCCGGATTATAGCCCCAAGCGCGCAAAGAATATACAGGCAGGATAGCTACGACAAGAAACGTCTCGTTTCGCATGTTCGGTGATGTTTAAAAATTGAAAAGAAGTAGGTAAGCTAGAAATTCGATTCAAATTGATTCGAAATCTATATCAAATCACGAGTCCACTCCTGTCAATACTTCTCACAAAAATTGATTTCCGTGGTTTTATCCTGTCGATGTGAGATGTCTCGAGTATTAGGTGACTCATAAAAGTAAGCAATTTTAATTATGCTCGGCAACTATAAATATAATCTCTCAGCTCTTTGGCAAGGCGATAATAATCCTCTGTCGAAATGTGGGATGGGGAGTTGACAAAATAGTATTTTGTGGCATGTTCAATTATGTTTCAATCGTTCTAATAACGTTAGAACTTCGATTCAAATTGATTCGAAATCTGTTTCAAATTACGAGTTCAATAGTGTCAATAAAAATCCCATATTTCCATTTCAGTGGTAATTCGCTATGACATGTGTCTTGTTTTCATTTTATTCATGCAATCTAATACCATAGGGTATGTAAGGCTAATACCCTAGTAGACCAAAACATACAAGGCCGTTTAGTTTGTTGATATCTTGAGCTCAGACACACATGCCAGCAGGAGAGAACCCGACCCTCACCCCACAGAGCTAGTGGATGCTTATCGTGAATATACACTTGCAAGTGCTGAGGCGAGTAAGTGGCCGCTTGAATCCCGTTAAATTCACGTGAGTACTAAAGATTCAATCCACAAACATCGAAATTAGCAAGTTCTAACAACGGTTGGCGGTTGACGGCGTCATGCGGGAAGAAGTGGCAAAGCGCTAGGGTCGACCAGTCAGGACATGTCAGATTTGAAATTGGTCATTTCGGCGCACATTTCAAATAGCGCATTCCTTCAATTCGATAAGAACAAGAACCAAATTTGGTTAGTTAAGCTCAAACTCACGCACGTACATGCTATCTTTCACATTTTAAAGAACCAAATGCAATATTTTTTGAGGTACGATTTCGATTCAAAAACATTTCATCAAGATTCGTTCTGCTCAAACATATGGGGGTGCTTTCTATGCAGCTACCTACGTTTAGTATTGTTTGTTCGAATGTCTTATCAAAACATTTCTACTGGCTGGAAAAAGCTGGAAATGAAAAACTTGCAGTCTCAGAGCATGGGTAATCCGATTCTGAGGTCAAAAATTTTCAAATTCAAGCATTTGTCTAGATTCTGATTTTCTGACTCATTTAAGGACATCCCCACGACATCCCTAAGATATCATTAAATGATGTGCAAGAACACACATCATTAAAATTGTTGTCAAAATGATACCATTAGGAAATCAGTAACTGAACCAAGTTTTATACAATTTTCTGAATCATTTAACGACATCCCTGCGACATCGCGAAGATATCATTGAATGATGTGCAAGAACACACATCATTAAATGTTGTCAAAATGATACCATTAGGACATCAGTTACTGAGCCAAGTCTTATACATTTTTCTGAATCATTTAAGGACATCCCCACGACATCCCCAAGATATCATTAAATGATGTGCAAGAACACACATCATTAAATGTTGTAAAAATGATGCCATTAGGACATCAGTTACTGAACCAAGTTTTATACAATATTATGAATCATTTAACGATATCCCTGCGACATCCCTAAGATATCATTAAATGATGTGCAAGAACACACATCATTAAATGTTGTCAAAATGATGCCATTAGGACATCAGTTACTGAACCAAGTTCTATACAATATTATGAATTATTTAACGACATCCCTGCGACATCCCCAAGATATCATTAAATGATGTGCAAGAACACACATCATTAAATGTTGTCAAAATGATGCCATTAGGACATCAGTAACTGAACCAAGTTTTATACAATTTTCTGAATCATTTAAGGACATCCCCACGACATCCCCAAGATATCAGTAAATGATGTGCAAGAACACACATCAGTAAATGTTGTCAAAATGATGTCGCCAGGATATCATTATCATTAATGATGCGTTTAGGAGGTCTTAAGGATATCAGTGTGTTGTCTGGGACCCTTCTCGGTTGCTATTCTTGCTCGCCCCCTAAGGGAAATTTTCTTGTGTTGTCACCGGTTTGAGTCGAGTTGCAGGATTTTGCTACATTTGCTTTGCTCATCAATTATGAGGATATGATGATCAGGGAATTGTAAAGCCTTAATTCTAGTTTATTTAATTAATAGAGACTTCATTAATTTCCAGGTATTGTTGTTTGAGCGTCGAGTGGGCGAAGCTGTGCTTCTTCTACACACTCTAGAACTGACAGCACGGGGAGATTTGGATAAGAGTAGTTTTGCGTGGTATTACGCCCTTGGGCTGACTGTGCAGTTTGATACAGGCTTCACTGTGGTTAATATGGATCAGGTGGAGGCGTTCCTACTTGAAGAAGGAGATGAGCTCAAATCTGTCAAAACATATTATGCCAAGAAAAAGTTCCTTGTCAATGCCTGGTTATGGTAACTATACCTTTAAGTTTTCAGTTCAGATTTCAGTTTAAACATCCATTTAACAGTTATATTTAAGTCGGGGGATCGTGACCCCCGTCTTTCACATTTCCGTTGCAAAGCAAGAACCAACTGTGCTACTCGGCCACTCATGTTGGGGTGTCCCCATTTTGCCCATGGGTTAAACAAAAGATCAATCTGTTCTCTAGGATAAGGATATGTCTAATTGAATAAGTCTGTAGAATTTAGTTAACTCGCTCCACGAAATCGGGCGATAAAGTGTTGATCTGTGAATATTATTTTTGGGTGTTGATAGGTGTGTGAGGACTGCTGAATGGGAGGCTGCCGATTTTTGGTCCCCGCTAGCGCAACAATTCCACAGGGATTACACAAATAATACGATAACAAACGTTTACTGTGCCAACAATGTGCTAGAAGGCTTACTCATCATGGTCGTCGTAAGGGTGGACATGCGGGACATTAAGTCTGTGGCTGAACGGTTCAAGCAAATAAAAGATTTAATGAAGAAGATTGAAAAAACAACCAAGAAATGCAAATTGATGCTGCCTCGGTAAGTGTAACTATTGACTGGTAACTGGTAACCTTTGGTGGTACCTATTTAATTTTGCTTACTAAAGCCCCATTAAAGCCCCTTTTACACGGTCATCATTTTTCGTCAAACCCCTGCAGTCCGTAATAAACAATGTACAAGATTTTGTTTGACGGATTTTTTGGAGAATTTGAAGACCTTTTACACGGCACAATAATCATTGTATGGAAAACAACTGAGCTTGATTATTTATCTACTTTCATGAGAAGTCAGATGTGGTTGGGAATTCGATGTCATATCTTAATGATAAACTTGGGATAAACTTAAAAAATAATGATATCGGCGACAGTGATGCCGAAGATATTAAGATAAGTTAAAATACTGTTCAAATAATTTAAAATACAGACGTCACACAATCTCTGATCTCTGATTGGATGCATTCCATACAAGATGTGATGGAAATAGAGCCTAGGACATCCGAAAAAACTATGGGGAAGTCTGCCATACAAGGCTTTCGTGTGACGGACTGCCATACAATGGACTGTTAACACAATCATAGGCGGTTGTATACAAGACTGCTGTACAAGGTTTTGACAAAACATATGGCCGAGTAAAAGGGGCTTTGAGTTGTTTTGTAGTTTGTACAATAATTTCAAGTTCTTAAAATTCTTCAAAACTTGATTGATTACAAATATCTTCTTGCATTAACTAGTACACGCACTGTACCTTTGGGTCGATTTCACAACTTCATTGGAGGAATTTATTTTGTTCTTAAAATTTCATGATTTTTCAAAATAAATTGTATTATATTCCCATATCACGAAAAGCTAACAAAGTAGCACGTGCCAAGTATCATGGGGTGTAATAGTCACTACCGCCATAGTCCTTATAAGGACTCAAATCAATATTTGAGACAAGGGAAGTATTTAGATCGGAATCGTGTGGGTAAGTTCTTTGGGGCGTAGTCCGATAAAGCAGAAACTCTCTCTTAAATTGGCTTAATAATAATTCGTAAAAATACAATGATATATCGAATTTAGCTTACATATGGATACTGCAGAAGATGGTTTATACTTAACAAATATTAAAATAGAACTGGTGCACTTTAGAAGGATTTGACGATGTAACGTAGACTGAAAAACAGAACTTTTCACTTGCAAATCGAGATTGGTGGGTTTCATAGCTGCGAAAGAGCCGTAGCAACAGCAAGACGCCGAAATCCAAAAATATAAAAGTACCGAGATCTAGGATACAAGTAAACAGATTGCACTCTAAGCTTCCTCTCTGGTTTCTACTGAATTAGAGGACTACTTATATGGGTCATTCTATTCAAATGTGTATTATTGAGTTCCAAAAATTTCAGTTAATAAACATTGAAAAAAATATATATATAACATTGGTTGTTTGTGATACATGAAACCATGTGGTAATGTTTGATTCTTAGTCCCAGACTTTTGCATTTGAAATTTTTGAATGACAGGAAAATGATTTGTTTAGTAAATATGTGAACATTAAAAGCAGAGCACCGCGATTTTTACAGGATATTATTTATTTATCGATAATTGTTACTACATTAAAGTGTTGCTATATAGTTTGATTGTATCGATATTGATTTATGATAGATTGATTTTTATTTATTATGATGCTATAATACTAATACTGATTACATAACTTGGGAAAGTGAACTGCCCAGCTCTTTTCCCGCACGAATTACTGGTGGCAAAACTGTTAATTGACAATATCTTATCAAATGGATAAATCAAAATGTCAGATATTGTTGGCCACTTATATGCACTTCCATTCGAAGCACCGGAATGCACCGACTGCACCTCGGAGGAATACTTGCAGCAGAAATTTTCACTGAAATATGTGAAACTATATTTCACAAGATTTCAAGCTAGATTTCAGTTCATTCATTGAACTGTATTGGTGTCTAATATTTGCCGTGAACCATTCATTTTGGCATAATCTTTTCAATTTCGGTGACAATGTCACCAACGGTGCATTGTATGGCATATTTTTTAGTTATTTGCTCGGAGATATCTTTCCCATGGTTAGGTATCCCACAGAATATACAGAAGCTCTACCATAGAGTAAATAATTGGCTCTACCTTGAGGGAGATTTGCTTCGCCGCGACATGGTCATCATCAAAAATTCCGATTAGTTCCGTGCTCGGGTACAGAGAGGGCGCTGTTTTTTTGCTCTGATTTCGACTTCCTCGTCCCTTACGTCAGACCGTCCCCCTCGTGAAGTCCACCCGCGCGTCACACACGCGAAAATAGCGAATGAGGGAGGGTAAACCGAAATGACCTTCAAAGGCTCTAGGTAGCCATTTGTATTTATTTTGGCTACTGACAAGTTACATAGTAATTGTATGGGCCTTAAAAATTAATGATAAAAAATAAGATAATAGTGATAATAGTAAATATTAATAACAATAGTAATACAAGTGAATATTTTCTAGTGACTATAAAACTCATGAACCATCCGTTGAACTGGGTTGGTATGGTAATAAGTGATGCTAGGGATGTTAGTCTTTATAGTTTCTTCGAGGGGTATTTTATACAATTGATCGTAGATATGTAGTGTTTTCCTGGAAGTATTCCTCAAGTTGGTAATATGGGTTGGTTGTGAGGAAGTTTTTGAGGCTACTGTCAACGGAGCTACGTTTTGGGGAGTCTTTGATGTGAGGAGGGAGGTGGTTGTAGATTTTGGCGCAGATGAGTAGGGGGCTGTGGGTGAAGAGTGTGGTGTTGTGGGGGATGGTACGGACTGCCTTGCTGCCCCTGGTGGCATAAGTGTGAATAGAGGAGTTCAGGGGAAGAGTTGCAGGTTGGGATCTTACAAGGGTGCTGGCTATTTGGATGATGGTACAGGTGAGGGTTAGGATTTTGTGTGTTATGAATTGAGGTCTGCAAGTTTTGCGACGGGAGATACCTGCGATGATGCGCACTGCCTGCTTTTGCATTTTAAATATTCGTTGTGCATGGGGTGATGTTCCCCAGAAGAGGAGGCCATAGGAGAGGTGGGAGTGGAGATGGGCATGGTACACAAGTTTTAAGGAGTGGGTGTTTGTAATTGGTTTTAATCTGCGGAGAAGGAAGCAGCTGCTTTTGATTTTATTGAGGGTTGTTTGAATGTGGTGGGACCAGTCTAGGTTGGGGGCAATGTAAATTCCAAGGAATTTTGTGGAAGCAGTGCTGGGAATTATCTTGTCGTTTATTCGAATGAGTGGAGAGGAGTCAGGGGTGTTGTTTTTAGAGTGGAAATGGAAGTAGTGGGATTTGGAGGACTGAATGGCTGCCTGTTGTGGAGGCAGTAGGAGGATATGATAGATGTTTGCTCGTTGACCGTTCGGGTGAGGGAAGAAATTGATTGGGATTTGGGGCAGGTTAGGAGGTGGTTGGTATAATCTGCAACTTGGAAGAGTTGCCCCTTTCCTCTATGGCTCTAGCAAGCTGGCAAAGGTTCCCACACCGATCTCTCTCATTCCTCTGTCTCGCTCTCTCCCTATAATCCCTTTCTGCGACAATTTGTGACCAAATGTAACCCTTGTTACAATAACACCATGAAGCGAAGTTAGTAAAATGTTCATGTATACCAAGGTATCAAGTTATATGTTCTTTGAGGAGGGGCATTTCTTTAGTTTTCCAAGAGTTTTAAATTGTTTACAATTACATCTATATTATCTACATGTGATCTCTCCGTTTGTTTTAGGTACTTGCACATGAAAGCGTACTATCACCAGATCCGTTACCACGACATGTCAGGAATGCATATTCTGGCACATGGCAAAAAGCTGGCAAAAAAGAATGGAAATATAATGGAGTTGTTGTGGATGGAGCACAGCGAGAAGGTTAGTGATCTTGATTTCATTTTCATCTCACTCCAAACAAGCACTACAGACATGTTTACAACTGGTACATTTATATTAGCGCAATTGGGTTGGCTGTCAGCCAGGGATGCAAATGTAATTTAGCAATTTATTATTTTGTTGCACGGGCTGAAAGTGGATGTGGGATGTCAAGAGATTATTGTGGGACATGTGCATTTTTTGATGTAATAGTGTTTTTATTGAGTGTTGTCTGCATAATTTTTGGTCCTTTCCATCTGCAATTTTTCAGGCTTGGAAAGGTATCCTTCCTCCATTTATGAAGGATATGTGGCTTGAGCGATGTGAGCCTGAGAAGACTATTAATTGGGTCGGCTCTGAAAACAATGAAGATCTCAAAATATCACCGTACTCGCTGCCTCTGCCAAAGTATAGCAATAAAGTTTAAGTTTGTGGTTGATGTAGGTAGGTAGTTCAAATGATTTATTATTCCTTTAGTAGGTAGGCTACCTTGGGCCTTGTAAGAGGCCCTTGTGAATAAATTAAAATGTATGTTTTTACTATATTATATAATTTTGCCAATTCAGGGCGACTAGTGCAGGGATAATTCGTTATTTATTAACACTAGGCTATGCGAACACTCATATAATCGTGTTGTGGATGAGCGTAATATTTACGCTCACCCTCAACGCAATTATATTGCGTGTGCGCATAGCCTAGAGGCTTTTATGATCAATTTAACATGTCCAGTGATAATTTAGCTGCTCTCTCAATGACATTCGTTACCTGAAAATTTCATGATGTAGACTGGAGAATGTACGGTTCTGCTCTGATAAGATGCGTTTGTGGTCCTGATAAGGACCCCGACGATTGTCGACGTTTCGTCCACGTTGGCGCGGACATCTTCAGGACACCTGAAGATCCTGAAGATGTCCGCGCCAACCTGGACGAAACGTCGACAATCGTCGGGGTCCTTATCAGGACCACAAACGCATCTTATCAGAGCAGAACCGTACATTCTCCAGTCCACCAAACACGGCTCTGAACCACTCCGCATTTCTTTCATGATGTAGTCGTCTTGAAATTATTTTAATATTTAAAAACGAAAAAAATCGATTTAAAGAAAAACTATTCAATTGATTTGGTTCAAATTAACACAGTATCTTCTTCTTACGACTTTTTATGCACACTGTAAATTTTGTGAACATCGGTTGCAGATAAAGTTTCTTTAGTTGCAAAAAACTGAAAAAACGCTAAAAAATCGCAAAAAATCGTCATAAAAGCGCCATTTTCAAGAAAAGTACTTAACATACAACAATGAAATTTTTACACAAACATTAAATCGTAAGGGTCAACATTTCCTGAAAGTTTCGTCAAATTATATTCAGAAGTTTGGCCTCTAGAGTGCAAAACGTGTTTTGGAAAAACTGAAAATTTTCGTAAAAACTTAATAACATAAAATTTACTCGCCCGATTTGCTTCAAAAACGTGGCAAATCTAAGTTCAGAAAAAACGATGGTCCATGTAAATTTTCATCAAAATCCGTTTTGGCGTTTGGCCTGTAGAGCGCGAACAAACACAAAAAAAAAAAACATTCCGGATTTTTTTAGCAGTAAAGTGTAATTGAAGATTTCGCTTCACTCGCTACGCTCGTTACGCTCATCAATTAACCGTTGAGGAACTCAAAACGGTATGTACAAAAAACATGAGTTTTGATGATTGTATAAAGTTAAAAAATAATGAGGCGTGATTAAAAGGGACCTTATTTGAAATAGCTTTGAAAATGTGAGATCCAATATTTTTTACAAAATATATAAAAACTCTTCGATACACAAACTCTTGCAGCAATTTTTTGCTAACTAAATGTAAAAAATAATCAATTGATTTTGTTTTTTTTATCAATCAAAGAGCGTAAATAAAAATTGGAATATTATTTCGTTCAAGTAGTTATTTAGAAATTTTCTTTTATTGGGAAGAAATGTATTTAGCGGGAAATGGAAGTTTAAGACGGTTATAAATGTTTTATATTTTGCTAGGATTGAATGAGGACTTGGCAGAAGTATTAGACAGCGGTGGAAGAGTTGACGCTTTATTCCTAGACTTTGAAAAAGCCCTTGTTAAAGTTGATCATGAGAAACTGATGGAGAAGTTATGGGAGAGATTGGGGAACCTAGAAGTTGTTAATTGGATTGGAGATTTTTTAAGCAATAGAGTACAAAGGGTAAAAGTAGAAGGAATAGAATCAGAAGATGTTAAGGTTACGTCGGGTGTGCCTCAGGGGAGTGAACTTGGACCGTTCTGTTCGACATTTTCATCGATGACACAAGTAAAATGATTAAATCAAATATTAGACTGTTTGCTGATGATAGTGTAATATACAGGGAGATAAGAGACGAAAAAGATTGGGAGATTCTGCAAAAGGACATAGATGAGGTTTACACATGGATTAAAATTTAAAAATAATGGAATGGGTTTAATTTAAATGTCGGAAAATGTAAAGTAGTCTGTTTTGGAAGAGGTTCCCAAGGTGTAAAAAGAGGTTATAGTGTAGGAGGGGAGAATTTCGAGGAAGTGAAAAACTACAAATATTTGGGAGTAATATTTCGTGAAGATTTGAGATTGAAAAATCAGGTTGATTTTGTTGTGCAAAAGGGAATAAAGAGTATCAATTTTGTAATGCGGCAATTGAAAGGAATGAGTAAGGAAATAAAAGAAAATGCATATAAATCTCTGGTCAGACCAATAGTGGAGTATGGATCGTCAGTGTGGGATCCATACAGAAAGGAAGAAATAAAAGAAATAGAAAAAGTCCAGAGACTGGCTGCTAGAAGAGTTACAGGAAGAATGAAAAGACAAAGACTAGAAATAAACAAAAAGGGGGAAGTGTATAAAGTACTGGAAAGACCATCCGAAATGGTTAGAGATTTAAAATGGGACTCATTGGAAAACAGAAGAAAAAATGACAGACTGACAAACTTTTTTAGAGCTCTAAGAGGTAACGGGGGTTGGAGAGAGCTGAACATGAAGATTGAACTGGACAGAAGGAAATATGACTGAAGAAGGCATCATTCAAGAAAGGCATTGGTGAAAGGTGCAAGAAAAGATGTGGGGAAGTGGACATTTCTTACGAGAACGGCAAAGGAATGGAATGAACTGGAAGAGATTATTGTAAAAGGAGACCATTTAGATTTAAATAAATTTAAAGAAAAATAAGCAATTAAGATAAATTGAAATGTATTGGAAAAAAAAAGACTGCCACCTGCTTTGTGCAATTTGCAGTAAATAAATAAATAAATAAATAAATAAATATTGACTTTAAATGCTTATAAAAGTTTATTAGGTATGTTTTTGAATGAAAACAAAGGACTTGCAATAAAATATCTTTCCTTAACGTTACATCCAAGTTCCAGAATCATAACTTCCTTCAGCCAATGAACACAAATCAGTTAATCAAACACTTAATTTTTTAAATGATTGATAAGCGTAACGAGCGTAGCGAGTGAAGCGAAATCTTCAATTTCACTTTACTGCTAAAAAAATCCGGAATGTTGTTGTTGTTTTTTTTTTTTTTTTTTTTTGTGTTTGTTCGCACGATTCCGGCCAAACGCCGAAACGGATTTTGATAAAAATTTTGGTGGACCTTCGTTTTCTCTGAACTTAGATCTGCCACGTTTTTGAAGCAATTCGGACTAGTAAATTTTATGTTATTAAGTTTTTACGAAATTTTTCAGTTTTTCCAAAACACGTTTTGCACTCTGGAGGCCAAGAATCTGAATATAATGTGACGAAACTTTCCAGATATGTTGACCCTCACGATTTAATGTTTGTTTACAAATTTCATTGTTGTACGTTTAGAAATTTTCTTGATAATATCACTTTTATGTCACTTTTTAAGCGTTTCTGCAGTTTTTTGCAACTAAAGCAACTTTATCTTCAGCCGATTTTAACGAAATTTACTGTGTGCATTAAAGATCGTAAAAAGAAGATACGTGTTAATTTCGAGCAAATCAATTGATTAGTTTTTCTTGAAATCGATTTTTACGTTTTGAAATATTCAGATAATTTCATCATGAAATTTCCAGGAAACGAATGTCATTGAAAAAGCTGCTTAATTAACACCGAACATTATAAATTGATCATAAAAGCCTCTAGGCTATGCGCACGCGCAATATAATCGCGTTGTGAGTGAGCGTAAATATTACGCTCATCCACAACACGATTATATGAGTGTTCGCATAGCCTGGTATTCTAGAATTTAGCAAAATTTCCCTAAAGCATAAATGTTCATTCATGTTTCTGTTTCTTTCTTCATAGAGCCCAACAACTCAACTTCACAGTCGGTTGTGTAGTGTAGTATAACGGTAGTTAATACTAGTGTAACGTATACCTCATTAACGCAACATCCGGGCAATATGTGCAATATGTGAACAGCGATCGCTACAAAAGAAAACACCGTCTTACGCAATAAAAAAAGGAGTTTGAGACAGGGTTTCAAGCCAGCTCTAGACCCCTCATCGGCAGATGAAGTCGGAAGATCTAGATCCAGATCTCGTCGTAATCAAGGAATCGATTAATTAGTCACGTCGATAGATTTGCTTTATTACGCTTCAAGCTGGCAGACAAGTGACGTAACTAGTGAACGCATGCTGACTGCTGTTTGCTTATTTCTAATTGCCGGCGGCCAAAGGTTCACACCTGTGGTGGGCGTTACACATGCTTTTGTTTGATTTCGGAATCATCTTGTAATTTTATATATGTATACTGGATAGTTGAGACAACCAATTGGAGATTGCGCTGTTGTCAAAGTGACGCGGCTATCACTTTTTTGTGCTCAAAACAGGAGATGTAACAGGACGGAGGAGGATTTGTGCCCCGAGTATTTTAATAAGTACAAGAGGTTACTTGTAATTCATGTGCCTTAAAAATCTCCGCTACTTAAACGTGTCTCGGCGGCCGAGTGGTTAATGAATGAGCTTGATAACACAGAGGCACCGGGTTCGAATCCCGTTTAGTACAAAGACGCGAGAGCTGTTTTGCATTTAATTTAGGCGAACGTTATTAAGGTTAGTAGTAAAAATCCAAATCTCGGTCGCTGTGCGACATCGATTTGCATTTTTGCTGGAAATTTAAACGTTCCACCCTAGCACCCTAAGCTCGTTCACTTTCCTTGGCCAAAAGTTTTGGTACAAACTGCCCCGAGTTTGCTTACATTTGATAGACAGCGCCATCTGGTAAATAAAATTGAACAAATCTGTGACTTGGTATCTTTTTTTTTCTGCATCACCTTACTACACCTTCGCATGGCTTTGCACGATACACACATCAACAAATTCAATTTTAATTTTTAGTTCCAAAAAGCTGGGTTACGAACCCACGTCGCTAGATTACTGTGCAGATGGGCTAACCAATGCACCACGCCGTGGATTTGTGATCGCCTCTAATTCTCTCGACTCATTGCACTGGTAAGCTGTTGTGCTTTTTTTAGGCGATTGACTTTTGTGTTTGACATTGCAGACGACCAAGTCCTAAACTTCACTGTTTAACAGTATATATTCAGTAGTTTGACAATGCCAGAAATTGCCAAAAAGCGCCGCTAACTGGGATTGAACTCGGCTCGCCTCGATATCCCACTCGTAAGCCAACGTCCGACCCGCTGGACCAAGTTGTTGTAGGGATCAATGCGTTTATGTTTCAAATCTTATCAATCCTATGAACCTAGAGGCTGTAATAAATTGAATGGCTTTGTTGTTCGCTGGAGTCTCAGCTTGGCTATTTGTGACGTAAGAATGGAACAACGAAGAAGTTCCAGCCAAAGATAGTTGGACAAAAAGACATACTGACTTCGGGAATTGAACTCCGGCGGTCCTGGTGGGAGCCAGCGATGTTGCGCACTCGACCACACAGCAGATGACTGTGACGAGGCATTTGTTTTCTACTCAACGCTCATCGACTCCAGCCGAGATGTGTGCATATTCAGTATTTTGACAGTGCCAGACATGGCCAAAAAGCTTTGTCTCCTACGTAGATCAAACCCGGACCTCTTCTTTCTGAATCCATGTTGGTAATCACTGGGCAATAAATGTTTCTCGAAATATGCCGAGCAGAATTGTCTGCTTTTCAATTCTAGAAGTAGGCAGGCGATGGAGAGTGTGTAAATTTTTCTTAAAAGGGATATTAAACTTTTCACAACTTGCAACAATGGAAACCCGGAGCAACCAAATGACGGACATTATATTAGGTGATTATATGTTTTTCACGTTTCAGAAATAAAATTTGTTTCTTCCCTACGAATATATAATTTCCAACACATTCTTTATTCTATGCCTTTATCTTGAACGGACCTGGCACTTCATGCGCGAACGGTAAGCGCGAAAAATAATTGAACTCGAAACAGCGCTACTTGAGCCGATAGCTGCCCACGAACGCCGCGAAACATTTGTTGATGAGCAACGAGCGAAGCGAGTGAAGAGAAATCTTTCACCACACAAGAAATCCGGATTTTTTTATAATTTAAGTGTGTGCTCTACAGGCCAAACGCCAAAACGGATTTTGATGAAAATTTATGTAAACCTTCGTTTTCTCTGATCTTTCACGTTTTTGAAGCAAATCGGTTTTATGTTTTTACGAAATTTTTCAGTTCTTAAATACACGTCTTCCACTCTAGAAGCCAAGCATCTGAATATCATTTGACGAATTCTTAGCGAAGGTCCACATGTAAAAAACGGTGTTAGCCATGTTTTACATTGGGGAGATACGCTTATAAAATTGCTTCCGCGGTTGCTACGCAGTTTCATTGTTAGTGCGTTGGAACCCGACGTGATTGGTCGGTGAGTTTTGAGCATTAAGAGTGCTATGCATGAAACGTCGCATAGAATTTTCCGGTGGTTTTATGAACTACGAGGTCTCAACATCCAAGACTAGCAGCGTTCTAGGTTTGATAAAAAGGTCGATCATTTACGGTCCGGCGACTGTGTTTAATTACCCTTCCATTGTCATCGAATGATTTGGGTCTCGAGGATGAGTTGTTATCTCATCTATCTGGGAATAACCTGTTTGGACGAAATTAATGGGAGTAATCATTCGAAGGATGCAGTTTTCGACAATCATCGACTCAATTCAATACGAGTAGATATGAGCAAACTTCTGAAATCGGACATGAATAAAGCGATAGATAAAAATCATTTGCAAATTAGCATTTACCAAATGCTAATTTGGCACATTTTGGTCCAAACGCTGATAGTGCCTACAATGAGACGCCGCGTCCAAATTTTGGAAATTTTAGTAAAAGAATAATTACACGATAAGAAATTGCCAAATATAATTGGCATAGTAACGAAAGAGAGTCAGTACAAGCTCAGTAACTTAGTTTTCCGCTCTGTGGCATCTATTTTCCGCTTCTGCTGCTGGGTTGCGGGGGCATACAGAGTCTGGGGTAGCGTCTAGAGGCAGTGATTGCTGCCGGGGCCCCGAGCCAGTCCTGGGGCTCCGGTAGGGATGTCCTTAAACAAGGTTTTCGATATTTGACCCACAAATCAGGGCTTCAAGAAGAAGTTTTAGATCATTTCTGAGATCATCGTACTAGTCGCCTTCAGGGCCGAATTTGCAATGTCTACTTATTATAACATCCAGATCAAAACTCAACGCCAGGGTGACAGACAATCAGTTTCATTCTGTTTTCTTCCTAAATGGAAGATAACTATCTAACTGTAAATTGTAACGCCCTTCGTCTAAAGTCGATAGTCGATTTTTGATGGAAATCTTATCCTGTTCCACTGTCCACGGCACCGAAACTGACTATAGGACGGGCCCCATTCCAGTAAAAACTAGACGTCGTTCATCCACATGGGCCCGAAAATATTATTTTTAGATGAATATATCCATAAAATTTCAGACTAAACATTACTCAAGCTGGATATAAACGCGAAGATTTGTTTCAAAATTTATATCGAGAAATTAATTTCTCCGAGATGGGCCCCGTAACCAACCTATATGTTTTGACCACCTTTTTATGGCAAAGCCACACATGATAAGAAAATGGGAAATCCTCACATCCGCACAATTACGAAAATAATACAATAATGTAATAATTATATTTGATTAATAAATAATAATAATAATATATATATATATATATATATATGTGTAAATGTGACGTAGCGCCATAGTGTGGGTGGGACTTCGAGACACAGACACAGCTTCCCCACTACCGCATCCCCCACCGTTTTCGGGGTATCCAAAAGTGTCATCGCCGCCGGGGCCTTTTCGAACCAGTCCGACACTTTGTGATATAGACATGGACATGGATCTGCGATGGCTCGAGTCCACCAACTCGGGGAAGAGGCATATATCGTCATGTATCGTAATTTTATCAACAAGGTGAAGTTTACACAGTTCAATATTCTCTCATTTCTTTGCCGGACTTCTGCCGAAGTTCATGGGAGTAAATGAACAAAATTACTAAAAATTAGTTCTTGGATTAGTGGATTAGTTATTGATTTTGTTGTTGCCAATATGATTTCAACGGTATCCTTTTCTCTTCTACAGTTTTTGATAACGCTAAATCTAACTAGATTTCAGATTTAAAATCCATATTCAATCTCAGCTCACAACCAACACCAAAGTTTACCAATTAAATATGTATTTCAACGCGCGATGCTCAGGTTCGTTTCCGCAGGCTTCTGAAAGCCAGGGTTCTGTTATCACAGGGACAGATCTGAGAGCCGGGGCCAGTCGACTTAATGACACAGGTAGACGGAATATCGACGCTAGCGTTCCTATCACAATTATTGTGAACTACTAGCACATAATTTTTGCCAAAATCTATCGAAATATGCTGTTTACCGAGGTCTACGAAATTCGTTCTCATTAAGCCAATTTTGAAGATAATTAAATTCGGAAAAAAGGACCGAATTGTTGAAAGTGAGTAGATAGGCGCTTGCTTTTTAGATTTTGCGAAAAATTCTTGGGTTGCTGTCAATAAAATCGAGAAAATCACACATTTTTTAAAGTTAAAATTACGAGATGTTAACAAAAAAAATTAAAAAACTGAAAAGCAAGCGCCCATCGAGACACATTTTTGAACCATATTCTAAAAACCGCGTGTATCTAAGACAAACGGTATAGAAATGAGAGCGAATATTGCGAATTCCGTCCGTCCATAGCACTCTTAAGTCCCTAGGTACGTGGTTTTTAAACGCTTAATATTACCATAATCTTGAGTATTTCAGCCCCGGTTTTTGCTCAAAAAATCGAAATGACTGCCAAGGTTCCGTTATTGCTACTGTGGATGATGTAAGTGTAAGTGTGTTTTGCCTGAAATTATATCGCGTTTTGAAATATCGACTTTGGCGAGGTGATTTCTTGGCACCTGTCAAGATTGCACTTTCTTACCTGGAAACTCTGCTCAACTTTCGGTTCTAAAATAGAATCCATACCTTATTATTGCTAAATACAATAGTTTGATCCTCCTATGAAACCATTTGAGTTGAAATATTACGTAGAAGAAGGCATAATTTATCGAAAATATGATGTCGATTGACAACTAACCGATTGTTTTTTTCTGACCCGGAATCAAGTACTAGCAGGTACTACTACTATTCCCTTCAGGGCCAAAATTACAATGTCTAGTTAAGTGGCTAATCTCCAGATAACAACTCGTCTCCATGGTGAACGTGCTTCAGATCGGCTCTCACTACGTGACATAGTTTTTGAGTGGTTTTTGGAGTGCTAGAATTACGATTTCTGGACACGGTGTACACCGAGTGATTTCGAACATTTTAGTGCAAGTGCGATTCTTTTTTGTTACGTTTTGGCGACGTTTCGCCTATTTTTCGATTAACAATGTGAAATAATGCAGTCGACCGCGTGGCCGTGCAAGGCAGGTTACATCGTTAAGCAACGTAAATATTCGCGAACCATTGACCTGATATAATCGACTATTAAAACAAACTCACGATGTCAATTTCACCCAAGCTTGCTGTCATCATTGATAACGTTCCCGACACTACGATCGACGATTATTTGAGAGGGATTACCGACACGCTCTCTGGGCAGAACATCACCCACGCATCGCGGATCTCGGGAGGGCGCGTGTGCGTTTTCTTGAAAAGCGAAGACGATGTAGCACAGATAACATTAGATGGCTTCATCACGGTAAATAATGAACTAGTACCTATTCGAAGATTCAGCACAGCAGCAACCAAGATAATGCTGTCCAACGTGTACCCGTTCATTACAAATGAAATGCTTCAAGCTAAAATTGTTAAATTTGGTAAAATGACTGGACCTATTCGCGAAATCTCCACTGGCTCCAAGATAGGTGAATGCTCTCACGTGAAATCATTCCGAAAACTTGCGTATGTATTGGTAGAGAATCTCTCCGCTGTTCCTGACATTCTTCGCTTCGAGGTCGAAGGAATGAATCACATTGTTTTTGTATCCATGGATGACGTCATGTGTCACAAGTGCCGGCGCAAGGGTCATGTTATGAAAAACTGTCGAGCTGGTGTCTCTGAAGCAGAACAGAATCTACCACCACCAACATTTCAAACAAAGGACCCGAAGGCTTTCCCGATTTTAACATCACGCACCTTCGCGAGTGCAACGGCAGGTACGTCGAACACAATCTTTTCTCTGAGACCAGAGACTCATCAAATTGCTAATGATGAGGTCCTGGAACCTCGGAGCAAGGATCCCGCCGTACAAAACCAGAACACCGTATTGCCAGTCCGAGTCAAGAATGCAGAAGAGAGGATCAAGGAGCTTTTACAGTCAACGCTGACTGAAGAGATAGGAAGTCTGACTACACCAGCACTAGATTTTGGTAGGGATAACTCACAACGAGAGCAAATAGACAGTGAAAATATACCAAAGCGCCAGCGTGTCAATTCGGAGGAGTACGAATCGGATAGTGGTTCGGTAATGTCGGTGAGTTCCACCTTGTCTACAGCCGAATCAGTCGATGTTGACTTCTTACAGACTGATATTGTGGCGCCGGGCGATGCGACAGATGTGACAGCTAAAATACTCACACCTGAAGCACTTAAAAGTTTCTTAAAGAAAAGTCACCATTTCAAAAAAATCCTACCTATTGTTAAACAATTCACCTCTGATTATTCGGCCCTCAGCACCGAACTCGAATGCTTGATGGCGAAGCAAAGTGATGTTAACATCAAGAAAAGATTGAAAAGAATAGTTGGGGCAATTACTAGTGAAATAAAAACCTAGCATGGTCAATTTCACGACGGTCAATGTTAGGGGTCTGAACAGCGACATAAAAAAAACGCTTTTAAGCAACTTACTGCGAAGATACAGAACAGATATCATATTTCTGCAAGAAACCAATATTTCCACAATTTCCACATCCCTTCCACTGTTCACTGATTTCACATTTGCATTCAACCCCCCGGTGCAGAACAGCAGCGGCACTCTGATTGCAGTGCGAACACCTCTTCAGCTTGGCACCGGGAGGTTACTTGTCGATGGCTACGCGCAAGTTGTCCAAGTTGAAATTGAGCATAAAACATGTCACCTCATCAACGTATACGTGCCACACGACAATGTGATTGCAGAGGAATTGATTACAAGGATTTCAGAGTACATGGCTCACTCAGTGCACTATGATCACTCCGTTTTCCGAGGTGGGGATTGGAACATGACCCTAGACCAGCTAGATCGAGTGGGCGGACCACAGAAACGAAGCTTTCTTGTTACGATTACGATTCTCTTACAATTGTATCTTTGGACTGGAGAATGTTCGGTTCTGCTCTGATAAGATGCGTTTGTGGTCCTGATAAGGACCCTGACGATTGTCGACGTTTCGTCGACGTTTCGTCGACGTTTCGTCGACGTTTCGTCGTCGATTGTCGACGAAACGTCGACGAAACGTCGACGAAACGTCGACAATCGTCAGGGTCCTTATCAGGACCACAAACGCATCTTATCAGAGCAGAACCGAACATTCTCCAGTCCACCAAACACGGCTCTGAACCACTCCGCATTTCCAATTGTATCTTTCAATGCGGTGGTAAGGTTTTCAATTCTATTCAATGACTAACAATTCATTCTCACTCTGTCTTCCAGTAAATTCCAGTCTCTTGCTGTTCTTCTTATAAAAGAAAACTTGCCCACATCAGTTTTTGATCCCATCTCCATTATTTTTTTTTTAAATTCATTTCTTCCGTTTGTTCTTTCTTTTATTTTCTTGTGTAACTCTTGCCATCCCTCCATATTTTTCATAACTTTCTGCATGTTCTTAATTCTCGTTTTCTTCCTTCTTTCTTCCAACGACTCCCACCCAAGTTCTTTGATCATTTCTGTTACACTTTCTACTACCCAGCCTCCTCCCGTTTCTCTATTTTCATTTATTCTTTTCCCCATTTTCCCCAAAACTCTTCGTGCAGCAATTCTTTGTACCTTTTCTATATCCTCCACCTCTCCGATTCTATATGGATCCCATACTGATCCACCGTACTCCAATATTGGTCGTATTAATGATTTATAAGCCTGCTCTTTTACATCTTTACCCGCTCCTTTTAATGTTCGCATGACAAAATTCATGTTTTGTAAACTCTTTTTTGTGACTTGGTTTACTTGAATCCTCCAATCCATTCTACAATCCAGCCACACTCCCAGATATTTATATCCTTTTCTTGTTATAAGTTCTTGATCATTCACTTTATACTTCATGTTTCGATTTTTATTTTTCCTGCTAAATCCTACTATTTCACATTTGCTTATATTTAGTTTCATCTTGTTATCGTTCATCCATACTCCTATTTCATCAAGATCATTTTGGAAATTTCCTTCATCGGTTGAATCTTTTATCTGTCGGTATATTACGCAGTCATCTGCAAATAGTCGAATGTTACCCTTAATTTTTGATTCAATATCGTTAATAAATATTATAAAAAGAAGTGGTCCAAGAACACTCCCCTGTGGTACACCTGAGGACACTGGTATTTCCTTTGAAAATTTTTCACAAACCTTCACTTTTTGTGTTCGCTTTGAAAGGAAATCACTTATAATGCAAACAACAGCTTTGTCTTCAATTAGCTCGTTCAGTTTTTCAATTAACAACGAATGTGGTACCATATCAAAAGCTTTCTTCATGTCAAGAAACGCTGCATCGACTTCTCCTCCCACGTCCAATATCTCCGAAATTTCTTGACAAAATGATGTGAGTTGTGTTTCGCATGAACGGTTATTTCTAAATCCATGTTGAGCAGAGGAAAGCCAATCTTTTTTTTTAAGGATATTTCTTATGTACTGGCTGACTATTTTCTCGAAAATTTTGCAAATTGAACTTGTTAAACTAATTGGCCTGTAATTGTTTACTCTTCTCTTCTCTCCGCCTTTGAATATTGGAATCACTATAGCCTTTTTCCATTCCTTAGGCAATTCTCCGTCTGTGATTATTTGTTCAAATATCGTTTTAAGATAAAACGCTATTTTCACCCCACATATTTTTAGAAATGACGTTGAAATGCCATCGCATCCGGGAGCTTTACCGTTTTTAAGTTCATGTATACAATTTACTACTGCATCAACTGTTATTGTTATTGGTGAATTCCCTCTCACTTCCCTTGGGATTTGACCCTGATATCCACCAAAGTTCGTAAATACCTCAGAGTAAAAGGTGTTAAGTGCATTTGCCTGAGCAGCTTGCTGAGCAGTTGAGCAGCTTAAAACACTCCTCGCTACTGAAGAACTGGAAGATGTGTGGAGAGAGGCTCACCCAGATTCACGCGAATACACCTATGTGAGCAACCATGAATCCCGCCCGCGTTCGCGCTTAGATAGATTTTACGTGCGACGGAACGAAATACCATCTTGTCTGAATTCAAGAATTATACCGACTTTCTCAGATCACTCGTCTTTGTCTTTTAACTACGTGCAAACAAGAATTTCAAAGAAACCACCTTATTGGAGATTCAACAATAACCTACTAAATGATAAAACCTACGTACAATACATGCTGAATATTATTGAGCATCTGGCTGAAACTTGTGCAACTTCTGAAGATGTGCATCGAATATGGGACCGTCTCAAGACAGAAATCAGGGTGGCTACTCAGCGTTACGAAGCACACTTGGCCAGTTGCTCGCACGAGTCTTTACGTCAAACGGAAAACCGACTTCGCGGCCTTGAAGCTCAGGCGTGCCTCAGCGCAATTGAACGACTCGAAATCAGCAAGTGCTTAGCGCGGGTGCGCCGCACGCATTATTTGGAGGCACGAGCTACTCTGGCGATCGAGTCCAATCGTGCGTACATTGACTACAACCAGCTTTCTCCGAGCTTCTACAAACTTGGAGCGGGGAGGAAAACTGCCAACCAGATATCAGCACTCCGAATCAACGAAATTGTAACGAAAAATCAAGACGACATTAAAACAGCCGCACGCAACTACTTCGCCTCCATGTACGCGCCGTCAAATGACAACAATGTTGAGGTACAACAGCTGTACGAAGATTTACCACAACTGTCTCAACATGATCGCGATAGTCTCGACGCTCAAATAATAACAGAAGAGGTTTTAACGTCTCTGCAGCAGCTAACGAAGGGAAGATCACCCGGCTTAGATGGCTTAACTACTGATTTTTACGTGAAATTCATAAAATCACTCTTGCCGTGTTTCATGCGGGTAGTCGAAGCCTCCTTCAGGCTGCAACGCCTCCCGAGGTCCATGCAAATTGCGGTCTTATCCCTGATTCCAAAACCCGGGGACAAACTCGACCTGAAAAACTGGCGACCAATCTCCCTTCTTAACACGGACTACAAAATCATTGCAAGAGTTTTATCCAATCGGCTCACAAAGCTACTTCCATCCATTGTGAACAGTGACCAAACTTTCTGCATCCAAGGAAGGAATATTCAGACAAACCTACACTTGATACGAGACGTTATTGAATACAGCAACACGGAAGACATTCCACTGGCCATCGTGTCCCTCGACCAAGCAGCCGCCTTCGACCGCGTTGAACACGACTACATGACCCGAACAATGAATGCCTTCGGCTTTGGCGAACGTTTCAAGAATTTCGTAAAAACAATGTATCACAATGCTAGGTCGACAATACGCATAGGAAATTCCCTTGTGCCCTTTTTCCCGTTTGAGCGAGGAATCCGTCAGGGAGATCCTCTGTCGGGTGTTTTATATTCCTTGTCGATCGAACCTTTCCTAGTGCTCTTCAGAAAAACTCTAGAACCATTCGGCCTGAAAATACCTGGAAGCTCAAACAATCTTGTGACCACTGCTTATGCAGATGATGTATCTGTATTCATCACAGATGACCGAGGTTTCGGACTTCTGCACACTGCTTTCATGGTTTATAGCAGCGCCTCTGGTGCGCGCCTGAACGTCCAAAAATCAAAAGGCCTATTCGCGGGAAGCTGGAAAACGAGGAGCGATAAGCCTATGGGTATGTCATGGAACAACCAAGGCCTTCAATTCCTTGGTGTCTTTCTCGGTAATAATGAAGACTGGCGAGAAAAGAATTGGGAAAATCTTACAGAGAAAATCAATAGCGTATGAACCACATAACGAACTACCGAGGACGAAGAATCGTCTGCAATCAACTACTTGGCTCGAAACTTGTTCACACTATTTCAATTCTAGACCCCCCGAAAAAATTTGTTGAGAGAACTCATGCTATGCTCATCAAATATATTTGGAATGGCAGGCACTGGCTTAATCAACGATACATCTTTGCTCCAGCTTACGTTGGAGGAATAGCCCTCAAGAATATCAGCTGCACTGTATCCACACTTCGGCTCCGATACCTTGCAAAATACCTATCGCCCGACGCTGACCTGTCACATCACTTCCACATGCAGGACCACAACTTCTCTCGATACAATCCACGAACTCCATTTCCCGCTCCTCTTCATGAACAGATTCGCACCGACTGGTTACGGCGGCTTGTACCTTTCTACCGCACAACCATCCAGGCTTGGAGTCACACATGCCCTGCTGTGATGAACAACACCCTGCAGGCACTGGATCTAATCGGAAGCAATAACCTCTATAGCCATGTGCAAGCGAAGCTTTTCCCGGATACTCAGCTATCAGGAAAACCTATATGGATAGACAACTCTGTCAATTGGTCCTGTCTGTATTCCTATCCCACCAGCAGTGCAGACGGCGACATTTGCTACCGGATAATGTATGACGCGGTGGCATCTCCTGTGCGGCTGCACAGATGGGGGCTGCGCGTGACACCGAGATGTCCACACTGCGAGGCGTTAGGCACTGCTTTTCATATTTACTTCGAATGTAATAAGGTTATTCCTATGTGGGATTATGCCAAACATTGTATCACAAGGATCACTCGCAGATTAGTGAGCATGAATGACATCCTGTGTGGCCTCCCCACGGATTCACACGGTAGTCTACCAAATTTTCTAATTAATTTAGCTC
Organism: Nemurella pictetii; assembly: GCA_921293315.2. Lineage (NCBI taxonomy): Eukaryota > Metazoa > Arthropoda > Insecta > Plecoptera > Nemouridae > Nemurella > Nemurella pictetii. Next base: position 4,861,716 of record OV121118.1, on the reverse strand, counting down.
AAACTACGGTTCATAGATATATGGTCAAGTCTATTGATATAGAAAATAATACGGACAATGTTGTAGGAATTTAAAAAAAAAGAATTGTCCACAGAATTAATTTAGAATTTTATTATGCTTTGAAAAAAAACAATGTAACTGATTTTATGCGAATATGGGCAAAAGGAGGAGTACTGTCTAAAGTGGTAAATAACTTCCTGTTACAAATGTAGTGTTAATATTATTGTTTGAAGTGACGGAAAGAAATGTAAACTGAATATTTTATTTTTTGTAAGGTAAAGGATAATTTCTGATGTAAATGTAATCTGTTTGTAAACAATTGATAGAATAAATCAAGTCAAGTCTCCATGGTGACAACCTATCGGTTGCTTCTGTTTTCTCCCTAACTGGGGCCCAATTCACGAACGCGAGATAAGCAGGGATAGCGCGGGATAGCTGGAGGTAGGCCGAGATAAGGATTATGCCAATTCTTGAAACATTAAACAAGAGTAAACACCATGGCAACGCTACCTCTCGCTACCTCCAGCTACCCCTGCCTCTGAGCTGGGATAGCGCGAGGTAAAGGTGACCTTGGACGACCAAGCGGCGACTCGACTGCTAGTCTGTCAGTGTCAGCTGAGTTTTCCGTGCTTGCCTACGCCAAATCTTCAGTTCGTGTTCTTTGTGTTTATAGTGTTTTTAGTGTTTCTTCGTTATATTTGCGTGTTTTTGTGGACTATTATTGAGAGAGTGTTATTTATTTGTGTTTAGTTATAGTTAATTTGTCTTTGTGCCAGAGCTTGCGATCCATTCTCTCGGTAAGTAAACTAAAGTGTTCAATTCTAACCTCTTCTCGCTTGCCTTTGATGATATAATAAATAAAACCTACCTATCAAATGGCATCAACATGCTGTGCAATGAGTTCCTACCTAATAATACATGAATATAGGCACAACAGTTAGTGCAATAGTACTAATAAAAACTATTTTCATTGGTGTACAGATGGCAGAAGCTGCTGTTGCCCTTGGGCTATTCGATGACGTCCCAATGGTCTTCGAGCGCTTACGTGCAGCAGACCTAACAGATCGATACCTGTTTCAAACCACGCGGTTAAGGCGAGATCTTTTTAACCAGCTCTTGGAAAAGATTCGGCCTCAGCTTGTCAGACAAACTCAACGGTGCAATGCTGTGCCAGAAGACACGCAGCTGCTCATCGCGTTGGGATTTTATGCCAGCGGTGGCTTCCAGTGGCTCTCTGGTAAGTTAACACAATATGAAGAAGGCCCAATTTGGTGCTGGTTAACAGATTTATTTTTGCTTATATTCCATGTGTAATTGCAACAAATTAAGTGATAACTTAGTTATACTAAGTGTAAAAGTTATGCAGCTTACGTAGGTACTGTAAGGTTACACCTCGAAACACTTCAGATAAAGAACTACCTAGTATAAAGTAGGTACGACACGTAGGAGGGAAACATTTTGACAGGCAGAGATTAATTAGTACATGAAATTCAAATACGATTACCTGCCTATGAATGATTTTATCTTCACTAAAAGCTAGTATTTTCTTCTTTGGCAGGAATGTGTGGGCAAGTCTCGCAGCCAACGTGCTGCAGAGTGGTGTCGGACGTCACCGACGCATTGGTAGAACTTGTTCCTCAAGTCATCCGATTTCCCATGACATTGGAGGAGCAAGATCAAACAAAGATCGGTTTCTTTGACATAGCTGGCTTCCCCAAAGTTTTGGGATGCATTGACGGAACGCATATCAACATTAGACGACCACCAGCTGAGCGACAAGAACAATTTGTCAACCGTCACCAACGGTTCAGCATCAATGTGATGGCGGTGTGCGACGCTAACATGCGTTTCACCAACGTTTTTGCTGACTTTCCTGGCAGCAATGGGGATGCGTACATTTTTGCCCAGAGTTCTCTTGCCCAATTATTTGAGAATGGCACAATTGCAGATGGCTGGCTATTGGGTAAATAGATGTTAAATGCAGCATATTATTGCCCCCAAAATTTGTCACATTGGTAGCAATCAAATGTCAACTACTTGCAGGTGATTCTGCATACCCGCTTCTAATGTGGATGATGACGCCTCTGCATAATCCCACGACAGCTGCAGAATTGCGTTACCAAAGAGCGCACACAAAGACCAGGTGTTGCATCGAGCGAGCTTTTGGGCTACTCAAGTCTAGGTTTCGGTGCCTGGATGACTCCGGGGGCATCTTATGCCACTCGCCGCGCAAGGTCTGCCGGATCACTGCTGCCTGTTGTGTTCTGCATAACCTGTGTTTGGACGCCGGGCTGGAGCACGAGGTTGACCCAGAAGTTGCTGACCGAATCGCAGAGATGGCGGCCAACCCGCAAGGCGCTCCTCGAGTGGGTGCTGCGGCAGCGAGACAGCGACAGCTTGTTGAAGAAACGGAATGGCCACCACAAATCTGACACGGTTGGTAGAAAAAAAAATTTACTCGGCCGTATTTTTCTCATTTCAATTTTTATATGACCATATCCATTGAAGATATACCATTCCATAAAGCTCTTCTTTTGAAGATTAACAATAACAGCTACATTTTAAGAACAAGATAATTTTTTGAATGTTCTTAAAAGATTTAATATTTGGTGCCTAGTCATTGCTTTTGTACATATTCTACTAGGCTCTCTAAGGATGTAGCAATGCGGGCTTGAATGGCACTATTTTCCATCATCAGCTTCATCAGGTCCTCCTGCTGTTGAACTTTCTTCTTGCCATCCTCGACCAGAACTTTCATGAATTTATTTAGCTGCTTCTGATTGTCAACTATTTGTCTTTGCAGCTGAAACTTAACGTCTCTAGGGGCTCTCTTCCGCTTCCTTGAGGACTCCTGCGGCCCCTTTTCCTCAACATCAATGGAGGACTCGGACAATGGAGGATGAGGAGACGGTGGCAGATTGAAGAGAGGCGATGCGGCGCGGACATGTGGAGACGGTGGCAGATTGAAGAGGGGCGATGCGGCACGGACATGTGGAGACGGTGGCAGATTGAAGAGGGGTGATGCGGCACGGACATGTGGAGACGGTGGCAGATTGAAGAGGGGCGATGCGGCACGGACATGTGGAGACGGTGGCAGATTGATGAGGGGCGATGCGGCACGAGCCAGGACGGGTAATGTGGCAATATCCCCAGAACATTGCGGCTGATACGAAAATGGTGACCTGGGCCGATACTCTTGCTGTGGTTCATCATGAAGGACAAGATGGTGGTGGTGTATTTCTGGTGTCTGAAGGACACTGACTGGTCCATCAAAAATCACCATTGATTGTGATGTTGGTCTGGTGATGGTCGCCACTCTCTCTCGCTGGGTAACTCTTTGGGTGGTTACACTTGTCGAAGGTGTCCCTGGAGCAATTAAAGCAATATTAACTAATTATGTACTTATTTGTGGAAAGTGAATAGATCTAGGTACTTTAAACGGTGCTTCAATACCAAAAAATGTTGTGGTTCGATTTTAGTTGGGCCAAAAATTACAGTTTAGAGGTTTACAGTTTTGGTTCGGCTCAAAGCTGTGCACGGATGCTAATTAAGCAAATTTTTGAGACCGGATCAAAATTGAAGTATGCTGCACTTACTACTGATATATCCATTGTAATAAAATATCTACCTGAATGTATAGTTGTTTCGTTTTTTTGGAGGGTTGTTTGACTCACATTGATGTCGGTTGAAATACATGTTATGTAACACTTACTTTTACTAGAGTCTACTCCTCCGAGACCGTAAAGAGAAGCAACTCCAATTTGTGTTTCGACTAAACGTTCCGCATCCGTTAGCGTAAGAATATCTGCCTTTCCTCCTCCTGTCTTGGCCATCTCGCGCTTGTTGTGTGAAACCTTTTTCTTAGTAATTTTTTTCATATCTTTCCATTTGCTTTTGACCTAAAAGAAGTAAGTAATTACATTATTTTCTGTGTTACGGCATTTCTTAGATGCACATAACATATGTTTAGGTAATCAATTAACAAATACATTTATATAAATTTTGTTCTTGCAGTTCAAGCTCTGATTTTGGCTGTCTTTGCCCTATTTCTGACCTTTGCTCGTGACGTGGTTTGCTGTGGCTCAACCGTCACTCACAAGGCGTAAACTGGTCAGACGTTGTCAATGCAAATGAAACGCCGCGAGCCAAGGATCTTAATTGGACCAAATACAGCCAAACTAAGAGCATCAACTCTCAGAACAAATTTCATGTCATTATACAGCTCAGAAAACTCCGGCAATCCAAATAAGTGAAGGCGTACTTGATGAAAGTTTAATGAAATGAATAAATTATATTTTGTTAGTTTCTTACATTATCGAGGGTCCTTGTCGTTGGAGCTACAGCATTGACCGCAGCCACCACTTTGGACCAAGCCAGATGCTTATGGTCTTTTGTCAATGTTGCGGAAAATTCACCGTGAATTATCCGATCATACTTGATGATTTCACTAGACAATACACGCTTTTCTGTCTCAGTGAAGTTATGACATCGATTTCGTCTATCTGTTTTGGCCATGATTGTTCGCACTATACTGAGACTTTGAAATCAGTACTAGATTTTCTTTTGTTTTTTTTTAAATTCGCGTCACACATCTTAGTTTGACAATCTGTCACTTCAAACATACGTCGTAATTTGCCGCGAAATAATTTAAAAATGGCCAGATTTTTTTGTAAAAGCCACTCTGATTGGTTTCCCGGTTCTACCACGAAGGCGGGGCTTACTATACCATGTTTTGACTACCTCAGCTTTATCCCGCCTTATCTCGGTTTGAAGAATTGGCACAGGGATAACTCTATCCCACGGGGGTAACGTGGAGGTAAGTTATCCCCGGGGTAGTGAGGGATAAGGAAATGTACGTGAATTGGGCCCCTGGAGGATAACTATTTACCCGGACATTGTAATTTCAGCGCTTAGGGAATATTTTCCGGCAGGCCTATGCACATGGCTTCCTTGAGTATATTATATCGGAGAGTTATTGTGGGCTGAAATAAATATTCAATGTGAAAAACCGGAATGAATGACAGAAGATTCACAAGATTGTAGGTACCTAGTAATTAGGTACCTAAGTATTAATCGAGCGTCGCTTTAATAACTATTAACAATATATATAACTATATAACAATAATAAATCTCTCCTTTGACGTACAGCGAGATTTTACAACATTTGGGCAACCGGAGCCGACTATCGGCCTTTCGGACCTCTGCACATAGGTCTGCGCTATGCGCATAGGTTTGCGCTATGCGCATAGGTCTGCGCTATGCGCATAGGTCTGCGCTATGCGCATAGGTTTGCACTATGCGCATAGGTCTGCGCTATGCGAATAGGTCTGCGCTATGCGCATAGGTTTCCACTATGCGCATAGGTCTGCGCTATGCGCATAGGTCTGCGCTATGCGCATAGGTCTGCGCTGTGCGCATATGCCCGTGCCCTATGGGCACCAAGGCTGAGCGAAGCTCGAGCTTGTTCTAGATATGTTGAACCTCGCGATTTAATACTAAATGAAAATTTATTTGTTGTAATTAAGTGTTGTAAGCACTTTTCTTGAAAATGGCGCTTTTATGAGGCTTTTCAAGCGTTCTTGCAGTTTTTCTGCCAAAAGAAACTTTATCTTCAACCAATGCTTACCACATTTACAGCGTGCCTTAAAAATCTTGAAAAGAAGATAGTATTATTTTGAAGGAAATCAATTTATTAGTTTTTTTTTTAATATGGGAATAATTTCAAGACGACGACATGGTATTTCCAGGTAACGATTGTAATCGAGAAAGCTGCTAAATTATAACTGAACATTTTAAATAGATCATATAAACCGCTAAGCCATGGCCACACGGAATATTATCACGTTGTGGATTAGCGTAGTCCTTACAATATTACGCTCATCTACAACACGATTATATGAGTGTTCGCATGGCCTAGTCTTCAGTAATGTTTCTTTAACCTTCACAGACTAGCTAAATCCATTAACATACTAGTCGTTAACTTTAAAATTGATCAAGTAAGAAATAAGGATTGTTTGCTTTCACGTGGATAATCGGCCGTAAGTAACACCAAACATCGTACTGCATCTTACATCTTCATCTTACTACAACTCTATCTATAGCAAGATATTTGGCAACACTAAGGTCCTCAGACGATTGCAGCTGTCTTAGAACAAGAACAAGCAGTGATATTAGCAAAAGAGCAATTTAATCTGTCATTTTCATTGGCAATTTCATTGGCATGATGAATTGCAATGCATTGAAACTGTCTTCTCGCATCCTCAACTGAAAAACTATTTTTCGTAAATGGTAATTGAACCACTTCCCAGCGTGGCTCACGTTATCTTAGTGGGTAAAATGGCTAAACATGAATCAAATGGTAACGATCCAATTGTTAAATCATACGGGGCAAAGAAATGCGTTGTCTGTGAGTGTGATTCTGTAAAAAATTGCTTGCTGCTTGCTGCTTGCTGCTCGTTGCTTACTCCTCGCTGCATGGTGCTTGGTGCTTGGTGCTTGCTACTTGCTGCTTGCTACTTGCTACTTGCTGCTTGCTGCTCGTTGCTTACTCCTCGCTGCTTGGTGCTTGGTGCTTGGTGCTCGCTGCTGCTGCTTGGTGCTTGCTACTTGCTGCTTGCTACTCGCTGCTTACTCCTCGCTGCTTGGTGCTTGGTGCTTGGTGCCTTCTGCTTGTCGCGCGCTGCTTGCTGCTGCTTGTTTCTCGCTGATCGCTGCTTGCTGCTTACTCCTTGCTTGCTCGCAGCTTGCTGCTTTTTCCCCGTGCTTATCTCCATCCGCTATCTCATCACATCACCTCACTGGCATTTGGGACGGGCAAGCCCGCTTTTATTTAAGATAATTGCATTTTAACTTGAGGAAGTATGAGCCCTGACAATGAATAATGATAACCTGAACTTCTATATTGTTCGATTAATATTAGCCTCAGTGGACTTTACTATGAGTGTCCTTGTAAAAACGTCTGCAAGAGGTTTTATTTCTTCAAGCACCAAAATGTGGACTCAAAAATAGTAATGCCTAATATCAATCGCTTTTCCTATTGTAATCTTAGCATGTAAGTTATCAGAAACAAAAATAGGGCTGAAATCACAATGTCCAGTGGCTATCGTCCAGATAAAAACCTTGTCGGTTACCTTTCGGTTGCTTCCGTTTTCTTTCTAATTGGAAGATAAACATTTCACTGGATATTGTCATTGTGGCCCTAACTAAGTTATTGAATATGCTACTTAACTTAAAATTTCCCAACGTTTCGCATAGCAAAGTCTGCTTTAAAAAAGTTCTAAAATACAGAACTAGTTTTGTCCGATTTCGGTAAAATCTGGGACTTATTTAGTTTTGCAAAACGTTGATAAAAGTTTACATTTGTTGATTTATTTCAATTACCTCGTTTAGTAAGATAGTTTCTCGGAGAAGTAATATCTATTTGGGTGATTGGTGATGCAGCATTTATGTCACTCATACTTACTGCTTGAAAATTGAAGTGAATTGGATGTTACGAGAGCAATTTATGCAAAATAAAAGATGTGTGCAACTCCGAGTGTCAGTTCCTGACAAATAAAACCCATACAAACATTACTCAGAGGCAGACGTGATCAGGCGGAGAAAACTTCTTCGACATTCCTCTGACACAAGTCACGTGCATGAAAAATATGCCTGATGTTTGAATATACCGTGCACACACTATAATATGTATCTGATTTGAAAATAGTTTGCCATCAAAAGATAGTTATAGTAATTGATATATTTCTTGTATGATATTTATTTGTGAGAAATGTTTCATAAAATCATTACAGCATTGAAAAATAATGTAATTAATAATTATTTTGAGAGTGAAATTAAATCGGTAATCAGACCACCATCGCCCTCTCGCCCCCCAGTTCATCCCCATCGTGTTGCCATCCCTCGACCCTTAGCGCATTGCACCAAATGAACCCTGCGCGCCCCTGCACCCCGATGGTTCCAACAGAAACCCGGCCGTCCACCCAAAATCACTTCCGACACGTTCACTCCCAATCGGTGTCTTCTGGGTTGAGGCGGTTGCCCTCGTCATCAAAGTCGCCTTCGATTCTCGGCCCTTTGAAAACGCCCGACGGATTGTTGCGCAAGGCTGCCGCTCGCGTCGCCGTCACCACCTCTGTCATCGGCGTCGCCGCGTCCACCGCTTCGGCGTCGGCGTCGGCGTCGGCGTCGGCGTCGCGCTTCGAGCAGAGTGAGCCCATCTGCAGCACAGCACGCTGTCAATCGCAGCAGCAGCCTGCGTCACGTGACACTGTCAACACTGTGGGTCAAGGTGGCTCCAAGACTGACACGACGAGACTGGGAATGAAACACAAAACGACGATTGCATTCCTTGCAGATTATAGATAATGGCAGATATGCAGGATAAATTTTCAAAATAAATACATAACTTGTTACAAATCCAACTCAATGATTATTTGTAGCGCCTATTCGAGGAGAACTACGGGCAACGAGCACGAGCCAGCCAGCGTGGCAGCGAGCTACAACGGGGAGGAACTGAGCAGCGAGGCACCTGATCTTTGCACTTTATTTTTATTTTCATTATAGTTTATTGACAGATACAATGTTTTTGGCCAAAGGCCGTTTAACTGTGGGATTAAAAAAGACAAGAAAACAATAAAAACCAAATACCAAATATTAAACAGATTTTGAGACATATCCATCCATGCCTCCTTATACGTAAACAGACTAACAAGGAGAAAAATAAACTCGATTGTTCAATACACAGTTAATCACACTTTTGCTCATCACACATCACGGGAATCATCAATAAAAAATACAACAGATTGCAGCAGTTAATACAATTTCATCAGTTCAAGGCATTTAAAAAGTATTTTTGTAGAACTTTCTTCATTTCACGATATCTTTCAATTTTTTCTTAGATTTTTTGGAATTTTGTTAAAATTTACATGGATTTGATACCTTAATGTTCTTTTTCCATATTTGTTTACATGAGAAGAAATACTAAAAATGCCTGCTCTTCTAGTTCTTGTATCAATATTGGGGTCTTCCAATATTTTGTGTTCGTTATTATAGTAGTGTTATAAACTTATAATGCTAGCCTATATTTATATAATTTACCTATGTTGTCGCGCCGAGCAGCGTCCTAGAGTAGGAGCAGCAGCAGCAGCAGCGGTCAGCGTCGACTGGCTCGGGTGACGCCGTCGATGAGGTGTCGTCTGGATGTCGCTTGTATTCGCACCTCGGCGCTAATCGGCGACACCCTGATGTGAGCTGCCTCCCTCGCTTATCACGGGCGTCGCGACTGAAAAAAAAAAAACGACCTCGGCACTGCAATGCTAACATCTCCGAGAGGCGGGCTGTTTGCAAACGGCATTGCATTTGCAGCAAGCTGAAAATAGAATAATTGTTTTCTTTGGAAATGCCTGTCCGTTGGACTCGGACCGCCATGTGGTTGTCTTTAAGGCGGTTCTAGCAAGACGCTATGTATAACGGGGCATAAGTCCGTCTCTCTCTAATCTGGTTGAGTATACAAACATTGTTGTGGTTTCGTGACACTCCATAGAAGATTTAAAAATTTAATTGCCTTTTAGCAAAGGATTAGAGCTTATATGAAAAGCTATCAAGTGATCAGCAGTCTTTTGCACTTGCTTATTGCATGAGCGTTGAAAAGCTTAGTTATAAGCTTATAACGTATAAATTGTGTTTATAAACAACTTAAGGCCCTAGATCAGTTCCTAAACAATCTCCTATAGCAGACTTATTTTTTGACCGCTTTTGTGACTAAACCGTAAGAGATAGCCCTACATGGTAAAAAGAGAGTTGTTGATAAAGGATTGATGAAGGTCTGTAGCGTGATCGATTTTGGAGTTTTTTGGCACGAAAGGGCGTAAATCAAGTTTAAAAAAGTGGAATATTTGGTAGTTTTGCGGTCTCATTTACAAAATAACTAAAAGGTAATTGAAAAATCGACCACGCTACAGACCAAATTTCATCCTTTAGCTACAATATTGCCACTGGTTAATATGGTCTATCTTGAACAGCCTTGCCGTAAAAACGGTCAAAAATATGCTCCACATTTTCGTTATTTTGGCACTGCTCGCAACCCCTGTGTTGTGCGAGATAGGCAACTTATCTTTCAGATTCTAAGCCCCGCCTACTACTGTCAATCCTTTGCTTTGGCTTGGGGGACTGCTTGCGAGGTGTTTGTACCTGCTGCTGACCACAGTTTTGTCGTGGTACGGGGCATTTAGGGGATCTCGGCTTCACACAGTGTTTACTCGAGTGCTAAGAAGCACATCATGTGGAAGCAATTAGATACCCTTCATTTTCTGGCAGTAAGGAAACCAACTGGGATATTGAAAGGGAGGCTGTTGCAATTGCCGCATTCTCTTCGAAATACGGTGTCCCAGTCAAGCAATGCGGTCTTGTGCGTTTGTACAGACATGTTAGTGATAGTGTTTTTTGTCAACTCTTTTTCAATGCCGTGTCACATATGGGTTTGCTGTTACGGCGGCCGAATGACATTTTACAGTGCGTTTGTACAGACATGTTAGTGATAGTGTTTTTTGTCAACTCTTTTTCAATGCCGTGTCACATATGGGTTTGCTGTTACGGCGGCCGAATGACATTTTACAGTGCGTTTGTACAGACATGTTAGTGATAGTGTTTTTTGTCAACTCTTTTTCAATGCCGTGTCACATATGGGTTTGCTGTTATGGCGGCCGAATGACATTTTACAGTGCGTTTGTACAGACATGTTAGTGATAGTGTTTTTTGTCAACTCTTTTTCAATGCCGTGTCACATATGGGTTTGCTGTTACGGCGGCCGAATGACATTTTACAGTGCGTTTGTACAGACATGTTAGTGATAGTGTTTTTTGTCAACTGTTTTTCAATGCCTTGTCACATATGGGTTTGCTGTTATGGCGGCCGAATGACATTTTACAGTGCATTTGTACAGACATGTTAGTGATAGTGTTTTTTGTCAACTCTTTTTCAATGCCGTGTCACATATGGGTTTGCTGTTACGGCGGCCGAATGACATTTTACAGTGCGTTTGTACAGACATGTTAGTGATAGTGTTTTTTGTCAACTGTTTTTCAATGCCTTGTCACATATGGGTTTGCTGTTATGGCGGCCGAATGTTGTACAGTCGGTACAGTTTTTAAATAGTTACCATAAATAAAAATTGGAAGAGTTATTGGTTTTATTGGATTTATCGATTTTTTAAAACATTTTTTAATTTGATATACTTTTTTAGCAACTTCCGACGCGAAACTTATCGAAAAATGTCAAGGCAAAATTCGCATGTTGTTTTGAATTTGAACATATACTGAAAATTACAGCTTGTATATGTGACAAAAAATGTCATTTCAATGGTAAAGTGATTTATTTTTCCTCAACTATTAGTGGAAGTTTACTCCACGTGGAGTGTAACTTGCCTGAGGAATTAGCAACCAATAATATCACGGTTTGCAGTCATGTGGCAAGCAAAATGTCCAGCCCCTTTGAGCTTAAATTTCACACCCCCTGTCAATCAAAATCTCGAAAAGCAAAAGCCTTGCCACTGATCTAGAGCCTTAACTGTCGCACTGATTACGAGTGCGAGCCAAGATCGCGAGACATTTAGGCGAGGATAAACAGAGCAAAAAGTCGTCAAATAAGAAAGTTTGCGTGCACGGCGGTATATCAAGCTGAATTTTTTACCACGTGCTCAGAACACCCAGGAATAATTACTGTGAAATACCACCCGGAACCGCCCCCCGGAACACCCCTTAAAAAATTGACAAAGTCAAAAAATGACAAAAATGTTAAAAAAATGTTTTATTTAAAAGCGATCATTTGAAGTAAATCTCAGATTTCAAAATATCACTCAGGTGTGTGTTAGCATATGCTAAACAAGAATCAGTAGCAAAACAAGCAACTTTTTATCATTGGATAGTCAATACTTGCAAAAAATAGACCAAAAATCGCTCGAAAATAATTACACGGCAGGACACTTGTTCGTAAAAATCCAATTTTCGTGTCCGTACATTAATAAATGTACCAATGGATAGCTGTGTTCATTGGGTAACAGGAAAAAAATATAAACCACTCAAAACGTAAACTTCATAGCAGAGTTTTTTCAAAAGAAGCAAAGCGCGTAGCGTAAAATACGTTTCCCGCCGTAATGTTACACGGGTTAAATCATTGTGAAACCATGGATAACCAAGTTCAAATGCATAAATTGATATAAATATCCACAAATATTGTCATAATGCAAAATAAATGTTACTCAAAGGGGAAAAAACCACCCCAAAAACTACCCCTATTTTTGCGATTTTTTTTGCTACCAATATTGTGGTTTTTTTCTTCCTCCATAATTTGGGGTGTTGATTATTAAGCATTACTCAACCAGATCATGCATTTTATCCAAAACGCACCCCTAATTAACAACTCCAAAACATTATTAATCGGGCGACCAAGCTTGAATGACGAATTTAGGTAGGTAACAAAGTGTCCCTACAAACAGTTTTATTTTCAGAAATTTAGTCACTTTGCTATAATTCCGATTTAAATGTCCATAATTTCTTGTAACACAAGAAATGTGTCCATAAAACACCCTAAATTGCGATGTATTTGGCACAAAAGTAGGAATTTTATGTAAGCATCCACCGGATCTTGTTTTTCTACATATATTTTTTTGCAAGCTTCTGAACCAGTTAATAGATGGATTTTAAATTTTTACCATTTTCATGAAGATATAATTAAATTGGTAGGGATGAGTGTCCAATGAGCACTTCGGCGCACAATAAACAAGGAGCACTGCGCTGCAAGAAGTGGTCGTTGCAAGAAGGGACCTGCATGCCCGGAAGATCTTCATGATTGCAACTGCATGCTTTGGATGGTTAGAAGCCAGGAATTGGAATTTAGCAACCAGGGAGTTGTGTAGTTACTTGCCGGTTAAGAAGAAAATATCATTTTGACCACCGATCAAATCAAGCCTAAATTAAAATATTTGCTTTTGGTATTACTGCTGCAGATTTGTTTCAGTTTTGTTCTCGTGAAAGCTTTCATGGCTGCAAGGTTTATTCAGATTTTATTCTATGCAGTTGAAAATCTAGCGAAACGTTTTTCATAATGAATTATGTTCGAAATTTAATCATGAATGACATCATAGAAGGATAGGAGTTGATGGAAATGAATAGTGTATCGCATCAGCCGATAAGGCTGATTTATAACCAGGCACAAATGTTTTTTTCTTTCTTCCGTGCTTCCTTCAATTATATCGCGAAGAAAAAGTGAAAATCCCAGTCAAACAGTATTTGTAAGATCTAAGTGTGTAAGCAAAGAATTTAATCTCTCTAACTTTTGTTTTATTCGCAAATGACTTATTGGACCCACACAGACGCGGACTGGCCCGAGCTGCAATCACTCCCCGGGACTCGGCCATTCCCAATCGAGAATAAGAGATTCAATATAAGTTTTGAATGTTTTGTTTTCGTTTCCATTTCGGACTGAAGAAACCAATTGACACAAGGGGATGTGGGACTTAAATGTGTGTGTGTATTTGAAAGTGGAGTCATTTTAGTGCAGGTATATAGGTAGTCTTAAATTGTGAACAGCGACCCTCAATGTTTAGACTTTTGCTGCGCGCGGATGACTTAACTGGTGCATGGATCAACATTTTTATCTTATTTGACATTGATTTGAAAAGGACTTCAATTAGTTAACTGCGTTTAACTTATTTTTGTATAAGTAACAATCATGAAGTTTGTGTGTATTAAGTTATTGGCAATTCAGAGCGACACACATGTTCTCGTCTTTCAACCGGCACCAGTCCAACCTTTTACTTTACAGGGGTGATCCGAGTCCGACTTCTTCTAGAAACTGCAATTAGTCTTCAGTTGATTTTCTTTCCGCTAACAGATATCCTACTTTTCTGAGTGGAACCATAGAATAAGGAGGTTCTTACTTCTTATTCTTGGTGGAACCTTGTTTCTCTGGTGTTTTCTAGGGACAAACCTAATTTAAATCAACTCCGAACTAAAATAATTGTAAACTATGTGAATCAATAGGGGAGTGCAAATGATGTATTTAGTTGTGTTCTTATTTCTTGTTGGTGCATCTATATTGTGCCATAGCATATAATTTATATGCACTTTAAATATTAATTTACCATCACGATTAGCTTTGTATCTCTAAAACTAATTACAATAGATTATGCCAAGGAGTTGTAAAATAGGGGTGCGTTTTGGATAGAATGCATGATCTGGTTGAGTAATACCAAATAATCACTACCCCAAAATAATGGAGGTAAAAAACCCCAATATTGGTAGCAAAAAAAAATCGCAAAAATAGGGGCAGTTTATGGGGTGGTTTTTTCCCCTTTGAGTAACATTTATGTTGTATTATAACAATATTTGTGAATATTTATATCGATTTATGCATTTGAACTTAGTTATCCATGGTTTAACAATGATTTAACCCGTGTAACATTACGGTGGGAAACGTATTTTACGCTACGCGCTTTGCTTCTTTTGAAAAAACTCTGCTATGAAGTTTACGTTTTGAGTGGTTTATATTTTTTTCCTGTTACCCAATGAACACAGCTATCCATTGGTACATTTATTAATGTACGGACACGAAAATTGGATTTTTACGAACAAGTGTCCTGCCGTGTAATTATTTTCGAGCGATTTTTGGTCTATTTTTTGCAAGTATTGACTATCCAATGATAAAAAGTTGCTTGTTTTGCTACTGATTCTTGTTTAGCATATGCTAACACATACCTGAGTGATATTTTGAAATCTGAGATTTACTTTAAATGATCGTTTTTAAATAAAACATTTTTTTAACATTTTTGTCATTTTTTGACTTTGTCAATTTTTTAAGGGGTGTTCCGGGGGGCGGTTCCGGGTGGTATTTCACAGTAATTATTCCTGGGGTGTTCTGAGCACGTGGTAAAAAATTCAGCTTGATATACCGCCGTGCACGCAAATTTTCTCGATTCGGCTCTAGTTGCTTCGCCTAATTCAAGGGCGGTGTTGATTTCAGCCAGGTATTGGTTTTACGGGTTGAATTTTGTGGCGATAGCATTGCCCAAACCAATAACACTAGATTATTGAAAATCAGACCACAAACCAATCGTAACATTCTTCAACTGCTCGTCTTTTCAAAATTCTTCTATGACGTTTCTAAGACTAGTATTTCGTGAAAACAAAATGCAGAGGGTGACAAAAATAATTCCACTAAACAGCCCTTGGCTCAAAATGACTTGCTTGATAGCCCACACCTAGGAGCAAGGTGTTGGCGAGGCTGTGAAAAAGTTTCGTATTTCTATCTACAACCGTTACTCTGATGCTATCGCCAGAAATCTAACCCTTTTAAATGCGTGTATCTGAGTGAAATTTGGGTTTGAGCATGATTTTTTGATAAATCCTGCACTTTGGTGTTATACTTTTTCAGGTTCAAAGGTTATTTCCTTTCAAAACTGCATATTTCGAAGTTTGGGTCTTGGCCCGTTATACATAGCGTCTTGGTAGAACAGCCTTAAGCGGGCGACGCATGCAGACCATGCTGCTTCGGTGTGGGGCGGCGAATCTAGCTGCCAGGCAGAGCCATCGCTCGTATGACTGGTCCATTGATACTCAATGACTGGTCCGACCTCGATGGCCCAGTCGTTCTCTTCTCTGATCTACCTCTTCGCCGGTAGATGGTCCTAGAAGCGATTTAGGGGATGAAGATGCGCCCCAGCTGACGTGCATGCATTGCCAGTGGTCTATAAGGTTAGTGTTATCAGCACATTTTTTTTAAAATAATCGTTCATTTTGGATTGCTGTAGGTGTTTGACATTTTAATCATGGAATTATAATATCTTAGGTCGCAACTGAAATAAAATTTTACTTTTCTATCAACGTTTCCAACCCCTTTGACGCTATTTAGTTGTTGTTTGTTAGTTGTAGTTGTAGTTGTAGTTGTAGTTGTAGTTGTTTAGTTGCAAAATGATAAGTGATGTTAATTGGTAAGCTAACAAAAAAAAACATTTGTTTTAAAAAAAACCATCTGAGGTCTATCCCCCACCCCATACAAAAAAATAATGTAAGAAATGTCTGCTTTCAAAATTTGTGAAATCGGTTAGTAGCTGAGGTCTTCTCGGGACATGCGAAGTTAAGTAATCGGAAGGGTTGCATTCCTTGTAATCATGACCGAACAATCGTGAATTGTGGTGTTTTGCGATGTTAACGGCATATTCTACGTCCCTCATCGACTTTCTTTAGAGGAAATGCAATTTTACAAATTTCATAAAAACTCACCCGAGAAGGTTAATTCAAAAACGCACGAGAGAAATTAGAATGATTTCCTCCTACTAAATGAAGCCATGACGGAAAACACGTCAATCTCACCTAATTAGCATCTTGTCACTGAACAGAACAGAACCGGACGGAGTTAATAACAGCTGTGACTGCAAGGAAAAACAATTGCTCTCTGAATGCGAACTTGCCATAACTACTCTTTCCCACGATTTATACATTTTCTAAGCTTAGGGGTCTCCCCAAGCCCGAATCCGCGAGATTATGGATATAACAACAATTTTTAACATGTAGAAATAAATAGTCTTGGGCTAAAAATGTTAATAAGCTTCTGCGACTCTTGCATGACCAAGATTAACCATCAAAACGAAAAAAAAACATTCTAGTTCCCGATTTCGTGTTTTAATTGATACGCGTTGGGTTCATCTTTGTCGGCAGATTGTATGTTTCTTTGAATCAAAGTTCTAGTGTACTCATTGGTGGTATGGCACTTTTCAATCAAGGAAAATAAATAGATAGTGCGTCATGTGCGTCATGAAAAAAATCAATCATTTTCAGTTTTCACCCGATTTTTTATTTATTTCAACATTGTATTAGATCTGTGATGTTGACAAATCGCCGCAAATGGTTATGTCTGCTTTTGGAAAGGTTTTGGTGGAATTTCCAAGTGTAATCACAGGTTTTGTTTTTGCTAAACGACCCCCCCAAAAAGGGCCAATTTTGGGCTGGTATGACAATTTGGATTTAAATTTAAAAAAAAAAGATTCTACACGGGTATTAATTTTCGATCCTCCAACTGCAAAATTGGAAGCTGACCAACCCCCCTAAAAAGGGCCAATTTTGGTTAAATCGCAGCGAGACACCGCTGTTGCACTGGGCGCATCAAGGGCGTATCCAAAATTTATTAAAATAGGAAATTTATTGTAGGTGGTTATAGACATGTTACAAAGTGGTGAAACCACATCGAACCACATGGATAATATTGGTACATAGGGAAAGGGATAGGGAAAGGGATGGGGAAGGGATAGAGGATACGTATAAGCCGCTATAAGTCAGGGGCCAGAAATCTGTTAATTTTATTGGCAAACAATTTTATAATGCTCTTCAAAGGATACTTAAAAGTCTGTCCGATTTTAATTTTAAAACTAAACATGCTTTTTACTGTTTACAAGAATTTAAAACATAACATCTAGGTATTCAGGATTGAAATTTTATGTACTGACTGCAACCTAATTAATGTTACAACAATTTTATTGTTTATAACAAATAAAATATTATAAAATGATTCTTAAAAGAGAGATTTTCCAATCTGAATTCAAAAAGAAAGTTAAATCTCTCGGGGGCTCGAAATAAAGTTTAAGAATTATAGCGACTAATGGGAAACGAAATTTGCCTGCCATTTGTAGCAAATCTTCAGTAAATTTCTCATAAAAATGTCTTAGGTCTAAAATGCACCGTGCTCTTATCATTGAATCAATGAATCATTGAATCATTGAATCATTGAATAATCATTGATGCTGTGGCGACCCTGACATCGGACATCTCGATGGCAGTGAGACGAACAATGCCAAGCTAGAAAAACAACCGCTCTCCTGGCAATTCTTTCTGGACTTTCGTCGAGTCAAGTTCTCTTCATCGAATTCATTTATGTAAACCTGTATAAATAAATCTACTTATTTATGCGACCACAACACTTCTTACAGTGGTGACCCCGACGTGCCTGCTAACGCGGCAGGGCACTGAACATTCGCTTTTCTGGTGAGAGGTACGATCTTTTCCGCCAAATTCCGAACCCTCGACGATGACCTCAACTGCATCTTCTAACCTCGGCTCAGTTGACGAGGTTAGTGTCAAGGTGCCAACGTTTTGGGCCGAAGATCCGGTGTTGTGGTTTGCACAAATCGAAAACCAATTCGATCTAGCGGGAATCACGCGAGATTCCACTAGATTTTCCTACGTGGCAAGAGCTCTCGAACAACGAAGCCCGGCTCAAACGACTTTTTCAACACGAAGAGTTGGGCGATCGTACACCGTCGGAGTTTTTGTTGCGATTACGCATTCTCGCTGAAAATGATGTATCGACCAGAGTTCTTCGGACACTGTGGCTTGGACGTTTCCCTGCCAGAATGCACGACGTTCTCGCTGCTTCGCCGCCGGACGACCTCGACGCCCTTGCATCTATCGCTGATAGAATTCACGAAGAACTCATCGTCACACCGCAGTAAGCCACTCATCAAGCCCGGACGACGCCGAGGACGCCACGATCCTCCGTCGTTTCGTCGGGCTGCGTCCGTCGCATCGCTACCAACGAGGTAGATGCGGCACGGACCTTCCACATTATTTCATCGTCTCTCATCAAGCCCGGACGACGCCGAGGACGCCACGATCCTCCGTCGTTTCGTCGGGCAGCGTCCGTCGCATCACTACCAACGAGGTAGATGCGGCACGGACCTTCGCCATTATTTCATCGTCTCTCATCAAGCCCGGACGACGCCGAGGACGCCACGATCCTCCGTCGTTTCGTCGGGCAGCGTCCGTCGCATCACTACCAACGAGGTAGATGCGGCACGGACCTTCGCCATTCTTTCATCGTATCATCAAGCCCGAACGACGCCGAGGACGCCACGATCCTCCGTCGTTTCGTCGGGCTGCGTCCGTCACGTCGCTACCAACGAGGATCTCACGACATGTTCTCACGTTTTCGTGCGACATGACGCTGTTCGAACTCCTCTTCAGCACCCGTACGACGGGCCTTACGAAGTTTTCGAACGAAACGAAACGCACTTCACGATTCGACGCTCCGGCACGAAGTTTGTGGCATCCATCGACCGATTGATGCCTGCCTTCATCCTCGCTGACGACCCGTGCGCCTAGTCGTCTCCGGGATTCGTTCGTGCCACTCACTGGAAGGGGGGTACTGTGGCGACCCTGACATCGGACATCTCGATGGCAGTGAGACGAACAATGCCAAGCTAGAAAAACAACCGCTCTCCTGGCAATTCTTTCTGGACTTTCGTCGAGTAAAGTTCTCTTCATCGAATTCATTTATGTAAACCTGTATAAATAAATCTACTTATTTATGCGACCACAACACTTCTTACAATGCCGTCTGCTGCCGAAGTCATCAACTCAAATCACATGAACTGGATTAACACAAATTCGTACGTTAATATAGCTCCAGCCACCTGAAAAGTATAACAAACAAGAAATCCCACCATCCCATCCCATAAAACACCCATCTGTATTACCTTCCAAGGTCTTTCTTTCTAATAATACCCGTGTCATTTCCTTTTCTTAGAACGATATCAATCTTAAGCACCAATCTTTATTCTCTATCAATCATTTCACGTCATCTGACAACACCTTTTTTCATTCTTATGAGGAACTCTGTACCTCCTAGCTTAACACAAGAGATTGGGTTGAGCGCTACTTTGTTACAGATTTAACGTTCTATTGTTCGTGACATAATACGATAAGCCTGCAAAACCTACGATATAATATGGAAGATTTAGAGATATTAATAAATATTTGATATTATCTAACCGCTAGCAATAATTTCCTTGTAATCGAGAAGAGTTTGAGTTTGGTTAGGGCGCAATCGTCAAACACCAGTTGCGCAAGAATCATAAATACTATAATGCGAATGCCGGACTATTTCATTGGATGCACGAGCGATTATCCTTGAATTTCACGATATGGGCTCGTTTGAGGACACAGATCCTTTGGTCAGCAAACGTGCTGTACAGTTTTTGATCAAACTTTTGCCGTGCCATTTTGTTTTTCTGAGCAAATTACTTTTCATCTTTAAGTTTTTGGTTTTGGCGCCATAAGGAATAAATATTTAGGCAACTGACAGCTGCATCTGGATGCATCAGCCAGCTCGCCGCGCCACTTCTTGCACTCGGCCAGCATGGCGGTGCTGCGCACCAGCCCGACGTGTACGGGAAATCACGCGTGTCGAACGAGTTTGGAAAGTCACAGAAGACTTTGGCTAAGTCTATCACCTCTCTACCAGGATGTTACTTATAAGAAGGCAACCACCTTTCGCCGATGTTAAGGATTTTAGAGTAAAAGAGGTAATTTTAGTATTTTTTTAGGTTTAATTTGCGTTTGGTTTTTTTTTCTGTACTTTATCTCATAAATAAGTGGTGAAAGTGGGCTGATTTCTTACATTTTACGTCAAATTTTGTGAATATCGACGTTAATGTTATTTTTTCCAGCCAGAGCATTAATTTAAAATGATGTTAATTCAACTAAAAAAATATCAGTCATAGAGACGACTAATTAAAACAATCTGAAAACAGGAATAGGATAGAAAGCAACCGCACCTTCTCGCACTGGCATTGTGAGGTGGGTTTCAATAATAAATAAAACACTTGCATATTAATATTGAAATTTCTTTATTGGATGAAAAATAAGATAACACAACTCTAAAATAAAAACAAGATTTTTTTTGGCTCCAGCACATCTCGCAATTTAACTTTAAGCTGTCACTGTATAATATAACGGAGCCTTAATGCAAAATCAAAAATGCAAATAAACAAGTTGCTAAAAAGTCTTACTCTTAACTCTCGACTTCCGCACGCAACACCTGGAAGAAAACACACCTGGCCTTCAATACCAGTGCCAGTGTCAGTGTCACTCATCTTCTTAGGATGGAGGAGCTTCAGTCGGGATGGTCGCGGTGGTGGACACATAAGCTGTCGTTGAGTCCCAGGTGGAAGTCACGACGGTACTTGACGGTAGTTCAGTAGGAATAGTCGGAGTCGTTGTCGACGTAGCCCAAGAGCTCGTATCCGTCGTCGTCCACGGCTGCGTCGTCGTCATGTTCCACGGCGAGGGCGTCGTCGACGTCCACCCCGAGGTCGTCGTCCCCGGGTTGATCGGCGTCGTCAACTGCGAGCCACAACGCGCTAGGTGCGCCGGCAGACAGAGTTTCTGCAACGGACTGAACTGCCAGTTGGAAGGACAGGCGAGCAACACCTGGATGCCGTCGAAGCAGCCGTAGTAGAGGTCGCAGCGAGTCTCGTGCGCAAAACGGATCACGTTGCATGGCAACATCACGGCGGGGCATCGCGGCGCCGGCGTCGGCGTCGGCGTCCAAGTCGGCGTCGGTGTCCAGGTGGAAGAAGGCGTCGTGGGGGTGTACGACGGCGTCACAGTGGACCAGGTGGCGGTTGTTGTGTCGGATGATGCAGTTGTGGAGTTGGTTGAAACATCGGTGGTAGGGAGAGTTGTGGTAGGAGTCGTGGTTGGAGTTGTCAAGAGGGTCATACCGGGCGTCGCGGTCGTCGACCCGAGATTGCAGTTGGCATTGGCTGGCCAGTCGCACACCTGCAACGCTGCGTTGAAGTGCAGCCCTGCAGGGCACTCCATCAGCACGGGCACTCCGTTGCTGCACGCGTAGAACAGGCCGCAGTCCGTCTCGTGGGGCAGGTGCACAGTGTGGTCCAGGGGATCCACCGCGGGGCAGCCGTTAGGGAGGGTTGGAGACGTTGTTGTAGGGGAATTAGTTGTCGTTGGAGTTGTTGTGGTTGGAGTTGTCGAGGGAGTCGTACCGGGCGTCGCGGCCGTCGACCCGAGCTTGCAGTTGGCATTGGCTGGCCAGTCGCACACCTGCAACGCTGCGTTGAAGTGCAGCCCTGCAGGGCATTCCATCAGCACGGGCACTCCGTTGCTGCACGCGTAGAACAGGCCGCATTCCGTCTCATGGGGCAGGTGCACAGTGTGGTCCAGGGGATCCACCGCCGGGCAGCCGTTTGGGAGAGTTGGAGACGTTGTTGTAGGGGAATTAGTTGTCGTTGGAGTTGTTGTGGTTGGAGTTGTCGTGGGAGTCGTACCGGGCGTCGCGGCCGTCGACCCGAGCTTGCAGTTGGCATTGGCTGGCCAGTCGCACACCTGCAACGCTGCGTTGAAGTGCAGCCCTGCAGGGCACTCCATCAGCACGGGCACTCCGTTGCTGCACGCGTAGAACAGGCCGCAGTCCGTCTCGTGGGGCAGGTGCACAGTGTGGTCCAGGGGATCCATCGCGGGGCAGCCGTTAGGGAGAGTTGGAGACGTTGTTGTAGTGGAATTAGTTGTCGTTGGAGTTGTTGTGGTTGGAGTTGTCGTGGGAGTCGTACCGGGCGTCCCGGCCGTCGAGCCGAGCTTGCAGTTGGCATTGGCTGGCCAGTCGCACACCTGCAACGCTGCGTTGAAGTGCAGCCCTGCAGGGCACTCCATCAGCACGGGCACTCCGTTGCTGCACGCGTAGAACAGGCCGCAGTCTGTCTCATGGGGCAGGTGCACAGTGTGGTCCAGGGGATCCACCGCCGGGCAGCCGTTAGGGAGAGTTGGAGACGTTGTTGTAGTGGAATTAGTTGTCGTTGGAGTCGTTGTGGTTGGAGTCGTGGTTGGAGTTGTCGTGGGAGTCGTACCGGGCGTCGCGGTCGTCGACCCGAGCTTGCAGTTGGCATTGGCTGGCCAGTCGCACACCTGCAACGCTGCGTTGAAGTGCAGCCCTGCAGGGCACTCCATCAGCACGGGCACTCCGTTGCTGCACGCGTAGAACAGGCCGCAGTCTGTCTCGTGGGGCAGGTGCACAGTGTGGTCCAGGGGATCCACCGCGGGGCAGCCGTTAGGGAGAGTTGGAGACGTTGTTGTAGGGGAATTAGTTGTCGTTGGAGTTGTTGTGGTTGGAGTTGTCGTGGGAGTCGTACCGGGCGTCGCGGCCGTCGACCCGAGCTTGCAGTTGGCATTGGCTGGCCAGTCGCACACCTGCAACGCTGCGTTGAAGTGCAGCCCTGCAGGGCACTCCATCAGCACGGGCACTCCGTTGCTGCACGCGTAGAACAGGCCGCAGTCCGTCTCGTGGGGCAGGTGCACAGTGTGGTCCAGGGGATCCACCGCCGGGCAGCCGTTAGGGAGGGTTGGAGACGTTGTTGTAGGGGAATTAGTTGTCGTTGGAGTTGTTGTTGTTGGAGTTGTCGAGGGAGTCGTACCGGGCGTCCCGGCCGTCGACCCCAGAGTGCATTTTGCGTTTTCTGGCCAGTCGCAGACTTGCAGGAGCGCGTTGAAGTGTAGGTTTGCTGGGCAGCGTTCGGGCTTGGCAACGCCGTGGTCGCAACGGTAGAAGCGGTTGCAGTCGGTTTCGTGGGGAAGGTGGATGGTGTGATCGATGGGGTCAACGGCCGGGCAGACTGCGGCGGCGGTGGCGGCGCCGAGGACGGCGGCGACGATGAGCGCTGAGAAACCTGTGGGTCGGCGTGGATGTTAGTTCTTGTGAAATGTGAAATTTGGCAAAGTGCGAATGTTTGTGCAATAGCGCCGGTTGTGTAGGACGGAAAGCTCCCAAATGGTTGTATCAATATACACTTATACACTGGAGTTAGTAAGGTTATGTGCTGATTCCAGAGTAGGTCTACACTAGTCACTAGGTCACTTGGTCTTCACTTTACGATACACATACTATGCATACGTAATATGTGCGGATTCTTTTACCATTCTTATTGTGTTCAAGATGAACTCTTTCTCCCCCAACAAAATGAAAAGATCAGCTGATAAAAATCAATGAAAACCAGTGAAATCAAACTATTGAACTACGTAATCAAAGTCGGATTTTTCTTCCGGTTTCTTGAATACATGGAAATATTGCTCAAATATTTCTGAAATAACTGAGTATGAATCCGATGTATTCAAGCAATGCCAGATAAATTTTAACCGTTCCCTTCATGCTCGCTGAAGGCTTTTCTCCACTTGAATGAAACTAAGCAAACACAATTTGCAATTGTTTTTTTTAAGGAGTGTAAATTTTCCAAATGCGATGTAACCACGGGCTGTCATCTTTCAGTACCTAACACAACCACTGTATTTATATCATTGCGTTTGTGCATCTAAAGCTCATCATGTGCATTTACCACCCCACTTATCTGTCACGAATTAACTGTTTTATAACGAATCAAAAAACCAATTTCCTAAAAATGCACGATGACAATTTTGACTCAAAAGCTTATGTGTGCTTATGCGAGATTTGCGTAGGTATCTCAGGAGTAGATAAAAGGATTAAGGATTATAGAGAATTTTGATAGTTTGAAATATTTGGGACTTTACAAAGACTGCCATTTTAAATGGGATGTGCACATAGAAAAGACGAGACTGCAATCTTGTGCATTCAAACTTCTAAAAACTTATGAAAATTGTGAACACGGCTCTAGTGGGAAATATCGTACATTACGGCTTACAAGTTTGGGGCCATTCTGCCGTTTATCATTTGATTGTTGTTATTACATTACGAAAGAGAATTCTAAAAAGCATAATTCCAAACTATATCCAATATGATACGAATCTAGTTTTTCAATTTAGTAATATACTTCCTGCATCTTCAAAATTTCAACATACAATATAATTATTCAAGATAATTTTTCTGTGAAATTAGATAAATCTTTCTCATAATCATATCACGCGCACCAGAGAACTTCATCATGTAGCCCCCCTACACCAAAATAATTATGGCAGAAGGCTGCAAAAATATTTAGTGCCGATTTTGTTTCATTCAAAACCCGCCGAAATACTCAAATTGGAAAGAATGTCAGAAATAAAATTTTCTGTTAAAAGGTTTCTTCTTTCAACTCTCTGAACATAATTCTTTAATATTTTCTTTTTGGTCAAGATGTGATATCAGGCATCAAAGAACGCTTTATTCATACATTTATCTTTTTATCATTAGTTTTGTATTATTTTTGTTCTGTTGAATATAAAACATTTTTTTTCTGTAAATTTATAAAGGCTTGAAACAGGTCAAAAAAGTAATTGCACTCTGCTGTGCAGTCACCCTGTGGCTTAGCAGGCATTTTTTTACTAGTGTAATTCAAGTCATGTGACTTACAACTAGGCTATGCGAACACTCATATAATCGTGTTGTGGATGAGCGTAATTTTTACGCTCACCCACAACGCAATTATATTGCATGTGCGCATAGCCTAGAGGCTTTTATGATCAAATTTAAATGTTCGGCGTTAATTTAGCAGCTTTCTCAATGACATTGAATATTTCAAAACGTAAAAATCGATGTAAGGAAAAACTAATCAATTGATTTGCTTGAAATTAACACAGTATCTTCCATTTACGATTTATAATGCACACAGAAAATTTTGTTAAAATCGGTTGAAGATAAAGTTGATTTAGTTGCAAAAAACTGCAAAATCGCTAAATAAGCGTCTTAAAAGCGCTATTTCCAAGAAAAGCGCTTAACATACAACAATGAAATTTGTACACAAACATTAAATCGTGGGGGCCAACATATCTGGAGAGTTTCGTCAAATTATATTGAGATTCTTGGCCTCTAGAGTGGAAAACGTGTTTTGGAAAAACTGAAAAATTTCGTAAAAACTTAATAACATAAAATTTACTCGTCCGAATTGCTTCAAAAACGTGACAGATCTAAGTTCAGAGAAAACGAAGGTCCATATAAATTTTCATCAAAATCCGTTTTGGCGTTTGGACTGTAGAGCTCGAACAAACACACAAAAAAACAAACAAACAAACAAACAAACAAAAAAAAAAAAAAACATTCCGGAATTTTTTAGCAGTAAAGTGTAATTGAAGATTTCGCTTCACTCGCTTCGCTCGTTACGCTCATCAAAAAACTGTATTTCCAATTTAAATTGAAACCACGAATATGTAACACAACAAATGGCTTTGATTTTGATGCCCCAAACAAAATGAAAATATCAGTTGATGAAAATCATTGAAAAACCAGTGAAAGAAAACTATTGAACTAGGGAATCAAAGCCGGATTTTTCTTTCGGTTTATTGAAAACATTGAAATATTTCTAAAATATTTCTTAACTTTCTGAACACTGTATCACACAATGCCAGATAAATTTTAATCGATCATCTTACCTTTCATGCTCGCTGCAGGCTTGTCTCTACTTGAATGAAATTGTTTCTGAGTGTAACTCTCCCTTAAGCGATGCACCCACGGACTGTGATCCTTCAGTACCACAACCACTGTATTTATATCATTGCGTTTGTGCATCTAATGCTCAACATGTGCATTCACTGCCCCACTAATCTGTCATCAATCATCGGTTTTGTAACGAATTAATAATCAATTGACTAACAATGTTCGATGACAATTTTACTCAAAAGCTTATGTGTGCTTATGCGAGATTTGAGTTTCTCATGAGTAGATAAAAGGATTAAGGATAATTGACGTACAAGCGCTAAGATATTGGTAATGAATCTTATGCAGCTGCTAACAGCGATAGTGAACATGGCATCATTTGCATATATAGAAAATGAAGTGCAGAAGCTTTTTTCGGCTACGTTCATACATCTTTGATTGGAGAAATTTCATTGAGAGACCAGATTGCAACTGGATGCAACTGATTGGAATTCAATCATATAAATAATAATGGAATGGGTTTAAATGTCGGAAAATGTAAAGAAGTCTGTTTTGGAAGAGGTTCCACAAAGAGGTTATAGTGTAGGAGGGGAGAATTTCGAGGAAGTGAAAAACTACAAATATTTGGGAGTAATATTTAGTGAAGATTTGAGATTGAAAAATCAGGTTGATTTTGTTATGCAAAAGGGAATAAAGAGTATCAATTTTGTAATGTGGCAATTGAAAGGAATGAGTAAGGAAATAAAAGAAAAGGCATATAAATCTCCGGTCAGACCAATAGTGGAGTATGGATCGTCAGTGTGGGATCCATACAGAAAGGAAGAAATAAAAGAAATAGAAAAAGTCCAGAGACTGGCTGCTAGAAGAGTTACAGGAAGAAATGAAAAGACAAAGACTAGAAATAAACAAAAAGGGGGAAGTGTGTAAAGTACTGGAAAGACCATCCGAAATGGTTAGAGATTTAAAATGGGACTCATTGGAAAACAGAAGAAAAAATGACAGACTTACAAACTTTTTTAGAGCTCTAAGAGGTAACGGGGGTTGGAGAGAGCTGAACATGAAGATTGAACTGGACAGAAGGAAATATGACTGTAGAAGGCATCATTCAAGAAAGGTATTGGTGAAAGGTGCAAGAAAAGATGTGGGGAAGTGGACATTTCTTACGAGAACGGCAAAGGAATGGAATGAACTGGAAGAGATTATTGTAAAAGGAGACCATTTAGATTTAAATAAATTTAAAGAAAAATTAGCAACTAAGATAAATTGAAATTTATTGGGAAAAAAAAAGACTGCCACCTGCTATGTGCAATTTGCAGTAAATAATTAAATAAATAAACTTTAACATAAAGCATATTATAAACTTTGAAATTGAATGCAATTAAATGTGACCATTTTCTATTTTCATTTATAATAACCTATCTCAAGTTATTTTATTTTGACATGGCAATATTATAGGTATAGCTAATAAATGGGAATAGTTCATGACAACACCCTTTGCAATAGCGCCGCAGAATTAATTTCGTTTAAACATGCTGAATTTGTTCGGGCAATTGGTGCAACATGAAATTCTTGATAACATCTTGAAAACAGATGAACAGTGCATGGACATTACAAATGTCTTTAAAATCCACGCTGGCTTCGTCGGATACTTGAATCCTGAAAACCTTTTGTGTTTTATCACATTTCCTTATAAATTTGAAGTGGTTTTCTTCAATCGGCGGCATAAGGAGCCGCTGAAAGACCCTTGGCTAGTTACTCGATATGGGGAGACCAATCTAGTGTCTCACAGATTGTGATCCCAAAAAATTTAGTTACCGTAGCCGCATTTATTTTTCTTCCTCTCAGCATTATCTTGTATCAGTTAGGGCCAGCTAAGATCCATGTGATTTACCACAAGGACTCGTGCATACAATCTTTTATCACGCAGAACATTTTAACCCTGTTATGTGTACCTATATATTTACTGTACTTTTGTATTTTTTCAATTGAAAATGACACTATTTTACAGACAAGTGACAAAATTCCTTGATCATGATGTTTTTACATCAAAATACCTCGTAGTATTAAAGATAAGAGTGGAACGGCATTTACAACTCATTTTAAAGCCTTCTTGCCTGAGGAGTGTTTTTACTCTGTGAATCAATATTTAAATAAAAATTTCGAGTTTCAAGGCATGTTTATTGTGAACATGTATTTAAGAAAACTTCTGACTTTCCTAATATAACGTATGATCAATCATGGATAATAAAGCAAAGATAATAAAACAAATACAAATACATAGGAATAGCATCACCTGAGATGATGCCTAAGGTGCGCATCATGGTGATGATGCAGCCAATGTCTCAGTCTCTACATCCTCCAGAGTTGGACCTCGACTCCGAGTCTGAGCTGTCTAGTGTTGCATTTTTTCTAGGATAGTCATCTGCCGCAACAGATTTTCCCGGGGCGACTTCAGCTGCTTGCGTTTCCTTACAGGTTGCCGAGCAAGTGGACGACGCAGCTCCTCAAGAAATGACAAGAGGGTGGCGCTCGTCACCGATTGGTCCAGATCTTTCTAATGGGTGAAGCCCTTTTTTCCCGAGAGATGAGGGGGTGGGGTGGGGGTATCATAACTTTATATGGGGTGTTTTCTTGGTGTATTTCATGGGGTGGATGTTGGTCCGGCTAGTCGACGATGTTGCGTGGCTCGAGGCACCCAATGGGCCTAGGGTAGCGATCGTGGGTGCTAATAGTTTAGGCGGCTTGGGCCTTGATGAGCAGATGTTCCTCGGGCACTGCTAGTTCTCGATGGATGTGAACATCGGGAGGCCGGCGATGGTGCACAGCGCCTTGTTCTGTACCAGCTGTAGTTTGTCAAAAAGGTTATATTTGCAATAGTGGTTGCCTACTAATAGTGGTAGTTTACTGAAAAGGCGAGGGTAAACCACAGAGGTGGCAAGACCACTAATCAAATATTGTTCATCGTTGGTGAAATCTCTTCGATCATCTGATTTAGGAGGCTCGGGAACTTGCATTCATCGACGGCCGATTGCTTTGGGTTGTGCTTTTACTCATAAAGTATCTTCCTCCAAGCTTTCTTCACATGGCCAAGAAAGCTGACGTCCAGCGGCTGACAAAAATGTTCCGAGTTTGGCGGTGTACAAATAATCTTTGACGGTTTCCTTGCACGGTTTTATCACCTCGCTGGTGAAACGCGACGATAGGTAGTCTCATTGATGCCTTTTAAGTCCAGGCAATCTACTGCTGTTTTGGACCAAACCCGGACATGACTCATGCCAAGCTTATCTTTTCAGGATATGTTCATTTGACCCTCCTGAAAATTGGCCAGAAAGTCGCGCGAAATCGGGTCGGTGCGTCCCTTCGTTTCACCCTTGTTTAGGGGTAGTTTTTCGTATAATCAAGATTATTGAGGTCGCTATGGGAGGTCTTCAAAAAGTTAAACTGCAATGAGCTGACTCAATTACGCATCTGATGATATCAAAAAAGTGTGAATTTGAATCAGGGGTGCCCAAGATATTGGCGATCTCGCTGGATATCATTTTCTTAAAATCGTGTTTCTTGTGTTAAATCGATCGGAATTCCCGGATTAAGTTACTTTTTGATTACAAACAACAGCACTCCTTCTGGTTCAGAGGCGAACAATATATTGGTGATATACTATGGAAATTCTTCGGAAAGTTCGTTTTTGTTTTAAGACGACCGGAATTCATGGTTTCACGGTTTTCTGGCAAAATCGTATTTTTTTTCATCATTTATTTCTTTATTCCATTAATATTAACAGGTATAAATTTTTCCATGGGCACACGGATACCTCGGTGGATTCTTGCCAAGAACCCACCATCCAAAAAGAAAAAAAAAAGTATATATATAGTTAACTCTCTCTCTCTCCATCTTCCCCGTCCTCTTCTTCTCCGCCATCTTCCTCCGCGACATCTTCTTCCCTTCGTTCGATCAACTCTTTCCACTTTTCTTCTTTTTCCCACCATCTTTCTTCTTCAACTTGTTATCCTGCTTTCTTCCATCCTTTTCACTTTTCCAAACCAACTCAATCTTTCTTTGCCTACTCTAAATCTTAAACTTTCAACTCCCATTCTTTTCCTCAATTCACAACTCCTCTGCTTATCCAATTTTGTCACACCAGCCATACTTCTCACAAACTTCATCTCTGCCCCTTGCTACAAATCTTCCAATTTCCCATTCAATGTCCAAGCAACGCACCCATACAAAAGGATGGGTAAAAAATAAACTTTGTATAATAATAACTTACATTTTTTGGGGAAGTCTTCATTCCATAAAAGTTTTCTTACTTTTTGATAAAAAAAAATTTGCCTGTTCAATTCTTCTTTTAATTTCATTTTCTAATTTGTTTTCATTGCTTACCAAAGTACCTAAATATTTAAAATCTTCTCTCTCCTCAATTACTTTCCCCATAAGCGTTACTTGGTCCAAATTCTTCTTTCTTCTTCTATACATAAAAACCGATTCACTCTTCTTCTCGCTTATTTTCATTCCAAATTCTTCAGTAACATCACTCCACTTGTTGATCATCTCTTGCACCTAATATTACAAATTCTTATGTTGACTGATTTTCTATTTTAAGAAAACATTTAACATAGATTTTTACCTGTCAGCAGGACTCAGGATCATCGGAGTTTTCTTCTGGTATTGTGCAGTTGAGTGCATTGAGAAATCTGTGTTATTGGTGGAAGCTTACGCCGGTAGGCAATTGATGATGGGTTAGGATTAATGTGCGTCCGAACCGGGATATTAACCCGGGACCTTTCGCTAGCCGGGCGGTTGCTCTGACCACTGAGCTATCCGGCCACGCATGATTCCTGCCTTCCTCATCCTAGCGAAGGCAGGAATATTCTGTGGCCGGATAGCGCGGTCTGACTCGTGATGTGTAGGCCATATTATCTTTCACCTCGCTGCTGCTGCCCCGAATGTTTCTCATGGCGAAATTCAAAATACTGGTACCCTCTTCTCTATTTGTGGCATCCAGTTTAATTTACTGTTAACAATGATTCCTAGATATTTAACATTTTTCGACCTATAGTTATGGATATGGAGTTTCAAGTTTCCGAAAGTTCAACTCCTGTCAGAAACATTTAGCAAAAAACATAATAACGGACAGGCTACATGACCTGTCGCAATTATTCCCAACAATCGAAGATATAAACCATAACATCTAATACAACCCATAAACTCATAAAAAAATGGCTGACCAGATTTTGTTCAAAAACTATACAGCACGATGCTGAGCTATCACGAACATTCTTGCTGAATTTCGCAAGGATCTGTGACCTAAAGTCGTCCTGCTCGTTTTTTTAACAAAAAATCTTAACACTTTTTTCTCCCATGTCGCGAAATTCAAGCATCCCATGAAATAAAGTCCGGCATTCGCATGAAAGTATTTATGTTTCTTTCTTTCTGAAGAACATGAATTAATCTCAGAGACGCCGAATAAAATATAAGAAAAACAATCAAATCTCAATTGGTGATTTTTTTTTCTCATAATAATTGTCTTTCTAGGCGTCTCCAAAAAGTGATGGCCTGTGATGAATTGCATTTTATCTGAAAAACTAAATTAACATAATTAATAAGCCTTTGTTCCTCAGGTCCAAAGGCTTCAAGCGCAACTGGCGTTTGACGATTGCGCCCTACCCGGACTCAAATTCTTGTCGATTACAAGGAAATTCATGCTAACGGTTAGATAATACCAAACATTTATGAATATCTCTAATTCTTCCATATTATATCGTTGGTTTTGCAGGCTTATTATATGTGAACGATTTAGTCATTTACAATGCAGGGCTCAACTCAATCTCTGTAGGTAAGCTAGGAGGTGCAGAGTTCTTCCTAACAGTGAAAAAAAAGTGTTGTCAGATGACGTGAAATGATTGATAGAGAATAAAGATTGGTGCTTAAGATTGATATCGAGCTAAGATAAGGAAATGACACGGGTATTATTAGAAAGAAAGACCTTGGAAGGTAATACAGACGGGTGTTTCATGAGATGACTTGAATAAGTGGTTTTGACGATTGCGCCCTACCCGGACTCAAATTCTTCTCGATTATAAGGAAATTCATGCTAGCGTTTAGATAATATCAAACATTTATTAATATCTCTAATCCTTCCATATTATATCGTAGCCTTTGCAGGCTTATCATATGTTACAGACAATAGATCGATATAGTCATTTACAATGTAGGGCTCAACTCAATCTCTGTAGTTAAGCTAGGAGGTACAGAGTTCTTCCTAAAATTAAATATTTATCGACAGAAAACAGAAGCAACCGGTAGGTTTTGGCCATGGAGATTAGATTTAATCTGGAGGTTAGCCACTTAACCTGATATTGGATTTTTATTAACCAAGCACCTGAAAGATGTGCAGTACAGCGATTATTGTGCAATTTCCAGTTGCAAGGACTATACTTACGTCATAGGAGTAACTGCGACCACTTGTGGCCCGTCTCACGTACGCCACATCGAACGATCATGATCCGTCATTCATTTGCAACCAGCTGGCTTTATGGCGCTAATTAGCATTGACTTAGTAATTTATTGATCCAAGAACTATTGTGATAAGAATCGCTCAAGAAATTATTCAATCAATTATCGTGTTTTGAACATGCGCGCGTGCGAGGGGAAGGAATGTGAAAAAGCCGACTTGATAAACGGCCTGATAAACGGACTTAAACGGCCTGTTAACATTTTACCGCCCGATCTTCGACAATTTAGGTGAACAAAGGGTCGGGTTTACAATGTACAGTTAAACATTTATCTTCAGAAAACAGAAGCAACCGACACGTTTTCGCCGTGGAGTTTGTTTTTATCTGGAGGTTAGCCACTTAACCTGATATTGGATTTTTATTAACCAGGCAAATAAAAAACTATAATAGATATACTCTAGCCTGAAATTGTAGGAAGGTGATGCTTTTAACTTGGGAAAAAATATCAAATGTTCGCATTTATACAGTTTATGTCACCTTAAGTGTACTTGTTGAGTGTAAATTAATGGAGATAAAAAAAAAGGTTTCGTCTATATTCCTCAGGGTTTGTATGCGAAAAAAAAAAACATTTTCTTGTTAAAATAACCTTCCGAGGTCTTTTACATCCCCCACCCTCTTCAAAAAAATAATGTAAGAAATGTCTGCTTTCAAAATGTGTGAAATCGGTTAGTAGCTAAGGTCTTCTCGGGACATGAGGAGACCGCCAAAGACGACGATTCGCAATTAACCGGCACAAATCATTCAATCAATCTAAGTGGTAGTGCAGTGAAACGGCACAAACCAATCAAGTAATCGGAAGGGTTGCATCCCTTGAAAACGTGGCCGAACAGTCGTGTATGGTAGTGGCTTGGTATGTGCATGTCTTATTTGAAGTCCCTCATCGACCCCTTTAAAGGGAAAGCAAATTTGCAGATGGCAGTGAAGGCAGTAGTTGAAAAGTGCATGTCGGGTGGTAGCATGGTATATTTAATGTCATCAACATTAATTCCCCTGTTGTAAAACGGGCCCTTTTGCGTTCGATGCTGACTGCTAGACGAGCGTTAAATTTGGACCACATAATTGAAAATTTCTACCCGTATTGAAGTGCATGAAGTCCATTAACAATTGAAATCCATAATTTTTAAAACAACCGGCACATAACTGGGTACATTTTCTTTAAATTTTGACATCCGAGACGTGAATTTTATATACAATTCAATTTTTTTTGTCAGCCGACCCAAAATTGTAAAGACGAGCCCTGTGCTATGTTTATCTATGACAAGATGTGCCCTGCCTTCTCCAGAGGAGGCGGACAAACAAATTATTACTATGCCTTCACATGCCAGCTACAAATTCAACTTATCTGTGTACTAATGACCAAGAAACTTCACAAAAATCTGCATTAAGCAGGCAATTCCGGGAACTGAAACTGACAGAATGTCTATACGCACATTTACGCCAAAAATCTCGGTTTTTGACTACTTCTGATCTACTTCCTGTACACATGGGATCTAATTTTCTAACGGCTCTAAATTCATTCTTAGGTATCATTAATCGATGGTGGACGTCTGCGTATCAAAGTCTTTTCATAAAACCTCTATTATTATTACCTATATTTTCGCAAATTTGAAGGTCAGTTAGATGAGGTTAGAATTGTGATGTAAGTTCACCCCCGTGGTCGGTTGGTACTACGGTGACCAAACTATTTGCCTGTCATGATTTCACTCTAATTTCGTTGATCCCACCACTAATTTCAGTGGGGGGAACCCCCTGGCGGGGATGGTGGCCGGAGGCCTCAGGGGCGGAGCCCCTAGCGTATAAATCATATACTCTTCTTAATTTACCCTTTCAGAAACATGTAACTTGAATTTTAAAAGACATCGCATCGTTAAAATCATTAATTATTAAAAATGGTGTACTTGTCCAATTTGACATAGTCGTTGTTTGTCATAGTCGATAGTTAGTAGTTGATATTAGTCCTATTTGTCGTAGTGGACTATATACTTTATATTGTATATTTATACCCTCATGTCTTGAGATTAATATCAGTATTCTGATTTTACGATGATATTTTGGCAATTTGTGAGTTGATTTTATTTATTTTTTCTCTTGCGATGCATTTCATTTCATTTAATTTAAAACTTTTTTTTTTCTTACATCCAAAAGAATAACGGGTTCATTAGTCTGTGCGGTATGAACTGGTCAATTAGTTAAGAATGTAACAAACTCAGCCCGCACACAAGGCTCATGCCTTACGCGGGCTTCTGCTATTTTCAGTTTTTGTTTTGTTTTTTCTCTACCCTGTATGTATACTTGTGAATTGTGATGCAGAATAAAATGATGATGAAATTGAAATTGAATTGAATTGAATTGACAGATGAAACATAATATCTGATATCTCTCTTCTGAATCTTAAAAGTAGCCTCGTGTTCTGTAGCGTTACTCAAAAAGACTATACCATTATTTATTGTAGAAAACCGTGCGCATTGTTTCCTTGGACGAGATGAGCGCCATCATTCGAGTCGCCCAACAGTTTTTTCCTCGATAGCTTTATGTGCTCGTTCCAGTTTAATTTTGCCTCCAATTCCACCCCCAATAACTTAACACGTTGCTTTCTGAGAATTAGATTATTGTTAACAGATACACGTCCTTCGAGCATTTGGTATAAAATGTCATTATATTAGTTTTTCTTGCATTCAGTGCCAAGCAGTTACAATAGAACCCATCTGTAACTTTGGACATTACTTTATTGGCCCTCTCCTCCGCTTCGGTAACTGTATCACCTACAATCAGTAAACTTGTGTCATCTGCAAGCATTGTGACATATTGCATGCTTGAGATCGACGGCATGTCATTTATATAAATGAGAAAAATCAACGGACCTATTTATTCCACCATTCAAAATTTGCTACGAATCCGATATTCGATCAAGATCCGAATCCGAACCCGAATCCGAGAGTTTTTGCCTAAATGCCGTATGTTTTTTTTCTGTTTGATAGATACGACTTAAACAGAGCATCATAACAACACCTCTTATTCCGTAACACTCCATTTTCTGTAATAGCAGCTGGAATGGCTTTGCAATCAAATTCCTTGCTTATAAATCATACAAGAATCCTATAAGAGAAAAAGCTACTTTTTAAGGCGTTGGTTTATATAATAAGTAAATTTGAAGATCGCAGTTTCCGTTCATTTTGATTTCCGAAATCCGTGTTGTCTTGAGGAAAGGACACTGTTAAAAAAAAATACTCTGTAATAGATTACACTTTAACAAGTATCGATAAGATTTTTTTTTTTGAAAGTGGAAGTTCATGAACATCTGTTATCAAGAATTCCCTGTTGATATTTCAATAATTCACCAACTGCACAAACAAATTCAGTGCTTACACGAAATTAGTTCTGCCGCGATATTGCATAGGATGATGTCATACTCATAACCTATTCCCATTTATTAGTTACACCTATAATATTGTCATGTCAAAATAAAAGAACTTGAGATAAGTTATTATAAATGAAAGTAGAAAATGGTCACATTTAATTGCATTCAAAGTTTATAATATGCTTTCTGTTAAAGTTCATTATAATAATATCTTTCCTTAATTCCAAATTTTCATGGGTCAAGGGGTGGAAAATCCACCTAAATCTAGGGCCTCAGGTGATACAACCGAGTGGCCACTCCGGTCGCTTCTCTTGTTTCTTCATCTTCCTCTTCTTCTTCTTCATCTTCTTCATTTCTTTCCTCCATCCTCTCTACTAATTC
Organism: Nemurella pictetii; assembly: GCA_921293315.2. NCBI lineage: Eukaryota > Metazoa > Arthropoda > Insecta > Plecoptera > Nemouridae > Nemurella > Nemurella pictetii. The sequence goes on along the minus strand of OV121118.1, from coordinate 4,825,311 downwards.
CTTCCATTGCTCTCTATTCTCCCACAATCTATTATCATCAACATCACTCCACTTTCCACGTCTTCCTACATCCTCTATTATCTTCTCTCTCCATCTTTCTCTTGGCCTTCCCACTCTTCTTCTTCCTACTGCCGTATTTTCAAACTCCCTTCTTGTAATTCGCATCTCATCCATTCTCTTCACATGTCCAAACCACCTTTATCTCCCTCGACCCATTTTAAAACCCAGGCTCTCAACTCCCAGTTCGTTCCTAATAATGTTACTTCTTATCTTGTCCATTCTTGTAACTCCTCTTGTACTTCTCAAAAACTTCATTTCTGCTGCTCATGCATTTGGCTCTCTTCTTTGCGTCCCATTGCCCAAGTCACTGCTCCATAAGTTAAAATCGGGACAAGGTATACATTCTGAACATAATCATTTTACATTTTCTTGGTACTGTTTCATTCCATAATAATTTTCTAACCGTTTGGTAAAAAATTTCTGCTTTCCTTACTCTTTCCCTGACATCTGCTTCCAGCCTTGCTTGATTTGTAAAAATACTTCCAAGATATTTAAACTCTTTCACTTCTTTTAACCACCCACTTCTAAGCTTAATACCCACATGTCCGTGTTGTACCTTCCTTTCCATGGTCAAAGCTCATTAATATGAAGTTCATATAATATTAAGTTCATTAATATGATTTAATTCCAATCAGTTGCATCCAGTTGCAATCTGGTCTCTCAACGAAATTTCTCCAATCAAAGATGTATGAACGTAGCCGAAAAAAGCTTCTGCACTTCATTTTCTATATATTATGCAAATGATGCCATGTTCACTATCGCTGGTAGCAGCTGCATAAGATTCATTGCCAATATCTTAGCGCTTGTACGTCAATTATCCTTAATCCTTTTATCTACTCTAGGGAAACTCAAATCTCGCATAAGCACACATAAGCTTTTGAGTAAAATTGTCATCGAACATTGTTAATAAATTGATTTTTAATTCGTTACAAAACCGATGATTGATGACAGATTAGTGGGGCAGTAAATGCACACGTTGAGCTTTAGATGCACAAACGCAATGATATAAATACAGTGGTTGTGGTACTGAAGGATCACAGTCCGTGGGTACATCGCTTAAGGGAGAGTTACACTCAGAAACAATTTCATTCAAGTAGAGACAAGCCTGCAGCGAGCATGAAAGGTAAGATGATCAATTAAAATTTATCTGGCATTGTTTGAATACAGTGTTCAGAAAGTTCAGAAATATTTTAGAAATATTTCAATGTTTTCAATAAACCGAAAGAAAAATCCGGCTTTGATTCCCTAGTTCAATAGTTTGCTTTCACTAGTTTTTCACTGATTTTCATCAACTGATCTTTTCATTTTGTTTGGGGCATCAAAGTCAAAGCCATTGGTTGTGTTACATATTCGTGGTTTCAATTTAAATTGGAAAGACAGTTTTTTTTAAGTCACATGACTTGAATTACATTAGTAAAATAATGCCTTCTAGGCCACAGTGTGACTGCACAGCAGAGTGCAATTACTTTTTTGACATGTTTCAAGTCTTCACAAATTTAAAGAAAAAAAGGTTTTATATTAAACAGAACAAAAATTATACATAATTAATGATAAATAGATAAATGTATGAATAAAGCGTTCTATGATGCCTGATATCACATCTTGACCAAAAAGAAAATATTAAAGAATTATGTTCAGAGAGTTGATAGAAGAAACCTTTTAACAGAAAATTTTATTTCTGACATTCTTTCCAATTTTATTATTTTGGCGGGTTTTGAATTTTAAAAAATCGTCACTAAATAGTTTTGAAGCCTTCTGCCAATATTATTTTGGTGTAGGGGGGCTACAATATGATGAAGTTCTCTGTTGAGCGTGATTTGATAATGATAACTATTTATCTTTTACCACAGAAAAGTAATTTTGAAGACGCAGGAAGTATATTACAAAATTGAAAAACTTGATTCGTATCATATTGGATATAGTTTGGAATTATGCCTTTTAGAATTCTCTATTGTAATTTAATAACAACAATCAAATGATAAACGGCAGAAGGCCCCAAACTTGTAAGCCGTAATGTACGATATTTCCCACTAGAGCCGTGTTCACAATTTTCATAAGTTTTTAGAAGTTTGAATGCACAAGATTGCAGTCTCGTCTTTTCTATGTGCACATCCCATTTAAAATGACAGTCTATGTAAAGTCCCAAATATTTCATACTCTCAACATTCTCTAAGTACAGATCACATTGGCAATTGATGCAGTTTAGTTTTAAGCAGTGGCACGAATGAAACTTTATTTTAATCTCTCTGCTTATTTGTTTAGAAGTCCTGATATGTATAAATTTATTTTTATTTTTCATTGGATGAGCGAAGCGAAGACTTCAATTTGACCACCCGTAGAAAAAAAGTCCATGTGTTTGATTTTTTTTTTTTTTTGTTGTTTGTTTTTTTGTGTGTTTGTTCGCGCTCTACCGTCGAAACGGCTGATCCGATTTTGATGAAATTTTCAGTGTACCTGAATTTGTTCTGAACTTAGACCCCCTGCGTTTTTCAGCTTGATAGCTTTAGAACTTTTCTCAAAAATCCAAATTTACGAAAATTTTCAGATTTTTCGCCATAATTTCGCTGTTTGTTTTTACTCTACTAGCTAAAATACCAAGCCGAATTTGATGAAATTTGCAGAATAGCTTTTGTATACCGTATACATTATACTGGTTAACCAAGAAATATGTTTTATATGTTTTTAATACGTTTTTTAATCGTATTTTTCGATTGAAATTGCGCCAACTTGCGCCAACTTGAACTTTTGAATTTGAAATTGATTTGAAATAAAGCACGTACTTTGACAATGTTTTAAGTAATCTACATTGATAGCTCTGACTATAATGAAGCAACTTTATTTTTAGATATTTCAATTTGTACTTTTATGTTGAGAAATCGTAAACTTACCGACGGACTGCAAAGTTACTTTTGCGCCCCCGAAAACCCATTGCCTTCATAACTTTCGTCCCCGGCGCTGTAATTAGCTGATTATTCCAGGCAGCATGCGCATCGTGTTTCCCAATCGCGGGAATTTTTCAAATGGATTGAATGTCAAATAATTTTCGAGTAAAAGACAGTCAACTTGCCCCTGCGCCAACTAGCCCCGCTCTCCCCTATATTTAAATCATATCTCCGATTAATATTAACTCGTCATTTTTCAAGAGAAAGATGATGGATTCAATCTCCACTATAAACATCCCCTTAATCAAATCGGGAGGTCTGTATGCAGCATTTACTGTTAATGACTTCCCAGGATAATCAATCTCTGTCACAAGCAATTCGAAGATATCTACAATGGACCTGCTCTATATTGCAATTATTATTGCTTTGGCCTGTGGACTGTTTCTAGTAAATTATATTATTCCACCACCTGCGCTGCGCTTGATCTCCTTAGCTTGGCGTTCTTTGAAAATCCATGTAGTTCAAAGAGAAATAATTCTTCTTAAAAAATATTAACTTCTGTAAAGACAAACTCATCAATGCTGTCGATATTCGCCTCTAAATAAATCAATAGTGAGTTCCAGTTCTCTCTCAAAGATCTAAAGCTAACATGAATAATCCTGACACCAATTTTCCTTCTGATTGTGTTAATATTTTCCAGTGACACAAATCATCAATTGAATTAAAGGAGTGATTGACTTCCCCATACATAATGGTGATGTAGTTTAACAATAATTATTAACATCCTCTAGCTTCTTAGACTATCTTGTCTTGATAACAATAGCTTGAGAGCCATCTGTTTAAACTAAAACTCTAGCATTATTATTCCAAATACGTTTGCATTGAGAAAGGCTCTTATTCACGAACACCCGAGCAGACAGACGGTTGTCATTAAGCAATTCAATATTGGTGAGGACAGTATTGCGCCGATTTGAGATGTTTTCATCCCAATTCTTCCTACCTATAAACTTCACACGATGATTGGAGTTGGATATTCTTTGTTCCGCGACGGCACACGGTGGGCTACCTAATCAGTGGTTAATTGGGGCGTAAGCCCACGTAAGCCCGGCTTACGCACCTCTTTTTCGAGGGTAAGCCGGCTTACGCACCTCTTCTTGTATTTTCCAGACGGCTATCATTGATTTCAGGCAATCAGGTTAAAAAATAATAAAAATAACCGATTTTTGTATCTTTATTGTGTCAGACAAATCTTTTAAATCTTTTAAATTTTCTGCAGTAAGCAGTATACTCTGTCTGCTTGAGCTGTAACGTTAGCTTGACTTTCAGCGTATTCGTAGATTCTCTTCAATATCTAGTGCGTGCTCATATCGCCGACTCTCTTATCGCGCCGCTACCCTGTGCGGTGCAGCGCCGACAAAGCAATGCGACCGAATGAAGTAAATAAATACTAGGTATTGAGTGGATTGTTTCTTGTTATTGAATGAGATAATTACAGGGCATTTATAATTTGGCACTGGCATAGACAAAGTCAGGTATCATAAATAAAAAAACGCGCAGTCCAGCTCGGGCATTCAGTTAGTACACATCTACAGCACAGGTTCATAATCGCACTGTCAATATTTTTGATAACCATGCCGCTAGGAAAGCGTGCAAGTGGGGGTAGCGACCCAGGGTCAGGTCCGCCACTAAATAAATCAAAAATTACTTCATTTTTTACACCAAAGCCTAAATCCTAGTTCTTGGAAAATTAGTTGGCTTTTTAAATTTACGAGGGCTTACTCTCCTATTTTTTTTACAAATTAACCACTGTACCTAATGTCATCCGAACGTTAATTAGTTGAATGACCTTTGCCGCAATCGACGGCACATTCTCATTGTCAAGTTCAATCACGCAATTGATTTCAATATTTTTACTACACGAATATTGTTCTACATGGACCACGCGATTTGAAATATTGCGTAAAGTATAATTCTTACTGGCAACTTTTTTGGATAACTCGTTAATCTTACCGCTCGTTTCTTTCAAACGCTTGTCCTGTTCTTCAGCTTTCTTGCAGATCTCTGTGTACTTTATGTGATAAGAAATAAGAATTTCTGGCTGTCCACTAGTTCCCCCAACGTCTCGAAGATGTGATTAAGCTTGTCGTCCGTGGAGAGGAGCCCGAAATCATACTTGTTTGTTACTCTTGCACTTGGTCGAGGTGCTGGCAGCCCGAGCCGTTGCGTAGAGGAACTTCCAGATGGCACGGGGGGGGGGGGGGGGGGCGTGGGCGGCCCATGTCTCTAGATTTCGCGGCTTGTTTTCTACCGATTTCCTCGTAAAAGTAGATCTCTTCAACCCCGAGCACTCTTAATGATGACTTATCAAAGCCTTAGCACTCCATGTGGTACCCGTCTATATGCAGAGCCAACTTGCTTTTACCGCATAGCATGACGAACGCTATTTCCTACATCGCGCAGGTATAATTATAAGATATCGAGCCTGCTAACGGAACGAGACACGTCCGCTATGTCCGACGACTGTATGAAGACTACGAGTTACTATAAATACAATACGAATGGTAAAATAATCTGCACATATTAAGTATGCAATTCAATGTGTATAGTAAAGGGTGAATGGTATCTCTATACTATTCAGGGGTAGTGTATAAGACTAACTCTAAAGCCCCTTTTACACGGTCACATTTTTTCATCACATTCCGTCAAACCCTTGTACAGCAGTCTGTAATATAAACATTGTACAAGGTTTTATGTGACGGATTTGATGAAAAATGTGACGACCTTTTACACGATACAATAATCATTGTATCACATTTATTATCACAGTAGGCCATGGAAGTGATGTCAGTTGACATTTCAGAAAAAAAAATGAGAGTGAATTTAGTTCTACTTTCGTCAGACGTCAGGTATGGGTGTGATTTCTATTTAAAAATAAACTTTTATCAACTTTTAATTCATTTTAATTGCAGCCATTTCAAATTTTGCACTGCTCACTGACATATGCCGCCATGATTTTTTGAAAAGTTTGACGTCACGCAATCTTTGATCTCTGATTGGCTGCATTCCATACAAGATGTGATGGAAATAGAGCCTGGGCTATCCGAAAAAAATGTGCCACAGTCTGCCATACAAGACTTTTATGTGACGGACTGCCGTGCAATGGACTCTTTACACGGTCACATGCAGTTGCATACAAGACTGCTGTACAAGGGTTTGACGGAATGTGATGAAAAAATGTGACCGTGTAAATCAGGCTTAAGGTATCAACACATAACCTAACAAAATAATTGCATAAATATACAACCATTTGGGAGCTTTCGGTCAAACACAAGCGGCGTTATTGCACAAACATTTGCATCATGCCACATTTCACATGAACAAGACCTAACACCCACGCCGACCCACAGGTTTCTCAGCGCTCATCGTCGCCGCCGTCCTCGGCGCCGCCACCGCCGCCGCAGTCTGCCCGGCTGTCGACCCGATCGATCACACCATCCACCTTCCCCACGAAACCGACTGCAACCGCTTCTACCGCTGCGACCACGGCATCGCCAAGCCCGAAAACTGCCCGGCCAACCTACACTTCAACGCGCTCCTCCAAGTCTGCGACTGGCCAGAAAACGCAAAATGCACTCTGGGGTCGACGGCCGGGACGCCCGGTACGACTCCCACGACAACTCCAACCACAACAACTCCAACGACAACTAATTCCACTACAACAACGTCTCCAACTCTCCCTAACGGCTGCCCGGCGGTGGATCCCCTGGACCACACTGTGCACCTGGCCCACGAGACGGACTGCGGCCTGTTCTACGCGTGCAGCAACGGAGTGCCCGTGCTGATGGAGTGCCCTGCAGGGCTGCACTTCAACGCAGCGTTGCAGGTGTGCGACTGGCCAGCCAATGCCAACTGCAAGCTCGGGTCGACGACCGCGACGCCCGGTACGACTCCCACGACAACTCCAACCACAACAACTCCAACGGCAACTAATTCCCCTACAACAACGTCTCCAACTCTCCCTAACGGCTGCCCGGCGGTGGATCCCCTGGACCACACTGTGCACCTGGCCCACGAGACGGACTGCGGCCTGTTCTACGCGTGCAGCAACGGAGTGCCCGTGCTGATGGAGTGCCCTGCAGGGCTGCACTTCAACGCAGCGTTGCAGGTGTGCGACTGGCCAGCCAATGCCAACTGCAAGCTCGGGTCGACGGCCGCGACGCCCGGTACGACTCCCACGACAACTCCAACCACAACCCCTTCGAGGCTAGCACCTTAACGTGGTGAAGGGGTTTGCGCGGCCCGATGATCCGACAGGCCATGCCGGCGGGAGGTGTTACTCCCGGCAAGGTCTCCTATGCCGGACAGGCTGTCGGTGAGGGTCCAGACCAAGACTAGCCCACCCCGTCGTTGTCGCGGGACCAGGACTTCGGTCTAGGGAGGATCTGGCGCTCTTTCTCTCCCCACCTTTCATTTCACCATCTTTTCTTCATCTCCCTTCTTGCTTCATTTCTTAAGCCGCCTCCCGAACCCACCGTCTGTCTTCTGCGACAGCGGCGGGGTTCCCCCCATTGACGACCCGGCTACCAACACGGATACGAATTGGTTGACTGACAGTCGTCGTGAGTTCCAGCGATGTCTGGTGACTGATGACCTGCACAGGGAGTTCTCGAGCCTTACTTTATTGCTGTCTCTTATCTATCCTACACTCTCCTGTCTTCACTTCCGGCCGACCCCTTGTGCAGGTCTAAACGCTTACCTGCGTGTTTGCCGTGCGCAGTGACCTGTACGGGCGGAAAAGATTTTCTTGGGGGTTGAGGGGCAATTGTCTAGTTATTAAAGACAATTGTCCCAACACACCCCTTTAGTTTCCGCTTCGTCCAAAACAGGAGGCTGGGGGCTAATCCACCCCCAGTCAATCGGCTCGCCTGGGGCGTTAAAGCTTCACGCGTGGATGAGGAGGGGGGCACCGGTGGCGTGATGGGTGTTGCTGGGCCCCACCAGTTGCAGTCACTCGCGACTGCCGGTGCCTCCTGACTATATCCCCCGGACAACCCCGGCGTCCCAGTGGGACGTCCCCCTGGTTGGGCTCCGTGGTGGGCAGGGCTCCGGGGGACGAAATAACTTCCATTCATATGGAATCTAAAAACCAAAATCCCCCCCTCAATCCTAAAAAGCGCCTGCGTCCTCTTTTGGAGGAAATGATTACGTTGAAGGATGTGGTGGCTCCCAGGAGTGTGGAGCCACTATTCCTCATCTTAAAATTAGAGAGCGGCAAATCTTTTAGGACCGTCTCTCCTTTTGCGCAAAAGCGCGGATTGCTACTTTTAGCTGGAGAAGTAAAAAGCTCAAAATGCCTCCGGGACGGATCACTCCTGGTCGAGGTTACAAACGGTGAGCAGTCACTGAAATTGCAATCGGCAACGTCTTTTGACACCATGCCGATCACAGTGACTGCGCATCGATCCCTTAACACCTCAAAGGGAGTAATCTTCAGCTTCGACTTACAGGACTTTCCGGCCGAAGAGTTAAAAAATGAGCTTGCTAGCCAAGGCGTCATTGACGTTTATCGCGTCATGAGCAAAAAGACCGGTGCTCTCAAACCAACACCTCTGCTTATTTTGACCTTTGGCACCCCTAAACTTCCGGAGTGCATCTATGCTGGCTACTTGCGTCTGTCCGTGAGGCCACATATTCCTAATCCTCTGCGGTGCTTCAACTGCCAGATGTTCGGCCATTCCAGCTTGGATTGCAAGCGGAAGCCCATCTGTGGGAAGTGCGCCAAGGAGGATCACCAGACTGACGCTTGCAGCAACAGCTTCCACTGTGCTAACTGCTCGGCAGCCCACCCTGTGTGGTCCCGCGACTGCCCACAGTGGAAGTTGGAGCGGAAAGTAATGGAGATTAAGACGGTTGAAAACATTTCCTTGTTCGAAGCTAGAAAACGCTTCAACTCTCAAAATGGCCTCGGTCAGAAATCTTTTGCCAAAGCCGTGGACTCGGGCGCGGCTGTCTCGGCGGAGACGGCTCGTTTGCAGGCCATGGTTGAGAAACAGCTGCAACTCTCCGCCGAGCAGGCCAAGCGCCACGAGGAGATGGAAGAACGCCACAGGCAAGAGATCGAGGCCATGAAGAGTGATTTGGAAGCAAAGAACAAGGAAATTGAATCGCTTAAAAAACAAATAACAGAGCTCCATGAAATCCGCACGCTCCAGCTGCACCCTTCCAAGGGAAGGCAGGCTGAGGCCAGCGCCTCGAGGAAGGCGAGGGAAATAATAACCTTCCTTCCCAACACCACCGGTAGCTCCACGTCCACCTCCCTGTCTACCAGGAAGGATGGAATGGAGGTAGACCCTACCGACACGTCGCCGAACACCTGGCAGACGGTGAAGGGAAAGGAGAAGGAGAAGGTGAAAGAGAAGGGAAAATCCTAATAACTAAAAATGCCAGACATCATTCAGTGGAATGTTAGAGGATACAACACAAGAGCACCCGAGGTCCGTCAACTGGTGTCGTCAAAAAGCCCCCTTGTCTGTTGCTTCCAGGAATCACACCTGAAGCCATCAGACAAGCCACTCCTGAAGGGCTATGACTTCTACCGTTACGACCACACAGGTGGACAGAGAGCTCAGGGGGGAGTTGCAACGGCCGTCCACAACAGTATCCACTCGGAGACTGTTGTGCTGACCACCACCCTCCAGGCCGTGGCTGTGAAGGTTTTCCTTCCAAGCCCCCTACACATCTGCAACATCTACCTCCCCCCTGATAGTGTCGTTACCCAGCAATCCATCGACCATCTCATGGACCAGTTACCTCTACCCTTTCTATTGGTTGGTGATTTCAACGCTCACAACCCCCTGTGGGGTAGTCTCAGCACCAATCAGAAAGGTACACTGGTGGAAGACACTATCAGGCTTCGCAATGTGGTCCTGTTGAATAACGGCAGTAACACCCACTTTACTGCATCAACAGGATCACTCTCTGCGATTGACCTGACTCTCTGTTCACCCTCCCTCGCTCTTGACACTGAATGGTCTGTGCACGACGATTTATGTGGAAGTGACCACTTCCCTATCTTCATTAAATCGTCGAGGATCCCTTCTCTACCACCCAGACACCCAAAGTGGATTCTAAGACGGGCTGACTGGTCACTTTTCAGTGATCTTGCCACTTTCGATGAGGCTGTCCCCGAGGATATCGATTCTCACGTGGACAGCTTCACGGAGGTGGTAATTCATGCAGCCGAGAAATCCATTCCACGGTCGTCTGAAAAACCCTACCGTCTCCCCGTCCCGTGGTTCACTTGTGAATGCAAGTTGGCCATCAGGGCGAGACGGAGGGCCCTCTCCTTCTTCATGTCGCATCCGACCCAAGAAAACCTGATCGCCTTCAAGAGATCAAGAGCTAAGGCTCGGAGAACAATCACTGAGGCCAAGAGAGTGTCGTGGCGGGCCTATGTGTCGACCATCACGGCCCGCACGCCGTCGTCCAGGGTATGGGACAAGGTTCGGAAGTTGTCTGGCAGATCAACTTTCCGTCCCATATCCGGACTGATGCGTGACGGGCTGTTGCAGTCCACGGGCCCGGCCATCGCCGACACTCTTGGTTCTCAGTTCTCGAAAGTCTCCAGCTCAGAGAATTACACCGCATCCTTCAAGCGGGTCAAGCAGGTAGCCGAGCAGCAAGGTCTTGTCTTCCGAAGTAAGAACCAGGAAACTTACAACCTGCCCTTCAGCGACTGGGAGCTGGACTCCGCGCTAAGAGCCGCCAACGACACTTCACCTGGCATCGACATGATCCACTACCAGATGATCAAACATCTGAGTACAAGATCTAGATCATATATGCTTCAGATGTTGAATAGAGTCTGGCTCGAGGACAGTTTCCCAGCTCGTTGGAGGGTGGCTATTGTCATCCCCATCCTGAAGCCGGGCAAAGACAAGACTGATGCTGCTAGCTACCGCCCAATTGCCCTTACAAGCTGCCTATGCAAGATCTTGGAGCGAATGATCAACGCTAGGCTTATGTGGCATTTGGAGAAGAACGGCCTACTCTGTGCGGAGCAGTCTGGTTTCAGGCGAAACCGCTCCGTCACAGATAACTTGACCCAGCTTGAAGGATTGATCCAGGACAGTTTCCTCACAAGGAAACACCTGATCGCGGTGTTTTTCGATCTCGAGAAGGCGTACGACACGACGTGGAAGTACGGCATTTTACAGACCATCCACAAGTGGGGTATTCGTGGCCACTTGCCCCACTTTGTGCAGAACTTCATGGCTGATAGATCTTTCCACGTTCGTGTCGGAAACACTCTCTCGTCGGCTTTCGATCAAGAGAACGGAGTGCCGCAGGGCTGTGTCCTCAGTGTTACCCTGTTTGCGATCGCCATCAACTCCATCACGACGTGCATCCGAACTCCGGTTCGTGCATCGCTCTACGTTGATGATTTGGCGATCTTCCACCAAACAGGGAACCTGAACTCGGCTCAGCGGCAGCTCCAGCTAACGATCAACCGATTGGAGAGTTGGGCGGATCGACATGGCTTCAGATTCTCCTCGTCGAAAACAACATGCATGCATTTCAGTCGCCATCGTCTATTTCATCCTCATCCTGTCTTGACGTTGGCAAACCAGGTGTTGCCTTTCTCAGAGTCAACCCGCTTCCTCGGAATGGTATTTGACGAGAAGCTCACCTGGTTACCACATCTCCGTCAACTAAAAGACAAGTGCTTGAAGGCAATGAACATACTGAAGATCTTGAGCGGTACCTCCTGGGGAGCCGACAGAACGTCCATGCTCCGCCTCTACCGCTCTCTCATAAGATCAAAATTAGACTTTGGCTGCACTGTTTATGCATCGGCGAGGAAATCATATATCGGCATCCTGGATCCAGTGCACAACGCTGGTATCAGGTTGTGTACTGGCGCGTTTCGCACAAGTCCCATCGTCAGTCTGCATTGTGAGGCCGGGGAGGCTCCGCTTAAGATCAGGCGTGACTACCTCCTTGCCAGCTACGTAGCCAAGCTACGTGGCATGCCAAAACACCCGGCATACAGGTCTGTGTTCGCTCCGCCGAATGTTGTGCTCTACAACACCAGGCAAAAAGCAACCAGACCTGTTGGCATCAGAGCAAAAGAGCTCCTGGCCGCATTTGGAATGGACCTACCACCTGTCCTTCCTGTCGGAATCGGTCGTGTGGCTCCCTGGACAACATCCCAGCCTGTGTGCCTGATGCAACTCGCTCAGCACACCAAGGCCCAGACGAGCCCGGCCGTGTTCCGACAGCTGTTCTTCAGCATTTGCGACCAGTACCCTCAACACTGCAGGATCTACACTGACGGATCAAAGGACAATGAGTCTGTGGGGTGTGCCTTTGTCATCGACAACACAAGCGTGTGCTTTAAGCTCAGTCCTCTCTGTAGTGTCTATACAGCAGAGTTGTTTGCGATTCTCAAGGCCCTTGAACATATCAAGCGTGCCAATCGCAAACAATTTCTTATCTGTTCCGACTCTCTGAGCTCCCTTCAAGCACTATGTCAGGCATTCCCCACGGACCATCTTGTGCAAACCATCCAGGATAAACTTGGCGCACTATGCTTGGTCGGCATAGAAGTGTTGCTCTGTTGGCTTCCAGGCCATGCAGGAATTGCTGGCAATGAGATGGCCGACAGAGCAGCTAAGGACGCCACGACAAAAGCCGATGTTGACTACACAGCTGTCCCTGTGAGTGATCTTAAAGCCGCCTTCAGGGCCGAAACAAAGAAGCGCTGGCAATCATCATGGGACACTGTGTTAGTCAACAAACTGAAGCCCATCAAGGCAACTATCGACCCCTGGCAATCTTCTGCCCGACACACTCGACGCGAGGAGGTTGTAACAACGAGGTTGCGCATCGGTCATAGCCCGCTCACTCACGTCTTCATCCTGAAGCGCGAAGAGCCACCGATGTGCACCTCCTGTGATCAACCTCTCTCGATAAAACATCTTCTCGTCGAGTGTGTCGTTCACAGGCAACTGCGCAACCACATGCAGATTCCCGAAAGATTGCCGGAGGCGTTGGGAGACAACGCCTTGTCGATAGATCGAGTTATTCGATTTTTAATTAAAACTGACTTTTTTAAACTTATCTAGTTTTTAGTAAGTTTTTAAAGCAGTTTATTTTCCAGGCGCAAGTATTTATAAAAACTGCGTCTGGACATGACAACTGGTTTTTTAGCATTGTTTTTTTATTGCTTTTAAACTTTTGACAATATTTTACTCACCTGACTTAAAGCAAATTTTTGTTTTTAGTTGTGGAGTGGTTTTTTATTGTCTTTGTTGTCTTTTTATTTTTAAATTAAGACTGCAATTTTATAAATTGATCTAGGTTAGAGAAATTTTTAAATCAGTCTTAAATTCCTGGCGCAGGTATTTTTAAAGAATGCGTCAGGAAATAGTAACTAGTTTTTTATCTAGTTTTTGTTTTTTAAACAATGACAATATTTTAACCAACTGATCGATAGTTTTATCTATGTGATGTTTTGTTGTTAAATGTTTTGTCATTGTCTTGTTTTAACCATCTGACCGGCGCAAATAGCCATAGTTGCTGACGCGCCGTTAAACCCCACAATCAATCAATCAATCCAACCACAACAACTCCAACGGCAACTAATTCCCCTACAACAACGTCTCCAACTCTCCCTAACGGCTGCCCGGCGGTGGATCCCCTGGACCACACTGTGCACCTGGCCCACGAGACGGACTGCGGCCTGTTCTACGCGTGCAGCAACGGAGTGCCCGTGCTGATGGAGTGCCCTGCAGGGCTGCACTTCAACGCAGCGTTGCAGGTGTGCGACTGGCCAGCCAATGCCAACTGCAAGCTCGGGTCGACGGCCGCGACGCCCGGTACGACTCCCACGACAACTCCAACCACAACAACTCCAACGGCAACTAATTCCCCTACAACAACGTCTCCAACTCTCCCTAACGGCTGCCCGGCGGTGGATCCCCTGGACCACACTGTGCACCTGGCCCACGAGACGGACTGCGGCCTGTTCTACGCGTGCAGCAACGGAGTGCCCGTGCTGATGGAGTGCCCTGCAGGGCTGCACTTCAACGCAGCGTTGCAGGTGTGCGACTGGCCAGCCAATGCCAACTGCAAGCTCGGGTCGACGGCCGCGACGCCCGGTACGACTCCCACGACAACTCCAACCACAACAACTCCAACGGCAAATAATTCCACTACAACAACGTCTCCAACTCTCCCTAACGGCTGCCCGGCGGTGGATCCCCTGGACCACACTGTGCACCTGGCCCACGAGACGGACTGCGGCCTGTTCTACGCGTGCAGCAACGGAGTGCCCGTGCTGATGGAGTGCCCAGCAGGGCTGCACTTCAACGCAGCGTTGCAGGTGTGCGACTGGCCAGCCAATGCCAACTGCAAGCTCGGGTCGACGGCCGCGACGCCCGGTACGACTCCCACGACAACTCCAACCACAACAACTCCAACGACAACTAATTCCCCTACAACAACGTCTCCAACTCTTCCTAACGGCTGCCCGGCGGTGGATCCCCTGGACCACACTGTGCACCTGCCCCACGAGACGGACTGCGGCCTGTTCTACGCGTGCAGCAACGGAGTGCCCGTGCTGATGGAGTGCCCTGCAGGGCTGCACTTCAACGCAGCGTTGCAGGTGTGCGACTGGCCAGCCAATGCCAACTGCAAGCTCGGGTCGACGGCCGCGACGCCCGGTACGACTCCCACGACAACTCCAACCACAACAACTCCAACGGCAAATAATTCCACTACAACAACGTCTCCAACTCTCCCTAACGGCTGCCCGGCGGTGGATCCCCTGGACCACACTGTGCACCTGGCCCACGAGACGGACTGCGGCCTGTTCTACGCGTGCAGCAACGGAGTGCCCGTGCTGATGGAGTGCCCTGCAGGGCTGCACTTCAACGCAGCGTTGCAGGTGTGCGACTGGCCAGCCAATGCCAACTGCAAGCTCGGGTCGACGGCCGCGACGCCCGGTACGACTCCCACGACAACTCCAACCACAACAACTCCAACGACAACTAATTCCCCTACAACAACGTCTCCAACTCTCCCTAACGGCTGCCCGGCGGTGGATCCCCTGGACCACACTGTGCACCTGCCCCACGAGACGGACTGCGGCCTGTTCTACGCGTGCAGCAACGGAGTGCCCGTGCTGATGGAGTGCCCTGCAGGGCTGCACTTCAACGCAGCGTTGCAGGTGTGCGACTGGCCAGCCAATGCCAACTGCAAGCTCGGGTCGACGACCGCGACGCCCGGTACGACTCCCACGACAACTCCAACCACAACAACTCCAACGGCAACTAATTCCACTACAACAACGTCTCCAACTCTCCCTAACGGCTGCCCGGCGGTGGATCCCCTGGACCACACTGTGCACCTGGCCCACGAGACGGACTGCGGCCTGTTCTACGCGTGCAGCAACGGAGTGCCCGTGCTGATGGAGTGCCCTGCAGGGCTGCACTTCAACGCAGCGTTGCAGGTGTGCGACTGGCCAGCCAATGCCAACTGCAAGCTCGGGTCGACGGCCGCGACGCCCGGTACGACTCCCACGACAACTCCAACCACATCAACTCCAACGGCAACTAATTCCACTACAACAACGTCTCCAACTCTCCCTAACGGCTGCCCGGCGGTGGATCCCCTGGACCACACTGTGCACCTGGCCCACGAGACGGACTGCGGCCTGTTCTACGCGTGCAGCAACGGAGTGCCCGTGCTGATGGAGTGCCCTGCAGGGCTGCACTTCAACGCAGCGTTGCAGGTGTGCGACTGGCCAGCCAATGCCAACTGCAAGCTCGGGTCGACGGCCGCGACGCCCGGTACGACTCCCACGACAACTCCAACCACAACAACTCCAACGGCAAATAATTCCACTACAACAACGTCTCCAACTCTCCCTAACGGCTGCCCGGCGGTGGATCCCCTGGACCACACTGTGCACCTGGCCCACGAGACGGACTGCGGCCTGTTCTACGCGTGCAGCAACGGAGTGTCCGTGCTGATGGAGTGCCCTGCAGGGCTGCACTTCAACGCAGCGTTGCAGGTGTGCGACTGGCCAGCCAATGCCAACTGCAAGCTCGGGTCGACGGCCGCGACGCCCGGTACGACTCCCACGATAACTCCAACCACGACTCCAACCACAACGACTCCAACGACATCTCCCGCAACTCTCCCTACCACCAATGTTTCAACCAACTCCACAACTGCATCATCCGACACAACAACTGCCACCTGGTCCACTGTGACGCCGACGTACACCCCCACTACGCCTTCTTCCACCTGGACACCGACGCCGACTTGGACACCGACGCCGACGCCGGCGCCGCGATGCCCCGCCGTGATGTTGCCGTGCAACGTGATCCGTTTTGCGCACGAGACTCGCTGCGACCTCTACTACGGCTGCTTCGACGGCATCCAGGTGTTGCTCGCCTGTCCTTCCAACTGGCAGTTCAGTCCGTTGCAGAAACTCTGTCTGCCGGCGCACCTAGCGCGTTGTGGCTCGCAGTCGACGACGCCGATCAACCCGGGGACGACCAACTTGGGGTGGACGTCGACGACGCCCTCGCCGTGGAACATGACGACGACGCAGCCGTGGGTGTCGACGGTTACGAGCTCTTGGGCTACGTCGACGACGACTCCGACTATTCCTACTGAACTAGCGTCAAGTACCGTCGTGACTTCCACTTGGGACTCAACGACAGCTTATGTGTCCACCACCGCGACCATCCCGACTGAAGCTCCTCCATCCTAAGAAGATGAGTGACACTGACACTGGCACTGCTATTGAGGGCCAGGTGTGTTTTCTTCCAGGTGTTGCGTGCGGAAGTCGAGAGTCAATAGTTAAACTGTTTAGCAACTTGTTTATTGCAGATTTGATTTTGCATATAGGCATACATCATAGAGTGATCGCTCAAAGTTGAAATCAAATAAACTTGTTGTATTATTTTATCGCTGTGTTATCTTATTTTTCATCCAATAAAGAAAGTCAAATATTAATATTTTAGTTTATTTATTTATTATTGAAACACGACACACAATGCCAGTGCGAGAAGGGGAGTGCTCCAATTGCCCCAAAATAAATCTTCCCCAAAGTCAGACTGCCCCAAAAAAAAACTTCCCCAAAAAAAAACTGCCCCAAATAAAATCTTCCCCAAATAAAAACTGCCCCAAAAACAAACTGCCCCAAAACATTATTTGGCTCAGACTGTACTAAGCCAGTGGTGGGGGACAACAATGGGATCCACAAGGTGGTGATTGTCGCGTCACAGCAAGCTACTACACAAGCAAAATATATCAGCTGCCTTTTTCTACAAAACGAAGAAAGAATGGATCTCAGTGTTCCTATAAAGCTGAAGTCAGCGCCGAACCCTGACATGTGTCCTCTGTCTGAATTACTATCAGAAATACATAGAGGCGTTACACAGTCTGTACTCTGACGACGCCGTTGAAAGTTTCGAGTGTAGGACAATTTGCCAGCGGACAATTTGCCAGGCTACCCTTTCGGACAGAACGGGTGGGCAGCCAGTTATTAAACCGCGGAAGGCACCGTGTGGCCAGGCAAAAATCTTGCCCCCTGCTTCTTGGGTATCATGTCAAAAATTTCAGTAAAATGCTAGACATCAACAGTTATAGATTTTACGGACTTGTGCTGAGTCCAAGAGACACACAGGTACGCGTTACCGGGACATGGTACCTTAGTAGTTCTATGTTCGTACTTCGTATACACCAGCTTCCTTCGTGCCGTTGGAAGAACGATCCGCTTCTTTAGACAAAAAAGTTACCATTTGCACCATCTATTGCATTTATACATCATTATCTCATACATACTACTCGAGGTATAAGTAAGTTCATGTGCCAATATCATTTGCCAAATGTGAAAGAATCGACGACCAGATATCCAATTTATGTCAGAAGTTGAATAAAATCAAACATAGCCACTATCTCTATGATATTTATATCCACAAGTGCCTTTTAGTCACTCTCATCAATGAAATAATGCTTCATTTTACTGTAACTTTTGACGTGGTACCCAAACAGCGTACTTGTTCCTTCTGTTGGGGGAATTCCCCAAAGCGATGATGCTCCAGGTAGCTGGCTGCGATTGAATACCCCCTCGAACCGCAAGGGTTCACTGGCAAATTGTCCGCTGGCAAATTGTCCGCCGCCCGAAAGTTTCAGTCCTCCCAGAAGGCTCCCTATCAGTTTGAGTACGGCGGCGACCCCTGTCATGTGTCCTCTGTCTGAATTACTATCAGAAATACATAGAGGCGTTACACAGTCTGTACTCTGACGACGCCGTTGAAAGTTTCAGTCCTCCCAGAAGGCTCCCTATCAGTTTGAGTACGGCGGCGACCCCTGACATGTATCCTCTGTCTGAATTACTATCAGAAATACACAGAGGCGTTACACAGTCTGTACTCTGACGACGCCGTTGAACTTTTCAGTCCTCCCATAAGGCTCCCTATCAGTTTGAGTACGGCGGCGACCCCTGACATGTGTCCTCTGTCTGAATTACTATCAGAAATACATAGAGGCGTTACACAGTCTGTACTCTGACGACGCCGTTGAAAGTTTCAGTCCTCCCAGAAGGCTCCCTATCAGTTTCAGTACGGCGGCGACCCCTGACATGTGTCCTCTGTCTGAATTACTATCAGAAATACACAGAGGCGTTACACAGTCTGTACTCTGACGACGCCGTTGAAAGTTTCAGTCCTCCCAGAAGGCTCCCTATCAGTTTCAGTACGGCGGCGACCCCTGACATGTGTCCTCTGTCTGAATTACTATCAGAAATACACAGAGGCGTTACACAGTCTGTACTCTGACGACGCCGTTGAACTTTTCAGTCCTCCCATAAGGCTCCCTATCAGTTTGAGTACGGCGGCGACCCCTGACATGTGTCCTCTGTCTGAATTACTATCAGAAATACATAGAGGCGTTACACAGTCTGTACTCTGACGACGCCGTTGAAAGTTTCAGTCCTCCCAGAAGGCTCCCTATCAGTTTCAGTACGGCGGCGACCCCTGACATGTGTCCTCTGTCTGAATTACTATCAGAAATACACAGAGGCGTTACACAGTCTGTACTCTGACGACGCCGTTGAACTTTTCAGTCCTCCCATAAGGCTCCCTATCAGTTTGAGTACGGCGGCGACCCCTGACATGTGTCCTCTGTCTGAATTACTATCAGAAATACATAGAGGCGTTACACAGTCTGTACTCTGACGACGCCGTTGAAAGTTTCAGTCCTCCCAGAAGGCTCCCTATCAGTTTGAGTACGGCGGCGACCCCTGACATGTGTCCTCTGTCTGAATTACTATCAGAAATACACAGAGGCGTTAGTATAGTTCTGATAGTAATTCAGACAGAGGACACATGTCAGGGGTCGGCGCCGTACTCAAACTGATAGGGAGCCTTCTGGGAGGACTGAAACTTTCAACGGCGTCGTCAGAGTACAGACTGTGTAACGCCTCTGTGTATTTCTGATAGTAATTCAGACAGAGGACACATGTCAGGGGTCGCCGCCGTACTCAAACTGATAGGGAGCCTTCTGGGAGGACTGAAATTTTCAACGGCGTCGTCAGAGTACAGACTGTGTAACGCCTCTTTGTATTTCTGATAGTAATTCAGGCAGAGGACACATGTCAGGGATCGGCGCCGTACTCAAACTGATAGGGAGCCTTCTGGGAGGACTGAAACTTTCAACGGCGTCGTCAGAGTACAGACTGTGTAACGCCTCTATGTATTTCTGATAGTAATTCAGACAGAGGACACATGTCAGGGGTCGCCGCCGTACTCAAACTGATAGGGAGCCTTCTGGGAGGACTGAAACTTTCAACGGCGTCGTCAGAGTACAGACTGTGTAACGCCTCTATGTATTTCTGATAGTAATTCAGACAGAGGACACAATATGTCAGGGGTCGGCGCTGACTTCAACTTTAAAGGAACACTGAGATCCATTCTTTCTTCGTTTTGTAGAAAAAGGCAGCTGATATATTTTGCTTGTGTAGTAGCTTGCTGTGACGCGTCGATCACCACCTTGTGGATCCCATTGTTGTTCCCCACCACTGGCTTAGTACAGTCTGAGCCAAATAATGTTTTGGGGCAGTTTGTTTTTGGGGCAGTTTTTATTTGGGGAAGATTTTATTTGGGGCAGTTTTTTTTTGGGGAAGTTTTTTTTTGGGGCAGTCTGACTTTGGGGAAGATTTATTTTGGGGCAAATGGATGCCAGCCTGCGAGAAGGTGCGGTTGCTTTCTATCCTATTCCTATTTTCATAATATTGTTATGGTAAGTCGTCTCTTAGACAGTTATTTTTTTAGTTGAATTAACATAATTTTAAATATAGGCAATAGCTGGGTAAAAAAATTAACTTCAGGATTCACTAAACTTGACGTTATGAAGTTAAAATTTCCCAAATCCACGACAAATTTGTAAGATTTAGTGCAAATAAAACCTAAGAAATACTAAAATTACTGGTTTTTCTCTAGAATCCTTATTCCCGGCGATCGGCGGATGTCTTCTTATTAGTCACATTCATCCGCGACCATCCTGGTAAAGAGGTGATTGGCTTAGCCAAGGTCTTCTGTGACTTTCCAAACATGTTCGAAGAGCGTGATTTTCCGTACACGTCGGGCTGGTGCGCAGCACCGCCATGCCGGCCGAGTGCAAGAAGTGGCGCGGCGAGCTGGCCGAATCCAGATGTAGCTGTCAGAGCCCCTGAGAATACAAGTGGTCTAAGTCCCTTATTTTAAATTTTGGGATAAGCCTCGTTTTGTGTTAACAGAGCTCACTTTTGTTCACAAGTGAAGTTTTTGCCACTATATGTGGCTTTATATAATATACTTGCAAATAGAATCGGACATCTGTTAACATTACAAGTGGTCTAAGTCGGCTGTCTTTCGTTTTGCTTTTCCTATCATGGATTTCTTATCAGATTCCATGATAGCTGATGATATAAACAACTCTGATGATTCAGACATTGACCCGGACTACAGTGAAAGTAAAGTTTCATCCGAAGAAGGTATGTAAACACACCTATTCTAATTTGAAATTCAAGGAAAAAAAGTATGGTTATGTTCAACAATTTCCTTCATTTTGATCGTTTTTGATGATTGTAATATTTTTATTGACTGTAGATGGAAGTTAAGAAGAGCATTTTCTTCTGGAAACTGATCAGGAGCTAATTGTCGAACTACTTCAAGAAGCAACTTCAAGTTGACGCTGCAGTCAACGACCAAGGGCCACTATCCAGTGACGAGTCTGATGTCGATAATGTCGAGTAACTTAATCTGTATAAACAGGCTGTAAATAATTATATCCAAAAATTCTTTAAAATAAAGTGAAAAATTTACCATTTGCTGTCATTGATGTATGTTAATTATTGACAAGTTTAATTTAAATTTGGAAAAAAATTACATGAGTCTAAGTCACTTGGCTACCCTTATCTCTTTTTTGTTGACAATACAAGTGGTGTATCCAAACAAATAATTTAATTACTCAGTGATTTTTTTTTTTTTTTGGTTTTAAATAGTTTTTAAGTTGAGTCAAGCATTTATCTACATACCAAAAATTATTCACTTAGAAAGAGCTCCCATAGATTTTTCCATTAGCATTTGACTTTGCATCCAATTATCTCAAAATGAAAATCTGTGACTTAGACCACTTGTATTCTCAGGGGCTCTCCTTATGGCGCCAAAACCAAAAACTTAAAGATGAAAAGTAATTTGCTCATAAAAACACAAAATTTTGCTCAAAAACTGTACAGCACGTTTGCTGACCAATCACGAACCTTCTTGCTGAATTTCGCAAGGATCTGTGTCCTCAAACGAGCCCATATCGTGGAATTCAAGGATAATCGCTCGTGCATCCAATGAAATAGTCCGGCATTCGCATTATAGTATTTATGTTTCTTGCGCAACTGGCGTTTGACGATTGAGCCCTAACCAGACTCAAACTCTTCTCGGTTACAAGGAAATTCATGCTAGCGGTTAGATAATATCAAACATTTATTAATATCTCTAATTCTTCCATATTATATCGTTGCTCTTGCAGGCTTATCGTATTATGTCACGAACAATAGAACGTTAAATCTGTAACAAAGTAGCGCTCAACCCAATCTCTTGTGTTAAGCTAGGAGGTACAGAGTTCCTCATAAGAATGAAAAAAAGTGTTGTCAGATCACGTGAATTGATTGATAGAGTATAAAGATTTGTGCTTAAGATTGATATCGAGCTAAGATAAGGAAATGACACGGGTATTATTAGAAAGAAAGACCTTGGTAATACAGATGGGTGATTCATGAGATGACTTGAATAAGTGACTTTTTTTGGTGGGATTTCTTGTTTGTTATACTTTTCAGGTGGCTGGAGCTATATTTACGTACAAATTTGTGTTAATCCAGTTCAAGTGATTTGAGTTGATGACTTCGGCAGTAGGCGGCATCAATGATTCAATGATTCAATGATAAGAGCACGGTGCATTGTAGAACTAAGACATTTTTATGAGAAATGTACTGAAGATTTGCTACAAATGGCCGGCTAATTTCGTTTGTCACTTGTCGCTATTATGCTGAAACTGTGTTTTGAGCCTCCGGGAGATTTAACTTTATTCTGAATTCAGATTAGAAAATTCTGTCATTTAATGATCATTTCATCATCTTTTATTTGTTATTAACAATTAAATTGTTGTAACAAGGTTGCAGTCAGTAAATAAAATTTCAATCCTTTAAACTAGATGTAATATTTTAAATTCTTGTAAATTGTAGAAAGCATGCCTTCCTAAAATATTTCTGATTTTAGTTTTAAAATTACAATTGGTAAGACTTATTAGTATTCTTGGAAGCGCACAATATAATTGTTAGCCAATAAAATTAACGGATTTCTGGCCCCTGACTAGCGGTTGCATTAATAACCCTATGTATTATCCTCTTCCTCTATCCCTTTCCCTATGTACTTATATTATCCCTGAGGTTCGGTGTGGTTTCACCACTTTGTAACATGTCCATGTCCACCTAATGTCCACCCATGTCCACCTACCAAGTAATGCCTGACCTTTCCAAAAATATTCCCCTGTTCATCGAAGGTACCAGGTGTGATGCAAATGAATGGTAAGTCGGTGGAAAATACTGCATTTATTTATAAAATTGACTTTCGAAATGTTTTGCAACTTGGAGAGAATGGTTGCGTTTCAATTTAAAAAAAAAGTGTAATCATATTAAAATAAGGTAAGTATAAGGTAGTATAAGTATGGTAGGTAATAAGGTAAATAAGGTAATATGGTAAGGATATCGAGCTGAGGGAAGAATTTAAGTATATAGGAAGTGTAATAAGTCAGAACGGCAGAATTGAAAAGGAAATAAGAAGAAGAATTTATCAAGCTGGTTGTTTGACCAAAAAGTACGAAAACTGATATGGAATGTGGATTTTACCAAAAGATGCAAACTATTGTTGTATAAAAATTATTATTTACCAATATTGACGTATGGAGTAGTGACGTGGACGGTGAATGGACAGATGGAAGATTTGTTGCGGGGTGCAGAGATGAAATTCATACGGAGCATGGCAGGTGTGACGAAGTTGGATAGAGTAAAGAGTACAGTTTTGAGAAAGCAAAAAGAAAGATTAAGGTGGTACGGACATAATATGGAGAGAATGGACGGCAAAAGGTTAACTCTAACTCGAATTAATATTAGGAATTACAATTATCATAATGTTATCATCTACCACAGTTGTGCAGTTGAAAGAGAAAATACATTAAAAATTACAAGCTACTGCCATGTGCAGTGAATTCTCGAAGCAAGCCCTGTTTGCACGGGCACATTTTTGATAGCAGTCTGCTATAGCAGTCTGCCATGGCAGAGTGCTATGGCATACTTCCACAGCAGCCCTGCCGCGCTATGCCCTGGCCGTTTACACGGGAGAATTTTTCTTGTGTGGTCTGCTGTGGAAATGTCAGTTTCAAGTTGTCACTCTGACAGCTGCTGATGCGCTTTGTAGGTTATGTTATACGACGAGTGCAATGTCAAGTGCAATGACGAGTGATATTGAATTTTACAAAGATTTACGGGTGATTTTGGACATTGTGACAGTAGTAGATATTTTAGATAAAGTTCAGTAAGCAACCAAGGCTAAAAAGCCTAAAAGAATTAGAACTTGTTGGCGACGCGATCGGATTGCGAAAAGAGAAATAAACAGCCTGGGAACACTACACCAAGTTCATTATGAGCTCGCAAATGAAGATCCACCGGCTTTTAGGAACTATTTGCGCATGGATCAAGAAAAGTTTGCTAAATTACTTTCCCTCATAGATGGCAGAATCGCCAAGAGAGACACAAACATGAGGCAATGCATTTCAAGTTCGCATAAGCTCTCCGTTACACTGCGTTTTTTGGCCACCGGGGAAACGTACCAAAGTTTGGCAGTATCCACAAGAATACCTGCATGTATCATTTCTCTGTTCGTGCCGATTGTGTGCAGGGCAATCTATGCTGCTTTGGAAGAAGAAACATGAAGGTACCTACCTACCTAGACTAGAAGATATTTCGGAAGTTCTTTATGGCTGATTCTTATGATATCACTCTGTGCAGGTACCAAAAAGTGAGACCGATTGGTTGAAGGTTGCTGAAGAGTTTGACCGGCTGTGGAATTTTCCTAATTGTTTAGGTGCGATGGACGGAAAGCATATAGCATTCCGACCTCCCAGGTCAGCAGGATCCACATTCCGCAACTACAAATGCTTTGACAGCATAATTTTACTTGTTCTTGTGGATGCCAAGTACCGATTCCTATACGTCGATGTCGGAACGAACGGCCGAGTTAGCGATGGCGGTGTCCTTAGGGAGAGTCACCTGTCCAAAGCACTGAAAGAAGGCACCCTCGGAGTCCCTCCGCCAAAACCACTCCCGGAGCGAGAAACGCCAGTTCCTTATGTGATAGTTGCCGACGATGCATTTTCAATATCCCAAAATCTCACGAAACCATATCCGAATCGACAACTGAGCATCAAACAAAGGATACACAACTACAAGGGAGTTTCAGAAAATGTGTTCGGTATTTTTGCAAACCGCTTTCGGATTTTTCTCGGGACAATCAACTTGTCCCCCGAAAAGGTACAGGTGATCACACTTGCTGCCTGTGCACTCCACAATTTCCTTCAGATGGAAAGCGATTCGTTGTACATGCCAGCAGAGGCCGTCGACAAGGAAGAAGTTGATGGACTCGTCATTCCTGGTGGATGGAGGAACGATGGCGCTCATTTAAGAACAATCGTAAGAGGTGCCCAAGGAAACCGTTCACCTCGCGAGCCAATAGCAATTCGGGAGGAGTTCAAAGCGTACTTCAAGGATAGGGTGCAGTAGCTTGGCAGAATGGTCACATTTTCAACACATAGGTATTGATAGAAAAATGAAACATAAAAAAAACTAATCCGAGTCTTCTAATTCAGCCATCTGGGCATCCTGGACAAGGGCGGTGATACGCGTTTTCAGCTGGGTTATGATCCGCCGGTTCTTGAGAATCAGCATCTCCGTGCCCACCCATTTGCCGAACTGCTGGACGAACAGGGGGTCGTCGACCTGCACCCTGGGTGCCATTCGCTGGGCGACTAGGTCGGCAATGGAGCCGCGAGCTTCGTCCAGGAAGTTCCTCTCATCGGGAACAGGAGATGGACCTGCAATAGCACAAGAGTTTAACATTAATACAAAATGTTCTTAATTAAGTATAAACTAGAAAAGATTTAATAAACAGGTACCTATTCTGTTATTACATTCCTCTGTAGGTACCTACATAATTTTGTATTTCTGTCAAAAATACCATTTATTATCATGGTAGACTTTGCATTGAATGTTTTTATGATTTTATGACTTCATAGATTGATCAGCAAGTAAAACTACAAGGTGATCAAGGAACTAGGCATTGTTCTTAGGTTGACTTGTGATTAAATAAGTAGGTAGTTGCATAAATAGTTTATTAACAGCCGTTGCAGTGTTGACAGAAGCATAAGAAGCATCTTAAGAAATCCCTTGTAGTTCGGCTGTCGATGGTTAAAAAGACACATAGATCGACGTTGACCCATACACTCGGTACAACAAAACGAAACCAAAATAAAATCATCGACAACATCATCACACACTAGGAAAATGACGTTGTGGTCTCGAAATGCGTGCACGTCATAGATTTTCGACGCCTTTTCCGACGCCTGGCGTCGGTAGCACTTTGCGTCATAAAACGTATTATATCTTTTGCAATTTTTGCGTTAGAAACCTCCAATAAAAACTATTGTGTTCCTTAAGCATGAGCGCTTCATTGTGCATAAATCAATTTTAGGGTATAGGGTAAAATCAACAATGGTTGAGGAAAAAGCAATATTGAGAATTACACTAAAATACTTTTGATTTTTTCCCGCCAAAACTGTCAAAATTGTCTTAAGGTGGGGGGAGCCCCACGAGCCTCGAGTGTAAAAATCTTCCTACCATTTTATTTCTTACAATCAAGTCACCAGTGATAGAAAGAAACAAAATAGCATAGGTCCTAGATAATTTATCTGGCTTTGAGAAGAAGTAAGATATATTTTTATGTTGTGAGTTGGCTTTCTGAAAATGTGTTTGAAGTAATGAAATGTGTGTTGGTCAATTCAGTTATCACATAATTACTTGAAAAGTTACCGGCCGGGAGCACTGAATTTTTTCTATGACATTAACATTGACATTTTCTAGGACCTACGCTTTTTATTTCATAAAATAATGATTAGATAAAGAGAAAATAAATATAAACTATAATATATAACCAGCACGTGGGCATCTGGATGCGGCCAAGTCCATTCATATTTTTACGCGAATGGGTCGAAACCAACCAAACTAAAACCCAGAGCGGAGCCGGACACGACATCCTTCGACAACATTTCCGATTCGTCTGAGGAAAAAAACTGAGAATTTACCGTAACAGCCTAACCCCCCACCCTTAAGATATGAGGAAAGATTTAAACTGCGGAAGACATTTATAAAGACATAGGTGTTTTTTAATTGTTGTAGTGTAGATAGTTTGAGAGCTGTGATGATAAACATGTTGAAATGCGAGCGCGCGTGAAACTGCAATCGCGGGCGCGCGGCAGCAGAACGCGACTCGGCGCGAGTCACCACGAGTCACTCCGGAGCACAAGTTTGGTCACGATATTTTTTGCTTACCTAATTTTGTCAATATCTGCTCTCTTACTCGCAACTGAGTGGTTTGGGCCCATTGCACGTGTCGATTCTGCGTTTGTTTTGTTTAGCGCCCAGATTATATTACTAGCAATTGTGGTAACGACGATATAGTAACAGCAGCAATTGAATGTTGATGGTTTAGTTTTGACAGAAATAGATGTTTTACACAGTAAGAGCCACACTTATGCAAGCAATTTAAGAACGTTTGATTGTCAACAATGACGTTTTTGGAGTCAACAATTACGCCTTTGGCGTCAACAATCCGCAAAGTCGTTCCGTCGAAATCCCGCTCGGCGTGGCGGCGCGGTAGACTATGGGGGTAGTTTGTTCAGACAATGAACGTCAATTCCTGATCATCTGACACAGCCTTCCTTGTGTACATTTTGTATTCCCAGTTCGCTTCTAAGCTTCCAGGAAAATGTCGAGAACACACGTGCCGCCATCAGCCCTAACACCTGCATGAGAATGAAGGGGAAACACGAGGCAAATTCCCCGCTTTGCTATGTTTTTTTCAATCAGTTGGTCTAGTTCGCCCATTGAGACATGAACGTGCAACAATTTTCATCCCAAAGGGGAGGAATTTTATTTTCCGATCCTGACGGCTATGTTTATCAGAAGGAGAAGAGCGGAGGCCATCTCGGTATCAAAGTCATTGTGAAGTGCAGTGCAAAGAAATCACACGGGTGCCATGCTAGAGGAACTGTGAGTGGAGGGCTAATAACGGTCCGCGGAGCCCACAATCACGCGGCGGGCGTCGCTAATAAAGCCGTGACGCACGAGCTGGTGGAGGCGATCCATCGAAGATGCCGGCAAGAGGCCCTTCCTCTCCTAAGAATTTATGACGAGGAGTGTGTCAGGTAAGAGAATCCTCATGAATGAACATCACTTTCATAAATGCAATTGAGGCGTATTTACAAATAGGTACTGCCTGGGATTGTGTAACTAATATATAATAATTAAAGGCACTGCCAAAGTCCAAACACCTGGTTTGGGTGACGAAGATGAACGTCCTCCGTTTAATGGGACTGCGATCATTTTGTCTAAAACCTACAGTCGAACTGCGTCCGGCGCTCGAAAGTCCATTGATGACATCCAATGCATCGATATCACAAAATTCGGGATTTTGTTTGTTTTTAGAAACGACAAATAAGCTCATAACGACAATTAAAAAGTTTGACAGGTGATTTTATCCTCTTAAAAGGAGGGTGCTGCCCGTTGGGTGGCCGTCGGGGTGATGAAATTTACTGCGTTGGGTGTGTTTGGACGAAGCGTAGCCCCATTAAGGTTTCAAATTCGTGCGACTTTCGGTTCCCGAGCTTATGTTAGTCAGACAGTCAGACAGACAGAGATGGTAAAAAATACTTTTTCACTCATAGATCTCGCTAATAGACATTATAAGCCGCCCCCGCTGTCGCTGCCCCCGCTGCCACCGCTGGTGCTGCTGAAGATTTTCTTCTTCCTAACTTGTACGTCGACGACGACTTGTACGAATACGATGAGGAGCAAATTTTTCAAGATGGTAAAAAGTTAATTTAAATTATTTTGTATTTTTGCTTGGACTCAGTCTAAGTTTTAATTCCACCTACTTGTAACTTTCACACTACTTCAAAAAAATAAATTCTCAGTTATGGTTATGAATACGTAGCAACTATAATATTCAGTTTCTCTGCGTTTCAAAGGTTATTCGTGTCGATTGACATGCAGCGCATGCCTTGCATACCCAGAGTGCACGCCACTGTTTTATACCGTCCATTAATCGCTGGGAATGCTCCTTTTAAATGCCGTTGTCTTGTTTCCAGAAGCTGTAGCTGCGTTTGAAGCGGCCGAGCACGCAGAGAACGCAGCCGACTTGGAGATGTCTGACGACGATATGGACGAAGATGATGATGGTAATCTAATATAAATAGTTGGCTAATCAGGGTTGACGACGATATGGACGAAGATGATGATGGTAATCTAATACAAATAGTTGGCTAATCAGGGTTGCGCGACATGTCTCGTGAACAAAGACGCCAATCCCCAAATAAATTGCAACCTTGTTACAACATATCAGTATTTTTTTACAGATGCTTTTGAAAATTTACAAAATGTGCCTGAAAGGGAGCATTGCCAGATATGCTTGTTGCGTCAGAGGCGGATATCGCTACAGTGTGGCCATTTCGCAATGTGCCGTCCCTGCTCACAGGCAGTCGACGTGTGTCCGTGATGCAGGGACTTCATCTTGACCCGAACGGAAATTTTTGAAATGTAAATAAACAACTAACAGTTTATGAAATAATGTAATATTTTTTTAATCCCAGACCCCCTGTGGACTTATTTGCAAGGGCTGGATTCTTGGATTCTTGCAATATCTGCTTAAATCATTTGCAATAGGTATAGGTCCTACTAATTCCTACTAGACAAGTTGTCATGTTTTCCTCCAAAGCAATTCAGCGCTGCAATTTAAGTGTTTCTTGTACATATAATTGTACCATAATAAGAAATCGGCCATGCCAGGGACGAATCACGCTAGATGTGTTTAGGTTGGCGTGTGTAAGGTCTACGCTCTCACCCAGACGCGTAGGAACGGTTTTGATGTGGGTGGGGGGCAAGTCCACACTCGTTACAAGCGTTGCCAGATTCACAACTAGGCGGTCAGCAGACAAATTAAGCGACCTCCAAAAAGTAAGCTAAGATAGGGGGTGTGGAGGAAAGAGCCCCCCAGGAGAAGGGATTTTTCGGGGGAAATTCCCCCGTTTATGTTAATTCAATGTCATTTTTACGCAAACTATGCGTTTCCCATAATATTATAGCCACATGAATGAAAATAATGAAAATCTTTTTACAGATACATTTTCCGAAAAAGATCAACAAATTGGGCTTGCTTTTGAGACAAAATTTAATATTGAGGTTGAAAATATACCTTTACATGCGTAATGTACGCTAACCTGCGAACAACACTGGCACTTGTAGCCGTGTTGCTGGCTGATGAAGGCTGTTTCGTACGTTTCATTTTTTAATGATGATAAATGATAATTTTTAGGATTAACTATAAAACACTAAAACTGAAAACGGGTCACACTTTCCAAAAATCACTTTTCACCTCACTAATGACTCACAATTCACGATCACAAATTCTCAATATCAATATTTATATATAGGTACCAAAGACGGTTGAACGGTGTCAGTGTGCGACGCGAGTGAACCGGATCATTCATATCATGGAAGGAAAGTCGTAGTGGTTCAGAGCCGTGGTTTGTAGAAATGAGAGTGTACGGTTTTGCTGTTGTATGTTGCTGGCTGCTGGGATGTCTTACAGCACACAGGAAAAGGTCGAAGCATTCGCTGACAGACTGGAATCTGCCTTCATGCCAAATAATGACCCGAGTGATCTGGACCATATCGAGGAGACAAGGCGCTTTACGCGTACCCTCGACGAAAGAGTAGATTTGCTGGGAGAAGAAACAAACAGGATCTCCCAGGGGGAGGTCTAAACTGCTATTGACAGGCTGAAAAACAAGAAGGCTCCATGACCTGACAATATTCCAAACATTGTGTATTTAAACCTACCAACGAAAGCCGTTCTTGTTCTGACCAACTTATTTAACTCATGATGACGCAGAGATTCTTCCCACAGGGGATGAAACACTCTAAGATTATTCTCTTCCAAAAACCGGGAAAAGACCCAGCATTTCCACAAAATTACCGGCCTATTAGCCTCCTTACAGGAATCTCAAAACTGTTTGAAAGGCTTATCCTCACACGGCTGCAAAACTTCATAGATGTTAACAATCTGTTGAGTAATGAACAGTTCGGCTTTAGACAAAAACACTCCACTGATCAACAATTACTGCGGCTAACAGAGATCATCACAAAAGGTTTCAATGAAAAAAAACAGACAGGTGTTGTCTTTCTAGACATAGCTCAAGCATTTGACAAGGTTTGGCACAAAGGCCTCATCAGCAAGCTAATGAAGCTCAACTTTCCCCCTTATCTAATAAAAATAGCAGAATCATATCTAAATGACAGGACCTTCCAGGTTAGCCATGGCCCTTCAATGTCCACAGTCCGCCCTATCAGGGCAGGAGTTCCACAAGGATCGCTACTGGGTCCTACCCTTTTTAACATATGCTCTAATGGTATACAAATATGAAGTTTAGCAGTCTTAATTGCGTTGACATTTATGTCATCAGAACCATTTGCGGAGTTGTTCTTTAGGTTATTTATTTATATGTGATAATATCTCGGTACAAGTAATAGGTGCTAAAAACATACTGTTCGGGTTTCGGTTAAAAGCGCCCCCTTTTCTTTTACTACGTCTATACTCAAAATTAACAATATGATCTGAGGGAACGTGGTTATTAATTTCACTCGCTAAGTTGACGCCTACATTAGAAAAATAATCAACAAATGTATTTGCAATAATGAGGGGTTCTGTCGAAGTGGTGTCTTTTTTATCTTTTACCGAGAGCTCGATTACAGATTTACATGTTTTGTCTTGTCTATCTGTAATTTCGTTGATCGTCGCCCAGGTTTTTTCTAGGGCAGTGCTTATTTAGATTGATTTTATGAGCATAGTAATTTTCTTTTGCTTTAAAGATCAATCGGTTTATAAATTTTCGGTAAATCTTATATTTATGTATAAGAGATATTAATTCACTACTATGTGTGTCTGTGTTTCGTCGATTGAATTAAACTTTTTTCCTGTGCAGTGCGTCCCTTTCTCTGATCGAAACAATTAAACCTGATGTAATCCAGGGTTTAATCTTTCTTAATTTTGAATTGCTTTTAATTGGTACTACCTCTGTGGCACCCTCGATCATATTCCTAAATTTATTTACAAATGAATCGTATGCTTCGTTAGCATTACTTTCATTTATAATCTCTGACCATGTCTCTTTTTCCAAAACAGATAAAAGCTTTTCTACATGTAGTACAGTCTTAAATACAGTTGAGTTATCTTGAGATTTGATTTTAGACAAGCGATTTTTAGTTCTTTCTAGTTGTGCAAAGGTTGTGTACTGGTCTGTTATTGTGGACGTAATTATTCCTGCCCGTGCCCGAACAGTATGCTTTGAATTCAACCTGACGAAAATGTGGTCTAAACAAGTTTTTGTAGTTACGGTTTCTCGCGTTGGACAATTCATAGCTGAGGAGAAACCATTGCAATACAAAACATTAAAATATCTATTTGCTATTGGATTGTTATCATCCAGAATATTCAGGTTAATATTCCCTAGAATTATGTGGCTTGCTACACTAGCTGTGCCAGACAGGTAGGTACATATTTAATTGGTGTACGAACTGGTTTACATTTCCAGAGGGAGACCTGTAAATTGCCAGGACTGAATAGTTCTCATTATCACATTTGAAAGAAACATTAACAGCGTTAGCGCTAACAATAGATTGCTCCTGTTTAAATATGAGATATTGGATTCTTTCATTAGGAGCAAACACATATTCCATCCTACAAAGAAAGAAATGATTTTGAATAATAAGTGCTGTAACCGGGTTTGTTGATAGGTTCACTTGTTGTGAGATGCGTTTCTGATAGAACAATTATATCATAAGAAAAGTTCAATTGTTGGATTAGAACACAAAAATCTTCAAAGTTTTTCCTTACATCCCTAATGTTTGTATGAATGATTTTAAAATTAGCATTTTTTGAGTTGGAAAAAGTGTTAAGGTGCTTGATATCATGGAAATTGCATGGAAATTGCAATTCTGCATTGCAACTGCAGATTTGAGTCTGGTATTGGCTTCACTCAACAATGTTTCATAAGATTTTTGCTGTTCATCTTTCTGCTTCTGTGCTTCTTTGGCATCTTCTTCCATTTCTGCTATACGCTTGGCAGATCTGTGCAGGGCAACTCTTGCCTCCTCTTCTTTGCGACGCCTTTCTTCTTCCGCCGCTGTTTGATCTGCTTGCAGCTTCGCCTTGTATTTTTCCTGCTCAAGGTAGGCGGTGTACGACTTGTGTGCCGATTGCGCCATGGTCACAAGCTCCTGGGTGAGAGGCACCAACGCCGGTCGGTTTTGGTACTTCCGCAGGCCATCGATTACGTGAAGTCGACTGTTAAGCGTTTTAACAGTCATGCTGGCTTTGTCCTCTGTCAGCACTAACTTCGAGCGTGAAAAGCCTCGCTCAACTTCACCACTGCCGTGAGACAATGTTAGGGCTGCCTGAACGACTTGCGTCACGAGAGGGAATGCACTAACTTCGAGCGTGAAAAGCCTCGCTCAACTTCACCACTGCCGTGAGACAATGTTAGGGCTGCCTGAACGACTTGCGTCACGAGAGGGAATCTATTACGGCCAGAAATCTCTAACAAAAATACATCCCTCCAGAAATGGTCGACTCTTCCTCGAGAAGTGTTACCAGTCACAAGTTGATCGGTCTGCAACAGCCTCCATTCGTCTTTTAGGAGAGATCTGGAGATCTGGAAAAAAAAAATTATTAGTCGAAGCAAATAAATATATAAAAAAAAAAAAAAAAAATTCACTGCTTCACCTAAATTGCAGTCATGCAATGGTTATTAAATGGCTATTACAGATCAATTTACCTGCAACGGGAGAGATGATGCAAGTTTTGCAATTTGTTGAATGCTCGAGACGCTTGAAACTACTTGCGGCTGCAAGCATTGGCAGAACTTTACTGGAGAGTTATCCCCCAGCGGTGTTTTGAGCATCAAATGCTTGCAGGCAGCAATGTAGTGTGACTGGACCTTAAACAGGAACTCGAGCTGCTGCCTCTCGTTTCCTAACTTTGTGATTTTACGGCTTATTTCTTCACACACCTCAACATTCTTGATTGGGAGCAAGTTTTCCGTGTTAAAAAGTTGGTCGGGATCAAGGTTGAATTGCACACTTGGCAAACAGACGCGGCCCGAAAGCGATGTGACCAACTGCTTTATTTCAACATAGAGCAGATGAATAAGTGGTTCACGTCTCTGGAAAGTTGCTGTGAATGCAGTAAACATCTTGGCACTGTCGATTATGAAAATAATCAACAACTTCATTTCTTTCATTTTTAGCCACTTAACGATATTTACGTACTTTGAACTCGATGTTAAAGTTTTCCGTTCTTTGGGTATGAAAACCAGAAAGTATCGCTCAATTGCAGCCCACTGCTCCAGAAGACGCTCTCCTGCCGGTTGGACTGTTAGCCACCTGCTTGATACATGCTTAATGAACTTGTGATGGGGTAATTTAAGCTCTGTCTGAATGGCTCCAAAATCTTCGATTCTTGAAGGCCAACCCGAAAAGAAATAGTAAACGTTCAGGATCAAATCTGCCGCTTCTTCGCCAAACAACTGCATACCTTTCAAAAATGCGTTGTGAACGATGTGTATATTGCATTATCCTGTGTCAATCAGTGGCTTCCCGCTCTCTGATCTCTTAACCTAACTCGTCCGTTTATTATTCGAGTAACCTTTTTGTTGACGTTTGGCCCATCGGACCTCTACGTTATTTACGCCGAACACAGGACTACCGGTCAGCCCGTAAACGACGTCCTCTCCCATTAACTGCAAAAACCGCTCCTCTAGCGTTGTCAGTCTCGAGGGCAAAGGTCCGCCGCCTCCCGTCCCTCTCTCGTGTACCCGGATTTTGGAAGTCTTGGCCTTCACGTGCCTTTTCCAGCTAGTCCATGCCTGTCACGGGGTAAGTATAGATTGATTACAACTCTAGTCTGACTAAATACAACATACTTTAATTGACAGATAATTAAAAGAGATATCAGCACCCGACGCATACCTCCCTCCACTTCCCAGCATCCTTGGTACACCCACCGCCGCCGGAGTTTGGCTGGGCACTTATTTGGGCCCACATGGTACCGAACTTCTCCCTCCCGGCAACACCACAAAATTTGCCGGCAGCAAATTCTGTGTGGTTGACCATATAATCCAGAAGAATCTCTTGTTGTCGCTCACCAACGTGCACACTCTTGGTGGGAGCCATAGTTAATGACAAGTGCCAGTATGTATATTAGGTGAGGTAGTTGGAAACTTGATATTTTGATTATGCGTCCAATTTGAGGAAAACATCAATTATTCCAAAGATAATAAATGCTTATTATCCATTTTGCTACTGTTATGAACCATTGAAAACGCATTTTGTTCAGCAACCGTCGTCATCTTTTGTGTTTTTGTGTTTATTTGTGTTTTAAGACATTTGAATTCCCTTTTTAATTTTTGTGACATTTGACTCTGACGCCGTTCTTCCGCCCGCAATTGATCGAATACCGCTTTGCCCAAAGCCGTGTGCGTGGTGAATACCAGATAGCGCGGCGTTGAAAGCCGGTGGCTTTCGGAAAGAGTCTAAAGTCATCGGCTTTGAAAGACGCGGGATTGAGCGGAAAGTTAGTGAATGACTAAATAACGGCAAATATTTATCCCCAACAATAGCCTCTTCCTTCATCGTTTCAGGGCAGAGTTCCCCCTCCAGTTCCTTGTCGATAGCTGGCGATATAAGATACCTTGGTTTTAACTTTTGACTTCCTAGTTTGGTCCTGTCTCCGCGCTGTCCCCTGATAACCTTGCTGAGGTTGTACAGGTCCCTGGCTTTCCTCTTGAGCTTCCTTATTTTACCGTGTAATATGGTGGGTTCTGGTTAGGCTTGACCTTTACTCTGGGGATGTGATTGTTCATTGCTGCTGAAACTATAGAAACCAGAGACTGCCAGAGACCCAGGGTTCGATTTGGGTCCATAACTCATCCTTTAGAGCGTTTTTGTTTGCCCTTTTGTAGCACCACACTGGTCTCCCTGAAGGATGATTACTCTGACAGAACTCATCATTGAGGACGTCCACTACCACCGCCTTGTGGTCACTCAAATCAACGTCGAGTACCTCGCTCCTGTTTATTATCTGCTCAGGTTTGACAACGAGCACTACGAGCACTTCTG
Source organism: Nemurella pictetii (assembly GCA_921293315.2). Lineage (NCBI taxonomy): Eukaryota > Metazoa > Arthropoda > Insecta > Plecoptera > Nemouridae > Nemurella > Nemurella pictetii. The sequence goes on along the minus strand of OV121118.1, from coordinate 4,789,257 downwards.
AGAGAATCTAAGTCTCAAGTTCCCTCGGTCACGGCTTGTTCATAACCCCTGTTCATGATTCTGCGCACCATCTCCTGACTTGAGAGTCCATCGCCGTCATCCCCAGGTGACCATGTGACTCCCGGCAGGTTGAGGTCCCCAGCAATTATTACGTTGGTATGTTCTCCATGCTGTCCAGTTCATCATTCATTCATCACATTCAGAAATACCATTTAAATTCAATGCCACAAAGTTCTTCTTTTTAAGATAATTTACGAGGCATTTTAACAATTACCGCTACATTTTAAGAACAAGATTTTTTTTAAATATTTTTAAGAGCTTTAATAATTGGTGCCTAGTCATTGCCTTATATATACATTATATATATAACATATTTTACTAGGCTCTCTAAGGATGTAGCAATGCGGGCCTAAATGGAACTGTTTTCCTTCATCATGCTTCATCAGGTCCTCCTGCTGATGAACTTTCTTTTTTCCATCCTCGACAAGAACTTTAATAAATTTATTTAACTGCTTCTGATTGTCAACAATTTCTCTTTGCAGTTGAAACTTAACGTCTCTTGGGGCTCTCTTCCGCTTCCTTTATGACTCCTGCGGCCCCTTTTCCACAACATCAATAGAGGACTCGGACAATGGAGGATGTGGAGATGGTGACAGATTGAAGAGAGGCGATGCGGCATGGACATGTGGAGATGGTGGCAGATTGAAGAGGGGCAATGCGGCACGAGCAAGGACGGGTAATGTGGCAATATCCCCAGAACATTGCGACTGATACGCAAATGGTGACCTGGGCCGATACTCTTGCTGTGGTTCATCATGAAGGACAAGATGGTGGTGGTGTATTTCTGGCGTCTGAAGGACACTGACTGGTCCATCAAAAACCACGATTGGTTGTGTTGTTGGTCTGGTGATGGTCGCCACACTCTTTCGCTGCGTAACTCTTTGGGTGGTTACACTTGTTGAAGGTGTCCCTGGAGCAATTAAAGCAATATTAACAAATAATGTACTTGTTTGTGGAAAGTGAAAAGATCAAGGTACTTTAAACGGTGCTTCAATACCAAAAAATGTTGTGGTTCGATTTTAGTCGGGCCAAAAATTACAGTTTAGAGGTTTACTGTTTTGGTTCGGCTCAAAGCTGTGCATGGATGCCATAATTTAAGCAAATTTTTGAGACTATCAAAATTGAAGTATGATGCTTTAACTGATTTATCCATTGTAATAAAGTAATCAACTAATAAAATATCTACCTGAATGTACAGTTATTTCGTTTTTTTGGGGGGTCGTTTGACTCACTATGATTTCGGTTGAAATACAAATGTAACACTTACATTTACTAGAGTCTACTCCTCCTAGACCGTGAAGAGACGCAATTCCAATTTGTGTTTCTGCATCCGTGAGGACAAGAATGTCTGCCTTTCCTCCTCCTGTCTTGGCCATCTCGCGTTTGTTGTGTGCAACCTTTTTCTTTGTAATTTTCTTCATGTCTTTCCATTTGCTTTTTACCGTAAGGAAGGAAGTAATTACATTATTTTCTGTGTTACGGCATTTTGTAGTTGCACATATATGTAGGTAATCAATGATCAAATAAATGTATCTTAATTTTGTTCTTGCAGTTGAAGCTCTTATTTTGACTGTCTTTGCCCTATTTCTGCCCTTTGCTCATGACATGGTTTGCTGTGGCTCAACCGTCACTCATAAGGCGTTAACTGGTCAGACGTTGTCAACGCAAATGAAACGCCGCGAGCCAACGATCTTAGTTTGACCAAATACAGCCAAACTGAGAGCATCAACTCTCAGAACAAAGTTTGTGTCATTATACTGCTCAGATAACTCCGGCAATTCAAATAAGTGAATGCGTACTTGATTAAAGTTAAATTAAATAAATAAATAATATTTTGTTAGTTTCTTACATTATCGAGGGTCCTTGTCGTTGGAGCTACCGCATTGACCGCAGCCACCACTTTGGACCAAGCCAGATGCTTATGGTCTTTTGTCAATGTTGCGGAAAATTCACCGTGAATTATCCGATCATACTTGACGATTTCACTTGACAACACGCGCTTTTCTGTCTCTGTGAAGTTTAGGCATCGACTTCTTCTATCTGTTCCAGCCATGATTTTGCGTACTATACTGAGACTTTGTAATCAGTGCTGGGGTTTCTTTTGTTTTTTTTTTAATTCGCGTCGCACATCTTAGTTTGGCAATCTGTCACTTCAAACATACGTCGTAATTTGCCGCGAAATAATTTTAAAAAGACCAGAATTTTTTGTTAAAGCCGCTCTGATTGGTTTCCCGGTTCAACCGCGAAGGCGGGGCTTATACCATGGCTTGACTACCTCAGCTTTATCCGGCCTTATCTCGGTTTGAAGAAATGGCACAGGGACAGCTCTATCCCACGGGGGTATCGTGGAGGTAGGTTATCCCCGAGATAGAGAGGGATAAGGAAATATTTAAGAATTGGGCCCCAGTGGGGTCATACGGATACCGAGAATTTCGGAGCAGGGTACGGACCACAGCACTTTCCCATTCAGTTCAGTTTTCGTGCCGATGAGGATCCCTCCTCCGTTCCTGTTCCTGTCACGTCTTTGAAGCGAGAAGGTCAGGAATCTCCTTACATAACCAGGTCTCAACAACAATAATTGCATGTCTCCACTATAGTTCTGAACTTGTCCATTTTATTCACTAAGCTTCTGGCATTTACAAGGAGAACACGGATAGATTATTTGGGGAAAGGGTTTTCTCTGCATTTGTTGCTTGCCCTCAGTCCCTCATCCGTTTCTAGTTTCCTAAATGCCCAGGATGACGCATGAAACAGTTGAACCAGGGGTGCACCCCTGGGCCCATATTCACAAAGTGGGGTTATCATTTAACCCCGGAGCTAAAGTGATAACCCCTGGCTTTTAGCCCCAGTCCGGATTCACTAAAAGGGGCTATTCCTTTTGGGAGTTCAATTAGCCCCAAAAAGGTTAGAACTATTTTAAATGTTTGTAAATATTCTATTTATTTGCACAGCTCAAAATATTGGGAGGTATTTTTGTCCAATTACCTTCCTCTTTTGATGTTTTTTTTTTGTTCTTTCCATTGGCTTGACACACCTTGTACTGTGCGGACGGTTACACCAACAGCATTAAACAGCATGTTTAACAAACTTTTCTACCAACGCCTCGAAAACCGACATTTTATATTTTTTGGCAACAAGAGATTACATGCATAAAAATTCAAAAGTACAAGGTTCCCAGAAGAATTTTATTCGCTTTTTTGGGTCGTGTCTAATTTTTCATACTCTGATTTATAAAGACATTAAACCTAATTAATACATAGAGTGTGTATTTACACATCATTCTATAAACACATTTAATTAGGAGTATAAAAGAGCAGAGATTTTCAGCAGCACCGCCGTAGCCAGCCGTTGGCATCGCCGGCTTCGCTGTTTCCCTCGAACCGTCGAAGCCTGCCGACACCGGCTTGGCGTGGTTACAGGGTGACTCGGGCGGCCTGGTGCAGAGCAAGTTTTCCTAGCCGTTCATGTACAACGTGGCCGGCGTGACGTCGTTCGGCTTGTCGTCGTGCGGCGGCGGCACGCTCTCCGGCTCGCTCTACACGAACGTGCGCCACTACCTGCCCTGGATCGTGTCCGTCGTGTGGCCGGAAGAGGTGGCCAAGCGGCCGACGCCGCCCTGATGGCCTGCTTCGGCACGATGCGCGACGTGCGGTCTTGACTTGTCTGAAACGATGGTGTTTGACGACGCTTCACAGGCCAGTCTCAACCGGATTCGACGTTGAATGAGGCTTGTAGGCTTTAAATATAGCTAACACTTCAAGGATAAAAATTATTAACCCAAAATTATTAACTGTGGAGAGTTTTTGTTATATCCGTTCCAAGAACTTTATCTCGTATTTTTGTAGCTATCAGAAAACTCGATTCGGTCCAACGTCACAAGAACACAGCGTACACACTTCAAGTAGCTTTCAAATAGCAGAAAAATGGGGTGTCAGATGCATAAACGGCTCTTTTCTCTTGCCCTAAAGACCAATTGCAATCGATTGTTAACTCTCACAAAAACTTGAGCTCTCTGCTATTGTAGGAACGATAGTTTTTTTAGTTCGAATATGTTGATAAGGTTGCTTGCTGGAATTTATACAAATAATTTTTTATGCACAACGTTTGGGATGGTATACCGGGATAGACTAGCTGGAAAAGCTCAAGGATAAGTTAAAAAATAATGATATTTTATTGTCCATTGTTTGTTATTATTGTTTAGGAACAGACATTGTTGAGGCTATTTTTGTTTTGAAGCCGGCCAGCCTCGCCTGACGCGCCTCCTTCTGATTTTACTTCATGTTTCTTCTTCTTCTTCTTTTCCTCCCCTTCACATCTTTCTACCACTGCCTTCCACAACTTTTTCTCGTCCCACAATTTCTTTGTTTCCACCTCATTCCTGTTTATCTGTCTCTCTTCGAAATTGTCTTTAATTAATCCACTCCATTTCTCTCTTGGTCTCCCCACCGTTCTTCGACCCACAACCGTGGCTTCGAATTCTTGTATCCGTATTCTCTTCGGATCCATCCTCTTAACATGACCAAACCAAAGCAGTCCGTCCCTACCCAACTTAAGCCCTAATTGCTCCACTCCCAGCTCTTTCCTTAGCGTACTGCTCCTCACTTTAACCATTTTCGTTTACCTAACACTTCTCAAAAATTTCAACTCCGCTGTTTGAAGCTGCATTCCCTACCAAAAGGATAAGTAAATAGACAAATTTCAAGCATGCACCATAATTTATTTTCGGACAGTATCAATTTCCTTAAAAGTTTAAATATATTGCAATTTTAACTAAACATAAAATAAACGAGACAAAATGATGTAACACTCCTTGTCCTGTCATCAAAACATGTAAAATCTGAGGCATCACAAACAAAACTTTTGCAATTTGGCTGTCGAGAAAATGATTAAACATCACGAAGGATTCCATCAAAATGAAGCTTTCTTCAATCTGGGTTCATGGACAAATTTGTACCTTACCTTACAAGGATGCAGGTCTGACGTAAGGATTTTATTTGTAAACGAGTTGACGTTCAATGGCACTGAGCTCTTCCTACCACCTTTCTTAGATAAGTTAACCAGCTACGGAAGTAAGTTGATTATGAGGGATGCAGAATTCCTCTCGAGGCATGATGTGTACAAAGGCAACAATCATCAAATGCATGCTGGCATCGGGGAAACAATGTATTCCGTCCCCTTCCCTCTCCCCACACTCAAAATCTCGTGCCTATAAAAGAAGGTGACTCGTTCGACGGAGCGGCATTCGCTCGAAGCATGCGGTCGTGGCAGGAGCTGGTCTGGCCAGGTGTCTTATTTTCCTCTGTCTGCCGTCTTGTGCCTGCACCACAATCACTGCGCTAGAGAAAGACTCTTCGCACAATGGAGTTTTGTATAAGAAAAACACATGGGCATTTCCCTGGTTAAATAATCTGTCAAGCTGCTCACTGCTTCCTACCATTCTTCGCATGTTCTTCAACTTTTCTTGTTATTTAAAAGATCTGATGCACTTCTGACACGAAGACGAAATACTTTTTGTACTTTCGTACAAATGTAGCTTTGGACTGTCTGAGAAGTCCAGCAATCCAGTGTCAAACTCAAGTGTTTAATTTGGCCTGGCTCCTGAGCCAACACTTCCCTTGATTGGTTTGGTTTTCGGGGAACGGGTGTTTTTGTGGTTTATTGAGAAAATATATTGACGTCCGTGGTTCCCGGGCTTCCGTGGTTTCCGTGAAAAACCAAGTCGTATGCCTGAAATAAACTAATCGGGTTCGCCATGCGAATCCGATATTTACGCTATTGCTATTTGGGTTACGAATGCCCTGTTTATTGGAATAATTTCTGAACGCATCATTCTAAGTGATTCCCATATGAAAACACCTCCGACTGGGCTTTGGATGTGGGCACACAATTTGTAAAATTTCAGTTCCCAAACATTTAGAAACACTTGCCTTGGCTTACCTGAGAATGATGACCCGACCCTAAATTTGCCCATAAAAGGTGAATTTTACAAGTTGACCACCTTGGGGTTTCTCAATTGAACAAAAGCATTAATAGCAACGTTTTAAAATTTCAAATTCCCTTGAATTGACTCTGAGAATGATGCGTAAAGGCGTGAATTACTTGAATTGACTTGTTCCATATTTTATATTATCATTTAATTATTAACAATGTATGAATTAATAGATTTTGATTGTCAAATTAGGTGCATTGAGATTAAAGTCGCAAATAAATATAAAGCCGACCAATCTTTTGCTGCTTTAGTTTGACACCATCGTGTGCACTAGATAACATTTCACTGTCGGACCCGATTGAGTATCTGCCGGGATCCTTAAAAAAAAAACTGCTGAAAAACTATTCCAACCATGGGATATACGCCTCGGTTACCGTTGGTAAAATCAGAAAGTGTTTGTTGCTGATCTCGTGCACCTACAACGGAGTTAAAATATTGAGATTATTATTATTATTGCTGTTTTTATTTACAACTTAGGAATATAACAATTTATTACAATCCTTTTTATTAACAACTACAATCCATTATAATATTTCCTCCTGCGGTAGCACCAGTGCTTTTAGAAAAAAAAATTACTTCTCTTCCCTCGGAATGGGCCGAAGTTCCGCAGGAAGAGCATTCCACAGTCCAATTGCCCTTCCGAGGAATGAGTGGCGTCCCATGTTAGTGTAGAACGTTAGGAGAGCCATGTTGAAGTCGTGAGCCCTCCTCCATATCAATTTTGGTCTTGATAATTTTTGTTCCACTTCGCCCATGCTGGTAAGTTTATGGAGGCTCCTTGTGGAGGCTTAGGAAGCTGTTCTTTTTTCTCCGCATCTCCAGCGCTTTCCATTTCATGTTTTGGGTGGCTTTGCTGATGCTTATGTAAGGTGATTTTTTTATTGCACCATCTTCTGTGTTCACCAGTGACATGTCGGTCAGCTTTTCTCTGCACACTGTTGATTTCTGAAATCACAGTTGGTGCGAATGCAGGTCCCATACTCCGCTGCAATACTCCAGGAATAATCGAATAAGGCATCGATAAGCATGTTCTTTGGTTTTCGGTAGGCTGCCCTTGAGGTTACGCATCACAACGTGGAGTGGAGTCTCTTCTTTGAATTTAACACAGTGTTTGTGATGTGCTCCCATTTGAAGTTGTCTTGAATTTTTAGACCAAGGTATTTACATGTTGTTGACTTTTGAAGGTGCATGTATGGAGCATGCATGGAGGCTAAATTTGGTGTTTTATCATTTTTTGAGAAGTTTATCACAGTGGTCTTCGATCCGTTCAACTTCATGCCATTTGCATCCGTCCAGTTCTGGATGGTGCTTTTAGGGCCGATTGGAGTTTTTGTTCGTCAGCCCTTGTACTCATTGGTTCGCACAGGATGCAGCCATCAGCAAAGAGTCGAATTTTGATTCCAACGTCCACTTCAATGTCTTTCACGAATCCCAGGAACAATGTCGGTCCCAGTGCCGTTCCTTGTGGGACGCCTGAGGTCACAAAAACTTCTTGGGACAATGATGTGTTACAAACGACTCTCTGCGTTCGTTTTGTCAGAAAGATTTTTACCCATGTGAAAACGTGTTTACAAGCAGGCTGTGAGGCACTACATCGAAGGCCCTGGAGAATCCTTGGAGAATGCAGTCCACCTGTTCTCCATTGTCTATGTTGTCCGACAGCTCATGAGAGAAGCAAGTTAGTGAAGATTCTCAAGAATAAGTTTTTCTGAATCCGTGCTGGTGTTCGGTCAGGCAATGGTTCTCTGTCCATGTTGCATTAATATAGTTTGTCATAATTATCTCTTTTTTGCAAGTAATTGATGTAGATACTTTTCGGTTGGTAATTACTTGGGTCGTTGCGGCGGCCTCCTTTGTAGATGGGGTGAATATTTGCTTTGCTCCAGTCTGCGGGTATCGTGCCATTGCTGATTGAGATGTTGAAGATGGTTTTCAGATAAGGTACAATTACTTTATGTGCAAGTTTTAACATTTGCGATGTGACACCGTCAGGGCCAGTCCCAGTGTTGAATTTGAATTTGTTGATTGCGTCCCTGATGGCTTTCAAACTTCCGCGAATAATACAATGTATTGGTGGCAGGTCCCTTTACTTATATTTCATCTAAAGCTAAAAGTCTACTTTTAAAAAATTGAGATCTTCCTCTTTTCCTTCCATAACACTTTTGTCCAATCCATTCCATTCCATGTTATTATGAAGCTATTAGTTGGTAGGCTTGAATGGGTTGTGTGATCTTGATGGTTGGACGTATCTAACGTTTCGTTGGAGATATCTACGATTGATTAATTTAAACTATATTATGTATAAGAGTAAATATATAACAATATAATATGTATGAAATTAAATAATGAATAGTTAAGGACAGAAAAATCCGGAGGGTGCATGTCCCTTATTTTGGTCTACGCATTCTACATGGTGCTTCTGACGACAGTTCAAGCACAAAACAAAAAAAGATTTTATAAAGTAAGCGCTGCATGTGACGCAAATATCTTGGCTTTACTTTTTATTTTTCAAACAATTTAATGCCAACACCTTGTTGATGTTCGCACGATATCTGGATACGTTAAGGGCGAGTTTAATAATCTACCGTCAGCGATGGCATGCATGTAGTAGCACATAAGAATTCCACAGCTAGCGCCATCCTCTTGCAGCGGTCGTGGTGGACGTGTCGCAGTCCAATTAGTGTCAGTTGCCCCGGGAAGCACTGAATTTACATAAGTTTTGAATTGTTCAATTAATTTACTACAACTATATTTAATACTGTTGCTTAAGGAATCGTAGAACTCTTCAACCTTAATTTAGGCTTTACTACAAAAAGAACCCAATGAGCATGGGAAAAAAAATACCTTTCGGCAAATACCTCATTATTCCAAGACTTTCAAAAAGGTATATTATTTGTTAGATACATATAGAAAGTGAAAGATGCAGCTATGATGTCACCCTGACCATAACAAATCCTTTAAACAAAACCATCAACTATGGAATAAAAAATCCAACTTTTTGGAAAATTGTTGATGCTATTTTAAATCTCATGCTATCCACTGTCTCAAGTTTGATTTCTAATGATCTTAACTCCAGTAGAGTAATTTAACTTGCACTAGAGCCAACAAAAATAACTGGTTTATGAAGAAGACGCATAATCTAATGCAGGAGTGAAGTTGCTAGACATAGTACTAGAATGTATATCATGTTTCCAAGGTAAAAAAAGGGGCATTCCTTTGTAGCGTCGTCGATAGAAAAGTCGTTTTGAGATGTTGAATGTATTTATTATTGAAACACGAAAAACCCAACTTCCAAACTCGAACCCGAAGCTCGAATGACGATACAACAATCTAAACAATCTACATCTCAACAATTCACTCTCTCCCCGGGGACTTGGATGTCCGTTGCCCTTGCAAACTCCCCGGGGAAGTTACTTCCTACAGCTTGGTACTTTCGGAACTAATTGCATGCGACTTTTCTCAGAAACATATCTGCTGTTATTGGTACTATTTTCTGCTTCCCTTGTAGCAACACCCTGTCGGGTACTACTACTTCTGAGTCGCTATCCGACTCTGATTTTATAAATCCCCGATAAATTAGCTCAAGTGCATCTTTATCAAAGACACTTAATAATTCCATAAATATTTTAACACTAAGCTGAGGAATGATCTTTTCACCAATGTAGATAAGAATGTTTGGTCCTACTGCCTTGCCTTCGAATATTGATTTTACAACAGCATTGCCTACGATTTGATAATGTGAATCTGAGAAAACAGAAACAAAGTTCCCGATCCCGCTGCAAAGTTAACAAAACTTCTTCTAACCCATCTACACGTCTGTCATGTTTTCTTTCTAAATATACTGTTTTAAGTTTATTGTGGAATGACTCGCAATACATACCTATTAGTGTTAGTATTACCATGCGGGAAATTACGGTAGCACATTGCCCATTCTTCACACCGATTGAGATAATATTTCTGGAAATAATTTATAAAACCTGGTAAGTGGGAGTAAATTTTTGAATTAATTTCTGTACAAATCCGTCAAAAGTAGCCTTGGAACGCTCTCGAAGTGTAATTCGCAAAGCATTATAGATCAATTTTTGATTGTCAGGGTCATGTACATGACTTGCAATATTCTTCTGCCAAGCGCGGTCAATATGCCACAAACACAAAAGGTTTATATCATTACCAAATACTTCCTTGGAAGATTTATAAATTGCAGCATCATCGTCAGACATCAAAACATAGATTTTGAAATTGGGACATCTCAATTCAATGGAGTTAAGCATCAGTGCAAGGGTTGATGAATCCTGCTTATATTAGAATACTTAGGCTACTGGATATCCTATGCCATACTCATCAGGCTCTACCAACTTAATAAGGTAAAACCCACATTGGGTGGTTGAATGAGAAGAATCTAGGAATAATAGTTTCTCACACCATTTCTTCATAATTTCTAACCGAGTTCTTGTTTGAATACCTAAACCGAATAATGTGTCACTATCATCTAGGCTGACAAATCTAGGACAGCCTATTAAAGTTTTCTTCCCCTGTGGTTTATTAACTATAAAAGGATTAGTTTCGATGCAGATATACCTAAGGCCACGCTTCCCTGGATGAATTTACGAGTGGTAGCTGGTAATTGTTGAAACTGCGTGTCTTCCAATTTCAGGGGATGGTTGTCTGAGGAAATATAAGCTACGCCGATGCTTTTATCTGGCAGGACAGATACAAACATACGCGATGGACAGAGCTCATCCGGAATTAACCCCTTCTTCCGTTTAATTGCAGTGTGTGCGTATGCTGGGAAGTTCTTTTGCTAAAAGTACACTTATAATACTGGTTTTCTTTGGCATAATTTTTTTTCTTACGACAGATTGTGACAAAACTAAATAATTTTGAATTTTATTCTTCCTCCTTCCATACAAGAAAATCATCAATGTTCTTAAAATCCAAGCGTTTCGCATCGAAGTTTGAAATGTTTAACCATTGATTTAAGGTGGTAAAAAAATAAACTACATTCTGAAGAAAAGCTTTTTATTTGAGACCGATTTGATTTAACATCACCGCATTTCGGTACATGTCTCGAGAAGCTTTGCATAGTAGAATAGCTTATGGAACAGTTATCACATATTCTAGGATAGATCTAGGACCACTGACATGACCCTGGTCAAAACCTAATGATCCTAAAACTTCAATTTCCCCTGAACTCTTAATTATCCTATCTAAAGACCTCAGTCCTGTCCTCTTAACTGTCTGTTCTAAAGACCCATGTCCTGTCTGCTTTCCAACCTGGTATCCTACCTCCTGTCCTTCCCCTTGTTCGGTCCTGTCCTTGCCCTCACACCTACATTTAGCCATGGCCCTTCCCTCCTATCTAATCGCTGCCCTGTCCCAGCTTTTAGTAATAATAATAATTGTTTATTGTTGAAAAGATCAACTACATGTTACCTATAAGGACAGTCCGATAATATATATAAAACTCTACGCATATGTGCAGTATAATACTACCTGAAAATGTTTGAGATCCTTGGATCTGTACACCTCCTTCAGTTCTTGTGGCAGGGCAGACCATAGTTTACTCCCTGACCTCGACGGACTTTTCATTGTCCCCTAAAAGTTAGTGTGAAGTTTCTTTACCCTGTCTTGGCGTATATTATAAAGGTGGTTGTCACCCTAAGTCGATGGCCGAACATTTCGCCATTGGAATGTAAAACAGTGTCGTTTGATAAATGTACACAGAGGGCAATGTCATGATTTTAAAACTTTTAAATTGGTCGACACATGAGTCTTTGTAAGAAAAAACTTGCACAGCAGGGATCAAAACTGGCCATTGCTAGGATGTGTAGAGCCTTCTTTTGTATGCAGAACACTCTTTTTGCAGATTAACTATGTCTTCAAAGGGGGACTCAATATTGAAGCCTCGAGTGGATGTGTGCAAAGTAGCAGACCAGTTTTGCTATCGATTCATTACTAATTTCTCTAAATTTTCTAAGAAGAAAGCAGCCAGTGGCTAATCTCAAACAAAGTATGTTTACGTGTTCAATCCAACCAAGGTTGCTATCAAATTCCACACACAGGAATTTCAAATGTGATTTTACCTGTAAACTTCGTCCATCTAGATAAATTAATGGGTTTGGACACTCGTTTTTATTTGGCAGTGGTTTTGTGAAATTCGTGAGGAAGACTTTGTTCAGGAATAGGCTCACTGTAGGCCTCGACCTCCCTTACCGCTGCTCTGCCAGCCATGAAAATGTTTGCACTATTTGCGCATACGTGGTGTGTCGTGTCATCTGCATAATATAAAGTTACCGATCCCGTAACACTTAATGGTAAATCGTTTGTGAATAATATGAAAAGTAAAGGCGAAATGATCGCTCCTTGGGGGACACCCACGTTTGTGACTAATTCGTCTGACAAATAAGTATTCGCTTTATCTAGAGTTCTTACTTTCTGCGTTCTGTTTAGAAAGAATGATTTACCCAATCGTTTGCGACTCCAGATATTCCCATCTTTGAACCGCCTCTCTGTTGTCTTTCGAATCCATAACTTTCTCAGCAAATTCAATTGAAGCCGATGTCGTCGATTTGGACTCCGTGAAGCCATGTTGACAGTCATTCGGCAGGTCAAACAGCTCAATAAAATTTCTGATTCTTCTATGTAGTGCAAGTTCAATAATTTTGTAAAACATCGAAGTCAAAGCTATAGGTCTTTAGTTTTCGATTCTTGTTCTGTCTCCACTTTTATAAATCGGTACGACGATTACCTTTTTAAGTGTTTCGGGGAATACACCTTGATTCATTGATTCGTTTATGATATGTTTAAACGGGTTTGCTACAGAGGCTGCTACTGTTCTCAAAATAAAACCTGCTGCTCTGTCGCTACCCTCCTACCAATTTTTTTTTCCGACTAACACAGAAGAATATGAAGGAATTCCTAGTGCTTCTTCAGCAACAACAGTATTAGTAACATGAGTTGGTACAGCGGCAGCTGCTACAACTGGGGCTACATCAGGAGCTTTAGTAAAAAATATCTGGGAGAACAATTACCCAAAACTTTATTACCGGCAGGTGACAGGTAAAGTCCAACCCAGACTATCAGATTATAGCTCCGTGATCAGATTTCGGGTCATGAAGTGCTCCCACAGAGGCAGGAACTCCACTCCCCGGTCTCGGCACACTGCCGGCAGGTTCTTGTTGAATTCATGCGTCTTCGCGTTGAGCAGCGACGGAACGCCTTCCCCGGTTAAGTTGTTGGGATTCCGAGGAAGCACGCAAGAAATAAAATATCTGGCAAAATCAAGAAGTCGTGTGTAATAACTGCCAATGTCATAAACAGACTGCCTAATGTTGCTGATGTTGTTGGTGCCAACATGCAGTACAATATTAGAAAACAATGGCACGATGGAACGTGCAGGGTTTTCTAGGTGCTGAACTTCACAACCAGGAAAAGTGAACTGTCAATTCATGGTTGACCTGGCCCAAGTATATGACCATCGAATTACCAAACACTACAATCGATGCCATTGTTGACCTGGAAATTAAGAGAAAGAGGAATAGCTCGTAGCGATACTACAATACCTGCAGCTGCAGTGGAGGACCTCGAGGCGACGCAACTACTAGCTGCAGACCTACGACCTACCTACCTATCTATCTAAACCTGCATGATGAAGGTAGAAAGAGAGGAGGAAGGGCTATTGGCGATACAATTCCTCCAGCTGCACACGAGGGACCTTGTGGCAACACTTCTTATACCTTCAGATCTGCGATCTATCAGCTTATACCTGCAATCGAGCTGCGGGACGATGTGGGGAAATGGTGTCAACCTTGGGGGTTATTACCATTGGCGATAGTGGATTTGTTTGGATATTGTTTATTTTTCGAATAGTTTTTGCCAGTGGCAGGTTGGTAGAGGTGTCCCACGACCCGGCAAGCCGTTAGCATTGCGTAGACGTTGGTTATCTGGAAGAGGTACGTGAATTTTTCGAAGGGGCTGGCTTCGAGCAAGAAGGCTGAAGAGCAAGATAATAGCAAGGTTGCTGCCATCTATAAAGAGATTGACAATACAGCCAACGGCTGACCGCCGCTCCCATTTTTCTGCCTTCGCGGATGAAGCTCGTTGCGCCGCAGTGGACAAAAACTAGCCTTCGCACCGTGGCCTACGTCGAATGTCTACGCGTCGCTCGACAGGTTTCGCGCCGCAGTGAACGCAGCTTTAGGGATTCTACGATGCAATTGCACTCTTGGTGTGGTCTATTGATTCTCCCGGCACTTGCACATTGTTTTCCGGTACTTGTACCGGCGCCGGCTAATATTTCTATTCTCACTTTACAATTCAGTCTTCCCAACGCCGACGCCAACACCAGGCGACCGACGCCTGTCGTCCGCCACTTGCGCTAACGTCCGTTGGCTGTTTGCCTGTAGATAGGCAAGACAGGCTTAGCTGTCTCCTATTCAGATGTAGACAGAGTACTGGAGTTGCATTGCCACAGATTGCCTAATGGCATAGAATTTGTTTCCCACCATTGACTAAACTGATTCAATGTTTGTGAGCAATTGCCTTCATGCAGGCGGGGCACTTCTCTCCGAAACACGTGCTGGGTATTGGAATGATTGCTATAACACTCTTCGAGAGAACAGCAACCCTGCCGTGGGTGGAAACTGAATCTGAACGGAAATTGAAGGAGGTGCTGTAAAGAATGGGGTGCAGAATGTCTGAGGCATAATGTTTGAGAAGGTTTCAGTCACCAGACGCGAACTAGCATCGGGGCAACGATGTGTGCCTCCTCCCTCCCTACTCAGGTCTATAAAAGAGGGTGACTCGTTCGACGGCGCGGCATTCGCTCGAAGCTTGCGGTCCTGGCATGGTGTCTTCTTTTCCTCGGTCTGTCGCCTTGTCCCCGCATCACATTCACTGTGCTAGAGAAAGACTCTTTTTCTCTAACCAAGGAGTCTTGTATCAGAATTTCACACCACTTTTGCCAAGTAAATTATTTGTAACTTACCCAACGGCTCTCTTTTGTCCTTTACACATTCTTCGACTCATTCAAAACGATCTGATTTAATTCTTATCCAAAAGTGCGATGTAACGAAGTTGGACAATTCATGAACATAACTTGCGTCGTCGATTGAAAAGTCGTTTAGCGATGTTTTGTTCATTTATTTATTCTGACACGAAAAACACAACTCCCAAACTCGAGATCCGAAACTAGAATAAGTGAAATTGATAGAAAAACACGTCTTGTCGTTGTCGTCGTTTGAAGTCAAGTCTCGTAAACAAAGTCAGTCGCAACAATCCACTCCCCCCGGGGACTTGGATTCTTCTTGCCCCCGGGGGAGTGGATCCCCACATACGGAACAGGACAAAACATTACATAAAGTCACTTGTTACTCAGTCTGTTTCTTCGATTTAATTGGATTTAATGGGCATGTGTCTTTTTCCTCGGACGGAAATGTTGTGTCCGCATTTCATTCACTGCACTACTGTTCCACCTTGAGCTCGTCCCCACAGTCAAAGTTTATTATCGGGGATTTACATTTAAAGCGATTTATTGCATAAGTACTTATATTTGATTGTCTTTAATGTTTTTACTAGGGGCTCTGCCCCTGCGGCCTCCGGCCGCCAACCCCCCCGGCGTGCTTTGGTGCTTTGCCCCAAAGCACCATCTGCTCGGAGCCCCCTTGCAGGGGGCTTCGCCCCCTGTAGTTTTTTTTTGTTTCTTGTGTTAATTTTTTTTTCGGTAATTGGTGTTTGACCATTATACTACGCTTATCAAACACTTCGTGTTTATCTACATGTTTTCGTGACTCGGGTACACGGACGTCCACTATCAATTGATTATTCAAGAAAAGAGGGTTTCCCCAACTTCCCAACCTTCCTCTGCGTGGTACAACATTTTTGATATGCCCAATCGTATGATGGTTATCTACATATTCACTGCATAAAACCAGGGTATATTCCCCCCCCCCCCACACCACAACTTATCATACCATTCCTGACCCGACCCAACTTCCCAACCTTCCTCCCGTCTTACAGCATCCAACACCCTGCACCCGGCACCCAGCACCCAGCACTCAACACACAGCACCTGGCACCTGGCACCCAGCACCCAGCATCCAACACACAACACCCGGAACCCAGCACCCAGCATCCAACACTCAACACCCAGCCCCCGGCACCCAGCCCCCGGCACCCAGCACCCGGCACCCAGCATCCAACACCCGGCACCCAGCACCCGGCACCCAGCACCAACACCCAGCACCCAGATTCCAACACCCAGCAACCAAAACCCGGCACCCAAAACTTAGCACCCGGCACCCAGCACCCAGCACTCAACACACAGCACCTGGCACCTGGCACCCAGCACCCAGCATCCAACACACAACACCCGGAACCCAGCACCCAGCATCCAACACTCAACACCCAGCCCCCGGCACCCAGCCCCCGGCACCCAGCACCCAGCACCCGGCACCCAGCATCCAACACCCGGCACCCAGCACCCGGCACCCAGCACCAACACCCAGCACCCAGATTCCAACACCCAGCAACCAAAACCCGGCACCCAGAACTTAGCACCCGGCACCCAGCACCCAGCACCCGGCACCCAGCATCCAGCACCCAGCACCTAGCACCCGGCACCCAGCATCCAGCACCCAGCACCCAACACCCAGCACCCAGAACCCGTCACCCAGCGACCAGCACCCAGCACCCAGCACCCGGCACCCAGCATCCAGCACCCGGCACCCAGCACCCAACATTCAGCACCCAACACCCAGCACCCAACCCCCCGGACCCGGCACCAGCACCCAGCACCCAGAACCCGGCATCCAGCACCCGGCACCCAGCACCCAGCTCCCAGCACCCGGGACCCGGCACCAAGCACCCAACACCCAGCACCAAGGACTCGGCACCCGGAACACGCCACCCGGCATCCAGCACCTGGCACCCTGCACTCAGCACCAAGTATCCAACACCCAGCACCCGGCACCCAGCACCCAGCACCCATCTTCCATTACTCAACACCCAGCACCAACACTCAGCACCCGGCATCCAGCAACCAACACCCAGCACCCAGCACCCGGCACCCAGCACCCAACACCCAGCACCCAGCACCCAACACCCGGCACCCAGGACCCGGCACCCAGCACTCGGCACCCAGCACCCAGCACTGAACACCCGGCACCCAGCACCCAACACCCAGCACCCGGAACCAAGCACCCAGCACTCAACACCCAGCACCCAGCTCCCTGGACCCTTCATGCAGCACTCGACACCCAGCACTCAGCATCCAGCAGCCGGCACCCAGCATCCAGCACCCGGCACCCAGCATCCAGCACCCGGCACTCAGCATCCAGGACCCAGCACGCGGCACCCAACACCCAGCACCCAACACTCAGCACCCAGCACTCAACACCCAGAACCCAGCACCCGGACCCCAGCATCCAGCACTTGAAACCTGGCACCCAGCATCCAGCACTCGGCACCCAGCATCCAGCACCCGGCACCCAGCATCCAACACCTAACACCCAACACCCAGCACCCGGCACCCGGCACCCAGCATCCAGGACCCAGCACGCGGCACCCAACACCCAGCACCCGGCACCCACACTCAGCACCCAACACCCAGCACCAGGCACACAGCACCTAGCACCCGGCAACCGGCACCCAGCATCCAGCACTCAACACCCAGCACCCAGCATCCGGCACCCAAAACCCGGCACCCGGCACCCGGCACCCAGCATCCAGCTCCCGGCACCCAGCATCCAACACCCAGCACCCGGCACCCAGCATCCAGCACCCAACACCCAGCACCCAGCTCCCAGCACCTAGCACCCGGCACCCAGCATCCAGCTCCCAGCACCTAGCACCCGGCACCCAGCACCCAGCATCCAGCATCCAGCTCCCTGCACCCGGCACCCAGACCCAGCACCCAGCATCCAGCACCCAGCACCAAACACCCGACACCCGGCACCCAGCATCCAGCATCCAGCATCCAGCACCCGGCACCTGGCACCCAGCATCCAGGACCCAGCACGCGGCACCCAACACCCAGCATCCTGCACTCAACACCTAGCACCCGGCACCCAGCATCCGGCACCCAGCGTCCAGCACTCAACACCTGCACCCAGCCTCGAACACCCAGCACCCGATACCCAGCACCCAGCACCCGGCACCCAGCACCCTGCACCCAGAACTCAACACACAGCACCTAGCACCCGGCACCCAGCACCCTGCACCCAGCACCTAGCACCCGGCACCCACCACCCAGCACCTAGAACCCGGCACCCGGCACCCAGCACCTAGTACCCGGCACCCGGCATCCAGCACACAACACCCAGCACCCGGCACCTGGCACCCAACTCCCAGCACACGGCACCCAGCACCCGGCACTCGGCACCCTGCACCTAGCACCCAGCACCCGGCACCCGGCACCCGCACCCGCCATAGTACCTCGCCATAGTATGTATTTGTCAGTGGCAAAATAATTTGAACTTGAAGCTAAAATAAATGAATTTTTGAATTTTTTTTTTCGTAACCATGGATACATTTAGTCAAGCCAGAGGCGTTGAATTGGTTCGAAATTTGTCTCGCCGTTGGACGAATTTCGGCCGCGTGAACCCAAATCAAGCCCTTTCGAGCCCTATCAGATCCCTATCATGCCGCGCTCAAATCGCTGCCTAAGTATTGCAGCGCTCAAGTCCCCGGTGACACGACCACAACGCAACTTTCCCCGCGCGTTTTCATCGCGTTTTCGCAATTTCGCTGGCGATTTACGCGGAGCCAAATTTAAGGATTTTAAAGAAGGTGGATTAAATTATTTGCGAGCGTTTCTAACAGCTTCCTTTCATTCTTCGTACATTCTTCTGCTTAACTTAAATATTATTTAATACATGTAATGAAATACCCAAATTCAAATGAATAGAAACACGGTTTAATTGGAAACTAAACAAACAAAACAGGGTAAACAAACAGAACCCATCGGTAGCTAGCCGTGGTTTGCAAAAAAAATAGGAAATAAAACCGCTTATCAAAATAAGTAAATAACTAAAATAAACGAAATGACAATAAAATATCATAAAATATCACCCAGAGGGAGAGTGCCAAAAGAAACCAAGTTCAACGATACCGGAGCAACTGTAAACGGCGAAAACTCGGCGAAGCGTCGGCGTCGCGTGGAAGTCGAAACTCGACGAAGCTTCGGCGTAACGTGGAGGACGAAGCGTCGGCGTCGCGTGGAGGTCGAAACTCGACGAAGCGTCGGCGTCGCGTGGAGGACGAAGCGTCGGCGTCGCGTGGAGGTCGAAACTCGACGAAGCGTCGGCGTCGCGTGGAGGACGAAGCGTCGGCGTCGCGTGGAGGTCGAAACTCGACGAAGTGTCGGCGTCGTGTCGAGGACGAAGCGTCGGCGTCGCGTGGTGGTCGAAACTCGACGAAGCGTCGGCGTCGCGTGGAGGACGAAGCGTCGGCGTCGCGTGGAGGTCGAAACTTGACGAAGCGTCGGCGACGCGTGGGGGACGAAAACCTCCGTACTTTCTTGGCCGGAGACCAAACGCTAATCCTTCCACCCACTCCTCACTGCGGTCAAGCACCCACTGCCCGCTGGCCTCTTGTTCTCCACCCCTTCACTGCCAGACGCACGGCCGTAAAAACTACCCGCACTGGCACTGCCCTCTGGTAGCTAAACGTATTCTTAAATAAAATATGAGCAAGTTTTTGGAACTTGCTCCAAAGAAACATAAACAAACAATGAAAAAATATAATGAATTAAAACCTATAAGTTAAGAGGGTCGACCTGTTACATAGCCCCCAATGAGCTTTCATTTTCTTTTGCACAATGAAAAAAAATTACAAGCTTATTTCAAAGACCCTCTTAAACACTGCGCACGTAATGCTACAAATGAATTATGTTATAAGTCCCCTTGATTTTTCCGACATCGTCCGTTACCTCAAAAGCTTTCGCTCCGACCAGTTTGGAAATCAGGAAAGGGCCCGTGATCTTTCTATCTAGTTTGTTGCCAGTTACTAACTCGTGCGGAGTAAACCCATGGTTGTCATGATGCGTCACATTCAACCAACGGTTGATCGGCTTGACCCAAGCTGGCTCAGTTGAGTGTTTCTTGACGCAAAAGGTGCGGAACATTCGGCCCAGCTCTCTCATGACGCGCTCGGAAGGGTTCGACTGGGGGTGGTACGCTGTCGAGTGTCGTATTTTGATGCCTTTGTTTTGCAAGGCGTTTATCCATAGCCTGGAGGTGAATTGCGTACAGTTGTCGGATAAAATTGCCTCCGGTGGTTGAATATTGTAGAATTCCTCGTCAGTGACGCGGAGGTTGCAGTCATAGCTTGACAGGTGTCCTGGTTGGTTTGAGAAAACACTTTCATTTTCTTTTAGCACTGAATGAAGGGCCTTTGTGTCTTTGGGCGGAAAGGTAGAGCTAGACTTGTCACTCAAAGATTCGATGGCAATCTTTTGCACCTGAAACGCCGAGGTCGGATCGGTGACTTCGAAATTTAAGACGACACGAGCTGCGGTGTGAGGTCTGTTGATCAAAGGGGTGTCAATGGGTTCGCCGCGAATAAACAACTTATTGTGTTGAAAATCGAGGGTGACTGCGTTGGTCGTTAACCAATCCATTCCTAGTATAGCCGGCGTTGTGAGATTTTTCACCACTAAACAAACCGCTTCAGTTGAAATCGAAGCTATGGTGATTGGCGCATAGATTTGTTTGGTAATGCGGTCACTCTTCTTGCCGGTCGCCCCCACAATGGAAATCCCCACCACCGGTAACGTCGGTATTTGTGGGTTTTGCGTTATAATTCTTTCCCACAATTCTTCTGATAAACACGAGGCTTCGCTCCCCGAGTCCAGCAACACGTCACACGCAATGCCGGCGACTGTCGCCGCGATCATGGGACACTGGAGCCGCGCAGGTAGGGGTCCCGATGACTCTTCCACCCACAGATCGTCGTGTGGCTTCGTGAAGATATCGTTCTTTTGTCGCTCTAATTGTTCTCGGGCTGGGACGGAAGCGACGCCATCTCCGGCCCCCGACCGTTTCCCGCCATCTGCTCCGCGGTGTCCGTGGCTAAATTCCCCTGTTCGACCTTTAGCGTGCGAATACGGTGCGGTTCTTTCGGTTCAGGGGAGCGCTGGTCCTGTCTCCAGTTTTGGGCTGAAGTACTTCCTTTGTTGTGCGCTGTATTGGCCGATCCCTGATTTTGGTACTGTCTGTTGTCAGTGTTTCGATTGCGGTAATCGGTGTTTGAATGTTGCGCCTCGTGCCTTGCTTGAGGCTGCCCCGAGCGCAGCGGCGCGCTGTCCTCGGCGTCAAGTCGCTCAAGGAGATCCATTATTTGAGGGATCGACTTGTTAGTTTGCCAAAGAAGGACTTTGACATCGCGGGTGAAATGATTAATTAACTCTTCCACTAGTACAGTCTCCAAAATTGGCACGTCCAAACTTTTGTTGACGCGACAAAAATGCGCAAAGTGGTCGGCGCGCGGCTTCCCTCGCGTGTGGGCGCCGGTGTATATTTGCCGCTGGACTTCAGCTTGGACTCGGTGGTTCCAATAGTTTCCTAAAAATGCCTTGCGGAAATCCTCATAGGTCAAGAAAGTCATCCGGTGAGTATTGCTCCACTTGGCAGCTTGTCCCACAAGACAGCCTAAAGCGAGGTTTAGTTGATTCGCGGGCGGGATATGGATGGCTTCGAAGTTTCTTTCCAATGCCGCCAGGAAATCCACCGGGTGAATCCCACTCGTTGGGTCGGCAAACTTCACCGTGCCTTTGACCAAAGTTTCCCACGTTTGCATGGCGAAATAAAATTCGCCATGCTGCATAGCTGGTGGCTGTGGCGGAGGCGGCGGCTTCGGATGAGACAAAAGTGTTAAAGAGTAATTCATGGAGCGGACCGTCTCCTGGAGGACGGTTAATTCTTGCTGCATGGAGCTTATTTGGGCAAGGGTTGACTGCATCGCATATGCCGCTTCGGTAGCGCATTCTTCTCGGATGATTGGAGTCAGCTGCCGTCGCAAATCGTCAATTAGCGAATCGCGAAAAGTATTCAAAAGCGCGTCGATTTCTGGTGCTGCTTGGTCATTTGCTGCCGAATCCGCACTCGCCGCGAGGGCTGCAGCTGTCAGTAAGGCTTTGAAATTCTCGTGGTGCGACATCGCAACAAAGGAAGGAATGTAGCGGAACCGAAAGGATGAACCGCACTGGTCGGAATCGACAGCCCCCAAGACACGAACAAAGACAGAAAAAATGCAAGGACCCTAAACAGAACCACATGCGTATAAACAAAAAGCAATGGGCGCCACTGCTTGGTAGCAGATGTGAAAAAACACAATCATAAAAAAAACATCCCGCTAACTGAGCAAAGACAAAAATCTCTGGGCGTGTAGAAAAAAAATTCAGCCCTTTAGTTGGGTGCCAATGTAATGAAATACCCAAATTCAAATGAATAGAAACACGGTTTAATTGGAAACTAAACAAACAAAACAGGGTAAACAAACAGAACCCATCGGTAGCTAGCCGTGGTTTGCAAAAAAAATAGGAAATAAAACCGCTTATCAAAATAAGTAAATAACTAAAATAAACGAAATGACAATAAAATATCATAAAATATCACCCAGAGGGAGAGTGCCAAAAGAAACCAAGTTCAACGATACCGGAGCAACTGTAAACGGCGAAAACTCGGCGAAGCGTCGGCGTCGCGTGGAAGTCGAAACTCGACGAAGCTTCGGCGTAACGTGGAGGACGAAGCGTCGGCGTCGCGTGGAGGTCGAAACTCGACGAAGCGTCGGCGTCGCGTGGAGGACGAAGCGTCGGCGTCGCGTGGAGGTCGAAACTCGACGAAGCGTCGGCGTCGCGTGGAGGACGAAGCGTCGGCGTCGCGTGGAGGTCGAAACTCGACGAAGTGTCGGCGTCGTGTCGAGGACGAAGCGTCGGCGTCGCGTGGTGGTCGAAACTCGACGAAGCGTCGGCGTCGCGTGGAGGACGAAGCGTCGGCGTCGCGTGGAGGTCGAAACTTGACGAAGCGTCGGCGACGCGTGGGGGACGAAAACCTCCGTACTTTCTTGGCCGGAGACCAAACGCTAATCCTTCCACCCACTCCTCACTGCGGTCAAGCACCCACTGCCCGCTGGCCTCTTGTTCTCCACCCCTTCACTGCCAGACGCACGGCCGTAAAAACTACCCGCACTGGCACTGCCCTCTGGTAGCTAAACGTATTCTTAAATAAAATATGAGCAAGTTTTTGGAACTTGCTCCAAAGAAACATAAACAAACAATGAAAAAATATAATGAATTAAAACCTATAAGTTAAGAGGGTCGACCTGTTACATACACATTATGAACACAACTTTCCTTCGTGAATTTGGAAAGTATTATTATTATGAGGAACTGGTACGTTCTCCGATTAATTTTCCCAACTACGCGGACCGTTCTGGATGCCGAGAAAAATGCCCTTCTGGTACTCAAAAATTTCTTTTTCAAACTCAAATTTCTCCCTTTCCAGCTTAAATTTCTCCTGCTCCAGCTGCAAAGTATCTTCGTCCAGTCTGAGCCTCTTTTCATCGATATCGCATCATCTTTCTTGGCCTTTCAGATACCCGGCTTTTATATCAGCTGAGAACAAAGTAATTGACAAAGTAAATAACTAAGCTCAAGGTTAATGTAGCATGCTAAGACATACCTAATTTAAAAACTAAGAAATTACTCACTGGCTCCGCGGCTGCCTTGCGTTTGGTAGACGCATTTGCCTTTCCTGGCACAACTTGGAAGACAGGTTGTATCTAAACAGATAATATGATGTGAATTATTACTGCTTTGCTACTTTTAATTCGAAACCATGAAACATGTTAAAAGTAATTAAACTCTTCTTACAATAGCGTTAGCCTCGGTGAAATCCAAAAAGGGCTGGCTTGGTGGAATCGGCTGCTGGTCTTCAAGTTCAAGTAAAACCTTCTGGTTGTCGGGCTGCAGAACATTATTTTTCTGCACCGCTGTTGCAGCTTGCGGGTCGTCCATCTTCTTGGAGCAGCCAGCCTCTTGCAGGGACTCGTCCCCGGTAACCGACTCATGCCCGCTCACGGCTAAAACTCTCTTCAAAATCACTTATAACTAAGCTTTTCAACGCTCATGCAATAAGCAAGTGCAAAAGACTGCTGATCACTTGATAGCTTTTCATATGAGCTCTAATCCTTTGCTAAAAGGCAATTAAATTTTTAAATCTTCTATGGAGTGTCACGAAACCACAACAATGTTTGTATACTCAACCAGATTAGAGAGAGACGGACTTATGCCCCGTTATACATAGCGTCTTGCTAGAACCGCCTTAAGGACTTCATCGGTGAACCACCACCCGTTCCTTTCGCATGGACTGCAAGTTTTGCCGCTTTTGCCTTTACGTTGCTTTTTAAACTGGTCCATGTCTGTAATATGAGAATATAAATCAATAAATATGCATTATATGAATATAAAGTGTAGCAATCTTTCTTAGAATGAAAAACCTCCAAATCTCAATCTTTCACATACCTTTTGCCAAAGCGTAACATTTTTGGACGGTCCATCACCGCAAGCGTTCAGCATCAGAGCCAGCTCATCCCACATGGCCGCTTGCTTGATGCAGCCGCTTACACCAATTAGGCCTGCCCGTGTAAATGCCGTGTGGCCCTCCATGTACTTGACCAACATTTCCAGTTGGTTGCCAGTCGAACGTTTCCTGCAAGTCGTTAAAATCATTTAGTATTGAGCAAATAGCAATACTAATGGAGCAAACTACAAAATGCACTGAATACTTCTACCTAATTTTACCTATCCTTGCTGTATAAATGTGTGGGTGCTAAATTAAAATATGACAATGCAGGTAGGTAGGTGAATAAGTTAGTCTTTTGTGACTCATAAAATTATTCCATACATTAATTTAGGTACCGAATTTAAATATCTACTAACACATTATGTAAATGTGAGTGTAATAATATCCCCTACCTTCCTTTTTTCTCCTCAGATTGATTCATTTTTAGCGAAGCTTCACATGTAAAAAACGTTGTTAACCATGTTTTACATTGGGAAGATACGATTATAAAATTGCTTCCGCGGTTGCTACGCAGTTTCATTGTTAGTGCGTTGGAACCCGACGTGATTGGTCGGTGAGTTTTGAGCTTTAAGTCCCTAGTTACTGCTTTTATTACTGCTTTTAAAAGCTAAATATTACCATAATCTTGAATAATTCAGCCCCGGATTTAGCTCAAAAAATCGAAATGACTGCCATAGTTCCGTTATTGCTACTGTGGATGAGTATGTAAGTGTTTTTTGCCTGAAATTAAATCGCGTTTAAAAATGTCGACTTTGGCGAGGTGATTTCTTGTCATCTGTCAAGATTGCACTTTCTTACCTGAAAACTCTGCTCAACTTTCGGTTCGAAAATAGAATCCATACCTTATTATTGCTAAATACAATAGTTTGATCCTCCTATGAAACCATTTGAGTTGAAATATTACGTAGAAGAAGGCATAATTTATCGAAAATATGATATTGATGTCGATTGACAACCAACCGATTGTTTTTTTTCGGACCCGGAATCAAGTACTAGCAGGTACTACTACTATTCCCTTTAGGGAATATTTTCCGGCAGGCCTATGCATGGCTTCCTTGAGTATATATATTAGAGAGTTATTGTGGGCTGAAATAAATATTCAATGTGAAAAACCGGAATGAATGACAGAAGATTCACAAGATTGTAGGTACCTAGTAATTAGGTACCTACTAATCGAGCTTTGCTTTAATAACTGGCACAGCCAATTATAAATCTCTCCCTTGACGTACAGCGAGATTTTACAACATTAGGGCAACCAGGGCCGACTATCGGCCTTTCGGACCTTGATTTGCGCCATGCGCATAGGTCTGCGCTATAATGTACATTATCTATATGGATCCATAAAAGTTGTCGGACCATATCATATGGATCCTTATAAACCAATTTTACGCAATCGCTCTCCAGGTTAGAAATAAGGAACGAAAGAGGTTAGTTGGACCCACGAAGGCATTATCATCACATTATATTATTACGGCACTGCAAAATCTTACTTTCTGTTTCCACGTGACTTTATCTGTTTTACTTGTTTTCTTTAAGAGTCGCATACTTCTTGCATAACTTTACTAACCGCGCTTCGTCATCATTTGTAAAATTTGCTGATCGCGATTATTCACTCCCGCCATGTTTCAATCGTGTTTGATCTGTATTTCAATACCAACATATGAAAAAATAATCTACTCTTTTCTGTAACTCCATGTTGCTAAACTCTCGGGTTGTTTTTTATTGTAAACCCCGTTTTCACCTAACTAGGAGTTAAGTTTTATCTCCGAGCTGACTAACTCCAAGTTGGTAAATAATATTGTAAAACCGGCCCTTAAAATCGTAACTAACTCATGTTGCCAACGTAAATCTTTGAGGTGTGATTTTGACGATTCTTGCGAAAATACTAAAAACTTTGCCGAAATTGCAAATCTCTCGGATTTTCTCAGCTTCATTGAACCAGCAATGACTTTCCGTCGCTTTTTTTTTGTAGTAATTCCATTGCATTTCGTTGTTCATCTAGTTCATTTTTTTGTGTGATAATTAGTTCTGTTGGATCGGTATAGCAGTGGCTGTTATCCATTCTGCAGCGGCTGTGTCGTGTTCTTCATCTTATCCATCCTCTTCATCCTCTTCATTGTCTGTCAGTAGTGTCGTCGCCTTGGAGAACTGCTGAGGCAAGTTAATCTGGTCATAGCTAAACTGATATGGCGCCAATCTGTCAGGTAGGTCATCAGGTCGCTACGGGAAATCACGAGACCACATGTTCGAATACTCGTGGAATTGCACTTTATTTTTATGTATTTGACTATAGAATTCTCGATCACAGTAGAATTATAGACAGATCTTTATAAGCACGCACCATGGAGGTTGCAGTTGACAGTAAGGCTATGTTGGTACTTCTCCCATTGCTCTTCAGCTTGAACCTGTGATCCATCTTGTATTGTTCAGTCGTTGCGTAATTCCTCTTGTACCCCTTGTACAAATCGTTTACCTTACTGATTCCCATGCGACCCACCAATCTTTCCTAGCCCATGGCTGTAATCATAGCAATTGGGCTCTTATATTCGCAATCTTGTAAAACAGCATCTCGTCATATTCGGCCAGGGCACGGACAGGAAACACAGGAGCCTTGCCTAATGAAGAAATTACACTATTACGCTGCTGTTTTGCAGGGCAGGGTGAGATAAAAATTGTAACTTAAGCTCGTCATTATTATTTCAGCTTCATTTCACATCGTGCAGTGGTGTTTGCCCTAGTTCCACCCAGCCATGTCACACGCCACAACTTCTTCTTAACTAGAGTCTGGTTCTCAGTAAAAGTAACCCTAGAGCACAGCGGCAGTAGAGCTCCACCCTCTTGATAGAAGCTGGTCTCCGACAGCAGCTTCTTTGATCGTTATACAATAGACTTAAACTATGGTTATACTGTTTTGGAATGACCTAAAATTCGGTTGAGTTCAATATAATCGTTTATTGAGATTTAAAAAAAAAACTTCCTCGGATCGGAAAAGAAATAAGACAAAGCGCAAAAATACAATATCCGTTGCCCCTGTCAACTACACGGATCTGTTCATCAACCTCCGTTGCCCCTGTCAACTCCCAGGATCCGTTCATCTTTCAATATCTCTTTTCCTCGCATTTGAACAACGATTCTTGCAGCCTTCGCCTACACTTATGCCTTTTGGGCTTGCCATGTCTTGTGAGCGTGAAATAAAACGGACATATTATGTAAATGAATAAGTCGACTTTGAAAATTGTTGTGTAGAGTTTTAAAATATCTTGTCAGACATAGTATACTTTGGAAATGCGGAGTGGTTCAGAGCCGTGTTTGGTGGACTGGAGAATGTTCGGTTCTGCTCTGATTAGATGCGTTTGTGGTCCTGATAAGGACCCTGACAATTGTCGACGTTTCGTCCACGTTGGCGCGGACATCTTCAGGACAGAAGATGGTCCTGGACTATAGTCCATAGTATACTTTCATCCACTTCACTGATTGTTTTACAGTTCGTTTCGACAGTTATGAGAATTTCGGAATTATTTATTTATTGCTGCGTACAAAAACATAGTCTTTGTGTGAGCCTAAGTGCTAATTGGAACATGGATACCATAAAGAGTAAAAAAGGAACATGAGTATTATAATGACTTGGTAGTAAGGATAAAATTTATGGTAATTATAATAATAGGTCGGTAATTAGGTCAGTTGACTTTGTAGCAGCATGCAAACATCGTTCGATTTGTTGCGTCAGCGAAAAAAAAAAACTTTGTTACACATTTATTTTCAGGCGAAATCGGGATTGAAATACATAAGAGTGAAGCTCGATTGTTTTGCGTCTCGTTAGATTCTACTTTTGAACTAGAACAAAGCAAATTAACATATTAAAAAAACACTTCTTTTCAAAATCGCCTTCCGGAATCAAATGGAAAAAATATCAGTGTCGCACCAATTCACTCTCTCCCCTGAGACTTGGATGCTAGGTGCTCTTGGAAACTCCCCGGGGAAATATCTCCCCACAGGTCCCATAGAAATATCGTTTATTGATATGGAAAATACATTGCGGAGAGAAGCTCCTCAAACTTCACAGAATCGAACTCCAGAAAGAATAATCGAAATCGCATTATTCCAATTTCTTAAAAATAATATAATAATAATAAAAATAACCAAAGTATGTTAAATAATTATTCTAAAATATATCTTAAGTATTCACAATTCTATACCATTTCTTCGGAAAGCTCCTCGGACTGAAAAAGAAAACTTTCAGCCGTCGTTGAAGTCCTCATTGAAACTAAATAATGTGCATGCGCCTCGAAGTCATCGATCGGAACTGGATGGCCAACTAGAAAACCATTAACGTTTGGCCACCCTCTGGGCTACAGCAACGAAATAATAGAACAACGTTATGCCCGACCACAACGACCTCATCCACAACCACAACGACAAAGTAGGGGAAGGTTACCTAAGACGGGAAGGTTTTGGGGACTTTTTTTCTCATCTGATAGATATGAAAGATAGGAAATTGAATATTTGGCAGATAAAAGAACACTATCTCGGCGACCTTTTGCCGTGAACAAATTTATGTTTTAAGTTTAAATTAAATTAAAAATTAATTAATATGCATTTCAATGTGTATGTTCCCATCTTTGGTAATTTTTACTTAAGATGGGAAGTGCATTTCTTAGATGAGAAAAAGTTCTAAATAGGTAAATAAACAGTGGTCGATCCCAATAAAGTTATTTAATGATCATTAAATCATTACAAAATATTCAAAAACAAAGAAGAACCTCTTACTCGCACTTAAAACAAGTGAAGTATACAATTCATCCGATGCGCCTTGACAGAGTGCTCATCGGAATGTTATACTTGATGCTAGCCGCTTTCAAAGTGATCTTGTTATCCTTGTATTTCTCCAAAGCAATGTTCATATCTGCCTCCAGCCAGCTCCCCGATCAGTTTTACGTTTGTACTTATACTTCGACATAGCAATCTATAAGAAAAAGATAGTTGTAAATACAATGATGACCAAAAATATTATTTCATGGGCGGCCTTAACCTACCTCCATCATGAGGCACGATTTTTCCCGTCTTAAGCAACAACACATTCGTAATTTAAAACAATCTTCAAGATACAAACAACATACTATATTATTTACAACTAAGCGTATGTCAAGCGAAACATAGCAGTTAAATAATTGACCACAGATTAACGGTATTAGTGATTGATTACATTACCTAAATGATAAAATCCGACGAAGACGAAACTGATAGCTAAAATGAAGAATTTTTTATAAGTGTGATAACTTCCGATTGTGACCATGAACTAGTACTTTTTTTTCACGCACCGTAGCAGTTGGTTCGCAACGTCGCGCTGATGGCAAAATTGTGCTGCCATCTACCATAGGAAAAAAAATACCGAATTTTCCCGTTTTGGGTTACTTCCCGTCTTAGGTAACCTTCCCCTACTTCTCTTAACAGCGAGAATTCGGCACCAATTTCTCCGTACAATGTCGCATTTTCCAGTTAATCGAGGGGTGCCCAGAAACGGACAAGGAAGATCTCAACTTACCTACTTCAACGATAAAAAAATAATTGGTAATTCAATAAAAATAATGCAGTCTGCATTGGCTGGTCACCTCTTCTTCTTAATTAAACATTTTAAAACAACGATATCATGTTAAACATTTTTCATCCATGGTATATATATTTTTATTACTATACCTAAATTGTTAACAATGCTCCAATACATTTTGTAATGAAAAAATAATAACCTAAAGATACAAGACGTGGAAATTGCTGCCCAACTTGCTTTTGCCATGGTAAGAGCCATGTCGGCATTTTGAAGTTTCTATAAAAAGAAATATTTGCTTCTTTGCGTACAAAGGATATTGATTTATAGTTATATTGGCTGGAATGGCTGATTTGTAAGAAAGGTTAACTTCTCATTCATGCGTGCACTTAATTGGGATGGCACAATTTTTCACTTCTGCACCAAAATTTTAATTTATCGGATATGGTATAGAGTAAAAGAACGATTCTGGATGGGTTTTTTTTTTTTTTTTTGGGAATGTTTTCAGCAATGTTGCGCCCTATTTTATATTTTTTTGAGATGAACGAAGATCAAAGGTGAATTAAAAAAATATAAAACACAGATTCAGGAAAAATTGTACTTTTAATGATTAAATCAATAAACTGGAAAATTATCCACAACCGGGCAGGCCTGCCCGGTTTTGGATGTGTCAATATTAAAAAACTGAAAAATTTGGTGTTGTTGCCCCAGACATAGGAAACCCATTTTTGAAGACCGGAACAAAATAAAAGCGAAATTGAAAAAGATATGAACATGCTAAGTGCAAAAATGTTGTGCCATTTCTGGATGGTTTTTAATTTAAATAACAAGGAAATGATACAAGATTAAAAAATAGTACAGATTGAAATTGAAGCTCAAATTGTAGATCATTGGATTGGCAATTTGAAGGTCTGGACTCTGGTGTCAGAATTACCATTTTCATCTTTTACATTTAGTGCAAACAATTTGCTTTTTTCTGGAGTTATTTGGTAAGTTTTGGCACGTCAAGTGTTACCACATCTTGCACGTCACCACCGAACACTGGAACCAGTTTTCCCCATTTTTGTCTGATCTGAAGCGTTTCTTGCAAGTGCCGCATGGCACGTCAAGTGATACCACATCTTGCACGTCACCACCGAACACTGGAACCAGTTTTCCCCATTTTTGTCTGATCTGAAGCGTTTCTTGCAAGTGCCGCATGGCACGTCAAGTGATACCACATCTTGCACGTCACCACCGAACACTGGAACCAGTTTTCCCCATTTTTGTCTGATCTGAAGCGTTTCTTGCAAGTGCCGCATGGCACGTCAAGTGATACCACATCTTGCACGTCACCACCGAACACTGGAACCAGTTTTCCCCATTTTTGTCTGATCTGAAGCGTTTCTTGCAAGTGCCGCATGGCACGTCAAGTGATACCACATCTTGCACGTCACCACCGAACACTGGAACCAGTTTTCCCCATTTTTGTCTGATCTGAAGCGTTTCTTGCAAGTGCCGCATGGCACGTCAAGTGATACCACATCTTGCACGTCACCACCGAACACTGGAACCAGTTTTCCCCATTTTTGTCTGATCTGAAGCGTTTCTTGCAAGTGCCGCATGGCACGTCAAGTGATACCACATCTTGCACGTCACCACCGAACACTGGAACCAGTTTTCCCCATTTTTGTCTGATCTGAAGCGTTTCTTGCAAGTGCCGCATGGCACGTCAAGTGATACCACATCTTGCACGTCACCACCGAACACTGGAACCAGTTTTCCCCATTTTTGTCTGATCTGAAGCGTTTCTTGCAAGTGCCGCATATGGCACGTGCCCACCTTCCTCTTCTTCATCTGATTCCAGCTGAACAGAGACATCGTCCGCGCAGTCGCTGTCATCGTCGGAAGGCACTCGCTTCCGTTTCCGTTTGCCCGGCTGCTTTTTCTTTTTACTTTCTTTCTCTTTCTTGGCAGCTTCTTTGTCGTCCATCTCCTTGAGAAACTCATCAGAGGTTAAACACCTGGTTTTTGTTATTGCCCTCGACTTTTTTCCTTCGCCTTCGGGGATGGGTATCGGAGCAAAGAGGTCCCTTATTGCCGCGATAACTGGCGATACTTTCTTTGAAGGAGAACTAGTTCCTGCAATTGAGTCGATACTGGGAGATCCTACCAAGCGATCCTAGCTAATTGCCTCTGGGTTTAGAGGCCATACCCCACTCCCTCTGAAACCTCCAACAACGTTGGCAATGGTGACCCCCTTGAGCCAGGCTGGCCCCAAAATTTTGCAAAAATCGTACCTATTCATTTTAGTTTTTCGAGTACGCCGCATCCGTTTATCGCATTCGGCTTTAAAAGCGTCTTTTAGTGGCTTGTAGACGCCAACGTCCATAGGCTGGTAAAGCTGTGTCGTATGCGGTGGAAAACACAAGAATGTTATTTGGTTTTCTTTCGCAAGAACAAGCACTTCACGTGACATGTGTGTAGCATGGCCATCTAACAGTAGTAATACCGGCCGCCTAGCAGGAATTAATCCGATAAATTTCACAAACCAATCGAAAAATAGTTCAGTGATCATGTAACCTTTGGGGACACAACCAAAAATTGTCCCCTCCGGAGCTCCTTCCATCAATTTGTCGTTTAAGGATTCACCCTTAAAAATAACCATCGGTGGCAGAATGATAGTGCCCGTGGCATTGCCGCAGCTAACGACGGTGATTGTCTCGCTCCTTTCCCCGCTCTTAACCGAGAAAACAGTTCTAGCTCCTCTCGCTGCAATCACTTTCCGCCCCTTCATCACCACCTGCATACCGGATTCGTCCATATTGTAAATTCTGCTTCCATCTAAATCTAGTTCTCTGATTGATGAGCGTAACGAGCGTAGCGAGTGAAGCGAAATCTTCAAATACACTTTACTGCTAAAAAAATCCGGAATGTTTTTTTTTTTTTTTTTTTTTTTGTTTGTTTGTTTGTTTGTTTTTGTTTTTTTGTGTGTTTGTTCGCACGATTCCGGCCAAACGCCAAAACGGATTTTGACGAAAATTTCGGTGAACCTTCGTTTTCTCTGAACTTAGATCTGCCACGTTTTTGAAGCAATTCGGACGAGTAAATTTTATGTTATTAAGTTTTTACGAAATTTTTCAGTTTTTCCAAAACACGTTTTCCACTCTAGAGGCCAAGGATTTCCATATAATTTGACGAAACTTTCCAGATATGTTGGACCCCACGATTTAATGTTTGTGTACAAATTTCATTGTTGTATGTTTAGCGGTTTTCTTGGAAATGGCGCTTTTATGACGCTTTTTTAGCGATTATGCAGTTTTTTGCAACTAAATCAACTTTATCTTCAACCGATTTTGACAAAATTTACTGTGTGCATTATAAATCGTAAGAAGAAGATACTGTGTTATTTTCAAGCAAATCAATTGAGTAGTTTTTCTTTAAATCGATTTTTAAGTTTTGAAATATTCAATGTCATTGAGAAAGCTGCTAAATAACGCCGAACATTTTAAATTGATCATAGAAGCCTCTAGGCTATGCGCACACGCAATATAATCGCGTTGTGGGTGAACGTAAGTATTACGCTCATCCACAACACGATTATTTGAGTGTTCGCATGGCCTAGTGGTAGAGGATAATTTTTCAAAGAACTCGTCCCTGACCTCGACTGTTGCCATATTTGTTCTGGCCACAGACAGATTTTCTGGGGTGCGCAGGCTAAGGTTGTGGCGTTTCAGAAAACGCTGGTGCCAGCGCGTACTGGGCACCCCGCTCTTGAATACAGGGTTCCCCGTCGCCGCATCTGCTTTTCCAGCGAGTTCCAGGACCTCGGACACTGTCAACCCATGCCCCATTTTCTGTAGTTCGAGAATAGCTTCCTTGATCTCGAGCTCGACTTTTTCTCCCAAGATAGGCTGCGGTCCAGGAGTAAAGACGTTTTCGCCCACTTGCCCGCTAATTCTTCGGTGCAACGTGCCGTACGGGACTCCATAATCGGCTGATGCCGCCGTGATGGACGACCCAGCATGATTGACGGCACTTACCGCCATTTGGAGTGCTTCCTTGGAGTATTTACGGGGCATTACTATAACGAAAACAAACCAAAATCAGCACATTTCATCCTACAAACCTCAACATTAACCTCAATCGCACAAAACAAAAAGTTGCAAAATGAACATTTTTCCAGCCTTCTGCGTTTAAAATAACAACTTCCCAAAAATATGTGATTGTTGATGAGCGTAACGAGCGTAGCAACTGAAGCGAAATCTTCAATTACACTTTACTGCTAAAAAAATCCGGAATGTTTTTTTTTTTTTTTTTTTTTTTGTGTGTTTGTTCGCACGATTCCGGCCAAACGCCAAAACGGATTTTGATGAAAATTTCGGTGGACCTTCGTTTTCTCTGAACTTAGATCTGCCACGTTTTTGAAGCAATTCGGAAGAGTAAATTTTATGTTAATAAGTTTTTACGAAATTTTTCAGTTTTTCCAAAACACGTTTTCCACTCTAGAGGCCAAGGATCTCAATATAATTTGACGAAACTTTCCAGATATGTTGGCCCCCACGATTTTATGTTTGTGTACAAATTTCATTGTTGTATGTTTAGCGCTTTTTTTGGAAATAGCGCTTTTATGACGCTTTTTTAGCGATTTTGCAGTTTTTTCCAACTAAATCAACTTTATCTTCAACCAATTTTGACAAAATTTACTGCGTGCATTATAAATCGTAAAAAGAAGATACTGTGTTAATTTCAAGCAAATCAATTGATTAGTTTTTCTTTAAATCGATTTTTACGTTTTGAAATATTCAATGTCATTGAGAATGTTGCTAAATTAACGCCGAACATTTAAAATTGATCATAAAAGCCTCTAGGCTATGCGCACGCGCAATATAATCGCGTTGTGGGTGAACGTAAGTATTACGCTCATCCACAACACGATTATATGAGTGTTCGCATAGCCTAGTATTTCTAATGTTGTGGTGATTTTCATAAATCTATTACCAAAAGAAATATTACATTGCGTTCATAATTACCTGAGATATTAACTGTTTTATCATAAGCTGCAATCTGCTAAATCTTCGCAGCCATAGAAAGACATCATCTGACCTGCTGATTTAAATTTCTGTGATTTTTTCTTCGCAGGAGGTAGCGGCACTTGGTAGCAATATTTAGAACCAACGCTTATTGACTGAGCAAACGATTAGCGCAAAATTCAAAACTGTAGCGGGTCGTCTCAGTTCGCTACGCGACGAGAAGAAAACCCATCCAGATACGGGCACGAAATCCAGAATCGTTCTTTTACCCTACTTTCCTCGTCGCTTTGGTCTGAGTATTACTACATGCGTTTTCGCCATTCAGCATTCATCTCGATAGCAGCTGAAGGTGAGGGTTGACATATCTTAAAAGTTTTGTCAAATTATATTCAGATTCTTGGACGGTTTTTGGGGTTTTGGAAAAAACTGAAAAAATTTCGTAAAAACCTACTTACATAAAATTTGCTGGTCCGAATTGCTTCAAAGACGTAAGTTTACGTAGAAACGTAAACGTTAGTTGATGAGCGTAACGAGCGTAGCGAGTGAAGCGAAATCTTCAATTACACTTTACTACTAAAAAATTCCGGATTGTCCGGATTGTTTTTTTTTTTTTTGTTTTTTTGTTTGTTTTTTTGTGTGTTTGTTCGCGCTCTACAGGCCAAACGCCAAAACGGATTTTGATGAAAATTTATGTGGACCTTCGTTTTCTCTGAACTTAGATCTGCCACGTTTTTGAAGCAAATCGGACAAGTAAATTTTATGTTATTAAGTTTTTACGAAATTTTTCAGTTTTTCCAAAACACGTTTTCCACTCTAGAGGCCAAGGATCTCCATATAATTTGACGAAACTTTCCAGATATGTTGGCCCCCACAATTCAATGTTTGTGTACAAATTTCATTGTTGTATGTTTAGCGCTTTTCTTGGAAATGGCGTTTTTATGACGCTTTTTTAGCGATTTTGCAGTTTTTTGCAACTAAATCAACTTTATCATCAACCAATTTTGACAAAATTTACTGCGTGCATTATAAATCGTAAAAAGAAGATATTGTGTTAATTTCAAGCAAATCAATTGAATAATTTTTCTTTAAATCGATTTTTAAGTTTTGAAATTGAGTTTGTCATTGAGAAAGCTGCTAAATTAACGCCGAAAATTTTAAATTGATCTTAAAAGCCTCGAGGCTATGCGCACACGCAATATAATCGCGTTGTGGGTGAACGTAAGTATTATGCTCATCCACAACACGATTATATGAGTGTTCGCATAGCCTAGTTCAGGGAAAACGAATGTTCACATAAATTTTCATCAGAATCCGTTTTGGCGTTTTGCCGGTAGCGTTCGAACAACACACAAAAAAAAACTTCTCTGAATTTTGTAGCAGTAAAGGGAAACTGAAGATTAAGCTGGAAAAAAAAGGTCTGCCACTTTCTCTGACATGGGAGTGCAAATATCGCTGCCTCTTGCTAGGAAGTCCCGGGTTCGATTCCCACGGACTGCATCGCTTTTTGTCCAACAATCTCAAGCTGGATCTTACTCGTAACACGATGCTTGCAGCTTCTTGCGTTTTAACGCGTCGGAAAATAGTTCAGGCCGTTATTTTTTAGAGCCATTATGATCATCCCAATCAATAAGTAAAAAATACACACGATACTCCAACAACACCCTGGTCCAGTGGATTGCACGCTGCTTTCGGCCGGGATTCCGTTGCGGCCCGAGTTCGAACCCCACAGCCGGCAAAGCTTTTTGGCAATGTCTGGCACTTGCAAAAAAAATAATACATACCGAACAACGCCGAAAGGCGTAGGATTTGGCCGTCTGCGATGTCGGACACACAAATCAATCGCCTTAAAAAGCACATCAGCCTTCCATGTGCAATGAGTATGTAGAATTCAAAGCGAACAGGCACCAGTGGTTTGGTGCACGTGCAATGGATAGCCCACCTGTCTTCTAATAGAGCGGCGTGGGTTCTAATCCCATAGCATAAAGCTTTTTGGAACTTAAATCTATCGGGCAAAGCTGCGATGTAGGTTGTGTAGAATTTAAAAAACAGATTTGGTCAATTGTAACTACCAGATGGCGCTGACTACCAAATTTGTGCAAACTCGTGGCCGTTTGGACCAAACATTTTGGCCAAGCTGAGTGCAAATGCTTAGGGTGCTAGGGTGGGACGTACAACTTCAAATTCAAAACGAGGGCGCAAAGTCAGAGGTTTGGCTTTTGCTACTAACTTTACGAACATTCGCCCAAAAATAATACAAAAAAGCACTCATGTCTCGCTCCCTGATAGGATTCGAACCCGATACTTCCTCGTACCAATCTCGTACCTTACCTACTTGGCTGTCGAGACACGACACAGACGAGGAGATTTTTAAGGTATATGAATTACACTTGTTTGTTTACATTTCATACTTATTAAAATATCAGTGGCGAGGGCGTCCCCCCACTCTAATTTACGAGCAAAGCTCAAAAGGCAACCGGGTTTGAATTAAGGCGGTTCTAGCAAGACGCTATGTATAACGGGGCATAAGTCCGTCTCTCTCTAATCTGGTTGAGTATACAAACATTGTTGTGGTTTCGTGACACTCCATAGAAGATTTAAAAATTTAATTACCTTTTAGCAAAGGATTAGAGCTTATATGAAAAGCTATCAAGTGATCAGCAGTCTTTTGCACTTGCTTATTGCATGAGCGTTGAAAAGCTTAGTTATAAGCTTATAACGTATAAATTGTGTTTATAAACAATTAACTGTCGCACTGATTACGAGTGCGAGCCAAGATCGCGAGACATTCAAGGGCGGTGTCGATTTCAGCCAGGTATTGGTTTTACGGGTTAAATTTTGTGGCGATAGCATTGCCCAAACCAATAACACTAGATTATTGAAAATCAGACCACAAACCAATCGTAACATTCTTAAACTGCTCGTCTTTTCAAAATTCTTCTATGACGTTTCTAAGACTAGTATTTCGTGAAAACAAAATGCAGAGGGTGACAAAAATAATTCCACTAAACAGCCCTTGGCTCAAAATGACTTGCTTGATAGCCCACACCTAGGAGCAAGGTGTTGGCGAGGCTGTGAAAAAGTTTCGTATTTCTATCTACAACCGTTACTCTGATGCTATCGCCAGAAATCTAACCCTTTTAAATGCGTGTATCTAAGTGAAATTTGGGTTTGAGCATGATTTTTTGATAAATCCTGCACTTTGGTGTTTTTTCAGGTTCAAAGGTTATTTTCTTTCAA
The DNA here is from genome assembly GCA_921293315.2 of Nemurella pictetii. Lineage (NCBI taxonomy): Eukaryota > Metazoa > Arthropoda > Insecta > Plecoptera > Nemouridae > Nemurella > Nemurella pictetii. The sequence continues at coordinate 4,750,836 of OV121118.1, read as the reverse complement.
AACTGCCTATTTTGAAGTTTAGACAGCGAGGGTCTTATGGCCCGTTATACATAGCGTCTTGCTAGAACCGCCTTAATTATCTTTGCGTTTGGATCCAAGCGACTAAACCACTCGGCCATTCGAGCGATGAGGGCAATTGACTAATTAATTTTGATGTATATATATATATATTTATATCTGAAAGATCTTTACAATGGACAAAAAGCTCACGCGTCTCTATTGCTGCCCAGATTCGAACCCGGTACCTTCGGGTTAACAACCATGTATCTTTACCGCTTGACTGCCGAGACACGATTTAAAACAATAGATTTTTAAAGTATATTAACTACACTTTTTTGTTTACCTTTCGTACTTGTAAAAATTTCACCTGCGAGGACTAACCCCCGTTACTCTAATTCACGAGAAAAGCTCATAAAGCTGTCTGATTTAAACCATCATCTTTCCGTTCCGAACCAAGCGACTTAACCACTCGGCTACTCGGGTGAGGTGATGGTGAGTTAAATATATCAATATCTCTTTTTTGAAAGATAATTTACAATGGTAAAAAGCTGCCTGCTGCAGGGCTCGAAACATGCTCAGTTACTTTTCTGCTCACATCTAAACGAATTTACCTCCGAGCCATTTAGCCACATAGCAGTTCGGCCCATATTACATGCTTATTGAAACATAAGGCTTTATATATTATATTATTCCTTACGAAGTCGATTCGAATAATAATCGCAAATAAAATATCAATTTCTGCAAAATAGAGTCAAATAGAGACAAAAGAGTCTCTAGATTGTGTTCGGTGCCGCACGTTGAGGATTGAAAGTGTCTCCGAGATGCTGAATTTCACGACGGCATCATCATGGAGGTGTCCGTTCAACGCCCCCTCCCCCCCCCCCCCTTGAAAATGATAGGTGATGTGGACAAGGAAGTCGATTGTGTTCTGTGCCGGACGGTGCAAGCTCGAACACTTGCCATAGGCCTTTTTAGAAACAGCAAGAAAACACAAAAGATAAGTAAACTGGCCGGTTCACCTCTATTATTCACTTCGCACTCTCTTTAAACTGCACTTGTCTTCCCTTATATAGTGCTCTCTTGATACACAAGTCATAAAAAAATGGGTGAAATTACTACAATTGTTATTTTCAGATGTCTCGTAAATGTTGGCTCAGTTATGTCAAATTACACAACCTTCGCCCAACTGAAATCTCATTTCTTCTAAATATTGAAGGCAGCTAGGTCGGCTAAATCAAGTCGACCGCAGCTGCGGTCCAGGTCTTCTGGCCAGACGACGGACACGATCCAGGGCATGTAGTGGCGCACGTTCGTCAACAGCGAGGCGGACGTCGCGTAGCCACACAACGGTTCGCCGAACAACGTGACGCCGGGGCGGCGGCAACAGGCGCCCAGGAGGTCGGGCCAAGCGATGGACACGAGCCAGGAGACGTAGTGGCGCGCGTACGTCAACAGCGAGGGGGACGTCGCGCCGCCGCCGCACGACGGCTCTCCGAATGACGTCACGCCGGCCACGTTGAACATGCAGGACGGATTGGTCAGCCTGCTCATCACCGGCCCGCCGGAGTCGCCCTGGGGACACGACGGTGTCAGCAAGCGTCGGCGGATCTCGCTTCCACAAAACTAGGATTTTAATTTAAAGTCACTGCTAAGAGGTACCTGGCACGAGTCCTTAGACGGGTCGATGTTTTGGATGCAGAGCATGGACTCGCGGTCAATCCCACGCACCAGCTTCGGGGTGCCTGTGAGAAATTTGTAGAATTCGTCGCACATCTCAAACGGCGCCAGGTAGAGGTCAACCTTCATCAAGTCGGGCAGCATCTCGCCGTCTGCAACACAAGCCACGACACTGAAAACATGTATCCATGAAACTATGAGCTAATCTACCTGCTTTGAATAATGTCCAAACGGACTGAGAAAATAATGCCAGCACGGCTTTCAGGAGAATAATTCCACCAGCAAAGCCATCTTTCAATTTCTCTCCACACTTTGCACTGTCCTCGGCACTGACGATCAGGCACTAGGACTCTTCTGTGATATTTGCAAAACGTTTGACACCACTTACCTCTCTCCATCCTACTTTTCAAGCTTCAAACACAAGGAACCCGAGGTGCCGCCAGCAAGAAGATCGCCATCTCCTTACCAACCCAAAATCGCAACCAAACAATTTCCTCAACCAAATACACCTACTCCATTCAATCAAAATGACGTCATGATACCCACTCGCTAAAGCCTGGTAGAGCAATTCAGGATGTGATTTCTCCATTTTACTTTTTTATTAAATAGAGCAAATTATTTTTTTTTTCCAAACTGGTAGTACGTCCAGCAGGTATCTGACGTCATTTTTCTCGGAGTGAAAAAGGTATATTGCAAACTCCCAAACGGTCACACTCACATCTCATATAACTGCCTATAAAAACAAGCTAGCATAACAGTCCACTACATCGACCTCCATTGACTTCCACACAAAACCTAGCATCACCGCCCACTTTAAGGAATCCCCAGCGCCTCCTCGATAAAATACCTCGCCTCCACGTTACCACAATTAAGACGGACACATTCCAAAACATGACTTGACGTCGCCGACCTGGCGGTCTACAATGTTAATTAGAAATGTGATTTTACATGGCTTTGTAGCGCATTTGAAAAGCCACCTATTTAATGTTGGCATAACATATTGATCCTAGAGGAATATTCAATCAGCATCGTTAAAAAACGCGCATACACAACGCGATTAAAATAAGCGTTTGCGAGGCCCTATAAAAAAACATTTATTTAGCCCTGGAGGGAGTCTGTCAGAAGAGCGCTATTACCTGTGTTGATTCCCCAGCCAGTGACGTCAAACGCGGGGCCCACATCGCCCCGTGGCACGGCCAGGAAGGGTTCCACACCGATGCAAGCAGGCCGCAGGGAGGGACTGAGCGCTAGTTCGCCGGCCAGCCGCAGCAGCGCTATGTCATCGTAGTGCGCCGGCGCGGCGTACGCTGGGTGTTTGAAGATGGCGGCCACGTCGCGCAAGATGGCGGCGGGGTCGGCGAGACGCGTTGCGCCCAGGAGCACGCGTTTCACGTAGCTGCGCGAGGGACATACCAGCAATTAGGTTAAAGGTCCCGACGGCACACGTCCAACGGCCAAAAATCGTTTGGATCATATGGAGCTACTACTCCGATGTCAACAGGGAAGAACACCGTTCTGTGCAACGACCATCTTCTGAAGATACTCGTTTGAGAAACTTCAGGAGCGCCGGGGCAACACGCATTCTTGGCCTGACATGTGTGACCATGGAAAGAGCTTCCTCAAAACTGTAGGAGGTAGCCAAGGGGTTAACCTGTCAAGTATTCCCAAAGTGTCGTGCGTTACGTAAGGATCTTGCAGGCGGTGTGAAACTCGCAACAATGCCAATCTGTTGAACTTCATTTGCCTGTAAATTATTAAGGAATTCATTGCGGCTATTGCCAGAGCAAAAAGTGTATACAGATCCGACTACAAAAATTATAGAAATGAGGTAAATAAACAGATTTGGAAAGCAAAACTCAAATACTTTAAAGAAGATATCAATAAAGGAAAGAGTCTCAAAGAAACTTGGCAATCGGTGAACAAAATATTAGGTAAGCCAGCAAAGAAAACTGTAGATTAGGTAATCAGCAAACACTTAGCAAAAAAACATTCATATTTGGATATAGCAAATTCATTTGTAGATTCATTTAAAAATGAAATTGAACTAATACAACATAAATGCCATTATTCCACTGATACTGAAATAGGCCCAGGTATAGGCTCTACACAATCAATGTATATGCCGCGTGTAACGTCACTTGTCGTCAGTCGCATCATAAATAGCATGGAGGAAAACAAACAGCCTGGTTTCGACAATATAAGAATTAAGGACCTAAAACTCTTAGTCGACGCCGTGAGTCCAGTTATAGCTAGGTTAATAAACCTATCGATTATAAATGGTATAGTTCCAGAAAGATTAAAGACCTCTGTAGTTCGTCCTGTTTATAAAAATGGTTCTTATTTACTGTATTCAAATTACAGACCCATTGCAATTCTACCACTCATAGAAAAAATTATGGAAAAGTGCGTAGCTAAAAAATTGATAAATTACCTCACAGAGTACGGCATCATAAACAAATTTCAGTATGGATTCCAAAAAGGTAAAAGTACTAGCGATCTACTTCTACAATTCTCTGATTACATAAATTCTAAATTAAACAACAACTTGCATGTTGTCGCAATGTTCATTGACTTTAGCAAGGCATTCGATACACTAAATCACCAAAAATTAATTTTAGCACTTGAAACAATTGGAGTTCGAGGTCCATTGCTAAATTGGTTCATCAGTTATTTAGAAAACAGGCAAATGGTGGTAAAAATAACAAACGATTACAGTGTGCGCAAACACTCAACCTCTGGGGTGCCGCAGGGGTCAATATTAGGTCCTATTCTATACTTAATATATGTCAACGACATGATAACAAAAATTAAACAATGTCAGACATTCATGTACGCAGACGATACAGTTTTATTGTCAGTGCACAAAGACATTAGAGCGGCAGAACGCAACCTTCAAACTGATTTTACAAACCTGCTATGCTGGACTCACGACAACGACCTAGTGATAAATGCCTCTAAAACTAAAATCATACACATCTGCTCCCCATTTAACAGGGACAAACTCAAACCAATAAATGTTGTATATCACTCATATCTCTGTTTACATGATAGAGCACTGTTTATAAATGAGTGCATCTGTAATGAAACCATCGAAGTCGTGGAATCACACAAGTACCTCGGCATTACTGTTGACAAATATTTCACATGGAAACTCCATATATTAAATTTGTGCAAAAGACTACGATCCGTTGCGCTACAGATGTACAACCTAAAATATATTTTACCATTTAATTTATTAAGAACCGTGTACATAGCATTAGCTGAATCCTTAGCATCATACGGTCTTCTGGCATGGGGTAATGCCTCGGCCTATAACCTGCAATCCTTATCTTCCATTCAACGTAAAATAATTAATATAATAGCTCCATCATCATTCAAGATACTTTCCAATAACGATCAACTTGATTTATTTAAGCATTGTAAACTTTTTCCTATGCAACAAATGTACAAATATAGATTAATTTTGAAGTTTTACTATGATAGCAATCACACAACTATTAACGCCCACCCGGTGTCAACAAGATTAAGACTTTTAAATAAATATAAAATTCCAAAATGTATCAACAAACACGGGAAAAGAGCTCTGAAATATGTGGTTCCTTCAACACTTAATTCACTTCCAAAAGAATTAAGAGAAATACAAAAATACTGTATATTGAAGCAAGAAATTAAAAACTGGATTTTTGATAACATGTGATATCGAGGTTTAGTTAGAAAAAAATAAAAATAAATAAATGAATGAATAAAAAATAAAATCTATGTATAACATATAATTTAAAATGTAATTATCTCACTATCAATGTCAAATGTCTTATACATAGATCAAAATAATATGATAAAGCGTCATACATATATATATATTATAATATACTTGCACAGTTAAGCCACATTGGCTTTGTGCAAAGCAAAAATATATAGACATAATATGTAATGTTGTATTCGTGTTACTGGCAAATTATTAAAAAAAAAAAAAAAAGTGAAGCATTTCACGTTGTGGCTGGTGGGGGAAAATACCATCTTCACTTGGCCGGCCTTACAACCACTTTTTCCGATCGACCTTACATTTTTTTGGTACTCCTATTTTTTCTTACTTGTCATTCTCTAAATTTTCGGTCTGGCAAGGACTCACCCCAAGTCATACTCCCACGTGCAGTGAGCAGCGGTTAACACGAAGTTCTCGCTGATGAGACTTCCGCCGCAGCGCCAGCTGTACGTGCAGTCGTCTGGTGAGAAGCCGAGCGCCACCTGTCATCAGCCAGACATTGGCCCTCCCAACGAGTAGCTCAGCGACACATGCGTCAAAGAAGCCTTTGGGCCAAAGACCAAAATGTGACCTTACAGGGATGGTCAACGATTTAAGGCACATTTCACGAGTTGATTATGATTTTTTTACCTACAGAGATTTCTAAATGCCAACGCGCTCGTTGGGGAACATCGGTCCTGGTCTTTTTCAGGACCAAAAACCACTCACATCAGAGCGGACATCGTGAAGCCACTACAACCATCCGACATGAGCTCTGAAACTCTCGTCTCATCTTCCAGCCACATGGTTTTTCGGTAAAATCTGATGCCATTGGTGCGTTTCTTACATTATATGGTTGACAAGCATGAGTATTTCTGTATAAAGAAAGCAAAATATGGAAAGAACTGGATTGAATTGATTTGAATTTGATATTTTCCACCATTTTCATACATGATGCAACCATCGATTTGGAAGGTTTATATGGAAAATTCCACTATCTCTCACGAAGGTATTTCCCGGGGGACCCGAACCCACCCTAACCATTCCCCTAGCCGGCCAAAGCAAGATCAACAACCAATTGCCTGAGAGCACTCTGTCCAGCCCAAGCAACAATCAAGGCGCCGTTTATGGCATTTCTCACAAGTCACAAACCGCTTTGTGCTTCCCGCATTGCTAGCAGCGGTAGCGGCGGTGGAAGCAAGACATTCAGGTCAAAGGACCTGATAACCAGTGAAAGAGGCGGTGGCAGTTCGAGGTAGCAGCGTGACCCACCATGTGCGGGAACTCCTCTGGCCGGGCCTCGGTGCCGCCCGAAATCAGCGCTTCGCCCAGCATCGTGCACCGCCTCTCCCGGACCGCGCTGACGTTGGAGTCCTTGTACACGTATTCGCCGTACGCCGTGCACTCTGAAAAACAGCCTTTTTCTTATCCCACGAATAGAACCTATCCTTGAATGCAGAGGCTATGCTAATTGATGAGCGTAACGAGCGTAGCGAGTGAAGCAAAATCTTCAATTACACTTTCCTGCTAAAAAAATCCGGAATGTTTTTTTTTTTTTTTTTTTTTGCGCTCTACAGGCCAAACGCCACGACGGATTTTGATGAAAATTTCTGTGATCCTTCGTTTTCTCTAAACTTAGGTCTGCCACTTTTTTGAAGCAATTCGGACGAGTAAATTTTAAGTTATTAAGTTTTTACGAAATTTTTCAGTTTTTCTAAAACACGTTTTCCACTCTTGATGCCAAGGACCTGAATATAATTTGACGAAACTTTCCAGATATGTTGACCCTCACGAATTAATTTTTGTGTACAAATTTCATTGTTGTATGTTTAGCGCTTTTCTTGAAAATGGCGCTTTTATGACGCTTTTTAAGCGTTTTTGCAGTTTTTTGCAACTTTAGTAATGAGTGTTCGCATAGCCTAGTTTGTATGAAATTAGTTTCTTCGTTTCCGTAACATTCGACGCATGCTTTAAAATCTATCTGAAGACGGAATACATAAATTTCCTCTCTTATCCGTCTCGAATATTCCTTGAAGTCATACACAGCCACAGAGTGAAGCCAGCAGGCTGTGTCAGAACAGCCAGGCAACGGACGACTTACTTTCCAGCGCGATCCGATCGGCATCTTTAGAAGTGGGCAAGTGGACCATCGTCAGCGGCTTCTTCGTCGTCGCCAAGGTGCTGGGTAAAACCGCTGAAACCACCTCAAACGGTATCAGTTAAATCCGCTTATAAACTATTATTTAAGCACAATATGTTGAATAACAGTACACAATGACACTACTCACGTGTCAGAGTAAAGCTGCAAGTGTCAGGTTAGTCTAAAAACATGATTTTGGTTAGTTGTAAAAACCATAAGAAAAATACGGCAAAGAAGTGGAGATGAAAGTCAATCAGAAAATTGTTAGTTAGTTTATTGGTAAGAGGGCCAACGTGAGATCGAGGGATTTTTATTTGATGAGCGTAACGAGCGTAGCGAGTGAAGCGAAATCTTCAATTACACTTTACTGCTAAAAAATTCTCCAATGTTTTTTTTTTTGTGTTTGTTTTTTTGTGTGTTTGTTCGCGCTCTACAGACCAAACGCCAAAACCGATTTTGATGAAAATTTTTGTTAACCTTCGTTTTCTCTGAACTTAGATCTGCCACGTTTTTGAAGCAATTCGAACGAGTTAATTTTATGTTATTAAGTTTTTACGAAATTTTTCAGTTTTGCCAAAACACGTTTTGCACTCTAGAGGCCAAGCATCTGAATATAATTTGACGAAACTTTCAGGATATGTTGGCCCTTACGATTTAATGTTTGTGTAAAAATTTCATTGTTATATGTTAAGCGCTTTTCTTGAAAATTGCGCTTGAATGGCGTTTTTTGCGATTTTTTTAGCGTTTTTTCAGTTTTTTTGCCACTAAAGCAACTTTATCTTCAACCGATGTTCACAAAATTTTCTGTGTGCCTTAAAAGTCGTAAGAAGACGAAACTGTGTTAATTTGAACCAAATCAATTGATAAGTTTTTCTTTAAATCGATTTTTACATTTTGAAATATTCAAATAATTTCACGACGACTACATCATGATATTTTCAGGTAACGAATGTCATTGAGAGAGCTGCTAAATTATCACTGGACATTTTAAATTGATCATAAAAGCCTCTAGGCTATGCGAACACGCAATATAATCGGGTTGTGGATGAGCGTAATATTTACGCTCACCCTCAACGCAATTATATTGCGTGTGCGCATAGCCTAGAGGCTTATATGATCAATTTAACATGTCCAGTAAGAATTTAGCATTTTTTTCAATGACATTTAAATATTAAAAAACGTAAAAATCGATTTAAAGAAAAACTATCTAATTGATTTGGTTCTGCAAATTAATACAGTATATTCTTTTTACGATTTGTAATGTACACAGTCAATTTTGTGAACATTGGTTGAAGATAAAGTTGCTTAAGTTGCAAAAAACTGAAAAAACGCTAAAAAATCGCAAAAAATCGCCATAAAAGCGCCATTTTCAAGAAAAGTGCTTAACGTACAACTATGAAATTTTAACACAAACATTAAATCGTGAGGGTCTACATTTCCTGAAAGTTTCCTCAAATTATATGTAGAAGTTTGGCCTCTAGAGTGCAAAACGTGTTTTGGAAAAACTGAAAAATTTCGTAAAAACTTAATAACATAAAACTTACTCGTTCGATTTGCTTCAAAAACGTGGCAGATCTAAGTTCAGAGAAAACGAAGGTCCATGTACATTTTCATCAAAATCCGTTTTGGCGTTTGGCCTGTAGAGCGCGAAAAAAAAAAAAAAAACACTCCGGATATTTTTAGCAGTAAAGTGAAATTGAAGATTTCGCTTCACTCGCTACGCTCGTAACGCTCATCAAAAACGACGCGATTTCAATTCAGTTGGGCAGAGGATATGGCCTATATTGTGACGCAAATAAGAATCGCGTCCTTATTCCAGCGTAGTATCTGTGAGTGGCGGGTTGCGTGTCATTGTGAATATTTAGGGTGTTATAAGGGTTGAATTGTGTGAGCATTCCACACGGACTGCTGATGTGTTGCAATAGGAAGTGTGTCAAGCCAGTGCTCGAGGCTTGCGACACTAATGTTGATGACAGGTACACTTTTAAGTAGGCCATCAACAAAGAATGCAGTGCTTGCGCATTCTTGACTGGCAATGAATTTTTTAATGGCCGATGTGTACGGGTGCTGCTCAGCTGACCAAGCAACGCGCATGTGGCCTTAGTGACAGCGAATACCGAGTGTTGACAGGTCGTTGATGTCACTTTGGGTGCGGTCGGACACATGTATAAATTAGTGTGCGACCCCAGATTGGGCAGTCCAGTTCCGAGCGAGTCCCCATCCTACACACTGTGCGACTGTCAGCAGTGTCTCCGAGTGTCCGAAGCTAAGATCGTGCAAGGGTCTTCTAGCTAATCGTCCTTAACTATTTGTAAGTGCGTAAGTGTCGAAACGCAGCAGCCGCACCGGAGAGGCGAGAACACTTAGAGGCAGGGGCGCGTTGTCCATGGAATCAAGGGAATCATTGATTCCCCTTGAATTTCCAACTAATAAATTACCGGAATTCATTCTTAGCGATTTAAGTAAAATCATTTTTTTAAAATAAACTTTCAACTAATTATGGAATTGATGCGAATTCAATTCGGAACTCCGCGCAAATACATCCCGCGCCAGAAAATGCGTGTGACGCATCCCGCATCGCTCGACTGTGCAGCGTGCTAGCAGCCAGTAGCTGCAGTGAGCCGGCAGCGCGCCAAGCGTCGCCGGCGAGCACGGCGGGCCAATAAAAGCCCGAAATATGCGCGTACAGAGCACAGGAAGGCTTTTAGGTCCACAATATTGTTCGTTACTCTTCTAGAGCCAATATCGTGTGAACCTTTTGGTGTATTTTGCCCAAAATGGCAGCATTTATGATAAATGCTGATTTATCGAGAATTGAGCTGAGGGGAATCACTTCTCACGATTGCTTCCCATGAGATGTGCGACAAGCACTGGGTCTGAGTCAGCCTGCCGAACGATGGCCGGGAACAGCCGAACATGGCCGAAATTCTACCGCCTGCCCAGTGGCGGTTCTAGGGGTTGGCTGTGTGGGCGGCCGCCCACCCAGAAATATCTGCTTCCCAAAAAATTAATGACTTATAATTATTATAATTATTACTGTGGCTTGTGATGGGTTTGGTGTATGACAGTATATGAGTGTGACGGAGCGCGCAAGCTAAGAGACAAGGACACTGGACAGCACATCTTGCTTGCGATCCGTGCTTGGGCCTTCTACCCCAACGAGCTAGGCCTGCCCTGACTTGTCATCGCGGCTGAACCACAACAATGGAAAATAGATTTTGCCTTGGCGTGAATTGATGCAACAATGGAAAATAGATTTGGCATTGGCGCGAATACACTTCATCTGTCAGCGGCTATTGATATGACTGTGATTTGCCTGCCAGTGAAGATGAACAAGCCATGACGTGAAGGGTTGGTTGCCTGGTGAGCTGTGCTACTGCTTTTGTTATTGCTTTCGTTGACGCAGTGTGTATTGCGATCGCATCACTTCAAGTTGTATTCGAGTCATCGCGATAATAAGTGAATTGTTTCTTCCTTTACAATGAGGAAACGAAGGATAACGGACTTCTTTGCGAAGCCACCCTTTAAAAAATCGTGTTCCAATGCAAGTGCTTCGAGTGCAGTTAATGAGTGATAATTATTTTCTGGGAGTTAGTCTCGAGTCCGACGAGGACCTAGAATCTGAGCGTGTAACCGCCGCGGCCACCTCCACCACGACGACCGCCCTCAAGATTTCACCTGCTGGCTGCAGCGTCACAGATATAAGCAAAGTAGCTAATGATGGGCCTTCACAGCCACGTGTCCGAGTTATTAAGAAGAATGCAGATGGAAGATATTTCAACAGCACGTTTTGGTATGAAAATTACAAGTTTCTCGAATATTCAGCAGATAAAGACGCTGTATACTGCTTCACGTGTAGGCACTTTCTATTCCGAACATAAATTCCGAAAAAACCTTGACGGAAACTGGTTACTCGGACTGGAAACACACAGGGGATATGCTGAAAAAACATTGTGCATCGAAAACACACAAAACTTCTCATGCAAAATGGCTTGGATTTTTATCTTCCAATACAAGGGGCGCCGTGACATCTCAAATAAGTGATCAGTTTGAGATTGATAGGCAAAAGAACCGGAGTGCTGTCAGCACAATATCGCGTGTCGCTATTCTTTGTGCCCGTCAAGATATTGGCCTAAGAGGTCATAGAGAAACCGGCAATGACTCGGAAACTGATCCCAGAAACAAGGGGAATTTTTTGGAAATCCTCGACATCATCAAGCTAGAAAGCGAAGAGGCGCGAACTAATATCGATAGTTTGCCAAAGAACGCATCATACCAATCAAAAGTAATCCAAAACGAGCTTTTAACTATTGCTTCCGACATAACGATCAAGCAGATAGTCCAGGAAGTGGCGCAAGGCGGTGGGACATACTCGATCATGGCCGATGAGGCTCGTGACAGCAGCAAGTGTAGCAAATGTCACTGTGTATTCGGTATGTTTTTAAAGAAAACATATTGGAGCGATTTTTGGGATTTATTCCCGTCGAAGCTCTCGACGCCAAGTTTTTAGCTAAAACATTAAAAATAAGCGTTAGAAGATCGTGGGCTGGATCGTAAAATGTGTGTTAGTCAGGCATTTGACGGTGCGTCTGTGATGTCGGGCCAGTTCAACGGGGTACTACAGAAACTTTTTCGGGACGAGACGGAAAACGCGTGCCCCTATGTCCACTGCTATGCGCATAGTCTAAATTTGGTGCTCGTCGATGTTTCAAAAAAAGTCGATGCAGTTGGCGACAGTGGCGGATCCAGGGGGGGGGGGTAGGGGTGATCGCCCCCCCCCCTGATTCCTTTTTTTTTTTTAGCTGCCATCTACGTGATTGCCAGGGTTGTTAATTAAATAATTAAATATAATAAAAGTAAATAAAGTAAATAAATAACTATTAAATGTTTTTAACTCAAAAGTTTATTTGATTTTGGTCTGCGTGTTGAGCATTGTTAAAGGTGCATATGATCGAAACTTCCGTCTTCCGTCATGTATTTCTATGTTGAGTTACGAGCATTCAAATTTTGGCGCTCGCTGCTCCGAAGGCAGCCAGCGGCATGGACTCAATGTTATAACTTGAGATTGACGAGGCATTATTATTTATTGGACTGCTTCTTTCGCAGAAGAGTTCGAAAATAATTGAAAGGACTGACAATGCGTGGAGTTATAATATTAAATTAGCAGTGGCAGAAGCCACCAAAATAAAATAAAAGCTGTTAGATAAATAATCACAATAAAACATAAGCGCATGGTTGTATGTTTATAAACCGCATGAAAAACTAATTAACATTAACGACAATAACATGTGAAGGTACCTACATACTAAGTTTTGTCAGAGGGGTATAATTTACAGAACATTATGCCATTTTATTGCTGATGTGTTAACACGAAACATGAACAATTACGAAAATAAGCAATAATCAGGACACACAGAACGGCATAGTATTTGGTGTTTGAATTACTCCACAGTTTTCTTCATTTTTCTTGATAACTTCTGTCTTTTCTCTTCTTCGTGGCGAGCATTAATTTCATGATACGTATAAACATTCGTGTTCGGGCAAAAATTTTAATAGCTTTAGTTGATGTACGAACTACTTGTGGCTTGATCAGAGCCATCAGACTAGACACGAATCCAGGGGCCTTGTTGATAGACATCCCATCGACGTCAGATTTATTGAAACATTGGAAGATCTTCTCCATGGTTCGCACTTCCGTGAGGAACTCCGCGTCGGGCTGTAAGAGTCCTCCTTCAGAAATGCAGTTGATCCAGGATCTTGTAGGGACCTTCTCCTCTTCCCGGGACAAATCAAAATGACCAGTTGGTGCCCCGAGTGTCCGGTCGTCGCCTCGCATTCTGAAAGCTATGTAGCCTGCTGTGTAAGTAAGTCCAGCTTCGCTGATAATATCAACGTCAGATGACATTTCGTGGAAATCGTCAATATTATCCTCGACGTCTTCAAATTGTTCTTGATTCGAAAGTGCGTTGGGCAGTATGCACCTTAGCATTCCCGAAGAAATTGAGTTTTCGGTGTCATCGGAATTGGGGGTCTGTGACTGACCGGCCAACGCAGATAAAACGTCGAGATTCGACGTCTCGTCGACTTCAGTGTTCGGTTTATGCGAAAGCACCCCTTCGTTCCTGCCCAAAATATACAAGCACATCCTGATTCCTGCAAGCGAATTCGGTCGGCAGAGGACGGCACTACTTGTGGCTTGATCAGAGCCACAAATGTTCAATTGTGACCAGAGCATAACCACACACTGTTTTGTTGTGCTCTGCCATTATCATATTATTGTTCTTTATTTCTTTGAAAACTAAACTAGTCTACTACTAGAAACCATTAGTAAGCTACCAAACCCTAGAAACTAGTGCGTCAAAAAAGTAAATGTAATAATATCACCAAATATTCCAAGAACGGCGGCTGAGTGGAGGGGGCACCATGCCCAATGGCATACCTTGTCAAGACAACTATACTTATACCATGAGCCTGCGGCAATAGAGGAAACTAGGCAGCCGAGGCCGGAGGCTTGTGTTCTTCGGTCTGCTTGTCCATCATATCTGAAGTTTTGATTCTTGCATTCAAAGTGTTATGAATATGTCGAAACAAGTGCAGCGTAAGCTTTACTAAGCGTGCAAATCCTGGAGGGACTGGCAGAAATCATATTGAAAAGGAACCTCTCTTGCCTCGAGGTCAGAACCATGCTGATAGTGAGGATGTGAGTGTTAGCGGTATCAGCAGCAGCGAGACCGAGACCAACACTGATGGCATTAATCTTCGATTGCAAGGTATGCCATGGGTTGCATTGTGTTTTGGCGGTCATTTAATTAAAAGATAACAATCATCTCAAGCTCCTGTGTGTGCTAGAAATCACACACAAAAATCAGCAATTAATCTATATAGAGCACTGCACAGCACAGGCATATTTCGTTGTCTTCACCAGTCACCACGAGATTGGTTTTATGGGTGTTCTAGCAGAAACTCCCTCGCCTCCGCCGGTGCCGTTGTTAATCTCCAATTCTCAGCACACCGACTCGGCCTTAGAGTTAGAGCTGTCGAAACTGTTCTAGATGGTGCTTTTGATGATCAGGCAAAGGAGACGTCGTCGCATTGCTCTAAACTGCCTCGTGCTGGTTAGTGGCATAAAATGACATAGGAAAATTGGCATTTTCATTAATTAATATTTAATTAATGACGCAAAAAAAAAGGTCTGTACTGCAAATATTGCACCCTGTTTGCCACCACTCTCTCCGGAGGGGCATACCACCAAAGCTCACTCCAAAAGTTAGTTGTAACACCTCTTATAACGTTCGCTAAACTTTTGGGCAAGACAGGCGATTAAGAGACGCATTCACGCAACACGTACCACATGGATGCAGTCTTAGCAGGCAAAGATTTTCTAGCAACATTCGCGAAACCAAAACTCGAAGTTATAAATCAGTTATCAGCGAAGAGACTAGCCCAAGTGATCGAAAACAGGGAAAGGCTGGCACGTATATTAAAGGCAATAATATTTCTTGGACGGCAGAACATTGCGTTACGCGGCCATCGAGACGATGGCAATCTTTTGAAGCCGTCAGATCCGAACAGTAATCTAAATGAGAGTAATTTTCGAGAGCTATTGAAGTATCAGGTTGCTGTTGGTGATTCGGTGACAGAAAATCATCTCAAAACGACTAGTTCAGCAGCAACGTATATTAGCAAGACTACTCAAAATGACTTGATCCAATGCTGTGGCTTGGAAATTACCCAGCGTCTCACACTTCGCAACTTAGTCTTAGTTTGCGATATGTTTACGATGATCATATCAATGAGGATTTTATCGGATTTCTGGATCCACATGCCGTAACTTTAAGAAGAAAGTAAATTTAGAAGAAAATGAAGAGTCAGAAGAAATTGACAGAATGCCTGCAGCTGTTGAGCCAAAACTTTCAGGGGAGGTATTGGGGAAAACCGTTTTGTCGATGCTCGCGGATCATTCACTTGACGTCAAGTGCTGCGTAGGCGTAGGCACTGATGGGTGTAGCGTCATGGTTTCTAAACAGCACGGAGCTGTCGCAGAAATACAAAAGGAAGCGGTCAACGCTGTACGAAGCCCTTGCTTCAACCATGCAATGAACCTGAGCATATCTAAGTTGTCCGATGTGGCATTAATACGAAATTGTGTCGGTGTGATTAAAGAGGTATGCTTCTTTTTTAACCAATCTGCCAAGAGGAATTTTGTTCTTAGGAAGTATCTAAAAGGTCAACTTGTTGGGCTCTGCGAAACGCGATGGGTTGAGCGGCACGACTCCGTGTTGATTTTCAAGAATGAGATCTCGCACGTACTTGAAGCTCTTGATGATATAAGTGCGTGGGATGACACCACCTCGTCCACAAAGGCAAAATCACTTGTCAAAAATATAGCCGATTTTGGATTTGTTATGGCTATTTCAACGCTTACTTCAGTTTTAGCCGTTTCCAAGCCTCTGAGTCTACATCTCCAAAGGAAAACACTAGGCGTGGAATCGGCTGCAGAGAGTTTAAAGGACTTAGTACAATGCCTCCAAGAAGCAAGAGATTCTTGTAACGAGAAGTTCACTATCATTTCAATAGTGTCGTTGCTGTTTGTGAGGGTGTAGACATCGAAATCAAAATGCCTCGGCTTGCTGGAATGCAAACACACAAATCTGATCAGCCAGCGGGCAGCGTTGAAGAATACTATCGACGTTCGGTCTATATTCCACTTTTAGACACAATTTTGGTTGATTTAAAGACCCGTTTTACGCCTGATGCCTTAAATGCACTGAATCTAGCATTTATGCTGCCAAAACATATCATAAAAAATATCATAAAAGATAGCATCGATGTGACTGAAGAAAGCACAATTGCAGACATTTCTTCACAATATTTCCCAATATTATCCACATATTGTATTACGAATGTGGAATCCCTCCAGGAAATAAGGTGAATCCGTTCCATTGTATGCTATTGCATGGCTTGTGATGGTGATATTTTTCACACGATGAAAGTGTTGCTGCAAGTTTTGTGCACTCTGCCAGTTAGTGTGGCGAGTTCCGAAAGAAGTTTTTCGACCCTGCGCCGTCTTAAAAATTGGATGCGCACAAAAATGGGGGAAGATCGGCTTACTGGTCTAGCTATGCTCGCTACGCACAGGAGTATTGATATTAAAATAGAAAAGGTCATAGACCGATTTGCAAAACAAAAAAGTAGGAAGCGCTATTTTGTTTTGTAGCCTTATTCTCATCAATTTGTTTGGTGTGCTAGAATTTTCACTGGATACCAACTTTATAGAAGAAAACATTAAATTCATATCGTTATTATACCATTCACCGTTTTTGTTCATTTAAGCATTGCATTGACATTTTTACAGTGGACTAGGTATACATATAAAGTTGAATCATATTAAATGTTACGCTCAAAAATATTGTACTTTTTAGGTATTTCTGTTCCCCTAATATAACATTCCCTATGAAATCATTGTGAGCTGGCGGTAAACTCCTCGTCCCTGAGTGCATTTCAAAATCATGTCCATGGTTTGGCTGAAATTTGTAGATTTGATTTTTAGTGGAGAAAGAAATTGCACTATCCTACATTACAATATAGTTTAGTAGAAAAACTTTCTTCAAAAAACGTAATAACCATTCACACATGAATATCTTAGGTCCTTTTTGTGCCTATGAATTGCCTCAAACGCGTAGATTTGCTTCATTGAGAGACCTTGACGTCGCAATTTTTCGGGGGCTGTGCCCCCCCCCCCACCCACCCGTGTCAGCTTAATCGCCCCCCCCCCCCCCCCCCATGACTGGTGTCTAGATCTGCCCCTGCGCCTGCCTGCCGCCATGTAGCAAGGGACAAGCAATGACATGCAGTCAGCAGCAATTCAAGACAGTGAACAAGAACCGATCGATCATCGAAAGATTTTTACACAGCAGCCACTGCTAAGAGGTGATACACGAACTCGTTATTACGTTAGACGCGGCGTGCTGCACTGCAAGTTTGAAATGTCTACTATTTGCAACAAGACGCGTACTATTCACTACGCTACGGTGGCGTCAGCAGTCTGGAGAGTTGCATTCATTTGAGTAGCGTTTCTATGTCATAGCTTCTGTGTAATAATCAGCTGTTGCGCAGCATTATCGTTCAGGGTAAACAAGACGGAATGAGCACCGATAGGGCGAGTTCCGATATAGCACTCCGGTGGACGCGTTTGCGTCCGCCTCGCGCATGACGTCAGCTGGTGAGGAGGACTTGCCACTCGGCGGGCAAAAGCTTGAGATTGGCAAGGAATTATTAGTTATTGGAGTGTTTCTTTCGCAGAAGAGTTCGAAAACAATTGAAATGACTGACAATGCGTGGGGTAACAATATTAAATTAGCAGTGGCAGAAGCCACCAAAATAAAATAAAGACTGTTAGATAAATAATCACAATAAAACATAAACGCATGGTTGTATGTTTATAAACTGCATGAGAAACTTATTATAAACATTAACGACAATAACATATGTTTGTGAAGGTACCTAAATACTAAGTATTGTCAGATGGGGTTTAATTTACAGAACATAATGCCATTATATTAAACTGAATACTGATGTGTTTATTAACACAAAACACAAAATATTACGAAAATAAGCAATAATTAAGACACATCCAAGGGCATAGTATTTGTTGATTGAATTACTCTACAGTTTTCTTCATTTTTCTAGCTAACTTCTCTCTTTTCTCTTCTTCGTGGCGAGAATTACTGCTTTAAGGTAAAGATTTATGTAAATACAAGTCATTGTATCAAAATACTACTGCACTTTAGATTTAGCAGACGATGCAATCATCTCATGTGAACGCTTTCTGACAACCCTCTTCTCGCCTCTCAATCGCCTTTCAGATCGGGAGTATTCCGTGTCCATGCTTGATTGAACTTTGGGCCTTTTAGAGTGGGAACTGACCCCGGGACCACTTTTCGCGACTCTTTTGGGGAGTAATTTAGTTGCCGATGTCGCAAATCCCACCGAAAACAGCCCGAGTCAAATTGTTCCGTGCATATTGTCGCGTACTGACAGTTAAATTTATCATCTCGCCTCTCGCCTACCCATGCTTTGCACACTTCGGCTTCTTTGATTGGAAATCTTAAAATCGATATATTTACTTCGGTACCTATACTGCGTTTCGTGGATTCGATCTTACAGCCATACACTGCACACATAATATAACCATGACCATAAATAACACGTCAAATGTCCAACTGTGACTAGAGCATAGCTACACATTGTTTTGGGTGGTGGGGGGGTGGTCGGGGGGGGGGGGGGGCACCGCCGCCAGCCGCCTCGCGCGCGAGTATTTGCTCCTCGCTGACTGAATTTGACCAAGTCGAGAGCGCTCTCGTTCGCTAAGCGTCAACTTCGCTCGCCTGGACGTAGCCGTCGCAGGCCTCGCACGTGGTGCGCAACGCACACACGAACAACTCAAGGCAAATGGGGATCGCATCGTGGAAAATGCTCTACCATGTACAATACCCCGCCCGTTAACCAAGTCGTTTACAAGGGGTTCTAAGGACCGACCTCGTCTTTTATTGATACCCCTTCATGTTCCGGCTAAGTGACGAAGCGTGCTCCCTCCAGGCTGTGGTTAGGCTTTCGGTCGCGTGCGCAACGCCGGTGTCCGGGAGGCCTGGCTCAAACGACCGGCCGACGCAGTCAAATATGTTCGAAGCACATTGCTTACAGCCTAACGGTGTTCGGTCCTCCTGTGAATATATCATTGCCGCCGATGTAACCGAGACAGGATACGGCCTTAGAGGCGTTCAGGCGTAATCTCTCTGATGGTAGCTTCGCACCAACGATCGATCGATCGAGTGCATGAACCAAATGTCCGAACCTGCAGTTCCTCTCGTACTGGGCAGGATTACACCCGCAATAACGTTTGTCATCAGTAGGGTAAAACTAACCTGTCTCACGACGGTCACAACTGGTTTTTTAGCATTGTTTTTATTGCTTTTTAACCCCTGACAATTTTTTATTCATTTGACTTCGCAAATTTTTATTTGCTTGTATAGTTTTTCTAGAATAATTTTATTTGTCTTTGTTGTTGTCATTTAATTAAACTTTTAAAATAAGACTGACATTTTATTAACTGATCTAGTTTAGATAAGTTTTTAAATCAGTCTTTACCTGACGCAAGTATTTATAAAGAATGCGTCAGGAAATGAAAACTAGGTTTTTAATCTAGTTTTTCATATCTTTTTAACCTATGACAATATCTAATATATATAATGTCCGTCGATTTGGTTGCCCCGGGATTCCATTGTTGGCTATGTTTCTTTGTATTCAGTAGTGCAAATTTAGAAATCCCTTTCATGAAACATTCACGCACTCTCCACCAAACGTCTTTGTCTAGAATTAAAACACAGCTAATTTTCTACTGCTAAGGCTATGTTTCCTTTGAATCACTTGAATATTTCTATTAGAAAACTCGGTCGAAACGTTCGCGGCCCAGCCTAGACAGCTACTTCAAGTTCAAGTGCAACCTTAGGGCACTCATCGACTTTTCAATTTACACGAAATATTAATAAATACACATTCAATTTGGTACGTACATGCATTTTTAACCATTTGGAGATGTCTTTCATCGTTTCATTGCGATTTTTTGTGCCAAAACGTGATAAGAACATTTCAGACATTTCGTCTATGACAGCTGGCAAATTATGAATTTCAAGGGCTTAAAACTCAAACAGGCACTGACTACCAGGATACATTTTTTCACTATAGGGCTGTTCCAGAGTTGATGGAATGAATTAAATCAAAAGTTGCCCCCAACTTTCGCAAAGATTTTGGCCTATAGGCCTTTGGTTTGCAACGTGCACATCACCAAATCTGCATTTTACTACTTTATATTCACTAAAAACAACTAAATTCGGGTACTTTCTTGATTTTTCTACCATTTTCAATCGTCTCACGTATTTTTTATAGCAACTCAAATTACGAAAACTTGAAATGAGCATCAACGAAATGTCACCATCTGACAGCTGGCAAAATAATTAATTTCCATCTCTCACAACTCAAAGATAGCAAGCAAGTAATTAAGTAAAGATTTCATTCTGCGCCGACCGATTCAAGTTTCAATGCAATCAATTGATTATTTATTTGTGAAAAGTCGACCGAAGGTATTTAAGTCCAGCCTAGACAGCTAACCCGAGTGCAACGCGCACTCATTGACGTGACACGATACACTTTTATTTAATAAGAACGGAATGATAACAGCACATGGCCGAAATTTAGCCATTAAAAAAATTGTTAAAAACGAGTTTATATTGCAAGAAAAAAGCAACTGCTCATTCCACGAGGACATCATGGAAGTGTCAAAACAATCACACGAACAATTCTACAAGGAAAGGCGATCGAAACTTTGCACGTCCAGCCAAGACAGTTAATCCGAGTGCATCGTGCAATCATCGCCACGCCAATTTGCAGGTGATATTTATTCATACAAATTCTCAAACGTGGACATGTTTCTTCTTTCATTTGAAACAATTTTTCGTCTTTTCAATGCAATTTAAATTGAGGAAAATACAGAAAAACAATTCCGACATTTAGTCAATTGACAGATGGCTAAGAATTAATTTCTATTGCTCAAAACACAAACATGCATTATGACTCAAGAGTGCAACACACACTCATCTACATTGCAATAATTTACGCGTTATTTTTTAATAAAAACACACAAATAAGGGCATGTTCGCGTACCAACTTTCAATTGTAATCAACAGGCTTCATTTTAGCATTTTAAATCGCGAAAAACCAAAAGCAAAATTGTCTTCACGGCAGTATTTGACTGCACTGGCAAAAAATGATTTCTATTCAAAACTCAAATAAGCAGTGACCTAATGGATATACATTTGTCACTTTAGAATTTTGAAGAGTCAATGCATTGAATAAAATTATAAAAACGTCGCCAAACTCACGTAACTTGAATACCCGAGAGCAAGACAAGTAGTACTTACAGTATCTTACATAAGAAACGGAAAAATTTTCAACGCAGGATAGGGGCAGGGTAGGGGTAGGGTAGGTGCGGAGTTGGGAAGGGTAGAATTAGGGTAGAGGTAGAGGTGGGGTAGGGTGGGAGTAGTTTATCAGTTGGTTAAAAGCAGCGTATTGGTCGTGAAGGGGTAGTGTAGAAGTAGGTATGAGTAGTTCGGAAGCTTAGAGGTAGTGTAAGGGGAGGGGAAATTTTCCTTTAAGCATAAAGTTTGTCTTATGGGCACAGGGTTTGTCTTTTGAGTTAAGGGTTTACCTCATGGGCTTATTTTTGCCTTACGGGCATAGGGTTTCCTTTTAAGAGTAAGGTTTTTCTTTATTGGCATAGGGTTTTGCTGATGAACGTAGTGTTTTGCCTTTTGGGCACATTTTTGCCTGATAAACATAGGGTTATGCCTTATGGGTATCAGGTTTTCCTTATGGGCATAAGGTGTGTATTATGGGAAAAGAGGCTGTCTCATGGAAAAAAGTATTATCAATAAAGGTAAAAGGCGTAAACACATAGTGCCGGAGGCACGGGGCTCCGCTGCTAAATGACTATTCGATATTTGTACGAATGCAGTTGAAAAAACCGTAATTTCTATATTATATCTTTATCAGGATTCAAACAGCGAACAAGAATACTATTTGAGGTGCTACAATTATTCAACGGATGTGGTTCAAAAGCTGCTACTCAAAACCAACAAATTTTTTAATCTTCATTTTCTGTTAAATTATTACTCTTTACTGATGATGATAGAAATGACCTACCATTAAGTTGTTTCATGTTAATGCGAGTCTAATATATCGAATAGCCTCAAAAACAGTTTTATTTGCAAATTTCTAAAGTATACATTGACAAAATAGATGTCGAAATGTTTGCCTGCATTTAAAATGGAGGCATGGGGTGCATCTTGACGAGGGCTTAACTAAGAGATTTAGTCACTTTACCACGGTCAGAAGCTAGATCGCCTTAATGTCTTAAGGGAATCAGCAAAGAGGATGAAAAATTTGGACAAAGTAATAAACGAAAATGTAAAAGGCAAAGAAAACATTGTACCTAATGCCCAAGGTCCATCAGTCTAACCCTTATACTGCGCCCAAAAGGCGAACCACACTCCCATATAGGGCGAACTATACGCCCATTTGGCAAACCATACGCGAACTATACGCCCAAAGGGCAAACTATACGCCCATAGGGCAAACTATACACCCATAGGGTGAACTATACACCCATAGGGTGAACTATACACCCAAAGGGTGAACTATACACCCATAGGGTGAACTATACACCCAAAGGGTGAACTATACGCCCATAGGGCAAACTATACACCCATAGGGTGAACTATACGCCCATAGGGCAAACTATACACCCATAGGGTGAACTATACGCCCATAGGGCAAACTATACACCCATAAGGTGAACTATACACCCATAGGGTGAACTATACGCCCATAGGGCAAACTATACACCCATAGGGTGAACTATACACCCATAGGGTGAACTATACACCCATAGGGTGAACTATACACCCAAAGGGTGAACTATACGCCCATAGGGCAAACTATACACCTATAGGGTGAACTATACGCCCATAGGGCAAACTATACACCCATAGGGTGAACTATACGCCCATAGGGCAAACTATACACCCATAGGGTGAACTATAAGCCCATAGGGCAAACTATACACCCATAGGGTGAACTATACGCCCATAGAGCAAACTATACACCCATAGGGTGAACTATACACCCATAGGGTGAACTATACGCCCATAGGGAAAATTATGCGCCCTTAGGGTGAACAATACGCCCATAGGGCGAACCATACGCCCATAGGGCGAACTATACGCCCATAGGGCGAACAATACGCCCATAGGGCGAACCATACGCCCGTAGGTCGAACCATAATCCCAAAGGGCGAACTATAAGCCCATAGCGTACTATACTAGCAAACTATACAATTGGCGAACATTCTTCCGTATTGCGAAAATTAGGTCTATAAACTTTTTGTTCGCCCTATGAGCGTATTTTTGTCCCTATGGGCGGATAATTCGTCCTATGGGCGTGTGGTTCGCCCAATGGTCGTATAGTTCACCCTATAGGCGTATAGTTCACCCTATGGGCGTATAGTTCTCCCTATGGACGTATAGTTCACCCTATGGCTGTATGGTGTTCCCTATGGGCGTATAGCTCGCCTAATGGGCGTATAGTTCGCCCCATGGGCGTATTGTTCGCCCTATGGGCGTATAGTTCACCCTATGGGCGTATAGTTTGCCCTATGGGCGTATAGTTTGCCCTATGGGTGTATAGCTCGCCCTATCGGCGTATAGTGCGCCCTTTGGGCGTATAGCTCGCCCTTTGGGCGTATAGCTGGCCCTATGGGTGTAAAGTTTACCCTACGGGTGTATAGTTCGCCCAATGGGCGTATTGTTCGCCCTATGGGTGTATAGTTCGCCCTAAGGGCGTATGGTCCACCAAATGTTATATGCATCAATTGCATAAATCTTCTATGCATAAAGGGAAAAATTCACTTACACTCCACCACGCGTCTTTGTCTAGAATTTAAACACAGCTTATTTTATACACAGCAGAGGTTTTTTTTCCCATGGAATCAATTGAACAGTTCTATTTGAAAACTTGGTCGAAACTTTGGGAACCCAGTCTAGACAGCTACTTCAACTGCTACGTGCATATTTAGCCATAATGGCGTATGGTTCACCCAAAGTTCTATAGGTTTTATTCACGCCTTTTGAACAAAGGTTTTGCATAATTGGCCCTTTTCTGCATTATGGACGTACTTTTGCCCTATGGACATAGGCATTTTCTTATGGGCATAGGGTTTGCCTTAAGGGTTAAGGGGCAGCCTTATGAGCTTAAAAAAATTAAATAAAAAAAAAATTTAATTATAAGTAAAAGGCGTAACCACATAGTGACGGAGGCACGGGCTCCGCTGCTAGTTTTATCAAACTGATCAATAGAGTTGTCTATATTTTGTTTATTAGTTGATACATGTTTTGTCATCTGTCTCTTTATTTTAAACATCTGACCGGCGCAAATAGCCCAGCTGCTGACGCCTCGTTAAACCCACATAATCAATAATAAATCAATCCAACTGTGACTAGAGCATAACTATACACGTTGTTTTGTTGTGCTCTGCCGCTCTGATATTATTGTTCTTTACTGCTTTAAGAACTAAACTTGTCTACTACTAGAAACCAATAGTAAGCTAGACTAGTGCGTCAACAAAGTAAATGTAATTATATCACCAAATATTAGCCTCTTTCCAAGACGCAAAGCAAGCCAGAACAGAACGGAAACTGATCTATTGCCATTATTTCTTAAATCTTTACGAAATACCCCTATAAAAGAGAAATATTCGAAGGAACAAGAGTTCATGCACGGTAAATTAATTACTTGGTTAGGATAAATCAGGAGTTTGACACCCAAACGCACGTGTATGCAATAGCACATGGGCCATTCAAGCATGTACGGCTCGGCTCGGCCAGCGATCTGCTCACCAGCTGACGTCACGCGGCGGCTGGGTGGAGGGGGCACCACTCGCAACATTATCTTGTCATGCATACCTTGTCAAGACAACTATACTTATACACTCTGCTTATACCATGCTACGCCGTCGCCACCACTGCTGCAAGTTGAGTGTGTCACAACTTCCGGCACATGGTGATAATAATGGCATATAATTGAGGGATTCTGATAGTGAAACCATTTTTCCCACCATGAATATGAATTGCTATCACAGCTGGATTTTCCATGCATGCCGTGTGAAACATTTCGAAACAATTTTGGACATTGACAAAACAGAGGAAGCAGAAAAATTCGAGACGTCCATGAAAAAGCGCAACAAAAGCCATGCGGCAATTTTAAGACAGTAGGAAGTCACATGCGCAACTTTTCTGTCATTGAAGACGGTTAGTTTATTGAAAATGGTCAGTGGAGGCTTTCTGGTAGATTTTCCGATGGACAGGTGCGTGAACATGCATGCAGAACACGAGGACTCACCCAGCACCTTGTCCTGCGGGCCCGCTACGCACGCAGCCAGCAACAGTCCCAACTTGCTCCACAGAAACAACATCGTCGACTGCCGCCATAGCCGGATGCTGGCCCGCCGTGTTCCTTCCTTTTGTCGCCGAGCAGCGCTTGCATATTAATTAGACACTAGGCTAAGAATAGGCCAACACAAACACGTCATGCTAATACCGTGGGCGTGAAATTGGCAAGAGTTGATTCAGTATAAAAACAGCATAGCTACGGTAGGCGCCACACATGTGTTTAGATCGTTTGAATTGTGGGTGTGCGTGTGCGTGTAATTTTTAATGTTATGACCGATTTAAAAGTGTGATTTCAATATGTAAAACTGATCTATTTTAGTTTTTCATTACTGACTGTCATATTACTGACTTAAATAAACTCTTTGATTATTATGATTATGTGTGAATGTATTTGTGTGCATGCGTGCACGTATTTGTGACTTGTGTCAATGTATTATAATGCCCATGGATGAATAATGACCCCCCCTCCCCACCCCAACGCCGGCTGGTCGTAACACCTAAGAGATCCGCAAACCGACCAACTTCCTACGCCGCCAAACCAGTTATGCTGTTATCTCATCTGTGCATGCATTGTCACGCGGGAGTCTGCCTCCGGATCTCGAGCCGTATCGGCGAAGCAACTATAGCCGAATCGAGAAAGTTTGCGTGCCCGGCGGTATATCAAGCTGAATTTTTTACCACGTGCTCAGAACACCCCAGGAAAAATTACGGTGAAATACCACCCGGAACCGCCCCCCGGAACACCCCTTAAAAAATTGACAAAGTCAAAAAATGACAAAAATGTTAAAAAAATGTTTTATTTAAAAACGATCATTTAAAGTAAATCTTAGATTTCAAAATATCATTCAGGTGTGTGTTAGCATATGCTTAACAAGAATCAGTAGCAAAACATGCAACTTTTAATCATTGAATAGTCAATACTTGCAAAAAATAGACCAAAAATCGCTCGAAAATAATTACATGGCAGGACACTTGTTCGTAAAAATCCAATTTTCGTGTCCATACATTAATAAATGTACCAATGGATAGCTGTGTTCATTGGGTAAAAGGAAAAAAATATAAACCACACAAAACGTAAATTTCACAGCAGAGTTTTTTCAAATGAAGCAAAGCGCGTAGCGTAAATTACGTTTCCCGCCGTTATGTTCCACGGGTTAAATCATTGTTAAACCATGGATAACTAAGTTCAACTGCATAAATCGATATAAATATCGACATATATTGTCATAATACAACATAAATGTTACTCAAAGGGGAAAAAACCACCCCAAAAACTACCCCTATTTTTGTGATTTTTTTTTTGCTACCAATATTGGGGTTTTTTCTTCCACCGTAATTTGGGGTGTTGATTATTAGGCATTACTCAACCAGATCATGTATTCGATCCAAAACGCACCCCTATTTTACAACTCCATAAAAAAATCAATTGTAATTAGTTTTAGAGATACAAGGCTAATCGTGATGGTAAATTAATATTTAAAGTGCATAGATTATACGCTATGGAAATATGTAGATGCACCAACAAGAAGTAAGAACACAACTCAATATATCATTTGCACCCCCTTACTGATTCACACAGCTTACAATTATTTTAGTTCGGAGTTGCTTTAAATTAGGTTGTTGTCCCTAGAAAAAAACCAGAGAAACAAGGTTCCACCAAATAATAAGAAAGAACGTCCTTATTCTATGGTTCCACTCAGCAAAATCGAATAGGCTGTTAGCGGAAAGAAAATCAACTGAAGACTAATTGCAGTTTTTAGAAGCAGTCGGACTCATATCACCCCTATAAAGTAAAAGGTTGGACTGGTTGCCGGTTGGAAGACGTTAGAACATGTGTGTCGCTCTGCTTGCCAATAACTTAAACTCACATACTATATGATTGTTACCTATACAAAAATAAGTTAAACGCAGTTTACTAATTGAAGTCCTTTTCAAATCAACGTCGCATAAGATGTTGATGCATGCAGTGCACTAGTAAAGGCATCCACGCGCAGCAAAAGTCTGGATATTGAGAGTCGCTGTTCACAATTTAAGACTGCCTAACACTGCCTAACAGTGTAAGGCCTTACACTAAAATGACTTTTAAATATACACACATTTAAACATTTAAGTCCCACATCCTCTGTGTCAATTGGTTTCTTCAGGCACTTTATAATTTTAGAGTTGCAATTAGAGTAGATTTTTAGAGTTGATTTTAGAGTTTGCTAAAAGGGCGCTGTGAAATTGTGAAGCTGAGAAGAACTCTAGCTAGTCTAGCTTTCATATTCATCATTAAATCCATTAAAATAAGATTATTATTTTGAAAGTGCTTGCATTATTTTTGCTTCCGTAGCAAGCGGAAATAGTAACCAAAACAAAACATTCAAAACTTACATTGAATCTCTTATTCTCGATTGGGAATGGCCGAGGCCCGGGGAGTGATTGCAGCCCGGGCCAGTCCGCGTCTGTGTGGGTCCAATAAGTCCTTTGCGAATAAAACAAAAGTTGGAGAGATTAATTCTTTGCTTACACACTTAGATCTTCCCAGTACTTTTTGACTGCGATTTGCACTTTTTCTTGCGATATAATTGAAGGAAGAACGGAAGAGAGAAAAAAACATTTGTGTTTGGTTATAAATCAGCCTTATCGGCTGATGCGATACACTATTCACTCCCATCAACTCCTACATGATTAAATTTCGAACATAATTCATCGTGAAAAACGTCTCGTTAGATTTTCAACTGTATAGAATAAAATCTGAATAAACCTTGCAGCCATGAAAGCATTCACGAGAACAAAACTGAAACAATCTGCAGCTGCAGCAGTTTACCAAAAGCAAATTTAAATAAGGCTTGATTTCATCGGTGGTCAAAATTATATTTTCTTCTTTACCGGCAAGTTACTATACACAACTCCCTGGCTTCTAAATTCAAATTCCAGGCTTCTAGCCATCCAAAGCATGCAGTTGCAATCATGAAGATCTTGCGTGCGTGCAGGCCCCTTCTTGCAACGATCCACTTCTTGTAGCGCGCAGTGCTCCTTGTTTATTGTGCGCCGAAGTGCTCAATGGACACTCATCCCTACCAATTAAATTATTTCATCATGAAAATGGTAAAAATTTAAAATCCATCTATAAACTGGTTCAGCAGCCTGCAAAAATATTTATAGAAAAAGACAGGATCAGGTGGATGCTTATACAAAATTCCTAATTTAGTGCCAATTACATGGCAATTAAGGGTGTTTTATGGACACATTTCTTGTGTTACAAGAAGGTATGAACATAGTAACCTAACCTTGCTCGAAGGTATTCCAACACAAAATTTCTGAAAATGAAACTGTATGCATAGGGACACTTAGTTACCTACCTTCTTTCAAGCTTGGTCGCCAGATTAATAAAGTTTTGGAGTTGTTATTAAGGGGTTCGTTTTGGATAGAATGCATGATCTGGTTGAGTAATGCCAAATAATCAACACCCAAAATTACGGAGGAAGAAAAAAACCCAATATTGGTAGCAAAAAAAAACGCAAAAATAGGGGTAGATTTTGGGGTGGTTTTTCCCCTTTGAGTAACATTTATGTTGTATTATGACAATATATGTGGATATTAATATCGATTTATGCAGTTGAACTTAGTTATCCATAGTTTAATAATGATTTAACCCGTGGAACATAACGGCGGGAAAAGTATTTTACTCTACGTGCTTTGCTTCTTTTGAAAAAACTCTGCTATGAAATTTACGTTTTGAGTGGTTTATATTTTTTTCCTGTTACCTAATGAACACAGCTATCCATTGGTACATTTATTATTGTACGGACACGAAAATTGGATTTTTACGCATAAGTGTCCTGCCATGTAATTATTTTCGAGCGATTTTTGGTCTATTTTTTGCAAGTATTGACTGTCCAATGATTTAAAGTTGCTTGTTTTGCTACTGATTCTTGATTAGCATATGCTAACACACACCTGAGTGATATTTTGAAATCTAAGATTACTTTAAATGATCGTTTTTAAATAAAATATTTTAATAACATTTTTGTCATTTTTTTAAGGGGTGTTCCGGGTGGTATTTCACAGTAATTATTCCTGGGGTGTTCTGAGCACGTGGTCAAAAATTCAGCTTTATATACTGCCGTACACGCAAACTTTCTTATTTGACGTCTTTTGGCTCTGTTTATCCTCGCCTACCTGTGCCTGCATTGTCACACTGAAATCTGTCTTTTATAGTCCTCGAGCCGCAAGCGTACGGTGGTCGAGGACTTAGCGCTCTCTGCGAGCGGATGACGATTGAAATCTATGGTGGAAACCTAGCATTCTGTGAGAATGCAGTGTGCTAAAGATTCTGAATCCAGTTTCATCACTGGAAAAAGATATTTAAAAGGAAAAAGCTAAGAGACGAGTTTTTTTAAATATGCGATAAGCATATTATTATTACACTTCATATTATGTTTTCAAATATTTGAATTTTTATTGATCCTTACCTACAGTCAGAACTTGTGAGTACCTAACTAAAATATTGGAAGAAACCACAGATAACTGTGCATGATTATCTGCGCTTTGTTGTTTTTTCCCCCAACGAATGATTTAAAAATAAAATTTATAGATTTGTCAATAAACAAATTTTTATATCCATCGCAAACATTTAAATCAAACATTTATAGCCAGTAAGCGCCTGGATTTGACAGATTGTGTAATGTTGCAGCGAATGCCAAATGCATTTTCAATACTGCTTCGGGCCCTGCTCAATCGTAGTATAAACACTTTCCCAGTCAATGGGAGGACGGAATTGTTCCTCCAGGGAATGCGTCATGTTCGATTGCAGTGGAAAGGCTTCGGCACCACCAAAAAAAGTAGTGTAACAGGTCGATTGTTCCAGGCAGAGTAGTTTCTTGTTGTCTTGCATCGACCGACCGAACCATTACTCATTGAAGATTCCAGAATCGCCCTGGGAACCTAATCTCACATGCCAATTCTATTCAATCTAAGGATCTTAGCAAACGTGAAAATTCTTGGATAAGTGTAAATTACGTACACACCTGTAAATTTTAATTGAATTCATTTTATGCACCAATATTCACCAAAGTAAAGCGGTAGTTTTGATCACAATGTGGCCATCAAAACAATTTTGTACGATTTTTTGTATAGCTGAAAAATATTCCCTTACATTTCCGTATTATTCCTGGTGGTTTGTTTTGGTTCGGAGACAAAATAACTTGCCGGTGGCACCATTCAATTAGAGGGTGAACCACACTTACACCCAAACTAGTTACAATTTCACTCACCCTCTTGTAGGATTTTTCACCAGCCGAGATAGAAACACATTGAAACTCAATATAACAAGTTATTAAATATTGTTCCAATTCATTGATATTACAAGACAATTGAATGATTTCAGCTATAAGCTGAACTTACTCACAATCTTGAACTATGCACTGTAACGATATGGCCTTCTAAAAGCTCTCGATTTTCTCTGTTTGTCGTTGGTTTCCTTTAAGGAAACCTTTCCTTCCGAGGTTTTGTGCTTGATTGGTTTCACGTGTGCATTATGTAACAGTGTAAAAATAACAATTGTGATTGTTGTCGAGGTTATCATAGAGGCTTACGAAAACCCACTCGACCGAGCGATCTGTCACGTGGTCAGAGCCAGTCGGAGCTCTCCGAGCTGCAGACGTTTTCGAACGCAAACTTGACAGTCGATTGCGAAAATTGAGCAGGGTGATTGCAGGTTATGTTGGCCTGATTCAGATTTTAGAAGTATAGTAGCAATGTCATCTCTTTATTTACTAGAATGTCGTATGAAATTGAGTAATTTATCTTAACTGGCTCATCTTTGGTGATTAGTGTTCAGTAATCAATGTTCGCGTTACAATATTGGTAAAGAAAAAACGACAATTCAAATTACCCGCCTGTTCGTAAAAACAAAACTCGCGCCCCAGCCAGAAAGATAGTACGCGAGTAGAGCGCTCTGATCGCTCCAGACTAGGTTTTCGGAAGCAAAAGAGCGTTGATCGGATCACTCCGAGCTGGTTTCCGAACGCTGGAGAGCGGTCGGAGTAGGTTTTCGTAAGCCTCTCATGTGTACATGATATTATCATATGAGAAACATAATCATGTGAGATACAATAGCTGAACCGGTTATTGGAGAGCACGAAAAATAACACTGCCAACATAACAAAAACTCCCAACAATCCAAAAAAGGAAGTTCCGAGTTCAAGGCATCTCAAACAAACACAAGTTGAATTGAAGTTTTGCATTGCTCCCTCGACTCGTTCGGCTCCAATAATCTGGCCGGTAACAGGTGGTTTGCTACTGGTTGCACCGGGTGTCGGGCGACAGGTGGTTTGCTACTGGTTGCACCAAAAGAACGCCGAGGAGAACTGCGCTAGCACCACTACGTACATCAGCGTATTCGCAGAGAAATCAACAAACAGGTCCGTGCCGAGCGGTTTCCCGGTGGACGTCTCATAGCGCACGTGCAGCTCGTTGCTCTGCGCAGCCAGCCTCGCCAGGTCGCGCGCAGTCGGTCCCTGCGCCTGCGCGCCTGCCAGCCGGTGCAACAAATTTGAGCACCGCGCAGCCGCGGACTCTGCGGCTGCGCAATGTGAAGACAGCGCCACGAGCTGCGCACAGTAGAGTGCGCAGATGTACAAATTGGGAAATATCAACCTGGTGGAAAATTTTGCGTTACTTTTTGAAGGATGCGTTCTGTTTTAATATAAATTCATTAAACTCGGATAACTTCGTGGCTTTGGGAGCTTTGCGCTGTGGCTTTCTGAAGTCTGAGCTACAAATGTTGAACGCAGCGCAACGGAACGCAACGCAACTGATCGCAACGCAGAACAAAAGATTCATAACCAATATATAAGTCTGAATGTTAATTGTTGATTAGTCTTTAAGTCTGAATATGAAATATTAGTGTAGGTAATTGTATACCTATATCAAAAAATGTACTGTCATCACTAGAAAAATTTAGCGTTAGTAATTTAGTTAAATAAATCTAAGCCAAAAATTTAAGTTTAACCTGCCTACGCAACAGGCAGTAAACGAAGCTTTAGACGTGTGAAACTCCAAATTTGACAGCCAAATCTTAGCGCAATTTCAACACTTCAATTAGTTTAATTAATGTTACGAAAACAAAAAAAAATCTTGCAACTAACGGACCACGTTCAAAATTCAAATTCAGAGTCAATAATGAATTGTGTTGAACCGCTTTTCTAATGGGAATACAAAGGTTGCAATCACTTATTGACAAAAGAAATGGAAATTTCGAATGTGGTCCATTGGAATGCAATAGTGTGTGCTACCGACCAAAATAAGCTTAAATTTTTCCCAGCGAGGAAGATGGCGTTGAATTTGGATAGGCGGATAATGTCGTAGACTAAGTAGAAGGTGGCCATCACGACCTCCAACAGCGCATGCATCACCTGCAACCGGCGAAGTCATAGACATTCTGTAGAACTCTTGTAAGCTCAACTAAAAAAAGTTTACCTATATTTCATAATAATAATAATAATTGAAGAGCGTAACGAGCGATACGAGTACATAACACGTGTTAACTTATGTATAAATTTTGTGATATTCTTTATTTCTTATTTTATAAAATGTTCATATAAAATTATTATCTAGCAAGTAAACCGACCTGCAGCGTGGTCTGTCGGCCGAACACAACATTAGTCTGATCGATAAGGTCGGTAAGTAACGCGTATTTCCGTTGCAACATTTTCCCGCCAAGCGGCGCCACTTGGACTGCACAGACAAAACATCAGCGTACCAGGATGGATTCTAGAGATACTTGCAAAGCCGCAGAGGGTCCAGGCTCACTGGAAGCCTCCGAGTTGCAATTTGTTACTCAGATAATGAGTATTTTGGAAGGCAAAGTACATTTTGGTAAAATATCGTGAAAACAAATCTTTGATCAGAAAAAAAACAGATAGGAGGCGAATGTGTGATTACTGATAAGAATCATGCATCATTTCTTTGACAAGTAAAAGGCCGCCAGTTGTAGATGGAGACAGACAGGAAAATTTGATAAAAATAAACAATTAATTATGTTGGTTCACAAATTGATGGTGGAGATAACAATGGTTGCCATCGCGACTTACCGCGCGCCGCCACCAATTTCTCCAGCTCGCCTTCGAAGCGCTGCCAAAGCTTCGCAGCGAGCAGTGCGTACGCGCAGAACTCCACGGTGACCGCCGCGTTCAGCACGAAGGCGCAGGCGCGCGCCAGCTGCACGACAGCGAGGTCTAGCGGCGGTAATGTAAACCACACGACTAGTTCAGGAGGCAATTTGTTGAAAAATTCCGCTTCGGCGCAGTAAAGGTGCAGCGGCAACAGCGCAGCCACTACGCAAAGCAACGCGGCGAGCGGACGGCGCATGCGTGGCAGGCGGTATTTGAACAGGGTTGCCGCTTCTTCGGCATTGCGCTGTCAAATGGGACAAGCAGGGAAAATAATGAAAAATATGAAAGGGAGAAAAATTACGTCAGATACCTACTGTACTTACCTACTGCTAGTGTGAAAAAAATCTGCAAATTAATTAAGGAATTAGGGAAATCACAACCCGAATGGCTTAATACCTGGCTTTGGCGAGTGGGAATCATGGTCACTTTGATTGAATTTTGATTGAAAGGAATGGGTGTATCGGCTCCATGGGCAAGTCATTGTTGCTAGTAAGCTTCGGGGGGCTCTGCCCTCAAGACATCAAAGGTTTTTAGTTACCCAGCGTGGAGAGCTGCCGGCGTCCAATTCACGAGCAACTACCCAGCGTTAATTTAAAATACGAAATTTCCTTATTAAATGTTTAAAAAGTCGTCCACTTTGACAAATGTCAAACAAAGACGTTGTTTAAAAATGTTCGATCTGTTCGAACCTAAAGCTTTGTGACACGCGATGTAACAATTTATTTTCGAAATCCGATAGCCGTGTCTTTTGCGATTGGCTGAATAAAAAACCTACAGTGCCTCCTTTTGTTCCGACGATGATTCCGCGCAATTAATAGGAGCAACAGGCTGCAACGAAGTGAATGCAGGCTGTTTTAAGCGGGTTGTTTTAACGAGTTGAAACATGTTTTAACTTTCTTTCGCCATCTGCTCGTGCCCCGGGCACTGATCTCACTGACATGGATTGAGCCAACGTCAAATAAAGTTAAGTAAGATTTTCGCCATCTTGGTCACCCGAAATACGGCGGCATGCAGATTCGGCAGGTGGCTGATTCCTCCTGTTCGTTCATTAAGTCATGCACGTTGGCATGCATAGTGTAATTTTCCTGTAACACGAGTACCTAGTTCACAAAATTTGACAGCTAAGATGTTAGTCATGATGTTAATATGTTAGACACAATATATTTATCAACACAGGTCTGCTCAGGCCGTGGTTCCAGTCAGAATAATTCAAGAAAGACTCTACTAATTACACAAACACCAACTCAATATAAATATATCGATTAAAATTGTAGACAAAGCTCGCGAAATCAAAACGAAATAGCATTGGTTTGATACGAACAGACAGCTTCTTGGGACAATCAAGATGGCGGCCAGCACCGCCATATGGAATCAAAGTCTCACCAAACGAAGCGCCATTCATGTTTTAGAGATCAGCGGCCCCAGATTGCACTCGTGTTGATTGTGCCGCGACCTCGCGGGTCGAGCTGCATCGGCGACTCACCAGCAGCGCTTCGATCGCCGAGCGACGCGACGGCGCAAGCGCGCTGCCCAGCGCCAAGATGGCGACGCTCACCTCCCAGCAACTGCGCAATTGGAACGCAATGCCGAGGATCACGCCCATTTTCGAGAAACGCGCGAACCATATTGTCGTGACGTAGAACGCGAAAAGCGTCGAGAAGGCTGCGAGCAGAAGTGCCGAGTAGGCCGTGGCGGGCCGCGATCGGCGCAGGCGCAGTGTGGCCGCGTCGCGCAGCGCGAAGGGGGCGGTGCCCAGCAGACGGGACAGCGCCAGCGCCCGGCGCGATGCAGTGCGCAGGCGCGACTCTGGATGTCCGGCAGGCGCGCTGGGTTCAGAGTAACAGGGTTTTCTTCAAAAACATAATTTTTTCTTCGGCTAAGGTATATTTATATAAATATATATTCGTGGCGATTCTGGTCTCGAGTTCAGTGCCCCTTTCTAGGAATCGTGATGATATATTGAAAGATTATTGATTTATTATAATTGAAGAGCGTAACGAGCGTTGCGAGTGACGCGAAATCTTCAATTACACGTAACTGCTAAAATATTTTTTTTTTTGTTTTTTCGCGCTCTACAGGCCAAACGCCAAAACGAATTTTGATGAAAATTTATGAAAGCCTTCGGTTTCTCTGAACGTTTTTGAAAGCAATTCGGTCAAGTAAATTTTATGTTATAAATTTTTTCTCGAAATTTTCCAGTTTTTCCAAAACACGTTTCCAAAACACAGGCCAAGAATCTGAAAATAATTTGACGGAACTTTCTAGATATTTTGACCCTCACGATTCAATGTCGGTGTACTAATTTCATTTTTGTTTATTTAGCACTTTTCTTGAAAATGGCGCTTTTATGTCACTTTTTAAGCGTTTCTGCAGTTTCTTGGAACCAAAACAACTTTATCTTCAACCGATTTGAACTAAATTTTCTGTGTGCATTATAAATGGCAAAAAAAGACACTGTGCTTATTTCAATCAAATCAATTGAATAGTTTTTCTTGAAATCAAATTTTACGTTTTGAAATATTCAAATAATTTCAGATGACTCGATCCACCCAAACCTGTCGGTATCGGCACCAATAGTGGGTGATGAGTGGTTTCGGGTGCCGCACTCACAGATCGGACAGGGCTTACACCATAGAGTAAGTAATGCTACCTAGAGACACGGAAGGATAGGGAATCCGTCTGCCAGCCAAAAAGGGTGTTACCATGCAATGATGCCAGGTGGCGCTATTGTCGCAGCGCCAATCGTAAGTAGTATCATTGCAAGGAACTATTTCGAACAAAATTATCGACTCGCCTTAGGGCAAAAAAAATATTGGCCCACAGGTAACAATTAGGAAGGTCGGCTTTGCGAGAAGGGTTTGAAAAGCTTGCAAATTCCGATCTTTATCAATGAACATGCTGGTCCGTCTGAAACGGCTGAGAGTCAATACACGTATTGACAGAAATCTCGAATATCATGATCTTGCAGAAAACATGCACACCACCCAGTATGAATCACTCTCTGCCCAGTAATGATGATCGAATTATGTTGATGATTGATAAAATTTAAAAACATTTCAATATGCGGGGTTTTGGAATTTCTTTGAATTATCCAGCAATACGTTGCATGTGATTACGCGATCTTAAGGTATTTGTTTTTGTATTTATTTTCTGAATATAGCTATTGATAGTCAAGGCAATCTACGATTTGACCTGGACATGACTCATGTGAAGCTAATTTTTTCAGGATATGTTAATTTGACCCTCCTGAACATTGGCCAGAAAGTCGCGCGAAATCGGGTCGGTGCGTCCCTTCGTTTCCCCTTGTTCAGGCGTAGTTTTTCATATAATCGTGATTATTGAGGTCGCCATGGGAGGTATTAAAAAAGTTACAGCGGCAATGTTGTAGCTGACTCAATACGCATCTGATGATATCACGAACGGAAACGAACTTTCCGAAGAATTTCCATAATATATCACCAAAGAATTGTTCACACCTGAACCAGAAGGACTGCTGATATTATTAAACTATTATTTGTAATCAAACTGTAACTTAATCCGGGAATTCCGATCGATTAAACACAAATAACACGATTTCACGGAAATGGTACCCAGCGTCCAGCGAGATCGCAAATATCTTGGTCACCACTGATTTAAATTCAAACTTTTTTGATTACTTTTTTGAGATAAATTTACTTACACACAATCTCACCCCTTCTAAGATAAGCTAGAGAAACAATAAAAACCTGTTAAAAATGCTGTTAATTTGCACCCCCGAAACGCTTTTTCCTTTCAATTGCAAATTTAATAACGTAATTTGATGACGAAAAGTTCGATGTAGCTGACCATGTGTGTGTTGCAACAATTTTAAGTGTTCAGGATGATGTTTATAACTTACTGTTCCTATATAAGTCCTATATAAAATATTGATCTTATAATTGGACTTTTTT
The DNA here is from genome assembly GCA_921293315.2 of Nemurella pictetii. NCBI lineage: Eukaryota > Metazoa > Arthropoda > Insecta > Plecoptera > Nemouridae > Nemurella > Nemurella pictetii. The sequence goes on along the minus strand of OV121118.1, from coordinate 4,713,127 downwards.
AATGTATACAAAAATCAACGTATAAATTTGGAAAATGAGGATTAACTTGTAAATACACCATGAACGCAAGAATTCTCCATCCACCAATGTCTTCTGTATCTGAAGTTTGGTTGCCGTCAAAAGTATTTGATACCATCTCATTGATGGATGCAATATCAGAGAGAGAGAGAGAGAGAGAGAGAGAGAGAGGGAGAGAGAGAGGGGTTGTTCGTCCCTTCTTACTTGTGAGAGATAAGAGGCCATCTGGAATTTGTATGCGTTAAATAGTTCGCGAGTCCCAATGAGAAAAACGAAAACCTACATCAAATTGATGATTTGATGATTCCGCTTTACGATTGATTTGTGGCGTTGAAGTGCGCGTCATGCAACTATAGTCTGTTTTTAATCTGTTAAAGACAAGAGACAATTAGGAAACTTGTAACTCCAACAAATATATATATATATATATTTATATATATATAATAGTGTCGATAATCTGCATAATTGCGCGTGGAATTAATTTTTCTTCGAGCGTTGGTTATGAGCTCAACATTTATCGCAGCATTGTCCCAGCTAGCCATTCATTATTACTGACATCCGTCAATCTCAAAGTGCAACTGGGGAATTCTAGACTTTGTATAGGAAAGGATAGGAGGAGTGCTTCTCTGGTGTTTCCAAGCAGATACCCGGGGCGATCCGATGGTGAGGTATGCCCCGGCAATCGGCATGCCTGCTATTCGATGTATATTTTTACTTCAGAGATGATTCATTCTCTGGTGTCTCAAAACCTCCACCCCGATGCGTTGCGGTGGTGAGTTCCTTTTTCTGATCCGCCGAGATCGATTAAATCAGAGTTAAAAATTTTCATGTGAGAACTTGATCATCTTACAAATTTCATTTTGCGTTCCTAATGAAATGCATTTATCATAGTTAAAAAATGGACTTGACCAATATGAGGAGTTTTTTATGTATCTATGTGAATTGGAAGTAAGCGAAGCTACAGATAATACACGGATTAGTTTCTGTGTAAAAAACTGCAAGAGTTTTGTACGAGCAAATGCAATATACCTCGGACCATCAAACTCGATGCTCGGATCGACGAAGAGGATTCACGAGAGATTTTGTCAAACAAATGGTTTGCGAGTTATTTCCAAACAATTCAAAAATAGACAACCCTTCTCTGACTACCTGGTCAACTTGAGCCCTTCTTACAGCAAGTTTCCTGGTGCCTCAGGCGCGTCGGTCAAGAAGTCCAGACATTTCAGAATCGTTCGTTTCGAAGCAGCGCCATCTGCTAGCATTGCAAATCGGAGCTGGCAGGAAGTTTAACACACACTTCGTGTCTCTAGGTAGCATTACTTACTCTATGCTTACACCTTCAGATACCTCCAACAATCGTTCTGATCGTGCTGTTGAGCTTTCTCTACCCGGGGGTATGGTGGACAGGAGTTCTGCCTCTTACCCACGCATCCCAGGGTCCATCACCGACCTCGCTATCGCTTTTTTAGTTTGTTTGTAAATTTCCTATCGAAATAGCTACCTACCATGCTACGAACCCCCCCTAGGAACATAATGCCCGGCAGGGTTCTTCACCCCCAACCCTCTTGAAAGCTCTTCAAAGCCGCTCTCCCAGGCACAAATCAATGAAAAAAGCCACACTCTTGTTGCCGAATTTCTAACAACCAACAGGCAGGACTTTTCGCAACGCTGACTTTCTTACACAATACCTGCCACGAATGTGTCACAACGCTCTGACAAGGTCCCACCACGGGTGGACGTAGGAAGTCACTTATCCCGTGAAGGAGCCATTGAAAGCCTGCGTCTCCACGGCGCCTCGATCCCCTCACAAACATTTACAAGTAGCTCACGCCATTGCAAAGGCGCGCTCCCCAGGATTCCACACATGATCCAAACGTCACCAGCTCCTGAGCTGGAAAGCACACTATCCATAAACATGTCAGCCTCTCCTAGGCAAATTAAATATCAGGTGCAAGCGATCGCAGCCTTCCATGGTTCGGCGCTCCCCACGAAAACCAACTTTCGTCCTCCAAGAAATATCCCCCCTATAACCCCCTACGCCTGCGCTTCCTAGCACGCCAGTCCTCACAAATATTGAAGACCATGAAGAACAATCAGAAGTTTTAGAAGATATTTAAAAACTGAGAAGACATAAGAACATACAGAAGAAAATGCAACGACCCCGCCACCTCATCAAGGACTTTCTTAAGGAAACAAACTGCAAAAACCTAGAGACTTTCCAACAATACCTCAAAGATAACTAAAGCTAAAAACGCAAGTTGTTTCCCAACATCTCTGGCGAGGATCTAGACAAATATCCCGGAGGAGTTCGACAAAATGAGCGGACTTTTTTGTACATAAGATGGAACTATTTCAGTCAACGGTTGTCGGGGTTTTGCGAGAAACCGAGCTAGTGCTTTAGTCGGTGTTGTAATCGCCGTCGTTTCTTTTTAACTAAAAGTCGGCGAAAAGTTCGTGTGAAGGATGGATCTTTCGTCACATCTGCAGAGTTATCGTCGACCCAACATCGCCTACACCTTCGGCCCGCATCGATCGAATTCAGTTGACATTGATGAGTGAATCTGTCGTAAACTGCATACAACCATTATGATCGTTAGCGTTGGGTCCACGAACCAAACTGCTTCTTGCGTGCACGGTACATTTGAATTAAAAGAAAAAAATAAGGAACCACACTGTAAAATGTTTTTAATCGTGAAAATAAAAATCACACGTATTTTTTTGTTTACAATTTTATCTACAATTTAATTGGAAATTGCTAGATAAAACAGAAAAGTGTAAGCTATGATCCTATTTGTGTGTTCGTTTTGTGGCCACAAACGCAAAAAAATTACATGCAGACCAACGAACTTCTCAGATTGCCAACATGCCAACAAAACAATGCCTACCTGTCACCGCCGCCTTGTTCGATGGCGTACGGACGGACTTCAATGACGAACATGGCTGCAGTGATAACCCTGTCAATATTTCGGCACCCAGCATTTGTTTCCAACCAGCAGCGTTGCCAGTTCTCGAAGAAGTCGACCGGGACGTCGGAATCGGTGGAGGCAAGTGCTGAGAAACGCAACACTGTGTGGACATCAAGCAGCGTCGTTGCCCAATGTTGCAATGTCGAGGGAATTTCTTCAGCCACTGCGGTCAATACGTGCTCATTTCTCGTGGCGAAATGTTGCAAGAGTGTTTCAAGTTTCAACAGCTCGATCAATAAATCAATACCCACGTGTCCATGGGGTTCCTTATGACAATTGTATTCCTTAGACGCCACTCTTTTGTGACTATATGACTACGTCTTTTAGTAGCATTTTGAAAATATCCGTTGAGCTTGAACAGAAAATGAAAAAAAATTGTCTCGAATAGATGATTAATTAAAACTTTTGACCACCAATAGTCACTGGCATGACAGCGTTAACATTACTTGTGAACAGCGCCAGGCGATGAGCTTGGGTGGGGATGTAGTTCATCTGACGCCTGAATCTTCATCATCGGTGTCAGAGTTGGCGTTGGAGAAGGTACCAGCGTCGTCGTCGTTTTCTGGTCTCAGGAACAGCGCAACCATTGAGACTAGAAATGCGCACAATGGCTGAGGAAATCCCGAAACCCATCATTCGGTCATCCTACAACGCGACTGTAAAAAGTGTGAATGAAGCTTTAGTATATTAAATAAACTAACGTCTTGAAACGGGCGTCGTGATTGTCCTGCCATGTGGTCACAACACAGTTGTTCATTATTCTACGCATTCCTTGCATTAATCTATTTCTGGGTCGTCCAGAGCATCGATGTTCCGCCTCTTGAAGAATGTCGTCGACGTCGCCGACTAGCTCATGATGGGACGAGCGACAGGCCAACGATTCGCTCAATCCATTTTTTGGTGCCAGGATCTTCCTTATGCCGAACCGCTAAGCTCAGCTCTTAAGTCTGCAATTCAGTCAAATACATTTATAAGAAACAAAGTTCCTCAGAAGGAAGAATTATAACATTTTGTAATACATGGCAATATTAGCAATACTATTACCATACTATTCTTTACTCTATGCTATTACCTTTCGCCGAATACACTCAGAGAAGTGAAAAAGGCAGCCCTTCTTCTGGGTAGACCACGTCGATGGCAGCGAACACGCTGGCCTCAAAGTCAGTGAATAACGTCAAGTGATAGAATTCAGTGCCTTGGCTGTTGGCGACGGCTCGAGTGGCCCGCTGAATGCGCTCGTAAGTCAGTCAGCTTGTCAGTCAGCAGGCAGTAGGCGAGTGGAAATATTGTTACGATGAGATTTGGATGCTTTGAATGCTTGGCCGAAAAAAAACTCGCTTGGCTAATCGAGGGGTCGTAACTTGCCAGGATTTAAACAAGGGCGACTGATTCCTTGGTTAAAACGTTGGAAGGAAGTACACTAACGCTTACCCGAATACCAAGCGCTAGTTCCTCGCTGCACAGGTGCTGGTTCCTTTCTCTCTCAAACCCTGGCCAACACGAGGACACCTCAGACATTCGGATATTGCTGACGCTGACCTGACACATTTCTCACCTGTCAGCGACAGCTCACCTAAGCCACGAAATTCACCCATGCATTTCGTAACAACATCTCCAAATTACTTTCAAGGTTATATTCCACAAAAGCTCCATCAGGAGTTGTCTCCTAACAGCTGGTGACACCTAAAGAAAGGCAAAAAAAAAAACATGTACAAAATCAATCACAAAATTATGGGTCGATTTGTCAAATAAAACAGTAGGATAGTTGTTTTCACCTTCGTTGAGCCAACAAGGGCTTTGACTTTGGAACGTGGAGTAGCTGTACCATCAGGAGCTACATTTGCCACTGGTGTTTTTGTCGGCGAAGTTTTTGTTTATATCGCTCCATCAAGCGCTGGCTGATAGCCAGCTTTCGCCTCAAGACCTCATTATCCCTGGCCAGTTGCGATCTGTTCCGTAGAACTTTTTTTATGCCCAGCACATTGCGAATACCATCACATTCGGTGGGTACTCCTGAAACCAGCCCAGACGTTGAAGGGACAGGGTTGCTCCGTAGCAAGAGCTTTGAGCTGGAGATCAATGAGCCAGGCCGCTTCGGATCGTTATCATCACTGTACGATGATGATGAACCACTTAAACATTCACTGGATGAAGGTGTATTAGCTCGTAGCACTTCCTTCTCCTTATTTTGTAAAGCTTTTCTTCCTCTGTAGCGGTCGTGTAGGCCCGCCACACTTTGCACTTGGCACGTTTTGCAGCAATTGGTTGCATGACACCCCGTTTCTTTTTATCGAGGTAACGCACCCTCTCCTTTTATTTTTGCCTTTCCAAAATCAATGGATCAGCCCTCATTCTGTCTCTCCGTCTCTGTTCACACTCATTCTTTTGTTTTCTGCGCTCTGCAACGCTTAAAATATTTTTCACTTTAACCATTTTTCCACCTATGCAACACAAAGTACAAAAATTCCATGCTTCTATAAATCCATGGGAAGTACAAAGTCAAACTGCCATGGAAATGACAATTTTACTCATGGTTATTTAAGCAAAGGCGCGAGAATATTTTGAGGTTAGCTTTTTCCAGAGCCTTGAGGAGTATTATATAACACACGTATAAGTAACAACAGTTGAAATTTGTTTCTATTCTGTTGTTTAGGTGGCCAGGAATAGGCAGACACAGGGGAGAGAAGAGTAGCGTAGTGACCTCAGTATAAATGAAGTATTTATTGTAGCCTGGATCGGCGCGCCATCCAGGCACGAAGGCAGTAACGAAAAGACTGGCTTGTGGAGCAAGACACAATCATAATAATGCGGAAACACCAATGTCCCTAGATGACGTAAATTCAGGTTTGCCAACTATGGCTCAAACACCACAATTCCCACACACTGAAATGTGTAGTCATAGTATTTATAAAGATTCAGACTATAAAAAAGCAAGTTAAATAATCGTATGAGATTGACAAATCAACCAATTCACACTTGCATGGGTGGTCACAAAATAGCATACCACAATATCCACAATTTATTGATGAGCGTAACGAGCGTAGCGAGTGAAGCGAAATCTTCAATTACACTTTACTGCTAAAAAAATCCGGAATGTTTTTTTTTTTTTTGTTTTGTTTTTTTTTTTTTTTTTTTTGTGTGTTTGTTCGCACGATTCCGGCTAAACGCCAGAACGGATTTTGATGAAAATTTCGGTGGACCTTCGTTTTCTCTGAACTTAGATCTGCCACGTTTTTGAAGCAATTCGGACGAGTAAATTTTATGTTATTAAGTTTTTACGAAATTTTTCAGTTTTTCCAAAACACGTTTTCCACTCTAGAGGCCAAGGATCTCAATATAATTTGACGAAACTTTCCAGATATGTTGGCCCCCACAATTTAATGTTTGTGTACAAATTTCATTGTTGTATGTTTAGCGCTTTTCTTGAAAATAGCGCTTTTATGACGCTTTTTTAGCGATTTTGCAGTTTTTTCCAACTAAATCAACTTTATCTTCAACCGATTTTGACAAAATTTACTGCGTGCATTATAAATCGTAAAAAGAAGATACTGTGTTAATTTGAAGCAAATAAATTGAATGGTTTTTCTTTAAATCGATTTTTACGTTTTGAAATATTCAATGTCATTGAGAAAGTTGCTAAATTAACGCCGAACATTTAAAATTGATCTTAAAAGCCTCTAGGCTATGCGTACACGCAATATAATTGCGTTGTGGGTGAGCGTAAAAATTACGCTCATCCACAACACGATTATATGAGTGTTCGCATAGCCTAGTATATATATATGCCCTGAAGAAGCAATGCGGAGGCCTAGCGAAACGTTGGCTTTGTGAATAAAAGTTTTATTCGTAGCATTAACCGCAAATCGCATTAACCGCAAAGGTTTGCGCTCCCTGATCGGGTATCGCCTCTGTACATCTACAGCGGGTTCGTTCACCACAATATTGTCAGATTGTTGAATGACTGTGGCATTGGCAATGGGAGGAGTTACATTTTGCACACTGATTACAGGTGGAACTACATTCACATCTTCGTTTTCCACATTGACATTGACAAGTTCGGAGCTTACATCCAATAACGGCTCAACCTCCCCCTCAACAAAGTCATGAACCGCACTGTCGTAGATCATTCCTTTGAATGGTAACAGCTGATCGACATGTCTCTTCCAAATGCTATGTTTACATCATAAGTTACAGGAGATAATACTTTGATAATTGTGCCATGTACCCACGTTCGTTTGCCACTTGAAAACTCAGCTACTAGTACCTTATCATCTACAGCAAATTTTACATTTCTTGACCCTTAAAAATAGTCTTTTTGATTTTGTTGGGCACGTGACACATGGTCTCGTGTGTCCTTGACTGTATAGTCAAGTTTTGTGCGGAGTTGTCTCCCTAGGAATAGAGAAGCCGGACTTTGTTTTGTTGTACTATGTTTCTGTAATGTAAAAAAAATGAACAGATTGCTAAATTGGTATCTTTACCAGATTTTACTGATGCTTTTAGCTTACATTTAAACGTTTTCCACTAGTCCATTAGTAGATGGATGGTAAGGTGGACTGAAAGTGTGTCTGATACCGTTCATCTGAGTGAATTGCAAAAATTCATTGGATGTAAATGGCCGGCCATTATCCGTACTAAGTGACATGGTAAACCAAACTGAGCATATAACTTTCGCAGCTTGCTAATTGTATGTTTAGCTGCTGATAGGAACTTCAAACACCTCCAACCACTTTGAGTAGGCGTCAACTAAAATTAAATACAATTTTCCCTCTACAGGTACAAGGTAATCTAAGTGTACCCGATCAAAAACCTTCTGCGGGTATTCCCAGACATGTAAAATACTTCTAGGTGGCGCACTGCGCTGGGCTTGACACTGTTTACAGTCCGCGGACAGTCGCTCTATGTCAGCATCAATACCTGGCCACCACATGTATGAGCGAGCCATAGATTTCATTCTTACCATTCCTAAATGACTATCGTGCAATTCTGCCAAAAATTTATTTTGATAAGTTGAAGGAACAACAACACGGTATCCGTACATGACGCAGCCTTGCTCTATCGACAATCCAAGTCGTTTATTGAAAAACGGTTTAACTCTGGTTTAATTTTATTAGAATTAGGCCAACCCAACATTAGGTATTTTGTTACGTCACGCAGAACTGAATCACGTTGTGTTTCCTTGCGGATGTCTCGACATTTAAGCGGTCACTCTGCTTCCTCGATATATTGAAGATAAGACAATCCTGGACCTTTATTACAAGTTTCTGAATTCACGATAGGTAATCGTGATAATGCATCAGCCCAATTTTTCTCCGATTTGACGTACTTAATGTCGTACTCGAAACTAGCTAAAAATGCTGCATACCTCTGCAACCTATTGGCTGCCATATGAGGTATCCCTTTTTAGGACCAAAAATAGCTGTTAACGGCATCATATCCGTCTCCAGGAGGAATCTTTTACCCTGTAGGTATTGATAAAATTTCCTCACTCCCCAATTTATCCCAAGAGCTTCTTTATCGAGCTGAGAGTAGTTCTTTTCATGAACATTCAGTGTCCGGAGACGCAAACGCTATTGGTCGTTCAGACTTGTCCGGCATAATATGCACAATTAACGCACCTAATCCATAGGCGCTGGCATCAGTGATCAATTTAATCGGTAAGTAAGCATTGTAATGCGTCAGAACTTTGGATGACATCAAGACACTCTTTATGTCGTCAAATGCCTTCCGGCACACACTGTTGAAACAGAATTGCTGTTTAGCTTGTAAAAGCTTATGCAATGGTGCAAGTAAGGTTGAAGGATTCGGAATGAACTTTCCGTAATAATTTACCAAGCCCAATATGGACCTCAACTGTGTTACATTGGTGGGGTAAGGTGCATTTTGAATAGCTGCCACCTTATCCGGATCAGTGTGTAACCCTTGTTCATCTATAATATGACCAAGGTACGCAATCTTAGTCTGTAAGAATTGATTATTTATCACCTCCCAACGTCGTCTTTTACCTATGTCCATCGACCGGTATTTACGATTGGCTTGGGTGAATATTTTACTTCTTCCTGTTAACTCGCCAACCATTGGCTTGTCAACGGGTAAGAACGGCTTCAAGTAGCAATTTACTACATTTGGTGGAGTTAGAACTGGCAAATTCCTTATCTGCTGCAGTTCACTGGTGGAAAAAATGATGTTAATTTTTTACTAATAAAAACATAATCTGTTTCAGATCCTGAAAAGCACGGCACTTCCCTCACCTTACGTTTTACCAACCTGGGTCAACCAATTATCATATGGGGGACTAATGAAGCCTGCATATGCATGGAAAACTACCGTCATGAAAATGGAAAAGATATTCGTACAGCGTCACGGAAAAGACTCTGTCCAGAAAGTACCGTGTGTTACAAAGCATCTGACATAGAAAGTCTTGTTGTTTCTCCGATACGGACAAAGTATTGATTCATGGATTTTCCAGGATAAGAACTTTCATTCGCCTACGATTTTTAAACACACAACGCGCTGAACAGGCTAGCCAAGCATAAAAAGGAGGAGAATTGAATCAATGAAAAGTGATGAGTGCTTGAAGCATACGAAAGAGTATTTCCAAAAAAGAAGATTCGAGTGCTCAACAGGAAAAATGAAAGAAACGAATGGATTACAGAAGAAATATTAGAAGCATGTAAAGAAAAAAGGAAACTCCACGTTCTCACCAGAAAGAAAAACGGGGTAAGATACGAGGATGAATCGAAAGCAGCAAAGAAAAAAGTGACAAGACTGTCACGAAAATCCAAAAAAGCACGCAATGACAAGAAAATTGGAGACGCCGAAAACAAACAAAAAGCAACATGGGAGATCATCAACTCGTGCGTTGGAAAACAGAAACCTAGAAAGAAATCAGATGACACCGAATTAATATTATTAAAAAATGACGAACTGATAACAGACGAAGAACATGTAGCAAACACCTTCAACGACCACTTTATAACAACAGCCGGAAGGACAATCAACAATGCCACGGACACGCTACGGGAATGTATAGGCAAAATGGAGAAAGTACACATACAGACAAATGAGACAATGAGACTGGACTTCACAGACGAGAGGGAAATAACTAAAATAATAAGAGAACTTAAGCCCAAAAAATCGTCAGGGTGGGACGAGATACCAAGCAAGGTTGTTAAGGGAATTAGTGAACAGATCGCGGGCCCTATCTCGCATATCATCAACTTCTCATTTATGACTGGTGCTTTTCCCACACAAGCAAAACGGACAGTAATAAAACCAATCTTTAAGAAGGGAGCGAGCAATGACGTAAACAACTATAGACCCATAGCCCTTGTAACTATTTTCTCGAAAATAATGGAAAAAGCGTTCCTGCAGCGACTTGATAATTTTCTTGCAGATAACGATATAGTAAGCGTGAACCAGCACGGTTTCAGGAAGGGGTTTTCGACAACTACAGCAATTTACGACATGGCAACTAAAGTGACGCGAGCACTTGAAAACAAAACACACATTAGCGCAATTATGTGCGATTTGACGAAAGCATTTGACACGATTAACCACGCGGTATTAATAGAGAAACTAAAATTATACGGGATCAGAGATAAGGCCGGGGAATGGGTCAAATCGTACCTGACTGGCAGGGAGCAAGCGGTGGTGCTCAACAATGACAAAGGAAGGGTATCATCAGAATGGAAAACCATTACAACCGGAATCCCTCAAGGCAGTCTACTGGCCCCACTGCTATTTAGCCTTTAAATAAATGACCTGCCAATGCTTATCTCTAATCAAATGACAAGTACCATTTTATACGCGGATGACACCAGCCTACTTGTGTCAGGCAAAAGTGAAGATGACCTTAATTGCAACATATCGCAGGCCCTAGATAACATAAAACGATGGTTTTCTCCAAACAAACTGAAATTAAATGATAAAAAAACCAACATAATAGTGTTTAAGAGCAAAGGAAAATCGAAAATAAAAACAACAGCGAGTGGAAACAAAGTAGTGGAAAACTGCACATTCTTAGGGGTTGAAGTTGATTATAACTTAAAATGGAAAGGCCACGTTAGGCAGCTGATTAAAAGGTTGAACTCTGCATCTTTTACCCTAAAAATACTGGCAAATCAAGTAAGCATGCCTTCTCTAAAAATAGCGTTCCATGCAAATATACAATCGCTAATACATTATGGAATTCTTGTGTGGGGCGGAGGTAAAGAGGCAAAAAAGGTTTTCATCTCCCAAAAGAAGGCTGTACGAATTTTAAAGGGAGCAAGTAGAAGACGATCATGCCGGTCGTTTTTCAAAGAATTGAATTTATTGACAACCCCATGTATATACATTTTAACCGTTCTTCTATTTGTTAAAGATTACCCTGAGTATTTTAAGCAAAACAAAGATTACCACGGAAGAAACACCAGGAATAAGAACAACCTGCGATCAGGAAACAGCAAGACAACAATCGGGAGACAAGACGCAAAGCACATGGGGCCCATCCTATACAACAACCTGCCACTATGCCTCAAGCAAGAAAACATGACTAGATCCGATTTTAAAACTAAGGTCAAAGACTTTTTAATTTCACATTGTTTTTATAGCACGGACGAGTTTTTAAATCGAGACAATTGCAATAACGATAAATGCAAATACTGCAAGCAGGAATAGACAGAGCCATACATTTTATTGTTTTATAATCTGTCTTTTAATAGTACAGACAAGCTCTATTGTTGCTTGAGCTGTTTTTTTATTTTTTATTATCCATTTGACTTATTTCAAAGCTCGCAAGGTAATTAGTATTTTATTTTATGAAATATAACTTGATGTACGAGCATGTATGAATACAATGAAATGCAAATAAATACAAAACAATACAATACAAAAGCAAAGAAGTTAAATCTGATTACGATAGCGTAAGAAAAATTCCAAAATGCGAAAGATCGTCCAGTAGGTGCTAGTCATTCAAAGTCAGTCTGCAACTCTGGTCCAAATGATATTAAGCTGTGTTAAAGATTATTATTATTATTATGATAATTAAGATTAGGCTTATTATATTATTTTGAATTATTATTATGTTGTGGACTGTGGTTATAATTTATATAAATTTGTATTAAAACACAACAACGAATACTTATGAATATGAATTAACATGTTCACTTATGGCTTGCCGCGATAAGAGGTTTTTTTTTGTATTTATGTGTTTTTGGAAGGTTGTTGCCGCTTGTGTTAGGCATTCTCTCATGCTAAATTGAATTTCCCGCATAGTTCGGGTCAACATATGACGTCAGAGCTTTCAGCCAATCAGAGCAAAGATGGCAAAGACAGGCTGCCATCATAAATTTCTGGTGCGCGTACAACCAGGGATCGTGCAAGGAGCAACTACGTCGGATTGAATGTGTTGCGTCAGCAATGTCATTGTTAGTAAAATCATGCTCAAGAAATTCTTGAGTGCTGTAAAATTCATGGACAAGCAAAATCGATTTAACATTACCTTTGGACACCCTAAAATCAGTAACACTCTTCACATTGTCCGGGAGCTTGTTGTACATCCGTCTTCCTTCTTGTGCGGCCCGTGTTGTGGTCTGATCCATCAGGCTTAAATAGCTGGAGATTGTTTCTAGTAAAGAGTATTGTCTGAAGTATATAAATGCAAGGAGCTGTCAAGAATCGAAGGTCATTAAATGCCGGCCTGCACGAATCTGTAGGACCAAGATTTGCCATACACCTGATGACACGCTTTTAGGCCACGAACACTTTCTTACTGGCTGCTGCTGCACCCCATAGAACGATGCCATACTGAAATAATGATTGAATGGTTGCAAATTTCGCTATCTTGGTCGTGGTGGAATCACACTGCCAAGATAGTGTTCGAATCGCGAAGCCAGATCTAGCAACCTTGACAGCCAGATCTTCAATATTATGCTGAGTCCACTTGAGTTGGTTATCGATTATTAGTCCTAGAAACTTAGTGCTGGTCGTTAGCTTGATTGATTGATTGATTTATTTAACAAAACTTCCGCGAATAATACAATGTATTGGTGGCAGGTCCCTATACTTATATTTTTTCTAAAGCTAAGTCTACATTTAAAAATTTTGAGATCTTCCTGTTTTCCTTCCATAACACTTTTTTCCAATCCATTCCAATCCTAGTTAAAAATTAGTAATGCCCCACATCCTTTTTCATGCATTTCAATACCACCTTTCTTCTGTGTCCTCCTCGATATTCATATTTGTTCTCTGTTATCACTATCTGCTCTCCCAATTTTTTCCAGCCTCTTCTTCCCCTTAATGTTCGAAAGTAATTACATAAACTATTCGATTTTCTGCGGCTCTCCAGCGTCTTCCAACCCAGTTCTTTTACCATTTCTGATGGTCTTTCCGTCACTCTTTCTTCTTCTCCTTTATCATTCTCCACCATATTCCACCATATAAAACCTTTTCATCTTCCCTCATATTCTTCTTGCCACAAGCCTCTGAACTTCCTCCACTTCTTTCATTTCATTTTTCTTGAAAGGGTCCCACAGCGAAGAACCATATTCCATCAAAGGTCTAATCAGTGATAAATAAGCCTTGCTTTTTACTTCTGTTTTAATTCCTTTTAGTTGTCGCATTACAAAGTTCAGTGTATTTATTCAATTTTTTTTTGTGCATTCAATAAAAATATTGATGCTCAAGTTCGGCAATGTTCTTGTTCCTCTCGGCACAACAACATGACTTGAGTCTTACCCTCATTCAGCAAGAGCTTGTTCGGTTGGAACCACGATCTAAGATCTACCGTGAGAGCATTAAGGTCGTCATGAAGCTCGATAGAGATTTTGGGGACCTCAAGTTTCTTAATCTCTAGCAGTGCATTGTTCATTCTTTATCTTATGAGAATGTGCCTGTGCCTTTTCACTAGGCAGTCGGTCGCTCTGTTTGCTTCCTTGGCGAGGTGGTGCGGTTTCGATCTCTCCAAGATCCAGACGTAGTCGGTTGCGGTGCCAGTTGCAGCTACGTACGTTGGCCGTTGATCCACCTCGATGTGGGACGAACGGTGGAGGTGTTGTAGACTGGCTGGGTGTTGGCTGGTTCCCAGAACGTTTTGGTGCCTCGTGCCTGTTACCTGACTGAGTTTAACGCACGTTTGCCCTTGAAGCGCGCTCACGGTCGACTTCCTCCATCTCGCGAATGTGGAGCAGTAGCTCTTTCTCGTTCAGCGAGTGTCGCGATGTAAGAGCGACGCTCAATGTTCTTCACAGAAGACCGATGACAATTTGCTTCTTGGTGTCAGGGAAATTCAAGTCAAATTCAAATAAAATAACATAAAAAACAAAAACTTCAAAGACCCGACAACCGGCGCCGACACCAACGCTAAAGAATAAATCTGGCGACTTGAAAAGCGTTTCATTCCCCAGAACAGACGCTACAAAAAGGACTAGAACAAATTTGATCCACTACAATTGTTTAACACACAGACTTATGCCCCTAACCACCTTTTGGCATGCCGTTTATAAAATAACATTCACAGACACCGAAGAACGAAACAAAGACCAATCCGAAACCGACAAATGAAACGAAGACCTATCCTCCACCGACTACGACTCAACAAACAAAACGATCCTTCCGCCAAATTCCAACCACAAATCCTCAAATTCCCAATTCAAAGACCCCGTTAGCAACGCACAACGGCCCCCACCCACTGCCCAGGGCTGCCAACTTCAACACACCAAACGCACCAGCACGTAAGTCCACCACCCGAAAATCGATCATAACTCGCCCAAAAACGGCTTCGGACAACAAAACTCAACGAAATCAACATTTGACATCAATACGCATCAACCAACAACAAATTTTTCAAAATTTTGGACGAAATTATTAATGAGTGAGAGACCTTAGTCTAAAGTAGGTTGTTAACCACTTGTCAGAGTGTGATGCACATCGAACAAGAGAGACGCAAGCGACAAAGAAGACGGAGGTTTGGAGTGCGCCCTTGTTAAGGTTTCGCGAGGAGCATAGTGACTACATGACCCTGTTCAAGTACATGAAATTAAACGACCAAGAACAGTTTTTCATTTATATGCGAATGACCAGCAGCCGCTTCGGCAAGCTTTGGAGTCTTGAGCTTTTGAGCGATTTGCCCGGAAGAGCGGCTGGGTATAAAGTGGAAGTAGGTGTTCCTTCCTAATTTCTTTGTTTTTGATCTTCATATTAATTGAAAGCTTAAAAGATTGGAACGTACTCTAACAATTAATCATTATTTATTTAAAAGGTTTTTGTCTCAAGGCGGCTCAATGCAATCCTTGGCAATCCTGGAGTTTAACGTCGGCAAATCCACTGCCTTACAAGTAGTCTACGAATCATGCAGATCCCTGTGGGCTGTGGAGTGTGATTGCTCCTATCTACTTGGCAAAGTCTAATGGGAAGACTGGAAGAATATTGCTGAAGGGTTTCAGAAATTTACCAATTTACCAGAATTTTACCAATTGCTTTGGCGCTGTGGATGGAAAAAAAATGTTATTCAGGCACCAATAAACAGCGGCTTACAATTTTTCAGATACAAAAAATCTTGCCTACAGCATTGTTTTGGTGGCCACATGCGACGATAACTACAGGTTGACGTTGGTCCATATGGTGAGTTCACCTAAAATTTTCAAGTGTCTACTACACTTATATTAATAATAGAATTTGAACGGTTGTTTGGGTCCTCAGTGATCAGAATTGGCATGTTAGTTAAGGTTCTGGGAGCGATTCCGGAATCTTCAATTCGGTCGGTCAATTAAGTTCAGAACAAACACTGAACATTCCAGAAGAGACCTCTCTGTCTGGAACAAACGACTTGTTCCCATCCCCTACTTTATGTTGGCAACGAAGCCTTTCCACTGCCATCGACCATTCACTGGACGGACAACCGTCCTCCCATTGGATGTGAAAGTGTTCAATTGCCGACAGAGCAGGGCCCGAAGAACCATTGACAATGCATTTAACAATCTTGTCGCCAGATGGATGATTTTTCGCTCCACCATCTCGTCCAATCCGATCCATGTGGAGACTTTGGTGAAAGGAGCTCTGTGCCTACATAATTTTATTAAAATATACTCGAGGATAACGACCTCTTTGGATGTTGACGGTTTTGCCCCCCTTACTTAGTAGATAACTATCTCCCGAACGGGGAAGTAACTAATGGACACTGGCGGAACGAACCTAGTAGTAACCAGCTACGTGAAATTGTCAGAATGGGAACAAACTATTCCAGTCGAGGTGTAATTCAACTTGGCCAAAATGTTAACTTCGCCATCTCAGCACCATGTGATGTCTTGCAGTGGTTCTGTTCATAGGGTTTATAAATAAACTCGCAAAAGAAGCATGATAATGTAATGCAGTCAATACTGCCACGCACTTTCGTTATTCATCACTGAAGACAGCAGTGACACTCATTGATGAGAGGGTATCAACTGACCGAATTTCATATTTATGTGAGTGACTTTACGGAGCCGGTGGTGAAAGAAAGTTACCACCCGTTCAATATAAACAAACCATAATGAAAATTTGGTAAGCTGATTCCCTGCCAAACTCATTCAATAACTATATGAATCCAAATTGCCGTCAGTGCAACAATCTTTCACTGCGCCTTTATTTTAGTTCCCAGAACCATATCAACATCGACAGACATCGAAAATCTTCAGGATAGACCTCTTCTTCCCGCTGAAATATTATGGAACAAAGAGGTGCAAGACGCAAGAGAAATGAATAACAACAATCTTAGCTGTGATGTGTTTCTGGATGATGCACACGCGTTAGAAAAACAAACCAGAGATCAGATTGATTCTGAATTATGGCATAAGGAGAGGGAATAAAGAGTAACATCGGTAAAATTCAAAGATATTGTTTGCAGAAAGAAGAGCATAACTAATGATTTTGTGCAACAAAAAAGTCCAGAGAAGCACCACACCGACAAAATTTATGAAGGTGGGGATTTAGAAAGAAAATTCTGCTATTTATAGTAAGCAAGTATTTATCCCAAATAAATGGACAGGTCGAAGTGTCGAAATGTGGCTTCGTTATTGAATATTGAAATGGTGTGACTTTTTTGTTAACTCTGGCAAGGACATAAGCATTGAAGAACTGCATTTTCATAATGATAAATGGGTAAATTTGTTGCTTCCAAAATAAGTTAATTTCTACGAAACCTGCAGAGTTAACTGTGAAAATTTTCCCTCGCGAAGAAACCAGTCTGATTTTGTGATTATGAACTAATTATTATAATGACAAATGTGATACATGCAAATGTATACTTCTATCCACTCGCTACAAGAAGTTTAATTAATCAAAGGTTTTATCAAGGTTTTTATAAAAATAAAAATAAATGTGCTTCATTATTTACAGGCATGTTAAAACACATTATTTTCATACCCTATTTTCATACAACAGCTCCTACCAGTTGATCCTACCTATCTAGCAAATGTTATTTTGTGAAATATACGAGTAAGCAAAAAGTGTTCCAAATTGGGTCTAGCTTCTCTGCCATAGAATTCGGAAAGACATACTTAAAATTTTAAACTGCTTAAAGTTAACTCCTCTAACGACACGCTCAACATGGATTCAGAGCTTGGCTATATTGCGTGTCAATTTCTCGCCCACGGTACTTGGCTTTAAAAATGGAGGAATGTTCAGACCAAAAATTATTTCCTTCAATTTATCCTCAGTAAAGAAACCTCTGTCAGCCATTACAGAATCCCCAGGTTCAAGTTTTGCGTAAAGTCCACTCTCATTGGTGACAACCTTGTTGAAAACTCTTCCTGGTGCTAAATCTTACACCAAGGAAACGAAACCGATAAAATCACGGAAAATCAAGGCAGGCGTACCGCAGGGGTCGCTCCTGGGGCCTCTCCTATTCAACATATATATAAATGACATGCCGCGTACACCAAGGGTGGAGGTAGCGCTGTATGCGGACGATACAGCGTTGATTGCCCAGTCCAGACGTGGTTACCTGACCAGCCGCTATCTGCAGTCGGCCCTGGAGGCGCTAGAACTCTGGTACGAGCAGTGGCGGGTCAAGATCAATGTCTCAAAAAGCTGCGCCGTCCTGTTTACCAGGCGGAAAAAACGGCAGAAAATCCAAACCGAAGAGATCACTCTCTTCGGCGAGGAGATCCAGTGGCAGGACAAAGCCAAGTACTTGGGAGTTTTCATGGACAAGAGATTGACATGGAGCTCCCATGTGCAGTACACAGCCACGAAGGCAAGATCAAGACTCGGCATGCTCGGGCCATTGGTCAACAGAAAAAGTGCCCTTAGCATCAACAACGGACTGACGCTTTACAAGGCTCTGATCCTTCCGATCATGACATACGCCAGTTCCGTCCGGGGCACGGCTTCTGACGCCTCCTTGGACAAGCTGCAGAGGGCGCAAAACATCGCGCTTAGGAGAGTGTCCAAAAGTCCATGGAATGTCCGTAACACCGACATCCATAGGCAACTGGACTTTTTGCCTATTCGGGACATTATAGTAAAAAATGCCAGGACTTTCTACGAGGCAGCAAGGAAGGCCCCGAATAAGCTTATTCAGGAGCTAGGCGACTACGACTCTGCAAAGAATCGTTACAAAAGACCAAAGGCCATCTTGGCCGGTTTAAATTGACAAAGAAATTCGGGGCAAGGTAGACTTAAGTAAAAGGTATTTTAGGAAAAAAAAAACTAGCTAGTTTTTAATGACAACGGTTCTTTAACCAACAAAAGAAATAACACCATGTGTAAACATCCAGACAACCAGGCAAGAGATGTAATCTCGGAGACCCGGAGGGGGCAAAAGCCCCCTCCTGTCAACGACCCCCCCCCTCCCCCCGGTTGGAGTTTCACTGATTAATCCCTTCGCTACATTGTGAGACTTGTAAGAAAGGTAGGTGTCACTCTGCACTCGACACTCGTGAGGGTTCTCTATGGAGAGTTCGGTGCAGTCAAGAATAATCCTTGTTGTAGGGTATATCTCTTGAAACTCTTTGGGCATAAAATTTTCAACTGTTTGCATGCTCGGCCATATCGGTACTTGCGCAAGGCATGAACAAAGAAATAGTACTCAGTAATTCCAAATTCTGCTCGTTGTGCCTACACTTACTTCCAAGCGATGTGCCAAATCTTTTTCCAGCAATCCCAAGCGTGTTTAATAGTTAATACACAATAGAGAGCCGTGGTCAGAGGTGGTTAACACTGGGACTCCCCAGTTCAACTTCATTTGCGAAAATTAAAGTCGGCAGGTGGAACGACCATTAACGATATTTTTTTAGTTATTGGCTCGACATCGGTCATGATTATGATAAGAGCGAGCGAGAGTTTCTCAATCAACAGCATGTGTTTGCGCTCTACAGGGTGCATGAGTTGTTCTATCAAGCGGTTTTTTGTGAGAATTGACTAAACCACCATTGGTATTGATTTTGAGCTTAATCGGTGGACTATACTTTTTTTGTATCAAAATACATTATTTTTACTCGAAAAAATTGATTCCAAAAATATATCTTTTCGAGTGAAACATAAGTTTCTAAAAAGGAATGCTAGAAATTCCAGAAAGGAGGCAAATGAATAAGCGAGCGTTTTCCTTAAGAGAAATTGCTAATGGAGGCTGTATCTCTTTTAGTATCCTTTGCCTTTAATTGATTATTAGATTGTACGAGATTTCAAGGAACTATATCCTGCCCAGCATCTCCAGCTCTATGTGCATTGGAGGTAATTCCGCAAAAAATTGGTTCCGATTTTGTTGGCGGCCAAACGTCGAGACCGCCACATCAGGGAGACATTGCAATTGTACATCTACAAGATGACTTTGGAGAAGGTAACAATCAACTTCAGTATCGACTTTAAATGACGTAATGGTAGACAGGCACGCGCGTTTGTTCCGCTTACCCACCGATGTTTTTATTTTTATTAGACTCAAAAGATTTGATCGCCCTAATGTCTATGGTTGGGTTTTGCGTCCCAAAAGCCCGCATCATCACCAAAAATGTCCATTGCTGTCATTGGAAGCCGTCGATAATTGAGTCTCTGGATGGTTTCATTTTGCACGTGAAGGTGAGTGACCCTTCGTCCTTCATCTGCTAATTTAATATATTTTTGATATGAAACTAACAATACAGTGCCGTAATTGGTGAAGTGAGGTACACAAAAAATGTTTAAAAGCCGTCAAGATGGCTTTAAGGGATGTTTTACCGAAATACACTGAAAAAGTTTTCATTTGACAAAACAGGACAGTCGTTAATTATCACTATAACAATGAAGTCTTCTCTCTTCATTGTATATCCACTTGATATTGCAAATCTTACCATGGGGTTAAATTGTTTTACTAGTATTAAATTATTTTTATTTCCATAGCAAAAATTAAACATA
This sequence comes from Nemurella pictetii, assembly GCA_921293315.2. Classification (NCBI taxonomy): domain Eukaryota; kingdom Metazoa; phylum Arthropoda; class Insecta; order Plecoptera; family Nemouridae; genus Nemurella; species Nemurella pictetii. Next base: position 4,692,794 of record OV121118.1, on the reverse strand, counting down.
CTGTACTATTTTATAAATTTGAAGTTCCTTACATAATGTAAAATGATCCACAGGAAATAAATTAAAATTGAATTGCATTGAATTCAAAAACGCATTGAATTCAAAATCTCATGTAATGGATAGCTTAGAAAATTTCCGACCATTTCCTTGATCTTTTTTACAATTAAAGGCAATGTAAACGTTTGTTTATTTATAGTTATATATATATATATATATATATGTATATATATGTATATATATATATGTATATATATATATATATATATATATTATATATTTATTTATTTATTTATTTAGCTTAATTAGTTTATAGGTATTTATATATGTATTAATTAATGTTCATTAGAATGTATTTATATTAATCCAGACTCTTTTCTGTAATACCCCGCAAGGGGTCCTAGAAAATAATAATAAAAAAAAAAAAAAAAAAAAAAATCTTTTCCAGATCCAAATTGTATCCAAAAGCTTCATGTTTTGATCGAAGGACTTCTTGTTAGCTTTCAGGGGACTTAAAGGTGGCCCTTTCACGCAAACAGTCGAAATTTTTGGCGATGAAGCTGCAAGTTCAACCATTTGTTGTCGTCATGAGCCCTTCAGTCATTGGAGAAGGCCCTCAATTCTACGTGGCAAAAAACTCAGACACCATCTACCGTGTTGACACCATCCTCAAAGCTATCGACGTGTGCTTCAATTCTCTCCATATTCTACGTGTCAACTACCCTAGAGAGAGTGAGCAGCTTTGGCTGGTCATCCAGAAAGGTATTTACCGCCTGACGACAAAATAGGATGTGAAGGCTTCTGAAGTTTCCACTCTTCTGGAAAGAATTGCATGAAATCAAGCCAGTCAGTCAGTCAGTTTTTAATTTTTTTGTTACGCCAACAAAAATCTTTTTAGATTGTATCTATCATCCAAAGCTTAGATAAATATAACTGACTACCATGATCTGCCAAGACACGCTATGGCTTTCCAACGTCTCGGCATATCGTTTTAGTTTCGTTACTACAGCATTATTGCTGTTGCTGACTTCACATGTGTATATCTTTACATTTTTCGTGAAATAATCAATAAAAACAAAAATATATTTGCTTATGCCAAATTACGCCAAAGCGATATTCAGACCATCTTTCCATATCCTAGATTGTTGCCAAGTTTCTAAGGAGGTTGAAGCAATTGGGAATAGGAACATTGGGGTAATGGAGAGACACTTGACCTTAACCTCCACTTAGAGCCACTCGCAAAGTTTCCGGGAAAATATACTAAGAGATTTTTCCTGGTAAAAAGAGGAAAATTTTCACACCAGTAACTGTACTTCAATTATTTGGGACCAGAAGCCCGATGTCGTCAATAACGAGCGTATTTAGAATCTGATGGAGAGTGCGTTGCTGTGCACGTTCCACCCTTATGGGCAGACGACGCTGCTCTGTGGTTCGCCCAAGTCGAAGGTCAGTTTGATTTAGCAGAACGACACGAAAATTCATTATGTGACGGGGGCTCAGGACCAGCACTTCGCCGCAGTGGTCAGAGATATAATAGTCGATCCTCCTGTTCACGGGAAGTACGCTCGGCAGAAGAGCGAATTGATCCGTCGTCTTTCTCCATCCAACGAAGCTCGCATGCGACAGTTGCTACGACACGACGAGATGGGCGATCGTACCCCGTTGCAGTTTTTACGCCACATGCGCAGTTTAAGCGCTCAGGACGCCTCAGACGATCTTTTGAGGTTGCTGAAGCCAGGGTTTTCTCCGCTCCGCATGTACACGGATCACAAACCATTGATATTCACGTTCAAACATAAGTCGGACAGGAGCTCGCCTTGCCAGTCAGCTGGACTACATTGGCATCACGCATATACGCCATATTCCCAACAAAGAGAATATTGTTGTCTACGCGTTATCTCGCGTTGAAGCCGTTTCAGCGGCTTCCGGACAATACTGCGGAGGCCGTCGCCTCCGCATTTGTCACCGGCTGGATTGCACGTTTCGGCTCACCCCTACGAATTACCTCCGATCAGGGCCGTCAATTTGAGTCCAGTTTGTTCCGCTCCCTGAATCACCTGACCGATGTGTCTCACCTCAGGAATAAGGCCTACACACTCAAAAATAATACTAGGTTGGAGTTGAAATGGTCAGGAGTTAAAATTTTTGAACTCAAAACAGGAGTAGAAATCACTCCGAAGATATCGGAGAAGCGATGGAGTTCAAAATCGGAGTTAAATCTACGATTTACGCTTGCGAACGGACTTATTTTGATTTGAGTAACATTTTACTCGCATCCTAGTAGAATGAGAGTACATCAGGGCCGGAATTGTGCATGTGAACTCTGCGGAATCTATGTTAAATCCAAACAAAGTGCATTCACGTCACGTGACTTCAATCCAGGCGAGTGAGCTCGGGAGGAAAGCGTCGTTGGCGTCAGGCAGTCAGTTCGTCGGTTCCATACAAGACAAGTTTAGTTTAGGATTTTAAAATTTGATTTTAACGGTACTATGGAGTTGTATAAATCACATATCAAGGTAACGCCAAGTGGGTGCCATTAACATATGTGGATGTGTAATTGAATCTGGTGAGTAAAACGCTCAATGCTTGCACACAGCCACCGACAACAAGTTAGATTGAATCTAGTATTTCGCTTATCAGACGAACAGTTTTTATTCGATTATTTATTCGTATAACAAAAAATGTTTCCGATTTATTTCCAGATGCCAAGAAAAAGCTTGGCCGAGCAGCAGCGGGCAGGGCGGCTGAGGGCATCGACGAGACTGGTCGCTGACAGGATATAACCCCCCCCCCCCCCCATCCAGGGGCGGTTAGTGCATGAGGCCGAGGAGGCCGTGCCGCCCCAAGAAAGAGAGGAAAGAGAGGAAAGAAAAAAGTTTTGTATTACTAGTTGTCTTTGAATTACCTATTTACATTTGAAATTTGAAATGTCGTGGCGTTCTCAACTTGCGTTCGTTCAGCGACATCTATGCGTCTCTGCGGGTATTACGCGTCTTTGCTGCATGATTGTCGTGTCGCGTCATAAGGGAGGCCACCTGACGTCAAGAGGAGGCCGGCGACCATGAACTATAGGTGCGGGGTGTGGAGGTACCACTAGAGCCGCAAGGGGGGGTGTTGAAACGTGGCTCTCTCGGACGATCTCACGTCTTGCCGGAGTCCACGCTTCCCCTAGGATCTTTGGTTCCCCCACGTTCCCCTACTTACGATGCGCGAGCAAGGCAGAGCCGATGGAATCGGCTGGAACCAGAGGCTCTGGGCCGAAGTTACCCGAGGCCCGAACAAAGTAAACCTACATGTCATTGCCAATTCCGTGCAACCGGTGCCATTTTATTCCATGCTAATTTGTTGCTCTTAATTGTTTAAAAGCAGACAAGTTTTAGATGAATCAATATAAAGTTAATTTCTGTGTCGTGTGATTGTGTATCTACGCGCCTTCTGTGTAATTTTCGCGTTTTGTAAGTGTTGTTAGTAAATACGTGTGCTGGTGCTATCCTTTTGCGACATCATGAATGCGGTTGATGATTTTCTAAATTTGCTAGTAAGCAAACGCGACTTCGTAGAACGTGTCAAAATCAAAACTATTGGTAAGCCAACACCCTATCTCAAAATAATCTTCGAAGATGGTACTAGATATCGTTCGTTTTCTGGCAAGTGGCATCGAAGATGACTGAGGCTGGCTGGCAGGCAGCAATGAGAATATTGCATTGTTTTGCTGGTCTTGTGCCATGTTCCCTGCTTGTAACAACAAACACTCGCGTGGAATTCCACAGGCTACGTAGGTGTCACAAAACCTTCCCAGATCAATCAAACGTCACAGGACGAGCATTGAGCATATTATTCAGACTGAGAGAGAGTCGACGAGGCAATAAATGATGCTGCACGTGTTCAAAACGAACTCCACAATCTTCAAGTTTCTAAGAATCGTCTAATCCTCGAGCGTTTGATTGACTTAACTTGCTTTCTGGCAAAGCAGGAGGAGGCTTTCTGAGGGAATGAGGATTGACGAAAGCGAAACCTCGGCCGATAAGGGGAATTTAGAGGACAGTATGACCATTTTATGTAAATACGACACCGCTTTACGCGAAGGTGTTTCCGAGATATTATCGCAAAACGAACAAATCGAGTCGGTTGCTTAAAATCACGAAGTAAATAATGTAGGTACTGTGATTGCTTTTGAGGGAAATTGACGAAACAACCGAAATTGCTTGCAAATCTCAAGTTTCTGAATTACCTTTCGGTACGTGATCACACTCTCATTTCGATTAGCTCAAGTAGCGAGTGAATGCATTAGCTCAAAGTGAATATGAGCAATATATAGCTATATACGAGTCAATATCAGCTCATTTTTAGCGAGCGACACCATTAGCTTATAAAATCTTCACTTGCTTGACTTAACTCAAAGCAATTGTGTGAGAATGTTCACTCGTAATGAGCCAGAGATATCTCAAATGTAGCTGCGCACGCATTGCCCACGAGTACGCTAGTCTCGGCGCCACTCGGCCTGTTGCGACTTGTTGGTTGATAGCACGACGCGGCATGACGGGTGCGAGTGATGACAGTGACAAAAAGGAGACGACTGACGCGTGATGCCAACAGCGTTTACATGTTTTGCGAACCATTTGAACTGATTTTAACTAGTGTTATGATCGTGTTAGTCTTTAGCTAGGTAGCACTTTGCGGCGGAGAGCAAACACGGCTACTTTGGTAACTCAACGGCAAGCACACCTCTTCTAATCGAGCGGTCCCAGGTTAATATCCCATTTGTTTGCTTATTTAATAAATCTTTACGGTAAAACTTGAATGAATTGCAGATTTGATCAGTTCCTAATCCTAAATTCCATCCTATTCCTAAGAATATGTCAGAATTAGAAAAACAAAGGTGAGGTTATGGGTGTCGGTGTCTGACTAGCACCTACACCAACACCAGCGGTAGTGAACAGCAGCGCCGGTTAAAGTCAAAAGGCCGCAACCCAATGTTGCCTACAAAAATACACGAAAATGGTAAATTAAAGTGCCCATATCTTGTGAACCCTTCATCCCCCATGGCCAAATGAGGTGTCAAACGGTTCCTCTAATCACCCCCTACTATAATCCAGTTTAAAGTCGGAGTGCACAACGCTCGTTTGGATATTTAGTGACCCAGCTGCCGTGAGTGAAGTGGGCGAGCCGTAGCTTCACTCAGCTTCACTCGTGATTCGCGAGCGAACGTGTATCTCGGGTGTGAGTGAATCAAGTACGACGTATTCTGGTCGAAGTTATGGCTCATTTCTGAGCTGAATTCACTCATGTTTAAGCGAATTGAAATGAGAGTGCAAGGGAAATGTGGTCAAAAGTTTTATATGGTTTTATGCGTTTCTAGACGTGAGTTCTGGCCGGAATGTCACTTGTCTGAACTCAAACTGATCTTCAAATAGCACCACTTCTCATTAGGTTAGTAATTATGTTTGTGCCTCCTCTCTTTTTTGACCCACGAACCGCCACTGCCCCCATCCCCCCCAACATAAATTTGCGAGGGGTTTTCGCCCCCAAATCCCTGGCTCCAATAAATCCCACACCAATAAATGAAGTCATTTGCCTATTACCATGAAAACTATATATATTAGCAAAATTTCCTGCTGTCACACCCGCTATGCTACGAGCTTATTACGCTTAAGACGAAGGTAGCATGCGAGGACTTGCTGGAATTCCTGCGGGACGAGCTGTTTCCCCATTTCGGAGACGTCGAACTTTCGGTAATGACCCAACTTCGACTTCGAGATGAGGTTACAGCTCGCCATTAAAGCGGTTTTCCAGCAAGCCAGGGTAACTGGCTGCTGGTTCCACTACTGCCAAATACAGTTGCGTTCGATTTTACTTGTCACATGGATATTTCAATTGCCAACTTGACGAGTTATTCTTTTAAGAGCTTGGCCTGTAATATATATATAATAGCTTGCTATTAAAAATATTACAAAATAGCTTGCTATTTACAAGCTTAAGCTTGTAACTGTAATAAAATACCTCATGAAAGATCGGACTCCCTTAATGGAAAAATTATAATCACATAGCATAAAATAAAGTAATAAGTGTTAAACCGGTTAAAAGTTCACTCGTAAACCATCGGAAATGGGCACACAGAATTTGTGAAATGTAATGTCTCGAAAACATCGTGTAAATTTTCGAGGCTGTATGGCGGAACTCGAGTTTAGACACTTGATAAAGCAGGCAGCACAGCTTTGCGAAACGTCGGGAAAAGTTTGAGTTTTGGGACTGAGCATTCAAAACCCAGATAAATAGTGTTTCTGCAAACGGAACGATGATGGAAGAAGGATACCTCCAGGAAATGAAAATCACTTCTCATCCAAGAATGTTTTATTTTTGTAGAATACTGTGAGACAATGTATTAGATGTGGTCAAAATAATATATGAAGATGAGATAATTTTTATGATAAAATGGCAGCAAGCACCGTGATAATTTGCCGAAATTTCACAGTAACCACGGACGCCAATGTATTTTCTCAATAAACATCCCCACCCGCGATTCTGACTACTGCCATGATTTTGTAGCCATGATTGTTTCAATAATCGAGTAAAATTTTATTTCTCATTGAGGTAGATATTTGTTTTGGCATTCAAGAAATTTTTATGTTGTGTCACTGTTTGTTATCATTAAGACTAGAGGTTTTTATATTAATTAGTTGGTTATAAAATAATCGGATATTTTAGAACTGCTAAATGAGATTCAGAGACAAACTCGTTGCCCGAGGGTTATTGCCGGTGTAGAAAACACATCTTCCGTGGAAGAAGGTTTGAAGTATTTGTTGCATTTCTTCATCCTGACCAGTTGGGTGGAGTCGTTGCGTTTGGGAAAACGGCTCTGGTATGAAAACCAAGAGACCCAAAATAAACCGCAAACATTGATAAATATTTTGATGAAATTTGGTGAGTTTGATGATATTTTGATGAAGATTGGCAGAGCACCAGGAGTAGATGAAGTGACGTCGGAGATGGTGTAGCTTAAGGTGATGCTAAAGGTATGGAAACAAAGAAAATTTCCGGATGACTGGAGGAAAGGAGTCATTGTGTCATTGTTTAAAAAAGGAGATCGCAAGGTATGCAACAATTATAGGGGAGTGACACTGTTGTCAGTGTATGAAAATTTATGAGAAAATTTTTGAGGCGCGGTTGAAAGGTTATGTGGAAGAAAGTCTGAGAGAGGAACAATGTGGATTCAGAAAGGGCAGGTCTACTATCGATGCCATATTTACAGTAAGGCAAATAATGGAACGAAGGTGGGAAGCAGGGGAAATAATGTGTATTGTTTTTTTAGACTTGGAAAAAGCATATGATCGGTTTCCTAGAGAAAAAGTATGAGAGAGGTTGCGGAAGAAGATCAGCAATATAATTATTGAAAGGATTGAAAGGATTCGAGAAGGTTACCAGCAGAGCATAAGTTGTGTTCAGAATGAATCTGGAAGGTCAGAATGGTTTGCTGTGAAGGAAGGAGTTCGACAAGGAAGTGTGTTGTCCGCATTTCTTTTCATTATGGTGACGGACGAATTATTAAGAACAGTTGAGGAAAAGGAAGCCACTGATACAAGAACGATATTAAGAGTCTAGAGAAAAAATTCAGGGGAGATAAATCGATGGAATGAACCAACAGAGAAAATAGGTCTGAAAAAAAGCCGAGAAAAAAGTGAAAAGTGAAAAATGGAATTGAGTTAAGAGAGACGGAGGAGTTCAAGTACCTGGGAAGCATATTTAAAAAAAATGCAAAGATTGAAAACGAACTTAAAGCAAGGATTAAGAAAGCAGAAATATTTTATCAATTGGTGCGTAAATTATTATGGGAAGAATAATTTCCAGTATGTTGCAAAAAAATTATGTACAACATGTTTTATATAGCAATTTTGACATTTATGGGGCTGTCATGAAGTTTTTGAGAAATATTAAAAGAGTGGCCAAAAAAGACAGATTAAGAAGTAAAAACATTTAGGAGTTGAAACTGGAAAGATTGGGAAGAGAAAGGTTGCTGTGGTTTGGACATATAAAAATAATAGATAAAGAGTGGATACCACGAAGAGAGTTTGAAGACGCAGTAAAAAGGAAAAGAGGAGTGGGAAGACCAAGAGAAAGGTGGATTGGTGTGATAAAAGAAGACTTGGCGGAAAGGAAAATGAGTTGGGAGGAGGTTGACAGAGGGAAATTGTGGGAAGACGTAAAAGGATGGAATGCGCTGGCAGAAAAGGACGAAGAGTTTGATGTGATGGGAAGGAAGTGAATTTAGTTATAGTAAAGAAGATTTAGATACTGGGAAATCGCCAGGCTCGGCAAGCCGGATTAAAAGGAACCCAAGATGCCCTTGATGAAACAGAAAACTTGACCCTGTATTTAAGGAAACAAAAAATAAAGATAAAATAAATATTTTGAATTTCACTCCAAATTGAAGCGATACAATGACTTGTTCCTAATACCCAGCCAGGAAGCCTCGGCGTCCAGAACGGGAACGGATCACGGTGCCGTTCGAGTGGAACGTCAACAATCGGACACTCGAAGTCGGAGGCAATATTCGACATGTGAGTCGAGGTTCAATGTGAAAAAGAAAGAGAAATATTTCTTACCAAACCAGAGAAAACAGTTCTAGTGAGGACATCGAAGATTTAGGTGATTAAGATAAGACTTTTCAGCCAGTTTCAACGACGAAGATTATTCGAGTGACGATGAGACGGACGACGGTAAAAATGAACCTTGTACTAAGTCAAATGATTTTTTTTTGTGTTCTGAGAATGCTTGATGACCGCACGAAGGGATCGATGCTCGTTGTCGTGCATTAACTGGCATACGCAGGTGTGGTCATCTCAAGCACAAAACGGACAGAAAAATGGAAGGTCATTTTTCATTGTAGCAGCTAAGTACTCGTGTGGCGTCAGTTACTCTATGTTTCAATTGCTGCCAAAGCAAAAATACGTGCTTTCCGCTGTTTAGAATGTCTGGTATGCGCAGAGAGATATCGAACTGTTGAACCTCGCGTCAACTGGTATAGCAGTTTGGCTATCAGGCGATGGGCATGTATGAATCTCCAGGTCATAGCGCGAAATATGTCAGTTACCATGATGAACACACGAAACGAGGAAGTTGATGACTTTCAGGTCTTACAAAGATAGCAAGAATACCGGGTGATTTGGCGAAGGCTGCTTGTGAGAAGTTGATTTGCAAGTTTTCAGCACAACTTGCGATTGAACGTTTTGTATCAGATCATCAAAGAGGTGGTGCCCGAATGATAAGAACAAACTACCCACAAATTAAGTATGAATTCGGGTAAAAGCATTTGGGTAAAAGCTTGAAGAAGGGAATATCGGCAATTGACAAGTATTCCCCTACCCTTGCGTCGTGGAAGTTAAGCATTTATAATATTCTCTGGTGGTCCTCGAAAACTTGCAATGGAAATTCAAATCTGCTCATCGCAAAATTTACATTGGATTTGAAGCACATGTCCAACGTCCATGCATGCAAGGAAACATTTCGTTCAATAAATGTGAACACGACGAGGCCACACCAGGACAGATTGCTTCAAAAGATTGGATTCGAGTCGAAAAATATTGAGTAGTTAAAAAAACATAAAAGTGTCGACTCCGTGGCGAGATAAGTTGATTGCAAAAATAATGAAGCTACAAGATTATGCACCCTCCGAGATGGACTCGTTGATTTTTGATGACGCACCAAAAAAAAAAAAACATAACTCCCGACCCGAAGCCAACAATGGAGGAGGTAATGCAGAGAGCAAGATACTCTCGTCTTGAGAATATCTAAGAAGATCCGAATGTGAGTTTTGCACCGAAGTAAATAATTGTTACTCTGTTTATATTTACTCACGTCAACAGTATTGAAAAAATGCGAATATAACACTTATTATATAACCAGATCTTGTGAAATCTCGAAATATCTTGGACATTCACAGACTGCACATTCTGTACTGCACATAAATAATACAGTCTGTCTCATGGATCTGAAATCCAAGTTTAACAAAACCTACCACTTACTTTCAGTCGAAATAATGCGGCTCCTCTCCTTCAACCGCTCTGAACCCGACGTGAACACCACTCTCTTTTGGGAAGTCGGCTCTTATCGCCGAGAAAACGCAGGAAGGAATGACGATGCGATTGTGTATCCTAAGGGATACCCGAGAATTTATCTAGCTTTTAAAGTTCCGATTAGCAATGTGCATCTACAACTAATTCGAAGTTTCCCGGAGTTGTTTTTAGTTGCTGCACATTTTGCTTGCATAATGAGATTGTTTTTCGCCATTTTCAAGACGTCCAAATCACTGGTAACACTGCGCAACGAGTCATTCACAGTAGTAGGAATCTATCGACATGATATCCATATATAACGTATTCATAACATATATTCCATGTGAAACGTGCTACGCGGCCCGGCAGCACACGGTGAGACGGATCGGATGTGGGGTCAGGGTTTCACACACACTCAGCCCAATACCTGCAGCAGATTCTCCTCCGAATCTCTCTTTCACTTCACGCTCTTCACTAGAGAGCGGGGTCGGCACCGTAGTATGATGCGGGGGGGGAGGGATAACCGCTGTCTCGACCCCGTCCATCCTCCACATTCCTGATGGCGTCATCAACGTGACTTCATAGAACGCATTATCGTTAATCACCTGTAGAACATTTCCCCTGCTTGCTAAACAATGTTACAGGCAGCATATCGACTCGATATCGGTGCTTTACAAAACCCACATGATCCCCACTCGGTGTGGCGCTGCAACTATTACCGAAGCTTATTTTCGTTTCTGTATCTGACGCGACAACACTGGTTCAAATCAATATGGTTTCACCCCGGACAAACCTAAGAGAAGGCAAATGGATCACAAGCAAAATCTAATGCTGCGACATTGGTCGATGCTTGGTCGCAGAGGACGCAGGCAATGTGCACAAGCCTGTACCTTGCAAAGAATTGCTAACTTCGAGAATGAGAGTTTTATACTGCTCAAATTCTTAATGATTCAGTAGCCACGGGGATCGCAACACATATTGCTCTTGGTAGTATGAACTCGTAAGCATCGCTTACTGCTCAATTTGTTGCTAATATGGACAGCTTTGTTTGAAATTCTTAAATCAAACACATTGAATGTCAACTCAAAGCTCTTTGTAAGACCAATAAGTGGAAAAAGTGGGAATCGGATTAAGAATCATTGTGCTAATATCAACGCATTGAAATAATTGTGGTACGATTTAGAAAATGAATTCCAGTTCAATTTTATTTAGTCAATAATATTAACACAAGACTGCACATACAACTTGTTTTCGTTTTTGCATGAAAATCGCAAGTTAAATTCTTACGGCATAAGATGACAGCAACTGTGAAGTTGATAGGGACCAGCAAAAAGATAAAAATAAGTTGGGATTATTATGAGATGGCACTCATGAGAAACCTGAGTTGATCGGATCGAATGCGAAAAGTCAGACCTTTCTTTGGTCGAGATCAATGCGGTGGAGAACGCTGAACGTACCAGGGTGGGTTTGTTCAAAAATACCTCATAAGCAATGCAGGGACCAAATCTCTTCTTACGATGGATAACAAACATCACAAAAATTGCAGAACAAACACATCACAAGAAAAAAATGTAATTTCAGTTGAAAAAAGCCCCAGTAATTTTACAAGAGCAACAGAAGCCAGTTCAACGGGGATTATAGTTGCTTTAACGGTGAAACAAAGGGTGATTCTTAAATATTAGGTGGAAGGAAGCGGGCTCGTGTCATCCCTTATCAAGAAACGGTGCAACTACGCACGCATGAGGAAACTGCGCGTTTAGAAAGGAAAGCTCTTTGAAGGAATCAAAGGACCTTCAGTAATTGCAGCGCTTGTGCCAGACACAATCAAATCGACAGCAGAAATGCACAGAATATATTTATGAGTTGCCTGACGCTTGTGCCACTATGGTTTGTTCCCATCCTTCGTCTGGGAACCTTCCACACCACGATGAGCTTTTTGAAGAGCATTGGTCACGTCATGAATGACTCCGGTTACAAGAATTGCTCGAATCGATCTACGCAGCCAACACAGACAAGCACATTTTGAGTGATGCTGACATTGCACGTGCGATCAGGGCCCAGGTGTTTGCTGAGTCTGCAATCAACACAATGTTTTCCAAAGCAGCGCTGCAATCACCAACGAAACAAATCCGGACGAAGTTGTTACTGAAGGAATTTTTGACTCCAGGGATATCAGAACTGGATCGAGTCAAGGAGCTATACGAATGTGTTTTAAATCAATTAAAAAACCACCGATGAAGTGAAAAAGTGCGTTACGCTATCAAGCATCGCAGAAAAAGTACAAACAGTAGAGAATTATTTAAAAGTATAGAGGACTGCCAAGCTATGGCTTCAATATGTGGAGATGGTGACAATACTTAAAAAACTCGTAAAAGAGGAACGTACAGGCAACTGGAAACTCCATGTACAAGCTATTAGCGAAATGCTGCCCTATTTTGCTGCCACAAGCCACAATCTCTACGCAGTCAGCTGGAACATGTAGAGACGAAATGGTTGATTTGAAGTTTAAGCATTTAGACAAGGCATTCGTGGGTGGTCTTCACGTTATCCGAAACAGTGACAGGTATTGAGCTGGACTTTCGTCCGACTACGTAATCGAGTCCGAATTTATGAAGAACATCAAAGGCTCCATTGGGGTGACAAGAGGTAGGTGAGTATCGGACATCTTGCGAATTTTGTGGTTAATGTCAATGACTGTTGTCACAGATGTCAACGCTGCCATGCAGACAGGTTTGCAGCTCATGCAGAGCTAGCAGCACAAGGAATGTGGTGTTTCAAGACGATTTCAAGACACTGAGCATGCAGGAAAGCTTGTTAACTTCTTGAGTAACATGAACCCTTTACGTGTGATACTTCCCTCAGAAGCATATCACGTGTGGCACCATTGCTGCAAAGAAGGTAACCGTTGACGAAGCTAAGACTGTCGGCAAGAACGTCCTGGCAAGAATGGAGGGTCAAAATGTGATCGACTTCAAGTAAGGAAACAGCTTCAGGTCGTCACCATGGGCGCCAGGAGGGCACTGCAGACTGTCGATGATTTGAAAATTAGTGGTTAGTGAAAGAAACTAAGTTATCTCAAACTCAATCTTGCCCAAAAAGTGTCACTCTGCGTTCATACTCCCCAAATTGTATTAACGTTCGTAATATATAGCATTGGTTACAAGTTTATTGTGTGCATTAAGTAAAGTCAAACAATTGAGTATATAATATGCACACTTTCTCATCCAGCATTTCATATTTTCTCGTGAATTGCTGGAAAATTGTGTGCTTTTACCCCAGTAGCGCCGAATCTGTCAGTAAGCTGTGCCAGGGCATTGAAGCATAAACTTCACAGCTCCCAGAAAATTTTCATTAAATATAAAGAAACTTTGAGAAGGTGAGAAGTGAGTCTTCAATTGTGCAGAGGACACTGGCTCACAGAATACCGAAAATGAATTACTGCATGCTTTTTCTTAAACTTCTGATGTCCATTCAGATTTTATAGCATCCCAATTTAAGGATGGCAAGTGGAATCGTCTCTATTCCGATGCTCTACACTACTGCTGCAAGATAGCACAACATGTTAAGTGCCAACACTTCTGTTTTCATTTGTTATCAGGTTGGTCATGTTGTTATGAGGTCTGCATGGTTTGGTGACAAGGCCTGGACAGTTCTCCGGGACTTTACAAATATCTAAAAATGCTGCGTTTGAAGTTTGAGATGAAGTCGTTGCCCGAAAGAGTTGTTTCCATAGTATTTGATGGAATATCTCTCCAAGAACAAGTGAGTTATCATGTCATTTCAGAAATTTTCCAGGAGTATAAGGATGTAGGAGTTGATGGGGCAACCCGAGAAGATAAAATCCTAAATTCAGAGTTTGCTTATAATAAACGTCCTAGCGAAGCAATTGCTGACAAAGCTTTATTTTTTATGAATCGTGGCATGAAAAAAGTTTTCAAACAGGTGTTAGGGTATTACCTCAAGAGAAATGCAGCTTGTCCCGATACGCTCAAGTCTATGTTTCATTATTAAAATAAATATGTGGTTTGCACTCAACATTATTTACCACATTGAACCTAATTTACAAACTAAAATACCTTTATTTATAATGTGCTATTATCACTGTGATTTTTCTATCAATATTAAAAATATAAAAAATAATTTTGTGACATGTGAAATATCAGAAATGACAACCGCCGAGGTGCCTGCAAGCACCGTGGCGCCCGGTTCAGTTAGTTTTCGCAGCACTTCGTTTACGTCTATTAACAAAAATCTTTCGCAACTCGTACGATGACAAAGGTTCCTTAAAATAAAATAAAGCCACTTCATTCACTAAATTAAGTCCTATTTGATTGCTGTACCAGTAACCATTATTGGCCACGCTTCACCGTCAGTCGTCCAAAACATGTGAAGCAACTACAGCACTCCCAAATAATGTCTAGTGAATAACAAGGGCTACACCGTCTGTCTAGCGGTGAAGAGGAAATGGCGTCACATCACACACCTAAAGCGCGGTTTTCCATCGACAACCGCTGCGTGGTTCCTGATAACCCGTGCTTGGCTATGAAGAACGACTCGCAGCACTGCAGCTCTGCCATGTGCCATTTACCTGTGCAAGTACGTTTATAAAGGCCACGACTGTACGCGGGCAGAGCTAATTCCGGCGACGCTGGCGCCGGTAGACAGGGTTGCGGCCGGTGGTGGTGGTGGTGGGCGCAAACGTTGCACGGGGGAGAAGTCGCAAAGTTCGTGAGCACGCGCTACGTCAGCTCGCAGGAGGCGAGTTCGAGGTGCACGACAAGCCACACACCATCATCCGGCTGGCCAGTCACATTCAGATTCTCTACTTCCACGCTAGAGCGGAGCAAAAGGCACCGACAGGGCAGAGTTGAAAAAGTCCACTCTTTGGCCTTGCTCGAGCTTCACCGGACGAGGTGCCGTAAGGAAGGAGCAAGACACACACACTGATTTAAAGGTATTTTTCAAGGCTTGTTCTAAAAAGAAATTCCAGGCAATGTGGGACGAGGAACTAAACAACAAGCTTAAGGCCATAAAACAAAGCGTGGACCCATGGGAAACGAGTAAACGTTCTGCCAGGAGGGAAGAGGTCGTCCTCACCAAACTGCGGATAGGGCACACCATACTTACCCACTCGTATTTGTTTACTCCAGAGAAAGATACCCCTCGCTGCGATTTTTGTAACGGAATTTTAACTGTGAAACATATTCTCGTGGAATGCACAAGATATTCGCACCTGCGACACCAGCTAGATCTGGAAAACACAATTGACAAAATATTAGCAAATGATTTTAAAACTATTGACAAACTTTTTGATTTCTTACGACAAGCACAACTAATTCACCTAATCTAACATAATTCCATTTCAACTGTTGATAGGCGCAAAATAACCTTGCTGTTGATGCGCCTTTAAACTTAATAATAATAAGGAGCAAGACATGATCGACGAAGAAGCGCGATGCGTCGTACGGATGGCGATACAACGCGGCGTCCGCGCTGGCGTCATCGATGAGATTGACGGTAAATACTTGGTGAATGCTTCTTCGCTGAAGAAGCTGAGCGACGAAGACAGCTTTGTCACCACGCACAGGAGGCGCCGCAAGAAGAGACGCCGCCGCCGCCGCCGCCGCAAGCACTAAACTCTATTCCCGTCGTTCTGTAGCGATATGTCACTAATAATGGGAAAACAGTGTAAAGAACGACTCGCAGAACTGCTGCTCTGCCAAAAGTGTCATTTACCTGTGCAAATACGTTTAAAAAGGCCACGACTGTACGCGGGCGGAGCTAATTCCGGCGACGCTGGCGCCGGTAGACGGGGTTACGGCCGGTGGTGGTGGTGGGTGCAAGCGTTGCACTGGGGAGAGGTCGCAAAACTTGAACACAGCTATGTGTTCAAGCAGTTCCCATTTTGTCTAAATACTGATATTTACAAATATTTGTCATTGATTTGTTCCATACATTACAGCAAGAAACTTGTCGATGCGACGAGTCAAACAAATTGCAGTGAAAAATATACTATCAATTCGGCACTGGCTTCCAAGACGCCCTCATCAAGAGGGCCTTATCAAAGACGCCCTTATCAGTAAGCACGCTGATCAGTCATCAGGTTCCCACAGCGTGGCACTCAATCAACAAGCACGGGAGCTACGCTCCCGAGCTTGGTGCCCATGGGGCACGTTTATACGCCCATAGGGCGTATATATGCCCATAGGGCAAACCTACCTATGCCCATAGGGCAAACCTACCTATGCCCATAGGGCAAACCTACCTATGCCCATAGGGCATACCTACCTATGCCCATAGGACAGACATACCTATGCCCATAGGGCATACATACCTTTGCCCATAGAGCATACTAACCTACGCCCTATGCGCATACTTACGTATGTCCATAGGGCACACCTACCTATGCTAAAGGTTTTTCTACATATGCCCGTAGGACATGCTTCTACCTGTAAAGTATAGGCTTTAAATACGCTAATATAAGTCGTTCTTTCGTAGTGATAGTAACTACATAACAACATAATTATATTCTGCCTTAAGTCATACTATATAGGCGCAGCTTTCCTGGTATAATTTTTTATAAAGGGCAAACAGATATTGGATGAGATTTCGGCTTTATGGCGGAAAGTGCATTCGAACTCCCGTACTGAATCGGACTCTTCGACCAGGTCGGACTCTTGGACCAGGTCGGACTCTTGGACCAGATCTGACTCTCGGACCGGGTTGTTACGTGTTAACGTTGTAGGGTTGTAACAACCCTACAACAAGGTTGTAACAAGTTGTTAACCTTTTTTCCTTGTTTGTCCTATTCCATGTTTCCGTCTCGCACCAGCGAACGGTCCATGTGAAAATGTCTAGCCTCGGAAATGTTTTTAAAACTCTCTTTTGCAGGTCTCTTATTTCTGAAACTCTTGGATTAACCATTACCAGTACCTACTAGGGTTCTTTTTATCTGACCGCATGTATGTAGAGACTTTAGTATAAATAAAAAAGACTTTGATCTCTGTGTTATAATTACATGTAGGTAGGTACCTACCTAACAATCATGCTGCATCGAAACAATGATATGTCTCAAGTGACTAACAATCAAACCGAGCCCGAACATCACACGATAATTGGGTTGCCAGCAGAGCACTTTATTGTTGACAGGTAAGTTTGAGCATCTATATTGTTGCGGAAACGCGATTTCAATAATGATTGTTTACTTATGCAAGGCCCCAAGGTTGAGCTCGACGAACCCCCCACCCTTGTAGGGCAATTCTGAATGCGCATGTCGGAATTATTTTTGAATAAACAAATCCGATTGGTCTTCATTTCTTGTTTCTGGAAATTTCTGAGTCATTAGCCAATGAGGACAAGGAATTGAGACCAAGCTGTTTGCCGTCACTTTGAAAATGATCATTACTACTGAGACTTCAACATGGATAAGGTGAGTGCGTTAAAATTTCGTTTGATACACACTATATTTTAGAAATGAAAATCTACGCTTAATTTAAATTGTTTTATCATTGTTTAATGTGGTTCAATGGGTTTCAATCGTGTTGATTAATTGAAATTAATTTGTTTCGAGAAAGATATAAATTTGTTGTAATATTATTTGGTTTGGTATTGGTACATCTAGGGTTGGTTGTGGTTTTTCTCAGAATACTTAATTTATTGCTACATTCTTGGATAAGTAGGTACCTACCTAGTTTGTCGAGTGTATGAGGTAGGTACCTACCAAGCTTTATTATCTTGAATTATTATTCATTCTGCTAGTATAGGTACCTAGTGATCGAAGCTATTGTGCTCTGTTCGAATATTATTTCCTATTGTAGTTGTATATTTTTTACTATCATACAATAATTATTGACTTTCATGAAACAGTTTGAGGAGACCTGATGTTAAAATGCAGGAGGTGTTCAAGCTACTTTGAACCGTTTTTCCTTGAAAATGTGATCGCGCCATATGGATTTGAAAAAACTCATTATTTGATGGCATCCATGATGGCATGGCGGCAGCCGAAACTATATAAACTTAATTTTATCGTTGTTCGAAATCTGTTGTAGAATCTATTTATTATTGGAATGAATTTTTAAATTAGTATCAAATATATTTTGATCTTTTGAGTTGGATTTTTGGTTATGTTGTCATTTTATATAATAATAAAATATATTATTAATATATTTTTTTGCAATTATTATGATTGTTCTAACATTTTTTGCTTAGGTACATATCGTAATTAATTACGTTACCATAGTTTTATGAAAATTGCGACCAATACTCAGTGTAATATTTATTTTCCAGATGAACGATACCTTTGACGAGACCACCATTGACAAAGAAAATCCAGATAACGAAAGTGATTTCGAAAAGAAATTGGCTGCCTTTTTGGCAGAGGCACCTCCAGAGAGTGCCCTTGCCAAAAAGGTCCGGAAATTGATGGATGCTGGTGAGATTTAAAAAAACTTTCATTCCTTTCTTATCAATAGAGACATTCAATTTTATCATCTGTAAAGAAATTAGGTACTATAGTTCATTATTTCATTGTTATTTATGTTCATATTGGTAGTTATATTAATTTTTTTTTTGTGTATTGTAGAAAATGCAACTCCCAAAACTTCAAGTGCTCAACCTGAAGTCGAAAACTTGGGGCAAGACCGTAAGTGTTTTTCACTAGGTATTTAGATAGGTACCTGTTTATATATAATATATTACAATTATTACTAGGTTCATAGGTACCTACGCAAAGAGTGACACCGTTCATTTTATTTCAGTAGAAGCTGAGCAAGGTGCCATTACAAAAGTGGGGGAAAGTGAGTGTTTTATCTTTGAGAGTTTACTGAATACCAAAGAACCTTTATTTGAAAATTAAATTTGAATGTTTTGATGCTAGAAGCTGAGGATGTTTTGATATTGTATAAAATCATCTCACTGATTAATCATGTTTTTTGTCTGATGTTTGGTAGGTATACCTATACTACCTAGATAGGTACAATTAATTTACGTGTAGCTATAATATTAACCCCTTTTTTATTTATTGCAGAAAGTGTTGACACTGACTTCGAGGAGGTCGCAAGATTTAAATGTAAGAAAGAATTCATGTTTTTTGACAAAAAGTACAATATCAATGATTGCTTGCGTGTTGATTTGCAGCCCTGCTCAACGACAAGAGCAAGACTGCTGAGCCCACGCCTCCTGCCAGCGGCGGTCGCGGTCGCGGCGGTCGTTAGGTAGGTGCACCACATCTTGAGATTTTATAGTTAGTATATAAGTATGACTCTATTCCGAAATGTTATTTAGGTACTCAAATGCACAATGCTTTGAAAGCCTTGGTATTTTGTGCATGTGTGCGGTGTTTGGAAGATATAAATCTGATCTTCTTCAAAGAACCACATTTATATCCCATAAAAGTGAGTTTTTTGTGTACCCAGGGGCCTTACCTAGCGCGGTCACAGTAGCACCGGTATTACTAACAATGAAATCATGTAGCACCGGTGCTAACTAATACCACCGTAGCACCGACCAGTAACCCCGACCTAGCGCGGCGGTTCTACGCTCGTGTTATGTAGCACCTATTTCGGCGACTCTGACTTTATGTCAGGAGACACTTGATTGGACGTATTGAATGAACGCGCTACGATTGGCTTAAAAATGACTCCGAATTTGAAATAAATGCCCCAGCAAGCGGTGATTTTTGTGTGAAAATTGTCGACAAAATTGTGACATATCGTGCGAAAAAGTCCAATTTTAATTAAAATGAGAGGCTTGAACTTAATAACAAGCATAAAAGTTATTGTTCAGCGATTAAATTATTATTCACATCTTCAGTAACGAAATAAAAGAAATAGAGAGCTTGTGGCTAGGTAGCAGCAGCAGTGAATGCAGCAGGATCTGGTTCACTCTATGTCCTGAAGTGAGTAACTTTACACACAAAGCAAATGTCACAAATGAATTGTTTAATCGTTGAATAAACTTAAAATAAAAATCAATATTATTTCTCATGTATGATGATGATTGATGAATGATAAAATGTCGACGATGTCCACCAAATTTCATATTCCGCTGACAGGTAAAAGTCGAGTTTGGTATCGTTCAATTCAGCAGCAGTTGACGGAAAATTCACATAGTTTATTGCAACCCGATTTAGGCTACTGACAACTCGATGAATTATTTCGCTACAAGCAGTTTGCGAAACACCTTATACAGCCCACCAACAGTCAATTCAAGGCAAGATGGCGGCTGGTGCTGACGAACCGTCACTTGGCGCTCGAGTCTTTACGAAGTTAAAGTGTAATAAGTGCCATAAAAATGTACCCAAAGGATATCAATGTGCTAATTGCAACAAGGGCTTTCACCTAAGTTGTGTTGACCGTGAAGATCTGATTAATATTGGCTCAATTGACGACATAGAAAAGTGGACCTGTGCCGCGTGTGTTACGAGCAACGCAAAC
Source organism: Nemurella pictetii (assembly GCA_921293315.2). Classification (NCBI taxonomy): domain Eukaryota; kingdom Metazoa; phylum Arthropoda; class Insecta; order Plecoptera; family Nemouridae; genus Nemurella; species Nemurella pictetii. The sequence goes on along the minus strand of OV121118.1, from coordinate 4,672,315 downwards.
GCCGACAAGATGGACGGTCAACCCGACGGTATGTACTGCAACACAATACAAGGGGAAATGGATCGCCTACTAAAGGAAAATGGAATCCTGAATAAACTAGTCACAAGACTGGAAGAAGCAATGAAACTAAAAGATGAGAAAATATCATGGCTGGAAAAATCTATCAAGTCACCAGAAGCTGAACTAGCAACCACGTACTTTGCAATCACGAAACTAAAGAAATCGGAGACCGTCTTCATTAAACAAAAAGAAGAAGCTAACAGCAAAAAACTGGATCTCACAGAAATAACCAAGGTAGTAAACCCAACAAAACTTCAAATTGGGATCGAGCGTGTTACACAAAAGAAAAACGGGGACGTGATAATCAATTGCTCAAATAAATTATCGGCCGCAAATTTAGTGAAAGAAGTCGGCAACGTGCTGGGAGACACTTATCAAACTGGAATCGCCCTCAAATTCAAACCCAGGTTGAAAATAGTGAATCTGGAGGTGAGCGACATGGACGATATCAAAATCTGCGAAGCCATCACTACGCAAAACAACCTGCACAAAGAGGACCCCAAGTTTGACCTGAAAATCATCACCACCATTAAGAAAGCATCAGGCTCATGTGTAATCATCGAAGTGGACCCACAATCGCGGAAAACGCTCATGCAAGAAGGAAAGATAAACATTGGATGGCGCCGGTACAAGATCTATGATCATTTGCGTGTTATTCAATGTTATAACTGCTTAGGCTTCAACCACTTAGCCAAAAATTGTGATAGAAAGAAGAGATGTAGTAAGTGTGGTGACGAACACAACGAAACGGATTGTAAAAATGAGCTCAAGTGCGTGAACTGTTCGCGATCCCAGGACAAATTCCACTCTAAGTGGGACCACGACGCAAGAAGTTGGAACTGCCCGAGTTATAAGAAGAAATTAGAAGCCCTGAAATCAAGAGTTGAGTACGAGACGACATCGTAGCAACGACAGAACATTGAAGATACTGAATATCAACAACAGCTCGCTTCGCATCCAACTATCATACATGGTAATACTCAATGCACTAGTAAAAATATAGGCAGGCTAGAAATAGCATCAGTTAAAAATCCATCTGCTATCGTAAATAGGAGCGTACTTAGCTTAATGCACATGAATGTACAGTGTATCAAAAACAAAATTAATATCATAGAAGGTATTTTAGAAAACAGAAAACCTGATTACTTATGTAAAACAGAGCACTGGCTCAAACAGCAAGAAACTGACTTCTGTTGTATAAAAGGCTACTCCATAGCATCAGCTTTTTGCCGTCAAACTTATAAGAATGGCGGCGCAATGATCTTATGCAAAGAGACCATCAAATATAAAGAGTTACAGAACATAAACAAACTGAGCCAGGAAAAACATTGTGAGCTCGCTGCCCTTGAGGGCAATGAGCCTAATGGTAAACACTTTGTAAAGCCCTGCTTACACGGGCACATTTTTGATAGCAGTCTGCCATAGCAGAGCAGAGCAGACTACCACAGCAGAAAACTTGTCCCGTGTAAACGGAAACTTGTGTGAAAAGTATGCTGCCAAAATCTGGTTTGAGAGCACGGCAGAGCACGGCAGACTTCCACAGCACTTTTGCGTAAAACTTTTTCGTTTAGAACACGCTCTATTTTATTTTTGTCACAAGATGTTGTCAAAGCAACCAATCAGAAACGTGTATCAGTGACGTTTTGTCTCAGCCAAGGACGAAACACAGACAGCAAAATGGCGCCTCATGCCTCAATTGCCTCATGTTCGTGTCTCTTTTGGCGATTCTGCCGTCGATGAGGGAAAGTAATTTCGCAAACGTTGCTTGATCCATGCGCAAATAGTTCCTAAAAGCCGGTGGATCTTCATTTGCAAGCTCATTATGAACTTGGTGTAGTGTTCCTAGGCTGTTAATTTCCCTTCTCGCAATCCAATCGCGTCGCCAACAAGTTCGAATTCTTTTAGGCTTTTTAGCCTTGGTTGCTTTCTGAACTTTATCCACAATATCTACTACAGTCGCAATGTCCAAAATCACCTGTAAGTCTTCGTAAAATTCAAGATCACTCGCCATTGCACTTGTCATGGCACTCGTCGTATAACATAACCCACAAGGCGCATCAGCAGCTGTCAGAGTGACAACTCGAAACTGACATTTCCACAGCAGACCACACAAGAAAAATGCTCCCGTGTAAACGGCCAGGGCATAGCGCGGCAGGGCTGCTATGGAAGTCTGCCATAGCAGTCTGCCATGGCAGACTGCTATGGCAGACTGCTATCAAAAATGTGCCCGTGTAAACAGGGCTTAATGTGTATATATAGGTCACCGACAGGAGATATAAAAACATTTATTGACATTTTATCCACAGTGTTAGATTTAATTACTAATAGAATAGGTACCATCACAGTATGTGGGGACTTCAATATCGATTTTAATGCCAAAACATCAAACACAGAGAAAGATGATATTATAAGTATTTTTGCAACCTTTAACTTAAAACTATGTATAAAAGATTCGACAAGAGTGACCCTAACCACAAGTACATGCATTGACAACATTTTTACAAACAACGACAGCATCTTTAGAATAGAAAACATAAATCTACATGTAGCAGACCACCACACACAAATAGTTTTATGGAATAGTGAGAGGCCACCCGAAGAAGCACCAATTGTAACAAAACGGATATTTAACACTAAAAACAGGAAGCTCTTTAAAGCACTCATAAGGGAGGAAAGTTGGACTACCGTCTACCAACACGAAAAAGTAGATGATATGTTTGAAGAATTTACGGAAATTTTCAACAAGTATTTTAATAAAGCATTCCCACTTGATCCACACAAAATAAAACCTAAATCAGGAAATGGGCCTAAGAGACCATGGTATACACCAGAACTGCAAACACTAGCAAACAACGTAAAATCAGACTATATCTACTCAAAAATAAGTGAGATAGGTAACAGAAAATATCAAGTCTCTAAACGGAAATACAGACAAGCATGTAAGAAAGCAGAAAGAACCCATAATAACAACATAGTAGCCAATGCACCGAACAAATGCAAAGCTGCATGGAACATAATAAATTCCAAAATAAATAGCAAGAGCAACGCTAGGAAGGATATCTCGCTAAAGATTAAGGAAACTGAAATAACGTCACATCAGGAAATTGCAGAATTATTCAATATCTATTTCGATAAAACCGTAAACGACCTGACAAAAAACTTGACGAAAGAGAATTTACAGGAAGTTAAAGATAGCAAACGTTGTAATAAAGTAATATTCCTTAAGCCAATTGAAGCAAAAGAATTTCTAGAAATAATCAATAAAATAGGCAAAAAACGATCAACCGGTTATGATGACATACCTGGCAACATCGTCAAAAGCATAGGTACAAACATAATGGAACCGCTCTCACACATTATTAATGCATCATTCACGGAAGGATGCTTCCCAACCAAATTGAAAGAGGCAAAAATCATTCCCATATATAAAAAGGGGGACAAAGAGGAAATCGGTAATTATAGGCCAATAGCCTTACTCTCCACTTTTGCTAAAATCTTTGAAACTGCGATGTATAAAAGGCTGGAAAATTTTATCACTCAATATGAACTGCTAAGTAATAACCAACATGGATTTACAAGAGGAAAATCCACAACGACGGCGGTAGCAGGATTTGTAAATAACATTCTAGAAGCACGTGACAACCACAAACCAGCGATTGGAATATTTTATGATTTTAAAAAAGCGTTTGATTTAATTTCCCACAGGCGGCTGCTTTCAAAACTAGAAAGGCTTGGGATAGCTGGGATAGGAAACAAATGGATAGAATCATACTTAAAAAATAGGAGACAATCGGTACATATATACAGTAATGGAAGAACTTACATATCTCAAGAAACTACAACTAACATCGGAATCCCCCAGGGGTCGGTTTTATCGCCTTTGCTGTTCATTTTATTTACAAATGACCTTCCCGAAAGTGTAGAACAGGGAGAACTGACACTCTTCGCGGACGACACCACTCACTTTCTATCCAACCCGGACCAGAGTATCTTAATAGAACAAGCAAACAAGGCAGTAAGCGCTCTAGATAATTGGTGCAACCAAAATGACATCTTCTTGAATGACGCGAAAACAATTTGCATGAAATACACGGCCAAGGAAAAGACTGACACAAGCCCTTACATTAAACTACACGGGAAAAGTATCGCGCTACAAACGAATACGAAGTTTCTTGGTCTTCACCTCGGTGACGGGACTGACTGGTGCACACACATCGACACAATAAGCAAACAAATTGCGTCAAGTTGTCTATTGCTAAAAAGGTTAATGGAGGTGGCCGGACTAACAGCAAGCAAGCTAGTATACCATGCTTACATACAAGCAAAACTCAATTACGGTATCATATTATGGGGCAATCACTCAAAAACCCAAAGACTATTTAAACTGCAAAAAAGAGCTGTTCGGTATATGGCCAATGCGAGCAGAAATCCAACAGCTGAGGTCTACATAAAAGATTCATGTAAGACGTTATTCCAACGTTTTAAAATAATGACTTTAGCATGTATTTATATTTATCAGGTGATAATGTATGTTGTAAAAACAAATGCACACAAGGGGGAATTAACACACTCACATGACACAAGAACAAAACAAAACCCAAAAACAAAGAAGCATAGGCATAAGTACTACACAAGGTCTCCACTGTACGCGGGTGTAAAATTGTATAGCGCATTGCCCATCAATATTAAAAATAACACAACTAGTTTTAAGCAAAACCTTAAATCTTTTCTTTTGGAAAAAAGCTTTTACAAGGTGGACGAATTTTATAAGCTTTGACATATTGTGTTCACACTGTATTCGATTGTATATTGTAAAATATATTTTATTGTTCAACTGACGTTTCCAATATCATGTATGTGATCAACAAGGAAATAAAACAAATAAATACAAATACAAATACAAATTGAAAGGACAAGTCTTGCCAAAAGTGACAGCTCGCGTGTCCGTATGGCACAGAAAAGTGTCCTTCATTTTCACGCAACAAATCTTCTTCGAGCCGGTCCGAAACATAAGAAAATGTTCCTCTATCCATTCTGGTCCATGTATAGAGATAGATTGATTGATTGATTTGTGGGGTTTTACGGCGCGTCAGCAGCTTTGGCTATTTGCGCCGGTCAAATGGTTAAAACAAAACAATGACAAAACATTTAACAACAAAAAATCAAATAGATAAAACTATCGATCAGTTGGGTAAAATAATGTCATTAGTTAAAAAACAAAAACTAGGTTAAAAAACTAGTTATTATTTCCTGACGCATTCTTTATAAATACCTGCGCCAGGAATTTAAGACTGATTTAAAAACTTCTCTAAAATAGATCAGTTTATAAAATGTCAGTCTTAGTATAAAAATAAAAAGACAACAAAGACAATAAAAAACAACTCTCCAACTAAAAACAAATAAAATTGAGTCAAGTTAGATGTGTAAAATATTGTCAATAGTTAAAAAGCAATAAAAACAATGCTAAAAAACCAGTTGTCATGTCCAGACGCAGTTTTTATAAATACTTGCGCCTGGAACATAAACTGCTTTAAAAACTTACTAAAAACTAGATAAGTTTAAAAAAGTCAGTTTTAATTAAAAATCGAATTACTCGATCTATAGAAATCACTCACGTCCGTCACACGTATAAAATCTTACACAAAATTGTTCGCGAGATGAGAGCCGGCTGCTGCTTGCGAAGAGCGCCATTTTGAATATTTTAGTCGTAGCACCGCGGTAGCACCACGGTAACACTGCTCCCTAGTGGTATTACAGTAGCACCGAAAAACCAGGACCGATGGGCCGCGCTAAATCGGTGTTACAGTAATACCGCCTCGTAGCACCAAGGTTACAGTAGCACCGCCGTAATACCAACAAATTGACCGCGCTAGGTAAGGCCCCAGGTCTTGACAGATAATGATAGCCTAGGTTAATTTTGAACCCCCCTGGCGGAGGCCGCCTTGTCGCGGTGGGGGGGCTCACCACACTGGTGCTAAACGGCCTCCGAAGAATGAAATGGACAAGGAAAAGAACAAAATACCCCAGGGGGGTACCACCTACGGTGGAGAATCCCCCCCCCTCTCAACATCATCAGAGAGGGGCAGCAGCAAGGATTCTGGGGGCTGCAAACCTGTCCAGAGCGAGCGGCTCACAAGAGCAATAACATCGGGCGTCTCAAACACAAAAGAAAGGGCGCAGGAAAAGGAGGGAGCGGCCGATCAACGATACGCGCTGCAAGCAAAGAGAACGGTTGGGTGGGGAACCATGGAGAATGTCCCAACATCTCCGTTTGGAAGGTCATTGGCTACCAAGAGGACGCCACCTAGCGAAGGCAGCATATCAAAGACCTTCGACTTCCGGAGCCATGCCGCGATCGTCATCTCTCCAGAAATCACCACTCGGAAAAGTAAGAGGAACGAAGAGAGCCAGTCTATCGCGCAAATCCTCCTAAAAGTCATCAATAAAATAGATGACTTAGACCAGCTTGTTGCGGACTCCAGCAACACAAGGAAAGACATAAAGGAAGCCGCCGGTGCGCTCAAGACCATGGCCGAAGCGCTGACGAGGAATGGCCTCGAAACCTTCCTCGCAGACGCGGCAAAACCAGTGGAGCTGGCAAGGCCAACACCAGCACAGGTAACGAAGACCAGTAGCAGGGAAGCCGGAACCCAGACGGAGGCCTGGCACGGAGGGCCAGCATCTTCCAGATCCGTCAAAAATCTGGAGGTGGTAAACACCTTCTCCGACTTCGAGGCATTGGCAGGCCTCGCATGGGAGGAGAAGGTGTACACCAACGTTACGGTGAAGGTGGGGAATCCGTTATCCACCCCCCACGACACCGTGAAATGCGTGTTGGTAGACCAGAGGGACACAGAGATGCAGTCCTCGATTCAGAGGATGTACAGGGATAGATATCCAGAAGTGATCGCCATTACCGAACCATACGGCATCCTGGAGACAAGAACAAAAAGGAAGACTCCCGACGGAGTCACAGAAGAGACTCTCCAGAAGGTCATTAAGATCAAACACGACGGGACGGAGCGAGCCATCTGGGAAGGGCTCCAAACCCTGAAAGAGGAGACAAGACAGGACAAGGCGGTCGCCATCCACCACGTGGAGACAGTGTCTGAGTGCAGGCTTAGAAACCTGACTCAGGCGGTATTCCACGGGGCCGACACCAAGGTCACGATCTTCACGACGGACCAGCGACGAACACAAGAGCGGGAAAGAGCCGCCCCGCAACAGAAGAGGGAAAGGAGCACGATTGCGCTCACAGTAGACACAACCGGGGGCAGCTTCAGGGACATCCTGAAGGGTGTCCGCGAAGCTGTCTCGAAGAAACCGGGCTGCGAGTGCATTCAGTCCCTGAGGAGTACCAAAGAGGACAAGGTGCTCATAGTGCTGGACAAAGACGAGGAGGCCAAGGCCAAAGTGGTCAAGCTATTGGAGGCCCGCTCTCTCAAAGTCAAGCAAGTGGGACCCCGGGTAAAGACAGAGATGATCTACCTAAGGGGGCTGGACGAACTGGCGACCCGAGAGGAGATCGAACAAGCCATCGAGCTGGCAGTAGGACCCGGCATCAAGACCACCGTCGGGAAAACGAGGCCTCACCACCGTAACACCCTGGCGGTGACGGTCACGCTACCAAAACCTAAGGCAGAAGAACTGGTGAAAACCGGCCGCCTAAGGGTGGGGCCTGCGTGCTGCACAATTGAGAAAAGGCTCGAGATCCGCCGGTGTTCGAAATGTTGGAGTTATGACCATAGCTCCAACATGTGCAACGGACCAGACAGATCCAGGCTCTGTTTCGGGTGCGGCAAGGGCGATCACTCTGCGCGGGAGTGCAGAGAGCCTAGGTCCTGCGCGCTCTGTAAGGAGGACCATGTCCTCGGCACAGGACGATGCAGGGCCTTCCGGGCGGCCTTGAACAGAGCCAGGAAGGAGCAGGGAAGGAAGGAGCAGGGAAGGAAGCAGCGGCACCCCTCCTTCAAGGATCAGGAGGAAGGGGCTAACACCGAGCCGTTTCTCCAGTCGGGAGGCAGTAGAGGCGCGACACCTGCCCGGAAATAGCTACACCCTCTCTCAAGTTCTTGCAGACGAATGCAAACAGATGCTGGGGCGCTATGGACCTACTGCAAGCTACCGCGCAGCAATGGGACATAGACGTCGCAGTCATCTGTGAGCCGAACATCAGGTTCTGCAAGGAGAGAGGGTGGCTAGACGCCCGACAAGACGTTGCGATCATGACATTCGGTAACCATGCTCACTACATCAGAGCAGGAGGTGGGCAGGGGTACGTCTGGCTAGAAATGAGCGAGTGCCTAGTCATCGGCACTTACTTCTCGCCGAACAGAGACCCTGAACACCTCGAGTCCCTCTTACACGACATCAGCATCTCGGTCCGAGGCGCCAGGAAACCGGTCATAATGGCCGGCGACCTGAACGCCAAGTCCCCGCTCTGGGGGTCACGGACCGAGAACGAAAGGGGGACGCTGGTTGCCGAGTGGCTGCAGGCCAGCGGGATGTCGATCGTGATCGTAGGCGACAGCCCGACGTTCGAGAGAGGAACTAGTTCCTCTGTGATTGACATCACGCTGGCCTCGCCGAGCATCGCAGGAAGAGTGACGGGCTGGAGCGTTCGAAGCGACATCGAGAACCTCAGCGACCACTACTACGTCACCTTCCAACTGGACGCGACAAGGCAAAGCAGGGGGGACCACCAGCGGAACACCAGAACCGACAGGGCCAAATCGTGGAAGATCGATGAGGAGGCCCTGGTCGCCGTTGAGGGGGAAATGTCCGAGGCATGCTTTGAGGGGATCCTGGACCCGGATAAGTGTGTCGCGGACATTCAAGGGATCTTGAACAGGACGTGCCTGTCCAAAAGATCCCACCCTTCCAGGCGGCCGGTTCACTGGTGGTCTGAGGACATCGCTACTCGCCGGAAAGTCTGCCTTGGGGAGAGAAGGAGGCTGACCAGGCTGAGAGGCAAGATGAACCCTGCCCTTCGGGAGGTCCGACTTGCAGAGGCTTCCTACAAGTCGGCCAAAAGGGCGCTAAGGAAGGCCATCTCGGACTCAAAGAAGAGACAGTGGGGGGAGCTCCTTGATACCATCGACAAGGACCCATGGGGCAAGGCCTACAAGATCGTGACCGGGAAGCTTCGCAGAAGCCTCCCGAACCTTGATGCGGCCGAAAGACTTCGGGTGGCCCGCACCCTCTTTCCAACCCACCCTACCATCCGGTGGGACATGGAAGAGGGCACAGAAGAGGCGGAACCATTCACGGAGTCCGAGGTACTGGCCGCCGCAGACCGCATCAAGGTAGGCAAGGCCCCTGGACCAGACGGGATCCCCCCAGTGGTGGTAAGGCTCTTCCTCAGAGTGCAGACTAAGGCTGCCGCCGCTCTCATGAGCAGCCTGCTGCAGAGGAAGGCCTTCCCAGAGTCCTGGAAGAGAGCCTCCTTAGTGCTCATCCCGAAGCCCAAGAAGAGCCCTGACGACGACCAGACGTACAGGCCCATCTGCCTTCTCGACGCCCTGGGAAAAGTCTATGAGAGGTTAATTCTCAATAGGCTCGAACAGGACCTTGAGAGGGGAGAGGGACTGTACAAGGACCAGTACGGGTTCCGGAAGGGGAGATCGACGGTGGACGCAGTCCGCCGCGTCCTGCATCTGGCAACAAAGGCCGAGGCCAGATGCGTCTCCTACCGGGACAAGCCGGTGAGCGCTGCAATCGCCTTCGACGTGCAGAACGCCTTCAATTCCGCACCGTGGCCCGGAATCATGCAAGCTCTGACCCGGAAGGGGATAAGCCCTCACGTCACCAACATCGTGAGGAGCTACCTTTCCGACAGGAAGCTTGTAGTGGGCCCGGGACAGCTCCTGGATGTGACCTGCGGAGTCCCGCAAGGGTCCATCCTGGGGCCAACCCTGTGGAACTGCTTTTACGACGACATGCTTAGGGTCAGTATCCCACATACCAGCCTCGTGGGATACGCGGATGACCTGATAGCAGTCGTCGTAGGAAAGGACAAAGCAGCCCTGGAAGAGCACGGAAGCCAAGCCCTCGATACCATCCTCGAGCAGGCGGCACTTATGGGCATCACCATCGCAGCCCATAAGACCGAGGCGATTGTAGCGCGCGGCAGACGGAAAGTCCTGGCTGCCACGTTCCGTGCTGGTGCTACGGCTATCGACACTAAGGCAGAGATACGGTACCTGGGCGTTACCATCAACAGGAACCTATCGATGTCTGCGCACGTGGAACGGGCAGCCGCAAAGGCCTCTCAGGCCATGAGGAAACTCATGTGCTTGATGCCAAATAAGAAGGGTCCCGGCCAGAAGAGCAGGCGAGTCCTCGCCTCAGCCGTCTACTCGGTTATCCTGTACGCATGCCCTGCGTGGGAGACCGCAGTACGACACGCCTGCCACCTAGCCAAGGTCGAGCGCGTACAACGGGTGATAAACATCAGAATCACCCAAGCGTACCGCACGACGTCCTCGAGTGCCCTGTGCGTCCTCGCTGGGTACCCTCCGGCGGCTCTCATGATTGAGAGCCGATGCGGAGTGTACAGAGACGGGACAGGGCGAAGATCTGCGATCGAGGACGAGACCTTGGACAGGTGGCAGAGGAGCTGGGACGAGGCTCATACGGGTAGGTGGACGAGGTTACTGATCCCGAACATCAGGGAGTGGCTGGGAAGGAGGGGAGGGGAGACCGAGTACTTCCTGACCCAATTCCTGACTGGCCACGGTAACTTCAAAACCTACTTGGCCCGGATTGGCAAGGGAGTCGCGACCACCTGCGACCACTGTGGGGAGGAGGATAGCCCTGGCCACGCGGTACTCGAGTGCCCGAGGTGGGAGGAGCCGCGGAGGGCGACTGCGAGGACCGTAGGCCAGGAATTGACTCCCCAGACGGTGGTTCCCTTAATGATCCGGACCAAGGCCCACTGGGCAATAATCCACACATTCGTGAGACAGACGCTCGCCGAGAAGGAGGAGGAAGAGCGGGAGCTGCTGTCGATGAGCGATGTAGTGGGGGACTTCGACCAAGAACCAGACGAGGAAGAAGAGAACACCTTCAGCTTCCTCGGGCTGTGAGGTACGAAGACACACGACTAGAGCGGACGAAGGAGGAAGACCAAGAGGAAACATCACCGAAGAACAGCTGACAAAAGACCAACAAGAAGAAGGAAAGAAGAACAAAAGAAGACCGGAAGAAAGAAGAGGGATCCCGCGAGACTCTTAGCAAAGAGCTCGGGGACAGACCGGCTCGTCCTTGAAGTAATGCCTCACGGCGGTTCCCGGGGACGGGTGCGGATGATGGAGTTTAGTGGGTATTGCGGTTACCGGCGAGTCCCACACTACTGCTAGCTACACTACATCCCATGCTTGCAGCAGTGCGCGTAAATGCGTTCTCCATCTTAAAAAAAAAAAAAAAAAAAAAAAAGGTTAATTTTGCTAATTGGCGGTTTACAGTGTGGTTTCGCTAATATTTCAGTTTTTGTAAAAAACAAACGATTAGAGAAGCAGATAAAACATTTCCTAAGCATCTTTCTTTTTCTGTTTCAGTATATATGTTGATTGGCCATCTTTTCCAATTTGTTCAACCACTGTCAGACCAGCACCACGTTTAACTTTCCAAACTGTTTCTCCATTTATCTCCTGTATAATGCACAGAGTCTTGCCATCAATTCCCTCGAATGTTATGGTTTTTACCTCATTTTGGTATACTTCACAAACTGATATCCCACCAGTACTTGATTCAATTGATTTTACAATGTTCTTTTCTACATGAATATCTTGATCTGTTACTTTTTCCTCCAATTTATTCTTACTCTGTGAAAATTTGATCAAACCACTCTCAGAGTAAACTTTGGCTAGAAGTTTATTACCTTCCATTGATAAGTGAAGTCCGTCTCTTCCTACCAGTGTACGATCCTGAAACAGTTCCCATAGTGGTAGGACCAGAACACCTCGTTTTTGGCACACTGGGAGCACTCCTTTGTTGAACAATGCTGCCCTCTCGTTCAGGTCTGCTGGGATGCCATTGCCAGTGAATTTGCAGTCAAATCGAGGCAGAACACTGGAAAAATACATCTGGACTGTAGGATTGGCAGCCTGACAGACTGTTATTAGTCTTTCCACTCGGCCAATGATGTCAGCCACACATTGACTTTTGTCGCTGATGTTGTTCGTACAGACATGTAATATAAGAATTTCAATGGATGGCACGAGGCGTTTGGCATATTTTTCCAGGTCCTGCACTTGTCGGCCGGAAAACGAATGTACAATTATGTCTTGATTCCACTGGTTCAAGAACTTTACCTGAGAGTCACCAAGAACTCCAATCCTAGACATACTTTTACAGTTAAGTTGCACAAAGAAAGATGCCTTGGATGCGATTTAGGTAGGTGGGTACCGGCGGTACTACAAATTTTTGAGGTTAAATAAAATATAACCTTCCGAATGAATAGTGTGTAAATGAGATGAAATATTATTGATTTTAAAAAGAAAATGTTCAACAATCCTGATAAATCCGGTGTGCTCGAATTTTCTTCCGTAAGAAGCAGAAAGTTGCGTAGAATGCTCCTCTTCTATCAGTGACAGTTCCCCTTCAAACTAAATCCAATATGCAAATGGCGTGCGTCGTACGAATTGGTTGGTATGACTGCCTAGAGAAGAGGGAAAAGTCGAATTCAAAATAGACATTTGGCCAGCCAATGTAATGGCTGTGGTACACCAGATACCTTGTAAAGGGAACGCTTAATTTATAGATTAATAGTATTAATTTATTATTATTCTATGCTTAAATGTTGATGTTTACCCTCTTTTGATTAAAAGTAAAAAGAATAGGTACTTATAAAAGTTATATACATAACTTACACACTTATCCACTACTTTTAGAATATAATTATCAAAGTTCATAAAAATAGCCTGAATATTTTCTTATAAGCATTTTGAAGTCAACCAAAAGTTAAAACATTCTTCGCCATGCTTTCACGACTCATATGATAGCCCTTATATTCACAGAAATATGAGTGTAATTTGCGTGTGGTGGGAATAGCCTCAAACTGAGTTGCGCTGCTGTCAGTGTTAGGTTATAGAGGGTTATATAGAGATTTTCTGGTTGTTGTTATTCATTCTGTGCCCAATTTCCAAAATCAAAGATTATAAAGTTTTTCCGTATGCCCAGTAACGTATCAAATATGAATTGCATGAACTATTTGCTTTGAGAGCAATGATATCTCAATGAATTTTCAGATTTTGGAGAAGCGTACTCGAAAGCCCCGAATGATTTTTATGAAATAAAACCTTATAGTAGAGTACCTATGTCGTTCAGTGAAAAGGCTAGTACTAGTCTACTTATACAACAACTAAGGTAAGAACCACTTTTTGTTGTAAAGCCATCATTTTACCCACAATCTTACGATCATAGGCACACTTTGCATTCCAAGACCTTTCCACGACGTTCCAGAATGTACCTACCTTCCTAGTCAGATAGAAGATGTGTTTTAATTGCCCAGCATTGACTGACATCTCATAATAAAGAACCTTTGTGTTCAAAATTGTACATAATATGTACCTACCTACCTACTAGAATCTAGGTACAGACACATGTAGATGATATCCATTTCTGTTGGTTCTGCCTTGTAGTCCTTCCACGTATAATGCCAATATTTATATGGCCGAGAGCACCACGTGCCACAAGAATGCCTTGAACAAAGCTACTTCTTACAATGCATTTGGTTTCGGTAGTGTAGGCCCAAGGCGAAGGCCACTCAACTAGTAAACAACAAACATTAATCTCGCCATCCGACGTATGAAATGTTATTTTCAAAATCGGCTAGATTACCTAACCAAATTACTGGAAATCTGTCTTCTGAGGCCAATGCCATTATATTTGAAAAACACCGAGGACATTTCCAGCCAATATATGACTTTTCACTAGTATTAAAACGATTAAAATATAAATGTGTCCGATTTCAATGTCAGTGTTCTTCTTCTTTTTTTATGAAAATATCTTTTGTGGTTTGAAAATATCAACAAACTTGAGCCAGGGTTTGAAACTATTTAATTAAATACTTATTATATGAGATTTTAACTATCGCAGCGCAACACAAATTAATTTATAATTCAAAATTCTAGTTTGAATTACGAGAAACGATGCCCTACTCGAGCGTTTATTTTAAGAACCGCGCTAACGGCGATCGTCATGACGAAAGTCAGAAACCAAACGCAATAGCGCATATCCCCATAGTGATAAATGCCTTTATCCCTGGGGGGAGCTGCGCTAAAAAATCCATCGAAGAAGTTCCCTCTCTCGATATCAAAAACGGGGCGATTCCAAAAACAGACGAAAAAACGCAACACCAACATTAACTTGCGTGAAACGATCTCAACCTCAAGGACAAACATGAAGGCCAAAAAATTTTGAGCAAAACAAATTGCAAACCTACCGCTTAGCAAGATTGTCGGCGTCTTAAAGAGCGGCGGAATTATCTACACCCTGAAAAACTTTTGTACAGGCATATGACACCATTTCCATACCAGCCAATTCATTCCACAATGTGGCAACGTTTTGGTAATAGTTGGGCACTAAAAACGAGTGAGGGGACCTATTACCAAGCGATCCACTGGTCCACGGACTTCTTCGTAGAGCATCTCTGCGGGGCGCGGCAGTACGTCTGAGCCATTGTGCCGTCCGGACGCTGGCCTCGCGGGTTTGTCGGTGACGGGTCTCGGGCGAGCTCCTGTGACTTCGAGGAGTGTTGTGTTTTTTAGTACCTTTTAGAGTCATGTGTATGTTTAGATGTTGCTCGTGTTTTTTTAGTGTTAAGGCCAATGTCTACAAACCGATTTTAGACCCATAATTCGCGACGTTTCTTGACCATATCGTTGAAGATAGCGCATGATAGTAAGGAACAAAGTTGTAGAAAAAATGTAGGTCTATGCTTCAACAAAGTTCTTTTTTCGAAATTTTCTCCCCAACTGCTAATATAAGGGTTTGAAAATGCACATTTTATGCTGTTTTCGGAATGCCTTGTGCGCCAAACCAAATGAGATATCGAAAAGAACTCTTTGTTAAAGCATAGATAAATCATTCGTCTACAACTCTCTCGCTTACTATCATATGCTAACATTGACGATAGAGCCATCAGGCGTCGCGAATTTTTGGTCTGTCGCAAAATTTTTCGACCCAAATTTTCAACTTTGGTCTACATTAGCGTCGACACATCACACCCCGTTTTTACAGCGGCCAATCATAGAGTACCTCGTGGTACCTCTGAATCTACCAAAGACGGATGTTGAGATTACGGACGGGAAAATAATTTGTAGCACGTAGTAATAAGTTATCACGGATTATGAAAGAACGCATGAGCATCCATGAATCTTGCATCACGAAGATTAACAATCAAAATGAAAAAAACACGCTATTTCCCGCTTTTAGTGTTTTTATTTATATGGTTGGATTCATCTCTATTAGCAGATTGTAAGTCACTTTGATTCAAAGTTCTAGTGTGATTATTGGGTGTTTTACGGCACATTTTCAATCACGGCAAATAATTGGTAGTATGTCATGTTGTAAGCCGCTCTTATCTTGTGTCGAGTTTATTCTAAACAGCATTCTGTCAGCATTCTGCAAGCAAAGTATAATTTAATTCTAGAAACCAAGAAGACAAATCAATCAGTATGTGTGTGTGCTACCATTGATTACATCGGCGTTTTTAATCGGTGTCATTTTTTGAAATTGAACACCTTTTTAATCAATCTTCTAGCGTGATTTTCACCCCACCCAATGAAAATGCAGTTTTTTCACCGTGTTTTCAAATCGACATAGTTATGATATTCTTGTGACAAATACTATAAGAAATATTGTGGGTTGTTGCTTCGAAGCCGAATGCCTAAAAGGTGATTACGAGACACATAGTAGTGCATTGTTTGTAATTATTATCGATGCGTCGTTACACTGGTTACACCATGCAAGTTGAATGCAGGGGAACATTTATCGCGAGAACAGAAAGCGTGAAAAGCAGTAAAAGAATAAATCCAATCCGGTGTGACAATACGCAAGGAATAGTGTTGATATAAAACACTATTTTATTACGAAGCTCTTGTAGCTGTTTGTCGAAATTATCCCCGAATTCCCCGATTGCGAAAGGTTGAAATTAATTTACGGCTGATGTCATAAAAAAACAGAATCGATTTACAAATTTAAAGCATTTCGTATTTCATTGATAACGAATTTAATGAATCGATTAATTTTTGGTCAATCGTTTGGACTAGTTTCGTAGATGGAATCGTGGATGCAATAAGTAGCAACAACAAAAATGCAGACGTGATGCAGATATTCAACAAATTGATTTCTTAAATATGGCACTTGCAGTTCGGTTCTGATGCATATAATTTGGAATGGTGTTTGAACAAAACGAAAAATAGTGTGGAAGCTGTTTTCAGAAGCATATATGGCGACGTGTCCCGGCTATACCGTTGGAGATAGCATATGATAGTAAATGAGAAATTTGTTGACGAAATGTTCGTCTATGCCGCAAAATAGCCCTTTTTTCGAAATTTTAACCCCAACTGCTAAAACGATGGTCTGAAAATGAAAATGTAAGTGTTGTTTTTATAATGCCTTGTACGCCACACCGAATGAGATATCGAAAAGAACTCTTTGTTGAAGCATAGGTAAATCTTTCGTCTACAACTCTCTCGTTTACAATCATTTGCTTCCTCTAACGATAGAGCCGCTACACGTCGCGCCGTCGTGGTAAGTGTCATGATTTTTGGGCCCAAATTTGCAACTTGCTCTGCGTACTTTCGTACACAGCTAAACCAGCAAAACACATTTTTCATAGACGGATCACATATCACGGCTTTATCTTATAGCTGCCACCCCCCTCCCTCCCTCACTCACTCACACTACGACAGTCCTGCTGGTGCCAACATCCTCGACTCGCCAGACTAATCTCTTTCATGCGTCTGTTTCCAGGAAAAGATAAGTAGATACAAAATTGAAACAATGAGAAGTTTTTGAGTCTTGTGATAATTATTTATATATTTGGAAAGCTAATCGAACGTAGGTTTCAATCGTTTTTTAAATGAAGTTCTAAGTTGAAAATTGCGGGTTTTGTAGACGATCGCGATTTGCATGACAGCGATCAATAATTTTTCTGAAATCGTTGATTTTGGCACTAGGAAATCAATTCAAAAAGTATTGTAAATTTTACTTGAAGATAAGATTGATCAAGATGAAACCTTAACCGATATCCATTTTCTGATCGCTCTCTTATTCTCTACCCTTGAAATGCTGACTTCTACTGTTTCACAGATTATGAAGAGATTAGGTTCACATCCAAGCGACCAGGCTACGCGAATAATAACGTCAGCTTCTTAACTTTTTACCAGCCAATCCTTGCACTTATTTGCTCCGCGTGGAATGAAAAGGACAACCTCCAAGGTGTCCATAGTTTTCGCACTCTTTGTAAACAGGATTACGGCCGAGGTAGTCATGGCTCTTAAAACCCAATGTGATTATTTTGTGCAATCAATCTGTGATTCTATTTGAATGAATAAACAAAATAAAATAAAATAAACGAGTGAAGGGACCAAATTTAATGCTGGCTACCGATAATTTAAAAGAAAACTGTGTCGTATTGAAAGACGGCCAAATATTTCGGTTGGCTTATTTTCTTGTAGACCAAGCAGGACCCCTGCTCTTTGTTTCGAAAAGATTTTGTAAATGTGAGGACTTTTATCCTGATCATTGCAAGTCTTCGACCCTGTCTGTGTCTTTTGTCACGCAACTTTCAAACAATCTTAATGCCCATCCTGCTAGTGACATGTAGACCGTAAGGCAATTTGTTTGCATATAAATCAGGCTTTTTATGCATGCCTATGCTGCATCTGTAGCGAGACGACACGGGTTGATGCGTTTGAAATGAAATTATATTTATAGTGAATACCTTCTTCTATTATTAAGTTTTATTATTAAGGCTATAAAATGTTGTCCTAAAACAACAATTATTTAAATTTTAGAAAGAGAAAAATATTTGAGAGAATTTTGTGTAAATTTCACCAATAGAAACTTTGCCATAATTGCACTACCTGATGAGGAAGACAGCATGGCAGCTGTCCCCATGAGCTGGATCCACACTGATACAATAAGATCAGCTTCTTGTAAGGTGGCCACCAATAAAGTCTGATGCAGCATGCAAGAAGGCTGTAAAACAGGGCTAGCCCCAGACGTAGCAACCTTTATTCTCGAATCTTATGAGTAACAATAGCTATTGAAAAATATAGGCTAATACCTATAGTTATTTGATATATGGGTATTTAATGTTCCCTACTTGAACACTAGGCCAACACGACCCATAGTAAAAAAACTGTTGCAGACAAAATTATGTCCGTGTCAATAAAGCAAAAGAAAAATAATAAGTGAACTAATAAATATTTTTATCTTTCATCCAGGCTTTCACAAAGCTATCTAGGGCACAGTACACATCCGATGTTGGAAGCGACTGTGACTATGCAAAAGCTCGGAAGAAAAGAAGGCCTGCAACTTATTCAGACTCCGAGTCCGAGCCCGAGCCTGAGTCTGCAGATGAAAATAGGCTCCCAGAATGTTTGGACAGTGACCCCGCCGAGATCCCATCCTCTCCACCAAGGCGTAAAAATAAAACCAATCTGCCCCATGCGCCAACCATGGCTACCACAGCAGCCATCAAGACGGATTCTACGGTGGCCACCGTTACCAGTAGAGCTTTGCTGCGTGGTGTTGTGTTTGTTTTGTTTTTATTCCGAGAACACGAACTAATACAATATTATTGTGCATAGGTTATGTTATGAAATACGTCTTTTATTCGGCAATAATGAGATATTTTAAATAAAGTGAAAATAAAAAAATAGATGGAACTAGAACTGTAATTATAATCAGATCAAGGGCGTTATGATATGTGTCGTGTTCCTGTGGTATTCAGCAATCGAGTCGGGGCACAGCTCGGCGCTCGCAGAGCTTGTTTTTAACCAACGTCTTGAAGCGAGGCGTTCCTTGCTGGTCTTGAAGTGTGCTGGATAGGCGTTGAACAGGACTGGGCCTTGATATGTAGGACTGTGTTAATACACCCTAAGTTTGTGGTCGGTTCGGTTTTTGGTGTGTCCTTCTGGTTGTTATGATGCTATCGCTGGTTACAGAGGGCAGCGCATTAATGGCCATGACGTGCAGTGTTGTGTGGTAGATAAATATGCCGTAAAATGTTAGAAGTTTTAGCCTGGCGAAAATTGGTCTGCAGGAGGATCTGCCTGACATCGCTCTTATTGACCTTTTTTGTTGGACAAAAACCAAACCAAACCATCAACCCGTATGTAAGGTGCTTGTAGACGTGAGCGTAGTAGACTGTCACCACTGAAGGTTCACACGCGATTTTGTTGAAAAGGTATGGTGCTGATGCGATCTTTTTCATGACCTGGTCGATGTGGGCTGTCCAATTTAATGTGTGAGTTATTGTTAGGCCGAGGAATTGGTCTGATTAATCATTTTCAGGCTTTTTTTTCTTAGGATGTTTTGTGGTAAGTGGAAAAGGATGCCCAGAGATTTGCATTTTGACTATGAGCTTGGCGTTGTCGCACCACGTTGTCATATTGTGTGTGGCATCGTTGTCATTTTTACGCAGAGCGTTCGCGTCTGATGCTGTTATAAAGTGACTGGTGTCATCTGCAAATGTGATGATAGTATCTTGTCCAAGGTGCCCAGATAGTGGGTTCACAGACAGTATGTAGAGAATTGGGCCCTTCACTGTACCCTGCGGTACGCCGATGTTGCTGGTTCTTAGCGTCGATATTTCTCGTCTTCCTTGTGAGTTTGGAACTTTTAAGCGGTGTTACCGTTGAGATAGAAACGTGGTAAGTGGTAATCCTCTAATGCCTAGTTCTTCAAGTCTGTTCAGTAATTGCGTGACCCATTATGTCAAACGCTTTGGACATATCGTAGAAAGGCCGAGCGCTAGTGTTTTGGAATCTATTGCTTCGTAGATGGCTTGGAGGAAGGTGTGTGTATGTGTTGCGGAGGTAGTTGTTGTTCCTTTTCGGAAGCCGTGCTGTCGGATGATATGAGATCCTTTTTTTCTAGGAATTCCACTAGGCGGGTGCATTTAGCTACCTTGAAGATTTTAGAGAGTGCCGATTGTAGGGCGATGGGACGGTAGTTTTCCGGGTTGGATTGCGGTCCTTTCTTATGTTGTGACGAAGCTATGAGTTTATGTAGCTTCGCTTGGTTCTTGTGTAAGAGGCACTCGTCACCAAGGGATCGTTTGACTGCTCTTAAAAACCCTTTTATTTATCGAATGTCGGAACTCCCCCTATCGGTGCTCGTTCTACTAAAGAGTTCATGTATCACTTGTAATGTTCTCACCTCCCGGGTTTAGATGTTGCGTATTTGAACTTGCGCACTCTCAAATAAACGACGGAGAGTAGCTAGAAGACCCTTGCTCGATCTTAGCTTGGCACTCGTGGAGACACTCCTAACAGTCGCACTGTGTAGGATGATGACTCGCCCAGACGGGAACTCTACCAGACTGTCCCTAATTCTCGGTCGGACACCAATTTATAGGTCCCCGCGACCGCACCCAAACTGACGTCTTTGACCTGCCACCTCAGTCCTCACTGTCACGTACGCCATGTGCATAGTCCATCCAACACCACTTTTTACGTTCTATAAACCTTATCTTAACTAACTTTCTGAATTTTTTGACCTGTTTTTTTGGGTGTCTTAGAGTCTCGTCGAGACAATTTAGCTCCGAGATATGCCGCAAGAAAATCCTCAGCGGCCGTCAGAAGAGCTTATTCTCCGGTGGCCACCGTTACCAGTGAAGCTTTGCTGCGTGGTGGACATGGCCAGAATTATTATTCCACAGGGATTAATGAAGGTTGTGATTACAAATTATTTGTTTGCGATCCACCTTCAAATACCTTTTTTATATATTTACTCGTCTCGTGTATTTTTGTTGCAGAGTTTCGTAAAAACGACCTAACGCCACGGGCTTCACGATTAATCGTACAATTCAGCAGGAGGCCTCATTCGGCCACCATTACCAGCGGAGATTGGAAATTCGTGACCGTTCGGTACAAATCTCGTAGAGGCAAGTATCCGTACACGTCCGCCGGCGGATACCAGTCCGAGCCCGACCACGGCGCCGGATACGACTCGGATTACAACAAACTACGCGACCTTGGACCGCAGACGCATCAAGAACAAGGAGAACGACTACACGCTACCCAGGAACAGGACCGCTCCGCATCCTGACGCGATCAAGTACGCTACTGACGTCTACAAGAACCAGCCAGGCAGGATCGAAAACTACCAGCCAGGACACTCTTCAATATCGGACAAGGAGACCAAGCAGTGGTGGGACGAAGTACTAGACATCTTCGACGGGGCAGCTGCCGAGCAGCAGAAAGCCCTGCACCAAAGGCAACTGCCTCAAATCCAGCAGCAACAACAGCAAAAAACGCCTCGTGCAGCAAGTGCGTCTGTTACAGCCGGTTCAGATTGACGCAACAGATCGTGCATCTCACGCAGGTGGCGCGCGGCGCCGACGTAGTTTCGGCCACAATCTGAATAAATGTGCTCGGGGAGACCGCGTCTCGAAACAAACCTATCGAAGCAGGCTAGAAACGCCACGGTGGATAGCTCGGAAACCATCTCCAAGTGTGCGGCTTTTGTGGCCATGCACACAAAGAGGCACAGGTAGCCCTTGCTACTGGGAGCGTTGCGTCGGCTACTGAATTTTACCAAAAAAGGGCCAGCAAAGTCAGTCCCAACCTGTGAAAAAGCGCGCGAAGTTTGCACACGAGTGGCAGGGAGGTCGGCCATGGGAGGTTGAAGTGGCCGGGCGCGAAACTTGTGACAAGTGATACACTTGCGTATGCGTTGCCTGAGCAAGCCGCGCAAAGATACGATCCAGTAATTCTGCTGTATGAGAGCCTGGACCGTTCTAGGGCCGGAGTGAAGTGACGTAATATGGAAAGAGTCACATAACAGCGAGGACAAATGCGCTGATTTAGGTAACAACACAGGATGTCTAGCCGATTCGGGAAGAGAAGAGTACCGCAACCTACCGCCCACCTTGAGTACGCCAGCCGGAGTGAGAAAGGGGTTCAAGGAAGCAATCTTCGAAGAAACTTGTTTCCTTAGGGCCGGTATTACAACTTTTGTCAACTCTGGGTTAAGCATCTAACCCCTAGAAAAAAATGAATTCCACTGCATCCCATTGGCCGTTGCCATAACAAATAACTTAACTCCCGCCTTAACCTGGAGTTGGCAAAATTGTAAAATCAGATCTTAGAGTAATTTGACGTATCTCAGTATCATAGTAATGCTGCTGCGTAATACTAATGAGGAGGTTCAAAGCATCCTGCAATTCCGATGGGCATAAGGGGCCAATGGGTGCAGGAGTGCGATTGCGACGAGAGAATAAGATGCGAGCGAAACGCACAACGTGACCATAAACGCGTTGAGCACGGAGGAGGGTGGAGTACTTGCGAAGCGGGTCAGTGAGGTGTTGTGTTGGTCTTGATCAACGCGAACAGCGAGAGTTGCGACCAAAGGCTTCAGCTCGGGAAGTTCGAGATCGAAAATGCAGTGGGGCGTGGCTCGGGGCCACGTGGAGATGGGCGAAGACAGAAATGAAGGACCACATTGCGACAGAGGATGGGTCAACATTTCGGATGCGGATAAGCCACGGGAAGCGCAATCAGCAGGATTGTCATGGGAGAGAACGCGCGCTTCCTCGGCGTTGAGCGCGGCACCACGGTTCGAGCCCAGATTAGAGCGCGCAGGCTTGAATGGAAGGGCGACTGAATAACGCCCAGTCAAGTCGCGCTTGTGCGTGGCGAGAAAATGGTCCTCACAACGCTGCGAATCCGGATCGACTTGAGGAGGACGTGATATTTCCTTAGATTCGCAAACCAATCGAAGTGTGCGCTCGAGCTCAGGTGAAGCAATTGTGAATAGAGACAGAGGCTCTAGAGAGGCCGCACGCTGCGACCGCACCGGACCAATCACAACCCAACCAAAGACAGTGTTGAGGGCAGAGGGAGCAGTGCCAATCATAATATCTCCAGACCTAGCCAGGATGTCTGGATATAAGTCAGCACCGATCAGAAACTCTATTTGATCAGGAACGTGGAACATATTATCCGCGAGCAAGAGGCCACGGTAGCGATCAAAAACCTCAACGGGAACTTCCTGAGGGGGTAGTGCGTTTGAGATGGAGGAGAAGACGAGTGCTTGAACACCGAGAGACGTTTCGGAGTGGTGACGCGAAGAGAGAGTCCAGTGCACCGTTCCGAATACGCGAACCGTTGAATGGCCGATGCCAGAGAGCTCCGAAGGACAAGATCGGACTTTCAGACCTAATTGCTGACTGAGAGCATGAGTGATAGCGGATATTTGTGATCCAGAGCCAATCACTGCACGCACGGGATGAAATTGTCCGAAAGAGTCGCGTATCAACGCACGAACCGTTCCTAACAACGCAATGGGTTGATTGGCATCGATTCCATTCGCGCGACATGAGAGCGCTTGAGGGTGAGGGGGTGTATCAACCCAAGAGGGATGGTTGACAGTGGGTGAAGCGACGATGGGTGAACCATGGCTGCTCACCAAGTACCGCAACCCTGCCACCCAATCACAACGCCGGTTCAATAATGCTGTCGGTTCCGTACGCAGCGTAATTGAAAATAACAATGGAATTCTCAAGAACTGCCGGAGAGTTCTAGCCAAGTCAGGTGGGCAGATGCTGTACAGTGTTGGCAGGGTTTGCGACATTACCATGGCCTGCTGTGTGCTGCACAACATTTGTGTTGGTAGGAACGTTGCTGCTGGGGATCTAGAACTGAATCCCGCAGTTGACTTAAACTATCCACGTGTCGCTGCTGACGCTGCAGCAGGCCTTGGAAATGCTCGCGGAGCTTTGCAAGCACAAGGTGTGGCAATTCGCGACCGCCTTGTCGAGAATGACTTCGCCCAATAGATTGCATCGACCTTTTGTTGTGGTTCAAGTTGATTTTCGGTTCATTTCAAGCCTATCCGTAAAAGCTTCCTGCCATTCTTTTTTTTTCATTTTCGACATACTACATGCTGCTTGCTCAATTAAATTCACACATTCTAATCATTACTAGATCATTTTTCACCAATAAATATCGGTCCTTTTAAGAACCACCAAATGTGTCAAAAAAGAGATTGACATACGACATACTACATTTTCACCCCACCGCTATAAAGTTGCATTCACTAATAGGTACTTTAACTTAATTTTAAAAATTATTTCAAACACATCTACATCATTTGTAAAGTGTTTTTATTTATTCATGCTTTTTGGTGATGAATAGGTAAAATTTTTCTAGCGTGGCATTTGAGTTCGTAACGAGCACTTTGCCCGGAAGCTCACGGTGAGACGAACGGGGTGCGGGGGCCTGGATTTGTACTCACCCACAGCCGGTTTCCCGTCGAACGGAGGGAAGCCTCGTCCGACTTTCCCTCACCTTCCTTCTTGCTCTCTATTAGAGAACTGCTCAACTCCGCTCAACTCCGAGGAGAATGTTGAAGGAGGGGGGATAGGGTGGGGACTACCCTATGCCCACCCGATCAATCCCTTATCTAAAACTAAGGCTAACTAAGATCGAAACTAAACTAACAAACCTGATGCACATACAAGAGTTGGGCGCCACGCCATTTACTTGTGTTATCATACACAGCGAAAGGATTGGGGGGGGGGGGGGGGGGGAATAAAGATGGGGGGGGGGAGTAAGAATGAGATTGGAGCAGACCTCCTTCCGCCAATACGACCGCCACTGCCTGGCTCAACAAACACCCACACTCCGATCGGAAAACCTCGTCCACGACTTGCACTGATTCCACCTATTCACTCCGCTCCCTGCCTCGTACTGCCACTCTGGGGCCCGATTCACGTACATTTGCTTAGTCGCTCTTAACACCCGACTAAGCTAACCCCGTTGCAACACCAAGTGTTAAACTTAAAACAAGGAGCCGGCGTGGAACTCTCGTGTGGCCAACACGCGGGGCAAAGCGCTGCTGCGACACTCGATCTCGCGAGGCTACACGGTGACGGGGCCACTCGAACCCACGCATTTCTATGCAGGCTTGGGCGACGTTCTTGATATCGCCATCCACAAGAACGGAGCAGGCCCAACTTCCGGCTGGCCGACTGGGATCGCTTCCGTTTGCTGCTGGACGACACAACTGTCGACAACACTCAGGTATCCACCCCGTCAGAGATCGACGCGGCTACCAAGCAGCTCACCAGCGCAATCCAGGCCGCAATCACCGGCGCCGTCCCGCAAACGCTGCTCGCTCTTCGACCTCCCGCCGGGGCTGAAGGAGTCGGTGAGGATCAAGAACAAAGCTCGCCGGCTCTGGCAGATCCTCCACACGGCAGACACAAAAGCCGACTACAACAGGAAGACGCGGCAACTCCAGCGACAACTCGCAGGACATCGTGAGGCTCGCTGGGAGGTGACGGTCGGCGATCTCAACGAGTCAGACGGCAGCACATGGCGCATGACCCGGAAGCTGCTTAACAGGGCACCACCGGACCAACCGATTCAAGGACGCACCCACCTTGCGGTCACCCCGAGCGACAAGGCGGCAGTCTTGGCAGAAGCGCTGGAGGAGCAATTCAAACCAAACGCTGCCAACAGACACTCGGCGGCCCTGGAAGCCAAGGTGTGTGCCTTCCTCGAAGAACAAACGATGGCAACCAGCACCATCGAGCCGACCTGTGTAGACGAGGTGGCAAACATCGTGGCTCGTCTGCCAAGCAGAAAGGCCCCCGGCGAAGATGGCATCACCAACCAGGTCATCCAGGAACTGAGCCAGTCCGCGGCCCTCCGCCTGGTGGAAATCATCAATGCGACGCTGCGTCTGCGCTCTTTCCCGAAGCCGTGGAAAACAGCCATCGTGATCGTCTTCTTGAAGCCTGGCAAGCCCCCTCGAGACCCCGCGAGCTACCGGCCGATATCACTGCTGCCATGCCTGTCGAAGGTCTGTGAGAAGACCATCCTCACGAGACTCCAGCGCAGCAGTTTTGCTTCAGAGCCAAACACTCCACAAGCCACCAGTTGCTGCGAGTGACGAAGTTGATCCGCGCCGGCTTCCACAACAAGCTGCTGACTGCCGTCGTCTGCCTGGACATCGCCAAGGCCTTCGACCGCGTCTGGCACGTTGGCCTGGTCGGCCGGCTGATCGAGCAGAAGATCGACCCGGGACTCGTCACCCTGCTGGCAGACTATCTGCGCGACCGCCGCTTCTTCGTGTCCCACCAAGACGCGCGCTCCAAGAACCATCCGATCTCGACGGGTGTTCCACAGGGCAGCCTGCCGAGACCCTTGCTCTACAACCTGATGACCAATGACATCCCGACGGACCTCCCAGGCTCGAGTCTAGCGCTGTATGCCGACGATGCAGTCATCATCTGCCAGTCGCGTTCCCCCCGGATCCTGCAGTGGGACCTGCAGGACTCGCTTGACACACTACATCGCTACTTCAAGCGAGCGCGTATTCAGGTGAATGCGTCGAAGACCACCGCCACCCTCTTCTCAAAGAGGCACGACACGGGATACCACCCATCGATAACAATGGGCAACACCGGCATCGTCTGGACCGACTCGTGTCGCTACTTGGGGGATATTGTTATTACTGACATTATTACAACAATGGAGGAAAGCAAGAAGACCACGCTTGCTTCCAACTTCACAGAAGCCGAGAAGAGGGTCCTGGCACATGAGGTGTCAGGACGATGCAAGATAATCTTTGGAGAGTTCTCTTCGAGACTCACCAAAGAAGATAAAGTCAGGGCATGGAGCGCTGTCACAGCGGCGGTCAACGCAGTTGCCCCTGTGACAAGGAGCGTGCAGGCCGTAAGAACCTCATGTTACAGCATCATTCTGGCTGGAGTTATTATTCTGTTCACATTAGCAAACTGACGTGTAGCATTAAAAGCAGACAAAGAGTTAACGTGCTGTCAGAAATAAAACTTCTTATTCGGAACTCAATTGAAAATTATAAAAATCATATTTTTCCAACCAGATTAAAGACAAATGGAAGGAGATGAAGACGGCCACTAAAAAAAAGGTCAGCCAAAACAAGAGGGAGATGGCAAGGACAGGCGGAGGTCAGGCCGTCTTGACCGATCGGTCGGAGACGGAGCAGGTGGTGGAAGCGCAGATCGGGAGCTCGTCTCTCCATGGAGTCGGAGGAATGGATACGCTCGCCGGTACGTTTGCGTTCCATAAGCACATTGCCATTTCATCTTACACATTGAATATATTTTCTGCCTTTCTCAATGTTGTCAGAATTCACAATCAATATGGAGGAAAATAATTTCACTTGAAAAAACGAGATTTGGTCATTAAAAAACATACTTAATATTGCTGTTTACAACAAAACAATAATTCTTCTGACATTGAAGTTAATTTTAAATGGCCGTGTGGCCAGGCAACAATTTTGCCCCCTGCTTCTTGGGTATCACGTCAAAAATTTCGGTAAAATGCTAGATATCAACAGTTATATATTTTACGAACTGGTGCTGAGTCCAAGAGACACAGGTACGCGTTACCGGGACATGGTATCTTAGTAGTTCTATGTTCGTACTTCGTATACACCAGCTTCCTTCGTGCAGTTGGAAGAACGGTCCACTTCTATAGACAAAAAAGTTACCATTTGCACCATCTTTTGCATTTATACATCATTATTTCATACATATTTACACTATTCGAGGTCTAAGTAAGTTCATGTACCAATATCATTTGCCAAATGTGAAAGAATCGACGACAAGATATACAATTAATGTCAGAAGTTGAATAAAATCAAACATAGCCATCATAGAGATAACTCTATGATCCCTATATCCACAAGTGCCTTTTAGTCTATCTCATCAATAAAATAATGTTTCATTTTACTGTTACTTTTGACGTGGTACCAGTGGTACCCAAACAGCGTAGCGTACCTTGTTCCTTCTGTTGGGGAAATTCCCCGAAGCGATGATGCTTCAGGTAGCTAGCTGCGATTGAATACCCCCTCGAACCGCAAGGATTCACTGGCAAATTGTCCGCCGCCCGGAACTTCGACCTCGACATCCGTAACAACTGCTCCAGAAACGGAGGAGTTGTATTTCTTCGACGACGACCTTCGCGAACAACAACACGAGCCGGTCGTTGAAGTGATGGTCGAGGAGGAGTCGGAGTCGTAGCCGGAAGAACCGCAGCCACGAAAGCGACCCCGCACGTTGCAGACCCATCAAGAGCTGCAACGAATGGTCGTTTTAAACCAGGAAGCGATGAATGAAAATTTTAAGGCGCTCATCACACAAATGGAAATTAGAAATGATATTGCCCAATAGCAGTTGATTTCTTCAAATAATGCAAGGGTGGAAACGCTTGCCTACCAAGCTCGGGTGGAGAGTGCCCTAGAGCAAATTTTAGAAACTTTGAAAAATTAGGTAGATTAGAAGTAGATTACAAACATGTAGCGTTACCAAATAATGTTTTATGAAAGTGAAATCATGAAATGTTTCAATCCAAAATGGATTATTTTTTATTTTTCAAACAAAATAAATAGTCTTGAAGAAATTGCGCAACGTTCAAAATAGGTTCTACTACCTAGCATGATCAACCAACCTTTCTATCCTTGGGGCCAGACCGTTTCGTCAATGAGACGTCGCGGCATTGCCGCTGCTGCACCGGCCGCAGGAGGAGCTTGTGGATGGGCAGCCATCTCGGCGATTCGCTCTGCGACAGCCCGGTCGACTTCCTGCTGCACCCCCGCGTCCAGACACAGGTTGTGCAGGACGCAGCAGGCGATGGTGATCTGGCACACCTTTGCCGGGGAGTAGCAGAGGATGCCGCCGGAGTCGTCCAAGCAGCGAAACCTGGACTTGAGCATTCCGAAAGCCCGCTCAATCGTGCATCGGGTCTTTGTGTGGGCCTGCTGGTACCTCCTCTCAGCAAAAGTTACTGGATTGTGGAGAGGCGTCAGCATCCACAGCTGCAGCGGATATGCAGAGTCACATAATAACAATTGAAATGTTACATAAGTCTCTGTTATGTCTGGTGAAATAACAAGTACCACTGTATCTGTAGTTTACAATATCTGCATACCCAGCAACCAACCATCGCCTATCGTGCCGTTCTCTAACAACCGGGCAAGCGCACTCTGGGCATATATATACGCGTCTCCGTTGCTGCCAGGGTAGTCAGCATAAACATTTGTGAACCGCATACTACACACTCAGAAACATTCACTCAGCCTCTAAGTGAATGGATTCACTTGAGCGTCTGTAAGTTAACTTTGGTAGGGTCAGTGTGGGTAAAAATGATACAACAATAATAATGGGTAAATATGATACACCCCCTTATCTCGAACAGTTTAATTGATTTAATAAAATTAAAGTAATGACAATAAGCGTATATGGTTAATTAAGTTTATCAGAAGGACTATATATCTGTTGGTGACTATTTGTATATTAAACTCAGTTCAATTCCACCATGTCACATTTTGAGGTTAAAAATCTTTCACAAGTGCCTCAATAACTTTCACTGTCATGGCTAAATGGAAAGGTCTGCAGCCAAGCAGCTGATTCTGGCAGAGAGCTGAGAGTGCGTTCCTCAATTGCTCCCCAGGAGCAAGATCAAAATGCGCTCACTGATCAGTTACGGAGCGGGAAAAAAAAGCGGGAAAAACGAGACAGAAATTTTCTAAAAATGATACACACCGCCATTGGAAACCTTATGTGTGCGACTTGCTCTTGAAGACTTTACAATTGGTGAAACTAAGGTAAATAAGCATTTTTATGCATGATATGACTTACTAGAACACTATTTAATTATGCTAGTCTATTATTAATTAAATTCTTGCAGTAAAATAGGGCCTAATATTGGAAATCTTTGTCGCAACTTTCATAAAGTTGGGTTAGCTTCTTACTAAATCTGAAAATGCAGCCTCACTGGAAACTTTTGCAGACGTTATTTTCTCTCCACTTAATTGCAAAATTGATAATCAAGTCACTTTCTTCCCCCAGCAAGATAATGGTGAGATATGTGAAAAAGGAGAAGAGGTACACCTCCGCCGATCTCGAAGCTGCGTTGCGAGAAATAGAAGATAAGACGTGCACGTTGCGATCGGCGGCTGATAAATATCGCATCGATAAAATGGTACTTTTTAGAAGAGCCAAAAAGATCCACAATGGTCGCCAAGGCCGCAACACCGTCTTCACGAAAGCCGAGGAAATGCACCTAGCCGAAAACCTGAAAATTATGGCCAAGTGGGGTTTTCCACTCATGAGGGAGGAAGTAAAGTGCGTTGTCCAAGACTTTGTTGAGGCAAACCAAAAGAAGACTCCATTCAAGGATGGGAAGCCTGGTGACCTTTGGTTCAGAAGCTTCTGTCAACGGAACAGGCTGAGTCTGAAAAAACCGGAACCACTCGAGGCCAGTAGGCGAAACGCCACAAGTGACCCCTTTATAATTTACGATTTTTACGAAAAGCTCCAAGAGCAGTTAACCGTTCTTGACCTGCACGATAAGCCGAGCAACATCTGGAACCTAGATGAAACATATTTCTCTGCGGATCCGTCTCGCGCCAAAGCAGTCGGCGGAGTGGGACAGAAATTGCACCGAA
Organism: Nemurella pictetii; assembly: GCA_921293315.2. Lineage (NCBI taxonomy): Eukaryota > Metazoa > Arthropoda > Insecta > Plecoptera > Nemouridae > Nemurella > Nemurella pictetii. The sequence continues at coordinate 4,641,574 of OV121118.1, read as the reverse complement.
ACATTCAGGTCACATCTGTCCTCGCATGTGTATCTGCTGCTGGTGTAGCGCTCCCACCATTAATCATTTTTGAAGCCCAAAAGTTTTGGACGTCCTGGAAAGGAACTCACGACCTACCTGGCACTTTTTACGCCATTGCGGACAAAGGCTACATGACTTCGTGCGTCTTTCTAGAATATTTTGTGAAGTTCTGTTCACAAGTAACAGAAAGGCCGTTGCTTCTTATCTTTGACGGGCACCTTTCACAATTAGACTTAAACATAATCACCAAGGCTCGAGAGGAAAGCGTCACAATCCTGAAATTACCAGCGCACACCACTGATCTACTCCAGCCATTGGACAAGTGTTGTTTTAAACCTTTCAAGAACATTTGGGAAACCAAATTAATCGAGTGGCAGCGAATGAATCAGCGCTCGTTGTCGAGCAGCAAATCAGAATTTGTCGACTTGGTGTGCAGTTGCTGGAAAGAGGTATTGCCACCGGCAAATATTATATCTGGGTTTTTAACCACGGGCATCCACCCTTTTGACAAGTCGAAGTACCCAGTTGATCGTCTCGACACAGTCAAGCTAAAGCGCTACCAGACGTTCAAGGATGAGCGTGACGATGTCGAGATAACCATAGCTGAAGATAGCGCTCATGGAATCAGCCCGGAGGGAGTAGAGGAACCACCGGTGGTCAGACCTCCAACTGTCTCTCCTTGTGTCATGCCAGAGCCTTCACCGTAATCGTCGACGTCATCGTTTGAAGACTTGCTTCTTTCGAAGATCAAGAGAACAACAGTTCCATCCAGGAAGCGGCGATTGGTTGACCCCCATGCAAAAGTAATAACTTCAGAAGAGTACTTGGAAATCATCCAAAAGAAGTCTCGGGAAGAAAAAGAAAAGGAGGAGGAACTAGCTGCGCGGAAAGAAAAGCGGAAGCAGAAGGCACTTTCAAAAATCGTAAAAGTTAAAAAGGCAAAACTGGACTTAAACCACACTGATAATGAAGATTCAGAGATTGATGACGACTTATGCAGCATGCCGTCTTCCCCATCTGCAAAGGAGGGGGACTACGTCATAGTTACATATGAGGGGGAGTTTTTTCCAGGAGTCGTTCTGGGATCGCGTGCTAGGAGCGGCGAGATGGACTTCCACATAAGCGTCATGCAAATGAGCGGCCCTTCAAGCTGGAAATGGCCGGATAGTGTGGATGTCCTCTGGTATCCAGAGGAGGATGTAAAAGAGATAATTAAGCCACCGCTGGCAGTTAATGGCCGCGGTGGGTGCACCGTCAATGAAATCGCCAAGTATAGACGCAATTAAAACCGATTTCAACATTTTTTTTGTCTCTTTGTATCAATTAGAACATCCTCCGTCTCATTATTCCACTCCCAATCCTGTAGCTGTACAAATCTAGGAGTTACAGTGGTGTATCATTTTTAGCAACTTCTGTATCATTTTTACCTTTTTTGGTTGGTAAATATGATACACCATTATGAATTTTTATTTTGTCCTAATAAAAAAATATCAACTCTTTTCACTCCTGAAATGGATACTACCGGTTCTAAAGAATGTTTTTTCCATTAGAACAATTACCTAGGTCACATCCATTACCCTTAAAATATGATAATTAGTCAAAGTGTATCATTTTTACCCACACTGACCCTAGTTATCAAGTTAATTACTTTTCTTTCGCAAGTGAATGGGCATTCAAAAATGCCCGCTGTGTCAAGCTTCGCGGTTCTGTGTGAAACTTCGCTCAGGGAGCTCAGCGTCATTAGCGCTCCCCTTCGAGGCTAGAACCTTACCGTGGTGAAGGGGTTTGTGTGGTCCGATGATCCGGGAGGCCATGCCGGGGGGAGGTTCTACTCCCACCAAGGTCTCCTATACCGGACAGGCTCCCGGGGAGGACCCAGACCAAGACTAGCCCACCCCGTCGTTGTCGCGGGACCCGGACTTTGGTCGAGGGAGGATCTGGCGCTCTTTCTCTCTCCACCTTTCATTTCACCATCTTTTCTTCATCTCCCTTCTTACTTCATTTCTTTTGCCACCTCCCGAACCCACCGTCTGTCTTCTGCGACAGCGGCGGGGTTTCCCCCCATTGACGACCCTGCTACAAACATGGATTCGAATTGGTTGACTGTCGGTCGTTGTCGGCTCCAGCGATGTCTGGTGACTGGTGACCTGCACAGGGAGTTCTCGAGCCTTACCTTATTGCTGTCTCTTCTTTATCCTACACTCTCCTGTCTTCTCTTCTGGCCGACCCCCTGTGCAGGTCGGAACGCCAACCTGCGTGTTTGCCGTGCGCGGTAACCTGAACGGGCGGAAAAGATTTTCTTGGGGGTTGAGGGGCAATTGTCTGGTTCTTATAGACAATTGTCCCAACACACCCCTTTAGTTTCCGCTTCGCCCAAAACAGGAGGCTGGGGGCTAATCCACCCCCAGCCAATCGGCTCGCCTGGGGCGTTAATGCTTCACGCGTGGATGAGGAGGGGGGCACCGGTGGCGTGATGGGTGTTGCTGGGCCCCACCAGTTGCGGTCACTCGCGACTGCCGGTGCCTCCTGACTATATCCCCCGGACAACCCCGGCGTCCCAGTGGGACGTCCCCCTGGTTGGGCTCCGTGGTGGGCAGGGCTCCGGGGGATGAATTTATATCCATTCATATGGACCCCAAAAACTCAAATCCCCCCCTCAATCCAAAAAAGCGCCTGCGTCCTCTTTTGGAGGATGTTATTTCGTTGAAGGATGTAGTGGCTCCGAGGAGTGTGGAGCCACTTTTTCTCATTATTAAACTAGATAGTGGTAAATCTTTCAGGACCGTCTCGCCCTTCGCGCAGAAGCGCGGATTGTTGCTTATCGCTGGCGATGTTAAGAGCTCCAAATGCCTTCGGGATGGATCGCTCCTGGTAGAAGTTGCAAACGGTGAGCAGTCGCTCAAATTACAATCGGCAACGTCATTCGACACCATGCCGATATCTGTGACTGCACACAAATCCCTGAACACTTCAAAGGGAGTTATTTTCAGCTTCGATCTACAGGACTTTCCGGCCGAAGAGTTAAAGAATGAGCTTGCTAGCCAAGGCGTCATTGATGTTTATCGCGTCATGAGCAAAAAAACCGGTGCCCTCAAGCCAACACCTCTGCTTATTTTGACCTTCGGCACCCCCAAACTCCCGGAGTGCATCTTTGCCGGCTACCTGCGTCTGCCTGTGCGACCGCACATTCCAAATCCTCTGCGATGCTTCACCTGTCAGATGTTCGGCCACTCCAGCTTCGATTGTAAGCGGAAGCCTATCTGTGGGAAGTGTGCCAAGGAGGACCACGAGACTGACGCGTGCAGTAACAGCTTCCACTGTGCTAACTGCTCGGCAGCCCACCCTGTGTGGTCCCGTGACTGCCCACAGTGGAAGTTGGAGCGAAAAATCATGGAGGTCAAGACGATCGACAATATCTCTTTGTTCGAAGCACGAAAGCGCTTCAACACTCAGAATGGCCTCGGTCAAAAATCATTTGCCAAAGCCGTGGACTCGGGCGCGGCTGTCTCGGCGGAGACGGCTCGTTTGCAGGCCATGGTGGAAAAACAGCTGCAACTCTCCGCCGAGCAGGCCAAGCGCCACGAGGAGATGGAAGAACGCCACAGGCAAGAGATCGAGGCCATGAAGAGAGATTTAGAAGCAAAGAACAAAGAGATTGAATCGCTTAAGCTACAGATAGCTGAACTCCATGAGAGCCGTACGCTCCAGCTGCACGCTTCCAAGGGAAGGCAGACTGAGGCCAGCACCTCGAGGAAGGCGAGGGAAATAATCACCTTCCATCCCAACACCACCGGTAGCTCCACGTCCACCTCCCTGTCTACCAGGAAGGATGGAATGGAGGTAGACCCTACCGACACGTCGCCGAACACCTGGCAGACGGTGAAGGGAAAGGAGAAGGAGAAGGTGAAAGAGAAGGGAAAATCCTAAGTCCAACAAAATGCCAGACATCATTCAGTGGAATGTGAGAGGATACACTACAAGAGCACCCGAGGTCAGACAACTGGTGTCGTCAAAAAGCCCCCTTGTCTGTTGCTTCCAGGAATCACACCTGAAGCCATCAGACAAGCCACTCCTGAAGGGCTATGACTTCTACCGTTACGACCACACAGGTGGACAGAGAGCTCAGGGGGGAGTTGCAACGGCCGTCCACAACAGTATCCACTCGGAGACTGTTGTGCTGACCACCACCCTCCAGGCCGTGGCTGTGAAGGTTTTCCTTCCCAGCCCCCTACACATATGCAACATCTACCTCCCCCCTGATAGTGTCGTTACCCAGCAATCCATCGACCATCTCATGGACCAGTTACCTCTACCCTTTCTATTGGTTGGTGATTTCAACGCTCACAACCCCCTGTGGGGTAGTCTCAGCACCAATCAGAAAGGTACACTGGTGGAAGACACTATCAGGCTTCGCAATGTGGTCCTGTTGAATAACGGCAGTAACACCCACTTTACTGCATCAACAGGATCACTCTCTGCGATTGACCTGACTCTCTGTTCACCCTCCCTCGCTCTTGACACTGAATGGTCTGTGCACGACGATTTATGTGGAAGTGACCACTTCCCTATTTTCATTAAATCGTCGAGGATCCCTTCTCTACCACCCAGACACCCAAAGTGGATTCTTAGACGGGCTGACTGGTCACTTTTCAGTGATCTTGCCACTTTCGATGAGGCTGTCCCCGAGGATATCGATTCTCACGTGGACAGCTTCACGGAGGTGGTAATTCATGCAGCCGAGAAATCCATTCCACGGTCGTCTGGAAAACCCTACCGTCTCCCCGTCCCGTGGTTCACTTGTGAATGCAAGTTGGCCATCAGGGCGAGACGGAGGGCCCTCTCCTTCTTCATGTCGCATCCGACCCAAGAAAACCTGATCGCCTTCAAGAGATCGAGAGCTAAGGCTCGGAGAACAATCACTGAGGCCAAGAGAGTGTCGTGGCGGGCCTATGTGTCGACCATCACGGCCCGCACGCCGTCGTCCAGGGTATGGGACAAGGTTCGGAAGTTGTCTGGCAGATCAACTTTCCGTCCCATATCCGGACTGATGCGTGACGGGCTGTTGCAGTCCACGGGCCCGGCCATCGCCGACACTCTTGGTTCTCAGTTCTCGAAAGTCTCCAGCTCAGAGAATTACACCGCATCCTTCAAGCGGGTCAAGCAGGTAGCCGAGCAGCAAGGTCTTGTCTTCCGAAGTAAGAACCAGGAAACTTACAACCTGCCCTTCAGCGACTGGGAGCTGGACTCCGCGCTAAGAGCCGCCAACGACACTTCACCTGGCATCGATATGATCCATTACCAGATGATCAAACATCTGAGTAAAAGCTCACGATCATACATGCTTCAGATGTTGAACAGAGTCTGGCTCGAGGACAGTTTCCCGGCTCGTTGGAGGGTGGCTATTGTCATCCCCATCCTGAAGCCGGGCAAAGACAAGACCGATGCTGCTAGCTACCGCCCAATTGCCCTTACAAGCTGCCTATGCAAGATCTTGGAGCGTATGATCAACGCTAGGCTCATGTGGCATTTGGAGAAAAACGGCCTACTCTGTGCGGAGCAGTCTGGTTTCCGGCGAAACCGCTCCGTCACAGATAACTTGACCCAGCTTGAAGGATTGATCCAGGACAGTTTCCTCACAAGGAAACACCTGATCGCGGTGTTTTTCGATCTCGAGAAGGCGTACGACACGACGTGGAAGTACGGCATTTTACAGACCATCCACAAGTGGGGTATTCGTGGGCACTTGCCCCACTTTGTGCAGAACTTCATGGCTGATAGGTCTTTCCACGTTCGTGTCGGAAACACTCTCTCGTCGGCTTTCGATCAAGAGAACGGAGTGCCGCAGGGCTGTGTCCTCAGTGTTACCCTGTTTGCGATCGCCATCAACTCCATCACGACATGCATTCGAACTCCGGTTCGTGCATCGCTCTACGTTGATGATTTGGCGATCTTCCATCAAACAGGGAACCTGAACTCGGCTCAGCGGCAGCTCCAGCTAACGATCAACCGATTGGAGAGTTGGGCGGATCGACATGGCTTCAGATTCTCCTCGTCGAAAACAACATGCATGCATTTCAGTCGCCATCGTCTATTTAATCCTCATCCTGTCTTGACGTTGGCAAACCAGGTGTTGCCTTTCTCAGAGTCAACCCGCTTCCTCGGAATGGTATTTGACGAGAAGCTCACCTGGTTACCACATCTCCGTCAACTAAAAGACAAGTGCTTGAAGGCAATGAACATACTGAAGATCTTGAGCGGTACCTCCTGGGGAGCCGACAGAACGTCCATGCTCCGCCTCTACCGCTCTCTCATAAGATCAAAATTAGACTTTGGCTGCACTGTTTATGCATCGGCGAGGAAATCGTATATCGGCATCCTGGATCCAGTGCACAACGCTGGTATCAGGTTGTGTACTGGCGCGTTTCGCACAAGTCCCATCGTCAGTCTGCATTGTGAGGCCGGGGAGGCTCCGCTTAAGATCAGGCGTGACTACCTCCTTGCCAGCTACGTAGCCAAGCTACGTGGCATGCCAAAACACCCGGCATACAGGTCTGTGTTCGCTCCGCCGAATGTTGTGCTCTACAACACCAGGCAAAAAGCAACCAGACCTGTTGGCATCAGAGCAAAAGAGCTCCTGGCCGCATTTGGAATGGACCTACCACCTGTCCTTCCTGTCGGAATCGGTCGTGTGGCTCCCTGGACAACATCCCAGCCTGTGTGCCTGATGCAACTCGCTCAGCACACCAAGGCCCAGACGAGCCCGGCCGTGTTCCGACAGCTGTTCTTCAGCATTTGCGACCAGTACCCTCAACACTGCAGGATCTACACTGACGGATCAAAGGACAATGAGTCTGTGGGGTGTGCCTTTGTCATCGACAACACAAGCGTGTGCTTTAAGCTCAGCCCTCTCTGTAGTGTCTATACAGCAGAGTTGTTTGCGATTCTCAAGGCCCTTGAACATATCAAGCGTGCCAATCGCAAACAATTTCTTATCTGTTCCGACTCTCTGAGCTCCCTTCAAGCACTATGTCAGGCATTCCCCACGGACCATCTTGTGCAAACCATCCAGGATAAACTTGGCGCACTATGCTTGGTCGGCATAGAAGTGTTGCTCTGTTGGCTTCCAGGCCATGCAGGAATTGCTGGCAATGAGATGGCCGACAGAGCAGCTAAGGACGCCACGACAAAAGCCGATGTTGACTACACAGCTGTCCCTGTGAGTGATCTTAAAGCCGCCTTCAGGGCCGAAACAAAGAAGCGCTGGCAATCATCATGGGACACTGTGTTAGTCAACAAACTGAAGCCCATCAAGGCAACTATCGACCCCTGGCAATCTTCTGCCCGACACACTCGACGCGAGGAGGTTGTAACAACGAGGTTGCGCATCGGTCATAGCCCGCTCACTCACGTCTTCATCCTGAAGCGCGAAGAGCCACCGATGTGCACCTCCTGTGATCAACCTCTCTCGATAAAACATCTTCTCGTCGAGTGTGCCGTTCACAGGCAACTGCGCAACCACATGCAGATTCCCGAAAGATTGCCGGAGGCGTTGGGAGACAACGCCTTGTCGATAGATCGAGTAATTCGATTTTTAATTAAAACTGACTTTTTTAAACTTATCTAGTTTTTAGTAAGTTTTTAAAGCAGTTTATGTTCCAGGCGCAAGTATTTATAAAAACTGCGTCTGGACATGACAACTGGTTTTTTAGCATTGTTTTTTATTGCTTTTAAACTTTTGACAATATTTTACTCACCTGACTTAAAGCAAATTTTTGTTTTTAGTTGTGGAGTGGTTTTTTATTGTCTTTGTTGTCTTTTTATTTTTAAATTAAGACTGCAATTTTATAAATTGATCTAGGTTAGAGAAATTTTTAAATCAGTCTTAAATTCCTGGCGCAGGTATTTTTAAAGAATGCGTCAGGAAATAGTAACTAGTTTTTTATCTAGTTTTTGTTTTTTAAACAATGACAATATTTTAACCAACTGATCGATAGTTTTATCTATGTGATGTTTTGTTGTTAAATGTTTTGTCATTGTCTTGTTTTAACCATCTGACCGGCGCAAATAGCCATAGTTGCTGACGCGCCGTTAAACCCCACAATCAATCAATCAATCAGTCATTAGCGCTGCCTGGCGAGAGCACAATCAACTACGGATGTTTGGTTGCAAAATGGCTGTCAGCGTCAGTTTCGTGAATCATTGAATTTGTTGGAAGTAAAATTGAATTGAAAGAAGAATTGAAGCAAGAATTAGAAACAAAAAGGCGGCGATGGAATTTAAAGAGGAGTTTAATGCTAGCCAATTGCTAGCCGGGCATTCGAGTCAACGAACTGACTAACCAGCTGAGAGCCAGTATAAAAAGTGAGAGTGAACCTGAAGTTATTGTTATCAACGCAGGTACAAATAATACAAAACGTCGATCAAATGTGCACCTCGTCGCCGAAATGGATGAGCTAATTGGATCAGTGAAGGAAACCTGGCCCAACGCTAAATGGATTATTGGAGGATTAGCCTACAGAAAAGACAAATATACAAGTACCATAGATAAACTCAACGATGGAATACAGTGGCTGTGTGATGAGCACGGTGCGACTTATTATGATGTCAATGTGAAGATTACTGAGCAAGAGATAGCGAAAGATGGTCTTCATCTAAACCGTCGCGGCGGCCAAATATTAGGACAGCTGATTGTTGACACGATTGATATGGTGCTCCCAACAAAGAAGAACAAGACAACATAGCAATTAGAAGATGCAAACAAAGAACACAAAGCAGAGCACACAAAACACACCGTAATGCAGATGAACATTCAGTCGCTAAGAAACAAAATAGATATGGTAGAAATACTTGCTGAAAAAAAAGACGTAGACATAATATGTATCTCGGAACACTGGGCGCGAAAGGCGGAGATAAGCAGCCTACAAATAGAAAACTATCATCAAGCTAACTACTTCTGCCGAGAAAATTTCAAAAATGGTGGGGTAGCAATCTATGCCAAAACGACGTATAAGAACACAAGTGTAATCTCGTCGATTGATGCACTAAGTGTTGAAAAGATACTAGAATGTACTACTATGATAGCACAAGATGATACCCGAAAGCTATGTGTTGTAAGTCTTTACCGATCACCCTCAGGCGACTTCAAAAACTTCTTGAAGATACTCGAGAAAATACTGGAAAAACTGTCTCGTGTAAATGCGGACTACAAACTGGTAGCTGGTGACTTCAATATACAGTTTACGGAAGAAAACAGTAGGAGTGCAGCGGTGATAGACTTGTTTCAATCTCACGGGCTACACAAAACAGTGGAGGAACCAACGCGCATAACAAGAACTACAAAATCATGCATCGACAACATATTCACAAATGTAAAAATAAATAAAACAGACATTAAAATAGAAAACGTGGGTATATCGGATCACTGCATACAATTGCTCACCATTAAAGAAGAAAAACGACCAACAGAAACCAAGAAATTTGAAACAAAACGATCGTTTAGTGAAAAGCAAGTCAACGCATTCATACAAAATATGAGAGAGATAGAATGGAAAACAGTCACCAGTAAGGAGCTAGTTGATGAAAAATACAGTGCATTCTTCGAAATATTTAACAGAGAATATAACAAAGCTTTCCCATATAGGAGAAGGAAGGAGAACAAGGAAAGAAGAAACCAAGGAAGAAAGACATGGTATACCGAAGAAATGAAAGAAATGGCCACCAAGATTTCTCAACTCGCAGCGGCAAAAATCCGTGACACAGATCCAAGCAATCGAACATATCTGTGTGAAGCAAGGAGGAAGTACAGAAATGCGTTAAGGGATGCAAAAAAGGAAGACAACGATAAAAAGATTCGAAAGGCGAACAATAAAGGAAGGGCATCCTGGGCGCTGATAAAAGCACACGGCAATAAAAAGAAAGAAGAAACCCACAGCGAGATCAAACTACAGTCTAAAGGAATTATTATAGAATCAGCGGAAGAAAACGCAAACCTACTAAATGAATACTTTGTAAACATCGCGGTGAAGGAAAAAAACAGAAACGACAATGAAGAACAGACTACGTCGACAAAGCGCACGGAGAAGACCATTTTCCTCGCACCAGTGACAGCAAAAGAATTCACAGAAATAGTGGACCAAGTCTGCAAGAAAATGTCGGCCGGCTATGATGAGATACCATGTGCTGTAATAAGAAATGTGAAAATGTACATAGCGGAACCGCTAATAAGCATAATAAATGCATCCTTCGAGCAAGGAACCTTTCCAACAGCTCTTAAAAAATCTATCGTAAAGCCAATACATAAGAAAGGTACTAAAACGGACCCAAAAAACTACAGACCAATAAGCCTGCTAAGTGGGTTTTCCAAAATCCTGGAAAAGGCCATGGGAAATAGAATGGCATCATTTCTGAAGCGCAACAATGTGATTGACGGATGCCAGCACGGGTTCACGGAAGGGAAATCCACGCAAACAGCTCTCATAAAACTCATCCATGAGGTAACGACGTCAATTGAAGAAAAAACAAACTCGGTGGGAATCTTCTACGACTACTCAAAAGCCTTCGACAGCGTGAACCACAATAAACTCGAAGAAAAACTGAAAAACTTTGGCATACGAGGACAAGCATGCATGTGGATTAGCTCGTATCTAAAAGACAGGAAACAGGTAGTGTGCATTAAGGACCAAAATAATAAGTTGTACTACTCCCGTGAAGAAACGATTAAAGTAGGTGTCCCACAGGGCGGTACGATTGCCCCACTATTGTACCTGCTTTATATTAACGACCTGAAGCAAAATGTCCCGACTGGTAATCTCACGGTGTTCGCGGACGACACAACACAACATGTGACTGGAGCAGATATTAATTATGAGGGAACAAATGAGCAATTTGTCTCAAAGTGTAATGTGGCGGTCACTGAAATGAACGATTATAGCCAAAGAAACAATCTAGTCATAAACAGGGACAAAACCATTTACATGCAATTCCACCACAAAAAGAGAAAGTTAATATGTAGTCCTTTAATATTAGTAAACAAAAATACAATCAAAGAGGCGGAAAATACAAAATACTTGGGAATCTATCTAAATAATACCCTAAACTGGAATGTGCATGTTAGCAAATTAGCACCGCAAATAACCTCAAGTTGCTTCCTGATAAAGAGACTGATGGGGATAGCCACAGTGGAAACTGCCCGTCTAGTATACTTCAGCTATATCCAATCCAAGCTGCAATACGGAATAGCACTTTGGGGACACAGCAAAGATACAAAAAGACTGTTTACACTCCAAAAACGTGCCCTAAGATACATGGCAGGCGCAAGCGCAAACCCAACAGCAGTGATATATACCAAAGACTCTTGCAAGCCACTTTTTAGGAATTTTAAAATACTGACCTTACCCTGCTTATATATATACAATACGATTTTAAACACTATAAATAATTTTAATGATGACGACAACCCTAATCATAAATATCCAACTAGAGATAAAGGTAATACCTATAAAAACATCGAGGCCGATCTTAAAACTGACGAAACAGGATCCAGTGTATGCGGGAGCGAAACTATACAATGCGCTACCGGCAAAAATTAAAAATATTAAAGAAACACAGAAATTTGCAAACAGCCTAAAACAATTTCTAATTGAGAAATGTTTTTATTCTGTGACTGAATACTGCGATCACCTGTGACACGAAAATGTGCTTTACCTATATTGACTACTTGTATTCTTTATACCTATGTGTTAAAACTATGACTGTCTTATAACATTTTATGTTGATCTCGACAATAAACTAATTATTATTATTATTATTATTATAAAGATTGGCTAGTTGAAGGCGGCACCAGCGAGGCAGACGCCAATAGACTTAAAGGTACGTGAAATGTTTATGGTCCTTTGTGAGTTTTTCTTTGTACTATCTAGCACCGTAGCTTGCTGCTTGCATTGAGGAGAAATTAGCTAATTAGGTTCCTTATTAGAGTTCATGACACTACCAATGCTACCATACTGTCATTGAATTAGTTTATTCGTCTGGGCTGTTACCATAGATTGTCTTGTTTCTTTGTGTGATCAAACCAAACAATGAGCTGTTTGGGTTTGTTGAATCCTAGGATAGCATCATTGATAGCATATTGTGTCAGAAAGTAAACGGAAATCGCAGGTATCACATAGTACAGCCACAGTGGCATCATCATCACCTACCTACATCACCAGATCAGTCATATTTGGAGACAGGCATGTTTGCAGATTTAATGCACAGTTCTCTAGAAATCGTGACTTTGTGTGACAGTTGAAGTGATTGAGAGCTCAAGGTATTAATCCACCGCGTTCTGTTCGTCGTCCGTCAATGCTGCCCCCATTAACCCATTAACCAGCTCAGAAAATTTTTGAGTAAGAAAAAAACAAAATACATCAAAAACAGGCAGTCGAAGATTACATCAGATTTCCGTTCTACCATATTATGACCATATATGAATAACTCAAGCTGCCACCCACAGTTGCAAAACTATCCCTGCTACTGTCTCATAAGCTCAGACAAATGAAATGCTAATTAATTAACACTGTACCGTTTGGAAAACAAAACTTTTCAAAATCTGAAAACTTTTCAAGCTCACGTCACTTATCAGACCCATCTGCAATACGACCTACTTGAAGCAAGCTGGTAGCCCATGGACAACCAAAATACTAATTCACATTCAAAAACAATTGCAAGAAGCTGTCCACAAACTTGCTGTCCACTGATGAAATATCATGATGCCCTAAAACCTAGAAATGTGTAACTGTTTGTGACAGCTGTTCGAGCTCACATGGTGTGAATGTGCTGATCGAATCTGGGGATTGTACCCATTAGATGACAGTTCAAGAGACTGGTCGGAAGCTGAGACTTATTAGAATTTGATGTGAAGATGATAGAATTGATGCTGTTTGAAATGTTGCAATGCAAGAAGTAGGCTACTTTGTGCTCGCTTTTTTCAGAATGAACATGAACATCAACTGTTTTAAGTGCCCCTTTGTCCTCGGAGATGCGCGTTCCTATTCTTTGCACCTGAGGCGTTCACACAATTATACTCTCGGTGCTAGATTAGGCAACGAAAGATTGAGATGTGCCCAAGCTGGATGTCAGAGAACGTTTGCTCTGTACTCACAGTTGAGAAGACACCTCGAACAAATTCACTTTTTCCATCATGGTCAGCAGCAAGACCACCCTATGGATCTTCCACCTCCACCACCACCTCCACCTCCACCTCCACCTCCACCACTCGACAACTACATTGAAGACATTCCAGTAGACGATGGCGAGATCCCAGAACTCATAGCAGATCGAGATATAAAACAGTCAGCTGCGGAGATGATTTGTAGCATCCGCTCATGTCCGAGCATGACAGGCGAACTTATGAGTAGTGTCATTGATGGGTGCGATGCATTAATATCCGACATATTTAGCGATATGAAAGTAAGAATGGAAACTCTTTTTGGTAACCTCGATATCGATGTGAATGACATTCAAGTGCAAGAGCTGTTGGGTCGTTGTGATGTGTCACCTTTTGAAGGTCTCCGAACAACGTCAAGTCAACTCGAGTACTTTCGACAGAACATGAATTACATTGATCCCATCGAAATTAATCTAGGATCCCGAATCGACACGATCATGAATCGTACTACCTTTAGATACGAACCTACGGTTGTTCAAGAAAACGTGCAATATGTCTCAGTCATCAGTGTTTTGAGGTTGCTTTTATCAAACCAAACCGTTAGAGATGCCATTTCAAATGAGCCATCAAGCAACGACGGTTTCTTGCGATCCTTCGTAGATGGAAATCAGTTTGCGACCAATCCTTTTCTTCAGATGCATCGGAATGCAATACGCATCGCAATCTACTACAATGACCTTGAAATTACAAACGCCCTTGGAACGAAGACAGGAATTCACAAAATTGGGGCCTTCTATTTCTCTGTTCAAAATCTGTCATATTGTAAACAGTCATCATAATCAAACATTCATTTATTCCTGCTGTGCCACACTGATGATGTCTCTAAATACGGTTTTCATCGAGTTCTGGAGAGATTTATGCAGGATATTGCACTTTTGGAATCTGAAAATGGAGTTCACATACAACTCACCAATGGCCAAGATTTTCTACTGCGTGGCACGTTAACGACGTTGTGTGTGGATGGCCTCGCGGTTCACCAGCTCAACGAACTTTTAGCTCCTGGTAGCCGCCATTTCTGCCGAATGTGTATGATAAGCAGAGAACAGCTGCATGCCTATCAACCACACACAGTTTATGAACCAAGACTTACGGCGCTGTACGACCAGCAAGTGGCTGAAGTAGCAGAAAACCCAGCGATGTCCCTGCACACTAGAACCAGTAGAGGGGCGCCCTAGTGCACTCAATGCTGGAAATCTTTTCAACACTGCCAACAACAAAGTGTGGGATCCAATGCACGACATCTTGGAAGGAACTGCCCAAATGTCCGTCAAATTTGTTCTTCGACGATTCATTTGCGAAGAGAGAATTTTTACAGTTGAATTTTTTAATCAACGAGTGAGAAGTTTTGTTTTTGGCTACCAAGATCGTCGCAACAAGCCAAGCGCAAACTTTACATTTGCTTCACTCAACAATGTTGCCAATCATAAAATTAAACAAAAGGCTGCGCAGACATGGTGTCTCACGAGAGTTTTTCCATTTTTGGTTTATGACCAAGTTGCCGATGATGATCCCCATCTTGATCTTATCCTTTTGCTGCTTAGGATAATGGAAATAATTTTTGCACCAAAAATTGAGCCAGGACAAATTGTTTATTTGCATGAACTTATTGTCGAACACAACACTGCATTCCGAAATCTGTTCCCGGAGGTTAATCTAATTAACAATCACCATCACCTTGAATAATTATGCTGAAGCTATACTAGAATCTGATCCTATGTCGTTATACTGGTGTATGCGATATGAAGGTAAACACCAAATCTTGAAGAGACATGCTGCAAATGTTTGCAACTTTATAAATCCTCCACATACACTGGCAAGGATGCACCAGTTAAGCCAGTGTGCTGTATGGGGCAGAAAAAATGACTGGGCAGAAAAAATAAAGTGCAGCAAAGGCATGACAGTAGCTGTCTCATCTTGTCTCGATCATCCCCACTTTGTTTGATTGATTATTGGTGCTTAACGACGCACTGTTTTGACAGCTGGCCCTTTGGCACTGGTCTAATGGCGTCGGTGAATGAAATGGTGATGATGAGGGTGATGATGAACCTAACCTAGTCTAGAAGGGAGGAGGGGAAACCCGGTGCCGGCGCGTAGCCTACTCCTGTCGAAAAGCACCAAGGGGACCACCGGCTTTACGTCCCTTCCGAAGGACGGTACAACTCGAATAACAGGATTCCTCCACTAATCCATGCTGTCGAGAGGTTGATAAGCAAGGCGAGTAAAGTTGTTGTACTAACTTCAAACCCTCCAACCTCTCTCCTGAACAGAACTGACCACGTGCATGATGGTCACCCATCAAACACCTGACCCAGCGCGATGTTGCTTAACTTCGGTGATCTCACGAGAACCGGTGTTTCCAACATGCCAAACCGTTCGGTCCACTTTGTTTCCCTTAGGTATGACATGACGGCCCAGATATTTCAATCGCCCTCTGTTGTAGTTGGAGGCGTTGAGTTTCGAAAGGGATTGTTTGTTGTTAACGGGATTCACACCCGTGGCAACTCCACTATGTTCTTAATGCGTACTCTGCGTACTCTTTTAAAATCAGTCGCTCAAGCGCCCTCAAGCAAGTAGGATGTGTTTTTCTCACGCTCCCGTCTTATTCCTAGGCGAAACAAGGCGAAACATCGAAGACGAACTGCTCTGGCCACCTGCACCATGCCCCCCACCCCCAAAGCACATGCAGACATCTAAGCTACAACGTCTAGTCATGAGCTAATACTCTTACATTATACACACAACCACAAGTAGAAGGACTAACGCTCGAGAAGGAATTTTTCTTATCACTTGATTTCAAAACATATCCCAGTGACATATAATGGCACACAAAATCGGGAATTCTATTATGCTATTGATACCATTGGATTCGTGGCAGCATACAGAGTGTAGATCATTTTGAATCGCAGTGATCGGATGATAATTGCGGATATTACATTGATCTATTTCCTTACTTTTACGAGTTTTATGTCGTGTCGGTATAAGCCTATATTATCGCACTGCGGAATGTTGTTCTTTCACAAATCTAAGCCAAGGCAATAAAATATTCCCAGAAATAATTGGTAAGTGATAAATAGTGGCCAATCCGAAAATCGATTGATTTATTGATAACGATTAATTAGAGAGTATCATTGCAAGGGTGTGGATGTGTAATTGAGACTTCCTTTTTGAACGAACTTTGCAAGTGAAGTTTGACGGACGCAATGCCTTCTCACGCGCACGTAATTTAGTGGTGAGTTTGGCGCTGGCCCTTGCGAATGGTCGTTTAGGGCCCATTTTGTAAATGATGTACCGCTGTAGGTACTTGATTCACTTTCGCAAATTGAAAAAATAAAGCTGACACGAAATGCTACATACTGCCAGAAGGACACAAAGACACAACACAACGTGTTTGCTGAACGATAAGTGAGCAGCGACTGACCGAACTTCGAGCTGCGTCGAGCTGCGCCTTGCATACTTGGCTTTGTGTCATGTGCCATGTGGTCGGGATAGGGGTTGGGCTTTCAGTGGGGTAGAAAGATATGCCAAGTGCCTGATGTGCCCCGTCGAAGCGATCCTGGAGATGCAGGTAGTCAGTGGGTAGGCCCTGGGCCACGGCCGTGGGAAGGCGACAGGGATTTCGAACATCACAAACCAAAAGATCGCATCGATGAAAATATCACTGGAGTGCCTGTAAGGTCCAGCCTCCAATATCAATCAGTAATGAGCTAATATTCGAAACCAGTGATTTATAACCCTTGCTTATTAGTGCTTCCGTGTGCTTCCGTGTGATCAAACCCTCAGTTTCAATAAGGCTACAATAGCGACAACCCACAGAGGCGAAGGCGCCCAATCGGCCAATCGGTCAATTTACCAAGAATTTATAATTACTAATTATTGATCATTATTAATGATAATTACGGCAAAAGGTGAGATATACCACTATTGGGAAGCGCAGCGCTCGAATACTCAAAAAACAAAAATAAGTTCGTCAAAGTCTTGTCACATTCTAAAATACGTCGGGAGCTTGGAAGGCGAGACTTTTTACCGCAGTGCTCGTAAATCATTTCATTTGAGCTTAGAACAAAAATATAAACTAGAGGCTTATGAGATAACCTCTCGCGCGAGATACTTTTGGTGCACGAAACGTTCCAAGGTCGCTGTAGCTGGCTGCTATGCGATGAAGAATTGACGCCTGTATGTAGGCAGTTCATAAAGATCGCGGCTTGGAATCTTGCGAAAATTTGCTTCGCGCAACCGTTGCTTGTGTACAGGGGGAAATCTACATTTCTTGACCGATCAGGATGAAACTTACATATTTGGAATCTGCATGGTTTAGGCCCCATGACCATTTATTTTAAAATCGCGAATATCTCATTGTTTCCCACTGGCAGTCCGTTTAAAACCATGTAAAATTTGAACCTCTTTTTCAAGTTTTAAAAATTCCCTATTTCCGTTTGTATCAAACTTGTAGAGATAAAAATGCTTCGTCACAAAAGTACCACAATTATGCACTAGGAAAAAAATCCTGACCACGCTATCTCTAATTTTGCGACTTTTGGAACGTACAAAAGATTTCATCGCATTTTCCGAGCCCCTAACCAATTTTCCTGCACAATATTTTTTTCTATATTTTTAGTAAGTTATGTTTAGCATAATAAAACCATAGAACATATAAAAACCCCGTTCTTAGGTGGGTGTGAAACCCCTTAAGGATGATGGCCATCTAAGTGTTCGGGGTCTTCCACAATGCGGGGTCATCAAAGAAATTTTGATTTTAAACTATGGCGTTGATGGAACGTCAGTGATGTTTACCATCGAAGTATGGAGGACAGAGAGAATGGTAGCAACAATTAATGCTGATAGCCTCCCATATCCAATCCCAATTGTTAGTTGGAATGAGTATAGCACGGGAAGAGATTACTTGAGTCTGCGACACGTCGTGTAAAAGAACTGGAGGTAAAATGATATTTATTGGTAATGGTTTAAATGTATTTACTTGTATATTTAAATATATATTTGTCTTGGGATATCTTATGAGGTGGATTTGTAGGATAATTATTGAAATTTACCTCGGTACAGTGTGTTATGAAAGTCAAGCTGCATTACGTTACCTAATATGTATTTATCTATATTTCAGAGGAAGATGTGGATGGCGAAGCGTTTGTTCTTCTCAACGAGAATAATTTGAAAGAGCTTGGCTTTGGAATGGGTCTACGGGTGAGACTATTGAAAAGAATAAAAAAGATCCAAGAAAAACATCTTCCTCTTGGCGAGTTTGACTGTGACGTCCTAACTAATTTGCCACATACTGCTCGTGTCGTTTTGCCTTCAGAAGTGCAATCAGAACCAGAGGTGATAAAATAGATACATTTATCCTTTTGAAAAGTTTATTTATTAGTATTACTGATATTTTGACTAGGTTGGTACCTAGTCGCTTTGAATACCAAACTTGTATATTTTTAAGAGGAATCCACCTCATCGAATGTTGGAGCAAATCCTGAACCTGTCCGTAAATCATCATCTGCAAGGCCTCGAACTGCTTCATCATTGGTAGTAAATTTAGAAACAATTTTTCTTCTTCCAAAGCAACACCGTTTTGACAGTGACTTCTAATTCCCAAAATTGCTCTTCACAGGGATTCGGTGTGCGTGATACGCTCTTGGCACATTCAGATGGGGCCGAGCTGGTGCGTCTTTTAGATCAGACATCAAACCGAGCATTTTTGGAGAGGCCAAAAAGAATCACCCTTTGCAGGATATTGGCCAAAAAGCTGACTGAAGCCTGTGGGTTGTAAGTTGCTACAGATTATCATTTAAATTTAAATGAAATAATTGATGAGCGTAACGAGCGTAGCGAGTGAAGCGAAATCTTCAATTACACTTACTGCAGAAAAAAGTCTCCAATGTTTTTTTGTTTTTGTTTTTTTTTTTTGTTTTTGTTTTTTTTTTTTTGTTTGTGTTTGTTTTTTTGTGTGTTTGTTCGCGCTCTACAGGCCAAACGCCAAAACCGATTTTGATGAAAATTTCTGTGAACCTTCGTTTTCTCTGAACTTAGATCTGCCACGTTTTTGAAGCAATTCGGACGAGTAAATTTTATGTTATTAAGTTTTTACGAAATTTTTCAGTTTTACCAAAACACGTTTTGCGCTCTAGAGGCCAAGGATTTCAATATAATTTGACGAAACTTTCAGGATATGTTGGCCCTCACGATTTAATGTTTGTGTGAAAATTTCATTGTTGTATGTTAAGCACTTTTCTTGAAAATTGCGCTTTGATGACGTTTTTTTGCGATTTTTTAGCGTTTTTTCAGTTTCTTGCAACTAAAGCAACTTTATCTTCAACCGATGTTCACAAAATTTACTGTGTGCGTAAAACGTCGTAAGAATAAGATACTGTGTTAATTTGAACCAAATCAATTGAATAGTTTTTCTTTAAATCGATTTTTACGTTTTGAAATATTCAAATAATTTCACGACGACTACATCATGATAATTCCAGGTAACGAATGTCATTGAGAAATCTGCTAAATTATCACTGGACATGTTAAATTGATCATAAAAGCCTCTAGGCTATGCGCACACGCAATATAATCGCGTTGAGGGTGAGCGTAAATATTACGCTCATCCACAACACGATTATATGAGTGTTCGCATAGCCTAGTATTTTGTAATACCTTTTTTAATATAGAAATGCCAGTTTTATGAGCATGTTTTTGCTTGAAGATGTGCATCTTTACTCTGTTACTGCTTCAGGTATCCGCCACCTTTAAAAAAAGAAGAGCTGGCCAAGGAGATTGTCTTGGGAGTTCCCATGCCTAAGGGCTACACCCCGTCCAGGAACTGAAGGACATAGGAGTTTGTATTCTCTTTTTGTTCTGCATTAAGTCCAGTTTAGGCACCATGCACTCCATAGCACCATAGACTCCGTAATACTTATTGTGGGCCAAGCAAACTTTCAACTCAAAGCTGAAAAAAAGCAGTTGCTGTGTTTGAGTGTCCCAACTTAAGACTGCCACGTTTTTTAATAACATCTGTCGAGCAGATTCCTCTTATCAGCCCCTAAGTCGAGAAGAATTATATATAAATCATCTTATAGCAGCATTATTGCTGGTTTTTTGATACGTAACCTACCGACCTATCTATTTCTAGGAGTACTTTTACTCGAAATTATCGCACAACGGCTTCTTGGAGAACATTTTCAAGTCATTACACCGCACGTTGACGCCTACTAAAAGAATGTATAGAAAGAGGAAATCAACTGATCAAGCCACAGTCACTAGCCCCTCAGCTGCCCAGGCATCGGGCGAGGAGGACAGCTGTGCTCGTCAAGACAAGATACGGGAAATGGTAATGGCCAACAAATGCTCCACCATCAATTAAACTTTTACAATTCCCAATTACATCAATCACAATTACAAGGATTATGTAAAGAGCTAGGTGAACCTATCAAATCATTTGTAGTACCCTCAATCATCATTGGCATGGCAGGGCCTGGCCAAAATGTCAGCAAATGCCAAGGGCCTTTTTAGGATACAAAAAGAATCAACCCAGAGCAAAATTGGATACTCCAATAACATTGTCATTACATATGTAATTTTTTTATGACTAGGCTATGCGAACACTCATATAATCGTGTTGTGGATGAGCGTAATATTTACGCTCACCCTCAACGCGATTATATTGCGTGTGCGCATAGCCTAGAGGCTTTTATGATCAATTTAACATGTCCAGTGATAATTAAGCAGCTCTCTCAATGACATTCGTTACCTGAAAATATCATGATGTAGTCGTCGTGAAATTATTTGTATATTTCAAAACGTAAAAATCGATTTACAGAAAAACTATTTAATTGATTTGGTTCAAATTTACACAGAACCTTCTTCTTACGACTTTTAATGCACACAGTAAATTTTATGAACATCGGTTGAATATAAAGTTGCTTTAGTGGCAAAAAACTGAAAAAACGCAAAAAAATCGCAAAAAAACGTCATTAAAGCGCAATTTTCAAGAAAAGTGCTTTACCTACAACAATGAAATTTTTACACAAACATTGAATCGTAAAAGTCAACATATCCAGAAGGTTTCGTCAAATTATATTCAGAAGCTTGGCCTCTAGAGTGCAAAACGTGTTTTGGAAAAACTGAAAAATTTCGTAAAAACTTAATAACATAAAATTTACTCATGCGAATTGCTTCAAAAACGTGGCAGATCTAAGTTCAGAGAAAACGAAGGTCCACCGAAATTTTCATCAAAATCGGTTTTGGCGTTCGGCCTGTAGAGCGCGAACAAACACACAAAAAAACAAACAAAAAAAAAAAAAAACAAACAAACAAAAAAAAAAAAAAAAAAACATTGGAGACTTTTTTCTGCAGTAAGTGTAATTGAAGATTTCGCTTCACTCGCTACGCTCGTTACGCTCATCAATAATGAATAATGATATTCAGTGGTTCTTACTTCTTATACTCCATAATTGTTTGAACTACTTTGTTAATCATTTGATTTGAAACCCTACATACTTATACTTTTATTAGGTTGCATCCATGCGATTTATGAACCCAACGCAAGCAAACAAGAACAGGATTGTCCAGGCGCTAGTCGACACGTTCCCATCGAGGCGAGCAGTAATTAAAAAGGATCAGCTGACTGTTACGTCTATCCTGAACATTTACCCAAAGCTAACTGCTTTTGATGGAGACATGGTGAGCAAACACATGTTGGCTTAGAAAGAAGTACATAGTGTAATAAACGGCACTTTCTTGTCTTGATGGCCGTTTATAATCTCTATTATTTGCAAACGTTCATCCGATCTCATCGACCTCTTGTCAAATACTTCTCTAAAACAACATCTCCATCTCACATTTTCACTTCTTCTGTCTTTGATTCTAACCTCAAGACTCTGCTCCAAGGCAAATTGCATTTCTGAATTATATTGTCCCTGTTGAATCAAGAAATTTGGGAGTGTTTTTATGGAACTGTTTTCTTATTTACGATTGACCAGGAGTTTATATTAATGTTCCCCAACTACAGCAACTTCTTGGGGAAGTTTGTAAACTATTATAAGCCCAGGATACTAGAAAGGGCAAGGCAGAGGGGAATAAGAAAACCCGAAGCTCTAAGCGGGTTGTTTAATGGTAACCTAGTATGATATATTTTTAGCTTCTTAATTCATTAAATTGGGACTTGAAATTTTTTTCTTAATACTGTTGTTTTTAATTACATATGATATGGAGTCACTGCTCCTCCTTGTAGCCATGCTGCCACACACAAACGTTCGGCGGAGTAACCTGATGGCAAAACTACAGATTATTACGACTAAAGAGTCACTTGTTTAATTTTTAGCTTCTATTTGTGTGAGGTTCATGGTATTTAAGGATTTAATTGTTTCAGTAAAATGTCAAAATGATTTTCTAGGTCGACAATCACACAGACTGCCTGTTTAACTTTTTGCAA
This sequence comes from Nemurella pictetii, assembly GCA_921293315.2. NCBI lineage: Eukaryota > Metazoa > Arthropoda > Insecta > Plecoptera > Nemouridae > Nemurella > Nemurella pictetii. The sequence continues at coordinate 4,618,919 of OV121118.1, read as the reverse complement.
GTAAGAACATTGATCACTACTACTATCTACTGTAAGATATAGTGTGGTTTGCAACTAGGAAAACGATTTGTAGAGCCTACACTCGTTGCAGCCGTAATCTCCCTAAGGAAATCCAAACGGTAAACATTTGAAAATCATAATGTTGAAAACGGTACTTCATGCACGAATCTGAAACTTAAGCAATTTGACTTAAGCAAAAATCCAAACTCTTTTTTCTCCCTGTTGTTAAATTGCAGGATTTTGCTTGCTCATCCAATAAATATATCCATATATATACATATATATATATATTTTTTTTTTAGCCGGGTACTGATCTCGAGCAGTTGGCCATAGCTAAAGATGTAAAATTTAGCCAGCCTCACATCTTCTGCGTCGGCAGTCCAAATCAGCTTGGTCCCTGCTTTATCATCCTGGACCACAAGCTGCTTGCAGCCGGACAATGCCCCCTGCGAGCAGTGGACTTGTTGATCAAGTGCCACTATGTATTTGATGTTAAGTTTTGCCCTAATCTGGCTCCCTTCTGCAACTTTCTAGAAGTTTTTTTATTTAGACTCCCATCAGTGCAATCTTCGTCCACAACCACTGAGCTGGAGGCAGCTCTTGCCAATGTGCTGTAAGTTCTACCTTCTGAAAGGGCCATCTTGTTTCCATATAAATTTTTGATCTTACGTTTTGGGTCAACCGGGGTAAGTGTGACGGCTCATAGAATATTTCATCTTTCAACTACTATTTAGTGTTAGTAAACAATGTAATGATCACAAATCAAATCACACTTACCCCATAGGTGTCAAATAGGTGGCAAAGTGTGATAGCTCCAGATTTGAATCCATGTATAAAAATTTAAATTAAAAAAATATTTTATATTTTATATTAAAGAGTTCTTATCAACTAGATATTTTTGATGAGCGTAACGAGCGTAGCGAGTGAAGCGAAATCTTCAATTACACTTACTGCAGAAAAAAGTCTCCAATGTTTTTTTGTTTTTTTGTTTTTTTTTTTTTTTTGTTTTTTTTTTTTTGTTTGTGTTTGTTTTTTTGTGTGTTTGTTCGCGCTCTACAGGCCAAACGCCAAAACCGATTTTGATGAAAATTTCTGTGAACCTTCGTTTTCTCTGAACTTAGATCTGCCACGTTTTTGAAGCAATTCGGACGAGTAAATTTTATGTTATTAAGTTTTTACGAAATTTTTCAGTTTTACCAAAACACGTTTTGCGCTCTAGAGGCCAAGGATCTCAATATGATTTGACGAAACTTTCAGGATATGTTGGCCCTCACGATTTAATGTTTGTGTGAAAATTTCATTGTTGTATGTTAAGCACTTTTCTTGAAAATTGCGCTTTAATGACGTTTTTTTGCGATTTTATAGCGTTTTTTCAGTTTTTTGCAACTAAAGCAACTTTATCTTCAACCGATGTTCACAAAATTTACTGTGTGCGTAAAACGTCGTAAGAATAAGATACTGTGTTAATTTGAACCAAATCAATTGAATATTTTTTCTTTAAATCGATTTTTACGTTTTGAAATATTCAAATAATTTCACGACGACTACATCATGATATTTCCAGGTAACGAATGTCATTGAGAAAGCTGCTAAATTATCACTGGACATGTTAAATTGATCATAAAAGCCTCTAGGCTATGCGCACACGCAATATAATCGCGTTGTGGGTGAGCGTAAATATTACGCTCATCCACAACACGATTATATGAGTGTTCGCATAGCCTAGTTATTTTACAAAGTCTTGTTTTCAAGGATCACGGTAAATACTGCGGGTTTGGTTGCAGAATTCCTTTTTTCTAATGTTAACCTGCGTTATTGTACCGGCTGCCCCGTCCAACGGTTCGCTCAACGCGTGCGCTGGCGTAACGCAGGTATCGATACCGCAGCCAGTGCGCGGGTCGCACCGGCTGCCCCGTCCATCGGTTCGCTCAACGTGTGCGCTGGCGTAACGCAGGTATCGATACCGCAGCCAGTGCGCGGGTCGTACCGGCTGCCCCGTCCAACGGTTCGTTCAGCGAGTGCGCTGGCGTAACGCAGGTATCGATACCGCAGCCAGTGCGCGGGTCGTACCGGCTAACCCGTCCAACGGTTCGTTCAGCGAGTGCGCTGGCATAACGCAGGTATCGATACTGCAGCCAGTGCGCGGGTCGTGCCGGCTGCCCAGTCCAACGGTTCGCTCAACGTGTGCGCTGGCGTAACGCGGTCGGTGCGCGGGTCGTGGAACCCTAACCTCAAATTAGCTCCCTGTCATTCATTCAAATGAAATCTTGTTTAGCGCTTCCTAACTTCCAGCCAATCACGAGGCAGAGCAGTTCCAAGTGAATCATTCACACACAAATCCTGTGTGAACCATTCACTTGAGGCTGAGTGAAGATAGTACGACATATTTGGTTCCAAGCATTCACTTGGTTTTAAGTTAACTTCACTCACGGCCAAGTGAAGTTTTCTGAGTGTGTAGCGTTGCACACAGCCATCACGTTCATGCTGCAACGCTGGTGCCGGTTCACGTACTGTTCCTGGTGCTCGGAGGGAGGTCTGCGCATGTTGATGTGGGAACCATCGATTCATCCCAACAACTTTGGGGACCCAGCAATACGGCGGAAGGCAATTTTTGTGGTATCCTGCTCTGCCAAAGTCTTGGGGAACCGGATGACAGCCGGAGCGAGCTGGTTCAAGGCCGACGTGACACCGGCCACGATTCGGCTGCATGTAGGCTACGACACTTGACCGCACATGCCTGTGAACATGTATCACTTCTACTAATTAGATATTTTATTCATTCAATTGAACTCAGTCCCAGATACTTTCATTTTGTTGAAAGATGAATTAGCTTTACTAATTTGCAATGTGGACTTCAACACTAGAGTAAACATAGGTCCGTAGGTCCAAACTTACCAGACAGCCACTGAAAACCACCGCTGGCATAAAATCCTAAGGCAATCACGAGCTGCGTGTCAGCAGCCAGAGCATTGGATCGCAGTGTTGGTCGAGTGAGTTGCGGCTCGATCATGCCCAAGACTTCCAAAAACAGCCCTCTTGTCAGACGGGTTGTCTGCATGAGGTAGCGATCTGACAAGTCGGCCAAACGAACGCGGTCAAACACCATCGGCTCCTGATTATTAGAAACGAAATATCAATTCCAAAATTTGCATCCGTACCGGGACTCGAACCCGGATCTTTGTCTATCCGGGACACTGCACTAACCAATTGTGCTATACGGACGACCAACTGTGGAATTGATATTAAGTTTATTTTGAGTTGTTGGGCTCCATGGGGATAGATTCAGGACTATGAGTGACCATAGAAGGCGCTGAATCTAGTGACGCTATGCTGCGATCACACACCAACAAACTCGACTAACCCCAATTATGACGTTGGGTACGCTTGTATTAGTGTGAATTTAATCCTAAATGCAAATACTCGTTGCATGGACGGTAGATGATGATTATTAGAAACGAAATATCAATTCCAAAATTTGCATCCGTACCGGGACTCGAACCCGGATCTTTGTCTATCCGGGACACTGCACTAACCAATTGTGCTATAATAATTAAATTCACACTAATACAAGCGTACCCAACGTCATAATTGGGGTTAGTCGAGTTTGTTGGTGTGTGATCGCAGCATAGCGTCACTAGATTCAGCGCCTTCTATGGTCACTCATAGTCCTGAATCTATCTCCATGGAGCCCAACAACTCAAAATAAACTTAATATCAATTCCACAGTTGGTCGTCCGTATAGCACAATTGGTTAGTGCAGTGTCCCGGATAGACAAAGATCCGGGTTCGAGTCCCGGTACGGATGCAAATTTTGGAATTGATATTTCGTTTCTAATAATCATCATCTACCGTCCATGCAACGAGTATTTGCATTTAGGATTAAATTCACACCATCGGCTCCTCGTCGAAAATACCGACTGCTAGAGCGGCCTCTGCCACCTATGGAAATAACTAGGCTATGCGAACACTCATATAATCGTGTTGTGGATGAGCGTAATACTTACGTTCACCCACAACGCGATTATATTGCGTGTGCGCATAGCCTAGAGGCTTTTATGATCAATTTAAAATGTTCGGCGTTAATTTAGCAGCTTTCTCAATGACATTGAATATTTAAAAACTTAAAAATCGATTTAAAGAAAAACTACTCAATTGATTTGCTTGAAATTAACACAGTATATTTTTTTTACGATTTATAATGCACACAGTAAATTTTGTCAAAATCGGTTGTAGATTAAGTTGATTTTGTTGTAAAAAACTGCAAAATCGCTAAAAAAGCGTCATAAAAGTGCCATTTCCAAGAAAAGCGCTAAGCATACAGCAATGAAATTTTTACACAAACATGACATCGTGGGGCCAACATATCTGGAAAGTTTCGTCAAATTATATGGAGATCCTTGGCCTCTAGAGTGGAAAACGTGTTTTGGAAAAACTTAAAAATTTCGTAAAAACTTAATAACATAAAATTTACTCGTCCGAATTGCTTCAAAAACGTAGCAGATCTAAGTTCAGAGAAAATGAAGGTTCATAGAAATTTTCATCAAAATCCGTTTTGGCGTTTGGCCTGTAGAGCGCGAACAAACACACAAAAAAACAAAAAAAACAAAAAAGACAAAAAAAACATTCAGGATTTTTTTAGCATTAAAGTGTAATTGAAGATTTCGCTTCAGTCGCTACGCTCGTTACGCTCATCAATTACCGCGTAAATATTTACATTGGAATTCGTTTCTGAAGCGCACAAAATTTGAGAGCAAAACTACACTATTATAGTTATAAATATGCAAGTCCCTACTAGCAGAGGCTCACACATCTACTATGGTCATTGAATTTGGGCTGTGGTCTTTGTATTTGTTTGCAGCAGAAGTAAATAAATAAAGAAGTGAGGTTAAAGCTGGCTGTAAAACGCTTGCCCGCAATTAAAACGAATAAAAGAACAATAATACTCTTATCAGCTACAATGCATATACAGATACAACTTTTAAAAGCAGTTTCACGCTAATAGTAAGTCAATTAATAAATCTGAATGACACTTAACTTGAAATGTGAGTGAGCGAACAGTCCGTAATCGCTTCTTATCCTTGCTCTGGAGCTGGGTTAGACAGGACTACGTCGGACTAAAGATGGCGGCCGGTGTTAACTTTCGAGAATCGTGATTAGCGCTAGTCCCGCCTAGTCGTCCCTAATCGCGCTTAACACTGTTTCGTGAATCGAGCCCCTGTCGACTAGCTCCTCTCCATCCTCGACATTCCTGATCGAGTCATCCGCGTGACGCATCACGGCCTGCTCGTTAATAATTCCAGCGAAAATTGCCCCGCTTGTAAAAATAATAATGCTACAGGGTTCCCAGGGAAGTCAATGCAACTGTCTGAAAATTTACTGCGGCCACCAAATTCTTCAACGTTGAGTCGATGTCTCGCATGGCCAGGACGTGGTAAAAACCTCCGTTGACAACGTTCTGCTGGAGCTGGGTGGCGCGGTTGCGGCGGCGAGCAGTAGCTGACGGGTAAGGGCTGCTTGAAGAGCGCACGCTACGGGATGGCGTTGGGGTGACCCTCGCAGCACCACTCGTTCTGTATTTCGCGGAGCATAAAGTGGATCTGATAGGGGCTGGAGGAGAGGATGGTGGTGAAGGCCTTCGTTGATGGTAAGATTGTTGGTAAGTGGAGGTTGATGGCGTCAGTCAGTAGACTCGACAACTCTTTTGAAAGTGTTGACATGATAAGTTTTTCTACAAGAGCGGTAAAATCCAGTCTACGTAGAGTCCCTTTCCTAACACCAACTCACAAAAGTTTCAAGCCCAGCAGTGCTCGTTGACAAAGTGAATAGTCCGCTCTTTCAGATTAAGCATGTAAAGCGCAAACATTAACGCAGCAAAGCTTTATCTATCTCTATAAAACCTTGTTCATTCACATTAACAATCTCTTCAATTCACATTTACTTAAATTTGTAATTTATTATATTTCGTTATACAATAATTGTACGTGCTACACTGAAATTGCTTGAATATTGTCAGTCATTCATCTTATTGAAATTATAAAATATACGTCAATTTTGTAAAAATGGTGGTTAGTCAAATATAGTATTTAGTTAATTTAATTATATCTAGCGCAACGTCCTTTTTTACGACTTGAACTTACAAAAACATTTAACCAACTCTTTTCTTCACCATTTTTAACAATTCCTTGATTATTCTACTGTTTTCACTGCTTACTTGCTTATTTTAAGTTTTGGATGCAGAGAAGATGGTAAAAATTGCCATCACATGGTCGGTGGCTACAAGAATTCTTAAGATTTTAACATATAACTAAATATTTTCATAAATATGTTGATTTTCAGAATACACTGATTCTAAAAAGACACCAACGTTAAGAAACTATAGCGTACACAGTTTGATACATCTATCATTGAAGTTCTTGGGGGAAAGTGATTTAAGAGTCGAATATCATAGAAGGTTGAGGCGGTTGAGGCTTTGGTCGTTGACAGAATGAGAGGCATTGTCTTCACACGTGAGTGACGGTTTAACATGTGAGTGCAGACACTTGCTTATTCGTTGGCCAGGTCACAATGTGAATTCTTGAGCAAGTCGATGAGGCAGATCGTCCTCGGAGACTCCAGCTACGGTTTAGACGGTGCTCGCTCCACAACGCTCGTGAGGGACATGTAGTACGAGTAGGTCAGCTTCAGGACCTGAGGAAGAGCGAAACAAAATATCATTCCTTGATATTTAGGTAAAAGATTTTTGAAATCGGATAGTGAAAAATGTTGAATAACATGACTTTTCAGTTTTCTGTTGCATTTCCATCCTGAAGCCGCATATCGAAAAGGATATCCTTCCATGTATGTGCAAGCTGTAATTATTTTAATAATTGGGACGTTAGTTAGTTTCTTTGATATCAAATGTTTTTTTGTAACTCTTTGTCTGTTTTACAACACAGATTTGTTTTAATGATCTACGGTACCTAAGCATGAATGCTAGGTACCCTGGATCGAATGGGGACGCATTTATATCTGGCGGAATTCTGTGATTAAGGAGAGATGGTTTGGGCAAGGAAAATGGCTGTTTGTTATAATTTAGTTCCCAAATTCATTGTATTTCAAAAATGTTAAATTGGTTGTTACTGTCAATCCTTCGTGCAGAGCCAGGTTCGCTGCACCACGGTGCACTGCAAGGCAAGAAGCTCCATTAAGCGAATATTTGGTTTGCTAAAAGCACGTTGGCGCTGTTTGCTGAAGCACTGCTGCCTTCATTGTGTACCTGAGAAGGCAGCTTCGATCATTTATGTTTGCGCTGTCCTCCACATCATTGCCGTTGATGCTCGTGTCCCCTATCATGAGCCGCTCAACGGAAGATAAACGCAGATTAAAAGGTTTTCTCCTTAATAATGATAACGAGTAGGTAGTTGAAACATTTCAAATTATTCCATGGTATTTATTTTTTGTATTATTCCTCGTAATTAAGTTTGGTAAATTTTGATTAATAAATATTCTTTTTCTCCGTACATTTTAAACTTATTTCTTAACATTTTTTAAATTTTTATATTTAATGTTTTTAAATAGTCGAGTATTTCGAGTAGTCGAGTTGTATTTTATATATGAATGATAAATGGCATGTACAAATACTGTATAACGAAAAATAAAGAAAGATTACAAAGATTACAAAGAATGTTCTCCTGTCTTCAAGCTAATGACATTATACGTTTAGCCGCCTTCAACTTGATCAGCTACTCAAGTGCAGTTGCCTTCCTAGTTTCTGTATCGGCAATCAGCTTGGTTGAAGCAGCCATGGATTTTAGAGAATCGGCTATTTGAATGTTAAAAGTGCCTCTTGTACAATTTGAGCAAATTTATCTGCGGCAGCAAAAACTGAATCTACCGGACACTTCTTTTCCTTGGTAGGAAAGCAGCTGGATGTCACATACATTTTATTGGCTTCTTCATTCCCGTTGCTTGTATCAAGCTTCCTTCACAGCGGCACCGGTGGAATCTCTGGCCGAAGCGACTATTCCTTGTCGATAATCTCGATTTATCATTATTTGAAATTTGCAATTGGTCGTACTATCCTAACAAAAAAAAAAATATTTATCGTAATTTATACTAAACATATAAATTAGCCGACTAACGTATGTCTTGAAGCGCCACTTCGGCCAAAGTGCCTGCGGCAACATACGGCTCTTCACCCAGCCCAGAAACTGACTCGATGCCAGCCGCAAAATTGCAGCAGCCGTAGCTCAATGGGCGTTAGTTCGGACGGGGGCATTGTTCCTCCACAAGTCTTGGCCTAGTGCTGCTTCAATTTTGAGGACACTTGTCTTTGGCATTGTTCTTCCAACCGTGCCAAGTCGAAGAAGTTTATAACACTGTGTTTGGTATCTACCTAGACCAGGCACCTACATACATTCAAGCTATCCCGGATCAGCTTTATGGTTAAATTACTATGTGTGTAAGTATACCTATTGCTTCGGAGTCTCTTCCGTTCCTTTCCCATCGGAATTTTATTCTTCTGAAATAATTGACCACATTCTATCCTCCCCCTGCCTTGGAGGCAACAAAAGGTTCCTTTTCCTAATGCGTTAAGTTTTTCCATGAAAGCTTACATCACATCTTGCTGCCCAAACAATACTTTCTTATTTTCACACTTTTTTTGGGGGAATTCACTATTCAATTCATGACTTCTTAACTTAATATTAACTTGGATATATCTTTATTAACTTGAGTGGTTTCAACTCGGTTTTTAAAATGGCGCCATTTGACAGAACAAAAGCGCGTGACTGGGTTTTTAATCTTGAATTTTGATTAGACGAAAATATATTTAGCCTAGTATAAGCGGTTTTCGACAAGGCAGATCTAATTTCCAGGAGCAGAATCGCTTAATCGGTGAGAAGTGAGATGAGATTAAATGGAAATATGAGATGAGAAGTAAAATGAGATGGTTCGCACTTCAGATGAGACACCGACCTGACTCGGCCTGCCCCCTAAAATATTAAAAAATTGCAAACAGGAAAGGTTTTCCAAACAGCTTTAGAAGACATGAACATGAATTTCAAGCAAACCAGATAGGTTACTGGGATGAAAGCAGCGCAAGTGAAAATAGATTATCGTCTACAACGTTTTTTTGACAAGGAGAAGGGATAATAAGTGCGATGTTAACCTGTCCTAGGTAACATTTCTCTGCATTTGTGAACTCAATTCTTGTATCTCAGGCACTTAATATTCCATAAAAGTACAAAATCTTCCATTTTTGTGCTAAAAAATATGTTTACTGTGATATATATATATAATGAATCCACTCACTGATGCTATTACTATGATTTAAGGCTTATGCTGCAAACTCTGAAATATTTTTCAATAAGCATAATGGATACAAAAAATCTACTATATATAATGTCCGTCGATTTGGTTGCTCCGGGTTTCCATTGTTGGCTATGTTTCTTTGAATTCAGTCATTTGAAATGTCAAAAGTTTGCTGAGAGGTAAACTATTAATTCACGCACTTTACACCAAACGTCTTTGGCTAGAAATGTAAAACAACTTATTTGACGTGCCCTAGGCTATGTTTCAAGTCAATCACTCGAGCATTTCTGGTCGAAAACTCGGTCGAAACTTTCGCGGCCCAGCCTAGACAGCTACTTCAAGTGCAACGTGCACTCATCGACTTTTCAATTTACACGAAATATTAATAATGGGTGTATAGTTCGCCCAATGGGCGTATTGTTCGCCCTAAGGGCGTATGGTCCACCATATGTTATGTGAATCAATTGCATAAATCTTCTATGCATAAAGGGAAAATTTCACTTAAACTCCACCACGCGTCTTTGTCTAGAATTTAAACACAGCTTTTTATACACAGCAGAGGTTTTTTTCCCATGGAATGAATTGAACAGTTCTATTTGAAAACTTGGTCGAAACTTTGGGAACCCAGTCTAGACAGCTACGTGCATATTTAGCCCTAATGGCGTATGGTTCACCCTTAGTTCTATAGGTTCTATTCACGCCCATCGGGTGAACTATTCGTCCATAGGGCGAACATGCACCCCATGTCGTTAAAAACTAAAAGGAAAAGTCGTAAGTAAGCTTTATGCCTTATGGGCATAAGGTTTGCGTTATGGGCGTAGGGTTTGCCTTTTGAACAAAGGTTTTGCCTTATTGGCACATTTCTGCATTATGGACGTACCCCGCCTTATGGACATAGGATTTGCCTTATGGGCATAGGGTTTGCGTTAAGGGTAAAGGGGCAGCCTTATGAGCTTAAAAAAATTAAATGAAAAAAAATATTTAATTATAAGTAAAAGGCGTAACCACATAGTGCCAGAGGCACGGGCTCCGCTGCTAGTACCTATATTAAACATCAAATCATAATTTCATTTGGGAAGAACCCGTATATAGCACTTAATTGAGCGCTCCTAGCAACTATAGACAGTCGGACAATTAGCGATGTTAGATCGCTTTTCTTCCCCGGCATCACTGCTTCCATCATCTGGCTCTTCAGCATCCTCATCCGAGTTCATCACCGTCTTCAAATAAATCTTTCCAAAAAAATGTGATTGTGTAAAACACATGACGCAATTTTTCCATAAGCGGCATTGTCACAAAGTCGACATTGAGGACCTTGAAGTGAAGCGCCTCCACTTTCCTTTACGGAGAGAAAATGCGCTCTCTATTGTGACTCTGTAAGACCTCGTTGCATTGTGGTTTATTTGCCATGCTGCATTGTTCATTATTTTTGCAGGGGATTAACAACTTGCTATGAAGCGCATATGCGCCATCCCCAAGTAGGCGCTGGGTTTCATCCAGGAAACCGTTTACAAAGAAGGACTGTGAAAGAAAACTTTGTGTTTAAACTCCAGCATCATGGAGACTAGCGCACTCTTCGGCAAAAACGTCCCTAAGAAATGTGCGAGAAGAATTTATGCGTTTTCATGTTGAACGGGTGCTGTGATATTAAAATGCGTCCCGTCAATGCTCCCACCACCCAATTAAAGAGACTTTTTGTACGAATCGGAAATGTTCCTGCGCTCACGCTGCGACGGTCACTTGATACATTATTTGCCAGTTCCCGCAATGCCTTGATGTATCAGCGATATATCAGGTGTACAGTTCCTTTTCTCATTTCAAATCTCGAGCCAACACTAAGAATCAGGTAAGCTTAATAGCTAGAATCCAAATAGACACAATGATTTGATGCCACTAGGTCAATTTTCAAGGCACGTCGTTGTTATTAAGTTGTGCCGAGATTGCTGCTTCCCTCGCCGCCTAGACGGCGCCGACGATTCTGTAGCCAGCTCAACAATGGTATTTCAGCAGTTTCCCATAGGTAGCTATTTGCTACAACTTAGAATGCTCGTTGCAAGGGCTTGGCTGGGTAGAAAAAAATATCTGTGTTGCCCCGAGGGATTGGGTTTTTAACAAACATATGTTAGGCAGGAAAAATGTGCGTCCGAACCGGGATACGAACCCGGGACCTTCCGCTTGCCGGGCGGTTGCTCTGACCAACTGAGATATCCGGCCACACAAGTACACATATAGTACAACATATGTTTGAGAAATCGGGGTTACTGGTGGAAGCTTACGCCAGAAGGCAATTGATGATGGGTTAGCTGAGCAGGAAAAATGTGTGTCCGAACCGGGATATGAACCCGAGATATGTACCTGTCACGGGGACGTCGGATATACTTGAACAAATTGCATGTGTAGAACTCGTACCATTACGAGTCGCTTCTTCCACTTCTTTACCGAAAGAGCCCTTTCCTCACCCGGCGAAGGCAGGAATCTTGTGTGGCCGGATGGCTCAGTGGGTCAGAGCAACCGCCCGGCAAGCGGAAGGTCCCGAGTTCATATCCCGGTTCGGACGCACATTTTTCCTGCTCAGCTAAGCCATCGTTTGGTTTTGTCGGTCTTGATAAAACGACGCCAGCCGTTTCCGTATCCTAGCAACATACCGAGACGAACGTCTCGATGGTCAACGGGATGAAACCGGCCACCTTGACGACCAGCGGTTGGTTGCTACGCGACATGATGATGCGTATGGACCGCTTGAAGCCGCCCGACGCATCCAGCCAATCACAAGCGTAGGCGGCCTCGCAGATACGTCCGCTCTGGGACACACGGCAGTTAGAGACCTTTTGAGTTGAATTCCTTCAAATAGCTACATGGGAAAATAAGTGTTTGAATTTTTTGTTCACTATGTAAACGAACTTCCGACATTTGGAAAAAAAAAATCAAGCCATTTTCTTTTAAATAGCTGAAAAATATGGATGTAGTATTTTGGTTGAAGTCATAAATAATTAATATATCCGCATCAAATTTGCATAAACAACTAAATTATTATTAATTAATTAATTAATTAATTATTATTTGCATAATAACTAAACTGCATAAACAAATGTACAGCCATGTGTTCAGGTATATTGCTGAGGAACAACACGGTTTTGTGAAGGGTAGATCCACTATAACTAATTTAGTAGACTATACTCACTATATAGCTAGTAATATGAACGGTAAAAAACAAGTTGATGCTATCTATACTGACTTTTCGAGTGCATTCGACAGTGTGAATCACTCACTGCTACTGCACAAACTTCAAGGATTCGGAGTGTGTGGTAACCTCCATAGGTTGTTGTCTAGCTATCTATCTAACCGTGTTCAAACTGTTATTGTAAACTCTGCATCTTCAACGACGGAACCCGTAACTTCTGGCGTACCCCAGGGATCTATCCTTGGCCCCTTACTTTTTGTCCTCTATGTCAATGATCTTCCATCCTGTTTTAAGTATTCCCAGTCACTACTTTATGCTGACGATCTCAAACTCTTTCTACCTATATCAAACATCTCAGACTGTCGCTTGTTACAGCACGATATTGACGCCCTATCTACCTGGTGCACTGTTTGGCAACTCAACTTAAATATAAGCAAATGCAACATACTTTCATTTACTAATAAGAAAAATTACTGTGTGCATCCTTATTCGCTTGCTGGTGTAACGCTTGACCGTGTGAACTACATCAAAGACCTTGGGGTGACAGTCTCCGGTGACCTTTCATACAACAGACATGTAGCTAATATAGTCCCTAACGCATACAAAATGCTTGGATTTATCAAACGCAACTGTTCTCAAGACTTCAAGACTGATACCCTAAGACGTCTCTACGTGGCACTTGTAAGACCGCAAGTAGATTATGCCACTGTCATCTGGAACTCCAACAACTCCCACATTACAAACACTGACTATGTCGAGTGTGTGCAGCGTCGTTTTGTCAAGTTAATTTGTTTAAAGGCAGGCACTGAGTATCATAGGAAAGACTACCTAGACGCTTGTTCTATGTTAAACTTGACAACTCTTCATAAGAGGCGATTTCTTACAGACATGATTTTCCTTTATAAAATCATTAACTGCCACCTAGATAGTAACCTTATAAGCCTTCTTAATTTTAGGGTACCCATCAGGAACACTAGAAACACAGACACATTTGTACAATGCAATAGTAGAATTAATGTTTTTAAAAATTCGTGTATCAACAGACTACAATCGTGTTATAACAGCTGTAAGTCTATTAGTGACGTTGACATTTTTTATCTACCCTTAATTAAATTTAAAACGGCATTGTTCTGTGCAATCTAAGATCTGTGATAACTTTTAACCGTTTATAATTTTAGAGATCTCTTTCTTTTTTTTTTTTATTAATTTTGTAAGTTCTATGTGTGTTGCATGTAGTTGCGTAGCAAATTTTATTACATTGTACTTGTGGGGCCTGTTCCCGTTACAATAAAGAAATAATAATAATAATAATAATAGTAACAATATATCATAGCATTTGTAAGACACACCCCTGGAGTGCGATTCTGTTAATTGTGAAAACCTTCTCATCTCACTTCTCATCTCACCTTTTCATTTCATCTCATCTCACTTTTCACCGATTTAGCGATTCTGATAATGGAAATGAGATCGACCTTGTCGAAAAACACAGGGAGTAGGCTAAATATATTTTCGACCAATCAAAATTCATGACACAAAATTCAAATGTCACATTCATGATCTGTCAAAAGGCGCATTTTTATAATCGAGTTGAAATCATTCTTTTTTTACAAACAATTATTAAAATTAAGAAATTAAAATATAAATGAATATAATAAATATTAAGATATGATCTGTTGACCACTTGAAGTGTCAAAAGAATGCGTTGAATGCGACTAAATTGCCCGCCTCTACAGTAGCTTGGTGAAGGTACTCCTTCATAATACTTCTATTATTAATTCTATTCCATATTATTATGATCAACTTAAATATTTGTAAGCGCTCTACTACAAATAATCTAAGATGCATAATGTGATAGGAAATACAATAAACAACACAAAATACAGCCAAGTTGCCAACTCCAAAACTGTAGTGTCACAACGAGAACCGATACCTATTTACTAAAATACAGAGCTCACTCATTCTCTCAAACTATTCAATGAGGTATACAAATAAGGAACTAAGCAAAAAATTACCTTATTAAACAAGAAAACAATACTTATGCCAATAATTTAGTTATTTACTGATAGAAGTGAAGGTAGGCTAAGTCCTTGCCAATGCAAGCTCTAACATTTTCAATTATCTCACTACAATTATACAAACTTTAGCGACAGAAACGGGAAATTAACAAACCCAGAAATAAGTCAAGAACCAACTATAATATAATATGAATAAATGGGGTAGTCTCAAACTCAAAATCACAAGATTAAACTAAATTAAATGACATTAATACTTCGGACAATCTGACAGTGAATGATTCTTTCGTAAACAATCACTATAACCCAACTTTATCAGCTGTGAGAACGATCTCACCGGACATATTGGCGGTGAGAAAGATGTCGATTCAAATCGACAAGAAAAGTGTGACAAGTGCTAACGGAATCGCAAAACGAGTTCTCATCTCATTTCGTCTCATCTCATCTCATTGTTGGTGAAACGAAAATAACAGAATCGCACTCCTGGGATCCCAGGACCAAGGTTTCACCAACCTCGGTGTGAACCCGGTTCCGGACTCGCTCATCATTCAACGAGTTTTCAACCCCACATTTTTCCTTGTTAAAAATATTTATGAAAATTGTACCAAAAGAATTGACTTAAAAACGAAGAAGGTCGTTTTAAATATATTTACACGATTGGAATTTCGGTGCAATTCAGTTTTGTACACAAAAAAAAGCTTACACATTCGTCATGTTATAAGGGTGCAAGCATAACTGGAAAGTTCAGACAAACTATTCAGTAAAGCTCGGTATTTAGAGTCAGAGATGGACTTAAAAAAACTGTAATTTTTGTTTTAATTATTTTGAGAAATTTTAAAAACGGATTCGCCGAAAATTGTTGAGACTTCAAGTTGTCGGACTTGGAATGTTTAAATTTCAAATTTTATTGAAAAAGAAATCCATGGCGATAATTTCTTTTCGTGGCTATTTGTTTCAACCAGTGACGATGATGTATCGTTGTCTGCCTGCAGCTGTCTCACCTCCTGGGTCAGCTGGTCGCCTAGCCAGCAAAAGGCGGCCTGGTCGGCGTGGCAGATGGCGATCAGAATTAGGAACATCACCAGCCGCACCTCGTACTCGAACTGCAAAACGAAGCTGCCATGGATTGATGGTTTCGTTGAATGAGCCATGTAGATTAACCCCTTTCTTGCATGCTACATTATTCAGTCAACATTTTTGTGACGCATGTCGGATTATGTGCCACAGACAACTCCATTTAAGTATTTAATTATTTTTTCGATAAGATTTCGGCGAAGAAATGGAACCGGGACTTGAAAGTCCGTTTGTTGCTAAAAAAAAAAAAAAACACCCTGAAGAAAATCTTTCTCACAATTTTCCGTGGTACCCAATCATTTTTTTTCTCATCTTATTCACCTAACTAGATATAAAAAACCGAATCACCAGACTTGGAACATGGTCGCGGAATAAGCTGCCAAGAAGGCTTTCGAAACCTTCTGTCTCAGAAGATTTGTACCAGTATCTTGGAATGAAAAAGGTCTATGTTCTAAAGGTCTCTAAATCTATCAAAGATGTATGACCATGTCGATTAGTCTTGTTCAGTACGTACATTGTTGAGGATGAAAATTCCGAGGATTGTCGGGAAGACCGTGCAATTGAACTGGTGGATGAAAATCGGCTGAAAGGCCTCCTGGATGCTTGCGACGTACCTAAAACATGGCGGCCCAACGCTGGCTAGATACAAGAGATAGGACAGCTAAACAAGATAACATCTTATTTTATCTTTTACTAGACCCATAATTTATTACACATTTTTAGTTTCAAGGAATCTACAGTGAAACAGTTATATCGAAATATTTTCCTTTATTCACTTGCAATGGTGAATCGTAAGAAAGATTTATGACAAATTACAGCCTTTTAGTTTAAAAAATCTCTAGGCCTTACGGACGACCAAAAAAATCACCCAGAGAGTATTTAAACCACCACTTATTTTCTCGGTGTGTTTGAGCGGTCATGCTCTGTGTGAAAGGGAGTTTTGGCCTGAACGGGATTCAAGCTCTCCCCCACTCCCCATAGGTTCAGGCTTAGGCTCCGAAAGGTTCCTTACTACACATCTCGAACGACGATTGAAGATCTTGTCGGCGAACAAGAATTGAGAGGTAAGAGAATTGCCAGTTTCTGTTTAAAGAGGACTGGGTCTCCTTGCTTGAAGGTCGGGCGCGAACCTGATGATGGCTTGGTGGTGCTCCACACATGCGCCCAGTTTAGCTCTGGCCATTGCGCCAGAATGTTCTCCCCCCGTGGTGCGTTGCACGGTCCTCGGGATCGGGGTCAGCCTTCGCCCTCGCCTCAAACGGGCCGGGGCTGGAGACCCCGAAATCCCCATCGTGCGGTGACGCGTGTCGATGCTGCAACATTGCACACATTGAGAAGCTCCATAGAAAGACCCTTGAAGGAACAAATTTTCGCTTCGTACTTAAATTAAGGTTGATTTTACAAAACCTCTGAAGGTGATGAGATATTCCTAGAAAACACTTGAGGTTACCCGTATCTGATTGACTGCTACCATACGTCAATTCTAAACCCGGGTTGCTAAAGTTGTAAAAAGACCAACACTTTCAGAGGCGAATTATTTTTCTTATTCTTTAATTGCTCAAAATATAGCCACTGCACTGTTATCGACACTGTTAACTGTTTTTTCTCATAAAAAGATTGACATTTGGGTTTCGGGACGATTCCTTCTCAAAGTGCTGTAACGGTCTTGCCCAAACAAAATCATTCTGTCCTTTCACAGTCTAGTGGGCGAATCAAGGGCAATATGGTAAATGTTACAGAATCGTTTGAAAAATATTATATTTGAATTGAGTTATGTCAAGGAGCCAATCTGAAAGAGGACAAGAACACGATTTCGCGAAACATTTTGAGTACTAGCTGAAGACTAGTATCGAAAGTTCCGTCTTTACGCCAGGAACCAGACACAATCTCTATCCGGTGTACATCGCCGGAAACGAAATGTGAAGCTGTAAGTTGTGGTCAAAGGTCAAGCGTGACGCTCATACAATTATGACAGCCAACAAGAAATTTTCCCTCCCTCGCTCTTGACACTGAATGGTCTGTGCACGACGATTTATGTGGAAGTGACCACTTCCCTATCTTCATTAAATCGACGAGGATCCCTTCTCTGCCACCCAGACAACCAAAGTGGATTCTAAGACGGGCTGACTGGTCACTTTTCAGTGATCTTGCCACTTTCGATGAGGCTGTCCCCGAGGATATCGATTCTCACGTGGACAGTTTCAAGGAGGTGGTAATTCATGCAGCCGAGAAATCCATTCCACGGTCGTCTGAAAAACCCTACCGTCTCCCCGTCCCGTGGTTCACTAATTGTGAATGCAAGTTTGCCATCAGGGCGAGGCGGAGGGCCCTCGCCTTCTTTATGTCGCATCCGACCCAAGAAAACCTGATCGCCTTCAAGAGATCGAAGGCTTAGGCTCGGAGAACAATCACTGAGGCCAAGAGAGTGTCGTGGCGGACCTATGTGTCGACCATCACGGCCCGCACGCCGTCGTCCAGGGTATGAGACAAGGTTCGGAAGTTTTCTGGCAGATCAACTTTCCGTCCCATATCCGGACATATGCGTGACGGGCTGTTGCAGTCTACGGGCCCGGCCATCGCCGACTCTCTTGGTTCTCAGTTCTCTAAAGTCTCCAGCTCAGAGAATTACACCGCATCCTTCAAGCGGGTCAAGCAGGTAGCCGAGCAGCAAGGTCTTGTCTTCCGAAGTAAGAACCAGGCAACTTACAACCTGTCCTTCAGCGACTGGGAGCTGGACTCCGCGCTAAGAGCCGCCGACGACACTTCACCTGGCATAGATATGATCCACTACCAGATGATCAAACACCTGAGTACAAGATCTAGATCATATATGCTTCAGATGTTGAATAGAGTCTGGCTCGAGGACAGTTTCCCAGTTCGTTGGAGGGTGGCTATTGTCATCCCCATCCTGAAACCGGGCAAAGACAAGACTGATGCTGCTAGCTACCGCCCAATTGCCCTTACAAGCTGCCTATGCAAGATCTTGGAGCGAATGATCAACGCTAGGCTTATGTGGCATTTGGAGAAGAACGGCCTACTCTGTGCGGAGCAGTCTGGTTTCAGGCGAAACCGCTCCGTCACAGATAACTTGACCCAGCTTGAAGGATTGATCCAGGACAGTTTCCTCACACGGAAACACCTGATCGCGGTGTTTTTCGATCTTGAGAAGGCGTACGACACGACGTGGAAGTACGGCATTTTACAGACCATCTACAAGTGGGGTATTCGTGGCCACTTGCCCCACTTCGTGCAGAACTTCATGGCTATGGTCTTTCCACGTTCATGTCGGAAACACTCTCTCTTCGGCTTTCGATCAAGAGAACGGAGTGCCGCAGGGCTGTGTCCTCAGTGTTACCCTGTTTGCGATCGCCATCAACTCCATCACGACGTGCATTCGAACTCCGGTTCGTGCATCGCTCTACGTTGATGATTTGGTGATCTTCCACCAAACAGGGAACCTGAACTCGGCTCAGCGGCAGTTTCAGCTAACGATCAACCGATTGGAGAGTTGGGCGGATCGACATGGCTTCAGATTCTCCTCGTCGAAAACAACATGCATGCATTTCAATTGTCATCGTCTATTTCATCCTCATCCTGTCTTTATGTTGGCCAACCAGGTGTTGCCTTTCTCAGAGTCAACCCGCTTCCTCGGAATGGTATTTGACGAGAAGCTCACCTGGTTACCACATCTCCGTCAACTTCAAGACAAGTGTTTGAAGGCAATGAACATCTTGAAGATCTTGAGTGGTACCTCCTGGGGAGCCGACAGAACGTCCATAAGATCTAAATTAGACTTTGGCTGCACTGTTTATGCATCGGCGAGGAAATCGTATATCGGCATCCTGGATCCAGTGCACAACGCTGGTATCAGGTTGAATACTGGCGCATTTCGCAAAGTCCCATCGTCAGCCTGCATTGTTAGGCCGGGGAGGCTCCGCTTTAGATCAGGCGTGACTACCTCCTTGCCAGCTACGTAGCCAAGCTGCGTGGCATGCCAAAACACCCGGCATATGGTCTGTGTTCGCTCCGCCGTTTTCGTTCTCTACAGCACCAGGCAAAAAGCAACCAGACCCAGGGGCGTAGGAAGTTGTGGGGAGGGGAATGGGGGGGGGAAACTCCCCCTCCACTCGTTGGCTTGACCCCCCCACTAGGGGGGGTCTGGACAATTTCCGCCCCCCCTTCCCCCCCAAGTTGCGTGATTCGATTTCGATCGTGCCAGTGATTGAAGTTAGCATTAGTTTTATTATGGTAGGTATAGGTACACTTCCTTTTAGTTTACCTTCAATGTGAAATTTGAAACTATGATTCCCTATTCCGATAACCATGGTTAAATTTCGCCAAATTCAGCATAATACCTCGAATGTAATGTGCTGTAATGTGTAATGTGCTAGTGCCCGTATTCTTTGTATCGTTATTTTTCGAGAGAATAGTGTCGGCAGCATATCAGGTAGAAACAATATGAACTAGCTGCCCAAAATCAAGCCCAAACACAAATTTTCCGGGATTTTTTTCGGGAAGAATACTTCGACCACTGCTAACCTAAGAGGTCGGATAGGTAACATCAACCATGGAATACACCATGGTTCGTGATTCGCCCATGGTCTTGGTAAAGAGATGCCGCCGACAAACTTTCGTTGTAAAGAGATGCCGCCGACAAACTTTCGTTGTAAAGAGATGCCGCCAACAAAATGTCGTGGTAAAGAGATGCCGCCGACCAGCTTCGACTGCACCAATGTTGTGCCATTTTAATTTAATTCATATTTTTATATAAAAAAAACCGCAATGATTGAGGTTTAAAGCTTGCTGGCATTTGCAGCGTAGCAACATAGTCATTATTGCTTTTTATTATATATTGTACTGTAGTATTGATAATATACTGAAAACTACACTAATATTTTTTGAGTTTACCATATCCCACAGTCCTCTGTCAACATTCGTGTCACAAGCGCAATGGTTCAAATTTCCATTAAGAAGGTGCTAGCCGTGTCCTCAGATAAAAAAGCAACATGGTAAACAACCCTAAATCCCAAGTTAGAGTTGGCAACATTGAGGCGCACTCGACTCCACACACAATCTTGTGCTGTGCTGCTGTGCAGGGTATATAAAGGCCGAGTGTCCTGGCCGAGAGGACGCATTTAGAAGCTAGGTTCCAAGGCGAGTAGACGGAAATCGGCTGCTACTCGTCTGTAAGACTTTACCCCATCCCTCACTGTAAATTATGCAATGCAATGCACTCACGGAAATCGGCTGGTGTGCATTGCAAGTTATGTTGTCTTGATGTTCATTAATCTCTCATTCTAAATGCACTGAACAATGACATAAAACTCATCATCAACTCTTTTCCCTCCGTAATAAAAACTTTCTGCTGGCGGTTCATTATTAAATACTAGGCTCTGCGAACACTCATATAATCGTGTTGTGGATGAGCGTTATATTTATGCTCAGCCACAACGCAATTATATTGCGCGAACGCATAGCCTAGAGGCTTATATGGTCAATTTAAAATGTTCGGCGTTAATTTAGCTATTTCTCAATGACATTGAATATTTCAAAACGTAAAAATCAATTTACAGAAAAACTATTCAATTGATTTGGTTCAAATTAACACAGTATCTTTTTTTTCACGATTTATAATGCACACAGTAAATTTTGTTAACATCGGTTGAAAATAAAGTTGATTTAGTTACAAAAAACTGTAAAATCGCTAAAAAAGCGTCATAAAAGCGCCTTTTTTAAGAAAAGTGCATATCATACAACAATGAAATTTCTATGCAAACATTAAATCGTGTAGGTCAACATATCTGGAAAGTTTCGTCAAATTTTATTCAGATCTATGGCCTCTAGAGTGGAAAACGTGTTTTGGAAAAACTGAAAAATTTCGTAAAAACTTAACATAAAATTTTCTCGTCCGAATTGCTTCAAAAACGTGGTAGATCGAGGTTCAGAGAAAACAAAGGTCCACATAAATTTTCATCACAATCCGTTTTGGCGTTTGGCCTGCAGAGCGCAAACATACACACAAAAAAAAACATTCCGGATTTTTTTAGCAGTAAAGTGTAATTGAAGATTTCGCTTCACTCGCTACGCTCGTAATGCTCATCAAAAATAACGTTTAAAAGAATAAACTTAATGTTTTAGCAAACATGATCTTATAAAAATGCAGTTCTGACCAACCCATTCGCAAGCCCCAAATTTACCGCAAACGCGTATATTTGCTCCAATGGTTACTACGAACCCCCAAACCCCTAAATTTGCTCCCTTTTGCCACGATGCCACCCCTACCTTATTAATTGTTTGTCTGATGTCTGACCCCCACTAAAAAAATAGTTCCTACGTCCCTGACCAGACCTGTTGGCATCAGAGCTAAAGAGCTCCTGGCCGCATTTGGAATTCCTGTCGGAATCGGTTGTGTGGCTCCCTGGACAACATCCCAGCCTGTGTGCCTGATGCAACCCGCTCAGCACACCAAGGCCCAGACGAGCCCGGCCGTGTTCCGACAGCTGTTCTTCAGCATTTGCGACCAGTACCCACAACACAGCAGGATCTACACTGACGGATCAAAGGACAATGAGTCTGTGGGGTGTGCCTTTGTCATCGACAACACAAGCATGTGCTTTAAGCTCAGTCCTCTCTGTAGTGTCTATACAGCAGAGTTGTTTGCGATTCTCAAGGCCCTTGAACATATCAAGCGTGCCAATCGCAAACAATTTCTAGTCTGTTCCTACTCTCTGAGCTCCCTCCAAGCACTATGTCAGGCATTACCCACGGACCATCTTGTGCAAACCATCCAGGCTCAACTTGGCGAACTGTGCGTGGTCGGCATAGAAGTGTTGCTCTGTTGGCTTCCAGGCCATGCAGGAATTGCTGGCAATGAGATGGCCGACAGAGCAGCTAAGGACGCCACAAGAAAAGCCGATGTTGACTACACAGCTGTCCTTAAAGCCGCCTTCAGGGCCGAAACAAAGAAGTGCACGCAATCATCATGGGATACTGTGTTAGTCAACAAACTGAAGCCCATCAAGGCATCTATCGACCCCTGGCAAACTTCTGCCCGACACACTCGACGCGAGGAGGTTGTAACAACCAGGTTCCGCATCGTTCACAGCCCGCTCACTCACGTCTTCATCCTGAAGCGCGAAGAGCCACCGATGTGCACCTCCTGTGATAAGCCTCTCCCGATCAAACATCTCCTTGTCGAGTGTGCCGTTCACAGGCAGCTGCGCAACCACCTGCAGAACCCCGGATGTTTGCCAGAGGCGTTGGGAGACAACACCGTGTCGATAGATTGAGTAATTCGATTTTTAATTAAAACTGACTTATATAAACTTATCTTGTTTTTAGTAAATTTTTAAATCAGTTTATGTTCCAGGCGCAAGTATTTATAAAAACTGCGTCTGGAAATGACAATTGGTTTTTTAGCATTGTTTTTATTGCTTTTTAACCTTTGACAATATTTTACCCATCTGACGCAAAACAAATATTTATTTGTTCTTAGTTGATCAAGTAATTTTTATTTTTCTCATCGTTGTCATTTTTTTATTTTTTAATTAAGACTGACTTATATTAACTGACCTTTTAAAAGTGAAGTTTTTAAAGCAGTTTTAACTGGCGCTAGTATTTGTGAAGAATGCGTCAGGAAAAGACAACTGGTTTTATAGCATTGTTTTAATTGCTTTTTAACCTCTGACAATTTATTTTATTCATCCGACTACACAAATTTTTATTTGCTCGTAGTTTAATAGAATATTTTTATTTGTCTTTGTTGTCATTTTTTCTCATATTTTATCCAACTGATCAATAGAGGTTTCTATTTTTAAAGTAAGTTAAACTGTTTAATGTATTTTTTAACATCTGACCGGCGCAAATAGCCCAGCTGCTGACGCGCCGTTAAACCAACACAAATCAAATCAAGCAATTTTACATGGAACAGCTAGGGTAAATTATATTCTTCCTTGTATCTAAAATAGTAATTTAAAATGGTAGAAATTATTATTTGTGTTAATTAACAGTTTAATATGTTTATATATTATCTTCTTATAATATCACCAGAAACTATTGACAAAATTTGTGAGTTTCCAAATAAATGGGTTTCTAATTGATAAAAGCCTTTCGCGCCAGAAAATCTTATAATGAACCGCATTTCTAGCCTGAATGGGTAATCTATTATAAAGTAATACTCCCTCCGCGAAGATGGCGTTAATACCATTGGTTGAAATGCTTCTATTTTAACTTATATATTTTGCTCCTCTAGTGTTTGCATTTGTATGGTTACATCTTAGACTAAAGTTTTACTAAGGTAACTAGGCACTCAAATACTGCTTAATCTGTAAATTCATACATTTTCCACTTTCCTTTTTGCAAATGCTTAACCTCATCCACACTGTAGGCCACCCTTGCGGAATATTCATTATTTTGGGCGACATTTAGTACCACATTGAGTGCATCGACATGCAGCCAAGTTGAAATCCTTGGTGGTTTCACATTATTCCTAGAGCCAATAAAGATGAATTGAGACATATGAATGAGGAAACTATCATCGAGAAAATCAATACCGCTTAATTAATTGAAGTTGCTTTAACTACCAGCAACACTGGAAAAGTTAAAACTGACACCACCATTTCGGAACCCTCCAATCTCCATCCATAATCTGTGTGAGCGACACCTGCTTGCAGAAGCCTGTTAGTGAGCTCTTTGAAGATGTAAACGAATGGCATCTCCAGCTGGTGAAAGTTTGTCTTCGGCAAACATAGAATTAATTCCCCACCTTTGAAAACATAACTTTTGAATACTGGAGTTAACGCCAATAGTATGGAGAAGATTTCGGTTTGTACTCAAAATGTTTCACGGAATCATGTTGTGTAAGACTTTCAGATTGTATCCTAGACTTACAGCTATAACCTATAGATGTAATGTTTTCAAATTAAATTTCACCTAATTCTGTTGCGGAGACTTACTAAAATGGCATGCAAATGTCCATCAGGCCACATTTAAAGCTAATATTCTTGGGCTGACGTGAATAATCCTTGTTTACGCGTATGGGCTCATTTCAAGTACCTAAATGCCACATATCGGTCTTTATCCTGAAATCTACTAAAGACTCGAGATATACGTGTCCTAGGCGTGCAATGCTGCGTGGTTAACCCTACACGGTATGTCACGAGACAAAATACAAATTAAAATATTTCTTTTACTTTTTATTTGAGATCAATATTGTAAGCAGCATTAAGAACAGTGACGTTACAATGGCGGTTGCTAGATCCAGTAAGATCATACAGACGCAGCTCACCTCGCCGACCGCGTGGCGCGCTGCACGTTGTGCGCCAGCATCTTAAGCTGCCCGACGGCCAGCACCAGCAGCGCCATTACGAGGGCGTTTATCACCACCATCAAGTAGAAGCCGAAGTTCGTCGCCGTCGACAATACGAGCAGCGTCAGTTCGTAGTTGGGCGACGGTTGCAGCTCGTACGGGAACCAGTACCTGCGATAGTGACATGACACATACTCTGCAACCTCCGATGCATTATTGGTGACGGGAACTAGTAACTGCAACCTCTAATGGCACATGTCACTTCTCGTTCCAAGAGCTTTGTTCGGCGGCTCGAAATCCCACTACCCCAGTTTACACCATTTGCGACGTATAACGAACAGGGTGTATCAAAACTATTTAATTTCACTCCTGGAAGCAGGTGGCATGGCATTGCGAGACTTGGGGGGTTAAGTTGGTGATCCGTTGTTGTGTGAGAAATTTCCTGTGGCGATCGCGCCACGGCTTATTCAGGGTGACCCTCGTTCCCTCATGTGCAGAAGTTGTGAAGCAGTTTTACAACGGGTCTCAGACTTGTTGGTGTAAGGTTCCTCTTCACATTTGAACACTCAATTGAGGTTACCAGTTTGATAAATATCTCGGAGTCCTCCCACAGAATGGTCCTACAATAAAAATCGGAGAAAAATAAAAATCGGGGGGTACACTTCAGCCTCATGGTCGGTTCAAATCGGGTGTAAGGTTTTCATATAACAACCTTGGCCATTTTTTAGGAAAAATTACAGACAAATTCGTTTGACGTGCCGCCACCCGGCACCCACCTGATGCTGAAAGTGCGCTGCCGCATCGAGTACACCGGCACCACGACCACCAGCACCGATATCACGGCCCAGATGACGCTCAGGTAGGCGAGCGTCATCGCCGACCGGAAGCGCGTCTCGGCGACGATCCAACGCGGCCGTGCCGCCAGCCGGCGCCCGCGCGCGACCGTCGCGGCGAGCGCGACGCGCACGCAGCGGAACCGCCGCGTGTCGTAGAGCAGACAGAGCTCTTCGAGCGCGATGAACGCCGTCACGAAGCCCATGGCCAGCGGCTCGAACGCGGCCGTGTCGCCCCAGAACGCGTAGACGCTGATCGGCGAGAGAAGCAGCGTGGCCACGGACATGACGAGCAGCGAGAAGCGCGGCAGCAGGTAGCGGACGGTCCCGCGAGACGGACTCCAGCAGCCTGGGTGGAGGCGAGGCGTTAGGCCCGTTTAGCACAGTCAGATGCTTCGGCAAACACTTGTGTACAGTTGTGTGAGTGATTGCATGGAAAACGTGGTGAATTATGACACGTGAATAATTGTTTATAAGTGGTACCAACCCCTCACTTGTATTGAAATATTTTCAGTTGGTATCAGCTGAAATTCAAGAGGGATAATTGAGGGTCTGATCTACTTTCTTGAGACGTCGAGCATGGTTAGGGCTTTACTTTCAAATATTGGACAGAACTATTTATATAATTAGATGGACGACTTTCAATAATTGATGATGTTGTGGAAAAAATGGATTTAGTTCGATTTTACCTTGTACAAGCTGTTCGGGAGCAATGGAGGGGAAAAAAGTTGCTACCCGCCCACGGGAGGGATGCAAGCTTGCCGTATTTTTTTTTTATTGAAAAATTGCGTCCAGTTTTACATATTTTGTGAAACAAGCGTATTCACCAGTGAGGCGGTTAGTGCCGCCCCATGTATTCAATTTTTTTAATTAAATACTGATTTGACAAGTGGAGATTGGATATTATTTGGATTTCATAATGTCCCACGAGTCGCCTCCGGTCACGACGTTTTTTTTTTTTATTTTTTCATAAGAAAAACCTCGGTCAGACGAAGCAATCACGTGGGTACATTTTACAAAGGCAGTTGCAGATTTTACCTATGTTAAGTTAAGGTGTGATTGCGTGATTTTAAATTAATATTAGTAATAAAAGACCCTTGCAAGGAAGGGGCTCAAATTGACTGAGGTTTGTTACTGCTCAACATAAATATCTCGCGACCGTTATATAACGTCGCTCGTCACTACAAAAAGTCGTCCAAAAGCTTTGTTTTGTTCTCCTTGCTCTTGTTTCAAGTTTAGTACAAGTCTACAAGGAGTGATACCAGACAAAAACGCTCTCTTTGTTGCATAACCCAGGGCGTCATTGTAGCTGCCGATCATTATCGTGGGCAATTTCCGATTTGGAGTTTGAGCACAGAGGAGCCCGGAATGAATTTTCCTAGACTCTATTACCTTATGCCAGAAAAGGATCACCCTTGCCGCGACATTTTTCAGACGGAAAGCATGGAACATTACATGCCTCGCGGCTCTACGGACAGAGAGGAGGCAAATGGTGTTGTTGTTCCGGGTTCTCGGTGGTCGGATTGTCGGTAGGGGAATTGGAAGAGAATCGCCATTCGCCATTCGTGATGAGTTCAGGATTTAATTTAACGGAGTTGAAGCAGTGGAATAGCAAGATGACTATATATTTTTAACGCAATAGTAAGGTTTATTTTAGAATAGTTTGTTCAATTGTCAAATGTTCTTAAAAAATCTAATAAATACACTTTACACTAAAACACATGGTCAGATTCTTCATCAGCAAGTGCATCGGAAATCACTTTTTGAATGTGTGATTTTTTTTTAATAGCTTCGGCTCCCCCACGACCCGTCAAGCACAAAACCCAACTACCAACTGTTTCATGCGAAATAAATTGGAGCAAAGCCTCCTCTTCTGTCCCTTTCAGTTTATCTAGTCCGCTGTGCTGCGGTGAATCTGAAAACTAAACATAGAAAATAATAGCAGCTGTGCTTACGGGAGCAGTCTTTCGTACAACTCTTTTATGATGTCAAGTGGTGCCAACTCAGGATAAATTTAAAAATCTTCAAATTTAATAATAATAACTGAATGACTTATAATCCTCCTACTCAACCGTTTTTTGGGGGTTTTCTGCCTTGATTGTTGCCATGTTTGAGTTGGGGGTCGTGGCCGGTGTATCTCCATCGATCAACGCCGGCTTCGCTTCAAAAATGTCATCGAAGCTGTTGGGCTCACCTTCTTGTGTAAAGTAAAAAGGATTAATAATATTTCATTCGTAGATTCATCAAAGGTAGTTCTAAATAAAAAACATGCTAGGATGGACATTAATTACAAAATTCATTTTTTGGTCACACAGAAGTGGATAGGGCAAACGTTGCAATCCATATTACACGTGCCTTCTTGGAGTTGCTATTTGCTCCTTCAATGTGCACAAGTGGCCGTTCCAAAAAGCGCAATTGCTCGAAGCACCACAGCGTTGGTTTGTAGATGCTTCCAGCGCTGCGGCCACTCTACTTTGGAGGCTTACGGAAGCTCGCACCATCGGGTGCCCTGATCACGTGACTAGATCGTCAGCCGCCGCCATGTTTCAGCTCAGATTTTTGTGTACGCACAAACTTGGTACGATTCTCTCAATATTTTTTGATTATTCTGAAGATGACGGCAACGCGTTCGCCGCAAAATTCCTCGTGGAGGTCATGTAATACATACCTATTCATTTGTCGGATGATTCCTTGATCGGATGATCACTCTACTCTTGGATTCGGATGATCCCTGATCTTTTGCTTATTTTGAGTAATAATATTACTCATAATCTAAATAAGTGCTTATTTACTCCTGCCAACACTACGAATTCGGCGCTAGATCTGCTCGGAGCCCGGCTCCGACCCTGCTAGGCGAGCAGGGGCGCGACCTGGGAGCCCGGAGCGCCACAAGGTCGTGTTTTTGGAATGTAAACGAGGCGCCCCGATCTAATATCCGAACGCTCTGAGCAGCTCTGAGGCGCCCAGAGCGAGTTCCCGTAGCCTCCTTAGAAACCTTCACATTCGAGGAGGCATCCTGGGACCCTTTAATTTTACTTTCACCTCATTGGCTGTAATCCCAAGACGCAGTTCTGCCATCTCCTTCGCAATGGTTTCGAGGGCATCTTGCCTCTTATTTCTCAAAAAACATGGAAACATGAAGGGTCTGTGGTTTGAGATTAAGCCAACATTAATACTCTTGGCCAAATAATTGTTTGTAGATAATGTACAAGACGTTACCTATACCTTATTTACCCCTTATGATAGTCACGTGCCTGAATCTCACACAGACACTGGTAATGTTCGTAAAGTCCAATGACTTTTGAGGATTCATCCAGAGTCCAAAAAATTCGTTTTGCCTGCAGTCATTTCAAATTTTGCACTGGACGTGCGCCACGATTAATTGAAATAGCGCTTGCCTAACCGAAAGAGCTGTAGGGAAGTCTGCCATACAAGGCTTTAGTGGTACGGTCTGCTCAGTAAATGGACTGTTTACATGGATGGAACCCCAAGATTTTAAAATCTTATTGATAAAATCACAAAACCATGAAAATGCCTGAACCGAGACCAAACATTACCTACTGCTAAAACGTCGGTTTAAGTTACTTTTCACTTAAATAAAAATATATAGGGATTGAGCTTTTGGCCTCTATATAGACTATAATAAACCAAATAGCTTTGTGGGTCCAAATTTATTACGACCAACGAAACCGAGGACCACCCTTGAAGTGCGTCGGTTTTACATAATATAGAAATGGAAATCATGCTTCCTCTCCCTATTTCACTATACAACTTTGGCAATCAATCCAAATCAATTATCGTTTACAATAAGCTCAGCGTGAGCTTTACTGGCGGCAATAGTGAATGAGATTCGGTCGCCCTGATGCAGATAAACCTCACATAAATTGTCGAACACGCCAGACCCCGCGCCATTTTCGTCTAAGCTTCAGCCGCTCCGTGGTGGGTTCGGGAGCGCCGAACGAAGCGCTTGGAAATAACTCAGGAATGGCTGTGACGCTCAGGCTCTACAGTATCGAGGTTCGGACTGCTTCCTCAGTAGCACCGGGTGCGAGCCTTACCTTAGAGATCCTTTTCATTCAACATACTCCTCGTCAAGAATAGTAGTGCTCGACAAAGTTTTCCATGTTGGGGGTTTGTGTCCAGTCTCATAATTTTTGAAGTGAACAGATTTGTGGGAGAAAATATTCGACTACCAAATTATGGACTACACAGATTCGAGTTTACGAAACAACATGAGAGAAACTTTATTAAAATGGTAAAGAAGTGAGTGAAGCTCGATATAAAATGATGAAGTAAAAATGTAAATATCAAAACACACCTAGTCGTCTTGTCGTTTGAAATAAGTCTGGTCTAAAAACAAAGTTGGTCACAACAATCCACTCCCCGGGGACCTGGATCTTTCTCGCCCCCGGGGGAGTGGATCACCACAGATTCAATAGAATTTGACAAAAACATTAGATATGTTCATTAGGTATCTTACCTACCATTTGAGGTTTGTGTATAAATTTCATTGTTGCCGCCTTCGCTTACTCCTTCCTGGCGCAGGCCACATTTCATTTCCCAGTTATAATATACCGAAATGTAACAGAAACTTGAGATTTGCACGCTACGTCGATTTCTTCGTCAATCTCCCACGAAAAGAAATCACGGTCCAATATTTTCATCGTGATATCCTGTTGGATTCCGAAAGAATTGATCTGTGAAGTTCGATTAGCGAAATACTCGCAAATGTGTGAGACTTGGTTCACGTAAAACGGCGTCGTATTTACACAAATGGTCATAGTTTTCTCAAAAATGAGCCTTGCTAGCTGAGGCTTCCCTCTCATCTCTTTGAAAAACCTCTTCCTGCTTTGCCAACTTTCATGTTATCATACGCTCGAGGATTAGACGGGCCTTAGTACGAACATTATGAAGAACTTTTTTAAACACGTGTTATCATTCCTTGCCTCGTCAACTATCTGCCGTCCCAACAGCTGTAAGCGAGTCTTATCTTGAATATGCTCAATGCTCGCCTAGTGGCGTTTGGTTGATCATGGAAGGTTTGGAAATATGCGTAGCCTGTGGAATTCCACACGAGTGATTGTTGCTAGCCGGGAAAATGACACACGACCAGCAAAAAATGCATTTTTCAAATTTCAGCCCGCCAGCTACCCATATATTCGATACCACTCGTCGGAAAACGAACGAATTCTAGAACCATTGTCGACGATTATTTTGTGATTGGGGTTGGCCTACGGTTAGTTTTATTTTTGATACTTTCTATGAAGTCACGTTTGCTTTAAGGAAAAGTTAGAAAAACACTAACCGTATTTATGATTGTATTTACATGTAAAAAAGCACACGCATTGACCCGTAGGCTTCATGCCTTGCTAGGGTATTGGAAACAATTGAAATATGAAAATAATTAATCAATTGGGCTATGCATAATGATAATAGGACAACATTATTTCTCAGGCAAACACACTAGTGGGTTGTCATGGTTCATTCTTACTGTTGTCTTAAAACTCTTCTATTGAGTAAAAGGCATTATTTGTAAGGTATTGCTCTAGTTTTTGTTCAAATGTGTAATATTTTTCAATTTTCTTTATATTCTGGGGCATTGCATTGTAAAGTATTGTATTGCAACCAGGGACTGAAACCGAAACCGAAACCGAAACCGAAAACCGGTAAAAACCGTTATTTTTCGAAAACCGAAACCGAAACCGAAATCAAAACCGTTATTTGAAAAAGAACAAAACCAAGAACAAACCGTTATTTCAATATCGGTTTTTTTCGGTTTTTTCGGTTTTTTTCGGTTTTTTCGTGCTTGTATGTTGCTGAAAATTGCACTTTCATATTTGCGTTTTCAAGCAAAAAAAATGTTTTGGGGAGAAAATCACGGGTTGTCGAAATATATCAATCTAGTGCTACGTGTAGCTTTAACAAGCATCCGACTTGTAAAACCTAAAGTTTATATTTTATGAGCATATCTGCTCTTCCAGCAAAAGTTGACATGTCATCAAAAGCTTCTATAAGCTCATTTTGTCTCAGGCAAACATCTTAGCCATAATCTACATTGAATTACTAATAAACATTCCAATACTGTATATGCAGCTACTTGCTATCAGCACATATTCTTCTACTTTTGGGATAGGATTTCAATTGCAGCTGCAGGAAAAACTCAGATTCGAAATTAGTTGCCCTGTGGCATTGCTCGAGACAAGAGCAACGAAGTCGATTTGGTTCAAATATCTAATGCGCAAGGAGGAAATCCATTCGAGAAACATAAAGTCAGGTAAGATGGTAAGTATAAGATAAATCAGTGGGTTCTTTTGTCATGATATCCTAAATTTATCAAGCTAATTTCAAATAAAATTTATCCAGAAAGGTCACTATGGGCAGGGGCGGAACTAGGCGCCTGCAGGGCCCGCGACTGCGGGCGGGCCCAGGCCCAACCTCAGCCGCGGGGGGCCCGTCGCCCATCTCATATTTTTCGTTCGATATCATATTGTATAAATGCAAAATCGCGACTATTCTTTTCTGCGATTAGTTTTTATGTTTCCTGTCTCACGCTAGGCTGCAAGTAGAATTTGAGTTTACTAATCCATATTCCTAGAACACTAAACCTCTCATTTGAACATAAAAGTCTAGCATAAGCATGTCCATGACATGTGCCATGTAACCATTGCTATTGAATACAAAGCATTTCTGCTCCAATATTTAGTCAGTTTGCAAGAGAGCTTGGTGCAAACAAGTTGATTGCAATTCGGATTTCGGAGGCTTTTCAACTATGAGTGCGACCAGTGGGGCGTCAAAAAACGGAAAAATAAGTTTTTAGCTAACAAACTCATTTTACAGTTTTTTTTCCGGAAGATCTGCCGGAAGGATTCCCACTTCAGCTTCTTACCTTTCGGAACACAATGATTTCCGAAATTCGCAGTGTCCGAACTGTTCGCGAATTAGCCAGCCTTGTTTTAGTGGACTACACGGCCTTGACATCGAGCTACGTAGATGTGTTCACGGCTCTGATATTGTTCCTAACATTGCCAGTGTCTGTGGCAAGTGGAGAGCGGTCGTTCTCTCGCTTAAAGCTGATCAAAAACTATATTAGAACCTCGATGGGACAACTTCGCCTCTCAGGGTTGGCTACCCTCAGTATCCAAGCTGACAGGGCAAAGAAAATGGATGTGGAGTTGCTGATAGATCGATTTGCAGAGATGAAGGTGAGGAAAAAACAATTTTAAGGTAAGACTACGCGATTGCATTGATGAAACTTTCAAAAAATATAAAAATGCCGTGAATTTAGTGGGGGGGGGCCTCTCAGCCAAATCTGCGGGCGGGCCCGTGAATCGTTGTTCCGCCCCTGACTATGGGCCAAACAAATCACAGACATGTGTGGGAAAGTCCGTTTTCACCCGCACGTTTTTTTTCTGTAAAAAACCGATATTAACCGGTTTTAACCGGTTTTGAAACCGTTATTTTTTCGAAAGAACGAAACCAAAACCGAAACCGAAAAAGCAAAATTTCAAGAACAAAAACCAAAAACCAAACCGAAATTCGAAACGGTTTCAGTCCCTGATTGCAACTGCGATTTTATTGTGTTCATTTAGTTCTGTATTGGTCTATGTGAATTTGTTGTCTGTCTAGTGTTATGTGTATGTATTTCGCTATTTTGAATAATATTTGTGCTTGATTTAATTGTTAGAAGAGATTCAAATATATAAAGACAGGGGAATGTAAGTATTTTATATTTAATGATGTGATTTTTACAGTCTGGTTTTCTATAGGAGGTACAATATATTTTATATTTAAGTCCAAAGTGTGCTCTTATTGCTTTTCTTTGCATCGTGAAAAATTTATGTGCATCAGTAGAATTTCCCCGGAATCTTATTCCGTACCTCATGTGCGATTCGAAATAAGAATAGGTAGTCTGTTTTATGCGGTCAAAAGCTTTTGACAGATCGCAGAAAAGCCCTAAAGTTTGTTCTCTATTTTCTAGTCCGAGTATAGTGTTGTTTATGAAATTTTGATTAGTGTTGAAGCTAGATTTGTTCTTTCGGAACCCATTTTATTTGTCAGTAAGGAGTTTTTCATATTCTAGGAATGATGTTAGTCTTAAATGGATTATTTTTTCAAAAATCTTTGATGCAGCTGGTAGTAGTGAGATTGGTCCATAATTTTCTGTTATTTTCTTATCTCCTTTTTTAAAAATAGGTATGATCTTTGCTATTTTTAAATTTTCTGGGAATATTCCGTTATCAATGCACGTTTTAAATATGTGTGATAAAGGTGATGCTAGCGGCTTGATGGCTTTTTTGAGCTATCGAAATACAGCGAAATAAATATATATATATATATATATATATATATATAGATATCGAAAGATGAGAGCACACGTTTTTATTTTCAACACTTGTGCAACGCGATCGTTACAAAGAAGACAAGTAGCTTCACAAAGACACAGAAAAAACTCACTTAAAACTTGTCTCTGAAACAATCAAGTAAAAAAAAAGCATTGAATAAAATGGCATCGATTGGATGGCATTGCGAAGAACTGTAGGTAGTTGGGGCTTCGGCCCAGAGCTCCTGGCACCACCCGTTTCCAGGAACTGGAAGTCGGGGAAGTCCAGAAAATCGGGGAAGCCAAGACAACGCGAGACGTTACAATCTCCCACCTTTGCGTCTCTTCTGGTCTCCGTTTTTCCTTTCCTCCTTTTTTTGAGCGGCACTGCCTTCTCGGCCTCATACACTAACCGCCACTCGCGGCATTTCTTCAGGCAACTAAACGTGATGTTGCGTATCCCAACCTAGTCTAGGTGGAAGCTAGAAGAACGCTGCCCTTTATTATGCCTAGGCCGCTAGACGTGATGTTGCGTATCCCAACTAGGCCTTGCTCGTAATGCTAACCAAATCCGAAGATAGATTTCGGATCAATCACTCTTCCAATGTCTGTTTCAATAACTTCGACATTTTACGCGCTTATTTTCCTCCTCTTACCCATCCACGCCAGCAGGCTGAAGTAGAGCTCAACGCAGCAAGCTTCGTCGGATCGCCACGCAGCGGCGGCGCGCGCCACCAGCCGCGAAAACCACCTCTTCCCGTCCACCATCGCTTCCGGAACACCCGACTCCGCGGCTACCGAAGTGACCACACGACGGCTGATGCGCAAAGCCCTTCGCGGCTCGCCGAAGACTGCCGACTCGTGCGACTGCGCGGTTCTTAGGCGACGTCAAATGTTAAAACGCGTGCGACGAGTGCGTGACCGACGTACGGCCGATAAAGAAATCTGGGAAAGGAGATAGCGGGTGTCTCCATCGCGCCTCCATTCCCAGAATATGTGCATGTTTTCCCATAATACAGGCTACAGAGACGCGTTGATAATGAATAATAGAATGAATAAAAACATGATGAAGGTACGCGGGGACTATTGATTGGTGGATACTTCTTACGTGATGGTTGTTGAGACGAGGAATGGTTGAATGTGATTTTGGGCACGGTTTATTTTGCAAGACAAAGAGCCATGTGCCGTGTCGGGTATTTCTATCATAGAATAATTGACACCGCTGTTTGGTGGTGTAAATCTTAAGACAACATAACTAATATTACGATATCACAACACAAGCCAAGGAATTGGTAGTGAGTGATAGGAGCGAGGGGGGGGGGGGGGGTATGCAGTCACCCTACTCCCCCCTACCCGGGCCATAAATAACAAATCGTGTTATTTTATCGACTTTTTAACGGCCATACATATATTTGTTTAATATTTAATGTTAGTAAGAATGTCTCAGCCACTCGCAAGTTTCAAACAGTAAGCATCTAGTATTCTTAGCGTGCCTGCACTTAAAGAAAAATCTACTACACAAGTTCTTTGGACAAAAAAAAACATATTGCCGTCATACAAGAACTTTTATTTATGAAGATACAAGATATAAGCAATATAGTTGCCAATAAAAGCCGATGTCTGTCTGATTTAACTTCCATCGCTCAATATAGGTTTCTGAATCACATGCATGAATCATGATTTAAAACCTGAAAAACACTAATTTCAATATCTGACAGCTCGTATTCCTGATAACAAATGGATTTTTCTTTTACCGATGACTTCGTTAACATTTAACTAACTAGAGTATCCACATACAAGTCCTCTGAACGAAGTACGTTGTTAACATATGTTATATATATACATTTTTTTAAATTGCCAAATACCAATTAACCGATTTTATCAATTTTATCATCAAAATGGCTTATGGGGTGGATAGGGTGATAGACGTGGGCGATGGACCTATCCTAGAAAATCCTGAAGTCCCAATGTACACACAACTTTTTTTTTTAATCAACACCTGTTGACAGCTTTGAGAATAATCAACCAAGTCATTTTAATATTTAATTTTATTAATTTTATGATGCCGTAACATCTCTTCAATTGAAGATCGTCTTCGTTCACCGGCCACAAAGTTCTTGGTGACACCGACGAAATTCTCTTGGATATGGTTTCTTGGTAAAGACTCGTTACCGTATAATTCAGCAATAAATAAGCTTGCTTGATTTTCAAGTGATTCACTAAATCAATTTCCCTTGGAATTTTAACATCCTCGGCAACAAACATTCGTCGACGAGACGGGTGCTTTTCGAGTCTCTCTTGCAACTCAAACGTAAATTAAAAATGTGAAATAATAACAACAACATTACTGAAAATCAATGATCAATGATTATTTTAAATATTTGAAGTATAGATATTTCCAGTCATATTGCCCCTTCACATTCCATGGCCCATCTGTCCGACCCCTTTGGGCCCCACGACACCTCCATCTACGCCCTTTTTTAACAACCGCCCAGGTGCTGGCGTTTCCATTAAGCGTCAGCGTTGGTACAAGCGCCGAAATCGTCTCTGGCGCTTGGCAAGTAATAATCGCACAGACGCAGCAGTGCCCAGCTGACGACCCTCGGCTAGCTTTTAACCGTCTGAAAGTTTCATTGCGTACAGGAGAAACAAATAAAAAAATTAAACATGACAATGGTATGTCAAATAATTTTTCTAATAAAAATTATTATTTTTATCATAATTTTATCTTCAATATTACTTTAAGATAAACAATATCTTATAAATACCATTCAGAAACATTTGGAGCTTGGAGTTTTGCTGTGTTTGCTTCTCTGAAACCTCGCTCATTGCCCAAAAATGTAGGGTAACCATAATGGTTGGTGCAATGTCAAAACCTGTTTTTAATTTTTAATTTTTTGCTCTCAACGGACCGTTAATATTGGTGATTGTCAAAAGGTTGCTGGCCTAGAATCACAGAACCGGATTCCATTATGGAATAAAAACCATTGTCCCCGAGGTAACTTTTCACACAGTTGTGAAAGTTTTGGATCCATACCATAAAACCTTTGACTATGGAGAATATGAAGCATAAGATGCAAAAATTCCTTTGAAACAAATATCAACCGCTCGATGTGCGGTGTTCACATTAGGTAGGAAATAGTAAATTACAACATGAGCTAGCTCCAACTCCCCCCAGCGGATACCGTCCAGCCCCACACATTTCTGTACCACAGATCTACTGTACCCTTGGAGTTTCGCTGTGTTCGTTTCTTTGGAACCTCGCCCATTTTCTGAAAATATAATAAACACTAATAATTTGATGTATCGATCGTGATTGGTACAATTTCGAATACCTGATTGTTCAACAGACTGTTGTTCGTAAGCAGACTGGAGATGATTCGAAGATTGGTCAACAGGATTTTGGTACTCAGACTGGACCAAAGTCGAAGATTGGTTAACAGGATGTTGTTTCTCAGACTGGAGTTTTGAGTGCAAGTGCGTGCAAATCGTTAAACTTAACAACCAACGATAGGAAATTTCAAATCACCTCCGATATTACATATCTTAAACAATTGATACTCCAGTAGTGATCAATTCGCCTATGAAATGCATCTTCTCCATCTTCATCTAAATGGAGTAGCTTCCACTCATTCAGAAGGACAATTTCTCGCACAATCCACTCGTATATAATGGTCAAATGGCGTGCCTTGAGTTTTCAAGTTTTGGCACATATGCTGCTCATAATATTTACAAACTATTTATTACCAGATGCAGCTCTAGCATTCAGCACATTTGCAGATTGTTTTCTCAAAATAATATTTGGTGATAAATGGAACGTGATTCAGAAATTAGTATTTATTTTGCTTTATTACATGTTCTTACTTCTTTCTAGCGTTTTAACATAATTTTGGAGTACGTTGAAGATAAGAGCATCAATTCAAGTGGAGTCTCTCGCTGTCATTGAATGGCGAGGCGAGTCCTGGATGTCCTCACGGGTTCTTGTGTGCTGCCCATGGATTTTACAGTTTTTCATCAAGTGTCCTGGATTTTCCTTGTCGGATATCAAAATATTTAGCATGTTCAAACATGGTT
This sequence comes from Nemurella pictetii, assembly GCA_921293315.2. Lineage (NCBI taxonomy): Eukaryota > Metazoa > Arthropoda > Insecta > Plecoptera > Nemouridae > Nemurella > Nemurella pictetii. Next base: position 4,580,827 of record OV121118.1, on the reverse strand, counting down.
ATGTCACGAAGTTGTTCCTACATGATGCTTCTCTTCCTGATAATATAATATAATCCTAGAACTGCGATTCGTGCAATTTCCACTTATTATATACATATACATTATATATTCCAAACAGGTCGTAAGTTAACATTGAAGCTCCCTGTTGCAACGAGGTGGGGCGCCCACTTAGCATTCTTAAAAAGTCTGCTAGACAACAAAAAGTGCATTGCGGTATGTCGCATTCGGCAATTGCAAATGCATTTTCTGGACAATCACGGGCCAAATAAACGAATTTCTCAAGCCAGTTTTGACCTGGATAACGATCAAAGAAGAAGATTCTCCACAATCCAACCTATTTCCCAAAATATTCCTGGAACTCAAGAACCATTTCCTGAAGGTTGTGGCAGGCTCTCCTCAACTCCGTGAAGGGAACTGAACGTTATGACGCACATGGAAAGCTGCACTGCAAACCGAACCCGTTTAGTGAACGACCGTTCGGGGCAGTTAGTAAAGGCGAAAATATTTGCTGGACAAGTCATTTTCGAATGGATTGATAAAAGATGCAAATATTTTTTCCACTTGAGGAATATCCTCAACAGGGCCATTATTATAATTTTATAATTTCTTTATTGGACTTTGGGATGTTTACAAAAAAAGATATAGTCACGTCAAATTAAAGGGTACTACTACTTATTTTAGCTCTATTTGTATAAAAGTGCAACAATACAGTTTTGTTAGAGTTAATTGTGCCAGACCATTTCTTTTACAATATTGAGCTACCTGGTTTGGCGCAGACAATTCCCCATCACTCAATCTTATATCCTCCCTAGAAAACAGATGTGAAGTATCATCTACATAAAGCAGTAATTCACCTTTATTGATTGCCTCGGGCATATCACTTGTAAAGAAAATGAACAATACCGGGGCAATTGCCAAACCTTGGGGAACACCAATATTTATTACTTCTTCCTTTGACAAATAATATCCATTTTCATCAATCAATTCAACAAATATGTTTTCTGTTTAAAATAAATGATGTAGCCCAGTTGTTTTCTTTTTCTCTTATACCTTTTGCAATCAATTTTGACAAAATTAAATCATGGATAACAGAAAAGCTTTGCTAGAATCGTAAAAGACACCAACCGGATTCTCTTTCCTATCCAGAGACACTAAGGTGATTTTAATCCGGTGATCGGTGATTTTAATACTAATTTCAACGGAGAGTCGAATGAGGTCACTGAAATCATTGACCTAATCTCACAGTATAGCTTACAAATTACTATCAAAACAACAACTAGATTGACAAAGACCTCCGCTACGTGCATTGATAATATCATTACCAACATCCCAGCTAAACAGTTTAGTGCTGAAATAGTTAACTTGAATTTATCCGATCATTTTGCTCAAACGATAACAATCAAATGGGATACACCATCAGCTGTAAAAAAGCAGACAAGGTATGCGATGAGGAGAATATTTTCTGTAAATAATGTTAATGTTTTTAAATCCGAACTAGCTAGAGCAAACTGGGGCGAAATAATTGACCAGGCAAACGGCGATGTAAATAAGATGACTAATTTGTTTATGGAATTATATCTAAAAATTTTCAATTCATGCTTTCCCATACGCAAAGTTCGGGTAGGGCCGTGTGAAAGAAAATGGATAACAAAGGAGGTAAAAGAACAAAAAAAGTCCCTCGACATGGTTTATAAACTTTCAAAAATCAGTAGATGGTTAACAAATACTGTAAACCTCAAAATAGCAAAATCTAAGTACAGGAAATATATTCGACGAGTCAATAGAGCGTCAATAGAGCACCAGATAAAAAATGGACAAAATCCAGCTAGAGAAGCTTGGAGAGTCATTACAAATGAGACAAACAGAAATAAAGCCACGACCTTAATAGAAAAACTGGTGGTTAATGGGCAGGACATTAGCTGCAAATCTGATATAGCTAACAATTTAAATGATTACTTTGTAAATATTGCAATCAGACTCGGGTCGAGCATACAGGCAACGCGAGACTACAAATCGGCGGAGAGGGTCAGTGTACAAAACTCGATGTTCCTCAGTCCAGTTACACAAGACGAAATTTGGGGTATAATTAAAGAAATTAAAACAAAACCAACCGTAGATATATATGGTCTATCAACACAACTAGTGGTAGATACTATCCAGCCAATATTACTCATTTTAGTAGAGATCTGTAATCTGTCATTTGAAACAGGAGTATTTCCCAATAAATTCAAAGTGGCAAAGGTAACGCCTTTGTACAAGACTGGTAGCAGAGAGGATGCATCAAACTATCGGCCCATATCAATTTTACCGGTATTCTCTAAAATCATTGAGCGGGCAGTACATAATAGACTAATGAACTTTCTTAATAAACAAAATGTGCTCTCACCGAGTCAATTTGGTTTTATAAAAAAGAAGTCCACTTCTCAAGCTGTCAATAAACTTGTATACGAAACACTGAAAGCATTGGATAAAGGCAAACTAGTCGTTGGAATATCATGCGACCTATCTAAGGCGTTCGATTGCGTTGTTCATTCTATTCTATTAGACAAATTGTACCACTACGGAATAAGAGGTATTGTGAATGACTGGATGAATTCTTATCTGTTTAATCGCTCCCAAGTAGTTGAAATTACAAATGAAGACAGCGAAAATATTCGATCCAGTTTGGCTAGCCTCTCGGTAGGAGTCCCGCAGGGGTCTATATTAGGCCCTCTTTTATTCATTATTTACGCAAACGATCTGGCTGAAAATATAAAGGGGACACAGATTGTCACGTTTGCAGATGACACAAATGCTCTAGTCGTAGCTGAAAATAGAGAGCAATTGGTAGTAAAATCAGAATTAGCTATAGGTAATCTGCAAAAATGGTTCAATGCCAACCGACTGCTGTGTAATGTGAATAAAACTAGTATAATCGAGTTTGCGCTGAGAAGGCAATGTAACGAGCTATTACTTAACGTAGGGGATGTTGAAATCAAATCAACAACTCATGCTAAGTTCCTAGGGATTGTTATCGATCAAAACCTACGGTGGGATAAACATACTGATTATATGTCCAAGAAATTAAGATCAGCGTGCAGTGCCTTATTTAAATTAAGATATCTCATAAATAAAGCAACGCTCAAAACAGTGTATTATGCTTACTTTAATTCAATTGCCACATATGGAATAACTGTCTGGGGATGCTCAAACAGGGCTTTAGGGAGAGTCCTTGTTCTGCAAAAATTCGCTCTAAGAACAATAATGAGGATGCGTAAACGTAGTAAATGTAAAAAAATATTTGTAAAAGAGAAAATACTCACAATCCCATGTATTTTTATTTTAGAGATACTATGTTTTGTATTTTTAAATAAACAGATGTTTAAACTCAACTCAAATTCCCATTCTTATGGAACACGAAACTGTAAAAAAATGACAATTCCTCAGCATTCTCTCACAGCCTCTGAAAAAACTGTACACTACATCGGTATAAAACTTTTTAACCACTTGCCTGTGGAGTGGTCATCTGTAAGAAATTTTAATAAATTTAGGACAAACATAAAAAATATTTTATTGTTAAACCCATTGTATAAAGTTGACAACTTCTTCTCCATTTTATTGTGAAATATGAAGTATTTTAAATATTTATGAAATTTTATGTAATTTTAGTAACCTGACGAGCTTAATATCCTAGTCACTATATTAGAAATGTATAATGATAATTGTGATCTATGAGCAAAATAAAGAAATTGAAATTGAAAAAAAATTGAAATAAGGTACTGTTGACAAGGGTAGCAATATCTGTGATGGTCGATTTACCTTTAACAAATCCATGCTGACGGTAAGTAAGAATTTTTTTACTGTATACAAATTTAACTAAACGGTTACAAAAAGCATTTTCGATAATCGTCGAGAAGATATGCCTACTGGTATATAATTAGACAATACAGAAGCGTCTCCACCTTTATGCAACGGTTAAATTGTAGTTAATTTAATAGCCTCTGGTACAGCACCTTCTTCAAATGACATATTGATTATAAAGATCAAAGGATCAGCTAGATATACAGCCACAATTTTTAAAAAATTACCATGAATACCATGAATACCAGCAGATCTCTTATTACTTTATCTACGATGCCAAAATATTCCTTCTAACTTGAAGGGTGCAAAAAGATAACCTTGCGGTCCTCCAACATCTCTGCGGTCGCGGATGAAGGAGACGTAAATCTAATGTCATCGCTGACTACCTATGTCACTAAAATACTTATTAAACAGTGAAGTATTTTCGCTTTGAGAGTTAGTTTCATTACCATCAACTACAATGTTTAAAGACTTAAACCTGTTATCAACATTATCCCTACTACTATTGTTATCTTTAATTATTTTCCATGATATTTTGGATACACTTTGGGATGTGAAAATAAGATGAAAATTATTTTCCTTTTGGGCTGCTACAATCTTCATAATTGATCTCTTCAACAGTAGAACGTGTTCACCTGCTACAAAGTTCTTAGTGGCAACCACGATATTATCTTGAATATGGTTTCTTGGTAGAGACTCGTTACTTTCTAAGCTTGCTTGTTGTTCAAGTGATTCACAAAATTCTATTTCCCTCGGAATATTCACACCCTCGGCAAAAAACATTTGTCGCCGTGGCGAGTGCACATTATTGTTTCTAGCTAACCAAACGTCTCATACTCACCTCAAACGAAAATGGTCACATCTTTCGGAAGTCGCTTTGCGGTGAATTGTCAGCGATAATCTGCCGCTGCAAGAGATATGTTGCTTTCATGAACATTTCATTTTACTCTTCTTGGAGCCAATTTTGCTTAGCCATAATTGTGACTCGTTGATTTTTCCCATTAGGAAGCTTTCCGGCAAGAAATCTACACTGCCATAGCAATCTTTCTTAGAACTAATAACCTTTTAGGTGCGTGTTCAACATCTTCTGCCTTCTTTTCGCCCCCAAAAAGCTGTCTTACTCTTTTTCGTTCCCGAGCTCCGTATTTATACTGGCAAACTTGTATTTTATTACCGTTTCTAATGCTAGGTGTCCATAACAATGGTTGAGCCATCTTCCAGCCGGTTAGCAAACGTGTCTGGGTACTTTCTCATGAACTCATCAGCAACTCGTTGCGAGGCCTTAGGATTGGGGGATGTTTTGTTATTCGGTACACTTCCTTGCAAATGGCATCGACCATGCCATTATGCTCGCTTTTGTTTGAGGGTTGTTCTTTCCATTGCGATTATAAGGGTAAGTGGAAATGTATGGTATGGAATTTGAAAGTAGACCAGTGAACAAGATGCTCTCGGAGTTGTTTTGGAGTGGAGTAAGATGGTGAAGCTGCTGAAGTGAAAGCGAATGGAGTTGAGGCTGACTCCAAAATTTGCTATCTACCGCTTTTTTCAATACACCTATGCCACCCAAGGACGTGTGACGTCAGAGCGGCCCCGGTTGAGCATAAGTGGGCTATAACTTTGGTAATTAAAAGTCATGGGTCATCACTGTTGTGTTCCAAAATGCACGTCAACCGCGAAAATTCACCCGGCGTGTCCTTACATTCATTTTCAATTAATGTTGAGCTGAAGATGAAATGGTTGCACAGTGTGAGAAGAGAAGCGAGGAAGTTGTCGAAAAATCCTAGCCCCTTTATCATAAACGACAATTCATAGAATTTTGTTAATTTGGAGAACTTGTTGAAACAAAATATTTCATTACAATATCGATACCCTAATGGCAAAACCTCGTATTTGCAAAAAGTGAAATGTTCAGGAAAACACTTACGCAATAGCTATTATTATTATTTTTTTGTTATAATATATTTTTTTAGCAGTGAACAGTAATCACAGAACATCACAAGGAAATATTGAATAATTTTCTTTATTATTGATAATTTAAATTTAGAAACGAGTTTTTCATTTTCATTTTGAGATCCTTACACTGCAAATATGTGTTTTTACATCATTTTTTCATACTCGTATCTACTAATATCAGAAATTTGTTAGGTTGGTATTGGTGAACCTGAGTCATGTCTTAACAAACCTACGTAATGATAAATAATTAAATAATTATTAAATTTAAGCAGAGTGGATTTCCAAAACTGAAGTAAGTTTAATAATGCGGAAGCTCGTCGAAAAACGTCCAGGCGTGTTGGGGGATGACTTTTTTCAGCTCTTGCAGGTGCTTGAACTTTTCTGGCTTGATCTTGAGCGGACCAGTGTACAGCGGAGTGACTTCAAATGCCGACCTGTTTTGGCGTTTTGAAAGTGGGCCCCAATCATTGTCAAAATTCAGTTTGAAGTCAACGCCTACAGGCGTGTATCTCATGCATCGAATGTCTGTTACAGTTGGATCCCCGACCTTTTTTCCCGGACAAATGGAAGAAAAACTGGTGACCTTTGTAAAGTTCTTGAAGAACGTGAAATCGAGATATTTCACCGTGTACGGGCGTTTAGTTCGAGCTTTTCGGCAGATGCCAATGTAATCTGTTGGCAGTTTTATCTCCGTTCCTTTCAGTTTGCGTTCTATAGCTGCTTGCACGCTATCCACCTCCATTTGGGTGTGGCCTTTCTCCAGAAATTTTTGAAAAGCCGTGATTTTATTCATTATTACAAATTGAAAAATGACATTGGCAACAACAAAATTGCGGTTCTGATAGCAGCAACCATCACTGAAAATGATAATCGTTTTAAAAGGGCTCTAGACTCTAACATGTTTTCAGCTGATAGGTTATCACCGTAGTAAAATAAGATGTGTCCTGCCCACCTTGACCTTCATGCCACATATAGCACAGTACTTCTTTTGTGGCTTTATTAAAGGTTGTTAAGTTGTGTACACACAATTTCGTTTTGTAGTACATGGAACTTGCCTTCACGCAAGGTGCCAGTTTCACTGACTGAACGTTCATGGTGATGACGGCCATCTCTCTTTTTTCTAGAGCTATGTTTTTATCTGGCGTTTTCCTTTTCCAGGCTCCTTTTTTGCGCTTGATATGAGCAGCATAGACCGGTTGATCCACATTCCCAAGGTCGTCTGAGACGCAGGAGTCACACTGACCCTTCTTTGTGACATAAAGTGACAAATTCAATTTATCGAAATCGTTGAAAAATGTTGTTCTCCATGCACACGTATGTCCTGCTTTAGGCAAGAATTTAGGTACTCTTCAAATAACTTCGCTTTACTCTTGAAAACAGGTTCTAAATATAATTTTCAGATCTCGCTCGGCATAAGTGGGATGGAAGTTTGTGTGAATCGGAAAGAAACGTGTGCACATATGATGCAACTCAATGATACAGCAACACATTCGGATCGACTTTTTGTTGGCTGTTTTTTTCCGTTCGGTTCAACCATACCCGAAACATTAAGACTTGCCTGGCACCAGTTTCTTACCGACCACTCTCGAATAGCGAGTGCCGACAGAAACATTGACTTGCAAACTCGAACTTTTTTACTAGCCACTTTTAGATGATACACCAGCGAATAGTTCCTGCGTGATCGTTCAATTGCCCTCTTCGTAGACACACTATCAACCATAGTGGCCACGAAGCTTCTTCTCATGTCCCACGAGGTCATCGTCTTCCAGAATTGATCAAAGAGCATTTCACGCGTCTCGTCCTCGATCGAGTGGCATGAGAAAACCTTTCCCTACATTTTATTGGAAGTACATCGAGGGCCCATTGCCCTCGATTCTCTTGGATTGGTTGCTCTTTGCAGCCCAGTGCCCGGGGTTTTCTTCCAGCCTTTATACGGATACGGAGATCCAGTTCGAGCTGTCAGAATGCTTCATACGTTTTTTTAATACAAGATTCATTACCGGATTCGGACGAATCAGCCGTGGATATCTCAACTGCGTCGAAGCCTTTTTGTGGGTCATCTTCAATATCGGAATCGGAATTCTGCTGCACTTCTTCAGAAATGTTCTTTGTAATCAGGTTGCTGCTAGCTCGCGGTGTACTTTGACCACTTGATACAGTTTCACCGTCGAGAAGAAGTTGCTCGCCAGAAGCCAGGAATGAAACATCACGATCCAAAAAAGAAATATCTTTTCAACTGTTGTTAAGTTGTGTACACACAATTTCGTTTTGTGGTACATGGAACTTGCCTTCACGCAAGGTGCCAGTTTCACTGACTGAACGTTCATGGTGATGACGGCCATCTCTCTTTTTTCTAAAGCCATGTTTTTATCTGGCGTTTTCCTTTTCCTGGCTCCTTTTTTGCGCTTGATATGAGCAGCATAGACCGGTTGATCCACATTCCCAAGGTCATCTGAGACGCAGGAGTCACACTGACCCTTCTTTGTGACATAAAGTGACAAATTCAATTTATCGAAATCGTTGAAAAATGTTGTACTCCTATGCACACGTATGTCCTGCCTTAGGCAAGAATTTAGGTACTCTTCAAATAACTTCGCTTTACTCTTGAAAACAGGTTCTAAATATAATTGTTCAGATCTCGCTAGGCATTAGTGGGATGGAAGTTTGTGTGAATCGGAAAGAAACGTGTGCACATATGATGCATCTCAATTATGCAGCAACACATTCGGATCGACTTTTTGTTGGCTGTTTTTTTCCATTCGGTTCTACCATACCCGAAACATTTAGACTTGCCTGGCACCAGTTTCTTACCGACCACTCTCGAATAGCGAGTGCCGACAGAAACATTGACTTGCAAGCTCGAACTTTCACACTAGCCACTTTCAGATGATACACCAGCGAATAGTTCCTGCGTGATCGTTCAATTGCCCTCTTCGTAGACACACTATCAACCATAGTGGCCACGAAGCTTCTTCTCATGTCCCACGAGGTCATCGTCTTCCAGAATTGATCAAAGAGCATTTCACGCGTCTCGTCCTCGATCGAGTGGCATGAGAAAACCTTTCCCTATACATTTATTGGAAGTACATCGAGGGCCCATTGCCCTCGATTCTCTTGGATTGGTTGCTCTATGCAGACCAGTGTCCGGGTCTTCCTTCCAGCCTTTAAACGGATACGGAGATCCAGTTGGAGCTGTCCGAATGCTTCTTACATTTTTTTAATACAAGATTACTATCGGATTCGGACGAATCAGCCGTGGATATCTCTTTAACTGCGTCGAAGCCTATTTGTGGGCCATCTTCAATATCGGAATCGGAATTCTGCTGCACTTCTACAGAAATGTTCTTTGTAAACCAGGTTTCTGCTAGTTCGCGGTGTACTTTGACCAATTGGTAAAGTTTCACCGTCGAGAAAAGGTTGCTCGCCAGAAGCCAGGAATGAAACATCACGATCCAAAACAGGAAGAATAATATTTTCTTCTGAATACTCCGAATTTCCACTTTCCAATTCTGAAGTGATTTCATCGATGTCTTACGCTCGATACCGTGACCCCATAATCTGTCGAGGGTTAATGTCAAAAATTAGTCAGAACTAAACCGGTAAACATACCCAACAAAATGAGTAGAGAACCATTTTAAGCAATGGCAGTTGTATTTTATGTTCGTAAGAACTCCATGTGTTATATTTAGGTGGGACTAAAACTCGAAAAAAATGACACGTTTGAATGTTCATTCAAGTACGAGATTTTGAAGGCGGGAACAAGATTTTTTTTTAAATTTAATCAAATGATTGGATGACTCTTTCAGATGTGGAATAGCGGCAAAAAGAGCCACGCAGAAGTCGGGACGCTGCTGGGTTGCTGGAGCCGACGTGAAGTTTTTTCTGCTTGGGAATTTTATTTCCAGAACTCCATTGGCATGTGTTTGGCAGGAACCATCCATAACATGACCATCTGGAGATGCTCCAAGGTGCTGAGCATGGTGATTGCCAACTAGTCCGCTTCTGTACACCGTGACCGGCAACATTTTGATTGATTTAGCGCTCTGTTCTTTTGCCGAGCAACCTTTTCGTTTTGGATCCCATGCCAAATGGTTGGGACATAGCTTATATAGGCAACACCACCCAAAAGCCTCTTCAGATATGACACGTTGGTTGTTTTTTCTAGTCATAACAGCTCCAAAATTTGAAGATGTTATGGTGAAGTGCTTGTTTTTTTCACAACTACTTTGGCTCCATGTGGCTAATGGCTAATTGCTGATGTGATATCAAGAGAAATTTTGTTGAGATAAGAATGATCTTCTGGGATGGCTGGCAGTTAGTGTAAAGGGAATTTCCATGTTCGAACTCGATTGGAAATGAAAGGTATTGGAGCGGATCTGCAGTCGATTGAAGTAATAATAATAATAATAATAATTTCTTTATTAATCCCGATTGATTACAAATTTGCAATATTGGACAAGTCAATTAGGGTAACAAACATGCATTCATTGCCATCATTTTCTAGATACTCGTTGATGCTTTAACAACATTTGTCAATAAACCATTACTTTACATCCACTTTAAAACTAGCACCATTGTTTTCTTTCAGGGAGGGTGGTAATTTCTTTAAAAACTTTATTCCTGCCGACTTGGGCGAATTTTCTGTTGCGCTTAATCTGTGTGGCAGGGCTCTACCAGTAACAGTTTGCCTAGTATATAAATTTGAATTTACATCTTCACCTTCCTGCTCCACCTCCTGCAAAGCATAAAAAACAATTAAAAATATAGAGACTGTAAATCGTTAAAATATTTAATTTCCTAAAGAGTGGCTTACAGCAGTCCTTATAAAATACATCTGCGCATGGGTTAAAGCTGGCCCCGGACAATATACGCACTGCTCTTTTTTGCAAGGTGAACAATTGTTTTGTTGCTGCCTTATGACCCCAAAGAACGACTCCATACTGCATGTGCGAGTGGGTGTACGCGTAATTTACCAGTTTGGCAGTTGCTGGATCACATATTGCCATCAATCTCTTTATAAGGTAGCATCCTGCGGCTAGCTTCCGTTTTGTTGCTTGAATGTACGCTGTCCATTTTAACTTGCTATCCATCATTACACTCAGATATTTGGTTTTGTTTTCCACCTTTATGCTTTTACCATTTAAGTAGATAAAGCGGTGAGGTTAAACATTTTTCTTTGTTAAAATTAATCATGGTAATTTTATCCTCGTTCAGAAGTAAGAAGTTCTCGTCACACCATTTGGAGACTTCTTGCTGGGCTATGCTGGTGAATGATGCCTCTTCTGGGATTTGTGACTGACCCAAATGCACCAGATGCTGTAAAAAGGAGGCGATCGCCAGAGATGGTTGCAAGACTGCGATGCTCTATAAAAATATCCAAAAATAGCAAGAATAATGATTTCAACCACTCTTGTTCACCAATCATGAGACAGGATAGCTGAGCAGGAAAAATGTGCGTCCAAACCGGGATATGAACCCGGGACCTTCCGCTTGCCGGGCGGTGTCTCTGACCACTGAGCTATCCGGGGTCACAAGATTCTTGCCTTCGCTGGGTGACGAAAGGGCTCTCTCGGGAGAGAAGGGGAAGAAGCGACTCGTAATGGTACAAGTTCTACAGAGTCAATGCAAGTGTATTCGACGTCCCGTGACAGAGTTGGCTCTGACTGTGCACCTAGCCTCATTCTCAGAAGAGAAGAAATGGGTGAGCAATCAGTGTTACTGGTGGAAGCTTACGCCAGGAGCCTGATTCTATAACTTTTCAAAAGTTCTCGTCCCCCCTGCTTGGGAGATCCTCTCGTCTCGTCTCGTCTCCCACCTTTTCCTTTTCGGTATTCTTTATCGCATTGGGAGAACTGTTTTATCGTACACCGCGAGATTCACGATTCGACCAATCACAGCTCGTAGACTGTCACGTCTTTTTTCAAGCATGGCGCTGAATCTGCCATTTAAATTGTAACTGTCATCCACACGTGAGCGTGACGTGACGTCATTCACTATTCTGACTATTTCGTAAGTTTGTTATGCTATATTATTACACACGACACACTTTGTTTAGAATCGCACTTTATTCCACCACCACACTACATCATCCTCTCTCTCCTCGCTCTCTCTCGCGACTCCCTCTCGCTCGTCGCCGCGATCCCGCCGGCCGGCCTCCCCTCCACTTCCCCTCTCTTCCTCATGCCGTCACTGCCCGGCATGACACTTTTCTCCCGGCAAAACAAGCCACTCAGGTGGCATCCAGGAACCGGCCCCGGGTGTAGGCCATCCTTCTCTGCGGGTCGGTGGCTCGTCTGGTTGGACGATCCTCTGTGTTGTTGGCGTGCTCGCCGGCGCGGCGTCGCGCAGCGTCCGGCCCCGGTGTGTCGCCCGCACGCTCGCCGGTGCGGCGTCGCGCAGCGTCCGGCCCCGGTGTGTCGCCCGCACGCTCGCCGGTGCGGCGTCGCGCAGCGTCCGGCCCCGGTGTGTCGCCCGCACGCTCGCCGGCGCGGCGTCGCGCAGCGTCCGGCCCCGGTGTGTCGCCCGCACGCTCGCCGGCGCGGCGTCGCGCAGCGTCCGGCCCCGGTGTGTCGCCCGCGCGCTCGCTTGCGCGGCGTCGCGCAGCGTCCGGCCCTGGTGTGTCGCCCGCACGCTCGCTTGCGCGGCGTCGCGCAGCGTCCGGCCCTGGTGTGTCGCCCGCACGCTCGCCGGTGCGGCGTCGCGCAGCGTCCGGCCCCGGTGTGTCGCCCGCACGCTCGCCGGTGCGGCGTCGCGCAGCGTCCGGCCCCGGTGTGTCGTCCGCACGCTCGCCGGCGCGGCGTCGCGCAGCGTCCGGCCCCGGTGTGTCGTCCGCACGCTCGCCGGCGCGGCGTCGCGCAGCGTCCGGCCCCGGTGTGTCGTCCGCACGCTCGCCGGCGCGGCGTCGCGCAGCGTCCGGCCCCGGTGTGTCGCCCGCGCGCTCGCCGGCGCGGCGTCGCGCAGCGTCCGGCCCCGGTGTGTCGCCCGCACGCTCGCCGGCGCGGCGTCGCGCAGCGTCCGGCCCCGGTGTGTCGCCCGCACGCTCGCCGGTGCGGCGTCGCGCAGCGTCCGGCCCCGGTGTGTCGCGTACGTCAGCGGGCTTAACTTGTGCCCGGTGGATCTTCAGGATCTTGCCTCCTTTCCCTGAGACTTGGCATATGTCGGCGTTCAGCCAGCTGAGCACCTTATATGGCCCTTCCCACTTAGGCGCAAATCCCGCGTGGAAGTTTCTTCCGGCGTTTGACTGGTGGTGCGTCTTGATAAATACCCGGTCCCCCACCGCGTAGTCCGTTATCGGTGCGTTTCTCCATACGTAGCGGTCTTGGTAGCGCCGTGTGTTAACTTTCGCCTGTTCCTGCCGAGCGTCTTCGGTGGCTTGCGCTTCCTGAGGTTCCGGCTTGGGTTGATGGAGCTGCCAATCGCCCGGTCGCTTCAATCTACGTCTCAGGAACACCTCTGCTGGTGAGTATCCCAGGCAGTTGTTTGTGCGATCCCGGAGGCTAAACGCAATATTCGATAAGTGTTCGTCCCATGTGGTGTGGTTTTTTTCCCACTGCGATCCGTATTAGCTTCTTGATCTCTTGGTTTCGCCTTTCTGTTGGATTTGCCCGAGGGTGGTATATTGGGGTAGTCCAGATTTTTACTTGCCATCGATCGCAGGCCTCCTTCCAGTCCCGCCCTCGGAACTGTGGCCCGTTGTCGGAGAGGATGTGTTTCGGGTAGCCGTAACGTCCGAATACTTCTTCCATGAATTCGATTATCTTCTTGGCGGTGGCCACCCCAAGTGCCTGGATCTCGATCCATTTGGTGTAACTGTCTGTGAGCACCACTATGAAGCGTTTGCGCCTTTTTGTGAGAGGGTACGGGCCCATCAGGTCTACTGACACCTGCTCCCACGCGCCGGCGGGTACGTGTGAGCCCATCGAACCTTTGTCGGGCGGGCGTCCTGCTTTCATCCTCGCGCAGACCTGACATTCCCGTACGTACTCTCTTACGTCATGTGTGATGTTTGGCCATACGAACCGCATGCAGATGGCCCGAGCGGTTTCCTTTTCCCCAGGGTGTGCGGCCAGTGAGGTGTCGTGGAATTGCTGTAGGATTCCCCCGATAGTACTCTCAGGTACGAGCAAGCGATGCACCCGTTCTCCATCCTTCCTGTATTCTACCTTGTACACCCCGTTCTCTTCTATGACGCAATTGCGCGCCAACCGCTTGACTCGCCGCCTGACTGACCGTTCGACGGTTCGCCCTTCCAGGTGTCGCCGAATTTGTCCAATTATGGGATGGTCCCCCTGTGCGGCTAAAATCTTCCCGACCATGGTAGTTGACTCCTGTGCGCCGCGTCCGCGCTCGCCCGCGCCGCGTCGCTCAGCGTCCGGCCCCGGTGCCATGGTGAGAACTTCCGGGGTGCGGGGTCTTCTTTGAGCCATTGGCGGGGTCATACGGATGGCGTCCTCCTCGTCGTCCTCGTCCGCCTCCCCTTTAGGTGTTCGAGATAGAGCGTCAGCAACTAGGTTTTCAGCACCCCGGCAGTGTTCCACTGTGAAATCGAATTCCATTAGTCTCAGTGACCAACGCATGATCTTCATGTTTACGTCTTTGTTTTTCTTCAGCCAGCATAAGGCTCGGTTGTCGGTTCGTAATGTGAATTGCCTCCCTTCCAGGTAAATTCTGTATTTTTTTACTGCCCAGTCGATTGCCATGCATTCCTTTTCCACAATACAAAGTGATCTTTGCGTGTCCTTTAGTTTTTTGCTACCAAACGCTATGATGTTTCGGTTCTTCCCTGTCTCTTGGAACAAAATTGCCCCAAGGCCCACGTCACTAGCGTCCGTTTGGAGTATCAAGCGTAACTCTTCTTTCGGGTAACTCAGAACCGCCGTGTTCCGGAGTATCTCCTCCTTGATGTTGGTAAATGTGGCTTCTTCCTCCTTACCCCATTTCCAACTTTTTTCTTTTTTTAGTAACTCTGTGAGAGGGGCCATCTTATCCGCGTACTTCTCCACGAATGGGCTGAACCAATTGCATAAACCGACAAAACGTTGTAGTGGTTTAATTCGGCTGGGTCTGGGGAACTTCTCCAGTGCTTCAAATTTCTCGGTCGAAGGGGAGATTCCCTCTTGGTGGACCACGTGGCCTAAAAATGGCATTCTTTCTTTCTGGACGATACACTTCCGGGTTTGACATACCAGTCCATACTGCTGTAGACGGTGGAGCGCCTTGTCGAGATGTACCGCGTGCTCTTCCACGCTACGGCTGAAGATTATGACGTCATCGAGGTAAACCTGGATGAAGTCCGCCACGTAACCTCTGAACACCTCCGTCATCAGCCGCTGAAAGGTAGCAGGGCTATTTTTTAGTCCAAAGGGCATAACCCGGAACTGGAACAGGCCAATGGGGCTCGCGAACGCCGTTTTTTCCTTCGCTTCTGGGGCGAGCTCTACTTGCCAGTATCCGCTTTTTAGATCTAACGTAGTGAAAACGTTCGCGTTCTTTAATTCCCTGATCAACTTGTGGAGGTTTGGCATTGGGAAGCTGTCGGTGACGGTTTGTTCGTTGAGTTTCCGATAGTCCACACAGAACCTCCATTCCCCCTCTGACTTCTTTACTAAAACTACCGAGGCGCAGAATGGGGAGGTGCTCGGTTCGATAATGCCGTCTCTTTCCATTTTCCGCACCTGTTCCACTATCTGTGCCTCTTTTGCCCTGTTATATGGAATGAGTCGGTCTCGAATCGGTTTTTGGTTGTGCAATTGGATGTTGTGCTTGACAGCCTGGGTTCTGCCTTGGCCCTGGAAAACCGCTGGATATTTCCTTAGCACCTTGGTCACACCTCCCGTGAACGGGGGGCTGTGGTCTTGTAATTCTTCAATATAGGCAGTGTTGCTTTGGGGCTCGTCCCGAACCCCTCCTATCCAGGCCACCGTCTGCCTCGTCGCCTTGCCTAAGGATATCCTTTCGGTTTCACAGTCAAGCACTACTCCTAAGTCCTTCATAGTGTTTCGACCTAGTATGCCGGGGTACTTTAATCCCTCCACGAGCAGTGCCGTACAATTGATCGGTTCATTCCCCAGCATGCCACGTACGTCGCATTCCTGTGTCACGTGAACCCACCGACCGGTCACGGCCAGATGGAGTTGGTGGTTAACTGCTTTCCGGGGCAAGCGGAGCCTTTCCGCGACCTTTGTTGACAGGTAATTGTGTGACGACCCCGTATCTAGGAGCATTGGTACCATGTGTGCTCCTATAATTAGTTCTATTACGGGCAGCTCTATTCCGGTTGTGTCATTTGCTAGGCTCGCGGCAGCTATTTGGCTCGTGGAGGCCGCTCGCTGCAGGAGGCCCCCACCTTCTCGTTTTTCTGCTGCTGCAGGTACGGGCACGTGCGGATAAAATGTTCCGTGCTTCCGCAGTGGTAGCATTGTTGATGATGCGTTACTTGCGGAATGTCATTCGTCTGGGTCATTAGGTATCGGGATCTTTGTCGGGCTTGGGCCAGTAGTGCCTCGAACGACTCGGGAACCGGATTCCGTAGGAACGGACGGACCTTGTCCATTAACAATTCCACCAGGTACGGGATGGCCATTACCTCTGTCTCGTTGGGGAACAGCCTCCGGTGCAGCTTGATTTTTGTAGCAATGAATTGCTCCGTGTCCTCGGTTGTCTGGCGGTAGCCATAATATGCCGCTCGGAGGTTGGCGAGGATGCTGATGTCATCAAACCGGGTGATTAACCGGCCGCGGAATGTAGCCCAGTCAGCGTCTGCTTCCCCAGACAGTGTCCACCATTGGGCCGCTACGCCCTTTAACTGGCGTGCCGTCAGCCGTACCCATTGCTGGTCCGGAACACCGTCTTGTAGGAATTGGGAGTAACATTTCTGAGTAAATTCCGTTGGTGATTCATGGTCCTCACCTGAGAACGTCGGCAGGAGCTGGTCCCACGTTATTCCCGCCCACCACACTGGTCCTGCCGGCGCCGCCGGCGCCGCCGGTTGGGCGTTTGCCTGGAGTTGAGCGGTGGCTGCTGTTAATTGCCTGACGAGCTCTCTGTGATCTTTTCTTTCTCGACGGCGGCACTCTCTGCAGAGGAATTCCTCGTCCGGGACGTGGGTCTCCAACCATCCCAGGCAGAAATAATGAGACCACCCGTCGCACCCGTCGCACTGGACCCATAGTCCTTGTCCGCGTCCCGGGCATCCCTCCACAGCACAAATGTTGTCCACGGGGGGCATGGTTTGTTCTAACGTTGGGCGCCACTTGTTATGCTATATTATTACACACGACACACTTTGTTTAGAATCGCACTTTATTCCACCACCACACTACATCATCCTCTCTCTCCTCGCTCTCTCTCGCGACTCCCTCTCGCTCGTCGCCGCGATCCCGCCGGCCGGCCTCCCCTCCACTTCCCCTCTCTTCCTCATGCCGTCACTGCCCGGCATGACAAGTTACAGAGTTCGTCTAAACTATTGTCTGCACTTCTCATTTATACATTAACCATACACTTAGTAACAAATTTTTATTACACTATACTTAATACTTTATCTATACTAATACTTAATACTACTATTACACTAGAATTATGGATAGAAGACAGACGAACAACCGACGACCAGCGAGTTACAATGCTTGCCTTGATGCAAAGTTATTAAACTTAAATATACCAACCAACTAGGTGAACGTACCAACTAGGTGAAGGTTGTGTAAATTTTGTGCTCCTGAAATTGAGAGTTTTTCGTAAGAAATACAGTATCTATATAAATGATATTTACACGAAAATGCGTAGAAAAAGTTCGCCGACCAGAAGTGTTTGAGGTGAGAGGAAAATCATAATACTAGTGATAAAGAACTAAGTATTTATTTATATTTTATTTGAAGAAAAAATATTTTATTTGGGAGAAACAAAATAAGGATTTATATGGGCACTGCAATTGGAATCAAAGAGCAGGTACCTTTGTAAAACACGGCTATTACATATAAAAAACAGAGCCAATAAATTCATATCCCCAAAGTATATCGAAATGGCAAATCTGAAAATCAGAAACAGAAAATCCAAGAGGGTTCAAGAGAAAGAATTAATAACAGAAGATACAGATACAGCACAAGACTGTAAAATTGTAGAGAGTCTAAAAAGGGAAATGGAAGACCTAAGACAAGAAATGAGGCGTTTAGAGGAAAAGATTGATAAGCAAGAAGAGGAAAGTAAAAAGAATGAAAGTCAACTATCAAAAGGATGGGAAACGGAATACAAAGTGCGAAAAGAAGTTGAGGAAGCGTTGGCAAAAAGTGAGATGGAAAATCAAAGAGCTAGAATGGAAAGAGATGTTGTGTTGAGACGATTTAAAGATTTTGAAAATAAAATACAAGAAAATGAAGAGCTATTCTTATCAGAGAGTAAGAAAAACAATGAATTATCGAGAAGAATTGAAGGAATGGAAATTAAGATTGCGTGTTTGGAAAGTAAAGAGGAATTTAAATGGCACGAATTAGGAGATCAGAACCAGCTCACTCATATCACCCAGAAACAAAATTCAAAATCCAAAGTAGATGGGCATATAGGAATTCATGTAAGTGAGTGTTTGCTAGAAGTAGAGCAAGTTCGTGAAAGAGAGGAAAATAAACATGAATCGAATAAGAACGAGAAAAGGCAAAGAGACCAAATACCAGATGATGCCGCATTTCCAAACATTATAATTGGGGACTCCATGTTGCGACATATCGGAAGAAAGTGTGAGGGGGTCAAAGTAATGTGCTACCCAGGAATAAGGATGGAGCAAATAGGAAAACAACTGAAACTATTGAAATTACAAGGAGAAAAACTAGAAACAATCACCATACATGCAGGAACAAACAACGTCCGATCCTGTGAAAATCCTGAAGAAATAGCGAGGAAGATGGTAGATGTTATTGAAGAGGGGAAACAACTTTTTACAACCTCGAAATGGGCAGTCAGTGGGGTACTACAAAGAAGAGATATGGACAGTAGATTCATAGACGCAATTAACCAGTGTATGGATTTTGAATGTGAAAAGAATGGTTACCTGTTTGTGGATCCGAATGGATGGCTAAACGAAGAAGATCTTGGGAGAGATCAGGGCCGGACCGACTGGTTTTCCAGGCGTAAGCGAGAATAATTTTGCCGCCCGGGGGGGGGGGGGGGGGGGGGGGGGCTGTTTACAATTTTTGTAAGCACAACAGAAAAAATCTTATACGACCCACCATAGTAGTAATGTTCAATGGTGTCTTTACCTCGATTGTCGGATATTATTAATATTCAGCACAACACCAAACACAACACCCCACAGACAACGGCAAGAGCAGAAGCTCGACTGAATGATATTGCTTTGCTGTCCACTCCACTGTCATTGCTTACCTATATTCTTCGACGAGCTGCATTAGTCTCAATTTCGTGCGAAAAAAAACATATGCGGCTTACAACCCCAACCCAGTCTACAAGTGAAGGTATTACGCAAATACTCGGGACTGGCCTTATTATGACGCTACCGTCGGCCTTTGGACGAAAGCCGCTCTCTGTGATGCATACCGCAAGCGCAAATTCTACCTAAACATTACTTGGTTTCATTCAAACATTTTAACGTTTGGTTTGGTGTATGGGTATATATGACATGTTATTTTGTTTAAAATGTAAGAATTCACAAGAAATGTACTAGGAGTACAAGGGAAATTAGGAAAATAAATATTTTTATATTAACCATTTGTCGAATTGCAAGTGCGAAAATGCCGCCCCTAGAATAGTGCCGCCCTAAGCGGCCGCCGACGTCGCTTACGCCTAGATCCGGCCCTGGGAGAGATGGACTACATTTAAACTGGAGAGGAGCAGGTAAGTTCGGGAAACTGCTCTCTAATGTTTCACAATGTCTACTTAATCAAAAAAACTAATAGAAGGATATGGAAGTAAGGAAGTAGGACAAATTCAAGAATATAACAAGAACCAAGTGGAGGGGAAAAAATTTGTACATCATAAAAGTTTTAAGGGCATGAGAAGTGAAGAAAAATCTACATTAGTCACAATCATGACGGTGAACTGTAGAAGCATTTGTAACAAAATTAACAATTTTAGAACACTCCTTGAAATTTATAAGCCAGAGATAGCTGTTATTACTGAAACCTGGCTAGATGACGGATATTCAGAAAATGAATTATCAGTAGATGGCTATGTGTTACACAGAAGGGACAGGAACAAACATGGAGGTGGCATTATGATTGCTTTAAGAGATGGAGTGCAAGGAACAGTGATATGGACAGATGACATAACAGAAATGTTGTGGATGAAAATTAAGATAAGAAACAAAACATTCAAACTAATCGCACTTTATAGACCACCCAATGGAGGAGAAATTCTCATTAAAAGGCTGGAGGAAAAGCTAGCAGAAACTCATACCAACGAAATGATCATAATAGCTGGAGATATGAATCTCCCTGGTGTGAAATGGGAAACAGGTGCTGTTTTAAATGTTGACGGAATCAAGAAAAGCATACAAAAAATCATAAGTGACATAATGAACGAAGGATTTGTTCAGGTTGTTAGAGAAGGAACAAGGAATACGAGAACAGGAGGAAACAACATTCTAGATGTTGTACTAGTGAGGCCGGAAGAGTTATGGATAAAAACCAGTGTCATAGACGGCATAAGTGATCACAATATTCCAGTCGTCAGTATAGCGCTTGGAATAGGAGAGTTTGAAAAAGAGGATAAAAGCAAAAAAAAAATTTGGTTTTATAAACGAGCAAGGACAAACTATGTTCAGTCGGCCTTTGAAGAGAAGTATAAAGAATGGAATGACTTGCTTTCGACAGCTGATATAGACTTCATGTGGATGGAATTCAAGAAGATCTATGAAGAAATAAGAGAAAAATGCGTACCATCAAAATTAATCAGTGAAAATACAGATCCATTATTTTACAATAAAAAGGTGAAACTCCTAAAGAAGAAAATTAGAAAAATGCATAATATGGAAAAAAGAAATCCTGGAACTATAACCAGAAAAAGAATAATTAAGATGAGAAAAGATTTAGAAAGAACAAAGGCAGAAGCAAAGGAACGATTTTTGAAAGATATTTTTGATGAGAGGGACAAGCAAGGGAGTTGGAACAGGATGTATAGATATATAGGACAGCAAAAAGGAAATGGTAGGTCTATACCAACACTAAAGGATAAATTAGGAAATGAGTGGGATACGGACATTGGAAAAGTTAATGCTTTAAACAGGCAATATGCAGAGGTGTTTAGAGAAAGTGGTGTAGACGGATATGCATTTCAGGGAGCAATTGGTAAAGGAGAAGAGGTATTTATTACGAGAAGGGATGTAATACAAATAATTAAAAAACTTAAAAATGGTAAATCCCCGGGACAGGATGGTATTGCCAATGAACTCATAAAAATTGCTGGAAGAAATATTTTGCCATACCTAACGGACCTCTTCAATTTATCAATCAGTTTGGGCAAAATACCGTCGGAATGGAAAAAGGCAATTGTTATACCGATTTTTAAAGGTGGAGAAAAAAGTATGGCATCTAATTACAGACCAATAAGTTTGACTTCTTCGATATGTAAGGTTATGGAGAGAGTAATGGATGTTAAGATTAAATGTATTCTTGAGGAAAAAGGGAGATTATCCGACGCTCAGCATGGTTTTAGAAAAGAGTTTTCTTGTATTACACAATTGTTAGGATTCGAGTCGGAATTATCCGAGGTTTTAGATAAGGGTGGAAGAGTAGATGCTGTGTTTTTCGATTTCGAAAAGGCATTTGATAAAGTTGACCATGAGATGCTCATGAGTAAGGTGTGGGAAAAATTGGGTAACATACAAATAATTAATTGGATAGGCGACTTTCTTAAAAATAGGATGCAAAGTGTCAAAATTGGTAAAGTAATGTCAGACAGTGTGAAAGTAGCATCGGGTGTGCCGCAAGGGAGTGTTTTGGGACCATTGCTATTTGATATATATATAGACGATTTAAGTAAGATAGTGTCATCAAAAATTAGGTTGTTTGCTGATGACAGCGTAGTTTACAGGGAAATAAAGAGCATGAAGGATGTGGAGGTACTACAAGGGGATATTGATGATATTAGTGCATGGGTTAGGAGAAATGGAATGGGACTGAATGTAGGAAAGTGTAAAGTAGTCAATTTTGGTAGAGGAGCAAAAGGAATTGAAAGAGTTTATCACGCTTTTGATAAAAATCTGGAAGTTGTTAGCTTTTATAAGTATTTGGGAGTGATTTTTAGCAATGACTTAGGATGGAAAAGACAGGTTGAGAGCGTATCCAGAAAAGGGATAAATACGTTGAATTTTGTAATGAGACAACTGAAAGGGATGAGTAAAGAAGTGAAGGAGAAAGCGTATATGGCGTTGGTAAGACCGACGGTTGAGTATGGAGCCTCGATTTGGGACCCTTACAGGAAGGAGGAAATCAAGGAAGTTGAGAAGGTGCAGCGGTTGGCTGCGAGAAGAGTGACTGGAAGAATGAAAATAATGAAAATAGACAATATCAAAGGAAGAATGAAAAAAGTACTGGAAAGACCATCGGAAATTGTAAGCGAACTGGGTTGGAAAACATTAGAAAGTAGGAGAAGACAAGAAAGAATTTTTAATTTCTTCCGAGTAATGAAAGGAAGTGGAGGATGGAAGGAATTGAAAGCGAAGATAATAATGAATAATACAGAACACAGCAGCAGGAGAGACCATGGAAGAAAGATAGTTTTAAAATTTAGAAGCAAGGATGTAGGGAAATTTTCATATGTTAATAGAACAAGTATAGAATGGAATGGATTAAATAGAAGGGTGTTTGAAGGAGGCGATGACTATGTGAAGAAGTTTAAGCAAAATTTTGAAGAAGAAGAAAGAAAAATAAAATAAAAAATAATAATAAAAATATAGTAATTCTACCACCTGTAAAATTTACAATTTGTAGAAATGAAATAAATAAATAAATCCAGACTTTGCTAGAGGCAAGCTTGTTGGCCCGCTTGGTCGTCAGAAAAGAAGCAAGCTGTGGAAAGAGCTGGCGTCCAGTCTGAACTGTGAAGGGACGGGATGTGAAAAAACACCTGAACAGCGGGAGCGGGTAAGAATGCCAATTTATAAATAAAAATACATTATTTAACCCTTCATCTCTCGATTTATTTTTCAAAACAATGGAAAACAAACAAAAAAATACAGAAATAATACCATTTAAATTTTTGTGAGATCCCTTGGATGGAGAAAACATACAGACCACAAGCTTTAACTCGAAGACGATAGGTAGTACCTAACCAAGTGTTCTTTATAGTCTTGGACAGACTGGCGTAAGAATGTCAAGCACAAAGCAAGACGTGTGCTACAAACACATGTTGCTGGTACGGGTGGGGGACAAAAAAAAACCGAAAAACTGACTGACCTCGAGCTGCAGCTTCTTGAGTTCTGGGGCTGGGACGTAGTAACCGGCCTCTCTGCTGTTAAAGAAGCTGGGCTGCCGACAACAATACCACCACCCATTCCGGCACAATTCCCACCACCAACTCCGCCACAATTCCCTCCACCAACACCGCCACCAATGCCGGAGGAATTCTTGACAGCAGCATCGACCACCACAATAAGAGTGGTGAGTGATTGATTGTAAGAAACAATGTGTAGGTAATATGTATTATAAAGAACCTCCCAATATTATCAAGTATCCTATTTTTCAGCTTCACATTGAAGGCCTGGATGCCTTTTCACCCTCTCCTCCCAGCAAAAAGAAAGCCCAAAAATCTAATGGTTTGTATGTACAACCTACCTCACTGTTCAACATTTTGTTGCAGATTATTTCATTATTTTAACCATTCTCATTTCATTTACTATTCAGCAAGGAAGGGCCCAGCCCAAAATGCAAATCCATTTGCAAGCGCTGCACAAGCAACGGAAGACATTGAAAAGAGCCGCACAGCCACCTTCCAACAAATAGCGGACTCGCTTAAGGTGCTGGCGGATTCCTCCAAGGAAATTGCAGCAGCAGAAAAGGGAAAGGCAGACGTGTTGGAATGTTTAGTGCGGCTCAAGGCAGCAAAATACGGAATGGATATTATTAAAAAGTGTCAAAAGGCTAGATACATTCTTTTAATGAAAGAGAAGCAAGTGTACATGATCAAAAAGAATTAGATGCAGACATTCTTTCCATGCAGACATGCTTTCCATGGCTATTTTTATTTCCGACCATTGAAAATCGATTTGTGTCTCACAAGTCTTTGCACCACCAAGTTTCTTATGCCCCTAGCATTTCGCAGAAGGTTGGCATCTTCTGGCACTCCATTCGGGACAAGGTCGCCAGCCTGCATCACCCTCTTTCGAGCAGCATCCTCCTCTCCCAAGGGTTCGGGGTTGGGCAAGCGCGCTTCTAGGGCAACGTTGTGAAGCACCGCACAGGCATTCACCATGGTCTATTTTCGCTTCATCGGCATCAGTGATATAAAGATCATCGGCTTTATGTGGAAACCCATATTTGTTTCCTGCTGGGACAAGTAAAGCACACTTATTGAATTCTGAATACCTTCTATGGAATTGCATAATTTCTAATTATAATGTAACTCACCAGCTTCAATGATTGTTGATACTGTTACTACTTCCACCTGGATCCACTTCACAACATTTTCGAAGTTCACTTTAATCAACATTGTTTCGTAAGATCAAACATGAAGGCTCATAACACACACTTTCCGATACACTTGATTTTTGTGTAGCACTGACGTGGACTTGAAGGGATCAGAAAAAGCTTGTCCTGCTTCTTTGCAGGCCGTACAGAAATTTCAGCACTGTCTGGGTAGTTTGTACCTTGCACATCACCAATAAACGATAAATATTGCCTTCGTTTATAGCAAAGACGATTCACAACAGTTTATATATTGTTAAATTCTGCCAATATCTTTTGCTATTAATGCCTTTAATGCAGACCGTAGAAAAAGAACAGAACCCACGCCGCCGCCATTAACCTAACTGCGAGCGGCAACTGACGGTGACACAAAAGTTTGTGTTATCTGTAAAGAGACGCGCGACATCAACACAGTTTTTTGTAACCTTTTACACACTGCATGTGTTCTGCGGGATTTTCGTAAATAGTTACACAATTGGGTGTCATAGATAAACGTTTTGATGCTGTGTAAATGAACTGTGTTATTTTCTACCGGATTACAAGGTATATAAATGACACGGTGAAATTCATTACACAAACATACAAAAATTGTGAATTAACATAAGCTTGTGTTGAAAATTAACACAAAAATATTTACACGTGTTCTTTTTTTAGAGTGTAGGTGCACAGTCAGAGCCAACTCTGTCGCGGGAACGTCGAATACACTTGCACAAATTGTCTGTGTAGTACTCGTCCATTACGAGTCGCTTCTTCCCCTTCTCTCCCGAGAGAGCCCTTTCCTCACCCAGCGAAGGCAGGAATCTTGTGTGGCCGGATAGCTCAGTGGTCAGAGCATCCGCCCGGCAAGCGGAAGGTTCCGGGTTAATATCGCGGTTCGGACGCACATTTTTCCTGCACAGCTATCCCGCCATCCATTGCCTACTGGCGTAAGTTCCACTAGTATCACTGATTTCTCAGTCATGAGATAGCCAGGTTGTTCATTAGTTTACTTACCCAGCTTCACATGAATAAAGTGCTTCGTTGATGGTAAGATGCTTGCCTTTATTCATTTTAAAGGACAAGGAGTACGCCTTCTCTGTTTTTTTTTTTTACTGCGGTAGCAGTTAACTTTCCTTCCTTTTTTAAAGTGTAAAATTAAGTTTTCCATTTTTTGGGAAAACTATACACGGGCGGGGATTTTTCGACCAGACTTTATAGCCCAGTGTAAGAGCTTGCTGTTTGTTTCCAGAGGTGTACAAGTCTTGGTTTACGAAATTAACCCATCCATTTATTTTTCGAGTAAAGTTTTATTTTCAAATTTTTTGAAAACTATACACGGGCGGGGATTTGCGACGAAATGTTATAGTCCTGTGTTGGAGCTTGCTGTGCTGAAGTTCCCAGAGTTGTACAAGTCATCGTTCACGAGATAAACCCATCCCATTTTTCTTTTTTTAAAGTAAAATTTAGTTTTCCATTTCTTGGAAAAACCGTACACGGGCGGGGCCTTTTGTGACCAAAGTGAACAGCCCCATGGTAGGGCCTTATGATTTGATCTTTTTAGAGTCGTTCATGTTACGGTTTGGGAGATTATGTGTTATTGAATATCATTAAATGAAATGTATCATTGATTTTACGTTTTTTTGTTTGCAACATTTCCGTTGCAGGACTGTTTTTTGGTTCCAGGGATGCAGGGATACTAAAGCCGGAATAACTTCACGGCGGTATGCTCAGCGGTCATTGGCTGACCCAAGATGTGCATAGTTCAAATTCGTATCGCTCCTAAAATAATTTATAAATGATAACATATGATTACTAAAAAAATACAAGTACTGCAATTTTTTGAATCAATATTACCTACATATTCAAAGTTTATTTTTACACACTAAATTTATTATTTTTAGCATATCCTAATGTATCTTAGCTTAGATGATGCAGAGATAATAATGTTCAGAGCCAAAAAATGTTATCAAGCACTTTGTAAATTGTTCTTTGAGTTTTCGACTGTCCCAGGAGCATCCTGGGGCCAGGGGAGAGCCATTGCACGGGATGCTTCGTTGACGCAGCTACCACTCCCGCCTTCGGATCTTCTCCCCGTTGATCATTTTGAGAACCACGCGGAACAAGTACCAGGTGACGCGAACCACCTGAAAACAGGCGTTGTCAGAACTACAGTGCTCATTGTGCGACTGAGTGCTGTGATATGAGCCATAGCTAGTCACTCAACTATGTCGTACAGTCTACAGGCCAATAACTTACAAAATACTTCAACAAACTGTCAAAGAAATCTAAAAGAGTGGAGCCCTCTGGGTTGATATGTTAATGTGTGAGGTTTAATTTTAAACCTTTTGTTGATAGGTGAAATTTCATCGAAACTCATGGTCAGTCAAAATTTGGTGAAAGGAAGAAGGCATTAAGAAATCTAACGCCTTTGCAAATTGAAGCTTGTTGGCAATTGGCAAACATTTTTTTTTTAAATTTACCAGCTTCATTGAGATAGCTTGGCTTGAACTGTGAAATTGGGATGTCGGATTGGAGCTTGAACATGTACCCAAGCTAATCAAACATCGTTTCTTGGTTCAATTTGTACTACAAAACTAGTCAAATTTGCGTGCTAATTTTGTGCGAGGCAGACCATAACATATAAATGCTCCCTTATTTAATCCTAATTAAATGCTTTTGCCAATTTATAGCATATACACAAATAAAATATGCGGTTAATAAAAATGTATGCTTTTCAAACGTTACAAAGTTTCAAAGTTTCACGGGGTAAGTTTTGCATGAAATTGTACAACACTTTGCTCTGCGGCAATTCAATTACCATTAACGGTGAGCTTGAACCAGACTGCAGCAATTGAATGGTAGATATTCAATTATAATAAACTTAATATGTATCTGTATGAATTGTGTTGTCACGTTTAAATTGTGTTGGCGCGTATGAATTACCTTACTGATACAATTATCGAGTTGTTATTTGTATCTTATAACTAAGTATAATAGGTAACAAATTTATTATTTATTTTCTCAAACTAAAGCTCCTAGGAGCTTTAGTTATAACTTTATTTCTACACTGCCCTCTACACGAGCATGAAAATTAAAGCTGATACACCTTTTGTATCACTATCTTTCTTGTTGACAAATGTAATGAGCCCAAACTTAATCTGGAAGAGTTTGACAATGATTTCCATTTCAAATGGCACACAATTCTATCATTGTAAGTTTTCTTGAAAAAAAAAGCAATATTGCTTTTTTCCCCACTAATTCAGAACTGGCTGAGCCGTCGAATATTAAAGAAATGTACTGAGTGTCTTTCAAGACCCTCAAGAAATATACTGCCTGATGAATGATCCAGTTACTAGGGCTTTATAGGGCAATTAGATATTTTTGTTCGACTCTAATTTCTTGAAAAAAGTTTAATCAGCTACATTTAAATCATGCACAACGCTTATGTTGCTACGTGTTGCTACGTGTTGCCACCTGTTGCTACGTGTTGCTTCGTGTTGCTTTGTAATACCACGTGTTGCTACGTGTTTCCACGTGTTTCCACGTGTTGCTACGTGTTTCCACGTGTTGCTACGTGTTTCCACGTGTTGCTACGTGTTTCCACGTGTTGCTACGTGTTGCTTTGTGTTGCCACGTGTTACCAGGCGGAAGGTGTTCATGTTGAGGGGCAACCCCGCGGCCTTGAGCTGCACCTTCTCCCCCGCCCGGCACATGAGCAGCCGCAGCGAGCGCTTGAATCGCTCGCTGGCGTCCGGCCACGCGCATGCGTACGCCGAGTCACGCACACCGACGCCCTGCAACGAGACGCCACACTCGTTCTGCTGGTGTTGACGGAAGAACATTTTGTGTACCTGAGTTATCTGTGCTCCAAGGTCAACGAATCTTATGTGTGTAAACTCATCTTTGAATTGGATTGGACAACAGATGATTCAAATACATACATTCGGTTGGGAAGTTGAGTCGGGTCAGAAAAGGAAGGATTAGAAGGGGTGGTGGGGGGATATAGCGTGAGTTTGCTAGAATTTAACAGGTTAGGTCAACTGCATTTCAAAACAGACTGTAGTCCAGGCACAGTTTACTCAGGCTCACAAAGACGACACCCGGCCTTAAATTCCCTATCTGCCAGGCTAATGAAGGCCTTAACGACCCTAGATGCTAGGCTAATGTAAGCATTATCGACCCAAGGGCGTAATGTAGGGTTCAAAGCAGGGCAGGAATTAAAGGTCCGCACCCAATGGACGATGGTTGAAAGGAAGGCTGGTGGCCGGAGACAGCGACGTCAGCAAGGGATGAGAGAGCACGGCCACACCTCACGTCGAATATATTTTAGGGGTGTTTTGTACGGTTACGCTCTCCAAGAATCAAACTTTGGTCCCTTAAAGGCTATTGGTCTACGTTCCAACCACGTTGAGGTGGTCGAAATGGAACCTTGCAAGTTGCAGCACACAATTGTACAAAGCCCTCACTTCATCAAGCATTGGCTCTGATCGGTTCAACGGTTCAACGCAACGGTTCAACACTTCAACGGTTCAACCTGTGAAGAGCGAGAGAGTCCCACCTCTTCTGTGAGCGCGTGTGCGCAGACGCAGTAGGCCAGCAGCTGCAGCATCCCGCCCGTGGACGTCAACAACGCCACGAAGAGCAGCGAGTCCACCTGCGGCACCTGCGTACACCAAGTTCGTCCGGAGTTCAGACGCTTAACAGACAAACCACGCGGGTGCTTTGCGAAGCGCCGGGAGATCTTTAAGTTGACAATTCTTAGCCTTCAAAAACCCGGTTAGGTATTTTGAAAAGATACTTTGGCATTATCCGCTTGGCTCGTTGGTCCCGTGTTTGTGCCGAACGGTTTGGCGAGGTAGAAACACCGGTTCTCGTGAGATCACCGAAGTTAAGCAACATGGCGCTGAGTCAGGTGTTTGATGGGTGAACATCATGCAAATGATAAGTTCTGTTCGGGAGAGAGGTCGGAGGGTTTGAAGTTAGTACGACAACTTCACTCGCCTTGCTTATCAACCTCTCGACAGCACGAATTAGCGGAGGAATCTTGTTGTTCGAGTTGTACCGTCCTTCGGAAGGGACGTAAAGCCGGTGGTCCCCTCGGTGCTTTTCGACAGGAGTATAGGCTACGTGCCGGCACCGGGTTTCTCCTCCTCCCTTCTAGACTAGGTTAGGTTCATCATCACCATTTCATTCACCGACGCCATTAGACCAGTGGCAAAGGGTCAGTTGTCAAAACAGTGCGTCGTTAAACACCAATAATCGAATCCCGTGTTTGTTGTTAGGAGAATGGGCGTTGCTCACCATGACAACGTAGAGCATAGTGGTCGCCAGACCCGCGTTGAAGATCAGCTGATTGGTCAGCATCCGACCGAACACTTCCTGGATCTGCTGCGTTAGCCTGAAACACAGAAATACCTGCAACCTGCAACAGTCCTGGACCGACAGACAAGGTCTTGGACCGACAATATCTTGGACAATGTCGGCATGATGATGTTGTCTGCTGGAATGTAAGTCAGTCATCAAGCTCCCTCGGAATACGGTTTTGTGGGGTTTTGCACCTGATGAGCTGTTGGTGTTCGGCCACGAGCTCGCCCAGCAGCGCCTCCTCGGCGGCGGCGGCGGCGGCGGCGGCGGCGGCGTGTACCCTGAGCTGCAGCCGAGCTTCCAGCTGCCGCCGTCCGGCGCTGGCGTCGCAGGTCGTGGCTGACGAAATACTTTAAGTGTTGGACACAATTTAACTCCAAGAATCCCCGAGCACTGCGTGCTTAGAACTTTCAAAGATATTGCGCCCAATTATGCCTATATTGATCTTCTGTAAGAAAACCTTGCCTGCAGCCAAATTACTACACTTTTCTTTTGTTTTGGATCCAAGAAATGAAGGTAGCTAATAAATTGTTGGAACGGAGGACGGTTTTGCTCTGATGGGAAGCGTTTTTGGTTCTAAAAAGGACCTGGACGAATGTCGACGTTTTGTCCACGGTGGCGCGGACATCTTCAGAAAGTACCTGCACTTTTATTCAATGTTGAAGCATGTTGAAGTTTAAGAAATTATGAAACCTAGAAGGCAGCAAACGCATTTCCATGTGGGTGTCTTGAAGTGAAGTCTGCCCAGCGAGTTCGTACAACCCGCGTCGGTACCGAGGGCTTGCCTGCAGCTATTGAAGCCCGCCGCGTGGCAGGCGCAGCGGGCATCGCGCAGCCCTCGACGTCCTCGCCCGTCCCTGGCCCTGGGGCGGCCTGTCTTCGGGACACGCCCAGTGCTACCACCAACTGGAGCCAGGCGGGGTCGCCGCGTCTCGGCGACACGAAGCTCTTGCGCTCGCCGTGGGTGCGACTCTCTCGCCTCCTCGCCAGGTTCCCGATGTTGGCCATGCGGTAGCTGGCAAGCACGCAGCGAATGTAACAAACGCTGCTTCAGTAAAACTATAAACGGCTTTTTTATACGTTGTTATTGATTTTAATGATAATTGTTGGATATTGTTAAGTGTTCTATTTATCGGAGAAAAGGTGAGTGCTTCAGGCGGCTGTTCTCGTCTAGGTCTAAATTAGCTCTGCTTAGGGCTTGCAGTCTGATGAACCACGATGCCTTATCGCTATAGTCAGCACCTTATGAACTGCTAACTCATCCGATCACAGTGCATGCAATATTGCTGGAATGCGTGAGATGTAGCTAAATGCTAGTGAAAGAGTAATGACCGAGGCTCGAAGACCGATGACGAGCAAGACTCACTTCTGATCGACACGCGTTTACTGGCAGAAAGTACACAGATGATACGGTTGCTGAGCGTTACATATGGGAGGATAAGAAAGGCGAAGATCTTTGATGATGACATCAATGCAGAAGCGTGAACATAGTCTATGGCCCAGTGGTCAAATATCGCAAGTTGCTCGATAGGCATGATTACAACATGCCACCTATTTAGATAGGTGCATATGAAGGTCCTGAACACTAAAAAATTTGGTGCCAGCCTCGCACCCCTGGCAGGGGGTGGGGGTGCAGAGGTTTAGTAGAATAATTCCTGTCGAGTGAGTTTCAAAGATAGAAAACTGAAACTTTTTTAAGTCTTTAAAAAAAGTTTCAGTTTTCTATCTTTTAGTCTTTAAAAAAAGTTTCAGTTTTCTATCTTTGAAACTCACTCGACAGGAATTATTCTACTAAACCTCTGCACCCCCACCCCCTGCCAGGGGTGCGAGGCTGGCACCAAAACTTTTAGTGTTCAGGACCTTCATATGCACCTATCTAAATAGGTGGCATGTTGTTATCATGCCTATCGAGCAACTTGCCACTGGGCCATAGACTAAACATGTTTCCTCCAGGATTTCCTGATTTCCAGCTTTACTTAATTGTGTTCATCATAGGGTAATTGGCCAGGTAAAGAAGGCAAGGTCTGGTGAAGTTGGTGTTAGCGAAACCGTGCAGGTTTGTGGGCGAGACCCGAGGCAGGCTTGGTTGACCCGACTCGTGGTCGGCAGGGGCCCAGTTTCACCCTGGAGCGACGCCGATGTTTGCTTGATGGACGCTCACCGCAGCATCTTGAACTGCGCCACGGCCTGGATGACGACCACCACGAAAAGTGAGTCGGCAATGCAGACCATCATCACGTCGAAGCCCTCGAGGGTCAGCGAGACGACGGCGGTTAGCTCCAGCAGCGGACTCGGCGAGTAGTCGTAGGGCAACCAACGTCTGCAGGCATCAAACATGAAGCAGCGAGCAGCAAGCAGCAAGTAGCAAGTAGTAAGCAACAAGCAGCAAGCAGCTGCAGCGAGCAGCAAGCAGCAAAAACCAAGCAGCGGCAGCAGCAAGCAGCAAGCAGTGGCAGCAGCAGCAGCAAGCAGCAGCAGAATCCAGCAGCGAGCAGCAAGCAGCAAGCAGCAGCAGAAGCCAGCAGCGAGCAGCAAGCATCAAGCAGCAAGCACTAGCAACAAGCAGCCATCTGCAGCAACAAGCAGCAAGCAGCGACCGTCGCAACTCCTAGGAGACACTGCCTGGAGGCGGCACGGCAGGCGGTGTTCACCTGGTTGGTATCGAGCCCGTCTGCACAGATTCGACGACCATCGTGACCACGAAAATGACGCCGATGACGGCGATCGAGCCGAGCCAGCCGGCGGTGAGGCGGTGACACATCCGGTCTGCACGCCGGCGGATCGCGTTACCGGCACGCAGCTCTGCGCAGCGGTGCGCAGCGTGCAGGCGGCGCAGCGTGCGCAGCAGCGCGGCCACGCTGTCGCGGTAGCAGAAGATGGTGAAGTACTTGCCGACCAGCGAGTACATGGACAACAGCCCCATGATCTCCTCGTGGCGGATTGCCTGGTCGCGCCAATGCACGTGCAGTGAGATGGCATGGAACACGGGCCCGTAGAGCATGCGCACGAGCATGACGCGTGGGAACGCGTAGCGCCACGCGTACCCGGCCGTCATCTTCTCCGGTCGCTCCAGGGGCAGCAGTCCTGTCGAGTGACATGTGTTTTATATCATTTAGTATCACTAGTATTGCTAGGCAATAATGCGTAGCGTTACAGTTTAGGAACTTTTTACATAAAAGCGTTCACTATTACAACCAACAAACTTTTATCGATTCATGTTACTTATTCATCCAAAATTAAGTTGCTGTAAAAGTAAAAGTTCCTTCAGGAGCTGTCTTAAGCCTGGATTACACGATAACATTATTCACAACCATCTGCAAACACTAATGTCACACACATGTCAGCAATAGAAAGCGTGTGTGAGCATCAGGTGGCGTCCATTTAGACAGAAACATGGTTTTGAGACAGCATGGCTATCCTATCGGCCGAGTCCAAGCCAGCGCTTGTCTCAATTTTGACAACTTGAAGTTCAAAATTTACCAGCTGTTATTGAAGAAATGTCGGAAATGTAATAATCGAGTTTTGGCAGCAAATTTCCAACTATCGACTGAGTCCTCCAAATGGTTAAAAATAAATGCAGGTGTGTACCGAATTTTATGTGTAATTATTGTTATTTCTTGTAAATTGAAATGTTGATGAGTGCACTTTGGACTTGGTCGCGGTCTAGGCCGGGCAGCAAAGGTTTCGAACGAGTTTTCTTATAGAAATATTCAAGTGATTGCCTTAAAACATGGCCTATTGTGAATTAAATGGCTGAATTACAATTCCAGAGAAGTACGCGTGGAGAAAAGTGCGTGAGTTTTCCAATTTCAGAGGACTTAATGTCCAACAATGGAAACCGGTCGCTGCCATTGTCAACCTAAACCATAGGTGTTGCCCAAAGACCACATGCTGCATACGAAAAAACTTGGCCACATTCTGCTGAGTGAAATTTTGCCTGATGTTTGTCACTAGATAAGTTCATGTGCATAAAATAAGTTTTCGGGGCAGACTTTAGTGAAAATAGTTCCCAAGCAATCCAGGCTGGAACGGAACATTGTTTTCGTCTTGAAATACTTATAAGAAAAGATAAAACAAACAAACAGACAGACAAGACAGCCAGGTGGCAAGCAACGCACCCAGGCTGTACATGATCCGGTGGTTGAGATCCAAGCATGGACGCATGATGAGAGTTCAGCCGACACGGGTTCCGTGGGGTTTCTTGGCCGGGGCCAAGCCGCGTAGGATGATGCCGACGAGGCGTTCTTACAACGTCACACCACGACCAACACTGCATCGATTTGTTACCGATAGCATGATATGTTGACAAGTCGTAAATGATGTTACGTTTTATATTTTCAACTGTAGTGAATGCTGCATACAATATGTACATTCGACCGCGGCAGGAGTAAAAAATTACATAGGTACTCTAAACACCATTGTCGGTATTCGCGAATAAATAATTCAATTTCTTGAAAACTTTTGGGAATGCAGATCGATAAAATTATGTCTTAACTGTGAATTATTTAGGACTTAGATTACACGGAATCAACTATTCTGAGTATTTTCATTTGAAACGCCCCCATTTTAACCTAGATATGTGCTTACATGTAATTGCATCGCTTGAAGAGTCACACCCTGCAAGTCACGCAACATATTGCGTCTAGCCATGTTTCTCTAGCGACAACAGGGAGTGACCACAGGATGCAATGCCAACGTTGGAATTGGAATCTCAAGCCACTAAAATCATCAAAATAAAGTTGCTTTTTTCAGCGCTGGAGAAGAGAGGTTCGCCGTGGGAGATGCAGCAATGTTTCTAAATGTTTTTATGTGTTTATTTATCATGTGATCATTACAAAAACGATATCGACAATTGTCAATTTGTATATGTATAACCTTCAACCCAAACTAAAAACTCATTCGTCGAGTAAAAGCACTTTCCTTTAGCTTTAGCTTTTCTTTAAAATTACTTTCGTCTGTCAAGCTTTTGATTATATTTGGTAGTTTATTAACCTACCCTAGTCCAGTAAAAAGGTCGTGGAGTGGAACACTCGCATCTGTCCGATCAGCGAACACTGGGAGGCACAACTTCAGAAATTCAATCACGGATAACCAGTTATTTCAATTAATGCTGGATAAATGTTCAGAAATGCACCCAGAGCCGAGCCCAGGCAGGGTGTGACCAGCCGAGCCGAGACTCTTCCCATATTACCACGTTTTTTCCTTATAAGATTATCACCTTAAAGCCACAATGTGATCATTATCATCTCGTCAAAGTGGCCATTGCATGCATCGCAAAGATTATAATCTAAATGGAAATACTTGTTGCATGTACGGTAGATAATGATTATTAGTATAACGAAAATAAATTCCAAGATTTGTATCCGTACCTGAACCCGAATCTTTGCCTGTCCGGGGCATTGCGTTTTTGGATTTTTTTTTGGTTGTTTGGATTGACATTTGACATTTATTTATTAACAACTTAGGAAATACAAATAATTGTTCCGGTGGTCACTAGATCACTAGATGATAAATGATAATAGATACTGGTAACATGACAACTGGCTATGACTAGAACTAAACATTGTCGGGTATCAGGCCGGCTACAGCCGAGAATTCCGGGAATGTCTCCATTGCCTGCCCCGATTTTTGCTTGCTTGATTGATTGCTTGGAATTTGAAATTGATATTTCGTGACTAATCACGCGTCGTGCAAGTCAAAGTTTGCCCGTGAGCTTGAGCCGATCCGGTGAAACATCAAGGAAAAATTCAAAATACAACAATGAAGTCGGTGAATGAGTGCAGCTCTGTAACACGCACGCGCTTTTCATGACGCATTGACACAGTCAACCATCGCCGCTATTTTCCAGGAAGTTTGCTGCCCGAAGGCAGAGAGCGAGTCTCGGCAGCCGCCGACCGGCGGGACAGCGGGCGAGCCTGCAGGTGGCTGCCAGTGTTGCCAGCTCGACGCCGTACGCCGCCTCGCCGGCCACGGCCCCTTGTTTGTGTCATAGTGGCCGTTCTTGCTGTCCAGAAATACTCTGATTTTATGACCATTTGTTCGCCGATCCAATTTACAAACCATTCTTTTCGAAAGGTGCTAATTTATTGCCAATGATTTCCAGTCCTTCCGGCAATCATTAAATTCTTCGTTGTGAGTTGTAACTCAGTTGACGAAGAGAATGATGACTTATCCTGTGCCCTCTGACTCGGCTCGTCTGGAACTCTGGAACTTGGAATATCTTGGTAATTAGAACTTAGAAGAGCCGAACTGAACGACCTTAGTAAAACTATTAGTGTGATCGAAGGTTAAACTGCTCCAGATGCCCGAGGAGCTGTCTTTTCGGACCAGATAGTCATTGACGTTAGCTGGGGCGGGGGGAGGGGGGGGGGGGAGGGGGATAAGGCCCACTATTCCCACAAGGCTTTGGTGAAACAAGACAGAATTAAGTTAAATAAAATACGTCAGATTTAATAGTTTATCTAAAAAACCAAATTTCTTATCTTGCTCCATCCTGCTGCTGGTGTCTCCAAAATCTTTGGTTTTTATTCAAATATCACGATAAGTCTGAAATGGAATCATTCCTTATCATTGAACATCCCTTCAAGACAATATTTCGGTGAAAATTTCGGTGGAACTTTGCAATGATCATGGCTTTTTAGCCATACGTTAACTGAGCGAACAGTCAGCTGAGCAAGCCACGCGCTGTTTTCCAGGAACTGCACCAGGAGGCTTATTCAGTAACTATTTGCACTTGCTGGGAAAATATTTTCCATGGAATTGGCTTCACTTTCCATCGCTTTTGATAATTTGGTATTCAGTAACGATTTGCACCGGAATTTGCAATGGAAACATTTTCCACTCCGGTGGAAAGATTTGCTCCAGTCTTCAAGCTCGAGCAAATGAATAAGTGAGGTTAAATCTGATATTTTTGGTGGCTGTCAGATCGGCTGCCAGTGACGCGAAGTGTGTTTTATTGTTTATTTATTTGCTACGGATAATTACACAGTAATACACAGTAATTACACAGTAATTATAGACCAAAAAGGTATAATCCTATAAAGCAGAATCTTTTAAAGGTAAGCAAACATTCATATTCATAATATGATGTACCTATTTTAGAAGATCTCCCAAATCCCACCTCATCCACTCGGGGCAGACCGGCAACACATTCCTCCCCAATCAACTCCACCAGCCTCTCTTCGATGTCGGTGAGAGCTGGCGGGGGCTTGTTCCCACCTCCTGTACCTCGTTGGTATGTGAGGATTTTAGACGCTTTAGCACGCGTCTTATTTTTCCAGTCTTTCCAAGCCTGTACGGTGAGTTTGAAGTGATTGCATTAGGATTGGTATGAATGATAAGTAATAATGGTAGATTATTTGTCATGAAACAAGTAGCCATGCTTTGCTACCAATGCATTTCTTACCGAGGCCCAGGCCGATGGGTCTTTGAATGCGCCGTTCCCAACAGCGTTCAACAAGCTGGCAAGAGTTGCCCACATTTCTGTGGCCTTTTGTCGGCCGGCAGCATTCAGAAATTTGCCTGCAGCAAAATTGCTGTGCTCCCTCATATAATTTATGAGCAGCACCTTCTGTTCCTCAACCATGTGCACACCCATGTTTATTTTTGATTTGTTTTAGATTGATAGGTTATGGTAAGGTAAATAATGCTGCATTCGACTCTGCTTTTAACTCATTGACTCTGGTTTTCCTGACCCCTGTGGGCGAGCAACTGTTCAATTCCATAATGAGGTACAGAATACCAAATGATGGTGGAAAGTCTTTCGGTGGAAAGCGAGGATAGTGCAAATCGACTCGAGCAAGATTTGCCATGGAAAGTGCAAATAGTTACTGAATAAGCCTCCAGGCGGCCTGGTCGAGCATCGATAGCGGCGGCGACGAAGGCAGGGAGCGAGTCTCGGCAGACGCCGACACCGAGCCTGGGTCGTCGGTCGGTCGGCTGCTTGCAGTCGATTCCTCAGAACGGCCGTCGGCCGCGCAGAGCGGACGACGTGTCCGTCACGGACTGCTCTTGCTGGAACGCTCGCACTTGATCAATTGTCCCTAACACTTGCTAGTTGTTTCTCACTCATATTCAACACAATTTACTTTTTTCACAACTGGTAAAAACCTATCAAGTTGACAGCTACAAACGAATTATTGTGATATCACCAATATCTCATCTTTCTTCTTTTGAACGCCACATAATTACCCACAATCTCTCCGATTCTAACCGACATTTTTTAGTCTCTTCCTCTACTTTCCGGCTGTGATATTTCTCGACAATTCACGCGGACCGAACCAGCCTGGGCCGGTCAGCGTACCTAACAACCTGCGCTGTCAACAGCCGAGTTAAAGATTTCTTTACTTTGAATTCACTTTGTACTTTTCAAAGCATGCCCACATTACAACAACAATGACAAGGCGCTACCACCTGGCGGCTTCGGGCTTCGAAACTTTTGTTATAAATTACCATTGCGTGCGTTGAATTGTATACATACTGCTGTTGCATTGCATTGCAGTTTGCAGTGCATTTTCTCGAAACAACTTGGTTGCCAGCTTCCCGGGATTGACAAACTTCCCCCTTTTCACAACTGGCGAATCAGTCTGAAATAACTAGATAACGCATCTTAAAAAAAACATACTGGTGAAAGAAAGTAAAATCAATTTTATAAATTTCTACTTCGCAAACAAGTTAAAAGGACGCGGCTCTGTCCCCGGCTGCATTTAGTTCAATACAAGAGAGGGATTTTTAGTACCTACAAGAGTGGTTTTATTTAACTATCAATACACTTTTCAATATCTTTCAACCTTTCTCTTCTAAGTCATTAAACAAACACTATATTAATTTCAATTGCTATTGTTTCTCTTTTTCTTTTTATGGTCCAATTGATCAAACTTCATTAACTCTAAAGATACAAGAATACTTGAATGCTAGCTTCAGGCTGCACACAGACCGGAAGTTGCATCGTGGGGGCCGGGCGCACGACGCCAACCACTGATTGGATTGCTTCAGAGAGAATTAATTGGCTTCATTGGCACCCGTCCCAGGCTGGCTGGCTTCGGCCAGAGCTTACACGGCCAGGGTCACACGTCTCGGTGGAGATGCCTCGTTCGGACCGACATCGATCCAGTTAAATTTCATAATTTAATTTAAAAAATTAGTATTAAGGCGGTTCTAGCAAGACGCTATGTATAACGGGCCATAAGACCCTCGCTGTCTAAACTTCGAAATATGCAGTTTTGAAAGGAAATAACCTTTGAACCTGAAAAAGTATAACACCAAAGTGCAGGATTTATCAAAAAATCATGCTCAAACCCAAATTTCACTGAGATACACGCATTTAAAAGGGTTAGATTTCTGGCGATAGCATCAGAGTAACGGTTGTAGATAGAAATACGAAACTTTTTCACAGCCTCGCCAACACCTTGCTCCTAGGTGTGGGCTATCAAGCAAGTAATTTTGAGCCAAGGGCTGTTTAGTGGAATTATTTTTGTCACCCTCTGCATTTTGTTTTCACGAAATACTAGTCTTAGAAACGTCATAGAAGAATTTTGAATAGACGAGCAGTTTAAGAATGTTACGATTGGTTTGTGGTCTGATTTTCAATAATCTAGTGTTATTGGTTTGGGCAATGCTATCGCCACAAAATTTAACCCGTAAAACCAATACCTGGCTGAAATCGACACCGCCCTTGAATGTCTCGCGATCTTGGCTCGCACTCGTAATCAGTGCGACAGTTAAGTTGTTTATAAACACAATTTACACGTTATAAGCTTATAACTAAGCTTTTCAACGCTCATGCAATAAGCAAGTGCAAAAGACTGCTGATCACTTGATAGCTTTTCATATAAGCTCTAATCCTTTGCTAAAAGGCAATTAAATTTTTAAATCTTCTATGGAGTGTCACGAAACCACAACAATGTTTGTATACTCAACCAGATTAGAGAGAGACGGACTTATGGCCCGTTATACATAGCGTCTTGCTAGAACCGCCTTAAGGGCAGGCAAATGTTTATGTGGTCGACCATGTCTTCCAGGCCACGTTCGAGGGCTCATATCTTTAGTATTTCCTCAAATTTCATGATAAAAGTCTGAAATGAGTCATTTCTTATCATTGAACATCTCTGCAAGACCACGTTTCGGTGGTCGACATCGTGAACAAAAGAGCAGAGTGTTCCAGGCGTGAATTTTAACGTGGGTGTCGTGCGCACGGGTCAACCACTGATTGGATCGCTTCAGAGAGAATTCATTTGCTGCAGTCGGGCAACTTAACTGACGGGCTCGCGAGGGGACGCGTCTTTTGGATGGAAAGATCCTACGTTTCTATTATTTTTGGAAGTAGCGTACCGCGTCTGAAAGTTCTCAGCTTTCACTTGAAAACGAGTCGCGTGCAGAGCGCAGGCAACGCAATCAGGAAACACCTAGGTGTAAGAGGAAATAACCGATTACAGATGTTTCTCAGGAACTGTGTGCTTCCTAACATAGCTGACAACTCAACCGGAAGAGGGTAAACCCTCCACTGCTACAAAGGCAGCTACCGTAACAAACTTCCACATGCAAATGGTTCCACAGAAATGTTCGAATGTTCCAAATGTTCGAGTAACATCGAAGTTGAACACATAGATCACGCCAGACCACGTCAGGAGTGAGAACAACTTTATTAAAGTGTTTGTGGAGTTCCGAGAGAACGTATCAAACTGACTTTCAATTCCTGGATTTTCCTTCTCTACATGTCCTTCAAAAGGTTGATGGATTCCCACAGTTTAAATTTACATGAAAATAGCAAGAGAATAAAATCATCAACTCTTATTTCTCAACAAAAAAATGAATTCGTTTTTGTTATCAGGCGTTGAAAAGGGCGCACGGCGGCGGCGCCAAGAACTGATTGGATTGCTTTAGAGGGAATTAATCGTCTGCAGCCGTGGAGGCGTAGAGTAAGCAGACGTAGAGTAAGCAGGTGTATAACGTTCCTGGCGGGCACTTTCCGGGTATGGAGTCTGGGCAAGGAAATGTGTGAGGTTTCTTCTTTACTAAGTAAATGTATGCTGTTTCTGGCGGCTCTTCCGATTGCAACTCGTTTGGTGCTTGGGACAGGACTATTGATTTAGAACCAGTACGCCTGTTGAAGCTTATTAATGATACCTACTTATTTGACATCAGTGCTCACCCTTCGCCATCATCACAGTAATTACCTATGCTACTATCGAGGCGCACCAATAACTAAGTTTCCAGCAGAAAAGTGACGGTTCGGTGGACATTTCGCCTCAAAGGGAAATTCACCCGGAAATATTAGTGGTGATATAAGACATCACTTCCCCAGTGATCAACGGTGGCAAAGCGTTGGGCCTGTGGTGTTTTTCCGACAGAGCTAGTGTTGGCCCAATGGTGGCTGCCAGTGCATGGGCCGGCGAAGGCATGCACCCGCGGCCATCAGATGGCGCACCACTTCTGCCGTGGCGGCAAACACAGTCAGCCGGCACTTTAGCAGCGGTCGGCGGGCGGCGCCTTTTCTTGCCTAGAAATCGCTTCTCCGCCTTTACTTTACCTGCAGTTCGCCACCGCTGGGCCCGCACAGGCCTAGCACACGTTCTGCAATGCTTTCTTGCCTGCACTTTACCAGCAGCCCACCGGCACCGTGCCAATACTGGCCCAACAGATTGCCTTTAGAAATTATTCCAGCCAGCCCCTCCCTCAACCCCTCCAGGTCCCCTATAAATGCGTATATCCATTTTAGTAACTTATCCAACTTGCAAAATTAAATTATTCTTTTCCCATGAAATGCATTCCCATGAATGCCACGGGAAACCAATAATTTCACAAGTGGAAAAAGTTACTGATTAGGACAATGCAGTTAAAAAAAGATTTCACCGCACAAAATAACAAAGATGAAGCAGGAATCCTTGAAAATCAACATTTTATTGGTATTTGTTGAAAACAATCATTCATCATGAACATAAAAAATATTACACTACTGCTTTGTGAGAAAGAACTTAGATTAAGGAGTGAGGCAGCTCTTATGCAGCTTATAGCCAATTGGTTCCCAGTGAACAAACTCCTGCTAAATGTAGATAATAACAAGCATTGTCCGATTTAAAACACAATGCTCGGCAGATGAAACGTTCGCAATCGACAGGGTTCCAATAATGAAGGAATCCCAGGTTAAATTCTTTGGTTTTATTGTAGATGACCAATTAAAGTGGATCAAACATACGGACTTTACACAAAAAAACTTTTGGAACACCGAGCTGGTGTACGAGTTTGTTTTCACCGAAGCTGAAATTCCAAAATGTTTCTAGACTTATGTCTATGAGAATGGTGCAGCAAATACACACAAATGATCTTATACGGACAAGCAGGTCGATAACCAAAGGAAATTCACAGATTAAAGTTTTCATTATTGTGCCCCTCCAGTTCAGCTTCTTTGAAAGCTCGTGTCCGACCACCAGATTAAAAATTTCTGTAGTCGTCTTCTCCAAGCAGTTACATCCTGCCTGAACAGCCAAATGGTTGACCTAAAATTAAAAAAGACATACGGTTATAATATTGGCAATCGTTATTGAGGGGCTTCTTGATGGCGTTACAATCACCTCAACAAAGAAAAGTGGGAGTAAAGTTATTTGTTCTAATCCCTCATTCCCCACTTGAGCGATGCAACCATTGCTAGCAGAATCACTAAGTGCAAAAGCAGAATCATGTTCAGCTTCCTCGGCCAGATTGCCACCATCGAAAACAGCTCGACTATTGATGTCCCGAATGTGGGCATCTACGGCTCGATTTAAATTTCGTTTCAGCTGCCATCTGCTTAGGGTTCTCACAGCTTTTCTCTCCATATTTTAGCCGAGTACTAACCAAAGAGACTCCTGCGGTTTTGTTTTCATCTTCGGCAAGGTTGAAACCCAGTCAGCCTATGAAAGAACAAAATCGTAATTGTTAATATTTTTTTCAAAAGAAAGTACAATGCTATGGCGTTGGCACACCGTATATCAATAGCAATTACAGTACCACATCCGTTTAAGTGCCTGAATAACAAACACAAAGTTGATGAAAATCGAGCATGGCTAGCTGGACCAGTTTAGGGGTTAAGAAACGAGGTAATATTATTACCGGAATTATTTGTTCATCCATAATGCTAGCCGCCTAAAAATTGCGTATAATAATGGAATAATCATTTGTGCTTACCAATAAGTGTCGATGAACTTGTTTTCAACTCGATGAAGCAAGATGAGTAGTGATCGGAAAACGAAAACGTGGAGAAGTCGTAGCACGTCGTAGCACGTCGTAGCACGTCGTAGCGTGTCGTAGCACGTCGTAGCGTGTCGTAGCACGTCGTAGCACGTCGTAGCGTGTCGTAGCACGTCGTAGCACGTCGTAGCGTGTCGTAGCACGTCGTAGCACGTCGTAGCGTGTCGTAGCACGTCGTAGCACGTCGTAGCGTGTCGTAGCACGTCGTAGCACGTCGTTGCACGTCGTAGCACGTCGTTGCACGTCGTAGCACGTCGTTGCACGTCGTAGCACGTCGTAGCGTGTCGTAGCACGTCGTAGCACGTCGTAGCGTGTCGTAGCACGTCGTAGCGTGTCGTAGCACGTCGTAGCACGTCGTTGCACGTCGTTGCACGTCGTTGCACGTCGTAGCACGTCGTAGCGTGTCGTAGCACGTCGTAGCACGTCGTAGCGTGTCGTAGCACGTCGTAGCGTGTCGTAGCACGTCGTAGCACGTCGTAGCACGTCGTAGCACGTCGTAGCACGTCGTAGCGTGTCGTAGCACGTCGTAGCGTGTCGTAGCACGTCGTAGCACGTCGTAGCGTGTCGTAGCGTGTCGTAGCACGTCGTTGCACGTCGTAGCACGTCGTTGCACGTCGTTGCACGTCGTTGCACGTCGTTGCACGTCGTAGCACGTCGTAGCGTGTCGTAGCACGTCGTAGCACGTCGTAGCGTGTCGTAGCACGTCGTAGCGTGTCGTAGCACGTCGTTGCACGTCGTAGCACGTCGTAGCACGTCGTAGCGTGTCGTAGCGTGTCGTAGCACGTCGTTGCACGTCGTAGCACGTCGTTG
This sequence comes from Nemurella pictetii, assembly GCA_921293315.2. Classification (NCBI taxonomy): domain Eukaryota; kingdom Metazoa; phylum Arthropoda; class Insecta; order Plecoptera; family Nemouridae; genus Nemurella; species Nemurella pictetii. The sequence goes on along the minus strand of OV121118.1, from coordinate 4,537,034 downwards.
CACGTCGTTGCACGTCGTAGCACGTCGTAGCACGTCGTAGCACGTCGTAGCGTGTCGTAGCACGTCGTAGCGTGTCGTAGCACGTCGTAGCACGTCGTAGCGTGTCGTAGCGTGTCGTAGCACGTCGTTGCACGTCGTAGCACGTCGTTGCACGTCGTTGCACGTCGTAGCACGTCGTAGCACGTCGTAGCGTGTCGTAGCACGTCGTAGCGTGTCGTAGCACGTCGTAGCACGTCGTTGCACGTCGTTGCACGTCGTAGCACGTCGTAGCACGTCGTAGCACGTCGTAGCGTGTCGTAGCGTGTCGTAGCACGTCGTAGCACGTCGTAGCGTGTCGTAGCGTGTCGTAGCACGTCGTAGCGTGTCGTAGCACGTCGTAGCACGTCGTAGCGTGTCGTAGCACGTCGTAGCACGTCGTAGCACGTCGTTGCACGTCGTAGCACGTCGTAGCACGAGCTGAGGATTCACAATGGCTACCGGAACCGGAAAGGGAAACGTAACAACTGGTGGGAAAACTTTGTTTCATTCGAATTGCGAGCGGCGGGTAAAACCTACCAAATCTATGAATAATTTGCACTGTATACAATAATTGTATGTAAGCCATTCTGTAGGTATGTGAACAGACGCAATTTTTAACTTATTAAAGCCGCATTCAAGGGGAAAATATGTGTAGTAATTAAAATTTTCGTTGTAAAATGCTAAAATAAGTCGATACTGGGCAAGATGGATTATGCACGCTATGATATCCAGGTTCTGGACGGATCTTATTTCACGTAAAAGCTCAATAAATGCGTTGATTTGGGTTCCAAGTTTGTAAAACCGAGTAGTTATCTACATTTATTTTCTTTTAAAAACAAATGATGCAAGGTTTAGTTAATATATTAGCAGTAATTAATTGATTACATAAACATTCTGGCGCACTGCTGGCTAGCCAGCGTTGGCCCATCACTCGACTGCAGCACTCACCCGGCACATCACAAAACTGCTGTTTGACAGGCACTGAACCAGCGCTGGCCCGCCAGTGGATATTAAGTGTGTTTTTCCTGTCACTGTGCCATCATTGGCGCGCTACACGTCGCCCGGCAAAAAACTGATATGCCACCACGCCTGCTGTCGGCCGGCAGTTAGCCAACACTTGATTGTTACTGGGGTTCGTGGCTCAATCGAAAATTCTATGTGTTCTTGAATTTTTTTGCTCAAAATTATTCTTTCTTCCTCTGCATTAAAACTGATTCGCGCTTCTTCTCGTTTATTTTCATGCCAAATTCTTAGTCACATTATTAAATTAATAAGCGATCCAACGAAACACAGCGGAATTGAGACAATAATCTCAAGAGAATGATTAACAGAGATATTTAAATAAACCTACAAAGTGTTAAATAAATACGAAATAAAAATAAAAATAATCAATCGAGAAAATTAAGAAATTAGATCATTCATGATAAATGATTAAAATAAAATAAATATCAGAAATTCCCTTGCAAATAGATTGAAGTAAAATGCTATTGGTAACTTTATTTAGGTGGAAAAAATGTATTGTAACGCAAGGACCTAACTCCATTCCCAAGCCGGCGCCGCGACGCCTAATGGGCGTCTAAACCCCCAGGTCATCAACTGTAAGCGACGCAAACTAACTAAAACCATTTGCTATCATATTATTCAATATTTTCGATGCAGCCCGCGTAAGTTTATAATTCTCAAAAGTGGCCCGTGGCAAACTATCAAAGCAGCCCTTATGGCAATTACTCTCAGTGTTAAAGGTAGGATCTACCTAACCAAGTAGTTGTGATAGATATTTGATCTGAAAGATTGTGTGGTATTTGATCGCAAGCAAGAAACGTGACTTCTCCACCCATTCCCTAGCTCTGGGCATGGAGGTCTGGGTAGGAGCTGCTCAAGTTGGTGCTGTGACCCAATGAGCTGTGACATCAGCGCTGCCGCTACTGGGATATAGCACTCAGCAGAAACGAGAAGCGTGCGCATATAGCACTTGTGAGACTGCAGGTATCGATGTCAACCTAGAACACTCTTTCGTCGTCAGAGATTCTGGATCAGACGACGACCATGCCGAAGTGGAGAGTGGGGAGCAACAATCGACAATTAGCTAAATCGCAGATTGTTACCACGGTGTTATATGGCGTATAATGCGGTGTTTTCACTAGGAGTGTTGAACGATTATGATTTTAAAATCGATGAAGATTATTTCGGATTGAAATCTATTTAATAGTCGGATTAATTCGATTATTTAAAAAAAAACGAAGAAATAGTTTTAAAAATCTCTTATCCATTGCTTAAAGGTATATATTTTTCATAATTAAGTTCAGAGACCGATGCACCCAAAACAAATAACAGGAACTGCAGTTTTCATTTATATTTATAAAAGTTATATTTTAGTCAATGGTTTACGATTTTCCATCATATTTTTCTCCGGGCAAAGGTTGGGGATCAGATTCCTTATGCAGGAAATTGTGGAGAAATAGCAAATCGTTGGCATTGCCTCCACTGTGAGCTTAGCTCTAGTCCTTGCCACTTCGTCGCCCCCGGCACTAACAGCCTCCGAAGGCACGCTGGTTTCTGGAACAGCCAAGAAGTTCTTAGCCAAGCAGGAAAGGCATGGATGTATTTGTAGACGTTTGCTTTTCACAACGCAAGTGGGTCTTGGTCTGTTCGAATTTTTTTCTCAGAGTGGTATGTCCATCTTGAATAACAGGCCCATCTGAAAAAAAAGGTTTAAAAAATATGGTGGATCAATAAGAGAATATGCATCTTATACAGAACTCACTTCGGTTGCACAGCTAGAGACAGAGTCCATCTCTTTGAACAGTCTCCTCTTCTTCGCAAGGGATCGTCCATGAGGTCGTCCATAGGCTTGCGCAAGGGGGGAAGGGGGGGGGAGGTGGCGAGCGGCGGCCAGTACCCCCATAATGAATCTTCGACGGTCCCTTTGTCCAATGCATATTAAAGTAAATAATTAAAAGCATGATAGTGAAATTAAGCGTTTAGAGCAATAACATAATTTTAAAAGGGAATATTTATTTTTATTGCTTTTGTAAGGGTGCAGATAAATGCGCACAGGCTTATATCTTACAGCATAAGTGTTGTGCATTTACGAGTTATTGGCTTCTTTCAGCCCTTTCTCATGAACAGCCCCGTAGTGCCAATTACCTCATTCGATTAGCCCAATAAAGGTAACTGCATAGTAAGCAAGCACAATAAATGCCATAAAATAAAAAATCGTATAACTAGCTGTAAAGATACTTACATATCACCATATATTTCATTCTTAAATCTTTGAATGGCCTTTTGGGGGGCTTTCCTCGCCAATTATAGCTGGATGCCAGCTCAAACGTGAAAATATGTTTCAAAATCCTCTTCACCAGATCCCTTGGGGACGAACCACCAATTTTCATGCAGAATTTTATCTAAAACAAGAAGAAAAAAATTAAACTTTGCCTGGACAAGGTCCATACATCAAAATACTTGGTTGGGAAAATCGAATGGGAGTTTAATTAAATTTTAATTCATGTATTGACTTGTACTTTGTTTTTCTTAAACAAAAAGTTACTGAAAAGTGAATATGTGAATTAGAGTGAATATAAGTGATTTGCATCTGCGCTTTAGCTTAGATATGTGGAGTGCTCCATTAAAACTACAATTAGGATACCGGGTTTTAATAAGTCACGTGCCGTATTGCTCATATTCCCTCATCCGATAGGAAAACTTCAAATTCAAGCAGGCTTTCATTTGTTTTAAGAGGCAGGTCCTTGAACAGCTGAGTCATAGGCACACATTCTAGCGTAATTCTTAGGAGCTCGCCCAATACAGCATTTTGTTGCTCGATTAATGTGCTGTTCTTTTGCAGACTTAATTGAATTGTCTTTAGTTTTTGGATGACATATTCTGTAAACTAGGGCTTCGCGAACACTCATATAATCGTGTTGTGGATGAGCGTACTTCTTACGCTCACCCACAACACGATTATATGAGAGAACGCGGAGCCCTAGAGGGATCGATTATTATAAGAATATACGGATGATTTGTACAATCATAGTGACTTAAAGGGAATACTTTCTGTGTCCAAGTGTATTTAATACTTTTGTTCTGGTTGGCGATAATAGCAAAAAGTTAAACCCTAGGCAAAACAAATTTAAAAAGAAATTTGAAAATAAGCATACGCCCATAGGGCGAACAATACGCCCATGGGGCGAACAATACGCCCGTAGGGCGAAATATACGCCCATAAGGCGAACTATACGCCCATAGGGCGAACAATACGCCCATAGGGCGAACAATACGCCCATAGGGCGAACAATACGCCCATAAGGCGAACTATACGCCCATAGGGCGAACTATACGCCCATAGGGCGAACTATACGTCCACAGGGCGAACTATACGCCCATAGGGCGAACTATACGCCCAAGGGGCGAAATATATGGCCACAGGGCGAACAATATGCCAATTGGGCATGCAGTACGCCCATTAGGCGAAAGTATTGGGCATTTTGTTCGGGCGTATAGTTCGTCCTATGGATGTACAGTTCGCCCTATGGGCGTATAGTTCGCCCTATGGGCGTATAGTTCGCCCTATGGGCGTATAGTTCGCCCTATGGGCGTATAGTTTGCCCTATGGGCGTATAGCTTGCCCTATGGGCGTATAGTTTGCCCTATGGGCGTATATCTCGCCCTATGGGCGTATAGTTCGCCCTATGGGCGTATAGTTCGCACTATGGGCGTATAGTTCGCCTTATGGGTGTATAGTTCGCCCTATGGGCATATAGTTCGACCTATGGGCATAAAGTTCGCCCTATGGGCGTATTGTTCGCCCTTCGGGCGTAATTTTAACTCGATGGGGATATTTTACGTCCTATGGGCATATATTTTGTTGACCTTTGGGCGTGAGTGTGCCGTATGGGCTTTTATTACGCTCTTTGGGCGTTTGGGCGTCTTTGGGCGTGGGAGTTGGCCCAATGGGCGTAGTGCTTGCCCTGGGGATTATGCTTGCCCTATTGGTGTTTTTGTAACCCTTTGGGCGTGAAGTTCTGCGACGCATGGGGCCAAATTACTTGCCTCAAAGACGCAAGTTCATCTGAGTTAGTATACATATTGTTCTCAAATAGAGGCAAACTCTTTCTTTATTTTGGTATGTCATGAAGATGAAACGCATCAATATAACATGCATTTTACCTAATAATATTTTTATATTTGTATGGAGGTGAGATTGATAATTGTTCCTATGCAGAAGGGAATCGGACAATATTGGATCTTCGTATGAACATTAGAAATGTGTGAGATTTCCTTTCAGTGCTGTGATGTGAATCTCCAAAGTGACGACAATGGTCTAAAATAATCGACAATGGTCTCATAAAATGATTTGAATGCAGATGCCTCGATTTCAGATGTCTCAAATCCATTCTTGGTCGATACACTTAGAAGTTTGGAACGCACCACCCTTGTCAACAATGGAATGGAAACAAAACTCAAATCATAGGACATTGGATTTGAATTCGTAAAGTTGCCAAGATCTGTCTTGGCCCATTGATGGCCGAGCCCGAAGTTGACGTGGGTAGTATAAAGGCGAGAACGCGTCCTGACTCTTTGTCATTTCCTAGCGAAATCTCTTTGGAGTAAGATCTCTGCGACTTCGTTCTTTTCTCAACACATAGAATTAGCAATTGTTTTGCTCATTCCTTAAGGTTTGGCTCTACCGCCATCTTGTTTTCTGTCTCTCTCTAACGTAGAAAAGAGAATCAAAATGCTAACTAGGGTTTAATTTACTAATAGCTGGCGTTCGATGGGTTTTAAAAATAAACAAAAAAATGCATTCGATAGCTGAGAACGTCCTCCTCCATACCGGGATAATTTGAATTGATTCTGATTGATCGTTGATGAGCAATCGATCGCTTAGTGAGACACTGTTTTTCGGCTAGTTCCGCCGTACACTTTCAACGGATGGTTTTAGAGAACAGAAAAAATATCGTGTGCCATTCTTAATTCAAAATGAAGGCTTTCTCGTCGGCTAAATTTTTAATTTGGATTCGATTGATCAGGAAAAAAATATTTTTGAATATTACACAAAAATGCTGATATCTGCCAAGCGAAACGAAAATGTAAGGAAAACTCTTCGAGGAAGCTTAGATAATACAAACACGAATTACGAAACAAAGTCCCAATTTTGTAAACCAATTTTGACAAACGATATGACGGAACTCGCAAATTGACAACCCAGAGGTAAATAATTGAAACTGTGCTTCCATTCATCGCCAGTAATTTCCCCTCAAACGCCTTCGCCTCGTAGCATCGGAGTCGCAGCCGACGGGTAGCTAGCTGTTCCGTATTTTATTGCTTGCAGTTTATTTCCTTGAGAGCTTGGAAGAAGAGAGAATGAGAATCCATACGCGTATTACTAGTGGCTGGATCAGGTAGAACCAGTGTTGGGTCAATTACTTTTGAAAAGTAATTTAATTACATTACCAATTACATGACTCTCAAAATAATTAAATTACATTACAAATTACCTAAAACCAAAAGTAATTCGTTACATTACTAATTACTGACAAAAAATACTCAATTACTTTTCAAATTACTTTTTTTTGTATTTTTGCATATCTTTGCATATCAACTACCCATAACAATATTCGGTTCTTTGAGTAGTTTCGTGTTTTTTACTTTTTAAGACAATTGCCCCTTACAGAAAAAACACATCGGGACTCATCGGCATACCCGATGAGTCCCAGGGAGTTTATACTGCTCGGAACTCATCGGAAAACTGAATTTTTTCCAGAGTTTCGGTGAGATCCGATGAGTCCCGATGAGTTTGACCGATGAGATCCGATGAGGTCCAAGCAAATGCATTCACTTCTCCACCAAACTAAATGGGTCTCATCGGGTCTCATCGGGTCTCATTGACAAATTGGCATGGATTTGGCTGGGACTCAATGGATCTCATCGGGTCTCATTGTTAAACTCAATGGATCTCCTCGGACCTCATTGTATTTTGGCAGGTATACTCAAGGGATCTCAATGGAATTGCTCGGGACTCCTCGGGACTCAAAGGGTCTCATTGTAGTGTATGCATGTATTAGACTTCAAAAAATTGTTTATTTTTATTAAACTTAGTTAGGCCAAAAGACAGTCTGAATCGGTATCATCGTCAGTGGTATGATGAGCAGTGCGGGGATTGACCGGCTTGGCCCTGCTGTCTTTTTGCCGGTACGGTCGGCGTGCAGTGCCGCACTGCTGGTTTACCAGGTAGCAGATGTCTTTTGACGTCAGTTGAGTGACGTCCTTACTGCAGTTTTCGTTGGTAAAAGCTGAAACAAACAAATGAGTCCAATTTAGGTACACTATCAAAACCATTTCTATGCCAGCAAAAATTCAAGTCCGAGCTAATGGGAGGCTGAAGGCACATATATCAACATTTCCCAAATATTGGTAGACATGCAAAGGAAAAGAAAAGATGCATGTTGATTGTATCTTCAAAATTATAACTGCAATTGAACTGCTTGTACAGGGCAAACACTAGGGTCCTGGATCATGTTCACATGGTAGGTGGCACTGGATTCATCAAAATCAGAGGAGTTCGGTCAGGGTATGTGTATACGTGTTTTACGCGCTATTGTGCGTCCATACATCTGAGAGATAGTAGTCTGAATGTACGAAAAGGTAGGCGACCGCTGCTCTGAAGCTTATTGCTTTAAAGTATTCTCTTGAATGTTATTGTCTGCAGCCCAGTGTTGGGTCAATTACTTTTGAAAAGTAATTTAATTACAGTACCAATTGCATGACTCAAAATAATTAAATTACATTACAAATTACCTAAAACCAAAAGTAATTCGTTACATTACTAATTACTTACAAAAATACTCAATTACTTTTCCAATTACTTTTTTTTTGTATCAACTCGATACAACGATGATTATCGGTATCAACTACCCAGATAACAATATTCGGTTCTTTGAGTAGTTTCGTGTTTTTAATTTTTTAAGACAATTGCTGCCAAATAAAATGGTTTACACGTCAAGCCTGTAAAGAAAATTTGCCCAAGCTCACCTCAGAGTTTTTTTTTTTTTTTTTGTTATTTATTTATTTGTTAATACGCGTAATCTGGCCATGGGAGCCTCTTTAACGTGGGCCACCTCCTCAATATCATCAAGATTCTAAGCAATCGCCTATTTCTGAGTCAGACATGTTTGAACTTGAAGCTGATCCTTTGTCACACTGCATGGAAGAAAATTTCATATGCCTCGCCGCGTCAAAGCGCGCGAGACTAAATCAGCAATCCGGCAAACAGCAACAGCAAGGCGCTGGCCGGCCGGTGCGTGCTGGGGAGGAGGCGGACTTTGGGTGACATGTAGACGCCACATAGGAGAGCGGGAATTTAAATTATGCTAAAAATAGTTGCTTAATCCACCCATTGTTGTTATAAAGATAATTTCAGGCAAGGCAATATGCCAAGTAATTGGGGATTTTTTAACTTTTCAATTACATTACATAAAATAATGTAATTAAATTACATTACAAATTACCTTCTCTTAAATTTTTTTTTTTTTTTTTTTTATTAATAATCAATCATAATTACATCATTGCTTTGCTAGTCGCTTTTCTGGCATGTTCCACTAAGCCACTAGTGGGCTTTTATGTGGATTTAAAGTTATTACATTTTTTTTTTTTTTTTTTTTGTAATTTCATGTGCTCTTTTATGACATTTTCATTTTTTTTTGCATACCTACGAGTGGGTAATGAGTGGACAAATAATAATATAATATAATATAAGATAATATAAGATAACATAATATAACATAAGATAAGCAAGATAATTTGTAATAAAATATAATAGATACAAGATAAGCTATAGGAAATAGTTACATCATTTCGTCTAATAACAGGTTTTTGAACAATCTTTTTACATTTTTGTAATTAGTTAGATTTTGGTTTAGTTCTGATATTTGATTAAAGATTGAAGGAATTTCATAAGATAGCTGACGTTTACCGTATTTATTGTTGTACCTCGGAACGTTGTAAGTTGGCAATGTTTGTAAACGTGTATTTGCTGTATGCGGTTTTAATATTTTATATTCGTTGTTAAAGTAATGTTTTAGAATGAAACGATACTTGTAAAGTTGGGATAACGGGAGTAGTTTAATATGGCTGTATTTTCTGTTTATGTTTTCATTTTGATCACCTTCGAACCTGGGAGTAATAACTGATATTATTTTGTTTTGCAAAGAAGATAGCTTGCGTAAATGACCTTTCGTTGCATTGCCCCATGCCAATATACCATATGTCAACAAGGATTCTACGATTGCCGAATATATTGATCGCAATGTGTTATACGGTACAATTGATTTGAGATTATACAGATAAAATACGGATGTTCTCAACCGAGATGCGAGTGTAGAGATGTGTGCTTTCCATGAGAAAGTGCTGTCAATTATCAGACCTAAATATAGATGGTTCTCTACTTCGTCTAGTGTGATACAATCATATCCACATCCCCTATCGTCGCTTGAGTGGAGGCAATCGTATGAATGATATTTTATATTAATTCCTCGAGGCACATCTTTATTGTATGGAGAGGTGATATGCATTACTTTTGTTTTGTCGCCGTTTATTACCAAATTGTGATCATGTGACCAGCACAGCATTTTTTTGAAATTATCCTGCATGACCACTTCCGCTTCTTCAATGTTTGTATCTGCGTTCAGAATTACCGTGTCGTCTGCGTACATGAATACTTCACAATTTTTAAGACAACCAAACAAATTATTAACGTATATTATGTATAGTATCGGTCCAAGTATAGACCCTTGTGCGACGCCAGAGGATACGGTCATCTTTACGCTTTCCGTTTTCTTTATTTTCACGATTATTTTTCTATTTTCTAGATAATTTTCGAACCATTTAAGTAGGTGTCCTCCTATGCCTATGTTGGATAATGCTTCTAATAATTTTTTATGGCTTATGGTATCGAACGCTTTTGAAAAATCTATAAATACCGCAACAACGTGTTTATTTTCATTTAGTTTTGAATTTATATAATCAGAGAAGGTTACAAATAAATCCGAGGTTCCTTTATGCCTTTGGAATCCGTATTGTCTATTATTAATGATGGTATACTAGCAGCGGAGACCCGTGCCTCCGGCACTATGTGGTTACTCCTTATACTTTTTTTTAAATTAATTTTTTTTTTTTTTAGTTCATATGATGGCATGTTTCCCCCTCAGGAAAATCCTATGCCATAAGGCAAAACCTATGCCCATAAGGCATAACTATGCCCCTGGGGCAAAAAATATGCCCATAAGGCATGTATATGCCCATAGGGCAAAGCTATACCCATAGGGCAAAACGCTGCCAAAAGTATATGTCAATATGCCCATAAGGCAAAACCCTATGCCCCTAGGGCAAAGATATGCCCCGAGGGCAAAAAAATATGCCCATAGGGCATGTATATGCCCATAGGGCAAAGCTATGCCCGTAGGGCAAAAAGCTGCAGTATTTTATGTCAATATGCCCATAAGGCATAACCCTATTCCCATAAGGCATAATCCCTAGGCCCATAAGGCATAACTATGCCCATAAGGCATAACTATGCCCCTAGGGCAAAAAATATGCCCATAGGGCAAAATGCCGCCCAATTCACATGTCAATATGCCCATAGGGCAAAACCCTATGCCAATAAGGCAAAACCCTATGCCCATAAGGCAAAACGATATGCCCATAGGGCAAAATTCTGGCAAAATTATATGCCAATATGCCCATAGGGCAAAACCCTATGCCAATAAGGCAAAACGATATGCCCATAGGGCAAAATTCTGGCAAAATTATATGTCAATATGCCCATAGGGCAAAACCCTATGCCAATAAGGCATAAATATGCCCATAGGGCATATATTATCATGCAAAACAACATTAATATGCCCATAGGGCAAATTAAATGCCCATAGGGCATAATGCGCCTGCGTGGCAAGAGTTTTAGTAACGCAATGTGTCTTTATTGCATGAAATTGTAAACTACTGTGTACTTGTTGAATATTCCAGTGCTATATTGATATTTTCCATTTTTATAGTGGATGCATTTTGGCCGGCCGTCGGTTGCATTTGTTTTTTTTTCAGCCTAGACGAAATGAGATTTCTTCAAAATTAAATTAGAAAAAGGTCACAGATCTCGCTCAAAAACGGAAAATAATTTGGGAAGAGAATAAGAAAGGTTTTGAAAAAAACCCCACTAATTTTCGTCCATTTTTCACCGTTTCTATAAAAGATTAATGGAAGACATCCCCAGAAACCCAGAAACCCAGATAGGTACAAAAACAGCTGAAAATCAACCCTCTTGTAAATTATATAAGGTTGATTTCTCAAGATAATCTATTAACTTATTTGCAATGCAGCGTTCTAATATTTTTTCAATCACGGGTAAAATAGAAATAGGTCTGTAGTTTTTATAATTCATGTGATCTCCTTTTTTGTATATCGGTTTAACAATCGAAACTTTTAATTTATCTGGTACCTTACCAAGTTTGAGTGATTGATTCACCAATTTCTTTATTACAGGCACAATTTTGTCGTTTAACCGTTTTAAATCACATGCGCGAATTCCATCAATCCCTGGTTGTTTATTCACGTTTAATGTGGTGAGTATTTGTGATATCTCCTTATCATTTACGTAAGGGGTTTTCATCGATTGTGAATAGTTTGGAATTATCGTTGTGCTGGAGGTTTTTATGTCGCAATCGTGCGTCAATGCCTTTACGTCGTTTACAAACGTTGCCACGAAACTAGACGTCACATGTTCTAATGAATCACTTTTACCTACATATTGCATTATGACTTCATCGGCCGAATTTTTCATCTTTTTACCCATAATTTCGTTGATCGTTTGCCAAGCACTTTTTATGTCATTTGCATTTCCAAGTTTTTCTTTAAAGTAGCGCCTTTTACTCGCTCTCACGAGTTTATTTACTAACTTCCTCAGTCTTATGTAGTCTTCTTTGTACACATTTGATAATAACAGATTTTTACAATTTCTCCATAGTCTATGTTTCTTGTCTCTCTCTTTTATATTTAAAATAATATCCTTTGTGATCCAGGTTTTTCCGTTATTTTTGCGTTTGCTATTTTTATCATTTAAGGTTTGAGAAGCCCGTTCATAACAAACTTTGAACTTATCAACAAGGTAATTATATATACAGGTACAGTCGTCACTATCATTGGCCTCCATCCAGTTTACCTTTTCGAAAAGACTTAACACCTTTTTATCGTTAATGTGGGTATCTCGCCTGTTCTTGCCTATCATCACATTGTTGTCATTTGAGGACCCAAGTGCTACTCCAATCATGTAGTGGTCTGAAAGCTTCGTTTTAAAGATACAAGAATTTAGAGTGGAAGGTGTTTTTTGTCGAATATATATGTGATCAATACATGTTTTAGTTATTACATCTTCCCTAAATTCCTCTCTTGTTGGGCTGTTTATAATTTGTAAAAGGCCGTGTACTGACATCATATTTTTATATTCTTCCACATTAACTTCTTCCAGATCTAAGGTATTTATATTTACATCACCAATTAATATCAGATTATGAGTTCGAAGTTTGTCTAGTCTGTCTTCCAAATCACACACAAATGCCCTTTTGTTACAATTTGGAGGTCGATACAATGCCCATATTTTAATATTACGTGTTTTATTTTTGTCTGTCACTCCATGTATTTCTCCAAAAAAGCCCTCAAATGTTTCGCTGTCAATGCGCTCCTCAATTTCGAAGTGCCAATTATCTTTAACTATGATTGCTATGCCACCACCAGATTTTCCATCTTTCCTAGTTTTGAAGTGTGTTTTGTATCCTTTTAAACTATAGTAATGCTCCTCGACTTTCAATCTCGACACTTCACCCAACACAAGTACATCGAATTTTCCTATTACATCATCAAGTACAATTTTCAGCTCGTCCCAATGTTTCCAAATCGATCTTATGTTAAGATGTATAATGATAGGACCTATATTAATTAGCATCCATTTCTTCAAATCATTCACCTCATCTAATATTGCCTCATTTATAATATCGTCTACTATCACGTTTTCAATTTGCATACAAGGTGATCTATGGTTGGCTCCTAATTTGTCACCGACCTCCACTGATAAAGCTGAGAAAAGGTATATCAATATTTTATTCTAGTTGAGTTGTTTGAGTTGGTTCGAGCTTGCGTAAGTCGTCAAAGTAGTTAATCTGCACAACTTCCTTATCGCCTATCTCACGAATAGCTCTTATTTTTCCTGATTTGAACCAGACGCGTTTGTATCCAGCTTCTTTTCCCTTCTGTTTTGCCCTCCAGAGCAACTCCCTGTAGTAGGGCGTTAGGTTCTCGTTCAGATAGACTCGGAGATTGCTGTCGCCACCAGAGAGGTGACTACTGTTTATCGATGCTAGTTGGCTTCTGCGAGCAACGAACTCGTCCCTTTTCTTCCTTGAGTTTAGCTGAACTATGATGCGCGGAGGATAATTAGATGATTTATTGGCCGGTATCGGGAGTCGATGGGCTGCTTCTATATCACGGCTATTTAGTTCTATTTGTAGATGAGTAGCCACTTTGAGGACAATGCGGTCAATGTCTTCCCCTGGTATCTGCTCGATGTTGTTCAACTCGAAATTTTTGTTGCGGCTATATTGTTCTATTTTCTCTACTTGAGTCGAAAGAAGCTTGATTTTGTGGTCTTTTTCGGCTATTTCTTTCTGTAAATGGTCCACCGTGTCTTTGATGGTTTTCAAATCCGCTGCGAATTCTTCCCTTACTGCACGAAAGCACTCGCGAACTTCTGATTTAATATCCTCGCGGATCTCTTCGAGAAAGCGTGCTTTGTCGAACAATGGGGGCGGGGTGTCAACCTTACACGAATCACAACGCCACTTTTCACGCTCCTTCCTTGTAGATTTACGGATTCCAAGACACTGAATGTGGAACTCTACACTGCAGTTATTACATACTATGCGATCTGTTTCTAATATTGTCTCCTTACATTTACTACACTCGGGCATTTTCTATCACAGATTATAGCACGGAGTATATGATATAATGAAGCCCGGATGCACAGGATACAGCACTACAGGTACGAGAGTGGAGCACCGTGAAATTACATCCAACCTCTATCGCTGTCAGAAGCAGACTGTCAATCTAATGCATTACATTACAAATTACTGAAAAAAGTAATTCATTACAGTAATTCAATTACTTTTACTCAATTACTGCCCAACACTGCTGCAGCCCAATGTTCATTGCACTTTTATCTTCGGCTAAATACTGTCCACCAAGCGTGCCATCTTACTCACTTTTTATGGCCATCAAGATGTTTGGTGGCATTGCCATCTTCCCCCTCTGCCCGTTGGTGGACATCTCGGCCAGCTCTCTTTTTTTGAAAAGTCTCGAAAGCAGACGGCGAACAATTGCCTTGGGATCACCCTCACCGTGCTGGTGAGGGTGATCTCGTTCAGAGGATGATCTCTCGTTCAGGAATAACCACTCCTGAGCCTGGCATCAGCTCGACCTGGGGAATTTAGTCAAGGTTAGAATAGTTCTCAGCTTCTACTAAATAAATTTCTTTGCCCAGCCGACCAGAGTTTGCACGATTTGTTATCAATTTCTTTAAAAAGTCTGATTTTCTACAACTATTTTCCTAAAACCAGTGCTTGGAAATATAATATGGAATATGGTACCTCATCTCGTTCAATCCCAGTAATTAGGTACCTACCAAAAATATTAAGTTGTGGATGCAGGGGGAAGAAAATTTTGGCCTGGGTCGGGATTGGGTTGTTGATGTTGCCACTGTTAACTACTGGCATCAATCTATCATGACTGAGGTTACGGTCACCATAACCCACAAAATAGCAAATTTGTGTACATTGAATGTGCTGTGCAAGTATACCTTTGCTTTTAGTAGGATTAATGCTACCAGAGGTGAATGGGGTAAGCAATTGTCGCTACGTAGACACACAGGCATAAGTGAAATTTGCATTCGTATTGAGAAGCAAAGCGACAAAATTCCACTAGCTTTGACTACCCCTGTGTTTCTACATGATGACAATCAGTTCATTCGAACGTGGGCCCTGGCATATCCCTTGCACCACTATAGTGGTGCCCTCACATCTTCCATAAATTTTTGGTCTCGTCAACAGCCAACTAATACTCTTTTCATTTGCATTATGCTTTGCATTTGCATTATGCTTTGCATTATGCAATTAACTTCTACAACCCAGTTCAAATTCAATGGTAGTTACAGGTAGGTACTCACCAAAGGGGACGATGAGCTGGCAGCTTGGGATGTCGCTGATGCCGCAGTGAACCCCAAATTGACTAGAAGGTCTCTGCGTGCTGAAAAAGAGTTGACATGCGGGTTAGGTTTTAAAAACAATCAGAATCGAGACAATATTGACAAGAGAAAACAAAATTTGTGACGAAAGATTTTTTTTTGCCTCGGTGCATCAGTTTATCTTTAAATAGTTGAGAGTATTTGGCAGGCATGTATCAATCAAGTAGGTGGATGGATATTCGAGAAATTGTCAATGAAAAATTAGCAGTTGTTTTAGTTAAGTTCCTAGTTGTGACTCAAATGGTGCCCATATAAAATTTCTAGTCTTTAAAAAACTTAAGCTCTGCATTAAGTCAACACGAGGCCCCTGATATTGAATCTGTTATATAATATTGAAAGTTTCATTTTGAGTTTTGCTCAAACTATGGAACTTAATAACTTGTAGAAAATAATATGTATACCTACCTATTTTACTTACAAATTCCACATAAGGGACCACATCCCTCAGCTCCATCTGTCCATTTTAAATTGTTAAACCAAGCCCAGTTGATTGTACCCGTACGGGTACAACGTAAGTCTGAAGACGCTGGCTGGCTGCCATCTTCCACGGGTTCGTAGGCTGGTCGGATTCTATGTCCCAGCAACGGCTGGCTGCCATCTCCCACGGGTTTGTAGGCTTGTTGAATTCTATGTCCCAGCAACGGCTGGCTGCCATCTCCCACGGGTTCGTAGGCTTGTCGAATTCTATGTTCGGTACCTTGAAAGCGGCAGTCAAGCGTTACTTACAGCGGTGTATAAAAGTGAGCAATGCTCCGAAGCTGTACAGCAAGAGTCAACCGTTACTAATGTTAACAGCACAACAGAAGGTAGCAACATTGTTTTTGGCAACACAGAGTTGTAGTACTCGGCACTGAGAAGTGAGAAATGTTCACCGAAGGTAGCGGTACAAACTTGTCTTAAATGCTTATTACTTGGCAGGATGAAAAGCTTACGTTTGCACTGGATCTTGAAGCTGACCTCTGATAACAAACAGCATATCCCAGGTTGCTGTTTGATGAATCTTGAAGCTAAAATAAACAGAAAAAATTATTTTTTGCCACATGAAATAGTGAAATTGAGAAGGTACTAGGTACTAACTTTGTCTGGTTCATTTCTGTACTGTTACTAATTGTCCATTTAACATTATATTCTAGTCAGTTACTATACTTCCAAATTGAAGCCAGTGGGTAACTAATTAAAAACAAAATTTCGAACAGTAAAAATAAATGAATAAGCTTTACAATCAGAACTTGTCACCGTGAACTTGGCACGCGCACTAGCACGGAATAGCACGGAATGCACGGAATGGCAAGGAGGTACCAAGGCAAAAGAGAGAAATAGGAATGTCATATACAAAAAGTCATTTCTTAATAATATACTAGGCACTGACGTTTAGTCTTGAAGTCTATACATTTGGTATTGAAAGTAATCGATTAAATAACGGACAACGAGAGATGAGTACCTCGATAAAATTTCAGGATCCATAGTCCTCAGGATCTACTACATGATGTTATTGTATACTTCTTTTGCCCCAGACCTATTGTCAGGAGTGTGCCTTTGCGCACTTCGTGTAGTAGCGGTCATCCATCCACAATTTTTCTAGCACGGAATTGCTTAACTCCCAGATGTTTTATTTAATGACGGACAACGAAAGATGAGTACCTCGATGGAACTTTCAGGATCAATGGCCATAAGGACCCGCGAATGATGTAGTAGGTGCCCAAACTTTGCCCAGCATCGGAAGCCAGCTATTTGGATTTTTATTGAATTGCCTATACCTTATGCATTGGACTTAATTGATCGATTTACGGGAAATCGGGATGGGATACCTCGCTGAAAATTTCAGAAACAATGGTCATTAGGTCATTGTTAATGATGTAGTAGGTGCCCAAACTTTGCCCAGCATCGGAAGCCAGCTATTTTGATTTTTATTGAATTGCCTATACCTTATGCATTGGACTTAATTGATCGATTTACGGGAAATCGGGATGGGATACCTCGCTGAAAATTTCTGAAACAATGGTCATTAGGTCATTGTTAATGATGTAGTAGGTGCCCAAACTTTGCCCAGCATCGGAAGCCAGCTATTTTGATTTTTATTGAATTGCCTATACCTTATGCATTGGACTTAATTGATCGATTTACGGGAAATCGGGATGGGATACCTCGCTGAAAATTTCTGAAACAATGGTCATTAGGTCATTGTTAATGATGTAGTAGGTGCCCAAACTTTGCCCAGCATCGGAAGCCAGCTATTTTGATTTTAATTGAATTGCCTATACCTTATGCATTGGACGTAATTGATCGATTTACGGGAAATCGGAGTTGAATGCTACCAAAATAGGGATTTTAATTCACGTAACAAGCCCGAGCCGAAGGTTTATAATTGGGCTACACTTACGTCTTGTGGACATTTTCTTTAGGTAAACGCTATTTGCCCGGACTATACAAGCCCGTTTTTAGTTGGCTGACATCTCCAGCAGCGACTTGCATGGCAGCGTGAGAAAAGCCGGCTCTCTCCGAGCTAGTATAGACGCTAAGAAGCCTGGAAGTCCGATAACGCCATCCGAGTGCCAACCTCACATCACAGCGAACCCGCATGTTCTCTCGGAACTGGGTTCCTTAGTTCCTTGAACAGCAACTTTCTCACCTAGTATACTTGCTTTTATTATCTACTATAAGATTGACGCGCCAATATTACGCGTCTCGGCTGTATCACAATCGGCAACCCGACAAACGCTTTGTTTCTTGGAACTACCTGGAAAAATACCATTGTCCAAAGAAGCCGCTGCAAGAGTACCAAATACATACCAAGTTCACACTCAATAACATCTTGATCCTACTTACTTTTTTAACCATACCATACCATGAAAATAGTAACACGTGTATTATGCCATACCGAAGGTGACTTCTGCGTGCAGGAATACATGAAGGTATTCGTTAGCTGGTGTGATGCGTATTTCTGATTCAGAATTTTGGGATAACTGTGATGGGATACATATATGAAACTTGACGTTAAGATATCATGCGGGAGTAATGTTTTGGAGCTCAATAAATTGAACCATCTTTTTAAATGTCACAAATTTCTATTATTTTTCTTCCCTTATACAATTGTTTTAATATCTTGGGTACCCCCAGCCAGGCATTTGGGGGTAGAAACCCGGTGGGTATAAGGCATGGCCCGGGTATGCCTGGTTTTCCCGCGGCGGCGATCTAACGCGCCGCGTAGACCGCTCGCGGCGCGGAGACCTCTCGCGCCGCGGAGACCTCTCGCGCTGGGGAGACCTCGCGCGCCGCGAGGACGTGGATTTTCTTGAGGCAGCCCGCTGCCTCCAAGCCCGCTGCCGCTCCGCTCTGCCAGGTTTTTTCTTCGCGCCTGGATAAAAATCGAAGACATTTATCGTTAGTCAAATTAATAATCGAACTGGAACTGGAGCAGTATTTGCTCCACTTTTCTCACTCGCTGTGTTGACAGCACGAATCACAGTAAAGACAGATTCATAAAGATCGCGGCTTGGAATCTTGGGAAAATTTGCTTCGCGCAACCGTTGCTTGTGTACTGTCAGGAATCTACATTTCTTGACCGATCAGGATGAAACTTACATATTTGGAATCTGCATGGCTTAGGCCTCATGATCATTTATTTTAAGATCGCGAATATCTTATTGTTTCCCACTGGCAGTCCGTTTAAAATCATGTAACATTTGAACCATTTATTCAATTTTTCAAAATTCCCTATTTCCGTTTGTATTAAACTTGCAGGGATAAAAAAGCTTCGTCACAAAAGTACCACAATTATGCACTAGGAAAAAATCCTGACGCCATCTCTTATTTTGCGACTTTTGGACAGTACAAAAGATTCCATCGCATTTTCCGAGCCCCCAACCAATTTTCCTGCACGATTTTTTTAAAAATATTTTTGGTAAGTTATGTTTAGCATAATAAAACCATAGAACATATAAAAACACCGTTTTTAGGTCGGTGTGATTCCCCGTATACCGCCTGGCTGCCATGTAACTAGGGACAAGCACTGACATGCAGGCAGCAGTAATTCAGCAGTCAGCAGCAATAATTAGTAATGAGACAGCATCTCGGGGCTCATGAGAAGGCTTTCATCATGAGGCAAATTTTTGATCCGATTGATTCATCTATCGATTTTTCCACGGTACGCCACTGGTAAACAGAGACAGAGCTACTATGAGTCATGTTTCCTCGACCATAAGTTCTCACATACCCCAGAAACAACACAAATTCGGTTATTTTCAACCGTGAAGGGTAAGGCAGTAGCAACGTAGGGGTATAATGAATCGGTATGCTGCGATAAGGCGATCAAAAAAAATGTGCTAACTAAATGAAGTTATTATTCTCGGCCCGGCGGCGCCTTCGGGAGCCAGGCCCGCAACGAATTAAGAATAGCTACAAACTGACAAGTGACTTCTGAGAACTTTCACGAAGTTCATAAAAATCAAAGAGCTGAGCGAGAGATCGCCGCGGCGGCGCAAGAGATCGCCGGGATACCCAGGTATTCCATTCCTCCACCCCCCGGGTTTTTACCCTCAAATATCTGGCTGGGGGTGTGCCAGAAACTGAAATTTCAATGAAATAAGAAAGAATTAATAAAAATAATAAAAAACTGATACATTTCAAAAGATGGTTCAATTTATTGAGCACCAAAACATTAGTCCCGCATGATATCTTAAAATCAGGTTTAATATATTATCCCATCACAGTTATCCCAAAATTCTGAATCAGAACTACGCATCACACAGATCATAGGCGCGAACACTCGAAGGGTATTTAATCATTCTTTGCCTAACGAATACCTTCATGTATTCATGCACGCAGAAGTCACCTTCGGTGTGGCATAATACACGTGTTACTATTTGAATGGTATAACCTATCGAGTTAAAAAAGTAAGTATGATCAAAATGTTATTGAGTGTGAACTTGGTATGTATTTGGTACTTTTGCAGCGGCTTCTTTGGACAATGGTATTTTTCCAGGTAGTTCCAAGAAACAAAGCGTTTGTCGGGTTGCCGATTGTGATACAGCCGAGACGCGTAATATTGGCGCGTCAATCTTATAGTAGATAATAAAAGCAAGTATACTAGGTGAGAAAGTTGCTGTTCAAGGAACTAAGGAACCCAGTTCCGAGAGAACATGCGGGTTCGCTGTGATGTGAGGTTGGCACTCGGATGGCGTTATCGGACTTCCAGGCTTCTTAGCGTCTATACTAGCTCGGAGAGAGCCGGCTTTTCTCACGCTGCCATGCAAGTCGCTGCTGGAGATGTCAGCCAACTAAACAGGCTTGTATAGTCCGGGCAAATAGCGTTTACCTAAAGAAAATGTCCACAAGACGTAAGTGTAGCCCAATTATAAACCTTCGGCTCGGGCTTGTTACGTGAATTAAAATCCCTATTTTGGTAGCTTTCAACTCCGATTTCCCGTAAATCGATCAATTAAGTCCAATGCGTAAGGTATAGGCAATTCAATTAAAATCAAAATTCCTGGCTTCCGAATCTGGGCAAACTTTGGGCACCTACTACATCATTAAGAAGGTCCTAATGACCATCGATCCTGAAAGTGGCAACGATGTACGCGGTAAAGTTTTCTCGTAATTAAATAAATTAAGTCCAATGCGTAAGGTATAGGCTAATCAATTAAAAATGTAAATTTTTGGCTTCTGGAGCCGGGCAAACTTGGGGCACCTACTACATCATTAAGAAGGTCCTAATGACCATCGATCCTGAAAGTAGCAACGATGTACGCGGTAAAGTTTTCTCGTAATTAAATAAATTAAGTCCAATGCGTAAGGTATAGGCTAATCAATAAAAATGTAAATTTTTGGCTTCTGGAGCCGGGCAAACTTTGGGCACCTACTGCATCATTAAGAAGGTCCTAATGACCATCGATCCTGAAAGTAGCAACAATGTACGCGGTAAAGTTTTCTCGTAATTAAATAAATTAAGTCCAATGCGTAACGTATAGGCAAAACGATAAAAATGTAAATTTTTGGCTTCTGGAGCCGGGCAAACTTTGGGCACCTACTACATCATTAAGAAGGTCCTAATGACCATCGATCCTGAAAAGAGCAACGATGTTCGCGGTAAAGTTTTCTCGTAATTAAATAAATTAAGTCCAATGCGTAAGGTATAGGCTAATCAATAAAAATGTAACTTTTGGCTTCTGGAGCCGGGCAAACTTTGGGCACCTACTGCATCATTAAGAAGGTCCTAATGACCATCGATCCTGAAAGTAGCAACGATGTACGCGGTAAAGTTTTCTCGTAATTAAATAAATTAAGTCCAATGCGTAAGGTATAGGCAAAACGATAAAAATGTAAATTTTTGGCTTCTGGAGCCGGGCAAACTTTGGGCACCTACTGCATCATTAAGAAGGTCCTAATGACCATCGATCCTGAAAGTAGCAACGATGTACGCGGTAAAGTTTTCTCGTAATTAAATAAATTAAGTCCAATGCGTAAGGTATAGGCAAAACGATAAAAATGTAAATTTTTGGCTTCTGGAGCCGGGCAAACTTTGGGCACCTACTACATCATTAAGAAGGTCCTAATGACCATCGATCCTGAAAGTAGCAACGATGTACGCGGTAAAGTTTTCTCGTTATTAAATAAATTAAGTCCAATGCGTAAGGTATAGGCAAAACGATAAAAATGTAAATTTTTGGCTTCTGGAGCCGGGCAAACTTTGGGCACCTACTGCATCATTAAGAAGGTCCTAATGACCATCGATCCTGAAAGTAGCAACGATGTTCGCGGTAAAGTTTTCTCGTAATTAAATAAATTAAGTCCAATGCGTAAGGTATAGGCTAATCAATTAAAAATGTAAATTTTTGGCTTCTGGAGCCGGGCAAACTTTGGGCACCTACTGCATCATTAAGAAGGTCCTAATGACCATCGATCCTGAAAGTGGCAACGATGTACGCGGTAAAGTTTTCTCGTAATTAAATAAATTAAGTCCAATGCGTAAGGTATAGGCTAATCAATAAAAATGTAAATTTTTGGCTTCTGGAGCCGGGCAAACTTTGGGCACCTACTACATCATTAAGAAGGTCCTAATGACCATTGATCCTGAAATTTTCACCGAGGTACCCCATCCCGATTTCCCGTAATTAAATCGACTGACAACAATGCTTTTGGGATATACAATTCAATAAAAATGATATCGGCTCTCTTCTTGGGCTCGGTAAGCTATTGGTACATACAGCTCTTCTTGGCTCGTACTTTAGAGACTATAACTGTATCATTCGTAGCTTTATTAAAACTGGGATGTACTCCTAATTATGAAGTAGCATGTTGGTAAATAAATATTTGGATTGTTTTGTATTGACATTCTCCTCTCCAACTATTGCCGTGGTTCCTCAGTTCATTCCGTGCTACGTTACGTGCCAAGTTCTAACTAGTTCAGAACTTACATTATGATAATCGACGGAGATTTTTGCTTGCCGGCTTACTCGCTGTGTATCCAAGTATGAAGAAGCAGCCGCATATTCTTCCAATGGAACTTGCTCCTATTCTGCTGCTTCATGTTATCAATTTCCAGCTAAAATATAACAAAGATAGAATATCAATTGCAATCTAAGAATATTTTAAACAAATTGATGGAAGAAAATATTTCACTCTTCTACTTCAATTGAAAACATATTTGCAACTTAAATCAACTTCAAACTAACAAAATCAACTTTCAATTAATCTATAAACCATCGAATATCGATGATTTCGATTCAGAATATAAAATGACAGAATAATATTATGTATAAAGATGATAAAGATAACTTACCAGACTTTGTTTTACAAAACATAACCAAGCATCGCCGTGTTGCCGATTTGTGATCACATTTTGAAGCAGCCCGAGTATGAACGCACCTTCTCTCGAGTAATACATAACAACAAAAGCATATTTATGCTTAAATTCACGTGAGTGCAAAAGTTTCAATCCACAAGCATCGATATTAGCAAGTTCTAACCTTTCTAACAAGTAACAACGGTTGGCGGTTGACGGCGTCATGCGGGAAGAAGTGGCAAAGCGCTAGGATCGACCAGTCAGGACATGTCAGCATTGAGTAAGAATACTAGTCAGAGTCTTGGCGCTTATGGGAGGCTGCTCGCTCGGAAAAAAAAACCCCCGATAGCTGCGCTAGTGTAGAATCGCCTCGGAAAGAGCCGAGATGCGCGGCGAGTTTGAACCGTTTGAACGAACAGCACGAAAACACATCAGCGAGACTCGAGACCAACTCGAGACGGTGCTGAGAGTGAAGCGCTGTTCTTTCCGCATGCTTCGGAATTGCGTGAATACGTATACGAAGCAGTTGTTTTGCTTACCATCGATATTGCCTTGGATAAGAGATGTAAAAAAATGATTTTGGGAAATGCAATTGATGCCCAAATGATTTACAAAACCTAAAACTAGTACGGATTAAGTCAGTAAACATCGATGGCTTATTAAAGATAACGAATTGTGCGAAGAGTGTTTTCGTATGCATGTCTGAAAGGTTGTTTATTTGAAAATCATTCAAGCAGCTACTGCAATTTCTTTGCGCGGTCACGCAAATAGAATGCCATGCTTATTGGACAGATTATTATTTCATAGGTTAGTAAAAGATGAGGAAACAGAATATGACAGCAATTCCGGAAATAAGAAATGACTACTTAGTTAATAGTTACCAACACTAAAATTCTCCAATTGCCATCAAAATTGTTGACATGGTTTCCAGATCTGATATTGATATCCTGTTGACATAATTAGCTAATAATATGGGATAATAAGTTTTCAGGCGGCATGAATCATCGTCATGTGAGGGGACGTGCTCATTTTTACAACTTTCCCCGTTGTGGTCACTGCAGCAGGTACTCGGAAGGGTTGGTGTTTCGAAGCCAGCAAACCTTGCTTCTGTCCGGCTGAATCATACACGGGCAGAAGCAATAACAAAGGGACGGCCTCTAGGCGATGTAAAGATTTTATTTTTTTAACTATCTGCCGATGATCTGAGTCGGCCAGCTGGCTGGCTGAACTCGGAAAAAAATATTTTCACGTTCTTGCCCGACGATTCGAAGATTGTTTCGAACAGATCAATTAGAAGTTTGGAAGGCTTCATAATATGTAAATGATACCAAGCCAACCAAATGAGAAAGACGACCTGTTCAATCTTCGTTCTCCGCTCTAAATACTTCCCAAATCTCAAATATTAATTCTGGTGGCAGTGACTATTACCTATTACCCCTAGTCTGGGCAAAATCAGAAAACATAATATGATTCAAGAAAGGCTGTTGTATTTGGCCGAAGCCGAGGACCAAGTTGACCGTAGACAATGAAATGAAGTACTGAAATACCTAACAAAAGGAAAGGGTAGCTTGCTTTACTCGCGCGAATCCGCACGGCCAGACATATTTTCTTGCCTCTCGGCTCTCTGATGCTTAAAAACAAATCATACATTTTTTATAAAATTGTAATTTGGCAAGTCACCCATCCCGGGCCTCTGCTCTCTAGTTGTTTGAACGCGGCAATGGATTTAGTGTCCGAATTCTATCCCTGGCGATCTCAAATCCAAATCTGACTTTGTCAGAGTGACGAATGTTGGCTTTGTGATCACCTCTTTAGGCAAAAACAAACTTTTTAAGTTTGAAATTGAATCCGAGCAGTGAGCACAAGCAATTGTCATAGTAAAGATTTCGGGAAGATTCGCAACATAACAGTGTCACTTGGTTCATGTTTGGAGGAATAGAGGAGACTTATTTAAAGCCATAAATAGCTTGTCGCACAGAGGGATGGGGAAGCAAAATTTACCTGATTTGGTCGAACGCAAAGGATTTACGGTGTTTGAATGTTAAGAGCTCGTTGCGGTCACTCTGCATTAAAACTAGTAATGGAGAAAATTTGAGTATGTAGTTAGTTATCATTGGAAATATAACTCAATTCTAGAAATATTCACGGAATTTTTATCTTGCTTGCGTAAGACTTATTGAATCACTCTTGTTTACGACAAAAACTGCTCTTTCCCCCAAATCCCGAATATCGAATCTAAATGAACCTATCTAAATATCTAAATAAATCTAAATCTTAAAATCTAAAATCTAAAAATCTAAATAAATTTTATTCTGTACGGTACCTACTCAGGATCCAAGTAGCAACTATTGGCTCACACAAAGACAATGTATTGGTACGAAGCATTATTATTAAATAAATAAATGAAGAAATATTTCGGCTAATAAAATATAGTCATTAACGAATGAATCAAAATTTAGGAATATCCACGAAAAACTCTTTCAGGTAATCAAACGAAAAAATATTAAATCATATTCGGAATAGCGATACTTGTCTTCAACTCTTATCCTAAAATGGGGTGAATGAGACGGAAGTCGGAAACTGTGTTCATCAGACATGAATGTGAAAATATTCTGAGTTCAGCCAGCTGGCCTCTACGACTCGTATCACCGGCAGATTGTAGAAAAAGTAGAAAAAAAATCTTTGCGTGGCAAAGGAATGTCCCTTTGTTATCGTTTCTGTCAGTCCATGGGTCAGTAGCCGTCAGAAGCAAGGTTTGCTGGCATCGGAACAACTACCCTCCCGAGTACCTGCTCAGCGAGGGCAATGAGAAAAGTTGTACAAGGAAGCACGTCCGTCCACTCATGATAGTGAAATCATGTTCTTGCAGACCTTTAAATAATCCCATATGGTTAGCTTTTTGTCAACAAGATTAAGATATAAATGTTAGATTTTAAAATCCTTTTAGTAATTCGACGGCTTGGAGGATTCCAGTGTTGGTGACGAAGAAGTCATTTTTTATTTCCGAGTTGTCTCTGTTTCCCCATCTTTTACTAATCTATAAAATAATGATCAATCCAATTAGCGTGGCATTCTATTTGCGTGTCCGCGCAAAGAAATTGCAGAAGCTTCGATGATAGTCAAATAAAAAACCTTTCACACATTCAAAACAAAAACACTATTCGCCTAATTCATTATCTTTTATGCGGCATCGATGTTTACAGACACCATGAACGAGTTCCGCACTAGTTTAAGGTTTCTTAAATCATTTGAGCATCAATTACATTTCCCACAACCATATTTTACATCTCTTATCCAAGCGAACATTAATGGTCAGCAATCAGCATACACATCTGCGTCGTAAATAATATACAAGCAATTCCGAAGCGTGCGGAAGGATCAGCACCGTCTCGAGTCTCGCTGATGTGTTTTCGTGGTGTTCGTTCAAACGGTTCAAACTCGCCGCGCATCTCGGCTCTTTCCGAGGCGATTCTACACTAGCGCAGCTATCGGGGTTTTTTTTTTTCCGAGCGAGCAGCCTCCCATAAGCGCCAAGACTCTGACTAGTATTCTTACTCAATGATGTCAGCATTGAGTCAGATTTGAAATTGATCATTTCGGCGCACATTTCAAATAGCGCATTTGCAATATTTTTTGAGGTACGATTTTGATTCAAAAACATTTCATCGAGATTCGTTCTGCTCAAACATATGGGGGTGCTTTCTATGCAGCAACCTATGTTTAGTATTGTTTGTTCGAAAGTCTTATCAAAACATTTCTACTGGCTGGAAAAAGCTGAAAATGAAAAACTTGAAGTCTCAGAGCATGGGTAATCCGATTCTGAGGTCAAAAAATTCCAAATTCAAGCATTTGTCTAGATGCTGATTTTCTGACTCATTTAAGAACATGCCCACCGTCCCACGACATCCCCAAGATATCAGTAAATGATGTGCAAGAACACACATCATTAAATGTTGTCAAAATGATGCCATAAGGACATCAGTAACTGAACCAAGTCTTATACATTTTTCTGAGTCATTTAAGGAGATCCCCGCGACATCCCCAAGATATCAGTAAATGATATGCAAGAACACACAGAGGCGTAGCAAGGGTTCACGGCGCCCGGGGCAAAAAAATATAATTCGCCCCCCCCCCCCCCCATGCTTTGGCCTAGCACGATCTCCCGCCCCATGCCCAAATGGTCCGTCAATGTTTTGAAAGACGCCGGGCCCCGAGTTGTCATTTCGTCGCGAAGCTGCTGGGTTACGCTTGACTTCCCCAATTTAAAATCGAATTTTAAATACGCAACGTCATGGTATTTGAAAACGGATGTGATTGGGATAGATGCACTAGACTCTGGGGTAGTAGGAGTGCATTCGCTTTCGGTTTCTGCGCTTGCGACTGTCTCAACTGACTCAACTTCATCACCACAGTGACCATCCTCATGCACAGCCTCCATATCATCGACTTGTTTATTTTCATGTTCCGATTCCGAACCCGAAAGATCCTGCAAATCAAGCTTCGATTTTTTTTTAAACTTGCCATCAACGCACTAGAAATTTTTGCTTGCTTATCATCCTCTATTTTCCTCTTTCTGCGTTGAAAACCACTTAACTTTTTGCTTGACATGACGAGTGAGGTGCGCACTTCACTCTATAGCACGGCCACAAGAATACGAAAAGATACCTACAATCGCGAATTTCTTACCTAATTACCAGCACTCCTCTCCCATCTAGAGCTGGGCAGCAACTGAACTGCAGACGAAAATGAATCACGATTGCACGTGAAGAAACCGTCATTTTCGTTTATAAGAAAATTTTCCAAATTCTACGAAATGATGCCTTCGAATTGCTACGATTCGCATAAAAAGTGTATTCAGCCAAACAACTACAGATAATACCCAGTATTATGCAGAATTTAGTTCACTTTTGGAAATTTCCAGTAAAAGCAGCAGTACATTCGATCATGGAAAGAAAACAAACTTCATAGGAACAGGACGGTGGATTTCGAATCATTCGTGGATTTGAATTGTCGTCGCAAACTCATAGAAATGTGCGTCAAGGATTAGGCATGATAAATTTCCAGGAAAATGAAGACGATTTTGGCGCCCCCAATAGACCGGCGCCCAGGGAAGCTTGCCCCCCATGCCCCCCCACGCTACGCCTCTGAGAACACACATCAGTAAATGTTGTCAAAATGATGTTGCCAGGATATCATTATCATTAAAGGAGCCCTCCGAAATGATTGTTAGAATTTATATATTGTCGAGTATACCAATCAAAGTGACATTCCGTTTAAATTTTATTTAAAAAAAAATCTGGGGCCGAATGATCGCACATTTTCTCTTTTGCGCTAAGCCCCTTGCGTGACGTCACCGCAGGGACGGCTGCAGCACGCGCTCGGTCGCTCAGCCGCTTGCCGAGGCTGCGGAACGTTAGTATGCGCGATACTTTCTTGTCAGTAGGTTCTTTTTTGTCTTGTGTATCAGTAATACCGTGTTCAGTAAAACACTCGGCTTCCTGACACAACGCTCGTATTTGGGTTGGCTCTTTACAGCAATGCGATGTCAAGTCATGTCATTGTCCATTGAGATGCAGTTGCCACAAGTGCACCACAACGTATTTCCTGCCCTTCCTTGAAATTTTTCGTCTCTCCTTCTTTCTTGGGCAAGCCTCAAAACATTTTCAGTCATTTCACTTTGAGTGAACTCGGATCCAAACTTTATGGACGCCCTGCCATATTCACGCTGATAGATTTATGCGATCGCGAGTGCTTGAGACCTGGCCTGGCACTAGACTGGCAGACTCGGCTTGCGGCTACGCACCCGTCCCTGCGGTGACGTCACGCAAGAGGCTTCGCGCCAAAGAGAAAATGTGCAATCATTTGGCCCCAGATTTTTTTAAAAATAAAATTTAAACGGGATGTCACTTTGATTGGTATACGTGACAATATATAAATTCTAATAATCATTTCGGAGGGCTCCTTTAATGATGCGTTTAGGAGGTCTTAAAGATATCAGTGTGTTGTCTGGGTTAAGCCGGTGTATATATGTACACTCCTGGACACTGAAAACCGTCCACTAGAAAATTATCCAAGTCCCGAGGGAGGTTGGCTTGAAAAATAGTGTAGGTACACACCAGCTGTATGCCATGTGCTTTCTGAACCTATACCTCGTTATGATAAACCAGTTTTCCTTATCAGTAATGCCTGTCCAGTGAAATGAGGATCGACCAAGCTCACAAATATCATATCTCGTGAGTATTGCACACCATTTCACCATGCGACTGACTTTGTTTGACTTCACTTCACTTCAAACGAAGACAACGACAAGACGTATGTTTCTATCGATTTTACTTTTTCTAGTTTCGGATTTCGAGTTTGTGAGTTGTGTTTTTGAATAAATAAATGTATTAAACCTCGCTAAACGACTTCTCAATCGACGACGCTACAGATCCATCGAGTTTTCTCTGCCGTGCAAAACACATTGGGACTCCACGCCACTGCTCGCCACTCCACGGGCAAACCCCGATGAGACCCAATGTAAAGTAATGAGATCCATCGAGTTTTCTCTGCCGTGCAAAACACATTGGGACTCCACGCCACTGCTCGCCACTCCACGGGCAAACCCCGATGAGACCCAATGTAAAGTTACGAGATCCACCGAGTTTCTCTGCCGTGCAAAACACATTGGGACTCCACGCCACTGCTCGCCACTCCACGTGCAAACCCCGATGAGACCCAATGTAAAGTAATGAGGACCATTCTGTCCCAATGTGTCCCAACGAGTTACACACAATTGCAACGAAATCCGTTGTGTTCCAATGAAAAACGCCGAGTCCCACTGAGTTCCTGTCAGTCCCAACGAAAATTTTTCTGTAAGGGGCTGCCAAATAAAATGGTTTTCACGTCAAGCCCGTTCAGAAAATTTGCCCAAGCTCACCTCAGAGTTAATACGCGTAATCTGGCCATGGGAGCCTATTTAACGTGGGACACCTCCACAATATCATCTAGGTTCTAAACAATCGTCTATTTCTGAATCAGACACGTTTGAAGCTGATCACTTGTCACTAGAAAATTCGAAGATCCGAAAATATGTACGATCCAAACATAAAGAAAAATCTGACTCACTGTAGTGAAGAGCTCATTCACAGCGCAGCAGGTGCAATTAATCCCGATTAGGCAGTTCTCCCTATCTATTTGTGCTTCACACATCACATTATCACATTGAAAACTACACTAGCAGTGACTGCATCCCGGTCGGCTATCGGGTGAATACTGAATTAACATCGCGTAATATTTACGCATGGAGTGGAAGGCATTCGTAAGAGAGGCAAAATTTATTTTAAAAAACTTAAACAAAAACAAGATAACTCGTGACTAATTCTATTCTAATCTCCGAATCCGTCAAAATGCCGGCCGGCTGGCACCAGCGAACTCAAGCATAGTCTGCAAATCTCATGTCGAAAATTCTTCGAACTCATGAAGGACCAAAGGCCAAAGCCTCGCAAGGCTGCGTGGGATCGGTCTAACAAGCAAATGGCATGGGAAAATTTTCACTATCGCTGTGATACAGATACAGACGTAGGATGTCTGTTAGGGAATTAGCTTCGACTGCAAAACGAGGGATAATGTTATTTACAGAAGCCAGCTGCGAGTAAAAAATATCGACTCAAAAGAATATTGGACGGGAAAGGGAATTCCGAGTGCACGGGCCACTCCTCGACAGCCCGACAGCCCGAACCGGCCCGACCGGCCCGAAAGCCTGACGGCCGGGGACGTCCGGTCCGAGCCTGACCCGACATCTCAGATTCAAAATCCGGCCCGGGCTTTCGGGCCGGGCTTTCGGGCCGGGCTTTCAGGCCGGGCTTTCAGGCCGTTCGGGCTTTTTTTCCCATCTCTACTTGTCACACTGCATGGAAGAAAATTTCACATGCCTCACCGCGAAGCACGCGAGACTAAATCCCGGCAAACAGCAACAGCAAGGCGCTGGCCGGCCGGTGCGTGCTTGGGAGGTTGCGGACTTTAAGTGACATGTAGACGCCACATAGGAGAGCGGGAATTAAAATTATGCTAAAAATAGTTGCTTAATCCATCCATTGTTATAAAAATAATTTTAGACAAGCCAAAATGTAAAGTAATTGGGGATTCTTATAACTTTTCAATTACATTACATAAAATAATGTAATTAAATTACATTACAAATTACCTTCTCTTAAATGTAATGCATTACATTACAAATTACTGAAAAAAGTAATTCATTACAGTAATTCAATTACTTTTACTCAATTACTGCCCAACACTGGGTAGAACTGGACGGTGAATTAGTGTTTCAATTAGTAGTTTATTTAATTTTTAGTTTGGAAGAAGGAAATAATAAATATGAATAATGACATGACATGGACATGACTGGAAGTGAAATCAGCTTGGTGAACACAGTTGGTGAACACAAGACCCGACACACCACCTAGCTGCTAAAATTAGTGACGTTTCTGTCAAATATACGCGCCGGGCAGGGGCGGACTGTCCCGGGGTGCAGGGGTGCGATCGCACCCCGGGCCTCGATCATTCCGGGCTCCTGCCGAACATTGAACACGTGCTGGCAGTCGATGTCCATACAAATAAAAACAGATAGCTGTGTTTACGTTGTGAAGCAGAGTTGCGATCTACAGATGACGAATATGAGTCTGTCAGTCCGTTGATTTTTATGAATGGAGTCACTATGTCAGAGTCACAAGTCAGCCCTATACATAACTTACAAGAGGTTTGACCTAGGGTTTTGATGCACGTATCTAGCTTTCTGGGGGTGTCTTCTTATTTTTTGTTATCGAAACGGTGAAAAATCCATGAATATCGATGGGGTTTGTTTCAATACCTAAATAATTCTCTTCCCAACAACATAATTATTGAACCGGATCTGTGCCCTTTATCTAATTTAATTTTGAAGAAATCTAATTTCGCCTAGGCTGAAAAGTAAACAAATGCAACCGACGGCCGGCAAAAAGCAAGTAAAAGGCATATAGTCACATAGACACATAGTGCCACACAGGCACTGCTAGTCAGTATACAGCTTATCTCTAAACTGCTCTAGTCGCAGCGGGCCTCGCTCCCGAAGGCGCCGCTACACCGAGCGATTTGGTCGCTATTTCGGCGTACCCATACATTTTTCCCACCGTTACACTCCATACGCTGTGTTTGTCAGCACTTCAGCAGTCGACCTCAGCTCTCCACTCTCCAGTGGCAATACTAGTAGTATCTATGGTACTAGCGTAATTTTAGCATGAGCGCGTGTGCAAACAATAAGGAATGGGGCGCCGACTCCGTGGGTGCTCTGGTGCCGAAGCAAACCCCAGAAAAATTTGAGGGTTGCGCAGCAACCCTCACAAAAAAATTTTTAAAGTTGCAAACCGACTATTTAAGAATTAAATTCGTATTTCGTTAATTATTAAATGTATGCTTTCTTTCGAGTCAATATTCTTTACTCGCAGCTGGCTTCTCTAAAAAATATTATCCCTAATTTTGCATTCGAAGCTAAATCCCGACCAGTCTTACTACGTCTGTATCACAGCGATTGTAAAATTGCTCATGCCATGTGCTTGAAGACCGATCTCAAGCAGCCTTGCCAGGCTTTTGAGTTCCAGGAATTTGCGATATGAGAATTGCAGGCTGAGCTTGAGCTCGCTGGTGCCAGCCAGCCGGCCGGCAATTTCACGGACAACTTCCCCTTATGCCGTGCTGAAAAAAAGTGGAGTGGGAAAAGAGGATACGTTTCGGACTGCCATCTATAGGATTTGAAACGCATTATTTCCCGCTATAGCCTGACCTTAACGATTGGCGATTTCTGTAGATCCAACTCTTTTTTACGAACATTAGTTCGAACATTTAATATTTGTTTTGTGTTTACGAACATTACGAGACGCCTTTTTGGTGCTTCGTCTTTTCTTTGCGACATTTCTTTGACGCTCTGTGACTTCGGGCTTTCTTAATACAGTGCAAACTGTTTTATTTTCTGTGGCTTCAACTCTTTCTTACAAAATTTCTTCCTATTTAAAATTTTTCTTCTTAAAGTTTTTTTTTTGTTTATCGTTGTATTTGTTTGAAGCTGCTTAACTATGGTTCAGATGCATATGAAACCATAAAATTTCTATTTTGCATCCTTCTCTTGGCCTAAGCTGAAAGATTTACCAGAATATCAGATAATTTCTGTGTAGTTTCCTACTTGGATTCCAAGATTATTCGAGGATTATTGGAGTTTTAAAATAAATCTTTCTATCCTTTATTTTTCGTCGCGACACCTATTTTCCAAATCCTAACAATGCCACGTAAGAAGTCCGAGCGTGCCAAGAAGGAGGAGGCTGCACGGCGATCGCAGGATCGCCGAGCAGTCGAAAGCAGCGACGATCGAGAGGTGCGCCTCAGCGACAGCGCGGCAAGAATGCTCAGCATTAGAGCTAGGGAAAATGTAGAGGCACTTGAACGGCGCCTTGCTCAGGATCGGCAAAGAAAGGCTGACGCTCGGGCTAAAGAGACGACTGCCCAAAGCTCTAGTCGGAGACGAGCTGATTTAAAACGAACGAACATGCACCTCGATAAAGAATCAGATTCAGAGCATGAGACAAGGAAGCGTCAAAGCTTGGAACGCATGGCAAGGACTCGAGATTGTGAAACAGTCACAGACTGCAGCGAGGAGGACAAGTAGTTTGATAAGAGTCTCCGACGCCAATCGTAAAGAATCCCTAGAGGAGACTCTAGCGAGAAGGGCGGAAAGCTTGACACGAGTGACCGCGGCCAACCGCAGTGAATCTCCCACCGAAACAACTGCAAGGAGAGCGGCGAGCCTGCATAGAGTTACCGAGGCCAATTGCAGTGAATCTCCTGCAGAAAAATCTGAAAGGAGGGCAGTGAGCTTACAACGGGTAACTCAGGCCCGCCGCAGTGAATCTCCTGCCGAAACATCTGAAAGGAGGGCAGTGAGCTTACAGCGAGTAACTGAGGCCCGCAGGAGTGAATCTCCTGCAGAAGCAACCGCAAGGAGAGCGGCGAGCCTGCAGAGAGTAACCGAGTCAAATCGCAGTGAATCCCCCACTGAAACATCTGAAAGGAGGGCGAGGAATCGGCAGCGAATGACTGTGGGTCGTCAGTTAGCAACAACGACAAGAAACGTTAGTCTTCCTCCAGGACCTCAGTCGCATAGAAAAGTGGAGCTATTTGAGGGTCACATGGGTGGCTTGAAGTGGGCCAGCTGCTTCAATTGTAAAAAACGATTTCCCGGACTGAAACTAAACAGGGCAAATATCTGCAGCCCCTGCAAACGAAATGTAGGCATGTTTACCTGCGCGAATAAAATGGACCCAGGAGACATCCCAGCTGAATTGATGGGCCTGTCAATGATCGAGAGTCTCCTGATAGCACGCATCCATCCTGTGGTGTCCGTTTACCGGGTTAAAGGCCAACAATATGCCTATAGTGGAAATGTCATCAACTTTCCACAAAATGTATCTGAATTTGCGTCACATCTTCCAAATTCATTGCACACATTGACTTCTGTAGTTGTTGTTCGTCGCACCTCTGCCCAGTCAGATTCCATCGCTGACTTCAATGTGTGTTCTCTTCGCCTTCGCCGAGCTTTGCTCTGGTTGAAAAATAACAATCGCTTTTACGCCGACATA
The DNA here is from genome assembly GCA_921293315.2 of Nemurella pictetii. Taxonomy (NCBI): domain Eukaryota; kingdom Metazoa; phylum Arthropoda; class Insecta; order Plecoptera; family Nemouridae; genus Nemurella; species Nemurella pictetii. The sequence goes on along the minus strand of OV121118.1, from coordinate 4,502,254 downwards.
GACATCGACGAAGATGCTCTCGCCGCCTTGCCAGTGGATGGGAATGTGTATGGAGAGCTGGGATATATGGAGATCGAGGGCGATGCGATTGACGATCACGACGGAGTTCTTGAGCAGACCAACGTGCCACAAGTAATTCCAGTGAACCAGGAAGATCGCATTGCAAGCGCCCTCGAACCCGGGACTGTGCCATGGCCGACGGTTTCAAATGTTCCGGTCAATGAATTTACTACCGAAGGCTATATTGTCCAGGCTTTCCCAACACTTTTCCCCACTGGCAACGGCGACCTGAGAGATAATACTCGCCCAACTCAAGTAAAGCCAACTCAATATTTTCAGCATCTCATGCAATATCAGGACGGCCGTTTCGCTCGGGACAGCCGCTTCAGATTTTTTGCTCTAAACTCGGTGTTGCGCTGGAATGCCATCAGCCAGGGCAACATCTTGGTCAGGAAAGTGGACCTGAATGGGAAAACAGCCGGCCAACTTAAAGATATCCTTCAGAATAATCCCAACTTGGCCAACAGGGTGATGTTCTTCGCTGCATCACTTAGAATCACTAAGTCCTATTGGTTCAAGCGTTGCAGCGAACTGAAGGATATGGTTGAGTTTGTTGGCTTGCCGACTGTTTTCTTCACTCTGAGTGCCGCTGACCTGCACTGGCCTGAGTTATACGACATCCTCGCTCCTTTTTTCAAGAGAGGGCAGCATTTTACATCAAAAAAGTTCTTGGCCCGGTTTTCCAAGTCCGTGACTGCTGGTTCCGTTATGAGTGGCAGCATCGCGGCAGCAGCCACGTTCATGGATTACTGTGGCTGGACGGCGCCCCCGACATCGAACACCTTGATTTAACCAACCACGAGGAAGTTATCACTGCCACCAGATACTTCCACAATCTCGTATCCACGGTTAATCCTGGAATCAATGAACCACCAGCAATTGTACACCCCTGTCAGATCCGAATCAGTGAAGTTTTAGAGAATGACAAAGATCTTTACGAACTCCTTAATAAGGTGCAAAGACACACCCGCTGCAGCGAGGGATATTGCCTGCGAAAAAAGAGGAACTCTCAAGAACTTCACTGTAGATTCAAGTTTCCGTTCCCCATGTGTGAGGAAACGAGTCTAGCGAGGGGTGAAAACAATCAGCTGATTTTACAAACCGAGCGAAACGACCCACTCTTGAACCGCTACAACCAGTTCATAATACAGTCATGGCGGGCTAACATCGACATCCAGCCCGTCGTGTCCAAGCACGCTGTCCTCAACTATATAGCAAAATACGCCGCTAAATCTGAGCCAGAGTCAAAATCTTTCAATGACTTGCTAACTAACATCCTTAGCACAGCAGTCAGCGCTCTTGAACCAGCTAAACTTGCTATTCAGAAATTGATAATGCAGTCCCTTGCCGAGCGCGATATATCCGCCCAAGAGTGTTGATTGATTGATTTGTGGGGTTTTACGGCGCGTCAGCAGCTTTGGCTATTTGCGCCGGTCAAATGGTTAAAACAAAACAATGACAAAACATTTAACAACAAAAAATCAAATAGATAAAACTATCGATCAGTTGGGTAAAATAATGTCATTAGTTAAAAAACAAAAACTAGGTTAAAAAACTAGTTATTATTTCCTGACGCATTCTTTATAAATACCTGCGCCAGGAATTTAAGACTGATTTAAAAACTTCTCTAAAATAGATCAGTTTATAAAATGGCAGTCTTAGTATAAAAATAAAAAGACAACAAAGACAATAAAAAACAACTCTCCAACTAAAAACAAATAAAATTGAGTCAAGTTAGATGTGTAAAATATTGTCAATAGTTAAAAAGCAATAAAAACAATGCTAAAAAACCAGTTGTCATGTCCAGACGCAGTTTTTATAAATACTTGCGCCTGGAACATAAACTGCTTTAAAAACTTACTAAAAACTAGATAAGTTTAAAAAAGTCAGTTTTAATTAAAAATCGAATTACTCGATCTATCGACACGGCGTTGTCTCCCAACGCCTCTGGCAAACTTCCGGGAATCTGCAGGGTGTTACGCAGTTGCCTGTGAACGGCACACTCGACAAGGAGATGTTTGATCGAGAGAGGTTGATCACAGGAGTTGCACATCGGTGGCTCTTCTCGCTTCAGGATGAAGACGTGAGTGAGCGGGCTATGACCGATGCGCAACCTTGTTGTTACAACCTCCTCGCGTCGAGTGTGTCGGGCAGAAAATTGCCAGGGGTCGATAGTTGCCTTGATGGGCTTCAGTTTGTTGACTAACACAGTGTCCCATGATGATTGCCAGCACTTCTTTGTTTCGGCCCTGAAGGCGGCTTTAAGATCACTCACAGGGACAGCTGTGTAGTCAACATCGGCTTTTGTCGTGGCGTCCTTAGCTGCTCTGTCGGCCATCTCATTGCCAGCAATTCCTGCATGGCCTGGAAGCCAACAGAGCAACACTTCTATGCCGACCAAGCATAGTGCGCCAAGTTTATCCTGGATGGTTTGCACAAGATGGTCCGTGGGGAATGCCTGACATAGTGCTTGGAGGGAGCTCAGAGAGTCGGAACAGACTAGAAATTGTTTGCGATTGGCACGCTTGATATGTTCAAGGGCCTTGAGAATCGCAAACAACTCTGCTGTATAGACACTACAGAGAGGACTGAGCTTAAAGCACACGCTTGTGTTGTCGATGACAAATGCACACCCCACAGACTCATTGTCCTTTGATCCGTCAGTGTAGATCCTGCAGTGTTGAGGGTACTGGTCGCAAATGCTGAAGAACAGCTGTCGGAACACGGCCGGGCTCGTCTGGGCCTTGGCGTGCTGAGCGAGTTGCATCAGGCACACAGGCTGGGATGTTGTCCAGGGAGCCACACGACCGATTCCGACAGGAAGGACAGGTGGTAGGTCCATTCCAAATGCGGCCAGGAGCTCTTTTGCTCTGATGCCAACAGGTCTGGTTGCTTTTTGCCTGGTGTTGTAAAGAACAACGTTTGGCGGAGCGAACACAGACCTGTATGCCGGGTGTTTTGGCATGCCACGTAGCTTGGCTACGTAGCTGGCAAGGAGGTAGTCACGCCTGATCTTAAGCGGAGCCTCCCCGGCCTCACAATGCAGGCTGACGATAGGACTTGTGCGAAACGCGCCAGTACACAACCTGATACCAGCGTTGTGCACTGGATCCAGGATGCCGATATACGATTTCCTCGCCGATGCATAAACAGTGCAGCCAAAGTCTAATTTGGATCTTATGAGAGAGCGGTAGAGGCGGAGCATGGACGTTCTGTCGGCTCCCCAGGAGTTACCGCTCAAGATCTTCGGGATGTTCATTGCCTTCAAGCACTTGTCTTTGAGTTGACGGAGATGTGGTAACCAGGTGAGCTTCTCGTCAAATACCATTCCGAGGAAGCGGGTTGACTGTGAGAAAGGCAACACCTGGTTTGCCAACGTCAAGACGGGATGAGGATGAAATAGACGATGGCGACTGAAATGCATGCATGTTGTTTTCGACGAGGAGAATCTGAAGCCATGTCGATCCGCCCAACTCTCCAATCGGTTGATCGTTAGCTGGAGCTGCCGCTGAGCCGAGTTCAGGTTCCCTGTTTGGTGGAAGATCGCCAAATCATCAACGTAGAGCGATGCACGAACCGGAGTTCGGATGCACGTCGTGATGGAGTTGATGGCGATCGCAAACAGGGTTACACTGAGGACACAGCCCTGCGGCACTCCGTTCTCTTGATCGAAAGCCGACGAGAGAGTGTTTCCGACACGAACGTGGAAAGATCTATCAGCCATGAAGTTCTGCACAAAGTGGGGCAAGTGGCCACGAATACCCCACTTGTGGATGGTCTGTAAAATGCCGTACTTCCACGTCGTGTCGTACGCCTTCTCGAGGTCGAAAAACACCGCGATCAGGTGTTTCCTTGTGAGGAAACTGTCCTGGATCAATCCTTCAAGCTGGGTCAAGTTATCTGTGACGGAGCGGTTTCGCCTGAAACCAGACTGCTCCGCACAGAGTAGGCCGTTCTTCTCCAAATGCCACATGAGCCTAGCGTTGATCATACGCTCCAAGATCTTGCATAGGCAGCTTGTAAGGGCAATTGGGCGGTAGCTAGCAGCATCAGTCTTGTCTTTGCCCGGCTTCAGGATGGGGATGACAATCGCCACCCTCCAACGAGCTGGGAAACTGTCCTCGAGCCAGACTCTGTTCAACATCCGAAGCATGTATGATCGAGAGCTTTTACTCAGATGTTTGATCATCTGGTAATGGATCATATCGATGCCAGGTGAAGTGTCGTTGGCGGCTCTTAGCGCGGAGTCCAGCTCCCAGTCGCTGAAGGGCAGGTTGTAAGTTTCCTGGTTCTTACTTCGGAAGACAAGACCTTGCTGCTCGGCTACCTGCTTGACCCGCTTGAAGGATGCGGTGTAATTCTCTGAGCTGGAGACTTTCGAGAACTGAGAACCAAGAGTGTCGGCGATGGCCGGGCCCGTGGACTGCAACAGCCCGTCACGCATCAGTCCGGATATGGGACGGAAAGTTGATCTGCCAGACAACTTCCGAACCTTGTCCCATACCCTGGACGACGGCGTGCGGGCCGTGATGGTCGACACATAGGCCCGCCACGACACTCTCTTGGCCTCAGTGATTGTTCTCCGAGCCTTAGCTCTTGATCTCTTGAAGGCGATCAGGTTTTCTTGGGTCGGATGCGACATGAAGAAGGAGAGGGCCCTCCGCCTCTCCCTGATGGCAAACTTGCATTCACAAGTGAACCACGGGACGGGGAGACGGTAGGGTTTTTCAGACGACCGTGGAATGGATTTCTCGGCTGCATGAATTACCACCTCCGTGAAGCTGTCCACGTGAGAATCGATATCCTCGGGGACAGCCTCATCGAAAGTGGCAAGATCACTGAAAAGTGACCAGTCAGCCCGTCTTAGAATCCACTTTGGGTGTCTGGGTGGTAGAGAAGGGATCCTCGACGATTTAATGAAGATAGGGAAGTGGTCACTTCCACATAAATCGTCGTGCACAGACCATTCAGTGTCAAGAGCGAGGGACGGTGAACAGAGAGTCAGGTCAATCGCAGAGAGTGATCCTGTTGATGCAGTCAAGTGGGTGTTACTGCCGTTATTCAACAGGACCACATTGCGAAGCCTGATAGTGTCTTCCACCAGTGTACCTTTCTGATTGGTGCTGAGACTACCCCACAGGGGGTTGTGGGCGTTGAAATCACCAACCAATAGAAAGGGTAGAGGTAACTGGTCCATGAGATGGTCGATGGATTGCTGGGTAACGACACTATCAGGGGGGAGGTAGATGTTGCAGATGTGTAGGGGGCTGGGAAGGAAAACCTTCACAGCCACGGCCTGGAGGGTGGTGGTCAGCACAACAGTCTCCGAGTGGATACTGTTGTGGACGGCCGTTGCAACTCCCCCCTGAGCTCTCTGTCCACCTGTGAAGTCAAAACGATAGAAGTCATAGCCCTTCAGGAGTGGCTTGTCTGATGGCTTCAGGAGGGTTTCCTGGAAGCAACAGACAAGGGGGCTTTTAGATGACACTAGTTGTCTGACTTCGGGTGCTCTTGTGATGAATCCTCTCAGATTCCACTGAATGATGTCTGGCATTGTGTTGTATTTAGGATTTTCCCTTCTCTTTCACCTTCTCCTTCTCCTTTCCCTTCACCGTCTGCCAGGTGTTCGGCGACGTGTCGGTAGGGTCTACCTCCATTCCATCCTTCCTGGTAGACAGGGAGGTGGACGTGGAGCTACCGGTGGTGTTGGGAAGGAAGGTAATTATTTCCCTCGCCTTCCTCGAGGTGCTGGCCTCAGTCTGCCTTCCCTTGGAAGCGTGCAGCTGGAGCGTACGGCTCTCATGGAGTTCAGCTATCTGTAGCTTAAGCGATTCAATCTCTTTGTTCTTTGCTTCTAAATCTCTCTTCATGGCCTCGATCTCTTGCCTGTGGCGTTCCTCCATCTCCTCGTGGCGTTTAGCCTGCTCGGCGGAGAGTTGCAGCTGTTTTTCCACCATGGCCTGCAAACGAGCCGTCTCCGCCGAGACAGCCGCGCCCGAGTCCACGGCTTTGGCAAATGATTTTTGACCGAGGCCATTCTGAGTGTTGAAGCGTTTTCGTGCTTCGAACAAAGAGATATTGTCGATCGTCTTGATTTCCATGATTTTCCGCTCCAACTTCCACTGTGGGCAGTCACGGGACCACACAGGGTGGGCTGCCGAGCAGTTAGCACAGTGGAAGCTGTTGCTGCACGCGTCAGTCTCGTGGTCCTCCTTGGCGCACTTCCCACAGATGGGCTTCCGCTTACAATCGAAGCTGGAATGGCCAAACATCTGACAGGTGAAGCATCGCAGAGGATTTGGAATGTGCGGTCGCACAGGCAGACGCAGGTAGCCGGCAAAGATACACTCTGGTAGTTTTGGTGTGCCGAAGGTGAGGATGAGTAATGGTGTTGGCTTCAAGGCACCGGTCTTCTTACTCATTACTCGATAAACGTCAGTGACGCCTTGGCTAGCAAGTTCTTTTTTGATCTCGTCGACCGAAATGTCCTGCAGATCAAAACTGAAAATAACACCCTTCGAGGTGTTAAGGGATCTGTGTGCAGTCACTGATATCGGCATTGTGTCGAATGATGTTGCCGATTGCAATTTCAGTGACTGCTCACCGTTTGTAACCTCTACCAGGAGTGATCCATCACGGAGACATTTGGAGCTCTTTACTTCTCCAGCGAGAAGCAACAACCCGCGCTTTTGCGCAAAAGGAGAAACGGTACGAAACGATTTCCCACTATCCAATTTTAGAATGAGGAAGAGTGGTTCCACAGTCCTGGGAGCCACTACATCCTTTAATAAAATCTCCTCCTCTAACAGAGGACGAAGGCGCTTTTTACGATTAAGGGGGGGAGTTTTTATTTGGGTATCCATGTGTATGGAAATTTATTCGTCCCCCGGAGCCCTGCCCACCACGGAGCCCAACCAGGGGGACGTCCCACTGGGACGCCGGGGTTGTCCGGGGGATATAGTCAGGAGGCACCGGCAGTCGCGAGTGACCGCAACTGGTGGGGCCCAGCAACACCCATCACGCCACCGGTGCCCCCCTCCTCATCCACGCGTGAAGCATTAACGCCCCAGGCGAGCCGATTGGCTGGGGGTGGATTAGCCCCCAGCCTCCTGTTTTGGGCGAAGCAGAAACTAAAGGGGTGTGTTGGGACAATTGTCTTTAATAACTAGACAATTGCCCCTCAACCCCCAAGAAAATCTTTTCCGCCCGTACAGGTCACTGCGCACGGCAAACACGCAGGTAAGCGTTTAGACCTGCACAAGGGGTCGGCCGGAAGTGAAGACAGGAGAGTGTAGGATAGAGAAGAGACAGCAATAAGGTAAGGCTCGAGAACTCCCTGTGCAGGTCACCAGTCACCAGACATCGCTGGAGCTCACAACGACCGACAGTCAACCGAATCTAAACCGTGTTTGTAGCAGAGTCATCAATGGGGGGAACCCCGCCGCTGTCGCAGAAGACAGACGGTGGGTTCGGGAGGTGGCCAAAGAAATGAAGTAAGAAGGAAGATGAAGAAAAGATGGTGAAATGAAAGGTGGGGAGAGAAAGAGCGCCAGATCCTCCCTCGACCAAAGTCCGGGTCCCGCGACAACGACGGGGTGGGCTAGTCTTGGTCTGGACCCTCACCGACAGCCTGTCCGGCATAGGAGACCTTGCCGGGAGTAACACCTCCCGCCGGCATGGCCTGTCAGATCATCGGGCCGCGCAAACCCCTTCACCACGTTAAGGTGCTAGCCTCGAAGGGGCCAAGAGTGTTGCCACCTATTGATGGGGTATCCGCTGTACAATTCGAGCCGGGCATTTGTATCACTTTTTGTTGGCGGCGATCAGTGGGTGCCTCTTGCTGCAGAGGAGGAGCCCGTTGATGGCGCAAACAAAAAGTTGGTGGACTTATACCCGACTCGACCACTCGATATGGAACACCTATCTCTTCTTGACTTAGCCTCTCGTCACTATTGGAAGGGCCGCTGGGTATGTCGCAAGACTCCAGCTGTTGTGCGGGTCTTTCCCAAACTACATCTAGGTCTTGACATAGACAGCAACAACGCATTCTATCACCAGCAAGTTCTGCTGAAGGTGCCTTGGACCAGCGAGGCTGACCTGAATCCGAATGACCAGCCTTGGCAGAAGGTTTTTCTTGACGCCGGGCTGGTCGTTCAGGACGAGCTGGTGGGAGAAGGCGAGCCTGACGAGGAGGACGATGAGGACTGGGAAGAGCCAGAGATAGAGCACGCTCAAGACGAGTGGATGGTTGCAGCCGGCATGGGGCCCAATGACAATGCTGTGCAATGCGAGATCGGAATGAGGGAATTTGACACCGCGTTTCCCGGGACAGGATCATTCCACGACTATCCCAGCATAGAGTCGGTCTCAGGATTTTTATCGGATATCAAAAAACTTCCCCTGGATGTTGACGCCGAAGTTCCATCTTCACTGGCGTATAGTGCTGAGCAACAACAGGTTCTTGACCTGCTGAAACAGCAGATAGACTCGGTGAAGTCTGGCTCGCACTATACGTCAGTTCGGCGGCTGATCGTTCAGGGAACCGCTGGCACCGGCAAGAGCACCGTGATAAAGGCGATGACAGCGTTAATGCGTGAAGAGCTGGGAGATGGCAGCTTCCTGTTGTTGGCACCGACAGGGGTAGCTGCCTTCCAGATAAATGGTTCCACCATCCATTCGGCTCTTCACCTTGGCACAAACGTCTCAAAATTCCGTGATCTCACCGGGAGAAGCGAGAGGGAGTTTCAAATTAAAATGCAGTCGGTGTCCTTTCTGCTCATTGATGAATACTCGATGATAGGTGTCTCGCTGCTTGCAATGGTCGATAAGCGGACCCGTCAAGCAAAGCCCGGCAGGGCTGTCCACCCGTTTGGGAATATGTTTGTCTATCTGTTCGGTGATATTCGGCAACTTCCACCTGTTTGCGATCGGCCGCTTTTCACCGACAGAACCTGCAACTATGGATTGACCAACGATGGCATGATGGCTTACAAGTCGTTTAGCCACTGCCACACACTCTCCATAGTGCAGCGACAAGCCGGCGACAGCCCTGACCAGGTTCGGTTTAGAGATCTCCTGGGCAGGTTGAGCAATGGCTGCTCCACCCAGGAAGACTGGGACTTGCTCTCCACTCGGTTCCAACACTCGCTAAGTGTTGAAGAGCAGTCTCAGTTTACCAGCTCTCTCTTAATCGCCCCCACCAAAGAGATTGTTAATAAACATAACATGGACCATCTTAGCAACCTCGGGTTTCCCGTGGCAAAGATCTGTGCCTTGCACAACTGCAGCAAGGCAGCGCAAGGCACTGAGGATGCAGCCCAAGGTTTGCAGACAATCATTTACCTATCAAGGGGCAGCCGTGTGATGCTACGGTCCAACTTGTGGACATTGCACGGCCTGGTGAATGGAGCAACGGGAACTGTTTTAGATATTATTTATGCACCGCATACGAAGCCACCAACCGACCAACCGTTGTGTGTGCTGGTCAAATTTGACAGTTATACCGGCCCCTCATTTCACCACCCCCAGGTATTCCCTATCTGCCCAATGGCACGGGCATGGACCGAGAAAGAGACGAAGTGCACCAGAGTGCAGTTCCCCCTCCAACTCGCGTGGGCAGTAACAACACACAAGTGCCAGGGCATGACACTGGACTCTGCCGTGATTAGTCTTGGGACTAAGGAGTTTGCCTCCGGCATGAGTTTCGTTGGTCTGTCCAGAGTGAGAGCGTTGAACAACATCATGATCAACCCAGCATTTCCCTTCGAGAGAATTGGCAAACTCCACCTCTCGAAGAGCTTACAACAACGGAAGCTGGAGGAGGCTAGGCACGCCACAATGTCACTGTGAGCATGTGTTTAGCCTCTCATCGAACAGCACTCGAAAAATACCTGACTTGACACCCGATTATGACCGTGGTATGGTGTAGGGCCTCTAGGGGAAACATCCACGTTAAAAAATGGTAACAACGCGTCAACGTCGATACCTCATTCTAGAAAAAAATATGATAAGGTGATGTGGAAATTCGACATAACTCGGAAACATTATAGCAATATTTTTGTTTACAATATATAGCGACTGCATTTTGTCGTAAGACAATGTCAATCAAGCAATGATAAAAGCAACCAATCAATGAATATAAAATACGGTCGAGATATTTTTGGCATTCCTCGCCAAAAATGTCATAATTTTAAAATCTTCAACTAATTTTCAACTATAACATTGAAAATTAAAACAACGCAGGTGGAGCTAGGATTTGATTTCGTTGGATAAACACTAAAAATCCAAAATAGAAGAGTCGTGTTTAAGAGAACCTACAGAATAATATTCAATTGCAAGAATTTTACACGGTTGCCATGTAATATTTCTGCTAAGTTTATTCATCCAATGATTATTAGAATCGAAAAATATATATTCCAAAATTTTTATCAGCCCCGGGATGAATATCTACTGTACATGCAAACCTGCAGTAAGGTTCTCATCAACATCAAGCACTATAGTGTTTTAATTGAAAATTATTTACGAATAAAATAGGCGAAAAAAAAATATTTAAAAACGTAAAAACCGATTTAAAAGCAAACTCTTCGTTTAATATGCTTCAAATTCTAATGATGTGGAATTTCTATGATTTCCCAAGTCTTTTATGAATTTCGTCAAGATCCGTTACACCAAAACTATTTTAGTTGTAAGAAAACTGTAAAAACGCTAAAAAAGCGTGATATAATGGCCGTTTGCAAAGTAAGTGCTAAGCATGAAACAATGAAACTTATACACAGTAGTCATGTTATAAGATATAACATTTCTGGAAAGTTTTATCAAAAGATATCAAATAGTTTGGTCTCTAGAGTGAAAAATATGATTGAAAAAAACTGAAAATTATCGTAAAAACTAATTACTGAGAAAAATTGCTAAGGAAATAAGCTGAAAATAGTGCAGGGTCTAAGTTGAGAGAAAAAGAAGATCATTTGAAAATTTCATCAAAATCCGTTAAGTCGTTTGGCCTGTAGAGCGCGAACAAACAGACAGAAAAACAAAAAAAAAAAAAAACAAACAAAAACACATAATGGATTTTTTTCAGCAGTAAGTGTAATTGAAGATTCGCTTCACTCGCTTCGCTCGTTACGCTCATCAATAACACAATGGATCAAATTAATTTCAAGATTATCTTGCGCATTAGTTTTTTTGTGATTCAAAAGCCCAACTCGGGCTGCGCTCTGTTCGAATACAAAATTCAAAGAGAGAGAGAGAGAGAGAGAGAGAGAGAGAGATTTACCAATTATGAACCTAATATCACGTGAAATCTGTATGTTCGATGATCAAAATAATGCAGAGTCAGCATAAATTTGTTTCTCGAAGGTTAATATTCTCGAATGTTATCGAAGGATGTTCACCTATCAAACTCACGGCGATATACCATCATACATCCCTGTGATCATGAAAGCTGTGGAGTGAACAAGTCTCAACTTGCAAACATCTTCGAATTGATCTGTTTAGGGCCGGTATTACGATCTCTGAACTTCCTCCCAGAAGTTCACTAAACAGTTGTTCAGTGAACAAGTAGTTCACTGAACTAAATTTCCGTTGCGTATTACGATTTGAAAACAACCGCCGAACACCAATCCTTTGAACTAGAGACAAATCTGGCAACAAGGCTGGATGTTTTGGCAGTTGTTCTTTTAAAAATGGCTACTCCAAGGAAGTTTGTTCGTGCCGCGAATTTTACAAACGAGGATGAACACTCAATTTTGGACGCGGTGGAAAAACATAAAGAGGTAATAGAGAATAAGAAAAGCGACTCTCTTACCTGGAAGGCAAAGGTATGATTGGCAACCTTTATACATGATTTTATCAATGATTGAAAATAGCATGGGACATAATCTGCTGTAGTAGTAGGAATTTAATTTAATTGGTAATTACATATAAATGGGGCTTGTTAATTTTTTGCCAGGATAGAGTATGGCTAATCGTGGCAGACGAGTTTAATTCGACATCGAAACACCCAAGAACAGCTAAGGAATTAAAATTAAAGTACTTGTGCCTGAAGAAGGCAGCCAAAAAGGAGGCCAGTAAGCAATTACAGCGGCTTCGTGGCACGGGCGGCGGGCCATATGTGCCACCAACGAATACTCATATTCTAGAACGTGTCGTCAAGCTCGTCCCGCTTGCTGCCACGGGCATGCCATCGGTCACCGACAGCGATTTCTTCGTGGCGCATAACAACCGTAAGTTGTTGGAAAATTTATTTGATTTTGAAATAGGTAAGAGGTGATTAGTATATTTGACCGTTTGGACCAGGGTCCATTCATGGGTTATTATCTCTTATTTTAGCTGAACATGAAAATAGTGAGGTTGACGAGCCCGATACCTTCTCGAAAGGCAATGTGTCGGACAGCAACGATGAGGTAAGATCACAACCGATCGCTGAAGGCTGCCTTGTACTTTCCAAGTCAGGTGCTTTTATGAATAGCTTAATGCCCTTCTGGTCGAGCGTATGAAACGTTATGATCAAACAAACTGTCGAATTGCTTATTGCAACAAATTTTAAGTTATCATTCTCATCTACCCCCAATTGCATGACCCAATAAGTGACCAAATACTATTATTAACTTTCCAGTTCGAGGACATCGAGATGCTTTTGCCCGTGCTGGAGGGGCCAGGATGCAGCGGGATGCAGCCAGCTGCAGTGTTCGCAGAAGGGCATGATGTGTCGGATGGTATGCAACATTTTCTCTGCACATTATATATTGACAACTTGCATCAATTGCTCTAATAACTTGTAGGTAATTATTGTTAAAAATGTAGATTTTTCTTCATTGATCCGGTACTAAATATATATATATATACCTATATATATAATATTAGGTACTAAATATGTACCATTTTAAATTTAAAATAATATATTTACATTATTACCTACTTGCAAAGTAGGTATACGTACTAGTAGGTATACATACTAGTAGGTATAATAATTTTGTGCTATTATTTTCAATATTAAGAAGATTATAAGCAATGGAAGAGACGGAGCAGTAATATAGTATTCTTCAATGTTAATTCACACAGTTTTTACATATTATTTAGATGCTCTGCAAACTGATTGGGGCCAATACTCCCCAGCTATGCTTCGCCAACCAAAGAACCCTGCGCTGAGGGTATTTTCTAAACCTGCCTCATTGAGCAACAAAAGTCCAAATACATCCTACTCCGAGCTGCAGAAAGCTACGGATGTCCTTTTGCAGAGCAAAGGTACGTTGCTAATGATACGTTGTTTCCAAAAGCTAGGCTGCATCAGAATGACATACTTGCCTTTTTTACTTGTCAGCAGGCTTCCCCCTCTCATTTTAATCCAAAAAAGTAAGAGTAGTAGGACAAAAAATCACAAAAAGTAGGACAAAAGTAGGACCAATTATAACCGATTTGTAGGAATATACTGAATATACTGTTAAAGAATTGTGATTTGTGCAATCCAAAAGTAAATTGCACTCAAAAAATGAGAAATTAACATTTATGGGTGTTTTCTCGTGCATCTCTCCTTTAAATCCTACCTAATTTATACCGGCCAATACCAAAAAATTAACTACTAAACCCATGCCTTCTATCCAACATGATAAACCTATCCTACGATCCTGACGAGAGACACCCTGTGACATCTCCGCAGGTTCGACAAGCAACACCAGCCGACGCAGGCCGAAGCTCTATCAAAGGGAGACGGTTGCCTCGGCCAGCACGGCCAAGTACTCGGCACTGGCTGTTGCCAAAACAGAGCTGGCCAATATGCAAAAAGACATACTGGTGCAAGAGCACAAGGCAAGAGAAACGCGACTGGCCGAAGAGCACGAGGTCTCCATGGGCATTAGGAAAGCCGAACTTAAACTTAAAAATATCCAAATAAAAAATGAAGAAGCCGCTCTTAAAATAAAACTTTTAAAATTACAATCACTTCAAGGACACCAGTTTGCAGATCAAAGCGAGAGTGAATAAAAATGCAGTTAAAATAATCCATCAAATTGTTTGTGAATTTATTTTTGTTTTAGTTAAGTTTCAGATGTCGAGTTTTAGTATTATTTTAGCTGTGCACATCAGATTTGCTAGTTCCCAGATTTGATATAACCCAAATGTGTTTATGGTGAGCAGTTTTCTGTGCGATTTTGCTTCACCAAACCATAGGCTCCACGAATAGCTCGAGCCCAGCAAGCAACGGCAACAGTTCTAGTTCTGAAGTTGGCGGAAGTACTCAACCAGTCCCCGCTGAATCCCTCGGAGTCCACCGCCAATAGCCTCCACTCGAGGGATCTGGCCAGCCTCGATGTCCGGAGCAGGGAGTTCAGGATCATTAGGTGGTTCAGGCTCGTTCATATCAATCGCCAGGTTGTGCAGAACGGCGCAAGCGACAATAACGTTTTGCACATTGTCGAGGGCGAGCCTCATGCCGATGGAAAGCACGGGAAAGCGACGTTTCCACAGGCCGTACTGGCGTTCGACGGTCCCCCGCGTTCTAATTTGTGCCTCGTTGTAAAGATGTTCCTCCGGTAGCTGAGGGTTTCTAAGTGGCGTCACCAAGTAAGGCTGAACTGTATAGCCCGAGTCCCCCAGGATCAGACCGTCGCCAAACTCTCCCCTCTCAAGGCGAGCTTGAATGGCCGAGTTGTTGAAGATGGTCTGATCATGGGAAGACCCGGGCCATCGTGCAACGACGTCCATGATGTGCATAACATCGTCGCAGATGGTCTGTACGTTCAAAGAGAACCAGCCTTTTCGGTTTCTGAATGTCTCGCCAATGTTTCCACCTAAAGATTGCAGTTATCACGAGTTACCTATTAGGTACCTACTTGACTTTCGAATTAAAATATGTCTTGGAAACGGGGATAAGATCAAGTATTACCGACCTGGCGACTGTATCTTAATGTGCGTACAGTCTATAGCACCTAAAACACGAGGAAAACGGTGCTTGCGGTAGAAGCCAAGCTGAATTCTGTTTATTTCCTCCTCGGTCTCGGGGAACCGAACATGAGCTGGCCGGAGACTTGCGATGGCTAGGCCTACGCGCTTCACAATTCTACTGGCAGTGCTCTTATGCACACCAGCAACATCTCCAGCCGTCACAAGCATGCATCCGGTCGCATAAAATCGCAGTGCCAAGAGGAGTTGGTTTATTGGCGACACAGAGAAGTTTCTAAAGAAATGAGACATATTGGGGAGCGGGTTAGGTTATGTGTGGATTAGGTTGAGGATTGAGATAGGTGCAGGAATGGTCATATCACAAGCACCGCATTGCTCCTGCATGTACAAGGTATTAATTTGGAGAATTCTTGCAGTTGATAAGGAGATGGAAAAGGAAACAAACCTATCGGTCGCCGTTTCCAGATTGGGTTCGACCAGCTCTAGAAGGTGCAACACCGTCGGTTTGGTGAGGCGAAAGCGCACAAAAAACTGGTCATCATTCCACACATTCAAATTATCGATTCTAGGTCTCACATCTTTAACACGTCTGCCTCGAGCAGCCAGATTCATGAAAAACTCATCTTCCGAATCAGAACTGTCATGATCAAAGTCCGCCATCTTTAAAAACAGCTTGCATTCTTGGCGGCTAGTTCAATGAACAACGCTGTTGTTCACCACTCAAACCACTGAACTTCAAAAGCAGTGAACTTCTACATTTCTATCTGGTGAACAAGGAAGTTCAGAGGTCGTAATCCGCAAAACAACGTAGTTCGTAGAACTATTTAGTTCCTTTCCTAGTTCAGTGGAAGTTCAGAGATCGTAATACCGGCCCTTAATTGTAGTTCAATAACTTCTGTTCTCACGTTCGACCCCCTCGAGGACTATCACCTCACCGTGGTGAGGGGGTGAAACTGGTCCAGTTATCCGGGAACCCTTGACAGGCTCCCGGTGAGGACCAGGCTAAGAATAGTCCCGCCCCGTCGCTGTCGCGGGACGCGGACCTTGGCCGAGGGAGGACCTGTGCCATCTTTTTCTCTCCTATCTTCCTTTCAACACCTTCTCTTCCTCTATCTTCTTGCTTCATTCCAATTGCCACCTTCCGATGCCTTCGTCTGTCTTCTGCGACAGCGGCGTGGCTTCCTCCCTTATGACGAATTTGCTATATGTTCGGATATTTCTTATGGCCCACGGAACACTCATCAGTCGGTGTGAGAGCCGACAGCTGGTGACTGGGGTGTGCCCAGGGAGCTCTCGTGTTGTTCGGCTGCACTAGCCGGGCGGGGGTGCCGGCGAGACAAGGTCGGTGCCTTCCGCCCGGGGAAAAGGTCGATTGCGCCGGGGGCGCCCGGACTTAAAATTAGCACTTTCCTACCCAATCCTGATCATAAAGGAAATCATTAACCAATAATGGAAATCCATGCCAATTTATCAATGGGACCCGATGAGACCCGATGAGACCCATTTAGTTTGGTGGAGAAGTGAATGCATTTGCTTGGACCTCATCGGATCTCATCGGGACTCATCGGATCTCACCGAAACTCTGGGAAAAATTCAGTTTTCCGATGAGATCCGAGCAGTATAAACTCCCTAAGACTCATCGGGTATGCCGATGAGTCCCGATGTGTTTTTTCTGTAAGGGTATTGAACAAACTGAGGAAGTATTTCTTGGTAAACAGAGAAATAAAATATCCATTCATTTTTTAACTGATAATATGCATTAATTATACATTTTTACTCATATTTTTGAAATAAATACCCTTTCAAATTTTCGTAATTATTACCAAATATACGGGCATTTCTCCACTAGGAATAGATGAAAGCTAGAAATCATCTTCATAAATTAAAGCATACCTACCTATTGAAAGTGGACATCTGTCAAGGTTGTCTTAAGCCTAGGTTTAGAAGCTTCTATGTGCCAAATTAGTTTGTAGCAAATCCCTGTTTATGGTAGATTCAACTGGTTATATAATTGAAATTCATATTTACTCAAAATTGTTTTGGAATTTATTCACAACTAAGCAATCGAATGCTTTGTATTTTGCTTCTTTAGTCCCAGATTGCTCGACAACAATGTTGACCACCAACTCAAATAGCTATAATCTTGGATCGAATCTATCTGCTCTTACCATCCTTGTATTAAATCTTAACAAAATAGGCAATGAACATGAGGTCATGAGGATTTGAAAGACATGTAACATTGATTCAGGTAGCACAAAATTTGACAACGGTTTGCTTCCTAAATCCTTTATTCATCAAATCTAGTACATTGAGTAATGCACTCAAGTGCATTTATTATGGTTGATATAGATTCCTACTTGAATTTTATTGCCCCTGAAGGCGGTCTGGGATTACATCTCTGAATCGGACGACATTCCCTCATCGCTGTCAGTGCTACTAGTACTTTCTGATTCAGAGCTCCTTTCGCTTGACGCTGCCGGAACGTTTGTTGCAGGGAATACTCTTTCCTGAAATCAAAACATCACATTTGTCATCTTTCAATTAAATGATTTTAATCTTTAATTGAGATTGCATGATGATGTTAATTTGCCACTTTCTACCATATTCTCTGTCCTGAAAACTTCAGACAAAATGGAAAGTAAAATCAAATACAGATTTGAACCACCCTGACACACTATTCCATAAATCCGAAAACATCTGCTTTGGTTTTGGACAAAATGTGTCGGTTTGTTTTCGTTTTATTTAAAAAAATCATAGCTACAAGATGAGCAAAATTTAACAACGATATTTTGAACTATTTTGTAAAATAATGGTAAAATACCATTGGCATGTCTGGTCAGCCTATGGCCCATGCTTTCCAAGTCATTGAATTGGAATGAGAAACAGACAAGTACAATATGCACTTGGTTGACAAAAACTGTCGACCTGATAAACCTAATACTATGTAGAAGTATGTCTATAGATAGATGATCATAGTAAAGAAACAATCTTAAAGACATAATATGCTAGCTTATATTATTCACGTTGTGAAAAACAACAAAGGAAAATGGTGGATAAAATTGGGTTTAAAAACTTGCCTTGAAGAAATGGTCAATTATGATAACCATCATAAATCCTTCGACGATTTCAGGTGTCTCCATCATCAAGGCCGGATCAACGGAAAGAAACTCCAACGCGTATATTTTGGCAAATATGTTAGTCGCCATTATCTCTATATTTTGCGGCGTCTGTCCACTCTGGAACTGGATAGCAACAAGAATGCTCTAGAAGCTGTTACGAGCGCTGTGCCGTGTGGGTGCCAGGTGCCGTTCTCTGATTGGTGCAGGCAACGGCAGGGTCCTGCGGCCATGCGCACTGCGTTACAATGATAGCATCGGGTCCCTTTCCCGCCGGAACGAACCTGCTGATTTTACATGTTTTTCCTTACACAAGTCACTCAATTATTTTTATAAAAATATTTCATGATTTTTAAGAAACAAATTTATTTTATAGAGCAGAGCTAGCGAAGATAGGCAATTGAGACGGTGAACCTGCCTCCCCATTTGATTTTCAAGTCATTAAAACGTGTTTGCGCCACGCCATCTCCTGTGAAAACGCACAAACAAAAACGCATCCAGTGCTTGCTATGTGGCTAATGTCACTTATTAATTCCTTATTTTTAATTACCGGTTGTTTTTTTCCTCCATCGCTATCTATACATATGAATAATAGTTCACATCTTTCTATTTTATTCGAAATATTGTTGTGATTGATGAGTGTAACGAGCGAAGCGAGAGAAGCGAAATTTTCAATGACACTTACACTTACAAAGTGACATTCACAAATTAAGTCGTCCCTGCTATGACATTGGTTGGTACCATCATAGACCATAAGGTTATGTCTATGGTACCATGGTAGCGAACCCGAGTTGGTATAGCAAACCACTGATGACAGATTCTGACAGTCCAAACAGTTAATGATAAAATTGACTTATAACATCCCTTGATTCACAGATACCGTTAATACGATATATTTTTATGTTGCATGCTTATTTTTGGTTGTGTTGTGATTTTTTGTTGCTACTAAACACCGGGCAAATCTTCGGCAATCATGGACGGGAGGGAGGACAAGAAACGCTTCGTGGAGCGTGGCTCCCACAAAGGCAAGAGTATCGGTGTGTTCATCAGCGGTGGAGATTCGCAAGGTAACTCGTTAATGCAGGGAAACAAAGTAGTATCTCAGGGTGGTTCTGTTAAATAATGTCCATTAGATAAAATGCTAGGTACATAACTTTACAATGCACATAGTTTAAGATACTAAAGCAGCTGTGGTCGAAAGATTCAATAGGACAATTAAACAAAAAACTTGGAAGTACTTTACTTATTCCTCATCTAACTGTTACATTGATGTGCTCCCAGATTTATTGCACAGTTATAATAATTCAATTCATTCTACAATAAAATTTTCCCCAGCTGACGTGAATATCAATAACATGTTGCAAGTATGGCGAAATCTTTATAATCGAATACCAGTTATTAAAAATGGAAAAATAAATTTTGCATTGGTGACCATGTTCGAATTTCTAGAGAGAAAGGTCAATTTGAGAAAGGATTTGAAAAGAACTATTCTGATGAGATATTCATAATTTCCGAAGCTCTCCCTAGACGTCATTTAACAGTTTACAGAATAGAGGATATGTGTCATCAACCAATCGAGGGAACGTTTTATGAAGCTGAGTCGAAACGAGTGCAAATTCAAAAATCTACTGTGTACAAAATAGATAAAACCCTCGATCAGAAAAAAAACGGACGCAGTACCAAACTAGTCAAGTGGCTCGGTTATCCATCCTTTCAAAATTCGTGGGTTGATAAGAAAGATATTATTCATTTATTATGAATCGAAGCGATGAATTCTTTTTAACTCTACCGAGCAATAGTTCCGAGAAATATTATTCGGCAAATAGCCCAAATAGATTTGTGACTCAATTACCACATCGCATTGAGTTACGTGACGATTGGGAAGTGTCATTATTTTCGATAACTATCCCTACACTATAGGCAACGTTTCACCAGCTGATAACAAAGTGACCTACAGTTTAAAGCCCACTGAAAAAGAAGAAAGCGTAATAACCAAGACTCATGGAATTAAACCCGGCTATTATGATAACGCGTCAGCTATCCACCTTGCTATTAATAAAATTCTCGCGAACACTACTCCTGGGGATATCAGCATTTTACTTACAGATTCAAAATCATTTACAAATATAGACGTTGTAAACGATAAAAACATTTCAATCTGTGGTGTTATCTGATAATCTTTCCATGCAACTAGGATTTGACCCTGGTATGAATATTATTTCTGTATAAAAATCACCTCGCAAATGTAGTTTGAATGTAAGTTTACCGAAGGAGTTGTATATTTATTGTGATATTTTTGAATTTCATGAAGTAGGCGATGTATTTGCTAACCTCGCTCGAGTAATTAACTTTGATACGTAACGTTCTATTATAAAGAAAAGTATGGCGGGGTAAACTCACTGTCATTCAATCCACCAATGTACTTTCCGGTTTCAAAGCGTGAGTTTTCATCGATTACTGTAGTTATAAGAGATGTTTTTGGCAATCCAATCACATTCGGTGCAGAGGTTCTCACGGTTGTACTTCATTTTCGTCGTCGTCGTCATCATCGCGAGTAGATGCAAAAATGTGTCATCGCAACAACAGCTACAATGATCGCTACATCAATTATTTTGATAATCAATGTGGATCCGGAATGAACATATATCATGGAGCTAAATTTCAACGTGGATATGGATTGGCATCATTTTTGAAAAGTATGTGGCGTCTAGCTGTACCAATATTCAAAAGTGGTGCAAGATCTCTTGCTCAAGAAGGATTAACATCTGGCTTCAATTTTGCAAATGATTTGATGGAGAGAAAAAACGCACGACAATCTTTTGAAAATAGATTGAAGGAGGCTGGTTCAACCTTGAAGCGGAAAGCTGAAGATTAACTAACACGAATGCAAGGTGCTGGACTTAAACGTGTAAAACAACAGAGAACACTTCAGTTGGTGACGAGCGATCGAGAGAGAAAGGTTGTTTAAAAGAAGAGGAAATCTCCTAGTTCTAAACCGAAGAAAATTTTCAAAAAACCGAAGCTATCGAGGAAACTTCGAGATATTTTCGAAAAAGAAGATGTCTGTGATACACAGCAATTCAATGGAGGCTATGAAATCCGAGCTCGACCTCTTTGCGACACCACTGACACAAGCAGCCATCGAGTATGGTTATACGGTCGCTTACAAACCAGTGGCGTCTTTGGAAAAAAGCTCTCAATTTGAGTTCGTGGTTGGTGGCAGTGGAGAAGAGTTGATCGATTTGGCACACACCGAATTGCATCTACATGCTAAGGTCACTAAAAGTGATGGCACTAATCTTTCAACAGGCGATGATAAATCTAATGTAACAGCTCCTGTGAACAACTGGATCCACTCGCTTTTCTCGCAAGTTGAAGTTACATTGAATGGAAAACAAATATCATCGCCTTCCAACACCTATGGTATAAGAGCATACATCGAATCTCTGCTCAACTACGGCCGATCTGCAAAGACATCTCATTTAACGTCAGGGTTATGGTTTAAAGACACTACAGGAAAATTCAACGATTTCAAAGATAATGCTGGACTTTTGAAACGAGCTTCATTTATCAAAGGAAGTAAAACTGTTGATTTAATGTCCAATATTCACCATGAATTATTCGGCTCTGATAAACTTCTTATCAACGGTGTGGAAATGCGGTTAAAATTTCATCTGAATAAAGATGCATTCCATTTGATGTCGGAAGATACTGGAGACCGATCATGTAACTTTGGTGATTTCAAAACCATTCGTTTTCGGCCGAGATATCGAATGATTTCAAATCACATCGATTTCAGCGATCACGTAAAAAAAATAACAAGTGATATGTCAGAAAAGAGGTGATATGAAAACGAATGCCAAGAAGCACTCGTTTTCGAAATCGAACGTGATATCGAGTTTCAAAATGGCCGAACAAGTTGTACGGTTTCGTGTGGCTGAGAATATTATTGAATGTTTGTTAGATGTAAATGAGCGTATCGAAAAAATCTTCAAATGCGACTTAAGGTGGATCCGTACAGAAATTTATTGTTTTTGTTTTGGTAAAATTTTACTCAGATGTGGTCTATGCCGGAAAGAAGTACTCAAAAAAATATTTTTTAAAATATTTTACTGGAAATTTTCCGGAAAATGTGAACATTTGTTTGGTAAACATGCCACCACTCCTTCCCTCAATTAGGTCTAAATATTGGTGATATCATTCTCGACTATTTTTTTTTTCGATCAAGACACTTGCAGCTTGCCAATAAAGGAAGATGAAAGTTTAGAACTGCATACTTTTTCAGTAACAAATTTTGAAACAAAGCAAAAAAATTGGCAAATTTACGTCATATTTTAACCATTGACAAAATTTAGAGAATGTCAGCGCGAATTGAATTAAGTGTCTTATTATAATCCCTGAAGTTTGGACATTCCATAAATATTAATTTCATTTCGATCGGACGACTGATACTCCCCCCTAGCGGAACAAGAGACAGATCAGCAAGCGTAATTTTCCATACTAATTTTTTAATTTTCCGGAAAATTTCCAGCAAAATATTTTTATAAATATTTTTTTTAATATTTCCTTCCGGCATATGACCACATATGAGTAAAATTTTACCAAAACAAAAACAATAGAAAAACTGTACGGAAAAAGTACGGATCCACGGATCCGCGAATGTTAAAGGATGTTTATGACCCTTTCACCGTAAGTGTCAATCATTTCGTTGGCCTGTATCGCATCCCTAAAGTGGCGGCCCATGGGCTCATTGACTCGCCGACTCGGCATCTCCGCCAAATCCAGCGAAATACTGCGATTCCCATTTGGATGCGGGTGAGTGTACCAATTTGAATGACAAAAAAATAGTATACGCATGATCATTTACAGTTTACACTATCTCCTTTTACTACGTGATTTTTTATTTATACAATAATTTTGACAGTAGCCTAACCTTACTTTTAACCAACCATCATCACACAACACACTGGCCCATGATCTCCCTTTTTCAGGTTATAACTACAATCAATTACCCCAAGTCTCTTGGAAGAGATAGACTTGCCTGCCAAAGAGTTGGCATTTGTGGGTGGATTGTGCTGGGTCCTAGCAGCATGCAGCCGACGTCCATGCCGATGGCCATGCGACACGAGCACGCGTTGTGCGATACTTTTTCGCTACCTACCTAGCCAAATCCTCACCAAATCCTTGTAATAATTTACCTCTTAACAAATCCTTGTTCCTCAACTGGTGCTGACGCTGTCATTATTTGTATGACGTGCCCACGAATAAAAATCAAGATTGAATGACAAATCATTCATGAATAAAAATCATTCAATGGTCCATATGATAAGGTAGAGAAATTATAAATCTTATATTTATTAAAGCTTTTTTAGCAAGCACATACATTTTTCAGCAAGGATCCCAAATCAGGTAACTGGTAAGTACATTCACAAATTTCGATGGTTCTCTAGCCGCTCTCTCCCCACAAGCCCCACAAACTTGTTAATCATATCTTTTTGTATGACTCTTCCATGCAGTCCCATAAACTCATTTCTTGCAAAGGCTGAGTGATTCCTCGTATACTCCACCAAGATATGTCTCTGCTTTTCAGTTATGTGCGATTTTCTTGAGTCGGAAAGAAGAAAACAAACACATTGGTAAAGGTTATTGCCAAATGGTAAGACGAATGTACTTTTATATTTGTGAATTATGAAGCCGCTATGCATATTATTTTTATGCCAGTATGTGTTGCCTACTTAAAAAAATAAATATATGAATATTTATCATTTAAAATAAGTCATAAAATAATATCATTAAATCCTGCGTCCAAATCCTGAGTAAATTCATATTCATATGAAGGCCGTATCTAGGTTTCAGCTGCCCTTAAGTTTTTAAATATTCCTTAAAATATTTAAGCATTTTCATTTCTTTCTATAGAAATTGATGATCTTTTCAATTTTAGAAGCAAATTAAATTACATTTTTAGCTGTGATTACGTAAAAAAATACAACCTAGCATGTAACTTGTAAGTAGAAATAATGGGTTCGAAATTTTTTCGAAATCATTTCAGTGAAAATGCAGTTTTGTTCCAACCATTCTCAGGCGGCTATTTTACCTCAAACGCGTAGATTTGCTCCAAAATTAACATTAGAACCAATTTTTCCTTGGGGCTGCGCCCCAAACCCCCAATTTCCCCCCTTTTGCCTAAGTTATCTTGCTAGGTTCTGACCCCCCCCCCTCGTGATCACATTTTAATTCGCATTCAAATGTGTGGTATACAAAAATATTAACACTGGAGGGGTTGCTAGGCAGGAAAAATGCGCGTCCGAACCGGGATACGAACCCGGGACCTTCCGCTTGCCGGGCGGTTGCTCTACCAACGGAGCTATCCGGCTGCACAAGATTCGTTCAATTTTTTTTTGTACCGCTTTCCAAAGGGAGAATTCCTGTCCCGAAACCGAAAAATACCTAGTTACGCCAACGAAATTTAACGCCAAATTTGACACGGATCATTCCCCCCCCCCCTCCCCCTCCTCGGTTCACCAATTGAGTGCTATCCTGGAATAAGGGTACATTAACCATTTGGTAAATGTTGACAAGGGCCAAATAATTTTTTTTCCCGTATTTTTTCAATTTTAAGCACAGATATTAGAAAAAAGGCAACGTTCACTAAACACATCTGCAATGAAATGGAAAATATATCAAACCTTAGTAAGGGTTTAGGAAGTCTTAAATTGGAGGAAATGAAAAAAGCATGCGAAATTTTCGAAAAAGGGTGCATATACATTTGGAATTTTTTTTTATTGGTACAAAATGAAAAATAAAGTGCAAACTAGGTACATCGAATACATGAAGGCAATTGGAATTTTCTTTCGATAGCTGGTTTACATCTCATCTTCTTCTTCCTCTTCGTCATCTGGAATAGGGCCAGCGGAGGGCACCACCTAGGTAGGATATGCACCCTTTTTTCACGTACCTCACTATTTTAAGAGGCCTTTTCGAGACAAGTACTCTTTTCCGGCGTTCCTTTTCTCTTGGACTGCATTGTCTTTCCACTGATTAATATGAGTAATGCGTTTTTTACCTTTATTTAACTGTTTAACAAGGCCTGGTGACACAGTCTTGTGCTGCCATCTTGGATGGATATGATTTACCAAAGAGCAAGCCGGTGTCCTTGACTTTTTCGATTTACCACACAGGTATCTTGGAAATAATAAAATCGCAGGATCTAAGGCATCAACACAGTCAAAGGTTAGTGACACACGTTAAGCTTGTATTTGTTACTTTTTTATTTATTTCACAGACAGTTTTAAAGTCATCTTATTATGCAGCAAACATGTTACCAGAAGGGATTGATTACAATTTGATCACAAAAATGCACATACATTTTTATTAATAACCGTTGTTACCGGTGGATGTCAGTATTGCGCACAAACCAGGGAGACCTTGTAATGTGTCGCAGAGCTACGTTTTGAACAGTCTGCAGTAATTTAATCTTTTTTGCTGCAGAGGCGCCCCAGATCGAGCAGGCATACGTCATAATGGGAAGGATAAGTGTTTTGTACTATGTCAGTCCATTTCTGATGCTTAAGAATGATCGATAATGATTCGAGAATGATCGATGATTGATAAGTGGTCGCAGAAGACCCATCCTTATCCTTGCTTTAGATTTTATATTTTCTACGTGGGCTTTCCAAGTGAGTCTTTTGTCCATTGTCAGTCCTAGGTATTTGGCTTCCTGCTGCCATGGTATGTTTTCGTCTAATAGGGTAAGTGGCTCGGTTCTTGTCACCTCTGTCAGTTTTCGCTTGGAGAATAGCACGGCGTTGGACGTGGTGACATTGACCTTGATGCGCCAACGCTCGTACCAGAGCTCTAGGTCGTCTAGTGCCTGTTGCAGGCGCCTGCTGGCAAGGTAGCCTCTCATTGATTGAGAAATGAGAGCCGTGTCATCCGCATAGAGCGCAACGTCCACGTGCGGTATTCGAGGCATATCGTTTATATATATGTTAAAAAGGGTAGGACCCAGTAGCGATCCTTGTGGAACTCCTGCACTGATAGGGCGGACTGTGGACATTGAAGGGCCATGGCTAACCTGGAAGGTCCTGTCATTTAGATATGATTCTAATATTTTATTAGATAAGGGGGAAAGTTGAGCTTCATTAGCTTGCTGATGAGGCCTTTGTGCCAAACCTTGTCAAATGCTTGAGCTATGTCTAGAAAGACAACACCTGTCTGTTTTTTTTCATTGAAACCTTTTGTGATGATCTCTGTTAGCCGCAGTAATTGTTGATCAGTGGAGTGTTTTTGTCTAAGGCCGAACTGTTAATTACTCAACAGATTGTTAACATCTATGAAGTTTTGCAGCCGTGTGAGGATAAGCCTTTCAAACAGTTTTGAGATTCCTGTAAGGAGGCTAATAGGCCGGTAATTTTGTGAAAATGCTGGGTCTTTTCCCGGTTTTTGGAAGAGAATAATCTTAGAGTGTTTCATCCCCTGTGGGAAGTATCTCTGCGTCATCATAGAGTTAAATAAGTTGGTCAGAACAAGAACGGCTTTCGTTGGTAGGTTCTTAAACACAATGTTTGGAATATTGTTAGGTCCTGGAGCCTTCTTGTTTTTCAGCCTGTCAATAGCAGTTTGGACCTCCCCCTGGGAGATCCTGTCGGTTTCTTCTCCCAGCAAATCTACTCTTTCGTCGAGGGTACGCGTAAAGCGCCTTGTCTCCTCGATATGGTCCATATCACTCGGGTCATTATTTGGCATGAAGGCAGATTCCAGTGTGTCAGCGAATGCTTCGACCTTTTCCTGTGTGCTGTACGACATCCCTCGCTGTCCATGAAGAGGCGGCACTTTGCTTGGGATGCGTAACAGGCACTTTGTAATCCGCCACAGAGACTGGTCTTTAACGTTAAGCGAGGCTAGTTATTCAGCCCATTTGTCGTTCTGGAACTCCTGAATCATGACTTGCACTTCAGTACACATTTTATTTAGTCTGGTCTTAGTGACTGGGTCTCTATTCCTCTGCCAAGCTTTCCTGACCTTGTTTTTTCCTCTGATTGCCTCTAGGATGTAGGGTGGGAGAGATTTTTTGTTGTTGTTGGGGCCTTGGTCCTGAATCTCTTGTGGAGTGCTCTAGAGCTTCGATTATCAGCTTCTTAAAGGTATTGACTTGGGCATCGATCTGTTCCTTGGAGAGATTGGACCTGAAGTCCGCCTCATCTAACCTTGGATCAAAGTAAGCGGCAAAGGCTTCCCAGTCAGTGTGATTTGTGTTGATTTTGTGAGAAGTCAGTTCTTCCACGAGCTCATTACCATTATCAATGATCACTGGATTGTGGTCGGAGGTTAATTCTTGCAAAACTTTGAGGTGTATTGCACAGCTGATGTTCTGGGCCAGGATTATGTCTAAAACATCGGGCCTATGTCCAGCATCAGAATAGTGGGTAGGGGAGTCAGGGCCTATGACTAGGTAATCTGCCCCGCTGGCATGGCGAAAGAGAGCCTTTCTGCTGGCATTTGATATTCTGGAATTCCAGGCGGGATGCTTGATTCCCTCCAAGAAGATTTGGAATGGTGCCAGAAAATAGAGAGTCAAGATCAGCGGTATTAAGAGGGGTGGTAGGACTTTTGTACGCCGAGATTAAACGTAGTGGGCCAGTGTAGGGATGGCCAAAAAGAATCGATCTTCTGATATATCGATTCTTTCCATACGATATATCGATCTTTTGAATCGATTCTGCAGGTTCCGATATATCTTATGAATCGATTTTTCTTTCACGATCTTTTACAAATATCGCTTGTTTTATTAGTTATTTTTTCTAAATTTATATCTATGCTGTTTTTCTCGAAAGCAGTATTATTAGAGATTAACCTACCCCCCGGACACTATACAGAGTACAGAACCGTCGCAGAAGTGACCTTTGAAGGCGGCAAAACTTCAAAACCGGATTCGGGCGTCGTCGGTCGTCTTCGCCCGTCTCGGCCGCCATTCTGATTTCGGCCGGAACGCGGCACGCGGCACGCAGACGCCAGGCGGCACTTACGAGTTACGACGCTAGGGCTAGGCTAGTATTTCCACCCCAAGTTAGCAGTTTGCATTGCAATTTGCAGTTTGTTTGTTTATACGATCGTGTTATTTTGAGGTGGCGTTACGTCGAATTAAACCTTCCTCCTGCTTGAGGTAGGTAAGTAAGTTCTTTGAAAATATTCTATTTTGTGAGGAGATGATTACAAGTTTTTAGCAAATACTTCTTTCATTCAATAGCAACTAAACGCCGTGTGATGACACCACCGAGGAGTGGGTTGGTAAAATTTTTTACAAAAATTTCCTCCACGTCATCGAAGTGCAAACTCTGCAACCGGGATGTAAAAACCAGTGGCAACACCACTAGTTTAAAAAACCACATGCTCCGGAACCACAAGGAGATAGCATTGACTGCTTCAACGACCATCACCACGACCACAACTTCTGCCGAGGAAGAAGAGCGCATCGACGACCCCGATGAGGTCGAAGTCGAAGATCTTTTGATGTTGGAGTCCGAGTCCGAGTCCGAATCCTAGCACTTCGAGGGGATCGTCGACTCATCAGCACATGCCAGAACCAGGGTAAACAGGAACTGAAAATAGTTTAGATCTGAAATAAGATTATAATAAATAAAGCAGGAGCTGTCAGAACTAAATTGAATATCTAAAAAGTATTCCATTGCATTTTTTTCTTATCCTTCTGAAGGTGTCTACATTTTGTAGTTAAATTGGTCTGTTGGTCAATTATTGGTCTGTTTATACAGGGTCTGTTTACAACCAATACCAGCTTCTTTGAAAGGAGTGGTAGAAGGCCTTGCCCTGCGAGTGCAGACCCTGTTGTGGTGCACGGTGTGGGTGTGGATAACTCTCCTTCAACGTCAAGCACTTCCAGCGTCACCACAAGACGCGCAGTGCAAGTTTCCATTGAAGATGCCATGGAGAACATCAACACCTTCAGAGGTAGTAATTTGTCATTTCCTAGCAATATTAATTAACTTTTAGTTAACGTACGCATTTCCATCCACTTGTCATTACATTGTCATCATGAAGCGTTATTTCAACAAAAGTATCTTTCGTGGGTATCAATTTCGGCCACAATTTACAACAATGGAATTGAAAATTCGGAAAGTGCATAATAATTCTAAATCATAAGTCACACATTGGAAAATTGTTCAGTCTTTCCTTGGCAACAATGGGCTTCAATCCACAACAATAAGGGGTACCATAGTCATCTTTGCATATCATATGGCGAATTTGACTGGCATGCACCAGTGCACACCGAATGCAGAGAGAGAGAGAGAGAGAGAGACGGAGAGAATATTCAGCATCATGATAAATGAAGCATGAGCATGAAGCAATTGTTGCTTTTTTCTCTCTAAGTCGCACCCGGTGCGCACCATAAATTGCACTTTGAAAAGTTGTACAGTCTCTTGCAAATTTAATTTTTAGGATAAAATATGAAATATATTTCAAATAATACGTGGGCGGACGGCGTACCCCCTGAAAAAAAGAGTGTGCGAACCCGTACCCCCACGTACCTTTACAAATTAACCACTGCTTGTGTAAATATAACCTAGCCCTATTTAATATTTAAGTACTTTTGTATTAGCTGGGTACCTATAGCGTCTATGCCTATAGTTACAAAAAGGTGACTCGTGTTCATCAATTTAAATAGTGATCACTGGTCATAAACTCGCCGCTTGGTTAGTTCCGTATAGTTAAATGTATTTTTCCGTTTGAAACTTTTTACATTTCTGTTTGTAGACGGAGGAACCAAGCACAGCCAGTTAACTCAGGCTCTGGTGTACATGGCAGCGAGGGATTACCAGCCTCTTTCCTTCGTGGAAAACTCTGGGTTTAGAAAATTAATGAAAATCGCCGTACCACTATACCAAGTCCCAAGCAGGCAAACTCTGACCCGGCTCGTGGACAGCAAGTACAGTGTATTGGCAAGTGTTGCCAAATGTCAATTGTCCACCACTTCCAGCATCACACTGACTTGCGATGCCTGGACTGAGACTTGCACGACTGAAAGCTTCTTGGGGCTGACGTGCCACTTTTTAGACCCTAATTTGAAGTTATGTTCAGGAACGTTAGGTGTTTACCCTCTTTCACAAAGCCACACTTCTGCTTACATTTGCCAAATTTTAGAGAAAGCCGAGGTGGATTGGGGCATTGCTCGCACGTCAGTAGTGAGTGTGGTGACAGACAATGGCGCTAACATTGTCAAAGCTGTAACTGATCTTTACGGAAAGAACAGACATCTTCCGTGCTTTGCACACACTCTTGCGCTAGTGCCCGTTAAAGCAATTGAGCAAACACTAGACTTGCCAGAGCGCGTTCGGAGTGTAAAGTCAATCGTGACATATTTTAAACAATGTGTAAGCGCTGCTGATGATCTGCGAAAAGAGCAGGTAAAACAAGGCAGAACGGAAGGCAACTGTCTCAAACTTAAGCAGGAGGTTTCGACCCGCTGGAACTCCTGTTTCCTTATGCTGGAAAGATTTGTCGAGCTAAGTAGGATCGTCGGGGCAATATCCCTCAATCCGAAGCATTCCAGGTGCCCGCCGATGCTAACCAATGGTCAACTTACTGAGAAAACGGAGATTTTAAAATTGCTGAAACCTTTGGAAATCGTCACGAGAGAAATGTCGGGAGACCAATACGTAACAAGTAGCAAGGTCATCCCACTTGTGGCGTACCTCATGGCGAAGGTAAGTGCATGCGCACCTGAAACTGAGATTGCACAGGGCTTAAAAGTCGAGATTTTATTGGAACTCCATAAGCGATTCTCAAGTGTCCAGCACAATCACATGCTGGCTGTGTCCACGCTGCTAGATCCACGATTTAAAAAATTGCATTTTTCGAATCCCTTGTCAACTTCGAAAATTATCGCGAATGTTGCCAAACTGGTTAAGGACGAGATAGCCCGTGGTGCAATTGCTCCAATTAATGTGAACATTGGTGTACCAGCCTCGGAAACAGATGAGGATGATTTGTGGGGCTTCCACAAGGCGATAGCATCCAATGTCTCCAACAATGGAGACGAAGCTGGTGGAATACCAATAGAGCTTAGGCAGTACCTAAATCAGCCTGTTTCAGACATAAATGAAGACCCACTCCACTGCTGGTCCAGTCTGAAGATCGTTTACCCCAATGTGTTCCAAGTGGCTATTAAATATCTTGGCATAGTAGCAACATCTGTCCCTTCGGAGAGGTTATTCTCTAAGGCAGGCAATATAAAAACCAATAATAGGAATCGGCTGACAGAAAAAAGGCTGTCGAAAATGCTTTTCCTCAACTCACTGAGTGACTCTGCCTGGAGTTACGAATAGTGCACCTAACTAGATGTGCGACTATATTGTGCCTGCGTTGAGCAGTCAGCTGTAAATGCCTTTCTCGTGCACTTAGGTAAATTAGGTATTTGAAGCAATGTTGTTCAAACACATTTGCTAACTTGTCAAACATATTTTATTTGAATGTAATATGATTGTGTGCCATTTGTAGTTGTATGCAGTATTTTATTGCAGCATTCTGTCACGAGTTGTTTCATTTATGGTAGCTGTTGCAACAGTTTATTAGTTACTTTTGTCCACGATTTTGTTTCCAATTATATTTGTTCTATGTTCGTTATTTTACGAAATAATTTCTTCTATGTGCTCAAAATGAGTGCCCTGTTTGCAACTTCCGAGTATGCAGTTGATTATTGTAATTTGTACTGAATTGTATTGTCAATAAATTGAGTTGTAAGACAAAAAGATATATTGTGGGTATATTGTAGCATTTTCAAACTTTTCTGTTGACTGTGATACGTCACTTATTATTAATAAATTGTCATAAGTAGACTAGAAGATTTTTTATATTTAGCATTTTCACACTAAAAGTATCATTTTCCAGGATTTTCGTATTTAATAAAATTTTAAGAGAGAAACTAAGAAACTGTAAGAAACTAAAGAAGACCATGTTTTCTCAGGCATACTAGCTTCAAGTTTTATCTGTTGTTATGAATGCAAGCGGTACCTCGGTTTTAACCAAATACGACTCGGAAATACTTAAATCTCACTTCTGGGTCTTCAAAACAACCACACTGAAACGATTTTTAAAAAGATCGATCTTGCGATGTATCGATTCAGAGCACCTAAAAAGATCGATTAATCGTATCGATTCTCAAGGCATTAAATATTGATTCTATAGAATCGGACACCACAAAATCGAATCGTATCGGAAGATCGATTCTAAGCACGATTTTGGCCATCCCTAGGCCGGTGTGCGTATCCACGACAACCGCAGTTGCCTCTAGGGTCGCTAGAGTGGGCAGTGGTGCCTCGAGCGGCGCACAAGAATTGTGTCGAGCAGCTGCTGGACGCTGCTTTATATCCGCATCGAGGGGCAGTCCGCGAGGACCGTTCACGCCTCGGTGCTGTGCCGTATCACGTCGGCCCGTGATTGGTCGAGACCAATCGCTCCCTGGTGCACAACACAACACAGCACAACACATCGGAAAGAAGTCGGGCAGAGGAGTCTGCGTACTCTGCTGCGGCCTCCATTTTGATCAACATTGAAAACCTTAAACAAAAGACATCAGAGGAGACAACAGCAACAATAATAAGCATTTTAACCGAGTGGACTGGTGCAATGAATCGCATTGCGACGTCATCTGAAGAATGCACTTCAGTTGCTAAACAAACTGCTCTTGCTGCCACTGAAACTATTAAGGCTGCACAAATAGCTGCCGAATCAGCAAGATAAGCAGCTGAATCTGCAAAAATAGCTGCTGAAGCTGCATTAGCAACATCAGCTGCAGCTGAGAGGAGGGCCGATGCCCCTGAGCGGAGGTTCGAAGTAGCCGTGGCCAAAACTGAAGAATTAGAGAAGCAGCTGCGAGAAAAGATAGATTCAGATCAGATTAATTAGAATACAAAATTAAATTAGAATAGATGGATTGATTAATTAAAATAAAATAAGAGAAGATCACTAGAAAAAATATATAAAAAAATTAATTAAAAATGCAAAACGTGTTGTTTGGGTGTTTTCTTAACGAATCCATGCCCGCCACAGCCTCCCAACGAGTGCGTTTCTAATAGCACGTGCTGGACCCAAAACGTCCCCGAGCAAATCAGCCGGAGGGAGGATATCTGCAGAATCTACCGCATGTTCTTCGGCTAGCTCAGTAGTTCCGGGTTCGGAATCCGCAGCTCCAATGCAATGTTGTTTAGGGTGGCAACTGTGTTAATGATGCTGCCTGCAGTCTGAGGGCTGTAGTGGAGGGCTCGGTGTCGAAGGAGGCAGCGGAAGCGGGCCTTCATAAGTCCGAAGCAGCGCTCCACGCAGCACCGCGCCTTGCACTGGACCTCCGAGTAGTGCGCCTCTGGAGTGCCGAGGACGGTGTTGAGTATGGGCAGCATTAGCCAGGGCTCACTTGCATAGCCAGAATCACCTTGAAAGTCAATATGACAATCATCAAGCATCAAGTCAAATTCTGCGATATGAGAATTCTGTTAGAATGAATCGATGACTTACCAAGTAAATATTCATTCCTCCCGTTTGCCTGGTAGCGCCGCACAAGTTCCCCCTTTACTGCGCAATGTCGCCAGATTTGTGCATCCCCAGTGCGGCCAGGGTAGGTTGCATCAATGGCCAATATTCGCATATCGTAATCACAAATCTATTGAGAACAAACCAAAACAGTTGACAATATTAAATTAAAATATGTGTACAAGTGTGAATAACTCTTTAGACAGTTGACGGTTAAACTAAATGTTGCTACAGATTATTTAAAACTTCAACTGCAATTAGCACTTACAGCCTGCACATTTACAGAAGCATTGCTTCCTATTGATATAGACTTCTTCGTGAAAATGCGGCCGAAGGATTGCAATATGCGTGCAATCAATTGCGCCGATGACACCTGGGAAACCAGTTGCTTCAAAGAACCTGTAAAGCCAACATATTATTATTTTATGACACAGTTTCTTAGAAACCCTACATACCTTGAGGCTGTAATTTGCAGGCAGTGACAACCTACTTTTTATTACTATCCCATCCTAATTAAGGGTTCTGTAGATTTTTTAACATGGTATCTCGAAGAATACCCATTTGTTAACATTAAAAAATATGATTGTAATGTTAGGTGCACTTTGATTTTACTGTACTGTTCAATGTTGACATGAGTTTTTTTTTTGTCACTTCATTTAGTAGTCACTTAGTAAATATATCTGATTAAATTATTTAATTGCATTTGTTGAGAAAAAATTGATTTTAAATTAATCAGGAATTGGGACTAAGAATACCTAGTAATTGTGCATATATACTAAGTAAATAAATGTGGGTACCAACCTCTGCTTGATGGAATTCCTCTCTTGTTGATTCTGAGGGAATTTGATTTTTCTCGGTGCCTGACGAGCAGTGATAGCAGCACAGACCTCATGAATTCTGCGACTGGTTGAGGTCTGGCTAATACCTAGGCTTAAACCGTTGCCCACCGCTGCCTGGTACGATCCAGTGGCAAAAAAACGGAGAGCGGCTAGCACCTGCCATGCAGAAAGATGTTTAAAATCGCGTCAAATCTTTGCAGTACCTACCTATAGGTTAGTAGGTACCAACAAACCTTGGTCTCGACACTAATAGCACTTCGCCTCTGTGTTCTAGGCATATCATCTCTTATGTCCTCTATGAGGGTGCGGACAGCAGGTTGAGGCAAGCGATAGAGTTTAACAAATGCGGTTTGCGTTAGGTCGTCAAACGGTGGACTCTCCGATACCCCACTCTCCGATGGCCCATGTACCCTTTTTGCAGCCGTTTTACCTGTGCCGGGAAGGCCCGGTTACACAACACCACACTCCTCAATACGACGACCAAAATGCCTCCTACCTCAGTACGTCAAAATCGGCCACCTCACACTTTTTGCAGACGATACTTCACACTTAATAACACACCAAGAAGAGGAAATGGCAACACAACTTGCCAATAAGGCAGTTAGACAAATCAGTGACTGGTGTGAGATAAATAATCTACAAATTAATAAGGCAAAGACGATGATGATGAGCTTCCAGCCACATCACAGGAGATCAGACCATAGTAAATTAGTTTTTTTTAGAGAGGGGAGTATTGTGGAGGCAAATGAAGTGAAATTCTTGGGGTTGACAGTCGACAAAAAATTAAATTGGAATAGCCATATTTTGCTTCTAGCAAAGCAGGTAGCGCCATACTGCTATCTGATAAAAAGACTGATGAAAATTAACAGCCTAGAAACGGTCATCCAAGCGTATTATTCTTTCATCCATGCTAGGCTCCAGTATGGTATCGAGCTGTGGGGACGCTCAGGTCAGATTAACAGGGTTTTTAAATTGCAAAAAAGAGCAATTAGGCACATTGGAAAAGCAAGCCATAATCCGGTAATGGTTATATATTTTAAAGATTCCTGTCGGTACATATTCAAAACGTTTCGAATAATGCCATTGCCATGCTTGTACATCTACCGGGTCATTCTGTACGTTGTAAACAATAACTATATTCTATCCCGTGTAAATAATCACGGTAGAGTCACAAGGAACAGTGCTGCGCCGGTAACAAGAAAGCACTGCACAACAATATTCACAAAAGGACCATACACAGCGGTATTATTTTATATAATGCACTACCTGCGGCCCTACAGGATAAGAAGGATAACAATTTTAAATTAGAACTAAAAGAATTTCTTCTAAACAAATGTTTTTATAATATAACTGAACTGTTGGACAAGCACAAAACATGTTAAAGTTAGGAGGTCTAAGAATTTATGTTTTATTTTAATACTTGTGTAACTATTCATACTAGGCATAACTGACATATGTGTAAAATTGTCATGTATTTACATACTAATGTATGAATTAGTGTACAAATCTTATAACATTGACGGTCGCAAAAACTGAACAAGTTCCATGTTGACAATAAACAATTTATTATTATTATTATTATTATTAAATATTATTATTATTATTATTACGCGGTTAATTCAAATGCTATAAGCGAGCAGGGCAACCAATCCATTTATTTAATATAATACTTATGTTATAGGGAACAACGTACCTGAATAAGAATTAGAAAAACTCATTACAACATTACTAATACCATAAATGTACATTTCTACAAATATAATTGACTAGAACAATGAAAAGAACTTCCAAAATATTCTGATTGCGAGTTGCTATCTATAATCTATCTATTATAAATATAATCTTTATCTATAATAATCTATAATGGTTAAAACTTATAACACACATTTGATTTCTTGTTTCGCTGTCTTTATCGCTCCCGGTATAAACTGAGAAATTCGGGGCTTCCTTGGACATTTATTTTCAACGAGTTGCAAGCTCGTGAATAAGTGAATTATTTGACGGTATACCGATTAATTATTTGCTTTCAACATCGTTCTGGGGTCATCCTTTTTGGACATTCCTCTAATTTGCCGTCAAAGGAGGCATTCCCCACTATAGTGAAAATACCCATAGCTATAATCTCAATTGATCGGTAAAATTGGAAGCCATTTGACTCTCAAAACGTAACAATTGTTATTGAAATTTGAAATTACCTCAGAGAAGAAATATAATGTACAAAATTCATTCCCCAAACATGCAAGGAAAACTCAATCGAAGCTCCTTGCAGCTTACTGCAAAATTATCTTTGCCTGTGACCGCATTTTACTACAATCCCAAATATTGTATACAATAGAGTTTCTCGCAAATAAATGGAACACGCCGATTTACGTATCACCAGGAATCTTTAAGGGATATAGTTGATCATTTATCCTTAGCCCATAATTTTAAATGATATGAAGTATGTCTTATGGAAATCAGTAAAGGCAACAGCTAAAAATCAGGACCGTTGATAGCATTTTAATTTTTTACTTCAAAAACAAAAAAATATTGGATCTCTCCCAAAATTGCAAGAATATACCAATTCACATTTAATACCAAAGAATAGACAAACTCTAGGTTATTATTGAGCTCAGCTATTCGATGCCGGTTATGCTGAGCGATGCAGCAAACGCTCACAGAATTAAACGTGACAAAATACTTTATATCGAGCAGTTACGAACAGCGGACCCCATCAGGAAACTTTCTGAAGAGTTCCTGTGAATTTTAGTTCAGTGCATGTGATGTTCAGTAACTACTAGATTGGGCTTATTCGTGACCGATATCCTTAATAATACATATGCAATTTATTGGTTGCCCTGCTAGTTTTAGCATTTGAATTCAGCACGTAGCAGGCAGTTTGGTCGTCGTAGAGAGTAAAGTGGTGTTGTGTAACCGGGCCCTGCCGACGCAGGTACATCGGCTGAAAAAAGGGTAGGTGGGCCATCGGAGAGTGGGGTATCGGAGACGGCTCCCGTCAAACAATCTCACATGTACTTCTTAAATTTCGCCGCCGCAACCTCATTCGTTGGCGAAGTTCATGGTGTTGTTCACCAGCGATACGGAGTGCATCTAAATGAAGCCATCCTACCATCTAAAAAAAAATTGTAGTTTACAGTATTATTAATTTAATTTTAATATAACTTAATTTTCAATTTAATTTTCAATTACTTCGATCGTTAATTACCTTCGATATTATTAACAGTTACGTTTAGTCTCGTCTTGTCTATATCCAATAACCTCTCAAATTTGACAATCTTAGCCAACTCAAATACTACTTGCAAACGTAATAAGTTCAAATAGTATACCTATAATATGTATTTCATTTCATCACACTAAGAACATATAACATCACGCAAGCGTAATTATAAATTGTAATAGTTAATTTAAAACAGTGATCCGTCGATGAAAAGCTACTAAAATCAGTATATTTAGTCGAATATGTCCAGGTGTCAGATGTTCAATCGCACAAATTCACTGAGTCTTTAACCTCACTTTGTTTATTTACGCGGTAATAGAGGACCGGAATTGAATTTCGTATACGGAATTCGATTCCGCGAAATTGGGAAGCAAAAATAGTTAGTGAATGCCGATTTTAGAGTGCGGAATCTGATTCCGCGAAATTCGCCCAATCCCGCGGGATTGGGAAGAGACAAAAGTTAGTGAATAGGGCCCCAGAGGTAATTGTAACAATGCTTGAATCTTTGAATCTCTAGGTAGAAATTCAAGTTGCAGTGAATTCGGCAAAAGAATCAAGACGTGTGTGGATTTATTCGCTTCCAAGAATCCTTTACTTTCGCTTACATGCCAAAATTATGAATCAAATTTGATGAACTTTGGAAGATCAAAATCTGGGCTGGTAAACACTTTTTCGTATACACTATATACATGGTATACAAAGAAATACGCCTATCCAACAACGCGTCCACAGGTAGCGTTCGGCGAAGCCCTAGTATTTGCAAATTGAAGAATCTTTTCTATTTGACTAGGTTGATGCCTCATTGATGCCTACGGCACAGCATGTTTTAGCTTTTACCAGAAAAATAAGATATTGTGTAGTTTTGAAGCAAATAGATTGATTTTTTTTTTGTTTTTAATCGATATTAAGTCGATTTTATTTTTTCCACTCTTTAAATTAATAAATAATTTTCATTCCACATTGATTAAAATTGACGCTCATCCAGACCCGGAATGCAATAAGCGTTCCTGTAGCCCTATATTACCTATTATAATTAAGGATCCCATCCATAGGCCTTGGGTTAACGAACGAGACGTATAGAGAAGTCAAGGCCGGATACCTGTAGTGAAAATCAGGCAAACGCAAACTAACGCTTATAACTTGCTAATTTACATCCGACAGAAGGAGGTGAACAATGCAAGATTCGACGAAGTGGTTGGTGGTGATTCGATGAGCGATGACGAGAGAATATTTCTCTCAAAGCTCAATACGGCCCGCAATGAGGTGGCGCTGACAACGAGTGGAGGGAAAGGAGCAAGGCATATGAATAAGCTCGCATGGAGCAACGCTCTGAAGGAAACTGCAGATAAGAAATTGGACAGCATCACAGAGGGTAAATAAACCGAGACTGAGATTGAGAGAGAGAAACAGAGAAACAGTGTGAGTGAGAGAGAGAGAGAGACTTATTTGACATGTTTTTGCAGATGGCTATGATAACGCTGGGCCTTGGAAACTGCTAATACATTGAACGCGCATTTTAACGGATCGGTAAACGAGCTCATTGGAGGAAGTGCACATACATTTGTAGCAACTGCCACGAAAGCAAAAGAGACCAATCAAATCATTTTCCTAGCCCCGATTACGCCTTAAGAGTTTTACCAAAAAATTGACAAAATTCCTAAAAAGAAAGCAGCGGGGATTGACAACATCCCATGCTTCCTACTAAAATATATAGCAACGTACCTAATTCTACCAATGAGTAACATTATCAACGAATCATTGCTAACGGGTGTTTTCCCTTCCTCATTAAAAACAGCGAAAGAGTTCCCGATCTTCAAGAAGGGTGACAGAAAGCTACCAGAAAACTACCGGCCCATTGCAACCCTGTCAGTATTCTCCACTTTACTACAGAACGTGTTTGCGAATCGAATAAACGCTTTCCTGGCTAAGCAAGGTGCTTTGAACAATAGCAATCAGCATGGTTTCACGAAGAAACGTAGTACCAGTACTGCGGTGGGAAGCTACGTCACGGAGGTTCTAAACGCTCTCGACGCCAAGGAAGTAGTAATGGGTGTGTTCTACGACTATTCTAGGGCGTTCGACACAGTCAACTTAGAACTCCTTCTCGCGAAACTTGCAAGACTCGGCATCGCTGGAAAAGCAAACGACTGTCTGAGATCCTTCCTCAGCAACCGAACTGAAACCGTGTGTATATCCAGCCAAGGTGAGCACTTCTACTCAGAAGAAACAGCTTCGTCAGTTGGGCTGCCCCAAGGTGCCACACTATCACCGCTGCTTTTTATTTTGTTTACGCACGATGTGCCTGAGGAGGTGAACGACGACGATACGTCACACCTGTTTAGCGCACAAGCAAGGGAGATACTATACCTACTCCGATGCAAGCACAGAAGTTTCTCAACTCGACATCTGGAGCAAGAAGAACGGACTATTCCTGAATAGAGATAAGACGTCAATACTACAATTCAACACCAAACAAAAGAAAAGTGATAGCTCACCCTTAATGAGGATTGACAATAAAACTAAGAGTCGACTCAGAAATCTAATTTCTTGGGATCATTATGGATAATAATATGGACTGGAGTACTCATATTGCTTCAGTCTGCAAAAAAGTTGCATCAGCGTGCTTCCTCGTGGAGAAAATGATGAGCCTCTTGAATGCTAACACAATTAAATTTATTTTGGTCTCATACAGTCCAACCTTCAATATGGTGTAATTGTCTGGGGGGCACCCGTCAGTCGAAAATAATTTTTGTTCTCCAAAAGAGGGCAATACGAATCATGGCGCGTGCGAGCACTAATCCCACTGCTGTAATCTTTTGTGAAGACTCGTGTAGAAAACTCTTTGTTAAATATCGAATACTTACGCTGCCGTGCTTATAAATCTATAAAACGATCTTATTATTATGTACTAGAAAATAACCAAATATTAACTAACGAGACATATCACTGTCAAAACACTAGAACTAAGACCGATCTGAGAACAGACGCTTATAGATCAAACATTAGTAGAAAGGATCCTATGTACAATGGCAGCAAACTATTAAACGCGCTTCCTGGGACAATTAAAGAGTTACCGCTCCCAAAAGTCAAGGGTTATTTGAAAGAGTTCTTAACCGCCAAATGTTTTTATTCTGTTGATGAATTTTTTAAAGGATGAAGTATATACTGTGTATTATTATTGTTTACATTTTAATGACTGTCTTATAACAACTGAACTTGTTTCCTTGACAATAAATATATTATTATTATTATTACTAGGCTTTTATGATCAATTTATAATGTTTGGTGTTAATTAAGCAGCTTTTTCAATGACATTCGTTACCTGGAAATTTCATGATGAAATTATTTGAATATTTCAAAACGTAAAAATCGATTTCAAGAAAAACTAATCAATTGATTTGCTTGAAATTAACACAGTATCTTCTTTTTACGATCTTTAATGCACACAGTAAATTTTGTTAAAATCGGTTGAAGATAAAGTTGCTTTAGTTGCAAAAATCTGCAGAAACGCTTAAAAAGTGACATAAAAGTGACATTATCAAGAAAACTGCTACACGCACAACAATGAAATTTGTACAAAAACATTGAATCGTGAGGGTCAACATATCTAGAAAGTTTCGTCAAATTGTATTGAGATTCTTGGCCTCCAGAGTGCAAAACGTGTTTTTGAAAAACTGAAAAATTTCGTAAAAACTTAATAACATAAAATTTACTTGTCCGAATTTCTTCAAAAACGTGGCAGATCTAAGTTCAGTAAAAACGATGGTCCATGTAAATTTTTATCACAATCCGTTTTGGCGTTTGGCCTGTAGAGCGCGAAACATTCCGGGTTTTTTTTAGCAGTGAAGTGTAATTGAAGATTTCGCTTCACTCGCTACGCTCGATACGCTCATCAACAATATCCTTATTTTGGTAGCTTTCAACTTTTCGTGTCTGGCTGGCTGGCTGGCTGCTCGCTTTCCCAACAGTTTTTTCTGGTTTTTACCTGATTCTGCGATTCAAACATAATAAATACGCGCGATTTTGGGCCCATCTGTTGGGAGGATAATGTGTAGAATTTCACGACACCTATTTGATCTACACATCCATATGATCGTCTTGTGGGCGTGGGACAAGAAAAATGTTTGCTAATCACATTCTCATTCTCGTTGGTGTACGGTGTGAAGCCTGTCTTGACTAAGCTCATGAATCAATAATCAAACGGTTCATCAAACGCCTGTCTGGTCCCATGGTTTTTCTTTTTTGCCTCGTTCAAATCCAACTCTGGCAAACATTTTGATCATTACAACAGTCAGTCACAAACACCAGCCAAATATCAGTCGTAAAGAGAATTGATTTGCCCCCTTCGAGGCTAGCACCTTATCGTGGTGAAGGGGTTTGTGTGGTCCGATGATCCGGGAGGCCATGCCGGGGGGAGGTTCTACTCCCACCAAGGTCTCCTATACCGGACAGGCTCCCGGGGAGGACCCAGACCAAGACTAGCCCACCCCGTCGTTGTCGCGGGACCCGGACTTTGGTCGAGGGAGGATCTGGCGCTCTTTCTCTCCCCACCTTTCATTTCACCATCTTTTCTTCATCTCCCTTCTTACTTCATCTCTTTTGCCGCCTCCCGAACCCACCGTCTGTCTTCTGCGACAGCGGCGGGGTTCCCCCCCATTGACGACCTGGCCACAAACACGGATTTGATTTGGTTGACTTCTCGGTCACTGTGAGCTCCAGCGATGTCTGGTGACTGGTGACCTGCACAGGGAGTTCTCGAGCCTTACCTTATTGCTGTCTCTTCTCTATCCTACACTCTCCTGTCTTCACTTCCGGCCGACCCCTTGTGCAGGTCTAAACGCTTACCTGCGTGTTTGCCGTGCGCAGTGACCTGTACGGGCGGAAAAGATTTTCTTGGGGGTTGAGGGGCAATTGTCTGGTTATTATAGACAATTGTCCCAACACACCCCTTTAGTTTCTGCTTCGCCCAAAACAGGAGGCTGGGGGCTAATTCACCCCCAGTCAATCGGCTCGCCTGGGGCGTTAATGCTTCACGCGTGGATGAGGAGGGGAGCACCGGTGGCGTGATGGGTGTTTCTGGGCCCCACCAGTTGCGGTCACTCGCGACTGCCGGTGCCTCCTGACTATATCCCCCGGACAACCCCGGCGTCCCAGTGGGACGTCCCCCTGGTTGGGCTCCGTGGTGGGCAGGGCTCCGGGGGATGAAACTATATCCATTTTTATGGAAAAACAACCAAAAATTCCCCCCCTTAATCCTAAAAAACGCCCACGTCCTCTTATGGAGGAAGTAATTTCATTGAAGGATGTGGTGGCTCCCAGGAGTGTGGAGCCACTCTTCCTCATTCTTAAATTGGAGAGCGGCAAATCCTTCCGCACCGTTTCTCCTTTTGCTCAGAAACGTGGATTGTTGCTTCTCGCTGGGGAAGTTAAAAGTTCTAAGTGCCTCCGTGATGGTTCACTCCTGGTTGAGGTTGCAAACGGTGAGCAGTCACTGAAATTGCAATCGGCAACGTCATTCGACACCATGCCGATCGCAGTGACTGCGCATCGATCCCTAAACACCTCAAAGGGAGTAATCTTCAGTTTCGACCTACAAGACTTTTCGGCCGACGAGATACAAAAAGAACTTGCAAGCCAAGGCGTCACTGACGTTTATCGAGTGATGAGCAAAAAGACCGGTGCTTTGAAGCCAACACCACTGCTCATCCTGACCTTCGGCACCCCTAAACTTCCCGAATGCATATTTGCTGGTTACTTGCGTCTGCCCGTCAGGCCTCATATTCCCAACCCTCTGCGGTGCTTCACCTGCCAGATGTTCGGCCACTCCAGCTTGGACTGCAAGCGGAAGCCCATCTGTGGGAAATGCGCCAAAGAGGACCACGAGACTGACGCGTGCAGCAACAGCTTCCACTGTGCTAACTGCTCGGCAGCCCACCCTGTGTGGTCCCGCGACTGCCCACAGTGGAAGTTGGAGCGGAAAATCGTGGAGATCAAGACGATCGAAAACATTTCTCTGTTCGAAGCAAGAAAACGCTTCAACACTCAGAATGGCCTCGGTTCAAAGACATTTGCCAAAGCCGTGGACTCTGGTGCGGCTGTCTCGGCGGAGACGGCTCGTTTGCAGGCCATGGTGGAAAAACAACTGCAACTCTCCGCCGAGCAGGCCAAGCGCCACGAGGAGATGGAGGAACGCCACAGGCAAGAGATCGAGGCCATGAAGAGAGATTTGGAAGCCAAGGACAGAGAAATACAGTCGCTTAAACAGCAGATTACCGAACTCCACGAGAACCGTACGCTCCAGCTGCACGCTTCCAAGGGAAGGCAGACTGAGGCCAGCACCTCGAGGAAGGCGAGGGAAATAATTACCTTCCTTCCCAACACCACCGGTAGCTCCACGTCCACCTCCCTGTCTACCAGGAAGGATGGAATGGAGGTAGACCCTACCGACACGTCGCCGAACACCTGGCAGACGGTGAAGGGAAAGGAGAAGGAGAAGGTGAAAGAGAAGGGAAAATCCTAAGTCCAACAAAA
Organism: Nemurella pictetii; assembly: GCA_921293315.2. Taxonomy (NCBI): domain Eukaryota; kingdom Metazoa; phylum Arthropoda; class Insecta; order Plecoptera; family Nemouridae; genus Nemurella; species Nemurella pictetii. The sequence continues at coordinate 4,458,056 of OV121118.1, read as the reverse complement.
TGCCAGACATCATTCAGTGGAATGTGAGAGGATACTCTACAAGAGCACCCGAAGTCAGACAACTAGTGTCGTCAAAAAGCCCCCTTGTCTGTTGCTTCCAGGAATCACACCTGAAGCCATCAGACAAGCCACTCCTGAAGGGCTATGACTTCTACCGTTACGACCACACAGGTGGACAGAGAGCTCAGGGGGGAGTTGCAACGGCCGTCCACAACAGTATCCACTCGGAGACTGTTGTGCTGACCACCACCCTCCAGGCCGTGGCTGTGAAGGTTTTCCTTCCCAGCCCCCTACACATATGCAACATCTACCTCCCCCCTGATAGTGTCGTTACCCAGCAATCCATCGACCATCTCATGGACCAGTTACCTCTGCCCTTTCTATTGGTTGGTGATTTCAACGCTCAAAACCCCCTGTGGGGTAGTCTCAGCACCAATCAGAAAGGTACACTGGTGGAAGACACTATCAGGCTTCGCAATGTGGTCCTGTTGAATAACGGCAGTAACACCCACTTGACTGCATCAACAGGATCACTCTCTGCGATTGACCTGACTCTCTGTTCACCCTCCCTCGCTCTTGACACTGAATGGTCTGTGCACGACGATTTATGTGGAAGTGACCACTTCCCTATCTTCATTAAATCGTCGAGGATCCCTTCTCTACCACCCAGACACCCAAAGTGGATTCTAAGACGGGCTGACTGGTCACTTTTCAGTGATCTTGCCACTTTCGATGAGGCTGTCCCCGAGGATATCGATTCTCACGTGGACAGCTTCACGGAGGTGGTAATTCATGCAGCCGAGAAATCCATCCCACGGTCGTCTGAAAAACCCTACCGTCTCCCCGTCCCGTGGTTCACTTGTGAATGCAAGTTGGCCATCAGGGCGAGACGGAGGGCCCTCTCCTTCTTCATGTCGCATCCGACCCAAGAAAACCTGATCGCCTTCAAGAGATCAAGAGCTAAGGCTCGGAGAACAATCACTGAGGCCAAGAGGGTGTCGTGGCGGGCCTATGTGTCGACCATCACGGCCCGCACGCCGTCGTCCAGGGTATGGGACAAGGTTCGGAAGTTGTCTGGCAGATCAACTTTCCGTCCCATATCCGGACTGATGCGTGACGGGCTGTTGCAGTCCACGGGCCCGGCCATCGCCGACACTCTTGGTTCTCAGTTCTCGAAAGTCTCCAGCTCAGAGAATTACACCGCATCCTTCAAGCGGGTCAAGCAGGTAGCCGAGCAGCAAGGTCTTGTCTTCCGAAGTAAGAACCAGGAAACTTACAACCTGCCCTTCAGTGACTGGGAGCTGGACTCCGCGCTAAGAGCCGCCAACGACACTTCACCTGGCATCGATATGATCCATTACCAGATGATCAAACATCTGAGTAAAAGCTCACGATCATACATGCTTCGGATGTTGAACAGAGTCTGGCTCGAGGACAGTTTCCCAGCTCGTTGGAGGGTGGCGATTGTCATCCCCATCCTGAAGCCGGGCAAAGACAAGACTGATGCTGCTAGCTACCGCCCAATTGCCCTTACAAGCTGCCTATGCAAGATCTTGGAGCGAATGATCAACGCTAGGCTTATGTGGCATTTGGAGAAGAACGGCCTACTCTGTGCGGAGCAGTCTGGATTCAGGCGAAACCGCTCCGTCACAGATAACTTGACCCAGCTTGAAGGATTGATCCAGGACAGTTTCCTCACAAGGAAACACCTGATCGCGGTGTTTTTCGATCTCGAGAAGGCGTACGACACGACGTGGAAGTACGGCATTTTACAGACCATCCACAAGTGGGGTATTCGTGGCCACTTGCCCCACTTTGTGCAGAACTTCATGGCTGATAGGTCTTTCCACGTTCGTGTCGGAAACACTCTCTCGTCGGCCTTTGATCAAGAGAACGGAGTGCCGCAGGGCTGTGTCCTCAGTGTTACCCTGTTTGCGATCGCCATAAACTCCATCACGACATGCATTCGAACTCCGGTTCGTGCATCGCTCTACGTTGATGATTTGGCGATCTTCCACCAAACAGGGAACCTGAACTCGGCTCAGCGGCAGCTCCAGCTAACGATCAACCGATTGGAGAGTTGGGCGGATCGACATGGCTTCAGATTCTCCTCGTCGAAAACAACATGCATGCATTTCAGTCGCCATCGTCTATTTCATCCTCATCCTGTCTTGACGTTGGCAAACCAGGTGCTGCCTTTCTCAGAGTCAACCCGCTTCCTCGGAATGGTATTTGACGAGAAGCTCACCTGGTTACCACACCTCCGTCAACTAAAAGACAAGTGCTTGAAGGCAATGAACATCCTGAAGATCTTGAGCGGTTCCTCCTGGGGAGCCGACAGAACGTCCATGCTCCGCCTCTACCGCTCTCTCATAAGATCTAAATTAGACTTTGGCTGCACTGTTTATGCATCGGCGAGGAAATCATATATCGGCATCCTGGATCCAGTGCACAACGCTGGTATCAGGTTGTGTACTGGCGCGTTTCGCACGAGTCCCATCGTCAGTCTGCATTGTGAGGCCGGGGAGGCTCCGCTTAAGATCAGGCGTGACTACCTCCTTGCCAGCTACGTAGCCAAGCTACGTGGCATGCCAAAACACCCGGCATACAGGTCTGTGTTCGCTCCGCCGAATGTTGTGCTCTACAACACCAGGCAAAAAGCAACCAGACCTGTTGGCATCAGAGCAAAAGAGCTCCTGGCCGCATTTGGAATGGACCTACCACCTGTCCTTCCTGTCGGAATCGGTCGTGTGGCTCCCTGGACAACATCCCAGCCTGTGTGCCTGATGCAACTCGCTCAGCACACCAAGGCCCAGACGAGCCCGGCCGTTTTCCGACAGCTGTTCTTCAGCATTTGCGACCAGTACTCACAATACAGCAGGATCTACACTGACGGATCAAAGGACAATGAGTCTGTGGGGTGTGCCTTTGTCATCGACAACACAAGCGTGTGCTTTAAGCTCAGCCCTCTCTGTAGTGTCTATACAGCAGAGTTGTTTGCGATTCTCAAGGCCCTTGAACATATCAAGCGTGCCAATCGCAAACAATTTCTTGTCTGTTCCGACTCTCTGAGCTCCCTCCAAGCACTATGTCAGGCATTCCCCACGGACCATCTTGTGCAAACCATCCAGGCTAAGCTTGGCGAACTGTGCTTGGTCGGCATAGAAGTGTTGCTCTGTTGGCTTCCAGGCCATGCAGGAATTGCTGGCAATGAGATGGCCGACAGAGCAGCCAAAGACGCCACAAGAAAAGCCGATGTTGACTTCACAGTTGTCCCTGTTAGCGATCTTAAAGCCGCCTTCAGGGCCGAATCAAAGAAGTGCTGGCAAGCGACATGGGACACTGTGCAAGTCAACAAACTGAAGCCCATCAAGGCAACAATCGACCCCTGGCAATCTTCTGCCCGACACACTCGACGCGAGGGGGTTGTAACAACGAGGTTGCGCATCGGTCATAGCCCGCTCACTCACGTCTTCATCCTGAAGCGAGAAGAGCCACCGATGTGCCCCTCCTGTGATCAACCTCTCTCGATCAAACATCTTCTTGTCGAGTGTGCCGTTCACAGGCAGCTGCGCAACCACCTGCAGATTCCCGAAAGATTGCCAGAGGCGTTGGGAGACAACGCCGTGTCGATAGATCGAGTCATTCGGTTTTTAATTCAAACTGACTTTTTTAAACTTATCTAGTTTTTAGTAAGTTTTTAAAGCAGTTTATGTTCCAGGCGCAAGTATTTATAAAAACTGCGTCTGGACATGACAACTGGTTTTTTAGCATTGTTTTTATTTGCTTTTTAACCCTTGACAATATTTTACACATCTAACTTGACTCAATTTTATTTGTTTTTAGTTGGAGAGTTGTTTTTTATTGTCTTTGTTGTCTTTTTATTTTTAAATTAAGACTGCAATTTTATAAATTGATCTAGTTTAGAGAAATTTTTAAATCAGTCATAAATTCCTGGCGCAGGTATTTATAAAGAATGCGTCAGGAAATAATAACTAGTTTTTAATCTAGTTTTTTGCTTTTTAACCAATGACAGTATTTTATCAAACTGTTCAATAGAGTAATCTATTTGTTTTTAGTTGATAATTTATTTTTTGTCATTGTTTTGTTTTATTAATCTGACCGGCGCAAATAGCCATAGCTGCTGACGCGCCGTTAAACCCACAATTCATTCAATTGATTTGCCTTAATTGAGGACAGAAGAAATTTATTGTCATGTTAGCAAGTTGACACTAGAAAGAAGTGAAAATGATAACGCAAGCCAAGACAACACGCAGTCTACGTCAAAAGGCTGGTAGTTATTCTTGCGTCGTCGTACATCATCAAAGATTTAATATCAAATAAAACACAAACTTTCTCAATCGCGAAGTCACCGATATACTACTGTCTGTTTGAAGAAATAACAAAATGGCATTTACTTCATTCCATATAAAAGACTTTGACTTGGCTTGAAGCATTCATTGTTACACCAACAAATTATAATGTATGTGGCTTGGGGAAAACATGGAGAAGTAACGCTTGTGGATTGCAACTGACCACCACAACGTTAATATCTGCAAGACGCTGCTCTTTCATTAAGGTGTAATAAACTGTAATTAACTGGATACTGTAACATAAAAGTGTGATCTTAATCAAAAGTTTATCTGTCACAAAAAAAGGTTTTTGGTCGGAAGAAAACGAAGGTAGAGGATTCGGGGCGATACGCAGAAAATACATGCCTTTGGCAGCGCTTGGAATGAACGTGTACGCGGGCGCGATAGGTCAGCCCTTGCTTCTGTATTTCGCCTGGGGAGAAAATCTTCATTAGACGCTTGAGATAATTTCTGCGATATTCTTTGACGCGCTTACATTCACTGCCTACGTCCGCCTGCTCTTCCGAAGAAATCCAATCGATCGCATGTTCGCAGCCATGAATGACATGAACAAATGCAGCTCAAAGCTTTCAGGACACCCGAAGGAAATTCTAGAGGGTAAAAATATGTGGTCTCAATGGATAAAAAAAACCTATAGGCATGATCGATGATACATATTGCAAAATTACTATAAAGATTTAAAATTTGTTTCCAGCCAGTGGTATGCGTTTGATGAGAAAGCATCATCCAAGAGATCCTACTTCTCATGACGCATGTTTTCACATCGTAAAACCATTAAATTTACACCGGTTATTAATTTTGTTGAATTTTTAATCATTTTTTGACGTATTTTAAATTTTTCAGATGGTACAATTACCCTACTCGTATTTCATGGCCATGTGGTCCCAATATCAAGCAAATCCTGGAAGTTGAGTGAATTATTGAACACGATGCCACTTAATGAAAAGAAAACGTTCGAAACATTTTTATAGATTCATGGTCGCGTTATCAGCGACACGTTTCTTAAAGTTGCCGAGTTAATACTTGAACAAGAAAATTCTCAACACGCCAAACGTTTTATTACACGCTTGCACGTGTGTTCTGGTTGTTGTGTCTGTTACTAGAAAATGTTGTAACTTTAAAATATTATTAACCTGGCAAACAAATTGATGTACAGAATATTAAATAGCACGTTGGCATTTCGAGTGAAATATTTGAGTATATATTTTTTTACTCTGTTGTCACCCAAAGAATTCAAGAACATCAATGCTCTCTTCTTAGACCTCAGAAATTCTCATTTGCTTCGAGAAACTTAAGTCAAAATATGTCTTAATGATTTCTGCATCTCAAGAAAAATTCGAAAATGATATTGAGGCCTGATTCTAATCGATCTTTTAACGATTAATATTAATATTTAATATTTTCAAATTATGATCAATTGCTTATTTGATTACTCATAACTTCATAAGCCAGGCCAATCGTTGACTGACTCAGAAATCATAATATGCCACATAATTTCAAATATTTGTTGGTAGCAATAATTCCATTATCAGACATAGATTTTTTAAATTCAAGCGAGTATTAACTTATCTCTTACCTTTTTAAGGGTCTGCATTATACAGAGGCGTGAATGTTTCAACAACTGTTGCTGCTAAGATTAGGTACACACGGAATTTCGTAGAATTCCATTATAAATGAAAACATGTCCACACGACCTGACTTTACCGATAGCTTATACGACGACTTGAAGATATAACATTGGTCGGAAACACAGAGTCCCGCCGTAAACGTTGCAGGAAGACAACGTGTATTAAGAGAAGTATTTGACAATAAAGCCAAAATAAACATCTAACAACACATAATAGTGCATAAAACAGTATACAATGGCAGCAATACGACAGTTTGCATTCCGAACGATCGGTAAAGTGTTAGTTCTTAGAGAAACTGATAGCGATTCAATTAACTTATGCACGACAGTGTTATTTTACATGGGTAAGCATGTAGAGAAAAAGCTCAAGAATAATTCCCAGAAACATACCGACATTTTCAAAACGTTTCCCGACGTTTCGCAAAGCCATGCTGCCTGCTTCGTCAAGGTTAAGATCCTTGATAAAGCTTTCAATTCACGAAACGTCGGGACTGTTAAATCGTTTTTAATTTCGGAAAAATGATAAGGAAAAGACCCGAGTTTTTCAGAAAATAAAATGTTGACACGTTTTCTTTAAGGTGAGTGGCCGCTGAGAGACGAGCGACGAGGATTTATGTACTTGTCAAGGATGTTGACGTCTCACACGGGGCTTGTGATGTGCGTGTACACATCGCTCATTGGCGCCCCTTTTCTCTGCTACTTGAACTGGGGCGTGAATCTGCACTTGGCATTTGAGTCGATAGCAGCTGCATTTCTTGCTGTCTTAATGGCTTCTGTCGCATACTCCATGCTTTTCCGTCGCGCTGCAATGGACGGGGTGTTCGAAGCTTTGAAGGAAATGAACAGGTGTAGCGCAAAGCTTCCGAAACGCCCCACCGAGATTCTGAAGTTGAACAAGTTGTGGTCGGAACTAACGTTGGGTGGTCTTTTAGCGACGATCACTGTAATGTTTGCCAGCTATGTCAGGCTGCCCTACATCTACCAGAATCGAGAATTTCTCTATTAGTAAGAATTCTATTACTTTGGAAATCTGAAATGTTATAAAAAATCATTTATTTTTATTTTTTAATGTCTGTTCGCGCTTTACTGCTCAAACTCTTTTGATGAAATTTTAATGATTCATTTGTTTTCTCTTCCCTGTACTATTTTCACTATTTTTTTTCCAAAAATCAGTTTTTACGAAAATTTGCGAAAATCAATATATTTCTTGTTGTGGATGAGCGTGCGTGAGTGTGCGAGAAGATACCTTGAAAATGTTCAGCGATAATATTACAGAGCATCTTTTTTGATGGCATTCGTTGCCCGGAAATATTATGATTTAGTGGTCGTGTAATTCTACAAATAATTTTAAAGGTAAAAATCTTTAAAAAGGAAAAATATTAAGTTGATTTTCTTCAAAATAACACATATCTCTTTTATTTATAACGCAGTTGAAGAATCATTTGCTAAAGCTGCAGAAAAAGATCTGTAAAAACGCTTACAAAGTGTCATTAAAGCGCCATTTTCATGAAAAGTGCTACTCTCACGAAAAGTAAAATTTCACATAAAGATAAAACAGCTTAAATGCAATGAAGAAGAAGGTTTAGTCAAATTATATTAATATGCAATTGGCTTCTAGAGTTCGAAAAACTGAAAGATTTCGTAAAAACTGATTTAAGAAAACGAATCTACCGCAGAGAAACCGAAAGTCAACATAAATTTTAATCGAAATCTTTTCTTGCGTTTGCCCTGCCCAGCGCGAACAAACACTGAAAAAAATCAGACATTTTTCAGCATTAAAGTGTAATTGAAAAAATTAAAAAATCCCAACACTTTTGTAGAAAAATTAGTGGTAGATTGTATGCTTACATGTCACCTCACGATGCAAGATTGGATGCTTTTCACGAAACAACCACGAAGTGAGAATTCAGTGCGCAAATGATTCCTTCCAGCACGTGGTACCCATTCAACGAGGACGTGTCACCAATCTACGAAATGGTGTATTTGTATGCCATCGGCAGCTTCAGCTACGGCATCGTCTCCATCACAACAACCCTGACCCTACTCCTGGCTCTGCTCGTGGAGGCTGTCGGCCAGTTCCGCCTTCTATCGCACAACTTGCAGCACATTCGTGACACGATGTGGCCAGAGACACGAACTCGTGGCAATCATGCCCTGGACCACCACACATCCATTCGTATTACAAACAAAAACGTCGGACATCAATATCGTTCCAAGCGTTTCTTGCAAGAGTACCGTCGAAGACCCCGTGTACCCACAGAGAAGGAAGTGGCAAACCGCTTGAAACTTCTCTTGCAGCATCACTGGTCCATACTGAAGTACGCATCCACCCAGGTTTTGTGCTACTTAAATATCACGTTTGATTTTTGACTTAACGGAGAATAACGAAATTTTTTATTCCAGTTACATCAAAGAAATTATATCATTTTATGACGTGATTTTATTTATAATGTTGGCGTGTGTTCTAATACCAACAAGCTTGTGCTTTGTATTAGTAATCTTCGTACGTACACCGTTTATAAAGGTTTTAAAAATAAAATTACATTTTCTAATGCTGCTGAAATGATCGATGCCTCTGTTTTACAGTCTGAAGACTCGCTGCTTGACAGTCCAAGGACTATGCTGTTCGCCTACATGCTATTTGGGGCGAATGTATGTCTCATCCTTATTTGTTTTGTTTGTGATGAACTTAAATCAGAGGTTTGTAAGACTTTCTACTTGCGATACTTAAGAATCCAGTTCCTTGATTCAAAACCACTTTAACATGAGGAGTGGTTTCGTCGATGTGAATTTCATGTTGCTTGAATATTTTGAGTACAGAGCGAGGCACTTCGAGAGGCCTTGTTCGGCAGCAACTGGTTCGAAGCATCTGACAGCTTCAAGCGGTCCATGCGCATCATCATGTCGCATAGCAACCAACCAGTGGTTGTCATGGTCGCTGGATACATAGCGTTGTCAATGGAGACATACTACCATGTAATTATATGCTTTAGCAAATAATAATATAAATAAAATAGAATGTATACATTATATTTGGAAATAATATGGAATAAATGTGGGATTTTTTAGATGACTCAGCTGACTTACTCTTACTGCATGACAGCTTGGACATACTTCTCAAAGAAAATATGAAATGCAATGGCCAGAGTTGCAGCATAAGCCAGAGGTTTACCACTGGGCCACACCGAAAGATGGAAAGTTATCAAATATATTCAAAAAATAAAATCAGTGTGTGTTTTGATACCTGTGTGCTTTTATAACTGCCTGAGCTTGTATTCAAACGTCTACATATAGATTTAAATTAATTAAATAATTAAATAAATTTATCTAATTTACAGTCATGTTTTTTTCAATTATTCTTGTGAAATTTTACATGGTTTTAAATATTTTTAGATATTTAAACGCTGCTTCAATCGTGGATGTCATGTTCGCCGATAAAATAGGAATATTTCAATAGAAAACTTTCAAAAAATAAATGTTCCATTGAAGACACGATTCACGAACAAGACTTGAGAGTGACAGTTTTTTTTTTAATTAATATCTTCAATCGAAGAACCTTCGAAAAAAATAAGGAACAATGTTTTAAAGTCAAAATCAACCTTATTTAAAGTCCATATTTGGGTGTTGCCCTTTACTTCCATTCTGCTGTCTTAAATGGTTACTTCTCCCATTTATTCAGACTCTAACAGCAGATGACTGCTTTTTACACGCGTTCCTTTTTTGCTGGCTTACGACGGAAATCACACGTAAACCCACTTGAAATCGAGCGAATCTGTCAAAAATTTAAATGAATAAAAATGCAAAAATCCAGATAATTATCACATTTTAAAAATAAATTAAAAATAGACAGTGTGTGGTTTACACATCTATCATCAACAAGGCAGTTCCAGCGGTGACTCTAAAAATATCAACATCAGAAATAATAAAAATATTTAATTTAGGTTTTGGTACAGATATATTTTTTTCCACATCAGTATAGATCAGTATCAGTTCTTCAGTATATCAAGGAAAAAACAGGAACGCAAGCAGGGAAAAATATAGCAAAAAAATTTGAAAAAACTTCTATTGCTTCTATTGATCAAAATTCTATTGATTAACTTGGCGTTTGAATAATGCAATATCTTTTTATGTTTCAGGTGGAAGCCAGTAGAATTTTAAAGGACTTGCCATATTTGACAGGTTTCAGAAAATTTGGGGAAGTAATTTCTGTAATAAACATTTTCTGACCAAGTGGAGACTTCGTTGAAATAACTAACAACTATCATAAACTAGTTAGTAATTCCCCAGCGACACGCACGAACACGCATATTATATAAGTCCATAATCGAATTTGTCATCTTCATATATCTTTGGCCCCTCAATTTGCTCAGAATTGTTCTTTTTAAGTGACGTGATTGAAATATATCGTAGTAACAATTTTATGATCACAGCAATTCACAGCGAAACCATCGTCATATGGAAGTATGGACGCCATAAAACACCACCTTGCTTACAAACCATCGACAGAATCTTGGTGTATAAAGAAACCGACAGAGTCTCTATAAACCTGTGCATGACGCTGTCAATGTTCGACACTCCGAACAAGTTTAAGAAGAGAAGGGCCACGGTGACGGCAGTGGATTCGTTATCGAAGGATGTGATATCAAGATTAATATACAAAAAGCACGAAGATGGTATGAATGAATATTTACTTGCATTTCGGATAATCTTGTGTTGTTTACAATTGTCTTTATATTTTATAGCAGCCAAATTAAAGGGTTATTTTTGTGTCTTCAGTTTCGAAGGTGACGCTGAAAGTACTCCACGAGGAGGCTTCGAGCTGCGTGGAGTTCACAGGAAGCAAGGCGTCATTCAGAACTGTTGTCAAGAACATGGGCTTCAAGTGGCAAACGATACGCGGATGCTACTGATGGAGAAGCCAGACGTCGTCATGAAGAGGCTTAGGTTTCTAAGGGAGTACATGGCAAACCTGGCGGCCGATGTATCGCGGATACCAGTCTTTTTAGATTAAACATGGATTTTTCACAATGGTACCCAGCTGAAGACATGGACCGACAGTTCTGACCTCCGTACCATTCCTAAACGATTGCAGGGAGACGGAAAAAGATTCATTGTCCTTCATGCTGGTACCAAATATGGATATGTGCCTGGCTGCAGCCTTTTTTCAACCAGGGACCCAAAACTGGACTACCATGGCGACATGGATGCAGATAAGTTTACTAAATGGGTGAAGACGCAGCTGCTCCCTGGGCTGGAGGAGATGGCTGATAAGGGTCCTTTTGTCATAGTCATTGACAATGTTCCTTATCGCAGCCGTCAGGTCGAGAAACAGCCCACAACCTCGTGGAAAAAAGATGATCGGAAGGTATAAATTAATGACTGTATTTTTTCTTCTCTGCCATGTTGTTTAATATTATATCATTATTCTTATCAGTTTCTCATCTATTTTTTCAGGCGTGGTAAGTCTCGCACGGTGTCGACGTCGCCGCATGTGTTTTTAAGAATGAGTTGCTGGCTTTGGCGAACCAGCATAAGAGCTCGATCATAAGGTGGGTAATATCTTGATCATATCTTGGCTGCATCAGGCTCTCGGCAGCACAGTAGGAGGAGTGTACAAATTTGAGACTTGTTTTTAAGGTACGAGATTGACGAGCTATTAGAACACCATGGCCACAAGGTGCTCCGGCTTCCGCCCTACCATTGCCAGTATAATGCAATCGAGCTGGTTTGGGCAAACGCCAAGCCGGAGTACAACAAACGTTTTGTTGACAGGACCGTCCATCCTGAGGCTAGAACAAAGGACGAAAAATCCAGAGCTGTGTGGGCCGATGCTCTGGAAAAGGTGAGTGTTGAAATAATTATTTTACCTTTGAAATACCATGGTAGCTCTAAATTAATATTCACACTGTCAATGATCTAAATTGTGATTTACAGGTCACGTGCGATGACTGGGCTGCCATCGTTCGGCATGTTGAAAAGGAAATCGCCAAACACTGGCAGAAGGAGGTTCGCTACGAACGAGACCAGAATGCTCCTATCATCATAAACCTTCAAGATGGTATGTATTATCTGGTCATAAAATTTTATAAGTTTTTTGGCTTTGATCATTGTCAATTATTTGATATTTTTCTGTTTAGACTCCGAGAGCGACACCGACACTGAAGATGATGAGCCCTTTGCTGCCCCGCCGGAGCGATCGGTGGACGAGACAGGGTCACTCGAAGTGGACAGTGTCGGCGTCGTAATGCCGGATGGTTGCCCTGATGTTTATTATGATTTTCTTCCAGTTGCTTGTTCTTCTATTGCAAGTTGTTCTTCAATACCAAAGAGAAAGCTGTAAAGGCCAGCCGTAGCCTAGGCAATGTTTCACTTCCTTCTCTAAACCTTTTTACTTGTCTTTTAATTTTCTTTCTTCTCTTTTCTTTCAAACAAATTAACTTTTATTTTCAGCTTTTTGCCAATTATTTCACTTGATCCGATTCATCAACACCAAAGAGGAAGCTGTTAAGGCCAGCCGCAGCCTAGTCAATAATTTTATTCCTTCTTTTTCCTTAATTAGTTAAATTAACTGATAACAAATATTTCTTCTTTTATTTTTTAATTTTCTTTCAATATTCTTTCTTTAATCTTCTCACAAAGAACTGAAAACTAATTCTTCAGTTTTGTGCCAAATCTCTTCACTTCGTCCATATTTTTTTTTTATCTTTGTACATAGAACTAGTCCATGACATTTGTTTTCATGTAATAAATTGTTCCTCGTCACTGTTGGAGAGCTACCACCTCGCTGCATTGTACATAATAATTAATAATAATAATAATAATAATAATAATATATTTTTATTCCAAATTGGTTGGTCAAAACATTGGAAAGTCAATAAAAGTTAGAATACATTGTTTAAATACTCGTTAACCGAATAAAAACAGTTATTCATTAAAAACATTTTGAGCAATTTAGCGAAGTCATTAGATTCCTTCTTACATTTAATATAATAAGGTAGATGGTTAAAACAATTTACACCATTTGCAATTGGTCCTTTACTATGGATAGCCGTCAAGTCAAATAATTTGTTATTCGTCCTTAATGTATAGTAAACTTGGTGATTGTCACTTATCGTTTTAGTCAAATGCTTATTACTTATTACATATAAAACTACCGAAAAAATGTACATACAGGGTAGAGGCATAATGTTATATTTTTTAAAAAGAGGTTTTGTCGGGTCTTTAAAATAAACACCGGGATCCGTAGGCTCATAGCTGGCATTAGCCAGGTATTTGATGGCCCTTTTTTGTAATCGAAACAATTTGATAGTGTGTTGTGAGTGTCCCCAAATAACAATGCCATATAAAAGGTTGGAATGTACATACGAAAAATAAACTAATTTAGCTGTATTAAAGTTACAAACTTTTAATACTCTTTTTACCAGGTAGCAGCCAGAGGAGATTTTCTGTGCAACGTTGTTGATATGAGTTACCCAATTTAATTGATAATCTATTGTCACACCAAGGAATTTGGTCTCATCGAATACCTTGATACTCTTTCCGTTTAGATATAAAAGAGGAGACGAGTTTTCATCTAGTTGATTACTTCGCAGATGTCGGCCTTTAAATTTTATGATTACAGTTTTTGCAGTATTAAGTACTAGATCATTTTGTATGCTCCATTCGGCCATTTGATTTACTGCCAATTTACTTTTATCTGCGATGGTGTCACCGTTTTCACAAACTAGTTGGGTGGTGTCATCAGCAAATGTTGTTAATGTTCCTATGGTCACCTTTGAATCAAGATCATTTGTATAAATGATGAACAGTATCGGAGCAATACAAGCTCCCTGAGGCACTCCTATGTTAAGTACTGCTTCATCAGAATATGTGACAACGTTATGGCTGATGATTTTAACAACCTGTCTCCTATTTCTGAGAAAGGTTTCGATCCACTTGTTGGCTACTCCACGTATGCCAAGACTATTTAGTTTTAAAAGCAAAAGGTCATGATTAACCATATCGAAAGCCTTTGTGAAATCATAGAAAATCCCGTAGTTATTTGAATTTGTGAGTTTAGCTGTCATAAGTTGATTCACAAAATTTGAGATTGCAGAGGTAGTTGAACGTGACTTTCTGAAGCCGTACTGACAATTACTAAGTAGACCTTCAGTTTCCAAAAAAGATACTAATCGAGCGCAATAACAATTTTCTAATAATTTCGAAAACACTGATTGGAGTGCGAGTGGTCTGTAGTTGCTCGCAGATGATTTGTCACCCTTTTTAAACAATGGGCAGACAATTGACATTTTTAGTGCTTCCGGAAACATCCCGGATTCAAATGACATGTTGATGATATGAATAAGAGGAGCCGCTAAATATACAGCAGCATTTTTTAAAATTGAGGGTGGCACGTCATCATACCCCGGTGTCCTTTTTTTGGTGATTTTGTCCATTATTTCATAATACTCCTTAATAGTCAAAGGGTGCAAGAAAAAGTTATTATTTGATATGGTTACAGACTTCGCCGTTACATTAGTGTTGTTTATGCGAGATGCGGAATTGATGAAGTGCATGTTGAACAAGTTCGCAACAGTTTTTGGTGATGTGATATCAACATCATCATGTTTTAGAATTATTGTCTCATTGTTCCCTTTCCCTTTCCCTTTTACATAATTGTTACATTTGTTCCCATTGTTGTTGTCTACTACTGACCAAGCTGCCTTAATCTTATTGCTAGAATTTGATATGATTTTACTGTTATATTTCTTGATGGCAGTTTTAATTTCTGCTGCATACAACTTTTGTGCTTTAACATATGACGTTTTATCAACAGGATTGCCCGTAGCTCTTGACCTTTGATACAGATAAGTAACCTCTCTGCTACTTATCAGGAGTTCGGGAGTGTACCACACCTTATTGCGGTTTGACCTCCCTCCTTTTTTAACTAATACCCTGGGAAAAGCTTTGTCAAAACATTTAGTGAAGTCGAGAGAGAATTTTTCGAATGCATCATTAACTTCGCATGAACCAATCGTCGATTCCCAGCTCACTTCGCTGATTAATGACAAAAACTTGTCTACGTTATTCGGTTTAAATGACCTTTTGTATACCCTTACAATTTCCTCTTTAGTGTTAGCCAACACAGAGTCGACTAATTCTAAATAGACCAGCTGAGCCAGGTGATCTGCAAGTCCAAGATCTAAGTTTTTGCTAAATACTACTTTAGCGCTATTAGATATTACATTATCGATTACAGTAGAGGAGGCACCAGATTTTGTTTTCGTTATTCTAGTAGGATCCATATTTAATAGCTGACAGTTTGCTATAGCTACTGCTTCTTTAAATGCATTTCCACTGACAACATCATTTAAGTCTATGTTAAAATCTCCTAAGAGTGCAATTACCTTATCATTGATATTTACATATTCTAGTAGCTCGACAATTTTGTTGAGAAATAGACTCTTATTAGATTGTGGAGGTCGGTAACACACTATCAGTACAAATTTCTTAGGTAATGAAAACTCAATGGAACAAATTTCAAACTCCCCTTCAACTGCTCGTTTATCTATATCTTTTCTACACACATACTGAACATTGGTGTTCACATTTACAAAAATAGCAGCACCTCCGCCTTTACTGGCGTGTCTGCAATACATGCCTGCTGATTTATAATTATTTAACACGACCACATTTTCATGCTCTTTGGGGATCCAGTGTTCGGTAAGACATAGTATGTCAATTGAGTCATCCATATCGGCCAATTTAATTTCTAGTGCATCTAGTTTATTGACCAGACTTCTAATGTTGACATGTAATATTGAAATTCTTTTTGAATTGTTGGTGGTTTTGACTATGTTAATGCTTTGCTCGTTTAATTTAAAGATATTCAATTCTTGGTCCTTTGGTTTGATTTTGATCCCTTGGTCGTGAACAGGGACCCGCTCAGCCATTTGTCTAAAAATGTCTAAATTGTCTAAAAAAAGAGAGTGAGAATTTTTACAGACATCAATTTTACCAGTTTTCTTTGCGATATCCACCTCTGTTACTGTGACTAGTTTTTTGGAACTCTAGTGTAATGTAGTAGTGTTTTTAAAATCAATCGACCTAGTTTCCAAGCACCCCTGATATTGAGGTGAAGGCCATCATTTGCTAGAAGATTCTGGTGGTGCCAATGACCTGGTTTATTGTAGTTAACTTTGAGAGCAGAGCAAACCCATTCTATGTTATCATTGATGATCTCAATTAATTTATCATTAACATCTCGCCTTTGCAATACACCATTCATAATAATATCAGTAGATTCGGGAAGTACTTTCTTCAATTCCATCAACATTTCATATGCTTCGCCTGTTAAGATATCTACATTTTTGCTGCCCCTAATGTTGTTAGTACCAAAGTGGAGAAGTACCACTTTTGGTTTACATTTCTTTTGCTCTAACAAGCTTTTCATGGCGGTAGCAACATGTTCAAGTTTCATTCCTGGGTAATAGTAAGTGCAATCCTTCAATTCGCCCACAACTTGACTGGCTAATCTAACCAATGAGTCTCCCATTACAATAACATCCTTTAAAGGACTGGTTGACTTGGAGTTTATAATAGTCTCAATCTTATATTCTTTTAGATCTACCGATACCTCCGAATCGTCGATAATATTGATGGTCTCAATAGCCCCTGTAGCTCGCGAACCTGCCGCCGTTTGTTTCGGTGACGTAGTGGCTGTGAGGGCTGATGACGTATTTGATTCTGACGTGGAAGCTGATGTCGCCGTCGATGTATTCGTCTTGATCTCACTCTTCTTACCCTGGATTCTTCTTACGTGCCTTTCCCCTTCTTGATGATCTTTCACTGTGTTAGTTTCGTAATAGCTTATTTTAGAAGCGATATTTTCGCCTGACATCGGACTGAAGGAGTTATATTCCTGCTCCTTGGAAATGGCGGGAAAAGTTCGCTTCAACGGTGAATGTAGAATCGCTTTATCTGCGAGTAATCGCATCGCCGTAATTATTTGGGAATTTAACGAGTTGTTTTTCTTCTTGACCTCTTCTAATTCCGTCTGCATACCTTGGATTATTTTCTTTACCGAGTCAAGTTCAGCACTGAGATCTGCCACTGTCACTGTATGCGTCAACGTGACAGAACGTTTAACCTCAGTCTTCGTGCACATTTGACAGATCCATGAGTTCTCGTTGCACTGATCTAACTTTTCAGCACAATTAAGATGGAAAGCACGATCACACGACGCACATTTTACGCTCTTAGTCACTTTTCTCTTGCATTTCGAACACTTATTATTTACTTTTTCCCAGGAGCTATCTGTCGACTGACTAGACCCCGCCGCCATCTTGACTAACGATCATAATTGATTTGTAATAATAAATTTGTCATAATCGATTGTATTATAATTTTTTGTTTAGTTTACTTTGTGTCCCTTACATATTGATTGCAGCATCAGTCTGTCGGAGAGTTAAAACAATTGTGGTTGTAATGTTTGATAAAGTATCTTCTACTTCTTTTTAAGAACCGGGAAAAAATATACTGTTTTCCTGGAAGTCTGACCCCATATTTTATTGAACTTAGTATTTATGTAAGTAATTTGTTCCTAGTCACTAAACAAGAGTTACCACCTCACTTCGGGGGAGCTGAATAACGCCATCTGGATTAACGCCATATAGGCCTAAAATTGAAAACCGGAATAAAGCCATCTGTTAGATGGCTTTATTCCGTTCATTTTTTGATGGCTTTGTTCCACCGGAATAAAGCCATCAAACCAAATAACCTAGATGACGTTATTCCGACTGGATTAAAGCCATCTAGTGGGTATGAGGTTGATGGCTTTATTCCAGTTTCGATCTTTTAATCGACAACCTATCAGATGACGAACATTGAAAAAACTGGAGACCGGAATAAAGCCATCTGCGAGATGCCTTTATTCCGGTTTTTATTTTGATGACTTTGTTCCACCGGAATAATGCCATCAAACCAAAATCACTAGATGACGTTATTCCGACTGGATTAAAGCCATCTAGCAGATGTGGTTTGATGGCTTTATTCCGGTGGAGGGGTACCGGAATGAAAATATTTTCCCAATTTTTTCGATATTCGAGTGTTAAATACTCAATGCCCTAATTATAAAGTTCTTAGTATCTTTCATGGGTTTTCCTCCGCGCAGGCCGTATTGGTTGGATGGTGGAGGCACGCGATTGGCTAGAGAAACTGGCGGCAATATTTAGGGGCAATGGCTGCGGTTACATGCGCTGTTAGGTTAGACTGATGTCAAATGATAAAGATCCAGTAGCGTGCGGTGGTCTCAGAGGCGGGCATGCTCTCTGACCGGGGGGGGGGGGGGGTCATAAAAAAAGCACTGTCAATTCAATTTGATCACGAAACGCGAATAATTTTACAATAACAAGCTTGCACCGTACTTGGTCACATTACGCACAACTGTTTACTTTTTTCGACAAGTATAATAATTAATAATATTTAAATTTGCGGACAACCAGCAGAACAGATCTACACAGCACTGGCTGCACGCATGACTGGAGGCACTGAGTAGTTGATGCATGTTAGAACTTGCGAACGTCACCCACGTGGTGCGCTCTACGCGCACTGCCATAAGCTCTCAAGAAATGGATATGTGTGCTCTCCGGCCAGCAGCTTGAAATCCGCCTGATTCAGGAAACCCGCAACGCACGAGCACGTATGTGAATCAGTTTCCTTCCCTCTCCCCGCCTAGACTCTTGCGACATACAGTAGTCACAGCCCTACCTCCCGAAAATGGCGCCACTCTGTACTGACTCACGTACACTCCAACCTAAAAGCATTCGCCACAAAAACTAAAAACATCGCATTCGCCACCAAAACTATAAACTTTGTCCAAAAATTGTCGGAAGAGATCCTAAACAATAAAAATTATAACAAATAGATAAAAATACATGCACATGGATCCACACTGGGCATGCTGCGCATGCCTAGCATGCCCTGACCGCACGCCCCTGTAAAGATCAGATTCGAATCAGAGCCGCTCCCTGTGTGACGATGGTTTTCGTGTTGGTGAAAGCCGCATTGCCAATCTGCTCGTAAAGGTCGTTGTCAAAAATGGCAGGAGAGTAACTAAAAGCAATGTACATTCCTCCTGAACGTGTCTCGTTGAAGTTCGCTGACAAGCTGCAGTGACAAACGTCGAGAGAGTTGATTAAGACCACATGGCAGCCCCGCGACGTCCAATCCTCGAGTTGGTCGCTCCAAACACCACACGACAAAGTGTGAGACTTGGAATGATCCAAGTAAAAGATCTGGTAGTAATAAGTAATAGATCTTGGCTTCTATTTTCGTTGAGCTCACGGAAGCCTGTATAGATAGGTCCCGTTCTAGATTTTTTTTTAGTGGCCCATTTTTTTTTTAAATGATGAGTTTAATAAAAACAATAAGTGTTTATTGAAGAGTACGCACAAAAAGTTTCAACTATCTAGCTTAAAAACTGTTAACACAGGCGCGATAACTATGAACAACTACAAAATCACCCACTGGAGCCGCCTCTTAAAGAGATCAGTGGGCTCTATACGATACGCTATCCATGGTATAGAGATCAGTGGGCTCAATACGATGCGCTATCCATGCTATAGAGATCAGTGGGCTCAATACGATGCGCTATCCGTGTTATAGAGATCAGTGGGCTCAATACGAAGCGAGCAGAAGGCAATACCGAGAGGCCCGATACAAGCTCGCACTGCACGGAGCTCCGAAGGTGAATGATATGCGAATAATAATTACTAGGGCTTCGCCGAACGCTACCTGTGGACGCGTTGTTGGATGAGCGTATCAAGGTAATACGTAAAATATGATGAATTCACTGCAACTTGAATTTGTACCTAGAGATTCAAAGATTCAAGCATTATTAGAATTACCTCTGGTGAAAGCCGATCGAATCCAGAGGCAATTAATTTTCGGCCAAGCAAAATCAGTACCTAGCTGTCAAACTTTGTCCAGCCTAGACGTCAAATGGAGTTTTCGATAATTTTCACATAAAAACCATTGCAAATCGCATAGAAACTGTTATAACGGTACACCTCTCTACGGGCAACATATTTGTAACGTTTGTTGAAGAAAAAGCATGGGCAATTACAGTTTAGATATGCAAAACGGCACAAAACTTGAAAATTTTATCGAAAAATACGATTAAAAAACGTATTAAAAACATATAAAACATATTTATTGGTAAACCAGTATAGTGTTTACGGTATACAAAAGCTATTCTGCAAATTTCATCAAAATCGGCTTGTTATTTTAGCCAGTAGAGTAAAAACAAACAGCGAAATGATGGCGAAAAATCTGAAAATTTTCGTAAATTTGGATTTTTGAGAGAAGTACTATAACTATCAAGCTGAAAAACGCAAGAGGGTCTAAGTTCAGAACAAATTCAGGTACACTGAAAATTTCATCAAAATCGGACCAGCCGTTTAGACGGTAGAGCGCGAACAAACACAGAAAAAATCAAACAAAAAAAAACAAACACACGAATTTTTTTTCTACGGGTGGACAAATTGAAGTCTTCGCTTCGCTCGCTACGCTCATCCAATAATAAAAATTAGAAAAATAATAATTACTATTTAAATAAGATCTAAGGCCTCGTTCAATCCTTCGATTGGACTGGAGAATGTTCGGTTCTGCTCTGATAAGATGCGTTTGTGGTCCTGATAAGGACCCTGACGATTGTCGACGTTTCGTCCACGTTGGCGCGGACATCTTCAGGACAGTGACAAACAGTTTTTTTTTTTTTTTTTTTTTTTTTTTTTATTAACAGATATCCTGCTTACAACAATCTAAGTTCCGAGCTTATGCTCTTATCTTAGGGTCTTTGAGTTCGTATTTTTATGGTTACATTGCGGAAAAAATAACATTAACTATATATAAGTGGCACACACAGGGTTATAATGGTTTGGTAACATTTTTTTTTTTTTTTTTTTTTTTTTTTTTTTTTTATTATTATTTATACTTTATAAAGAATACAGTTTTAAAAGTGAAAACTTATAAGTAGTGAAACAAAGGAAGATATCAATACATATACTATACAAACAGCTGGTGGACGCTGCTTTATATACCCCGAGGGGCGGCCCGTGAGAGTGGCCTAAGCCCGGGCCAATCACGGGCCGGCGTGCGGCGACACAGGACCGAGTGGAGAACGACTCTCACGGGCCGCCCCTCGGGGTATATAAAGCAGCGTCCACCAGCTGTTTGTCACTGTCCTGAAGATGTCCGCGCCAACGTGGACGAAACGTCGACAATCGTCAGGGTCCTTATCAGGACCACAAACGCATCTTATCAGAGCAGAACCGAACATTCTCCAGTCCACCAAACACGGCTCTGAACCACTCCGCATTTCAATCCTTCGATTGTTTGCCAGAGGAATTGAAGAAAGGTAACGCGAAACAGAAATTTGAATTTTACTCGAATCAGGAGGGCGATTGTGTACGAATCGATTAACCCTAATTATGCTATAATTATGGATAAAAATGCAATTAGAATCGACAGTATAATGATAACACATGGGTGAGCTATCTAAACCACAGAAACCCTAAATTAGCGTGGCCAAGGTCTGTTTATATGCACGGTGGTGGTGGAACTGGAATTACTCAGAAATAATTACCGATAGCAGCAAGTTAGGTTTTTACTGGCCTGCCGCCGAATGTAAGTCAGTAGTTTCCTTCCAGCTGCAAGACACAACGTACGTTACCAGTTAACCACGCAATCAGTGATACTGAACATGTCTTCGCTGATGCTTGTGCTGGCGCTGGTGCTTTTGGCAGCCAAGGAAACCTCAACAGGTACCAACGTGGCTCATGCAACCGAAGACAACCGAGGTTCCAGCGACCAAGATCTCCGAATCGTCAGCGCGAACGTTCACACAGCAACCATATCCACGGAAAGCGTCGAAATTTCAGAAAAAGAACTCGGCCTGGCCGCTGTTGGCAGCGAGTGGTCGTCAGTGCCACGTAGATCAGCGGTCTTGAAGAGGTCACCGACAGACAGGCTGCAAACGCTGACGAAAGTGGCGGAGGAGATTCTCGGTCTGCAGGCATCGAGGTCGACGCTCTCCGATCTGGCCGCCATCTTCGAGCGGATTTTCAGTCTTGCTTCCAGCCAGTCACCAATCAGCGACGGCGAAGCCAACGAAGTCCGGAAGGTCATGGAGGTCACCGCCGATGTTGTGCGAGAATTCTCGAAGTCGAAGCTTCCAGACTACGCGAGGGGCAAATTCTCTGGCGGCGGTGAGTTGTTGCTTGTCAACGCATTGAAGGGGAGACTGAGCGACGGGCAAATGCTCGGGACTTCCGTATACTCGGTGGCCGAATTCAAAGTAGCATTGATGTGCATTGCCAATGCCGGGACGAAGACAGGATTGGTGATTTACCCAAGGAACACGAGTCCTCTGAGACCGCTGCCTGTCACCGACTTCCCAATCACCCGCTTTCAGGTGGTTGACTTGATGCTGGTCACCGTAAGCGGCCCACGTTGCGCACAAAAAGATGAATTTTTTCATATGTTAATTCTGAGTTGGGCTCCGGCTAAGCATACTTCGAATTTGAAGCACGGGTGTGCGCACTGGAGTGCAACAGAGAAGGGATGGTCAACAGAGGACTGTTTTGTTTTTGTAACTTCGGATCTTCCAAGAAATGTGTCGTGCTACTGTGACACGTTAGGCAATATCGGCACGGTCGAGTATATTTTGTACGAGCTCGAGGAAGATATTGAATCAACGATTCGCACAGATCTCGCAGGATCGCTGTTAACGCAAGCAACATCCAAAACGAACGCTTCAGAACTAAAAATACTAGACAATTATTTGCATCAATGTGCAGCTAATTTCAACACATCTCAATCGTTTGTTGTTTACTTATCGCAATTAAGTAATTTGATGCAATTTGAATCGGAGACTCTTGTAAATATGGACGCTACTAATGTCCTCGAGGACGTTGGGACGATCCTGGAAAAAGTGGAACCGGAAGATGGACGTAGTACGCTCGGATTTGATTTGATTTTTGTTGGTTTAACGGCGCGTCAGCAGCTGGGCTATTTGCGCCGGTCAGATGTTTAAAAATACAATAGACAGTTTTACCAATTTAAAAAATAGAAATCTCTATTGATCAGTTGGATAAAACATGAGAAAAATAAGACAACAAAGACAAATAAAATTATTCCATTAAACTACGAGCAAATAAAAATTTGTGTAGTCAGATGAATAAAATAAATTGTCAGAGGTTAAAAAGCAATAAAAACAGTGCTATAAAACCAGTTGTCTTTTCCTGACGCATTTTTTACAAATACTTGCGTCAGGAATTTAAAACTGCTTTAAAAACTTCGCTATTAAAAGGTCAGTAAATAAAAGGCAGTCTTAATTTTAAAATAAATAAAAATGACAACGATAAAGACAAATAAAAACTACTCCAACAACCACGAACAAATAAATATTTGTTTCGCGTCAGATGAGTAAAATATTGTCAAAAGTTTAAAAGCAATAAAAACAATGCTAAAAAACCAGTTGTCATGTCCAGACGCAGTTTTTATAAATACTTGCGCCTGGAACATAAACTGCTTTAAAAACTTACTAAAAACTAGATAAGTTTGAAAAAGTCAGTTTTAATTAAAAATCGAATGACTCGATCTATCGACACGGCGTTGTCTCCCAACGCCTCTGGCAAACTTCCGGGAATCTGCAGGGTGTTACGCAGTTGCCTGTGAACGGCACACTCGACAAGGAGATGTTTGATCGAGAGAGGTTGATCACAGGAGGTGCACATCGGTGGCTCTTCGCGCTTCAGGATGAAGACGTGAGTGAGCGGGCTATGACCGATGCGCAACCTCGTTGTTACAACCTCCTCGCGTCGAGTGTGTCGGGCAGAAGATTGCCAGGGGTCGATAGTTGCCTTGATGGGCTTCAGTTTGTTGACTAACACAGTGTCCCATGATGATTGCCAGCACTTCTTTGTTTCGGCCCTGAAGGCGGCTTTAAGATCACTCACAGGGACAGCTGTGTAGTCAACATCGGCTTTTGTCGTGGCGTCCTTAGCTGCTCTGTCGGCCATCTCATTGCCAGCAATTCCTGCATGGCCTGGAAGCCAACAGAGCAACACTTCTATGCCGACCAAGCATAGTGCGCCAAGTTTATCCTGGATGGTTTGCACAAGATGGTCCGTGGGGAATGCCTGACATAGTGCTTGGAGGGAGCTCAGAGAGTCGGAACAGACAAGAAATTGTTTGCGATTGGCACGCTTGATATGTTCAAGGGCCTTGAGAATCGCAAACAACTCTGCTGTATAGACACTACAGTGAGGGCTGAGCTTAAAGCACTCGCTTGTGTTGTCGATGACAAAGGCACACCCCACAGACTCATTGTCCTTTGATCCGTCAGTGTAGATCCTGCAGTGTTGAGGGTACTGGTCGCAAATGCTAAAGAACAGCTGTCGGAAAACGGCCGGGCTCGTCTGGGCCTTGGTGTGCTGAGCGAGTTGCATCAGGCACACAGGCTGAGATGTTGTCCAGGGAGCCACACGACCGATTCCGACAGGAAGGACAGGTGGTAGGTCCATTCCAAATGCGGCCAGGAGCTCTTTTGCTCTGATGCCAACAGGTCTGGTTGCTTTTTGCCTGGTGTTGTAGAGCACAACATTCGGCGGAGCGAACACAGACCTGTATGCCGGGTGTTTTGGCATGCCACGCAGCTTGGCTACGTAGCTGGCAAGGAGGTAGTCACGCCTGATCTTAAGCGGAGCCTCCCCGGCCTCACAATGCAGACTGACGATGGGACTTGTGCGAAACGCGCCAGTACACAACCTGATACCAGCGTTGTGCACTGGATCCAGGATGCCGATATATGATTTCCTCGCCGATGCATAAACAGTGCAGCCAAAGTCTAATTTAGATCTTATGAGGGAGCGGTAGAGGCGGAGCATGGACGTTCTGTCGGCTCCCCAGGAGGTACCGCTCAAGATCTTCAGGATGTTCATTGCCTTCAAGCACTTGTCTTTGAGTTGACGGAGATGTGGTAACCAGGTGAGCTTCTCGTCAAATACCATTCCGAGGAAGCGGGTTGACTCTGAGAAAGGCAACACCTGGTTTGCCAACGTCAAGACAGGATGAGGATGAAATAGACGATGGCGACTGAAATGCATGCATGTTGTTTTCGACGAGGAGAATCTGAAGCCATGTCGATCCGCCCAACTCTCCAATCGGTTGATCGTTAGCTGGAGCTGCCGCTGAGCCGAGTTCAGGTTCCCTGTTTGGTGGAAGATCGCCAAATCATCAACGTAGAGCGATGCACGAACCGGAGTTCGAATGCATGTCGTGATGGAGTTGATGGCGATCGCAAACAGGGTAACACTGAGGACACAGCCCTGCGGCACTCCGTTCTCTTGATCGAAAGCCGACGAGAGAGTGTTTCCGACACGAACGTGGAAAGACCTATCAGCCATGAAGTTCTGCACAAAGTGGGGCAAGTGGCCACGAATACCCCACTTGTGGATGGTCTGTAAAATGCCGTACTTCCACGTCGTGTCGTACGCCTTCTCGAGATCGAAAAACACCGCGATCAGGTGTTTCCTTGTGAGGAAACTGTCCTGGATCAATCCTTCAAGCTGGGTCAAGTTATCTGTGACGGAGCGGTTTCGCCTGAAACCAGACTGCTCCGCACAGAGTAGGCCGTTCTTCTCCAAATGCCACATAAGCCTAGCGTTGATCATTCGCTCCAAGATCTTGCATAGGCAGCTTGTAAGGGCAATTGGGCGGTAGCTAGCAGCATCAGTCTTGTCTTTGCCCGGCTTCAGGATGGGGATGACAATAGCCACCCTCCAACGAGCTGGGAAACTGTCCTCGAGCCAGACTCTGTTCAACATCCGAAGCATGTATGATCGTGAGCTTTTACTCAGATGTTTGATCATCTGGTAATGGATCATATCGATGCCAGGTGAAGTGTCGTTCGCGGCTCTTAGCGCGGAGTCCAGCTCCCAGTCGCTGAAGGGCAGGTTGTAAGTTTCCTGGTTCTTACTTCGGAAGACAAGACCTTGCTGCTCGGCTACCTGCTTGACCCGCTTGAAGGATGCGGTGTAATTCTCTGAGCTGGAGACTTTCGAGAACTGAGAACCAAGAGTGTCGGCGATGGCCGGGCCCGTGGACTGCAACAGCCCGTCACGCATCAGTCCGGATATGGGACGGAAAGTTGATCTGCCAGACAACTTCCGAACCTTGTCCCATACCCTGGACGACGGCGTGCGGGCCGTGATGGTCGACACATAGGCCCGCCACGACACTCTCTTGGCCTCAGTGATTGTTCTCCGAGCCTTAGCTCTTGATCTCTTGAAGGCGATCAGGTTTTCTTGGGTCGGATGCGACATGAAGAAGGAGAGGGCCCTCCGTCTCGCCCTGATGGCCAACTTGCATTCACAAGTGAACCACGGGACGGGGAGACGGTAGGGTTTTTCAGACGACCGCGGAATGGAATTCTCGGCTGCATGAATTACCACCTCCGTGAAGCCGTCCACGTGAGAATCGATATCCTCGGGGACAGCCTCATCGAAAGTGGCAAGATCACTGAAAAGTGACCAGTCAGCCCGTCTTAGAATCCACTTTGGGTGTCTGGGTGGTAGAGAAGGGATCCTCGACGATTTAATGAAGATAGGGAAGTGGTCACTTCCACATAAATCGTCGTGCACAGACCATTCAGTGTCAAGAGCGAGGGAGGGTGAACAGAGAGTCAGGTCAATCGCAGAGAGTGATCCTGTTGATGCAGTAAAGTGGGTGTTACTGCCGTTATTCAACAGGACCACATTGCGAAGCCTGATAGTGTCTTCCACCAGTGTACCTTTCTGATTGGTGCTGAGACTACCCCACAGGGGGTTGTGAGCATTGAAATCACCAACCAATAGAAAGGGTAGAGGTAACTGGTCCATGAGATGGTCGATGGATTGCTGGGTAACGACACTATCAGGGGGGAGGTAGATGTTGCATATGTGTAGGGGGCTGGGAAAGAAAACCTTCACAGCCACGGCCTGGAGGGTGGTGGTCAGCACAACAGTCTCCGAGTGGATACTGTTGTGGACGGCCGTTGCAACTCCCCCCTGAGCTCTCTGTCCACCTGTGAAGTCAAAACGATAGAAGTCATAGCCCTTCAGGAGTGGCTTGTCTGATGGCTTCAGGTGAGTTTCCTGGAAGCAACAGACAAGGGGGCTTTTTGACGAAACTAGTTGCCTGACTTCGGGTGCTCTTGTGGAGTAACCTCTCACATTCCACTGAATGATGTCTGGCATTGTGTTGTATTTAGGATTTACCCTTCTCTTTCACCTTCTCCTTCTCCTTTCCCTTCACCGTCTGCCAGGTGTTCGGCGACGTGTCGGTAGGGTCTACCTCCATTCCATCCTTCCTGGTAGACAGGGAGGTGGACGTGGAGCTACCGGTGGTGTTGGGAAGGAAGGTTATGATTTCCCTCGCCTTCCTCGAGGTGTTGGCCTCAGCCTGCCTTCCCTTGGAAGGGTGCAGCTGGAGCGTACGGTTCTCGTGGAGTTCGTTGATTTGCTGTTTAAGCGATTTTATTTCACTGTCCTTTGCTTCCAAATCTTTCTTCATGGCCTCGATCTCTTGCCTGTGGCGTTCTTCCATCTCCTCGTGGCGCTTGGCCTGCTCGGCGGAGAGTTGCAGTTGTTTCTCTACCATGGCCTGCAAACGAGCCGTCTCCGCCGAGACAGCCGCGCCCGAGTCCACGGCTTTGGCAAAAGATTTCTGACCGAGGCCATTCTGAGAGTTGAAGCGCTTACGTGCTTCGAACAGAGAAATGTTTTCGATCGTTTTTATCTCCACGATTTTCCGCTCCAACTTCCACTGTGGGCAGTCGCGGGACCACACAGGGTGGGCTGCCGAGCAGTTAGCACAGTGGAAGCTGTTGCTGCACGCGTCCGTCTCGTGATCCTCTTTGGCGCACTTCCCACAGATGGGCTTCCGCTTACAATCGAAGCTGGAATGGCCGAACATCTGACAGGTGAAGCACCGCAGAGGATTTGGAATATGTGGCCTGACGGGCAGACGCAAGTAGCCAGCAAAGATGCACTCCGGGAGCTTAGGGGTGCCGAAGGTCAAAATAAGCAGAGGTGTTGGCTTGAGGGCACCGGTTTTTTTGCTCATGACGCGATAAACATCAATGACGCCTTGGCTAGCAAGCTCATTCTTTAACTCTTCGGCCGGAAAGTCCTGTAAATCGAAGCTGAAAATAACTCCCTTTGAAGTGTTCAGGGATTTGTGTGCAGTCACAGATATCGGCATGGTGTCGAATGACGTTGCCGATTGTAATTTGAGCGACTGCTCACCGTTTGCAACTTCTACCAGGAGAGATCCATCCCGAAGGCATTTGGAGCTCTTAACATCGCCAGCGATAAGCAACAATCCGCGCTTCTGCGCGAAGGGCGAGACGGTCCTGAAAGATTTACCACTATCTAGTTTAATAATGAGAAAGAGTGGCTCCACACTCCTCGGAGCCACTACATCCTTCAACGAAATAACATCCTCCAAAAGAGGACGCAGGCGCTTTTTTGGATTGAGGGGGGGATTTGAGTTTTTGGGGTCCATATGAATGGATATAAATTCGTCCCCCGGAGCCCTGCCCACCACGGAGCCCAACCAGGGGGACGTCCCACTGGGACGCCGGGGTTGTCCGGGGGATATAGTCAGGAGGCACCGGCAGTCGCGAGTGACCGTAACTGGTGGGGCCCAGCAACACCCATCACGCCACCGGTGCCCCCCTCCTCATCCACGCGTGAAGCTTTAACGCCCCAGGCGAGCCGATTGACTGGGGGTGGATTAGCCCCCAGCCTCCTGTTTTGGGCGAAGCAGAAACTAAAGGGGTGTGTTGGGACAATTGTCTATAATAACCAGACAATTGCCCCTCAACCCCCAAGAAAATCTTTTCCGCCCGTACAGGTCACTGCGCACGGCAAACACGCAGGTAAGCGTTTAGACCTGCACAAGGGGTCGGCCGGAAGTGAAGACAGGAGAGTGTAGGATAGATAAGAGACAGTAATAAAGTAAGGCTCGAGAACTCCCTGTGCAGGTCATCAGTCACCAGACATCGCTGGAACTCACGACGACTGTCAGTCAACCAATTCGTATCCGTGTTGGTAGCCGGGTCGTCAATGGGGGGAACCCCGCCGCTGTCGCAGAAGACAGACGGTGGGTTCGGGAGGTGGCAAAAGAAATGAAGTAAGAAGGAAGATGAAGAAAAGATGGTGAAATGAAAGGTGGGGAGGGAAAGACAGCCAGATCCTCCCTCGACCAAAGTCCGGGTCCCGCGACAACGACGGGGTGGGCTAGTCTTGGTCTGGACCCTCACCGACAGCCTGTCCGGCATAGGAGACCTTGCCGGGAGTAACACCTCCCGCCGGCATGGCCTGTCGGATCATCGGGCCGCGCAAACCCCTTCACCACGATAAGGTGCTAGCCTCGAAGGGGTAGTACGCTCGGAATAAGACTTCCTGGAATCTCCAGTTTTATTATCAACTTGAACACATACAAGCAATTCCCACCAATTGGGTTCGGAATGTACGCTAACTTTACATCAGGCATGGAGTACTTTCGATTGGCACTTGAAATAGACTACAGCATCTTGTTTTCCTCATCCATGGAGTACTCCTTGCTGTTTTCAAACTCGGTCGTCAGACAAAATTCTCGCTTTGCATTCCTTTTGTATCCTGCCAACAAATTCTTCAAGCCGGCGCTTTTAATCGACAATCAGAAAGTTTTGAGCATGCGTGTAGTGGACGTTGTGTCGACTCCGACGAGACACGACGAAGATGAAGACCAACTTCTCCACATGTTTATCGGAGATCTATCGCCAAGTATGCGTGGTGTTGGCTGTGGGTTTTGGAGTGCGGCAGCGGGTAGCTGGAACGTTAGCAATTGTCACCCAAACAGTAATCTCTCCCGAGGAGTGTGTACCTGTAACATGACGGCCAACAGCGTTGAGTCAGGGGCTAGAGGTCAGTATATAATCTTCAAGTACGCAGCATTAGACGTAAACTACGTCAAGTTCCAAGGTTATTACGACAGAGTTGACAATAGGTTGCTCACTGCCTTTTCATTTTTCGGCCTTCACGAACTGCTTCACTATCGGCAAGACAAAGAAACGATGATGATAGAGTTATCTTACTTGAATGATGTAATGCAGCAGGTGGAGCACAGGACAGACGTCACAGCGAGCGCTAGGCGTCAAATGGTTCAAGATGCGAGATTAGGCGTTCTTAACAGCCATTGCGGATACTATGCAGATTTCAATTATCATTACCTCGCAATTTGCCACGACCGCTTGCAGAAAAATAAAAAAAATATAGTCAATCAATTTGTGGCTTTTTCTTATGATCCAAAAAATTTGGTATGCGACGTGTATACAGATGAATTGTACGACGAGTCTGCAGTTTTTTCTGGCAGTACGGCATTTGCCGTCCACGTGGGACGCTCTGTACTCGCGCAGAATGAAAGATATGCGTTTCTCGTCTATCCAAAAGCACAGACAGCATGGACGTTGCCGAACACGCCAGCCTCCAGGGTAGACAGTTATCAAGTAGTGGACGTTATTCTGATGCCTCGAACAGAGCTCGGCGAAGACGTCGAGCAGTTCGTGGAGATTTACTTGGATCATTCCAAGTCTCACACTTTGTCGTGTGGTGTTTGGAGCGACCAACTCGAGGATTGGACGTCGCGGGGCTGCCACGTGGTCTTAATCAACTCTCTCGACGTTTGTCACTGCAGCTTGTCAGCGAACTTCAACGAGACACGTTCAGGAGGAATGTACATTGCTTTTAGTTACTCTCCTGCCATTTTTGACAACGACCTTTACGAGCAGATTGGCAATGCGGCTTTCACCGACACGAAAACCATCGTCACACAGGGAGCGGCTCTGATTCGAAATGCATCTCAAATACTTGCCAACAACGATGACAAGCTAGCCACAAAAATGATACACACATTTCTTAAGGTCTTGTCATACGCTGAGAAGGTACCCGTCAGCCGGGCTGAAATGCAGGACATCTTAGATGACTTGGAACTAGCTTTTACCCGCTACAACATTGACCAAGAAGTCAGCGTGAAAATAATTTATAACATCGAGTCCTCCTGGAGCGTGAAGAGCAGCGACATTGCCAAAGACTTGTTCTCCAACGCCGTTCTGGCGACCAGTAGCAACGACTTGTCGCAGGCTTCCGACATGGCGTTCTCAGTGCTAGGAAACCTGGAAACTTCACCAGACGTTTACGTGTTCGGAATTCAGTTCACTAAAGAAAATGCAAACACGGCACAATTTATCACCTCGCAGGACGAGGACGCGGTCGGGTTAGGTGCATCATCCTTATTTTCGTGCTTCGTTCCATGCTATCATTTGCTCACGCATAGCCGACTTATTTTCTTGGTGTACCCCATGAACATGTCACCGTTTCCGTACTCTATGACATCGCTGCCCACGTTCAATTCTCGGCAAGTAGATATTTTCGCGGAAGTCGCGCCGGATTGGCGACACTTTGGTTCCGAACCGCCATCGTGTGGCTCGTGGCTCGTCGTGCGTTTCCAGCCAACGGAGGATCCGAAGAGCTACATCAAGTTCGCGTGCGCCTCCTGGGACGACCTCGTCCATAACTGGACGATGGATGTTTGCCGCATGGACACGTCCTTAAACGGAAGCTCCTGCAAATGCAACATATTAGAGAACAACGTGACGCGTATCATAGCCTACGAGTATACGGAGTTGCCGAATTTTTCGCTCGTTTTGCTTTTCGAAAATACAAGCATAGTTTTTTTCATTGGAGCTGCATTTTCCTTGTTCGGCTTCGTCGTGATCGCTCTGACGGCCGCGCTTTTTGCCGGCTGGCGCGAGGACCTCGGCAACAAGATGCTCATGCAACTGTCGATGTCTTCGTTCCTCTACCTCGCGATGGCCATGTTCCGGGAGTCGCACGTCATCTACGCAGACCTGAAGAAGCTGGACGTGGCGCTGGTCGCGTTCACCGTCGCCGTGCACTACACGCGGCTCGTGCACTACGTCTGGGGCCTCGTCATGTCCGTGCTGCAGTACAAGAAGTTCTCGAGTCTCGCCGGCGCTTTAATTTACTCGCACTTGCTACTCAAGGTCATCGTGCTGGCTTGGGGCGTGCCGATGTTGCCGCTGCTGGCGCTGCTCTCGTGGGACGTACAAAAACACTTCTGCACCCCCGACAAGGTCACGCATTACACGCTCTATCTGGTGCCCGTGGTCGTCATCACCTTCCTCAACTTGAAGCTGCTGGTCGCGATCATCTACCACATCACCAACGGATGCGGCCGCTGGGACGACGAAGAACTTCAGAAGTTCGGCGGCTCGAATGCTGACACTCTCAAACGACAGCTCAAGCACACGGTGTTGATGTTCTTCGTGTTCGGCATCCCGGCGGTCTTCGAAATGTTGAACGACATATTTTTTCACAGTGTCTTCATGGATTTTACTTATAATATCTTGGATCCGATACAAGGTTTCGTAATGTGCATCTTCTTCGTGGTGAACAACGACAGTGCCAGACATCTCTGGTTGGCGCGTGTTTTCGGAGATGTATTAGTGGTAAAAAATACCGCAGCATCCCTCAAAACCGCCACTATGTCCAAGATTTCAAAGCAACGCCATGTTCGATCTCTTGTTTCTAGAACGGTCCAAGTGCCCACCGAAGTAGATGCCACCGCGGACGCAGAACCAGTTGTCGAAATCATCTTAAGCGGCTCGTCGGAAACAGGGCCTTCAGTCCGGTATGTCTCACCCCAACGCTTTGAGAACCCTGCAAGCGTCCACGTGGAGCATGGCCCGAAGGAGCAAGTCCCTGAAGACCAAGACCGCACGGAGATCACACAGACCGACAGCGATGACCCCGCGACGAACCAGCTGCAGTGTGTTCCTGACGCTGTCCGCATGGACGCCGTCGATGTCGCCTGCCCTGCGGCCGATGTCATGCCGCCAGCCGAGCGTCAGAGTGTCAACAGATGTCTGCAGCAGTACTGCGACGAGATGACGAGGACTGTCACTAGGCTTCAGTGGGCGGTGACGGCGGCCTCGCAGGGGTTGGACGCGGGCGGGCGGCGGCGTCGCTTTGTTGGCCAGGGTAGCCAGGGTGGCCAGGGTAGCCAGGGTGACCAGGGTGGCGAGGGTAGCCAGGGTAGCCAGGGTGGCCAGGGTGGCCAGGGTAGCGAGGGTTGTGAGGGTTGCCAGGGTGGCCAGGGTGACGAGGGTGGCCAAGGTGGCCAGGGTGGTTTGGTGGGCGCGTTGCCAGCATGGTTCGTGGAGCGACTGAGGAGGATGCGCGCGCTGGAGGATGAAGCGCTTGCAGACCTCTTTGGGCTGAACGCGAGACGGTTCGGGGAGGTAGAGGGCGAGAATGAGTAAGAAGACCACTAAGTGGCCTGTTAACTTACTAGGCTATGCGAACACTCATATAATCGTGTTGTGGATGAGCGTAATACTTACGTTCACCCACAACGCGATTATATTGCGTGTGCGCATAGCCCAGAGGCTTTTATGATCAATTTAAAATGTTCATTTAGTAAATTTAATGTAATGTATAAAATGTAAATTTAGCAGCTTTCTCAATGACATTAAATATTTTAAAACTTAAAAATCGATTTAAAGAAAAACTACTCAATTGATTTGCTTGAAATTAACACAGTATCTTCTTTTTACGATTTATAATGCACACAATAAATTTTGTCAAAATCGGTTGAAGATAGAGTTGATTTAGTTGCAAAAAACTGCATAATCGCTAAAAAAGCGTCATAAAAGCGCCATTTCCAAGAAAAGCGCTAAACATAAAACGATGAAATTTGTACACAAACATTAAATCGCGGGGGCCAACATATCTGGAAAGTTTCGTCAAATTATATGGAAATCCTTGGCCTCTAGAGTGGAAAACGTGTTTTGGAAAAACTGAAAAATTTCGTAAAAACTTAATAACATAAAATTTACTCGTCCGAATTGCTTCAAAAACGTGGCAGATCTAAGTTCAGAGAAAACGAAGGTTCACCGAAATTTTCATCAAAATCCGTTTTGGCGTTTGACCGGAATCGTGCGAACAAACACAAAAAAAAAAAAAAAAAAAACAAAACAAAAACAAAAACATTCCGGATTTTTTTAGCAGTAAAGTGTAATTGAAGATTTCGCTTCACTCGCTACGCTCGTTACGCTCATCAATAAACGGGCCGTTAGCGTGTTATCACCATGGCCACTGCCAACGAGACGCCTAGATATTTTGTTGACTCGCCGTTCAATAATTAACGAGTAATTGTAAAAGTGGGCCTAAGAGGAAACGTTGGTTGTGGCTAAAAGAACGCCTTTTGGAATTAAAATAAATTTGCAATTGTGAGTAGAGGTTCAATGTTAAGGGAAATCATATTATTTACAGTCCTGCTGTAATGTCCTTCGCTAACTTTCAGTCAAAGAGCATTATCTGTGAAATAACTTTATTCTTGGATTGAGTCGTGAGTGATTGTGTTTTGTTTCCTGATATTTTTGGGAATGTAGAATTTTGTGCTTTTTTCACGTTTTAAAAGTTTTGTAGGACGTGTCACGGTAATTCTGAAAGGGTTTGTGAATCAATTGGTATCAAAGGGTTTGTTAATGGATTGATAAATGTGTGAAGGCAAAGGTGTGTGATTTATCAAATGTATTGCTATAATATTTTTAAGCAGAATGCAATGCTATTCTTTAAGATTCGTCGTCTATTATTTAGATACGATAGAGTTTTTCACCAGCGAAACGAGCGAAGCGAAATCTTCAGTTCTTACTGCAAAAACAAAAGTCACTCGTGACGAAACTTTCTGGAAATGTTGACCCTCACTATTCAATGTTTTTGTAAAAATTTTACTGTAGGCTGCGTAGCATTTTTCATGAAAATGGCGCTTTTACGACGGTTTTTGTGTTTTTTGTTTAGCGTTTTTGCAGTTTTATGCAACCAAATCCCGATACTAATATTATCCCAGTGGTTCAGTGTGTTTTCAACATTTTCAGACATGTCTATGCCGGCAAAAGTTCTTATTCTATTTTCATGAAATTTTAGAACGCACTCGATACACCATTCTAGGATAAAACGAGGGGGTCTCGATGCGGTTTGACCAAAATGGGCCCTTTTTTGGGGGGGGGGGGGGGGTTACCTACCAAATTTGGACTTGGAAGATTGAAAATATATTCCCGTCTAGAAGCGGCCATTTGCAATTCAAATACAAATTTTCAAATCAGCCAGCCTAAAATTGGGCCCTTTTGAGGGGGTCATTTAGCAAAAACAAAAACATGCCTTATACTTAACAATTATTTTCCTAAAATTATGAAAATTTGGAAACGCACTCGATCAAACATTCTTAAACTCACTTGTGGGATCTGGCTTCGGGTTGGCCAAAATGGGCCCTTTTTTATGGAGGTTCAACCGTCAAATTTGGACTCAAAGGATTGTAAATTTGTATCCGTGTAAAAGCGTCTATTTACATTACAAATCCAAGATTTAAAAATAGCTAGTCCAAAATTGGGCCCTTGGGGGGGGGGGGGGGGGGGGGAATTTTTGCAAAAACTCGCGACTCGACTCGACTCACAACTTTGGTATATTTATGAAGTTTTGTAATCGCAATCGACAAACATTCGGCTACGCATGGTAGGGTGCTTGCTTCGGTTTGACCAAAATAAGCCCTTTTTTGGAGGAGGTGGGGGCATTTTGGAAGCTATTAAAAAGTGCATGTCCGTTGGTAGCATGGTAAAATTGCTGTCATCTTGACATTATTTCCCATCAATTTTATTAATTTCTTAAAAATGGGCCCTTATTTCGTTGCGTTCAACGCTGACTGCTAGACGATCGCTGTGCTCTGTGTTTAAAGTACTTTCTGCAAAAAAAACATGGCGCCACCAAGTGCATATAAAATATTGTGGAGAGAGTGGGCTCGCTACAGCCAGCCGCATTTCGGGGAAGTCTCGTGATTGCGCAACTGACCATAAAAATTGAGCATTTTTTTGAACACATTTAATTGAAACTAAAAATAAACCTAAAAATTACTGACGATATTGTGATTTTTTTTTCGTAATGCTTCGGTATCGGGGACAAAGTCGCGAGAGTTCGCGAACATTGGTCAACTTCGCCGTTGAAACACCAACTTCACGTTGGTTCGCGAAAATAACTCTGTAAATTTTGAATCGGCAGCAATCACACAGCAAACACAGTAAACAGTAAACATTCGAACTTCGCCGTTCGAAGTGTTTTCTTTGTTGTTCATTTCATTACAGTAATGTTTGCAAGTTGATGCAATGCCATTTTGCACGTTGTTGCAAGTAATATGCTGTGAATAAAACACGCGATGGGCTTAAAACCTGTGACATTCTGCAAAAAATAATCAAAGTTCCTAAATAACAATCACTTTTCGAATTTCCGCTGGAACCAACTAGCTAAATTTTTCGTTTTGAGGTTGGCAACAGATCCGCATGACGTCGTTTTGAGATAGGCCTATTGTAAGGATTCGCTAATTCAAATGTTTTATAGTCGGTACTTATGTTTGGTGCTCAGGAACGTGAGTGGGGAGGGGGGGCTCATTTGGTTTGCCCAAACCCAGCTAAAGTAGCAAGAGCAAGAGGGCTCAAGGCCCACCGCCTGACTGGAGAAAAATGAACACCCGATTCAGGTCCGCTGTACCTGCTAACTTCTCGCCTGAGCGTAAAAACAACATGACACCGTCAACAGCTGCCGAAATCACATCCTTCTTGAAGCCAGCTACGCCGAGCTCTTCGACTGAACCGCTGTTGGTGAGGAAGGAAGTATTGACTAGACTGCAGAAAACAACATTGCGTTCGAAGTTGTTGCTGTTTAAGGTTTTGATGGTGATGCAACTGTAATTGCAATCCCTGATGACGAAAGGCCAGCACAGGGGGAAAATTTGTTATCATAGTCGGTACTTATGTTTGGTGCTCAGGAACGTAGTTGTGTGTGTGGGATGGGAGGGGGGGGGGGGGGGGGGCGCATTTGGTTTTTTTACCCGGAGCCCCCGATTTGAAGTGACGCCACTGGTGTCGGTGTAGTTTATGAGACTTTTAAACTATATTATGGAAGATAAGATGTAACATTATTATTTTTGCAAGCGGAGCAATTTTCGCGGGGAATGTTAATGATCGTGTTCATGATGCGTCACACTGATGACTAGATGGGGAATGCCGAGGATGGAGAAGATCGAGCAGGGAGAGCGGCAGTACGTAGCTGGGAGCGGGCGGAGGTAGAACAAGCGCAAGTCGTGGCGAGGTTTTTTTCTTTGATCGGAGTGTGGGTGTTTTGGCCCTTTGGGGAGCCAGGCAGTGGCGGTCGTGCTGACGGAGGGAGGTCTGCTCCGAATACATTCTAACTTCCCCCCCCCCCCCCATCTTTATCCACCCCCCCCCCGTCCTTTTCGCTATTTAGGACTATTCTGAGAAATAGCGTGGCGCCCAATCGGTCCCTCGGGTTTGTTAGTTTAGTTTTGTAGTTTTAGTTTAGATCTAGTTTAGTCTTAGTTTTAGATTAAGAAACAATCGGGTGGGCATAGGGCCGTCCCCTCCCTATTCCTTCACTTCCAACACTCTCCGCGGAGTGCAACAGACGACACAGCTCTCTAAAGGAGAGCTAGGTGGTGGGAGTGGGAAGGCCGGCCGCGGCTTCCTTCCGTTCGGCGGGACACCGGCTGTTGGGTGAGTACTATTCCGGGCCCCCACACCCCGTTCGCCTCACCCTGCGCTGCCGGGCAAAGTAAAAAATACAAAGAAGGTGCGTGGAAGTCGAATTAATTAAGCCCATAAAAGGAAATTATTTAGTGCTGTTGCCAGCCGCCCTAGATTGGCAATGAACACTAAATTTTGCACCAAATTTACGGCTAAAGATTGCGACTGCCTTTGGCAGGAGGTGGCGATAGAGGTGAATGCCGATGGCTCTAGGCCTATAAAAACTGCAAGCCATTGGCAAAAGGTGGGTTTATTATTATTTCTTATTTATAATTACATTTTCACCGCTATAGCGAATGTTTGTTCACGTTAAATGCAATTAGCAAGTGTTGTAAGATATTTGGTCTGTTCCAAAACAAAAAAATACTTAGGCTTCTTAACAGAGACCCAACAAAAGTAAAAAAAGAACAAATTATTATCCTGATAATAATATAAAACCATTTATGTTTTAAGGCATGGGGTGCCCAGAGGAGAGCTGCAAAAAGCCACAAGGCGGCACTATTGTGAAGCTTGCGGGCGACAGGAGGGGGGCCGCTTGAAGTTATCTCACCTATGACCACACTTGAGGAAGAGATTCTTGCGTTTATGGGGGGATGTACTGTCGTTGGAGACGAGTCAGTTCCCTTACCTAACATTGACCTGAGGGTGGTAACGTTAACAATTATTTTACATTTAATTATAAATGCTTCTACTACCTGCATTTACTAGGTACTGTCATTGAATTTGGATTGCTACTACCATGCCGATTAAATTTATTTTTTATATGTAATAAAAAATTTAACAAAAAAAAATGAATTTAACCCACAGTAACACCATAAAACCTTTTTTTTTATGGTTATACTTTCAATGGCTCAGTTTCAAATCTATGATTATAAATAAATGCAAAGTATTGAAGTAAAAGAAGAATTGGAAGAATTGCAGTGAAACATCATGGTTTGGACAGTATTTTATAAGTCATTCTCAGTAGTATCTAGAAGTCATTTTCAATGAAGATGAAAGTATAACTTTAAAAAATATAAATAACGACAAGAAGTGTAAAGAAGTGTATCGGTAATAATGAGAAAAATGTGAATGGAGATTTATATAAAATAGAAAATATGTAAGAGCCCATCAGCTTTTATTGGCTCTTGAAATTTTAGTTTCTGCTTAGTTCCTGTCAAAATGTTTGTTGAACCATCATTAAATTGGTAAACTGAAATGTTTCTGTAAAATATGTAGGTGACAAAGAAAGCGCGGGTGTGTCGGACCCCGAGCTTGTCGAGAAATCTGAAGAGCCTTCCTGCAGCAATGCAATTCAAGTGTTAACCCCACTTCAGTGCTTAAGAGTCTACATAGGTTGTAACCCGATACGATAACGAAAAACATAATTATCTGTGGCAGTAATCATAAGAAGCCACGGATTATAAACGCTGGCACTTATCTGCGACTCTTGCATAACCAAGATTAATCATCAAAATGAAAAAAATCTGCTTTTTCTCGATTTTCGTGATTTAAATGACACGGCTGGATTCATATTTGTCAGCAGATTGTATGATACTTTGAATCAAAGTTCTAGTGCACTTATTGGCTTTACTGCAGCACATTTTCAATCACGGCAAAGAATTGGTAGTACGTCACGTTATAAGCCGCTCTAATCCTGTGTCGAGTTTGTTGTAAACATTGCTGAACAGCATTCCGCAAGCAAACTTTCATTGAGTAGTAGATGCCGAGAATACAAATCAATCAGTATTTGTTTGCGATTAATTTTATTGATACCATCGTGTTTTTGATGGACAGTACATGGAACACATTTTTTTATTCGATCTTCTGGCGTGATTTTAACCCATAACATTATGAAAATTAATTTTTTCCACCATGGTTGAAATCACATTCTTGTGACGAACACTAAGAAATAACATGGTTGTTTCTTCAAAAAAGTCTGCCCAAAGAGCATAACTAGACTTAGTATGCAGTCATCGATGCGTCGTTTCACAATGCTTGAACGCAGACGAACATTTTAACGCCACAAAAGTGTCATTTTGAAACTTATCTGATTCCGAACAAAGTAACGAAATAATAATTATATTTTTGAATACGTACTACATATTAGTTTCAATTAATATACATCGATTGCATGGAGCCATGGATCGGAAACACTCCGTTGCCGATTTATTTGTTGGCTGTTTGCGCCTTCGCACTTTTCCTCTGCAATTTCGCGGCGGCTTTCATGTCTTTGGCGTTTTGAGCCGCAGCACGGGCTTCAACAACGCATCGCGGATCTCGGATCTCGGATGTCTGTCTTCAACATTCGTTTACTGTACTGCGGGTTGCAAATTTCAATGACTAGGCACTTGTTATAAAACCTAGAACAAACAAAAATTATAGATTCATCAGCGTCTACCAATAGTCACTCCCAGCAGAGATCGAGCATATATTTTTTCTCACTCACCAACAAAGGCGCGCTTCCATCTTCTCAAGCCAGAAGTCCTCGTTCCTTTCAACACGTTCGAATGTGAACCACTTCGTAGTGTATATAACAAAATAGCACAAAGACTAACGGGTTCGCATGTCTGTGCTGTATGAACTGTTCAATTAGGTATGAGTGTTACGCGGGCTTTTGCTATTTTCATTTTTTTTCTACCCTGTATGCATGCTTGTGATGCAGAATAAAATGAAGATGAAATTGAAATTGAAATTGAATTGAATACAAACGATGATGGTTAGTTTAAGCAACATTGCTTTGTTTAGTGAATAAAATATACTTTTTGATCTATAAAAACACTCTGTCTCCACGGAACGAGCCGTCATCGGCCATATCTTACGCCGACTAAATTTTATCGCTAACTAGCGTCAGCATGCCGAGTGCCGACTTCCTAGAATCTCTTCTCTTCCGACTTGACAATCATGCAATTCCGAAAATTACACAATAATACAAAATAACTATATTTGTTAGACCCAAGCAAGCAATGAAAAATATCGGACACCCAATATATCGATTTTCATTATTATCGGATTTCCTTCTAAGATCAATACAAACGTGCGTAACACAAGTTTCAGTTTTAGAGCACTGATAGATTGAGTAAAGTTGAGTAGAAAAGTTGAGTGAGACCCACCCAACTAGGTTTACAGAGCAGTGGGTGAAGGAATGATGCATATTAATCGGTAATTTTCGTCGGATTTTTTAATTTCAACATTGCTTTTGATCTGCAAGCAGAGACGAATCCAGTCGTATCGATAAAACAGTATGAAACACGGATTTGTATCGATATCCTTTTTTATTAACTTTCTATTGAACTCGGTGTCGGGTTGTGCAAGTATAATCTCCACGAGTGTTTTTATTTCTCATGCTGATAACGAGGCAGTAAAACTGGAAGATTATTTCCATCGGGTCTAATCCGTGAAAGATTAGCTTTCTCACACGGAAATTTTTGGTAGTGCAGAGGTCCACGTGGTTACTTTTCCTGCCCCCTAAAATGTTCCCTATATTTATGAAAAAAAATCAGTGAATAGTTGAAAAAATTTCTAACACGCGATGTAAAGGCTCGTGTCGATCGGACGTTTACTTTGTTCACAAATAGATCTTGAATTTGGGACTTTTTGTGGGTGTTTTTTAAACGAAAACACCACTTTTCTTTCTTCTCTGGTTGTTTTATTTTCCATCCGATCTCAATTAAAATTTACTAGGCGGGTCGGAGTACTCTTCCTCTACACACTGATTTTTTTTCAAAAATATTGGGATCAATTTAGGGGGCAGGAA
This sequence comes from Nemurella pictetii, assembly GCA_921293315.2. Taxonomy (NCBI): domain Eukaryota; kingdom Metazoa; phylum Arthropoda; class Insecta; order Plecoptera; family Nemouridae; genus Nemurella; species Nemurella pictetii. The sequence continues at coordinate 4,416,582 of OV121118.1, read as the reverse complement.
AAGTAATTACGTGGACCTCTGCATTTTAGGCTTTTAAGCTGACTTTAGCTGGCTCTTAAGTAAGTAAGAATAAGGCAGTTGAATTAATCGTGAACATTGTTGGGAAATGAAGATATTTATGTCAATATTTTTCAGACCAAGTCATGAGAAAGAAAAAAAAATTGACTCAGCTGTTGAAGTAGAAGAGCTTCCTTCCAAGCAGGCTGTAAGGCAAGCAGGCATATCGCCCCCGTCCTGCCACGTCTGTGGAACCAGCTACCGGGGCAGGCAATGGAGACATTTCCGGAATTCTCGGCTGTAGCCGGCCTGATACCCGACAATGTTTAGTTCTAGTCATAGCCAGTAGTCATGTTACCAGTATCATCTATTATCATTTATCATCTAGTGATCAAGCGACCACCGGAACAATACTTTGTATTTCCTAAGTTGTTAATAAATAAATGTCAAGTGTCAATGTCAAATGTCGGAGCTCTCCGTGTTAAAGGTAGGCTTTAGTTAACCAAGTAGTCGTTATTGATATCGAATCTGAAAGATAGTGTGGTATTCAATCGCATGCAAGAAACGCGACTCCTCCACCCCCTCTGTAGCTCTGGTTATGAGCTGTTCAAGTTGGAGATGCAAGGAGCCGTGACGTCACCGCTGCCCGTCGCTGCCGCTACTTGCTCGTACTGGCATAGCAGCTAGCGGTAGAAACGAGCCGCGTGCGCATTCAGCACGTGTTTCTGCCATGCTGTTACTATTAGTGTTCGAAAATTTCATGAAATTTATTTTTTTGAAAGTTTCGTGAAATATTTCGTGAAATATTTCATGAAAGATTGAAATTTTGTGAAATATTGAAATTTTCAATTGCTTTATCATTCAGAATGATTGCCAAGTTCTTTTTAAAATAGTACACACATTGCTACTTCATAATTGGAAGAAAAATTTATCAAATTTATGTACCGAACCTACTTTGAGCCTACTTGTTCATTATTTTAAAGAAATATTTGCAGCTTATTTAACCCTTCCTACTTGCAAACAAGTTACAACATTAGTATCAACTATCAATGGACGATTATGACTGGGTAAAAATAAAATGGCGCGAGATTGGAGAAGAAAGGAAGGAATTTATTCAGAATCGGTTGACAAATTCATATCGATTTCATTCGGGGAGCTGGAGTCGGAAAAGGCGATCACATCATCTTCAAATTCAGAATCGGAGGCTGGAAGAGTCGGTGCCGGGACGCCCCCATCGCGAGCAGAGGTGCCGGTGGAGCGTTGTCTACTTGTAGACGGTGTAGGTTGCGGCTGCATGTCGAGACTTACACGAACTTTGGCCTTGGGCAAGACAGGAGCTGTGGCTTCTGCTTGGAGCTGGAAAATTCAAAAGACCACCAATAAATAAATATAAGATAATAACAGTAAAGCAAAAACTATAAGACAAAACCAATTTGTCCTTTCCATTTTCCAGCAAAGATAGTCTTTGTCTTACTCATAGCTCATAAGATTAACAATGGGGTTTAAAAACGAAAAAAAAATCAGAATTTGAGAGTAAAAAGTTCAATTACCTTAAGGTTATGCTTCACATAAACTAGCCTGCCAGCCCTTTCGGTTGTGAGGCGATTCCGCTTTAGCGAGTGTACATCTTTGTACGAACTGAACGTACGTTCACAGGCCGCAGACGACGCCGGCAAAGTTAGAATGACGGCAGCGACTTTTGAGAGCTGTGTCATCGAACAATAGGCATTCCACCAGACATATGCTGAGATGCTTTCGTTTTCTGCTGCTGCCCATAGGAAATTCTTTGAGAAGAGCCCTTCCTTTACTTTGTATTGGGCTAGCTCAGCCATCACCCGACCTGCGTCGACGTCTATTCTTCTTTCAGCCATGTCATGGATATATTCCGCAGCGTCGATTTCGTCTTCCGGACATAAATGCTTGCCCCTGAAAGTTGGGTCTAGCATATTTGCTGCCTTGTGAACTGGCCACACACAGAATTCTTTTCTCTTCTCCAAAAGGGAGAAAATTTTCTTCTCCTCAGACACCAGGCATGGGGCTTTTCGTACATTTACGTCAAAACTCTCTTCGAGTTCGAAGAAAATACGGCACACAGAACTTAGTTGAGGTCTGTCCCCCTCAATTTTCGTAATCCAAGCAGCAATCGGATTAAGAAGCTCGTAGAGGTGGTTTGCTTTGTCCCAGAAAACCTCACTGGTTATTGTCGCTTTTGTGGCTGCTGTTAGGTCGCTTTCACATCGTTCATCGATGTTCACTATTCTAATGGCACCCTTGTTTGCCAGAAGACTCTTCAAAAACAAAACAACCGAACCCCACCGGGTCACAACTGGAAGTTTCAGTGATATTTTTGAGCCTGCCTGTGCTTGCTTTTCCTGAAAAACGGCTTTCAGCACATGTCGATTCGTAATTTCCGTTACGATCTTTTTCCCTTGACTGACAAGGTCCCTTAGAGAATTTTCTTTTATGCAGTCATTTATGAGTAGGCTTAGGCCGTGAGCAATACACCCATACGCACTGATGTGGTCGTATTTCTTTGTTACGATCTCCCACGCCTTCTTCATATTAGCGGCGTTGTCAGTAACGAGGCCAAAGCATTTGGCAGGACCAATTGAAACCAATACCTCATTAATGGTCTCCGCCATGTATTCACCAGTGTGACGTGATGTTAGAGATGGTAGGGATTTGAACAAAACCGGGTTTGGCGTTGTCAACACAAAGTTGATAATACTTTCTCGCCTCACATTGGTCCATCCATCACACATGAGGCCCACTGAATTTGCTTCTGCAATCATGCTCTTGGTAAAATTGGAAATTCTATCCACTTCTGCGTTCAGATAGCTGTTTGAAACCATGTACGCACTAGGCAGATGATACGCTGGCCTCAATTTCTTCATAACTTCAATCCAATATGGATTTTCCACCAATGATAGAGGAGCAGCAGTGGCGTAAATGGCGCGGCACAGCAACTCGTTACAATTTTCCTGTAAAATGAAATGGTTAAGAATAACATCAGATCAAAAATGAGTAAATGAAAAACTGGTTAAATGGCTAAGAGCACAAACATTGGCAGCCAAAACTATTTTTAAAAGATTTTCAGTTCCATCTATTTCTTGAACGCTTCATGTTGGCACTGGCATGTAATCATCTTGTTCCCCATTGCTCACCTGTTCTGCTCTAGTCATGCGATCACAGAAAAAATCCATTGGACTCGGAGCTGGCGACGGACTTGGTGACGGAGAAAGCATTTCACAGCTTGAGGACGGCGATAGTGGCGATGTCACATCAGCCCTGGTAGATTGCGGTGTTGCTGGTAGTGGCAGGGCAGAAACTTGCTGGCGAACACGGTACTCCGCTGGCCGCTGTATAACGTCAACCGATGCTCCGAAAGAAGCATCAGCAGAACTGCTGCTTCTTGTTCCTGGAAAGCCATTTTATTTTAAATACATGACCAGTGCCTGAGGATCATTGGTAGTTACTTAAAAATTATTCCAGAAATTATGGAAGGGAGATCGAGAGTACTATTATTACTTATTTTCTTGCATTTCTTACCTTGAGTAGCCACATGGTGAGTAGAGGTTATGTTGTCCCGTACATGTTTCGGACACTTCGTACAATTCTTGTTGATGTGATGCATCATTCTTGTTGCATTATTAATGGTTTTCCACGCACAATATTTACAGGAGCGGACATTACCATCAGCGATGTTAAACAGTTTGTGAACATTGCAGCGCTTCTTCCCCATGATCAGTGGCGAGTGCAGGACTCAAACAGGAAATGCAAACAACCCGCCCCAGCAATGGCCGCTTGCCGGATATGGGAAAGAAGGGTGTCAAACTTCATAGAAATTAATTCTCTGCCCAAAAATACAAAAAAATCCAATATTTCACTTTTTTTTGAAATATTTCACGAGAGGTTGAAATATTTCACTTTGAAACTTTCAAATTGAAATATTTCACTTGAAATATTTCACACTTCGAACACTAGTTACTATATTATCATCCTATATTATACGCCGATTAAATTCTATTATCAAAAATGCCGTCGTGTTGGGTGTTATAAGCCCGGAAAACTCGTTATCAACGATGTAACTATTAGTTTACAAAAATTCCCTAGTCGAGAGCGATCACCATATCATCAAAAGCGTGAATGAAGAAAATAAGCCGTACTCCATTGCTGTCGTCTGCTCTGATCACTTCCATCCCGACGATTTTCATTCATCGGTCAGTCTCAAAACTAATAGTGGAATGTACACAAAAAAGTGTACCAAACATTGAGAAAACTGCTGTGCCTTCAATCATCTTGAAGGGAAAGTCTAAAATCAACGAGACATACCGGTAAACTAAAACTAAACTAGACTAAAAACGGCAAAGGGATTATATTTACGCAAAAAGGCTGTATCTGACGCCATCAATGCCATCAAAAAGATGACTCTCGACGACGTCTTCCTGTGTACGTCGAGCCGGACAATAACGCGATTCTGACGGGGTCAACGTTGGCACCGTCGGCACCAACGCTGACAGCGATTGCAGCCTAATATCTTATTATAATTGAGGCGGCTACTCGGACATTGGCATATGATATTATAATAAAATGCAAAATATCTGCAAATCTCAGGACATCATTCCAGCAGTGAGACTACTGATATCGGAAACGAAATCAACCTAGACGGACGACGAACTCTTTTTCGTCGTCAGTTTTCGTCTTCAACATCTTCCTCTGGATCAGACGACGTGGAAAGGTGGAGATGAAACAAGATCAAGAACGCAACAATCGGCAAGAGCATACATCGCTGATTGTTATACCACGGTGTTATTTTATGATCACTTGTATATCACGTATTGATCACGGGCCATGCCAATAAAGGAAACCCATGCTGGTCTATAATAAGAAGAATGAGTGGCATTCATGGAAAAGGAAAAGCGATGTTTATAAGTCACATTATGCTGTGTCGTGATCCGGCGCCTTTGAGAATCCAACAGAGACACCGGAGGATTCAGGGAATTTTCGGCGAATTGCATGAACCACGCAGCCAGGAATGACTCTCCTATCATACTTGCCGCGACAAGAATTACTGTTTACATATTGTGAAAACGCGCCAATTGTCTATTGCTATCGTCTTTGAGATGTCCCGTCCAACTCTTCACGTAAAAAAAGCCAAGCTTGACGTGCGGCTTTCAGAGGAGCAATGTTAAAAACTGTCGCCTCAGCACAAACAAATGCACATTGCAATTCCACCGAATTTGGAAATAATGTCACTTTCGGTTCAGCAAACGCTCTCGGTAGACATGGTCTCGCATTCGCCACATCACACCAATTACTGTGGTGTGGTTTGACCTGCCGAATCTTTTCGGGGTGAATCCTTTTCATCATGTGACTTACGAGGGTCCACTGATAAGGCTGGAAGTGTGACATTGCAATACTAACTCGTCGAGCGTGCACGCGTACGCAGCAAGTGCAATCAGCGCAGTTCTCCACGATGCCAGCACGCTGGCAAGCCGGGTCTCGGGTAGCGGCTAGCGAGCACTAGTAGCGGTGACGTAGTTACCCCCTCCACCGCTCAGTTTCAAGCGTGCTAGCTCTGGTCTGGCTTATGCTAGAATAGCCTAGTTTTTTACCTTTTTCTTACCAATGGACATTCAAAGTAACATTAAAATAGTTCAAAAACGGCTTAGTTAACTAAAGCCTACCTTTAAGCACCGCCGTCGTGGCGTCGGTAGAAGCAACGGCGCAAGTCGGGGAGCCTGCTGGGAAGACCAAGTGTTGGAACTGTAAGCAAGAGGGGCATAATTTCCGTTTCTGCCTCCAAGAGTTGACCGTTTTCTGTTTCCGATGTGGGACTCCGGGAGTCTATGTGCAGAATTGTTCCAAGTGTAGAGGAAAAAACGCCAATGGGAAGTCGTAGGTGGACATGGTTGCAACATTTCCGTGACCTGCGCATACCAACAGCATCTTCAAGGCGACCGGGTGTTTCTGGAGGTCGAGATCCTGGGGAAGAGCTTTTAAGGTCTTCTGGATTCCGGGTCCACAAGAACGATAGTGGGTGGACAATTCCTCCGGAAGCTTAAACAGCTGGGTTTAAGACTGAAGCCTAATACCTCGGGGATGAAAATCACAGTAGCGAACCGAAAAACCGAAGAAGTGGTAGGACTTTTGGATTTGCCAATCCTGGCGGAAGGCAAATTCCTGGTTTTGGAAGCGTTAGTCGTACCACTACTATCGGACCATTTATTCTTGGGGGTAGATTTCTGGAGGAAAATGGATATTCTGCCCTCCATCGGAACCAGTAAGTGGAAGGTGACCAAAGATGAGATCGTATCGGTAGCCGATCTTTTAGTCCCTCAAGGGAAATTGTCGGAAAAGGATCTTCAGATCTACATGCTTTGGTCAACCACTATGTCAGCGCCACGGGGACTAAACTCGGTTGCACTACCTTAGTGCAGCATCGCATCGAGACGGGGGCGATATGCCAGTTCGGATTCTAAAGTGTTCTCGCTGGCGACGGAAGGTTTCATGAATCTGCTTATGGTCAATCGGGTTTCTTCCAGCTGCCGGCAGAAAACGAGTAAATCTCTTGTGTTGCCGATTTCGAACAGGGCTAGCCTCTCTATAAAGTAGGGCTCTATGTTCCGCCGCAAAATCCTTAGTTTCTCCTCCTCTGATGGTGGAGTTGGTAGTCTTCTGAATAGATTGTCGGCGTTCGTCGGCTCCTTGCGCCCTGACACGAATTTCTTCCCAGAGCCGCTCTTCATAGTCGATTGGCTGGACTTCTTTTCGCAACTATCGACTAACATCGGCCAGGTGTTCACCTGGTGTTTAATTGATCGGAACCAGATCAGCGCCCTACCACAGAAAAGATCGGTGGCGGTGGCAAACAGTTCTTCCTGGCTGATGTTTCGCGTGACACGGTGCTCTTCGACACTTTCTAGGAAGGAACCAACACTGAGTTCTCGTGGCTCTCCTGAGAACTTATGATTCCACTTGAAGACGGGCGTTCCCTGCGGCCTTGCTTCAGCTGGTGGGAGTGGATCTGGTTGTGCGGCGGGTAAGAGGGGGAAAAGATCGACCGCTTCCTATATATTCCAGAAACGCACCCGCAACAGTTCGATTAACGCGGTATTCCCAGTTTTCTGCGCGATCACATCCGCGGCTTCACTGTCCACAAGATCATTTCTTCTGGCTAGAGATTGGAGTCGCAGGCCGATCGTCCGTGCTTGACCCGGGTCTCCCTCGTACACGTTGATGAGCGCCTGCGTATCAACGCACCGGTCGTGAATAGCCTTCAGCTCCCGCAAAAGATCGACGGGCGTTCCATCTGCCATCTCAACCACTGCCCCACGTGCCACAAACATGTCCCAGTTGTTCGGTGGGGAATTCAGTTCAATGGGGAAACAAAAGACCTCAGTCTAGGTGCTTTCATGGAGCGAGTAAAGGAATTGATGGAGTCAAGACATATCACGGAAGACCAAATGTGGCTGGAAGCTAGTGATCTATTCACAGGACCAGCATTGGTATGGTTCCGCTCCGCTAGGAGAAGACTCAACTCATGGCAAGAACTTCAGACAGAGCTAGAACATGAATTTCAACCACACAACTATGACGAATAGTTGAAGATTGAGATTTCACGTCGCACTCAAGGTGCAGAAGAGAGGTTAGGAATTTACTTCGCGTCACTAGACAACTTGTTCCACCGGCTCACTAATCCACTTTCACAGCTTGAACAACTGACCATAGCGAAACGCAATCTACTGCCTTACTATGCAGACCGTCTTTTATTCCAAGAAATACCAAACATGTCCATGCTGCGACATCGCTGTCAACAGATCGAGCACGCACGACAAGGAACCGCAAGTTTCCGACCTCCACCAGACGCCAGAAACTCTCTCGAGCCCGATCTAGGCTACACCAGTCTAAGGAAAAGGTATGCAGTCAACGCAGTAACTACATCCATACCATCAATGTCAGCAAGAGCTCCAACCGCCTGCTGGAACTGCAATCGTTCAGGACACCGGTTCAGACGTTGCTCAGAACCCAGGAAACCAAACTTCTGTCAAGGATGCGGGAAGACGCAAGACAAACTGGAAGGAAACCAAGTATTCTACTGCACTTCGTGTCTGGGAAAAGGAAGACGCAGCCGACGCTAATCCCGACGACGACTGCCTCAGTAGAACCAGGGACGACAACAGTGAGTCTAAATTATTTACTTCTAACCTCGACAGAAGATCCCCGACCACATGTACACGTCCGGCAACGACGCCGGCAACCGCGACGCCGCCATCGACGCCGGCCACCGCGATGAAGACTACGATGCCTACTCTGTTTTCTCAGATGGCGCCAGCCACGCTGGCGGTAGCCAACGTAGCGGCCACGCCGGCAGCGGCTACCGCCAGCGTGTGGGCCGCGGCCCTCGGGGCCCAGGGCGCTTCGTGCGAGGTGGTGAGTTGGTTCAATCAAGTTATATGAGATAATTCATTTTGTAGCTTTTATTACATGACGCCTTTTCTATGAGCATGTCTAATGGCGTCAGTGAATGCAAGTGAGGGTGAAGATAAACCAATCTAAGGGAGGAGGGGAAACTTGGTGCCGGCACGTAGCCTACTCCTGTCAAAAAGCACCAAGGGCACCACCGGCTTCAAGGTTGTTTTGAATTTTAGATTAAATTTCAAGACATTGCTTCACTCTCTTTACATTTTATAGCTCACATTCTTGTAACATATGTCACCGTGGTATTTTTCAAAAGTTTACTTTCTCTGTTACAGGGCGACCAGGGCCCCGGGAGCGCCGGACTCGGGGGGGGGGGGGGGGGGGGGGGGGGCGCCAGCCCGGAAGGGGAGACCGCCAGTCTGGAAGGGGCCGCGGCGGCAATGGGAAGATTTTCAATTTTTATTTTTAAACTTGGCTCAATATATAAATTTATCCGGTTATACTTCATTTCAATTCAATTTTCAATTCAATTACTTTAATTTTTCATTTCAATTTTTCTCATACAAAACTTTATAATATATTATATTATTATATTATATTATATTTATAATAAACCGGTTAATCATTAATTAAAAACATAAATTTTTCATTTTCCCTTCACTTAGGCTGTTAGTAACCCCTCGCGTTACAGTAGTCTGTAAATCCTTAATTAACCTAATTCTTACACCTAAGATTGACTGGCAATAGGCCTTTTTTAGGCTCGGTTGCTAACACGGGGAGATTTGACAAGTATCTCCCAGTCAAGTTGATGCTGAACAATACGAGATGTCAGCAATGTCCTGTATGAGCAATTAGGAAATTATATCTTGTTTCCTCTAGAGGGTGGAAATTACATCGCCAGAGTAAAGAACAGAGAGCTGATTGCTTTTATCACAACTTCCTGCACCAAAATCTTACTCCCAAAATTTTTCATGCAGATGATATTTCACCTTTACTCAGTACTATCCATGTTAAATGTTAAATGTTATTCTCGTTATATGTTATCAATGTTAAATGGCAATATTAGTTATTACATTGCTGACGTTCGGTCAGCTTGCAAATTGCCAGTTCATGTCAGTTCAGCTGCCAGCTGACATCATTTCGTATTTTTGCTAGGACAACTTGAATGTTAATAATAATAATAATAATAATAATAAATGTTTATTGTCCAGAGATCAGGGAATGATATAAGACAGTCAAATTAGATACCATGAGTACACAGTTACAATTCAAAAGGTATACACGAGTACATTAGTCCTTCATGGCGTTCGCCAAGTAATCGTCAACAGAGTAAAAACATTTGTCTACCAGCCAATTTTTAAAATTACATTTGCCAGTAGCCTCGATATGTTCTTTAGCTCAATTGGTAAAATATTCCACAATTTAAAGCCAGCCCTTATTGGGCTTTTTGTGGTGCATTTAAGATTAGTTGAATGTTTATCCACCCGTCGTACATGTCTTAAACAATAAGGTTCCTTATCACTAGGTGCGTCATCTGGTAACCTATTGGCTAAATACACTAAAATCGTGTTATAAATGTACATAGACGGCAATGTCAAAATTTTAAAACGTAAAAATAGCTCATCACAAGAATCTTTGTAAAAAACTCCAGGACAGCATGGATCATAACTAGCTTTGGCCAGAATACGCAGGGCTTTTTTTTGTAGTCGGAATACCCTAATCGCAGCCCGCGTGTGGCCCCAAAGTGGCACCCCGTATTGTAATCTCGAGTGTATATGCGCATAGTAAACTAGTTTAGCAGTCTGTTCGTCACAGAGCTCCCTAATTTTACGCAAAAAATAGCACCCGGCGGAGATCTGGATGCAGAGACGGTTGCAATGCTCAGTCCAGTCGAGATTACGATCTATTTGCACTCCTAGGAATTTAACATCCGATTTTTCATGGATGCTTTGGCCATCAAGATATATTAATGGACTAGTAAAATTGATGAGAACCACTTTTTTTTTGTTCAAGAAGAGGTCATTATTCTCACTATATATCTGGATGTCCCTGACCGCTTCTCTGCCTATTTTGATAATGTCAGAATTCTTTGCACTTATATGATGAGTCGTGTCGTCCGCATACAGTTTAACTGAACCGACACCAACATTTTCCGACAGATCGTTCGTAAATAAAACAAACAGTAATGGCGAGATGATTGCTCCTTGCGGTACACCTACGTTAATGACTAGTTCCCCTGACAGGTAGGTGCTCTCTTTATCACTCGTCCGCACAACCTGTATCCTATTTTTAAGAAACGACCTCACCCAATTATTAGCAACACCGGATATGCCCATTTGGTGTAATTTGTGCAGTAGCATTTCATGATTGACTGTATCAAACGCTTTGGAGTAATCATAAAATATTCCCAAAACCTCTTCTCTGTTGTCGTTTGATGTCATGACCTTTTCGACAAAGTCGACTAGGGCCGTTGCAGTTGATCTACTTTTTATGAAGCCATGTTGCGCTTTATTCATAATATCAAATTTGTCGACAAAGTTACTAATCCTCCTATGTAGAACTGATTCGATTACCTTTGAAAATACAGAAGTCAGTGCAATTGGTCTGTAATTACTTATTTGTGACTTATCTCCACATTTGTAAACAGGGACAACGATTACCCTTTTCAAGCGTTCGGGAAATACCCCTTGGCTCATCGATTCGTTTAATATGTGCATGAGCGGGTTTGCAATAAGTCCCGCGACTGATTTTAGAATGTGACACGGTATTTCGTCGTGGCCTGCCGATCGTTTTTCTGTCACCTTATTGATTATTTGAAAGAATTCTTTCCCTAATACGGGCGTTAAGAAGATGCTGTGCTGGTTCCTATTCTGCGATGATTTTGCAGTGTCTACTGGTCTGGCCCGCGTCTTTAATAGCTCCACTAAATAAGAGCTGTAAAATTCGTTAAAGCGATTAGAAACGTCAGAATTGTTTATTATATTTCCTTGGACATCTTTGATCGTGCCTGCAATGTCCCTAATAGTTGTGTGATTTTTGTATTCATGAATTAGCCGCCAGGCCGCCCTGTTCTTATTTTTAGCCGTTTTTATTTTCTTACAATTATACTGCTGCTTGGATTTCCTCATTTCGGCTGCGTAATGGTGTTGTTTGCTCAGGTAAACGGCCTTTGATTCCGCTGATGGATTTTTAAAGTAAGTAATGTATACTCGGTCAGCTTCGATGCGCAAGGCTCGCAGTTCGTCCGTGTACCAAGGTTTATGACGGGTTCTCTTTCGCTTACTTTTAGCTGATTGCTTAGGAAATGCCTTCTCAAACTGTTCATCATGTTCCCACTACGGTTTCTGTAACGATCAATGTAGAGTGGCTCATCCTCCGAAAGGAGATTTTATATTAATGAGAGACCCATCTATCACACCAATCAGTAATCACTGGGGATCTGTGCAATGTTATAAAAATCTACAGAAAAAAATAAAAATTGATTGTAGTTAAGTAAGAAATAGATGGAACAATATAACTAATCCTTGTAGTCAATTGAGCGAGCATTTGGTTTGCTAAAGTCACGGTTCCGCTGTCTGGACGATTCTGGTGGGGTACTTTGCTATTTGCCGGCAAAGGTCTGCCACATCACGATGGCTTGCTGTGTGTTGCACAATCCGTGCTTGGATGCGGGGATGGATGAGGAAGTGGATCCAGGTGTCGCCGAGCGCATTGCCGCGATGGCTGCACACCCTGAAGCAACTCCTCAAGCCGGAGCCGCAGCAGCCATGCAGCGACGACTGATTGATGAAACTGCCTGGCCTCTATTCTTGGCGTAACAAAATGGGGAGGGTTGGTACATAAAACATAACAAATTTTTTAAATTAATTAAACTGGAAGTGTATCTGTTTTATTTGGCACATAAGAAAATTACATTTACATTTTAAAAAAATACATTTCATTTACAAAATGTAAAATTACATTTTAAAATTTAAATCTTGGTATAGTCCTAGTCAAAATGTTACAACCTAGGATCTACCTATAAATCTATTTATTCAAAGAAGATAAAATATGTGCCAATGACGCTGCAATGCTGCATTGCACGTCCATTATTTCCTTATGTTGTTTGGCTTTTTGCTCAGTGTTTTTTCTTTTCATCAGAAATTTTTCTCTTTAAAGCTCCAAAAGTTCTTCGCTTCAATCTTGCCGACCGCATGGAGGTTATTCTACGAAGCGCAAATTGAAACAGCCACAACATTATTATGGACTAAAGAGAAACACTTCATTAAATTATAAGTTTAGGGGACAGCGATATGGCAAGAGTTATCTCGTTTTGTGTTTAAATCCGGATACAAGGTGGTAGTTATGAGTTTAGGGTATCGACAGTACCTACTATGGTAAGAATTATCTCATTTATTGTATCAGTCCAGAAACAAGGTGGTGGTAAGACATAAAACTATGAACTAACACAAATTAAGCACTGCATAGGTACTAGTAAGAATATTTCTGCTTGCAACGGTCTGTAGATATGATTTCCTCAGTCAAATTAAAGTGTACATCTCTCATAGTTTTTTTATTTCTGCATGTGGTAAGTTGTATAAATGTCGGTTTGGTTGATTCGTTTCATTGCAAACTCTCTTTACAGCTTAAATTCGTACTGAAATCTTTTGCAGTGGTTATTGAAACGCAGACATCAAATATTGCAAGAAAATTGCATAACTTTCCTTGTTTACAAATTAAATAATACAAAAATATTATAACACTTACTGACAGTGGCGGCTTGGGACTTGGAAGGTAACCGATGCCAGCTCCTTAGATCCCCGACACCCACCCACCCCAAGCGACCGGGGGGGGGGGGGGGGGGGGTGGTCAAGGATTTTTTTTTTTATCTGTTTGATTTAGCAAGCGATTTTTTTTGTAGCAGGTAGAGTTATCAGACGAAAGATGATAATGTATGTATAAACTCAGTTGCTGCATGCATCGAATTATTTCAATCGCTGGCCCAATGCGAACGTGCATTTTGTGACGAGAATTGGGTAAAACTAAACTAGTCGGATTTCCTAGTACGCCCAAGTGGCCAAAACCAAAACAAAACATTGCCAGTCAGACACCGTCAGATCTCGGTGCGGCGGTGGGTCATGGAAAGGATTCAGTTATACTGGGAAAATGCGCCGACGAAGGGTTCTCAAGAGTCGAGACTCATATTCGAGATTCTGTAGTTCGCAAAGCAAAACATACACAGATGGGAATGATCGTGATTATCGTGGCTTCATTCCGGGCTCAGTATGCTGGCTTCGCAACCCCGCGACATGGACTCTTTACTTACCGATCGTCGCCACCTAACAAACCACCCCTCGACACCCACCCCAAGGCCAGCCGGCCAGCCAGCCAGACACCCACCCACCCTTTGGAACCGGTGCCATGGCTAAAAATTACCATTGCCAAGCCGCCACTGCTTACTGATGATATTATTAAACCCAACCTTGAAAGCTGTCCATTCCTTCTGCACCATAAAGCGAGGCTTTTCCGATTTGGGTCTCGGTGCGTTCGATAATGTTGGCCTGTCCACCTTTTGCTTCGTAACTCGCTTCATTTCTTTCCATTTGTTCTGAATCTGTTGTGGATAATAAATAAGGTAAGGTCTGATATTACAACGTGCAAACTAGAATTTAGACTTTTTCCAGACAAGTAATCGCCATGGTTGCAGCCAGCCGGTTGTGGATGTTCACAAGGTTTTGGAGAAAGCTTTGAGGACAATTTCAGTTTGGACATAGAAATGCTAGCCCTAAGGGCCGTCTGACAAGCTTGCTCTGATCGGTCTCGTTGGGAATGTTGAGTTCGAAATTGCTCGCAACATGTGTCGATGAATGTTGATTTAATTAGGTATACTGAATGGTTAAGACAAATATATTAATTTAATTTAATTTCAATATTGATTCCATTCCTTATGGTAGGTTTTACTTATACTCTTCAAAGTCATGTGCGTTGGTGCAACCGCATTCACAGTATCTGCCACTTGGGACCACGCCAAAATTTTGTGGTTGTTCGTAAGTGTGGCGGAGAACTCTCCATGAATAACTGTTCCTCGTTTTGCCACTTCTTCTGCAATTATTCTCTTCTCTACTTCAGTGAAGTTGATATTGCGCTTATTGCATTTATTCGTGGACGACATGATTGACGTTTACTTCAAACAAAATTCCCGCATTTTGCTCATGTCAAGTTAAGAAGGCTGTGAAATTTGAACATTTGCCGCTTGAAAATATGTAACGGGGCTCCTGATTGGTTGGCTGACTTTGGTACGGTGGGCGGGTCATGTTTGCAAAAACCGCGTTAGTTTTGCTTGAAGAATTGTCCAAGGTGTAGCTTTAGAACTTGGTTGCAACAAGGTTTCAGCTGGACCCGGTGTTCAAGGAGTGGTTACCTGGTGAAATTAACTTCCCTCGTCGATTTCTGATACCTAATAATGAATTTAGGACCTTGCAAAAAAGATCCCGTGTTTACAGGAAGAAGATTAAAAATTGTCGAAAACCGTGATTTTCGGCCTAGGTGCTTAGAAAAACTTCTCCCATAAGGAATAACACGGGGAACTTTTTCGACCCTTAGCACCTACGAGTACCTTTGGTCAGAAAAAATAAAAAAAAAATAGTGTCATACTCGTCCATCTTTCACCTGTATAGCCATTTTTTGGGTTTTGTGATCGGAATTTTAGTTTAGCAGCAGGACGCTGATAACTGAAGGCGTGTTATCAACGTGCTGCATTTACTTGGCTCGAAGCGGCAGCCGCACCGGCAGTCGCCGCGGCGGCCGCCGCGGTGGGAGAATCGTCGGACGGGAGGGGATAGAATCGTGGTGGATTCCAGTCACACATGCTTGAGCTTGTTTATCGCCGTTCGCGCTTGTAGCTCTGTCTGTCCATTCATCGTTCATCGCGTTGGATTCGGAGCTGCAGTTTTGTTAATGTTTAATGATTTTATTAAATTATTATGGCCCAAGCTAACGCTGGGCTTATGTTCGAACGTGAATATTCGGAGGAAGAATTGACTGCGATCGAAAAATTAATCGATGTGTCAAATGAAGACGTACTAGATGCAAGTGATGTGCTTGGTTGGTGTAAATGCGATGAATGTGAGGTGATGCCTACTGAAACCGAGAGTGTTGGCTACGCAGACATAGTCAGGCTACAGGCCTGACACATAAACGTAATCCAAAAATGTCACAATCGCAGCTATTATTTTATATCAACACACATATGTCCACTTTTTAGCTAATCACCAACCAGGATAATAAGCCGAACGCGAGATCAGTGTCAAGTCATCAAAGAAGATATTGGGAACAATTGCTCGTTGTAACGCAATCCACGCTGTGTGTGTAGCATGCATTGTACACTGTGTTATACACCTATCGCTCGCACACATGCATTGACACTGGCCACTAGTCACAAATAATCTTAAACTACGATAGCAAAATGCCACCCTGTGTGACATTTTTATTAACTCGTGTATTTCTTAACATCGCCTCGGCTACGACGAAAAAAATTACGCTTCTTGTTACTCCCGATAGCTTCGCCAGATTCATTATAGTATTCCAGCAATCTTGCAAAGTGAAATCAAATATCTAAATGGGCTAGTAGTAGTAGTATGACTAGCTGATTAAGATATTTGGTGTAATGTATCGCGGGCCAATACGCTGTTTTTCCTTGTACTACCTATACCAGAAAATTCATGCACACTAAAATTTCGTGACTTCTGACTTCTGATTCCTGACTTAAAAGTTCACGAGTTATAATCATAAAACTAACGAACCATTCATCCCACGTATTAATAATTCTATTTAGTGCACTAAAGGGTAGAGGCAAAGAAGGAAGAAGGTTCCCGGCAAGCATGCACACAGCAGCGTTGTGCGTATGTCGCAGCGAACGAGGGGAAGCGAGAGCTTTGCATGCCACGCTGGTGCCGGACTGGCCTTGCCGGTCGCGAGGAGAGGTGGAGGAAAGTCACGTGCTAGAGAGAGAGGCTAAACCGAGCGACTGTACGAAGAGAAAATACAGCACACTGACAATTCTCGCCGCGCAAAATCACCGAAAACTTTGATATTTTTTTAAAAATCACCCTTTTCTGCCATTCTTAGTCCATGGGAGTGTAAAGACTCATGTTGTAGTTCAGAATCGATGGAAAAAAGTAATTTTAAGAGGTAAATTCCCCTTTAAGGAGGTTTAACGGAATATTGAAGAATTGACCCCCTGGAGTACAGTGAAGCCCTTTTCTCTAACAGTTATCGCGCAGCAAGTTATGATTTGAGCTAACCCCAAAGCCACAGCCTCGTAGTAACTGATGCGGTAGCTTTGGGTTAAAATACAAAACATCAAAATGGTAGAAGACTTATGGATGCATTTTGCGGGGATTCCTTCATTTGTTATTACATTTCAACTCATCCAATCCTCTCAAGGCGGTAAAAATATTTGTTGAGTGGTAAATCCTCCTGTGTAAACTGCTCCAATAGTGAATGTTAAAAAGGCTACGATTAAGTCGAGGATTTTGTCCAAAAATGTAGGAGATTGCATGGACTTGTCTGCAAGCTTCGAGCTTCAGATATTCACTCAGACGATAGTACTCCTCGCGTTGCCGTCATGTATCTATTTGGATCGTGAACACCGCGTTTTTAACTACGCCGTCAGAGAGCCAACAGCGCTGCCCACGCTGCGCGACTTCGTGGATGGAATCAACGAGGCGCACTTCCAGAAGCTGCCGACCACCCAAACCCGCTGGTCCGACCACTCGGATAGCCAGCCAGCGCAGAAAATAACCCTCAAAATAAAGAGCAAAAACAAAATCCGCCACGTGACCTAGTGGCTTCTTGAAATCCCCGAAAGGACTTATCACACAAAGATCTTAACTAAATAGCCCCTAAGGCAAAAAAAACTCAACATCCTTGGTCCAACAAGCCAAGCGAAAAAGCCAAGGCTCAAGAATCGTACCATCGCCAGCTCTTCCGCCAGATTAGCCAGGCCCATTCCGAGGACTGGGGGTTTGTTGGTAAGAATTATTCGCTTGTAATCTGCCGTAACCAACCATTATGTGATAGTAATTTTTTTTAGTCGTTAACCAAGCGAGTGAAGCGATTCTCGAGCCTCTGCTAGAGAAAATTCTCGCTTGTGAATGTTCGATATTTGTCTACCGGACCAACGCCTTATTATTATTTATTTGAATAATAGCATCATATTGTGAATTTATTATTTTTTTCAACCGCAACAGACTGCCTACGACAGTTTGTGCGAACTTGCCACACAAACACGCCGCGTCTGGCCGAGGAGGGCAACGAAGTGCGAATGAACCGGCCTCTAGCTTTCATCGGGCAGGATAACGCCATGAGGCGAATGAACGACCGACTGGAACCCGGCCGCTACACCGTCCGGGAATTTTAGTCGTGCGCGGCTCACAGGGTTGAGAATGTGTTTAACCTTGTGGTTAACATCTTCACCGTCGCCGATGAGAATGACTTGGACGACCCCGTTCCAGCACCAGTCCCTATCGCAGAGCCGGCTCCGTTCGAACCGTAACAAATGCCAATTGAGGAAATGGCAGGTGAAGTTCAATGACGTGGCTGAGGCCGTGATCGGGGGCAAGGAAGGGTGCGAAGTGGAGGAGTCATTGCTCGTCGAGCCCGTGGGGCTGGGGCCGGAGGTGGAAGAGGCCGAGGATTGCTGCTTGTAGCGCCACAAGTTTCTGCAATGCTGCTTCCGTTGCCAGCGCCTCAAGTTCCGATTTAAGGTACCTACTAAACTTTGAGATAACTTCTGATTTTGTTTGTCAATTCATTGGTGAAAGCAAATAAAAAAACTTGCCATAAAAGGAACTTCAATCTAAAGCAAGAATGTATTACTCCGATTTACAGTTGATGAAAATTCATCAGACGACGAATACGAGCAATACAGGCAATTCGTAGTAGATGGATTGCCTGTTCCGCGTGTGCAAGGTAAAAGCATGATTAATAATCGTATTTCAAACTTTTCTGAACAATTTTCAACCCTACGATCATTGTTATAGAGTACTTAATGGAGGAAGGTATTATTACCCCAAATTATTCCAAATTATTCCAAATATGGTTCACACAAAAACTTTATATCTTTTGAATCCTCTTTTTCAGGTCCCGAAGAAGATATCGCTGGTTTACACCCAGATCAAATATGCACCGTTTGTACTATACAACAGCTGTGTTTTTTTCTTCCGTGCTCGCTCTACGAGAGCTGCGCGGTATGCACATCGGTAAGATTGGTCGGCCACAGTTCGTTGTCCGTATAGCACAATTGGTTAGTGCAGTGTCCCGGATAGACAAAGATCCGGATTCGAATCCCGGTACGGATGTAAATTTTGGAATTGATATTTCGTTTCTAAAAATCAACCGCGTAGTTCGTCACCGCTCGATCATTTTCAAACAAAACATTTTTATACCTCGAATGAATCCTGTGTCAATCCAATCAGGGCCGTGAACCAACATAAATTATGAAATATTAACGCTGCGAGATCGTTGTTCATCACGGCACGAGGTAAGGGCGGATGGCTCGGAGTTTATAGAGAGATTGGCAATCTGGCGGCGTAATTAAATCACGCTCCGCCTCCGCCTTACACCTAAATCGAACCTGGCTCTATTTCGGTTCCATCCAGGCCCCTAACGATTGAAAAAAAACTTTGATTCTAAATATACCTGTTATTTTCTAAAGCTTCTTTCTTTTCTTTTGCCGCCTGCTGACACACAGCACTTTGCAGGATGCGCCAAAAATTCAAAGTTGGTCAAAGATTGTACTTCATGATTCTCATGATTGTACTTGTCGTTTGAATGTAAAACCTTTTTGGAGGATGCAAAGATTCTTTCAATATCTATCAATATTCAATATTTCTGTGATTTGAAAGCGGTGTCAGGAATTAACTGTCAAATCGCTTGTATGTATCTGCCAATGATAAAAATAGCCCGACTTCAAATTTCACATCGCCCAGAAGTGTGCAGGATAATTGCTGTATTTCTCGACGTATACATTTTAGGCAATAAAGAAAGTACGCCAAATCACCAAGAAAATTAAGTCGGTAATATTCATGCTCCTTATCAAAAGTGATGATTTGGTGTTGCAGAAGATTCCACCGATCCTGATGATGGGACCCAACAGGTCGGTGTTGGCCGTCAACGTCTGGATCAGGCTGCAGGCGTCGCCAAGGGTTACGGTCCTCGAAACCCACCGATTGTTTGTGGAGGCTCAGGGAGCGATCAATCTCACGCTCTTTGAGAGGTTCGTCGATTAGCGTAATAAAATCATCGGCGGATTGTGTTTATCACAAAAAATAGGCTCCTTTTCTATATCTCATAATTATAATCTCACAACTCTACAGGTTTAACACGGGAGCGAGGCGTCGGCCTGACAATGTTCACTGGAACAGAGGTGGGAATGGGATCGACCCTGCCTACGATCACATGGTACAATCGAGAGTTTTGTAAGTGCGGCAACATTTTCCATGGTCCAGCTTGCCTAAGAAATGCTTACAATATAATTTAATAACTCATATTGGTTTCAGTGTCCGTGTGAGCGTGGAAGTCGCCACCGCGAGCCAAGTGCTCGAACCGCGGGACGTCGTGACGCGGGACCGTCGCACCAGCTCGTCCATCAGCGACGAGGGCTTCGCCACCCTCGAGGCCGGTCGTGGCTCAACGATCAGGTCATCAACGGGAACTTGGACCTCATCGTTAAGCGGGGAAGCGGCATCGGGCAAAACCCCGTTTTTTCCAACAACTCTTAGTAACTTGCTTGCGGACATCGGAGAGTGCAGAGATGGACGAGTAAGGTACGTAATCTCAATTATATATTTTTTTGAAACAACAGCGTCAAGATAGTAATCACCGTTTGTCTGTGTAGGTCGCCATATTTACATTCGACGTGGTCTTAATATTAAATACCCGTCCATCTCGGCAATAGCTGGTGCCTGGCAGTGATCAAGCCAGCTGAGTGCCTAATCTGCTGATACGATAGCAAATGCGGGCGAACGGTCCTTGTCTGGACGTAAGCATTGACCAATACATTAAAAAAATGTCGTTTCCGAACCGAATTAATCGCGATGTCAGTGCTTTGTTTGATATTTCAGGCGCTCGAGCAATACGTGCTCGCCAAGGGACGACACGGGCTCGCGACGGCGAAATGGACAGGGAACGACGCAGACGTCCCTCCGCAATAATCCAATGACGCCGGTTGCCAAGTTCTTGCCTGCGTAATTGCGGATCTCTGCGCCCGTAGAGAGCATCTATCATTTCTGGAAACGGACATGGCCAAGTTTCGGTTGAAAGTTGCCAACAAACTTTTCCGCTGGGAGTTGTACGCTTCAGCGTGGGTTGTGTGCCGTGTTGTGAATTTTTTAAGTTGCGTGGGGGGGGGGGGCTTACTATTTTGGTACAGGTTGTCACTTGCAATCGTCCTGTCCATGCTGATATCGCGGCATCCCCCTCCTATTTCTAACCGAAGCTATCATTGCATTATGGCGTATATATATAGCACGTAGATTGAGAGCACTATGGAAACTAGAATATAATTTTTTATAGCCACATCGCATAATAGTGACATATTTAATTTGTGAGCAATTTGTTGTTGTTCTTGCTTATTTCGATGCCATACGCTCGCTCTATCGATAAGGAATATTCCTGCACTTTGTCCGTTCGTAAAAATGTTAGCTGCTAGGCGGCAGCATCCACTAAAAGTCGAGGTCCGCGCATGCAGCCGGCTTTATTTGGCCTTCCTCTTGACGACTCCAGCCAGTATGCCAAAGCTGTCAGTTAACATGTTCTTGCATGGGGCTCACGCTTTGAGTCGGCTGCCGGCGCGACGGCCGCTGCTTCTGCGAATACCCAGCAGCTAACCATTATTTATTTCTCTCACACGCTCTCGCTTTCGAGGTCTTTCCCAGCATTTGAAAATCGCGGCCTACGTTCTGGGATTCTCAACTTGGTTTGCTACACTAGCGTTTACAATCCCACGGCTCATGGTAGTATCACACCAGAGGAACTACGGTCTTTTCCGAACGCTGGCGCTCGATTAACAATCCGTAAGGCTCGTCACAAAATTTCAACTGAAATCTAGACGAACACATCCGTTTGAATCGTATTGAGGCAGAAGCTTGTGTCCCCGAAGCGAAAAAACTCAAACAAAAGGGAACAAACGTCGAGCGCAAAATGACGTCAACGAGAACTTCACTCCTCCGGAGGACGACGAAGACTGCGTTCGTTTTATCTGTCCACGGCTGGTCTCAAAGTAAGGCTCCGCGGAACGTGACTGGATTCCAGCTTGGGCTCATGTGAAGTGTGTCGTGTTCACCCCTGATTATGTATGTGAAAATTGTATGTGCGATATACAAAAAAAAATACTAAAACACAAAAAATAAAAACCCAACATGCATTACAATTTTAATTCAACATTTTTCTTCGATGTTTTGCTACTGTAACAACTTTCCCCTGTCCAATAACAAATCAGGCAAAATTTATTTTCATACGTGGTTACTTAAAAAATTATCATTGTTATAAAAATTAATTATACCAGTCAAAATGTGTGCAAAATGCATTGCAATTTTTAAAATATATTAATTTCATGGTATCTAAAGAAGATATCATGTTTTATTAATATTTTATAGGGAGTATAAAAGGGAGTTTTTCATGTCAGACTCGTAAGACTCATAAATTGCTCAATGAACGGCAACACGGATTTATACGAGGGAGGTCCACTACAACTGCCCTAATGGGATTTATATGTGAAGCAATGGACGCCTTAAAAAATAGGCAAGAAACGATGGGGATTTACTACAACTTTTACGAACCAAAATACGCTGCTTTACAAGCTAAATATGCTAGGCATCTCAGGAGTCAGGAGTCGCAAACAATTGGGTCAAATCCTACCCAACCAACCGAACGCAGGTCATTAGTCTACAAAACAGGGGGCAAAAAAATGTCCTCGGAATCGGAAATTAATCTTTACTCGGCCTGCTTGAAGGGTCGGTCATTTCCCTACTCGTATTCATTTTATTAACAAACGATCTCCCTGCCACTGCTCAGGAAGGAAAATTAACTTTATTCGCGGACGATATAACCCACCTTTTATTTAATGGATCAAATGATATAATCCGACAAGCCAATTTGGCGGTAAGGGGAATAGAGAGCTGGTGGCGTGATAATGGACTTTTTATCAATAAGGCAGAAACTGTGTTTCGGCGAAGCATTTGTTTTATCTTTCCCTCTCATTAGCTTTCGTTAATTATTATCGGCCGTCTGTCATTAGTTATGTCGTCATAGGCCAGGGCATATAAAAGCAACCTGTTCCTGCAATTCGCATGGCATTCTGTACTCGCTTTACTAATTCGCATCTCGCATTACGTTTTCGCTCTCATCATATCTCTTGATCAGTCTCTCTGTCAGTCTGAATATCATTGTGATTTGTGTCAACTCGATTAAACAGTTCTCAAGACGCTCGCAGTGTTTGCAAAACCGCATTCCCTCCCTTACGCTCCAGAAAAATAAAATAAGTGTACTTCTCAATACAAACTGCAATACCGCGTTTTATGCCAAGCAAAGCGGATCAGCTATTCTCCCCATTAGTAACGTTAGATCGAAGGAGTCTTGTAGAAATACGGCACACAAAATTTTTAGGAGTAATTTTTGACAACAAACATGGTACCGTACCGAAGATAACCCTTTGTTAGAACGGGATATTGAGGGATGTTTAGTAGGGAAATAGGAATTGCTCTTGCCATCTTCAGAGATAGACCTGAGGGCACTCTACTCTTGGTGCTTGCGAGGAGAACACTGGTTCTTGCTGAAATAATGTAAGTTTATGTTTGTGTAATGAAATTCATATTTCTAAAATCAATAAACTGCGTTGTACACTTATTCCTTCGATTCGCCTCCCTTCCAAACAAACACTCGAGTTTCGTCTCGAGGAACCCTTTTCTAGTGTCTTGACCGCTCAGCCTGCTTATCAGGGCTTTGTACATAACCTGGTGGCAGCATAAAACGTTACCAAATTTAATCACTTCATGACATTGAAAATTTCAATGGTAATCCTTTCCGGATTAGTGACATTGCAATGGAGGTAATTACGAAGGGCACGGGTGCGACAAATTTCACAGAAACAGAGAAGAGGGTCCTGGCACATGAGGTGTGAGGACGAAGCAAAGTATTGTTTGGTGAGTTCTCTTCAAGACTCACCAAGAAAGATAAGTTCGAGCTTTGGAACGCCGTTACAGCGGCGGTCAACGCGGTTGAAGGATTGAAGGAGTGTTTGTTTCCAGACCACACTTTTCCCTACGACCGAATATCAAGTGTATAACCTTAGATCAAATAAAGATTTTGATCGAACTGAGCATCACTTCAAAGGTATATTGTTGAATCTGATGGATGAGCGTAAAAGAATGTTGCTCATGGTTCCTGGTAGCAGTGACAAAACGGAAAGTTTGAAACACTCTTTGGTCCATAGCAACTACGTTGTTGTCAATTATACATTTGGAGTTTCTATGGTCAAGGGAATGGATGAGACCCTGGAGAATTTTGCCAAATGTTTAATTTTCGAGCCAAGATTATCCTCAAAAGATTTGGAAACCATAAAAGATGTAGTGAGGACCACCAAAATACATAACAAAACTCTGAGTCAATTGATAGAGGGAGGAACATCTTACAACTCTATTGAGGTAAAATGGCTGAAGGCAGCAATGGGAATTCCATGAAATATGGAAGGAAGAAATGGGAACTTCGTATAGTGTCCACACATTGGAAATCTTCGTGGGGAATTTAAGTCCAATGTCGGCGGGTGCAGATACAAGAGATTGAGAGGGGAAGAAATGGTCAAATTTGGTCCTCTAAAATGTTCTTTTGATAGAAACTCTGACTAGGTACCTTCTAAGTGTAACTGTAAATTTCACGACCATGAGTGACTTAAAACACTTACAAGCACTTACTGGCAGCCATGTACATAAAGTGGAAAGCAAGTGAAACGAAGAGGAAGACCGTAAAGAAGATGATGGAAGAAAGAAGAAAAAGAACATTTGGCAAACCCCATAAATTCATTCGTTGCACAGAACTTGAACCATCAAAAATGAATATGATGACTCTAGAGAGCAAATATTTTGTTGCATTACCATTAGGAATAATACTGAGTCCAGCACCATCCATAGGCAGATATTTTCACATTGAATTGGGAACTCACCAAGTCGTATAGATCTGCGTGGACGAGGCTGACATTAAAACATTGGGAAGTGAGGTTGAATGCCAAACACTTTAATGATCAACCATTTCTCGTTTAAATCTGCAGTCAAAAACAGACTGTCTATTTTTATAATAAAAAACAAAGAAGCGAGTTGAGAGTGAAATCAGGCGATTTTAAATGGAAAAATGTGTACGCAGCTAAGTTCGTTGGGATAAATGTCTGAAGTTTTTTCATGCTATGCCGTTTCATGTTGCCCAAATGGATGATAAAGGGACTTGGGACATTGTCATGTCAAGCTTCCTGTATATCTTATGCAATCGTGATCCGCTATCGATCCATGTCTCCTCGACAATTATAGTTACCAAACAAGGAATCATTTTGGATGTCACTGCAGAGGAAGGGATTTTTCAGTAAAGTGAAGAGGTTGGTTCATACTAACTATACGGAATGAGAGTTGAAGACCCCCGTAAGAAGTAAGGTATAGGAAGATTTGCGACGAGAATTCTCTCAGGATACCCATTTTCATCAGAGATAGGAAAGACTGACAAGATTAGATCAGTTAAAGACCTTGAGGAAGGTGCTGAAAGAATCGAAAATGGAGAATCTTTCAGGGTCTCAATAAAAAGCAACCAGGGATAGTACGGTTGAACATAAAAGTGTACTCACAATCGGTAAGCATTGAAATCAAATATTGAAATCGGAAAGCACTAGAAGCTATTCTTGTCTGTGTTTAAATTTCCATTCCAATTTCCAGCGTCCATGGGAGGAGGGGGTGGAAGGCAAGCAACCACCAGGCTGCTACCAGGCACCAGGCAAGCTGGAAAAAGTTCATCGGTATTTGGGGTGCTTGCTAACGGCTGCTAACGCCTGCTCGCTTTAGTTTGATCTGTAGCGGGAAACTTGTTAGCTCCTTGCTACAATTATTTCTTAGGACTCATCGAAATCATCAACACTTGAAATGATTACTGCTTTTTGGTGCAATTTCTGGCTCTTTATGAGTATTTTCATGCTTGTGTTTCTCACACAGACCATCGAGACACTGAAACTGGACGTTGTCGATTCTGGAGGCAAGCGATGGGCAAATCGACTGCTGCCTGTATCAGTTAACACGAAAAACTTATTTATGTAGAGCCACGTCCTGGCGTAAGTGAGAGGGTGGGAAGTAAAACGTGGTAAGTGCCAAAAATGAAAAAAGTAAGTTCTTTGGCTAGTTGCTAGCTAACAGCACTATATGTACAAAACCACTTTGTGTTTTCCAAATATCGTCATGGCGCTGGAGGATCATTTTTAGTTTGTGGTAACCCATGAAATTGAGTAAAACATGGTACATCCATACAACATGGCGGACCGGCTGCGTGGACAGCGTGCAGGGTGCTCGAAATAAATTATTCCCCTTGCTTTAATCGGCGACTTAACGGCGACTGTTTGCAAACAGAAGATATTGTGGATCACGAAGAGACGATAGATAATGAAGAGGAAGCATTTGCGGTAAGCGAAGTAATCTTTTATAATGATTAGTATGAATTGAATACTAAATGCAAATACTCGTTGCATGTACGGTTGGAGCCCAACAACTCAAATAAATTTAATATCCATTCCACAGTTGGTTGTCCGTGACAGTATAGCACAATTGGTTAGTGCAGTGTCCCGGATAGAAAAAGATCCGGATTCGAATCCCGGCACGGATGTAAATTTTGGAATTGATATTTCGTATGTAAAAATCATTTTAGTGATATTTTCTTTTGAAGATCTGCTGGAGATAGCACGTTTTACTGCTTTGTCTTGTTTAAAGAAGTATATTATGTGAATTCATTCGGCCTGAATTTTTTGAGGTTAAACAAGCCCCAAGAGTGTTTTAATATATTTTTATTGAATTTTATAGGACACTGGAGACAACCAAGATTCTTTGGATCAAGAAAACGGGGAGCCTTTGGATCAAGCGAATTCAAACGAAGGCAACAGCAGCACCACTTCGACTGGAGTTGAGTTAAGGAAGAAAACAACGCGTAAAAGACTCAAGAATCCTTCCCGTGAATGTCGGAATCGAGCAAAGAAGGCACGAAGCCTGGCATACAAACAATATCGAGGTAAAGGTACAAAGATGGCACGTAAACAATGGGCCCTAGATTCTGAATGCTCGCAGAACTGTTTCGAGGTATTGGGAGACGACGCTGCTCAAGCGTTGTATGAACAGTTTTGGGCTATCGGTGACTATAGTCAGCAAAATTCTTATCTTTTTGGCAAAATGCGTGTAAACGTTAAGGGCAGGCAGAGAACGCTTATCGAAAATTCCAGACGCACCCATTCTTGACATATATTTGACATATATTTTGACTTTACTTATAGACTAGAAACACATTCGTACTTACTCTAGTCAAGTTAATATTTCATATTTCATATTTATAATATAATATGTTGGATGAATCTACAGCCAAACGTGGATCGGAAGAAATTGCGAGCTGCCCTAGCAAAAATTTGAACTGATGTCAGCTTGCAGCTGAACTGACATGAACTGACATGAACTGACATGAACTGACATGAACTGGCAATTTGCAAGCTGACCAAATGTCAGCTTGCAGCTGAACTGACATGAACTGACATGAACTGACATGAACTGGCAATTTGCAAGCTGACCAAATGTCAGCTTGCAGCTGAACTGACATGAACTGGCACGAACTGGCAATTTGCAAGCTGACCAAATGTCAGCTTGCAGATGAACTGACATGAACTGGCACGAACTGGCAATTTGCAAGCTGACCAAATGTCAGCTTGCAGCCGTGGTGGACCATATAGGATATTGATCAGCATTCGGTTAGTTCTGAACATCGTTTTAAGAATATCGATGAAGTATCATCTGCAGTAATATTTTTGTCAACCCTCCTCGATACAAACTATATAATTTTCAGTATCGATAAGACTGTTTTAATGCTTTTATTATTTTCCACACATTTATGACGCACGTAAAAAAAAAATCTTAACCTTGTTTGTGGTAGGTCCATGTCTTGCCGTAACACTCATCAGGAAAAGCATTATTCATATAATTTTATTCTCATAAGTATAATTCAAGAGTTTCTACGAAACAAAACTAGCCCGTCGAAAGTAAGACAGTTCAAACACAGCGGCCATGGCACCAGAGTCAATGTAACGCAGCCATATTGACGTTAAGCGACTCTGATGGATCGCCATTATTGATGTTCCGAACTTCCGATCTCGAGGAGCGCAAGAGCACGTTTTTGAAGAAATTGAACTTAAGTTGTAAACAATATAGTATCAGTCGCACACATTAATTGATTGACGGCGTAAAAAGTATCGTTCATGTATCCGAAATTAAATACTTAAGTCCGCAAGACGAGAAATATGTTTCAGGGGATAGTTTTTTCCAAGTGTTTATATATTATAGGTTAGAATCGGGCAGAAAACAAATTTCAGAAAAGTTCCATTGATATTTAAACTTTCCTTATGTTTCTTTAGAATGTAGAGTTCAGACTCCAACACATGCTTATTATAATCACGCCAAATTTCTTATATTTTTCAGATTGTGCTCCCATGAGAAACATTTGCAAACATGCCAATGCTGCCTGCTGTTTTTACTCCCTTGTGCTCGGCTGCATGTTCCGCAGCAACGCAAGGCACCTGCCGACAATCCTTAAGAGTCTACATAGGTTGTAACCCGATACGATAACGAAAAACATAATAATCTGTGGCAGTAATCATAAGAAGCCACGGATTATAAACGCTGGCACTTATCTGCGACTCTTGCATAACCAAGATTAATCATCAAAATGAAAAAAATCTGCTTTTTCTCGATTTTCGTGATTTAAATGACACGGCTGGATTCATATTTGTCAGCAGATTGTATGATACTTTGAATCAAAGTTCTAGTGCACTTATTGGCTTTACTGCAGCACATTTTCAATCACGGCAAAGAATTGGTAGTACGTCACGTTATAAGCCGCTCTAATCCTGTGTCGAGTTTGTTGTAAACATTGCTGAACAGCATTCCGCAAGCAAACTTTCATTGAGTAGTAGATGCCGAGAATACAAATCAATCAGTATTTGTTTGCGATTAATTTTATTGATACCATCGTGTTTTTGATGGACAGTACATGGAACACATTTTTTTATTCGATCTTCTGGCGTGATTTTAACCCATAACATTATGAAAATTAATTTTTTCCACCATGGTTGAAATCACATTCTTGTGACGAACACTAAGAAATAACATGGTTGTTTCTTCAAAAAAGTCTGCCCAAAGAGCATAACTAGACTTAGTATGCAGTCATCGATGCGTCGTTTCACAATGCTTGAACGCAGACGAACATTTTAACGCCACAAAAGTGTCATTTTGAAACTTATCTGATTCCGAACAAAGTAACGAAATAATAATTATATTTTTGAATACGTACTACATATTAGTTTCAATTAATATACATCGATTGCATGGAGCCATGGATCGGAAACACTCCGTTGCCGATTTATTTGTTGGCTGTTTGCGCCTTCGCACTTTTCCTCTGCAATTTCGCGGCGGCTTTCATGTCTTTGGCGTTTTGAGCCGCAGCACGGGCTTCAACAACGCATCGCGGATCTCGGATCTCGGATGTCTGTCTTCAACATTCGTTTACTGTACTGCGGGTTGCAAATTTCAATGACTAGGCACTTGTTATAAAACCTAGAACAAACAAAAATTATAGATTCATCAGCGTCTACCAATAGTCACTCCCAGCAGAGATCGAGCATATATTTTTTCTCACTCACCAACAAAGGCGCGCTTCCATCTTCTCAAGCCAGAAGTCCTCGTTCCTTTCAACACGTTCGAATGTGAACCACTTCGTAGTGTATATAACAAAATAGCACAAAGACTAACGGGTTCGCATGTCTGTGCTGTATGAACTGTTCAATTAGGTATGAGTGTTACGCGGGCTTTTGCTATTTTCATTTTTTTTCTACCCTGTATGCATGCTTGTGATGCAGAATAAAATGAAGATGAAATTGAAATTGAAATTGAATTGAATACAAACGATGATGGTTAGTTTAAGCAACATTGCTTTGTTTAGTGAAGAAAATATACTTTTTGATCTATAAAAACACTCTGTCTCCACGGAACGAGCCGTCATCGGCCATATCGTACGCCGACTAAATTTTATCGCTAACTAGCGTCAGCATGCCGAGTGCCGACTTCCTAGAATCTCTTCTCTTCCGACTTGACAATCATGCAATTCCGAAAATTACACAATAATACAAAATAACTATATTTGTTAGACCCAAGCAAGCAATGAAAAATATCGGACACCCAATATATCGATTTTCATTATTATCGGATTTCCTTCTAAGATCAATACAAACGTGCGTAACACAAGTTTCAGTTTTAGAGCACTGATAGATTGAGTAAAGTTGAGTAGAAAAGTTGAGTGAGACCCACCCAACTAGGTTTACAGAGCAGTGGGTGAAGGAATGATGCATATTAATCGGTAATTTTCGTCGGATTTTTTCATTTCAACATTGCTTTTGATCTGCAAGCAGAGACGAATCCAGTCGTATCGATAAAACAGTATGAAACACGGATTTGTATCGATATCCTTTTTTATTAACTTTCTATTGAACTCGGTGTCGGGTTGTGCAAGTATAATCTCCACGAGTGTTTTTATTTCTCATGCTGATAACGAGGCAGTAAAACTGGAAGATTATTTCCATCGGGTCTAATCCGTGAAAGATTAGCTTTCTCACACGGAAATTTTTGGTAGTGCAGAGGTCCACGTGGTTACTTTTCCTGCCCCCTAAAATGTTCCCTATATTTATGAAAAAAAATCAGTGAATAGTTGAAAAAATTTCTAACACGCGATGTAAAGGCTCGTGTCGATCGGACGTTTACTTTGTTCACAAATAGATCTTGAATTTGGGACTTTTTGTGGGTGTTTTTTAAACGAAAACACCACTTTTCTTTCTTCTCTGGTTGTTTTATTTTCCATCCGATCTCAATTAAAATTTACTAGGCGGGTCGGAGTACTCTTCCTCTACACACTGATTTTTTTTCAAAAATATTGGGATCAATTTAGGGGGCAGGAAAAGTAATTACGTGGACCTCTGCATTTTAGGCTTTTAAGCTGACTTTAGCTGGCTCTTAACTGTGGGTACAGTCACGTAACTCCGCACGCATGCACGGCAGCAGAGTAAAGCGCAATTTGATTCTCATGGAAGCACAAACTGTAACGATCACCAGTCAGCTAAGAAAGGAAACGTAAGCTGCGCCAGGATTTTATCAGTATCAGTCAATATCAACAAACTAGTGCATTTAGCATTTATTTTTTCCCCCCATTATAAATGACTAGACCAATGGCTCAGTCATATGAAATGAGATGAAACCCTAGGAACCGACGAACAACCAGAAAAACACCAGCCGAGGGCAACTTGCAGATCACCGACTGGCATCAACCGGCGCCAGCTTACGTCAACTGGAAATTGTGAAGTGGCGCAAGCTGACGTAAACTGGGAACTGTGAACTGGCGCAAGCTGACGTCAACTGGCAATTTTGAACTGGCGCAAGCTGGCGGTTTTGAACTGGCGCAAGCTGGCGGTTTTGAACTGGCGCAAGCTGACGTCAGCTGGCAATCCGCAAGCTGACATCGTTCCATTTACCAACTGGCGGCCAGTTGACTTTTGCAAGCTGACGTCAGTTCAGATTTTTGCTAGGGTGCCTACTTCGCTATTTCGCAGAAGAAAATATCATAGCTGAAAAACTGATTGTGATTCCAGACAACTGCTCCAGGCAAAATAAAAACTGGAATCTGATATCTTTTGTGGTCGTACCTCATAACTTATGGGCGTTATAAGTGTTTCGAACACAAGTACCCGATACCGGGCACACAATGCTAGTGATCGAGACTTTGCAGTTGTTGAGAATTTTATTCGGCGGCACAAACAGAATGTGTACAATCCAGACGAGTGGATTGAGGTGCTGAAAAACTGCGCCAAAAAGAAGCCCTTCAAAGTGCGGCGAGTGGAGACGAGCCACTTCAAAGATCTCCAGAGCCAATCGGACATCTTCATGCGACGAACGCAAGCTCGAGTGAGAGACAGTATGAGCATGATTTTACGAAACCGTATGTAGTTCAACTTTGCTATGACTTCGCAGTGGACGGTGTCGCGGAAACACATTCTTTGCGAAAACGAGGACGTGCCAATCCACTCCCTGATACGTGTCCCGTCAAACACGAGGGCCCTTTGCACGCTGATGCATTGAAGCTGCGAGATGTAAGGGACCTTATGAGCTACATTCCGCAGATCTACCACGAGTTCTACGACAAAATGAAATCCAAAGAATGCGCTAATGATGAAGATGATGACCAGTGATCGAGCTAACGAGTGATCGATCTTTCATGGACGGCATTAGGGAATCATTACCAAATTCATATGGTACCTGTATTTTGACTTCTTCTAGCTATTTAAGTAAATTTCTGGTGAAACCAGTTTGTATTCTTCCATTGTATTTTTTATTTTGCCTGTTGTTGCACCTTGATCCCAGTCCACTCATTATTTAAAAAAAAAATTATTAAATATTTTCCAAATTTTTTATACAAATCGCGAAATTTGCTCATTGCGGTGAAAATTTGATGAAAGGTATTCTTTCTAGTCATTTTAACCCATAAAAACCTGTGAAAACAACATATTTATCGTTTTGAAGGAAAACAAGGTAATTCCAAAGTAAAACATGGTACCTCCATGCATTTACTTAAAAGATAATTTTTCTATGTCTGATAATAATGTTTTTAACACTTTATAATTTTCACAGATGTACTTAGGAAACCAACAATCAAGATTAATTTCTTGTTATATATTAAAAATAAAAAATGTGTTTATTGTGATAAAAAATAATGTGAAATTGCCTGTTACTTGGAACATTGCTAATGGCACTAACCACGTTTTCCTCCATACCCCCTCAGGTAGAATAACGTCTAGCGAAGCTCTTAGCCGACTGTCTGACCGCCCAACTGATCTCCGTCTCAATTGATTCCCATTTACAGACTGGCTATAATGCTCAAAGGTCTACCCACAATTGACATAAGTAGTGTTGTGGTCTTGAAATCTTTCACGTGAAATCTATTTTTTTTGCTTGTTCAGTTTGTTTTGCGCTATTATGTTTTATTTTTCTGTCTTGTGTGAGTTGGTAGTTCTATTTTTCATCTCATACCCTGCGCGCGCCGACCGCATGCGCGATTCTAACTCCTAACTTGGCTGACAAAGACATATTTGAGGTTAAGTGACCAGTTACGAGTTACCAGTTAGTTACGATGGGCAGAAAAAAGGAGCGAATATTTAAGTTATTTAGAAGAATAGTAAAAACAAAAGGAGGAAAGAAGTGTCACACATACTTGTGCTCATATTGCAAATGGGAGACAACGGAAAATTCCACTAGAATGAAAAAGCATGTAACTGGTTACTGGCTGCAAGAAATGCCCAAATGCTGTCAAAGAAAACTTCGGTCTTTTAGCCAAAAAAGGTTCTTCGAGCAATGCCAATGACGTTTCAAGTCCGGGTATTTGCTCGCCAAGGCAGAACAGTGCCGGAAGCTATAGCGGTAGACTTATTTGTAAGTGTTACAAAAATGTTTTAAACATAAAATGTTTTTGGAAAGAAATACATTTCAGATAGATTTCATAGATTTCATAAATTTCATGAGAGATTTCACGAAAGATTTCAAAAAATATATTTAATGAAATCTTACAACACTAGACATAAGCATAAGAAATGCGCACAGTTGTAACGCACTAGGAAATAAATCTTGGGTTGCAGGATAGGATTGCACAATACCGACATAGCAACAGCTCAGCACAGCAGTTTACAATTGTGTGTTTTTTTTTATCTTCTGACCCTCAAAGCTTCAGGTGCAACTGTGATCATAATATTACTTATCAATGCGATATCGAAGTAAACCCTGACCCTTCAGTGGATGATTAACTGGACACGATTATGGCTAAGCTCGACAAGCTCGACTAAGTCGAAGAAAACGTAGTGCGAATAAAGAACCAGCTTTCGAAAATGGATTTAAAAGTAATTTATCTTGAGTCGAAAATCAAGGAGCTTGAAACAACTGTTCAGAGCTGGTCGACGCTGTTTTGGACGACATAAAGTGTAAATATGTGTTCCCCTACGCCGACGATCTGTGCATATATTCCAATACCCTAGAGGAACATTATACCCACAACCGCGAGGTCCTCATGCGGTTACGTAGGGCCAATCTAACCATGGACCCCTCCAAAATTTCCACTGCGCAGAAGGCTGTTCAAATCGTCGGTTACATCATATCGGATATAGGTTTGAGCACTGATCCCCAAAAGGTTGCTGACATTCTAAAAATGAAAGCTCCTAAGAACGTAGCAGCCCGAAATCGCTTCATCGAGATGGTAACAACTGACGCCAGCGACGGGGATACAGCATTCTAGGTACTTTCCGCTGCAAACCCTCGCAGCTGGCGACTGAAAGCCAAGAGCCTTGAGTCCGTGGCTCACAACCAACACTGGTCAATTGAATAGTTTCTTTTTTATGGTGTCGTTACAAGTGGCTAGAAAATGTATCTACAGCTGACGATTCAAAACAAGTCGGCCTCCAATCGGCTACGAAGCAGGATAACACACTCCAAGCTCTTGTCAAATAAAAAGATGGAGGTTGGCGAAGGTACGTCCATTCAAAACAGACGACTGCAAGTACAGCGCAGCGCAAGCGCAGCGTCGTTCATAAAGGTGTGAAGATAAAACTTAGAGGAAAACAAAGAAGAAAAATTAGAGATGTATGAGAGAGAATCATGTAATTATTTTGTTCTTCAAGGAGGCCACGTGATAGCATGCGCTGACTCATGCCTGCAGAGAGAAGCAGGGAGAGACCGCGTGGCAGCGTGCGGCGGATCGGCAGAAGGCATGCTACCGCCTCGGCGGTCTCAGGTCGCGGTCGGGCTTGGAGGAAGGGCCCGGGCCGGCGATGAGGGAAGCGTCATCGAATTATTGGAATATTATATTTTAGCCTTTCCCAAATCCCATTGACGTGGGAAACTAGATCTTTATTAATGATGACGATGGTTCCGATGATGTAAGTCCCTCTTCATTGAGCACTGACAACCCGAAGTGTGCAGACGTGTTTGAGGTGCCGAAGAAACAGGAACTGTAACTGACCACGCCGATGTCAAGAGAAGGTGCGTGCAAAAAGCGAGGCCTCGCAGCGACGAAGGAACGCTAACTGTAGCCACTTTGGAGCCCTCGGGTATCCGTCTTGAGATTCCGGCAAAAGCAGTGGGGCTGAGCAGGGGATTAACCAAAACATGGACCTCGTTTCTCAACGCAAAGACTCAAAGAAGCTAGCTAGATGATGACGATGATTTTTGTTTTAGTGCATTCAACCTTTAGGGGCAATTCCCCGGTTATTCATTGCCGACACATCCGTCAAGAGTCAAAAATTAAAATTAAAATTTACTCATCAAATGGGCAGTTGCCAAAAATTTAAAAGTTTATCAATTGTTCTTGAGTGATCTCCCTAAATGAATTTGATTTTATTCTTAGTCGATAGCTGCCGTCTTGCGATTCTTAATTTGTCACATTCCACTAAAAGGCATGTTCACATGAGTAGAATGATGTTTGAAGAACTGAAGAAAAGATTGAAAGGCGTTACATATATTTGATAGTATGTAGATTTAAATTTTTGTAAGCACTTGGACCAAGAGGCGAGATGGAGTTTGAAAGTATCGACAAGAAAACAGAGATGAAAAGATTTAAAAAAAAATGTTTCTGTAGAGAAAAAAATATCGTGGAACGGCTTCATTCCCGAAGGAAAAAGTTAGTTAATTTATGAATATCGTAGCGAGAAACAAGTGAGCAGTGGATGAGGAGCCACTACTCAAGAGAGCCGGAACGCCACCTTGCTCGCTGAGAGACAACAGAACGACTGCGTAGTGGAGGCCGTGACACGCGTGGCTGAGATGGCGTCGCTGTCCAAGCCGCGCTCACCTCGCCTCCCATTGGCTGCGGCAATCACGTGCTCCTCGTCGCTGCCTGCGTGCACGGGGAAGAATGCCTAATAAGGTCGTGCTTGCAGCCGATGATGCGTCACGGCCCGTCGTACACTCCTCGCCGGCGCAATGGAGCACGGGACGCTCGGTGCAGCGCGACATGGACCATACGGGCGGTGGTTCGTAGTTTCAGCATCACGAAGACAGTGACTAAATTAAGCAAAATGCAGTTTTACCAAGTCACCGTTGTGCCAACATGACGCTTATGTCATTTTACAAGGGGACCGTTGGTTTTATAGCAATATCCCTTGGCAATATCCATATACTAATCAATTTTGTGCAATTTTTTCGCAGCTCCCACATAAGTGCATGAAGTTTGGACCTTGTATCAACAGCTTTGTTAGAGCACTGTTTTTGTTCACATTAAAAATATTTTGATGAGAAAGGTCATCAAGTCGAGTCGCTCGATGCTCTATGAATGGACACTTTCAAATCTGGGAATATGATTTTGTCCTCCCTTGTCTCTACTTATAAAATTATATAACTAGTACCTTCCTATGCAGCTGACAATAATTAAAGTTTGCTTTATAGTACATGGGTTACCTCAAAAGGATTTTCTTTTTTATAAATGTCCAAGGCACAAGAGAATTTGGCTTGTTGGCCTAGTGTTTGGATGAGACTTCGGATTATGTGCGTAGTAAGAAGAAAAAACGCCTTCGTGTCTATCTCCTCGGCTGAAAGGAAACAACCAAATGTAACATCGCACAACTTTTGTTGGTAACAAACTTAGTATTTTCTGACATTATCTTTAAAATTCTTACCTTTGAATTTCTTGATTGTGGCTTCGGAATGTCCCATATGGGAGAGTGCAAGCTGGACGTACAGGTCTGCCATTGGATTCACGTGACACTCACATGCGCGCACTCGGGACGAAGCGTCTAGTCAGCACAACGTTCTGAAGGCACGTTGCAATCCAGTGCAATGTTTGGTGGCCTAGCATTATATTATGCTCCTTATGGCGGGAAAAATCGCAGCAGGATGCTTGGTGGATTTACAGAAACATTATACTGTATTCCCAGCTTGCAAAACGTTTGGCAAACCTTGCGCAATGTTTTGCTGTGTTGAAATTATCGGCTCCAGCTAAACGCGGTTGTGCTGGTCCAGCTAGAATTCTTGCTGAAAAGGCCTAAATTATTTCAGCAGAACGCGTTTGGCTATGTTTCTCCGTGTAGGGAGGCTGTTGGCTCTCTGACGGCGTAATTAAACACGCGACGTGTTCACGATGCAATTAGATACATGACGGCAACACGAGGAGTACTATCGTCTGAGTGAATTTCTGAAGCTCGAAGCTTGCAGACAAGTCCAGGCAATCTACTGCATTTTTGGACAAAATCCTCACCTAAATCGTGCCGAGCTACACTTTTCAGGGTGTGTTCAGTTGACTGTCCTGGAGGGCGATTGTGTAACTTTTTTGAGTTGTCGCATGACAATTTTGTCAAACGACAATTTTATCGCATGCGAGATCTAAACGGCGACGTTTGCGATTGTCTAACGCATTCGTTAACAATGGCATGCGACATCTCACTCAAGGTGCGAGAACTCTTTGAGACCGACTTTTTCTACAAAGGTATTACAATTTTGACATGCGCACTATGATTTAGTCAGCTGTCAGATGGTTTAAACGCTTGGTGGGTAAAAAACAAATGAATTATTATTGCAAATAAATTTCTGGAATTTGTCTGAGTGCTAAACAAGAAGTGAAAATTTGTATAGAAAAATGGAAAACGAAGAGGTGAAGCTAACTCCTTGCCGGTAGGTATTTAAATATATTAGTACAATATCAATAAGAATGCACACTTTGCAGCAAGTAATCATAAATATAAATTTTAATGTACTATGATTGAATTTTAGCAGTATGAAATTTGCCTACTCAACTTTCAGTTTGAAATTACAATATTTTGATTCCAAATATTATTTGTACTTACTTTATCGGACACTGTTGGGATGTAAATTTGTTGCGAGATATTTGTAGGTATTAACATGAATTAGAAAGAGAAATAGGAAATTATAAGAAAATTCATATTTATTATTTTCATTTACATTCACACCATCAACAATAAGCTACACTTTCCTTTTCTTTCATAGCAAATCCCGGATCAGCGGG
This sequence comes from Nemurella pictetii, assembly GCA_921293315.2. NCBI lineage: Eukaryota > Metazoa > Arthropoda > Insecta > Plecoptera > Nemouridae > Nemurella > Nemurella pictetii. The sequence continues at coordinate 4,378,812 of OV121118.1, read as the reverse complement.
AAACAGCAGCGGATGCTTGTTGAATTTATGCAAGAGCACACTGCATTTGCAAGAGGCGAGCTGCTTGGCCCGCAAGGTCGCGAGTTAAACAGAAAGAGATGTGGGCCACACTCACAATCAAACTTAATTCGTGCGGGGAGGGCGTCAGTAAGGATCCCTCGAGGTGGCTGAAGGTACATATTACAAATATAATTAAATAATAAATGTACAAGAACAAATTATAAGTACCTACTAACTTTGCTTACCTTTGTACGTGTTTCAGACATGGCAGGACTTTAAGGGCAAGGTCAAGGCCAAAATGTCGGCAATTGCTGCCCACCAAAGGGGGACAGGGGGAGGGTCACCGACCAAACATACATTAACAGCAATTGAAATGGCATGTTTGGATGTAATTACTGTAGAGGCTGTCATCGGAGATGACAGTCTCCCCGAAGGCGGAGCTAGGGCCGAACATTTTAAATCGCCCCAAGGGATTATCCGGGGGGCGGGAACATCAACCATGATTTCCGACGAAACCAATATTGAAAATGTTGATTTTGTGAGTTAACTCAAACCAACTGTCATGCAGTCATTAAAATTTTAGTAAAATAAAATTGCAACTAATGCAACTAATTAAATCAAATTTCTAGGATTCCTCCCAAATCATCCCGCCGCCAAGCGAAAAACCACAGGACCTTGATGATGTGTCTGCGGGTAAGCATAAGAAAAAAAGAAAACCCAAATAATTATTTACATAGCAATTAAAAACATATATTAAATTAATTTTAATAATATTTTCAGAAGGTCCACCACCCAAGAAGGCAAAATATGTAAAAAATAAAAATGTATGGCACCAATGAAAAATCTTTCAGAGCTTACATCAAGCTATTTACTAGGGGAAAAGGCCCGTTCCACTATGGAAACCGAGCGCCTGAAGATTGAAAAAGAACGTCTAGAAATAGAGAAAGAAAGATTGGCCCTCGACAAGCAGAGATATGCCATGGAATTGAAGAATAGTGAACAATTCGTCATGGCAGCGGCTATGACCGAATATTATCAAAATTTAATTTAAATAAATAAAACATTAATACACTCATTCACCAACTTATTATTTCTTGTCCATTAATTATTTTCCATGCACATGGTAATCATGCACCAATTCACCTCATGCAATTTTTTGCATGCTTGCAATTGCCAGCCAGTGGCCAGCAGCATGGATGTTTGCTCCGTTCAAGCCCGGCCAAGGAACATCGACGACTCCGAGGTTGCCATCCTGAGGCATATCAATAGCGTCGTAAACAGGTTGCGGATTTGGCAGCCGGTAATGTACGGCGATATTGTGCACAACTGCACATGCGTTGATAATCCATCCTGCATGAGCAGAACAAATGGATTAATATTGTTGCCTGTCTTGGCTTGAAAATGAATCTTTTCTCTAGTCTATACTAAATATAGTGACAACTGACAAGTAAATGATATTAACAATTTATTACTTCAGGTATTTACTAAGCACAAGTATTATTTTCAATTTACCAGCAACTTCTGGTGTGTAGTGCAACGCTCTGTCTTTTCTACAGCATCGGAACTTTGCCTTAAAAACGCCAATGCAACGCTCTACGGTGCTGCGGCAGGAGCAATGGCGTGCGTTGTAACGCCCTTCAGGAGTATCAGGGGCCGGGTGGTTGGGGAACGGACGAAGGATCCATGGCTCGGACGGGTACCCAGAGTCTCCTGAATTTTTCCAAATTTGTTATAACTTATGATTGAAACTGGATGATCTGAGTGATCCTAATATAAAAATCACCTAATAACCATGTCCCCCGGCCTCCAGCAGAATAGTGGTTGGCCATCTCAACACGGGGCGCACTGAGGCGCCAGACGTGCGAGTCATGGGATCGTCCCCCGTGTCGGCCGTTGATGGCAAGAATTCTTAAATCATTGTCACAAACCTTGACAGAAAAGAGGTTACAACATTGGTTCTAAGTTGGTTCATTTCTAGCTGGAACATAAAACTTAAAATATAGAACAGAATAGATAGTTACTCACAATCTGAACATTCTTGCTGCAGTAGCCCTTTCGATTATGGAACAAATGTTCTCGAATACGGGTGGGGGGACACAATGGCAATGTGTGTCCCATCAACCAGCCCTATCACCCCAGGGAAGTTGTTTGCTTCCATGAATCTAAAATTTATCGAAATTGGGGTGCAGAATAAATTTCGTCAATTCTTAAGTTAAGTCTAAGAATGGTCTTAGTAAGCAACCAACCTTTCTTTATTGGATTGTCTCTTATCTTCGGTGTTGGGGAAGACAATCCATCGGGCGAGAAGGTGGAGATTCATGGCCCGGACAACTTCTCTCAAAGAGCAAGACACACTCGTCTGGCAGATTGCTTGGTATCTGTCTTGTCCGACACGAAGCTGATAGCAGCCAGCAGCCATGAAGTTAAGAGTGGTAATTACCTAAGAGAGGTTATCACATTAAATCAGAATCGTTCCGTCACAGCATTTAGGTTATGTGAGATCTTACGTAGAGTGAGATCATGTATTCACATCAAGATGGCGCTTCGAATACACGTGACTAATTTAAAACACGCGGTGAATTTAAGTATATTTTAGAGTGAACCTTTGGTTTGCACTTACGCGCATCCACGGAGGAATTGATGTATTCCGTTGGCTGGGACGGAGGTGAGGCACTAAACTCTCGATGAGCATGTGGGTCGCCGCTTTCGACAGGCGATATAAATTGTAAAATGTTTGTTCGCTAGCTGAAAATGGATCAGAATTATCTCGCAAATATCTTCTTTCTAGTCGCATTCTTGCGTTGGCCGCGTTGTTAGCTTCGGCTTCAGCATGAAGTATTAAATTTTGAGCTATAACAAGATTGACTAGACGGTTCGCCATCTTTGTTTCCAGTTTTGAGATATCGCATGCGACAACTCGCTAGCGAGTAGTTTCTTGGGTGCGACAACTTGTCGCAATATTTTGAAGTTGTCATGCGACAAATAAATACACAATCGCAAAAAAAAAATCCGACAATTTTTTGGCGACAATTGGGTAATTGTCGCGTGACAGCTCTAACGAAAAAGTTACACAATCGCCCTCCTGGCCAGAACATAGGCCAGAAAGTCAGGTTTGAAAATATCAAAACTTCTTTTGAAAGGAAATGTTGACTGACCATTTAATTTCTAAATTTCCTGACAGTTATTTTTACATTTCGAAAATTGTTTAATGGAACTGATTTGAGTAGAGTGTATATTTTTAACTGCTCGCCCCTAGAAATCCTAATGAATTACCTATGGCTATAGAATTATTTGGCGTTGCATTGTTGCACTAACCTCTTATCACAATTGCTTATAAAATAATGTACGAAATCTTGTTTCGCTTACGCTATATCTTTCCTAGCTGCTTCAATTCCAAAATTTAATGTTTGTTGTCGAAAGTTCATTAAATAGTTGCACCACAAAAATGTGGTGTAGATCCGTTGACTCTGTGCTTGTATTTCTCGCAATTATTTTAATTTAAAGCAAAAATATTTTGCCTCGTTTCCAGAAATTTAGTTATACCGTAGCGACGAGATTATGTCTCAAATATGCCAGACAATGCTTTATCGTATACCCGTATGTCTACATAAGAGCCCCCATAATATTCTATTGTATGGAAGGCATAACTGGATGATGTTTGGGCAATATTTTAAAAATCTGTATGTGTTTTTTAAGACGCAATCGGTTTCTTCGGCCGTAACCTAATTTACTTTTACCCATCTAGCACCCTTGTACCAGGGGAGGGGGGGTCGCATAATTGTAGGAGTTGCAGACAAGCACCCTAAACAGCAGCAGATCGAAGAACTAGCGGACTTTTGGAGCACTTGACAGAATGTGTTTGTGCAGCAGTTGCTAAAAAAACACATTCCAGTTGCACCAGTCGACCAGTTGCAAGAAGCCTTTTGAACATTCACTATTGGAGCAGTATACACAGGAGGATTTACCACACAACAAATATTTTTACCGAATTGAGAGGGTTGGATGAGTTGAAAATTGTTTAACAAATGAAGGAATCCCCGCAAAATGCATCCATACGTCTTCAACGATTTGGATGTTTGTATTTTAACCCAAAGCTACCGCATCAGTTACTACGAGGCTGTGGCTTTGCGGTAAGCTCAAATCATAACTTGCCGCGCGATAACTGTTAGAGAAAAGGGCTTCACTGTACTCCAGGGGGCCGATTCTCGTACAGGTTTTAAGAAGAATTAGCGAGATGTAAGCAAGATTAAGCAAATGGACAATTCTGGAACGCTCTCCAAGGTTAAATCTCGGCGCCAAGGTTAGTTCTGCTTAGACCTGGTGGAGGGCAGGTCTAAGAGGTTTTAGTGGGTGACTGTGGTATATCTCTGAAGGTCACAATCCTAGTAATCAAATTTTGCATATTTTTCGCATTGCGTCTCGGTTTTTCGCTGTTTTACCTGTGCTCTATTATAATATTTACTCTATTTTTACTATTACTATTATTAACTGCTTTACTATTGCTCTAGTTTAATTTACTGTGGGCGAGTGTTGGATTGATTACACGGTAAGTACAAAATTATAATATGTCAATTCTAACCTAAATTTCCTCTGTTACTTGGCTTTACTTCCTCCTGAAAGGCAGTATTTCTGAATTCTATGCCATAACTAAATTAAATACTTCCTTAGATGGCGGAGGCAGCTTTAGCTGTTGGTGCTCTTGATGCACACCCAATGGTGTTTGATCGACTTCGATTAGATGACCTGACAGACCGCTACCTGCTGCAAACAACACGACTGCATCGGGATATATTCCTAGAAATCTTGGGTAGGATCGGCCCACAGCTGGAAAGGCCAACAATGAGGGCCAATGCGTTACCATCTGACACATAGCTGTTAATCGCGATGGGTTTTTATGCCAGTGGAGGGTTTCAATGGCTTTCTGGTAAGTCAGTTAATTTAGTATTGAAAAAAACAACTGAGTCCTCGAATTGACAGCAACTGATAACTATACTATACCTAGACTTAAACTTGACTGATATTTTCACAGGCATGTGCGGGCAGGTTTCTCAGCCGGCCTGCAGCAGAATAGTTGCAGATGTGACAGCTGCTGTGTGTGAACTGGCTCCGACAGTCATTCGGTTTCCGATGACGTTGGAAGAGCAGGCCCAGACGAAAATTGCATTCCACCAAATTGCTGGCTTTTGTATCGTTTTGGGCTGTATCGACGGGACCCACATCAACCTTCGACGGCCTCCAACACTACAGAGCACCAAGAACAATATGTTAACCGCCATCAGCGGCTCAGCATGAATGTGATGGCTGTCTGTGACGCAGGCATGCGATTCACAAACGTCTATGCCGACTATCCTGGCAGCAACGGCGATGCGTACATCTACGCTCAGAGTGCGCTAGCTCAGCTCTTTGTGAACGGCACAATCGTTGATGGTTGGCTCCTTGGTAATTAGTAGTATAATCAAGCTGTAATGTAGCTTTTTATTTGAAGCAAATATACGGCTAACAATAATCTGATGTCAATTATTATCAGGTGATTCTGCATACCCCCTGCAAATGTGGATGATGACGCCACTGAATAACCCAGTAACCAATGCTGAGAGGCGTTACAAGGCTGCCCACACAAAGACCAGATGTTTGATTGAGCGAGCATTCGGTTTGCTAAAGTCGCGGTTCCACTGCCTCGACGACTCTGGGGGAATCCTCTGCTATTCGCCTCAAAAGGTCTGCCGCATAAACGTCGCCTGCTGCGTACTACACAACCTCTGCCTGGATGCCGGGATCGACCACGAGATCGACCCAGCCGTCGCAGAGCGCATCGCGGAGATGGCTGCCAACCCACAGGCGGCTCCTCGGGCAGGTGCGGCAGCTGCCCGGCAGCGAAGGCTGATAGAAGAAACGGCTTGGCCGGCATAGCGACCACGAGCACAATCGGTTGGTTTATGTGAGCATATATTTTTATTATTCATGATGATTATGTAAAATGATAAGTTTGGCACTTTATAAAGGAGACTAGCTGGTACCCAGCTATAAGTTATAAAGGAGATTCTCGCAAGTGTAAGTCACTCGTTAAGTTCAATCTGGTCGCGACCAAGGAAAGAAATGTCTGCAAGTTAGAGCTGAATAGGAGGAATGGACACCCGCCAAGGTGCGGTTTGGCAATTGAATTATAAAAAGTCGGCTACAGGTTGTTTAATTTGCGGCAATCTTAATCTTTCGCCATTTCATTATTAAAGTTTAATTATGTATGTATTGAGGCCCTAGATTTAGTGTTGTAATAATTTAGTAGATGTAATTACTCTATTACCTCTTTCCTCGTCTCCTTCTTCCACTTCCTCGCCTTCTTCATCGTCTACTCCAACCTCGCCTCTTTTTCCTTTTACAGCCCCCCTCTCCAAATTCCTCTTCTCCTTTTCATGCCTCATCGTCCTTTTCATTTATGATTTCCAATAGTGTTTTCAGTAAACTCTCTTTGTTGCCCTTGATTTGGGTTCCTCTTTTCCGTAACTCCTCTTAAATTTGATTGCTTATTAGGTCTCGTTTATTCTTTTTTAGTGTGCATTTCTTAACATTTTTTTCCTCAGTATATATTTTGCTGCTCTTCTTTGCACAGAATCAATTTTCTTTTTTTTTCCGACATTTATTTCTGTGCCTGTGTTCCAAACACCAGACCCATATTCCAATACTGGAATTACTATTTTTAAGAATGCCCTCTCCTTAACTCTTCTTTAAGTGTCTTTGAGATTTCACATTACAAAATGAAGTTTCTGGAATGCAACTTTTGTCAGATGGTCTATATGGTGCATCCACCCAAGATTTTTGTCTTTCATCAGTCCCAAGAAATTTACCTGATTTTTTTTTTGCAGTATAATATTATGTTCATTTCCAATGATATAATTCAATCCAGCAAGTTTTTTTTTCTTTTATGTAATTGTTTCACACTTATTGTCACTTAGCTTCAAATGGCCCAATTTTAGAATTTTCTCCTATGTTCATACATCTTACTGTAATTTATTTTGGTCTTCTAAGCAGCCAACTTCTTTAGATATGGCACAGTGGTCTGCAAATAACCTAACAATTGAATAACATATTCCATTTGGTAAGCAAATAAGTGAATATGAGAAATATTGACCTGAAACACTTCCCTGGGGCACTCCAGAAGTCACACCAATCTTTTCTGATATACTGTCGTTAACTTTGAAAACTCGTGTTCTTTTTCTTAAAAATTCTTTTATCCATTCTTCTACACTGGTATCAATTTTCAGTTCTTTTATCTTCTTTAAAAGGTAATGGCCAACTATATCATATGCCTTGCTGACATCCAGAAATATCATGAACTGCAGAAACTGCAGGAGAACCCGATCTTTAGGCCAATTTCTCGGCCATCTTGGTCCTGCATCACATTCACTTGCAAGTGAAAGACTCTCTTTGAAATAATGAAAGAAACGAAGAGATAGCAAACAAAAGCGCTGCTCGCTGTCTCTGCGTAGACGTACCTCGAGGATTCTTATTTCGAAGTAATTTATTCATGTACGGGCTTAAGATACAGTGACTTTTGCGGTTTTCATTAAATCACGATTTTTTAATATAATTTTATTTATTTGTTTCCATAAATGTGTGTAAATAATTTCCTACAGTTTAACGCAACCTAATTTACACTAACCCTCGGTTTCAGGTTAGATAAATATATATATATATATATATTTTTTTTAATCAAGTTTCTTCAGCATCACTTAGAATATTAAAGTTGTTGGTCGTAATGCTAACGAGAGGTCCCTGATTGCCAGCAAAGGCGCTCACGGCTCACAAAGCACCGTCGTCGACATCGGTTTCACCATTCAACCCGACGAACAACTTGATCGTTCCAGTATCGTCTTCATTGGCATTGGCATTCTCAAATATTACCTGCGCTATGTTTTGAGCGGAGTGAGGCATTATTTTAATATAAATTGTCGCTTGGCTTGTTGGGCCAAGGAGCTGTTACTTTTCTGCCTTAGGGGCTATTAAGTAAAAATCAGGGTGGGAAGAGTCTGTTTTTCGGAGTATCAAGGAGCCACTATGTCATGTGGCGGATTTTGTTTTGCTCTTTTTTTGTTGACACGAGCGGGAATTTAGGATAGGGTTTTCGCTGCACGGACTGGCTACCCGGGTTGTCGGACCAGCAGGTTTGGGTGGTCGGCCAGCTTCTGGAAGTGCGCCTCGTTCACTTTATCCACGAAGTCGCGCAGCGTGGGCAGCGCGCACTGACGGTGGATGTCCGCCGTCCGCGCGAAAGGCGGCAGTCCCAGGGCGGTCCTCAGAGCCCGGTTCTGAATTTTCTGTAGGGGCTCGAAGGTGGTGAACGCGCACGTGGCCCAGACTTCGCGGCCGTGTCTGTCGGAATTCCCTGATCCTCATTCGGGTCATGAGGGAAGGCGCCGCTGCTGAGCGTCCAACGCAAACCATGGTTCTAACAATGTTGTCCCCCACCACTCCTACTCACAAGACTATAAAAGAAGGTGACTCGTTCGTCGGCGCGGCATTCGCTCGAAGCTTGCGGTCGTGGCAGGAGCTGGTTGGCTTGGATGTATTCACCAACTGCTTTTGAAGTTATTTTCTGCGGTTTCGGTTACTGTTGCTGTTGCCGTGTTTTTAATACGCATTTGAGTGCCCAACGGTGGGCAAACCGTCTTGGAAGCCGAGGTTACCTGGCCGGGATACTGGGACAATGATATTGTTTGCGAGTGAATTTCTATGCATTAATCAAAATGTGTTTTAATTGATAACTTGATACATTAAGAACATGGTGAAATCATGCAGTTAGGTTGGGGCCACCATAGGGATGGCCCAATTATTCTAGGTTAACAAGAGTCAGTGTAAAATATACATCATTGTGGTGGAATAGGAATTTTCGATTTTTTCTCTTACGAATGGTGCTCATTCGCAAACTAGAATGTGAACGGCAATGAATTTGCATTTCAAGACGCTCGAGTCAATGTTTGCATATCATTTATAAGTGGGCAATTCGTCGTTTAAAAGTGCACTAAATTGTCTGGCCTCCGTGCTCGTAGTGAGATAGTTGCACGCTAGTTGATTTTACCTCGTTAAGTCTGATAAGTCTGATTTTGGGATCGCCCCTCTTTTGATTTGAGAGGGAGCTTCTTCAATGGATTTGATGAGTGAGTGCCATGCTGTGGGAAGCTGATGACTGATCACCGCGCGTACTGATATTATGTGAAAAGGGCGGTTCTCTTACAATTTGGAAGCCAGTGCCGAATTATTGGTATCTTTTCACTGCTTTTTTTATGACTCGTCGCATCGATATGTTTATTTCTGTTCGACCTCTGTAAGGTTTTAAACATTCTTGGTTCTTACCTCGGGTTGAAAGTAATCGGGGTGGCGGATTTTGAGCTGCAACCAACCGGCCGCATCCACTGTCTTACTATTAATATTCTCGTCAGCTCTTCTTTTTATTATTTTTTTTGCGTTCATCTTTTCACAATCCATGGATTTTGACACTTCCGAGTGAAGATTCGAGTTGAAACGACTTTCAAGCTAACCCACCTTCTCAAAATTCATTATCTTGGGGAATGGAAATAAAGCCCCATAACGTTGTTGCAGTTCGACACAGACATCTCTCAAGTAACGGGCTTCTGAGAGCATTCCGGGTATCAGCCAGGCCTGTGATGTGTTGGTAACACAAAAATTGTAGGACATTTGTGCCGGTTTCAACCCCGAAAAAGATGAGATGATATTCACCTGAGCGGAGAATAGTTTCAGGATGTTGCATCCTGATTACATGGCGTTTACGTGGAAGTACGACACGCTCATGTCTTACAATTACACCATCTTCATGTGCACATGCAAAATGGTAAGTCCCTAGGCTGGCAAGGCCAGTCTCGGGATAGCCGACGGCTCCGGCAAAGGCCGACCACCTCTTCTTAGCCCACTCAGAGTACCCTGCTTCCGTGGGAAGGCATGGCAAATTATCTCGGGGGCCGTTACCATCTTGGTCGACTCCTTTATCCCGTAGAATTCCATGGTCTCTCTCACGGGCATCTCATTAAGAACCCCGCTCAAGGGGTCTGAGACTGTTGTGTATATTATACCGCGTATATAATATTATATCGTATATATAATATACGATATATATCGCATATCCCAATCTACTGCAGACTATCCAAAACAAAAGGAAGTGTAACGCAGATGGGCAAGCGGCTGTACAATAAGCTACCAGAAAACATTAAAGCAGCACAATATGTAAATAGGAGTAATTTTAGAAAACTTTTAAGACTGTTTCTTGAAGAAAAAATGTTTTGTAGTTTAGACGAGTTCTATCAACATTGATTGAATCAATTGTTCAATGTCGATATTGAAGAAACTGAATTTATTGAATTTGTAAATTTTCTTATTTTAATTATGACCTGGTAAAATACAGTGTATTATTGTCTCGTTTATACTGGAAAAAATAAAATAATAAAAATAAATAAATATGATACCTTTACCGTGTATAGTATATTAATATATTATATTATTATAAATCATATTATTTAATTATAATATATTTGTTTCCATAAATGTTTGAAGATTTGTAAAAATTTTACGAAACCACTTTTACAAAAACCTGTGGTTTCGGGTTTCATATTTATCCTTTTTTTTTCATTAAATTTTTTCAGCATTACTTATTAGTTTATAAAACTAGCAGCGGAGACCCTAGCCTTCGGCCGGCACTATGTGGTACCGCCTTTTACCTTTTTTTTTTTTTTTTGAGCCCTTTTTCATTTTCTTTCAGGCTTATTCTATGCGCAAAGCGTTAACCTATGCGCAAAGCGCAGACCTATGTGCATAGCTGAAAACAAATGCTATTGATAATGAAAATTTCCGATGTCCCGAATGCTAAGCCGATGTGTATGTATTTCTTTAACAATTTTATTTATCTGTAAATATTATGCCACAGGTACACAGGTTAATTATCTTATTATGATATACAGATGACACCAAAGCTTTCTCTTACGCAACTGTTTTTTACCAATTTAAGCTTGTTCTTGAAAACGAAAAATAGGAAGAGGAAGACGAAGATAAGAGGAAGAGGAAGACGAAGTGGATGACAATGATGGTTGGAATGGTTCCTAACATGTTGCTAGAAGAAGAGGGTTTTGCGATAATTGAAGTTGGATGGCGTGTTACCTACGCAACACATTTTAATTTTTGGGAGTGATTAAAAAATAACATTATTTTTAGAGTATTAGTGATAATGACAGGAGATGCGTACTCAAATGTAACCCTGTTGTCGATTCGCACGAATGGCGATCTTCCAGTTTTATGTTGAGGCATGGATTCTTGATTTTTTTTGCGTTCTTGATAACGTCTTTCTGTGTTTAGGGGGGAAAAAAATTTGTTTCCTTCGTTCTGGTTCCCTCAGTTTTATGTTGAGGCAGGAAATCTGGAATTTTCTTGCGTTCTTGATTAATGTTCGCTTCGCTGGCAAAGTTTGCGACCGTCCATGTGTAATATGGCTGGCAGGGCCATATTGCTCATATTAAGTTTATTGAGACCGCACTGTTCTTATCGACTCTAAGATTGTTATATTGAAGGTCGCGTTGAGGCCAGTGGTCATCAGCCCATGATGTGCATGTTGCCTTCAGCTCATCGTTCTAGATGCACTGCCTGTGCATCTGTTCCGTGTTTGTCGCTTTCGCACAGACGGGCAACGGGGGAATGTCAGCATGGGCCGGAGTATGGCTTCTTAGAGGCGCACTTTGGGGGCAGTGGGCATTCGTGTCCGGAATAGTGATAGGAGCACGGCCAGCTTGTTGTACGCCTTAAAACGCTTTAGTACACCTTATACCCGTTTTTTCCCTCGGATATTTTTTCAATGCCCTTTTGTGATTCGACAAAGAGTTGTCAGGCTTGTTTTGGTGAAGCATAGCATCCCCGAGCACGCTCTTTCTTCGCCGGTTACGTTGGTAATAAGCCTCATCAGTGCGTCAAACTCGTAACCAGGATGAGGAAACTTATTACTTGGGAAAGCTCCTCGGTAGAACGTGGCGATGGGTCGCTCTACCGATTGAAAACCGCATCTAGATGAAGTTGTTGGGATTTGACTGACCGAAGGCCGGAAAATGTGGTGACGCAGCGCACATGCGCAGAGTGAAACCAATAACCGTAACCGACGATGGTTGCAATTTCTGAATAGAGTGTAGTCGATGATCGAAGGCTGGACAATGTGAATTCGTAGCATGTAGTGCATGCAAAGCGAATCCACTTACCGCCACCTTGTAGATGATAATGAAAGCGACATCAATGAAGGACCTCTTCGTACACGATGTTCATCGTGAACGTGATGTAGCTTGACGCAATCAGTTCCCCTGCGATTAGTTTCCAACGACTGCGATTGAAACCGAGTCCAGCGACCGCGCACGGGACAACGCCACGTGCAGCTGGTCATGCCCGAACACCGGTTTCTCCAAGTGGATTCCAACTCGTCGCAGGGTCTGTCCTTGTGACTTGTTGCGACGAGTGACTTGTTGCGACTTGTACAGCGTCACGGGATATGTTATCGTTTCTTGAATTGCATTGGCAAAGGCGGCAAGCGAGTTGCACTGCGCCGCAAGCGCGAGTGCCGGTACCGGGGTCATTGTGGTCACAATTTCAGCCATGGATGGCTCGCCGTCACCGTCACCGTTGATGTCGTTGTTAATATCATCGTCATGGTCGCTTCGGGTTCGTTTCGGGGGCGAAGCCTGTATTTAAATGGAAGCGGTCAGTATTTATTCTATTCTTGTCGTCACCGGTGAATGGCTGAATTTGTAGTCCGTTTAGCGCTCTACATTGAACGCCATTGTCCACAATGTTTAGAACATTAATCCACAAAAAACACGATGTTCATGTGTATTCAAGACATGTTACTTACGTCACCGGGGTTTTCGTCGTTTAAAAACGCGTCGACGACGGCTGCTGTTGACGGGGCGGGGGCGGATGTAATTTTTGCGGCGCGTGCAGCCGCCCGTTTCAATCGCTTGCTCTCGGCATCGGCCTGCCTCCGAGCATCTCTCTCGTCGTCGCCAAGGTTGGCCCATTTTGAGCGTTTACCACGCTTGCAAATTGACTTTTTTGCAGGCATCTGCGATGCTTTCAATAAAATAAAAAAACGATTTAAGATATAATAATATGATGATGATTGCAACGCCGTAACAATAATAAATTCATTTATTCAGTCAAACTTTCCACCCTTCACGAAGACTGACCTTTAGAAAAACAGACCGTTCTGACCTTAGAAACATTGAAATTTGGTAGAAACAATAGAAATATATTATACTTACACCATAGAAGTATGAATGGAGATCAGATGGACTTTCTTGTCGAGTTACTTAAGTTGAGTAGTTACGCCACGTGATGAATGAAAGTAACGACAAACGGTAATTTTTGCTCTACGTCTTGCTCTACTGGTAACGGTGGCCACCGTAGAATCCGTCCTGATGGCTGCTGTGGTAGCCATGGTTGGCGCATGGGGCAGAATGGTTTTATTTTTACGCCTTGGTGGAGAGGATGGGATCTCGGCGGGGTCACTGTCCAAAATTCTGGGAGCCTATTTTCATCTGCAGGCTCGGGCTCGGACTCGGAGTCTGAATAAGCTGCAGGCCTTCTTTTCTTCCGAGCTTTTGCATAGTCACAGTCGCTGCCAACAGGATGCGTACTGTACCCTAGATAGCTTTGTAAAAGCCTGGATGAAAGATAAAAATAATTGTTAGGTCACTTATTATTTTTCTTTTGCTTTATTGACACGGACATAATTTAGTCTGCAACAGTTTTTTTACTATGGGTCGTGTTGGCCTAGTGTTCAAGTAGGGAACATTAAATACCCATATATCAAATAACTATAGGTGCCTATATTTTTCAATAGCTATTGTTACTCATAAGATTCGAGAATAAAGGTTGCTACATCTGGGGCTAGCCCTGTTTTACAGCCTTCTTGCATGCTGCATCAGACTTAATTGGTGGCCACCTTACAAGAAGCTGATCTTATTGTATCAGTGTGGATCCAGTTCATGGGGACAGCTGCCATGCTGTCTTCCTCATCAGGTAGTGCAATTATGGCAAAGTTTCTATTGGTGAAATTTACACAAAATTCTCTCAAATATTTTTCTCTTTCTAACATTTAAATAATTGTTGTTTTAGGACAACATTTTATAGCCTTAAAAATAAAACTTAATAATAGAAGAAGGTATTCACTATAAATATAATTTCATTTCAAACGCATCAACCCGTGTCGTCTCGCTACAGATGCAGCATAGGCATGCATAAAAAGCCTGATTTATATGCAAACAAATTGCCTTACGGTCTACATGTCACTAGCAGGATGGGCATTAAGATTGTTTGAAAGTTGCGTGACAAAAGACACAGACAGAGTCGAAGACTTGCAAGGATCAGGATAAGAGTCCTCACATTTACAAAATCTTTTCGAAACAAAGAGCAGGGGTCCTGCTTGGTCTTGGCCGACCGAAATATATGGCCGTCTTTCAATACGACACAATTTTCTTTTAAATTATCGGTAGCCAGCATTAAATTTGGTCCCTTCACTCGTTTATTTTTATTTTTTTAACAGATAAACTTGTCTATTCATTCAAAAAGAATCACAGATTGATCGCACAAAATAATCACATTGGGTTTAATAACACTTAAAAAAAACACGAGCAACATCTAAACATACACATGACTCTAAAAGGTACTAAAAAACACAACACTCCTCGAAGTCACAGGAGCTCGCCCGAGACCCGTCACCGACAAACCCGCGAGGCCAGCGTCCGGACGGCACAATGGCTCAGACGTACTGCCGCGCCCAGCGGAGATGCCCTACGAAGAAGTCCGTGGACCAGTGGATCGCTTGATAATAGGTCCCCTCACTCGTTTTTAGTGTCCAAATATTACCAAAACGTTGCACCCTTGTGGAATGAATTGGCTGGTATGGAAATGGTGTCATATGCCTGTGCAAAAGTTTTTCAGGGTGTAGATAATTCCGCCGCTCTTTAAGACGCCGACAATCTTGCTTAGCGGTAGGTTTGCAATTTCTTTTGCTCTAAATTTTTTGGCCTCCATGTTTGTCCTTCTTGTGGTTGAGATCGTTTCACGCAAGTTAATGTTAGTGCGTCGTTTTTCGTCTGTTTTTGGAATCGCCCCGTTTTTGATATCGAGAGAGGGAACTTCTTTTGTTCTTGATGGATTTTTTGATTGAGTGCCACGCTGTGGGAACCTGATGACTGATCAGCGTGCTTGCTGATAAGGCCCTCTTGATGAGGGCGTCTTGGAAGCCAGTGCCGAATTGATAGTATATTTTTCACAGCAATTTGTTTGACTCGTCGCATCGACAAGTTTCTTGCTGTAATGTATGGAACAAATCAATGACAAATATTTGTAAATATCAGTATTTAGAAAAAATGGGAACTGCTTGAACACATAGCTGTGTTCAAGTTTTGCGACCTCTCCCCAGTGCAACGCTTGCGCCCACCACCACCACCGGCCGTAACCCCGTCTACCGGCGCCAGCGTCGCCGGAATAAGCTCCGCCCTCGTACAGTCGTGACCTTTATAAACGTATTTGCAAAGGTAAATGACACTTTTGGCAGAGCAGCAGTGCTGCGAGTCGTTCTTTACACTGATTTCCCATTATTAGTTACATATCGCTACAGAACGACGGGAATAGAGTTTAGTGCTTGCGGCGGCGGCGGCGGCGGCGGCGGCGGCGGCGGCGGCCGCGTCTCTTCTTGCGGCGCCTCCTGTGCGTGGTGACAAAGCTGTCGTCGTCGCTCAGCTTCTTCAGCGAAGAAGCATTCACCAAGTATTTACCGTCAATCTCATCGACGACGCCAGCGCGGACGCCGCGTTGTATCGCCATCCGTACGACGCATCGCGCTTCTTCGTCGACCATGTCTTGCTCCTTCCTTACGGCACCTCGTCCGGTGAAGCTCGAGCAAGGCCAAAGAGTGGACTTTTTCAACTCTGCCCTGTCGGTGCCTTTTGCTCCGCTCTAGCGTGGAAGTAGAGAATCTGAATGTGACAGGCCAGCCGGATGATGGTGTGTGGTAGAGATGGGATTTTTCGGATTTCCATCGGCCCGGCCCGACCTCGGCCCGACCAGTCCCGAGTCCGGCCCGGCCCGAAGCCCGACGGGCCCCCAATTTTTTCGGCCCGATCCGGCCCGAAGTATTTTCCCAAAATTTACACCTGTCCGAAACTGTCCGAAGGCCCGAGACTGTCCGAAACTGTCCGAAGGCCCGAGGCTGTCCGAAAGGCCGAAACTGTCCGAAGGCCCGAAACTGTCCGAGGCCCGAAGCTGTCCGAAGGCCCGAAGCTGTCCGAAACTGTCCGAAAGTCCGAAAATTTCCAAAAATCCAGACATGTCCGAAGGTCCGAAACGGTCCGAAACCACTCCTGATGCCAGCAATCTCCAGAAATCCAATCCAATTCAGCAGTGCAATCCATAGAGGCCATGGAGTATTTTTTGTCCTGGTCCCGGTTTTCCCAAAACGAAGAATGCTCCAAACATAAAGAAAATCTGACTCACTGTATTAGAAGAGTTCATTCACAGCTCAGCAGGTGCAATAAATCCCGAATAGGCAGTTCTCCCTGTCTATTTTTGCTGCACATATCACATTATCACATTGAAAACTACACTAGCAGTGACTGCATCCCGGTCGGCTCTTGGGTGAATACTGAATGAACATCGCATAATATTTACGCATGGAGTGGAAGGCATTCGTAAGAGAAGCAAAAATTTATATTATAAAACTAAAAAACAAGATAGCTCGTGACTAATTCTATTCTAATTTCCGAATCCGTCAAATTGCCGGCCGGCTGGCTGGCACCAGCGAACTCAAGCATAGTCTGCAAATCTCATGTCGAAAATTCCTCGAACTCATGAAGGACCAAAGCCCAAAGCCTCGCAAGGCTGCGTGAGATCGGTCTAACAAGCACATAGCATGGGAAAATTTTCACTATCGCTGTGATACAGATGTAGACGTAGTATGGCTGTTCGGGAATTAGCTTCGACTGCAAAACGAGGGATAATGTTGATTACAGAAGCCAGCTGCGAGTAAAAAATATCGACTCGAAAGAAACATTACGGTTTAAGATATTGGACGGGAAAGGGAATTCTGAGTGCACGGGCCACTACTCGACAGCCCGATGGCCCGACAGCCCGAACCGGCCCGAACGGCCCGAACCGGCCCGAAAGCCCGACGGCTCGACAGCCGGGGATGTCCGGCCCGAGCCCGGCCCGACGTCTCAGATTCAAGATCCGGCCCGGCCCGAGGCCCGAAGTTGAAAACAAAATCCGGCCCGGCCCGAAAGTCGGGCCGGGCCGGGCTTTCGGGCCGTTCGGGCTTTTTTTCCCATCTCTAGTGTGTGGCTTGTCGTGCACCTCGAACTCGCCTCCTGCGAGCTGACGTAGCGCGTGCTCACGAACTTTGCGACCTCTCCCCAGTGCAACGCTTGCGCCCACCACCAACACCGGCCGTAACCCCGTCTACCGGCGCCAGCGTCGCCGGAATTAGCTCCGCCCGCGTACAGTCGTGGCCTTTATAAACGTACTTGCACAGGTAAATGGCACATGGCAGAGCAGCAGTGCTGCGAGTCGTTCTTTATAGCCAAGCACGGGTTATAAGGAACCACGCAGCGGTTGTCGATGGAAAACCGCGCTTTAGGTGTGTGATGTGACGCCATTTCCTCTTCCCCGCTAGACAGACTGTGTAGCCTTTGTTATTCATTAGGCATTATTTGGGAGTGCTGTAGTTGCTTCACATGTTTTGGACGACTGACGGTGAAGCGTGGCCAATAATGGTTACTGGTATAGCAATCAAATAGGACTTAATATATAGTGAATGAAGTGGCTTTATTTTATTTTAAGGAACCTTTGTCATCGTACGAATTGCGAAAGATTTTTGTTAATAGACGTAAGCGAAGTGCTGCGAAAACTAACTAATCAGACCGGGCGCCACGGTGCTTGCAGGCACCTCGGCGGTTGTCACTTCTGTTATTTCACATGTCACAAAATTATTTTTTATATTTTTAATATTGATAGAAAAATCACAGTGATAATCATTATGAATAAAGGTATTTTAGTTTGTAAATTAGGTTCAATGTGGTAAATAATGCTGAGTGCAAACCACATATTTATTTTAATAATGAAACATAGACTTGAGCGTATCGGGACAAGCTGCATTTCTCTTGAGGTACCTAATACCCTAACACCTGTTTGAAAACTTTTTTCATGCCACGATTCTTAAAAAATAAAGCTTTGTCAGCAATTGCTTCGCTAGGACGTTTATTATAAGCAAACTCTGAATTTAGGATTTTATCTTCTCGGGTTGCCCCATCAACTCCTACATCCTTATACTCCTGGAAAATTTCTGAAATGACATGATAACTCACTTGTTCTTGGAGAGATATTCCATCAAATACTATGGAAACAACTCTTTCGGGCAACGACTTAATCTCAAACTTCAAACGCAGCATTTTTTTGATATTTGTAAAGTCCCGGAGAAATGTCCAGGCCTTGTCACCAAACCATGCAGACCTTACTGACCAACCTCATAACAAAGGAAAACAGAAGTGTTGGCACATAACACGTTGTGCTATCTTGCAGCAGTAGTGTAGAGCATCGGAATAGAGACGATTCCACTTGCCATCTTTCAATTAGGATGCTATAAAATCTGAATGGACATCAGAAGTTTAAGAAAAAGCATGCAGTAATTCATTTTCGGTATTCTGTGAGCCAGTGTCCTCTGCACAATTGAAGACTCACTTCTCACCTTCTCAAAGTTTCTTTATATTATTATTTTTTTTTATTCAATAATCTCTTTAATCCAGTCCAAACTGACCAGGTAGAGTATAACTGGGGCATACATATACTTCCTTGGATTGCCAGGCCAAGGAGTATTAACAATATTAACAATTTACAATGTATTAAAATAGTGTCACAAATCCTCGGGTTCTTTTCTGTTTGTCATTTCATTCCATTTTGTAACGTCCTTCCACCATTTGTCCTTGTTATTCAGTTTCCCACTCCTCACCTCTCTCCTCTACGTCTTCCTGTATCTGTTCAATCCATCTCATTCTTGGTCTTCCCACTCTTCGTTACTGATATTCCTTAACAAAAACTTTTCTCGGTATTCTTTCTCTTTCCATTCTTTTCAATTTTTCATACCATTTCAATCTATCTCTTCCCAACTTATAATTTAAACTTTCAATATTAATCCTCTTTCTCAATTCCGTGCTTTTAATTTTATCCATCTTTGTAAAACCCAACATGCTCCTAACAAACTTCATTTCTGCTCCTTGTATCATACTTTTTTCCTTCCAACCCATAGTCCAACTCAATGCCCCAAAGGTCAAGATGGGTTGTATAGTACATAATATTTATTGCACTGGTTACAAAAGATTTAATGTTAGTTTCAGCAACAAACTATAAGAGTAGTAGAGAATGATACAAGAGTAAGTCCGAACTGCGACTTCCTTGAGAGAGAACTTTGATTGATTTTAGAGAGAGAACTGATCAGAACTGAGTCTGTGAGAATACTGAATTATGCTGACTTGATCAGTTGACAGGTAAACTATAGTGATGACATCATCACCTAAATTTAGATACATTACATAATGCCTATAATTAGATACATTGCATAATGACGATATTTGCCTGAACATACCGCCCGTCTCGTCAATAGAGTTGACGAAATTAATTTTATTCAAAGCCAGAGATGGGCAATAAACAGAGTTTGACGACTGGTCGTCGGAATGTATTTGTCGCCGTCTTCACGGTGACGACGCGAGTTAGTCCGTCAGCTCCAGGGTGGGTTGCGATGACACGAGCAAGAGGCCATTTCGCCGGGGGATAGCGCTCGTCCGTGAGGAGCACTAAGCACCCAACTTTGATTGTGTCGGTTGGTTGATGCCACTTGCCGATGGCGTGAAACCTCTGCAGGCACTCTGTAGACCAGCGAGTCCAGAAGCGTTCCAGCAGATGTCGTAAGAGTTGCCACCGAGAGAGACGAGGGATGGCAATGTCAGCGAGTGTATGTTCTGGAATTGCTGTCAAAGCTGCGCCGATGAGAAAGTGGCCTGGAGTGAGAGCTGCGACGTCAGCGGGATCGTCTGAAATTGGGCAGAGTGGGCGAGAGTTTAAAACAGCTTCGATTTGGATAAGAAGTGTAGAGAATTCCTCGTAGGTTAGGAAAGTTTCCCCGATGACTCGCCGAAGATGAAATTTCACTGATTTCACTCCCGCTTCCCATTTTCCTCCGAAGTGTGGAGCGGATGGTGGGTTGAATTTCCACGCAGTTCCATCGTTCGCCAAGAGATTTGCTCTGTGATTTGATTCTTCTGACGCTTTGGAGAATAGTTTGCGTAGTTCTGCGTCTGCGCCGACGAGATTTGTTCCACAGTCGCTAGTAAGCGAGGCACAGATTCCGCGGCGCCCGGTGAACCGCTTATAAGCTGCCAGGAAACCATCCGTAGAGTAGTCAGTGGCAACTTCGAGATGGATTGCTGAAGTTGAAAAACAGACGAACAGGACAATGTAGCACTTGTAAGTTTTCGCCGCCCGCCCTTTCCAAGTTTTTACGGTGAATGGCCCAGCGTAGTCGACGCCCGCGTGAAGGAACGGCCGTGATGGGTTCACTCGCGTTGCAGGCAGTTGTCCCATGAGTTGCTTCGCGGTAACTCCTCGGTGGCGGGTGCACTTGACACATCGTAAGATAAAGGAACGGACTGGAACTCGTCCACCTTGAATCCAGTAGATTCGACGAATATACGAAGTGGTTACCTGAGTTCCACCATGCAGGGTTCTGGTGTGAGCGTCAGCGATTACTAGTCGAGTGAACGGTGAGTCACGAGGCAGAATGAGAGGGTGCTTGGCGTCCGGGTCGAGGAGAGCGTTCTTGAGGCGACCACCGACGCGAAGCAGATTTGTTTCATCTAGGTACGAGGTTAGACGAGCCAGCGAGTTGCTCCGAGGCAGAACTTGATTTTGAGAGAGTGTTTTAAGCTCATTAGAGTAGGAGGTGTGCTGTGTGACTCTCTTGAGAGGCGCTACTTTTGTTTTTGCTCCGACGATGGTGATGCGCGCGTTGTTGGTTTCCGAGATGACTCGGAGGTAGATCACCGAAGCCATAGCGAGTTGAGATGCATCCGAGAATCCGTGAAGTTCGACCACATGTTTCTCAGTGGAGGTGCCGAGCCAACGTGGGATCATGACGATTGAAATGTCTTCGAGTTGGTCCAAGAACTGAGACCATTGATTAGCGAGAGATGGTGGCAGGGTTTCATCCCAGCCAAGTTTGAGTAGCCAAATTTCTTGCAACAGCATCTTTGCTCTGACAGTTACAGGAGATAACCAGCCAAGAGGGTCGAAGAGTTGTGATATCTTCGAGAGAACCTTACGTTTAGTAGGCGGAGAGACATCCTCCTGGCTCGTTGTGAAGACGAAGACATCCGATTGTGGTTGCCAGGAGATGCCGAGTGCGTTGCAGAGAGGTTGGGAGTTGAACTCCCGAGACGACGACGTTGCCTTTCGTTCGCTAGAAAGTTGATCAAGAATTGAGTCGTCGTTGGCTGTCCACTTTTGTAGCTTGAAGCCGCCCGCCGTGCAGAGATCATCGAGTTGTTGTAGAACTTGCCGAGCTGCTTCAGGAGTGTCCGCGCCACCGAACGCGTCGTCTACGTACATTCCATGTCGAAAGACGTCGACGGCGAGAGGATAGTGGTGTCCTTCGTCTTGGGTTAGCTGTTTAAGAACACGTAAGGCGAGATACGGAGCTGATGCGAGGCCATAGGTCACCGTCACCAGCTGATAGATGAGTGGGGAGAGAGACAGATCCGGAGCCCACAGAATTCGTTGAAAGTCCCAGTCTTCGCGATGTACCAAGATTTGGCGGAACATTTTCTCGATGTCCGACGAGAATACGAACCGAAACTGACGCCACCACAGAACTACGTCTGCTAAATCAGTTTGCAGTTTCTCTCCGATGTGCAGGTGTTCGTTGAGAGACGTGCTGTTGTATGAGCGGCACGAGGCGTTGAACACAACGCGAAGCTTGGTTGTCGCACTTCCTTCCCGTACAACTCCGTGATGTGGCAAGTAGTACACCGGTTGAGATTCGAGTTCAGATGTCTGCACTCGACGCATGTGCCCGAGCTTCTCGTACTCGGCGAGGAAATCGGAGTAGCGCTGGAAGTAGAGGGCGTCTTTCGAGAATTGCTTGATTAAGCGAGAGAGCATTCGTAAGGCTGGCGTGCGAGAATCTCCGAGATGCTCTGGTGTTGTTCTGAAAGGGAGACGAACAATGTAGCGACCAGTCGCATCTCTGGCATGGGTAGATAGAAAGTGAGCTTCACACTCCGCTTCTTCTGGAGACAATACACGAGGAGATGTTTTCGGTGTTTCTTCTTGGGTCCAGAATCGTTCGAGTAGATCGTGTAGATCGTGATCTATAGAACACCGAAACCCTTGAGCTGGCAGTTGTTTCGATGAGTTTTCAAAGGACGCGATTGGACCAGACAGAATCCACCCCAGATGTGTGCGTTGTGCGATTGGACTATTCGGGGGACCTTTGATTAGTTCATCCTCGAGAAGTTGCCCGTAGATGTCAGCACCCAGGATGAGATCGATCTTTCCCGGAGTCTTGAAGTGTGGATCCGCTAGTGTCAAACCAGCGAGATGAGGCCAATCGGATGATAGCACTGCGGCACTTGGCAGAAGAGCTGTGAGATTCGGCAGGATGAAGGCAGACACGTCACACTTAAAATCCGATGCGTAGTGTGAACGTAAACTGAGCGAGACTACGCCTCGAGTTGTTCCAGCGTGCTGCGCACCGATGCCGAGGAGCGGTACCGCCGCGCGGCGCCGAGAGAGATGGAGTTGTCGTACTAAGGACTCAGACACGAAGGAGATCTCCGAGCCTTGATCCAGGAGGGCGCGAGCATGGTGAATGACTCCTTGAGGCGTACATATCCTTACTTAAACAGTTGCGAGCAGGACTTGCACCCGTTTCCGGACTTCGCGAGGAAGGGCGTGATGAGAGCTCGCCTCTGTGGCGGTCGATTGACCTGGTTTGAAGAGCGGCGTCGTTGTAGGCGACGTCGATCGAGGAGGCATCAGAGTAGTTGCAGAGGTGTGAATCGACGTGTGATGACGTGCGCTGCACACACGGCAATTCTTTTGAGAGCGGCACGCTTGAACTTTATGTGGACCTAAACAATTATAGCAGAGATTCCTTTTATTGATTAGATCACGGCGTTGAGAGATATTCATTCCCAGGTACTTAGGACACGATGCGATGTAATGAGTACCGCTGCATTGCGAACACGTCATTGAGCGCGCGGTGTCAACTGGTTTGGCAGCTGATGCGTGGTTGGCGCGAGCATTACGCTGGCTGCGCGCTGAAATTGATGTGGGCATTGAACTGTTTATTGAGGGTTTGTCCGTCACGCGATTGAAAGCTTGCAGGGAGCGGATTCGAGAGATTAAGAACCTGTCGAGATCATTCCATTTTGGTGATTCAGTGGATGAACTCAGCGTTTTCTCCCATTCTTTCACCGAGGTTGCGTCCAGCTTCCGAGTAATTAGGTAGACAAGAATGTCATCCCATTGATCGACGGGTCGTTCGAGTGCGCGTAACGACCAATTGCTTGATTTGAATCTGAGTAGAGGTTTTCCAAATCCTCGGCTGATTCTTGAGTGACAGATTTCACGGAAAACAGTGCATGTAATGCTGAATCTACCAGGACTCGCTTGTTGTCGTAATAAGCCACTAGATCATTCCAAGCGATTTGATAATTAGCTGCATTGAGCGTGATGTTCTTTAAGCGGAGAGCGGCATTCCCGATCAAACACCCCTTTAGATACTGTAGTTTTATTACCTCGGATAATGACGAGTTTGAGCCGACCATCGACGTAAACAGGTCCTTGAATTCGACCCCTTCGACGTAATCGCCGCTGAACTTCGGGAGGTCGAGTTGAGGTAAACGAATGTTCGAGTATTGCGTCCCGGAATCCAGCGAGGTCGTGGTCGTTGCGGTGTCGATCTTCCCTTTCAGCATTCCTGCCATTGCTTCGAATGCGTCGAGATAATTCTCTTCGCATAAGGCGTATAAGGATTGTTGAAAGTATTCGTGCTCCTTTACCTTCTCCCTGTGCTCAGGTTTGAGTGAGAACAACACAGTGCTCAATTTCTCATGCTGCAGTTTGAATTTATCCCAATTGTCGGACAGTCCCTTTTGGCGTGCTTGTATTCTTTCCACAGAGATTTTTAAAAATCCGACCTTCTTCAGATTTTCCACGGATCGTGCGATAATGCCAGCCAGTTCTCCTTGATGTTCCAGTAGATGTTCGATTTGCGGAGTCGCCATTTCCGAATTTCGAATTAATTAAATTTCTTCCCGATAAACGGCTTGCTTTGGTATAGCTTGTTGCTCCGGCTCAAGGGACCAACTTTATGTATAGTACATAATATTTATTGCACTGGTTACAAAAGATTTAATGTTAGTTTCAGCAACAAACTATAAGAGTAGTAGAGAATGATACAGAGTAAGTCCGAACTGCGACTTCCTTGAGAGAGAACTTTGATTGATTTTAGAGAGAGAACTGATCAGAACTGAGTCTGTGAGAATACTAAATTATGCTGACTTGATCAGTTGACAGGTAAACTATAGTGATGACATCATCACCTAAATTTAGATACATTACATAATGCCTATAATTAGATACATTGCATAATGACGATATTTGCCTGAACATGGGTATAAAATATACTTTGAACAACAATAATTTGCACTTCATTGGAAAATATTCATCCCACAAAAGTTTTCTTACTTTTTGATAAAAACCATTCATTTTTTTCTACCAACTCTTCTCCTCTAAGAGTAATTTTTACTTTATTCATTTTCTTTCCAGGATTTACCACCATCGCTTCACTATTTTCCTTGCTTATCCTCATTCCAAATGCTTCAGTGGCTTCATCCCATTTGTGTAATCTGTACATCTGTAATTCTTTTTAATTTTCGTCCCAAATTAAAATATCGTCGGCTTTATAGTTTTATAGTTCCTATATATTTAATGAAAATTTTCTGGGCGCTGTGAAGTTTATGCTTCAATGCCCTGGCACAGCTTACTAACAGATTCGGCGCTACTGGGGTAAAAGCACACAATTTTCCAGCAATTCACGAGAAAATATGAAATGCATGGATGGAAAAGTGTGCATATTATATACTCAATTGTTTGACTTTACTTAATGCACACAATATACTTGTAACCAATGCTATATATTACGAACGTTAATACAATTTAGTATGAACGTAGAGTGACACTTTTTGGGCAAGATTGAATTTGAGGTAACTTAGTTTCTTTCACTAACCACTAATTTTCAAATCATCGACAGTCTGCAGTGCCCTCCTGGCGCCCATGGTGATGACCTGAAGCTGTTTCCTATACTTGAGGTCGATCACATTTTGACCCTCCATTCTTGCCAGGACGTTCTTGCCAGCAGTCTTAGTTAGCTTCGTCAACGTTGACCTTCTTTGCAGCAATGGTGCAACACATGATATGCTTCTGAGGGAAGTATCGCCAGTAAAGGGTTCATGTTACTCAAGAAGTTAACAAGCTTTTCTGCATGCTCAGTGTCTTGAAATCGTCTTGAAACACCACATTCCTTGTGCTGCTAGCTCTGCATGAGCTGCAAACCTGTCTGCATGGCAGCGTTGCCATCTGTGACAACAGGCATCGACATTACCCACACCATTCGCAAGATGCCCGATACTCACATACCTCCTGTCACCCCAATGGAGCCTTTGATGTTCTTCATAAAGTCGGACTCGATTACGTAGTCGGACGAAAGTCCAGCTCAATACCTGTCACTGTTTCGGATAACGTGAAGACCACCCACGAATGCCTTGTCTAAATGCTTAAACTTCAAATCAACCATTTCGTCTCTACATGTTCCAGCTGACTGCGTAGAGATTGTGACTTGTGGCAGCAAAATAGGGCAGCATTTCGCCAATAGCTTGTAAATGGAGTTTCCAGGTTCCTGTACGTTCCGCTTTTACGAGTTTTCTAAGAAATGTCACCATCTCCACATATTGCAGCCATAGCTTGGCAGTCCTCTATACTTTTAAATAATTCTCTACTGTTTGTACTTTTTCTGCGATGCTTGATAGCGTAACGCAGTATTTCACTTCATCGGTGGTTTTTTAATTGATTTAAAACACATTCGTAAAGCTCCTTGACTCGACCCAGTTCTGATATCCCTGGAGTCAAAAATTCCTTCAGTAACAACTTCGTCCGGATTTGTTTCGTTGGTGATTGCAGCGCTGCTTTGGCAAACATTGTGTTGATAGCAGACTCGGCAAACACCTGGGCCCTGCGCACGTGCAATGTCAGCATCACTCAAAATGTGCTTGTCTGTGTTGGCTGCGTAGATCGATTCGAGCAATTCTTGTTAATCGGAGTCATTCATGACGTGACCAAAGCTCATCAAAAAGCTCATCGTGGTGTGGAAGGTTCCCAGACGAAGGATGGGAACAAACCATAGTGGCACAGGCGTCAGGCAACTAATAAATATATTCTGTGCATTTCTGCTGTCGATTTGATTGTGTCTGGCACAAGCGCTGCAATTACTGAAGGTCCTTTGATTCCTTCAACAGGCTTGTTTAATCGGAGAGCTTTCCTTTCTAAACGCGCAGTTTCCTCATGCGTGCGTAGTTGCACCGTTTCTTGATAAGGGATGACACGAGCCCGCTTTCTTCCACCTAATGTATATAAAAATCACTCTTTGTTTCACCGTTTAAGCAACTATACTCCCCGTTGAACTGGGTCCTGTTGCAAAACAGGCTCTTGTAAGATTACTGGGCCTTTTTTCAACTGAAATTACATTTTTTCTAGTGATGTGTTTGTTCTGCGATTGTTGTGATGTTGTTTTGAGATTTGGTCCCTGCATTGCTAATGAGGAATTTTTGAACAAACCCACCCTGGTACGTTCAGCGTTCTCCATCGCATTGATCTCGACCAAAGAAAGGTCTGACTTTTCGCATTCGATCCGATCAACTCAGGTTTCTCATGAGTGCCATCTTATTTTAATCCCAACTTCTTTTAATCTTTTTGCTTTAGGAGAAACTGGTCCCTATCAACTTCACAGTTGCTGTCATCTTATGCCGTAAGAATTTAACTTGCGATTTTCATGCAAAAACGAAAACATGTTTTATGTGCAAT
Source organism: Nemurella pictetii (assembly GCA_921293315.2). NCBI lineage: Eukaryota > Metazoa > Arthropoda > Insecta > Plecoptera > Nemouridae > Nemurella > Nemurella pictetii. The sequence continues at coordinate 4,351,587 of OV121118.1, read as the reverse complement.
CTTGTGTTAATATTATTGACTAAATAAAATTGAACTGGAATTCATTTTCTAAATCGTACCACAATTATTTCAATGCGTTGATATTAGCACAAATATTCTTATCCGATTCCCACTTTTTCCACTTATTGGTCTTACAAAGAGCTTTGAGTTGACATTCAATGTGTTTGAATTAAGAATTTCAAGCAAAGCTGTCCATATTACCAACAAATTTAGCAGTAAGCGATGCTTACGAGTTCATACTACCAAGAGAAATATGTGTTGCGATCCCCGTGGCTACTGAATCATTAAGAATTTGAGCAGCATAAAACTCACTCGAAGTTAGCGATTCTTTGAAAGGCTTGTGCACAAGCCTTAGATTTTGCTTGTGATCCATTTGCCTTTTCTTAGTTATGTCCGGGGTGAAACCATATTTATTTGAACCAGTGTTGTCGCAACAGATACAGAAACGAAAATAAGCTTCGGTAATAGTTGCAGCGCCACACCGAGTGGGGATCATGTGGGTTTTGTAAAGCACCGATATCGAGTCGATATGCTGCCTGTAACATTGTTTAGCAAGCAGGGAAATGTTCTACAGGTGATTAACGATAATGCGTTTTATGAAGTCACGTTGATGACGCCATCAGGAATGTAGAGGATCGAGACAGCGGTTATCCCTCCCCCCCGCATCATACCACGGTGCCGACCCCGCTCTCTAGTGAAGAGCGAGAAGTGAAAGAGAGATTCGGAGGAGAATCTCCTGCAGGTATCGGGCTCACCGTCTCACCGTGTGCTGCCGGGCCGCGTAGCACGTTTCACATGTAATATACGTTATGAAAACATTATACATGGATATCATGTCGATAGATTCCTGCTACTGTGAATGACTCGTTGCGCAGTGTTACCAGTGATTTGGACGTCTTGAATATGGCGAAAAACAATCTCATTATGCAAGCAAAATGTGCAGCAACTAAAAACAACTCCGGGAAACTTCGAATTAGTTGTAGATGCACATTGCTAATCGGAACTTTAAAAGCTAGATAAATTTTAGGGTATGCCTTGGGATACACAATCGCATCGTCATTCCTTCCTGCGTTTTCTCGGCGATAAGAGCCGACTTCCCAGAAGAGAGTGGTGTTCATGTCGGGTTCAGAGCGGCTGGAGGAGATGAGCCGCATTATTTCGACTGAAAGTAAGTGGTAGGTTTTGTTAAACTTGGATTTCAGATCCATGAGACACACTGTATTATTTATGTGCAGTACAGAATGTGCAATCTGTGAATGTCTAAGATATTTCGAGATTTCACAAGAGCTGGTTATATAATAAGTGTTATATTCGCATTTTTTTCAATACTGTTGACGTGAGTAAATATAAACAGAGTAACAATTATTTACTTCGGTGCAGAACTCACATTCGGATCTTCTATACTCAAGACGAGAGTATCTTGCTCTCTGCATTACCTCCTCCATTGTTGGCTTCGGGTCGGGAGTTATGTGTTTTTTTTGGTGCGTCATCAAAAATCAACGAGTCCATCTCGGAGGGTGCATAATCTTGTAGCTTCATTATTTTTGAAATCAACTTATCTCTCCACGGAGTCGACACTTTTATGTTTTTATATCTACTCAATATTTTTGGTCCTTCGCGAAACGCAATATTTTTCCTGTACACTTTCGCGACACGCTTGAGTAGTGATCGAAAATGCGCTAAAATGCCGAGTGAAATTTTTGGGACGTACTTTATTCGCTCATTATGGTATGACTTATGCACCTAATATAAAACTTGCTTTTATTCAAACAAGTGTTTACTTGTAAAAACTCGTATCGCAGCCAAAGTTATAATCAAATGCAAATCAAGAGTGTGAAGGATTTGTTGAAAAAAATAAAGATCTTCACTTGTGTGACAGTAGTGACTGGCGTGACATAATTCCTTATGAAAGAAGTGACGTGAATCACTTTGTTCATATTTAGGGATTCCGACTCGACTCCAATCTGTTCTGGTGTGAGCTCGTCGCGTTCACACTTATTGAACAAAGTGTTTCCTTGCCATGCATGGACGTTGGACATGTGCTTCAAATCCAATGTAAATTTTGCGATGAGCAGATTTGAATTTCCATTGCAAGTTTTCGAGGACCACCAGAGAATATGATAAATGCCTGACTTCCACGATGCAAGGGTAAGGGAATACTTGTCAATTGCTGATATTTTCTTCTTCAAGCTATTACCCAAATGCTCTTACCCGAATTCATACATAATGTGTGGGTAGGTTGTTCTTATCATTCGGGCCCCACCTCTTTGATGATCTGATACAAAACGTTCAATCGCAAGTTGTGCTGAAAACTTGCAAATCAACTTCTCTCAAGCAGCCTTCTCCAAATCACCCGGTATTCTTGCTTTCTTTGTGAGACCTGAAAGTCATCAACTTCCTCGTTTCGTGTGTTCATCATGGTAACTGACATATTTCGCGCTATGACCTGGGGAGTCAAACATGCCCATCGCCTGATAGCCAAACTGTTATACCAGTGGACGCGAGAATCAACAATTCGATATCTCTCTGCGTACAAAAAAACAGCTTCATTGCTTTGGCAGCGATTGAAACACAGAGTAACTGACGCCACACGAGTACTAAGCTGCTAGAATGAAAAATGACATTTCATATTTCTGTCCGTTTTGTGCTTGAGATGACCACACGTGCGTATGCCAGTTAATGCACGACAACGAGCATCGATCCCTTCGTGCGGTCATCAAGCAGAGCACAAAAAAAACATGCGACTTAGCACAAGGTTCTTTTTTACCGTCGTCCGTCTCATCGTCACTCGAATAATCTTCGTCGTTGAAATTGGCTGAAAAGTCTTATCTAAATCACCTAAATCTTCGATGTCCTCACTAGAACTGTTTTCTCTGATTTGGTAAGAAATATTTCTCTTCCTTTTTCACATTGAACCTCGACTTCACATGTCGAATATTGCCTCCGACTTCGGGTGTCCGATTGTTAACGTTCCACTCGATCCGTTCCCGTTCTGGATGCCGAGGCTTCCTGGCTGGGTATAAGGAACAAGTCATTGTATCGCTTCAATTTTGAGTGAAATTCAAAATATTTATTTTATCTTTATTTCTTGTTTCCTTAAATACAGGGTCAAGTTTTCTGTTTCATCAAGAGCATCTTGGGTTCCATTTAATCCAGCTTGCCAAGTCTGGCGATTTCCCGTTCTCTTCTTCACTTTAACTAAATTCACTTCCTTCCCCATCATCAAACTCTTCGTCTTTTTCTACCAGCGCATTCCATTCTTTTACGTCTCCACCGTTGTTGGTAAAAATTTGAAATTATAATGGCAAGACACAAATTGGCAAGTTTTTTTGCATTTTATACATGGAAATAATTGATGGATTCACACGAGAACGAAATTCTACTCATTATTCTCGCATTTAAAAGTTCCGAAATCGCGCGTAATTTTCACAAAAGGTGTTGGACACGTTGAAAATTGAAAAAGTGCCACCGGGAACCCAGTATATATATATGTATAGTTTTGTCATGGCAACGAAAAACCGGATTTTAGTATATAGTTAATTTGTTAGTCGCAATGCCCACCGTCAGGAACGAAAGGTCCCCATTTGCCAGCAAAGGCGCCCACGGCTCACAAAGCACCCTCCTCGACGTGACAACTCGATCGATCCAGCATCGTCTGCTTTTTCAGTGGCATTCTCAGATATTGCCTGCACTATGTTTTGAGCCGAGTGAGGCTGTAGTGGTTACAGATGGAAATAAAAATAAGAATGGGTAATTTTTTTTTGTAAACCCCATGTCTGTAACAGTCAGGGTCGAAGTCTGCACTTGCCAGATATTTATAGGGGTTGATACCTGGCGAAATCAACGTTCCTAGTCGATTTCTGATACCTAATAACGAATTTAGGGCCTTACAAAAAAAATCCCATGTTTACAGGAAGAAAATTAAAAATTGTCGAAAACGGTGATTTTCGGCCTAGGTGCTTAGAAAAATTTCTCCCATAAGGAATAACACGGGGAACTTTTTCGACCCTTAGCACCTACGAGTACCTTTGGTCAGAAAAAAGAAACAAAAATAGTGTCATACTCGTCCATCTTTCACCTGTATAGCCATTTTTTGGTTTTTGTGATCGGAGTTTTCGTTTAGCAGCAGGACGCTGATAACCGAAGGCGTGTAATCGGCGTGCTGCATTTACTTGGCTCGAAGCGGCAGCCGCCGCGGAGGGAGAATCGGCGGAAGGGAGGGGATAGTATCGTGCTGGATTCCAGTCACACATGCTTGAGCTTATTTCTCGCCGTTCGCGTTTGTTGCTCTGTCCATTCGTCTTTCATCGCATTGGATTCGGAGCTGCTTTTTTGTTATTGTTTAACGATTTTATTATTATTATGGCCCAGGCTAACGCTGGGTTTATGTTTGAACCTGAATATTCTGAGGAAGAATTAGCTGCTATCGAAAAATCAAACGTCTAATGAAGGCGTACTAGATAGAACTGGTGTGCGTGGTTGGTGTAAATGCGATGAATGTGAGGTGATGCCTACTGAAATCGAGAGTGTTTGCTGCCAGGAAATAGCTTCAGTGAAAATAGTGTCCGAGGATCACATTTGTATCACGGACCACCAAACATTTTTAAATATAGTGTTGCCAACTGAATCATTGAACATACTTCGACACCATAGTTTGCTATTTACAAAAGACAAGGAGAAGAAGAAGTCATATTCTGTCAGTCCAGTTCCAAACAAATTATGGCGGCATTTCGCTTACCGTCAGTTTGTGATTAACTCGTGGCGGTAAAAACAATCGAGTGATCATTCCCGCGTGTGTTACAAAAAGCATTCGGCAGCGATTTCCTGAATCTTCTGGCATCGACACAGGATTTATTCCATCAGCTGAGGAGACCGTCTAGCAGATTGACACATGGTTCGAGCTTCTTTTTATATTATACATAAAAAAGAAACACTCACTGTTAATATTTAAGTTTGTATGTGTAATCCAATAGACAGTGCGCACGAGGAGACCGATCCCACGGTGCCTGTCTGTCGCCATCAGCCTGATGGTCACGTGGTCGACGTTGCACAATCTCCGCAACACGCGCTCGCAACCCGCCTTCTCTAAATCTCCGGCCACCTGCTTGCGCTGGACCACCTCAAAATCTACAATCTTTTCCGATTTCATCCCATCACTGAGTATGCGCAGTACTTTCCGCTGAACCCAGGGGAGTCATACTGCCCATCGCCGGCTACTCACACGTCAGTATCACCACTCAAAAGCAAGTCAATGTTAGATTGTCGATGATCCTGCCTCACTTTTGCGAAAATCCCGTTTACATGACTATTTACTATGGCGTGGTACGTTTTAGCGGAAAACACGGCGAGCTTCAAAACATACGCAAGCTCTTGAAATGATCTAAAACTTACTCCCGATAATAATATAGCAGACGTCATGGCAATGTTTCCGAGGGAGCGATGTTTCTGCCTTCGGTGGGGTGTGAATACCAAACAAATGTGTGGCCGCCTACGCACGAACTTTTAATTACTAACATGGCACCAAAAACACTCTTAGCCACATTCATAATTGGTGAGTTGCAAGTGCTGCAAGTCCTAAACAACTGCATCAGACACGACGCGTAGATCACAAACATAGAGTGATTCGTGGATGTTTCTTCGTTATCGTCTTCTTCCGTGCACGAAAAGTCGGTCGATGATTTTTTGTTTTCGTCTAAAGAATGGAAGACAAACGATGTGTCCATAATATCGTCACTGACATCGGAGCCTTCGCTCATTTCGCTCCCTGACTCCCAGCCGGACTGTGAAGCCAATGTCTCCGTGCCCATGTCACACTGAATGCCGACACTGGAAAATTCACTAGAAGCTTTTTTGAAGTAATTGTTGGTCTGGGCTGACACTATTTCTTTTTCCCCTTAATGTTTACTGATGGGACAGCGAGATGATTTGACACGAGGATGGTCTTTGTCATTCAGTTTTAAGAGCGCATCTGCATTAAAATCTGAAGCAAGAAAGTGATTTGAACACACGCGACTGTGTTCAGTCGGAATATCTCTCCTCCCCAATACTTCGCTCCACTTTTTGAATAGACTCGAGTGTTTATTTTTATTTGGGAATCGATATAAAAACAATTTTGTACGTCCAGAGGAAGGCAGGGGTCCTTCATTTATCTTCGCATTGTTCGAACAACCATGCACATAGCAACACGGCATGATACAAAAATGCCAATGGCACTCGGTCTAGCTACGCAGATTTAGTCAGGCTGCAGGATTGCAGCCCACAGGCCTGACATAAACGTGATCCAAAAATGTCACAATCGCAGCGATTATATTACCTCAACACACATAAGTCCACTTTTTAGCTAATCACCAACCAGGAAAATAAGCCAAACGCGAGATCAGTGTCGAGACAAAGCAGATATTAGAACAATTGCTCGTTGGAACGCAATCCACGCTGTATGTGTAGCTTACACTGCACAGTGCACACTATGTTATACACCTATCGCTCGCACGAGAGCGTCCCAATAGGCCGAGTTTGCAAAAGACCGAGTATTTGAGCTAAAACACCGAGTGTCAAATAGACCGAGTCTCCAAAAGGCCGAGTGTTCAAAAGGCCGAGTCTTCAAATGACCGAGTCTCCAAAAAACTGAGTCGCGTGATCAAAAGACCGAGTCGTCAAAAGGCCGAGATTACAAAACACCGAGAGTCAGATAGACCGAGTCTACAAAAGGCCGAGTTTACAAAAGGCCGAGTCTACAAAAAGCCGAGTCCACCCCGTGATTCAGACGCTGGGTGCGCAATAGACCGAGTGTTCAAAAGGCCGAGTTTGCAATAGACCGAGTCTCCAAAACACCGAGTTTATTCTACTGCGCATGCCCAGGCCTGGCAACGATGCCGGATCGTTCTAGCATGCTGGTGGTACTCCAAAGGTACATTGGCTGCCTATCGTGAGGGGCATTGACTGAAATACAGGGACAACTCAGTCGGTGAATTGTCACCGACTTGCTGTGCGAAACAAGAGTCTCTAGTCTACGTCAATTTATAGCTTCACAGTCCACCGACATCTAAATATAACAGTGTTAATAGCTGGCCGATCATTACCGATCCCTTCTTAGGTTGCTTAATGAGTAAAGCCTGTAGAGCTTTGATTTCTGAATCTGATTAATATATTTTGTAGAGGTCAAGGAAAAATCCGACGCCCCTAGCGTCTTCGGGCGTCGTTTTAAGTTAAGATGCACTCTTCCACCAATATCGTTTTAGACTGTTATAACAGGGTCAGGAAACTCGAAACAGGAAAAAAAATCAATGGATAGTTAAAATAAATTTTGACTCACAATTTCAAGTCTCAATTGGATCTAACCTTAGTTTATTCACCAAAAAAATGAAATTTGGACGATAATTGTTTGTTTTTTTGAGGTAGCTTTACACTGGTCTGATTCAACTCGCATGCTTTAACGTGGACCTCCGCATTTATGGTTGTGTTCCATAAAGGCTCTAGACGTATGAATGGAGACAAGAAATTATTTCGATTCTCGACATATACGTATTTTCTTGCCAGCTATGTGACCAACATATTGTGAGGTGATTCGGACACATAGTCCGGTCTATAGTCCGGCCGATGGCGGCCTTTTATCATGCATATTCTGCAGGAAATATGCAATTTTACAGTTTGTAGGGTTTTTAATTCTGATTCATTTATCCGAAGCCCCTAGCGGCGTCGGGCGTCGTTCAAAGTTCATGCGCACTCCACCACCTTATCGTTCGCCCCGTCCAGACCAAAGACACAGCGTCATGAAACTCAGTACACAACTTTCCAAAACTAGCCAAGTGAGCTAGTTATTGAAACTTTAGAAAATTTACATATTTATGTTTTTCGAGGCGTTACAATAAATCAAATAAAAACATGCTTTCCTACCTTCGTCGGCCTACCAAGTATATTAGATTTGTATTATTAGCGTACAATTTGGGATATATTGCTAGCTAGTTTTATTGACTAGCTAGCAATATATAATCTGATTTTTAAAAAATCAAAACCGTGTAATACTAATATCTGATAACACGATTCCTAAATCTGCAGAGAATCCCATTATTTCTTAGGCTAAGCTCGCACCGTCCGCTTGCCAGAGGAAGGGGCGGAGTACAATAGTCGAAGATTACGGTAATTTACTGTACTTTGCCGCTTTAAGACCCTTTACGGTCGGTTTCTATAGCGACCCAAGGCTCAAATTTCTGCGTTAGCTGTCAATAACTTGTTTGTATCCCACTCATTATAAAGATGACCGATGGATATTAGGAGTGCGTAATGGACAGGGTCGGAATTGGATAGAATATGTTCGATTCCTATTTTGTGCATATTTTTCTTTTTGTTGTTTGTTAACTTATTGTGATAGCGATTTCATATTTTTGAACATGGCATTTGGCAAACTTCTCGAGGAGTAAACATCTTCTCTCAAAAATTAAAATGTATTATTTTATCCTAACAAGACTCACGCGGATTATTATTTGTATAACCTTTATGGAATCTGTTTAACTGAACTATTGCAAACGACGGCGATCTCCAGAAGGTAAAACGGCTACAATTTTATCTTCCTTTTTGTGTCCTAAATAACTTGTCTATAAACTGTCAACATTTTGTGTGTATGACGGACTATTCGAGCTCATCCCCACTCCGCATAAGGTTTCATACTATACATCTCACATCTCTAGCAAAGATTATAGTCAACGAGCAATGAGTGAGAGATTCGAGAATAACCACGACTAATTAAAAGTGTTTTCTTTCCTGTGATGATACAACGAAATAATATACCAACTGAATACAAGATAGTATATGTGAGTTGTCATTGAATCGATTGAGCTCGTGATAAATTAAAAAATTTGAATCAATTTCAAGCGAATCTGTACTTTATAGCGGACTCACTTACGTTTTGAAACATCACTGAAATGCCGAATGATACCTATTTTTTTTCCCTGCTATTTTATCTGTCGCGATGTTCATTCCTTGTGTGCTCGGCAGTTTAATCCGGGATTGAAATACTATTCGATTTAAGTGGAGTATGCTATGTTAAGGATCGATTAATTTGAATGATTTCATTTACTCAGAGGAAATCATTCTTATTTGACTCGTGCGTTTTCTAAAGAACTCTCTATGGTGAGTTTTTACGAAAGTATTAAATAGGGAAACTGTATAGAAAGATCGCAACATTTCAAGAAAATTTTGTTGTCCGAGATAATTATCTGTGGTGGTTACTGGTAACATTGAAATCGGAAATATTACCGGTAATTTTAACAACCTCGGTGCCCTATTTTCTTCATGGACCCGAAAACTGGGAAATTAAATAGATTTATAATTTGCAATTGGGTGTTCCACATTCGCCAAATGCGAGTCAAATTAACTGACGAAGAAGCGGCTCGTGTGCGTGGATGGAAGAAAAATCGGTGCATTTATTTAAGTGAGAAACTATCAACCTGAAACGGTGATAATTTTGTAGAAATAATTTACTTATTATATTTTCATGAACACTTGAAACTTTTTCATTCCAGAGATTTACGCATAAGTGAAAGGTGAGCCATCTGCACATTATGCAGTTATTTCTAACAAGGGGGCAAATGTCACAATTGATCGTAATTTTAAGTATCACACCGTCGAGCCTCCAGACGTTTCTTGTTGAAGGAAAACAATTGCCTCATTTTCACCCCAGCTATCCGAAGAGAAGTGACAGATATCATCGCACATTACGAGCAAGGACTGTGGGTGTTGATTTGCCGCCATCGTTCAAACTGTTCTAAGCCGCATATTGCTCTGTGAGCGTTCCGTAATAGTGCGTGATGACCGGGAAGTAAAATTGTAGATCCTTTGACCGGTGGGTCACTGTGTCAACATGTCCGGTCGAAATTCGAGTAAACAGTGACATTTGAGACAAATGCACAAGGTGACAAATGAAAGTTTAATTCAAAAATATAGAAAGACAAAGCTTTATTTTCTAATAATATTATACCGAAAATTTCAATGTAACCGGAGTTGGTGTAAAATTACCGTTACCAGTAACACCATTTTACATCACTGATAATTTTGCAAAACAACTGAATAGAGCCAATGGACTTGGTAACGTTAATAGAAAAGTAAAATTTGATTTGAATTCTAATTTACTTGGGACACTCTCCCCTAGTAAATTGCCTAGTGAACAGTTGACATTTAGGCTAAGGTATCTTTCCATGGTTAAAATGTGGAACACCTACGGCACACCGATATGAACGATTATGTCAAAAAAATTGTGATGAAAACACTCGCTTTATAGACCACCGGCAATGCATGCATGCTCGATGGGGTGTATCTTATCCCCTAAATCGCTTCTTGGACCGTCTTGCGGCGAAGTGGTAGACAGAGAAGAGAAACCAAATATATACCGCGTTCACAGCCGGCAACACTGCATGATGAGTAGTAGGGCTGTGATTCTCCGACGGCCGTAGTAAGGAAAACCAGAGTGTCAAATAGACCGAGTCTACAAAAGGCCGAGTTTACAAAAGGCCGAGTCTACAAAAAGCCGAGTCCACCCCGTGATTCAGACGCTGGGTGCGCAATAGACCGAGTGTTCAAAAGGCCGAGTTTGCAATAGACCGAGTCTCCAAAACACCGAGTGTGCAAAAGGCCGAGTCTCAAATAGACCGAGTTTGCAATAGACCGAGATCTCGGTGTTTTGGAGACTCGGTCTATTGCAAACTCGGCCTTTTGCACACTCGGTGTTTTGGAGACTCGGTCTATTGCAAACTCGGCCTTTTGATACGCACTCGCTCGCACACATGCATTGACACTAGCCACTAGTAACAAATAATCTTAGAACTATGATAGCAAAATGCCACTGGTGTAACATTTTTGTTTACTCGTAAATTTTTTAACATCGCCTCGGTAACGACGAAAACAATGACGCTTCTTATTACTCCCGCTAGTTAAGCCGATTCATTATAGTATTCCAGCAATCTTGCAAAGTGAAATAAAATATCTAAATGGGCTAGTAGTAGTAGTACGAATAGCCAAGTAAGATATTTGGTGTTTTGTATCGCCGGCCTACACGCTGTTTTTCCTTATACTACCTACCAGAAAATTCATGCACTCTAAAATTTCGTGACTTATGACCTCTGATTCTGACTTCTGGTTCACGAGTTATTATCATAAAACTGACGAACCATTTATCCCACATATTAATAATTCTAGATAGTGCACTAAAGGGTAGAGGCAAAGAAGGTAGAAGGTTTCCGGCAAGCATGCACACAGCAGCGTTGTGCGTATGTCGCAGCGAACGAGGGGAAGCGAGAGCTTTGCAAGCCACGCTGGTGCCGGGCTGGCCTTGCAGGTCGCGAGGAGAGGTGGAGGAAAGACACGTGCTAGAGAGAGAGGCAAAACCGAGCGACTGTACGAAAAGAAAATACAGCACACTGACAATTCTCGCCGCGCAAAATCACCGAAAACTTCGATAATTCTTAAAAATCGATGGAAAAAAGTAATTTTAAGAGGTAAATGCCCCTTTATGAAACCGAACGGCTGTCGGTTATTCCCCGATCTTTATTCGGGTCATGAGGGAAGACGTCGCTGCTGAGCGCCCAACGCAGACCATGGTTCTAACAATGTTGCCCCCCACCACTCCAACTCACAAGACTATAAAAGAGGGTGACTCGTTCGCTCGCGCGGCATTCGCTCGAAGCTTGCGGTCGTGGCAGGAGCTGATCTGCTACTATTCACCAACTGCGTTTGAAGTTTTCTGTTGCCTTTGCAGCATTTTAATAAGCATTTGAGTGCCCAACGGTGACCTATCCAATCATTCATTCACAATCATTCTGTAATTCTGTTTGCGAGTGAATTTCTTTGCATTAATCAATAAATGTGTTGGAATAGGAATTTCTCGATTCTCTAGGACCTTCTTAATGAAGCAGTAGGTGACCGAAGTAAGCCGGGCTCTAGAAGCCTGAACATTTGATTTTTGTTGAATTGCCTATATGTTAGGCATTGTATTTAATTGGTCAATTTACAGGGAACTGTGAAAGGTACATAATGGTTCACGTTAAAGAAAAGTGCAATACCATCTTTAGAATTGGTTGCGCCCATCTCTCAGGTTTCTGATTCAGAATGCGGCCGCTTCGAGGCTAGCACCTTACCGTGGTCAAGGGGTTTGTGTGGTCCGATGATCCGGGAGGCCATGCCGGGGGGAGGTCACACTCCCACCAAGGTCTCCTACACCGGGCAGGCTCCCTGGGAGGACCCAGACCAAGACTAGCCCGCCCCGTCGTTGTCGCGGGACCAGGACTTTGTTCTGGCGCTCTTTCTCTCCCCACCTTTTATTTCATCATCTTTTCTTGGACATGGGACATATAAATGTGTATTCATAAATAAGACAAAATAGTGAAGACTGATGAACCTCGTGTTTTTGCTATTATTTTCAGACTTATCTGATTTCAAAGTATTTTCTTTCTACGCTCTTCATTCAAATAATTATTATAATTAAATTATTTTCTATTTCAATTTTTGCTCTTTTTCCAGTTTTTTTCCTCTTTTATTTTGTCCAATAAGGGAGGCTCGGTGGGTATTTATTTTACCCTTCCCGATTCTGTTGAATTTGCCTCTTGAGGTCTTAGTTAATTTTTCTGTGGTGGCGCGCCGCAGCCGACGTCTCAATAATTTCTGATTGCAACTCTCAGAGTAAGACATCGGAAGTTGAACTAAGCACTTGGAAACGTCAACATGAATACGGTTATACTTTTCAATCGTCAATGATCAATCATTAATAATTTTTGTAGCTTACGAAGATGTCTTTACCTTCCGTATCGACGAAGGTTTCGCTTCCGTTTTCGGATTGCCTATGAATTATGAGGAAAAATTGTGCAATCCAGAAAATAAAATAATCAAGAAAGAACAGGAATGTCAGAGCACACGAAATTTTGTTCTAATTACAAACTTTCTTCTTGAGTTTCCACAAAAACTATATGAACTGCTTTCAATGGCTTGTCAATTTTGATAACTCAATAACTATGTTTGTTGATTTTTTTTTCCACAAGTTTCCAGATTTATATTTGTACGTTTTCTTCAGAGTGGTGGTTACAAGACCCTGTTTTTCAGCGGTACGTCACGGTTTTGTTTGAAAGTCTCTTAGCCTTGCCAAGGCAACAAACATGTTATGGAAAATCCTCTCGATACCGTTTTTGACAAGCATAGCTTGATATCGGAAGGGAAACCAAAAAAAAATCAACTCGTCCTGAGCCTCGGTTCCAACCACCTGCACGAACACAGAGTCAATGGACAGCGCCACGTAGAGTGGTCCGTGGCCGAAGACTGGCTTCTCCAGGTGGATGCCGACACGTCGTAGAGTCTGCCTCTGTGCCTTGTTGATGGTCATGGCAAATGCCAGGCTGGCGACGCTTCATGGTGAACGGCAGGCCGACGACCGGAGGCATGAGGTTGATGCGAGACAGAAACGTTCCGTCGCCCGCACAGCGGCCCGTAATTTTTCAGTATTTATTCTGGAAGGCTCGTCGTAGAGTGCAACCACGCTTAGGCGGGTGCCATTGCAGAGTCCGGTCCTGACGTCAATGTTTCTCATCAGCATTACGACCGCATTGACTTTCAGGCGCAGCTTGTGCGGTGGCAGACCAGCCGGCGTCAGCGAGTTGACGAACTCGAGTAGTCAAAGCGTCACTAACATCACCATCGCCCCAAACGAAGAATTTCTCACGGATTTCACCTTCTTGTTGCTCGACAACAGATTTATAAAGAATTTAAATTTTTTAAAGAAATTGATATTTTAAGGATAATAAAGATAATGACGTAGTGGGACTGAAGCTGAAAACCGGAGTTGAGAACAAAATTAATTTGAAGATTGGGAAGCAGAAAACCAAGTTTGACACCAAAGTTAATCCGTTGATTGGTCACCAGAAAACCCGGTAATTCGAATATTGGAATAAAGAAAACTGGATTTGAGACGTTTTTTTACTCTCTATTACAAAAGTTCTTAATTTGAAATCATGTTACAGACAATTCAACCTCGTTGCTCGGGCTCTCTCTTGTTCGACTGCCCGTTCGCCTGGCATCTCCTGACACTCCTTATACCAACTTCATAAGACATGACTTATGAATTTAACTCTAATAACCACCAAGACAAAAGTTAAGTCGGAGATTTGTCATCAGGAAACCTGGTGCGAGACACAAGTTACTTCGAGTTTTGGAATCAATATAACCGGACTTGGAATAACGCGTCCATCTCCCGATTGCCGAGCTATGAATGGCCGACAGGTCGATGGACGGGATGACATCCAGCTATTTGTCTGTCGGCGCTCACTTCGAGGAACTCGCAGGCTTCCCCTTCGAGTTCTTTTGATGACTTGTTTGGTGATGCCATCAGAGTCCGGCGCCTTCTTCTTCTTCAGTTTGGCCACGCGCATCTCCAATTCTGCCAGGGTGTTGGGGCTGGCGTCCTGTGCGTGCGCTTCATGCCGGTGTGCGTGCAGAAAGTGGCCCGTCTCCTCCCCGAATTGTGCAGTGATGCGGCTCGGTGGGTTGGGCTGGATCTGCAGCTGCAGCGAGTCTGCCAGCACCTCGGCCTTGTCCCGGGCGTTGCACGCCGGGTGCGTCCTGCCTTAAATCGGCGGGTTCGGCGTCGCCTTGTTGAGGAGGCGCCGGGTCATGCGCCAGACAGTGTGGTCCTCGACGTTCAGTTCGCTGACTTCCTGGTCCCACTTCGCCTGGCGGTGGTCGCGGATCAGAGTGTCCAGCTGAGTTTGGAGGTCTCGGTATCTGAGCCGTAGGTCGAGTGTACGACTTCGTTGGAACTTGCGCTTGCCCTGGTTTTTGATGCGTATGGCCTGTAGGATCGACTCGGGGAGATCGTACAGGACAATTCTGGGCGGTATGAAGCTTGGAATGGTGGCTTCGATGGTCGCCTGGATGGCCGTGGTGATGTTAGTTACGGCTGAGTCCAGGTCTTGGGTGGTTTCAATTTGGGTTGGAGCGATTCGTGGCACCAGGTCTTCGCGTAATTGTTCCCAGTTTGCTCGTCTCCAGTTCGGTCGCTTGGGCGTTTGGACGGTGACCTTAGACTTCTGAAGTCTATTGTCGTTTTGTTATCTCTGTGGAAAATAATTGCACACAATTCATCAACGCCTCATTATCTGTCGTAGCCGCCTTGAAATTGCAAGCATAAATAATACATAAAAATAATAAACCATGAAAATCACTTTTGAGTTTTGGCTTAGTATACCACGATATGAAAGTAACTATATTTTTTGGATGAGCGAGCGAAGCGACCAAAGACTTCAATTTGACTACCCAGAAAAAAAAAGTAGATCGTGTTTTTTGTGTTTTTTTTTGTTTGTTTCTTTGCTCGTGTGTTTTTTCGCACGATTCTGACCAAACGGCTAAACCGATTTGGATGAAACTTTGAAGTCTCTGATCTTAGATCTGCCACGCTTTTTAAAAAGATCTGCTGAATAGTTTTCTGATAAATCAATTTTAAAAAAATCACTTTTTTGTCAAATTTTTAAAACTCAAGATAAAATCTTTCTCAAACTTTACAAACATGTTCACCTTAATGGGATGTACTATTCCAAACTTTTAGTTTCGGAAGTCTTCACATTTCTTCACACTAGTGATACTCACCAAGTTCTTGAAGTGTCGCCCGGGATCAAAGATTAACCGTAGTGATGTTCTCGAAGTTTTCGACGCGGAAAGCCATACACAGATATCGTTGCCGGGCCAACCCCGAACAACCACGTGTTTTGTAGGTACGTCAGAAACTGGTTCCCCTTCGAGGCTAGCACCTTAACGTGGTGAAGGGGTTTGCGCGGCCCGATGATCCGACAGGCCATGCCGGCGGGAGGTGTTACTCCCGGCAAGGTCTCCTATGCCGGACAGGCTGTCGGTGAGGGTCCAGACCAAGACTAGCCCACCCCGTCGTTGTCGCGGGACCAGGACTTCGGTCTAGGGAGGATCTGGCGCTCTTTCTCTCCCCACCTTTCATTTCACCATCTTTTCTTCATCTCCCTTCTTGCTTCATTTCTTTTGCCACCTCCCGAACCCACCGTCTTTCTTCTGCGACAGCGGCGGGGTTCCCCCCATTGACGACCCGGCTACCAACACGGATACGAATTGGTTGACTGACAGTCGTCGTGAGTTCCAGCGATGTCTGGTGACTGATGACCTGCACAGGGAGTTCTCGAGCCTTCCTTTATTGCTGTCTCTTATCTATCCTACACTCTCCTGTCTTCACTTCCGGCCGACCCCTTGTGCAGGTCTAAACGCTTACCTGCGTGTTTGCCGTGCGCAGTGACCTGTACGGGCGGAAAAGATTTTCTTGGGGGTTGAGGGGCAATTGTCTGGTTATTATAGACAATTGTCCCAACACACCCCTTTAGTTTCAGCTTCGCCCAAAACAGGAGGCTGGGGGCTAATCCACCCCCAGTCAATCGGCTCGCCTGGAGTTTTAAAGCTTCACGCGTGGATGAGGAGGGGGGCACCGGTGGCGTGATGGGTGTTGCTGGGCCCCACCAGTTGCGGTCACTCGCGACTGCCGGTGCCTCCTGACTATATCCCCCGGACAACCCCGGCGTCCCAGTGGGACGTCCCCCTGGTTGGGCTCCGTGGTGGGCAGGGCTCCGGGGGATGAATTTATATCCATTCATATGGACCCACAAAACCCAAACCCCCCCCTTAATCCAAAGAAACGCCTTCGACCTCTTTTAGAGGAAGCAATTTCGCTAAAGGATGTAGTGGCTCCGAGGAGTGTGGAGCCACTCTTCCTCATTCTTAAATTAGTGAGCGGCAAATCCTTCCGCACCGTTTCTCCTTTCGCTCAGAAACGTGGATTATTGCTTTTGGCTGGCGATGTTAAAAGTTCAAAATGTCTCCGCGATGGATCGCTTCTAGTAGAGGTTACTAACAGTGAGCAGTCACTGAAACTGCAAGCGGCAACTTCTTTCGACACCATGCCAATTACTGTGACTGCCCACAGGACCTTAAATACCTCTAAGGGAGTTATTTTCAGTTTCGACCTTCAGGACATCCCTACTGAAGAACTGAAAAACGAGCTTGGAAGCCAAGGCGTCACTGACGTTTATCGTGTGATGAGCAAGAAGACCGGTGCCCTCAAACCAACACCATTGCTCATCCTCACCTTCGGCACACCTAAACTCCCAGAGTGTATTTTTGCTGGTTACTTGCGTCTGCCTGTGCGACCGCACATTCCCAACCCTCTGCGGTGCTTCACCTGCCAGATGTTCGGCCATTCCAGCTTGGACTGCAAGCGGAAGCCCATCTGTGGGAAGTGCGCCAAGGAGGATCACCAGACTGACGATTGTAGCAACAGCTTCCACTGTGCTAACTGCTCGGCAGCTCACCCTGTGTGGTCCCGTGACTGCCCACAGTGGAAGTTGGAGCGAAAAATCATGGAGATCAAGACGATCGACAATATCTCTTTGTTCGAAGCACGAAAACGCTTCAACACCCAGAATGGCCTCGGTCAAAAATCATTTGCCAAAGCCGTGGACTCGGGCGCTGCTGTCTCGGCGGAGACGGCTCGTTTGCAGGCCATGGTAGAAAAACAGCTGCAACTCTCCGCCGAGCAGGCCAAGCGCCATGAGGAGATGGAGGAACGCCACAGGCAAGAGATCGAGGCCATGAAGAAAGATTTGGAAGCTAAGGACAGAGAAATACAGTCGCTTAAACAGCAGATTACCGAACTCCATGAGAGCCGTACGCTCCAGCTGCACGCTTCCAAGGGAAGGCAGACTGAGGCCAGCACCTCGAGGAAGGCGAGGGAAATCATAACCTTCCTTTCCAACACCACCGGTAGCTCCACGTCCACCTCCCTGTCTACCAGGAAGGATGGAATGGAGGTAGACCCTACCGACACGTCGCCGAACACCTGGCAGACGGTGAAGGGAAAGGAGAAGGAGAAGGTGAAAGAGAAGGGAAAATCCTAAGTCCAACAAAATGCCAGACATCATTCAGTGGAATCTGAGAGGATTCAATACGAGAGCACCCGAAGTCAGACAACTTGTTTCGTCAAAAAGCCCCCTTGTCTGTTGCTTCCAGGAAACTCACCTGAAGCCATCAGACAAGCCACTCCTGAAGGGCTATGACTTCTATCGTTTTGACTTCACAGGTGGACAGAGAGCTCAGGGGGGAGTTGCAACGGCCGTCCACAACAGTATCCACTCGGAGACTGTTGTGCTGACCACCACCCTCCAGGCCGTGGCTGTGAAGGTTTTCTTTCCCAGCCCCCTACACATATGCAACATCTACCTCCCCCCTGATAGTGTCGTTACCCAGCAATCCATCGACCATCTCATGGACCAGTTACCTCTACCCTTTCTATTGGTTGGTGATTTCAACGCTCACAACCCCCTGTGGGGTAGTCTCAGCACCAATCAGAAAGGTACACTGGTGGAAGACACTATCAGGCTTCGCAATGTGGTCCTGTTGAATAACGGCAGTAACACCCACTTGACTGCTTCAACAGGATCACTCTCTGCGATTGACCTGACTCTCTGTTCACCCTCCCTCGCTCTTGACACTGAATGGTCTGTGCACGACGATTTATGTGGAAGTGACCACTTCCCTATCTTCATTAAATCGTCGAGGATCCCTTCTCTACCTCCCAGACACCCAAAGTGGATTCTAAGACGGGCTGACTGGTCACTTTTCAGTGATCTTGCCACTTTCGATGAGGCTGTCCCCGAGGATATCGATTCTCACGTGGACAGCTTCACGGAGGTGGTAATTCATGCAGCCGAGAAATCCATTCCACGGTCGTCTGAAAAACCCTACCGTCTCCCCGTCCCGTGGTTCACTTGTGAATGCAAGTTGGCCATCAGGGCGAGACGGAGGGCCCTCTCCTTCTTCATGTCGCATCCGACCCAAGAAAACCTGATCGCCTTCAAGAGATCCAGAGCTAAGGCTCGGAGAACAATCACTGAGGCCAAGAGAGTGTCGTGGCGGACCTATGTGTCGACTATCACGGCCCGCACGCCGTCGTCCAGGGTATGGGACAAGGTTCGGAAGTTGTCTGGCAGATCAACTTTCCGTCCCATATCCGGACTGATGCGTGACGGGCTGTTGCAGTCCACGGGCCCGGCCATCGCCGACACTCTTGGTTCTCAGTTCTCGAAAGTCTCCAGCTCAGAGAATTACACCGCATCCTTCAAGCGGGTCAAGCAGGTAGCCGAGCAGCAAGGTCTTGTCTTCCGAAGTAAGAACCAGGAAACTTACAACCTGCCCTTCAGCGACTGGGAGCTGGACTCCGCGCTAAGAGCCGCCAACGACACTTCACCTGGCATCGATATGATCCATTACCAGATGATCAAACATCTGAGTAAAAGCTCACGATCATACATGCTTCGGATGTTGAACAGAGTCTGGCTCGAGGACAGTTTCCCAGCTCGTTGGAGGGTGGCGATTGTCATCCCCATCCTGAAGCCGGGCAAAGACAAGACTGATGCTGCTAGCTACCGCCCAGTTGCCCTTACAAGCTGCCTATGCAAGATCTTGGAGCGTATGATCAACGCTAGGCTCATGTGGCATTTGGAGAAGAACGGCCTACTCTGTGCGGAGCAGTCTGGTTTCAGGCGAAACCGCTCCGTCACAGATAACTTGACCCAGCTTGAAGGATTGATCCAGGACAGTTTCCTCACAAGGAAACACCTGATCGCGGTGTTTTTCGATCTCGAGAAGGCGTACGACACGACGTGGAAGTACGGCATTTTACAGACCATCCACAAGTGGGGTATTCGTGGCCACTTGCCCCACTTTGTGCAGAACTTCATGGCTGACAGGTCTTTCCACGTTCGTGTCGGAAACACTCTCTCGTCGGCTTTCGATCAAGAGAACGGAGTGCCGCAGGGCTGTGTCCTCAGTGTAACCCTGTTTGCGATCGCCATCAACTCCATCACGACGTGCATTCGAACTCCGGTTCGTGCATCGCTCTACGTTGATGATTTGGCGATTTTCCACCAAACAGGGAACCTGAACTCGGCTCAGCGGCAGCTCCAGCTAACGATCAACCGATTGGAGAGTTGGGCGGATCGACATGGCTTCAGATTCTCCTCGTCGAAAACAACATGCATGCATTTCAGTCGCCATCGTCTATTTCATCCTCATCCTGTCTTGACGTTGGCAAACCAGGTGTTGCCTTTCTCAGAGTCAACCCGCTTCCTCGGAATGGTATTTGACGAGAAGCTCACCTGGTTACCACATCTCCGTCAACTCAAAGACAAGTGCTTGAAGGCAATGAACATCCTGAAGATCTTGAGCGGTACCTCCTGGGGAGCTGACAGAACGTCCATGCTCCGCCTCTACCGCTCTCTCATAAGATCCAAATTAGACTTTGGCTGCACTGTTTATGCATCGGCGAGGAAATCTTATATCGGCATCCTGGATCCAGTGCACAACGCTGGTATCAGGTTGTGTACTGGCGCGTTTCGCACAAGTCCCATCGTCAGCCTGCATTGTGAGGCCGGGGAGGCTCCGCTTAAGATCAGGCGTGACTACCTCCTCGCCAGCTACGTAGCCAAGCTGCGTGGCATGCCAAAACACCCGGCATACAGGTCTGTGTTCGCTCCGCCGAATGTTGTGCTCTACAACACCAGGCAAAAAGCAACCAGACCTGTTGGCATCAGAGCAAAAGAGCTCCTGGCCGCATTTGGAATGGACCTACCACCTGTCCTTCCTGTCGGAATCGGTCGTGTGGCACCCTGGACAACATCCCAGCCTGTGTGCCTGATGCAACTCGCTCAGCACACCAAGGCCCAGACGAGCCCGGCCGTTTTCCGACAGCTGTTCTTCAGCATTTGCGACCAGTACCCTCAACACTGCAGGATCTACACTGACGGATCAAAGGACAATGAGTCTGTGGGGTGTGCCTTTGTCATCGGCAACACAAGCGTGTGCTTTAAGCTCAGCCCTCTCTGTAGTGTCTATACAGCAGAGTTGTTTGCGATTCTCAAGGCCCTTGAACATATCAAGCGTGCCAATCACAAACAATTTCTTGTCTGTTCCGACTCTCTGAGCTCCCTCCAAGCACTATGTCAGGCATTCCCCACGGACCATCTTGTGCAAACCATCCAGGATAAACTTGGCGCACTATGCTTGGTCGGCATAGAAGTGTTGCTCTGTTGGCTTCCAGGCCATGCAGGAATTGCTGGCAATGAGATGGCCGACAGAGCAGCTAAGGACGCCACGACAAAAGCCGATGTTGACTACACAGCTGTCCCTGTGAGTGATCTTAAAGCCGCCTTCAGGGCCGAAACAAAGAAGTGCTGGCAATCATCATGGGACACTGTGTTAGTCAACAAACTGAAGCCCATCAAGGCAACTATCGACCCCTGGCAATCTTCTGCCCGACACACTCGACGCGAGGAGGTTGTAACAACGAGGTTGCGCATCGGTCATAGCCCGCTCACTCACGTCTTCATCCTGAAGCGCGAAGAGCCACCGATGTGCACCTCCTGTGATCAACCTCTCTCGATCAAACATCTCCTTGTCGAGTGTGCCGTTCACAGGCAACTGCGTTACACCCTGCAGATTCCCGGAAGTTTGTCAGAGGCGTTGGGAGATAACGCCGTGTCGATAGATCGAGTAATTCGATTTTTAATTAAAACTGACTTTTTTAAACTTATCTAGTTTTTAGTAAGTTTTTAAAGCAGTTAATGTTCCAGGCGCAAGTATTTATAAAAACTGCGTCTGGACATGACAACTGGTTTTTTAGCATTGTTTTTATTGCTTTTTAACCCTTGACAATTTTTTACTCGTCTGACTGGACTCAAATTTTTATTTGTTCTTAGTTGGAGTGTAGTTTTTATTGTCTTTGTTGTCATTTTATTTTTAAATTAAGACTGCCATTTTATAAACTGATCTAGGTTAGAGAAGTTTTAAAATCAGTCTTAAATTCCTGGCGCAAGTATTTATAAAGAATGCGTCAGGAAATAATAACTAGACAATATTTTAACCAACTGATCGATAGTTTTATCTATTTGATTTTTTGTTGTTTAATGTTTTGTCACTTTTTTTTTTTTAAACATCTGACCGGCGCAAATAGCCAAAGCTGCTGACGCGCCGTTAAGCCCACAAAATCAATCAATCAATCAGAAACTGGTTAATTTCGGCGAGAATTCCAGCCTCATGCGCCAACTGCACGATAATATTAAACCCCCTTCAATCAGATAATGAGGAAGCAATAGAAATCCCACTGCCATTGCCACAGCCTTCCGGCCATTCTCGTTGGCTGATAAAAATTGATGAAGTCCCATCCGCAGGGTCCTGCGACCGACGGCCTGGAAGCAAATTGATGCCACGTGTTGTATTTATTTTGTTAAAAAGATTAATTTGAAAAATAATGCGTCAAAATGACGGCTTTCGTTTGAAAAATGAAACCAGCCGCCATGGATTTGAAAGGCGGGAAACACGATCAAAATCGCATCTTGCAATGCAGCCTCAAAATCAGTAATGATGACCCTTGGGTTGAATTCAGACACCAATGTGAGGATATAGGTGAAAACTGCTTCCTAAGAATGGCTTTCGCTTTCATTGGAACGAAGGTTTCACCCACTCTTTCCATCAGAACTGATTGTGTTGACTCAAGAATAGACATTTTTTCTAATAAAGAGTTCTGTTCCCGTTCCATTGATTCAATTTTTGAATTGAATACTGACATCAGTGAATGCAAGGAGTGCAGATATGCCTCAATAAATTGATTATCAAAAAACTTTTTTAATGCCACAGGTAGCTGTTCTTGATTTTAATGCAGGAAACATTTGCAATATCCTGTTGATAGCAGGGAAAAGAGACAACCACCTTGTTTTACTGTGATAGAGGAGTGGTCGATACTCTTTTTCCACGAAGTCACTAAATTCTTTTAGAGCCTCTGTTCGAATGGTGTAAATTGAAAAGTGATTGAATAGTTTCAAAACAACACTATCAACTGACAGCGAAAGAGAATCTGCCCCATGCTGGATGCAATTATGCACAATATGAGCTGGGCAACCCACCCCCACCAAATGGGGATTAATCGATGTCTTGAGTTTGGAATAAATATTCTCTCCCCCTTCCCGCCTTCGAACTCCTCCGAAGTTAGTATTAGTGTTATCTGCCGAAAATGCAATGCATTTGCTAGATAATGAATGCCTCACTAATACGCTCGTGATAAATTCGGAAATTGTGACAGCGGTTTCATTCTTTACGGATTGCAATTCAAGGATTCTTGTTTGAACGCCAGCGTTTATATCGAAATATTGTACCAACGACGGGAAAAGCTTGATGGCTCCCTGATTGCTCCCATCAGTTGCCACCCCTACGTATGGTACATCTTGCAATTTCTGTTTCAAGACATCTATGCTGTGAGGTGCCAGGACACCATTGGCGATAGCCTTCGTTTTTGTCCTAGAACAGCGCTGAGCTTTGGCAATGGCAGAATCACTGTAAATTTTCTTGTTTATAGAACTTGTACATGTCATCGACAAGAAGGAGTGGTGGTGCTTCACAGTGTGAAGGGAGAGAGCTCCCTCGGCCGCTGCTAGGTCACTCTCAGCCTTCGACCCCTTTTTAACATAAGTTATGTGTCTCACTTGAAGAATTGGAAGTAAGTTAGCAACCAATCACTCATGTGTAAAATGACCTACAGGTAAAAAAAAAATTAAACAAGCAATCTAAAAATTAACTGCATTCACACTGTAATACGTTCACGCAACGCAGGGTGAACCCTGCGTCCATATCCCTGATCCATATCCTGTTTGTCTCGGCAGAAGGCCGTGGATGACGAGCAGGCGGAATTCGAAGCGCCGCCGGGGATTGAGGAGGCTTGTGCAGACCCGCAGGAAACGCCTCCGAAGGTCTTGAAGAGCTCGAATGGCAACATAAACCAGAGAAAGATCTTGTCTGATACGCAACAGACGCCGAGTGTCTGTCACCGTGTTTTATTGGAAAATTCCAAGCATGAAGGTGGTACCCGGGTGGTGGAGCCTGAGGGGCAGCGAAAACCACCAATCAATGATTTGTCGACCGCACGTCGGTTTACCTACCAAAGTTCATCCGAATATTGGTCAACAGAAAACTGGATCTCAGATCAAAGTTAATTCGAATATTGGTTTTCGCGCCGTTTCTGTCGCTTTGTCATTTTCTTTCTTTTAGTCAGTTGCCTGTGTGCTTCAGCTGGTTTATTGTTAGGTGTTTTCGCGTTGTCAAGTTTGAGCCGCTCCCCACGTGTCGTGGTGAGTTTTTCGTTCAGTTCTCCTGTCAACCTCGCCACGTACCTACAGCTGGTCTGTCGAGGCAGGTCGCGACACTCGAATTTCGCGAGTTTATCAATCAGTGATTTTCTACAACTTGTTTAAAATGGAGCTCCAACTCTGGAAAAAAATCCAATTATCCACGGCGCGGGCGCCGTGTGGGCCCAGCGCGGGTGTTCAATCGCCGTCGGCTGGGCCTCGCCGCGTCTTCCCGCTTCTGGTCGTCTGCGGTAAGCTGGCGAGGTCCGGCGCGCATGGCACCTCCCGTGTCATTCTAGTCCGCGGCGGGTGGATATAGCCGAACTCCAGCCGCCGCGGCATGCTTTTATTCCATACCACGGGAGGTGCCTGAACAGCGCCCGCGGCGTCGTCGGCGTCGGTGACGGCGGCGTCTTGCGCGGCGGCGTCGATCTCATCGCACGCCTCGAAAACAACGCCCGCGGCGTCGTCGGCGTCGGTGACGGCGGCGTCTTGCGCGGCGGCGTCTTGCGCGGCGGCGTCTTGCACGGCGGCGTCTTGCGCGGCGGCGTCGATCTCATCGCACGCCTCGAAAACAGCGCCCGCGGCGTCGTCGGCGCCGGTGACGGCGGCGTCGGCGCCGTCGTCCTCGGCGTCGGCTTGGGTGGCGTCGGCTTGGGCAGCGTCAATATACGCCTGCGCCCAAGGTTCCAGCGGTGCCAGTCGCATCTGCAGCGCCGCCTTAACCTTGTGAAAGGTTTGGTTTTCGGCCCTAGCGATGGCAATGATTTCTGTGACTGCGAACTGGGGACCCTCCGCCCGCGCCCTTTTGGGTAAAGATGCTGCTGGATCAATGCAGTCATCTCGCGGGCGTTGGCCGCCAGGACGCCCCAAGCTTTCTGCAAGCTTAGTTTGTGTCTCCCATTTTTTCTTCCCTTTCAGCCTTTTACCTTATTCGGCCTTTACCTAGCACATTGAACTTTCGCCAACAGCGCGTCACAAGGTAGGCAGTTTGGGATTTCTCCACCACTGACAGTCTCTCTCTCTCTTAAATCTTGGGGCACTCTCTACTATTCTCACTCTCTACTCTGACAATGAAGTATGCGCTATGAGCAAAGACCATCTTTGACAAATAATAGATAATTAATTACAGTTACTATATTGACGCTGTTGTTTAAAAAAAAATACGTCCCTTACTCGTCCATCTCTGCATTCTCCGATGTACGCAAGCAAGCAACTTTGGCAAGAAGAATGAATTGCGGGCAAAAACAGGGTTTTGCCCCACGCCGCTGCCCCGCACAACGATGAGGTCCAAGTTCCCGTTGATGACCTGATCGTTGAGCCACGACCGGCCTCGAGGGTGGCGAAGCCCTCGTCGCTGATGGACGGGCTGGTGCGACGGTCCCGCGTCACGACGTCCCGCGGTTCGAGCACTTGGCTCGCGGTGGCGACTTCCACGCTCACACGGACACTGAAACCAATATATATATATATATATATTTTTTTTTAAATCCTTTATTTCATCAGTAATTTATGTTAAAACAGGTAGAATTTACATTTCATGCATCCTTCTTATACAGCAAGGGCTGCCACTTGTTTTTTACTTTTTCTTTTAAACTAATTTTAATTATTTTCTTCATAAAAACTCGACCTCGTCTTGTTCTTCTTTTGCTATTAAACCATTATGAATTATTAAATTATATTGTAAGCATTTCTTAGGCATGGAAAATGTTACCGAACTTGCAAAACTCTCGATTGTACCATTTGATCGCAGGCAGGGTCGATCCCATTCCCACCTCTGTTCCAGTGAACATTGTCAGGCCGACGCCTCGCTCCCGTGTACAACCTGTAGAGTTGTGAGATTATAGTTGTGAGATATAGTAAAGGAGCCTTTTTTTTGTGATGAACACAATCCGCCGTTGATTCTATTACGCTAGTCAATGAAACTCTCGAAGAGCGTGAGATCGATCGCACCCTGAGCATCCAGGAGACATCCGCCCTTACCTCGTGCCACGATGAACTACGTTCTCGCAGCGTTAATATTTCATAATTTATGTTGGTTCACGGCCCTGATTGGATTGACACAGGATGCAGTCGAGGTATAAAAATGTTTTGTTTGAAAATGATCGGTCGGTGACGAACTGCGCGGTTGGTTCGTTCGCGGCACGTGAAGCAAGGCTGGCATACCAATCTTACCGATGTGCATACCGCACAGCTCTCGTAGAGCGAGCACGGAAGAAAAAACACAGTTTTTTGTCGTGTAGTACAAACGGTGCATATTTGATCTGGGTGTAAACCAGCGATATCTTCTTCGGGACCTGAAAAAGAGGATTCAAAAGATATAAAGTTTTTGTGTGAACCATATTTGGAATAATTTGGAATAATTTGGAATAATAATACCTTCCTCCATTAAGTACTCTATAACAATGATCGTAGGGTTGAAAATTGTTCAGAAAAGTTTGAAATACGATTATCAATCATGCTTTTACCTTGCACACGCGGAACAGGCAATCCATCTACTACGAATTGCCTGTATTGCTCGTATTCGTCGTCTGATGAATTTTCATCAACTGTAAATCGGAGTAATACATTCTTGCTTTAGATTGAAGTTCCTATTATGGCAAGTTTTTATATTTGCTTTCACCCGCGAATTGACAAAAAGAAATCAGAAGTTAACTCAAAGTTTAGTACCTAAGATCGGAACTTGAGGCGCTGGCAACGGAAGCAGCATTGCAGAAACTTGTGGCGCTACAAGCAGCAATCCTCGGCCTCTTCCACCTCCGGCCCTAGCCCCACGGGCTCGACGAGCAATGACACCTCCCCGTCGCACCCTTCCTTACCCCCGACCACGGCCTCAGCCACGTCATTGAACTTCACCTGCCATTTCCTCAATAGGCATTTGGTACGTTTCGAACGGAGCCGGCTCTGCGATAGGGACTGTTGCTGGAACGGGGTCGTCCAAGTCATTCTCATCGGCGACGGTGAAGATGTTAACCACAAGGTTAAACACATTCTCAACCCTGTGAGCCGCGCACGACAAAAATTCCCGGACGGTGTAGCGGCCGGTTTCCAGTCGGTCGTTCATTCGCCCCATGGCGTTATCCTGCCCGATGAAAGCTTGAGGCCGGTTCCTTACGTGCAACGAGTAGTTGCATTTAGGTTCGAATCAAACTAACTGTACATAATTTTTCAAAGTAATTATCTTTGAGGGTACAGGCATGAACAAATTGTAGGTGTGATATTTCAGTACGAACACTTTCAACGGGCATGTTGCAGATGTAGCAATCCATCAATTCCTCCTCATCCATGGTGATAATTTATAAGTTAGTAAAGAGTCTTAACTTTGATGTCGCTCGTGCGTGGAAAGAAGTCTGATTCTAGCTTGTAAGAAATTATGTCTACAAAATTCCAGAAAATGGAAAAGTTTGGATCAAAATTTCAGTTGAACACGCAGTGTGCCTCAAATAACAACACAATTTTTTTAATACTATTTTTAATCTTTTCTCGTCCATATGAATGAAATGATTTTGCGAATCATTATTTTAAGCATCGCTGTGCAACATACATAGGAAAAAAGTATATAATATACACTCTTTATAGTAGGTTAGGTCACATATTTTAATCACAATCCGTTTCAGTCAAAAGGTTCAGACTACTTAAAACATCTACTACTTAGTATCTAATTGAATTACATGACTTGTATTAACGCATGACTATTTTAACCAAAAATAATTCTAGTAGATAACATTTTAATCACTCGGGAAAAATAAAATAACGATTTTTTTACTTATTATTTAATCACAATCTTTGTTGATCACAACTAAAGATCACTTGGACCAGAGTTGCAGACTACTTTAAATTTGAATGACTAGCACCTTCATGTTACTGGACGGTCTTTCGAATTTTTCTTACGTTTCAAATCAGATTGCCATTATTCTCTTTTCAGAGATTCACTTATTCTCTTTTTGACGCTTGGCCAGCCTGTTCAGCACGTTCAATGTTTAAGAATGAATGTTATTATCCTTTTAAATCCATGTGCCATGACTTTGTCAGTGGCAGGGAGGAACGACACGACTTTCTCTGTCAGATTCTTCGTAACGCACGGTCCTTTCTGGACAGAGTCTTTTCCGTGATGCTGTAAGAAGATATTTTCCATTTTCATGACGGCATTTTTTCCATGTATCTGTAGGCTCCATTAGTCCTCCATATAACAATTGGTTGACCCAGGTTGTGAAAACGTAAGGTATCTCCCTAACCTTGTTAGTTAAGTCTCCAAGTCCAGGCTTTGCCAACCACCCAGCAAGATATTTAAGACCGTGTACTTCAGTTTCTGGAAGTGTGTCATGGTCTACATCGCTCTCAGACAAGATTCTCTTGATCACTCTCTGGTGCGCAGTACCTTGGGGCTGCAGGAAACTTGGTGATACGGAGCATGACTTGGAGCAATTTTTAAAATAGCCATGCTGAGGATTAAGATTATAAAAGGACAAAACAAATAGTGTTGGTTTCTGTTTTCTGTATTAGTCATTAATTTTACCTAGTGGAATGTTATGAGCCGTTTGAACCCATGATTTAACGAAGTCGTCACTCGCACTCGGTCCTCTGGGCTCATTGTCCCATGGTGTGGTGGTGGTGGTGGTGGTGGTGGTGACAGCACGGCTATGAAGGCTCGGGTAGTGATCTTCCGGTCTGAAACCATAATTTTTCTCAAAAATTTCACAGATCGCAATTAAGTAGATACTACATCCTGTTTTCTTTTACATTAAAGGGCATAATTTCTAGTTTTGTCACATTTTGGGTGTAATTTCACCCCATTGCTGGTTTTAAAAGTCTTGCAGCTGTTGAAATCTGGAAGATAAACTTTGATTAAAAATGGGTCCTCACAAGCCACAATAAAATTGCTGCTTGTGATATCCATCGATGAGAGACCTTGAGTTTCGATGATAGAGATACTCTCAACTAAACATTCCAAATGAGTATTGACTCATCACCCCTGACTTGTAAATCTTATGCTTAGATTAAATTATTATTTTTTTCTCAAATTGAGACAATGAAATGCGGCACACAGTTTCAGTCTCGGTCCGGCCAGTCGCAAATGTGTTGCATGTAAGAAACTCCCTCGATTGCCGAGTCCAAACACCCAGTCCCGTTATACCGTTGCATTCAAACTTTGCTTCTTGGTCAAAGGGAGGAGAGACTAATTAAACACTCACTTATTGGGTGGTGTAATATCAAGCATTTTCTTCTCTGCTACCTCCACTCAGTGTGTTTAGCAATGCATCATATCGCCTCCTGTTAAAAGTGTTCTGGAATTTTTTCTCCTGAATCAATATATTAATTTGTTAAAAGGCTGCACAACCAAACAACTGAAAAAGGCACAGGTAGTATTATGCTCGTAAAAGCAAAATAGTTGAACCGATTTTGCTGAAAAACTTTACATTCTTGCCAAATTTTATAAAGATCTGTGACCTTGAAGTAGGCCTGCTTGATTTCACTAGAAAATATCTTTTAAAACACTTATATCCCATGTTGCAAATTGAATGAATGAGTAATACAGCCGGCATGGTGCAGGTGAAGGTATCTGCTATATGTCCATGCAGGGACTGATGTCGACGTCTAGCCACGTATGAGAGGTGTGTAACAGCAACCTGAATGCGAGTGCAAGACCATCCTTGCTGCAGCAGACGCTGCCCTTCCTACCCATACATGTGACGTATGGAGTTAAGGTATTTTCTGGCATCCCACTTCGGACGGCCCAGCGAAGGTGCTACTTTCATGTATTCTGTGCGCCAGAACACTATCTGCTCCTCAAGGGACATGCCCAGAGCCTGCAATAGCCAAAAGATATCGTCATCCACGGGACTCCTTCAACGGGTTTCCGCTGCTTGTATCAGTTAAAAAACTTGTTTCCCATGTTGTACATTGAAGGAATGAGTAATTAAGCCCGACAGGGTGCAGGTGAAGGTATTTGCTGTAAATCCATGCAGGGACTGATGTAGACGTCTAGCCACGTATGAGGGGTGTGTAACAGCAACCTGAATGCGAGTGCAAGACCATCCTTGCTGCGGTAGACGCTGCCCTTCTAACCCATACATGTGACGTATGGAGTTAAGGTATTTTCTGGCATCCCACTTCGGACGGCCCAGCGAAGGTGCTACTTTCATGTATTCCGTGCGCCAGAACACTATCTGCTCCTCAAGGGACATGCCCAGAGCCTGCAATAGCCAAAAGATACGTTATCTACGGGACTCCTTCAACCACTCAACTCATTTTCCGCACACCTCTGTTTTGCCTCAACTTTGCAACCCCACTGTTTTCAGCCAGATTCACTTACAACTTTTCTTATAAATTAGTTTTTACAAAAAATTTTAGTTTATATCATAAAATAGTTATGTCTCTATCCAAATAGGCCATAGCTCTTAAGGAATGGATGGCTTTGGAAAGGGATATTATAGATATAAATATATAATATGGATATTTCCAACTTCCTATTTTTACGTTTGATGAGCATATCGAGAAAAGCAAGTGAAGCAAGTTTTCAATTCAACCTCCTCCTAAAATTATAAAAAATGTGCTCCACAGGCTGAAAGACAAAACCGATTAATGAGAACTTTGTTTTCTCTGAATTAAGATTGTCACGTTTTGGAAGCAAATCGGTCAATATAGTTTTAAATGTACTACACCTAATCAAGTTTTTAGGAAATTGTTCGGTTGTTCTAAATCACGTTTAGCCCTCAATAAGCCAAGAATCTGAATATATTTTGACAAAACTTTCTAGATATGTTGAACCTCACGAGTTCATGTTTGTGTACAAGTACCATTATGGCATGAATATGAGTGCTTGTAATCTAATTTCAAGATACATATAATAGCGCTCAACCCTCTTTTTTCATGTTGCACATTAGTTGTGGAGGCTTTGGCTACATGTTAAGCCAAATTTCTGGATATCTGTGTGGCCTCTTCTGACTTCCAGAAAGGGAGAAGGTCATAGCCCACAAGCGACTTAATTGTATGGTTCCATGACTGAAATATTATTTGTACGATTCTCACCTTCCAGTGTGGCTTGGTTTATATTCCAGATTTAAAGCGGGAACCTCGCCTCATTATGATCTCTTCCCAACACGTACGTCTCGTCAAATTAGCGGAGTGGCTCGCACATTTCGAGGTGTAACGCCATTCCTTCAATTACTTGCCCTGCTGGCAGAAAGGCATTGCCATCCATCATGCCATCATGCCAGAGCGATATCTTCGTTGTCACGGACACCTGTCGTCAAACCGAGTTCTCTACCATGTTCTCTTGTTCTTCCATGTAGATTAATATTAGGAGATTTTGGCAAATTCAAGACGAGGTACTTCAATTGTTTATTCGAAGTTTAATTGCCCATCGGCCAGGTACCCACCACGAAGGGGTTTACTCTATCTGAAGGGAGCATGTCTAGACTAATGACGAAGGGTAGCCTGGCAAAGTGTCCCGTGATACCCACCACGAAGGGTTTACTCTATCTGAAGGGAGCATGTCTAGATCAATGACGAGGGGTAGCCTGGCATAGTGTCCCGTGGCACATTGTCCGCCGCCCCAATAGAATTTTCCCCTTTTCAATTGCTTGATGGCATTCCTAAGATGACATTCCTTAGGCGGCTTCGTTGCCTTCGACATCTAAAAAAAAATACCACAAATGCCAGTGCTAGTGTGATTACATTTAAATTACTTAAAAAATAGTAACTGTCGAGGTAGGAAAAAAACGTTTGCCTGGACTTTGGAATCACATTGCATCCTTGCTTTCCGTGCAGCCGGGCAGCTGCTTCCGTGACAACTTCTGCTGCGGAAACCCTGTGCCAGGAGCAAATGCTACTTCTGGCCGGCCGGGAACGAGAGCCCCACTGGGGGCTTGGCCTTGGGGCCCCCAGCAGCAGGCCAAGCACCATGATGAGCGGTGCAAGCTGTTCACTGGACGATGGACCGGCAGAACCTACGGTAAAAGCAGCTGATGAAGATGAAGATGGAAATGCTGAAATGATTCAAACGTTCTACTGGGCAGCACACTTGGGGTCGAAATGGCCAGTATTATAACAGTGATAACTGTGAACTGTGAATTTAATCACCATTCATCATTTTTTATCATAATTAAACATTTCTCAGGAATAAAATCATTTTCATTACATGAAATAATTTTTATTTCTTTCACAGGTAATTATTAATTTATTTTGTTGAAGACTTGGATGGAGCTTTATTTTAAATGTGTTTAATTTATTTAAAAAATCTCGAGTGTCACGCCCCTTGGTCTGTGCTGGGTTGGGCCCTCCATCAGGGACGGCTTGGGTAAAACAATTGGTTGCAATTTATTTGCTAGACTGGGTAACCGATGGTGCGTGGCAATGTCGTGCAAGACTTCACAGGACGCCACTAGTTTAGATGCGATGCTGGGCACAAAGTGCATTCCGCTCTCCTTTGATGCATCGCCATCGGGCCTTGGATCGCTCCTTTCAGTCTTTCGATCACGTTGCGAGTGTAATGGAGCGTTGTCCACCAGGGGAAGATGGTGTGGATCTGGCTCCACTAGCTAGGGGGTGAAAGAAATTAGGTGGAAGATGGTGTCTCGGACGACTGCTAATTTAATAGCGATTATGCTGTCACCAGAAACGATAGTTTCAATAAAGGAGAAAGTTGAGGATCAATGTAGTCGTGATCGAGCAGCCTCGGAGACGGCGAGTTAGACGGGCTGGTTGCTCTCCGAATTTGAGTTATAAAATTGGGATTGACAAGGAATTGGTTCGCTTACCGAAGATTTTACAGCACATATGTTGTATAGAATTGCTTTTAATAGTGACACAACACTTTGACACAACTTTAGCGATGATCGCCGATTCTTATAATATCTGCACAATTACTTTGAAGACAGACACTTGTCGCTGACTAATAGTTAATCCAGTATCTGGGAAAGATGGAGCAGTGTTCAGCAATAGCTATACAGTGCGGGAAATGGAAATAATGAGAAGTCGTGTTGTCCCGCTAGAGCCAGACTGTACGGGGATTGGAAGTGATAGGAAATCGTATTATTCAGCAAGAGCCGAACTATGGGAGAAACAGGGAATAGTCGGAGTGATACTGTAGGAATGAACCACTTGAACTAATTCAGTCTGATTGATCTGTTGATTGATTTTGAGTGACAATTGTTTCAGCCTTATATACTGTCTCTGGGCTATTTTAGTACAGTGTGCAAAATAGACCTTTGATGCTGATGACTCCGAGGCACGCGCCGCTGAGCGCGTGATTGGTTACATACCATATGATTGTCGGTTATTTGAGAATATGCCTTTTGGACATTGTGAGATTTACAGAGTTAACAAAGATAATGTTGTGCCTAGTGATAATGATGAGTATTTGATTGAAATAAGATAAAATAATGGTGACTAGATGTCCACCATAAAAGAAAGGTGACTAGATGTCCACCTTATTATAGCACCCCCAACTCCCAGCGAATGAAACATCTCCTGAAGGAGGTGTTGAATATGAGTAGACGCTGTGTTCGCACCAAAATAAAAAAAATCACCAACTTCACGTAGGATTTGACAGGACGTCATGCAAGAACAAGGGCGCAATAAGACAAATAGGCAGGTTACCTTTAAAAAAAACAATTCATCATTTATTCGTGAAAATGCTGTTGCATGCGCATGCGTAGCATGGCGCAGGCACATGGCAGTTCGTATTCAGTGAAACCCACCGTCCAACGATGGCTGTGGTCGATGATGGTGTCCACCGTCTCGTAAGGTGCGATTTCTTCACTCACACTAACCCACAGTGGATCATCCAGAAGCCAATCAAATCTGCCGGTGCTGGCGAGCCTCCATTCGGCTCTAACACAAGGGCGCTGAAGACGAGGCATCCACCGTCTCACGAGTAGCGTTGGTCGGCGAGCAATCTTCGGTTTTCGGCTCCCCGGAGACGATTCGACGTCTGGTCTCCCCTTGTCCATCTCAGTGGCAGTCGATGCTGGGCGAACTTCGGGAGTCCGCATTTCCGCCACCAGTTCTTCACAAAACTGTTCCAATGTTGTTCCAATTATACGAGCATCAAAATGTGCCTTGTAGTAGTGGGCTTTGGAGAGCCGGCAACTGCATGGAGCGTCGGCGTCACCAACCATGGCTCCAGAGGATTTCCACCGTCACCTGTGGAATCAGATAAAGTTCTAGTACTAACCAGTGTTTTTCAGTATCTTATTTAGCTGCAACTTTATTTGCTTTCTGTGGGCACCTGTTCCTAAGTTCTTTCAGTTTCGTATTTTGTCTGCTTCTGTGCCTTGATACTGAACCTTGATCCAGAATGGATCTGGGGATCTTAGGTACAAGATAGCTTTTTCTGGTGTAAACATTCGAGTTAGTAGATGGCCCATCTATGCAAACCCATCTGCAGTTCTAATAAAAACAAGTACAACACATAATATCAAATAACAACCAGTTCCCAGTGCATCAGTTGGGAGTTTCGCCAAATATGCGAATCGTAGCTTCTGCCGGGCTGGTTGGCGACAACGCTTGATGTAGTCGCAAAACAGACATTGGTGCGAGGGTGAAGAGACAGTGCGTGGATCCTGTCGGCGATCTCAGCGCGTGTCTCAAGATTTCCTTCAGGCGAGGACGTCACGCATGAGTTGAGGCAGTCGGTCGAGCCACAGCAACCTCCAGAGAACAACGTCTAAGGCGTCCTGTGTGGTCAAACTGGGCATGTGGCGTAAAAACCTTATCTCGCAGTCGCCTACGAACTTCATTCGAGGGAGAAAGGCGACGGACTTAATCGCTCTTCGACGATTAATATCTTTGACCACCGCGGCGTAGCGCTGGTCCAGAGCTCGCGTCACATAATGGAATTTCGTCGTCCCGCAAAATTCCGGCCAAATCGAACTGACTTTCAACTTGGGCGAATTTGCCCAAAAGGTTGGAATGCGCACAACAACGCGCTCTACCATCTTAGCTTATGAGCTTGCTCCGTCTCACGCAAAGAATAAACAGAGCGAACGTCCACGCAACCGAGTAGACACAAAATAACGCTCGCGGAAAGAAAATAGAAAACGCGCAGGTGTATCGGTTGTTCGGTTGTCGTCTAGAAATATGTCGGTGGTGACGATTAACACAACCTCGTTTCTTTAACACATTTATCTACAAGAGAAATCTTGAAGCTCGAAGGAGGGTTACTCGATGGTTCTACGCGTAGATCGATTCTTCTTTGGTACTCGAATAAAAGGAAACAAAAGAAACAACAACTCAAAGTCTAGCTGGTGCTTATTACAGCTTGCGGGGTATTTCAAAATTTCCTCCCTTAAATTGTGGTCGAGGGACTAACAAACTTTTTTTTTTCTCTTGTAGCTCCAGCTTGAAAATTTTTACTTTCAACTTTAACTTGACAAACTCCTGTTTGTGTCGTTACTCTTCACGTCTTTAATCTCGCAAGATCAATTTTTTCTGGCACTCGACAGCCTGAAGCGAGTCGCATCCATTTCGGTAATTTTTGCTGCCGCTTCACTCGCAGTCCCCTTCTTGAGTGGGGAATGACGCTTGCTTTAAGTCAAACCTGCGGATACAGGCAAAATTTTATTCATCAATTCAAGTGCATTTGCAGGACGGAATCAAAAACCGAACAACAATAAAATATTACATACCTGATCGGAGACCCGAACTTATTTAAGTTTTCAGCATTTGCGGAATGCACAATCCCCAGTCGGCGAAGGGCTTGGACGGTGGTAAGACGTCAGAACCGCAATCTTCTTCCTCCTCTTCCATCTCTAACATCCAAGTCTGTAAACTCGACCTGTTAGCCTTCTGAAATAACGAGTAGAGAAAAAAAAAAAAAACCATTGTAACTAAGTAGTTTGTGACTCCAAATCATCTCTAAAATGCCCCCAAAAGAATTTAGTAACAATCGGTGTAAATTCAACGATAGCCACTGAAATCGGCAAGCGAAAAACACAAGCAATGCAGTACAATAATCTGTAAAATTTTATATTATTTTAACTCACCTTCAGCAGCAGTAACAAAGTCATGAACTCCATAGCTGTCATAACGCCCATAATTGCACTAAAAATGTCATTTAAAATTATTAATTCAATAAAAAATTAATAAAGTAAAATCGAGATGCTTCATCAATAGCTCGTCCATCCTCCTTCGTGTTCGAGCAGTCGGGCGTGTCTGCACGGCAGGGCGGATGCCGATGAACTGAGGACCCTCGGTAATGTCCAACCCTTCTGCACGTACGGCCTTCCTTCATCGTGCGGACCTTCCTCCCACACGTTCTTTACGGGGTAAAGTCGCAGCCCCGACGCACCCAGGCCGATGAAGCCTGGTTTGCGAGCCACTTCTGCACCACGAGGGCGCAGTGGATCGATCTGTTATTCTAAAAATGACAAAATTGATTGTCATTTGCCTCCTGCTTTCATTCTATTAATTATTATTATGTTCATTCGATCGTAGTTGTGATGAATCCTCCCGGCTGGAATTAAAACGGTCCATCAGAATGCAAACCCGAACGGATAGGACCATCTACCCTGTCCTGTCTGAGAATGTGTCTTTATTGGAGATCGGTGAGATGGCCGCCCACCCGCCACAGCAAACCTCCCCTTACTGCCGAGATGCAGGCGTGAGAAGCATCCACTCTGCCGGCGCGGAGAACGTTGTCGGGGGCGATTCGCTTATTCTTTGATCGATACACGATTCGACGCCATCGTTCGCGGAAGAAAAGACTTTCTCGTCGGAAAATACGACGCGCCTTCCAAATTTTTAGCCATCCGGTCCACGCGGTGGGCGTCGGTCAGCCCTTGATTGCCGCACGTCTGGCGATCAGGAAGCCTCCTTCTCGCCGTCCTGGTGCATGCAGGGAAGTCGCTGGTCGCCGTCAGACACGTCGAGTGGTCGAATGGGTTCTCGGTGACACGCGTCGTCAAAGCGTCATCTTGCGCCGCCGTGGACACGCGCAAACCTCTTGTATCATCTCCTAAATGAGTTCGTGTCGGGTCTTATTGACAGCACTCTCATGGTGTATTTACTTGCATTTTGTTAAAATTTATTTAAAAAAATTCTTAAAAACCCAACATTTCTTACCCCTTCGTGCAATGCCCTTCTCTAGCATAACGAGCTTTTGCCCAGTGGGCATATTATTGCCCGAGGACATTTTTCCAGCTAGGTATAAATAAATATCGATTATATAATTAAGATTGATTAACATTGAATTTGCGGCAAAAGGCCGTATTTTATAAAAAGGCTCAAAATCGAAAGCTGAGTGGCGAATTTTTTTTAAACCCAAGAACCTAAAAGGAATTTTCACTTAGGAGACGTGGCAATCGAATCGTTTACATTATTTCCTCCAGACATTCACACTCTTATCAGGATGCAATTATTTATTGTGAGAAAACCCAGCTTCGGCCCTCCCCGAAAATCAATTTGTCTCTTGCGCGTTGCGATACATTCACAGGCCACTTGTGTGTACCTATTCCGATGGAAACTGAGCCAGGGTCTTACGCGTGGCGCTCATGGAAAATTCCTGAGCACTAAGATGTCCCTAGTGGTTGGGGCTGAGAAGAATGTTCCCTGTTTACCCCTGTATCCCTGTATTGATGTTACCTGTATTGATGAAGGAAGATTGTTAGTACTCGATGCTATTTGATAAGCCTCGGGAATTTGATTTAATTAGGTAGGAAAGCAACTCCGGGTCAAACGCTCTAGTTAAATACAATTTACGCGATAATCTCCAAGTTACATTTAGTTTTCTGTATCATCTGGCTGATACGATTTAGTTAGACAAATTTATGTTAAAAAAATGCTAAAACAAAACGCCGCCCTGGTTCAAGCAGATGCGATTGTACGAGGTAAACACTTGAGACGGTGGTCGAACAACTAATCGCACTTTTCATCAGCTTTTATTGGGTTCCCGACGAACTTCTTTTATACACCCTAACGGTCGTCTGAATCTCCATTTGCGTAATTAGCGCTTTGCAGTTGTCGCTTATTTTTTCCTGATTGGAAACAACCATTTGTTGCAGCTCTTGACGCGTCTGCAGAGTTCGGGGTCGCTTCCTAGGCTGCGGTTCTTCAGCCTCTTCCTCTGGCTCCAACTCTTCCTCGATGACCACTTCAACGACCGGCTCGCGGTGTTGTTCGCGAAGGTCAAAGTCTTCGAAGAAATACACATTCTCCGATTCTGGAGCAGCTGTTGTTGCTGATGTCGAGGCCAAAGTTGTCTAGGCAGTGATGCAGACAATACAATCAATGTGAAAAGACATAATGGCCGGCGAGCGTATCCGTTCCTCCAACGCCATGGAGAGACGCGCTCCCGATCTGTCCCTCGACCACCTTCTGTCAAGACGGCCTGACCTTGACATCTCCCTCTTGTTTTGGCTGACCTTTTTCTTCGTGGCCGTCTTCATCTCTTTCCATTTGTCTTTAATCTGGCTGGAAAAATATGATTTTTAGAACTTTCAAATGAGTTCCGAATAAAGGCTCATTCACAACCAACTTTAACTTTAACTTTAACTTTAATTCGAACTTAAACTTATCAAGAGAGGTCACATCCAAAAGTTGAAGTCGAGGAATTTTGCATCAGCTGTTGTTGACAACTTCACTAGGAAGTGTTTTTGTCGACCTAACCTAAAAACCGATAATTTTTATTCCTCCTATAACTTTGTCTTAGATGGACCGCCAAAGATTCTCTCGAACGAATTTATTTTTGTGATCAGCATTGCTTTTATCGTACATTGCCGTACAATTCGCAAAGCACGAAATTAATTTTTCGTCCCTCTCCATTGTCGATGTTTTGAGGTTGGTAAATTCGCCGAAGCTGATTCGGTGACGTTCCTCGATTCTGATTGGTTCCTACTAAAGTCAAACTTAAACTTTATACGAAATGTTAGGCATGATCAAACTTCGAGGTAAAGTTAAAGTCAATAAAGTCAGAGTCAAGTTGATGTGAACACTCCTATGGCCGCGTGTACTACAAACACTGAAGTTTAAGTTAAAGTTAAAGT
This sequence comes from Nemurella pictetii, assembly GCA_921293315.2. Lineage (NCBI taxonomy): Eukaryota > Metazoa > Arthropoda > Insecta > Plecoptera > Nemouridae > Nemurella > Nemurella pictetii. The sequence goes on along the minus strand of OV121118.1, from coordinate 4,312,391 downwards.
TGGTTGTGAATGGGCCTTAACAAGTTTTATTTCCTACATCACCAGTCACATCAGTTTGCTAACGTGAACAGAATAACGACTCCAGCCAGGATGATACAGTAACATGAGGTACTTACGGCCTGAACACTCCTAGTCGCAGGGGCAACCGCGTTGACCGCCGCTACGACAGCTCCCCATGCCCTAGCTTTGTCTTCTTTGGTGAGTCTAGAGTAGAACTCACCAAATAGTACCTTGCTCCGTCCTGACACCTCATGTGCCAGGAGGACCCTCTTCTCGGTTTCTGTAAAGTTACAGGCACGTGTAGACTTCTTGTTTGCCTCCATTGTAAAAATTTCAGTAATCCGGATAGGATAATCATTGACGCAATCGCTCCCGTCATTTAAGAACGAAATTCGCGCGCTGATGTTGAAAGTTTTTGACGTTTGATTTTGAATCAAACGCGCTCACAAAGCTACCCGATTGGTTGATCATTTCATATCCGACCTGACCTCGGTGGGTGGCGCTACAGTCGCTAATCTTTTCCTAATCGTCCCTAACACTGCTTCGTGAATAGAGCGAGTGTTAAGTTTAACCCCTGATGTAACCTCGGTGTTAGCTTAGTCGGGTGTTAAGAGCGACTAAGCAAATGTACGTGAATCGGGCCCCTGGAGGCCTGTTCGATATGTTCCGACCAACTGAGATTTTTCTTGAAAATCATTCCTAAGTATTTATATTTTTGTGTTGTTTCTAATTTCTTGCCTCCAATAGTGTACTTTCTTTCTTCGTTATGGCAACTGTCATCAAAATTGACAATTTTGCATTTATTCGTGTTTGAGCTCATTTTATTTAGATTGACCCACTCGTCTAAAAATAAGCACAGATCTTCTTGGAGTAATGTTGTGTCCATTTCAGTTACAATTCTTCGGCTTATCACAAGGTCATCAGCAAATAGTATTTATTTTGATTCAGTGGTAATGCTCGGGGTGCTACCGCACATGCGTTGCTAATGCGACCTGCGAAGGAAAATGTTGAAGTAAATTTTACATCTTTAATTACATTGTTATTTTTATCAAAATCAAATTTTTAATTATCGACATGCTTGCACTACCTGCTATTTCTGGAGAGTAATGAAGCGTGCGGTCTTTTAGGCAACACCGAAATTTTGAAATTTCAGGTAGAGCAGACTTACGCTTTGTCTAGAGCAAATTTTCTATTAAAAATTCAGTACAGACTCATTAAAATAGAAAATAAATTATTATTTACAAGGGCTCTACTTTTTCCCTTTCTCTTCCATCCAGGGCCTCCTGGAATTCACCGCCTGGAATTAATGTCTTATGGCCACAACTAGTCCTCATTGGTTCCTCAAGTGGCCACCCAATGGCCTAAACTGGATCATGACAGTAATTCAAGTGCCAGTACTGACCATGTGCCCTCTAGCAAAACATATTGAAATATAAACACTGCAAATGCACTTAAACCACAGCTTTATCTACTTAATATATTACAACAATGATGGCTTACAATATTTTGCTCTAAATCAACAGTATATTCATTTGTAAAATAGTGCTGTCCTTACCGATTTTGTTAAGAATTGTGGTGGAACACACCGAGCAGTCACTCAACATCCTGCCATCTTGAAATTCTTCATGCAATTTCAGCCAATCACACACCACCTTATAAATAACATCTCAAGCATCATGATAAGTATTCTCCCATTTGTTCATTGGTAGGAATAGGCTTCAAAACTGAGGTGGCCACAACTGGTGCCATGGCCAAAACTGGTACAACCAACCTAGTTTTATTTTGGCGGCTTTTAGGTAAATGGAGTGTTTTTTTTTAAGATTGATGCATTCAGGTTTGAGGAGTTGGTTGGGGGAGATTTTGATGAGGGCGCGCTTATTGTAAAGGTCATTTCCTGCCGCCCGGAGTTCAGGGGTGATCCACAGGTTGGGTATGATTTTTTTTTGTTTGGAAGGGAAAGACTTCGTTTAAGTAAGGCAGTTAGCTTTGCCACTAAGGTGTTGTAAATTTCTTCAGAGCTGGCGGTATTGGTAACGTCAAACCAGGTTTCGAATTGGAGAATGCAGGATAAGTGATTGTGGTTTCTTTGGGAGAAACTGCGAGTTCAATGTTACTCAATTAAAAATAAATCCACTCACAAGCCCACTCGAGCCTCTCAATGAAAATGATGAAAAGCCTGCCACCTATTATAAAAAGTACTACCGGACTTCTCTGCGGTGAAGGGCTATTGAGATCGGTCTCGCACACGCGGAAAGCTACCCACGATAATCGGCAGCGGTTGTTTCTAGTTCACAGCTTTTAGTAAAGAAGGGTCGGAAATAATAAAGAAAGGCTCACAACTCGAATATTCGGTAAAAGTGACGCTTTGATGATAATTTAATATTCGGAGATGGCAAACGTGGTAAAAAGCAAAATTAGCGGAGCGTACACAGAGACTGATGTTGTCTCGGTGACCATGGATCTACAGGTCCATGCTGCGACGGTACACACTCAACTGTTCGACAAAATCAAAAACATAGCGAGGTGGCGCCCTCGCAAAGTCAAAATATCAACTACAATGGCGGTATTAATTCAAACGGAGGGCAATAGCTAACACAACGATCCCCAAAAATGACAAAGCCGGTACCTATAATCGGGTGCGACTCGCATTGATTCACGACGAAATTAAATACAACCTAACAAATTATTTACAACACTGTTTTCCTGTGTAACGATCACAGGTATTCACATTAGGTTACCGATGATGACGAGTTGCTATTTTGACCTCACCGAGGTTACATGTTTAAAGAAGGATGTTGTCAGCGCAGTGAACAACGAACTCCGGTCGTGGAAAGAGCTTGGGAAATATAGATATATATATTAACTGTGTGTGGAATCACAAATTATAATTCGCTTGTTCTCCCGAATCGTCTTTGTGTATTTTTGCGTCCTGTCGATCCTACCGCCGGGTCCTCAATCTGAGCAGCTTTCGTCATAAATGGTAGCAGAGCGTGGTTGGTATAGCGGTTAGTACTCTGTATCGTACTCATTTTCATGCATCCAATTTTCGAATGAGCGATTGTATAACTCAGTCATATCGTGATGCTTTCTTTTCCATCTTCTTCTGCACACTCTTGGAAGTGTGATTAAAATCAAATCGCTTCCATTACATTCAGGTATTTTCAAGCCGTCTTTTGCTTGAATTCCTAGTGTTTGCAGGTATTTGAAAAAGTGGGAGTGATTGGTTATAAATTCTTCCATTATAGCTGTAGTCAATCCTTCCATTTCGCGTCTTAATATATGCGCTGCCATAAACATGTGTTTGGCGTCTTCGGGCTCAAAACATGAGTATGCTTGTCCAACCAGTCTTATTGCTGTTTCAAGCTTTGTTCTCGTTGGTCGCTCAGGATATACCGCAGATGCGATAATTGTATCCAAAGGTTTGTGTGGCACTCCATTCAGATTGTAATATCCTAAGAAATGCACATTCTCTCTTTTTGCAGTTTGGTAAGACTTGTCTAAGTTTAATACCATTGAAAACTCTTGTTTTGCTTGTTCTGCTAAGAGTGTAAGGTCTAGTGGCTTGTCTGTAATTGCCACAATGTCATCTCCTAAATAAACATCATCTATGGGCAACTGCCCAGTTTGATCAAATATTAGGTATCTTGTGACTATTGCGTTTACAATGCCGTCAATCACGTTCGTGAAACATGACCCTGATGGAACGCCTCCATGCTTGATGAAACGTTCTCCGCTGCTTAATTGCACCGGTGTGTCAATAAAGTACTTTACTAATGCGCGGAATCGTGCTTTCGATTTTCCCACACGCACTGGCCATAACGACCCGTTTGCACTTTTGACTTGCGTCCAGTCAATATGTCTAGAGACTATCTTAAAAGCGTCTCTTATTAACCATGCTGGTATTGTTTTGTCAAATTTTGACCAATCACCTACAAAGATGTTCTTTCCTCTGTTGTGTCTGATCATTTCGTCCAGATATGTCATGCCTCCCGTTCCGACTTCAATACCATACGCAATTGTTGGTTGGGATCGATTCTTCAGAACCTCTAAAAGAGGATAGAAGTATTGTCCCTCGGTAAGATAAACAGACAAGGGATATCCCCAAGTTGCTCTCACCTTGTTTTTGTCGCGTGTACAAATCTGTGCTCTTGTATAGCATGCTACGTCCGGCAAAACGATCTCTTCGCCTCGCTCAATGGCATACCATTCAGCTCTGATTTCTTGTACGACTCGTGGCTCGTCTAGAGCTTCCTTCTTCGACCGGAATCCTTGTAGTTTGTACGGCAATCCACAAGACTTTTGTCTTGGTAGATCTTCATACGACGCTACTGCTCCGTGTGTTAAAGGAATCACTTTACCACATTCGCCAAATATGTCTTTATCGACAGACTCAAGGATCGCATAATATGCGTCTGAGTGTGTACGCCCCCCTGCTTTTACACATCCATATTCAAGTAAGTCGTCCCGTAGATCTTCTAAGTTAAGCTTCGCACGATGATATTTTGTGCGTACTCTTGAGACCTTCTCTGGGTCGAGAACTTTATTTAGTGCAAATAGAGCATTTCTGTCAATTCGACTTGGCTGATAGTTGAAGGCAAAGCCTGGTCCAGATGCTACCGGTTGCAAACTTCCTCCTGTTTCTATCAATTGACAAGTCTAGGGATTGTCAATGACAACACTAATGGTTTATCAGTACCAACTCTTTATTAAACACACTTTAACACTACACTCTTCAACACAACCGTCTCTCAACTCAGCTCGTCTAGCACTGGTGAATGGTGATGCCGCCTCAGGGCCCGCGTCTCCACCCTGGCGGCAACCATCGGCCATGGGCAAAGCCATGGTCGAAGGCAACCCAACCCCGCAGTTCTACGAACTGCCTCGCTGGTTAGGCTGGAGCCTAACAGGTTCATTATTATTATTATTTATATATATATTTTTTTTTTTCTCCCAAAGGAGGGGAAATTTGAAACGATCACAGGTATTCACATTAGGTTACCGATGATGACGAGTTGCTATTTTGACCTCACCGAGGTTACATGTTTAAAGAAGGATGTTGTCAGCGCAGTGAACAACGAACTCCGGTCGTGGAAAGAGCTTGGGAAATATAGATATATATATTAACTGTGTGTGGAATCACAAATTATAATTCGCTTGTTCTCCCGAATCGTCTTTGTGTATTTTTGCGTCCTGTCGATCCTACCGCCGGGTCCTCAATCTGAGCAGCTTTCGTCATACCTGTTAAATTATTATACTTTTTGGATTGCTAGTATTTTTTTATTGCTACATTTCGCCACAATGAGCACGCACAAAGATCTATTGTTCATACTTGCAAGTATTGGAAACATACATATAGTCTGTTTGAAATATTAATTATTTCAAAACTTATTGACCATCACATCTTATGGGTTATTATATTTTACCACAACACTTGTTTTGAGTAATTAAACAGTACAAAATTAAAGTATATCATTTGATTTATTTTATGACTCAAGATTTTTTGGAGAGAGTTTTGTTTTGCTCTGGTGCAAGGCGTTTGTGGTCCTAAAAAGGACCTTGACGAGTGTCGATGTTTCGGCCACGTTGTCGTGGACATCTTCAGGTCTGTGAAGAGCAGCTGCTGGACGCTGCTTTGTATGCACCAAGGGGCGGTCGGCGAGGACCGTCCTCGTAAAATTCATTTAATTCTCTAGGATGGTAGTTATTCGGTGACGGGGCTAGTCCTGGTGAAGGCAGCACCTCGAAGGTGAGCGAGGGTGAAGAGACAGTGCGTGGATCCTGTCGGCGATCTCAGCGTGCGTCTCCAGATCTCCTTCAGGCGAGGACGTCACGCATGAGTTGAGGCAGTCGGTCGAGCCACAGCAACCTCCAGAGATCGTCTAAGGCGTCCAGTGTGTTCAAACTGGTCATGGGGCGTAAAAAATGCGACGGGGTGCGATCGCCTATCTCGCAGTATTGTGGCAATTGACGCCTACGAACTTCATTCGAGGAAGAAAGACGACGGACTAAATCGCTCTTCAAGCGATCGTATTTCCTGTGTATAGGTGGGAGGACGATTAATATCTTTGACCACCGCGGCGTAGCGCTGGTCCAGAGCTCGCGTCACATAATGGAATTTCGTCGTCCCGCAAAATTCCGGCCAAATCGAACTGACTTTCAACTTGGGCGAATTTGCCCAAAAGGTTGGAATGCGCACAACAACGCGCTCTACCATCTTAGCTTATGAGCTTGCTCCGTCTCACGCAAAGAATAAACAGAGCGAACGTACACGCAACCGAGTACACACAAAATAACGCTCGCGGAAAGAAAATAGAAAACGCGCAGGTGTATCGGTTGTTCGGTTGTCGTCTAGAAATATGTCGGCGGTGACGATTAACACAAATTCGTTTCTTTAACACATTTATCTACAAGAGAAATCTTGAAGCTCGAAGGAGGATTACTCGATGGTTCTACGCGTAGATCGATTCTTCTTTGGTACTCGAATAAAAGGAAACAAAAGAAACAACAACTCAAAGTCTGGTTGGTGCTTATTACAGCATGTGTGGGGTATTTCACAATTTCCTCCAGTAAATTGTGGTCGAGGGACTCACAAACGGTCACGTTGCTTTACGCGACTTTTTTCTCTTGTACACTCTCATTTCGATTAGCTCAAGTAGCGAGTGAATGCATTAGCTCAAAGTGAATTTGAGCAATATATAGCTATATACGAGTCAATATCAGCTCATTTTTAGCGAGCGACACCATTAGCTTATAAAATCTTCACTTGCTTGACTTAACTCAAAGCAATTGCGTGAGAATGTTCACTCGCAATGAGCCAGAGATATCTCAAATGTAGCTGCGCACGCATTGCCCACGAGTACGCTGGTCTCGGCGCCACTCGGCCTGTTGCGACTTGTTGATAGCACGACGCGGCATGACGGGTGCGAGTGATGACAGTGACAAAAAGGAGACGACTAACGCGTGATGCCAACAGCGTTTACATGTTTTGCGAACCATTTGAACTGATTTTAACTAGTGTTATGATCGTGTTAGTCTTTAGCTAGGTAGCACTTTGCGGCGGAGAGCAAACACGGCTACTTTGGTAACTCAACGGCAAGCACACCTCTTCTAATCGAGCGGTCCCAGGTTAATATCCCATTTGTTTGCTTATTTTATAAAACATTACGGTAAAACTTGAATGAATTGCAGATTTGATCAGTTCCTAATCCTAAATTCCATCCTATTCCTAAGAATATGTCAGAATTAGAAAAACAATGGTGAGGTTATGGGTGTCGGTGTCTGAATAGCACCTACACCAACACCAGCGGTAGTGAACAGCAGCGCCGGTTAAAGTCAAAAGGCCGCAACCCAATGTTGCCTACAAAAATACACGAAAATGGTAAATTAAAGTGCCCATATCTTGTGAACCCTTCATTCCCCATGACCAAATGAGGTGTCAAACGGTTCCTCTAATCACCCCCTACTATAATCCAGTTTAAAATCGGAGTGCACAACGCTCGTTTGGATATTTAGTGACCCAGCTGCCGTGAGTGAAGTGGGCGAGCCGTAGCTTCACTCAGCTTCACTCGTGATTCGCGAGCGAACGTGTATCTCGGGTGTGAGTGAATCAAGTACGACGTATTCTGGTCGAAGTTATGGCTCATTTCTGAGCTGAATTCACTCATGTTTAAGCGAATTGAAATGAGAGTGTAGCTCCAGATTTAAAATTTGTACTTCCAACTTTTTAAACAAAAAAAAAAGGGCAAATGCCTCGGAGCAATTCCGAGAGGAAGGAAAATCGTACCTGTAAAAATGGCTTCGAAAAAACTCATTGGAAGAAAAGTATTTTACCCTTGCTGTAAGAGGAAGTTTATTTTTAAATATAACTGCTTTATAAAGAGTTCAGTGCGCTGTACAATTATCTGGTTGCACATTGTGCACCTCGCGATGGCCGCAGAGCAAGCTCGACACGTAAAGAAATGGCCGCAGCCAAACGCTTTCCTCCTGCGACGGTTGAGGCAAATTATGCAGTGCAGCTCTGCCGACACTAAGTCCAAATCATCAAAGGGATCTGAAAATAAATGTATATGATGAAACTTGTGAAGGAATACTGACAACAAGCTTCCATAATAGCTTCTCACCCAATAATTGAAATGAAATCGCAAGAAATCAAAACCTCTGTAATTAATTATTGAAAACAAAACGGGTTTCTGTACCCTCAACCAGAAATTTGCGCCTTCACTGAAAATGGAGCGCTTAAATGGGTAAAACTAAAACATATTTTTGTGCTCGACTATCTAGAAAATTAGGATACATTAACAACTTTTTGTTTCCACACACCTTTAAACCGTCCGATTTCTGGTCGGAGCGTTCACATTTGCTTTGTTACTCTTTTTCAAATAGTTTTTTGGTAATATTATAGGTAAAAAAATCATACAGATGTATGGATAACAGATAATACAAAAATTCTTGTCGTTTTTCATCCTCATCCTCGCCGTCCGACACTTGGAACATTTCGAGGTTCCATGCGGCCTCATTGTTCAATGCCGCGATCTTAACTAAAAACATTGAAAAATCGTGAGAGCGTTACTGAAATGCTTAATTATGTTCAGTTACTTCAGCAAACTAGGTGAATCTTTATCTTTATTATCCTCTTGATCCATTACTAAAAACGGGTAGGAAGGTGCATAGCACTTTATTACAGCTTGTAACAACTCTCTGGTGTAAATTAGCTAGTTTACAACATATTTAACACGTGACTTCTTCTTCTTCCCCCGCAACTTTTTCTTCTCTATTTAGCATTTCATTCCACTTTTATTTGTTCGCCCACCATATTTCTGTGTTATTTACTTTCTTCCAGCGCTCTTCTCCTTCTTCCACATCTCTTCTCACTTCGTTCTCAAGAAATTGTTAAAAGAAGATTTGCAAAACCGACCAGACATTAATGATAATTTGTTGGTGCCCTCACCATTGAACTCGAGTTGATCGGCATCATACTCGATCGAGTAAGGAGTCATCATGCCCCAGGATATAGCCTAGAGGTAAGTCAACGAAAAATGGTGCTGCGACCGGCAAAGGCGCATCCACCTCCATCGCCTCTTCGACCACAACGGCCACAACAGTATCGTTGTCGGCGTCGTCGTCGGCGTCGTCGTTGCCTGGTCCCAGGAACAGCGCAATGCGCACAACGGCTAAGGAAATCCAGCATGTATCCGGTCCAGGCTGATTTCCTCAGCAGCCGTCGCCAGTCTTCCGTCCTGGGTCAGGTAAAGCCGAGGGCGGGGACGCGACAACACGAGGCCGTTGTTGAGGCGCTCATGCTGCACAAATGCGTCGTTCTCGAAGTTCTTCCATTCGGCTGCAATAAAAGCATAACACTTCTCTCAGCACAGAAATCAGGAAGATATTATGATATACATGACGATATCGTGATCAGAAATGTACTCAAGAAGTCGAAGATGTTCGAATGGGCGTGCACTTCTTGTTAAAGGCATCGGTTCCAAGACTCGACATCGTTGTTTGTCCTAAGGGTTTGCCCAAACTCGGACACCACCTTCACCTCCAGCTTCCCAATCCAGTAAGTGGATATGTAGCGAAAGATTGTTTGGAAGTTTGCCTATTGGAAAAAAAAAATATATTCTCCATACAATTTCAAGGAATATTGATTAAAACGAGCCAAACGTTTCTGAAGTAAATAGATTTCTTCTTCTCAGTTCTAAGGCATAGTTATCTTCACCATGACAACCTCGATGACTCGCATTGCTGCCAACCGATAGATGAGCAATGTTAGAGAGAGCGCCTGCTTGTGAGACAGATGTTTGCCAAAACACACTGTCCAAACTGCGTAAGTTTTCTGTTGTATAGGCTTTGTAAGATAAGACATTGGTCAAATTTTTTTACTTTTATTTATTTCATGCCACTGAGACAACTGAAACACCAACAACCGCGTGCAGTTATTTTCCAATTCGTTCAAAAGATTCACTCTTCAAAAAGTCATTTGCACTCTCCCAGCTTATTTGATTTTAAGCCATTTAAATAATTCTGGAGCGGTATTTACCTGCAGTCCGGCAGCTCCAACAAACAATCGGATGTCAGCCAACCCGGCCGCGATCCTGGCGGAGGGAAGGTGGGGGAGTGCCATCACCATCCGAACTGTCTTATTGGCATTTTCATTCAGTAGATCGATGGCATTTACTCGTTTTACTTTCCCCCATACAGCCTTAAAATGTTATCGATTATTACGAGACATTTTACATGTTACAACTTCAATGTGTTCATTAACGATGGTTTAAAAGTGAACTTAACACTCTTTGAACACTTTTTACATTTTATGATAATGTGGGCCTATAATTGTTCCATTAAGGGAGCCTGAATTAGGCATTGCTTGTCGTTCATGAGGTGTCTTATGACAGTTGACATAGGCCAAACTCTTATAAGGAAATAACGCTTCAAGTAATTGAAATATCCATGTGACAAGTGAAATCGAACGCAACCGTAACCTGGCAGTAGTGGAGCCAGCAGCCAGTTACCCTGGCTTGCTGGAAACCCGCTTTAATGGCGAGCTGTAACCCCATCTCGAAGTCGGTCATTACTGATAGCTCGACGTCTCCGAAATGGGGAAACGGCTCGTCTCGCAGGAATTCCAGCAAGTCCACGTATGCTACCCTCGTCTTATGCGTCATAAGTGCGTAGCAAAGCGGGTGTGACTGCAAGAAATTTTGATAATAAGGACCTTCGTTATTTTTAGTGTTTTGATTCAGATCAAAAAATATCCTTTTAAAGCCAACGAACATGGCCCATACGCATCGCGTGGACAGTCACGAGTTGCTTGGCCTTGGGTGCGGCGGGAACAACGGCAAACGTCCCATCAATGTGTATTTCTACTCTCTGGATGCCATCCAGCACGGTGTGAACAAATGCTGGATCAGCGAAGATTGTGGTGAAAGCCCCCCAGCACTTTCCAGTGTTGTCAAATAAAACTGGGTTTGGCGTAGTGTTTTGCCGAACCTCTCCGGCCAACGCGGCAAATCTAAAACATCGGCCATCGCGTTGAAGTTCGCTGGCACGGGGGGAACGCCGCGACGCCGCCAGCGCGTCAACTGGCAGCTCAACGACTCAAATGCCAAATGGGGCGCAGCGAGAGGAAACCTGTTGGTGAAAATATGTAGCCTTTAACTCGAAACGGTGTATTCTCATTTAGAATATGACACAGGTTAATTCAAAGAAAAACTGTAAGAAAGTCGAGTAGAGAGATTAATACTGAGCCATCGAATTATTTTAGCTATTGAGGGGGGAGCTAGTGAGGGGGGAGAGGAGAATTACATTTATCTAAACGACAAAATTATTTTTTGTACCAAAACATTATGAAATTACTTTCCTTCCCAGTGTGACGATGGATTTCCGTTCGCAATTTTACACATGTTTTAAGCAAAAAATCCGACTCAAACAGTGGATTTTAATTCCCTGGTCATAGCTGTGCCATGTACAAACAGAATCACAGAACAACACATAATGTGTTTTTTGGATACTAAAAACAAGCCAAAAAACTGCCAGAAGACAAATTTTATTTCAAAATAACAATTACCCCTTCGACCTGTGGATTCATATAGGTGTAATATAATATATAGGTGTAAACGAGCACGTTGCCCGGCAGCGCAGGGTGAGGCGAACGGGGTGCGGGGGCCTGGATTTGTACTCACCCACAGCCGGTAGCCCGTCGAACGGAGGGAACCCGCGTCCGACCTTCCCACTCCCACACCTAGCTCTCTTTTAGAGAGCTGCGTCTTCTGCTGAACTCCGAGGAGAATGTTGAAGGAGGGGGGATAGGGTGGGGACGGCCATATGCCCACCCGATCGATTCCTAATCTAAAACTAAGTCTAAATAAGATCTAAATTAAACTAACAAACCTGATGCACATGCAAGAGTTGGGCGCCACGCCATTTACTTGTGTTATCCTAAATAGCGAAAGGATTGGGGGTAGGGAGGGGGTAAATAAAGATGGGGGAGTAGGAAGGTGATCGGAGCAGACCTCCCTCCGCCAATACGACCGCCACTGCCTGGCTCCCCCAACACCAACATTCCGACCGAAAAACCTCGTCCACGACTTGCCCACGTTCGACCTATTCAATCCGCTCCCTGCCTCGTACTGCCACTGTCGGCTCGATCCTCGGCATTCCTGAGCGTGACGCATCACAGGCATGATCGTTAAAAGTTCCAGCGAACATTGCCTCGCTTGTGAAAATAATAATGTGACAATCTTACCTTCGGCATACTCGATTAAAGATTGCCAGCGCATTATGATCATTCGAAAAATCGTCTGTTATCACTAAGATGACAGCTTGTAAAAGGTGTGCTCTCAATTGTACAGCAGCGGACGACACGTGATGGACTCATCACATCACTCTCCTCTGGAGACTTGCCTCGACTTGGCCACCGCCTCTCGGAACGACTCAGAACGCGTCTTAAATACCTGAAAGGCAAATAACGTATTTTTTTAGTCTGGTAGAAAGACGAGATAGAGACCCTCCCCTCACACTAAAACAGCATCGCTCTCGGAATCGCGTGTAAGTTCGGTTATCGCGCGCCGTTTGAAAGCTTGAATAATGTTCCAATGTGCCAATAGAGTCAAAATAGCGTCCTAATTTCCAATTTAGAGTCTACAACAGCCAAAATAAAAGTAAAAAGGAAAATGCAAGCAAAAGACTCTCAAATTAAATAAACATCTTCAAGACCGATCATAAAATAAAACTTAAACTTCCTAAACACTAACCGTGGCTGACCTGAGAACGATGACCCGACCCTAAATTTGCCCAAAAAGGGTGAAATAAACAAGTTGACCACCTAGGGGTTACTTTATTTTACTAATATGCATAAAAGCATTATTCCCAACATTTTAAAATTTCAAAATCCCTTCAAATGGCCAACCTGAGAATGATGACCCGACCCTAAATTTGCCCAAAAAGGGTGAAATAAACAAGTTGACCACCTAGGGGTTACTTTATTTTACTAATATGCATAAAAGCATTATTCCCAACATTTTAAAATTTCAAAATCCCTTCAAATGGCCAACCTGAGAATGATGACACGACCCTAAATTTGCCCAAAAAGGGTGAAATAAACAAGTTGACCACCTAGGGGTTACTTGACTTTACTAATATGCATAAAAGCATTGTTCTCAACGTTTTTAAAATTCAAAATCCCTTCAAATGGCCAACCTGAGAACGATGACCCGACCCTAAATTTGCCCAAAAAGGGTGAAATAAACAAGTTGACCACCTAGGGGTTACTTTATTTTACTAATATGCATAAAAGCATTATTCCCAACATTTTAAAATTTCAAAATCCCTTCAAATGGCCAACCTGAGAATGATGACACGACCCTAAATTTGCCCAAAAAGGGTGAAATAAACAAGTTGACCACCTAGGGGTTACTTTACTTTACTAATATGCATAAAAGCATTATTCTCAACGTTTTTAAAATTCAAAATCCCTTCAAATGGCCAACCTGAGAATGGTGACCCGACCCTTAATTTGCCCAAAAAGGGTGAAATAAACAAGTTGACCACCTAGGGGTTACTTTATTTTACTAATATGCATAAAAGCATTATTCCCAACATTTTAAAATTTCAAAATCCCTTCAAATGGCCAACCTGAGAATGATGACCCGACCCTAAATTTGCCCAAAAAGGGTGAAATAAACAAGTTGACCACCTAGGGGTTACTTTACTTTACTAATATGCATAAAAGCATTATTCTCAACGTTTTTAAAATTCAAAATCCCTTCAAATGGCCAACCAGAGAATGGTGACCCGACCCTAAATTTGCCCAAAAAGGGTGAAATAAACAAGTTGACCACCTAGGGGTTACTTTATTTTACTAATATGCATAAAAGCATTATTCCCAACATTTTAAAATTTCAAAATCCCTTCAAATGGCCAACCTGAGAATGGTGACCCGACCCTAAATTTGCCCAAAAAGGGTGAAATAAACAAGTTGACCACCTAGGGGTTACTTTATTTTACTAATATGCATAAAAGCATTATTCCCAACGTTTTAAAATTTCAAAATCCCTTCAAATGGCCAACCTGAGAATGATGACCCGACCCAAAATTTGCCCAAAAAGGGTGAAATAAACAAGTTGACCACCTAGGGGTTACTTTATTTTACTAATATGCATAAAAGCATTATTCCCAACGTTTTAAAATTTCAAAATCCCTTCAAATGGCCAACCTGAGAATGATGACCCGACCCAAAATTTGCCCAAAAAGGGTGAAATAAACAAGTTGACCACCTAGGGGTTACTTTATTTTACTAATATGCATAAAAGCATTATTCCCAACGTTTTAAAATTTCAAAATCCCTTCAAATGGCCAACCTGAGAATGATGAACCGACCCTAAATTTGCCCTAAAAGGTTGAAATAAACAAGTTGACCACCTAGGGGTTACTTTATTTTACTAATATGCATAAAAGCATTATTCCCAACGTTTTAAATTTCAAAATCCTTTCAAATGGCCAACCCGAGAACGATGACCCGACCCAAAATTTGCCAATAAGTCTGGTCGGATGAGGGAGTGGTCCTGAATCCTGAACAAGATATTGACCATTAACATAGGGAATTGGCTCATACTAATGTAAATAATGACTTGTTCCATGTGTTATATTATAATCTTATTATTAACAGCTTATGAATGAATACATTTTTATTTACATGTTAGGTGCATTGAGATCAAAGCTGAAAATGTAAATATTAAGCCGGCCAATATTGTGCTGCTTGTTTGGGACCATCGTTTGCCCATAACATTTCATTTGTCGGAGTGTTGTCGGAGCCGAGTGAGCATCTGCCGGGATCCATTTTCAAAAAAAAAAAGTATGCAGAATGTTAAGCCAAAATACTGTACCAATTATGGGATATACGCCTCGGTTACCGTTGGTTTTAAAGCCTCATCAGTTCGTCAAACTCGTAACCATGGATGAGGAAAGTTTTATGGGAACTTCTTGAAAAGAGCTCGGCGTAATGCTCCTTCCATTGAAACCTTACTATCTACACAAGAACCTCAAAACCTTACATTAGGATCAAATTTTGGGATCAAATGCTTAGAAGACCATATTTAATTGATATTTTGCACTGCAACTACAATGACATTCCTATAGCTAATACAAAAAAGTAATCCTATTTTCTACGTTCATGCATTTCTTAAGATATATATTATTTAAAGATATATTTATAGGTACCATGAGTAAGCCCATACATGTACTTTGTACTAGTCACAAGCAAAAAAAAAAAAAATAAATAATACGTCCTATAAGTAACATTTTATGATACTAGTGAGTGTGTAAGTAATTACTAATAAGTAGGCCCCCTTCGAGGCTAGCACCTTACCGTGGTGAAGGGGTTTGTGTGGTCCGATGATCCGGGAGGCCATGCCGGGGGGAGGTTCCACTCCCACCAAGGTCTCCTATACCGGACAGGCTCCCGGGGAGGACCCAGACCAAGACTAGCCCACCCCGTCGTTGTCGCGGGACCCGGACTTTTGTCTAGGGAGGATCTGGCGCTCTTTCTCTCCCCACCTTTCATTTCACCATCTTTTCTTCACCTCCCTTCTTGCTTCATTTCTTTTGCCACCTCCCGAACCCACCGTCTGCCTTCTGCGACAGCGGCGGGGTTCCCCCCATTGACGACTCTGCTACAAACACAGATTAGATTCGGTTGACTGTCGGTCGTTGTGAGCTCCAGCGATGTCTGGTGACTGGTGACCTGCACAGGGAGTTCTCGAGCCTTACCTTATTGCTGTCTCTTCTCTATCCTACACTCTCCTGTCTTCACTTGCGGCCGACCCCTTGTGCAGGTCTAAACGCTTACCTGCGTGTTTGCCGTGCGCGGTAACCTGAACGGGCGGAAAAGATTTTCTTGGGGGTTGAGGGGCAATTGTCTGGTTATTATAGACAATTGTCCCAACACACCCCTTTAGTTTCTGCTTCGCCCAAAACAGGAGGCTGGGGGCTAATCCACCCCCAGCCAATCGGCTCGCCTGGGGCGTTAATGCTTCACGCGTGGATGAGGAGGGGGGCACCGGTGGCGTGATGGGTGTTGCTGGGCCCCACCAGTTGCGGTCACTCGCGACTGCCGGTGCCTCCTGACTATATCCCCCGGACAACCCCGGCGTCCCAGTGGGACGTCCCCCTGGTTGGGCTCCGTGGTGGGCAGGGCTCCGGGGGACGAAATGACTCCATTTATATGGAAACCAAAACAAACAATCCCCCCCTTAATCCAAAAAAACGCCTACGTCCTCTTCTGGAGGACGTTATTTCATTAAAGGATGTGGTGGCTCCCAGGAGTGTGGAGCCACTCTTTCTAATTCTAAAACTCAACAGCGGTAAATCCTTCCGTACTGTTTCGCCTTTCGCGCAGAAGCGCGGTCTGTTACTTCTCGTAGGCGACGTCAAGAGTTCCAAGTGCCTTCGCGATGGCACGCTACTCGTAGAGGTAACTAACAGTGAGCAGTCACTGAAACTGCAAGCGGCAACTTCTTTTGACACCATGCCGATCACAGTGACTGCTCACAGGTCCCTAAACACTTCAAAGGGAGTTATCTTTAGCTTTGACCTACAGGACTTAACAACCGAAGAGCTAAAAAGGGAGCTTGCTAGCCAAGGCGTCACTGACGTTTATCGAGTGATGAGCAAGAAGACCGGTGACCTTAAGCCAACACCATTGCTCATCCTGACCTTCGGCACCCCTAAGCTCCCGGATTTCATCTTTGCTGGCTACCTGCGTCTGCCCGTCAGGCCTCATATTCCTAATCCCCTGCGGTGCTTCACCTGCCAGATGTTCGGCCACTCCAGCTTGGATTGCAAGCGGAAGCCCATCTGTGGGAAGTGCGCCAAAGAGGATCACGAGACGGACGCGTGCAGCAACAGCTTCCACTGTGCTAACTGCTCGGCAGCCCACCCTGTGTGGTCTCGCGACTGCCCACAGTGGAAGTTGGAGCGGAAAGTAATGGAGTTAAAGACGATTGACAACATTTCCTTGTTCGAAGCCAGAAAACGCCTACAAACTCAAAATGGCCTCGGTCAGAAATCTTTTGCTAAAGCCGTGGACTCGGGCGCGGCTGTCTCGGCGGAGACGGCACGTTTGCAGGCCATGGTAGAGAAACAGCTGCAACTCTCCGCCGAGCAGGCAAAACGTCACGAGGAGATGGAAGAACGCCACAGGCAAGAGATCGAGGCTATGAAGAGAGATCTGGAAGCTAAGAACAAGGAAATTGAATCGCTCAAACAACAGATTACCGAACTCCATGAAAACCGTACGCTCCAGCTGCACGCTTCCAAGGGAAGGCAGACTGAGGCCAGCACCTCGAGGAAGGCGAGGGAAATAATCACCTTCCATCCCAACACCACCGGTAGCTCCACGTCCACCTCCCTGTCTACCAGGAAGGATGGAATGGAGGTAGACCCTACCGACACGTCGCCGAACACCTGGCAGACGGTGAAGGGAAAGGAGAAGGAGAAGGTGAAAGAGAAGGGAAAATCCTAAGTCCAACAAAATGCCAGACATCATTCAGTGGAATGTTAGAGGATACAACACAAGAGCACCCGAGGTCCGTCAACTGGTGTCGTCAAAAAGCCCCCTTGTCTGTTGCTTCCAGGAATCACACCTGAAGCCATCAGACAAGCCACTCCTGAAGGGCTATGCCTTCTACCGTTACGACCACACAGGTGGACAGAGAGCTCAGGGGGGAGTTGCAACGGCCGTCCACAACAGTATCCACTCGGAGACTGTTGTGCTGACCACCACCCTCCAGGCCGTGGCTGTGAAGGTTTTCCTTCCCAGCCCCCTACACATCTGCAACATCTACCTCCCCCCTGATAGTGTCGTTACCCAGCAATCCATCGACCATCTCATGGACCAGTTACCTCTACCCTTTCTTTTGGTTGGTGACTTTAATGCTCACAACCCCCTGTGGGGTAGTCTCAGCACCAATCAGAAAGGTACACTGGTGGAAGACACTATCAGGCTTCGCAATGTGGTCCTGTTGAATAACGGCAGTAACACCCACTTGACTGCATCAACAGGATCACTCTCTGCGATTGACCTGACTCTCTGTTCACCCTCCCTCGCTCTTGACACTGAATGGTCTGTGCACGACGATTTATGTGGAAGTGACCACTTCCCTATCTTCATTAAATCGTCGAGGATCCCTTCTCTACCACCCAGACACCCAAAATGGATTCTAAGACGGGCTGACTGGTCACTTTTCAGTGTTCTTGCCACTTTCGATGAGGCTGTCCCCGAGGATATCGATTCTCACGTGGACAGCTTCACGGAGGTGGTAATTCATGCAGCCGAGAAATCCATTCCACGGTCGTCTGAAAAACCCTACCGTCTCCCCGTCCCGTGGTTCACTTGTGAATGCAAGTTTGCCATCAGGGAGAGGCGGAGGGCCCTCTCCTTCTTCATGTCGCATCCGACCCAAGAAAACCTGATCGCCTTCAAGAGATCGAGAGCTAAGGCTCGGAGAATAATCACTGAGGCCAAGAGAGTGTCGTGGCGGACCAACGTGTCGACCATCACGGCCCGCACGCCGTCGTCCAGGGTATGGGACAAGGTTCGGAAGTTGTCTGGCAGATCAACTTTCCGTCCCATATCCGGACTGATGCGTGACGGGCTGTTGCAGTCCACGGGCCCGGCCATCGCCGACACTCTTGGTTCTCAGTTCTCTAAAGTCTCCAGCTCAGAGAATTACACCGCATCCTTCAAGCTGGTCAAGCAGGTAGCCGAGCAGCAAGGTCTTGTCTTCCGAAGTAAGAACCAGGAAACTTACAACCTGCCCTTCAGCGACTGGGAGCTGGACTCCGCGCTAAGAGCCGCCAACGACACTTCACCTGGCATCGATATGATCCATTACCAGATGATCAAACATCTGAGTAAAAGCTCACGATCATACATGCTTCAGATGTTGAACAGAGTCTGGCTCGAGGACAGTTTCCCAGCTCGTTGGAGGGTGGCTATTGTCATCCCCATCCTGAAGCCGGGCAAAGACAAGACCGATGCTGCTAGCTACCGCCCAATTGCCCTTACAAGCTGCCTATGCAAGATCTTGGAGCGAATGATCAACGCTAGGCTCATGTGGCATTTGGAGAAGAACGGCCTACTCTGTGCGGAGCAGTCTGGTTTCAGGCGAAACCGCTCCGTCACAGATAACTTGACCCAGCTTGAAGGATTGATCCAGGACAGTTTTCTCACAAGGAAACACCTTGCAAGGCACAGGACGAGATAGTCAGATGTTACCATGGCAACCGTTGGCTGCCATCACCAACAACTGAATCTAGTCTCATCCTATGTCTTGCAGCCACATGGCAGTGGATCACCATGTGGCTTTGACCGACTATATAAGTCGAGCATTTCGGCAGGAAGAACATTGCATAGAGAGCAATCACAGGGTTAGGACCCTGGGAGGGGGATTGCTTGGAGAGCAATCATAGGGTTAGGATCTTGGGAGGGAGATAAGGAATAGGGAATAGGGCTAGGAAGGAACCTATGGATATTGGCGGAGACGAATGAGTCTGGAACCGCATACTATGTAAAGAATAGGATTGAATAAACTAACTTGTATATATGAAGCGATTAAGATGGCTGACAGTGGGAGGCTGCCTGCTGCGTCGCTCCGTATTTTTTTAATATTTGCCTTGCTTAGAGTGATTATAATCAGTGAAAAAGTCAACCTAGACGTACGTGCAGTATCTGTGGTGAGGGAGGAGATGTTTGATACTCTCTACATTAAATTATCGAAAAAGGGCAGCTCAATTTGTGCTCTGTGTGTCTCGTGCGTTGATGTTGCCTACCGATCGCCGGTGAGTTCGGGTGACTCCCGTGCTAAACGAGCTAGTCTACCGTGTGCTGCTGACTCATGGTCGAGTAATGTTCGGTGTGCCTGCAAAGTATGTACATACGCGCTGCCGTTGTTGGCACTGAGTGGGGACATTGAACTCAACCCCGGACCAACTACTCGGTGCGTGAACGATCTATCGATGTACTATGCAAACGTGAGGAGTATCGCAGACGAAAAATTGTCAGCATTTAATGAGTACTTCTCGGACAGCAGTGAGATTGACATAATCTGCATCACAGAGACGTGGTTGCACACGGGCAATTTCGACGATGAGGTGCTGGATAGCTCTCAGTACAGTCTTTATCGACGAGACAGGGGTGCGGTGAACGGGAAGATTAAGCGAGGGGGTGGTGTCATGATTGGTGTCAGCTCAAAGTACTCGGCCATCCGCCGCGACGATCTGGAGGTCACGGGATGCGAACTTGTGTGGGTCGAACTGCGCCTCAAGCCTGCGATGGTCCTGCTCATCGGGTGCTGCTACCTACCTGACCCTCATGCGGTTTCTCTGGAAGCCCTCAGCGACTCCTTGTCTTTGGCCTGCACGTCGCTGGGTCCTAGGGACTCCCTGGTCCTTTGCGGGGACTTCAACATGCCCAACATCCGATGGTCAAGACGCGAGGGAGGGAGTGACTTGGTGCCCACGACTAGCGCTGCACCATCGGCGCTGGACACGCTCTTCCTGGGGCTTCTAAGCGAGGAAGACTTGCAACAACACGTCTCCTTTCCCACGCGTGGGGCGAACTTTCTTGATCTTCTCTTCACCCGTGGCGACAATGCTGCTACTTCGGTCTTCGAGGCACACCAAGCCGTTCGCTCTGATCACTCTGCCATACAGTGCCAACTGTCGGCAAAGGCCGCAGATCCTAAGACTAGTATGGGGTCAAGGCCTAACTGGAAGCGAGCGGACTTCAAAGAAACAATGTAACTTCAATGTAACAATTGGAGTTCCTGATGGAGGAACACCGTCGTTACCGAGTATAACAGGGAAGGGGTGGATTAGGCTTCCCGGTTACTAGTTTAGATTGCTAATGATAATTGTAGTTAATTGGTAGATTGAATTAAGGTTTATTAGAATTGGTACACAAATGATAAGTAGTTGGTTATAGGTTGATACACTTTACTATTCAATGCTATTGGAATACGTCTGTCTACGACTAAGGCTGGATTGGTACTCCCCTGGTGGTTGCTATAGCGATGCCTTTCTGCTGGCGTTCTCACAGGTGTAAAGTCTAAGATCAAGAATGTGGGAACAGCATTGTCAGCAGTTGCATACTTCTGTCCGTATACTGTTATCAGCAGAATGAAATGATACTTGCTGCTAGTATAGAGTATATTATAGAATATTGTAGAGTAGAGAAATATCTACATGTAACTTTGTTACATTCCTCCCTCCTTTGTAGAAGGAAGCAATACGTTGAAATTTTTTTGAAAACAAATTGAAATGAATTGCTGACGAATGGAAATATGCAATAGGCGAATAAAATTGATCTAAAACTAATTAAATGTCACTATTTCTAGTAGAACATGTGCACAATATCTTAAAATTGTGAGCAAAAGTTAAACAAATCTCGAGAATTAACTCTTTCAAGTAATTGTTGGAAATCGATTGATGCAAATGATTGCGAATCATTATTAGCTAAATAAAATCTTGTAATGTAGATTGCTATGGTGGAATTGTCAACATTTAAGTTACTTTGTTTCAAAACTGGTTTACAATATGTGAATTGGTTTGATTAAATCAAAACAAGGTTAGGATCAATTCCATAAAATAATGTTTCATTATTACTATAATATTTCGTAAAACTAAGTTTCTAAGCATAAAATTAAAAGTCTTATCAAATTGGGATTTGATAATGATTATCGAATATTGAGTTCGACATCGGCTTACATGCTAAACAAATTGTTGGATCGATGAAAATTGTTCAATTGGAATATCTTTGTGAAACAAAAGTTTCATATTTAAATGACAATATTGAAAAATAATTGTTATTGATTTCTATTCAAACAATGGTTTCATAGTTATCGATACTTAAGATTAATTGATTGCTTGTTTGAACAATAGTTTCCTCATTAAAATTGGTTTTCTTTCAAATTAATAGGTTCATCTTGAACGTATCTTAAAAATACAATAGTTTCATTGCTAGAACGATATTTTATGATTGATTGGCTGTTCATTTTGAACGATTTAGTTAAAACAATAGATTCATACTTGGATTGATAATTCTTAAAATTAATTGGTTCATTTTGAACACATGTTCAAATTTGTTCAATTTGCTTCAAGTTTGCTTTGAACATTCATCTTTAACAATAGTTTGTTCTTAAATTTACATTTTATATTTAATTGTTACGCTTGATATTAGCTGTGATTTTAATTTGACACATATTAGCGTGAAGGGTTTTGAAAATTGGAACATTATTTTTTTAGTTTACGAAGTTTACGAAATGGGTTTTCAAGATTGATTTTGGAAAAATGGCTACTTGCGAACACGAACCTCGAGGTTTGGGCGATGATACGCACGACACATTTGATTGCGATTGACACTGCACTTGGTGGTTGAGATTGCATGATTGTGGTTTGCAACTCTTTAGCGTTCTGACTCTGTTTGTCTGCCAATGTTCGGTTTGGGCGTGGGGGTAAAAGTTCGACGACGCATGGTTGTGGTAACGATACCGTTTTGTTGTGGTAGTTTGGTGGTTGTTGGTTGGTCGTCGATGCGTCGTGATTTCCCGGACGGCTGGATTGGAGCGTCCTCGTCGCCAGGCAGGTAGATGCAGCAGTAGACGTCAGCGCTTTGCGGTGCGTTTGAGTGTGTCGAATGGCTGGTGTACGTGGTCATCCCTCGGGTTGTGCGCTGCGTAGTCGGCTGGCTAAAACATGGAAACATTTCCGGCAGTTAATTGTTCTTTCAAAAACCTCCACCTCTTTTTTTTGTTTTGTTTTGCTATACATATCTATTTTGGCATTTTTATTTGTATTTAATTTATTTTATCGTTTTACTGGGAATCTCTTATCTAATACCCACGGATGCTCGTCGGGTCTTCCTATACTTCTTAGTCTATACCTATGCTGTTGTGGTTGCTGTTGGGTTGGGGGTTGATTTGTGAAAACATCATCATCATCATCATCGAGTGTGACATCTTGTCGATTTGGGTTTCTGGTAGGGGTTTGGGGGAAAGTGTATACATAATTATCTTCCTCATTTTCTAAATCTGGAACATTAACTTCATTATTGCTATTTTCTTGTTCGTTGCTATTTTGCGTTTCGGGGAGAATATATACTTTCTTGCTATGTTTTAGACGATTTGCATGTACAACTTGTTGTTTTGGGCCGTAAATTTGTTTAATTTTGAAAGTGACTGGGCTGATTTTGCCTATGATTCGGTAAGGTCCTAACCACTTGGCTTTGAGCTTTTTGGAAAGTCCTGGTTTTCCTCCTGGATTGTCGATATATACTTGATCACCAATTTGGAAAGTGACTGGTTTTGTGTTTTGGTCGAAGCTTTTTTTGCGTTTTTGGAAAGATTTGGCTAAGCTTTCTCTGACTTTTTCATGAGTTTGACGCAATCTTTCTATTGCTTCTCTGCTGTAGTTTGATTCGAAATCATGATATACTCGGCTTGGTTTTGCATAATTGTCGTATGGGAGTCGGATGTCTCTAGCGTATAATGCGTGGTAGGGGGAATCTCCTATGCTATCGTGTTGTGCAGCAACATATGCAACACGTACAAAAGGTAGCCATTCGGGCCAATCTTTGTGGTCTTTGGAAACATAATGGGAAAGAATTTCTTTTAGTGATCTATGCATTCGTTCTATTGAGCCGTTCGCTTGTGGGTAATATGGGGTGCAAAAAATGTGATCGATTTGTAAAATTTTACATACTTCTCTCATCATTTCCGAAATAAAATTCGAGCCTCTGTCTGTCAGTAATTGCTTTGGTGTTCCGTAGCGGCAAATTATCTCCGTTACAAATGCCTTTGCTACTGTCGCTGCTGATTGATCTTTAAGGGGAATTAGTTCGATAAATTTAGTGAAGGAATCTTGGAAACTTAGAATAAATCTGAATCCATGTTCGTGGCTTATCGGCAATGGTCCGACAATATCAAGGGCGCAGCGTGCAAATGCTTCTTGTAAATCGGGGGGTGATTGTAAAGGTGCTTTTTTTCTGTGGGGGGATGTTTTATGAATTTGGCATGAAACACATTGTTCGCAAAATTTCTGTATTGTGTTATACATTCCTGGCCAGAAAAATGAGCTTTTAATTAGTGCTAATGTTTTTTGAAAGCCTACGTGTCCTGCCATTGGTAGGGAGTGATACGTATGCATTATGTAATCTATCATTGTACTAGGTGCTACTAGTTGATCATATTTTTGCATAGTTGAACTTTTTTTGTATAAAATTCCTTCGTTATCTAATGAAAATAATTCGTCTGGAATTGGGCTCTTTTCGAGTCTCTGAATTGTTTCAAGTATGGATGGGTCACGTCGTTGTTCTGATTTTATCCTTTGACGATCCCAAATGGGTTCATATTTAATTTTTGCTACTGTAGGGGGAATTCGTGACATTGCGTCTGCATTCGCGTGTACTCGTCCTGGTCGATGGATTATTTCAAATTGATATGCGGAAAGTGTCATTGCCCACCTTGCTAATTTAGAGGTTGGATCTTTGACATTTGATAGCCATACTAACGCGCTATGATCGACGATTGCAAAGAATTTCTTACACATGAGATATGGCCTGTAAATTTTAATAGACCAAATTAAAGCTAAACATTCGCGTTCTGTAGTATTGAGATTCTTCTCGCTAGTTGTGAGTTGTCGGCTTGAAAAAGAAATCGGCTTGTTGATACCGTATTCTTTGTGAGAGAACAGCGCCAATTGCGTGATTCGATGCGTCTGTCTCAACATAAAATGGTTCGCTGAAATTTGGGTAGTTGAGTAACGTTTCGTTAGTTAATGCTGACCGAAGTTTGATAAAATTTTGCTGACATTCGTCCGTCCAGACAAATGGGATATTTTTCCTTGTGAGTTTAGTTAGTGGAACTGTCAAATGTGAGCATTTTGGAATGAATTTAGAGTAGAATTGAATGAGACCTACGAATTGTTTTATTTCTTTGACATTTTTGGGTGGGGGATATTCGCTGATAGCTTTGACTAAATTGGGGTCGGCTTTGACTCCGTCTTGGCAAATTATGTGTCCAAGGTATTTCGTTTCTGTGACTAAAAATTTACACTTTGAAGGTTTTAATTTAAGATTGGCATCCCTAATCCTATCAAAAATTTCGGCTAAGGTTTTGAAGTGGGTTTTCGCTGAGCCTCCGGAATAACATATTATGTCATCCAGGTACACTAAACATTTGTTTCCTGTTAGTCCTGCTAGTACTGAGTTCATTAATCTTTGCCATGTTGAACCGCTGTTTGATAATCCGAAGGGCATCCTAGTGAATTCATAGTGGCCGTTTGGTGTGGAAAATGCTGACTTACATCGGTCACGTTCGTCGAGTTCGACTTGATAAAAGCCTGAAGCGAAATCGAGAGTCGAGAATAAACTATTCTCACCAAGTTGATCTAGTGTGTCGTTTAGGTGGGGGATGGGGTAGAAATCACGTTTTGTTACAGAATTAAGGCGTCGGAAATCTACACACATACGCATGCCTGCTGCTCCGTCAACGTTACCTTTTTTCTTGACTAACACCACTCTGGCTGACCAGGGCGATGTGGAGGGGACAATTATCTTATCTTCTAATAGTTCGTTTATTATTTCGTCTAGTATAGGCTTTTGATGATGGGGTACGCGATAAGGGTTGTTGGCTATTGGAGATGCTGTTCCTGTGTCGATAACATGTTTTACTTTACTGGTGCATCCTAATTTAGTGCCAGGTAGCATAAAAATATCTGCATACGATTCTAATAGTGCCAAGGTTTGCATTCTGATTTGCTCATTAAGATGTGATAAATCGAAATAATTTTCTAAGTTTATTGGTTCAGCTGTTGCTTTATCTCTAAGGGTGTAACCTATACCTGCTATGAGAGGTGGTTGTACTTCCGATTTGGGAATTTGTACTTCCGCTGGTTCTGCTCTTCCTAGTTTTGTGTTTTTCGGTATTCCTATTTCTTGATCCGTTATATTCATTACTTTTAATTGTACTCTTCTATTTCCATTTGAGCTTACTATGACTCTTGCTATCGCTATTCCGTGGATAAGTAATGGTTCTGGTTCTATTATTTGGTCACCGATAGTTCTAAATTCTTGAATACCTTCGCATAAAAATTCGCATCTAGGGGGTATGATTAACGAATAGGTGTTTCGGACGAAACATTGGCTAATTGCTATGGTATCTTGTTCGTGGTTATCTATAATAGTAAATGGATTAGAATTAACAACCGTGTTTGTCACTGGAGTTTTTTCATTCTCTTTAAGTGGAATAGCTTCACTAGTATAAAATGGATTGGTTGTGGATTGATTAGCTTTGCTAATATTAAATGGATTGGTTGTGGATTGATTAGCTTTGCTAATATTAAATGGATTGGTTGTGGATTGATTAGCTTTGCTAATATTAAATGGATTGGTTGTGGATTGATTAGCTTTGCTAATATTAAATGGATTGGTTGTGGATTGATTAGCTTTGCTAATATTAAATGGATTGGTTATAGGTGGACTATTTTCCTTGTCTTCGATTACATCGCTTATTATACGTTTAAATGTAACTTTTTTCTTAGCTTTCTTGGTCGGCGATTCTGGTTTATCGTGTATATTATTTTCCTTATTAACTATGGTATAGAATGGATTATTATAATAGATTGATTCATGTGCCAGTTGCTCATTACTGGATTTGTTAGGAGAGTCGCTTTTGTTTACGACAATATCAACGCTGTGGACAATATTCCTTTGTGCGTTGCAAAATAGTAGAGGGAGCCTAGAATAACCTATTATCATCTCATTAGTGTTGAGATTTACTATCGCCTTATATTTATCTAAAAAGTCAACTCCAAGAATTCCATCTGTAGAGAGTGGTAGGTCGTCTGTGCATACGAAGCATTGCAGATCGAATTTCTCTCTGGACTCAAATGGGTTGGTGAATTGCACGTGTGCGAGACCGTGTAGAGGAATCTGGCCACCGTTTAATCCAGACACGTAACCTGCTTCTTGTGGGTTGATTTGAATGACATCTCTTTTTTGTATGACATAAGGTTTGACAAGAGAAACCATTGCTCCTAAATCAAGTAAAAAACTGAACTCTATCTTATGAACTAATAGCTTGATTGCTCGTAATTGACCTACGTGCTGTTTTGTGTTACTTAAATTTGGGAAATTTTTATTTTGATTTGAAAAAATGGTTGGGGCTGGGGATTGTGGGCCGTCGTGGGTTTGGGCTGGGCCACGAGGCTGATCTAGTTTGGGGAACTCCAACAAGATTCAAACGTGTGCCCGCGTTTGTTGCAGTTTGTGCACACAGGGCGATATGGTCGCTTGCACTGCTCGCTTGCGTGTCCTGAGCCACCACAATTAGAGCAAGTTAGATTTTGGTTATCTGCTGGCTTTGCCTGTCCGAATGGTTGTTTCACTACATGTTGTTGTTGTTGTTGTTGTTGTTGTTGCTGTGGCGCATTGTATTGTTGTGGTTGTGGGAGTAGTGGTTGTGTTGGAAGATATTGTTGTGGTTGTGGTTGTGGTTGTGGGGGAAACTGATATTGTTGGTATTGTGGTTGCATTTGGTAGGAATTGAATCGTGGTTGTTGTTGGGGATATTGATATTGTTGTGGTTGGGTGCGTGGTGGTGGTTGTTGAAAACGAGGACGAAAATGGTAGCCTGTGAATCTGCGAGTGGGCTGTTGTACGTAACGAGGGGTATATTGTTTCCGGTACGATTGTTGTAAGCTTCTGAAATTTGGGTTGGTTGGTCGAATCTGGTCGTAATATGAGTTATTCGAAATTTGATTTTGGTTGTTATATTCGTTTAGGAAAATTGATCTGTTTGTGCTTGATAGCACATCATTTTTTTCTTCGGCTTCTGCGATACGCACAGCCTCCTCGAAAGTTGATGGGTTTTTAGATAATACATAGCGCTTGAAATTGCCCTTTAGGCCGTGGAGAAATTGGGACCTGAGCGCTTCGTCAAATATTTTTCGTCGTACGATATTCTCCTCAACATTATCGCTTAATTGAAGCATCCCTTGACCATCGATACGCAGCCTGGCTGAATATGCTACAACTGATTCGCCTGATTTTTGTACGCAGTTTCTGAAAATATGCTCCTCGAACTCGGGAAATTGCCGTTTTTTAAATTTTTCGCCTAAAATTTTGCAGAAATCTGCCCATGGTAGTGTGGATTCATCGTCACAAGTCGCGGAAACGTATGCTCGCGCCTGACCTTTTAATTTAAGTAGGGCGACTCCTAATTTTTGGCGGTCCGACCATGCACCTACATTCGCAGCAACGTTCACGCTTCGAATAAATGTGTCCACTGGAGTCGAACCAGGGTCACCAGAAAATGTCTCCACGAGTGAAACTATGCCCATCATAACGGCTGGAAGCTCGGTTGTTGGTTTATTTTCGGGGGCTTCTGACTCTGAGTCACTCATATTTATTTTTTTTATTTTAGGGGAAAGTCAAAAATCGGGCTTTACTTAAATTTTATTTAACGAATTTTAATTTTAATTGTTTTAGAGTTGAAAAAGAAATATTTTAGATGGACTTACCAAGCATGGTGTTACGTGTTTCTCTGCGCGCCTTCCGCTGGACAACCATGGGGTAGCGAGAGATGCCGTGGAGAGTAGTGGGTGGTGAATTGGATGGAGTGTAGAGTAGCGTAGAGTAGCTTGAAGTTCTCGAATTTTTGATAATTTGAATTGTAGGGCTTCTTGATATTTCGTGCGATAGATTTTCTTGATAATTTTGGATTGTAGATTTTCTTGATATTTGTGGATGTAGATTTTCTTGATTGTTGCGAATGGTAGAGTTTATTGATGGTTTGAGCACTTGTAGACACTGATTTTAGAGGGTAGTTAACCGCTGCCACCAAATGTAACAATTGGGGTATATTGATTTCGGTAAATTTCGGTATTTCAGATTTTAGAGGGTAGTTAACACCGCTAATGTAACTTTTGGGGTTCGTACACCGCTGCCACCAAATGTAACAATTGGAGTTCCTGATGGAGGAACACCGTCGTTACCGAGTATAACAGGGAAGGGGTGGATTAGGCTTCCCGGTTACTAGTTTAGATTGCTAATGATAATTGTAGTTAATTGGTAGATTGAATTAAGGTTTATTAGAATTGGTACACAAATGATAAGTAGTTGGTTATAGGTTGATACACTTTACTATTCAATGCTATTGGAATACGTCTGTCTACGACTAAGGCTGGATTGGTACTCCCCTGGTGGTTGCTATAGCGATGCCTTTCTGCTGGCGTTCTCACAGGTGTAAAGTCTAAGATCAAGAATGTGGGAACAGCATTGTCAGCAGTTGCATACTTCTGTCCGTATACTGTTATCAGCAGAATGAAATGATACTTGCTGCTAGTATAGAGTATATTATAGAATATTGTAGAGTAGAGAAATATCTACATGTAACTTTGTTACACAGCCAACTTGCTGGCTTGCAACTGGTCGAAGCTATTCTATGCATCTGACGTTGATGAAAAGTGTGACGTCTTTTACGAGTTTGTGAGTGCGACAATCAAGAACCTGGTGCCGAACATCAAGATCAATCCGGTGAAATTCCCTGCTTGGTACGATAATGAAATCATCGCATCGCTCAAAGACAAGACCCGTGCTCATCGTAGGTGGAAGGCATCGGGCGATGGAGAGGCTCGGGTCGAGTTCCAGGTGAAACGCTCTACTTTCAAGAAACTGAGGGATGCGGGATACGCGAGATATCTCTCCAAAGTGGACGCCAACTTAACCAAAGACCCTGGTCACCTATGGGGTTTCATAAGAAGAAAGACAAGGACTATGCGAATACCAATGGAAGTCGAACTCAGCGGCGTAAAGGCGAGTGACGCAAATGGCTGCTCCCAGCTTTTCTCGGAGTTTTTCCAATCTAAGCTGCTACCATTGTCGGGGCCCAGCGAGCCACTCCCGGACATTCCGTCCTTTACGGACGAATGTCTTCACTCATTTCATATCTCTGTTGTGCAAGTGGAGAAGCGACTGCAAACGCTCAGCATCAACAAATCAGCCGGCCCAGACGAATTACCTGCCGCTGTGTTAAAACACTGCCGAGCTGCTCTATCTCTTCCGTTAACGGACATCTACAACACTGCTCTGGAAACTGGACGGTTCCCCACCCGGTGGAAATCTGTGAGCATAGTCCCAGTGCTGAAAAAAGGGGGCCGACACATTGTGAATAACTATCGCCCGATCTCGCTGCTTTCAGTAGCATCCAAAGTGTTCGAGGGCCTGCTGCACGAAAGAATTTATGAACACTTCAGGGCTAGTCTTGCATTAGAGCAACATGGTTTTGTAAAGCGGCGCTCCACCGTTACCAATTTGGCTGAGTTTACACATTTTATTGCCACATGTCTAAATAATAAGGTGCAAGTAGACGCTATATACACGGACTTTTCATGTGCATTTGACAGTGTGGACCATCGCTTACTATTGCATAAACTTAAGGCCTATGGCATCTGTGGGAAGTTGCACAGTCTGCTGGACAGCTACCTGTCTGGTCGTGTGCAGACAGTCATGGTCAACTCCGGTGTCTCATCTCCAGTGCACGTGACTTCTGGCGTACCACAGGGGTCCATACTGGGCCCACTGTTATTCGTGATTTTTGTCAACGATCTGCCCGCCTGTTTTAGGTACTCTAGGGCTTTAATGTACGCAGACGATCTCAAACTGTACACCCCAGTGGGTAGCGTCGACGATTGTGAGCTATTGCAGCTGGATATTAATAGCCTCTCGGAATGGTGCTCCACATGGAGATTGAGTTTAAACGTGGCAAAGTGCAATGTGTTAACCTTCACAAACAAAAAGCAATCTATTCACCACCACTATAATTTAAAAGACTTAAGTCTTACGCGTGTTACACACGTCAGGGACTTGGGCGTCATTATGGACAGCTCTCTGTCCTTCAACAGGCATATTAGCAGCATTGTACCTAAAGCACTGCGAATGCTGGGGTTGGTGAAGAGAAACTGTATGAGGAAATTCAGCAGACGAACCGTTCGGACCCTATATGTAGCCCTGGTCAGGCCTCAAATAGACTACGCCACTGTGATATGGAACCCGAATGGGTCCAGTAAAACCAACGCAGCGTGTCTAGAGAAGGTCCAAAAACGATACATTAAATACCTGTGTTGCATGGACGCTATTCCTTATCACAGAACTGACTATGTAGATTCATGTATAAATCTTGGAGTCACTACACTCGAAGCAAGGCGTGACATTACAGACTTGGTCTTCCTACACGGAATCATACATTGTCAACTAGATTTTAACCTATTAAAAGAAGTGGCATTTCGGGTGCCGGGAAAGAAAACCCGAAATCATGACATATTCAAGGCTCCGAAGGCTAGGATAAATATTTTTAAGTGGTCATTGATCCCGAGGATTCTAAATCTTTTTAACATGTACAGCGACAAAATCCAGTATCTGGATATCAATTTTATGTCTCTTTTAAATTTCAAAAAAGCTATATCGAGCTGCTATTGAATGTTTTTTTTTTGTACACTCTGACTTTGTTATGTATGTTTCTCTTTTGTTGTTTTGTTTTTATGTGTTTTATTATATGGCACAACTGGGTACCCACCTGTACGTCATAAAGATTAAATAAATAAATAAATAACCATAACCCAAAAGGTCTTCTGCATTCATATGTGAAGTGGTATTCCTATATTCTCGCTACAGTTGGGGGCTCGTCCGGGATAGTTAAAAAAAAGGAACCACAGCAAATATAGGAATAATAACCAGAAGCTTAGGGGGGATGTTCTGAGCTCGGTGGTTAGAATGTTGACCGCTCTCAGTGCAGACCAAAACGAATAGGGGTAGGCAGGAGCTTAGGGGGAATGTTCTGAGCTCGGTGGTTAG
Source organism: Nemurella pictetii (assembly GCA_921293315.2). Lineage (NCBI taxonomy): Eukaryota > Metazoa > Arthropoda > Insecta > Plecoptera > Nemouridae > Nemurella > Nemurella pictetii. Next base: position 4,280,491 of record OV121118.1, on the reverse strand, counting down.
AATGTTGACCGCTCTCAGTGCAGACCAAAACACACAAGGGTAAGCAGGAGCTTAAGGGGAATGTCTGAGCTCGGTGGTTAGAATGTTGACCGCTCTCAGGCAGACCAAAACGAATTTATAAGTAAAATCAAATAGAAGGAAATCAGAAGCTTAGGGGGAATGTTCTGAGCTCGGTGGTTAGAATGTTGACCGCTCTCAGTGCAGACCAAAACACACAAGGGTAAGCAGGAGCTTAGGGGGAATGTCTGAGCTCGGTGGTTAGAATGTTGACCGCTCTCAGGCAGACCAAAACGAATTTATAAGTAAAATCAAATAGAAGGAAATCAGAAGCTTAGGGGGAATGTTCTGAGCTCGGTGGTTAGAATGTTGACCGCTCTCAGTACAGACCAAAACACATAAGGGTAGGCAGGAGCTTAAGGGGAATGTCTGAGCTCGGTGGTTAGAATGTTGACCGCTCTCAGTCAGACCAAAACACATAAGGGTAGGTAGGAGCTTAAGGGGAATATCTGAGCTCGGTGGTTAGAATGTTGACCGCTCTCAGGCAGACCAAAACGAATTAAGATTTATAACCCAGGGAAACTATAGGTAGTAAAGTAAGAAGCGACAATTTTATAGGGACAGATGAAGCGAATAAACAAAGAAAAGAAACAGACAAGAAAAGCAAAAATGGAGTATACGGAAGTACCGACAGCATTGCTAAAGGAGATATTGAATTTGGATACACAAGACGAGATACTAGATCAAGGGGTTAAGAACACTGGCACTACCATCTACCACACCGTCACAAGCAACATCAGAGAATAGCAGAGCAAGAGAAGCATTGGGCATCATTACGAATTTCGTTACCAACCTATAAAGGACACCAAGATGAAAAAACTCCAGGGGATTTTTTGGACCAGATAGAACGGTTTGCCAAATCACAAACAATGCCGTTGACTGAATTGTTGGAAAGAGCCTACCGTCCACCACCACCAGCAACATTATGTATTGAACCCCATCGCAAGGAATAATATCGGAAGTAACCGCACCAGGGTATACGACACCAAACTTGTAACCAAAGCTTGTACACTAATATGATGCCCATACCAAATGGAGCTCATCGCAGGGAAATAACAGAATTCACGCCGGAGTATAGCAACTCAAATACTCGATTGTAATATTCTAAAAATTTGGGAACAAAGGAATACAACGAGTCGAAAATTGTCAGGGCCAGACATGAAATATATGTGGGAAAAAGCCAACATATAGGAGTGAATATTTCACAAAAGTATTTCATCATGAAATACGAATTGGTCAAGCTAGCTGAAGTTGCAGTCAGAACAGAAACGTATATCTGGAGATCTGACGAAAGTACGGCGAGAAGAAAGAATATGAAGTGAACCAAGAGATTGATTTGTAATATTCTGAAAAACGCAAGGAGTTTTACAATATATTATCATTCAAAGTTTAACAAATAGTGTAACAAGTGACAATTCAGTGATAATTGGCAATATAACCCCAGTGACAGATTTTATTCAAAGTTTTAACAAATAATGTAATAAGTGACGATTCTGTGGTGATAAACAATATAATCCCAGTGACATATTATATTCACAGTTTTAACAAAAAATGTCACATTCAAAGTGGCAATCCTGTAGTGATAAACACTAATAATCAGTGAGTCATCTCATGTTTAAGTGCCTCCAGACATTATAATCCTTTTATCCCGAATTTTCTCCATGGGCGAGTCGATCAAAATGGACTTGCCACAGGATCGACTACATGGATGCCATGGACCGGATCAAGATGGGAAACAACCCAGCGAGCCAGACGACGGGAGAACAACATCAAGATCAAGAAAGAAACATAAAGTCATTGTTGTTACAAAGTTTTATGTGTTTTAAAAAGGGAAATTGAATTGTAAAAATAATATTGTATATATTTTTGTAAAAAAAGGGGGAGGTACTGCAAGGCACAGGACGAGATAGTCAGATGTTACCATGGCAACCGTTGGCTGCCATCACCAACAACTGAATCTAGTCTCATCCTATGTCTTGCAGCCACATGGCAGTGGCACCATGTGGCTTTGACCGACTATATAAGTCGAGCATTTCGGCAGGAAGAACATTGCATAGAGAGCAATCACAAGGTTAGGACCCTGGGAGGGGAATTGCTTGGAGAGCAATCACAGGGTTAGGAACTTGGGAGGGAGATAAGGAATAGGGAATAGGGCTAGGAAGGAACCTATGGATATTGGCGGAGACGAATGAGTCTGGAACCGCGTACTATGTAAAGAATAGGATTGAATAAACTAACTTGTATATTATAACCATAACCCAAAAGGTCTTCTGCATTCATATGTGAAGTGGTATTCCTATATTCTCGCTACAACCTGATCGCGGTGTTTTTCGATCTCGAGAAGGCGTACGACACGACGTGGAAGTACGGCATTTTACAGACCATCCACAAGTGGGGTATTCGTGGCCACTTGCCCCACTTTGTGCAGAACTTCATGGCTGATAGGTCTTTCCACGTTCGTGTCGGAAACACTCTCTCGTCGGCTTTCGATCAAGAGAACGGAGTGCCGCAGGGCTGTGTCCTCAGTGTTACCCTGTTTGCGATCGCCATCAACTCCATCACGACATGCATTCGAACTCCGGTTCGTGCATCGCTCTACGTTGATGATTTGGCGATCTTCCACCAAACAGGGAACCTGAACTCGGCTCAGCGGCAGCTCCAGCTAACGATCAACCGATTGGAGAGTTGGGCGGATCGACATGGCTTCAGATTCTCCTCGTCGAAAACAACATGCATGCATTTCAGTCGCCATCGTCTATTTCATCCTCATCCTGTCTTGACGTTGTCAAACCAGGTGTTGCCTTTCTCAGAGTCAACCCGCTTCCTCGGAATGGTATTTGACGAGAAGCTCACCTGGTTACCACATCTCCGTCAACTAAAAGACAAGTGCTTGAAGGCAATGAACATCCTGAAGATCTTGAGCGGTACCTCCTGGGGAGCTGACAGAACGTCCATGCTCCGCCTCTACCGCTCTCTCATAAGATCCAAATTAGACTTTGGCTGCACTGTTTATGCATCGGCGAGGAAATCTTATATCGGCATCCTGGATCCAGTGCACAACGCTGGTATCAGGTTGTGTACTGGCGCGTTTCGCACAAGTCCCATCGTCAGCCTGCATTGTGAGGCCGGGTGCAAGGGTAGGCTTGGGCACCCTCTGGCGACAACTCTGACCATCCCTGACCCATCGCCTTAAGCGATGGGTGGTCCAGGGACGAGAGTCGCCAGAACACCCCCATGCCTCCTCTTGCAGCCCACATGGCCATGTTACGTCACCATGGCCATGGTCACGTGGGCACTCCCGAACCGTATAAAAGACCGAGCGCTCGAGGGCCAAAGTGTCAGTAGGTTCCCTTAGGCTACAGTGGGTGGACGAGTGAGTCCTGTAACCCTAGAGTGTACTAAACAGGGAATAAACCGACCGAAGTTGTATCTACTGAATTCGCTTGCATTTACTGAAGAAGAAACCCATCCCCGTTAGGCTTCCCCTCGCTACAGTTGGGGGCTCGTCCGGGATATTAAAGAAAACGAACGAAGCGGTGGAGGAAGGCAGGGTAGTGGAGGACTCACGGCTGATACCCGAATACGGGGACTTCTCGTGAGCGATCCAGGGTAGGGGAGGACTCACGGCTGATACCCGAATACGGGGACTTCTCGTGAGCGATCCAGGGTAGGGGAGGACTCACGGCTGATACCCGAATACGGGGACTTCTCGTGAGCGATCCAGAGTAGGGGAGGACTCACGGCTGATACCCGAATACGGGGACTTCTCGTGGGCGATCCAGAGTAGGGGAGGACTCACGGCTGATACCCGAATACGGGGACTTCTCGTGGGCGATCCAGAGTAGGGGAGGACTCACGGCTGATACCCGAATACGGGGACTTCTCGTGGGCGATCCAGAGTAGGGGAGGACTCACGGCTGATACCCGAATACGGGGACTTCTCGTGAGCGATCCAGAGTAGGGGAGGACTCACGGCTGATACCCGAATACGGGGACTTCTCGTGGGCGATCCAGAGTAGGGGAGGACTCACGGCTGATACCCGAATACGGGGACTTCTCGTGGGCGATCCAGAGTAGGGGAGGACTCACGGCTGATACCCGAATACGGGGACTTCTCGTGAGCGATCCAGAGTAGGGGAGGACTCTGCACGGCTGATACCCGAATACGGGGACTTCTCGTGGGCGATCCAGAGTAGGGGAGGACTCACGGCTGATACCCGAATACGGGGACTTCTCGTGAGCGATCCAGAGTAGGGGAGGACTCTGCACGGCTGATACCCGAATACGGGGACTTCTCGTGAGCGATCCAGAGTAGGGGAGGGAACACGCTAGGCTCATGGTCAGGACGGGAAGGGGAAAGAGGCAGTGCGACCCCGAAGAACCGAACACGCACCAAGCAGCAATGAACACCGAAATCCCAACCGCGTTGCTAAAGCAGCTGCTCGGCATCGGCGTCGGCGAAGATCTACCCGACGCGGACACGGTGGTCGCAGCTCTGCGGGCCAAGACGGCGCCTCCACCGGCCCAGGACGCGGGCCCCGCGCCGACCAGGGAGCGCGAAGCATGGGCGTCGCTGCGGATCGCACTACCGACCTACCAGGGACACTGCGACGAGAAGACGCCGAGCGAGTTCCTGGACCAGATCGAGCGATTCGCGAAGTCACAGAGCATGACAGGCACCGACTTGCTCACCAGGGCCGTCCCGGTAGCCCTCACGGGTGCCGCCTTACGGTGGTGGGGTTTCATTGGAGGCTTCACGACTTGGAGTGAGTTCAAAGAGGCGCTGCAGCACGAATTCGGTGCTGTGAACTACCGCGAGCTACTTCAACGAGAGCTCGACGCGCGGACGCAGCACCCAGCAGAGCCACTGTCGGCGTTCATACAAGTGATCGCGGGCTATTACGCGAAACTCGGCGAGGAGGCCACCGAAGCAGTGAAAATACAGCGGGTGATGCGGCAAATGCACCCAGAGTTTCGTCGGAAATTAGAGGGAAAAAACTTTGCGACGCTCCGCGAGATGTCAAAGGCAAGCCCCGACATTCAGCGCAGCATCCTGATGGACCGCGAGTACCGACCCCCACCCCCAGCGGAGTGGTCGATCGAACCGTCCCTAGCATGGGAGGTCACCCCGAGAGCCACCGGACCGGTCGAAATAGTAGCTGCCATCGGTCACTGCTCGGCAGCCGACATGCAGCCACCGAGCTGGCGGCAGCTCGACCCGGCGGCGCTGGACCCCTACATGCACGCACATGTCCCAGCATGGGCGCCCTACCAACACCAGGCACAGGGCTTCCCCAGACTACCAGCCGCCAGAGACCCACCGGCACAGAAGCAAAAGGATAGGTTGGCATGTTGGCTATGCGAAGACCGGAATCACTTCGCGAGAAACTGCCCGACAAAGACGCAGAAACGAGATGCGACGGGTGCGACAAAAAACTAGCGACGCGCCCTAGTGACTTTGCCGCGGAGATGGGTGAGCTACGCAGCGAAATAGGGCGTTTGAGCGGCTTGGTGGACAAATGGACAAGGGTAACAGGAAACCAGCAGCCACCATGTATCACCAGTGTAAACAACGAAGAAACAATCGAGGAAACGAGCACGGTAGAACCCGAGAACTCCCGCAGTGTACAAAACGGGGGTGGAGGAAACGGACACGAACCATTGATTAGGGTAGAGATTGCTGGAGAGTCGCACCTAGCAATGCTGGACAGTGGGTCATCAATTAGCCTGCTAGGCGATCACTTTGTACAGCTCATCAAGAAACGGAAGTGGACGGCCCAGAAATGCTCGCAGCAAATCAGGCTGGCCACAGGAGTCGCCATGTGCGAAGGAAAACTCTCGCTAAAAGTGAAATGGGTAGGGGGATCGAGAAAACAACTATTCACGATATTACCCGGATTGTGTAAAACAGTAGTACTGGGACGCGACTTCATCGGGAATTCAAACATCTCCATCCACATTCAAGAAAGGGGATGGACCGTAGGCGCCAGTCCGCAAGAGGTGATTCCCTTTGAGAGCAGCAAAAATAAACAAACCCCCGCTACCTGCCAAGCCGTATTCGAGGAAGGGGCACAAATAATGGGCCAAACACTGACCGGGTGCCCCGACAACATCCGAGACAAACTAGGGCAAGTGTTGGCTAACTATAAATCAACCTTCACAAAGAAGCCGGGGTTGTGCACCCTAATAGAACACGAGATTGACACCGAAGGCGAGACACCCAGCCGCTGTGCGCAGAGGCCCATAAACGACAAAAAAAGGAAAGTGCTCGACGAGTGCCTGGACAAACTGCTCGCCGATGACATCATTGAACCCTGCACCAGTCGCAGCGGATGGGGAAGTGCGACGGTGATCGTGGAGAAGAAAGACGGCGGGAAAAGGTTAACCATAGACTACAGTCTTGTAAACAAAAAAACAAAAGTGCAGCCATACGCAATGCCTAGGATAGACTGGACGCTAGCACAGCTCGGGAAGGCTACAGTGTACACAGTCCTAGATCTAAGCCAGGGATACCACCAAATTAGCGTAAAGAAAGCCGACCGACACCGAACCGCATTTATGACCCACCGAGGAACCTTTCGATACAAACGAATGCCGATGGGACTGAAGGGAAGCGGGTTCACCTTTCAAAGAACAATAAACCAAGTGTTAGGTGACGGAGCGGCGTACAATTACGCAATGGCGTTCCTAGATGACATTATCATTTACTCCAATTCGTATGAAGACCACATCGGGCATTTAGAAGACGTGCTAAGACGGTTACTGAGTGCGGGCCTTACTGTTAACCCGAGTAAGGCGCAAATATGTACAAAAAAACTCAACTTCCTCGGACATGTCATAACACCCGGCAAAGTGGCCCCCGACTCGAACCTCGTGCGAGCAATCAACGAGTATAGAGTGCCATCGAACACCAAGCAGGTGCAGAGATGGATGGGACTGGCCGGGTTTTATCGGAATTATGTGCCCGGTTTTTCTAAAATATCGTTACCGATAACGACACTGCTGCGAAAAAATACCAAATGGGTGTGGGGAGAACCGCAGCAAAGTGCGTTCGACGAATTAAAAAGACTTATAACGGCCGACACGTGCCTGGCGCTCCCAGATATGAGCAAAGAGTTCATTGTTCAAACCGACGCGTCGCATGAAGGGCTAGGGAGTTGCCTCCTGCAAGAAGGAGAAATGGGCCTGAGATCAGTGGCGTTCGCGAGCAGAGGGCTAGTGAAGGCAGAGACAAACTATACAATTTCGGAACTCGAAGCACTAGCAGTGGTATGGAGCGTTAACCACTACCTCCCCTACCTAGAGATGAACCACTTCTCCATCGAAACCGACCACAACATTTTAAAAACAATGTTACTATCGGACTGGCCAAAGGGAAGAATTCGGAGGTGGGCAATGCGTCTAATGGGCCTCGATTGCGAAATAAAATATCGCAAGGGAGCGTCGAATGTGACAGCAGACGCCCTTAGCCGAGCACCACTAGTTTTCCAACCCAGCCTGGCACGACCGAGGAAAATCGACGACGTGTTCCCCGTAGAAGACGTAGGAGAAGAAATAAACAAGCGAGGCTCGTTTGGCTTATTAACATTTGAGGGCGACAGAGGCAACGATCAAACGCAGAGCTCAGAAATCGTGGCGCTAACAACTGTAGTCAGCAGCAGGGACTTGAGTGACCGATCACTTTGGATCGAACACCAGAACAACGACAAGGAACTCAAACAACTACATGCAGATATCAAAGCCGAGAAAAATAAGGACCCATCCTATATCATCGCCGACGACGGGTTGATGTCACGCCACCTCCCGGGCAGCACAACAGCATCGCAGCTAAGGACGCTCGTGCCTGTCGACCTCCGCGGAGAAGTACTTCGAGAACTACACGATAGTGCGCTAGCAGGACACATGGGGTTTTATAAGACACTGCATCGGGTGCAGGAGAAGTACTCATGGAAAGGCATGCGCCAAGAAATATCAAACTACGTAAGCAAGTGCGACACATGCCAGAGGACGAAGCCGAGGAACCAGAAACCGATCGGTGGCATGGCAAGCAGGGTGGCGCAGGCAAAGGGTTGCGATATTTCGGTCGACCTGATGGGCCCATACACAAGATCCAAAAACCAGAACGTATTTCTTATGGTGATAGTAGACGATTACACCAAATTCATGGAACTCTACCCGCTTAAAAAAGCAACGGGAAGAAAAGTAACTGAGTGCCTGATCGATTACTGTGTGCGCTATGGTTTTCCTAGCCGGGTGCGGAGCGACAACGGCCCCCAGTTCGCAGGGAAATTATGGAACGACATGTGTAAACAGTTGGGTATGTCACCCAGGAAGACAGTTCCATACCGCCCCTGCGGCAACCCGTGTGAAAGGACCAACAAAAACATTAAGCAATGTGTCACAGCTCTGATCACCCAACACCGCGACTGGGACACATTCCTACAACCTATCGCGTTCGCCCTTCGCTCTGCGGTACATCAATCGACAGGGTTTAGCCCCGCGGAGCTAACATTCGGCAACCAGCTTCGACACCCGAGCGATATGGAAGAACAGGGGGAGGATAAAGACCCAAAAACATTCGCAGAAGATCTGAAGACAAAGCTAAAAGCAATGGCCCAATTAGTGAGTGAGATAAAACACACGACCCACGAGACACAGCGAGCCGCCTACGACAAACAACATCGTCAGGGCGGGTTCGACGTGGGGCAACTCGTGCTGCGAGAGAAACACACCCTGAGTAACGCTGCCCAGGGAATATGTGCCTCCCTGGCTCACAAAAGGGACGGGCCGTGGGTGGTGTCCGGTCGCATCGGGCAAAACACATACAGAGTCAAAGATCCTGTTACTAAAAGGCTGGTCTTATGCAACAGCGACCAGCTAACCCCGTACCACGACGGTGCAGCTAAACATCACAATCTGCGACCCCGGCCAATCACCGTCGTAGGGAGGGAGAAACAGACGACGCGTCAAACGGCGACTTAGGCGAGTCTCGGTGTCTCCGATTCGCGGCGAGGGGACGGAGGAGCACGCAACATCAGCACCGGAGCACGCAGCACCGCGGGCCGTGTCCCCGTGGCCAGGCTCCCCGCCGGGGACCCCGACGCAGGACGAGCGTCGGGGCGACGGCGACCGACCACCACCAACCGTCGACTTGCGAGCCGTCCGCTCATATGTATAGCGAAATTATTGTTAGATTACTCAGCCATGTATGTTATGTTAGCTTAGAACAAATTTATTATGTATATTATAAGGATATAGATAGATCAACTATGTATGCATGTAGCGGAAGGTAATTGTAGTATTATAAGTATAATAAATAGGGGAAAAAAAAAAATAAAATAAAATAAAATGTAATTTCAAATTAAGGGGAGGGGGTCCTGCAAGGGTAGGCTTGGGCACCCTCTGGCGACAACTCTGACCATCCCTGACCCATCGCCTTAAGCGATGGGTGGTCCAGGGACGAGAGTCGCCAGAACACCCCCATGCCTCCTCTTGCAGCCCACATGGCCATGTTACGTCACCATGGCCATGGTCACGTGGGCACCCCCGAACCGTATAAAAGACCGAGCGCTCGAGGGCCAAAGTGTCAGTAGGTTCCCTTAGGCTACAGTGGGTGGACGAGTGAGTCCTGTAACCCTAGAGTGTACTAAACAGGGAATAAACCGACCGAAGTTGTATCTACTGAATTCGCTTGCATTTACTGAAGAAGAAACCCATCCCCGTTAGGCTTCCCCTCGCTACACGGGGAGGCTCCGCTTAAGATCAGGCGTGACTACCTCCTTGCCAGCTACGTAGCCAAGCTGCGTGGCATGCCAAAACACCCGGCATACAGGTCTGTGTTCGCTCCGCCGAATGTTGTGCTCTACAACACCAGGCAAAAAGCAACCAGACCTGTTGGCATCAGAGCAAAAGAGCTCCTGGCCGCATTTGGAATGGACCTACCACCTGTCCTTCCTGCCGGAATCGGTCGTGTGGCTCCCTGGACAACATCCCAGCCTGTGTGCCTGATGCAACTCGCTCAGCACACCAAGGCCCAGACGAGCCCGGCCGTGTTCCGACAGCTGTTCTTCAGCATTTGCGACCAGTACCCTCAACACTGCAGGATCTACACTGACGGATCAAAGGACAATGAGTCTGTGGGGTGTGCCTTTGTCATCGACAACACAAGCGTGTGCTTTAAGCTCAGTCCTCTCTGTAGCGTCTATACAGCAGAGTTGTTTGCGATTCGCAAGGCCCTTGAACATATCAAGCGTGCCAATCGCAAACAATTTCTAGTCTGTTCCGACTCTCTGAGCTCCCTCCAAGCACTATGTCAGGCATTCCCCACGGACCATCTTGTGCAAACCATCCAGGCTAAACTTGGCGAACTGTGCTTGGTCGGCACAGAAGTGTTGCTCTGTTGGCTTCCAGGCCATGCAGGAATTGCTGGCAATGAAATGGCCGATAGAGCAGCGAAGAACGCCACAACAAAAGCCGATGTTGACTTCACAGTTGTCCCTGTGAGAGATCTTAAAGCCGCCTTCAGGGCCGAAACAAAGAAGTGCTGGCAATCATCATGGGACACTGTGCAAGTCAACAAATTGAAGCCTATCAAAGCGTCCATCAATCCCTGGCAATCTTCTGCCCGACACTCTCGACGCGAGGAGGTTGTAACAACGAGGTTGCGCATCGGTCATGCCCGCTCACTCACGTCTTTATCCTGAAGCGCGAAGAGCCACCGATGTGCACCTCCTGTGATCAACCTCTCTCGATCAAACATCTCCTTGTCGAGTGTGCCGTTCACAGGCAACTGCGTAACACCCTGCAGATTCCCGGAAGTTTGCCAGAGGCGTTGGGAGATAACGCCGTGTCGATAGATCGAGTAATTCGATTTTTAATTAAAACTGACTTTTTAAAACTTATCTAGTTTTTAGTAAGTTTTTAAAGCAGTTTATGTTCCAGGCGCAAGTATTTATAAAAACTGCGTCTGGACATGACAACTGGTTTTTTAGCATTGTTTTTATTGCTTTTAAACTTTTGACAATATTTTACTCATCTGACGCGAAACAAATATTTATTTGTTCGTGGTTGTTGGAGTAGTTTTCATTTGTCTTTATCGTTGTCATTTTTATTTATTTTAAAATTAAGACTGCCTTTTATTTACTGACCTTTTAATAGCGAAGTTTTTAAAGCAGTTTTAAATTCCTGACGCAAGTATTTGTAAAAAATGCGTCAGGAAAAGACAACTGGTTTAATAGCACTGTTTTTATTGCTTTTTAACCTCTGACAATTTATTTAATTCATCTGACTACACAAATTTTTATTTGCTCGTAGTTTAATGGAATAATTTTATTTGTCTTTGTTGTCTTATTTTTCTCATGTTTTATCCAACTGATCAATAGAGATTTCTATTTTTTAAATTGGTAAAACTGTCTATTGTATTTTTAAACATCTGACCGGCGCAAATAGCCCAGCTGCTGGCGCGCCGTTAAACCAACAAAAATCAAAAATCAAAAATAAGTAGGCAATGAAGAAATAAAAAACCAATCACATTCATTCGATTCCACTAAACTAGGAGATCCTGGGCACAATAATATCAATAGACAATACAACATTGTATGAAAACTAATACAAGCATTATAAAACTAAAACTACTAGCTGCAGTGACATTTGCAGACACTGATAAATAAAATTTATATATAAAAATATAACAAAACAAAGCTTGAAAGTCATGGAGGATATTAGATGACGTTAACGAGCAATCACATGCGACTACAGAGTTAAAAGTTGTACAAATAAAAATTAACTAACGAATGATAAACCATGCCCAATCACATGTAATAGAATGCAGATGTAGTAACCTATGAGACTCTAGGAAAATGATCCCGGAACTTTACCATGCTCTACAACTCTACACCTGAACTACCTTAAAGGCCAACGAGGCTGAGGTACGGATTGTTTGGATAGTTGGTTTCTGTCAATATTTACCTTGCATGCAACAAGATAAGCAGTTGGTTTGCTTCCTCCACTAGTTATAATGGCCATTCCTTTTAACCCCAATTGATGCTAAGCAGGTGACCGTGGTGTAGTTAGGATAATATAAATCAGTTCAATTTTGGGATGGTTAAATTAATCGATCATTGGTCAGATTGTAACAACAAAAGTAACGCCATAAGTGCTTGCTAAAATACTGAACAACAAGATTTTTAACTCAAGGGAGGTAACAAGGTACAAACAAAATGCAAAAGATCTGTTCACACGGAAACACATCCATTTTAAAATTAACTGTATAAAGCACGGAAAAAATACGGTAATATCGAGATAAATTTTAACTACTGTACTTGGACTTTGGTATTTTTAATAGCTAAGTGTTGAGCAGAGCCAGCAATGCAAGTGCAGGGAAACTACAATTTGACAATATTTTTTTTACTCAACTTAACTTAAAGTATGAACTGTATTAAAAAGTAATATGTCTTTGTCTCTCTTTTTTGGTTTTAGTAATACTTAATAGTAAGCGATTGAGATAGTCAATATGTTCTTGATACCTTAATCCTGTGGCACGAGAATTTTTATCAGCAAATATAAAATATGTTATAACTAAGTAACAATAAGGGATTGTGCTATTAATATTATTGAAAGATATTGTATTTTGGAAAGACAACAATATTTTGAAGTTGATTTTTTTCCCTGTTTCAGACAGATTGACTAACCTTTTTATAGGATTGAAAAATATTGCCTAACTGGTCTGAAGTGCCAGGAAAAAAATTCCTTACCATGTCAGTATTTATAAAATACAGTTCTTTACATAATAATGTCAAATTATATTTAAAAAATAAAAAATTTAAGTTATTGAATAGTTCAATATAGGATAAAGAAGCTAAAAGAATTTTAACTTAATAGGAAGGTTACTTTATAGAAGATGGAAAGTTAAGAACCACTTTCTGAATATAAAGTTTGACTTATTAATCGAATAATTGACTGAATTAGTAGGTTTTGAAAAATACAGTAGCACTTTTATGTAAAAGTACAAAATCAAAATTGAAAATACTGGTAAAAAACTAGAATGAATCGATATTAACTAGGAAATAGGAAATGAGTAATGCAGCTGGTTGCAGCATTCCTCAATAATACCATTGTACTTAAATATGCTATGATAAGCAATGTAGTAAATACATGTGCTTCCCACAAAATCAGAAAGTGTGTGTTGCTGATCTCGTGCACCTACAACAGAGTAAAAATATTAAGATATCTACACTAGATAAATTTTAACTATATTATGATGAATAAGAGTAAATATATAACAATATAATATGTTTGCAATTAAATAATTAATTAAGGACAGACAAATCCAGAGGATACAGGTCCCTTATTTTGGTTTATGCATTCTATATGGTGCTTCTGACGACAGTTCAAGCACAACACAAAAAGAGATTTTACAAAGTTACCGCTGCATGTGACACAAATATCTTGGCAGTACTTTTTATTTTTCAAACAATTTAATGTTAACACCTTATAGATGTAAGCACGATATTTGGATACGTTAAAGGGTGAGTTTAATGATCTACCGTCTGTGATGGCATGCATGTAATAGCACATAAAAACACCACAGCTAGCGCTATCCTCTTGCATCGGTCGCGGTGGACACGACACAGTCCAATTAGCGTCTGTTGCACCGGGAAGCCGTGAATTTACATAAGTTTTTAATTGATAAATGAATTTACTGCAACTATATGTAATACTGTTGCTTAAGGAATCGTAAAACTCAATCAACCTTAATTTAGGCTTTACTACAAAAAGAACCCAGTGAGAATTTATGCAGGATGGGAAGAAAATAAAATCTTTTTCGGCAAATACCTCATTATTCCAAGACTTTGAAAAAGGAATATTATTTGTTAGGGACACATAGAAAGTGAATGAGGCAGCTAAGAAGTCATCCTTACCATAACAAATCATATGCACAAAACCATCAACTATGGAATCAAAAAGCCAACCTTTCTGAAAAATTGGTGATACTATTTTTAATCTCATGTTTTCCACCATCTCAAGTTTGATTTCTAATGATTTTAACTCCAGGAGACTGATATTACTTACACCAGAGCCAACAAAAATTACTGGTTTATGAAGATTAGATGCATAATCTAATGCAGGAGTGAAGTTGCTAGAAATAGCACTAGAAGGCATCTCATGTTTCCAAGGTGAAAAAATAGGGGCATTGATTGGCACATTCGGAACTAATTGCATGCGACTTTCCTCAGAAACATTCGCTGTTATTGATAGTAATTTCTTCTTCCCATGTAGCACCACCCTGTCGGGTACTACTAATTCTGATTCGCTATCCGATTCTGATTTTATAAATTCCCGGTAAATTAGCTCACGTGCATCTTTATCAGAGACACTAAATAATTCCATAAATATTTTAACACTTATCTCAGGTATGATTTTGGTACCAATGTAGATAAGAATGTTTGGTCCTACTTCCTTGCCTTTGAATATTGATTTTACAACAGCATTGCCTATAATTTGATATTGTGTATCTGAGAAAGCAGAAGCATAGTTAACACGTGGCATATTTGGGTTATCCATTAGGTTTTGAACATTCATAGATTCTTGTAATTTATGATTTGATAAGCTATCATCAAAATAGTTTTTAAAGTAATGAATATTGCTTTCAATTTTTTGAATGAGCTCTTCTTGGCTAAGGTTAGAAATAGTTCTTTTGTAGGGAGACTCTATAATCCTGACAACTGATTTTGATTCTGTGGCTTTTGTTGAAATTGCCTTTCGTTTCAATGATAGTCTATGCATGTTCCTACTTTTACTAAATATGTTGGACAGTTTTTTGGTTTTGTCTATATGAGTATCATGATAAATTTCTACAGTTTTTGTACTACATAAATCTGGCTTAGGTGGCATTATGGCACTTATTTCTAATTCCTTCTTGCCGATTAAGTCAGAATCAATAAATTCTGACCCCGAACTATCACTATCTAATGAAAATGAATCTAGCATACATTTAACAGTTTTTCTTGAATCTAAATCTGACTTTTTAAGTACAGAAGTGGAACCTTTATTTTGTTTGGTTGTACGTGAAAATTTGGTCAACTGTTTCTTTAGTTTTTCATTAGAATTAATTTTTACTTTAGGGGCCATGTTAGCAAGCCTATCTAGAGATTTAAATGAAAGTATGCCCTTAAACTGATTTACAAGTTCATTGAGAGTTTTTTTCAAGTTTCGCATCAACCGGCCAGCTCTAGGATTTGCCATTAATTGGCTTAACTCATTCATGAGAATCGAGCAATCCGCAACCAATCGAGCATGGACATCGGCATCATATACGGCTGTGATGTTGGGACTACAGGTTATGGGGGGGGGGGGGGTTTGGGGTCCTTATAGGAAGGCTGGGGTTAGTTTTTACATGAATAGACTGGCACAAACAGGAATTTACTTTATGAACATGCTTACAGAGACCACTGAAATCCAAACAAGTACAGTGGAACATGTGGCTGCATAAGTTATTACAAGATGACTCTAAACATGTTTGAAAGCAATGATCATTGTTGCAGATATCTAGTAGTTTGGTTACTTCATACTGGTAAGGAATTTTGGAAGTTTGAGAATTTACATGCCACAATATGTTAGTAGTTTGCTTTACATCTGAGTCGGGTATGCTCATTCCAATTAGGTGTCTCTTTGAGTATGAGGCAGGCTGCTCTGAAGGAAGCTCTGCATTCATCACCTTTTTTTCATGAGCAAGATGTCGATCCCGCTCCATCGTTAACAAAACTTCTACTAACCCATCTACACGTTTGTTATGTTTTCTTTCTAAATATACTGTTTTAAGTTTATTGTGGAATGACTCGCAATACATATTAGTGTTCGTATGACCATGCGGGAAATTACGGAAGCACATTGCCCACTCTTCACACCGATTGAGATAATATTTTTGGAAATAATTTGTAAAACCTGGGTAAGTGGGAGTAAATTTTTGCATACATTTCTGTACAAATCCGTCAAAAGTAGCCTGGGAACGCTCTTTAAGTATGATTCGCAAAGCATTATAGATCATTTTTTGATTGTCAGGGTCATGTATATGACTGGCAATATTCTTCTGCCAAGCGCGGTCAATATGCCACAGACACAAAAGGTGTTTAATATCACTACCAAAGACTTCCTTGACAGCTTTAGCAATGGCAGCGTCATCGTCAGACATCAAAACATTGATTTTTAAATTGGGACATCTCAATTTAATGGAGTCAAGCTTCAGTGCAAGGGTTGATGAATCCTGCTTATTAGAAATAAAGTGGGCTACTGGATATCCTACGCCATACTCATCAGGCACTACCAAATTAATTAGGTAAAACCCATATTGGGTGGTTGAATGAGTAGAATCTATGCATAATACTTTCTCACACCCTTTCTTCATAATTTCTAACTGAGTTCTTGTTTGAATACCTAAAACAAATAATGTGTCACTATCATCTAGGCTGTCGAATCTAGGACTGCCTATTAAAGTTTTCTCTCCTTGTGGCTTATAAACTATAAAAGGATTAGTTTCAAAGTCTTCTAGCGAAGAAGTAACAGACGCCAAGACTGACATGGCGTCGTCAGCAATCTTTCCTAAGCCACGTTATTCTGATTTATATTTATTGATATCTCGAGTAGATATGTAGTGCTCTTTAAGGGGAAAGACACTGCCATCACGATTTCCTAATGCACCTGCCTCAGCTTGAAGTTCATTTTTAATATTGGATGCAGATATACCTAAGGCCAAGCTTCCCTGGATGAATTTACGAGTGGTGGCTGGTAATTGTTGAAACTGCGTGTCTTCCAATTTCAGGGGATGGTTGTGCGAGGAAATATAAGCTACGCTGATGCTTTTATCTGGAAGGACAGATACAAACATACGCGATGGACAGAGCTCATCCGGAATTAACCCCTTCTTCCATTTAATTGCAGTGTGTGGCTTACTTTGGTGGGAAGTTCTTTTGTTAAAATTACATTTAAAATACTGGTATTCCTTGGCATAATTCTTTTTCTTACCACACAATGTAACAAAACTACAGAATTTTGAATTCGATTCTTGCTCCTTCCATACATGAAAAGCATCCATGTTTTTAAAATCTAAACGTTTTGCTTCGAAGCTCAAAGAATGGATATCTTTTAAATGTTTGACCATTGATTTAAGATGGTAAAAAACTAGTTTACATCCTGAAGAAAGGCAATTTATTTGAGACCGATTTAATTAAACATCACCACATTTAGGTAAATGTTTCGAGAAGCCTGTCTGTCTTCAGTCTGTCTTGAAGATACCTGTCCTGCCGTCTTTCCAGTCTGTCTTGAAGGTACCTGTCCTGCCGTCTTTCCAGTCTGTCTTGAAGATACCTGTCCTGCCGTCTTTCCAGTCTGTCTAGAAGATACCTGTCCTGCCGTCTTTCCAGTCTGTCTTGAAGATACCTGTCCTGCCGTCTTTCCAGTCTGTCTTGAAGATACCTGTCCTGCCGTCTTTCCAGTCTGTCTTGAAGGTACCTGTCCTGCCGTCTTTCCAGTCTGTCTTGAAGATACCTGTCCTGCCGTCTTTCCAGTCTGTCTAGAAGATACCTGTCCTGCCGTCTTTCCAGTCTGTCTTGAAGATACCTGTCCTGCCGTCTTTCCAGTCTGTCTTGAAGATACCTGTCCTGCCGTCTTTCCAGTCTGTCTTGAAGATACCTGTCCTGCCGTCTTTCCAGTATGTCTTGAAGATACCTGTCCTGCCGTCTTTCCAGTCTGTCTTGAAGATACCTGTCCTGCCGTCTTTCCAGTCTGTCTTGAAGGTACCTGTCCTGCCGTCTTTCCAGTCTGTCTTGAAGATACCTGTCCTGCCGTCTTTCCAGTCTGTCTAGAAGATACCTGTCCTGCCGTCTTTCCAGTCTGTCTTGAAGATACCTGTCCTGCCGTCTTTCCAGTCTGTCTTGAAGATACCTGTCCTGCCGTCTTTCCAGTCTGTCTTGAAGATACCTGTCCTGCCGTCTTTCCAGTCTGTCTTGAAGATACCTGTCCTGCCGTCTTTCCAGTCTGTCTTGAAGATACCTGTCCTGCCGTCTTTCCAGTCTGTCTTGAAGATACCTGTCCTGCCGTCTTTCCAGTCTGTCTTGAAGATACCTGTCCTGCCGCCTTTCCAGTCTATCTTGAAGATACCTGTCCTGCCGCCTTTCCAGTCTGTCTTGAAGATACCTGTCCTGCTGCCTTTCCAGTCTGTCTTGAAGATACCTGTCCTGCCGTATTTCCAGTCTGTCTTGAAGATACCTGTCCTGCCGTCTTTCCAGTCTGTCTTGAAGATACCTGTCCTGCCGTCTTTCCAGTCTGTCAAGAAGATACCTGTCCTGCCGTCTATCCAGTCTGTCTTGAAGATACCTGTCCTGCCGTCTTTCCAGTCTGTCTTGAAGATACCTGTCCTGCCGTCTTTCCAGTCTGTCTTGAAGATACCTGTCCTGCCGTCTTTCCAGTCTGTCTTGAAGATACCTGTCCTGCCGTCTTTCCAGTCTGTCTTGAAGATACCTGTCCTGCCGTCTTCCCAGTCTGTCTTGAAGATACCTGTCCTGCCGTCTTTCCAGTCTGTCTTGAAGATACCTGTCCTGCCGCCTTTCCAGTCTGTCTTGAAGATACCTGTCCTGCCGCCTTTCCAGTCTGTCTTGAAGATACCTGTCCTGCCGTCTTTCCAGTCTGTCTTGAAGATACCTGTCCTGCCGTCTTTCCAGTCTGTCTTGAAGATACCTGTCCTGCCGTCTTTCCAGTCTGTCTTGAAGATACCGGTCCTGCCGTCTTTCCAGTCTGTCTTGAAGATACCTGTCCTGCCGTCTTTCCAGTCTGTCTTGAAGATACCTGTCCTGCTGCCTTGCCAGTCTGTCTTGAAGATACCTGTCCTGCCGTCTTTCCAGTCTGTCTTGAAGATACCTGTCCTGCCGTCTTTCCAGTCTGTCTTGAAGATACCTGTCCTGCCGCCTTTCCAGTCTGTCTTGAAGATACCTGTCCTGCCGTCTTTCCAGTCTGTCTTGAAGATACCTGTCCTGCCGCCTTTCCAGTCTGTCTTGAAGATACCTGTCCTGCCGTCTTTCCAGTCTGTCTTGAAGATACCTGTCCTGCCGTTTTTCCAGTCTGTCTTGAAGATACCTGTCCTGCCGCCTTTCCAGTCTGTCTTGAAGATACCTGTCCTGCCGTCTTTCCAGTCTGTCTAGAAGATACCTGTCCTGTCCTCTTTCCTGAACTCTGTACTGCCTCTTTTCCTCCCACTATCCTAACTTTCAACTTTCTTTGACGTGTAACTAAAACCCACCCCCCTAAATCATCATTCTTTATTGACCCACACTTTCTTGTCCCCTGTCCCCTCTCCTGTCCTTCCTGCTGTCTCCTCTGCTTTCCATCCTGCTGTCCCCTCTCCTGTCCCCTCTCCCGTCCTTCCTGCTGTCTTCCCTGCTTTTCTCCCTGCTGTCCCCTCTGCTTTCCATCCTGCTGTCCCCTCTCCTGTCCTCCCTGCTGTCCCCTCTCCTGTCTTCCCTGCTTTTCTCCCTGCTGTCCCCTCTCCTGTCCTCCCTGCTGTCCCCTCTCCTGTCCTTCCTGCTGTCCCCTCTCCTGTCCTCCCTGCTGTCCCCTCTCCTGTCCTCCCTGCTTTCCATCCTGCTGTCCCCTCTCCTGTCCTTCCAGCTGTCCCCTCTCCTGTCCTCCCTGCTGTCCTTCCTGTTGTCCCCTCTCCTGTCCTCCCTGCTGTCCTTCCTGCTGTCCCCTCTCCTGTCCTCCCTGCTTTTCTCCCTGCTGTCCTTCCTGTTGTCCCCTCTCCTGTCCTTCCCCCAGTCCGGTCTTCTGTCCTGTCCTTGCCCTCCCACCTACCTTTGGCCATGGCCCTGCCCTCCTGACCCCCTGACTCTTTCTTGTCCCATGTCCCCCCTTCTGTCCCCTCTGCTTTTCTCCCTGCTGTCCCCTCTCCTGTCCTTCCCCCAGTCCGGTCTTCTGTCCTGTCCTTGCCCTCCCACCTACCTTTGGCCATGGCCCTGCCCACCAATCTAATCGCTTCCCTGTCCCGGCCTCCCCGACTACCTGCTGCCCTGTCCCGGCCTTCCCGACTACCTGCTGCCCTGTCCCGGCCTTCCCGACTACCTGCTGCCCTGTCCCGGCCTTCCCGACTACCTGTTGCCCTGTCCCGGCCTTCCCGACTACTGGCTGTCCTGTCACTGCCCTCCTACTTACCTGGTTTCTGGCTAGCACAGAAGAATAGGAAGGAATTCCTAGTGCTTCTTCAGCTACAACAGTATTTGTAACATGAGTTGTATCAGTGGCAGCTGCTACAACTGGAGCAACATCAGGAACTTTATGAAAACAAATCTGGGAGAACAATGTACTCAGAACTTTATTACCTGCAGGTGACAGGTGAAGGCCATCCCAGCCTACCAGATTCCGGGTCATGAAGTGCTCCCACAGAGGCAGGAACTCCACTCCCCGGTCCCGGCACACCACCTGCAGGTCCTTGTTGAATGCCCGCGCCTTCGCGTTGAGGCGCGACGGAACGCCTTCCCCGGTAAAGCTGTTGGAATGCCGAGGAAGCACGCATGAAACAAAAATTCTGGCATGAGCATTGGCCTCTCGGACAACATCAAGAAGTCGCGTGTAATGACTGACAATGTCATACACAGACTGCCTAATGTTGCTGATATTGTTAGTGCCAACAAGCAAGACAATATTTGAAAACAATGTCACAATGGAACGTGCAGGGTTGTTTAAGTGCTGAACTTGACAACCAGGAAAAGCATGAACTGTCAATTCATGGTTGACCTGACCCAAGTATTTGACAATTGAATCACCAAGCACTACAATTGATGCCATTGTTAACCTGGAAATTAAGAGAAAGAGACAAGGAAGCGAAGCGATACTACAATACCTGCAGCTGCAGAGGAGGACCTCAAGGCGACGCAACTACTACCTGCAGTCCTATCTATCTTAACCTGCACGATAAAGTTGAAAGAGAGGAGGAAGAGATGTTAGCGATACAGTACCTGCAGCTGCACACGAGGGACCTTGTGGCAACACTACTTATACCTTCCTGCGAACTATCAGCTTATACCTGCAAACAAAAAGTTTATTTATATATTTCCCATGGCCTGTAGGTAGGGAGTAAAATTTCAATGCTGTAGTTGAAGTTAAAATTGAAACGTAGTCATCTACTCACCTCTAGCACCAAAGAACAAGGCCGAAAACTAAAACGCCGGATCTATCAGCTTCTACCTGCAATATAAAGTTTCATAATAATATTCCATGCCTGTAGGAAGGGAGTTAAAGTTAAATGATGTTATTAACATCATAAAATAGCCATCTACTCACCTATCCTAGCACCTACAAACACTCGAATACAAACACGCGGATCTCCCAGCTTCTACCTGTAGATAAAAGTTCCGTAATATCATCACATGCCCGAAGAAAGGAATTGTTATTAACATCATAATATAGCCATCTACTCACCTATCCTAGCACCTACAAACGCTCGAAAACAAAAACGCGGATCTCCCAGCTTCTACCTGTAAGATAAAAGTTCCGTAATACCATCACATGCCCGTAGGAAGGAATTAAAATCAAATGCTGTAAGTAAAATTATATACTGTAAAACAAAACGAGCCACCTAATCTATATAATTGAATTTGGATACTACTCACCTAACCTAGCACTACAGGAACGCCGGATCTATCAGCTTCTACCTGCAAGTAAAAGTATCATAATATTAATCGGTGCAGGATTAGGTAGATAGAAAGTTGAAGTTACATGCTGTGATTATCATTATTAGAACATTATTAACTCTTAACAAATTAAATTGGAAAACGAATCCGCCTTGACGACTACTCACCTATCCTAGCACCTAAAACGCTGGCCGAAAACAAACCGTCAACCGTCATTCATTTGAAATATCCGGAATAAGCCGAGAAGAGCCGAGAGAAGTAGGGAGGAGGTGGAGTGGGGATGGATTGGGAACTACGCAGAGTTGATCATGCGCAGATCGGGGTCTCAATCTCGTATTGGGGTCGACCTAGTATTTTTTTCAAGAATACGCACACAATCAGGATGTAAGGATTATGAACGCTTATTCTAATTGCGGCGTTTAGTTTATTTTCGAAAAAACATATTTATATATACCTACATGAACACTTTTTTGGTGAAATGCTTTAAAATCGTAGAATATATTTGTTCAATTTTTAGAGTAAGTTGAAGAAGAATTTCGTCTTGTTACGAAAATAATTTGGACATATTAGGGAGTTATTTTATTCGGAAGTGGCGTTAATAATTAATGCTCGGAACAAGATCGATCATTGACGAGACAACCAATTGATTTAGAAATTATTCAACCAGAACGCGAGAACAGGCCCGTGTTTTTCACCGAGATCGGCAGCTTAAGGGCGCCGCCCTACGCCGCCACAGGACGTCTACTGTCTACATGTATGACATTAGTTGCAGAAAATGATCCTGTGACACGTCTTTAGGATCCGTGTCTTTTTAAAAGTTTATTTTGGAGATTGAGGTGAAATGGTCTTAGCATAGGTGCAATTTGCATTCGGCAATTGATTTTGGTTGTTCGTACATTTCCTGTATGCTATTGCATCGGGTGTCATAATTCTGCCTCTAAATTCGTTTCTTTGTGTTGCAGTGCGTGATTGATCACATGTGCGTAATTTGTGTATGCCATCAGAAAAAGTGCATAGGTAGTGCATTCCTTCGGTGCAATAAGTGGTGTTGGATGCACTATTCACATGGGGTACCTGACAGTGAGGACTGAGGTGGCAGGTCAAAGACGTCGGTTTGGGTGCAGTCGCGAGGGACCTATAAATTTGTGTCCGACCTAGAATTAGGCACAGTCTGGAAGAGTTCAGTACTGAGCAAGTCCCCATCCTACACACAGTGCGACTGTCGGGTGCAAAGATCCTATTATTGTTAAGATATGCCACTCTCTAGCGGGAGATTGAGGAAATGTTTTTTGTCTGTATGGTGGAGCCGCGGTGGTTGGATTTTGCAACTTTTCGCGGGCTGGGCTTCAAACCAAATATCAGAAATAGAAATATCGAGCTCACTGAAAATTGCATCATTCAACTTTTCAAATTAATTAATTAATGTAAATATTTTCCTATTACATTAATTAATTAATATGAAAAGTTGTTAATGATGCACTTGACATTTTAATTCAGGCATACTTAAGGGATTGATAGGTTTTGAAGTGACAAATATCAACACATTTTTTTAGGTAAAGACTGAAATTAATTATATTTTATTGATCAATTGTAAATACAGTATCATTAATAACCAACAAAGTAATGAACTCGTAATAACTGGAGCATTAGGATATAATTCAACCCTAAGTGCTAAAACAGTCATATAACTAGGATCCAAGGATACTAATATTTAAATTATAGGACGTAATCTGAACTAATTTGGCAACAAGGATGGAAAATTAATTATCTTTGGGCAATCTATATTAATCTTTGGACAATCTAAGTTAATCTTTGGACAATCTATATGAATCTTTGGATAATCTTCCTGTCCCTGATGCTGTTTCCTTGATTGGGTCACATCCGGGATGAAGCAGCCGGAAGTCTGAAAATGGAAAATTAAAAGAGTAACTAGTCCACTGAAACACGGATGGAAACTGCCCTACCTGACGTGACTTCGGTGCATGTAACAATAAAACCCCTTCACCTTTGCCTGTCATTATCAAGGGGGGGCCTTGAACGGACATCTCAAAAGCTGAGAGCCACAAAGGCATCACCATAGAGGTGTCCATTCAAGCCCACCCTCCCCCCCCCCCCTGATAATGACAAGTGACACGGACATAAGGGTAGATTGTGTTCAACCTTCAATCTATGATTGGTGAGTTCGATCTGTCCGTTTCTGATATTTCTGCTTTCGGAGTGAGTCTAGCAAGAAGCGTCGTCGCAAACCATCTCTACTGACATAAGCAAGCTGTTGACATATGATTAAGTTGTTTTACTTGTTGAAAGGCTGGTTATACCCTGTGGGCTTCACACAGCGTTGTTACTTGTTGCTAGGCTGGTTATACCCCGTGGGGCTTCACACAATACCTGCGTTGTTACTTGTTGAAAGGCTGGTTATACTCTGTGGGCTTCACACAGCGTTGTTACTTGTTGAAAGGCTGGTTATACCCCGTGGGGCTTCACACAATACCTGCGTTGTTACTTGTTGAAAGGCTGGTTATACCGTGTGGGACTTCACACAGCGTTGTTACTTGTTGAAAGGCTGGTTATACCCCGTGGGGCTTCACACAATACCTGCGTTGTTACTTGTTGAAAGGCTGGTTATACCGTGTGGGACTTCACACAGCGTTGTTACTTGTTGAAAGGCTGGTTATACCCCGTGGGGCTTCACACAATACCTGCGTTGTTACTTGTTGAAAGGCTGGTTATACCCTGTGGGACTTCACACAGCGTTGTTATTTGTTGAAAGGCTGGTTATACCCCGTGGGCTTCACACAACGTTGTTACTTGTTGCTAGGCTGGTTATACCCCGTGGGGCTTCACACAATACCTGCGTTGTTACTTGTTGAAAGGCTGGTTATACTCTGTGGGCTTCACACAGCGTTGTTACTTGTTGAAAGGCTGGTTATACCCTGTGGGCTTCACAAGCGTTGTTACTTGTTGCTAGGCTGGTTATACCCCGTGGGGCTTCACACAATACCTGCGTTGTTACTTGTTGAAAGGCTGGTTATACCCTGTGGGCTTCACACAGCGTTGTTACTTGTTGCTAGGCTGGTTATACCCCGTGGGGCTTCACACATTACCTGCGTTGTTACTTGTTACTAGGCTGGTTATACCCCGTGGGCTTCACACAGCGTTGTTATTTGTTGAAAGGCTGGTTATACCCCGTGGGGCTTCACACAATACCTGCGTTGTTACTTGTTGAAAGGCTGGTTATACCCCGTGGGACTTCACACAGCGTTGTTATTTGTTGAAAGGCTGGTTATACCCTGTCGGCTTCACAAGCGTTGTTACTTGTTGCTAGGCTGGTTATACCCCGTGGGGCTTCACACAATACCTGCGTTGTTACTTGTTGAAAGGCTGGTTATACTCTGTGGGCTTCACACAGCGTTGTTACTTGTTGAAAGGCTGGTTATACCCTGTGGGCTTCACAAGCGTTGTTACTTGTTGCTAGGCTGGTTATACCCCGTGGGGCTTCACACAATACCTGCGTTGTTACTTGTTGAAAGGCTGGTTATACCCCGTGGGCTTCACACAGCGTTGTTACTTGTTGCTAGGCTGGTTATACCCCGTGGGCTTCACACAGCGTTGTTACTTGTTGCTAGGCTGGTTATACCCCGTGGGGCTTCACACATTACCTGCGTTGTTACTTGTTACTAGGCTGGTTATACCCTGTCGGCTTCACACAGCGTTGTTACTTGTTGAAAGGCTGGTTATACCCCGTGGGGCTTCACACAATACCTGCGTTGTTACTTGTTGAAAGGCTGGTTATACCCCGTGGGACTTCACACAGCGTTGTTATTTGTTGAAAGGCTGGTTATACCCCGTGGGCTTCACACAGCGTTGTTACTTGTTGCTAGGCTGGTTATACCCCGTGGGGCTTCACACAATACCTGCGTTGTTACTTGTTGAAAGGCTGGTTATACTCTGTGGGCTTCACACAGCGTTGTTACTTGTTGAAAGGCTGGTTATACCCTGTGGGCTTCACAAGCGTTGTTACTTGTTGCTAGGCTGGTTATACCCCGTGGGGCTTCACACAATACCTGCGTTGTTACTTGTTGAAAGGCTGGTTATACCCCGTGGGACTTCACACAGCGTTGTTATTTGTTGAAAGGCTGGTTATACCCCGTGGGGCTTCACACATTACCTGCGTTGTTACTTGTTACTAGGCTGGTTATACCCTGTCGGCTTCACACAGCGTTGTTACTTGTTGAAAGGCTGGTTATACCCCGTGGGGCTTCACACAATACCTGCGTTGTTACTTGTTGAAAGGCTGGTTATACCCCGTGGGACTTCACACAGCGTTGTTATTTGTTGAAAGGCTGGTTATACCCCGTGGGCTTCACACAACGTTGTTACTTGTTGCTAGGCTGGTTATACCCCGTGGGGCTTCACACAATACCTGCGTTGTTACTTGTTGAAAGGCTGGTTATACTCTGTGGGCTTCACACAGCGTTGTTACTTGTTGAAAGGCTGGTTATACCCTGTGGGCTTCACAAGCGTTGTTACTTGTTGCTAGGCTGGTTATACCCCGTGGGGCTTCACACAATACCTGCGTTGTTACTTGTTGAAAGGCTGGTTATACCCTGTCGGCTTCACACAGCGTTGTTACTTGTTGCTAGGCTGGTTATACCCCGTGGGGCTTCACACAATACCTGCGTTGTTACTTGTTGAAAGGCTGGTTATACTCTGTGGGCTTCACACAGCGTTGTTACTTGTTGAAAGGCTGGTTATACCCCGTGGGGCTTCACACAATACCTGCGTTGTTACTTGTTGAAAGGCTGGTTATACCGTGTGGGACTTCACACAGCGTTGTTATTTGTTGAAAGGCTGGTTATACCCCGTGGGGCTTCACACATTACCTGCGTTGTTACTTGTTGAAAGGCTGGTTATACCGTGTGGGACTTCACACAGCGTTGTTATTTGTTGAAAGGCTGGTTATACCCCGTGGGGCTTCACACAATACCTGCGTTGTTACTTGTTGAAAGGCTGGTTATACCCCGTGGGACTTCACACAGCGTTGTTATTTGTTGAAAGGCTGGTTATACCCCGTGGGGCTTCACACAATACCTGCGTTGTTACTTGTTGAAAGGCTGGTTATACCCTGTGGGCTTCACACAGCGTTGTTACTTGTTGCTAGGCTGGTTATACCCCGTGGGGCTTCACACAGCGTTGTTACTTGTTGCTAGGCTGGTTATACCCCGTGGGGCTTCACACAATACCTGCGTTGTTACTTGTTGAAAGGCTGGTTATACTCTGTGGGCTTCACACAGCGTTGTTACTTGTTGAAAGGCTGGTTATACCCTGTGGGCTTCACAAGCGTTGTTACTTGTTGCTAGGCTGGTTTTACCCCGTGGGGCTTCACACAATACCTGCGTTGTTACTTGTTGAAAGGCTGGTTATACCCTGTGGGCTTCACACAGCGTTGTTACTTGTTGCTAGGCTGGTTATACCCCGTGGGGCTTCACACATTACCTGCGTTGTTACTTGTTACTAGGCTGGTTATACCCTGTCGGCTTCACACAGCGTTGTTACTTGTTGAAAGGCTGGTTATACCCCGTGGGGCTTCACACAATACCTGCGTTGTTACTTGTTGAAAGGCTGGTTATACCCCGTGGGACTTCACACAGCGTTGTTATTTGTTGAAAGGCTGGTTATACCCCGTGGGGCTTCACACATTACCTGCGTTGTTACTTGTTACTAGGCTGGTTATACCCTGTCGGCTTCACACAGCGTTGTTACTTGTTGAAAGGCTGGTTATACCCCGTGGGGCTTCACACAATACCTGCGTTGTTACTTGTTGAAAGGCTGGTTATACCCCGTGGGACTTCACACAGCGTTGTTATTTGTTGAAAGGCTGGTTATACCCCGTGGGCTTCACACAACGTTGTTACTTGTTGCTAGGCTGGTTATACCCCGTGGGGCTTCACACAATACCTGCGTTGTTACTTGTTGAAAGGCTGGTTATACTCTGTGGGCTTCACACAGCGTTGTTACTTGTTGAAAGGCTGGTTATACCCTGTGGGCTTCACAAGCGTTGTTACTTGTTGCTAGGCTGGTTATACCCCGTGGGGCTTCACACAATACCTGCGTTGTTACTTGTTGAAAGGCTGGTTATACCCTGTCGGCTTCACACAGCGTTGTTACTTGTTGCTAGGCTGGTTGTACCCCGTGGGGCTTCACACATTACCTGCGTTGTTACTTGTTACTAGGCTGGTTATACCGTGTGGGCTTCACACAATACCTGCGTTGCTATAGCTTGCTATACGACTTTCCAGGTAGAACAGGTTCAGCATCTCCCAGAGATGGGTTCATTTGTGGAGGACCTTCTTTATTCGCTTCTACCTTGCTGTTAGTTTTGAGGCACCGGTCACCTTAAGAGGAGCCTGGTTACCCCTCAATGATCGATTGAGCTTCTTACAAAAATGGTGAATGTTTATCCGACACAGTAGAGCCAACATGGACCGCTTGAGATTTGTGTTATGATGTTCGCAGTCCGACCAGCTAAAATCTACGACATCATTAATGCGATTGGTGATTCGCTGCTTCACATTCAGAGTGTGGGGGCACTCGTGGAGCAGCTTGTCTGCTATTTGGGCAGCCAACCCAATCGATAAAACAAATTGACCAGACGCGTACTGGAGAGCAGGGCGACCTTTATTACGCTCCCTGGCTTCGACAAGTGCGTGGTCTCCTGGGTATTCATGGGGCAGCACCGTGAAGAGGGATTTACAACGATCACAGGATAAATCTACTAGTTTACGTATAATGTAACCGCAAACATAAGAGTTGACTAGTTTCAAAATCGGCCATCTCCACCTTAGATGATTTTGAGTAAATCGCAAAAAACTGTAACTTATGAACCGTTGTACATGGAAAATTTAATGATAGTTTAAAAATTTACCCAAAAAATGAAAAGTGAGAGTGAAAAATCTGTTTCAATGTTACATGTTATTTACGCCCCCCAAAAAATGAAACGTAATGGAGTTGGCCGGTATTGAAATTTACTTTGGTCATTGGCCCGTTTTGAAACTAACTGCATGGGATTTGGCCGGTTTTGAATTGAAGAAAAGAAAAAGATATACTTATCAAATGGATTTTATTGACTAATTAGTCTTTTCAAGATACATGTCAGTCTTTTTTTTTTGGTTTCGTTGATTGGCACTTAGGTTAATTTAAGCAGTTAAATTTAAACATTAATAAGAATTGAAACAGATTCAATTTCGTACAATGGAATTTGAACAGTTTTGCGAGAATAATATAAAGTGAAATTAAGAAGCATTTTTTCATTAAATCAAACGAGTTTCATCTTCGTTGTTGCGTTCACATATCAAGTTTGGCTCAGCATTGTAGCTTGCTGCAACACCCGCATCTATGTCACCTTCATCGCCTTCAATAACGTCATCGCCGAGCAGATTTCGATAAAAGGCAAGATGGTCCAGATCCATCCATTTTTCACCAAAGTGCTTAGAAAGTAGTTTCTTAACATCTCGGAGCTTGTTAACCTTTACATTAAAAGGAACAAGAGTTGGAATGATATCCGACATGTCCTTGTTTTTTCTTGTTATTGTTTTCATCGTCGATGTGTCGCTGCGATAATTTGGCTCACCGCGAACGATCACGTTGTTCCCTCGCTTCGATTTTGTAATGACAATTCTCTTCGAAGAAGCGATCTTGAAGTGTAGAGACCCTGGCGGTTTCAGTACTTCTTGTGCCTCACTCTTCCAGTCAAAAACTTGCCATTCTGCGTCCAGCCTGTGAACGGTGCCCACCTCTCCAAATACAGACAGGTATTCGGAGACTTCAACGATTGTTTCTTTTTTCTTCAAAACGCGTTCTATTATCCCAAATACTCTGTCTGGCGGGATGAAGGAATGGCCAGTTACAGGAAAATACAGTTCAAGTGAGATTACATGTTGGGCCGCCTCAGATAACATCCATTTGCTGCACATGGCAATCATTGTGCTATTCTTGTTTTGGCCACCGCACCCGTCACACACAAGACGCACTGTGGTTATCCCCGCTAGATCAGTGTTGTTCAAGCGATGGTAAACAGCTGATGCAATCTCATTAGATCCCTTGCATGCTTCATTTTCCAACCAAGCATAGATATGAACGTTTCTGGCATTGAGTTTGTTTTTAGAAGACCCCTCAACAATACAAAAATTGTAACAGTATAGTTGCCTGCTGTAGTACGCTGATTGATCCGGTACTTTAGGTAGGGCCAGGTTCTTTTCACAGTCGAAAGAAAACTTTTCATAGCCGGCCGCTCCTCCTTCAATGCTTCAAAAAATGCCTTCGCCCGTAGCTTGTGAATTCACGACGCAATCATTAGCTCCTTTTTCCGTTCATCATTCTTTTCAAATTTTATTTTTTCTTTGAACTCTAGGCATGTTGAGCAGACATCAGTCTGCGGCATTCTAAATCCTAGATTGAAGTGTCGGTTGAAAATGTTGCGAAAAAAACAGAGTTTCACTGTGAGCTCAATTCTCTTATCCTTGTTACGCATTCTCCACGTGCGGGCAATGGTTAAATCGCTCGCCAAATACCGCCGATTTGACTTCCCACCGCAGTAGTGAGACTCAACTGTCTTGAAGGTTTTGATGAACGCATTGGCTTCATTCCGCTTCTCTTCATTCATTCTAGAACGCCGGTCTCCACCCCTCGTTTCTGTGGGCATTTTCCCACTCTCTTGATACCTTTTCAAAACCCCTTGAACACGATGCTTTTTCAAGCCCAGGCAGCTCAGAAATGTGGTGCGGCAAACCCGGAACATTCTTCGCAAAGTATCCAATCGACATAGATTTAGACAATCGCTGCCCCGAACCTCGCCTGCGGTCTGGCACATGGACCGAACAGTTTTTTAAAATAAACATGTCTTGCTTGATTTTATTTTTCTGAGCGAAGAAATCAGCGTGAAACTTGTTTACTTCGTTGGTTGTAAGCTTCTTGCATTGAAAAGCCTTGGTTCCATGCCCACATTTAGGCATCACCGGAATATTATTGGCCATGTACCTGTGAATCCCCAGGTGTTCTTTAGTGTAGCTAGTTAGCTTAAAAATAATAACCAAATCACTACAACAACAGGATACTAAACGCAACAGAATTAAACCTCCATGCAGGCAGAGGGAAGGCCATAGCAAGGTTAAGAAGCAAGGCCAGCAATGCCAGATATGTCCTTCAGTTCGGTCGAACAATACCAAAAATTAACAATGAAACATACCTTGCCATCTTCACTTTATTTCGTTTCCAATTGGCTGGATTGCTTATTCTTTTTCTAGCATTTTCATGAGTCGTTTCCACTACCCCACCCTGTTCCTCCATGGTTTTGTAGGTTCTGACATTCAATTTAGATATCAGCTGATAGTTTCTGTGAGTGTATAGCCAACCTTAAATGCTCACCTAACCTTACAACACTAAAAACCAAAGAGTACAGTGGAATAATTGGAGATGGCCGATTTTGAATTTTATCACCGTCATTATGTATGTTAAATTTGTGGAGTTGGCCGCTTATGAAACTCATTTAAAATACGGCCGGTTTAGAAGTTCATAGACGAGGGAGTTGGCCGCTATTGAAACTAACGTGAATATTTACAAGCATGCTACGCAGGGATTTGGAACTTTTTGCACCTAGCAAATAGCTAGATGTATGGGAGGCTCTAATTTGAGGCACTCTCCGGCGTAACATTTTTTTTTCAATTTATGGAGTTGGCCGGTTTTGAATCTAGGCAACTCAAAGTGACAAACACCCGCTCTTTGTCAGAAAGCGTATTCTCTTTCCGAACAGTTTCTTGCAGCTCGTGAAAGATCTCCGAAAAGTCGAAATCATCGAAGCAGAATGCGGTTTCCTCGTCCTCGAACTGGACGTTGTCTTCCAGAGGTTCAAAAGCCTCAAACGGGGCATCCCCTCTCAAACTGCTGCCGGGATCAGCAGCAACCTCATCAGCAACTGTAGGCTGGAGAAAAGACTTTAAATCCGAGAGGAGCGCATCAGTATCTCCCTGGCAGTTTGACCCTCTTGTTGGAACTCTCATCATGCCATTGATTATGCAGGTCTTCAACGCTGGGCCAAACTGCATGCCTGAGGGATTTGTGTTATCCTGACCGTGCTGCCGGACGGTGCACAACAGATTTTCCAACGCGTCTTGGTTCAGCCTACGCATCTGGAAAATTGGCACGTTGTACTTCTCCCGAAGGAGTTTACCTACGTACTTGGCCCCCAGGATTGCAGTAAGCCAACCATTCTGGAAAGGGGAACGCTGAATTCTCCCAGTCTTCATGTCTGTAAATTTCCAGCTATTGATGCGGGCAAAGATCTCCGGCCAGAAAGTGCCGTGTACGGATTGAGCAGTCAGAGCCACACGGTGGTACTTCAAATTCTCTGCTCGCACATTAGTCCCGTTGAAAGTGTCAAAAAGACAATCATCATCCCGAAGAAACTCTGAGGTCCCAACGGCTGAGGGAGGGAGAAAGCGGCATTCAGGTGGCCGGGGTTCCACCAAACGCACGGCAGGGTCTAGAACCAGAGCGTTGATACCAGCTGCAACCGATGCACTTAGGACTTGGGCTGCCAGATTCACACGCATCTTCTGCTGAGACGTGGGGTTAACGTGAGCCTCGGTCAGCTTGGGCAACATCTGGTAAACAGTAGTTGAATCTATCTTGAAAAGATGTTCGATATACTTCCAGCAGGCCACCGTCTGAGCAGGCCCACTGCTGCTTCTTGGCTCCGTTGCCAATATAGCAGGAGGAGACCAAACCACATCGTACTTCATAAAAGCATTTCGCAGGCTTTTTAACAAGTGCGATGGATCATAGATTACGGCGATGTCATCATCGCCAATCCTAAAGGTCTTACCGAACTCTGGCAGTTCAACTTCAGAATGGCGCGAAGCAACAAGACAAGGAAATCAAGAGCGGCCACGTTGGTCGGGCCTTGGTCACAGATGACGCAAGCAATATGCAGTCCTGCCTCTTGCAAAGATTCTATCACTTTGACAATCAGTTTCTCAAGAGTGAAAGTCTTTGTTACGTCTTTGCAGAAATAATAAGCGATTGGCTGTTTCCATTTTTTACGCAGCCCTCGGACCATGAAAACAAGTGCGTGGTTTGCAAGAACATTCTCCCTTCCGAGATGCCCGTAGTCCTCATATCCAATGATCCGGTCGAGCTTCTCCGAGTATTGGACTCCAACGTCAAAGAGAACTGAGCACACACCGTCTGAGTTGTCCATCTTGGACACCTTCTCACGCAAATGAGTGAACACTGACTCATTGATTCCAGGTAGAAACGGGATACGATTCAGAACAGTTATAAGTGTCCGAGGGGAAGGCAATGCAAGAAAAGTCTGTAAAAGCTTGTAGACCTTTGGTCCACGCTTGTTGATCGAAAGTGCAATGACCTTGTCGTCCATTGTGTAGCGACGACCTCTTGGAGATTTCTTTCCAGATGCAAGTTGACTCCTAAACAACCTCGATGCAGCTGGAGAGATGTTGGCTTCAAGATCCCTCAAGACAGGGTCGGTGATTGTAGAATGTAAGCTGCGCCTGCCAGCCTGAAAGTCTGCACACCTCTTCTTCAGGGCACTCAGCTGTTTCCGTGTCTTGGCTAGCATCTGGCGTAGCTTGAGCTTTCTTGGCGTCAGCTCCCGAACACGGGTCACACCAACAGCTTGCAAAATTCCCGTTTGAAACTTCCCACAAAGCTTCCTTGCCACCTTGCTGCGAAGAGGGGTTCTAAAGGGCTCTGATACACCTGCAACAGGTTCTAGTCTAGGAGAGGTTGAGTCAGACCTAAAAACATTTGGAAGAGTACAGGCCCGGTTGGGAGTCGTGGGATCTACAACACATGAACGCTCTGGAGAACAATCCACGAGCAAAGCTTCATCAATTACATCACCCAAGATGGGAGATGCTGCCTCGATAACAACCTCATCCACTGTACCAGTAAAAAAAATAATTGAGGCTCTTGGAGTTGAGCATAAGCAGGCTCATTGACAAACTCCACGGCTGCCACCTTGCAAGGTTCTTCAACACCTACTTGAGCAGTAGCAGACTCGGCGAGAAACTCCACAGCTGCCACCTCGCAAGGTTCTTGGACACCTACGTTGTCCACATCGAAACCGGCCAAGTGCAGAGTTGGTACAGCGTTCCAGTTCAGCCGCAGGCAGAGA
The DNA here is from genome assembly GCA_921293315.2 of Nemurella pictetii. Lineage (NCBI taxonomy): Eukaryota > Metazoa > Arthropoda > Insecta > Plecoptera > Nemouridae > Nemurella > Nemurella pictetii. Next base: position 4,246,567 of record OV121118.1, on the reverse strand, counting down.
TCATTTTGAAACTGGCATCGATCGAACTGACGAGAGCAGAGCCTGTAACGTGCGTTTAAATCAGATGAACTCAAACCAAACAAGGCTGGGTTTGCAGCCCGCTCTACCCAAATCTGACATCTGACTAGGTCTTTGGGAAAGCGGTAATAAGACAGGCCAGGCAAGCAGGCACTGCTACAACCAAAAGCTTTACAATAATAACTCATGGTACAATAAGGCAAACAAGACAGCCAAAGAAGATACAACAGAAGACACAGCCTCTTTAAAAATTGCCAGTGTCTGCAAGTTGTCTGCAACTATATAATAATAATAATAATAATAGATATAGATAGATATAGATATATTATAGAATAAGAATAGTCAATGGTTTATGGCGATACTTGTATATTTAGCACATGGCACACTTGGTTGATGCACTTTAACTAATTGTAAAAGGAACTGTAGTTGCTAAATAATAATTCCTTAGGTCTGAAGTTGATTCTGACTTGTATAAACTCTAAAATAATAATATGTAACAAGAAATAACAATTGTAAATTTACGACGCCTAGCAGCCTCGAGGCAAATTTGGTTAGGCACACTTACAGTAATTGTAATAGGAACTATAGTTACTAATAGATACTTCTTTGGTATGAAGTTGATGTTTAATTAAATTAAACTCTTTATCATAATATATGTAACAAGATATAAAGCTTGTATATTTTAGTAAAGTAACTACGACGCCTAACAACCTCGAGGCAAATTTGGTTAGGTGCACTAGAACTACTTGTAATAGGAACTGTATAGTTACAAATAATACTTCCTTCGGTCTGAAGTTGATGTTCACTTCATGCTTCACCGATTTGTCACCACCTTTTCTTCACGGCTTCTTCCCTTTTCCATTAAACTGATCGGCGTCACTAAATATTGTCGCCCTAAACTACTCTCATTCTCAAACACACACTCGCAACAACGTCGAGTCATCGTCGAGTGGCCTAAGGCCTATGACGCGAACCACGCCGGTAAAGTAGTCCGTGCGACATCTCTGGGGTGGATTAAAAAGGTGGAGGTCGGTATAACTACGTTAAAACATTTCCTCGTAGGCGTGGACCCAGTGGCAGCCCCTTGGTTGGGAGGCTGTTGGCTCTCTGACGGCGTGATTAAACACGCGGTGTTCACGACGCAATGAGATACATAACGGCAACACGAGGAGAACTATGGTCTAGGGTTGTAAGGATCGGGATAACAGAAAATCTTTTAAATAAAAATAAACTCGAACACGGATTTTGAGCGGTAAAAACCATCGACAGAGAGGTAGGTTTTGATTCAATATCGTAAATAAACATTATGAAAAGAAGTGGTCTAAGAACACTATCCTGTGGTACACCTGAGGACACTAGTATTTCCTTTGAAAATTTTTCACAAACCTTCACTTTGTGTGTTCGGTTTGAAAGGAACTCAATTATAATGCTAACAACAGGTCTTCAATTAGCTCGTTCAGTTTTTCAATTAAGAACGAATGTGGTACCATATCAAAAGCTTTCTTCATGTCAAGAAACGCTGCATCGACTTCTCCTCCCACGTCAATTTTTTTTTTTTTTTTTTTTTTTTCCTATCATTTATTTCATTAATCCATTACAATAACAGGTTGAAATTTTCACATGGGCACACGGATACCTCGGTGGATTCTTGCCAGGAACCCACCATCCACAAAAAAAAAATTATTATTAGCTCCCTCTCTCTCCACCTTCCCCGTCCTCTTCTTCTCCGCCATCTTCCTCCCCGTCATCTTCTTCCCTTCGTTCGATCAACTCTTTCCACTTTTCTTTGTTTTCCCACCATCTTTCTTGTTCAACAACCTTTTTTCCACTCTTTCCCACGTCCAATATCTCCGAAAATTCTTGACAAAATTATGTGAGTTGTGTTTCGCATGAACGATTATTTCTAAATCCATGATCAGCAGAGGAAAGCAAATCTTTTTTTTAATGATATTTCTTTTGTACTGGCTGACTATTTTCTCGAAAATTTTGCAAATTGAACTTGTTAAACTAATTGACCTGTAATTGGCCTGTTATCTATGCGCACCCACAGGTGGCTATATGGTCTAAGGTTTAAGGACATTACATTAGCCACCCCAAGTTAAGGGGAATGGTATGAAGTTTACACACTTTAATAGAAATATCAAACAAAATATTTTCGCAAGTTTGTAATATTGTGCGAACCAGCACATTTTTTGTTACTACATCGAGTTGATACGCATTGTTTCCCACTTACAATTTGAAATGGACCTTTGTAAAGTAGAAAGAATTTCTTAGTCGTTTTTTCGAGTGCCGAAGATTGATTGTCTGTCTTCAGTAAGACCTTATCACCGACACTCAGCGTTTGAAACACGTGATTGTTGTAGTGACATTTTTGCCGCGCCTCACTTTTCTAAAAGATTTGGTCTCTAGCCAGTCTTATCAGGTAGTCGTGGGGTTGTTTGACGTCTGCGTTTGGCGGTGTTTTAAGGATGTTGGTAATAAGCCGCGCAGGGGGTTCACCGAAATGCAGCTCATGGGGAGTGCAGGTCACGTGCATTGTTTATATGATATATATATTAAACCACATGGCGATTGTGGGCAGGTGTCCGCCCACCCCGTGTGCTTTTCAAGACCACCTTCAATACCACCTTTCTTCTGTGTCCTCGATATTCATATTTGTTCTCTGTTAATCTGCTCTCCCAGTTCTTTCCAGCCTCCTCTTCCCCTTATGTTTCGAAAATAATTACATAAACTATTTAATTTTCTGCAGCTCTCCAGCGTCATCCAACCCAGTTCTTTTACCATTTCTGATGGTCTTTCCGTCACTCTTTCTTCTTCTCCTTTATCATTCTCCACCATATTCCACCATATAAAACCTTTTCATCTTCCCTCATATTCTTCTTGCCACAAGCCTCTGAACTTCCTCCACTTCTTTCATTTCATTTTTCTTGAAAGGGTCCCACAGCGAAGAACCATATTCCATCAAAGGTCTAATCAGTGATAAATAAGCCTTGCTTTTTACTTCTGTTTTAATTCCTTTTAGTTGTCGCATTACAAAGTTCAGTGTATTTATTCCCTTTTTTTGTACATTCAATTTGTTTTTTCCAGTTTAAGTCTTTGTTAAATATTATTCCCAGGTTCTTGTAATTATTGACTTCTTCAATGCATGTTCCATAAATTTTTTATTCCATTCCAAATTTTCCCCCTTTTCCAAATCACACCACTTTACTTTTTTCAACATTCAAAGCCACTCCATTTGTTCGAACCCATTCTTCTACTGTTTCTATATCTTTTTGTAGTTTTCTAGTATCATTGTCGTCTTTAATCTCTTTGTAAATTACACTGTCGTCAGCAAAAAGTCTTATTTTTTAGTTGCCTAAATCATCCATAAATATGTTGAATAATAGCGGTCCAAGTACACTCCATTGCGGCACACCTGATAATACCTTGATCGCGTCTCCCATCGCTTCTCCAACTCTGACTTTCTGTATTCTGTTACAGAGAAAATCTCCTATCCAGCTGACTATATGTAGATCGCAAACTTTTTTCCATAACTTCTCCATTAAAATTACATGGTCTATTTTATCAAATGCTTTTTCGAAGTCTAGAAAAACGGCATCCACTCTTCCTCGTCTATCAAGAACGGCAGCAAGCTCACCAGATATTCCCAACAGTTGAGCCTCGCATGAAAAGTCTCGTCTGAATCCATGTTGTCTTTCCCTTAGTCCTCCTTTCGTATCTAATTTTCTTTTTATTCTGTTTTCGATAATTCTTTCCATGATTTTGCAGATATTTGACGTCAAACTTACCGGTCTATATTGCTGTATCTTGCATCGTTCTCTTCCTTTAAAAATTGGTATGACAATTACTTCCTTCCATTCTTCTGGAAGTTTTCCTTCCTTCACTGACAAATTAAATATGTCGACAAGATGGGGAATAATATATTTCAGCAATTTTTATCATATCATTTGCTACACCATCCTGTCCTGATGGTTTCCCATTTTTTATTTTCTTTAGAGCATTCCAAACTTCCTCTCCTGTAATTTTTACTTTTCATCTTCATTCAAAACTTCTGTCATTTGTGTCATCAAGTGACTGTAGTTTACAAATTCTTTTCGCTTGAGCACTGTGGCCCCAGAGTGTGATGTCGTATTGCAGGTGGGAATGGATGTAAGCAAAGTAGACCATCTTGACGGCGGAAATGTCGGTGATGTCCATGAGTCGACTGATCAGATAGCAGCCCGAGGCTATCTTTGGAGCAATTGAGTCTATGTGGCTACCCCATTTGAGATTGTTGGTCAGCTTGACACCTAATAGCTTCACTTCTGTTTTCTCTTCAATTGATTTCCCTTCGAGGCGAACTAGAGGGCTGCTAAGATGCTTTTTGTGGGATGCCTTAAAATTCATGAGGGCCGTTTTCATACCGTTCAGGTGAAGATCGTGATCCCTGCTAAACGTTGCCATTTTCTTGACCTCTTCGTTGGCGATACGAGATGTCTCCTTGGGTGCGTCGACTACATGAGTGATGCCGTTGGCGTACATTGTCGAAGTCATGCAAACTCTCGGTAGTGAATTGATGAGAAGGATGAACAGCATTGGCGAAAGGGTACATCCTTGCGGGACACCTATGTTGGTTGTGAGCTGTTCCGACCAAAAAGTCCCGTTCTTGCCCGCGATGACTACCATTTGTTTTCGGTCCTTGAGAAAAGATGGAATCCAGTTGTTAGCGACCCCCGAGATTCCCATCGAGTCCAGGATTTTGAGGAGAGTATTGTGGTTTACCGAGTCGAACGCTTTTATGTAATTTTAGAGAACGGCTTTTACTTCCATTTTCTTGTCAAGTGCTTCTAAGACTTCCGTCACGATCTTGGCGATGGCCGAAATGGTCGATTTTTTTTGAGAAAACCATTTTGGGCGTCGTCAAGTAGGCTATGCTTATTAAGAAATAATACAAGTCTACAAATGTAAGCTCCCAAAGCTTGGAGAAGGAAGATACTTACGTGATTGGTCTGTATTTGCCAAGCTTCGTTCTGTCACCACTGTTGTGAATTGGGATTATTTTGCTGTTTCAGTGCTGTGGGGAAGCATCCGTGCAGAAAGGAATTATTAAAATATGTAGTTGTGGCGATTTTATGAAAGGACCTCCAATCTTAAGGATGTGTCCCGGGACTTCATCAATTCCGGCAGACTTTTTCTTGCTTATTTTATATACAATTTCATAGCATTCCTTGCAGAGTAGTGGTGTGAGGTAAATTACCCTGTTGCCTTCGCCCTTTCTTGAGATGATCGGAGACTGGTCTTGGCTGCTAGCTGTTCTGCTGACGTGTCCCACACTCTTCATTACCGTGTTAAAGAATTTAGCGAATTTGTTTGCCACTGATTAACCGTCTGTACACACCCCCTTATCGTCTTCCAGGATGATGTTATTTCTTGCAGAGTTGGGACCATTGCTTCTGTTCTGCGTTATAAGCTGCCGAGCCACTTTACCTTTTAGACTGGGACCGGTTTCTAAGAAATGTGTCTCCGTCTGATGAGTGGCGAACCGGGGTGTTAAAAGCTGCCAACAATGTTATTCCTTATCAGAAGAATATGCTGCATCTGAAAACATCGTCGAGAAATGGCATCGCTCACTTGTATTTTAGGTCTTGAAGCACATTGTCCATCAATTCTTGGAATCGCGCAGGACTTCCGGCCAAACCAAAGGGCATACGGGTGTATTGGAATAAGCCTCTGTGACAAATGAACGCGGTCTTGGGCCGATCTTCCATGGCGACTGGAATTTGGTGAAATCCCTGGGAGAGGTCGAGGACTGAAAACCACGCGGCTGTGCCAAGCTGCGCGAATACCCAGTCTGTTGAAGGCATCGGGTACACTGGTACCTTAGTCTGGGCGTTAATAGGGCGGAAGTCTACAGCTAGTCGATAACCTCCATTCTTCTTGGGTACCACCACTGGAGCAGACGCCCAGTTGCTCTGCGATGGTTCAATGATGGCTTGGCGGAGGAGGTCGTCCACTAACCCATCGATTATTTCGCGTTCCTTAAAGTTAACTGGTCGCAGCTTACATTTGCAGGGAAGGTTATCTCCAACATCAATTTTATGAATCGCTTTAGTCGTAGTTCCCGGTACCGATGTGAATATGGAAGCAAAACGCTGCAGCAATGTTTTTACGTTTCCCTGCACCGCCACGGGACATTCTACCAATGGAATGTTGGGGACAGGACTTGATGGTCGTGTTTGTTGGGGCTTTTCTCTCGCAGGACGGAGGTGGGGTGTTGAAGAGCTGGTAGCTGTTTTAACCAGTGATACCGCGAGAGCGGCCGGTTTTGGTGCAGCACGTGGTCCATCTCGCCTTGATGGTCTGTCTATCTGCGGAGTAGTAGCAACTGCGTCAGGCGGTAGGATGAAAATGGTGACCGCAATTTCTGTGTCACGGAATAAGTGGTCTACTTCTTTCTTGATGGCTGGCCATTTAAACCCATCCAAACCAGAGGCTATGCGGGGCATGGCTAGCTCTTGGATGCCGTAATATATACAAAACTTCTTGAGTTGTCGAAGCGCCTGAAGAATAGTGTCCTAGCGGGGCTTGTCAGATGAAGCCCGCTTTGTGACTAAATAGAAGATAGGGCGACCCTGGACGACCTGGGTAGCCATACCACCCAGTTGGGTGTTCTGGCTGAGAAGGTAGGCACGTCCTCCATATCGGGCTGTCACCGACGCCGCGAAACCTTTGGCCATTCGCATGTCTTGGGCCACGCAGTGCACAATAGGGGTGCAGTTAGGGGAGAGAAAGATATCGCCAACTATCTCCTTCAATTTGTGGTGAATCTTAGAGGGGATGGCCGAGGACGGGTAACGTGGGTCCAGTTGAGTGTCCAACGATCGTGCACGCATTGGTGTGAGTGGTTTCGACACAGTTTCGTGAGTAAGCACAGTTTCAGTTTGCAGCTGGTTGTCTTCTGTGGCGAACAGGCGATCCAGTTCTAGGGTCGAGGTAGTTTTGTCTGTAAAGCCTTCCGTCTGGGGCTGGTTAATCCGCTGAGCGAACGGAATAACGCACTGTGGTGCTGTCCCCAAAGTCCAGCCACCTTCCGCCGTGTGCACCGATATGCCGACTGCGTGAAGGAAGTCGCGTCCCAGAATTACGTCAGGAGTAAGCCCTGGCAGATAGAGGAAACGGTGCCGCCGCTCACCACCTGGCCATGTTAGAAACACCTTAATTTGTGCTGTCGCAGTTGTTGTGCCCGCGGCCAACCGAAGCAAGCGATTGATATTCGTAGGTTTTGATCTTGCAGCGACCGCTGCCTGTAGTGCTTTGTCTCCCAGGAGGCTAACACTCGAACCAGTGTCCAAGAGGGCAAAGAGAGTGCGATCGCCAATGGAGACGGCGAGAAGGGGAGCACCCGACAGTTTTAATGATGCCTGCATGGTTTCTGCGAGTATATCAGGCACAATGCTCACAGATTCCCATTTCCCGGCTGGTTGTTGCCCACCAACCCTTCCGAGGAGGCCGCTGGCTGTCGCGGCGAAGAGCACTGGCGAGCCCAGTGACCCATGCCCCCGCATCGATGGCATCCTGGGTTGGCTGCTGGCGTCGACGCCTTCACGGCTGGAGCTGCGCCAGGCACTACGGCCAATGATGGACAATTTCGTGGCCAATGCCCTGACTGGTGACAGCGTGGGCAAGGACCAGGGTAGATTGCTACCGTGTTCTGCGCGGCGGACGGCGAAAGAGTTGGTGGCTGCGCGTGCGTCTGGGTGTAGACAGGTCCCACAAACGCCAAATCACGCTCCAATGAGTGTGCTTGCAGCGGCGGAGGGCGATAGGTGGCGTTCCTCCACACGGTTTCTTGCAGCTCTGGCCCAACTTCCGCCAACTCCCTCATTGTAGAGAAAAAGCGTCCTAGCAGTTGCTGGCGGGAAAATGGCGTTGCCTGAGCCAGGACTCGGTCGATCTGCTCTGCCTGGCTCGCCGGCGCTCCAATTCTTCGGTAATATTCGCCGATGATGCGCACGTACTCCGCGAAGTCTTCATCAGGGTGCTGTGTGCGAGCGTCGAGCTCCATGCGCAGACGGCGCAGCCGGTCCGGCACACCGAAGGCGCGGAGAAAAGCCGCGCGAAACGTTTCAAAATATTCGAACTCCCCACACGATAACCACCAGCGTAGCGCGTCTTCTACTAGAGTCACTGGAATCAACTCCCTTAGTACCCACATTAGTTCCTTTCCCGATGCCCGGGCATAACGCTCCAGCTGAAGCAGAAATTCCTCGGGAGATCGTGCATCCCTTCTCCCACAGAAGGTAGGTATCTCCATCCGGAGGGAACGCATTACTCCCTCGGTCACGGAGTCGCGGACAGCAGCACGAGGTGGGAGCGGCGGTGGCTGGATGGGCGGCGACGTCACACCATGTGAACTTGGCGGCGATGCGTGGCTGGGGGAAACACTTTCACACGCGACCTGCATCGCCGCCACAAATCCTTCAAAGTTGGCACGTTGTGCTCGCCCCATTTCACGGAGAAGAGCCAAGGGCACTAGTGTGAATTTAATCCTAAATGCAAATACTCGTTGCATGGACGGTAGATGATGATTATTAGAAACGAAATATCAATTCCAAAATTTGCCCAAAATTGTCCCGGTACGGATGCAAATTTTGGAATTGATATTTCGTTTCTAATAATCAGCCAAGGGCACGTTCTCTTCATCGAACAGTTCTAGGGAGAATGGGTTCGGGTTGCCGCTGGCCATGTTTCTCGCACTAGCCACAGTGTTTCGCAGAATTGCACGGTCAGTTCGCCGAACCGGTCGTCGACAGTCAAGTTACACGAGACGCGGCGGAGGGAAAACCGATACACTGTTTGCTGACGGGAGACGTAAAGACGTTGAACACACGCAATAATTGTCACCGGGGACACGTAACTGACGCGAAAAGCGTGGGCTGCACTTCACAAGACAACACTCGGATAATTTAAACGCGAGAACGAAGAAAAAAAAGTATTTCGGACGAGCCCCCACTTGTCATGTCTAGGGGACAGGGGACAAGGATAACACTTATAAAGCACAACAATTTACACAGAACTCGCTTATTTAATAACACATTCACTTTAGAATAAATACAGCAGTCAGCATAAGCTCTTGTTCCTACGGGGATATGTGTAATGTGTTAGACTGGCATTGTCCCGCGGCCGATGCCTTGGGCTCTGTCGGTCTCGCCGGCAGAGTGGCCACGCCTTGACAAGGGGTGGCCAGTTAGGTGGGGACCTAACAGTTTTACTATGCTAAACATAACTAACTAAAAATATTTAAAAAAATCTTGTGCTGGAAAATTGTTTGGGGTCTCGGAAAATGCGATGGAATCTTTTGTACTGTCCAAAAGTCGCAAAATTCGAGATAGCGTGGTCAGGATTTTTTTCCTTGTGCATAATTGTAGTACTTTTGTAACGAATTTTTTTTTATTCCTTCAAGTTTTATACAAACGGAAATAGTGAATTTTGAAAACTTGAAAAAGTGGTTCAAATTTTACATGATTTTAAACGGACTTTCAGGGGGAAACAATGAGATATTCGCGATTTTAAAATAACTAGTCACAAAGCCTAAACCATGCAGATTTCAAATATAAGTTTCATCCTGATGGGTCAAGAAATATAGATTTCTGACAGTACACAAGCTTCGGTTGCGCGAAGCAAATTTTCCCAAGATTCCAAGCCGCGATCTTTATGAATTGCCTACATACAGGCTTTAATTCTTTATCGCTAGCAGCCAACAACAGCGACCTTGGAACGTTTCGTGCACCACAAGTATATCGGCGCGAGAGTTTATCTCATAAGACCCTAGTTTATATTTTTGTTCTAAGCTCAAATGAAATGATTTACGAGCACTGCGATGCCGTGCTATGCGATGCGATGCGATGCGATGCGATGCGATGCGATTCGATGCGATGCGATGCGATGCGATGCCGAATTTAACCCCGGTGGCTTTTCACGGACTCCGGCTCCAGTCCAGGCTGAAATCTGTGATGCTCCATGAGTATGACGAATGCGTGGTTAAACGTCATCCACTGAAGATGTTTATAATTCTCAATAATGTACAAATAAAAAAAAACTGCAAATCTTTGTGGATGGATGGCATTATTTTAACATTCACAAACTAAATATCGGCTAAAGAATATAAAATGTATTTCATGAATGTGTATTCTGTGTTTCAGTGTCAAAAATCGCACCCGCTACATGTGAAGTCCGGGGTTCTGCTCTCCGAGTGACATCAATTTCTACTGGCCGTCCAACAGAATGGCCATGTGATTTCAATGCGCGTTGTTTGAAGGAGATCAATGAACCGATTTCAGCTGTGCGATGTGGAGGACCCTGCACCAAATCATCCTCGATATACTAGTCGCATAGTCACTAGTCACTAGTCACTAGAGGTCACTAGTCACTAGAACACTAGTCACTCGTCATTAGTCAGTTGGCAATGCACCATGGAGGGTGAAGCGAATTCATTTTTGTAATAGGAGGCCCTTTGTTGGCCGGTTCACACTCCAATAATAATCTCAACAGAGATTTTGTTTTTCAGGCACGTAGTAATTTCAGTTACGAGTCGCCCTAATTACACACACGATGTTATTTGTACAAATCAACACAATGACATGACTCGAAGCCAAGCGCGTCAATCACTCATCCGGTTTTATCAATTTGTAATCGTTGTGTAGCAGACAGACTAAACCTTGTCTGCGCTGTTATCATTGAAGGCAGATAACAATAACATGAGAGCAAGTATCAATAAACAACCTATATCTACTATGGTGGTATTTCTATGTGCTAGTGATCACATTTAAAATATATTTCTGAAGCAAAAAATTTTAATTAAGATGCTACCTCGGATTATATCAAAACAATGCACTTACTTGCTGTTTAAAGGTCGAAAAACTTAATTTTTTTACTAATGAATGCATTCCCTGTAATCTAATAAGTACTCCAAATGGCAATCTTAGATCAAATTAGATTATTATAGATAGCTTTATTTGCACAAAAATATTTTTTGTGTAATTTTTTTATACGTTTGCTTGATCAACGTTGATTGTGTATCTTATGGACAAATATTTAATGCATGTATTTAATAATAAACGGTGCACCCATTTCTTAATGGGCGGCATCAGGAAGTGAGACGCGAGCTATCCGCGAGAAACTCTTCTCTTCTCTACATACTAGGGCTTCGCGAACGCTCATTTTCGCGTTGTGGATGAGCGTAGTTATTTTAGGCTTGAGGATAAGATTTAAGACCTACAAGAGTATGAAGGTAATCGCACCTAGACCTTCCACTTGAATCTCGAGGGATAAATAGCTAAGAATTATTTAAAAAATTGGAAAAATGCGAATAAAAAGCGCACAAGATACGATATAGATCCAAAAACTTCACCAAAGCTGCATATCAATTAGCTAAGTATGTTTCTTAAGTTTGGTGTGATTGTATACACAACTTTTGGCTGTAATTTTTTTTTTTTTTTTCTGAAATATTTTGTAAATTTTGAATAGTTAAGAAACTGTTACCCCGAATCTGCTGAAAAAAGCAGGGGATCTAAGTTGAGAACAAAATATGGTTTCCTGAAATTTTTATCAAAATCGGAGCAGCCGTTTGGCCTGTAGAGCGCAAACAAACACACATACAAAAAAAAAAGTGTTTTTTTTATCCACTTAGTGAAATTGAAGATATCGCTTCGCTCGCTACGCTCTTCAATGAAGTTATTACGAAATTTTTCACTTTTTCCAAAACACGTTTTGCACCCTGGAGGCCAAGAATATGAATATAATTTGACAAAACTTTCCAGATATGTTGACCCTCACGATTAAATGTTTGTGTACAAATTTCACTGTTGTATGTTTAGCATTTTTCTTGAAAACGGCACTTTTATTCACTTGTTAAGCCTTTTTGTAGTTTTTTGCAACTTCAGCAACTTTATCTTTAACCCATTAAAAAAAAAATTACTGTGTGCATTAAAAATCGTAAAAATAATATACTCTGTTAATTTCAAGCAAATCAATTGAATAGTTTTTGTTGAAATCGATTTTTACGTTTTTAAATATATTATTTCATGACTTCATCAGATATTTCCAGCTAACGAATGTCATTGAGAAAGCTGCTAAATTAACGCCGAACATTTTAAACTGATCATTTAAGCCTCTAGGCTATGCGCACACGCAATATAATCGCGTTGTGGGTGACGCTCATCCACAACACGATTATATGAGTGTTCGCATAGCCTAGCATTTATATAATCACACCAAAATGATAACTTGTTTTACCTACGAATCGTGTCGAGGTCAATAAATTCTGGCTGTATGGAATGTTGCCAAATTAAAATTACGTATTACGTGCCTTCACAAGAGCGAACGGATTAGTCTAAAATAGCATTAGTGGATTATTCAAGTGGACCTTGGATCGTCAAAGAGCCACGACGTATACTCACAATCGCGGTCTCACAGTTGCTATCGCCTCTCGAACACGGCAAGACACAACACAGACATCATGTCAATATTTTCTGGAGCTAACAGGTCAATTCTTAAGCAACTGTTCCTTAAGGAGATGAACACGAGCAAGCCACCGGCAACAGCTATGTTAGTGAGTAGCTTCTCCGACGGTCAACGTTCCCAGCTAAATTCAGAGAAGATAACTCCTAAAAAGTTGACTCCAGAGACTTTTCCTTCGGGGATGTTTACTTCAGCGAAGATGATCCCAAAGACTTTGCCCCTAGGGACATTGGCTTCAGAGACTTTGCCTCTAGGGACGTTGGCTCAAGAGACGTTAGGGCAGTCTGCGTTGGGTGTGAGTAGGAAACCTGGCTTACAAGAGGCTATTTTTCAAGCGGAGAGAATAACGTGCTTTTCGAACACGCCGCTGAAGCCGGACTGGCTTCCGGTCGAAGAGGTTGAGGTTCTCACGCAACAGTTGACTACACTCGAACAATCGAACCACCCGCTTGTGAAGACTGTCAAGTAAGTCGGCCAACTCAAGTGAATAATTAATTAACGGGATTCACAACCGTGGCTACTCCACGATGTTCCCTAACAGCCTTAACAACCCAGCTTAAAAGCCGAAAATGAAGAGGTCCACGTTTAAACGTTTCCTGCCCCAAAATGTATCCCAATATTTTTGAAAAAAAATCAGTGTGTAGAGGAAGAGTACTCCGACTCGCCTTGTAAACTTTAATTGAGATCTGATGGAAAATAAAACAACTAGAGACGAAAGAAGAGTGGTGTTTTTCGTTTAAAAAAACCACAAAAAGTCCCAAATTCAAGATTTATTTGTGAACAAAGTAAACGTCCGATCGACACGAGCCTTTACATCGCGAGTCAAAAATTTTTTCAACTATCCACTGATTGTTTTTAAAAAATATAAGGATAAATTTATGGGCAGAAAACGTTTAAGCGTGGACCTCTGCACTACCAAAATTTTGTGTTTGCCAAAGCTAATCTTTAACGGACTAGACCTGGTGAAAAATAACTTCCAGTTTTACTGCCTCATTAGCATGAGAAATAAAAACACTCTTGGAGATTATGCTTGCACAACCCGACACATGGTTATATACTAGGTCTTCGCGAACGCTCCCTTTCGCGTTGTAGATGAGCGTATTTCTTTGTGACTTGAAAATAAGATTTAAGACCTACAAGGGTATGAAGGTAATCGCACCTAAACCTTCCACTTGAATCTCGAGGGACAAATAGCTAAGAATCATTTTAAAAAATCGGAAAAATGCGAATAAAAAGCGCACAAGATACGATATAGATCCAAAAACTTCACCAAAGCTGAATTTCAATTTGCTTAGTATGTTTCTCAAGTTTGGTTTGATTTTAAAGCGAACCTTGCTGTTAACCGGCCGCTACCTGGCACAAGCGGGCCTCGAGGCATGTTGCAAAGTATCCGTCGGCAAAGAAACTGTTACCCCGAATCTGCTGAAAAGAGCAGGGGGTCTAAGTTGAGAACAAAATATGGTTTCCTGAAATTTTTATCAAAATCGGGGCAGCCGTTTGGCCTGTAGAGCGCACATACACACAAAAAAACAAAAAAACAAGCAAACAAACAAACAAAAAACACACAAGTGTTTTTTTTATCCACTTGTGAAATTGAAGATTTCGCTTCGCTCGCTACGCTCATCAGTTAATTTCAAAACATATCCCAGTGTCATAAAATGGCACACAAAATCGGGAATTCTATTATTCTATTGATACCATTGGATTCGTGGCAGCATATAGAGTGTAAATCATTTTGAACCGCAGTGATCGGATGATAATTACGGATATTCCATTGATCTTTTTATTTTTAATTTTACCACCTTTTACTGCTTTTACGTGACTTATCAGTTTTATTTTCTGTCGTTATAATTGCCTGTTATCGCACTGCGGAATGTTGTTCTTTCACAAATCTAAGCCAAGGCAGTAAAATATTCAAACAAATATTTGGTCGGTGATAAATAGTTGCCAATACGATTATCGATTGATTTATTGATAACGTTTATTTGGAGAGTATCATTGCAAGGGTGTGGATGTGTAATTGAGACTTCCTTTTTGAACGAACTTTTCAAGTGATGTCTGACGGAAACATAATTTTTGTTGTTTGTGAATGCATGACGTATTGCCACAATGCCGTCTCACGCGCACGTAATTTAGTGGTGAGTTTGGCGCGCTTCGTTGTCTTCCTGGTCTGCTGGCCCTTGCTAATGGTCGTTTAGGACCCATTTTGTAAATGATGTACCACTGTATGTACTTGATTCACTTTCGCAAATTGAAAAAAATAAAGCTGACACGAAATGCTACATACTGGCAGAAGGACACAAGGATACAACACAACGTGTTGGCTGAACGACAAGTGTGCAGCGACTGACCGAACTTCGAGCTGTGAAGAGTACTTTGACTTGCATGCTTGGCTTTCTGTCATATGCCATGTGGTCGGGCTAGGGGTTGGGCTTTGAGTGGGGAAGAAAGATATGCCAAGTGCAAGATGTGCCCCGTCGAAGTGATCCTGAGGGTACAGGTTATAGTCAGTGGGTGGTACCTGCGCCACGACCTAGCGCACAATTATGCACTAGGAAAAAAAATCCCGACCACGCTATCTCTAATTTTGCGACTTTTCGAATGTACAAAAGATTCCATCGCATTTTCCGAGCAACCCACTAATTTTCCTGCACAACAATTTTTAAATATTTTTAGTTTGTTATGTTTAGCATAATAAAACCATAGAACATATAAAAACCCCGTTTTTAGGTCGGTGTGATTCCCCTTAAGAAAAGTCAGAATTCCCGTTCGGTGGGACGTAGAAGCACATAGCACGCTGGCTGCGAGGTTGACGGCTGGGAACGTGCGACGCGTTCGGTGGGACGTTGAAGCGCGTAGCACACGCGGCTCGAAACGTGCGTTAGAATTCAAAATAGCATCCTATTATACTTAAATAATTAGTCGTGGTAATCACTTATTTTGACACGGGGCTGCTTGTCACCTTGTTAATTAAAGTTTTTGTCACTTTGTCACTGCCATAGAGAGGCGGTCGGCAAGTCGAGGTCCGCGCCTTCTCCCGGCCTCCTGGTGCTGCTCGTCTCGACAGTGGCGAGCGGTCGGCACGCGTCGCGCTCCCAGCGGCGTCTCGCCGAAGCGACGGACGCTTTTGCACTCAGCCACCGCATCCACGACACCATGATCGACGTCGGCGACGAAGCAGCGAGCCGAGGGAACAAGACGGCGTTGTTGATCGGCGACTACTTGGCCTCCAAATCATACGCAGCGTTGGCATCGCTTTGCAATCAGGACGTGAGGACAAGCGAACGAATTTTTTCATACTTGCCCAGTTGATTTAATTGTCCGTGTGTTTTCTTACTATGTGTCCAACAGTGTACCGAATTTCCGAATTGTACCCTATACTTTTTACCACATGATTGGGTTAACTTAATGCCAGAAAGTTAGTTTCATCTTCTTGGTGGCGATACTGTTTTATTTCGAAGCATTTCGAAATAATATAGAGCTTTCTTTTAAATGAAATATAACGTTATAAAATTCCGCCCTACATCATGAAATGATAAACAAGCTAAATAAATTGAATAACACTCACCGATAACGCAATTTATGGTATAATACTTCATCTTGTATCTTCATCAAGGAGTGTGTATCAAAAGACCGATCTTTGCAATAGACCGAGTCACTAAAAGTCCGAGTGTTCCCAAGACCGAGGTTGCAATAGACCGACATCTCGGTCTATTGCAACCTATTGCAATTTTAGGACAGTTTTTTTTTAGTTAAGTTTTGTTTTAGTGCAGTTTTATTTTAAGACAGTTTCATTTTAGGACAGGTTTTTTAAGTACAGTTGGTGCATCCCCAATCGCACCTTAGCCTTCCACTTGAATCTCGAAGGATTTATAGCTAAGAATCATAAATTTTTTTCGGAATAATGCGAATAAAAAACGAACAAGATAAGATAGAGATCCATAAACTTCAGCAAAGCTGCATATCAATTAGCTTCGTATGTTTCTAAAGTTTGGTGAGATTGTATAAATAACTTTGGGCTGTAATTTTTTTTTTTTTTTTTAATTCTGAAATATTTTGTAAATTTTGAATAGTTAAGAAACTGTTACTCCGAATCTGCTGATAAAAACAGTGGGTTAAAGTTGAGATCAAAATATGGTTTGCTGAAATTTTAATCAAAATCGGAGCAGCCGTTTGGCCTGTAGAGAACAAACAGACATACACACAAACAAACAAAAAAAAACACACACACACACACACAAGTGAGAAATCAGTGTTTCTGGTGGAAGCCCACACCAGTTGGCAATTGATGATGGGATAGCTGAGGAGGAAAAATGTGCGTCCGAGCCGGGATACGAACCCGGGACCTTCCGCTTGCCGGGCGGTTGCTCTGACCACTGAGCTATCCGGCCACACAAGATTCCTGCCTTCGCTGATTTCTGATTTCTCATCCATTCCATCTCTCCTGAGAATGAGGCTAGGTGCACAGTCAGAGCCAACTCTGTCGCGGGGACGTCGAATACACTTGCACGATTTGCCTAGTACTCGTACCATTACGAGTCGCTTCTTCCCCTTCTATCCCGAGAGAGCCCTTTCCTCACCCAGCGACGGTTGAAGAAAAAGCAAGGGTAATTACAGCTTAGATATGCAAAACGGCAAAAAACTTGAAAATTTAATCTAAAAATACGATTAAAAAACGTATTAAAAACATATCAAACATATTTCTTGGTAAACCAGTATAGAGAATACGGTATACAAAAGCTATTCTGCAAATTTCATCAAAATCGGCTTGGTATTTTAGCCAGTAGAGTAAAAACAAACAGCGAAATGATAGCGAAAAATCTGTAAATTTTCGTAAATTTGGATTTTTGAGAAAAGTTCTAAAGCTATCAAGCTGAAAAACGCAGGGGGTCTAAGTTCAGAACAAATTCAGGTACACTGAAAATTTAATCAAAATCGGATCAGCCGTTTGGACGGTAGAGCGCGAACAAACACACAAAAAAACACGCAAAAAAAAAAAAAAAAAAAAGCAAAAAAACAAACACATGAACTTTTTTCTACGGGTGGTCAAATTGAAGTCTTCGCTTCGCTCGCTACGCTCATCCAAAAATCATACTTTCATGTAAAAATATTTTAGAAGATCTTAACGTGCTTTCTCGACCAGTCAGCGACCCCTTCGCAAGATGTGGGACTATGATTGAACATCTGGTGATGTATTTAGTGGCTTCTAAGAAGGGTAAAAGAATCTTACCACTTTTATTGCATGTTTTAGCAACATCGGTGGGACAAAACATCCCTTCAGTCGCAGAGTTTGGTTTTTGGCACATAGTTAGTCTTGTGAAAATCTTCGTGGCAATAAGGCGTCTTGTATTTTGTGAATTTCGGCTGCAATTCATTGAGAGAAAAACTGTTTTGAGCAATTTGTGTGGAAATTTGAAAGAATTCGAAAAGTGAATATATCGTGTCTTATTACCATTCGATAATACAACTAGGGCTTCGCGAACACTCATATAATCGTGTTGTGGATGAGCGTAATTTTTACGCTCACCCACAACGCGATTCTATGAGAGTACGCGAAGCCCTAGACGAAACGATTATCATGAGAATATACAGATGATTTGTACAAACATGGCGACTGTGAGGGAATACAAAATAAATTATAGTTTACAGTTGTTCTACTTGATGAAAAATTGGTGGAAGAATTTCCTAACGATTTTTGGAAGCAATGCTATTTGGGATTTCGTAACAACTGAGAGTGACACTCAATACACTTTTTTGAGTCATCAGGTCTAATTTATAGGTAATTGCACACTTCCATCTACGACGGACTTAACGCTCACAAACCCTTAGCGCAGAAAGCAAGCCTTAGGAAGAGTTGTGCGAACCATACGCCCATAGGGCAAACCCTACGCCCATAGGGAGAAACCCTACGCCCATAGGGCAAACCCTACGCCCATAGGGCGAACCCTACGCCCATAGGGCAAACCCTACGCCCATAGGGCAAACCCTACGCCCAAAGGGCAAACCCTACTCCCATAGGGAGAAACCCTACGCCCATAGGGCAAACCCTACGCCCATAGGTCAAACCCTACTCCTATAGGGAAAACCCTACGCCCATAGGGCAAACCCTACGCCCATAGGGCAAACCCTACGCCCGTAGGGCAAACCCTACGCCCATAGGGCAAACCCTACTCCCATAGGGAGAAACCCTACTCCCATAGGGCGAAACCATACGCCCATAGGGCGAAACCCTAGGCCCATAGGGCAAACCCTACGCCCATAGGGCAAACCCTACGCCCAAAGGGCAAACTCTACACCCATAGGGCAAACCCTACGCCCATAGGGCAAACCCTACGCCCATAGGGCAAACCCTACGCCCATAGGGCGAAACCCTACGCCCATAGGGCAAACCCTACGCCCATAGGGCAAACCCTACGCCCAAAGGGCAAACCCTACACCCATAGGGCAAACCCTACGCCCATAGGGCAAACCTTACGCCCAAAGGGGAAACCCTACGCTCATAGGGCAAACCCTACGCCCATAGGGCAAACCCTACGCCCATAGGGCAAACCCTACGCCCATAGAACGAAACCATACGCCCATAGGGCGAAACCCTACTCCCATAGGGCGAAACCATACGCCCATAGGGCGAAACCCTACGCCCATAGGGCGAAACCCTACGCCCATAGGGCAAACCCTACGCCCATAGGGCAAACCCTACGCCCAAAGGGCAAACCGTACACCCATAGGGCAAACCCTACGCCCATAGGGCAAACCTTACGCCCAAAGGGGAAACCCTACGCCCATAGGGCAAACCCTACGCCCATCGGGCAAACCCTACGCCCATAGGGCAAACCCTACGCCCATAGGGCAAACCCTACGCCCATAGGGCAAACCCTACGCCCATAGGGCAAACCCTACGCCCAAAGGGCAAACCCTACACCCATAGGGCAAACCCTACGCCCATAGGGCAAACCTTACGCCCGAAGGGGAAACCCTACGCCCATAGGGCAAACCCTACGCCCATAGGGCAAACCCTACGCCCACAGAACGAAACCATACGCCCATAGGGCGAAACACTACGCCCATAGAGCGAAACCCTACGCCCATATGGCAAACCCTACGCCAATAGGGCGAAACTATATGCCCATATAGCTAACCTTACGCCCATAGGGCGAAACCCTAAGCCCATAGGGCTATCCTTACGCCCATAGGGCGAAACCAAACGCCAATAGGGCAAACCCTACGCCCATAGGGCGAAACCCAATGCCCATAGGGCAAACCCTACGCCCATAAGGCGAAAACATACGCCCCTAGGGCAAACCCAACGCCTATAAGGCGAAACCATAGGGCGAAACCATACGTTCAATGGGAAAAACTTAACGCCTTTATAGCGTAAACACACGGCCATCGGGTGAAATCCTACGCCTATGGGGCGAAAACATGCCTATAGGGTGAATCATTGGGTTCGTCTCAGATACGCGATGGTTTCTTTCCGATGGTTTTTTAGTGTCAACCTATTGGCGAAGGGTTTGCCCTATGGGCGTAGGGTTTCGCCCTATGGGCGTAGTGTTTCGCCCTATGAACGTAGGGTTTCGCCCTACGGGCGTATGGTTTCGCCCTATGGGCGTATGTTTTCGCCCTATGGGCGTATGGTTTCGCCCTATGGGCGTGTGGTTTCGCCCTATGGGCGTATGGTTTCGCCCTATGGGCGTATGGTTTCGCCCTATGGGCGTATGGTTTCGCCCTATGGGCGTAGGGTTTGCCCTAAGGGCGTAGGGTTTCTCCCTATGGGAGTAGGGTTTCGCCCTATGGGCGTATGTTTTCGCCCTATGGGCGTAGGGTTTGCCCAATGTGCGTAGGGTTTCTCCCTATGGGAGTAGGGTTTCGTCCTATGGGCGTGTGGTTTCGCCCTATGGGCGTAGGGTTTGCCCTATGGGCGTAGGGTTTCTCCCTACAAGAGGAGGGTTTCGCCCTATGGGCGTGTGGTTTCGCCCTATGGGCGTAGGGTTTCGCTCTATGGGCGTAGGGTTTCGCTCTATGGGCGTAGGGTTTCTCCCTATGGGCGTGTGGTTTCGCCCTATGGGCGTAGGGTTTCGCTCTATGGGCGTAGGGTTTCTCCCTATGGGAGTAGGGTTTCTCCCTATGGGCGTAGGGTTTGCCCTATGGGGGTAGGGTTTCTCGCTATGGGAGTAGGGTTTCGCCCTATGGGCGTATGGTTTCGCCCTGTGGGCGTAGGGCTTGCCCTTAATTGTGAGATACGGAGAAATCGTCATAGCGATAAGCGTGATGTCACTTAAATAGTAATTTAAGATAATTATTTCATCATAGTATTTGCGATTAACATCGACAAAACATTTTTGCGAAATAGTTGCAAAATAGCCAAGAAATTAACGCACTACTCGTTTATGGGTTTGAAGTTTTTGATATGAGCAAAATCAAATACTAAATTTATCGCCAGCTGATTAAAAAACATTGAAGATAAATATTATTAAAAATTTGGGAAATTATGGCGAGTGTTGTGAAAAGCTGGCATGATTTGATTTGTTGTCGAATGTCGTCGATTCATGTATTGAACAATTACCTTATCCTTGGAATGTGCCCAAGCCCAGTTGATCAAGTAGAAGGGTTGAGAAGAAAGGCCTCAGTATCAGATTCTAAATTTTCTTACATTTCAACAATGTACCACAGATTCAGTATCTTGTAGAAGATTTATTGTAGATTATTTAACAACGATATCTCGTATATAGACTACTCCTCGAAACCTTGTTATTTCATACGAATGGTAACGATTTTCCTCTAAGTAGCGATTGTGAACCAATTAATCCGACAAAAAAGGATATCAATACAATGTGATGATTTAAGAGCGTTGATCAATAATCCCCCCGATTCGTCTCTTTCCATAGACATACAGGAATGTTGGTTGAAAGAGTATGACTGTATAGAATATACTTGGTAAGTGATTTCATCGGTAAAAGCAATGGCAATGATAGAATTTTTTTCGATGTAACGAAATGTGTTCCATAATCATTAACACAAGCACAAAAGTAATGAATTGAGTCATGAGTTAACATCATCACATACTACAGATAGGTACCCTGTCATCAAAGAAATAAATCGTAGAAATACAGAAATTGTTTGATTTTATCGTTCACGTTTAGTATAGCAAGCAAGTAGGATACATCATTTCTTGCAATAATTTGCTATAACTTCTTTAATAGTGCCCTAATCAGGTCGTAATTTTGGCTATTGACTTTAAATGATCCATTTCTTAAGATACATGTGAAAAATATCATCATAATGCAACATAATTGATTAGATATCGAAATAATTGATAAAAACAAAAGACAATCTTTTCCGACAAGGCAAAATAGGCAAGCTGTCAGAGGTGGCCCATTGTTGGTCATCAGTCGAACTTCGCACTAGCAGATGTTCAAATGACAAAAACTCAACCAATACGAAGCAATGCCGAGCTCTACACCAATGGAAAGAGCAAGCGATGCCGCTCGTTGCTAGGGAAAACTCGTTGCTAGGGAGGTTGTATATAAGTCAGCTGCAGGCCGAGTAGACCTCACTTCTCTTCATCGCCTTGACCTGGTCAGACGTGTCCAGATTTCTCTCTATTTTCCTTGCCTACTCAAATTAATTAATTGATCAATATTCACCCTTTAACATAACAAAACTTTTTCAATCAGTGCTTCACACAATTCCCTCCCAAATTATTATCATTGGTTTTCGTATTTTAAGTTCGTTCAGAAATTAATCGGATTGTTTTTTTTTGTCAATTTCTGTTCGCCATTTGGCAAGTCAAATAATCCGGCTGCTCGGACAGCTGGAGTTATTTAATTTTAATTTCGACACACAGTCCTCACCTTCTTTCAACGAGCCAGACGTGTGTGGACTCCTTCTTTACTTCTTTTTCTACTTCTTCCTATTCTTACCTTGTTCCTTATTTCATTTGAATAAATTCTCTATTGTTGCTTCACACATTCGATACCCTCCCAATATATCATCTCCATTTCTGATAAAATATTTATAAATTAAAAGGATTTTTGTCGACTTCTGTGCGGCATTTGATTTAGGCAAAAAAACATTCCGGCTGATCGGACAGCTGGCTTCCCATTGTTGTCATGTGAAATTCACACATTTTATAAATAGGAAAAAACCACTAAATGCGAATTATTGCGCACTAAAATTAGATAAAGTTGTTCATGTTTCTGGCTTTCGTCCTTAGTTCATTAAATTTCTTTGCTAGGTATTAAAATAATTGTAAAAATAAGTATTTAGTTCCGTCTTATAATGATCATCCACATTGACTTCTTCGCATATAAAAATTTATTTCTCAAATAATGCTTTCATCTTTTAGCAAACCTTTATTTCATCTAATTTAAAATGATAAAGTATTTTTAAAAGAATTTAAATTCAAAAACAAATTTATGGCATCGTATTTTATTCATTATCTATTTTCACAAAAAACCCCCCAAAAAAATTCTTAGAAGCAATGATGGATAATGATGAATAAGGAACACAAAATTCAAATGAAATGATGGTTATTTCTTGAAAAAGAATTTTGAATTATTGAGGATCGAGTTTTTCTAAAATTGACTGCGGCTTGATCGTCGATCAATCGCGGTAGATGTTTCTAGCCAAAATCAATTAATATGCCTCGAAAACAATCTGAGAAAAGTAAGAGGGAGAAGGCGGCCAAAAGGATGGAGGAGCAGCGGGCAAAAGAGAGCGCCGACCGGCGAGAGGTCCGCCTGGACGACAGCGCTGCTCGCATGCTCGCCATCCGGACGAGGCAAAACTTGGAAGACAATGCTCGGCGTCGGGAAGAGAACCGACAGAGGATGGCCGCAGCCAGGCAAAACGAGAAACAAGATGAAATTGATTTGAGACGAGCCAAGGAATTAAAGAGGAAACAAACAAATCTTAGCCTAGAGTCAGCTGATGAGGCCGCAACCAGGAAGCGTCTATGTGCGGAAAGAGCAAAAGATGCACGTCTCAGTGAAACGATTGCAGCGACCACTGTGCGTCAAACTGATTGCTCGCAGCGGACGACAGCTGCCCGTCAGGCAGAAACCCCACAGGAATCGACACAGAGACGAGAAAAAAATTTGAAAAGAGTGAACGCCGCCATTCAGAATGAGAGTATTTCGCAAACCAATGTAAGACGGACGAGAAGTTTACAAAGAGTGACAGCAATGCTTCAAAAAGAGAACCCTACGCAAGCTAAAGAGCGGCGACATACAAGTTTGCAAAGGGTCACCGCAACCCTTCAAAATGAGACGCCTCAGCACGCTAATGAGAGGCGTGCAAAGAGTTTGCAAAGAGTAACCACCACCATCCAGGCTGAGAACCTTGGAGAAAAGACTTGCAGACTGAAAAAATGCCTCAAGAGAGTGACAGCAGCCCGTCAAGCAGAGACAGTCTCACAAGCGTCTGCAAGAAAGCTTAAAAGCTTGGTAAGAGTGACTTCTGCCATTCAGGCGGAGACACCGACCCAGACTGTTGAGAGACGAGCAAAGAGTTCACAACGTGTAACCGCTGCCCGTCAGGCAGAAACACTGGTCGAGACGGTAGAAAGACGTGCGAGGAGTTTACAACGGGTTAACGCGGCCCATCAGGAAGAGACACCGACCGAGACTGTAGAAAGACGAGCCAAGAGCTTACAACGGGTTACCGCTGCCCGTCAGGAAGAGACTCCTCAACAAACAACACACAGAAGAAAAACGAGTTTAAAACGGGTAACTGTAACAAACAGAGGCGAATCTCCAGTGCAAACAGCTGTGAGAAGGACAAAAAGCTTGCAGCGAGTTACAGACCGCCGTCAAAGAACTGCAAGTGTTATAAATTCTCAAAGTATTTCTCACCTCCCTCCAGACAGTGATGCCCATGAGAAAGTCATTCTTTTCGAAGGCCACATGACTAATTTAAGTTGGTCAAAATGCAGTTCATGCAAAAAAAAATTTCCCGGCCTCAAATTAAACTCTTGTCAAAAATGTAATGGTTGCAAGCGTTCGCCGCTCTTATTCACGCGGACCAACAAAATGGATCCCGGCGTTGTACCCGACGACTTGAAAGGCTTATCGATGATAGAGAAACTGCTAATTGCCCAAATCCACCCAGTTGTGTCAGTTTATCGCGTCAAAGGACAGCAATATGCCTATAGCGGAAACGTCATAAACTTCCCCCAAAACGTCTCGGAATTTGCATCCCAACTGCCGAATCCTCTGCACACCTTAACTTCCGTCGTTGTTGTTCGGCGAACTTCAGCCCATTCCGACAACATTGCAGACTTCAATGTCTGCTCCCTTCGTCTGCGCCGAGCTTTACTCTGGTTAAAAAATAATAATCGTTTTTATGCCGACATCGATGTCGATGAGGAAGCGCTCTCCGCGCTGCCAGAGGATGGCAACGTGTATGGCGACCTGCAATATATGGAGATCGAGGGAAACGCCGTTGATGAAGACGATGGAGTCTTGGAGAACACCAATGTGCCACAGTTATCTCCCGTTAATCAACACGACCGCATCACAAGCGCCCTCGAACCCGGTACAGTCCCGTGGCCCACCGTCTCCAACGTTCCAGTGAACGAATTCACCACGGAAGGCTACATAGTCCGAGCCTTTCCGACACTTTTTCCAACCGGTGAGGGTGACTTGAGGGACAATTCTCGCCAGCAACAGTTGAAGCCGACGCAATATTTCCAACACCTTATGCAATTTGAAGACAGCCGTTTTGCCAGAGACAGCCGCTTCCGCTTCTTTGCTTTAAACTCGGTGTTGCGCTGGAATGCGATCAGCCAGGGCAACATATTAGTGCGAAAGGTGGACCTTAACGGAAAAACGGCAGGACAATTGAAAGACATTCTTGCAACTAATCCAAACCTCGCTAACAGAGTTATGTTTTATGCTGCATCTTTGCGCATAACCAAATCTTATTGGTTCAAGAGATGCAGCGAGTTAAAAGACATGGTCGAGTTTATTGGAATACCCACAGTTTTTTTCACATTAAGTGCAGCCGATCTACACTGGCCTGATTTATATAATATTCTCGCTCCTGAAGAAAATTTCGATAACATGTTGCCACAGATTGCCTCCAACCGGCGTAGGCAACTTTTGTGTGACAATCCGCTGCTCGTCTCTTGGTTCTTTCAAGAGCGGGCAGCGTTTAATATAAAAAAAGTCCTTGGCCCCGTGTTCCATGTCCGTGACAGCTGGTTTCGCTACGAATGGCAGCATCGCGGCAGCAGCCACGTACACGGCCTGCTGTGGCTCGACGGCGCCCCTGACGTAGAAAACCTTGACCTATCCGATCACGAGGCTGTGTCAAAGGCCACACGATACTTTCATAACATTGTATCCACTGTTAATCCAGGAATTAACGAACCGCCAGCTCTGGTTCATCCTTGCCAGATTAGAAGCAGTGAGGTCGAGGATCAAGACCAGGATCTCTTTGAGCTATTAAATAAAGTACAAAGGCACACTCGTTGCAGCGAGGGCTATTGCCTGCGTAAAAAGAAAAATACTCAAATTTTTCACTGCCGTTTCAAGTTTCCGTTTGCAATGTGTGATTCAACCAATCTTGTGAGAGATGAGAGGGACCAGTTGGTTTTACACACGGAGCGAAACGACCCTTTGCTAAATCGCTACAACCGATTTATTATACAGTCATGGCGGGCAAACATCGACATCCAGCCCGTCGTGTCCAAGCACGCCGTGCTCAATTACATTGCCAAATATGCCGCTAAATCTGAGCCACAATCCAAATCCTTCAACGACTTGCTGACTAACATCTTAACGACAGCAGTCAATGCGCACGATCCGGCTAAACTGGCAATACAGAAACTTATCATTCAATCCCTTGCTGAGCGCGATATTTCCGCCCAAGAGTGCTGCCACCTCTTGATGGGGTATCCGCTGTACAATTCCAGCCGAGCATTTGTTTCTCTTTTTGTTGGTGGCGACCAATGGGTGCCTCTTGCTGCAGAGGTAGAGCCCGTTGACGGTGCCAACAAGAAATTGGTCGATATGTACCCGACTCGACCAGGTGACATGTTAGATCTCAGCCTTTTGGAGTTAGCCTCGCGACATTATTGGAAAGGTCGCTGGGTGCGCCGAAAGACTCCCGCTGTAGTCAGAGTATTTCCAAAATTAATCCATGGCATTGACAATGAAAAGAACGATGCTTTTTACCACCAGCAGGTTTTGTTGAGGGTGCCGTGGACCAGCGAGAGAGATCTAAATCCAACTGATCAGCCTTGGGAGAAGATCTTTCAGGACGCCGGGTTGGTTATTTCCGACGGGCTGTTAGGAGCCGAGCCTGACGTAGAGGAGGAGGAGGATGACGAATTGGAGGAGATGGAGACTGAACGAGAGCAAGAGGAGTGGATGGTTGCGGCCGGAATGGGCCCCAATGATCAGGTCGTCCAATGCGAGATAGGAATGAGGGAGTTCGACACCTCGTTCGCATGGACCGATTCATTCGCTAACTATCCAAGCATAGAATCAGTCTCTTGCTTCTTGGCTGACATTAAACAAGTTACGATGGAAATGGAAGGGGAGACTCTATGTCTGATTTCGTATAGTAAAGAACAACTTCGTATACTTGATGTTCTCAAAGAACAAATTGCCACAGTCAAGTCTAATTCACATTATTCTTCAGTTCGTCGGCTGATTGTCCAGGGAACAGCTGGAACTGGCAAAAGCACAGTCATTAAGGCCATGACTTCTTTATTGCGTGATGAGCTGGGAGATGGCAGCTTCCTGTTGTTGGCACCGACAGGGGTAGCTGCCTTCCAAATAAACGGCTCCACCATACATTCAGCTCTACATCTTGGCACAAATACTTCGAAATTCCGTGATCTCACCGGGAGAAGTGAGAGGGAGTTTCAAGTAAAGATGCAATCTGTTTCCTTCCTACTAATTGACGAGTACTCAATGATTGGTGTCTCGCTGCTTGCTATGGTAGACAAGCGTACTCGTCAAGCTAAGCCCGCCGGGTCTGTGCACCCTTTTGGGAAAATGTTTGTGTATCTGTTCGGTGACATTCGGCAACTTCCACCTGTTTGCGATCGGCCGCTTTTTACCGACAGAACCTGCAATTATGGATTGACCAACGATGGCATGATGGCTTACAAGTCGTTTAGCCACTGCCACACACTCTCCATAGTGCAGCGTCAAGCCGGCGACAACCCTGACCAGGTGTTGTTTAGAGATCTCCTGGGTAGATTGAGTAATGGATGCTCAACCCAGGAAGATTGGGATTTGCTTTCCACCCGCTTTGAGCACTCTCTGAGTGTTGCGGAGAAGTCAAAATTTACCGAATCTCTTTACCTCGCCCCCACCAAAGACATTGTGAATAAGCACAATATGGACCATCTTAGCAACCTAGGGTTTCCCGTGGCAAAGATCTGTGCCTTGCACAACTGCAGCAAGGCAGCGCAAGGCACCGAGGATGCAGCCCAAGGATTGCAAACAATAATATACCTCTCAAGGGGCAGCCGTGTGATGCTACGGTCCAACTTGTGGACATTGCACGGCCTGGTGAATGGAGCTACCGGGACTGTCGAAGATATCATTTATGCACCACACACCAAGCCACCAACCGACCAACCGTTGTGTGTGCTGGTCAAATTCGACAGATATACCGGCCCTTCATTTCACCACCCCCAAGTCATTCCTATCTGCCCAATGGCACGGGCATGGACCGAGAAGGAAACGAAGTGTACCAGAGTGCAGTTTCCCCTCCAACTCGCGTGGGCAGTTACTATACATAAGTGCCAGGGCATGACACTCGATTCTGCAGTTATTAGTCTTGGGACGAAGGAGTTTGCCACCGGCATGAGTTTTGTTGGCTTGTCAAGGGTAAGAACTTTAAAGAACATCATGATACATCCTGCATTTCCCTTCGAGAGGATCAAACACCTTCACCTCTCGAAGAGTTTGCAACAAAGAAAGCTTGAGGAGGCTAGGCATGCTACAATGACACTTTAAGCTGCCTAGCTTTAGCTCGAAATGGACCCGACAAAAAACATAAGTTCCAACTGATATTGACCGTGGTAAGGCGTAGGCCCTCTGGGGAAACATCCACGATAAAAAAATGGTAACAACGCGTCAAGGCCGATACCTCATTCTTAAAGGTGACGTGGAAATTCGGAAAAAAAAAAAATCCTAAAATGACTACAAAAAAAAACATTCTAAAACGTTGTTTTTCTGACCATAAGTAAATGCGTGTCTTAAGCATTGCCGGTGGCAAGCTCCTTAGTCCCAAGACTAATCCTGGCAGGGTCAAGTGTCATGCCCTGACACTCGTGTATTTTAACTGCCACCATGAGTTGGAGGGGAAAGTGCACTCTGGTGCACTTTGTTTCCTTCTCGGTCCATGCCCGTGCCATTGGGCAGATAGGGAATACCTGGGGGTGGTGGAATGATGGGCCGGTATATCTGTCGAATTTGACCAGCACACACAACGGTTGGTTGGTTGGTGGCTTGGTATGTGGTGCATAAATAATATCTTCGACAGTCCCGGTAGCTCCATTCACCAGGCCGTGCAATGTCCACAAGTTAGACCGTAGCATCACACGGCTGCCCTTTGAGAGGTATATTATTGTTTGCAAACCTTGGGCTGCATCCTCGGTGCCTTGCGCTGCCTTGCTGCAGTTGTGCAAGGCACAGATCTTTGCCACGGGAAACCCAAGGTTGCAAAGATGGTCCATATTGTGCTTATTCACAATGTCTTTGGTGGGGGCGAGGTAAAGAGATTCGCCTTCGACTTCTCCGCAACACTCAGAGAGTGCTCAAAGCGGGTGGAAAGCAAATCCCAATCTTCCTGGGTCAAGCATCCATTACTCAATCTACCCAGAAGATCTCTAAACAACACCTGGTCAGGGTTGTCGCCGGCTTGACGCTGCACTATGGAGAGTGTGTGGCAGTGGCTAAACGACTTGTAAGCCATCATGCCATCGTTGGTCAATCCATAGTTTCAGGTTCTGTCGGTGAAAAGCGGCCGATCGCACACAGGTGGAATTTGCCGAATGTCACCGAACAGATACACAAACATTTTCCCAAAAGGGTGCACAGACCCGGCGGGCTTAGCTTGACGAGTACGCTTGTCTACCATAGCAAGCAGCGAGACACCAATCATTGAGTACTCGTCAATAAAAAGGAAAAAAAACAGATTGCATCTTTACTGGAAACTCCCTCTCACTTCTCCCGGTGAGATCACGGAATTTCGAAGTAATAATGCCAAGATGCAGAGCTGAATGCATGATAGAGCCATTTATTTGGAAGGCAGCTACCCCTGTCGGTGCCAACAACAGGAAGCTGCCATCTCCCAGCTCTTCACGCATTGAAGAATTCATGGCCTTAATGACTGTGCTTTTGCCCGTTCCCTGGACAATCAGCCGACGAACTGAAGAATAATGTGAATTTTACTTGACTGTGGCAATTTGTTCTTTGAGAACATCAAGTATACGAAGTTGTTCTTCACTATACGAAAACAGACATGGAGTCTCCTCTTCCATTTCCATCGTAATTTGTTTAATGTCAGCCAAGAATCAAGAGACTGATTCTATGCTTGGATAGTTAGCGAATGAATCGGTCCATGCGAACGAGGTGTCGAACTCCCTCATGCCAATCTCGCATTGGACGACCTGATCATTGGGGCCCATTCCGGCCGCAACCATCCACTCCTCTTGCTCTCGCTCGGTCTCCATCTCCTCCAATTCGTCATCATCATCATCTACGTCCGGCTAGGCTCCTAACGGCCCGTCCGAAATAACCAACCCGGCATCCTGATAGACCTTCTCCCAAGGCTGATCAGTTGGATATAGATCTCTCTCGCTGGACCACGGCACCCTCAACAAAACCTGCTGGTGGTAAAAAGCATCGTTCTTTTCATTGTCAATGCCATGGATTAATTTTGGAAACACTCTGACTACAGCGGGAGTCTTTCGGTGCATCCAGCGACCTTTCCAATAATGTCGCGAGGCCAATTCTAAAAGGCTGAGATCTACCATGTCACCTGGTCGAGTCGGGTACATATCGACCAATTTCTTGTTGGCACCGTCAACGGGCTCTACCTCTGCAGCAAGAGGCACCCATTGATCGCCACCAACAAAAAGAGAAACAAATGCTCGGCTGGAATTGTACAGCGGATACCCCATCAAGAGGTGGCAGCACTCTTGGGCGGAAATATCGCGCTCAGCAAGGGATTGAATGATAAGTTTCTGTATTGCCAGTTTAGCCGGATCGTGCGCATTGACTGCTGTGGTCAAGATGTGGGTCAGCAAGTCGTTGAAGGATTTGGATTGTGGCTCGGATTTTGCGGCAAATTTTGCAATGTAATTGAGCACGGCGTGCTTGGACACGACGGGCTGGATGTCGATGTTTGCCCGCCATGACTGTATAATAAATCAGTTGTAGCGATTTAGCAATGGGTCGTTTCGCTCCGTGTGTAAAACCAATTGGTCCCTCTCATCTCTCACAAGATTGGTTGAATCACACATTGCAAACGGAAACTTGAATCGGCAGTGAAGATTTTGAGTATATTTTTTTTTTACGCAGGCAATAGCCCTCGCTGCAACGAGTGTGCCTTTGTACTTTATTCAATAACTCAAAGAGATCCGGTCTTGATCCTCGACTTCACTGCTTCTAATCTGGCAAGGATGAACCAGAGCTGGCGGTTCGTTAATTCCTGGGTTTACAGTTGATACAATGTTATGAAAGTATCGTGTGGCACTTGACACAGCCTCGTGATCGGAAAGGTCAAGGTTTTCTACGTCAGGGGCGCCGTCGAGCCACAGCAAGCCGTGTACGTGGCTGCTGCCGCGATGCTGCCATTCGTAGCGAAACCAGCTGTCACGGACATGGAACACGGGGCCAAGGACTTTTTTTTTATATAAAACGCTGCCCGCTCTTGAAAGAACCAAGAGACGAGCAGCGGATTGTCACACAAAAGTTGCCTACGCCGGTTGGAGGCAATCTGTGGCAACATGTTATCGAAATTTTCTTCAGGAGCGAGAATATTATATAAATCAGGCCAGTGTAGATCGGCTGCACTTAATGTGAAAAAAACTGTGGGTATTCCAATAAACTCGACCATGTCTTTTAACTCGCTGCATCTCTTGAACCAATAAGATTTGGTTATGCGCAAAGATGCAGCATAAAACATAACTCTGTTAGCGAGGTTTGGATTAGTTGCAAGAATGTCTTTCAATTGTCCTGCCGTTTTTCCGTTAAGGTCCACCTTTCGCACTAATATGTTGCCCTGGCTGATCGCATTCCAGCGCAACACCGAGTTTAAAGCAAAGAAGCGGAAGCGGCTGTCTCTGGCAAAACGGCTGTCTTCAAATTGCATAAGGTGTTGGAAATATTGCGTTGGCTTCAACTGTTGTTATCGAGAATTGTCCCTCAAGTCACCGTCACCGGTTGGAAAAAGTGTCGGAAAGGCTCGGACTATGTAGCCTTCCGTGGTGAATTCGTTGACTGGAACGTTGGAGACGGTGGGCCACGGGACTGTACCGGGTTCGAGGGCGCTTGTGATGCGGTCTTGCTGATTCACGGGAGATAACTGTGGCACATTGGTGTTCTCCAAGACTCCATCGTCATCTTCAACAGCGTTTCCCTCGATCTCCATAAATTGCAGGTCGCCATACACGTTGCCATCCTCCGGCAGGGCGGAGAGCGCTTCCTCATCGATATCGATGTCAGCATAAAAACGATTATTATTTTTTAACCAGAGTAAAGCACGGCGCAGACGAAGGGAGCAGACATTGAAGTCGGCAATGTTGTCGGAATGGGCTGAAGTTCGCCGAACAACAACGACGGAAGTTAAGGTGTGCAGAGGATTCGGCAGTTGGGATGCAAATTCCGAGACGTTTTGGGGGAAGTTTATGACGTTTCTGCTATAGGCATATTGCTGTCCTTTGACGCGATAAACTGACACTACTGGGTGGATTTGGGCAATTAGCAGTTCTTCTATCATCGATAAGCCTTTCAAGTTGTCGGGTACGACGCCGGGGTCCATTTTGATGGTCCGCGTGAATAAAATCGGCGTTTGTTTGCAAACATTACATTTGTGACAAGAGTTTAAATGGAGGCCGGGATTTTTTTTTTGCATGAACTGTATCTTAAATGAGTCATGTGGCATTCGCAAAGCATGACTTTTTCATGCGCATCACAGTTCTTTGCCAGTGGTCTCTAACTAGCTGCAAGCTTTTTGTCCCCCTCACAGCTCTTTGCACTGGAGTAGCCTCTTTTTGTTACAGTTACCCTTACCCGTTCTTAACTCGTTTTTCTTCTGTGTGTTGTTTGTTGAGGAGTCTCTGCCTGACGGGCAGCGGTAACCCGTTGTAAGCTCTTGGCTCGTCTTTCTACAGTCTCGGTCGGTGTCTCTTCCTAATGGGCCGCGTTAACCCGTTGTAAACTCCTCGCACGTCTTTCAACAGTCTCGATTATTGTCTCTGCCTGATGGGCAGAGGTTACCTGTTGAAAAAACTTTTAGCTCGTCTCACATCAGTCTAGGTCGGTGTCTCTGCCTGAATGGAGTGGTTTCCTTTTGTAAACACTTAGCTCGTCAATTTACCGTCTCGACCAGTGTTTCTGCCTGGCGGGCAGCGGTTACACGTTTTAAACTCTTTGCTCGTCTCAGTCTGGGTCTTTGCAGACGCTTGTGAGACTGTCTCTGCTTGACGGGCTGCTGTCACTCTCTTGAGGCATTTTTTCAGTCTGCAAGTCTTTTCCCCAAGGTTCTCAGCCTGGATGGTGGTGGTTTGCAAACTCTTTGCACGCCTCTCATTAGCGTGCTGAGGCGTCTCATTTTGAAGGGTTGCGGTGACCCTTTGCAAACTTGTATGTCGCCGCTCTTTAGCTTGCGTAGGGTTCTCTTTTTGAAGCATTGCTGTCACTCTTTGTAAACTTCTCGTCCGTCTTACATTGGTTTGCGAAATACTCTCGTTCTGAATTGCAGCGTTTACTCTTTTCAAATTTTTTTCTCGTCTCTGTGTCGATTCCTGCGGGGTTTCTGCCTGACGGGCAGCTGTCGTCCACTGAGAGCAATCAGCTTTTCGCACAGTGGTCGCTTCAATCGTTTCACTGAGACGTGCATCTTTTGCTCTTTCCGCACATAGACGCTTCCTGGTTGCGGCCTCATCAGCTGACTCTAGGCTAAGTTTTGTGTGTTTTCTCTTCAATTCCTTGGCTCGTCTCGAATCTATCTCATCTTGCGTCTCGTTTTGCCTGGCTGCGGCCATCCTCTGTCGGTTCTCTTCCCGACGTCGAGCATTGTCTTCCAAGTTTTGCCTCGTCCGGATGGCGAGCATGCGAGCAGCGCTGTCGTCCAGACGGACCTCTCGCCGGTCTGCGCTCTCTTTTGCCCGCTGCTCCTCCATCCTTTTGGCCGCCTTCTCCCTCTTACTCTTTTCTGATTGTTTTCGAGGCATTCTTACAGTCAGTTCAGCTTCTTTTTTTTTAGTCTACTTGCAAAATACGTTTTTTTTTCAGGTGTAGGTACTGCTATTAAAAATCATCAACGGATTATTTTTTTTTAAATCAAATTTAAAAATGATGGAGTTATGCCTTTGCAATGTTTTGCATTTGAACATTTCCATTTACAACACAACATTTAAAACCGTATTGTTGATGAGCGTAACGAGCGTAGCGAGTGAAGCGAAATCTTCAATTACACTTTACTGCTAAAAAAATCCGGAATGTTTTTTTTTTTGTTTTTTTTTTTTTTTTTGTGTTTTTTTTTTTGTTTTTTTGTGTGTTTGTTCGCACGATTCCGGCCAAACGCCAAAACGGATTTTGATGAAAATTTACAAGGACCTTCGTTTTCTCTGAACTTAGATCTGCCACGTTTTTGAAGCAAATCGGACGAGTAAATTTTGTGTTATTATGTTTTTACGAAATTTTTCAGTTTTTCCAAAACACGTTTTGCACTCTAGAGGCCAAGTATCTGAATATAATTTGACGAAACTTTCAGGAAATGTTGACCCTCACGATTTAATGTTTGTGTAAAAATTTCATTGTTGTATGTTAAGCACTTTTCTTGAAAATGGCGCTTTTATGACGATTTTTTAGCGTTTTTTCAGTTTTTTGCAACTTAAGCCACTTTATCTTCAAGCGATGTCCACAAAATTTACTGTGTACATTATAAATCGTAAAAAGAATATACTATATTAATTTGAACCAAATCATTTGAATAGTTTTTCTTTAAATCGATTTTTACGTTTTGAAATATTCAAATGTCATTGAGAAAACTGCTTAATTCTTACTGGACATGTTAAATTGATCATAAAAGCCTCTAGGCTATGCGCACACGCAATATAATTGCGTTGAGGGTGAGCGTAAATATTACGCTCATCCACAACACGATTATATGAGTGTTCGCATAGCCTAGTAAATAAAGCATAAACCGTGGTATGGCGTAGGGCCTCTAGGGGAAACGTCCACGTTAAAAAAACGGAAACAACGCGTCAACGTCGATACCTCATTCTAAAAATATTATGATAAGGTGATGTGGAAATTCGGCAAGATCTGTTACGCCTAAGCGCTTAGTTGCGTTTTGGCTTAAGAGGTTAATTTAATCAATGTTGTTGAATTCGTCGCGACAAGCACTGTTTTTTCTTATACAGATGAATTGTTATTAAAATTTGGCGTCGGATTTTAAAACTTAAAAATCTATTTATAGAAAAAATATTCAACTTATTTGCTTCAAAATAACACAGTATCTTCGTCTTAAGATTTTTAACACACGTAGTAAAATTTGTCAACATCAGTTGAAAATAAAGTTGATTTAGTTGCATAAAACTGCAAAAACGTTGTAAAATCGCAAAAAAACGTCATTCAAGCGCCATTTTCAAGAAAATTACTTAACGTACAACAATGAAATTTTTGCACAAACATTAAATCGTGAGGGTCAACATATCCAGAAAGTTTTGTCAAATTATATTCAGATGCTTGGCCTCCAGAGTGGAAAACGTGTTTTGGAAAAACTGAAAAATATCGTAAAAACTTAATAACATAAAATATACTCCTCCGAATTGCTTCAAAAACGTGGCAGATCTAAGTTCAGAGAAAACGAAGGTTCACCGAAATTTTCATCAAAATCCGTTTTGGCGTTTGGCCTGTAGAGCGCGAACAAACACACAAAAAAACAAAAAAAAAAAAAAAAACAAACAAAAA
Organism: Nemurella pictetii; assembly: GCA_921293315.2. Taxonomy (NCBI): domain Eukaryota; kingdom Metazoa; phylum Arthropoda; class Insecta; order Plecoptera; family Nemouridae; genus Nemurella; species Nemurella pictetii. Next base: position 4,210,883 of record OV121118.1, on the reverse strand, counting down.
AAAAAACATTCCGGATTTTTTTAGCAGTAAAGTGTAATTGAAGATTTCGCTTCACTCGCTACGCTCGTTACGCTCATCAATAAGAAGTTTTCGCTTTTTTATCGCGGAGAGTCGCCGGTCGTTAGGAAATTCGTTTCGGCATGCTACGTGGAATCTAATTGGGGAAACTTGCACCTTCTTTTTAAAGCGCATAAGAATGCGTTTGGACGTGTCGTCGATCCTTACTTCACAAACGATAAATATCGAGTCAATTCCTTTCTGTGTGATAACAATAGCCTTTTCCCTTCGGTTTTGAAAAATCGGTTTTGGCGTTTGGCCTGTAGAGCGCGAACAAACACACAAAAAAACAAACACAAAAAAAAAAAAAAAAAAAAAAAAAAAAAAACATTGGAGACTTTTTTCTGCAGTAAGTGTAATTGAAGATTTCGCTTCACTCGCTACGCTCGTTACGCTCATCAATAATGACATTTCATATAACTTTATAGTAGATAGTGCCCCTGTGCTGTGTTATTCGAAATTGATTGTGAGTTCGTCTATAACTAAGGGTGAGTTAATACACAAATACTACACATAATGATCGGTTTATTGCTGATTGTTCATAAAGTAAGACATGGAATGTAAAAATTTATTCTGATTCATTTTTCGCATAGATGAGGACGTCAATATATACGCTGCTGGGCCATCCAGTGCAAGACAATCGGAAGTTTTTTATTTTATTTTTTTTATTTTTTTTTTTTTTCCAGATTGAATATGATACATATTATTGGAACGTCCATACTTAAAACTATTCTATACTACAAATTCTTTTACGCTGTAAAAACATTGCTCTATTAGCCATTGCTTCAAATTACATTTAAAATCTCGCCTTTTGGTTTCCCTTAGATATTTCGGCAGTGCATTAAAAAACTTTTTACCAGCATAGGTTGGTCCCTTCGTGAAATTTTGGAGTCGATGAGCGGGTAAAATCTCATGCCCCTTTTCACGAGTGACATAATGTTTTTTTTCTTTTTCAGTTTCTATTTCCTTATCTTTTATATACATAATACAATTAAAAATGTATAAGCTATACACAGTCAGTATTTTAAAATGCCTAAACAATGGTTTACAGCTATCTTTATAGTAGGTTATTGCACAAGGGTTGTAGCTGGCTCCTGCCATTGTTCTTACTGCCCGCTTTTGTATGGAGAATAAGCTTTTCACACCAGACGAATGGCCCCATAATATAATTCCGTATTGTAGATGTGAATTAATATGTGCGTAGTGCACTAGCTTTAATGTCATACTCGAACTAATTGACAATAATCTCTTTAATAGATAATACCCTGATGCTAATTTACCTTTTATATTGTTAATATGCGATATCCACTTCAATTTATTATCTATCGTTATTCCTAGATACTTAGTGTCGTCCTTTGGTGAAATACTTATGCCATTTACATCTAGATTCGGCATATTTCCTTGTCCTCGTTGATTGAAATTCATCACGACTAATTTATTGTAGTTCAGGTGTAGATAGTTATTAGAACACCAATGAGACATATCGTTAATTGCTGCTATTTCCTGGTCACCTTGAGTGTTCCTCTGTTTAATTAATATCTGAGTCGTGTCATCCGCGTATTGAATTATTGTTCCAGATTTAACGGTACTAGACAGGTCGTTGGCATATACTAAAAACAGTAGAGGCGAAAGGATCGCTCCCTGGGGCACTCCTACGTTAGTACATATTTCATTTGATAGGTGCGAATTTCCTGTTTGATCTTTTATTCTGACTATTTGTATTCTATCTCTCAAGAATGATCTAATCCATCTATTTGCATTTCCTGTTATTCCTACCATATTTAATTTATCTAAGAGTATCTCATGTTTAATCACATCAAACGCTCTAGAAAAGTCGTAGTACACCCCTGTAGCTTCCTTTTTGTGTTCCCTAGCATCTAATATTGTTTCTACGCAGCTTGCAATTGCTGAGATCGTTGACCGCCCTTTTCTGAATCCGTGCTGATTGTTGCTTATGAGCTTGTAATGTTCCAAAAATGAGTACAACCTTGTGTGTAGGGCTAGTTCAAATACTTTTGAAAAGGTTGAGTTTGCACTCACTGGTCGGTAGTTTTCTATTTTCTCTTTACATCCCTTTTTATGGTAGGGGCTTATCATGGCTTTCTTCAGGCACTGCGGGAAAGTCCCGTTTTCGAATGATACGTTGACTAAGAATTGTAATGGTCTTGCTAAGAATATTGATGCATCCTTTAGAATATGCCCTGGAATTTCATCCCAGCCTGCCGACCTTTTTTTTGATATCTTGTTAATTATATCTATAATTTCTTTCAAACTTACTGGATGTAAGAAAATGTTCTTTGAAAATCTATCCCTATTGCGTGTATCGCCCCTCAGGTGTTCATCTTCATTTAGGTTCCTGATTACATCTCTTTAATATGTGTTAAAGGTGTTCGCAATTTCCACCATGTCCGAGATTGTTTTCCCGTTTATTTTTAGCCTGATCTCACCCATACTTTTCTTGCCCCTATTCGAGTTACTATCAATTATCCCCCACGCGGCCCTGGCTTTGTTATCCGCCAACTTTATAATTTTACTATTGTGTTCCCTTTTCGCCCTATGAATGTTCTTGACGTATTTCTTTTGCAGTTTTAGGTATTCGGTTTTCCGCTCCAACTTATCCGATCTCCTGTACTGTTCATATGATTTGCTGACTTCCTGTGCGAGGATGGATAATTCCCTTGTGAACCATCCGTTTTTTTCCTTTCTCTTCCCTGAGCTATTTCGCCACTTAAGAGGAAATATTCTATCAAATAATTTAAGTATAATGCTCAAAAAATTTTTAAACATTTCGTTCAGTTCGCCACCATTAAATACAGGATCCCAATTTGTGACACTTAGTTCAAGCGTGAAAACTTCAATCTGTTTCTTTGAGAAAACTCTTTTAAGAATGCCCCCATTCTTATCATTTGTAGGGATTATGCCTACTTGACTTATTGACGCTAATTGCGCATGCAGTTGTCAACTATCAGCATGTCTGTGTGTTCTGCGAGGGAGCCAAGGGATGTTTGACCGAAAGGGAAAAGGCTATTGTTATCACACAGAAAGGAATTGACTCGATATTTATCGTTTGTGAAGTAAGGATCGACGACACGTCCAAACGCATTCTTATGCGCTTTAAAAAGAAGGTGCAAGTTTCCCCAATTAGATTCCACGTAGCATGCCGAAACGAATTTCCTAACGACCGGCGACTCTCCGCGATAAAAAAGCGAAAACTTCTTATTGATGAGCGTAACGAGCGTAGCGAGTGAAGCGAAATCTTCAATTACACTTTACTGCTAAAAAAATCCGGAATGTTTTTTTTTTTGTTTGTTTTTTTTTTTTTTTTTGTTTTTTTGTGTGTTTGTTCGCGCTCTACAGGCCAAACGCCAAAACGGATTTTGATGAAAATTTCGGTGAACCTTCGTTTTCTCTGAACTTAGATCTGCCACGTTTTTGAAGCAATTCGGACGAGTATATTTTATGTTATTAAGTTTTTACGAAATTTTTCAGTTTTTCCAAAACACGTTTTCCACTCTAGAGGCCAAGGATCTCAATATAATTTGACGAAACTTTCCAGATATGTTGGCCCCCACGATTTAATGTTTGTGTACAAATTTAATTGTTGTATGTTTAGCGCTTTTCTTGGAAATAGCGCTTTTATGACGCTTTTTTAGCGATTTTGCAGTTTTTTCCAATTAAATCAACCTTATCTTCAACCGATTTTGACAAAATTTACTGCGTGCATTATAAATCGTAAAAGAAAGATACTGTGTTAATTTCAAGCAAATCGACTGAATAGTTTTTCTTTAAATCAATTTTTACGTTTTGAAATATTCAATGTCATTGAGAAAGTTGCTAAATTAACGCCGAACATTTAAAATTGATCTTAAAAGCCTCTAGGCTATGCGCACGCGCAATATAATTGCGTTGTGGGTGAGCGTAAAAATTACGCTCATCCACAACACGATTATATGAGTGTTCGCATAGCCTAGTTTTATCATTGCATCTTATTGTTTTTTTTTAGTTGCAAGCTCAATTATTTTTATTTCAAGATCAGCTTGCTTTAATTTGAGATCCATCTCATGTTGCTCTTGGAGCCGCACTTCATTGCTTTCGTGTTCTGTAAAAATGAACTGCATTTGCAGATTGGCCAGATCAGTTTTGGCCGATGCCAAGTCTGCAAATTTAGATGTGCTCATGGAGAACACGGTGTCCTTGCCGTTGAGGACTGGTCTGCGTCGGGCTCGGTTGCTTGCACCTGTAGTAAAGTCACAGGGAGGGATGTGGAATTAAAGGAAGAGGGAGAGTGGGACATTTCTGTTGGGCAGGCAGGCAGGGCAGGGCAAGGCAGGCAGGGCAAGGCAGGTTTCTTGGAAAAAGACTTGGATCTATTTATATGCAATGATTAAGAACAAAATAATCCTAACACAATTAATTTCAAAATTGTTCCAATGGAGGAAATGAGCACTGAAAGTTAAAAAGCAAAGACAATCAATGTTTTTTAGACATTGATTAATCGAAATCAATCACTCTTTGACATCAATTTCCAACTGGTTACTCAAATCAATTGATTTGCTATTTTTTTCTGAAACAAGCCTGCTATGAGTTCTATGTGTGGTATTCTCAAAAATGGTGATAATATACGTAAGCAATCAAGCGTATCATTAGCAATCAGACACATAAATGTAAATTTTATGAAGCAAAGAACTAGAACCGGTAGTAGCAAACAGTGTCAAAACCAAGCTTGATAATGATGTTAAAAACATGCTCACCTTTGCCCGAAAAGGCACTTGAAGAAGCCTTCTCCATAATTTATTTGGTAAACTCGGAAGGTGCATTTGTCAGTGCAGGATGTTTCTTGCTGCGGAGCATCGCGGGGAAGTAATGACCCCAAATAGTACCTGTATAACAAAATATAACAAGTTAAAATTAATATAGATTCAGGAAATTGATTTTTGGAAATATCTTAGCTAGTATTTTCTGTCATTCTTCAGTTCATCCGTAAATAAATTTACTATTTTAAACAAAAAGAAGGTAGGTACTAAAAGGTACAGAACTTTGATTTTTTTAAAGAATATATGCTACCCAACCTCTGAAAACCTCCGTTTAACCATATGCTACACATTTTCTCTTGATATTTGAACAACACAAATAGTACACAAATTATTTAGAAAATTGTTTGCTTTCTATACAAAGTGGTTAAATGATACCTACTATAATATTGCCATTATTCTGGTTAGATAATCGATATTATATTGGTAATGATTTGCAGCCCAACTAAACCAGCAGGTATTTCACAATTGTTTTCAGCAAAGATCATTTAGGACAGTCGACCAACCAGATACTAGATAGCAGATTGATTAAATCATTTCCATCAATTTGGAAGCAAATTTCTCGTGATAATTTTAACCAATATTAAATAATTATCTCATTCAACATACAATATTAAAGTACCTACCGGATGGGGTGCTACCTTCAGCGATAACGCTGTAGCCTCTCATTGGCTCTCCGCTGCAGCCAGGTTGGACCACGTCAAGCTCCACCACATCCTCTTAAAAGATAAATACATTAAAATGCTGCTAGTCATGCTAGTCAGATAGATGAGTAGCTGGATCACCTATTTTTTAATAGAATTGTTTAGTTTTGAAAGCGTTACTTAAAAGTGGTACTACCAGTAGTAGTTACCTACAATGTAGAGCTATAATTGGGGGTGGGAAAAGGTAGGTGGTTAGGTACTATAAAAGGGGTCGTTTTCACGATGTACCTATACCAAATAATTATTTTAATTCCCAAGAAAGCCATTTCAGAAATGGCAAATTATGGCCATTTGCCATTTCAGAGATGCTGCCATCCATAAACTATTCTGGCTCGTCGACCATTCCACTGCCCACCAGCGATTCGGCTTAAATTTATGAAAAAAACATTGATGAAGCTAGCACAGACCATGGTTCACCGCAAGATATTTGCAGAATCCATTTTAAACTTACGACTTGCAGCGCGAGGAGCATGTATGTAGTCGCTATCGCATGTTGACTGCATCCCCACAGCACTAAGCGGCACCATCAGCAATATTCTTTCTAGAACTGAAATATTGCGAGGGGGGTTCGAAAGCGGACCACCCCCTGTCGCCCTTAGGTCTTGCATGGATCTGGTTGCCTCCTTCTTTGCCGCTTTCTTTAGGCATTCATATTTGGAGCGCAACTCTCTTACAGTGCGGCTAGTGAGCACAACGGCATTAAATTCTTCCGCCAAGAGCGTCCACTGTTTATCCTAGTTAACCGTGGACATCAACCAACCAAAGAGCAAATAAGTAATCGATGATGAAACTTCAAAACAGCAGTTGTCATTGCAGGTTAGTATTGCCGCCAGAATTAAAAGTCGCTAATTAGACTGTTTTACAGTAAATAATCAGACATACCTTATCACGCCAGGTTGCGGCGTCTGTTTTCTTACACTCTATTATTTCCTTGTGGCACTCCACCAAGTCAACCACACGATGTTCATCTTGTTATGAGAAATTGACGGCTCGCAAGTCGCACAATTCGTTTCGCTGCCATTTTTCTGAACAATGGCAGCATAAATATCGAGCCTTGTTGCCAGATATATCGAATCTCGACGGAAATTTGCCGAGTTGGTGTTGGTGTACGGAGGTCATAATACGGTGCCAAATTTACTTCTGACGACAAATTTGTCGGGGGGGGTAGGAACTCGGTACTTTGTCGGGAAGTAGTCTGGAGGTGATAAAACCGGCCCTAACAATAACACACACACATTCACTTTTCATTTACAATAATACTTTTAATAAACTAACTCTTTGTCACACAAATACCAGGCAACAATGATCCTTCCAGCAGGACAGCTCCCACTCGCGATGCCGCCGCAGGGCCCGCGTCTCCACCCTGGCGGCAACCTCCGGCTATGGACACAGCCATGGTCGAAGGCAACCCAACCCCTCGATACTCAGAACTGCCTAGCTATTCTGGTTAGGCTGGAGCCTAACAAATGGAAATGCGCTCAGAGCTGATTTTACAGTATTTGTAACTCCGGAGCTTCGTACTCGAGGTAGTCATAATCCAGGATCAGGCAATTTTTTGCATTCTACAAAACAGTTTAATCTCGAGTTGGCGCCTAATTCCAGAGTTAGGATAACTCCAGATATTTGCTGGGGTCAGAGACATAACTCGAGATCAACCAATTGAAGATGGCGACCATTACTTCATATCAGAAAATTGATATTATTTCGTTCATAATTACAAAGTTTATAACGTTAATCGTTTACATTTTAAGTGTGTAAAAAGAATGGCTCAATATAATTATGGAAGACGAAGAACCACAGCTGTTCTTTTCTTGTTTGAAAACAACCGCCCCTTTCAAGTGACAACTCAGTGTTCCGATTTCCGAGTTCGCTGTCACAAGTCAAACATTGCGCCTGCAACTGCAAGTGTGCTGCTACAAAGAAGGTAGATAGAATGAAAAAACATTTATTTTGTCTGTTCAATCCTAGCTTTGATACCATTATGAAAATTTGAACCACTCACTCAATTTAAAACATACAAATTGCAAAAAAAAGGTTTGTTTTACATTTGAATGTCAAGTAACTTTTTGGACGTTTTAAGGTTAAAGATGGAAATGTAGTGTAAAATAATTGGTAAAATCTCTTCTCATAGCTACATGGTCTATCATATGGTCACTCTTTAAGATTTTTGATCTTGCAGGACCATTGCATTGCATTGCATTAAACCATAATTTGCGGGTCCTCACCGATGAGGAGTCGGATGAAGACGATATGGCCATGGCCAACATTGCAGCCCAAGGCAGAGCTGCAAAAGCCATTCGCCCGAGGCCTGACCACTGGACTATCTGGACGGAGAAGGAATTTTTTATGCGCTTCAGGCTGACGCGACCTTCTGTCCTGGAGCTATTCATCAAGGTTGAAGATGACATTAGGTCCCCCACTGACCAGAACGATGCGGTATCGCCGATGAACCGACTGTTACTAACGTTGCGATTCTTTGCATGTGGGTCAATGCCTACTGTAGCAGCTATCCCAGCTTTGCGGGGATAGCTGTGTCTACTGCATGCTCAACAGTACATAAAGTATCCAGTGCAATCGCCAGGCTGAGCTCCAGGATCCGCTTTCCTGGATCCGCTTTCCTCAGGATCCGCTTTCCTGATACTCCCGAAGAGTTGGCAGATGTGAAGCGTGGTTTTTACCGGGCAGCCAGATTTCCTCAGGTAGTTGGGGCAATAGATTGCACGCATGTGAAAATTCAGTCTGTTGGTAAGTTTGCACGTTTTTGGATTTTGGTTTGTTTAGTTATTTTATACCCTGCATGGCATGGCACCTATCTATATACCTATTGTTCTACTGTTCATCCCATACATTTTATTTTAATGATTCCCAAAATAATTGCCATTTTTAGGTGGTGACCAAGCCGAGACTTTCAGAAACCGAACGGGCTTTTTTTCCTTCAATGAACAAACGATTTTTGGCAGCCAATCTGCGAATATGAGACATAGTTGCACGTTGGCCCAGCTCCTGCCATGACCGAACCATTTTTAATAACAGTCGCACAAAAGCATGTTTTGATAACGGTGATATGGGCGATGGATTGCTTGTTGGTGATTCGGGGTTTACATTGAGCCATTACATGATGACGCCTCTCCAGAAATCCTGCAACTCCAGCTGAGCAATTTTTAAAGAGGCATAAATCCGGACGAGGAATGCTGTTCGAACGACAATATGGGGTTTGGAAAAGGCGGTTTCCCATCTTGTCTTTGGGAATGAGGGTAAAACAAGGCCACGCTCTGACCATCATGATTGCTACTGCTGTCTTGCATAACATTGCATGCGATGCGGTTGAAGGTGAGCCTCCTCAAGACCCAGAACTGGGACTCATTTTGAACTTGGATGAAGATCAGATGCAGATGGCTCCAGTTGAAAATGATCTGCATGCAGATATAACAGTGCAGCAAACTCTTATTCATACCCACGTTCAGCACCTTTTAAATCAGCTTGAACATTGAACAATAGTTGACTCAACCGATAACTCATTAATTATTGCCTGGAATAAAACTAGAAGACAATATTATATTTTAAATCTAGTATTTATCTGTTTTTGCTTTCTGAGAATTTGATTTTGATACAAAAATATTGGAATGATGGTGACCAAAAATATTGTTGCAACTAGTTTAGATATTTGTGGTTTTGGCATTTTTTTTCAGAATTCTTTTTTGCAGTCTTTGATTTTCTATTTTCAAATCTAGAAGTTGCATCTCCCTTTCACGAAGCTGCTCTTTGCAAATTCTTTCTCCTTCATCCAGCTCGAGTTGTTTATTAGTTAATAGCTGTCCTTTAATTTTCATGACAAGAGGTTGTATCTCTCTTTTATGAACTTCTTCTTTCATTGCTGTTTCTTTTTTAATCAGTTCTAGTTGAAAATCAGCCAAATTTTTTTTTTAGATACTGCAAGGAGAGCATATTTTGCATTTGTCGCTGATGCTGGCTTCGATGCATTGTATCTTAGCAGACTCGGCCGGTTCTTGTTAAATTTGAATGGTGCTGGTTGTTTGTTTCTAGCACTTCCTAGGAGAGACGTGGAAAATACAAAATGATTGTTTTTACTTTTCCTTTGTACGATGCTTGTACTAGATTCTAGAATGGTGTTGGTGGGATTGCATGCTTGAAATATGTACCTGGGCCGGTTGAACACTCGGGAGAAGAACTTGGTGCGGAGTGGACATAATCTGTGTGTGGGACCGAGCAGGAAGATGGTTCCATGGGGGATGAAAGCTTAGCTAAAAGACAGAAAGGTATTACATATTAACTTTTCCATAATTCTTTGCATGGAATACTATCAACATATTTTATTGTTGTAGATGGCCTTCTTCAAGATCACATCCTGGTGCTTTCAAAATAAAAATATTTTTTTCTGAGTAGGTAGGTACTAATTTTAACATTTCTTTATATTTTGACTAGCCATTCACCTCTGTGCACTAACGCAACATGCTTTGGTTGACGGACCATTTCCACATTGAAGTGCCCCCAGTCTTTTATTGGTGGTTGTGGTGTCACACTGATTTCTTCAGGAACCAGGTCTATCGGTAGATCGTCAATTATTATTGGCTGTTCAACCTGTAAAATGTTTTGGTCATGTAAACAAAATAAATTGTTATCCATTGAAATAAATTCTAAATGTATTTGGTAAAAGCTGAATTGAATTTCAATTTCTTTTCATTATATAAAATAACCGATGTTGGATAAGTACCTCCTCGAGCTCCATATCCAAGTTTGAAGAATCTCTAGATTCTATGTCCCAATCGGCCTGTTTTGGCAGCTTTTCTTCAGTGGGCCCGTCGCTGTCATTGACGTTAATGAGCCCTTCGGCTGACAATGAAATGAGTTCGTCCATATCATCAAGATGTGGGTAGGTCTCGATCTCAGCGGCTGGGCCTCCGCCGGTCGCATATTGTGATTGGCGTTCTTTCGCCTTGAAAGCTCGATACTCTTTTTTCATGTTTTTGAATTTAGGCCGAAGGGCACTAGAGGTCCTTGCGCCAGAAGCTGATTCGGAATTGAATTCTCCGGCGAGTTTCTCCCATTCCTCATTCTGTTAAAAAGATTCAATTAATATTGCACCAGAGATTTTGTTCTAGAGCTCCCTTTTATTCAGAAAATTTCGTGTTTGTTTTAGGTATTCTAGAATATCTACTAGAATATTGTACCTACCTTCTGTATTGTGGTGACTTTGTCAGTTTTCTTACACTCAATAATTCCAGCGTGTCTTTAAACACAGTTCATAAGTCTCTTCTGGTCTACGAAAGAAAAATTTATTGCGCGCTCCTTTGCAGCTCCCGCCATTTTTGATATATCAGTGAATTACAATGCTGACAACATAACTACGTCAGAATTCATCAGAAGTCAGACTATTCAGCCTCGCTCTCTAGCACGTGTCTTTCCGCTTCCTCTCCTCGCGACCCGCGAGACCAGCCCGACACCAGCGTGGCTTGCCAAGCTCTCGCTTCCCCTCGTTCGCTGCGACATTCGTACAGGCTGCTTGCTCTGTGCATGCTTTCCGATAACCTAATTTGCCTCTACCCTTTTATTTGAATAATTATTTATTTGTGGGATAATTGGTTCCATAGTTTCATGAAAATAACCCGTGAACTGATATCGAGTTCACTCGAGTCTGATATCACAAAATATTTAATTTTGAATTTATGTATTTTCTGGAAGGTATTATGAGGAAAAATAACGTGAAGTCCAGCGATACGCAACACCTTGTAGTATCACTAGGTTGATTTCACCTTGCAAGATCGCTCGAATACTTTAATGAGTGGCATATCTAGCGGGAGTTAAACGATGAGTGTGTTTTACTCGTAACCAAGACGATGTTAAAAATGCATGAGTGGACAAAAAAACATGTAACATCAGTGGCATTTAGTTATCTTAATTCTTAAATTGCTTGTGACTACCTTAAAGGTGAAATCAATTGCCTTGTTTTATATAATCGCTGTGTAGTTATTGTGACATTTTTGTACAGCGTTGTTGGTAGTCAGCCATAAAAATGTGATCCCTCTCACTGGAGCTATTTCCTGGCAGCAAACACTCTCGATTCCGTTAGGAGTCAACTCACATTCATCGCATTTACACAACCTACACATATCAGATGTTCTATCTTCTCACCTTCATTTGACTTATCGCCTGATTTGTCCATCGCAGTTATTTCTTCCTTCAAATATTTAGGTTCGAACATAAACCTTTCGTTTGCCTGGGCTATACAATAATAATTAAATCCTTAAACAATAACAAAATTGCAGCTCCGAATCGATGAAAGACGAAGGGACAGAGCTAGAAGCGCGAACGGAGAGAAACAAGCACATGCTAACCGAACAGCTTCAGGTTCAAAGCAGTTGGTGAATATAGGAGACCTGACCTGGTAAAGACCAAGTTGTCTAACCTCAGGACGCAGTACTGCGAAGCAGCACAAAAATTGTCGTCGTCCCGGAAAAGTGGCTGCAGCGCTGACAGTGTGGCGACGCCAACCCTTTGGTGCTGGAATGAGCTGTCATTCCTCAGGCAGCACATCATCCACACCAAAGGGCGCAGCAACATGCCAGTCGGCCAGCACCAGAGTAGTGCCGCAAGTCAAAGTGTAATCTAGATCCTCTATTTTTGTAGCCTACTGCTGAAGTTGCTGGTTGTAAAGAGACGCATTCTTTTGGCAAACGTGTTGTACGAGCTGCCAGTGAATGTATAACAAACTGCTCAAAAGTAATTATAGGACTGGTGCAGTTATAGTGTTAAAGTAACCCTAATTTTATTCCTGAAGAGAGCTACTTGCGAGGATGACAGTAGTGAATTTCCCAACCGCTTCCACGACATCTTCGAAGAAGAGTTAGAAAACACTTATTGCGAGACTCCATCCCTACCTGCTGCCATCCCGTCGGCTTCGGGATCTTCGAGGCCGCCGTCTGTACCAGGAACTGCTACCTCCAGAGGAAGCAGACCGGGCTCAGCGGCCGGATCCACAGGGAGATCCGCACCAAACAGAGGAACAAAACGACGTTCAGGTAGGATTGCTAATCATAACCACTTGCACTCAGAATGAAAAGGAATGGGCAAATAAATGTATACAAGATTTTCATAGATACCGTTTTATTTAAATTTTTAACTCCTATCAACAGTTGACTTTTGAACTACCTAATGATAGAAAGAGTCCTATGTTTCAATTATAACTAATCAACTAATCACTAATCAAGCTTATCATAAAATAACTAACTTCATATGATGCAATCTACATTCTTTTTTCAAACAATTTTACTGTTGCATCTTGAACATACAGTACAAAAGTACATACACAAGAAAAATTTTAACTAAGAGACAGTGAAAATTTTAATAAATGACTACTTAAGTTGGGTATTTGAATCTGATCCAGTGTACCTGCTCAATATTGAAACTATTTTAAAAAAAACTGATTTATGATTTCAGCTCCATCTCCAGTTCCAGAAGAACCTTCTTTACAGAGTGAAGCCCGGGCAACAATCGCCGAACTTGTTGCCCATAGAATGGCTGCTGGCACAGCACACTTGGACGACCCCTTCTCCGTGCAGAGTTTTGGGAAGTGGGTTGGCATAGAGATGCTGCAGCTGAAAAAAAAAGAAATGTATTGAAGCTTAAAAGGGCAGTGCAAAACCTTAAAGCAGAAAGTCTAATGTCGGAGTTCGAAGACTCGGATTAGAAGTTGCAATTTATTTACAAAATTTAAATTTAAAATTTAAAAAAATATCAATAAAAACATTTTTTTCAAAAGATTTTCAAATTAATGCTTACCATGCTTACCTATGTGTGGTAAATGCGATCATTCTGCCAGGAAGCCGCACCTTCTCCATTGAAGTAGGCTTTGATATAATCTCCAATTGCAATTGGCTTGTGAGCTGCTCTGTAGCCTGACCTCTTTCAATCCTTCTCATGTGTGTTATCGTTTCTCCAGCTCCCAGGAATTACGTTTCCATTGGCATCCTCTCTGTCAATAGAGGCGGCGGCCATGTACAGTGCACCGCATCCGGTTTGCAGAATGTAACGCGCATGCTGCAAGGGTGATTAGCCGGACTTTATCGGGGGCCAGGTTGATTGTGCAGAGAAAAATCCAAAAACGGTTCGCAAATATTCCGAATACATTTTCCAGTACTATCCAGTCGCGCCGCCATAATTTACGTTTTTTTCTTGCGACCTTTTTGGGTTCGGCTCCTTCAGACACTTTCACCACTTCAACAATCGTTGCAATGTCCAAAATAATATTTTCATCAGAATCACTCATATTGATAACAATTGTTGGAAGGCTGAACTGACTTTAAACAAAAGTCCAACCAAGAAAACTTGTTACGTGTCTTAATGACTTCAACCAAGTCTTGTGTGGAACTTTTGTGCACAAGTCTTCCATAAGAAGACTTGTGCACCAGACTTGGTTGAAAACTTCTCCCGTGTAAATCAGGCTTTATGATAATAATCTGTTCAATTTATTTCAGTCATGGCAAGGCCAAAGTTAAGGCCAAGGCTAGCCGGATCTCAGCACACATGCGGGGAACCGGTGGTGTTTCTCCCACAACAGAGGTTTTGACAGAGTTGGAAACAGCCTATCTGTCCATCCTGACAAAGGAAGCTTTTGTGGGAGATGAGCTCCTACCAGAGGGTGGAGCTCCACCACCACCGGTCCCTGCGGCCGCAATAGCTCCGCTCTCGCCACCACTGTCACCGATGATTGAGATCGTATTCTGCGAAGCCAACTTTCAGGAGGTAGACGATGTTGAGGTATGTACCTGCAAAGTTTAATTAAATGATATTTAAATATATATATATATTTAAATAGGTAGCAAAAAATATTATGTAATATGTAAGTACCTATTTCACAAAAAAATATGTTTCTTCCAGACACAAGTCAACAAAGATTGGCAACTTCCTGGATCGTCCAAGGACATTGAAAGTAAGAAAAGGAAACAGGGGGAAAATTTAACCTCGGGTAAATGGGAGCTCATCATAACACATGTTTGGAAACCACCACCAACCAAAAAACGACTTTCACATCTTACCATTGCATTCTATTTTGATCAAATTTACAGGGAAAATACCAAAAAGAAAGTTCAATCCAGCCCAACTCCACCCGAGCCAGCCATCAGCGGAATCCCTTGCAAAAACTTACTTGGACAGTGAGGCAAGCCGGTTATTTAACGAAGGCGAGCGGATCCAAATTGAAAAGAAGAAATTAGAAATGGATCAAAAAAGACTACTTCTCGATGAGCAGAGGCTTGGCCTCGATGTGGCGCGACAGGCCACAGCAAATCGAGTGGTCGATGGGGGGGCTGCTGCTCATCAACCAGCTGGTTGAGTATTTGGAGCGGTAAGTTCCCAAGATTTAAGAATATGCAAAATGTATTTATTAAATTTTAAGAGAATAGTTTGTTAGTAATTAAAACCTTTCCTTTCAGGCATTAGGTGAACACCATCCACGGTTGCATCATCCATCATCCAATTCTTCGTCCTTTTCTACCAGCGCATTCCATCCTTTTACGTGCGTTCCCATAATTTTCTTCTGTCAACCCTCTACCAACTCATCATCGTTTCCTCCGCACAATAAATGAATAAAATTATAATAAACCAAACAAATACACATGCTCAATCATTTTTAAGCCCCGTCTGATTTTCAAAATTTAATTAGAGTTTATAAGGTTAAAATTATGAGATTTGTTGTGGTTAGCCTGCGAGGGGGTGCGGTCATGTAGACTCGTAAAATTCCTGTTTAATATCTGAAGTGGGTGTTGACTACTCGCGCTCGAACAGCATCTCCGTTCTCCTGCATCCCCGGCTGTTGGACCTCGGCAGGGGCATTCCCTGGCAGATCTATCTCACCGAGATATGGAGCCGGGTTGGGCAGCTGGTAGTGCACAGCAATGTTGTGCACTACAGCACATGCAGTGATTATAAGTCCTAAAGAGAAGACCAATTCAAATTAATTTACTAACAAGAATGTGGCTTCGTGAAAATAGGTTCTTGTGTAGTGAATAATATTGTTATATAACTGCATGTGTAGTTTAAAAAGTAAGTAATTAGGTAAATAATTTCTATCTTACTATTCTATGTATGTTACTACCTATTTCAAGTTTGATAATGTTGGAGTTTTACCTGCAGTTTCAGGGCTGTAATGAAGGGCACGGTCCTTGCGGCAGCACCTGAACTTTGCTTTGAAAACTCCAATACAACGTTCCACTGTTGATCGGCATGAGCACAATATAGCATTGTACCTCCCTTGAGGTGGATTTGGTTCGGGGCTGTTGGTGAATGGCCGCAGCAACCATGCTTCTGATGGATAGCCACCGTCTCCTAGAAGTTGATTATAAGTTGAAGTAAATTAGACAAACCGTTGCTTTAAATCACCACAATGTACAAGTACAAGTGCCTAGTTAATTTTGGAATTTTATGATAGTTAAAATTACCCAACATCCATGAACTTCTGTCGCATATAAAGCAGCCATAGCTGCCCTGGCTGCTGAGAGACGCCAGATATGCGAGTCATGGGACCTGCCACCGTGACGCGCGTTAATCGCCAGAATGGCCAGCTTGTCGTTGCACACCTGCAAATGAAATTGTAATTTCAGGCCAAAATACCACAAGGTATTTGTAAATTGTAATGCTATCCTTCCAACATTTTAGATTGTGTTTTGAAAACTGCGTGGAAGCAACTTTCAATTTGGACATTTTTGCTGTGATAGCCTTTGCGGCTTAGGAACAAGACGTGTTCCCTTGCCCGTATTGGCGATGTAATGGCAATGTGGGTGCCATCTACAATGCCCACAACGCCGGGGAAATTGGAATTATCCATGAAACTGAAACAGACAATTACATTCAGAAATGACAATCGACAGCATGGGTAGTGTGCAGCTACGAATCATACCTAATGATAGCTAGCTGCAGTATCCTTACCCCTCTTTGATCGCAGTTCGTTTTGCTGGCGTGTCGGGGAATTTCACCCAGGTTGGCAAGAGGTGGATGTTTATGGCACGGAAAACCTCTTTCATGGCCACTGACACTGCAGATTGGCTCATCGAATGCAGCCTATCTTGCCCCACTCATCGCTGGAAGCTGCCAGATGCCAAGAAGTCGAGCGAGCACATTACCTTAAAAATGAAACTAATGTCAGACTCAAGGGTATTGTAAGTTATATTTTAGCAATGTTTCTTTGAACACTGCGCGGATGAATCATGTTATTTGATAATCGTTTCGGAAGACTTGAAGGTGTGGCACCAAAGTGCCACTCCCCCCTAACAAGTCGGCAGTGTCTGGAAAGTATGGCGGCAGTGCAGCCAACGCAAAAAGTCAAGTAGACTTTTATAATTGGTGAATGACAATTACTCATGTGTCAACTCACCCGCATCCACGGAGGAATCGCAGTTCTTCGCCTTCTCTCCCTCATGTGGGGCAGCAAACTTTCAATTATCATGTGAGCCGCATGCTTTGATACTCGATACAGCGAGTAAAATTGTCCATCACTTACTGTGAAAGGATCAAATGAATCGCGGCACATACGGTGCAGTAATCGCATTTCCCGGTTTTCTTGTTCTTCGTTTTCTTCTTGTAAATGTTGCTCAAGGTTTTGGAAAAGGAACAAATTTAAAATCCCTTCCGCAATTTTGAAATATACAACTCACGAGAAGTCACGTTGACTTCTCCCAGACGAATGCTTTTTCGTAGGTGATAACTTTTTGGAGAAGTCACGGTGACTAATATTTACAAAATCGCAAATAAACGTGTTCTCGAGAAGTCACTCGTCTTCTCCCCTAGTCACTCGTTTCAGGGAAAGACGAGGACTTCTTTAACGAATTTTTTGCAAAATCGCACCCCAGCTCCTACCACGACCGCAAGCTTCGAGCGAATGCCAGTTGCCACGCCGACGAACGAGTCACCCTGTTTTATAGACTTGAGAGTAGGAGTGGTGGGGGGCAACGTTGTTAGAACCATTGACTGCGGAGGAAGCTCACTGCTCAGTAGCGATATTCTGATTATTTGTTGACAACACGTTCCTCCTCCGAATATTCAGGTTCAAACATGAACCATGCTTTAACCTGCGCCATTATAATAATAAAATCGTTAAACCACGTTAAACAATTTAAAAAGATGCAGCTCCGAATCCAATGCAATGAAAGACGAAGGGAGCAGAGCTAGAAGCGCAAACGGCGTCAAACAACCTGAACCATGCGTGACTGGAATCAACCACGATACCTTCCCCTCCCGTCCGACGATTCTCCCTCCGCGGCGGCTGCCGCAGGGAGCCAATTGAATGCAGCACGTTGATTACACGCTTTCGCCTATCAGCGTCCTGCTGCTAAACGAAAACTCCGATCACAACCAAATTATTTCTATACAGTCGAAACAGGGAAGAGTATGACACTATTTTTGGACATTTTTTCGGACCAAAGGTACTCTTGGGTGAACGTGGTTTAAGAGTACCCTGTATTCTTCCTTTTGGAATAAGTTTTTCTCACCTACGCCCATAATCACGGTTTTTGACAATTTTTATCCGCCTTAGGTAAATATGGGATCTTTATTGTAAGGCCCTTAATTTATTTTTAGGTTTCAGTAGTCGACAAGTGAAGTTTATTTCAGTAGGTAAATACTCCTTAAACGGCGAAACATATTTGTAGTATTCATAATTTAATTGATTTGAAAATGTTTCATATTTACGAAGGTGGACATCTTGTTCGAGAAAACAATGCGATGGTCGCAGTAAGTCCCTTTCCGGCTGCATCCATTACACCCAAAAAGACCATCATGCCCTTTCGTATGAAAACCTTCGCGGGAGCATCGCAGGTAAAAACTTGTACCGTCACCAAAAACCTAGTTTCTTGATCAGCAAATCCACCCTGCAGAACCTCTCGCAATTCTTTGACATTATCATCTAAACATTCAATGACAGGCGGCTTTTAAGTGTCGCTTTACATCGCCAAAGATTCATTTGATGACCTCGACAAGGGAATTAAAAACGGAATAAACAAACTCCATGATTAGTTCGTAGCCAACAATTTTTTTTTAAACAAGTCTAAATCCAAATGTGTCATTTTTACCAACGACAAAACATGTAACAAGGAGCTTAATAATGATTTTGAAAGTGCAACAAATACCAAATTTCTAGGAATACACCTCGATTCTCACCTAAACTGGCATCTTCATGCTTCCAAATTAAGTCCTAAATTAACAGCAGCCTGCTATGCACTTCGAAAATTGGCTTCCTTAGTTGACCTAAAAACTTTAAAAATTGTATACCATTCCTACTTCCACTCCATAATGAAGTATGGTTTAGTGTTTTGGGGAAATTCTACCCACGCCAAAAGAATATTTGCAATACAAAAGAGAGCTGTGCGAGTAATGGCCTGCGTCAAAGGTCATCAAAGTACCAAGCCATTTTTTATTAAGCACGACATCCTCACTCTTGCGTCGCAATATATTTATGACTGTTCTGTATATGTTTTTAAAAACAAGACTGATTTTATTTTAAGTAGTGATGTCCATGCACACAACACGAGACAATTGTTGGACATACATGTGCATAGGTATCGAACAACAAAATTTGGAAAACAAGCCAGTGGAGCATTTCCAATTATTTTTAACAAACTACCTGTAAACATCAAAAATTCTGACTCACTATCCCTGTTCGAAAATAAATTGAAACTCTATTTAAGAAAAAGTTGTTTCTATAGTTTAAGTGAATTCCTTAAGACATGACAAGCATTGTACACTTGTGCTTTAGTCTAGTGCTTGAAGAACTCGCTGTCGTACATTGTGATATGGTATGCAAAAACAACCAAACAACATTGTAAATTATGTTTTATATGGTGAATAAATAAAATAAAAATAAAATAAACAGGTAACGTGGAAATAAATAGACAAAATAGGCCACAACTGGACACTGGAGCTTCAGGAGTGGGAAGACCGTCGACATTAAAATTAAACTGTACCGTCATACATCCTGGGACAAAGTCTGATGCTTCCTTCAACTCTCAGCTTACCCTAAATTATATAAATCGTCGCTGTCCACATTCCTAACCTCAACACTAGGAGTGCGCAGCAGTCCTGGCAAATGGGGGTGCCACACACGAAGTCCAACTAAAAGGCCACAAGTGCACCCTATGTTATATTGTGACTTAAAGACCACTGCTTCAGAAAGCCTCGGGTATTATTAATGGTGTCGTCATTATCGTTGATTCAATCGTCTAATCGTTTCGCGAAGCTGAGAAGGTTGCGGGGCTTGGTAGCAGCGATGATCTGCAACATGCGTTTTGTGCGTTTCATGATGGTTGTGGCGTCCAGATTGCAAGTTTCATTGCTACTCGTCCATGTGGGGGTACTTGTTTTCTTGCACGCAATGCTGCTCTCTGAGCTCTGATATATCTCATCAGCAGCCTGGCCATTTTCGTTTATTGCAATGACCAATGTTGTATTCTTGAAGGTGTTGTAGGTGCACCCATGGAAGTATTGTTCGGATGTTGCAGTGTGCATTGAACGGCCACACAGCGCTGTAAACTGTTCACTCGATTCCTCTGAACGGCAATCCTCGAGTATTGTCAACATTCCGACTACCTGGTCCTTCATTGTTTCATTTTCGACTCTCTAAATAATTTTTTCTCGCTCGTGCAGCACCCATTTTATCATTCGCCCAGCGGTTATGTTGTTCCCCACATGTGGCTGCAGTTTCCGCGGCAGCCTTCGGATGTGTATTTTCAACGGAGTCAGTCACTTTCACAAAGCCTGTCAGCCAAGCGCTAAAGGCGCTCCCTGTTGGTTTGGCTCGTTGTTTGCCGTGGAGTCCGTGGAATAACGTGCAGCGAGACAGCCGGGAGACCTGTTTCGCTTCTTTTTTCCACTCGCGCACTCCACGCACTCGCGATTTGCTGCGTATCGCAGTTTCTTGTTCATTAGAAGTGCTCCGCGATTGGCCAAGAAATTCTGCTTACTTTTGGCTGGAAGGGGCCCTCCTTGGGTTTGCCACGAAACGTTGCTTCTTTGCGGCGAGAGTTGACTCAAGTTTTGCTGGAACGCTGCTTCCTCTCGTCAAAAATTGACTTGCGGTATGCCGCGCACAGAAGCTTTATTTCGCCAAGAATCGCCTGCCGCTTCACCGAAAACAGCTTCTTCTCCGAATCTCCGCCCGGGTCGCCGCGTATCGCTGTTTTCTTGCGTCGAGCGTCACTTTCCGCTTAGCGCCGTGCATTCGCTTTTCCGTGTCTCTTCATCGGGATCCTTTTTACCGGGTAGCTGTGTGCTATTGTACACCTAAGAATAATGTTTTAAAAGTGCCTACAGTCGTAGAATGCAGTGTCGTCGAGTGCATTGTTCACTCGGAGAAGAGTTTCGATTGGCATTTTCTCGTAGAATATCTCCACATGTGCTGTCAAGATTGGGCACAGGCGGTGGCAAATGTGATGTAGGAAATGTAGAAAAAAAATCGTGTGAATCTTCCAATTTTCAGACATCGAAACTTTTGCTTTGCACTCGATTTGCACTACTGAATCCAAAGAAACATCAGAGACAAGAGCATACAAAATGACATGGATAATAAAACCGACGCGAGTAACGAGAGGATTAAGTTTCATAAGGAAAAAACTTTTACTTAAATGTTAATACACTTTTATATAATATTATAAAACAATTTTCAATTCAGGAGCTACATGAGTAAACAGTTATTTTGACAAAAAAATGGTTACAGAGAGAGGACTTGGGAGAAGCAGGTGTTGATGTTTTTAAAGACTGCAGCTGTCAATCAGCTCCAATAATGCCCAGAAGGTTCTGACACTTGGGGCATGTGTGGTACACGTTCTTGCCCATGCCGCAGAAAGCAGCAAAGAAAGCAGCAGCAAATGATCCTGAAACACTGGCGTCCAGCAATCCACTCAACATCGGCCATCTAACATCATCAAGCTCCCCAACTCTCATCACCTAAAATATTGTCGATAAACTGATCCTTAGTCTGTATCATGTGGTAATTTTAAGTTGTTAATTGTATCATTTTACAATTTATCTTTTTGTTCTTTATTTGTAAGAATCTGACGCATTCCCTACCAACAATTGTTATGAAACATGGCTATTTCTTGAAGGAGAAAATAAAATATAGAAAAAATTGAAGTTGAAATTCAGATAACGGGGCATTTATTTGCCAAATATAGCATGGAAAGCAAATGAGGTTCTGTTTCCATTAAGATTTTTAATGCAACTGTCGTTACCTAAGCTTAAATATATTTTATTAGTTATATCATTTGACTCACATTTACATGTATCATTTAGCTCTCCTGGAGCCTGATTCTATAACTTTTTTTCCCATGGGAGACGAGACGACACGAGACGAGAACGCCATTCGGTATTCTATAACGTCTTCTCGGGCGTTGTCGTATCGTTTCGTTCTCTCGGGCCGATTGGTTTGGGAGATCTCGGGAGAAGCCTCTCTCGTAGGCAGAACAGCTGGTTCTGTCAGCTTGTGTGTTGCTGTGTTGTGAATTATTAAGGTAACTCTCATCTCGCGTATTTTAGTGCTGCGTTTTGTAAGTTTTTTTAAATTCGTTCGTTGAATCGTATCGTGTGCATTTTGGTGGGGAAAAGTAATTCAGGTGAGCAATGGTCGTGGTTAAATACCATTTGAATATGGTGGCACAGATTACTTGGTCTAGTAGGTACATATACACTAGATGGTATTGTTATTCTAACCGAATAATCATCATTTATTTTTTTCACACATAGATAGAAGGGTTACAAAACTTAATGGTTTTGGCAGAGGCTGACTGGGAACACCAACAGCAGCTGACCAGGACTAGGGGGAGACGGCGGAGGTTGTTGAGGGATTCAACCGAACCCCATAACAGATTTGCTTCGCAGAGAGTTTGTGAAGGCGTACCGGCTAACTCAACCCATCGTGCGCACCTTAATTGATTAATTAATTTATTTATTTATTTATAATAAAGATTATGTTATTTTATATATTCTGGTTTCTGCCTGGTTTCTGCGCCTTAATCTACGTGGGCCGGATATTTCAGAAACAAAGAGTACAAAGATTATGCATCATGAAGTAATTAAGATGATAAACTTGTTAATAAATGTATTACTAATTGTTTTTACTCTACCAATGCTTAAACGTCGAATTGTTGAATGGGTTTTCCTCCGATTGCTTAGAGTCGTTTTAATTGATATTAAATTGCTTTTTTAATTAATAGTAAATTGATATTTTTAATTTTTTAATGCATGAACCGTGACACAAGTGCCTTGGAATTTTTCAGTCCTTGTACACTAGTAGATTTAATTCATTTAAATGTTCATCTCAACAATAAATAAATAATTTGCTTTTTTTAATTGATAGTAAATTGATATTTTTAATTTTTAATGCATGAACCGTGTACCTTTTTCAATCCTTTTACACTAGTAGATTTAATTCATTTAAATGTTCATGTCAACATCCTAATCTAGCAAAGGATGGCCTTTGGCTGCATCACTTAGAGAGTATGATGTGTCTGCATTCATAATCAGAAAGATACAATAAATGTTGGTGTTGATTTGATACAAGTAAGAAAGTATAATTGTCATTGAAGATATCTATGTCAAGATGGCGGACAAGGCAGACACGACTGACGAGTCGCTCTCGGTAATTATGGTGTATTTTAGTGAAACAAGCGTGTTAGAATTGAAGAAAGTATGTGAAAAGATGGGACTAACAAAGACAGGGAAGAAGGAAGATCTGCTCGAAAGACTGAAGGCAACAACTGAAGGAGAAAAGGAAAAAGAACAGTCTGTAAGAAGGGGGTGTGGTAAGCAAATGGCCGATGTGGCATCACTTCAGTTATTGCTAAGTGAAAAGGACAATGTTAGTAGCGGAAAAAGAAAAGCGAATTGACAATGTTGAGGAAATAAACCGGCTACTAAGAGAAAGGATAGCTCAGTGGGAAAGATCTGACAAGAATAAATATTCTGAAGCCGCCCAGGCAAGCAACTCAAAGAATGGCCTACAGGGAGCAGCTAGTGCGCATTTCGAGGCAAGGTCAGAACAGGTTGAATTGCCTAAACAGCAGAGGAATGATGGAAATTCAAATGAAAACCCGGGAGAATACGAAGAGGTACGGCGACCAAGTGGAATTGAGACAAAAGCGCAGCAAGAGGTAGGGGAAGAGAGAACGAAGGTCAAGGATGTGAAGGAATTTCGCGATGAAAAATACAGGAGGTTGCTATCACGTAAGGATAAAAATGAAGAGACACCACGAGTAGTTCCCGAGCCTACAATCAAACCAGGGCAAGTGTTGGTGATGGGGGACTCAATAATCCGCGGAGCCGGCGAGTTGTGTAAACGAGAAGGATGCGAAGTGGCAGTTTACCCTGGTAAAAGAGTGAATGACATCGCCAAATAATTAAGGGAGAAGGAAAGTGAGACAGAGCCGCAGGTCGTTGTGTTGCACGTCGGCACAAACAATATTAAAAGGCGGTCAGGGATGCATCTGATAACAGAGGTAGACGGGCTCATTGACACATTGAAGCAAAAGTGGGCCAACGCTCAGTGTGTTATCGGTGGAATTGTGTTTAGGGACTATGTGTTTGATAGCACAATTGAGAAACTGAATGATAGCTTAGAATGGCTATGTGAGGAACGAGGGGGAGTCTTCTATGATCCGAATACCAGGCTATCAAAATGGGAAGCGGCTAAAGACGGACTGCACCTCAACCAACGCGGTGGGATGTTCCTTGGGCAATTAATACTTGAGAAGATCGAGGATGCAAGGAAGAAAACGTCGCAGGCTAACCATCCCGAGGTGGAAAGCCAGCAAGAGATGACGACCTAGCAACTATAGGGCAGCAGTAATGGCGAAGAGGAAGGACGCAGAAGAGATAAAACAACAACGAATTCAGCAAAGAAGACAAGAAGGCAAGTGGAAGCAAAGTATCAACGCTCTTCTTAAATAATCAATCCTTAAAAAAGAAGACGTCGCAGCTTGAGATAGCAACACACGCACTCAACATTGATATCATATGTATATCTGAGCATTGGTTGATCGAAGAGGAAGTTAGGAGCACCACGATTGAAGGGTTTGACATAGGAAATTATTACTGCAGGTCGAATCGGTTGCATGGCGGAGTAATTATTTACGTCAAAGCAGGAATAGCGGCTAGGCCTCTGTCAAGTTTCGATGGTCTTTCGATTGAATTACACGCGGAGTGCACGGCAATCGTAGTTGAGTCACAAACCATTCAAACAAAGGCGGTGAATATTTATAGAGCTCCACCATCCAGCAAGGAAGTCTTCATGGATACAGTTACTAAAGTCCTAAACGTGGTGACATTGAAAAAAGGTAGAATTATTGTTGGCGGAGATTGCAATGTAGATTTCATGAGTGAAGGGTCATTTTAAAATCGGCTTATGGATCTTTTTTTGGCATGCGGTATGACGAGCATAGTAAACGAACCTACAAGAGTTACGACCACCTCATCCACGTGCATTGATAACGTATTCACAAATGTAAACAAGGAAGACATTAGTGTCGAGGTGATGGACCTGGGAATATCTGACCACTATGCTCTAATAGCCAGAATAGATGACTAGCCAGCTCCAAATGCCGGCGATGTGGTATATAGACGAAGCTTCGGGGAGCATAAGAAATTAAGGAGTTCAATTACCGATTAAGCACGGTTCAGTGGCATACAGTCATACGAAGCGATACGGTCGACGGAATGTTTGACGAGTTTATGGATACATTTATGAAACACTTCGAGAGTATGTTCCCGATTGTGAGGAAAAAACCCCAAAAGGCAAGAAAGGATCAAGGGGTGGATTGGTTCACTCTTGAACTGCAGAAAATGTAGGAGGACGTTCGAAGAGCCTACTCCGAGTCGAGAAGGAAGCCTCAAGATTTGGAAGAAAAAGCAAGATATAATCACCTGCAGAAAGTCTACACGAAGGAAATTAATGCAGCTAAAAGGAAATCAAAGGAAAAGATTATTTTAGCCGCAAAGAACAAAGTGAAGGCTGCATGGAATATTATCAAATCTAAAAATAATGAAGCAATTAAAAAGCCTAGAAGCAATTTTAGAATAAAGGTGCATTCAAGAACTACAAGTGAGCAGTAAGAAATCGCAGAACTCTTCAGTGCGTATTATACAAGCTTGGTGCCGAAACTCCTAAATACCAGGGGGCCAATTCACGTACATTTCGCTATACCCCTCTATACCCGAGCTAAGTTAGTCCGACCTTAGCTCCTAGGTATAACTTTATACCCTGGACAATTCACGTAGCAGAACTAACGCGGGTACATCTTATAACCAGCTGGGAAGTGTGAAATAAGCACCACGATTGTCACAACCTTGAACCAACCAATCAGAATCGACCTGTCAAAGAAATGGGGGGCTTTGATTCAAATTCTGGTCACTGCCTACTGGCAAACTGTATGTTCAAAAAAATTATCATCAAACCATACGAAATGTCGGACAAAGCTAAAAATGTATTAAAAAAAGACCGCAGCCCCAATTTCACCGATGCCGAGCAAAGGGTGCTCGCAGCA
The DNA here is from genome assembly GCA_921293315.2 of Nemurella pictetii. Classification (NCBI taxonomy): domain Eukaryota; kingdom Metazoa; phylum Arthropoda; class Insecta; order Plecoptera; family Nemouridae; genus Nemurella; species Nemurella pictetii. The sequence continues at coordinate 4,184,774 of OV121118.1, read as the reverse complement.
AAAGTGACAAAGAGAAGTGGCGTTATTAATGGTGAGTTTTCGGCCACCTTGACCAATGGCCACAAAATTCTAGCATGGCGGCAAGTGACCGAGTGCGTCAATGCAGTTGCTCCAACGGCACGAACAGTCGACAATGTGAGTACCTCTGAATGATTATACTATTAATCAGTACACATTAGGTACGCTCTTTGTACGCCCTTTCGAGCCCTTAGGATTGAATCTTTCTTCGAGGTCGATCATGCAATGGGGTTGCAATGTGTGTACTGATTATTCATCCTCTTTGCATATTTCTATGGAGACATCCCAAAGAAGACGAGCCAAGAGAGATACATGAAATCATGCTTGCATATTATTCAATTCTTGCTGTCAACTTCAAAACATTCAAGTACTTAATTTTGTATTTCATATACAACAGGTAAAAATAACATGGAAACACATGAAAAGAATAACAAAAGGGAAATGTGCCCACAACAAGAGGGAGATGTCCCGCACAGGAGGAGGGTCTGCTGACCTAAAGGTGTTGACAGACACGGAGATGTAAGTAAAAGCACAAATTGGGAAAGCTTCTATCGAAGGAGTTGGGGGACTGGATACGCTGCAGGGTAAGATCACACAATTGGTACCTAATGATTTGCAATGTAACTCAATATTTCCATTTTAAAATTATATAGTACCAGTTTACTCTTATTCTGAACTTATTTTTTACAAACTATCCAAAAACAATATAAAATTTGCATACTAATAAAACATCTTGACAAGTCACATGCCACTAGAGCTGAGAGTGGTTTTAACAGTTTAATTTGTGCAAGTAGTTGTCTTGAACAAAACTAAATAGTATATTATCACTTTTCAGGGATGTTCACTCAAGAGAAAAAATAAGATTTAGAACTAATTTATGAGTTTACTGATGTCAATAATTTATCCCAGCCCGGGCCATCCAAGTTAGTTTCTCTTCACCACCACGTGCCACCTTCTGAGTCTCCATTGACTGACGAAGAGCTCGAAGGGCTGCAGTCGTTGGGGGAGCCGCCCAAGAAGCGAGTCCGCTCGAGGCGTCTGAAAGAAGATATGCAATATAGTGTGGTTCGGAACCAAGCGGACCTTAAAGGTAGGCTTTAGTTAACCAAGTAGTCGTTATAGATATTGAATCTGAAAGATAGTGTGGTATTCAATCGCATGCAAGAAACGCGACTCCTCCACCCCCTCTGTAGCTCTGGTTATGGGCTGTTCAAGTTGTAGGAGCAAGGAGCCGTGACGTCACCGCTGCCCGTCGCTGCCGCTACTTGCTCGTACTGGCATAGCAGCCAGCGGTAGAAACGAGCCGCGAGCGCATTTAGCACGTGTTTCTGCCACGCTGTTACTATATTATCATCCTATATTATACGCCGATTATATTCTATTATCAAAAATGCCGTCGTGTTGGGTGACCGGGCTCACCGTCGTGGTGAGCCCGGAAAACTCTTATCAACGATGTAACTATTAGTTTACAAAAATTCCCTAGTCGAGAGCGATCACCATATCATCAAAAGCGTGAATGATGAAAATAAGCCGTACTCCATTGCTGTCGTCTGCTCTGTTCACTTCCATCCCGACGATTTTCGTTCATCGGTCAGTCTCAAAACTAATAGTGGAGTGTACACAAAAAAGTGTACCAAACATTGAGAAAACTGCTGTGCCTTCAATCATCTTGAAGGGAAAGTCTAAAATCAACGAGCCATTAACCGACAAACTAAAACTAAACTAGACTAAAAACGGCAAAGGAATTATATTTTCGCAAAAAGGCTGTATCTGACGCCATCAATGCCATCAAAAAGATGACTCTCGACGACGTCTTCCTGTGTACGTCGAGCCGGACAATAACGCGATTCTGACGGGGTCAACGTTGGCACCGTCGGCACCAACGCTGACAGCGATTGCAGCCAAATATCTTATTATAATTGAGGCGGCTACTCGGACATTGGCATATGATATTATAATAAAATGCAAAATATCTGCAAATCTCAGGACATCATTCCAGCAGTGAGACTACTGATATCGGAAACAAAATCAACCTGACGGACGACGAACTCTTTTTCGTCGTCAGTTTTCGTCTTCAACATCTTCCTCTGGATCAGACGACGTGGAAAGGTGGAGATGAAACAAGAACGCAACAATCGGCAAGAGCATACATCGCTGATTGTTATACCACGGTGTTATTTTGTGATCACTTGTATATCACGTATTGATCCCGGGCCATGCCAATAAAGGAAACCCATGCTGGTCTATAATAAGAAGAATGAGTGGCATTGATGGAAAAGGAAAAGCGATGTTTATAAGTCACATTATGCTGTGTCGTGATCCGGCGCCATTGAGAATCCAACAGAGACACCGGAGGATTCAGGGAATTTTCGGCGAATTGCATGAACCACGCAGCCAGGAATGACTCTCCTATCATACTTGCCGCGACAAGAATTACTGTTTACATATTGTGAAAACGCGCCAATTCTCTATTGCTATCGTCTTTGAGATGTCCCGTCCCACTCTTCACGTAAAAAAAGCCAAGCTTGACGTGCGGCTTTCAGAGGAGCAATGTTAAAAACTGTCGCCTCAGCACAAACAAATGCACATTGCAATTCCACCGAATTTGGAAATAATGTCACTTTCTGTTCAGCAAACGCTCTCGGTAGACATGGTCTCGCATTCGCCACATCACACCAATTACTGTGGTGTGGTTTGACCTGCCGAATCCTCTTTTCGGGGTGAATCCTTTTCATCATGTGACTTACGAGGGTCCACTGATAAGGCTGAAAGTGTGACATTGCAATACTAACTCGTCGAGCGTGCACGCGTACGCAGCAAGTGCAATCAGCGCAGTTCTCCACGATGCCAGCACGCTGGCAAGCCGGGTCTCGGGTAGCGGCTAGCGAGCACTAGTAGCGGTGACGTAGTTACCCCCTCCACCGCTCAGTTTCAAGCGTGCTAGCTCTGGTCTGGCTTATGCTAGAATAGCCTAGTTTTTTTACATTTTTCTTACCAATGGACATTCAAAGTAACATTAAAATAGTTCAAAAACGGCTTAGTTAACTAAAGCCTACCTTTAACAAAAATATTGTTCAGCTAATAGCAACACAACAGCAGCTGATCAACTTGAAAATAAAGAAGATGCAGACTCAAGAACTTCAGCATGCAGAATCAATGCTAATCCAACGAGAGATTGTTGCAATGTTGGAAACAATTTACGACACTTTAAAGAAGTAACCAAATAGTAACCAAATAAGTGCCAAATATATTAGTACTAATACCCAATCATAAAAAATATTTTTAAATGTGCCAACAAACCAGTTATTCCTGCTTGTTATAATGCTGGCCAAGCTGTCTCCTCGATCAGCCTTCGCTGCCTGGCAGCGGCCGCTCCAGCCTGGGGGTTGGCCGCCATCTCGGCAATATGTCGAGCGACGTCTGGATCGATCTCGTGCTCAATGCACGCCTCTAGGCACAGATTGTGGAGCACGCAACAGGCGACGGTGATGCGGCAGACCTTTTGAGGCATATAACTTAAGGTCAGGCTATAGCGGGAAATAATGCGATTCAAATCCTATAGATGGCAGTCCGAAACGTATCCTCTTTTCCCACTCCACTTTTTTTCAGCACGGCATAAGGGGAAGTTGTCCGTGAAAATGCCGGCCGGCTGGCTGGCACCAGCGAGCTCAGCCTGCAATTCTCATATCGCAAATTCCTGGAACTCAAAAGCCTGGCAAGGCTGCTTCAGATCGGTCTTCAAGCACATGGCATGAGCAATTTTACAATCGCTGTGATACAGACGTAGTAAGACTGGTCGGGATTTAGCTTCGAATGCAAAATTAGGGATAATATTTTTTAGAGAAGCCAGCTGCGAGTAAAAAATATTGACTCGAAAGAAAGCATACATTTAATAATTAACGAAATACGAATTTAATTCTTAAATAGTCGGTTTGCAACTTTAAATTTTTTTTTGTGAGGGTTGCTGCGCAACCCTCAAATTTTTCTGGGGTTTGCTTCGGCACCAGAGCACCCACGGAGTCGGCGCCCCATTCCTTATTGTTTGCACACGCGCTCATGCTAAAATTACGCTAGTACCATAGATACTACTAGTATTGCCACTGGAGAGTGGAGAGCTGTGGTCGACTGCTGAGGTGCTGACAAACACAGCGTATGGAGTGTAATTATGGGAAAAATGTATGGGTACGCCGAAATAGCGACCAAATCGCTCGGTGTAGCGGCGCCTTCGGGTGCGAGGCCCGCTGCGACTAGAGCAGTTTAGAGTTAAGCTGTATACTGACTAGCAGTGCCTATGTGGCACTATGTGTCTATGTGATTATGTGCCTTTTACTTGCTTTTTGCCGGCCGTCGGTTGCATTTGTTTACTTTTCAGCCTAGGCGAAATTAGATTTCTTCAAAATTAAATTAGATAAAGGGCACAGATCCGGTTCAATAATTATGTTGTTGGGAAGAGAATTATTTAGGTATTGAAACAAACCCCATCGATATTCATGGATTTTTCACCGTTTCGATAACAAAAAATAAGAAGACACCCCCAGAAAGCTAGATACGTGCATCAAAAACCCTAGGTCAAACCTCTTGTAAGTTATGTATAGGGCTGACTTGTGACTCTGACATAGTGACTCCATTCATAACAATCAACGGGCTGACAGACTCATATTCGTCATCTGTAGATCGCAACTCTGCTTCACAACGTAAACACAGCTATCTGTTTTTATTTGTATGGACATCGACTGCCAGCACGTGTTCAATGTTCGGCAGGAGCCCGGAATGATCGAGGCCCGGGGTGCGATCGCACCCCTGCACCCCGGGACAGTCCGCCCCTGCCCGGCGCGTATATTTGACAGAAACGTCACTAATTTTAGCAGCTAGGTGGTGTGTCGGGTCTTGTGTTCACCAACTGTGTTCACCAACTGTGTTCACCAACTGTGTTCACCAACTGTGTTCACCAACTGTGTTCACCAAGCTGATTTCACTTCCAGTCATGTCCATGTCATGTCGTTATTCATATTTATTATTTCCTTCTTCCAAACTAAAAATTAAATAAACTACTAATTGAAACACTAATTCACCGTCCAGTTCTTCGTCTGATCCAGCCACTAGTAATACGCGTATGGATTCTCATTCTCTCTTCTTCCAAGCTCTCAAGGAAATAAACTGCAAGCAATGAAATACGGAACAGCTACCCGTCGGCTGCGACTCCGATGCTACGAGGCGAAGGCGTTTGAGGGGAAATTACTGGCGATGAATGGAAGCACAGTTTCAATTATTTACCTCTGGGTTGTCAATTTGCGAGTTCCGTCATATCGTTTGTCAAAATTGATTTACAAAATTGGGACTTTGTTTCGTAATTCGTGTTTGTATTATCTAAGCTTCCTCGAAGAGTTTTCCTTACATTTTCGTTTCGCTTGGCAGATATCAGCATTTTTGTGTAATATTCAAAAATATTTTTTTCCTGATCAATCGAATCCAAATTAAAAATTTAGCCGACGAGGAAGCCTTCATTTTGAATTAAGAATGGCAAACGATATTTTTTCTGTGCTCTAAAACCATTCGTTGAAAGTGTACGGCGGAACTAGCCGAAAAACAGTGTCTCACTAAGCGATCGATTGCTCATCAACGATCAATCAGAATCAATTCAAATTATCCCGGTATGGAGGAGGACGTTCTCAGCTATCGAATGCATTTTTTTGTTTATTTTTAAAACCCATCGAACGCCAGCTATTAATAAATTAAACCCTAGTTAGCATTTTGATTCTCTTTTCTACGTTAGAGAGAGACAGAAAACAAGATGGCGGTAGAGCCAAACCTTAAGATCCCCCCCGAGTCGTCGAGACATCGAAAGCGGGACTTAAGGAGGCCAAATGCTTGCTCAATCGCACACCTTGTCTTTGTGTGCGCGGCCTGGTACCGCATCTCTGCGTTGGTCACAGGATGGTTTAGCGGGGTCATCATCCACATTTGCAGGGCATATGCAGTCACCTAAGAAATTGATATGAAATTTAACTACAAGTTTCATCTGCTGTTAGTTCTCTGCCTTATAAAGCCTGGTAAGCATCTACGTACCTAGGAGCCAGCCGTCGACGATGGTACCGTTTTCGTTTGCGAGCTTTGGGCAAAGATGTACGCATCACCGTTGCTCCCCGGGTAATCCGCAAAAACGTTGGTGAATCGCATGCCCGAGTTACAGACAGCCATGACGTTCATGCTGAAACGCCGTGGCGATTCACATATTGTTCCGGGTGCTCGGCGCTAGGACGGCGAAAAGTGATGTGCGTCCCGTCAATGCAGCCGAGAACGTTAGGAAACCCGGCAATTCTGTGGAAGCCGATCTTAGTTTCGTTCTGCTCGTCCGCCGTCACTGGAAACCGAATGACGGTCGGTACCATCTGACACAAGGCGGCTGTCACCTCCTCAACCACACGGCTGCAGGTCGGCTGGGATACTTGCCCGCACATTCCTAAAAAATGGGTCAAATTTAAGTACAGCTAGTTGATGTTGAATGAGGGTTCTAGTTAAGTGTGTTTCAATGGACAGCCAAAAACAATTGGAGAGAATAATTGTTTGACTAATTAAAATAAAATTAGCAAACAAACTGTCTTACCCGAAAGCCACTGAAATCCACCACTTGCATAGAAACCAAGCGCAATGATTAGCTGCGTATCCGTGGGCAATGCATTCGATCGCATCGTTTGTCTTGCTAGTTGAGGGCCGATAATTCCCAACAACTCTTCAAACAAATTGCGGCTCAACCTTGTGGTTTGGAGCAGGTAGAGATCTGTCAGATCAGCTAGCCTTATTCGATGAAAAACCATCGGATCGTCATCAAAGATCCCAGCTGCAAAAGCTGCCTCTGCCATCTGTGGAAAGAAATTAACTCTGTCAAAGTTGCGAAGAATTTTTAGTAGGAAATAGAAATTTATTGACAATATAAATATAGGTTAGGTTAGGTTGACGGTTTTACATACCAAAAAAGGACTTTAAGAACTTGGCCACAACAAGAAAGAGTGATGCAAGTGAATAAACACCAACCTTTGCTTACACTCTGAACAAACGCGCACTTTAATCAAGTGAGAAACAACAAAAACCAACCAAAACCCGAAACAAAGCGAACGAGCTGTCCAAATCTGGTAAATCTACTCAAATCCAAAATGGCTGACAGTAAACTTGACTTATACCCGCCTGTACCCGCCTCGTAGGTGGTATAAGTTTAGCTCTGGGTATATAGTGAGGTACAAGCGTTCGTGAATGGTCCTTATACCTTGTACCCTCCTATGCCCCCTAAGCTCTCGCTGTACCCTGTTAGTGAATTGGCCCCCAGGACTCATGCACCAGATAGATTATCCAAAATACCGAAGAAATGTGACAACATTATATTCCTCCCACCGCTAGCAACCAGTGAACTCTATAATATAATTAATGACGTATGCAATAAGCAGTCAGCCGGGTTCGACGGAGTGCCGGGCGATGTTATCAAAAGCACAACATCATACATTTGTCAGCCGTTTTTGAGTTTTTTGAATTTTTGAGAAGACGATGTGCGTTCGATTATTGAGGTTTTTAAAGAAATACAACTTGCAAAACGATTGCCTACATGGGTTTACGCAGCACAAGGCGACTTCAACGGAAATCGCGGGATTCGTAAATGAAGTGATAGAAACGTTGGACTGCGGAGAAGAGGCCCTCGGAATTTTCTACGACCACAGTTAAGCATTTGACACCGTTAACCACACGATATTGCTGGACAAGCTAAGAAGACTAGGCATTGATGGAATTGCTAATGAATGGTTACACTCATTTTTACGAAATTGCAAGCAAGTGATAGAAATTTTGATAACACCTACTACTCCAAGGAAGTTACGATTAACGTCGGTCTGTCTCAAGGAAGCACGCTCTCCCCATTGTTATTTATATTGTGTACAAACGATCTGCCAGACATAATGGGTTTTTGAATGGGGAATTGGACTCTTGCCAGAGATTCGTACCATTTCCCAGGTTACGAGACCATCGGCCGCATTGATTGCATTGGCAGCCGAACGGGCTGCCCCGTCTGGCCGTTGTGGCGGGAGTGTACTGCTTTGTCAAAAGCAGCAAGCAACATTAAGTTTCCAATGTGCAACTTATCCATTCTCAATCTGGGCATGGCCATGTAGAGATCGTACACTTTGACTTCCACGAGATCACGTTTGGTGTTGTGTACAACTCACCAAAGGCACCAGGTTCAATGACTGTCCCACAACTGTCTAAAGCATTGGGCCATCACCAGAAAGACCTGATCGTGGTGGCAGACATGAATGTCAACCTGATTACAACCAAAAACTCTCCCCCAGAACGCATGTTGGCTGACCTGGGTCTCGCCTCGATGCTTGTAACCACCGACGGCCGGACGCAAATCGACTGGTGTTTCTCAAACAGATCCGTCCGAGTCAGACCGTACGAGAGTCTGTTCAGCTACCACAATCCACTACATTTTTCATTTCATTTTTCATTTCATTAACATTTTATTCACACATTTATACATTACATGTTTTACAAATAAAGCAGTAATATACAAAAAGGTGAAGCCCGCATAAGGAAATACCTTGTGCGCGGGCTGATTATTAACAAAATTATTTAAATTACTTAGTTCTCAGCAGTGAGTAGGAGTAGAAGCTTCCTATATAAACGTAACCCAAAATCTTCTCTTTAATGTAGTAATACAAAACTTAACATCTCATATAATCTCATATAATAGACTCATTATTCTTAGCAGATATGCGAAGGAAAAGGACATAACAAACCAGGTGATAGTTTAGAAATTACTTTAAACACTAAATAATTCTGAACATGAAACTATTCCTAACATTTTTAGCCATTTTGATACTTTGTTTTTAAAACTAGAAAATTTACTTTCCCTCCGAATTTCAATTGGTATAGAATTGTATATTTTCGGGCCAAGGTAGTCAACATTGTTCTGTCCAGTTGTTTTATTACGTCGGGGTATTCTCAAAGTGTGCCTTAGGTCAATAGTGGTGCTACGCGTATTGTGAATAGGTGTTAAGTCTGCAAGTTCGAACTTGTACAAATTATAATTTTTAAAAACATGAGTAATTGCTCTCCTAATGTATAGTTGTCTTATGTCTAACACCTCAGTTTCTTTGAAGATCAAATCTGACGAGTACTGCTTATGTTTGTTTAATAATACTTTCAATATTAGTTTTTGAATTGTCATTGCAGGTTTGATATGTGTGGTATTTGCAGCTCCCCAACCTATAATGCCATACTCTAAAATAGACTGTCCTAGTGCTTTATAGATATTCATGATCATTGCTCTATTTACATATTTTCTGAGTCGATAGAATACATACATAATGCTTCTAAGTTTTCTTACTATTTCTGCAACATGGGCATTCCATCTAAGGTGTTTATCAATTATAATACCCAGGTACTTGGCCTGATTATTTGCTTGTAGCACATAACAATCACAAGAATGATTACGCGGACAGGTTATAGTATGCAGCTTTAGAGACAGATCCGGGCTTGGTTGTGTTTTAGAACTTATGGTAAAAGGTACATAGATAGTTTTATTTTTATTTAGCGTTAATAAATTTTCGTTTAACCACTGGAGAACAAGACTCAACATTTTATTAGCTTTCTTATACACCATCTGCCAGTCAGAATCATTAAACACGAGCACTGTATCATCAGCATAGGTCAAGATTCTGCCATCAATTTGGAGGTCACATAATTCATTTATATATAAAAGAAATAGTACTGGTCCGAGAACAGTTCCCTGAGGGACTCCATATTTTAATTCTTTTTCTTTACTGAAAGTAATTCCTATTTTAACCTTTTGCATTCTGTTCGCCAGATAGTTTCTAAATAATTCCAAAGAAATTCCACGAATTCCTAGTGCTTGTAGCTTTTCTAATAAAATGTAGTGATCTACTGTATCAAAAGCCTTTGCTAAATCCAGGAAGACAGCCAAAACCTTTTGATTATTGTCCAGGGCACTATGGAGATGACTAGTTAATGCATAGATGGCATCGTCCGTACCTTTCGCTGGCCGAAAACCAAACTGATTTGGGGATAGTATGTTATTCTTATCTAAAAAACTCATCAGCCTAGATTTTATACATTTTTCTAGGATTTTTGAAAAGTGAGATAGTAGCGATATAGGTCTATAGTTACCCGATTTCGATCGGTCATTACCTTTGTGCAATGGAACAATAATTGCAGTTTTTAGGCTATGTGGAAAAACACCAGTTTCAAGACAGAGAGTAAAAACGTGGGCTAAAGGGTGTGCAATATCCATATTAGCAGTTTTTATCGTTTTTACTTCAATGAGATCAAATCCACATACAGAGTTGTCTTTGAGACCTAAAATAATATTATATATTTCTTTATAAGTTATAGGGGTTAGAAACATAGAGCCAGTCTGATTATTGTTATTGGAATGATAACCTTGCGTATTTCGAAGCGTACTAGATTTACTCTGCCTTAGGCTATTATTACTGGCCATTTTGATTTCATTTGCTAAATTCTCTCCTACGTTAGAAAAGTAGTCGACCATTTCATCAGCTACTGTTTGTGGTTCGTCTGAAACCTTACATACACGGCCATCTACAAGTAGCTCAGTTATGGGGAGAGAGTTTCTTATCTTTCTTCCTGTAATATTATTAATAGTCGACCACAGTTTTCTTGGGCAATTCTTATTTGAATTTATTATATTCGTGTAGTAATCAATTTTAGTTTTGTAAATAAGTCGAGTAATGAAATTTCTATATATTCTATATCTTTCTTTTAAACTAACAAAGGCCTCATTATTATCATCTGCCCATTTCTGCATTTTGACTATCTTTTTGTGCATTGCATCTCTGGTCCTTATTGAGACAATTAAACCTGATGTAATCCATGGCTTTATTTTTTTGTTCTTTGAATTTATCTTTCTTGTTATTGTGTATGAAGCCTTATCAATAAGTTTTTTAAAAGTATCCAAGAAAAGGTCATACGCCTGGTTAGCATCTCTTTGTTCATATACATCTATCCATTGCTCCTTTTCTAGTAAAGATTTGAATATATCCAGGTTTATTTTTGACACTCTGCCTTCCTCATCCTCAGAGCTGTTTTTTAGTGTAGTATTGTTTACTGTCCAACCGCAAAAAATTGGGTAATGGTCAGTTATATTTACTTTTAGGAGTGCAGGTAAGATGAATTGGCATTTTGAGGATTTTATGAATACATGGTCAATGCACGTGCTAGATGTAGATGTGACTCGTGTCGGACAATTAACACAAGATAAGAAACCAAGCGAGCTTAGAACGTTCAGGTAGTCGTTAGTTACACTGTCACAAGTAGGCCTATTTAAGATATTTAGGTTTATGTCTCCAATTAATATTTGATTTGTAACTGTTGGTAAGGCTACTAGAAGCCTCTCTAGATCAGGTAAAAAAATGTTTAGATTTGTCGACGGTGATCGGTAAATAGCCAACACTATATACGTTTCAACTCCAAATGAAAAAGTTATTCTAGCCGCGTTGGCAGATAAAATTAATTCTTGTTCTAATTCAACTGTGGCGTTTTCAATGCGGGTTGAATTAACTAAAACCATGACACCGTCGTGAGCGAGTGAAGCGAATTAAAGAGAAAGGTATTAAAGCCCGGGATATCAAAAGGTTCATCTGCAATCAATTGAGTCTCAGTCAAAACAACAATATCGAGATCAAATTTCAGTCCATCCAGTAAAATACATAATTCATCAAAATGTTTACGAATACTTCTTATATTGAAATGAACTATTTTTAAATTTTGATTATTTATGAATAAATTATTTAAATGACTTACGTCATCACATATTACCGTCGCTAGCTGATCACCACGGCATTCAAGTGGCTCCTCCCAAACGCCCATTCACTGCGTTTGACGGTTAAAGTAATTACCCTACTCAATGATAAACTAATAGGCAAGTTACAATTAGTAAACAACGTATTACCCCACCGGAATGTCAGCAGGTTTCCTGATGAGAATCACTTCCGACTGGTCGTTCTTTCTGACGTAGATTTTCCCTCCTCTGGTCCACGAATACTTGTATCCGATGCTCCGGGTGTTCCGAGCCAGCCAGTACAGGTTTTTGTTCGTTGCCGTCAGATGTTCGTTGATAAATATCTTGCTATCAGAGTTCTGGATACCAATGTCAACAGCGCGCACAGATTTTTTTGACCTTTTGCCTTGTATAATGTTTTCCTTCACTTGTCGCGAGTAGAATTTAGCCACAATCGCAGGCGGGGCATTAGGGGTTCTGTTATTCTTCCTTAGGCGATGGCAGAATTCAATATCTTCTGTAGAAATGTCAGACCCCAGATATTGGGCGATGCCGGTTACTATATGATAGGTGTTTTCGTTTTCCGATATCGGAACTCCTTGAAACTCGAGATTGTTGTTTTTAGAGTATTGCTCAAGGTCGTTAATTTTTCCCGTAAGGTATTCGTTCGCCTTCTTCAACTCCCCGTTTTCTTTCTTGCACTCCGTTATCTCTGACAACAGTTTTTCGATGCTTGTTGTTTGCTGCTTGTTCTCCTTTAACAACTCGTTTTGAGTAGAGACTTGGTGGCTTAAAGTCTTGGTAATTTCTTGTAGTAGAGAGAGTATCAGTTTTAACGGTGAATTGGCCGATTCAGAATTGGATCCTCCTGACGAAAGATGCAGCCCTTCTCCAATCTTGGCCAACACAAATCCAATATCGAGATTCTCGTGATTAGAGGGAGTAAGCGGATCTTCACCTTCCCCAGGATTCCTTTGTTCAGCTTGCTTTTTACTACTAGTAGTCCCTTCATCAATCACACCTCTATAATCGAAATTGTCTTGATTAGAGGGTGTTATCGGACCGTCATCTTCCCCCGGATTCTTTTGCCCAGCTTGCTTCTTACTTCTAGTCACTGTCGTCATTTCACCGTACACACGGTGAATAGAAACAATATGAAACAATATGTGATTACAGAACCGGTTATTGCTGGAGCTCTCGATGCGCCCACTCTCCACGACTGCCTGAACTGAACTCAACACATGACGTGGAATGTTGACAGGTCTCAGGATACGCCTATACACTAACAGCCGTCGCCGGAAATTGCTGTCAGCCATGGGTTACATGATGCAGACAAGGAACATCATGAGTCTCCCATGGACATCTCAGTGACATGTTCACTTTCCGAGTCGGACCAAGTGTGTGTCATTTCCGATGACTCGCCAACTCCAAGGGATTTTGATGACGTTGCTGACCCATCGGAAGTTCGCTTTGTCAATGGATCGTTCCATCAGGGTAGCCATGATCCTCGGCTCCACCACCGAGGGATGCAGTGCACTGCCATCGCTGCTTGCTCGATTGCGCAGGCGTTTAGCCTCTGTCCCAGCAGGTGGCTACCAAGCACACTGGACAACATACTCATTGATGGGGACAAGCTCTATGGAGACAGCGAGCAGAACCTTCAAATCGGAGAACAATATCTCAGTCAGAGAACTATGCGACGTCTTTATAGTGAACAATTTGAAAACTTATACTGCCATTAAAGGCTTTACTGTGGACGGACTAATTTGGCCAACTGGATGTCCCCAAAACGACGCTGACAACATGCTACACGATCTTTTCGCGGGAACGACACAGTACCTTAATCACGTCAAAAGTGGAATCTTAACAGCTGCTTCGATTTCTGTGGCTGTGGGCAAAACAAATGATGGACGATTCTGGCTTTAAGATTCGCATTCCAGAAGTAACAAAGGTTTGACCTCTCCAGATGCTTAGCACAGCTTATGCTCAGCACTAATGCTTATGCTTAATGCTAATGCTAGTGCTCATGCTTAGCACTAACCTGTGATTTGCAAATGCTGTGCGAAATGTTCAAGAGCAATGTGGACTTGAAACCATTCCCATCCAATACACGCTGGAACATGTAGAAGTGCTCGAACAATTTTAAATCCACTTTCTAAAAGTAAATGCAATTCAAACAATTTAATAAAACAGCACAGCACTTCCTAAAAATTGGCAAGTAAATGATACACAGCTGGAAATAATTTTGGTATATATAGTGAAATTATAATTATACCGACATTTTAACATATTCAGTGGTTACTCATTGGACTATGTCAATCTGCCTGATTATTTACGGATCTGTCAGATGAAAGAATATGAATCTATTGAATGGTGTTTGTAGCGACTGCCTGCACTCCCAATATATATTTTTTTTTTGGTAAAAGACTGTGTCTTCAAACCAAAATGCCTGAGACATTGCGATAAAAGAGCTATGAACTTTCTCACACAAATCAGGGGCAGTAATTTAAAAACAAAAGAGGATGTCTGCTTTGTCTGTGGGCGATGGATGGGGCCTACAGAACTTCCCACAAATTCAAATTCCTTTTCAATGACCACTTAGAAATGACAGTGTCATGACAATTTAATTTCTTGACAATTTAAAATCAAAGCTTTATATTTATTGATGAGCGTTACGAGCGAAGCGAGTGAAGCGAAATCTTCAATTACACTTTACTGTTAAAAAAATCCATTATGTGTATTTTTATTTTTTATTTTTATTTTTTGTGTCTGTTCGCGCTCTACAGACCAAATGACTGAACGGATTTTGATGATATTTTTCAAAATATCTTCGTTTTCTGTCATCTTAGACCCTGTGCTATTTTCAACTCATTCCTATGAATTAATTTTTTACTAAAATATTTAGTTTTTCAAAATCACGTTTCTCACTCTAGAAACCAAGCATATGAATATAATATGACTCATGTTGTGTGCATTTTTTTTTTTACGTCTTGGACTTTTCTTGAAAATGGTGCTTTTATGACGTATTTTAAAATTTTTGTTGTTTTTTGCAACCAAAACAACTTAATCTTCAGCTGATGTTGACAAATTTCACTGTGTGCGTTAAACATCTTACAAAGAATATACTGTGTTATTTTGAGGCAAATCAAGGGAATAGTTTTTCTTTAAAACGATTTTTTCGTTTATAAATATTCGAATAATTTCGGAAATGATAATTGACAATAAATATTTCATTTGACAATCATACCTTGAGAATATACCTATACTTTATTTCTCTGTCAATGTTATCTGTAAGTATGAAATTAATCCCTTATAATATGTCATCAATCTCCCAAAAGGTAAAAGGTGATCACTTGACGAGGGACAAAAATTAACTCAGAATAATATATTCAGCAATAATATTAAATAGTAAATAGTAAATACTTTCTTCCAGAATTTGAAAAATGTTTGTTTCAAAGAGTTTCTTTTTTTTTAAGTATCTCTTGCACTTAATCACGTGACTTGTTTGTTAGACAAAAACAGTCTGCCATGTATGTCTGATTTGTGCTTTATAAAACATCAAAATAAAATCTCTGTATGTCAATACTTGATTAAAAATCAAAGGGTTTAAAATTTTTACAATGATTGGTTATTGATTGGAGGAAACAAGCCGTCAGTCTGTTTCGGTGCAGTTTGACTTACTACATCCAATTGCTATGTGGTATGTGGCTGAAAGGCAGTTAATGTGTGAAAGTTGTGTGAAAAAGATATTGCCATCAGCTGGTCCCAGATATTCTTGATTTAAACCATCACTGACTCTGTTTTTAAACAGTCCAGTGCAGGTGATTCAGGAGAAATCTTTTTACAACTTAAAGTCTAGCCTTACAGTTATTAAAACTCAGTTCTAATTAATTAAATTATCTCAAATATTAACTAGAGTCCTAAACTGGACTCTTGTGGCAGCGAATCATACCAAATCCTACCTGTCTGGGCAATCACAGAATACTTGCTGAGCCACCGCAGCAGCGCTGGTCACCACCAGGCGAGCCAGTACAGCAGCGCGGAGGCCCGTTCGCTGAGCCACCGCAGAAGCGCGGAGGCCCGTTTTATGAACCACCGCAGCTGCGCGGAGGCATGTTTAGCGCAGAGCAGCCAATACATCAGCGGCCACACGCACCATCACCTGAGCACCAACAAGGGTGCAATGCATCGAACCAGCAATGGTCTCCAAGGCCAGGGCAAGCATGACTGACAAATTCGACTCCTTGGGCAATCAGCAAAGGTAGAGGACTGACAATACTGCTTGAAAACGCCAGGAGCCTACTCAACAAGATGGATGACCTACGCAGTCGAATAGAATTCCAAAAGCCGGACATATTTATCATCTCTGAGACATGGCTCGGTGACGTTATATTAGACAGTGAAGTTGCAGTATCAGGATACTCCATCCACCGGAGGGATAGAAACAGACAAGGGGGTTGGCTACTCATAGGAAGTGCAGATAAATTAGGAGCAGTAATGAAATGGTCGGAAACGCAACACGAAATAATCTGCATCAGAGTCAAGATGGGGTCGGACAAAATAGATATCATAGGAGGGTATAGGAGGGGACCCAGAGAAGATGAGTTCATGAGACCTATCATGAAGAGGGTAGAGAGATACAGTGCCGAGGACCAAGTTATACTAGCCGGAGACTGGAACCTGCCCCAGATCAAGTGGGAGCCATATCAAGTGGGAGGAGAGACGCAACGAATAGTCAACCAACTCATGAATATTGGATTCGAGCAGGCAGTCAAGGAATGTACAAGACACACCCCCTGGGGGAGCAGCACCCTCCTGGACATTGTCCTCGTGAAACCGGCAGGCAAAATCTACAGAAGTGAAGTAACGGAAGGAATGAGCGATCACAAAGCTGTCACGGTTGAACTCACCGGAACGACGGAAGACACTAGCACAGATGGGAAATTCAAAATGATAATATGGCAAATGAAAAAAGCAAACTTCACAGGAATGCGAGATGAACTGTGGGAGAAATATGAGACTTGGGCAACCACCACAAACACGGTGGACAGAAGATGGAGGAATCTAGTCGGAATCTGCGAGAATGCTATGATGAAGCATATCCCACGAACAAAAGTTAAACATAATAGTGACCCGTCATACTACGGGGACAAGATAAGAAGACTGAAGTCAGTGGCAAGAAAGATCCACAACCGAATCAAGTTCTCCGGAAAAAAACCGGGAAAGACTTGTGAGCGAAAGGATGGAATTAAATGCAGAAAACAAAAAGGCTAGAGATAAACATATGCTGAGAATAGTAAGTGGATCTAAAAGGGATGGCTGGAGGAATCTGTACAAACACATTCGCAACGGAAAAGGTACGGAAAGGACCATTCCTGAACTTTTCGATAGCCAAGGAAATAGCTATGTTGATGCAAGAGACAAAGCAAATGCACTGTTAGCAGAATACATGAAAGTACACACAAAGAGTGCAGACCAGAAGATTATAATCCCAAAAGGAAGAAGAGGCCCAAAGCCTCTGGCATTCAGGGCAGAACATATAAATAAACTACTCAAAAAGCTAAAGAAAGGAAAGGCCCCCGGAGAAGACGGAATTACCAATGCATTCCTGAAGATGTGCAGCCTTGAAATCTCCGTTTACCTAGATACACTTTTCAACGTAATCCTCTCTGAAGGACAAATCCCAACTGATTGGAAGACTGCCACAGTAATTCTTATCTACAAAGGAGGGGAGAAAGGGAACTTGGCTAACTATAGATCTATCAGCCTCACAAGCACAGTGGGGAAGGTATTTGAAAAAATCCTGAGCATGTTCATGGTCAGCATACTGAATGACAAATGGTTCATAGACAATCAACATGGATTTAGAAGAAAAAGGTCATGTGAAACTCAACTAGCCGCAATGGGACAGGAAATAGGAGAAGTACTTGATGCAGGGGGTGAGGTAGATGCTGTGTTCCTAGACATGAGCAAGGCCTTTGACATAGTGTCCTTTGAGCCACTTGTAAAAAAACTCGACGAATTAATGGAGGACAAAGCAGTGGTGAATATAGTGCAGGAGCTCCTCTGGAATAGGACAATAAAGGTCAGAGTAGAAGATCAGCTCTCACCAGTGGCCCCTGTGACGTCAGGCGTCCCCCAAGGGAGTGTAATAGGGCCCCTGTTATTCATCATATATATCAATGACCTGCCTGGAAGAGTGTTCGCGGATGATTGTGTTAGGGAAATTAAAGAACCAAAGGATGAGGGGATACTGCAAATGGACCTGGAAGCAGTATGCAAATGGATGGAAGAATCCAAAATGAAACTAAACACCGGGAAATGTAAGGTTGTTCAATTCAGTAGAAAAAGAAATGAAAGAGAAAAGGATTACCAGCTGGAAGGAACCATCCTAGTGAATACAAATACATAGGGATCTGGTTCGACGAGGAACTGAACTGAAAGAGTCAATATTGAAAAGTCACAGGCAAAACGATCCAAAACATGAATTTTGTCATGCGGGCCCTAAAAGGAGCCACGGTGGCCACTAAAGATACGGCGTACCAAACGCTGATACGCCCTATAATAGAGTACGGTGCAGCTGTATGGGACCCCTATAGCACCCAGGACATCAAAGACCTGGAGCAGGTACAGAGAGTCGAAGCCAGGAGGGTGATGGGACGTAAAAAGAAATGGAGAATAATATACAACCTTGGAGTCGACCCAGTCAAGGTCTGGGAAAGACCATCTGAGATGATCGAGTCACTAGGATGGGAGTCGCTACAAGAAAGAAGAAGAAAAACAAGACTGTGTAACATGAAGAAAGCAATTGGGGGGCAAGAAGGCTGGACTGAGTGGGAAGGAAAGATCATACAAACAGGGAATCAGGGAAGGAGGGTCGAAAGGGGATGTAGGGAAGTACACCCAAGTAAATAGAACTATCAGGGATTGGAATAAGCTACCAGAAGCTCTGCGAGTAAAGGTATCGGAAATAGCCACGAGTGCCTTTAGAAAGGAATTATCAGTACCTAGGAATTAGATTATTAATTCTTAATTCTTATATCATTATCATATTTATAATATATATCTTACATCATTATCTTACATCATTATTATATATTATTAACAATTCAGAGCCCTGCTTTTATGGTGAATTAAAAAGCCCAATTTCGTTTTTAAATATCCCAAAAGCGGTGAATTAGCGGTGAATTATCAAAATTGCATTTTTGCGCCGTAACTATAGATTTTTGCCAAAAGCGTTAAAAATGTAGTTTGCTTAACTATCATAATTAAGATGACTTGTTAGGGTTAAAACTAGATCTCAAGGAGAACTAGGAACATCAGGTTGGAAGTAAACAAACAACAAATTGGACTGGAGAGTGTTCGGTTCTGCTCTGGTTAAATGCGTTTGTGGCCCTGAAAAGGACCCTGACGATTGTCGACGTTTCGTCTACGTGACTGGCTTTAGTAGAGCTCTGTGTCCATTTCTTATTAGACCGATAGGACGAGCATTGGCGCGAGAGTTCAAGCCAATTACTGCCATTTCAGAATGGGGCTCTAGATATGAATGTCTTGCGCGTTTCGATGCTAATTTAGCCGGTGCTAATGCGGCGAGATTCTCATTTCCGAGATCGTCTACGCATTGCACGCATATCCTTTTTTCTTC
The DNA here is from genome assembly GCA_921293315.2 of Nemurella pictetii. Classification (NCBI taxonomy): domain Eukaryota; kingdom Metazoa; phylum Arthropoda; class Insecta; order Plecoptera; family Nemouridae; genus Nemurella; species Nemurella pictetii. Next base: position 4,165,311 of record OV121118.1, on the reverse strand, counting down.
ATAGCCTTCATCGTGTGGATTTTTGGAGACGGAACAATCAACCCATGGATGCACTGGCTTCGAGCAGCGAGTACACTTGTGAGCGCCCTGTGGAAGGTTATTCGCTGTGCATGCAACGCAGCGTGTGGGCGCAATCCGTTTGACCGTAGCGAGGGAATCGGATGTGCCTAACCTGCGCCAATTTTCCACAGCAGCGTCTTCCACATCCATTACGTGTTCTTCGAAAACAGGTGAAGGTCTGTTATTTTGTTGCCCCGCGGAAAGTTTCATCGTGCCCTCTATGGCCGCGACGCCCAAGAACAAATCCACGCGTTTAGGAAGGGACTTGGAGAAAATTCTGTTCTTCAAATCATTGATCAACTGCCGCGCTACTCGCCGTTTCACTTCCGTACGTGAAGGGGGCTCTCATGATCCCGGACCACTATGGTAGCAGCTTCAAAAGACGTATGACACAGGGAACCAGAGCTTCGAGGTGCTGCTGGTTTCCATGGTCTCCTTCTCGCCCAGCTATGTTGTTTTTACATTTTGTGGCGATTAGAGCGGCCCAACTCTGGAACCCTTGCGGCTGAGGTTCTTCTGGTTGCCCTTCGTCGTAGTGGATCGAATCTTCTTGTTCTGGATCATCTGGATCAGAGCCGTATTTACCGGTAGGCCGAGTAGGCTAGAGCCTACGGGCGCCGTGCTTTGGCCGGCCGCCGCATTTTATTTCCATATTGATTTTGATTTTGATTTATTTTTTAATAAAACATGTCGAACAAGAGTCAACCCACAAATCAGTGAGACTGAGAACACAGAAGCACAATATTTAAAATACCACCTCTGAATTCTTATAATCCCACGGACGATACCACGATTCACGAATATCATTTTGCTTACCTTTAATATATTTTTGCCGAACCAAGCAGTTTCTGTCTATGGCTTATTGACTTATGGAATTGACTGAGAGGCTTTTGTCAATCTACTTGGTTGTTCATGCCATAAATTCCAGTCAGCTGCTCCTGAATTGCCAGAATGGCTATTCCGTATTCCTGGAAATTTTAGTCGGGTTGTCGGGACTAATGTTGGGCCAAACAATGAGCATGATCGTGGCATGGAGCGCGTCAGTGCGCCTTTGTTAGCGCTGCTGGGAAATTCGGTGCATGTTTTCACCCTGCGCGATTTCGTTTTTTTTCCTTCTTTGGACCTTCCACATTTGAGAGACTTGCTTGTTTAATAATGGGCGATAGTGTAAGGAAAAAAATGAGCGGTGCTCAAAACAAAAAAATCGCTAAAGAGCGCGAGGAAAAAGATAACAAACTGCTGTTAAGTGTTAAAAAAGTGTCGTCGTACTTCACACGTATTCCTGTCGGTAACAACGACGAAGAGACTGAGCCGTCAGCCGAGAGTATTGTGTCAGAAAGTGTAAGTTCAAGTACTGTTGAAAATTGTAGCGCGAGTGCAAGTGCGAGTGCGAGTGCAAGTGCAAGTGTAAATGACACCGGCAGCACGCAACTAGTGAAGAGCAAAGATCCTGCTGACTGGAATAGTCTCGCCAGCACGGCCGCGCGACTATTTGGTTACACACCACAAATGTGAAATTGATCAAAACATGGATGTTCCAAAATCAATAAGGGAATATGGAGACTCCAAAAAACGGTATTTTTCTATTGATCTCATCAAAAGAAAACTTACGAATGGCGAGACAAAAATCAGGCATTGGCTGTTATATTCAGCGAAACATGGATCATTGTATTGTTTTTCTTGCCTACTTTTCGGGAGCAATGACACCCAATTTTGCCAGAGAACGGGCAGAGGCTTCAACGACTGGAAAAATGCAGGGCTGCGCATTGAAAAGCACGAACATTCAGTGAACCATAGAGACTCAATGGCAGCACTAGTGGCCCGACGATCAACACTGGCGTGTATAGATTCCAAGATAACAACACAATACGAGCACGAAAAGGAGTATTGGAAGAATGTACTGAGAAGGGTGATGGCTACCATTAATTTTCTTGGTGCAAGAGGACTAGCGTTTCGTGGAAGTGATGAGCATTTTGGGTCGATCCACAATGGCATTTATTTGGGGGCATTAGAATATTTAGCACAATTCGACGCTTTTATAGCACTGCACATAGAAAAACATGGCAACAGAGGCAGTGGACACACTTCTTATCTTTCTTCCACCATCTGCAATGAATTCATGGAATTAATTGCCTCGCAAATGATCGAAGCAATGGTCGCAGAGTTGAAGAAAGCAAAGTACTTCTCGATTGTTGTGGATTCCACCCCAGACATTTCTCATGTGGATCAACTGACCCTTATTCTGCGATATATACGTGAAAATGGGGTTCCAGTTGAGAGGTTTTTTAGATTCATTCCAATATTCAGCCACAAGGCTGTGGATATCGCCGAAGTGGTGTTAAACACTTTGAAGGATTACGGTATCGATATCGCGAACTGCCGCGGACAATCATACGACAATGCCAGTAACATGTCTGGGAAATATCGAGGCCTACAGGCGCAAATCAAAGATGTCAACCCTCTTGTCGATTTCGTTCCGTGTTCAGGACATTCTCTCAATTTAGTGGGATCATGTGCTGCAGACAGTTGTTCGAGTGCGGTTTTATTTTTTCTGTTTCTTCAGAGCCTATACAATTTTTTTTCTGCATCCACGCACCGCTGGAGTGTACTGGTAGCACACTTGCCACCGGAATGCAGAGTCGTGAAAACTCTGTCGGAAACACGATGGTCTGCCAGAGCAGACGCTTCCGAAGCACTCAGCAAGGGATATGTTCATTTCAAAAGTGCATTGATTGAGATTGGAAGCGATACCGCCCAAACTTCAAATACCATACAAGAATCAAAGGGACTGGTTCGCCAGCTGAATCATCTAGAAACCGCCATAATGTCCATTTACTGGAACGAAATTATGGAGAGATTTAATAAAACAAGCAAGTCGCTCCAGTCTGTCAACCTTGATCTAGGACTGGTGGTGAAATTGTACGACTCCCTAGCCCAGTTTATTTCAAACTTACGCGAGCAGTTCGAGCGATTTGAAGAGGAAGGGAAACTACTCTCCGGTAATGATGAATACAAGAAGGGCAACCGAAGACCGACTAAGCGCAAACGCCATTTTGATGAGGAGGGTCCATCCGACGAAGATATCCCGGCGTCAACGCAGATGCGTGCTGACATGTTTGTCATCATGGATTGTTTAACGAACGAGCTAGCTAGACGAAAAGTTACGTATGAAGTCATCAATGAGAAATTTAGCTTTTTGCTTAAGCTAAATACGCTACATGAAAGCGAAATTAGAGAAAGCGCCACAAATCTCGTCGCAGTTTACCGAATGGATTTAGATGAAGGGTTGATCAACGAATGTCTCCAATTCAAAAGCTTCATCCCTTCAACAACTACCATCAACGGCAGACAAGAAATAGCTCCTGCTCTAGATTTGCTGGCTATGATAAGAAGAAATGAATTGGACTCCACTTTCCCAAACGTAGACATAGCTCTCAGAATTTTCATTTGTATCCCAGTTGCTTATTGCTCGGGTGAACGCTCTTTCTCAACCCTATCGCGAGTAAAACATCATCTCCGATCCACTATGTCAGAGAGCCGACTCTCTGCGTTATCTCTCATTGCCATCGAATACCAAATTTTGGAGTCACTTGACACCGAACATCTGATTGAGACATTCGAAAGGTTAAAAGTGCGCCGCCGACCAATGTAGAGACAGCGAGCAGAGCACCAACCGCTACGCCCAGCAGCAAGCCTGCATAGGTAAGGTAAAAACGTAATGATTATCATTTAAAATTTTGGTTCGGAGAGTGTTTACGACTGCGTCCGTTTGTCCTGTTTTGTGGATTTGTAAAGGGGCGCCACGAAAAAACTGCCTACTGGCGCATATTAGTTAAATCCGGCTCTGATCTGGATCATCTGGATCTTCGTCGGGCGATTCCAGTGCAGACCTCAACATCTCGGGAAATGTTCCTCCTGCAATCTTACACTGAAATAATTTTTTTTTGGCTTCACATGGTGTTGTTAGACCAGTTGCTAAATCTAGGCCTTCAGTTTCACTGTATGCCACAGTGAAAATTGCGTCCAGGATTTTCTTTATCTCTTCTATGTCTGTTGATACTTTCACGAGTGCCAAAGAGCAAACATAAAAGTTTTTTGTTCGATAACCAACATTTTGCAAGGGTTTCAAGCAAGTAACTAGCTTCACAAAATGAGCTACATCATTTCTAACGTAGCATTTTGGTAAGCACTTCTCCTCATCAAAGATTATCTTATAGCACCAATTAAGGTAATCCTCTAGAGAAGTGTACTGTGTGAATGCCCGTACAATCGCTGACATACGTGCAAGGGACATGTCACACACAGCCTCGTGCGGTTGTGGAGCACCATCCCGAGTCCACTCGATCAGCCAGTGGTGGATGCTGTTGTTGTCATGTCTCTCTGACAGCATATTTGCGACTGGGTATTGGCCGCCGTCGCTAACCGTGATTTCATACAGGAAAATGTTTCCTGACATCCCTGCGGATCTCTTAAGTCGGCGAACTACCCCTCCAGTGGCATCGACGCTCACCTTTGGGTGTGGCACACGTGAACAATATTGCCTGTACACGTGGATTTGGCTGGCTCCCCAGTAATGTTCAAAAAATCGGTTATATCCGATATCTTTAATTATGCCTTCAAAATTATTTTCAGATTTCGCTAAACAAATGGCAATTACCGGGTCATTGTCACGAATCATCAGTTTTTGGGCGTAAGCTTTGGCAACTCTGAGGCAATTTAGGCTAGGCAAAGTTGCTGGTTCACAATCTCCAAACTCCATGAGCCTATTAGCCTCCGTTCTTCGGAACATGCTGGCAGAAATGTTTTCCTTGCACATTTTTGGACAGCGTTTGCGCGTTGCTCTCCAGTTAAAGGACGCTTCTTATCGGCGAGGTGCTTGATGCGAAAGTTGCCGGTGTATTCGCACCTGATGAGGACACGGGCCCCGTCCTTTGGGACTGCTTGTATCTCTCCTTGAAAAACTGATTTACAATCAGTGCATGTGCCCAGTAAATTAGCATATGCTTTAGAGCTACCAGGATGTATTTTGCAGTGCTGGAAAGAAACAGCGCACGGCAAAGAAGTTTGCTCCCAAAAGTGCTGAGCTAGTAAGTCTTTCCAACCTTTCTGGAGGACAACGTATTGTCGAGTAGAACGCTGATTATTGGCCTTTTCATTGCATTTGTATACGACGTCAGAGATTGTGATAGCTTGCCATTCTTGATGGGAGAGTGTGATGGTGAATTCTAGAGTTTCATCCAGAACAGCTGATGATTCCGATTCTGCCTCAGATTGGTCGGAGTTCAGTGTTTCTCTCGCTTTTGATTTAAAATCAAATTCAAATTCAAATTTAATACGTTATGTCTGTTCCCTTTAACAAATGTGTAAAGGTACTTGGGTTTTAATTCGCTACCGAAACTGCCGCATATACTTTTCCATATCTCACTCGCAGGACCAGGAACTTTGCCATTTTCCAGTAGAACTTCCTTCTCTCTGGAAAGGACTGCTTCTACTATTCGTTCAGGAGCGACGATTGGAGCCTGTGGCATACTCTGAAACAATAATTTACCTATGTTTATTATGCCAAATGGTTTATCGCCAGTCAGCGTTAACTTAAGAAAATTAAGCTGAACATTTTGAGATTTAATAGACTTGTGTGGGTGGGAGGGATTCTATCTGATTTAAACTGGCATGGTAATATAAAAAAAAAAAAAAATCTTCTTATCTAGTATAACAGAAATGAACAGAAACTTGGAAAACGAATATATACGAATAAGGTAACAAATATCTCTCTTGTATTGTTAACTTAAGGGTAGCAAGTTGTCAGGTTCCTCGTATGGCTGCTGACGGTCGTGGGTATTCTCCGCTGAACAAATGGTTAGAATACATGAACTGCGAGATAGTAATTGTTGAGCTCAGCTCATGGGTTTATTGGTCCCTGGCTAATTAGTACATTTTTGGTGTCATTTGGTGACCAGTGAAACGATACAATGGCGTTGACCGCGTGTGGTCTCTGCTCATATAAACGTAATAGTTGCGATAGGCACAACGTAGTAAATGGCTCTAAACAATTCAAGCATAAGACGTTCGTTCTCACGTCAAATAATAAGATGCGTTTGATCCGCGTGTGGTCCTCACGCACATTAACATAATAGTTGTGATAGGCACAACGTAGGGAATGACTCGAAACAATTCAAGCACCAGACGTTCCTTCTCACGTCAAATAATAAGATTCGTTTGGTCCGCGTGTGGTCCTCACGCACATAAACTGAATAGCTGTGATAGGCACAACGTAGGAAATGACTCTAATCAATTCAACCACAAAATTATGATGAGACGTTCCTTCTCACGTCAAATAATACGATGCGTTTGGTCCGCGTGTGGTCCTCACGCACATAAACAGAATAGCTGTGATAGGCACAACGTAGGAAATGACTCTAATCAATTCAAACACAAGATTATGATGAGACGTTCCTTCTCACGTCAAATAATATGATGCGTTTGGTCCGCGTGTGGTCCTCACGCACATAAACAGAATAGCTGTGATAGGCACAACGTAGGAAATGACTCTAATCAATTCAAACACAAGATTATGATGAGACGTTCCTTCTCACGTCAAATAATATGATGCGTTTGGTCCGCGTGTGGTCCTCACGCACATAAACAGAATAGCTGTGATAGGCACAACGTAGGAAAGTGATTCTAATAACTCAGTTCAGCGCTCAATACCCAGAGATAAACAAAACGGCTTGGGGCGCGACCCCAATCGTTGTGAACATGGTAAGAGTGGAATGTTAAACATTTAGCGTGAACTGAGTGACTTCTTCAAAGACCTCGGAACGGGTCGACTATAGCCTCGTGGCACTGAAATTTGAGTATCGTTACGTTAAATAGCCAACCGACAGATCGGTGTGACCTATTTCAAACAATGATTCTATATTGTAGCTAGCTAGTGGACGAGGTCCAAAAGCTCAAAGCAAGATTCTCATAAAGAGTCAAGATAGAACCTGATACGCAATACAGTCCAGCTGTCGGCCTGCCAGTCGCCTCTCGTCCCGAGCGTCAGTGTCGAAGTGATCGTACTCTCCAGCTTCGTCGCGCTCCAGCCGAGTCGCCCGATGCGTCATTCTAGGTCACGCAGAGGTTGAGCTGGTGTGCACGTGATCTTCTTGGTTCATGACTATCGAGACTTCCGCGCTCTCTTGCGGTAATCTCGAGACTGCGAGATTGCGGTAGCCGCGAGGGTGCGTGTGCAGTCTGATAGCCGGATGTGATGGCGCCAAGAATTGGACCATTACAAAGTGACTGGGAAAAATTTTCGTTGAGTCTGTCTATAGGTCTTCCCTGATCTTCCTTTTCGTTAAATTTCGGTTTGTCATCGTTCTTGAATTTGCTTTTTGCCTATGCCATAAAATACTTTAAAATTACTGTTCATACGCTCAAGTAACTGCTTATGACCCCAAAACCGGAAGAAAAACAATCGTATTCCCAAAAATAATGTTTAAGTGCCTGAATTTTCAGCCTCGCGCTCGCTCTCAATGACTTCATCTGGGGCATTTTCCAGCATTTGGAAAATAATTTCCGATCGAATCTTCTAGATGCAATACCCGACCAATTGTTGTTACCCACTAGCAAGAATGTAAGACAACAATTCAACGCCGTCTCGAAAGAGAACGTCAACAATCACTAGCGATCTTGCGGTGCCGACTGACTGAGAAATCCACCCGTTCTATCTCACCCAGTTATCGGGATGATAATATTTTCAGAATCATCGCGTGAGATGGTAATGGGGTCCAAAGTGTACCGTGATATCGGACCAAACAACGCAGTGTGTTCGAGAATATTGAAGACGACGATCATGTCGACGGCGACAGTAATTAGGATGAATCGTTGTGCCGAGCTCCGAAGAAGATTGCTCCAGTGATGGCGTGTTTCACGTAGATCTTATTCCAAATGAGCTGACCGGTGAATCTAGTGTAATTTTTTTTGTTGTTTTTGTGTGACTGCGGGGGACCAATGATAGAAGTCGCAAAGCGAATGCTGGGATGGGTACTAACTGTCGCCATTAGCGATCAAAAACACATGTGGACGTCACAAGTCAAACGCAAGCAAACATATTTGGGGTCCATCAACATTGTAGCCTTGTTCTACCGCGTCGCGTGGTGTTAGTTTTTCATGTTTTCAATCGTTCACCAGCGGATTGAAGCTAGATTTTTTCGGTTCTACTAAATAAAGCTTCAAATCGGACATACTGGACTAGTGAAAATACCAGACGAACTGAGCTCCGAAGTGCAAGAACGCACAGCGCGGAGCAAGTCTGTCGCGCAGGACTCGAGACTGTAGCGAACACTGAGCCCCAGGGGCCCGATTCACGTACATTTGCTTAGTCGCTCTTAACACCCGACTAAGCTAACCCCGGTGTAACACCGAGTGTTAAACTTAACACTCGCTCTATTCACGAAGCAGTGTTAGGGACGATTAGGGAAAGACTAGCGACTGTAGCGCCACCTACCGAGGTCAGTTCGGACTTGAAATGATCAACCAATCAGCGTAGATTATTAAACGTCAAACACTTCCATCATCATCGCGCGAATTTCGTTCTAACATGACAGGAGCAATTGCGTCAAAATCCTTTCCTGATTCCGCATCTGACAAGTCAGCCAAACGAACGCGACCAAACGCCATCGTCTCCTTGTCGAAAATATCGACTGCTAAAGCTATGGAAATAATTAAAAATGGAAATAAGAAAATATGGAAAAAACTCACAAATATTTAATAAAATTCGTTTCTTAAGCGCACAAAATTTGAGAGCAGAACTACACCATTTATAGTTATAAAAAACAAGTTCCTACTAGCAGAGAATCACACATCTATTTGTTCGCGGCAGAAATAAATAAAGAAATAAGTGAGGTTAAGTCTGGCTGTAAAACACTTTATCACAATAAAAACTAGTAATAGAACAATATTACACTTATCAATTACAATGCATATAAATATATCACTTTTAAAAGCAGTTTCATGCCAATAGGTTGCCAATTAATCACTCTGGATGACACTCAACTTGAAATACGACGCAGAATTCATGTCTTATCCTGGCTCTGGAGCTGGGTTAGACAGGACTACGTCGGACTAAAGATGGCGGCCGGTGTTAACTTTCGAGAATCGTGATTAGCGCTAGTCCCGCCTAGTCGTCCCTAATCGCGCTTAACACTGTTTCGTGAATCGAGCCCCAGATGACGTCACGCAGGGTGCGCGGTGGCCCAGTCTAACTTTACACTGAATAATTATGAAACTAAAAACCATCGATCCGAGTTGATTCATATTTTTTCTGCTATCCAATTGTTATTATGTACACTTAAAAAGTCAATATCGTCGGCTTAGAACTAAAAGTGTGTAAGTCCAAAATCATAGTTTTGAGCTAGACGATTTTTAAAGTTTGGTTGGTTGGTATAAATCAGTAGGATGAGTTACAGGTTTAGGTAAACATTTAAATTGTTAACTGAAATGTTCTGTACATGAATTTGTATCAAAAATAGAAAAAAGTTTGCAATTGTATTAAATATCTCACTCCAAAGGACTTAAACAGTTCTTCCTTATGTGACATCAAATAATCGAAGGACTTGTACAGTTTCAATAATTTTTATTTTTGGTAACATTTTACAGATCACAATATAATTATAATAATACTGAGGGTATAATACTTCCCAATAAGTGCACAGTGAGGTTCACAGCACTCGTTTACGCATAAAGTTTACTTTCCGTATCGTTAAAATTTAGTTGAAGGAACAAGTGATAACGGATTTACGTAAATAAAAAGTGGGCGAAGAGTCTACCGCTTAATTTTTCTTCTTCATCACCGTGCTCAATAATAAGTCTCATAAAGTCAGTAAAAAGGAACAAGTAATCAGCATCGTTCAGTCTCATAAAGTTAGTAAATAGGAACAAGTGATAACGGCTGACACGTTACACGAATCTATCCCTCGTCTTCCTCGTCACTGTCCTCTTCTTCGTCGGGGTCATCTTCGGCAGGCTCTGTTGCAACCTCTCGGACCTCCGCTGAAGTTTTCAGTGACTGAAACCACCCGTGGAACTCAACGGGTATCGCACCGCTTGTGCATAGACGTAACAGGTCATCTTTCTTTGCCTTGCTGATTGGCAGAGTGGACTTGTATTTTTTTGTAAGTTGGGGAACCTTTGGTCGTCCTCTAAAGTTCCCCATTACATTGATATCGGTATACACGCCATCGAACCCATAGCTGTATTGGAGAATCCACGGCTTTGTTTCTTCGTACATAAAACCCTTCACTTTCAGCCAGTTAACTTTTTTGTTGTTAACATCACGAGTTTTATTCTTAAAGAACGACTTGGACAGAGCTTCTAAGTTGTAGAAATCATCAAACTTAAGCTCTGTTACATTGTATGGTGGAGCGTTTTTCCTAGCGCGGTTGGAACGAGCCGCTCTGAAGATGTTTATCCAGTCTTGAATTGTGTACACTGACACCCATTTCTTTCTATTTTCAATAGCGCTATGCATAGAGTCACACTCCATGTGAGAGTGACCGCTCTCCAAAAAACAATGTTCAATTTTCTTTATGTTTGTGGTTTGTACCACAAGCATCAAAAGTGCTGCTACATTTTGATTCCTATTTTGTCCACTACAAGTATCAGAAAACATGGAAACTCTACTGACATTTTCTGGCAGCTGAGACAGCCATTTATGAAGGGCCGTACCTATTTCATTACTTCCCCGTTTCCCATTAAGCTCGCTCCAAGTGTAACAATACCCTTGATTTGGAGGCGTTCCCTCGTACACAGTTAAGTTGTACACGCAAATTTTTCGGGCGTAGTACATTGGGGACAAATCACTCGACGGAACCTGGAGGACGCTTTGCAGATCAAACGTTGCTGTTTCGAAAGTTTCGTCAGTCTTAGCGAGCTGCTTGTGCTCCTCTTTCAGCGCATTGGCTGCGTTCCGACGGCTAATGTGCTCATTATACTCGTGGTCCTGGCCTCGCTCCTCCGGCGACAGACTAACTACTCTAGCGCACAGTACGCACTGGTCCTTCTTAGGTTTGAAAAATGAAAGATTGAAACAAGATCCAAACACGGTGCGGTAGCTGCCAATTGCCACCGGGGTTTCTCCGTCAGCCTCGGATTTCTCAACATACAACTCATACATTTTGGCAATGCTAAGTTTGCAATCCAGGTATTGCCTTTTGGTTTGTGACCTGGAGTAATGGGACTCAACGGTGGGAAAACTTTTAATGTGTTCTTTAACCAGGGCTGTGACTGCTTCAGGTGTTTTATTCCCCGGAGCTTTTTTTCCTCGCTTGTCCTCTAGAATGAAAGTTCCGCATTCGCCCTTGCCTTCAATGGCTGAGTTGACGGGACCGTAGCTAATATTCAGTGTTTTAAAAAAAAACATTTTGCAGACCCTTACATCGTTGTCTGCATCTTTAAAAAAGTATGACAAAGATCTCTTACGCTGCTTTGCCGGTCCAGCTTGCAAGATTCGCGGTCGTCTGCGAACTGGCTCTGTGAGTTTTACGCAATTTAATATGAAGTCTTTTTTTCTGTTATAGTCTTCAAGAGTCCAGTATTCGCTACAAATGGTTGACCGGCGCTCTTCAGATATCTTTTCTGAGCACTTGAATGTGCATTGCTGACAATTGATGATCTGCGGAGCTTTAGCTGGCCGGTTGACATTTTGGCTGACGTAAGCCTGTCCAAGGTTACGCTTACGTTTATTTGACCTGCTTTGCCAGGATGCTGTGTTTCTTGACCGCCAACGAGACAAAGTTCCCTCACTAGATGTACAATCACTGTCTTCCTCCGAGCCGGCGGGTCCCACTGCCATCTCCTCTTCATTCTCCAAGTATTCAATCACTATGTCCTCTGCCAAAGTGACGATAAGCATAGGCTCGTCGTCGGGAACTGAAGTGGTACGAGACAAGTTAGAAACATTGTACTAATCTTGTAGCGTCAATGAAGATTTGGTAGAGTTTTAACGTACCTTCCTCTCCATTTCCCTCATCTTCGGCAGCCAGCGGCTGGTCGGCCAGCTCTGGCACGATGGAAGTAGGCTCCTCATCGGAAACTAAAATGGTACGAGACAAGTTAGAAACATCGTACTAATCTTGTAGCGTCAATGAAGATTTGGTAGAGTTTTAACGTACCTTCCTCTCCATTTCCCTCATCTTCGGCAGCGGACAGCAGCGCTTCTATCTCGCTATAGAGTAATTTCTTCCGGGCCATGCTTCTCCAAACATAACCTAAAAATCGAAATAATTATTGCACACCAATAATTGTAAAAAGTACTTCAAAAATGTATGTTTTAAGTGTAATTATGCATGTGACACATTGTTAACTAAACATTACACAACACTTAAATAGTGCACAAGGTAGTTACTTACCCAAAATGTGTATTTTGTTGAAGCAAAGAAACCTGAAAAAAACACCCCTTGGTCGACACTGGACTTACACACTTTTACCAAAAAAAAAAATATATATCAAGGAGCTAAGTCCCACTTGTACAGTTTTACCTTGTACCGAAAGCATCTCAGTGGACTTGTCCAAATCTTTAACATTTAATTTAAAATCTGCCGCTGTTCTGATGACCTTGACAGTTTCACCACTAGATAGAGCTACTCAGCCTGAACACGCCAATACCAATAACTCATTTTCGTCAAAATTGGACTTAGACACTTTTAGTTCTAAGCCGACGATATCAAATATTAAATAAATCCTGTTTGTTTCTGCGCTGTTAGCTCTGATGCAAACAAGCGCGTCGGCGAAACGTGGGCTTCCCATGTACTTTTCAAGACCAAAAGCCGGCCAAATCAGAGCTTACACCAGAGAAAATCTCATCAATGGACACTCTTAGCCTCCGCTTAATACTAAGTAGTTTATTTCAGTTAATGAACTTTCCACGTTTGCCGAGAAGAGCTTCCCAAATGACGCTGATGCACAAATTGACTTCTTGCCGCGTACAAAATGGCGCTGATACACAAATTCACTTCTCGAAGCTTCCAAAATGGCGCTGATGCACAAATTCACTTCTCGAAGCTTCCAAAATGGCGCTGATGCACAAATTCACTTCTCGAAGCTTCCAAAATGGCGCTGATGCACAAATTCACTTCTCGAAGCTTCCAAAATGGCGCTGATGCACAAATTCAATTCCGGACGAACGGCCACGAGGACGGTAAGATGCGAAGTGGAAGCGGGGAAGTGAAAACGACGAGGAGATACAAACTGGGGAAGGGGGAACGTTCTGATGTTTTCATTCTTCCAATTAATCTCAAACTCAATGCATTACCATTGATATAATAGAACTAAAAACTTAGGAAAATTAGCATACATTTTCTCTTATTTTATTTTATCTTACTACGAACTTGAGCCCCCAATTTTGAAATCACCGTAGCGCCCGTACGGTTCGAGCACTAACGACGGGATTTCGAGCACTAACGATTCATAAGCGATATCCGTTGAAATAAATTAACTATTAACATCGGGGGTCCGACCATTAACCTGGCACCCCCAATTTTGAAATCACCGTAGCGCCCGTTCAGTTCGAGCACTAACGACGGGATTTCGAGCACTAACAGGCACTAACGATTCATAAGCGATATCCGTTGAAAAAAAAATAACTTTACACATCGGGGGTCCGACCATTAACCTGGCACCCCCAATTTGAAATCGCCGTAGCGCCCGAACGGTTCGAGCACTAACGAAGCACAAACGATTGGCGCGAAAAAAAGTTCGACTTTGAACATTGGGGGTTCTACCATTAACCTGGCACCCCCAATTTGAAATCGCCGTAGCGCCCGAACGGTTCGAGCACTAACGACGGGATATCGAGCACTAACGGGCACTAACGAAGCACAAACGATTGGCGCGAAAAAAGTTCGACTTTTAACATTGGGGGTTCTAAGTTAATGGACCCATAAGGAGGCATTGCAACAAATAGTCATCATTGACGAACTTGACGATCTGTCGAAATGTGCTTGACGACATATTTTGGACGCAGCTACAAACGAGTATAGTAATCCTTGCACCGATTACGGTTAGTATTTCAAAGGTTGAGGCAGACAATGCATTGCTGTCTGATATTCCTCACCAGCTTCAAGAAATTTAAGACAGTTACAGACAGTTACAGAGAATCTTGCTGTCTCTCCTCTTAGCAAGCAGGAGGAAGAGAAAGTGAAGAAGCATCTGGCATCAAGAAAGTCATTCATTTTGAAACCGATCCACTGCGCTGCACATCGTATTGATCCCCGGTACAAAGGGGTTGGCTTGGATAATGATGAAGAAGTAGATGCTTTTGATTATATTACTCTGCCTACAAACCATCTGGGACTGGACGCAGGAAAAATATTGGCTCATTTGGCCGAGTTCCGAACGTCCACTGGATTTTGGGGTAGGGAGACTATTTGGGCAACGGCGAAAAACACCACACCAGTCATTTGGTGGCAGGGACTGTGCACATCTCAGCCGCTGTCTTCGAAAGCCTCAAGAATTCTGAGAATTCCACCATCCTCAGCTGCCTCCGAGGGAAATTAGTCGGTGTTTGGTTCCATCCATACGAAGTCACGCAATAGGCTGGAGGCAGATCGGTGCGAAAATTGGTAGCTATAAAGAGCCACCTCGTGAGAAAAGCGAAATTGGATTCTTCAGCGATGCCAGTGCTGATGCAGAAGTGACCCTTGCATGTGAGGAGATTGACTCTGCCAGTGAGGATGAAGACTATGTTGAGACTGTCATTGTCGATGCTAAGGTCTCTGAGAATTCAGTGACCGATGATGAAGAAGGTCTTTACTCTTTAGCAAAAGCAAAATATTAGCAAAATACATCAGCTACCTTAATCTACGATACGAAGAAAAAAAGAGGATTGAAACTTTCAACGGCGTCGTCAGAGAATTGACTGTGTAACGCCTCTGTGAATGTCCGGTAATAAATTAGGCAGGGAACGCATGTCAGAGGTCGGCGCCGAGTTTAAATTTAGAGGAACACTGAAATCCATTCTTATTTTGTATTGTAGAACAAGGCAGCTGATGTATTTTACTTGTGTAGTAGCTTGCTGTGACGCGTCAATCACCTCCTTGTGGATCCCATTGTTGTTCCCCACCACTGGCTTAGTACAGTCTGAGCCAAATAATGTTTTGGGGCAGTTGGTTTTTGGGGAAGATTTAATTTGGGGCAGAATTATTTTGGGAAGTTTTTTTGGGGGAAGTGCAGTGTTGGGCAGTAATTGAGTAAAAGTAATTGAATTACTGTAATGAATTACTTTTTTCAGTAATTTGTAATGTAATGCATTACATTTAAGAGAAGGTAATTTGTAATGTAATTTAATTACATTATTTTATGTAATGTAATTGAAAAGTTATAAAAATCCCGAATTACTTTACATTTTGGCTTGTCTAAAATTATTTTTATAACAATGGATGGATTAAGCAACTATTTTTAGCATAATTTAAGTTCCCGCTCTCCTATGTGGCGTCTTCATGTCACCCAAAGTCCGCTTCCTCCCCAGCTCGCACCGGCCAGCCAGCGCCTTGCTGTTGCTGTTTGCTGGGATTTAGTCTCGCGTGCTTGTGAAATTTTCTTCCATGCAGTGTGACAAGTAGAGATGGGAAAAAAGCCCGAACAGCCCGAAAGCCCGGCCCAAAAGCCTGGCCCGGCCTGGGCCGGATTTTGTTGTGGCCCGTGCACTCGGAATTCCCTTTCCCGTCCAATATCTTAAACCGTAATGTTTCTTTTGAGTCGATATTTTTTACATAATCCCTCGTTTTGCAGTCGAAGCTAATTCCCGAACAGCCATACTACGTCTGTATCTGTATCACAGCGATAGTGAAAAATTTCCCATGCCATGTGCTTGTTAGACCGATCTCACGCAGCCTTTCCAGGCTTTGGCCTTTGGTCCTTCATGAGTTCGAGGAATTTTCGACGTGAAATTTGCAGACATGCTTGCGTTCGCTGGTGCCAGCCAGCCGGCCGGCATTTTGACGGATTCGGAAATTAGTATAGAAATAGTCACGAGTTATCTTGTTTTGTAAGTTTTTTAAAATAAATTTTTGCTTCTCTTACGAATGCCTTCCACTCCATGCGTAAATATTATGCGATGTTAATTCAGTATTCACCCGAGAGCCGACCGGGATGCAGTCACTGCTAGTGTAGTTTCCAATGTGATAATGTGATGTGTGAAGCAAAAATAGCCAGGGAGAGCTGCCTAATCGGGATTTATTGCACCTGCTGCGCTGTGAATGAGCTCTTCTCCTACAGTGAGTCGGATTTTCTTTATGTTTGGATCGTATATTTTCGGATCTTCGAAAATTTTCTAGTGACAAGTGATCAGCTTCAAACATGTCTGATTCAGAAAAAGACGATTATTTAGAACCTAGATGATATTGTGGAGGTGGCCCACGTTAAATAGGCTCCCATGGCCAGATTACGCGTATTAACTCTGAGGTGAGCTCGGGCAAATTTTCTGAACGGACTTGACGTGAAAACCATTTTATTTGGCAGCAATTGTCTTAAAAAAGTAAAAAACACGAAACTACTGGGAAGTTGATATGCAGAGATATGCAAAAATACAAAAAAAAAAAGTAATTTGAAAAGTAATTGAGTATTTTTTATCAGTAATTAGTAATGTAACGAATTACTTTTGGTTTTAGGTAATTTGTAATGTAATTTAATTATTTTGAGAGTCAAGTAATTAGTAATGTAATTAAATTACTTTTCAAAAGTAATTGACCCAACACTGGGGAAGTGTGACTTTGGAGAAGATTTATTCTGGGGCAAATGGATGCAAGCCGGATATGACTAATGTCGCAGCGCAGGTCACAATTTGTGGCATAATAATATGTTATTTACATATTTTGTATTTTGGTTATCAATTGAATTAGTACTCCTGTCAGAATTTATGAAGGATTTATGACTTATGTCAGGTCACTACTTTGTGCCATACTCTGCTATTCACATATTCTATTTTTAGGTTATACCTACCTACCTAATTATAAATTGATTCTACATCTATTAGTACTATTTCCTGTCAGAAATGATGATATTTATTATTAAATTATAATTAATGTGACATATTTGTTTGTTTTCAATTTTTCCAAAAAAATCCTTTTTTCCACAGTTCGAGGAAAACACCCAAAAAACCGGGTTGTTTTTCCCGCCATCAACATCCCTAATCATAACTAATCAACTTATCACTAATCAAGCTCATCATAAAATAACTCAATACAAACAATTACTGTTGCATCTTGAACACAAAGTATACATAAAGTGATAAAGTAAACACGATTTTACTATTTCATTTTGAATGACATTATGTGCATAACCAGCTGGGTGGTACTTTTAACATTCCATAAAAATGCATACTGTCATTTGCGGACAAGCACTCAAAACTATGAACACAAGAAGGTTTTTAACTAAGAGAAAGTGAAAATTTTAATGAATGACTACCTATAGTTGGGTTTTTGAATCGCATCCAGTGAACCTGCTCAATATTGAAACTATAAAAAAAAAACTCGCACCCCTGCAAATTTGATAGTTCTGAGATAATCGAGGTTGAATTTTCAAAGTGTTAGATCAATTCGGGTTTGGAAAAAGTTATATTTTTTTTTTCTCCAGTTGTTACAAATAATGTTGAAAGATTAGATGAACTAGGAATTTTCTATTTTTACCGTATAATTTGTGTTTTATAGCAGATACTACTGTTTTACACTATGAATGTTGTAGCCTGCATGCAGATGCTATGGTTTTTATATTAGATACCACTGTTTTACACTATGATTTTTCTAACAGTATTGCAGATACTTTGGTTTTGAATTATTTGTTTGAAGGAATTTAAGGATTGGTTTTGCAAAAAGAATCAATATTCCAACATCTACGACATCTTATGGAAGATACAATTTCTTATTATTATTATATAAGATGCAGGTATCGTCAAACGTGGATACATTTTTACTTCCCCTTATCAATCATTTTCTTGCACGTAAAACAAAGAAGTACTAAAAAAAAATGTTATTGATTATAAAAATATTTTGATGTTAGTCTGCAAAATAATAATATCACAGGCATCACGTTATTTAGTTATGCCGGACTCAAAGTATGTGTACAGTTTCTTTACTCTTATCATCATAACTTACCTCCATGCGAACTGGCAGGTCAGTGTCTATTTCCCCTGCCTCGCTTGACAGAAGACCATGGTAGAAGGCATGGTGAACTTCTGGAATCACCTTCGAATCACAAAGTGAGATGAGATCTTTTTTTTTGCTTCTGTGATTGTTGGCTTCTCCAGATATGCCTTTTTTAGCTCTGGTTCCAATTAGATGGAACGACGGCCGCGAACACCAGCTCTGACATCATAGTTCGTCTTGTAAAAGATGCAATACGGATTTTCTTTTCGTACTTCCACAATACGAACATCCGCCCACCGTACCGTTTATTTTTTTATATTTTTAGTGAAGTTTTTCCCCACTTTTTTGGCAAGTTCGCGTAGATCGTAGAAATCTGCTGTGCTCATTTCTGATACTTCGTACGGCCTGGTCTTGTTAGCCAGCTGGATCACAGGGACCCACTGAGTAGGGACATAGATAGCTCCACTTTTTTATGTTCTTTGCTTCTGTCGCTCGATGCACGAATGCATGGAGTCCACCTCATTTTGCGTGTGCACCACGACTAAAAATTTGTGCGTTATCTTTGGCACATCAAAAAGAATAACAGCGTGCATATACATCAAGTGGGTACCACTTGATTACATTTAATTTGCACTTATTTGTAGCACTCTCTCTCTCTCTCTACATTGTCAATTTCTGGACAATCACACGAGGTATAATCAAGAACAGCTGATTCAAAACAGTAGCAACTGCATCCTTCCAACCAGAAAGCATTGCAAAGAGTAGTGTAAAACAGTATTGAGTGCAGATACCACGGTTTTACACTGATGATAAAATTAAAAAATTCATGAACACAACGTGTAAAACAGGGGTAAGTGCAGATACCACGGTTTTACACGGTGCTTCCTATCAAAAATGCCAAGTGCGAAAGGCATTTAACTGCCACCTGTTGGGCAATTTTGAAGTTACAAATACCACTCTTTTACATTATGTACTTGACGTCATTGCAGACAGGCCTGTGCAAAAAAAAAAATAATAATAATAATTGCAGTTACCACGGTTTTACACTAGGGGTGCGACCTGGTTTATGATTTCAGCTCCATCTCCAGTTCCAGAAGAACCTTCTTTACAGAGTGAAGCCCGGGCAACAATCGCCAAACTTGTCGCCCATAGAATGGCTGCTGGCACAGCACACGTGGACGACCCCTTCTCCGTGCAGAGTTTTGGGAAGTGGGTTGGCATAGAGATGCTGCAGCTGAAAAAAAAAGGAATGTTTTAAAGCTTAAAAGGGCAATGCAAAACCTAATAGCAGAAAGTCTGATGTCGGAGTTCGAAGACTCGGATTAGAAGAAAATTGCAATTTATTTGTATTTGTATTTTATTTATTTATTTAGCAGGTGCTATTTTGATACATAGTTCATGTAATCATGGTCAAAATTATTACAAACATACTGTTCCTATATTGGTCGTGGCGCTTGCGGTTCTGCTCTGATTTGAAAGACTTTTGGTCCTGAAAAGGACCTTCGTCGACGTTTCGTCCGCGTTGGCGCGGACATCTTCAGGACTGTGAGGAGCAGCTGCTGGACGCTGCTTTATATGCGCATCGAGGGGCAGTCCGCGAGGACCGTTCACGCCTCGGTGCTGTGCCGCATCACGTCGGCCCGTGATTGGTCGAGACCAATCGCTCCCTGGTGCGCGCGGCCGCCGCGCGGGTGCGCATGGCGGGGCCGTCGCTGCTGTGGGTCTCGGGGCCGGTGCGCTGGGCACCTGTAGACTCGGGTTCGGGGGGCCTGGTAGGGGTCACCAAGATCTTGGCGGTGACCGGCTTCCAGGCGTGCGGCAGGCGGATCGAGTCGTCGCGCTTATTCATGTTATGCGGCCGTCTCTCGATCTCGATCGCCTCCCGGATCGTTCGCGTCGTGTAGTGGGAGACCGCGGCCAGGGACTTCATGCCGTCGAAGTTGATCGAGTGCGTGGTCTGCTCGACGTGCTGAAACAACGACGACGTGCTCTGCCCCTGGTCCACGGCTCGGCGGTGCTCACGGAGGCGTGTGGACATGTGCCGGCTGGTCTGCCCGACGTACGTCATCTCGCACTCGCCGCACGGGACCTCGTAGACTCCCCGGTCTTCCAAGGGGATCTTGTCCTTGGAACTCCGCAACATCTCGCCGATCTTCCTGTCGGCAGTGAAGATCGTTTTGATGTTGGCGGCGGCGAGGAGCTTGCTAATCCGGTCGGTGGTGCCTCGCACGTAAGGCAAGAAGGCGGTGGCTGTCGGCTCGGGCTCGGGCTCGGTCGAGTCGTCTTTGGCCTTGGCGGGTTTTATGTGCCAAGCCCGCTCGAAGTCCTTGTTCGAGAAGCCGTTCATCTTCAGTGCTGCGCGGAGGTGCCGGGCTTCGCTGTCGATGTGGTCGGCGTCTGCGATCGTCCTTGACCGGTAAGCCAACGAGTTGGCTACCGATCGGAGCTGCGAGCTGGGGTGATGCGAGCTGGCGTGCAGGTAGCGGTCGGTGTGTGTAGGTTTCCGGTACACGGTGTGGCCGAGGGTGCCGTCCGGTTTCCTCAGGACCAGGCAGTCTAAGAACGGCAGCTTGCCGTCCTCCTCGGTTTCCATGGTGAACTGGATGTTCTGATGGATGCTGTTGATGTGCTGGAGGAACTCCTGGAGCTTGTCCGGGCCGTGGGGCCAGATGACGAAGGTGTCGTCAACGTATCGTAGCCAGCAACTAGGTTTCTGCAGTGCTGTGTCGAGGGCGCGCGTCTCGAAGTCTGCCAAGAAGAGGTTGGCGACCACCGGGGAAAGTGGTGATCCCATGGGGGCGCCTTCCACTTGCTCGTAGAATTGGCCATCGTATACGAAGTACGTTGACGACATGCAGTGTCGTAGCAGCTCGGTGAAGTACTCCGGGAGTTTCAGGTTGGTTGCGATGGTGGCTATGGCTTCGTCGACCGGGATCTTCGTGAACAGCGACACTACGTCAAAGCTGACGAGGAGGTCGCCGGCGTCCAGCTTCATGTCGTGCAGGAGACTGACGAGATGGGCCGAGTTCTTCACATAAGATTTCGCGTCGACTGCGTGGGGTTGAAGGTGTTTGGCGAGATACTTGGCCAATGGCTGAGTCGGAGAGTCCACCGCGCTCACGATTGGTCGGAGCGGTCGATCTGTCTTATGGATCTTGGGAAGACCATACAGGCGGGGAACTCGGCAGCCGTGTTCTTGAGGCAGCAAGCTCTTTTGGATCTTGGTGTCTATGGGTGAGGCCTTGATCAGGGCCCTGGTCTTCTTCTCGAGGGCGTGTGTCGGGTTGCGTTTGGTTGGCCGGTATGTGGGGTCGTTGAGCAAGGCGGCGATCTTTTCTTTGTACTCTGAGGAGTCGAGCACGACCGTGGCGTTGCCTTTGTCCGCCGGGAGAACTACTACGTCTTCATTCTTCCTGATGGTTTTTAAGGCAGACAGCTCCGCAGGGGTGATGTTGCTGCTGGGTCGTTTGGCCTTCCTAATGATGGCTGCGGCGTCCTGTCGAAGCTCTTCGGCTAGTGCGGTTGGCAGCGTCCTGACTGCCGCTTCTACGCCGCAAATGATGCGTTCGTAGGGTAGGCGAGCGGGGGCGACCGCAAAGTTGAAGCCTTTGGCGAGGGCGGCCTTCATGTTGTCGTCTAGCTCCAGTGAGGAATGGTTGATGACGACTTTGCTCTGGTCGATGCGGGTACTTGCCTCCCTAGAGTCAAGAGATCGCACGGTGTCCGGATCGGTGAGTGCCCTGAGTTTTCTCTCATGGCGGGTCGCAGTGGTGGTCCCTCGGGCCTCCGCTCTGGCGGCAGACAGGTGCTCGACTGTCTCGAAAATGAGCGGGTGTAGCGTGGTAGCCAGGGCGAGGTGGACTTTCAGTAGTTCGCTGGAAATCTTCTCAAGGCTTGCGTACTTGCGGGAGATGGTGTCGCGTAGCAGGCTCAGGCCAGCTTTCTTCAAGATGTTGTTGATTCTCGGTGACTGAGAGTAGGAGCGAAGTTGTAGAAACTTGGGTACTACTTCTTGGCTCCTGCACCGGAGTAGGAAGCTGAGATCGCAGCTGAGATAACATTTTTGTTTCTATCTTCTATTATTAATATTTTTAATCTTATCTTAAACTTTTCAACATCCAGTTTTCTTACATCTCCTGGCAAACAATTGTATTCTTTCACTCCGTTAAACGCTATGCTACTTCTATATTTTTTACCATTAAAATATTCCACAGTGATTTCCTCTCTTTTTTTGCTTCTGCTATTCTCTCTGTTTCTTATATTCATATTTATTCTTTCTGACATATACTCAGGCATACATCCTTTTCTTATCTTATGTATAAAAATTAGTGCATTATATTTAGTTGATTCATGTATGTTTAGTAAGTCTAATTCTTCTAAAAGGGTTTTTATTGGTGTCATTTTTCCTCTACCTGTAATTATTCTCATTGCTTTATTTTGCAAGATTTGCAGTTTCTGCATTTCATTTTTTTTTGCACTGTAAAGTATTGACGAACAATATTCAAAATGCGGCCTTACAATGCTGTTATATACCATTTTTCTGGTCCAATATGATATCTTACTTGATATCCTACTTAGATAACCAATCTTTTTGGCAGCTTTTTTGAGAACATAATTACAATGGTTTTTAAAGTTAAGTTTGTCATCAATAATTATACCTAGATATTTAAATTCCCTTAATGTTTCAATTACTTCTCCTTCAATACATATTCCACCCAGTTTTCCCCACTCTTCTCTTACTTTTTCATTTGCCTTTATTAGCATGCACTTAGTCTTTTTACTATTTATCTTCAGCTCATTAATTTTAAACCACT
The DNA here is from genome assembly GCA_921293315.2 of Nemurella pictetii. Classification (NCBI taxonomy): domain Eukaryota; kingdom Metazoa; phylum Arthropoda; class Insecta; order Plecoptera; family Nemouridae; genus Nemurella; species Nemurella pictetii. The sequence continues at coordinate 4,142,315 of OV121118.1, read as the reverse complement.
TCGTGATTTTTTCAACCTCTATTTCAATTTCCTTTTTCATCATTTGGATATCTGTACCCGATACTGATATTACTAGATCATCCGCATACAAGTTCATGAAGAGTCTCTTGTCTAAAATATTTCCTATGTCATTCACATATAATATAAAAAGTAGTGGTCCAAGTACAGAACCTTGTGGTACTCCTCTCTTACATTTAATACAATCAGAGAGTTCTCCTTGAAATTTTACCCTCTGTTCTCTATCTAGTACGTATTCACTGATCCATTCTAATGCTTTGCCATTTATATTGTACATATGTTCCAATTTATTTACTAATCTAGTTGTACTAACCGTCTCAAAGGCTCTCATTAGATCAATAAATACTGACAATGTCATTTCACCCTTTTCACTATTTCTATTCCATTTCAAAACTACATTTTGTATTGCTGTCTCACACGAATGAGATTTTCTAAAACCTGATTGATGACTGCATATCAACTTGTTGTGGTTTACATACTGTTCAAGCTGTGTATGGGCAGCCAATTCCAATATTTTATTTATAACTGATAGCATGTTTAGTGGCCTGAAGTCACTAATTTTAGTAGAATTTTTTACTTTGCAAGCTGGTCCTATTGTTGCCCTTTTTAGTTCTTGCGGAAATTTGCCCTTCTCGAAAGATATGTTTATTAAGTTAAGTATGTGAAACTTTATGGCTGGATAAGCATCTTTTAGTATACGCGTTGTTATACCGTCTGTTGACCCCCTCTTGGGTTTTAGTTTACTTATAATTTCATTTAGCACTTTGACTTGTATTCCCTCAAACTCATTTAATTCACAGTCTAGTTTCACTTTGTTTATCGTTTCTTCTTCTTTGTTTATTTTGCTTTTATCTATGCTTGCAATAATACTTTCTATACTTTCAATAAAATATACATTAAAGGCATTAGCACATTGCTTACTATCAGTCAGCACCATACCCGTTTCATCCAATATTTCATTTGGCATAACATCCCTTAGCTTCGTATTGACTATGTTTTTTAGTGTTACCCATAGAAGCGAACTATCATATTTTACTTCATCTATTTTTTGGGTATAGTAATCCTTTTCCTCATTTCTTAATACCAGTGTTGCTTCATTTCTCTTCCTCTTATACTCATTCCAGTCACTTATTTTTCTTGTTATTTTAAATCTTTTATATATCTGATCTCGTTGTTTTAGTTTCCCTTTCACGAAAGCATTTATCCAAGGTTTTCTCTTATTTCTACCAATTTTAATCAATTTTCGCCCTATTAATTTTTGTTTGCTTTGTCGAATATTATCTATTAATACCTCAGTCAGAATATTTACATCAGTTGCTTCCCTGTTCCATGTACATGAGTATAATTCATCATTTAGTTTATCTTTGTCATAATTAGACCAATCTTCTATTTCTCTTTCTCCTTCATACCTTGCATTCTTACTTTCCAAAAAAATTAGTACAATCTCATGATCTGTAACCCCAGCTGCCTCAACACATACATCTAACATACTCTTATCATTTGTAAGTACTAAGTCTATAGTTGTGGCTGAGTTTAGGGTAATTCTTGTTGGCGTCTTCACCTCCTGACTAAAACTGTGCATATTTACAATTTCTTTAAATTTCTTAATATATCCATCATTTCTCTTCCAGTCAATATTCATGTCACCAAATATAACCTTCTTAATTTTTTTATCTTCATCCTTTTCCATCACTTCTTCAATAAACTTTAGGAACTCTACTTTGTTTCCATTTGGTGAGTGGTATACTACACTTACCCTGTACATTTTCTTATCAATTTTTATATCGATTTCGCACATCCAGTAATTTAAGCAGTGACTGACATTTGAAATTATTTTATACCTGTATTGATTTTTTATGTACATTACTACACCACCCGTGTGTCTACTTTGCGAATTGCATCGTATTAGTTTATACCCACTTATTTCAATTTCTTTCTCAAATATGTCTTCTGTTACATGTGTTTCTGTTAATCCTACTACAATTGGATCATACTTTTTAATTGTTTCAACTATTTCATTATAATTTTTTACCAGACTTTGCGCATTCATATGTAATATTAGTCCTCTTTGTGTTTGTGGTTGCTACAATTTTGCCCTAATCTGCGTATTTACTTTGAGATAGATTTTACATGTGTTTTGATCCGATGCCTCGTGTTTTGTATCTAACCCTAGATGTAATCTCTCATTTGCTTTGAGACAATTCACACAACATGGCGGGTTTTTACTATTTGGACAATTTTTGTAACAGTGGAATCCAGCACAATAGCTACAGGTTTCTGAACTCCTGCATTCTCTTCCAAAATGACCATAACCATTGCATTTGTAGCATCTTATAATATGTACGTGTTCAACAACTCTATACATGCTCCATCCTATTCTTATTTTACCTACATTGCATAGATTAAGTCCAGCCTCTCTTGTTACTTCTAATGTTAAGTTGTATGTCTGGTTGTAGTTCCTTTTCTTGTGCACCAATCTCACATGTTCTAGTTCGTTTTGAGCACCAATCAGTTCTATTAAGTTCTCTTCATGTTCTACGTCTTGTTGTTGAACCCCAATAACCTTTATTTTCGCAGTCTTTTTTTCAGCTGGTGTCTTTATTTCATAGTTACTTCCCAATTTTTCATTTGCCTGTTTAAGTAAGTTTTCAAACGACTTTTGGTTGTCACATTCAATGGCCACACCTCCATCCCGTATTCTCTTCACTTTGGCAACACCCATTGCAAGCGCCTTGGGATCGACATTTTCCTTGACTTCCGTAATAGTGTCCTTTTTCTTCGCATCTTCATTTTTTGGTTTGATTATCACCACTACTTTCTGTTTTCTTTTCATTTCATCTCTGACATTTGTGCGTGACTTCTTTTTACTCACTGCTTCACTCCATGTTCCTATTTCCTCTTCTTCAGTGTTTTCAATTTCTACAATCTTTTCCTCCCTAGTAGTATTAGGCATTTTCCCCACATTTTCCTTCTTCAACTCAATGATTTCTTCCATCACTACGTCCACTTTCTCCGTCAACATTTTCAGAGTTTTCCTCACGTCCAGGCAGACACTGAGAGGTTGGCTTTTCTTTATATGGTTGTAGCACTTCACACAGAACCACATAATATTTTTCATTTTCTGCAATATTTTAAATTCCGCGTCACTTACATATCCACACTTTTTATGGAACCATTTTTCACATATTCCCTCACATTGCAGCAATTCCTTTTCATTGTGCTCGTCTATTACATATTTACAGTTTCCACATCTTTTGCCTTCTTTAACTTCCATTTCTCCGTCCTGACAGCTGACCGTCCTGTCAGCTGCATCACGTTCATTGTTATTTCCACTTACTACACTGGCTCTAGTATTCATCTTGTTCCACAGTTGGTACTATTTGTTGCTCAGTTTATCACATAGATGGCGCCTATGTACTAGTTTGCATGCCCCTATGTACTAGGTTAGTGCACTAGGTTAATATTTAAAACTTGTAATACACACTTTTAAGTCTACTCCCACTATAATCACTTCACTATCACGACCGTATAGTCACACAATTTATGTATTAGCACTTAGTTTACGGTCAACAACTTTTTAAAAACTGTTTAAAATGAATAATTTACCGCTTCCCTTCAGCACCCAACTTATCAACATCCGCCATCTTGGATTTTTCGAAATTTTTACAAAATTTTAATTTTAAATTTTAAAAAATATCAGTAAAAACATTTTTTTGTAAAGACTTTCAAAAAAATGCTTACCATGCTTACCTATGTGTTGCAAATGCGATCAATAATCATTCTCTCCATTGAAGTAGGGTTTGATATAATCTCTAATTGCGGTTGGCTCGCGAGCTGCTCTCTTTCAATCCTTCTCATGTGTGTGCTATCGTTCCTCCAGCTCCCAGGAATAACCATTCCATTGGCATCCTCTCTGTCAATAGAGGCGGCGGCCATGTACAGTGCACCGCATCCGGTTTGCAGAAAGTTATGTAACGCGCATGCTGCAAGGGTGATTAGCCGGACTTTATCGGGAACCAGGCTGATTGTGCCGAGAAAAATCCGAAATCGGCTCGCAAAAATTCCGAATACATTTTCCGAGATTCTCCTTGCCCTAGCCTTTAGTTGTGAATCCTTTGCTCAATGGTAAGTGCTCGGTTTGGATATGGTTTCATTAGATTTTGGGTGAAAAGGCGTAGTCGGCAGGTCAATTGATCATGGAACGAGTTCATGAACTCATGCCGACGGAAAACTAGGTCAAGCGGGGGGCCGCAGTTCGAAGGACTCTAGTAAATATAATAGGAAGAAGAATGAAGAATGCCGGGAAGACGACGCGAATAAATCAGAGAAATATGAAGATATACAACTTATCTGGCACGGCAACATCCAGTGCTTAAGAAACAAGATAGGGGTGCTTGAAGTGGCGCTAAGGCAGAACGATCCCATTTTCGTTGGATTATCCGAGCATTGGTTAAAGACGGAAGAGCTTGACAGTGCTAGCATCGAGAACTACGTGCAAGTGAGTGCATATTGTCGTTCCATCGCCAAAAATGGCGGTGTCATGTTATACGCAAAATCTGAAACTGTGGTGTCACAAATTGACTTTGTTAAGAATATGAGTGTTGAGAAAGATTTTGAGGCTGTTGCTGCAATGTATGAAGATGGCATAAGGAGGTATAACATTGTTATAGTTTATAGGTCTCCGTCCGGTGATCTAGATATATTTCTCGATAAGCTGTCACAAATTCTAACAAAATTAACAAGGAATTGCATTCCTGTTACTTTAGCTGGAGATTTTAATCTAAATTTTATGAGCGACTGTAGTAAGAAATCTAAACTGACAGATTTATTAGCTACTTTCGGATTACGGATCATGATTAATGAGACGACAAGGAAATCAAATAGGTCAAGTACATGTATTGACAATATCTTCTCAAATATTGATGAGGGATCGTCCTATGCCACAGTCCTAAATCTAGGCTTATCTGACCACTACTTTCAAGCCCTTTATATTATGCAAAAAAAGTCGGTAAATAAGAAAAAGGAATACTCTCTTAAGCGAAACTGGTCTAAAAGAAATAGAGAAAACTTCTTAATAAGTATAAAGCAAACCGTTTGGGATTCCATTCTTAACTTTGAATCGGTTGATGAAATATTTGATGAATTCTATCGACTCTTTAGGGAATCCTTCGACGAAGCGTTCCCCCGTAGAAAGACACTTGTAAAAAAAGGATTAATCAAAATTAAGAATACGTGGTACACTCCAGAACTTAAAGAGCTTCAATCCAAACTAACCCAGGCTGAGGATATAAGCAAAGCTATCGGTGCTTCTGAACATGAAAAACAGTTCCACAGGATTTTAAAGCGAAAATATAGGAACGAGATCGAAATAGCGAAAAAAAAGAAAATAGCGACAAAATCGCACAATCCAATAATAAATCGAAAACGTCATGGGATATCATACATAAACATTCCAACAGTAAAAAACAAGAGAGGGTAAATAGATTGTTATCCATCCTTGATGGAGATGTTTTAATTACCTCGGACGTAGCTATTGCCAATAAATTTAACGACCATTTCACTACCGCGATCAACAGCCTGTCTCAATCACCAGCAATTACAGGGCAAAATAGTATAGTGGAACATTCTATACCGACAAGTAGAACAAATAATGTGATATTTCTAGCACCCCTCCGGGAGAGTGAATATTATGAGATTATGAGCACGGTGTGTTTGAAAAAATCGGCTGGAGTCGATGAAATCCCTTGCAATATCTTAAAAGGTTGCGAGGCATCTCTTATGAAGCCTCTGATACATATTATTAACGCCTCATTTGAGCAAGGTGTATTTCCTACCTGTCTTAAAATAGCCAAAGTGGTACCGATCTTTAAAAAGGGGAATCGAAAGGAGGTCGCTAATTTCAGACCTATTGCAATTTTATCTGTTTTTGACAAAATCATAACAAAGGCCTTCTTAATAAGATTAACTTCATTCATCGATAAATACTCACTGGTGAACAAGGTGCAACATGGCTTTATGAAAGGAAAGTCGACCTCTACCGCTATGTCCTCATACGTCACGGAAGTTCTAAATGCCCTAAATAGACACGAGGTGGGACTAGGGATCTTCTATGATTTCACCAAAGCGTTTGACGCGGTGAACCACTCCCTACTCCTTGGAAAACTCGCGTCCCTGGGAATAAAAGGGGTCGCGGGAAACTGGATAAAATCCTACTTACACAATCGTCGTCAAGTAGTTTGTATAAATAACAGGAAATCGAATGAATCGATCGTTAACCAGGGGGCCAATTCACGAACAGGTTTTAAGCAGAATTAGGAAGATCTAAGGAGATCTAAACCAAATGTCAATTCTCGTACGCTAATTCTCACTAAACCTTGGGTGCAAATTTAACTCTGTCTAGACCTGCTAGGGAGCGGGTCTAAGCAGTTTTAGTGCGTGGTAAATCAGAAGGTCGCCGTTTCTTTGTCATTGCGTTTGAGTTGTTAGTTTCGTTCTCCTGACTTTGTTTAGTATCATTTAGTTGTTTTTAAGTGTCAGGATATATTTTATTAGTGTTTTCATATATTATTTACGTTTCACCTCGCGCGGGCGAGTGCTGGATTGTCAAATACGAGGTAAGTCAACTTTGTTGTCATGCTTTAACCTAACTTTTGCTTTGTTACACTTCGCATATTTAATTCAGTATTTCTGCATACTATGTCATTATTGATCGAAACTATCCTATGCTAGATGGCGGAGGCAGCGTTGGCTGTGGGGATATTTGATGAAGTTCAAATGAATCTCGAACGAGTTCACTTGAAACACATGGCAGATCGCTACCTCATGCAAACAACAAGACTGTCGCGAGGGCTTTTCACCCATATCTTGGACAGAATCGAACCTAAACTGACCAGACTGACGTTGAGGGCAAATGCTTTGGCTGCCAATACTCAACTCCTTGTCATGCCTTGGGTTTTTATGCCAGCGGGGGATTTCAGTGGCTATCTGGTAAGTTAAAACCTAACTAAACTAACTAGGTAGGCACCCTCAATCTAGTACTTACCTAGGTTGGAACTCACACCAATCCTCATAATTTCATGCTTCAAACCGTTCAATTGATATTGAATAACAGATGTCACTTTATTGATGTGAAGGTTATGCGTTTATCAACATAGGTAATGATTTAATGTTACATGATTTAATGATTATAATGTTAATTAATTATGCCAATACATAATTTTTACAGGAATGTGTGGCCAAATTTCTCAGCCGGCTGTTGCCCGGCAAAGGTTTGCCGCATCACCGTCGCCTGCTGTGTCCTACACAACCTCTGCCTGGATGCTGGCCTTGATCACGAGATGGATCCTGCAGTCGTAGAGCGCATCACAGAGATGGCAGCGAACCTACAGGCTGCACCACGTGCAGGCGCGGCAGCTGTCAGGCAACGACGGCTGATCAAAGAAACAGCTTGGCCTGGATTGAAATAGCAAGCATGAACGGTATGAATGTGACAATTTTTTTATTTCTTATAATGATTATGAAACATTTTGTATTTGGCACTTTATAAATGAGGTTCACCCAGGTTTACATCACATGGTAACTACAACCAGGTGGGGAAAAGAAAAAGAAAAAAAAATAGTTAAATTTGTCCTAGGTTGCTATTTAGCATTGCCCAAAAAGAAGTTGAAACAAGTCACTTCATAGTTCATCCCCACCAGGTCAGTTAGCCCTTTGGCATTAATAGCTAGTCACTTAGAAGTAGGGTATAGGTAGTTAAAATTTGAAAAAAAAATCAAAGGAAATTGTTAATATAATAAACACATTTGAAAACTAACAAGTAAATGGCACCTTGTGTTTACTCCTTCTTAAGGATGGATAGAATTTGAGCAAGCGAACTTGCGATGCTGGTTTGTGTAACCATTGCCTCGTGATGCTGCGTTTCGTTCTGCCTAATTTTTTCCCTCTTTAAATCTAACATTTTTTCCGAAATGTCATTTCGCCGCTTTAGCTCCTTTTTCAGCTCCAAAACATTGTCGTTGAGTGTTGCCTGGTTGGACACTACGGCTAATTTTATCTCTTCCGCAGTGCGCCTCACCCGCGGTCGCTTCTTCTGGGGCTCGTTCGGAGTGGCGTCAGGGTTCGTGTCTGGATCGTCTGGGTTATCCTCTTCGGCACCCAGTGGATATTGTTCTGCGGCTGACTGGCTGACAGGCCATGGTTCGGGGCTTGCAGGAGGAGAGTTTAGGCTGTAGTCTGCCATAACAGTCCTGCAGACCTCTTGCTCAAGATCGAGTGGCTCAATGTGAATTATTTTCACGGTCGAGCTTTCATTGATGGAAAGCGGTCTCTTCTGTGTGGCAGGTTTTGCTAGTGGCTGACTCGTGGGACTGCATGGTCTGTCCTTCACGAGTAGCTCACCCACCGGGCGGGTGATTGTGGCAGGACACATCTTATTATTATTTCTCTCCATTCGGGGCTGCTGAAGAGTGGCTGAAATAATTTCAATTGAGATTAATTTTTAATTCACATTCCATACATTTTGTTCAGAGTGAGATTTCATTACATAACTACTCTTTGTAAACTTGCAAAGGTCTTCAGTTACACCTAGATACACATTTTATTTGTTGTATAGCTAGCATTTATGGCAGTAAATATATTTCATATTTAAAACTGTTACAAACTGTCTTAATACCGATCACTAACAAATAATTTTGAATGTACAAGATTTTGGATATGTCATAGGCTTGTGGACTTGTATTTGAAAGTGGACAGATATTATAGACTTGCTAAAATTAAAAATAAATTTGTAATCGGAATGAGGATTTGTGATTCGGTTGCCCAAACAAACCTTTGAGGGTGTCCATGCCACCTACTCCATGCAGAGAGGCCTTGCCAATGGTCGTCTCGACCAGCCTGTCGACTGTTGACAGCTCCAGTATTTTGGCGACACCGCCACCAGTTTTAGCCATCTCTCTTTTATTGTTGGAAACCTTCTGTTTTGTGATTCTTTTCATCTCTTTCCATTTTGATTTCAGCTGTTGAGGAAAATACATTATTACCAACTGGCTAGATTGGTTTGTCAGTCGAGACTCCTTGACATGAAGTTAATGTCGATTAAACTTCCCATCCAACCTTCAATTGCATACAAAGATTGCTATGCTACTATTCTACCCAGCATACATTGTAAAACAGGGTTGTACTTACACTTTCCATGGATCGGTAGGTAGGTGCAACAGCGTTGACAGCCTTCGCTACCTGGCCCCACGCATGATTTTTGTGCTCATTTGTGAGCGTCGGGGAAAACTTTCCATTTATAATTTTTTCATGTCTAATATATTCATTAGCTAGCACTCTTTTCTCTGCTTCTGTAAAATTTATGTTTCTCTTCTTCTCCGGCTTCTTACTTACGTTTTCAGACATGATGATTCCGTTTAATTACTTATCGAGTGTATGGTTAATATTTTGTTTAGTGTTTGAAGAAAAGGCGCTCAAATTTATTTCATGTAAATTCAGTTCAAGGTGGCAGTGCATTTTGAATGGTAGCCGCGTGATATGCTTGAAACAGCGCTTCTGATTGGCCCATCGTATTTACCACGGTGGGCGGGACTAGGATGCGGTGTAAGTTTAAAACCTCGATAATTCTCACTAATTCTGCTTCCAGAATTGACAGAGGTATAGAGTTAGATCTTGGGTTTATCGCTGGTTTAGTTTACCACGGGAATAAGGAGTTTTAAATAATGTACGTGAATTGGCCCCCAGGGTGGTATACTGTCGCCCCTACTCTTCGTTCTTTTTATAAATGATTTGCCTGAGCACTCGAGTATTGGCAAACTTGTACTCTTCGCCGATGACGCGAGTCAGCTTATATCGGCGAGGGAAACCGAAGTAGGGGAAAGAGCTAAGATCGCGGTGCAACAAATGCAAAATTGGTGCATACAGAATAAACTGTTTCTAAACCAGGAAAAGACCGTCATTATGCAATTTAATTCAGCCCAAAAGTCTTTAAACCAATGCCCTCTTATCAGGATCTCGAATAAAAGCATTCCTCTCAAAACTGAGACTAAGTTCCTAGGTATTACCGTTGATAATACTCTTAAATGGGGTAGTCATATTGCTGATTTATGTAAAAAGGTGGCCTCTGGGTGTTACCTTATAAAAAGACTGATAGACGTAACATCAATTGAAACTGTACGATTAGTCTACTTTGCCATTATTGAAGCCAGACTATCATATGGGATAATTTTATGGGGGAACTCCTGTAAAACTAAAAGACTTTTTATATTGCAAAAACGTGCTCTGAGATTTATGGCTAAAGCCAGTACAAACCCTTGTGCAGAGATCTGGGTGAAAGATTCGTGCAGACCTCTATTCAAACGTTTTAAAGTAATGACCCTCACTAGCTTATATATTTTTTATGTGATAATGTATGTTTTTAATGACCAGAGCCTAGTCAAGGCCAATAAGAATGTGTATGACACCAGGCAAAAATCCCAATATAGGCTAGAGAAACACAATGTATCAATTTTTAAAAAGGGACCTGTCTACGCTGGTAGCTTATTGTACAACGCACTCTCTTCTGAGCTGAAAGATAAGAATGGAATAGATTTTAAACGTAGTCTTAAGACCTATCTAATTGAACATTGTTTTTATAGCATCGACGAATTTCTTACCGTTAATTCAAGGGTAAAAAATATCATGTGATTCGACTGTTGTGACTTTCCTGTATGACACACTGTGTTCTTGTGGAATAAAAAACTATTATTATTATTATTTTTATTATTATTATTATTATTATTAATGACCCACGGAACACGGGTTTCCAACGTGACAGTGGTCTTGGCGGAGGGACACCGAGTGTATCATTTTTCAGTGCTTTGGCCAGGTCGAGACACCACCGTCGCTAACCCGTCCGTTGGTGCCAACATCGATATAATATGTGAATCGATTCTTTGCATCAACTACAGCCAGAAGAATTATGCTATTAAAGCACTTATAATTTCTAAACTTTGCTCTGCCGACCTCGGAGGTCGAAAGGCAATGTGCTTCCCATCCATGGCTCCCAAACAATAAGGCTAATTCCACATCCTGTTAAATTCTTAGACCATATTCAACCATTCTGCCTCAGTATCTGGAACCTAATAAGAGTGAAACATGTCATCTGGCTGCCCATTTAATTGGATTGTCTTGTGAGTCACTAATAAATTTTCAATGGTTGGAAATAAAAATAGCCATGGAAAGCATGTCTGCATGGAAAGAATTTCTGCATCTAATTCTTTTTGATCATGTGCACTTGCTTCTCTTTCACCCAAAGAATGTATCTAGCCTTTTGACACTTTTTAATAATGTAAATTCCGTATTTTGCTGCATTGAGCCGCACTTAACACTCCAACGCGTCTGTTTTTGTTTTTTCTGCTGCTGCAATTTCCTTGGAGGAATCCGCCAGCACCTTTAACGAGTCCGATATTTGTTGGTAGGTGGCTGTGCGGCTCTTTTCAATGTCTTCAAATAGCTTGTGCAGCGCTTGCAAATGGATTAGCATTTTGGGCTGGGCCCTTCCTTGCTGAATGGTAAATGGAATGAGGATGGTAAAATAATGAAATAATCTGCAGCAAAATTTTAAACAGTGAGGTAGTTCTACATACATACCATTAGATTTTTTGGCTTTCTTTTTGCTGGCAGGAGAGGGTGAAAAGGCATCCAGGCCTTCAACGTGAAGCTGAAAAATAGGATACTTTATAATATTGGGAGGTTCTTTATAATACATATTACATACACATTGTTTCTTAAATACAATCACTCACCACTCTTATCGAGGAAGCCGATGCTGCTGTCAAGAATTCCACCGGCATTGATGGCGGAGTTGGTGGAGGGAATTGTGGCGGAGTTGGTGGTGGGAATTGTGCCGGAATGGTTGGTGGTATTGTTGTCGGCAGCCCAGCTTCTTTCACAGCAGAGAGGCCGGTCATTACGTCCCAGCCCCAAGCTGCAGCTCGAGGTCAGTCAGTTTTCTGTTTTTTTTTGTCCCCCACCCGTACCAGCAGCATGTGTTTGTAGCACACGTCTTGCTTTGTGCTTGACATTCTAACGCCAGTCTGACCAAGACTAAAAAGAACACTTGGTTAGGTTCTACCTATCGTCTTTGAGTCTTGAGTTAAAGCTTGCGGTCTGTGTGTTTTCTCCATCCAAGGGATCTCACAAAAATTTGCATGGTATTATTTCTGTATTTTTTTGTTTGTTTTCCATTGTTTTGAAAAATAAAACGAGAGATGAAGGGTTAAATATTGTATTTTTATTTATAAATTGGCATTCTTACCCGCTCCCGCTGTTCAGGTGTTTTTTTCGCATCCCGTACCTTCACAGTTCAGACTGGACGCCAGCTCTTTCCACAGCTCGCTTCTTTTCTGACGACCATGCGGGCCAACAAGCTTGCCTCTAGCAAAGTCTGGATGACTTTGCATCAAGGCAAGCATTGTAACTCGCTGGTCGTCGGTTGTTCGTCTGTCTTCTATCCATCAGTCTAGTGTAAGGCCGGTTTTTTTTCCATTTTTGTCACCCCAAGGAACTTCATTCCTGCTGCCTCCACCATTCTTCCCTCATTTCCTCCCATCGCCCAGGTCACTGCCGCATATGTTAATATTGGTATAAAGTACATGTTGTAGGTACATGGAAGTTCATAATTTTTGAAACTCTGTTGATCATTACTTTGGACAAAACATCTTTGAAAATCTCCAAAGTTTTTGCATTTTGTTTTATGAGTAGTCGTCGCTTATTTTGAGCGTCATCAAGGAACGAAGAAAAAAAAGATTTGATGATCTCTTCAGGGACATCAAGTTGTACAACTATATTCCTAATAGTACGGACGTCTCCTAGAGCATTGTGGGCTTGCAATACAGAGTCAAATGCTTGGAGCTCTGTAGCAATTGCATCTTGTTTATAGCTCCCTTTGCCTGGGAGTATCTTTGTAAACAACTTAAGGAGGTCAATCGCTCCGTGAACTAATCCCTCAAAATTGGGGTGCAAGGCCAATGAACTCAGTTCACGGAAAGCAAACCGCAAGTCAAACTTTATATTATGACCAACTAACATAAGCGGCATGTTAAATTGGGACAAGAAATTAATAAGCCCATTCCATGCCTCTTCCTTTGTTATGGTGGGTACAAGGACATTGTTTAGGTAAAGACCACCACTGTCCACCCGAAAACCAGTAATATCGGTAACATTTTCTGGAATGTATGCTGGTTGAATGTGGGCCGAGAATTCCTTCTCTTCAACCAAAGCTGCAATCTGTACCACTGTACCAAATATGCTAATTTGTACAGCTTAGTGTCACATTTTGGTAGGTAGAACAATTGGGGGCAATCGAGGATTGGCACTTTCCAGCATGCCCATGCCCGGCTCGTAGGAGACTCCTTCTCGGCGCTCTTTCCTCTTTACCGTTCAACTAGTCTTACTTTTCAAAAAGAGCCTCCTTCTTTTGCCGAGCTTTGGTAATCTTCCTTTTTAGGTCCATCCGGCGCTTGTGTAAGACAGTATTTGTTCCGGGTGATAGCCCTAACCGGGTGTAGACTTCAACCACATACTGAGTTCCAATGTTCACAAGGCTAATAGCTGCTGCCACTCGGTAATCATTTGACTCGCTTCCGCTATAAAACTTTGATTTTGGGTTCTTCGAAGCGATTACCGAATTCACTGACTCATGCTTTGAGTGGATGCGCAAGGTGCAAGCTTGTCTGCATGGTCAGCATACCTTGTGAAAATTCTTCGTACAGCAGCCTCAAAGTGTTCTCCTCGACGACACTCGCCTCTTGGCAGACTAGCATACCGTCTCTCTGGGTTTGCACAAAACCACACCAAATCCACAATTGGAGTGATTTTCAAAAAGGTGATCCGTGACATTCAAAAGGGCATGTTTAACCTTTACTGGATTGTTTCTATTTTGTTCAACCGCATAGGCAAAACAACGCTGAATGTATTTAATGACTGTCGCTGTAAGTTTTCGGTACTGCGATTGTAATCTATACAAAGCATTTACCCAAATTTTTCTTGCAATGCGTTAGATCGGAAACCTTTTCAACACCTTCAGCACCATCCCGTCTTAAGGCTGCCACAGTCGACGAATCATCATCCCCAACCAAGATTGAAACTTTGACATCAGCTTCCTTCAGGATTTTACTGTGTGCTACTAACTGTACTGCCATGTCGGGTTCCATGGCCTTAGCACTTACAGAAAAGTTACAACTGCAGTCATGCTGGTCTTTGGGAACCTTTTTTCACATTTACGGCAAATGCGGCAGCGCGTGGCAAAATCAAAATAACCTTCCTGGTGTGATAGCCCATAACAGCTCCATGTCCTATGAAGAAATAATTATCATGGAAATTTACCTTCAATATTTACTTCAATATTTTTAGGTTTTTAGGTTTTACTAGATTGGCTGTTAAGAGTTCGCCCATTTCCACGCATTTGTCACCCAGCGTCAAATGAAGCACCAATCGACACCGGCGAGGTGCTTTTATTGACCCCGTCATGAGCTGCTGACGAGCTGGGCCCGTTGAATTTAAGAACCGTTTCAGCATCTGCCAAAAAGAAAAACAAATTAAACATCAAATTAAAACTTGTTGGTAAGAACGCAGTAGGTACATAGGTAAAATATTGCTAGCATTTGAACAAGGTACTACTGAATTTTATCAACTCGAAACTTCTTTAGCACTTCTCAGTACTGGGGCAACAATCACCGGGTCTGTGTGCTTGACTGCGTCATTAGCCGCCGAAGAGCAGCGCCCGTTATATCTAATAACTGTTTCAGCCTCTGGCAACAGGAAAAAGGAAAACATTAAATTATAACAAGTCAGCTAAGAAAATTGTAGTTGGGTATAAAATATGGCTATCATTTTTGAATTAGGTAGGATAAGTCTTATCATTTCAAAATTCATACCACTTCTCAGTACTACTGGTGAGACAATCACCTAGTCTGTGTGTTCGACTGTGTCTGCCACAACCGTATCAGCCTCTGGCAAAAAATAATAAAAACTTGTTGCGAAGAACACAGGAGGTAAAATATTACTAGCATGCACAACTTCATTTGAACATTATACTGAAAAAAAATTGTTAGTAGGTTTCCTAAGTTTGGGATGGCTAAGTTTTTTCTTAGTAGTATTATTGAACAATGAAAAACATCTTACCATGTGGCTTTAGAGTTGGATCAATTACTGATTTTTTTAGCCTTGCAGCCAATAAAAAAGAAGATTTCCACTCTGACTCGGATCTATTACATGCGGGTTAATCACTGTTCTTGTGATTAGCAATTGTAGCATATGAGTCGAAAGTTGTTTCAAATATCGGGTCAAGAATACTCCTGTCATGTAATGAGTGGCCCTCATTGACAGGGTGCACAAGTGATAATTCTCGCTCGATCACTGCCATCTTATAGCACGAGTCCTTTGCTACCATTTCAATAGTAGGGCCAACTCTTCTCTCATACCGTTTTAGAAAAGTGGCAGAGAAATCAGGGATGTTCAAAGCTGTTAAGAGTGCGTTCAGCTGCTGTAGACCAATGCCTGCGTCGATTTTCGCTGCAATATAATCAGTTGAGGTAAAAACTTGAAATGTAGAAGCTTATAATAACCTTTAGGCTGACATAAATTTGGATATGAACTTACCAATTGCTACTTTGAAGTTTACATCGAACAATAAACGTCCACCAGAACCACATCCTTCCCGTTCGTCTTGACGAGTACGGGAAGTATGAACTGTGAATATCTGGTCACACAAAACACACGGCACTTTAAAAGAACTATTAAGTCCGCATCTTGTCTCCGAAATCCGATTGCCAATTGAGAGTGGTGCATTGCAAGTGGTACACCAGAGCTCATTTGCAAGAGTATCCAAGTCGATCACTCGCCTTCCACTTCCATGTGAAATAAACGGAGGGATGTTCTCCTGCTTTACTTCCCCACAATCGCTCAGATTTCGCTCTCTCTCCGCATCTTTCTTTTTTATAAATGTACCCGCTTTGGAAGGAACTGAATAGAGTGAAGCCATATTGCATTCAAACTTTAGACGTCAAAACCAGAACAATGTTGCCACGATTTCACAAAAGTTTAAGTTGGCAACACAATAATAACTTATAATCGTATTTGATGGGATAGCTGAGCAGGAAAAATGAGCGTCCGAACCGGGATATGAACCCGGGACCTTCCGCTTGCCGGGCGGTTGCTCTAACCAACTGAGCTATCTGGCCACACAAGTTTCTTGCCTTCGCTTGGTGACGAAAGGGCTCTCTCAGGAGAGAAGGAGAAATGCCTTTTGGTGTGGGCTTCCACCAAAAAATCACTGATTTCTCATAATCGTATTTGCTTGATAAAATGGAGAGCAAAGAAATATAACTGATAAAAAATTATTTTAATTATTTTAAGTGTCGAATTCAACTTAAAACTAAGCTTTCATCTCTGAAACTTCACACGAAAATATTAACAGTTTGTTTATCATGTTGGTGGAACCAGGGGTTGCAGCTGGGCCAGGATTGGTTAGCCCAAGTCACGTGACCAAACGCTAGCACTTCTACATCTTTGGCGTCAATTATCTACGAAGTTAGTTCGGTTTGCCACTTATTTTTTTCACCAAGAGTATTCAAAAAGGTCAATGTTCCTATTTAAAAGTTTTTATTTCGTTCCTACCGTATGGTTTTGCCGCTATATTTGTTATAGTGACTTTAAACGACTCCTTTTTCATGGCGCCCATGTTAAAAGATATAGACTGGGACCGATTTCTAAGAAATGTGTCTCCTTCTGATGAGTGGCGAACCAGGGTGTTAAAAGCTGCCAACAATGTTATTCCTTATCAGAAGAATATGCTGCATCTGAAAACCATTGTTGGCAGTTTCAAAATTTGGTTTTTCCCCCCAAAAATCGCCAAAAACATGGTTTTTACCGTATTTTTTAAAATGCTGTATACGCACGAAGATAACTGTCCTAAAATTAATTTAAAAAAAGTATGTTGTTAAGAAAAGTATTTTTCATAGTTTGAATTATTCTGAGTTTAGATTTTCATAACAATTAACCACGAAATAGGCCCTCAAACACAAAAGTTTGAGTTTTTGCTTTGGACCAAAATACATACCACGTCATTGTAAGCAAACGGTAAAAGATAGAGATTTGAAATTTTCCCCAAAACATCGCTGACAATTTTTGCCCATGATGCCGTCAACATATTTACTTTACCTAGTTTAGTTTTTGTTTTATAACAGAAACAAGACGGCGCCGTGTAATACGGCGAGTGTCGGGCGATGCCGCGGAACCAATCACAGCGCGCATACGCATCACGTGGCCCTGCTAATCTTGCGTGTGAGCGCTTGTCCATGGAGCTGGCAGGCCTGGCAGCATGCTTCCTCAGTTCGTTGAGTTTGCCGAGTTTAATTTTTGTACTTCTCTTTGCCGACAGGGGTGGGAGTGGGACTGGGAACCAAATATTCACTTTCACCCACATATTGCTCTAACTTGTGACTTGAAACATATTTATTAAAGTAGTTAATGTAGTGGTGCGAATCACAGTTTACTGTCAAAGCAATGCCACTTTACCCGTATACAATACTTCAGAGTAGATTCCACTTTAAGTCTTCACTATCGTTTTGTCTTTGACAGACTGACCAGACCGAAATCCAATGCATACAGGAATGCAAATCAGGATTACATTAAAAATTTCTCTTTTTAGGAGAAGAGAATGTTGGAGATTGCTTGCAACTCAGCCTCTCAGGCAAGCAGCGCCGATATAAAATATTTATCGTTATTTTATCAAGTCAAAAATTATCTGTAAGAACTAAGAGGCAACTCTTTTTTGGCATGGAGGGCGCTACTCTTATTCCACTAACAAAACGAACATTCAACGCAAAAAAGAAGCAGGTTCCCCCCGCCCATCGGATAACCCTGGGAGGAATAGGTGTAGGAATAGTTGAGAATCGCGATTTTCAATAAACCACGGTCTGTTTTGCAGACAAGATTTGAAAACATGATAACCATGGATCAAATCCACGAGCGAGTTTTAAAAGATGCAAAGCACACATCGTGCGATTTGTGTTAGTTTGTAAAACAGTTTTATGGTTTAAATTGCCTTCGAGACAAAAAATCTCTTCAAGAGCTCAGTAATCGAGATCAAAAGTGTATCCGTTCTTCTAAAGTCTGAATGAAGAGGACCACGCTACTTATTTTGTGCCACGAAATAATAATGTGATGCAGGTCGACCGATTGGATACCGCCGAAGATTTATCACCTCTCCTATCTAAACCAGTCGACAAAGATCTGATGCAAATGGTTCACGTTGCTACTCGAATAAGCTCAGATCACTTGATAATCGTCACTCATTGGTAGTTAGCCAATATGAAGTTTAAAAGTGCATACCAGAACCTTTGCATCTTGTTCATGGGTGGCTCTCTCAAGACACAGAGGAGCTGTCAACAACTCTACAATATTGAGATTTGAGTTCAGCTCAAGACGTTGTGCAGGATGTCAATTTTTGGACTCCGAAATACATTTGATTGGCATGCACATTACACCAAGCTACGTGATCTAAAATCCTTGTTAAAATTTTCCATTCGGCGGAAAACACTATTGGGCTATGAATTTTTTTAGCATATAAGATCCGGTGGCATATAAGATAAAACTGGTGCCACTCATAGTATCCCAAAATGTATAGCGATTGTTCCAAATAATACGTACGGATAAATAATGCAATGTCTCCATTGCGATATATAGTTGTCACAAATCTAAATTGCTCTGCACTGACGAATTCAGATGTTTTGTTGGGAATCTGTCTGTTGTAATGTGGTATTAGATTATCAAGACGAAGATAATAATAATATGTTGAAACTTGAAACACACAAAAGCTTGGATCAATATTATAGATAAAGGGTTTATTTTTTAATTGTAGGCATGGTACAACATTAAATAAGATATAAACTGTCAATATAAGTGTCGCGTGTGAATGAATGTGACTTGTCCCAAAGACTCCGTACGGGTAAATAGCTTCATGCGTATTTCTAACATCAAGTACCTATCTCTGGTAACAATGCACAATGCTTACCTCGTCATTATTTTAGTTATAGTACCAATAAAGAAAAAATAACTGTGAAATGTTGCGTTTGAACCACAAGCGCGCGCTGATTCCACATGGCTAAATGCGAGACCAGCAGCCAACTGACCAACCAGCGGAGCGCGTTCGTCGCTGGCGACACGGCTAGCCTCTCGGCAGGGCTCGTATCTGTTGTCTTTCGGAATTAATTGTGATCAAAATATTTACGCGATTCCTTGTGGGAAAACTTCATTGCCTTCTACACGCATTGACCTAACAAAGTCTATATTTATTATTTATTTTCGTTGGAAGCACAGGACGGAAGAATGTTGTAACTCCGGTTTTTGAAATGTTGGGAAAACAAGAAAAACTGTAGTGGTCTTTAACAATTAATATTAGAGTTTCATGTTGATTTGTTTATTAAAGTAGGTACATTTAGTACTGTTTTCTGTAAAAAGGAAAACAATCACTTACTGCCCTTTTGTTAACCGATTGATAATACTGGTTGTCCGTGGAATAACGTTGTATGTTCATAGTATTGAAGAGGGAATCAATGTTTAACATGATGGAGATTGGTAGATGAGTGGTATTTGATGTGAATTCTGATCAGTATTGTGGCTTTGTCAACAATCTAACGCAGTATCTAAGGGGGAAAACTCTAACCAACAAGAACAAAAACTTGGTACTTTGGATGACATTGTCAGTTACAACATTCTTCCTCGCACTTGGTTGGGTGGCTGAATAGCAGGTTTCACGTCTCGTTTTCGGTTGGTGTATTCTTTGCCGGCATCCTTCAGGCATTTTCTCTGCACATGACCCCACTCATACACATTGACCTTGCGTTTTTTTGCCTTCGTTAATGTTTTTAAGTGCCTCGGGGGTGAGTCTCAATGGAAAAACGGACGCCATTTTGAAACACTTACAACATTCATCCACGGAATAATAAACACAATACGGGAATAAACACTGATGCAGTTGACATTTTCACCGTCCGATGCCACTACTTGCCACGGTATTCAACTTCAAACTCAAAAGCGCCAAATTTGGAGTTACAACGTTCTTCCGTCCTGTGCTTCGATTAGATCTCGTAATACATAGTAATACGGCAATGCTAATATTTTTTCTCGCGCCGTCTCAATTTTGCATCCCTGTTTTCACCCCAAATTATAACTTATGTCGCATATTTGAATAATTAGTTACACTTATTAGTCTTTTCTGAATACTTCTACT
Source organism: Nemurella pictetii (assembly GCA_921293315.2). NCBI lineage: Eukaryota > Metazoa > Arthropoda > Insecta > Plecoptera > Nemouridae > Nemurella > Nemurella pictetii. Next base: position 4,122,028 of record OV121118.1, on the reverse strand, counting down.
TTTTTTTTTTCTAGTGTTCATAATGCAGGTTCTGTGAATTATTTTCTTTGTACCAGCTGCTTTCTACCCTTAATGGGTTTTAAGGGTAAAATAGTGGAAAAGGTGATTGCCAACAATGTTTTTCGGATTCAGCATTAAAAAATCTATTAGAATCACTTTGTTGGCAGCTTTTAACAGGCCGGGCCCCAAAGTTGAAAAATTTCAATTTCGGGCCTAGTCTAATAGGGATTTGCTCTTTCTTAAGATCCTTGTAGCTCCGTATTCCTTCGATCAACCCTAATTATTTTTTTCACTATTAGAAGCAGCGTTACTTTTACTACATTTAAGCAAGTTTTTGTGGATATCTGTGGCATAGTGAGAAACGCTAGAACTACTTTAACAAAGTTTATTTCTTCATCTATAATAACTCCCAAGTATCCGTTCTGTCCTCTCTGAGGACGGGGGTACTGGTTACAGAACTAATACAAGCTATTGCTGGAACAGACGTATAATTTATTGTTCTCGAGTCGACTCTCTAGCATACACTGCCTCACAATCCGAGCTACAGTCTCGACCGTCCATCTGCCCACTAGCGCTCTCTCTTAGCTAAACTCTAAGCATGTGAAATATTAATATACAGAACACTGGGCTTGGTTTAATTTTTAATTTTCCACTGTTACATCTTCTTGACTTTCCATTATCATCCTTCGGTTTCTATTTGTAGTTAGAATCATATACTTTGATTTATTTGTATTTACTTTAAGCTTATTTCTCGCCAACAATGTTTTAACGTCTTTTAGAATCGAGTTCATTTTCGTAGTAAGTTGCATGTGGTCATTCGCCGCCGTTGAAATTAATGTGTCCTCTGCAAATAATTTTATGAATGCTGTTTCTCTAATACTTTTTTGCATGTCATTTATATATAAAATGAATAAAAGCGGGCCTGTTCCTTGAGGGATTCCCTGTTCAATGTGTATTTCTTGTGATAAGTTTCTATTATAATTTACTTTTTGACGTATATCGCCGAGGTAGCTTACAAACCACTTTAATACCACACCGCCTAATCCATACAGTTTCAATTTCTCAATAAGTTTGGTTTGGTCGATCGTTTCAAATGCCCTTTTTAGGTCTAGGAACACTGTCTTTTTACTTTTCCTATTTTCCCTTTCGTTTTTTCATGTCTCAAATGTTTATTGAATTGAAGTTTCGCATGAATGTTGTTTTCTGAAGCCAAATTGGTTTGCAACTAGTATTGAGTTTTCCTCTAAATATTCATAAAGTGAGTATTTTACTATGGTTTCTAGAATTTTCTCGTACATAGGCAGTATGTTTTTGGGCTTGAATTCCGCGCTGTTCTTTGTGTTGGTAATTATTGGTATAGGGATAATTGTTGATGTTTTCCATTTCTCCGGAAATATTCCACTCTTTATTGAATCGTTTATTATTTCTAGCAGTTTCTGCTACTGATGGTTGTCCCACTTATGGTAGTCCCAAACTTGGCTCCTCCAACACGGCTTCCATGTCCAAGAATGACGCTGGGTTTCTCGGGAAGCCAGTCTGCCTGATGCGCTTCAACTGCGCTCTGACGGACTGAAATGTAACCAACTGGGCGGCTTCTGGATGACTGCAATTAAATCAATTCCAAAGAGTGTTATTTATTTAATTCAAAGATTACAATCTACAAAAGATCAGTTTCAGGAGTCAATTAATTATTTACATACTCCACAGAGAATCGGTTGAAAATGGTTTCAACCGAGTCGTTGGACACGTCCTCTCTCATTGCCGCGCGATATACAGGCCTTTGGTGAGGGTTTCGCTATTCGGCAGATGGTTATGATCTTTACTCATTTTAAAATCCTCGGCTCCTTCGAAAATGTGGCCACGACCTGGACCCAGTCGTTGCTTCAATGCTTGCACTAAAATACCTGAAAAATAAGTATCGAATGTAAACACTCGTTTACATCCAGTTTTAAAAATATCCAATCCATTTCATGACTTATCTTTACTTGATTCGTTTAATAGGTGCTTGATGAGACTTTATACGTGACTATACTGTATTTTTCGGGAGGGTTTCCGCGGAAACGGAAGCAGCCTGGGCTTGAGCAGTATTTAAGGTAATTAACCAATTGCTTCTAAAAATAATTTTGTTCTTTGTCAATATTCTAAAACGTCTGCCTCTGCCTCGGCAATAATGGCACAAGTCTTCCCCTTAGCCTCGATGCGACAACCGGGGACAAGCCATCTTACGACATCCTGATTGTCTTGGCAAATGACTCACTGAAAATCATTCTTGATTCCGGAGGAAGATCCCTAAACCAATGGAACCAACTGTAATAGTTATGGTTATTTCAAAATTTCAAATTTTTCTTTTGCATAGTATCTACTAGTTAATCACCTCTGGATGTCGACGGCGTATCTGTCTCCATCATGGAGTACGAAGCCTCCACCGACGACGACGTGGCCGAGCAGCATGATGGTGACCGTCAGTGAGTGTTGTCAGGGAGCACGGTCAACATCATTTCTGGAGGTGGTGTGAAGCTCGATGATGTCCTGTAATATATAGAAGGTCATCAGAACCTTTTTTACTGGAACTTTTGTCACGATATCTACTCGTTAGAGGAGGGCTGTTATGGATAAGTAATCGCATTCTGATAGGTTAGGCGCTGTGTTGGCTTTAAGGAAATTTGTAGGAATCAAAGGATGTTTAGGTATATTTGAAGGATAATTAGGGTTGGGAACAAAAGTCCCACGAAGGTGGAACACCCTTAGTGACAAAATCAATCCCTATCAACCTCTGCTAGGGTTGGTAACACTGACTTAACATATCGAACCCTATCACCCTCTGCTGGGGTAAGGAACTTACTTAACATGTCAAACCGTGACTCGTGACCCGTGACCTGCAGGCTCGAGGCTGGACTGCCTTGCCAGGCGGCGGGCAGGTCCGAGTTCCGGGACCTGTTGGTGCGCGGAACGGCCCTGGTGCACAACCGTGTCTTCAAGCCCTGGCTGCTGCTGCCCTGGCTCTATCCCTAGACGTCCGCAAAGCAGCGCCACCCGCACGCAAGGTGGGTCTCAAGCCTGACCGTCTTATTCTATGTCTCGACGTCGGCAGGGAAGTCGGCGGAGGTCGGTAAGGCAGGCAAGACTGAGGTCGGAAATGCAGTCAAGGCTGGGGTCGGTAATAGAATCAAATTAATGGCTGACGTGCGTAAGGCAGTTGGCCGCGGGCAATATGACAGGTTTCTCCTTTCCGGTCGCCATAGCGCATGATACATGCTAATTTACATCACCTTTACAAGGCCATGCGAACCTTTAAAGTAGCATTGACGCTCAGACAGTGAAGAAATTTTATTGTTTTATGATTTTAGTTTTTCTTAGAAACGGCACTTTACCAGCGAATTTTAAGCATTTTGCTGTTTTTTTCCTCATGACAATTTCGGCGAAATCGTTCTTAACGAAATTTTCAATGCACCTAAGAAATCGCAAATATAAGGATAAAACACGGTGGGATTTTCAAGTATATTGAGGATATAATTTTTATTTAAATCGATTTCAAATCGACTTAAATAATTTTCCAGGCAGCATCATTAAAAAAGGCCCGCATCTACAACGTGATTGAGAATTGGACCCGCGAAGCCCACGCTATTATTAACGCAATTAAACATTGAAACTTTGCCACAAGTGTGCAATGAGACCCCGTCCTTGCTGCGCAGATCGACGCGTTCGTCAGCGAGCTGATGCGCAGGCGCGCAGCCGAACGCTGCGCCCCTGCGCAGAGCAGACGACGGCGTCGTGGCGCCGGCTCGTCTCCATCCTCGACATGCTGGTCGACGCCGACGCCGACGCCGTCGAGGGGGGAGGGCGTTTAGCGAGCGCGAACTACGCGACGAGCTGACGACCCTGGCTGCGGCGGGGCTCGAGACGACGGCAACTGTCATGAGCTTCGCGCTGCTGTTTCTGGCGATGTACCCCGACGAGCAGGACCTGGTACCTACGTGCTGCTAGGTACCTACGTGCTACAACGTATCTACGTGATGCTAGGTACCTACGTGATGCTAGGACTAGGATGGACGTCCGAGGGCGTGATTTCCGCAGCTTTCCACCGGGATGTGACCGGGATTACAGAATGTCCTGTGGAGGCGATCATGCAATCTGCAACCCGATAACAGCTCGTTGTTAACGCCCCTCCCTGCACACAGGTGCAAGTAGAGCTCGACGCCGAGCTGTCGGATGACGCGCTGCGCCGACTGCCGCGGCTGCGCGAGAGGCTTATTCTTATAACACCTATTCTCATACTGCCTACGATACCTGCGACCCTTATTTTTCTTACAACGCCTACAGCCCCTCTCGCTGCTCCTCGCGGTCAGATTTTTTCTCATAACACCTATTCTTATAACGCCTACGAGGACCCGTGGTCACGTGGAGCCGAATATTTCCGAACTCGCAAGCGACCGACGGTGGAGGAGCCTTGCCGGTGTTGATTGAGACTTTTGATTGCAAACTTCAAGTGAACGCTTTTTTTAATATTTCAAGGATATCTTTTCGAGGCGCAAGGAAATTTTGATTATATTAGGGGTAAGTTTGCCTGCCCGGCGGTATATCAAGCTGAATTTTTTACCACGTGCTCAGAACACCCCAGGAATAAATACTGTGAAAAACCACCCGGAACCGCCCCCCGGAACACCCCTTAAAAAATTGACAAAGTCAAAATATGACAAAAATGTTGAAAAAATGTTTTGAATATTTTGAAATCTGAGATTTTCCTCAAATGATCGTTTTTAAATAAAACACTAGGGGCTCTGCCCCTGCGGCCTCCGGCCGCCAACCCCCCCGCCCCAAAGCACCATCTGCAGCCCCTTGCAGGGAGCTTCGCCCCCTGTTGGTTTTATTTGTTTCTTGTGTTGTTTTGTTTTTCGGTACTTGATATTTGACCCTTCTGCCACGCTTACATAACACTTCGTATTTATCTACATATTCATTGCTCAAATGCGAAGGGATTGTAGGGATTATGCAGCAGAGGCAGCGTTTGCAGCGAACCTTCCTTTCCCCCCCCCCCCCCCCCCCCCCCCACCACCACCTCCACTAATCCTACCTTTCCTGACCCACCCCAACTTCCCAACCTTCCTCTGCGTAGTACGACAGTGTTTATATGCACAATCGTACGATGGTTATCTACATATTCACTGCATAAAACCACTGTATTTCCCCCCCCCCCCCCACCACTAATCCTACCTTTCCTGACCCGACCCAACTTCCCAACCTTCCTCTGCGTAGTACAACAGTGTTGATATGCGCAATCGTACGATGGTCTGTACCTTGTGCACTTGTGCCTTGTGCCTGGAGCCCCTTCCCACCTCCTGGCTGCATGACAGACTTCCTATCCTTTCTCTGTCCCTGCTTGTGTTGTCCACCAATATCCGGATGTAAGGCCTGGTAAATCGACATGGTCTTCTCCACGGTCTTCCTTCAAGTGCAAACGCGACGGTGTTGACATGCACTATCGTACGATGGTCTGTACATTGTGCACTTTGCGCTTTGCCAGGAGCCCTTCCCCGCTCCCGGCTGCATGACATTACCAACACGGTCCTCCAATGCGCAACTCTTTGCAGAGAAGGCATGACCTGGTTGTTCTTCGTTTTGTCACTTTCGGTTTATTCGGTTTATTCCTGTGTGTAGTTCGGGCCAGGCGTTGTGGCGAACGATGTTTTGCGGTCAGATCAGACCGAACACAGCGTCAGCGTCGGCGTTCTCGGGTGTTAACATTTTAACATTTTTAATGTTTTAAACATTTTTGTCATTTTTTGACTCTGTCAATTTTGTAAGGGGTGTTCCGGGGGGCGGTTCCGGGTGGTATTTCACAGTAATTATGAGCACGTGGTAAAAAATTCAGCTTGATATACCGCCGTGCACACAAACTTTCTTACTGACGACTTTTGGCTCTGTTTATCCTCGCCTAAATGCCCACTAATTGGCGAAATCTCCGTCACCTTAAATGTTTGTTATGTGATGCAGCCATTTCAAAATTGTATTCCGAGTTATATCGATCTCATAACTTGCAATACTTGGTGTTTCCAGGCAAGGATTATAGCCTGGGTTACACGAAAGTAGGTATGTGCCTGTCATACCATGTGTAAGTATCATGTCATGTAATATACCTGTCATATTTGATCTGACCTTTAAAAACCCAGGTTTTCCCTTTTTTCGTAAAATTTTCGATGTGGGCTATCCAATAGGAATTGTTTTCAAAACGATATATAATTAGTGCCCACACAGTCAATACTTTAGCTGGACCCTGTGCTGAAGTGGTAATCGTCCGTGGTTTTCACCGCGCCATTGCCCCCTAAGCAACCGCCGCTCCCCGAGCAGCCCTACCGCGACCGTCGCTGACGGAAGCAACCCTTCGGCCCCCCGACTGCCCGTGGTTTTCACCGCGCTGTCTAAGGTCACACAGCCATCCTTGCGATCGGACTGAAAAAGAGCGTTGTCACGAGTTTCACCGAAGAACTGGCCGAGTCTCTACCGACTACACTGAGTAAGATTCAGCCAGGAGAAGCAAGAAGAGCCTAGCGGCGAAAAAGTCAGAGTGGGTTCGGTCTCTTCAAGACCCAGGCACAACGCAAGATTACTCTCTGACCGGCTTAGCCACAACCTAAAATCCCGCACTCGCAAGGGCATCAATTTCGATTGAACTGCACGTCCTTGCGTTTCGCCTCCTTTGCGTCCCTGACCTTGGTTTAATCAACCCTGATAGCAAGGCAGATCCCGACTCGTCAGAGAAAGTCAACCGACCCCGGGTCGGCGGTCAGCTCTGCACGAGGTCCCGAGCATTGTGCTCAACGTTAGGTAGGGTTAAACCGCCGAAAGGCCGTCCCTCCGCGTCAGACCCACGCCCTAGTGTACCGCAATAGCGAAGCTACGGAGTGACTGCACGCCCCCCGAAACTACGAGTTGCACTCAGAAGCACGGTGTACCACTCCCAGTGAAGCCGCTCGCTCTTGTGCACCCCACGAACCCAAGCTACGATTTGGTGACCGCAACAGCGAAGCCATCGAGTAGCCTTGCCGTTCCCCAACTAGTGCCTAAACGCTGTTCACCTTAGCTCATTGCCCGGAATCGGTGCGTGACTAACCTTCAGCAAACAAGCACTTGGCCCACTCAAAGACGCGCGGTGTACCACTTCCAGTGAAGCCGCACTCCCCTTGAATTTCGCCATGAACTCTCCAGTATCGTGGCGAAAATCCCCACCCACCAACGGGAACTTCCCACCACGCCGCAAGGTCACGGTAAACGGGATTAAGTACGTGTATGGAAAGAACCCGGTGGAGAACCCCCGACCCTCCCAAAAACCCCCCTCCCCGACCCCTTCCCAGAGTAAGGCTGCTACCGCCTTACAGCCCAAGTTCGCTGGCTTCCCCGAGCCAACGCCTGAACCCCCCGCTGTGTTCCCGTTCGTGGCTGCGTCCGGCGAACCCAGCACCCCGAAGGCCAAGCGTCCCGGTGACGGACCGGGCGCCAACCCCTTTACCGAGCCGAACAAGAAGAGGTCGCGGCAGCGTGCCTCTCCGGCGGCAGTCGCGTCGACTTCGGTCGACACGACAAACCGGTTCTCGGCCATCGCCGACTCAGCTGTCCATCCTATGGACACTGCTTCGGCTACCACCCAACCCCCGGCCAAGGCCTACAAGATCCCGGCGATCGTGGTCAAGACGGAGCTTGGCCACGATGCGCTCCTAAAACTCCTGGATGCCCACGTCACGGACAAGGGCTATTTCACGAAACCGACGGGAGGGCTCACGAAAGTGACCCTGAAAAACATCGATGATTACAGGGCCGTAACCACGATGCTAAAGGAGAAGAACGTGCTTTACCACACGTACGCGCTGACGAAGCAGCGTTCGCAACGCTTTGTCGTTCGCGGCCTGCCAGCCAGCGCCTCTGCGGTGGCGATCACTGACGAGATCACGGGTCTTGGCTTTAAAGTCAAGTCCGTGGTCCAGCTCATGTCGTCAGCTGACCCCGGCAACAACAACAGCCGCAAGCCGTTCCCCCTGTTCACCGTCACCCTTGAACCCAACCCCGGCCAGCCACCAGTGGACGTGTCGACTATCAGTCGACTCCAACGCTGCGTGGTGAGCACCGAGGCTGCGCGCACTCGCCGAGGCCCGGTGCAGTGTTACCGCTGCCAACGCGTCGGCCACACGTCGGCGTTCTGCCACCAGCAGGCCCGCTGCGTGCGCTGCGGAGGCGACCACCGCGCCTCCTCCTGTCCCCGCGACACTGCAACCAAGTGTTGCAACTGTCCGGACGGCAACCACCCGGCAAGTTATCGTGGCTGCGCTTACCTAAAGCGCGCCATGAAGAACGATACCGGCCCCTCCAGGCAGACCCAGCCAGCCCCGAGACCGACCATGCGTCCCCGTCTCGAAGTGCCACCCCCCGCCGCGAGTACGAGCAAGTCGGCTGACTGGCCTGCTCTTCGAGCAAAGCTGGCCGCCTCCACAGCACGACCCAAGACCACCCCGGTCCTGCCGGTGTCCTTCGCCACGGCGGCGAAATCACCAGCAGCAGCCCCTGCCGAGGAGGAGTCCTCGGCTACGGACCCCACGGCTGCCCTGCTGTCTCTCTTCGCTAAGTTGATGACTTCGATGTCAGAAACGATGGCCTCACTTAACCAAGTGATCCCGGCCCTTCTCCTCACCCTGACCAAAACCCAGAATGCCAGCAAGCCCTGAACAGCGCAGCACCAGAATCCTGAATTGGAACGCGAATGGCATTCGCGGCCGTACAGTCGAACTGCTCGCACTGCTCGAGGCAACCAAGTGTTCTGTGGCACTGGTCAATGAGACGCACCTGTTACCAGCACATCGGCTCCCCCTCGCAAACTTCACTGTTTACCGAACGGACCGGCCTGGTGGTAACGCCCACGGCGGCACGGCAGTGCTGGTGCGATCCACAATCCGCCACGAAGAGATCCCCCTTCCCCCCCTGCAGTTGCTTGAAACGACCGGCGTGCTCCTGCACACGGCGACAGGCCCCCTGCGAGTCTTTGCAGCATACTCAGCACCTAACACCCCTCTGCTGCCCGGCGATGTTGACGCTCTGTTCGACTCGACACAGGCCACTCTCATCGCCGGAGACCTGAACGCCAAGCACGCCGCTTGGAACAGCCCGACCGACAACAAGAAGGGCCGCTTGCTTCTCGCACACTCGATGCGCGCAGACTTCACCGTGTCCGGCCCCCTTGAGCCTACTCGTGTCCCCGCCAGCCACCGCCACCGGCCGGCCGTTCTAGACATTGCACTGTCAAAGAACATGACGCAGTCACTAGAGCTCGAGACGCTGACAGCCCTGTCTTCCGATCACAGCCCGGTGCTGCTGACGGTCGGCGACGAGCTAAACACGGTTCGCCCACCACCCCGAAGGAACTGGAAGCGCGCGGACTGGGAGCTTTTCCGCGAGGAAGTGGGTAGACGAGTGGCTTGCACGCCGCTCGACTCTACCGGAGCTCTAGACCGCGCAGTCGACGAGCTGACAGTTGCCATCCAACAAGCGATCGACATCAGCGTTCCCCTCGCAAAGCAGACTCGAAACTCCATCTTCGACTTGCCCCCGGGCATTCTGCTTGCGATCGCTGCCAAAAACAAGACACGCCAGGCTTGGAACCGACTCCGAACCGCTGACCTGAAGCTGGCCTGGAAAGCGCAGCAGCGTGCAGTTGACGAGCTGATCAAACAGCACCGGCGAGACCTCTGGGACGAGGCAGTCGCCAAGCTGCAGTTTGCTGACAACTCGGTCTACCGCATGACACGCAGGCTTCTAAACAAAGCCACGCCAAGCCCGCCCATCCAGGGAAAGACTCATCTCGCCTGCAGCCAGAGAGACAAAGCAGAAGTTCTTGCCGAGTCACTCGAAGCGCAATTTGAGCCAAACCCCCCGAGTCGCATAACACCGGCAGTGGAGACGGAGGTCGCCGACCACCTGGCTGCACATCCCCCGGCCGAGCAAGCTTCTTTCGCGGTCCCGACCACGGCTTCTGAAGTGCTACACTACCTGCGCAACCTCCCCAACGGCAAGGCGCCCGGGGAGGACGGTATCACCAACCTTGTGCTGAAGGAACTGCCATCATCCGCAGGCACAAGGTTACTCGCTATCTTCAACGCTAGCTTGAGTTTACAGCACTTTCCACGGCCGTGGAAGGAAGCCAAGGTGATTGTGTTTCCAAAGCCAAACAAATCGCTTAGAGATCCAGCAAACTATCGTCCAATCAGTCTTCTGAGCGGACTTAGCAAACTGCTCGAAAAGGTCATGCTAACACGGCTCTCAGGCCATTGTCAGAACAGGGGGCTGCTAATCAACCAGCAGTTTGGATTCCGACCCGAGCACTCGACTAACCATCAGTTGCTGCGCGTGGTCAACCACATCTCACATGGTTTCAACTGGAAAAAACACACCGGCGTCGTCTTCCTGGACGTCGCCAAGGCGTTTGACCGGGTGTGGCATACAGGGCTACTGCGAAAGATGATCAAGATGGAGTTTCCGAACTACCTTGTGAATCTGGTGTCGAATTATCTCAGCGGGAGATCTTTTCATGTCACCATGGGAGGGGAGCGATCATCCACCCGACCCATCGCAGCCGGTGTGCCGCAGGGGAGCCTAGTGGGGCCCTTTCTCTTCAATGTGTTCACCAACGACATCCCGGTGGACCTGCCCAAGACCGAGCTAGCACTCTACGCAGACGACGCGGCCATCCTGGTCCAGTCTCGCAGCATGCGGCTGGTCGAGCAGAATCTCCAATCGTCACTCGACCGTCTGAGCACGTGGTACGAGGACTGGCGTATCGCACTCAACACCGCGAAAACCACCGCCACCCTGTTCACCAGGAAGCGAAGTGCCAAAGCCAACCCTCCGAGCATCACACTGCAAGGACAGCAAACCACCTGGTCAGACACCAGCAAGTATCTGGGAGTCATCCTGGATTCTAAGCTGAGCTGGAAGCCCCATGTCGAGACAGTCAGGAACCGTGCAATCGGCAAGATAGGATCACTGATGCCTTTGTTCAAATCGAAGACAATGTCCATCGATGCAAAACGAAGACTTTACGTGACCATCATCAGACCAACCATCAGCTACGCATCGCCAGTCTGGTGCATGTGCAAGCTAAGTCTCTTTGCCAAGATGCAGCGCGTGCAGAACAGGGCCCTTCGCGCAGTCGCCGGCCTGCCCCAGTTCACACGCACCGACGATATCCACCGAGAACTCGAAGTAGAAACTCTCGAAGAGTTCGTCAACAGGCTGAACGTGGACTTCTTTGCGGAGCTGCCCTCCAATAAGAACCCACTGATCTCAGGCCAAGCTGCCTACGTCACAATGCCTCATGACAAGTACCCGAGGCCACACGCAGCCCTGCCCCTCTAGCGTGTCCGGCTTGCCGGTTTCAAGATATAACAACCCCGACATGAATTTTCCAAACCACCACTTAGGGAATCACGCGTAATGCGGATAATCCCTCCCATCCTCGGCTAGGTGTGCGAGTTCCTCGCACACCAACACCGACAACAAGTACGGACGGAGCGTCAATACTTTAGTATTATCGACATGAATCATGAGGTGGTATATGTTGAAGTTTCGCGCGGCGGAAAGAAATTAGTGTTAAAAAACTTTTTGTATAAACTTAATAGAAGTGAAAATTATGGAAAAAAATATTTCAAGTGCAATCGGAACTGCAGAGGTGTAAACGTAATTGTACATACTAATCAAATCACTTCCGCGCCCAACATTGACAATCATAATCATCCGAACGAAGAAAGTTTAATCGCCAAGTTAGGGGCGATCAGTGTTATGAAGAATCGAGCGGCGGCGGAACAGCGATCACGGCCAGCGTCCGTCCATCTACAGGTACGTCAAGTAATTAAATTGATTAGCGAAGAGATATCTTAAATTTCATCAGCCCCAAATAAGTGACTTCATGTGTTCGTTTATGTTTCGCGGGCGCTCTTCATGCCAAACGGCTGTCTGATTTTGATGGATTGTAACAGGACCCACCTTCTTTCCACTTATACGTATACATAGGCTTTAAAAAACCGTCTAGAAACAGCTTTGTAACCAATCAATATTTACGGACATTTCCAGAATTTAAAAATTGAAACAATTCCCCACGCTGTGCTGAACGCTCACGCACCAGCACGCTCGTCACCATTGGCCGATAATATTTTGCCACAGAACCATGCATGGCCGATTAATTTGGGCACGTACATACGTTATAGTTCCTCGTTGTGTATTTCTTTTTAGAGAGGAATCTGCTAGATTACGGGAATCTACGCAGATCTACACAGCGCGCCATTCCCATCTTCCTCCAATTCCTACCAGAGTTGAAGACGTCGTTATTGAAGGGGAATGGGCAGAGACTGTCGATCATCAGCCTTTTTTATTGCGTAATGTCGGCGAAGCGGATAAGATGCTGGTGAGTTAAGTCAGCATGAGATTATAATTTGATTCTAAAACTTTATTTAAAACTGTGCTTATTTTGGTTTACTTACAGTCATAATTTAAAATTCACAGATTTTCTCTACTCCCGGAAGCCTGGAGAAGTTGTGTGCTTGTGACATACATGGATGGCACTTTTTCGGGCCTCCCAAGATTTTTTACACAAATGTACAGCATTCACGGAAGCTACATAGGTCAGGTAATGATTGTTAAATTCTTTGCCTGTGGCATAATAATCTACGTATAGTTACTTAAACAGTATGAAATTATGTGAGATCCCCCTCTATTAAAGGTTACATAATCATCAAATAAATATTAGTAACTAGCAGCGCCATATTCCTGGGCGGTTGTCATACGCGCCTTTGCTTGTGTTCTGCATTGTTAACTTAGGCATTCGTTTTCAGATAATACCACTAGTTTTCTGTCTACTAGTGGACAAAAGCAGGGCCACCAACATACGAATGTTCGAAGAGATTCGCTTAGCCGCAAACGAAGCTGGCCTGGACTTTTCACCAACGGAAATTTTTTCTGACTTCGAGAGCTCGCTATTGTCAGCGGTTCGCGAAATTTTTCCAATGTCGGGCCACAAGGCCTGCCTATTTCATTTTTCGCAGTCTCTATGGAGGAAAGTATGTGCATAGTACTGTATTATATTTGTATTTAAGAGAATTAAGACACAAATTTTAGTTTACAGAAAAAAATTCAACTGTAATTATTGTCTTCTTGCTTTTAAGTTTCAACGCATATTAAGAATCTCATTTAACGATTAATTTACTTCCAATAGTGATTAGTGCCGTGCCTCGCAAAACATTTCAAATTTACATGTAGGTAAGTTATTCTTTACAGGTACAGGCCCTTGGACTAGCTGCAGCCTACAGGGAGGACCAAGCCACGAAACGGTGGGTGCAACGTGCCATGGCGCTCGCCCTGGTGCCTCCTGACGTGGTCGATGACGCTCAAGTCATAATGGAGCAAGATGCTCCGCCGAACGCCAATGTGGGATAGTTCCACGATTATTTGGTAGATACCTATCTAGCCCAACATGCGATCTTTGATAGGTAAACCACGTGTTAATTTCTTATATTCACTGCTTTGATCATTTCGCATTTTTATATTTCAATTATTAGTCGTATTTATCCACGTCACTGATTAAAGAAGCGTGCTATTCTTTTTGTCATCGTTTTTCCTAGGGGTATTTGGAACCACTGGACCAACGATCGCCCTCGCACTAACAACCATCTAGAAGGGTGGCACAGGAAAGTTGGGGACATCCTGGACGCCCGCAACCAGAAAAATATTTTCCATTACATAACTGTTCTGGGCCCAGATTCACAAAGGGGGGTTAAAATATATGGGGTTAAGAAGAAAAGGGGTTAAGTTAGCCCCAACTTTACCCCTGAAAGTTTAGCCCCGAATTTTCGTATTCACAAAAGGAAATTTCACTTGGGGTAATTGGAGGGGAGGTAAATAGGTACGTCATCGATGACGTCATGAATGAGTAGTAATTTCAACCAATGAGAATTCAGATACAAATATTCCCTATTTTTTAAACATGTTTTGGCAACTGTTTGTCATAAATTGTGATTTGTGACTTCATTGCTGTCAATTTGACATTTGAAATTCCTTCGACATTTGAAAGAAAGAAAAACTTTTAGAGAACAAACTTAATTCTCCACTACATCATGAATAACCAAAAACACTTTAAAGAGCATACATACTGTGTCAGGCATGAGGCAACTGAGCAAAATGACAGAGAGTACCAACAATTTGCATTTTCATTAGCTATACATACGTTTCTAGGAAGATACCTAGGTAGATGTGTACATAAAGTTGAGGGTAGAATATGCAAATTATAATAATGTTACCTCTGTATCAGCATCTTTCCAGCCTTTATCTCAGCCATAGCCGCAGCATTATCCAAAGGATACGTCATGTACTGTGGGGTGTGTGGTTCACAAAAAGTTTTAAAAATCCGACTGAAACTTGACTAGCTCATGCCACCAATGTCGCCTAGCACATTTTTGAAAGCTTTAGATGCAAGATATCTTAAGGAAACAAGAACTTGAGTGATGACAGGATTGGCGTGTGATCTTGCCTTTCGGACTGGAAAACGGCACAAAGTTCTAGGATAGTTTCCCGTGGAAAGCGATGATACTTCTTGAGATAATTATCAGATATTGCCAGGACTTGTAATCTATCTCTGAAAACTCTTTCGGGGTGAACTACGACGTTGTTATTATTTATATTGTTAATGTGAATGTATGCGGCACCAGCTCCAAACATTTTGACAATTTATAACCTTATCTAGCCAAGTTGAAGTTCGAACTGACATGTGCTTACAACAGCTGCAGCCGGACTCGCCCACTTCGCAATGGCCGCTCAATTCAAAAGTCTCCGACTGTCAAACTATTTGTCATTTTATATCTAGCCTCACATAACACCCACTTTATTTATGATTCTAATAGGAACTAAGCAAAGAAACAGTTAAAAATAATTCACAAACATTTGATATGGTGAGCCAGAATTCGCCATCTTGTTTAAAAAATCGGGGTTATTGAATAACCCCTGCTCCGGAGCAGGTGTTAAATTTTGGGGCTAATTTAACTCCCAAAATGAATAACCCCTTTTAGTGAATCCGGATTGGGGCTAAATTCAAGGGGTTATCACTTTACCCCAGGGGTTAAGTGATAACCCCGCTTCGTGAATCCGGGCCCTGAAGGTAACGTTAGGAAATTTTTGGTCTTTAACAAGTAAACAATCAATTGCCATTAATGATATCAAATTAAAATGTAATGTTTTTCCTTTCTAGCGGCTCCAGCAAGACGCAGACGGCGATGTCCGAGACTGCCACTGCCAGCCCCATCCCGCCTGTACGCTACAATGAATGCAAATCTTTTCAATTTAAAAGATCGCTACCGGGACGGCATCGTAACTTTACAACAGTATTTTTATGCAGCCAAGCATATTCTCAAATCGCCCATTCACAGCTTCAAAAAAACTTAATTTCATACTGTAAATAAAATAAAACAATTATAGGCATACCTATTTGATTTGTTACATTAACGGATTTCCTTTATACCATGTTATTAATTCCTTTTAGTCCAACAAACACATTGTCTCAATCAACACCGGCATGGCTACTGTACCGGCACTATAACCTATCACGAATTCGAAACGATTGGCTTCGAGTGCACTATATTTTAGAACAAACCGCTCAAATCGCCCCGTCGATCCCCAACGCCTCCTAGTCGCTCCGTTCACTCCGACGTCACCCTTCGCTATGTCACCTCGTCGATCCCCAATTCGTCTCGGCTCTCATCCGGTTGTTCAAAAACACGTTGATTTCATCCGTAGACGGTTTTGACGTCATTGATTGTTCCGATAGGCTGTTGCCATCATTGCATTATAAATCGTAAAAAGACGATACTTGGTTAATTTGAAGCAAATAAATGGAAAAGCTTTTCTTTAAATCTATTTTTACGTTTTGAAATATTCAAATAATTTAACGACGACTACATCATGATATTTCCAGGTAACGAATGTCATTGAGAAAGCTGCTAAATTAACGCCGTTGTGGGTGAGCTTAAGTATAAAGCTCACCCACAGCACGATTATATGAGTGTTATGACTTATGAGTGCATATGAGTGCAAGGCTCCTCCACAGTCGGTCGCTTGCGAGTTCGGAAATGTCCGGCTCCACGTGACCACGGGCCCATCGTAGGCGTTATAAGAATAGGTGTTATGAGAAAAAATCTGACCGCGAGGAGCAGCGAGAGGGGCTGTAGGCGTTGTAAGAAAAATAAGGGTCGCAGGTATCGTAGGCAGTATGACAATAGGTGTTATAAGAATAAGCCGCGCGAGACGCTGCGCCTGTCCCCCGTCGAGCTGCCCTCGGGGGCGGTGCTGCCCCACGGCGCCACGGCCGTCGTGATGGCCTACGAGCTTCACCGCGACCCCGACACCTTCTCCGAGCCCGACAGCTTCCTGCCCGGCCGCTGGGAGCGACGTGACGCAGACGCCCCTCCCTGTCTAAAATATGTTTCAATGACCAATATCTGTAACTCGCCATGGCGACGTTCCTTGCGCTAAAATATCCAAAATCCCCACAATCAACCCTAAGCACAGCTTAGTGCCCAAGCATAACACAGAAGCACAATGCAGAAACGAGACTCACTGCCTACAAAGATGTGTAAATCTCGCCGCCTGGCGTTCATCTCCTCGCCGCTAGTAATCTAAGGAGCTGGTTCTAAGGAGAAAGTCAGAGGTTGAGCAGCGGCGTCTGATCTGCTGCAGCTACCTGCCGTTCAGCGCCGGGCCACGCAACTGCATCGGCCAGAAGTAAGCGCAGCTGCAGATGCTGGCCGTGCTGAGCGCCGTGCTGCACCGCGCGTGTCCACCTCGCTGCGCGGCGAGCAGCTGTCGCAGCTGGAGATCTCGATCACCATCTCGCTGCTGCAGGGCTACCCGCTGCGCTTCGTGCGCCGCTGACTGCGCTGACTTTTTAGCAGTAAAATGTAATTGAAGATTTCGCTTCACTCGCTACGCTCGTTACGCTCATCAACTATCTCACACTCAACAATTATAGCCGTCTGGACCAAATTGAAATATGCCTGTAATCAGATGCAATTTTCATTTTATTTTTTCATATACCTTGATATTTTCACAAGTGAACAACACATATTACTTATGACACTGTGTCTGTTCTTATAATCACAATTTGGCCATGTAAATTAGATAATGATTATCATTGACGTGAGCCTTCAATGCCAGCGATATGATGTCTGAGTGTCACTAAAATAAGGTAGTATTAATCAAGTAAGCACTATGCTAGTGGAGTGTTCGCTGAAATTTCAGTCACGAGCTAGTCGCTCATCACATTGCACCTAACGAACTCAGTGCTTTCTTTTTGCAGGGTTAACATGAAATTAACTATGTACAACAGCGCGATGGGTAATTAGCTTGAACATTTCTAATGGATAAGCATTTCAAAACTTGATCAATTCACAACTAAATTTAATACGTTCACAATTTTGACACAGTCCTGCATCACTGATTTTTGCGCACGCAGTACAAAGTAGAAATTTTCGACAAAGTCAAATATAATATCTGAATATTGGTATTCTTAAGTACTCATTAAAACCAAGATACATTTTTGATACTTATACCTAATGTAAGTCTATCTTAATTACACATTACCACCGAAATAATTAGATCTTGCATGAGAATGTATAGTTTCTAAATACACCTTCGACTCTCTGCACCCAGGGCTGTCCATCGCCCTGTTGCTTCTGGCTGCGCACGCTGATGCGCAGATCCGGAGCGCAGTTAGGGGCGCAGCACCGCCCCAAATGATGGTATCATCCTCGCAAAGAACCGGCTACATTCAACCCTATAAAGCTAATACCGGACAGACTAATGTGTTTAACTACCAAGGACAGGGCTATGCAAGCCAGAGAGCACTGTACCCGGTACAAACCAGCCAGTACAAAGCTCCAATAAAGGCAGCTCAACCAAATGGCTATGCATCCCAGTCCAACGCTCCAATTCAAGCACAGCTTCCCAATGGTTACGCTGCTGCCATGGCTGTGGTACCACTAACTTTGGACCCCACCGCTGTTTGCGATGCAAAATGGAGTGCAGGTGAGCTTTCAGCACCACATTGCCACCCTGGTGACCATTTTTAATTGGTATAATAAGTGCAATACTGCAAAGGTGGTTTTTCAATGAAATTAATTTTTTTAATGGAAATAATTGTGGCATGCATCTTGATTTTGACACTTACTACCACTTCGTTGCAGCTTTGAAGCGGGAGTTCATGAATCCTGATGACTGGATTTGCTCTACGAAGCTCGCTGCTGATGGCACAACGCAGGCATGCATCCTCAGCGGTCCAACAGCCACCAGCTCGGCAAAGAACATCTCAGCTTGTGGATGGAAGATGCCTACTTTTTGTGACAACACAATCACAGATCTGATGAAAACGCTTGTGAAATCCACTCCCTCAAGTGAGTGTTTTGGGATCATACTGTTTTTAAAGAATTTTACGATTTCTCTGTTATAGTACAACAATTTGTGCGAACCAAGTTATTATAAGTTATATAAGTTACAAGTTATATAATTTTATATGAATTGGTTCAATTATTTCATAAGCTGCTCCTCCACCTGTTGGTTACACCCTCATCCCGGGGGTTGGTTACTACAAGGTCCACACGGAAACCGTGGACTGGGATACAGCTAAGCTTGCGTGCAAGGCTGAAGGCACTCATCTCGCGATACCCAGCATCCCTTCAGACTACCAAGCCATTCTCGACATGATCAACCAGATAATGCCCTCTCAAACCATAGGGCTGTGGGTCGGGCTGACGGATGCTGCAGTCGAGGGTGTTTTCTTGACGGTTACAGGCTAGTAGAAACTCGAAGCATTATTTTGTGTACAGTAAAAATTTCTCCTTGTTTTTGTAAAGGTTAACATGTGTAAAACGTAATAAATAAATAGCAGTGCCAACTGAACCGCTGCGTTTGGCTATTTGCCTATGTGCTCATAGATAAGATTGTGCTAAAATCTTGCTTTTGCATCGCAGGCCAGCCGAGTTGCACTCTGGGTCAAGTGCTTTTTGGCCCCGGGGAGCCCAACAACGTCGGGGGCAACGAGAATTGTCTGACAATCGGCTACAACAAAGGGCCGTTGTTGAACGACTACCCCTGTACAGTCTCACTGCCTTTTGTCTGCGAGTGGGAACTACCCTCGACGGTTGTCCCCTGCTAGAAGCCTGGACACATGGATATTTAAAAAAATGAGTTTCTTGGGTTTTTTTTAGTTTTTAGAACTGTGGGTGGATGTTGAGAAGTGTTTTACGATTTTTCTATGAAGGGATGAGATTTTTTCGGTGAAACTTCAGGACCCCCCTGAATCCTCCTGTTTCGTATGTCACCCACTCGTGGAGGAAAATAGTGAAGAAATCTTTCCACATTTTTATTTATTTCCTTCAACTTTCAAAAACTAATTATGCCCCGAAAATCGTAAGTAGCATTGATTTTGGTGATATTGATATGATAGGTGAAGGGCCCATATATCTGAATTTTGATTTGAGCTTTAAATTTCAATCTGTTGTGTGTTCGATGCGATGCTATTAAAATTGAAACAAATTTCACTTTCTCAGTCATTGAATTAACCGATATAATCTTTCCTAAATTCTTCCAAATCCCAGCTTGCGACACCGCTCTTCTAACTGGCGATTAAAGTTTGACTAAGCGTAAATCATTGATGAGCATCATTGATGAGCATCATTGATGAGACTATATCATGATGAGAATCATTGATTGATGATTTTTGAAGCAATTCGCAAAGCAAGAAGCAAATTTTATGTTATTAAGTTTTTACGAAATTTTTCAGTTCTTCCAAAATACGTTTTGCACTCTAGAGGCCAAGCATCTGAATATAATTTGACTAAACTTTCAGGATATGTTAACCCTCACGATTCAATGTTTGTGTACAAATTTAATTGTTGTATGTAAAGCAATTTTCTTGAAATGTCGCTTTTATGACATTTTTTTGCGATTTTTGTAGCGTTTTTTTCAGTTTTTTTTGCAACTAAAGCAACTTTATCTTCCACTGATGTTCACAAAATTTACTGTTTGCATTACAAATCGTAAAAAGAAGATACTGTGTTAATTTCAAGCAAATCAGTTTAATAGTTTGTCTTTAAATCGATTTTTACGTTTTGAAATATTCAAATAATTTTACGAGACTACATCATAATATATTCAGGTGACCAATGTCCTTGAGAAAGCTGCTAAATTATCACTGAAAATTTTTAATTGATCATGGCCAAGTTTTACTATTTTATTAACTCTGAGTTCAAGTGTTGGTATGAGCCAAACGGCATGGCAACAGCCAAGCCAACCACGTGCAGTGAAATTCAACTGTTTCTGTTCTTTATACTTCCACTGAGAGTTGAAAAAATGGTAAAACCGGCCCTAAGCCTTTAGGCTATGCGCACACGCAATATAATCGCGTTGAGGGTGAGCCGTGGTTTGTGACAGTCCTGAAGATGTCCTTCACGCCATCGTGGACGAAACGTAGACACTCGACAAGGTCCCTTTTAGGACCGCCAAAACATTATAACAGAGCAAAACCGAACACTCGCATTTCTAATTAATGGATTGTTAATGGATTGGATTGTAATACATTGTAATTCTCCTAAGTTGTAAATAAAACCAATAATAATATAAAAATAATGCCTTCACAGAAATGAAGAGCATGTACGCCAAATAAATAAAGAATGCCATCAGTAAATATAATATGAATCTCATATATATAGGGCAGAAAATAAAATAAGGCGTCATGGACTGTAATTGAGAACAACAAAAACAGTGAGAAGAGAGGTGCAAATGTACCACCAAATGCAATAAGATTCAAACATCAAGGAGCTGATGTGACAGCTTCTAATGAAGTGCCAAATTTATTTAACAAGCATTTCATTGAGTGTGTAGCAGACCTGCTTTCAAACGATAAGACTAATGACCAATAATGATGGGAAAATGGAAATCCTCCTCAAAGTTGCAGGCAAAACTTAGTCTTGTATCCCTTGAAAGGAATTTTTATGAAAACATGGAAAAGATATAATAACGAAATATACGGCAGGGCGAACGATGAAGATCCTCCATATATTCTTAAATAAAATGCTGCAATTTATTTGTCAGGACTTCTAAATTGGACCTGTGAAACAGGTGTACTTACAGACGTACCTACTAAAATGGCAGTGATTTGTCCGATACATAAAACAGGCTATAAATCGCTTATAACCAACTATCGATCACTAGCTATTCAGTCTTTGTTTTCAAAGGAAATTGAAAATGCATACAGCTTAAGACAAGTTGCATATTTCGAGAAAAATTTATTGCTCGCCCTGTCAACATGGATTCAGAAAGTAGAGGTCCGGGTTTGATCTACGTAGGAGACGAAGCTTTTTGGCCTTGTCTGGCACTGTCAAAATACTGAATATGCACACATCTTATCTTGGCTGGAGTCGATGAGCGTTGAGTTGAAAAAAAATAGCATCATCATCGTTTGCTGTGTGGTCGAGTGCGTAACATCACTGTATCCCACTAGAAACGCCGGGGTGCGCTATTCCTTCTCCAGGTTCAGTACAACAGATCTCGCTCTACAAGGCATGTGATTGGCTCACGTGATGACGTCACATTCTCTCACTCGCCGTGGCGCCCATGCCTTGAAAATCTTGGTGGGCAAACAGGGGCCGCGCTTACGCCGAATATCGGTATTGCCCAACTTCTTCGCTCTACTGTCACATTATGTTTCCGCATCGCAATACGCAATAAAGTACTCCTTTGTCATTGTCTTATTCGCAAAGCTTCGTCTTCGCCGACAAGTGCACCGAATTGGAATATGATAACCTCAGAATTATCAACATAACGTCGAGCAGACTCCGAAGATTTGCAAGACATCGCTGACCTAACCTATCTTTGTTGTTACGATATGAAATGAGATTCGCTATTCTTGTGGCAGATAATTTAGTTGAAGAATTGCTGTCATTCTCACGATTTTATTATTCGCTATCAGACCCAAACGTTCGCCTAAATTAAATGCAAAAAAGCATTCGCGTCCCTATATTGGACGGGATTCGAACCCGGTACCTCTCGGATTTCAGTCTCATACATAAAACAGTCGGCGGCCGAGTCACGATGAAGTGATGGAGATTTTTAAGGCACTAGCTTTTGTACTTATTAAAATTTACGGGGTGTGGACGTACCCCCCCCACCCGAATTCATGAGCAAAGCTCAAAGTCCGCTCGGATTTGAACGCAGTATCTTTGAGTTTTGAACGAAGCGACTTAAACACTCAGCCATTCGAGTGATGTGAATGTGGCTGATATTTTTAATTATATATATTTTTTGAAAGATCTTTACAATGGTTAAAAAAGTCGGATTCGAAGGGGTTCGAACCAGGCTCATACACATTTCAGTTTAAGAATCCTGCAATCCAACAAGCCATATTACACCTGATAAATTTTGAATGTAATAAAGCCCCTTATCTACAATAAAGCTAACATTTATAAGAACTTAATTCTTTCACCTGACTCTTTACTTCCATCCGAAGCTTAAATTTTCAGCATGTATATCCAAAATCGCACGTGACTGAGATAAGATTCCGAATGTATCGCTGCCCCTACCTGAAGGGGTAGTTGTAAACGAGACTTCTGTCTTATAAGTGCACCGCTCGGCAAACGAAGCGACCAGTGAGTCTGGAGACATTGTCCACAGCGCACTCAGCATTCTGAGCTTTAGACATTTGACGAGCGTAAGGCTCATCTAAACGCAAATGCAAATACAAAACGCAAATGCTGAGGGGGTATTAGTGGATTTTTTGTCGGAACGCAAGTTAGTGATCTGATAAGGATGTTTGGTCGATTAATTAAAAATCAGCATACTCTGTTGACCAATTGGTTATACCTGGTTGTTGGTTGTATAATTTCGGTGTACGTAAATAAATAAATAAATAATTTATTGGTCCAGAAAAACAATCATACATGTATGGTATTGGATAAGTCAATAAGATGATAATACAAGTACAAGATAATAAAAAAAATTATTAAAATTATACATTATTAAAGACCAGTGTTTAGAACCGGAAAAAATCACTCACTTTATAATAACATTTGTCAATTAGGTATTTTTTCAGTGTCAATTTGAACCTTAAATCACTTACTTTTTAAATGTGGTGAGGTAAATTATTATAAAAAATTGAGCCTGCATAGTCAGGGCATTTGTCTGTCATCTTAAGATTATGTTTTTTAATATGGATGTTTTCTTTCCCTCTAGTAGAATAGTCATGAATATCCTTATTCGCTATTATAATATTTTTGTTTTCATAAACATATATTATAGCCATAAAGATGTAAAGAGAGGGTAATGTAAGGATATTAAATTTCTTAAGCAGGTCAGAGCAAGAGTCCTTAACATAAACATCACTACATGGATTAGTACTGTCTCTGGCTAAATAGCGTACTGCTTTCTTCTGTAAAATAAATAATCTAGTAGCATGTTGAGAATTTCCCCATAACATGATTACATATGCCAATCTAGATTGTATGTAGGCAAAGTACACAATTTTAGCCGTTTCGAAATTACATAGATCCATTATTCGTTTTACTAAGAAACACCCTGTTGCAACTTTTTGGCAGGCATTACTAATATGTTCTTCCCAATCTAATTTATTGTCTAATATTACTCCAAGGAATTTAGTAACTTGTTTCTCCTGTATGCTTGATCCTTCAACAATAATTTGTGGACTCGTCTCAATAACCTTTCTTTTAGTGGTGAATTGCAAAATTTAAGGTTTTTTTGTAAGTCGGTAACAAGACGTGATTGCTTTATCATCTCATCATTGATGAGCGAAACGAGCGTAGCGAGTGAAGCGAAGTCTTCAATTACACTTACTGCAGAAAAAAGTCTCCGGTGTTTTTTATTTTTGTGTTTGTTTTTTTTGTGTTTGTTCGCGCTCTACAGGCCAAACGCCAAAACCGATTTTGATGAAAATTTATATGGACCTTCGCTTACTCTGAACTTAGATCTGCCACGTTTTTGAAGCAAATCGGATGAGTAAATTTTATGTTATTAAGTTTTAACGAAATTTATCAGTTTTACCAAAATGCATTTTGCACTCTGGAGGCCAAGAATCTGAATATAATTTGACGAAACTATTAGCCATTTTTCAATATTGGATAATTCCCCTGGATTACCACCAAACCTGCAGATGGCTTTTTCCGGTGTATATATGGACACATGAAAAAACAGTAATAAGACCATGGCATGTGGCTTTTTTCCGGTGGGACAGAAAATGGCCGATATGGTCTTATTCCAGATGGTGCAATTCCGGCAACTCTAAGCATTGATGCCTAAAGTGAGCCCGCTTGACATGCCTGCTGTTTGGGTTGCCTACGATGACAGGCGGTTGTTTCAGTGACGTCACTAGGCTCCTCCCATACGTTCACCTGCATTTCCGTTCACTTTAGTCGGGAGGCTCAGGCTGCAATAAACTGCAGAAATCCTTAAAAGGTGTCATACAAGCGCCATTTTCAAGAAAAGGACAAACAACAGTAAAATTTGTGTACAAACACTCAATCGTGAGGGTCAACATATCTAGAAAGTTTCGTCAAATTATATTCAGATTCTTGGCCGTTAGTTTTTTAACATAAAATTTACAGGTACAAATTTCTTCAAAAACGTGGCAGATCTAAGTTTAGAGAAAACGAAGGATCACAGAAATTTTCATCTAGATCCGTTTTGGTGTTTTGCTGGTAGCGTTAAAACACACACACAAAGAAAACAAACAAACAAACAAACAAGAAACGAAAAAACGGTGAGCCTTGAATAAGAAGCAAGTGGGTCTGCATAACCCTCCGATGTGTGGTCGCCGGTGCCTCCCGCCAGGGACACCCGGTTCGATAACCACGGACTGCAACGCTTTTTGTCCAATAATCTGAAGCTGGATCTTACTCGTAAGTCGTAACAGGCCGTTATATTTTAGAGCCATCGTTATCAAAAAGTATGAAAAATACACACGGCTCCACCATCGACAGCGTGGTCCAGTTGGCTGCACGCTGGCTTTCGGATGGTAGGCTGTTCGGCATGAGTTCAAACCCCAAATCTTGAGAATCTTTTTGGCACTGGCAAAAATCAGAATACAAACTGAACAAAACTGAAAGGTGATAGGACTTGGTAGTCTGCGATGTCAGACACAAGTCAATCGCATAAAAGAAGCATATCAGCCATCATGTGCAATGAGTATGTAGAATTCAAAAGGTACAAGCGTCGAGAGTGTGCCTAGTGATCTAGCGGCGCGGGTTCAAACTCCAAAGCAGACAGCTTTTTGCAACTTAAATTAAAATTGAAACTGTTCACGTCTATCGTGAAAAGCTGCGATGTCGTGGTAAGGTGGCGTAGAAATTGAAAAAATATATACTCAAGACACAGATTTGTTCAAATTTATCTACCAGGTGGCGCTGTTCCCCCAAAACGTGTGCGCATAGCCTAGAGGCTTATGATCAATTTAAAATGTTGGACGTTAATTTAGCAGCTTAGCATCATGATGAAGTCGTCGTGAAATTATGTGATTCTTTCCTAACGTAAAAATCGTCTTGGGAAAAAACTATTCAATTGATTTGCTTGAAAATACAAAATTCCTTCTTTTTACGATTTCTAATGCACCCAGTAAATTTTGCTCTAATCGGTCGAAGATAAAATTGCTTTCATTAAAACTTCATGAATTAGTCGTCGTGAAATTATTCGATTATATTTAAGCGAAGACATCGATTGGAATGAAAACTACTGATGTTAAACGCACACAGTTCTAGTTGTCAACATCAGTTGAAGATAAAATTGATTGAGTTGAAAAAAACAGCAAAAACTCTAAAAAGCTCAAGAAATACGTCATAAAAGCGCCATTTTCAAGAAAAGTGCTGCACATAAAACAGTGAAATTCTAACACAAACATTAAATCGTGAGGGTCAACATAATATCTAGAAAGTTTTGTCAAATTTTATTGAGATGCTTGGCATTTATAGAACAAAACGTGTTAAAGAAAAACTGAAAAATTTCGTAGAACCTAATTAGATACTTAAAATTTACTCGCTGAATTTGCTTTAAAAATATGGCAGATCCAAATTCAGAGAAAGCAAAGTTTCTCAGCAATTTTCATCAACATCGTTTGGCCAGTAGAGTGCAAGCAAACACACAAAAAAATTGGAGACCTTTTTTTTTGCAGTCAGTTATACTGAAGATTTCGATTCTCTCGTACGCTCGTAACGCTCCATTAAAATGGCAACCATGTTAAAAGAGAGGGATTGCTGTTTCTTTAATAAATTGAAGCTCTATATTCGTTCGGTACCTTAATTTTTATTGTACTGCTAGAAGCTGGGTAACTTCACTGATTTTCTTTCTCAGCAAGTTTAAGTAGATTTCTAGTAAGTTCTAGAAGATTTCTACATTTCTAGGGTATAGTGAGTTTCACTTGAACTATTAATTTAACCTTGGATCTCTATAATGGAAAAAAGGAAAAAAAACACCGACACCCTGATACGTACAAAAACGGAAAACCACTGAAAATATTATTATTTTTTATTATATTAAACATATTATTGTTATAGCTAAAAAGTAGAAATTGTATTTTGGACAAGTTGAATCCGTCGTTGTCAACAATGTATTTTCTGTTGCCCTCCACGGCTTTTCCGCCGTCGTGGCTCATCTTCCTGGTAGCTTCCGAAACTCTTGGTTTCTTGCGAGAAGCTGACCTCTCGAACCTTTGCTTCCTTGGCATCTTCCATGGAAGTTGACCAGCACCAGTTGACCGTGCTTTGGTCTTCAAGTCCTTCGCTTGCTAAATGAGAAAGACAGGTTTTGGTTACCATACCAAGACGGACTTCATGGAAAGAGTCGTTTCTTTTCTCAGCGCTGAAGGTGAACATAAACTTCCAGGCACAGGCAGTGTCAAGGAACTGCCAGAGGTTACCAGGCACTTCCAGAGATAATTAAGTGTATGGTTATTCTCATAGGGCGATATATCCCACGCAGCCTTTCCACGGTCCACGTCTTTCACTCTTAATAGAGGATTCAAATTTTTGCTATTAGTATTCATGCGTATTGATTAAATTTGGAAGCTTACATCACTGTGAATGAACAACTCTTTCTAAATTTGCAACATTGTTCTTAAAATATCTAGATGTTTATGACACACGCAGCTTTAAGATATTTAAATCTGCCTCTGGTGAACGTAAACTGCTTTACACTAGGCTCTGCGAACACTCATATAATCGTGTAAAATCATTAAATCGTGGGGGTCAACATATCTAGAAAGTTCGTCAAATTATATTCAGATCCTTGGCCTCTAGAGTGGAAAACGTGTTTTGGAAAAACTAAAAAATTTCGTAAGAACTTAATTACATAAAATTTCCTCGTCTGAATTGCTTTAAAAACGTAGCAGATGTAAGTTCAGAGAACGAAGGTTCGAAGGTTCAGAGGAAACGAAGGTCCATATAAATTTTCGTCAAACTCCGTTTTGGCGTTTGGCCTGTAGAGCGCGAACAAACACAAAAACAGAAAAAAAACATCCGGATTTTCTTAGCAATAAAGTGTATTTGAAGATTTCGCTTCACTCGCTACGCTCGCTACGCTTATCAAATATGCTGTACTCCCATTACTCCCATTGATTTCACTTAAACAGGTCATGGATGCGATATAAATCTAAACCTCGAGACCCAAATCATTCGATGACAAAGAAAGGGTAGTTAAACCCAGTCGCTACACCGAAATAATCGACCTTGTTTCAAATCTAGAAAACAGCTATAGGCTGTTGAGGCCTCGTAGGTGATAAGCCCACCGTGAAATTCCATATCTATCTCACCGGTTTGGGTCGGAGCGGGGTTTCATCCATGCACTGGTCACCTTCACGATGATGGTGCTATTGAGCTCCTTGGGGAAGACGGCCGGCGCGTCGCTTAGCAACACCTCGATGGTGAAGCTGGGCGGAACGACAGCGTAGGAATCCCAGCGCCGCAAGCTGCGCGGCTTCACACAGCGCAGCACGGCGCAGCCGCTCTGCGAACACCCAGGGACTGTGTCACGCTACTTTCAGGACAGGACGCCGCATGTCCCGTACCCCTGCAGTAACCAGAGCACTCCATGCCAGCGTTAATAGGACGTGATAGGACCGCTGCTTGTGTTACCTCTGCAGTAACCACAGAATATCATGGAGGGCTCTTAAACTTAAGAGGGAGAGTGGACTGTAAATGTTGAAGAAATCCCAAACTGCCTACCTTGTGACGCGCTGTTGGCGAAAGTTCAATTTCCTAAGTGAAGGGTGAATTAGGTAAAAGGTTGAAAGAGAAGGAACAATGGGAGACAAAAACTCTGCCTTCAGATGAGCAGAGTTGGAGCTTCATGTTACACACACGCTCTAGAAACACTGATAAATAAACTCGCGGAATTCGAATGTCGCAACCTGCCTCCACAGACTACCTGTCAGTGGCGAGGTGAGAGAAGAACTGAACGAAAAACTCACCACGACACGTGGGGACCGGCTCAAACTTGACAACGCGAAAAAAAACTAACTATGAACCAGCTGAAGCACGCAGGCAAACAATTAAAAGAAAAAAATGTCAGAGCGACAGAAATGGCGCGAACACCATGCGAGCTTTACTATGACCCCTGCATGTGTTACCCCTGCAGTAAACACAGCATGCAAGCTTTGCAGGAAGACCTACCTTGAAGAGGGCGTGTTCGAGGCCGGTGCGAGGGGGGAGGCAGCCGAACGAGGGGGGCGGCGAGGGCAGCAGACTCTCGAAGACTCGCAACGCCTGCGTCTGCTTGCTGATCAGTCGCAGCTTCTTGCCGTCGATCACCGCCACGGCCAAGAACAGGTTCGTCAGAATGAGCCCGATGAACACGATGAACAACACCAGCACCTACCCGTAACACCCGGTCAGAGTTATTAGTCCTAACAGTCCTAGCATTCCTAGCAGTCCTAGCAGTCCTGGGGGTCTCACCAACATGGCGGCGACGCGTGACGCCGGCATGACGTCGGCAGCGGCCATCTTGTCGCTGATGACGCTGGTGGCCGCCTTGTTGCTCCGGATCGACTCGTCCAGGATGCTGGTCAGCACGATCTCCACCGAGGAGGGCACCTGGTGGATCAGGATGTCGATCACGGTGCGCGACGGCTTCGCCTTGTCGATGTTCTGCAACAGAAGACAGACACGATGGGTTGGTGGCGACTGGTCGGGAAACACGGGACACACACTCAGACCATGGAGGTACCATGGACCATGCTCAGACCATATGACATGTTGTGAAGGGCAGGACGCGGGCTCGTTACTGCCGAACATTCAACATGAGGCGACAGACGTTGCTTATTCACAATCTGTTGTAAATCGAATAAAGCTAATGTTTTCATACGGTAAACTATAGGCTATGCGAACACTCATCGTGTTGTGGATGAGCGTAATTTGTATGCTCACCCTCAACGCGATTATATTTTGTGTGTGCGTAGCCTAGAGGCTTATATGATCAATTTAAAATGTTCAGTGATAATTAAGCTGCTTTCTCAATGACATTCGTTGCCTGGAAATATCATGTCGTAGTCGTCGTGAAATTATTGAATATTTCAAAACGTAAAAATCGATTTAAAGAAAAACTATTCAATTGATTTGCTTCAAATTAACACAGTATCTTCTTTCTACGATTTTAATATCAGAGAAAACGAAGGTCCATATAAATTTCATCAAGATCGGTTTTGGCGTTTGGCCTGTAGAGCGCGAACAAACACACAAAAAAACATACCCAAAAAAAAAAAAAAAACATCGGAGACATTTCGCTTCACCCGCTTCGCTCGTTACGCTCATCAATAATAAAATAAGGCAATGATTGAAAATATCTAAACGAAATATAGTTGTAATTACCTTTACATGTCCCTTCTTGACGTTCAAGCAGTGACTCCTGACTTGATGGGGAATCAATCCAGACGGGCCTCGTGTTCGACGCACTGGCTGAGCTTGCCATTGTCCGGCTGGCCGCCGCCGCTGATGGCGGCGTTACGCAGTTTGTACAAGATGAAGTCTTCCAGCGCGTTGAGGTGTGTGGTGTTCTTGACCCTGGCTACCGTCTCACGTTCCGCTCGTACCATCATGGAAAGTTTCTGGCGCTGGTTGATGAATTCCGGCGTGTCGGTGGCCGGCGGTAGTTTCGCTGGCGGCGGCGACTGCTGCGTCGAGCTTGGCTAAAGGTGTCGACGTTGACGCACTACTTGAGCATCACCTGCTCGTCGATCACCATTCCTTCTCCGACTCGGCATCGGCCATGATCTTCAACACGAGCCGCAGCATCAGTTGCTTGACCTCCTCCTGTTTGCGCTCCTTGCGCATCTCCTTCAACATATTCTTACTTACGGAGTCACGGACTTCGCCTGAGCTATTTAACCTTTTAAGGCTCTTCTTGTCCTGCTTTCCTTTCTTTGCATTTTAAATACTATCAGTTCCCCAGTCTTCTTGCCTTTGAGCAATATTTTCTGCTAGAAATATTTAATTAAAGTTTTTTCGCATATTTGATATTTTCACCGGACACATTTTCATTGCGGTTTTTTTTAGCAGATACATTTATAGCTTATTTGTTTGAAGCAGGTATTTTTTGTCAGGCATTGTCTTCTAAGGCATGGTTTTTCGAATCCGGGGTTGACTTTTTTGGGTATTTTTTGGGCAGCTTAATCAAAAGGTTTTTTTTCGTGCCAGTTTTTTTTTTGTTGGAAATATCAAGATTGGTGGGTTTGTCGAATCCGGGGTTGACTAATTTGGTTTATTTTCGGCAGCTACATTCAAAGCTGGTTAGTTTTCAACCGGTATTTTTTTGTCTGGCATTGTCTTGACTGGTAGTTTGTCGAATCCTGGGCTGACTTCTTTGGGTAAGGTTTGGGCAGCTTAATTCAAAGCATTTTTTATTCGTGGACGTTTTTTCTGTTGGCAATATCTTGGTTTGTGGGTTTCCCTAATCTAGTCATTGGGTTTCTTTTGGCCAGCTTCACTCAAAGCTGTTTGTTCAAGGCGGGTATTTTTAAAGTCTGGCATCGTCTTGATAGTGTAATTGATCTGAAGGTGACTGAGGGTGCGAAATTATTCACGAGCGATATAACGACGAGACGAGGTGTTAATAATTTCTCCGGCACATTTTCATCGCGGATATTTTGGCAGCTAAATGTAAAGCTTATTTGTTCGTGGCAGGTTTTTCTTCGTCTGGTATTGTCTTTTGAGGCATGGTTTTTCAATCCAGGATCAACTTCTTTGGGTATATTTAGGCAGCCTAATATTTTAGGCAGCCTAATTTAAAACTTTTTTTTGTGGCAGATTTTTTTTGGCATTATCTTGATTGATGGGGTTGTCTTTCCAAGGGTTGAAGTCATTGGGTTTACTTAGGGCAGCTCTTTTCAAAGCTGGGTTTGTTTTCAGCAGGAGTTCCTTCGTCTGGCATTGTCTTGGTTGGTGGTATTTCTAGTCCGGGGTTGGCTTCTTGAGATAAGTATTTTTTTCGTGACTGTTTATTTTTATTTGGACAGTATCTTTTTTGTGGGTTTGTCTTATCCGGGTTAATTTTACCTATTAATGGTTTTCTTAGTAATCCCTCGGTGGCTTATCGTGGGGTGGCGGCTCGGGGTGCTTGGTCTAAATACTTTGACATGTTAATAATTGCCTCATGGTCGAAAGTTCGGACAAACAATATAGCATTGCGTTTAATAACACATGACCATGACACATGACAATTCTTGAATGCTCTCTTTAATTAAAGGGTGAATCCCTAGTGCTTGCATCAATGGTGAAAGTTGGCAGCGTACAGGCCCTCATGTGTTCGACCCAATTTGGTAATTGAGACCTATAAATGATAAACAACTACATGCAACGCCGTATGCTAATATATCATTTAAATACATAGATATATTCTTTCCTATGAATGCATTTGTTGCCTCCAACTGTTTAAATTTTCGAGAGCTTTTAATTGACAAATTTAGTATTTTTGACTAAAGTATCTACTTCTTAGAAATAAGAAATAAGAATGCAGACACTGAATTAAATGTAATGTTTAGTGTAGTTTCATATTTAAGTATTTTGAATTATGCAAATATTGAATCAAAATAATTTTAATTATGCAAATATTGAAACATTACAATTTTTTAGGTCACAAAAAACTAAAAATTTATCCCTTTTGGCGTTGGTTGCGGTGACGGTTAGAAAGGTTGAAAAGGGAGCAGGCTGGGTGAAGGCGCCCAGGGTTGTAGTAGGGGTAGAGTGACTAGTATCTAGGTATTCTTTTTGAAAAGTTTCTCATTTGTCTCAGTTTTGTCCAAGTGATTGTGAGTGGTTTAGGTTTCGAATTTCGGTGTGTTTCTGGGTCTGTGCATTTGAAAATTATTATTTTTTGTGCATAGTTTATCCCCAGCTTCCCAACTATATCTAACGTTTATCAGCCTTTCTATACCGTTCGATCAGTATCGTATTTTTTTTATTAGATTAAGATTTTTTAATTAGTGGAGGAATCCTGTTGTTTCTAGTTGTACTGTCCTTCGGAAGGGACGTTATCCCGGTGGTCCCCTCAGTGCTTTTCGACAGGAGTAGGCTACGTGCCGGCACCGGGTTTAACCTCCACCCTTCTAGGCTAGGTTAGGTTCATCATCACCCTCATCATCACCATTTCATACCATACGCCATTAGACCAGTGCCAAAGGGCTAGTTGTCAAAACAGTGCAGCGTTAAAGACCAATAATCAATCAATCAATCAATCAATCAATTCAAGAACTTGTCGGTATTCACGAGCCCGAGCCATCTGTGAATCTAGTAAAAGAGTTCGGTGACTTTGAATGGATTATCTCAAGATGTTGAACCTTTGCGGATTATTGACCAATCAAAAGCTCCAACTATCGATTTTTCAATCGGATCCAATAGACTGAATGGTGGTGGTCAAGGATTTAAAGTGGTTGATCAATGGAAGACAGTAAATACAAAATTTAAAGTTCAAAGGTGCGGGGCCCATGTTAAAATTATAGATAATATTTCTGCAAATACGCCATTAGATAAATCCTCTGAAAGGAGCTCTCCGATTCGATTATTTGATGTTATATACTGTCGAGTATACCAATCAAAGTGACATTCCGTTTGATTTATATTTTTTTTTAATCTGGGACCAAATGATCGCACATTTTCTCATTGGCGCGAAGCCTCTTGCGTGACGTCACCGCAGGGACGGGTGCGTAGCCGCAAGCCGAGTCTGCTGGTCTTGTGCCAGGCCTCGAGCGCACGCGATCGTATCAATTTTTCAGCGTGAAAATGACAGGGCGTTCATAAAGTATGGATCCGAAGTTTACTCAAAGTGAAATGACTGAAACAATGTCGAGATGACAGTAAATTTACCATGCTACCAACCGACACACACTTTTCAACTGCTGCCATTATGCCCCTCCCCCCTCCCCAACCCCTTATAATCCAACCTTGGTAAAATTAAGGAATTTCGCCGCACTCTCCTCGCACATAAAAATCAATTTTCATCCTTAAAACACCAATAAATGACCCTGTTTTGAAAAGTAACTAAGCTGTTTGCAAGAAATAAACCAAAAATAGTTGATTTCAATAGAAATTTCAATTAAAAAACCTCAAAAAACAACATTGATCATCTCAGTCGGACATTTTCGCCGGCCATCTTGCACCAATGTCGAACTACACACCCAGTTCTACCAACCGCAATGCACCCAGCAAAAGTCACCACCTGGAGTACAGTCTGTTTTGAAATGTAGTTGACCTAACCTGTTAATTTCTAGCAAAACTCACTATATTCCCCCCCCCCTCCCCCCAGCCACTAATCCTACCTTTCCTGACCCTACCCAACTTCCCAACCCAATTTAAGTATTTGAATTATCTGTTGTCATAACCAATTAAAATATGAGTACACATTTTGACAGATATTAGATTCATTGACCTTGAGGCACAGAAAACTCTGGCTGACTTTATAGTCTTCCCCCAATTGCTGGTTTTGTTAAAGTAACCCAACCCTATTTTCTTCAAATTCTTATACAATCTGCCAAACCAGTATACGGATGCACCTTCCAAATTTCAGCTCGATCGGATCATTGCTTATCGCGTTCTAACTGATAAGGCGTATCTTCCCGCACCAAAATCTCGATATCTTTGCGATATTCTATTTCTTTACAAAACTCGAGTCTACGTAAAAGATGCGTATTCACCGGCGCTATCCATGAGTATGCGGTTCGATGCCAGCCGAATGTCTCCTCGCCCGCACTTTGACTTTTTTCTCGTAGTACCATTAGAGCTTATGTTAATCGACTTCCCCGGATTTCTGATCGGAACACTAAATCTTCGATAACTTCGCGAAATTCAATTTCTCCGCAAAATTAAATCAGATAGAAATCCATGGGGGCTATCCATAAGTAAGCATAGGTCTATCCAACCACAAGACCAACTCACCACTAATCGCTCAAATCTTCCGAGGATGAACCTCGATGCGCCCTTCCAACACCGGAACATGACGCAACAGGACCATCCGCTTCTTCGCAAACTTCAACCGGATCTTCCACACACAATTCATTGTCAAAACCCGGATATGCGTCAGAAATCATACGAAAAAGAGCATGCACCCTATCCCGGTGTTCAGGATAACATCTTTCCATAAATGTTCGCACAAGTAGCCTTCATAGTGTGCGACACTCCTGCCAGATCGCGGCACACTCCACCGTACCTCCCTCTCCTTCAATATTTTGAGTATGAGCGCCGGTATCAGGATCCACAAAATTCACACTATGATTCACCGATAAATTTTGGAAACCCTCGCTCTTTAGGCAATTGTTAGCCCTCCAGCAATCGCTTATTATTGTTGAGCCCGGTAAAATCCACTCCTTAATCACACTCAACAGCGTCTCTGCTGTCCTGTCCTTAACAGCAACAAGAAACAGCTTCTTGGTCCCTCTCTCAAAACCACCAAACACCCACTGTCCATCAACTTCCCGCCCCCGGTTGTACTTGCGTTTTCCGATTTAAGCTTCATCGATCTCCACAATTACTCCAACTCCTCCAATCTTTTCCCTCCTCCCTTTACACCATTTAATACACACTTCCCTACAAAAACTCAACCAGTCAACGACTGCATTAGGCCCCATTCCACCCTCGCTCATTAAAAACTGAGTCCTGGGAGGACGCAAAACTGCCAACAGCACGGTAAAGAGACAAATTGTTCTCAAACTCAAATTAGACTTCGCAAACCAAGTACCAGATCGTGCCGAAACACTAAAATTGCAACGCAACTTTTTCACTTTTTTATTGTCACGAACGGTAATGGTTTTTCCGCAAATGAAAAGAAAATCACTCTTTAACGTACACACCGACCCACACTTTACACAATTTACTACTCTCCTCGA
Source organism: Nemurella pictetii (assembly GCA_921293315.2). Taxonomy (NCBI): domain Eukaryota; kingdom Metazoa; phylum Arthropoda; class Insecta; order Plecoptera; family Nemouridae; genus Nemurella; species Nemurella pictetii. The sequence continues at coordinate 4,086,591 of OV121118.1, read as the reverse complement.
TACACCGTGTTCTTTCAACCACTCAATTAAACGTTCTTCTTCCCGCACAATCTCATAGAACTCAAAAATACCTAAAGCACATCAATTGCAACCCATGGTGAAAAACAAACTGACATGAACTCATCATCGACCGAAAAATTCGAATTGAATACCATAACCAGTCCCATCAAATATCCCGCCACAACTCAAAATATAGCGATAGGAATAAAACTCAGCAGTTGGCACCACTAGCCCCGCCAAATGTGAGTTAAATGGCTGCCTTTAACTGTCAGAAAAATACTAATTCACCACATCTTTAAACACCCACCGAAACCACAATATCAACCGAAATTAACGTGCGCTACATCCAATCGATCCAAAATCACGCAAGGAATCCAAAAACACCCCTCAGATTAAAACTTCAAGTGCGGCGGAATAACTTCAAATTACCCCTACCTTTCCTGACCCGACCCAACTCCCCAACCCAACTCAACCGTGTTGTATATTTAATTTCACCACATAACTTTTGACCTGGCACACACTACGAGGCGTATACTAGCAGTCCATACATCCACTATCGATTATTGAGGGATTGTTTAAAGTGATCGCGACAAATGCTACGTGTTGATAAAGGATTATTAATCAGATTTTTACGGTGTTTGCTGTTTGCTGATTCAAAATTTTCGCGAATCCACGTAAATTCGGTGTTTTTACGCGAAATGGACAAGAGTTCAGGGATTCTCGTGACTTTGTCTCCTATACCGACGCATTTCGAAAAAAATCCCACTATCGTCAGCAGTTTTCAAGTTCATTTTTAGTGTCGATAAATGTGTCGGAAAAAAACTCAATGTTTATGATCAGTTGTATAATCACGGAAATTCCCCGAAATGTGGCTGGCTGTAGCGAGCCCCCTCTCCCCACGTTGTATTATATTATTATGCACTTGGTGGCGCAATGTGTTTGCGCAGAAAGAGTCTTGACAGCCCAGTTGGCTCTCATAAACTTGGTTCGGGATTCTCCAAACACAGAGCACAGCGCTCGTCTAGCTGTCAGCATTGAACGCAACGAAAAAAGGGCCCATTTTAATTAAAAACCTACATTTCAGGGGAAATAATGTCGGGATAACAGCAATTTTACCATGCTACCATCGAACATGCATTTTTAATTAACTGCCAAAATTCTCCCCCCCCCCCCTCCCCCTCCCCCCCCCAAAAAAAGGGCCTATTTCGGCCAAACCGAAGCGAGATCCCGACAAAAATGTTCGATCGATTGCGATTTCAAAACTTCGTTACTACACCAAAGATGTGAGTCGAGTCACGAGATTTTGCGAAAGGCCCGTCCCAAAAGGGCCCAATTTTGGGGTGGCTACTGTTAAATCGTGGTTGTAATAAAAAAAGACGCTTCTATAGGGGTAAAAATTTTCAATCCTTCGAAACCCCATCAGTGTGTTGTAGAATGTTCGGTCGAGTGCGATCCCAAAATTTCATAGAGATAGGGAAATAATTGCTCAGTGTAGAGTTTTTCGAAAATATCCCCCCCCCCTCCTAAAAGGGCCCAATTTTGGGCTGGCTGATTAAAATTATGGCTTCAAGTAAAAACAGTGAGTTGTAGAATGTTGGACCGAGTGCGATAACAAAATTACAGAAGGAAAGGAAAAGAATTGCTAAGTGTTTTCGCAAGTTTTTGTTTTCGTTGCATGACAACCCCCCCCCCCCCCCCTCTCAAAAAAAATAAAAATAAAAGGACCAATTTTGGGCTGGCTGATTTGAAAATTTCGATTTGAATGATAAATGGCCGCTTCCACACTGCTTTAAATTTTCAATCGACCAAGCCCAAATTTGGTGGGAGAACTCTCCCCCCTCCACAAAAAAAGCCTTTTTTGGTCGAGCCTCCGTTGCACTGTAGAATGATGAATCGAATGCGTTTCGAAAATTTCATTAAAATAGGGTGAGAATTGTAAGCGGGCAAAGAAATGTTTGAAAGTGATGAAAACATTCTGATTCACAGGGATAATAATAGTATGGGGATAGTGAAAGTGATATCTGATAAAATAAATGATCGAATGGTAGAAATCACTTGGGCAAAATTGAGACGAATTAGAAACTTTAAAAAAAGATATACCCTTATTCACCATCAATTATTTTTTGGACGTGGAAGTTTCAGGCAAATACCGTAGTAGTTATGCAGCCTGATTCACAAAGAGTACTTAGTCCTAATACGATCCAAGTTTTGTACGAGTTTAAAGGTAATGCAAAAATGGACCCTAAACCCTATTTAGAATGAGTACAGAGTAGGTACTTAGGAATAACAATACAACAATATCGTATTAAGTCTAGTACCATCCCTGACTGGTACTAGCGATGAATAACAGCGTTATTTTCAGGGATATTTTCGTTTATTTGTTCACAAATCTGTAAAAACATGTAAAATAATGTAACTACGAAGCGCAAAGTTTATTGCTCTTCGCGCTATTTACGCGCTTTTTAAACAAACTTCGAACCTTCTGACAGCTACGAAGGGGCGTGCTTGTCACCCTGTGGCAAGACTAAAGGCAACAGTAGGAATCTTTGCTCGAGACCAAAAAGTAGATCAACAAGAAATAATATCTTTAATGGGAGTAAAGGCTCCACTTATTTCAAGTTTCCTATCGGCCACAACATTTACCAAAGCTTTAAAATCATCTGGCAAGAAATTGGGCTGGCGGGTCTTTTTCTTGTCCAATTAGTTTTTCTTCTCCATTACACGTCTATAAATAGAAACAGTGTAATATAATATCTGCTCAATACTGTGAAATAGTTTTTTGTTAATGGAAATGTGATTTAAAGTGGAAATTATTTTAAAAAACGAGCTGTCACTTACCGGCTAGATTGGCGTCGACAGACGAAGAACGAAATGATTTTGCATCTTTGAGAACTCATCTGTGATAGGCCGAAGTTAGTTCGTATATATGTGAACTCGCAAGTGAATGACCGAAACTCAAATGTCATGACGTCATTTCTAAATGTTTTACGTTTAATCGGAATAGTGGCCTTATGCTAATGCCGCCCTAATACTTGTACGGGAATACGGAATAGTGCCTTAATAGGGTAATACGGTGTTAGCGTGGTATTAGCTAGTACGTACTATCTCTTATTCGGTACAAAAGTAAATAACCCTTTGTGAATCACACTCTCCGTTTTTAGCATTGGTTTCATGGCGACACATTGCGACACCGCCATCTAGCGGCAATTCAAAATCCAACATGTGTATTCCAATGGGATTCAAAATGGTATTTTATGTCACTGAAAAAAGCAATTTACAAGGAAAAAATGGACCAAACTAGTTAAGAGACGGATTTTATTGAATTATGCACTAAACATATTATTATTACCCTTCTTATTATGCTTTTAAGCATTCGATAGATTTTTACTTAATATAATAGATCTAGTACCTATACGTGAAATGGTAGATTTTCGAATTCATAATTTTCTGCGCAATTTGTTGCTTTTTTTCCCCAATACGTGTTATCTTAGTAAACTGGTTGTTTTCTAAATGAATAAATTGAAGATAACACTGATAAATTTTTCAATGAACATACTCTTGCATCTATTGTAAAACATTTCAATCTCCATGTATATTTACAGCCAGCAAAAGGCTGAATTTGACAGATTGCCTGCATATGTCAAAGTGATGTCGCATAGATATTTTTCTTTTGCTTTACAAATATTCACCATCAAAGCTGTTGCCCGAACACCGGTACACAACATTGAAGATGATGGTTCATACTTCTTGAGGAGAATTTTTAGATGACTAGAATCGTATGTTTCCTCAAAAGTCGAAATGTTTTTCCTGAATACAGTTTGCGGTACGGAGCATACCCAGCCAGCGACGTAAGAAATAGCATTTTTATAACGAAAATAACTGTCTTCAACGTCTTGGTCCATAGAATTTCGCCATTTGGTTCTTCTGCTTGCCCTTTTGGTGGTTCCCTGTTACCCCTGATAAGGAAAGGCTTGAAATGGTCGAAGCATTAGCTATGAGATTTATTCAAGTGTTCAGGCCCAATTTGTTTCAAAAAAAGGTCCAAGTCTTTCCTTCGCCTTGCAACAACCCACATGAGTTACCTGCAACGATAATTTACATGCTATTAGAATACGAACACAACCAAAAAATATTTTTTTATCTATTGCAAGATTTGTTTTAAGGGAGGGGGGGGGGGGGGGGGGTTAAGGGCCCGTCAACCTTTTTTGGTTATTTTGGGTCCAATTTTATTGGGCCAACTAAGTCGCTATTGAGATTAAATGCATAAGTTCAGCTTGTCGTAGGAATTTAAAAATTGTGTCAATCGTTTGGGAGTCATTTGCTACAAATTTTCCAAGTGTTTCCCTCATTTTGAGTCGACGTCGTAAGGCAGAGTATTTGGTTCATTCAAGTAATTGCAAGTTCTTGTTAGGTAATAATTGAGCACTTTTATACTTACAGATATCATTTTCTTGGGAAAGAATGATTTAGAGTTCTTTTGATTTGTGTAACTCTTGTAGAGGTAAACTGCACAGCGAGCATTTTCCTTACATGCACTCATAGGCAAAAATACGTGAATACCGAACCACAATCAAACATATTTGAATCGCCTTTGCGCAGAGCTAACAGCTGGCTCCGCCAGGATCGCTAGCATCGCCATGTCGCCAGGAGAGTGTTATAACTACTACGGTATTTGGTTCAGGGGAAATTGTGCTCCGACAAAGTGAAGATTTTCTGAAGGAAGAAGAGTACTTAGAAGAACGAGATTCACGTGAAAATCCAACCAGAAGTTTTTCTGTCCCTTTAAGCATGGAGTTCCAACAAAATAAGTGAGTGGGATAAAATTATCAATGATTTGAAATAAAGTTACTTTAAAAATAAATATTGGAAAAACACATTTGCCTCTGCCAGTTAGTTTAATCTTGGGAAGAATTACAAGAAACCGGGCAAAGGTGGTGGAAAACTTTATCGGGAAGAAATAGCTCTGAAAGATATGTCAAAAAGAGGGAAGTGCAAGGAATGCAAGAAATTAGTTAGGAAGGGAGCAAAATGTGTAGTGTGCATGATATGGACTCATTACCATTGCATGAGGAAAGATGACGAGGTTGAACATGAAGAACTGCAGCACTGATAAGGATTGTGAAATCATAGATTGTAATAATCGGGTGACGAAAAAAAGCAAGAAGGTTAGACCAAGAATAACCACGGAGGAACTTGTAGAATGGACAGCTAAATTGAATGGATATGAAGAGCAGGAACATGTAAAAAAGAAGGTTGTATGGAGAAAGGGAAAGAGATACAGAGTACTACGGTCGGAAGTGGTCAAAGGAATAAAAGCTACTTTCATGTTTATGGGAGAAAGGTTAAAAACCTTGGAGAAGAAGGTAGAGAAGCTGGAAAATAAAATAAAGTTGGAAAGGAAGGTTGGAAATGAGATAATAACACCTAGTACTGGTCCTATGGAACAAGAGAAAATACATGAAGAGAAAAAAGAAAAAATGAGAGAGTAAATGGAAGTTTAGAAAGAAATCAAGAAAAAAGTCAAAAATTTGAAATGGGTTAAGAGAAGTTTGATGACCAAGAATGTACTGTTATTATGGGTGACGTTGGAGGGCATGAAGCTGGAGAGCTTTGTGAGAGTCATAAAAGGTACAGAGCAAAAGCAGAACCTATAATAAGTATAGAAGATTTTTCAAGAAAAATATCACAAGATTATTAGATAAACAGCCTGGAAAACTCTAGAACAGTGAAAGTGAAGTTTGGGGATAGAGAAGTGAGAAAAGGAAAGAATAAGGAAGAGATTATAGATGACTTGTATAAGGTCATGCAAGCGGTTGGAGAGAACGTGAAGCTTTGTTTAAAAGGCTCGAAAAGTTTTAATGGAAGAATGGAAATAAAGTAGAACAGGTGGGAACTTATCCTAAAAATAGAGTAGAATATAGTAAAGAGCTTGGGAGGAAGATTGGAAAGAAAGCAGAATCATAAGAAAATAATCCGGTGAAGGATTTCGAGGTCGGTGGTTTTGGAAGAAATCAAAATAATCAAGAATGCACATATTAAAACGAATGAACAGAAGGTGTGCCATGAAATGATAAAAAAATATATATATATCTGAGAGAAAGAAGCATTTGAGGTTGACAAATAGTACTTTGAATATAGTTTCACTAACTGGGAAAGTGAAAGAATTTATAGAAATGATGAAGGAAAAGAAATTAAGCATTTTTTAGGTTTCAAGTTGTGGTTGTCAGGGAAAACTGAAGGAAAAACCGGTGTAGGAATGGTAGTCGGTGAGAATTTAAAGGACTTTGTGAAATACGTGGAAAACAGAAAAGACAGAATAATGAAGATGACGCTCAAATTAAGCACGAAGTTACTGCTGGATGTTGTACAGATTTATGCCCCACAGACGGGAAGACCTATGAATGAAAAAGATGAGTTTGAACAGGACCTTGAAAGATAAGTATTGTCATCAAACAATTTAGTAATGATGGGAGATTTTAATGCAAAAATAGGTAATGACAATACAGAATACGAGGAAGTTTTGGGTCCGCATGGATTTGGTAAGAAAAATAGAGGAGAGAAAATGCTTGAATGGTGTGAGAGAAATTAAATTCAGATAGGTAACAGCTGGTTTAAGAAAGAGAGAAACCAGCAAGTAACAAGAAATGGGAATGGTAAGAAAATTCCTGAATCTGTAATGGATTATAAAATGTATATGATAAAACTCAAGAATGCACATAATTGATGGACAAGTGTATCCATCAATAGCACGGCAGTGACCATAGGCTTTTGATAGGGAAATTTTCGATTTTCGAGATACAAAAGTAGGTGAAGGCAAGAAATAAAAGGTTGTAGGTTTGTACCCTTCAGGAACTTGGAAAGCGAAGAGAGTTTTAGGAGTTAATCGACAACAACCTACCGAATGGGGAGTTGCGAGGTGTTGAAGAAGAGTGGAATGAATTCAAATCAGTGTTTGTTTTGGCTGCATAAAAGGTGTGTGGGAGAGTTGAAGGAATGAAGAAGAAAGAAACGAGATGGTGGACGCAAAAGGTTAGAGAAGCAGTGAGAAAGAAAAATAGACTCGAGAAGTGAAAAGAAAAGTTATCCAAATTATTCAAGAAGAAAGGGAGAAAGCAATGGATGAGATATTAGATAAATTAGAGGAGGATTTCGTGGGGACAAGAAATTGTTTTATGGACTTAAAAGGAAAAAAAGAGAGCAGATAAAAGATTTGTTGTTCATGAAAGATCACAAAGGGGCGTTATCATGTAACCCTCAAGACGTGTTATAAATTTGGAGAAAATATTTTGATATTCGGTTGAATTTAGAAGCACATATTGCTGCAACAGATGAACTGATTGGTCATAGTACAAAGTACTGTTGATGGACACAGTCATGATGAAGGAGAGTTGATTGAAGAAGAAATAAGATAAACTGAAGTGTGGAGAGCACTCGGTGAAATGAAAAGTGGTAGATCTCCCGGTGTAGATGAGGTAACAACTGACATGATAAAAGCGGCTGGAGTGAACGGTGGGAAATGGTTATTACGGGTAATTCTCACAATATGGAAAGAAAAGAAGATCCCAGGAGATTGGAGTAAAGGAGTAATTGTACCAGTTTTTAAGAAAGGAGAACGGAAAGTATTCAATTACTAAAGGGGAATAACTCTGATGTGTCTATGCGCAAAATTATATGAAAAGATAATTGACTTGAGATTGAAAGGATATGTGGAGGAAGGTATACTTGAAGAGCAATGCGTTTTCAGAAGGGTTCGAGCTACGATTGATGTCATATTTACAATAAGACAGATCATGGAGGGAAAATGGGAGAGTGGACAAGATATGCACATGGTTTTTATAGATTTGGAAAAAGAATATGACAGACTACCAAGAAGAATAGTGTGCGATTGCCATAGAAGAAAAATGTGAGATGTAGACTGATAGAAAGGATAAGATCAACTTACAAGAAGAGCAGCAGTTGTGTTCAGACAGATGTGGGAAGAACTGAATGGTTTGTAGTTGAAGAAGGTGTTCGACAAGGTAGTGAATTATCTCATTTTTTTTTTATTGTTATGGATGAATTATTGAGATCGGTAGAGAAAAATGATGGAATACAACCACGAACTCTAATATATGCCGACGATGTGCTTATTTGAGGAGATAGTAGGGAAAAGATACAAGAAAAGATAGACAGATGGAGTGAAGAAGCTAAAGAGATGGGATTAAAAATCAGCCAGGAAAAGAGCGGAGTAATGACAATGGTAAGAAAAAATAATCCTAGAGGAAGAGCTGCATTAATACTAAAAAACAAGGAATTGAAAGAAGCAGAGGTTTTTAAATATTTGGGGAGTGAAAGGAAAATAAAGATGGAGAGATGAAAGCAAGAGTCGGGGAATCAGACATATTTTATCAATCTGTTAGAAAATTACTGTGGGCGAATAAGTTCCCAGTGAAATCAAAATTAATCAAGAACAATGTGTATTTTATACCAAAATTGACATATGTGGCAGTGACATGGGCGATGGGAGAAAATGAGGAAAGAATGATGGAGGCAGAAGGAATGAATTTCCTGGGAAGTATAAAAGGGGTGACAAAAATGGATAAAGTAAGAAGCAGCAAAATCAGGAAATAATTAAGTGTGGAAAGAATGGGATTTAAAATGGGTAGAGAAGACTTTGTTGGTTTGGAGATGTGAAAAGGATGGATGAGATAAGAATGCCCAAGTAAGAGAGAATTTGAAGAAACTTTAGTTGGAAGAAGAAAGGTGAGAAGACCGAGAGAGAAGTGAAGTGCTTTGATTTAAGAAGATTTAGAAAACAACAGAATTGGATGAAGGTAGAATAATAGAGAAATTATGGGAAGATCGAAAAGCATGAAAAGCGTTATTGGAAATGGAAGAAGAAGAGAAGAATGGAGAAGAGGAGGAAGAAATATTGACAGGCTTGGCCAGCCGGATGACTTTTAGAAGGCCTTAACTTGTGTTTTTGTACAACCCATTCACTCTAACGGACGAATAAATAGAAAATTATTTTTATAAATTATTCGCTCTACCCTCACTACAACCCTGGACGCCTTCACCCTATTTGCTCCCTTTCCAACCTTTCCAACCGTCGCCACAACCATCGCCGGGAGGAAAAAATTTAAAAATTGTTTTTATTCAATATTTGCATAGTTTATATTTTTTAATGAAATTTTTGCATTGCATAATTCAAAATACTAAAATATGAAACAAATACACGAAAAATAACATAAAATTCAGTGTCTGCATTCTTGTTTTTTATCAGAGTCAAAAACACTGATATTTTCCAGTTATTTTAAGTAGATACTTACGTCAAAAATACTAAATTTGTCAATTAAAAGCTCTCGAAAAATTTAAACAGTAGGAAGCAACAAATGCATTAATAGGAAATAAGATATCTATGTAATAAAATTATATATACGCATACGGTGTTACATGTAGTTGTTTATCATTTATATGTCTCAATAAACAAATCGGGTCAAACACATGAGGGCCTGTACGCTGCCAACTTTCACCATTGATGCAAGCACTAGGGATCCACCCTTTAATTGAAGAGAGCATTCAAGAATTGTCATTTGTCATGGTCATGTATTATTAAACGCAATGCTATATTGTTTGTCCGAACTTTCGACCATGAGGCAATTATTTAGATGTCAAAGTACTAAGACCAAGCACCCCCACGAGCCGCCACCCCACGATACGCCGCCGGGGGATTACTAAGAAAACAATTATTAGGTGACATTGTCAAAGGGGCGTCTCTTAGATGACATTAGGATGAGGTAAACAAAAGAACAATAGAATTGATTGCCAGGTGACAGAAGGGTGGTTATACTTGCTGTTTCGTACAGTTTCAGGTGAATTGAGCGGTTCCAATTCTTTTTTCTGGCATCTTGAATGGTGTTTTGGGCAGCCTAATTTTCAGTTGGTGTTCGCAGCAAGTATCGTTTCGTGGGTCTTGACTGGTTTTTTCCGGTGGCGGCCGACTCATCGTCTACTCCGCGCTGCACTCGCCTTCGCTGTAAAAAATAATTTTGTGTCAATTCATCACTTCATCACATCACTTCAGTCACTCATCGTGTGTAGTTTTACCACGATCATGTTCAATGTTCAAACTTGTGAGATTTCAACATGACGCAGGTAATGCGCTTGTACTTAGGTTTTTCAATGAACCCAGTAAAATGTAAAGCCACTCCATTTCTGTGCATAGTTCATGGTCAGGCTAGTAAGGCCAACACAGATAAAGTGTCGATTGCATGTGCAGTAAGTTACAATGGCGTATAAAGCACTCCCATAGTCAATTTAGTGGAAGGATCAATGTTACTCTCATTGGGCGAAAAATCCCATGTTGCCTCTAAACCAGTCCACGTGTTTTTCTCAAACACTAGGATTCAAATTTTGGGATGAAACCAGACATGCCTTTTTGGTAAGATAACTTAAATCGCAACGAATAAACCCCACAACTCGCCAAAAATTTACAAAATTGTTCGTATAATATCAAGATTTTTATGAAACGGGCCGCTAGATGTGAATTAATTTTCCTCCGGGGGAGGTCAGCTACTTGACATACTTTAAAAAGCAGTGATTGGAAATATCTAAAAAAAATATAGCTGCAATTACCTTCACATGTCCCTTCTTGACGTTCAAGCTGTGTCTTCTGACTTCATGGGGCAACTTCCGACGGGCCTCGTGTTCCCCTCTCTCGTCATCCTCCTTCCCACTGACCATAATCTTCCCGGGGCCTTTCTTCCCTCCATGGATATTCTTGTTCCCGTGGATCTTCTTGCCACCGTGGACCCCCGTCTCTTCCTCAATCTTCTTCCCTCTTTCATCCAACTTCTCATCCGCCTCTTCTTGAAACTTCCTGTGAAAATTCCTGGGCTCTCGAGTCGTTCCCTCCTCCGCATCTAAAAACTCCGGCCATAAGCGATGACCGTATCGATTCTCCTGCCGCACGATCTCCTCGGCTTGATCAATCACCGCCGCCGACTCTCTGTTCTTCTCCTTCACGATCATGACAGGCACCGGAATGGGCGTGGTCGTCCACGCAGCCACCGACGCCAACGCTTGCGCTTTTTCGCCCGGACGCTGCATATTCTCATTGCCATCTGCAATTCCTGTATGCACCAACTGACCGTTCATCGCAGCTTGAGAACCGAGAGCAGCCAGCGATCCGTCGTAGTTGGTCGCCTCCACCTCCTCGTCGTCCTGCATCACGTCAGCGACCGACACGATGCCTTCCCCGCGCTGCTTCCGCTCCAGGTCGCACAAGTTGAAGATGGCCTGGGTCTTCCTCTTGGTCGTTTTCGCCGTCGTCGTCGTCTGCGCAGCGATCTTCTGGGAGACTTTGAGTCGGAGAGCGTCCACCCCCGACTTCAATGCGCTCTGTTCATCGGACAGGTCCTGCAGCTTTTCTTCCGTCCTCTGCTTGTGTTTGCGGTGGTTATGCTTCCGATAACATGGTGTTTTCTTCGATGTGGTTGGTAACGGCGTCATCGACGTGAGGCTTGGCGATGTCTTTGGCGTCGAAGAAGTACTACCGTTAAGGATGTTGTTGGCGGTGGTTGCTTCAGCAACTTTCCCTGAAGACGTCTTTTCTGACAATTTTGTGGAGGTTATCGGCGCGTTGGTTGTCGAAGTGGCTAGCGAAGATGATATTTCTGCCTTCTTGGTTTGCTTTGCTGTCGAACTGTCGGAACCGTATTCCTTTGGAGACGCTGTGGTAACGTTGTCAGCGTTCACAACGTCGATTTTCATAACGCTATTCAAATTTACTTCTGTCTGAGCACCAACATGCTGTTGAACACTCTTCGAATTAACTTCGGTCTGGGTACCAACCTTCTGTTGACCAATATTCGAATTAACTTCGGTCTGGGTACCAACCTTCTGTTGACCAATATTCGAATTTACTTCAGTTTGGGTACCAACCTTCTGTTGACCAACCTTCGAATTAACTTCAGTCTGGGTACCACCATTCTGTTGACCAACCTTCGAATTATCTTCAGTCTGGGTACCACCATTCTGTTGACCAACCTTCGAATTTACTTCAGTCTGGGTGCCAACCTTCTGTTGACCAACCTTCGAATTAACTTCAGTCTGGGTACCACCATTCTGTTGACCAACCTTCGAATTAACTTCAGTCTGGGTACCACCATTCTGTTGACCAACCTTCGAATTAACTTCAGTCTGGGTGCCAACCTTCTGTTGACCAACCTTCGAATTAACTTCAGTCTGGGTACCACCATTCTGTTGACCAACCTTCGAATTAACTTCAGTCTGGGTACCACCATTCTGTTGACCAATCTTCGAATTTACTTCAGTCTGGGTGCCAACCTTCTGTTGACCAATCTTTGAATTTACTTCAGTCTGGGTACCACCATTCTGTTGACCAATCTTCAAAGTACCTCCGGGCTGGGTAACAACATTCTGTTGCCCAATCTTCGAAGTACTTCCGGGCTGGGTAAAAACATTCTGTTGACCAATCTTTGAAGTACCTCCGGGCTGGGTAACAACATTCTGTTGACCAAGCTTTGAAGTACCTCCGGGCTGGGTAACAACATTCTGTTGCCCAATCTTCGAAGTACCTCCGGGCTGGGTAACAACATTCTGTTGACCAATCTTTGAAGTACCTCCGAGCTGGGTAACAACATTCTGTTGACCAATCTTTGAAGTACCTCCGGGCTGGGTAACAACATTCTGTTGCCCAATCTTCGAAGTACCTCCAGGCTGGGTAACAACATTCTGTTGCCCAATCTTCGAAGTACCTCCGGGCTGGGTAACAACATTCTGTTGCCCAATCTTCGAAGTACTTCCGGGCTGGGTAACAACATTCTGTTGACCAATCTTCGAAGTACCTCCGGGCTGGGTAACAACATTCTGTTGCCCAATCTTCGAAGTACTTCCGGGCTGAGCACCATCATTCTGCTGACCAATCTTCAAAGTACCTCCGGGCTGGGTAACAACATCGTGTTGACAAATCTTCGAAGTACCTCCTGGCTGGGTAACAACATTCTGTTGCCCAATCTTCGAAGTACCTCCGGGCTGGGTAACAACATTCTGTTGACCAATCTTTGAAGTACCTCCGGGCTGGGTAACAACATTCTGTTGACCAAGCTTTGAAGTACCTCCGGGCTGGGTAACAACATTCTGTTGCCCAATCTTCGAAGTACCTCCGGGCTGGGTAACAACATTCTGTTGACCAATCTTTGAAGTACCTCCGAGCTGGGTAACAACATTCTGTTGACCAATCTTTGAAGTACCTCCGGGCTGGGTAACAACATTCTGTTGCCCAATCTTCGAAGTACCTCCAGGCTGGGTAACAACATTCTGTTGCCCAATCTTCGAAGTACCTCCGGGCTGGGTAACAACATTCTGTTGCCCAATCTTCGAAGTACTTCCGGGCTGGGTAACAACATTCTGTTGACCAATCTTCGAAGTACCTCCGGGCTGGGTAACAACATTCTGTTGCCCAATCTTCGAAGTACTTCCGGGCTGAGCACCATCATTCTGCTGACCAATCTTCAAAGTACCTCCGGGCTGGGTAACAACATCGTGTTGACAAATCTTCGAAGTACCTCCAGGCTGGGTAACAACATTCTGTTGACCAATCTTCGAAGTACCTCCGGGCTGGGTAACAACGTTCTGTTGCCCAATCATCGAATTACCTCCGGGCTGGGTAACAACATTCTGTTGCCCAATCTTCGAAGTACCTCCGGGCTGGGTAACAACATTCTGTTGCCCAATCTTCGAAGTACCTCCGGGCTGAGCACCATCATTCTGTTGCCCAATCTTCGAAGTACCTCCGGGCTGGGTAACAACATTCTGTTGCCCAATCTTCGAAGTACCTACGGGCTGGGTAACAACATTCTGTTGCCCAATCTTCGAAGTACTTCCGGGCTGAGCACCATCATTCTGCTGACCAATCTTCAAAGTACCTCCGGGCTGGGTAACAACATCGTGTTGACAAATCTTCGAAGTACCTCCTGGCTGGGTAACAACATTCTGTTGCCCAATCTTCGAAGTACCTACGGGCTGGGTAACAACGTTCTGTTGCCCAATCATCGAATTACCTCCGGGCTGGGTAACAACATTCTGTTGCCCAATCTTCGAAGTACCTCCGGGCTGGGTAACAACATTCTGTTGCCCAATCTTCGAAGTACCTCCGGGCTGAGCACCATCATTCTGTTGCCCAATCTTCGAAGTACTTCCGGGCTGAGCACCATCATTCTGCTGACCAATCTTCGAAGTACCTCCGGGCTGGGTAACAACATTCTGTTGACCAACCTTCGAATTTACTTCAGTCTGGGTGCCAACCTTCTGTTGACCAACCTTCGAATTAACTTCAGTCTGGGTGCCAACCTTCTGTTGACCAACCTTCGAATTAACTTCAGTCTGGGTACCACCATTCTGTTGACCAACCTTCGAATTAACTTCAGTCTGGGTACCACCATTCTGTTGACCAATCTTCGAATTTACTTCAGTCTGGGTGCCAACCTTCTGTTGACCAATCTTCGAATTTACTTCAGTCTGGGTACCACCATTCTGTTGACCAATCTTCAAAGTACCTCGGGGCTGGGTAACAACATTCTGTTGCCCAATCTTCGAAGTACTTCCGGGCTGGGTAACAACATTCTGTTGCCCAATCTTCGAAGTACTTCCGGGCTGGGTAACAACATTCTGCTGACCAATCTTTGAAGTACCTCCGGGCTGGGTAACAACATCGTGTTGACCAATCTTCGAAGTACCTCCGGGCTGGGTAACAACCTCGTGTTGACCAATCTTCGAATGAACTTTAGGCTGACAACCAACATTCTGTTGACCAGTCTTCGACTTAGTTTTAGTCTGAGAATCAACATCCTCTGGATCAATCTTCGAATTACCTCCAGGCAGGGAACCAACATTCTGCTGACCAATCTTCGACTTTGATCCATTGTGAATACCAACATCCTGTTGACCAACCTTAGAATTGACTTTAGTCCGGGTACCAACATCCTGTTGACCAATCTTTGACTTTGATCCAGTGTGAATACCAACATGCTCTTGACAAAGCTTCGACTTAGTTTTAGTCTGAGAATCAACATCCTTTTGATCAATCTTCGAATTACCTCCAGGCAGGGAACCAACATCCTGTTGATCAATCTTCGACTTCGATCCATTGTGAATACCAGCGTGCTGTTGATTAACCTTCAAATTTGTTCCAGTCTGAGTACCAAAATGCTGTTGATTAATCTTAGACTCTGTTCCAGTCTGAATACCAAAATGCTGTTGATTAATCTCCGACTCTGTCTCATGCTGAGTACCAAAATGCTGTTGATTAATCTTCGACTTAGATCCAGTCTGAGTACCAAAATGCTGTTGATTAACCTTCGACTCTGTTCCAGTCTGAATACCAAAATGCTGTTGATTAATCTTCGACTCTGTTCCAGTCTGAATACCAAAATGCTGTTGATTAATCTCCGACTCTGTCTCATGCTGAGTACCAAAATGCTGTTGATTAATCTTCGACTTAGATCCAGTCTGAGTACCAAAATGCTGTTGATTAACCTTCGACTCTGTTCCAGTCTGAATACCAAAATGCTGTTGATTAATCTTCGACTTAGATCCAGTCTGAGAACCAAAATGCTGTTGATTAATCTTCGACTCTGTCTCATGCTGAGTACCAAAATGCTGTTGATTAATCTTCGACTCTGTTCCAGTCTGAATACCAAAATGCTGTTGATTAATCTTCGACTTAGATCCAGTCTGAGTACCAAAATGCTGTTGATTAATCTTTGACTCTGTCTCATGCTGAGTACCAAAATGCTGTTCATTAATCTTCGACTCTGTTCCAGTCTGAATACCAAAATGCTGTTGATTAATCTTCGACTTAGATCCAGTCTGAGTACCAAAATGCTGTTGATTAATCTTCGACTCAGATCCAGTCTGAGTACCAAAATGCTGTTGATTAATCTTTGACTCTTTTTCATGCTGAGTACCAAAATGCTGTTGATTCATCTTCGACTCTGTTCCAGTCTGAATACCAAAATGCTGTTGATTAATCTTCGACTTAGATCCAGTCTGAGTTCCAAAATGCTGTTGATTAATCTTCGACTCAGATCCAGTCTGAGTACCAAAATGCTGTTGATTAATCTTCGACTTAGATCCAGTCTGAGTACCAAAATGCTGTTGATTAATCTTCGACTCAGATCCAGTCTGAATACCAAAATGCTGTTGATTAATCTTCGTTTTAGATCCAGTCTGAGTACCAAAATGCTGTTGATTAATCTTTGACTTAGATCCAGTCTGAGTACCAAAATGCTGTTGATTAATCTTCGACTCTGTCTCATGCTGAGTACCAAAATGCTGTTGATTAATCTTCGACTCTGTTCCAGTCTGAATACAAAAAGGCTGTTGATTAATCTTCGACTTAGATCCAGTCTGAGTACCAAAATGCTGTTGATTAATCTTCGACTCTGTCTCATGCTGAGTACCAAAATGCTGTTGATTAATCTTCGACTCTGTTCCAGTCTGAATACCAAAATGCTGTTGATTAATCTTCGACTTAGATCCAGTCTGAGTACCAAAATGCTGTTGATTAATCTTCGACTCTGTCTCATGCTGAGTACCAAAATGCTGTTGATTAATCTTCGACTTAGATCCAGTCTGAGTACCAAAATGCTGTTGATTAATCTTCGACTTCGATCCATTGTGAATACCAACATCCTGTTGACCAACCTTCGAATTACCTCCAGGCAGGGAACCAACATTCTGTTGACCAACCTTCGAATTAACTTTAGTCCGGGTACCAACATCCTGTTGATCAATCTTTGACTTCGATCCAGTGTGAATACCAACATGCTCTTGACAAAGCTTCGACTTAGTTTTTGTCTGAGAATCAACATCCTCTTGATCAATCTTCGAATTACCTCCAGGCAGGGAACCAACATCCTGTTGACCAACCTTCGAATTAACTTTAGTCCGGGTACCAACATCCTGTTGATCAACCTTTGACTTAGATCCAGTGTGAATACCAAAATGCTGTTGATTAATCCTCGAATTAGATCCAGTCTGCGTACCAAAATGCTGTTGATTAATCTTTGACTCTGTTCCAGTCTGAGTACCAAAATGCTGTTGATTAATCTTCGACTTAGATCCAGTCTGAGTACCAAAATGCTGTTGATTAATCTTCGACTTAGATCCAGTCTGAGTACCAAAATGCTGTTGATTAATCTTTGACTCTGTTCCAGTCTGAGTACCAAAATGCTGTTGATTAATCTTCGACTTAGATCCAGTCTGAGTACCAAAATGCTGTTGACCAATTTTTGATTTAGTTTCATTCTGAGTACCATTATGCTGCTGATTAATCTTCGTCTTTGTTCCAGTCTGAATACCAAAATCCTGTTGATAAATCTTTGAATCGGCTGTGTCTTCAAAGTCATTTCTCAGGTCTTCAAGAACTTGGTTCTTACCCCCGGTTTTCTGGTCTTTAATAATCGGGTTTATTTTTTTTTCATACTCGGTTTTTTGTTGCAAATCGGAAAAGATTTTTGAGGTCTTCGGTATCGACGGAGGCGTTTCCTGCGGGTCTCCACAAACATCCTCAAAGCCCGGCGGCGCTTTGAATTCCGCCAGCTCGTCATCTTCGAAATTCTGGAGAGACATTCAGGATATGCATCAGGGATATGGACGCAGGGATCACCCTGCGTTGCGTGTATGTATTAGAGTGTGCATGCCGTTAATTTTTATATTGCTTGTTTGATTAAGAATAAAATTACCTGTTTCTCTAATAATTTGCTATGTTGAGAGGCTCCCTGACTGAAAACAGGGTTCTGTTAAAGGAGCTCTCCGATAGATTATTTGATTTTATATATTGTCGAGTATACCAATCAAAGTGACATTCCGTTTGAACTATTATTTTTTTTTATCTGGGACCAAATGATCGCACATTTTCTCAATGGCGCGAAGCCTCTTGCGTGACGTCATCGCAGGGACGGGTGCGTAGCCGCAAATCTAGTCAGCTAGTCTAGTGCCAGGCCCTCTGCGTAATTGCAGGCTACCCCCCAGTGGCACTTATTATCAAGAGCCGCTGTAGGGTTTACAGGGAAGGGGATACTAGCAGAGCTGCCGCAGAGGAAGAAACCATGCAAAAATGGCAGGAAGGATGGAGTATAGCCAATACGGGAAGGTGGACGCAAACTCTGATACCAAACATCAAGAAGTGGCTGGACAGAAGGGGAGGGGAAACTGAATATTTCCTTACCCAGTTCTTGACCGGCCACGGAAATTTCAGATCCTACCTCACCCGGATTGGCAAGAGAAACAGCGCCACCTGCGACCACTGCGGTGGGGAAGATGGACCAGGCCATGCGGTCCTCGAGTGCCCTAGCTGGGCGGAACCACGGAGGGCAACATCGGAGGCTGCTGGCCAAGAAATTTCGCAGAGGAACATCGTCAGCCTGATGATACAATCCAAAGACAAATGGAGGGTGATACACGACTTCGTAAGGCAAACCCTCGCTGGAAAAGAAGAAGAGGAGCGGGAGCTCCTACCATTTCCACGAACTGGAGGAAGAGGCAGCTGGAGAAGAAGAGGACCTCCTCGGCTTCCTACAAGCCATCCTTTTAATCCAGAAGAAGAGAAACGAAAGACAGAAGAAGATGGAAGAAAGAAGGGGACGAGAGAAGAGAAGAAGAGAAAGAAGAAATAAAAAAGAAGAGCAAGGCTTCTTCCCCTACTTTTATCACTTCCCGCCAAAAATAACCGGGCGGTAGGGGGGAAGGACCTTGTACGATACCTACGGCGACTCCTCGGGCCGCCAAAATATTAGTTATCTCATGAGGGACCCTAGAGGAATTGCCGGAATGGTCAGCCCCGCCCCTGAAGTAATGCCTTACGGCGGTTCCGGGGACGTGTGGTGTGGAAGATGGAGTTAAGTGGGTATTTCAGATTATCTGACGAGTCCCACACTACCGGCCTCACAGCCAGTGCGCGTAAATGCGTTCTCCATCTATAATAAACAAAAAACAAAAAAAAAGGCCTCGAGCACACGCGATCGTATCAATTTTTCAGCGTGAAAATGGCAGGGCGTTCATAAAGTATGGATCCGAAGTTTATTCAAAGTGAAATGACTGAAAATTGTTTTGAGGCTTGCCCAAGAAAGAAGGTGAAGAAACATTTCAAGGAAGGGCAGGAAATACCCTGTGGTGCACTTTTGGCAACTGCATCTCAATGGACAGTGACATGACATCGCATTGCTGTAAAGAGCGTTATGTCAGGAAGGCCAGTGTTTTACTAAACACGGTATTACTGATACTCAAGACAAAAAAGAACCAACTGACAAGAAAGTATCGCGCAAACTAACATTTCGCAGCCTCGGCAAGCGGCTGAGCGATCGAGCGCGTGCTGCAGCCGTCCCTGCGGTGACGTCACGCAAGGGGCTTCGCGCCAAAGAGAAAATAAGCGATCATTTGGCCCCAGATTCTTTAAAAGTATATAATTTAAATGGAATGTTACTTTGATTGGTACACTGGACAATATATTAAATCTAATTATCAAATCGGAGAGCTTCTTAAACTACTGTCTTGCCAAACTCCTCCAAGCCCAATGACCGCGGCCCCACAGGATACGGAAGCATTAGTATCTTAGTAATTATCAAAATCAGTATGATCGAATCAGCGTAATGGTTAAGCTTAAAAAATAACTTTTCTATCGTCAGTGTTTGATCGAAGAGCGTTTTCATTGTACATTTTAGGCTGGTCCATCATTTCTTAAGTTTCAGACCTCGTGGTTGGAGTGGTATTGGGGTGGTGGTTCAAGTGGTCATCGGCGGGGAAAGACGAATAACTACAATACGGTAGAACCATTGCACCACGGAGAACCATCTTTGAGTGATTGTGAAAGGAAGGGACGTTTTTCCTTTGAGCACTAGAATAGGTACCGGAAATCGCCGCTTCTCGCTGCTCCGAGGCCTCAGCAGTTCGGCAAGTTCGGCAAGTTCGTCTTGACTCTCCGCCAGCCCGCTCTGGCTGGCGACACCGTCGCTTGACTCCGGCGGGTTCCTGGCTCCGGACATCATCCGCGGCTGCATGCCAGCCATCGAACAATTGCTAATATTACAAGCGAAATATCCAAGCGAAAAGTGTGCAATGTACAGAAGGGAATACTTGTAACAATTAATCAAACAGTCAATTTAGCTGAGTTTGAACTGAGTGATATTTTTTTGAAATCTTAGATTTACTTGATATGATCGTTTCAAATAAAACTTTTTTTTTCTGTCAATTTTTGACTTCGTCAATATCGTAAGGGGTGTTCCGGGGAGAGGTTCCGGGTGGTTTTCACAATGATTATTTCTATGGTGTCCTGCTCGGGGAAAAAACTCAGCTTGATATATGGCGTGCACACAAACTTTCTTATATTTGACGACTTTCGGCTCTGTTTATCCCCGCCTTGGTTATGCACGAGTCGCAGAAGCTTGTGCAGATACCTAGTCCGTGGAGATTCATTTCTACTTGCCACCGATTTTTATGATATCCATTACCTAATCAGATCAGATTAGACTCTTTACATCCTCCTGACACACAGCCGTCCTGTTCTACCTCAATTAAGACCTCGTATCAACTTCGGAAAAACTTCGTATTCGCTTTCAACAAAATGTCCAGTTTTCTAACAACCTTTATCTTGTGGCCGCGGCCGACCAGCCGGGGGTCGTCGAGCTCGAGGTCCTCCTGCTGCAGGGAGCGCCACATGCGGTTCCGCGGCGTCGACGGCTCTGCGTAGCGCCAGCGTCGTCTGGCGGCATGCACTGGGTGCGCTGGCGGCCACACATTTGGGATCACTTAAGGATTTTGAATGCTTGGTAACGTTTCACTAAAACTCGATTAGCAAAGCAAAGCTGCTACTGTAGGAAGGGTTTATAATGATAGGTTAAGCATTAAGATGAGAGCCAAAAGGTAAAGGCTGTCTTCTCCGGTCCAACTGCAGAGAACTTTGATTCTCATATGCTAATGAAAGGGGAATATGCGCAAAAAAACCCACAAAGAAACCGTTTTTTTGATAATATTAAGATTGAAAAGTTGTTTTCACACCTGGGAGAAATGTATTACTAAGCGAAAAAAAACGGAAAATTGGCGGAAAACTCAAAATGTATGTTTCACTGCTGACCATTTCATCATGAAAAGTCGTAGAGGTAATGGTGTCTAGATTTTTTTTAGGCGAAGGATGTTTGTAATAATAGATTGTCATCTTTTTATTTTTGCTTCTTACGCCCCTTTTGAATGCATACATTTTTACTCCAAACAAGCTCCAAACGAAATCAATCGAATTAATCGATCTTTTGCTTCATATTGCCTACTCCACTTATATCGGATTATAGCATTGAAAGCTCAAATAATAGACATCGCGAGCATATAGGATGACTGCGCAAAATAATTTCTCGTTTGGTATGATCGGCGAGGTTACAAATCGCCAATCAGTACGCTGTAATTTCGATTCAAATTGTTTCGAAAACTAAATAAAATCACGAGTCCGCTCCTGTCAAAAAATCTGACAAAAATTGATTACAGTGATTTTATCATGTCAATATGAGATGTCTCGAGTTTAAGGTGACTCATTAAAGTAAAAATTCATGTTTAAAAAAGTATTCAATCGATTTTCTTAAAATAACACAGTTCCTTCTTTTTAAGATTTCTAATACACACTGTAAATTTTGTCAACATCGGTGTAGCGTAAATTGAGTTGTTAAACGACAGTGAAAAGTGATGTTGAGCAACCTGAAAACATGAAAACTACTCAAAAAATTTCCTTCAAGAACGTGGCAGGTCCAAGCTTAGAGGAGTAGCTCATAAATATCCATATAAATTGGTTTTGGCGATTGGTTAGTACCCAGAGCGCGAAAAAACACTCAAAAAGACAAAAATATATCAAGAAACATTTTATTTCTGCAGTAAGGGCCAAAATTTCAATGTTTAGTGAAGTGGCTATAGCCTCCAGATACAAACTCTTCTGCATGGTAACAATCTATCGGCTGCTTCTGTTTTCTTCCTAGCTGGAGGATAAATATTTAACGAGACATTGTTATTTCGGCCCTAAATGTGATTGGAGATCCCTCTAGGATTATCTATTCCTTTCCCCCCTAATCCCTGGCAACATGAGTGATCAGCAACTCATCGACCTCGCCGTCATTCACCTTGACGGCGCACCGCAAGGTTGGGCGACGGCCCACTCAGAAAATTGGGAATCCTGGCAGCAGCTTAAAACAGACTTTCGCGTCAGGATAGCATTGTGGCCGAGCTATCCAAAGCCCTTATAACAGAGCAACACATCAAACAATGACGAAATTCGTATTGTATTTGATGGCAAAGGTTAAGCACCTGACTCCACCACTGGAACCAGGACGATTGCTGCTTCAAATTATCCACCTGCTACCAGCAAACACTTCTACTATATTAACAGCCAGCAACATCAGCAACACCGCCGATTTGCTGCAAATTCTTCAAAGAATGGACGAGGAAGCGTCGCGACGCGGCGACAGGCAAACTGTATCCGACACAGCAAATCGCACATAGACACAACCATCACAAAGAAACAGCAACAACGGCAGCAACAACTGGTGAAACAAACCAAGAGACGAGGCGAATGCGCGAGTCAAATACATAGCCACGAACAAAATGGACGAAGACGGCAACGACGAGAACACGCAAGAAAATAACCACACCAGCGAGAACGAACCGACGGAAAACTAGAACGAGTCGCCCAACAATCTCCTTTGAGACCGACTTCAGAGCAAACTGACAAGGAGGAAAACACATCGCCAACCGCCAGCATCAACTCCATCTCAATTTTATGGCTGTCCCAACGACGACCTAACACATCCCAAGCAGTGAGTCCGACCTTCACAAGAAAACGCCTAGTAAATCAGTATTAGTATATATTATATTATATTAATATAATTATTATTATATTATTATTATATTGTATATATATATAATATTATTATATATAATTCATATATTAATATATATATATATATAAACATATTAATATATTACCTATATAATATTATTATAATATTATTATTATTATAATATTTATTATTATATTATTATTTGTATTTAGTATATATTGCTTCTTTCGAGTAATTATGTTTAGAGGAGGATGGAAAGAATTGAATAAAAAATTAAGATGGAAAGCTTGAGGTACGGATGCAGAGGTAGCCATGAAAGAAAGGTAAGTGTGAATGGAGCAAGAAAAGACATTGGAAAGTACTGCTTCGTGATAAGAACGGGACGAGAGTGGTTTGCTGGAAAGGAACATATTTGCGAATGAAGAAATTGATGTGAAAGAGTTCAGAAGAAAAATTGAAAAAATCGGAAAAGACAATATTATGAATTAAAAAAATAATGTTGCATGAACAGATTATTTATACTGTACCCTTACCACCTACATAATATGTATAAATTGTAAAGTAATGAAAGAAATAGATTAATAAATCAGCATTGGTAATCGTCCTATACCGATTTTGGTTGATTCTGGAAGTGACATTACGTGTGTATCAGAACAACTGACAGCCACATACGCCGGTTATCCCTGTGCTTGGTTTGTGTCAAGAGGGAGCTTTCGGTGAAAAGAGCCAGAGATTTACTCTCCAAACCTTGTTACCTATCACTATGATAGCGCAAACCTACGACATTCACGTGTTCATTATCACAAACATCACGTGTGACATGATACTAGGGTGCGATTGGATGACTTCTTATAAAGCAATTAGTAACCTACGCGATCATCGACTTGAATTAACCACGGAACTCATATTATTTTCAAAATCTGACAGTGACACTGATCGCGAGATTACAAGCATTAGAGAAAATTTTGTGTTAGGCAGCGAGAATGCCCAGTACAGTAACGACGGAAGAATCTGCACATTAAAAAACATCGAAATCAATGATCCACGCAATAACATCGCACAAGTGGGAGTGCAAGGTGAAACTGAATTCAAACCCGATCTTGAAAGTCATCTCGCTCACATTGACATGAACGAGGCAAAGTGCAAACTACGCAAGGTTCTCGTGAACCACGCAATAGTGTTATGGTGCCACAAACCGACTGTCCGATTCAAATTGGTGAAATGTTGCAGCAGTTTCACAGTGCAAAATGCTTCACAACATCAGACTTGACTTGACTAGCTCATAGTGGCAAATTCCACTGCGCAAGGAAGATCGACATTTTACAGCCTTCTTACACAAATGAATCTCTTATCGCTTCAGTCGACTACCATATGGGCTGCAAGCTAGTAGTGCTATTTTTAACCGCTGTCTAAATCAAATATTAGGACCATTATGGCCAAATAGTCTCTGTGAGGTTGGACATGAAGACCACAAGAAAACCCAACTCCATCGAACTAAAGAGAAAAATAACCGAAAAGAAAATGGAAAAATTCGCAGAAGAATTCTATACCGTACAAGAAACGAAGACATTCACAATTTGAATACTAGATATTTTTAAAAACTACGGCAAAATCAACGCAGACTGAAACTCTCAGACTTAGACCCTGTAAATATAGGAGTAGTCTTCTTTAATAAGTTACCAGAAATTTTAATTCAAAAGGTTAACGACATTTGCTTTAGGGAAAGCCTAAAAAATATTAAAAAGAACATTATTTTTATTCAACAAGAAAATATTTAGACTACCTACACTGCATTTAACGCCCAAAGCATGTTTAATTGTAAATTGTATATTGTATATTCTAGACACTCATTTAAAAATTAATAATTGTATTTTTAATTTTATATTCTATGACCTGACAATTTTTCAAGACTCCGGTTTAAATCTCAAAACATGATGGAGTATGTACATCATATATTTTTTGTATATTATGTGCAATGAAAATAATAAACAAACAAACGAACCAGCTATTGCACAGTTTGCAGTGTCGTATGTTGATGACATCCTAATAGCATCCAACTCATTCAAACAACACTTGCAACGCGGCACTTGCTGTGAGATTTTCAAAGTCTAAATTTCTACGCCAGGAAGTGCCATTCCTGGGGGCCAATTCACGAACAGGTTTTAAGCAGAATTAGGAAGATCTAAGGAGATCTAAACCAAATGTCAATTCTCGTACGCTAATTCTCACTAAACCTTGGGTGCAAATTTAACTCTGTCTAGACCTGGGGGCCGATTCTCGTACAGGTTTTAAGAAGAATTAGCGAGATGTAAGCAAGATTAAGCAAATGGACAATTCTGGAACGCTCTCCAAGGTTAAATCTCGGCGCCAAGGTTAGTTCTGCTTAGACCTGGTCGAGGGCAGCTCTAAGAGGTTTTAGTGGGTGGTATCTCTGAAGGTCACAATTTTAGTAATCAAATTGTGCATCTTTTTCGCATTGCGTCTTGGTTTTTCGCTGTTACCTGTGCTCTATTACAATATTTACTCTATTTTTACCATTACTTTTATTATCTGCTTTACTTTTGCTCTAGTTTAATCTATTGTGGGCGAGTGTTGGATTGATTACACGGTAAGCAAACGATTATAATATGTCAATTCTAACCTAAATTTCCTTTGTTACTTGGCTTTACTTCCTCCTGAAAAGCAGTGAATTCTATGCCATAACGAAGTTAAATACTTCCTTAGATGGCGGAGGCAGCTTTAGCTGTTGGTGCTCTTGATGAACACCCAATGGTGTTTGATCGACTACGATTAGATGACCTGACAGACCGCTACCTGCTGCAAACAACCCACAGGCGGCTCCTCGGGCAGGTGCGGCAGCTGCCCGGCAGCGAAGGCTGATAGAAGAAACGGCTTGGCCGGCATAGCGACAACGAACACAATCGGTTGGTATATGTGAGCATATATTTTTATTATTCATGATGATTATGTAAAATGATAAGTTTGGCACTTTATAAAGGAGATTCTCGCAAGTGTAAGTCACTCGTTATGTTCAATCTGGGGGCGAACAAGGAAAGAAATGTCTGCACGACATACTGGTTCGACAAACGCATATAAATTAAATAGTGTACTTAAAGTAATACTCAATTTCCTACTTAGTATCTTGCAGTACAATTATAAATTATAATACAATACAATTCCTTTCTAATAAGTTGGAAGTTAGTAGTAAAGTAATAAAATAGGATAATACCTACTAAAATGTAGCTCCTGCCAGTATATTTACACCTATTTCTGTAGGGCGGAAAGAATTTGAGCTAGTGAATTAGCAATCATGGTTTGAGTGGCCAAAATCTCTCCATGTTGTGTTGCATTCTGCTTAATTTCATCTCTTTTCAACTGCAACATATTTGCAGCAATCCCATTGCGCTGTCTCAGTTCCTTTGTCAGCTCAGTTATTTTGCTGTTCAGTATTGCCTGATTGGTTACAACAGTGTTTTTAATGTCTTCTGCAGAGCGTCTGACACGTGTTCGCTTCTTCTGGGGCTCTCCCGAGGTGTTGAGGCTGGCTGGATCGTCTGGGTTGTCGAAGTCATCATCCAGGTCTACGGCAGGCAGAACCTGCCGCAGTGGCTCCGGGCCCCGCGGAGAAATGGCATTGTTGTCAGTCAACGGACTCTCCTCTCGGACTCGTTGGGCCTCTCGAACGGCTGGCAGAGCATAGCGTGACGGCTGGTGAATACCTGGCGCAGTTCTCAAGGCGTCGCCAAGCAACGAGCCCGTCCATGGCGTCGCAACGATCTCGCGACGAGGCTCCACGTGGATGACCCGCACTGCGTTGGCGTCGTTGGCAGCCAGCAGACGCTTCTGTGGGCCTGCCAGAATCTTTTGCTGCGGCTCCACACGGAACACATTCGCAGTGCTAGCGTCGATGCCAGTCAAATGCTGCCAGGTAGCTGGCGTCTCCAAGTGCAGAACCTCCTCAGGCTCTGGTCCATCAACCACATCGAAATGGTCATCATAATCAAACACAATTGGATCTACCTCTGGCAGAGGCCTGGTAATTGTTGCTGGGCACAGCTTTTTCTTGTGTACTTCCATCCGAGGCTGTATGGCTGCAATTGTTACATTCCAGATTAATTTTGAGCTCACATGCCATTTGTGAAAATAAAACTGTTTCAAACTATGATTTTGTCAGTTTAAATTTTTGGATAATTTGGATCTGTGGACTGTTATACTTTGATGTTGTCATCTTTAATATGAAAGGGCACATTTATTTTAATATTGTCGATAATTAAACAGACTGTAACCGACTTTTTATAATTCAATTGCCAAACCGCACCTCGAAGGGTGTCCATTCCTCCTACTCCGTGGAGGGAGGCTTTTCCAATTGTGGTTTCAACAAGCCTTTCAACCTCGGTGATGTGCAGCAGGTCAGCAACTCCTCCGCCCGTCTTAAAAACCTCCCGCTTGTTGTGGCTGACCTTCTGTTTTGTCAGTCGCTTCATTTCTTTCCATTTGGACTTCAACTGTTGCATGGATAACAAATCTTTATCAGATGGCAAGTTCCGCTGGGCAATCTTGAGATTTATCAAGGCGCATGTGTAAATTTACGTTCATTAAACTATGTATTCTTGCAATTGCCTACAATTGAGCAAATAACATTGTTACCTAGTTGAACGTATAACATGGGGCTGTACTTACACTTCCCGTTGACCGGTATGTCGGTGCCACGGCATTGACAGCATCGGTTATTTGGGCCCATGCGTGGTCTTTGTGCTTATTTGTCAGACTGGGTGACAACTCCCCGCTAATTACTCTTTCATACTTCACGTATTCACTTGCCAACACTCTCTTCTCTGCTTCTGTAAAGTTGTGACTTCGCTTTTTATCTGGCTTTTGCTGAGACATGATTGCCTCGATAAAATTTGCTGTCCTTTTTGGTTACAAAAATGTTTAGTGTTTCAAGAAAAGGCGCTCGAATTTGTATCATGTCACATGACCTAAGGCGGCTGTGAATTATGAATAGTTGGCGCTTGATAAATTTGAAACGGCGCTTATGATTGGTTGATTGCGTTACCACGGTAGGCGTGGCAAATATGCGTTTTAACTTTTACACCCGCTCTAATTCTGGCTAAGTCTGCTTCCAGAATTGACACCATCGTAACATTCGACCTTGGGTTTATCGTGGTTCTAGTTTACCACGGGTGTAACGAGTTTTAGCGATATGTACGTGAATTGGCCCCCTGGGGTATATTTTGTCAAAAGGTAGCATACGTGCAGGCGACGAGAAGGTTACACCAATCATAATACCCGCAACCGCAAAACATTAAACAGTTACGCAGATTTCTCGGAATGTGCAACTATTATAAACGAATTTTTCGATCAATATTTGGAACGAACAACACCCTTGTTGCAAGTACTGAAGAAGAATGCAAAATGTAAATTCACAAAAGAAATGACCACGGCATTCCTAAAACGTGAAGCCAGCACTTCTCAGCGCCGTGATGCTACCTCATCCTATCCCAGGAGTGGAGTTGCATTTACAGACAGACGGCTCAGATTTTGGGATCGGCAGTCACCTCTATCAAACCGACAGCGATGGCAACAAAATGGTAGTTGCCTTCACCAGCAGCTCACTAAAAGGACCCGAAACCAGGTATTTTGCCACCGAGAAAAAGGGACTGGCGGTGGTACACTCTCCGACTGAATGACAGGCTGATTATGAAGCTTGTCTAGCCTAGCAGCGAGCTAAGAGTAAACCTGTTGCCGGTGAATGACAGGCTGATGATGAAGCTGCTGCTCCAAGTAGTCTGCTCCTTGCATGTTTCTTTTAAATAGTTTACCTTATCTATTTTACAATTGTACCGTGAGAAACGTAACACAAAGCAACTATATCTTACCAGCTTTTACTGTAAAAGCTTGGTAAATGGTGCTACGATCGGGTCCTTTTGTGGCTAACTTTCGCTGGGAATTTTGTAGGAAATTGCTTATCCTGCTGATGTAAAATCTTACCTTCCTCGATTCCTTCGAGCGTTGGTTTGGGGCGGCCATGATCTCTTCGTCTCCGCATCGCTTTCTTCGCTGTCTTGGCCAAGTACGGATAGGGCGGCACCAAGCGATGGAGGGGCGTTGCGACTTGCATTCGAGGCGGGGCGAATGGAGGTTCGAGCAGCCGGGACCGGTAGGCAGCGTACATCGGACCAGGAGACTCCAGATGCCGGATCTTCGCCTCGATGCTCTGCAGGGAAACAAGACTCTTGTGAGAAGTCGGGCGGAAGTGAGTTAAGCTGATCCTGAGGGATGCCAGGTGACGAGGCAGCCTTTTTCCTTATGCCAGTCATAGAGGCTTAAGAAATAAACGCCTTTGCTTTGGAGGGAAACCACTATTAAGCCCCTTTTACACGGGAGAAGTTTTCAACCAAGTCTGGTGCACAAACACAAGTTCCACGCAAGACTTGGGCGACCATTTACATGGGACAAGTTTTCTTGGTTGGACTTTTGTTTAAAGTCAGTTCAGCCTCCCAACAATCAACAAAACGTCGAACGATTCTGATTGGTCAGTTTGACACAAGACTTGTTTCAAAATAGAACATGCTCTAATTGAAAAACTTCCGCGAAAGTCGTGTCTCGACGACTCGTCCCGACTCATGCCAAACACGTTTTGAGACAAGTTTCTGTTTACACGGCCCAAGTTTTCTTTTGCAGGAGACTTCTGCACCAGACTTGGTTGAAAACTTCTCCCGTGTAAAAGGGGCTTTAGTTAACATTGTCTCCCACAAATTCTCACAGCATGAAGAACTATCAATCATTAGTGTTTTTAATGTAATCATTAGTGTACCTATACATCCGATATAGCATAATTTCCATGAAACAAATAGAAATACATCATGCTCTGCCAATGCCCAGCGCAGGTCAGCCAATATGTTGGCGAGGGAACATATAAATGATACAGAAAGAAAGTTTGAAACCAATAAGAAAGGTAACGAAACAGTAGCAACCGTAACTATTGAACTATTGATCATGTTTGCGTGTTAAAACATCAACTTCGATGATAAGTCTTACTGAAGACTTACCTCAAGATCTTTTCCTCCACCTCTATCGCCAATCGCTGCCTTGGCGGTCACTGGAATAAACGTATTACATATTTATTTACAGATTTGAAATCGTAATATTTCCCAAGACAAAAAAGCTCCGTGTTTTCATTTATTTACACCATAGATGTATATCACTTCCTATCACAATATGTATATCACGTGAATATCACTTCCTACAAAACATTTCAAGCTCTAGTCAACAAAAAACGGTTCTGAAACCAGATTATGGTTCATCAATGTAATAACGAAAAGAAATGTGAACCTGATAAATGTTAACTCACCACACATGACAAATAACAACGTTGTTACGATAAACAGAAGCATCATAAAGAAACATAAACCATATAAGGCGGATGTAAGTTAGTTGCAGCGTTACCCTAGAAACACGATGAAGGTTTTTGCACGAACTAGTAATTATTTGTAACAATATGCTGTATGGGGTATGCACTAATTTGACTTCTTTATGAGTTTTATTGAATTTTAGCATTATTTATAATTCATAATACAAATCAAAAGGCCAACCCACAAATAAGTAGTTGGTTACCTGTTGAACTCGGCGCGCTTTCACTTGGTAAGTCTAAGAAATTAGCTCGCTTGCCTCTCTTCGAGTGAATTACCACGTTTCTTTATTCTTTATTGTGATATCAGTTGCTTATAATCTTGTCATGATTGAGATATTGGGTCTTCAGGGTGGCGATTTTGTAATAGCAAGACGTTTCGCACGAGAAATCAATTCAAAAACAATTTAAAAAGATTGGCAATTGTGTAACTTTTCGCCGAATGAAAAGTTGGAAATTCGTAGCAATAATATCACCGATCGAATCGTAGGTGATGTCTAGATGTCACCGTGATATTCAAATCAAAATGACGGTCGACTTGGTCGTTGCTTTCAAAGTTCAAGATGAAAAGACATCACGTTTTCAATGGAGAATAAATGGACGTATATTTGCATGGTTCATTTGATACATCTTCGGAAAGTGTGCGCCAATTCTTCGCACTTTATCGCCTTTCTTTGGCTGCCTATCGCATGCTGATTGACAGCTTGGTTTCGCACCTTCGATCGGATCGGCGAAACTCCGTGGATGAGAGTATAAGTATAAATTTATAATGAAGCTTGTGAACAATACACAATGACAGCTGACATTTCCGCTAAAAACTTGTTCATGATCACTTTCAAGTTACGTATTTGTTTCATTTCGTGCATTTTACTTTTTGGCGACAAATCTACGAAATATTAAGAAAAATTTTATGTTTTTATGTTACATCATCTTCCCTCGCTCAGGTGATAACTACACTTAACTTCATGGCATCGGGCAGCTACTAACGGCGCATTGGACAAGATCATCTGCAAGCCATTTGCCAGGCAAGCGTGTTTGTGTTCCTGAAGGAGTTTTTCACTTTCGTCTTCACCTTTGAATACTGCTATCGGGAAGACCTTGCAGAATAACACAACCCTCCAAATGATAACTCAATTAAATAATATTTTATTAATTTGAAAACCGTACAATGCTTTGAAGTATGAATACTTCAGCAAATATTTATAAATGTTTAGAATGAGTCTAGAAAGAAATTGTAAAATAGAAGTCGATTATTTATTTCTTATTTACTTAATTGACATTCGTCACGACCTATTCGTATGATATTTGAGCAGCAATTTTCTGTCTCTTGACTGTGTAGGTCATGAAAAGAAAGGCAAAATGAGAACAAATATATAAAATTTGCAAAAATACCTATGCTGTATACACCTGCCAAAACAATAATTATGACATCCATGCTATGTTTCCACAAAATGATATCTAAGTTTTCCTTATTTCCGTCAATACCCATTTTACACCAAACCGACGATTTCATCTGCTGGGAATTTCTATTTCCCTACTTAAAACCTATTTAATTAAATAAAAAAATATGCCAAGTACTCAACACGATCGTGAATGTGAAAAATCTTCTGAATTCTCATCCTTCCTGTCAAATTTTCTCATTTGTTCCACTGCACACTCGGAATTTGAAATGCGACAAAAAGATTTTAAGTGTTTAAAAAGTAAGCATTGCGTATGCTCACGCTACTATTTGTTCAGAAAATATTAGTTTTTATAAGAATTCGCGATGGTGTTTGTTTGCACTCTACAGGCCAAACGACTAAAAGAACTTTGATGACATTTTCAAAATATCTTCGTTTTCCCTCAACATAGACCCTGCAATGTTTTCAACTGATTTCACACAACTTTTCTTATAAATTAATTTTTACAAACATTTTCAGTTTTTCCAGATCACGTTTGATCCAGATCACGAATGAATATAATTTGACTAAACTTTATAATATTCAAATAATTTTGTGACGCGTCCTTAGGATCCGCGTCTTTTTGAATAATATGTATTAAGGGGATTTATTAAGGGGATGTATCAAATTGAATGGAATTGAGTTAAGAGAGACGGAGGGGTTCAAGTACCTGGGAAGCATAATAACAAAAAATGCAAAGATTGAAAACGAAATTAAAGCAAGGATTAAGAAAGCAGAAATATTTTATCAATTGGTGCGGAAGTTATTATGGGAAGAAGAATTTCCAGTATGTTGCAAAAAAATTATGTACAACATGTTTTATATACCAATTTTGACTTATGGGGCTGTGTCATGGACAATCGGAACTAAGGAAAAAAGAGAGCTTCAAGCTGCCGAGATGAAGTTTTTAAGAAGTATTAAAAGAGTGACCAAAATAGACAGATTAAGAGGTAAAAATATTCGGAAGGAGCTGGAACTGGAAAGATTGGGGTATAAGCTAGGAAGAGAAAGGTTGCGGTGGTTTGGACAAATAAAAAGAATGGATAAAGAGAGGATACCACGAAGAGAGTTTGAAGACGCAGTAAAAAGGAAAAGAAGAGTGGGAAGACCAAGAGAACGGTGGAGTGGTTTGATAAAAGAAGACTTGGAGGAAAGGAAGATGAGTTGGGAGGAGGTTGACAGAGGGAAATTGTGGGAAGACGAAAAAGAATGGAATGCGCTGGTAGAAAAGGACGAAGAGTTTGATGGGGAAGGAAGTGAATTTAGTTTTAGTGAAGAAGATACCGGGGAATCGCCAGGCTTGGCAAGCCGGATAAAAAGCAACCCGAGATGCCCTAGATAAAAAATGAAAACTTGACCCTGTATTTTTTTAAGGAAACAAGAAATAAAGATAATATATAAGGGGATTTAGGTAAAATGGTCAAAGCATATTATGTGCAATTTGTATTAGGCAATTGAGTTTGGTTGTTCGTACATTTCCTGTGTGCTATTGCTTAGGGTCTGGAAGAGTTCGCATATGAGCGAGTCATCATCCTACACAGTGCGACTGTTAGGTGTGTCTCGACGAGTGTCAAGCTAAGATCGAGCAAGGGTCTTCTAGCTACTCTCCTTCGTTCATTTGAGAGAGCGATGTGCCAATACGCAACATCTAAACCCTGGTGAGAACATTACAAGTAATACATGGACTCATTAGCAGACCGAGCACCAATAGGGCGAGTTCCGATATTCAATAAATAAAAGGGTTTTAAAAAGCAGTCAAACGATCCCTGTGACGAGTGCCTCTCACAATAAGCCAAGCGAAGCGGAGCTACTATCCTACATTTCCCAGGGGGCCAATTCTCGTACATTATTTAAAACTCCTTATTCCCATGGTAAACTAAACCCGCGATAAACCCAAGATCTAACTCTACACCTCTGTCAATTCTGGAAGCAGAATTAGTGAGAATTATCGAGGTTTTAAAGTTACACCGCATCCTAGTCCCGCCCACCGTGGTAAATATGATGGGCCAATCAGAAGCGCTGTTTCAAGCATATCACGCGGCTACCATTCAAAATGCACTGCCACCTTGAACTGAATTTACATGAAACAAATTTGAGCACCTTTTCTTCAAACACTAAACAAAATATTAACCATACGCTCGATAAGTAATCAAACGGAATCATCATGCCTGAAAACGTAAGTAAGAAGCCGGAGAAGAAGAGAAACATTAATTTTACAGAAGCAGAGAAAAGAGTGCTAGCTAACGAATATATTAGACATGAAAAAATTATAAATGGAGAGTTTTCCCCGACGCTCACAAATGAGCACAAAAATCATGCGTGGGGCCAGGTAGCGGAGGCTGTCAACGCTGTTGCACCTACCTACCGATCCATGGAAAGTGTAAGTACAACCCTGTTTTACAAGGTATGCTGGGTAGAATAGTAGCATAGCAATATTTGTATGCAATTGCAATTGGAAGTTTAATCAACGTTAACTTCATGTCAAGGAGTCTCGACTGACAAACATATCCAGCCGGTTGGTAATAATGTATTTTCCTTAACAGCTGAAATCAAAATGGAAAGAGATGAAAAGAATCACAAAACAGAAGGAATTACCAACAATAAAAGAGAGATGGCTAAAACTGGTGGCGGTGTCGCCAAAATACTGGAGCTGTCGACAGTCGACAGGCTGGTCGAGACGACCATTGGCAAGGCCTCTCTGCACGGAGTAGGTGGCATGGACACCCTCAAAGGTTTGTTTGGGCAACCGAATCACAAATCCTCATTCCGATTACAAATTTATTTTTAATTTTAGCAAGTCTATAATATCTGTCCACTTTCAAATACAAGTCCACAAGCCTATGACATATCCAAAATCTTGTACATTCAATATTATTTGTTAGTGATCGGTATTAAGACAGTTTGTAACAGTTTTAAATATGAAATATATTTACTGCCATATGCTAGCTATACAATAAACAAAATGTGTATATAGGTGTAACTTAAAACCTTTGCAAGTTTACAAAGAGTAGTTATGTAATGAAATCTCACTCTGAACAAAATGTATGGAATGTGGACTAAAAATTAATCTCAATTGAAATTATTTCAGCCACTCTTCAGCAGCCCCGAATGGAGAGAAATAATAATAAGATGTGTCCTGCCACAATCACCCGCCCAGTGGGTGAGCTACTCGTGAAGGACAGACCATGCAGTCCCACGAGTCAGCCACTAGCAAATCCTGCCACACAGAAGAGACCGCTTTCCATCAATGAAAGCTCGACCGTGAAAATCATCCACATTGAGCCACTCGATCTTGAGCAAGAGGTCTGCAGGACTGTTATGGCACACTACAGCCTCAACTCTCCTCCTCCAAGCCCCGAACCATGGCCTGTCAGCCAGCCAGCCGCAGATCAATATCCACTGGGTGCCGAAGAGGATAACCCAGACGATCCAGACACGAACCTTGACGCCACTCCGAACGAGCCCCAGAAGAAGCGACCGCGGGTGAGGCGCACTGCGGAAGAGATAAAATTAGCCGCAGTGTCCAACCAGGCAACACTGAACGACAATGTTGTGGAGCTGACAAAGGAGCTAAAGCGGCAAAATGACATTTCGGAAAAAATGTTAGATTTAAAGAGGGAAAAAGTTAGGCAGAACGAAACGCAGCATCACGAGGCAATGGTTACACAAACCAGCATTGCAAATTCGCTTGCTCAAATTCTATCCATCCTTAAGAAGGAGTAAACACAAGGTGCCATTTACTTGTTAGTTTTCAAATGTGTTAATGATATTAACAATTTCCTTTGATTTTTTTTTCAAATTTTAACTATACTACCCTACTTCTAAGTGACTAGCTATTAATGCCAAAGGGCTAACTGATCTGATGGGGATGAAGTGACTTGTTTCAACTTCTTTTTGGGCAATGCTAAGTAGCAACCTAGGACAAATTTAACTATTTTTTTTTCTTTTTCTTTCCCCCACCTGGTTGTAGTTACCATGTGATGTAAACCTGAGTGAACCTCATTTATAAAGTGCCAAATACAAAATGTTTCATAATCATTATAAGAAATAAAAAAATTGTCACATTCATACCGTTCATGCTTGCTATCCAGGCCAAGCTGTTTCTTCGATCAGCCGTCGTTGCCTGACAGCTGCCGCGCCTGCACGTGGTGCAGCCTGTGGGTTCGCTGCCATCTCTGCGATGCGCTCTACGACTGCAGGATCCATCTCGTGATCAAGGCCAGCATCCAGACAGAGGTTGTGTAGGACACAGCAGGCCACGGTGATGCGGCAAACCTTGTGAGGCGAATAACAAAGGATTCCTCCAGAGTCATCCAGGCATCGGAACCTTGACTTGAGCAATCCGAATGCCCTTTCAATGGAGCATCTGGTTTTGGTGTGTGCAGCCTGGTATCGTCTCTCGGCATTGGTTGCAGGGTTGTGGAGTGGCGTCATCATCCACATTTGAAGTGGATATGCAGAGTCCCCTGATAATTGAGAGCAAAATATTTTTGGTTAAGTTTTCCTCATGTCAAAAACTGCAATGAATGTAAACATTATTACTGTAGGTACCAAATACCTAAGAGCCAACCGTTAACTATAGTGCCATTAGCAAACAGCCGAGCTAACGCGCTCTGGGCATAGATGTAGGCATCGCCGTTGCTGCCAGGGTAGTCCGCAAACACGTTTGTGAATCGCATGCCAGCGTCACAGACGGCCATAATGTTCATGCTAAAACGCTGATGGCGGTTCACATATTGCTCTTGGTGCTCGGTGGGAGGTCGGCGAATGCTGACATGCGTCCCATCGATACAGCCCAAAACATTTGGAAACCCGGCAATTCGGTGGAAGGCAATCTTGGTTTGGGCCTGCTCTTCCACCGTCATTGGAAACCGAATGACGGTGGGTGCTAGCTCGCACAAAGCTGTCGTCACATCGGCAACTATGCGACTGCAAGCCGGCTGAGAAACTTGGCCACACATTCCTGTAAAAATTAAGTATTGGCATAATTAATTCAAGAGTAACTAGGTAGCATTTGTAACATTAAATCATTACCTATGTTGATAAACTCATAACCTTCACATCAATAAAGTGACATCTGTTATTCAATGTCAATTGAACAGTTTGAAGCATGAAATTATGAGGATTGGTGTGAGTTCCAACCTAGGTAGGTACTAGATTGAGGGTGTCTACCTAGGTAGTTTAGTTAGGTTTTAACTTACCAGATAGCCACTGAAATCCCCCGCTGGCATAAAAACCGAAGGCAACAAGGAGTTGAGTATCGGCAGCCAAAGCATTTGCCCTCAACGTTAGTCTGGTCAGTTGAGGTTCGATTCTGTCCAAGATATGGGTGAACAGCCCTCGCGACAGTCTTGTTGTTTGCATGAGGTAGCGATCTGTCATGTGTTCCAAGTGAACTCGTTCGAGATTCATTTGAACTTCATCAAATATCCCCACAGCCAACGCTGCCTCCGCCATCTAGCATAGGATAGTTTCGATAAATAATGACATAGTATGCAGAAATACTGAATTAAATATGCGAAGTGTAACAAAGCAAAAGTTAGGTTAAAGCATGACAACAAAGTTGACTTACCTCGTATTTGACAATCCAGCACTCGCCCGCGCGAGGTGAAACGTAAATAATATATGAAAACACTAATAATAAAATATATCCTGACACCTGAAAACAACTAAATGATACTAAACAAAGTCAGGAGAACGAAACTAACAACTCAAACGCAACGATAAAGAAACGGCGACCTTCTGATTTACCACGCACTAAAACTGCTTAGACCCGCTCCCTAGCAGGTTTAGACAGAGTTAAATTTGCACCCAAGGTTTAGTGAGAATTAGCGTACGAGAATTGACATTTGGTTTAGATCTCCTTAGATCTCCCTAATTCTGCTTAAAACCTGTACGAAAATCGGCCCCCAGGAATCCCGAGGTTTCCCTAGGACAACATCAAGAGTAGGTTTACATTCGTCACAATATTGTTACGATTTAATTTTTGATTGGCATGTGAGAGGACGAAAAGGAATGGAAATGCGAGCACAGATATCTTAAATGCTTAGAATATTTAATTACGAAAAGTACAAAAGCTTACCCCCAAGTCCCCGATCCCCGGAGAGCGGCGCCCATCGCCCGACCTGACCCCTCGGTCGCTGGTTCCTCTCCCTCCCAAACCCTGGGCAACACGAGACACGAGCACACCTCGTACATTCGGATATTGCTGACGCTGACCTGACACATTCCTCACCTGCATAGGCGTGCGCAGGAGGAGGGGGGGGGGGTGATCGGAGGTCTAGCCCCCCCCCCCCTCCCTATTGAATCTACGACGATCCTTTTCCAATACATTATTATTTAACAGTAAAATTGCCATTTCGAGCATCAAGAAAAATATTCTTGTGAGTTGTTAGTAAAAATCATTCCATGGTTTCTGAGGGGAGAGTTTGAATGTTATTGTTATGACTAGTCATAGCTAGCTTTCGCGAGCTGGTTTGGAGCGCACTCGCATCGCACGCATGGACATGAAATCGAGGAAAATGTCGAATGTGAATATCAGGAGCCTGTACGGCAAGACGTTACACTGACATCTTTGGACTTGGAATTAGTAATAATATGAGTAAGCGACAGAACACAATGTTTGAGTTTGACTCGTGGAAAGCAGGGAGAGTGAAAGAAACAGAACCCATCGCAATTGGAACGGGTAAAATTTAAAAATACCGACAGTGTAACGACACCAGGGTCAATTCACGTACATTTCCTTTATTCCCGCTAACACCGGGTGTAGCTAAAACCTCGCTAGACCCTGGTTTTAACTTTACCCCTGTGACAATTCACGAAACAGAATTAGCACGGAGTTATACCCCACCTAAGGACCGCCCACCGTGGTAAATTTCATTGACCAATCAGAGGCCCTGTTCTATGTATTTCGCGGCTAAATATTTGAAATGCACCGCCGCCGTCTGACGTTTTACGCAAAAAGAATCTTGGTGAGAGAGCGCAATATCCAAAAACAAGCGAATCGCGCAGTTTAAACTTCGACGAAGGTGGCAAAATCTGAGAAGAAGCGATGTCTAAATTTTACGGAAACTGAGAAGAGGGTATTAAGTCACAAAGTGGTAGCCCGGGAAAAGGTTATCAATGGTGAATTTTCCGCTGTGCTCACCAACCAGCACAAAATCGCCGCATGGATGGTATGATCCAGGGGGTGGTAACAAGGATAGCAGTGAAATTCCTTATAGTAGCTACTGACACTGTCCGTCAGGGGCGCGATTTTACTGAAGCTAAAATAGGCACTGGAATTCAAAAAGGAGCCGTGAGTCAAAAAGGAAAAATTAGTCATTCACTTGTTTACAAATATCATTGACATTTTCAAATCTCTTGCCTTCTGAGAGTATTCAACTTCAAGTTACCAGTAACATATCACTTAGTGATCTGTAGAGATTTTTAGCTGAGGGAGTTTTAGCTTAAGAATTTTTTGCTATGGAAATTTAAGCAATGGGCTAAATGGAACACTGGCAAGTTATATTTGTGATGGTGAATATTTTGGATGCGTAAACACCACAGAGAAGAATTTCGGACTCCACTTCTTTCGTGCCAGGCAAGGAGTGAAGAGTGGATGGAGATGGAGATAGTGAAAATTTTCGATTTCTGGGATTCAGTTTCTGCCGGTTATATCGCTGCGCATCTGGGCTGTTCATTTCCCGATTTCAAGATTGTCAAAAATAAGGTGCTGAACTTCTTCTGAAACTCGTCTTTCGCGTCAACCCTTGTGATTCATTTGAAGATTTCTCTCATACATAATCTACTAACGCTAAGAATTATTTTTAATCCCTTCTTAACTTCACGATTTCCTGTAAATGTTTGCAAAGTATTCATTAAGAAATTGCCTTGAAAAATAAATTTAACGTGACGTTTGAAATATGATACATATTATTTTAGAGGGTACGAAATTTTGTACCACTTTCGAATCATTTAAATGATTAAATAAGAGATAAGTGTGTGACGATGTGCGTGTGTGTGTCTGTTGTGTTGTCATTTACATCACACAATTAAATGTAATAGCAATTTGTAAAGAGAAGTATTTCTTCCGGGTGAAAAACGGGTTTCAGCCGGCAGGCGCTTAATGTTGACACTCTCCGCTAGGGGCGCTACCGTTTTTGGAAAATTCAAGGGGGCAGCAAGAAGGGTAGCTGTGAAATTCTCGAAAGCCGTGATTGTTAGTACTGACACTGTCCGCCAGAGGCGCTGTAGCATAAGGAAATTCCAGATAGCACTGGGTTTCCACTCTTCCTGATATAAGCTCCTTGGTATGATCCATGGATGGAGGCAGCCATCCATGGAAGGATGGATAGATGGATGGATCCAAGCAGTGAATGCGGTGGCACCAGTTCATCGGACATTAGAGAGTGTATGTACAATCCTTTTCTATATTTTAAATAAGACACATACTCTTTTTACTTACAGATTAAAACACTTTGCATATACACAATAAAGTTTCAATAGATCTCAAACAGACACTGAATTTGTCAGTTTACTGGATTAATAACTATAATTTTATGATCTGGAACAGATCAAAGGTAAATGGAAGGAAATGAAACGAGAAACTAAAAAAAAGGTGAGCCACAACAGGCGCGAAATGCTGAAAACCGGAGGAGGAATTCCAAATCTCGTGGAAATAAGTGAAGTGGAACGTGTCGTGGAGACACAGATTGGAATAGCTTCACTACACGGCGCTGGAGGATTGGACACATTGAACGGTATGAACTTACATTACATTTTAACAAACATCTTACAGGCAACATATGATCGTTTTTTTATCATGAAAAAACTTAGAGAAAATATTACATCTTCAAATGAAACTGGGCAAGGACTGTATTATTCTGCAGGAAGAGCTTAATTTAGTAACAAATAAGTGTAGGATGAGAGTAATTGACAATTTTGAAAACATTCTTTTTCAAGGCATACTCCTAAAATATGATGTTGTGCATGTAATAGACTAAATAACTGATTTTTTCAGCATTTATCCAGATGGCAAATCCCATGCAAGGGGATGAAAATATGAACCGCAAGCGAAAGTGCCAGCAACAATAACCTTCACCCGAGACAATTCACAGCCCTCAAATATTGGCTTAGTCGATGTTGCAGCTAGAAGCCACGAGCCAATTTTGAAATTGACAGATGAGCAAAACTCAATGCAGACTCCCCGCAACATGGCTCGACCAGTTCGCCGCATTGCGGCTGGGATTGTGGACGTTCTACCTGCCGCCCATTTGAAGCATTCCGTCGAATGTGACGACATGGAAGACTTCCACGATGAAGATACGGAGGAGCCACCGAAAAAGAGATTCCGTGTTCGGCGAACGAAGTAGGACCTGCAAAGAGATGTTGTCACCAATCAGAAACATCTCAATGAAAATATTAAAATTTTTACCATTCGAGACAAGCTACAAATTAAACGAAGAAAATTACAAGAAGCAAAGCCGAGAACACAATGAAATGTTGCAAGTGCAGAAAGAAATCTCAAAGTCACTGGCAGGAATTCTGGCTTTCTTGCAAAAGGAAACAAAGTAGCCTATATAACTTTAAAAAAAAAAAAAAAAGTGCCAATTAAAATAATTAAAATATCATGACATAAAATACAAAGATGTTTATTTGTTCTTACTTCTGCAAATCACTGTTTCCATCTAGTTAGGCAGCTAGAAATGCAGGCCAGGGTGTCTCGTCGATCAGACGCCGCTGCATGGCTGCTGCCGCTCCAGCCGCAGGCGCAGCTTGCGGGTTGGCAGCCATCTCGGCAATGCGCTCTGCGACAGCCTCGTCCACCTCCAGCTCGATTCCCGCGTCCAGGCACGGGTTATGCAGAACGCAGCAGGCGATGGTGATGTGGCAGGCCTTTGTCGGGGAGGCAGCGAAACCTGGACTTGAGCAGCCCAAACGCTCGCTCAATTGAGCACCTTGTCCGTGTATGAGCCAGTTGAAATCGCCTCTCAGCAACCGTAACTCGATGATGAAGAGGTGTCAGCATCCACATTTTGAGGGGATATGCAGTCACCTGGAATTAATTGACATCAAATGTTAATGTTAGTATTTGTTCAAGTGAAATTCCTGGCATTCCCTTATTCCTTATTCATTAAGGCATTTCCTTATTTTATTTTAATTCTGCTTACCCAAAAGCCATCCATCAACAATTGTGCCATTTTCAAAAAGACGAGCAAGGGTGCTCTGTCCGAGGATGTACGCATCGCCATTACTTCCTGGGTAGTCGGCAAAAACATTGGTGAATCGCATCCCAGCATGGCACACAGCCATAACGTTCTTACTGAAACGTTGGTGTCTGTTCAAATATTGTTCTTGATGTTCAGCAGGTGGCCTGCGAATATTGATGTGCGTTCCATCAATGCAACCCA
Source organism: Nemurella pictetii (assembly GCA_921293315.2). NCBI lineage: Eukaryota > Metazoa > Arthropoda > Insecta > Plecoptera > Nemouridae > Nemurella > Nemurella pictetii. The sequence continues at coordinate 4,044,476 of OV121118.1, read as the reverse complement.
ACACTTTGGGGAAGCCAACAATTTGGTGAAATGCAATTTTGGTTGCTGCCTGTTCATCCAAAGTGAGTGGAAATCTTATGACATTTGGAGCGAGCTGGCACAACGCGGAAGTCACACCCGCTACAATTCGACTGCACGTCGGCTGGGAGACTTGACCACACATGCCTGTGAAAAATACCGTCACTGTTAATTAGATATCTAATGAAAGATCATTTCAATGAAACTGACAATTTTTCACCAATAAGCAGTGTTCTACAAAGTTGAAGTGTATATTAAGGTTGTTAACCATACCTTTAGCATTGAATTGGGAGTTCCAAACTTACCAGAGAGCCACTGAAATCCACCGCTAGCAAGAAGCCCAATGCAATGATGAGTTGGGTATCAGCAGCTAGGGCATTAGCCCTCCGTGTCGGTCTTGTCAGCTGAGGCTCGATCATTTCCAACACCTCCGCGAACAGACCCCGTGTCAGCCGAGTGGTTTGGAGCAGGTATCGATCGGACAAGTCAGCCAGACGAACCCGATCAAATACCATTTGATCGTCACCAAATACCCCTAACGCCAATGCTGCTTCAGCCATCTATGGAATAATTTACGTCGATAGTGACATTTTTTGCAGAAATATAGTAGTTGTGAAAACGAAGTGATAAAAGATCTAGGTTAAAATGGCATATTTGAAGTTTACTCACCTATAAACTATTCACCACTCGCCAACAACAAATAAAACGAAGAAAACAGAAATAACGCAAAAATAACAATTAATAAAACACTCGAAACACTTAAGGCTGTTCTACCAAGACGCTATGTATAACAGGCCATAAGACCCTCGCTGTCTAAACTTCCAAATATGAAGTTTTGAAAGGAAATAACCTTTGAACCTGAAAAAGTATAACACCAAAGTGCAGGATTTATCAAAAAATCATGCTCAAACCCAAATTTCACTGAGATACACGCATTTAAAGGGGTTAGATTTCTGGTGATAGCATCAGAGTAACGGTTGTAGATAGAAATACGAAACTTTTTCACAGCCTCGCCAACACCTTGCTCCTAGGTGTGGGCTATCAAGCAAGTCATTTTGAGCCAAGGGCTGAGTAGTGGAATTATTTTTGTCACCCTCTGCATTTTGTTTTCACGAAATACTAGTCTTAGAAACGTCATAGAAGAATTTTGAAACCGAACGGTTTGGCATGTTGGAAACACCGGTTCTCGTGAGATCACCGAAGTTAAGCAACATCGCGCTGAGTCAGGTGTTTGATGGGTGACCATCATGCACATGGTCAGTTCTGTTCGGGAGAGAGGTTGGAGGGTTTGAAGTTAGTACAACAACTTTACTCGCCTTGCTTATCAACCTCTCGACAGCACGGATTAGTGGAGGAATCCTGTTGTTCGAGTTGTACCGTCCTTCGGAAGGGACGTAAAGCCGGTGGTCCCCTTGGTGCTTTTCGACAGGAGTAGGCTACGTGCCGGTACCGGGTTTCCCCTCCTCCCTTCTAGACTAGGTTAGGTTCATCATCACCCTCATCATCACCATTTCATTCACCGACGCCATTAGACCAGTGCCAAAGGGCCAGTTGTCAAAACAGTGCGTCGTTAAGCACCAATAATCAATCAATCAATCAATCAATCAAGAATTTTGAAAAGACGAGCAGTTTAAGAATGTTACGATTGTTTTGTGGTCTGATTTTCAATAATCTAGTGTTATTGGTTTGGGCAATGCTATCGCCACAGTATTTAACCCGTAAAACCAATACCTGGCTGAAATCGACACCGCCCTTGAATGTCTCGCGATCTTGGCTCGCACTCGTAATCAGTGCGACAGTTAAGTTGTTTATAAACACAATCACTTAGCTTTTCATATAAGCTCTAATCCTTTGCTAAAAGGCAATTATATTTTTTAATCTTGTATGGAGTGTCACGAAACCACAACAACTCTTTTCATATGTTTGTATACTCAACCAGATTAGAGAGAGACGGACTTATGCCCCGTTATACATAGCGTCTTGGTAGAACAGCCTTAAATAAAGCCAACAGCTAATTGAGAGAAGATAAAACAGTGCGAAATTTGGACGAAGTCGACAATATTTGACACTGATACAGCTCTCAAATCGTTGACATTGAGAGTTACCACCATCTAAACCCACTACCTAGCAGGTCTAAATTTACACCCAGGTTTTAGCGGGAATTACGTACGAGAATTGTCCATTCGGTTAACCCTGCCTAATTCTCGCTAATTCTCGTTAAGGCGGTTCTAGCAAGACGCTATGTATAACGGGCCATAAGACCCTCGCTGTCTAAACTTCGAAATATGCAGTTTTGAAAGGAAATAACCTTTGAACCTGAAAAAGTATAACACCAAAGTGCAGGATTTATCAAAAAATCATGCTCAAACCAAAATTTCACTGAGATACGCGCATTTAAAAGGGTTAGATTTCTGGCGATAGCATCAGAGTAACGGTTGTAGATAGAAATACGAAACTTTTTCACAGCCTCGCCAACACCTTGCTCCTAGGTGTGGGCTATCAAGCAAGTCATTTTGAGCCTAGGGCTGTTTAGTGGAATTATTTTTGTCACCCTCTGCATTTTGTTTTCACGAAATACTAGTCTTAGAAACGTCATAGAAGAATTTTGAATAGACGAGCAGTTTAAGAATGTTACGATTGGTTTGTGGTCTGATTTTCAATAATCTAGTGTTATTGGTTTGGGCAATGCTATCGCCAGAAAATTTAACCCGTAAAACCAATACCTGGCTGAAATCGACACCGCCCTTGAATGTCTCGCGATCTTGGCTCGCACTCGTAATCAGTGCGACAGTTAAGTTGTTTATAAACACAATTTATACGTTATAAGCTTATAACTAAGCTTTTCAACGCTCATGCAATAAGCAAGTGCAAAAGACTGCTGATCACTTGATAGCTTTTCATATAAGCTCTAATCCTTTGCTAAAAGGCAATTAAATTTTTAAATCTTCTATGGAGTGTCACGAAACCACAACAATGTTTGTATACTCAACCAGATTAGAGAGAGACGGACTTATGGCCCGTTATACATAGCGTCTTGCTAGAACCGCCTTAACTCTGCTTCGTGAATTGAGCACCGACGCCGGTGCCGTCTCCATCATTACCGCCTCCGTCGCCGCCCCCACCAGCTATACGGAAACTTACCTTTACAAAGCCACGAGAGCTCCAAAAGCGAGTCAAATATTTCGAATAGTGGCAGATTTTGTTTTACAGTAGGCACTAGAGATCCGGGATTTCTCGGTTTTCCGTCGGCCCGGCCCGAGCCTCGGCCCGGCCCAGAGCCCAACAGACCTTGATTTTTTCGGCTCGATCCTGCCCAAAGTATTTTTTCCAAAATCGACATCTGTCCGAAAGTCTGAAAATGTCCTTGTGTAAGCTGCTCTTATCTAATACACGAAAAAGCGAATTGATTTTAGCGAAAAAATCGATAATTTTTATCCGTTTTTTTAATTTTTTTCAACGTTGCATTAGATCTTTGAAAAGAGACGAATCCAGTCGTATTGATAAAACTGAATAAAACACGGAATAGTTTGTAATATTATTTTCATCAGGTCTAATCCGTACAAGCTTAGCTTCGTCACACGGAAAAATTTGCTTATGCAGCGTTCCACGTAAAAGTAGTTAATTGCGCCTAAAATAATCACTGTATTTCTCAGTAAACCAAAGATATTGGGCGGGAGAGGGAATTGTCACTGCACTGCACGTGCCACTCTTCGACAGCCCGAACCGGCCCGACGGCCGGGTATTTCCGGCCTGGGCCCGGCCCGACGTCTCAGATTCATGATCCGGCCCGCGGCCCGAGCCGGGCTTTCGGGCCGCTCTGAATTTTTTCCCATCTCTAATAGGCACCGCTTTGATCAATTAAATCACCCACACATATCTTTTGATATCACACCCAATGACCACAATCTCATTAACAAGCATTTATTTGGTAATTTTTTGTATTAAGGCCTCTGCACTTACGAGTGCAGCTGACGACCCTTGCCAAGGCCTCCCCCAGGAGCGTTTGGGAAGGCGCTGCCGAATTTCAAGAGGTCCATTCCAACCAAAGTTGGATGTATTCCCGAAAACCCACCACGCCGTTTCAATCAAACAAAGAAGCTCTTTAGGTGAATGGTACAAATATTACAATTGGCTCGAATACAGCTCATACCCAAGACAGAACGTACTGCTTTGCGTGTAGAGCTTTTTCGCGTGAAAACCCAGCAAGCAAGGGATACACAGACGCTGCATTCACCGCAAACGGATTTGACAAGAAGGCGAGAGAACGTCGTAATGCCCATCAGCTATCCAAGTGTCATACCGACAGCATATCTGCACGGGAACGTACACAACAGCAAAGTCCGTCGATATTTTGTTGGATGAACATCAGGCGAAAAAACTCAGCCAGAGGGAGAAAACTCGGCTAAAGAATAGGGAGATTTTAAAGCGTTTAATTGACATCACACTGCGATTGGCAAAGGGTGGCGATCTTTCAGGGGGCACGATGAGTCGAAAGAGAGCTTTGAAAAGGGCCTTTTTCTGGAAAAAGTGGAACTCATGATGGACCATCATAAGAACGCTCCAAAAAATGCAACTTACTTGAGTAACCGCTTTCAGAATGATTTGATTCAATCTCTTAACAACGTTGCGTTTCTAAAAATTAGAAAAAGTTAAATGGCCGATCGGTGTCTCTAATTGCCGATGAGAAAAGTGATTGTGGCCACCACGAACAAATGGCGATTGTGGTCCGGTTTTTTGACAGTTCGTTAAACAAACCTGTTGAATTTTACGTGGCCATGAAACGCGTTACTCAAGTGGATCCTGAATCTATCTTTAATGCTACGCTGTCCGTGAAAACTTACAGATAAGTTGGGAATTAGTCTCTGCCGTTTGCTTTGATGGCGCTGCGACAATGTCCGGAAACCAGTCAGGTGTACAGAAGAGATGCAAAGAGAAAAATCCTAAAATTCTTTTCGTTCATTGTTATGCACATTGCTTGAACTTGGTTTTGGTGGACGCATGCAAATCTCGTCAAACAAATTCGGTTGTTTTTGATATCCTTGGAACAATTCAACTTGTGTATAATTATATTGAAGGAAGCCCTGCGAGGCATGCCGTTCTAGAACGCATCATGAAAGAGGTTTGGGGGTTACTACGAAGTCTGAAATCTCTGTCAACAACACGATAGGCATGTTTCAGCTGTAAAAAAAAAACTATAATAGTAGCTGCTGTAGAAGAAATAACCAGCACCACCAGGCTCACAGAAGTCAGCGCAAAAGGAAAAGGGGGTTTTGCAGCTCAAGACGTTGGAATTAATTTTCGCTCTATACCTGATGCATGCAGCCCATCCTAGAGATGATCCTCAAAGTAAGTTGATAAATACCTTCAATACGAAGATCTGTACTTACTTCTTGCAATGGAGCAAGTTCGTGGTCTAAAAGAGGCATGCGCACAGATGCGAACTCCTGCGTTTATCAAGGAGACCTTTGTACAAGTTGAAGGCGTGTGTCGAGAAAATTAAATTGAATGTGGCTGAATGTGGTGAATGTTTTCTTCCCGTTGCTAGATGCTCTGATGGCAGGTTGGGAAGAATGCTTTCAGCAGGAGACAGTTCGAGTTATATCATCTGTTGGGTTGCTACTAAATTTGACAACAGATAAAGAGATCATAACATACTTGGCAAAAACGTTCCAAGTCTCGTTTGAAGCACTCCTCGCTGACATACGTCTTCTGAACGCTGATGTTTCAGCTCCGAAAGGCAACCACAATGTAAAGGGTTGGTTGAAATGGTTTGAAGAAACCGGACGGAAACAAAATTTTCGTTTACACGCCGCCAGGTTAAGCGGCCAGACATCACGCTGCTGGGTGACAGGCTGACTTGGTCGCGTACGAGCCGCTACCTGGGCGTGACCCTGGACGATAAACTGTCTTCGCGCGTCCACGTCGAAGCCACGCGGGCAAATGCTGTCGGCAGGATCGCCGCCGCCGTTTCGCAGCAGCCGGAACAAGACGAAATTTTCGTTCAACTTACTCTAAAAATTGAAACGACATATTCTACGATTTTAAAGCATTTCACCAAAAAAGTGTTCATGTAGGTATATATATATATATATTAAAAGACATATTAGCGGTTAATGCTACGAATAAAACTTTTATTCACAAAGCCAACGTTTCGCTAGGCCTCCGCCTTGCTTCTTCAGGGCAAAATAATTAACTGTTATAAACAATGTTTTTTTTCCATAAACAAAAAGGAAATTGAAAACAATAATTATAAAAATCCTGCCACATGGTATCAAAATTATTACAAACATGGAAAAACATAACAAAACAAAGAAAGCTTGAAAGTCAGGGAGGATGGATTTGGACTTTCTTGGTGGAAGAGTTCTGTGGGTTGAGGGTTGTCTTGGGAGGTCTTGGGAAGTCTTGGGAAGTCGGGATAAACTAAACGCCGCAATTAGAATAAGCGTTCATAATCCTTACATCCTGATTGTATGCGTATTCATGAAAAAATTACGTTATTTGCCTTTCAGGTATTTTAGACGCGTTCTGAGTCGTTCCGAGAGGCGGTGGCCAGGTCGAGGCAAGTCTCCAGAGGAGAGTGATGTGATGAGTCCATCACGTGTCGTCCGCTGCTGTACTAATGAGAGCACAGCTTTTACAAGCTGTCATCTTAGTGATAACAGACGATTTTTCCAATGATCATAATGCGCTGGCAAACTTTAATCGAGCATGCCGAAGGTAAGATTACACCTAAACACCCATGGAGGGGATAGTTGTAATTTTGAAATAAAATTTGTCTGCTGACAGGTTATTGACTTGTTTTCAGTATCACAAGAAAATATTATGTGTTGTTCTGTGATTCTGTTTGTACGTGACACTGCTGGGATCAGGGAATTAAAATCCACTCTTTGAGTTGGATTCTTTGCTTAAAACTGCCTGCTGCCTGCCTGCTGTAAAATTGCAAACAGAAATCTATCGTCACACTGGAGAGGAATGTGATTACATAATGTTTTGGTACAAAAACTAATTTGGTCGTTAAGATAAATGTAATTCTCCTCTCCCCCCTCACTAGCTCCCCCCTCCATAGCTAAAATAATTCGATGGCTCAGTATTTATCTCGCTACTCGACTTTCTTACAGTTTGTCTTTGGATTAACCTGTGTCATATTCTAAATGAGAATAAACCGTTTCGAGTTAAAGGCTACATATTTTCACCTACAGGTTTCCTCTTGCTGCGCCCCATTTGGCATTTGAGTCGGTGAGATGCCAGTTGACGCGCTGGCGGCGTAGCAGCGTTCCCCCCGTGCCAGCGAACTTCAACGCGCTGGCCGATGTTTTAGATATGCCGCGTTGGTCGGAGAGGTCCGGCGGAACACTACGCCGAACCCAGTTTTATTTGACAACACTGGAAAGTGCTGGGGGGGGGGAGGGGGGTTTCACCACAATCTTCGCTGATCCAGCATTTGTTCACACCGTGCTGGATGGCATCCAGAGAGTAGAATTACACATTGATGGGACGTTTGCCGTTGTTCCCGCCGCACCCAAGGACAGGCAACTCGTGACTGTCCACGCGATGCGTATGGGCCATGTTAGTTGGCTTAAATTGGATATTTTTCAATCTGAATCGGAACAATTTAAATAACAAAGGTCCTAATTATCAAAATTTCTTGCATTCACACCCGCTTTGCTACGCACTTATGACGCATAAGACGAGGGTAGCATACGTGGACTTGCTGGAATTCCTGCGAGACGAGCAGTTTTCCCATTCCGGAGACGTCGAGCTATCAGTAATGACCGACTTCGAGATGTGGTTACAGCTTGCCATTAAAGCGGTTTTCCAGAAAGCCAGGGTAACTGGCTGCTGGTTCCACTACTGTCAGGTACGGTTGCGTTCGATTTTACTTGTCACCTGTTTATTTCAATTACTTGAAGCGTTATTTCTTTATAAGAGTTTGGCCTATGGTCACTGTCACTCATAAGACACCTCCTGAACGACAAGCTATGCCTAATTTAGTCTCCCTTAATGGAACAATTATAAGCAAATTTAATCACAAAACAAAGTAATAAGTGTTGAAAGGTGTGAGCATAGAGTAAATTATGTGTTAGGTTCACTTAAAGATCATCGTTAGTGAAAACATTTAATTTGTAACATGTCATATGTCTCGTAATAATCGACAGCATATTTTATAGGCTGTATGGCGGAAAGTAAGAGGTCAAAGTGCTTTCGATCTGCTAAGTGAAAATGCCAATAAGGCAGTTTGGATCGTGATGGTACTCCCCCACCTTCCCTCCGCCACGATCGCGGCCGTGCGGGTGGATATCCGATTGTTTGTTGGAGCTGCCGGACTGCAGGTAAATACCGCTCCAGAAATATTTAAATGGCTTAAAATCAAATTAGGCTGGAAGAGAGAACGAATTGGACATTAACTGCACGCGGCAGTTGGTGTTTCAGTTGTCTCAACGGCATTAAATAAATGAAAGGAAATAAATTTGACCAATGTCTAATCTTAAAAAGCCTATCTCCAACTAAAAATTTACGCAGTTTGGACGAACATCTGTCTCACAAACAGGCGCTCTCTCTCTCTCTCTCTCTCTCTCTCTAACATTGCTAACCTATCGGTTGGCTGCAATGCGAGTCATTTATAGGTTGTCATGGTGAGTATAACAGCTATGCCTAAGAAGAAGAAAGCTATTTACCTCAGAAACGTTTGGCACGTTTTAATCAATTTTATTATTATCAGAGTGTATTCCTTGAAATTGTATGGATAATTTGTATTTTTCCAATAGGCTTACTTCCAAACAATCTTCGGCTACATATCCACTTACTGGATTGGGAAGGTGGAGGTGGAGGCGTTGTAAGTGTTTGAGCAACCCGAGGACAAACAACAATGTCGAGTCTTGGCACCAATGCCTTTATTAAAAAGATTACGTTTTTGATCACGATATCGTCATGTAGATCATAATATCTTTCTGATTTCTGTGCTAAGAGAAGTGTTGTGCTTTTATTGCAGCCGAATTTAAGAACTTCGAGAACGACGCATTTGTGCAGCATTAGCGCCTCAACAACGGCCTCGTGTTGTCGCGTCCCCGCCCTCGGCTTTAAGGTCGACCCACAATTGACATTAGACGGAAGCATAAGCGGAGCGCGTAAGCGCAAGCATAGCGTAGCAAAAGTTGTAACCCACAATTGTCGGATGCGGATGGACCACAGCCCCCTGTATATGATTCGCTCAAGGCTGTGAGTTGCCAGATTGCTCTTCCATAATGTGCGAAAAGTCGCCCAGTTTGGCAACTCTGTAAACAAAATCGCGCACAGCATTCGTAGTTGGTAGATTCGTATTCGTTTCGTATTCGAATTCGTATTCGTATTCTACCATAATAGTCTTATTGCATTTAATTTTTAAACGTATCATGGATGAGGTGGAAAAGCTTCTCTTGTTGTACGGGTGGCTTATGGTTATGTGGGCGGCATATATAGAGGATCAACGAACAACTCGTCGATGGGGTGTGCGCCCACTACTTCGACTTCGAGAGAGCCGAGGTCATTACAAGATGCTCTTCAAATTTATAAAGGCCAACGATCCAGAGCAATTTTTTATTTACACCAGGATGACATGCACGCTATATGACAAGCTACTGAATCTTTTACGTCCAAAATTGTTGAAACGTAGCCGCAGGAAGCCTCTGAGCCCTGACGAGCGGCTGGCAATGACGTTGAAGTAAGTTCCTCATTTGCTTGTACTATTTATTCAGGGTAATGCTATCCTCTTATTTCCCTAGGACTTTTAAGAAATTAAAACTAGACCTAACCTTTCATGATATTGATATGTTACACATACATTAGACGCACATATCTATGCTTTAAATTTATGTTATTTATTTCATCCAACCAGGTTTCTATCACAAGGAGGAACCCTACAATCATTGGCTTGGGAGTTTTTCGTCGGCAAGTCCACGGCTGCCAAGGTGGTCTACGAAACGTGTGACGCTTTGTGGACCGTCTTGGGCCCACAGTATCTTTGTGCACCAAAACGGGAAGATTGGGTCCGAATTTCCAACGGCTTCTATGAAAAGTGGAACATGCCTAATTGTCTCGGCGCAATTGATGGAAAGCATATTGTGATACAGGCTCCACTGAACTCGGGGTCACGCTTCTTCAACTACAAAAAAGATTTCAGCATACACCTTATGGCAGTCTGCGACCACGATTATCGGTTAACGTTGGTCGACATAGGCGCCTACGGTGAGTGTACTTGTGAATACAATTCAACAACTTTATTACGGTTCCTACGGTCCTACCCAACAGTTAAATTAATTAAATTCCTTCCAATGTCTAATGGGTCCCGCATTTGTATCCCGGTTTGGTTGCACATTTTTCCAGCTTAGCATCCCTCCCAAACGTATCATAATATAATGAAAAAAGTTTTAAATGCAAAAACCTGTAATCCATGCTATATATCCTAAAAATGTGTTTTGAATTCCAGGTTCTCAGAATGATGCTGGAGTTTTCCGGGAATCAGGGTTTGGGCAAGCCCTACAGGCAGGGACTTTGAATCTTCCGGAGGATAAGGATTTGCCCGGAACAAACATTTCATTCCCACATATACTTTGTCGGTGATGAGGCGTTCCCGATGAAATCCACAATGATGCGACCGTTCCCTGGTAGAACAGGCCCTCTTCCAGAGGAACGAAAAGTTTTCAATTACCGATTGAGTCGTGCACGACGCATCATCGAAAACACATTTGGAATCCTGGTTGCTCGGTGGAGGATATTTCGCTGCAAAATTACTGCAGATGCCGAGCATGTGGAAACCTTACTGAAGGGAGCCGTTGTCCTGCACAACTTTATAAAGTCTTGCGAGCTGGAAGTTCCCGATGGCACAAGAAGACGTTGTCCAGCCAATTTCGTCGATACTATGAGCCAAAACGGAGTCCTGGTGAGAGGCCAGTGGAGAAATGAAGCGAACAATAACCAGCTGCAAGATCTTGGCCGAGTTGGAAGCAATTATGCACCTCGGGAAGTGGTAGACCTGCGGAACAAGCTGATGGACTACCTTATGACGGAGGAGGGCGAGGTTCCATGGCAGTATGAAATGGTGAACCGAGGAAGTGCCCCAATTAGAAGGAACTAATCAATGTACAACTCAATACATCTTCAATTTCCTTTTTCATTCGATAGTTTATTAAGCACTGAATGATAATTAATAAAGTACATGTCTTAAATCAACGGTGAAACAAGTATATTTTTACTAAATCCCTTTACACATTCCCTCAAGAATTGTTCATTTCACTCAAGCAAATCTGGAAAATCTTTCCCTGTGCCCTATTGTTTGCTTCTGCAGAGAGCTGGTCCAGCATGGCTACAATTGTGAGCCCAAACTGCTCGTTACGAGACTTTATTCTTTCCGCTGGTGGTTTGGAAAACACCCTCTCCGAGAGGACCCGGAAATCGCTCAAGGCAGCTGAAAACTCTCCGCCGTCCTTTTTGGCCCTCTTGGGCCGCTCTTCCCCACCAAACAAACTCTCTGCCGTAGCCAGCGATGAGCTCGGCCCAGGGGATGGAGGCGGGTCATCCAGACCCAGGTCCGTTTCCCAGGGGCTGGAACTGCCGCTGCTGTTTGTTCGGCTCCTGGATGTGGTCGTTGATGGGGTGCCGTTGATGCTCGAGGGTCTGCTGGGCGTGATGCTGATGCTCAGCCTTCGCTTTGCAACGTTTCCACTTGTCCTGAAGGAAGAGAATCAGGAGAGAATCATTAAACCAGGTATATACCATGGAAACCAAATAATGCAAAGATGATTATCTTACTTCCGTGGAATCACGAATGGGGATAAGAATTTGAGGCTGTTATACAGCGGCCAAGTGGTACCGGTGCTCGCGCCCGAGCCGGAAGGCAGGTCCCTCTTTCGGTGCTCCCGGCTCCATTTGGTCCGGAGGCTCAGCCATACTTTCTTAACTGCCTCGACTAAAAATAAAAATAATGTTAATATCGGTTATATTTGCAAAACACAAAAGCAAACATGCTGTGATATGTAGCAGGGCATAGTCACCTTCCATGGACATGGCATCGGCCACGCTTTCCCATGCGTTGAATTTCATCACCTCATTCTTATATTCGGATAGAGAAGAGTCCCAGATAATTGGGTATTGTACTATGATTGCTATTAAAACCTCGTCTACATCTTGGTCAATATTTTCAAGCTAAAAATTCATTTTCCGGATTCGACACGTGCACGTCTCGGCTATTGATATCGAGATCCAAGTCTCTGAACTACTAGCCTGACCTGACAAAGAACCACAGCCTTTCGAGCCTGAATATACGAGGAGTGACATAGAAGGCTGTGAAAAAAACATGGCCGACGGATCGGGCGTTCTGATTGGTCGTCGGAAGGCTGCCGTCGGAAGGTTTACATAAGGAGTTAAAATATAACCATCTCCTTCCGCACTCCGCATCCACACTACGCTCCGCACTCCGCTTATGTCTATTGTGGGCAGTCTGACCCAAAACTGAAGGTTTAATTTTGTTATGCGTTCCGCTTCCGCGCTCCGCTTCCGTCTTATGTCAATTGTGGGTCGACCTTTACCTGACCCAGGACGGAAGACTGGCGACGGCTGATGAGGAAATCAGGTTGGACCGGATACATGCTGGATTTCCTAAGTCGTTGTGCGCATTGCGCTGTTCCTGGCACCAGGCAACGACGACGCCGACGACGACGCCGACAACGATACTGTTGTGGCCGTTGTGGTCGAAGAGGCGATGGAGGTGGATGCGCCTTTGCCGGTCGCAGCACCATTTTTCGTTGACCAACCTCCAGGATATATCCTGCGGGTTGATGACTCCTACTCGATCGAGTATGATGCCGATCAACTCGAGTTCAATGGTGAGGGCACCAACAAATTATCATTTATGTCTGGTCGGTTTTGCAAATCTTATAAAAATTTCTTCACCTAGTTTGCTGAAGTAACTGATCATAATTGAACATTCTATTAACGCTCTCACGACGATTTTTCAATGTTTTTAGCCGAGATCGCTGCGTTGAACCTCGAATTGTTCCATGTGTCGGACGGCGAGGATGAGGATGAAAAACGACAAGAATTTTTGTATTATCTGTTATCCATACATTTGTATGATTTTTTACCTATAATATTACCAATAAGCTATTGGAAAAAGAGTAACAAAGCAAATGCGAACGTTCCGACCAGAAATCGGACGGTTTAAAGGTGTGTGGAAACAATAAGTTGTTAATGTATCCTAATTTTCTAGAAAATCGAGCACAAAAAAAAAGTTTTAGTTTTTACCCATTCAAGCGCTCCATTTTCAGTGAAGGCGCAAATTTCTGGTTGAGGGTACAGAAACTCGTTTTTTTTCAATAATTATCTACAGAGGTTTTGATTTCTTGCGATTTCATTTCAATAATTGGATGAGAAGCTATTATGGAAGCTTGTTTGTTGTCAGTATTCCTTCACAAGTTTAATCATATACATTTATTTTCAGATCCCTTTGATGATCTGGACTTGGTGTCGGCAGAGCTGCTCTGCATAATTTGCCTCAACCGTCGCAGGAGGAAAGCGTTTGGCTGCGGCCATTCTTTACGTGTCGAGCTTGCTCTGCGGCCATCGCGAGGTGCACAATGTGCAACCAGATAATTGAACAGCGCACTGAACTTTTTTTAAAGCAGTTTTATTAAAAAATAAACTTCCTCTTACAGCAAGGGTAAAATACTTTTCTTCCAATGAGTTTTTTCAAAGCCATTTTTCCAGGTAAGATTTTCCTTCCTCTCAGAATTGCTCCGAGGCATTTGCCCTTGTTTTTGTTTAAAAAGTTGGAAGTAAAAATTTTAAAGCTGGAGCTACAAGAGAAAAAAGTCGCGTAAAGCAACGTGACCGTTTGTGAGTCCCTCGACCACAATTTGCTGGAGGAAATTGTGAAATACCCCGCAAGCTGTAATAAGCACCAGCCAGACTCCGAGTTGTTGTTTCTTTTGTTTCCATTAAGAGTTCTAACGTAGAATCGATCTTCGCGTAAAACAATCGAGTAGCCCTCATTCGATCATGCCTTTGCCGGTCGCAGCACCATTTTTCTTTGACCAACCTCCAGGCTATATCCTGGGGGTTGATGACTCCTACTCGATCGAGTATGATGCCGATCAACGGGGATCGGGTGGTGGAGGGCCGATTCCACCAAATACCGAACTAGAGGAAAGGCTCGTGGGGCTAATGGGAGAGGAGGTTATTGATGGGATGCTCTGTGTTAAGACAATTGGGGTTCATAATGTAGGTCCCTGTCAACCACGGCCAGAGCAACCATTCCGAGCAAGCCACCACTTGCTACCTGTTTCCTTCCTAATGAGCTGTGAAACGTGGAATCTCTAACTGCATGCTAATTTCACTCATGCAACACTGGGCCCAGCAATGTCTGTTAGCGAAACCAACTCGTCGAATGGCAATAATTGGGATAAAATCAGAAAAAAGCTACTTTTAATCAGTAAACATTCAATCAGGGGGGCGGTTGTGTAACTTTTTCGAGTTGTCGCGTGACAATTTTGTCATGCGACAATTTTATCGCACGTGAGATCTAAAAGGCGACTTTTGCGATTGTCTAACGCATTGGTTAATAATGGCATGCGACATCTCACTCGAGGTGCGAGAACTCTTTGTGACTGATTTTTTCTAGAAATGTAGTACAATTTTGACATGTGCACTATGATTAAGGGCCGGTTTTACAACCTCCATTTAAGCTAAAATTTAGCCCCCACATAGCTAATTTCTACATAAGCTAAATGGAAGTTAAGTCACGAATAGCGTTTTATGACGTCTATTTAACATCCACATAGCCAAAGGGAAGTTTTTCGTTAGTTGGCAGCCATGAGCTGTGCTTCTGTAGTGTCTGGGCTTTGATGCCTAGTACACACTAGTGCTCACTCTCACAGCTTATGCTGAAAAACAAAACTGACAGCCCAAAAAATGGAGAAGAAAACGTTCAGCTTATTTTACGATAGATGAGTGCCACGGACTGGTGGAACTTGAAGAGAGCCATGCTCATGTGGTGGAAAATAAGAAGACAGATGCCGTGACATGGAGAGAAAAGGTAATTTGGCGGCATAACGCCTTATTTGGAGATCTGTCAATATCTCTCCAAGTTGGTTGTCTCCCTTTGTTGCTATCTTTCAGAATGACGAGTGGCAGAAAATTGCTACAGAGTTTAATTCTGGGGCAACCCAGGGTCGAAGCGCAAACCTGCTTCGAGCCAAACATGAAAATTTGAAGAAGGAAATAAAAAAGAAATCGTCAGATGATCATGAACGCCAGGAGCGGATCAAGACTGGAGGCGGGCCGTACATCTCGCACACTCCTGATTCTCTGCTGGAGAAGGTTGCTGCTATAATTCCCCTGTCCATCGAAGAAATGCCTTCGAACACGGACAGTGATGCTGGATGCAATCAGATTGGTAAGGTTATTATAATCATTCATTACCGGGTCTTTAGTAATGGTTAATACCTCAATTCCAATCTATTTATTTTTCCTCGTTTAATTTTTTCTTCTGCAATTTTTTTAACATTTGATGATCAGCATGTAGAATCAGCTGGCTCGGAAATAGATGAGCCACTGTTCGAAGGCATTCCTTTGGGGGAACAAACACTCCCAGTGATTGCCTTACAGCCTAGTTAAAATTTTTGGAATCAAATGGTTGTAATTTCTGAGGCATTGACCTGCTGAGCTTAATTGATTGGTAAACTGTCAGAAAAATTCAGTCACAATAGCTGGAGATCTGGGTTCAAATCCCCATGTGGATTTACCTTTTTAAAAAAAAAAAATATATATATATAGGTAATGCACAATCATTTGCAGTTTGGAAGAGACTGTAATTTTTTTTTCTTACAATCTAGACCACGTAATTAAGTCAGCGAAAGGGTTAAAAATACCGGTTCAATCACACATTTATCCGGCTTCGTTTCTTTCCCTTTCGCCAGTTCTGAGTCCAGGTTCTCATTGTTTCAGGGCCTAGCATTGGATGGGATCAATATTCTCCAGCAATGCTTCGGCGTCCTTAGAGTGCTCCTTTAAAAGGTAGGTCAAAGAGCGCAACATTACCCCACGGTTGTTGCACCCAAGTCCCAATATACGTACAAAGGAAGGTCAGCAATGCTGTTGCACTAGTGTTTAATGACACACAATAGTAACTGGCCCTTTTGGCACTGGTTAATTGATGTCGGTGAACGAAAGGGTGATGACCTAACAGGGAGGAGGGGAAATCCGGTGCCGACACATAGCCTACTCTTGTCGAAGAGCATCAAGGAGACAACAGCTTCAAGCGTCCCTTCCGAAGGACAGTACAACTCGAACAGTCTACCTTGAGTCCAATGTATAGTGTCATGCCACACTTTCCTTTCCTATTATATTTTCCTTGGAAGGTGCCCGCGTTCTTATTTTTTAACCACCGACTGGAGCAAACGAAGGCGTCCATCGCTGCCACCGAAAAAGGACCCTTCCTTCCCCATCGGTCAGCTGTTCGAAGTTTTCCAACCTTGCTGTAGCCAAAGTTGAACTAGCAAAGCTACAGATGGACTTGGCTTTGAAAGAGTTTAACTCGGAGCAGCAGACACGGAATGAAGAAGAGAGGAGGGTGGAAGATTTTGAAAGGAAGAAAAGGCGGGAAGATGAGGAGGAACGGAGGAATACAATAATTTTTGATTTACAAGTAAAAGTTCTAGAAGCAAAACTTAAAAAACCCCTTGGGGGAAAAACAAAGAAAACGCATTTGCAATTTTTAAGGAGAATCTGGTGTCAGCCCCTGTATTACGTCATTTCCAACAAGAGAATGAGATTGAAGTCCACACGGACGCATCGGACTATGGCGTAGGCGGAGTGATTATGCAGAGACTCGACGATGGCCTCCACCCAATTTCATATTGCTCACGACGTCTCAGTGCCGCAGAAGAGGAAGGAATGTTTATCCATTGTTTATTCTTTAATATAAATTCAGACCTTTATTGCATAGAAGTCGATTCAAAATTATCACAGATCACTGTTCTTTACGCCAACTCCATGGAGTAATAAGAACAGCACAGGGCGATTGACTAGATGGAGCATTCTTTTACAAGATCATGATTTCCAAATTTTTCACAAAAACGGCAAAAAAATGCCGTTAAACGGCACAAATCAATCATGTAAGCGGAAGGGTTCCATCCCTTCAAATTGTGACCAAAAAATCGTAAATTGTGGTGTTTTGCAAGGCATATTAGCCTGTTTACGGTGTTTTCTACGTTCCTCATCGAACTCCTTTAGAGGGAACGCAAATTTGCAGATGGCATGTGAGTAAAGACATAACAATAATATATGAGACCATGGTAAAACTGAACCGTTAACTTGCAAATCGAGATTGGGGTGCGTTAAACAGCTGCGAAAGAGCCGTAGCAAAGCACCGAGATCTAGGATACAACTGTACAGATCCCTCTCTGTTTTCTACTGAATTACAGGGCTGCTTATACACCCAGATTTTTAGGCTTTGTTTAACATGTTTAAATGCATAATTAAGTGAGTTTACTCCTTCAAGATGTCAACTGAAAGCTATTTGAGTGTTTGTTTGAACAGGTGCCTCCTTTCATTCATGTTTAGTCTAGCTATGTTTTAGCTAGTTATGTTTTTGATGAGCGTAACGAGCGTAGCGAGTGAAGCGAAATCTTCAATTACACTTTACTGCTAAAAAAATCTCCAATGTTTTTTTGTTTTTTTTTTGTCTTTTTTTTTGTCTTTTTTTTTTTTTTTTTGTGTGTTTGTTCGCGCTCTACAGGCCAAACGCCAAAACGGATTTTGATGAAAATTTATATGGACCTTCGTTTTCTCTGAACTTAGATCTGCCACGTTTTTGAAGCAATTCGGACGAGTAAATTTTATGTTATTAAGTTTTTACGAAAATTTTCAGGTTTTCCAAAACACGTTTTGCACTCTGGAGGCCAAGGATCTGAATATAATTCGACGAAACTTTCAAGATATGTTGACCCTCATGATTTAATGTTTGTGTTAAAATTTCGTTGCTGTATCTTAAGCACTATTCTTGAAAATGGCGCTTAAATGACGTTTTTTTGCGATTTTTTTGCGTTTTTTCAGTTTATTGCAACTAAAGCAACTTTATCTTCAACCGAGGTTCACAAAATTTACTGTGTGCATTAAAGATTATAAAAAGAAGATACTGTGTTGTTTTGAACCAAATCAAGTGAATACTTTTTCTTTAAATCGATTTTTACGTTTTGAAATATTCAAATATTTTCACTACATCATGTTATTTTCAGGCAACGAATGTCATTGAGAGAGCTGCTAAATTCTTACTGGACATGTTAAATTGATCATAAAAGCCTCTAGGCTATGCGGACACACAATATAATCGCGTTGAGGGTGAGCGTAAATATTACGCTCATCCACAACACGATTATATGAGTGTTCGCATAGCCTAGTACCTAAATTAATTATATAGCCTGGGTAACTCTGGTCAAGAAGGTCATGACTTGTGAACTTGAAAACCTCCCCGTATATCGCTCTTTGTAGAAGTGTGTGAGATTTTCCTAGATGTTATATAAAACAATTATACAGCAGGATTAATAAATTTGGGCAGGGTGTTTGAGCAATTTGCATATTGTGAACGATATCTCACTGTACCTTCTCTGACGCGCATGTAATGCAAAACAGCGAGTGTTTTTATTGGAATGCCGAGAGGAACGAATACAAATGATTGAGCCAATTACTTGTGCCATGTAAACCGATTGTCATAAAAACGTGACGACGCACTTACTTAATTGATATCTGTGTTTATAAATGCAATACAAATTAAATTATGTATCATTAAATAAACACATGCAAATTCGGATTTTCGGAAAGCGGATTTATTGATGAGCGAACCGAGCGTAGCGAGTGAAGCGAAATCTTCAATTACACTTTACTGCTAAAAAAATCCGGATTGTTTTTTTTTTTTTTTTTTTTTTTTTTTTTTGTGTGTGTTTGTTCGCGCTCTACAGGCCAAACGCCAAAACGGATTTTGATGAAAATTTCTGTGAACCTTCGTTTTCTCTGAACTTAGATCTGCCACGTTTTTGAAGCAAATCGGACGAGTAAATTTTAAGTTATTAAGTTTTTACGAAATTTTTCAGTTTTTCCAAAACACGTTTTCCACTCTAGTGGCCAAGGATCTAAATATAATTTGACTAAACTTTCCAGATATGTTAAACCCCACGATTTAATGTTTGTGTACAAATTTAATTGTTGTTAGTTTAGCGCTTTTCTTGAAAATGGCGCTTTTATGACGCTTTTTTAGCGTTTTAGCAGTTTTTTGCAACTTTAGCAACTTTATCTTCAACCGATCTTAACAAAATTTACTGTGCTCATTAAAAATGCTACAAAGAAGATACTGTGTTAATTTCAAGCAAATCAATTGATTATTTTTTCTTTAAATCGATTTTTAAGTTTTGAAATATTCAATGTCATTGAGAAAGCTGCTAAATTAACGCCGAACATTTTAAATTGATCATAAAAGCCTCTGGGCTATGCGCACACGCAATATAATCGTGTTGAGGGTGAACGTAAGTATTACGCTCATCCACAACACGATTATATGAGTGTTCGCATAGCCTAGTTATTTTATTACCATCATAACTTATTTGAATTCGCTTGTATCTACTTGTGGCTGGATTGGCATGCGAATTAGGTATCTGTTTATTTACCAGTGCTGAGTGCAGTATCACAAGCAAACGATGTTTGTAATTGTTCCTACTAAGCATTTCTAAAATTTTATAATTATCTCTTTACTTTGTTCGGTGACAGAATCAGATAAGTTTCAAAATAACTTTTTACTCGCGATAGAATGTTAGCCTGCAGTAAATCAAAGCATCGGTCACAAAAACCGAGTCTTGTAATGCTCTTTAGGCAGAGTATACCTATTTCTAGGCAACAACCCGAATATCTCTTCGGGTGTTCGTCACAATGATATGATTTCAGTAATGGTGAAAAATGAATTTTTATTGTGTAATAGGCATAAAAAACTAAAAATCACTATAATATCGATAAAAAAAGGGTGTCAATGTAGTGTGCGTGAAACATCTTAAAAATAAGATAAGTTATTTTGAAGCAAATCAATCAAATTATTTTTCATTCAATCGATTTTTACGTTTTGAAATATTCTATTTATTTCACAAGGACCCGGGGTAAAACACACTTCAATGGTGGGGAGTGAGAAAGGAGAACAGCGTTGACACTGTGGCCGTTTGCTAATTGTTGGACACCAAATTATTTTTACAGTAGATAATTCACTGTTGGCTTAATTTTTTGGCTGTGATAAGCGAATAGAAAAGAATATAAATTGAGATTCACCAAGACTAAGTAAACGACAAGTAGAGCCTACACTCGTTGCAGGATGAGCGAGCCGTAATCTCCCTGAGGAAATCCAAACGGAAAACATTTGACAATCATATTGTTGAAAACGGTGCTTTAATGATCAAGTATTTTTTATTTATTATTAAGTCATTTTATTTTTCTTATGAGCAAAATACTTCATGCACGAATCGGCAATTCGTTTAACTTGTTATCATATATATTTAATCCAAATTTGGTGCGGCTCGGTTAATCAGTTACGAAGCTAGTACCAAAAAATTGAAAAATGAACGGGTTTTTGCTCATAAAAACAAAATGGCTGACAATATTTTGTTCAAAAACTAAACAGCACCTCGCTGAGTCACCACGAACGTTTTTGCCAAATTTCGCAACGATCTGTGACCTTTAAGTGGGCCTGCTCGTTTTTGCTACAAAAAAATCCAAACGCTTCTTTTCCTCTATGTTGTGAAATTGAAGGATTTCGCTCGCTCATCCAATAAGACCAAAGTTAGACCCTGGATTAGTGAATAATATCAGAAATTTGTACTGAATTCGCGAACGATTTTGATTTCAGACATCGGCTATTTTGGAGTCAAATTATAGAAACCCTATTTGTGACTCCGCATGCGGCCCCAAAAATATCCTATTTATAGAAGAAGTAAATAAGAAAATATTGTAGTACAGTAAAAAAAATGTCTACCTTATTGTCACAACACCAAACAATTATGTGCTATTATTTAAATAGTTTATTATAATTATGATTACTCTCAAGCTAGACCACGGGCTGATAATGATGGGTTAAACTCTCCAATTATTTCATTACTTCAGGCGCACTCGTAAAAAGTTGCTTGCCTTCGAGCGTGGCTTCGATCACAATGCCTTACAAGTGTTTCCGACAAACCTTCGTAGGTTATTCTTTTATTTGTCTGTTTGGCTTTCAACCGCGTTAGTTTATGCATACCACTCTTGGCAGTCAAAGTTAACAGGCTGCAATTCCGGTGAACCACCAAAGCTTGAGCGCAAAGATGAATTGTACTGAGACGTGTAGCAACACATACATATTTTATAACAGTTTTGTGCTATCATTAATGGGTGGAATCCTGCTGCTGATTGGTACTAAAATCTACTTGGTCAAGACTTGTGGAAAATGCACAAGCCGGCGACTAATGACCGGGAAGACGGTCATCGTGACAGGGGCTAACAAAGGTAATTATTCCCTTCAGATATATTTAAAAAAAACACAAACTTAATTTTTCATTCATTATTGTTTCTCTGAAATAGTTGGTAGCAAAAACAAAATCTTGTAATCTGATAACAGGCAGGCTCATAAAAAAAGGAGAGACCGTCTTCATTTTATTTATTAATGCTATTCTTTGTTTTCTGTATTTAAATTTTTAAATTTTGTGATATTAAGATTTGAAAAAACACAACCAACAGATAGGATCGGGTTCACTTCAAGCTTGTTTTCATTCAACTTTATTCAAACTAGCCTAGAAGGTAGGAGGGGAAACCCGGTGCCAGCACGTACCCTACTCCTGTCGAAAAGCACCGAGGAGACCACCGGCTTTACGTCCCTTCCGAAGGACGGTACAACTCGAACAACAGGATTCCTCCACTAACCCGTGCTGTCGAATGCAGCAACCTCTCTCCCGAAAAGAACTGTTATTGTACATGTTGGTCACTCATCCAACAACTAACTCGTCGCGATGTTGCTTAACTTCGGTGATCTCACAAGACCCGGTGTTTCCAACGTTGCCAAACCGTTTGGTACTAACTTCTTTTAAAGCCACTAGAATCACGTAGTTACTTATTGTTTTATTGGTGGTTCAGATTAAAATTAAATATGAATAGATTCATCTTAATCTTTGAACCTACTAACTGTTCTGGATCTCGGGATGCGAGTGTGACACAATGTTCGACATGAGCTGACACGCATGGAAGCGCCTGTGTGTTTTCTCTATACTCTACGCTTGACTACGAAGTCACTGTCAGTCTCAGTCAGCCAAAAGTAATCCCCACTAGCACAAGAGTGGGTGCTCAAGTTCCCATGAATGCTCTGATTCTTCAACTTAATCAAAATTAAAGTTAAATCAATGTCGCATTTCTTAACTCCAACCGAATATCGCAGTTGCATTATCAGTATTTCGTTTGTTTTTTTCACGCTGACCCGATGGGGGGGAGCGTCCCCCCCCCCCCCTGTAGTAACTGTCCCTGCACACAAATTTTAAAGATACCAACTTTAAACACCTCAACTTTAAAAACTTTACACACTTGAACTAATAAACACACTGAAACACTAATTTATTGCAACTGTTGTTTCGCTGCAGGCATGGGCATGGAGACAGCTTTAGACCTGGCCGCCAGGGGCGCCCGCGTCATCATGGGCTGTCGGAACCTGGACAAAGCCAACGCAGCTAGAGGTAAACACAACAATAAAAATGTCATAAAGATTCATTAACCTTTCAATTTAAACGCTCCATTAGTTGCAGGCTTGCAGCGTACTCCGCCTTTAGATTACTAACTTTAGTCAAATACAAGTTTCAACTTGCCTC
Organism: Nemurella pictetii; assembly: GCA_921293315.2. Taxonomy (NCBI): domain Eukaryota; kingdom Metazoa; phylum Arthropoda; class Insecta; order Plecoptera; family Nemouridae; genus Nemurella; species Nemurella pictetii. The sequence continues at coordinate 4,021,572 of OV121118.1, read as the reverse complement.
ATATCACAATTCTTATTCTGAATGCCCTACAATTTTTTAAAAATTGACAAAACTTTTTATTTCTTTTGACCTTTACGAAATGAAAATTTTGTTTTTCGTGACTTTTTTTAGCATTTTCCTGTAAGCAACACTTGATTTTCCTTTTTTAACATTTTTCCGAATTCTTGTATAAGTTTCAATCAGTATTATGATCCCATCTCATCGAAACCCCAATTAAAATCAGCGCTCGCAAAGCCCTAGTTTCCCGATGACCCGTGCAGACGAGATCGTGCGGCGCACGGGCAACCCCGACCTCGTCGTCCACCAACTCGACCTGGCGTCACTGGCGTCGGTCCGCCACTTTGCCGACGTCGTGACGGCGTCGGAGAGCCGCCTCGACGTCTTGGTCAACAGCGCCCGCGTCTGCAGCACGGAGAACCAGGAGACTGCAGACCATCTGCAGCTGGAGATCCAGACAAACTACGTCGGACCGTTCCTGCTCACCAACCTTCTTGTAGGCGAGTAAAAACAGAGTTGAGGCTCGATTTCGTGATCTATGAACAGGGTAAGGTGCATTTCGCGAGACTTGACGTCACAAATTGGTGTCAAAACTCAACACATTGACAGGTATCCAGCTTGAATCGTCGAAAAGGCACGTACTAGTAACGAAATCAACTGGTTTCGACGACAACTGGAGTTAAGACTCATTCCAGCGCAACAATTTAATTTATCGAAATTGAGAAAATAAAATTTTGCAGCGCGTAGCAATTTAAAACGAGCGTCGCGTCGCATTTGATTAGATGAGAACAACCCAGGCTTTCAGGGTGTTTTTTTTTATCAGGTTTAAGTCGCGTTACTTCTGGGCTTGTAACAGTGGCGGATCCAGGGGGGGGGGCGATCGCCCCCCCCCCCCCCCCCCAGTGCATTTCAAAATCATGTCCATGGTTTGGCTGAAATTTGTAGATTTGATTTTTAATGGAGAAAGAAATTGCATTATACTAAATTACAATATAGTTAAGTAGAAAAACTTTCTTCAAAAAAACGCAATAACCATTCAAACATGAATATCGTAGGTCCTAACTTTTGTGCCTATGAGTTGCCTGAAACGCGTAGATTTGCTTCGTTGAGAGACCTTGACGTCGCAATTTTTCTAGGGCCTTCCCCCCCCCCCCCCCCCATGACTGGTGTCTAGAATCGCCCCTGGCTTGTAAAAAATATATTTATAACCTTACGTACAAGTCGCGAGAAAAGGTTCTACTTATCCGATCTACAACTAGTTGATTATTTAAATACCGAAAGTCCAAGGAAATTGTTGAGAAATCTGATTGCGTGAATTCTCAGAGCTGCTGCGACGGTCTGCCCCAAGCCGCGTGATCTTTGTTTCGTCGAAGCTGCACGCCTACGGCATCCGCGACCTGCGTCGACTGGACTTCCGGCCGGTCAAGGGAGAAACTGCCGTCGCCAAGTACCTCCGCTACTCGTTCACCAAGCTCGCCAACGTCTACAACGCCTCCGAGCTCGCTGAGAGGTTGCTAGGATCGGGTGCGTTGTTATCTTGTTGAAGTCCGGCCTGTCTGTGCCAGAGGGCATCGGTTTAGGGTACAGAAACTTTGCAAGTCTCGAAGACGAGATCGGGGATGGATATACTCATTTCTCAAACTGCCAGCCTAAGCCAGCAGGTTGAGCAAACGATAGGCCAAAAATTTCTACAATGTCAAAGCTAACTCGTCAAAACATTTTCTTGGAGGTACAGCTAATTCGTTTTTATATCAAACATTTTTTAGCCAACGTTGACTTTTGACAAATAACAGTTGTGTCCTCTTGAAGACAAAAAATCCATCTTGGATCAAAACAAGTTGCAATACATTTGTGCTAGGCAATCAATTTCAATTCAATTTCTTGTCTTTGTCCCCTCTTAATCAATTCTGGCTAAGCCGACCCCATTTTAAAAGCAAACTGGGAAAAAGTTTTCCTTAAAAAACGAGGTTTACGAACAGATTCTGTAAGAATACAACCAGGGCTGCCTTGCAGGAGTGACGGTAAACAGTCTGCACCCCGGCTCGGTGTCTACTGACTACTTCGACCATTTCACCGGCTTGTGGCCGCTCATCGTGTGGACATGCAGACTCTTCTGTAAGGTATCCAAATAGAGCTGCGTTTCGCCATGTCCTTCTGGACGGTACCAAGCTGGGAGATCGGTGATTGGATTGGGACACTAGAAATTTCTTAATCCGGGTTATTTTTGGAGCAAATCTATGCATTTATGAGTACATCAACTAATTTTCATATGAATTTATATATGAGGAAGGCCTCAGCCTGAGATGCAATGGAAATATGCCGGCATTTGGAAATAAGCTACAGGGACAGGAAATATTAATAATGGGCGTGCAGAAAAAAGATAAAAAAAAAATTGCACCACCTTGTGTCCAATCGCTGCACCCAACTTTGCTGCAGACTCCCGCGGAGGGCGCTCAGACCACCATCTACCTGGCCGTGTCCGAAGAGGTCGAGGGCGTCACCGGCAAATTTTACTCCGACTGCAAGGTTGCAGCTTTTATCAAGTTACTACAAGTTACAAGCTTTAATCAAGTTACTGATTTTTATACAAGCTTGGATCAATATCAGTAGTATTAAGTATGAACATCAGTAGCAAGGCATTCAGACCATCCAGTCACATAAACTTTCGTTGCTTAAATGTTTCCACATTTATTTTCGAGCAGGGTGGTCCGCCTATATATCCTTTTGGATTTTTCTTGTCTTCAAGGTCGGTTAACATGGAGTTTCCTTAGAAATTGAAAGAGATATTGTCTCATGTTACTATTTGTCTAGTTTCGTCATCTCATGTTTTGTCCTGTTCGTTATGTTTATGTTTTGTCCAAAACATCCCACCCGTGGACTTGCCTCTGTTTTCGATACAAAAAAGAAATAATTAAATACAGGAAAGGTTCAAGCTTCTCAACTCTTGCCAACTGCAAACTGCATTCACAGGTAGAAAGCAGTTCCAACATGCGATTCGACTCGAGCTGAGTATCCTAACCCATAGCCTTGCCTTGGTCGAAGGTATAACGTAATTTTTAAATGGGATTCAACGCATAAACACAAATTACAAGATCATATTTTTGTGACGTAAATGGAACGGAATGCAAGAGCAGAGAGGAAGCACTGATATCGGCAAGCGGATAGTTCAGTTTGAGCACGGGGAAAGAATCCACGAGTGCACGGGTGCTTTAATTTAAGGAAATATTAGCAGTGTCCCGGCCGAAGTGAATTAAAATGAAGATGTAGTAACAGTTATTGGGCATGCCTGGACCAAGATTCAAGTGTCAAAGAGCTTCTCGTGAATTAGGGCAATGTTGTTCTCTCCTGACGGCTACTTCCCGATGTTGACAGGAGACGCCGCCTTGTAGGTCTGCCCGCGACAAGGAGTTCGCCAAGAAGCTCTGGACCAGGACGGAAGAAATGCTCGAAACCACGTCATTCTGACCGGATCGCGTGGCAACAAAGCGGGAAAGAAGACACCCATTGTGTGAAAACATTGCTGCTCGGATAAGAAATTCTGCATCCAGAACCTCATTCATATACATGACCTACTGTAATCAACACAGATGAAAAAAATAAGTTTAACAAATCTCTAAGTTTAGATCCAAAAGCTTGCCGTTAGCCCAGGTGAAACTGGTAAACAATCCAATATAACCACCTAGATATAATTTGCATCAATTGAAAATTGCGACAACAAATGCATTTTATCTTGTAGGATGATCGAGCGAAATCCTTCAATTTAACAACATAGGGAAATTGGAATTTTTTTTTGTAACAAAAACGAGCAGCCCTATTTAAAGGTCACAGATCGTTACGAAATTTGGCAAAAACGTTCGTGGTGACTCAGCGAGATGCTTTTTGGTTTTTGAGCAAAATCTGTTCAGCCATTTTGTTTTTATGAGCAAAAAATCGTAAATTTTTCAGTTTTTTGGTACTAGCTTCGTAACTAATCAACGGATCCGCACCAAATTTAGATTGAATAAAGATAAAAAGTTAGGCGAATTGCCTAAGCTTCAGATTCGTGCATGAATGTTTTTCGCTAATCAGAAAAATAAAATTACTTATTACCTCTAAACGGTTTCAATACCGATTTATCCTCGGTTTATTGTATGATTGTCAAATGCTTTTCGTTTGGATTTCCTCAAGGAGATTACGGCTCGCCCATCCTGGGTGGCTAGTCTCGAAATCAGTTCATTTCCACGTTGGAATTGAACATCTCCACATTTTATATCCGCACGCGGATTGCCGTTAGCGGACTTGCGAGTCTCGAAACAAACCCACCGGATGCGGATTCACTTTGTCAAAACAACTGGGAAACCGTTGTTATGCGCCTCAAATTAATGACGTCACTATTAATCGGCCAATTGGATCACTTCCACACTGCGGTTCACTGACGTAACGCATTCAAATTTCCAACAAGCGCAATTTTGTTTCCGTGGGTAAAAACTTTAAAATGGCTAAACAACATTCGGAGGAACAGAAAATCCTAATGGTTCAATTTATAGAGGAACATCCTGAAATGTATAAGAACAAATTGAACAACAATTTCACACATGCCATGCTGAATAACTTGTGGCAATATTTAGCCAATCTGCTAAATGGCTGTTTTGGAGCAAAGAAAAACGTGGCTCAGTGGAAAAGAGTAAGTACCTAATATAGATTAATATCATTATCAGCCAATTTAAATTTCTGTATTTTTCGTAAGTATGTATTTCTGTAAGTATCTAGTACACCAGCTTGAGGCTATTAAGTAAATACAGTTTGCATGAAGAAGACCCAACAACATGCTTGCAAAATTGCAGTCATGGATGGACATCAAAACAGGGGCGAAGAAAGCCGGCGCCGGCCACAAGGCCGCATTGGCCAAGACAGGGGGTGGACCAGCAACAGCCAAACCACCCAATGCATTACAGAGCCGGATCCTGGCCCTCATCGGCGTCACTCTGGCCGAGGGCGACGCTGCGGGTGCTCAAGAAGCTGGGTTTCCGGAGGCTGTAGGTTTCACTTTCTCTACTTGGTACACACTAAGTACATGCCATGCAAAAATGGTTCTTGAAACACAAATGAACAATCTGTTTTCATTTTTAAGGTAAACGAAAGTGAGTGGCAAACCCTTGCCGAGGTAAATGGCAACGACTCGTTTATCAGGGAATGGGATGGTTCTGGTCCACAAGACTTTGATGAAGAGCTGCAAGAAGCCATTCAGAATGCAATGGGTTCCGTGACCACGCCTGCTTCCAGTAGAACTGACAAGCGCACAAGCATTGACACTTCTGTCCCTGCGCCGGCAGCCAAAAAAGCCCGGAAGGCTTCGAGCACAGCGCAGCAGATCGTCAGCGACCGTCCATCGAGCTCCACAGCCAACGCTGCGACACAGACGTTTCTAGTTGTGAATCGTAAGTTAAGGCAGCAATTGTCTCACTGACACTATACCTATACACATATTTACATAAGCATCCATTTAACAAGAGGGTACCTGCTTATTTTCAGACAAAAGGTCGAGTTCCGTTCCACATGCTGTTGCAGCCGCTGACCAATTTGCCCACATACAGGGGCAAAATTTGATTGTTCAAGAGCGCATTGCCGCAGCGCTGGAAAAACTCATTGACATTTTGCAGAAAAAATAAATGGCATGAAAGTCATGTCATGAGCAAATATTAAAACCACAGTTTTGTTACATTGCTTTTTCAACATTTTCCTATTTTTTAAATTTCTAGTTGTTTTGAATTGATTGAATTGATTGAATTGAAATTACACCAACTCACCCCCCTCCCTCCCCCTACTCACTCTTTCTTTCTGACACAAGTACCAACCTATCAGCCAAGATGAAGTATTGCCTTGGGCATGTTGCGCAACCAATCCTGCCCGGAGTCGTGAGTACCTCCAAATGAAGGCATCGTGGCTCCTTCCAGGGTAGTTGGCCACAATGTTCAATACCTTCGTGTCCGAGTCACACACCTGTCAAAGAGTACATTATCATTACCAACTAATTTCACTTAGCTGGTAATACAATTTCTACCAAGGCTTTCAAAATTGCAGTAAAATTCAGTTGGGGGGGTTGGATTACCAGCTGCACATTCAGAGAATGCTCTCCAAAATGGTTCAAGTAAATGTGCTCGGGGTATAAATCATGCATTTTAGGAGGCGGCACAATGTACACATGAGTACCATCAATGCATCCGATCACTCCAGGGAAATTGAACTTGTTTCTAAACCTTTCAGGAAAAAATGCACAGTTTAGGAAACTCAATGGGTTGAGAGATAGTAAGGAAAGGTAATTAAAACGATGAGATATTCGACAAGATCAGAGAAGTTTGACAGTAAGATTGTTCAAATACCTACTTGGCCTTAACTGCTGCTTGCTGAAGTCTGGTGGAAGGGAAAACAACCCAACGCCCAAGCAAGTGTGTGGTCATGGCATGACTCACACGACGAATGCATCGGCTAGCAGAGGTCTGACTGACTTTCAGTCTCCTGTCATTTGCGACGGGCATCTGGTAGCTCCCAGAGGCAAAAAAACGAATAGCAGTGAGCACCTACAGATAAATCAGAGTTTTTAATGCTCAAATCAATGCACCAGACCTTCAACTCAAAAATACAGACAATGATACCTATTATAGGTACAATCTTTGAAGAATCACTGGCAAGGCGATCGACTGACATGAAACATTTATCAACTTATCTATTGATAACAACCATTATTTACAAACTTAATTCAATTATTTGCTGAGAAATATTTGAAAAATAGGGTAGAATTAAGTTTAAATCTAGGTCTTTAGTACTTGCCTGTACTTCCACTGACAGCCCAGAAAGTCGTCTTTGTGCAGGAAGATGAGGCCTTAAATCTTCAACTATAGCTCTTATTATTGCCTTCCGCAGCCTAAAAATGTATACAAACGATGCCTCGTCCATCGTGAAGGAGTCGATTCGAATGGTGTATTCCCTTCTTCGAACAACGGCTCGTTCGGCCCTTTCTATTATCGCTACCAATTCGTACATCTGTTCGCCGTCCATTTTTAAATCTCAAACACGCATGTGAACTTTAAATCCCACAGAGCTTGAATATCTGACAATTCTCACACGGCAAATCCGCGCACGGATTCATTCCGCGCGCGGTTTGAAATTCGAGACTTGCCAATCCCACAAAAAATGTGTGGAAACGGATATTTTCGTCACGGATTCATTTCGAGACTAGACACCGAGACTAGCAACGAGTGTAGGATCTACTTATCGTTTACCTTGTAAAGTACTCATTGACATGAGAAGTCAATTTTTAAAATGATCGATTGTTGCTACGAGAATAATTGTTTACGGTTAAATTATTGATGAGCGTAACGAGCGTAGCGAGTGAAGCGAAATCTTCAATTTCACTTTACTGCTAAAAAAATCCGGAATGTTTTTTTTTTTTTTTTTTTTTGTGTATTTGTTCGCACGATTCCGGCCAAACGCCAAAACGGATTTTGATGAAAATTTCGGTGGACCTTCGTTTTCTCTGAACTTAGATCTGCCACGTTTTTGAAGCAATTCGGACGAGTAAATTTTATGTTATTAAGTTTTTACGAAATTTTTCAGTTTTTCCAAAACACGTTTTCCACTCTAGAGGCCGAGGATCTCAATATAATTTGACGAAACTTTCCAGATATCTTGGCCCCCACGATTTAATGTTTGTGTACAAATTTCATTGTTGTATGTTTAGCGCTTTTCTTGGAAATAGCGCTTTTATGACGCTTTTTTAGCGATTTTGCAGTTTTTTGCAACTAAATCAACTTTATCTTCAACCGATTTTGACAAAATTTACTGTGTGCATTATAAATCGTAAAAGGAAGATGCTGTGTTAATTTCAACCAAATCATTTAAATAGTTTTTCTTTAAATCGATTTTTTCGTTTTGAAATATTCAATGTCATTGAGAAAGCTGATAAATTAACGCCGAACTCTTAAAATTGATCATAAAAGCCTCTAGGCTATGCGTACACGCAATATAATTGCGTTGTGGGTGAGCGTAAAAATTACGCTCATCCACAACACGATTATATGAGTGTTCGCATAGCCTAGTTAGTTTAAAAGGAACCAAGAAAAATAAAAACTTCTGTTTCCAGCCAAATCTTACCGTCTAAATTAATCAACGTTGAATAAAGATTCAAATCTATAGATTTTCAGATACGCATGTCTCGTAACAATTGGGGGCTCGTCCGGGGTAAAAAAAAAGGGAACCTAAGCATATATAGGAATAATAATCAGAAGCTAAGGGGAAATGTTCTGAGCTCGGTGGTTAGAATTTCTGACTGCTCTCAGGGCATACCAATACGAATGTATAAGTAGAATCAAGTAGTAGAATCAATTAGAAGCTTAGGGGGAATGTTCTGAGCTCGGTGGTTAGAATTGCTGACCGCTCTCAGACATACCGAAACAAATTTATAACACAGGGAAACATAAATAGTAAAATATGAAGTAAAAAAAATATATATAGGGATAGATGAAGTGAATAAACAAAGGGAAAAAAACAGACAAGAAAAGCAAAAATGGAGTATACTGAAGTACCGATATACTGATTTCCCATGGATGGCGGCCCTTGAATACGTCAAAGTGTCAGGCACAGCTGGCCATTTGAATTTTTTGCTTCCACTTGTGACCATCACGCTGATGGTGTTATCACCGACCGATATCTTCGTGATTTCTCCAGGGTAAAGAAGGTCATCGTATTCCGTCGCAACCCAATATCCTACTAATTCAATTAAAACTTTTTGATGATAAATAAATTTTAGCAAATTCAAGGAAAAGCTATAGCTGCATACCTTCGTCAGTTTGTTAAGGTTCCGTTAGCTCTTCCCCTTCGGAACCTTCCCAAGGTTGGACGAGAATGTTTTGTCGAGTTCCGAGCCCGTAGTGGATGCAGGGTGCACCTGATCCGCAAACGAAGCAGCTCAGCGCCCTGAAGCTGAGCGTCTTGTTACTTGCCAGCCATCAAAGTTGGTGAACCTTCATTTATAAACGGCAGAACTTGGGTTGGATCTTTCCCAAAAGCCTTTTCCTTTTCGGCGATATTCACACAAGAAATGGTGAAGAGCTTGATCGCCTCAAAGTTACTTTGCATAAAGTCCACAAATGTTTCAAAATTTGGGCTGTAACGTCCCATTGCCACGAGGCGGTCGGCCGTGCGTTTCATTGTGCCGCCGGGGGCACCCTTCCCGTGGGGCCCGCTTCGGATTTATTCCAGGTTCCGCACTTAAGAGACGGAAAACAGCTGGTAATGTGGTTGGACAGGATGTGGAACATAGTTTTGTTGATACTGGGTTGCTGGACCATCGCTTACAAAATGTAACGTATCAATTTCAGGAAACTGGTCCCTTATGGATTCCAGGATCGGGTCTAGGTTTAGGTCTAGGTCTAGGTCTAGGTCTAGGTCATTTGGCCCTTGGTCCATGGTTTAAGGAGTCAGAAAACGAGCAGAATGAGAAACATTTCACTACATTTGCTACTCGCACATAGGTAACCACAGTTTGGAGCGTAATTTGTTGCCGAGACCCATCGAAGTATAGCAATTGCACTTCTTGGCTGTTTTGCAGCAATGGTTTTCACTAAAGTCCATAAGAATAATGGCGTCAGTGGACAATACATTTTCTTTTACCTCTTTCATTGAGTAAAATTGATGCACCTTGTGACCCTGATGGTCCATGAACCTTTTAAATGAATGCTCGAGCTTGTTTTTTACTAAGACAACGTAGTTTTACCGTAGGTATGCCTTGGGCATAGTGTTTTGCCCTATGTGCTCATAAGTTTTGCCTTATGGGTAAAGGTTTTGCCTTATTGGCATAGGGTTTTGTCTTATAGGCATATGGTTTTTCCTTGTGGACAAAGAGTTATGCCTTTTTGAGCAATGAGAATTTTGTTGCAGTCCTACTTACTACCAAATCTTCCGTTCTTTGTGTCCGTTATCTCTTCGAAAGCGGATTTCATTTTGTCTTGACGCGCCTATTCAATAGTGACAAAATTGAGCTGTTCTTTGGAGGAATTCGGAACATGTGTGGTAACAACGACATGTGTGATGTTCGTTCTGTAACATCCGCACTTAACAAAATCTTAAAAACAGGAATAATTGCCTCGTAAAAACAGGCAACGTAACATCTACAACCATGCACCTGGGCCGCCGCACACTGTGTATGCAAGGACCGAAAATAAACTAATCAAGAACTGAGACTTCTAAAGCTATCACTGTGCCCGAAAATGTAAGAAAATTCCTGGTAGATCTTCTCTATATTAAAGTTAGGCACTACACCACAGCATACTTTTTCCAACAAAAAACAATAATCTGAATGAAGGGTGGACTTCCAATTTTTCTCAAATTTAATTCCATTCCATTCACAAAGGTGTCTATCAATTACATTGTTAATTTGTTATGTTTTTTGTTCCTGTCTAGATATAGAATACACCACACTCACGATGGCTTCCTTGGCGTATGTTGCTGGAGTGATCATCAAGACAATGGAAGTACATTTGAACTCCTGTGACCAGTGCCAAGGAAATTTGGCCACGAAAAACCACAACTCTTCTCTTTTGGAACTAATCAACTTTGAAGATCGAGGAGGGCTGGTGTATCCCACTAAGAAATTTGTCTGTGCTCCACTCGGTTAAACAATTTGTTTCTTCGGCTGCGGTCTACCGCCATTCAGAACAAATTTCAGCTTCACTGACAGATTGTATCCATTCTAATCTCAAAAGGGCACCAGCATTGGCTTGTGCTCAAAATGAAACTCTTTCGGAAATTGTATCAAAATTAATTTGCCAGTCATTTGTGCCACTAATTATTTGTAATATGGCAGATGCAAATTCAGAAAGACTAAAAAAAGTTAAATATTTAAATGCAAAGTTACTCAACAGAAAAGTTTTAAAAATAAGTTAATTCAGCTTGCTGGGCAAAGGTTTCTTTTCAACTAAAAACATTTATTGTATTGCTTCAAGTCGATCGATTTGCATTATTTAGCTTCATTCAGCCTGCAATTTTTGCTGGGTGGCACCGGGTGGATGGAGTGATATTCTGTTGCCTTCAATTAATAACGGCACCCATTATTAAAAAGTTATAAACATCGCACAGAAAAATGTTTAGTTTCTGGAAGTGTTCTGGAAGTGTTACCTATCATTCTTGATGACATCTGCAGAAGGATTGAAGCTGGCTTCAACCAATTATGATTGTCTCTTTTTATGTAAGAACAGTCACTACTATCTGTGAATCTATCATTTATCATTAATTTATTAATTCATTTAATATTCATTTATTATTCATTTCATTATTCATTATCATTATTATTCATTCTTTCTATTCATTTCTATTCATTCATTCTATTATTATTCATTATTATTCATTTCAATTCATCAATAATTCATTTATTATTAATTTATCATTAACTGGTTGGACTGTCAGAATCTGTCATCAGTGGTTCGCTACCAACTCGGGTTCGCTACCATGGTACCATAGACATAACCTTATGGTCTATGATAGTACCAACCAATGTCATAGCAGGGACGAATTTATTTGTGAATGTCACTTTGTAAGTGTAAGTGTCATTGAAAATTTCGCTTCTCTCGCTTCGCTCGTTACACTCATCAAGCACAACAATATTTCGAATAAAAAAGAAAGATGTGAACTATTATTCATATGTATAGATAGCGATGGAGGAAACAAACAACCGGTAATTTAAAATAAGGAATTAATAAGTGACATTAGCCACATAGCAAGCACTGGATGCGTTTTTGTTAGTGCGTTTTCACGAGAGATGGCGTGGCGCAAACACGTTTCAATGACTTGAAAATCAAATGGGGAGGCAGGTTCACTGTCTCAATTGCCCATCTTCGCTAGCTCTGCTCTATAAAATAACTTTGTTTCTTAAAAATCATGAAATATTTTTATAAAAATAATTGAGTGACTTGTGCAAGGAAAAACATGTAAAATCAGCAGGTTCGTTCCGGCGGGAAAGGGACCCGATGCTATCATTGTAACGCAGTGCGCATGGCCGCAGGACCCTGCCGTTGCCTGCACCAATCAGAGAACGGCACCTGGCACCCACACGGCACAGCGCTCGTAACAGCTTCTAGAGCTAGCATTCTTGTTGCTATCCAGTTCCAGAGTGGACAGACGCCGCAAAATATAGAGATAATGGCGACTAACATATTTGCCAAAATATACGCGTTGGAGTTTCTTTCCGTCGATCCGGCCTTGATGATGGAGACACCTGAAATCGTTGGAGGATTTATGATGGTTATCATAATTTACCATTTCTTCAAGGCAAGTTTTTCAACCCAATTTTATCCACCATTTTCCTTTGTTGTTTTTCACAACGTGAATAATATAAGCTAACATATTATGTCTGTAAGATTGTTTCTTTACTATGATCATTTTCATTTCATTCATTTTCATTTTTCATTTCATTTTATTCCAAGAAAACATAACAATCATTTCATTACAATATAAACAAAATTATACAAAAACGACTTGGAAGCCCGCATAAGACAGTAAAGTCTTGTGTGCGGGCTGACAAAATATAAATAGATACCATAATACCTTTGATTTGGTAGTCAAAAATGAGAGAATTCATAATCACAATAGTAGATTAGGTTTCGTATTCGAACATTCTGTAGTAATATGATGAGAACCAGGTTGTCTAGTTACTGGAAGCTTAAGCAGGTTATGTTGGTAAGGTTAATTACTAATTATTACAAAATATGTATTAGTCTCATTGCTGCTGCATTGCCTTGACTAAGAATCCAATGACAAACTTCATACTTGTACCGAGACAATTTATATATGTTCTTTATTACAAATGGGAGTTGATTAAAGATGTGAGGACCTATAAAATCTATGCTTTGCTGTCCTAACAATGTCCTTCTCATGGGTATAGATAGATTTTGCCTGTTAGTGCTCCTAGTATTGTGATCGGTCGTGTTTCGATCCCCTAGTGAGTATTGCTTGTTGAATGAGCCAAAATTGTTTCTTAAGTATACCATAGTTGATTTAATAAATAGTTGTCGTATATCCAATACTCCTGAAATTTCAAAAGTTTTAGCCGTGGAGAATAGTCTTTGTTTTTTCAGTATGATTTTTAGTAACAACTTCTGCACTGTAATGAGTTTTTCAAGTTTGGTTTTTCCGGCTCCACCCCACCCAATAATACCATACTGAAAGATTGTTTGTACTAATGCCTTGTACACTGTTATCATTGAAGTTCTGCTTATTACATTTCTTAGTCTGTAGAATATGAATGATAAATTTCGTGTCTTTTTACAAATGAGGTTTATGTGAGCACTCCATTTTAAATTTTTGTCTACCATAATCCCTAAATACTTAACATTATCCACTGACTGAATTGTATAGCACGAACAATTTTTAGTGTTACAGTTAAATGAATGAAGCTGCAGTGTATGTTCAGATCCTGGTTCTGTTCTAGAGTTGATGGTATGATAAATATAAACGGTCTTAGTTTTGTTTAGAGTCAGAGAATTGCTATTTAGCCAGGAGTAAAGTAGTTGCAAAGACTGGTTGGCATTCTCATAAGCATCTTGCCAATTTTTGCCTTCACAAATCAAGACCGTATCATCAGCATAGGTAATAAGGTTCCCTCGAACATTAAGGTCGCATAAATCATTTATGTAGATAATGAACAAAATTGGCCCAAGAACTGTGCCTTGTGGAACACCAGTATGTATAAGTCGCTTTTTACTAAGTGTAGCACCAATCTTAACCTGCTGATAACGCTGTTGTAGATAATTTCTAAACAATTCTAAAGGGAGACCACGAATACCTAAGTTTTCTAATTTTATTATTAATTTTACATGATCAACAGTGTCGAAGGCCTTTGCCAAGTCAAGATAAATAGCTAAAGACTTTAGGCCTTTGTCCAAATTTTCGTATAGCTCACTTGTTAACTTGTATATGGCATCATTTGTGCTAAGGCAAGGTCTGAAGCCAAATTGATTTGGTGATAGAAAATTGTTTGCCTCCATGTGCGCCATAAGTCGAGATTTGATACATTTTTCCAAAAGCTTAGAGAAGTGCGATAGGAGAGAAATCGGTCTATAATTTCCTGGATTTAATTTATCCCCATTTTTATGAATGGGAGTGATTATAGCAGATTTCATTTGGTTTGGAAAAATACCCGTTTGAAAGCATTTGTTAAATATGTGTTCTAATGGTGTACAAATGTGAAGTCTAGCAGTTTTAATTGCGTTGACATTTACGTCATCGGAGCCATTTGCGGAGTTGTTCTTTAGGTTATTTATATGTGATAATATCTCGGTACAAGTAATAGGTGTTAAAAACATACTGTTCGGGTTTCGATCAAAAGCGCCCCCTTTTCTCTTACTACGTCTATACTCAAAATTAACAATATGATCTGAGGGAACGTGGCTATTAATTTCACACGCTAAGTTGACGCCTACATTAGAAAAATAATCAACAAATGTATTTGCAATTATGAGGGGTTCTGTCGAAGTGGTGTCTATTTTATCTTTTACCGAGAGCTCGATTACAGATTTACATGTTTTGTTTTGTCTATCTGTAATTTCGTTGATCGTCGCCCAGGTTTTTTTAGGGCAGTGCTTATTTAGATTGATTTTATGAGCATAGTAATTTTCTTTTGCTTTAACGATCAATCGGTTGATAAGTTTTCGGTAAATCTTATATTTCTGTATAAGAGATATTAATTCACTACTATGTGTGTCTGTGTTTCGTCGATCGAATTTAACTATTTTCCTGTGCAGTGCGTCCCTTTCTCTGATCGAAACAATTATACCTGATGTAATCCAGGGTTTAATCTTTCTCAATTTTGAATTGCTTTTAATTGGTACTACCTCTGTGGCACCCTCGATCATATTCTTAAATTTATTTACAAATGAATCATATGCTCCGTTCGCATTACTCTCATTTATAATCTCTGACCATTTCTCTTTTTCCAAAACAGATAAAAGCTTTTCTACATGTAGGGTAGTCTTAAGTACAGTTGAGTTATCTTGAGATTTGGTTTTAAACGCGCGATTATTAGTTATTTCTAGTTGTGCAAAGGTTGTGTAGTGGTCTGTTATTGTGGACGTAATTATTCCTGCCCGAACAGTATGCTTTGAATTCAACCTGACGAAAATGTGGTCTAAACAAGTACTTGTAGTTACGGTTTCTCGCGTTGGACAATTAATAGCTGAGGAGAAACCATTGCAATACAAAACATTTAAATATCTATTTGCTATTGGATTGTTATCATCCAGAATATTCAGGTTAATATCCCCTAGAATTATGTGGCTTGCTACACTAGCTGTGCCAGACAGGTACATGTTTAATTGGTGTACGAACTGGTTTACATTTCCAGACGGAGACCTGTAAATTGCCAGGATTGAATAGTTTTCACTATCACATTTGAAAGAAACATTAACCGCGTTAGCGCTAACAATAGATTGTTCCTGTTTAAATATGGGATATTGGATTCTTTCATTATGAGCAAACACAATTATTCCATCCGACATAGAAAGAAATGAATTTGAATAATACGTGCTGTAACCGGGTATGTTGATAGGTTCACTTGTTGTGAGATGCGTTTCTGATAGAACAATTATGTCATAAGAAAAGTTCAATTGTTGGATTAAGACACAAAAATCTTCAAAGTTTTTCCTTACACCCCTAATGTTTTGATGAATGATTTTAAAATTAGCATATTTTGAGTTGGAAAAAGTGTTAAGGTGCTTGATATCATGGCAAATTGCTGTTTTTAACGTGCTTTGTTCAATTTGAGTACTTAGTAAATCGTATTCACTCATGAACTAGGCTACTGGAATATCAGCTGGTTTTGTTATTCTTATAACCGGAGAGTTATCGTCTTTCTTTATGAAAATAATTCCTCTCCTTGTCCAGGAATACTTAAACCCAAGTTGCTTTGTGTTTCTTGCCAACCAAAATAAGTGTTTGTTCAACTTTGTAAGATGCTCGTTGACAAATACCTTGTTCGTTGAGTTTTGAAAGCCTAGGTCATGAGCTTTAAAGGGTACTTTCCCTTTCCTGGCCAAAACCAGTCGCTCCTTATCTTGACGTGAGTAGAACTTGGCTATTATTGTCGGAGTTTTGTTCAGGTTACGTGTGGATTGTTTTTGCCGATGACAAAATTCAATTGAGTCAATGTTGATATTTACATCCAAATAACTTGCTATATTCTTCACAATCTCGTACGTGTTTTCTCCAGCTGCCACAGGAATGCCTTCAAACTCGAGGTTGTAATTTCTAGAGTACTGCTCTAGTTCGTTGATTCTCGCTGATAGAAGGTCGTTGTCAGTTCTAATTTTGGTGTTTTCTTTTTTGCAAAGGTTAATATCCTCTATTAACTTTGCAATCTGTTTGGATTGGGATTGATTCTCTTTGAGAAGGTCCGCGTGTGTTTGAGCCTGGCTAGCTAGTGTTTTTGCCATACCTTGTAGTGTTGTCAAAACCATGCGGATAGCTTCTGTCATTCCTTCCAGTCCGGGTGGTGCGTTACCCGAGAAAGCTTCCTCAACGTTGAGGAGAAGGGATTCAATTGGCTCAGCGGCGGCAGAGAAGTCAAAATGCTCCGTGTTTCCCTCTCCGGAAGGCGTAGTCACTGGGCTCTCACTTGTGATCTTAGCCGCTCTCGCAGGATTCTTCTTTTGCTCTTTGGTATCCTTAGACGTGACCTCATCTATATCATCTATAGTCATACTTCTACATAGTATTAGGTTTATCAGGTCGACAGTTTTTGTCAACCAAGTGCATATTGTACTTGTCTGTTTCTCATTCCAATTCAATGACTTGGAAAGCATGGGCCATAGGCTGACCAGACATGCCTATGGTATTTTACCATTATTTTACAAAATAGTTCAAAATATCGTTGTTAAATTTTGCTCATCTTGTAGCTATGATTTTTTTAAATAAAACGAAAACAAACCGACACATTTTGTCCAAAACCAAAGCAGATGTTTTCGGATTTATGGAATAGTGTGTCAGGGTGGTTCAAATCTGTATTTGATTTTATTTTCCATTTTGTCTGAACTTTGCAGGACAGAGAATATGGTAGAAAGTGGCAAATTAACATCATCATGCAATCTCAATTAAAGATTAAAATCATTTAATTGAAAAATGACAAATGTGATGTTTTGATTTCAGGAAAGAGTATTCCCTGCAACAAACGTTCCGGCAGCGTCAAGCGAAAGGAGCTCTGAATCAGAAAGTACTAGTAGCACTGACAGCGATGAGGGAATGTCGTCCGATTCAGAGATGTAATCCCAGACCGCCTTCAGGGGCAATAAAATTCAAGTAGGAATCTATATCAACCATAATAAATGCACTTGAGTGCATTCATCAATGTACTAGATTTGATGAATAAAGGATTTAGGAAGCAAACCGTTGTCAAATTTTGTGCTACCTGAATCAATGTTACATTTCTTTCAAATCCTCATGACCTCATGTTCATTGCCTTGAATACACGGATGGTAAGAGCAGATAGATTCGATCCAAGATTATAGCTATTTGAGTTGACGGTCAACATTGTTTTCGAGCAATCTGAGACTAAAGAAGCAAAATACAAAAACATTCGATTGCTTAGTTGTGAATAAATTCCAAAACAATTTTGAGTAAACATGAATTTCAATGATATAACCAGGCTTAAGACAACCTTGACAGATGTCCACTTTCAATAGGTAGGTATGCTTTAATTTATGAAGATGATTTCTAGCTTTCATCTATTCCTAGTGGAGAAATGCCCGTATATTTGGTAATAATTACGAAAATTTGAAAGGGTATTAATTTCAAAAAATGAGTAAAAATGCTTAATTAATGCATATTATCAGTTTAGAAATGAATGGATATTTTATTTCTCTGATTACCAAGAAATACTTCCTCAGTTTGTTCAATACCCTTACAGAAAAAACACATCGGGACTCATCGGCATACCCGATGAGTCCCAGGGAGTTTATACTGCTCGGATCTCATCGGAAAACTGAATTTTTCCCAGAGTTTCGGTGAGATCCGATGAGTCCCGATGAGTTTGACCGATGAGATCCGATGAAGTCCAAGCAAACGCATTCACTTCTCCACCAAACTAAATGGGTCTCATCGGGTCTCATCGGGTCCCATTGATAAATTGGCATGGATTTCCATTATTGGTTAATGATTTCCTTTATGATCAGGATTGGGTAGGAAAGTGCTAATTTTAAGTCCGGGCGCTCCCGGGCGCCATCGACCTTTTCCCCGGGCGGAAGGCACCGACCTTGTCTCGCCGGCACCCCCGCCCGGCTAGTGCAGCCGACGCAACCCGTTCGCGAGCCCAAGCGGCGTCATCCAATTGTTTTGCCAAATCTTAACCATATGGTGTAGCAGGTGTCGTCAACGAGGGGAGTTCAGGTGCGCCCAGGAAGCCGGCCAGAAGGGTAAGTACAAGATTTGTAGGATAGAGAGAAAGAGACAAGAACAACACGAGAGCTCCCTGGGCACACCCCCGTCACCAGCTGTCTGGCTCTCACACCGACTGATGAGTGTTCCGTGGGCCAAAAGAAATATCCGGACATATAGCAAATTCGTCATAAGGGAGGAAGCCACGCCGCTGTCGCAGAAGACAGACGGAGGCATCGGGAGGTGGCAAGGAATGAAACAAGAAGATGGAGGAAGAGAAGGTGTTGAAAGGAAAATAGGAGAGAAAAAGATGGCACAGGTCCTCCCTCGGCCAAGGTCCGCGTCCCGCGACGGCGACGGGGCGGGACAATTCTTAGCCTGGTCCTCACCGGGAGCCTGTCAAGGGTTCCCGGATCACCGGACCAGTTTCACCCCCTCACCACGGTGAGGTGATAGTCCTCGAGGGGGTCGAACGGGAGAACAGAAGTTATTGAACTACAATTAAACAGATCAATTCGAAGATGTTTGCAAGTTGAGACTTGTTCACTCCACAGCTTTCATGATCACAGGGATGTATGATGGTATATCGCCGTGAGTTTGATAGGTGAACATCCTTCGATAACTTTCGAGAATATTAACCTTCGAGAAACAAATTTATGCTGACTCTGCATTATTTTGATCATCGAACATACAGATTTCACGTGATATTAGGTTCATAATTGGTAAATCTCTCTCTCTCTCTCTCTCTCTCTCTCTCTCTCGAAGTCGAATTACGAAGTCGAAATCGAATTACGAATTGGGAAAAAGTTAGTGAATAGGCCCCCAGTGTTAATGAATTCACATTTCTTTTCTGCTTAGCATTTATTAATATTTTATTTTAATCCAGGATGCCGAGAGCTTCCACGACATTGAAGCGATCCTCATCGCAGCAAAAGCCAGTGCCAGCCAGCCATCCAGCAGTGCCGCAGCGAGAACAACGACCACCATGCTACCTCCTCCGAGTACGCCGTACATCGCTGTCCTCGGGGAGGACTGTCCTGGCTGGCGCGGCCTTTCCTGCCATCCCGTCATCGAGGGGAACGTCGTAAATGAAGCGATGACATTCGACGAGGCCCTCCAAATGGTATCCGCAGCTTACTACGTGTTCGCAATCCATTATCCCGAAAAATTGGCTGCCATACTGGAGCTAATTCAAAGGTTGGTCTTACTAACTTTTTCCATGCAGTGAATTTATACAGGCCTACTGGCCCATATATGGCAAAATCATATCCCTGTTGACAGCCAATGGAGGACTTCGATACACACACAATTAAAAAATTTAATATCGGGAAAGATTGTTATCACTTATTTAAGGTTTCTTTACTAATTAGATTGTATTTACGTTCCAGGATGTTCTTCGGCATTGTGGGCGAGGGGTCAAAAACCAACCCGGGGAAGAATAAAGCCGCGCATCCCCCCGTCAACAAGAGAGTTCTTACTTGTATAAATTCAACAAATCAGTTTGCCGTCTCTTCAAGCCTTGATCACAATATGTTAATATAATATGTAAATATGTAAATTGTCAAGATATCTGCCATTTACATATTCTTCTTATGTAATAATTGTGTTATATAAACCATTGTTACCTAAGTTACCTTTATTATTGGTCTTGATAATTTTTCACACAATTCTGAATGAATGTTTTGAGGTTTCTTTGATTGCTTTTTGATTGTCTCATTTTAATATTTTATAAACTAATCTTGATCATTTTTCACCCTGAATTAATGTTTTGAATATTTTCTTATTGCTTTTTGATTTTCTAATAATTATATTTTATAAACTATTTAAGAGTTACTTAGGTGCACCCTTCTGAATAAATGTTTTGAAAATTATCTTTTTGATTTTTATTTAAATAAAAATATATAATAATAATAAATATTTAATAAAAAATAATTAATTTAATAATAATTTAATTAAATACAAAATAATATTAATATTTAATAATAATATTTTCATTATTATTGACATTATTATTTGATTTTTTATTGGTCCCAGGTAGTTGTGACCTTGTTAATAAAGAATTTGGCACATTGTTTTAAAGTTAAAAAAATTACTAAAGTTTCTTATTCTTCTACATCTTCTACATTCTTCTACATTCTTCTCTATTCATCTTACATGATATTATTTACTAAAATATGGGATGGTTAGATTACAGCAATGGGGTTTCAATATTAAAATTTGTTTTGTAAATTTTTCAGACCATTGGAATGAGGAGATTACATCAAAGGGGTCACAATATTTCGTTTTGGTCTGTAAAATTAATCAGACCATAAGGGTGGTAAAACTAAACTGTTTTTTGAAATTAACATTTGGCGCGAGTATTTACACATACATAGGAACCGTAAAACTACCGGTCTGGACGCTATTCCACCAGCGAAGGGGCGTGCGACTTCGGGTACGCGGCGGACAGGTAGCTTTACCTGTACGGAGCTGACAACCGGGTTGCCGGACCCTTGAGGTGTAAAAATATCATAATCTTTTTTACTGAGATGTCAGGAATTCCCTGGCATGTTTTCCTTGCTTGCTATTTGGTGTAGAAATCAAAGATGTACACTCGACCAAACATGAAATATTTGATTTGAAGCACCTTGGCGACAAAATCAAAACCCATTCTGCCTCTGCTGCCCACATTAACTGTTTTATGGAGCTTGCTGTTCTTGGAAGAGTAAATTTAATGGCTTGAATTGACAATGCATACAAGCAGGCCATAAAGTGAAGCATAACGAGCAGGTGAAAAAAAAATAGTCACATTTTGAACAGGATTATCGACTGTGTGAAACTATGTGGCACGTGTGAACTCGCTCTTCGTGGTCATGACGAAAGTGAACAGTCATTAAAGCGAGGGTTGTTTTTGAAATTAGTTGACCTTTCGTCAAACATTGACGAATCTCTAAGAGAATATCTTAATTCGGCCACCGTATTCAAGGGTACTTCGAAAATTATCCAGAAATAAATTTTAGACTGCATGCCCGAAGTGTGTAGAGAAATTATCACGTAAGAGATTCAAGATGCTAATATCCTTGCTGTCATGGAAGATAGGACGACGGACGTTTCATTAATGCCAAATGGACATAGTGTTTCGAGAGCCAAAGTGCTTAGGGGTAGCCGCCGCGATCTCAGGGTTTCTCCAATCCGTTGTCAACTAATGCAGAAGGCCTTACAAAGACAATATTGGAAGAACTCGCTCGAGCCTCATCTCAAAGGTAATCCGTGGAAGCTAATAGCGCAAAGCTATGGCGGAGCTGCCGTGATGAGTGGACGTGTGGACGGCGTGCAAGCCAGCGTGAAACGAGTGTACTCTGGAGCGCATTTCTTTCATTGCTAGAGCCGTATCAAAAAAATTCTGCGGCTAGAACTTTCTTTTCTAATTTGTCTGGCCTTTCCGGGTTTTTAAATCACTCGTCAAATCGAAGCGAGGTACTAGATCGCATAGTTGAAGCGAAGCTGCCAAAGGGTAAGGTGGACCTACAACATAAGAACGGTGAACGCTGTTTACGAACATCGGTTGAAGTTAATCGAGTGCTTCGAAGAAATTGAGCTGCAAGTTTAACAGACGTGATGGGACATTTGTGTAAAGGCTCACAATATTTCATCACCCGATGCGTCGATGTATTTTACAACCAACTTTAGAGACGCCAAAACGACTCAGTACAGGTGCGGAGGGGCATCTTCCGACTTTGAAAAGTCGATTATCGCGGAGCGCGGAGACATGAAAGACACGGACGCTGACGTATCGGAGACGCCAGGCTTGTCATTATCAGCAAAGACATGAAGGACTGCTGAGCTGGAAGGTGAAAGAAATATTCTTTACTCGAAAATTTTCCCAGAACACCGACGCAACTTTCCCTCGGCTTTTCTTGGAAGCAGCAATCGAAGGAGCGACTGCGCACAGAATAAGGGGTCATTTACAAAAGAACGGACTCCCATAAAATTCAAGGCGCCATCCCCATTTCATCATTGCTAACAACCTGAAAACTTGCTTCTCTGAAACGTACCACTTACATCAGATCATTTGACTACAGCAGAGGCTGAAAGGTGTTTCTCGATGCTGAGGCGAAACAAGACCTTCCTGAGAAACACCATGTCACAAGATCGCCCGACAGCGCTGGCCATGTTAACAGTAGAGACTCGCGATTTCAATGAGCAATAGTGAAGTTCATACACCTCAAAAATTGTAGGATGGTTACGCGACAGCAAGGAGCAGCCTGACAACGGTTCTCAGTGAGAACAATTGGAGTAGCGTCAACTTAGGGAAAGCTTACAGTTTCCTGGTATTGAAATCTCTAGTACTGACTTGACCAGTCCCAACTAAGTCACAATCAACCATGTGGGAGAAGCTGTTTGCTCTTTCTTTACAAACATACAATAAGAAATTGATAGCATAGAAAATTAAAGAAACCTGCTAAGCACTAATATACCCACCTACACGACTGATGGCATAGAGTAGGATTATTCCGTAGATATTTGCATATACCTATATTAAGAAAAAAGTATGTGCCCCACCACCCCCAAGAGCCGCCACTGAAGAGGAATATAATTGACAGAAGTTTAATTGAACTGTGCAAGTCTGCTTGTTTGTGTTGTAGTAAAGGGCAAGAATCTAGTACCAGCATAGAGTACCACCTAGCACTAAGCATTAAGTGCACCTTGACTATCTGCAGGGTGGTCGAATGGACCGGAGAAGGAGGCCTACGCGACAGCAAGGAGCAGCCTGACAACGGTTCTTAGTGAGAACAATTGGAGTAGCGTAAACTTAGGGACAGCGTTTGCAGTTTCCTGGTACTGACGGCTGATCATGTTCTTCTCGGCATAAGGCCTCAGATGACGAGCAGGAGGAATTCGAAGCGCCGTCGGGGATTGAGGATGTTTGTGCGGACCCACAGGAAACGCCTCCGAAGGTCTCGAAGATCCCGAATGGCAAAAAAAAAACAGAGCAAGATCTTGTCCGATACGCAACACACGCCGAGTGCCTGTCACCGAGTTTCTTGTAAAATTCTTAACATGAAGGTGGTACCCGGGTGGTGGAGCCTGAGGGCCAGCTAAAACCACCAATCGATCAACCGAGGAAAAAAGCATTTGTCCAACGCACGTCGGTTTACAGACCAAAGTTCATCCGATGAAAACCAGTCCTCTTACCTAAACTGATCCGAATATTGGTCAACAGATCCAGAATATCCTGACACCGCTGCTGAGGCTTCAGCACGAGAAGGTTGGAGCCCTTTCTCTCTATTTTATTATATAGCATTATTTATTATAAGTATCTTAAGAGGGAGGATTCTTGACCGACGACAGTATGCCGCCAACAGACTGCTGCTGTGCCGGTACCACTGTCGGCGTAACTAAGTGTTACGACGCCAGCGACAGCGTCAACACCAACACAAACCCCAGACGCAAATGCCCAAACCGTGACCGTTGTGCGGAATGTGCGTCGTTGGAGGAGGCGTCGGCCATGGGACCGGGTGGGCCCGGCGATGCAAGGAATGTTGCGTGGTAATGTTCACGGCAATGTAATTATAAAGGATTAGTTTTAGTCAATAATTATTTGATGTTGAAATAACATATGTTTGTTTATTTTGATCACATCGCGACATTGTTATACCCTCAATTGCATCTTAATTTTACTTTTAATTCATGCAACGCAAGATGTGCGATGAAAATCAAGGAACGCGCGATTCCTGGAGCTGAGCGTTTACTCAAAAAAATGACGTTGGCTGGCCAAGGAAATACGGCTGAATACAGCTTAGAAGAGACTGAGATCGCGATTGCTAATAAGTAAAATATTTCATATTAAAAGATAAAAGATTTAGAAATAATATTTTTGTAGCACAATCCTGAAAAGGAGGGGCTTTAACAGGAGACAGTGGGGGTGCCCACTGGAGCCGGCTGGTCGCAGCTCAGAATGCGCCACCCGATTATTTTCAGACTTAGCATGAGAGACATTGGCTTCAAGATCAGGTTACCAAGATAAATATGGAAAAATATAACGGCTATGAAATCCATCGCAAAGAATGTTCAAAGACTTTCAGCAATCGAACAGGAAGAATCTTGTCAATGCGATGAGCCAGACGAATTGCATTGTTAAGCTTCCAAAATGTAAGACGCCCTCATCAATCAGTTAGCACGCTGATCAGTCATCAGCTTCCCTCAGCATGGCACTCAAGCATCAAATCCATTCTCTCACGATATCCAAAGAGGGGCGATCCCAAAAATAAGACTTATAAAACGTCGCAACAAATTCATCTGATGTGAAACAATCTCAGCCGCGAAAAGTACAAGCATGGAGGCCAAACAATTTTGAGCCCGTTGACTCTACGAATTGCACACAAATAAAAGAGATGCAAACATTGACTGGCGTCGGAAATGAACACCTAGTGGTCCTTGGGAAAACGGCTTAGGTACGAAAGAGAAAAATGAAGAAATTCTAATTCCACCACAATTTTTGATAAATACAAAGGAATTCAGCCGCAAACAAAACGCTGGTCAGGAATCTCGGCTTCCACAACGGTTTGCGCACCTTTGGACACTCAAATGCTTATTTTAGAATCGACAATCTGAGTGCGAGCCAATCTTTTGGCTATGATGATCACGACGATCGCCTTAAACGCGCCGCGGCCACGGCAGCTGCCGAAGTGTCGTTCTGGGTGGCGAAACAAAGAAACTGCATCCACAACCTGGACCAGTTAGACCGCGAAATGCAGCAACAGCAGCAAGAGCGTCAAGGCAGTTGGTGAATATAGCAGACCAGCTCCTGCCACGACCGCAAGCTTCGAGCGAATGCCGCCCCGATGAACGAACGAGTCACCCTCTTTTATAGACTTGTGAGTTGGAGTGGTGGGGGGCAACGTTGTTAGAACCATGGTCTGCGGTGGAAGCTCAGCAGCGATATTCTGATTATTTGTTGACAACACGTTCCTCCTCCGAATATTCAGGTTCAAACATGAACCATGCGTTAGCCTAGGCCAAGAAAATAATAAAGTCGTTAAACCACATTACAGAATAACAAAAATGCGGCTCCGAATCCAATGAAATGAAAAACGAAGGGACAGAGCTTGAAGCACGTTCGGTGAGAACCAAGGTCCCTCAGCGGCGGCTGCCGCTGTGAGCCGAGTAATTCAGCAAGCCGATTACACGCCTTCGGTTACTAGCACCCTGGTTTCGCCACAGCATATAAGCAATCCTTTTGAGTATTTGAAATTTGAACATTTTGAACTTGTTGGCACTCACAAACCACCGGAGAAAAACAACAAAGGCTTCCGAAAGTGTACTTACAACAATGGATTTCTGTACAAACTCCCATAAATGGCAGTTTTATTCCTATTCGTCAAGTTCTCAAGAAATGTTTGAAATGCCAAAGGTCTTAAAGTAGTACTAGCGTTTGGTCTAGTGACTTGGTCAAGTGACTCACGTCCCCCATCCTGGCCTAGCTGCAACTCCTGGTTCCACCAACATGAAAATAAAAACTGGAAATATTCGTGTGTGTAATGTCAGAGATAAGAGCTGAGCTTTATTTCGACTTTGCCACTTACGAAAATCAAAATAATTTTTTATCAATGCTAATTTTTCCCCCATTTTATGATTCAAATACGATTAGAATTTTTTTTTTGTGTTGCCAAAATAAACTTTTGTTAAATCGTGGCAACATTGTTCTGGTTTTGACGCCTTTAGTTTGAATTCAATATGGCTTCACTTTATCCAGTTCCTTCCAAAGCGGGTACATTTATAAAAAAGAAAGATGCAGCGAGAGTGCGAAATCTGAGCGATTGTGGGGAAGTAAAGCAGGAGAACATCCCTCTGTTTATTTCACATGGAAGTGGAAGGCGAGTGATCGACTTGGATACCCTTGCAAATGAGCTCTGGTGTACCACTTGCAATGCACCACTCTCAATTGGCAATCGAATTTCGGAGACAAGATGCGGACTTAACAGTTCTTTTAAAGTGCCGTGCGTTTTGTGTGACCAACTTCACGTACTCGTCAAGACGAACAAGAAGGATGTGGTCATGGAGGACGTTAATTGTTCGATGTAAACTTCAAAAAAGCAAGGTTAGTTCTTATTCAAATTTATGTCAGCCTGAAGGTTCAACATAGCTAACTTCAACATTTCAAGTTATTACCTCAACTGATTATATTGCAGCGATAAGCGACGCAGGCATTGGTCTACAGCAGCTGCACGCACTCTTAACAGCTTTGAACATTCCTGATTTCGCTGCCTTTCTTCTAAAACGGTATGAAAGAAAAGTTGGCCCTACTATTGAAATGGTAGCAAAGGACTCGTGCTATATATAAGATGGCAGTGATCGAGCGAGAATTATCACTTGTGCACCCTGTCAATGATGGCCACTCAATAGGGCGGCGTGACCGCTTCCGTTGAGGTTAGGCTTGTGCACATCACAACAAAATCTACAAAATATCGGCCGAGAGGTGCGAGTTTGAAGCGGATTCCACTTTCGTGGCGGTGCTGGAGGGGTTCCCGATATTGTGGGACTCGGTGCATCCCGATCACAAAAATCGGGATGCACGGGCCCTTGCATGAAAAAGTATTTCCGAGTTCACGGGGATACGTGATGGTGAGTACTGAATTCAAGCATGTATAACCTCAAACCGGAAGAAGTTTGTCAAGTGTTTGTGTATGTAAATGTGCTCCTTTTTCAGTTGAAGGGCGCTGTAAACCCATCCGCGACAAACTGGCGCGAAGAAAGAACGTCCCAGCGCGTGGCTCCGGAGCCAGAAACATCCAGCCCTGGAGCTTGGAGTCGTCGCTGGGATTTCTTGCCAATTCAATGGTAGCAAGGAAGTGAGTCAAGTGTTTACCAACAAACGAACAAATGTGTTGCAATATGAGTACAAAATTGATAATACAGTACTTTCTAGAATAAAACTGTAAAGGACCTGGGTGTACATATTGCTTCCGATTTAAACTACAATGTACACTTTTCTTATATTAAATCCAGAGCCTATAAGTTACTTGGTCTAATGAGACCTAACTGCTTTACAGCTTTTTCAAAAAACACAAACAAACTATTATATTCAGCTATAATTAGGCCTCAAATTGAATACGCTACACTGTAAACTGTAGGGGTTGAATAGGGTATGCGTGAGGGTAGTTTAAGGTAGCCAAAGGAGTAAATATCTACCCATTAGGTAGAATGGGGTAAAAAGGGGTATATGGGGGTATAAGAGGGTATTAAAGGGTAGATATTGTTGTGAAGGTGACATATTTATCTCAAAATTGCAAAAGGTGTAAATCTGAACCTGTGGAGTTATTCCGCTTATACCCTCATTGGTTTAGAAATATCACTTTTAAAGTCTTTATTGTTACTTTCAGGGTAGATGGTTTAACCCTTGACAACTCATATGTGTACCCCATAAGAGCCAATTAACCTACTTTTGCCGCTAAGTGTGGAATAAACGCACTTAAAAATGGTAAACTTCCCACGCAAGAGGCATAAACGAGTGCGTATCAAAAGGCCGAGTTTGCAATAGACCGAGTCTCCAAAACACCGAGATCTCGGTCTATTGCAAACTCGGTCTATTTGAGACTCGGCCTTTTGCACACTCGGTGTTTTGGAGACTCGGTCTATTGCAAACTCGGCCTTTTGAACACTCGGTCTATTGCGCACCCAGCGTCTGAATCACGGGGTGGACTCGGCTTTTTGTAGACTCGGCCTTTTGTAAACTCGGCCTTTTGTAGACTCGGTCTATTTGACACTCTGGTTTTCCTTACTACGGTTGTCGGAGAATCACAGCCCTACTACTCATCATGCAGTGTTGCCGGCTGTGAACGCGGTAAATATTTGGTTTCTCTTCTCTGTCTACCACTTCGCCGCAAGACGGTCCAAGAAGCGATTTAGGGGATAAGATACACCCCATCTAGCATGCATGCATTGCCGGTGGTCTATACAGCGAGTGTTTTCATCACAATTTTTTTGACATAATCGTTCATATCGGTGTGCTCTAGGTGTTCCACATTTTAATCATGGAAAGATACCTTAGCCTAAATGTCAACTGTCCACTAGGCAATTTACTAGGGGAGAGTGTCCCAAGTAAATTAGAATTCAAATCAAATTTTACTTTTCTATTAACGTTACCAAGTCCATTGGCTCTAATCAGTTGTTTTGCAAAATTATCAGTGATGTAAAATGGTGTTACTGGTAACGGTAATTTTACACCAACTCCGGTTACAATGAAATTTTCGGTATAATATTATTAGAAAATAAAGCTTTGTCTTTCTATATTTTTGAATTAAACTTTCATTTGTCACCTTGTGCATTTGTCTCAAATGTCACTGTTTACTCGAATTCCGACCGGACATGTTGACACAGTGACCCACCGGTCAAAGGATCTACAATTTTACTTCCCGGTCATCACGCACTATTACGGAACGCTCACAGAGCAATATGCGGCTTAGAACAGTTTGAACGATGGCGGCAAATCCACACCCACAGTCCTTGCTCGTAATGTGCGATGATATCTGTCACTTCTCTTCGGAAAGCTGGGGTGAAAATGAGGCAATTGTTCTCCTTCAACAAGAAACGTCTGGAGGTTCGACGGTGTGATACTTAAAATTACGATCAATTGTGACATTTGCCCCCTTGTTAGAAATAACTGCATAATGTGCAGATGGCTCACCTTTCACTTATGCGTAAATCTCTGGAATGAAAAAGTTTCAAGTGTTCATGAAAATATAATAAGTAAATTATTTCTACAAAATTATCACCGTTTCAGGTTGATAGTTTCTCACTTAAATAAATGCACCGATTTTTCTTCCATCCACGCACACGAGCCGCTTCTTCGTCAGTTAATTTGACTCGCATTTGGCGAATGTGGAACACCCAATTGCAAATTATAAATCTATTTAATTTCCCAGTTTTCGGGTCCATGAAGAAAATAGGGCACCGAGGTTGTTAAAATTACCGGTAATATTTCCGATTTCAATGTTACCAGTAACCACCACAGATAATTATCACGGACAACAAAATTTTCTTGAAATGTTGCGATCTTTCTATACAGTTTCCCTATTTAATACTTTCGTAAAAACTCACCATAGAGAGTTCTTTAGAAAACGCACGAGTCAAATAAGAATGATTTCCTCTGAGTAAATGAAATCATTCAAATTAATCGATCCTTAACATAGCCTACTCCACTTAAATCGAATAGTATTTCAATCCCGGATTAAACTGCCGAGCACACAAGGAATGAACATCGCGACAGATAAAATAGCAGGGAAAAATAATAGGTATCATTCGGCATTTCAGTGATGTTTCAAAACGTAAGTGAGTCCGCTATAAAGTACAGATTCGCTTGAAATTGATTCAAATTTTTTAATTTATCACGAGCTCAATCGATTCAATGACAACTCACATATATCTTGTTTTCAGTTGGTATATTATTTCGTTGTATCACCACAGGAAAGAAAACACTTTTAATTAGTCATGGTTATTCTCGAATCTCTCACTCATTGCTCGTTGACTATAATCTTTGCTAGAGATGTGAGATTTATAGTATGAAACCTTATGCGGAGTGGGGATGAGCTCGAATAGTCCGTCATACACACAAAATGTTGACAGTTTATAGACAAGTTATTTAGGACACAAAAAGGAAGATAAAATTGTAGCCGTTTTACCTTCTGGAGATCGCCGTCGTTTGCAATAGTTCAGTTATACAGATACTGTAAAGGTTATACAAATAATAATCCGCGTGAGTCTTGTTAGGATAAAATAATACATTTTAATTTTTGAGAGAAGATGTTTACTCCTCGAGAAGTTTGCCAAATGCCATGTTCAAAAATATGAAATCGCTATCACAATAAGTTAACAAACAACAAAAAGAAAAATATGCACAATATAGGAATCGAACATATGTCCATTACGCACTCCTAATATCCATCGGTCATCTTTATAATGAGTGGAATACAAACAAGTTATTGACAGCTAACGCAGAAATTTGAGCCATGGTTCGCTATAGAAACCGACCGTAAAGGGTCTTAAAGCGGCAAAGTACAGTAAAGTACCGTAATCTTCGACTATTGTACTCCGCCCCTTCCTCTGGCAAGCGGACGGTGCGAGCTTAGCCTAAGAAATAATGGGATTCTCTGCAGATTTAGGAATCGTGTTATCAGATATTAGTATTACACAGTTTTGATTTTAAAAAAATCAGATTATATATTGCTAGCTAGTCAATAAAACTAGCTAGCAATATATCCCAAATTGTACGCTAATAATACAAATCTAATGTACTTGGTAGGCCGACGAAGGTAGGAAAGCATGTTTTTATTTGATTTATTGTAACGCCTCGAAAAACTTAAATATGTAAATTTTCTAAAGTTTCAATAACTAGCTCACTTGGCTAGTTTTGGAAAGTTGTGTACTGAGTTTCATGACGCTGTGTCTTTGGTCTGGACGGGGCGAACGATAAGGTGGTGGAGTGCGCATGAACTTTGAACGACGCCCGACGCCGCTAGGGGCTTCGGATAAATGAATCAGAATTAAAAACCCTACTTACTGTAAAATTGCATGTTTCCTGCAGAATATGCATGATAAAAGGCCGCCATCGGCCGGACTATAGACCGGACTATGTGTCCGAATCACCTCACAATATGTTGGTCACATAGCTGGCAAGAAAATACGTATATGTCGAGAATCGAAATAATTTCTTGTCTCCATTCATACGTCTAGAGCCTTTATGGAACACAACCATAAATGCGGAGGTCCACGTTAAAGCATGCGAGTTGAATCAGACCAGTGTAAAGCTACCTCAGAAAACAGAACAGTGATATTAAAAAAAAAAAAACAATTATCGTCCAAATTTCATTTTTTTGGTGAATAAACTAAGGTTAGATCCAATTGAGACTTGAAATTGTGAGTCAAAATTTACTTTAACTATCCATTGATTTTTTTTCCTGTTTCGAGTTTCCTGACCCTGTTATAACAGTCTAAAACGATATTGGTGGAAGAGTGCATCTTAACTTAAAACGACGCCCGAAGACGCTAGGGGCGTCGGATTTTTCCTTGACCTCTACAAAATATATTAATCAGATTCAGAAATCAAAGCTCTACAAGCTTTACTCATTAAGCAACCTAAGAAGGGATCGGTAATGATCGGCCAGTTATTAACACTGTTATGTTTAGATGTCGGTGGACTGTGAAGCTATAAATTGACGTAGACTAGAGACTCTTGTTTCGCACAGCAAGTCGGTGACAATTCACCGACTGAATTGTCCCTGTATTTCAGTTAATGCCCCTCGCGATAGGCAGCCAATGTACCTTTGGAGTACCACCAGCATGCCAGAACGATCCGGCATCGTTGCCATGCCTGGGCATGCGCAGTAGAATAAACTCGGTGTTTTGGAGACTCGGTCTATTGCAAACTCGGCCTTTTGAACACTCGGTCTATTGCGCACCCAGCGTCTGAATCACGGGGTGGACTCGGCTTTTTGTAGACTCGGCCTTTTGTAAACTCGGCCTTTTGTAGACTCTGTCTATCTGACTCTCGGTGTTTTGTAATCTCGGCCTTTTGACGACTCGGTCTTTTGATCACGCGACTCAGTTTTTTGGAGACTCGGTCATTTGAAGACTCGGCCTTTTGAACACTCGGCCTTTTGGAGACTCGGTCTATCTGACACTCGGTGTTTTAGCTCAAATACTCGGTCTTTTGCAAACTCGGCCTTTTGCAAACTCGGCCTATTGGGACGCTCTCGGCATAAACATATCTTTCTTAGGGTAGAAACTTCAACCCTAAAAGGCGGGAATA
This sequence comes from Nemurella pictetii, assembly GCA_921293315.2. Taxonomy (NCBI): domain Eukaryota; kingdom Metazoa; phylum Arthropoda; class Insecta; order Plecoptera; family Nemouridae; genus Nemurella; species Nemurella pictetii. The sequence continues at coordinate 3,989,396 of OV121118.1, read as the reverse complement.
TGTCATTCTTTAGTGGCTTTCTCTTCATTTTTCGACTACCTTTGAGGGTGATCATTCCTGCCCCCAGAGGAAGGTATGTCTACGCTTAAAAATGGTAAACTTCCCACGCAAGAGGCATAAACATATCTTTCTTAGGGTAGAAACTTCAACCCTAAAAGGCGGGAATATGTCATTCTTTAGTGGCTTTCTCTTCATTTTTCGACTACCTTTGAAGGTGATCATTCCTGCCCCCAGAGGAAGGTATGTCTACGCTTAAAAATGGTAAACTTCCCACGCAAGAGGCATAAACATATCTTTCTTAGGGTAGAAACTTCAACCCTAAAAGGCGGGAATATGTCATTCTTTAGTGGCTTTCTCTTCATTTTTCGACTACCTTTGAAGGTGATCATTCCTGCCCCCAGAGGAAGTTATGTCTACGCTTAAAAATGGTAAACTTCCCACGCAAGAGGCATAAACATATCTTTCTTAGGGTAGAAACTTCAACCCTAAAAGGCGGGAATATGTCATTCTTTAGTGGCTTTCTCTTCATTTTTCGACTACCTTTGAAGGTGATCATTCCTGCCCCCAGAGGAAGGTATGTCTACGCTTAAAAATGGTAAACTTCCCACGCAAGAGGCATAAACATATCTTTCTTAGGGTAGAAACTTCAACCCTAAAAGGCGGGAATATGTCATTCTTTAGTGGCTTTCTCTTCATTTTTCGACTACCTTTGAGGGTGATCATTCCTGCCCCCAGAGGAAGGTATGTCTACGCTTAAAAATGGTAAACTTCCCACGCAAGAGGCATAAACATATCTTTCTTAGGGTAGAAACTTCAACCCTAAAAGGCGGGAATATGTCATTCTTTAGTGGCTTTCTCTTCATTTGCCAGCTACCCTACCCAAGAAGGCAGAAATATTTTATCTTCCTTGTTCCATTACAATTCACGTATTTTCTTGTCGTGTGAAATAAGCTTCAGGAGAACCTAATCCATCTGTCAAGCTTGAAAGAAAATTAAAAATTTGGGTTGAGATTTCCAATTCTTATAAATGACAGAAAATAAACCCCGCAAAATTTTTATGCTGCAGTACAATTCAAAATAACAAAAAATTCACCTCGGTAAACAATGGCCTTCCGCCTGCAGACGAAATACTGATTTAATGAATTTGCACTTTTTAAAACTGCGGGTGGGAAATATTTCGAAAAAAAGTGTGGTCGACTACACCTCATAAATTATTGCCTAACGCTGTGCACAAATCAATTAAATAAGCGATTGATCGGAGGAAGGTGAAAATATTTCGTGTTGACTTGTAGAAAAAGTCGATAGAGCTTTTGTTGAGAAAAGAGTTTAGCTTACCTAGGTCAAATTCTGTGTATTTTTTTTACCTTCTATGGATGAAAATGGCTAAAAATGACAAAAAAGATAGACAAAAACCCGAGAAAAACATTTCGTCCTTTGCAGTTTTGACGTTCGATTCGTCGTTTTTGAGTTTTAATTGAATTTATAGAATAAGTAAAGCTTTGTGGACGCCACAGCCAAATCATGGTCAAATATTCCCGCGAATTATTGCCATATTCATAGTTCGTTAATTCACTGCAAAAAAAGTAGTAAAAAATATGCAAGCGTTCTATAGTCTTAACGTCTTTTTTACCATTGAATAATAATGTGTAATAAACCAAGTGGAAATAGTCAGGCGTTAATAAATCTTTGATCTTCATGAAGATGCTGTGGCGAGAAGTTCTAATTTCTATCACTGTGGACGTGAGAGACGTTTCGTCAACAGAGCAAAAGTTCTGCTCACGAGTTTCTACACGATATTAAATTCACAGTTCGTAGTTAGATAAAATAAAATAAGAGAAAAATATATGCTAATTTTCCAATGTTTTTAGTTCTATTAAATCAATGGTAATGTATTGAGTTTGAGGATTAATCGAAAGAATGAAGAGATCAGAATGTTCCCCCTTCCCCAGTTTGTATCTTCTCGTCGTTTTCACTTCCGCGCTTTCACTTCGCATCTTACCGTCCTCGTGGCCGTTCGTCCGGGATTGAATTTGTTTATCAGCGCCATTTTGTACGCGGCAAGAAGTGAATTTGTGCATCAGCGTAATTTGGGAAGCTCTTCTCGGCAAACGCGGTAAGTTCATTAACTGAAATAAACTACTTAGTATTAAGCTGAAGCTTGAGTGCCCATTGATGATGAGATTTTCTCTGGTGTTAGCTCTGATTTGGCTGGCTTTTGGTCTTGAAAAGTACCGGGGAAGCCCACGTTTCGCCGACGCGCATGTTTGCATCTTCAAGGCACCCTGAAGCCAACGCGCTTGCTGGCGTATCGTCGGTTCCCTGGATCTTATCACGACCAAAAACCAGTCTAATCAGAGCTAACAGCGCACAAAACAAACAGGATTTCTTTAATATTTGATATTGACTTTTTATGTGTATATAATAACAATGGGATAGCACAAAACAAATATGAATCAAATCGGATCGATAGTTTTTAGTTTCATAATTATTCAGTGTAAAGTTAGACTAGGCCACCGCGCACCCTGCGTGACGTCATCTGGGGCTCAGTGTTCGCTACAGTCTCTAGTCCTGCGCGACAGACTTGCTCCGCGCTGTGCGTTCTTGCACTTCGGATCTCAGTTCGTCTGGTATTTTCACTAGTCCAGTATGTCCGATTTGAAGCCTTATTTAGTAGAACCGAAGAAATCTAGCTTCAATGCGCTGGCGAACGACTTAAAAGATGAAAAACTAACACCACGCGTCGCGGTATAACGCGTCTACAATGTTGATGGGCCCCAAATATGTTTGCTTGCGTTTGACTTGCGACGTCCACATGTGTTTGTGGTCGCTAACGCCGACAGTTAGTACCCATCCCAGCATTCGCTTTGCGACTTCTATCACTGGTCCCCGGCAGCCACAAAAAAACAGTGTCACATAAGGCTCTCCCAAACACACAAAAATACACTAGATTCACCGGTCAGCTCATTTGGAATAAGATCTACGTGAAACACGTCATCACTGGAGCAATCTTCTTCGGAGCTCGGCACAACGATTCATCCTAATTACTGTCGCCGTCGACATGATCGTCGTCTTCCATATTCTCGAACACACTTCGTTGTTTGGTCCGATATCACGGTACACTTCGGACCCCATTGCCATCTCAAACGATGATTCTGAAAATATTATCATCCCGATAACTGGGTGAGATAGAACGGGTGGATTTCTCAGTCAGTCGGCACCGCAAGATCGCTAGTGATTGTTGACGTTCTCTTTGGAGACGGCGTTGAATTGTTGTCTTACATTCTTGCTAGTGAGTAGCAACAATTGGACGGGTATTGCATCAAGAAGATTCGTTCGGAACTTATTCCAAATGCAAGTCATTGAGAGCGAGCGCGAGGCTAAAAATTCAGGCACTAACAAATTTTTTTTGGGAAAACTATTGTTTTTCTTTCGGTTTTGGGGTCATAAGCAGTTGCTCGAGCGTATGAAAAGTAATTTTAAAGTATTTTATTGCATAGACAAAGAGCAAATGCAAGCACGATGAAAAACCGAGATTGAACGAAAAATCTTCTAAAATACAATGTCGGGTATAGGAACTTCGTAGAGGAACGTTCCCGTGAACGCGTTCCTTTTTTAACGCAGGAAAATTGGTTTGAGACCAGCTACTTTTTTTGGGAACTGTTTAGTTACTATAAACTTTCCTTTTGTAGCTGACGAACTATTCTTGTAAAATTAGCAGTGAACATTATGTATAGGAAACTATTTTTATCTTTAATTATCAGATAGTGCCCATTGGCGGTAATTTTCTCATTACGAAATTTTTTTAAAGTAACTTTAAGCCACTACTTAACTAGGTGCCAAAGGAAATTTCACTGGGTTATTTAAAATATTGTGATGCATTTTTTATTCTTGCAGTTGATCCATTGTTGAAATATTCGATGGCAGGTATCACGTGCGAAATAAATGGTTGTAGGCATGTGTTTCACACGCTAAAACAACAAATAACACATATGCGGCTTATGCACTCGTTCGAGTCTCAGTGCAACAAAATTTGTCGCATACGAAATTGCCGCTTCGTGAGTCAAACGGTCCAAACATACCGAAAACATTTGTCGTCAAAACATAAATCCGATTGGAACAATATAAGAAAGCGCGCCGCCAACAAAAACATCGTGGCTGAGAATCTTGAAGTCGCAAACGGTTTCGAGCAAGGATCACCAGATATTGTGGAAGAGGCAATCGAAAGTGATATGCCGGGTACTCCCACTCAGGATATCAGGGAAGACCTATACAGACTCAACGAAAATTTTGCCAAGTCACTTGCTACCTTTAAATTAACAATACAAGAGAGATATTTGTTACCTTATTCGACAACTAACAACATTTTTAACGAAGTAGCCGTCATAATTGAATCATACAAGGACTCTTTTTCACGAATAATTGAATCACGACTTGAGCAGATAAATGTAAATGACGAAATATTGAATGATTTGCTGAGAAACCGAGAAATGGAACAATCATTTGCAATCACAAGTAAAAAGACTCCCAAACAATTGGCTTCTCATTTAAAGTACGTTGAACCAAAGGAAATTGTTTTCGAGAGAGTTGGAGAAAAAAATGATATTGCCCATTATGTTCCAATTTTGGAAACGATTCAAAACTATTTGGAGCACCAAGACGTATGGGAAGCTTATCAGGTGCAAGAAGATGATGGATACATCAATAGTTATGCCGATGGTAAAGATACACCTAATGTTGTCTCGAGCTTATTTTGTTAACGAACAGTTGTATATGTTTAAAAAATGTAGCACTAACTCAAGTCTGATTTTTAGGCCATCTGTTCAAAAGACACGAGCTTTTTTCTAAGGAAAAATCTGCAATTCGTATACATTTGTTACTTGTACACGGATGAATTTGAAATTTGCAATCCTATTGGACACCATCGAGGAACACATAAGTTGTCTGGGTTCTACTTTTTCTTAGGAAATATAAGTCCTAAGTACACTTCTTCGCTGGACTCCATACATTTAGCACTTTTAGCTAAATGGACTACTATAAGAGACTTTTCGTATTCTGCTGTTCTGAAGCCGCTGCTTCATGATTTAATTCTCCTAGAAACAAAAGGAGTGTTCATCAACATCGATGGCAAAATGAAGACTCTTCTTGGCACGGTTGTCTCGGTCTCTGGAGATAACCTTTCCAGCCATTCGTTGGGCGGTTTTAGGGGATGTTTTAACAGTGGAAAGTGTTGTCGCCACTGTTTAGAAACATACGAAGATATGTCAAAGATGGGCCGTGAAAATGAACTTTCCTTAAGAACATCACTAAATCATAAGACCCACGTAAAAAAGGTACAAGCTCAAGAATTAATAGACCCGAAGATTAAAGAGATAAAAAATCAGTTTGGAGTCAACGGCGAGTCCTCGTTTACTTCGTTGAGGTACTTTGACCCCATCACATGCTTTCCACCTGATGCAATGCATGATATCCTGGAAGGTTTGATTTCTCTAGACCTGGAAATCGTTATAAAAGGGCTTGTTGGCGAAAAGGTCTTAACGTTGGTGGAACTAAACAAAACAATAAAAACATTTCCTTACAAAAACCATGATAGGATAAACACCCACTCTGGTGTTCCTTTGGATTTTATTTCTAAAAAAAAGAGATTACAGGTAATTATAATTTAGTTTCAAGTTGAATGTTACAATAACTAATTAAAATTCGCGACTGTACAACAAAAATGAATTATGAAAATGTAAATTTTATAGGGGACTGCAGCAGAACGACTGCATTTGATGCAAATGTTTCCCATTTTGTTCGGCCCAGTGGTTTCCCCTGAAAATAAATTCTGGGAACTTTTGATACTATGCCACACAATATGTTCAACAATATTGTCACCGTTTTTTAGAGAAGAATGGATGCAAATTCTCGCATCCCAAATAGAAGAGCATAATATTTTGTACCAAGCTCTCTCTGGAAGAGGACTTTCTCCAAAGTTGCATTTTCTAATTCACTATCCTCGGTTATGCACTTTGTTTGGACCGTTAAAAAATTTGTGGTGTATGCGATTTGAAGCCAACCATCTGTACTTCAAGCGCATATTTGAGAAGGTTAAAAACACCAAAAACATCACGAAAACATTGTCAGAGCGGTATCAACTGAAACGGAGCCTACTCAATGCATCGGCTAACTGTCTTCCCAACGCAACTCAACTGGGCCCACAAAAGTCAACCTCTTTGGCTGCAATCTCTGAGCCATTGCGCTCATCATTGGAAAAAAAGTTGAGGTCATCGAATCACGGAGACGTCTGTCTCATATCAGTGCCATGGGTGACCGTCGATTGCAAAGTCCTAAAGCGGGGAGACTTTGTAGTCATTGACACTATTGGAGAAGCAATTGACGAAACTCCACTGTTTTTAGAAATAGAAACCATTTTTGGGTTTGCCAATGATTGGTTTATCTGTGGTCGGATGACTTTTCCCAGCAAATTTAACAGCCACCTCCAGGCGTATGAGCTTTCGTTCTCTGACGACTTGATCGTGGTGTTACCTGCTGAAATTACACAAAACAGTCTTCAGGCATATAAGATTGGAACTACTCGTTTCATATCTCTGAAATCCCGGCTAAAGACGCTCTAAGGGTATATCTTTTCATAAAACTAAATTCAACCTATTGAGGCATTATTTTAATTTCAATTGCAAAAATGCTTCTCGAATACAGGTGTACATATATATTTCAAAAATATTATTTATACCACTAACGGCTTTGATGCCACTTTCATTATGAGTAAAACACTAACGGAGTTTTCGTTTTTAGAATGTCTTCTCAATACCATGTGTCGTGCGGCACGGCGAAGAAGATTGTTCGCCCTCCAGAGAAGACACGCTCGGCCATCTTTAACGAGATAAAGGCCGAGTTTTCTCTGGTGGGTGAATTTTTCCTCCAAGTTTGGTGTCCAGACTTTGAGGACTGGCTGGACATGGCCTGGGAAGAAGACGTTCCAGACAAGGCCAAATTTTTGGTCCAGAAAGTGTCAGGTAAATAATGATAAGTTGCTTATATTATGATTTTGTTGTAATAAACAATACGCCCAGGCTTTAACGTAACATTAATGAATGATTAAAAATCAAAAGCACTCTAACAAATCTTTTAAGAAATGTTTATGTTTTTTTTTTTTTTTTTAATATTAATTCTGATATTTTTTCATTCTTAGGAAATATTGTCGAGGTCACCAGCCCGGAATCTACGTTGCCGGCAACCTTTCTGGAGGAGGAACCGGCCCCAAAAAACTTTTTCCCCTTCCCCTACGTCCTACCAGTGTTTCCATCGGACGTTCTAGAGGGCTTGAATCAGAGACTCCACATGCGCGGTGGACCTCTGCGAAGCCGCCTAATACTTTGCTTGTATGAGCAAATTCGAACTCACACCTTGTGAGTAAATGCTTATAAATGTTTAAAATAATAATTTTCATCTTTTCAGCAAAATTATGGAAATTACGCCACTGATATTATGATGTTTTTATGGACGTTATCTGCTTCTCCTATTGCCTTAACGACGAGGTTTTATTAACAAATTCCCCAGTGCTTGCCAGTACGCAATCGTCCTCGGTGCTCTGAATGCACGCTATCCATTCCTAGCAGACATCGTGGACCCCAACGTCAAGTGCGGTTCGGAGTGGGTACGTTCGATTCTTATAGTTGTAGTTTTCAACTTTTTTTTTTAACTATTTAAATTTTTATTTACCAACTTTGCACATTAATAGGCCGTGTGGAAGAGTGCACTGCGCACAAAATTTAAAACGGAGCGGGGAAAGCTCCATGACAATGACGAGGTACGAGCCAAGCGAATCAAATTTGGGGCCCGAAAAGCTGGGATCAGCAAATTATCAAGGGGCGTTGACTCCCAAGAAGGGGCCGCCACTGCCTGCAAAAAAAATAAGCTTGCCGAGCCACCGACAACACCTTCCTCAATCGTGGTAAGCATGTGCAGTCTAATTTCTTGGTTTCAAAATATGACGTGGAAATCATTCAACACTTTACATTTGACCGATGAAAATTAATTGAAAGCTGCCCCTAGAAGGGTGCCCCCCCCCTCATTTATTCTAAGTTCGAATGCATATTGTTGTCATCATCATTGATGAGCGTAACGAGCGTAGCGAGTGAAGCGAAATCTTCAATTACACTTTACTGCTAAAAAAATCCGGAATGTTTTTTTTTTTTTGTGTGTGTTTGTTCGCGATCTACAGGCCAAACGCCAAAACGGATTTTAATAAAAATTTATGTGGAACTAAGTTTTGTCTTAACTTAGATCTGCCATGTTTTTGAAGCAATTCGGACGAGTAAATTTTATGTAATCAAGTTTTTACGAAATTTTTCTGTTTTTCCCAAACACGTTTTCCACTCTAGAGGCCATGGATCTGAATATAATTTGACGAAACTTTCCAGATATGTTGACCCTCATGATTTAATGTTTGTGTACAAATTTCATTGTTTTATGATTGGCACTTTCTTGAAAATGGCGCTTTTATGACGCTTTTTTTTTTAGCGATTTTGCAGTTTTTTGCAACTAAATCAACTTTATCTTCAACCGATGTTAACACAATTTACTGTGTGCATTATAAATCGTAAAAAGAAGATACTGTGTTATTTTGAAGCAAATCAATTTAATAGTTTTTCTTTAAATCGATTTTTACGTTTTGAAATATTCAATGTCATTGAGAAAGCTGCTAAATTCACGCCGAACATTTCAAATTGATCATATAAGCCTCTAGGCTATGCGTACACGCAATATAATTGCGTTGTGTTAAATGTTGAGTTTTAATTAAACTAGGCTATGCGAACACTCATATAATCGTGTTGTGGATGAGAGTAATATTTACGCTCACCCACAACGCGATTATATTGCGCGTGCGCATAGCCTAGAGGCTTTTATGATCAATTTATAATGTTCGGTGTTAATTAAGCAGCTTTTTCAATGAAATTCGTTACCTGGAAGTATCATGAATAAATTATTTGAATATTTCAAAACGTAAAAATCGATTTCAAGAAAAACTAATCAATTGATTTGCTTGAAATTAACACAGTATCTTCTTTTTACGATCTTTAATGCTAACAGTAAATTATGATAAAATCGGTTGAAGATAAAGTTTATTTAGTTGCAAAAAACTGCAGAAACGCTTTAAAAGTGACATAAAAGTGACATTATCAAGAAAACTGATAATCGCCCAACAATGAAATTTGTACACAAACATTGAATCGCGAGGGTCAACATATCTGGAAAGTTTCGTCAGATTATATTAAGATTCTTGGCCTCCATAACTGCAAAACGTGTTTTGGAAAAACTGAAAAATTTCGTAAAAACTTAATAACATAAAATTTACTCGTCCGAATTGCTTCAAAAACGTGGCAGATCTAAGTTCAGAGAAAACGAAGGTCCAGCGAAATTTTCATCAAAATCCGCTTGGGCGTTTGGCCGGAATCGTGCGAAAAAACACAAAAAAAACAAAAAAAACATTCCGGATTTTTTTAGCAGTTAAGTGAAATTGAAGATTTCGCTTTACTCGCTACGCTCGTTACGCTCATCAATTATGTCTCTAAGAAAATATATAAGGTCAGTTTGCACTCTTCTTATAAAATCCCAAACTTAAAATAATTTTGAGGATGAAAATATTGGAAAACTTGAAAAATAAATCTGAATGAGCATAATAATATCCAGCCAGAAATCATGTTGATAACAACAACTGTCAACAAGCATACTCTTTCTAGGAGGGCACTCAAATTGACGAGAATTTGGCGGCTTTGGCCAATGAGTGGGCGAAGGAGGTGCCAGATGAAACGTTGATAGATCAAATGATGAACTCTACGATGGAGTACCGCCGGTCGATGTACCAGAATGAAGCCTGCTCGGTGGAGTCAATGCTGGAGGCTTTTCCACCTCTGCGTGACTGCCATCAGGTAACTCGATTAATGCCCAGCCCCGGCTCCGGCGGCCCGAAATATTTGTCAAAAACTCACACGTGTCCGAAATTCCGATGGCCCTACCCCCAAGCGTGTCCGGCCCGGGCCCGGCCCGAGGCCTGACGTTTGGCCCGTTCTGACTTAATTTTCCACCAGTTACAAGATACATTTCAGGTCCTCGTGCATATCTGAAACCCGGTCGTTTACTAATAAAGCTTTTGTCTTAAATCACAAATAAATTAAAATATTTTACTGTGAAACAAAGGTTCTTAAACATTTTTATTTGCAGCTCATCAAAGACTGTGAGCGTTTTCACGGGATTAATATAACTAAGGAGAGGAAGCGCTATTTTTCGCCCACAAAATGCCGGAATATTTTGAAGTTGGCGGCCGCCAGCTGCCACAATATTAAAGATGCTTGGGCCAACGTTCTGCCGGAGTTCGTTGGGATGATTAACCCTAACTTTATCGAAGGTTTGTAAGAAAATCGTATTTACACAGAATATGTTTTTTTTACTATTTATATTTATTTATTTATTTGATTAAGTGATCGTAAAATTTAATTGTCCTTTATCTATTCCTTTTGTTCACCGTATTCAAGAGACAAAAAAATAAGACCGACACGTAGAGATTGAAGAGCAGCATTTATCGAGCCCTCGACAAACTTAGTGTAAACCTGATGTTTCATGAAATGTTAAGACCCCCCCCCCTCCTCCTCTCCCCATGAACATTGATCAAGAGATTTTCACTATCGCTTCGCGTCCCAATTTTCACCATTAAATAGGGGAGGTTTCAGGTGATACATAAAACTTATTTAAAAAGTTTCAGAAGTGACAAAAAAAACTTACCTAAGCCAGCAATGAAAATATTATGAACATGTCATGAAAAAATCATATATTGAAATCATTTTTGTCTCCCTCAAAATCCAAGATTTTTAATGTGGTATATTAAAATGATTTAATGCTCATGTCATGTATTTTTTTCGAGCAAAAGAACGAGCTGGCGCTCATTGTGCTACCGAGCATCTTTAAGGAAGCATCGACCTGGCGCTGGTTCGTCGCCACGGTGCGTACATTTCATTCGACTTTATATTGAAACAAAAACTTTACTCAATTACCCTGCAGTGCCAACAAAACAATTTGAAACTTTAAGAAACATTTCCATTGAATTATAGCATTTTACACTATCTTCTATTTTAAATTATAACTTTTTTTTATATTACAGAGAGATGTAATACTAAATATTTTGGCACTGTATTTCTTGAACAATCTTTGTAAGAGCATTGTATAATCTAAGTGCATTAGTTAATTGTTAATTTATTTTTTAATTTACAGAATAGGGATTCTCCACTGGTTTTGTTGCGGCCGAAGTTGGAAGACTTAGGCCGCCTCTTCTTTGAACCAGTAATGACAGTGTCATTGAACCGCACCCAAATCGTAACTAATGCACCTTCAATTGCATTAGGCTACGATGTTGTAGTTGCGGTACATTATCTCTGGGATGTACACAACCACCCGGGGTTGAATAAAACCATGCGATTTTTGTTCAACGAGGTTTGTGGATTCCCAACAAGCACTCCCAGAACACCCAGCCTGACAAGGGTGCTAAACTTGCTCAATTCTGAGTGAAAGTATGCAAGAAGATTTGTCAAAGAATCATTGACAAGAAAATGTCAATATTTTAATGCATCTTAAATATTTTTCCTGTTTTTTTTCACCACACTGCACGCTTTTATTTAGAGTTTCCATTACTTATTTGACTTCACTGAAAATTGGAATGTGTTTTCTTGTGTAGGGAAGGATATTCTCAAATCTTCGGTCAGTATGAAATGCTTTGTTTTTTGGTCATTTTGGCAAATGGCAATTTACGGTCATTATTCACTTGTCCTTTTCAACAATTCTCCTTTGATCTGTCTTACTACTATTTTTACATTGCTATTTGTCAATAGATGAACCCCATGTAAATGAATGTGATAAATCATCAGAATCTCGTCCAATTTACATCTCATATGCTTACAAGACCTCAAAGTTCTTTTTTTAACATTATAAATTTTTGAAATCCAAGCTAAGAATTGTAACAGATATTGTTGGATAATGCCTTTAAGCTATAATTTTGAATAGTTTGACAGGCCTTTTAATAATTAATATTTAATTTTGTATGTCATGTATTTTACTTTTTCTTAAATCGTTTAGTTCTGCATATTTTGCTGTTCATCATACGAAATGTTTTTTGTAAACAACCTGTATTTCAGGGTGCAAATACAATCCAGCTCTTAAATGGGGTTGAAATCTAGAACCATGTTTTAATTAATCACCCAGCAGCAAGACATTTCTTCCCTCTAGGTGACAATCATGCCCATCCAGGGGTAGAAATCTAGAACCATGTTTTAATTAATCACCCAGCAGCAAGACAAATCTTCCCTCTAGGTGACAATCATGTCCGTCCAGGGGTAGAAATCTAGAACCATGCTTTAATTAATCACCCAGCAGCAAGACATATCTTCCCTCTAGGTGACAATCATGCCCGTCCAGGGGTAGAAATCTAGAACCATGTTTTAATTAATCACCCAGCAGCAAGACATATCTTCCCTCTAGGTGACAATCATGTCCGTCCAGGGGTAGAAATCTAGAACCATGTTTTAATTAATCACCCAGCAGCAAGACATATCTTCCCTCTAGGTGACAATCATGTCCGTCCAGGGGTAGAAATCTAGAACCATGTTTTAATTAATCACCCAGCAGCAAGACATATCTTCCCTCTAGGTGACAATCATGCCCGTCCAGGGGTAGAAATCTAGAACCATGTTTTAATTAATCACCCAGCAGCAAGACATATCTTCCCTCTAGGTGACAATCATGCCCGTCCAGGGGTAGAAATCTAGAACCATGTTTTAATTAATCACCCAGCAGCAAGACATATCTTCCCTCTAGGTGACAATCATGCCCGTCCAGGTGTAGAAATCTAGACCCATGTTTTAATTAATCACCCAGCAGCAAGACATATCTTCCCTCTAGGTGACAATCATGTCCGTCCAGGGGTAGAAATCTAGAACCATGTTTTAATTAATCACCCAGCAGCAAGACATATCTTCCCTCTAGGTGACAATCATGCCCGTCCAGGGGTAGAAATCTAGAACCATGTTTTAATTAATCACCCAGCAGCAAGACATATCTTCCCTCTAGGTGACAATCATGTCCGTCCAGGGGTAGAAATCTAGAACCATGTTTTAATTAATCACCCAGCAGCAAGACATATCTTCCCTCTAGGTGACAATCATGTCCGTCCAGGGGTAGAAATCTAGAACCATGTTTTAATTAATCACCCAGCAGCAAGACATATCTTCCCTCTAGGTGACAATCATGCCCGTCCAGGGGTAGAAATCTAGAACCATGTTTTAATTAATCACCCAGCAGCAAGACATATCTTCCCTCTAGGTGACAATCATGTCCGTCCAGGGGTAGAAATCTAGAACCATGTTTTAATTAATCACCCAGCAGCAAGACATATCTTCCCTCTAGGTGACAATCATGTCCGTCCAGGGGTAGAAATCTAGAACCATGTTTTAATTAATCACCCAGCAGCAAGACATATCTTCACTCTAGGTGACAATCATGTCCGTCCAGGGGTAGAAATCTAGAACCATGTTTTAATTAATCACCCAGCAGCAAGACATATCTTCCCTCTAGGTGACAATCATGTCCGTCCAGGGGTAGAAATCTAGAACCATGTTTTAATTAATCACCCAGCAGCAAGACATATCTTCCCTCTAGGTGACAATCATGTCCATCCAGGGGTAGAAATCTAGAACCATGTTTTAATTAATCACCCAGCAGCAAGACATATCTTCCCTCTAGGTGACAATCATGCCCGTCCAGGGGTAGAAATCTAGAACCATGTTTTAATTAATCACCCAGCAGCAAGACATATCTTCCCTCTAGGTGACAATCATGCCCATCCAGGGGTAGAAATCTAGAACCATGTTTTAATTAATCACCCAGCAGCAAGACATATCTTCCCTCTAGGTGACAATCATGCCCGTCCAGGGGTAGAAATCTAGAACCATGTTTTAATTAATCACCCAGCAGCAAGACATATCTTCCCTCTAGGTGACAATCATGCCCGTCCAGGGGTAGAAATCTAGAACCATGTTTTAATTAATCACCCAGCAGCAAGACATATCTTCCCTCTAGGTGACAATCATGTCCGTCCAGGGGTAGAAATCTAGAACCATGTTTTAATTAATCACCCAGCAGCAAGACATATCTTCCCTCTAGGTGACAATCATGCCCGTCCAGGGGTAGAAATCTAGAACCATGTTTTAATTAATCACCCAGCAGCAAGACATATCTTCCCTCTAGGTGACAATCATGTCCGTCCAGGGGTAGAAATCTAGAACCATGTTTTAATTAATCACCCAGCAGCAAGACATATCTTCCCTCTAGGTGACAATCATGTCCGTCCAGGGGTAGAAATCTAGAACCATGTTTTAATTAATCACCCAGCAGCAAGACATATCTTCCCTCTAGGTGACAATCATGCCCGTCCAGGGGTAGAAATCTAGAACCATGTTTTAATTAATCACCCAGCAGCAAGACATATCTTCCCTCTAGGTGACAATCATGTCCGTCCAGGGGTAGAAATCTAGAACCATGTTTTAATTAATCACCCAGCAGCAAGACATATCTTCCCTCTAGGTGACAATCATGTCCGTCCAGGGGTAGAAATCTAGAACCATGTTTTAATTAATCACCCAGCAGCAAGACATATCTTCACTCTAGGTGACAATCATGTCCGTCCAGGGGTAGAAATCTAGAACCATGTTTTAATTAATCACCCAGCAGAAAGACATATCTTCCCTCTAGGTGACAATCATGCCCGTCCAGGGGTAGAAATCTAGAACCATGTTTTAATTAATCACCCAGCAGCAAGACATATCTTCCCTCTAGGTGACAATCATGTCCGTCCAGGGGTAGAAATCTAGAACCATGTTTTAATTAATCACCCAGCAGCAAGACATATCTTCCCTCTAGGTGACAATCATGTCCATCCAGGGGTAGAAATCTAGAACCATGTTTTAATTAATCACCCAGCAGCAAGACATATCTTCCCTCTAGGTGACAATCATGCCCGTCCAGGGGTAGAAATCTAGAACCATGTTTTAATTAATCACCCAGCAGCAAGACATATCTTCCCTCTAGGTGACAATCATGTCCGTCCAGGGGTAGAAATCTAGAACCATGTTTTAATTAATCACCCAGCAGCAAGACATATCTTCCCTCTAGGTGACAATCATGTCCGTCCAGGGGTAGAAATTTAGAACCATGTTTTAATTAATCACCCAGCAGCAAGACATATCTTCCCTCTAGGTGACAATCATGTCCGTCCAGGGGTAGAAATCTAGAACCATGTTTTAATTAATCACCCAGCAGCAAGACATATCTTCCCTCTAGGTGACAATCATGTCCGTCCAGGGGTAGAAATCTAGAACCATGTTTTAATTAATCACCCAGCAGCAAGACATATCTTCCCTCTAGGTGACAATCATGTCCGTCCAGGGGTAGAAATCTAGAACCATGTTTCAATTAATCACCCAGCAGCAAGACATATCTTCCCTCTAGGTGACAATCATGTCCGTCCAGGGGTAGAAATCTAGAACCATGTTTTAATTAATCACCCAGCAGCAAGACATATCTTCCCTCTAGGTGACAATCATGTCCGTCCAGGGGTAGAAATCTAGAACCATGTTTTAATTAATCACCCAGCAGCAAGACATATCTTCCCTCTAGGTGACAATCATGTCCGTCCAGGGGTATAAATCTAGACATTAAAGCGACTTATTTATGCTAATTATTGGCGGTAATTATTTCTCGAATGGCAGTTATTTAACATCTTAAGGGAAGAAAAGTACACGGTAGAAATATCTACCTTCATATCATTTCTACCCTTTGCTCAAAAGGGTTGCATATGTGGTAAACCCCTGGTGGTGGACATTTATACCCCCGTCTACCTTTACAGTTTACAGTGTAGTGTCATATAAAAAAAAACGTTAGCTTTAAAATTATGTGCTTATTATGTTACGTGCTTAACCGGGAATTTTATTAACATAGCATTTTGTTATGTTTTAGTAAAGGGGTTAGTTACCCAAGGGAGAAGTTACCCATGTAATTGTTGATACACGGTCAGCTCTGTCGAACAGGACGCCTATTCTGTTGGTCAAGCCTCAATTTGTCCTGATTTAGATCATGATCCGAATTGTTTCAGAACTGTCTCGAACTACAAACTCCCGAAGCCCGTGGCCGAAGCCCGTGCCGCAGCTTGTTAGCGAGTTCGATGCAGACAAATTTGTTTGTTTTGCCGAGTCCCCGACTCCACTTGAAGTGGCGTCGGGGCCTAGCTGCAACCAGTCACTGGAGGGGGAAACCCCTCGTTAATTTGCAAGAATGAGCCAAGGTAACCTCACAAAGTGTCTATAAAATCCTTAGCTCTCATACATGTAGTAAATACCGTGTGACTCTCTACTTTTAAATGATATGGGCATATCGAATGGTCACTCTTTCGTAGCCTCACGCACAGTAGCAAAGTATCAGAATTCTCAGAAAATATTCACAGAGTCTCGATAACATTCAAACTTATTTTTCTCTTCTCAATTTACAATCTCTTGTTACCACGGCTCCAGTTCAGAATTGATATGAAATATTTATTTACAAAAAAAAATTATGATTTCAGGCGTAAAGTGGAAGGAGGATTTCGTGGTATGCGACCCCGACGACCCCGAAATTCGCTTAGAGCCTAAGAAATCCAGGTCCCAGAAAGCGTCGGTCGCATGGCGGCAGTAGCAGCGCTGCAGTCCTTGCCGTCGGCCGCAGCTTTTCCTGCATACCCGGAACTGCCAAAGGAGGTTCCGGATACGATAAATACCACATTTAAAGTAATTAAATATGTAATAATGGAATGGAAAAGTTTTGGTTCTGAAAACATGAAATGGGCGACTTTTGATACCAAACCATCGTAATAAGCGAGTTTTAAGCCCAATTAGGAGACAATTGGAACAAAATTATTTTATCACATTATTTTAATATCTCTCTGGTAACATAATTTTTATTTGGTAAATAATTAGATGATTTAATACTTCTTTGAAACAAATTGAAATACAAATAAATTTTCAAGAGAATCAACAAAATTATGGATGCGGTATGGATGTGGTTCCGAATACGATAAATACCGCATTTGGGAAGACACTGGGCCTCCAGGTCGAGGGATTGCCTCTTGCTGTCACAGCTAGGCTGCGGAACAAAATTTCTAATATAGTGTTTGAAGAAGAAAAATTGTATTAAAACTGTAAATAAAACGTCACCTGTTCCCCATAGATTTGAATCATATTTTTTACCTGATTATTCGAGGCCTGCTTGCTTAAGTTGCCATGGAACTTGGCCCTCTTCCATGAAATAGGCCGTTAAGTCCGCTCGAACTTGAACTGCATCGCGGGCGTGGGCATTTCTGCCAAAATTCCTCACAGGCATCAGAGTGCCGTTCCCATGTGTAAGCCTTCTCCAATCGCCATCTATATTGTTCGATCAGCATCCTCTCGGTCTACGAATGAAGGTGGGCAGTACATGCGGTCATGTACTTGCCGTTCAATGTTTTCCCGTTGCAAGAAATTGTGGAGAATACAGATGGCCTGAATTATTCCTTCAATATTTTCTAGCTTGCCACAGATGGGTTTCCTCAGGAGGCGCCATCTTGCTGCCATTATGCCAAATACATTCGCAATTACCCTTCTTGCCCTGCTCAGTCGGTAATAAGATATCCGCATCTCATCGGACAGGGGAGAGGCTGCATCAGCTTCGATGACGTGGGGAGTGACTCGACTTGAACCAGGTATTTGTTTCGGGGCTGGTACTCGGAGCATGCCTTGATTGAGTGCCTGTCCGTATAGCGAGTTTCTGAAAACACCTCCGTCGCTTTCTGAATCACAGACTGCTAGCAACACAAGGCTGTGAAAGCCCATGAAAATTGATGAATGCCGATCCTTGTTTATACGGTTTCAGCACTAGCATAAACGCAGCATAAAGCTCCAAAATACACATTTAAAAAGACGCGTCACAATATTATGCAATATAATGCAAAATATGAACCTATAGGAACGGACGACTAATACTTTTTCGTTGTCAGTGTTCGTCGTCAACGTCTACCTCTGGATCAGACGACGACTTCGAGAGAAAAAACTGAATGCAACAATTGACAAGAGCTACATTGCTGATTGTGACCAACACGGTGATCACGTGTAGAACACGGACTAGGAAAATAAAGGAAACCCATGCTGGTATGATTAGAAGAATGAGTAGGATTAACGGGGGAGGTCTCCCACTCCCCTACCAAAAATACCCACAAGCGAATTATGCTTTCACAAAGCGATGTTTTTAAGTCACATAATGCTGTGTCGTGATCCGGCGCCTTTGCGATTCCAACATCGACACCGGAGGATTCAGGGAATTTTCGGCGAATTGCACGAACCACGCAGCCAGGAATGACGCTCATATTATTCTTGCCGAGACTAGAATCCATCCAATTTGTGAAAAATATAATGTTTTATGTAAAAAAGCGCCAACCTCTATTGCTATCTTCTTTGAGATGTGCCTTCCCACTCCTCAAGTAAAAAAGCTAAGCTTGGCGTGTGGCTTTCAGAGCGACAAAATAGTTTAGGAAGCCAGGTAGTGAAGCCAGGGAGCCAGGGAAGCCATGAGCACATGGCATAATATGAACCCACTTGCTTGAGAGGCTGCCTAATGATTGAAAACCAGTTTTCTTATCAGTGGGGCTTCTAACAAATCATCAACCGTACATCGCGTATATTCGATCACCTGAGTAGCCGTTTTGGCCATGATCGAGCTCCAGCATTTGTCACAGAGTTGCCGGTTCGGACGAATTTCAATACCCTTATCTGTACTACAATACACCACACCAAATCGACGTGGGTCGTAGAAGGGGACAATTTGAGCTCATATATTTGTTTGTTTTTGGGAATTCGGTAATTAGTTCTGAGTGATTTTTGTGTGAGCACATGCGGTGAGAAGTCAAGTTCGAACAGCATTTGAAGTTCACCGATAAGACAACACAGGTAAATGCGAAAAGTGTTTAAAAAATGCATATTGAGTGAATTATCTGGAAGAAAATATTTTAAAATATATTTACACTGCTATGCACATAGCAAAAAAAGGAAACTGCTTATGACATCAAGTCATATTTAACAAGAAATATCTGAAGAATTGTTCGTACTGCAAAAATATTGGAGGATAAGGCCATGTATATGTTATGATTGCAAAACATTTTTTCCCAGCATAAACGAGACAATAATACATTTTATTTTACCAGGTCATAATTAAAATATGAAAATTTACTAATTCAATAAAATTCAGTTCTTCAATATCTTCAGTATCGACATTGAACAATTGATTCCATCAATGTTGATAGAACTCGTCTAAACTATAAAACATGTTTTCCTCAAAAAACAGTCTTAAAAGTTTTCTAAAATTACTCCTATTTACATGTGCTGCTTTAAGGTTTTCTGTTACTTTATTGTAGAGTCGCCTGCCCATCTGCGTTACACTTCCTTTTGTTTTAGATAGTCTGCAGTAGGTGGAGCGAGGTCCCCTACACCTCGCGTATCGTGAGAGTGGTTAACCCCGTCGGGGAAGTGTTCCCTATTATCTGCAAAAAATCTAAATTTATAGCCTCTATTTATAGGCAAGGAAGTGGCAGAATTTTTAGCTCTGTGAACGCAGGTCTACAGGAGTCTCTTGGTCTTAATCCTATTATTAACCTGACGATTCTTTGTTGGGCCCGAAACACACTGCCTGTATCTCCTCCTGACCCCCAGAACAGTATACATACCGTAGCAGTGATTGCACGCAGGCAAAGTAGGTTGTTCTGACTATCGGGGTGTCCAATTTCCGTGCTAGCGTGCGCATCATAAAACTGGCCTTGGACAACTTGGTGAGTAGACAATCAGTGTGCGGCCTCCACGATAATCGTTGGTCAATTATTAGACCCAGGAACTTGGCACTTCGGTTCAGTGGTCCAGACTTTGTGAATCCTGACCCTGAATAGTCGCACTTGAATCGTCCGCACACTGAATTACGTTCCGGGTTGGTTGATCAAGACAAAAACTAGGGGCCAAGTCGTTAACTAGTACAGAGAACATCAACGGCCCCAGAGTCGAACCTTGAGGTACGCCACACTGCAGGACCTCCCACGACGATGTGATTGTTCGATCAATTCGTACAAGCTGCTTACGGTTTGCTAGGTAGGAGCTGAACCATGCCCCCACTACTCCTGTAACTCCATACCATTCTAGCTTCCCAAGCAGCAATCTATGGTCAACAGAGTCAAACGCTCTTGAAAGATCACACATCAGAGTTGCCACCTTGCTCTTCTTTTCAAGAGCTGTCGTAACTTGTCGCAGCATGTTAAACGTGGCAGTGGCAGTGGAAAACCCTTCCCGAAAGCCAATTGGACTCATTTAACTTGTGCTCCAAGTAATATATATGACCAATCTTAGATAATGTAAAAACTGTTACTGTCCATCAGAAGAATCTATTTACGAAAATTTCCCGACTTCGCAGATGTCAGGACAAAGGTTGCTTTCAGGTCCACTCTCAGAATATTCATCAGTCTAACAACAAAAGCATGCCAAAATGTTTTTTAACTAACTACCAAGCGCAATGTTATTAATTTGTCTGATTGAAATGTCAAGGCTACCAGAACCTTCGATTCCCCTGCCTAAGACCACGTGTTTTTTTTTTTAACTCGGCTACCTAACTCAGAGGAATTAATTTGACAGTTTGAAATGTCTAGGCTACCAGAACACCTAATTCCCCTATCTGGTATGGTGAAAAGCCAGACGAACGCAAAAAATTCAGTTAAACCTCATTTAAAATCTGTATTAACAATTCCAATGCCCATCATTCTGTAAGAAAGCGGAATAGTGAAAGCGACTACTGAAAGAAAAGCCAAAATGCCAAGCCGTAAACCTAAACAGTTTCACATCAGCAATCAGTACACTTGCCTATCGTGCCAACAGAACAACTACAAAGGCTAGGGTCAGCCCTGCAAAGATCTGAGAGGCTACGTAAAGTTTCTGTGCGTTCTGACAAGACATTAAATAAAAATTGACCATATAAATATTCGCTGATGAAAACATTAAATGAGATAAGAGAACTTGTTACTGAAAATGATATACCGACAATCACAGAAACATGTTTGAATCCAAAAATTTCATCAAATATTTTACAAATAGAAGGATATAATCTTATAAGACAAGATAGGCAAACCCTAGCAAAGAAAACCAGAAAAATCAACAAAAAAAATTGCCTCGAATAAAGGTGATGAGTGTGTCCGGAATCGTTTCTATATCAAGCAATGCTTGAGCTGTAAAATAATTAAAATCTCTGAAATTAATAAAATTGAAAAAATATGGCTAGGTGTCACAGGACGAACGAAATTTTATGTTTGAGCGATTTATTGCCCGCCAAATGTATCTTGCCTCGAGTTTAAGGAATGGGATGGAGTGATGAAGCCGATGAAAGAAATGTTAGTTAGTAGGAAAGATAAAGTTTACATGGGAGACTTCAAGAATAACTATGTGAGGCACAGAAAAAAACATGGAAAACTACCAAAAAGTGATATTTGAAGCTCTATTAGAATCACTTGGATTGCGACAAGTTGTCACTGAAGCAACAAGACTTATAGAGAAGAATAGTTAATTGATTGACCTTATTGTTGTGAACAATTGTGAAAGGGTCAAAGTGCATGGTTATTTACCACCCCCTGGAAAAACAGGCTTAAATCATCATCTATGATCTGGAAATAATATTCAAGCCTTTCATCTGTGGGGATATTAATAGTTAGACATTCAACCGGGATCTTGATGCTGAAAAGACAGCTACCAAGTTCTAGATTTGCATGCTCCACTTATAACACGTCGGTTTACTCGAGGTAGAGCACCTTGGCTCACAGAAGACATACTAAAACTACAGTAAGAAAGGGACAGAACCAAAACACAACACTCAAGGCACAAGAATCCAGATTGTTGGAACAAATATAAAGAACGCATTACAATTTTGTTATGTTTTGTAGGTACTGGTTTCTTCATCAATATGTTCCTTTATAATGTTCCTTTTATTGTTATAATGTTGTAACCTCTACATGTACTCTAATAGCTTGATAGCTAAATACAAATTTATTCATTCATTCAACTGCAGGGCGTGTTCGGAAGGAAATAATGAATAATTGATGGCCAGTGTCCCCGCGCCAATTGCAGCCATGCCGGGCCCTCCCGTTCGGCTGTCACTTGCTTGGAGACCGTCGTTCAGAATAGAGGGAGCCTCCTGGCAATGTGCCGCCGCAGTTCAGACCTCTGGTTGCCTCCAATAGTTCACCAAAGGCACTGGAATTGCTTTTCAGTTTGGTGGTTGAAACGGTGCCTCCTCAACTCCTGAGGCCGCTTCGCTGCGTAAAAGCACCGGGTGCACATGCCCAGACAACAAACTGATATCCTGGAGACATCCCCAGGACATCATTTAATGATATTACTGATATCCCCAGGACCTCCCAATCGTATCAGTATGACATCATTATGAGATCCTGCCAAGGCCCCAGTGTCCCACTTTTTTCATCTTAATGATATCATTATGACATCATTAAATGATATATTTAGGAGGTGTTTAGGAAGTGTTTAGGATATCATTAAATGAGGTGTTTAGGATGAGTTTTGGATATCATTAAATGAGGTGTTTAGGATGAGTTTTGGATATCATTAAATGAGGTGTTTAGGATGAGTTTTGGATATCATTAAATGAGGTGCTTAGGATGGGGTTTGGATATCATTAAATGAGGTGTTTAGGATGGATTTTGGATATCATTAAATGAGGTGTTTAGGATGGATTTTGGATATCATTAAATGAGGTGTTTAGGATGGATTTTGGATGAGGTGCTTTAGCACTGAGCAGAGTACAAAAACAGAGATCAAATGCAAATTAATAACAAAAAAAAATTGTTTATTAGAGCCATACATATTGAATAACATAGAACATTTCATGGAGTGAAATTGGTACAAGAAAATGAAGTTGATTTCAGTGAAACTCTAAGTGAAACAAACAATGGTTTGTATGAGAAGTAATTCCAACAAGACTGATTACAAATTTTTGTGTGAGAAGTAAGAACCATGCTTTGAAGCAGAAGGATTTGTTTTAGAATCGAATGTTTTCAATATGCGATGAATGGGTTACCTATAGTACGCGTCTTTTTAAAGTAAGCAACGCTACGTAGCGAGACAGCAACAGTCAACTGGGACGTATGTTAACAGCATAACCGAAGGTAGCGGCAAAGTTTACGGCATCACAGAGTTATAGTACCTTGTATTGAAAAGTGAGAAATGTTCGGTACCTTGAAAGCGGCAGTCAAGCGTTACTTACATCGGTGTATAAAAGTGAGCAATGCTCCGCAGCTGTACAGCAAGAGTCAACTGTAAGTCTGTTACTAATGTTAACAGCACAACAGAAGGTAGCAGCATTTTTTATGGCAACACAGAGTTGTAGTACTCGGCACTGAGAAGTGAGAAATGTTCACCGAAGGTAGCGGTAAAAACTAGTCTTGAATGCTTATACTTGGCAGGATAAAAGCTTATGTTTGCACTGGATCTTGAAGCTGACCTCTGATAACAAACAGCGTATCCCAGGTTGCTGTTTGATGAATTTTGAAGCTAAAATAAACAGAAAAAATTATTTTTTGCCACATGAAATAGTGAAATTGAGAAGGTACTAGGTACTAACTTTGTCTGGTTCATATCTGTTCTGTTACTAATTGACCATTTAACATTATATTCTAGTCAGTTACTATGCTTCCAAATTGAAGCCAGTAGGTAACTTATTAAAAACAAAATTTCGAACAGCAAAAATGAATGACTAAACTTTACAATCAGAACTTACATTTTGATAATCGACGGAGAGTTTTGCTTGCCGGCTTACTCGCTGTGTGGCCACGTGTGAAGAAGCAGCCGCACATTCTTCCAATGGAACTTGCTCCTATTCTGCTGCTTCATGTTATCGATTTCCAGCTAAAATATAACAAAGATAGAATATCAACTGCAATCTAAGAATATTTGAAACAAATTGATGGAAGAAAATGTTTCACTCTTCTACTTCAATTGAAAACATATTTGCAATTTTAATCAACTTCAAACTAACAAAATCAACTATCAATTAATCTATCAACCATCGAATATCGATGATCTCGATTCAGAATATAAAATGACAGAATAATATTATGTAAAGATGATAAAGATAACTTACCAGACTTTGTTTTACAAAACATAACCAAGCATCTCCGTGTTGCCGATTTGTGATCACATTTTGAAGCAGCCCGAGTATGAACGCACCTTCTTTCGAGTAATACATAACAACAAAATCATATTTATGCTTAAATTCACGTGAGTACTAAAGATTCAATCCACAAACATCGAAATTAGCAAGTTCTAACAACGGTTGGCGGTTGACGGCGTCATGCGGGAAGAAGTGGCAAAGCGCTAGGGTCGACCAGTCAGGACATGTCAGATTTGAAATTGGTCATTTCGGCGCACATTTCAAATAGCGCATTCCTTCAATTCGATAAGAACAAGAACCAAATTTGGTTAGTTAAGCTCAAACTCACGCACGTACATGCTATCTTTCACATTTTAAAGAACCAAATGCAATATTTTTTGAGGTACGATTTCGATTCAAAAACATTTCATCAAGATTCGTTCTGCTCAAACATATGGGGGTGCTTTCTATGCAGCTACCTACGTTTAGTATTGTTTGTTCGAATGCCTTATCAAAACATTTCTACTGGCTGGAAAAAGCTGGAAATGAAAAACTTGGAGTCTCAGAGCATGGGTAATCCGATTCTGAGGTCAAAAATTTTCAAATTCAAGCATTTGTCTAGATTCTGATTTTCTGACTCATTTAAGGACATCCCCACGACATCCCCAAGATATCATTAAATGATGTGCAAGAACACACATCATTAAAATTGTTGTCAAAATGATACCATTAGGAAATCAGTAACTGAACCAAGTTTTATACAATTTTCTGAATCATTTAAGGACATCCCCACGACATCCCCAAGATATCATTAAATGTTGTCAACATGATACCATTAGGAAATCAGTAACTGAACCAAGTCTTATACATTTTTCTGAATCATTTAAGGACATCCCGACGACATCCCCAAGATATCATTAAATTATGTGCAAGAACACACATCATTAAATGTTGTAAAAATGATGCCATTAGGACATCAGTTACTGAACCAAGTTTTATACAATATTATGAATCATTTAACGACATCCCTGCGACATCCCTAGGATATCATTAAATGATGTGCAAGAACACACATCATTAAATGTTGTCAAAATGATGCCATTAGGACATCAGTTACTGAACCAAGTTCTATACAATATTATGAATTATTTAACGACATCCCTGCGACATCCCCAAGATATCATTAAATGATGTGCAAGAACACACATCATTAAATGTTGTCAAAATGATGCCATTAGGACATCAGTAACTGAACCAAGTTTTATAAAATTTTCTGAATCATTTAAGGACATCCCCACGACATCCCCAAGATATCAGTAAATGATGTGCAAGAACACACATCAGTAAATGTTGTCAAAATGATGTCGCCAGGATATCATTATCATTAATGATGCGTTTAGGAGGTCTTAAGGATATCAGTGTGTTGTCTGGGTGAGACCTGACCTCCGACGCCGAAGCCGTCGCCGGCCCTGTTGAGGACACCAGCCCTGGCGAGGACACCAGCCCTGGTGAGGACACCAGCCCTGGTGAGGCTTCTGCGTCGCCGGCGTCGGCGGATTACAGCAAGCTCAACGAAAAAACGAGCGACGGACAGCTTTCCCATGCCAAATTTACACAAAATTAACAAGAATCTAAATTTCTTTACGACATTAGATCTCGAGAGTGAATACTGGCAGGTGGAGCTGGCTCCCGACGCCAAGGAAAAGACGGCCTTCGCAACGCCCATAGGGCTATTTTACTTCCGGGTAATGCCCTACGGCCTTAATAAGAGCCCCACCACGTTCCAGCGCCTAATGGCGGAGGTACATAGAGGATACGTGGGCGATTTCATCCAAGTGTATTTGGATGACGACATCGTAAACAGAAGCTCCGGGGAGAAGCATGTGGTGCACCTTGACAACACACTACACCGGATGCAACAGTATGGCCTGGTCTGTCAAACACAAAAGTGTGTAGTTCAGAAAACTTCCATACCCTACTTAGGTCACGTGATTCACGAGAACGGAATCTCGCCATCGTCAGAGAAGTTTGAGGCGCTGTCAAGCTTTCCGCAACCACTGCGGATCAAACCTCTACGGCGCTTTGAAGGCTTATAGGAGTGGTTACCTGGTGAAATTAACTTCCCTCGTCGATTTCTGATACCTAATAATGAATTAAGGGCCTTGCAAAAAAGATCCCGTGTTTACAGGAAGAAGATTAAAAATTGTCGAAAACCGTGATTTTCGGCCTAGGTGCTTAGAAAAACTTCTCCCATTAGGAATAACACGGGGAACTTTTTCGACCCTTAGCACCTACGAGTACCTTTGGTCAGAAAAAATAAAAAAAAATAGTGTCATACTCTTCCATCTTTCACCTGTATAGCCATTTTTTGGGTTTTGTGATCGGAATTTTAGTTTAGCAGCAGGACGCTGATAACCGAAGGCGTGTAATCGGCGTGCTGCATTTACTTGGCTCGAAGCGGCAGCCGCAGCGGAGGGAGAATCGTCGGACGGGAGGGGATAGAATCGTGGTGGATTCCAGTCACACATGCTTGAGCTTGTTTATCGCCGTACACGATTCTAGCTCTGTCCATTCATCGTTCATCGCATTGGATTCGGAG
This sequence comes from Nemurella pictetii, assembly GCA_921293315.2. Taxonomy (NCBI): domain Eukaryota; kingdom Metazoa; phylum Arthropoda; class Insecta; order Plecoptera; family Nemouridae; genus Nemurella; species Nemurella pictetii. Next base: position 3,962,509 of record OV121118.1, on the reverse strand, counting down.
CTGCAGTTTTGTTAATGTTTAATGATTTTATTAAATTATTATGGCCCAAGCTAACGCTGGGCTTATGTTCGAACCTGAATATTCGGAGGAACAATTGACTGCGATCGAAAAATTAATCGATGTGTCAAATGAAGACGTACTAGATACAATTCTGATGTGCTTGGTTGGTGTAAATGCGATGAATGTGAGGTGATGCCTTGTAAGCTTCTAACATTTGAAAGTATAAAACCCACGCGAATCGCTCGGTCTCTCGACGACGCCTAACGCCTAAGGTTGTGGTCTTTAAAGAAAGGGGTGGGATGACAACACAATATTCGGATATATAATAACAATTTACTGGATTTCAAAAAGATACACCAAACTCCCTAGTTCCCTATAGCTAGCTAATGTTTCTGGCCAGAATAATACTAAACAGTGGTACTCAAGTATATGATCGTCGCAATGCGCGGTCGAAAGTTCAGGCGGTAGCGTCGGGCGAGGCGTCCAGTTGGCGGACACACCGGGCGAGGCGTTCAGCGTCGTCGGGCGGACAGCGTCTAGCGAGGCGTCCAGTGTCGGACACACCGGGCGAGGCGTTCAGCGTCGTCGGGCGGACAGCGTCTAGCGAGGCGTTTAGCGTCGTCGGGCGGACAGCGTCTAGCGAGGCGTCCAGTGTCGGGCGGACAGCGTCTAGTTAGGCGTCCAGTTGGCGGACACACCGGGCGAGGCGTTCAGCGTCGTCGGGCGGACAGCGTCTAGCGAGGCGTCCAGTGTCGGGCGGACAGCGTCTAGTTAGGCGTCCAGTTGGCGGACACACCGGGCGAGGCGTTCAGCGTCGTCGGGCGGACAGCGTCTAGCGAGGCGTCCAGTTGCTCCCGAGTCTCCGGTTTTTCTTCTGCCCCGTTTCTCTCTGGTGATTCCTCGAGCGCTCTCCCTGCGATCCCCTTCCAGGACGCACCTCGTGCCCTCGACGACCAATCCGGGAGTTTGTGCCCATATATGGTGCGAATACAATTTTGAGAACTCAGCACTACGACGATCTGCAGCGACGCGCTATTACCGTATCCACTAACATCTAGTTACATATTGCTAAATTTAACATTTCAAAAATGAGAGCCGGGTACTTTTGAAAGGAGTGTAGGACGGGACCAAAACCTTACGCGTCGGCATTCTCTCCTCCCGGCTCGTTACCGCGAGCGACGCAACTGTGGCGCAATATGCTGCCCGAAGCAAGACTCCTGGCGCCCCAACATTCGGCTTATCAAGGATTAAATAAACTTGCGCGTGGCAGGAGCATGGGTACATTATGTGTACCTCACAATTCGCCCCCAACCCACGTGAGTGAAGCTACGCTTCGCGAAAAAAAAATTAAAAAAATACATGATCCTGTCAGAAACAAACTCGTCGCAGAAAGCCGTTGATAACGCTACCCCGCGAATCGCTCCGCCGAACCCACGCGCACACCCGGGACCAAAAACCCCGCACGCTACGCCACTATCCATGCCCTAATATCTAACGACTAAGACCTAGAAGTACTCCACACACTCGCCCGTGTTGGCTGCGTAATTACAAAGCGGACCGCCGAAGGAACACAGCCCCGAGTGCCTGTACCCGCACTCAGCGTATGATCGGCTCTATGTGCTTACGGAGATTCACAACATTAAACACGCCTTTAACCCTACCGTCCACTCCCGTGAGTTCGTACGCATTGTTACCGGCGATGGCCGAAACACGAAACGGCCCCTCGAATAAGGGAAAGAATTTCTTTATTTCCTTCGCGGCCAACTTTGACACGTTTAGCGATTTCAACCACACTTGATCGCCGACAGCGAACACTGTTTTCGTCCCGTGATTGCGTTCGTGCCGATCCGCTCGACCCCTGGCCCTTGAACGAAGACGTCGTTCAGCCAGAATGATCTTACTTCGATGATCCGCGGTGGCGTTCGGATTGACCGGAGGGAACTGAACTAGCTTGGCCAGCCTTGTGCGGAACTCCTGATTGAAATGCAACTCATATGGGGCGAATCCCGTGCTATCGTGACACGTGCTATTCAACCATTCCTCGATCCGTGGCAGCCAAGCGCTCCAAGCTGAGTGTTTCTGCGAGCAGTAACACCGAAACAGCCGGCCGAGCTCACGCATCACACGCTCAGATGCGTTCCCGGAGGGATATCGAATAGACGAATGTAGCGCCCTCACGTTACTTTTCTCTAACGTATGGTACCACAACTCGGACGTATACTGGGTCCCATGATCACTGAGAATGGCCTTTGGCACCTGAACGTCCTTAAAATACGTCTCAGCCTTGGCACACACCGCGACGGCGGTTGCCTTCTTTAAGGAGTAGAGCGTGACCAACTTCGAGAACATGTCAAGGAACACTAACACGTATCTCACAGAACCCCGAGAAAGCGGAAGTGGTCCATAGAGATCGGTCGCGACGAGGTCTCCTGCATTCTTGGTTAGAACGGGGTGATAAGTCCCGTGTATTCCCCACGTAACATGCTTGGTACGTTGACAAGTTTCGCACCCTGCGACGAAACGCCGTACTTTCCTAGCCAACCCGGATATATAGAACGAGTCGTGCAGAACTTTCCAACACTTGCGCGCACCAAAATGTCCAATCTCACGATGCACCGACAAAATTACTCGATCCACAAGAGGATCGGGTATGCACAACTTCCACACGCCACGTCCCTTTTCGGTGCATAAGAACAATTTGCCCCTGTGTAGCAAAAACGCAGGCCTGTGTTTCGTCCCGGTCTCGAGATCACCAATGATCCGTCCTAGCTTTGCGTCCGCTCGCTGGAATGTCGCGATAGAACGCAGGTCTCGAACTAGCTGTGGCTCGGCGGACCTAACGAACATCTCGGCAGTCGCCAGCCGTATCTCCCGCTGACTTGGTCCATCGACCATTCCAACCGTTTCGACGGGAAAGCGGCTCAGTGCGTCGGCCACTTGATTATCCTTCCCTCTACAATGCTCGATGCGAAACGGGAACTGTTGCAGCCACAGACTCCATCGGGCGAGCCTCCCCGACAACAGACGGCACTTCGACAAGAACGTTATCGCCCGGCAATCAGTGACCACCACGAGTTCTACGCCCAAAAGGAAAATACGATACTTGGCTAGCGACCAAACAACAGAGAGCAACTCTTTCTCGCTCATGTTATAATTACACTCACACCCTTGCAATAATCGCGATGCCATCGACACTACTCGAGGCTCCCCTAGATTATCAAGCTGATAGATCTGACTCCCTAACGCGTACTCACTTGCATCGCACTGCAGGTAAAACGTTTTTGAATAATCTGGATACACGATGAAAACCTCGGCCACAAACTGCAGCTTAATCCGCGCGAACACCTCATCTGCCTCCGTGGTCCATTTCCACGCGCAGTTTTTCTTTAACAAATGTCGCAATGGCTCCAGGAGCCCAGCGAACTGTTTACAGAAACGGCGAAAGAAGGAACACAAACCGATGAACCCTTTAAGCTGCTTTTGATTCTTGGGCACCGGCCAATTTTGAATGACCTCTAACTTTCGGGGGTCAGGTGAAATTCCTTTAGCGGACAGAATGTGTCCCAAAAAGGGTAATTCGGCACGACAAAACAGGGACTTCCCTAAATTTACGGTCATGTTCGCATCTGATAGACGCTTCAAAATAAACCCTATGTGTTCTAGATGTTCCTCAAAGGAAGCCGAATGAATTAGCACATCATCTACATATGCCTTGGCAAACCGATTTGCCGCATCCCCTAACACCTTTCTCATGCATCGGACAAACGAAGCGACCGCGGTACTGATACCAAACGCGAGTACCTTAAAAACATAAACATCCGACTGATATTTAAACCCGGTATATTTCCTACTTGCCGGGTGCAACTTGACTTGCCAATACGACGAAACCAAGTCGATAGTGGACAACCACTGTACTCCCTCGAACGATTGCAATAATTCCTCTGGTACATTTGGTGCGTCATGCTCCGGCACCAGCTGCTCATTTAAATGTCGGCCATCTAGGCAAAGCCGCACAGTCTTGTCCTTCTTCACCACACATACTAGCGGATTAATATATGGAGTAGTACTCTTTTCAATGATTCCCCACTCTAACATTCGCGCTAACTGTTCTTCCACTGCGGCTCGGTAGGTAAAAGGCACCGGATAGCTTTTATTTAAGTAGAACCGCTCGTTCTTTACGCTGATCTCATGCTCATAGCAATTTGCCAACCCGGGTCGGTCCGAAAACACATGCCGATAGCTGTGCAGTATCTCATGTAGCTGCAGTCGCTGTTCTTCCGATAGCATGTGGCTAGACTGTACCGCCTGTCGCAGAGCGGTATCCGAATCGCTATCGCGCGACTCGCACTCTCCGGTTCGTTCGACGAGGATGCGTAAACATTGCGACTTCTCACTCCATCCTTCGCCTGAGACCTTCATAATCGTGCCTTTCACGGTTATCAAGTTCGCACAAAAATCTAACACTACTTTATTATCTACGATCCAATCCATTCCGAGAATAAAATCGCTGACTAAATTCGGAACGACTAAACAAACCACTTCGGTTTCTACAATCCCCAAGCTTATAACCAAATACGCCTGCTTAGTGATATTCCTACTCCTTGACGATAGGGCCGTCACAATTTTCACACCGACCACTGGAAGAACCAAAAGGCTCGACGACATTTCGCTTAACCCTTGATAAGCGGCCTCTGAGATGCAAGTCATCTCACTTCCGGTGTCGATCAACGCCTTCCCTTTCCAGCTCCCTACTTGAACTAGAATCTCCGGGCAGGCGATCGCCGGAGCCGGAGGCAATGGGTCCCCATCTTCCTCTAATAAAAACTCTGCAGGTTTATCAAGTAGCTCTCGCCTCAGCGCTAACACAGTACTATCCCCCAGCGGCGCGCCTCCCGCTGTGGGCGAACCTAGTTTCCCCGCACCGGTCCCGGTCCGACACGTCCCGAATCTCGATTCTCCCGACGTCCATCCATCGGTTCACGCGAACGATTTTGCCCGCGAACTAGGTCTGAATCGCGCTCATCGAGATTTGCTAAAGTTTCCAGCAACTGCGCGGTGCTCTGTACCGTGATGGCCAGCATCGTGCGCAAGTCGACATGCAGCTTCCGAATCAACTTCTGGGCTAGATCGGAGTCCTCGATCGGCCGAGGCAAGAACTGTGCCTGACGTATTAAGCGCCTGACGTAGTCGATTAGACTCTCGCCCACACCTAGCTTCATGGCTGAAGACTCAATTTCATCGAGCAGTCGCTGGTGCTCCTTCCGCGTCCAGTACTTATCGTTGAAAGCGCCCTCGAATTCTGTCCACGTGGACACCCCGGTCTCCGCGAACCAAGTCCCAATTGACCCCATGAGGCACGACGAGCCCATCAAACTCAGCATCTCCTGTTCTCGAAGCTCGTGCTTCAAAGCGATGCGTTTGAACAGTTGCAGAAACTGCACTGGATGCATCCCCTCGCGGGCCGCCCCAAACTGAACTCGAGCGCCGTGCAGCGCCTGCTTAGCCTGCTCTACTCGATCACGACGATCAGCTGCGTCAGTACAGCACGGCTCGGTACGACCTTCCTCTCGCGTCGTTGCGCGTCGCCCAGACGAGTGGCCCACTCGAGAAAACACTTCATCACTAAGCAATGCGAGCTGATCGCGCTGAGCGTGCAACATCGAGATAAGCTCGGCACGTTGCTGATCCCGTTCGGAATTACGGCGCTTCGATTGCCGCTCATTTTCGTCTATTCGGTTCTCTAAGTTCAACATTCGCTTTTCGGCATATTCCTCGGACCTACCAATCTCGTCACGGAACCCATCCAACTGTAGCTGGACGTCCTTCTTAAATGAGTCCATCTGCTCAGTAAGGTCTGCCTTGAACCCTTCGAGCTGAGTCTGGAAGTTACGGGGGAGCTCATCGATACGCATGCTCATCGAAGACATGTGGCTCCGCATGTCGCCTAACTCGACGTCAATGTGTCTACGTAAACTTCCTAACTCTGAGTGCACGGAATCCATGTAACTTCGCATACAACCTAACTCCTCAAGGATCCGATCAATTCCCTGACTCGGCACCATTTCACACTTCACGTCCGTCATGATTAACTCGGAAACACGATAAAGAAAGAAACACGCATAAACAACCGCGAAAGCAACCTAATGCACCGCACCTAGCTCAGCAGACAGCACGAGACTCCCAACCCCAGGGTGAACGCATGGGATCCGCGCGCGATGGCCCAATACCCCCAATACCCCGGCAAACCGCGACGAATTTAATTCTGCCCCATCGTTCGGAAGCCAAATTGTAAGCTTCTAACATTTGAAAGTATAAAACCCACGCGAATCGCTCGGTCTCTCGACGACGCCTAACGCCTAAGGTTGTGGTCTTTAAAGAAAGGGGTGGGATGACAACACAATATTCGGATATATAATAACAATTTACTGGATTTCAAAAAGATACACCAAACTCCCTAGTTCCCTATAGCTAGCTAATGTTTCTGGCCAGAATAATACTAAACAGTGGTACTCAAGTATATGATCGTCGCAATGCGCGGTCGAAAGTTCAGGCGGTAGCGTCGGGCGAGGCGTCCAGTTGGCGGACACACCGGGCGAGGCGTTCAGCGTCGTCGGGCGGACAGCGTCTAGCGAGGCGTCCAGTGTCGGACACACCGGGCGAGGCGTTCAGCGTCGTCGGGCGGACAGCGTCTAGCGAGGCGTTTAGCGTCGTCGGGCGGACAGCGTCTAGCGAGGCGTCCAGTGTCGGGCGGACAGCGTCTAGTTAGGCGTCCAGTTGGCGGACACACCGGGCGAGGCGTTCAGCGTCGTCGGGCGGACAGCGTCTAGCGAGGCGTCCAGTGTCGGGCGGACAGCGTCTAGTTAGGCGTCCAGTTGGCGGACACACCGGGCGAGGCGTTCAGCGTCGTCGGGCGGACAGCGTCTAGCGAGGCGTCCAGTTGCTCCCGAGTCTCCGGTTTTTCTTCTGCCCCGTTTCTCTCTGGTGATTCCTCGAGCGCTCTCCCTGCGATCCCCTTCCAGGACGCACCTCGTGCCCTCGACGACCAATCCGGGAGTTTGTGCCCATATATGGTGCGAATACAATTTTGAGAACTCAGCACTACGACGATCTGCAGCGACGCGCTATTACCGTATCCACTAACATCTAGTTACATATTGCTAAATTTAACATTTCAAAAATGAGAGCCGGGTACTTTTGAAAGGAGTGTAGGACGGGACCAAAACCTTACGCGTCGGCATTCTCTCCTCCCGGCTCGTTACCGCGAGCGACGCAACTGTGGCGCAATATGCTGCCCGAAGCAAGACTCCTGGCGCCCCAACATTCGGCTTATCAAGGATTAAATAAACTTGCGCGTGGCAGGAGCAAGGGTACATCATGTGTACCTCACAGCCTACTGAAACCGAGAGTGTTGGCTACGCAGACAGTCAGGCTACAGGCCTGACACATAAACGTAATCCAAAAATGTCACAATCGCAGCTATTATTTTATATCAACACACATAATGTCCACTTTTTAGCTAATCACCGACCAGGATAATAAGCCGAACGCGAGTTCAGTGTCAAGTAATCAAAGAAGATATTGGGAACAATTGCTCGTTGTAACGCAATCCACGCTGTGTGTGTAGCATGCATTGTACACTGTGTTATACACCTATCGCTCGCACACATGCATTGACACTGGCCACTATAGTCACAAATAATCTTAAACTACGATAGCAAAATGCCACCCTGTGTGACATTTTTATTTACTCGTGTATTTCTTAACATCGCCTCGGCTACGACGACAAAAATTACGCTTCTTGTTACTCCCGATAGCTTCGCCAGATTCATTATAGTATTCCAGCAATCTTGCAAAGTGAAATCAAATATCTAAAAGGGCTAGTAGTAGAAGTAGTATGACTAGCTGATTAAGATATTTGGTGTAATGCATCGCCGGCAAATACGCTTTCCTTGTACTACCTATACCAGAAAATTCATGCACACTAAAATTTCGTGACTTCTGACTTCTGATTCCTGACTTAAAAGTTCACGAGTTATAATCATAAAACTAACGAACCATTCATCCCACTTATTAATAATTCTATTTAGTGCACTAAAGGGTAGAGGCAAAGAAGGGAGAAGGTTCCCGGCAAGCATGCACACAGCAGCGTTGTGCGTTTATCGCAGCGAACGAGGGGAAGCGAGAGCTTTGCAAGCCACGCTGGTGCCGGGATGGCCTTGCCGGTCGCGAGGAGAGGTGGAAGAAAGTCACGTGCTAGAGAGAGAGGCTAAACCGAGCGACTGTACGAAGAGAAAATACAGCACACTGACAATTCTCGCCGCGCAAAATCACCGAAAACTTCGATATTTTTTTAAAAATCACCCTTTTCTGCCATTCTTAGCCCATGGGAGTGTCAAGACTCATGTTGTAGTTCAGAATCGATGGAAAAAAGTAATTTTAAGAGGTAAATTCCCCTATGCAACTGGTTCAGCCCCTTCATAGAAAACTATGCGGAGAAAATGTTACCCCTCACCGACCTACAGAAGAAAATACAAAATGGACGTGGGGCACAAGGGAGGTGTGCTATATAATATGTACAGTGAAGAATAAATTAGACACTATTATTTTATTTGGAATCATTTTAATTTCTTTCTTATACAAAGATAACGAACTGGAGAATGTTCGGTTCTGCTCTGATAAGCGCCAACGTGGACGAAACGTCGACAATCGTCAGGGTCCTTATCAGGACCACAAACGCATCTTATCAGAGCAGAACCGAACATTCTCCAGTCCACCAAACACGGCTCTGAACCACTCCGCATTTCCAAAGATAACGAAATATAAATTATAAATATTACACGCTTAGCAATGAAAAGACAGAAGCCCACTAAAAAGCAAAACTTTTGTGCGTAGGCTGTCCTATTATTGTGAGGAGTAGAGACGGGCGGGAAGACGCATAGCAACTTTATTTAGAAATCATCTCAAAGGGTCGTCTAAAACCTAAGGATCAACGTTAAATCCACTATGGGCGAATTATGGGATTGTTAGGGCCATTGCATTAACGTCCTCTATGCGCTTTGAATCAAAACGCCGTCAATTTTAAGATCACTCTTAGATCTTGGCAAACATTCCATACACACTCGCCCTCCTTTTGTCCTACATTTTCTTTTCAATCTTATAAGTTCACGGTGGTAATATTCTGGGTCTGAGTTGTTTGTTACAACTTTGTGCGGAACTAACTGTTTACTTTCCTAAAGAACAGGGGCGGCTGGTCCATAAGGCCCGGGCGGTAGAAGAGAAGAGAAGAGGAAAAGAAAGGGTTCAAATTTTTTACAATTATTAAAAATTTTTGGGTCAATTTTTTCCAATCTTATCTGCTCGATCAAAAATTTCCTTAAATTGACTGGCTCGATAAACGCGGCGCCGCACAGCGCCTCGCAGCGCTTGTAACTCCTGGCCGCGGTGGCAACAGTGTCTTGGGGCAAGGCATGAGGTGGACCCGGCCGCTCCGCGATCCAGAAGCATCCAGCACGGCGCTCAGCTAGTCTCTCCCCTCCACTCGCACTCCCCATATTATGCTCAGGCCGGCCGGCCGTCGCGTTCGCATTCGAGAGCAGCGAAGTAGGGGAATTGCGATAGCGATACATACACAGGCGACGGACAAATACACGCGCACGACAACAAAGAAATGCTTTCTTGGAATTGGGGATCATGGCTTGACGAATAACACATGTTGGAAACTTTCTGGTATTGGAAAATGTTGTACTGCGTCGTTTACGATATTTTAAACTCATATATACTCAGTTATAAAAATATATAAACTCAATTCTCAGTCCCATCTGACGTTGGTTCTGAGTGGAGGTGTAGGAATGAATCGCGTAAAAAATCTCGTTGAGTACAAGTTTACGTACGAAGAAAAGTTTGCATTAAAAGTGCTTGGCCCAGGATTAAACCCCAGGATTAAAATTAAACCAAGCTACACGCCGGCAGCGCTCAAGAATATTTTTAAAAGTTTGCGAAATTCCTTCAATACTCTCCTCTCTGGCTTTACTCGCCCACTTATTGAAGCTGTCGTGCAAGAACTTTTCAGATTGATACTTTTTTGTTTTGTTGTAACAAAAAATAATTTTATTCCCTTTGATTTTCGCTTTAATTTTTTTTAAATAAACTCCATAATAACCATCTTATGGTCGCTTAAACCATTTTCAATCCCCACTTATTTGACAATGTTTGTGGGTCTTGCTACAAATACATCCAAGAGATTTCCATCTCTCGTATTCCCCTTTACACATTGTTCTAAGCCCTCTTCCATTATAAATCTATTAAGAATATCCTGGCATCTACCTCCTACTGAACTCGAAATTTCATTATCCCACGATGTTCTTGACAGGTTAAAATCTCCTCCAATTACTAAATTCTCTTCGTTTTCATTGGAATTTAATACTTCTTGTATTGTTTTGATTATTTAAAAATCGTTGTTGGGAGGCCTGTACACTCCAAAAATCTTCCCTTGTCCCTTGTTCTTTCCTTGTCTCATCTTAACTTTTACCTTTTACAATTTTTAAGTCTCCCTTATTCTGTAAGCCCAAAAGCTACTCCTCCCCATGTTTTCGTTTCATTTGTCTTTTCTAAATATATTGTACCCACAATGGGAGAATTTCCGCATCATTAAACTTTCCATTGAGCCATGTAATCTTAACCTGCGATTCCAAAAGTTTATTTATGGATGTGGTAAAATGGTCACTCAATTTATTGGTTCGATGTTTAAACCTTGGTTCCTTCTTGAAAGGAGATCATTCTATTATTCGCCTTAATTTGTTTATCATTGGACTTCATATTTAATATTTCCCACGACGTTTTGGACTTTTTCTTAGATTTTAATTTTTTTTTGCTTTTTTCTCATTCTCTCATTTCTGTAATGTCTTCTTAAGCGATTGAAGTCGAACTTTTCCTGTTCAGACGCACCAAATATTTTTCTATCTAATTCAGTTTTTTTTACTCTTGATTTCATGTCATGCAGCTCGGGTGTGAACCTGCAGTCCCTTCTATTTCCCCTGCTCTCTGCTGGAGGCCGAAGCAGCAGCGGCCACGGAGTCGGACTCGGTTAGGCCTGTCAGTCTTGTGTATTTAAGTACACTGAGTTTGTTTTGTAGGTGATTTCGGGTGAGGTATAAGGCAAGCCGTTTATAACCATATTTTTGAAACTTTTGGGAATTCAGCAGCTCGGCAAGCCGTTGGTAGCTGCTGCAGATTGTTGAGCGGAGTGTTTGGGCCGGAAGAAGCGGTCCCACACGGAGAGAAAAGTTTTCAAACATTATGCTGAAATAGCCGAAAGTTCTGCTAAAACAGCCGAACATTAGGCCAAAAGTTGGACTTCACAATGTTCTGCTGGAGCCAGCGCAACGCGTTTTGCTGGAGTCTTGCGCAACGTTTTGCAACCTTTCAGAGCAGAACATTATGCTTTTAAGACCAGACGCTTGCAGAACATTGCGCTGAGCTAGCCAAATAGCTGTGGTACCTCAGCAGTATATTGTGCTAGTGTCATTCAGCTGCACTAAAAACTTGCAAAACATTGTGCTGGTACAGCACAAAATTACAGCAAAATTACTGAACGCTTAAAAATCCAGCAGAAAATTATGCAAGCACTACACATCACTCTGCTAGGATAGCATAATGTACAGCTGGGATCGAATAATGCTCAGGTGGAATAGCATAATTTCTAGCTGGGATAGAATAATGTTTAGGTAAAATAGCATAATGTTTATCAGGGATATAATGATGTTTAGGAGGAATAGCATAATATTGAGCTGGGATTGAAAAATATTTAGGTGGAATAGCATAATATTGAGCTGGGATTGAAAAATATTCAGGTGGAATAGCATAATGTTTAACAGGGATAGAATAATGTTTAGCTGGGAGGGCATTATGTTTTGCTGAAATTGGAAGATAATTAATAAAATGATAGGATAAAATAATTAATGCTGAAAATAAATTACACAAATCTGTTCAAAATTATTTACTTTATTGCAACTTTAGAAAGCAGTGCCTTGCGGAACCCACTTTGATCACACATTGGAATTTTTGTATATTTATCCGATTTAGGAACTTAGTAAATATTATCATGTTAATTATAACAATTTTAGTATTATTTGGTTATCAAGCAGGAATTGTGTTAAGCAAACACCAACTATTGCAATTAATTATACTTTTCAATACGGCCTCAATATATTTAAAAAACTGGCCAACTATGGCTCTAATAAGCTCAGAAGAATGGATATACTTGAATCAAACCAGAACAATGGCAACCAATAAGGAATTGTTTTTTCCATAATTGAAGGATTTCAATAGCATCAAACTTGTCAGTTGCATTGGTTCTATATGAAATGCAGCGCCTAACTTACATTGAAGTGCACGATAAATCCCTCCTGCGATTCTATTTGAGTGGGTCGCCAGGACTTCTTCTTCTCTTGGTTTTCAAAGTAAGCACTGGGAAGAGGTACGGAAGCACCTTGAACGCCAGTAATTCAGCATCCACTGAAATAAAACCAGAGATAAGTTTTCACAAATTGAAGGCTTAGAATAATTGTTAGCATATTTCAAAGTTATCGTTCAAGCATCACTCGGTCAATCATTTAATAACTACCTGCTTCGTAGATGACTCTGGCTACACCTGACTTCCTGCCTGACTGGATCCGGGTGAAGCGTTAGTCGATTTGGGGGATGTCCGACTCAGGCTCAGTGCTCGTCTGAAACATCACATTACAATAAAGAGTTGAGATTTAAAAATGTCTAGTAAAAAGTGCAGAGAAGATGGACAGCTTTTGCAATGATCCAACTTTTTTAATCACATTATCGGGCAAGATTGATATTAAAAGTTGAAATTAGGGGCGATTGTGTTCATAGGTAAAACGGTATTTTTGTAGAACTAGTATTAGATACATACTTTATAGTAAATAGACAATATAGAATAGGCAAAAAACTATCAGCCCTTGGATTAACTTTTTAAAACATTTTAAAATCAACACCTAAAATCTGGGTTAAAATAAGTACCAACTGTAAACTTCTTCAAAACAGATTTGGATTTTCCACCTTCACCATGTGGTGACATCTTGTTCGCAGAAACCTCAAATCTGTAGTTCGGAGTGGTAACACTCCGAAATCAAGTTAACTTACATGCTGATTGACCTTTCAGTGGCCCAGTGTGAGGAACGCCTCAGAATTTGTTTCCTGTGCTGCATTTGACGATAGATTCGTGAATGTACTGTAGTCTGAGCCATCTGAGATCAGAACCTCATTTATCGTGATAGAAAAACCATAAATTGATGGATACCCCTGTAAAATTAAAAATTAAATTTAGATATTTGGATTGTGGTCTTGAGAGTGACCTAATAGCAAACACACGATGCGTTCCCAGCTGACGGACTGGGTGGGTTGCACTTTCCAACACACCGCATGCTCCATATCGGCTTCGTTCTCATCAATATCGTTTATGCCGATGTAGACATCGGCTCTAAAGCTCGCGACTTAACCCGTTGGAACGTGACAGATATAACACCCGTAACACCTCTGTGTTTCATCAATATTTTGATTCTACCACTAGTACCTACCTAGTACCAGAGTAACCTACCTACTACTAGTACTACTTTAGTATAAGTACCTACCAGTAGCAGCAGCTAGAACTAGGAGTATAACTAGCAGTACCTACCTATGCGACTGACAATAATAAAAGTTTGCTTCATAGTATGGCTTACCTCAATAGGATTTTCTTTTTTACAAATGTCCAAGGCACTAGAGAATTTGGCTTGTTGGCCTAGTGTTTGGAGGAGACTTTGGGTTATGTGCGGAGTAAGACAAAAAAACGCCTGCGTGTCTATTTCCTCGGCTGAAAGTAAACAACCAAATGTTATACCGCACATCTTTTGTTGGTAACAAACTAAGTATCTTCTGACAATATCTTAAACATTCTTACCTTTGAACTTCTTGATTGTGGCTTCGGAATGTCCCAAATGGGAGAGCGCAAGCTGGACGTACAGGTCTGCCATTAAATTCACGTGACACTCACATGCGCGCACTCCTCGGGACGAAGCGTCTAGTCAGCACAACGTTCTGCAGCCACGTTGCAATCCAGCACAATGTTTGGTGGACTAGCATAATATTATGCTCCGTATGGCGGGAACAAATCGCAGCAGGATGCTTGGCGGATTTACAGAAACATTATGCTATATTCCCAGCTTGCAAAACGTTTAGCAAACCTTCCGCAATGTTTAGCTGTGTTGAAATTATCGGCTCCAGCTAAACGCAGTTGTGCTGGTCCAGCTATAATTCTTGCTGAAAAGGCCTAAATTATTTCAGCAGAACGCGTTTGGATTTTATTTTTCTCCGTGCATAGAGAAGGATTTTGGATTGAAAAGTTGCTTGTGCCTGTCCGTGAGGTACTGGAAGGTGTTGATGCGTGGGAAGAGCTGCCGACGGAAGTGTTTCTTCACCGAATGGCTGCTGCGACGGCACACTCTTCCGCGACCAACTCTCCCCACAATGCGTTCCCCTTCACCCTGCTGTTGCTTGTGCCTGTCCGTGAGGTACTGGAAGGTGTTGATGCGTGGGAAGAGCTGCCGACGGAAGTGTTTCTTCACCGAATGGCTGCTGCGACGGCACACTCTTGCCGCCACCAGGAGGGCGATCATGTAACTTTTGTCCAAAACGATCGTTTTTGAAATCATTCGATTTGGTTATCGCATGCGATTTCAAAAAAGTGCTCACGGCGATCATGTATCACATTCGTTAGTGAAAACGTTCGAAATGTCACCTGCGATTCGTTTTGGTTTGGAGACAGACTATTTTTGAAATGGTAGTACTCGAGCATGCGCAATGAGACTGTGAAATGACAAACGGACTTTGTGCGGATCTTTTAAAATGGAAAGATTCGAACTAGAAAACATGGACTTTGAAGGAGGAAATAAGGAAAATGATGATCATAAGTCAAGGTAAGCAATAGATTTTATTTTCAATTATTAAAAGTGACCAAGAAATTGAGCCTGTGCTATCACAATACATAATAAACTCAAAAGTAAAGAGGTGATGGGTCCCTCATCCTTGCCATAGAAAATATTGAGCAAACACAGCATACCTACCTAGGAACATCTTTCTGCAGGTATATATTATTGTCAAAGAAATGCTTATAGTTTGAATGAAAAAAAGGTTTTATTGATGTATTTTGTAAATATAACAGTATAGGTATTTGCAATCAAAATATAACAAGTTGTA
Source organism: Nemurella pictetii (assembly GCA_921293315.2). Taxonomy (NCBI): domain Eukaryota; kingdom Metazoa; phylum Arthropoda; class Insecta; order Plecoptera; family Nemouridae; genus Nemurella; species Nemurella pictetii. The sequence goes on along the minus strand of OV121118.1, from coordinate 3,947,266 downwards.
ATGATGGCTTCACAATCAACAACCCATTGCAATCCTTTCATCTTTCCCTTTCTAGAAAATCACACATAACTGATAAACAGCGCCATATACTCATCGAATACATGAGAGAGCATCCTGCTTTTGCTCGTAATGAGTTACTTGGGCCGCATGGAAAAGCTATGCAAAAAAACCTTCTCCAGACGCTGACGTACAAATTGAATTCTTGTGGCGACGGAACAACGAAGGAACCATCGAAATGGTTGAAGGTAAGTTCTCTGCACCTAGTTTACATTATCAACAAATTCATGCAACAACTATGCTATATAACCGATTATAGAATTCGATTCAATGAGTTTGTTACGAAAAGGTAAAGTTATGAATATGAACATCCCACTTTTTTGTACTTACAGTCATGGCAAGACTGGAAATCTAAAGTCAAGGCGAAGGCAGCATCCATTGCTAAATACAGGCAAGGGACGGGGGGCGGGTCACCACCAAAGCCGCTGTCGGACATCGAAGAGCTCTGCGTAGAAATTCTGACAGAGGAGGCCATAGTTGGCGACAAAGACTTACCTGAGGGAGGAGCCCGGCCGTCTGACTCCAATGTTGTCCAGCCACCACCAAGCAACAGTCGGCAACAAAATGTTCAACCAGCAACTACAACAACCTTAACAAAAACATCAACCAGAACACAACCCCAACCATCAACAAGTCATGGCTGGGAAAAAAAGGGGGGAGCCCTGTCACCAGCCCACCACCAGTCACCATCGGCGCCCAGGGATGAGGCATATTGGGCCTTGGACGATGACATCGAAATGTTCATAGAAGGCATTCCAGCAGAGAATTATGTGAAAAGTGACCTGAAAAATAACTAAATACTATTTAATTAATTGAAATTGGTTTAAAAACATTTAATGCATGCTGTTATTATTCGCCAGGTGATTGCTGAGAGGCCTCCTCAACAGTGCCAGGAAGAAAAGATGCAAAAAAACTCCTGTGAAGCCAAAGGTCAGTACAAAGTAAACATCATTTTTGTTACATGAAGTTATGCTGTGACGCTATGCTATTAAATTCATAAGCTATTTTGTTCATTTATAATAATATCAAATCTTGTTTCAGAGCCCAAAGCTAAGAAACAGAAGACAAACAGCTACAATTTTTCTCCATCGTCCGCTGAAGCCATGGCCGTGGCGGAATCGTATGTGCATGGTGCAGGTGACAGAATCAAGATCGACATGGAGCGCTTGGCTGTTGAAAAAGAAAATCTGGAAATCAATAGGGCTCAGCTGGCTCTGAAAGAAGAGATGGTGGCTATAGCTAAAAAGCAATTAGATGAGGAAAGAAAGCGAACCGTTGCGTTTGAAACGGCAGTTGCAAAATTTGGTCTGTTGGCAGAATCGATGGCTGAAAATTACCGTCAAAACCGTTAGTCATAAATGATGTGCTGCTATTCTCCTTATCCAATTGTCAGTGTAGGTACCTGTAACATGTACAAATTAAGATGTGATATTATCGAACTATACATTAACTACCTGTCCATAATAATTGTATCTACCTTTCAAGAACTATGTTCACCTAGATGCATTATTAACATATATAAATAAATACAATACAATACCGACATAAGGTACTTAAAAAGGAAAGATGCTGGATCGAAGATGCTGGATTGCTGGATGCTGGATGCTGGGAAGATGCTGGATTTAAGATGCTGCTGGAATTGGAAAGGGAAAAGGATGGTGAAGGGAGGGCTAGTCAGTTGGTGAAGAAGTCTCGAACGACGCGGGCTCGTACTGCATGGCCCGCGGCGTGCACGTCGACTGCGTGCAGCTGGGCGGGGGCATTCACCATTGCGTCGATGTCATCAAACACCGGTTCGGGATTTGGCAGCCGGAAGTGTAAACCCATGTTGTGTAGAATGACGCATGCATTGATGATCAAACCTTAGCAGGAAAAAAAGTACCATTCAGACAGTGTCCTAGTAGGTATCTTGTATGATTCCCACAAGCATAATTTTAGTAACGAAGCTGTTTTTCTAGCGTATTAAAAGTTGCAAAGTAAGCTTACCAGCAACTTCCGGGCTATAATGGAGCGCCCTCTCTTTTCGGCAGCACCGGAACTTCGCTTTGAGGACGCCAATGCATCGCTCTACAGTGCTTCTAGACGAAGTGTGCCGGTCGTTATATCGCCCCTCTGGAGTGTTGGCGCCAGGGTCATTGGCGAATGGCCGCAGCAGCCACGGTTCTGAAGGGTAGCCAGAGTACCCTGCAATACAAACGGCAATACATGCATATTGGATTTGCGCTTTACATTACTAGCTGCTATGCATCACAAATAATTACCTAACAGCCACGTTCCTCTGTGGCCAGTGGCGTACAGCGCTTCCAGCTCGCGACGGGGCGCCGACAACCGCCAGATGTGAGAGTCGTGAGCCCTGCCGCCATGTCGGGCATTTACAGCAAGAATGCGCAAGTCGAAGTCACAAACCTAGAAACATAAGTATTCAAAAATTAATATAGTCATTGGAATGAGAGTGCATATAGCATGTTTAAGCTGCTGTGGTTAGTTTTCTGTGGACTAGATTGAAAAGCTAGTGTTTACTCAGCTAGATAGTTACAAATGAGACAAAATCAACATTTATGTGGGTAGGTAGGTAGGTACCAAATGATTTGTTTGTTGCAAGATAGGTAGTACAAATTAGATGGTTAGGTACTACTCACGATTTGCACATTCTTGCTGAAATAACCTTTCCTGTTCATGTACAGGTGCGCCCTCTCGCGCTTGGGTGGAAACATCGCTATGTGGGTCCCGTCCACACACCCAATTACACCAGGGAACTTTCTTGCTTGCCAGAATCTTAAATAGGAAAAAAACTGTATGTTAGTTCATTTGCACTGGAAGGCAGTTTGTGCAATAGATCCACACGCATATCACCTATCGCAACATACATTTTCTAAATGCCATTGCAAGCTCCTTTTACTGGGAACATGACCCCATCTTTTTCACATCTTCCCTGATATTAGAGTACCTAGATATCTATACCTACTCAATAGTCAATACATTAATATGTTGCTACTACCTAGGTATTGAAACAAATTAATGTTTTGCACAAAGTCACCCATTAACTTATTAAATACCAGTACGTACCTATCTACTCTAAATGCTGCAAATAAATAAGTAGATGTCTAGGTACCTTTTATTTCCTTTCATTGATGAGAGCTTTACACTTTTCACTCGAGTAAATACTTCCAAATCTAGGTGAGAAACCCACATTTCCTTTATGCTTTGCCGGGCAGCTTCATTCACTGGAAATCGGACCCAAGTTTCCAAAAGATGCTGGTTCATGGCCTGCACCACCTCTTTCACTGTGGTGGATACTCTTGACTGGCACATTGCCTGCAAAAAGTCTTGTCCCACACGGCGCTGGTAACTGCCCGCTGCCAGGAAGTTTAGTGTTGTCATCACCTGCACAAATTCACAGATCATGGGTGAGGGGTAATATCAAAGTTTACAATTTTATTATAGGATGTAAGGTACACTCTACCTATTGGATTTAGGAGACACATGGGAATAGGTGAGTATGACATAGGTCTGGGAAGGTCAAAATGGTTAGGGTAATGGGTAATATCCGATGGTAATGTGGGTGGGGAACGGCTGTGTAATCCTGATAAGTAAGGTTATGGAACATGGTTGAAACGATTTGACAGGACGTTTGGAACAAAAAAGCAAGCTGTTAAATGTGTACTAGAACATCCGTAAACTACAACATAATATTTAAATTGGTGCACTTACCCGCATCCATATGGGAATGGCAGTAGTTCTCACAGATGGTTGCATATGTGGAGTCAGTGCTTGGACAAGGTCGTGGGCAGCGACTTTGGGCACTCGGTATATGTGTTGAAAGGAACGATCACTTAATGAAAATGGATCGTAAGCATCTCTGAGTTGTCGTCTATAAATTATCATTTGTCGTTGCTGACGAATACGCTCGTTTTCGTTCAAAATTTGGATAAGATTTTGGGCAACTAATAACTCGACAAAATTGTCAGCCATCTTGGAACACAAAACGCAATGTTTATCTGTCACTATGGAGAAATTATCGCGCGTGATTTCAAAAGCGAATGCCTCTGAGCAGTCGCTTTCAAATCGCAACTTTTTAGGCATATCACTCGAAAACAAATTTACATGATCACCAAATCAAAAACGAATCGAAATGATTTGAAATCATGCGATATATCGGCTGAAAACGAACGTTTTGGAAATCGAAAAAGTTACATGATCGCCCTGATCTCCCCACACTGCGTTGCGTGCGCCCTGTTGCGTATGATGAACGATTAGTTGGCCATCTGCTCGAGGTCGGTGAAGCGGCTGCAACAGCATTGCTTGTAGCTCGCTGCAGTCCGTGCGATAGGAAGGCCACGGACCAAGTCACGTCCAACAAGCTGATCGGAGCAGCAGGCAGAACCGCATGCCGTCGGATCGGTGGTCTGTGGGCAGCATGAGGGCGCAGGCTTGCACTGGTTCCCTCGGTGGTGGGCGATCCCAGGCTGCAGGGGGATCCCATGAGACTGATTCTATAACTTTTAAAAAGTTCTCGTCTCCCCTGCTTGGGAGATCCTCTCGTCTCGTCTCGTCTCCCACCTTTTTCTTTTCGGTATTCCATAACGAATTGGGAGAACTGTTTAATCGTAAACCGCGAGATTCACGATTCGACCAATCACAGATCGTAGACTGTCACTTGTTGGTCAAGCATGGCGCTGAATCGACATTGAGAAATGGGTGCACTTAAATAAAATGAAATTAAACAATAAAAAAAGCCAGATCATAAAATTTACCAACAAAAAAGAGTCCATCTGCAATTACTATCAATATAAACTGAATAATGAGGAATTAAAGTATACGAAGAGCTGCAAATACCTGGGAGTGACGCTAACCAGTAAACTACATTGGGGAGAGCATGTTAATAATGTGGTAAAATTAGGACAAAAAAGTCTCAACTTCGTAATGCGAAACCTAAGGGGCACTACCCCAAAAGTCAGGGAGAAGGCATACATCGATATTAGACCGATATTAGGATATGCCTCATCAGCGTGGGACCCCCACTCACAGGAAAACATAGGGGCAATAGAGAAGGTGCAACGAAGGGCTGCAAGGAAAGTCCTAAATAGGTATGGAACAAGAGAAAGCCCAACTGAAATGATCAAAGCCATGGGATGGGAAACGCTTAAGGGCCGCCGGGCAAAGTGTAAGGTTGGAAACATTTTCAAGGCAATAACAGGATACACTGCATGGAACGGCATCACACAACGGCTGGTCAGGGCTACCCACTCTGGTAGGATGGACCATAGTTACAAGCTACAGCACAGGGGGAGTAACACCAACATAGGGAAGTACTCCTTCCTGTCAACAGCAACCCAGCTGTGGAACAAACTGCCAGGGTGTGTGAGCATAGGAAAGACAGTATCGAAAATAGAGTGCTTTTAATGCTTTAAATGTGTTTATCGAACAAGTGTTTCGCGAACTTATAGAGTCGAGTTTTAGATAAAGAGAATAATGAGATGCGATCGGCAAGCAATCGATATTAATTGCAATTCATCGAATCGTCTCTGACGTATGAACAACTGTGATTTACTCACGAAAATAAAAATCGCAGAGGACCACAAACATTAATCAATAAAAAAAGCCCTGAACTCGGTATCACCTACATGTTGGGGCAAAGTGGACAAAAGTAAAATAATGTTACTAATCGACACGGACTTTAACGTCAATAAGATTTCGTTTGGGTAAATTTTTGTGGGTTGAAGCATGAGAGGTGATATAAAACATGGCGTGAGCAACACACTTTAATTTCTTTTTCTTATGCAACATAGGGACGTTCTGAAAACGTACCAATGAAGACGAATGAAACGATCGACTTTTCTGACGGCCTTAAACTGATGTCCCTTATTTCGATAAAATAGAACAGTGGGTGGAGGAAGAGAATTTAATTTTACAGGACTTACGTTTGTTGCATGAAAGGCTGGCAGAAAATGAACACAAGGATAACTCACCGAGGGAATCTTCCGTTCTGCTCATCGAGCCAGGTGTCGGCAATGTAGTCCAGGAAATCCCTGGCGGCAGGATTTATCACCGGGGGGTTGATTCCATGCAGGGGCGTAGGAAGGGGGGGAAACTCCCCCTCCACTCGTTGGCTTGACCCCCCACTAGGGGGGTTAGGCCAATTTACTCCCCCCCCCTTCCCCCCCAAGTCGCGATATTCGATTTCGATCGTGCCAGTGATTGAAGTTAGCATTAGTTTTATTATAGTCGGTAGGTACACTTGTGAAATTTGAAACTATGATTCCCTATTCCGATAACCATGTTTAAATTTCGCCAAATTCAGCATAATACCTCGAATGTAATGTTGTGCTAGTGCCCGTATTCTTTGTTTCGTATATTTTTCGAGAGAATCTAGTGTCGGCAGCGTATCAGGTACAAACAATATGAACTAGCTGCCCAAACTCAAGCCCAAACACACATTTTCCGGGATTTTTTTCGCGAAGAGTATATCTTCGACCACTGTTAGCCTAAGAGGCCGGATGGGTAACATCAACAATACAACATGGTGCGTGATTCGCCCGTGGTCTTGGTAAAGAGATGCCGCGAACAAAATGTCGTGGTAAAGAGATGCCGCCGACAAGCTTCGACTGCACCAATGTTGTGCCATTTTAATTTAATTCATATTTTTATATAAAAAAAAGCAATGATTGAGGTTTAAAGCTTGCTGGCATTTGCAGCGTAGCAACATAGTGATTATTGCTTATTATTTTATAACATATAATTATTATATATATAAATATATATATTTCATAGTATAAATTCTCGTAGCCCATTTCATTATTAAAAGACATATTAGCGGTTAATGCTACGAATAAAACTTTTATTCACAAAGCCAACGTTTCGCGAGGCCTCCGCCTTGCTTCTTCAGGGCAAAATAATTAACACGTTAATTAATAATTAACGCGAAACGTTGGCTTTGTGAATAAAAGTTTTATTCGTAGCATTAGCCGCTAACATGTCTTTTAATATATATATATATATATATATATATATATATATAACTAAAACCTCTGCCCTAGCACAACACGTCAGTGATGAGATGCATGCTATCAATTTTGATAACATGCATCTCATTACTAAAATTGACACACTAAAAACTCGACTTATCCGTGAAGCAATAGAGATTTCAGTTCGCCCCGAATGTCTGAATAAACAACTCGATGCAGAACGACTTCCTCAAGCATGGGCCCCTATCATTCAAAAACTTACCATCACCTCAACTAACGACCCGACCATCGCTTCATCCCGACTTCCCAAGACTTCCCAAGACCTCCCAAGACAACCCTCAACCCACAGAACTCTTCCACCATCTCCACTTTTCAAAAGAATAACAAGATCCATGAAGAAAGTCCAAATCCATCCTCCCTGACTTTCAAGCTTTCTTTGTTTTGTTATGTTTTTCCATGTTTGTAATAATTTTGATACCATGTGGCAGGATTTTTATATTTATTGTTTTCAACTTCCTTTTTGTTTATGAAAAAAAACATTGTTTTAAACAGTTAATTATTTTGCCCTGAAGAAGCAAGGCGGAGGCCTAGCGAAACGTTGGCTTTGTGAATAAAAGTTTTATTCGTAGCATTAACCGCTAATATGTCTTTTAATATATATATATATATATATATATATATATATATATATATATATATATATATTATACAATATTATTGTACTTTAAGTAGTATTGATAATATACTGAAAACTACACTAATATTTTTTGAGTTTACCATATCCCACAGTCCTCTGTCAACATTCGTGTCACAAGCGCAATGGTTCAAATTTCCATTAAGAAGGTGCTAGCCGTGTCCTCAGATAAAAAAGCAACATGGTAAACAACCCTAAATCCCAAGTTAGAGTTGGCAACATTGAGGCGCACACGACTCCACACACAGTCTTGTGATGTGCTGCTGTGCAGGGTATATAAAGGCCGAGTGTCCTGGCCGAGAGGACGCATTTAGAAGCTAGCTTCCAAGGCGAGTAGACGGAAATCGGCTGCTACTCGTCTTTACCCCATCCCTCCCTGTAAATTATGCAATGCACTCACGGAAATCGGCTGGTGTGCATTGCAAGTTACGTTGTCTTGATGTTCATTAATTTCTTATTCTAAATGCACTGAACAATGACATAAAACTTATCATCAACTCTTTTTTTCCGTAATAAAAACTTTCTGCTGGCGGTTCATTATTAAATAAAATTACGTTCTAAAAGAATAAACTTAATGTTTAAGCAAACATGATCTTATAAAAATGCAGTTCTGACCACCTATTCGCAAGCCCCAAATTTACCGCAAACGCGTATATTTGCTCCAATGGTAACCTCGAACCCCCAAACCCCTAAATTTGCTCCCTTTCGCCACGATGCCACCCCTACCTTATTAATTGCTTGTCTGACCCCCCCACCCATAAAATAGTTCCTACGCCCGTGATTCCATGGACATGGAACACCCGACTCGATGATTTCGAACTATGGGTTCGGAACCAGGGGAAGCGCCAACTGCTGGCGAATCCACCTCTTGTGAACAGCGTAAGCGGCCAGTCCCAACATTTGAATCGGGAACAGAAATTGAAAGAAAAATAATAAAATAATTTTAATTTAATTCGGAGCCACAGAAAAAAAATGTTCTTATCTGTTAAAGTAAATCTATATTAATGATTGTGATCGTTGAAAAGTAGAGTTTTTAATAACTCAAAATATAAAACAAACGTTATTTTTGTCATTTACAATAACAAAATTGACTTTACTTTATTCGGCAAGTCATCAATAGTATCAAAAGCAAATACCATATTTGGTCTGTAAGCTGTGCCCATTATTTCAACAGTCCGCACAGTTTTGACCCCGTTATCAAATAATCTCTTATGTCAATTTGTTGGCAAACTGGACATGTCTACAGAGATTTTTAATAGATAATTAAGTATTTTTCCCAAAACAAAATTTTCCTCAAATTTCAATTTTAGCTTTAATTGTTGCCTGATTACAATAGTACCTATAACAAAAATAAAGGTTTGTAATACTATTACAATCAGATCGAATTCGCAACTTTTTTCCCTTCTCTTTGCTGAGAGTCGCAACGCATGCTCCATACATGAACAAGAGGCCCGACGTTACGATTAATATATGCCGATTATGCACCATGTGATGATGCTTTGGTTTTAAATGTTCACATGGGAATAATGCCAGGTACAAAATTGCATCTCTGCCGCAGACATTTTAAGGTTAAGGTTTCGTACCTTTTCTCAGCGTGCGACTGGAGGCCTATTATTGTCTGGCCATAATGATGAAATTACTGTTATTGTAGTGTTCTACGGCCGATGCTTGTCGAATAAAAACACCAATGTCAAGTCACTCTCTGGTTTATTCGCCATGACACAGGAACTGGCAGTACTGACTCTCAGATCATATGAGCAACTATGATCATAAGTTTTGTTTGACAGATAACATGAGTCAAATCAATTACTACAACTAAATAAATTACTAAAACTCCTCTTTTTCTCTAAGGATTAAAACCCTACATTAACAATACTGGGTCTTTATAACATAACGTTTTTTCTATGCTCTACATGAGAATGATTAAATAATCAGACTTTAAACTAATGAAGACAAATCAGTAGTCTTGATATCGGAGTGGCTGCCTTTTGGTCCGCTCCGGCTGGATCCTCAGTGGCGTCCCTGGTTTTGGCTCCGGATCGACGGATGATGTCGTCTCGCTAACCTGCTGTGCCCCGGGGTCATCGGGTCCAGGTGTAGGGGACTTAGTCTCTATTTCCCCCCTGTCAACAGAAATCTTTGGAGAGGAAGGGATGGGTTGATGGAACATTTCAAAAACGTAGAGTTCCTTTTGTAACAGACGTTATCTGGAGTCTGTACAGTTATGCTTTTCCCATTATTCTCTATTCGGTTTGGGACAGGGCGAAATGTCGTTACAAGTTTGTTCGTTTTCTGTTGCTTCATTAGTACCAGATCTCCCTCTTCCAACTTGCTGTCTTGAGCTTTGCGTGTGCAGTCAGCGTGTTCCTTTCCTTTCCACTTCTAAATATGGTCTCGGTCTCGGATTTCTTCATCGAAGTCCTTCAGGTCCTCGCAAGAGGGAAGTTTATCACGGATTTTCCTCTTCAAAAAGAGTTCCCCCGACTAGCCCTGTAGTTGTATGAGGAGTGTTGCGGTACTGGACCAGATAGTTCAGTTATATTTCCTTCCAGTCTTCGTCAGTTGCTTGTGCAATTTTCAATCTCTTTAATAGAGATCGGTTCTGTCGTTCTTCTTCTCCATTTGCTTGAGGCCACAGTGGTGTAGTGAGACGGTGTTCTATGTTGTGTTCTTGACAGAAGTCTCGGAACTCCTCACTGGCAAACTGTAGTCCGTTGTCAGTTAGAATTTATTTTGGCAGACCATACCTCGCAAAAATCGGTTTCAACCTGCGGATGGTTTCTTTTGATGTTGTCTTTCTCATTATTTCCACTTCGAAGTATCGGCTGTAACAGTCGATGATTACTAGGAGCATGTGCCCTGATGGCAGTGGTCCCAGATAATCCATAGCCAGGTCTTGCCAAACTTGGCACGGAAGCACAGTCCTCTTCATTGGTTCCGGAAACCCAGCTGTACTGACAAGTTTGCATCCATGACAAGATCTTACGTAATCTTCACATGCCTTATCAATTCCAGGCCACCACACTTTTGATCGCAGCATGTGTTTCATGCCAGTCATTCCCGGATGTCCTTTATGAGCTAGCTCCAAGGTCCGTTGTCGGAGAGTCGTTGGAATGACTAACCTGGTCCCTCCTAGGATGACGTTCCCAGTTTGGCTTAGCTCCGTAGTGAACGGATGGTACGACTTGCATTCTTCTTCCCATCTGTCGGTTTCCAGTCCACGGGAAATGATTTCAGCTCGCTGTTATTACAACTAAATAAGTTACTAAAGTTATCTTCGCTTGAGATTTAAAGTAAAAAATTGACACTTAAATCAAATTATGAGAGTCAAACTTATATCATAACGATTCACTCGTTCGAACAAATCGTGCAAGATGTTAACCGACTGGTTATCTACGAAATGAAAAGTTTCGATTTTGTTCCAAACACATATTTGGTTAATTCCGGTTGAGGTAACATCTTGCAATTGAACATATATTTTGTAGTTTCCTCGATTTCTTAATAACTCTACAGACTCTCTTACTTGAGTTCTTGTTACATTCTTATGACACTTACAAAAACGGCAATGGTAATTGACGGTAAAGCCCATTCCTCGGTTTCGCCTATAATTAGGCCTAAAATGAAATATCTTATCTCTTTCTGGAGCGGTAACTACAATCCCTACCGATTCTAAAAACTGACGTTCAGATATGAGTGGAGCAAATGTTTTGTCATTGCCAAACTCTGTACGATCATCACTTATGAAGAGTACAGCTTGAAATATATTTTCTAATTCTGGAGGGAAGCATGGCAGAGTGATATATACTGCCCCTACTTTATACAAACCAGCATGGGTTGCAAGAAAAATCCCTGTTTCATACTCGTCAAAGTACAAAAAGTTACCAGTAAAAGGGAGTGTTTTTTTTTACTTCCATAAAGTCCCATTCTCAAGCATTTGCTCATCCACAAGACTAGTATCGTTTTCAATAGGAATCAAATTGTTCTCGTGTTTTTTAAATGCTTGAAAAACGAGTTAAAGTTCTGATGGTCTGTCATACAAATACCCTGTATACATCTAAAACGTTGCGAATTTCCATATAAACCATGACCTATTTTAAATGAATGGCTGAGTTCTTAACATTGGCATAGTTTTTCTTAAACACTAAACAAGAAAACATAATATAAAAACGGCCAGAATAGGCTCTAATATTCAGAAAAGTCACCAATGTGGCAGTTTTCCGACGTATACTCGACGTCCCATTTGGAAGAAACTTTATATATAAGCTTTGGGATACATGCCCACTAAACCTTGGAATGTGGTGGATGAGATGCATGCAATGCGAACATTGCTTTAAAACAAATGTAGACCGCACGAACGGCGGTGTAGATGTAGTACAGATATTTATTGACAACAACATAAGCTGCTTGCAGCTCGCCCAGTTTTCCACTTCATAGGGCAGAACTGTCCACTGGTCTCCAGCACCCTAGTGTTCCACATTGCTTGTACATCTGGAACTCCGCCCCTTGTCTGAAACAAATAATAAATACCAATAAGGGATTAACCCAGAACCTGGATTATTTGTGCACTTTTCCAGTTTATTTTTTGTAAACTTCCATCTTTTCTTAACTTCTATATTTAGTGCTTACATCGATTACATCGATGCTCGATTATATTTTAACCTACAATATTTATTTTAGTAAGCCAATACATTCTCTGATTCCCCTGAATCCTGATTTCACCAAGTTTTCATGGCAGAAGCTAACAAACTAAATACTATCAAGAGCTCCATTTCTTTATATGTGGGGTGAATGCATGAGGTCCTGATTTGAACCCGGTCCCCGGATTGCGAAGACAGACACTCTGTTAACGCGGTGCGAGGAGATCCGATGACGAAGAGGCAGAGCAGGAGCTGCCAATCGGGCAGCCTTCCGGCGTCACGTACGTGACGGGCAAGCTTTTTGGTATCGCAATTCTGCAGCTGTCGTGGGATTATGCAGCGGCGTCATCATCCACATTAGAAGCGGGTATGCAGAATCACCTGCAAGTAGTTGACATTTGATTGCTACCAATGTGACAAATTTTGGGGGCAATAATATGCTGCATTTAACATCTTATTACCCAATAGCCAGCCATCTGCAATTGTGCCATTCTCAAATAATTGGGCAAGAGAACTCCGGGCATAAATATATGCATCCCCATTGCTGCCAGGAAAGTCTGCAAAAACGTTGGTGAAACGCATGTTAGCGTCGCACACCGCCATCACGTTAATGCTGAACCGTTGGTGACGGTTGACATGTTCTTGACGCTCAGCTGGTGGTCGTCTAATATTAATATGCGTCCCGCCAATGCATCCCAAAATTTTGGGGAAGCCTGCCATACCAAAGAAACCGATCTTTGTTTGGTCTTGCTACTCCAATGTCATAGGAAATCGGATGACTTGAGGAACAAGCTCTACCAATGCGTTGGTGACGTCCGAGACCACTCCGCAGCACGTTTGATGTGAAACTTGGCCACACTCTCCTGCCTAAGAAGAAAAGACTAGCTTTAAATTAAGATAAAATCATTCACAGGCAGGTAATCGTATTTGAAGTTCATGTGCCTGTCAAAGTGTTTCCCTCCTATGTGTCGTACCTACCTTTTACTAGGTAGTACTTTATCTCAAGTGTTTCGTTGTGTCGTTGTGCGTACAGTACCTAGGTAAGCTTCATAACCTTAACACTTAGTTTAACTAAGGTACCATTTAATTTCTTAATTACAATAAACAATAATTTACTCCAAGGTTGCAATTACACATGGAATATAAACGAAAATAAATCTGTAACCAGCGCCAAATTGGGCCTTCTTCATATTGTGTTAACTTACCAGAGAGCCACTGGAATCCACCGCTGGCATAAAATCCCAACGCGATTAGCAGCTGCGTGTCTTCTGGCACAGCATTGCTTCGTTGGGTTTGCCTGACAAGCTGAGGCCGAATCTTGTCCAAGAGTTGGTTGATCTCGCCTTAACCGCGTGGTTTGAAACAAGTATCGATCACTCCGGTCTGCTGCACGTCAGCGTTCGAAGACCATAGGACCGCCGTCGATAGCCCAAGGGCAACAGCAGCTTCTGCCATCTGTATACCAATGAAAATAGTTTTTATTAGTACTATTGCACTCAATGTTGTGTTGTGCCTATATTCATGTATTCTTATGTAGGTACTCATTGCACAGCATGTTGATGCTATATGGTAGGTAGGAATTATTTATTAAATAATAATCAAATGCAAGCAAGAAGAGGTTAGAATTGAACACTTTGGTTTCTTGCAGTTTCCTTATCCAAAGAATGAATCGCAAGCTCCGGCACAAACAAAAATTAACTATGAACTCAATACAAATAACACTATCGCACCTTCGAGCAGGGGTCGCCACAGATAGTGTGAGGATAGATGAGGTGAGATGAGGTGATGATGTGAGGTCAGGATAGATTTCGTATCTCGCGTTTAGGAATAGGGCCCCTGGCAGCGTATGGCCGAAATTTGTGGTTTTTTTGGTGTTGGTTGATGCGTATTGGTGTGTTATGTTGTAATCCGTTGAGTATTTTTGTCGGAAGCTTGTTTTGGGCGAGTTATTAACGATTTTTGGGTGACGGACTTACGTGCTAGTGCGTTTGGTGCGTTGAAGTTGGCATCCCTGGGCAATGGGTGGGGGGCGTTGTGCGTGGCGAGCGGGGTCTTTGAATGGCGGATTTTAGGATTGGGATTCGTTGTCGGTGGAGGATATGTCGTCGTTTCGGTCGTCGTGGTCGGATTGGTCTTCGTTTCGGTCGTCGGTATCATTAAATGTTATTTTTGAAACGGCGTGCCAAAAGGTTGTTAGAGGGCATAAGTCTTTGTGTTTGCAGTGTTTGAGGAACATGTAGTGTGTCAAGTATTTGTTATAGTTTTTTTTGTTGCGTCGGTAGTGGGGGATGAAACGTTTTGCATGTCGCCAGGTCGATTCTATTGCGTTGGTGTGGGCGCCGGTTGTCGGGTCTTTGAAGTTAAGGGAGTGGTTGACAGTCAAGTGTTGGTAGTCGTCGTCAGTCAGAGTCGAGTAGGCTTTCCAGCAGTCGGATATGATTGTGGTGCCGGGAAGGATGAATTTTTGGATTATGGGTAGGAGGGTGTCGCGGTCTCTTTTTTTCTACGGGGACTAGGAAAATTCGCCCCGTTTCGCGTTCGATGCCCCCGAATACCCACTGCCCTTCGAAGTGGTGGCCCAGGTGGTATTTCCGTTTTCCGAATTTTGACTCGTCGATTTCCACAGTTTTACCGGGGCCACCTATTGGCTGCGAGTCGTTCACTGCCCATTGCTCTATCACTTGTCGCACGAATCCCATCCAGCTGGTCACTGTGTTCTTATTAAGTTTTAGTTCGTGGCCTATTACGGTTTGGTCCATGTCGTTTCCTACGAGGAGGTAGGTTAGGAGGATGATGGTTTGGATGGATAGTCTTGAGTTGTCGAACCAGGTTTGGGAGCGGAGGGAGAGTTTGGCGTTGCAGGGTGCGGCTTTTTTTTTGTTGACGGATACTTTTTTGGTGCAGGACCAGAAGTGGAAAGTTGTGTTTTGTTTAGTGTTTGTTTTTTGGGTCATGGGATTGTGGCATTTTAGGCAGGATTTTGTGTTTGGTAGGACTTGTAGGGATTGAAGGTATTGGATCCCTCCCGAGATGTACGGGTATGGTTGCTTATTTTAAAATAACTGCTCTAACTTCCTGCTTTCTGGAAAGTAACAACTTCACACTTATCCTGATTTAGGTACATTCTATTGATAGTCACCCAGTGGTGAATGACGTGCAAGTCGTCCTGCAGCTGCTTTACACACTCCTCCGCCTTGACGTTGGTGTAGACCACGCAGTCATCCGCTAAGAGCCGCACTTTCGATTTTATGTTTTTGCGAGATCATTGATAGATATCAGAAAGAGTTGCGGCCCGACTACACTGCCTTGTGGGACCCCGGAGGTGATGATTGCACTGTCTGAGATTTGGTCAGATATCTTGACCGTATGCGTTCGTCCTGCGAGGAATTCCTGCACCGTTCTTACCACCGCTTCATACCACCGCTTCATCCTCAATGATTTCAGCAAGCTTGGCAACGATAATTTCATGATCAACTTGATCGAATGCCTTGCGCATATCAAGAAAGATGGCGTCAATTTCTTCGTCAGCGTCAAGGGAGTTGGATAGATCTTGGACTAATCCTGACAGCTGGGTCTCGCAAGAATACCCGGCCCTGAAACCGTGCTGTTTGTTTGTTTAGTTTGTTATTTCACAATTTTTCGATTTACACATCAGCATAAGAAAAAGAAGATACAAAATATTATGAAATAAAACCCACATAAGCCAAGCTTGTGTGTGGGAAAGTAAAAATAAAGTGAAGATTATACATGAAAATTTGTTCAAGATGGGGGGATGTGCAGAAGATTAATTTTATTTTGGTAATTTCCCCTTCAGCTTCCAAAACTTGCCAGATGTAACCCACCAATATTTTATCGAAAGCCTTGCAGACTGCGGAGGTGAGGCTTATTGGTCGAAAGTTGGTGAGCCGACATTTATCGCGTTCCGAGGTTAGTTGCCATGTCCAGCGGTGTCCCCAACTATAACAAAATGTAGAATATTATAATCTGAAAAGTAATGAACTAGCCCACTCGAGTAAAAACTTGAAAATAATGACGATGTAGAAACACTTTTTCATAGATTCTACACTGCAATTGTTCTTGTCTTATTTCTCATGACAGACGCCCCGATTTTGGAAAATTGATTTGACGGATTTGACTCTGATTTTGACACATTCTTCTGTTCCCTGTCGTGTGATGGAAGGAAGGTAGCAAATTAAATAATAGAGATTTGGGCTACAAAACTAGAACGGTATGAAAATGAAAAGTACATTGCTAACCTTTTGGAATATTATAAAACAGTCGATTGCCCACAGCTGATAGGCGTTCGGACTTCTTTTTCCCCTTCGCAGTTCGCGGAAGCAAGCCTTCAAGACAGAGCAACAATTTTTCTATGTTTCCCACCTGAAAATAAAGACCACAATATAATTGATGAGCGTAACGAGCGTAGCGAGTGAAGCGAAATCTTCAATTACACTTTACTGCTAAAAAAATCCGGAATGTTTTTTTTTTGTTTTTTTTTTTTTTTTGTGTTTTTTTTTTTGTTTTTTTGTGTGTTTGTTCGCACGATTCCGGCCAAACGCCAAAACGGATTTTGATGAAAATTTACAAGGACCTTCGTTTTCTCTGAACTTAGATCTGCCACGTTTTTGAAGCAAATCGGACGAGTAAATTTTGTGTTATTATGTTTTTACGAAATTTTTCAGTTTTTCCAAAACACGTTTTGCACTCTAGAGGCCAAGTATCTGAATATAATTTGACGAAACTTTCAGGAAATGTTGACCCTCACGATTTAATGTTTGTGTAAAAATTTCATTGTTGTATGTTAAGCACTTTTCTTGAAAATGGCGCTTTTATGACGATTTTTTAGCGTTTTTTCAGTTTTTTGCAACTTAAGCCACTTTATCTTCAAGCGATGTCCACAAAATTTACTGTGTACATTATAAATCGTAAAAAGAATATACTATATTAATTTGAACCAAATCATTTGAATAGTTTTTCTTTAAATCGATTTTTACGTTTTGAAATATTCAAATGTCATTGAGAAAACTGCTTAATTCTTACTGGACATGTTAAATTGATCATAAAAGCCTCTAGGCTATGCGCACACGCAATATAATTGCGTTGAGGGTGAGCGTAAATATTACGCTCATCCACAACACGATTATATGAGTGTTCGCATAGCCTAGTATGCATCAATATGTCAATTAATAAAATTACAAGAAACCACATGCATAATCATTGTAGGCCTGAAATACATAGCTAAATAATTGCTTTGGTGGAAAAAACTCACAGCATGCTCTCACGTAATGGATTGAAAATAGTTTTTATGAAGTGAGTGGTGGAATTTGGCAGTGTATTGTAATAGCATGGCTGCATCGCTGCCTTTGCCTTCTCTACCACTCGGCAGAAGGACTGCACTTTACAGAAAATGATTTTTTATGTAGTGTTGCAATTCTGGTTCCTGCTTATCATTAATTTGTTGATTCCTGATTTGACCCAACAGAGGTCACTTCGTCAATGTTATTATTTAGTTTAGAGAGTCTGTACGCACTGCTATTGCATAAAGAGCTGCCTTGTGACTTCATCTGTTCTAGTCAGTCTGCCATATCATTTCCTCATCCGCTACAGTAGTAATAATCCAATTGCAGGCAGTTTATATAATAATCAGGCAACCGGTTTATTGTTACGGCTGCCTGGCTTAGAAATATTGCGCTCGTCGTCACCCGTACTTAATAAAGAATAGTTTTAATAATTTATCGGGCTCGAACAAGGTAAAAACTCAAGGGCTAAATCAATCAAAAATCAATTTCTTACTTTGGGTCTCACCGACCAGTTCAGCATTCTACCCATTTCCTTTAGAAGGGCAAATCTCAATTTTGAGTGAAATCAAGACTTCTTGATTTGTTGTGCATGCAAAGAAATCTACAAACTTCATGTTTACATCGGGATACATTAGATTGACATTTTCACACTGTCCACAAACACACCTGTGGTTACGGAGCTCGAACTCGAGCTAGCGACAAAACTGGCTCAAGGTATTTCATTCTTTTTCCCTTACCTGATACCGCTCTCCGCATAGATGGGCAAGATACTTTAAAAAAAGTATCGGAGATACAAGATACTTCCAAAAAAGTATCTGCGATACAGATACAAGATACGCCAATAAAAAGTATCTCAAGATACAAGATACTCAAGATCCTAGATACTTACTTCACCTTGAAAAAAGTCAACCCTGCATTCATTTTTTTTTTCGACAGGCCAAAGGAGAGGATAGAGGAGGAAACAGGTCAACACAATTGCTTCATGCCTATTGAAGTTTACAAATTCTCTTTTACTTTATTTTGTTTAAGTACAACAAGCATTTGAAATAAATTGTCATTTAGTCGGTGACGATTTGGGGAATTTATAATTCCTGCGAATGAAAACAGTCGCTCCACGGGTGCAGAAGATGGTAAAATAACATTATAGCGTTGGAACACTTTCAGCAATGCAGGGTACGTGTTTAGCATCTCAATGTTGGTACGTTGGTCACTTAGATAATGTAGATTTTCAGGCTCAACGGTATTTGCTACGCTTGGCAGAAGTTCGCTCGAACTTTCTAAAAACTCGAAATAACTGTCAGTGGATGTTGGCACTGGGGGTGTTGACGGTGTTGACGGTGTTGACTCTGTGCGGGATAGGGCTTTTGCTGCGTTTATTAAAATTGATTGAATCTTTTTCTTGTCTGCGGTGACAGGCAGCCACTGCAATTTAAAAAGTGGGTGAGAACATGTCGCTATGATTGCTTCGTTTGCACTTTTATCCAGTGCTAACATCTTTTCAAACCTTTTTTCAATCCCTCGCGACACTTCATCCAGGAGTAGTCCGCAGAATTTAAGATTGGTTGCTTTTGACAGCTGACGTTTGACAGTTAATAAAGTCGACAATAACATGCCATAAAAACAGGATTAATCGCCTTGTAGTCTGTCAAGCGCAACGGCAATTGGCTCTAATACCTTCCTGTATTCTTTCAAAAATTCGAATTCGGTGTCTTTCAATTTACGTAAATTCAAAATATCGCAAATCTCTCCCAGCTGATTTTTCCAGCGCAACAAACCACCGATGCTATCGAAAAGGCTGCTCCACCTTGTGGCACAAGGAGTTACAAGTTGATGTCCGAAGATCCTGTGGATGGCTTCCGCTGCCTTGGGTCTCCCCGAAGCATTCCAAAGCGCGCTACACTTTCCCATGGCAGTGTGGTTCATCTTCGCAAATGATGGTGTTTTCAGCGCTTTCTTAGCGTCTGTTGTGCCGACGAGACTAGAGTGTGACAGGTACACCGTGGATGATAAGGCAGGGAATGACGAACGGAGGCATCTATCCCATCTCATCTTCGTTACTACTCAGACTGTGAGCAGTATCACCTTCCCGATGGTAAAATTCCATGTCGTCATCTTCCACAAAGTCAATATTATTTTCCACTTGAACACCGAACTCTTTGAAAGCTTTTACAAAGTTTGAGCCATTGTCGGTGACTGTTGCCACAATTGTGTCTGTACCTATTCCAAAATCACTATACTAGGGCTTCGCCGAACGCTACCTGTGTACGCGTTGTTGGATGAGCGTATTTCTTTGTATACCAGTATATAGTGTATACGGTATAATGTATACCAGCCCAGATTTTGATCTTCCAAAGTTCATCAAATTTGATTCATAATTTTGGCATGTAAGCTAAGTAAAGGATTCTTGGAAGCGAATAAATCCACACACGTCTTGATTCTTTTGCCGAAATCACTGCAACTTGAATTTGTACCAAGAGATTCAAAGATTCAAGCATTATTACAATTACCTCTGGTGAAAGCCGGTCGAATCCAGAGGCAAATAATTTTCGGCCAAGCAAAATCAGTACCGTCAACGGGGGCTACTTGGTCCAATTTTCGGACATTTTTAGTCATATTATCTAATCTATTTAGAATATTAATGTTTTTATAACTGATTACTCATGTGTTGGCATCAGGGCATCATGTGTCGACATATTTTTTTTTTCTTTGGTGTACACAGTGCCCAATAAAAAATATAATTGATTGGACCGTGTTACCCCATGGGTCGGGGCTACTTGGTCCAATGATAAGAATTGATCAATTTCTTGGAAACCAGCGAGTCCAAAGAAATTAAACTTGCTCTAAAAATCATATTTGTATCTAGCAATCATATATAGGATTTAAAAAAAACCTAAACAAAAAAATGTGCAAACCCAATCAAGTAAGAAAAAGTATTTATTTTGTTTACCAATTAATAATGCAATCCTTAATGCTGAAGAGCGATAATGTGTCGATATAATATTTCCTATAAATTTGCTCACACTATGAGGAACATAAACCCTTTTTGGTTTTTGGTAAATTGCCTTGCAAAGGCCTGTAAAAATAACAGTTTGTAAGCTAGGGTGCACAAAGCTTAAATCAAAACCCGAGTGAAAAATTAAAATAAGTTCAGGTTTTTGAGTTTTGTCGAGCTTAGGGTGGTTTTTGGAATTTTATACTTCTTTGCCGCCTGGCATGCCGTCATATTTCGATTCGACACTTCATCAAGCGCTTTCCTCAAAGTTTCCGCCGTAAAGTTTTTGTATAGCCGTGCCCCTGGCTGACGTGCCACATAATGACGCACCATATTAATCTAAAAATAGTTGTTTCTATTAGTTTCAATTAAATGCCAACAAAAATGGTCAAATAACAAAAATGGTACGAACGGTATGATTCAGAGAAGTTCCCCATGCCCCAATATAAGCAAAGTTAGCACACGTGGGTGAATGGACCAAGTTGCCCCATCTCAATAAAGTTCATTTTGCAGGTTATTTAGGAAAGTTATAATTTTTTTAAAGCATGAAATAAGGTCTCCATGAATACTACTAACGTGTTCACACAAAAAATTAGATTAAAAATGTATTTTTATGTACCTAATAATGAAAGTTATTCATACCTCTGCGAATCGCGCTCCTCCCGATGTCACTTTAAATTGGCGCAATTTTCTTCCCAGCTGATGCATGAAGCTGGCACTTTGCTCCATAGTAGCACACATTTATACCAAGATAAAAAAAAATACCTCACCAGTTTAGGACACTAACTTTAGAAAATATTTAGCAACAAGTCATTCAAGTACACACTGGACCAAGTTACCCCGCAAAGACCAAGTAGCCCCAGTTGACGGTACCTAGCTGTCAAACTTTGTCCAACCTAGACGACAGATGGAGTTTTCGATAATTTTAATATAAAAACCATTTCAAATCGCAGGGAAAGTGTTATAACGGTACATCTCACTACGGTCAACATATTTGTAACGTTTGTTGAAGAAAAAGCAAGGGTAATTACAGTTTATATATGCAAGACGGCAAAAAACTTGAAAATTTAATCGAAAAATACGATTAAAAAACGTATAAAAACATATAAAACATATCTCTTGGTAAACCGGTATTGTTTATTCGGTATAAAAAGCCTATTCTGCAAATTTCATCAAAATCGGCTTGGTATTTTAGCCAGTAGAGTAAAAACAAACAGCGAAATGATGGCGAAAAATTTGAAAATTTTCGTAAAATTTAGTTTTTTGAGAAAAGTTCTAAAGCTGGGGGTCTAAGTTCAGAACAAATTCAGGTACACTGAAAATTTCATCAAAATCGGACCAGCCGTTTGGACGGTAGAGCGCGAACAAACACACAAAAAAAAAAAAAAAAACAAACAAACAAACAAACAAACAAACACACACATGGACTTTTTTTCTACGGGTGGCCAAATTGAAGTCTTCGCTTCGCTCGCTACGCTCATCCAATAATATGTCCTCGAGACATTCTGTGACTCAAAAAGTCATGGACACAATGAATTCTCTTGCAGGCTAAAGCAACGAGTATCGTTCTAACTTTGGATGAGTAATCCAGTAAGCAGTAATCCCATAAAACTTCTTGTTTTTGTTGACCAAAGGCCTGCGGTCGTACAGAGGAATTGCTGGTCCTTGAGTTGGCGCTTCACATCGAAGATCTTGGTCGATTCGGCGGCCCAGGGTACGGCGCGACATAACGGACAAATGCGGATTTGGTCTTCCAACAAGCTTGATGAATGCAGGCTGTTCCACAGTTTTCAACGAATGAATCCCTTCTACAATGAAGGCTACACTCAAAAAAATCTATAAGTAAAGTGTGTTAAAAACGACACAGAAATGACACACTCGTGTACTCAAAAAGGGACTGCACACTTTGTGTGTTGTTTTTACACAGTGAGAGCTGTGTAAATTTTTAATCAGTGAGGTGTGTTAATAATTGCACACTTATTCTGTGTAAATTTTGACCAAATCCGGTGTTACTTCGCTTACACACGACTGTGTTACTCGCCTACACCTCACAGTGTTAATCCTAGATTTTCTAGCACAGTTTCAGTGTAAAAATAATACAGAAATACTGTGTTAGATTGAACACATAACTAAGTTATTACAAGGATTTTGAAATTTCGGGAATTCCTGGAATTTCTGCAAATAAATACAAATAATTATTTTCAAACATTGGTTTTATTGAACGCATCTTGCTAAAAGACAATGAGATTCCAAAGAATCGTTATAATTTGTAAATTTTGCCAATTAAAAAATATGGTGTTTTGGCAGAACATAAAAAGATGAATCGGTTTGTATCTGCGACTGATGCAGTTCTAAAGGAGACACATTATTTCGAAGTTTCATGTCTAGTACAATATAATCTGGGGTTTGTTCTACTACAAATGCATGAAAGTGAGAATTAAATGAGCTTGTTGTCCAAACTTGGCACAAAAAATAAACTCTCGATTCGTAAGCAATTATTCTATTAATTTGAACAAAATGTGGCAGATCATCAACATATCCATTAAATAACATGAAATTTTTCCTATAGTTATGCCAGTGGGAAACCCATTTTACATCTAGGACCTCAGCAGAATCATCTCCCTCATCTAGGTCAAAAAAAGATCTTATGAGAGCTGCTTGATCAAACAAAGTTATTTGTACCAATACTCCTGGACCAAGCTCAACCTCTCTAGTGAAATAAGAATCATTCCACCTTTGTTTCATATAGTCCTGGTGACGATTTGCAAGTGTTAAGCAAATGTTCTTGTAGCAATGAACATTCTTAGCAAGTTGACAAAAATAGTTGTGCTTGCCCTCGTACCGCATCGTCCAAAGATGAATTAAAGGGCCCATTGTTCGGATAATTCTCGGATAATGAATTAGGAAGTGGTGTTTGGGGATCAACCGGCAACCTGGATAACATTCTAAAAGAGTTGTGTGGTGTTCTATTACTAAATTGTTTAAAATTAAAGTCATGGAAGTTGTTACTACAGGAGAAAATACAACATCCATAATTGATAGAAGCAACAAGATCGGTTTAAATTTTTTCTTACACTCATTGCCCTCTACAAGATCGCCTATCATCAACGGCAAAAACCGAACCAAGCACCACATTTGCGACGCTCTCTGCCCTACATTAGAACCCACTTTATCGAGAAGAACTATGCTTGGTTTATTTTTACTTTCAATGTATCCATAGTTAAAGGATTTCAATCTATTGTTGAAATCACTAAGGGAAATTAACTTTTGCTCTTCAATGAGATATTTTAAGAATATCTTTACTTCAAAAGGTGCTATACCTTCGAGTATATCGTGCATTATATCTACACTAGGATTATTATATGGCTTATAATGATTCAAATCAAACAGCGAAGATTCTGACTTAACTCCCCGAGCATTATTATTTGGTAGATTCTCACGTAATGTTGCATAATCTGCCTCAAATGTTTCTCTATTTCTTAGCATACACCTTTCGTCATCTTCAGTGAACACGGATTGTGCTAAATCTTTCGTTAACAAACAAATTCGACAGTAATAATGGGCACTAAAAGACTCTACTAAGCCCAAAATGCAGTTTGCTCCCAAATTGTCATGGGACAATGAAACTAGAGTACCAAAACAGCGGCCAGTTGGTAAGAAGTCAACATTCATTCCCTCCGTTTCAAGTAGTTTGATATCTTCTAGCAATGGGGCGATAAGAGGAGTGAATCCGACAGATTTAATGTCTGCAGTGTAAAAAAGGGCTGCTAAATGAATATTGTCCAGCCTAGAGTTAAACTGTGGGGGAAGATTCCGAATGGTAAAATACACACCACCTATCTTATGAATGCCAGTTTTGTATGCTAAAGGGTTTACGGTTTCAAAATCATCATAAAAAACCTGGAGTTGCAATGCAAACTTATTATTCCGAAAAAATGGGTTGTTCCGATAGCAAGATCCATCTGAAAATTCGCGAAGTACACCATTCTCATGGTGGGTATCCTTTAGGAGGAATTGTTGGAATTGTACATTTTTCAACAATACTTGAAGTGTTTGCAAAATATGTACATACATAAAGGTTGATGCTACAGGTTTTTGAATATAAACTCCCCTAGTGCCATCCCACTGTGCTTCCATCCTTACCTCTACAGTCTTTTCTACAGCTTTAACCCCTGAATAGCTAGAAGCAAAATGCTTTGTCCGTAAATACGTTAGGATCGAAAGGATCGGCTAAATATGAAAGAGCACTATTTATTTTGGCTACAGCCTACAGTACGTTCATCATTGAGATCATTTAAGGAACTAGAAATGCTTTCAACAATGGGTCCCAGAAATTCCTTCGTTGTCACCACTTTAGTATTAATTGTGGATTGAGGCAAGCCTTTGGAAGTCAAGTTCAAAAGAAATGCTGATGCTTGAGCCTTTATAAATTCAGGAGACATAAGATCTGGAATCGCAATATTGTCATTGCAAGGAACATTACCCTCGAAAACCTGTTGTACAATCACAGGTGCTATAAAAATATCTTCAACTATATCCATAGGATTTGGCTCAGCTGGGACTATATTTTCTTGTCCAGGCTGATTAATATTAACAAATTGGCATCTATGCAAATGGCGACGATAGCCACTAAACGTACTGCAAACTGCCGGACACTGTAAACAGCAGCATTTAAGTGTGAGCAGAGCTCCTTCAAAATATCCATGCCTCAGTCTCAAATGTTGGCATAAGACTGATATACTTATAAAGATTGTGTGATCTGCACAAAGAAAACAGGTAAGTGCCATTGAGAGCACAGTGAATTCTTACACCGACGAAAGCCTGCTCCAAACCTCGTGAATTCTGCTTGTGACTTTTGTGGTTTCAATTTGAATTTTGAAAACGTTCACCTGGATAAATTTCCAAAATACGTCCAGGTTTTCTTCATACTGACATCCAAACACAAAGTGTGCCTTGAAGAGAAGGTCGAAGGCATGAATCGCTGAACATGTTGAGCACAGAATGAGTTGCATGTCGACACAAACGTAGTATTGGTCGATTGCTGCTCGGCACGAACCAACCGCAAGCAGGTACGGCTGCTGAGCATGTGGAGAGCCGTCAAGCACCAACGTAGTTCCAGTCTGAAACAAAACGGACTAATTACCCAAGTGGAACAAATTTATACAATCTTTCAACCTGATGGTGGACTTTGACATTTAACTGATTTTTGATGACAGGAAATTAAACTATTTTCAGGTGAGATGATACATAATATGATAACACCAATTAGCATTCATTTGTTCCTATGCTAGGTACCACTGGCAAAATTAGATATCTTATTGATTTTTGAATCAGAGCATGAGTTTTAAATGGCCCAAGTGGTCACACCCAAACAAGCAGAGAAATCATGAAGAGTAGAAATTTATAATATTTAGTTCTTTTTAAATTAGTAGGTAGGTAGCATGATAAGCAAACTCCCACCTCGTGTTCTGCCACTCAAACTCAGCGCCAGGGATTTTCCGGTTAACTGCAGTGGCACTCTCACAAAATCCAAGCTTTGACAAGTTTATAGTCTTCCAGGATTTCCAACTGGTAAGATCAGAATTAAAAAAAAAGTGGAATCCCATACCCTTCTGAAAACGATTAGTTTTTCTGTCGCACCTACAGCAGTGAGGCGGTTGCCTTTCTTTTTGCCTTTCGCTGTTGGCGGAAACAATCGCTGCAACTTTATAAATGCCCTTGTTGACACATCCCACTCTGAAAATGAACAGTCAAATTGTAGGTTCTTGTAAGTTTGCTACGTTGAAACCAGCAACTATTCAACTGGTACATTTTTTGCCAATGTTGGCTTTACTTACCATTGTCAGTCTCATCAAAATTTTTTGATGTCTGAGAATATTCAGCTACGGCGTCAATTTTACCAAGAAACTCTGGAACGAATGTTGACAACAAATTGTCTGCACTGCCTGCAAACATTGCTTCAAAGTCTTTGATGATCTGTAATTAAAAGGAAGATAGTAAAATATAAGCACTATAACCTAGGTACTAAACAAGTGCAAGATATTTCCACCTAATGATGGCCAGTAAGTACGTACGAGATCTGGGACATCGAGAAACCGAGGATATTTGACCAGAATCTCCTTTTCTTGTCCATTAACCAGCATTTGCGAGCGGTCTGAAAATGCTTCTCTCATTTTCACAACGATTTCCCCTGTTTGGGACTTGGCGCATGCAGCCTGAAGCCATTTACACTGTCTTTCGACTGTTTCTGGTGAAATTTCAGAAGTAGAACTTGTTGCGATGGATGGACACCTTTTCTTAGAGCACGGGCCTCCATCAAATGCTTTCTTCTTAGATTCGGCCTTTGGAGCCGGTGAGCCGATTTCCTTGCGCTTCACATTCCTTAACCGCCAGCACAAGTAACCAGTATGATGCTTTGGATCATAAAAAGTCTACTGAAAATGGTTCACATATATAAATTCCAGTTTTGTGGTAAAATTACTGTCCAGCTTTATTTAATAAGTGTATAGTGTATAGTTACTACATGATAACTAACGTATCCATCAGCCGTAGAAGGGTCCCTAAATACGGGGAAGAGAGCCACTGCGGCCTTGGCCCACAGTATTTTTATCTCAGTTGATGGTTTACCTCTGAAAATAAAAACAAATTTAGTGATAATATAGATTAAACCACGTTGGCTGTCTCAATAATTCACACTTTAATATGGATAGGATGCGTTTCAGAAGGATATTGTATGGTTTGTAGTACTCACTTGCAAAAAGAATTTTTGTTGATCTCTTCAACGATTATTTGGACCACCTTCTTACGTCCAGCATCCGATATCTGGTTGTTAGCTCTGTAGCTGGCAAGTATTTCTTTGCCCTGCAGACTATGGTTGAGACAAGATTCTAGCACCTGAAAAAAAATCAGTGACTTGATGACTACCTACCTCAGGTAGGTAAGGTAGGTATAGGTTAACCTACCATGCCACCCCTAGCTTACACTAATCTTAAGTGGGTCTACCTGTGTCAAATCAGACTCATTCGGCATCCTTTCAAATTTGAAGCTTGAATCTGAAGCAGATGAGGGAGGCGGTGTGGTGGGCTTCAAGTGCTGCACCCATACAGATTTTTCAATGCTGTCATCAATGCTGTCATCTAGAAAAATGTCATAGGTGCTCAATATGCAAACTAACAAACTGGATATAAAACTAAATGCATTATTCAAGCAAGCCAGAATTTGTGATAGCCTCTGTTATACAAACTCCTATCTGTACCTATCTGCATCGTTGCTTGTTTACTGGTGGACATGGCCTTTTGCAATTGATTTGAAATGTGAATTTAGCTTTGACGTTACCCACTAGTTTACCATACCACCACCACCGTACCTATTGCTTGCCCAATCAAAGTCACATAGAAGTCACAAGTGAAAAACCTAACTGTTGCAACAAGACCAAAGATAAGCATAACATGTTTGTCCTGAATTCTAATACATAGTATCATTATAGTATAGTATACATACTTAGCGGAAATGATATGTCAGAACAATCCAACACAGGATTAATCACTATTGTGCCATCCTGATTTTGAGCTTTTAGCTCCTGAACGACGTCATGTAGAACGTCATGTCGTCCAGGAGTGCCCCAGAAATATCCGACAGTGTTAACTCTTCGTCTGCTGCTAATAAAATAAATTTGTCTCTGGCTGCAACAGATTAAAAAAACATGGTAGGTATCACCATTGCGATTCGTAGGTTAAAAAGTTTAACTAAAAAGTTTAACGTCACATGACGTAACAAGACATTTGGATTGACTGCTTACCTGCCTCTAGAACAGATGCCTTTGTTAAAGAACCGCTCTTTATGACGAGCCACTTAGAATCATCTTGAAATTTAACTTTAATGAGCATGGTAAGGCTGTACGTCGCAACACTCACATCACCATGCTCGCAAACACGCGTTGTCTTCAGTGCGCGTCTCTTCATTGACACAGCAGAGTGTTAAGTCATGCGACATCTACCAGCTATTCGTGTAACTTTTCACACGCGACTTTGTAAAATAGAGGCATATTCAAAATAGTTACACGCCGGCGTGTTATAGTACCATAATTGGCTTATATGACACTGGACTGTGTTAATTTCTTCAGAATGACACGGAGAAAAAATTACACACACCAGAAAACAACACGGTATGAGAAATATGTAAAATCAACAATAAACTGTGTATAAATTTGACACACTCGAAATTACACAGAAATATTTTTTTCAGTGTACAATTAGGGAATCCAATTTTTTTTGAGAGACCGAAAGGAATAGGATGCTCGAAGAGCTTTGTCTGACGGAGGTGTGCAGCTTTTCGCTTCTTGGCAGGAGTCGCGGAATTCCATGCCAGCTTGTAGGACTCGTACTCTGCGAGCAGATGACCATGCTTCACCTTAAAAGAAAAATACCTGTGATATTAAATTACAGTTAAGAAATGCTAATTAAATGAGATAACATATTTTACGAAGTACCTAAATTCCTAGTTTGAAAGTGAACAAATATAAAATTAATAAATAAGATTATTTTTAAATCTTTAAAGCTACCATGAAAGCAATAAAATCACATTGGCATTAAATATCCCTTGCTACTTGTTAATATTAAAACATTTAATTACTTTCACATACCTTCAAATGTTTCAGAAAATTTCCAGTTGAACGAAACGTTCCACTCAGTGGCTTCGAGTTAGGGCCGCAAGCCTGGCAAACAGCTTTGACACTTTCCCCATAAACAACATTGACTCGAAAATATTTCCCATCAAGTGCATTTTTTTTGTTGTCACTTTCAACTTCTTCAATCTCATCCATGCCTTCTTTATTTTAATTCACGATCACAATGAACACTGATGTCCTCGAGATCCTTCCAATATGACTTTAAACTGGCAACTGAACCTTCAAAAGGGATGCACTCGTTGCATGCTATACTTGAAAGTTGAAACAAAACTATTTTAGTCACAAAATAATACCTGTTTGCCTGCCCAAACCACCACTTCCCTTACCCTCCCCATTACTCGCTCACCAAAGACTTGGTGAGTGGGCAGATTTTTGTACCTGCACCAGCATTTGTGATCACTATCAGCTTCTACAATCTTCTGAGACAGGGAGAAGACCAAATGGGCTTTCCCACAGCACATTCCTTTGGTCTGAGTTTCCATGGTCAATGTAAGGGTTGAGAATCGCACAAAGGACTCGTAGGAAAACCCACAATTAGCAGCACTATCTGACAGATGCAGGAAAGTTTTGAATAGTAATGTATTCTTAGAAATGCCGATTTGTTATTTCCAGAATTTACAAGCATTGAATAATGAAAAATTCCCAACAAAACTGGTCCATGCAAGAAACAAAGATACTTCTAAAATGTATCTGCGATACAATACCAAGATATTATACAACAAAGTATCTGAGATATGTTTCTCAAGATACTTTTGTATCTCAGATACCTTGTATTTCAGATACTGCCCATCCCTGACCCTCCGTCAAAACCTCGACGCCGGACCTCTGCGGGACTGTGAAATGCAAATTCGTTTTGTGGACATTACTTTATTCGGTGTGTTTGACAAAAAATCATATTGTTGAAGTTCAGTGATCCAGGCAGTGATGAAATGATCAAGACAGTGATCAATTCAGCTTGCTGCTTGCTGCTCGCTGCTTGCTGCTTGCTGCAGAGACACTGCCGTCTGGAAGGGAGGGGTGGGGGGACCCGCGTTACAGGCCGACGGGGAAACGATAACACGACGGGGAATAGTTTCAGTTCGTTCAGTTTGTTTCAGCAACGTAGTCAAGATGGCGGGCACAGAGGTGCAGCAGAACGGGAGCTCCCGAAAAAAGTGTAACAAAGCGGTAGTAAGATGCAACAAATGTAGGAAAAATGTACGACAACTGATAACATGCACTAAGTGCAACGAAGAAAAACATGAGAACTGAGCCAAAGTAACTGTTGGAACGATGAAGCGAAAAGAAAACGAGGATATTAAATGAGAATATTGAGCCCATTTTTTCTGTCATCACCTTGACACGTGTGGGACATGAAGAGGACATCTTTGTAAGAATCTTATTCCGTTGGCTTGACGGACATGCTGCTTTGAGCCAGGCCTTTTGATGGCGATTCTCTCTCTCTCTTGTCCATCGGTTACTGTAGTGACTGTATTCGCTTCGTTATTGTTAAAAACAAATAAATTATTATAAACTATTATCGATGTCTTGCGATATCTGAAAATAATCACAGCATTAATATAAAATGTTACCTTAAATATTATATTTTTTTTTGGAAATGCGGAGTGGTTCAGAGCCATGGTTATATATTTTTTTAACTAACGGACATTATATAAACGTATAGTTACAAGAAATATTAAAAATAAAAACACTTGATTAAAAAATTTACCGGGCCTGGGCCCGGATTCACGAAGCGGGGTTATCACTTAACCCAGGGGGTAAAGTGATAACCCCTTGAATTTAGCCCCAATCCGGATTCACTTAAAGGATTTATTCATTTTAAGAGTTAAATTAGCCCCAAAATTTAACACCTGCTCCGGAGCAGGGGTTATTCTATAACCCCGATTTTTTAAACAAGATGGCGAATTCTGGCTCACCATATCAAATGTTTGTGAATTATTTTTAACTGTTTCTTGCTTAGTTCCTATTAGAATCATAAATAAAGTGGGTGTTATGTGAGGCTAGATATAAAATTACAAATAGTTTGACAGTCGGAGACTTTTGAATTGAGCGGCCATTGCGAAGTGGGCGAGTCCGGCTGCAGCTGTTGTAAGCACATGTCAGTTCGAACTTCAACTTGGCTAGATAAGGTTATAAATTGTCAAAATGTTTGGAGCTGGTGCCGCATACATTCACATTAACAATATAAATAATAACAACGTCGTAGTTCAGCCCGAAAGAGTTTTCAGAGATAGATTACAAGTCCTGGCAATATCTGATAATTATCTCATGAAGTATCATCGCTTTCCACGGGTAACTATCCTAGAACTTTGTGCCGTTTTCCAGCCCGAAAGGCAAGATCACACGCCAATCCTGTCATCACTCAAGTTCTTGTTTCCTTTAGATATCTTGCATCTAAAGCTTTCAAAAATGTGCTAGGCGACATTGGTGGCATGAGCTAGTAAAGTTTCAGTCGGATTTTTAAAACTGTTTGTGAACCACGCACCCCACAGTACATCACGTATCCTTTGGATAATGCTGCGGCTATGGCTGAGATAAAGGCTGGAAAGATGCTGATACAGAGGTAACATTATTTAATAAATTAATTTGCACATTCTACCCTCAACTTTATGTACACATCTACCTAGGTATCTTCCTAGAAACGTATGTATAGCCAATGAAAATGCAAATTGTTGGTACTCTCTGTCATTTTGCTCAGTTGCCTCATGCCTGACACAGTATGTAGCTCTTTAAAGTGTTTTTGGTTATTCATGATGTAGTGGAGAATTAAGTTTGTTCTCTAAAAGTTTTTCCTTCTTTCAAATGTCGAAGGAATTTCAAATGTCAAATTGACAGCAATGAAGTCACAAATCACAATTTATGACAAACAGTTGCCAAAACATGTTTAAAAAATAGGGAATATTTGTATCTGAATTCTCATTGGTTGAAATTACTACTCATTCATGACGTCATCGATGACGTACCTATTTACCTCCCCTCCAATTACCCCAAGTGAAATTTCCTTTTGTGAATACGAAAATTCGGGGCTAAAATTTCAGGGGTAAAGTTGGGGCTAACTTAACCCCTTTTCTTCTTAACCCCATATATTTTAACCCCCCTTTGTGAATCCGTGATTCCTTTGTGAATCCTTTGTGAATCTTGCTGGTGTGGCAAGAAAACGAGGATATTAAATGAAAATATTGTGCCCATTATTTTCTGTCATCATCTTGACACGTGTGGGACATGAAGAGGACATCTTTGTAAGAATCTTATTCCGTTGGCTGGACGGACATGCTGCTTTGAGCCAGGCCTTTTGATGGCGATTCTCTCTCTCTCTCTTGTCCATCGGTTACTGTAGTGACTGTATTCGCTTCGTTGCATCCTTCGTCAAGTACCATGGCTTCCTCTTGGGAGTCGAAGAATCGATTGCCCGATGATTGCGGTTTCGGGTTCTCAACGTCTATGCCAGATTGCCCGACCTGCTCTTAGGATCATAGAATGCCACCTAAGAAGACCACAATCAGGAGGATAGCTGTATAGCGTATTAAATGTACAATATGAGTAAACAATGCGGAACGCCTTATAGGGATGAATGGCACATGGCTCAAGGTTGCAAGCCACTTCTTTTTAAACGTACAAAATGTGAGGGCAAGAGGGCAAATTACAGTGGGTAAACTAGGGTGGAATGCGCAGTTTTTGTCAGAGGATAGCGGCTAGCATGCATTTTATACATAGTTTTTAATGCATTTTCTCTAGAGAGGGGTTGTTGATTAAAGTAATCTGATGCCATGACTGTATGTGCAGTTCAATACTGGGAAGATGTGTTCTATCTAAATTTGTATCAGGATATGATCAAAATTTAGGATCTTAGGCTCTGATGAAATTGTGCAAGGAAACAGAGGTGGTGCATTTTGTGACTTGGCAAGTGGAGCGTTCTATCAATGTGATTACGCCAAACAGGTTAAAAGTCATTAAAAGCTTATTCTTCGTAGCTCTTATCGAGGCACAACATTATTATTAGACAAGTTACAATCTCAGGCAATATCACAATCTCAGGCCCTACTTTAAAAGAAAACATATTTTAAAGCTTGAACCCGCAGTAACTTACCCGGATCCACAAAGGGGGGTTAAAATATATGGGGCAACGAAAAAAAGGGGTAAAGTTAGCCCCAACTTTACCCCTAAAATTTTTGCCCCGAATTTTCGTATCCACAGAAGGAAATTTCACTTGGGGCAATTGGAGGGGAGGTAAATAGGTACGTCATCGATGACGTCATAAATGAGTAGTATTTTCAACCAATGAGAATTCAGATACAAATATTCACCATTTCTTAAACATGTTTTGGCAACTGTTTGTCATAAATTGTGATTTGCTGTCAATTTGACATTTGGATTTCCTTTGACATTTCAAAGAATGAAAAACTATTAGAGAACAAACTTAATTCTCTACTTCATCATTCATTACCAAAAACACTTTAAGGCATACATACTGTGTCAGGCAACTGAGCAAAATGACAGATAGTACCAATAATTTGCATTTTCATTACCTACCTACGTACCTTGGTATGGCTAGGTAGAAATGTGTACATAAAGTTGAAGGTGGAATGTGCAATGTAATTTATTAAATAATGTTACCTCTGTATCAGCATCTTTCCAGCCTTTATCTCAGCCACAGCCGCAGCATTATCCAAAGGATACGTGATGTACTGTGGGGTGTGTGGTTCACAAACAGTTTTAAAAATCTGACTTAAACTTGACAGGCTCATGCCACCAACGTTCCCTAGCACATTTTGGAAAGTTCTAGATGCAAGAAATCTTAAGGAAACGAGAACTTGAGTGATGACAGGAATGGCGCGTGATCTTGCGGTGACCCTTTCCAGATCGGGCAGAAGAACGGCACAAATTTCTATAGGATAGTTACCCGTGGAAAGCGATAATACCTCATGAGATAATTATCAGATATTGAAGGACGTCTTATCTATCTCTGAAAACTCTTTCGGGTTGAACTACTACGTTGTAATTATTAATATTGTTAATGTGAATGTATGCGGCAATAGCTCCAAACATTTTGACTGTTTATAACCTAATCTAGCCAAGTTGAAGTTCGAACTGACATGTGCTTACAAGAGCTGCAGCCGGACTCGCCCACTTTTCAATGGCCGCTCAATTCAAAAACGTAATTGACTGGCAAACTGTTTTTATTTTTATATCTAGACAAAGATAACTCTCACTTTATTTATAATTCTAATCGGAATAAAGCAATGAAACAGTTAAAATTAATTAACAAACATTTGATATGGTGAGCCAGAATTCGCCATCTTGTTTAAAAAATCGGGGTAAGTTGATTTAACCCTGCTCATGGAGTTGGGGTAGCCTTTGGGGGTAACTTTGCCCCTGGAATAGCTTAACCCTGCTTTGTGGATACGGATTGGGGAAAAAATCAGGGGTTATCTATTTTAACCCTGGGGCAAACTGCTAACCCCCCTTTGTGGATCCGGGCCCTGGTGTAGGATCTTTGAAAACCGGGAACATGCCGACTAGAGCTTTTGCCCAGCAAACCTTAGTGGAATTCTTTTTTCAGTCACCGATCAAAAAATCAACAAGCGATAAATGCTGAATTTTAAATATAGGTGTCAGTACCATTTAAAAAAATTGCGATTTAGCTAAAGGCTATTATATCTCCTATCAGACTTTGGTCAAAAGCTATAGTAGAGTGAGTATCCATCGCAGAGTACACCGGAGTACGACTCAGTTCCGGTTCATATTAATAAGATTTTCAGGCCATGACCTTCTTAGTTCCACTTTTGTTTTGGAGTTAGTCTAATATTGCAATTTGATATATTTTTTTCATTTACAGGACAATACAGGACTAAACACCTTGTTGGTGTTAGTTTAAAAATGATTAATTTTATTGTCTCCTACTCCAAGTAGGATTTTTGGATTTTTTGGGGAAAACCTGTAAATCCTAGAAAACATGAAAATTTATAATGTTTTATTTCAAAGATGTGCACTTTCCCTGTGTGTTTAAGCATTTCTTCAGCCACCAAATTTACCAGCATCCCGCGGGTTTTGTCGGTAATTTTATGGTGAACTTTGAACTCTCCAAAATATATTTTCCCGACAAAGTTCCTCTGAAGAAGATATCTAAAGGCTGCAAATCGCAAGTGTATATTTTCTTTGATGGGGCGGTTTTCAATCTCAATCCTTAACATATTTTGTTATACATTATCTGGTAAGAAATACTGTTGCAAGAGTGACATTTAATTGCTTAAAACAATCTCAAAATAAGTAGTAAACATCAATACCATTAAAAACTTACTTATCTCACTTACACTTGCAGAGATGTTTAGGCTGCAATTTAGCGCCATCAAAACACTGTCCGAGTTGGTGTGCTCGACATCAATCAAGTTGATTTGAAAATCAGACATGACAACCCACATTTCCGTTAAAAAATCAGTTAAAGTCTCTTCGTCTAGAAAGATACCATCCTTATCGGTAAAAAGTAGGTTTTCAGCCAAGTTCAAAGATTTTATTCTGGCTGCAATTTTAAATAACTAAACTCACGGGCGCAAATATAATATTTGGTTTCAGAAAATAAATAAATATGCAAAAGTATGCAGTCAACCCGCGGAAGACTATCCAGGCAAGCTACCATTAAAACCTAAATTTTCCTTGGGACCTAAAGGCATTCCAACTGATCTAGGCGACTTCATCTAATAAAATCCATGACAGTGCGGCCTTTACAATTTGAAAGTTAATTTAATGTGTCTTTTTTGCGAAAGTAGTGATAAGTGATATATTCCAACCAGTCACAGTATCACAATTCAGCTTTTAGTTGAAATCGTCAAGCATTACAAACTGTCCGAGAAGCAAACAAGACGTACCTAACTACAAACTTATTTAAAGAAATGTTCTGTGCACCATGGGTCTGGAACTCGCTTACAAATGCATTGAAAATGTAAAATGGGTAGAATTGGGTTGAAAAAATGGATGAACAAGCACGGGAGCTACGCTCCCGAGCTTGGTGCCCCTAGGGCACGTTTATACGCCCATGGGGCGTATATATGCCCATAGGGCATACCTATGCCCATAGGGCAAACGTACCAATGCCCATAGGGCAAACCTACCTATGCCCATAGGGCAAACCTACCCATAGGGTAAACCTACCTATGCCCATAGGGCATACCTACCTATGCCCATAGGGCAAACCTACCTATGCCCATAGGGCATACCTACCTATGCCCACAGGGCATACTTACCTATGCCCATAGGGCATACCTACCTATGCCCATAGGGCATACCTAGCTAAGCTCATATGGCATACCTACCTATGTCCATAGGGCAGACATACCTATGCCCATAGGACAGACATACCTATGCCCATAGGGCATACATACCTTTGCCCATAGAGCATACTAACCTACGCCCTATGCGCATACCTACGTATGTCCATAGGGCACACCTACCTATGCTAAAGGTTTTTCTACATATGCCCGTAGGACATGCTTCTACCTGTAAAGTATAGGCTTTAAATACGCTAATATAAGTCGTTCTTTTGTAGTGATAGTAACTACATAACAACATAATTATATTATGCCTAAAGTCATACTATATAGGCGCAGCTTTCCTGGTATAATTTTTTATAAAGGGCAAAAAGATATTGGATGAGATTTCGGCTTTATGGCGGAAAGTGCATTCGTACTCCCGTACTGAGTCGGACTCTTCGACCAGGTCGGACTCTTGGACCAGGTCGGACTCTTGGACCAGATCTGACTCTCGGACGTGTAGGTACGTGTTAACGTTGTAGGGTTGTAACAACCTTGTTAAACGCCCATATGGCGTAAATATGCCCACAGGACTTAAATATGGCCATAGGGCGTAGCGTGTGTACATTTTACTGTCAAGTATAGGCCCACGGGGTACAAAATTATGCCCACGGGGCATAAATATGCTCTTCGGGCAAAAAATCGCCCCTGCGTCTATAGGACGTAAAAATTCCTCTAAGCCATAAATATGCCCAAAGGTCATAATTATTCCCGAAAGAGCAATATTCCTCAACGACCTAATTATGCCTTGATTTAGAACCCGGGCCTAATTATGTCCGAGGAACATAATTAAATGACTTTCGGAAAAATATCCTACGTTGGGCGTATGAAAGCTGAGTTGGGTTTCTTATTTTTATTATAATATATAATATAATATAATATATAATATATTTATAAAAAAATCAA
This sequence comes from Nemurella pictetii, assembly GCA_921293315.2. Taxonomy (NCBI): domain Eukaryota; kingdom Metazoa; phylum Arthropoda; class Insecta; order Plecoptera; family Nemouridae; genus Nemurella; species Nemurella pictetii. The sequence goes on along the minus strand of OV121118.1, from coordinate 3,909,725 downwards.
CAAACTTGAGCCAGGGTTGAAACTATTTAATTAAATACTTATTATTTGAGATTTTAACTATCGCAGCGCAACACAAATTAATTTATAATTCAAAATTCTAGTTTGAATTACGAGAAACGATGCCCTAATAATATATTAATATATAATTATATATATATATATATATATATATATAGTATATATATATACGATAAATCAGAATATTTAAAATCTAAAACATTACTATCGATCCCTACCTTCACCTAGGTACCTACCTATATTCTGTTTATATTAAGTTCCTGAGCAGTACCAGCTTGCTAAACTAACGAGAATGAACTCTGACAAAAATGAATGTGAATGGGAAATGAGCAAATGTATGTGATATAATATGTTAACTTGTTGGTAAAATAATAAATATAGGTGCCTAGTACCAATGGGTTATAATGGATAGTACTAATGCAGGAACCAAGGGACGGAAGGGAGCTAAACTACACATTCAGTGTAGGTAGGTATGTACCTACAAAGTTAATAGGTACTCTACCTACTAATAACATTCATAACCAGAATATTATTTTCTAAGACCATTTTTATCTTTTATGTAAACAGAGTGAATAGACTTATCATGTCCCCAAGCCCATGTCTGGAACAGCTGGAAATAGACTATACACACTTATCCACTACTTTTAGAATATAATTATCAAAGTTCATAAAAATAGCCTGAATATTTTCTTATAAGCATTTTGAAGTCAACCAAAAGTTAAAACATTCTTCGCCATGCTTTCACGACTCATATGATAGCCCTTATATTCACAGAAATATGAGTGTAATTTGCGTGTGGTGGGAATAGCCTCAAACTGAGTTGCGCTGCTGTCAGTGTTAGGTTATAGAGGGTTATATTATAGAGATTTTCTGGTTGTTGTTATTCATTCTGTGCCCAATTTCCAAAATCAAAGATTATAAAGTTTTTCCGTATGCCCAGTAACATATCAAATATGAATTGCATGAACTATTTGCTTTGAGAGCAATGATATCTCAATGAATTTTCAGATTTTGGAGAAGCGTACTCGAAAGCCCCGAATGATTTTTATGAAATAAAACCTTATAGTAGAGTACCTATGTAGTTCAGTGAAAAGGCTAGTACTAGTCTACTTATACAACAACTAAGGTAAGAACCACTTTTTGTTGTAAAGCCATCATTTTACCCACAATCTTACGATCATAGGCACACTTTGCATTCCAAGACCTTTCCACGACGTTCCAGAATGTACCTACCTTCCTAGTCAGATAGAAGATGTGTTTTAATTGCCCAGCATTGACTGACATCTCATAATAAAGAACCTTTGTGTTCAAAATTGTACATAATATGTACCTACCTACCTACTAGAATCTAGGTACAGACACATGTAGATGATATCCATTTCTGTTGGTTCTGCCTTGTAGTCCTTCCACGTATAATGCCAATATTTATATGGCCGAGAGCACCACGTGCCACAAGAATGCCTTGAACAAAGCTACTTCTTACAATGCATTTGGTTTCGGTAGCGTAGGCCCAAGGCGAAGGCCACTCAACTAGTAAACAACAAACATTAATCTCGCCATCCGACGTATGAAATGTTATTTTCAAAATCGGCTAGATTACCTAACCAAATTACTGGAAATCTGTCTTCTGAGGCCAATGCCATTATATTTGAAAAAAACTGAGTACATTTCCAGCCAATATATGACTTTTCAATGGTATTAAAACGATTAAAATATAAATGTGTCAGATTTCAATGTCAGTGTTCTTCTTTTTTTTTTTATGAAAATATCTTTTGTGGTTTGAAAAAATCAACAAACTTGAGCCAGGGTTTGAAACTATTTAATTAAATACTTATTATTTGAGGTTTTAACTATCGCAGCGCAACACAAATTAATTTATAATTCAAAATTCTAGTTTGAATTACGAGAAACGATGCCCTACTCGAGCGTTTATTTTAAGAACCGCGCTAACGGCGATCGTCATGACGAAAGTCAGAAACCAAACGCACCAGCGCATATCCCCATAGTGATAAATGCCTTTATCCCTGGGGGGAGCTGCGCTAAAAATGGGTTTGCTGAGCATTTAAATGCAAGATAAGTCAGGTTCCGGGTCGCAAGTCTTAGCGGGTGGGTTTGACAACAACTGTGAAGAACAGAATATGTAGTGGTGATGAGGGATCCTTTCTCATCAACAATAATGAAGACATCTGTGCGCCGTTGCACTGGCTGCACATATGAGAGCAACGCAGGCCAGCTCGCACACAGCTGCACTTTCTACTGCACTCAGTCTTGCAATTGCAGCTCACTACATTTAACAACTCATCGGGAGCTGGCAGTCGCAGAGTTGGTACCGGATACAGTTGGCCACTTTCAAGTTTCCATCCCCATAGGGTAGCTGGAAGCTCGTTCCCTCGCCACTGCTGAACTTGGCGGTAGACGCGGAGGGAGTGTTGGCGCGCTGCGGCTGTTGTTGGTGGAAGGGTAGCAGCCAGATCGAAGTTGGAGCTCAAAGCTTGCTTAGCCACCGTCTTCTTGTAAGCTTTAAATCGCAGAGCATCGAGAGAAGTGGAGGTGGACCCACCATAAAGTGCAAGAAGAAACTCCTCCCCCGGAGCAGCGATCTCTTCTGGGTCAGCATCAGCGGAGTTATACACCGTCGGTGTGTCGCGCAAACTTTCCTTCCGAGACAAAATCTTAAGAGCCTTTTTCTTCCCCTGAAGAAACAACGCCGAAATGGTGTCGCATCCTGAGATGGCATGCAGAAAGAGAATATGCTCGTATCAACAGACTAACATCCGTCTTGCGCGCAGAGGCCGTTGTGGTGCATCAGGCGGCTGCAGATGCTGACACTCTGATCATCAACACTGCCATCCAAGTAACAAGTGCCGGACGCCGCGTGGCAATAGTCGGAACGGATACCGTCCTCCTCGTGTTGGCAGTGGCGCTGGCAGAACCAACAACTGACATCATTTGTTCAAGCCTGGCACTGCCAAAATCGCCGCTAAGGCATACAGCTCGCAATTGCTGCAAGAAGCGTTGGGTGCAGACCACTAGCATAAATATTCACCTATAAAGCTGGTTCAATGTTTGAATGTTAATTCATTTTTATTTGTGCTCACATGTCAGCACATTAGCTTCCTCCCAAGAATTTATTACCAATTGAGATTCTTAGCAATAAGCAATTTGCATTTGTTTATAATTTTTCATCTTGCCCAGATCTCTTTGAACAAAAAACCGCGGTTGGAATGTCTTCCCAGGGATGAACAGAGGTCTGTTCCCGGTTAAATTTTTATTTGTGTACAACATGGAAAATCCAGGTCAGGAAACAAAGAACTTGGGTAGGTGGCAGGTTAGGCGCAATTATGAGAGCTGTCGATGCCCACGTTATTGACTTAAAACAACCCTTCAACTTCTCGTCAAAATCTTGGGTCATTTCATGAAATTCCTCGTGCTGAAACGAGAAGTTTAGGAATAGTGGATAAGATTTTGGCTGATGATCATGATAATCAGGAGAGTGTTTTACGCATGAGTCTGTTGATTATGGGGGTCTGGATGACGATGAAGGCTCGGATTTCGAAGATGCACAATCGGAGTTTGGAAATGAATTTTTAGAATGTTTGGACAGTGACGATGCAAGTGATGAAGAGAGTGACTAAGAAGGTCAAGATCTTCACATAAAAAAATTGGGTTACACACACAATAAAACGCAGAGTGCGCTAACTTCCCGTTCAAGGGGTCTTCAATATTGGCACCCAGAAATGCCTAAAGATGCTAGGACCCTTTAAGAACTCCGACTATTTAAAGTCGATAAAATAGGGGATGGAGAGTTTTTTAATTTAAGACTTGTGAATAGTATCAAAAATCATCTAGAAGCTACTGATCTTATTCCTAATTGTGAGAGACCCTGCGTTTGAGTTTCAATATTGATGGTCTTCCAATAACAAACTCCACCAACACACAGTTTTGGCCCATTTTGTGTATAAATGAGGAGGATACAAAAAAATCCCCCTTCCCCATTGCGTTATTTTGTGGCTCTTCGAAGCCACTAGTTGAAGAATATTTAAATACATTTGTGACGGACCTAAAGAATGCTATGAAATATGGATTTGCTAACGATCAAGCGTGTCTTAAAGTCAAGGTAAGAGGGTTTATTTGCGACACACTTGCCAAGGCATTCGTCAAGTGCATCAAAGGTCACAATGGATATTTTGGTTGTGATAGCTGCACCCAAAACGGGTCTTATGCAGATCAGCGCATGCGTTTGAGCAGGATGCACCGTCACAAAGAGATAAATCATTTTCTGAACACTTAAATCCTGAGCACCACAAGGCAGTTTCTCCTTTGCAGGGCTCAGATGTAATTTTTTTTCTAAGTTCCCATTGGATTATACGCATCTTCTTTGTTTAGGCGAAATGAGGCGCCTTTTAATGGCATGGAATTCAGGACCACGTAAAACACGGTCTTGAGGAAGGTATGTTAAAGCGATCAGCTCCATGTTGATACAATCGAGATTATTTTTGCCCCTCGAATTCAATCAGAAGCCAAGATCAATTTCAGATATAGAAAGGTGGAAGGCTACAGAATTTCGGAAGTTACTCTTGTAACTGGGTTCGATTGTTTTGAAAGACGTTCTTACTGAACAACTTAACGGAAATTTTATGTTGTTTCTTGTGGCTATAACATACGTGATTAGTAAGAGGTTACATTCAATCCCTGGTTATGCAAATGAACTTCTCAGGATTTTGTCCATAATTCAGAACAGTTGTATGGTAAAGCTTTTGTTGTAAACAATGTCCACTCCTTGATACATTTAAGTCAAGACGTAAGTCAATTAGGGCCACTAGATTATTTCAGTGCTCTCCCATTTGAAAATTACTTGGGGCAGTTGAAGAAATTGCTACGTCCAGGAAATAAACCGTTGCAACAAGTATGCAGGCGACTCATTGAACGAGGCAGCTTTCTTCACCGGTCACCCCAATAAAAAATCTATGCATTTTGTGGAAATTTCATCTAGCAGATTTACTCCAGAGATTGGAACCATGTTGGGAGTTGTTGGTTGTTGTGTGTAGAGGTTTGTTGGCAAGCTTGCTCTGGCTGGATATAAAAGCTGAGGCACTGCGAGGAGCAGGCCAGTCTGCCACCACTGAGTTTACAGATGTACACCTCTGGACACTGAAAACCGTCCACCTGAAATTTTTACAAGTCCCAATTTCGTCTTGCTTGAAAATAGTATAGGTAGCCAGGTAGAGGCTGAGCACATGGCATATCAAACCACTTGCTTGGGAAGCTGCCTAATGCTGCCTAATGATGAAAAACCAGTTTTCTTATCAGTGGGGCTTTTAACAATTCATATGAACCGTGCATTGCGAATATTCGTTCACCAGAGTAGCCCACTTGGCATTATCGAGCTCCAGCATTTGTCACAGAGTTGCCGGTGAGCTTTAGACGGTTTGGACGAATTTCAATATCCTTGCTGTAACTTCACTACATTTACTATTGATACCTATTAATAGTTAAAAAACATTTATTCAATGGTAAAAATACTAAAAATGACAACCATTTGAATTTCCTCCACTGCATTTTAATAATCGATTTGTTATCTAATCTCCCGTACTTGATATAATATATCCGACCTGCCAGGACAAGGTAGCATCAAAAAGGTCGGGTCTCGGAGCCAACCATTGACTTGATCCAAAGATAAGATAAGCAATTAAAAGGAGAGAAAATTAAAACGTGCCATGGAAACAAACTTTTTCCAGAATACTGAAGAAGTGATGAGATAAACGTGTTTGCTGTAAAGAGAAGAGGCAGGAAGTTTTCGAATTATTTCTTCATCTTCAAAATTACGAGTTATAGGCCATTGGGGGTGCTGAAATGGTGTGCAAGACTCACGAGATATCATATTTGTGAGCTTGGTCGATCCTCATTTCACTGGGCAGGCTACTGATAAGGAAAACTGGTTTATCATAACAAGGTATAGGTTCAGAAAGCACATGGCATACAGCATGGTGTGTACCCGACTTACCTACACTATTTTTCAAGCCAACCTCCCTCGGAACTTGTATAAATTTCTAGTGGACGGTTTTCAGTGTCCAGGAGTGTACATTATCAAAAAAGTCGAAGCCATTGCTCACTGTAAATACCTATATGGGGTTATTCGCTTATAACCGTCTACCATTCGGTATGACTTCAGCGCCATCAATATTTCAGTCAGTCATGGATCAAGTGCTACAAGGCATACCGCAAGGCGCAAACGGTGGCCTACCTAGACGACGTTCTAATATTTGGAAATCGGTAGAAGATAACTTGCATCTGGTAAAATTAGTGTTGAAACGTTTCGAGAAATACAACATAAAAATTAATGTCGAAAAATCTTTATTTTTCCGGGAACGAGTAGAATATCTCGGTCATGTTTTTGACAAGTCGGGAATTCACCCAACCCCACTGAAGCTTAGGGAGGTATAGAATGCACCAGAGCCTAAGAATTTCACACATCTAGAAGCTGATCTGGGGTTGCTGAATTTCTACAATCGGTTTTTGCCGAATGTAGCGTCAAAGATAAGAGCTCTACATGAACTCTTAGAGAAGGGTAGACTGGGTCTGGAATGACGGCTGACGCTTGCAAGATGCGTTCAAGCTCATTAAGAAGTTGTTAGATAATCAACTGCTTGTATCTTATTATCCCAGCAAGCCAATGGTGGTGTCTTGCGACGCTTCACCTTATGGGGTGGGAGCAGTATTAAGTGTGGTCATAGACAATGTTGAACGACCAGTCATTTTCGCATCAGCCACTTTAAGCAAGGAGGAGCGGAGATGGTCTCAGTTCGAAAAGGAAGCATACGCGAAATTTTTTGCTGTTCGTCGGTTCCATAAATATATTTTTGGGTTTAAAGTCAAGCGAGTAACTGGCCATGCTCCCTTTAAAATGATGTTGGGCCCAAAAAAGGGCATACCGACGTTGGCGGCTGCAAGGTCCAACGCTGGGATATAATACTATCAGCTTACGATTATACAATAGAATACCTTAAAGGCGAAGATAACGCCCCTACCGATGCTCTTACCTGGAGGAACGCTGGCTCAACACGGGCTGAGTGTTGACAATTGGCAACTGATAAAGCCATCGATCATTATTTATTAAATTCATTTAAATTGGATTGTGATTGTGCCATAGGCATTGTTTTAACACTCATGAGAAATTATTATGATCCTATGAATAGAAATATTTATTAATTTTCAGTGTAACAACAATAATCACATTCCTCATATCTGTGACATCAATCTGTGAAAATCGTCATTCCAGTATCTGCAGTACTACATTGTTACCTGTACGTACGCAAAAATATTTTGTTTTGCCTTACTACAGTACTTTGTAGCATCTGTCGATTTGTAGAATAATATTGAATGCACCTGCAAGTTAATTGACATGTGCTCATGTTTACAGTAAAGATCAATTGTTCAGTCCCATTGACAGTGAATACGCATAATATTGGCAATAAAACGTAAGATAGAATACACCTTTCTTACAACTACCTATCTAATCAAAATAAACTTTCGATAAGCAAAATGAAAATTATTATCATCATCATCATCATCATCATAGAGTGGACTCAACAAAGCGTTGACGTAGCACTTAAATTGGCAAAAATGCAAAATATGTATTCAACTATTATTCTAGGTACAAATAATGAAATACAAAGGCCAATTTTCATGTTTACAGTGAAAATCATTTGATTCAAGAGTTCATCCAAAAAACGAACTGTTTATAGGCAATGTGCCTCCACACACGTTTGTCACTTGACTTTAGAAATTTTTTACAATCGCCGGATATTGCATTCAAAATTAAATGGTGTCTTGCTGTTTTGAGTGCATCAATGTTTTTTACCACACTTTCAAATGACGCGTGATGCGTGATACAGTCAACACTACCTCGAATTTTCGTGATTATTTCGCTTTCACTACAGCAATGACACTCGATGTCCGTGTGCATCAAAGTGCACTCTCCGCAATTGCACCAATCGCTACTCGATAACGTTGCCCGGCCAGAAAAGTCCAACTCGCGAAACGTGTTGTTTTGCACTCGTTTTGCAGCTAATTCTTCTGCGGAATAGGAGGGCTCAAATTGGTATGGTGTAAGCCCGGCGCCAGCCATGATGATACTGATGATTATGAGTGGTTTAGAAGGGATGTCAAATGAAATGATGACTTCACATGTTCTAAATATAACTGATTACGAATAGGAATTTTGTTTAAGTTTCGAAGGATTTTATTCTATCTACAATCGCTCGAATCGCTTGAAACGAGTGTTATGTAGTGTTTCAAGTGACGGTCGGGGAACAGTCGCGATGTTGTGAGGAATGGGCGGGTGGTCGGCGTCCTGTGTGCAGGGCAAGGGTGATACTCCACATGCCACATCAGATATCTTTCCCAGTAAATCTTCGCGCCAAACATTAGATTTGTTTTCGTACTTAGTACGAAGCACCCATTTTTTGTCGCTTTCGAGAAGCGCACCGATTCACCAGTCACACTTCGGCCTATGTTGGCGTTGTGGTCCAGTATAGCGAGCATTGATCGGAGAGTCATGCCTTCGTAGGAAAAATGCACTCTCTTAGGCATATATTTCAACCTGACGTTCACAACCTGACACTTGAAAGCCAATCTTATACAACTCGTACTGCTCAAAGCTGGATGTCGCTGCATGTGTGTTATTAGTATTTTCTCAAAAGTATAGCAAAGCAACTCAAAATAAACTACTTTAGTAGGAAATCTCATGCGACTCGAGGAACATTAGTGTCAGTAGGAGTTTATAGGACTGGTCAACTCGCATCTTTCTTGCCTGCAAACACCGCTTCACTCAATAAACATTATTGACATGTTGCGTCAAAATGATCGTTTTCTTTTCAAATTTCAAAAAATACTCAATTTGAACACAGGTAGTGTTAGGTGGTAACATGCTCAACCTTTAGTCGAGAGCAAGCGCATTCTAAACGACTAGCGACTAGCGAGCTCGCTGCGTGCAGCTGAGGCGACAGCGCCCGGCGTCTGCCTGCTAGAACCGCCAGGTTGTGACGTATGATAAAACGGTCGCCGCTCGGCCGGATGACTTTTTGAAAAAATAAATATTTTTTTGAATGTTTTGTGGACAAAACTACTCATAATACATTAAAAAACCTCAATTTGCGGAACTTAAGCCTCACACGGCCTTTAACGACTAGGAAAATTGTTTTAGTTATAACAGAACCGATCTGTACTTCTAGCATAGTTTGTTTCGTCACCCGTACGCTTTTATTCAACGATCCTTTAATAGTTACGCCTGATACTGGTAATGTCATGAAAGACTGTATGTTATAAAAAAAATACTGCTCATTAATACAAGTTACTTGACTACCAGGGTCAACCAAGGCAATTGTAGGCACGTTTTGCAGAATGATATCGCATTCTGGGTTAATCAACGGGTAGATCTTGCGAGCAGTTTGATCTTGTTCATCCAAAAGAAAATCTCCCGGTCTTTCAAACTTTACATCGAGTGCGCTTACCCTCGAATTTCGACAACTGCCGTCTAACGTTATTTATCACGTTTTTTATTGGCTCTTTGCCGACCTCTGATCGTTTCCCTGATTCGAATTTATTTTTCGTGGAGTTTGTGCTTGTTGTTGCGTATTGTTGCGTTTTGTGCAAAGCCGTTGTTCACGCGTTGATGAAAACTCATTTGTTTTATTTGCTCGTGACCATTCATTAAAGTGGAGGTATATGTGTCTTGTTACAGTTTTTGTACCGTTTCTATAAGAATAGATTTCGTAAGAGGAATGTTTATCAATGATAACCTAATCTTGGGTGGTAGGTGTTTAATTAGTGCAGAAACGAGAATTTCCTCTGCTAGGAATGTGTGCTGTGGCAAATGGCCCGCTTTGCCAATAAGTTTAAGCTGGTAATAATGCATAGGAATGCTACAAATGCCATCAGGACCTGTCAGACGGTACTGTCCGGTGTATATATATATATTCTATTAATTGCTGTTGATGCATTATGTTCCAAAATTGCATCTGAAATACTTAACTCATTATAATCTGCTATTTGCTGTTCTTGATACCAACGCAAGGCTGAATCTGCGAGGCATCGAATTGCAACACCTAGTTGTTGCCGAAGATTAATTTGGAACGTGGTAAATATCTTTTCGGGATTAGCCAAAAAATACATGTATTCCCGTTGATATGTCACCTGTGAATACCTTTTTTTCTCGCACCAGTGTGTGTGCAATGAACCATATTGTTAAGCAGCGAATATTGCAGCTGCACTTATAAACTTGGGCCCCGACTCTCCTACCTGCTCCTCTAATTCTGGACATCAGCCTGATGTTTTGGGTATCATTCTAGCTCACATCAGCTGAGTAATCCATCTCAACGTTTTGCAAGAGTTATCATCAGACCACAATCCAGTGGTTTCAAGTAAGAGTAGAGTAGAGTGGGTTAGAGAGTAGAGTGTTATAAAGTAAGAGTAGGAAATTGCACGTCGGATGAGAGGGATGTAACATCAGGAGTGACACAAGGGAATGTGTTAGGGCCATTGCTGGTCGACATCTTAGTTGACGACATGAGCGAGGGAGTAGAATCTGAAACAAGGCTATTTGCCGACGATTGTGTTGTCTATAGGAAAATAACTGATGTTAAAGACCAGAAAAAATAGCAAAAAGACTTAAATCTGATAAGAGATTGGGTTTAGAGAAATAAGACATGTCTAAATGAAAATAAATGTAAGACGGTGAGTTTCGTTGGTAGAAAGGAAAGCTCAGAACATAAATACAAGATGCAGGGAATAGCGTTGGAAAAGGTAGAAACCTATAAATACCTCGGAGAAGTATTAAAAATGATTTGGATGGAAAGAACAGGTAGCAAAAATAACAAAGAAGGGAATAAATTCAATGAACTTCGTCATGAGACAGCTATAAACGCGATGAGTAGAGAAGTTAAAGAGAAGGCATATCTCACAATTACAAGACCCATGATGGAATATGCAGCAGCGGTGTGGGATCCGTTCAGAAATGGAGAAATTAAATTTATTGAAAAGGTTCAAAGAATGGCGGCAAGAAGGGTGCTCGGAAAAATGAAAAAGGAAGAAGAAGATGATAAACAAAAAAGGAGAACTGGAAGAAGTCTTGGAAAGACCATCGCTAATAGCGAAGGAGTTAGGATGGATAAAACTAGAAGGGAGGAGAAAAGTGGACAGGTTATGTTGTTCCTTTCGAGTACTCATGGGAAGAGGATGGATAGAATTGAATAAAAAAATTAAGGTGGAAAGCTTGAGGCACGGATACGGATGTAGCCACGAAAGAAAGGTAAGAGTGAATGGGGCAAGAAAATACATTGGAAAGTACTACTTCGTGATTAGAACGGGACGAGTGGAATTTTCTGGAAAGAAACATATTTGAGAATGAAGAAATGGATGTGAAAGAGCTCAGAAGGAAAATTGAAAAAATGGAAAAGACCATATTTTGAATTTAATAAATTATGTAGCACGTACAGATTAATAATACTGTTCCTTTAGCACCAACATAATATAAATGTCAATTGTTAAGTATTCAAAAATGAAATGAATAGAGTATGGAAATGAGCTGGTGGAAGAGCAGGCATCTCTCAGGGTTTACACAAAACGCACCGACTGGAAAGCCTTCTCCGCCTTTTTGGATCTTAAATTAGCTGAAACAGTCTTCAAGTCTGATGATCGCTCTAAAACTCTGTGAACAACAATGTGAACATTCTAGGAAATACCTACCAACCTGCCTTCAATGTATTGTCTTGTACTTAGGGTGTATTCCGTAATTCAATCAGATCGTTCTGTTCGCCGAACGGATAGGCTAAAACCGTTCCGTATTGTCACTGATCGATCAGACCGATCGGTCCGTTCGCTATCAAAACGATCGGCGTTTGAGGGCGATAGGTCTGTTCGTTATCTAGAAAGCGCGCTATTTGCAACATCTTCAAGCGGCTGACAGCTGACGTTGCTTCTCTCTAGTGAATAAACTCATGGATTTAGGTGACGGTATTCATCAAATAATATGAAATGAGCATCGGGGATGCTGACCTATGTTAAGCAGGTGACTTCGATTGTTAAACACGTGTAAATTCGCGAGATGGCATGATTATTTCTGTGACATAACTCAACCTGCGTTTGGTGACGTGCATGGTGGATAAAACAATCAACCAATCAGCGGCCTGTGCGTTCTGATTCAATTACGGAATATACATTTAATTGCGTGTTCTTGTCATACAGCTAGGAATATTTCTTCGTAGAAACCTCCCAGTGCAACGTTGGTGCCGTAATACCTCTGTTAACACACCATTTTTCATAATTCGTGTTGGTAATAGAACCTTTTTCAGGACAGACAATTATTTAGGTACCTACTATGTACATCCCAAGTTATTATACCTGTAGCTGTTCCTCATACCTACACTCACCTTTCATTCAGGTGTCTATCATATTGTTTGACAATGAAGGAAACCCCTTGGCAAATGATTCACCTGATCCAAATACCACATCACACCCGATTAGATTTGTGGGGCTTTACGGCACGCCAGCATCTAGGCTATTTGTGCCGATTAAATGTTTTCACAGTAAAATTAGAAGCAAGACACGTAAGTCTTGCTTAGTTAAGTCAATGTTTAAAATATTAAAAGGGTTAAATGATCTAGACGCAACTAGGCATTAAGTAGCAAAGTTAAAATTGGTAAAAGACTAGATATTGTTATACAACCCAGCCTCTTTCAGGAACCGAAGCATTGAATCGACGGAGCGATCGTCATCTTTTAGAGCCTCTTGCATATTCAGAGGGAGTTTTAACTTTAGTCGCAAATGTCGGTGAACGGCGCACTCGACTAATATGTGCTTTAGTGTAAGAGGTTGGTCACAAGCGGTGCACATTGGTGGTTCTTCCCGTTTGAGGATAAAGATGTGGGTAAGAAAACTGTGACCAATGCGCATCCGGGTTGTGACAACCTCTTCTCGTCGAGAGTGACGGGCTGACGACTTCCATGTTGCGATCGATTCCTTGATAGGTCTGAGCTTGTTGGCGAGGACGGCGTCCCAGGACATTTGCCAGCGTTTTTTTGTTTCTGTCCTGAAGACAGCTTTGAGATCTGAAAATGGCACAACTTGGAAGTCGACATTTTCTTTGTTGGTGGCCTCCTTTGCGGCCCTGTCGGCCATCTCATTTCCGGCGATGCCAGCATGGCCGGGAATCCAGCAAAATAGCACCTCTATCCCTGACAAGTTTAACTCGCCTAGCGTGGTCTGGATGATTTGGACGAGGTGGTCTGTCGGAGATCCATGACACAAAGCCTGGAGAGAGCTCAAGGAGTCGGAACATCAGAAAATGTTTGAGACGGGCACGCTTGATGTGTTCAAGGGCCTTGAGGATTGCAAACAATTCTGCTGTAAAAACACTGCAGGTGGAATTAAGTTTGAAGCCTAGGCTTGTGTCACCGACAGTAAAGGCGCACCCAACAGATGAGTTTGTCTTCGATCCGTCTGTGTATATCCTGGCGTGTTGCTTGTACGAGTCACAGAGACTGCCAAAGAGTTGTCGGAACACGGCTGGACTGGTCTGAGCCTTGATGTTCTGTGCAAGCTGCATCAGACACACCGGCTCAGGAAGAGACCAGGGCGCCACCCGACTTGTTCCGACCGGCAGTACAGGGGGAAGATCAATTCCAAGTGCTTCGAGGAGTTCTTTTGCACGGATACCAACCGGTCTTGTGGCTCTTTGTCTTGTGTTGTAAATTGGTTGGTGAGGAGGCCTGAAAACCGTTTGGTAAGCCGGATGTTTGGGCATACCACGTAACTTGGAAATGTAACTTCCAAGAAGATAATCACGCCGTGTCGCCAAAGGAGCCTCTCCCGACTCACAATAAAGGCTAGGAATTGGGCTGGTTCTGAAGGCTCCAGTGCATAACCTTATGCCCGCGTTATGTACTGCGTCAAGAATTCCTATATACGACTTTCTCGCTGAAGCGTACACTGCGCAACCAAAGTCCAACTTCGACCTTATGAGGGAGCGGTAGAGGCGGAGCATGGGCGTTCTGTCGGCTCCCCAGGAGGTACCGCCCAAGATCTTAAGGATGTTCAATGCTTTGAGACATTTGGTTTTGAGCTGGCGAAGATGTGGCAACCAGTTGAGTTTTTCGTCAAAAACAAGACCAAGGAAGCGCGTGGATTCTGCGAAAGGCAGGGTCTGATTAGACAATGTCAGTGCAGGGTGGGGTTGAAAAGTTCGATGCCGACTGAAGTGCATGCAAGTTGTTTTTGTGGAGGAGAACCTAAACCCATGTAGGTCAGCCCAAGTTTGCAATCGATTGATTGTTAATTGGAGCTGTCGCTGAGCGGAATTTAGGTTTCCTGTTTTGTAAAAAACAGCCAAGTCGTCGACATACAGGGATGAACGTACGGGCGAACGAATGCACGACGTGATCGAGTTGATAGCAATTGCAAATAACGTGACGCTCAGAACCGCTCCCTGCGGGACACCATTTTCCTGTGCAAATTCGGCTGACAATGTATTCCCGACACGAACATGGAAAGTACGGTCAGCCATAAAGTTTTGGATGAAGAATGGGAGATGGCCCCTGAATCCCCATCTGTGCATGGTGCGCAAAATGCCGTACTTCCATGTTGTGTCGTATGCCTTCTCTAGGTCAAAGAATATGGCAATGAGGTGTTGGTGCTGGATGAAGGTGTCCTGAATCAGACCTTCCAGCTGGACCAGATTGTCCATCACCGATCTATTCCGTCGGAAGCCGCTTTGTTCCACGCAGAGGAGCCTCTTTGATTCTAGGAACCACATCAAGCGTGCATTGATCATGCGCTCTAAGAGTTTACACATGCAGCTCGTCAATGCAATCGGCCTATAGCTCGAAGGATCGGACTTTTCTTTTGCAGTTTTCAAAATTGGGATGATAACTGCAACCTTCCATTGGGTTGGGAAACAGTCTTGGAGCCAGATTTTATTCAGCAATGCCAGCAAGTATAGCTTAGATTTGGAGGACAAGTGTTTAATCATTTGGTAATGTATCAAATCCAAACCAGGTGAAGTGTCCTTTGCTGATCGCAATGCCGAGTCCAGCTCACACTCACTGAAGGGTACGTTGTACTCCTCCAGGTTGCTCGAGCGGAAGTCTAGATATTTTCTTTCCGCTATTCGTTTGAAATTTTTAAAGGTCGCTGTATAATTGGCAGAGTTTGAGATTTTGGAGAAATGAGCACCCAGGATATTTGCTATCTCCTGTTGAGAGGTTGCTAGCAAACCATTGCACAGGAGGCCAGCAATGGCATTGAAATTCGATTTTCCAGAAATCTTGCGGATTTTATCATAGACCCTGGAAGACGGTGTCCGTGCCGTAATGGTGGAAACATAGTTTTTCCATGAGGTCTTTTTAGCCTGCTTACACGTAAGGCGTGCCTTGGCTCTCAGTTTCTTGAATGCAATTAGGTTGACTAAGGTTGGGTGTGAAATAAACGTTGCCAGTGCTTTACGTCTACTTTTGATCGCCTCCTTGCACTCGGGTGTAAACCAAGGGACAGGCACACGGTAAGGCTTCTCCGACGACTGTGGAATGGTCTTCTGAGCTGCGTGTATGACCACTTCAGTGAAGTGGCTTACATGAGCGTCCACATTATCGAAGTCAGAGTCATCGAACACTGCAAGAGAGCGGAAGGTGGTCCAGTCGGCTCTATTAATTATCCACTTCGGTTGTCGTGGAGGGAGGGGCGGAAGGGTGCGACAGTCGATTAGAATCGGGAAGTGATCACTGCCACAAAGATCATCGTGAACACACCAGTCAACATCGAGGGCAATTGAGGGTGAACATAGCGACAGATCGATGGCAGAGAAAGATCCCGTGGCAGCTGAGAAATGTGTGTTTCTGCCATCGTTCAACAGCACGACATTGTGGAGCCTGATGGTATCCTCCATCAGCGTGCCTTTCGAGTTGGTGGAAAGGCCGCCCCACACGGGATTGTGTGCATTGAAATCGCCAGCTATGATGAAAGGTCGAGGAAGTTGTGTCAAAAGGTCGTCTATAGATCGTTGAGAAACAATACTGTCTGGGGGAAGGTATAAGTTGCAGATATAGAGAGGGCTTGGAAGAGAGATTTTTACAGCCACAGCCTGGAGAGTGGTAGTCAACACAACAACCTCCGAGTGGAGGCTGTTGTGGACAGCCGTTGCAACACCTCCCTGGGCTCGCTGTCCTGCGACGTAATCGTATCGATAAAAGTCGTAGTTCCTAAGGACAGGAGTGTCCGTAGGTTTCAAGTGAGTTTCTTGGAGACAGATTACGAGTGGACTAAACTTCGACACTAGTTGACGAGTCTCTTCCTTTCTAGTGGAAAAACCCCTAATATTCCACTGCAGGATCTTCGCCATGTAAACTGGTGTGCTCCTAGGTGCTGTTATTTACTTGATGTCTTTCCCTTCTCCTTTCCCTTGACCGTCTGCCAGTTGTTCGGCGAGATGTCGGTGGAGTCAAAGTCCATGGCGTCCTTCCTGATAGACAGAGAGGACGATGAGGATCCACCGACCGTGTTCGAGTCGAAGGTAATCGGAGTTTTCTTCGAGGTACTGGTCTGTTTATTGGTAACTTTTGCAGACGCAAGTTGCAAAGTCCTTGCCTCGAGCAGCTCTTGAACCTGGAGCCGTAAAGAATCGATTTGGTCCGATTTTTCTCTTAATTGACTTTTAAGGGCCTGGACTTCTTGTTGGTGGCGCTCCTCCATCTCTTCATGACGCTTCGCTTGCTCAGCAGAGAGTTGCAGTTGTTGTTTTAAAAGACTTTGCAATCGAATTGTCTCTTCTGAGACGGAAGCTCCCGAGTCCAGGGCTTTCGCAAATGATTTTCCTGAAACGCCATTGGAAATGTTGAGTCGTTTGCGAGCTTCAAACAATGATATACCTTCTTTGACTCGAATTTCCTGGACCTTCTTTTCTAGGACCCACTGCGGGCAGTCGCGGGACCACACAGGGTGACTGCCAGAGCAGTTCACACAGTGGGGAGCACTAGAGCAGGCGTCTGCATTGTGTTCCTCGGAAGAACACCTCCCACAAACCGACTTCCTAGTGCAGCCTTCACTAGGGTGACCGTAAATTTGACATTTAAAACAGCGAAGTGGATTCGGGATGTGTGGGCGGACGTTGAGGCGCAGGTAACCAGCGAAAAACATATTCCGGGATCTTGGGAGTGCCGAAAGTGAGTACCAGCAAAGGTGTTGGTTGAATTGAGCCGGTTTTGCGACTCATCATACGGTATACATCTGTCACATGTTGTGATTTGAATTCGGTTTTAAGCTCCTCAACATCAAGAGCTAACAGATCGTGGCAGAAGACAAGTCCCTTAGAAGAGTTGAGCATTTTATGTGGTGTCACCGTGATGGGCATAGTGTCGAATGTTTTTGCTGTCTGCAGTTTCTTTGACTGTTCACAGTTTACTACTTCGACTAACAGCGTACCGTCCTTCAAACACTTGGAACTTTTCACTTCTCCAACCAGTAAGAGCAATCCGCGCTTTTGCGCAAAGGGAGACACAGACTTAAATGTTTTACCATTAGTTAAAGAAATGACCAAAAAACGTGGCTCCAATGGTTTGGGGGTCACGTCATCTACAGTAATTAGGTCCTCCATCAGAGGTCGCAGGCGTTTGTTTCGATTAAGAGGGGGGGTTTTGTTTTGGGTGTCCATGGATATTTTGGGGACAACCTACCCTTCATGCCTGCAATAGGGACTCAACTAACCCCATGGGGTACTACCCCATGGGGCCTTGTAAACAAAACCGGGTCCCCCCCATCGGGAAACCCGATGAAGGGGAGCCGGTAAATGATTTCCTTTTAGATCAGGCTTGGGTAGGAAAGTGCTAATTTTACGTCCGGACGCTCCCGGGCGCAACCGACCTTTTCCCCGGGCGGAAGGCGCCGACCTTGTCTCGCCGGCACCCCCGCCCGGCTAGTGCAGCCGACGCAACCCGTTCACGAGCCCAAGCGGCGTCATCCAATTAATGAACCAAAACTCATATCCGTATGATTGCAGGTGTCGTCAACGAGGGGAGTTCAGGTGCGCCCAGGAAGCCGGCCAGAAAGGTAAGTACAAGATTTGTAGGATAGAGAGAAAGAGACAAGAAAAACGCGAGAGCTCCCTGGGCACACCCCAGTCACCAGCTGTATGGCTCTCACACCGACTGGTAAGTATTCCGAGGGCCGAAAGAAAAACCATTATAATTGCCAGGTCGTAATAAGGGAGGGAGCCACGCCGCTGTCGCAGAAGACAGACGGAGGCATCGGGAGGAGGCAAGGTATGAAACAAGAAGATAGAGGAAGAGAAGGTGTTGAAAGGAAGATAGGAGAGAAAAAGATGGCACAGGTCCTCCCTCGGCCAAGGTCCGCGTCCCGCGACAGCGACGGGGCGGGACTATTCTTAGCCTGGCCCTCACCGGGAGCCTGTCAGGGGTTCCCGGATCACTGGACCAGTTTCACCCCCTCACCACGGTGAGGTGATAGTCCTCGAGGGGGATCACACCCGAATCCAGTCCACATCATGAATCCCAACTGCTGGCCGAACCTAGCACTTCCGGAGGAGGACAGTAGAGAAAGAAGTCCGCGAGCGTTGATGAAGATAACTTGGAACTAATGGAGTTAGCTAGAAAAGCATTTTCAACGACAACGGAGGAAACTGAGCACACCGCCTGGGCCACCCATGCTGCCATATCCCTCTCAAAAATGTCGTCATTTCATGCTGCCCTGGCAAAAATGGAGATGGATAAAATTCTCCTTTCCTTCCATCCAGACAATCCTACTCTAAATTAATCAATTCAAATTCTTTCTGTTTAACTTTCCTTTCTTTATTTTCATTTCAATGTTATCAGTTTTTTCAAATTCATAATGCCAATAATGAATTAAGTTTTCAATACAAACAGACTCAAACAACCTCCTCAAACACAGTCCTCAAACAGACTCAACCAGAGCTCCAACCCCGTTAAAATAGGTGCAAAGCTTTTCGCGGACGTCTTTAGCAGCAGCACCAGTTGGGTTGCCTCCCTGGTGGACGATGGGCCGCATGCCGACTGGCTCAGGTGCGTTTCGCCAATCGCCTCGATGTCTTGACCCTGCATCGATGTCGTCCCAGTCGACAAACTCTCGTGGAACGTCTGCCAACTGCGTTACTCCGGAGCCAATTGTGGATAGCGACGGTGGTGAGGACAATTTTTTGAACTTTGTTCGGATGTAACTTCATTGGGGCTCTGTATTTTTGAAATCGATTGGCAAGGATGCAAAAAAGGTTCTCCGATCGGTTGCGACATCTTAAAAATCTGATGAAATAAAAAATCCGTTACACTATACTCAAAAATGTTGCACTTATTTACCTAAGAATTGAATGTTTCTTTTTTAAATTACCTGTTATTAAAAATCCTGCGCTGCATGTTGCCTCGCACATCCACTCCCGGTATGGCTTCAGCAATGTCGGTTGAAGCGAAAAGGCATCATCGGCCACAATGTGGTAAGGTATGATGACTTCAGGGGCTCGTGGGGGAGATGCAGGTGCAGGTAGTTCATCAAATTCAAATCTATCTTCCTTTTTAACTCTGTCTTGGCCCACACCCCTCCGTCACTCACACGGCCATTTGTGCCAGCATCTGCGTAAATGCACTTGATATCGCCATCAAGACTATGGAAAAAGTTTCTTTGTAGTTGTAAAACTCCGATCCGCTTTGCAGAGGGGGCTCGATAAGGATATGTTTGCCATCGAGCGCTCCAATGCAATTTGGGTAGTCCCAACGGTCATAATTTTTTCTAGCAATATCCTGTTAACGGAAAGAACAAAAAATGTAAAAAAATTAACAAATTATATATTTTTATGCACAATTAATTGCAAGTAGACCTTACAAGTACTAGTAAGTACCTTCCAATCTTCCTCTGTTTGTGGACATTTCACAACGTCCTGTAAAACATAGTAAATGGCGTCGCAAACTTCTGGTACAATTTAACCCACAGTGCTCTGACCGACCCCGAAAGTCATGCTCAGCGAAAAGAATGGTTCACGTTAAACAAATCATACAATAGCTGGAGTTATTTATTTGGAACTAATAATATTTGATTAAACTGTGTATAGGTAACTGTAATGATTCTCACCGGTTGCTAGAAATCGCAGAGCTATTGCCTGGCGCTTCCCGGCAGGGGTGCATTTCCTGAATGCAGTGTCTTGCTTTTCAATGATGGCCGTGATTTTTTGCAGTAAAAAATCGAATGCTTCTGTGTTAAGACGTAGGCATCGACGAAAGAGATTAGGATCTGACTCGTGCCAATCCTTGTACAAGTCTCAAAAGGACAAGTGTCCGAGTATTTTCGGATCCAATCCTTTACCCAAACCGTTCTCTTGATTTTCTTCTCATTTTCTCTTCTAATTTGCCGCCGTCTTTTTATTATCATTAGCAATATAATCCATTTCTTTATATTATTGGCTTTACAAGAGACATTTTGGCAGTCGAAAGCAGCAAATACCTTAATTATCAATATTTTTGGCTACAGCTAGCGACAGACGAAAGCTGATTTGAATTTACGCACACTTTTGTTTCGTCAGAAGTTTGGTTAGGTTGGACTTCGGCGCCAAGATATTTACGGATTCAAACGGGCCGACGCCTTCTAGTGTGTATTGCCAGCACGCGCGCTCTCAGTCCGACGGGCCCGGACGGGACGGGCTCCAGCCCACGGGCTCGAAAGCGTGGAAAAAGCGTTATGTGTACCGGCTTTAAGTCACTCGTCTTTTCTAACGACAATGACTACTCCCAAACGATGCAAGCGATTTTGTAAGACATTCGTTACAGAAGTCACCGTGACTTCGTAGCCATAGCGAGAAATGTTGTTAACTGATGTTTTCACTCCAGGAGTGCGATTCTGTTAATTGTGAAAACCTTCTCATCTCACTTCTCATCTCACCTTTTTATTTCATCTCATCTCACTTTTCACCGATTTAGCGATTCTGTTACTGGAAATGAGATCGACCTTGTCGAAAACCACAGGGAGTAGGCTCAATCACCAATCAAAATTCATGACACAAAATGATCTGTCAAAAGGCGCCATTTTAAAATCCGACAAGAGAGTGTAATTTAGACAACAAGATTTGATGCTTGATTTTAAGGAAAAACATAGTGAATTTGGGAGAGGAAACTTTTGTGGACCCCTGGGCAGGGAGAAGGAAGATAGAATGTGGACGGTAATATCCGAAGAATTGAATTCCGACGGGAAAGGAGCAGTGAAGACTCCTAAGCAATGGAAAAAGGTATACTTACACACAAAATAATGAAATAATTAAGCTGATCTAGCTAGCTAGCTTGAATGTATGTACCTCGTTTAGGTAGATAACAAACACTTTTTGCTAACAAAATGTTCTTCTTAGACATGGAATGATTGGAAAAATAATTCGAAGGACAAGGCCTCGAAAATAAAACAATATCAGGCCAAGACTGGTGAAGGAAGCAAGTCCCCATCCGAACTGACGCCCATCGAGCAACGGCTCCTGCAATTCTGCGGCTGGCAGCTAGTCACGGGTATTGAATCGGTTAGCGAGGCTGGGCTGGGTGAAGTGCCTAGCGTTGTTGCAGGCACTTCGGCTCAAGCCAAGACTGGTGGAGGAAACAAGTCCCCATCTGAACTTACGCCCATCGAGCAACGGCTCCTGCAATTCTGCGGCTGGCAGCTAGTCACGGGTATCGAATCAGTTAGCGAGGCTGGGCTGGGTGAAGTGCCGAGCGTTGTTGCAGGCACTTCGGCTCAAGCGGCCCGCCTCCAAACATACGTAAGTATGAATAAATTATGATAAATAACTATTCTTTCATAGTATGAGGAAACTTAGTTGGCCATTGCAAATTCCATATAACGATTTGAATGCATCCTTAGGAAATGATTTTGAAACCGAGATTGTCGAAGAGGAAGAGTATCCTCGGCCACAAGATACGCCGCTGAAGAGGAAACTAGATGCAAGTGACAGGAATGAAGAAGCAAAGAAAATAAATTTAGAGTCATCCAGCCGCTTCCCTTGCAAAGAAAAGATAGGTCCGGTTGATTCGGTTTTTGCTGACGCAGAAAAATTTGCAAAAATTGAAGAAACGAAGGCACCTATTACACACAAATTGCAGATTCCTTAAAATCGATGGCCGAGTCAAATATGCTGATTGCCCAGGCAGAAACAAGGAAAGCAGCTGCACTTGAACAGCTGGTTCCATTGAAGGCAGCCAAATATGGCATTTCCTTGAAGAGTGGAGAAAAAGCTCCAACCATAAAAAAAACGAATATTAAGATAAAGTGACATAATTTTAAATGTATCATTAAAAAATATATATCTTTTTTAAAATGTATCACATTTTATTACAAGGAATGATGCAATGCAAGAATAAATACCATGGGTTAATTTGAAATCTCGTTACCACTATTCTGGACCACCTCCGCTCGCACTGCCCTTGCTCGGTGCAGAAGATTGTCATCAACGTTAACAGGTAGTGCCACGACATCGCCAGCATCCAGCCGCCACTCTTCTCCTGCTTGCTCTTCGTTGAGAGGCTCCGGATCTGGGATACGGGCATCGACAGCAATGTTGTGGAGGACAGCACAAGCATGATTTATTAATGCTGCCTTCTCCGGTGCATAGTGGAGGCAGCGGTGCTTCAGCGAGCACCGCCAACGTGCTTTTAGCAAGCCAAAGCTTCGCTCAATGGAGCTTCATGCTTTGCAATGAACCGTGGTGTAGTTTTCCTCAAGCGAACCAGGCGCTGCATGAAGGTTTGGCAATAACATGCCATGGTTCATTTTCATATTCTGAGTCACCTCACGACAAAAAAATATGTTTTTGAAAAACAATGAATATGGGAATGAAATGATGATAATATGGTGATGATATTGAAAATTTTACCTAGCAGCCATTCTCCTTGCTCCCCTGCTGCGTAGCGACGAACCATCTCTTCCTTGATCACGGAATTCCGCCAAATAAATGCGTCCCCGGTCGATCCAGCGTATCGGGCATTGATATTCAGGTACCGTAGATCATAACCACAAATCTGTGTTGTGGACAGACAAAGAGTTACAAAAATGTTTGATATCATGGAAGCTAACTTCCCAAGTATCAAGATACTTCCAGCTTGCTCGCTCATGGAAAGATAACCTTTTCGATTACTGTAGTGTTCCTTATTAATGTGCGGTTTCAGGATGGAAATGTGGGTGCAATCTATTGAGCCAATTATACCCGACGTGCGTGTCTCTTGGTAAAATCTAGAAATAATAGTTCAAGATTAGGTTAATTAAAGTAAATTATTCTCATAGAAGTACCAAAAGCAAGAACAATCACTTCCCTAGTATTAGTTATTTGTCGATCGGCTTGGCCAATGGGGGATTTTATCCAGCAGTTGAGAAGCAAGTTTTTGATGGCACGGCTGACCTCGTTGACACTACGACTAACCATCGTTTGACTAATCATCACATTGTTGTTTATTCCAATTCCCCTTTGGTATGAACCAGTAGCATAACAATTAACAGCAGCAAGAACCTGCAATTTATCAAGATTATTACACTTGTTGATACACCTACTAACACAACTTGAATCAGCCATCAAAAGGTTCTTCTATGGTTCTATGGTTCTTCTAGGTTCTTCTATGCTAATGACGTTTTTCTTCCTGAAGCCGGCATCGCATCTCTAATGCCATCTATTCAGCTTCGCATCACATAGCTTGGGAAGACGATTCAGATTTTTAAGCTCTCGGTCCGAAAAGTCATCGATTGGGTCACTGAACCCGTTGCGAATTCCACTAGAGGAGACTAGTGCCGCTTTTGACAGCCCGCCAATGTTCTTGAAAGCGTTGGGAGCAATTTCCTCCTGTTTGCCCTACGAATGTTTATTTGTAGTCTTTACGTGGCACCTCGTACACTCGCCAACCTTCCAGGTGGATGGAGTCCTCACTTTTTCTTAGTAGACTCCCCAGTTTCTTGTCAGTATCGCATGAAGGTCTCGATGTTTTATTCTCTGAGGAGTCTACTAATGCGATCTGATGATTTTGATTTATTTATTTTTCCTCTCATTACCTTTCGGCGTTTTTTCCCCTCTGAATTCCTTTTGTATGTTTTGTTAGAAACCATTTTCAAGTGCATTTTTAGGGGTCTTTATTCCTCCTCAATATTACATTTATCTGCAATGCGCCGTGATCGGGTTGCGAGGGTGTAAGCAACCGAGCGGATTTGAGACGGATGGTGGTGGGATGAAGCATGAAGGCTAGTGCAGGATCCCCCCATGTTCGCACCGTTTATATCTTGCAGCTCTACCAAGGGTTCATGATCGGGGAACGGCCGATTCCTTTTCCCGTTGCTACATTCGTGATTGTAGCATGAGCCGCTAACCCGGTCTCAATTTCCTTCTTCTTTTTGGATACCAGCAAGCTGCATGTTGTGCTGTGAGCCGTAGATTCGTGGTGCCTTTTTTCCGCAACGATGCTTGACGAGAAGTCAGTTTTACGCTTACTTTCTCATTGGCACTCTTCCGACAGATAAAAACCTTGCTTAGTAAATGCGAGTATGGTATTATCCGCTGCCATATTTATTTGGCAAGGCGGGTGCAAATGTGACACGGGCACCCACCGTTATGAACATTTCTTATGAATTAATTTTTTACGCTCGACATCGCGTGGGGAGTAACGGAGGGAAGTGAGAACTGTACAATAATACCGAGCTAATAAAAATCGAATTGTTGCCCGTCCCATTTGTTTGTTTTCTCTTGAAATAGCAAGGTTTACGCTCTGGCTAAAAGTTGGTCCGAGATAGAGAATTATGCGTGTTTAACACAGAGAACCCGCCAGAAGTTAAATCTGTGTGGTTTTCCACCGAGCAATAATTAGTAATCTCATCTGATTACCTGGACTATGGACAATTACAGCTCCACCTTCAATGCCACCTCCTTAAGCATTAAGGTTTCTGGGAATTGCGTCTTCTCGAACAGCTATTCGAGGACGTGGAGCTGTTCTCGCGTAAATATTGTCCTTTCACGGCGCCGCTGATGAGAATTCATTCTTACAGGAAAAATAAGACGCCTTTGTCAGAAAGCGTCTTTCATTTGATGAGTCCATGGCCTCGAGTTCACGGCCAGGGAAATGCGTACCGTGTTCCCAAGAAGAAGTTTAAACAAACAAAACGAGTATTTTGTAAAAAGAAAATGAAAAATAAAAATAAAATTGTAAAATTGTAATCGTAAGAACGCTCGCTTTGGCGGAAAAGGCAGGCTGAGGCCAGCACCTCGAGGAAGGCGAGGGAAATAATCACCTTCCTTCCCAACACCACCGGTAGCTCCACGTCCACCTCCCTGTCTACCAGGAAGGATGGAATGGAGGTAGACCCTACCGACACGTCGCCGAACACCTGGCAGACGGTGAAGGGAAAGGAGAAGGAGAAGGTGAAAGAGAAGGGAAAATCCTAACTCCAACAAAATGCCAGACATCATTCAGTGGAATGTTAGAGGATACAACACAAGAGCACCCGAGGTCCGACAACTGGTGTCGTCAAAAAGCCCCC
The DNA here is from genome assembly GCA_921293315.2 of Nemurella pictetii. NCBI lineage: Eukaryota > Metazoa > Arthropoda > Insecta > Plecoptera > Nemouridae > Nemurella > Nemurella pictetii. Next base: position 3,884,156 of record OV121118.1, on the reverse strand, counting down.
TTGTCTGTTGCTTCCAGGAATCACACCTGAAGCCATCAGACAAGCCACTCCTGAAGGGCTATGACTTCTACCGTTACGACCACACAGGTGGACAGAGAGCTCAGGGGGGAGTTGCAACGGCCGTCCACAACAGTATCCACTCGGAGACTGTTGTGCTGACCACCACCCTCCAGGCCGTGGCTGTGAAGGTTTTCCTTCCAAGCCCCCTACACATTTGCAATATCTACCTCCCCCCTGATAGTGTCGTTACCCAGCAATCCATCGACCATCTCATGGACCAGTTACCTCTACCATTTCTTTTGGTTGGTGATTTCAACGCTCACAACCCCCTGTGGGGTAGTCTCAGCACCAATCAGAAAGGTACACTGGTGGAAGACACTATCAGGCTTCGCAATGTGGTCCTGTTGAATAACGGCAGTAACACCCACTTTACTGCATCAACAGGATCACTCTCTGCGATTGACCTGACTCTCTGTTCACCCTCCCTCGCTCTTGACACTGAATGGTCTGTGCACGACGATTTATGTGGAAGTGACCACTTCCCTATCTTCATTAAATCGTCGAGGATCCCTTCTCTACCACCCAGACACCCAAAGTGGATTCTAAGACGGGCTGACTGGTCACTTTTCAGTGATCTTGCCACTTTCGATGAGGCTGTCCCCGAGGATATCGATTCTCACGTGGACAGCTTCACGGAGGTGGTAATTCATGCAGCCGAGAAATCCATTCCACGGTCGTCTGAAAAACCCTACCGTCTCCCCGTCCCGTGGTTCACTTGTGAATGCAAGTTGGCCATCAGGGCGAGACGGAGGGCCCTCGCCTTCTTCATGTCGCATCCGACCCAAGAAAACCTGATCGCCTTCAAGAGATCCAGAGCTAAGGCTCGGAGAATAATCACTGAGGCCAAGAGAGTGTCGTGGCGGACCTACGTGTCGACCATCACGGCCCGCACGCCGTCGTCCAGGGTATGGGACAAGGTTCGGAAGTTGTCTGGAAGATCAACATTCCGTCCCATATCCGGACTGATGCGTGACGGGCTGTTGCAGTCCACGGGCCCGGCCATCGCCGACACTCTTGGTTCTCAGTTCTCGAAAGTCTCCAGCTCAGAGAATTACACCGCATCCTTCAAGCGGGTCAAGCAGGTAGCCGAGCAGCAAGGTCTTGTCTTCCGAAGTAAGAACCAGGAAACCTACAACCTGCCCTTCAGCGACTGGGAGCTGGACCCCGCGCTAAGAGCCGCCAACGACACTTCACCTGGCATCGATATGATCCATTACCAGATGATCAAACATCTGAGTAAAAGCTCTCGATCATACATGCTTCAGATGTTGAACAGAGTCTGGCTCGAGGACAGTTTCCCAGCTCGTTGGAGGGTGGCGATTGTCATCCCCATCCTGAAGCCGGGCAAAGACAAGACTGATGCTGCTAGCTACCGCCCAATTGCCCTTACAAGCTGCCTATGCAAGATCTTGGAGCGAATGATCAACGCTAGGCTCATGTGGCATTTGGAGAAGAACGGCCTACTCTGTGCGGAGCAGTCTGGTTTCAGGCGAAACCGCTCCGTCACAGATAACTTGACCCAGCTTGAAGGATTGATCCAGGACAGTTTTCTCACAAGGAAACACCTGATCGCGGTGTTTTTCGATCTCGAGAAGGCGTACGACACGACGTGGAAGTACGGCATTTTACAGACCATCCACAAGTGGGGTATTCGTGGCCACTTGCCCCACTTTGTGCAGAACTTCATGGCTGATAGATCTTTCCACGTTCGTGTCGGAAACACTCTCTCGTCGGCTTTCGATCAAGAGAACGGAGTGCCGCAGGGCTGTGTCCTCAGTGTAACCCTGTTTGCGATCGCCATCAACTCCATCACGACGTGCATCCTAACTCCGGTTCGTGCATCGCTCTACGTTGATGATTTGGCGATCTTCCACCAAACAGGGAACCTGAACTCGGCTCAGCGGCAGCTCCAGCTAACGATCAACCGATTGGAGAGTTGGGCGGATCGACATGGCTTCAGATTCTCCTCGTCGAAAACAACATGCATGCATTTCAGTCGCCATCGTCTATTTCATCCTCATCCCGTCTTGACGTTGGCAAACCAGGTGTTGCCTTTCTCAGAGTCAACCCGCTTCCTCGGAATGGTATTTGACGAGAAGCTCACCTGGTTACCTCATCTCCGTCAACTCAAAGACAAGTGCTTGAAGGCAATGAACATCCTGAAGATCTTGAGCGGTACCTCCTGGGGAGCCGACAGAACGTCCATGCTCCGCCTCTACCGCTCTCTCATAAGATCCAAATTAGACTTTGGCTGCACTGTTTATGCATCGGCGAGGAAATCGTATATCGGCATCCTGGATCCAGTGCACAACGCTGGTATCAGGTTGTGTACTGGCGCGTTTCGCACAAGTCCTATCGTCAGCCTGCATTGTGAGGCCGGGGAGGCTCCGCTTAAGATCAGGCGTGACTACCTCCTTGCCAGCTACGTAGCCAAGCTACGTGGCATGCCAAAACACCCGGCATACAGGTCTGTGTTCGCTCCGCCAAATGTTGTTCTTTACAGCACCAGGCAAAAAGCAACCAGACCTGTTGGCATCAGAGCAAAAGAGCTCCTGGCCGCATTTGGAATGGACCTACCACCTGTCCTTCCTGTCGGAATCGGTCGTGTGGCTCCCTGGACAACATCCCAGCCTGTGTGCCTTGTTACGAGTCTACTTCCCGGCTCGGCTAGCTCGGGTTCGAGAGTCGAGGGCAGGGAATGGGATGGGCGCCACTCGTTTTATTAGGGAGAACAAAAAAAATAAATTCACAATCAAAAAAAACGAGAAACCGATTGGAATTTTAATAAACGCACTCCGTTATCAAACAAACAAAAAAAAGAATACACTCCAAATAAACAATTAATCCGCGGACGCGTGTTCACAATCAAAAACAATAATTATCGCTCTCTCGATCCGGTCTCGTCTCTCTCCGGTCCCGAACTGCCTCTAACTCGTCCGCGCCTCGCCAGGTAAACTCGGGCTCTATCCTTCTCGAAGCTTCGTCGAAATCGTCGTTAACATTGATGATTCGCGAACATTCTAGAGGATGAACCTGGCGCCCAGCAACATAGGTCCCCCGAGGTGCATCCAGGCGGTGCGGGTTGCCTAGCCGTGACACCACACCCCTCCCAGCACACGCGTCCGTGGCTAATCTGGGGTTGGCTTTAGGTCTTGGACGTGCCAATTTCCTAACGTCTTCTTGCGGTCGTCCTCGAGTTCGTAGACTCTTGACGAAACCTTTCTCTTCACGCTGAAGGGGCCTATATACTTCGGAGCCAGCTTGGCCGTGAACTGGTTGGCGGCACTGGATTGGACAAAGTTTCGTTTAAAAACTTTGTCGCCCAACTTATACTCCATCGGCCGTCGTCGCAGGTTATATCTTGCGGCGCTTTCCTGGTAGGCTCTCTTCATCCGGGCCTTGACGTCGTTATGGAGCCTTCGTAGTTCCGTGGTGTGCTGCGCGTATTCATCTCTGTCAGCGCATCCCGGAACGTTACCCTTGTCATCTGGAACCCCATGCGCCTTTCCGGAAAGATGTACCTCTCTTCCAAAGTTTAGAAACGCTGGCGTGAATCCGGTCACTTCATGTCGGGCCGTTCGAAGGGCATATCCGATCTTGGCTAGGTGTTTATCCCAATCTTGGTGATCCTCTACATACGAAGCGATCATTGTCTTCAATACCCTGTTGATGCGTTCAGTCGGGTTGACCTGCGGGTGGTATCGTGCATTGAAAAATAAACGACACTCGTATGTTTCGGCGAGTCGTTTCATTTCCTTCCCGGCGTACTGGGTCCCGTTGTCGCAAACTATAGTCTGTGGTGCGCCGTACACGAGAAACACGTCCTCTTCCAGGTGTCCCACAACCTTTGCTGCGGTAGCCGCCCGGAGAGGAAACAACAGGGTATACTTCGAAAACCAGTCGGCCACTACAAGCAAGTATTTATTGCCTTTCCTTGACCGGGGGAAGGGTCCCATCAGATCAGTGGATATCAATTGCCAAGGCTTTTCGACCACCTTCGGTTTCCCCATTAATCCGGCCGGTGCTTTTTGTTCAGGTTTGTGCCTTAGACATACTTCACATCGGTTCACATACCGCGCCACATCGTTCTTCAATTTAGGCCAGTAGTAAGACTGGTTGATCCGGTGCAACGTCTTATAGATGCCCAGATGACCCGCCGTAGGCTCGTCGTGGCACTCCTGTAGTACGGTGGGCCGCAACTCCTTTGGGACGACCAGTCTCCAATCATCAGTGAGCTTATATAGTTTGCCGTCGTCCATTCTCCACTTCTCGAAATTTAGCGGTGAATTGGTCACTTGTTCCACCATCTTCTTGTACCACTGGTCAATTACCTCAGCTGGTACTATAGATATAAGATCACAGTTGATATATGCTTCGTGCTCCTCGGCTGTAGAGGACAACCCGGAATCCTCTGGTACCGCCCTTGATAAGGCATCGGGCACCAAATGATCTTTCCCCTTTCGATGGATGACTTCGAAATCATATTGCTGTAAGCGTAGCGCCCAACGTGCCAGCTTCCCTACTGGGTCCCGCAAATTATGGAGCCACCTTAGTGAATAGTGATCCGTGATAACCTTGAACACCGCACCTTCCAAATACGGGCGATTCTTTTCGACGGCCCATATAACCGCGAGACATTCTCTTTCAGTGGCTGCCAGCTTCTTCTCTTGTCTGGTGAGGGTTCGGCTTCCATAAGCGATTACTCGATCTTCGCCTTCGTCCTTCTGAGAGAGTACCCATCCTAACCCGTAGGCGGAAGCGTCGGTCTGCAGATAGAAGGTTTTAGAGAAGTCGGGGCATGTCATCACGGGTGCCTCGATTAAACGCGCTTTCATAGTTTGGAAAGATTCTTCCGTCTTCTTATCCCACTCGAATTTCTTCTTCGGACTCGTGAGCGCCGTGATCGGGGCGATGATGGAGGAAAAGTCCTTCACAAAACGTCGGTACCATGAAGTCATTCCAACGAACCGCCGTACTTCTTTCACATTGGTTGGTCTTGGATAGTTTAAAATGGCTGCCACCTTTTTCGGATCGACGTGAAGTCCAGACGAATTTACGACGTAACCTAAATACTTTAGTTCTTCCCGGCAAAAAATGCACTTTGCTTGGTTTACCGTGAGCCCCGCATTAATCAGTCTCTTAAACACTTCATCTAGAACCTGCAAGTGTTCCTCGAATGTAGTCGTGACAATAATTATGTCGTCCAAATAGACAAACACCTGGGGCTCCAAATCCGGACCAATCACACGGTCGATCAAGCGTTGCCACGTGGCGGGGGAATTATGAAGGCCAAATGGCATCTTGGTAAATTGGAACAATCCCCGTCCAGGAACTGTGAACGCTGTCTTCTCCTTGCTTCCCTCTTCCAAAGGCACCTGCCAATAGGCACTCTTCAGATCTAAAGATGACAGATATTTGGCATCTCGCAGACGATCAAGGATGCTTGCAACGTACGGAAGGGGATATGCATCCCGCTTTGTCACTTGGTTCACTTTCCGGAAGTCCACCACAAAACGTTTTCCTCCATCTCGCTTCCCCAAAAGTAGAATGGGGGATGACCAGGCACTAGACGATGGCTCGATGATGCCCTGTTCTAGCATCTTATCCAATTCTTCGTTGATACACGCTTGAATGGTTGGAGAAACCGGATAATAACGCTGCTTGATTGGGTAGGCATCCCCTGTGTCAATGCGATGTTGCACCAGATTCGTGCAGCCGAGGTTGGTGCCCATCGTAGCGAAATGATGGCTCACCAGGGACTGGAGGCGCGAACTTCCTTCCGCCGTCAAATTCATTTGAGGCACCAAAAGGTGGGCAGCTGATATCTGTAAGTCGGTATGCTCTTCCCACTTTGCGGCTCCAATGGTTGGTAAAATACCCATGGCCCTCCAAAAATCCATACCCAAAATTAAATGATCGGAGAGTCGTGGTACGGCCAATGCTTGCAAAACATGGAACTGACCCTCCACTGCTAGGGGTAAGTCTAATGAACCGATTACCTCTTCAGTTTGACGATTGGCTACTCGTATCCGCAAACGCGACGAATTAGGTTTCAATTGTAGACCTAATTTCTGGAGGTTTCGTAAACACTCTCCTCCAACGATCGTCCGGTTCGACCCCGAGTCCAGCAGTCCTTGGACCCGCAACCCGAGGATCTCCACATTCACAAACAACCGATCATCTCCGCGACGCTTATCATGAAGGCAGCTGACTGGCATAAATTCACGTACCTTCTTCAGCCAATCCGGCCACCCCTCTTCAGCCTTTGTCGGGGAGGGGAAGGGCGTGCGGCTGTCTACGACCTTCCTCCTGTGTTTTTCGACACACATTTTGGGCAGTTACGCACATAGGTCCCTGGAGACCCACACCGATAGCAGAACACTGTCAGATCTTGTGTGCAGCTTCTAAAGTTGTGACCCGACTGCTTGCAGTTGCAGCATTTACTTGGAGTTGCCATACGAGGGACGGCCCTGGATTCCAAGGAGGCTACTGCATTGACGTCGGTGGTCGTTCGCTTCGGAATGAATGGGTTGGAACGATATGCTAAATCAGGCTCGAGTGTGCGGTCGAGGATGCTGCTCTTTACGGGGGGTGGTCCTTTAAAGCGACTCACCGCTTGTCGACCTTCCTCTAAACGGCGACAGTACTCAAGCAGGTCACGCGTACTATCGATCTCGAGCAGTGCGAGTCTCTCGATGTAATAGGGATCGAGATTGCGTCGAAGGATCTTCAATTTTGCTTCCTCCGTAGGCAGCGTCGGCAATCGTCGGAAAAGGTTGTCCATAGCGGCTAGGTAAAATCCGATCCGCTCGTCGGGTCCCTGGCTACGTGACCTGATTTCGTCCCATAGCCTATCCTCATAGTCGAACGGTTGGTATTCCTGTTTGAGTTTTTCCTTCAGGGATGGCCAATCGTCGACCTGGTGTTTAACCGATCGGTACCACACTAGGGCATCACCTGAGAATAAGTCGGTGGCTGTGGCAAACAGTTCTTCCTTGGTCACATTCCGAGAGACGCAGTGTTCTTCCACACTTTCCAGGAACGAGGCTAGACTCATGTCATGTTGGTCTCCCGAGAACTTAAGCTGCCACTTAAAAACCGGGGTTTTTATTGGCTTCGGCTCCGGTGGTGCGACCGCTGCAGGTTGCACAGGTTGGGGAGCTACCAGTGGTGGATTTAACTCCACCGCCTCTTGTAAAACCTCGAAGCGTCCACGAAGTAACTGAATTAACGCCGAATTATTCTCTTTTAACTCACGCAGTCCCTCGTCGGCCGTGATCACCAGTTCATTCCGTCTAGTTAATGAATGCAGCCGGATATTAATGGTCCTGCATTGTCCCGGGTCTCCTTCATAGGTGTTAATGAGCTCTTCTGTGTCTAGGCATCTCGCACGGAGTGCCGCGAGCTCGCGTTGTACATTTCCTTCCTCTGCCATCTCAACTCTGGCCCGGACGTTAGGGCGCCAAATGTTACGAGTCTACTTCCCGGCTCGGCTAGCTCGGGTTCGAGAGTCGAGGGCAGGGAATGGGATGGGCGCCACTCGTTTTATTAGGGAGAACAAAAAAAATAAATTCACAATCAAAAAAAACGAGAAACCGATTGGAATTTTAATAAACGCACTCCGTTATCAAACAAACAAAAAAAAGAATACACTCCAAATAAACAATTAATCCGCGGACGCGTGTTCACAATCAAAAACAATAATTATCGCTCTCTCGATCCGGTCTCGTCTCTCTCCGGTCCCGAACTGCCTCTAACTCGTCCGCGCCTCGCCAGGTAAACTCGGGCTCTATCCTTCTCGAAGCTTCGTCGAAATCGTCGTTAACATTGATGATTCGCGAACATTCTAGAGGATGAACCTGGCGCCCAGCAACATAGGTCCCCCGAGGTGCATCCAGGCGGTGCGGGTTGCCTAGCCGTGACAGCCTGATGCAACTCGCTCAGCACACCAAGGCCCAGACGAGCCCGGCCGTGTTCCGACAGCTGTTCTTCAGCATTTGCGACCAGTACCCTCAACACTGCAGGATCTACACTGACGGATCAAAGGACAATGAGTCTGTGGGGTGTGCCTTTGTCATCGACAACACAAGCGTGTGCTTTAAGCTCAATCCTCTCTGTAGCGTCTATACAGCAGAGTTGTTTGCGATTCTCAAGGCCCTTGAACATATCAAGCGTGCCAATCGCAAACAATTTCTAGTCTGTTCCGACTCTCTGAGCTCCCTCCAAGCACTATGTCAGGCATTCCCCACGGACCATCTTGTGCAAACCATCCAGGCTAATTTTGGCGAACTGTGCTTGGTCGGCACAGAAGTGTTGCTCTGTTGGCTTCCAGGCCATGCAGGAATTGCTGGCAATGAGATGGCCGACAGAGCAGCGAAGAACGCCACAACTAAAGCCGATGTTGACTTCACAGCTGTCCCTGTGAGAGATCTTAAAGCCGCCTTCAGGGCCGAAACAAAGAAGTGCTGGCAATCATCATGGGACACTGTGCAAGTCAACAAATTGAAGCCTATCAAAGCGTCCATCAATCCCTGGCAATCTTCTGCCCGACACTCTCGACGCGAGGAGGTTGTAACAACGAGGTTGCGCATCGGTCATAGCCCGCTCACTCACGTCTTCATCCTGAAGCGCGAAGAGCCACCGATGTGCACCTCCTGTGATCAACCTCTCTCGATCAAACACATCCTTGTCGAGTGTGCCGTTCACAGGCAACTGCGCAACACCCTGCAGATTCCCGGAAGTTTGTCTGAGGCATTGAAAGATGACGCCATGGAGATTCAACGAATCCTCCGTTTTTTAAATATGACTGACTTTTATAAACTTATCTAGTTTTTAGTAAGTTTTTAATGCAGTTCATATTCCAGGCGCAAGTATTTGTAAAAAATGCGCCTGGAAATGACAACTGGTTTTTTAGCATTGTTTTTATTGCTTTTTAACCTTTTGACAATATTTTACCTATCTGACGCGAAACAAGTATTTATTTGTTCGTAGTTGATCGAGTAAATTTTATTTGTCTTTATCGTTGTCATTTTATTTATTTTTAAATTAAGACTGACTTATATTAACTGAACTTTTAATAGTGAAGTTTTTAAAGCAGTTTTAAATTCCTGGCGCAAGTATTTGTAAAGAATGCGTCAGGAAAAGACAACTGGTTTTATAGCATTGTTTTTATTGCTTTTCAACCTCTGACAATTTATTTTATTCATCTGACTACCCAAATTTTATTTGCTCGTAGTTTAATGGAATAATTTTATTTGTCTTTGTTGTCTTATTTTTATCATGTTTTATCCAACTGATCAATAGAGATTTCTATTTTTTAAGTTGGTAAAACTGTCTTTTGTATTTTTAAACATATGACCGGCGCAAATAGCCCAGCTGCTGACGCGCCGTTAAACCAACAAAAAAAAAAAAAAAAAGTAATCGCATTCTCTTGTTTGGCGCGAAGTAGCCTTGGCGTCGTGAACACTTCCACTATCCGACGTCGACTTCAACTTTCCTAAAAGGGTTTTGACTTTCGTCGCTGTTCGGTGATTTCGTAGGAGGAATCCCCCAAAAGGCACGCAAATCAACTTGCTTCTTCCTCTGAATTGAACCTCGTCCAGTGTGGTACGTGTGTGGCATTTTGGTTGTTGTTATTGTTTTTGTCTTTACTGCGAATTCTATTTATTGGAAGCGGGTTTGCTTCTGAGGGTTTGCACCGCTGTGCGAGAACGTAAAAGCGCTACCGACTTCCAAAAGTGATAACTTAACAGTAATGTTATTATTTTTTTTTTCTCGTAAGCGGCTTGGTGAGACCAACCCCTTTGTCGCGAGTCGCGACGCAGACAAAGAACCATCCAGTATGCACTACACATTTAGGTTAATTATGGGTGGGTTATGGGGATTATTTGGAATGGAACCCTCAAATTGGATATCTTTGCCTTGAAAATGAAGAATTGCATGACATTTCGAATAATTATAATTTAATACAGCATACCCGTGCCGACACCCGCGTTCCTTCGACATTTCAAAGTGGGGGTTCGGCCAAACATTAAAATAAAAGTGGGAGGACTGCGTGCACCCACGTGTTTAGCTCACTACATCACTGAATGTCGCCACGGCAGACCTGCATACTAGACACACTACATTTTCAAGGGTAAGCAGTGCATTCGCTGCACAAACATAGGTGTCCGCACGGGACGCGCAGCCTCGTGCTCCTGTCCGTCATAGAGGTAAGAAACGAACGCCGGCTGGCCTGCTACTGGTTACACCAACGGCTCCACAGCGAATTCGTGGAACCGCTGATAAAGAACGACAGCCTGTTGGCTGCGTTCCTCCGAGCGGACGTCGCTAGCAAAGGTCGGGTGCTGGGTCCACGGAGAAAACTGCGCCTGGAATGGGACTACCAGTTCGCGCTCCGGCCGCATCAGCGGAAGTGAAGTAACCTCGTCGAAACGGAGGCTGAAGGGTGAAGCCGGAATCAGTGCTGGAACAAAGGGACCATGTTATTACTCGAAGACGTTCGTTCTCTTATCTCATCGACCAATCTTGGATTATTTAATGTTCAAAACTCGAAATCATAGTCAAATTATTTTTTATTCCGACAGAGAAAGTTTGAACTGAATGCTTACGGACTACGGTACACATTCACATTTGGATTTAGGAATAGCGCTTCGTAATCGTCGTCGCTGTTGCCCTCTTCTGGAAAGTTAAATAAATTTGGATAAGTTTGTACTTTACATCTCAGTCTCATTTTCTTACGTTCTTTACAAGACGTCTGGACAAAACCTCTTGCAAAAGGTGTTGAAGAACTCAAATCAAATGAACAATCTTTAAAAATCATTAGAAAATCAGCACAAAAGCAGCCACCTCAGCATCGAGCACCTAATGCAGAGCATGCTTACTGCTAAGAACATCAATTTTCTACCGAAATTTACTAAAATACTTAAAATTAAATCTTAAATGTAGTAATCCATGAAGTATTGAAAATAAAGTTACCAAGATACCTTAATTTATTTAGATACGTATCTAAGACAGTACTCAGTGAGCTTTTACCTGGCCCTAGTGCAAAAATCACACATGCATCGCAGCATTTGGAAAAACCTCTCTCAAAGCGCGAAGCATGGCCACCTGGAAGTCCGTCAAATTTATTTCCGAATTTTGATACCGTACTAGTGTAATGTAATGGCATGAAATTTATTATCAAGTTCTTTTGCTTTATTTACCAGAATTTATGTCTCTTCCAGTTGGTATCCCCTGGTAGGTCTCTTCAGCTTGAAATGAAATTATTTCCTCGTCCAGGGGAGCAATATTAATTTTGACTGTGGTACTCCACCAGTCTTATTTTGTTATTTATTAAAATTCGCTTTGGAGTTCCATGTCCGACTTTTTAGGTGTTTCCACTTGTTTCTTATCTAAACAATGCCAAAGTATTGGTTTGTATTGGTTAATTGGTTAGTTTTGTATTGGTTAAACAGTTAATGCATGAAATAGATGAAAATTAAAATCTCAGTAAATTCGAACACTTACTTCCTTAGTTGTCCTAGACGTGGGGGACACTGAATTTACAGCTAAGGTTATCAGCCTCCAGCACACATCTTTGTTTTACTAAGATAATGTTGGTACAAATGGTCCATTTATAAATAAAATTTTACCTTTTCGATCATCATTTTGACATTTTTGCCCAGGTTGGAAATACCCCTGCTTGTAATGAGGAATTGCAAATTTCCACCCATGGGTGCTCTTTTGCTTGGCACGTGATTTTTATAACCCTGGTGGGAACTTCATCCCACCCTTCTGACATCTTCTGCTTTATTTTAGAAATGATCTCTACAATTTCTCTATCGTTTGTAGGCTCCAGGTACATTTTTGCGTTTGATGTGGTCAACGACATCTGGCTCAGGCTAGCCTGCAGCGTGTCCGCGTCGATGTCGATCGTCTTGCTTGCTGTTGTCGCGGAAAATCTGTTGAAGCTATTCGCCACTTCCTTCTCTTGCGTAATTTCTCTATCCACGATCTTGATGGTAATTTTCTTCGATCTTTGACTGTTGGCTTTTCGGGGTTTTCCCTTAATGTAAGATGCGTCTGTTTTCCATGTTGAGAATTTGGAGTCGATTTAGTGTCTGGGGGATTATATGGTAGTTTTTTCTTATATTTAGTGCGTATCTTAGGCAAGGATTTTCTACTTTTTGTATTTTTTGACAGTAGTCTTGTTAATACCTATGTTTACTGTTTCGCCATATTCAATCAACGGGATAAATAATGATTCGATTAATCTAAGCTTATAAGTATAACTATGTTCCAACTAAAAGAAATAAATTAAAAAGCGACAGAAATATCGCGAACATACCGCCAACCATGAACTGACCTCAAGTTCATTTACAAAATGATATAAAAACCACGGTTTCTTCCACCAGGGGAAGAGCAACCAGTTTGTTGACTGGGCGCTGGAAGGTGCCGTACGTCGTGCAGACGGACACGACGCGAACGACGCCGCTACGACCAGGAATGAAGTCGGTGACCAGACCGATTTGACACGAAATGGGGCTAGACGATCGGTCTTGAAAATAGACAACGTCGCCTACCTTCAGATTGGGACATCCGCGCACCCATTTGCCACGCTGCATGAGAGTATGCAGATATTCCGAATGCCATCGTGTCCAAAATGCCCGGTGCAACTGGCGTACGCGCTGCCAACAAGACGGCCGCGACGGCCGATCGTCCTCAATGGGCTTTGGAGGAGCCAAAAGAGGAGATCCAATGAGGAAATGGCCGGGGCTTAGGTAGGAGGAACTTTCCTCGGCTATTAAGCACAGCTTGAATCCGGCAGAACAGTGTGGCATACTCCTCGTGGGTGTGCGCTGAATCGGGGATGAGTCGCTTAAGTAGCGTTTTCACCGACTTCACACCGGCCTCCCAAACCCCGCCGAAATTGGGCGCGTAAGGGGGGTTAAAATGCCATTTAATGGCACGGGTGGCGAGGTGTTCTGAGATTGTAGTCCTTGATTGAGCGAGGAAGAAACCTCGTGCAAATGACGCGCTACGCCGACGAAATTACAACCGTTGTCAGAGTAAATATCCAACGGAAGGCCTGGTCTAACGACCAATCGGTCCAGAGAAGAAAGAAATGCCGGGGAAGAGAGGTCCTCGAGATGTAATGCTCTGGTGCTCTGGCTCATACACTGGCATTTGAAGTGTGCAGCGTGGCAGCGGGTACTCACTTTTACTGGGAAAGGTCCGGCAAAATCCGTGCCCACGTGACAAAATGCACGAGAAGCTTGTACACGTGGCGCGGGTAAATCGGTCATGGTGGGCTGCAGTGGCTTGCCACGGAATTGTCGTCGAACACTTCGTTGTCGATATGTGTGTGGGGGTTAATAGCGCGAGCAGCGGGAGGAAAATCTGCACCTTCTTCGTGCACGATTTGATGCTAAAATCGTTGTGCGAGGAATGCAAAGGGAGTAAAAGCGTACGTTATGGTGTTAAAATGATACGCCACCACGGTAGAATCCGGATAGGGGCGCCAGAATATGTGCTGATGCGCACGATCAGTGGGCTCGACAAGAATCTGGCGATACATTTGACGAGTGTCCGCGCATATCGCCACAGTGTACGTAAGAAACATGGTAAGAATCACATGCAGATCGCTCCGGAGCTGAGGACCACTCAGGAGCAGTTGATTTAGAGACACGCCTTGGTCATCAGGAGCAGAGGCGTTGAAAACCACCCTCAGCTTCGTGCTGGAGCTGGCAATCTTAGGAGCAGTTGATTAAGAGACACGCCTTGGTCATCAGGAGCAGAGGCGTTGAAAACTACCCTCAGCTTCGTGCTGGAGCTGGCAATCTTATGCACGCAGTGATGCGGGATTACATATTTGGCAGGGGAAAGGGCAGCTTGCATATGCTTTAATATTAATATGAATAACTTTTGTTTATTTTCAATGGGATCAAATTACATTATATATGTAACAGTAAGTTTCTTAAAATTTCTGTAACTCCATTTCATAATGCATAAGTACACAAAGGTATATGTGACCGCCAATTTCTTGAGGACGTAGACCTCAAGAATGCTTGAATGCTCAATGCTTGATAAGCTGAATATTGCTTAGGACTGCGCTTCATGCGTCGCTCCAGACTCCAGGTAAAACTTAATAACGCTAAAAACCTAACTATAAACAAGCTGAAACACACAGGCAACCAACTAAAAGAACCCAGGGCCGAGCTCTCCAAAATATTCAAGAAACAAAATGTCATTACACTACATGAATGCTCGTAGTATTTCTGGAAGTGAAAAATTGAGTGACTTTAACCCACACTTCGCGGACAGCAGTGAGGCCGATGTAGTGTGCGTCACAGAAACGTGGCTGCATGATAACATTCTTGACAGTGAAATTCTCGAATCCAGTCAATACGTGGTGTATAGAAAAGACAGATCTAGCTTACCGGGCCAACACGCAAGACGCGTGGAAGGAGGCGGTCGTACGTGGGGCGGTGTTTTAATTGCTATCAACAGTACACTTGTCTCTTGTGAAGTGGAAGGACTTGAAAGCTCCAAGTGTATAATTTAAATTTTCAGTGCCAAAATATCAGTGTCATCAAACCGAGCCTTATTCATTGCCACCGTGTATCTACCCCCATCGCCCGCCTCATCACTGGTTGTGGAGCTACAAGCATCGGTGACGCACGTTCTTGAGCGAGCGCGTCCAAATGACGGAGTTGTGATTTGCGGAGACTTCAATTTCCCGGACATCGAATGGGTGCCGGGCCCAGTCGGTTTAGTACCAATAGTGACCGGACACTCTTACTCCGGCGTTGCCAATGAATTTGTCGATTTACTAGACGAATTGGATCTGCATCAAGAAGTCCCTTTTACCACTCGTGGATGTAACTTCCTTGACCTCTTATTCAATAACAATCATGATATCAAAATCACTGTGAGCCATGCGGAATTTGCTGTTCGTTCTGACCACACAGCTCTCCATGCCAACATATCGCTTCCACCTGTGAGCAGGGCAACTCGTATGGCTAAACGAGCACTGAACTGGAACAAACTTGATTTCAAGCTTTTGGATGAAGCTATTCAAAACAGTTCCTGGGAAGAAATTGATACGGTCGAATGCATTAACGAGAAGTGTGAGATATTCTACCGGCTACTTGACAAAGCTACTTCGGACACAGTTCCTACAGTGCAAGTTAACCCTTCCAGATACCCTCAATGGTTTAACAGCAACCTCATTTCAGCCCTTAATGACAAAAATCGATGCCATAGACGATGGAAGAGAACTAACCTTCACTGTCACTACGTGGAGTTTCAAGTGAAGAGGACAGGTTTTGTCAGACTTCGCAGGTCAACTAACTTTCAATACCTCAGAAAAGTAGACTCTTCGGTGTCTCAAAATCCCAACCTTCTCTGGCGTTACATCCGCGGAAAAACTCGGACAAGACGGATAACGGTTGAGGCTGAACTTAAGGCTATTGATAGGGGAATATGCGCAAAAAAACCCGCACAGGAACCGATTTTTTTTGATAATATTTAGATTAAGTAGTTGTTTTCACACCTGGGAAAAATATTTCACCTAGCGAAAAATACCGGGAAATTTGTGGAAAACTCAAACATGTATGTTTCACTGCCCACCAGTATTCCAGGGAAAGTCGTCGAGGCAAGGGTGTCTAGTATTGATTTTTAGGAGAAGGGTGTTTGTATTAAGCCAATGACACCTTTTTATTTTTGCTTCTTACGCCCTTTTCGAAGATATAAATTTTTTACTTTGTCAAATATTTCATAAAAAAACGTCTGCCTTTCACTGGTTGTCACAAGCAGATGGCGTAATCTAGAGAAAAAATAAAACTGTCAATTGAAAGTTTGAAGCAAGCCGAATCCAACCATGTTGGTCCTGTGCTCATCCGACAAAGGATGTGTCCGGAATACTGTACGTAAGCCAGTGCTGCACCAGAGAAAAATTTGAGCGGAAATATGAACACACTCGCGTCGGAGCAGTCTAGTGCTTGGTCTGGAAGCACTAATTTCACGTAACCTTGGTACGTTCACTCGCCCGCTAGCTTCTACAATCTCTCCGGTATCTCCGGCTTAGCGCTCGAAAAAAACAACACTACGCGCTGAAATCTGTATATTACAACAGCTTATTATAAACGAAATGTACTGAATTCGTCTCGCAGTTTCTAAAACATATATGCTACTTCCTAGTTCCTGGCCGCAATATTCTTTCAAATTCAAATATAAATGCAATTGGGTGTGCATCGGGTCAGGTGAAATCTGCAATCTGCATTATTCCCTGCATACACTCTGGTCTTCCTAGACACGTGCTGCATCTAAACGAGCGGTTCCTTTTATTGTGATATCTTGGCCGTATCAGTTACGAACGTGCGACATTGAAGATCAGTCGATATATTAGCAATTAGCCACAAGGTAAAATCTTTATTTAAAATTATGCAGTTTACATTAATTGAAATGACATGACATGACATGAATGCCATGCAGAGAAAAATAGATGCACAATGTGCAAATAAGCTACAAAACCAATCAATTTTTATCATAAAGTTTTGGTGTAACATTTTGAACGAAAATTTACTTCACCACCTTTGTCTTTGATATTCATGTTTGTATGTGTTGTCCGAGCGTCGATTCAAGCGGCGGATAACCTTTGCGCAGAGGTCCAATAAACATATTTTCCTTGTTACCAAATGTAAAATGGGTCAAGGGGTGGGAGAATCCCATCTAAATACAGAGGTCCAATACCCATAAATATTATTTGGAGCCCTGTTCACCAACCATGGGTGTCTGCATGGATCACAGTTTTCAATAAACCGCACATCTGCTTGAAACTAATTGAGCAAACGAGACATTGTATTGATGTGTGTACATACTTGTCTTGTCAATCACGCTAAGGGGGCAAAATAGCCGCCTACACCTCCGACATTATTTTCTCATTGACTCATTTCTGTTGCTTTGAAAAGTTGTCTCTCACAATGTATTCGTCACAAGTGGTCACGGTAGGCACAGAACCAAAGTCTGAAATCCTCGCTTTAGTAACTTTTTTTAGGCATTTTCCCATCACGCAAACCCTGATTCCTCGTGAATTCTGTCCATAAAATTATCCAAAACCATATGATAAAATGTTATTTTAATTATCTTTGATAATAACAAAACAGATAATGCAGGTTACAATGAAGTTTTCATTTTAGCCCCTCCGACATTTCTTCTCATTGACTCATTTCTGTTGCTTTGAAAAGTTGTCCCAGGCTACAAGTTGTCGCTCGCTATGTTGCGATCTATACATTCGTCAAAACTATAACGCTAGAAAGTTCATTCAAAAAGGCATTAGAGCATGTTTGCTTAGAAAACTTAAATTATTTCCTCCCAATCAACAAAATCAATTGAATTTATCGATCTTTTGCTTCATATTGCCTACTCCACTTATATCGGATTATAGCAGTAAACGCGCACGGAATAAACATCGCGAGCAGATAGGACGACTGCGATAAAGAATGTCTCTTTTGGCATGCTTGGTGAGGTGTCAAAAATTGACATAAGGACGCTAGAAATTCGACTCAAATTGATTCAAAATCTGTATCACATCACGAGTCCACTCCTGTCAAAAAAACTCACAAAAATTGATTTCCGTGGTTTTATCATGTCGATGTGAGATGTCTCGAGTATTAGGTGACTCATAAAAGTTATCAATTTTAATTATGCTCGGCAACTATAATCTCTCAGCTCTTTGGCAAGGCGATAATAATCCTCTGTCGAAATGTGGGATGGGGAGGTGACAAAATAGTATTTTGTGGCATGTTCAATGATGTTTATAACCGATCAATAATAACGTTAGAACTTCGATTCAAATTGATTCAAATTCTGTTTCAAATTACGAGTTCAATCGTGTCAATAAAAATCCCATATTTCCATTTCAGTAGTAATTCGCTATGACTTGTATCTTGTTTTCATTTTATTTTTGCAATCTAATACCATAGGGTATGTAAGGCTAATACCCTAGTAGACCAAAACATACAAGGCCGTTTAGTTTGTTGATATCTCGAGCTCAGACACACATGCCAGCATGAGAGAATCCCGGCCCTCACCCCACAGAGCTAGTGGATGCTTATCGTGAATCTACACTTAGTGCAGTGCAGAGGCGAGTTAGTGGCTGTTTCAATCGTCTTAATGGCGTTAATGGCGTTAAGACGATTGAAACAGCCACTAACTCGCCTCTGCACTGCACTAAGTGTAGATTCACGATAAGCATCCACTAGCTCTGTGGGGTGAGGGCCGGGATTCTCTCATGCTGGCATGTGTGTCTGAGCTCGAGATATCAACAAACTAAACGGCCTTGTATGTTTTGGTCTACTAGGGTATTAGCCTTACATACCCTATGGTATTAGATTGCAAAAATAAAATGAAAACAAGATACAAGTCATAGCGAATTACTACTGAAATGGAAATATGGGATTTTTATTGACACGATTGAACTCGTAATTTGAAACAGAATTTGAATCAATTTGAATCGAAGTTCTAACGTTATTATTGATCGGTTATAAACATCATTGAACATGCCACAAAATACTATTTTGTCACCTCCCCATCCCACATTTCGACAGAGGATTATTATCGCCTTGCCAAAGAGCTGAGAGATTATAGTTGCCGAGCATAATTAAAATTGATAACTTTTATGAGTCACCTAATACTCGAGACATCTCACATCGACATGATAAAACCACGGAAATCAATTTTTGTGAGTTTTTTTGACAGGAGTGGACTCGTGATGTGATACAGATTTTGAATCAATTTGAGTCGAATTTCTAGCGTCCTTATGTCAATTTTTGACACCTCACCAAGCATGCCAAAAGAGACATTCTTTATCGCAGTCGTCCTATCTGCTCGCGATGTTTATTCCGTGCGCGTTTACTGCTATAATCCGATATAAGTGGAGTAGGCAATATGAAGCAAAAGATCGATAAATTCAATTGATTTTGTTGATTGGGAGGAAATAATTTAAGTTTTCTAAGCAAACATGCTCTAATGCCTTTTTGAATGAACTTTCTAGCGTTATAGTTTTGACGAATGTATAGATCGCAACATAGCGAGCGACAACTTGTAGCCTGGGACAACTTTTCAAAGCAACAGAAATGAGTCAATGAGAAGAAATGTCGGAGGGGCTAAAATGAAAACTTCATTGTAACCTGCATTATCTGTTTTGTTATTATCAAAGATAATTAAAATAACATTTTATCATATGGTTTTGGATAATTTTATGGACAGAATTCACGAGGAATCAGGGTTTGCGTGATGGGAAAATGCCTAAAAAAAGTTACTAAAGCGAGGATTTCAGACTTTGGTTCTGTGCCTACCGTGACCACTTGTGACGAATACATTGTGAGAGACAACTTTTCAAAGCAACAGAAATGAGTCAATGAGAAAATAATGTCGGAGGTGTAGGCGGCTATTTTGCCCCCTTAGCGTGATTGACAAGACAAGTATGTACACACATCAATACAATGTCTCGTTTGCCCAATTAGTTTCAAGCAGATGTGCGGTTTATTGAAAACTGTGATCCATGCAGACACCCATGGTTGGTGAACAGGGCTCCAAATAATATTTATGGGTATTGGACCTCTGTATTTAGATGGGATTCTCCCACCCCTTGACCCATTTTACATTTGGTAACAAGGAAAATATGTTTATTGGACCTCTGCGCAAAGGTTATCCGCCGCTTGAATCGACGCTCGGAAAACACATACAAACATGAATATCAAAGACAAAGGTGGTGAAGTAAATTTTCGTTCAAAATGTTACACCAAAACTTTATGATAAAAATTGATTGGTTTTGTAGCTTATTTGCACATTGTGCATCTATTTTTCTCTGCATGGCATTCATGTCATGTCATGTCATTTCAATTAATGTAAACTGCATAATTTTAAATAAAGATTTTACCTTGTGGCTAATTGCTAATATATCGACTGATCTTCAATGTCGCACGTTCGTAACTGATACGGCCAAGATATCACAATAAAAGGAACCGCTCGTTTAGATGCAGCACGTGTCTAGGAAGACCAGAGTGTATGCAGGGAATAATGCAGATTGCAGATTTCACCTGACCCGATGCACACCCAATTGCATTTATATTTGAATTTGAAAGAATATTGCGGCCAGGAACTAGGAAGTAGCATATATGTTTTAGAAACTGCGAGACGAATTCAGTACATTTCGTTTATAATAAGCTGTTGTAATATACAGATTTCAGCGCGTAGTGTTGTTTTTTTCGAGCGCTAAGCCGGAGATACCGGAGAGATTGTAGAAGCTAGCGGGCGAGTGAACGTACCAAGGTTACGTGAAATTAGTGCTTCCAGACCAAGCACTTGACTGCTCCGACGCGAGTGTGTTCATATTTCCGCTCAAATTTTTCTCTGGTGCAGCACTGGCTTACGTACAGTATTCCGGACACATCCTTTGTCGGATTAGCACAGGACCAACATGGTTGGATTCGGCTTGCTTCAAACTTTCAATTGACAGTTTTATTTTTTCTCTAGATTACGCCATCTGCTTGTGACAACCAGTGAAATGCAAACGTTTTTTTTATGAAATATTTGACAAAGTAAAAAATTTATATCTTCGAAAAGGGCGTAAGAAGCAAAAATAAAAAGGTGTCATTGGCTTAATACAAACACCCTTCTCCTAAAAATCAATACTAGACACCCTTGCCTCGACGACTTTCCCTGGAATACTGGTGGGCAGTGAAACATACATGTTTGAGTTTTCCACAAATTTCCCGGTATTTTTCGCTAGGTGAAATATTTTTCCCAGGTGTGAAAACAACTACTTAATCTAAATATTATCAAAAAAAATCGGTTCCTGTGCGGGTTTTTTTGCGCATATTCCCCTATCAATAGCCTTAAGTCCTCCACCATCGAGACCAGTTGTAAACTATTCTCAGACTTTTTCAGTTCTACATTCCTTCCTGTGAATAGTGCGAATGACTGTATCCCCTTACCCTCAATTCCTGTCTTACCCGGTGATACCCTCTCTGGGTTCAAAATTACCACAGAGGATGTTGAGCTTTCTCTCCGAAAACTTGTTACCGGAAAGTCTCCTGGCCCGGATGGCATCCCTACTCGAATTCTTCAAGCTTGTAGAATTTCATTAGCTGCTCCCCTAGCAGCAATATTTAACCACTCACTTCGTACTGTAATTTTTCCGGCTCGGTGGAAACACTCGTTCGTCTCCCCGGTGCACAAAAATGGTAGTCGCTGTAAAGTCATCAACTATAGGCCTATATCTCTCCTCTGTGTCTTCTCCAAAATATTCGAGAAATTAATTCACGAGAACATCTATTGTCACGTTGCTAAACACATAGTTGCGGAGCAGCATGGATTTGTTAAGTGCCGGTCCACAGTCACAAACCTTGCTGAATTCACCGCCGATGTCGCAGGGCACATCAACGCCAGAAGACAAGTTGATGCAGTATATACAGACTTTTCCAAAGTGTTCGACACGGTGGACCACGAGTTGCTAATACACAAGCTACGTGGGTTCGGACTGTGCGGAAAACTGCTTGATTTGCAACCGCACGCAAGCAGTTGTGATCGACTCGGCAAAGTCTGTAACATCTGGCGTGCCCAAGGGTTCGATCCTTGGCCCTTTATTCTTTCTATTGTTTTTCAATGAAATACCGTCAAAAATAAAGTCGTCCAAGTGCCTCATGTTTGCTGACGATTTTAAAATCTACAAACCAGTGAATAATGTACAAGACTGTATTGAACTGCAAGAAGATCTTGATAGTCTGGAGCAGTGGAGTGAAGAGTGGAAGCTGCGGTTGAATGCATCAAAGTGTTAA
Organism: Nemurella pictetii; assembly: GCA_921293315.2. Classification (NCBI taxonomy): domain Eukaryota; kingdom Metazoa; phylum Arthropoda; class Insecta; order Plecoptera; family Nemouridae; genus Nemurella; species Nemurella pictetii. The sequence goes on along the minus strand of OV121118.1, from coordinate 3,862,272 downwards.
TCAATAACGTTTACCAATAAGCGAAAAAATGTTGTAAGTTTTAATTACGCTTTTGGACAAGAAGTTCTTACTAGAGTTAAGTCAATTAAAGACCTTGGTATTGAAATATCAGCTGATCTCTCTTACAACAACCATTTTACTTGCATCAGGTCTAAGGCTTTTAAACTTTTAGGTATACAAAGACGCAACTGTTTTAAGTCTTTTAAGAAATCAACGAATAAGTTATTGTTCACCTCTCTTGTCCGGTCCCAAATAGAGTACGGTAGTGTTATCTGGAACCCGTACCAAGTTTCAAAGATTAATCTCCTTGAAAGAGTTCAAAAACGTTTTATAAAGTTGCAATGTTTTAATTCAAATAGTACGTACCACGACGATGATTATATAACTCAATGTAAGAACAACAATTTAACAACTCTAATGTTTAGACGTAAATTCACTGATCTCGTGTTCCTATTTAAAATCGTAAATTTTATGGTGGATTCACCCCAAGTCGAGAGCCTTAACTTCAATGTACCAAATAGAACATCCAGATTTTACCTGTGTTTTTTAGATTGCCACCCCGCAGAATCGATATTTTTAAGAACTCTTTGATGATCAGGTTACAGGCTACTTTTAACGACTCGGCTACGCTAAACAAAAAACTAGATTTGTATTTTAATACCCTGACAGAGTTCAAGTCCAATTTACAAAACGCAATGTAATTATACAGTCAACCTTGAACTGCCTTATATACCCCTTTGTTTTAATTTAGGTCTATTAAATTTGTAAATTTTGGGTGCATAGCCCGTTACAAATTAAGAAACAAATAAATAAAATAAATAGATATAAATTACAAAGCGACAGAAATGGCGCGAACAACTATGGTCGTTTTATTTGATTGCAAGAACAGAGTGAAATAAAGCACAATACGTTTCGCAACAAGATAGCTCGACCGACTTGGTGGGCCTTTGGAATTGGACTGCCCCTGCTGCTGGCAATCCGTACTCTACCGGATAATACTGTTAACACTTGAGTCAAATCAGGCTAAGTTTTTAGTAGCCAAATTAGTTGCTTGACTCAGACACTACACTTGTTTTCTTCCATTCTTTCTGAGTCCAAGCTTCTCCAGTTCCTTCTGCAGTTCGAACTTATTTCATAACAAACACTATGATCTCTGTAAAACAACAAATATTGCGCAGTGCAGACGATGCGAAGCTACTGTTTACCTAAGAACTTACAACGCCCATTGTTGCTTAACTTCGATGATCAGACGATAACCAGTATTCGCTTGCTTTCACATGTGAATTAGGTATTTATGTAAAAATAATAGTTGTAATTGTTGTCGAGGTGATCATATTACATACATGATCCTCTCTAGATACATTATCATGTGAGATACATCAGCATGTGAAAGAAATTATCGTGTGAGATGCATTATGATGTGAGATTTTACATTACCATGTGAGTGACCATAGCTAAACCAGTTATTGGAGAGCACGAAAAATACGACCCTCTGGTCGACTGCCGTGAACCCACAACAGGAAGTTCCGAGTTCCCTATTAAGTGAAACACGGAACCTCTAAGACTTATCCTAATTTAGTCTTCAAGGCATCTCAAACAAAAACAAGTTTAATTAAAGTTTTGCATTGCTCGCTCGACTCGTTCGGCTCCAATAATCTGGCCGGCGACAGGTGGTTTGCTACTGGTTGCACCAGGTGTCGGGCGACAGGTGGTTTAATACTGGTTGCACCAGGTGTCGGGCGACAGGTGGTTTAATACTGCTTGCACCAGGTGTCGGGCAACAGGTGGTTTAATACTGGTCGCACCAAAAGAACGCCGAGGAGAACTGCGCTACCACCACTAAGTACATCAGCGCATTCGCAGAGAAATCAGCTAACAGGTCCGTGCCGAGCGGTTTCCCGGTGGACGTCTCAAAGCGCACGCGCAGCCCGTTGCTCTGCGCAGCCAGCCTCGCCAGGTCGCGCGCAGTCGGTCCCTGCGCCTGCGCGCCTGCCAGCCGGTGCAAAAAAGTTGAGCACCGCGCAGCCGCGGACTCTGCGGCTGCGCAATGCGAAGACAGCGCCACGAGCTGCGCACAGTAGAGTGCGCAGATGTACAAATTGGGAAAGTTCAACCTGGTGGAAAATTTTGCATTACTTTTTGAAGGATTCGTCGAGTTTTAATTTAAGTTCATTAAGCTCGGTTAACTTCGTGGCTTTGGGAGCTTTGCGCTGTTGCTTTCTGAAGTATGAGCTAAAAATGTTGAACGCAGCGAAACGGAACGGAACTGAACTCAACGCAGCACAAAAGAGTCAAAACCAATATATAGTTCCAAATGTTAAAGTTGCTTATGAAAGTCTTAAGTATGAATTTGAAAAATTAGTGTAGTTAATTGTTTGTATCAAAAATATGAACTGTTATCACTAGAAGAAAGCGGTAATTAAGTTAAATAAATCTTACCCAAAAATTTAAGTTTAACCTACCTACGCTTTAGGCAGTAATCGAAGCTATAGACGTTGTGATTTCAGTCAAATTTGACAGCCAAATCTTAGGGCAATTCCAACAATTGTAAAGTGTTTTAAAGTACCTCTTGCAATTGATCACGTGACTTGTTTGCAAGTCAAACACAGTCATGAATGTCTGATTTTTGCCTCACAAAACATCAAAATAAAATCCCCGTATGTCAATACATATTTAAAATACGAGATATTTTACTCAGTTACATTCTAGAACTGTTTCATTTAGAGCTAGATATTTATTTTAAATTAATTATTTCATTATAAGAGTAAATGTTGTTATGACTAGGGAGGGAAATGCCAACCTAATGACAAAAGCGTAATTTTTACATTCGCGAAATATTGCTATTAAGAGGCGATCCAGTAAGGGTTACATACCTAATTAATTATTGTGCATTTTTACTTTTAAATATTTCTACTTATAATGTAAATATTCGATCTAATTTGATGAGTCCATTGACCACTAAGATGAAGGAGCGATATTGGCAACTTTGCCTTCATCTGACATACAGACCAGACAGCTGACAAACTTTCTGCTATGGAGCGATTTCGACCTGCCAGTGCCTTCTCAATGTTGCCAGTTGTCAGTTTCCAAGACATGACAAGAATTTATAGGCTTCGTGCTGTCAGATCCCACTTTGACTGGCGAAATATCCGTAATTAATTCGGGTACCTATGTTTTTTATGTGTTTAAATGATTCAATAAAGCACAAACTTTCGATTGGTATCAAATATCAGGTGACGTAATGTCTCTTCACTCCATTTCTTACTTTTTATGTGGATTTTAAATGACCGCCATTTAAGCACAATATGTTAAATTTCGAATATTGTTTCGATGATATCTCAACTAAAACATCGGGTAGGTGCTGTTTTGATGAGACAATTACAGTTCAGTTTTCATCGGAGATACTTTCTGTGAGGGTTTGAGGAATAGTTAGTTCCTATGACGTATTGCAAGAGGTACTTTAAATTTTACAATTAGTTAAGTTTTCTAAACGTTTAATTAAAGTTTCGACAGAAAAAAAAACTTTTAACAGACAACGTTTTAAATTCGATTCCAGAGTCAATGAAAAACTGTGTGGAAATGCCTTTCTAATGGGAAAACATTAGTCGTTATCAGTTATTGTCCCAAGAAAGGGAAATTTCAAACGTGGTCTATTGGAATGCAATGGTGTGCGCTACCGACCAAAATAAGCTTGTTCGTTTCTCGGCGAGGACGATGGCGCTGTTTTCGGACCCGCGGATAGTTTCCAAGACTATCCAAAAGGAGACCATCACGACCTCCAACAGCGCATGCGTCACCTGCAACGGTCGGAGCCATGGACATTCTGTAGAACTAGCAGCGGAGCCCGTGCCTCCGGCACTATGTGGTTACGCATTTTACTTATAATTAAATATTTTTTTTCATTTAATATTTTAAGCTCATAAGGCTGCCCCTTTACCTTAAGGCAAACCTTATGCCCATAAGGCAAATCCTACGTCCATAAGGAATAAGTACGTCCATAATGCAGAAATGTGCCAATAAGGCAAAACCTTTCTTCAAAAGGCAAACCCTACGCCCATAAGGCAAGCCTTATGCCCATAAGGCATAAAGCATACTTACGACATTTTCATTTAGTTTTTAACGACATGGGGTGCATGTTCGCCCTATGGACGAACAGTTCACCCAATGGGCGTGAATAGAACCTATAGAACTTAGGGTGAACCATACGCCATTAGGGCTAAATATGCACGTAGCAGTTGAAGAAGCTGTCTAGACTGGGTTCCCAAAGTTTCGACCAAGTTTTCAATTAGAACTGTTCAATTGATTCCATGGGAAAAAAACCTCTGCTGTGTATAATACGCTGTGTTTAAATTCTAGACAAACACGCGTGAGGGAGTGTAAGTGAATTTTTCCCTTTATGCATAGAAGATTTATGCAATTGATGCATATAACATATGGTGGACAATACGCCCTTAGGGCGAACTATACGCCCATTGGGCGAACTATACACCCATAGGTTAAACTTTACGCCCATAGGGCGAACTATACACCCATAGGGTGAACTTTACGCCCATAGGGCGAACTATACGCCCATAGGGCGAACTATACGCCCATAGGGCAAACTATACGCCCATAGGGCGAACTATACGCCCTTAGGGCGAATAATACGCCCATGGGGCGGAAACTACGCCCAAAGGGCAAACCATACGCCCATAGGTCGAAATATACGCCCATAGGGCGTACAACATGCTCATAGTGCATACCATACAACAAAAGCGCGAACCATACGCCCATAGAGGAAAAATACGCTCAAGGTTAACAATACGCTCATAGGCCTAATTTTCGCAATACGGGTGAATGTTCGCTAAACGTATAGGGCGAACCATACGCCTAAAAGGCGAACAATTCGACCATGGGGCGAACCATACGCCCATAGGGCGAGCTATACGCCCATTGGGTGAACTATACGCCCACAGGGCGAACTATACGCCCATAGGGCGAACTATACGCCCATAGGGCAAACAATACGCCCATAGGGCAAACTATACGCTCATAGGGCGAACAATACGCCCATAGGGAACACCATACAGCCATAGGGTGAACTATACGCCCATAGGGCGAAATAAACGCCCATTGGGTGACTATACGCCCACAGGGCGAACTATACGCCCATATGGCGAACTATTTGCCCATAGGGCGAACTATACGCCCATAGGGCGAACTATACGCCCATAGGGCAAACTATACGCCCATAGGGCGAACTATACGCCCATAGGGCAAACTATACGCTCATAGGGCGAACTATACGCCCATAGGGTGAACAATACGCCCATAGGGTGAACTATACGCCCATAGGGCGAGCTATACGCCCATTGGGTGAACTATACGCCCACAGGGCGAACTATACGCCCATAGGGCAAACTATACGCCCATAGGGCAAACTATACGCTCATAGGGCGAACAATACGCCCATAGGGAAAACCATACAGCGATAGGGTGAACTATACGCCCATAGGGCGAAATAAACGCCCATTGGGTGAACTATACGCCCACAGGGCGAACTATACGCCCATAGGGCGAACTATACGCCCATAGGGCGAACTATACGCCCATTGGGCGAACTATACGCCCATAGGGCGAACTATACGCCCATAGGGCAAACTATACGCCCATAGGGCGAACTATACGCCCATAGGGCAAACTATACGCCCATAGGGCGAAATATACGCCCATGGTGCGGACAATACGCCCATAGGGCGAACCATACGCCCATGGGGCGTACAACATGCTTATAGTGCATACCATACACCAAAAGCGCGAACCATACGCCCATAGAGGAAAAATACGCTCAAGGTTAACAATACGCTCATAGACCTAATTTTCGCAATACAAGTGAATGTTCGCTAAACGTATGGGGCGAACCATACGCCTAAAGGGCGAACCATACGACCATGGGGCAAACCATACGCCCATAGGGCAACCTATACGCCCATAGGACGAACAATACGCCCAAAGGGAACACCATACAGCCATAGGGTGAACTATACGTCCATAGGGTGAACTATACGCCCATAGGGCGAAATATACGCCTATAAGGTAAACTATACGACCATTAGGCGAACCACACGCCCATAGGACGAATTATCCGCCCATAGGGACAAAAATACGCTCATAGGGCGAACAAAAAACTTATAGGCCTAATTTTCGTAATACGGGTGTATGTTCGCCAATTGAATAGTTCGCTAGTATAGTACGCTATGGAAGTATAGTTCGCCCTATGGGCGAATGGTTCACCCTACGGGCGAATGGTTCGCCCTACGGGCGTATGGTTCTCCCTATGGGCGTATCGTTCGCTATGGGCGTATTGTTCGCCCTGTGGGCGTATAGTTCGCCCTATGGGCGTATGGATCGCCCTATGGGCGTATAGTTCACCCTATGGGTGTATAGTTCACCCTATGGGTGTAAAGTTTGCCCTATGGGCTTATAGTTCACCCTATGGGTGTATAGTTTGCCCTATGGGCGTATAGTTCACCCTATGGGTGTATAGTTTGCCCTATGGGCTTATAGTTCACCCTATGGGTGTATAGTTTGCCCTATGGGCGTATAGTTCACCCTATGGGTGTATAGTTTGCCCTATGGGCGTATAGTTCACCCTATGGGTGTATAGTTTGCCCTATGGGCTTATAGTTCACCCTTTGGGTGTATAGTTTGCCCTATGGGCTTATAGTTCACCCTATGGGTGTATAGTTTGCCCTATGGGCGTATAGTTCACCCTATGGGTGTATATTTTGCCCTATGGGCTTATAGTTCACCCTATGGGTGTATAGTTTGTCCTATGGGCGTATAGTTCACCCTATGGGTGTATAGTTTGCCCTATGGGCGTATAGTTCACCCTATGGGTGTATAGTTGGCACTATGGGCGTATAGTTCACCCTATGGGTGTATAGTTTGCCCTATGGGCTTTTAGTTCACCCTATGGGTGTATAGTTTGCCCTATGGGCGTATAGTTCACCCTATGGGTGTATAATTTTATTCCATGCATTGAATCTTCAAAAGTCTGAAGTGACAAATGTATCCATTAGGTCACTGCTTATTTGAGTTTTGAATAGAAATCATTTTTTGCCAGTGCAGTCAAATAGGTACTGCCGTGAAGACAATTTTGCTTTTGGTTTTTCGCGATTTAAAATGCAAAAATGAAGCCTGATGATTACAATTGAAAGTTGGTACGCGAACATGCCCTTTTTTGTGTGTTTTTATTAAAAAATAACGCGTACATTATTGCAATGTAGATGAGTGTGTGTTGCACTCTTGAGTCATAATGCATGTTTGTGTTTTGAGCAATAGAAATTCATTCTTAGCCATCTGTCAATTGACTAAATGTCGGAATTGTTTTTATGTAATTTCCTCAATTTAAATTGCATTGTAAAGACGAAAAATTGTTTCAAATGAAAGAAGAAACATGTCCACGTTTGAGAATTTGTATGAATAAATATCACCTGTAAATTGGCGTGACGATGATTGGACGATGCACTCGGATTAACTGTCTAGGCTGGACGTGCAAAGTTTCGATCGCCTTTCTTTGTAGAATTGCTCGTGTGATTTTTTTGACACTTCCATGCTGTCCTCGTGGAAAGAGCATGTTGCTTTTTTCTTGCAAAATAAACTCGTTTTTAACCATTTTTTTAATGGCGGAATTTCGGCCATGTGCTGTTATCAAGTTATCGCAATTTGAATTAGATTATTAGGTTATTACCTTGGATTTTCCGTTCTTATTAAATAAAAGTGTATCTTGTCACGTCAATGAGTTCGCGTTGCACTCGGGTTAGCTGTCTAGGCTGGACTTAAATACTTTCGGTCGACTTTTCACAAATAAATAATCAATTGATTGCATTGAAACTTGAATCGTTCGGCGCAGAATGAAATCTTTACTTAATTACTTGCTTGCTATCTTTGAGTTGTGAGAGATGGAAATTAATTATTTTGCCAGCTGTCAGATGGTGACATTTCGTTGATGCTCATTTCAAGTTTTCGTAATTTGAGTTGCAATAAAAAATACGTGAGACAATTGAAAATGGTGGAAAAATCAATAAAGTACCAGAATTTAGTTGTTTTTAGTGAATATAAAGTAGTAAAATGCAGTTTTGGTGATGTGCACGTTGCAAACCAAAATCTTTGCAAAAGTTGGCAGCAACTTTTGATTTAATTCAATCCATATCAACTCTGGAACAGCCCTAGTGAAAAAATGTATCCTGGTAGTCAGTGCCTGTTTGAGTTTTAAGCCCTTGAAATTCATAATTTGCCAGCTGCTGTCATTGACGAAATGTCAGAAATGTTCTTATCACGTTTTGGCACAAAAAATCGCAATGAAACGATGAAAGACATCTCCAAATGGTTAAAAATACATGTACGTACCAAATTGAATGTGTATTTATTAATATTTCGTGTAAAGTGAAAAGTCGATGAGTGCACGTTGCACTTGAAGTAGCTGTCTAGGCTGGGCCGCGAAAGTTTCGACCGAGTTTTCGACCAGAAATGCTCGAGTGATTGACTTGAAACATAGCCTAGGGCACGTCAAATAAGTTGTTTTACATTTCTAGCCAGAGGCGTTTGGTGTAAAGTGCGTGAATTAATAGTTTACCTCTCAGCAAACTTTTGACATTTCAAATGACTGAATTCAAAGAAACATAGCCAACAATGGAAACCCGGAGCAACCAAATCGACGGACATTATATATAGTAGATTCTTGTAAGCATAACTAAGAAAAGTTTAGATACATTTTATCATTTTTATATTTTTATAATTACATGTGGAAACTTATGCATAAATTTAGTGATATTCTTAATTTTTCTTATTTTATAAAAAGTTTATATAAAATTGTTGTCCAGCAAGTAAACCGACCTGCAGCGTGGTCTGTCGCCCGAACACAACATTCTTCTGATCGACAAGGTCGGTAAGTACCGCGTGTTTCCGTCGCCATATTTGCCCGCCAAGCGACGCCACTTGGACTGCACGGACAAAACATCAGCGTACCAGGATGGAGTCTAGAGATACTTGCAAAGCCGCAAAGAGCCCAGGCTCACTGGAAGCCTCCAAGCAAATTACATTTTGGAATAATATCGTGAAAACAAATGTTTGATCAGAAAAAACGCAGGGAATGCGAATGTGTGATTAGAATCATGTCTCATTTCTCCGGCAAATAAAAGACCGTCAGTTGAAGAAGGAGATAGACAGAAAAATTTGATAAAAATAAACAATTAATTAACTCGGTTCACAAATTGATGGTGGCGATAACAATGGTTGCCATCGCGACTCACCGCGCGCCGCCACCAATTTCTCCAGCTCGCCTTCGAAGCGCTGCCAAAGCTGCGCAGCGAGCAGTGCGCACGCGCAGAACTCCACGGTGACCGCCGCGTTCAGCACGAAGGCGCAGGCGCGCGCCAGCTGCACAACAGCGAGGTCTTGCGGCGGCAATGTGAAATTCACGACTTGTAAAGGAATTAGTTTGTTGAAAAATTCCTCTTCGGCGAAGTTAAGGTGCAGCGGCAACAGCGCAGCCGCTGCGCAAAGCCGCGCGGCGAGCGGACGGCGCATGCGTGGCGGGCGGTAGTTGAACAAGGCTGCCGCTTCCTCGGCATCGTGCTGTCACACGAAAAAAGCAGGGAAAAAAATTATAAATTTGATAGAGAGGCAGGTGGTTGTCTACGATGGTGAAATCTTCCTTATCCGCTCGGAGGAAATGACGTCAGATACCCACTGTACGTACTGCTTATCAGAAAAAAAAATACTGCTTATTAACAAAGGAATATTGGGAAATCACAGCCCGAATGGCTTTACCAGGGCATTTGGGTATCATGACGTCACTTTGATTGAAAGGAATGAGCAAGTCATTGTTGCTACTGAGCTTCGGGGGGCTCCGCCCTCGAGACATCAAAGGTTTTTAGTAACCCAGCGTGGAGAGCTGCCGGCGTCCAATTCACGAGCAAAGCGACTTTCCCCTCACAACTTCCCATTAATAATTTCAAAAATGAAATTACAAAATGACAGATATCAAACATGACACTTGGACAGGCACAAACAGCCAATCAATCAATTGGTTTCCATGACAAACGTTGCCCGTGGTTGGATACCTTTTCTTCTCGCAAAGTAATTGCTGCAAAATGTAATGTCCGCTCCGTTCGAACTTAAGGCTGGTTCACAATCAACTTAGCAGTAACTTAATTTCTTATGCCTAAAGGCCCATTTACACCTAACTTTGCCGTTAGGGGGTTGGGGGGCATGGTGCAGGTGGCGAGAGCAGTTCGATTTAGATTTTTCGCCTTGTTTCGCGTAGGAATAAGACGGGAGCGTGAGAAAAACACATCCTACTGGCTTCAGTGCTCTTGAGCGACTGATTTTAAAAGAGTACGCATTAAGAACATAGTGGATTGCCACGGGTGTGAATCCCGTTTAAGCTATGTGACAAGCGATGCAACGATTTTATTTGAGAAATCCAATAGCCGTTTCTTCTGAGGACTTCTCAGGCCGTGGTAAGAATCAGAATAACTCAACAAAGACTCTAATTACACATACACCAACTCAATATAAAGAGATTGATTAAAATTATAGACAAAGCTCGCGAAATCAGAACCAAACAGCATTGGTTTTATACGAACAGACAGCTTCTTGGGACAGCAAAGATGGCGGCCAGCACCGCCATATGGAATCAAAGTCTCACCAAACGAAGCGCCATTCATGTTTTAGAGATCAGCGGCCCCAGATTGCACTCGTGTTGATTGTGCCGCGACCTCGCGGGTCGCGCTTTATCGGCGACTCACCAGCAGCGCTTCGATCGCCGAGCGACGCGACGGCGCAAGCGCGCTGCCCAGCGCTAAGATGGCGACGCTCACCTCCCAGCACATGCGCAATTGGAACGCAATGCCGAGGATCGTATTCATCACCGAGTAACGCAGGAGCAATATTGTCGTGACGTAGAAAGCGAAAAGCGCCGAGAAGGCTGCGAGCAGAAGTACCGAGTAGGCCGTGGCGGGCAGCGATCGGCGCAGGCGCAGTGTGGCCGCGTCGTGCAGCGCGAAGGGGGCGGTGCCCAGCAGACGGGACAGCGCAAGCGACCGGCGCAATGCAGTGCGCAGGCGCGAGTCTGGATATCCGGCAGGCGCAGGCGCGCTAGAGACCAGATTTTCAAAGTTTACTTGATTAATATTATTTGTTTTTCGGCTGAAGTATTTTTTTATCTGTATCAATTGTGGTCCCGGGTTCAGTGTCCATATCTAGGAATCGTGATGTTATGTTGAAAGATTATCGATTTATTATAATATAATGTATTTAAAAGCTCTTGGTTCCTTAATACATTTTTCCCTTGACTTGATTGATATATATATTGATATTAAATACATTACTGCGGTTAATGCTACGAAAATATTGTGAACTTGATTAAAGGCAGCCAACGTTTCGCTAGGCCTCGCCTTGCTTCTCCAGGGAAATTTTTCACACTAAAAAATAGATGTTGTTTTTCCCCGAAAGCGATTAAGAATTTGAAAACAACAGTGGTAATAATCTTGCCACATGGAATCAAAATTACTGCTAATATGGAAAAACATAACAAAAAAAATAAAGCTTGAATTTCAGGGAGGATGGATTTCGTTATTGCCCTAAAAAGTGGAGACGTTGGGAGTGTTCTGTGGGTTGAGGGTTCTGTGGGGGGTCGGGATGAATGGATGGCCGGATCATTAGTTGAAGTTATAGTGAGTTATTATTTGATTATTGGGGCCCATGCTTGAGGAAGTCGCCCTGTGTCCAGTTGTTTGTTCAGGCATTGGGGACGAATTGAAATTTCTATTGCTTCACGGACAAGTAGCGATTATAAATTATCAATTTGAGTGATGAGATGCATTTCATCGAAATTGAGTGCATCAGGGGCGGGCTGGATTGGGTAGGCCCGTGTGAAAATTTTAGGCCCGTAATTTGTGACGTCACTAGGTTTGCGGCCCTCTTCCCCTCTCCCTAAGGAAGCTGTAATTTTTTTTATTAATGTTAATATTTCTGTTTACCACACATTTTAACACGTTAGCATGCGGGCACGAAGGGCTTGGTAACTAGTTTTTAACTGTGAGGGAGGGGGGAGGTCACAAGACACGTTAGCACACGTTAGCACACGTTAGCATGCGGGCACGAAGGGCTTGGGAACTAGTTTTTAACTGTGAGGGAGGGGGGGGGGGGTCACAAGACACGTTAGCACACGTTAGCATGCGGGCACGAAGGGCTTGGTAACTAGTTTTTAACTGTGAGGGAGGGGGGAGGTCACAAGACACGTTAGCACACGTTAGCACACGTTAGCATGCGGGCACGAAGGGCTTGGGAACTAGTTTTTAACTGTGAGGGAGGGGGGGGGGGTCACAAGACACGTTAGCACACGTTAGCATGCGGGCACGAAGGGCTTGGGAACTAGTTTTTAACTGTGAGGGAGGGGTGGGGGGGTCACAAGACACGTTAGCACACGTTAGCATGCGGGCACGAAGGGCCTGGGAACTAGTTTTTAACTGTGAGGGAGGGGGGGGGGGGTCACAAGACACGTTAGCACACGTTAGCATGCGGGCACGAAGGGCTTGGGAACTAGTTTTTAACTGTGAGGGAGGGGGGGAGGTCACAAGACACGTTAGCACACGTTAGCACACGTTAGCATGCGGGCACGAAGGGCTTGGTAACTAGTTTTTAACTGTGAGGGAGGGGGGAGGTCACAAGACACGTTAGCACACGTTAGCATGCGGGCACGAAGGGCTTGGGAACTAGTTTTTAACTGTGAGGGAGGGGGGGAGGTCACAAGACGACGGTGGCGAAAGGCGATACATTCAAAAATTTGATTGCAAGGATTTTCAAGGATTTTGGAGCAAGTTACGCGTTTGAGGGAAAATTGGTGCCTGGGAATGGTGGGTGAAAAACTGCATTACGAACATGATTTCGAAAAAATAGAATATTTTCTTCAAAACCTTTTAAAAAACACAAGCATGTGATATCACAACTTAAAGCATTTTGAATAGTTTTTATTTCTTAAATTATGTTGAAATGGCGGTAAAGCTATGACAGGAAACGAAAATTTGATCACGAAAACACTTTTGGTTTTCGGAAGTTAGTTTCCTTTCCAATCGTTGTCAAATAAAACGCCTTTTTAGGCTTGAATTTTGAAAATGTCCGTCTCTGAACCAAATCGAATCGATGGTGACATATCGAATGATTTCGCTAACGAATGCCTTACGTGATCGCTGTGAAAACTTTTTCGTTATCGCATGCGATATCAAAAACGTATGATTTCAAAATCATAAGTTTTTGAAGAAAGTTACATAATCGGCCCAAAGAATCAAAATTAAATTAGAAAATTTGAATTGATTAATTCAAATAAAATTAGACATAATTTTGAACATCATAAAAAAATATACATAAATATAAATCAAAAATGCAAAACGTGTTGTTTGGGTTTTATTTAACCAATCCGCGCCCGCCCCAGCCTCCCAACAAGTGCGTTTCTTATCGCACGTGCTGGACCTACAACGTCCCCGAGAAAATCAGCCGGAGGAAGGACATGTGCAGAATCTAACGCATGTTCTTCGGCTAGCTCAGCGGCCTGTAGTGGTTCCGGATTCGGAATCCGCAGCTCCAATGCAATGTTGTGCAGGGTGGCAACCGTGTTTATGATGCTGGCTGCGGTCTGAGTGCTGTAGTGGAGGGCTCGGTGTCGAAGGAGGCAGCGGAAAGCCGCTCTCCCAGGCACAATTCAATGAAAAATGCCACGCTCTTGTGGCCGAATTTCTAACAACCAACAGCCAGGACTATTCGCAACGCGGACTTTCAAACCAGTCTTATGGATCATTATCTCAAAAGCCGATGATGCCCGATGTTTTTGGTGTGCATACGTGCGAATAGACTGACTGCGAATCATTGCGCGTGCGCAGTACAGCTTTTAAACGCACGAAATTTTGAACTTTTGGTATTGTAACCGACACTTCAACATCGATTTGAAAGAAAAAAGTTAAAAATGAATCAATCTGAGGAGAAAAAACGAAGGTAAGGGATATTATTACACTTCATTAACATAATGTGTAAGTAGATATTTAACTTCCGTAAATAAATGTGTGGAATAATTTTATGAGTCACAAAAGACTAACTTATTCACCTACCTACCTGCATAGTCATATTTTAATTTAGCATCCACACATTTATACAGCAAGGATAGGTAAATTTAGGTAGATGTATTCAGTGCATTTTGTAGTTTGCTCCATTAGTATTGCTATTTGCTCGATACTAAATGATTTTAACGACTTGCAGGAAACGTTCGACTGGTAACCAACTGGAAATGTTGGTCAAATACACGGAGGGCCACACGGCATTTGCACGGGCAGGCCTAATTGGTGCAAGCGGCTGCATCAAGCAAGCGGCCATGTGGGATGAGCTGGCTCTGATGCTGAACGCTTGCGGTGATGGACCATCCAAAAATGTAACGCTTTGGCAAAAGGTTTGTGAAAGATTGAGATTTGGAGGTTTTTCATTCTAAGAAAGATTGGTTCACTTTATATTCATATTATGCATATTTTTTGATTTATATTCTCATATTACAGACATGGACCAGTTTAAAAAGCAACGTAAAGGCAAAAGCGGCAAAACTTGCAGTCCATGCGAAAGGAACGGGTGGGGGTTCACCGATGAAGCCCTTAAGTGATTTTGAAGAAAGAGTTTTAGCCGTGAGCGGGCATGAGTCGGTTACCGGGGACGAGTCCCTGCAAGAGGCTGGCTGCTCCAAGAAGATGGACGACCCGCAAGCTGCAACAGCGGTGCAGAAAAATAATGTTCTGCAGCCCGACAACCAGAAGGTTTTACTTGAACTTGAAGACCAGCAGCCGATTCCACCAAGCCAGCCCTTTTTAGATTTCACCGAGGCTAACGCTATTGTAAGAAGAGTTTAATTACTTTTAACATGTTTAATGACTTCGAATTAAGGTGGATCCGTACTTTTTCCGTACAGTTTTTCTATTGTTTTTGTTTTGGTAAAATTTTACTCATATGTGGTAATATGCCGGAAGGAAATATTAAAAAAAATATTTTTAAAAATATTTTGCTGGAAATTTTCCGGAAAATTAAAAAATTAGTATGGAAAATTACGCTTGCTGATCTGTCTCTTGTCCCGCTAGGGGGGAGTATCAGTCGTCCGATCGAAATGAAATTAATATTTATGGAATGTCCAAACTTCAGGGATTATAATAAGACACTTAATTCAATTCGCGCTGACATTCTCTAAATTTTGTCAATGGTCAAAATATGACGTAAATTTGCCAATTTTTTTGCTTTGTTTCAAAATTTGTTACTGAAAAAGTATGCAGTTCTAAACTTTCATCTTCCTTTATTGGCAAGCTGCAAGTGTCTTGATCGAAAAAAAAAATAGTCGAGAATGATATCACCAATATTTAGACCTAATTGAGGGAAGGAGTGGTGGCATGTTTACCAAACAAATGTTCAAATTTTCCGGAAAATTTCCAGTAAAATATTTTAAAAAATATTTTTTTGAGTACTTCTTTCCGGCATAGACCACATCTGAGTAAAATTTTACCAAAACAAAAACAATAAATTTCTGTACGGATCCACCTTAAAAGTAGCAAAGCAGTAATAATTCACATCATATTATCTGTTTAGATACAAACTGTCTTCCAAGTTGTGCCAGGAAAGGCAAATGCGTCAACCAAAAGCAAAGCAGCCGCGGAGCCAGTGATTAATTTCTTAGTTTTTTAATTAGGTATGTCTTAGCATGCTACATTTACCTTGAGCTTAGTTATTTACTTTGCCAATTACTTTGTTCTCAGCTGATATAAAAGCCGGGTATGTGAAAGGCCAAGAAAGATGATGCGATATCGATGAAAAGAGGCTCAGACTGGACGAAGATACTTTGCAGCTGGAGCAGGAGAAATTTAAGCTGGAAAGGGAGAAATTTGAGTTTGAAAAAGAAAAATTTGAGTACCAGAAGGGCATTTTAGTAAACACGTGCTCTTCAATAATGGACAATGCTTCACGACTCACCAATGCACCAATAAATTTGTTGAAGAAGTAAAATCACCTAGATTGTTTTGAATTTTGATTTCATGTATTGTAATAAGTAGTTAATGAATGTAAAAATGCTTCAAATTGTAAAGTGGTTAAGCACGACACGAGCACGGACTGCTTGCCCCACAGCAAACACGTTCAGTTGTTTGCCCGGCTGCTGCGGAGCAGCAACGTCTGCCACCGCGATGGCGTTTATAGGCAGATCTGCATCATCAAACCTGGGAGGCGGGTTTGGTACCCTGTGCAAAATTCCCATGTTATGCACTACCGCACTTGCGAGCGTGCTCTAGATTTGGAGCCTCTGAAAAGTAATTGCGTTGGTAAGTCAGGTTTGACATAGCACATTTCTAAATACTGCAAGAAAGCTGATGTTAATAGAAACTTTTAAAAAATTGCCCTTTCAGCCATGCCTCTATCAGTTCTCGAAGTTGAATCGTCGATACCTGCCACTGAGATAAACGTATGTCATTTACCTACTGCCTATTATATAATTAATTAGATAGTAGGTATACGTATTAATTATTAATGGTTTGTATACCTACCTATAATACACCTGAAATTTTATTTGAATTTTGAACTGAGTAAAAAATACTCAAATACAAAATATTTGTACGTACATAATTTGATATTGCTAAGAAATCTCATTCAAAGTAATACACTTACAGGCCACCTGAAAAGGAAATCTTCAGGAACAACGGTATCAGGCCCTGGTAGTTCACGCCCATCCTCGTACTTTGAGGCCGTGTCCTGGTACGCAGTGATCAAAACATCAAGATAGCAGAGGAATCTGCTTCAACAATGTCGAGTTTTCTACCATTCCTCAAACGGTGGGCAATCGCCGCAGAACGGACCGCTGTGGCGTCTGAAAAAAGCGCGCCTGCCGCTCGGGAAACTGCTGCTGCCGTGTTGGAATCTGCCGCTTCAGTCAGAGAGACTGCAGCAGCCACTCGAGAAACATCGTTGCTCCTCAAGAAATTGCCGCACTTGCCAGAGAAACTGCTGCGGCTGCTCAAGAAACTGCTGCTGCCGCTCGAGATTCTGCCGCTGCTGCCCAAGCAACTTCGGCTGCCGCTCTACGAATTGCCGCTGCTGCTCGGGAATCTGCCGCTGCTGCCCAAGTATCTGCTGGAATAACTGCCGCTTCTGCCCCAGAAACAGATGGCGCCGCTCAGGAATCTGCTGCTGCGGCTCAGGAATCTGCCACTGCTGCACGGGCAACTGCCGCTGCAGCTCCAAGAAGAGACGATGCTGCTGAGACCAGGGCATATGCTGCAGAGAAAAGAGCAGGTGCTGCAACAAGGAAAGCACTCATAGCCAAGACTGCTTGATATTGAAAATAAAATATTGCAACATAAAAACATGCAAAATTTGTTGTTGAAATTATTTTAACGGGCAAGCCAGAGCCTATCCACAAGTGCATTGCGAATAACAGGTGCTGGGCCCAGCACATCGCCAAGCAAATCAGCTGGAGGAAGCACATCCCCAGCATCCAGTGCCTGCTCTTGGGCCAGCGCCGTCCCTTGAAGTGGTTCTGGCAAGTGTTAATAATTAAAGCAGCTGCCCGGGGGCTGTAGTGGAGCGTTCTGTGCTGCAGCAGGCTGCAAAAGCGACCCTTCAGAAGCCCAAAGCAGCGCTCCACGCAGCACCGTGTCCTGCAGTGCACGCTGGTAAAATGTGCCTCGGGTGTTCCAGGCTCACTGTTAAATATTGGTAGCACAAGCCAAGGCTCGCTGGCAAAGCCCGAGTCTCCTCAAAAGTCAAACAATGCGATTAATACCTAGTAAAATAGTAAAATTCTAAAATCGGAAAAATGCCGAATCAGCAAGATTTGCAGCTGAATCTGCAAAAATAGCTGCCGAAGCTGCATTGGCATCATCAGCTACAGCTGAGAGGAGGGCCGATGCCCCTGAGCGGAGGTTCGAAGTAGCCGTGGCCAAAACCGAAGAATTATGCTACGTTTAGTGCTAAGCGAAGCGAAGGTTGGGCTAGGCCTCGCGCCGCTTTCAACCAATCACAAGCCCAGATTCCATTTCAAGCGCGAGGCCTGGGCGAAGGCTTGGGCGAAGGTTAAACGATGTTGCGCCGGTTCGACTTTTGCGAAGGTTCGCGCACGAAACCGCCTTCGTGATGTGTGTTCGATGTTATACGAACGGACACGAGAGGGCGGCGTTACCGCTTACGTAGAGCACAACACACAATTGCTACAACATGTCGGCCGAAAGGTGTGAATCTGAGCTTGATTTCACTTTCGTGGAGTCTTTGGAAGGGTTTCCCGTATTGTGGGACCCGGTGCATCCCGATTATAAAAATCGGGATGCACGGACATTGGCGTGGAAGACCATATCCGAAATCACGGGGATGCGTGATGGTAAGTACTGAATTCAAGCATTTCTAACCTCAAACTGGAAGAAGTTTTTCAGGTCTGTGTGTACATGTGCTCTTATTTCCGTTGAGGGCCGCTACAAAACCATTCGGGACAAGCTGACCAGAAGGAAGAACGTCCCAGCGAGCGGCTCCGGGGCCAAAAACACCCAGCCCTGGAGCCTGGAGCTGTCGCTGGGATTTCTAGCAAATTCCATGGCATCAAGGAAGTGAGTTAAATTCAAGTCCAGCTTCTAAATTGTTTGCTTAATAGCCAACCGGGTACCTTGCTTACATAGCATTTTGTTATGAACAACTTCCTACTATGTTGGTGGGTAAAGGGGCCCAAGGGACAAGTTACCCATGTATTTTCTGATACACAGTCAGCTCTGTCGTTCAGGCAACCTATTCTGTTGGCCAAGATTCAATTTTTCCTGATTTTTACCATGATCCTAATTACCTTACTCTTAAAATTGTTTCAGAACGGTCTCAAACTATAAGCTACCAACTCCTGTGCCGAAGCCCATGGCTAGCGACGTGGACCATGAAGACCTGGCATCAGAGCACAGCTATTCGTCGAGCAACGTGTCACTGGAGGTGGAAACGCCTCGTAAATTAATAAGATTTAGCCAAGGTAACCGCACAAAGTGTCCCTATAACATATTTAGCTCTCATAAAAATAACGTGTGCCTCTATACTCCAAAGTAATGTGGGCATATTGGATGGTCAGTCATTCGTTGCCTCAATTCGCATAGTACAAGCCAATGCAAGGTATCAGAATTCTCCCCGTTCTCAAAAAAGTTCCTCACAATATTCACTGAGTCTCGATCACATTCAAACTTATTTTTATCTTTATCTATGATCTCTAAATTCATAAAGTTGAACCCACTTTCAAATTATTTTAATTCTTGTTCTCATTATACAATCACTACAGCTTCAATCACTACAGCTTCAGTTCAGAATTGGCATGAGATGATATTTATTTACAAAGAAAATTTCATGATTTCAGGCGAGAAGAGGAGAGGAGATTCCACAAGTGACCCCGACGACCCCGAAATTCCAAGGGAGCCAAAGAAAACTAAGTCACAGAAAGCGTCAGTGGCGGCGGCAGTAGCGGCGTTGAATTCCTTGCCGGCTGTCTCAAGTTTTCCCACATTCCCGGAAATACCAAAGGAGGCTCCGGAGACGGTGAACTCATCGTTCGGAAAGACACTGGGCCTCCAGCTCGAGGGATTGCCTCTCCCTGTCGCAGCCAGGCTGCGAAATAAAATTTCGAATTTAGTTTTTGAAGAAGAGGAAAAATTATATTGACTAAGTAAATAAAACTTCCTCTGTTCCCTATAGCTGTGAATAATATTATTTTTACCTGATTATTCGAGACCTGCTTGTTTACGTTGCCATGGAACTTGGCCCTCTTCCATGAAGTAGTCCGTCAAGTCTGCACGAACTTGAGCAGCTTCACGTGCGTGTGCATTTGTGCCAAAATTCCTCACTGGTATCAGAGTGCCGTTCCCATTTGTCAGTCTCCTCCAATCGCCTTCTATAATTGTTCCATCAGCGTCCTCTCGGTCTACGAATGAAGGTGGGCAGTACATGCGGTCATGTACTTGCCGTTCAATGTTTTCCCGTTGTAAAAAATTGTGTAGAATACATATGGCCTGAATTATTCCTTCGATATTTTCTAGCTTGCCACAGATGGGTTTCCTCAAGAGGCGCCATCTCGCTGCCATTATGCCAAATACATTCTCAATCACCCTTCTTGTCCTGCTCAGTCGGTAATTGAATATCCGCTTCTCATCGGACAGTCCCCTCTGGGGGTAGGGTCGCATCAAAAAGTTGGTCATAGGAAAGGCGGCATCAGCAACGATGACGTGAGGAGTGACTCGCCTTGAACCAGGTATTTGTTTTGGGGCTGGGACTCGGAGCATGCCCTGATTGAGTGCCTGTCCGTTTAGCGAGTTTCTGAAAACACCTCCGTCGCTTTGACGTCCAGCCGCACCGATATCCACTAACGTCAGGCAGTAGTCTGCATCACAGACTGCTAGCAACACAAGGCTGTGAAAGCCCTTGTAATTGATGAATGCCGATCCTTGTTGATTCGGTTTCTGAAAAAGTAGAAATATTGCTGTAAGAATATTGCTCACAAATATCGCATTTTAAATACTTTTAGGGGAAAAATACGTACCTGAACGCAGACATGCTTGCCGTCTAGAGCTCCGATGCAATTAGGAAAATTCCAACGTTTATAGTATTTGTCACTTATGGATGTCCACAAATCTTCTGTAGGTTCAGGCAACATCGTGGTCTGGAGTTCGGCCCAAAGTACACCACAAGTTTCCTTAATTATATCGCTGATAGAGCTGACGGGGACTCTGAAAGCGTATTTCAGGGAAACCATGCTATCTCCTGAAGCAAGGTACCTAGAAAAATATAAACAAATAAGTTTCTGAATGCAGCGAGAAAAAAAAGCAAAGAATTTTGAAGCTCGCTTAGGTTACTTACCGTAACGTAATTGACAAACGTTCAGCCGCACCTATTACGTCAGCCCTAAAGATGGTAATCTTGATCAGATGTGGTCCTACAATTTCCAAAAGCTCTTCAAACTTCCTGGGCGACATACGATGAAAATTAAAAAATCCTGTGTGGTCATTCAGTCACATCTCCGAAATTAGGTTATGTTGAAATCCCTGCTCTCGTATCCTCCTCAACATCGGCCGAACATGAAAACGTCTGGGTCTTGGACTTAAAAGTAATACAGCTAAAATCAATTGAATTTTGCGACGTCGAACAGCGATACTGTGGCAATATTGGTGCCAGATAACCGAACATTGATATTGCCATAAACGAACCGCGTGCGAATTAGCCGCCATTTTTCTAGCCTTCGCCGAGATTTCGCTTGGCGAAAATAAGACGGTTTTGGCGCGACGCCTCGCTCACCTTCGCCCAGGCCTCGCTTCGCGTAAGAGTTCGCTTAGCACTAAACGTAGCATTAGAAAAGAAGCAGAGAGAAAAGATCGATTCGGATCAGATTAATTAGAATCCAAAATCAAATTAGATTATATCAATTGATTAATTCAAATAAAATGAGACATTATTAACCATTATAAACAAAAATAAATCAAAAATGCAAAACATGTTGCTTGGGTTTTGTTAAACCAATCCGCGCCCGCCCCAGCCTGCCAACAAGTGCGTTTCGTATCGCACGTGCTGAACGCAAAACGTCCCCGAGCAAATCAGCCGGAGGAAGGACATGTGCAGAATCTACCGCATGTTCTTCGGCTAGCTCAGTAGTTCCGGATTCGGAATCCGCAGCTCCAATGCAATGTTGTTTAGGGTGGCAACCGTGTTTATGATGCTGGCTGCGGTCTGAGGGCTGTAGTGGAGGGCTCGGTGTCGAAGGAGGCAGCGGAAGCGGGCCTTCATTGAGTCCGAAGCAGCGCTCCACGCAGCACCGCGCATTGCACTGGACCTCCTTGTAGTGCGCCTCTGGAGTGCCGAGGACGGTGTTGAGTATGGGCAGAATTAGCCAAGGCTCACTTGCATAGCCAGAATCACCTTGAAAGTCGATATGACAATCATCAAGCATCAAGTCAAATTCTGCGATATGAGAATTCTGTTAGAATTAATCGATGACTTACCAAGTAAATACTCATTCCTCTCGTTTGCCTGGTGCCCCTTTACTGCGCAATGTCGCCAGATATGAGCGTCGCCGTTGCAGCCAGGGTAGGTGGCATCAATGGCCAATATACGAATATCGTAATCACACATCTATTGAGAAAAAACCAAAATAGTTGACAATATTAAATTCAAATATATTTACAAGTTTTAATAACTCTCAAGCTACAGTTTACGGTTGAACTAAATGTTGCTTCAGATTATTTAATACTTCAACTGCATTTAGCACTTACAGCCTGCTCATTGAAAGAGGCATATTGCTTCCTATTTATATAGGCCTCTTCGTGAGCATGCGGCCGTAGAATTGCAATATGTGTGCAATCAATTGCGCCGATGACACCTGGGAAACCAGTTGCTTCAAAGAACCTGTAAAACAAACATAGATTCTTAGGAACCCTAAACATAGAAACTGTAATTCGCAGGCAGAGACAGCCAATTTTTTTTTTACTTTACCATTACCATCCTAAATTAGGGTTCTTGAGATTTTCCAACGTGGTATCTTGAAGAAAACCCACTTGTTAACATTAAAAATATGATTGTGATTTTACTGTACCTACTGTTCAATATAGACTTGAGTTATTTTTTGTCGCTTTATTTGTATTGAAAATACAAGTAAATTTTTTTGATATTAACTTATTTTTAATTAATGATTTAATTGCATTTTTAAAGAAAATATTGATTTTAAATTAATCATGAATTGGGACTCTGCATTCAAATTGTGCATATATGCTAAGTTAATAAATGTACCAACCTTTGCTTGATGGAATTCCTCTCTTGTTGAGTCTGAGGGAATTTGATTTTTCTCGGTGCTAGACGAGCAGTGATAGCAGCACAGACCTCGTGAATACTGCGACTGGTTGAGGTCTGGCTAATACCCAGGCTGAAACCGTTGCCCACCGCTGCCTCGTACGATCCAGTGGCAAAAAAACGGAGAGCTGCTAGCACCTGCCATGCAGACAGATGTTTAAAATCGCGTCAAATCTTTGCAGTACCTATAGGTTAGTAGGTACCAACAAACCTTGGTCTCGACACTAACAGCACTTCGCCTCTGTGTTCTAGGCATATCTTCTCGTATCTCTATGAGGGTGCGGACAGCGGGTTGAGGCAAGCGATGGAGTTTAACAAATGCGGTTTGCGTTAGGTCGTCAAACAACTCGCATGAGCTTCTTAAATTTCGCCGCCGCAACCTCATACATTGGCGGAGTTCACGGTGTTGTTGACCAGCAATACGGAGTGCATAGCCATCCTTCCATCTGGAAAAATTGTAGATTGCAATTTCATGTTAGAAATG
The DNA here is from genome assembly GCA_921293315.2 of Nemurella pictetii. Taxonomy (NCBI): domain Eukaryota; kingdom Metazoa; phylum Arthropoda; class Insecta; order Plecoptera; family Nemouridae; genus Nemurella; species Nemurella pictetii. The sequence continues at coordinate 3,838,886 of OV121118.1, read as the reverse complement.
AGCTAAATATAATTTTTCAATTTATTTGATTGTTTATTACCTTCAATATTATTCACAGTTACGTTTCGTCACGTCTTGTCAATAACCTCTCAAATTTGACAATCTTTGCCCACTCAAAAACTACTTGCAAATATTATAAGTTTTAATAGTATACCTATGGGTATTCCATCACACTAAAGACATTAAATCACGCAAACTTAAAAAGAAATGGTAATGGTTACCTTGATTAGATTATCCGTCGATGAAAAGCTACTAAAATTGGTCGAATGTGTCAGCAGATGTCAGATGATCACTCGCACAAATTCACTGTGTCTCTAACCTCACTTTCAAAACGGAGGTAAACGGTTTTGCTCTGCCTGAATGTTGTGGCGGTCCTAAAAAGGACCTTGTCGATAGTCGACGTTTCGTCCGCGATGGCGTGGACATCTTCAGGACTGTCAGTCACAGTCTCCAGTCAACCATGGCTCTGAACCACTCCGCATTTTAACCTCACTTTTTCTATTTACGCATTAATAAAGGACTGGAATTGAACCCCGTATACGGAATTCGATTCCGCGAAATGGACAAGCAAAAAAAGTTATTGAATGCCGATTTAAGAGTGCGGAATCGAATCCCGCGAAATTGAGAACAGAGAATTAGTGAATAGGGCTCCTGGGATAAGCCGGAGGGGAGGGCATCGCACGGGCCGTGTTTGCTCCGTGTCCCTGCCGCACTCGGTTTAATCAACCCTGACAGCGATTGCAGAGGCTGTACATTCGGTCAGCTGACTCGATCCACCCAAACCTGTCGGTATCGGCACCAATAGTGGGTGATGAGTGGTTCCGGGTGCTGCATCCACAGATCGGACAGGGCTTACACCTTCAGATACCTCTAACAATCGTTCTGATCGTGCTGTTGAGCTTTCTCTTCCCGGGGTATGGTGGACATGAGTTCTGCCTCTTACCCACGCATCCCAGGGTCCATCACCAACCTCGCTTTCGCTTTTTAGTATTAATGTACATTTCCCAACAGTTATCGAAATAACTACCTACCATGCTACGAACCCCCCCGAAGAAAATTATGGCCGACAGGGCTCTTCACCCCCCACCCCACGACAAAAGCTCTTCAAAGCCGCATTCCCAGGGACAAGTCAATGAACAAAGCCACGCTCTTGTGGCCGAATTTCTAACAACCAACAGCCAGGACTATTCGCAACGCGGACTTTCTAGCCCCATACCATAAAGTAAGCAGTTAAGGTAGCCAGGTGGCCTATAGGTAGCCATTATTTACTTTATGCCGGATGCCCATACCCTCCACGAGTGTGTCACAAGGCGCGCCATTGCAAGCCTGCGTCTTCAAGCGGCCTCGATACCTTCACGAACATTCACAAATAGCTCACGCCATCGCGAGGACCACACTCAAGATCCAAACGATACCAGCTCCCGTGGAAAGCACACTATCCATAGACATGTCAGCCCCTTCTAGGTAAATCAAATATCAGGTGCAAGCGATCGCAGCCTTCCATGGTGCGGCGCTCCCCACGAAAACCAACTTTCGTCCTCCAAGCAATATCCCCCTACGTCCTAGCACGCCAGTCCTCACAAATATTGAAGACCATGAAGAAAAATCAGAAGTTTCAGAAGATATTTAATAACTGAGAAGACATAAGAACATACAGAAGAAAATACAACGACCCCGTCACCTAATCAAGGACTTTCTGAAGGAAACAAATTGAAAAAATCTGTCTTCCAATCCTCTTTCCAACAATACCTCATAGCTAAAAAAATATTCAAAACGCAAGTTGTCTCCCAACATCTCTCGCGAGGATCCAGACAAATATTCCGGAGGAGTTCGACTAAATGAATGGACTTTTTTTTACATAATAAGGAATTATGTCAGTCAACGGTTGTCGGAGTTTTGTGAGAAACCGAGCTAGTGCTTGAATCGGTGATATAATCGTCGTCGTTTCTTTTAAACTAAAAATCGGCGAAAAGGTCGCGTGACGGAAGGATCTTGCTCACACCTGCATACGTATATCGTCGGCTTAGCGGCTTTCAACATCGCCTGCATCATGATCGTTAGAGTTGGATCAACGAACCAAACTGAAAAGCTTCTTGCGTACACGGTAGTACATTAAAATAACAAGAAAAAAAAATATGTGCCACACTTGAAAATGTTAACAATCGATTAAAAATCAGAAAGTTTTTTTTTTCTTGACTTAAAAAGTAATCTAAAATTTAATTGGAAATAGCTAGAGAAAACAGAAACGTGAATGATATGATTTTATTTGCGTGTTCGTTTTGTGGCCACAAACGCAAAAAAAAATTACATGCTGACCAACGAACTTCTCAGATTGCCAACACGCCAACAAAACAATGCCTACCTGTCACCGCCGCCTTGTTCGATGGCGTGCGGACGGACTTCAATGGCGATCATGGCTGCAGTGATAACACTGTCAAGATTTCGGCACCCAGCGTTTGTTTCCAACCAGCAGCGTTGCCAGTTCTCGAAGAAGTCGACCGGGACGTCGGAATCGGTGGAGGCAAGTGCCGAGAAACACAACACTGTGTGGACATCAAGCAGCGCTGTTGCCCAATGTTGCAATGTCGAGGAAATTTCCCATGCCATTGCGGTCAATACGTGCTCATTTCTCGTGGCGAAATGTTGCGGGAGTGTCTCAACCGCTCGCTCAATAAATCCATACCCACGTGTCCACGGGGTTCCTTATGACAATTGTATTCCTTAGACACCACTCTTTAGTGACTATATGACTAATTTTGATAGCCCTTTGAAAAAAATCCGTTAAGCTTCAATATTTATTTATTTATTTATTATTATTACAATGCTCAGAGCTCTTTCGCTCGGTTCAAAAGTTTTTACGTTGTCTTATATTATCACATTTTACATATCAATTTAAATTTCACATCACATTCAATGCTAAATAAACATTATCAATACTTTAAAATAACCACAAACTAATTTATTTCTATATAACAATGACTCTACTAAAAAACAGCAATAAGTTTCCGTCAATGGTATCTCAAGATTTTTCCTGTCTAGCTTTAATCTAAAGGTTTCGCCATCAACTGGGAAATGTTGTACAAATGTCTAGAACCTCTGCGATTCCCTGTGTTTGGCTCACAAGCTGCGAGTGACATGAGCATGATTCCCTAAATCCATGTTGTACTGAAATCAACGGGTCATTTGTTTTTAGATAATATTCAATTTATTTTGACACCAGAGTTTCCATAACTTTACAAATACTACTTGTCAAACTTATGGGCAATTATAACAGTCAGGTCCCCCCTTGCATGCTACCTTATAGATTGGTGTTAAGCTTACATGTTTCCAATCTCTAGGTGAATGGGAGGTTTCAATTAAAATTTCAAGCATTAATCTTAAGTATGGCGAGATGACACTGGTTGTTATTTTTAGGAAGTTGTTACTTATCCCATCTAGCCCTGGGGCTTTATGACACTTTAGCCCTTCAAGAACCTTTTGCATAATCCCATTACTCATTGTGAAAATGTCTGTATCATTGTTTACAACATCATCCCTATTAAATATTTATTTGACATCAAAGACACTTGCATACTGATTATTCAACATGTTTGCTTTGTCAACATCCATGGAGGCCTCAACATCATTCTTCTCTGGAGTTGGTATTTGGCTCGAGTTACCTTTTCGTTGCTTAAGGTGTTTGAAGAACTTACTCCAGACCATGTTACCATTGCTATCCCTCTATTCCCTGTGTCCAGTAACCAACTCGTATATTTTTTATATGCCATCTTTTTCATTTTAAGTAGTTCCTGGCTAAAGGACTTAAATGCAATACTGTAAAATCTCCTTGTTTTGTAAAGTTTGCTACACTTCCTTTGGAGTTTTCATTTTTGTGGAGTGTAATTTATAGGATCTGGATGATTTAAAAAAAAATGTCTGGAATAGATAATTTGTTTAAACTTTTGACCACCAATAGTCACTGGCATTACAGCGTTTACATTAGTTGCTACAGCGCCAGGCGACGAGGTTGGGTGGGGATGTAGCGCGTGAATGGCAAATGCCTGTGGAAGGACGGAGCAATACCGATGGAGGAAGGAAAATCGTACCTTGATAATCTTTCCAGAATATAACCTGGAGGTTGGTCAACGAAATTTGTTGCTGCGACCGGCATAAGCCACCTCCATCGCCTCTTCGACAACAACGCTGACCACAGCATTGATGTCCGCGTCAGCGTAGTCGTTGTCGTTGCTGGCGTCAACGAGCGTGTCAGTTGGCGTTGGAGTAGGCATCCGAGTCGTCGTCATTTTCTGGTCTCAGGAACAGCGCAACCATTGAGGCTAGCAAGCATTGTGCACAATGGCTGAGGAAATCCCTGCTTCTTGAAGGGCGTAGTGACTGTCCTCCCATGTGGTCACAACACGCTTTCTATGCCTTCTATGCATTCATCTATTTCTGGGTCGTCCAAAGCATCGATGTTCCGCCTCTTGGAGAATTTCTTCGACGTCGCCGACTAGCTCATGTTGGGACGAGCGACAGGCCTACGATTCGCTCAATCCATTTTTTGGTGCCAGGATCTTCCTTATGGCGAACCGCTTAGCCCAGCTCTTAAGTCTGCAATCAGTCAAATATATTTATCAGATACTATAAGTTCCTTCAGAAGGAAGTTTTATAATTTTTTGCAAAACATGGCAATACTATTACCTTTCGCCGAAAACACTGAAAGAAGTGAAAAAGGCATCCCTTCTTCTGAGAAGACCACGTCGATGGCAGCAAACACGCCGGCCTCAAAGTCAGTGAAGAACGTCGAGGGAAAGAATTCTGTTCCTTGGCTGTTGGCGTCGGGTCGGATGGCCCGCTTCATGCGTTCATAACTCAGTCAGCAGGCAGAGGCGAATGGATATATCTGCAAATTACATTCAATATTTAGTCGAATTATAAACACATAAAAACAGAGAGAAGCGATGCCAATTACAATAACTTTTAAAGCCTAATGGGGCTTCCCTAGAGCTAATGTCTTCTGACGAATAATATAACTGTCGTATTCCTTATAGGGGAATTTACCTCTTAAAATTACTTTTTTCCATCGATTCTGAGCTACAACATGAGTCTTGACACTCCCATGGACTAAGAATGGCAGAAAAGGGTGATTTTTTAAAAAATATCGAAGTTTTCGGTGTTTTCGCGCGGCGAGAATTGCCAGCGTGCTGTATTTTCTCTTCGTACAGTCGCTCGGTTTAGCCTCTCTCTCTAGCACGTGACTTTCCTCCACCTCTCCTCGCGACCTGCAAGGCCAGCCCGGCACCAGCGTGGCTTGCAAAGCTCTCGCTTCCCCTCGTTCGCTGCGACATACGCACAACGCTGCTGTGTGCATGCTTGCCGGGAACCTTTATTTATTTATTTATTTATTTATTTATTTATTTGGCTGCTGACAAATACATTGTAATTGTATGGGCCTATGATAAATTTATATGATATTAGTTGAAAAATAAATTATATAAAATATGATAATAATAATAGTAGTTTAATCTCGAGGTAAGGGTAGAGGAGTACCGATAAATGCTAATAGTTAGCCCTATTCCATATCTACCATATCTACCACTTCTACCTTCTTTGCCTCTACCCTTTAGTGCACTTAGGGCCGGTATTACGATCTCTGAACTTCCTCCCAGAAGTTCACTTAACAGTTGTTCAGTGAACAAGTAGTTCACTGAACTAAATTTCCGTTGCGTATTACGATTTGAAAACAACCGCCGAACACCAAACCTTTGAACTAGAGACAAATCTGGCAACAAGGCTGGATATTTTGGCAGTTGTTCTTTGCAATATGGCTACTCCAAAGAAGTTTTTTCGTGCCGCCAATTTTACAAACGACGAAGAGCATTCCATTTTAGACTCTGTGGAAAAACACAAGGATATAATAGAGAGTAAAAGAAGCGACTCTCTTACCTGGAAGGAAAAGGTATGAGTGGCAACCTTTCTACTTGATTGTATCATTGATTGAAATTAGCATGGGACATAGTCTGCTGTAGTAGTAGGTATTTTATTTTATTGGTAATTACATGTTAATGGGGCTTGTTAATTTCTTGCCAGGAAAGAGTATGGCAGATAGTCGCAGATGAACTAAACTCTAAATCAAAACACCCAAGAACGGCGAATGAGATTAAATTAAAATACTCCTGCCTGAAGAAGGCAGCAAAAAAGGAAGCTAGCAAGCAATTGCAGCGGCTTCGTGGTACGGGCGGCGGGCCATATGTGCCACCAACTAATAGTTTCATCCTGGAACGCGTTGTGAAGCTTGTCCCGCTTGCTGCCATGGGCATGCCATCTGTGACCGACAGCGATTTCTTCGTGGTGCCTGACAATCGTAAGTTTTTGGAAATTTTCTTTGATATAAGTAAGAGGTGAATAGTATATTTGACAGTTTGCACTTGGTCTTACATTAGGTAATCTCTTATTTCAGCTGAACATGAAAATAGTGAGGTCGATGAGCCCGAAAGCTTTTCAAAAGGCAATGTGTCGGACAACAGCGACGAGGTAAGATCACAACCGATTGCTCAAGGCTGCCTTGAACTTTCCAAGTCAGGTGCTTTTATTAATAGGTTTCTATTGGTTAATACCCTTCTGGTCGAGCGGTTAAACGTTATGATCAAACAAACTGTCGAATTGCTTATTGCAACACATTTAAGTTGTCATTCCCATCTACCCCAATTGCGTGACCCAATAAGTGGCCAAATACTATAATAACTTTCCATTGCCAGGAGATTGAGATGACCTTAACCGTGCTGGAGTCCCAGCCAGGATGCAGCGGGATGCAGCCAGCTGCAGTGTTCGCAGAAGGGCCCGATGTGTCGGAGGGTATGCAACATTTTCACTGCACATTATATGTTGACAATGTGCATCAATTGCTTCCAATTGCAATTGGTCATTGATCTGATAGGTCTTTCTAGTGTACTTAATAAGTAACATTCCAAATTTACATTAATATACTTAAATTACTTGCAAAGTACCACCTTGGTACTATAGTAGGTATTAATTTTTGTGCTCTTATTTTCAATGCGAAGAAGATTAAGCAATAGAAGAGATGGAGCAGTTACATAGTATTCTTCAGTGCCAATTCACAGTTTTAACATATTTTTCAGATGCTCTGCAAACTGATTGGAGCCAATACTCTCCGGCTATGCTTCGCCAGCCTAAGCACCCCGCGCTGAGAGGGCTCCAAAAAAGCGCTCCTAACATGTCGTACTCTGAGCTGCAGAAAGCTACGGAAGGCATTTTGCAGAGCAAAGGTACTTTCCAATTGCTAATGATACGTTGTGTTTGAAAGCTAGGTTGCATCTAAATGACTTATTTACAATTGTCATAAAAATGAGAAATTAACATTTATGGGTGTTTTCTCGTGCATCCGTCCTTTAAATCCTACCTAATTTTTACTGGCCAATACCAAAACCCATACCTCCTACCCAAAATGGTAAGCATATCCTACGATCCTGACGAGAGACACCCTGTGACATCTCCGCAGGTTCGACAAGCAACACCAGCCGACGCAGACCCAAGCTCCAGGAAAGGGAAACAATTTCCTCGGCCAGCACGGCCAAGTACTCGGCATTGGCAGTTGCCAAGACCGAGCTGGCAAAAATGCAGAAAGATTTGCTGGTGCAAGAAAACACGGCAAGGGAAGCTCGACTGGCCGAGGAGCACGAGCTCTGCATGACCATTAGGAAAGCCGAACTTAAACTTAAAAATATCCAAATAAAAAATGAAGAAGCCGCTCTTAAAATAAAACTTTTAAAATTACAATCAATTCAAGGACACCAGTTTGCAGATCAAAGCGAGAGTGAATAAAAATGCAGTTAAAATAATCCATCAAATTGTTTGTGAATTTATTTTTGTTTTAGTTAAGTTTCAGATGTCGAGTTTTAGTATTATTTTAGCTGTGCACATCAGATTTGCTAGTTCCCAGATTTGATATAACCCAAATGTGTTTATGGTGAGCAGTTTTCTGTGCGATTTTGCTTCACCAAACCATAGGCTCCACGAATGGCTCGAGCCCAGCAAGCAACGGCAACAGTTCTAGTTCTGAAGTTGGCGGAAGTACTCAACCAGTCCCCTCTGAATCCCACGGAGTCCACCGCCAATAGCCTCCACTCGAGGGATCTGGCCAGCCTCGATGTCCGGAGCAGGGAGTTCAGGATCATTAGGTGGTTCAGGTTCGTTCATATCAATCGCCAGGTTGTGCAGAACGGCGCAAGCGACAATAACGTTTTGCACATTGTCGAGGGCGAGCCTCATGCCGAGGGAAAGCACGGGAAAGCGACATTTCCACAGGCCGTACTGGCGTTCGACGGTCCCCCGCGTTCTAATTTGTGCCTCGTTGTAAAGATGTTCCTCCGGCAGCTGAGGGTTTCTAAGTGGCGTCACCAAGTAAGGCTGCACTGTATAGCCCGAGTCCCCCAGGATCAGACCGTCGCCAAACTCTCCCCTCTCAAGGCGAGCTTGAATGGCCGAGTTGTTGAAGATGGTCTGATCATGGGAAGACCCGGGCCATCGTGCAACGACGTCCATGATGTGCATAACATCGTCGCAGATGGTCTGTACGTTCAAATAGAACCAGCCTTTTCGGTTTCTGAATGTCTCGCCAATGTTTCCACCTAAAGATTGCAGTTATCACGAGTTACCTATTAGGTACCTACTTGACTTTCGAATTAAAATATGTCTTGGAAACGGGGATAAGATCAAGTATTACCGACCTGGCGACTGTATCTTAATGTGCGTACAGTCTATAGCACCTAAAACACGAGGAAAACGGTGCTTGCGGTAGAAGCCAAGCTGAATTCTGTTTATTTCCTCCTCGGTCTCGGGGAACCGAACATGAGCTGGCCGGAGACTTGCGATGGCTAGGCCTACGCGCTTCACAATTCTACTGGCAGTGCTCTTATGCACACCAGCAACATCTACAGCCGTCACAAGCATGCATCCGGTCGCATAAAATCGCAGTGCCAAGAGGAGTTGGTTTATTGGCGACACAGAGAAGTTTCTAAAGAAATGAGACATATTGGGGAGCGGGTTAGGTTATGTGTGGATTAGGTTGAGGATTGAGATAGGTGCAGGAATGGTCATATCACAAGCACCGCATTGCTCCTGCATGTACAAGGTATTAATTTGGAGAATTCTTGCAGTTGATAAGGAGATGGAAAAGGAAACAAACCTATCGGTCGCCGTTTCCAGATTGGGTTCGACCAGCTCTAGAAGGTGCAACACCGTCGGTTTGGTGAGGCGAAAGCGCACAAAAAACTGGTCATCATTCCACACATTCAAATTATCGATTCTAGGTCTCACATCTTTAACACGTCTGCCTCGAGCAGCCAGATTCATGAAAAACTCATCTTCCGAATCAGAACTGTCATGATCAAAGTCCGCCATCTTTAAAAACAGCTTGCATTCTTGGCGGCTAGTTCAATGAACAACGCTGTTGTTCACCACTCAAACCACTGAACTTCAAAAGCAGTGAACTTCTACATTTCTATCTGGTGAACAAGGAAGTTCAGAGGTCGTAATCCGCAAAACAACGTAGTTCGTAGAACTATTTAGTTCCTTTCCTAGTTCAGTGGAAGTTCAGAGATCGTAATACCGGCCCTTAATAGAATTATTAATACGTGGGATGAATGGTTCGTTAGTTTTATGATTCTTACTCGTGAACTTTTAAGTCAGGAATCAGAAGTCAGAAGTCACGAAATTTTAGTGTGCATGAATTTTCTGTTATAGGTAGTACAAGGAAAAACAGCGTATTGGCTGGCGATACATAACACCAAATATCTTACTCAGCTAGTCATACTACTACACTAGCCCATTTAGATATTTGATTTCACTTTGCAAGATTGCTGGAATACTATAATGAATCTGGCGAAGCTATCGGGAGAAGCAAGAAGCGTAATTTTTTTCGTCGTAGCCGAGGCGATGTTAATAAATACATGTGTAAACAAAAATGTCACACAGGGTGGCATTTTGCTATCGTAGTTTAAGATTATTTGTGACTTGTGGCCAGTGTCAATGCATGTGTGCGAGCGATAGGTGTATAACACAGTGTACAATGCATGCTACACACACAGCTTGGATTGCGTTACAACGAGCAATTGTTCCCAATATCTTCTGTGATGACTTGACACTGATCTCGCGTTCGGCTTATTATCCTGGGGCCCGATTCACAAAGGGTACTAAGTCCTAATACGTACTAAGTTTAGTACGAATTTGAAGGTAATGCGTTGGTGATTAGCTAAAAAGTGTACATATATGTGTGATGATATTAAATAATAGCTACGATTGTGACATTTTTGGATTACGTTTATGTGTCAGGCCTGTAGGCTGCAACCTGCAGCCTGACTATGTCTGCGTAGCCAACACTCTCGGTTTCAGTTGGCATCACCTCACATTTACACCAAACAAGCACATCAGTTGTATCTAGTACGTCTTCATTTGACACATCGCTTAATTTTTCTATCGCAGTCAATTCTTCCTCCGAATATTCAGGTTCGAACATAAGCCCAGCGTTAGCTTGGGCCATAATAATTTAATAAAATCATTAAACATTAACAAAACTGCAGCTCCGAATCCAATGCGATGAACGATGAATGGACAGAGCTAGAATCGTGTACGGCGATAAACAAGCTCAAGCATGTGTGACTGGAATCCACCACGATTCTATCCCCTCCCGTCCGACGATTCTCCCTCCGCGGCGGCTGCCGCTTCGAGCCAAGTAAATGCAGCACGCTGATTACACGCCTTCGGTTATCAGCGTCCTGCGTCTAAACGAAAACTCCGATCACAAAAACCAAAAAATATATACACAGATAAAAGATGGACGAGTGTGACACTATTTTTGTTTATTTTTTCTGACCAAAGGTACTCGTAGGTGCTAAGGGTCGAAAAAGTTCCCCGTGTTATTCCTTATGGGAGAAGTTTTTCTAAGCACCTAGGCCGAAAATCACGGTTTTCGACTATTTTTAATCTTCTTCCTGTAAACACGGGATCTTTTTTGCAAGGCCCTAAATTCATTATTAGGTATCAGAAATCGATGAGGGAAGTTAATTTCACCAGGTAACCACTCCTTTATGCCACATGTGCCAAAGCAAGAAGTTCTTTGGTGATAGAAACACTTTCAGCCTTGTTGCCATATTTAGTTCTCAAAACATCACCAACCATTATCCTAGCATTGAGGGTGCGCTCACTCATGGCGAAATCATCCTCCGTCATAATACGAGATGATCTTGAAAATCCCCTCGCAACGTCTGCGCTCCCATGAGATAAAGTGGGTGCAGATCGAACAATTTTTCCCACAGTAGGGAAGCTTACATCACCTCTTATATTAATTTTAGCCTCATTGGTACCAAGCGAACACTTATTGAGCCCCTGAGAATACAAGTGGTCTAAGTCACTTTTTTCAAATTTTGGGATAAATCTCGTTTTGTGTTAACAGAACTCACTTTTGTTCACTAGTGAAGTGGTTTAAGTCTTAGTTCGTTTTTTTGCCACTATATGTGGCTGTATATAATATACTTGCAAATAGAATCGGACATCTGTTAACATTACAAGTGGTCTAAGTCGACTGTCTTTCGTTTTGCTTTACCTATCATGGATTTCTTATCAGATTCCATGATAGCTGATGATATTTTACAACTCTGATGATTCAGACATTGACCCGGACTACAGTGAAAGTAAAATTTCATCCGAGGAAGGTATGTAAACACACCTATTCTGATTTGAAATTCAAGGAAAAAAAGTATGGTTATGTTCAACAATATCCTTCATTTTGATCGTTTTTGATTATTGTAATATTTTTATTGACTGTAGATGGAAGTGAAGAAGAGCATTTTCTTCTGGAAACTGATCAGGAGCTAATTGTCGAACTACTACAAGAAGCAACTTCAAGTTGATGCTGCAGTCAACGACCAAGGGCCACTATCCAGTGACGAGTCTGATGTCCATAATGTCGAGTAACTTAATCTGTATAAACAGGCTGTAAATAATTATATCCAAAATTTCTTTAAAATAAAGTGAAAAATTTACCATTTGCAGTCATTGATGTATGTTAATTGACAAGTTTAATTTAAAATTGGAAAAAAATTACATGAGTCTAAGTCACTTGGCTACCCTTATCTCTTTTTTGTTCACAATACAAGTGGTGTATCCAAACAAATAATTTAATTACTCAGTGATTTTTTCTTAAATTTTGGTTTTAAATAGTTTTTAAGTTGAGTCAAGCATTTATCTACATACCAAAAATTATTCACTTAGAAAGAGCTACCATAGATTTTTCCATTAACATTTGACTTTGCATCCAATTATCTCAAAATAAAAATCTGTGACTTAGACCACTTGTATTCTCAGAAGCAACAAAATGTTTTTGAATTTGAATCTGAAAAATAGTTTTATCACTGTCACTCAACCGATTGACAGCACTACTAAGTTCTTTGTTGTCTTTTATCAACAGATCATCAAAATCTGAGTAAAAAGCATTTAGTTTCTCTACGGCTCCCTTCTTACAGACACGGCCCATGATCTTATACATAATCAACTTCAGTTCATCAAAAAGCAGGTGAATTAGTGGATCTTGTCTTTTTAATGTGCCAGTAAAATTAGAGAAAATTTTGGCACTGGAGATAACAAACAATGTCTCTGCCCTAGAAGATTCTTTTTACAAAAAATCTAAAATACTTCTGTGACTTCCAGCTGTCATAAGACCCTTCTTTTTGTTTGGTATATACTTTAAGAAATATTCATGAAGGCGTTCCACTGTTCACACTATCTTAAAGCAGCTGGTTCCAATGTTAGCCACCTTGAGGGAACATGTTTGATTAATCTATGAAATGGAATATCGTTACTCTTTTGCACTGACTCGTTATCTTCCCACCGAGATGGATATCCATCGAAAAATGGTAAATTATTATGATTGCCTCCCCAACATCCTTTCCAAGTTCGCCTAATCCCTTCAAGAATGCATCGTGAACAATGTGAATATTACATGTTCATATATTCAAAAGTGATATTTCTCTGTCTTCTTTGACAGTTTAATTAATAAGCCTGAAACAGTTTTTTTTTTTACATTTGGATCATCAGATCCAAAGCATCAAAAGTTTACTTAGTGGGAGAATAGCATTATCTATTGCACCCATTAATTTATTTTTGTCCAAGCCGAAGCATTTTCCATATAACAGGATTCCAGGTGATGTAAAACAACCTCTCCTCTCTCTTCTGACCAAAATCGAACAGCCGTTTGTAGTTCTTTGGTAACGTTTGAATTTCGACCCACGCTGCCGCGGAAGCGTAACCCTAACGCCACGAGCATCTGAAAGCACCAACAATCTCCCTCCCCCCCTCCCCGCGACTCGTTTCTCCTCTGCCGCTCGCCTTCCGTCTGCGACGAGCGCTCCTCGTCACTTCGACTCGACTGGCTGGACGGCTAACATCGAGGCAGCGGCGCATATTTGTAACTTGACTGCGTGATGGCTAAACCCACTTTGGGAATTTAGGACATCTATAGACCACGTCTTACTGAGTCCATTTACTTGACTTTCATTACTTCTTTCGCCAAAACCATTCTGTTGGTCGAGGGCATTGTTTGATTGAATTACGCCGTAACTTTATCTGCCCAGTCAGCCCGAGTCGATCTCATCGGCAGTATCCGTATTTATTATTGTAATCTTACTTCTGAGAGGTTTGGGTTCAGTCCCTTTAGCTGTGCCTCGTTTCTTAGTAAAAGCCATTGTAACTGTTGCTAATAATATATAAGAATTATTTATTTTAACGGTTAATCGCTGCGTGCCTTCGTGGAGATACTAACGTTTATAACCTTTTTACGTCGCAGCTATTTGCACCTTTGAACTGTTAAGTTATTAAATGTTGTTCTGCGTGAGTTTACGCAAACTTTACGCTCAATGCATTAAATACGTTGGAATAAACGTATTTAATTCTGTATTTCACTTTTACGCTGGGCGATTAACGCCAGCTGTTTGCATATTAAGCTGTGTGGATTGTCGAACGCGACGAACACGCAGGAAGCAACTGTTCAAGAGAAAAAACTCGTGGACTTGAAGCAAGAGAACCAGATTTTGCTGTGCAATTCGTTTATAGAACTTGAACCACGCTCCTCGCCCGCAAACGGCGGCCGCTGAGCGAGACCGCGACACTTTCTGCATTATTGGTTGTTTCGTCAAATATTACAGTTTGCGCTCATTTAACACCATAATTCTAAAATATGGGGCCAGAGCATCGGATATTAAATGACTCAATTTCGTAGGAGACAGTGAAAAGTGTTCTTGTACACCGCCGGGAAACATTGCAGTAAATGTGCTGGCGATGCCACGACATGACTCGGCCGACATATTGCAGCTGACATTTTTCACTGCCCAAATTAATTCCGCTTGATATGCTGCATCTTTAACACTGTACAATCACTGTAATCACTGTACAGGCAACAGGGGTTGCCGAATATCCAGCCAATACAATTTGGCTTGATCCTGCAGATGGCAAAAGAGGTATTATTCTCATTTGGTTGGCATCTTATTTTAGAGATACTTGAGTGGAATGCTTCTTCGATCCCCAATGCTATCCAATGGAATAGAACCCCTTGGAAATGCAAACATTTTTGCTGCACACAAGGCAGCGTAGTGTTGAGTCATCTTCTTCTCTTGCCCAAGAGGATTTTTCACTCCCATTATTATACTTTCTTTGCAACCATTCATCTTGAGAGTGACATTTTCCCATTTACACACCTAAAAAAAAACGAGGTTAGGTTCTTAAATGTTAATTGAAACTCAAGTAGGTTCTTAAAAAAAGCGATTAAAAAATATTGACAAAATACCTATGGCAAAAAATGTATAATCCATGTTGATAGCCGAGTCGTCAATGGGGGGAACCCCACCGCTGTCGCAGAAGACAGACGGTGGGTTCGGGAGGTGGCAAAAGATATGAAGTAAGATGGGAGATTAAGAAAATATGCTGAAATGAAAGGTGGGGAGAGAAAGAGCTACTCCCTCGACCAAAGTTCGGGTCTCGCGACAACGACGGGGCGGGCTAGTCTTGGTCTGGGTCCTCCCCGGGAGCCTGTCCGGTATCGGAGACCTTGGTGGGAGTGGAACCTCACTCCGGCATGGCCTCCCGGATCATCCGGCCACACAAACCCCTTCACCACGGTAAGGTTCTAGCCTCGAAAGGGCTTAAAATTTATCTGGTCCATTTTCTTCTATGACATCTGCCATAACGTGCGCCATGTCTTCCCCGGTGTGCCTATGTGTGGTAGCAGGTGCTTGTGTGGTTAGGATAAATGTTATCATTGGTTCATTGCGAAGATTTTTCCAACCATCGCATTGAAGTCCAAGGGTTGTCGCCTGACCCACACGTTCTTTAACTGATGTTTCAACACGTGCAAATTCTTTATTGAGCAGTGGCGTAGAAATGTGATACCTTGTCGGTAGTGTCAACAAAGGGCGTATTATCTTGAAAGCCTCTACCCAATAGGTCATCAAAAATGGAGAGTGGCGAATTTGACGCGTGCACTGCCCTCGCCAGTGCTTTCCAAATGGTGTCCTGTTGGTTTGGGGTAATCGAATCTAAATATCCATCAAGACTGCTGTTGACCCTCCTGTTGGAGGCCGCACTCCCTGCTCTCGATGGAGTTGCACTTGAGGCCGGGCTGGTGATTGGTGAAGTGATATTGGATACACCCGGAGATGTCAATCTCCGAGAACATAATTTGTGTTCTTACAATAATTGCAGATATAAAATTCTTGGTTAGCAGCATCTTTCTTCACTGTTTAATACTTTCGTGCCTCACTCTTAATTTTACCCATGCTGGATGTCGGATGGCACTTGTATGAGAGTGTGGTTAAGGTTTTAGATATTTTTTGGTTAGGTAAATCAGCTGTTATGAACTTTTGACAGTGATGGCAAGGTGTCAAACTGTGCCAACCTAGCCACAAACGCACTAAACACAAAGAGTTGCAAAACAAAATCAAAAAATGAAGATAAAAATAAACGGTAATATTACGATAAAATTTCTCTGTAAAACTACCGTAATACCGTATATTACCGGTTACGGTAATATTACCGCTTACCATCTCTACTCCTGGGTGAATGAGAGGCTCGATGGGCTCAAAAGGGTCGTCGACCTCCTGCTCAGCCTCATCGGCATCAGGAAACGGATCTTGCTCGTCGAGCACAAAGTCCTGTCTGTTTCGTAGCCACTCCGAAGACAGCGTCACTCCTTCCTGTCGATACAAAGGCTGGGTCACTAGATACTGTGCGGCTTCGTAGATCCTCGAGGGTCGAACCGTCTCACACTGGTAGTGATGGTCATATGCCAACTTACGCTCCAGCTTGATCTGAATGGTAAACGACCGATCAAATGTTCTCGGCAACACTGAAACAGAAGTGTCCACGGAAACTGGCACGTTCCCCTACACTTCCCTTCAAACCACATTCCCAGGCAACGTATCTGCATGAACGGGATTCGAGGAGCTACCAATCTCTTTTCCAGACAAGTCAAAGTCAGTCCAAGCAGGCACTCTGGAATCATCTGTCTGTTATGTTTTTTCTTGGCGAGATAATTGGTTATCTTTGCAAGTGAGCAGCTTATCAACGGCGATCCAAGATCCAAGATAATGGAGACTGAAGATCTTGTCTTTCAGCTGGAAGTCGGTATTTCGGTTGACAAAAAGGTCCAACATTTCACGGCATCTTGTGACTTCTGCTAGCTCCTAGGGTCACCAAATGTGACAGCCAAATGCAGGGCAGTCTCCGACGTCCCTGGCGTTGAAGTCTGATCCTTCCGGGTCCAGCCATTCTCAGACTTTCCCGACATCGTTGTTCAACACTGCGGTGTGAAAATCATGTTTTCTGCCCAGAATTCGGTCGAAGATGTCTCGGACAACATTGAAGTTGGCGGTAAGGAAGTTGACTTCCAGAAGGAGCGCATTCTCTGCCAAATGCCTGGCGAACCACAAGGCTGTTAAATACTCCGCGAAGACGCGATGCTTGAAGCGTGGCTTGTCATTCACCATGTTGTCGATTTTGCCAGTCTATTCCCGACCACTTCTGATTTGCTCCAAGAAAGCTTCGGTGTCTTTGTTTCAGATGTTGCATGTAGAGGTCTTCGATCTTGCAGGATTGGATGGATTTCAATGAGCCATGCTTGCATATGATTGCCAGTAGACGATCTTTATTATCAGTGTCGCTTGTGTTCGTAAGTTGCTTTTGTTCGGCAAAGATGTGGAGTCTCTTGTCATTGAAGCCCTTCAAAGGGAATACCTGCTCACCTCGTACGTAGCCAAACTACTTGCATGAGACAACACCCTGCCCTACTTACCGTTTTGCAAACCCAGCTTCGAAGCTGTCTACAATGCAAAACCTAGCGCTACTTTACCTGCAGGCATTCGACTCACTCGGATATCGGTGGAAGGAAATTGATATACTTAAGATAATTAAGATCTAATGACGTAGTGAGACAAAACGTGAGACAAGTCTCACTTGAAGAATTTAAATTTTTACTTCACTCTCATAAACATTCGGCAGAATCTCAGCAAAATTGGCTGATATTCATGTCGAATCATTCCCAGAAAATTTGCACGCTGACTTAGGGAATCGGTTGCCTAACCTTTTGGTTGAATTCTTCCGCCCAAGCATTCGGCAACTTCAATACTGGAATCTGATTGGCTGACTTCAAACTTTACCTTAATGTCACTTCACCGTGAATTCCTAACCCCACTTTTTCAGCTACGGAAATTAAAATCGGAGCTGCTTTAACGAATACTGGTTTATTTCCAAACACATTGATTACATACAAATGTTAAAATACATGTAATATGGCAAGTCAATTATAATAAACCCCCGTGAGTTAGGAACAAAATATCGGGACGGCCATCAGCATTTTGTTTTCCCTGGCAGCAAACAAGTCCTTGGTGCACCAACTACATTATACATTTTTAAAGACACCACTGACCACATATGAATAGAACAATAGGAATAGCCGATATACGCAAAGACAACCCTTGGATTGGCTCAGTCTCGACTAGCGTTCTTCACAATGCATGAATGGCAGCACGGAATATCGCTTTGCAGCACGACATATTTAATAATTGTCGGGCGGGCTGGCAAAGACCTGCATGTATCGGCAACAATGAGTTCATAAAACCAATGCACGGTATAAGGAACAATTGTCAATTAGCGTTACATCGTATAATACAATGCGATTTACAGTATTTGAGTGGCTCATAAAAATATTAACCGGCAACCGTACAGAGATGAACATGACGGAAACAGCTCAAATAAAATAACTGAAAATACTTTTTTTAATGGTAACTCAGACACTTAATCACCTAGAACTGACATTATCTGAAAGTATCACATAATAGATAAGTGAATTCACCGCAAGCGGAATATCAAAAACGTTAAATACATTTGGATAAAACCTAAGAAAGAATATTGATAATCACGTTAAATATCGTTGGAACAATAACCAGGTCTTGCGTACGAAAGCTGAAAATTAGATTTACCTATATAAGTACAACTTGAAAGTACTGAAAAGTATTGAATTTTTAATCCAGTCATCCAAAGTAAAGTAACACTTTAATTCCATGAGTAACAAAAATGTTTCCATGAAATTTTATAAAAGAAAACATGGCTAGTCCCTTCTTCTCATAGGTGAACATGGTGCATGTAGCTCTCCAGCTCGACCACCTTTGCTGTTCCATTCACTTGCAGTTTAAACAAAAAAACTTCTATGCAATTTGTGAATGATTGTAGTATTGCACAGTACTTTATAGGGGTCTTACCGCTGCCATCTTTTGTGTTCCTTTTGAGTTGGTTTGGGCTTTCCAGGGGAGTTTTATGTCCAGAGTTAGTCCTAGGTACCTGTTTTGGTTGAGGTAGTAAGTCCATCAGTTGCCGTAGGAACCGTATGTACATGCAACAAAGTATTATGCGCCAAAAGTTCTCACTGGAAGCTTCGGTTGCTACCTTCACGTTTGCAAATGGATAGATTCCGTCGATGGAGGTGGCAGAGTGAGACACACTGACGCAGGAGGGTTTACCGGTGCCCGTGATCCGAGGGACCAAGCAGACGGTCCGCCAAGACTTGGCGCAGCTGAGCGTTCGCTTCGTGGACAAACCCGGCGTGGAGCTGCTGGATTCCGGGGCCGTCCAAGGCGGACACTCGCAGCCGCCACAGCGCTGCCTCCGCCGCCGCAAATCTCGTCGGAAGATCGGCCCCGCGTCCCCTTCCACCAGAGTGTTGGCCAGCCTGCAGGTTCAGCACGTTGGCACAAGCACATGCATACTCAAGCTGGCCACAACTGACAGTCTGGCCTGGTGATCCCCGTCTGGAAAACAAAGCAGCGTACCTCAAGGTGAAATGGTCACATCTGCAATGGTTCCTGCACAAAGCCATTCGCTGCGGACGTTGGGCATCGGCACCTCCTGGCCTTGGAGAGCATTTGCGTTGTGGAGGACCGCACGAGTGTACTTCACTCTGTCCATCAGGAGCTCCTCCAAGACGTCCACCGTCGTGTGGCCTGCAAGCAGAAGATAACCAGATTCAAAGCAACCTGAACGCCATGTGAATTTAGTTCAGAGCACAAGTCTTATATATTATATCGCATTTTATAACATCAATAAAAATTATAATTAATATTTGGCGGTACTGAAGGAACAAACTACAAACTATTCACCATCCTATAACTGATCATCAGATGGAAATAATAATTAAATAGATGTGCGCATAGGCACATAAAAGCATCCATCAAAAAAGTGTATAATGTAAGTGGGATCCGTTGTCACATTGTGCAAATTGCTAAATGACATTCATTCGTGTACCTTCCTGTCAGAGGGAATTAACACCTCTTAGACATGGACATGCGAATTAAACCCGATTGTTTTTATAATTTCGCTAAACAAAAGATCTCCCTTTGTGATTCTGAGGTAAAAATTTGGTTTATAATGCCAAAAACTGGAGCATCGTTCTTGATACCGGTAACTATCGCCATGTTTGATCGATAATGAGTGCCATTTTCTACAACCCAAGAGATTAAGTTTCAATTTGGTCTGCAATTAGGCTGCGTAGGCTTCTCAATGTTCATTTGAAAAAAGAGTTCTGACCACAATAAGATTGCACATTGTGATGAATGCAACTCAAAGAAAACAAAATTTAGAACAAGCATTGCTGGAAAATAACTACCTACCTACTTCCTAATTGAAACGGGTCCATGCACGATACTGATCTCCGAGAACAAATACAAGCACCATAAAGAATAAAAGAAGCACCCAGGCAATGATTTTACTTATCAAAACTAGTAGCAATGGCAGTAATAAATAACAATTCTCATCTGCAATTTGCGATGTCATCCACAAAACAGGCGCCAATGAAGTGACTGATAATTTTTGTGGGAATGATGCGACGCCTGCGTTTGCATTATAACACACGACAATTATTTAACTTGAAGATAGATTTCATTTACAAAAGATTACATTAGCCGTCATCATTTCGGGTAGAACACAATTATAAATATTGATAAACATTATAAAGACGTGGAGCGAGCCCAAGCATGTAATTGTGAATGCATGCAACTAGTACCCGTATTGCAAAGCAGGAAAAAGTAATAGCTCATCATAAGGAATATCCATTATAACACACCTCGAAGCCTCGTCGCAATCACTGCACAAGCAGAATCTCCCTCACAAAACGAGATGAACTCGTGCGCTCACTCATCTTCACCTTCCGCCATTTTTGTCTTTCAACGAAGGAAACCGGGTCCGGCGGTTGTCAGAGTCGATGGAGCCATGGAGCCTGCTTTCTTTCGCCCTCCAGTTTCAATTCTGTCAAAACCTCGGTTTTTCTCTCGCGTTCGCCCTGCTTCGAGGCTTAAATTGTCGAATGGTTTTTGTACAACAATTTTTTTAGAAGGTGAAGAGGAATATCTTTCGGTGTTCTTCCCGGTTTATCTTCTAGCAATTTGATTGCCGCCTCGTTTTAAGATCATCTGATCTACATCGACTCTTGGGAGCCGCGACCAATCACAGCCTAGGTAGTAGCTGTCAGTGTCACTTGTCAGTGAGATTAAATCATTTAAAAAATGCTGGATTTTTCGCCGGAACGTAGATAAACCGAATAAGTTCAGTTACCTGAGAGTATAGGGTCTAACACTAGCAGTGACGTAGGTACTAGCGTTGGAGTGCAGGAGGCTGAAATTATTTCGGAATGAGATTGGCATGGGAATATCAAGATTCCGTTCAGGTTCAATGTTATTATCAATTCGACCGTAGACAGTAGCCGATGATTGCAACTTACCTAAAATCATTTTTGTCGCGGCAACAAACAACATTTGCATGATTTTGTCTCTCGGACAAAACATTTTGTTACCACAGCAAAATAGTCACAACAAAATCATTTTGTCACAGCAACAAACATTTGATTGGTTTTGTTTCTGTGACAAATAAATTTGGTTTTCACAGCAAAATGTTTGTAAACTAAGTGTTTCTTGCTATGACAACAGCACTGTTTTCCAGTGCACACTTAACACGCTCCCTTCCTTGGAAGATAGGACTTTTTTTTATCTAAAGTGTATCTAATTAAATCTAAAGACTCTCTTGACTATTTCCCGCTCATTTGGCCTCGCCGCTAGGGGTGCCGTTATGACGAATAACAAAATGACTGTCAAGCATGGTCACCGGAGATAATATGCTTACGAATGACTTGTATTAAATCCTCGGGTGCACTATTCGGAACAAAACGCACACTTAGAACCTCAGAAACATACTTAATACTGAACATGCTCCCGTCCCGCCTGCAATCACTCCATGTAGGGAAAGGACTTCTAATCTGAAGACTGTTGACGATTTCCTGCTCATTTCGCCACGACTCGAATGCCCAAATGGGCGTCAAGTACGTTCGCCGGAGACGCTTACGAATAAATTGGTTTAAATCCTCGTGCGTGCGTTTCGGGGCAAAACGCACGCAATGAACCTCTGTTGCACACACTTTCCAGACAGTTTAAACTTTTTTATAGATCGCTAGAAACTACCCTTCGCTCGAAAGTTTTCACCCGCACTTTCACGGTGTCCGTATATGATATTCATTATGGCTTCCTTTTCGTGTATTTACATACCGGTGTGTTTTTGTTCCGCAAACACTTCCTAGAACGGACGGTAAATTTTCGCTGCCAGCCTCTTGAGGTTGGCCAAGACTTCCCTCGGTTCCAAAAGGAATAAATCTGCTTCATGGATGTGGGCGCCGGTAAGAATGTACACCGGCCTCAGTACTTTTTTCATCAGGATACTCTTCAATTGAGTACTTAAAATGTTCAACCACATCATTGGTCGTAGCACTTCTCTTAATATAAGTAAAACCGCCATGACGTGTATTTTCGAGCTTTTCCTCTGCCCGTCGACAACTTCCATCACTTGAAAACCCGTGTTGGGCATGGTCGATGAACGTCTTGTGGCTTGACCTTGAGTCACGCATGAGGCAAGGGCTCACAGCTGGAAAGACGGGCAGAGGGCGGATCGCGGGAATTTTGGATGATCGTGTTGATACACATAAGCCCTTTGCAATCTTATGGCAGTTGGAAGCCAGTGGAGAACGTGACAGCAGGGAAAAAATGGGGAAAGGAAAATTATAGATGGTGCATCAACATTCTATACCAAATGCTTCCTCACAATCATCTGATTGTAAACATAAATGCATAAACATAAATATTTGGTTATTTCTAAGAAAAATAAAAAAGGGCATGATACTAAAAGATTGTGGCCTTCACAATTTTCCACAACTGGCCCGGGCGTACTGAAAATTTTTACAAAAATATGTTAAACAAAAAAAGACTTAATTAGCCAGAGAAAAAGATTGTGAAAATTTAAAAATCCTCTTTTAATTTGAACAAATTAATGAAATTTATCATAATTTATTTTTAGGTTTAGGGACATGTAAAGCAAAACACCTATTCCAGTCAAACCAATTCTATCAAAATGACGTCATGATACCCACTTGCTAAAGCCAGTAGAGAAAAAAATTGGGTTGTGATTTCCCTATCATCCTTTGTTAATAAGCAGAGCTAATTAATATTTTTCTAAACAAACTGGTAGTACGTCCAGTGGATATCTGACGTATTTTTTCTAAGTGAAATAGATCTATTGATCTGTGAAAATATAACATGATATTACCACATATTACCCTCGATGGAACATAGCAAGTTTATTAAGGACTGAAATAACTACGTCCAGTTAAATAGTGATCCTCCAGTTAGGAAGAAAACAGAAGCAACCGATTGGTTGTCACCATGGAGTCGAGTTTTCATCCGAAGATCAGCCACATGACTGGACATTTTAAGTATGGCCCTTAATGTAAGAAATGTGAAAAAAAAGGTGCTGGCAGGCAAAAAAAATCTTAATCTTCTCCACAGAAAATTCAGCAGCCTTCTGTTGTTACCTGGCTTTGCTTCTTTGGTTGATGCGATCGGTAGCATGCAGCAACCAACTCTGCGTGGCACACTCGATAATTTTGTTTGCTACACCTTGGAGTTCAGGCGTCTGCTGAATTCCAGCTGTTGTACAGAAAAAATAAAATTTTGCAGTTCATTTTATAACGTCAAATGATAAAGAGCACTAAAACACACGACAGCCAGAAAGGCTTCTCCGAACTGTCGCATGTAATATTAGATTGGATCTTATTATCTTTCATCAAATCAAAATTAAAAATTAAAATCAAAATTAATCGACACAGTTCGTATTCACTATACTAGTCATTGACAAGTGACAACTACACAGCTGACTGATGGGCATCAGCTGTTTATGAAATCAATGGGCATGTGCGTACTAATGCCTAACGCGAAGCGCGCGCGGCGGGTTCAAATTCAAGTCAAGTTAAGGATTCCACTCGAGAAAACCTGTAAGGGCGCGTTAACATAGCTCGCCATAACTAAAAGATAAGGATTGCTATAACTAAGGCGAGCGCTATCGCTTGTTTCGAGAATCGATCCCCTGTAAGCGTTTGATTGCCAGTCATCTTAACTTATGAGGGACCATGAAAGCCTTTACTTTGATGATAGGCAATTTCTTCCTTGAGGAAACACGTCTTCATGCTGATGTTTATTTTTTTCTACAACCGAAAATTGTCAAATATTCACATATCTAGCAGTTGTATGAAGTGGTTTTAGGTTTCATTTTGGACTGTGCTGTTTCAGAACTTGCTGGAAGTGCCAGAAGAAATTTGTCAAGTCTGAAGGGTGCCACAAGATGACTTGCACCTGTGGTGCACACATGTGTTACCTGTGCCGACAGCCAGTTGAAGACTTCTCCCACTTCAACGGGCAGGGTGGCGATGCATTTGAAAAGTACGTTGACAACCGCATGTAATTCCATTTTTTAATAAATGGGGCCAATTATTTCTCTTGGTTACCTTAAGTTGTTTAATCTTGCCCGAGTGGTTTTTGTAACATAATAACAAGTTATAAAAAGGAAGACAATAACCTAGGTTGTTGGTATGGTAGGCTTGCCTTGTAGGATTGCCTTCTCTGCTTCCCTCGTTTCTTCAACAATTTTGCAGCCGTAAAGTCAAATCCCAAGCATTTGGTTCTTGAAGCTGAATTTAGAAGAGTATTAATTTCAACTCCAACAACTTGTTTTAGGTGCCCCTTGTTCTCGAACAACAACAAGATCCATGCCACTGCTGTGGCCAAGGAGGCGTAGAAGGCAAAGGAAGAGATGGTCGCGCAGAACCCGACGCTGGAGTTCAAGCGCGACCCCACGCTCCACCTGCCGGAGATGTCGCCGGCGCCCAACCAAGGGGCAGACGGATATCGGCGGCAGCACTGGGCGTGCGGGCCGATATGGAGCGCATCCAGCGACAGCACGCCGAAAGGTTCCGCAACGTCATTGTCGTGGGCGGAGGGCGGGAGCACGAACGCAACAGACACCCGGGAGACCAGCAGATGCATCCATACTACCTTCTGACTGCACATGCCCGTGTGGAAACAGTTTGCCTGCTTGCTTCTGCTCGGATAGCGTGCCATTAGGAATGCCCTGCCAGAATACTAGATAGTCTTTGGCCGATTCGGGTCTAAGTGAAATAGATCTATCTTTAGATCTGTGAAAATATAACATGATATAACCACATATTACCCTCGATAGCCACATGACTGGACATTTTAAGTATGGCCCTTAATGTAGGAAATATGAAAAAAAGGTGCTGGCAGGCAAAAAAAAATCTTAATCTTCTCCAGAGAAAATTCAGCAGCCTTCTGTTGTTTCCTGGCTTTGCTTCTTTGGTTGATGCGATCGGTAGCATGCAGCAACCAACTCTGCGTGGCACACTCGATAATTTTGTTTGCGACACCTTGGAGTTCAGGCGTCTGCTGAATTCCAGCTGTTGTACAGAATAAAATAAAATTTTACAGTTCATTTTATAACGTCAAATGGTAACGAGCACTAAAACACACGACAGCCAGAAAGGCTGCTCCAAACTGTCGCATGTAATATTAGATTGGATCTACGTTATTCCACGTCAGAAAGTTGTGCTTACCTTTAATTGCAGCCAAGATATTATAATCCCGGAATTTAATCTTCCCGGTGGCCCCTCTCCCAGGTAAAACTCTGGCATGCCTCGTCTGTAGGAGCATGCGCAGAACTCGTCGAGTGGCGTCTTTTACGTCGTTTCCCCCGACCTCACTGAGTATGGCGATCTGCAAACATGAATGGTGAATTTGTTCAAGTTCTCGATACATCTGAAGGTACATATATCATGAAAAGCACAGTAAACATTAACTGTAAAGTGTGAAAAGTAAGAATATATTGGTCCATACAAGGTAACTGAGTTCAAAAGCCAGCACATTCTTAGAATCACATATTATTTTCATTGTAAAACCGAACGGTTTGGCATGTTGGAAACACCGGTTCTCGTGAGATCACCGAAGTTAAGCAACATCGCGCTGAGTCAGGTGTTTGATGGGTGACCATCATGCACATGGTCAGTTCTGTTCGGGAGAGAGGTTGGAGGGTTTGAAGTTAGTACAACAACTTTACTCGCCTTGCTTATCAACCTCTCGACAGCACGGATTAGTGGAGGAATCCTGTTGTTCGAGTTGTACCGTCCTTCGGAAGGGACGTAAAGCCGGTGGTCCCCTTGGTGCTTTTCGACAGGAGTAGGCTACGTGCCGGTACCGGGTTTCCCCTCCTCCCTTCTAGACTAGGTTAGGTTCATCATCACCCTCATCATCACCATTTCATTCACCGACGCCATTAGACCAGTGCCAAAGGGCCAGTTGTCAAAACAGTGCGTCGTTAAGCACCAATAATCAATCAATCAATCAATCAATTCATTGTAAAAATGACCTGATCGTAGTCACTTTTTAATTTAGATAATGTTTTAAATTATAAAATGCCAGGGTGAAAAATGCAATCAGGAGACGTAAGTTAAGGCGCTTGATTTAAATACGATGAACCGAACTTTTACATATGTAAACATCTAAAAATATTTATACAGTTAAACCAACCAAAGCATTCTTCAGATGGCTGTCAGCGATCACAGCCCTTTCCAAACTGTCAACTCTTTTACACGAAAGTAGCGAAAACAATTTTTTTTCCTCGATGCCAACTGGCAAACTGGCACCACTGATCTTGGACAGGATCTTTGCCATATCTCCTAAATATCATATTAAGATCGTTAAAAACTTATTTCCCTAGAATAAAATAAATAATTGTTGTCCTGTATGGATATCGATTGGTCACATTTTTTTTTAAATCCAATGTTCGTCAATGGAACAAAGAAATGCTTTCGATAGACAGCATATTTTGTATGAGCATTAAATTTGGTGGTAAGGAACTTAGGAAATGGAATTCGGTATTCAAGCGCATCGGTAATCTGTTACTGAAATCACATTAATATTCTACATATTATAATAATTTGTAATACCGGCCCTTAAATAAAGTGTTCCTTGAAAAACAAAGAAATATCACGGCGTTTAAATGATGTTTGAGAGGATATGGATCATGAGAAAGTCGGTAGGCCAAAGTTGGGCTAATACTAGGTGCCGTTGGGCCCATGCTAATCGACTTAGCCGCATTTCCATCCGAAACACTAAATCTTTAATAACTTTCTTAAATTCAATTTCTAAGAAAAAATGGCCCTAAGGCAACTTAGCCACAAGGTTACCCATACTCATCAGCCCTACAGTCTGCCTTTCAATCTTTCCGTTCCAGATTCAAGCTATGTGTTTATTTCCGATTTCCTACACTTCACGCGCCTCCCAACAAACCATACAAGCCGGCTAGAGAACTTGATGCAAGACATGCACGAACTGATGATAACAATGTTAGCTGTTGATAAAGAAGGCTGGGGTTCAGGCTCAACATTGAAAGAGATTGATGTTTCATTTTCGGTCAAGGATTCAACAATTTCTTCATGAACCGCTCCACTTCCAAAAATAATTTTCTTCGTCGTTCTCTTCCATATCCTCTTCGTCGTCGAGCTCAGGACCGGGCACCACCGACAGGGCCGACTTGAAACTTGTGACAGTGCTGAAAAATATTAAGGAATAGTTTTACTACATAACCTCCAAAAATAGAGCAGTAGAATAACTCCAAATTCAATGGTAGAATGGCGTTACTGCTGGAGACTCACTTCCTTGGGGTCATAGCTCCCCTTAAAAATGACGAAGCTGGTTCAAGCGCCCAGGCTTTATAAATTTTCGCAGCAGAGCCGCTCAGTGGCATCTTCATGCGTCGGCTTAATTGACTTATTCCGCGATACCGCGACTCGGCTGAAAATAAAAAAAAAATCTCTGTAATGTTGATAATGAATAGTATGTTTGAAGTTATGATTATCTAGGGTCGTCGGCGTCGTCAAGACAGGCAACGGCGCCCGCGGCGTCGTCGGCGACGGCGGCGTCGGCGACGGCGGCGGTGGCGCCGCTTGACGTATGAAAATGTTTTTCCTTATTTGTAGAAATAATCATATGTACATGGCTCCTTATTCCTGAGTAGTCTTTTTAGAAATGGAAGTTGATTTACTTCCATCAAAAAACCTACAAGTCTTTCCTTTTTCTTAATTTCTTCAGCTTATGCAACGGCTCATCTGTTAATACAATTCCCTTCTCCCCGGTCTCTGTATTGCCTCTTTGCTGGCCGAGGCCAAATCACCTTGTATACGTAGAGTAACGGAGTTTTGAAGAAACTGGCTCAGGTCTGGATTGTCGTTAGAGTCACAGCCGTGCCTTTTTTTCCAAAATACTGCTCCAACGAATCCTGGTTCAGGGATCGCGCATTAATGAATTCTATGCCGTGGCTCAATGCATATTCAACAGCCCCTGTGTAGCCGTTAATAGTTATAAATATTCCATCAACAGTTTGCTTGCTGAACATCATTTTCTCTCTGTCTCTTTCGAAAACTTGACCTTCCCTGATCAAAACTGCATCATTCTAATCTTCAAAATACTTCAAAATTGTATGTTGCATGAATTCAAATCTTGGATCTTCAGTGGATGTGTAGGGGTCCAAATCTGGGTTGCGACTATGTTTGCCCTGAAGAGTTTGTCGGCCATTCAATACATCGAAGAATCGATTGGCCATTCTTATAAACTCTACGGTCGGTACGATGTTAAACAATGTCCCTTTATAAGTGAACTCTAAGGCAGAGGCTGAGGTTTCCCTTAAAACTTGGGCTGCATACTTCACTTTCATACACGAAAAGCTGTTTAGGTAGACGTGGTTTGCCGTCAGTTTGTGAGCAAATCGCAGCGTATCACCTTTTGAATCTTCAAATAGCTTTACAATAATGGTACCAAGAGATATCCCCATTAAACCATAGCTTCCAAGACCGCCGATGGAAGTACGAATTTGAAAAACAGTTGCGTAGCGTCTTAATCAAATGTGGTGGATCAGAAATGAAAAAAAGGGGTTACGGTCCGCGGCTACAATGATACCAGCTTGCCTGGAGTAATTGGCCTGTGCATTTGGAAAAACTTCCTGTTTTGTCCTGCACCATCACGCGCCAAGCACAGAACCTTCAGGCCGGAGATTTCAAGATTGAAGATTACCTCCCAAGTGCGAATATAAATCTGTGATGCATTGAGGTTAACAGTACTGTAAATAGCAACAATGTCACACATTTTGCACCCCATGCCTTGAATCATGTATGCCAGTACTTTTTTGGAAAAACTGGGCTTTCTCATTTCACATCTTGAATCTAAAAAGTCGGAAATTAAAAAAAAAACATTTTCTAGATTATCGAGCTTCACGTACCCAACAAAATGGCCAGACGGAGCCTTGAATACGAGGTTGTCTTTAATATTCATCTATTCTCATCAAACATGAGGGAGAACAGCTGTTTTTTGGGGGGGCACAGATCGCTTGTCCAAACTAGCAACTATCTTTGCAAGCACATCTTTCTGGAAACCCTCAGTGGCCACCATGTGGTGCGTATTATCGTAAAGTGTTCGTTGCGAGGGCAGGGAAATGGCACCGGAATCTTTAATTACCTCATACGCTGTGCTCGATAACATTCTTACTCTCAGAGCAAGTCGTATCATCAATGGATGCCATCGCATGCCACGCTTATTTTTAACAGAGGATGCTTTTTTCTGCTGCTCCCAAAATATTCGTTGAAACTCTGTGAAGTGATCTGTGTTGTTGGCCATTATAGACCTCAACTGCCAGCTGGACAGCTTCGGGGTGTCCAGGCTGGCAGTCGCCCCCGCGGCTAGCCTTAAAATGTACTCCTGTACATCGGTACAAAACTTCCTGTCCTCGGCGATGTCGCGCTCGTTGGGCGTCCTTATCAGGGCTAGCGGACACACGCGCTTGTATGGCGCGTGTACGTAGCCCGCCATGTTGTGTGTCGGCATCGACGACTGGGGCGCCCTGGGGACCCTCCGCCCCCCTCCTCCTGGATATAGATGTTTTTGGAGGAGGGCCGTCATCTCACGGGCGTTGGACGCCAGGACGCCCCACGACTTTTGCACGGCGTCATACATACGTGACTTGGTAA
The DNA here is from genome assembly GCA_921293315.2 of Nemurella pictetii. Taxonomy (NCBI): domain Eukaryota; kingdom Metazoa; phylum Arthropoda; class Insecta; order Plecoptera; family Nemouridae; genus Nemurella; species Nemurella pictetii. Next base: position 3,808,891 of record OV121118.1, on the reverse strand, counting down.
TCCGGAAATTCCTGTGCACTATGATATCCCAATTGGTTTATGCTGTTAGCACTCGCTGCTATTTGACATAGAAGGGCTCGGGAATTTGATCCAATTTGGTAGGAAAGCAACCCCGGCTAAAAATCGAAAGCTGATGGAGCACGGCGAAAATGTTTTAACCGCAAAACCAAGAGCCTAAAAGGACGCTCTAGTTAAATACAATTTCGTTTCCTGTATCATCTGGCGTGTCAGGCAAAGTTATGTTATAATATTTCTAAAACAAAGCACCGGCCTGGTACAAGCAGACGCGATTGTACGAAATAAATACTTGAGACGGTGGTCAAACAACTAATCGCACTTGTCATCAGATTTGATTGGGATGCCGACGAATTTCTTTTATCCACCCCAACGGTCTTCAAATTCTTGATTGATTCATATGCCACAATATTTTAAATGCATTGGATACAATATAATTGCTAGGAGATTTCTAAGTTGCACTCGGTCTTCCCCAACCAAGGCATCGTGTCGAGACTTGCGGGATCGTTTTATCACAGACCTGGATTCATATTTATGCTAGGCGTAAAGTTTGTCAGAATTTCTCTCTCGACATCAACTGCAGCAGTAAAAAACATACAGATGAACGTTCCTCATCGACTGCCGAATTAATCTTTACTTTGTTTTTCGACGCATCACAGAACTTCTAGAGTAGCTGATCGTGTTTGTACTGTTGGCAAAGCCAGCATGTGTTCTACACAATAAAAGGCAAAATGTTCGTGGATTGAAGATCCCCACACTATGAACTGGTCTAAATGGTGGCCATCAAATGGATCACAATGTTCACCAATTTTTTAGTATCGACAGCTTTTGGGAAGATTGCTCGTTTAATTTCCTTGTTAGGCAACCTCAACCCTTGCGAGGTCCACTAACACTCCTTGTGTAATTTTTAAGTCAAGTAACTTTTCATGGCAAAAAGATGGTGCTCGTAACTGCGAGCCAATCAGGGAGCGCACATCTTTCGCCTCGTCCATTAGTCTGTCAAGTATGCAAACTTGACGGAGAGAAATTTTTGAGACCGTGGTTACGTTAGGCATCATATGTGTAAGTGCACACATGCCTGCTACTGGTCGTTATCCTTGTTTTGGTCTGATCGGTAGATAATGAGCACCTCATTTGTAACTTCAATGAGTTGGTTCGGTTTGACCATTTTCGACTCCCAAGATGAACAGTCGAACTTGTCCATGCCCTTCTTGGCAATATGTCCGGAAAAATATCTTACGGCATTTTTCCCCCGCGTTATCAGACATGCCAGACATGTCCTCAGGAAGGCTGTAATTGTCAAATTCGTCGTAAAGTTCTTTATGAGCTAAAAATTCCTCATCAGACAATTCGTTATGGATTCTAGCTAGTCGACCGTCCATCGCGGCAATATCCTCTAGGCCAAGTGGCACTTCCGTCACTGGCGCTTGCAAAGTATATGATGCGTGGTCAGTCGAACATCATGGTCGAACATAGTGGTCATCCGAGTCGATCTCGTCCACCTGTGGCAGCAAATTAACGTTATCGTCATGCGGACAGTTCGTGTTCAAGCTCTTTGATGGCTTCGACAGACGCATCAAGATGATGGCCTGAAACACTAGTTCTCTAATGCGTCCTGCCCCATTTTGCGAGTTTTTAGGAAGAAAGTGCTACTTTTCTACTTCGAGTCATTCCACAATCCGAGAATTGCAAGAATAGTTTGCCTAAGGCCCGTGAAGCAGTGCGGAATCAACGTTGTTTTGTTGTCAAATTGTTGAAATGAAAAATGAAATGAATGTTGGAGAATCGTTGAGGGTTTTTCGAGCAATCTTGTTCTGGCTGGAAAAAGCACAGTTATACTGATTATTCAAACGTAACACCGAGCTGTGTAGAGCGCCAAAAAGTTGGTTCAAAATAGAAATTAAATCAGCTGTGGACTGAGCAGTTTGGCTTCTCATCTGTGTTTGTAACAGAGTGTTTACTAACGCTACAGTTGAGCCAGAGAGGGTTTGAACAACAAGCTTCACATACATCTTCTCAAACTCGTTCGGCGCTATGTGACGGACCCCTTCCTAAATTAGAGCTCTTGTCGATAACAAAAACGTCCCTGACATCTTTCCACGAAACACAGCACTGTGTCCCCTTGAGCTCAACATAGAAATCGTCCTTCATTAAATTGTTCCGCAGACTTTTATAAATGAGGCACGTCGAACGTTACATAGATTTTCCGTCCATTGGAATGAGTGAGGTTCGTTGACTTCCAATTCCAGCTGACGCACCAGCGAGCGGTTTATGCTACCATTTGCGAGTGAAATTCTCAAAGTTATAGCTGTGATGGAAACCGCGGATCATAAGCACTAGCACGTGAGCTCCAGGAGCCGCAGTTCGGCCCAGTTCTCCCAAATCTTCAAACCCCTCTAATTTTTCGAATCGCGAGTTTTACTGCAAATTGTTCTTGATAGACATTTAATCAAACAACAAAACATCACTGCCGCTCGAGATATCCCATTTCGGTCATTTTCGTTTGCAGTTTCGCCATCAATTGCGGAATAATACCTGACTGCAGTTGCATCTCACCGAGCCAACCTTCTATCGTTGACTTGCAAGGAAATCTGAAATGAAACCGCTCTCTCAGATCCATGTACAACTTCGGGGACTTGTAGCGCAAGTGACCCTTCCCCTTTTGTGTAGCAATTGCATCCTGAATAGAGTGTTAACGCCTGGGTGTAAAAACTCGGGAGTCTCTTGTGCCAACTCCTCCTTAGTGAATTTCTAGGCTCATGCGATTTAATTTTGTAATGATTTGCCCGGCTAGTTTCTTGTTTTAATTTAAGCTTGCATTGGCGAAGAAGCAAGGAAATTTTTCTAAAGCTCTCTTTATTTTCGCTTTCGTTTTTTAAACAAATTTTTGAAACCACCGCTACCATCCACAGCGGCTTCTGGAGCGTTGCCCATTTCGACATCGCCCTGTGAGTCTAAGCGCGGGACCCCAAAGGCAGTCAACCTCACGCGCGCAGTTCATAAAACAATCAGTCTCAAAATGAAGGTGACAGATTAACTTTCTGTGAATCTGTTTATCAGTCTTATTTTTTAAATCTATACTCTTACTAAAAACAACCCAAGAGATCTGCCTGTCTGGATCTTTAGGAAAATTGAACATTTTTACTCCCTCCGACGAATTTCTTGGACAGCCGCTGAAGGAGCAGGTATAAACAGCTGGAGCCATGTTAATAAATGCCAGATTCCTGCCGACCGAACGCTGCGACGGCCCTTTCTCTATAGAGGTGATCCTTTGCTGCAGAGTTTCAATCCGATACGTGCGTCTGTTGATTGCATCCCAACATGTATCTCAACCGTTATTACACACATGGATAGCAATAATATGCAGGGGTTCAATGCAATAGCTTTGTATAATAATATCGGCTGGCCGCGCACCGCTTCAGAGTGATCGGCCGACGAAAGCAGTTCTCTAAATTTAACAGTGAAAACCACTCGAAAAGAGTTAAAATTTCTTCTTTCAAAATTAGGTAAACGACACTCTCATAGAGTGCAACTCGCTCTTTTAGATGAGTGAATCCACTTTCACTCGTCTGCCTAGTATAATATATTTCTTGAATCGAATATCACTCGTTTTTGAGCGGTTGTAACTCTCAAAAAGGTAAATTTCCTGAATCTTAAAAAAAAAGTGATATCGGCCGTTTCACTTTTCCACTAAGTGAATTTTAACCACTCCGAATGAGCGGAAAAAGGGAAAAAATTTAAATATCTTGCTTTGATCTGATAGGAACCATCATTCACTGAAATGAAAATTTATATAAAATTTGATATAATATCTGTTTATTGTCTTAAAAATCTTATGATGTACAGACATATTTTTATAGGCTACACGAAATAACAGAAAAACAGAAAATTTGATAGTAAACTAAAATAATTGTTTGGCTGCCGGTTGTAGAAAAAAACATAACACCTATCTTGCTGATTTGAATGATGGCCTATGATTGTATCAAGCTCCTAAAATCTTTTTATGAGGAAAATAGGGGCAAAAATTGATTGTCTCCACGAATTGACTGTCAAGTGTAACTTTAATATTAAGACAGAAAAAAGGGTACATCAACAGTTATGATTGAATCCATTTTCATATTTCTTAGAGTAGCATCTAACCTTGCCGTCCCTGTAAGATCACACGATTTTATTTTAAGGTTTGAAACCAGTTTTTCCAAAAAGTTATAAAACCGAAGCAAAGGTGCGGGATAGGTAACGTTGAAAACGAAGAAAGATTTGAAAAGTTTGTCGATCGCCTGGACAGGACACTTCACTACCGCGATGAGTAGTTTGTCGCCGAACAAAGAAAAATGTCCACCCTCCTCTTGTGTCGCGACGCAGATGAGGTACGGCTGGGTATTTTGGTCGGTCCTCGACTGAATGAGTTGCAACGCGACAGTTCCTGGCTGAAAGTATAAATATGGATAAGATTAAATGATATTTCAAATTCACTCACACATCACTGTCGAAGGCAGAGATCAGATTCACAAATATTCTTTCTCTATCTGTGCATTTTACTTATTGAAAAAAAAATGCAAGTTTCCTTTTAATTAATAGAGGTAAAAGTTTTGATGGCAATTCATAAAGTTGACTCACCTCGACAAATTAAATCAAGCTATTTTCGGAAATTTACGGTTTTCCCGAGGGGAACCCATCGGCTTCTTACCTGATTTTTTCTTTGGCGAGGGCTTTCCAAGCGTTGTTTACCGAGGAGTGGTTGATAACGACTCGGCTGGGGTCGATACCGGAAAGAGGTTCCCCTGAGTCTCTCCGGCAGACAGTGTCGCGTCCGGTGAGTGCCATGAGTTTCTTCTCATGGCGCGTCGTGGTTTTGACCCCCTGGGCCTCCGCTCTAGCTTCGGACAGGCGGGCGATAGTCTCGAAGATGAGCGGGTGAAGATGGCTGCCAGAGTGACGTGGACCTCCAAGAGCTCTCTGGAGATCTTCTCAAGGCTTGCGTACTTGCGGGAGATGGCGTCTCGTAGCAGGCTCAGGCCGGCTTTTCTCAGTATGTAACTGATTCTCGGTGCCTGTGAGTGGAAGCGACGTTGCAGGAAGTGGGGTACCACCGTAGAAGGAAACTGAAGTCACAGAGGGCTTGCTTCTTCTGAGATCTCCGTCACTTGAAGTTACGTGTCTGGCGAAGTGTGTCCTCCCCGTAGTGGTGAATGATGGAAAGGCGGAATGGTTCAGAGCCGGCTAGACTGGCTACCACATTTTTTTGTTTTTTTCTGGACCAAAATTTCCGTACACCGGGATAAGAGGTCTTCCTTTTGCCTGAGGCTTTCCACGCATACAATCAGCCCGGGTTTATATTCGGTATCAAAACCTTTACTGACGTTGATCTGAAAATGTTGGTCGCTTTATAGCCTAGACTGAAAAGATAATCGGGTACGATACATGCAGAAACTATTATCACATTGCCAATATTATTTTCGATACTTTGCCTGAGACCACTCAGGTTTTTTTTCCCAAAAAGCACATTGGATGCTCTGGCACATTTTGATCATTCATTGTCTTGGGTGGATTTTTGAAGTTGCAGCAGCTTGTACTATATTTTTTGATAATTTGGTTTTTGGCTTCGTATCTCATACACCAGTATCTTTATAAGGGCCCAAATTCCTCCCTAAAATCAGCATACCCAAGTAGAACAAAGACGTCGGTCCAACGTTGGACCTCCGTTGGCAACCAACTTAGGAGCCAACGTTGCTAAGTCAGGAGGTACAGAGCTGGACCGACGTTGGATAACCAACTCGATCCAACTCGCTGCCACCTTCAATCCAACTCTCTGCCACGTTCGATTGTGGTATCGTCTAAGAGATTCTTTGGATGGGATGTTTATTATTTTAATTTAAACACATACACTGTAAAAAATCAGAGGCGAAAACGTGTCAATAATGGCAGGGAATCAACACAATCTCTTGTCAAAGGAGGACCACACGAAATGCGTGTCATTTTTACACACTCGTCTCCGTGTGATATTTTACCCCGAAAAGCGTGTCATATGTTACACGTGTTTTCGGTGTCAAATAAGAGCAGGTTTGACACCACACTTGAGGTGTTACCAGGCAACACAAAGTTCGTGAAAGGTGCTTACACTATTCCGTGTCAAGCGTGGACCACGACTTTGATAATTGACAGTTAGTGGTGTCAGAATAAACACCGTTTGGGGATATTTATCTACATCCATTGATTCGACACAATACCGTGTCAAAATAAACACCGTTTTTGGGTAACTTGTGAATTCTGTAATTCTTGGTTGACACCAAATGTTGTAAAGACAAGGAATACACTAGTAGCGTGAATAGGGAGGGTCCAGGTACACCTACAGGACAATTAGGTTGCGCTTAAGAAATAAGTTTTTGTCAGAAATACATACAAATTTTTATTGAATAATAAACACAGAAAATTGACAGACCTTTTATTTAAAGGTGTTTCTTATCTAGAACAGTACTGTATTACTTTGCCAAATGTGGTTTTTTGGATTTTTTGGAAACTGGTTTTTTGGAAACTGGAGGTGTTTCCAATAAAATCGGGCATCTATTGAGATGACGTCGAAAACCACTAAATGAACTATATATAGCTGGACATATATCGACGAACAACACTTTAATGACAATACTGCCCCAGTTAATATACCAATTGTCTTAAACGCAAATGATTAAAGAGTGCAGCCGTTGTAGGGAAATATTTTTGATTCCAAAAAATATATCAGTGAAGTTTCATGGTATAAAAATGAATAGCTCTTAAGGAATTTGCTTATATTTACGTAAATTTGTAAAAAAATAATGTTCTTATCTAGAGTGGAAGGTACTATTTGTATGTTAACCACCGGTCAACTCACACAATCTGTATCTACAGAGATGTGAGACGCCCCAAATCTCATGGATCCTACTAGCAACTTTAGTTGTGTCTACCTGTAGTTCGTATCGTTTCACTTGAATAAATTTTCAAAATGAATCAATGTTGTTGTCATACTCACAACCAAATACATAATTTGATTTGAAAAGAGTGTCAAATGCATGGAGAGATGTTGATTGTTCGGTGCAGGGTATCAGCTGATTGTCCAGGCTGATCCAGTACTGGTTGACAACTCATTTGCTACTTACGGTTGGCAGGCCGAAGCATCAGAGAGCTGCAACGGCGTTCCAGCCTGAAACGAAAATTTTAATTTCAAATTAGGCATAAGTCACTTTTTTAGTGCAAATAAAATGCCTGTTAACAAGAAATGACTGTGTGGCTATCTTATGCCTCGATCTCTAACGGGAGATCCCCCTCGAGGACTATCACCGTACCGTGGTGAGGGGGTTTGTGTGGTCCGATGACCCGGGAGGCTCTGCCGGAGGGGAGGTTTCGCTTCCCATAAGGTCTCCTATACCGGACAGGCTCCCGGCGAGAACCCAGACCAAGAATAGTCCAGCCTTGCCGCTGTTGCGGTGCGCGGACTTTGGCCTAGGGAGGATCTGCACACTCGTTTCTTTCTAAACCTTCTTTTCACCAACTTTTCTTCATCTCCTGTCTTGCTTCGTTTCTTGCCACCTCCCGAACCCACCGTCTGCCTTCTGCGACAGCGGTATGGCTCCCTCCCCTTTTGACGACATGGCTTTTGTTATCGGATTTCCCCTTTGGTTGATTTTATAGAAATACAGTCGGTTGTCGGTGCCAGGCAGCTGGTGACTGGTTGCCTGCAGAGGGAGTTCTCGAGTCGCTGCCGTTCTTATTTCTGTCCCTTCCCTGTCCTATTTCCTTAATTCTTCTCTTCTGGCCGACTCCCTGTGCAGGCTGTAAACGCTTACCCGAACCTTTGCCGTGTTTGGAGACCTGTAAGGGCGGAAAAGATCTTCCTGGGGGCTGAGGGGGTATTTCCCAGTTCGCCAGCAGAACAGACGGGGAATGCCTTTCAACACGCCCCTTTGGCTTCAGCTTCGTCCGAAACAGGAGGCTGGGAGCTAATCCACCCCCAGTCAATCGGCTCGTGTACTGGATTTTTTATTTTATTAAAAAACCTTACACAGGATGAGTAGGAGGGCACCGGTGGCGTGATGACCATTGTTTTGTGGTTAGTCCCAAACCCTACGGTCACTCGCGTCTGCTGGTGCTTCTCCCGCTATATCTTCCGGACAACCCCGGCGTTAAAGTTTAACGTCCCCCTGGTTGGGCTCCGTGGTGGGCAGGGCTCGCGGGAGATGAATTTTATAAGTTTTCACATGGAAACTCAAATCACAACCCCCATTCCCCCCCAAAATCCAAATAAGCGCGCACGTCCTCTGATGGAAGAGGAAATTTCTATTCATGATGTCATGACCAAGCCTTTAGAGCCACGCTTCCTCGTCATTAAGCTGACTAATAACAAAACCTTTAAAAATGTTTCACCATTTGCGCAAAAACGCGGTCTTCTTCTGTTAGCCGGTGATGTTAAAAGCTCTAAATGTCTCAAAGATGGAACCTTGCTTGTCGAAACTAGCAGTTGCAAGCAATCAAAACAATTGCTGACGGCAACCAAATTTGATAATATGCCTATAAACGTGACGCCACACAAAATGCTAAACTCCTCTAAAGGGCTTGTCTTCTGCCATGACTTGCTGAGCCTCGATGTGGAGGAGATTCAGCAGGAACTGGCACCTCAGCAAGTGACAGAAGTTTACCGAATGATGAGTAGGAAAACCGGCTCGCTCCAACCAACACCATTGCTACTACTCACATTCGGTACTCCCAAGCTCCCCGAATTTGTACTTGCCGGTTACCTTCGACTTTCCGTTCGCCCGCACATACCGAACCCTCTTCGCTGCTTCAAATGCCAGATCTATGGCCATCCTAGTGATGGCTGCACTAGGAAGTCGGTCTGTGGAAGATGCTCGTCTGAAGAACACGATTCAGACGCCTGCTCCAACAGTCCCCACTGTGTGAACTGCTCTGGCAGTCACCCTGTGTGGTCCCGCGACTGCCCGCAGTGGGTGCTGGAGAAGAAGATCCAAGAGCTGAAAGTCACAGAAAATATATCACTCTTTGAGGCAAGAAAAAGGCTCGGTACTCCTGGCGGCACTTCAAAAAAATCGTTTGCTAACGCCACCATTTCGAACGCTGCCGTCTCGGCGGAGACAACTCAATTGCAGGCCATGTTAGCACAACAACTGCAACTCTCCGCTGAGCAGGCAAAACGTCACGAGGAAATGGAAAAACGCCACAAACAAGAAGTCACCAACCTTAAAAACCAACTTAAAGAAAAAACAGAAGAAATTGATACTTTAAAAAGACAAGTCCAAGAACTGTTGGAGACTAGGACTTTGCAGCTTGCTTCTGCAAAGCTGGCCACCAAGCAGACCGCGCATACAAAGAAAACCTCTCATACACCTATTACACTAAATTCTAAAACTATAGGTGCCTCCACGTCGACTCCCCCGTCCTCCAGGCAGGACGTCATGGAGACAGACTCCACCGATACGACGCCGGACAGCTGGCAGCAAGTCGAAAGAAGGGGGAAGGGAAGAAGCTCTTCTAAATAATACAGGAAAACACACCAAAAAATATGGCGAAAATAATCCAATGGAATTTACGGGGGTACTCCACTCAAAAAGAAGAAACTCGCCAACTTGTGTCCAGGCTCAGCCCACTGGTGTTATGCCTACAGGAAACGCACTTCAAACCGACTGATGCTCCTGTCCTAAGAAACTTCGACTTTTTCCGATTCGACTACGTCGCAGGACAGCGAGCGCAGGGAGGCGTTGCAACGGCTGTCCACAACAGCCTCCACTCGGAGATTGTTGCGTTGACCACCTCACTCCAAGCCGTGGCTGTGAAGATCTCTCTTCCCAGCCCCCTTTACATCTGCAACGTCTACCTTCCACCAGACAGAGTTGTTTCACAACAATCCATGGATGACCTCTTGGCACAACTCCCTCGGCCTTTTTTACTCGTTGGCGATTTCAACGCACACAATCCCATGTGGGGCGGCATTTCCACCAACCCGAAAGGTACGTTGATGGAGGACACCGTCAGGCTCCACAACGTTGTGCTGTTGAACGATGGCAGCAAAACGCACTTCTCAGCTGCCACGGGATCTTTCTCTGCCATTGATCTCTCGCTATGTTCGCCTTCATTGGCACTCGAAACGGACTGGTGTGTGTACGATGATCTCTGTGGAAGTGATCACTTCCCGATACAAATTGAATGCCGCATTCTTCCACCCCTTCCACTGCGCCAGCCAAAGTGGATAATCCAAAGGGCAGACTGGACCACTTTCCAAACTCTCGCTGTGTTTGGCAACTCCGACTTTGCTGATGTGGACGCTCATGTTAACCACTTCACCGAGGTGGTCATACACGCAGCTCAAAAGACCATTCCACAGTCGTCAGAGAAGCCGTACCGCGTGCCTGTCCCCTGGTTCAATCCTGAATGCAAGGAGGCGATCAGGAATAGACGAAGGGCTCTTGCCACGTTTATATCGCACCCAACTCTTACTAACCTAGTAGCATTCAAAAAGCTGAAAGCCAAGGCTCGCTTTACATGCAAACAGGCTAAAAAGAACTCATGGAGAAACTACGTGTCCACCATTACTGCTCGTACACCAACATCAAGGGTTTTTGATAAAATCCGCAAGATTTCCGGAAAATTAAATTTCAAGCCCATTGCTGGCCTCCTGTGCAATGGGGTATTGTCTACCTCTCAACAGGAAGTCGCAAATATCCTAGGGGCGCAATTTTCCAAAATCTCCAGTTCTGCCAATTACACAGCGGCTTTTAAAAGTGTAAAACGGGCAGCAGAAAGAAATGTGCTTGACTTCTCAGCAAGCAACTCGGTTCACTACAACTTGCCTTTTAGCGACTGGGAATTGGAATCGGCTTTGAGAGCAGCAAAGGACACTTCACCTGGATTGGATCTCATCCACTACCAGATGATCAAACACTTGTCCTCTCAATCAAAGTCGTACCTTCTGAAATTGCTGAACGAAATCTGGCTCCAGGACTCTTTTCCGGCACAGTGGAGAGTGGCAGTCGTCATTCCGATCCTGAAACCCGCGAAAGACAAGTCGGACCCTTCCAGCTACAGGCCGATTGCACTGACGAGCTGCATGTGCAAGCTCCTCGAGCGCATGATCAGTGCCCGGCTTGTGTGGTTCCTGGAATCAAAAGGTCTTCTCTGCGTTGAGCAAAGTGGTTTCCGTCGGAACAGATCGGTGATGGATAACTTGGTCCAGCTGGAAAATTTGATCCAGGACACTTTTATCCAACGACAACATCTCATCGCCATCTTCTTCGACTTAGAGAAGGCATACGACACGACGTGGAAGTACGGCATCTTGCGCACCATGCACAGATGGGGCTTCAGGGGCCACCTCCCCCTTTTCGTCCAGAATTTCATGGCTCAACGTACTTTTCATGTTCGTGTCGGCAACACGATGTCTTCCCCGTTTGAGCAGGAGAACGGGGTCCCACAGGGAGCTGTTCTCAGTGTCATATTGTTCGCAATCGCCATCAACTCGATCACTTCGTGCATCCGCTCGCCCGTACGTGCATCGCTCTATGTTGATGACTTGGCTATTTTCTACCGGACAGGAAACCTCAACTCCGCCCAACGACAGCTTCAATTGTCAATCAATCGATTGCAAAATTGGGCTGACCTTCATGGGTTTCGGTTCTCCTCCACGAAAACAACATGCTTGCATTTTAGTCGACACCGAACGCTTCACCCGCACCCCATCTTGACTTTGTCCAGCAATACCTTACCATTCGCAGAGTCCGCTCGCTTTCTCGGGCTGGTTTTCGATGAGAGACTCAACTGGTTGCCGCATCTTCGCCAACTTAAAACCAAGTGTCTCAAGGCATTAAACATCTTAAAGATCTTGAGCGGTACCTCCTGGGGAGCTGACAGGACGTCCATGCTCCGACTGTACCGCTCTCTTATAAGATCGAAACTAGACTTTGGCTGTGCGATCTACGCATCTGCACGAAAGTCCTACATCGGCATCCTCGACCCTGTGCACAATGCGGGCATTAGGCTGTGCACTGGTGCCTTCCGGACCAGTCCCATTCCCAGTCTTTACTGCGAGTCAGGAGAGGCACCGTTGGCAACTCGGCGCGACTACCTCCTTGGGAGTTACTTATCAAAATTAAGAGGTATGCCCAAACACCCGGCCTTTCAGACTGTTTTCAGTCCCCCATACCAGCCTATTTATAACATCAGGCAAAGAGCAACAAGGCCTGTCGGCATCCGAGCAAAGGAACTCGTTGAAGCTCTGGAAATGAACTTGCCATCTGTCCTGCCGGTCGGAATTAGCCGGGTGGCTCCCTGGTCTTTTCCTAAGCCAGTGTGTCTGTTGCAACTTGCTCAACACACCAAGGCTACGACCAGTCCAGCCGTGTTCCGACAACTCTTTGGCAACCTACGTGACACGTACAGGCAACACACTTTGATCTACACAGACGGATCGAAGGTGAACGAATCGGTCGGGTGTGCCTTTATAGTTGGCAACACAAACGGTAGCTTCAGACTCCATTCGTTCTGTAGCGTCTTTACAGCAGAAATGTTTGCAATCCTCAAGGCCCTTGAACACATCAAGCGTGCCCGTCACAAACATTTTCTGATCTGTTCTGACTCTATGAGCTCCCTTCAAGCTTTATGTGATCCTTTCTCCACAGACAATCTCGTGCAAACGATCCAGAATACCCTAGGAGAGCTGAGTCTTTCAGGAGTAGAGGTTCTTCTTTGTTGGCTCCCGGGGCATGTCGGCATCGCCGGCAATGAGATGGCCGATAGAGCCGCCAAAGCAGCCACTGCAAAACCTGAAGTTGACTTCGAATCTGTGCCATCTTCAGATTTGAAGAATGTTTTCAGGACAGTAACCAAGCAACATTGGCAGTTGTCCTGGGACACTACCCTTACCAACAAACTTAGGCCCATCAAAGAATCCGTGGCAGCCTGGAAATCATCGGCCCGTCGCTCTCGACGAGAAGAGGTTGTCACAACCCGGATGCGCATCGGCCACAGTTTCCTTACCCACGTCTTCATCCTCAAACGGGAAGAACCGCCGATGTGCACCGCATGTGACCAGCCTCTTTCACTGAAGCACCTCCTAGTCGAGTGTGCCGATCACCGGCAGTTGCGTAGGTCCCTGAAACTCCCTGGAAGCATGCAGGATGCACTGAAGGATGACGCGCGCTCTGTCGATCTCGTGCTGAGATTCCTGCAGGAAACCGGTTTTTATAATTCCATTTAGTTTTGAGTCATTATAAAATTCTTTTTAGCCTCAGGCAATCTTTGTGATGCCTGAATTGTTTCTTTCTACTCGCAAGTATTTATAAAGAATGCGTTTAGAACATTGACTCGTATTTTTAGCATACTGACTTAGAAAAACTTTTGTATCTATCTAAAATAATTTCAACTTTTAATCGTGTGTTCGGCACAAATAGCCACGCAGCTGACGTGCCGTTAAACGCCACAAAATCAATCAATCTAACGGGAGATCGAGGAAATGTTTTTTGTCTGGATGGTGGCGCCGCGGTGGTTGGATTTTGCGATATTTCGCGGGCTATCAGAAATAGAAATATCGAGCTCACTGACAAGTGCATCATCCAACCACGGAGCTAATCCAACTTTTCAAATTAATTAATTTATGTAAATAGTGTCCTATTACATTATTTAATAAATATGAAAAGTTGTTAATGATGCACTTGACATTTTATTTAAGGCATGTTTAAGGGATTGATAGGTTTTGAAGTGACAAATATCAACACACTATTTTTTAGGTAAAGACTTAAATCAATTATTCTTTATTGATCGTTTGTAAATATAGTATCATTAATAACCAACAAAGTAATGAACTCGTAATAACTGGAGCATTAGGATATTATTCAAAACTAAGTGCTTCAACAGTCATTTATCTAGAATCCAAGGATACTAATATTTAAATTTTAGGATGCAATCATAACTAATTTGGCAACAAGAATGGAAAATTAATCATCTTTGGACAATCTATATTAATCTTTGGGCTATTAATCTTTGGGTAATCTATATTAATCTTTGGACAATCTCTTACAATCTTCGGATGATCTTCCTGTCCCTGATGCAGTTTACTTGAATGGCTCACGTCCGGGATGATGCAGCCGTATGTCTGAAAATGGAAAATTAAAAGAGTAACTAACTAGTCCACTGAAACCCTGATGGAAACTGCCCTACCGGCTACCCGACGTGACTTCGGTGCATGTAACAATAAAACCCCTTCACCTTTACCTGTCATTTCAAGGGGGGGGGGGGTCTTGAACAGACATCTCAAAAGCTGAGAGCCACAAAGGCATCACCATAGAGGTGTCCATTCAAGCCCACCCTCCCCCCCCTGATAATGACAAGTGACACGGACATAAGGGTAGATTGTGTTCAACCTTTAATCTATGATTGGTGAGTTAGATCTGTTCGTTCTGATATTTCTGCTCTCGGAGTGAGTCTAGCAAGAAGCTCTGCTGTCATTAGCAAGCTGTAGACATATTAGATGATTTAGTTGTTAGTTGTTGCTGGGCTGGTTATACCCTGTGGGCTTCACACAGTACCTGCGTTGCTTTAGCTTGGTAGAACAGGTTCAGCATCTCCCAGAGATGGGTTCATTTGTGGAGGACCTTCTTTATTCGCTTCTGCCTTGCGGTTAGTTTTGAGGCACTTGTCACCCCAAGAGGACCCTGGTTACCCCTCAATGATCGATTAAGCTTCTTACAAAAATGGTGAATTTTTATCCGGCACAGTAGAGCCAACATGGACCGCTTGAGATTTGTGTTATGATGTTCGCAGTCCGACCAGCTAAAATCTACGACAACATTAATGCGATTGGTGACTCACTGCTGCACATTCAGAGTGTTGGGAACTCGTGGAGCAGCTGTCTGCTATTTGGGCAGCTAACCCAATCGATAAAACAAATTGACCAGACGCGTACTGGAGAGCAGGGCGACCTTCTCTACGCTCCCTGGCTTCGACAAGTGCGTGGTCTCCTGTGTGTTTATGGGGCAGCACCGTGAAGAGGGATTTACAACGATCACAGGATAAATCTACAAGTTTACGAATGCTGTAACCACAAACATAAGTGACAGACACCCGCTCTTTGTCAGAAAGCGTATTCTCCTTCCGAACTGTTTCTTGCAGCTCGTGAAAGATCTCCGAAAAGTCGAAATCATCGAAGCAGAATGCGGTTTCCTCGTCCTCGAACTGGACGTTGTCTTCCAGAGGTTCAAAAGCCTCAAACGGGGCATCCCCTCTCAAACTGCTGCCAGGATCAGCAGCAACCTCATCAGCAACTGTAGGCTGGAGAAAAGACTTCAAATCCGAGAGGAGCGCATCAGCATCTCCCTGGCAGTTCGACTCTCTTGTTGGAACCCTCATCATGCCGTTGATTATGCAGGTCTTCAACGCTGGGCCAAACTGCATGCATGAGGGATTTGTGTTATCCTGACCGTGCTGCCGGACGGTTCAGAACAGATTTTCTAACGCGTCTTGGCTCAGCCTACGCATCTGCAAAATTGGCACGTTGTACTTCTCTCGAAGAAGTTTACCTATGTACTTGGCCCCCTGGATTGCAATAAGCCAACCATTCTGAAAAGGAGAACGCTGAATTCTCCCAGTCTTCATGTCTGTAAATTTCCAGCTATTGATGCGGGCAAAGATCTCGGGCCAGAAAGTGCCTTGGACGGATTGAGCAGTCAGAGCCACAAGGTGGTACTCTAAATTCTCTGCTTGCACCTTAGTCCCGTTGAAAGTGTCAAAGAGACAATCAACATCTCGAAGAAACTCTGAGGTCCTAACGGCTGAGGGAGGGAGAAAGCGGCATCCAGGTGGCCGGGGTTCCACCAAACGCACGGCAGGGTCTAGAACCAGAGCGTTGATACCGACTGCAACCGATGCCCTTAGGACTTGGGCTGCCAGATTCACACGCATCTTCTGCTGAGACGTGGGGTAAATGTGAACCTCGGTCAGCTTGGGCAACATCTGGTAAACAGTTGTTGAATCTATCTTGAAAAGATGTTCGATGTACTTCCAGCAGGCCACCGTCTGAGCAGGCCCACTGCTGCTTCTTGGCTCCGTTGACAATATAGCAGGAGGAGACCAAACCACATCGTACTTCATAGAAGCATTTCGTAGACTTTTTAACAAGTGCGGTAGATCATAGATGACGGCGATGTCATCATCGCCAATCCTACAGATCTTACCGAATTCTAGTAGATCAACTGCAGAATGGCGCAAAGCAACAAGGAAATCAAGAGCGGCCACGTTGGTCGGGCCTTGGTCATAGATGACGCAAGCAATATGCAGTCCTGCCTCTTGCAAAGATTTTATCACTTTGACTATCAGTTTCTCAAGAGTGAAAGTCTTTGTTACGTCTTTGCAGAAATAATAAGCGATTGGCTGTTTCCATTTTTTACGCAGCCCTCGGACTATTAAAACAAGTGCGTGGTTTGCAAGAACATTCTCCCTTCCGAGATGCCCGTAGTCCTCATACCCAATGATCCGGTCGAGCTTCTCCGAGTATTGGACTCCAACACGGAGTGTAATCTCGTCAAAGAGAACTGAGCACACACGGTCTGAGTTGTCCATCTTGGACACCTTCTAACGCAAATGGGTGAACACTGACACATTGATTCCTGGTAGAAACGGGATACGATTCAGAACAGTTATAAGTGTCCGAGGTGAAGGCAATGCAAGAAAAGTCTGCAAAAGCTTGTAGACCTTTGGTCCACGCTTGTTGATCGAAAGTGCCATCACCTTGTCGTGCATTGTGTAGCGACGACCTCTTGGAGATTTCTTTCCAGATGCAAGTTGACTCCTAGACAACCTCGATGCAGCTGGAGAGATGTTGCCTTTAAGGGGTTTCACACCCACCTAAAAACGGGGTGTTTATATGTTCTAATGTTTTATTATGCTGAACATAACTTACTAAAAATATTTAAAAAAATCTTGTGCAGGAAAATTGGTTGGGGGCTCGGAAAATGCGATGGAATCTTTTGTACAGTCCAAAAGTCGCAAAATTAGAGATAGCGTGGCCAGGATTTTTTTCCTAGTGCATAATTGTGGTACTTTTGTGACGCAATTGTTCTTATCACTACAAGTATTATGCAAACGGAAATAGAAAATTTTGAAAACTTGGAAAAATAGGTTCAAATTTTACATGATTTTAAACAGACCACCAGTAGGAAACAATGAGATATTCGCGATTTTAAAATAAGGGGTCAGGAGGCCGGAACCATGCAGATTCCAAATATGTAAGTTTCATCCTGATCGGTCAAGAAATGTAGATTCCTGACTGTACACAAGCAACGGTTGCGCGAAGCAGCCGCGATCTTTATGAATTGCCTACATACAGGCTTCAATTCTTCATCGCTAGCAGCCAGCTACAGCGACCTTGGAACGTTTCGTGCACCAAAAGTATCTCGCGCGAGAGTTTATCTCATAAGCCTCTAGTTTATATTTTTGTTCTAAGCTCAAATGAAATGATTTACGTCTTACGAGCACTGCGGTAAAAAGTCTCGCCTTCCAAGCTCCCGACGTATTTTAGAATGTGACACGACTTTGACGAACTCATTTTTGTTTTTTGAGTATTCGAGCGCTGCGCTTCCCAATAGTGGTATAGCTCACCTGCTGCCGTAATTATTATTAATAATGATCAATTAGTAATTATAAATTCTTGGTAAATTGACCGATTGGCCGATTGGGCGCCTTCGCCTCTGTGGGTTGTCGCTATTGTAGCCTTATTGAAACAGAGGGTTTGATCACACGGAAGCACACGGAAGCACTAATAAGCACGGGTTATAAATCACTGATTTCGAATATTAGCTCATTACTGATTGATATTGGAGGCTGGACCTTACAGGCATGCTCCAGTGATATCTGCATTGATTCGATCTTTTGGTTTGTGATGTTCGAAATCCCTGTCGCCTTCCCACGGCCGTGGCCCAGGGCCTACCCACTGACTACCTGCATCTTCAGGATCGCTTCGACGGGGCACATCAGGCACTTGGCATCTTTCTACCCCACTGAAAGCCCAACCCCTATCCCGACCACATGGCACATGACACAAAGTCAGCATGCAAGTCACAGTACTCTTCGCAGCTCGAAGTTCGGTCGGTCGCTGCTCACTTGTCGTTCAGCAAACACGTTGTGTTGTGTCTTTGTGTCCTTCTGGCAGTATGTAGCATTTCGTGTCAGCTTTATTTTTTCAATTTGCGAAAGTGAATCAAGTACCTACAGTGGTACATCATTTACAAAATGGGTCCTAAACGACCATTAGCAAGGGCCAGCAGACCTAGGATGACAACAAAGCGCGCCAAACTCACCACTAAATTACATGCGCGTGAGAAGGCATTGCGTCCGTCAAACTTCACTTGAAAAGTTCGTTCAAAAAGGAAGTCTCAATTACACATCCACACCCTTGCAATGATACTCTCTAATTAATTGTTATCAATAAATCAATCGATTGTCGGATTGGCAACCATTTATCATTGACCAATTATTTCTGGGAATATTTTATTGCCTTGGCTTAGATTTGTGAAAGAAAAACATTCCGCAGTGCGATAATAGGCTTTTACCGACACGACATAAAACTCGTAAAAGTAAGGAAATAGATCAATGTAATATCCGCAATTATCATCCGATCACTGCGATTCAAAATGATCTACACTCTGTATGCTGCCACGAATCCAATGGTATCAATAGAATAATAGAATTCCCAATTTTGTGTGCCATTTTATGTCACTGGGACATGTTTTGAAATGAAGTGATAAGAAAAATTCCTTCTCGAGCGTTAATCCTTCTACTTGTGGTTGTGTGTATAATGTAAGAGTATTAGCTCATGACTAGACGTTGTAGCTTAGATGCCAGCATGTGCATTGGGGGTGGGGGGCATGGTGCAGGTGGCCAGAGCAGTTCGACTTCGATGTTTCGCCTTGTTTCGCGTAGGAATAAGACGGGAGCGTGAGAAAAACACATCCTACTGGCTTCAAAGCTCGTGAGCGACTGATTTTAAAAGAGTACGCAGAGTACGCATTAAGAACATAATGGAGTGGCCACGGGTGTGAATCCCGTTAAGATCCGTCAAGACAGAGTCGGTGATTGTAGAATGTAGGCTGCGCCTGCCAGCCTGATAGTCTGCACACCTCTTCTTCGGGGCACTCAGCTGTTTCCGTGTCTTGGCTAGCATCTGGCGTAGCTTGAGCTTTCTTGGCGTCAGCACTTGAACACGGGTCACACCAACAGCTTGCAAAATTCTCGTTTGAAACTTCCCACAAAGCTTCCTTGCCACCTTGCTGCGAAGAGGGGTTCTAAAGGGCTCTGATACACCTGCAACAGGATCTTGTATAGGAGAGGTCAGTCCTTAAATCATTTTGAAGGGTACAGGCCCAGCTGGGAGTCGTGGGATCGACAACACACGAACGCTCTGGAGAACAATCCACGATATGAAGCTTCATCAATTACATCCCCTCAGATGCGAGATGCTGCCTGGATAACAACCTCATCCACTGTATCATTAAAAAAATATATCTGAGGCTCTTCAAGTTGAGCATAAGCAGGCTAATTGACAAACTCCACGGCTGCCACCTTGCAAGGTTCTTCAACACCTACTTGAGCAGTAGCAGACTCAGCGAGAAACTCCACAGCTGCCACCTCGCAAGGTTCTTGGACTCCTACTTGTCCACACCGAATTCGGCCAAGTGCAGAGTTGGTACTGCGTTCCAGTTCAGCCGCAGGCAGAGATCATTTTGAAACTGGCTTCGATGGAAGTGACGGGAGAGCCTGTTACGTGCGTTTAAATCAGAAGAATTCAAACCAAACAAGGATGGGTTTGTAGCCCGCTGTTCACGCCACTCTCGTTTACGGGTTGAGATTATAATGTAACAATCTGCTAAAATTAGCAGTAAGTTCTAGTTCTAATTTCATCCAGTAATACAGGCCCCTTCCAGCCAGACATTCAAACTGATTACCCTCACAGACAGAGAACTATCCGGGGATTGAATGGGGCTTATCAGGGATGTAAAATTTCCGGAAATTTATTTTTCGGAAATTTTCCGGAAATATTCGGAAATTTTCCCGAAATATTTTTATTAGGAAAATAATTGGGTATTTACTGGCGTTCAAAACCACTGTCCTACTCCTGCGGCCTGCCTGGCTGCCAGTAACTAATACACATTACATTATATAGAGGTGATTTTTAGGAATTTGTATTTATTAACAACATAATACAGATTGATTGATGGGATAGCTGAGCAGGAAAAATGTGCGTCCGAACCGGGATCTGAACCCGGGACCTTCCGCTTGCCGGGCGGTTGCTCTACCAACTGAGCTATCCGGCCGCACAAGATTCATGCTTCGCTGGGTGAGGAAAGGGCTCTCTCGGGAGAGAAGGGGAAGAAGCGACTCGTAATGCTACGAGTTCTACACAGGCATCCAGTGCAAGTGTATTCGACGTCCCCGCGACAGGCAGGAATCTTGTGTGGCCGGATAGCTCGGTGGTCAGAGCAACCGCCCGGCAAGCGGAAGGTCCCGGGTTCGTATCCCGGTTCGGACGCACATTTTTCCTGCTCAGCTATCCCATCATCAATTGCCAACTGATGTAGGCTTCCACCAGAAACACTGATTTCTCATAATACAGATTATTGTACGATGTACGTGGCTCCAGCGGCAGCCTAACGTACAAAACACATTTTTGTACGTAGATTTCTCATTTTCAATGTTTAATATGCTTTGAATTCTGGGAAATCAAAAGTTAATGGAACCTCGTGATTCTCCACATCTTCGTTAACATCGATACCATCACGTTCCTCACCAACATTCTCTACAACTCCTTCATCCTCAACATCTTCATCATCTTCTGTATCACTTCCTTCTACAAAAGCTAATCTTTGCTCTTCTCCTGTGCAGGTGCCTCTTTCAATTTTTAAGTTGTGGCTTATGTGCATCAGCATACTTGCACTTTTAGTTGTAAGTTTGTTCCTTTTTTTTGGTATGTATGGCTCCAAACGTACTAAAAGATCGCTCTGTCGCTGCTGATGTAGCAGGAAGGCCCAGAATAACTGTGGCAATTTTGCTGAGGGTCGATAAATTGCATATGGCTTTCCACCAAAGGAGTGGATCCATGGAGGCTGCGCCCGAAGGACATGGCTCTTCGCTAGTACTTTCCTTTATGTTTTCCCATACAAATGGCTTGGCCCATAGTTTGTCCACTGCCTTTCTGCTTCACACTGCCTTCAGCCTTCCTGAGTTTATTTTGTGCGGGATATTTAAACATTCAAATTGGAAATTTTCCACGGAAATTTTTCCGATTTACATCCCTAGGCTTATAGACACATACTTTTTATATTTTTAATCCATCCATAAATATATAATCTGTGTTGCAACCGAGTAATTTTTTTTACCTGATAAAATAGTGTAGAGCTTTAGCGTTTTAAACGCAACTTTATCGATTCTTCCTGTTGTTGACCAATTGGTGAAAAATGAAAATCGTGCAAAGTTCTTATTGCTTCTTCATTACCTCCTGGAAAATGCGGAAGAGATCTGTTTTTTTTCCGGTGTCCATTATCTCTAAATTAGAGGGTAGGATGGTTGCCAATCTTCTCCGTCGAAGCCTACCTTCATTCGGGGAGCTTATATCTGACTCGTTTTGAGCCTGCTTCAATTTTTGAACTGCTGCCGTGTAATTTGCTGAAATTAACATTTTCTATATTGTATCGGGACATCGCCTGATCTTCACTTCAGACTTTTTTCCAAAATTAGTTTGAACCTTCATAATCGAGCAAATAAAATAATCGTGAAACCGCAATTCTATGTCAATAATCGCATACAACTAATGCATCGGTTCTAATTTAATTTCACGCGGGTTACATGGAATTTCAAGAAAAAAAAAGTTGTAACCTAACCACAATAGTGTGAAAACGTTTTCTCAACGTCGTGGACGGCCCACTCTTCATTTGGCTTCTCGTGGCTGGTTACTTAATCCAAAATTTGTTTGTTTGTCTCAGCTGGCAGCCAGTGACATTGAGTCTTCCCAATTCTGATAGGAATGAAGAAGGATATCCATCGTGTATGATGCGGTTGCTGTTGTCGTGGACTTTTGTTTAGTGAACCCTCGTTGGTTCATATTTAACATTGAGTGTTTGTTTTGGAGAGTAAGCAGCCGAGTATAAAACGCTTTTTCAAATAATTTTGCGAAAACTGGGAGAATCGTTATTTGTCTATAGTTTTCCATTTTTTACGGTCTCCCTTTTGATATACCGGGACAATTTTTCCTATTTTCAGACTTTCCGGGAAGTGACCTTGGGTAAGTGATGCGTTTACAATGTGTATTAGCGGCTGCATGATAATCAGCTTAACTCCCCGATACTGGCTATCGCAGTGGTCGCCGCATGAGCTGAGTCTTATGTTTTGTTGACAAGCTAGATCGCAATTTCTCCATAATCACAGCTCAAAAATAAAACTAATGCTCTCTTTATTTGAAACCCACATCATTTCCTACAGTAATAAATCAAAATGGAAAAACTAAACAATATTTAAGAATATCAAATAAAAGATATGAGTGCGGTTGCAACCTTAGATACCTACGGTCTGTGCCGTGTCTGCGCACCGCTGCTCAAGTTTATCGTAAAAACTGAATCGCATCGGGACAATTTTAGCATTCCGGGAGCAGATTTTTGAAGGACAGGCCATGGGCACCCAATTTTACGTCGTTTGTCTACTAAATTGCTTCAACGATGTGTAGTTGGAACGTGTAGATATTTTTATCTGAAAGCCTTTTTGTGGCCAGCTAGTCTGAAGGCTTGACACAAGGTAATAAAACAACTTGACACTAAGGAGTCATACACACCTGGAAAATTCCTGATTGAATATGTCGCTTGGAGCCGTCATTTCAGACTTTGCTCGGTGAATAATTCGAGCCTTCCGAGTCGCTATTTCCTCCTCAAGAGGTTCACGACCATGATTGTGGTCCACAGTCACTGTTATTTCTCGACGCACGCGTGAGTCTAGAGGCATCGTGCCCCGTCCTGAACACGATTTCTTCGCACATTTCAGGAAAATGATATTATTTTTAGAATTAGAGAAGTGGTACGAATACCCGTCGCCAAAGTATTTACAGCTACCTTCCCGCTTCCCAGGAATCTCCACAACCCTGGTCCCCATCGCCACAACCACAGCACAAACAAACGTACGACAAATAAACTCCTATGCACTTATGTTAAATACTGATATGTAATACTATGGAATATACTATACTAACTGTAACTAAAACTTCCTCTTAATTAATCTATTCGAAACTTGAAACGAAGGTACACATGTCACAATGCGGAGACGCAAAGGGTTTCGACGTCGGTACGCCAAGTACGACGACTAAAGGACTCACCGAGACATATAAAAAAATTAAGTAGACAAGGGCGCCAGGCTTCAGAAACCCGGCTACCTCCGGTAATCGGACCGGTACAACAATCGGTATTTTCGGATCGAGCAACGGTACCGAGCGTCGGCAGTAAATACAAAATACTCGAATAGGAAGCCCGGGACGGCCGAAGGCACGACCGGCATAGATTAGACGCGTGACAACGAGCATCACAACTGGTTCACCCCCTCGTTGACAGGGGATGGTTCCTAGGTCGGTGCGTTCATATAGCAAGGGTAGCCGTCTTCCGGAGCGAGGCGGGAAGACAGGTAGAAGGACCGACACTCTGAACGGAGTCATCAAGGTGCGTCGTTTGTATGAATGTTGGCTGTGCGTCTGCGCTAACAACATGTTGCAGGGTTTGGCGACGTCCTCAGCATCCAGAGGGTAGAAGATCAAAAGGAAATTGTGGCATGTATTAATTGAGAAGAAAAAGTGAAAGCTGTAACAAAATGAAAATGCAATGTTTTTTATTTTGTTTTACAATGGAGAAACAAACGCTGGGAGGAAGAAACGCCAATAATCTGATTCGTTTTTCATTTAGAGCCAGACGTTATATAAGGTAGAACAAACGAAAGGAGGAACAAACGACAATTTTATTTAAAAACTTTATATGATATAAATATCGGGGAGGAACAACTGCAAATCACGCTCTAGGTGAAATAGTTAAAGGAGGAAGAAACGCAATCCCGTTTTTTTAATTTTACTTTCTTGCTGGGTAGATGAAACGACGGAGGAACAAACGCCAATCCCGTTATTTTAATTTTAATTTGTTGCTGGGTAGATGAAACGATGGAGGAAGAAACGCCAATCCACTGTTTAGCCTTTTTATTTTAATACGAGGTAGAACAAACTGGAAAGCGTCATTGAATGCACTATTAAATAGCCTCATAAATTCATCGTACTTATGGTCCACCGACTCAACCGCCAAAATAGATTCCCAGCCTAATTGCAGTAACAATTATTTAAACTTCATCTTGTTTTTCTCAGACCAAAAGCGGCCTATTCTATACTGCTTTGTTTTGTCTGGTGTGTCTGTAGTAATATTAAGTCAAGCACAAGGGTTTATTTTTAGTTATTCAAGTACAAGGGTTTGTAAACACCAGCGAGCGCGGGTGTTCGTGGCATTTAACCCCTTGTTTCTTGAAATGCAACGTTCTAACCCTGACCAGCTGAAATAAGGTTGACGACGATAAAATAATATCATTATTCAATCTCAGCTACATCACTGTTGGCAACGTCATGTCAAAGGGTATGAATATTCTAACTTCTTGGAAATACCATAGTCATAAAGAAGCCGCTACACTGGCTTTGCGAAGAGTACCCAGTACAAAGTAACACAAACGCGGACTTCATCAAGCCGAAAAGACAAATGATGGAATAATCAGAGCTAGCGGGTTGGCGGCCGCCTGTTAAACATGCTGGCAATGCGAGGTGAACTATGTCTAGGGTCGCCGTCGTACAGAGAGTCTGAGGGTGCACCAGACAAGTCTCGGAAATTACATAGCGCCTGAGGCGCGGGCTCCGATGCAAGTTATAGTTATTGAAAGCACCATTGAAAGAAGCCACGCGGCCGCATCACGTCTTCTCGGAAATCGGTAACAATTGTTCGTTTCATAACATTGTTGGGTATTGGGCATGTGTTTTCGTTTTGCTTTGTAGCTAGTCACCGCTACAATGAAAAACTTAACATCTTACCTTTAGTTGGTTTCTTGACTTCTCTTCCGAATCTAGAAACTTTGGTTTTATTTACAGAACGAGGCAATTGATCCATTTGTTGAGTTGGTCTAGGTCTATCCCTATTTTTATTGTTTGCAATTTCTGGGGTCCATTTTCCTTTATAATTCCTTACCCGTACTTCTGATTCTTTAACAAAGGTTTTATGTTCTTTTCTTCTAACATTTTCCTTATGTTTTGATTTTTCCATCAATGATTTTATGGTTCATACATTTCATTCAATCATACAATTTATTGAGGGTGTTAAGGACTTGATGTTTTTGCTGTAAATTCCCAGTCATGAACTCATTACTCTTTGAACTCTTTACTGTTAAATTGTGGACCATTATTATTATTAATTGAGAAAAACATTTATGCTAGGCCAATACAATAAATCTCGACCAATATGCTTATATTTTTCAATCCCTGGGTGGGTTAAATTTATTCGATCAAACATTTCCTGTCTCATCGTATTTGGTATACAATTAATTTGTCTATTTTTGATAACAGCTCTTCCATTACTTTCAGCTCCTCTGTAAATGTCCAAAAGGGCATTAAAATTAGATTGCGTTGTTTTTTGGTTTTCGGACAACTATTTTTAATTTGTTAACGTAATGCTGACAATGTTATGTCGGATGCTGTTTCGCTTTTAAAAATTTTGTAACTGGTGATCTGAAATTGGTCAATTTTCAATAAGCATACAAACTTGAGTTTCTATGATTGATTCTACGGTTTGATAATCACTTTCATCATCTTCCGCCCCCTCGAGGACTATCACCTCACCGTGGTGAGGGGGTGAAACTGGTCCAGTGATCCGGGAACCCTTGACAGGCTCCCGGTGAGGACCAGGCTAAGAATAGTCCCGCCCCGTCGCTGTCGCGGGACGCGGACCTTGGCCGAGGGAGGACCTGTGCCATCTTTTTCTCTCCTATCTTCCTTTCAACACCTTCCTTCCTCTATCTTCTTGTTTCATTTCTTGCCTCCTCCCGATGCCTCCGTCTGTCTTCTGCGACAGCGGCGTGGCTCCCTCCCTTATGACGACTTGGCAATTATGATGGTTTTTCTTTCGGTCCATGGAATACTTACCAGTCGGTGTGAGAGCCAGACAGCTGGTGACTGGGGTGTGCCCAGGGAGCGCTCGTGTTGTTCTTGTCTCTTTTTCTCTATCCTACAAATCTTGTACTTACCTTTCTGGCCGGCTTCCTGGGCGCACCTGAACTCCCCTCGTTGACGACACTGGCATTGCATGGATAAGATCCGGTTTATGATTGGATTTGACTGCACTTGGGCTCGTGGCCGGGTTGCGTTGGCTGCAATAGCTGGGCAGGGGCATCGTACGACAATATCGGTGCCCTCTGTCCAGGGAAAAGGCCGATTGCGCCCGTGCTGCGTCCGGGCGTAAAATTTGCACTTTCCTTCTCCCGCCTGCTGCATGGGAAATCTTTTACTGGCTCACACTCACCGAACTTCGGTGGGTGGGACCCGGTTTAGTTTACAAGGCCCCATGGGGTAGTACCCCATGGTGGTTAGTTGAGTCCCTATTCCGGGCACCTTGGAGGGGGTTGTCCCCAAACTGATCTATGCAGAACTCAAATTGTCAAACTAGAAAACAAGAAAACAACTTAACCCCTCCCAACCTATTTGAAAATTTGATTAATGTGAGAAATGTCCAGTCCACAGACCCAGCTTTTCTAAAACCATACCCCACCTTCTTAACTATCACAAGTACCTCCCCCGATATAAAATTCAGAAACATTTCGCCATTCAAACTGAACGCATTTCTTTTGAAAGATTTTGGTAATCTGCGATCGGTTAGTCGAATGAGAGACGACACTCTACTGATAGAAACATTGTCCAGAGAACAAACACACAAAGCTCTTGCTGCCAACTTGCTGGGTACCTACCTCATTAATATCACTCCACATAAAACACTAAACTATTGTAAAGGCGTAGTCTACTGCCACGATCTTATGCAGCTAGAAGAAGAAGAGATTCTTAGAGAATTGGCTCCGCAACAAGTGAAAGAGGTCAAACGTATACAAACACGAAGAAACAACGTACTTACCCCATCCCCAATTCACATACTCACCTTTGAATCGACTGTTCGGCCAGACTTCATTTTCGTTGGCTTCATCCGAGTCAGGGTTAAGCAACACATCCCGAATCCCATGAGATGCTTGCGATGCCAGCGGTTTGGACACTCACAGCATTCCTGTGAGAAACCATTTACATGTGATAAATGTGGGAAAGTGGATCAGCATGTGGACCGACCTTGCGACCTGGAGCTACACTGTGTCAACTGCGGAGGCTCCCATGCGGCTTGGGCCCGGGAATGCCCCACCTGGAAAAGAGAGAAAAAAATCATAGAAATTAAAACAATCGATAAGTTACCAATTATGGAAGCGCGTAAAAAATATCAACAGCTATATCCTAGTGTTAATCGTGAAAATAAAACCACGTTCGCACAAGCAGTTTCGTCAACTCAAAGAGATCCAGGGATCATTGAGTTGTTAAAACGTTTGTTAGCGGGCCAGGAAGAGACGAAGAAAATACTAGAAGAAGAACCGTCCCCCAAACCTAATGACGATCAGGGTCTGAAAGAAATGATGGCTCTTCTGCTGGCTGGCCAAGAAGAAAATAAAACTAAACTAGAAGAACAAACAAAGAAAATAGAACAACAGTCAAAGAAATTGGAAGAACAATCTGAAATACTTTCTGAACAGTCAAAAAAGATATCAGAACAAGCAAAAGAGATAGCAAACCTTCGAAAAGAGAACGAAAAGCTGAAGAGAAACACTGAGAGCGAAGACGATAAAAAAGAAAGGAGCTCCGCAAAAAAATTAAAGGGAGTCAAATTAGCCGGAAAAACAAACAAAGAAATGGGCCAACAGATGGCCCAGACGTCGGAAGACGACATGGACGTCGATGTCGCGTCGAGTGCAAAGCCTGGCCGGAAGCAGCACTCCCGGGTCGACTTCCTCAAACAAAGTTAACAATATCTGTGATACTTATCTGTGATAATAAGCATCTGTGATATTTTTTGTGATACTTACCTCTGTGATATTAGCTTTAAGTCGTAGTTTTAGCACGATGGCTTTTAGTTTTATCCAATGGAATTGTAATGGTTTTAATGTTCGCCGAGAAGAAGTTCGAGTTTTAGCTTCTAATTTTAATCCCTTGTGTATTTTTCTTCAAGAGACGCATTTTAAACCCAATGACGCACCTGTTTTAAGAAATTACACTTTTTATCGTCTTGACGACACTTCAGGGCAAAGGGCTCATGGGGGAGTGGCGACGTTGGTCTCGGACAGTGTTTTTTCCAGTCCAACGCCTCTCACAACACCCTTGCAGGCAGTGGCCGTCCGGGTCCACGTGCCTCAACCCATCACATTCTGTAATCTGTACCTACCTGAATGGGCTCCGGTGACTTCGGCGAACTTGGACCATCTGATTTCCCAACTACCGCGGCCATTCGTGCTCTTGGGTGACTTCAACGCCCACAACCCCCTGTGGGGCGACCACATGCACGACAGCGGCAGAGGACGTTTATTAGAGAAGCTTTTTACAGACAATGACTTGATCCTTTTAAATACCAACGAGAAAACCCGTTTTAATTCTTTTAATGGGGAATTCTCCGCTATCGATCTCTGTGTTTGTTGTCCATCTATTGTTTCACTGTTCGAATTGTCAGTTCACTCGGACTTGTGTGGGAGTGACCATTTCCCAATCCTTCTGAACCTAAAAACCGACTTTCAGCCCCCTGCCCGCCCCGCCCAATGGAGCATCAGGCGGGCGAACTGGAAGCGGTTCGCCGGTCTCGCAAAACTCGACGTGTCACTCGTGGAACCAGATGTTGAATCCAAAGTGAAAAGCATTACAGAATCGATAGTTAAGGCAGCAGAGGAGACAATACCTCAGACTTCCACCAAACCACGCCGCATTCCAGTTCCATGGTGGAATACGGAATGCAGCGATGCCATCAAAGCGAGGAAGAAAGCCTTGAGAATTTTTAACAAACACCCTACATTAGAAAATTTAAATAATTTCAAACAGCTACGAGCTAAAGCACGGCGATCCATAAAAACAGCAAAGCGGAATTGTTGGCGGGAATACGTGTCCTCTATTACGTGTGTCACCCCAAGCACGAAAGTGTGGCACCGTGTTAAAAAGATTGACCGCAAACACACTTCGTCTTCTATCTCTGGCATAGAAAATAATGGTCACATAGTCACGGACCCCAAAGAGATCGCTGACACGATTGGAAGACACTTTTCAGATGTCTCTAGCTCCCGGCATTATTCGGAAACATTTCAGAAGACCAAACTTGTCGCAGAGCGCAAGCGACTCTCGTTCGACTCCGCAAACACTGAAATGTATAATGTTCCATTTAGCATGTGGGAGTTGGCACACGCTATTAAGACGTCGAAAAACACCTCTCCTGGACCTGACCGAATCCATAATGCTTTTTTGAAGAACTTGACGCAGGAAGCACTTGAAATCCTGCTTGATACTTACAATCTGATATGGTCCACTCAGTCATTCCCCGACAGCTGGCGTTGTGCGATTCAAATTCCTATACCTAAACCTGGAAAGAACAAACAATTAGCAGCCAGTTACCGGCCCATCTCTTTGACCAGCTGCCTCTGCAAAATGATGGAAAAAATGGTAAATAATCGTCTCGTATGGTGGCTTGAGTCAAAGAAGCTGCTTTCTAATTTACAATGTGGTTTTCGTAGAAACAGAAGCACACTCGACCATTTAATCAGAATGGAAACCTTCATTCAAGATACTTTTTTAAGTAAGCAGCACGCAATTGCTGTGTTTTTTGATCTTGAAAAGGCTTATGACACAACCTGGCGGTATAGAATTTTAAAATCTCTTTTATCATGGGGTTTTAAAGGTCGACTACCGGTTTTTATCTCAAATTTTATGACTGACAGAATTTTTAATGTCAGAATTGGCGATGTTTTATCGGACACGTTTTCCCAGGAGAACGGCGTGCCGCAAGGCAGCGTTCTTAGTGTGACGTTGTTCGCTATTGCGATCAACGGCATTACTGATTGTGTAAGTTCCCCAGTTTCCGCCTCGCTGTTCGTGGACGATCTGGCGATAATTTGCAGATCTCGTTCCCTCGCCACGTCTACCCGTCAAATCCAACTGACGGTAAACAAATTAGTGAGGTGGGCTGGTAATACCGGGTTTAAATTTTCCGAAACTAAAACTACGTGCGTTCATTTTACGAGACTGAGGGGTTATTACCCAGCTCCCGATATTCTTATTATGGGACAAGCTCTACCTTTCACAGATGTTGTGAAGTTCCTCGGTCTGTGGTTTGATCGGAAGCTAAATTGGAAAGAACATGTTGAACAGTTGAAAATCAAATGTCAAAAACCACTCAATCTTCTCCGAGTATTAACAGGCACCAGCTGGGGTGCAGATCGCACAGTTATGTTAAGAGTTTACCGAGCGCTAGTGAGATCGAAGCTTGACTATGGTAGTGTAGTTTACGCCTCTGCAAGAGAGAGCTATTTAAAGCCGCTTAACACAGTGCACAATGCGGGCCTCCGGCTGGCCACCGGAGCTCTTCGCACCAGCCGGCTGGAGAGCCTGTATTGCGAGGCGAGTGAACCCCCTCTAACCCTAAGAAGGGATTACCTGCTTACTTCGTACGCAGCCAAACTACTTTGCATGAGACAACACCCTGCCTACTTACCTTTGTGCAAACCCAGCTTCCAGGCTATCTACAACGCAAGACCTAGCGCTACTTTACCTGCAGGCATTCGACTCCAACGGATCTTGGTGGAAGCCGCGTTTCGACACACAAGGGTGTACCCACAGGGACAGAATGCAACCGCTCCATGGAAAATCGAACGACCAACATGTTACACAGGACTTGCGGCAACCAACAAGAGTTCCACTAGCTCAATAGTTTATAGGCAGAAATTTGCAGAATTTTGTTCGGAGTTTGAAGGTTTTATTCACATTTTTACTGATGGGTCGAAGGACACTGGCGCAGTTGGAAGCGCATTTGTTTTAAATAGTGACGTATCATATGGGTTTAAACTAAATGACAAGTGTTCTATTTTAACAGCCGAGCTATTTGCGATTCTTCATGCTCTGAAGTACATAGAGTCAAGCTGTTCCGAGAAACAGTTTCTCATTTGTTCCGACTCGATGAGTTCTCTCCAGGCAATAGACGCCCTGTATTCCCCACACACTCTCGTCCAGGGAATACACTCGCTGCTGGCGTCCCTGTCTTCCAGGGATGTCAGGGTGGTGTTCTGTTGGGTCCCTGGACACGTGGGGATACAGGGTAACGAGCTTGCTGATAGGGCAGCAAAGGCTGCAACAGAAAAAGACGCTCTGGATAACGACAGATTGACCTTCCCTGATCTGAAAAACTTCTTTAAAACTCTGTTGAAAATTAAGTTTCAGTGTCTGTGGAACCTAGAGACCGACAACAAGCTCAAGGCAATTAAGACTACCGTTGATGCTTGGGACTCATCCATCAGATCCACTAGACGGGAAGAGGTAGTTCTCACTAGATTACGAATAGGACATACTTTGTTTACCCATTCTTATCTTTTCTCGATCGATAAGATCCCACCCAGGTGTGATACGTGTAATAATGTGCTCACTGTTAAACACACCTTGATAGAATGTCCGAAATACAGAGCTCCACGAAGGCGACTCTCGCTCGAAAACTCTTTATCCAAAGTTCTCGGAGATGACCTGGAACAAATCGAAAAATTGTTTAAGTTTTTAAGGGAAATTAATTTACTTGGAATCATTTAGATCTACTGACTTGAGACTTTTTTGTCTCCCACGAAGGGTTTTAATTTAAGTTTTAATTTTTAGTATGCAATCCATTTTTCGGGCGCAAAATGACCAAAAGGTTGAAGCGCCCATAAAAACCAATAAAAAAAAAAAAAAAAAATCATCTTCCGTTGCTCTAATTACAGCACCTGTTCCCTCCCTGGACAACGATTTACCCAACAAGTTCTTCTTTCCTCCCTTTGTTATCCAGCTTCCACTTCACACACTCCTTTTTTTAATGCAGGCACACATAACTCATATAATATGTTAAATAAACTGGAGAGCTCTGCGCGCTCGTATATCTCTTTCCGCCATCATAACTTAACCGTACAAACTTAAAAACTCGACTCAACATCATTGTGACTCGAAACTAAATGCAATGATTTGTTGTATGTACTGTAGATATTTATTAATAGAAAAGAAATATCCAAAATTTGTATCCGTATCGGGATTTTAACGGAATATTTCCGGTATTTTGGAATGGATATTTCGTTTCTAATAATAAATTCATCATCTCCACGACCACATGATTCGCAATCTATACTCGCAAAAAATCAATGGTGATGTTGGCGACGTCTGCCGACTTTAGATGGATTAGTTGGCGTGTTTCAGATAGTAACTTTGCCTATAAGTGCAAAACACTGCAATGTTCTACAGAGTTGTGAGGTTCCCCGGTCGTATCTAAGGGTACACTCGAAAATAAGCACAATTGCTCAGTGGAATACAATGTAGTTGGTATAATTTTTATTGGCTTGACTTTACAAACGAGGCTGACCAGAGACGTACCTCCGGGCAGCTTCTTCGTTCCCACTTGCCCGGGCCGGAGCTACCCTCGACATTAGGGGTGTTCAACTCTTAGCCGGTCTCAAGGCAGCTGAATTCAAACACAAAGCCATGCGAACACACCCGTGTAGGTGCCGTGTGCGTTACGGAGTAGGTACTTACTAATCGACTATTTTAAAAACAAATATCAACGGATGGTTAGGGAAAAAGTGGAAAAGGGAAATTTCTGCAAAATTTGTCGATGGGAAAGGATTATTTAGCGGCTGTGGAAAGATGATGCTAGAAATACCAAGTCCACAATAGGATAGTTCTTAAAAATATTTTTTAATTAAATAAAAATTACAAATTATAGATAAATAATAAATAAAACAAATAAAATAAAAAAGTAAAAATTATATTAACTAACAAACTAAGAGAATACCACTCTTACTCCAATGGATACCGCCCGACCTCCTTCTCGAGCCTTTGCCCATGAATCTGAAATGAAAAAATATAAACATAGCAATTTAACACTTCACGTCATGTAATTTGCACGTGCGCTTGTATGGAAAAGTGTTTTTTACCTTTCAGACATATTCAGCTCAAGTTCGCAGTCATCATTGGTCAGCATCGGCCAAGCATGTCGATCACCGTCACGCATTCCGAAGCCTGTTTTCTTATAAAATAATTGATTTTTAAAAAGAGAGGAAATCGGGGAGAGTCTTTCGGGATCTTGGAAATGGGAGGGGTTTTTTAAATAATGCTAGATTTGAAATTAAGGAAAAGTAAATGAATAATGGCACCTATCCGCTGTTTCAATGTCGTGTAAGACGTCCCTCGCTGTTAAAGAAAATACATTTTATCACACTTTTATTAATTATTCCAAAAACTTCAGTTTGTTTTATGATTCTTTAACCATGGCAAAGTAGGTTTGAATACTAATCTTAAAATTCGTTCAATTTTCTCTTATCAATGAAAATGAATTGGTGCAAAAGGTGCATAAGTGAATTGGTGCAAAACAAAATTTCGTTTTTCCCAATCAACAAACCCACCTGTGTGTTTGCTGGCCACTTTTTGTCAGGGACTTTGGATCTGGAAGATAAATAAAGTTACGAATTACTCAATGGGGGTGTAGAAAGTTTATAGAAAATATTTGGAAGAAATTGCACACTCATGATGTGATTTTAAACGATCGCACAATGTCGAGAAACAAGCGTAATAATTGTCTGTCTTATGATGAAATTATAGAATAACTTTATTTACCGTATGCCAACACTTTCTTCGCGGACACGCAAGCGAGGAAGCGCACAAACATGCCCTCCCCGACGAAAAGGGTGTCGTTGATGGTCCGGTTCGACATGACAAAAAGAGTGTCGTTGATGGTTCGGTCGGACATGACGAAAAGAGTGTCGTTGATGGTCCGGTTGGACATGTCGCTTCAATTATTCGAATGTAAATGAGTCGGTTGTCTCTGCAAAACGTTCTCTCGAGATCTGAAAGAGTGAATTTTTCACTCGCCGAGTTTTCACGCGAAGTTCATCTATCTGGTAAGTTTAATGTTAAACTAGAAGCGGAGACCCGTGCCTCTGGCACTATCTGCTTGCGCCTTTTACTTTTCTATAATTATATTTTTAACTTAATAGGTAATCGGCCGTTAGATTGCATAGTAAAATGCATACTACTCGCCACGATGTCGCATTGCTCGGGAAAGCCTGGTTCCAGAAACTAATCTGTTCACATCACGCGATTATTTTTGTTCAGTGACTCGCTATGGCGGGAGCAAGGCTAAAAATTTATATGATTTTATGTAAGGTTAATTAATCAACGTGTATTGCTTATTGCTCAATAAGATAATGTTTTATAGTCCTATTGGCTTGGTCACGATGCCAGCTAGCGGGTGGCCCTGTCTCTATGTTGGCCCGCTACTAACAATTGGTAGACAGGTATAACATGGGTTTACTATTGTAATTAATTATTACTGGTGCTTCGCGAGCACTCAATCTACTGATTTATGTTTGATGTCTTAAAGTCGAACCAGGGTTGGTACAACTTCCAACATGCCAAAACCAAATTGCTGAAAATATATTTACAAATATGGTCATTTTAGATTTCAATCAATGATTGTTTATCACGTAAAAATTATGTTTTATCATTATCCGATAAAATATATTTCAATAGAGGCATTTCTTTTCCGGATTTTTACGTCAGGTATACCAATTTGATATATGGAGAATTGCTTAGCAAACTATTGGCAACATCGCTTTCAGCCAGACAGCTGCCAGCCAGCTCAAACATGGAGTCTGATCTGTCACGTTCGCGACTCGGCCGGTTTATTTCTGATAAAGAGTGCGCACGGAGAAAAATTGTTAGTCACGTAAAATCAAAGCCAAAATTAGAAGAGGTTTGTCCACCGACTGGAAGTGGGCGACGAATAGTTGATATTGACATTTTGTCGTCAGAGCTGTGGTGTTCGCAATGCTCTCGTCCTTTGTCGCTCCGTGATCGGATCAAAGAAAAGAAATGTCGTCTAAACAGCGTATTTACAGTAAAATGTAGGAATTGCGACGCATTGCATAATGTGAATACTTCGAATTCCCATCTTAGTGAATTCGGCAGACGGAGGTTTGATGTAAATCTGAAGGTTGCAATTGGTAAGTCGGCAATACATAATCTAACCTGGCATAACTTTACCTAGCTCGTAAATCGATTTCATAATTCCAAGGGTTTTTTTTTCAGGCATGATTGATGCAGGAATCGGTGCACAGCAAATAGATACTTTCCTGTCTGCTCTAAACATCCCCCGCATTTCTGGCTGTCTTATCAAACGTCATGAGCGCACTGTGGGGCCAGCAATTGAAAAGGTTGCCTGCGAGACCTGCTTGACCATGGCAAAAATTGAAAGGGAACTTTCCGTCATCCATCCTATCAGTCAAAGGGTTTCAGTAGAAGACAGGAGTGAAGTACTAGGAAGACTAGTATAGTGGAAAAGAAACGGAAATCAAGTAAAACCAAGAAGTTTGTTGAAACTCTAGGTATTTTCAAAGATGTAGTATCGAAAGCCATGCTCACTAAGATAGGGTCTGCCAATCTGAGCATGGAGATTTTGAGTAGAGCATTCAGCGAAGGTGGAGAAGCAGCTAAACGTGTAATATTTTCAGAGAATTGCAACGGCAAACCTCGTGTTACAAAAAATAGAAAAATTATCAATTCTGTGATTGCAATTTTGGAAAAAGTGTAACAAAAACGTGATAGTGAAAAATGTAATGAAAAACTATGATTTATGAATGAAGAACCTGCTCAATAACCTTTCATTCCTTACATTAGATATAAATAAAATGAAACAATTCCATAAAATTTAAATGTTTGCAATTTC
This sequence comes from Nemurella pictetii, assembly GCA_921293315.2. Lineage (NCBI taxonomy): Eukaryota > Metazoa > Arthropoda > Insecta > Plecoptera > Nemouridae > Nemurella > Nemurella pictetii. The sequence goes on along the minus strand of OV121118.1, from coordinate 3,772,796 downwards.
AATGTACCTAATACTTATACAGCTAGAGTACTAGATAGTAGCTAGAATTGGTATGCTAATTGACATCTTCATAATAAAGTGTAGGTGTAACTCATTGCTCATCATATAATCACGAACATTTTCCAGCATCTTTCATAATATACCTATGTGGATTGATTTAAACAGAAATCTGGTTTGAAATTAAAGATTAGAGACGTCAGTCATTTTTGCAGATCGCGGCACAGTGTTGCCAAGCCGAACCATCTTAAACGCCTGTCTGCAACTGTCCTTGTTTGATGCCAAATATGTCGCGTTTTATTCCGGAAAGCAAGAATTTGTAACGGACTGTCTTGTTAAGAAAGAAATTATCTTTAATATAACAATATTTTCATTCACTTCCTTTCGACTCGATAAACCATAGAATATTAATAGAAAAACTAAAAAGGTATGGCATAGTAGGTAGAGCAGGAGATTGGCTGGAGTCCTACCTGACGGACAGAAAGCAGAGAGTTCTGATAAATACAGACAGGGAAATGGTTCATTCTAACTGGGAGGTCATTACAGCTGGTGTACCCCAAGGAGCCCCGCTCGCAGCCATCCTTTTTACTTTATATACAAATGACCTGCCCAATTTTATAGCAACGGCAACAAGAAATACAATACTATATGCCGATGACACGAGCATACTAATATCTGCTTACGACGATAACAATTTAATAGAAAACGTAAATAGGACAATTTTGGACTTAAACGACTGGTTTACACCTAATAAACTAAAACTTAACTGTGATAAGACAAAGATGATAGTATACAAAGCCAAAGGAGAAGTACAGATGGCAACAAAAGACAGAATAAATACCAAAGTAGTAAGACAAAGTCCATTCTTAGGGATAGAATTAGACGAGAAACTAAAATGGAAGCCACACTTAAAAAAATTAGGCAATACAGTAAACAAAGCATACTATCTGCTAAAAAGAATGTCAAATCTGGTAAATCGACAAACGCTTAAAATAGTCTATTTTGCTTATGTACAATCTCGCTTAAAATATGGAATTTTAGTATGGGGAATGGCAACTGGCGTACATAAAATATTTTTAAAACAGAAAAAAATCATTAGAACAATAAGTCGTATTAAGAAGCACGGGACATGTAGAAACGCATTCAAAGAACTAGGCATTTTAACGCTAGCGTCACTCTATATACTGGAGGTACTAATGTATGTTAAAGACAACCAAGATAGCTTTAAAACAAACCAGGAACTGCATTCTCAAAATACCAGAAAAAAAAATCAGTTAAGAACTCCTAAATGTTTACTGGATATAGGAAGAAAGAACATTAATTACTTGGGCCCTAGAATTTATAACAGACTACCAGAAACCTTAAAAGACCTGACAAAAAGCAGAAAAACATTTAAAAAAGATATTATTGAATATTTGAAAGAACATTGCTTTTATAATACGGACGAATATTTTAATAACAATGATTGTAATTGTAAATACTGCAATAATGTACAGTAACAATTTATAACCGTAATTTTAATGTTAATCTTTAAAATTATATTATTTTTATATTAACATAAATAACTGACAATTTTCAAAGCCTATTTTGTATTTTATATATGAATGATAAATGGCATGTACAAATACTGTATAACGAAAAATAAAGAAAGATTACAAAGATTACAAAGATTACATTTATAGACACTACGTTATGAATTATTTAAGATATAATTTCCTGATATTTTCAACAATTACAATGGCCGCTTATGGGAAAAAAGTGACACTATTTTTAAAAAGATTGAGTTTAGAGTATGGCAAGGGGCAATTTAGTATTTTCATCTGTAGATTCTAAACAGTTACATTCATTAATAGTAAAAGTATCAGCAATATGTCATTTAGAGCCCCTAGCCCTGGTTCGACTCAAAGAATATAAGGCCGAGTTGAGTAGGAACACTCCTGGACACTGAAAACCGTCCACTAGAAATTTATACAATTCCCAAGGGGTGGCTTGAAAAATAGTGTGGGAAAGTCGGGTAAACACAATGCTGGAAATGCGGAGTGGTTCAGAGCCGTGTTTGGTGGACTGGAGAATGTTCGGTTCTGCTCTGATAAGATGCGTTTGTGGTCCTGATAAGGACCCTGACGATTGTCGACGTTTCGTCCACGTTGGCGCGGACATCTTCAGGACCGCGCCAAGAAGATGTCCGCGCCAACGTGGACGAAACGTCGACAGTCGTCAGGGTCCTTATCAGGACCACAAACGCATCTTATCAGAGCAGAGCCAAACACCATGCTGTATGCCACGTGCTTTGTGGACCTATACCTCGTTATGATAAACCAGTTTTCCTTATCAGTAATGCCTGTCCAGTGAAATGAGGATCGACCAAGCTCACAAATATGATATCTCGTGAGTTTTTCTCACCACTTAAGGTGGGGGGAGCCCCACGAGCCTCGAGTGTAAAAATCTTCCTACCATTTTATTTTTTACAATCAAGTCACCAGTGATAGAAAGAAACAAAAAAGCTTAGGTCCTAGATAATTTATCTGGCTTTGAGAAGAAGTAAGATATATTTTTATGTTGTGAGTTGGCTTTCTGAAAATGTGTTTGAAGTAATGAAATGTGTGTTGGTCAATTCAGTTATCACATAATTACTTGAAAAGTTACCGGCCGGGAGCACTGTATTTTTTCTATGACATCAACATTGACATTTTATAGGACCTAAGCTTTTTATTTCATAAAATAATGATTAGATAAAGAGAAAATAAATATAAACTATAATATATAACCAGCACGTGGGCATCTGGATGCGGCCAAGTCCATGCATATTTTTACGCGAATGGGTCGAAACCAACCAAACTAAAACCCAGAGCGGAGCCGGACACGACATCCTTCGACAACATTTCCGACTCGTCTGAGGAAAAAAACTGAGAATTTACCGTAACAGCCTAACCCCCCACCCTTAAGCACCCAACACTGACATATAAATCGTAAAACTTGGAGATGCAGAAATAATTCGAAAACTTCCTGCGTCTACTCTTTACAGCAAACACGTATATCTCTTCACTTCCTCAAAATTATGGAAAAAGTTTGTTTCCATGGCGCGATTTAATTTTCTCCCCTTTTAATTGCTTATATTATCTTTGTATCAAGTCAATGGTTGGTTCCGAGACCCGACCTTTTTGATGGCTGTAGGCTACCTTGTCCTGGCGGGTCGGATATATTATATATATATATATACGGTATATATATATATATCAATACGGTAGATAAGATAACAAATGACGTCGATTATTACGATGCAGAGAAGGAAATTCAAACGTTTGTAATTATTTGTATTTTTACCAGCGAATAAATGTTTATTAACTATTAATTGACGTCAATAGTAAATGTAGTGCATCAGTTACAGCAAAATTTGTCAAAAACGCCTAAATCTACCCCTGCAACTCTGCGACAAATTCTTTAGCTTGGTCATGGCCAAAAGGGCTACTCTAACTCTGGTGAACGAATATTCACAATGCACGGTTGATATGATTTTTTAAAAGCCCCACTGATAAGAAAACTGGTTTCCATCATTAGGCAGCTTCCAAAGCAAGTGGTTTCCTATGCCATGCATGTGCTCAGCCTCTACCTGGCCACCTATGCCATTTTCAAGCAAGGCGAAAAATTCAAGCAAGGTAAAAATTTCAGGTGGACGGTTTTCAGTGTCCAGAAGTGTACATAGGTAATTGATTGTTGAGGTTTAACGGTGTCTGCTCTGGTGTAAATGGATGATAGTAGAGAAATTGTATCAGACAACTCTGTGTTGCTAGCAAAAATCTAACTGCTTGGAATTAACATGATGCGACGTATCGGTGATTCCACGATCATATATTTACTATGGGATGTGTTAACGAAGCAATGTTTTAACAACGGGCTGTATCGCACCCAAGCCATTTTTTTGAGGGTCAACATATTAAAATTGAAGGATAAAGGGCTTATATAGAGATTCCTGATGTGAAGCCAGGTCATCACTCTGACAGGCGAGATGACTTTTTTTGCTACACTAAAAAGAATGTGACCTAGCCCAACGTTATTTACAAACCCGATTAAATGCAATTTCCACCCAAAATAATGTAGAGAGATGTGCCCACATTTTTCAAATACAAGGAAATGTGAGCCCTTTTCGATAAATCTCTCAGAACTCTGTATGCCAGAAACATTTTAATAGTGTGGTTATCTTTGGTAAGAATCCCTATACTTAAAATAACATGTAAATCTTAATTTTTAAATTTGAGATATTTTAATTGTAAACATCACGAGTAGGGTGTGATGTCATTTTGTTTCGATAGTTAAAACCAGTCTTCATCTACACATTTATTTGTACACTGCTCCAATCACCAAAATATCTATTCAGGATAGCCGTTGCATTTCCACCTCACCAATTTTCAACGCCTATTCCTCTCCTACCCATTCCAAACTGTTTCGATCTCCTTCGCTTGGTGTTGCATCCTGTTATTCGCTTCTTTACCACCATACTGTTTAAACGTTCCTGGAATGTACGCCATCGTTGAGTTCTTGGACGACCACGTCAAAGCTGTGGTACATTGTTCCGATATTGTTAAGTTCAACGCTGTGAACTGGAGCAGCGAAAGTTTTTTCGTGTGGTTCGAGGATCAGGGTGAAAGAAAACAAGCAACAAAGCTGAGATGAAATTTAAGTGAACTATTAATCACATTCATTGTCAAAGTGCAACAGTGCACGTGCAACCCTATCAAGCACATCAGACCATGGAGTTGCGGGTATGGGTCAGGATCGATTTCAGTTGGCCCCAAGCCATTTACAAAATGCTTCGTACAAATGTACATGTTATTACTGACATCTACAAGACCTTGCAATTTTGAGTCTGCACGTTTGCACAGTTGTGTCCACCGTAGGGATTTGCTGCAACGGGGACATTGCTTTACAGCGTGCTTGTGTGAATCGCAGACACAATTTAATATAAATTCACCGCACGGTTTGGGAAATGGCAAAAGTCTTACTTTTCGCTTTCTTTTCAAAGGAACACGAGACATGGCGTTTGTAGCTAAGTCACATGTAAATATTTTAATCAATCGAAAAACTGTAATATTCTGGTTTTCTGCGAAACGGCAAATAACTGATCACAATTCACAAAGCGGTAAGGGCTGTAAGTGTCATAAATGAAACATAGCATGAACCATTCAACCTCAAATCACTGGTGGGAAAAATGGCGGCCGGCAGGAATCGGATATGGTCGTGTCGCCATTTTTGTGTGTAAGAATCTTGTTTACAATTTAATATACGCCTTCTCTTCCAGCGGAGCTTAAATACATCGAGCGGCAGTTCGTAACCTAGAAGCGCCGATTCCCTGTACTCTCCCTCGGGTTGAGGCTTTCTCTGGCAACTGTTCAGGAAGTTATAGTTGCATGTGCTATGCTCCACAACTTTGCCATCGTCATGGATGAAGCCGAGCCCGAACTTCCTCTGCTCGAAGAGATCAAATACCGCGAGTCCAGTTTTTCCAGGAAGTTGGTGCTGTCCTAGAATCACTTTTGGACTACTTCCGAAACCTTTTGTAAATCAACGAGTGGCACACAGAGATCTCTACACTTAGTTCCGAAATCTTAATGCATCAATAGTATTTAAAATAAGTTTTTGGTTGAAATAGTTCAATTGTTGTGATGATAAAAACATGTTACCCGCTAAAAGTACCTAGTTTTCCTACTCATTAGTCAGAAATCTTGACACTTCAATGTATTAGATAATGATATGAGCTGTGATTGTCAAATATTGTGATCGCATCGCTCCTCATGTTAAAAGTGTTACCAATGTAAAACCGAACTATTAACTTAAATTTTGTAGATGTAACGAATTAGATCTAATTATACTCTTTAAACTTAATGATGAATGTGTAATAAGATGAATGCTTCCATGACAATCCTCAAGTGAAAAAAGATTAATAAATAGTATTTGGAGGGATACCAGCATGTTTACCAAATTAGAAAGTTTCAATGGATTTTATATAATTAAACAACCTGTATTGGAAACAATTTCAAGAAAAGTTGAGAACGACAGGTCCGACATAAATGTTCTGATGGGAGACATCAATACAAAAGTTGGATGTGATAGGAATGGTTTCGAAGAGGTATTGTGAGCGCACGGATGTGGAAAAAGGGATTCTGATGGAGAACGATTACTTGACATGTGTTTAAAGAATAGCTTAACCATTTGCAACTCGTTATTTGAGAAGAAGGATGGTAAGAAAATAACGAGGTATATACGAAATATCTACGATAACGAAATTTATTCGTATTCGATAGCGAATAGTTGGGATGGAAAATCAACATCGGTTATTGACTATTTTATAGTAAACAAAGATGCCGTTGGTCAAGTAAGAGTTGTGGAAGTTCAACAAAAGGGACTGCACCAATTGCCCCAAAATAAATCTTCCCCAGAGTCAGACTGCCCCAAAAAAAAACTTCCCCAAAAAAAACTGCCCCAAATAAAATCTTCCCCAAATAAAAACTTCCCCAAAAACAAACTGCCCCAAAACATTATTTGGCTCAGACTGTACTAAGTCAGTGGTAGGGAACAACAATGGGATCCACAAGGTGTGGATTGACGCGTCACAGCGAGCTACTACAAAAAGTAAAATACATCAGCTGCCTTTTTCTACAAAACGAAGAATTAGAATGGATCTTTTGAAGTCAGCGCCGACCCCTGACATGTGTCCTCTGTCTGAATTACTATCAGAAATACACAGAGGCGTTACACAGTCAATACTCTGACGACGCCGTTGAAAGTTTCGGTCCTCCCAGAAGGCTCCCTATCAGTTTGAGTAAGGCGCCGACCCCTGACATGTGTCCTCTGTCTGAATTACTATCAGAAATACACAGAGGCGTTACACAGTCAATACTCTGACGACGCCGTTGAAAGTTTCGGTCCTCCCAGAAGGCTCCCTATCAGTTTAAGTAAGGCGCCGACCCCTGACATGTGTCCTCTGTCTGAATTACTATCAGAAATACACAGAGGCGTTACACTGTCTGTACTCTGACGACACCGTTGAATGTTTCAATTCTCACCGGTGGTGTTAGCAGAAATGTTGCAGCTCAATTTTTAATGCCCGAGTTCAGACCAGCCCCCAAAGATATTACACCCATTTAAAACCTACAAAGCACACTCAAAGTTTTTTTAAAATTTAAATTGGACAAAAACAGTTCACATTCCCGATATTTAGTGACATAAATTTAGCTTTGGTTTAAGACATTATAGCTTTGTTAAGATATGTAGTACATAATTGAAAATTTGGATTTTTATTTTATTTTTATGAACCAATTAGCAAAGAAATTGAAAGAGTGGTTAGCTGTTAAAGTCTTAAATTACAATTTCAGGAGTTGGCTAAAATCAAATTAGATATCAAATATTATGACATAGAAAGCAGTATTTATTTCATGTCATCTGACCTCCCTTGGGCAGGTATTCACAATGCTTAGCAGCGAACTAGAAGAATGGTAAGATATTTGCTAGAAGGAAATTTATAAACCCGGCCCATTGTTGACATTCAAACATTCTAGTGTTTTCTAATTTCGACAATAAAGACAGCTTGTTCGTGTATAACTTATAATATTCGAATTTGTTTTGAATTGGGGTCCATTGTTGGCAAAATATCTTGCCAATTTTTTTTTTCCCGCTGTCGAGAACGAGATGTGATCGATTGCTTGTCAGGCTTAGACGTGTCGCTTTTTGGACCACGATTGCTGTATCAAATCGAGTTTTAATTGCTATTCAACGATGCAACGCCTTGCAGGTCAACGTGAAAGTGCAGATAAAGTGTATTTTGATGGTTTTGTGTACCAAAGGGCTGGAATTCATGGCAATAAACGGTAAGAAATTTTTACTGTTTCGTTCATAATTATTACGTACCTATGCCTAGGCAGCAATGGCTGGGCGCGGGCCGGGGTATACATAGATAATGGCCGATATATTATCTTCTAAGCTTATAGGCATTATGCCATTGGCGACTAGCTAGGTACTGTTAACTGGCAATTTAGTTGATTCGTTAAAGAATCAAGCAGCCATAACCAAGTTTAAGGTCTAATCAAGCACTAATTTAACGAATCAAGTATAGGTAAGTCAAGCATATTCGATGGAATGGATTGGATATTTTGGGAACTGGATGTAAACGACTGTTTGTACTCGTCACGTATTTTTCAGGTATTATAAGTGCAAAGCATACAAGCAACGACGGTGCCCTGGTCGCGGCCATATTGTCGAAGGAGCTGAGTTATTTAAGATGACTCAAAATCATAATCATCTTCCGAGTGCCGATACCCTCGCCAAAGGCATGTATATGCAAGGTTTGCGCGCGGCAATGAGAGAGGACGTGTCCAACGAATCGGTTGAAACCATCTTCAACCGAGTCTCTGTGGAGTATGTACACTCTAAAAAATCGCCGTGTTAAATCAGTCATCTAGAATCAATGAAAGTAGTTATATAGAAATCATGATGTTTAAACCGAAACATCTATGGTTTTCATGTGATGAAACTAGTCATATGGTGCCCCAATATGTGTTAAAATAGTTATTTGTGCGGATATTAATGTTTATTTTGAAGATGAATAGATTTTCCTTAGTAACTCGTAGGTTATACATGACTAATTTCATAAATAACTATTACCTAAATGTCTAATTTACAACTTTTCTTCGGACAAAATGAATAGAAGACGTAGGTAACTAATACCATAGGTGTGTATTATCCAAATACCAACATTTAATATGCTAATTGCTCAAAGAGTTATGATTCTTAATAGTAGTTTATATTTTAAAAATTATTTCAATAGGGTAGGTCTGTCTATGTGGTCATCCTACAACACGATGAGGAGCAGTTTTCTTGGGAAGACTCCCCCTTCCCCCCTGAATGAAAATCGTTCCAGTGATCGGCTCGGAAACCCGTTCTTCTGCAGAGATCACCGTTAATTAAGCCAGATTTTGGATGAATGACCATCATACACACCATTCTGTTTTGGGGATAACTGAGAGTGACAAAAGCTAGTAAAACAGCTTCACTCACCTTCCTTATCATGCCTACCGTTCAAATGGTGACATTCTCCGAAAGGGACATACTAAAACGCCAATGGTTCACATCTGCGATTTTAAAGAAGCCAACGCCAGATTTGCCCCTCTTTGCATGCAGGCTACTTATGTATATATACCAGCGCATAGAAACAATGCATCGTTTTGCAACACAAATTCATCCAGCATAATTCATGCTAATATTAAGGGGCTTTTTGGGATGGTGCAATTTAAAAAAATATGGGAACAGGTTGTGGAAAGAAAATATAATAATGCTGCCTTAAGAACATTTACTTGAGTCAGTTAAACAGATGTTTTTTAAGCATTCTTCCTTGATATGGAAACATTAAATATAAAATTAATTTAAATTCACGTTAAACGTTCGTATCAGATAGATACTTTTTAACGACGCTCGATAATAGTACAATATCTCTACACACTAATATGTGAATGTGTTAATAGTTACGAACTATTTTAATATTTGAATACAAAGGAGTGTCCACTTACAAAATTAACATTTTCTGCTCTTTAAAATTCAGTCCTGCGGTGATGCAAAAGTACAATATAGATACACCCATCCAGAGAATGAAGCGAAATGTTGTGTGGATGAAGCAATTCGCTTATAAACACACCCCCATAAGTTTCTTTTGCTTCCACCTCGTACGCATTTAAACTTTTCTCATAGCAGATAGTTAAAACATCTTTGTAAATTAAAATGTGTCTGTTTCCAAACACCACAATATCTTCAATAATTGCAAAATCTGGCAATGTTCCCTCCAAGTCACTTTTCAAAATTGCATATCCCTTACGGTATTTTGTACCATATGATTCAACTTCTTTCGACAATAGTACTAATTTATTCGGATCAGTTACATTTAATTTAGCCATCGAAATTTCAGAAAATCTGTGATCTCCAATTTTTATCGACTGGCCCGTCTTTACAAAATCGCCAGAATATAGGAAATTTCTAGTGGGAGCACCTGGTAAAGTGAAAAGCTGGGAACAACGAAGAGCCTGATAGCGGTAAGACATTGAAAGGGGAGGATTCTTGAAGTTCTTAATTACTGACGCAAGGTTTTTAATTCGACAATGAGCAGCCTCGAAACGCATGCACCACTGTTGACGCAAAGGGCCGAAATTAAGAATTTGTTTAGGCATATGAATCATAAAATGTAATTTTGGAATAATCGGGGCATTTGGATAGAGCTCTCGAAATTGAAGGTGGTGCTTCTCAATCATCTGTTGCAGTAGAGTTACGTCTCCAGGCTTCAATTTGAATGCTAACATTATATTTACAATTTGAAGCAATAGGATGAAATTTAAAAGATGATCATCATTGTCAGCAATTTTGGTTATAGAGCAAAAAAGGAAGAATGTTACTTAACGTAATAGTTTGAGCGCAATTCTGACGCAATTTGCTATCAAGATGCTGCGCATCTATTGGTGACGGTTTGTCTTTAAGAACATGTCCATAATTGAAACGATCCAGATTATCATTCAGTTCACGCAATGATATTGCCTTCGCACTTACACAATGTTTGATCAAATTTCTGCATTCCATTTCAAGACAACCTTCCACTAAAACATGCATTAAATCTTGCACCATGCAAGTTATTATATTGAAATATTCTAAGGAGTACAAAATACTTCGTTGATTCCGTGATTTTTTGACCAAAATATCCTAGCTTCTCTTGTCAAATTTTCAACTTCAAGATCATTGCACTGATCGTTGTAGGTTTGTTTGGTCCTTGGCGTGAAATTCTCTTCGGCAAAAGACTCTTTGATTGAGGTACTAGAGCCCATGCATGCTCTGCAAGGGTGTTGGGCAAAACCAGGGCTCTCTTTAAATCCTCCAACATAGTTTGAGGCCAAAGTGTCCCCTGTGAAGAAGAGAATAGACCCTCTAAAATTGTGCTGAACTCCGTTAATGAGTATGGGCATACCATCAATACTCTCTAAAATTTTCATTTCATTAACGAATGGTTCAAGTACTTTATTTGCACCATATTTCCGAAGATGTGCAGTTTTCACAATCGCTAACAAATTTATTGCTCGTAGCGTGGATCTATACTCTGGATGAATGTTGCCAAGGGTCCAGTAAAACATGCTTAACTTGTGGATTTTTGATTTTGATCCAAGAGGATTTGAAATTTCGATATCGTCAAAATAAACAACAATCATCAATGCTTCAGGGTCATTCCCAAAGAGAGGGTGACACGTAACATATTCTCCGTCCGAAAAAGTGTTTAAATACCCATCCATGCGAAATGGTTTAGGATTTCTCATGCAGTCCAAAATATCCCCCTGATTCAACAATTGCGTTAATGATCTTTCAAAAGATACATAATAAAATGTGACATCCTTTTCAACAACTCTAAGTCTTGGTTTCCTTGCCCAAACCAATGATTGTCCTAGAGTAACCTTATCAGGTAAAATAAGCTGTCCATTCTCAACTAGGAAGGAGTCAAGCAGATGTCTTGTATGGACCCCAGAGAACAAGCCACGCCTCTCAATACTCTTGAACGATTCAATTATATGGTTTGAAGACACCTGACCATTTTCATCAGCTTGCTTCAATATCTGTTCCTGCAAAAAAAAACATCCCATTAAGAAAATAAGACTTTTTGTGAAAATATATCTGGCAGTCATCTTGAGAAGCCACGGCTGAGATACAAAATCCATACAACTTAAATCTAGCAATAGTATTTCCACAGATAGGTATTACTGAATACTGCTCTGCCATTAGCTATTTCAGTTGGGAATCTGCTTTGATAATTGAGTGTCAATTTGGAACACAGCTCGGTGTCGGCTTACATAAGCTAGGGAAATAAAAACTAGGTAGGTAATCGACAACTTGTCTCGTGATAGTGACATAAAAGTGACGAAAAAGAGAGTTACTATATGAAAACAGTCGACAATGCACCATTTTACCACTTTTCATGCTCAAAGTTGAGCTGTACCAAGAGAAGCAGTGTGCAGTTGTTCCTCGTGTCAGATATGCTTGTTGTGAGTGGTCAAAACCACTAGTAAAAAGAGGTCTAATAATAATATCAACTAAAGTACCCACTAACTTTTAAAACAGCGCATTGATTGTTTAGCAAATCTTCCACACCAACAGCTACTTTGTTTGTAGCACTCTGAGAGACATTTGACATTTCTCTCAAATCTAGTAGAAACTTAGCAGCTTGCCACATTATATAGCTGGGTGACAGAATTTCCAATCCATGTTCTACACTGTAAACTGTAAAGGTAGACGGGGGTATAAATGTCCACCACCAGGGGTTTACCACATATGCAACCCTTTTGAGCAAAGGGTAGAAACGATATGAAGGTAGATATTTCTACCGTGTACTTTTCTTCCCTTAAGATGTTAAATAACTGCCATTCGAGAAATAATTACTGCCAATAATTAGCATAAATAAGTCGCTTTAATGTCTAGATTTCTACCCCTGGACGGACATGATTGTCACCTAGAGGGAAGATATGTCTTGCTGCTGGGTGATTAATTAAAACATGGTTCTAGATTTCTACCCCTGGATGGGCATGATTGTCACCTAGAGGGAAGATATGTCTTGCTGCTGGGTGATTAATTAAAACATGGTTCTAGATTTCTACCCCTGGATGGGCATGATTGTCACCTAGAGGGAAGATATGTCTTGCTGCTGGGTGATTAATTAAAACATGGTTCTAGATTTCTACCCCTGGACGGACATGATTGTCACCTAGAGGGAAGATATGTCTTGCTGCTGGGTGATTAATTAAAACATGGTTCTAGATTTCTACCCCTGGATGGGCATGATTGTCACCTAGAGGGAAGATATGTCTTGCTGCTGGGTGATTAATTAAAACATGGTTCTAGATTTCTACCCCTGGACGGGCATGATTGTCACCTAGAGGGAAGATATGTCTTGCTGCTGGGTGATTAATTAAAACATGGTTCTAGATTTCTACCCCTGGACGGACATGATTGTCACCTAGAGGGAAGATATGTCTTGCTGCTGGGTGATTAATTAAAACATGGTTCTAGATTTCTACCCCTGGATGGGCATGATTGTCACCTAGAGGGAAGATATGTCTTGCTGCTGGGTGATTAATTAAAACATGGTTCTAGATTTCTACCCCTGGACGGACATGATTGTCACCTAGAGGGAAGATATGTCTTGCTGCTGGGTGATTAATTAAAACATGGTTCTAGATTTCAACCCCTGGACGTTCATGATTGTCACCTAGAGGGAAGATATGTCTTGCTGCTGGGTGATTAATAAAAACATGGTTCTAGATTTCAACCCCTGGACGGACATGATTGTCACCTAGAGGGAAGATATGTCTTGCTGCTGGGTGATTAATTAAAACATGGTTCTAGATTTCAACCCCTGGACGGACATGATTGTCACCTAGAGGGAAGATATGTCTTGCTGCTGGGTGATTAATTAAAACATGGTTCTAGATTTCAACCCCTGGACGGGCATGATTGTCACCTAGAGGGAAGATATGTCTTGCTGCTGGGTGATTAATAAAAACATGGTTCTAGATTTCTACCCCTGGACGGACATGATTGTCACCTAGAGGGAAGATATGTCTTGCTGCTGGGTGATTAATTAAAGCATGGTTCTAGATTTCTACCCCTGGACGGACATGATTGTCACCTAGAGGGAAGATATGTCTTGCTGCTGGGTGATTAATTAAAACATGGTTCTAGATTTCTACCCCTGGATGGGTATGATTGTCACCTAGAGGGAAGATATGTCTTGCTGCTGGGTGATTAATTAAAACATGGTTCTAGATTTCTACCCCTGGATGGGCATGATTGTCACCTAGAGGGAAGATATGTCTTGCTGCTGGGTGATTAATTAAAACATGGTTCTAGTTTTCAACCCCATTTAAGAGCTGGATTGTATTTGCACCCTGAAATACAGGTTGTTTACAAAAAACATTTCGTATGATGAACAGCAAAATATGCAGAACTAAACGATTTAAGAAAAAGTAAAATACATGACATACAAAATTAAATATTAATTATTAAAAGGCCTGTCAAACTATTCAAAATTATAGCTTAAAGGCATTATCCAACAAAATCTGTTACAATTCTTAGCTAGGATTTCAAAAATGTATAATGTTAAAAAATGAACTTTGAGGTCTTGTAAGCATATGAGATGTAAATTGGACGAGATTCTGATGATTTATCACATTCATTTACATGGGGTTCATCTATTGACAAACAGCAATGTAAAAATAGTAGTAAGACAGATCAAAGGAGAATTGTTGAAAAGGACAAGTGAATAATGACCGTAAATTGCCATTTGCCAAAATGACCAAAACACAAAGCATTTCATACTGACCGAAGATTTGAGAATATCCTTCCCTACACAAGAAAACACATTCCAATTTTCAGTGAAGTCAAATAAGTAATGGAAACTCTAAATAAAAGCGTGCAGTGTGGTGAAAAAAAAACAGGAAAAATATTTAAGATGCATTAAAATATTGACGTTTTCTTGTCAATGACTCTCTGACAAATCTTCTTGCATACTTTTACTCAGAATTGAGCAAGTTTAGCACCCTTGTCAGGCTGGGTGTTCTGGGAGTGCTTGTTGGGAATCCACAAACCTCGTTGAACAAAAATCGCATGGTTTTATTCAACCCCGGGTGGTTGTGTACATCCCAGAGATAATGTACCGCAACTACAACATCGTAGCCTAATGCAATTGAAGGTGCATTAGTTACGATTTGGGTGCGGTTCAATGACACTGTCATTTCTGGTTCAAAGAAGAGGCGGCCTAAGTCTTCCAACTTCGGCCGCAACAAAACCAGTGGAGAATCCCTATTCTGTAAATTAAAAAATAAATTAACAATTAACTAATGCACTTAGATTATACAATGCTCTTACAAAGATTGTTCAAGAAATACAGTGCCAAAATATTTAGTATTACATCTCTCTGTAATATAAAAAAAAAAGTTATAATTTAAAATAGAAGATAGTGTAAAATGCTATAATTCAATGGAAATGTTTCTTAAAGTTTCAAATTGTTTTGTTGGCACTGCAGGGTAATTGAGTAAAGTTTTTGTTTCAATATAAAGTCGAATGAAATGGACGCACCGTGGTGACGAACCAGCGCCAGGTCGATGCTTCCTTAAAGATGCTCGGTAGCACAATGAGCGCCAGCTCGTTCTTTTGCTCTAAAAAAATACATGACATGAGCATTAAATCATTTTAATATACCACATTAAAAATCTTGGATTTTGAGGGAGACAAAAATGATTTCAATATATGATTTTTTCATGACATGTTCATAATATTTTCATTGCTGGCTTAGGTAAGTTTTTTTTGTCACTTCTGAAACTTTTTAAATAAGTTTTATGTATCACCTGAAACCTCCCCTATTTAATGGTGAAAATTGGGACGCGAAGCGATAGTGAAAATCTCTTGATCAATGTTCATGGGGAGAGGAGGAGGGGGGGTGGGGGGGGGGGGGGGGTCTTAACATTTCATGAAACATCAGGTTTACACTAAGTTTGTCGAGGGCGCGATAAATGCTGCTCTTCAATCTCTACGTGTTGGTCTTATTTTTTTGTCTCTTGAATACGGTGAACAAAAGGAATAGATAAAGGACAATTAAATTTTACGATCACTTAATCAAATAAATAAATAAATATAAATAGTAAAAAAAAAAACATATTCTGTGTAAATACGATTTTCTTACAAACCTTCGATAAAGTTAGGGTTAATCATCCCAACGAACTCGGGCAGAACGTTGGCCCAAGCATCTTTAATATTGTGGCAGCTGGCGGCCGCCAACTTCAAAATATTCCGGCATTTTGTGGGCGAAAAATAGCGCTTCCTCTCCTTAGTTATATTAATCCCGTGAAAACGCTCACAGTCTTTGATGAGCTGCAAATAAAAATGTTTAAGAACCTTTGTTTCACAGTAAAATATTTTAATTTATTTGTGATTTAAGACAAAAGCTTTATTAGTAAACGACCGGGTTTCAGATATGCACGAGGACCTGAAATGTATCTTGTAACTGGTGGAAAATTAAGTCAGAACGGGCCAAACGTCAGGCCTCGGGCCGGGCCCGGGCCGGACACGCTTGGGGGTAGGGCCATCGGAATTTCGGACACGTGTGAGTTTTTGACAAATATTTCGGGCCGCCGGAGCCGGGGCTGGGCATTAATCGAGTTACCTGATGGCAGTCACGCAGAGGTGGAAAAGCCTCCAGCATTGACTCCACCGAGCAGGCTTCATTCTGGTACATCGACCGGCGGTACTCCATCGTAGAGTTCATCATTTGATCTATCAACGTTTCATCTGGCACCTCCTTCGCCCACTCATTGGCCAAAGCCGCCAAATTCTCGTCCATTTGAGTGCCCTCCTAGAAAGAGTATGCTTGTTGACAGTTGTTGTTATCAACATGATTTCTGGCTGGATATTATTATGCTCATTCAGATTTATTTTTCAAGTTTTCCAATATTTTCATCCTCAAAATTATTTTAAGTTTGGGATTTTATAAGAAGAGTGCAAACTGACCTTATATATTTTCTTAGAGACATAATTGATGAGCGTAACGAGCGTAGCGAGTAAAGCGAAATCTTCAGTTTCACATAACTGCTAAAAAAATCCGGAATGTTTTTTTTTTGTTTCTTTTGTGTTTTT
This sequence comes from Nemurella pictetii, assembly GCA_921293315.2. Classification (NCBI taxonomy): domain Eukaryota; kingdom Metazoa; phylum Arthropoda; class Insecta; order Plecoptera; family Nemouridae; genus Nemurella; species Nemurella pictetii. Next base: position 3,756,101 of record OV121118.1, on the reverse strand, counting down.
TCGCACGATTCCGGCCAAACGCCCAAGCGGATTTTGATGAAAATTTCGCTGGACCTTCATTTTCTCTGAACTTAGATCTGCCACGTTTTTGAAGCAATTCGGACGAGTAAATTTTATGTTATTAAGTTTTTACGAAATTTTTCAGTTTTTCCAAAACACGTTTTGCACTCTGGAGGCCAAGAATCTTAATATAATCTGACGAAACTTTCCAGATATGTTGACCCTCACGATTCAATGTTTGTGTACAAATTTCATTGTTGTGCGGTTATCAGTTTTCTTGATAATGTCACTTTTATGTCACTTTTAAAGCGTTTCTGCAGTTTTTTGCAACTAAATAAACTTTATCTTCAACCGATTTTAACATAATTTACTGTTAGCATTAAAGATCGTAAAAAGAAGATACTGTGTTAATTTCAAGCAAATCAATTGATTAGTTTTTCTTGAAATCGATTTTTACGTTTTGAAATATTCAAATAATTTAATCATGATACTTCCAGGTAACGAATGTCATTGAAAAAGCTGCTTAATTAACACCGAACATTATAAATTGATCATAAAAGCCTCTAGGCTATGCGCACGCGCAATATAATCGCGTTGTGGGTGAGCGTAAATATTACTCTCGTCCACAACACGATTATATGAGTGTTCGCATAGCCTAGTTTAATTAAAACTCAACATTTAACACAACGCAATTATATTGCGTGTACGCATAGCCTAGAGGCTTATATGATCAATTTAAAATGTTCGGCGTGAATTTAGCAGCTTTCTCAATGACATTGAATATTTCAAAACGTAAAAATCGATTTAAAGAAAAACTATTAAATTGATTTGCTTCAAAATAACACAGTATCTTCTTTTTACGATTTCTAATGCACACAGTAAATTGTGTTAACATCGGTTGAAGATAAAGTTGATTTAGTTGCAAAAAACTGTAAAATCGCTAAAAAAGCGTCATAAAAGCGCCATTTTCAAGAAAGTGCTAATCATACAACAATGAAATTTCTACACAAACATTAAATCGTGGGGGCCAACATATCTGGAAAGTTTCGTCAAATTATATTCAGATCCATGGCCTCTAGAGTGGAAAACGTGTTTTGGAAAAACAGAAAATTTTCGTAAAAACTTGATTACATAAAATTTACTCGTCCGAATTGCTTCAAAAACATGGCAGATCTAAGTTAAGACAAAACTTAGTTCCACATAAATTTTTATTAAAATCCGTTTTGGCGTTTGGCCTGTAGATCGCGAACAAACACACAAAAAAATAAAAAACATTCCGGATTTTTTTAGCAGTAAAGTGTAATTGAAGATTTCGCTTCACTCGCTACGCTCGTTACGCTCATCAATGATGATGACAACAATATGCATTCGAACTTAGAATAAATGAGGGGGGTGGGGGGGCACCCTTCTAGGGGCAGCTTTCAATTAATTTTCATCGGTCAAATGTAAAGTGTTGAATGATTTCCACGTCATATTTTGAAACCAAGAAATTAGACTGCACATGCTTACCACGATTGAGGAAGGTGTTGTCGGTGGCTCGGCAAGCTTATTTTTTTTTGCAGGCAGTGGCGGCCCCTTCTTGGGAGTCAACGCCCCTTGATAATTTGCTGATCCCAGCTTTTCGGGCCCCAAATTTGATTCGCTTGGCTCGTACCTCGTCATTGTCATGGAGCTTTCCCCGCTCCGTTTTAAATTTTGTGCGCAGTGCACTCTTCCACACGGCCTATTAATGTGGAAAGTTGGTAAATAAAAATTTAAATAGTTAAAAAAAAAGTTGAAAACTACAACTATAAGAATCGAACGTACCCACTCCGAACCGCACTTGACGTTGGGGTCCACGATGTCTGCTAGGAATGGATAGCGTGCAATCAGAGCACCGAGGACGATTGCGTACTGGCAAGCACTGGGGAATCTGTTAATAAAACCTCGTCGTTAAGGCAATAGGAGAAGCAGATAACGTCCATAAAAACATCATAATATCAGTGGCGTTATTTCCATAATTTTGCTGAAAAGATGAAAATTATTATTTTAAACATTTATAAGCATTTACTCACAAGGTGTGAGTTCGAATTTGCTCATACAAGCAAAGTATTAGGCGGCTTCGCAGAGGTCCACCGCGCATGTGGAGTCTCTGATTCAAGCCCTCCAGAACGTCTGATGGAAACACTGGTAGGACGTAGGGGAAGGGGAAAAAGTTTTTTGGGGCCGGTTCCTCCTCCACAAAGGTTGCCGGCAACGTAGATTCCGGGCTGGTGACCTCGACAATATTTCCTAAGAATGAAAAAATATCAGAATTAATATTTAAAAAAAAAAAAAAACATAAACATTTCTTAAAAGATTTGTTAGAGTGCTTTTGATTTTTAATCATTCATTAATGTTACGTTAAAGCCTGGGCGTATTGTTTATTACAACAAAATCATAATATAAGCAACTTATCATTATTTACCTGACACTTTCTGGACCAAAAATTTGGCCTTGTCTGGAACGTCTCCTTCCCAGGCCATGTCCAGCCAGTCCTCAAAGTCTGGACACCAAACTTGGAGGAAAAATTCACCCACCAGAGAAAACTCGGCCTTTATCTCGTTAAAGATGGCCGAGCGTGTCTTCTCTGGAGGGCGAACAATCTTCTTCGCCGTGCCGCACGACACATGGTATTGAGAAGACATTCTAAAAACGAAAACTCCGTTAGTGTTTTACTCATAATGAAAGTGGCATCAAAGCCGTTAGTGGGTTAAATAATATTTTTGAAATATATATGTACACCTGTATTCGAGAAGCATTTTTGCAATTGAAATTAAAATAATGCCTCAATAGGTTGAATTTAGTTTTATGAAAAGATATACCCTTAGAGCGTCTTTAGCCGGGATTTCAGAGATATGAAACGAGTAGTTCCAATCTTATATGCCTGAAGACTGTTTTGTGTAATTTCAGCAGGTAACACCACGATCAAGTCGTCAGAGAACGAAAGCTCATACGCCTGGAGGTGGCTGTTAAATTTGCTGGGAAAAGTCATCCGACCACAGATAAACCAATCATTGGTAAACCCAAAAATGGTTTCTATTTCTAAAAACAGTGGAGTTTCGTCAATTGCTTCTCCAATAGTGTCAATGACTACAAAGTCTCCCCGCTTTAGGACTTTGCAATCGACGGTCACCCATGGCACTGATATGAGACAGACGTCTCCGTGATTCGATGACCTCAACTTTTTTTCCAATGATGAGCGCAATGGCTCAGAGATTGCAGCCAAAGAGGTTGACTTTTGTGGGCCCAGTTGAGTTGCGTTGGGAAGACAGTTAGCCGATGCATTGAGTAGGCTCCGTTTCAGTTGATACCGCTCTGACAATGTTTTCGTGATGTTTTTGGTGTTTTTAACCTTCTCAAATATGCGCTTGAAGTACAGATGGTTGGCTTCAAATCGCATACACCACAAATTTTTTAACGGTCCAAACAAAGTGCATAACCGAGGATAGTGAATTAGAAAATGCAACTTTGGAGAAAGTCCTCTTCCAGAGAGAGCTTGGTACAAAATATTATGCTCTTCTATTTGGGATGCGAGAATTTGCATCCATTCTTCTCTAAAAAACGGTGACAATATTGTTGAACATATTGTGTGGCATAGTATCAAAAGTTCCCAGAATTTATTTTCAGGGGAAACCACTGGGCCGAACATAATGGGAAACATTTGCATCAAATGCAGTCGTTCTGCTGCAGTCCCCTATAAAATTTACATTTTCATAATTCATTTTTGTTGTACAGTCGCGAATTTTAATTAGTTATTGTAACATTCAACTTGAAACTAAATTATAATTACCTGTAATCTCTTTTTTTTATAAATAAAATCCAAAGGAACACCAGAGTGGGTGTTTATCCTATCATGGTTTTTGTAAGGAAATGTTTTTATTGTTTTGTTTAGTTCCACCAACGTTAAGACCTTTTCGCCAACAAGCCCTTTTATAACGATTTCCAGGTCTAGAGAAATCAAACCTTCCAGGATATCATGCATTGCATCAGGTGGAAAGCATGTGATGGGGTCAAAGTACCTCAACGAAGTAAACGAGGACTCGCCGTTGACTCCAAACTGATTTTTTATCTCTTTAATCTTCGGGTCTATTAATTCTTGAGCTTGTACCTTTTTTACGTGGGTCTTATGATTTAGTGATGTTCTTAAGGAAAGTTCATTTTCACGGCCCATCTTTGACATATCTTCGTATGTTTCTAAACAGTGGCGACAACACTTTCCACTGTTAAAACATCCCCTAAAACCGCCCAACAAATGGCTGGAAAGGTTATCTCCAGAGACCGAGACAACCGTGCCAAGAAGAGTCTTCATTTTGCCATCGATGTTGATGAACACTCCTTTTGTTTCTAGGAGAATTAAATCATGAAGCAGCGGCTTCAGAACAGCAGAATACGAAAAGTCTCTTATAGTAGTCCATTTAGCTAAAAGTGCTAAATGTATGGAGTCCAGCGAAGAAGTGTACTTAGGACTTATATTTCCTAAGAAAAAGTAGAAGCCAGACAACTTATGTGTTCCTCGATGGTGTCCAATAGGATTGCAAATTTCAAATTCATCCGTGTACAAATGTATACGAATTGCAGATTTTTCCTTAGAAAAAAGCTCGTGTCTTTTGAACAGATGGCCTAAAAATCAGACTTGAGTTAGTGCTACATTTTTTAAACATATACAATTGTTCGTTAACAAAATAAGCTCGAGACAACATTAGGTGTATCTTTACCATCGGCATAACTATTGATGTATCCATCATCTTCTTGCACCTGATAAGCTTCCCATACGTCTTTGTGCTCCAAATAGTTTTGAATCGTTTCCAAAATTGGAACATAATGGGCAATATCATTTTTTTCTCCAACTCTTTCGAAAACAATTTCCTTTGGTTCAACGTACTTTAAATGAGAAGCCAATTGTTTGGGAGTCTTTTTACTTGTGATTGCAAATGATTGTTCCATTTCTCGGTTTCTCAGCAAATCATTCAATATTTCGTCATTTACATTTATCTGCTCAAGTCGTGATTCAATTATTCGTGAAAAAGAGTCCTTGTATGATTCAATTATGACGGCTACTTCGTTAAAAATGTTGTTAGTTGTCGAATAAGGTAACAAATATCTCTCTTGTATTGTTAATTTAAAGGTAGCAAGTGACTTGGCAAAATGTTCGTTGAGTCTGTACAGGTCTTCCCTGACATCCTGAGTGGGAGAACCCGGCATATCACTTTCAATTGCCTCTTCGACAATATCTGGTGTTCCTTGCTCGAAACCGTTTGCGACTTCAACATTATCAGCCACGATGTTTTTGTTGGCGGCGCGCTTTCTTATATTGTTCCAATCGGATTTATGTTTTGACGACAAATGTTTTCGGTATGTTTGGACCGTTTGACTCACGAAGCGGCAATTTCGTATGCGACAAACTTTGTTGCACTGAGACTCGAACGAGTGCATAAGCCGCATATGTGTTATTTGTTGTTTTAGCGTGTGAAACACATGCCTACAACCATTTATTTCGCACGTGATACCTGCCATCGAATATTTCAACAATGGATCAACTGCAAGAATAAAAAATGCATCACAATATTTTAAATAACCCAGTGAAATTTCCTTTGGCACCAAGTTAAGTAGTGGCTTAAAGTTACTTTTAAAAAATTTCGTAAGGAGAAAATTACCGCCAATGGGCACTATCTGATAATTAAAGATAAAAATATTTTCCTATTCATAATGTTCACTGCTAATTTTACAAGAATAGTTCGTCAGCTACAAAAGGAAAGTTTATAGTAACTAAACAGTTCCCAAAAAAAGTAGCTGGTCTCAAACCAATTTTCCTGCCTTAAAAAGGGAACGCGTTCACGGGAACGTTCCTCTACGAAGTTCCTATACCCGACATTGTATTTTAGAAGATTTTTCGTTCAATCTCGGTTTTTCATCGTGCTTGCATTTGCTCTTTGTCTTTGCAATAAAATACTTTAAAATTACTTTTCATACGCTCGAGCAACTGCTTATGACCCCAAAACCGAAAGAAAAACAATAGTTTTCCCAAAAAAAATGTGTTAGTGCCTGAATTTTTAGCCTCGCGCTCGCTCTCAATGACTTGCATTTGGAATAAGTTCCGAACGAATCTTCTTGATGCAACACCCGTCCAATTGTTGTTACCCACTAGCAAGAATGTAAGACAACAATTCAACGCCGTCTCGAAAGAGAACGTCAACAATCACTAGCGATCTTGCGGTGCCGACTGACTGAGAAATCCACCCGTTCTATCTCACCCAGTTATCGGGATGATAATATTTTCAGAATCATCGTGTGAGATGGCAATGGGGTCCGAAGTGTACCGTGATATCGGACCAAACAACGAAGTGTGTTCGAGAATATGGAAGACGACGATCATGTCGACGGCGACAGTAATTAGGATGAATCGTTGTGCCGAGCTCCGAAGAAGATTGCTCCAGTGATGACGTGTTTCACGTAGATCTTATTCCAAATGAGCTGACCGGTGAATCTAGTGTATTTTTGTGTGTTTGGGAGAGCCTTATGTGACACTGTTTTTTTGTGGCTGCCGGGGACCAGTGATAGAAGTCGCAAAGCGAATGCTGGGATGGGTACTAACTGTCGGCGTTAGCGACCACAAACACATGTGGACGTCGCAAGTCAAACGCAAGCAAACATATTTGGGGCCCATCAACATTGTAGACGCGTTATACCGCGACGCGTGGTGTGTTAGTTTTCCATCTTTTAAGTCGTTCGCCAGCGCATTGAAGCTAGATTTCTTCGGTTCTACTAAATAAGGCTTCAAATCGGACATACTGGACTAGTGAAAATACCAGACGAACTGAGATCCGAAGTGCAAGAACGCACAGCGCGGAGCAAGTCTGTCGCGCAGGACTCGAGACTGTAGCGAACACTGAGCCCCAGATGACGTCACGCAGGGTGCGCGGTGGCCTAGTCTAACTTTACACTGAATAATTATGAAACTAAAAACTATCGATCCGATTTGATTCATATTTGTTTTGTGCTATCCCATTGTTATTATATACACATAAAAAGTCAATATCAAATATTAAAGAAATCCTGTTTGTTTTGTGCGCTGTTAGCTCTGATTAGACTGGTTTTTGGTCGTGATAAGATCCAGGGAACCGACGATACGCCAGCAAGCGCGTTGGCTTCAGGGTGCCTTGAAGATGCAAACATGCGCTTCGGCGAAACGTGGGCTTCCCCGGTACTTTTCAAGACCAAAAGCCAGCCAAATAAGAGCTAACACCAGAGAAAATCTCATCATCAATGGGCACTCAAGCTTCAGCTTAATACTAAGTAGTTTATTTCAGTTAATGAACTTACCGCGTTTGCCGAGAAGAGCTTCCCAAATTCGCTGATGCACAAATTCACTTCTTTCCGCGTACAAAATGGCGCTGATAAACAAATTCACTTCTCGAAGCTTCCAAAATGGCGATGATGCACAAATTCAATTGACGAACGGCCACGAGGACGGTAAGATGCGAAGTGAAAGCGCGGAAGTGAAAACGACGAGAAGATACAAACTGGGGAAGGGGGAACATTCTGATCTCTTCATTCTTTCGATTAATCCTCAAACTCAATACATTACCATTGATTTAATAGAACTAAAAACATTGGAAAATTAGCATATATTTTTCTCTTATTTTATTTTATCTAACTACGAACTGTGAATTTAATATCGTGTAGAAACTCGTGAGCAGAACTTTTGCTCTGTTGACGAAACGTCTCTCACGTCCACAGTGATAGAAATCAGAACTTCTCGCCACAGCATCTTCATGAAGATCAAAGATTTATTAACGCCTGACTATTTCCACTTTGTTTATTACACATTATTTTTCAATGGTAAAAAAGACGTTAAGACTATAGAACGCTTGCATATTTTTTACTACTTTTTTTGCAGTGAATTAACGAACTATGAATATGGCAATAATTCGCGGGAATATTTGACCATGATTTGGCTGTGGCGTCCACAAAGCTTTACTTATACTATAAATTCAATTAAAACTCAAAAACGACGAATCAAACGTCCTAACTGCAAAGGACGAAATGTTTTTCTCGGGTTTTTGTCTATCTTTTTTGTCATTTTTAGCCATTTTCATCCATAGAAGGTAAAAAAAATACACAGAATTTGACCTAGGTAAGCTAAACTCTTTTCTCAACAAAAGCTCTATCGACTTTTTCTACAAGTCAACACGAAATATTTTCACCTTCCTCCGATCAATCGCTTATTTAATTGATTTATGCACAGCGTTAGGCAATAATTTATGAGGTGTAGTCGACCACACTTTTTTTCGAAATATTTCCCACCCGCAGTTTTAAAAAGTGCAAATTCATTAAATCAGTATTTCGTCTGCAGGCGGAAGGCCATTGTTTACCGAGGTGAATTTTTTGTTATTTTGAATTATACTGCAGCATAATAATTTTGCGGGGTTTATTTTCTGTCATTTATAAGAATTGGAAATCTCAACCCAAATTTTTAATTTTCTTTCGAGCTTGACAGATGGATTAGGTTCTCCTAAAGCTTATTTCACACGACAAGAAAATACGTGAAACGTAATGGAACAAGGAAGATAAAATATTTCTGCCTTCTTGGGTAGGGTAGCTGGCAAATGAAGAGAAAGCACCTAAAGAATGACATATTCCAGCCTTTTAGGGTTGAAGTTTCTACCCTAAGAAAGATATGTTTATGCCTCTTGCGTGGGAAGTTTACCATTTTTAAGCGTAGACATACCTTCCTCTGGGGGCAGGAATGATCACCCTCAAAGGTAGTCGAAAAATGAAGAGAAAGCCACTAAAGAATGACATATTCCGGCCTTTTAGTGTTGAAGTTTCTACCCTAAGAAAGATATGTTTATGCCTCTTGCGTGGGAAGTTTACCATTTTTAAGCGTAGACATACCTTCCTCTGGGGGCAGGAATGATCACCCTCAAAGGTAGTCGAAAAATGAAGAGAAAGCCACTAAAGAATGACATATTCCGGCCTTTTAGTGTTGAAGTTTCTACCCTAAGAAAGATATGTTTATGCCTCTTGCGTGGGGAGTTTACCATTTTTAAGCGTAGACATACCTTCCTCTGGGGGCAGGAATGATCACCCTCAAAGGTAGTCGAAAAATGAAGAGAAAGCCACTAAAGAATGACATATTCCGGCCTTTTAGGGTTGAAGTTTCTACCCTAAGAAAGATATGTTTATGCCTCTTGCGTGGGAAGTTTACCATTTTTAAGCGTAGACATACCTTCCTCTGGGGGCAGGAATGATCACCCTCAAAGGTAGTCGAAAAATGAAGAGAAAGCCACTAAAGAATGACATATTCCGGCCTTTTAGGGTTGAAGTTTCTACCCTAAGAAAGATATGTTTATGCCTCTTGCGTGGGAAGTTTACCATTTTTAAGCGTAGACATACCTTCCTCTGGGGGCAGGAATGATCACCTTCAAAGGTAGTCGAAAAATGAAGAGAAAGCCACTAAAGAATGACATATTCCGGCCTTTTAGTGTTGAAGTTTCTACCCTAAGAAAGATATGTTTATGCCTCTTGCGTGGGAAGTTTACCATTTTTAAGCGTAGACATACCTTCCTCTGGGGGCAGGAATGATCACCCTCAAAGGTAGTCGAAAAATGAAGAGAAAGCCACTAAAGAATGACATATTCCGGCCTTTTAGTGTTGAAGTTTCTACCCTAAGAAAGATATGTTTATGCCTCTTGCGTGGGAAGTTTACCATTTTTAAGCGTAGACATACCTTCCTCTGGGGGCAGGAATGATCACCCTCAAAGGTAGTCGAAAAATGAAGAGAAAGCCACTAAAGAATGACATATTCCGGCCTTTTAGGGTTGAAGTTTCTACCCTAAGAAAGATATGTTTATGCCTCTTGCGTGGGAAGTTTACCATTTTTAAGCGTAGACATACCTTCCTCTGGGGGCAGGAATGATCACCCTCAAAGGTAGTCGAAAAATGAAGAGAAAGCCACTAAAGAATGACATATTCCGGCCTTTTAGGGTTGAAGTTTCTACCCTAAGAAAGATATGTTTATGCCTCTTGCGTGGGAAGTTTACCATTTTTAAGCGTAGACATACCTTCCTCTGGGGGCAGGAATGATCACCCTCAAAGGTAGTCGAAAAATGAAGAGAAAGCCACTAAAGAATGACATATTCCGGCCTTTTAGTGTTGAAGTTTCTACCCTAAGAAAGATATGTTTATGCCTCTTGCGTGGGAAGTTTACCATTTTTAAGCGTAGACATACCTTCCTCTGGGGGCAGGAATGATCACCCTCAAAGGTAGTCGAAAAATGAAGAGAAAGCCACTAAAGAATGACATATTCCGGCCTTTTAGGGTTGAAGTTTCTACCCTAAGAAAGATATGTTTATGCCTCTTGCGTGGGAAGTTTACCATTTTTAAGCGTAGACATACCTTCCTCTGGGGGCAGGAATGATCACCCTCAAAGGTAGTCGAAAAATGAAGAGAAAGCCACTAAAGAATGACATATTCCGGCCTTTTAGGGTTGAAGTTTCTACCCTAAGAAAGATATGTTTATGCCTCTTGCGTGGGAAGTTTACCATTTTTAAGCGTAGACATACCTTCCTCTGGGGGCAGGAATGATCACCCTCAAAGGTAGTCGAAAAATGAAGAGAAAGCCACTAAAGAATGACATATTCCCGCCTTTTAGGGTTGAAGTTTCTACCCTAAGAAAGATATGTTTATGCCTCTTGCGTGGGAAGTTTACCATTTTTAAGTGCGTTTATTCCACACTTAGCGGCAAAAGTAGGTTAATTGGCTCTTATGGGGTACACATATGAGTTGTCAAGGGTTAAACCATCTACCCTGAAAGTAACAATAAAGACTTTAAAAGTGATATTTCTAAACCAATGAGGGTATAAGCGGAATAACTCCACAGGTTCAGATTTACACCTTTTGCAATTTTGAGATAAATATGTCACCTTCACAACAATATCAACCCTTTAATACCCTCTTATACCCCCATATACCCCTTTTTACCCCATTCTACCTAATGGGTAGATATTTACTCCTTTGGCTACCTTAAACTACCCTCACGCATACCCTATTCAACCCCTACAGTTTACAGTGTACAGGTAAATTCACACCACCATCAGCATTAGCATTATCAGCTATAATGCCATCTAGAAATAAAACAACAAGCCACATATTAAAAGAAAGAAAAAAATGTACAAAGCAGTGATATAAATTACTGGAAAATATATTTTTATAGCACTCAGTCAGCGCATTTAGAAAATTTGGGCAATTAATCCAGGAATTATTCAAAGAAGAGGGCCTGACATGTTACTTTAACAATGTATCATTCAATGAATGTATGCAGGTAGGTACTACTACTTTGCTAGTACTAGGTAGGTAGGTAGGTACTACTACTTTGCTAGTACTAGGTAGGTAGGTAGGTACTACTACTTTGCTAGTACTAGGTAGGTAGGTAGGTACTACTACTTTGCTAGTACTAGGTAGGTAGGTAGGTACTACTACTTTGCTAGTACTAGGTAGGTAGGTAGGTACTACTACTTTGCTAGTACTAGGTAGGTAGGTAGGTACTACTACTTTGCTAGTACTAGGTAGGTAGGTAGGTACTACTACTTTGCTAGTACTAGGTAGGTAGGTAGGTACTACTACTTTGCTAGTACTAGGTAGGTAGGTAGGTACTACTACTTTGCTAGTACTAGGTAGGTAGGTAGGTACTACTACTTTGCTAGTACTAGGTAGGTAGGTAGGTAGGTACTACTACTTTGCTAGTACTAGGTAGGTAGGTAGGTACTACTACTTTGCTAGTACTAGGTAGGTAGGTAGGTACTACTACTTTGCTAGTACTAGGTAGGTAGGTAGGTACTACTACTTTGCTAGTACTAGGTAGGTAGGTAGGTACTACTACTTTGCTAGTACTAGGTAGGTAGGTAGGTACTACTACTTTGCTAGTACTAGGTAGGTAGGTAGGTACTACTACTTTGCTAGTACTAGGTAGGTAGGTAGGTACTACTACTTTGCTAGTACTAGGTAGGTAGGTAGGTACTACTACTTTGCTAGTACTAGGTAGGTAGGTAGGTACTACTACTTTGCTAGTACTAGGTAGGTAGGTAGGTACTACTACTTTGCTAGTACTAGGTAGGTAGGTAGGTACTACTACTTTGCTAGTACTAGGTAGGTAGGTAGGTACTACTACTTTGCTAGTACTAGGTAGGTAGGTAGGTACTACTACTTTGCTAGTACTAGGTAGGTAGGTAGGTACTACTACTTTGCTAGTACTAGGTAGGTAGGTAGGTACTACTACTTTGCTAGTACTAGGTAGGTAGGTAGGTACTACTACTTTGCTAGTACTAGGTAGGTAGGTAGGTACTACTACTTTGCTAGTACTAGGTAGGTAGGTAGGTACTACTACTTTGCTAGTACTAGGTAGGTAGGTAGGTACTACTACTTTGCTAGTACTAGGTAGGTAGGTAGGTACTACTACTTTGCTAGTACTAGGTAGGTAGGTAGGTACTACTACTTTGCTAGTACTAGGTAGGTAGGTAGGTACTACTACTTTGCTAGTACTAGGTAGGTAGGTAGGTACTACTACTTTGCTAGTACTAGGTAGGTAGGTAGGTACTACTACTTTGCTAGTACTAGGTAGGTAGGTAGGTACTACTACTTTGCTAGTACTAGGTAGGTAGGTAGGTACTACTACTTTGCTAGTACTAGGTAGGTAGGTAGGTACTACTACTTTGCTAGTACTAGGTAGGTAGGTAGGTACTACTACTTTGCTAGTACTAGGTAGGTAGGTAGGTACTACTACTTTGCTAGTACTAGGTAGGTAGGTAGGTAGGTACTACTTTGCTAGTACTAGGTAGGTAGGTAGGTAGGTACTACTTTGCTAGTACTAGGTAGGTAGGTAGGTAGGTACTACTACTTTGCTAGTACTAGGTAGGTAGGTAGGTACTACTACTTTGCTAGTACTAGGTAGGTAGGTAGGTACTACTACTTTGCTAGTACTAGGTAGGTAGGTAGGTACTACTACTTTGCTAGTACTAGGTAGGTAGGTAGGTACTACTACTTTGCTAGTACTAGGTAGGTAGGTAGGTACTACTACTTTGCTAGTACTAGGTAGGTAGGTAGGTACTACTACTTTGCTAGTACTAGGTAGGTAGGTAGGTACTACTACTTTGCTAGTACTAGGTAGGTAGGTAGGTACTACTACTTTGCTAGTACTAGGTAGGTAGGTAGGTACTACTACTTTGCTAGTACTAGGTAGGTAGGTAGGTACTACTACTTTGCTAGTACTAGGTAGGTAGGTAGGTACTACTACTTTGCTAGTACTAGGTAGGTAGGTAGGTACTACTACTTTGCTAGTACTAGGTAGGTAGGTAGGTACTACTACTTTGCTAGTACTAGGTAGGTAGGTAGGTACTACTACTTTGCTAGTACTAGGTAGGTAGGTAGGTACTACTACTTTGCTAGTACTAGGTAGGTAGGTAGGTACTACTACTTTGCTAGTACTAGGTAGGTAGGTAGGTACTACTACTTTGCTAGTACTAGGTAGGTAGGTAGGTACTACTACTTTGCTAGTACTAGGTAGGTAGGTAGGTACTACTACTTTGCTAGTACTAGGTAGGTAGGTAGGTACTACTACTTTGCTAGTACTAGGTAGGTAGGTAGGTACTACTACTTTGCTAGTACTAGGTAGGTAGGTAGGTACTACTACTTTGCTAGTACTAGGTAGGTAGGTAGGTACTACTACTTTGCTAGTACTAGGTAGGTAGGTAGGTACTACTACTTTGCTAGTACTAGGTAGGTAGGTAGGTACTACTACTTTGCTAGTACTAGGTAGGTAGGTAGGTACTACTACTTTGCTAGTACTAGGTAGGTAGGTAGGTACTACTACTTTGCTAGTACTAGGTAGGTAGGTAGGTAGGTACTACTACTTTGCTAGTACTAGGTAGGTAGGTAGGTACTACTACTTTGCTAGTACTAGGTAGGTAGGTAGGTACTACTACTTTGCTAGTACTAGGTAGGTAGGTAGGTACTACTACTTTGCTAGTACTAGGTAGGTAGGTAGGTACTACTACTTTGCTAGTACTAGGTAGGTAGGTAGGTACTACTACTTTGCTAGTACTAGGTAGGTAGGTAGGTACTACTACTTTGCTAGTACTAGGTAGGTAGGTAGGTACTACTACTTTGCTAGTACTAGGTAGGTAGGTAGGTACTACTACTTTGCTAGTACTAGGTAGGTAGGTAGGTACTACTACTTTGCTAGTACTAGGTAGGTAGGTAGGTACTACTACTTTGCTAGTACTAGGTAGGTAGGTAGGTACTACTACTTTGCTAGTACTAGGTAGGTAGGTAGGTACTACTACTTTGCTAGTACTAGGTAGGTAGGTAGGTACTACTACTTTGCTAGTACTAGGTAGGTAGGTAGGTACTACTACTTTGCTAGTACTAGGTAGGTAGGTAGGTACTACTACTTTGCTAGTACTAGGTAGGTAGGTAGGTACTACTACTTTGCTAGTACTAGGTAGGTAGGTAGGTACTACTACTTTGCTAGTACTAGGTAGGTAGGTAGGTACTACTACTTTGCTAGTACTAGGTAGGTAGGTAGGTACTACTACTTTGCTAGTACTAGGTAGGTAGGTAGGTACTACTACTTTGCTAGTACTAGGTAGGTAGGTAGGTACTACTACTTTGCTAGTACTAGGTAGGTAGGTAGGTAGGTACTACTACTTTGCTAGTACTAGGTAGGTAGGTAGGTACTACTACTTTGCTAGTACTAGGTAGGTAGGTAGGTACTACTACTTTGCTAGTACTAGGTAGGTAGGTAGGTACTACTACTTTGCTAGTACTAGGTAGGTAGGTAGGTACTACTACTTTGCTAGTACTAGGTAGGTAGGTAGGTACTACTACTTTGCTAGTACTAGGTAGGTAGGTAGGTACTACTACTTTGCTAGTACTAGGTAGGTAGGTAGGTACTACTACTTTGCTAGTACTAGGTAGGTAGGTAGGTACTACTACTTTGCTAGTACTAGGTAGGTAGGTAGGTACTACTACTTTGCTAGTACTAGGTAGGTAGGTAGGTACTACTACTTTGCTAGTACTAGGTAGGTAGGTAGGTACTACTACTTTGCTAGTACTAGGTAGGTAGGTAGGTAGGTACTACTACTTTGCTAGTACTAGGTAGGTAGGTAGGTACTACTACTTTGCTAGTACTAGGTAGGTAGGTAGGTACTACTACTTTGCTAGTACTAGGTAGGTAGGTAGGTACTACTACTTTGCTAGTACTAGGTAGGTAGGTAGGTACTACTACTTTGCTAGTACTAGGTAGGTAGGTAGGTACTACTACTTTGCTAGTACTAGGTAGGTAGGTAGGTACTACTACTTTGCTAGTACTAGGTAGGTAGGTAGGTACTACTACTTTGCTAGTACTAGGTAGGTAGGTAGGTACTACTACTTTGCTAGTACTAGGTAGGTAGGTAGGTACTACTACTTTGCTAGTACTAGGTAGGTAGGTAGGTACTACTACTTTGCTAGTACTAGGTAGGTAGGTAGGTACTACTACTTTGCTAGTACTAGGTAGGTAGGTAGGTACTACTACTTTGCTAGTACTAGGTAGGTAGGTAGGTACTACTACTTTGCTAGTACTAGGTAGGTAGGTAGGTACTACTACTTTGCTAGTACTAGGTAGGTAGGTAGGTACTACTACTTTGCTAGTACTAGGTAGGTAGGTAGGTACTACTACTTTGCTAGTACTAGGTAGGTAGGTAGGTACTACTACTTTGCTAGTACTAGGTAGGTAGGTAGGTACTACTACTTTGCTAGTACTAGGTAGGTAGGTAGGTAGGTACTACTACTTTGCTAGTACTAGGTAGGTAGGTAGGTAGGTACTACTACTTTGCTAGTACTAGGTAGGTAGGTAGGTACTACTACTTTGCTGGTACTAGGTAGGTAGGTAGGTACTACTACTTTGCTAGTACTAGGTAGGTAGGTAGGTACTACTACTTTGCTAGTACTAGGTAGGTAGGTAGGTACTACTACTTTGCTAGTACTAGGTAGGTAGGTAGGTACTACTACTTTGCTAGTACTAGGTAGGTAGGTAGGTACTACTACTTTGCTAGTACTAGGTAGGTAGGTAGGTACTACTACTTTGCTAGTACTAGGTAGGTAGGTAGGTACTACTACTTTGCTAGTACTAGGTAGGTAGGTAGGTATGTAGGCATAGTACCTCCTACCTACGTTCCTAATTGGAATTTTCTAAACGTGAATCAACATGGAGGTTTTTGCAGTGTTCATAAAGTAGTAGCTACCTACCTCTAGGTACAGATATTACTTGGCACAGCATGGCTAATCTGGATCAGTTCGAAGTAGCAGAGTGGGTTTCAGACTAAAAACTCACCTTCGCGATTTCCATCAATATTTCCACCATCTGCATCTATGTTGGCAACTGGAATTTCTTCTGCTTCAATTTGGATGATGGTGTTCCTGTGCTTTCGATGAAGGTGAGACTGGTAAGACCTCCAATTCTTATATGACATGCCACAACCCTCTGCATCGCAATGAACAGTGAAATATGGGTCAAACCGATGGTTTCGAACAGTGTGTTGTAAAATTTTTTCTCTGTTGGCTGATGTGTAGGAGCACATTATGTTTAGATTCACCAATAAGGAACAGGATTTCACTGGATTGAATAATCAACAAGATTTCGTCGGGTATCGCCGTAGCTGTATATTGCTTGTTATCTCGACACTCCTCCGTGTACGACTGCCGCTCCACTACCTTCAGTGCGCCCACCACGCAACCGCAGTTATCCGCACAGTCTGCCTATTCGCACCGTCCTTAGTACACCACATTTCCTTACGGACAAAATTGAAGACAACTGATACATAGTAATATGATACATATAAGTTCATCACATAATTCATCATCCTTAATTGGTACAAAGAAGCACATTCAGATCCAATAATTTCGATGCAGCACAAGATACATTTGTTACAAATCTAATCTTTTAGGGATTTTAATAGTTCTGGTCGATTTGCGGACGAGGTCAGGAGAAGTTCCTTTCCCTTCGTCGAACTCAGTCTGGACAGCCCTCGGACTCTTGCTGGCGGTCTCCGCCCTCGACTTAGGCGACGGACCAAGTTGCCTCTCCGGGGTAGCAGCTGGTGCCGTATAGGTCACTGGATGCAAATCAGACCTTACATAGTCGAGCTGGTCGGCATGGACATGCTTCAACTGGTCGGCAACTCTAACCAGATAGGTAACCGAGCTCAGTCGCTCTTCAATCACACCCCGTGCCCACATGCGAGCAGGGTCGTTCAAGACCTTGACTCTTACACCTTGACCAATGGAGAACACTCTCATGCGAACGGATGACCCTTGAGGGTATTGCTTCTTCGGCACATTTCGAGCAAGACATGGGTTTAACAGATCCAGTTTGGTCCTCGGTTTATGCCGTAGCAACAACTCAGCCGGACTGACTCCAGTAACCGTGCTTGGGGTGTTTCTGTAAGCGAACAAGAAGTCGTCGATGCTCTCTTGAACGCTAAGATGCTTTGAAGCTACCAATTGTTTAACTAAACTGGTCTTTACAATACCCACGGCACGCTCCGCTAACCCATTTGATGCTGGATGATAGGGGGGTGAGTGTAGTACCTGGATCCCTTGCCGACTACAATAACCGTTGAATTCTTTTGATTCAAAAGGTGGTCCATTATCGGTTACCAAAACCTCAGGCATTCCAAAAGTAGAGATAAATCCTCTAAGTTTTTGGATGACATGTTCCGCTGTGGTTAACTTCATAGGCCACACCTCGACCCATTTCGAGAAACTATCTATCAAGATGAGATATTTGACTCCTCCCCTTTCCGCGAAGTCCAAATGGACTCGCTGCCATGCCTTGAAAGGCGACGGCCAGCTGCGTACTGGCACTTTTCGTGCAGCAGGAAGTGTTTTCTGACAAACATCACAAGATCCTACCTTGGCTTCTATGTCCTTGTCTAGGTTTGGCCACCACAGATGACTTCGACACAGCATCTTTGTTCTCACCACGCCTGGGTGCAGCTCGTGTAACAGTTTAAGTACCTCCGATTGAAGGCTTTTGGGAATAATTACTCTATGTCCCCAAGTGATACATTGACCATCTATTGACAACTCCAATCTCCTAACAAAATATGGTTGTAACCCAGGATCAGAGATGGTCTTGGGCCACCCTGCGTTGACATAGTTCCACACTCTTGACAAAACTACATCCCGTGCAGTGGCCTTGGCCACATCCTGAGCGGTCAAAGGACCTGTTAATTGGGCTTCAACGAAGCACACCTCTAGTTCCTGAGCTGGAGATCTGAGTGAATAACTAACCTCGCACGAGCCTGGCATGGGTAAACGGGACAAGCAGTCGGCTCCGGCTATCTCGCTACCCTTACGATATACTATATCATAGTCATACGCCGACAAAATTATTGCCCAGCGCTGTAGCCGTGAGGCCGCCATGGTGGGAATTCCCTTCATTGAACCAAAGAGATACTTTAGTGGCTGGTGATCCGATACCAGAGTAAACTTCCTGCCGAACAAGTACTTATGTAACCGTTTAACCGCCGTAACAATAGCCAGCGCTTCCTTCTCTATATGGGCGTACTTTTGTTCGGTCTCGCTGAGCGTTGACGAAATGAACATTACCGGACGTTCTTGACCCTGAATCACGTGATTCATCACCGCGCCTACACCGTAGGACGAGGCGTCACATACCAATACAATGGGTTTTTGAGGGTCAAAATGGACCAACAGGTCGTGGCTGGACAGCAAGGATTTGCATGACTGGAACGCTTTTGACGCGTTAGATGTCCACTCCCAAGGCACCTCTTTCTCTACCAAGCGATGCAATGGCTTCAGCTCGGTTGAGGCCATTGGCAAGAATTTATGATAAAAATTTAGCATTCCCAAAAAGGATTTGAGTTGTTTCACGTCTTGCGGACAGGGACACTGCAAAATGGCTTCCATTTTGTCTTTTGTAGGACTAATACCCCTGTGATCAATGACATGACCTAGATAGGTAACGGAATAACTTCCAAAGGTGCATTTGCCTGCATTTACCCTAATATTGCACTCGCTCAGCCGTTCCAGAACTCGGAAAACCATTTGCTGGTGCTCCTCCATGTTTTTGCTTGCAATAAGGATGTCATCGATATAGCAGCACACCCCAGGGAGATCCTTAAGGACTTGATCCATAACTGACTGGAAGACAGAGGGTGCACAGGTAATACCATAAGGTAACCTCACAAACCTAAAAAGGCCAAATTCGGTATTGACTGTGAGGTACTTACTAGAAGCCTCTGACACCGGAAGCTGTAGATACGCATTGGACAGGTCTAGTACCGAAAAAATCCTACCCCTTCCAATTGAGGCCAGCAAATCCTCCATGCGAGGAAGCGAGTAATGCTCCGTCTTTACTACCTTGTTTAGCGTTACCTTGAAATCAACACAAATTCTGATCCCTTTATCCTTTTTCGGGACGACTACAAGAGGCGATGCCCACTGACTCTTCTTAACCTTAACCAAAGCCTTAGCTTCGACTAGCTTTTCCAACTCCTTCTCTACTCTCGACGCCAAGGCGTAGGGAACAGCATATCCCTTATGAAAAATGGGCGTTGCCCCTTCCTTCAACACAATTTCAGCTTGGTATCCCTTGATCGGTTCACCATGTGACAAAAACACCCTTGGGTATCTTCTCATAGCCTCCTTAAGTAACCAGTTCTTGTCTGGTTGACCCATCACCACAATTCCTACCTTGTTTACCTTTAAACCTATACGCCAGTCGGGCACTAACACGTCCAACCAAGGTCTGCCTAACAATGGAGTGAAGTCCCCTGGCCCTGCCACCACGAGTGGTAATACAAACACTTGCTGGTTTTGCTCAACTGACACATTGAATTCACCTAATACACAGAGCCGTTCTCCCGACACAGTCTTGAGGCTCTTAGGACCCATGGATAGTTCACTACACTTAAACAGATCATGGTATATTTCCTCAGAGATCAGTGAACACGCAGCTCCCGTGTCCACTTCCATTCGCAAGAAATTGCTATTTACTAACAAGTTTGCCCACACCGGCTTATCACTTTCAAACCTGGTCCCTATCTTGTGTACTGAATACGGTCGCTCGTTTCCTGACGAATCCTCTTCGTCCGACTCGGCCTCTTCTTCCACGGTTTTGACTCGGCGATGATGCGGTTGACGCCCCCCCGCTGAGCTCGTAAATCGTTGCGAAAGCGACGACTCCGCTGACTTTCGGCTACATTTAGCCGCGGTATGGCCCACCTTGCCACAGTTGTAACACGTCCACAACTTAGCAGGGCAGCTTTGAGCATCGTGGGGGCGACCACAGCGCCAGCACGACTCCACTGACGTCTTCTTCGACGATCCCTCCTGGGCTGACTGGAACGGGCCCCGTCTCTCCCTCGACGAACCCGAAGGACTCCGATCCGAATACTTGCGGAAGGGGCCCCTCGACTTTTCAAATTTGAATACTTCAGCTCCCGACTGTAACTCGCGAGAATTTGCTGCCGTCAGCTCGTAACTTTTGGCTAACGTACACACGTTTTCGAATGTCAAATTCGGTTTGTCTAGCAATTGTCGTTGGAATGACTTGTCATTAAGGCCCACCACGAACCTATCACGTAACGATTCTTCAAGTGTCGCCGGAAATTTGCAATTGTGGGCAAGATGCTTCAACTCGATGATATATTGAGTCAAGGACTCACTGTCCTTTTGTACTCTTTGATGAAACTTAAACCTTTCCGTTATCACCGATCGTTCCGGCGCATAATGTTCCGCTAACTTCCCGATTAACTCCTCGAACTTGAAGTCACGGGGACTCTTCGGTACACACAACCTTTTCAGCAAATGAAATGTTTCGCCCCCTACCAGGGTGATTAGGAAATCCACACGGACTGCTTCCTGCACTTGGTTAACTTTCATGTAACTGTTAAGTCTCTCGCAGTAATCTTCGAAAAGCTCCTTTGACTCATCAAACTCACACATATGTCCTAACACACGTTGAGGTGGTAATTCCCGATTCATACTTGCACTATCTTCACCCTTTCTATCGGCCATACTCAACTGACTGACTTACACGGACACACCACGAGGCGATACCGACACACGATACTTTACCGAAAATACTTATTCTGCGTAAACAACACCGAAACCTAGTACCTTATCTTCTTCCTTAATAATCCACGATCCTCGTCGCCAAATGTTATGTTTAGATTCACCAATAAGGAACAGGATTTCACTGGATTGAATAATCAACAAGATTTCGTCGGGTATCGCCGTAGCTGTATATTGCTTGTTATCTCGACACTCCTCCGTGTACGACTGCCGCTCCACTACCTTCAGTGCGCCCACCACGCAACCGCAGTTATCCGCACAGTCTGCCTATTCGCACCGTCCTTAGTACACCACACAGTGTAGTACACTTTCCTCTTTCTGGTCGCAATGTCATTGTTAAGTTAAAAAATATTGCTATACGCACAAACTTTAAAAGCATTGTAATACATCCGATACGCCGTTTCGCATCATCTATTCCGCATCATTTTAGTTATGTTCAAAGATTATTTTATAGTGGTTTGTGTATAGTGGTTAGGTTAGGTTATTTGCGCGCTTTGGGCAGGCAAGCCGCTGACGTCAGGTCACGTGGCCTTTAGAAGCGCGGGATCACTCAGCCAAGCGACGCCCGACGCCGTCTTTCGCTGTTTTTTCTAGTGTAGGTGGATGTACAGTTGTTTTGCGTCGTGAAGATTCATCGTATAACCATGGAAGAAAGCGTCACAATGCCTTCGCTCTTGTCCTCATGGGGACTAGCGAGCTTGACAGAACACCTAGAAGGTAATTATAGCTACTAATGCATCAGTTTTATTTCTATGCTATGCTACTCGCCCATAACCAAATGAAGCCCAGCTACTACTTACCTATTACCTAGAACCATTCTAGTACTTTCACCTTTGCCTGGTTACTATCTACTACTTAATCAATAAGATGTAATTTAGTGAAATGGACTGATAGCCTGATAGCTGGGTAGGTAGGTATAACTACCTAGTACCTACCTAGTCAGACCCACCAAAGAAGGTTCGTGCACTGCGTGAGTAGGTAAACCTAATTATCTTGTTAATTGCCTATTTCTATATATCTAAGGGTTTGACATGGCATTGTCTAATGACTACTATTGGATTCTTACAGCAAATGACGTAGACATTGAAGCGCTGCCCGGATTGGACGACGCTATGATTTTGGAGCTCTTTCCGTCGGTGGGGACCCGAGCAAAATTTAAACTGAACCTCAAACGTTATCTTACGGCAATTGAGAAAAAATTGCCAGATCACTCCCAAGTCACTCCCAAGGCAATGCACTCCCAAGAGATGACACAGCCAGATACTCCCAGTTTCAAGACTTTCCAGGTACAGACATCAGATTGACAAATTGGTTTCTTGTATATTATTTACGTATTTCTGTGTGGTAGGTACCCACCCACCTGTCTACCCGCTAGGCACATGATCTATTCAAGTTGGAAGTACAGAAAATCGGGTACCACTTATACCTACCTACAGCAACAACAGATAACTTGTATTGGTTAAATGATTTGTTTGTTTTTACAAAACCTACCCATGTTGGTAATACTAAGATTAACCGTGGGTCCCGCTTGTGGACTAGGCACTTTAGCATAGCGACTTGTGTGGACTGGGCACTTTAGCATAGAGAACTGTTGCCTACTTATTGGTGTTTCCTGTCTTAATAGATATTGGAATCTGAAGAGCTAGTGGAGCTTGCTGAAGATATCTGCGGGGAGTATGAATTGAAACCTGTCGAAGATCCTGAAGAAATCAAGGGAAAACGCAAAAAGAAAACTGTGCTCTATTACCCGGCACCACTTCCTGTGCTCAGCTCTTTTTTAGAGAACCAGCTCATAAGCGGCAATCTTGCGAAGCACAAAACCACTTTCATGAGGGAATGCAAGAATCATTTGAGCTGGCTAACAAATGGGTCACCGACATCAGGGGATTATAAGGCTTATAGCCATACTCTTGTCGAAAAGTACCCCATGTTCCGTGATAGCGATGATGCAATGCCTGCTGTGAGTAGTATGTGTATGCATTTCTATTTGAAACTAAACAAGTGGTCAATTTGCAAGTTTTTTTCTTTTTTAAAACTATCTTTTAAAACTATGAACACCAATCAAAGAGCTGAATAACAATATAGGCAATTAATTATCTGATCTTTTAAATTGCGTCTTAACTACTGCGTCTTTGATTTTCAGGAATCTGTTAGACTTTCATTGAGCCAGGGCATACGAAATGCACGTAGCTCTGTGAAGAAGAACAGTGGAGCTGGTCCCTCTGCTCCCAAAAAGCAGCGGTTTTCTGTAGATGTGTAAGTTTCCTGTTTGGCTCAGTCAACCTTAGGAAATCATAAGCAATTCACTCAAAACTGACTTCACATTTTTGTATTCTCTTATCTGCAGTGCTACAACTTCAAAGGATGAGCAACCTGCCATTCTTGAAGAATTGATGAAGCTAGGGTCAAAAGGAGGGCAACACACCATGATGCTTCTTGAAAAGTCGAGCAATATCAGGAAAGTTGCCATTAAAGACATCAACTATGCCAATGCACTCGGGGAAAAAAACCCTGATTTCATTCCCATTATTATTCTGAAATTCCCTCACGTACAGAACTACGAAATGGTAAGCTACCATCAATGCATTTCATTTTTGTCATTAGTAGTCATAATGTCAAGATGTCATGACTTATCATTATTGATATTTACATTCCTCAAACCCCTCTAATATAATGAAAAAACCTGCTTACAACCTTCCTATATGTTTGAAATGTACCTGTGAATTATTATCTAGTGTGATTTTCAAAAGATTATTTTATTTCAGTTGATTCATGACTTCAAACTTAACACAAGCGCTTCCATCTCTGAGGAAATTTTCGAAGAAGTTGTTGTTAAACTAGCAAAAGTCTTTAAAAAACCGGCTGCAAGCACACTTGATAAGCTCAACCTCTTCGTGCTGCTTGAGAGGGCGCTACATCCGCGGCGCGTGACAGGACTGCGAGCCGCGATTGTTGTGGAACAGGTGAGCTGATTCCAATACTTGTAACTTGATGAACTCAGGGAGCTTGACGGGGCTGTAGGGTCAGGTGGCCGGGGTACCGTTAGCAGCGACCATCTGCTTCAATTGTTACAGTCTTCCAGATGTCAGCACCAGTGTCGAAGAAACGTCGACATAGGTCTTTTTTAGGACCACAGGTCAATCTTATTGGTGCACAACCATACCACCACACTAACCTACAGTTTGTTTCTCTGATATCAGGCTGGTGGAAAAATTGACTTGGAGACGACATCACATCAGTCGCCATGCCTGACTGTCTTCCTCAACGAGGAAGGTTCTATCACCGACGTGTTCTTGCTGGCGCAGAGCATGCGCATCTGCCACGGCCACCATCAGGTGTCCCTTCTAGATGCATTGTGCCTCCTCCTTGGTGCGTACTATGTGTTCGACATCAGTTACCCCGCTTACTATTTAAATTTTCTCACTTTTCTAGAGCGAGAAGTTTGCAAATTGAGGGTAACCCGCCGCTTATCATTGGCGTATCTAAATTTAGTTAAAAAGTTCAATGCAGCATAGATATGGCACATTGTTGATTTAGAAGCTGTTAGGCCATTGGGTTTATAGGTTTAGGCAGAGTCCCACCGCCTTAGAACAATTGACAAGTCCTTAGAACAATTTTCAGACAATTATGCACATGGGCAAACTATAAGTGACAGTCCCACCAAAATAACTTACCTCCTAGGTAGTATTAATGTAAGACCGATACGACTTTCAAATTAAGTACCTACACTTTTTTTGTGTACTTCAATTAGTTTAGTTAAATAACATCTGTAACTGGGGTAACAATGGAAACTAATGATTCTCATTGATACAGACGTAATTTAGCAAATCTAATCGTAGCACAAAAGTGAATAATTTTTTAATTGGAGGCCTTATATTTTATTACCTAGGAGGTAAGCTTTTTTTGTGGCTCTCGCTAATAGTTTGGCAGTAAACATTATTGTATGGTAGATATTCGTTGGCCAAAGGGATTTCTCCTGAATTTGCCGTTCCTTATGTAAGATGACTTGACAATGATCTTGATCGTTCAATCGTTTTGCTGCTTTACCTTGTTTTAGATTTATTTGGTTACTTTGATGTAAGGAAATGCCATCTACATTGTTCAGATAGCCTTATGTCAGAGACTGATGTTTTTTATATCTTTTGTTTTCATTTAACCAAAGTTCCATATTTGGGCCTGATGCCAAAGGTTCAGAAGTATTGAAAGAAGAGACAATTATGTTTTTTATAGCCAAAGTTTTTACTTCATTCAATGTTAGCATTAGGTTTACATTGGTTATAAGTTAAATTTGAACTTACAAAATTTGAGCCTGTTGCCAAAGGTTAGCAATATTCTGAATGTTATTAACATTTATTTTTTATAATATATGGAATCATTATGTGGAATTTGTGTTTTAGTTTGCATGGTTTGCCTTCTTCAGAACAATGGTGATTTCACATGCCTAATGTTACCAGGGCTGGCATTCAAAAAGTCCCAGTGCATTGCTAAATATTGTACTGAACAAGTTTGATGTGCAAGGCAATGTATTTTTTAAATGCAGTACCTCTGCGTATCAGTTACATCTAGCATTTTATCTGGCATACTGTGATAGCACCATTGTGTCCCCACTCAAATATCCTTATTTCAGGAATTCAGCGGGCATCCAGGCTACTGCATTCTAATACTGCTACTGCAATGCTATAGTACAGGTACAGTACTGCAATGCAACAGGTACAGTACTGCAATGCAATAGTACAGGTACAGTACTGCAATGCTAGTGCAACTGGGTCTACTAGTTATTTATAAATGACTAAATCAAATTAGTCATGTAGCAGTGTCTATTTCCATCTGTGTTATTTTAGTTATTTATGAAAATAGTCATTTGTAAACCAATCAAAAGTGACAGCAAACATATGCGCCCCTAGGTGTTTAGTTTTACACACTTATTTTTTACAGTGTACATAATTTATTGCTTCATGAAACTGATAATTGATAAATTGTTATCTTTGAATTGAAGAAATAACACTCTTTGGAATTGATTTCATTGCAGTCATCCTGAAGCCGCCCAGTTAATTACCTTTCAGTCCGTCAAAGCGCAGTTGAAGCGCATCAGGCAGACTGGCTTCCCGAGAAACCCTGCATCACTCTTGGACATGGAAGCCGTTTTGGAAGATCCCCGGTGGTTCATCAAGTTTGGGACTACCTTAAGTGGTAGTCCTTTCTTTTTGACCACGCTTGAGGGGCCAGGATCAATGACGGCAGTCTTTGCAGACGTTCAGTTCTTGCGAACTGTTTTGTCCTGCAAAGAGGAGCTTGAGGTCCACGTGGATGGCACTTTTAAAGTCGTACCCCATGACATCGCATACCAACTGGTAACCTTCCACGTGATGCATCAGGGACATGTACGTAGGATGTTTAAATCATTAATACTGGGCTTTTGTTGTCCGCATGACTGCTGACTTAGAGAAACGTAAATTAAATTTTATAAAAATGTATCTTTCCAGTCACATCCACTGGCGTATGCCCTCATGTCGCGCAGAACTCGAGCAGCCTATGTGGATCTGCTGGAATTTCTGCGTGACATGATTTTTCCATCACTCGAGGATAAAACGGTAATGTTTATTACCGACTTCGAAATGGCGCTCCAGCGTGCTCTGACAACAATTTTTCCGGATGCGACCGTCACGGGCTGCTGGTTTCACTTTTGTCAGGTAAACAACCCACGTTTGAATTTAAACTCCACTAACGTTAAATGTTCCCTTAGTTAAACTGCCCCCCCCCCCCCCCAACTATTTAAAATCTATTTGCTCCATTAAGACGTGATGCGAATCACTAAGATGGTATAAAACTTAATGCCACAAGGTCTTCCTCCACTCCATGGACAGTCAAAAAATCTATAATATGTATATGTGAATTAAACTATCGCCCTCCCACAATCACGTTAGATTGTAGTCGAATCATCCGATGATGAATCATTATCTATTGTATTTTAGAAACGAAATATCTACCTTACAAACATGCAACGAGTATCTGCATTTAGGTTCGAATTACATTTGTATCGTGTGTCTTTGTTTCCCCCGATTGCAATTTTCAAAACTTGCTAGTTATCCGAAAAGATTCATCTTAATCCTACTTTAAATTATGAATTCTTTGGATGGAGGAAGAAATTCCTTTACGCATTGTCGACATGTTATTCTACGTTAGTTGAAACAAACCCTGGGGAAATGGAGGGTTCAGTTCATACAGCCGTGCTCTGATTTGAACGATTTTTGGCCATTAAAATGACCCGTATCAAAGCTTCGACCACGATGGCGTGGCCATCTTCAGGATAGAAAGAAAGCAACAACGCAGCGTGACGATGTCCGCCGAAAAAAGGAGGGGGGATGGTGGCAGTCTTGGGAAGGCCATCGGCGATGGTGTATTTTTTTCGTTATTTTGTGGCTTTTACAAGCTGTCGGTCGTGATTGGCCGACGCGGGTTGAACAGCACAGCGTCGTGGGGGGGGGGGGGGGGGGGGTCGTGAGGGCAACCAGGACCTTATCAGTGACCGGCTTCCAATCAGGGCACTTTTAGGGGCCAAAAATCGTTCAAATAAGGGCTCAGCCATATAAAAATTCTACAAGTTCTCATGTGTGAAAACCTACATTTGCGCACATCAGTTTTCCATAAAGATATCTATAAAATTATTAATCCACGTGTATTTTATTTTAGGCCATTTGGAGGAAACAGAAAGCCTTTGGTCTCCTTCGACTAGTGAAAGTCAACCGAGACGCGCGAAAGGCCGTCCAAATGCTGATGGCTCTGCCTTTGCTTCCAGCAAACAAAATTGCATCTGGCCTTCAGAGGGTCAGCAGGTTCGTGCGAGCCACGAACTTGGAGGTAACGTTTTCCTCTCAGGAGATTCGCTTCCAACACTTGTAGCGGTGTTGGGCCTAACTTCTTGACGATACGCAGGACGAGCTACGCGAGCTGCTGAATTACGTCGACAGACAATGGATCCAGCGCGTGACTCCCGACGTGGTGTCCGTCCATGGACGACCGCGTCGCACAAACAATAATGTGGAGGCATTTCACAGTCTGCTGAAAACTCGTGTCGGCCAGATCCATCCCAACATCTGGCAGTTTTTGGGTGAGTTTTCGAGAAAATTTCAAGTACGAATTAGAACCAATTATTAAAACGAATTAAAACCAAGGGAATGAGAATGCCTGCCAGCGACAAGCTTAGACAGCGTCTTTAAAGAATAGTTATCATCTTTAGTATTTTCTTTCATGTCGTCTGCTCGTAGTGGAAAACGCTATAAAAATCAGTTTGGCCAACTGGAAAATGGCCTACCTGTAACTACGGCGCAGCCCAGGTTAGCCATCGCCCAAGATCGCAGGCTTAAAAACGCTGCCATTGAGCTGGATTTGCGCCGGCTCACCATCATGGAATTTTTATGCGTCTGCTCGCATGGAGTAGATTCCATGATGGACGAGCTGTTGGTGGATGATGATGACGAAGACGAAGACGGAGGCGACGACGATGACGAAGACGTTGACGAAGACGGAGGCGATGACGATGACGTTGACGATGACGTTGACGAAGACGGAGGCGATGACGATGACGTTGACGAAGACGATGACGAAGACGGAGGCGATGACGATGACGAAGACGGAGGCGATGACGATGACGAATACGAAGACGGAGGCGATGACGTTGACGAAGACGGAGGCGATGACGATGACGAAGACGGAGGCGATGACGATGAAAATGACAGTGCTGATGTTGCAGAAATTGTGGACCCTCCTCTCGCCATGGAGCTCGTTCCTGAAGGTAATTTTTATCTCAAGTGCGCATAAACGCAACTTTCCCGTGATGGCTTTTTAACCTTGCAATCTTCTACAGAAAACTTACATGACGATTTTCACTATCTCAACGGGGTTGATTATATTCCGTATCACGACAACTTCCAGGCGGCCGCTGGTTAGTGAATATATTGTTTGATCTTCAGTTTCATATGTGGTAACGAACTCATGATTTTTTTAAATTTGATTTTGGTATCGTTTTAAGATGCAACCGAAGCTGATCACGAAGCCGCAATGTACGAGCTTGAAACGGCACATCTAATTCATCCAAACGTTGAAGGTGAGTATTATCTTTAGCATAAGCTTAGCAAAAGTTCTAAACTCAATTGGAAGTTATCTCGATTATTTTCGCACAATTTTAGAGCCCGAAGAAGATCTTATTGGCGTCGCAGAATCCCTGATATGCGAAATGTGTGTCGCAAGGTCGAGACGCGTTCTGTTTCAACCATGTGGCCATTTTAGCTTGTGCCGAGTCTGTGCATCCAGCTACGTGCCTTTTCGCCACAAGTGCCCGTACTGTCTTGTTCTAATCACAAGCAAAATGGAAGTCCGAATGAATTAAGGTAAACAATTCATTACAAATTATACTGATAAAGTAATGGTTCACTTGTAATGAAGAGTGCAATACTAGAATTTTAAATCTACCAACATATTTTTTCTAGCACATCACAGAGAATAAATTTTCCAAAACCTCCCCGTTCCGTGCAATCGAGTGGCAATTGATGGTCGGTGCATTTTCAGACGATCAGCTTATAGCTGCTATGCAGGAGTAGGCCTACGTTGGGATACCTGGTTAAAAAAAACGCGCCAATTGCCTACTACCGTGGTGTGGAAGTGAAGGTCCTCATGAATGCAACAAGACCAAGGTTTTTTGGTCAGCATCACCGTTGTGATGACCAAATATCTGAACATCTGAAATACCGATAATATGGTAGGTTCTCTTGAACGTATGAAAAGATTATACGTGTATACTCCAGAATATACAATCAAATCTATGGCTTAAGCTTGCTCAGACATTTTACTAATAACTACAATATAATAACTAATTACTACAATTTTCTGTTTTAACAATCTTTCAGTGCAGCTTAGATTTCCCGACTGGGGAAACACATAGTCATGAAGACATGCTTGAAAAGAGCAAAAAGCTTCAACGATGGGCGAAATAATACGATGCAATTCGAATTTTTTTGAGACACTTATTTGATTCCTGTATGGTATATTTCTTAAAGAAACTTTAAATAACCAAGAAAGGGGTTAGGAGAAAATAAATACATATATTTTAAAATTACAGATTGGAACAGTCTAACCACGGAACTAAAGAAAATCTGCGCAACGCTGAAAAATATCGAGAAAAATTTTTCAAAGAGCGGCAAAGACTGATTAGACAACCCAAGAATGAAACAAATTTATGCCTGATAGAATACAAGATAAAGTAAATCATTTGCAACAAAAACTCTAATTGCAATATACTCAGAACTTAATAAAAAAATATATAAATGTATTTTATACAGAAAGAGTTAAAATAATTTCAGAAATCAACCAGTCATTTTCGTGAATGTAAACAAGCGTTTCAGGGGTCGGCGCCGTACTCAAACTGAAAGGGAGCCCTTGGGAGGACTGAAACTTTCAACGGCGTCGTCAGAGAACAGACTGTGTAATGCCTCTGTGTATTTCTGATAGTAATTCAGACAGAGGACACATGTCAGGGGTCGGCGCCGTACTCAGACTGAAAGGGAGCCCTTGGGAGGACTGAAACTTTCAACGGCGTCGTCAGAGAACAGACTGTGTAATGCCTCTGTGTATTTCTGATAGTAATTCAGACAGAGGACACATGTCAGGGGTCGGCGCCGTACTCAGACTGATAGGGAGCCTTCTTGGAGGACTGAAACTTTAAACGGCGTCGTCAGAGTACAGACTGTGTAACGCCTCTGTGTATTTCTGATAGTAATTCAGACAAATGACACATGTCAGGGGTCGCCACCGTACTCAAACTGATAGGGAGCCTTCTGGGAGGACTGAAACTTTCAACGGCGTCGTCAGAGTACAGACTGTGTAACGCCTCTGTGTATTTCTGATAGTAATTCAGACAGAGGACACATGTCAGGGGTCGGCGCTGACTTCAAATTTATAGGAACACTGAGATCCATTCTTTCTTCGTTTTGTAGAAAAAGGCAGCTGATATATTTTGCTTGTGTAGTAGCTTGCTGTGACGCGTCAATCACCACCTTGTGGATCCCATTGTTGTTCCCCACCACCGGCTTAGTACAGTCTGAGCCAAATAATGTTTTGGGGCAGTTTGTTTTTGGGGAAGTTTTTATTTGGGGAAGATTTTATTTGGGGCAGTTTTTTTTGGGGGCAGTTTTTTTTGGGGAAGTTTTTTTTTGGGGCAGTCTGACTTTGGGGAAGATTTATTTTGGGGCAAATGGATGCCAGCCTCACCAAAATATAGCCATGGATAGTGACCATCGACTTTTGATGGCAAAATTACGTATAAGAAATAAAAGAAAGACAAAAAAGAAACTTAAAACAACAGATGAGAAAATGAGCAAGATCAAAGTATGGAAACTTAAGGAAAAATCAATCAGGAAGGAATTCGAAGAGAAGGTAAAAGAGTTATTAACATCTAAAAAAGCAATGATTTCAATGGCAGAAGAAATATGCGGAAGAAAAAGTGGACAATATTTGAAAAAGAAAACTCCGCGGTGGAACGACAAAGTTAAAAATGCAGTGACAAGAAAAAGAGAGGCATGGATACAGAACCTGAATGAACGATCTGTGGAGAGTATTCGAAAATACAGAAAATTACGTAATGAAGTAAAGAAAATTGTTCAAGCAGAAAAAATTAAATCCATGTTAGAATGGGCCAAGTTGTTAGAAAAAGACAATTATAAAGGTAACTAGCAGCGGAGACCCGTGCCTCCGGCACTATGTGGTTACGCCTTTTACTTTTTTTTTAAATTTTTAAATTTAAATTCCCCTGTTCCCTGTTTCCCCTTCAGGAAAATCCTATGCCCATAAGGCATATGCTCATAAGGCATAACTATGCCCATAGGGCAAAGATATGCCCATAGGGCAAAATGCTGGCAAAATTACATGTAAATATGCCCATGGGGCAAAACCCTAGCCAATAAGGCATAAATATGCCAATAGGGCATATAAGAACATTCAAAACAACATCAATATGCACATAGGGCATAATGCGCGTGCGCGCCAAAAATTTTAGTGACTAAAAGTTAATTTATTGAATGAAATTGTTGGACAGACTGTATCCTGTGAAGAGTTGCTTACCTTTTTCATACCCTATTTTCAGCCTATGCAAAATTAGTTTTATTCAAATTTAAAATAGTAAAAAGTTACAGATCTCGCTCAAAAAGTAAATTGTTATTGGGAAAAATATTATCAACGTTTTGAAAAAAAAACCGCTGGGCCTAGCTGGTACCCTGCGGGCAGCTTCTATGCCCCTAGGGCAAAGTTATGCCCATAGGGCAAAGATATGCCCATAGGGCAAAGATATGCCCGTAGGGCAAAATGCTGCAGTATTTTATGTCAATATGCCCATAAGGCATAACCCTATGCCCATAAGGCATAACTATGCCCCTAGGGCAAAAAATATGCCCATAAGGCATGTATATGCCCATAGGGCAAAATGCTGCCAAAATAATAAGTCAATATACCCAAAGGGCAAAACGCTATGCCCATAAGGCAAAACAATATGCCCATAAGGCAAAACGATATGCCCATAGGGCAATATGCTGGCAAAATTATATGTCAATATGCCCCTAGGGCAAAACCCTATGCCCATAGGGCAAAGATATGCCCCTAGGGTAAAAGATATGCCTATGGGGCAAAGATATGCCCATAGGGCAAAATTCTGCATAAATAATATGTCAATATGGCCATAAGGCAAAATCCTATGCCAATAAGGCAAAACTTTAAGCCCATAAGGCATATCGATATGCCCTTAGGGCAAAATGCTGCAAATTTTTCATGTCAATATGCCCCTAGGGCAGAACCCTTCGCCCATAAGGAAGTATGATACGCCCATAGGGCAAAACCCTATGCCACTAATATGCCCATAGGGCACATAAAAATATGCAAAAAAAACATCAATATGCCCATAGGGCGAACATGACTCTGAAAAACTCCGCCAAACCAATATGCCCATAGGGCAAAATGCGCGTGCGCGGCAAGAATTTTAGTGACGAATTGTGACTTCATGGCACGAAATCTTTGGATACAATGTAACTGTTGCATTCCAGTGCTATAGTGATATTTTCCATGTTTAAAGTGGATGCATTTTGGCCGACCGTGGGTTGTATTAGTTTTTTTCGGCCTAGACCAAACGTGATTTCTTCAAAATTGAATTAGAAAAAGGGCACAGACCTCGCTCAAAAACAACTATGGTTTTGGGAAGGGAATCACAAATTTGACGGGTGAACAAAGCCATAAGGCTAATATTGCGTTGTTATGGTAACTGTCGTAACCAAGTCCGACTGCCAATATCTGTTCATTTTTCATGCCGGTTATGTTGGTGAAAAGCCTCATCAGTGCGGCAAACTCATAACCACGATGAGGAAAAAATTGTCGGTAGGAATTGGCATGTTACCCCTACCGACAAATCGTGTGGCCTCGCTTCGAAGCACACACTGTCGCTGAGCTGAACAAAATAGTTTTGTCAAACTTCTCATGAACAACTGCCTGCGACTTTAGCTAGAAGCAACCCAAAGCTCTTAGCGGCTTAACAAACATGTAGAGTAACTGCCGTTACCCAGCCTGAATGTAAATTTCAGCCAACGTCAGTTGCGCTGAGTTTTTTTAGTGACCTCGGCAACCTGTGACCTTCAGGCACCGGGTTGATCTAACACGGATCATTCACTGAACCGGCTCGATCAAGAACTCAACCTGGGATTGTACAGCAAAGGCACTGCCGGCCCAGCCGTTGCATCCCAATGTCAAGAACTCACACTGAGAGTCTTCCCAGCCAACTGCAGTTGGGCTGAGATATTGCTGTACAAATATATACATTGTGACCGCGACGACCTTGATCCTCAGGACCTTAAGGCGCCGGGTTGATCTAACACGGATCATTCACTGAACCGGCTCGACCAAGAACTCAACCTGGGATTGTACAGCAAAGGCACTGCCGGCCCAGCCGTTGCATCCCAATGCCAAGAACTCACACTGAGAGTCTTCCCAGCCAACTGCAGTTGGGCTGAGATATTGCTGTACAAATATATACATTGTGACCGCGACGACCTTGATCCTCAGGACCTTAAGGTGGATCCGTACTGTTTCCGTACAGTTTTTCTATTTTTTATGTTTTGGTAAAATTTTACTCATATGTGGTCATATGCCGGAAGGAAATATTAAAAAATATATTTTTAAAAATATTTTGCTGGAAATTTTCCGGAAAATTAAAAAATTAGTATGGAAAATTACGCTTGCTGACCTGTCTCTTGTCCCGCTAGGGGGGAGTATCAGTCGTCCGATCGAAATGAAACTAATATTTATGGAATGTCCAAACTTCAGGGATTATAATAAGACACTTAATTCAATTCGCGCTGATATTCTCTAAATTTTGTCAATGGTTAAAATATGACGTAAATTTGCCAATTTTTTTGCTTTGTTTCAAAATTTGTTACTGAAAAAGTATGCAGTTCTAAACTTTCATCTTCCTTTATTGGCAGGCTGCAAGTGTCTTGATCGAAAAAAAAAATAGTCGAGAATGATATCACCAATATTTAGACCTAATTGAGGGAAGGAGTGGTGCTATGTTTACCAAACAAATTTTCAAATTTTCCGGAAATTTTCCAGTAAAATATTTAAAAAAATATTTTTTTGAGTATTTCTTTCCGGCATAGACCACATCTGAGTAAAATTTTACCAAAACAAAAACAACAAATTTCTGTACGGATCCACCTTAAGGCGCCGGGTTGATCTAACACGGATCATTCACTGAACCGGCTCGACCAAGAACTCAACCTGGGATTGTACAGCAAAGGCACTTCCGGCCCAGCCGTTGCATCCCAATGTCAAGAACTCACACTGAGAGTCTTCCCAGCCAACTGCAGTTGGGCTGAGATATTGCTGTACAAATATATACATTGTGACCGCGACGACCTTGATCCTCAGGACCTTAAGGCGCCGGGTTGATCTAACACGGATCATTCACTGAACCGGCTCGATCAAGAACTCAACCTGGGATTGTACAGCAAAGGCACTGCCGGCCCAGCCGTTGCATCCCAATGTCAAGAACTCACACTGAGAGTCTTCCCAGCCAACTGCAGTTGGGCTGAGATATTGCTGTACAAATATATACATTGTGACCGCGACGACCTTGATCCTCAGGACCTTAAGGCGCCGGGTTGATCTAACACGGATCATTCACTGAACCGGCTCGATCAAGAACTCAACCTGGGATTGTACAGCAAAGGCACTGCCGGCCCAGTCGTTGCATCCCAATGTCAAGAACTCACACTGAGAGTCTTCCCAGCCAACTGCAGTTGGGCTGAGATATTGCTGTACAAATATATACATTGTGACCGCGACGACCTTGATCCTCAGGACCTTAAGGCGCCGGGTTGATCTAACACGGATCATTCACTGAACCGGCTCGACCAAGAACTCAACCTGGGATTGTACAGCAAAGGCACTGCCGGCCCAGCCGTTGCATCCCAATGTCAAGAACTCACACTGAGAGTCTTCCCAGCCAACTGCAGTTGGGCGGAGATATTGCTGTACAAATATATACATTGTGACCGCGACGACCTTGATCCTCAGGACCTTAAGGCGCCGGGTTGATCTAACACGGATCATTCACTGAACCGGCTCGACCAAGAACTCAACCTGGGATTGTACAGCAAAGGCACTGCCGGCCCAGCCGTTGCATCCCAATGCCAAGAACTCACACTGAGAGTCTTCCCAGCCAACTGCAGTTGGGCTGAGATATTGCTGTACAAATATATACATTGTGACCGCGACGACCTGTGATCTTTAGTCGCCGGGTCAGTCACTTTCACCATATCTGCTCGATAATGGCTACTTGTTCAATAGTGAACTGTTCAACGCCGGCATCGTGTCTTGACAACACGTTTTGGCGGAACATGTCACAGATGACGTGCAAATTCTGGCTTATCGCAAGGCATGCTGTTCCGGTAGGAATTGCAAAACCTTGCTCATTCCTTGAATGAGAATCGAATAGCCAGTACTGCCCATCATCAGTCTTGCCCATGGCAACCGAAACGGAAGCCGATGTTAATATGCCACAGGATGCGTTCTCAAGGAACGTGGTTACACCTGTTTGGAGGCTGGGCCAAGACTTGTCTGAATCGGGTCCGTCTAACGGTCGGAGCACGCCGTGAACAACAGCTTCGGCGGTGGAACCGATCGATATCCACGTTTTTAAGCCTGCAACTGTGAACTCATTGTGCAGTTCCGAGACCGAAAGATACTGCACACCGCTGGGTAGATTACGCTTACTGATCATGTATAGCGTATCGCCGGCATCTAAAATCCGGTCCAGCGTGTCTGGCTCCCAGGTGGAAGGGCACCGACTGTGTGCCATGGCAATCGCGCAAGCAGCCATTGCAGTACACTGCATCCCCGCGTTCACATATCGTCCGTCACCCTGGTTGAACGTAGCACGAACAATCTTAGGGCACTCAGTGTCATCGCAATCGCTGACTTCCATCAGACACTGCTCCCCAACTTGATCTATGTCGGAGACGGTCAGTTGGCTCAGCGAATGCTCCACGGCCTCCTCCATAGGGTGACGTTCAGTCTGTGAAGTCTTGCGACGTGGCGTTTCCACTTGGCGAGGGTCGCGGTGCTCTAGCACCTCTTTAAGAGCCAACGCTAGGCCAGGAGGTTTTCGAATGAAGGCGTATGATTGACAGGGGTTGACACACCTCGAGGCGGGATCTGGTGCTTGTCACATGACCGATAAGAGCGTGGACATTGGTTCAAGTTATTAGAGTAATGCAACGGCACGGCACGGTCCGTCGCTTGCTAAGGAGCTCATTCTTCAAGCAACTCGCCAGCCAGCAATGTCATGCTGCTACGTGAGTGCAAGAGAGAAAGAGAATCTCCATCCCCGCTCGCCGAGCTAGCCACAAATACATTATTCCGAGAATTTGCCGTGTTCTCCAGCAATGGGTTTCCTGAACCTTCAGTTTGACTTTGAATACAGTTTCGCTTGTTGAATCACATCTTGCGTATTTTGTAGGGCATCGCTGGATAAGTAAATTGTGCAATGTTACGATGGTTGTTATTATTTAGATAATAGCAACGTAATATTAAATGTAGCTAGTGATTGAATGGTTTTTTGATGATTATTGTTCCCAATACATAAATAAAGTTAGGGTGGTACCATGATAAGTGTTAATTCGACTGACCCGGGTCTTGTTCGGCTCTCTAACCAATTGCTGGCGGGTGTGTTATAGAAATTGATTTTGGGGATATTTAAAATCATATACCTGGCCTATAGCAAGATTACAATTGACGATGTTTTTCATTTAAAAAAAGTTTAAAAAGGCGATTTGCGGTGCTGGAGCGAGGAATGTGGTGAATGAATCAAATTTTAGGTACTTGAATTGAAAAAAATTGTGTGTATAATCAATGCCTCTCAGTTTATCATAGCTTTCATTAATTATTGAGATGAACACTTGGCAGTGAATTAAAGTTTACGACAATAAATCAAAGGTTGTGTATACTTTCAAACTCAATGAGTAATGTTTATATACAAATAAAAAATTAAAATTGTGATCAAGACTGCGTGTCTACAGTTCTCCACAAAATATCGTTTATAAATTAGCAGTCATTTAGTTCACGTCGGACTTGGAAGCTGGTGATCCTTACAGTTTAGATCGAGTATTCTAACAGTAATATTCAAGTGATCGACTTAAAATTGACATCGAATACCAGCTTATTAAGTATTTGATACGTTTCGTATGGTGAAAATGGCGTGGATTATTCAAATTTAGAACTAACTTTTCACATTTTCAACTTCTCAAATCAAATAAACATGACCAACAATAGAAATCGGTAGCGACATTTAGAGTTTTGAATCCACCGCCGTTATAATAATTGCTAAAATCTAGCACCATAACTTACTCCATGCTAGCACCTTGTCTCTAAATTCCGGTCAAAGTATAACAAAATCTTTTTACGATGAAAAGTTGCCTAAGCTAAGAGACGGTGGCCGTTGATGACGATGCGCGGGCGCTCAGGAAGTATTCGGCTTTTCCGCCTGCCGCTTTTCAGCTGCCCTGATCTTTTTGGCTTCAGCGTCTTTCTTTTTTCGGAGAGCTTGCTGTTGTGCTTCGATAATGAAGGCGGGATTGCGAATGGGTCTGCTGCGTTCTCGTCTCGAATCGACGATTTCAGGCAGCAAGCATTCCTCGAAGAAGCATACTAACTTGCTTTCCATTTTGGTAGCCCAAAACTCATCGTCTCTCTCAATCTTTTTCACAAAAAGATCTTTGAGAGTCCAGACCACGAAGTAGCAGAAGTTGCGCCCCGTCACGTGCATCTGCCCTTGCATCTGATACATATACGGTGTATCCGGTTTGATGTCGATGGAGTTATCATTGAGTAGCTGAAGACAAGTAATTTTCTTTGCAATTATGGCATCTTTGATCATCATGTGTCGAGCACTAGAAAAGCACTTGACTTCAATTACACAATCATCTCCCACCAAACCATCCGGAGAAGCACCAATATATGGATACAGTGGGTCGATGAAAAGACCGCATGGCTGGACTGTCACCCCGTGAAGCGACGAGAAGGCGGCGATCGCGACAGCCTCCTTTTCGATACCCCAATTCGTATCCTTGTTGCCCTGGAAGGTGGGATATCTTATTGCCTCCACGATTCGAGCGCAAGATGTTGATGGCCTCATCTTGCAAATCTCAGAAAACCGGGAGGCAGTGAGAAGGTTCCTTCTCAGGGCAAGCCATTCGGGCGAGATACTTTGGCCCCTAGTTTTTTCCTCGATGGCCTGTCTTCCGGCAGCATCCTGGGCGATATTCTGCATGTATGCTGCCTTAGCTGCAGCCAGCTCGTCGTCCGGCTTGTCGGGTGCAGGATTAGCCGCCTCCGGACCGTAGTGCTCATCGGCGGTGCGGGGAACTGCATCGACGCGCTTCTTCTTTGCGTACTTCTCGGCGGCGGACATATCCAGACGTCTCTTTCTCGATGCTACTATTGTTTTTCTGCAATGCTTTGCATACGCATTGGCAAAGACGCCTGGACTCTTAGTCAGCATCGCCTTATGGAAGACACGATGCAGCTCCCCGCCCGAATTGTACGACAATGCTGCCGCGTGGCATCGAACATCGTAGGAGTCGCGCTGTGTTAAATTCACTCGCTTTCCTCCTACCATCTTTGCCACGTATGCGTTGTAATGCTCCGCAGCATTGTTGTCCACATCCTTTATCAAGCTCGGAGTGTGATGAGCGAGCCTCGAAGCCGCCGACACCACTTCTTGGTAGAGGCCCGTCAGCTTCATGTCGGGCACAGCGTTCATCTCACCCGGCTTCGGCTGCCCATCGCAAAAGTATGCTGCGCACAGGGAGTGATCGCCGAACACGTGGCTGGGCCCATTCACAATATCCCTGTGCAACTGTTGCACATTCACGTGGTGTTCTGTTGGTTGCTGTTTCCTGTGCGCGATTGCCTTGGTGACGGAGTAGCGAAGGCGCTTCAGGTTTACACGCAGCACGCCTCGTTGCTGCACGGTGCCGTAGTTCTTGTTGAGCACCAGATCACGCAACCTCTTGAGATAGTTCCTCAAGAGATGGTTCCTGCACTCAATTTTAGCCACAAGAAACGTTGGGCCATATGGGAGTTCTTCCATCAACTTACGGTGAACGCTGCTGTCACCATCGCCGACCAGCTCTCCATACTTCAAGTTGTGCATTTCAACACTCAACTTGAAGCCTTCGACGATGGCAGCAGCCTCCATCGCAGACGAAGACCCCACCCAATTTTTCACGCAGCCGTGAGGAGGCAAAATCTTATTGGGCGACTTCTTTTTATGATATGCACAAAAAGCACAGTATTTGTTCTTTATTCCAATATAAAGAATCTTTCTGGTATGGAAGCCTACTATTGTTATCTGAAATTAAAATATTACAGTTAATTTTAGCAAGCATTTTATGATCATAAACCAATTAATAGTAAAAATGTAATGCAAATGGCCCTACCACTCCTGACGCCGAGTTGAAATTAGCCCGATAGGACCTCCGCGCCCATGCGCCGTCGGCGACTACCGTGATGATAGCGGTACCATCGGCGCCGACTCGACCTGCGGCAATCGCCAGTTTTTGCTCCTCCCGACCAGCAGCGAGCATGCTCTCCAGAGCAGATTCCCGCATGACTTTGCCCATGAGGGAGTGGTGCCGTTTGTATGTGTTTGGCGCCATGCAGGGCATGTCAAGCACTGACACCAACTCTTTCAATTGGCTGTAACCACCCCCAGTGGTGACTATTCCGCTGACAGCAGCTGTATTGACATTCATGTAAGAATCAGCAGTTCGCGGGTTTTCTGTGCTGATATTTTGCAAGATGTTGCACATGGAACACTTCAATGTTATCACACTGCTTAGCCCATTTCGCCTCTCTGCAATCGGCAGCATGTCCAAAAACGAGCAACTGGAGAGCACGTGAGCGTCTGCGCACCGAATGCTTGTAAGTAGATGGTTGATGTCGACGATGCGACGCCCACTTAGTTGAAAGGGTGATGGACCGGGCTGATCGTTTGAGCATAGAGGGTCGTGCTGCAGGCCGGCGTCGCTCTCTGGCCGACGCTGCGGCGGCGATCGCGATCGTGACGAAGTGCTGGGCTCTTGCAAGCTGCAGGCGTCGTGCTGCAAGCCGGCGTCGTTCTTCTGCCGACGCTGCGGCGGCGATCGCGATCGTGACGAAGTGCTGGGCTCTTGCAAGCTGCAGGCGTCGTGCTGCAAGCCGGCGTCGTTCTTCTGCCGACGCTGCGGCGGCGATCGCGATCGTGACGAAGTGCTGGGCTCTTGCAAGCTGCAGGCGTCGTGTTGCAAGCCGGCGTCGTTCTTCTGCCGATGCTGCGGCGGCGATCGCGATCGTGACGAAGTGCTGGGCTCTTGCAAGCTGCAGGCGTCGTGTTGCATGCAGGCGTCGATATCCGGCCGACTCTGCGGTGACTCTGACGAATGGCTGAATGAATAAAACCATAAAAGTAGAAATCATATCAAACAAAATTAGTTTATTTTTTACGAGGGACCGAACCCGACTCTGCAGTGTGAAACATGGAGGAAGAACTTGATACGTTTCTACGTCTTCTGTGCGCTTGCAACGAATAACAACAGTTTCATTCAAGTGACAGCGTGCTAGTGCTATAACGTGCTAACTATGTCTTGCAGACTCATTTGATGGATATTCAGATATCTAGCGAGCTAGCCATTCATTCTTTGAAGCACTTACTCATCACACTTCCTAATCATAATGCCTTCTCGGCCGGCGGTCTCAAAGAGTCGACGCCAGCATGGGCGAACTACATGGACAACATATTAGCAGCCTTTAGTATTTAGCCTTTTTATTAAATTTTCAATATAAATATATATTAAAATTTCCTTTTTTTATTTCGAAATTGACGTGCTCTTCAAGTTTAGAAGCGAATTAAATTGAATTAAATTTTTAGTAGTGATTACGTAGAAAATACAACCTAGTATGTAAGTAGAAGTAACAATAATATCAGACTCGGTTTGCTGCGAGCCAGCATCGGGCGGCACAGAGTCGTTGTCAAAGGAATATGCTAGGACGCGGCGCCGAGACCAATGTACTACCTGATAGTAACGACATCGCGATATTTGAATTTCAAAAATCAAAGTCGATTGTAACAACTTGCCCATGTAACAACTAGCCCCGGTCTGCCCTAACTAACACTCGGGCCAAATATCAGCCAGCTGGTATTTTAGTGATTTCCACCAGTTGGTGGAACGGAATATTTTCAACGCGCTCATAAAATGCCTAAAACATTATTTCTTGGTCCGGACATCTACTATACTACTACTACTACTACTACCACTACTACTACTACTACTACTACTACTACTACTATTACTACTACTACTACTACTACTACTACTACTACTTCTTCTTA
This sequence comes from Nemurella pictetii, assembly GCA_921293315.2. Taxonomy (NCBI): domain Eukaryota; kingdom Metazoa; phylum Arthropoda; class Insecta; order Plecoptera; family Nemouridae; genus Nemurella; species Nemurella pictetii. The sequence goes on along the minus strand of OV121118.1, from coordinate 3,713,983 downwards.
CCAAACTCTAATCGAACAACACAGCAGTTAGTGACAAGAGGGATGAAATTGGTAAATGAAATACCTTGCTTTGGTCGATTGACGATGTTTCTGGATAAACTCAATCTTCCTGTTTTTTTTTCGCCTGGTGGACAGACGCAGTTGAGCATTCGGGTTTCCTTTGCATTTTCTTCTGTCGGAGTTCTCCATGATTGAATGAATGCACAAGATTTCCAGCACAGACTTTACACACTGAGCCTCAGTACGCGGAAGTCAAAGCGCTGCTAGTGTTGCTAGGCAGCAGCGGCACGGCACGGTCCTCAGCAGCGGGTTGTCCTCCCCCACCATGCGTCGCAGAGTGCGTGCTGCCTAGCTTGATGCATGCAGGAGACGCGCTCAACGGCAGAAAATTTACTTTTTCGAGTGATAGCTCGCGTCAAATAGAGGCGTAACCGTCCAAAATACTCTATTATAGTAAGCGACAAAGTTGAAGAGAAAGGACCAAGCTAGATCGCTAACGAAGTACTTTTTCCGATTTTGTTTTTTTTTCATATGCATTCTGTCGCCAAAGATTGCCAAAATCGTCATTTTTGTGGGTCAGTTTGGGCTGTATTGGAAAAAAATTCAAAGAAAGTGATTCGTTAGCGATTTAGTTTGTTCTTTTGCCTACGACTCTCTCGCTTACTATCATCATTTATATCGAACGGTTGAATCAGCATCTCGAATTCTAACAAGGTCCACAATATAGAGCGCGTTATGGCTAGTTCGGGGCCTTAAACACGATGTTTTTCGTGAATGTTGTGTTGCACGAGGCAATCAACTTCCCCTGCGCCTCGTTTGCGGCCACCGCGAGGAACACCGAGTCGAGCGAGCGAGCTCGTGACAACGCCACGTAGAGCTGCCCATGTCCGAAGACTGGCTTCTCAAGGTGAATTCCGACTCGACGTAAGGACTGTCCTTGTGCCTTGCCCATAGGGCATATATAAACATGCAAAACAACATCAATATGCCCATAGGGCAAAATGCGCGTGCGAGGCAAGAGTTTTAGTGACGCAATGTGTCTTTATTGCATGAAATTGTAAACTACTGTGTACTTGTTGAATTCCAGTGCCATAGTGATATTTTCCATTTTTATAGTGGATGCATTTTGGCCGGCCGTCGGTTGCATTTGTTTTTTTTTCAGCCTAGACGAAATTTGAATTCTTCAAAATTAAATAAGAAAAAGGTCACAGATCTCGCTCAAAAGCGAAAAATAATTTGGGAAGAGAATAACAAAGGTTTTGAAAGAAACCCCACCAATTTTCGTCCATTTTCACCGTTTCTATAAAAGATTAATGGAAGACATAGCCAGATACCCGGATAGGTACAAAAACAGTTGAAAATCAAACCTCTTGTAAATTATATTAGGTTGACTAGCTGGTACCCAGCTAGGCCCTGCGGGCAGCTTCTATGCCCCTAGGGCATGCATATGCCCATAGGGCATAGATATGCCCATAGGGCAAAGTTATGCCCATAAGGCAAAGATATGCCCATAGGGCAAATATATGCACATAGGGCAAAGATATGCCCCTTGGGCAAAGATATGCCCCGAGGGCAAAAAATATGCCCATAGGGCATGCATATGCCCAAAGGGCAAAGCTTTGCCCATAGGGCAAAATGCTGCCAAAATATTATGTCAATATGCCCATAAGGCAAAACGATATTCCCATAGGGCAAATGCTGACATAATAATTTGTCAATATGCCCATAAGGCAAAACCCTATGCCAATAAGGCAAAACCCTATGCCAATAAGGCAAAACCCTATGCCAATAAGGCATAACCCTATGCCCATAAGGCAAAAAGTTATGCCCATAGGGCAAAATGCTGGCCAAATTAGATGTCAATATGCCCATAGGGCAAAACCCTATGCCAATAAGGCAAAACCCTATGCCCATAAGGCAAAAAGATATGCCCTTAGGGCAAAACCCTTTGCCAATAAGGCAGAACCCTATGCCCATAAGGCTAAACGATATGCCCATAGGGCAAAATGCTGGCAAAATTACATGTCAATATGCCCATAGGGCAAAACTATATGCCAGTAAGGCAAAAAATATGCCCATAGGGCATATAAGAACATGCAAAACAACATCAATATGCCCATAGGGCAAACAATATGCCCATAGGGCAAAAAGCGCGTGCGTGGCAAGAGTTTTAGTGACGCAATGAGCCTTTATTGCATGAAATTGTAAACTACTGTGTACTTGTTGAATTCCAGTGCCATAGTGATATTTTCCATTTTTATAGTGGATGCATTTTGGCCGGCCGTCGGTTGCATTTGTTTTTTTTTCAGCCTAGACGAAATCAGATTTCTTCAAAATTAAATAAGAAAAAGGTCACAGATCTCGCTCAAAAACGAAAAATAATTTGGGAAGAGAATAAGAAAGGTTTTGAAAAAAACCCCATTAATTTTCGTCCATTATTCACCGTTTCTATAGAAGATTAATGGAAGACAACCCCAGATACCCAGATACCCAGATACCCGGATAGGTACAAAAACAGTTGAAAATCAACCCTCTTGTAAATTATATAAGGTTGACTAGCAGCGGAGACCCGTGCCTCCGGCACTATGTGGTTACTCCTTATACTTTTTTTTAAATTAATTTTTTTTTTTTTTTAGTTCATATGATGGCATGTTTCCCCCTCAGGAAAATCCTATGCCATAAGGCAAAACCTATGCCCATAAGGCATAACTATGCCCCTGGGGCAAAAAATATGCCCATAAGGCATGTATATGCCCATAGGGCAAAGCTATACCCATAGGGCAAAACGCTGCCAAAATTATATGTCAATATGCCCATAAGGCAAAACCCTATGCCCCTAGGGCAAAGATATGCCCCGAGGGCAAAAAAATATGCCCATAGGGCATGTATATGCCCATAGGGCAAAGCTATGCCCGTAGGGCAAAAAGCTGCAGTATTTTATGTCAATATGCCCATAAGGCATAACCCTATTCCCATAAGGCATAATCCCTAGGCCCATAAGGCATAACTATGCCCATAAGGCATAACTATGCCCCTAGGGCAAAAAATATGCCCATAGGGCAAAATGCCGCCCAATTCACATGTCAATATGCCCATAGGGCAAAACCCTATGCCAATAAGGCAAAACCCTATGCCCATAAGGCAAAACGATATGCCCATAGGGCAAAATTCTGGCAAAATTATATGCCAATATGCCCATAGGGCAAAACCCTATGCCAATAAGGCAAAACGATATGCCCATAGGGCAAAATTCTGGCAAAATTATATGTCAATATGCCCATAGGGCAAAACTCTATGCCAATAAGGCATAAATATGCCCATAGGGCATATATTATCATGCAAAACAACATTAATATGCCCATAGGGCAAATTAAATGCCCATAGGGCATAATGCGCCTGCGTGGCAAGAGTTTTAGTAACGCAATGTGTCTTTATTGCATGAAATTGTAAACTACTGTGTACTTGTTGAATATTCCAGTGCTATATTGATATTTTCCATTTTTATAGTGGATGCATTTTGGCCGGCCGTCGGTTGCATTTGTTTTTTTTTCAGCCTAGACGAAATAAGTTTTCTTTAAAATTAAATAAGAAAAAGGTCACGGATCTCGCTCAAAAACGAAAAATAATTTGGGAAGAGAATAACAAAGGTTTTGAAAAAAAACATACTAATTTTCGTCCATTTTTCACCGTTTCTATAAAAGATTAATGGAAGACAACCCCAGATACCCAGATACCCGGATAGGTACAAAAACAACTGAAAATCAACCCTCTTGTAAGTTATATAAGGTTGACTAGCAGCGGAAACCCGTGCCTCCGGCACTATGTGGTTACGCCTTTTACTTAATTAGGGCAAAAACCTATGCCTATAAGACATAACCCTACCTATGCCCATAAGGCATAACCCTATGCCCATAAGGCATAACCCTATGCCCATAGGGCATAATGCGCGTGCGCGTCAAAATTTTTAGTGACGAAAAGTGACTTTGTGGCATAAAATTATTGGACAGACTGTACCTGTGAAGAGTTGTTTACCTTTTTCACCCTATTTTCAGCCTATGCAAAATTAGTTTTATTCAAATTTAAAATAGTAAAAATACTCGGATGTCGCTCAAAAAGTAAATTGTTATTGGGAAAAATATTATCAACGTTTTGAAAAAAACCCCGACCATTTTGGTCCATTTTTCACCGTTTCTATAAGAGATTAATGGAAGACAACCCCAGAACCCCAGATACCCGGATAGGTACACCTAAATTAGACAACAACAACTCTTGTAAGTTATATAAGGTTGACTAGCTGGTACCCAGCTAGGCCCTGCGGGCAGCTTCTATGCCCCTAGGGCATGTATATGCCCATAGGGCAAAGTTATGCCCATAGGGCAAAGTTATGCCCATAGGGCAAAGATATTCCCATAGGGCAAAGATATGCCCATAGGGCAAAGATATGCCCCGAGGGCAAAAATATGCCCATTGGGCATGTATATGCCCATAGGGCATGTATATGCCCATAGGGCAAAGCTATGCCCGTAGGGCAAAATGCTGCAGTATTGTATGTCAATATGCCCATAGGGCAAAACCCTATGCCAATAAGGCAAAACCTTATGCCCATAAGGCAAAACGATATGCCCATAGGGCAAAAGGCTGGCCAAATTATATATCAACATGCCCATAGGGCAAAACCCTATGCCAATAAGGCAAAACGATATGCCCATAGGGCAAAATGCTGGCAAAATTACATGTCAATATACCCATAGGGCAAAAACCTATGCCAATAAGGCAAAACGATATGCCCATAGGGCAAAATACTGGCAAAATTACATGTCAATATGCCCATAGGGCAAAACCCTATGCCAATAAGGCAAAAATATGCCCATAGGGCATAGAAAAACATGCAAAACAACATCAATATGCCCAAAGGGCAAACAATATGCCCATGGGGCAAAATGCGCGTGCGTGGCAAGAGTTTTAGTGACGCAATGTGTCTTTATTGCATGAAATCGTAAACTACTGTGTACTTGTTGAATATTCCAGTGCCATAGTGATATTTTCCATTTTTATAGTGGATGCATTTTGGCCGGCCGTCGGTTGCATTTGTTTTTTTTCAGCCTAGACGAAATCAGATTTCTTCAAAATTAAATAAGAAAAAGGTCACAGATCTCGCTCAAAAACGGAAAATAATTTGGGAAGAGAATAAGAAAGGTTTTGAAAAAAAACCCACCAATTTTCGTCCATTTTTCACCGTTTCTATAAAAGATTAATGGAAGACATCCCCAGAAACCCAGATAGGTACAAAAACAGTTGAAAATCAACCCTCTTGTAAGTTATATAAGGTTGATACGGCAAAACCCTATGCCAATAAGGCAAAACCCTATGCCCATAAGGCAAAACGATATGCCCAAAGGGCAAAATGCTGGCAAGATTATATGTAAATATGCCCATAGGGCAAAACCCTATGCCAATAAGGCAAAAATATGCCCATAGGGCATATACAAACATGCAAAACAACATCAAAATGCCCATAGGGCAAACAATATGCCCATAGGGCAAAATGCGCGTGCGTGGCAAGAGTTTTAGTGACGCAATGTGTCTTTATTGCATGAAATTGTAAACTACTGTGTACTTGTTGAACATTCCAGTGCCATAGTGATATTTTCCATTTTTATAGTGGATGCATTTTGGCCGGCCGTCGGTTGCATTTGTTTTTTTTTTCAGCCTAGACGAAATCAGATTTCTTCAAAATTAAATTAGAAAAAGGTCACAGATCTCGCTCAAAAACATAAAATATGTTGGGAAGAAAATAAGAAAGGTTTTGAAAAGAACCCCACCAATTTTCGTCCATTTTTCACCGTTTCTATAAAAGATTAATGGAAGACATCCCCAGAAACCCAGATAGGTACAAAAACAGCTGAAAATCAACCCTCTTGTAAGTTATATAAGGTTGACTAGCAGCGGAGACCCGTGCCTCCGGCACTATGTGGTTACTCCTTATACTTTTTTTTAAATTAATTTTTTTTTTTTTTAGTTCATATGATGGCATGTTTCCCCCTCAGGAAAATCCTATGCCATAAGGCAAAACCTATGCCCATAAGGCATAACTATGCCCCTGGGGCAAAAAATATGCCCATAAGGCATGTATATGCCCATAGGGCAAAGCTATACCCATAGGGCAAAACGCTGCCAAAATTATATGTCAATATGCCCATAAGGCAAAACCCTATGCCCCTAGGGCAAAGATATGCCCCGAGGGCAAAAAAATATGCCCATAGGGCATGTATATGCCCATAGGGCAAAGCTATGCCCGTAGGGCAAAAAGCTGCAGTATTTTATGTCAATATGCCCATAAGGCATAACCCTATTCCCATAAGGCATAATCCCTATGCCCATAAGGCATAACTATGCCCATAAGGCATAACTATGCCCCTAGGGCAAAAAATATGCCCATAGGGCAAAATGCCGCCCAATTCACATGTCAATATGCCCATAGGGCAAAACCCTATGCCAATAAGGCAAAACGATATGCCCATAGGGCAAAATGCTGGCAAAATTACATGTCAATATGCCCATAGGGCATAACCCTATGCCAATAAGGCAAAAGTATGCCCATAGGGCATTTAAAAAACTGCAAAACAACATCAATATGCCCATAGGGCAAACAATATGCCCATAGGGAAAATGCGCGTGCGTGGCAAGAGTTTTAGTGACGCAATGTGCCTTTATTGCATGAAATCATAAACTACTGTGTACTTGTTGAATATTCCAGTGCCAAAGTGATATTTTCCATTTTTATAGTGGATGCATTTTGGCCGGCCGTCGGTTGCATTTGTTTTTTTTTCAGCCTAGACGAAATCAGATTTCTTCAAAATTAAATTAGAAAAAGGTCACAGATCTCGCTCAAAAACGAAAAATAATTTGGGAAGAGAATAACAAAGGTTTTGAAAAAAACCCCACCAATTTTCGTCCATTTTTCACCGTTTCTATAAAAGATTAATGGAAGACAACCCCAGAACCCCAGATACCCGGATAGGTACAAAAACAGCTGAAAATCAACCCTCTTGTAAGTTATATAAGGTTGACTAGCTGGTACCCAGCTAGGCCCTGCGGGCAGCATCTATGCCCCTAGGGCAAAGTTATGCCCATAGGGCAAATATATGCCCATAGGGCAAAAAAATGCCCATAGGGCATGGATATGCCCATAAGGCAAAGCTATGCCCGTAGGGCAAAAAGCTGCAGTATTTTATGTCAATATGCCGATAAGGCATAACCCTATGCCTATAAGGCATAACTATGCCCCTAGGGCAAAAAATATGCCCATAAGGCATGTATATGCCCTTAGGGCAAAGCAATGCCCATAGGGCAAAATTCTTGCAATATCATATGTCAATATGCCCATAGGGCAAAACCCTATGCCCATAGGGCAAAACCCTATGCCCATAGGGCAAAACCCTATGCCCATAGGGCAAAACCCTATGCCCATAGGGCAAAACCCTATGCCAATAAGGCAAAAATATGCCCATAGGGCAAAATTCTGTCAAAATAATATGTCAATATGCCCATAGGGCAAAACCCTATGCCAATAAGGCAAAACCATATGCCCATAAGGCAAAACGATATGCCCATAGGGCAAAATGCTGGCAAAATTACATGTCAATATGCCCATAGGGCAAAACTCTATGCCAATAAGGCATAAATATGCCCATAGGGCATATAAACACATGAAAAACAACATTTTTATGACCATAGGGCAAACAATATGCCCATAGGGCATAATGCGCGTGCGTGGCAAGAGTTTGAGTGACGCAATGTGCCTTTATTGCATGAAATCGTAAACTACTGTGTACTTGTTGAATTCCAGTGCTATAGTGATATTTTCCATTTTTATAGTGGATGCATTTTGGCCGGCCGTCGGTTGCATTTGTTTTTTTTTCAGCCAAGACGAAATCAGATTTCTTCAAAATTAAATTAGAAAAAGGTCACAGATCTCGCTCAAAAACGAAAAATATGTTGGGAAGAGAATAATAAAGGTTTTGCAAAAATCCCCATCAATTTTCATGCATTTTTCACCGTTTCTATAAAGGATTAATGGAAGACAACCCCAGATAACCAGATAGGTACAAAAACAGCTGAAGATCAAACCTCTTGTAAGTTATATAAGGTTGATGACTAGCTGGTACCCAGCTAGGCCCTGTGGGCAGCTTCTATGGCCCTAGGGCATGTATATGCCCATAGGGCAAAGATATGCCCCTAGGGCAAAAATATGCCCATAGGGCAAATATATGCCTATAGGGCATGTATATGCCCATAGGGCAAAGCTATGCCCGTAGGGCAAAATGCTGCAGTGTTTTATGTCAATATGCCCATAAGGCATAACCCTATGCCCATAAGGCATAACTATGCCCCTAGGGCAAAAAATATGCCTATAAGGCATGTATATGCCCATAGGGCAAAGCTATGCCCATAGGGCAAAATGCTGCCAAAATAAAATGCCAATATGCCCATAGGGCAAAACCCTATGCCCATAAGGCAAAACGATATGCCCATAGGGCAAAACGCTGCCAAAATTATACGTAAATATGCCCAGAGGGCAAAAACCTATGCCAATAAGGCATAAATATGTCCATAGGGCATGTAAAAACATGCAAAATAACATCAATATGCCCATAGGGCAAATAATATGCCCCTAGGGCAAAATGCGCGTGCGTGGCAAGAGTTTTAGTGACGCAATGTGTCTTTATTGCATGAAATCGTAAACTACTGTGTACTTGTTGAATATTCCAGTGCCATAGTGATATTTTCCATTTTTATAGTGGATGCATTTTGGCCGGCCGTCGGTTGCATTTGTTTTTTTTTCAGCCTAGACGAAATCAGATTTCTTCAAAATTAAATAAGAAAAAGGTCATGGATCTCGCTCAAAAACGGAAAATAATTTGGGAAGAGAATAATAAAGGTTTTGCAAAAAACCCCACTAATTTTCGTCCATTTTTCACCGTTTCTATAAAAGATTAATGGAAGACATAGCCAGATACCCAGATAACCAGATACGTACAAAAACAGTTGAAAATCAACCCTCTTGTAAGTTATATAAGGTTGACTAGCAGCGGAGACCCGTGCCTCCGGCACTATGTGGTTACGCCTTTTACTTTAAAAAAAAATGCCCATAATGCCCTATATGCCATATGCCCTATGACCATAAGGCCTAAATATATGCCCATAGGGCAAAGATATGCCCATAGGGCAAAGATATGCCTATAGGGCAAAGATATGCCCCGAGGGCAAAAAATATGCCCATAGGGCATGTTTATGCACATAGGGCAAAGCTATGCCCGTAGGGCAAAGGTATGCCCATAGGGCAAAGATATGCCCCGAGGGCAATAAATATGCCCATATGGCAAAAATATGCCCATAGGGTAAAGCTATGCCCATAGGGCAAAATGCTGCTAAAATAATATATCAATATGCCCATAGGGCAAAACTCTATGCCAATAAGGCAAAACCCTATGCCCATAAGGCAAAATGATATGCCTATAGGGCAAAGATATGCCCCGAGGGCAAAAACTATGCCCATATGGCAAAAATATGCCCATAGGGCATGTATATGCCCATAGGGCAAAGCTATGCCAGGGCAAAATGCTGCTTAAATAATATATAAATATGCCCATAGGGCAAAACCCTATGCCAATAAGGCAAAACCCTATGCCCATAAGTCAAAATGATTTGCCCATAGGGCAAAATGCTGGCAAAATTATATGTCAATATGCCCATAGGGCAAAACCCTATGCCTATAAGGCAAAACGATATGCCCATAGGGCAAAACGCTCCAAAAATGATATGTCAATATGCCCTTAGGGCAAAACTCTATGCCAATAACGCAAAAATATGCCCTTAGGCCATACAAAAACATGCAAAACAACATTAATATGCCCATAGGGCAAACAATATGCCCATAGGGCAAAATGCGCGTGCGTGGCAAGAGTTTTAGTGACGTAATGTGTCTTTATTGCATGAAATTGTAAACTACTGTGTACTTGTTGAATTCCAGTGCTATAGTGATATTTTCCATTTTAATAGTGGATGCATTTTGGCCGGCCGTCGGTTGCATTTGTTTTTTTTTCAGCCTAGACGAAATCAGATTTCTTCAAAATTAAATTAGAAAAAGGTCACAGATCTCGCTCAAAAACGGAAAATAATTTGGGAAGAGAATAAGAAAGGTTTTGAAAAAAACCCCACTAATTTTCGTCCATTTTTCACCGTTTCTATAAAAGATTAATGGAAGACATCCCCAGATACCCAGAAACCCAGAAATCCAGATAGGTACAAAAACAGCTGAAAATCAACCCTCTTGTAAATTATATAAGGTTGACTAGCTGGTACCCAGCTAGGCCCTGCGGGCAGCTTCTATGCCCCTAGGGCAAAGATATGCCCATAGGGCAAAGATATGCCCATAGGGCAAAGATATGCCCCTAGGGCAAATTTATGCCCCTAGGGCAAATTTATATGCCCATAGGGCAAAGATATGCCCATAGGGGTAAGATATGCCCATAAGGCAAAGATATGCCCCTTGGGCATGTATATGCCCATAGGGCAAAGTTATGCCCGTAGGGCAAAGATATGCCCCGGGGGCAAAAAATATGCCCATAGGGCATGTATATGCCCATAGGGCAAAGCTATGCCCTTAGGGCAAAATGCTGCAGTATTTTATGTCAATATGCCCATAAGGCATAACCCTATGCCCATGAGGCAAAACAATATGCCCATAAGGCAAAATGATATGCCCAAAGGGCAAAAGGCTGGCAAAATTATATATTAATATGCCCATAGGGCAAAACCCTATGCCAATAAGGCAAAACCCTATGCCCATAAAGCAAAACGATATGCCCATAGGGCAAAATGTTGGCAAAATTACATGTCAATATGCCCATAGGGCAAAACTATATGCCAATAAGGCATAAATATGCCCATAGGGCATACAAAAACATGCAAAACAACATCAATATGCCCATAGGGCAAAATGCGCGTGCGTGGCAAGAGTTTTAGTGACGAAAGTGTCTTTATTGCATGAAATTGTAAACTACTGTGTACTTGTTGAATATTCTAGTGCCATAGTGATATTTTCCATTTTAATAGTGGATGCATTTTGGCCGGCCGTCGGTTGCATTTGTTTTTTTTTCAGCCTAGACGAAATGAGATTTCTTCAAAATTTAATAAGAAAAAGGTCACAGATCTCGCTCAAAAACGAAAAATATGTTGGGAAGACAATAAGAAAGGTTTTGAAAAAAACCCCATTAATTTTCGTCCATTTTTCACCGTTTCTATAAAAGATTTATGGAAGACAACCCCAGATACCCAGATACCCAGATAGGTACAAAAACAACTGAAAATCAACCCTCTTGTAAGTTATATAAGGTTGATAAATTGATTTATCAACCTTATATAATTTACAAGAGGGTTGATTTTCAACTGTTTTTGTACCTATCCGGGTATCTGGCTATGTCTTCCATTAATCTTTTATAGAAACGGTGAAAAATGGACGAAAATTAGTGGGGTTTTTTTCAAAACCTTTGTTCTTCTCTTCCCAAATTATTTTTCGTTTTTGAGTTAGATCTGTGACCTTTTTCTAATTTAATTTTAAAGAAATCTTATTTCGTCTAGGCTGAAAAAAAAAACAAATGCAACCGACGGCCGGCCAAAATGCATCCACTATAAAAATGGAAAATATCACTTTGGCACTGGAATATTCAACAAGTACACAGAAGTTGACGATTTCATGCAATAAGGACACACTGCATCACTAAAACTCTTGCCACGCACGCGCATTTTGCCCTATGGGCATTTAATTTGCCCTATGGGCATTTTGATGTTGTTTTGCATGATAATATACTAGCAGCGGAGCCCCGTGCCTCCGGCACTATGTGCTTACGTCTTGTACTTCTTTTTTTTTCTTTTTATTTTTAAGCCCATATAAAAGAATGACCTTAGGGCAAAACCCTTTACTAATGGCAAGCCTTATGCATATCAGAAAAGAACCCTCCGCCCATAACTTATAAGGCATACCTTAATGCCCACGTGGCAAACCTTAATGCCCATAAGGAAAACCTTAATGGCAATATGTCAAATGCCCATATGTCTAAATGCCTTAATGCCTATATGTCCCTATATGTCCCTTTGTCCCTAGGTATAATGCCTTGCCCTAAACTACGCCTGCACTACCCCTACACTTCCCCTTCCAGACACCTACCAAATCCCTAACCTACACCTTACCTACACGTACACTACCCCTAAGCTTCCCATAAAATACTCCTACCTTCTTCTTCGACTAAAAATTCAATTTTTTATTATATTTTTAGGAGTATAAACTTAACGTTCTTCCTCCAAAATTTCTTCACAACCCCTATACTCTCCCTTACCTACTCTAATACTACCCTTAATCTACCCCTCCCCTAAACTACCCCTTCAAGTCCAACACCCTGCTTATACCCTAATCTTAGCCAACTCCTACCCCACCTCTACCTTAACCCTAATTCTACCCTACTCACTCCTCAACTACCCTACCCCTACCCTGCCCCTATCCTGCTTTGGAAATGTTGTTTCGTTTACTGTAAAATATATTTGTGATTATTCAATAAACGTTAATTTTCCAAAGACTTCAAATTTTATTCAATGCAAAGACTCTGCAAACGTAAATAGTGAAAAATGTATCCATTAGGTCACTGCTGCTTTGAGTTTTGAATTTTATTGGATTTTATTTTATTTTTATTTTTTCTAAAGACGATGTTGCTTTTGGTTTTTAGCGATTTAAAATGCAATAAAAAGAAGTCTGATGATTGCGAATTGAAGTTGGTACGCGTATGCCCTTAATTATTTGTTTTTTATTACATTGACGCGTAAATTGCAATGTAGATGAATGCACGTTGCACTCACGGTTCAACATGCATGTTTGGGCTTGGGACTTGGCATTCAATACCCAGTTATTAATATTTTTTTCTGAAAAATGCATGTTTGAGTTTTGAGCAGTAGTTATAGCGAGATGTCAATATTATTGATCAAATATCGGAAATATTTTTCTGTACTTTCTGCAATTTAAATGGCTGTAAAGTGAAATAAAACGGTCTCAAATGAAAAAAGAAACATGATCACCTTTGAGAATGTGTAAAAATAAAATTGCCATTATGATCATTTTAAGCCATTTGTCGAACGGCAAAATTTCTGCCATGAGCTTGTGGCAGTTGGAATTATGACGAAAATGCGTAAGACGGTTAAAGCTGTTAATGAACGTGACTACCTTAGATTATCCGTTCTTATTAAATAAAAGTGTATCATGTCACGTTGATGGGTGCACGCTGCACTCGGGGTAGCTGTCTAAAGGCTGGACGTAAAAAGTTTTGGTCGACTTTTCACAAATAAATAATCAAGTGATTGCATTGAAACTTGAATCGGTCGGCGCAGAATGAATTCCTTATTTAATTACTTGCTTACTTTTCTTCATTTGGCTTCAATTGAATTCATTTCATCGTTTCAGTGAAATATATAGAGATAGAATTTGATTATTTTGCCAGCTGTCAAATGGTGACGTGTCGGCGATGCTCATTTCAAGTTTTCGTAATTTGAATTGCTACAAAAAACCTCGAGACAATTTAAATTGGGAGAAAAATCAAGTACATACCCGAATTTAGGTGTTTTTAGTGAATAAAGTATAGTAAAAAATCTTTGCGAAAGTTGGCGGTAACTTTTGATTTAATTCAATCCATCGACTCTGGAACACCCCTAGCCAAAAAATGTATCCTGTTAGTCAGTGCCTGTTTGAGTTTAGAGCACTTGAAATTCATAATTTGCCAGCTGTCATTGACGAAATGTCAGAAATGTTGTTATTAAGTTTTCGCACAAAAAATCGCAATGAAACGATGAAAGACATCACCAAATGGTCAGTAATACATGTACGTACCAAATTGAATGTGTATTCATTATAATTTCGCGTAAATTGTAAATGTGATGAGTGCACGTTGCACCCGAAGTAGCTGTCTAGGCTGGGCCGCGAAAGTTTCGACCGAGTTTTCGAATGGAAATATTCGTTTGATCGCGCGGAAACATGGCCTATCACGAGCGGAATTTTCTGCTTTTCAATTCTAGACGTGGACAGGTCGGGGAGAGTGTGTGGATTTCTCATAAAAGGGATTTTCGATTTTGCCAGCGTCAACAATGGAAACCCGGAGCAACCATTTGACGGACATTATATAAGGTGATGCCCTATGGGCATATTTATGCCTTATTGGCATAGGGTTTTGCCCTATGGGCATATTGACATCTAATTTTGCCAGCATTTTGCCCTATGGGCATAGGGTTTTGCCTTTTTGGCATAGGGTTTTGCCCTATGGGCATAGGGTTTTGCCTAATTGGCATAGGGTTTTGCCTTATGGGCATAGGGTTTTGCCTCATGGGCATATTGACATAAAATACTGCAGCATTTTGCCCTACGGGCATAGCTTTGCCCTATGGGCATATACATGCCCTATGGGCATATACATGCCCTATGGGCATATCTTTGCCCTATGGGCATATTTTTGCCCTCGGGGCATATCTTTGCCCTCGGGGCATATCTGTGCCCTCGGGGCATATCTTTGCCCTAGGGGCATATCTTTGCCCTTTGGGCATATATTTGCCCTATGGGCATATATATGCCCTAGGGGCATAGAAGCTGCCCGCAGGGCCTAGCTGGGTGCCAGCTAGTAAAAGGATAAAAGATAAAAGATATGAAAGGGAAGAACCAAGATTCATGGAATGTATGGGAGAGGTAACGAATGAACCAGATGTTAAATTGTATGTTGAAAGAATATTTTGAACGACTATTGAATGCGCCATCAAATGTCTACGACAGACATCATTTTTGCCATCAGACAAATAATGGAAAAAATATGGGAAGAAGGCAGGAAGATGTACATGGTATTTTTAGTTATAGAAAAAGCATACGACCGCCTGCCTAGAGAAAATACATGGGATTGTATACGAAAGAAAAAGATTAAAAGAAATATGATATAAATAATTAAGAGCTTGTATTTGGAATGCGAGAGCTGTGTTAGAACACACAGCGGCAATACTGAATGGTTTAAGATAAACACAGGGGTTAGACAAGGAAGCGTGTTATCTCCCCTACTATTTCTAATAGTAATGGATGAAATGCTAAAGAAAGTCGAAGAACATTTTGAATTTGATTGTGTGACAAAAACTTTGATAATATATGCCGACGATATTTTAATTTGGGACGAAAATGAAAAAGAATTGCAGATGAAAATTAATAAATGGGGTGAAGTCACTGAAGCATTTGGAATGAGGATAAGCAAGGAAAAGAGTGAAGCGATGGTGGTAAATCCTGGAAAGAAAATGTATAAAGTAAAAATTACTCTTAGGGCCGGTATTACAACTTTTATCAACTCTGGGTTAAGCATCTAACCCCTAGAAACAAATGAATTCCACTGCATCCCATTGGCCGTTGCCATAACAAATAACTTAACTCCCACTTTAACCTGGAGTTGGCAAAATTGTAAAGTCGGGTCTAAGAGGAGAAGAGTTGGTAGAAAAAAATGATTAAAGTACTTGGGAAGTGTGTTGACAAAAGAAGCTAACATCGGGAAAGAAGTGAAACGAAGAATACAACTGGCAGAAGGTTTCTATCAAAAAGTAAGAAAACTTTTGTGGGATGAATATTTTCCAATGAAGTGCAAATTATTGTTGTTCCATGTATATTTTATACCCATCTTGACCTATGGGGCATTGAGTTGGACTATGGGTTGGAAGGAAAAAAGTATGAAACAAGGAGCAGAAATGAAGTTTGTGAGGAGCATGTTGGGTGTTACGAAGATGGATAAAATTAAAAGCACGGAATTGAGAAAGAAGATTAATATTGATAGTTTAAATTATAAGTTGGGAAGAGATAGATTGAAATGGTATGGAAAATTGAAAAGAATGGAAAAAGAAAGAATACCGAGAAAAGTTTTTGATAAGGAATATCAGAAACGAAGAGTGGGAAGACCAAGAATGAGATGGATTGAACAGATACAGGAAGACGTAGAGGAGAGAGGTGAGGAGTGGGAAACTGTGAATAACAAGGACAAATGGTGGAAGGACGTTAAAAAATGGAATGAAATGACAAACAGAAAAGAACCCGAGGATTTGTGACACTATTTAAATTCATTGTTAATTGTTAATATTATTAATACTCCTTGCCTGGCAATCCAAGGAAGTATATGTATGCCCCAGTTATACTCTACCTGGTCAGTTTGGACTAGATGAAAGAGATTATTGAAAAAAAATATATATATATATATATATATATGTTATCAAAGCATGCCAAGATAAAAATTGGAATTTTTTTTTTTTTAAAGTAACCACACCACTTTCTTGTTAAGTATACGAAACTTTTTGTTGCACTGTACAGGCTTGCTCCAATGTTCGATTGAATTGGCCGGGACCGGACGAGAACCTAATTCTTCTTCATCAGTTCCCCATTTTGTGAAAAAACTCACTTAAGGAGTTCAGGGACGAGACAAAAAAAATGCTTGGGCCACTGAACCTGGGGCCATGCATCAGTTAAGATATGAGTTAGTTAATTGAATTGCAAGTTTGTAAGTGAACTGTTTAAATCAGAAAAATCTAAAACAGTATTCCCTTTCTAGTGGCAACTATCGAAGCGGATTGGCGGCGACTCACCAATCGCTTCACGAGGATGATGAGGATTGGCGAACTACCGTCAGGATCGGGAGCAGCCACGGGTGTTCGATGGTCCCATTTGCAGGCCATGATGTTCCTCAAAGGAGAAGTCAGGCTACGAAAGTAAGTTGATGTGAATTCTGTTAATGTCATTTTAGAAGCTGTTGTTAAATTGAACGATCCGGTGGTCACCAATATTTTATTTTGGTTCTTGAATATCACTGTTTGTTTTAAGAACTTCATACAAAGTGCAAAAGCGACCAGAAAGTACGCAAGACACTAGACAGCTCGACATCTATTTCGGCGACAAAAACCAACGATGACGGTGAAAATGTCGACGATCCCTCTCCGGGCCATCGAAGTCACAAAACGTAGAAAACAGCAATTCAGCGAAATTGAGGGATGTTTGATGGACTCCCTGAAAATCTTTTAAGTCTTGGCTACTCCAACTATACAAGCTCCCAAAAAGTCAAACGTGACTGGAAGAGGTTGAGGAATAGGTATGGAAGAAAAATAAATAAGGAGAATCCCCTTCAGGTTCCGCCGGTGGCCAGCGAACTGTCTGGAGCCATTTCATCTCTCTACGCTTCCTCAGCCAGTGGCAAAGCCAACGAAATAAGTGTAAATGGATGTTGCAGGCAACTGGCAAGGTTCGGCCAAGCCAAGCAAACCAGCCAAGCAGCCCCAGGCAGCCCAGCAATACATCCCACACGCACAGCAGCAAGTCAAACACGTCGACAGGATCCAGTATCTCGTTTTTGGATGCCGAGGATGAAGAGGCGGTCGACGACCAGCTGTGGAACTGGGAATCAGCTCCCCTGAAGTTGAAGCTGGAGAATTGCCGATGCCAGAAAAATGGACACTTCTACTGCCAGTTCGGGCGGCCAAAAGAAATCAGCAGTTTGGGAATCTTGAGGGTTGCATGCTGCAGTCCCTGAAGGACCTGTCGGAATTTGCAAGGGCAGTTCCAGCAGTTCAGCCGGTGCCAGAAGAGAAGAAGTCAACCAACGAACTTCTTGCTATGACCATGGTGTCAATTCTATACAGCCTCCCTCCTTCTCTGCAAGCTGTGTTGCAGGGGAAAATAATGCAGTTGCGCATTCAGGAACAGATAGATTGTAAATAATGAATAAATGAATATTATCAAAGCATATGAAATAGTGTTTAAAAATTGCTTTATAGAGCTAAGTAATTATCTAATATTTCAAAAAATAAATAGCTTTCAATCTACTTTATTCGAAAATCTTTGATCAATCTTTATTTTCTTCGTTCAATTTATTCATCAATCCTCATTTTCAAAACTCTTTGATTTGGCATTGGCAATTTTGTGAAATGGGTGATGACGCAGCTGCTGCCCGGTTTGGAGGAAATCAAGAACCGAGGCCCTTTCTTGATAATAATGCCTCGTTTACTGTTTTGCTTTGGGAGCGTTGCGCTGTGAGCGTTCTCAAATCAGAGTCCATGGTCGGAGCGTTAAGCCCCTTTTACACGGGAGAAGTTTTCAACCAAGTCTAATGCAGAAGTCTCCTGCAGAAGAAAACTTGGGCCGTGTAAACAGAAACTTGTCTCAAAACGTATTTGGAACGAGTCGGAACAAGTCGTCGAGACAAGACTTTCGCGGAAGTTTTTCAATTAGAGCATGTTCTATTTTGACATAAGTCTTGTGTCAAACTGACCATCAGAATTGTTCGACGAGCCAGCTGTTCAGTAGAGAGCGAAATGGCGCCGAAGATTCAATGGACTCGGGAATAATCGGTTGAATTAATTAGGCTCTATGAGATGCACGAGTGTTTATACATGGTGGAATCTGCGGATTACCATGTTGCTATATAATTACTGAAACATGCATTAATATATTCAAAAGAAATCAGAAGATGTGAGAACATAACCTCTAGTGTAATTGATAATTCCCAAGTTTATCTTTCTCTTCTTGATTATTACTACAGAAACATGCGGCAGGCTGCCCTCGAAGCAATATCGCGCTAAATAAGTGCCATGCGTCCTGAGGCGACACCAGATCTGGTAAAGACCAAGTTGTCTAACCTCAGGACGCAGTCTGCGAAGCAGCACAAAAATTGCCGTCGTCCCGGAAAAGTGGCTGCAGCGCTGACAGTGTGGCGAAGCCAACCCTTTGGTGTTGGAATGAGCTGTCATTTTTAAAGCAGCACATCATCCACACCAAAGGGCGCAGCAACATACCAGTCGGCCAGCACCAGAGTAGTGCCGTAAGTATAATCTAGATCCTATTTTTTTGTAGCCTACTGCTGAAGTTGCTGGTTGTAAAGAGACGCATTCTTTTGGCAAACGTGTTGTACGAGCTGCCAGTGAATGTATAACAAACTGCTCAAAAGTAATTATAGGACTGATGCAGTTATAGTGTTAAAGTAACCCTCATTTTATTCCTGAAGATGGCTACTTGCGAGGATGACAGTAGTGAATTTCCCAACCGCTTCGACGACATCTTCGAAGAAGAGTTAGAAAACACTTGTGGCGAGACTCCATCCCCACCTGCTGCCATCCCGTCGGCTTCGGGATCTTCGAGGCAGTCCTCTGTACCAGGAATTTCTGGCTCCAGAGGAAGCTGAGGGAGCTCAGCGGGCGGATCAACAGGGAGATCCGCACCAAACAGGGGAACAAAACGACGTTCAGGTAGGATTGCTTATCATAACTACTTGCACTCAGAATGAAAAAGAATGGGAAAATAAATGTTTACAAGATTTTCATAGATACTGTTTTATTTAAATTTTTAACTCCTATCAACAGTTGACTTTTGAACTACTTTTTGATAGAAAGAGTCCTATGTTTCAATTATAACTAATCAACTAATCATAATCAAGCTAATCATAAAATAACTTACTCCATATGATGCAATCTACATTCTTTTTACAAACAATTACTGTTGCATCTTGAACACAAAGTATACATAGAGTAAACACGATTTTACTATTTCATTTTGAATGACATTATGTGCATAATCAGCTGGGTGGTACTTTTAATGTTCCATAAAAATGCATACTGACATTTGCAGACAAGCACTTAAAACTATGAACACAAGAAGATTTCTAACTAAGAGATAATGAAAATTTTAATGAATGACTACCTATAGTTGGGTATTTGAATCTGATCCAGTGTACCTGCTCAATATTGAAACTTAAAAAAAAACTGATTTATGATTTCAGCTCCATCTCCAGTTCCAGAAGAACCTTCTTTACAGTGTGAAGCCCGGGCAACAATCGCCGAACTTGTCGCCCATAGAATGGCTGCTGGCACAGCACACGTGGACGACCCCTTCTCCGTGCAGAGTTTTGGGAAGTGGGTTGGCATAGAGATGCTACAGCTGAAAAAAAAAAATGTATTGAAGCTTAAAAGGGCAATGCAAAACCTTATAGCAGAAAATCTGATGTCGGAGTTCGAAGACTCGGACTAGAAGTTGCAATTTATTTACAAAATTTAAATTTAAAATAAATAAATAATCAATAAAAACCTTTTTTCAACAAATCAAAGGTACGTGGAAGGAAATGAAGCGCGAGACGAAAAAGAAGGTGAGCCACAACAGGCGCGAAATGACGAAAACCGGAGGAGGGATTCCGAAACTAATGGGAATAAGCGAAGTGGAGCGTGTCGTGGAGACACAGATTGGAATAGCATCGCTACACGGCGTTGGAGGATTGGAAACCATGAACGGTATGAACTAACATGACATTCTGACAGAAATGTTACAGCCAGCATATGCTTGTAATTTTATTATGAAAAAACCTGGAGAGAATGTTACATATTCACATGAAGCTTGGCAAGGATTGCATATTCTGCAGGACGGGCAAAATTTAACAGCTAATACGTGGTGATAATTTTGAAAACTTTCTTTTTCAACGCATACTAAAATATGATGTTGTGCATGTTATGCATTTCGGAGGGCAAATCCAATGCAAAGGATTAAAATAAACCACAAGCGAAGGTGCCCTGCAACAATAACCAGGCTTCCTTCACCCGATACAAAATTCACAGCCCTCACCTTATATTTGAGGGCCCAGTCGATGTTGTAGCTGGAAGCTGCCATGAGCAAATTTTTAAATTGACAGACAAGGTACACTCGATGCAGATTCCCCGCAACATGGCTCGACCAGTTCGCCGCATTGCGGCTGGGATTGTGGACGTTACTCCAGCCGCCCATTACAAGCATTCCGTCGAATGTGGGGACATGGAAGACTTTCAGGAAGAAGATGCGGAGGAGCCGCCAAAAAATAAATTCCGTGTTCGGCGATCAAAGGAGGATCTGCAAAGAGATGTGATCACTAATCAGAAACATCTCAATGAAAACATTCAAATTTTTACCACTAAAATTGAGACAAGTAACAAATTATACGAAGAAGCACAATTAAAATGAAATGTTGCTCGTGCAGAATGAAATCTCAGTCACTGGCAGAAATTCTGGCTTTCTTGAAAAAAGAAACGATGAAGTCAAGAAAACTTAAATTTTAAAAGAATGTCTCAAATAAAATAATGAAAATATCATGACATAAAATATAAAGATGTCTATTTGTTTAAACTTCTGGGTAAAACTGCTTTCATCCAGGTTATCCCGTGTTTTGAAAGTCGATTTTTGCACGAGCGGAAGCCAGGAAAGATGGTTGAGCCGTTGAAATTGGAGTTCGGCGAAGGTTTGTGGGTTTTTATTGTGTTTAATATCGATTTTTCACCGAAAAAACTTAAAAACAAAAGGACCCAATTCCAAATATGCTTTGAATCTAAGTAGCCCTGGGCACATATTGATCAATATCGAAGACGTCAAATTTTGACAGCCAGTATGTCGTCCCAAAGAAAATCTCAAAAGGGGATGAAGATATACGATGTTGTAGACAAATTAAAATCAGATGTATGGGAGTTCAGGAATAATGCAGAAAAAATTGCGGAAGATGCAAGAGATGTGAAAAAGATTGTAGTAAATATGTAAATTGATTTTAAGAAAGACAAGGAAATTTGTAAGAAATGTAAAGGATGGGAAAATGAATACAAAGTACGACGGCAAGTAGAAGAGGAATTGGGAAAAAGCGAAATGGAAAAGAAAAAATGGCAATGGAGTTGGAGGTATTGGTTAGAAGATGGAATGACCATGAAGTTACAGTAAAACAGAATTATGAACTGATGCTTTTTGAGATGAGAAAGAACAGTTCGCTTGAGAGACGTGTTGAAGAATTGGAGTTTAAGCTAGAGTGTTTGGAAAGCTGGAAAGATAAGGAGGACAAACGAACGGAAGGGAAGAGACTAAACGAGATTGATTTTGAAGTAGAAACCACAAGAGAGGTCACAGGAGATAAAGTCGAAGACAAATATGAGGATTTGCTGTTTGGAAACGTTCGAGATACTACAACCATCGACAAGAACAAGACGGCCGATCAGAGAGATGAGATTTCCACCAGTGGCAGGACTAGCGATTGTTTTGAGGTCCAAAAGCAGCCAGAAAAGAGAACCATACTCCTACAAGGTGACAGCTGAGATAATGCCGGGAAATTCTTCAACCAATATTAAAAAATATGAACGTCCGATGCATTTTATAATATTACACCCAACGCCAGTGCCAAAAACATATTAGCAGAGATTAATAAAGAACTAGATTCAAAGATGTGGTACCATCCTGAGATAGTAGTACTGGCTTGTGGTACAAACAATGTAAACAGTTCCTCAAACAAAAGTGAGAATACAAAATTACTAAACACCATTAGAAAATGTTTGCTGGACATTGGGACCAAAGACAAAATGATTATAAATAATTTTCCGTACAGACACGAAATACCAAGTCTTATTCTACTATTTTTGATATCAGCAATGCAATCAATGATCTAAAGAGAGACTTCCCAAACATCCAAATCGTCAACACATCCGATATTCCGAAGACAAGCCATTCAAAACATGGCCTACATTTTAACATGGCTGGAAAAAGGCAGCTATGTGACAAAATAAAAACACGGATCTCTTGTACTACCGTTTTACAAACAATAAGCAAGCCAATTTTACCCCTAATAGAGATGAAAATTTATTCGGAGCTTCAAACAGCATTGAATGTCAACGTTATCCAAACCTCATCTACGAAAAACACAGCTTGTTCCTACCCAGCCAGCGTAGACAACGTCCAAATAACATCAAGAATGGACTCATCCCTTCCCCTTCGTGGTTTAACAACTCGATACCTTCAATATCAAGGATGAGCATCTTGTTTGACCCATCAAGGGTGAGCAACTCTCCTACCAATTCAAGCATACACAACTCCCATACTTTATCTAGGGTGAACCATCCTTCCAGACATCGAGCATGAAGTCATCAAACACTGCAAGCATGATCAAATGGTATTCTCTTCTCTACTTTCCCACATGCATTTTTTTATGAACAAAAACAAGTAGTCTGGATTCTTTCAGGTATTTCTAGAAAAAATCTTGTAAACATCATTTTATAAATCAAAACATCCTCACCCTTACTTGCGCACTAATCAAAATAGCAAGCACTTTAGTCCGTTCCCATCCACACCTTTTTACACAAAATTCAGATATTCATAATCATTCCACTTGAAACAAAAAACTTACTCACACCACCAATCACAAGCATTATTTATTTACTTATAGCCCCATTCCTTGGCCCCATCCATCTTTGTACAAAAATGTATAATACCCTCCCATCAGGGACAGGAACTCTCATATTTACTACAAATCTAAAAACTTTGCTCATGCAAAACCCTTTTTATACCCTTGATGAGTTTTTCAATTCAATTAATACATAATAATTAATATTCACACATATTATTGTAATTTTAATTAAATTACTTACTAACTATTATGTGTTCCTTAGAAGCAAATTGTGTGGACACGGGCCAGATATGTACCTGCGTTTCTTTAAATAATAAAATAATCAAACGTGAAGGGCTGCATTTCCTTATTTTATTTTAATTCTGCTTACCCAAAAGCCACCCATAAACAACTGTACCATTTTCGAAAGGACGAGCAAGGGTGCTCTGTCCGAGGATGTACGCATCGCCATTACTTCCTGGGTAGACGGCAAAAACATTGATGAATCGCATCCCAGCATCGCACGCAGCCATAACGTTCTTACTGAAACGCTGGTGTCTGTTCAAATACTGTTCTTGATGTTCAGCAGGTGGCCTGCGAATATTGATGTGCGTTCCATCAATGCAACCCAACACTTTGGGGAAGCCAACAATTTGGTGAAATGCAATGTTGGTTGCTGCCTGTTCATCCACAGTGAGTGGAAATCTTATGACATTTGGAGCGAGCTGGCACAACGCGGAAGTCACTCCCGCTACTATTCGACTGCACGTCGGCTGGGAGACTTGACCACACATTCCTGTGAAAAAATACCGTCACTGTTCATTGGATGTCTAATCAAAGATCATTTCAATGCAACTGACAACTCTTCACCAATCAGCAATGTGTTACAAAGTTGAAGTGTACATTTAGGTTCATAACCATACCTTAGCATTGAATTGGGTGTTCCAAACTTACCAGAGAGCCACTGAGAAAATCGGGATGTCGTAAGATGGCTTTCCCCCGGTTGCCACATCGAGGCTAAGGTGGAAGATTTATGCCATTATTGCCGAGGCAGAGACTGATGTTTAAGAATATTGACTGAGTAAAATTATTTTCAGGAGCAATTTGTTAATCACCTTGAATACTACTCAAGTCCAGCCTGCTTCCGTTGCCACGGAACCCCTCCCTCCTGCATGAAATACTCTGTGAGTTCGAGGCTGGTCCGTTCGGCATCACGTGAATGATAACGAGTCTCGAGAGCCCGTGCTGTTGCCAATGCCCCCTCATTCCGAACATTGTTGCGCCACTCGCCACGTATTATGTTATGCGATAGGCGACTAGTAACTGTTAAAAGGCAATAGAGTTGATTCGTTAAATAATATAGAGTATAATCACGTAAAAGTCTCATCAAGCACCTATCAAACGAATCAAGTAAAGGTAAGTCAACAAATTCGTTCATTAAATATGAAATGGATTAGATATTTTTAAAACTGGATGTAAACGAGTGTTAACATTTGTTACTTATTTTTCAGGTATTTTAGTGCAAGCATAGAAGCAACGACTGCGTCCAGGTCGCGGCCGTCGAATGAGCAGGTTTTAAAAAGACCAATCTGCCGAGTGCCGATACCCTTACCAAAGGCCTGTATATCGCGTGGATATGAGAGAGGACGTGTCCAACCACTTGGTTGAAACCATTTTGAACCGAGTCTCTGTGGAGTATTTAAATAATTAATAGAATCCTGAAACTGATCTTTTGTAGATTGCAATTTTTGAATTAAATAAATCACACCATTTGGAATTGATTTCATTGCAGTCATCCAGAAGCCGCCCAGCTGGTTACCTTTCAGTCCGTCAAAGCGCAGTTGAAGCGCATCAGGCAGACTGGCTTCCCGAGAAACCCAGCGTCATTCTTGGACATGGAAGTCGTGTTGGAGAAACCAAGTTAGGGACAACCATAAGTGGGACTACCATCAGTACATATAAGTTTGTACGTATATAATCGTTTCATTTTGACTGAGCTTTTGTTGTCCGCCTGGCTGCTGAATTTAAAAAACGCAGATTTAATTTAATCACGAATGCCCTCACGGCACGCAGAACACGAGCAGCCTTTGATGTGTTGGAATTCCTGCGTGACATGGATTTTCCATCACTCGAGGAAAAAACGATTATTTTTTTTACTGACTTCCAGGTGGCACTCCGCGTGCTCTGGCAACAGTTTTGCAGGATGCGACCGTCACGGGCTTTGCAGTTCACAACACAGGAAAAAGAAAGCCATGGGCGTTCCATATGACTTGTCGAAGGCCTTCGATACGGTCGACCATGTAATCCTCTGCCCATTATAAAAAAAATGGGAATTGCTGGTGTTGCTAACAATTGATTAAAATTCACATTGATTCACTTTGATTCAATTCACACTAATAGATGCGTACCTGACGTCAAAATTGGGCTGCGAATTCTAGGCGACTTGCACTTACACCACCTTCAAGCCCCTACAGAAGATACAGAACCCGGCTCTGAGGACCGCCCTGGGACTGCCACCGTACAGGATCAAGAGGACGTCTTCATTTTAGATTGCGATCTGGAAGTGGAAGTTAGTGGTGTCCCTGCTGAGGCCGGTGGGTTTGATGTAGTTACCTTAACGAAACAAAATATAAGCATAATATACACATAGTAGTATTTATATGAATTCTAATATTGTGCTTTCAGTCCAATTCTTAAGCCCTGGCACCAATGTTGCTGTCCAAAGGAAGAGGTCTGCGGTGGATTTAGGTGGGTACTTACCTATACCTACGGGTGAAATTAAATATAGTCTTTCCAGGACAAGGTCATACTCAAAAAATGGCCGCCATTTACATTCCACCAACTCGTGAAACTAAATCCACAAGGCGCTTTTTCAAAATTTCAAAATCAAACTCTAGAACAGTGCATTAATGTTTTATTTACTGCTGGCATATCTTTAAGCTTTTAACCAGTAACTTTATTATTACAGTCATATTACTCATGCAGTTAGAAATAACGGTAAGGAGGTTACAGCAAATCTATTTGCCATCATGTTGGTAGTGGTATTGACTACTAGCGCTGAGCGGACGAGGTTATTCTTATATTAAATAGACTTTAATTTGACAAATAAATTATTAGCAATGCCTTTACTTACATGTTTTTGTGAAATTATGCCAAAAATGCAACAGCTTCCAAGTTTAAATGTTCTGATTTGAATGACACATTTACAGATCTAGACAAGGGTGCTTCGACCTCTGCCACTCCTCCGAAGCGTTCGCGAGCAGAGGAAACTGCGTATGCGACAACAGCAGCTAAGTTTGTCGAGCTCGAGAGGACGAAGCCGTAAGAACACAGCTGACACTTCAAGAATTTGTGCCCTTGATCTCAGTTGACGGTTGCTGCCTAGTTTATCTCAGAAAGTGCCAAATAATCCTCCGATGCTGCCTCAGTAACCGCCGAGCATTTTAAAAAGTTAGTGTAAATTTAATCCTAAATGCAAATACTCGTTGCATGTACGGTAGACAGTGATTATTAGAAACGAAATATTAATTACAAAATTTACATCCGTACCGGGATATCAACCCGGGTCTTTGCCTGTCCGGGGCACTGCACTTATACATTACGCTACACGGTTAACCAACTGTGGAATTGTGAGTTGTTGGGCTCCATGGAGATAGACAGAGATAGATTCAGGAATATGAATGACCATAGAAAGCGCTGAATCTAGTGACGCTATGCTGCGATCACACACATAACCCCGATTATGACGTTGAGTACGCTTGTATTAGTGTGAATTTAATCCTAAATGCAATTACTCGTGGCATGTAGGGTAGACAGTCATAATTAATGGAAACTCAATGGAAAATCTGCAGCTGCGGAGAGGAGAGCTGATGCTGCTGAGAAGAAGATAGAGGCGGCCGAAAGGAGGGCGGAAGCAGCAGAAAAGAGAAATAAATGAAATTATTAAACATTATTTGTTTGTTTGTATGTTTCTTACGCGTTGCGAGCTCGCCACAGCCTCTCAACCACGGCACGAGCACGGCACGGCACGAGCTGGGCCCAGGACGTCGGCAACAAATCGGCTGGAGGCAGCACATCTCCAGCATCTAACTGCCTTTCTTGGGTCAGTTCCACGGCTTGCAGTGCCCCGCTATCTGAATTTCAATTTCAGTTTCAACTTTTTCCTTATTTTATTTTCTTGTTCAAGAAATACCCACGTTTGATAACGATTTTTGGCAGGAAATGCGACAGATTCTTACAAATAAAGAATTTAAAAGGTAAAGTCGTAAAATTATAAAATGAACAACTTTAAATAACCACATGATACGGACCGTGCAACAGTTTATCGATAATATATTAGGTTTTGAGAGTTGGGGAGTTTGATGATGTTAGATGGCCGATGTTGAGTGGATTGCTGAACGCCGGTGTTTCAAGTCCATTTCCTGCTGCTTGCTGCACTACCGCCTTGCCATGGGCAAGACCACGTACCACACATGCCTCAAGTGTCGGAACCATTCATCACCATGCTACTCGCGGAAATAACTCCCTCCTCCCTAGTCTCTTTCACTAGCAGCCCCAACTACCTTTGCACCATCATTTATAATAAACTACCCCAGCACATCACCAGCTCTACTACACGGGCCAGTTTCTGCAACAATTTAAAAATAATCTCCTCAATAACCCATTTTATTCCCTCCATGAGTTCCTTAAGGTGGATCCTATCATTTGAGGGACAACTTTCTTCGCACATTGAGCGCTAGTGGCGTTAAAATGTTCCAAATAGTTCACTTTTTTCATCACTGGTGGCAGCAGCAGAGTATGCACATGTTATGGCGCCCACTGAGATACGCGGCTGGCTACTGCCTTGACAGAGAGAGAGAGAGAGAGAGAGAGAGAGAGAGAGAGAGAGAGAGAGAGAGAGAGAGAAAGAGATATAGAGAAAGAGCACGCTATAGCATTTGGAGTTTTGTTGTAGCCGTTTCCAAGAATGTATGAAGAAATCAGAATACGAAGGAGTCTCGTTGCATTACCAATGCAACAGTCCAGGGGCAACACAAGAAGTCAAGAAATACTTTTTATCATTCTTTGGGGTTTATTTTGCTTCCATAATCGTCTCAATATTTTGACATTCTTTAGCCGTCTTCCCCAGCTTCTGATGAAGACGGCGCTGAGCGTCTAAGACGAATTGTGGCTCGCGAACCTGTAAAATTACCTATTATAATGATACCACAAGTAATTTTATCTTCTACACATATTCATAAAACTATTAATCAAAATTTGGTCTTTTACTAACAAGTTTGTATTTTCCAAGAAATAGAGTGCGCAGAGTAATTTTTTTAAATATGTAGTATCAATAATGCTTTGAAAGATTTACGGATTACGAAAAGACACGACATTTTGAAACACATTATGTTGTCGACGTACCCTCATCCTTCTTGGGATTCTTGGATCAGCGAGCTCTGGAAGAATGCATTCTGAAAAGAATGCCACCAGTTTTGGAAGCATTTTTTTTTCCCAGAGTGCTTTTTCGGGTAAAACTCTCTCCACGAAAAAGTCATTTTCCGCGTAGACAATTAAATCACAATATTGCCGGCCAGTGATGTTTAGCTGCCCCTGAATCTGATAAAAATAATCATGATTGGTTTTTAGGTGCAACATATTTTTATCATCACTGGCCAAGCAAATTTTTTTCCTCGATTCGATTGCCTCGAGGAATGTAAGTTGGCCAATTGATGGCAAGCACTTCACTTCGACAAGGCCGTCGGCTCCGACCAAGCCGTCCGGAGACGTAGCAAGATAGGGATGGCACATGTCGACAAATATCCCACTTTTGTCGACAGAGCACCCAGTTCTTCGTTCGTATTCCCGGATGGCGACATCTTCGTTTTCGACTCCAAATCGGACATACTTATTTTTGGTCAAGTCACATGTTTTGTACAACATGTTCTTGACTAAGTTATGACACGAAGTCGAATCTTTGCGACTGATGACCTGAAAAATAGTAATTGAAAATGCAATTATTTGATTTTATATCGAACTTTTCCGAATTGGTTAATTCATTCTTGCTTGAAATTCGTATATACCTTGCCAAAGTTAGATGAAGTCAACCTATTTAGGCGGGCTTGCCTCCAAGTGGCCGACCGATTTTGCTCCTGTTGAAAGTAATACAAAACAATAAGTACAATTTAAAACCATTTAAATGCAATCGCAATAAGGAGTTATCAATTTGTTTTTGTTACCTGCGATCTCAGCTGAAGGTCATTTCGTGCTTCAGCTGTCTCGACGTCCGCTGTCAGTTTACAGAGTATTTTTTTTTTCGCCGCCTCCATCTCCTCCGCGGTCGCATCAATGACAGCTGGAGCGTTCCCATAATCGTGATCTGGACCGGCGGCAGGCCCAGTCCGCCGCTTCTTGTGGGGACCCTCTAAGCGGCGCCGGGCGCTCAGCTGTCTCTTCCGTGTCCGCCGAAGGAGCTGAGCCTTGAACACGGCGCCGGGACTATGGCCATTTAGGGTCTTCCAGGGGCTGACGGGCCACATCGAGCCGCCGATCTGGACGAGTCCGGCAGCCTCGCATCGAACTGTGTATCCGCCGGACTTCGAGTGGTCAACCCTCTTCCCGCCGAGCAACTTCGCCACGATGGAGTTGTAGTTCTCGGGCAGATTTGTTGTTAAATTTAGGGACAGCCGGTCGGCGTTTCGGGACAATGCTTCCACCCTTTTCAGTAACTGGACGAAGATGTCGGCATCCTCGAGAATAGGAACGAGATTCATTTCCTTCTCCGGGGGATGGCAAAAACCTGCCTCGACTCGACACCGAGTGTGGTCACCGAAAACATGCCTGGGCCCGTTAGCCAGATCTTGTCGCAGAACCTGGACCCCGTTCTCGGGGTGATCGCCAGCGTGCCTTATCGCCCCTCTGGCTGCAGCGGCCAGCCGCGGGATTCGGCTGGAGAGGAGCTTACGAGCAGCAACGTCATATTTAGTGTCCGTCTTGAGTTTGTGTAGGTGGCCGGTGTAGCAGCGGACCATGTGGTTGGCACACTCGAGCTTCTCTACAACTCGCCCGTAGAGACAATTCTCCACTATGTTAGCGTAGACACTAGAGTCTCCGTCTCCTGTTCACATACGATTTATTAGCTTCAAAAATATGGAATAAATTAAAATTCTTGTTTCCATGACACTAACCTACGACAAATTTGTAGCGGAGACCGTGTTGCTCCTCGCTCAGGTTGAAACCTTCCACGATCGCTTCCTGCTCCATGGAGGTAGAAGTTCCGGTGTGGTTTCGGAAACACCTGTGCGGCTTAGGCTTTACACCTTTGGGTGCTTTTGCACAGGCATAGCAAAACTTGTTGCGGATGCCTATATAAAGCACTTCTTTAGTGTATGCGCCGATTATGACAGCCTGCAAAAAAGATAGTTTTTGTTTGCAAGTCACCTTTACGGAAATCAAATTGGTCGACAATTGGCGAAGCTATTGGCGGGGGTCAAAAACTGGGTCAAAAATACTAAATCCTATCGCCGTGGAACTGTGTGGCTATACGCAGAGACAGTTGCGTAAGGTGATCGCGACAAACGCGAAATGTTGATTATATTTTAATGATTACGATTCACATACTGCTGATTCTAAGTACATGTTAATTATTTTCGCGAATCTCGCGGTTTTTTGGACGCATTTAGAAAAAAAAACACAATTTGAATATAATTAGGTGTCACCACCAGTTCACCGCTTTTGAGATTCATGAAACGATATTGGAATTTTTTAATTACCATAAAAAACTGTCACTTTTGCATGTTAAGGCGAGTTAATTGACTTTACTTACAACTCCAGAGTGCGCATTGTAGGAATGACCGTAGGTGCGTTTGCACCATGATGCATCGACCATGACTACAATGTGAGGCACTCCTTCCTCCACGTGGCCCATGGCTAACGCATGATCACGCTCTTTGGCACCACTTTCCTTCATTTTCTTGAGGAGATGTTCATGCCAAGTCTAAAGAAGAAATTGTGATTAGAGAAAACCTATAGGTACTTTGACAACCAAACACGGCCGAAGCGAAATCAATAAACACATTACTTACATCCCCAACCTCATTGATGGAAATGCTGTGGAAGGTTTTCTCATTCATAATTGGCACATTCATTGTTGCCATAATTTCCTCGGCTTGCGAGAAGCCAATGCCCGCGGCGATGCTTCCCCAAACAAGAGCGTTGTTCGCTTCATGTTTCCGGTCCACGGGTTTGGTGGTCACCCGGTACTCCCTGTCGCATGCGGCGCAGCGAAACACCAGCTCACTGTAGAGCCAGGGGCGTTTTAAGGCATGGGCCGGCGGGGCCCGGGCCCTGGGCGCGAGATTTGTAGGGGCGCCGCGAAGCGGCGCGCCGTTTTTTTTTTTTTTTAATTTTTTTGTGGAGACAGGCATGCATGCATTTTCATATGAACATCGAGTTTCTGCTCATATAATCGCATTGCAATTGCACGATTTGGCGAATCCCACGATGACATTACGTTGACAGGCAAAGACAATTACAGAATTAACACATTCATCGTAATAATAGACTGCTTGCTATCTGAACTCAAGAAGAGGAAGGCCGCTTACCATCAACTCAACGATAAATTTGGTTTCTTATCTAAGCTTGAGGTCATGGAAGTTGCAGACATAATCAAAAGTGCAAAATTCCTTGTGAACCCGTACAAGCACGATTTAGAAGACACTTTCCCAGGAGAATGCTTGCATTTCAAAGGATGTCTGAAAGTTTTGGGCATTACTGAACCATTGGGTGCTCTTTTAATGTGCAAACTATTAGTCGAGAAAAACCTACAATCAGTGTACCCAAACGTAAACCTTGCGTTGCGAATGTTCACGGCGACTGCCAGTGCGAATTGCTCAGGAGAACGGTCGTTTTCAACTCCGAAACGCGTAAAGAATTATAACAGAGCAACAATGGCACAATCACGCCTGGAAGCACTGTCTCTGCTTGCGATCGAGAGTGACATTGCCAAAAAAATTACATGCGATGCCATTATTGACAATTTTGCTGAGAGGAAAGCTCGAAAAATGCCGTTATAGCATAGGTTATAGGAGGAAATATCAAGGAATGGGTGAGTTATGTGAACATGCATTTTTTAAGTTTGACTTATTTTTTAATTTTGTTGATTTTGTGCCCTTTTTTTTTGGGGGGGGGGGGGGCACCTCATATTTTTGGGCCCCGGGGCGCCCAAAACCTTAAGACGCCCCTGTGTAGAGCCCGCTCCGATTTTCCTTCTGGAATTCGTATCTGCCGAGGGTGCAGAAGCGGGAGTGCTCTGCTAGGCCCATAATCGCCTTGGTGAAATGGGCAATGTCGACGACCCGGCTTCCCTGCATCAACGCCTCCATCGTTGTCGCGGGGTCGACGCTCACCGTTTCTCGAATTAGATCGGGATATTCGCTGCACGATCTAAACAATACAAAGAGCTGTGTTGATGTTTATCGGTGCGAACTGCCAAGACTCATTACTCTGGAAAAAAAGAGTATGGTAACTCTAAATACAAATACCATAGGCGTGCGCAGCGGTGCGGCAGATACGGCACGTGCCGTATCTAAGGTTTCACCTCCCTTAGGTTTGTAGTAAATATTCCTAAATATATTTTAGCATTTTCATTTATTACTTTAGAAAATGACGCGCTTTTCAATTTTAGAAGAAAATTGATTTCAATTGAGAGCTGTAATTCAACAGAGCTGTGAGCTGCTGAAAATACAACCTACATGCTGCGATCGTAAGCCAGTATCGGGCGGCGTGGTGTCAAAGGAAAATGCTCAAACGCGGCGCCGAGGCTAATGCAAGTTTATAATTTCTGGGTATCTATTCATTTGTATTGTTTATATTCGCGAAAACATGCTTGCTTATTCGAGTCGGTACGTGCTCGCGAGTGGCAGCAAAATGCCACATAAAAATCGCTCTTCTGAGCTTGGCAAAGTATCGGGAAAGAGTGTGATCACCGCATTTTTAACAAGATAGATAACAAGAAGATCCAAATATCTTTGTCTACGGATAAAATTTTGATTATGGAACCAATTCTCTGCAAGCCAACTAAGTGAGCTACTGCTCAATTCCTCGCCAATGTATCGCCATGGCGATCAGACAAACAATTAGCGATTGCTAAGAGAGAAAGAGAGAAAGAGTAGACCCCTTTCATGCACCTTGCCATACACAGACAAATTATTGCAGGTGTTCAAGATGGTATTACCGGGTTATTGAACCGTTATTGAGGTGTTTTTTTTTGGATTTCTAGCCGAAATGTTTTTTAATACATTTAGTAAAGCAAGCATTTTTATCTAATCATATGACATAATTTTGATATCAAGTCAATAACGGCCCTCAGTCGAAACAAAATAGTACCTTCAAGATAATATTAGCATCCGATCATTCTGACAATCGATTATGGTAATAGTGACTTACGAATCTGAAGAGCTCGGCATCGCCATAAGTGGCGTGTCAGAAACGTCACCCGCGTCAGCTGCTGACACATCCTCAGGGTGTGAAATTGCAGACTGTTTCATTGAATATGTCTTCATGTTCCTGTGAATAATTTTATTTGTTTATTAATCTCAACTATGATTGGCATTGGACTAGATTGACATTCACAAAGTCAGCCGGGGCGACAATGTGTTTTGAACTGAAAGAACGTGAGCGTAAGTCAAAGAACACCTACCGACAACGATGCAACAGTGGAGGCGGAGAGTCTTCTATGGACCATGCTTCATCGTTTTGATTAGAGCAACTAGAAATACAAGATTTTATTTATTTAGTCTAATATAATGTAACATTAGCGAAATAGGTATCGGCATAGTACCTATTGAGGCTTCTTGCTCTAAAGGCTTACCCAGGTGTGGGATCATCGTATATATTTCCCATAGTTCCCATCGCCATAATCTTCTCGTGTGCTCCGAATCCGATGGGACTGATGGCGGGTGGTGACGCACACCTGTTATTCATTAGATTTGTCAAAATGGGAAAATCACAACAGCAACTCTTTTTTCTTCTCATTCTTTACAAAAATTACTTACTCTGTTATAGATAACACTTCTGTGTTGTTTTCTATTGTTGGCACGTCAATCACAGGCGCTAACAACACTTTATGCATGTTTTTGATGACCTGCACTTTTTTCGTGGCTTTTGCCCTTTTATTACGCTTCAATGGTCTAGAAGCTCTACGTTTCCTAGGACTCATTGTAGCAAGCAAACACACGAGTTGTTGTAAAAGTCGATACACGTTGTGCGAGAGCAAATCACGAGTAACTACCCTCGGGTACTAACGCAGAACCTTGGATCTATCACACTGAGGCAATGATGGTTAGTGCGTGGTTTTGGGGAGGGGGGGGGGGGTGATGGTGGCAAGTGGATTCACGGAAATATACTCCGTAGACTTTCAAGCAGTGGTAAAGAGGGTAGAGGCAACTATCCCGGCAACAACCGTTGCAGTCTTTTGCGAAAGATTTCATGTCAACAATAAGTTTGTGCGTATGCTCCCAGTTCATCTCGGTCACATTTGTGATTACATTTCTTCCAATTATATCCCGATTCCAATTTACGAATATCGATTTTTTATGAAAATGTTCAAGAAGATAACAAATCCAACGCCGTAACGGAAACAAAATACAAAACATTTTCCCCAAAAATTGGAACTAGCTTTTTTAACATCAATTTTATTCATCCATCTATGTTTTACGGGAATTTGCTTACAAAATAAAAATTTGGAATATATCATTTTTTAGTGAAAGCTTTTGATAAGAAATTTCAATTAGGTGTAACATATCAAAGGTTTTATGATAAAAGATACTTTACGCTGATGATGCTGCGCTAAAAATGGGCAGCGAACGAAGAACAGGAAATAACATATGAATCTGCAGGCTTGATTTATGCTTGAAGACTGGACGCTCGAATGGCACAATCTAGGCAACTTTTCTTACTCCTGCGTGCTCCGCGAAGGTTCCGAGATTTTGACAAGTTATGACGCGCGCGTAATTTAGCCGCGCGCTGACCTGTCTCTTGTCCCGCTAGGGGAGAGTATCAGTCGTCCGATCGCGATGAAATTAATATTTATGGAGTGTCCAAACTTCAGCGATTATAACAAGACACTTAATTCCATTCTCGCTGACATTCTCTAAATTTTGTCGATGGTTAAAAATATGACGTAATTTTGCAAAATTTTTGCTTTGTTTCAAAAATTTTTCCTGAAAAAGTATGCAGTTCTAAACTTTCATCTTCCTTTATTGGCAAGCTGCAAGTGTCTTGATCGATAAAAAAAATATTCGAGACTGATATCACCAATATTTTGACCTAATTGAGGGAAAGAGTGGTGGCATGTTAAGGGAAAGGAATTTTCTCATTTTCCAGAAAATTTCCAGCGAAATATTTTTTAAAATATTTTTAAAATATGCCTTATCATCATATGACCACATATGTGAAATTTTTTACGAATACAAAAATAAATATATCTGTACGGCTCCACCTTAACTCCTAATTTAACTTACAATTTACTATTTGTTTTAGTTGAGATACCTTAGATTTACTTTTTGACGATACCCATATTATGTACCATGTACCGATCGACGGGATCATAATAAAATACAGATACAAATACAAATACAAACCTACCGGGCATTGTTCGAGCTGATAGCTGCAGTCTTGAAAAAAATCAACCTGTGTTTCTCCCAAGTCCTCTCTCTGTTACCAATTTTTAATGTGAAAATACCTGTTTACCTGATTACCTAATAACTAGAGCCACAATTATATGGTTTTATTTTTTCTTGAATTTCGTTATTGAAATTCACAAATTCGTCTTTTAGTGGTTTTATGAACAACAAATTTCGCGGTTTGGGGTTTTAAAAAATTGTTTAAATTTCACATTTCAGTATCAATTGCGAACATTTATTTCTTACAAGTTACAACAGTACCGTATATTGCCAAAGGCAAAAGAAGTAGGTACATATTTTACCTATGCTAAGTTGCAGATTCTTGCCCATGCAACATCATCATTGACAAGTTTAGTAGGTAAATTAAGACTTGTAACACACTCCCATCCTTCACTGAAATGCCACCATCGTCATAATTTCAGCATTTTCGGGCTTTAGGCTCCTCCTTCTGTCGCTGACTGCAAGGGAGTATCGAGAAAAAGATCTTTCGGCATCCACGTTAGAGCAAGTAAACCAAACACAAGAAAGAGCAAATTTGGCAAACACTTGAAACTCGGATTTGATAGCGCAGATCAATTGGCATAAGTTGACGTGTTCGATAGTGGGCTTCTCAAGCTCTTCTCTAACCAATTTTTGGAGTGCAGCATAACCAAGCAGGAACAGACTGTTGCTTTTCATGATCTTTTGAAAGAGGGGCAAATTTTTAAGAGAAGGCTGGATAGTACCATCTTCAAGGTTATGCCTAGATAAGTTTTTAGGAATGAAGATTTTATCGATAGCAGTCAGCTCTTTCTTTGACGGATCCTTCGCCATCAAGTCTTTGAGTTTAGTGAAGCCATGATGAGCCACGACCTTCAGGTTTTCTTCAATTTCTGCTTTCTTGATTACTGGAAGTGCAACCATGAAGCTGCGAAGTTCTTCAGGAAATATTCCTTTAGCCAAGAGATTGAACTGAGTGCAAAGGTCCTCTAGCTTTGAATAAAGAACATTTGCTGTTGGATACTTGTTTCCTTCCAAAAAATCTATCAGCTTTATCATAAGCTTGCTGTTTTCAGCAACAAAACATGCTTGCACCTTTACAATCTGCTGAGTTCCTTCTTTCATTGTTTTCAAAAAGGTGACCCCAGCATTCTCTGCTTCAAGTTCTTTCATGTACTGCATGATGTCTTCTAAGTATTCATTGATGTACACCACTGATTTAAACCATGAATTCCATCTGGTGAGGACAGGCATGGGAAATAATTTAACTTTAGGGGAATTATTTCCATATTTCTGTCGAAGGTACTGAAGGTACTGGTGTTTCCTTTTCCTTGTGTTCAAGAAAGCATTTTTAACCTTTGACACAACGGTGTTCAGCAAATCCAGCTCATTCTGCCAAATTTGGCCAACCAGGTTTACTTTATGAGCCCAACACTGTGTGTGGACAAGATGTGGCCCAATTAAGACATGTAAAGCATTGAAACATGCTGTCATGTAGCGAGCAGAGTCTGTAACGAAGTTGACGCAGTTTTCAGTTTGGATGTTGTATTTTTCTAGCGCAGACATTACAGCTTGAGAGCATGTTGTAGCATTGGCCGCATCCAGAACCACGGAAGCAGCCAGCATGACTTTCTGAGACGTAGTGGGCTCCATTAGTCGAAACAGGATGTTGAACACACAGTTTCCCCCCTTGTCGGTCGTCTCATCGCAGAGAATAGCGATTCGCTGATCTTCAACTGTATTTTTTATAGTATCCACAGTTTTAGCCCCCACAATAGGAACGTATTTTTGCCTCATCCAGGATGCAGAAGGAATGTCACCCCCACCTTTAACATGCTTCGCAAACCATTCTCGCATTTTCTCGTTGTCAAACTTCTCAACTGCGATTCCAGCAGCTAAATACGCTTCAGTAGTGTCAACAATGAACTCTTCTTTCGTATCCTTTGCTTTTTTGGGCATCGCAAGAGATTCAGCTAAAGAAAGTTGTCTTTTTCGCGTAGCATCATTCAAAGCATGTTCTTTCGATGTTTTGTGGCGCTCACAGTCCATGTGCTTCAGGATGGTATCCTTTCTTTGGTATTCTAGGCGAACATTGCAGTAACCACACATCAAAATTTTGCCATCCGAAACATACAATTTTTCACTTTTAAACTCATCCGCTCTGGAATGCACGGTAACTGCTGGCTTCCCCATAATGTAATTTTACTACAACAGAGATCATCACACCACACGCTCACCACACGCTTAAAAGTTAAGAAACAAAATGGCTGGTCATGTACATGACATGTCAAGGTTAAATTCAAGTCATTCAGTGTTACCAGCTTTGGAAAAAAAGTATAGGTACCTACCTACCACAATTCATATGGAAGGCGGGGGGGGGGGGGGTGGGTTATATTATCAATAGATTATCAAAAAGACTCTGAGACAATTAATATAAAAACACGGACGTTAAAAACAATGTTTTCCTTAAAATTAAAAAAAAAAAAAAAAAATCGAAGTTTTTGACGATTTTGCTGTATTTGGCGCCAAATTTTAAAAAGTGGTGTTATTTGCCGATTTTCACAAATTTCGCGATATGTCGCGATTCAAAAACATCAGGTGTAGGTTCCAAATACCACAATTCGTGCTCATTTGTGCAAAAATGGGAGTAATTCAACATTTCGTGATATTTCGTGGAACCATATAATTGTGGCTCTACTAATAACTAATAATTTTTTAGTATTATTATTTTATTATTTTTATTATTTTATGAAACTTAATCCTCCCGTTACTCGCGTCGGTTTTTATTATCCATGTCATTTTGTAGGCCCTTGACCATTGTCTCTGACGTTTCTTTCAATTCAGTAGTGCAAATCGAGTGCACAGCAAAAGTTTTGATGTCTGTGAATTGGAAGATTCATACGATTTTTTTTTCTACATTTCCTACATCACATTTGCCACCGCCTGTGCCCAATCTTGACAGCACATGTGGAGATATTCTACGAGAAAATGCCAATCGAAACTCTTCTCCGAGTGAACAATACACTCGACGACACTGCATTCTACGACTGTAGGCACTTTTAAAACATTTTTCGTAGGTGTACAATTGCACACAGCTACCCGGTAAAAAGGATCCCGATGAAGAGATACGGAAAAGCGAATGCACGGCGCTAAGCGGAAAGTGACGCTCGGCGCAAGAAAACAGCGATAAGCGGCGACCCGGGCGGAGATTCGGAGAAGAAGCAGTTTTCGGTGAAGCGGCAGGCGATTCTTGGCGAAATAAAGCTTCTGTGCGCGGCATACCGCAAGTCAATTCTTGGCGAGAGGAAGCAGCGTTACTCAGCAAATCGTGAGTCAACTCTCGCCGCAAAGAAGCAACATTTCGCGGCACACCCAGGGCCCCTTCCCGCAAAAAGTAAGCAGAATTTCTTGGTCAATCGTGAAGCAGTGCTGATGAACAAGAAACAGCGATACAAAGTAAATCGCGAGTGCATTCTGGCAAAAAAGGAAAAAGCGAGAAGATAAGAACTGGCAGTCGTAGGTAGGTCTCCCGGCTGTCTCGCTGCAAGCCACGCCACGGACTCCACGGCAAACAAGAGCCCAACCAACAGGGAGCGCCTTTAGCGCTTGGCTGACAGGCTTTGTGAAAGTGACGTTGAAATACACACCCGAAAGCTGACACGGAATCTGCAGCCACATGAAGGGAACCACATAACAGCTGGAAGTCGGAATGTTTGGCGGAAACCTACGACTGCCGGATTTTGTATAGCGCGAAATACCATCCGCAGAGTAATCCTACCGAACGGATCAACCGTGTGGTGAAAACGATGATAGCATCATATGTGAAAGACCATCGCCACTGGGACGCACATTTGAAGCAATTTGGATACGCGATCAGGGCGGCAAAACACGAGGTGACCGGTTTCTTTCCCAATTTTATTAATTTCGGCTTAAGTAGTGGCTTCGGGTAAAGCCTACGGCAAAGCAACCGATTCGTCGGTGATACCGGACTGTGGACCGCGCGCTCCTGCTGTACCTGCCCGTCATCTTCAGCAAGTGTACGCCGACGTGAAGAGAAGGATGGCCGAAGCCTACCGTCAGAACGCTCATCGGTACAACCTGCGAAGACTACCCGTGGAGTTTGTCGTAGGACAAGAAGTATACAAACGAAACTTCTCGCTATCCAGTGCCGCCGACCAGTTCACCGCCAAGCTAGCCCCTAAGTTCGTCGGGCCTTTTCGCATCAAAAACAAAATATCCCATCTCGTGTACGAGCTCGAATGTCCAAACAAGAAGAGCCTAGGCAATTGGCACGTCCAAGATCTGAAAGCGGTTCCAGAAGAAGCTGACGCTTCCGGAGGAAGAGGGGATGTGTGACCACGGATTTAGTCCCAACAACACCCCTAGATTCCCGCAACCCGCCCGACGTCGCGGCTGGTGGGATGGGTAGTCTGCCTCTGGACGCCGAGAGGAGCGTGTGCTGTGGACGACAGGGATATCTAAAAAGTTCGATCCACAATAGTTATTAAAAGCCGCAATCGTGATATCAGTAAGTGAATTGGCGATCCGTGAGTGACACCGGACAGTGCTCCCCCTTTCCACCCCTCGGTGACGACCGAGTAGACTAAAGCCCCCCACCCTTTTTTGTCGACGGCGCCGAAGAAGACGCAGCCGAAACCAGGGAAGACGCCGCCGACCCCGAAGAAGACGACGCCGACGGCGACGCCGGAGAAGACGCAGGCGAAGCCGAAGAGGACGAATACGAACTCTAGGCCGAATTAATTGCCGGTGCGGTTATTTTCAACGACCGGGGGCGTCATCACAAGGCGCGTTTCGCAGTAGATTCGGCTTTTCATTGTTTTGTTGCGTTTGTTGTTTTTCTTTTTTTTTATCCCATCGGCAATCGCGGTGGGAACCTTCATAATACATCTCTCTATTGATGAAAACAGATTTATCATTATAAATATAAGAATAGAGTGGCGCCCAAACAAAATCCCAACATACCCCGGCAGTCCTCTGTCCCCCCCCCCCCCCCCCCCCCGCTGACCAGTTGGAAGAACCCCCCACGCCGACTTCAGCTACCGTCGCGGAAAACAGGTGCGTGACAACGCACAAAACGCATGTTGCAGATCATCGCTGCCACCAAGCCCCGCAACCTACTCGGCTTCGCGGAACGATTAGACGATTGAATCAACCATGAGAGTGCGAACGCTAATGACGACGCCATTAATAATAATTGAAAAGAGAAAACAGAGTAATAGTGGAAGGAGATTTGAACCTACCATCAGCAAGATGGGAAGCAGGAGGAGAAGGTATAGGGTAAATCTCAAAAAAAAGTAACAAGTATTATGAATCAAGGTTGTGTACAAGTGGTAAGAGAAGGACAGAGGAAGACGAGGGCAGGAGGAAACAATATTTTAGATGTGATACTAGTAAGATTATTGCTGTTTGACATCTTTACTGACGACATGAGCGAGGGAGTAGAATCTAAAACAAGGCTATCTGCTGACGATTGTGTTGTTTATAGGAAAATAACCGACGTTAAAGACGAGCAAATAATTGGGTGGCCATCATGCACATGGTCAGTTCTGTTCGGGAGAAAGGTTGGAGGGTTTGAAGTTAGTACAACAACTTTACTCACCTTGCTTATCAACCTCTCGACAGCACGGATTAGTGGAGGAATCCTGTTGTTCGAGTTGTACCGTCCTTCGGAAGGGACGTAAAGCCGGTGGTCCCCTTGGTGCTTTTCGACAGGAGTAGGCTACGTGCCGGCACCGGGTTTCCCCTCCTCCCTTCTAGACTAAGGTTAGGTTCATCATCACCATTTCATTCACCGACGCCATTAGACCAGTGCCAAAGGGCCAGTTGTCAAAACAGTGCGTCGTTAAGCACCAATAATCAACCAACCAATCACGAGCAAATATGGCGAACAGACTAAAATATGATAGGAGATTGGGTGAAGAGAAATAAGATGAGTCTTAATGTAATTAAGTGTAAGACAGTGAGTTTCGGTGGCAAAAAGGAAAGCTCAGAACATAACTACAAGATTCAGGGAAAAAAGTTGGTAAGGGTAGAAACCTATCAAAACCTCGGAGTAGTATTAAAAAATGATTTGGATGGAAAGAACAGGTAGCAAAAATAACAAAGAAAGGAATAAATGCACTGAACTTCATCATGAGACAGTTAAAAGGGATGAGTAGAGAAATTAAAGAGAAGGCATATCTCACAATGATAAGACCCATGATGGAATATGCAGCAGCGGTATGGGACCCGTACAGAACTGGAGAAATTAAAGATATTGAAAAGGTACAAAGATTGGTGGCAAGGAGGGTGACCCGAAAAATGAGAAGAAGGAAAAAGGTGATGAACGAAAAAGGAGAACTGGAAGAAGTCTTAGAAAGACCATCGATAATAGTGAAGGAGTTAGGATGGATGAAACTAGAAGAGTGGAGAAGAGTGGACAGGTTATGTTGCTTCTTTCGAGTACTTATGTGAAGAGGAGTATGGAAAGAATTGAATAAGTAGATTAAGATGGAAAGCTTGAGGTACGGATACGGATGTAGCCACGAAAGAAAGGTAAGAGTGAATGGGGCAAGAAAATACATTAGTACTGCTTCGTGATAAGAACGGGACGAGAGTGGAATTTGCTGGAAAGGAACATATTTTAGAATGAAGAAATGGATGCGAAAGAGTTCAGAAGAAAAATTGGAAAAAACTTAAATGACAAAATTGTGAATTAAATAAATAATGTAGCACGTACAGGTTATTTATACTGTACCTTCACCACCTACATAATTTACGTAAATTGTAAAGAAATGTAATTAATAAATAAAATAAATCCGAGGCTTTCTGATGCAGTGGTCTTTAAGTCACAAAATAACACAGGGTGCACTTGTGGCCTTTTAGTTCGACTTCGTGTGTGGCACCCCGATTTGCCAGGACACTCCTAGTGTTGAGGTTAGGAAAATGAACAACGGTGATTTTTTATAATTTTGGGTACGCTGAAAGTTTAAGGAAGCATCTAGAAAGAACAGACTTTGTCACAGGATTTATGACGGTAAAGTTGAATTTGCAGACGGTCTTCCCACTCCCGAAGCTCCAGTGTCCAGTTGTGGCCTATTTTGTCTATTTATTTCCACGTTACCTGTTGCGCTGTATTGTGACACTTCGAAGCCGCCTGTCAATGAATGTTTAGATGATTATGTCAAAGAATTGCGAGAGGTTCTGCAGGGTGGATTTGCTAATCAAGAAACTAGGTTTTTGGTGACAGTTCAAGTTTTTATCTCTGATGCTCCTGCCAAGGCTTTCATACGAAAGGGCATGATAGTGATTTTGGGTGTAATGGATGCAGCCGGAAAGGGACTAACTGCGACCATCGCATTGTTTTTTCGAACAAGATGTCCCTCTTCTTAAAGATGAAACATTTTCTAGTCAATTTAATAATGAATACCACGAAGAAGTTTCGCCGTACAAGGAGTATTTACCTGGTGAAAGCGTCACTTGTCCACAACTGAAACCCAATAATGAATTTAGGGCCTTACAAAAAAGATACCATATTTACATAAAGCGGATTAAAATTGTCAAAAACCGTGATTATGGGTGTAGGTGAGAAAAAACATGGGAAACACGGGGAACTCTTCAACCCTTAGCACCTTCACCTACGAGTACATTTGGTCAGAAAAAAATATCCAAAAATAGTGTCATGCTCTTCCATCCTTCGCCTGTATAGAAATAATTTGTTTGTGATCGGAGTTTTCGTTTAGCAGCAGGGCGCTGATAGCCGAAGGAATGGAATCAACATGCAGCATTTACTTGGCGCGCGGCGGCAGCCACCGCGGAGGGAGAATCGTCGGACGGGAGGGGAAAGAATCGTGGAGGATTCCAGTCACACATGCTTGAGCTTGGTTGTCGCCCATGGTATAAGTATAGTCAACTAATACTTATACCATGGTTCTCGCCGTTCGCGCTTGTAGCTCTGTCAATTCATCGTTCATTGCATTGCATTCGGAGCTGCAGTTTTGTTACTGTTTCACAATTGTTGTTTTTGGTTATTGTGTCACAATTATTAGTGATCTTACATACACTAAACTTGTTAACTACGTAGTGCCCAGGGCATACCGTTTGCTGGGATTTTTAAAAAGGAATTGTTGGTACGACCGCAGATAGAATATGGTACAATAATATGGAACCCCAACCACTCTCACTTTACTAATTCCAACCGTGTTGAGACTGTCCGGAGGAGATTCATAAAACTTTTGTGCCTAAAATCTAAGACAGTGTATCACAGAGATGAGTATGTTAACCTGTGCTGTAATAATCACTTGACAACCCTGTTTGATAAGCGCATTTTTATTGATTAACTTTTCTTATACAAAATAATTCATAACTATAATGACGATCTGCTGCTCAGTAATTTGAACTTCCGTGTTCCTGGACGAAGGACACGTTGCCAGGACACATTCTTAGTTGCTCGTGCTAGGACCATTATCTTAAAATTTTCGTGTTTGAATAGGCTCCAATCAAGTTTCAACTCTTTAACGCAGAACTCTGTTGACATCTTTAACAGTTCACTGAGTGTTTTTAAAGTTGTGATTTTTAATCTATTGGCTGGTCGTCGTTCACAATGGTAGAAAGTGTAAGCATGATCCATTATTCCAACATTATCATCTAAACATCTAAATTATAAACAAAATTTATTATATATATATATATAATATTTTAAATCTGTTTGACTGTCACA
Organism: Nemurella pictetii; assembly: GCA_921293315.2. Taxonomy (NCBI): domain Eukaryota; kingdom Metazoa; phylum Arthropoda; class Insecta; order Plecoptera; family Nemouridae; genus Nemurella; species Nemurella pictetii. Next base: position 3,669,377 of record OV121118.1, on the reverse strand, counting down.
AATGTCAAAATGTCAAAATGTTTTTATCAAATAGTATTTGAGTATGTCATGTTTACCGTATATTGTTTAGCACTTGTGGGTTTTATACCCGTTGCTCATAAATAAATAAATAAATAACGTGGTTTAACGATTTTATTTTTATTATGGCCCATGTTAACGCATGGTTCATGTTTGAACCTGAATATTCGGAGGAGGAACGTGTGGTCAACAAATAATCAGAATATCGCTGCTGAGTTTTCAGCGCAGTCAATGGTTCTAACGATGTTGCCCCCCACCACTCCAACTCACAAGACTATAAAAGAGGGTGACTCGTTCGTCTGCGCGGCATTCGCTCGAAGCCTGCGGTCGTGGCAGGAGCTGGCCTACTATATTCACCAACTGCTTTGAAGCTGTTAAGTTAGCTTGAGGTTGTTTCTCGTCTTTGGTGGTGATTCTAGCTTTGTCCCTTCGTCTTTTATCGTATTGGATTCGGGGCTGAATTTTTGTAGCCCAGGCAAACGAAAGGCTTATGTTTGAACCTAAATATTTGGAGGAAGAATTAACTGCGATAGAAAAATCAAGCGAGAAGTCAAATAAATGTGTATAAGATGGCACAACTGAAAGTGTAAGTGGTGTAAATGCGATGATTGTGAGTTGATTCGTGCTGAATCGAGAGTGTTTGCAGCCAGGAAGTAGTTCCAGTGAGAGGAATCACATATGTATCGCTTGCCACCAGCAACGCTATCCAAACAAGTCACAATAACATCACAGCGACTTCGTGACAGATTAGATGACGGGGACAAGTCAGATGTGTCCACTTTTAAGTAGGTCCCAAGCAATTTTAGAACTAAGATAGCAAAATGCCACTGGTGTAACATGTTTGTTTGTCCACTCATGCATTTCTTAACATCGTCTCGGTTACGACGAAAACATTGACGCTTCGTATCACTCCCGCTAGATATGCGAGATTCATTATGGCATACCAGCTATCTTGCAAGGTGAAATCAACCTAGTAAGACTAAGGTTGTAGTTCCTAAACGTTGTGTTTCCTTATAATACCTACCAATAATGACAAAAATTCAATATTTCGTGATATCAGACTCGTGTGAACTCGGTATCAGTTCACGAGTTATTTTCATAAAACTATTGCGCCATTCATCCCACAAATAAATAATTAAAAGGGTAGAGACAAAGAAAAAAGGTTCCCGGAAAGCATGCACAGAGCAAGCAGCCTGTACGAATGTCTCAGCGAACGAGGGGAAGCGAGAGCTTTGCAAGCCGCGCTGGTGCATGGCTTGCCTGGAGGGTCGCGGGGAGAGGTAGCGGAAAGACACGTGCAGTGAGCGAGGCTGAACAGCGCGACTGTACGAAAAGAAAATATGGCTCACTGGCAATTCTCGCCGCGAGAAGACTTTCATATCTGTTAAAACTTTTTTTTCTATGACGTCCTCTGTTTCATCGTCTTTGGTAGCCAAGCTAAGCGCTTTGGTACTTTGAGCGCATTTCCATTTGTTAGGTTTCAGCCTAACCAGAATAGCTATTCATGGATGCTAGGATTTTAACTAGTGTCTCTTGGTTATTTATTTATTTATTTTATTTACTTTCCATTGCACAGTATGCAGGTACATAATATTTCAAAATACATGGTAGGCACACTCCATAATGGTTTTGAGAATAAAACCGGAAATTGTCAAGTTCAGGACGGAAGTCAGGATCAGATTCCTCGCGACCACCATGACTTTTTCATGGTGTGTTTGCTTAATTATACCCTCGGGTTGTCTTGGGGCTTAAGGGTTCACTGAATATAAGTCTGCTATCAAGGGGTTATAGATGGTTATAGCTGCACTTTGATTTGCGGTTTGGGCTCTTTGCCCACACTAGGATACTCAAGAAGAACGAATCTCAAAATACAGAGTTGAGTCGTCAGTCTGTCAACAATCCCTCGTATGGCCAGAGTACTGTAGGGGCACCCTGGGAAGCCTCCTAAGGCCCTATTCCATAGGTTAAGTGCTATCAGTTAATCTGTGCTAGCTTCTAGAAATGCTCCTTGCCTTCTCAATACTCGCTGTAGCTCAACAACATAGCAATGAAGGCTGCGCCCGGGCTCCAACCTTGTCGTGCTTTAGCCTCAGCAGCGGTGGCAGGATCTTCCTGAGAGTGTTGGTAGAAATTCTTTCGTGTCGGCAGAAAGACGAGCCACTCTCTTGAGTTCACCAAGGACTTGTGCTTCATCATGAAGAAAGTATTCCTTCCCGTTAGCTAGGAGAATCGTAGATTTCCATGTTTCAAGTTCCAGCCGGGTTGAATTTCTTTACTGTGAGTCGAGTGATGGTGCGGAATAAACATTTTAAAACCGTTATCGCAACAAAACAAGCGCTAAAAACTAAGTGAAAATTCTAATAGCAATTAACAAAGAAATGTGATCCAATCTACACTCTGATTTTTCCCTCCCAGAAAACCCTGCCTTACCCAGCCGGGACGCGTGTAGTTGTTGTACAGGGCTACAGGCAGGTGCTCGCCGTTGACGTCTTCTGGATCACGTACCACTTGCCGAGGAACTTCTCCATGTTGAAGCCGGACACCGGCTCTACGCTGGGGCACAAGCCGAGGTGATAGGCAGGTCAACGTAGGTTGCGGTTGCGTAGGTCAACACGAGGCAGACAGCGAACGCCAGACGAGACGCATTGGACAGTTATTGTTCTTCCTCAATGAAGAAACATTCACCACCCTCTCGCATTAGTCGACGACCCGACAGTATCACTCGAATATTGGAAACCAGAAATCCGAGTTTGAGACCAAAATTATTTCGAAGATTGGAAAGCAGAAACAGGATTTGAGACTAAAGTTATTCCGATGATTGGCCACCATAGAACCGTGGTGTTCCATTTCTTTCGCTTATTCATTTATTTCCTTCAGTTGGTTGCCTGTGTGCTTCAGCTGGTTGATAGATGGATTTTTTTCGCGCTGGCAAGTTTGAGCCACTCCCCACGTGTAGTGGTGAGTTTTTCGTTCAGTTCTTCTCTCAAACGCGCCTCGGACAGCTAGTCTGTGGAGGCAGGTCGAGACACTCGAATTCACGAGTTTATAAATCAATGATTTTTTTTCAACGTGTTTAACATGGAGCTCCAACTCTGCGCATCTGCAAGCTAAGTTTGTGTCGCTCATTGTTCCTTCCCTTTCAGCCTTTTACCTAATTCCTAATTCATAGGACATTTAAATCACGCCAACCGCGCGTCAGAAGGTAGGCTGATTGGGATTTCTTCCCCATTTACAGTCCACTCTCTTTCTCAAGTCTTAAAGCCCTCTTGGCTACGGTGCGAGACTCTAGGTAATTCGAATATGAGAAACAAGAAAACTGGATTTGAGACCAAAGTTAATCCGATGATAGGTCACCAGAAAACCGGGCGTTTGTACAAGTTATGCTCTCCCTGATCTCGCTGGCATGCAGTTAAGGCGGTTCTAGCAAGACGCTATGTATAACGGGCCATAAGACCCTCGCTGTCTTAACTTCGAAATATGCAGTTTTGAAAGGAAATAACCTTTGAACCTGAAAAAGTATAACACCAAAGTGCAGGATTTATCAAAAAATCATGCTCAAACCCAAATTTCACGGAGATACAAGCATTTAAAAGGGTTAGATTTCTGGCGATAGCATCAGAGTAACGGTTGTAGATAGAAATACGAAACTTTTTTATAGCCTCGCCAACACCTTGCTCCTAGGTGTGGGCTATCAAGCAAGTCATTTTGAGCCAAGGGCTGTTAAGTGGAATTATTTTTGTCACCCTCTGCATTTTGTTTTCACGAAATACTAGTCTTAGAAACGTCATAGAAGAATTTTGAAAAGACAAGCAGTTTAAGAATGTTACGATTGGTTTGTGGTCTGATTTTCAATAATCTAGTGTTATTGGTTTGGGCAATGCTATCGCCACAAAATTTAACCCGTAAAACCAATACCTGGCTGAAATCGACACCGCCCTTGAATGTCTCGCGATCTTGGCTCGCACTCGTAATCAGTGCGACAGTTAAGTTGTTTATAAACACAATTTATACGTTATAAGCTTATAACTAAGCTTTTCAACGCTCATGCAATAAGCAAGTGCAAAAGACTGCTGATCACTTGATAGCTTTTCATATAAGCTCTAATCATTTGCTAAAAGGCAATTAAATTTTTAAATCTTCTATGGAGTGTCACGAAACCACAACAATTTTTGTATACTCAACCAAATAAGAGAGAGACGGACTTATGGCCCGTTATACATAGCGTCTTGCTAGAACCGCCTTAAATACTTCTATAGTTGCATCTTGCATGCATCGAATTATTTCGATCGCTGACCGAATGCGAACGTGCATTTTGTGGCGAGAATTAAGTAAAACTAAACTAGTCAGATTTCCTAGTACGCCGAAGTGGCCAAAACCAAAACAAAACATTGCCAGTACCTATGCCACACCGTCAGATCTCGGTGCGGCGGTGGTTCATGGAAAGGATTCAGTTATACTGGGAAAATGCGCCGACAAAGGGTTCTCAAGAGTCGGGCTCATATTCGAGATTCTGTAGTTCGCAAAGCAAAACATACACACATGGGAATGATCGTGATTATCGTGACTAGCCAACCACCCCCCGACACCCACCCTAATCGAAAAGAACTGAAAAGTGAAGATATTATTTCCTAGATAGACTGAGATAGCCACTAAGGCATAAAAAACTAGCGACATAGGCCACTCCAGCCTATAGCGGCCTAAATTCAACGCTGTCACGTGAATCTTCAAAAGAGTTAATCGCAATCTCAAAGCCTTTTACTTACCTCCAATTTCACCTGTAGCAAGGACACTGGATTGAAAACACACAAAGAAACAACTAACAAAGAAATATTTTGTATTTTTGTATTTATTTTTCGTTTCATTTTTACCTTTACAGATCGTATTATGGTATTTGAAACATGTCAAAAATGTAGTTAACATCATTTTTCATAACAGTGTATAATTATTCAAAATTATAAAATTATAAGTTATAAAATTACTCAGACTTATTAAAGTCTTCGTATTCTTTTAGGTTATAGAAACAATTTTTAATTAAAAACAAATTTAAGTGTAACTTAAGTTGGTCCCTACTATTTAAGACTTTTAAATCAATTGGCAACAAGTTGAAAACATGTGCTGCTTTGTATTTTGGATCAGCAATATTTACTTTAAAATGGTTATGTACATTTGCGGCCGGAGGCCGCAGGGGCAGAGCCCCTAGTCAACCTTCTTTAAAATCCTTAAATTTGGCTCCGCGTAAATCGCTCTGCCCAGATCACCAGAGTTGACACCAAAAACATGGGCATAAAATTAACGACGCTAACCAGAAATCATATACAGCCAGTAATCTGACAAAAATATAACTTGGGCCCAGTTTTCCAGTGGCCTGTTAATTTCTAATATCTCTATTTTTTTTTGCAAGTAATTAATATTAATTAATTACTTGCAAAAAAAAATCAAGTTGGGCCGAAACTGGAATCTGAAGTTATGATTTTTTATATACATAAAATATATGGTATATGGCCGGGGGGGTTGGCGGCCGGAGGCCGCAGGGGCAGAGCCCCTAGTATGTCTATATTATGGCATTTGCCGATGGTTAGTTTGGGATGCTGATCTTTCAATCAAGTAATTGACTTGAAGACAGTCTAATAAAAGCAAATCATGCACGTCATATTTCAACAATCTATCACGCACTGTAGAAAATAAAACCGTGCTTACAAAAAAAAATAAACACCTACCTTAACTGGGAACTGCGGTAAGAAATGTAGAGCTGGTTCCGTCGATCAAAAAATCAGCTCCCGAATTGGAAACAGTCACTTTGTGAACGCTGAAATATAGACTGGGGCCGAGTGATGACAAAGTTGATGCTCTAATGCAAGCAATAGCTTTATTATTGCATACTGGCCAGATGGCCCAAACGATAACGATAAAGAGTTGTTGTTGTCTAATTTAGGTGTACCTATCCGGGTATCTGGGGATGTCTTCCATTAATCTTTTATAGAAACGGTGAAAAAAGGACGAAAATGGTCGGGTTTTTTTTCAAAACCTTCATAATTCTCTTCCCGACAGTTTTTTCGTTTTTGAGCGAGATCTGAGACTTTTTACTATTTTAAAGTTGAATAAAACTACTTTTGTCAAGGCTGAACATAGGGTATAAAAAAGGTAAACAACTCTTCACAGGTACAGTCTGTCCAACAATTTCATGCAATAAATTAACTTTTCGACACTAAAATTTTTGGCGCGCACGCGCATTATGCCCAATGGGCATATTGATGTTGTTTTGAATGTTATTATATGCCCTATTGGCATATTTATGCCTTATAGGCATAGGGTTTTGCCCTATGGGCATATTGACATGAAATTTTTTGCCCTAGGGGCATAGTTATGCCTTATGGGCAAAGGGTTATGCCTTATGAGCATAGTTATGCCTTATGGGCATAGGATTTTCCTGAAAGAGAAACAGGTCACCACCTAAACTTAAATTTAAATTTAAAAATTAAAAAAAAAAAAGTAAAAGGCGTAACCACATAGTGCCGGAGGCACGGGTCTCCGCTGCTAGTGTCACAGTTAAAATCTCTAGTTTTTTAAACTTTCTCGGCAAGTCTGCCTGTAACCAAGTCGAGCTAAGATCCTCACCGCTCTTTTCTGAAGTTTAAAAACCTCTGCTGATATTTTTGATGATCCCCATATAATAATTCCAAATCTTAAAATTGATTGTACACTTGCAAAAAACGCTTCTCTTACAATTTTTCCACTAAATTGGTTTGCAATTGATTTTAAAGCGAAGCATGCTGAGGCTAGTTTTTTGCATACATATCTACAATGGTATTTCCATTTTAATTGAAAATCAAGTTCTAGGCCTAGGAATCTGCAGTGATTAATTGCTTTGATAACATCATTTTTATGGCTTAAATGTATACCTACTTTATCTTCTTTCGTTTGAAATATCATCAACTTAGTCTTATCACAGTTTAGCTTTAATTTGTTTACTAGAAACCATTTATCTAGCTTATCTAGGACAACAGAAATATTTTCTAGAAGTTTTGCATTGTTTATACCTTCAACGACGACACTAGTATCGTCAGCAAATAATATGGGGTATACATTCGAGGGAAGATTTACTGCTAAATCGTTTATATACAAGCTGAACAAAATTGGACCAAGTAAAGAGCCCTGTGGTACACCATGTTCTAAACTCCTCCATTTTGAGGCGACATTATCGATAACTACCGTCATTTGTTGCCTTCCTGTTAAATACGGCCGAAGCCAGTCAGAAGCCAGACCTGTTATGCCGTAATATTTCGCCTTTAGTATTAATGTTCGATGGTCTATCGTGTCAAATGCCTTTGAAAGATCACACATGATTACCCCAGCTTTCCTTTTCTCCCCTAGAATATGGTTTACTGAGTCTACAAGATTTAGTGTTGCCGTTACTGTAGAACAGCGTTTCCTGAAACCATGTTGTTCTTTACATAAAATATTATTTTCTTCTAAAATATTTTGAAGTCTAATTTGGAATGCTTTCTCTATAATTTTTGAAAATGTCGTTAAAAGTGAGATGGGGCGGTAATTTGCAATGTTTTTTTTACACCCTTTTTTATATAATGGTTTTACCACCGCCCATTTGACCTGTTCAGGTACCACACCAGTTTCGAACGAACAGTGGATAATATTTTCTAATGGTTTCGAAACATAGATTGCAGCACTTTTAATAATTTTAGTTGGTATTTCATCCCAGCCTGTAGATTTTTTTGACTTTAATGCAATAATGATCTTTTCAATCTCATCTCTATCTGTAGGCTTCATGACCATTTCATTTTTACCCTGTTTGGTAATATTTTCCATCATTTTCATACATTTTCCTAGTCTATCTGTTTTTACATCTATTACTGTACTGGCAATAGTTGAAAAGTAATTATTAAATGATTCCGCCACTTTATCTGCCTTTTGAATATTTTGCCCGTTTAGAGATAGCTCAATTTTGCCAATCTCAGAAATTTTGGCTTTATCATTTCTTGCACAATTTTTAATAATCTTCCACATGCCTCTCATTTTATTTTCAGATTTGCTTAGTATCCTATCATTAAATGCCCGTTTTGCCCTCCGTAAACTCACAGATAATTCTTTTCGAAACTTCGATAACAGCTTATCAAGGGCCTTATCAGGTCTTATTTTACTCATTTTACATAGTTTCCTCTTTTCTCTACATAATACAATAAGTTCTTTTGTTATCCATCCTTTTGAATCAATTTTGTTTTTTAACTGGATTTTTCTTTTCGGAAAATGTCTTTGAAAATACCCGTTAAAAATGCGTAGAAAACAATCAAATTTTGCATTCACTCCGTATTGAGAAGTCACTTCTTGCCAACCTTCATTTCTAATATCGTTTACAAAGTTTATGATTTTTTTCAAGTGCATACGTTCTTGTAACTACCCACTTTTTGCTATTATTTAGTTGATAAATAAAACGGGCATAACTGCCCGTTATGATCCGCACTGCGATTCTTAGATTTGACCGAGATCTCGATCGAATGCGATGTCGATCGAGAGTCGAACGATCGACATCTTGTCACGCGATTCCCGAGTTACTCTCGATGTCGATCGTTCCCAGATCTCGATTGACATCGTATTCGATCGACATCTCCGTGACTACTTTACCGACTTGACTCTTAGCCAATCAAATGGCGAGATTTTTTCTGACGTTATAAAACAAAAACGTGCGGCAAAAGAAAAACTTAACCAATACGTTTTTTGCACGCTTGAAGATGGCCAAAAGGTAAATAAATTGACTTAATTACTTCTAATTATCAAATACAATCATTTTATTTGCACATATTATATAGATACATATTATTATATTCATAAAAGAACCAACAAATACATTTTGTATAATTAAAACCATAGATATGCACATTTGTCAGATAAGTTTTACTTGTTTGTGTGCACAACTATTTATTCATTGTTTAATATTTGTAGATCAATTAGAACTACAGCCCAACACAACACAACACAACGGCTCACTGACGTTTGGCTCATTGCTGCCAAAAATGAGTCCCCAACCCGGCGCTGGTAGCTGCCCGAAGCATAAAAATTGAGCGTGGCTAAAACCTATAAACAATGGGGGAAACATAAAATTAGCAAACTATGCATGATCATGCAGCTGCATGGGTTGAGGTGCACTAGGATTAGCAATAAACAAATAAAGATAAACAAAGCAATTACCTTCAAAGAAGAAGTAATTCCTGACGAAATCTTCGGTTCTTCAATGTTGTTCGCGAGACTTTCTATAACGAACTGAGCTGCCTCACGCGATAGCCTAAACGCACTTCGAAATGATTTTTCTGATAGCTCGAATGGGTTAAGTGTGTCCCTCAGTTGTCGCCTATACAATTTAAGCCGATTGCGTCGGACGGCAGCCTCTTCAGCCTGCACTTGCTGATAAATAGCGAATAAGACCAGCTCAGCTGCCATTCCCTGAATAAAAACTGTAAATGTTATTGATTGAAATTTGATTTATCTTTCACAATTAACCTAACAAACGCACATCGACAACTCAAATTGGCTGGGTCTGAGCGATCGATATCGCTCTCGATCGCCATCTATGTGTCACAGTCTTAGAATCGAGTGACAACGAATTGTCGACAACTTTCGTAGTTCACGATCGACAGCTAGATGTCGACATCGGGAAATAATCTAGGAATCGCAGTGCGATAGACCGAACTCAATACAAATAGGCTCTTCATCGCTTTTGTAATTTACAAATATGTTGTCAATGGCTGATTTTGATTCAGGCGTAATACGAGTGGGCTCCTTGATTTGTGCCGTCAAGCCATAAGCTGAACACAAGTTTTCCAATCCCATCTTTTGGCTGCTATTTACCAGGAAGTTGATGTTAAAATCTCCACACAGGACAATATACTTTTTTTCCTGTTCTACTTGATTTAGCAGCTCGTCTAACCTCTCAATGAATGTACAATAGTCACTTGTGTCAGGTGGACGATAGACTGCAATAATAATAACATTTACTCTAGCGTATACTTCTACACTAGCTAGTTCCAAGATCTTTCCCATAGAGAATTTATCTATGTCAGGTCTACGTTTCCTCTTGTTTTTCAAAAACGTTTTGACATAAATGGCAGCCCCCCCACCTATATGATTTGTTCTGGTATAGTGTGAAGCTAGCACATAGTCGTTTATAAGAATTTCTTCCGCCTGTAGGGGCTTGAACCAATGTTCAGTAATACAAAGGATGTCTATGTTTATTTCTGCTGTAAGTATCTCAACCTGTTCGACCTTATTTATGATACTACGAATTTTTTGATGGAATAACACTAATTTCCCCTTTTGTATTTGGAATTTTCCATGGCTCTTTGATCCTTTTCCGGAATCTTTTTCATTGTTTGTAACCACATCTCTAAAAAAATTTGATTCTTATGATCTCCTTTCTTTTCTTGCACTATTGGTTTCTGGTTGGTTTCTAGCCATTTTTCTAGCGTGTTCAACATATAAGTTGGTTTTTTAAGAACTGTTATAGGTAAAAAGTGAATAATTGAATTACAAAGTATATTTTTTCCTTCTACGTTCAGATGGACACCGTCCTTGTCTAAGTGTTGCCATGAAATTTTTTTATCTAGGAAATTTAGCCTTATATTTTTCGAGCATTTGTCAAGTGATTTGTTGACAGTTTCATGGATCATAAAGTTTGCTTATATACATACTTATACAAATAAAACATCGTGATGAAACGTGAGCAAAGATATTGGGATCGAGCGGAGCGACACAACCAAGTGCGGAAAATGAGCTCGGTTTGTTTCCAGACACTTCCAGCCCGTCGTGCTGACCAATGACAATGCAGCTTAATTGCAGCCAATTAGATCACCCGTTATTTCGCGCGCTTTGCTACATCGTTTCTCGCTTCTCTGAACACATAACCTATAAATTATATTATTTTACTATTTAATTGTGTCCACTGTGTCAAAAACAAAATAGTAAAAGACGCGCATCCTAAAATCTTCTAAAATTATATCCTCACTTATAATAGCCATCAAGCAGGAAAGTAAAGTATCCATTGGCCAAACAAGCCAAGCGACAAGGCACAAATTTTGTCTACAATGATGTTCTGGAGTTACAACAGATATCAGATAATCAGATAACAGATTAATAGAAATGATATCGAAAGATTAAAAAAATAAATAATGAATCCCTCTGATTAATTGGTAATCATTGGGAAGTCACAGTTCCTGTCATTACATTTGGGTTTCAGTCAAGTATTGACAGTAACAGTTGTGACAGAAAAGTTTGAGCATTGGATGAGAGAGGATTCAATTCGTTGTGTGTAGATGGCGCTGCAGTCGCTTCGCGCGTTGTGAAGTAGAGGAAGCTAGAGGAGCCAAATATAAAAGTAATTTGTGTGTGTTTGGGAAAACGGAAAACGTGGTAAGCGCCTATAACAATGTTCTGAGTTACAGGCAATTTCACATTATTTCCTATCACAAATACACCAAAATCGAATAGGCATTAATATTCTTGATACAAAAACCATTGTAAAGTACCAAACACTTGTATAAATAATATATTTTTTTTTCATGATTCTCGCTGAGCTTTTCTGCTTTTCTGTGTGGACTCAGGACTACAAGCAAGTGCCACAAGTTCTCTGCGATGTGTACTCTGCGATGTGCTTGCATGGAGACTTGAGAGCTAGCGTCACATTGCGACACGATGGAAATTTTAATTTCCTAACTTTGGTGATTCTTCAATAATATCTCATCGGGTTACTTTTGTAAGCCACCTGGAAAATCAAAACTTAGCTTTTCTTAAAGTAGAACTAGCGTTTGGTCACGTGACTTGGGTTGGACCGATCCTGGTCCAGTTGCAACCCCTGGTCCCACCAACATGAAAAACAAACTGGAAAAGTAGGTATCAGATTTATAATGTAATATTCCGAAGACTTTCAATGAAGCTGCCCCAATGAAACTGCACTTCTGATAAAATGACCTCATCCGTTGCCTCTGAATACAAAACACACCTGCTTCAGTTGTAACATCCTCATTTGAAACTGTCCATATCTCTGGTGTTTTTTTTTCAATTCAACGATATTGTTTGTCTCGACCAGCCTATTCCCTGCAGCAACTACCCCATCTGGGCTGTAGCCAAGCCTTGTCCAAGTTACGCACAACCGACGTATGCCTCCTAATTCATACGAACGGCGGCCCTTACACGGACTTTGCGATGCCGGAACCAGGACTCTCCGACCTGGTCTATTGTTTGCTGGCAATCGGCGACTGCTTGTTCAAAATTTAACACCACAATTTGCTTGTATAAATCCGGCTATTCGGGTGAGCATTGTTGAAGAAAGGCAATGGCAATTTGATGAAAGCACCGGGCTCAGAATCAGCACGCGCAAAACTGTATGTCCATAAGGCAAAATCTCGGCGCTACGTATTTATGGCGGGAACTTTTAGTTGTTTTCAATAAATCAACCCTGGAACAGCCCCAGTGAAAAAAAAAATGGAAATCAGAGTAGCTAGAAAAAATGTTGAAATTTGAATGGCAAGACACGGTGGAAATCGCTAGTATTATCAATACATACCATACAAAATCATCTATTCGAGTAACCGAGTGAAGTAACCGCCGTTACACAGCCCGGATGTAAGTTTCAGCCAACGCCTGTTGCCAACTGCGCTGGATTATTTCTGTGACCATGGCGACCTCAGGCACCGGGTTGGTCTAACACGGATCATTCACCGAACCGGCTCGATCAAGAACTCAACCTAGGATTGTACAGCAAAGGCACAGCCGGCCCAGCCGTTGCATCCCACTGTCAAGAACTCACACTGTACCTTGTGACAACGGCGACATGTGATCTCCAGGAGCCGGGTCGATCACTTTCACCATTTGCTCGATAATGGCTATAGTATTTGTTCAATAGTGAAGTGCTCGACGCCGGCATCGTCTCTTGACAACACGTTTTGGCGGAACATGTCACAGATGATGTGCAAATGCTGGCTTATCGCGAGGCATGCTGTTCCGGTAGGAAGTGCAAAACCTTGCTCATTCCGTGAATGAGTACTGCCAAGTCCTGCCCATGGTGAAACGGAAGCCGATGTTAAAATTCCACAGGATGCTTTTTCAAGAAACGTGGTTACACCTGTTTGGAGGCTGGACTAAGACTTATCGTCTGAATCGGGTCTGTCTAACGGTCGGAGCACGCCGTGAACAACAGCTTCGGCGGTGGAACCGATCGATATCCACGTTTTTAAGCCAGCAACTGTGAACACATTGTGCAGTTCCGAGACCTAAAGGTACTGCTCGCCGCTGGGTAGATAACGCTTACTGATCGTGTACAGCGTATCGCCGGCTTCTAAAATCTGGTCCAGCGTGTCTGGCTCCCAGGTGGAAGGGCACCGACTGTGTGCCATGGCAATCGCGCAAGCAACCATTGCAGTACACTGCATCCCCGCGTACACATTACAAACGGTTATAAATGAAGCTGAGATTTTTACCCTGAGCGTGATTTTCGCACGAGGCAAGAGAGGTGCGCTTTTCCCATTGAATTACTTACTACTAGCTCTAGGCTAGTACTAACAAGTTATTTCTCTAGTTCTGTGGCCTTGGATCTATTTCAGATTTTGCCTCCAAAAGAAATTATTGAAAACAAAAGTTGTAATGTTAACGTAAAAGCAGAAACGAACGGTTGAGGGCGCAATTATCGTCCGTCACCCTAGTTGAACGTAGCACGAACAATTTTAGGGCACTCATTGTCATCGCAAGCGCACTTGGCGCAGTTCGCGGTGCTCTAGCACCTTTTCATACAAGATGTCTAAGTGCCTTTGTCATCCCTGATTTGTCCAGCAATCATTCTTGACACTTAATGCTTTATTTATTATTATTTCTTGGCTTATTTTATAATTAATGTATTTTCTTACAATTGTGATTTCTTTTTGCTTCCTTGAGCTTTGCTGCATAAAAGTGTTTACTGACGAGGTATATTTCATTTGCAGTAGTATCCGTAAGGTGGTCTAAAGACCGATTATACAAATGGTCTACTTCTGGTCCTTACATCCTCGTAACTGGTCGCCCCGGTTACGTGCCCTCTCGCCCTGCCGCGGAGACACGGAGTTAATTCTGTTTATAATAATATTCTGTTTATTTTGCCGCTGATGCATCAGCGCGTGGTAGGGAGTGGTAGGGACCCATAGAGCAACATTATGCCCCACCACAGCGGCCTCAACCACATCCACCACAACCACATCCACCACAACTACATAGTACTACACTTAACACCGAGCTGGCACCAATATCTCCAAACAACGTTGCACTGTCCAGTTTATCGAGGAGCCCAGAAACGGACGAAGAAGATCTCAACCAACTCTGGCTTTGTGTTGTATTGTATTGTATTGTTTATTGTCACTCTCATCTAGTATATGTACAGGATTTATTGACATTTGCACAAGCGTTCAGTTCATGAATTTATTATAAATATATAACAGGAAATACAAAATGTGGATATAGTAATAGTAATAAAAAATAATAGGAAATAGTATAATGGTATATAGAATAAAAATAGGACTATTATAGGAGTACCTTTAGTATATTTAAAATCTAATAGGAAAATAAATATAGGAAAATTAAGTTTAGGGAATAAAGTGAGACCTACCGCGGGGACACGGAGTTCATTCGGTTTATAATGCCGCTCGCCCCGCGCTTGCGCGGTTTCCACACGCTGATGCATCAGCGCGTGGTAGGAAACCTCTAAGTACAGATACTGCCATGCCTTCTGGTTGGTCTGGTGGAGGAGGAACCATGCCGTTAGAGTGGTCAGTGATCGACTGCCTCGCTCTGCCGCGGCTACCTCCTTTCGGGTCGGAAGGTCACCATGCGCTCAGCCTCAAGTTGTATTGCCAGTCAAATGACATGATGTGGTCTGTCATGCATATCGTACCCGAAAATGCGCCGCCGGCATCCTGAGGACTCTTGTATCGAGTTTCAATGTAGTTGAGAACCTCGTCCCACAACAACTCTCGTGGTCGTCCCTCGGCAACTGGCTGCAGGTCATTGCCGCCATGAGCAGGCTCAGACACACGCAGCTGCACTCTCGCACAGTCGTATCCCTTGTAAACGTACTTGCAAAGGTACTTTACGGACTTCGCCGACCCGCAGTGCTCCAGGTTTAAGTGGAAGTTGTACTTGAGGCTGAGGTTCTTGTTGTACGGGACTATGTCACGATTATCCACAACAACTTTCCCTGACACGGTTACTTGCCGCCCGTTGTCCCTTCGCCGGTAGACCGTGTAGCCCCCTTCGCTAACAGTGGTCTACGCAGTGGACAACTTCGGGTATTTCTTTCTACACTGGCCGTCCTCCGTGCACACAGAGTGCGGCTTGCGTGCGCCGCAAGGGCCGTGTACCATTGACGACACGATCATCGAGTGAAGTCTGGGTTCTTTCACCGGGTCCGGCAACTCGGCGAAGAGAGTTCATTCATCTTCTACGGCGTTCGAATTTTGTCCTCGTCACGGAGAATGATCAGGATGCGAGCGTGTGGTAGTCATCTCTTCTGGAACTCCACCACGTGAAAGTGTCCCACCGGCACACCTAGCACGTGCTTTCTTGTGATGTCCAGCATCAGCTCTTTCAGCTTCTGCCTGAATACCCAAGCTGTTAGATCCGGTTGGTCTGGCGATTTTTCATAAGCTTCAAGGATATCATGGATTACAATACAAGCCACTTCGGGTTGCAGGTGACAGTAAAATAGTTATCGGGTTCCCCAAACGATAGCCATCGCGTCCTGATAGAGCTGCTTCATACAGCGTGGGCTTCTCAAATGGTGGCCGGCAGAATGATCATCTTGACAACACTGAAGCGAGTTGTCCAGGTGATCTAGGAGCAGCTGTACCGCTCTGGTTCCGTTAGATGAACTTAAGACGATTGCCTTCGACCTAGATGTATAAGAATCAACGATAAACTGCTGCGTCAGTTTCCCAGCGTGCAGTATCGGATTGACCAGCCCGATCGGTCGTGGAGCCTGTAGCCATAGAACTCCATCAGAGTGATCCTACTCTGGGCCGACTGCCGGGAATGGGGCATGTCCCTGTGCCAGCCGGGCTCGCCGCGCGGGAACAGAATCACGTAGCTCATCGGGTCGTAATTCGGAGACAGGACTGAAGGGCGCTTCAAGATCCGTCGTGTGTGTTTGAATACGAATGTCGTGGCCAAGGGGGGTGGGGCAAACATGATCATAGATGATATATTTGCAAGAACACAACTTTTTCTCTAATTTCTGAAACTTGTACAAGTTTTCTTTCTAATGGCATGCCGAGGGTCAAGATAGCGACTCTACATAAATAAATGAATTAGATATATGGGTTTTATTCGTTGATGCTTACAGAAACGGTGTATTTAAGAGGCTATATATTAGGAAAGATGCTAGTTTGAAAGGTTGCTAGGCTCTGCCGAGAGCAGATTTGCGAGCAGGTATCCCAGTTGTGCATGGTCAGCACAGTGTGCTGCTAGGAGCAAATGTCTACTTTATGCTCATCAATGCTTAAGTGTGTAACAGACTCACTGTTACATTGTATTGCAACCAAAGCAGGGTCCATAGTTATGTTCTAATGTGCTCAAACCGATTACCTTTACATCATATCTGTGGGCTGCATACATATATTTGGCCAACTGCGTAACGCTCATGTTTAAAAACATAAATGCATCAATTGAAAGAATTTCGTTGCTTTGCAGAGCCAGGGTAAAACTATGGCCATAGAGTGAAGAAATGCTATGGCGTTTATTTGACGCGCGTATACATTTTGCTGTGAATTATTTCACCGTTCAGAAACTATTGCTGCCACTTCACTCGCAGTCCCCTCTTGGGTGGGAAAGGACGCTTGCTTTCGGTCAAAGCTATGAAAACATGCCAACATTTAATTCAACAATTCAAGTGCATTTGCAGGACGGTATCAAAAACTGAACAACATAAGGATTATAACATACTTGGTCACAGGCCCGAACTTATTTTAGTTTTCAGCATTTGCGGGATGTACGATTCCCATTCGGCGGAGGGCTTTGATGGTGGCCAGACGTCAGAACCACAATCTTCTTCTTCAACTCCTCTTCCACTGTTATATTATCTCTTCCATCCACTTACACAAACTCGACCTATTGGCCTTCTGAAATAATAAATAGAGAAAAAAAAAACTATAGAAGGTAGTACCACTAGTTAGTATAGGTAGTATCTGCCGAAAGAAATTGGCCATACCGATATTGAATTTATTAACAAGCGGATTCCATGATCGATTAAAAAAAATAACAATAGGCTATAAAATAATTGATGAGCGTAACGAGCGTAGCGAGTGAAGCGAAATCTTCAATTACACTTTACTGCTAAAAAAATCCGGATTGTTTTTTTTTTTTTGTTTTTTTTTTTTTTTTTTTGTGTGTTTGTTCGCGCTCTACAGGCCAAACGCCAAAACGGATTTTGATGAAAATTTCTGTGAACCTTCGTTTTCTCTGAACTTAGATCTGCCACGTTTTTGAAGCAAATCGGACGAGTAAATTTTAAGTTATTAAGTTTTTACGAAATTTTTCAGTTTTTCCAAAACACGTTTTCCACTCTAGAGGCCAAGAATCTGAATATAATTTGACGAAACTTTCCAGATATGTTAAACCCCACGATTTAATGTTTGTGTAAAAATTTCATTGTTGTAAGTTTAGCGCTTTTTTTGAAAATGGCGCTTTTATGACGCTTTTTTTAGCGTTTTTGCAGTTTTTTGCAACTGTAGCAACTTTATCTTCAACCGATCTTAACATAATTTACTGTGCTCATTTTAAATCGTACAAAGAAGATACTGTGTTAATTTCAAGCAAATCAATTGATTATTTTTTCTATAAATCGATTTTTAAGTTTTTAAATATTCAATATGTCATTGAGAAAGCTGCTAAATTAACGCCGAACATTTTAAATTGATCATAAAAGCCTCTAGGCTATGCGCACACGCAATATAATCGTGTTGTGGGTGAACGTAAGTATTACGCTCATCCACAACACGATTATATGAGTGTTCGCATAGCCTAGTCTATAAATTCAATAATATTATTGCAGCAAAGTCATGTACCCCATTGCTGTCAAATGGGTTAACCAGCCCCTCCAAACCCACGCGCATAATTGCTCTTCAAATGCCTATATTTTGCTCTTCTGGTTTGTTGGAAGGTTTGGGACGCCTCCTTCCTGTCGCCCTTTGCTCACTCTTTTCATTTTGAAGCGATATTTTCGCTCCTGGCTTTAAATTATCCAGCGTAGATTTCAAGTTGGGCACCGACCTAGGACATTGATTACCGACCGAGTTGAGAATTCTTTGGCCAGGATGGCCCAAGAATCATCTTCTTTACTAGGCTATGCAAACACTCATATAATCGTGTTGTGGATGAGCGTAATATTTACGCTCACCCTCAACGCAATTATATTGCGTGTGCGCATAGCCTAGAGGCTTTTATGATCAATTTAACATGTCCAGTAAGAATTTAGCAGTTTTCTCAATGACATTTGAATATTTCAAAACGTAAAACTCGATTTAAAGAAAAACTATTCAAATGATTTGGATTCAAATTAATATAGTATATTCTTTTTACGATTTATAATGTACACAGTAAATTTTGTGAACATCGGTTGAAGATAAAGTTGCTTAAGTTGCAAAAAACTGAAAAAACGCTAAGAAATCGCAAAAAATCGTCATAAAAGCGCCATTTTCAAGAAAAGTGCTTAACATACAACAATGAAATTTTTACACAAACATTAAATCGTGAGGGTCAACATTTCCTGAAAGTTTCGTCAAATTATATTCAGATGCTTGGCCTCTAGAGTGCAAAACGTGTTTTGGAAAAACTGAAAAATTTCGTAAAAACTTAATAACATAAAATTTACTCGTCCGATTTGCTTCAAAAACGTGGCAGATCTAAGTTCAGAGAAAACGAAGGTCCTTGTAAATTTTCATCAAAATCCGTTTTGGCGTTTGGCCTGTAGAGCGCGAACAAACACACAAAAAAAAAAAAAAAAAACATTCCGGAATTTTTTAGCAGTAAAGTGTAATTGAAGATTTCGCTTCACTCGCTACGCTCGTTACGCTCATCAATAAGAAACGACGTATGTCTTTTTACTCTCCACCTTATCGCTGTATTTTAAAAACTAATTCTATCAACAGCTTTTCCTCGCGAGCTACGATTTTTTTCACTCAGAATACATTTTACATTTATTAAGAAAATATTGTATACCATATTTCGTATCGACGCTTAGCTGACTTCCACTAATTTAAGGGGGAATTCGCCGACCCCAGCCCTATAAAATTTGTAGTAGTTCGTTCTCTGTTACCGGATGTAGGAACATTGATTTGTTCTGTACCCGAGTGGTTGACCCTAGCTTCTGCACTGCGTCATCATCAGCGCTTTGGTTTGAGGCTAAGTCTACTTGCTGCTTCACCGGTGTAATCGCTGAACGCTGTTGAGATCTTTGGGTTCGCTAGGTCTTCTATTTCTACTTTTATTCCGTAATTTTCCACATTGTGCATTTTCCAGCTTGCTGCTTTAAAATCATTTTTGAAATCACTTTGAGTTCACCCCTGGGTCGCTCGCAGCTCGGTTATCTTCGCTCACGTCTTGTTCAGTTTCTGATGGTCATCGAATAGCCTCCGTCTGGGCCTCCTTAGCCCAGGTCTTCTTTAATTCCTCACTCTTTTTGTTTGCGATGTTATATGAATGAGTAGAGTACTTATGGTTGGCACTGGACAATAGTTTATGTTAGGCCCGGGTGTCCATATACATTCTTTGCATACCCATTTGATGTGTTCGTTAGCGGTTACCACTCGATATTCTATGTAAATGCTTTCAACACACTTATCGTGAAAGAAGGAATTGCAGTTGAAGTCACACTTGATGATTCTATCTGACATCGAAAGAATAATTTGTCGCATAAGCGATATTGCAGGTCTACTTGTAACTTGGCAGCCATCTTAGAATCAGATCAGATTATTTAGAAACCTTGGTCTCGATACTAACGGCACTACGCCTCTGTTTTCGAGGCACATCATCTCGTATCTCCTCTATGATGGTGCGGACAGCAGTTTGAGGTAATCGATAGAGCTGTACAAATTGCAGGTGGATTCGGATCTTCAGAGAACTTAGCCATGTTCCTCAAATTACGCCGCCGCAACCTCATACGCTGGCGAAGTGGATGATGTTGTTGCCCAGCTATGTGAAGTGCTTCCAGATGAGCCATCCTTCCAAAATAAAATAAAGATTAGCATTATTTTTGCCAATAAGCGGAAATTTTTTCTATTACTACTTTGACGGACCTTATTAAATAGACGCCTTGCTTAATCCCTTTAATTTGCCAATTAATGTCCACTCAACTTAATAAATGAATCTACCAACAGATATTCCATCACGCTAAAAGCATGTAACACGGCGAGCCGATGCCTATAAGCTGCTGATGACAAATGACAAATGACAAATGACTCAGATGACTCAAATGAACTCATTTGTTGGCTGGTTGCGCCTGCGCACTTTCCGTCCTCATTTACGCGGCGGCTTTCAAGTCTTCGGCGTTTTCAAGAACGCGTCGCGTATCTTTGATGTCCGACTTCAACATTCGTTTGCTGAATTGAGGGTTTAAAATTTCTCTGGCTAGGCATTCGTTATAAAACCCGAAGGAAACAAAAATTATAATTCACCAGCGCCTAAAGGTCACTTGCGGCTGAAATCTAGCACATTATTTATAATTTTTGTGGTTCAACATACTAACCAAACCCAGACGCGCTCCCATCTTCTCATGCCAGAAGTCCTCGTTCCTTTCAACACGTTCGAATGTGAACCACTTCGTAGCGTGGATGACAAAATAGCACACGTCTTGTCGGTCCCTGATTCTCAGCTGCCCCTGGATCTGGTTATGGAAGTTGGAGCTAGGCTGTAGGATCAGTTTGCCATCGACAAAATTACAGTACGGAATCTAAGAAAAACATGATTTCGTTATTGCAATGATTTCAACAAAAAAAAGATTGTAACATTTAATTTTTTTTTTGCCTGTTTAGTTTTACCTTTCCCTTCGCTATCGCCTCTTGTTGGGAGTCGGTGCCTTCGGCACTAGTTGAACACTTGATTTCCATTATCGCATTGGCACCAACGCGTCCATTTTGGAGTCCAGCAATTGGCTCGTTGACAATTCCATGATCCATGGCTTCGTTTCGGAAATTTCCGTACAGGATACCATACACATAACCACGAGGCGGTCAACAGCTTTTTGCGATGGCTGCGCCAGAGGGCTGTTCGCCTGCAGAAGAGTCTCCAGCTCGGCACAAGTTTCCTTGTTGAACGCCAACTCAGAAATGTAGTCGACGAAAAACGCAACTTCCGATTGTAAACACATTTATTGATAAGAGAAATACAATGGGGTTCAACTCGATGAGATTTACGTTCGACTCGAATAGACAACATTAAAAATGATCAGCGCCATCTGACGGCGGTCAGCTTTGCATGCTGGGTATTCCGTGTGTACTTTTTGCGGGAGTTCAAAATGGTCGCCGAGTGCTGTGTGTAAGGTGTATTACTTCGTGCCCGTGTCTACTGTCTAATAAGGTAAGCCTCTACTTTATCTATAATCACAAGAACTAATTTGTTTCAGAATGAATCACACCTTATATTATTATCATCTACTATTTATTTTTTTATGATCCCACTCAAAGCACGTGTGCTAAAATCTGCTGTTTATCTCGTTTCAGGCTTCAACTTTCGCGACCTAACCTGGTGTTGTTTGTAGTGTGGCTGTGTGGTTTTACTATCAGGAATTCAGTGAAACATTTTTCTTAAAATTAGTATAAATTTTATCAGTTTCTAGATGCTAAATCCTTCCTATCAGATGCACAGAATTCCTGCAGTAGCATGTTCAATACCTGGTGATAGCATGTGATAGTTTGACGTCTTTGATATGATTATTTGAGCAAAGATGTTTTGGTTATCTGGTTTTACATGTTTACTTTAGCACCTTTCCTATTTCAGGCTGAGTAAGGTCTCCCTGGGGAACAATTTTACGATGATTTTAAAGACGGAAACGAAAACGATGACTCACCGATTAAAAAATATTTATTTTAAAATAACAAAATATTTACATTATTTTTGTACCTTAAAAAGATGTATGGTGTTTAAAATTAGGACTCTAACTCTACCCTGTTTAGCAAAGGAAAATTAATAAGTAAACAACAAATTTTTCAAATTGGTTCCAGTTTGTCTGCCATCGATATAGGGAATACATACTTCAAAATCCGAAACTCTCTACATATATCCGGAGCTTGGCTATGTCTCTCGACAATTTTTACTTGAGGCTTTCCTTTCAAAAATGGAGGAATGTTCAGCCCTACGCCATGATCTTTCGCAAACTTCCTTCGATTAAAAATCTTTCTAGGCTAATATTTCTTTCTAATATAAATTTCAAAAAGATGTCAAGCCAGGTATTGTTTTCAAAACCTGTATAAAACCTGATTTTAACGTCATATTCTAAAATGGATTCTGACACAAAGCCTTTCTTTCCGGCTGCTGGTTTGCTTTTATGAATGATCGCATCTGCCTCCAATCTTTGACATTTCTTTTCACTGGTTGTTAGCTGCTTTTTCAACATTTTAATTTGTAACTTGAGACTTTTTGTTTCTTCTTCTAAAGCCAAATTTGCACCGATAACATCATCCAACGTTGTCTTCATCCTGGGGAGAGTTTCTGACAGGTACAGAGCATCATTGTGACCTGAAACTGACAATACAATATTTGAAATCTACAAGCAGCAAATAAGCAAACTTACCAACCTGCATGCTAAACATTTTGTGATAAATAATTAAAACTATCATGAACTCGAGTCACATCCAGTAGACCTAATGTATGGCAACTTACAAGTAATAGGCAACGATGATGCGAATGGTTCACGGATATCATCAGGCTGTTTATCAAGACATTCCGCATTCAATGAATTGCGGAATTGTGCCAACGGAACATGTTGAACGACAACATTGGTTCAATGTCCGTTGTAATGTGTGACGTGAAGTGAGGAGTTTCTTCATCAAACTGCATTGGATATAAGTTTGGATTCAACGACGCCTCAGCTAAAAAATAAAAAAATCGGTTATAAGTTAAGTACCTACCTACCTGCTAAGCGAAGTTTGCAATCTAGTATAAAGCCATGAATTTGAGATAAATCACAAGCTCAATTGTATAGGTTACCTGCCAGGCTGTCACTGTAGGCCTAGAGCAAATCGTGAAGTATTTTGTCCCAAATGTTATTATGAGGAAACAAACTGGGCAACTTTTCTGAATTTCGGCTAAGTCAAATAACATGGGCTCTTATGGGAGTACGAGAAAAGTATTTCTTTCGACCACCGACGTTGAAATGTGCACCAAATATAATTACGGTGTTTTGTTGGGTTCCATTTACTAAACTTTCCATAAGATCCCACACGATTTACACGACTTATCCACTCCTTCCTTGTTCGCGGGTCGCTGGGAAATCCATGAAAAGATAACTCGCGGTTTTGTTTTGTATTATTTTTACATCCAGGAACGCAACACACAGTTCCGAAAGATGTCATCCCCGTCTTTTGACTGATTTCTCGTGAAAATATAATCCACAATAATGAAATAGCGCAATACAAATACCGCCTGTTTTAACACATAACCTTGGTTGCCATCGCTGTCAAACTCGGCCGTACACACGAAAGTCCCAGAATGCAAAGCGCGCGCTCGCGCATGTGCAGAACATTTTTAATGTTGTCTATTCACTTTAAAACTAGAAAAAGAAGAAACAAAAGACACGACAACAATCAACTCTCTCCACGGGGACTTGGATGTTCGTTGCCCTTGGAAACTCCCCGAGGAAGAGTTTCCCACAACTCTATCTTCGACCTGGGATGGTGTCAGGCCATCAGGGCAGAGGCGTAGCAAGGGTTCACGGCTCCCGGGGCAAAAAAATAAAATTGCCCCCCCCCCCCCCCGTGCTTTTGGCATAGCACGATCTCCCGTCCCATGCCCAAATGGTCCGTTAGTGTTTTGAAAGACGCCGGGCCCGCGAGTTGTCATTTCGTCGCGAAGCTGCTGGGTTATGCTTGACTCCCCCGATTTAAAATCGAATTTTAAATACGCAACGTCATGGTATTTGAAACGGATGTGATTGGGATAGGTACACTAGACTCTGGGGTAGTAGGAGTGCATTCGCTCTCGGTTTCTGCGCTTGCGACTGTCTCAACTGACTCAACTTCATCACCACAGTTACCATCCTCATGCACAGCCTCCAAATCATCGACTTGTTTATTTTCATGTTCCGATTCCGAAACCGAAAGATCCTGCACATCAAGCTTCGATTTTTTTTTAAACTTGCCATCAACGCACTAGATATTTTTGCTTGATATTTTTGCATCCTCTCTTTTCCCCTTTCTGCGTTGAAAACCACTTAACTTTTTGCTTGACATGACGAGTGAGGTGCGCACTTCACTCTACAGCACGGCCACAAGAATAAGAAAAGATACCTACAATCGCGAACTTCTTAACTAATTACCAGCACTTCTCTCCCACCTAGAGCTGGGCAGCAACTGAACTGCAGACGAAAATGAATCACGCGTGCACGTGAAGAAACCGTCATTTTCGTTTATAAGAAAATTTTCCAAATTCTACGAAATGAGCCTTCGAATTGCTACGATTCACATAAAAAGTGTATTCAGCCAACAACTACAGATAATACCTAGTATTATGCAGAATTTAGTTCACTTTGTGGAAATTTCCAGTAAAAGCAGTAGTACCTACATTCGATCATGGAAAGAAAACAAACTTCATAGGAACAGGACGGTGGATTCCGAATCATTCGTGGATTTGAATTGTTGTCGCAAACTCATAGAAATGTCCGTCAAGGATTAGCCATGATAAATTTCCAGGAAAATGAAGACGATTTTGGCGCCCCCAATAGACCGGCGCCCGGGGAAGCTTGCCCCCCATGCCCCCCCCCCCCCCCCCCCCCACGCTTCGCCTCTGCATCAGGGGGCTTCCTCCAGTGCCAGCAGGCCGTTGTGTTCATCCGGCCTGGTCTCACCCCTGCGAGCCAGCTTTGCGCGTGGCGCTTTCGGAAAATCAAAGCGTCGCCGCTTGACGTCTGCATTTTTTCGCTCTATTTCCTCGTGTTGACGCCTAAGAGTTAATAAACAAATAAAAAAAAAACGCTTATCACCGTAAGAACGCACTGAAGTAATTCCCAGTATTTTTGTTTGCGTCTGCGGCCGCATTGCACCCGACCTGGTAATGATCCCAGAGCAAAGTTGACACGTTTTCCAGCAACAAACTTGTGGAGCATGCTATCGTGTTTCTCTGCGGGATTGTTGGTCTTGTTCTGTACCAGGCTGCTGGCGTGGAGCGACACACCGCGTCTTATAATTTTCATGACTTCCTGCATGAAGTTCTAATCAGTGAGCGCAGGCACCTGATTTTCTTCGCCATCTTTGACTTCAGTACAAAAATAACGGGCGCAGTTATAGTGGCAATTTTCAGCCTCCAGGAGACATATTCGCTGACGCAGCCGCTGTGCCTCCTGCTTCGAGCGGAATTCCATCGCCCGCGTGACGGCCATGCGGAGGCGCAACTTGTTGTTCTGACCAAACTGTCTCGCTGAGACAGGGAAGCCGGAACTGGCTCTCTTGCTCAGATCGGTCAATTTCTTGTCATAATTCTTGAGCATGTGATTTTTGCATTCCACCTTTTCAACGCTTGGGGTAATTGGAGTGGTGGAAAACTATGACGTCATGGATGATGCCAAAGACTCAACTCGAATTCAGCCAATTCAGCAGAAGACAAAACTGAGATCAAGATTGATGGACTGTCACTGACTTCCAAGTTTCCATGTTCCAACAGCTGTGAGCTGATGTCGAACTGAGCGTGCACTTCAAAAACAGATAAAAATATTACCAAATACATGTGGACCCAAAACCAAGTGTTTCAAGTTGGATAACGGGACAATAAGAAATGAAGATGTGCGAGTAGGCCGCCATCTTTCTTAATTTTATTTATGGGGTTATTGGATTACCCCTGCTCCGGCGCAGGGGTTAAATTTTGGGGCTACTTGAACTCCTAAAAGGCTTAAACACTGTAGCGAGAATATAGGAATACCACTTGATCATATGATTGCAGAAGACCTTTTGGGTTTTGGTTACACACAAGTTAGTTTATTCAATCCTATTCTGTAGATAGTACGCGGTTCCAGACTCATTAGTCTCCGCCAATAGGCCATTTTAAAAATTCACTGCGCAAGCGCGCGCGCTGTGAGGTCTGCGCGCTGTGAACTTGGTTACCGCCTAAAATTCGCGCGCTGTCAGACGCATGTAAATACTGCATAGGCCAGAAGGTACACTCAAATTTCGACATTTATTTAATTAAATATGGGTCGTGGAACGGTTTGCTGCCTTCCAGGATGTAAAAGCAACTCCAGTGTAAGTAGAAATGTTTATTTTCATTCGTTTCCGAAGGACAATAAGCTTAAAACAACCTGGTTGAAGCGGGTGAATAGGCAGGGATCGTGTGGTCGGTTCTCGCTTTGGAAACCTACGCAGTACTCAAAAATTTGCGGCCTTCACTTTAATGCTACCGAGAAGAAAAGAAAAGAAGACAAATGGCCGATTTTCTTCCCTAATCGCCGACCAGCCACATTTAACGACGGCACTCAGAAATCTATTGGCGAAATCGTTAACAGAAGTCAACGTAAGTAAGGTTATATCAATGATTCTCTCAGATTTGGTCTCATGACTATCTTTCTGTCGCATGCCAATTGACGCAACAATTGAGTTCAAACCACGAACCCGAAATTGTTTGTATTTTCAGCACGACCACCAAACGAACTCAAAGAGAATCGACATCCGTTGCAAACAGCGGCACTGCATGTGTCAGGGTTTCCGTCAATTGTTTCTGGGCTTGAGCTGCCAGATATCGGATCAGAGGTTGAGCTATCCTCTAAAATAAAAGGCTTGAGAATTCCCTGTCGTAATTAAACAGGTTTACAGCAAAAAGCCCTCGAAACATCTGATTCGGGTATGTTGGGCGTGTCATTGGCAAAATTGCTAAAATTTTCGGACTTCCAACAAAGTCCAACAATTATCTATTGTTACAGATCATGCATATCACATTGCAAAAGATCCTGCCTCAGAAGTGAAGCTTCAAGAAGTCGTGGAAACTGTCCTGGTCTGGACTCGTCAGGTTGATATTTTTAGAAAGGAACTTGCAAAATTAAGGTCTAAAAATATATGTTTGTTAAAAACCATGGTGGATGGTAGATCGTTTTTTTTCTTTTTATCTGGTTCGTATTTGCTAAATGCCAGATCTTCAATTAAGATCGGGCACGATACATTTTTTTTTCTTACTGCCTGTGCCCCAAGTTCTTAACATCTCGGTGCATGCTGGTGCCGATTCCTCAGAAATAAAGCTTGCTTCCTCTCTCACAAAATCAAGCAGAAGCCACAGCAAGTCAAACACATGCTGCACATGCTTCCCTCGTCCTGCCTTACAAAGGCAGAAAGCTCGGTCTATTGCACCGTTGTACAGAATTGAGGCTTTCACTCCATAGGTTAGATTCTGCCTAAACGATGGCAAGCACACACATTTAATGTAAACACAATTCTCTGCATAATGAAGTAGCACTCTCGTGATATTTTTTGGCTTTAAACATACGGTAACCTGCAGAATAATGTTTTTTAGCACCACTTTTTGCACTGTGTACTTCAATACACGAATCACTGTAGTCTGACGGGAATCTTTTCATCATCTTCGTCCAGCCGCCTTTGGGAAGGTCAAACGATGATTAAATATTCTTCTCTTGAAGTACTCTTCCTGAAAAAGAACATAAGATAGCGTTACTTAAAATCGGCTTTTGTTGTAATTGGTTGCAGACAAAATGATGAGATACATAACCTACATGTTTTTTATACTCATCATTAAGGTCCAGCTACAGGGATTATCGTATTCCTGGAACTACCTGCGACTCAAAATTTAACATTTCATCACAATTTCGCTTCATTGATTAATAGCCACCGTATTAGTTGGCCTAAAAATATGATTTGAAATTTCTAGGAAAGGTGCAGCTGTTCTTTTATCATCCTGAAAGTTTCAATTGATTCTGATCGATAGTTTTTAAACAAACGACCAAATGAAAATGTACTGTTTTTCAGCTACTTCCACGATTTTCGCTTAACGGCTGGAGCTACAGACTTCAAATTAATTACTAGCATTGTTGACATACAAATCTATAGAAACAGCGAGGGAATTTTCGAAATTTAGTTTGGTTCGCCCATAGAACCAAATTTTTGTTTTTTCCCTAAAAGTGCCAATTCCTTTTTTTGGAGAGGTAAATCCGCACTTTTTTTTCGATGGTACTATAGAAAAGATACATATAAACTCTGCAAAAAATCATGAATTCTCGAACTCAAAGCATCTAGGCGGTACGCTGGAAGTAAATAATTGTAAACACAGAGGTAATTCGGTTCAATTCTTTGTCCGTATATTATTGCCTGATATTTCCCCTCAAATGCTTTGTCCCAACACTTTCGTTGCGACAAAATCGCGCGAGAAGTTGGCACTGTGATAAAAATAGCCGAATTAAGAGATTATTAAATAATTCTACTGCCTCAGTTCGACTCGAGAGCATTCATTTCCATCCGTGGCTGGCTGGTTCTCTCCATGTATGCATATTGTAACCATGACCGTCTCAACATAGTTTCTAGTGTAAATTGACTGTCGACATTGTTACTACGATATTTTTCGTTTATTTCCAAGATATGCACATAAATTTGCAAGTACAATTATAAGTAACGCATGCTCAAATTTTGTTGTCAAAATGGTCGCTGTAGTTTCAAGTGTTGTAGTCAGCTGTTTCTTGCTGTTGTATTTTTCATTTCAATGATCCCCGTCGGAATTGAGTCCGACACCAGGGGCAGAGCTAGTAGATGGACCGGCAGTAGAAGCTTGCCTTCCCCAAATCGGTTCCAAAATGAAGCCCTCGTCACTTAAATCGAAGTCAAACCTATCACTAAATAAAATCAATCCGACTTCAATCAGGCTGAATCAGGCTTATCTATTTGTCCGGTTCAGAAACAAGGCACCCTTTGAGTGGTAAGAATTTATTTGAAAACTAACACTTACTCATTTTGCAAATACTCCATTTCTGGGATAGCATTTGTATGCGTATCATACTGATCCGTTTCAAGGTTGGCTCCATCGCTAGAAATTATTTTATTCCATTGTTTCATATTTTGGTAGAACGCCGTAATTAGCTCACACCTATCCTATATTGTTGAACGCATAGGAGATGCGAATGCATAACGTGGAATGCTTACCTAGTTTCATGACATATCTTTTTTAGAATATAATCAGATCGATAGTGTCTCTTCCTATTTTTTTGAAGGATATCCGTGGTTCTTCCCGACTAACTTCTTTTTTTTCTCTGGTGGCATTGCAGAACACAAATCTCACAATTCACAAAAGAAAAACAAAACTCAATCGAGAATAAGACGCGATGTACCACGTGACAGGTGAAAATTGCGCCAAATCGAGTCAGCTGCTAAAGATTGGGAGGCAAATTGTAACTAAACTAAATAGTAACTACAACTGGCTATCTCGTTCTGTGCCTTGCAGTACCTCCCCCTTTTTGACAAAAAATTAAACAATAATATTTTACAATTTAAATTCCCCTTTGACTAATTAATGTTTAATTACTGACTAATGACTAATTAATTTCTTCTTTTGATCTCGATGTTGTTCTTGCTCGTCGAGTTTTATCCCCATCTTGACCCGGTCCATGGCATCCATGTAGTAGATCACGTGGCAAGTTCATTTTGAGCGACTCGCCCGTGGAGAATTTGGAATAAAAGGGTTATAATGTCTGGAGGAATTCTTACATGGGTTATCTTCGCTAGTTATGAATTTGATAAAGATGACACTATTTAATGTGTTATCTAAGGATATATGGTTTAACAATGTTGTATACTTGGCAACTTATAGTGAAGGTGTAGGTGATGGTATGGGTGAGATCATGGATGGAAGATCGTAGAAAATTCGTATTGTTTTGAGGGTGTTGTTGTTATTCCTTTGTGTGTGTTTCTTGTTTTTCTTCCTTGACATATTCCTTAACCTGATTCCTTCTTCACTTCGCCAAATTCCTTCACGTCTACCAAATCTAGCGTCTTGACGATATACTCCATGATAGCACTTTTGTTTTTTGCGAGATTCACTGCTATACGGTGACTCATTTCACTGCTATATAAAACTCATTTTTATTCAAAATTTGACAGTTCATAGCATTTCTTTTCTTTTCTTTCTTAGTTTCTTAGGATTCACTCTGAGTTAATCCGGACTGAGGCTAAAAGCCAGGGATTATCACTTAAGCCCCGGGGTTAAATGAAAACCCCGCTTTGTGAATCCGTGCCCTGGTATAATTTTTACTGTGTGTAATCACTGAATGGATAGAAATACTGAGATAATAAACTTTTTGCTTTCTAGAGTTAATGTCCACATGTAACCATTGAGGAGTATCCTATTTCTCTTCATACTCATAAACCTAAAACAGTTGCAAACTTCACATTTATTACATCCAAAACTCCCGCAGTGGCCCGTTATCCTTGCTATGAACGATCGGGCTGAAGCGTCACACAACAAACCAATTTAGGCAAATGGAATAGTGAAATAGCCAAAATCCAAGCTATGGTTGGCTAAATTGACTGCTTCATCCATAAAATCTTCTAAAAATGCTTTTTTCCCATAAAATATGCCAATATTAAATGTGCAATGGATAATGTCTATAGGCGGCCACAACTGCCCCGCGTTCCAGTAAACGTTTAGTACGAGTTGATATGGTCGGGAACGGGAACGTCTCTAGGTCGTGCTTAGATGCACAATAAGACTCTAGTCCATATCCTCCTGGCGGCACTTCCTTAACAATGCTGTAGCTCGGTGTCTTCAACAAGGTCCGCGCAGTTTTTGGTAGCTCACCGTGTCCGTCCGTGCTCTCTCAATACCTTGAATAAGGAATTTACTGCACCATTAGTAACATTGTGCTTCGTGGTTCACAATTCTATCAGTTTGGAAAAGTTTGGCTCGAATTTCGGGGAATTTGATACCTACTTTTTGTTCTGAGGACATTTGAGCAGGTTTTTGGTGTGATCCAGGTTGCGTACAGTCTTTCCCGTCGTGATATGAATCACATGATTTTACTGCCCTTCTCCAACACTGCAACTAGGCTTGTATGCCAGAACTGTCTTGGTCACCAATGCCATGGTCGGCAGAAATATCCTGCAAACTCTCATCATAGGAGAGGTGGTGCTTATGAACTCTTTTTGCCCTATTTAAATGTCTTTTCGATAAATTACTGTTAAATCTTCTCTTAAACATTTCTTGCTGCATTCTCTTGTTCGTGAAGCACAAGCCGTAACCAGGATAAGATTCAGGCAATGGGCATAGCAGTGCACGTACAACGTCCGAGGGTTTTTCTCCTTGCAACGCTGTTGATCCCCCGAACATGGTAGCCACGCCATCAAAGCAAACTGATGTGACCGAACTCCATTCATTCTTCAAATTGGCTACTACTTCATCTAACGTGGAAACTATGTTTTTAGCGTCCAACACATTGACTCGTTTAATCGCGACATAGTATTTCCCATGTTTCATTTTTTATTTCGACAAAAAACGGCTAATAACAGCCATTCGTCCGCCAGATGTCCGCAATCGCTGGTCCCGTTCACACAATCACCCACATACATTATTGGCACCCACTTGGCGTTGCCTTGATATGTGACTTCATACAACTCCATACCGTTAAAATCAAATTTTAAAATCCTACACTTAACTTGTCTTGTATGGAACCGACGAACTCACTGCCTAACGCCAACGACGTTTTCGCCCACTCGTCAGGATTGAAGTCACGTGACGTGAATGCACTCTGTTTGGAATTAAAATAAAATCCTCGGAGTTAAATTGCTTATTTTTAAATTTCATGTACATTTTGCTGTATTTGCCTATTGTAATTACACGAGAAGATAATATTAATGTCAATAATAATTACAGGCTTTAAAAATTGTCATAATTATAATTATACTATGATTTAGTACCACACTTCTATAATATATAACACCTATTGTCCTCCCGTCATAATGATAAAAACTTTGCAGTGTTCACAATTACAATCATTTTTCAAAAATTCTTCAATTGTATAATAACTGTGCAAAAGTAGAAGCTCTTCAGTTTTCTTTTGAAAGAATTTCTCTTTTGTGCCAAGCCCTTTGATTTGCTGGGTAGTCTGTTATATAAAATTGGTCCTAAGTATAACACATTTTGTCTTCCCACTCCCAGAAGATTTCACAGGCACAATCTCGGCCCTTTACAATCCCGAATCCATTCACTTTGAACGTTGGGCATCGGCACCTCCGGAGGACCGCACGAGTGTACTTCACTCTGTCCACCAGGAGCTCCTCCAAGACGTCCACCGTCGTGTGGCCTGCAAGCAGAAGATAACCAGATTCACACGCTGTTCAACGGTGGAGACGTGTACGCTGTCGTTAGGCGCATTACAAGCATCGTTTGTCATTTTCATTGTCTGCGCACAAATCCTACTTCGAACAGAGGCTACCGTAGTTATTAGGAGTCAAAGAACCTTGTTGAGCATCAAAACAGGTGGAAAACATTTTCTAGAACCCACCCATGCTGAAAAAATACTCAAAGTGAAAAAATACTGGTATTAGTAGCTTTCGGCTAAGATATGCGACTCTTAGTAGCAAACTGAAGAACTCTTTGCAACTCTGACTTTCATCGGCTCTGCAATTCGAAACCTTTTTTTTCGGGAGTTTTAAATAGGGATAGGTACCACTCCCTTCGAATTTTTCTCAGTTTTTCCAAGTGACTTTCTGAATTTATCTTTAGAAAACACATTAAAACCACTGTTTTTAATCGTGAAAACAAAGATTTTAATGTGCTTTGAAAATATACATCAGTACGTCAACTGATAAACACAAATTAATATTTAAATTTAAAAGCCAAATAACAAGACAAATGCAATCTATGAACAAATTATTTATTAAAGAAATAAAAAGATTAGCATAATATGTAACACTTTATCGTCCTTGTACACAAAACTGATCCGCCGCCAATTTCTGCTGTCCCTGATGCGACGCCGGAGAGCGTGGGCAGCGACGACAAAACCCACCGCGACGTTGGCACGGCGTTGATGCGGCGTTGATGCGTTTTCCAGGTCGAGGGTGTGTTATAAAAACGGCGTCGAAAACCAACTTGGGAACGAAAAATACTAAATCCGCCAAAACAAAGGAAAAAACACTTCTGCAGAGGAAACTCTTGAACTGGGAGTTATGTATGAGTACTCTTCAATTAAACAAAGTGCCGATTTTATTAGCCCAACCCTCGATACTGGTGTACAAGCGAATGAATCCTCCTCGCCAAACCAAGCCTTTATAAGCGCTTGACTCAAGACGTCATCACTCGTCATCACTAACCTGCTCAACATGTTATACATACATAAACAGGAACAGTAACATTATAATTAGGAGACAGTAATAAGTTATAAGGATAGGAGATGAACGTAATTAGTGTCCTAACAAATAACTTAAATTGATTAATAAATGATAAAACAAAATTAAATACCTACAACTAAGCATTTAGTGACTCGGATAACTTGCTTCTAAGCTTCTGAGTAAATAGTATTGTTTATCATTGATAGGCACAAATTATTTTTTATTAAAACCTTGAATCGCAGGCCCCCTCGAGGACTATCACCGTACCGTGGTGAGGGGGTTTTTGTGGTCCGATGACCCGGGAGGCTCTGCCGGAGGGGAGGTTTCGCTTCCCATAAGGTCTCCTATACCGGACAGGCTCCCGGCGAGAACCCAGACCAAGAATAGTCCAGCCTTGCCGCTGTTGCGGTGCGCGGACTTTGGCCTAGGGAGGATCTGCGCACTCGTTTCTTTCTAAACCTTCTTTTCACCAACTTTTCTTCATCTCCTGTCTTGCTTCGTTTCTTGCCACCTCCCGAACCCACCGTCTGCCTTCTGCGACAGCGGTATGGCTCCCCCCCCCATTTTGACGACATGGCTTTTGTTATCGGATTTCCCCTTTGGTTGATTTTATAGAAATACAGTCGGTTGTCGGTGCCAGGCAGCTGGTGACTGGTTGCCTGCAGAGGGAGTTCTCGAGTCGCTGCCGTTCTTATTTCTGTCCCTTCCCTGTCCTATTTCCTTAATTCTTCTCTTCTGGCCGACTCCCTGTGCAGGCTGTAAACGCTTACCCGAACCTTTGCCGTGTTTGGAGACCTGTAAGGGCGGAAAAGATCTTCCTGGGGGCTGAGGGGGTATTTCCCAGTTCGCCAGCAGAACAGACGGGGAATGCCTTTCAACACGCCCCTTTGGCTTCAGCTTCGTCCGAAACAGGAGGCTGGGAGCTAATCCACCCCCAGTCAATCGGCTCGTGTACTGGATTTTTTATTTTATTAAAAAACCTTACACAGGATGAGTAGGAGGGCACCGGTGGCGTGATGACCATTGTTTTGTGGTTAGTCCCAAACCCTACGGTCACTCACGTCTGCTGGTGCTTCTCCCGCTATATCTTCCGGACAACCCCGGCGTTAAAGTTTAACGTCCCCCTGGTTGGGCTCCGTGGTGGGCAGGGCTCGCGGGAGATGAATTTTATAAGTTTTCACATGGAAACTCAAATCACAACCCCCATTCCCCCCCAAAATCCAAATAAGCGCGCACGTCCTCTGATGGAAGAGGAAATTTCTATTCATGATGTCATGACCAAGCCTTTAGAGCCACGCTTCCTCGTCATTAAGCTGACTAATAACAAAACCTTTAAAAATGTTTCACCATTTGCGCAAAAACGCGGTCTTCTTCTGTTAGCCGGTGATGTTAAAAGCTCTAAATGTCTCAAAGATGGAACCTTGCTTGTCGAAACTAGCAGTTGCAAGCAATCAAAACAATTGCTGACGGCAACCAAATTTGATAATATGCCTATAAACGTGACGCCACACAAAATGCTAAACTCCTCTAAAGGACTTGTCTTCTGCCATGACTTGCTGAGCCTCGATGTGGAGGAGATTCAGCAGGAACTGGCACCTCAGCAAGTGACAGAAGTTTACCGAATGATGAGTAGGAAAACCGGCTCGCTCCAACCAACACCATTGCTACTACTCACATTCGGTACTCCCAAGCTCCCCGAATTTGTACTTGCCGGTTACCTTCGACTTTCCGTTCGCCCGCACATACCGAACCCTCTTCGCTGCTTCAAATGCCAGATCTATGGTCATCCTAGTGATGGCTGCACTAGGAAGTCGGTCTGTGGAAGATGCTCGTCTGAAGAACACGATTCAGACGCCTGCTCCAACAGTCCCCACTGTGTGAACTGCTCTGGCAGTCACCCTGTGTGGTCCCGCGACTGCCCGCAGTGGGTGCTGGAGAAGAAGATCCAAGAGCTGAAAGTCACAGAAAATATATCACTCTTTGAGGCAAGAAAAAGGCTCGGTACTCCTGGCGGCACTTCAAAAAAATCGTTTGCTAACGCCACCATTTCGAACGCTGCCGTCTCGGCGGAGACAGCTCAATTGCAGGCCATGTTAGCACAACAACTGCAACTCTCCGCTGAGCAGGCAAAACGTCACGAGGAAATGGAAAAACGCCACAAACAAGAAGTCACCAACCTTAAAAACCAACTTAAAGAAAAAACAGAAGAAATTGATACTTTAAAAAGACAAGTCCAAGAACTGTTGGAGACTAGGACTTTGCAGCTTGCTTCTGCAAAGCTGGCCACCAAGCAGACCGCGCATACAAAGAAAACCTCTCATACACCTATAACACTAAATTCTAAAACTATCGGTGCCTCCACGTCGACTCCCCCGTCCTCCAGGCAGGACCCCCTCGAGGACTATCACCGTACCGTGGTGAGGGGGTTTGTGTGGTCCGATGACCCGGGAGGCTCTGCCGGAGGGGAGGTTTCGCTTCCCATAAGGTCTCCTATACCGGACAGGCTCCCGGCGAGAACCCAGACCAAGAATAGTCCAGCCTTGCCGCTGTTGCGGTGCGCGGACTTTGGCCTAGGGAGGATCTGCACACTCGTTTCTTTCTAAACCTTCTTTTCACCAACTTTTCTTCATCTCCTGTCTTGCTTCGTTTCTTGCCACCTCCCGAACCCACCGTCTGCCTTCTGCGACAGCGGTATGGCTCCCTCCCCTTTTGACGACATGGCTTTTGTTATCGGATTTCCCCTTTGGTTGATTTTATAGAAATACAGTCGGTTGTCGGTGCCAGGCAGCTGGTGACTGGTTGCCTGCAGAGGGAGTTCTCGAGTCGCTGCCGTTCTTATTTCTGTCCCTTCCCTGTCCTATTTCCTTAATTCTTCTCTTCTGGCCGACTCCCTGTGCAGGCTGTAAACGCTTACCCGAACCTTTGCCGTGTTTGGAGACCTGTAAGGGCGGAAAAGATCTTCCTGGGGGCTGAGGGGGTATTTCCCAGTTCGCCAGCAGAACAGACGGGGAATGCCTTTCAACACGCCCCTTTGGCTTCAGCTTCGTCCGAAACAGGAGGCTGGGAGCTAATCCACCCCCAGTCAATCGGCTCGTGTACTGGATTTTTTATTTTATTAAAAAACCTTACACAGGATGAGTAGGAGGGCACCGGTGGCGTGATGACCATTGTTTTGTGGTTAGTCCCAAACCCTACGGTCACTCGCGTCTGCTGGTGCTTCTCCCGCTATATCTTCCGGACAACCCCGGCGTTAAAGTTTAACGTCCCCCTGGTTGGGCTCCGTGGTGGGCAGGGCTCGCGGGAGATGAATTTTATAAGTTTTCACATGGAAACTCAAATCACAACCCCCATTCCCCCCCAAAATCCAAATAAGCGCGCACGTCCTCTGATGGAAGAGGAAATTTCTATTCATGATGTCATGACCAAGCCTTTAGAGCCACGCTTCCTCGTCATTAAGCTGACTAATAACAAAACCTTTAAAAATGTTTCACCATTTGCGCAAAAACGCGGTCTTCTTCTGTTAGCCGGTGATGTTAAAAGCTCTAAATGTCTCAAAGATGGAACCTTGCTTGTCGAAACTAGCAGTTGCAAGCAATCAAAACAATTGCTGACGGCAACCAAATTTGATAATATGCCTATAAACGTGACGCCACACAAAATGCTAAACTCCTCTAAAGGGCTTGTCTTCTGCCATGACTTGCTGAGCCTCGATGTGGAGGAGATTCAGCAGGAACTGGCACCTCAGCAAGTGACAGAAGTTTACCGAATGATGAGTAGGAAAACCGGCTCGCTCCAACCAACACCATTGCTACTACTCACATTCGGTACTCCCAAGCTCCCCGAATTTGTACTTGCCGGTTACCTTCGACTTTCCGTTCGCCCGCACATACCGAACCCTCTTCGCTGCTTCAAATGCCAGATCTATGGCCATCCTAGTGATGGCTGCACTAGGAAGTCGGTCTGTGGAAGATGCTCGTCTGAAGAACACGATTCAGACGCCTGCTCCAACAGTCCCCACTGTGTGAACTGCTCTGGCAGTCACCCTGTGTGGTCCCGCGACTGCCCGCAGTGGGTGCTGGAGAAGAAGATCCAAGAGCTGAAAGTCACAGAAAATATATCACTCTTTGAGGCAAGAAAAAGGCTCGGTACTCCTGGCGGCACTTCAAAAAAATCGTTTGCTAACGCCACCATTTCGAACGCTGCCGTCTCGGCGGAGACAACTCAATTGCAGGCCATGTTAGCACAACAACTGCAACTCTCCGCTGAGCAGGCAAAACGTCACGAGGAAATGGAAAAACGCCACAAACAAGAAGTCACCAACCTTAAAAACCAACTTAAAGAAAAAACAGAAGAAATTGATACTTTAAAAAGACAAGTCCAAGAACTGTTGGAGACTAGGACTTTGCAGCTTGCTTCTGCAAAGCTGGCCACCAAGCAGACCGCGCATACAAAGAAAACCTCTCATACACCTATTACACTAAATTCTAAAACTATAGGTGCCTCCACGTCGACTCCCCCGTCCTCCAGGCAGGACGTCATGGAGACAGACTCCACCGATACGACGCCGGACAGCTGGCAGCAAGTCGAAAGAAGGGGGAAGGGAAGAAGCTCTTCTAAATAATACAGGAAAACACACCAAAAAATATGGCGAAAATAATCCAATGGAATTTACGGGGGTACTCCACTCAAAAAGAAGAAACTCGCCAACTTGTGTCCAGGCTCAGCCCACTGGTGTTATGCCTACAGGAAACGCACTTCAAACCGACTGATGCTCCTGTCCTAAGAAACTTCGACTTTTTCCGATTCGACTACGTCGCAGGACAGCGAGCGCAGGGAGGCGTTGCAACGGCTGTCCACAACAGCCTCCACTCGGAGATTGTTGCGTTGACCACCTCACTCCAAGCCGTGGCTGTGAAGATCTCTCTTCCCAGCCCCCTTTACATCTGCAACGTCTACCTTCCACCAGACAGAGTTGTTTCACAACAATCCATGGATGACCTCTTGGCACAACTCCCTCGGCCTTTTTTACTCGTTGGCGATTTCAACGCACACAATCCCATGTGGGGCGGCATTTCCACCAACCCGAAAGGTACGTTGATGGAGGACACCGTCAGGCTCCACAACGTAGTGCTGTTGAACGATGGCAGCAAAACGCACTTCTCAGCTGCCACGGGATCTTTCTCTGCCATCGATCTCTCGCTATGTTCGCCTTCATTGGCACTCGAAACGGACTGGTGTGTGTACGATGATCTCTGTGGAAGTGATCACTTCCCGATACAAATTGAATGCCGCATTCTTCCACCCCTTCCACTGCGCCAGCCAAAGTGGATAATCCAAAGGGCAGACTGGACCACTTTCCAAACTCTCGCTGTGTTTGGCAACTCCGACTTTGCTGATGTGGACGCTCATGTTAACCACTTCACCGAGGTGGTCATACACGCAGCTCAAAAGACCATTCCACAGTCGTCAGAGAAGCCGTACCGCGTGCCTGTCCCCTGGTTCAATCCTGAATGCAAGGAGGCGATCAGGAATAGACGAAGGGCTCTTGCCACGTTTATATCGCACCCAACTCTTACTAACCTAGTAGCATTCAAAAAGCTGAAAGCCAAGGCTCGCTTTACATGCAAACAGGCTAAAAAGAACTCATGGAGAAACTACGTGTCCACCATTACTGCTCGTACACCAACATCAAGGGTTTTTGATAAAATCCGCAAGATTTCCGGAAAATTAAATTTCAAGCCCATTGCTGGCCTCCTGTGCAATGGGGTATTGTCTACCTCTCAACAGGAAGTCGCAAATATCCTAGGGGCGCAATTTTCCAAAATCTCCAGTTCTGCCAATTACACAGCGGCTTTTAAAAGTGTAAAACGGGCAGCAGAAAGAAATGTGCTTGACTTCTCAGCAAGCAACTCGGTTCACTACAACTTGCCTTTTAGCGACTGGGAATTGGAATCGGCTTTGAGAGCAGCAAAGGACACTTCACCTGGATTGGATCTCATCCACTACCAGATGATCAAACACTTGTCCTCTCAATCAAAGTCGTACCTTCTGAAATTGCTGAACGAAATCTGGCTCCAGGACTCTTTTCCGGCACAGTGGAGAGTGGCAGTCGTCATTCCGATCCTGAAACCCGCGAAAGACAAGTCGGACCCTTCCAGCTACAGGCCGATTGCACTGACGAGCTGCATGTGCAAGCTCCTCGAGCGCATGATCAGTGCCCGGCTTGTGTGGTTCCTGGAATCAAAAGGTCTTCTCTGCGTTGAGCAAAGTGGTTTCCGTCGGAACAGATCGGTGATGGATAACT
Organism: Nemurella pictetii; assembly: GCA_921293315.2. Lineage (NCBI taxonomy): Eukaryota > Metazoa > Arthropoda > Insecta > Plecoptera > Nemouridae > Nemurella > Nemurella pictetii. The sequence goes on along the minus strand of OV121118.1, from coordinate 3,629,519 downwards.
TGGTCCAGCTGGAAAATTTGATCCAGGACACTTTTATCCAACGACAACATCTCATCGCCATCTTCTTCGACTTAGAGAAGGCATACGACACGACGTGGAAGTACGGCATCTTGCGCACCATGCACAGATGGGGCTTCAGGGGCCACCTCCCCCTTTTCGTCCAGAATTTCATGGCTCAACGTACTTTTCATGTTCGTGTCGGCAACACGATGTCTTCCCCGTTTGAGCAGGAGAACGGGGTCCCACAGGGAGCTGTTCTCAGTGTCATATTGTTCGCAATCGCCATCAACTCGATCACTTCGTGCATCCGCTCGCCCGTACGTGCATCGCTCTATGTTGATGACTTGGCTATTTTCTACCGGACAGGAAACCTCAACTCCGCCCAACGACAGCTTCAATTGTCAATCAATCGATTGCAAAATTGGGCTGACCTTCATGGGTTTCGGTTCTCCTCCACGAAAACAACATGCTTGCATTTTAGTCGACACCGAACGCTTCACCCGCACCCCATCTTGACTTTGTCCAGCAATACCTTACCATTCGCAGAGTCCGCTCGCTTTCTCGGGCTGGTTTTCGATGAGAGACTCAACTGGTTGCCGCATCTTCGCCAACTTAAAACCAAGTGTCTCAAGGCATTAAACATCTTAAAGATCTTGAGCGGTACCTCCTGGGGAGCTGACAGGACGTCCATGCTCCGACTGTACCGCTCTCTTATAAGATCGAAACTAGACTTTGGCTGTGCGATCTACGCATCTGCACGAAAGTCCTACATCGGCATCCTCGACCCTGTGCACAATGCGGGCATTAGGCTGTGCACTGGTGCCTTCCGGACCAGTCCCATTCCCAGTCTTTACTGCGAGTCAGGAGAGGCACCGTTGGCAACTCGGCGCGACTACCTCCTTGGGAGTTACTTATCAAAATTAAGAGGTATGCCCAAACACCCGGCCTTTCAGACTGTTTTCAGTCCCCCATACCAGCCTATTTATAACATCAGGCAAAGAGCAACAAGGCCTGTCGGCATCCGAGCAAAGGAACTCGTTGAAGCTCTGGAAATGAACTTGCCATCTGTCCTGCCGGTCGGAATTAGCCGGGTGGCTCCCTGGTCTTTTCCTAAGCCAGTGTGTCTGTTGCAACTTGCTCAACACACCAAGGCTACGACCAGTCCAGCCGTGTTCCGACAACTCTTTGGCAACCTACGTGACACGTACAGGCAACACACTTTGATCTACACAGACGGATCGAAGGTGAACGAATCGGTCGGGTGTGCCTTTATAGTTGGCAACACAAACGGTAGCTTCAGACTCCATTCGTTCTGTAGCGTCTTTACAGCAGAAATGTTTGCAATCCTCAAGGCCCTTGAACACATCAAGCGTGCCCGTCACAAACATTTTCTGATCTGTTCTGACTCTATGAGCTCCCTTCAAGCTTTATGTGATCCTTTCTCCACAGACAATCTCGTGCAAACGATCCAGAATACCCTAGGAGAGCTGAGTCTTTCAGGAGTAGAGGTTCTTCTTTGTTGGCTCCCGGGGCATGTCGGCATCGCCGGCAATGAGATGGCCGATAGAGCCGCCAAAGCAGCCACTGCAAAACCTGAAGTTGACTTCGAATCTGTGCCATCTTCAGATTTGAAGAATGTTTTCAGGACAGTAACCAAGCAACATTGGCAGTTGTCCTGGGACACTACCCTTACCAACAAACTTAGGCCCATCAAAGAATCCGTGGCAGCCTGGAAATCATCGGCCCGTCGCTCTCGACGAGAAGAGGTTGTCACAACCCGGATGCGCATCGGCCACAGTTTCCTTACCCACGTCTTCATCCTCAAACGGGAAGAACCGCCGATGTGCACCGCATGTGACCAGCCTCTTTCACTGAAGCACCTCCTAGTCGAGTGTGCCGATCACCGGCAGTTGCGTAGGTCCCTGAAACTCCCTGGAAGCATGCAGGATGCACTGAAGGATGACGCGCGCTCTGTCGATCTCGTGCTGAGATTCCTGCAGGAAACCGGTTTTTATAATTCCATTTAGTTTTGAGTCATTATAAAATTCTTTTTAGCCTCAGGCAATCTTTGTGATGCCTGAATTGTTTCTTTCTACTCGCAAGTATTTATAAAGAATGCGTTTAGAACATTGACTCGTATTTTTAGCATACTGACTTAGAAAAACTTTTGTATCTATCTAAAATAATTTCAACTTTTAATCGTGTGTTCGGCACAAATAGCCACGTAGCTGACGTGCCGTTAAACGCCACAAAATCAATCAATCAATCCAGGCAGGACGTCATGGAGACAGACTCCACCGATACGACGCCGGACAGCTGGCAGCAAGTCGAAAGAAGGGGGAAGGGAAGAAGCTCTTCTAAATAATACAGGAAAACACACCAAAAAATATGGCGAAAATAATCCAATGGAATTTACGGGGGTACTCCACTCAAAAAGAAGAAACTCGCCAACTTGTGTCCAGGCTCAGCCCACTGGTGTTATGCCTACAGGAAACGCACTTCAAACCGACTGATGCTCCTGTCCTAAGAAACTTCGACTTTTTCCGATTCGACTACGTCGCAGGCTGCCACGGCTGCCACAACAGGCTGCCACGGCTGTCCACAACAGCCTCCACTCGGAGATTGTTGCGTTGACCACCTCACTCCAAGCCGTGGCTGTGAAGATCTCTCTTCCCAGCCCCCTTTACATCTGCAACGTCTACCTTCCACCAGACAGAGTTGTTTCACAACAATCCATGGATGACCTCTTGGCACAACTCCCTCGGCCTTTTTTACTCGTTGGCGATTTCAACGCACACAATCCCATGTGGGGCGGCATTTCCACCAACCCGAAAGGTACGTTGATGGAGGACACCGTCAGGCTCCACAACGTAGTGCTGTTGAACGATGGCAGCAAAACGCACTTCTCAGCTGCCACGAGATCTTTCTCTGCCATTGATCTCTCGCTATGATCGCCTTCATTGGCACTCGAAACGGACTGGTGTGTGTACGATGATCTCTGTGGAAGTGATCACTTCCCGATACAAATTGAATGCCGCATTCTTCCACCCCTTCCACTGCGCCAGCCAAAGTGGATAATCCAAAGGGCAGACTGGACCACTTTCCAAACTCTCGCTGTGTTTGGCAACTCCGACTTTGCTGATGTGGACGCTCATGTTAACCACTTCACCGAGGTGGTCATACACGCAGCTCAAAAGACCATTCCACAGTCGTCAGAGAAGCCGTACCGCGTGCCTGTCCCCTGGTTCAATCCTGAATGCAAGGAGGCGATCAGGAATAGACGAAGGGCTCTTGCCACGTTTATATCGCACCCAACTCTTACTAACCTAGTAGCATTCAAAAAGCTGAAAGCCAAGGCTCGCTTTACATGCAAACAGGCTAAAAAGAACTCTTGGAGAAACTACGTGTCCACCATTACTGCTCGTACACCAACATCAAGGGTTTTTGATAAAATCCGCAAGATTTCCGGAAAATTAAATTTCAAGCCCATTGCTGGCCTCCTGTGCAATGGGGTATTGTCTACCTCTCAACAGGAAGTCGCAAATATCCTAGGGGCGCAATTTTCCAAAATCTCCAGTTCTGCCAATTACACAGCGGCTTTTAAAAGTGTAAAACGGGCAGCAGAAAGAAATGTGCTTGACTTCTCAGCAAGCAACTCGGTTCACTACAACTTGCCTTTTAGCGACTGGGAATTGGAATCGGCTTTGAGAGCAGCAAAGGACACTTCACCTGGATTGGATCTCATCCACTACCAGATGATCAAACACTTGTCCTCTCAATCAAAGTCGTACCTTCTGAAATTGCTGAACGAAATCTGGCTCCAGGACTCTTTTCCGGCACAGTGGAGAGTGGCAGTCGTCATTCCGATCCTGAAACCCGCGAAAGACAAGTCGGACCCTTCCAGCTACAGGCCGATTGCACTGACGAGCTGCATGTGCAAGCTCCTCGAGCGCATGATCAGTGCCCGGCTTGTGTGGTTCCTGGAATCAAAAGGTCTTCTCTGCGTTGAGCAAAGTGGTTTCCGTCGGAACAGATCGGTGATGGATAACTTGGTCCAGCTGGAAAATTTGATCCAGGACACTTTTATCCAACGACAACATCTCATCGCCATCTTCTTCGACTTAGAGAAGGCATACGACACGACGTGGAAGTACGGCATCTTGCGCACCATGCACAGATGGGGCTTCAGGGGCCACCTCCCCCTTTTCGTCCAGAATTTCATGGCTCAACGTACTTTTCATGTTCGTGTCGGCAACACGATGTCTTCCCCGTTTGAGCAGGAGAACGGGGTCCCACAGGGAGCTGTTCTCAGTGTCATATTGTTCGCAATCGCCATCAACTCGATCACTTCGTGCATCCGCTCGCCCGTACGTGCATCGCTCTATGTTGATGACTTGGCTATTTTCTACCGGACAGGAAACCTCAACTCCGCCCAACGACAGCTTCAATTGTCAATCAATCGATTGCAAAATTGGGCTGACCTTCATGGGTTTCGGTTCTCCTCCACGAAAACAACATGCTTGCATTTTAGTCGACACCGAACGCTTCACCCGCACCCCATCTTGACTTTGTCCAGCAATACCTTACCATTCGCAGAGTCCGCTCGCTTTCTCGGGCTGGTTTTCGATGAGAGACTCAACTGGTTGCCGCATCTTCGCCAACTTAAAACCAAGTGTCTCAAGGCATTAAACATCTTAAAGATCTTGAGCGGTACCTCCTGGGGAGCTGACAGGACGTCCATGCTCCGACTGTACCGCTCTCTTATAAGATCGAAACTAGACTTTGGCTGTGCGATCTACGCATCTGCACGAAAGTCCTACATCGGCATCCTCGACCCTGTGCACAATGCGGGCATTAGGCTGTGCACTGGTGCCTTCCGGACCAGTCCCATTCCCAGTCTTTACTGCGAGTCAGGAGAGGCACCGTTGGCAACTCGGCGCGACTACCTCCTTGGGAGTTACTTATCAAAATTAAGAGGTATGCCCAAACACCCGGCCTTTCAGACTGTTTTCAGTCCCCCATACCAGCCTATTTATAACATCAGGCAAAGAGCAACAAGGCCTGTCGGCATCCGAGCAAAGGAACTCGTTGAAGCTCTGGAAATGAACTTGCCATCTGTCCTGCCGGTCGGAATTAGCCGGGTGGCTCCCTGGTCTTTTCCTAAGCCAGTGTGTCTGTTGCAACTTGCTCAACACACCAAGGCTACGACCAGTCCAGCCGTGTTCCGACAACTCTTTGGCAACCTACGTGACACGTACAGGCAACACACTTTGATCTACACAGACGGATCGAAGGTGAACGAATCGGTCGGGTGTGCCTTTATAGTTGGCAACACAAACGGTAGCTTCAGACTCCATTCGTTCTGTAGCGTCTTTACAGCAGAAATGTTTGCAATCCTCAAGGCCCTTGAACACATCAAGCGTGCTCGTCACAAACATTTTCTGATCTGTTCTGACTCTATGAGCTCCCTTCAAGCTTTATGTGATCCTTTCTCCACAGACAATCTCGTGCAAACGATCCAGAATACCCTAGGAGAGCTGAGTCTTTCAGGAGTAGAGGTTCTTCTTTGTTGGCTCCCGGGGCATGTCGGCATCGCCGGCAATGAGATGGCCGATAGAGCCGCCAAAGCAGCCACTGCAAAACCTGAAGTTGACTTCGAATCTGTGCCATCTTCAGATTTGAAGAATGTTTTCAGGACAGTAACCAAGCAACATTGGCAGTTGTCCTGGGACACTACCCTTGCCAACAAACTTAGGCCCATCAAAGAATCCGTGGCAGCCTGGAAATCATCAGCCCGTCGCTCTCGACGAGAAGAGGTTGTCACAACCCGGATGCGCATCGGCCACAGTTTCCTTACCCACGTCTTCATCCTCAAACGGGAAGAACCGCCGATGTGCACCGCATGTGACCAGCCTCTTTCACTGAAGCACCTCCTAGTCGAGTGTGCCGATCACCGGCAGTTGCGTAGGTCCCTGAAACTCCCTGGAAGCATGCAGGATGCACTGAAGGATGACGCGCGCTCTGTCGATCTCGTGCTGAGATTCCTGCAGGAAACCGGTTTTTATAATTCCATTTAGTTTTGAGTCATTATAAAATTCTTTTTAGCCTCAGGCAATCTTTGTGATGCCTGAATTGTTTCTTTCTTCTCGCAAGTATTTATAAAGAATGCGTTTAGAACATTGACTCGTATTTTTAGCATACTGACTTAGAAAAACTTTTGTATCTATCTAAAATAATTTCAACTTTTAACCGTGTGTTCGGCACAAATAGCCACGCAGCTGACGTGCCGTTAAACACCACAAAATCAAATCAAATCAAAATTGAATCGCAGGGTAAAAATATATGATATATTTGGCAAAAACAGGAAAATGAGCCAGAACATGAACATCATATTACTCTCCTTATTTCTTAAGGAAAAAATATATAAGAAAAAAACGAATCGGTAGTTTCATCCAGGTGCTGTCGTGGTCGGGTAGTCTCATCCAGGTGCTGTCGTGGTCGGGTAGTCTCATCCAGGTGCTGTCGTGGTCGGGTAGTCTCTTGGTTAGGTGTGCAGTCTGGCCGGTAAATGGATGCAGGAAGCGGGCTACAGCAGCCGGGTCTGAAACAAGACATTCGGAATTAGTTTAAAATATTTTCCAAAACGCTTACTTGTGGAGGACCTCACTTATCCTCTTCTGACGGGAGGTTGGCTTTGCAGCCGATGACTTCGTAGCTGAAGGCCCTCTGTCCTTCAGCGAGCTACTGAGCTACTTGCAAAAGTGGTGAATTGTGACTCGGCACAGCAAGGTGATCATCCTGGCTAGGACGGTATTGTGATGGTCTTCTTCTGTTCTATCTTCTTCTTTAAGTCGAGAACGTGAGGTGCCCGTTCCATAAGTTTGTTTACAATCTGTGCTGCCAGTCCCATTGAAGTGACAAGGTGGGAAGAGACATACTTGAGGAGCGGTCGCTTCGCTCTCTGCACTCGGTAAAAACATGGTCACTTCTCTGCTCGCTGGCTGACACTGTCAGCAACGACTTGCGGCGAACACAGGACAGGTCCACGATCTTACGCACGATTTAGCCGCAGACGTAAGCTACCACCGAGCGCTCGTTTCCCGGGAGCTCCTGCACGGCATCCTCCCTCATCCCGTCCAGAATCTCCACGAATACCTCCGTGAAGTCACAACCGTCTAGGTTGAACTAAGAATTCTCATTCTCGATCTCATCGCCGAGATCTTCAGATCCAAACATCTCAGACGGCAGGTCTTCAGGTGCCTGGTTATCGGTGGATTCTTCTTCTGCAGGGACCGACTCAGCAACATCAGGCTGGATGAATGACTTCAGGTCGGATAGCAGGACGTCGCTTTTTGCCAAGCAGTTCGAACCCCTCGTTTTCACCTTAATTAAGTTGTTGATGATACTAGTCATGAGTGCCGAGACAAATTGAATGCATGACGGGTTGGTGCTGTCATGTCCGTGTTGCCGAATAACACAGAACAGGTTCTCGATTGCCTCCTGGTTGACGGCACGCATCCGCAAGATAGGCACACCATGGTTCTCACGGAGAACATTGCCTTTGTGGGTGGCCCCTGCGATTGTTGTGAGCTTACCATTCTGGAATGGAGAACGCTGATGTTGGTCTTCGCGTCTGTGAACTCCCAACTGTCGATGAGCGCGGTCATTTTCGACCAAAAAGTGTTGTGGATTGACTTGGCTGTTAATGCGAGACGGTGGTACTTTTGTCAACAGCCCTCACTTTTGTCCCGTTGAAGGAATCAAAGAGCTGATCCACATCGTACAGGAACTGAGCCGTCCACACAGCATTGGCGGCCCCTTCGAGGCTAGCACCTTACCGTGGTGAAGGGGTTTGTGTAGTGTTGTTAGATTTCATGAAATATATTTTTTGAAACCTTTCGTGAAATTTTTCATGAAATTTATGAAATCTATGAAATCTATCTGAAATGTATTTCTTACCATAAACATTTTATTTTTAAAACATTTTTGTTACACTTACAAATAACAATACAAGTAGTCTTCTTCCCTTCTTTTGAATTTACTATTCTTCTAAATAACTTAAATATTCGCTCCTTTTTTCTGCCCATCGTAACTAACTGGCAACTCGTAAATGGTCACCTAACCTCAAATATGTCTTTGTCAGCCAAGTTCGGAGTTAGAATCGCGCGATTCTATTCTATATCTATTCTATATATTAGAATAGAACTACCAACTCACACAAGACAGGAAAATAAAACATAATAGCGCAAAACAAACTGAACAAGCAAAAATAATAGATTTCACAAAATTTGAAAGAAATCAATGTCTGTTGAAAGATTTCAAATAGATTTCATTTCACTGAAAGATTTCACGTGAAAGATTTCAAGACCACAACACTAGGTTTGTGTGATTCGATGATCCGGGAGGCCATATCGGGGGGAGGTTCCACTCCCACCAAGGTCTCCTACACCAGACAGGCTCCCGGGTAAGACCCAGACCAAGACAAGCCCGCCCCGTCAGCGAGTATTTTTCTAACGTAAGGTTTTCAAATGCCCTCGGCAACGGCCCAATCAAACGTCACCAGCGTGGAGACAAGCCCCACCCCCTTCACCACGAGCGCGTGGCACGTGGCCTACCATGCTGACATCTCGCGATCATAACATAACCTCATTGCGTCAATTCATCCAGCGTTTTCCTTAACATAGCTTGCGTTTTTAACCTTTCTCAATGGAATTTACTGATGATGATTACTCGCGATTTCGGGTAATTTTCCTCTTGCTTTATTCTTTATTTGCAGCCATCGTTTTCCTTGGTAAATCCCATTTTAACTATTCACATTTTCAGAAAATTCTCCCACACACATTCGAGCATGATATCACATTCGCTGTTGTGCACAAGGACAGGCATTATGATGTCCGCATGCTCACTGATATTTTTGATAAAGAAGGAATTACCCAGTGGGTTACGCTGTTCATGGAAATCACCCAGACTTCATGGTGTGTTCGCTGTGTGCCGGCAGTGACAGGCAAAAGAGTGTCTTTTAAAAGAGTTTACGGGTGCATTCACTCCAGCAGAAAGCACGGCAAAGTGAACAGCGAGGCCACACCCAATGTCCGTAACACAAACTGTCCAGCGATGTTATCATTTACTATTTCAAATGTTAACAGTAAAACTAAGTCAAAAACAAAGAAAAATACAAACCCAAAAATGCCATGCGAGATTTACCTGCGATTGTCACACAACCACCCCACACAATCCAGTGATGTTCTTCGCTTCCGCCCGCTCTCAACTGATGTGAAAGAAAAGCTGAGAGTTCTTTATCAATCAGGCCACACTGCAGCTACTGCTTTGGAGTCGATCAAAATCGACTTGCAGGATAGATACCCAGAGAACTACGAAGTTCTGCTGGCAGATAGGGCACAATGCCCGGATTACCAATCCTGCTACAGACTTTATATTATGAAGGAGTTTGAAAAGGATTTTGGGCAGATTAACAATGCAAACCACGATTTCTTGATTAACAAGCTTAACAATTACAACCAGCAGTTTGGCGAGCAGCCGTGTGCCTCTTGGCAGTTTACACAAGAGGAAGTTATTATTGCCATTTGCACCCCTCTCATGAAGAGAGCCCATAAATATACACCGCAGTCAGCAGAAATTGTGTTTATCGACTCATCTGGGACAGTGGACAAAGATGGACACAGAATTTTCCTACTACTGACTCACAATGAGAGCGGTGGAGTGCCTCTAGGAGTAATTATATCGTCATCGGAGGCTGCGGTCTCTTTAAAGAAAGCATTAGCCATGCTCAAAGCTCTTGTTGGAGCGGACGGGTTCTTTTTGACAGCTGATGGTCCGGCTATCTTCATGACGGACGACTCAGACAGCGAAAGGAATTCTCTTGCAGCCGTCTGGCCCAATGCTGTCTTATTGCTCTGTCTCTTCCACATTTTGCAAGCCATGTGGAGATGGTTGCAGCAAGCCGGCCACGGAGTAGCTAAAAATGATAGACCAGCACTATATCACCACTTCAAGCAGATAGTATATGCGCAAACAGAAGACCTATGCATTGAGAAATATGAAGCCATGCAGAAGGATAAAATTGTGTGCAAATACAAGGCATTTCTCAAACACATTGCATCACGGTAAGTCACAAATTGTACACTTGGAGGAAAGTCTGATAGATCAGATGGCTGGTACAGTCAGATGTGATATTGGAGAACTGTATTGAATAAAATTGATGCTTTTGCTTAAAGTATGAGTGTGAAATAAAAATATATAACTTCATAATATTTCCAGATAGCAATAAGGGTTACCAAATAAGAATAAAAGTCATAATTATGTAGTACTGGTAAATAATATTATTACCTATACTTTCAATTGACTTGTGCGTTATTTTATTGCAATATGACTTTTGAAATTTTTTCTAGGTACTGGGAGAGGCGAGTGGAATGGGCACTCTGCTACCGCCAGGAAGCCCTGGTGCGAAACAACCAGACTAATAACATAGCGGAAGCGGCTATGAAAGTTCTCAAAGACAATGTGTTTGAGCGCGTCAAGGCATTTAATTTAGTACAAATGGTAGACTTTGTACTAACACGCCTCGAGGGCTATTATGAGCGCAAGCTCTTGGATGCCGCCCACAACCGGCGCATCATGAAAGCAAAGCTGAACACCAAATGGCTGGAGCCATCTCCTGATCTACTGATACGAATTAAAGTAAGGAAAAACAAAGTTGGAACCTGTTTCAACTTTCAACTGAAAGAAGTTGGCTACAACAAAGCAATAGTTGGTTAGTATAATTTTAAAACTATCTAGTTAGTTACCTCTCAATTTGAATTTGAATCAGGATCACGGGAACAACACATTCGAAGTGCCGAGTGAGTCTGGCTCGGGGAGCTACGTTATCGATGCCGACTTGCGGCAATGCGAGTGTCCGGTCGGCAGCAACGGCGCGCTCTGCAAGCACCAGGTCTGGCTGGCCATCAAGCTGGATCTACCTCCAGATGGCTCTAGAACAGTTGAAGTGCGAAAGCGGATGTACTTCATTGCTACTGGTGAGCGCAAAACACTTGCTCTTTGAACATATATAACAAAGTGAAGGCAAAGTCCTTATTGCACTCATTTTCTACAGGAAAACAGCCAACTGACGAGTGGATGCTTCCTCTTTACACAAAAGAAGTGGCTGGAACTTCCAACAATTCTAGTTCTGCACCTGTCATGAATGTAGTTGAATCTGAGGGCATGAATTTAGATCCAGTCTCACAAGAGCTAATTAGCGACACTGAATGTGACAGCATTGAGGATGAGATAGATTGGGATGCACGCCGTGAGCAGATTTGCAAAGAATTTAATGAATGGCTAGGAGAGCATTTCAACCCTTCCAAAAAGGAAATCTGCCAAGGAGTGGAGAAAATGTTTGAAGAGGCAAAGAAAATTAAAACTGCATCTGCTCTTGTTTCAGCATTTTGGACCTTTGGAAAAGGTGATATAAATATGTTTGTCTGTGGATGAGAGAATGTTTGCTTATACCTGCAATATTGAATACTCTAATATACTTATCTTGGCTTACACTTACAGTGGAAGGGAAGAAACGTAGAGGCTCGCGAATCCCAGTGCAGCCTACAGCAATATCTCGGCGAAGAATGTTGTTGTCGGGAAAGCGGAGCTACACAGGCGGGCGGCCAAGAAACTGTGCGCCAGCTTTGCGGTCTGCGGTCAAAAGCTTGCCGACGAAGAAGAGGCCTGCTGAACACAACCTGGCTGCATGCGTTGCAAAGAACGTTTCCCTTGGAACAGCACATTCTGCAAAAAATTAGCACGGAAGAGCGTAAACAAATGACTAAATCAGAATCGAATAGTAGGTAAGATAGGATGACCTTACTTGCAAAAATGTTCCATTCATTGGCTGGCACTGGCTTGTTGTTTGTGAATAAAGGCCTTGTTGTGCATTGTCTGTCGACCATATTCTTTTTCTTTCCTATGGTAAAGAAGAAAACAGAGTTAGTGGGTAAGTGAACGAGAATGAATGGTATGCAAATAAAATCAAATAACATATTATTTTTTACCTGCAGTTGGTTATCCACTTTGTGTAGCTACTAACGTTTAGTAACATTCAGAAATTTCCCCACTTTTACAATTGCAGGCACAGCAAAACAGGCGCAGCGAGATATTGTTTACAAGTAAGAGCGTTTTGATTCTATAGTAAAATGACAGCCACCGCCAGCCGTCATTTTACTACGCACTTGTCTTCTAACGTGTCCTCGGCTCGGACAGCTGGTTGCTGCGAGTGGAGCGAAGTTCAAACGCGCGAAAGTGGCATTGCGAACGCTCCTAGGGAAATGGGCGGAGCTATCGGCGCGGCGGGTTGCATATAATTACGGGGCCATTTGAAAACCTTACGTTAGAAAAATACTCGCGCCCCGTCACTGTCGAGGGACCAGGACTTTGGTCTAGGGAGGATCTGGCGCTCTTTCTCTGCTCACTTTTGATTTCACCATCTTTTCTTCATCTCTCTTCTCCCATCGCCGCCTCCCGAACTCACCGTCTGTCTTCTGCGACAGCGGCGTGGCTCCCTCCCTTTTGACGACTTGGCAATTTTAATGGTTTTTCTTTTGGTCCTTGGAATACTTACCAGTCGGTGTGAGAGCCAGACAGCTGGTGACTGGGGTGTGCCCAGGGAGCTCTCGTGTTATTCTTGTCTCTTTCTCTCTATCCTACAAATCTTGTACTTACCTTTCTGGCCGGCTTCCTGGGCGCAACTGAACTCCCCTCGTTGACGACACTGGCATTACATGGATATGAGCAATGGCTGCGATGCAGGGGCATCGTATGACAATATCGGTGCCCTCTGTCCAGGGAAAAGGCAAATTGCGCCCGTGCTGCGTCCGGGCATAAAATTTGCACTTTCCTTCTCCCTCCTGTTGCATGGGAAATCTTTTACTGTCTCCCACTCACCGAATTTCGTTTGGATGGGACCCGGTTTAGTTTACAAGGCCCCAAGGGGTAGTTGAGTCCCTATTCCGGGCACTTTGGAGGGGGTTGCCCCCAACCTGTTCTATGAAGACCTCAAATTGTCAAACAAGAAAACAATAAAACAACTTCCCCTCCCAACCTATTCGAAAATTTGATTAATGTTAGAAATTTCCAGTCCACAGAACCAGCTTTTCTTAAACCCTACCCCACCTTCTTAACTATTACAAGTACCACCCCCGATATAAAATTCAGAAACATTTCGCCATTCAAACTGAACGCATTTCTTTTGAAAGATTTTGGTAATCTGCGATCGGTAAGTCGAATGAGAGACGACACTCTGTTATAATAATAATAATAATAATAATAATAATAATAATAATAATAATAATAATAATAATAATAATAATAATAATAATAATAATAATAATAATAATAATAATAATAATAATAATAATAATATTAATTATAATAAAAATAAAGTTTTTATTTTTCCAAAACAAAACAACACAAGCATGTAAATAATGGCTAAATAACTTATGGTCTATTAAACATTACTGTGTTCGAATAGTCCTCCAAGCACACTATGAAGTGCACTTCGACGTCATGACTGACAGTGACGTCATTACCTTCCAAGTGGTGTCCGAATTCTTTCCCTCCAAAAAGTGTCCACTTGCAAGCATGCTTGGAAGTGGACTAAAGCAAGTGTATATGGCATGAACACTTCGAAGCCCACTTGAAAGGTTGCTTCCGATCGCGGGTTTCATCTCATCATTCATCAAATAATTTCTGATCAATATGGAGACGTGAAAGCAATTCTATTCTAATTTCAAAGTTGTCTAATTAATATTTTTCCGAAAAATGTGTCTTATCAGCCTATTACTTTATTTTAGGGACTGAAGAAATGACGTTGAAATTCTTTCTTTTGCGCCATGAACATGCCGCAAAGTTTACAGGAAAAAGAAACTGCAATAAGTTGGGATACACGTTAGTGACAAGCAGTTATAATAGTTATTCACCCATCAATAATATTTCTTGCTACAACCGATGAAAACAAGCTGCAAACTAAGTTATAATACCCACTGGTCGTCATGCTGGTTTTGAGGTTATATTGCCCAAGTTGGCCTAGCCTAGTCATTCAATTTGCAATCTGTATTCTTTTTCAGATTTCTCAAAAGTATCCTGCCTGGATGCGAGGCCACAACCGACCAAATGACAAAAAAATGGGACAATTTGTGTTCCAAGTATAAAGTGAGTTAAAATTTTATGTTTTTGTTTTGTTCCAAGAAATTTAACCTACCTACTGTTCTTATTCACAATTTACTCTTGTTACAGGAGCTAAGGAACCCACCCACAGGCACAGGCACCTCGCAGGGAGAGCTGTCGGCTGCGTCCTGGGTTTACTACGAAGCAATGGATGCGGTTCTGGGGGAACGCGACATTATGTCGCCGCCCGAGCAAGCCTGAATCTGATGAAGATTCCCAGGATGAAGACGATCCTGGAGAGCCCAGCTGTTCTACGAAAAAGGCCTCTAAAAACACCAAAAAGCGAGTGCAACGCCAAGGTTCATCCGAAGAAGATGTTGATGGTGTCAGTGACGAAGAAGTGCCGGAGAAAAAAAAATAAGAAGCAGGTAAAGGGCAGATCTGAAGTGCTGCAGCTACTGTCTCGCAGTTGTGAGGCAATGGAGAATGCTGTCAATTTGCAAAAACTGCAGGGAGATGCCATGATTGGTTTGCTGAAAGATTTTATTAAAAAGTAAAGTTATTCGGTATTTTATTTTTATTCGGTTGCTGGAACTATCCGCATCATGTGATTGATATGCCATCCAGTGAAATTACTTGCCAAAGTTGCAATGTTCCTTGTTATATTATTTATTGTATGACTGTAGCTTATTGAAAATAATAAGTTCAACATTCTTGATAATCAATACACAGCAACACCAAAGTATAATTTGTGCTAGCTTTTTTTCGATTTAAGTAAACTTAATCAGGAATTTAGTACAAGTAACTATATAATAATTAATAAGCATTTACCATATTAAATGTGCCAAATTGCCATTCATAACTCATTAGTTACCTATCTGTGAACTTAGAAATAGAGTATTTTGTTGCAATGCATCAATAAATCAAAATATTGGATTTATGAAAATATTTTTGAATGTCTTTCGGCCGCTACCTACTCTACATCCAAGTCAACGGACAAGGCCAGCTGGTTCTTCATCGCTTCCCGTATTGCATCTCCTCCGTTCTCGTTGGCAGCAACATGAACACACACATCCTCATGATCGTGAGGTTCTTCGATGGGGTTGATTAGATCTCTTTTTGATACACAGATGTTGTGCAGAATGGTACAAGCTCCTATTAGCCTGGCTACCTTTGTGTGCTTCATCTCTACCACTTTCAAGAAAATACTGCGAAATCTTGCTTTTAGCATTCCGAATGCTCTTGCAACAATAGCTCTGGTCCTCGCATGATACTTGTTGAATCTTCGCTGCATTGGATCAACAATTCGATCTTCAATATAACTTTTCAGGTGCGTATTTTAATAATAATAATAATAATAATAATAATAATAATAATAATAATAATAATAATAATAATAATAATAATAATTGTGTTTATTGTCAGTAAAACAAGTTCATGTTATGAGACAGTCAATTGGGTTATTTACAGTTCATTTATAATTACAATATTCGTCAATCGAGTAAAAACATTTATCTATTAGGAATGTCTTAAGCTGTTCCTTTAATTTAGAGAGCGGTTGGGATTTGAGTGCAATACGAAGTTCATTGTACAACTTTCTGCCCATGTAGGTGGGGTCATTTTTATATATACTTAGTTTATAATGTGTGAGTCTTAGATTTGTCTTAGCTCTCGTGTCATGACAATGGATTGATTCGTTAGTTGCTCCAGTAAATTATTGCCAGTTACATACATGATCGTGTAAAAAATATATAAACAAGGCAATGATAATATTCTAAAATTAATGAAGAGTTTCCTGCACGAGTCCTTGTAATAGATATCTGCACAGGGATCGGAGCTTGCTCGTGCTATAAACCGCATCGCCCGCTTCTGGAGCAAAAATGCTCTTTTTGCATGCCTAGATCCACCCCATACAATCACGCCGTACTGCAGATTTGACTGAATTAGCCCGAAATATAATAATCTTATTACGTTGAAATTTACAAGGTTCATCATTTTCTTGATAAGATAGCACCCAGAGGCAACTCTCTTGCTAACGGTTTCAATATGTCTCTTCCAGTCAACAGTATTATTGATGGTAACTCCAAGAAATCTGGTCTCTTCGAGGACACTTATTGATTTCTTATCTAATTTAATTAAAGGCGAACTCTCGCTTATTTTGTATTTGGTGGTGAATTGCAGTATTGTGGTTTTTTCTCTGTTCAGGAAGAGTCCGTTTGTCTTCTTCCAAGTATCAAGCTGAGAGACTCCCTTTTTCACTTCCGTATTCACGTCGTCCTTTTTGCTGGTGTTGAACAGGTGCGAGGTGTCGTCGGCGAAAAGTGTCAGTTTTCCCGCTGTCACTGAGCTGGGCATGTCGTTGGTAAAAAGGATAAACAATATGGGAGATAACGTAGCTCCTTGGGGCAGACCTATAGAGGACGTCGTCTTGTCTGAATAAAAGTGTTCACCCTGTCTGGATACACACACTGTTTGATTGCGATTTACAAGAAAAGATCGTAGCCAGTCATTGGCTTTACCTGCAATGCCGAGTGTAGCCAGCTTCGTGAGAAGAAGGTCAAGGTTCACCGTGTCGAACGCCTTGGTAAAGTCATAGAACACTCCCACTACATCTTGGTTGGCGTCGAGGGCTTTCAGTATCTCTGTGACGTAGCTGCCAATTGCCGTACTTGTTGATTTGCCCTAAGTGAAGCCATGCTGATTCTTGTTAAGAGCTTCGTGCTTTTTCGGGAATGCGTTGATCCATCCTGCTTGCGAAGACATTTTGGAATAGGGTCGAGAAAGCTGGCTGTGTTGTTATGGGTCGGTAGTTTTCCGGCAATTGTCCATCACCTTTCTTGAAGATAGGTCTAACTTTTGCCGTTTTTAATGCAGCTGGGAAACCTTCTGTAAGAGACTCGTTGATAATGTTAACCAGTGGTCGCATTATAAAAGGCGCAACGTGTTTGAGGAGGAAGCAAGGGATATTGTCCATTCCCGCGGATTTTTTTTTGAAATCTTATCGATTATTTCATAAGACTCTTTGGCCGTAACTGGTGAAAGGTAGATGACTTCTTTGACCGTGGTTGCTTCCGTGATTTTAGTTGCGTTAGTTTCGGTCCTTGTTTTGATTAGCTCGTTTACTGTGCCGTTGAAATACGTATTAAGTATGTTTGCCGTTTCAACCGGTGAAGGGATTACTTTCCCACAAACTGCTTTCTGTATATCATGCACTTTGCTGCCGGGGTCTTTACCTTTGTTCGAGTCAATAATTTTCCAATCGACCTTGCCCTTGTTCGCGGCCTTTGCAATTTGTCGATCGTTCCGATTCCTCTTTGCCTTGTTAATTTCCTGCATGTATTTACGTTTCAGGTCAGTGTGTCTCCTCTTCGAGCTGTTGTCATTGCATATTATGGAGATTTCCAATGCTGTTTGCACTTCTTCCTTAATTTGCGCAAGCTGTGGTGTATACCACGGACATTTGTGTTTGTTCTTGTTGGGTGATGTAATTTCCATGTTAACCATAATTAGAATATGAACAAATCTCAACTGTTTGTACTCATTATACGTGTGTTGTATAATACTCCTCAAGAGTCTGGAAAAAGCTAACTTCGAAATATTCTCGCGCCTTTGTTTAAATAACCATGAGGAGTGAAATTGTCATTTCCATGGCAGTTTGACTTTGTCATTCCCATGGATTCCCATGGATTTATAGAAGCATGGAAATGACAATCTGCACATGGAAATGAAATACACAATGCTTTTATTTAATTGTGATATTTAGTTTATTGTTTGAGCTTCAAACACTTAATTTTTGTACTTTGTGTTGCATAGGTGGAAAAATGGTAAAAGTTAAAAAAATATTAAGCGTTGCAGAGCTCAGAAAACGAAAGAATGAGTGTGAACAGAGACGGAGAGACAGAATGAAGGCTGATCCATTGATTTTGGAAAGGCAAAAAGAAAAGGAGAGGGTGCGTTACCTCGATAAAAAGAAACGGGGTGTCATGCAACCAATTACCGCTTTATCGACGCGTGCAAAACGTGCCAAGCGCAAAGTGTGGCGGGCCAACACGGACCGCTACAGAGGAAGGAAAGCTTTGCAGAATAAGGAGAAGGAAGTGCTACGAGCTAATACACCTTCATCCAGTGAATGTTTAAGTGGTTCATCATCATCGTACAGTGATGATGACGATCGCCCATTAACTCCAGCTCAAAGCCCTTGCTACGGAGCAACCCTGTCCCTTCAACGTCTGGGCTGGTTTCGGGAGTACCCACCGAATGTGGTAGTAATCGCAAAGTGCTGGGCGGAAAAAAAGTTCTACGGAACAGATCGCAACTCGCCAGGGATAA
Source organism: Nemurella pictetii (assembly GCA_921293315.2). Classification (NCBI taxonomy): domain Eukaryota; kingdom Metazoa; phylum Arthropoda; class Insecta; order Plecoptera; family Nemouridae; genus Nemurella; species Nemurella pictetii. Next base: position 3,611,033 of record OV121118.1, on the reverse strand, counting down.
TGAGGTCTTGAGGCGAAAGCTGGCTATTAGCCAGCGCTTGATGGAGGGATATAAACAAAAACTTCGGTGCCAAACACCAGTGGCAAATGTAGCTCCTGATGGTACAGCTACTCCACGTTCCAAAGTCAAAGCCCTTGTTGGATCAACGAAGGTGAAAACAACTATCCTACTGTTTTATTTGACGAATCGACCCATAATTTTGTGATATAGTGCATGTATTTTTTTTTGCCTTTCTTTAGGTGTCACCAGCTGTTAGGAGACAACTCCTGATGGGAGCTGTTATGGAATGCCAAGTGAAGGAGGGAATAAAAGGCACAAACGAAAAGACTTCTCAAAAACTGATGAGCATTTAATGCTCCGCAGGTTTCATGCGAAAATATAAGGTATTGAAGAACAACGTTTTCATCAAGTATCAAAAAATATGGGCCAACGCCAAGCGTCATGATCAATCCACGGGTTTCCAAATAAAAGGAAAGATGAATAATATGAAGCGTTCTGTTCGAGATTTTTTGACACAAGATTGTAAAAGCAGGATGTGTCCAGGGAAAAAAGACGTCATTACTAGAAAGAAGGAAAAAAAGCAGAAGAGGCTGCTGTCTGCAACAATGAAAGATCTTTACAAGAAGTTTGTCAAGAAATATCCAATCAGTTATGCAAATTTCTGTAAATTTAGACCATTCTGGATTGTTTATCCTTCCGTAAACTCGAGAGAAACGTGCCTCTGCGTTACATGTAGTAACTTTGAATTCCTTACCAAGAAACTCACCAGTTTAAAGGTAATTAAATTCAACACTGGCATACAACTCCTGCAAGACATCTGCTGCAAATCAGACAAAGAAGCTTGTCTGTTCAGGCAGTGTGTTAAATGTGCTGGCAAGATGATATGCTACGAAGAGTTCAACATTGATCAAAACGCAACATGTACGCAATGGAAGACTGTGAAGGATAGTTACGTCGACAAGAACGGCAAGACAAAGTACGCCCACAAAGTTAAAGCAGTGGACATTGTAAGCCAGATTGGCGATATTGTCAATTTGCTTGAGTCGTCGCTAGCAAAATTTATGTGCCATCAAGCGAATAAACTTCATCAGTTTGTGGCACTCAAGACCTTAAAAGAAAATCTGAGTGAAGCTGAAGCTCTAATACACATAGACTTCAGCGAGAATTACGCATGTAAATACGGCGAGGAGATTCAGTCCCTTCACTTCGGGGGTTCACGTCAGCAGATTACTCTGCACACGGGAGTAATGTATGTCCTGTGTGAAGGGCTTATCAAATGCAAATCATTCTGTTCATTCTCCGATTCATTAAACCATGGGCCCGCTGCTATTTGGGCTCACCTCGACCCAGTTCTAAATTACTTATCAACCAAATATCCATCTATCAATCAGCTTCATTTCATGAGCGACGGTCCGGCAACACAGTACCGGAACAAGACAATGTTCCACATCATTGAGCACCATCTAAATGACAGTTTCCCAAATTTGAAGAGTTGCTCCTGGAACTACTCAGAGGCAGGGCATGGAAAAGGGGCCCCAGATGGAATCGGTGGCACCATCAAACGGACCGCTGACCGCCTAGTCGCCATGGGTACAAGCATCCCGAATTTTGGCTTGTTTGTGCAACTAATGTAACAGAAATTCCAAACAATAAAGCTCTTTACAATTTCCACCGATGACATTCTTGAATGGGCAAGCCCACAAGTACAAATTTAATAGAAAACATAAACACACATTTTACTATACAATACTACACCACCACTTAACAACACCAATACATTTTTACTTTTTTTTTTTTTTTTAATAATATGTTAAAACTCAGAGTATTAAAATTAATGTCCTAATTGTTATGCTTATTAAAAAGATAGTTGTAGGTAGTTTGAAGTCTATTTATTGTTGAAAACTTGCAAATATCTATTCTGAAGGGAGAAACTCGAAAATATTGTTTTGATCTATAAAAACGATTTGGGATGTAAAAGTTAAAAAGATCGACCAAAGGTGTGTTAAAAAACCATTTAACAACTTGTACAAAAAAACCATGTCTAAGAAACTGCGTCTGTCATGCAGTAAAGATCGGTTATTTCTTTCACAAAGCCGTACAAAGTTATCGTCATTTTCTTCATAACTCTCTCCAGAGTAAAAACATTGCAAATTTATAAATCTCTTTTGGACTCTTTCTAGACTGTTGATCTTGGTTTTGTGGTATGGGTTCCATATATAACATGTTGAGCAGCAGGTTATTGTTTGATTGATTTATGACAAGTGATGACAAGTGATGACGTCAGGAGGCAGACGTTTATAAAGGCTTGTTTTGGCGAGGAGAGAGGCATTCGCTTGTACACCGGGTTGGAGCAATAAAATCAGTTTTTCGTTTCATTTGAGAGATTATACTCATATATTTAATTCCCAGTTCCAAAACAAACTTTAGTATCTCTCGTTCCCAAGTTTGTCTTTGACGTCGTTGTCTACAACACAATCGCGACCGGGACAAATTCAACGCCGGATCAACGCCGCACCAACGTCGCGGTGGGCTTTGTCTTCGCTGCCCACGCTCTCCGGCGTCGCATCAGGGACAGAAGAAACTCCAGGCGGATCAGTTTTAGTGGACTTGGACACTATAAGTGTTACACATATGACACTAACGTATTCAATTTGAGGCCTAATTATAGCTGAATACAATAGTTTGTTTGTGTTTTTCGAAAAAGCTGTAAAGCAGTTACGTCTCATTAGACCAAGTAACTTATAGGCTCTGGATTTAATATAAGAAAAGTGTACATTGTAGTTTAAATCGGAAGCAATATGTACACCTAGGTCTTTTACCAGTGTCATTCGAGAAAGTACTGTATTATCAATTTTGTATTCATTTTGCAAGACATTTGTTCGTTTGTTGGTTAAAGTGATACTATTACATTTTGAAACATTAAGTTTCAGTTTCCATGTGTTGCACCAGTCCGTAAGATTAGTTAGATCAATTTGCAATCTAGTACAGTCTCTTGTACTGCTGACCGGCATGAATATTTTTAGGTCATCAGCGTACATCAAACATTTTGATGTTAATCTTTCAGGAATATCATTTACGAATAGTACAAAGAACAAAGGCCCAAGAATAGATCCTTGCGGTACTCCAGAAGTCGCTGGCACTGAGCTAGATGTAATTGAGTTTATGACTACTGACTGGGTTCGACAACTGAGGTAATCTTTTAAGAGACAAAGAAGTTTCCCAGAGAGGTTGAATCCTTCTAGTTTGTGAATTAGTAGTTGGTGATCCACTGAATCAAAAGCTTTACAGAAGTCTGTGTATATTGAATCTACTTGAATCTTTTTATTCAGGTACTCTGCTATTGCACTTGTATATTCAACTAGATTGGTAACTGTTGATCGTTTCTTGACAAAGCCATGTTGTTCTGTTGCAATGTGTTTGGCTACGTGCTCGTAAATATTCCGGTGTATGATTTTCTCGAACATTTTTGAAAACACTGTCAAGAGGGAAATCGGTCGATAGTTAGTAACTAGAAATCGACTACCTTTCTTGTGTATTGGAGTGACGTGCGAATGTTTCCATCGTGTGGGAAAAATTCCTGTTTGTATTGCATGATTAAATATTTTTGCTAGGGGAACTGCGAGTGTTCCACAACAGAATTTAAGAACATGAGTTGGAATACCATCAGGACCAGGAGATTTCCCATTAACAAGCTTGGATAGGTAATGTTCAACTTCCCTGCAAGGGATTTTAAAAGTGTGCAGGCAATCATTGTCATATTGATGAGCTTTGGGAAGTAGATTGCTATCTAGCATATTTTCGGGAAGAAACGTCGATGCAAAGAATGTCGAGAAAAGCTGACAACTTTCTTCTGTGTTTGAAGCTTTAACACCATTTAGTTCAACTTCAATTGGTAAACGTGGGGCTCTGGACTTGTTTTAAACATACTTCCACAACAAGTTGGGATTGCTAGCAACTTCCGAATCAATCTTTTTTAGGTAGGATTGATAAGTGATATCTTTGAGAATTTGAAAATAACTACGTACTTGAAATTCAACATAGTCAGACATCAGACTAGGTACTTCTTTTCCATCTTTTATGCGATCGATTTTTGTCTTTCAAGGCTAGTATTAGATCTTTGTCAAACCATACAGGATACTTATATGGATTAACTTTCATAGTTGGGATAGTATCTGCAATGGCGTTATTTAAAAGAGTATAAAATTTGTCACATTTCTCATTAACTCCCTCAACGTAATCCAAATTTTCCCACAATACATTCTGAAGGGTGCTATTAAACATTTTGAGGTCTGCTATTTTCCAATTATATCTTGGTCTCGGTTTAGTTTTAGCTCTTTGTGAGACAGGAAGTGAGATTGTAGCCTCAAACGCTGAGTGATCTGAATGAACCACTGTTTCAGTTCTGTTGGCATTCACAATCACATCCTGATTATTACAGAATAACAAATCCAAGAAATTATTCACACGAGTTGGAAATGGGACAGTCTGTAAGATGTTTAGTTCATGAACTCCATCCAAGAATTCATGTGAGACTCCTGAATTAGAGTGACCTGTGATTGTTGGCAATGTATCGTACCAAGATATATCAGGCAAATTAAAGTCACCAGATAGCAATATTATATCTTCTTCTCGAGCTCTGGTCATTATTTGGGATACTGAATTAAGAAGATCAACAACTAACGCCGAATTGGGCATTGGTGGGAGATAAACACACCCCACGTAAATACTGAGGCTGGAAGCCAAGGAGACTATCGCCCAGATAATTTCACATTGAGAGCAAGCTAGTCCTTCAACTTGACGGGAAATAAGTGAACTCTTAACTGCAATGAGAACACCGCCTCCGCGCATATTATCACATCTATCCTTTCTCAATACAGTGTATTGTTCTGGGTCTAGGATTTCACTATCCAATATTTCGGAGGATAGCCATGTTTCCGTACGCATATATGAAATCTGCCTCACTACTCTCAGCAAAGTGTAAATTGAATTCGTACAGTTTTTGTGTCCCAGAAATACTTCTAGCATTCATATAATATAGAGTTAACGGTGAGTTAGGGCGGTGAGAATAATCCACATATGGATTCCATTATTGAATTTGGAGTTAAATTCAATGTACTTAATAATTTACCTATTCAAAGACATCAGGCAAGCCACAATGTGCTTGCAGTGCTGCGAGTTCCCAGCGACGCAGGAACATTTGCAGCTCTTGATACTGACATCTGTTGATGCCGTCGATAATATAATGTCAATTTGATGTGGGGTGGCCGAGGTTGGAGAACTTTGGAGGCACAAAGCAAAAATATGTGTTCCTTCTGTTGCCCCCAAACCACTCTCCATGTGCTTCACTCCGCAGCACAGCAAATGATTTGCATTTAAGACGGACTCGCCTTCGATATATGGCCTAGTGCCTGGCCCTATCAAGCTCATTATAGTCACCCAACTCAACCTGCACTCGACGTTCATAGAAGCAAAGAAATGAAGCAAAGAATGAATGAATGAATGAAGCAAAGAAAGCTCAATGAAGCCTCAATGAAGCAAAGAAAACAAGAAAATAAAACTGATTGATCACAATACCGAAGCACACTACTAGCAATGAGTCAAGGTTTTATCCCACTTGCCCCCGCCATCTTGCTCCTCAGCTGACTGTTTTGCGCGCCATCTACATTCTCTTTTTTTTTGCGAATACAATACTTTACAAAGCACTGCCCCAGAATATAAAGAAAATTGAAAAATATTACACATTGAAACAAAAACTAGTGCAATACCTTACAGTCTTGTCCCAGATTTGATAGAGAGTGCACGCGTGTATAGAGCTCCGGTGTGCAGTGAACCGTATACGAATTAAATCAAGGCAAATCATTATGAGCCTTTGTGCAGGTATCGATTGTGACGAGAACTTGCCAAAAGATGGGAACTTTGTTCAGTGTTATACGTGTAAACGTGGATTTCATTATAAATGTAGTTCAGTAACTGAAAAATCTTATCGGTCGATGTCAAAAACTCGCAAAAATGACTGGCTATGTTGCTACTGTGACGGATCGGAAGAACCGCCCTCGCCTGTGTCCGAGTTAAAAAGCATGGAGAAGCACTTTGCGGAATTGAAGTGTGATATCGAAAAAAGCCAACAATTTTTAGCTGACCGTTACGAAGATCTTATCCAAAAGGTTAATGCCAACAATGAAATTGTTACGTCGTTAAATAAGACAATTCAATCTCTCGTGGGTAAAGTTAAAGAACGTGACGAAATCATAGATAGTTTGTCCTCGCGTGTTAATGAACTGGAACAATATGGTCGGAACCGAAACATGGAATTCGGCGAAGTTGATGAAGACGGCACAGAAGATTTAGAAAAAGTCGTGATTGAAGTAGCGAAGAAGATGGATATATATTTAGAATCACGTGACATTGAAGCGGTCCATCGCCTTCCTGCGAAACGAGGAAAGACGCGAAGCATCATCGTCCAGCTAGCATCGCGGAAGACATGGGACGCGTTCATCGCAAAGAAAAGTAAGGTAGCAATCACGAATGACGACATCCTCAAAAACAATAATAAAACGAAAATTTATATCAATGAAAATCTGACACCTTATTACAAAAATTTGTTATGGAAAGCTAAATCAATGAAACAAGAAAAGGGTTACGAATTTGTATGGTTTAGATTCGGAAAGCTGTTTATGCGTAAAAATGAGCAGACCCCGGCTATCAGAATTATGAACGAGAGTGACCTAGAGAATCTCAACAAACCAGGGGCCCCACGATAATTAATTGGCAGCAGGATTTTTAGCGCATTGTACAGCTTTAATTATGGAGCAAGAGGTCGAACAGGAAACATTACCCCGCCTGAAAGCTATAAATACATTGGAAATAGATAATGATGTGTTGTGTACATTTGCTAATACTTTCAATGTTTTGTTTCTTAATATACGATCCATGAAATTAAATTTTGAACAACTACTTGCCTACATAGAGCCTATGCTAAACAAGCTTTCCATAATTGTACTAGCTGAAGTTAACATAAAAGATCATGAGAGACAGCAATTTACAATCAGAGGATTCAAATTGCATTCTAATCTAAGAAAAACCAAGAGAGGTGGAGGTCTTATACTTTATGCTAGAGAAAGGTTGGATTTAAGAATTGCACGAACAATGTCTAATAATTTTGAAGGTATTCTAGGGACATGCACCCTAAACGATTGTAAAACAAATATATTAGCTGTTTATAGGCCCCCTTGTAACAATACAAGGTCATTTATAAATGAAATAAAAGATCTTTTTGATTCAATTAGTAACAAACAACAGATTTTACTGATAGGAGATATAAACTTAGATATAAATAATATAAAAAATGGAAATGTAATTATGTATAAGAATATTATGGCATCAAATGGTCTACGAAGATGTATTTACAGTAACACAAGAATCGAAATAAGACCTGATGCGATGTCCAAGACTTGTATAGACCACATTTATACCCGCGTAAAGAATATTAACAACACAATACATTCTGCAATTCTAGAAACTAAAATATCTGACCATTTTATAATCATGATTGGGATTTATAAAGCTAATAAGTTGATTAAATATGCCAAAAAAAATATGAAAATTGAAACAAAATGTTTAAATGAACGTAAAATATCTAAAGAATTACAGAAGATAGACTGGGGGCAAATGCTGCAGACAGATGACCCAAACCTTCTGTATGATCAAATATGTACTAGTTTTAATGAGATATATAATTTAGCAAAAGAAAGTAAGATGATCTCCAATGAAAAGTATTCGAGAAATTGTAAGCCGTGGGTCACTCCGGAGATAAAACGTCAGATTAAATATCGAGATAAAGTTTTCAAAAAATGGAGAAAAAATAAAACAAGTATGGACTGCAGAGCTGAATATAATAAATGCAGAAATGAAATTAACAAACAACTATTTAAATCAAAAATGAAATTTTACCAAAAAAGCATCAACGAATGTAATCAAGACATGGGAAAGCTATGGAATGTAATAAACAGCATAATCGGTAAGCAGTCAACAAGCTCTCCAGACGAAGTCATCAAAAAATATATAGGCAAAAGTCTAGAACCTGAAAATATAGTCGAAGAATTTGCTAATACATTTCTCGACGATATTCAAAATGCAAGACACGACTGTAGAATCAAAACTGCATTCCCAAAACAAAGTTGTTACAATAAGTTAAACTCGCTACACATCCGTAAATCGACGACAAAATCTATAGCTGAAATAATTCAAAATTTAAAGTCAAAAAAAAGTCCAGGTAAAGATGGAATCAGAATGAAAGACATTAAAACTATATCCGACAAAATAAGCCCAGTTATTTCAAAATTGATTAACCTCATGCTTAAAACAGGGACGATACCAAATGGGCTTAAACATTCGATTATAAGACCAATCTATAAATCAGAGGATCACACTAAATTCCATAATTACAGACCAATATCAATTCTTCCTGCAATTGAAAAGATAATGGAGAGATATATATCAAATCAACTAGTTTCTTATTTAAACGAATTTAAGTTAATTGATGAGAGACAGTATGGGTTTCAGAAAAAAAAAAGTACTGGCAAACTACTCACCGATTTTGCGGATTTGGTATACGGAGCATTAAATAAAAATTTGTGTGTCGCCGTGATGTTTATAGACTTCAGCAAAGCATTCGACACCCTTCAATATTATAACCTCCTTGACGCCATCGAAAACATTGGTATTCGTGGGCCTTTGCTAACATTTTTCAAAAATTACTTAAGTGAACGATTTATTACAGTAAAATATTTAAACCACTGTAGCAAACTCAAAAAATGTAAATCCGGAGTACCACAGGGATCCATACTGGGACCAATTTTATATCTTATATACGTTAACAACATGCTTAATCAAATCAAAGACTGTCATATTTTTCTTTATGCAGATGATACGGCGCTTGTAGCGATACACAAAAATTTTAAAGAAGCAAATGCAATGCTGCAAAAGGATTTCAATAAATTATTATGCTGGTCACATGACAATGGACTATCCATAAATTATAAAAAAACATGTTCAATGATAATTCAATCACCTTTTAAAGTTCAAAAAAATTTAGCTAACATTACATATCACAATTACGACTGTTTGCACGCTGCAGCATCAAATAATGTGTCAGATGCCTTTAAAAACTGTAAATGTAAGCAAATAATCAAAAATACTGATGAACATAAGTATTTGGGCATCATCGTTGACCACCAATTTAAGTGGGATAGCCATATAAGATCACTTTGTGGAAAATTAAGATCTGGTCTGTACAATATTCGGCTCCTAAAATACCATGTAAATGTAAAACTTTTAATAAATATATATAGTGCTTTAATGGAATCCCACATAAGGTACGGAATTTTGTCATGGGGACGAGCTTCAAAATCATTAATTCAACAAATAGTCAAAATTCAAAACAAATTTTTTAAAATTTTGCAACCCGTTACCCATTTAGAAAATAACAATTTAACCCCTAATATCAACATAATGTCGATCCAACAACTCCATTATTATACATTTGTACTCACCTATTACTTTTCAAAAAACCATAAATATTTTAGAAACTCAAAACTAAATACCAGGAACAAAGACAATATGATCATGCCCGACGACATCATTAACTCATATGGAAGTCAACAACGAAAATATTTAACTCCTTTTTTTTTTAATCTACTTCCAAAACAATTATTGAAAATTGAAAACTACGGTGAACTAAAACAAAAGTTAAAAAAATGGGTCCTGGAAAATGAATATTAACTTTACACAATGTTTCCCCTGAAGTATATATTTTGTTGTTATTTTTATTATAGATCGTTATTATATAACACTTAAATTATTGTTTACACTGTGCATTTTTTGATAATTATATTTTCCTATGTATGTATTGTCTGGACAAGACAATGTAAAAATTGTATTATTTATGTAATTTATGTGTCCCGCAGACAAGCGTCAAAGCTTTGTGGGACACAGATATCAAGAAAATAGAGAAACAATAAATAAATATTCTTTAAAAAAAAAAAAAATAAATAAAATAATGCCTTCTGCTCAATAGAAGAGTTTTAAGACAACAGTAAGAATGAACCATGAACCAAAGAATGAACCCACTAGTGTGTTTGCCTGAAATTTCTAGGTGCCATGATACGAAATATACTATCTATTTATCTACCCAATTAAATTATGTTGTCATATTACATGTATTACAAATATTTAATCAAACTTTAAAATAGGCTACCTTGCTCAAATGCATAGCCCAATTGATTAATTATTTTCATATTTTCAATTCATTGTAAATTGTTTTCCAATACCCTAACAGGGCATGAAGCCTATGAAACGAGGTAAATATGAGACACAAAAACGATACTTACAAATTAAAGATGATTCTTCAGGCCTAGGAATATTGATATTGTATAATATTAAAAAACTTACATCTCTAGAGTGCTTTTAATACAAACTTTTAATATGTGTCTCATTTTTACCCTTCATTTTGGGGAAAAAAGAGACACCCAGGTTTAAAAATGAGACAGCAATTTTTGGCACATGGGACAGTTACTAAGTTGTGTTGGGAATTGAGAAATATGCAAAATTTGTTCTAATGATTCAATACCACATCTTGTTTTAGCATTTTAATGATAAGTATGATAGATTTTACTACATATTTGCAAAGTATGGACGATATGAGAGGAAAGGTGACACAGCCTAAAATCTAAGAGTCAAGAATTTAATTGAAACGGTAGAATTATGTTCGGTACTTGGAGATTTCCGGGACTTCGCAAACGAGCCTTCGATTCTTCGGCGTAGGAGGCTTGATAACTTCCATGTTCTCAGTTGGATACTAAAGCTCATCCTTGTTCCCCCTTTTCCAACCAGCCGGACCAGACATTGTCATTGCCACTCACGTTGGCCTGTTCGTCTTGAAATTCAGTTATGAGCCGAGGAAAGTATTCACCCTCATAACGAACCACAACCCAACTGCCAAATTTCACCTTGTCCCTTTCAACAATTTTTAGATGAATGCTCTCAGTTTCCATGGCCTCCTTTTCCGACAGTGGTTCAGGATCGTTGAAAGATAACTAGATACAAAAGTTGCCTTCGTGATCCCTGCGTGCCAAACCTGACGGGGAAGGTTTGCGAATGCAGATTTGGTCATTCTACGCTGGTTCATTCGTTGCCAATCAACTAATGTGTTGTCCCATTTGTTCTTAAGGGGACGGAAACAACATTTATCAAGTGGTTGAAGTGAGTCCATTGTGTCTGATGGTAGTTATATTATTGTGACGTTTTCGGACATCGCCAGTTGGACATCGTATCAAAGAGGTCCACACCGCCCATCTCCTTGTTGTAAGACTTTATTATCCCGGGCTGGAAGACCGCTACCTTCTTGGTTTCATTTCGGCATCATCGTTGGCCTGTGCCTTTGGCCAGCGCCTCACTGGTGTCCACGTTGGTTGCCATTGTGACCTGGCTGTTGTCGTGCCACCGAATCAGTATTAACCCCGTTTCCTTCTCGTGAATTACCTGATTAGAACCGCGGGGGGATTTCTTGAGGTCGGCCAAGGGGATCCCCCGATTCGATCGGCACGAATGGTGCCAATACAAATAATTTCTTGCTTCGACAAAGTTTCAAGCAGGGAAGTTAATTGAAATAGTTGTCGATTTAGAGGAAACTGTACCCGGCGGAAGGAGCCAACACAGATCTTTTCTGTGACCGAACTACATAAGGATCTTACATTTCTCCGGGAAATGAACACCCCAAATTAATTTCCTTGTAGAATTATAAATAAAAAAATCCGCCTTCTGTATCCTGGCCTCTATTTCTCTATTCACTTTCCCATCTTTTGTAAAAATACTTTTCAGATATTTAAACTAATTTACTTCTTTCAGTTCTGTACACCCTAATCTTATAGCATCCCGTTTCTTAAGTCCTTCATTCCCTTCCATTACCAAAGTCACAATTTTCTCTTCATTTATCTTCAATTCTAACTCTCTTACCACATTGTTCCATCTCTTTATTTTCTCTTGCACTTCTTCAGAGTTGTCAGCCCATACTACCACGTCAGCAGCATATATTAATGTTTTTGAATCATAATCTTCTCCCGGTTCCACTTTTCTTCATACTTCATCCATCACAATCGCAAACAATATTGGAGATCATATACTTCCTTGCTTCACACCTTCACTGAACCGAACAAATAAACAAACAAATTCCCAGAAGGGTGGACAGCCCCGCTGGGCTTTCCTTGGCGTTGACGAGTACGCAATTGTCGACCATGGCAAGCAGCGAAACACCAATCATCGAGTACTCGTCTATTAGAAGGAAAGACACAGACCGCATTTTAACCTGAAATTCCCTCTAACTTCTCACAGTAAGATCACGGAGTTTCAAAGTATTCGTGGCAAAGTGTCGAGCTGTACGAATAACGGATCCATTTTTTTGGAAGGCAGCTACCCCTTTCGGTGCCGAAAACAGGAAGCTGCCGTCTCCCAGCTCTTCAGGCATTAACGCTGTCATGGCGTTAATAACGGTGCTTTTGCCGGTTTTGCTCTGCAGCAAGAGGCACCCATTGATCGCCACCCACAAACAACGAAACAAAATTGCAAGGCTAGAACTGAATGATATAGCGGATACCCCATCAAGAGGTGGCAGCACTCTTGGGCGGAAATATCGCGCTCGGCAAGGGACTGGATTATCAGTTTCTGTACTGCCAGTTTAGCTGGATCGTGTGCATTGGGCAGAGCCCCTAGTATCCCTATACTAATATATATAATATTTTTGCATATTTTGCGATGAAGTTCAGCACGGCGTGCTTCAACACCACGGGCTGGATGTCGATATTAGCCCGCCACGACTGGATGAAGAATTGATTGTATCGATTAAGAAGTGGATCGTTCCGCTCGGTTTGCAACACCAATTCATTGTTCTCACTCCTCGCGAGATTTGTTTCATCACACATCGAAACCGGAAATTTGAATCGACAATTAAGTTGAAGGGAGTTATTTTTATTACGCAGGCAATATCCCTCGCTGCAGCGAGTGTGCATTTGAACTTTATTCAGCAGTTCATAGAGATCATTCTCCTTATCTTCAACTTCACCGATTCTTATTTGGCAGGGATGGACAATGGCTTTAAGTCCAGGATTAACAGTGGATACTTAGTTATGAAACGGATCTGAACACTCCGCCTTTCTAAGCTATGAAAGTATCGGGTTGTTGTTATTACTTCCTAGTGGTTGGATAAATCGAGGTTTTCCACGTCAGGGTTGCCGTCCAACCATAGCAACCCGTGTACGTGGCTGCTCCCGTGATGCCGGAACCAGCAATCACGGACATGGAACACCGGACCAATGACCTCTTTTATGTAGTATAATGCCCTCTCTTGAAAGAACCAAGAAACGAGCAGCGGATTCTCACACAACAGTGGCCGGCGTCTGTTGGAGGCAAGCTGCGGCGACATGTGGTCGAAATTCTCGTCAGTTTAAACGAACCTTCTCTTTCCAGGTTGATGCATCAGTTCTTATATTTTCTATCTTGCTTCTCAGTTCGGTGACCAGATCTACCCGGATATTTACTTCCTCCGTCATGTAGTTCGCCGCACGAGCACGTTTGGCCGCCATGTTTGTATAAACACTTCTGACGTCTGTCAACCGAAGCTGTCAGTGCAAATTTTTAAACTGCGTGTGCGCAAAACTACAGTCCAATGCAAAATAACAGACTTTACTTTTTAGCTTCGTTTAGAGCAGGGCTTCAAGGCTTCGAGGCTAAACTGTACTTGGAAATACGCGACAGGAAACTTACACTCTAAAAAATCCAATAGCGCAGTGTGTTAAAATTAACACAAATTTAACACAAAACCGCATTCAAAAAAGGACCACAAGGTTTATGTGTGATTGTTACACAATCGCAACTGTGTAATTATGTACACAGCCGACTTTGTCAAATGCAACACAGATTATCCTTGTCAATTGAAAGCAAGTTCTACAAGATGCACCTTGTTAATAAGTTAACACAGAATCTTGTTGATAAATCAACACAAAACTGTTAAATGGCGTACACGTGACCATAGTCTTTACACACGTTGCTGTTAAATTGTACACTGTTGTGTGTTAGTTACTGGTATTCTGTTTTGGAATGACCTTGGTCTTTACACACACTGCTGTTAAATTGTACACGATTTTGTGTTAATTAATGCTATTCTCCTTCTGAATTTCATACCGAATGGTTTAGTAAAGCTAAATATGAGTAGGACGTCACAATGGCGGTGGACTGAGGTTGAAAAGGCAGGAAACATTTGAAAACTTTCATTTCATTGGTATCATAAGACATTATTTTATTTAAATACACGAGTGTAAAATCAGCTCTTTGCTCCTTCGTGTCATGGCCATACTCAGTTATCACATCTTTGTCTATTTCCGCTTCATCGGCATCAGTGATATAAAGATCTTCGGCTTTATGCGGAAACCCATTTTGTTTCCTGCTGGGACAAGTAAAGCACACCTATTGAATTCTGAATACCTTTTATTGAATTGCATAATGCTTAATTATAATGTAACTCACCAGCTTCAATGATTGTTGATACTGTTACTTCGTCCACCTGGATCCACTTCACAACATTTTCGAAGTTCACTTTAATCAACATTGTTTCGTAAGATCAAACATGAAGGCTCATAACACACACCTTCCGATACACTTGATTTTTTTGTAGCACTGACGTGGGATTGAAGGGATCAGAAAAAGCTTGTCCTGCTTCTTTGCAGGCCGTACAGAAATTTCAGCACTGTCTGGGTAGTTTGTTCCTTGCACATCACCAATAAACGATAAATATTGCCTTCGTTTATAGCAAAGACGATTCACAACAGTTTATATATATTAAGTTTGTTAAAATCTGCCAATATCTTTTGCTATTAATGCCTTTAATGCAGACGGTAGAAAAAGAACAGAACCCACGCCGCCGCCATTAACCTAACTGCGAGCGGCAACTGACGGTGACACAAAAGTTTGTGTTATCTGTAAAGAGACGCGCGACATCAACACAGATTTTTGTAACCTTTTACACACTGCATATGTTCTGCGGGATTTTCGTAAATAGTTACACAATTGGGTGTCATAGATAAACGTTTTGATGCTGTGTAAATGAACTGTGTTATTTTCTACCGGATTACAAGGTATATAAATGACACGGTGAAATTAATTACACAAACATAAAAAAATTGTGAATTAACACAAGCTTGTGTTGAAAATTAACACAAAAATATTTATACGTTTTCTTTTTTTAGAGTGTATCCTGTGCTTATGATAAGCGGAGGATAACTCATCAGAACCTATACAGTGGCTATCCGGACTTTGTAATTTCCGCCCTTACATCGTTTTGGAAATCCTTTGTCCCAGAGTAATTTTTTAACTAATTGGTAGAAACTCATTGCTGAGTTCACGCGCTTCCTCATCTCATCGTCAATTTTTGTATCCCTTGACAGAAGGCTTCCGAAGTACTTGAACTGCTCCTTCACCTCTAAGCCTTCCCCTCTTAGAATGATTTTCTCTCTGGCAACTTGGTTTTGGCTTCCTCTCCATAATCAGGGACTCAAATTTTTCCTTGCCGATTCTCAGCCCAGATTCCTCGGTGATGGGGGTCCATTTGTCGAACTTTTCTCGGACTTCCTTTGTCTTGGACTTTCTTGGACTAACAGCTTGGAAAAATATTTTAATTAGCTCTGCTAATAAACGTTGGGAGATAGGGGAATCACAAGCCAAATTGCTCTACCTGGCTTTAGCGAGTGGGTACCATGACGTCATTTTGATAGAATTTTGATTGAATGGAATAGGTGTATTGCGAAAAATCTTCTTATCTCTCTTCAAACGCTCGCACCCGCAAGACAGACGCATTAAAGCTCACATTATCATATCGCAATACAAGTGCACAGCTGCAATTAGATGTGTCACAATGGCATAATTGCATCAAATCAAATGGCATCAGATCTGTCGCCTTTCACTAGCTGAATAGACAACACGCATGAAAGGTGACAGTCCTCATTATGTAATTTAATTTTTAATTTTGGAGAGTTTTGATGACATCAAATGAATTCATCCAACCAATTTCTTAACTGAATTCTTATTTACACTCAAGGCGAGATCAGGTAAGAAAAAAAGGGTCTGGTTACTTATGGAGACACATTATTTAATTATCAATTTTATTGCAAAACATGAGACTTACAAAAATTATTTAAAAAAAAAAAATCAGCCCTCCCGCGGTGGTTAGCATTGTGTTTTTGTTCATAATTATTTACATGAAATAGTTATGTCCAAGCAGTTTAAACTCTTCAGCATAACTGCGAATCGAGGCATTTGGATCAAATTGAACAGCATAGTTGTATTTCATATACATTTACGCTGGGAAACAAAATGTAAAATAAGTAATAATGTTTTATTATTAATATATAATATAATAAATTATTATTAAATTTAATAAATTATCAATATTTTAGTATAGTGGCTTGTGGAATGCCACAAAGCAACTTTCTGGATGTAACCATCGCCTATTTTTTTACAACCGTTTGGCTTCGTTTTACCAAACTTTGGGAGAATAGAATTGACCAGTAGTGATTTAGTAATGTTTTAAACCAGTTTTCGTCTAAAGTAGAGTTGGTGAGTTTTTGCAGTACGCCGACGATATAAAATAAAAATAAAAAATATGATTGACAAAGACAAATAAATTCAAATGTAGAATGTTTGATGTGACAATCCAAAGATATTCCAATTTTCTTGAAAAAACTGCGCTTAGTTTTTTTCATCACAATGTTATACTTACTAGTTAATTAACAACTAATTCACCTAACTTTTCGTCCTTACATGTGACTAAGCACCATTAGTGGTACCATTAAATTTAAGTAAAAGGCAGGTCGGTACCTTTTCCTTGTACAGTTCTAAAGTCCTTTAGTTCGGAAAAATAACTTTTAAGAATAAATTAATTAATCAAAAAAACCCTGGAACGATGCCAGGGAACCCCGGCACGTCGGACAAACTACGGCCAACTGGCGGTAGCTGTAAAGTTATTTATTGGTCACCGCGTATGCAGAGCATTCGCTGCAGTAGGATCTGTGGCCACACGGGACGTGCTCCTATTTGTTAGGCAATGGACGCACGCCGGCTGGCCTTCCTCTGCCACCACCGACGGCTCCGCAGGGAACATGTGATATCGCTGGAACAAAGCGACATGGTACAAAGCCTGGGGTCTGCACTGCTCCGTGCTTACGTTCTCCTCCTTTGTCTCGCGCTGAGTCCAGAGGGCATACATACTGCGCCTGGAAGGGGACAACCAGCTCGCGTCCGGAGGTACCGCTCAGCGGTAAGGAAGACTCCTCGTCCAAAGGGACGAGGACTAGTGGTGGTGAAGCCGGATTCGGTGATAAAGAAGAGGGACGAAAATTACTCGACGTTTCGCTCTATAATCTCATCGACCAATCTTGGATGTTTGTAAAGTCCAAAACTCTCAAATCACAATTACATTAATTTGGAGAGACGTTTGCGTTACGGTTTATGAACCGCACTTCGAAGTCGTCGTCGCTGTTACTCGCCTCTGCAAAAGAAATACATTTTGATTGGAGAAATCGAATTTCTCACCATATCTACAAGACCTTAGTTATTTTTTTGAAGGGGACTGGACATTAAAGAGGGATTTATAATAAGGCTGATAAAATTTCACCATCAACATCTATATTAACTTCCACCGGCAAGACGGCGACGTTGGCGGGTACATCGCCGAAGGCAACTGAGTCCATAGCATAGGCGATGGCCACAGGGGGGAGGGGGTCCGAGAGCGGAAGCGGGAGCTGTAATTAGGTCCAAATTAATTTTAATTAATTAATTGAATAAAAATGAGAAATCCAAAATTGTACATGAATGCACTGGATCCGCTGCTAGTTTTTTGTATTAAAAACTGGTAGTGAAGGTGGTGAGGTCCAATAACCTACCCATTTCCCAGTCGCTCGACGCGTCATCAACACGGTTAGCTAAAAAAGCTTCCTCCATATTGGCCGTTCTGTGGCATGTGGCACTCAGAAGGCCTGCGATATCCAGTGCCCCTGCCACTCGGCGGTCTGTGGCGGGGTCTTGTCGCTGTTGCGCCATTCGTCGCCTCGGAAAATTTATTGTGCCGTTCACAGTCTGTTCGTATTGAATACGGCTGCGGTTTTCAAGAATCTGAATGGATTCTTACCTGAGGAACAAAGAATTTTATGAAACGCAATTTTTACAAAACAATGATGAGGATAATAATTATTGTAAATGAAATTACAGAGAACACACTGGTTTGAAGTATCCTATTTTTACCTCATTTTTTTTTTTTACAATAATGAAATGATGTTGTGTATGGAGTGAGATAATAAACATACAAATCGAATTCAAATTAATTGGGATGTTGCCCGGTTTTAAATACCTGTAAAGAGCCAGATTCCCGGATGGACCACGTTGAAGAGGCCTCTCAGGTGCCTGTGGAAGGCCTCCACATGGTCGTTAGTCCGACACGCTTGTCGGAAAACAGACAATACGTCGCAACCGGCGCGGCCGAACCAAAAACGTCTTTCGAAAGGCATAATTGTGCATCAAATCTTGTTCCAGGCCCCATTGGGCCACTTGGTCTGCCACCAGCTGTAATCCTTCAGGCATGCTGGCGGCGGGCAATAGTGGCAGGACCATGATGAATCTGACAAGCTTAAGGGCCTGCAGGCTTTCATATAGGAGGCCCGTCAGCCCCAGTTGTCAGGTTTTCTTTAGCAACGCCTAACAAAATAAAAGTCACCAAAGTGTTCACAATTCATTCACAATTCACAATTCATAACTCACAATCTGCAGTACCTACTTGCTCTTCCAAAAACCTTTTTAATAATCCTCAATTATCGTGTCTACAACAATCAGCTCTCTCTAACTGCTGTTTTTCACTGCCCACTTACAATTTTTAATTAGTTCAACCAGAATCGATGGTTAAATTGCCATCAAAGTCCATCCTGAGACTGTGGTCGTCCCCGGCCACAGGTGATGGCTCGGCATCCTGCCCGTCATCGGTCTCTGAATCCGTATGCGTAGTACCCCAACTCTTCAACTGCGAAACATGCGCCGTCGTGGCGTACACGTGGCCTGCAATTGCTTCCTGCAATTGCTCCCTGCAATTGCTTCCTGCAATTGCTCCCCGCAATTGCTTGGGGAGCAATTGCTTCCTGCAATTGGTGGACCCGATGGGTGTCACCAGAAAGCGCTTCTGCAACCACCAGTGGGCCGACATTAAAAGTGCAGGAATACAGCAGGTGCTGCAACTCGCAAGAGGGAAGAAGCTTCAAACAGCAGCTGCGGTTATTATTAGAAATGAAATATCAATTCCAAAATTTGCATCCGTACCGGGACTCGAACCCGGATCTTTGTCTATCCGGGACACTGCACTAACCAATTGTGCTATACGGACGACCAACTGTGGAATTGATATTAAGTTTATTTGAGTTGTTGGGCTCCATGGAGATAGATTCAGGACTATGAGTGACCATAGAAGGCGCTGAATCTAGTGACGCTATGCTGCGATCACACACCAACAAACTCGACTAACCCCAATTATGACGTTGGGTACGCTTGTATTAGTGTGAATTTAATCCTAAATGCAAATACTCGTTGCATGGACGGTAGATGATGATTATTAGAAACGAAATATCAATTCCAAAATTTGCATCCGTACCGGGACTCGAACCCGGATCTTTGTCTATCCGGGACACTGCACTAACCAATTGTGCTATACGGACGACCAACTGTGGAATTGATATTAAGTTTATTTGAGTTGTTGGGCTCCATGGAGATAGATTCAGGACTATGAGTGACCATAGAAGGCGCTGAATCTAGTGACGCTATGCTGCGATCACACACCAACAAACTAGACTAACCCCAATTATGACGTTGGGTACGCTTGTATTAGTGTGAATTTAATCCTAAATGCAAATACTCGTTGCATGGACGGTAGATGATGATTATTAGAAACGAAATATCAATTCCAAAATTTGCATCCGTACCGGGACTCGAACCCGGATCTTTGTCTATCCGGGACACTGCACTAACCAATTGTGCTATACGGACGACCAACTGTGATATCTTTAGATCTAATCGGAGCTATGTTCTGGCCATTGTTAAAATCTTCCCTATTTATGGTACAGTACTGGCAAAAGTATTTTGAAGCACTGAAATTTTCTACAAACCCCCCCAGAAAGTGAGAGCCCAGGTTGTCCCCAGAAATGTGTGCTAAAGCACCTTTAAAATGCCGACCGTTTACGGTCAATCCCGAATTCCTTAGCAGGTTTAAATCTCGTACAATGGGCAAGAAAACCTTATCGGCTGTGAAGTATTTTAAATGTACAGACTTGCAAATTAGAAGCTATTGCATAGGGTCAACCTTGGAACGGTTCCAAGGATGAATATTCCCCAGTGTATAATACACCCCTAACATCTTTTAGATCTCTTTTACTAGCACCAAGGGGGTTGGCTATCAAAAATTTGTCCTGGTAAAGAGTAATTTGTAGCGCAGAGCTGTCCAACGAAAATAGAGGGTGTTTTTTCATATGCAAGCCATCGTGAGTATCATGGTACTTTCCTTGATTTGGTATTTGAATTCTTCCTGCATTGTCTAGAATTTGCTCTAATACGGTATTGTCTGATTAAAGCGCTGATAGAGACTGTAATAGAGGAACGTAGTGAAAATAACGTTCTCTGTTGGCCCAAGGCGCACCGCAACAGTGCGGACAAAATTGAAATTATCTTCAAAAAAGATCCGTCTTCTGTATATAGTATGAAGCGGCCCCTGGGGACCATACACTCCCGATATTTTTTCATGAATCACACTCTCTTTAGCTGTTTTAGTAATTTCCTCCTGATTTGGACTTTCCTTAAATCTCACTTTTATGTCCCTTATTAGCATATCCGCAGTGAGCGTCATCAACGATGCGTACTGATCATACACAATCTGTGCCGTGCTCTCAGGTACATGGCTTTTCGCTGATAACGTCAAATAGAAATGTGCAAGACTCCTGATTAGTTGTGCCCTGTCATGCCTGTCAATATTACTAGCAACCTAAACAGTTGGAGGAGCATCCCTATCAGATTGAGCAGCGATTGCAAGGTCGACTTCACGATAGTCATGTGCAGGAAAGCTTTCGTTTATATACCCAAAACCCTCCACACCCTCCATCGGCGAATTGGATAATTGACGTACAGAAATATTTGTTTCACTTCGGTGCTTATTGGCTAAATGACACCTATACGAAGACTCAATCCTTTACGATTTATCACATCCAGGGTACGGACAATGAATGTCTAGGATGCCATCAAAATGGCATTTTATGTGGGACCTCAACGAAACTACACCATCAAATACTTTGGAACAAACGCTACAAGTGACTTCTACATTGTTATCATTACTATAAGCGGTCGGCCCGTTTGACACTTTGGTCTTAAGCCACTGTGGTCCCTATGCAAGTGACTGGTAAAAGAGCTGTTATGACCGAAATTGTCTGCTACATCCGACTACTCCGCAGTAAATTTTTTTTTTGCCTTGAATTGTGAATCACGTTACAATGCGACGTATAGCCAACAACTGAGGTAAAAAAAAAACTACACTTGCCTATTTTACAGACAAACATGTTTAACTTTAAAAGCTAATCGAAGGTAAAATTGCCACGACTTAACCCAATGTTTGCTGCAAATAATAACGGAAATATTAAAAATCTGATTTTAATTAATATATACAAGTTTGAATTTATGTAATAATTTAAATATTTTACGTACCTTATATTCGGAATATGCGAGGAGCTGGATGCAATCGCCGGGCCACTAGAAAAAACTTGAGCACACAGAAGACTTGAGAAGCACAGAGGACGCGATGAGATGTTGTTCAGACGATCTTCACACTGGTAGTGACAATTTTTTGTGGCCGGCCACCACTCGCAAGTGAGAGAACGAAGCTTTCACCACAGATGGCTATCTCGGAATTCACGAAAACACCCCTTAAATGAGACGAAAATAGCACGCTTGGGTAGCAGGTACTCGCTGGATTGCTGGCCACGGGCGGGAAGACGCTGTTTACAGTGTTCAATGTACCATACAGACAAACTCAAAAATAACGCGAGCACAAAAAATTATAATTCCCAATAAACCATAAGAACATCATAAGATCATAACTCAATCAGAAGTTACATCTTGTCAATTCCATTTATATAATCCTTTCTTGGCAAATGTCAGGCTCTCCTTAGTCTCTTATTTTAGTAAATAATCATAATCATAACTATCTCTGGCAGTAAAATCTGCGACTCTTGCATAACCAAGATTAATCATCAATATGAAAAAAAAATATATATTTCTCGATTTTCGTGATTTAAATTACACGACTGGGTTCATCTTTGTCAGCAGATTGTATGATACTTTGAATCAAAGTTCCAGTGAACTTATTGGTGATTCTGTGGCGCATTTCATTCAAGGAAAAGAATTGGTAGTGCGTCATTTTTTAAGCCGCTCTTTACCTAATTCACGTAAAAAAGCATTAGTATTACCGGAAAATCAATAATTTCCATCCGCTATTTTCCTTTCAGCATTGCTTTAGATCTGCAAACAGAGACGAATCCAGACATATCAAAAAAACCATATGAAACACCGAAGGAAGTTTCTTGATTTACCTTTTCTGACTTGTATAACCACATGTCGGGTTGTGCAAGCATAATCTCCAATAGTGTTTTTATTTCTCATGCTGATAATGAGGCAATAGAACTGGAAGATATTTTTTACCAAATCTAATCCGTAAAAAGATCAGCTTCAGCACACGCTAAATTTTGGCAGTGCAGAGGTCCACGTAAGACCTTCTCGAGTTCCAAAAACTTTCCCAATAATAATTTAGGAAAAAATTCATTGGATAGTTGAAAAAAATCTGACTCGCGATGTTAAGTCTGAATGTGTCGACGGACGTTTACTTTTTTCACAATTAAATCTTGAATTTTGGACTTTCTGTGGGTTTTTAAAACGAAAAACACCACTGTTATTTCCTCCCTGCTTGTTTTAATTTCCATCCGATCTCAATTTAAGCGTACATCGCGAGTCGGGGTACTTTTCCTCTACACACTGATATTTTTTAAATATTGGGATAATTTTATGTACAGGAGAAGATCTTACGTGGAATTTGGCTCTGAAGCCTGCTAATATTGCGAATTCCTACGTTAATGATAAAACAGTGAATGATACCGGGAAAATTATTTTATGTTGTGCAACCTAGAATATTGTTTTAACACCATCACCGTCCATTGCAGAATCCTCACCATTAAATACCAAACGAAATCATTAAGAATAATTGGAATAATTGGGAATCGAGCAACTTTATGAAGCAACTATCCAAGTACTAGCTGCAACAAGCACATAAAATGAGATGCATTCAATTTATATAGTGTTCATACTCGCCTGCTCGTTTTTCTTCTGAACTTCCACCGAAAATGGTTGGTTGACCATGTTGACCGACATGGTTATTAGGTGATTTTTATATTAGGATCACTCAGATCATTCAGTTTCAATCATATGTTATAACAAATTTGTAAAATTCAGGAGACTCTGGGTACCCGTCCGAGCCATGGATCCTTCGTCCGTTCCCCAACCACCCGACCCCCGATACTCCTGAAGGGCGTTACGACGCACGCCGTTGCTCCTGCCGCAGCACCGTGGAGCGTTGCATTGGCGTTTTTAAGGCAAAGCTCCGATGCTGTAGAAAAGACAGAGCGTTGCACTACACACCAGAAGTTGCCGGTAAATTGAAAATAATACTTGTGCCTTAGTAAATACCTGAAGTCATAAATTGTTAATATCATCTACTTATCAGTTGTCACTATATTTAGTTTAGAGAATAGATTATTTTTCAAGCCAAGACAGGCAACAATATTAATCCATTTGTTATTCTCATACAGGATGGATTCTCAACGCATGTGCAGTCGTGCACAATATCGTCGTACACCTCTGGACACTGAAAACCGTCCACCCAAAATTTTTACAAGTCCCAATTTCGTCTTGCTTGAAAATAGTATAGGTAGCCAGGTAGAGGCTGAGCACATGGCATATGAAACCACTTGCTTGGGAAGCTGCCTAATGATGGAAAACCAGTTTTCTTATCAGTGGGGCTTTTAACAATTCATAAGAACCGTGCATTGCAAATATTCGTTCACCAGAGTAGCCCCTTTGGCATGATCGAGCTCCAGCATTTGTCACAGAGTTGCCGGTGAAGATTTAGACGGTTCGGGCGAGTTTAAATTTCCTTGCTGTAATTACACTACATTTTCTATTGATACCATTAATAGTTAAAAAACATTTATTCGATGGTAAAAATACAAAAAATGACAACCGTTTGAATTTCCTCCACTGCATCGTAATAATCGACGTTGTTTGTTGTTATCTAATCTCCCGTACTTGATATAATATATCCGACCCGCCAGGACAAGGTAGCATCAAAAAGGTCGGGTCTCGGAGCCAACCATTGACTTGATCCAAAGATAATATAAGCAATTTAAACGAGAGAAAATTAAATCGTGCCATGGAAACAAACTTTTTACGGAATATTGAGGAAGTGATGAGATAAACGTGTTTGCTGGAGAAGACACAGGAAGTTTTCGAATTATTTCTGCATCTTCAAAATTACGAGAATAGGTCATTGGGGGGTGCTGAAATGTTGTGCAAAACTCACGAGATATCATATTTGTGAGCTTGGTCGATCCTCATTTCACTGGACAGGCATTACTGATAAGGAAAACTGGTTTATCATAACGAGGTATAGGTTTAGAAAGCACATGGCATACAGCATGGTTTGTACCCGACTTACCTACACTATTTTTCAAGCCAACCTCCCTCGGGACTTGTATAAATTTCTAGTGGACGGATTTCAGTGTCCAGGAGTGTACATTACTGGCTGCCAAATCCGCAACCTGTCTACGACGCTATTGACATTCGTCAGGATGGCATCCACGGGGTCGTCGATGTTCCTGGGCCGGGCTTGAACGGAGCAAACATCCATGCTGCTGGACAGGCGGTCCGGGTGCGAGTTGTTAATGATCATTTCCAGAATTAGCATGGCAATTGCAAGCATGCAATAAATCTTATGAGGTGAATTGGTGCATGATGACAATGTGCATGGAAAATAATTCATTGACAAGAAATAATAAGTTAGTGAATGAGTGTATCAATGTCTTATTTATTTAAATTTTGATAATATTCGGTCATAGCCGCTGCCATGTTAATGAATGATTCGCTGTTCTTCAATTCCATGGCATATCTCAGCTTGTCGAGGGCCAATCTTTCTTTCTCTATTTCAAGACGTTCTTTTTCAATCTGGAGGCGCTCGGTTTCCATGGTGGAACGGGCCTTTTCCCCTAGTAAGTAGCTTGATGTCAGCTCAGAAAGATTTTTCATTGGTGCCATACATTTATTTTTTTGAACATATTTCGCCTTCTTGGGTGGTGGACCTTCTGAAAATATTATGCTAACCCACAGACACATCATCGAGGTCCAGTGGTTTTTCGCTTGGCGGGGCGATGATTTGGGAGGAATCCTAGAAATTTGATTGAATCAGTTGCATTAGTTGCAATTTTAGTTTACTAAAATTTTAATGACTGCATGACAGTTGGTTTGAGTTAACTCAAAAAATCAACATTTTCAATATTGGTTTCGTCGGAAATCATGGTTGATGTTCCCGCCCCCCAGAAAATCCCTGGGGCAGGTTTTGATTTTTCTGCCCTAGCTCCGCCTTCGGGGAGATTCTCATCTCCGATGACAGCCTCTACAGTTATCACGTCCAAACATGCCATTTCTACCGCTGTTGTATTTATTTTGAGTATGTATACTCAAGTATATACTTTTGAATAACTGTCGTATTGTTTAGCACTTTTCTTGAAAATGGCGCCTTTATGACGTTTTGATTGTGCACTTTTAGCGTTTTGCAGTTTTTTGCAACTAAACAACTTTATCTTGAACTGATAATAATATCTTTCCTTAATTCCAAATTTTCATGGGTCAAGGGGTGGAAAATCCACCTAAATCTAGGGCCTCTGGTGATACAACCGGGTGGCCACTCCGGTCGCTTCTATTGTTTCTTCTTCATCTTCCTCTTCTTCTTCTTCATGATACTTATGATATTTTCAGGCAACTTAATATCATCGAAAAAGCTACTAATTTAACGCCGAACATTTAAATTAGTCATATAAGCCTTTCCTAAATTAAGGAAAGATATTATTATCAGTTCAAGATAAAGTTGATTTAGTTGCAAAAAACTGCCAGCTTACCCAATCTGTCAACTCTGAGGTGAGAGCTAACCCAAAGAAAGAATTGAACCTGATTTTGCCTTTAGCCGATCTACAGCAGTTGAAATAATAATATTATGTCAAGTGTTGGTTATCGCTCATGTGATAAATACTTAAGATGAATGCCAGATGCCAGTGCAACTTCTGCTAGATCCAGGCTATAAAAATGCTCTTCTTTAGTCGACAGAGCTTTGAGCTAGTGGGATGTCAACGTTTTGTGGCCGCGTTCATAATCATACAGGTGGGGTTGAATCATACCACAATTCCCGACTGAAATACATGTCTAAGCTAATTCATTTTACCTTTCAAGGTATGATTCTCCAATCAGTGTTAGCTATGCTGGACCACAATGCCAACATAGGTAGATCAGTGACAGGCGAATCAGTGCGATATTCTAAAGCTACAAAAATGGGTGCTAAGATCAAAATACGAAGAAAAGTCTAATCTTTTGCGAGAAGATTTACTGTCGTAGATATCAGATGTAGCTTGTGGCATTTCACCATTGCCATGCACTCCGGAGGACGACCATTCAGACATAACACAAAACATATCGGGTGCTCCCCGACCCTCACTTGAATCTCTGAAAAATACTCGGTTCAAGAGATTTGACTGATTGTAAATCGTTGCTAGATGAAAGAAACACATTTCGAGCAGAGCATTTTAGTTCTTCTTGCGATAAATTAGCGACTAGCGTTGACATGTCTGGGTCGGGACTAACCCCCTACCAATTGGACTATTAAAAGTGCACTAAGCGATGCATTATTAGTTCGTGGTGTGGATTTATGTGGCCGGGCAACTGCTGCAGTGCACAATTGGTGTTTTTGTGGCGAGTGCACTTCGATGCGAACAGAAAATGAGTGTCTGCTGTCAGGAGAGTGATATAATAACGAAAGTGCGTGGCAGTATTGACTGCATTACATATCATGCATCTTTTGAGAATGTAGTTATCAACGCCGATGCACTGCACACTGCAAGACATCACTCATGATGCTGAGTGCACCATCTGATGAATATCATTCATAAATATCTCAAATCAACGAACAATCGCTTGTGGCGACACGTTGCCTATAAACAATTCGTGTATTGGATGAATTTATGGTCGACTCTAAGGAAAGAACAATAGAAAAGTTATTCCATCGTGTGTTGTAAAAACTGTTAGGGGTGAGTTTGCGGAGCAAGACGACAAGTTGTACACAGGATTTAAACCCTCGGCGTTAGCTAATCCACAATATTTCGACTAACTTGCCAGGTAAGGGTACCAATAGATTGTTTTCATGGTTGGTTTTTGCATTTACGACTCGTATCACCGTGTTATTTCTCTCGTTATTTCTTGGGAAAATTTTTAATTCATATTTTAACTTATTATTGACCCTCTTGATGATTCGATGTATCAATACAAGTAAACTGAAAGCATCGAAGTCGATTAAATTCGATGTAGGGGGGTCTAAGAAAGGTAAAGGCTATGCGCATGGCTGGCGCGGCAATCTTTCTACAGCGATTATGACGTCACAGCAGATTCCGCGCGGCGTCTGAGGCAGACACCGCGCGCGGAGGAACAGATGGGCTAGAGCCATTTTTCTTATCTCGTTGCGGGCTAGCAGATATGTGAACCCCACCTTCCCCTCACACGGCCTTTAAGAATAACGTCTTTTCTAGAAAAGCACAAAATACTAAATGTAAGCCAGCACGGATTCAGGGCCAGTGTTGCCAGACCGACCTAATCAGATATCCCACGAGACTGCTCAGAAAATCCCCTTTTCGCGCAAAAAGTCCCTGCATATTTCCCTCCAAAGTTCTTAATTTCCCCGTTTTTTTGTTGTTAATTTTTCAATTTAAATTATCTTTTCGTTGCGTTCTGCAATATTTTTAATGCAATTTATGCAAGCAATTAAATCTCTACAACTCTTTCAACAAGGCATAACCAATTTGAAACAAAAATGTGGTTTTACCCACACAGCACACGGACATTCTATGGACGTCCCATAAACATCCCGCTGGAACATACGGGATATCCATTCGATGTCTTGAGATGTTGATGGGATGTCCATGAGAGGTGCGGATGTCCCACTTTTTTATATCCATTGTACGTCCCAGGAATGATCGACTGGATTTCTCGGGTACATGCCACAAACGTGCCTTGGACGTATCATGGGATGTACCACTTATATCACTGGGATATTGCCCGCATAATGATTTATGGGGAAAAAATCGATAAAAAATTCTGTGAAATATTTATTGCATGCGTATCGCAGTTACATTAAACACTCCGTACTTGATCGTTCTAGCTCTACCTGCGTCTGGAAAAGGCAGTTAACTAGGACTGTGCAAATTGCACAAGAAAAAAAGTTAATTGAGTAATAGTATAGAAAAAATAAACTCATGAAAAATACGGCAAATAATCATTAAATAAAAACATAGCAAAGCGACAAAAAGACACCCAAACTTATTAGCTTATTAGCTGCGCGTGATGAATCGTCTGTTGTTGAGGCAGGTTTGTTGAGTTGATTGCTCCATATTTAATCAGTACTTTGCAGGGATGGAAGTCTGAAAATGCATCACAAATAAATGTTTGTGTTTGATAACTACTAAATGCTTGAGTACTAAATTGTATACCATAGGGATCTACTTACACAATTTTGGCAGCACGCGATAATCTCTCCTTTGATCTAACCAACCAAGTTTGAATTCCAGTCTCGATTTCCTTTTCGCTGGCAGCACTGTTTACTTTCAGTACAGCTTCTGAAATGGAGCAATTAATCAGCGGTCTTATTACAAATCCTCCTTTCCTATGAGAATCAAACTGTAATAATTGAGAAAAGCCATTGTTTTGAAATTTTACATACTTTTGATGACTTTTGCAAGTGACAGCTTGCTAAAAGATTTCTTCTTTTTCGCACCCAGCCAACTGTAGGCAACAGCCACATCGGATGCCATCAAGCGGTCCATTATTCGTGCCACTGTATTTTTAGTGGAATTTCCACCTACACGAGATAGCTCGTTTACCTAGAATAGGTTTAATTATAATTATTTACGAATATTTATATATTATTATTAGAGAATTGTTGCATTGGAGCAGTACTACACAGCCGGTTAGCAAAAATTTTGTGCATACCAGACCCAAAAAGATGTCTTTGTCCTCCAATTTTGTTTCAAGGATGTCCAGACTGTCGAAAGTCTTTACCGGCGAAAGCAGCTCGGAAAATAAGTTGTTATTAGCCGGTGCCTCGGAGGTAGTTAACATGCTTCGTGCACTCAAAAGGACATCAATCCCAGCCCGGAGCTGCTGAATTTCTATTTTTTGGGATGTCAAAAGACGAATCACTTCCGATTCAAAGCCTGTAAAAAAGGGCATTGATATAAAAGTTCATCCAACCAAAGATATTGAAATCTTAAACTTTGTGAAGTTAAAATGGCACAGCTTACTTTCACGCTTGCGAGAAGGTGGATGGCGAGGTGGAAGCCGGCTGGGTGAACCACGTTTACGTGGTGGCGGAGACGTTCTGACGTCACCAGGCTGCGAATTGACCGCTCTAGATAAGGCCCCAGATTTGCCCCAAAAAAAGCAAATCACTAATAAGGATGGCATAAGAATAAGAAGATGACTGAGCTGTCCTACTGACTTCAGGAATAACAAAGAAAAGATTAAGCAGGGAATCGAAAGCTCAACCTGAAGCACACGGACGAAGCGAGCTATCAGCCTGGTCGGCACACTGATGCAAGCCACAGTGACTGTATGGGTTATGTATGGCTATCAGTGCCAGAGTGCAAGTGCAAAACTAGCCCTGAGCCAACATGGCTCACAGTGACTGAGCCACTTGACCCATAATTTAGCATATTATAATATTGCAAACTTACCAATAAATAGATGGGAAACCAGGAGTCACCCAGCAAAAATGCTGCCCTCACTCTACGTTGCTGCCAGTCGATTTCCGATGTCGCCCTCGTCAAGCACAAGAAAGAACTGAAAACAGAAAATTACATTAACAAGCTACATTGTTGAAGTAGCTTAGGCATGACATTCATGTACCTACTGTGGGGTCTATCAAAAACAAAATTTGAATCTATCAAACACAGAACTAAATACCATGTATTCAAAATGCAATGCCCTGAATGACTGGACCATTGTAAGCTACAATACACGCTGACAACATGTTTCTAATCACTTCTGCTTTGTTATGACCAGATTTCATTATTCTCTCCATCCAGTAATAGTAACACCATAACTAGAATAGCCACTTTAGCCAGTCAAATTCAATGACTCTATAGCATAACAATCTTCCAACCGACCTAGACAGCACACAGCTTTCTACACGGCCCAAGACAAGGTGGGTGGCTATCCCATCATTTCAATGATCCCATGCTCTACAGCAAAAATTACCTTACAAAGACGCTGGAAATGTAATATTATGTTATAAGAATATATAATGATAAACAATGCATCTTACCTTTATATCCCTGGATGATGTTGCTTCTTGTTTCTGTTCTATTAATGCGTATTACTCAGCGAACAGTGAGACTAAGAAGCCGACCACACCCAAATCAGACGAATAACAAAATGGCTGCTATGTTTGCAAAGCAGTGTTCGGCCGCGTCCGTCGACGTTCGGTCGCTTCCGACTCTCCAAAATTTCTTTTTATGGAATTTATTTCACTTTATATTTTAATTATATATTCCCATGAATTATAGTTGCTATCACGGTATTTCATATTAATTTGTCCATCATTTTTCATCTGCATGCACACATTTCATTACAATCAGCACAAACAAGTCAAAAGGGGCGGTCATTATTTTACGGGTGGGAAGAGCGAGACCAGAATGCATCATTGGCGCGGTTGTTTGAAATAGGCTTCGTCTTCTTTCACAAATTACTACATCAAGGTAGAGCGTGAAGATATGCCGTATTACTCAGTCAATTCAGCGATAAAAAACGATTCTTCTAGTATAATTTCAACTCTGAAAGATCCCTTGGACAAAAGTTTCGAAAGAGTTTCAAACTTGTCTTAAATGTCGAGCTCTCTACAACTAAAAACCATGGCTGGATCGCTTATGTTGCAAAAGTGCTCCAAATCGGAAACCTGAAATCCCCGGGATATTCCCACAATATCCTATTTTAATGGGTTATTTTGACATTTCCCGGGATATTCCCACAATATCCTATTTTAATGGGATATTTTGGCATGTCCCCGGGATATCCCCCCAATGTCGAAATTTAAGGGGTGAGGGATGGTCCGTTTAAGCATGTACCCGGGACATCCCCTCAATATACCGTTTTAACGGGATGTTATTTGGACATTGCGCACGTCCTGCTGATATCCTATGGATATCATGTGCTGTGTGGGTAATGATTCCGATGTCACATTAGCCATAATTGCTAAGAACCTTGCTAAGGAATAGGTACTAATTGGCAACGATATTTTGAATGATCTTCACACATTTGGTGCGCTTCAGTTTTACTGCCTGGCAAATTTTAGAGTCATCAAACACTTCTTGAAGAACTGAAATTTAATGGTCCGCCATTGATATTGCCACATTATGCTCAGCAAATATTGCAGATATCTCAATCTCTGCCTTCATCACATTTTCACGGAACGACTGAATCTTCTTTTCATTAGAATCTTTAAACAAGTCAGTCAACTTAGGTATCTACTTCAGGCTGGCTGAATTGGCCACATGCTTTGCCGTTTTGCCATGCTTTTTCAGCTTACTCAAGCCACAAACCAAAGAGCGGTCGCAGATTCTGCACGCGCATTTTGTTTCGTCAATGCCTGCAGTCCTTATCCAGTCTTTGAACTCAGCCTCTGACGACCAACATTTCTGAAAATTTTCAATTTCAAATTTTTTGGAACAAAAATTGATTTGAATGGTTAAAAAACTGGATAATGGCTAAAAATCCCCTGATAAATCAGTTTTATCATGCAAAATCCCTTTGTCCCTTTAGGCATAAAATATCCCTGCAAACGGGGACAAATCCCTGCATCTGGCAACACTGTTCAGGGCAGGCAAATCAACCCAAACTGCCCTAGCTTCCTGTGTTCATGAAGTCACTGAAGCAATGGAAAATAAGAACAAATCGATAGGAGCATTCTATGATTACTCTAAGGCATTCGACAGTGTAAATCACGAAATACTTCTAGGAAAAATACAAAACTATGGCATACGAGGGAATGCACTTTGTTGGATTAGGTCATACTTAAAGGAGTGGTTACCTGGTGAAATTAACTTCCCTCGTCGATTTCTGATACCTTATAATGAATTTAGGGCCTTGCAAAAAAGATCCCGAGTTTACAGGAAGAAGATTAAAAATTGTCGAAAACCGTGATTTTCGGCCTAGGTGCTTAGAAAAACTTCTCCCATAAGGAATAACACGGGGAACTTTTTCGACCCTTAGCACCTACGAGTACCTTTGGTCAGAAAAAATAAACAAAAATAGTGTCACACTCGTCCATCTTTCACCTGCATAGCCATTTTTTGGGTTTTGTGATCGGAATTTTAGTTTAGCAGCAGGACGCTGATAACCGAAGGCGTGTAATCGGCGTGCTGCATTTACTTGGCTCGAAGCGGCAGCCGCAGCGGCAGCCGCCGCGGAGGGAGAATCGACGGACGGGAGGGGATAGAATCGTGGTCGATTCCAGTTACACATGCTTGAGCTTGTTTATCGCCGTTCGCGCTTGTAGCTCTGTCCATTCATCGTTCATCGCATTGGATTCGGAGCTGCAGTTTTGTTAATGTTTAATGATTTTATTAAATTAATATGGCCCAAGCTAACGCTGGGCTTATGTTCGAACCTGAATATTCGGAGGAAGAATTGACTGCGATCGAAAAATTAATCGATGTGTCAAATGAAGGCGTACTAGATACAACTGATGTGCTTGGTTGGTGTAAATGCGATAAATGTGAGGTGATGCCAACTGAAACCGAGAGTGTTGGCTACGCAGACATAGTCAGGCTGCAGGTTGCAGCCTACAGGCCTGACACATAAACGTAATCCAAAAATGTCACAATCGCAGCTATTATTTTATATCAACACACATATGTCCACTTTTTAGCTAATCACCAACCAGGATAATAAGCCGAACGCGAGATCAGTGTCAAGTCATCAAAGAAGATATTGGGAACAATTGCTCGTTGTAACGCAATCCACGCTGTGTGTGTAGCATGCATTGTACACTGTGTTATACACCTATCGCTCGCACACATGCATTGACACTGGCCACTAGTCACAAATAATCTTAAACTACGATAGCAAAATGCCACCCTGTGTGACATTTTTGTTTACACATGTATTTCTTAACATCGCCTCGGCTACGACGAAAAAAATAACGCTTCTTGTTACTCCCGATAGCTTCGCCAGATTCATTATAGTATTCCAGCAATCTTGCAAAGTGAAATCAAATATCTAAAAGGGCTAGTAGTAGAAGTAGTATGACTAGCTGAGTAAGATATTTGGTGTTATGTATCGCCGGCCAATACGCTGTTTTTCCTTGTACTACCTATACCAGAAAATTCATGCACACTAAAATTTCGTGACTTCTGACTTCTGATTCCTGACTTAAAAGTTCACGGGTTATAATCATAAAACTGACGAACCATTTATCCCACATATTAATAATTCTAGATGGTGCACTAAAGGGTAGAGGCAAAGAAGGAAGAAGGTTCCCGGCAAGCATGCACAGCAGCGTTGTGCGTTTATCGCAGCGAACGAGGGGAAGCGAGAGCTTTGCAAGCCACGCTGGTGCCGGGCTGGCCTTGCCGGTCGCGAGGAGAGGTGGAGGAAAGTCACGTGCTAGAGAGAGAGGCTAAACCGAGCGACTGTACGAAGAGAAAATACAGCACGCTGGCAATTCTCGCCGCGCAAAATCACCGAAAACTTCGATATTTTTTTAAAAATCACCCTTTTCTGCCATTCTTAGTCCATGGGAGTGTCAAGGCTCATGTTGTAGTTCAGAATCGATGGAAAAAAGTAATTTTAAGAGGTAAATTCCCCTTTAAAAGACCGGAAGCAAGTGGTGGGGTTAAAAGATCAAAGAAACGTGTTACACTTCTCTAACGAGATCACTACAAACATCGCGGTCACACAGGGAGGAACCATTGCCCCACTTTTGTTCATACTATTCGTGGATGACCTGCAACAAAACATTACGATCGGGACAATGACCGTGTTTGCTGATGACACGACGCAACACATCGCAAGCGCATCAAGCACCGAAGAGGAAGATACCCGGTTCATACGGGTGTGTAACGAAGCCGTATCCCAAATGAGCAAATATAGTATTAACAATGACCTCTCAATAAACAACGATAAAACAGTGTATATGCAGTTTAGGAGACCGCTCAAAAAGATCGTGTCAGTCCCCTGATAAACATCGATAAAACCGTAATAGAAGAGGTGGAAGAGATTAAGTTCCTTCCTAGGACTAATTTTAAGTAACACCTTAGATTGGGGTGGCCATGTTAATAATTAAGCACCCCAGATCGCCTCAGCTGGCTTTTTGATAAAACGTATCATGCAAATAGCATCATTGAAAATAGCGCTGATGGTGTAGGTACTATGCTTATATACAGTCCAGATTGCAGTATGGGATTGTACTATGGGGCAACAGCAAACAGACTAAACGGCTATTTATATTGCAAAAGAGAGCTCTGAGATATATGGCCAGGGCAAGTATTGACCCCACATCAGATTTTTATTATAAAGACTCTTGCAGACCAATTTTTAAGCGTTTTAAAGTCATGACGATACCTTGCCTATATATTTACAATACTATTATGTATAAAATAGAAGATTTACCAAATGATGATAATGATCTTAATTGTAGGACAAGGACAAAGGGAAATTTTAAACTAAAGAAAATAAAACTAGAAATATCAAAGAAAGACCCAGACTTTGCAGGTGCAAAACTATAAAATGCTTTACCTAAATATATCAAAGCAAAGAAAGGATTGACGCTTAAGAATAGTATAAAAGAGTTCTTAATTGAGAGTTTTTTTTATTCCGTGAAAGAATATTGTACTCTTTAATTCTAAGAAACTGACTGTCAAATAACATGTATTATGTTTCAAGTGACACTAAACAAATTATTATTATTATTATTATTATTATTATTATTATTATTATTATTATTATTATTATTATTATTTGATGGCTGGCTCCGGCAACACTGACAGCTGACAGATGAACGTGGAAATGCTGTTTTTTTGTAAATAAATGGTTCGTCCGCCTTGTTTTTATAATCTAGCTAACTTTTAACTTTGTAAAAAAAATCAAAATCAAAATCAGCCAAAAATCTAAACATATGTAAATTTTCAGATTTTGAAAACACGTTTTTTTAATAGACTTTTTACGCTCCTGTGGCTAAATGCCTGGATCTATTTTGTTAAAATTCTAAGAGTACCTATGAAATGTTTAGGTGCATCGAATACTCCCTTGTCGAATTGTCCCCCTCTGCCTAGGCAAGGCAAGCCCCAGGGCATAGAGTGTCAGAGAATTTATTGATATTTAGAAAAATCCGAGTGCTCAATCATTGCCTTGATTCTCAACATCCAGTATCGATGAGAACAATAAAGAAGATTGAATTTTGAAATCGCAATTCTAATAAAAAAACAACGTGTCTGTTTGAATATTTCAATACACTGTGGACCAACTGGTTTTGGAATAATTTGTAGTTCGCAAAACACTGCCGTCTTGTTATATTATCGCCACTTTATTTGACCATTCTTTTGTCAAAATGACATTTTGTTTGGATGAATATTGATCGAAACGAAATAGTGATACGTGATTCAGAAATAGTGAAACGAAATAGTGAACGAAATAACGTAAACTCCGGTACTGAACCGGTAACAAAATTTGTGATTCAAAAATGTGTGTTTTAAGACCTGTCCACCAGTACTTTTAAAATGCCACGTAAAAAGTCACAACGAGGCAAGAAAGAAGAAGCTGCAAAGCGTATGTAGGATTGCAGAGCTACTGAAAATATCATTGCCAGGGAAGTCCGACTGGATGACAGCGCGGCCAGGATGCTCGGCATCAGGGCAAGGGAGAACAAGTAGTCGCTTGCTCAACGCCTCGCGTTAAATCGGCGAAAAACAGCCGCAGCTCGGAAAACGAGACAGACACACAACAAACACTTGAACGGAGACAGTCGAACTTAAAGAGAAAATTACAGAACCTTGACCACGAATCTGCTTCTGAACGGGATAAGAGGAAGCGACAATGTTCAGAAAGAGTGGCATCGACTAGGGCAGTAGAAACATAATTACAGACTCTCTTGAGGAGCGTGGATAGTTTAAATCGAGTGTCCGAAGCCCGCCGGGAAGAATGTCCTGAGCAGACGCTGGCGAGGAGGGCAGGAAGTTTAAAACGAGTGACCGAAACCAACCGGTGTGAACCTCCCGACCAGACGCTGGCGTGGAGGGAAGAAAGTTTAAAACGAGTGACCGAAACCAACCGCTGTGAATCTCCCGACCAGACGCTGGCGAGGAGGGCAGAAAGTTTAAAACGAGTGACCGAAACCAACCGGTGTGAACCTCCCGAGCAGACGCTGGCGAGGAGGGCAGAAAGTTTAAAACGAGTGACCGAAACCAACCGCTGTGAACCTCCCGACCAGACGCTGGCGAGGAGGGCAGAAAGTTTAAAACGAGTGACCGAAACCAACCGCTGTGAACCTCCCGACCAGACGCTGGCGAGGAGGGCAGAAAGTTCACAACGAGTGACCGAAACCAACCGCTGTGAACCTCCCGACCAGACGCTGGCGAGGAGGGCAGAAAGTTTAAAACGAGTGACCGAAACCAACCGGTGTGAACCTCCCGAGCAGACGTTGGCGAGGAGGGCAGAAAGTTTAAAACGAGTGACCGAAACCAACCGGTGTGAACCTCCCGACCAGACGCTGTCGAGGAGGACAGAAAGTTTAAAACGAGTGACCGAAACCAACCGGTGTGAATCTCCCGAGCAGACGCTGTCGAGGAGGACAGAAAGTTTAAAACGAGTGACCGAAACCAACCGGTGTGAATCTCCCGACAAGACGCTGGCGAGGAGGGCAGAAAGTTTAAAACGAGTGACCGAAACCAACCGGTGTGAATCTCCCGACCAGACGCTGGCGAGGAGGGCAGAAAGTTCACAACGAGTGACCGAAACCAACCGCTGTGAACCTCCCGACCAGACGCTGGCGAGGAGGGCAGAAAGTTTAAAACGAGTGACCGAAACCAACCGCTGTGAACCTCCCGACCAGACGCTGGCGAGGAGGGCAGAAAGTTTAAAACGAGTGACCGAAACCAACCGCTGTGAACCTCCCGAGCAGACGCTGGCGAGGAGGACAGAAAGTTTAAAACGAGTGACCGAAACCAACCGGTGTGAATCTCCCGACCAGACGCTGTCGAGGAGGGCAGAAAGTTCACAACGAGTGACCGAAACCAACCGCTGTGAATCTCCCGACCAGACGTTGGCGAGACGAGCTGAAAGTTAACAACGTGTAACTGAAGCCCGCCGAAGTGAATCTCCTTTGGAAACATCC
This sequence comes from Nemurella pictetii, assembly GCA_921293315.2. Taxonomy (NCBI): domain Eukaryota; kingdom Metazoa; phylum Arthropoda; class Insecta; order Plecoptera; family Nemouridae; genus Nemurella; species Nemurella pictetii. Next base: position 3,573,169 of record OV121118.1, on the reverse strand, counting down.
CAAAGGAGGGCAAGGAGTCGGCATCTTCGAAGGGAACGTTTTCCTTCCTCCTGGACCTGAATCACAAGATAAAGTGGAAGTTTTTGAAGCCCACATGAGCAATCTTGATTGGTCCTGTTGTATCAACTGTCATAAAAGATTTCCCGGACTGAAAGTGAATGCGGCAAAGCTATGCGCTAATTGCAAAATAAATTCCGGTATGTTCACTTCGACAAACAAAATGAACCCAGGAAAAGTCCCAGATGAGTTGTTGGCGTTATCAATTGTTGAAAGAGTCTTAATAGCACGCATCCATCCTGTTGTGTCTGTTTATCGTGTCAAAAGGCAACAGTATGCGTATAGTGGCAATGTCATTAACTTCCCGCAAAATGTTTCGGAATTTGCAACAAATCTACCAAATTCCTTACATTCATTGACCTCTGTCGTGGTTGTTCGGCGTTCTTCCGCTCATTCGGACAACATTGCTGACTTCAATGTCTGTTCACTTCGTCTTCGCCGAGCATTGTTATGGTTGAAACAAAACAATCGGTTCTATGCGGACATTATCATCGACGAAGATACACTCGCCAGCTTGCCAGAAAGTGGCAACGTGTACGGGGAGTTAGAGTTCATGGAAGTTGCAGACGGAGCCAATGACGATGACGATGGAATGCTTGAGCACACAAGTGTTCCCCAAGTCACTCCTATAGACCAACAGAACCGCATTGCCAGCGCCCTCCAACCTGACTCCGTCCCATGGCCCACAGTGTCGAATGTACCTGTCAACGAGTTAGTTGAGAAGTTAAAAAAATGGTAACAACGCGTCAAGCCGATACCTCCTTCAAAAAAAAGTACAAGATCAAGCGAGTTGGAGAGGGAATTGCACACGTGTACACTTAACCTCCTTCTCAGTCCGGGCAGATTGGTATCATGTTGGGCCGGTGTAATTGTCGATCTTAACAAGCACACACAAAGGCTGGTCAGTTGGTGGTTTTGTGTTTTCCTCGACAGTTCCCGTGGCTCCATTCACCAGCCCGTGTGCTGTCCACAGGTTGGATCGCAACATCACACGACTGCCGCGAGACAGGTTAATGGTCGCCTCAAGACCTTGCGATGCATCGTCAGCATGCCTTGAGCAGCCTTGGCGCAGTTATGCAGGGCACAGATCTTTGCCACCGGTTGACCCAACTCGTTGAGAGTTTTCAAGTTCTATCGAACTCGTCATGCATTCAATCTGCCCTATCGCAAAAGCATGGACTGAGAAGGAGGTTAAGTGTACACGTGTGCAATTCCCTCTCCAACTCGCTTGATTCGGCAAAAGAATCAAGACGTGTGTGGATTTATTCGCTTCCAAAAATCCTTTACTTAGCTTACATGCCAAAATTATGAATCAAATTTGATGAACTTTGGAAGATCAAAATCTGGGCTGGTATACACTATACCGTAACACTATATGATGGTATACAAAGAAATACGCTCATCCAACAACGCGTCCACAGGTAGCGTTCGGCGAAGCCCTAGTTATATTTAAAGATAAGACGACATGTGTGAAATCGGTTTCAAGCCGCCTTCTTGGCACCAGCCAATCTCGTGAAGCAAGTCATCATTGCTTAGGTGAGTGCGAATTGACATGATTTTTTTCATGCTTATCTGAAAGATAAAGACAGCTGGTATAGTGTGGGGTTGGGTCTAGCTGAGCTGGCATCACAAGCTCGTATCAAACGGATTGAAACGCTGCGCCAAGTCTTTGCTCTTCTCTGTCATCTCATCGCTGACGGTCTTCATTTGCATCTTGAATCAGACGCCGAGGGAAAGAGAGGTAATTTTAATGATTATCTAGTGACAGTTATTTCATTTTAAAGCAAAATATGGATTTTTGGACGCTTCAAGAGAAAATATAGGCTCTGAAAGCTGACTTTCAAGAAAGGTCCACCGCCACTTGGCTCGACTAACAATTGAAATCCATCAGGCTGTAGAGAGGAGGAATCTGAAGACGTAAGCATTCATACATTCCACGAGATATTTTGCTCAGTTAAAAATTTCAACTACTGTGTGTAACGGGTAATATTTTATGTTTATTTTTTACGCTCTTTTGCACGCTCTCCAGCCGGGATGTTAACCTGCAGCTTCTAAGAATCACATTCTAAGCAGCAGAGATAACAGCCTTAACAAGAAAATCTCTGATGGTCTTCCTAGCAGCTTGTGATCTCAAGAAGCAAGTTAACTTTAGCAATGTGTGTGGACTCATTCAGTTAGATTAATGCAAAAAGAGATGGAAATTGATGGAAAGTTGTAGGTTTTGGGAAACTTAGGATCTGTAAAATGAAGCCAGGTAAACTGTGTGTTTGGTTTTAGCCCCGCTGGAGTCAAGCTGGTCTCAACTTGGCTGAGCTGCCAGAGACAGCAAGTAGCAAGGAGCAGCAGGACAGCATCTCAGGCTGAAAGATAACGTAAGTTTTCATTTCCTGCAATCACAATCTACTATACTTTTAACCAGTGCTAGTAGAACTTGTACTGGCCAGTACCCCACCAAACATCTCACCAGGCTGTAGGATGCAGGAAACTCTGCCAGAAAACATCTCACCAGGCTGTAGGATGCAGGACACTCTGCCAGCAAACATCTCACCAGGCTGTAGGATGCAGGATACTCTGCCAGCAAACATCTCACTAGGCTGTAGGATGCAGGACACTCTGCCAGCAAATGTCCCACCAGGCTGTAGAATGCAGGACACTCTGCCAGCAAACATCTCACCAGAATGTAGAATGCAGGACACTGCCAGCAAACATCTCACCAGGCTGTAAGATGAAGGACACTCTGCCAGCAAACATCTCACCAGGCTGTAGGATGTAGGACACTCTGCCAGCAGACATCTCACCAGGCTGTAGAATGTAGGACACTCTGCCAGCAAACATCTCACAAGGTTGTAGGATGTAGGACACTCGGCCAGCAAACATCTCACCAGGCTGTAGGATGCAGGACACTCTGCCAGCAAACATCTCACCAGGCTGAAGGATGCAGGACACTCTGCCAGCAAACATCTCACCAGGCTGTAGGATGCAGGACACTCTGCCAGCAAACATCTCACCAGGCAGTAGGATGCAGGACACTCTGCCAGCAAACATCTCACCAGGCTGTAGGATGTAGGACACTCTGCCAGCAAACATCTCACCAGTCTGTAGGATGCAGGACACTCTGCCAGCAAACATCTCACCAGGCAGTAGGATGCAGGACACTCTGCCAGCAAACATCTCACCAGGCTGTAGGATGCAGGACACTCTGCCAGCAAACATCTCACCAGGCTGTAGGATGCAGGACACTCTGCCAGCAAACATCTCACCAGGCTGTAGGATGCAGGACACTCTGCCAGCAAACATCTCACCAGGCTGTAGGATGCAGGACACTCTGCCAGCAAACATCTCACCAGGCTGAAGGATGCAGGACACTGTGCCAGCAAACATCTCACCAGGCTGTAGGATGCAGGACACTCTGCCAGCAAACATCTCACCAGGCTGTAGGATGTAGGACACTCTGCCAGCAAACATCTCACCAGTCTGTAGGATGCAGGACACTCTGCCAGCAAACATCTCACCAGGCTGTAGGATGCAGGACACTCTGCCAGCACACATCTCACCAGGCTGTAGGATGCAGGATACTCTGCCAGCAAACATCTCACCAGGCTGTAGGATGTAGGACACTCTGCCAGAAAACATCTCGCCAGTCTGTAGGATGCAGGACACTCTGCCAGCAAACATCTCACCAGGCTGTAGGATGCAGGACACTGCCAGCAAACATCTCACCAGGCTGTAGGATGCAGGACACTCTGCCAGCAAACATCTCACCAGGCTGTAGGATGCAGGACACTCTGCCAGCAAACATCTCACCAGGCTGTAGGATGCAGGACACTCTGCCAGCACACATCTCACCAGGCTGTAGGATGCAGGACACTCTGCCAGCACACATCTCACCAGGCTGTAGGATGCAGGACACTCTGCCAGCAAACATCTCACCAGGCTGTAGGATGCAGGACACTCTGCCAGCAAACATCTCACCAGGCTATAGGATGCAGGACACTCTGCCAGCAAACATCTCACCAGGCTGTAGGATGCAGGACACTCTGCCAGCAAAAATCTCACCAGGCTGTAGGATGCAGGACACTCTGCCAGCAAACATCTCACCAGGCTGTAGGATGCAGGACACTCTGCCAGCAAACATCTCACCAGGCTGTAGGAGCAGGACACTCTGCCAGCAAACATCTCACCAGGCTGTAGGATGCAGGACACTCTGCCAGCAAACATCTCACCAGGCTGTAGGATGCAGGACACTCTGCCAGCAAACATCTCACCAGGCTGTAGGATGCAGGACACTCTGCCAGCAAACATCTCACCAGGCTGTAGGATGCAGGACACTCTGCCAGCAAACATCTCACCAGGCCGTAGGATGCAGGACACTCTGCCAGCAAACATCTCACCAGGCTGTACGATGCAGGACACTCTGCCAGTAAACATCTCACCAGGCTGTAGGATGCAGGACACTCTGCCAGCAAACATCTCACCAGGCTGTAGGATGCAGTACACTCTGCCAGCAAACATCTCACCAGGCTGTAGGATGCAGGACACTCTTCCAGCAAACATCTCACCAGGCTGTAGGATGCAGGACACGCTGCCAGCAAACATCTCACCAGGCTGTAGGATGCAGGACACTCTGCCAGTAAACATCTCACCAGGCCGTAGGATGCAGGACACTCTTCCAGCAAACATCTCACCAGGCTGTACGATGCAGGACACTCTGCCAGTAAACATCTCACCAGGCTGTAGGATGCAGGACACTCTGCCAGCAAACATCTCACCAGGCTGTAGGATGCAGTACACGCTGCCAGCAAACATCTCACCAGACTGTATCATGCAGGACACTCTGGCGAAACAGCATTTCTTTGCCGGCGACAGATTCGTCTGCTTGGTTAGAAATTAAAGAATCTCAGCCATGTAGGTACAACCTAACACACGATAGGTACTATACGTTATCTTACGTAATAATAAGGGGATTCGGTCACTGATGCTCAATCTCAAGCGTCAACTGATAGTTGACGTGTAAAAGAGAATCTTTAACGGATGATAACTGCACTTGTTTACTTTAACTTCACCACGGTCCGCCAGGTTCGCCACCAGCGCTTTGTCGCCTGATTTACACAGAGACTTTTTTTGTATTTGTTGGTTTGTCAAGGAGTTTTCCCCGACCTAAGTTTTCTCTGATTATAGACTTGTAGGTGAAATGTATATTAGTTCCAAATTTCAGTGGGTTATAAAAAATCCTGGGATATTGACAATGCAAGCGCATGGCAGGTACACTCCTGGACACTGAAAACCGTCCACTAGAAAATTATACAAGTCCCGAGGGAGGTTGGCTTGAAAAATAGTGTAGGTAAGTCGGGTACACACCATGCTGTATGCCATGTGCTTTCTGAACCTATACCTCGTTATGATAAACCAGTTTTCCTTATCAGTAATGCCTGCCCAGTGAAATGAGGATCGACCAAGCTCACAAATATGATATCTCGTGAGTCTTGCACACCATTTCAGCACCCCCCAATGGCCTATAACTCGTAATTTTGAAGATGCAGAAATAATTCGAAAACTTCCTGCCTCTTCTCTTTACAGCAAACACGTTTATCTCATCACTTCCTCAGTATTCTGGAAAAAGTTTGTTTCCATGGCACGATTTAATTTTCTCTCCTTTTAATTGCTTATCTTATCTTTGGATCAAGTCAATGGTTGGCTCCGAGACCCGACCTTTTTGATGCTACCTTGTCCAGGCGGGTCGGATACATTATATCAAGTACGGGAGATTAGATAACAAACGACGTCGATTATTAAAATGCATTGGAGGAAATTCAAACGGTTGTCATTTTTAGTATTTTTACCATTGAATAAATGTTTTTTAACTATTTATAGGTATCAATAGTAAATGTAGTGTAGTTACAGCAAGGATATTGAAATTCGTCCAAACCGTCAAAATCTTCCCCGGCAACTCTGTGACAAATGCAGGAGCTCGATCATGCCAAAAGGGCTACTCTGGTGAACGAATATTCGCAACGCACGGTTCATATGAATTGTTAAAAGCTCCACTGATAAGAAAACTGGTTTTCCATCATTAGGCAGCTTCCCAAGCAAGTGGTTTCATATGCCATGTGCTCAGCCTCTACCTGGCTGCCTATACTATTTTCAAGCAAGACGAAATTGGGACTTGTAAAAATTTCAGGTGGACGGTTTTCAGTGTCCAGAGGTGTACATTCAAGGGGCATCATTATTTTGAACGTGAACGTCTCCATCAAAACACTGTAGTGTTCGGCGTTTTGTCAAAAAAAAAGCTAAACTGAGGTGTCTGATTTCCACAGAGAGCAACCCTAGCTTCACCGTTGAACGAATCCCGCTGTTTGAGCGGCCTCACGATGGAGCAAGAGTCGTACACCAAGCGGTCCGGGGCTGCCAACGACCAGGGCCAGATGTTCGAGATCAAGTTGGCGAGCCTGGTCTACCTTCGCGCGATCAATGCAATCAACACGATCAACAGCGCAGACAAACGCTTCCGGCTGGCAACAAACGCGGCCGGCGCCGGCGCAGCGGACGACATCGTCTTGAAGGTCAGATCGCCGGACGGAGCCTGGACCTCCTTGTTTCTCCAACTGAAGCACAAGGAGGACCCCAAATCGCTGCTTGCGCTCAACAAACCGGCAACTCCTCAAAAAGGCACCGAGTTCTTGCTCGATCCCAGGTCCAAGTTCTCGTTGCTTAAGTATTTCGAAGCGTACATGGAAGTGTTAGAGAAAATGTCTGTAGCTGGTTGTCGTGAAAAATTGTTTGAAGGGAAGATCGAGGACTGCTGGTTTGTCATCTACACAAATTGCCAGCCTGCGTCAGATCTAGAAACATGTCGTGTTGTTATTCCTGAGTGCGCTAGGATTTTGCTAGGATCTGATTCCGGTGAAACATTCCGTTTTGACCCGAAGTTGAATCAGGCAGATTACGACCGAGTATTTAAGTTCTTGATGGAAGGTTCAGCGGCCAAGACAGGGAATTTAGATCCAGACAAGCAGGCACTGGATGAGCAAGACAAATGGAAGCGCGTGGCCAGTTTCTTACAGAAGCTTTTAGTGGTCTGTAGGCAGCCAAGTCAAGGACAGTTTAATGAGCTCATTATAGGGGAGCTGCTAGAAAATCCATTGGCAAAATGCAGGAGGTCGGATATTAGTTGGAATTCATTGAGTGACTGCTTCATCAAGGAAATAAAAGAGTGGTGTGAAAACAAGGACGGGGCAATCTTGAATCAGCAAAGCAATTTAGTTGCCATTGTGTTGGCTCAACTGACTATGCCGTTCGAGATAGAAAGCATGCAATTAGACATTCAATTTCAATCGAAAGCTGTTTCAAATTTGTATCAAAGTTTTCGTTCCACCCAGTCTTCTCTCGTTCATATAACGGCCGTGGAGGGCTCGTGCCGTTTAACTGGCACAAAACTGGTCCAAACTTTTGGCAGATCACAGTTCCTGTTGTTCGGCATAAAATATTTATTGGGAAACCTTGGCTCTGTGCTATCAATTTGGGAGAAGAAAGAAAGCAAGACGCTTGTTGTAATCATGCCGGAGTCAGACGTGCCAATTGGTGAGAGCTTCGAGGATGTTGCTGAGAAAATGCGTGCTATTTTATCTGTCCCGGGTTCTGAGTGCCGTGCAGTGATCGTGTCACGCGAAACAAACATTCTGACAGAGAAACTATCTGCATCGCTGGGCAATCGCTCCCAACGAGTCCAGGACACGTTTGAGTTCTCTCAGGTCAGCGAACTCCGTCACAAGACATTCACCTTTCAGGGTTGCCACGTTTCGGTGGAGGAGTTCCTCAACACAATCAGCGACGATGGCTTGAAATGTGAATTCCTCTTAAACGTCATCGATACCAAGGGGGGTGTTAAAGTTGGCCCTGCCTTGGATGAAGACTTAACATACTTCATTCCCCGGACTTTAGAAAGCTGCATTCTTCTCAAGCCTGGCATTCTTCAAGAGGGTCTGAGTTTGACCATTGTTTATTCGTCGGTGGAAGACTTGCAGAAAATCTTGCCGGAATTTGATGCTCAAATCACAAACCAGGCTTTCGAAGAGCGTCTGAAAACTATCTTGCCGTCGCACTTTGTTCCTGATGAAGTCAATGAAGCAGTTAGCTACAGTAAAACTTCTCGGCTTGGTTCCTACGATTTCAGCCGCATTGTCTTAAGAAACGGCCAGGCTGACGAAGTCACTGCGCTAAGGATCCGTCCCAGCAAGGATGACTCCAACCAACGGTGGTTTCTCTACGTTGGTGAACCAGTGGACAAAGAAGATGTTGCAACGCTGTCATGTTTCAATAACAGCCAACATTGCTTGCGCTTGGCGGGTGGCAAGCTGCGTTGGACTTCAACATCGACTGGCAACATGGACGTGATTCGAAGGCACCTGGACGAAGCCGCCGCTGCCTCCCTTCGTCCTGAAACCGTGGCCGACGTTGAAGACAGGGTAGTGCTTATCTGTGCCGAGCCGGGCATGGGGAAAACTACCCTCACAACCCATCTTGCCCGGAACACCAAACAAGCGTACCCTGGAACCTGGCTGATCGAGCTTGCTCTCAACGACAACACTAAATTATTCAAAGATAAAGTGCATTTAAATTGCCTCGAATTTCTGTTAGCGGCAGCCAAGATTGAGTCACCGCTGGAAAAGTCGTTGTTCAAGAACGCTCTAGAGACTTCTGGAAATGTGTGCATTTTATTGGACGGTTTCGATGAGATTGCTCCCAGATTCGCCGATCACTGCTGCATTTTTTTGGCCAATCTGATCAAGACAAAAACAAGAAACATCTGGCTCACCTCTCGGAACACAATGAAAGAAAAACTCGAAAACAGTCTAAAAACACTTTCAAATAAACTACGCAAGTTTGACAACGATGATCAACGAAACTTCTTTAAGAAGTATTGGAAATATGAAGCAACACTAGCAGAGGATAAATTAGAAAAATTTATCGAAAGTCTTGTCGAGATGACATCCCGAGCCATCAGCGACCGAGAGAGAAACCTGATGGGAGTCCCGCTTCAGACGAAGATGATTGCTGACGTGTATGAACACCTCGTAACTCACCCGGCAAGTACGACCACTCTTCCAGAGAAGCTCAACTTGCTAGATTTACTCGACAAGTTTTTCCAAACAAAGCTCGACATTTACGCTGAAGGAAAGTTAGGCCTGAAAGATGATGCAACTGATTATGATGATGTAGTGGAAGAGATTAAACTGAAAACAACCAAATATCTGATGCTAGCTGCTCTGATAGCAATTCTAAGCAATGATGATCTAAGAAGCTTGGATAATTTTGAAACAATAAATAAAAAATCTGCTTGTTTCTTTGAGCGAATCAGAAAAGGCCAGGACAAGACTGGCATTATCGACAGCATGGTGAATGACAAGCCGCGCTTCGTGCATCGCGTCTACGCTGAGTACTTCGTGGCAAAGTGGTTCGCCACCAATTTTTCTGAGGGTATTGTTGTCTTGCGGAAGAAATTGTTCACCGCCAACTTCAGTGTTGTCCGTGACATCTTGGACCGGATTCTCGCCAAGGACGGCTGCCTGCTGCACTTGGCCGTGCTAAACGGAGACGTGCAGCAAGCAGAGACTTTGTTGAATGAGGGAAACGTCAACGTCAACGTCAGGGACCTGGGCGGACGGACGCCCCTGCATTTAGCAGCCGCCTTCGGTAAAATCCAGGATCCCAGAGAAATACGAAGATGTCGAGAGATTCTAGACCTTCTTACCCGACACAAAGAAGTTGACTTGAACCAGGAAGACAAGATTTTACTAGGCTCACCATTAAGTTATGCCGACATGAGTACTTCTTTGATCGCTGTTGACAAGCTACTCGCTTGCAACGCGGACAGCAGTCATCTCCTCAACACGAAGGAGAACATTAAAGACGGGGAATTGTTGGAGTATACTGTCTCTCACGACTTGAACGCACTCGTTGGGTTTTATTTAGATGCAACGGGTCGTCATGTGGACAGTTATGTTGATAGCGGGTTTAACAGTGCTGCTGATATTTATTATCCCGACAAGCGTCTGCTTCCTGCAGCGTGTCTCGCAGGCAGCCTGCGGACCGCAACGCTCCTCGTTGAACGAGGCTCTGACATCAATAGGTTTGACAAAGAATATCAATCCCCATTTCACGCAGCTTGTCAAGCAGGATATCTTCCTGTCGTGGAAATGCTTTTCAGCGAAGGCGTCTTGGCCGTTCTAGGCGTACACCCAGACAAAGAGTCTCGCAAAATTGCAATTGCAGAGTTAATCAACAGGAAGGACAGACGTGGCGATAATGCACTTGTCTTGGCCGCTACGGGCAACCATTCAGATGTTGTCAGCTTCTTGATTGACCAGGGTGCAGACTTGCTCACGAGTAACCAACATCTTACAGCAGCTGCTGGACACGAAACACCGAACGCCTTGAGAGTTTTGCTGGCAGCATTTCCCGTAGCCGAGGAGAGAGCTGCCTACGTAAACAGCTGTAGTGAGGATGGTAAAACCGCGGTTCACACGGCGGCCAGGGAGGGAAACAACGTTACGCTTGATCTGCTGCTGAATGCTGGGGGGAAGCTGGGGCCAGGTGGTTTCAGGGAGAAAACAACTTTGATGGAAGCGGCTGCGGGAAGTAAACTTGACACAGTGACACACATATTAAACCTGGTTGATGAACTCAAAGCAACTGGTGGCGCTAGTGGAAGCAGGGAAGATCTAGGAGACAAACTACACTTTGTCAATCTGAAAGACGCAGATGGAATGACAGCGCTTCATTACAGTGTTTTTCGTAAAAGCAACCTGCGTGTCACACGCTACCTGCTCAGCCAGGGCGCAGACTTCAGGATCTGTGATAGCGAGGGTAGAACGTTCCTGCATCAGGCAATTCCCTGGAATGATGTCAATGATCTCAGAACTGTGTTGGAAGTGGTGCCCGAAGCCGAGAGAACGGCGTTCATCAACCTCGTCGACAACAAAGGCAACAACGTGTTGCATCTTGCAGCCAAGATGGGCAAACCATGCTGGGATTCATTTGTTTTCCTCGTCAACGCAGGTGTCAAGATGACGGAATCAAACAAAGATAGAGAAACACTGTTGATGCTAGCGGCTGGAGCTGGTTCGAGCAAGATTGTAGAGTGTATTTTGAACAACTTTGAAGAGAGCAGTGAGGCTGGCAGTAAATCTGAGTATGTTAAGTTGTGGGATACTAAGGGCAGAACGGCACTTCATCACTTTGCTGTCAGGAATTCAGTCGAATTAGATCCGGATGTTGTGCGGTTGTTGTTGGCTGCTGTACCCGAGGCGGACAGAGGCGGGTTTGTCAACGCAGCAGACAACGACGGCAACATCGCGGTTCACTGGGCGGCCAGGTTGGGATGTAACGATGCGCTTGATCTGCTGCTGAATGCTGGGGGGAAGCTGGGGCCAGGTGCTTTCAGGGAGAAAACAACTTTGATGGCAGCGGCTGGGGGAGGTAAACTTGACACAGTGACATACATATTAGACCTGGTTGATGCACACAACTCAACTGGTGGCGCTAGTGGAAGCAGGGAAGATCTAGGAGACAGACTTCACTTCATCAACCTGCAAGACTCGGATGGAAGGACGGCACTTCATTTCAGTGTTCTTGGTCGAAGAAACCAGCATGCCACACGCTACCTGCTCAGCCTGGGCGCAGACTTCAGGATCCGTGATAGCGAGGGTAGATTGCCCCTGCATCGGGCATTTAAATGTTACGATGTGAATGATATCAGACCTTTGTTGGACGCGGTGCCCGAAGCCGAGAGAACAGCGTTCTTCAACCTCGTCGACAACGAAGGCAACAATTCGTTGCATCTTGCAGCCAAGATGGGCAAACCATGCTGGGATTCATTTGTTTTCATCGCCAACGCAGGTGTCAAGATGACGGAATCAAACAAAGATAGAGAAACGCTGTTGATGCTAGCGGCTGGACGTGGTTCAAGCAAGATGGTCGAGTATATTTTGAACAACTTTGAAGAGAGCAGTGAGGCTGGCAGTAAATCTGAGTATGTTACGTTGTGGGATACTAAGGGCAGAACGGCACTTCATCACTTTGCTGTCAGGAATTCAGTCGAATTGGATCCGGATGTTGTGCGGTTGTTGTTGGCTGCTGTACCCGAGGCGGACAGAGCCGGGCTTGTCAACGCAGCAGACAACGACGGCAACATCGCGGTTCACTGGGCGGCCAGGTTGGGATGTAACGATGCGCTTGATCTGCTGCTGAACGCTGGGGGGAAGCTGGGTCCAGTCGATTTCAGGGAGAAAACAGCGTTGATGGCAGCGGCTGGGGGAGGTAAACTTGACACAGTGTCACACATATTAAACCTGGTTGACGCACACAACTCAACTGGTGGCGCTAGTGGAAGCAGGGAAGATCTAGGAGATAGACTTCACTTCATCAACCTGCAAGACTCGGATGGAAGGACGGCACTTCATTTCAGTTTACTGAAGGAGAGAAACCTGCTTGTCACACGCTACCTTGTCAGCCAGGGCGCAGACTTCAGGATCCGTGATAGCGAGGGTAGAACGCCCCTGCATCGGGCAGGTCAATGTCATGATGTAGATGCTGTGACATGTCTGCTGGATGCAGTGAGCAAGACAGAGAGAGCTGCATACATCATGGCAGGTGACAATGACGGCTGGTCTGCGTGTCATCTGGCAGCATATGACAGGCATCCTGATGTGGGGAGATATCTGCTGGGTTTCCTGAGCGAAACAGAGAGGGATTTGCTAGTGAGCTCGAATGACAAGGATGGGAACAGCTTGTTGCATTGCGCGGCGTTGGGCGGATGTCTGGAGTCTGTGGATCTTGTCCTCAACGCGGGCGGGAAGTTGTTGCCGACGAATCACGCAGGACGAACGCCGTTGATGTCTGCGGCAGAGCACGGCCACTTTCTTTTAGTCATGCGGATGTTCGATAACTTGAATGAAGGTAGGGAAGGCATGAGCAAGCTTGACTATATAAACTTACGTGACATTGAAGGTTTTAATGTGTTTGACTTGCTGGAGCAGGCAGGTCCAGGCTATCTTGCTTGTGTAATTAATTGCCTTGCTCATTTCTTTGACCAGTTGTGAAGCGTGTTGCATCAAACATGACCTATTTTTAAATCTTTCAATTTACAAGTGAATTTCCCTTTAGAATTTTGTTCTGTAATTGTGTTACATTTTATCAATGTTATTTTAAAATGAAGAATTATTACATTTTTACTATTTTCTGTCTTATTGTGATATTGTGATATCTTTGTACATATTACATTACGCTTATTATTGTATACTATACTTTATTTTTTTATCATATTATTATATTATTGGCCTATATTATTAAATAACGTATATTTTAGCTATCCACAAAAAAAACATTTGTTTTTTAAAAAACCACCTGAGGTCTATCACATCCCCAACCCCCTTCAAAAAAATAATGTAAGAAATGTCTGCTTTCAAAATTTGTGAAATCGGTTAGTAGCTGAGGTCTTCTCGGGACATGCGAAGTCAAGTAATCGGAAGGGTTGCATCCCTTGTAATCATGACCGAACAATCATGAATTGCTGTGTTTTGGGATGCATCATGTTAACGGCATATTTTACGTCCCTCATCGACTTCCTTTAGTGGGAATGCAATTTTTCAGATGATAGTGAAACAGCGATTTTTCTATGTTTCTCTTATAAATTTGGTACAAATCTATTGTTTCCTCCACCATCACATCCTTTTTTTTCAAGGATTCTCCTCAGCGTGCGGCCGGCGCAGGCTCTGTACAAATCGTGCACTCAGGAGGTTCTAGGAGGTTCTAGGAAGATCTAGGATCTAGGGTAAGCAACATTTCACCAAGCCACTAGCTGGCCGGGTGACCGTCAGGGTAAGCAACATTTCACCAAGCCACCAGCTGGCCAGGTGACCGAAAGGTAAGCAACAAGTGAAGCACTAAGCCGCAGCGTATTACAAATTGTTTATTTACAAGGAAATTGACATTGACATTGGCGGCACGTGGAGAAGCCGAGTCGGCTGATGGCTGAATGGTTCTTCCTGGTAAGTGACTCCATCAGGAGTAAAGTCCTTCCTGGAAAGTATTTTAATCTGGAGGAAGTGCCTTCATCCGTATTAGCCCTCCGCACTATATTCAAATGAGAGCAATCTTCAAGAGGCCAAATGGCTCGCTGGAAAAATGGTAAAGTTGGTATCTAAGATTGTCACCGAACCTGGTTCGAACCCTGAATCGTCAGTTTTTTTTTACATTGTATAAAGATCTTTCAAAAATAATATGCTTGAAAATATCAAATGACATCGCATCTCTCGAATGGCCGAGTAGGTATGCAATTGGTTCACAACGCAAAGGTGATGCGTTAAAATCCGAGTGGCTTTTGAGCTTTGCTCATACACGATACTCTGCGAAGATGTCCGAAAATTTGGGATTTCACAGGTCAATCGAACACAGGGTTGACCCAGGCAACGCTGCTCCGATAAGGCAACGTTACTATCCAGTTTCCCATCAGTTTGAACTTAGTTAACAATGATTTAACCCGTGTAACATTACGGCGGGAAACATATTTTACGCTACGCGCTTTGCTTCTTTTGAAAAAACTCTGCTATGAAATGTACGTTTGGTTTACATTTTTTCCTGTTACCTTAAGAACACAGCTATCCATTGGTATATTTATTAATGTATAGACATGAAAATTTTATTTTCAGGCCGTGTAATTATTTTCGAGCGATTTCTGGTCTATTTTTTGCAAGTATCGACTATCCGATGATTAAAAATTGCTTGTTTTGCTACTGATTCTTGTTTTTTTTTGTTTGGTATCTGCCTATCTCTTTGAGCCAGCAGCGCTGCCATAGCGTCATTGCATTGCTGTTAAAACCAGAATGAAACAGGCTTCGTTTATAACCAATTATCGACCACTAGCTATTAAATCCGTGTTTTTAAAGGAAATTGAAAATGCATACAGCTTCAGACTAGTTGCACATTTCGAGAAACATTTATTGCTCAGTGATTACCAACATGGATTGAGAAAGAAGAGGTCCGGGTTTGATCTACGTAGGAGACGAAGCTATTTGGCCATGTCTGGCACTGTCAAAATACTGAATTGGCACACATCTTGGCTGGAGTCAATGAGCGTTGAGTAGAAAATAAATGCCTCGTCGCAGTCATCTGCTGTGTGGTCGAGTGCGTAACATCGCTGTCTCCAACCAGGAGCGCCGGGGTTCGTTTCCCGGAGCCGACATGGCATTTTGTCCAACAATCTTTGGCTGGGACTTCCTCGTTGCTCGATGCTTACTCGAAGCTTGCTCGAAGCTGAGACACCTGAGAACAACAAAGCCATCCAATTTATGCATTGCAAAGAATGCAACGAATAGGTTTGAAATGTAAACGCACTGATCCCAACGACACCGTTCTCCAGTGAGTTGCACGTTGGCTTTCGAATGAGGGTTCGATGCGAGCCGGGTTCAATCCCAGTAAAATACTGAATATACACTGTTTAACAGTGAAGTATAGGACTTGGTCGTCGGCAATGTCAAACACACAAGTCGAACCCCTAAAAAAAGCACACCAGCTTACCATTTGCAATGAGAAGAGAGAATTTGATGCGATTATGCATTAACAGCGTGGTGCTTTGGATAGGCCACTTGCATAGTAATCTAGCGACGCGGGTTCGGATCGCGTACGTCAACCAGCTTTTTGGAATTAAAAATTAAATTTTATTTGTCGATTTATGTATCGTTCAAAGCCACGAAGGTGCAAGGTGTCGCAGAAATCAAAAATAGCGAGTCACAGATTTGTTCAATTCTATCAACCAGATGGCACTGTCTATCAAAAGTACGCAAACTCGTGGCAGTTGGGACCAAACATTTTGGCCAAGGAAAGTGCATAAGCTTAGGGTGTTAGGATGGGACGAATAAATTTCCAGCAAAAATGCAAGTTGAGGTCGGAAACCGACCGAGATTTGGATTTTTGCTACTAACTTTAATAACGTTTGTCTAAATTAAATGCAAAATAGTTCTCGTATGTTTGAACGAGACGAGATTCGAAACCGGTATCTCCGGGATAACAGTCTCATAAATTAACCACTCGGCTGCCGAGAACGATAAAGAGATGGAGATTATTAAGGCATATGAATTACAAGTGGTGTGCTTACCTTTCGTACTTTTTAAAGTTTTCGGGATGAGGACGATTTAATCCGCTAAAGTTAGATTTTAAATGCAAGTGCGTTGTCATATCCTCGAGTCCTGCAGTCGAAGAGCGTTGAGTACGAAACAAATACCTCGTTATTGTCATTTGCTGTGTGGTCGAGTGCGTATAACATCGCTGGCTCCCACCAGGTACGCCGGGGTTCGATTCCCGAAGTCGGCATGGCATTTACAATCTTTGGCTGGAACTTCTTCGTTGTTCGATGCTTGCCAGTTCTTTCGTCACAAAGAGCCAAGCTGAGACACCAGAGAACCACAAAGCCATTCAATTTACTACAGCCTCTAGGTTTAACCTAGGTTCATAGCAATGAATAGGTTTGAAATAAAAACGCGTGGTCCCAACAACACCGTGGAACAAGCGGGTTGCGCTTCGTGGCCTTTCAAATGAGAGTTCCTGTGTTGAAAGCTGAACTGCGGAAGCTGAACTGCGGAACAGTTTGCAATTCGATTCTTTTTTTCGATTTATACTACTAGTAAAACGTCTAGTGGGTCAGTTGCATTGTGGAACACCTGAAAGTCGACTTTAGAAATTAAATAATATATGGTTGTGACAACTCAAGGCAAATGGGGAAAAACCTCAACAGATCGCATCGAGGAAAATGCTCTACCATGTACAATACCTCGCCCGTTTACCAAGTCGTTTACAAGGTGTTCTAAGGACCGACCTCGTCTTTTATTGACCCCTTCATGTTCCGGCTAAGTGACGAAGCGTGCTCCCTCCAGGCTGTGGTTAGGCTTTCGGTTGCGTGCGCAACGCCGGTGTCCAGGAGGCCTGGCTCAAACGACCGGCCGAGCATCGAGACGCTCAACGCAGTCAAATATGTTCAACGCAGATTGCTTACAGCCTAACGGTGTTCGGTCCTCCTGTGAATATATCATTGCCGCCGATGTAACCGAGACAGGATACGGCCTTAGAGGCGTTCAGGCGTAATCCCTCGGATGGTAGCTTCGCACCAACGATCGATCGATCGAGTGCATGAACCAAATGTCCGAACCTGCAGTTCCTCCCGTACTGGGCAGGATTACTCCCGCAATAACGTTTGTCATCAGTAAGGTAAAACTAACCTGTCTGTCTCACGACGGTCTAATAGATGAAATGTGGAACACTTTTGAAACCTTCTTTTAAATTTATATAAATATGCTTGTGGAAGGCATCCCGTAAATTATATAGTTTGTATTTAGAGTTGACAAAAATATTACTGCAGATGATACTTCATCCTTATCTTAAAAGTTAAAACCATGTTCAGAATTAACCAAATGCTTATCGATTCCTATATGGTCCACCACGGCTGCACGCTGGCTGTGATAAAGGAATTTTAACAATAAATGAGCTGTGTAGAACTGATGAAGATGTTTATTTAAGTAAAATTTCTGTATTCTCCAAGTTTTATTGCATAAAATTGTACGAGCTTGCACGGGCTTCACATCATATTTCCAGTAGAGGTATGTCATCTTGGAAGCTGCTCTTAAAATTTATGGCAAAACTTTTTAAAATTTATCTTCCACGCTTCTAGGTGCTTCTAGGTGTGTGTGGACGCTTAATTATAAACGTGTTGCGTGGGGGAGAGTGAATACTTCGCTCATCCTCAACAAAATTATACGAGCATTCATGCAGCCCATATTTTATATCAAAAGGAATTTATAAGGTACAGGAAAATTTTGTCTTATAAGTGGAGATAAATTGTTGCAAGGCAGAGTTGAAAGCACTGTTTCAATCAAAAACAATATGGTTTTGGTAGTCTTTATTTGACAATTATCTTAGTAATTACAGCTTGTAAAGCAAAAAGAAGCTGATATATTATATTAATGAGTGTGTGTGACTGCATGAAGAAGGGATGATTTGCTAGAGTATTTTATCATATTATATCTACTAACACATAATAATAATAATAATAATAATAATAGTAATAATAATAATAATAAAAATATTTGATCTCGAGTGTGATGTTTGAGCGCGGCAACAGGTCAACAAAGCCGGCAGAGCAGCCACACGCATGTGAACTGATGGAATTGGCGGCCACCAAGCAGGTTGGAAGGGTCCTGCCGCCACCCCTGCCATTTAGAGGTTAATGGCAGTGTTGGCAGGGGTGGCAGTGGACAACCTTCATCTGCTCAGCCCATATATATTTTTTTTAAGTTTTTTTTTTTCTCAATTCCATTATTTCCATGCGAGTGTTCTGTCTGCCGAGTGAGTGGGTGGTGGAATGGAGACCGTGCGTGGAATGCAGCACACAAGACACCGGCGTCGACGAAAAAGCAAACTGATTAATATGAGTCCACCACTCACTGCCAATCAGCCATGTGTACTGGAATAAACATCTGGAATAACTATACTTTTTGTTTTGTTTGTGGAAATGCCTGGGCCCCTTTTAAAAGTTGTTTAAAAACCAATGAGCCATCGGCCTACATTGTTCACCGTCCAAAGACTCAAAGTCAATAAAAAATTACATCTTTTGCAAACTTTCTGCTGTTGTAAAACTGCTTCTAGGTTAGTACAAAACGGGCGGGAGAGCAACGTAAAGAAGCGGGGAGGGGGGGAGTCTGGCTGCTTCACTTTTCCTTCTCCTCTTCTTTGTCTTCTTCCTTGTTCTCTTTGATCTCCTTCTCGCCCTGCAACATCACACGTTTCCATTTCAATTGCCATAGAATTTGACAAACTTTTGAAATAGCACCCCTATTTAGAAGAAGGGTTAGATTTCTTCAAAAACAACCCATTAGTAATAAATTTATAGTACAGCAACACAGTTTCACAATGTGGCATGATTATTTACATTAGTAACATGACATATGCACAAACACATAATAATTGATTTCCACACATGGAAAAAAATATTATTTAGCTTTACTAAATAACAATGGAAGACAACCCGAATTGCTCTACCTGGCTTTATCAAGTGGCTATCATGGCATCATTTTGATATAATATAAATTGAATGGAAAATTGAAAATTGGAAATTGAATGGTCATGGATATTTTTGTAAAATTTGCATTATGGCTTTGAAAATAATACTGTATTCTCCCCACTCCCAGGTTTATCAGAACCAAAAGATACTGATTACTGGAACAGGAATCAAGTGTTGGCATAATAAAATTCAAAATATTTTCCAATGTTTGCCTATCTTTAGCCACCCACTACTTCCACAAAATGTGAAGTGCATCGACCTGACACCAAAAACCGCACTAAAGCGCACTTTTTGTGAAAATTCACAACTTTTCGCAATTATCGCGATTATCACGTGAACACACGAAAACTCACGGAAATATCACGGGTGTGTCTAGGACCTAGGATACCTAACTTTTGTACATCTCCAGGAAAAATGAAGTCTTTTAACAGTTTGCATTTATTGCAAAAACACAAAACTCTGGCTATCCTATAAAGAGTCAGACTACGGGCTAAGATTGTGGTGAATAGCTTACCTTTCCTGTCTCCTTCTCGATCTCCTTCTCCCCCTCCTTCTCCTTCTCCTTCTCCTTGTCGTCCTTCTCTTTGTTCTCCTTCTCTTCTGGTGGCGGCTTCGGCAGGTGGGAGTTGAGATCCAGCGAGTTGCACATGTCTTCCCAGTCGGGGAAACACCTGCAATCATCGACATGGTGACGATCACATCACAAAGCCTGCTAATCGGGTTATGGATGAACGGTTTTTTCAAAGATTCTGCTTTAAAATTGTTTAGAGAAATAAGAGGCAAAAAAATTTGAGAATGAAAATACAACTAACCAATTTCTCCAAAAACCATTTGTAATGAAATCTTTTTCAGGCCAAAAATCAATCACAATGGCAAAACAGTGCAGAAGTTAGTGAACTTTTCTTGGGGGATGGAGAGGGTAGGAGAGGAGAGACAGAGAGGGAGAACTCACCTCTCTTTCATTCGGTTTGTGTGTCCGACCAGATTGGCGCAGTTCTCTGTCATGAAGTCGCGCAGGTGGTAGGACACCTCCTTGTCCAGGAAGTTGACTTGCGCCAGGTTGGCAAACGCGACTACATCCAGCTGCAAGGCAGGAACAATCAGTGTTAGTTCTACAACGTTCCTTCGCCATCTTCACAGCCGTCATCCGTCACAACATATTACGTCAGACACCCGCCAAGAAAATATACTTGGATTAAGGTTACCCTATCTTCCTTGGTTAAATTGCAGAGCCAAAGGACCTTATCGAACTCCAAGTGGCTTTTCCCTCAGCAGTGGGTATTTGACCAAATATCTTTCTATGGGAAACTCTAGGCAAAACCGTACGGCAAAGAACCTAGCGGCCGAGTTGGAAGTTAAATAAAATAATTCATGGCCAGTGCATTTCGAAGATAGAATACTCTATTTTTTAAGACTAAGAAAATTATACTCTTGCTAAATATTTTTTTTGTTTGCCATTTTGGGCCCTTCTCTTACCCAAAAAGAAATATTGAAAAAAAAGTGTCCACTTTACAATAAATTTTATGTCTATAAAATTGTGGATTAATTTTTTTGTTGGTCCATCTAACTGTTTTGAACAATTTTGTAATTTAAAGTACCTCTTGATATTGATCATGTGACTTGTTTGTAAGCACTAACTGTTGCATAGTACCAAATATCAGGTGACGTAGTACCTAACTAGGTAAAAGATTAAAAGGATGTGAAACAAACACTACAATAAAGAATAGACTCTGGGCTAGGACGTATGGCTAGCCAAAACCTTCTTAGAGATCTTAAAACTACTGAAATGCGAGCCGAAAGGTCAAAATGTGTGGGGCAAACTAGAAAACTAACATGCACACTTTAAATTACAAACTTGCTCACAACAGTTTGATAAATCATTGAAAAAATTAACCCTCAATTTTAGAGACAAAAAAAAAATCTTGTTAAGTGGAAACATATTTTTCAAGATTTTTTTTGGGCAAGACGAGGACAAAATAGTGAACAAAAATTTATATTTAGCAAGATAATATTATTGATAGTCTATTAAAAAAAAAACAGTTTTTTATCTTGTAAATGCACTGGCCAGGAATTTATTCTACTAAATCTCTGCACCCCCACCCCCTGCCAGGGGTGCAAGGCTGGCACAAAAACTTTTAGTGTTCAGTACCTTCATATGCACCTGTCAAAGTAGGTGGCATTTAGTAATCATTTGTAGTGCGCAATATGCCACTTGGCCATAGACATGTCTAAATTGAGAAAGCAATCTTAGTTTAACTCTTAATATCAAATGCATCAGATGGAAATTTGGATATCATGGCCCAGGTGCAACCCCTGCAGGTTCTACCAACACAACACAACAAACTTGAAATATTTTTCTGTGAAATGTCAGAGATGAAAGCTTAACTTTAAGCTGAATTTGCTACTTATGAAAACCAAAAGAATGTTTTCTCATTGAGAAAGTATTGTTCTCTTATTTTATGAAGCAAAACCGGCAATAAGAGGTAATTATTGTGGCTTACGGTGGACGGTTCGTCCCCGAAGAAGAAGGGTTTGTCTGCCAGCATCTCGGAGAGAACTTTCAAGTCGTTCTTGCCGAACTCGATGATCTCCTCCGGCTTGTGCACCCCGATCCCTTGGGCCTTGACCTTCTTAGCTCCCTGAAATCCAGCAAAGCACACATCACCATCCACTCAAGCTGTCAGCAAAGCAAGGTACAGATATTATGACAAATTAAATAAATGGTTATTGTCATTGTTGAACATGAACATGTTATTTGTCAGTCAATGCTTGAGATTACAATTTACAATACACAGCATTCTTTTACAGAATAAAAGCAGTTCTAGACTAAAAATTCTTTTAGGCTATTTTTTAGACCGCTTCCTTTCTTTTCTTTAATCCATTTTGGTGATGCATTAAACAGTTTGGGCACCTGCATGTTTAGTATTGTCTTTTCTATATCTAACTTAATTTTGTTTAGTTTAAAATTATCAGTATCAGTATTGTGATAATATCCAATGTTCCCATTTTTAAAATAAAATTAAAAACCAGAATACATTAAAAAATTTTAGGACAGATTCCATTTTTCAGTGAGCAATTGAGCAAAATACTAATAATGCCAACAACTGTGATTTTTAGCATCGGTGACTAGGAAAACTGGTCCCATAACTAAGTCATAACCAAGACATATAAACATAACATGAGAAAGACATAAGAAAAACACGAGGAGCTGTCTCCAGCGTTAGCACCCACGAGTACAACCAACAGTAAGAATCAAGAAGAGCAGGTGAAGTTACCTTTCTGCCGAAGGTGTACTTGAAGACGAGGTTTAGTATGCCGTTGGGAATCTTGGTCCCGAGCGAGTGCTGCAGATTCACCTTGTAGCCCTTGACAACGTTCTCAGGGAACTTGGACCGCCACCAAGCAACGCACCTGGAACCAGCATACTCAATCAACCACTGATATCCACCACTGATATCCACACATCCCACACATCACTAAGAGATAAATAGAGCATGGCTAGCAACTCCAACTAAAACTAGAAGCTTATACCTCACCAGGCTCTAGAAAATAGGAAACTCTGCCAAAATGGCATTGTATAGTTGGCAAGGTAAGGGATTAAAGCAGCACAGCCATCTAGGTACAATTCGAGATAAGATTCTAGAGTAGTTTTAAAGGGGATTTGTTTGTGACTTCAGAGAAGTTGGCATGTTATCTTTGCCAGTTGACCAATTAAAGAGTACTATCAAGTCATTGCATCATTGAGTACCCTTTTCAAGCCACATTTAGAGCTCTGGTGTTGACACTAGATACACTAGAGACACTAGAGAACACTAGATGACACTAGATAACACTAAATAACAAATAAATAAATAATCTTTACAGTCGATAACTGCACTTGTTTACTTAAACTTCCAGCTGCCTAATTTCTGCCTAATTTCTGCCTGATTTCAGCAACAGTTTCCTACATTCTTCGGCCTGGTCAGATTTTTGCTACAAGTGGAGTAGTGTTGTAAAGTTCCGAGAAAAGTTACTTTTTACCAACTTCACAAAGTTAATTCTGATGATACTTCTCATGAAAAGTGTGAAAAGTTATGAAAAGTGGCCCTGTGGCACTGGTCTACTGGCGTTGGTTAATGAAAGGGTAATGAAGAACCTAACCTAGCCCAGAAGTGAGGACCCCGAACCCGGTGCCGGCACGTAGCCTACTCCTGTCGAAAAGCACCGAGGGGACCACCGGCTTTACGTCCCTTCCGAAAGACGGTACAACTCGAACAACAGGATTCATGCGCTAATCCGTGCTGTCGAGAGGTTAATACGCAAGGCGAGTGAAGTTGTCGTACTAACTTCAAACCCTCAAACCTCTCTCCCGAACAGAACTGATCATGTGCATGATGGTCATCCATCATCCATCTTACTCAACGCGATGTTGCTTAACTTCGGTGATCTCACGAGAACCGGTGTTTCCAAAGTTGCCAAATGGTTCGGTGTCATTTTGGGATATTGTGTGTTGACAAATATCATGCCTGGTAGGTGTATTAGGTGTAGTAGGTGCCGAATCGTTTGGTTGTGGTGTAGGTTGGGGGTGATGGGGTGTTGGGTGTAGCACTCACCAGACCAGGTGGTTTTCGATCATGGATATGATTGCGTGGGACACATTGCGCTGGTCGTTGGTCAGCGCCGCGTCTAGGTCCTTGTTGAACCGCTGGGACAGCTCCTTCAGGATTATCGCGCTGTCGGCTATCTCCTCACCGTTCAGCTCGACAAACGGCAGCTGCCCTTTCTTCGACCGGAACTTGGTTTTGTGATCCACGTTCTGCAAAACAGAAAAAGCACAACATTTTATTATTGAGTGGAATATTACCAGGACTTTGCAAACCATTTTTATATTCGTGTTGGAGATGAGCGTTATTTTATCAACGCAGATTTAAGATTCTGCAGTAATTTTGCATTGAAATAAATATATTTTAAAACTTTAAAATCTTTTTCGAAGTACCTAAGTTGTTAAGATTTTGAAAAAAAAAAAAAAAAACTTCCTCCTTTACGCAAATTATGATGCACACTGAAAATTTTGTCAAAATTGGTAGAGCCAAAATTGATTTAGATGGAAAATACTGAAAACTCCTAAAAAGAGTCATAATGGCGCAATTTAACATAAAGTCTCGAGGGGAGTTGAATAGCACCTAAAGACAGAAAAAAACAAAAAAAAAAACATATTTTCTCTTCAATATTTTACAAATATTCAAGACGATTTTCCTGAAACTGGCGGTGAGACACAGTGTAGCAGCTACCAACTGGCGGTGAGACACAGTGTAGCAGCTACCAACTGGCGGTGAGACCCAGTGTAGCAGCTTCCAACTGGCGGCGAGACACAAAGTAGCAGCTACCAACTGGCGGTGAGACACAGTGTAGCAGCTTCCAACTGGCAGTGAGAAACAGTGTACCAGCTACCAACTGGCGGTGAGACCCAGTGTACCAGCTACCAACTGGCGGTGACACAGTGTATCAGCTTCCAACTGGCAGTGAGACACAGTGTAGCAGCTTCCAACTGGCGGTGAGACACAGTGTAGCAGCTTCCAACTGGCAGTGAGACGCAATATAGCAGCTACCAACTGGCGGTGAGACACAGTGTAGCAGTTGCCAACTTGTGGTGATACACAGTGTAGCAGCTTCCAACTGGAAGTGAGACACAGTGTACCAGCTACCAGCTGGCGGTGAGACACAGTGTAGCAGTTGCCAACTTGTGGTGAGACACAGTGTAGCAGCTGCCAACTGGCGGTGAGACCCAGTGTACCAGCTACCAACTGGCGGTGAGACACAGTGTAGCAGCTACCGACTGGAAGTGAGACACAGTGTAGCAGCTGCCAACTGGCGGTGAGACACAGTGTAGCAGCTACCGACTGGAAGTGAGACACAGTGTACCAGCTACCAGCTGGCGGTGAGACACAGTGTAGCAGTTGCCAACTTGTGGTGAGACACAGTGTAGCAGCTTCCAACTGGAAGTGAGACACAGTGTACCAGCTACCAGCTGGCGGTGAGACACAGTGTAGCAGCTACCAACTGGCGGCGAGACACATTGTAGCAGCTACCGACGGGGTTCGCAGTTTTGCCGTCGAGCGCTGGGGAGGGGGAGGCGGGTATTGATTTTCCAGCCAGACATCCCCCCCCCCCACCCTCCCTATAGCCTCCGGAATGAACCACAGACGTCTGCCTCCCTACCAACCTCGATGTCGCCAGACCCTAACTCGGAGTTAGGACGGACAGGCGCCGGCGCCGTTAACTCGGAGTTAGCTTGATGCCAAACTTATGACAAATGCGTTATTTTCACATTCGAGAAAAATTGTTAAAAAAGGCGATCCTTTAAGACATACATAATACCTAATTAATTATTGTGCATGTTTTCTTTCAAATATTTCAACTTCTAATGCAAATATTCGATCCAAATTGACGAGTCCATTGTCAACCAAGATGAAGGAGCGATATTGGCAACTTGGCCTTTACCTGACATACAGACCAGACAGCTGACAAACTTTCTGCTATGGAGCGGTATCAACCTGTCACCGCCTGCTCATTGTTGCCAGTTGTCAGTTTACAATCACAGGACACGTATTCATAGGCTTCGTGCTGTCAGATCCCACTTTGACTGGCGAAGTCTCCGTAATTAATTCGGGTACCTATGTTTTTTATGTGTTTCATAATTCCATAAGGCACGAACTGTTGTTATTTATTATAATAACCAAATATTTTACGAGGTAGTTCTTCTTTTCTATATATTTTTACTTTTTCTGTGGAAACAAACTGAATGAAAATGATCGCCATTTTTGCACATGGTAAACTTGGAATTTGTTTTGTTAAATCTCTATTAGATAAGATTATGTGTAAGCCTAAATCTACCAAGGAACACTGATAAGTATTAATAATATTACTAAGCAGTAGGCTATGCGAACACTCATATAATCCTGTTGTGGATGAGCGTAATATTTACGCTCACCCACAACGCGATTATATTGCGTGTACGCATAGCCTAGAGGCTTTTATGACAAATTTAAAGTTCTTAGAGATAATTTAGCAGCTTTCTCAATGATATTCGTTATTACAAGAATTATTTTTAATACTTTAAGTTTTTTCATTTAATTACTACAGAAACGTCAACTCATGAGGGTTAACATGTAGGAAAGTTTCGTCCAAATATATTCAGGCTCATGCCTACGTGAGTATCGATGGGTAAAGCATCGGTAAAATGCTAAAGATATGAGAGTGGTAACTTCGCTTAGGCAGTGTTGTAGCGCTAGATTTTGATATTTTGTGGGTTTGTGAATTTGGTTTTTACGAGTCGGTGAAATTGGATAGACATTTTTTTAGTATGACCTTATCCTGGATGTCTGCTAACATGTAATGTTGAGATTACGGAAAGGGAAAAAATTTGTGGCGCGTAGAAATAATTAGTTAGGGATTTGAACGGAAACTTCCTCGAAACTTGCAAATCCAAGGTTAACCATCAAAATGAAAAAACATGTTATGGTTGGGTTCATCTCAAACACCAGAACGTAAGAAGGTTTGAATCTAAGTTCTAGTGCTGTTATATACGTTTTCAATTACGACAAGCAATTGGTAGCACTCCATATTTATTGGGCTGATCACATATCATTCTCGACTCGCCGGACTATTTTCTGTAAAACGTCTGTTTCCAAGAAAAAATAATCACATACCAAATGGAAAGAATGAGAAAGAAATGTATATATTTGGAAAGCATATCGAATTTAGATTTTAATAATGTTTTTATGGAAGTTCTAGGTTGAAAATTGCACCTTTTTAAGACGATCGCGATTTGCATGACTGCGATCAATAAATTTTCCATTATCATTGATTTTGGCGCTACGGAATCAATTGAAAAATTATGAAGGATTTTTGTTGAATTCACGATTGATACGATCGATGTTCAACACGAAATCCATTTCCTGATCGCCGTCTGCATTCGAAGTGTCGACTGGTAAGTTGTTTTTAAGATTATTACAATGTCTGCCTACTGTCTACTCCGAGTAGGTCATGGATGTCATACAATCTGTGGCATGTTGAAATGAATAGCCACCCATTAGAACTCTGCACTAACTTCTATGAATCTTGCTGAACCAAGATAAGCCATCAAAATGAAAAAACATGCGAATTCTCGCCGAGGAATGCTAATTGCCAATTTTCGTGTTTTAATTGACACGGTTTTGTCAATCTTTGTCAGCAGAATTGCACGTTACTTTGTATCAAAGTTCGATGACGGTATGACGGTAGAGCGATGTTTAAGCCGCTTTGATCTAATTCACGAAAAAACGCATAAATATTACCAAAGTATCGATAATTTGCACCCGATTACTTACTTCTGATGAGATGAAAATAGCGCCTAGGCCATCCGAAAAAACCACGGAGAAGTCTGCCATAGCCCATACAAGGCTTTCGTGTGACGGACTTCCATACAATGGCACGGTCATGTGTGACAGTGTGGTTTATACAAGACTGCTGTATCAGAGCCCAATCAGGCCAATCAGAGATTGTGTGACATCAGAATTTTAAACTATTTTAACAGTATTTTAACTTGCCTATCTTTATCTTTGGCATCACTTTCGTCGACAGCATTAATTTTTAAGTATATCCACAGTTTATCAAGAAAGTGCCATCGAATTCCCAACCAACAGCAAAGCAAAGCAATGCAAAGCAGAGCAAAGCAAAGCAGAGCAAAGCAAAGCAGAGCAGAGCAAAGCAGAGCAAAGCAGAGCAAAGCAGAGCAAAGCAGAGCAATGCAAAGCAGAGCAAAGCAGAGCAAAGCAGAGCAAAGCAGAGCAAAGCAGAGCAAAGCAGAGCAGAGCAGAGCAAAGCAGAGCAGAGCAGAGCAATGCAAAGCAATGCAGAGCAAAGCATCACCAGATGAGTGTCGAGTCTTCGAAGGGGGCCAGTCTCGCGGTCGCTGGCAAGGTCGTAGTACCCATATATTCTCAGATTAATTCTCGCGTTTCATTCGAATGCAGGCCTTGTTCGCTAGACAGGTTCACCCAACTCATCTCAAATACATTACATTACCTAACATTACATTACATTACATTACAGGACAATAGATTACGCGACGAACAACGGTAAATTTCACTTGTTGCCAGTAAATGTTGCCTAGTATCAAAGACAACACTTCTGCAGTAGGTAGTTTAAAACAGTGCCGGTTAGTCTCACCCTAAATACAGATAAAAATTAAATACTTTTCGATCAAATCACCAGGAAATAACTCGCTTCGGAGGTTCCAGTATAGGGACAAGAAGCTGAGCTGGTATTTTGGGTCGCATTTGATGATGGCGTTCATGAAGCCTCCGAGTTGTTAACCCCTTGACTCCCCCCCCCCCCCCCCCCCCCGCAACGCAACGCAACGACAAAAAACACGAGCGACTTGCAGCTGTCTGTCTGTCGCCCGACTCGTCACACGCATGACGCACGACGCATGACGCGCGACGCACGACGCGACTCGCAGGAATGCGCTCGCCACTCAGCGCGCACGCAACGCAAAGCGGCGGTCAAGATGACAGTGACGGACGGACTCGGACATCGCACTTCCGTCGCACGCTGTCTCTTTCCCTCCGCCCCTCCCAATGTCCCTGTGTCCTGTGTCCATGTGTCCATGTGTCCCTGTGTCACCCTGCCTGTCTGTCCGTCGAACACAGCACTGCTGTCCCTTGCTCGCACTGAACCACGAGGAAGTAGGCATGGCAGTGAATGCACCCGGGCTTGCACGCCCAGCCCGGAGACTGGAGAGGGTGGGTGTGGTTGAAGCTCACAGCAGGCGGCAGCTCGGCAAATGCCTGACTTGCCCGCATCGTCGCCCGTCTTCATCGCACTAATCGCCCGACTAACGACAAGACGATCAGACATGCGGGCAGGACGGACTTCAAGTGGGCGGCGAAAGAAAGGGTCGCCTCCGTCGCTTTAGATCGGCGTCAATGTTGTAGCGGCGCGTCGAATGACTTGTTTTGTGTTTCTACTTCCCAGACAGAGACTATACAAAAACCACGCATTGTTGCATTTTACGAGGGATCCATCCAAATGCCGAGCGAGAAAATTGTAGTCGGAATCGGATTCGGTGGCTACTGCGGTAGCAAACAGCAGCAGCAAGCAGCCAGTAGCAAGTAGCAAACAGCAAGCAGCAGCAGCAAGCAAGCAAACAGCAAGCAAGCAGCAAGCAGCAAGCAAGCAAGCAAGCAAGCAAGCAGCAAGCAGCAAGCAGCAAGCAGCAAGCAGCAGCAAGCAAGCAGCAAGTAGCAGCAAGCAAGCAGCAATCAGCATGCCGCAGCAGCAAGCAAGCAGCAAACAGCAGCAGCCAACAGCACAAGTAGACGGGTAGACTGATAAGAGACCGGCAGCCGGTGGAGCTGGGAACTTGAACGCGCTACGCGACGTGATGCGATGCGACGCGACGTGATACGATTGACAGGGGCGAGTGTCCGCAGCAAAGGACGCTGCGGCGCATTCGTAGCGTGCATCGGAGTTGTTTCGAGGATGGACTTACCTCGTATTTGAGTCCCGCGAGCCGCAGCCAGGTCTCCACCTTGAGGCAGTAAGGAGAGATGGACGGCAGCACGGGCGTGCGCGAGAACTGGTACAAGTAGATGATGTCCGGTTCGAAGTTTGACTTGTGTACTGCCGGCTTGGGCGCCGCCGCCGCCGCCGCCGCCGGGACGGCCGCCGCCTCGGACGCCGCTTCTTCCTTCGCCGGCGTCGGTGTCGGCGTCGGCGTCTTGTTGGCGTCGTTCTGCAGCGCCTCGGCCTCTTTGTTCTCGACCGGCACACTGTTCTCCTCGCTGGCCATCCTAGATGCTGACACGGTGAAGCTGTTGACTGCTGCCTGCTGCCTCACGGACCACTCGACTAGACGACGCTACGCTGCGTTGCACGACCGGCCGCCAGAGCTCAGGACGAGTAACTACTCGCTAGCGCATCGCATCCCAAGCGCTACGTCACGACAACTACCCGAGTCAAGCTGGCAGCTGTATGCAGGACCGCGCCCTCTGGTCGGCCGCGGCGGCTGGCGAGGCGCGACGCTGGCTTGACTTGCGTGGTAGGCTGGCGACACACCCTGCTGCCGCCGCCGTTGCCGCCGCCGCCGCCGCCGCCGCCGCCGCCGCCGTCGTCGTCGCCGCCGCCGCCGAACCCAACCCCTCAAATACTCCCCTCCCCGCCCACCCTCCCTACCCTAACAGTTAACTGGAGGGTGGCGCGCTACACGAGGCAGGACTCAGACTTGGGACATATTATTCAAATAAAAAGCTTTGTTGGTTTGGTGCTAATGAATTGAATGGCAAACCTACCATAAAGTTGCATGGATTTTAACCCGGCCAATTATTGACTCTATTAACTAGCTGTCTGCAATAATTGTCTTACGGTGGCCATAGGACGTGAAAATAACCTACATTGATTCATTGTAAAAAATTGTAGGCGCAGTTTTCCAGTCAATATTATCTAGAATTTTTTTTAGACAATCACCCTCCAGACCTTGCGGATGGTGTACGAAAACCAGCGTGCTTGGACTTTTCATGCAACAAAATTTCATTATTTTCTTTGAATTTTGAACAAATATACGCAAATTTATATCATTGAAGATTAGTTGATGAGCAGCTGCACCACAGGCTAAGCGAGTTGCTAAGTGACCAACCACATCATCGTTGGCGCTCGAATCCAAACACATTAAATAATCTCAATCCACACCAATTTCAACTAAACTTTCATGTTATGTCTAACTGGTAACTTGATCACCGTGGGGAAATTTAATGGTTAAATATTTAGCACTTCTTGCAGGAGTTAAAAAAAAACAAAAAAAAAACATGTTTTTCCGAAGAAAACAAATCTGAACCTTGAAGATTGTTCTAACATCTTCAACTATCACACTCATCCTCAACGCGGGAAGAACAAGCGTTCGTTAATCGCACATCCAGGTGCGAGATGATGCAGCGAGCAGCGAGCAGCGAGCAGCAAGCAGCAAGCAGCAAGCAGCGAGCAGCAAGCAGCGCAAGCAGCGAGCAGCAAGCAGCGCAAGCAGCGAGCAGCAAGCAGCGCAAGCAGCGAGCAGCAAGCAGCGCAAGCAGCGAGCAGCGAGCAACGAGCAGCAAGCAGCAGGCAGCGAGCAGCGAGCAGCGAGCAGCAAGCAGCGAGCAGCAAGCAGCGAGCAGCAAGCAGCGAGCAGCAAGCAGCGAGCAGCAAGCAGCGAGCAGCAAGCAGCGAGCAGCAAGCAGCGAGCAGCAAGCAGCGAGCAGCAAGCAGCGAGCAGCAAGCAGCGAGCAGCAAGCAGCGAGCAGCAAGCAGCGAGCAGCAAGCAGCGAGCAGCAAGCAGCGAGCAGCAAGCAGCGAGCAGCAAGCAGCGAGCAGCAAGCAGCGAGCAGCAAGCAGCGAGCAGCAAGCAGCAAGCAGCGAGCAACAAGCAGCAAGCAGCAAGCAGCAAGCAGCAAGCAGCAAGCAGCGAGCAGCGAGCAGCGAGGAGCAAGCAGCAAGCAGCAAGCAGCAAGCAGCAAGCAGCAAGCAGCAAGCAGCAAGCAGCAAGCAGCGAGCAGCAAGCAGCAAGCAGCAGAATACAACTAATGCAGTTGTCTGCGTCGCAAGACAAAGAACCCTTGTTTTCGTTGGCATTGGTCCGGCTGACCGACTTGCACTCGATCTTAAAAAGAGGCTGACCTACAATTCTAGGATACTTGCAACAAGTAGGGTAGGTACTTACATCAAGTAGGGATACTTACAAGTAGGATGCAAGATATTTCTTAAATGAAGACGATTCGAATGGAATGAAGTTGGAGAACGGTAAGTAAATTAGTTTAGTTGCAGTAGTAAGTGCTTTTCATGAAGTGACTGTATTATTCCGCTGTAATTTCGCCGATTGTATTTTCGCCGATTTTTTGTACACTATGCTATAAGGGCTTGACAAAAATGGGCTCGAATTTGTTTGGGGAAATGATCAGAAAGTATCATTACAAACTCTTAACGAGTGAATTAACAACTGAACCAATTCTCAGTTTGTTCAATCCGACGTCGAGAACGGAATTACACATGGATGTTAGTATCATTGGATTGGCGGGGATGTTTTTCTTGAGAGATGCATCAAAAAATACCACCGACACCGATCGCATGGTCACTAGACTGCAGACTGCAGAAGTTTCTCTTGGGTATCCGCTCTTCAGTGACAGCAGATTGTCAAGCATTAGTTACCTTTACCTAAGTGCGATGCATACGAAAAACCGTCAAGTAGCAATATGTAGTCATCTTCTACAAGAGGACGACATCGCTGACATTCGAGCGGCCACGGATATGGGTCCACTAGATGCTGTTTAGCATGGAGCTCCGACTCAGGAAAGTTTGGAATTTGGATACTATGGGCGCTACTATTGCACAAAGGTTGGATTAAGTTAGTTCTTCAAAAATGAATGTAAGAAAATATGTCTGCTTTCATAAAGTGTGATATACGGTTAGTTATAGCTGAGCTGTTCTCGGGACTTGGCGAGGGAAGCCGAGACGCTGGCGTTGTGAAACGACACAAACCAATCAAAAGTGAAACATTTCTATCTGTTATGTCTATAAATTTAAAAATCTCTATTTCGGTGCCCAGGATACGAAGCGATTCCGGCTGCGGCTGCACATTTTTCCCAATGTTTTCCACGTCCAGCCAAGAGAGAGATCAATTGATTTTCCGGCACAATGTTTTGCAGAACTTGCGATATTATTGTTCATGATTTCATGACGCGTTGCCTGCAGCTATAATATCGAACGAATCCAAAATGAAAAAAATGAAAAAAAACCCAATTTGACAAGTTTAGCCAGATTACAGTGGTTGGAGAGGAAATCTTAATTTTCGCTGGGGCCAAGAGTTGTTTTTTGTTATGAATTCAAATCGCAAGGCTCTACGGGTGCGTGGCACAGCGGGTACTTGCTACTCGATTGAACCTCTTGCATTCTTTTCTCAAGTGATCACCGACGTTAAGCAACATTTCGCTGAGTCACGGGTCGAATGGGTGACCGTCTGGCACCTCGCTTACAGCTGCGCGTTCTGAGAAAGGTTGACCTTGGAAGATTGCAAGACACATATTTTCCGGGTGGTTTCCACGGCTCTGTCAATAAACTTGATGAAGTCGTAAATAACGCCACCAGGTGCTGTGATATCATAGAAGTGAGGGAGGAATTTCTTCAAAAGTACTGATTGCATGGATAACGGATGTGCTTGATCGATGATTGACTGGCTGATCTGCATGGCGTATCAAAAGAATGAACTGCTTTAGTATGTGGGGGTAGGTTAAGACTTCAGAGTTCAGACTTATTAGTCTGTGGGGAAGTTAAATTGTTCCCAATCAACAGATGTGTATCAGCTGTAGGTACATCTATGGCTGGCCGCAATGGCACGTTTTAACATAAGAATGACGCACGGTTACCTTTCTGAGAAGACATTCTTCCGATTTGAGTGTAAATGTAATGGCAATCAAATAATATCAACATGCCAGCGTCGGTAGCTTGCAGCCCACCCACAGTGTCCACCGCACTTACTGTTCTGCATCTCGAGATGCGAGTGTGACACAATGTTCGACATGAGCTGACACGCATGGAATCGCTTGTGTGTTTTCTTTTTACTCTACGCTTGACTACGAAGTCACTGTCAGTCTCAGTCAGCTAAAAGTACCCCACTAGCACAAGAGTGAGCGCTCAAATTCCCATGAACGCTCTCATTCTTCAACTAAATCAAAATTAAAGTTGAATCAACGTCGCATTTCTAAACTTTCAACCGAATATCGCAGTTGCATTATCCGTTTTTTTTCCAATTTCATGTTGACCCGGGGGGGGGGGGGGTGATCGCCCTCACTGCCCCCCCCCCCTGTATTATCCGCCCCTGCGTCTACCCTTGTTCTGGAGTTTCGACTTTATAAATACCACAAGATGTTCTCTTCTTGAAAAGCTTGTTGCTGCAGATCATTTTGAAAGAAAAACGGCAAAAAATAACAAAACTGCTCGGACTTGAAAAGAATGACAGAATGCTTCACATAATTCATTTCCCATGACAGAGATGATTCCACACATTGATGTCAAATATCGTTCACTTCATGCAAATGTTTCATACGGGTACCACTTTTAGAAATCCTACTGTAAACTAGTTTTATAAAACATCAAAGAAAATCTCGCGCACTTTATGCTGGCGTGACCTATTCGATCAGAATAACCCAGACTCCATTATAATAAGTGATTTCTAGGCTGACATGGATGAAAGGGGAGGCATTTGTTCACAAAACCAACCAAATAAATAATAATATTAAGTTGACATCTATGGGCATGGTCCAATTCAAGTGCTACGCATGCACCCATGGAGAAAAGGCCGAAGGATCTGGATTTATAAGCAAGCAAAGCAGCCCTCTAACTCCGTAGAAACCAGAAAGGAATGAGATTGAGAGCGATCTGGTCACTTGCAATCTGGATTTTGGCTTCTTGTCACCAGCACCCAGACCTCGGTTTGCAAGTAAAAGAGTTTTAACTAAGTAAAGTCTGTGTCTGTATCAAAGATCCTGGTATTAGTAGCCTGATCTGTATCAAAGATACTGGTATTAGTAGCCCGATCTGTATCTTGTAAAACTTTGCTAAAGATTTACAAATTTGTCTGGATTCTCGATTGTTGAAACTTTCAGATCTGTTCTAAGGTTTTCGTAACTCAACAGTTGCAATTGTCTTTCAAAAAGTGCTTCTATTTCCAAGTAACATTCATTCAGAATATTATTGTATTTTACGAAACATTAGCAGGCCTCATAGCCCAATTTTTGCGCCGAAACTGCAGAGGTTCACTTAAAACCTTCTCCTGTCCCTAAAATTATCCCATTATTTTTGAAATAAAATCGGTGTGTAGAGGGAGGTACTCCGATCCGCGATGAAAACTTTAATTGAGATCTGATGGAAAATAAAACAACCAGAGAAGAAGAACAATAGTGTTTTTTGTTTAAAAAACTGCAGAAAGTCCCAAATTCAAGATTTATTTGTGAACAAAGTAAACGTCCGATCGACACGAGACTTTTCATTGCGAGTCAATTTTTCCAAAAAATATTGGGAAAATTTTACGGGCACGAGAAGGTCTTACGTGGACCTCTGCACTGCCGAAATTTCGCGTGTGCCGAAGCTAATCTTTTACGGATTAGACCTGGTGAAAAATATCTTCCAGTTTTACTGCCTCATTATCAGCTCGAGTAAAAACACTCTTAGAGATTTTACTTCCACAACGCGATACATGATTACCTATATAAAAGTCAGTAAAAAGATAAATCAAGAAAATTCCGTGTTTCATATGTTTTTTTCGATATTACTGGATTCGTCTCTGGTTGCAAGTCGAAAATCGAGAAAAAGTAGTTTTTTCACTTAGATGATTAATCTTGGTGCAAGATGCAAGATGCAAGAGTCGCAGATGCGCATTTTTAATTAGTAGCTAATTATTTTTACTTCTACAGATTGTTATGATAATGATTATTTACTCAGATAAGAGACTTAGGAGAAACCTAATTAAGAGGAGAGTTTCTAATTTATTGGATAACCCCCTCATCTTATAAATTATAAATTCTAGTCCTCAACTGGACTCTGGTGCCACTGGCAGCAAATCAACAACACACATCCAATCTTGTCCTGGTGATCAGAAAACCCATATCATATTATAGGGATAGGCAATCGTTTGAATAAAACAAATCATGGTTCCAAATCTTCCATAAATAATTTAATAAAACCGACACAGTGACAATAATTCCCATGAATGACATTTAGGTGTGCGGCCAACAACTGACGTCAATGTGCGAGCATCGGACAGACACGTGGGTGCAGGTACCAATGATATGAAACGTAGTACTACACCAACAACACGCTACTTGCTAATATTGCATCTTTCTTTGGGAGAGACAAACTCTCACAGCCCGTCTTGAAATACTGTACCACGTCGCTTTGCAAGGGTGGTAGGACACCAACTCAAACACTGAATTGCCCTGGAATGCTTTCGACAATTTCTTAACTTATAATAATACAAAAGTATGTTAATACTAAGTAGACTACTCTTGCCTGCTACACTTTTTAAGTTAAGTACAGTTAATGAGAAAATTTAAAATATTATGATGCATTGTGCAAATTAGAAAAATAAATTGTTTAAATGCAAGGCATAAGAAAAGCTCAATAACATCTAGATAAGCTGGATTCTAACACTAGCAGCGAAGCCTGCGAGTATTTTGAGATTACGGATTGCTGGTTTAGGTGAGATACACTATTCAGCAGTGGTGGCAACAGAAATAAATCAGTAGGGGGCCAGAGAAACCCTCCCCCAAAGATCATATTTATGGAATTTGGTACTTGTATAAGTTCAAGTACATTGTAAGAAATTTGCTCATTTAATTGGTCTGTTTTAGTGAGCAACAGAAAACCGAAAGATTTTGCAAGTACTTCTTCGACATTTACCATCGAATAAGGAAGGCTATACAAATCTTCATAGATCTAACCTTGGAGGGGGGATGTTGACCCTGTAGTGCCACCACTGCCCTTAGCTAATTCATCAGCAGACCGATAGCCCCGTTAGTTCACTTTTCAGACCTAATCACAATATTACATTAGAAAACCCAAAGCTGCATCATCGGTCATCGGTGGTCACTGATTACAATTATAGACCCAATCATACTATCACCGACACCAATAAAGTAGGTAAATTCTACGTTTAAAAACATTAATAAATTATTATTCAATGTTAGCAAACGTCTCACCAGGCTGCAGACTGCAGGAAACTTTGCCAAGATTTTTGAGATGTTGACAGGCAGCTTATTTGCAAACTAAAGCAGCACAGCTATCTAGGCCTAACTAAAAACAATATCACATAATATGTCATCTTAGGTAATGTTGAATGGGTTTTGTTTCTCACTATAATGCTCAAACTCAAGTGTCAGCTGACAGCTGGTATAGGAAAGAGAATCTTTACATGTGAAAACTGCACTTTTTGATGAGTAACAAGCAGGGCAAGTGAAACAAATCTTCAATTCAACCTCCTGCTGAAGAGATCCCAAACAGTTTTGTTTTTATCCTGTGTTTGTTTGCGCTCTACTTAGGCCAAATGCCAAAACCGATTTTGATGAAAATTGACAGGGACCTTTTTTCTCTCTTATTAGATCTACACGTTTTTAATTAAATCGGTAAGAAGCTTTTATGTAACTAAGTTTTTACGAAACTTAATAGTTTTTCTAAATCACGCATCTGATTATAATTTTTTGACAAAACCTTCTGGAAATGTTGAGCCTCACGATTACGCGTTTGTGTGAAAGTATATTTTTGTAAGTGTAGCACTTTTCTGCAAAATGGCGCTTTTACGACGTTTTTACTATGCTTTTTTTATCGTTTTTGAATAATTTCATGTTGGCTACACCATGGCCAGGTAACGAATGCCATCAAGAAAAGTGCTATTAAAATTAGTGTGAATTTAATCCTAAATGCAATTACTCGTTGCATGTACGGTAGATCCGTACATCCGTACCGGGATTTACATCCCGGTACGGATGTAAATTTTGGAATTGAGATTTCGTTTCTAATAATCATTGCTATTAAAATTTATCGCCCAACATTTTAAATTAATCTTCTAGACTTCGAGGGCTTTGTGAACACTCATATTATCGTGTTGTGAATGAGCTTAGATTTATGCTCACCCTCAACACGATTTTAAGAGTGTTTGTAAGACTTTAGCCTGCTAGTGCCTTGTTTCCTACCTCCTAGAGCCAGGTGAGATATTTGCTAATCAACTAAACACATCTAATTCACAACAATGCTGCCAGCCAAAGCTGTCGCTAATCACTGCTGTTGAAAGCAGAACACAAGCAGCGTGCATCAACCAGCTGCATGCTCTGCATTGCATTCAGTTCATTTGGCTTTGTTTTAAAGCAACCCTGCTGCTCCTGCTGCTAACTCTCTCTACAACTATGTTACAGGTTCACAATTCCTACGACTCTGAAGTGGGTAGCGATTGCTTGCTTGTTGAGTGCAACCCGGCATGTTGTGGATGAGAAGCCAGCGATGGGGGCGGGGCTAGGAGGCGTGGTCCATGTCCAGCCTGAGTTCGGCCTCGTCGTGTTCGCTCTCCGTGTCCAGCGACGAGCTGCGCACGACGGTGCCTCCCCGAGACAGCTTCCACTCCTCCAGCCTCAGCACCTGCACAAACAATTGCCTCTGTTACCTCCGTCCTCACCACCATACATGTCTCCATTTCAACAATGTACCGCTTCCAACAAAGTTCCGCTTCGAACAATGTCCTGCTTTCAACAATGTCCTGCTTCCAACAAAGTTCCGCTTCGAACAATGTCCTGCTTTCAACAATGTCCTGCTGACGAGCTTGTTCTTAGCCTCCGGTGCCCAGTCGCGTTCCTACGGCCTGATATTTATGCTTTGGCAGATTTGTGACCTACCAAATTATTAATTTTTCTGAACCTTTGGGCAAAGAAAAAATAATGCTTGTTTCCAGACAAGTTTAAATCAAAGAGATTATCTAGCATGTAGCACCCTGCAGTTCAAGCACAAATGGGAAGGTATCAAATGAAGTCATACTGGTCATACATAGATCTGCTTTTACTGAGGCAACTCAGGGGGAAAGAAAGCTAAGGGTAACTACAAGAATTGCTACCAGTGGCCTTCAAGGCTCTCTACTTACATTAAATAACATTTTAATAAATACAAAATTTCATCCACTACCTTCTTTGCTACAAAACGTTTCCCTTGGCGCTAGAAATAAAGACATCAGAGACACATATCAAAATGAAATTAAAATGTATCATGTTTCAAGCAGTACAAGATAGAAGAAAAGATGATGGTAACAAAGATGATGTCGGGAAAGCAGGCTAGCAAGCAACCATGGACATGCGCTTATTGGTTAGATCACTTACTCCAGCCATTTCCAAGGTTCCACGTCAGGCGTGGATGGCGTCATGGGATACTGAAGAAACATCATGTGTTAGTTTCAACCCAGCACCTTTGCTCTCTACACTTCTGCACGCTGAAAACCGTCCACTAGAAATTTATACAAGTCCCAAGGGAGGTTGGCTTGAAAAATAGTGTAGGTAAGTCGGGTACACACCATGCTGTGTGCCATGTGCTTTGTGGACTTATACCTCGTTATGATAAACCAGTTTTCCTTATCAGTAATGCCTGCCCAGTGAAATGAGGATCGACCAAGCTCACGAATATGATATCTTGTGAGTTTTGCTCCCATTTCAGCACCCCACACCAGTGGCGGCTCGTGGCGTTTGTTTTGGGAGGGTCTGCTAAAAAAAAAAAAAAGTTTACAATGCATGTATCCCCCCCCCCCTTCAAATAAACGAAAATTCGTCCAATTGTTTTTATGGCAATATTTTGGTTTAATGTTAGTGTTCGGAAGGAACAACTCTTCAGCCCCGTCACGGTGTTAGTCTCCATAATGACTGACGAGGTGACGATACCATGGCGGGCCGTGGAGCGATATCGCTCTGGCTAGTTAATTCGTCAGCCGGGGACTCCCGGTCGGAGACACCCAATCGAGCTGCAGTGAGCTGCCTTGCGAGCAGCCCGAAGATTCGTTTTAGCATCGCGCAACATGCAAGCAGAGTGTGACCTTGGCAAACTTCGTAGCTCCGCGAGTCTCCCGGCTTTACCGTATAGAATGGTAGCTAGCTCGGGCTGCATTCGCTCCAGCCCGCGCGCTTGCTCGTATGAAGTGTGCTGCTGCCATGGCGCGCGGCATTTCGCTCGCTATTCAATTGCAACGCCGCGCGTTCCGTAGCAAATACCGCTGATTCAATACAATTAAATACTAAATAGTATATATTTTTCTGGTTTAAATGTATGTATGATACGTCTATAAAATAAATATGTAAATGTAATAAATATTATATTTAAAAATTAAATTCCATGAAAAAATATTAAGAAAGAGATTATTTGATGTTGTTACACCGGAAAGCTAGGGAGGGCTGCAGCCCTGCAGACCTCCCTCACGAGCCGCCCCTGCCCCACACTGACCTATAACTCGTAATTTTGGAGATGCAGAAATAATTCGAAAACTTCTAGGCGAGGATAAACAGAGCAAAAAGTCGTCAAATAAGAAAGTTTGCGTGCACGGCGGTATATCAAGCTGAATTTTTTACCACGTGCTCAGAACACCCCAGGAAAAATTACTGTGAAATACCACCCGGAACCGCCCCCCGGAACACCCCTTAAAAAATTGACAAAGTCAAAAAATGACAAAAATGTTAAAAAAATGTTTTATTTAAAAACGATCATTTAAAGTAAATCTCAGATTTCAAAATATCACTCAGGTGTGTGTTAGCATATGCTAAACAAGAATCAGTAGCAAAACAAGCAACTTTTAATCATTGGATAGTCAATACTTGCAAAAAATAGACCAAAAATCGCTCGAAAATAATTACACGGCAGGACACTTGTTCGTAAAAATCCAATTTTCGTGTCCGTACATTAATAAATGTACCAATGGATAGCTGTGTTCATTGGATAACAGGAAAAAAATATAAACCACTCAAAACGTAAACTTCATAGCAGAGTTTTTTCAAAAGAAGCAAAGCGCGTAGCGTAAAATACGTTTCCCGCCGTAATGTTACACGGGTTAAATCATTGTTAAACCATGGATAACTAAGTTCAAATGCATAAATTGATATAAATATCCACAAATATTGTCATAATGCAAAATAAATGTTACTCAAAGGGGTAAAAAACCACCTTAAAAACTACCTCTATTTTTGCGATTTTTTTTGCTACCAATATTGTGGTTTTTTCTTCCTCCGTAATTTGGGGTGTTGATTATTAAGCATTACTCAACCAGATCATGCATTTTATCCAAAACGCACCCCTAATTAACAACTCCAAAACATTATTAATCGGGCGACCAAGCTTGAATGTAGGTAGGTAACAAAGTGTCCCTACAAACAGTTTTATTTTCAGAAATTTTAGTCACTTTGCTATAATTCCGATTTAAATGTCCATAATTTCTTGTAACACAAGAAATGTGTCCATAAAACACCCTAAATTGCGATGTATTTGGCACAAAAGTATAGGAATTTTATGTAAGCATCCACCGGATCTTGTTTTTCTATATATATTTTTTTGCAAGCTGCTGAACCAGTTAATAGATGGATTTTAAATTTTTACCATTTTCATGAAGATATAATTAAATTGGTAGGGATGAGTGTCCAATGAGCACTTCGGCGCACAATAAACAAGGAGCACTGCGCTGCAAGAAGTGGTCGTTGCAAGAAGGGACCTGCATGCACGCAAGATCTTCATGATTGCAACTGCATGCTTTGGATGGCTAGAAGCCAGGAATTGGAATTTAGAAACCAGGGAGTTGTGTAGTTACTTGCCGGTTAAGAAGAAAATATCATTTTGACCACCGATCAAATCAAGCCTATTTAAAATATTTGCTTTTGGTATTACTGCTGCAGATTTGTTTCAGTTTTGTTCTCGTGAATGCTTTCATGGCTGCAAGGTTTATTCAGATTTTATTCTATGCAGTTGAAAATCTAGCGACACGTTTTTCATAATGAATTATGTTCGAAATTTTATCATGAATGACATCATAGAAGGATAAGAGTTGATGGGAATGAATAGTGTATCGCATCAGCCGATAAGGCTGATTTATAACCAGACACAAATGTTTTTTTCTTTCTTCCGTGCTTCCTTCAATTATATCGCGAAGAAAAAGTGAAAATCCCAGTCAAACAGTATTTGTAAGATCTAAGTGTGTAAGCAAAGAATTTAATCTCTCCAACTTTTGTTTTATTCGCAAATGACTTATTGAACCCACACAGACGCGGACTGGCCCGAGCTGCAATCACTCCCCGGGCCTCGGCCATTCCCAATCGAGAATAAGAGATTCAATATAAGTTTTCAATGTTTTGTTTTGGTTTCCATTTCGGACTGAAGAAACCAATTGACACAAGGGGATGTGGGACTTAAATGTGTGTGTGTGTATTTGAAAGTGGAGTCATTTTAGTGCAGGTATATAGGTAGTCTTAAATTGTGAACAGCGACCCTCAATGTTTAGACTTTAGCTGCGCGTGGATGACTTAACTGGTGCATGGATCAACATTTTTATCTTATTCGACATTGATTTGAAAAGTACTTCAATTAGTTAACTGCGTTTAACTTATTTTTGTAGAAGTAACAATCATGACGTTTGTGTGTATTAAGTTATTGGCAAGCAGAGCGACACACATGTTCTAACGTCTTTCAACCGGCACCAGTCCAACCTTTTACTTTATAGGGGTGATCTGATTCCGACTTCTTCTAGAAACTGCAATTAGTCTTCAGTTGATTTTCTTTCCGCTAACAGATATCCTACTTTTCTGAGTGGAACCATAGAATAAGGAGGTTCTTACTTCTTATTCTTGGTGGAACCTTGTTTCTCTGGTGTTTTCTAGGGACAAACCTAATTTAAATCAACTCCGAACTAAAATAATTGTAAGCTGTGTGAATCAATAAGGGGGTGCAAATGATGTATTGAGTTGTGTTCTTATTTCTTGTTGGTGCATCTATATTGTGCCATAGCATATAATTTATATGCACTTTAAATATTAATTTACCATCACGATTAGCTTTGTCTCTCTAAAACTAATTACAATAGATTATGCTAAGGAGTTGTAAAATAGAAGTGCGTTTTGGATAGAATGCATGATCTCGTTGAGTAATGCCAAATAATCACTACCCCAAATAATGGAGGTACAAAACCCCAATATTGGTAGCAAAAAAAAATCGCAAAAATAGGGGCAGTTTATGGGGTGGTTTTTTCCCCTTTGAGTAACATTTATGTTGTATTATAACAATTTTTGTGAATATTTATATCGATTTATGCATTTGAACTTAGTTATCCATGGTTTAACAATGATTTAACCCGTGTAACATTACGGCGGGAAACGTATTTTACGCTACGCGCTTTGCTTCTTTTGAAAAAACTCTGCTATGAAGTTTACGTTTTGAGTGGTTTATATTTTTTTCCTGTTATCCAATGAACACAGCTATCCATTGGTACATTTATTAATGTACGGACACGAAAATTGGATTTTTACGAACAAGTGTCCTGCCGTGTAATTATTTTCGAGCGATTTTTGGTCTATTTTTTGCAAGTATTGACTATCCAATGATTAAAAGTTGCTTGTTTTGCTACTGATTCTTGTTTAGCATATGCTAACACATACCTGAGTGATATTTTGAAATCTGAGATTTACTTCAAATGATCGTTTTTAAATAAAACATTTTTTTAACATTTTTGTCATTTTTTGACTTTGTCAATTTTTTAAGGGGTGTTCCGGGGGGCGGTTCCGGGTGGTATTTCACA
The DNA here is from genome assembly GCA_921293315.2 of Nemurella pictetii. Taxonomy (NCBI): domain Eukaryota; kingdom Metazoa; phylum Arthropoda; class Insecta; order Plecoptera; family Nemouridae; genus Nemurella; species Nemurella pictetii. The sequence continues at coordinate 3,529,673 of OV121118.1, read as the reverse complement.
GTAATTTTTCCTGGGGTGTTCTGAGCACGTGGTAAAAAATTCAGCTTGATATACCGCCGTGCACGCAAATTTTCTTGATTCGGCTCTAGTTGCTTCGCCTATTCCTGCATCTACTCTTTACAGCAAACATGTTTATCTCATCACTTCCTCAGTATTATGGAAAAAGTTTTGTTTTTAAAGATTTAATCTACTCTCTTTTGAATTGCTTCTATTATCTTTGGATCAAGTCAATGGTTGGTTCCAAGACCCGACCTTTTTGATGGCTGTAAGCTACCTTGTCCTGGCGGGTCGTATGTATTATATTATCAAGTACAAACTATTTCGATTATTACGATGCAGTGAAGGAAAATTGAATGGTTGTCATTTTTAGTATCATTTGATTATATTAGTTAAATTTTAGTTTATTTTACTTCGTATCATAATTGATGAGCGTAACGAGCGTAGCGAGTGAAGCGAAATCTTCAATTACACTTTACTGCTAAAAAATTCCGGATTGTTTTTTTTTTTGTTTTTTTTTTTTGTTTTTTTGTGTGTTTGTTCGCGCTCTACAGGCCAAACGCCAAAACGGATTTTGATGAAAATTTATGTGGACCTTCGTTTTCTCTGAACTTAGATCTGCCACGTTTTTGAAGCAAATCGGACAAGTAAATTTTATGTTATTAAGTTTTTACGAAATTTTTCAGTTTTTCCAAAACACGTTTTCCACTCTAGAGGCCAAGGATCTCCATATAATTTGACAAAACTTTCCAGATATGTTGGCCCCCACGATTCAATGTTTTTGTACAAATTTCATTGTTGTATGTTTAGAGCTTTTCTTGGAAATGGCGCTTTTATGACGCTTTTTTAGCGATTTTGCAGTTTTTTGCAACTAAATCAACTTTATCTTCAACCAATTTTGACAAAATTTACTGCGTGCATTATAAATCGTAAAAAGAAGATATTGTGTTAATTTCAAGCAAATCAATTGAATAGTTTTTCTTTAAATCGATTTTTAAGTTTTGAAATATTCAATGTCATTGAGAAAGCTGCTAAATTAACGCCGAACATTTTAAATTGATCTTAAAAGCCTCTAGGCTATGCGCACACGCAATATAATCGCGTTGTGGGTGAACGTAAGTATTACGCTCATCTACAACACGATTATATGAGTGTTCGCATAGCCTAGTTAATATCAATATTAAATGTGTGTAGTTACAGCAAGGATATTGAAATATGTCCAAACAGCCTACATCTTCCCCGGCAACTCTGTTGCTGGAGCTCGACCATGGTCAATACGGCTACTCTGGTATCACAATGCAATTGGGAGTTTTCTGCAATCGTGACAAATTCGATACGAGACAGAACAAAAAATCGCTATGCACGGCAAGCCCAACTGATAAGAAACTGGTTTTCCATCATTAGGCAGCTTCCCAAGCAAGTGGCTTCCTATGCCATGTGCTCAGCCTCTACCTGGCTACCTATACTATTTTCAAGCAAGCCATCATTGGGACTTGCAAACATTTCAGGTGGACAGTTTTCAGTGTCCAGAAGTGTACTTTGTACCATGTACTTTGTACCATGTACTTTGTACCATGTACTTTGTACCATGTACTTTGTACCATGTACTTTGTACAATGTACTTTGTACCATGTACTTTGTACCATGTACTTTGTACCATGTACTTTGTACCATGTACCTTGTACCATGTACCATGTGCATCTGTTGCGAGGATCAGAGAGTAACAATAATTAAAGATGAACAGAATTGTTCTGAGAATATTTGAGGAATAAGAAGACGTGGTGATGTTCTGATTGAGACAAACACGGGGCTGGGAAGTAGCAACTGTTAGTACGAAGATAATTCTATCAGACAAGAAGTTATCGACTTCCCAGTGTGAACGATCATCAACGATTCGTAATTATTTACAAAACAATAAACTCAGATGTGTGCCTAAGGAAGCTGTGGGGGCCGGATCTCAAAGGGTACAAAGTCCTAACGTGTACTAATTGCTTAATACAAATTTGAAGGTGATGCAAGAATGGCCACTAACCCTATTCACAAAAGAGTACTAAGGAAAGGTATCAGCGCTATATGGTATCAAGTCTAGTAACATTCCTGACTGCTACTAGCGATGATAAATACCGTCATATGAAAATGTAAAAGCCCTTTTCTGCGAGATTTTGCGTTTATCTCTTCACAAATATCTTTAAAAGCATGCAACTACAAAGCGCAAGGTTTAGTTGTTTATATTTTCACGCTTTTCAAACAAACCTCGAACCATTTGAAGCTACTGACAGTACTAGTAGCGACGTGGGGCAAGGGTCAAGCCAACAGTTTCTGCTCAAGAACAAATCATACAATAATAAGAAATAAGCTAATATTTAATCTGGCAAGAAATTGGACGGCAGGTTTGTGCAACTAGTTTTTCCACCCCATTGTGTATCTTTTCATAGAAAGAAAAATATAAGATCTGCTTAATGCCGAGAAATAGTTTATCTCTTAATGTAAATATGATTTAGAATGGAAATAAGTTTAAGAAACGAGCTGTCACTTACTGGTGAGACTGGCATTAACAGAAAACGATAAAAATGAATCGGCATATTCGTGTCCTTGCCAGTGGCCTAAATTTCAAATATATGAAATCACTTGTAAATAAGTGACGTTTTATTGGGAAAGTGGCCTTTGGATAAAACCGCCCTAATATTTGTATGTGAATACAGGATGTTGCTATAGTGCTGTGTTATTAGCGTACTAATATGTATTAGCGTGATATTAGCTATGTATGTAGGTACTATCTCTTATGTTATTCCTATTCGGTACTGAAGTTCATACCTTGCAATTAGTTATGTACATACATACTATCTGTTATCCGTTATTAAAGTGGTCAGTATTAGCGTGGTATTAGCATGGTAGGTATTAGCGTGGTATTAGCATGGTATTAGCGTGGTATTAGCTATAATTTACGTACTATCTCTTATTTGGTAGTACTGAAGTTAATAATACCCTTTGTGAATCTGGCCCCTGAAGTTGATTGTAGAAAGAAGCTGGCGTGTGGGAAAGAGCGGAGCATAGAATAAGAAGAAAAAGAAGAAGCATTTGGCGCTCACCTCTGCCTTGAGTTCAGCGACCTTGTCTTGCAGCTCTCTCACTCGATCGCTATCGTCCAGGTTACTGCGAATCTCGCCTTCGGTGACCATCTCCTCGTTCTGCACACAAAACACAACGCTGCATTCCTTCCTTCCTTCTTTCTTTCTTTCTTTCTTTCCTTCCTTCCTTCCTTCCTCCCTTCTTTCCTTTCTTCCTTCCTTCCTTCCTTCATTCCTTCCTTCTTTATTTCTTTCCTTCCTTCCTGCCTGCCTGCCTGCCTGCCTGCCCGCCTGCCTGCCTGAGGTACCGAGCCTCTGGGTATGCCTTGGTGAGATGTTTGCTGGCAGAGTGTCCTGCATCCTACAGCCTGGTGAGATGTTTGCTGGCAGAGTGTCCTGCATCCTACAGCCTGGTGAGATGTTTGCTGGCAGAGTGTCCTGCATTCTACAGCCTGGTGAGATGTTTGCTGGCAGAGTGTCCTGCATCCTACAGCCTGGTGAGATGTTTGCTGGCAGAGTGTCCTGCATCCTACAGCCTGGTGAGATGTTTGCTGGCAGAGTGTCCTGCATTCTACAGCCTGGTGAGATGTTTGCCGGCAGAGTGTCCTGCATCCTACAGCCTGGTGAGATGTTTGCTGGCAGAGTGTCCTACATTCTAGAGCTTGGAGAGATATTTTCTGATATTGTGATTTCAAGGTGGTCACCTTCATGAGAAGCACGGAGATCTTCTGGTTGAGAACGGCGACGGCTTGGTTGTGTTCTGCGTCGCGGATCCTCGCCATCATCATCTCGTCCTTCATCTGCAAGAAACAAGGACTCGGTCAGAAGAAAGCAAACATTTGATGCATTGGTTGGTCAGATCAGTCGGTTGTTTAAGAGTGTTATGGACGGACGGATTTGCAGAGAGACGTGAATTCGCTTTTAATTGGAAACCGCTTCTACCACAGCCGTGCACTTTTTCACTTAAGCTTGTTTATCCTTCGATCACTGCTAGCCTTCCAAGGTTTATCGGCGTTTGCTTTTCTGCTTGTTTACTTTTTTTGTCATCATTTGAAAATTTTTGCCTTAAACATGTACGTCTGATTTTCTCGTTTTGATGCTCAGGGACACAGGAATTTATCGCAAAATGTAAAAAACAAGAAACACCCGATCTACCCACTTTCAACAATTTGGTTATTTTTTCAGAATTTGGTCATCTTGAAAAATGGCATTCAGAAGAACAAATTTCGTGGAACTTGGTAAATAAGGCTAGTAATGTGAAGGGTCAATGGCAAATTGTGATACATTTTGGCAAAAATGATGTGCTAGTAGTTCACGATAATAGTGATAGGAACGCTAGCGTCGATATTCAGTCTACCTGTGTCATTAAGTCGACGGTTATCTCTTGATCTGTCCCTGTGATAACAGAACCCTGGCTATCAGAACCCAAAGAACCTGAGCATCGCGCGTTGAAATATATATTACATTGTAAACTTTGTTGTGGGTTGTGAGCTGAGACTCAATATGGCTTTATAATCGGAAAACCATAAACCGCTATCAACGACGGAAGAGGAAAGCATCCCGTTGAGTTGATGTTGCGGCAACAACAAAATCAGGATTTAAACCACTATCTACTCCAAGAACTGCTACAAATTAATTTTCTAATTGATGTGCATAACAAGCAAAGCTAGTGAAGCAAAATCTTCAATTAGGCTTCACTGCTGAAAAAACACTCTGTCGTTAAAATATGATAAAATTGATGTAGTTGAAAAAAACAGCAGTAACTCTAAAAAAGCGCAGTAAAAACATCATAAACTGGCGGCATTTTCAAGTGCTAAAAATACCCGCAGCATTTTAATTCTAACCGAAACTTTGAATTGTGAATGTATAAGCAGGTAACTCAATGAAACAAGCTGCTAGCTCTGTGTGGAGCATATGATGTACTGGGCTAAAAAGCAGTAACGCTGCTGGTGACAAAGTAGTGTACCTTGGACTCGAGGTCCGAGTAGCGATGCTGCTGTTCGCGCCAGCTGGCCGCTTGGTCGCGCGATTGTGCCTGGGCCGCCTCAAGCTCGTCGCGCAGCGTCTTGTTCTCTTCGTCCTGGCGACGCAGTTGATTGGTTCCCACCTGCACCTGCGTCTCCAGCTCCATCACCTAGCAACAGCAAGAAACGTCAAGCATCACCAAGCAACGTCAAGCAACGTCAAGCAACTGTGAAACAACTGTGAATTGTGAAATTGAATTGATATTGAATTTAACAGATGGTTGTCCATGTAGCATAATGGATAAATGCAGTACCCCGGACAGACAAAGACCCGGATTGGTATCCCAGTACGGATGTAAATTTTGGAATTGACATTTCGTTTCTAATATTCACTGTCTACAGTACATGCAACAAGAATTTGCAATTACGATTAAATTCACACTAATACAAGCATTCCCAACGACATTATCGGGGTTAGTCGAGTTGTTGGTGTGTGATTGCAGCATAGCGTCACTAGATTCACCGCCTTCTATGGTCATTCATAGTCCTGTGTCTATCTCCATGGAGCCCAACAACTCAAATAACTTAAAATCAATTCCACAGTTGGTTGTCCGTGTAGCATAATGGATAAGTGCAGTGCCCCGGACAGGCAAAGACCCGGATTCGAAACCCGGCACGGATGTAAATTTTGGAATTGATATTGTGTTTCTAATAAACAAACAATTTCTTCTTCTTGAACAAAGCATGAAGTATGTATTCTAGTTCTTGAGGGGGAGAAAGTGGGAGAGTGTTCCATGGTGTTACCTTGAGCCTGAGCTCCTTGAGTTCTGCGACTGCCTCCATCTCGCGGAGTCTGCTGGTCATCAGGTCTTCCTCCAGCCTCTGCGTTTCGTTGCCTCGACTCTCCCAGAACAACAGCTTCTTGGGGGTGGAGTCGGGCGGGGGCGTGGCTTCCTGCCGGTGTTCCTGCACGCAGCCAATCAGAAACAATCACAAGCCGATACGATACCTTACCAGGACTCCTCTATTGAAGGCATCAGCCCAATTCCGCAAAAATTCGATTCCGATTAGTACTTCACCTATCACAATTAGGCAGATTTCCAAATCTCGTATTCACCATCATCGAAGATTTCGATGTTAGCATTGTTGAAAAAGCAGAGTGGAGTGGCGTTACCGTTGTGGCCTTATATTTTGTAAGTTCGAGATCTCAAGTAATTTTAATTTATGTCTACCCAAAGTAATCAATTAAACAAAGCAATATGTACCCATCATGTTCAATTGTTCTTAATTTAAATGTATGCATTTATTATTACCAATAATGTCATGGGTTTGGATTCAAGATGCCTTGACAAAGGATTTGGTGTTTCTGTCAATTTGTTCCCTCAAGGCTCCCTAGAGAAACATTCGTAGTTTGCAAATGTAGCAAGAATTGCTTTTGGATGTGTTGTGCCAGCATCCGGATTTCGAGGCATGTAGATTTTAGACACAAACAACGGTCGAGAGAATACTAAATAAATGTGGATGAGATGTGATATCTACTTCAATTTTGTCTCAATACAACGGGCTGAAACTAGTAAAGCCCGTCTGCAAGAACTCTTTGTTTCCGACTGGCCGAGCTCTCACCGAATGCAAGTACGATTCTAATACAGCTGTAGAAACTTATTCAAATGTGTCTTTATCTGCTTTTGTACAAAACTATGTTCTCTCCCATGGTTTTTCTTTTTTCCTCCCTGTACAGTTATCTGAATTTATTGATGAGCCTAACGAGCAAAGCAAGCAAAGCAAAATATAAAATTACCTTCTACGGCAAAACCAATTTTGAAGAAAATTGATATTGATCTTTGTTTTGCCTGACCTTAGATCTACCACATTTTGAAGCTATCGGGTGAATCCATGGGTAGCGCCCACACTCAAAACCCTCACCATCTCAGAATTTGACAAAAATTGCAGGAGTGGTAGATCACGGCATATAAAAAATCTCGTATCAGCGTTTTTTCCGTAGGTCCAACGGTTTGCCCGCGGCGGGGCACGGAAAAACCCAGATTTTTACTATTTGCGGAGCACAGCGTACCACTATTTGCTCTCTGGCGTTGTACCTAAATGACTTAGAAGGATGGGACTTGTTCTCACTTGACGACATTACTTTGAGAAATACGATAAAAAATGTATTTATAAAATTTAAGGGTGAAATAAATCCACCCCTAAACTTCAGCCCTTAATAACTTGTAAAGTGTTTTTTTTTAATTTTTCATATTTTTTTCCCAGCATCTTATATCAATTATCTACTTGTAAAAAAAATATTAAGTTGGGCCGAAACTGGAATCTGAAGTTATGATTTTTTTAATATCTAGATGTGTATTATTTTAGTGTATTCCAGTATGTGAGCAAGCATAATTATGGCATCGAAGAAAAATGTTATGTTTTAAAGATGAGTCCTACCCACACATTGTTTCGTGCAACTTCGAGATATTTTTTACATTTATTGCAGATATTTCCTGTATGTAAAATGTAAATGTAAAAATGTAAATGTAAAAATGTAAATGTAAAAATGTAAATGTAAAAATGTAAATGTAAAAATGTAAATGTAAATGTAAAAATGTAAATGTAAAAATGTAAAAATTTAGATTAAATAATAGCTCGAAGTCGCACGAAGCAATGAGTGAGTGAACTCATCTTCAAAACATACCATTTTTCATGGTTGATGCTGTAATTATGCTTGCTCACATACTGGAATACACTAAAATAGTACACATCTAGATAGTAAAAAAATCATAACTTCAGATTCCAGTTTCGGCCCAACTCAATTTTTTTTTTACAAGTAGATAATTGATATAAGATGCTGGAAAAAAAAATGAAAAATAAAAAAAAAACACTTTACAAGTTATTAAGGGTTGAAGTTTAGGGGCGGATTTATTTCACCCTTAAATTTTATAAATACATTTTTTTATTTTTTTATCGTATTTCTCAAAGTAATGTCGTCAAGTGAGAACAAGTCCCATCCTTCTAAGTCATTTAGGTACAACGCCAGAGAGCAAATAGTGGTACGCTGTGCTCCGCAAATAGTAAAAATCTGGGTTTTTCCGTGCCCCGCCGCGGGCAAACCGTTGGACCTACGGAAAAAACGCTGTTACGAGATTTTTTTCTATGCCGTGATCTACCACTCCTGCAATTTTTGTCAAATTCTGAGATGGTGAGGGTTTTGAGTGTGGGCGCTACCCATGGATTCACCCTATCTAGACAAGTAAATTTGATGTCTTTAAGCTTTTACGAAAGTTTCCATGAGCTAGACTTTGATTCCTGGCGTGGATAGTGTTTTAGAGTGTATATTTTGCCCGGTGGCAGGAGCAGACCTGCAGGTGTTTCTGCCACTTGGCGCTGATGTCTGAGACCCGCTGCCGTAGGTCTTTGATTGACAGGTTGGCTTCGGCTTCTCGCAGCTTCACGGCTATCAGCTCTTCCTGGAGATGAGCCACCGAGTTGTCTGGCCGGGTTTCCCTCAGAGTCTTCTTGTCCTGCAACAGCCCGGGTTAAACCTGGCCTTTATTGGCAAGCAAACATTTGTTATATTGCCCGAAGAAGGCCTTACAAGTGCTAATACGATTGCCTCAAATCAAAGATTGATTATTGGTGTTTATGAACTGTTTTGACAACTGGCCCTTTGGCACTGGTCTAACGGCGTCGGTGAATGAAATGGTAATAATGAACCTAACCTAGGCCAGAAGGGAGGAGGGGAAACCTGGTGCCGGCACGTAGCCTCCTCCTGTCGAAAAGCACCGAGGGGACCACCGGCTTTACGTCCCTTCCGAAGGACGGTACAACTCGAACAACAGGATTCCTCCGTTAATCCGTGCTGTCGAGAGGTTGACAAGCAAGGCGAGTGAAGTTGTCGTAATAACTTCAAACCCTCCGACCTCTCTCCCGAACAGAACTGATCATGTGCAATGGGCAAAAAGGTTTGGCTAGACGATGGGCTTTGGGTTTTCTCTTATCAGAGAATTGTTTTGCACTATAGGCATCGGGAATTGAATGAAAAAAAAATGTCAAAGAAAATGATTAAAACATAAATGCCACTTGGGTAGCACAAAATTCTCCATGAATGTAGAATGCATTGGGCGTTGGGTGCGGGCAGGAAAGAGAATGTTGTCCATCTCACCGCCTCGAGCTCCTGGATGCGCGAGCGGAGGTCCCGGATCAGAGCGTCGTTCTCCGCTTCCCGCAGGCGCACTTTCACGAGCTCGGCTTGCAGGCACTCGATCATGTCTTCCCGCTGGTGCAGCTGCTGCCGACCGGCAAACTCTTCCTGCAACGAGTTCTGTCTGCTAGAAGTCTGCAAGACAACCACAAAGACAAACAATCAGCACAAACAGGATCACTTCAACACCTCGGCTTCACACACTCAAACATATGAAGCAGCAGCAGCAGCAAGCAGTAAGCAGCAGCAAGCAATAAGCAGCAGCAAGCAGTAAGCAGCATCAGCAGCAGCAGCAGCAGCAGCAAACAGTAAGCAGCAGAAAGCAGCAAGCAGCAAGCAGCAAGCAGCAAGCAGCAAGCAGCAGCAGCAGCAGCAGCAGCAGCAGCAGCAGCAGCAGCAGCAGCAGCAGCAGCAGCAGCAAGCAGCAGCACCAGCAGCAGCAGCAAGCAGGAAGCAGGTAGAAGGTAGAAGGTAGGAAATGCTCACCGATTCCTCCATGACGAGCGAGATGGATCGAATCTCGTGGTTGGCTTTCTCCAGCTGCTGTGTGGTCTCTAGGTACGAGTGCCGTAGGGCCGCTAGTTCCCGCTGGACCACGAAGCTGGTCTCCTCCTCCTCAGCGCGAGACACCTGGCCACGCACCAGCCGGTCGGCCAGCTCGCTGGACTCCGCCTCCAACAAGTCCACTCGGTGTCGAAGGAGACGGTTCTCCGTACGAAGACGCTGCAGGCATAGCGTCCGCTCAGTGCTTAATTGTTCTAGCTATATTTTTGTGTTTTTGAGTTAGACATCTTAGTGGTATATTAATCAATATTTTATTTTTATCTAGAAAACAAGCCAAATTTTATATAAATTATGCCCAGAACATTGTTTTCCAGAAAGTATTTTTGTTCTATGTCCACACAAAACCGACTTGATTTAGTGCTTGCTCTCAAATCATTTCCAATAACCGGATTCAGAACATTTCAACCGTGTCGTGTCATGCACGTGTCAGCCACATGACAGCTTGACACTGACAGCTTGACATTGACAGCTTGACAGTGACAGCTTGACAGTGACAGCTTAACAGTGACAGCTTGACACTGACAGTTAGACAGTGACAGTCTGACACTGACAGCTTGACAGTGACAGCGTGTCAGTGACAGTTACACAGTGACAGTTTGACAGTGACAGCTTGACAGTGACAGCTTGACACTGACAGTTACACAGTGACAGCTTGATAGTGACAGTTACACAGTGACAGTTACACAGTGACAGTTTGACACTGACAGCTTGACAGTGACAGCTTGACAGTGACAGCGTGACAGTTACAGCTGGACACTGACAGTTACACAGTGACAGTTTGACAGTGACAGCTTGACAGTGACAGCTTGACAGTGACAGTTACACAGTGACAGTTTGACACTGACAGCTTGACAGTGACAGCTTGACAGTGACAGTGACAGCTTGACACTGACAGTTACACAGTGACAGTTTGACATTGACAGCTTGACAGTGACAGCTTGACAGTGACAGCTTGACAGTGACAACTTGACAGTGACAGTTACACAGTGACAGTTTGACACTGACAGTTTGACACTGACAGCTTGACAGTGACAGCTTGACAGTGACAGCGTGACAGTGACAGCTTGACAGTGACAGCTTGACAGTGACAGCTTGACAGTGACAGCGTGACAGTGACAGCTTGACAGTGACAGCGACAGCGTGACAGTGACAGCTTGACAGTGACAACGTGACAGTGACAGCTTGACAGTGACAGCTTGACAGTGACAGTTTGACACTGACAGCTTGACAGTGACAGCTTGACAGTGACAGTTACACAGTGACAGTTTGACATTGACAGCTTGACACTGACAGCTTGACAGTGACAGCTTGACAGTGACAGTTAGACAGTGACAGTTTGACACTGACAGCTTGACAGTGACAGCGTGACAGTGACAGCTTGACAGTGACCGTGACAGTTACACAGTGACAGTTAGACAGTGACAGTTTGACACTGACAGCTTGACAGAGACAGCGTGACAGTGACAGTTAGACAGTGGCTTCTCACCCTCAGCTCCACCATCTCCTCCTGTTCTTTGGTTTTCATCACGGTGTATTCCTTCTCCAGCTTCTTGAGTCGCTTTGAGTTGAGTTTGATGTTGTACGAGATGTTCATCAGGTTGTCTGGGTCTGCTTCCGCTAGCGGAGGCAACTCCTTCTGGAAGAACTGCCAGCAAATACACGTTAAAACTAGCCAAGTACGCTTCGCCTTTGCCAGCATCTTTTTACTCTAGTACTTAGTTGAAGTCTTTCCATCAATGTTCGACATAATCAACAAGATCTTCAAACTTCGAGTACGTTCTCAGTAATGTGCAAAAAATATATCTTTATCTTTATTTCTTGTTTCCTAAAATACAGGGTCAAGTTTTCTGTTTCATCTAGGGCATCTCGGGTTGCTTTTAATCCGGCGTGACAAGCCTGGCGATTTCCCGGTATCTTCTTCACTATAACTAAATTCACTTCCTTCCCCATCCATCATCAAACTCTTCGTCCTTTTCTACCAGCGCATTCCATTCTTTTACGTCTTCCCACAAATTCCCTCTGTCAACCTCCTCCCTACTCATCTTCCTTTCCAAAAAAAATATAAGAAAATAAAATAACTCTACCTTATGGTACAAATTTCTGCAATATTGATGTTAAAAAATTGAGAATTTTGACTTTAATAACATAGAGGTTCTTAAAAATCACATGACTTCTCAGCTTCTTCCATCATAGAAAGAAATCCACCCAAAATCAAGAACATGCTAAAATTTCAGTATTGAAATTTTTGGTTTCTTAGGAATAGTATTTAACCCTTTTTCAATATATGTCACGGAACTTATTACGGAGATATCTGCCGAATAAAAATACCTTCCACAGCTTACATGAAATGTTTACTTCACACATGGCAACACTGTAACCCTAGACAGCTGTCAAAAAACATTTAATTAGTTTCTTAATTATGATTATTCTCACACTTGACCACGGGGTTATAACGATGGTTCGACTTCAACTGAAAACTAAAATGAACCATGATAATGTTTGTGATAGAACCCACCTTCAGCATTCCCTCCATGTCCAGGCAAAGCAGTTCGGTCTTTCCCAGCGTGAGAAGAGCCAGGGCCACTTTGAACACGATCTCCATCCCTTCCGAGAGGAACACGTCCATGATTCTGTCCCGGTAAACACATTGGCTGTTACTTGTTGCTTGTTACCACACTTCAACACTATCAACACATCTCCATGTCCTCCATCCCCAAAAAATAGGTTATTTGGCAAAATTTCATAAATAAAATCGATAAATAACATAAGTGATGTTGTCCTCACACAAGAAGTCTTGTGCCCTGGCAAACAAAATCTCTAGTGCCTAGAAAAGTGTTTGCGTAGCAAGAAGCAAGTACGGTCGACGAGTAAAGAGCCTGATAGCAGAGGCTCATCGCTCACGGCAAGCAGTTTGCTCGGGAAACATGCTGACCGCTAGAAACGGTGGCGGTACTTTGCTGTGAGTGAAGCGGTTCTTTACGCTCGCCTCAGATTGCGTGTATACGTACAAAGCACATGTTATGCTGACCGTTAATGTTGCCTTTGATCAGAGATGTAATAAAATAATTTTTGGAAGTGTTATTGTTTATTGATGCTAAAATCTTAAACTGTAATTTCATAAACTGCATTTTCCAGCAGTTGTAATACTGTTCCCCCCATCTAACACCAGCCTCTTAAATAACAATCAATCCATAGCACGTAACACTCTATTTGCAGTAGCTGCTTGGATGATTTTAAAATAAACAATTCCTATTCCTATTAGACATGCTAAACAGAACAAAAAACTTTGCACAATTCATAAGAAACCTAATTTTATACAACACCGATGTTTGGAAATGCAGAGTGGTTCAGAGCCTTGGTTATTGGAAACGGATGTGACGGTTGTGCTCTGCTTGAACGTTGTTGAACCTTGACAAGGTCCTTTTTAGGACCGCCACAACGTTCAAGCAGAGCACAACCGTTCACATCCGTTTCCAAAACCGATGTTTACTGAATATTAATCCGCTTTATAGTTAAACGTTTTTGTAAGTGACTTTAGCATGTATTAAATTTCCAAAAATCATTTTATTACAGCTCTGATCCAAAGCAACATCAATGGTCAGCATAACATCTGCTTTGTACGTACATACACGTAATTCCGAAGCAAGCGTAAAGAACCGCTTCACTCACAGCAAGGTCTCGCCGCTGTGTTAAGCGGTCAGCGTGTTTCCGAAGCAAGCCGCTTGCCGTTGACGCTAGGGAGTTGGGGCTGCTTTGGGACTACGTTGGGGCTGCGTTGGGACTACGTTGGGGCTATGTTGGGACCGCGTTGTTTATTTACCGGCAGGCTACGGGCAGCGGCAAGGCGGTCGTGAAGAGCGTGAGGAACCAGCCCGACGCGTACATGCTCGTGTGGAAGCCCTGCGAGAGGAAGTGCACGTGCAGCTCGGGAAGTAGCTCCTGCACCAGCGCCTCCAGCTGGTACATGCACAACCCGAGCTCGGCCATGCTAGGCTTGAACATGTCGCGCAGTCGGTAGTCTTGCATCAGAGACACCAGCACAGCAAACGCCTCCTCCTCCGGCATCTGCAATCACAACCATTTCGTCATCTTAACTAACCATGTGCCGTAGCATTTGTTATCACGTTTAGCCTTAAGTGTCTCACAAACTATTTGCAGTCAATTTTGTTATGGAGTTGTTCATTGTCGGTGTGTTATGGACAGAATGCATAATCTGGTGGAGTAGGTAATGCCAAATAATCGATTCCACAAATTACGGAGGAAGAAAAAACACAAAAATAGTTTGCAAAAATAAATCGCAAAAAGGGGTATAGTTGGGTGGGGTTTTCCCTTTTGATTTTCAGCAAAGATGTTTTAGGACAATATTTGTGCATATTTATACTGATTTATGCAGTTGAACTTAGTTATCCATGGTTCAAAATAGTGTTGAGGGTGAGCGTGTACATAATTGTGTTGAGGGTATATACAATTATATGCGTTATTCACTCCTGCTGGCTCAAAAAAGCTCATCTTTGGAGTTAATTTAATAAATTTGCCATTTACTGTCTCAATTTTACCATGGAAAAAATGTTCCGATCAAATCCCAAGAAATAACGGATTGTGGATCATTTAAAAACATGACTATCATATCATTTGAATATTTTGGAGTGGCAAATATTGCACAGCGTTTTGGCACAATTGCTAGGGTTAAATTTAAATGTACAGATAACTAACTTTTTGCTTTATACATGGGCAGGGCGTAAAAACAGCAGTTAACTTCCCTTAAAAATTAATACAGGCTTGTGAGGTCAAAAGTTGTGAAAAATGTTTTATATTATTTACCCACACCAACCAAAAAATGATAAATCACCAAATAATAATAATAATTTTTACTTTAAAAAATAAAATAAATGCATAGTTTTGTGCTGAGGTGTTCACTGTTCAGCAGATGTGATGAATGTGATGCAAGTTGTATTGACCATGAAAAGTAGATACGGTAATGAGTGAATGTCAGGTGGGGAAGCGTCATGAAGATATACCTGCATGAGTAGCAGCCCGACAATGAAGCCGGAGCCCTGGCAGTAGCCGACTTCACGATCGTGCAGAGAATAGGCCTTCATGACGTGGAACAAACTCTCCTGGCCCAGGCCATCCTTCTCCTTGAAGAAGTCATGCTCAGGGTAGGTGCGTGCTATGTCCCTCCGAATCACCTGCAACAAGACAACCCTACAGTTAATGCCAGCCAAGCAAACATCTCACCAGGCTGTAGGATGCAGGACACTCTGCCAGCAAAGATCTCACCAGGCTGTAAGATGCAGGACACTGCCAGCAAACATCTCACCAGGCTATAGGATGCAGGACACTCTGCCAGCAAACATCTCACTAGGCTGTAGGATGCAGGACACTCTGCCAGCTCAAACATCTCACCAGGCTGTAGGATGCAGGACACTCTGCCAGCAAACATCTCACCAGGCTGTAGGATGCAGGACACTCTGCCAGCAAAGATCTCACCAGGCTGTAAGATGCAGGACACTGCCAGCAAACATCTCACCAGGCTATAGGATGCAGGACACTCTGCCAGCAAACATCTCACTAGGCTGTAGGATGCAGGACACTCTGCCAGCTCAAACATCTCACCTGCAGGCTGTAGAATGCAGGACACTCTGCCAGCAAACATTTCACCAGGATTTAGGAAGCAGGACACTCTGCCAGCAAACATCTCACCAGGCTGTAGGATGCAGGACACTCTGCCAGCAAACATCTCACAAGGCTGTAGGATGCCAGCAGACATGTCACCTGGCTCTAGGATGCAGGACACTCTGCCAGCAGACATGTCACCTGGCTCTAGGAAGCAGGACACTCTGCCAGCAAACATCTCACCAGGATAACTGGACCTGTTAACTTCTTGTCGCTTGTCCGCCAGTAATTCCAGCGAGGGTGTGTTGATCTCCCGAGTCAAGTGGTGTGTATTTCAAGTGTTGTCCGGCTCACCTTCTCGCAGGCCGAGGTGGCCTTGATGTGCTCGGCGTACTGCCGCTTGACGGGGGAGTCATGCGCCCCGCACAGCAGCTGCCAGACAATCCCGCGGAAGTGGTGCGGGATGCCCTTGCGCACGAGCTCGCGCACGTAGGCAGGTCGCTTGCGCCAGTACGTCTCCCATTCGTTGGAGACGCGGCCCCAGACTGTCCACGCATCCTCGTCTCCTTCCTCGGGCCGCTCCTGGCTGGAGCTGGCTCCTAGCACCAAAAACACACAGAGTTAACAAACCGGCACGTTAGCAGCACTGTGTCGTCTGGAACATTGTTTCACCTCTCGGTGCAGACACGGCAGGGACACCCACCGGTTGCAACTCATGCCCAAAGCCAGGCATGTTGCTTCAAGTGTTCGCTGCACCAACTGCCAGGTGTTCTGTCTGTTGCTAGGCTGCTCACTATGTGAGAGAATGTAGTTGAGAGACTGAGTCAGACTGCAAAACGTTCAGTTGATTCCGTGATAGCTGCTAGAGGCCCTTACCCCCCGATAAGATAAGCTATGATTACAAGGATAGTGCATCATCAAGTCTGCTCTTAGCTACGTTATCTTGCTTTATCACCTCTTTTACTCATTCGTTAGTTTTTAATGAGCGTTACGAGCGAAGCGAGTAAAGCAAAATCTTCAATTACACTTTACTGCTAAAAAAATCCGGAATGTTTTTTTTTTTAATGTTTGTTCGCACGATTCCGGCCAAACGCCAAAACGGATTTTGATGAAAATTTCGGTGGACCATCGTTTTCTCTGAACTAGATCTGCCACGTTTTTGAGCAATTCGGACGAATAAATTTTATGTTATTAAGTTTTTACGAAATTTTTCAGTTTTTCTAAAACGCGTTTTGCACTCTGGAGGCCAAGAAACTGAATATAATTTGACTAAACTTTCTAGATATGTTAACCTTCACGATTGAATGCTTGTGTAAACATTTTTTTGTTGTACGTTTAGCAGTTTTCTTGAAAATGGCACTTTTATGTCACTTTTTAAGCATTTCTGCAGCCTTTTGCAACTAAAGCAACTTAATCTTCAACCGATTTTAACAAATTTACTGTGAGCATTGAAAATCGTAAAAATAAGATACTGTGTTAATTTCAATCAAATCAGTTGAAAAGTTTTTCTTGAAATCGATTTTTACGTTTTAAAATATACAAATAATTTCATCAAGATATTTCCAGGTAACAAATGTCATTGAGAAAGCTGCTAAATTAACGCCGAACATTTTAAATTGATCATTAAGCCTCTAGGCTATGCGCACGCGCAATATAATCGCGTTGAGGGTGAGCGTAAATATTACGCTCAACCACAACACGATTATATGAGTGTTCGCATAGCCTAGTTTAGCAGCTTAACATCATGATGCGCATGCGTTATGCGCACACGCACTAAAACCGCGTTGTGGGGAGCGTAAATATTACGCTCATCCACAACACGATCCAGAGAAAACGAAGGTTCACAGAAATTTTCATCAAAATCCGTTTCGGCGTTTGGCCTGTAGAGCGCGAACAAACACAAAAAAAAAAAAAAACATCCCGGATATTTTTTGCAAAGTGTAATTGAAAATTTCGCTTCACTCGCTACGCTCGTTGAGGCGCAAGCACATAGTGCCGAAGGCACGGGTCTCCGCTGCTAGTTATTCTTCAAGTCTCATTTGGTCAATTATATTCATATGCATAATGCACTCACTTTCGGACAGCGAAATATTCGACCGGTTGGTTTGTCAAAAATATTTGATGACAAAAACTCTCTGAAAGTTCTACTAGCCGAAATTTCGACCAGTTGCTACACTCCCATCGAGAAAGCTGCTCAATTATCGACGAAAATTTTAAATTGAATCTCATGCTTCAGGCTATGCCTAATATTTACTCTCACCCACAACACGATTATAAAATGAGTGTTCGCATAGCCTAGTTTTTTACTAGCCCTCGGTAAAAATGTTAAATTATACGACCAATGAGACGGCCACACAATAAAAAAAACATTATGGATATTTAAGCAGTATACCTATAGCGTAAATGAAGATTTGGCTTCACTCGCTATGCTCGTTATGTTAACCAATAACGATAGAAGGAGGATTTTGTAGCTGAAGACTGCTAATTAAGCAAAATGTCGGGAAACAGTTTCATTTCGGTAGCTATATAGCTAGTTGCTACTTGGTATTAATGATTGATTGATTATTGGTGTTTAACGTCACACTGTTCTGACAACTGGCCTTGAGGCACTAGTCTTTTGGCGTCGGTGAATGAAAGGGTGATGATGAACCTAACCTAGCCTAGAAGGGAGGAGGGGAAACCCGGTGCCGGCACGTAGCCTACTCCTGTCGAAAAGCACCGAGGGGACCACCGGCTTTACGTCCCTTCCGAAGGACTGTACAACTCGAACAACAGGATTCCTCTACTAATCCGTGCTGTCGAGAGGTTGATAAGCAAGGCGAGTGAAGTTGTCGTACTAACTTCAAACCCTCCAACCTCTCTCCCGAACAGAACTGATCACGTACATGATGGTCACCCATCAAACACCTGACTCAGCGCGATGTTGCTTAACTTCGGTGATCTCACGAGAACCGGTGTTTCCAACGTTGCCAAACCGTTCGGTTTGGTATTAATACCAAGTTGGTATTTTGGACGCTTCATTAACCTCAGCATAAAGCTCGATTAGATTATGAATGGAAGTGATGGGAGTCATTTGTTTTTGCAATGCCAGCGATTGCCTAGCCGTGAGCTCGCTGCGTTCTGCGCAGAACTGGACTCACCGGAAGTGAGCGAAATCTGCGACGTGTCCGAACTTTTCCTGGAGTGGCCGCTGTTTCCGGAAAGCGAGTTGAGCGACTTGGCGTCCAGCTCGATCAGTCTGCAAAAACACCGGCGCGTTGCTGGTCAGCGTTCAGCAAGCAACAGTTACAAGCAACAGTTACAAGCAAACAAACCGCCGGAAAATTCTATGCGGCTTTTCATGCATAGCACTCTTCATCTCGGCTAAGCAAGAGCCGCAGGTTAAAATCCGACACTTGCCCTCCGCAACCCGTTAGATTATGGTTGGGGCGGACTCTCAATTTGGTCTTCTTCAAAGCATATTGTGATTTGTGATCTCAAGACTAAGTTTTCTTTTCAAAGCTGGGAAAAATTTTAAAGATCTGCCCAAACCAATCCGAGGGATTGAGGAATGCAACGAGAAAATTGTTTCGCTTAAAAATAAGTAGGAAAATTCGAACAACACGACTGACAAGTGCTTTCCTGCCAAGACAGGCTCTGGGCATTTGGGTAACCTTTATTGTAACTCATTCATTTTCCCACCTGTTGGCTTCCTCCAGCTTAGCGAGTAACGCCAGCTCGCCAGGCTTTGGGTCTGCGCTGGGCTCTGCACTGAGCTCTGCACTGGCCTCTGCACTGGCCTCTGCACTTGTGTCTGCACTTGTGTCTGCACAGGCCTCTGCACTGAGCTCAGCAATAGACTCAGCACTTGGGTCTGCACTGGGGTCTGCACTGGGGTCTGCACTGGGGTCTTCACGGCGGTCCAGAGAAGGCGAGGAAGGCGAACTCCGCGAAGGCGGCGAGTGCAGCGAGCGAAGCGGGGACTCCTGCGTCGAGCGTCCAGCCACCATGGCGGCCGTCATCGCCGGGACACGCCCCCCGCGGCGCGCGCACTCCCACCTCGCCGCGGCGCATGCGCAGACCAGCCCATCGGAAGCCTGCGCAGGCCGGGGGAGAGAGAGGTTAGACACGTGACAATTGACACTGTGTGTCCTGCATCCTAGAGCCTGGTGAGATGTTTGCTGGCAGAGTGTCCTGCATCCTACAGCCTGGTGAGATGTTTGCTGGCAGAGTGTCGTGCATCCTACAGCCCGGTGAGATGTTTGCTGTCAGAGTGTCCTGCATCCTAAAGCCTGGTAAGATGTATGCTGGCAGAGTTTCCTGCATCCTACAGCCTGGTGAGATGTTTGCTGGCGAGTGTCCTGCATCCTACAGCCTGGTGAGATGTTTGCTGGCAGAGTGTCCTGCATCCTACAGCCTGGTGAGATGTTTGCTAGCAGAGTGTCCTGAATCCTACAGCCTGGTGAGATGTTTGCTGGCAGAGTGTCCTGCATCCTACAGCCTGGTGAGATGTTTGCTGGCAGAGTGTCCTGCATCCTACAGCCTGGTGAGATGTTTGCTGGCAGAGTTTCCTGCATCCTACAGCCTAGTTAGATGTTTGCTGGCAGAGTGTCCTGCATACTACAGCCTGGTGAGATGTTTGCTAGCAGAGTGTCCTGAATCCTACAGCCTGGTGAGATGTTTGCTGGCAGAGTGTCCTGCATCCAACAGCCTGGTGAGATGTTTGCTGGCAGAGTGTCCTGCATCCTACAGCCTGGTGAGATGTTTGCTGGCAGAGTGTCGTGCATCCTACAGCCTGGTGAGATGTTTGCTGGCAGAGTGTCCTGCATCCTACAGCCTGGTGAGATGTTTGCTGGCAGAGTGTCCTGCATCCTACAGCCTGGTGAGATGTTTGCTGGCAGAGTGTCCTGCATCCTACAGCCTGGTGCGATATTTGCTGGCAGAGTGTTCTGCATCCTACATCCTGGTGAGATGTTTGCTGGCAGAGTGTCGTGCATCCTACAGCCTGGTGATATGTTTGCTGGCAGAGTGTCCTGCATCGTACAGCTTGGTGAGATGTTTGCTGACAGAATGTCCTGCATCCTACAGCATCTTGAGATGTTTGCTTGAAGAGTGTCCTGCATCCTAAGCCTGGTGAGATGTTTGCTGGCAGAGTGTTTTGCATGCTACAGCAATGTGATAAGTTGGCTGGCAGAGTGCCCTGTATTCTCCTGCTTTTTGGGCATGCAAGTTCTCAGGTTGATGGACACCGGAGAAACAAACGATTGCTCCCGGGCCGAGCCGAGTATACTTCGAACCGACGCAACTAGAGATGGCCAAGAGTTCTTGTAGGCAAACAAATGGACAAGATGGTATTTGGGAATTGCGAAGGCTTTTATTGGTTTGAGAACATGAAGTCATCGGATCGGCTGTAAGACACTGTGCTCGTGGGTGTCAGCAGCCTCCGACCAGTTGCTCATATCTCCCCTCTCCACTCCCTGCTTAGCACTTGATCCCCCACGCATCAAGCACGGCTGACTCATTCCAAGCA
This sequence comes from Nemurella pictetii, assembly GCA_921293315.2. Lineage (NCBI taxonomy): Eukaryota > Metazoa > Arthropoda > Insecta > Plecoptera > Nemouridae > Nemurella > Nemurella pictetii. The sequence goes on along the minus strand of OV121118.1, from coordinate 3,508,763 downwards.
GCAAGCAGCAGCAGCAAGCAGCAGCAAGCAGCAAGCAGCAAGCAGCAGCAGCAAGCAGCAGCAGCAAGCAGCAGCAACAAGCAGCAGCAAGCAGCAGCAAGCAGCAGCAAGCAGCAAGCAGCAAGCAGCAAGCAGCAAGCAGCAAGCAGCAAGCAGCAAGCAGCAAGCAGCAAGCAGCAAGCAGCAAGCAGCAAGCAGCAAGCAGCAAGCAGCAAGCAGCAAGCAGCAAGCAGCAAGCAGCAAGCAGCAAGCAGCAAGCAGCAAGCAGCAAGCAGCAAGCAGCAAGCAGCAAGCAGCAAGCAGCAAGCAGCAAGCAGCAAGCAGCAAGCAGCAAGCAGCAAGCAGCAAGCAGCAAGCAGCAAGCAGCAAGCAGCAAGCAGCAAGCAGCAAGCAGCAAGCAGCAAGCAGCAAGCAGCAAGCAGCAAGCAGCAAGCAGCAAGCAGCAAGCAGCAAGCAGCAAGCAGCAAGCAGCAAGCAGCAAGCAGCAAGCAGCAAGCAGCAAGCAGCAAGCAGCAAGCAGCAAGCAGCAAGCAGCAAGCAGCAAGCAGCAAGCAGCAAGCAGCAAGCAGCAAGCAGCAAGCAGCAAGCAGCAAGCAGCAAGCAGCAAGCAGCAAGCAGCAAGCAGCAAGCAGCAAGCAGCAAGCAGCAAGCAGCAAGCAGCAAGCAGCAAGCAGCAAGCAGCAAGCAGCAAGCAGCAAGCAGCAAGCAGCAAGCAGCAAGCAGCAAGCAGCAAGCAGCAAGCAGCAAGCAGCAAGCAGCAAGCAGCAAGCAGCAAGCAGCAAGCAGCAAGCAGCAAGCAGCAAGCAGCAAGCAGCAAGCAGCAAGCAGCAAGCAGCAAGCAGCAAGCAGCAAGCAGCAAGCAGCAAGCAGCAAGCAGCAAGCAGCAAGCAGCAAGCAGCAAGCAGCAAGCAGCAAGCAGCAAGCAGCAAGCAGCAAGCAGCAAGCAGCAAGCAGCAAGCAGCAAGCAGCAAGCAGCAAGCAGCAAGCAGCAAGCAGCAAGCAGCAAGCAGCAAGCAGCAAGCAGCAAGCAGCAAGCAGCAAGCAGCAAGCAGCAAGCAGCAAGCAGCAAGCAGCAAGCAGCAAGCAGCAAGCAGCAAGCAGCAAGCAGCAAGCAGCAAGCAGCAAGCAGCAAGCAGCAAGCAGCAAGCAGCAAGCAGCAAGCAGCAAGCAGCAAGCAGCAAGCAGCAAGCAGCAAGCAGCAAGAAGCAAGCAGCAAGCAGCAAGCAGCAAGCAGCAAGCAGCAAGCAGCAAGCAGCAAGCAGCAAGCAGCAAGCAGCAAGCAGCAAGCAGCAAGCAGCAAGCAGCAAGCAGCAAGCAGCAAGCAGCAAGCAGCAAGCAGCAAGCAGCAAGCAGCAAGCAGCAAGCAGCAAGCAGCAAGCAGCAAGCAGCAAGCAGCAAGTAGCGAGCAGCCAGCAACACGCAGCAACCAACAAGCAGCAACAGCAAACTAATTGCATCTTGTCTGCTAAATGATTTTCAGATTTTTCAGATTGTGTAATGTAGGCCATAATTAGAGAAGTTAATGAGTATGTGTCATTCAGGTAACTTCCTTTGCCTTCCTTTACAGTCATGTACCACGTCCAATGTTAAATTTTGCGGACGAGCGATTGCTAGCAAACTTCTAGCACTGTTTTTAAAAATCCTACTTTTAAGCAATTCATTAGTGAAGGTTCTACTTGAGAAATTACGTGCCACTGACGGAAAGAAATATTTTTAACAGCGATAACGATAAGATCTGTCAAATATATGTGTGCTAGTCTAAGTGTGAACGCCCCCCTTTCGAAAGTAGGTTAGGAACACAAATTAATAGAAAATCTTAAATTGCACTTACAGGATATATTTCTGTTGTTTTTATCCGTTATTGACTGCGCACACGATGTGGTTACACTTTATCGAACGCGACAAGTACGAGTCTGTAGAAATCGAATAGCCAGCTGACAACCCAATTGACACTTCGCAGTTTTGCCACGGACTCGACGTGCCTTCGGCCTTGCTGCGCTCACTCCGCCCCGCTCGGTCTAGCACTGCCGTGTTGCTTGCCAGGTATGCGGACATCCTGATCGTCTCTAACGCACTCTTCCATTGGCTGCGTCAGCGAATGGCGGCTGCTTTCCTCAAATCACAACGCGGCTCTCTGCCACTGTTATGCCTGCTGTTGCTGAGTCGATAATGCAGTACACGTCGCCACCACTAGGCCGCCACCTGCCAGAGCCAGGATCGGTCTGTAAACTTTCAAAGCCTGGACCCAAGATTCTTTCAACGACGCTCCAATCTCCAGTCTCTGAAGTTGTGCTGTGTAGCCTGTCGCCATCAAACATGGCGGAGGAAGATTTACCTTCGGGATGGGAAAAGCGGCTGAGCAGGTCGACCGGTGTGTTTATTTATAAGTTGCCATCTATTCAAGCTGGTCAGGCTTCAGTCATATTTTAGTGTTACTGCGCTCGTCGATTGCTCGACACTCGAAAACACAAACAGGGTTCATGTTCTCTGAACGTCACCGTCACAGCCGCGTGGGATCGATAACGGTTACCTGCATATCATTGGCGAACGAACCGCCAAAATGACGTTTTTCTGTGAAAACATTACAGGCCACCATATCTACTATGTCAAACATTAAATTATTGAATTGCAGCAACTCTGTTGAAATCATACTAAAATGTGGTTCATATATTTTTTCTTGCACACAACGCATTTAGGTATCTGGGCGTACTGCCCTAGCGCATGATTTGTTCAGCATGGGTCGTTGGACTTCGAATTTAGCGCCAAATAGTTCTACCTACTTTATTCCGGACAGGAGAGAATTTTCTTTGGATTTATGCTCTCACTTGGACTATTAATTCGAATATAAACTTCATTTTTCCACACAGCACTTAGAAAATTAATTTAATTTAAAGTTTCAATGAAAATTTGTCTGGTTCTTAACTGAGCTAAGGAAACGTTTTGACAGGTTGTGAGAGGAACTATCAATAAATTATAACTATTCATTTTACTCAAATAGAATATGATGCAGCACAGGTATACAGACAAGATTCAATCAGTTGATTCTTACTTGCATAAAATATGACAGAGCATCACATGTCTATCCCATGTGTATCTAGCCACGAGCAGGTAGCTAAGAGTGTATTTTGCCTGAATTCCCAGGGCAGAGCTACTACCTGAACATCTACTCGAAGGAGAGCCAGTGGGATACTCCCGAGAAGCCAGCAGAGCCCGTCTCCAGCTCGGGCCCGGAGCAAGTGCAGTGCAGCCACCTGCTTGTGAAACACGAGGGTTCGCGCAGGCCATCGTCTTGGCGAGAGGAAGAGATCACTCGATCCAAGGAAGACGCCCTGGAGCAGGTCAAAGGTGAGCTCTTGCCGCTAGACTACAACCAATCAATGGAGGGTAGTTGCTAACACGGGGCAATAGTTGTGACGCCGGGGCTCCAGCGAATGAAACGGACGCGTGTGTTTCAGCGTACCGTGAGCAGATCGTGTCTGGTCGGGCCTCGTTTGCTGAGCTGGCTCAGAAGCTGTCGGACTGCAGCTCTGCTCGCCGTGGGGGCGACCTGGGGCCCTTCGGCCGCGGGGCGATGCAGCGGCCCTTCGAAGCCGCCGCGTTTGCGCTGAAGGTCGGCGAGCTCAGCGAACCCGTGGACACGGACTCGGGGGTGCACATCATCCTGCGAACCGCCTAGCAAAGTCCCCCATCCAACCATGCTACAAGCAACGCGCTATTGGAATTCTTTGCTAAGTTTTGCATGAGAAAGTTAAGCGTGCGGCTTGGCATCATCGATAGTTTGTGGGCTGAGTTAAACAAGTGAAGAGAGATTGTCTTGCCTCGTGCGGACTCATACTTTTTGCGATGATTTCATCGGCAAACACACACACCCTAATCGATAGCCAGGCGGCAAGCAGGAGTTGCTTCTATGCAAACTCGACTACCTTTCTACCTTCTTCTGGTCAAATATCTTAATTTTATTTCTAATTCCATAGTAAACTTTGTCGAGAAAGCATTGTTGAGCTGCGGACAGAATCATCAGGTTATCAATTTACAACATAAAATTTACTAACCTCGAGTGTGCTTTGTTTGCCACTGATGCTCAATCTCAAGTGTCAGCTGTCAGTTGCTATTTCAAAGGGTGTCTTTGAACTTAGCTGCAGTGATCACTGCACTTGTTTACTTGAAAGTCAGACATAGCTGCCATGTTCTAGAGCCTGTGAAGATATTTGATGGTATTAGACCTAGCTTTCAACTGTTCACATCTAGCTGGAGTAAAACAAAATAACTGGTCATTTACAATTTTGCATTAGATTTTTACTTTACATTGTTTTTTTTTCTATAAATTAAAATGTCTAGTTGAAAATTTGGTTTTAAAGTGTTCCAAACGATTGTGGGTACAGAACTTTGGGCAACCAAACAGGCCCATCATTCTTGTTTCCTAACAAAATATTGAATGGGAGACATCCGATGATTGTAATATGACTACTGATGAATGGAAACTGGGTCAACCCAATGATTTGGTTGATGGGGATGCTGTCTTTGTCTAAAATCCTAAGCTAATTTTCTTCTCATCAACAAGCAAGGAGATATAAATATTTTTAAGTAATTTATTTTCTATCTGACCTAGAGATGCATGGTCATAATATGAGCACCAATCTACAGAATAATTTGTATATTTTGCAACTTTAAATTTTTTATTTTTTTTCTTGTGTCAATCCGCTTTTTCCAGTGCTGTGTCTCTTATGTTACCAGTGCGTTGACGTTGGCGTAGGTTAGAGTATCAAACGTTGGCGTAGGTTAGAGTATCAAACGCCAGCAACATCCCGAATGAGCGTTTAGCAGCGTTGGCCAACGAGATCCTGGGTTAGGAGCGTGGCAAGCTTTGCGCCTTGACATTCTCCAATCAGAGCCTGAGTTTGGAGCGTTGCGAGCTTTGCGCTGTGGCGTTCTCCAATCAGAGCCTGAGTTTGGAGCGTTGCGAGCTTTGCGCTGTGGCGTTCTCCAATCAGAGCCTGTGTTCGGAGTGTTGCGAGCTTTGCGCTGTGGGCGTTCTCCAATCAGAGTCTGAGTTCGGAGCATTTGGAGCTTGTTTGCCCACAAATGAATCTAATTCTGAGAATGCTACCCTTGGCTAGGAATGAGTGGCAACGTTTAAAGCATATGCTTGTATCTCTAGCCTGATCCTGACTCATCCTGACTGGTTCAAGCAAGGTTTGTTCTAAGGTTTCCAGCCCATATTGAATCAAGAACAAAATAAAGATTAGGTAGGTACATATATATATCATACAATTGCACGCTCAAGTTTTAGAATTGATAGGATACTAATCGAATTATTGTTGAAGCAAGTCTTCTATAAATTATTGCCAATTGGTATTCCACATGAACTCAATGAAAACCGTTAAGTTAATAAAAGCTTAAAATTTAATGAAATTGCAGATTGATTGTAATCCTTTAGTTATTCCAAATCCCCATTTCTTATTATTTTCCTGTTCCCCAGTTGTTCCTCTGATTGATGAACGTAACGAGCGGATCGAAATAACACTTTACTCCTACAAAATTCCGGAATGGTTTTCTGTGTTTCTGTTTGCGCTCTGCAGGCCAAACGCCAAAACGGATTATGATGAAAATTTACATGGCCCTTCGTTTTCTCTGAACTTAGATTTGCCACGTTTTTGAAGCAATTTGGACGAGTAAATTTTATGTTATTAAGTTGTTACGAAATTTTTCAGTTTTTCCAAAACACGTTTTCCACTCTAGAGGCCAAGCATCTGAATATAATTTGACAAAACTTTATGTATGTTTAGTTTGTTTGTTATATGGTGTTTAACGACGCACTGTTTTGACAACTGGCCCTGTGGCACTGGTCTTATGGCGTCAGTGAATGAAAGGGTGATGATGAACCTAACCTAGCCTAGAAGGGATCGGAGGGGAAACCCGGTGCCGGCACGTAGCCTACTACTGTCGAAAAGCACCGAGGGGACCACCGGCTTTACGTCCCTTCCGAAGGACGGTACAACTCGAACAACAGGATTCCTCCGCTAATCCGTGCTGTCGAGAGGTTGATAAGCAAGGCGAGTGAAGTTGTCGTACTAACTTCAAACCCTCCGACCTCTCTCCCGAACAGAACTGATCATGTGCATGATGGTCACCCATCCAACACCTGACTCAACGCGATGTTGCTTAACTTCGGTGATATCACGAGAACCGGTGTTTCAAACGTTACCAAACTGTTCGGTATGTATGCTTAGCATTTCCTTGAAAATGACGCTTGTATGACGTCGTTTTTATTGCTTTTTTTTATCGTTTTTGCAGTTTTATGCAACTAAATCAACTTTATTTTCAACTGATATTTACAAATTTTACTGTGTGCGTTAAAAATCTTAAAACAAAGAATCTGTATAATTTTGAAGCAAATCAGTTGAATATTTATTCTATAAATCGATTTTTACGTTTTAAAATTTTCGAGTAATTTCATGACGGCTAAATTTGGAATGTAATGGAGAAAGCTGTTTATTTATCACCGAACTTTAGAAAATTGTCATGCACGCCTCTAGGCTACGCACACACGCAATAAAATCGCGTTGTGGGTGAGCTTATTAAGTATTTCGCTCATCCACAACACGATTATATAAGTGTTCGTATAGCCAGTCATACAACAATAAAATTTGTACACAATCATCAAATCGTCAGGTTCGAAATATCTAGGAAGGTTCGTCAAATTATATTCATATTTTTGGGCTCCAGTGCGCAAAACGTGTTTTGGGAAAAACTGAAAAATTTCGTAAAAACTTAATAACACAAAATTAACTCGTACGAATTGCTTCAAAAACGTGACAGATCTAAGTTCAAAGAAAACGAAGGTTCACAGATACTTTCATCAAAATCCGTTTTGGCGTTTGGCCTGTAGAGCGCGAACAAACACACAAAAAAACATTCCGAATTTTTTTTTTGCAGTAAAGTGTATAATTAAAGATTTTGCTTCACTCGATCCGCTCGTTACGCTCATCAATACTGCCCGTAAATTTAGTAGCTCCGGAATACAATTGTTGACATGATTCTCTGAATTGAGCAGTGCTTACCGAGTTGCCTTGCGATGAGTTGCCTTGCGGTGAGTTGCCTTGCGATGAGTTGCCTTGCGATGAGTTGCCTTGCGATGAGTTGCCTTGCGATGAGTTGCCTTGCGATGAGTTGCCTTGCGATGAGTTGCCTTGCGATGAGTTGCCTTGCGATGAGTTGCCTTGCGATGAGTTGCCTTGCGATGAGTTGCCTTGCGATGAGTTGCCTTGCGATGAGTTGCCTTGCGATGAGTTGCCTTGCGGCGCGTTTTTTGCAAGAAGATCACTGAAGCAGGACGATGTCATGGACGTCAGCTTACTCGTGTTGCTATACGTAGCACGACACGTCCAGGCAAGGCAAGGCAAGGCAAGGCAAGGCAAGGCAAGGCAAGGCAAGGCAAGGCAAGGCAAGGCAAGGCAAGGCAAGGCAAGGCAAGGCAAGGCAAGGCAAGGCAAGGCAAGGCAAGGCAAGCTGTGTACTGTGTACTGTGTACTGTGTACCGTGTACTGTGTACTGTGTACCGTGTACTGTGTACTGTGTCCTGTGTGCTGTGTACCGTGTACCGTGTACTGTGTCCTGTGTACTGTGTACTGTGTACTGTGTACCGTCTACTGTGTACTGTGTACTGTGTACCGTGTACCGTGTACTGTGTACTGTGTACTGTGTACTGTGTACTGTGTACCGTGTACTGTGTACTGTGTACTGTGTACTGTGTCCTGTGTGCTGTGTAGGTACCGTGTACCGTGTACCGTGTACTGTGTACTGTGTACTGTGTACTGTGTACTGTGTACTGTGTACTGTGTACCGTGTACCGTGTACTGTGTACCGTGTACCGTGTACCGTGTACTGTGTACTGTGTACTGTGTACTGTGTACTGTGTACTGTGTACTGTGTACTGTGTACCGTGAACCGTGTACTGTGTACCGTGTACCGTGTACCGTGTACTGTGTACCGTGTACTGTGTACTGTGTACTGTGTCCTGTGTGCTGTGTGCTGTGTAGGTACCGTGTACCGTGTACCGTGTACTGTGTACCGTGTACTGTGTACTGTGTACTGTGTACTGTGTACTGTGTACTGTGTACCGTGTAACGTGTACTGTGTACCGTGTACCGTGTACCGTGTACCGTGTACTGTGTACTGTGTACCGTGTACTGTGTACTGTGTACTGTGTACTGTGTACTGTGTACTGTGTACTGTGTACTGTGTACTGTGTACTGTGTACTGTGTACTGTGTACCGTGTACCGTGTACCGTGTACCGTGTACCGTGTACTGTGTACAGTGTACTGTGTACTGTGTACTGTGTACTGTGTACTGTGTACCGTGTACCGTGTACTGTGTACTGTGTACTGTGTACCGTGTACCGTGTACCGTGTACCGTGTACCGTGTACAGTGTACTGTGTACTGTGTACTGTGTACTGTGTACTGTGTACTGTGTACTGTGTACCGTGTACCGTGTACCGTGTACCGTGTACCGTGTACCGTGTACCGTGTACCGTGTACCGTGTACCGTGTACCGTGTACCGTGTACCGTGTACCGTGTACTGTGTACTGTGTACCGTGTACCGTGTACTGTGTACCGTGTACCGTGTACCGTGTACTGTGTACTGTGTACTGTGTACTGTGTACTGTGTACTGTGTACTGTGTACTGTGTACCGTGTACTGTGTACTGTGTACCGTGTACCGTGTACCGTGTACCGTGTACCGTGTACCGTGTACCGTGTACCGTGTACCGTGTACCGTGTACCGTGTACCGTGTACTGTGTACTGTGTACCGTGTACCGTGTACTGTGTACCGTGTACCGTGTACCGTGTACTGTGTACTGTGTACTGTGTACTGTGTACTGTGTACTGTGTACTGTGTACTGTGTACCGTGAACCGTGTACTGTGTACCGTGTACCGTGTACCGTGTACTGTGTACCGTGTACTGTGTACTGTGTACTGTGTCCTGTGTGCTGTGTGCTGTGTACTGTGTACTGTGTACTGTGTACTGTGTACTGTGTACTGTGTACCGTGTACCGTGTACCGTGTACCGTGTACCGTGTACCGTGTACCGTGTACCGTGTACCGTGTACCGTGTACCGTGTACCGTGTACCGTGTACTGTGTACTGTGTACCGTGTACCGTGTACTGTGTCCTGTGTACTGTGTACTGTGTCCTGTGTACTGTGTACTGTGTACTGTGTACTGTGTACTGTGTACTGTGTACTGTGTACTGTGTACTGTGTACCGTGAACCGTGTACTGTGTACCGTGTACCGTGTACCGTGTACTGTGTACCGTGTACTGTGTACTGTGTACTGTGTCCTGTGTGCTGTGTGCTGTGTACTGTGTACTGTGTACTGTGTACTGTGTCCTGTGTGCTGTGTGCTGTGTACTGTGTACTGTGTACTGTGTACTGTGTACTGTGTACCGTGTACCGTGTACCGTGTACTGTGTACCGTGTACTGTGTACTGTGTACTGTGTACTGTGTAATGTGTACTGTGTACCGTGTAACGTGTACTGTGTACCGTGTACCGTGTACCGTGTACCGTGTACTGTGTACTGTGTACTGTGTACCGTGTACTGTGTACTGTGTACTGTGTACTGTGTACTGTGTACTGTGTACTGTGTACTGTGTACTGTGTACTGTGTACTGTGTACTGTGTACCGTGTACCGTGTACCGTGTACCGTGTACCGTGTACCGTGTACAGTGTACTGTGTACTGTGTACTGTGTACTGTGTACTGTGTACCGTGTACCGTGTACCGTGTACTGTGTACTGTGTACCGTGTACCGTGTACCGTGTACCGTGTACCGTGTACCGTGTACAGTGTACTGTGTACTGTGTACTGTGTACTGTGTACTGTGTACTGTGTACTGTGTACTGTGTACTGTGTACTGTGTACTGTGTACTGTGTACCGTGTACCGTGTACCGTGTACCGTGTACCGTGTACCGTGTACCGTGTACCGTGTACCGTGTACCGTGTACTGTGTACCGTGTACCGTGTACCGTGTACCGTGTACCGTGTACCGTGTACCGTGTACCGTGTACCGTGTACCGTGTACCGTGTACCGTGTACCGTGTACCGTGTACCGTGTACCGTGTACTGTGTACTGTGTACCGTGTACAGTGTACTGTGTACTGTGTACTGTGTACCGTGTACTGTGTACTGTGTACTGTGTACTGTGTACCGTGTACAGTGTACTGTGTACTGTGTACTGTGTACTGTGTACTGTGTACCGTGTACCGTGTACCGTGTACCGTGTACCGTGTACCGTGTACCGTGTACCGTGTACCGTGTACCGTGTACCGTGTACCGTGTACCGTGTACCGTGTACCGTGTACCGTGTACCGTGTACCGTGTACCGTGTACCGTGTACCGTGCACCGTGTACCGTGTACCGTGTACCGTGTACCGTGTACCGTGTACCGTGTACCGTGTACCGTGTACCGTGTACTGTGTACTGTGTACTGTGTACTGTGTACTGTGTACCGTGTACTTTGTACTGTGTACTGTGTACTGTGTACTGTGTACCGTGTACCGTGTACCGTGTACCGTGTACCGTGTACAGTGTACCGTGTACCGAATACCGTGTACCGTGTACCGTGTACCGTGTACCGTGTACCGTGTACCGTGTACCGTGTACCGTGTACCGTGTACCGTGTACCGTGTACCGTGTACCGTGTACAGTGTACTGTGTACTTTGTACTGTGTACTGTGTACCGTGTACCGTGTACCGTGTACTGTGTACTGTGTACTGTGTACTGTGTACTGTGTACCGTGTACCGTGTACTGTGTACCGTGTACTGTGTACTGTGTACTGTGTACTGTGTACCGTGTACCGTGTACCGTGTACCGTGTACCGTGTACCGTGTACCGTGTACCGTGTACTGTGTACTGTGTACTGTGTACTGTGTACTGTGTACCGTGTACCGTGTACCGTGTACCGTGTACCGTGTACCGTGTACTGTGTACCGTGTACCGTGTACAGTGTACTGTGTACTGTGTACTGTGTACTGTGTACTGTGTACTGTGTACCGTGTACCGTGTACCGTGTACAGTGTACTGTGTACTGTGTACTGTGTACTGTGTACTGTGTACTGTGTACTGTGTACTGTGTACTGTGTACTGTGTACTGTGTACTGTGTACTGTGTACTGTGTACTGTGTACTGTGTACTGTGTACTGTGTACTGTGTACTGTGTACTGTGTACTGTGTCCTGTGTGCTGTGTACTGTGTACTGTGTACCGTGTACAGTGTACTGTGTACTGTGTACTGTGTACCGTGTACCGTGTACCGTGTACCGTGTACCGTGTACCGTGTACTGTGTACTGTGTACTGTGAACCGTGTACCGTGTACAGTGTACTGTGTACTGTGTACTGTGTACTGTGTACTGTGTACCGTGTACTGTGTACCGTGTACCGTGTACTGTGTACTGTGGACTGTGTACCGTGTACCGTGTACCGTGTACCGTGTACTGTGTACTGTGTACTGTGTACTGTGTCCTGTGTACTGTGTACTGTGTACCGTGTACTGTGTACCGCGTACCGTGTACCGTGTACTGTGTACTGTGTACTGTGTACTGTGTACCGTGTACAGTGTACTGTGTACTGTGTACTGTGTACTTTGTACTGTGTACTGTGTACTGTGTACTGTGTACTGTGTACGGTGTACCGTGTACCGTGTACCGTGTACCGTGTACTGTGTACTGTGTACTGTGTACCGTGTACTGTGTACTGTGTGCTGTGTACTGTGTACTGTGTACCGTGTACAGTGTACCGTGTACTGTGTACCGTGTACCGTGTGCTGTGTACTGTGTACTGTGTCCTGTGTACTGTGTACTGTGTACTGTGTACTGTGTTCTGTGTACTGTGTACTGTGTACCGTGTACCGTGTACCGTGTACCGTGTACCGTGTACAGTGTACTGTGTACTGTGTACTGTGTACCGTGTACCGTGTACCGTGTACCGTGTACTGTGTACCGTGTACCGTGTACCGTGTACCGTGTACTGTGTACTGTGTACTGTGTACTGTGTACTGTGTACTGTGTACTGTGTACTGTGTACCGTGTACTGTGTACCGTGTACCGTGTACTGTGTACTGTGTACTGTGTACTGTGTACCGTGTACCGTGTACCGTGTACCGTGTGCTGTGTACTGTTTACTGTGTCCTGTGTACTGTGTACTGTGTACTGTGTACTGTGTGCCGTGTACCGTGTACCGTGTACCGTGTACCGTGTACCGTGTCCTGTGTCCTGTGTACTGTGTACTGTGTACCGTGTACCGTGTACCGTGTACCGTGTACCGTGTACTGTGTACTGTGTACTGTGTACTGTGTACTGTGTACCGTGTACCGTGTACCTTGTACCGTGTACCGTGTACTGTGTACTGTGTACTGTGTACTGTGTACCGTGTACTGTGTACTGTGTACTGTGTCCTGTGTACTGTGTACTGTGTCCTGTGTACTGTGTACTGTGTACTGTGTACTGTGTACTGTGTACTGTGTACTGTGTACTGTGTACTGTGTCCTGTGTACTGTGTACTGTGTACCGTGTACTGTGTGCTGTGTGCTGTGTACTGTGTACCGTGTACCGTGTACTGTGTACTGTGTACTGTGTCCTGTGTACTGTGTACTGTGTCCTGTTTACTGTGTACTGTGTACTGTGTACTGTGTACTGTGTACTGTGTACTGTGTACTGTGTCCTGTGTACTGTGTACTGTGTACTGTGTACTGTGTACTGTGTACTGTGTACCGTGTACCGTGTACTGTGTCCTGTGTACTGTGTACTGTGTACTGTGTTCCGTGTACCGTGTACCGTGTACTGTGTACTGTGTACTGTGTCCTGTGTACTGTGTACTGTGTACTGTGTACTGTGTACCGTGTACCGTGTACTGTGTCCTTTGTACTGTGTACTGTGTACTGTGTACTGTGTACTGTGTACTGTGTACTGTGTACTGTGTACTGTGTACCGTGTACCGTGTACCGTGTACCGTGTACTGTGTACCGTGTACTGTGTACTGTGTACTGTGTACTGTGTACTGTGTACTGTGTACTGTGTACCGTGTACTGTGTACTGTGTACTGTGTCCTGTGTACTGTGTACTGTGTCCTGTGTACTGTGTACTGTGTACTGTGTACTGTGTCCTGTGTACTGTGTACTGTGTCCTGTGTACTGTGTACTGTGTACTGTGTACTGTGTACCGTGTACTGTGTACTGTGTACTGTGTCCTGTGTACTGTGTACTGTGTCCTGTGTACTGTGTACTGTGTACTGTGTACTGTGTACTGTGTCCTGTGTACTGTGTACTGTGTACTGTGTACCGTGTACTGTGTGCTGTGTGCTGTGTACTGTGTACTGTGTACCGTGTACCGTGTACTGTGTACTGTGTACTGTGTCCTGTGTACTGTGTCCTGTTTACTGTGTACTGTGTACTGTGTACTGTGTACTGTGTACTGTGTCCTGTTTACTGTGTACTGTGTACTGTGTACTGTGTACTGTGTACTGTGTACTGTGTACTGTGTCCTGTGTACTGTGTACTGTGTTCCGTGTACTGTGTACTGTGTACTGTGTACTGTGTACTGTGTACTGTGTACTGTGTACTGTGTACTGTGTACTGTGTACTGTGTACTGTGTACTGTGTACTGTGTACCGTGTACTGTGTACCGTGTACCGTGTACCGTGTCCTGTGTACTGTGTACTGTGTACTGTGTACTGTGTACTGTGTACCGTGTACTGTGTACTGTGTCCTGTGTACTGTGTACTGTGTACTGTGTACTGTGTACTGTGTACTGTGTACCGTGTACCGTGTACTGTGTACTGTGTCCTGTGTACTGTGTACTGTGTACTGTGTACTGTGTCCTGTGTACTGTGTACTGTGTACCGTGTACCGTGTGCTGTGTACTGTGTCCTGTGTACTGTGTACTGTGTACCGTGTACCGTGTACCGTGTACTGTGTACTGTGTACCGTGTACCGTGTACTGTGTACTGTGTACTGTGTACTGTGTACTGTGTCCTGTGTACTGTGTACTGTGTACTGTGTACTGTGTACTGTGTACTGTGTCCTGTGTACTGTGTACTGTGTACTGTGTACCGTGTACCGTGTACCGTGTACTGTGTACTGTGTACTGTGTACTGTGTCCTGTGTACTGTGTACTGTGTACTGTGTACTGTGTACTGTGTACTGTGTACTGTGTACTGTGTGCTGTGTGCTGTGAGCTGAGAGGGGTTGGTATTACTGAGGAGGATGTCCGGTGTTAATGCCAATCATGGGGAGCAGGATGGCAACATCACCTGACCTTGACTCGTTCAATCACGCTGATTGTGATCGTCCAATCAGCTTCGGTCGCCAACAGATCTCCAACAGGGTCCAACTCGCAGTTTGATTTGACTCACACTCGGCCCGGCTAACGTGAAAACTATTGCAAACAAGCTGCAGTATTTTTTTGCAAAGAAGGTATACGGTTGATTATTAGCATAACGAAATATCAATTCCAAAATTTGTATCCATACCGAGATTTTGTCACTAAAAATCAATGTCTACCGTTCATGCAACGAGTATTTGCATCTAGGTTTAAATTAACAGCTTCACGGTTATTCCAAAACTAAGAAATTCCAACAGATATATTTTTGGCTTTTTATGTTATAGGCAAAACAGTTGCAATTTTCTTGAAAACAGCACCTTATCCACTTTCTTAGAGCATTTTTACTGTTTTTTGGCTATTATCCGAACTGTACGATGTCAGCAACGTATCTAACTTAGAAACTATGAACTATATAAGAAACTAAGAATTGAAGATATTGTGAGAGTTTGAAGCATTTTGTAATAAATTACTCTTTCAATCAATTTTTACCCTTTAAAATAACTTTTCTACACTTTTCCCCATCAACGCGATTGCAGCGAAGTGCGAAATCCTGCGAAGCCCTACTTGAAATGAAAAGCTGCGAGTGATATGTCCTGAAAATAGTCCAGAAAATAGTTGAGAAAATACGAAGGTTATACCTGTCAGTTGAGTCATGACAGCTTAAAAACACAGCCTTACAAACACACCAACACAAGCTTAGAACAACAACACAAGCTAAGAAACACACAAATACAGGCTAAGAAACACGGGCTAATAATCGTGTAACGAAGTAGTAGTTACCATCAAGTAACGAAGTTATAGTTTCAGATTTAGCTGTTTCTTCGTTCGCTTCCTTCCGACAAAATTAGGAGAAGGGCTTCCGAAGCGGACTTACAATTTTTCTAGTTAGGACGCTAAGAAAAGGATACATTTAATCAAATACAGTTATCTCTCATTTATATATTGGGCTTTTCACTTCATACTTACTCATATAATCGTGTTGTGGATGAGCGTAATACTTACGTTCACCCACAACACGATTATATTGCGCGTGCGCATAGCCTAGAGGCTTTTATGATCAATTTATAATGTTCGGTGTTAATTAAGCAGCTTTTTCAATGACATTCGTTGCCTGGAAATTTCATGATGAAATTATTTGAATATTTTAAAACGTAAAAATCGATTTCAAGAAAAACTAATCAATTGATTTGCTTGAAATTAACACAGTATCTTCTTTTTACGATATTTAATGCACACAGAAAATTTTGTTAAAATCGGTTGAAGATAAAGTTGCTTTAGTTGAAAAAAACTGCAGAAACGCTTAAAAAGTGACATAAAAGTGACATAATCAAGAAAACTGCTAAACGCACAAAAATGAAATTTGTACACAAACATTGAATCGTGAGGGTCAACGTATCTGGAAAGTTTCGTCAAATTATATTAAGATTCTTGGCCTCCAGAGTGCAAAACGTGTTTTGGAAAAACTGAAAAATTTCGTAAAAACTTAATAACATAAAATTTACTCGTCCGAATTGCTTCAAAAACGTGGCAGATCTAAGTTCAGAGAAAACGAATGTCCACCGAAATTTTCATCAAAATCCGTTTTGGCGTTTGGCCGGAATCGTGCGAACAAACATAAAAATAAAAAAAAAAAACATTCCGGATTTTTTTTAGCAGTAAAGTGAAATTGAAGATTTCGCCTCAGTTGCTACGCTCGTTACGCTCATCAATAATAATTAACTAGGCTATGCGAACACTCATATAATCGTGTTGTGGATGAGCGTAATACTTACGTTCACCCACAACGCGATTATATTGCGTGTGCGCATAGCCTAGAGGCTTTTATGATCAATTTACTAGGCTATGCGAACACTCATATAATCGTGTTGTGGATGAGCGTAACATTTACGCTCACCCACAACGCGATTATATTGCGCGTGCGCATAGCCTAGAGGCTTTTATGATCAATTTATAATGTTCGGTGTTAATTAAGCAGCTTTTTCAATGACATTCGTTACCTGGAAATTTCATGATGAAATTATTTGAATATTTCAAAACGTAAAAATCGATTTCAAGAAAAACTAATCAATTGATTTGCTTGAAATTAACACAGTATCTTCTTTTTACGATATTTAATGCACACAGAAAATTTTGTTAAAATCGGTTGAAGATAAAGTTGCTTTAGTTGAAAAAAACTGCAGAAACGCTTAAAAAGTGACATAAAAGTGACATAATCAAGGAAACTGCTAAACGCACAACAATGAAATTTGTACACAAACATTGAATCGTGAGGGTCAACATATCTAGAAAGTTTCGTCAAATTGTATTCAGATTCTTGGCCTCCAGAGTGCAAAACGTGTTTTGGAAAAACTGAAAAATTTCGTAAAAACTTAATAACATTAAATTTACTCGTCCGAATTGCTTCAAAAACGTGGCAGATCTAAGTTCAGAGAAAACGAAGGTCCACCGAAATTTTCATCAAAATCCGTTTTGGCGTTTGGCCGGAATCGTGCGAACAAACACAAAAAAAAAAAAAAAAAAAAAAAAAAAAACAAACAAACAAAAAAAAAAACATTCCGGATTTTTTTAGCAGTAAAGTGTAATTGAAGATTTCGCTTCACTCGCTACGCTCGTTACGCTCATCAAAAATGCTCGGCGTTAATTTAGCAGCTTTCTCAATGACATTGAATATTTCAAAACTTAAAAATCGATTTAAAGAAAAACTACTCAATTGATTTGCTTGAAATTAACACAGTATCTTCTTTTTACGATTTATAATGCACACAGTAAATTTTGTCAAAATCGGTTGAAGATAAAGTTGATTTAGTTGCAAAAAACTGCATAATCGCTAAAAAAGCGTCATAAAAGCGCCATTTCCAAGAAAAGCGCTAAACATACAACAATGAAATTTGTACACAAACATTAAATCGTGGGGGCCAACATATCTGGAAAGTTTCGTCAAATTATATGGAAATCCTTGGCCTCTAGAGTGGAAAACATGTTTTGGAAAAACTGAAAAATTTCGTAAAAACTTAATAACATAAAATTTACTCGTCCGAATTGCTTCAAAAACGCAGTGTTGGGCAGTAATTGAGTAAAAGTAATTGAATTACTGTAATGAATTACTTTTTTCAGTAATTTGTAATGTAATGCATTACATTTAAGAGAAGGTAATTTGTAATGTAATTTAATTACATTATTTTATGTAATGTAATTGAAAAGTTATAAAAATCCCGAATTACTTTACATTTTGGCTTGTCTAAAATTATTTTTATAACAATGGATGGATTAAGCAACTATTTTTAGCATAATTTAAATTCCCGCTCTCCTATGTGGCGTCTACATGTCACCCAAAGTCCGCTTCCTCCCCAGCGCGCACCGGCCGGCCAGCGCCTTGCTGTTGCTGTTTGCCGGGATTTAGTCTCGCGTGCTTTAACGCGGTGAGGCATGTGAAATTTTCTTCCATGCAGTGTGACAAGTAGATATGGGGAAAAAAAGCCCGAACGGCCCGAAAGCCCGGTCCGGGCCGGATTTTGAATCTGAGATGTCGGACCGGGCTCGGGCCGGACGTCCCCGGCCGTTGGGCTTTCGGGCTGGTCGGGCTGTCGAGGAGTGACCCGTGCACTCGGAATTCCCTTTCCCATCCAATATCTTAAACCGAATGTTTCTTTCGAGTCGATATTTTTTACTCGCAGCTGGCTTCTGTAATCAACATTATCCCTCGTTTTGCAGTCGAAGCTAATTCCCGAACAGCCATACTACGTCTGTATCTATATCACGGCGATAGTGAAAATTTTCCCATGCCACGTGCTTGTTAGACCGATCTCACGCAGCCTTGCGAGGCTTTGGGCTTTGGTCCTTCATGAGTTCGAAGAATTTTCGACTTGAGATTTGCAGACTATGCTTGAGTTTGCTGGTGCCAGCCAGCCGGCCGGCAATTTGAAGGATTCGGAAATTAGAATAGAATTAGTCACGAGTTATCTTGTTTTTTAAGTTTTGTCAAATAAATTTTGCCTCTCTTACGAATGCCTTCCACTCCATGCGTAAATATTACGCGATGTTAATTCAGTATTCACCCGAGAGCCGACTGGGATGCAGTCACTGCCAGTGTAGTTTTCAATGTGATTATGTGATGTGTGAAGCAAAAATAGACAGGGAGACTGCCTAATCGGGATTTATTGCACCTGCATCGCTGTGAATGAGCTCTTCTACTAGAGTGAGTCAGATTTTCTTTATGTTTGGATCGTACATATTTTCGGATCTTCGAAAATTTTCTAGTGACAAGTGATCAGCTTCAAACATGTCTGATTCAGAAAAAGACGATTGCTTAGAACCTAGATGATATTGTGGAGGTGGCCCACGTTAAATAGGCTCCAATGGCTAGATTACGCGTATTAACTCTGAGGTGAGCTTGGGCAAATTTTCTGAACGGGCTTGACGTGAAAACCATTTTATTTGGCAGCAATTGTCTTAAAAAAGTAAAAAAACACGAAACTACTGGGTAGTTGATATGCAGAGATATGCAAAAATACAAAAAAAAAAAGTAATTTGAAAAGTAATTGAGTATTTTTTGTAAGTAATTAGTAATGTAACGAATTACTTTTGGTTTTAGGTAATTTGTAATGTAATTTAATTATTTTGAGAGTCATGTAATTGGTAATGTAATTAAATTACTTTTCAAAAGTAATTGACCCAACACTGCAAAAACGTGGCAGATCTAAGTTCAGGGAAAACGAAGGTTCACCGAAATTTTCATCAAAATCCGTTTTGGCGTTTGACCGGAATCGTGCGAACAAACACACAAAAAAAAAAAAAAAAAAAAAAAAAAAAAACATTCCGGATTTTTTTAGCAGTAAAGTGTAATTGAAGATTTCGCTTCACTCGCTACGCTCGTTACGCTCATCAATCAGATCGCACTTTCGATTTTCAGCTTCCTCAAATACACTTGTTCAAAGTTTTTTTCCCAAAACATGTTTTGCACTCTGGAGGCCACGAATCTGAATATAATTTGACGTTACCTTCTAGCTTTGTCCACCCTCACGATTAAATGTTTTCGTACAAATTTCATTGTTGTATGTTTATCACTTTTCTTGAAAATGGCGCCTTTATGACGTTTTTTTGCGCCTTTTTAGCGTTTTTGCAGTTTTATGCAACTAAATCAACTTTATTTTATACTGATATTGCCAAATTTTACTTTATGCGTTAAAACTCTTAAAACGAAGGTACTGAGTTATTTTGAAGCAAATTAGTGGAAAAGTTCTTTTTTAAATCAATTTTTACGTTTTAAAATTTTCGAGTAATTTCACGACGACTAAATTTCGAATGTCATCGAGAAAGCTGCTTAATTATCGCCGAACATTTCAAATTTTTCATGCACGCCTCTAGGCTATGCGTACACGCAAATATAATCGCGTTGTGGGTGAGCGTAAGTATTACGCTCATCCACAACACGAGTATGTGAGTGTTCGCATAGCCTGGTTAATGAAACAATGAACTCAATCTAGAGTCGCCTGAATAACACCACCTGGAATAACGGCCATTTTCTGTTCCGCCAGAAGCCATATGCCATTATGGTGTTATTCCAGTGGATTTATCCCATATTGAAGTTTGGCTTTGTTCCATTAAACTGCACACTATACTAACGCCATCTGAGCGTATGGTGTTAAGGAGACAGAAGTCGCATCGCATCGCATCGCATCGCATCGCATCCCATCGCATCGCATCGCATCGCATCGCATCGCATCGCATCGCATCGCATCGCATCGCATCGCATCGCATCGCATCGCATCGCATCGCATCGCATCGCATCCCACCGCATTGCATCGCATCGCATCGCATCGCATCGCCAAGTTTGTGTTATTTGCCCCGTGGCATTACTGGTTGAGTAAAAACAAAAATTTGTAAGGTTGGTATTATGAGAGTTTTTCAATGAACCCAGTGAAAAATGTTCTATAATTTTTGAAGTTTGGTTGCTGATGCATTGTTGCCGTCACTGTTGTTGTTGTTGTTGTCGCGGCCTAATGGCCGGTTATAAGTAATAACATACTCGCTACAAATGACCACTTTACTTGACACGAATCCACATGAAAGCAATCAAATGTAAGACGCATGGTCAAATGCCGTAGAATGATTCACAGCAAGCAGCAGCAAGCAGCAGCAGCAGCAACAGCAGTAGCAGCAGCAGCAGCAGCAGTAGCAGCAGCAAGCAGCAGCAGCAGCAGCAGCAGCAGCAGCAAGCAGCAATCAGCAGCAGCAAGCAGCAGCAGCAGCAGCAGCAGCAGCAGCAGCAGCAGCAGCAGCAGCAGCAGCAGCAGCAGCAAGCAGCAAGCAGCAGCAGGAGCAAGCAGCAAGCAGCAAGAAGTCTGCAGAAACGAAATGCGCCACGAAAATATCGATAGAATTGTCTCAATTAGCAACCGCCTGCCTCGAGTCTCAAGCTCTACGAGCTGAGAGGACCTTCCAGAATGATGATTGTTCAAGAATTTAATTGATAAATTGGTTTCACATGAAAACAAGCCGGACAATGCAGCATGCTACACAGTACCTAGTTGTCTGAGTCTCCGGCTGCACGCTCGTTCAAGACAGACCGTATACAGCTGAAAGTAGGCTATCAAACGATATCGCAATAGCAACTAGTTATTATGCCTGATGATGATTGCTGTACGCTGACGTCAGCTCTCATAGATGCTGAGTCTATTCTGCCAGCAAACGTAATAAGCGGCGATTCCTTTTACCGACTGGTTTCATGATTTATGTGAACAGTAATCAGCCAAATCGTGGAAAAATGACACACCTATGGCCATGCCGCGCAATCATGAACCTGCAAGGGCAGCAAATGTATACAAAATACGGAAAAAATATCAACAAACAGTGAATTAGCATTTTGCAGGAATAACAAACAGTGAATAGGGAATTGACAGCGATTATCATGAGTCTCTTTGATCCGTGGTTTGACACACTAGAGAAGCATGGCTGGCTGTCGTGGCAGCGAGGGTCAGCTCTTTAGGTAATCACTTGGAAGAACGAACCTCCGTGCCTTCCAGACAAGTCTCTTTGATGTCTAATACATGATGCATGTGATGTTGTGTACGCTTTTACTTCCCATATTATCAATCCTAGTTGGTACATGCATAGCAAATAGCCACAATAGTTCATCATTTGATTATACCAATAACCGATACCCATTTGATACACAATGGCACGCATAGGCCTTTATTGACAAAACAAGAATAATTCTAGCTGCTGTGAAATGCTGATAGAAAAAAGGCAGCTTATCAAGTGACCAGTTAGGTATGAAGCAAAACATGACCACGAAGCCCCAGCTTGCGGATGTTGGCTAATGTCTCTGTAATTATATTGTCATTTTCGTGCGTGTTTAGGCGGCCTTGATCGTCCTCGTTTTATCCGAAGGCCAAACGCAGTGCGTTGTGCGTTGTGCGTTAGTAACGCATCCTCGCCCTGGAAGGTTCAAGGTGTCACCAGAAGAAGGACTTTGAACCCCCGTGCTCGCTTTCTTGCACCTTCTTCGACGAATACTAGCTCTAGCCCTTATTGCGAAAGCTTCCTGTATTCGCGGTGCAGAAAAGTGGAATTTAGTCGATACGGATTTTAAACTCTTCAGTTAAGATCGAAAAAATAAGAGGCGTTAAAATTGCAAAAACTGCAAAAATGCTAAAAAAGCGTCATAAAAGTGCCATTTTCAAGAAAGGGGCTCTAAGTACAACAATTCAATATCTAAACACACATTGAATCGTGAGAGCCAACATGTCTAGAAAGTTTCGTCAAATTATATTCAGATGC
Source organism: Nemurella pictetii (assembly GCA_921293315.2). Classification (NCBI taxonomy): domain Eukaryota; kingdom Metazoa; phylum Arthropoda; class Insecta; order Plecoptera; family Nemouridae; genus Nemurella; species Nemurella pictetii. The sequence continues at coordinate 3,486,601 of OV121118.1, read as the reverse complement.
TTGGCTTCTAGAGTGAAAAATGTGTCTTAGAAAAACTGAAAGATTTCGTAAAAACTTGTTTCCTTAAAATTAACTCGTGCAATTTGCTAGAGGGTACGAGGGAGCACAAATCTCAGGATGGTTTCGCCAATTTTCTTCAGGTGCTTTCTTGAAGCAAAACCTGTTGTGAAACACTGTTCGAATTACTTACGTTTGACCGATTTGCTTCGAAACCGTGGAAGACCTAAGTTTCGAGATTTCGAACGTTCCAGAGCATTAAAAAACACAATGTTTTCCATTATTACCTCCATGAGAAATAGGATAATGGGGGAATGTGGTAATAAAGCTAAGAGGTTCCTTACTTTGTAAGGTTTAACCCGCTCCCCGTGAATCCATCGCTACGATTGGCCCATCGCTTGACCTTGAGCTCTGAGTTTATTAAAGAACGCATTTCCAGAAGATATTTTGTGTGTTGTTAGTGTGTGTGTGTGTTCAAGTTTTGCCAGAACTGATTTGGAACTGATTTGGAACTGATTTGGAACTGATTTGGAGCTGATTTGGAACTGATTTGGAACTGATTTGGTGGAGGAAAACTGGAAAATCTTTAGTACAATAATAAAATCCTCGTTTTTCATTCCAGCATTACATTTTCATGACACAAATTAAATTTAACAATCATCATGTTTTAATGGCTTCACATAATATGTTATGTAAAAATAGTTAAAATTTTAGGTAAATTGTATAAATATGCTAACAACTAAAAATTTTACAGGATCTAGAATTGAGAAGAAGCAAATCTTTCCGACATTCCTTCAAAATTAATAAACTCGATGCCGTTTGGAAAGCGAACATGCAAAAACCAAACAAACCAAACAAAACAAACAAAAACACATTAGGCTCTAGACGCATCAAAAAATTGTTGCGAAATGAGAAAAAAATATCACTTTTACTGAATGTCAAAACGAAAAGGAAACTCCAACGAAACTAGTGGTTGCAAGTGCTTCGACTCTTCACTCTACACTCGTCACTCTAAACTCTACACTCTACACTCTACACTCTACACTCTACACTCTACACTCTACACTCTACACTCTACACTCTACACTCTACACTCTACACTCGTCACTCTACACTCTACACTCTACACTCTACACTCCACACTCGTAGAGATGCGTAGAGGTGTGATGCGTTAAAAATGCAGATGGCAATTGTAATTTGAACATGTAATTTGAATCTTGGCAGAAACAAAATTGGCCGTGTCTGTTATCGATGCACTTTAATTGAGATCTGATGGAAAATAAAACAAGCAGAGAAGAAAGAACTATGGTGTTTTTCATTTTAAAAAACAGTAGAAAGTCCAAGTCCAAGTGTATTTGTGACCAAAGTAAATGTCCGATCGACACGAGACTGCATCGCGAGTCAGAATTTATTTCAACTATCCACTGAATTTTGTACAAAAATATTGGGAAAATTGTAGGGTTCCGAGAAAGTATTACGTGGACCTCTGCACTGCCAAAATTTTACGTGTGCCGAAGCTAATCTTATATTATTATTATTATCTTTATTTATATTTATATTTAAGTACCTAATGAAATTGAAAACTAACTTCCAGTTTTACTGCCTCATTATGAGCATGAGAAATAAAATCATTATTGGAGATTATGCTTGAACAACACGACACATGATTAGTCAGTAAAAAGGTAAATCAATAAAATTCTGTGTTTCATATTATGCTTTATTCGATATGCATGGATTCGTCTCTGTTTGCATGAAAATGATCGTTTTTATCGGTAATATTCATACGTTTTTACGTAAATTAGATAAGAGCGACTTAAAACATGACGCACCACCAATTCTTTTCCTTGATTGAAATGCGCCACAGGAACAGCTAGGATTGTGAAGGAACGGCTAGGATTGTGAAGAAACAGCTAGGATTGTAAAGGAACAGCTAGGATTGTAAAGGAACAGCTAGGATTGTGAAGGAACAGCTAGGATTGTAAAGGAACAGCTAGGATTGTAAAGGAACAGCTAGGATTGTGAAGGAACAGCTAGGATTGTGAAGGAACAGCTAGGATTGTAAAGGAACAGCTAGGATTGTGAAGGAAAAGCTAGGATTGTGAAGGAACAGCTAGGATTGTAAAGGAACAGCTAGGATTGTGAAGGAACAGCTAGGATTTTAATATTTGACATGGTTGAGGTAGAAGAAAGGGAGGAATTAGATAAGTAGGTTGGAAATATTTCGACAGGAAGACTTAGGGACAGAGTCAAATAATTTTCTCGGGTTTCAGTTTTTTGAAAAGCAGGGTCATTTAATTGGTTTGGTTTGTTGGGTTTTTGGGGATTTTTTAGGAGGCTTAGGCTTGGGACAAACCAACAATTGTTGGTTCTTTTGTTTTGGCATTTGTCACTCGAGTTTAGACCGTTGATAAAGTAGGCAGCACAGCTTCGCGAAATGTCGCGAAAAGTTTGAGTTTTTGGGACTCAGCATTCATTATTCAGTTAAATAGTATTGTCTGAAAACTAACGTGCTAAGATTGGGAAAAGATATAAATGACAGCTAGAATTGTGTGCCGCTATCGCCTCGAGGGATGCTTGCGACACGCCGAAGAGATAACTCAGCGATGAATCGCCAGCTTGTCTGCAGGGAACGAACTTACGACCGCTCATACTTCTTATCAACACAATTACCCAGTGACCTTTTTCCAAATGCTCATTTTAAGCACTCTATCTCCTTACATAAATTTCTGCGCGTTATCGCCGAGGGTTACCAATAATTCGCTCCTCCATAAATTTTGACAGAATCCATAATATATTTGACAATTTCCATAAAATATGTGCGGCCCTGCTTTGGCCAACCCTGCGAACGCCGGGATGCGTTCGTCTTGAACTCCTCAAGTCTGCACCCCCGGCGTGGACGTGATGGTAAATGTCTGCAATTAGTTCTTCGCTGCTGATAATTGCTACTAGCACGGTATCTTGATGCTAATTGCTGCTGCTGGTGTTGCTGCTGCTGCTGCTGCTGTTGCTGCTGCTGCTGCTGCTGCTGCTGCTGCTGCTGCTGCTGCTTGCTGCTGCTTGCTGCTGCTTGCTGCTTGCTGCTGCTGCTGCTGCTGCTGCTGCTGCTGCTGCTGCTGCTGCTGCTGCTGCTGCTGCTGCTGCTGCTGCTGCTGCCGCTGCTGCTGCTGCTGCTGCTGCTGCCGCTGCTGCTGCTGCTGCCACTGCTGCTGCTGCTGCTGCCGCTGTTGCTGCTACTGCAGCTGTTTGCTGCTGCTTGCTGCTTGCTGCTGCTGTTGCTGCTGTTGCTGTTGCTGCTTGCTGCTTCTGCTGCTGCTGCTGCTGCTGCTGCTGCTGCTGCTGCTGCTGCTTGCTGCTGCTGCTTGCTGCTGCTGCTTGCGGCGATCTTGGCGCTGATTGTCTGCAATTACCCCCCCCCCCCCCTCCCTCGTGACCACAACGACATCCACCACCCTAACGTGATGGCTGCGCACGCAACCCGGCGCCGTCACGCACGGCGAAGGGTTGGGTGGTGGGGAGGGTGGGGTGATGAGGGGTGTAAGGAGGGGGGAGGGTTATAAAGCGCGCGGCGAGCGCTGCGACGCTGTCTCCTGCTGGCCGTGTCTCGCGTCACGTCGTGCTGCAGTTCCGCTTCCCGCCGCTGCGCCTCGCCGCTCAAACACGCGTAAGTCACGCAGCGCACGCAACGGCAAGGTAGCTGGCTGCACCACCGACGATGTCATTCGCCGGACGTCGAAAGTCTGGCAGGTTCTTCGATCGTAGAGTTGGGGAGTTGGGGAGTTGGGTAGCCTCAGCGAACGTCGAATCAGTGCTAGCCGCGTGTCCGCCGCGTGCGTTGTGTTGACGCCGACGCCGACGCCGACGCCGACGCCGACGCCGACGCCGCGTATCGACGGGCTCGAGTCGGCGTCGCCCGCCGGGAAATCGAGCGCGTGGACTCGAGATTTCCGTCGGCTAACAAGTAAACCAGGTTTCCAACGAGCTGCGTCCTGTGGCGCGTTACAAGCTTTATACTGCGGTCGGAGATTTAATTTTGCTGAATATCTGACGCTTGGCAAAAAGATTTAAATAATATATCGAAGTACGCAAGAGTGAAGAGCCGGCTTGTAAATATTTCGTGTGTTTTTTAAGAAAAAAGCAACAGCTCGCGAAACCTCGCGGTAGGTTTGCCATGGTCTAGGTTGCCTGCACCGTTGTCTTGACGTGCTGCGCTTTTATTTTTATTTTATATCATTGATGAGCATAACGAGCTCTGAACGAAATCTTCGATGAGACTTTACTGCTAAAAGAAATCCGGAATGTTTTTTTTTGTGTGTTTGTTCGCTCTCTACAGGCCAAACGCCAAAACAAATTTCGATAAAAAAAATTGTGAACCTTCGTTTTCTCTGAACTTAGATCTGCCAAGTTTTTGCAGCAATTCGGACGAGTAAATTTTATGTTATTAAATTTTTACAATTTTTTTCAGTTTTTCCAAAACACTTTTTGCACTCTAGAGGCCAAGAATCTGAATATAATTTGACGAAAATTTCTAGATACGTTGACCCTCACGATTCAATGTTTGTGTACAAATTTCACTGTTGTATGTTTAGTCCTTTTTTTGAAAATGACGCTTTTATGACACATTTTAAGCGTTTCGGCAGTTTTTTTTTAAGCTGAAGCAACTTTATCTTCAACAGATGTTCACAAAATTTACTGTGTGAATTAAAGATCGTAAAAAGAAGATACTGTGTAAAATTGAAGCAAATCAATTGAATAGTTTTTTTTTATCGATTTTTACGTTTTGAAATATTCAAATAATTTCACGACGACTTCATCATGATATTTCCAGGAAACGAATGTCATTGAGAAAGCTGCTAAATTAACGCTGAACATTTTAAATTGATCATGTAAGCCTCTAGGCTATGCGCACGCGCAATTTAATCGCGTTGAGGGTGAGCGTAAATATTACGCTCACCCTCAACACTATTATATTGCGTGTTCGCATAGCCTAGTCACGATGAATGACGCCTGTCAGTTTTCGATGTACAACGGATGAATCAAGGAAAAGGGTGCGATGGAACCCACACATCCTGAAGATGTGACTATTTGGATCATCAGGACCTATTTCATAACTTTCAAAGTCCGTGGCTTCTGTACATAGGTGGGCGGTGCACTTCGATATCGTTCGACGGCACTCGGACTGTCGGAGCTTTGCAAGTAACTCGACGGTCTTGCGGCTAACCAACTGGGTTTCGGAAAGAGCGGTCCCCCATCTGACCCCTGACTAGGCGCGATTGTTGCTTAACTTCGGTGATATCACGAGAACAGAGCGGTAACATGTTCGTCAGCGGTGGGTGTCGTTGGGTCCGTGGTTCAACAGGTAACTTACCTGAAACCTCGGCAACGAACTCAAAGACCGCTCACATTACACATTTCATAATTCTCAAAGTCCGAGGCGTCTGTACATTGGCGGGTGGTGCACTTCGATCGTCGGGCATCGCTCGACAGCCCTCGGACTCTCAGAGCCTGGTAAGTTGTAAGTGTCTCGAAGGACTCTCGGCAACCCAGCAGGCCATACGCCTTGATGCTAGGCAGCCCACGTTTCTAGGCAGCGTTGCTAGGCAGCCCACGTTGCTAGGCAGCCCACGTTGCTAGGCAGCCCACGTTGCTAGGCAGCGTTGCTAGGCAGCCCGCGTTGCTAGGCAGCGTTGCTAGGCAGCCCGCGTTGCTAGGCAGCGTTGCTAGGCAGCCCACGTTGCCAGGCAGCCCAGTTGCTAAGCAGCGTTGCTAGGCAGCCCGCGTTGCTAGGCAGTGAGTTGGGCTGCCGTATACTCTTTAGGACGGGGTAAAGTTCGACCAAATACTTTGTTGAAAATATTTTTGGTTTAAGTTTTATTTGATTGATTGTTTCTGCTCAGGAGTGTTTTATTCGGCAATATGGTTTGTCGAAAGCATTTTAAGAAAAATCCTCTCCGAAAGTTCGACTAATCGAGTATTCGACCAGTTGCTACACTCCCGACAGTGACAGTGCCAGTTACATTTAATGTGACAGTGACATTGATTGATGAGCGTAACGAGCGTAGGGAGTGAAGCGAAATCTTCAATTACACTTACTGCAAAAAAAGTCTTCAATGTTTTTTTTTGTCTTTTGTTTTTTTGTTCTTGTGTGTTTGTTCGCACGATTCCGGCCAAACGCCAAAACGGATTTCGATTAAAATTTCTGTGAACCTTTGTTTTCTCTGAACTTAGATCTGCCACGTTTTTTAAGCAATTCGGACGAGTAAATTTTATGTTATTAAGTTTTTACGAAATTTTTCAGTTTTTTCAAAACACGTTTTGCTCTGTGGAGGCCAAGAATCTTAATATAATTTAACGAAAATTTCTAGATATGTTGATCTTTACGATTCAATGTTTGTGCATAAATTTAATTGTTTTACGATTAGCACTTTTCTTGAAAATGGCACTTTTATGTCACTTTTTAAGCGTTTTTTTTTGCAGTTTTTTGCAACTTTAGCAACTTTATCTTCAACCGATCTTAGCAAAATTTGCTGTGTGCATTATTAAATAAAGATACTGTGTCAATTTGAAGCAAATCTATTAAATAGTTTTTCTTTAAATCGATTTTTACGTTTTGAAATATTCAACGACAACTTCATCATGATATATCCAACGAATCTCACTGAGAAAGCTGATAAATTAACGCCAAACATTTTAAATTGATCATATAAGCCTCTAGAGTCTAGGCTATGCGCACACGCAATATAATCGCGTTGAGGGTGAGCGTAAATATTACGCTCACCCACAACACGATTATATGAGTGTTCGCATAGCAGGGTCATTGACAGTGACATTCTCAATTTAATTGTTAGTTCAGGTGACTGGAACTGTGATCGTGACAGCGCTGTGACAGTCAGAGTGACAATCTTATGGAAAAAAAACTTGCTACCTGGCACCTGGTACCTGCTACCTGGTACCTGCTACCTGCTACCTGCTACCTGCTACTTGCTACCTGCTACCTGATACCTGCTACCTGCTACCTGCTACCTGCTACCTGCTACCTGCTAACTGCTACCTGCTTCCTGCTACCTGGTACCTGGTACCTGGTACCTGCTACCTGCTACCTGCTGTCGTAGTTGACGAAGGGGTGTTAAAGTTCTTCAGGCCGCATGTTCAAGTGACAGTGACAGTGACAGTGACAATGACAATGACAGTGACAGTGACAGTGACAGTGACAGTGACAGTGACAGTGACAGTGACAGTGACAGTGACAATGACAATGAAAGTGACAGTGACAGTGACAATGAAAGTGAGAGTGACAGTGACAGTGACAGTGACAGTGACAGTGACAGTGACAGTGAAAGCGACAGCGACATCGACGAAACCCTTCCTTGACTTGTCCTGGCCGGGAGATGTCTGTCAAGATATCAGATGAGACGACAAAAGCAATTCTTTAATGTACAGCAAGCGACACCGAACGGTTTGGCAACGTTGGAAACACCGGTTCTCGTGAGATCACCGAAGTTAAGCAACATCGCGCTGAGTCAGGTGTTGGATGGGTGACCATCATGCACATGATCAGTTCTGTTCCTGAGAGCGGTCGGAGGGTTTGAAGTTAGTACGACAACTTCACTCGCCTTGTTTATCAACCTCTCGACAGCACGGATTAGCGGAGGAATCCTGTCGTTCGAGTTGTACCGTCCTTCGGAAGGGACGTAAAGCCGGTGGTCCCCTCGGTGCTTTTCGACAGGAGTAGGCTACGTGCCGGCACAGGGTTTCCCCTCCTTCCTTCTAGGCTAGGTTAGGTTCATCATCACCCTTTCATTCACCGACGCCGTTAGACAAGTGCCACAGGACCAGGTGTCAAAACAGTGCGTCGTTAAACACCAATAATCAACCATTGCAATCTGCGATGTTTTGGCGGCGGCGCGTTCGAATGGGTTCGCCCGATTCCCGGTGGTGGCGCCACCCACGCCCCCCCCCCCTTCAACCCGGCGCTAGCTCGGCCGACGTCTCCAACCAGCAGTCGCCGGCTCGCTGTTGCTTGCTTCGGATCCTAGCTTCTTTGCCCGGGCAACCTGTCTTCGATGGCGCAACGCGGTCTCGTCGTGCTGGGCCCCGGCCTCCGACTCTGTGCCGGCTTCCGGCCCGTCGTCGCCTCTCAGCGCCCTTTCGGTCGATCGAGGTAAGTGTCGGGCCCCGCGGCGGTCTCTTCGATCGTCTCCACGTCGGAAGCAGTTGGCGTAACATCTTCGTCAGCTTGCTCGGCCGGTGCTTTTCGGGGGTGGACCACCATGGCCTGGTGGCAGCAGCTCCCTTACAGATGTTTCGAGCATATGGCAGCCACGTTCTATCCCACCTTGTTTACTACACGTCCTACGCGCTGGCAACGCAAAATATCGAGCTCCGAAACCGAATAGGAATCGGCCAGTTTGTGGGCTGGCAGAGATTCATCGTGTCTCGTGGCAATTAGCCGCGTTATCGGTCACTCGAGGGCATTAGCAATCACACTCGGCATTTGATAAGACAAGAGAGATCAGATAGCAGCAGCAGCCGCAGCAAGCCGCCCCGCTGGGTACAAGCTCCAAAAGCATCACTTCTTCTCTTGCTTCGTGCTGTTGTTAGCTTCGTGATAAGGCTCGTGCTAGAGTCCATATATCTTCATGGCAGGGGTTGGGGGGCGGGGGGGGGGGGCGGGGGCGGAGGATCCTGGCGTACGAGGCTGCAGCTGCAACCCCCGGCTGTCTGGCGTTTCATCCCATGATCGATTTCTGGAGGCTGGGAGCAGCAGCTGAGAGCTAGCAGCTCGGCGTTATTAAAGGTGGCAGGCAGGCAGCCAGCGAAAGACGTACTGCTGACAAGTACACAATGACAACAGCGTATACAGAAAACAGGCTTGACCGGATCCTGTACCTTCACCCAAACCTGGTCTCACGCCGAAATAACAACACGTCCCCGGCGCAGGTAATGCAGTCTCCATCATTGCCAGCTTCATCGCTTCAGCTGGAGCCAAGCTCTCAAATAACCAGCGACTCGTACGCGTTTTAGATAAAAATATCTTCGTGTTCGACATGAACGTCACTATCTTGAATCTAGTAAACCATCATCCGGCAACCGTGTCTGTTTAGCATGCGAATATTATCCCGATAAATATGCGATCGGAATGATTAATAACATATCTTCGAGGGCAGACCTGCTAGTTGCTAGCTCGTCCAACAAAATGACAATGTGCTTCGCTCGAAATCCAATAATTGGACACCGAGTCAGATTAGTGGCTAATATTATATAACTTATTTCAAGACGTTTGAAAATAGCCCGGTCGCCCACTCTCCGTTCCCCCGCCCCCTACCATGCCCTTCCCCTTCCCGTGCCTTCCGCTCCGGCCCGTCAACCCAACAACCCGACAACCTGTCAACCCGACAACCTGAAAATCCGACAACCTGTCAACCCGAAAACCTGAAAATCCGACAACCTGTCAACCCGTTAACCAGTCAACTCTTCAACCCGACAACCCGACAACCTGTTAACCTGACAACCCGTCAACACGTCAACCCGTCAACCCTTGCTGCCAAGCTGACGCCGTGTGCTGGCTTTTTGTTGTAGTGCGAAGATGACGATGGAACACTCTCCCAACGCGAAGATCAACAAGTCGGTGCTGGAGAAGTTCATGCGGCTGCCGCAGCCTCCCAACAAGGTGCAGGCGACGTACATCTGGATCGACGGCACCGGCGAGAACGTCCGCGCCAAGGACCGCACTCTCGACTTCGTGCCCGCCTCCATCGAAGGTCAGTCCCGGACACTCGATGCAGGACACCACTCATCCGATAACGCGATTACCGGGGATTGGTGTCGAGTGTTCGCTATCGCCCGCCACTCGACATCGTTTACCATCGTGATTTGCCGCGAGATGCGATGCGATCGCAATGCGATGCGATGAATTGCGATGCGATGCGATGCGATGAATTGCGATGAATTGCGATGCGATGCGATGCGATGAATTGCGATGCGATGCGATGCGTTGCGTTGCGATGCGATGCGGCGCGATGCGATGCGGCGCAATGCGATGCGATGCGATGCGATGCGTTGCGTTGCGTTGCGTTGCGATGCGTTGCGATGCGTTGAGTTGATAGAGCCGCCTCGTAGACCGCTAAACTGTTAGCTAACAGATTTTTACGACTAATCAAACAGATCGTAAAAATGTCGTAAAACTGTGAAGCGTGCCGAGTGTTTTGGGAGGGGGAAGGGGGGGTTATCGTGGGTCGCCGAGTCGTGGGATTTTTATGCTCGATGCGGGGCCTCGAACGGAAGAACAGGGGAACATCCCCATCGAGCATCCCTATCAAGCATCCCCATCGAGCATCCTTATAACACAGTAAACACGTGGTCATCGTGTTGTTGATGCGAGGCAAATGATGCGAATCTTTAATTCAACCTCCCCCTAAAAAAATCATAATTTTTTTTTTCTTTTGTGTTTGTTGGCGCTCATACATGGCAATCTCATAAGCTAATTTTGATGAAAATAATCTACATTTCGTAGCTCGTAGCTCGTAGCTCGTAGCTCGTAGCTCGTAGCTCGTAGCCCGTAGCTCGTAGCCCGTAGCTCGTAGATAGCAGCTCGTAGCTCGTAGCCCGTAGCTCGTAGCTCGTAGCTCACAGCTCGTAGCTCGTAGCTCTTAGCTCGTAGCTCGTAGCTCGTAGCCCGTAGCTCGTAGATAGCAGCTCGTAGCTCGTAGCCCGTAGCTCGTAGCTCGTAGCTCGTAGCTCGTAGCTAGCAGCTCGTAGCCCGTAGCCCGTAGTTCGTAGCTCGTAGCTAGCAGCTCGTAGCTAGCAGCTCGTAGCCCGTAGCTCTTAGCTCGTAGCTCGTATGCCCGTAGCTCGTAGCCCGTAGCTCGTAGCTCGTAGCTCGTAGCTCGTGGCTCGTATAGCTCGTAGCTCGTAGCTAGCAGCTCGTAGCTCGTAGCACGTAGCTCGTAGCTAGTAGCACGTAGCTCGTAGCCCGTAGCTCGTAGCTCGTGGCTCGTATAGCTCGTAGCTCGTAGCTAGCAGCTCGTAGCTCGTAGCACGTAGCTCGTAGCTAGTAGCACGTAGCTCGTAGCTCGTAGCTCGTAGCTCGTGGCTCGTATAGCTCGTAGCTCGTAGCTAGCAGCTCGTAGCTCGTAGCACGTAGCTCGTAGCTAGTAGCACGTAGCTCGTAGCTAGTAGCACGTAGCTCGTAGCTAGCAGCTCGTAGCTAGTAGCACGTAGCTCGTAGCTAGCAGCTCGTAGCTCGTTCGTAGCTAGCAGCTCGTAGCTCGTAGCTCGTAGCTATAGCACCTCGTAGCTCACAGCTCACAGCTCACAGCTCGTAGCTCGTAACCAGATAAGCTAGTCAAGGTCAGCAAGGCAACACTAGCAGGTCAACAAGAAATAAGGTCACATTCGCCGCCACGCTTTGTTTTGTTATCCTAACATTCGCTGTTTGAAAACGTTCAGCATGATAATACAATCAATCATTACAATCCATCAATACATTGATGAATATAATCAATACAATCCACGAACGATCCTTCTACACAATCCATCATACAGTCAATTATGGATGAGCATAGCGAGCGAAGCGAAATGTTTAATTACACGTAACCCCCCTACAACTGCTAAATCTCCAGCCCCAACCAATCCGAGGCAAGAGTTTGACGTTAACATTAAACACGTCGAGCAACTCATTAAAATTAACGGCTCGTTAGCCGTGATAAGCGTCAAGGACGCCGAGCTTGAATAATTCAGCTCAGATCGCGCATTTCATCTCTCTCTCTCCCTCCCTCTCTCTCTCTCTATTGTGCGTGCATTGTGCGTGTATTGTGCGTGTATTGTACGTGTATTGTGCGTGCATCAGCTTTTCTAGCCATAGATCCAATTTTCCACACTTCCAGAGAAACCATGTCTCCCTCGTGATAGTCTTAGGAAGCGGTGCACTGTACTCCGTTGCTTCATGACGCTGCTAACGGTCTGAACGGGTCGAGCGATAAGGCGGGGGAGTGCGCATTAACTTTGAACTTCGCCCGACGCCGCTAGGGGACTCTAAAAATAAGAATCAGGATGAAAAACTCTCCAAACTGTGAACATGTCGTGGCTGCTACAGGAAGTCATGGAGAAGGGTTGCGCGGTAGAAGAAACTCTGTGTTTTTAGGGGCTGAGCCTCGGTCTATTCGACCCTCCTCTCGTCCTTCTGGCTGATCGCTCCTTTGAACACGTGACTCGGTCTTTTGGCACCGCGCCCCTCTTGTAGAAAGTGTTCCGCAAATCAACCACAGCCCTTCTACCGTTACATTGCAAGTAGCACGAATCTTGAAATACACACAATGCTTTCTACAACACAATTCAACCTAAACTTTACGTTTCATACTCTCGAGGTCAAAGCAGAGATCGAGAAAGGCTACCTGCCGGCTAAATTACCTGCCAGCTAAACTTCCCGCCAGCTAAACTTCCTGCCAGCTAAACTTCCCACCAGCTAAACATGGCGCTGATGATTTGACAGTCATACTTCACAATGTGTTTTTTGGGAAGGGGGGGGGGGTGGAGACACCAGACATCTGTCAAGTAAAAGTGTACATCGATTTAGCGCATGCTTTCGTCAGAGCTCAGCGCAGGATCGCTCTGTACCGATCGCTGCACCGTACGCACCTGCTTGGAAACACCAGGGAAGCATCATCATATCCTACTCCCATCCTATAGGTCCATTATCGTAACACCTAATCGTGTAACGCCTAACGAAGAATGTCTACCTTTTTCGACGGTCAACCTCGGCCAGAGTAACCCTTCCGATCAACCCTTGTTAGCTGGTTCCTGTCTAATGAGATGCGAAATTTGTGCATATTCCTTGGTATTTTTCCATCTAAATTCCGTGTTGGACCATGTATTTTGATTTCAAAGTGTGTGTAGGATGATAACCAAATAAAGCAAGCAGCGTAGTTTGCGAAACGCGAAAAAGGGAATCGCAGAATGGCAGTCGCGTTGGTATCGCCTGCAATCACGGAAGAATTGCCCTCGGTCGACGAAACACTCGATAACGCATCGAAACGCATTTATTGCCAACAAAACGATTTTTGCAATTCCACGTGTTGATATCGCCGGCAGACATTGCTGGCACAGTGTTGCGTGGGTGAATTTAGCATGCAGTTTGAGATTCGACGTTTCACATCTCACTAGGCAGGAATCAGGTAGCAAGTGTTGGCTTGCTCGGAAGGGTTGCTCGGACCGCGGTTGACCGTCGATGAAGGTGACATTCTTCGTGGACCATCCTGTACTAAGTCTAGGATTCTCCAGCAGCACTCGGAAATCGACGGATGTCAACAATAATGAATGGCTATGCGAGCTGGGACAATGCAGCGATAAAAATGTTGAGCTCATAACCAACGCTCGAGTTATCGAAGCCAATTATGCAGATAATCGACCCCACATAGATAATACTTAAAGTACAGCTGTTGTTGGAGTTTCTAGAGTTCCTAACTAATTGTCTCATTGTCTTTGTTAAACATGTGACCGGCGCAAAGAGTAATTTAAAGCGAAATCATCAAATTTAATTATTCGTTTTTCTCATTGGGGGCATTGTTTCGCGAAAACTTCAGTAGCTTCTTATATATCAAAAGAATTGGGAGACTGCAACCCCTCTCTACCTCTGAGATTGCATCCATCTATGAGATGGATATTTATGACTGAAATATTCAGATATTGGAGACGTCAGATACCTCGTCTAATAACCAATTCACGCATTTTTTTACATTTCTTACATTCATTTTTAATGGGGGTGTGGGGTGGATGTTGCGGTGCGATGCGATGTGATGCGATGCGATGCGTTGTGATGTGATGTAATAACAGCATTGACTGTCTTTGCAGAATACCCGGTGTGGAACTACGATGGCAGCTCCACCTACCAGGCCGAGGGCAAGAACTCGGACACTTTCTTGTGTCCGGTGGCGATCTACAAGGATCCGTTCCGGCCGGGCCCCAACACCCTCGTGCTGTGCGATACCTACAAACACACCAAGGAGCCCACAGGTACGTTCATCTGCTGACATTGGTGCTTGCTGCTGAGTGCTGCTGCTGCTGCTTGCTGCTTGCTGCTGCTGCTGCTGCTGCTGCTGCTGCTGCTGCTGCTGCTGCTGAGTGCTGCTGCTGCTGCTGCTGCTTGCTGCTGCTGCTGCTGCTTGCTGCTGCTGCTGCTGCTGCTGTTGTTGCTGCTGCTGCTGCTGTTGTTGCTGCTGCTGCTGCTGCTGCTGCTGCTTGCTGCTTGCTGCTTGCTGCTTGCTGCTGCTGCTTGCTGCTGCTCCTGCTGCTGCTGTTGTTGCGGCTGCTGTTGCTGCTGCTGCTGCTGCTGCTGCTGCTGCTGCTGCTGCTGCTGCTGCTGCTGCTGCTTGCTGCAGTTGCTGCTGCTTGCTGCTTAGCTGCCTACTTGTAGCTGCCTACTTATGCTAGCTAGTTATGATAGCTGAGCGTCGCGTTGCTAACGCCGCGTTGCTAACGTCGCTGTGTTGCTAAGGTCGCTGTGTCGCTAACGTCCCGTTGCTTGCAGCCAGCAACCACCGAGCGGCGTTCCAAGAGGCTGTCAGCAAGTGCGTGTCTGCCAAGCCGTGGTTCGGCATCGAGCAGGAGTACACGCTGCTGGACATGGACGGCCGCCCCTTCGGCTGGCCGGCGGGCGGCTTCCCCGGGCCGCAAGGACCCTACTACTGCGGGGTGGGCGCCGACAAGGTCTACGCCCGGGAGTTGACCGAGGCGCATTACAAAGCGTGTCTCTACGCCGGCATCGACATCGCCGGCACCAACGCGGAGGTCATGCCGGCTCAGGTGGGTGCCCTCCGACATCGACATCGACACTCGACACATTGCATTTTATTACCAATGCAACTTTTTTGCACTTCAAAGACGTGTTTTAAGCAATGTGCGCTCGCAGTTATCATCTGGGCCCCGTTTCCAGTCGTAACGTTTCCAAAAAGAACGAAAATCTTACCAAAATCCGAGCTTAGCCCTGTGCCACTTTCGTTGGTACACTCCGAACGGTTTGGCAACGTTGGAAACACCGGTTCTCGTGAGATCACCGAAGTTAAGCAACATCGTGCTGAGTTATAGGTGTTTGATGGGTGACCATCATGCACGTGATTGCAGTTCTGTTCGGGAGAGAGGTTGGAGGGTTTGAAGTTAGTACGACAACTTCACTCGTCTTGTTTGACAACCTCTCGACAGCACAGATTAGCGGAGTAATCCTGTTCGAGTTGTACCGTCCTTCGGAAGGGACGTAAAGCCGGTTGTCCCCTCGGTGCTTTTCGACAGGAGTATGGCTACGTGCCGGCACCGGGTTTCCCCTCCTCCCTTCTAGGCTAGGTTAGGTTCATCATCACCCTTTCATTCACCGACGCCGTTAGACCAGAGCCAAAGTGCCGGTTGTCAAAACAGTGCGACGTTAAACACCAATAATCAATCAATCAATCAATCGTTGGCACCTAGTTCGTTACGTCGAAGCCATACTGCTGCTCAACGTGTCAGTTTTGTTATAGAAGGACTGAGCGGATTTTCTCGATAGCAAGTCAATGTTTACGTTTACTTCGATGTCAGCGTGTGATTTAGTTTATTGCCCATTCAGCGTTCGCCGTTCACAACGACTTTGTGTTGCAAAACATCGCTCTCCTAGCGATAAGGCAGGAGCAGGACAACCCGGCGTCAACTGCTGGCTGCTGCCACATATTATTAGCTTGATGATGTCATCCACTTGCTACAATCATGTGTATCATGTTACCTTAAATATCTAGCGCGCCCTACATGACATTGACGTATTGCATATCGAAAAAAACGTGCTCTTTTCCGTTTTATTGATGCGCGTAACGAGTGAAGCGAGCGAAGCGAAATCTTCACTTTAACTTACTGCAAAAAAAGTCACTTGGGTTTTTTTTGTTTGTTTGCGCTCTACAGGCCAAACGCCAAAACCGATTTTGATGAAAATTTATATGGACCTTCGTTTTCTCTGAACTTAGATCTGCTACGTTTTTGAAGCAATTTGGACCAGTAAATTTTATATTATTAAGTTTTTACGAAATTTTTCAGTTTTTCCAAAATACGTTGTGCACTCTAGAGGCCAAGCATCTTAATATAATTTGACGAAACTTTCTAGATATGTTGACCTCCACGATTCAATATTTGAGTACAAATTTCATTGCTGGATATTTTACACTTTTCTTGAAAATGGCGCTTTTATGACGCTTTTTTTTTAGCGATTTTGTAATTTTTGTCACCTTCATCAACTTTATCTTCAACTGATGTTGACAAATTTTACTGTGTGCGTTTAACATTTGAAACGAATATCTGTGACTTGATATTAGACCGTTGATAAGCGGCTGCAGCAAAGCTATAAGCGAGACCGACCCGGGTAAAGTTCTAGATGGTTCTAGTTTGGTTTGGTAGTAACTAACTAGTCTGTGAAGCAGCATTGAGTTGTGGGCTTCGGGTTTCAGTGGGAGTACCAGGTGGGGCCGAGCCAAGGCACCAAGTGCGCCGACGACCTGTGGATATCGCGCTACATCCTGCACCGCATCGCCGAGGAGTACGGCATCGTGGTGACCCTCGACCCCAAGCCCATGGTGGGAGACTGGAACGGCGCAGGCGCACACTGCAACTTCTCCACCGAGTCCATGCGCGAGGAGAACGGGATCATGTGAGTCCGACAGACACACAACCTAAACATCATTTCAGATCAACACTCAGTTCTAAAAGAGTGGTTTCTTTTTCTGTTTTCTTGTTTTCTTGTACATATCGTTACTTGTGGCTGAGTTATGTTATCGTTGATGAGCGTAACGAGCGTAGCGAGTGAGGCGGAATCTTCAATTACACTTTATACTGTTACAAAATCGTTTTTTTTTTGTGTTCGCGCTCTACAGGCCAAACGCCAAAACGGATTTTGATGAAAATATCTGTTGACCTGCCACGTTTTTTAAACTTTATAGATATGTTGTCCCTCACGATTCACTGATTGTGTAAAAATTTCATTGTTGTGTTACTATCACTTTTCTTGAAAATGGCAATTTTATGTCACGTTTTAAGCGTTTCTGCAGTTTTTTTTGCAACGAAAGCATCTTTATCTTCAACCGATTTTAGCCAAATTTACTGTGTCCATTATTATAATTTATTATAAATCGTAAAAAAAGATACTGTGTTAATTTCAGACAATTCAATTGAACAGTTTTTCTTTAAAATTTAAATCGATTTTTACGTTTTGAAATATTCAAATAATTTCAAGACGACTTCATCATGATATATCCAGGAAACTAATGTCATTGAGAAAGCTGCTAAATTAATGCCAAACATTTTAAATTGATCATATTAGCCTCTAGGCTATGCGCACACGCAATATCATCGCTTTTCACACGATTATACGAGTGTTCGAAAAGCCTAGCTTAAGCAACGACTGTGTAGCTTCTGCTGGTTGTAGCGCATGTTGACGTATCGATCCTTGTTACAGCGAGATCGAGAAGGCGATTGACAAGCTGTCGAAGCAGCATCTGCGTCACATCCAGGCGTACGACCCCAAGGGAGGGGAGGATAACATCCGGCGACTTACCGGACATCACGAGACTTCGTCTATCCACGACTTCTCTGCTGGTACGTCCCTGCCATACAAGGCTGTAGTGTGACTGCCATACAAGGCTGTAGTGTGACTTCCTGCCATACAAGGCTGTAGTGTGACTGCCATACAAGGCTGTAGTGTGACTGCCATACAAGGCTGTAGTGTGACTGCCATACAAGGCTGTAGTGTGACTGCCATACAAGGCTGTAGTGTGACTGCCATACAGGGCTGTAGTGTGACGGACTATCATACAAGGGTTTGACAGAACACGTGACCGTGTAAATGAGGCAGCCAGCGGAATGACAGCGTGTTTTTCCCGCAGGGGTGGCCAACCGCGCGGTGAGTGTCCGCATCCCCAGGGGTGTGGCAGAGGCCAAGAAGGGCTACTTGGAGGACCGCCGGCCGTCGTCCAACTGCGACCCGTACTCGGTTTGCAACGCCATTGTGAGGACCTGCATCCTGGACGAGTAGCCGCCGCTGCCGCCAACCACACGGTCAAACCACACGGTCAAACCACACACACGACAGCCTCGCATCCACGCTGTCGTGAAAACACACGCCAGGAAACAAGCCCCAGCGGCCGACACAGAAGAAGACGCCGCCAACGATGCTGGCTCTCAATGATTCCTGCTGGGGGTGTCACCGTCATATCACTATGTGTCAATTTATTGAGTTTTAATCGTTATCTTGTACCCGTAAAGCCGCGTGTGCTGTCGAATAATTATAAGGCATTGTTTGTTTGTTTGTATGAATGGGAAACAAACGTCATGTGCGCATTTAATTGATTTTATTGCTATATACCTAATTTGTCAATGGTTGTAGGGTGTCTTTATTAATTTCAAAGAAATAATCCCAAATAATTTAGAGTGCCTTTATTTTGTAACAATGGTTATGATACTGTTAATAAAAGAAATTTAAATAGCCGTTTAGAAGTTGTTTAGTGGTTGTTTCGTCAATGCCAGGTGACTGTTGAGTCACACCTTTGCGGCAGACATTGCTTGTTGCAGTTGGAACTGCTGTTGCATCTTTCCCAGAGCCTCGCGATGGTCATCCTGCTTCCTGTCCAGAGTATCTATCAGGTTGTCCGTCCTCTTCCTGAAACAAAGCCCGTCCATCAGTTCAATATTCATTGCACGTCTGAACGGCTAAAGAAAGGCTAATTGTGCACAGTGGGGAAATTAAACACTGTACAATACACAGGTAACAATTTATAATAGGCAGCTGGATAATATTATAATCTAGTAAAACTTGCAGGAATTGTGTGGGCTGGCCGAGATCCAACAACTAGTAAACACCGCCCATCCATTTCAGTTTGTAGAGAAACTCGAGTGGGAGACCCGATACTATCTAGGCAGTAGTGATTTGATTTCATCTCATGTGAATGGATATTTTTTTCTAATAATATTGGTCTGATTGATGAACCATTATATAATTGGCTAATTGGTTTAATTTTAAGCAAAAGATTTTCACTGTTGGAAAATTTCCTCCAGCATTGAGGCTCAATGGAAAGCAGACAGAGACAATGTCTCAATCAATTTTGCCTAAAGTAGTTCTTGGAAATGTAATCCATGCTGAAAGGAGCACAGCAATGTATGCCGGTGTGTTTTCGTCCTGGTCATTCAAACTCGGCGCCATCTCAGCTTGACCCACATCACTTCTACAACAGCGCTCTTGACGGACTAAGATATTTACGAGCCAACTGCTTGCCATATGCGCTGGGCATCTGCCCTCGGTCAATCTCAATACGTTTAGGAGTCTCATCTGCTAAACCAAGTGGCTGATTGTTTGGCCGTGTGGTGCTGTCAGTGTCAGTGAAGCACGGAGAAGAAATTAAACTCAACATACAGCTCGCTGCGGATGTAGTCCATGCGCTTGGACACATTTTGCCGAGCTTCTTCCAGGTCTTGTTTGATCAGCACTGGACCGATCATCTTGAACACATCAGCATCAGACTTGACCAAATCCAATTCCTGAAACATACATTCACCAATTCAAGAACCCAGCACACTGAAACAGGGTGAATTTAATAAAGACGGTTCGTTAAAGCCCCTTTTACATGGTTACAATTGTTGTCAAACCCTTGTACAGCAGTCTGTAACATTGTACAAGGTTTTGTGTGATGGATTTTATGGAGAATTGGACAACCTTTTACACGGAACAATAATAATTTTATAGAAAACAACTGAGCTTGATTATTGATCTGCTTTCATGAGATGTCAGATGTGGGTGTAAATTCAATATCATCTGATAGATAAACTGTGGATACTCTTTAATTTAATACAATCAAAGACAGTGATGCCGAATGTACTAGGTACCTACTTGATAATATTAAGTTAAGTTATAATAATGTTAAAATAATTTAAAATAATGATGTCACACAATCTCTGATCTCTGATTAGCTGCATTCCATACAAGATGTGATGGAAATAGTGCCTAGCCCACACGAAAAAACTATGGGGAAGTCTGCCATACAAGGCTTTCGTTTGACGGACTGCCATACAGTGGCACGGTCATATGTGGTTGTATACAAGACTGCTGTACAAGGGTTTGACGAAACATGTGACTGTGTAAAAGGGGCTTTAGATATTAAATAATATTTCGTTGTGATAATAATGTATAATGTATGTACATTATATAATGTACATTTAAATTTTTGTGTGAGATTGAATAAAATATATTTAAATTGAATTGAATTGAATTGAAATTGATAAGAGTACTACTAATTTAAATTAGCAAAATATTAATAGCATTGAATTTCACGCACCTGTTTCACTGCAGTATTCTCGTTCAGTTGGCTATCAAGTTGTTGTCTTTGGGCCATGGCTTTGTGATATTCTGGAATGTAAATTTATGATATGAATGAGTGCGCAGAGATATAAAGCTGTTTCTTGTTTTCTGCAGCAATTATTCGCAGGTTATGTACAAAAATCCTGATTAGATTTGAAAATAATTGCCAAGTGATCCAGCAATAATTCATAGTTTGGAATCAAAATAAGTTACCTTTTTGAACTAGTTTAAATTTATCCACCTCAACTTGAAGTTTATTTTGAAAATCTTCGTTGGACGACATGCTTCACGTCGAAATTTCGATACTTGAAAGTTCACAAATCACAATTAGACACAGTCAGAGACAAATTATGAACTTGGCACGGAATAGCATGGAAAATAATCAGAGAATCCAAGTCAAAATACCAATGCAAAATCAGTACATACATCAAAGGACTAAAATGAAAAAACAACATAGCATCGTGACAAATTCTATTCCAATTTCCGAATTTGTCCAAATGCCGGCCGGCCGGCTGGCTGGCACCAGCGAACTCAAGATTAGTCTGCAATTCTCATGTCGTAAGTTCCTCGAACTCATGAAGGACCAAAGCCTCGCAAGGCTGCGTGAGATCGGGTCTACAAACTACAAACTAGGAATAATGTTGCTCAGAGAAGCCAGCTGCGCTGTGAGTAAAAAATATCGAATCGAAAGAAACTTTTCAGTTTATTTAACGCAATTATGATCTAATCCCAATTTATTCCTATAAACGGGTTGCGGTCCCGGTCCTAATCTTAAACTTCCGATTATGTGGTCTTGGTCTTGGTCCCGGTCTTATTAACGATTTTGCGAATATTAAAGAAAATATTTCGAGGGTTGCTTCAGCACCCGGGCCCCCACGCAGTTGCCGCCCCTTTATACCAAGGCATGCAAACACTCGTATAATCGTGTTGTGGATGTGCGTAATATTCACGCTCATTAAGGCCCCATTTTCAAGGGAAGTGCTTAACACGCAAGAAATATATTTGTACGCAAACGTAAAATCGTGAGGGTCTTAACATATCTAGAAAGTTTCGTCAAATTATATGTAGATTCTTGGCTTCTAATTTGCAAAAACGTAAAATTTCTTAAGAACTTAATTACATAAAATTTAACTAGGTCCGATTTGCTTAAAAAATGTGGCAGTTCTAGTGCTTTGGTCGGTAGAGAGCGAGCAAACACTCAAAAAAACAAACACAAATAAAAATATAATATAATATAATCGGATAATTTTTTTAGCAGTAAAGAGTACAACATGTACAACATGTTTTATATACCAATTTTGACATATGGGGCTGTGTCATGGACAATCGGAACTAAGGAAAGATGAGAGCTTCAAGCTGCCGAGATGAAGTTTTTAAGAAGTAGGTATTAAAAGAGTGACCAAAATAGACAGATTAAGAAGTTAAAATATTCGGAAGGAGCTGGAACTGGAAAGATTGGGGTATAAGCTAGGAAGAGAAAGGTTGCGGTGGTTTGGACAAATAAAAAGAGTGGATAAAGAGAGGATACCACGAAGAGAGTTTGAAGACGCAGTAAAAAGGAAAAGAAGAGTGGGAAGACCAAGAGAACGGTGGAGTGGTGTGATAAAAGAAGACTTGGAGGAAAGGAAGATGATATTGGGAGGAGGTTGACAGAGGGAAATTGTGGGAAGACGAAAAAGAATGGAATGCGCTGGTAGAAAAGGACGAAGAGTTTGATGATGGGGAAGGAAGTGAATTTAGTTGTAGTGAAGAAGATACCGGGGAATCGCCAGGCTTGGCAAGCCGGATAAAAAGCAACCCGAGATGCCCTAGATAAAAAAATGAAAACTTGACCCTGTATTTTGTTAAGGAAACAAGAAATAAAGATAATATATATAAAGAGTAATTGAAGGTTTCGGTTCACTCGCTTCGCTCGTTACGCTCATCAATGACAATAATAACAGACCAAAATAGATTTAAAAAAAAAAAAAAAACAACAATGCTATATACGTAAATAAATAAATATCAAGGTCGATATTTTCTCACACATCATAACTTCAAAAAGCGCATGACCTCCTTCAAAATTTGTTCAAAAAGGGTAAAATACCCAAGCTGATAACCGAGGCTACTTAATTCGTTCGAGCTTCTTGTTTAGAGAGAACAATGCATATGCATGTTAATGAACTCCCCTATTTAAATTTAAACTCAACTGTTTTTTTCCAATTTCCTGAAAACAGTCCACCGCCTGGGACTTTTGAGGCCAAGGCGTAATTGACCAATATCAGGACAATATTAAAATATTAACTGAAGTCTTTCGTGTCACGGTTGGCGATCTAAGGTGTGATGGAATATTATCAAAATTTGAATGTTTCCTGATTTTTTTAAAGTCACATTTTTGTAGCGGGATTATTTTTGGGTTCCACGGATGCAGGGATACCAAAGCCTGGTTAACTTCACGGCGGCTGGGATCGATTCCTGGTGAAGGACATTAAATTATTTTAGGTTATGTAGACCATTGTCATAATTGAATTTGGACCAAATTCAATGATTGTCATCTACTATTGTGGTTTTTAGTCAACGTTCCTAATTTTTGGAGGCTAATATAGCGAAAATAAAGTAGGTTTCGAGGTCTATTTGGAAGTGACAGTACTTGAGTAGTACCTACCTTCTAATTAATCATACACAATGATCAGCTCAGGTGCGATGAGCCGCTGTCGTGCTAGCATAGTCTCTGGTTCTAGCTTGGTTGGTAATTTAAGGCTTTTGAATATTGCTAAGCTCTCAAAACCAAGTGTGCATCAGTGTCACTCGGTAACACCCCCAAATCTACGAGTGGACCAGCATCAGAGAAGAGTGACCCCAATGAGCTTGCTCTTGCTGGTAAGTTTCGTAGCGCAAGCACAAAGTCTTGACAAATATGGTAACCGGTCCTCAATTTAAGAATGATTGCAGCTTATCCCAATTGGAACGTTTGGGCTGGGAACCTGGCAGGTCCAGAGAAGGAAGTGGAAACTAGAACTTCTGGCAGATCTCACTTCTAGGACCAATGCGAATCCTCGAGAACTTCCTGATGAGTATGTCTTTTAATTTGTAAACCACAAAAACAAAAACTTCTGAGGTCTATTGCATCTCCCACCCCCTTCAAAAAAAGAATGTAAGAAAAGTCTGCTTTGCGAAGACAGCCAAGACGATAACTCGCCATGAAATGGCACAAGTCATTCATTCAATCGTGGCGCTAGTGTTTTGAAACAGCACAAACCAATCAAGTAATCGGAAGGGTTGCATCCCTTGAAATCGTGACCGAACAATCGTGAACTGTTGTGTTTTGCAAGTCATATTAGCATGTTCACGGCATTTTCTACGTCCCTCATCAACTTTCTTTAGCGCGGATGCAACTTTGCAGAAGTCAGTGGAACAGCGACCCACAGTAAGCCGTACCTTGTTTTCTGTTATGTAAAGTATAAAGTGAAAACCTAGGAGTCAAGGGGTGATAGGTCTCGTCGGGAGGTTACCAATGACCAGGCAATGATTTACCACCTACAAAAGAATCTCGACTTCCCCCCTGGCATCGAAATCCCCCCAAACAACCTCATGACTTTAAAATCCTGGCTAAAACAATGTGAACAAACCGTTCTCGATATTAAACGTTTTCCATTTCAAATGTTTTACTAGTAGGTACGTCTTGATCCGTAACTTATCTTGTCTCTGTTATTATTATACCGAAAAACATCTGGTTCTACTTCTAGTTACAAATGTCCGTGTTTTGTCCAAAAATTATTAAATTTCTCCTGTTGACCTGCTCTGTTCCTTTGATACACAAAAAATCAAAATAATAATGAAAATATTTTCATTTAACTCCAATGCAATTAAAAAAGCTTTTAGTAGTGAAAATTAAACAAACTAAAAAGGTGGTAGCAATTGAAGCGTATCAGATGTTGTGTACAGGTGTAAGTTTGCCTGGGAGACGGCGGTGTTTGCTGCCAGCTGACGTGTGTGCCCGTGGCCAGCCTGTCCGAGCTCGCCGGACTCGAGTACTTACCCGTCCGCGTCCGCGGGGAGTTTGACCATCGCCGCGAGATGCTGGTCGGTCCCCGGTCGCAGATCGTCGACGGCGACGCAGCCTCCACGGGCGGGCTCATCTCACAAACACAGCACAACCAATCGGGCTTTCACGTCGTGACACCCTTCAGGGTGGCCGGCAGGGGGTGAGTTCCTTGAACCCTGATACCTTGCACCCTGTTACCTTGAACCCTGCTACACAAGGCCTTGTAACCGAACGGTTTGGCAACGTTGGAAACACCGGTTCTCGTGAGATCACCGAAGTTAAGCAACATCGCGCTGAGTTAGGTGTTTGATGGGTGACCATCATGCACATGATCAGTTCTGTTCGGGAGAGAGGTTGGAGGGTTTGACTTTAGTACGACAACTTCACTCGCCTTGCTTATCAACCTCTCGACAGCACGGATTAGCGGAGGAATCCTGTTGTTTGAGTTGTACCATCCTTCGGAAGGGACGCAAAGCCGGTGGTCCCCTCGGTGCTTTTCGACAGGAGTAGGCTACGTGCCGGCACCGGGTTTCCCCTCCTCCCTTCTAGGCTAGGTTAGGTACATCATCACCCTCATTCACCAACGCTTTTTGATCAGTGCCAAAGGGCCAGTTGTCAAAACAGTGCGTCGTTAAACACCAATAATCAATCAATCAAACAATGCAATACCTTGCACCATGTTACACGATGCAGGATGTGGATCCTGGTGAACCGAGGGTGGGTATCGAGCCGGCAACGAGATCCTGCGACCAGGATGGGAGGTCAGGTGGACGGGACGGTGGAAATCGTTGGCGCTGTACGATTGGACGAACAGCGCAAGCCATTTGTTCCGCATAACCAACCAGGGAAGACCTGGTTCTATCGGTGAGTTACAACGAAGGAGTTCACAGCGCTCTGTGGCCAGCTTGGGAATTAAACCTACTCACGCATCGATTTCAAACCTTAGACATTGTTGTACTGTCTATTAAAAAAACTAAATATCCAATCCGATTATTATTAGAAACAAAATATCAATTCTAAAATTTACATCAATGCCAGAATTTGAATCCTGGTCTTTACCTGTCCGGGGCACTGCACGGCACTGCACTGCACTGCACTGCTTGAAGTTAATGGCCAAAAACTGCCGAACTAATGTGGGGAAATACTCATTTGTGGCAGATGGAATTCAACAGTGGAATAGCCTGCCAGGAAGCGCAGTGAACCCCCTACCAAGTGACGTGAAAGCGTTCAAGATAATAGCAAAAAATGTATTAACTAACTAAGTATATTATAATATTGTACTGTAAAATGTAATATAGTACTGTAAAAACTTTGTCCATAGGCCAAAGTGCCAAATCAAAGGAATAATAAAATAATAATATGCTACACGGACAACCAACTGTGGAATTGATATAGTTTATTTGAGTTGTTGGGCTCCATGAAGATAGATTCAGGACTATGAATGACCATAGAAGGAGCTGAATTCAGTGACGTTACGCTGCAATCACATGTCAAAAACTCGACTAACCCCGATTATGACGTTGGGTACGCTTGTATTAGTGTGAATTTAATCCTAAATGCAATTACTTGTTGCATGTACGGTAGACAATGATCATTATAAACGAAATATCAATTGCAAAATTTACATCCGTACCGGGATGCAGTGCCCCGGACAGGCAAAGATCCTGATTAGAATTTCGAATTTCAAAATTCTGATTTAGGATTAAATTCACACTAATACAATCTGATTCTTTTTGTGCTGGGACACCTGCTAGGTACAGGAACTTTGCTAGAAAGTTGTATTTTTTTTTTGTAATTTGTTTTCTTCTATATTTGATCTTCTATTGATGCAACGGGTATTTGCATTTAGGTTTGCATCAACTTATGTTTATTAAACATTATGACATTATGACATTATTAAACAACAACTTATGTTAATGTAAATTAAAATGTTATATTAAACACGAATAATCTGCGTGCAATGCCCACGCTTGCTTGACGCTAAGACAGCTGCCTGCGGTTTCCAGGGACCTGCCTGGTATGGCTGCTCAAGCCGGCACGGAACCGGTTTTCCTCGACGCGCTGGTTTCGTCGAGCGAACCGGGCGGGCCAATCGGAGGACAGACCCGGGTTTCTCTTCGCAACGAGCACATGTCTTACTTGATCACGTGGTCAGTTGGCGCCTTCAAACCAAACTACTTTCAGTAAAGCCATTGTTCATACCAACAAGATGAGAAAAGAATTGGCAGTCACTGATTTACATTGATTTCTTAGCTTACTGCATTAGTCGATAAATGTAGTAATAACCAAAGTTAGTTGATTGCTAGAAGATCTGCTAGCATATTTTATAAAAAACTGTTTTGCTATTCTATTAGAAGATACTAGGCTATGCGAACACTCATATAATCGTGTTGTGGATGAGCGTAATATTTACGCTCACCCTCAACGCGATTATATTGCGCGTGCGCATAGCCTAGAGGCTTTTATGATCAATTTATAATGTTCGGTGTTAATTAAGCAGCTTTTTCAATGACATTCGTTACCTGGAAATTTCATGATGAAATTATTTGAATATTTCAAAACGCAAAAATCGATTTCAAGAAAAACTAATCAATTGATTTGCTTGAAATTAACACAGTGTCTTTTTTTTACGATACTTAATGCACACAGTAAATTTTGTTAAAATCGGTTGAAGATAAAGTTGCTTTAGTTGCAAAAAACTGCAGAAACGCTTAAAAAGTGACATATAAGTGACATTATCAAGAAAACTGCTAAACGCACAACAATGAAATTTGTACACAAACATTGAATCGTGAGGATTAACATATCTAGAAAGTTTCGTCAAATTGTATTCAGATTCTTGGCCTCCAGAGTGCAAAACGTGTTTTGGAAAAACTGTTAAATTTCGTAAAAACTTAATAACATAAAATTTACTCTTCCTAATTGCTTCAAAAACGTGGCAGATCTAAGTTCAGAGAAAACGAAGGTCCACCGAAATTTTCATCCAAATCCGTTTTGGCGTTTGGCCGGAATCGTGCGAACAAACACACAAACAAAAAAAAAACATTCCGGATTTTTTTAGCTGTAAAGTGTAATTGAAGATTTCGCTTCACTCGCTACGCTCGTTACGCTCATCAATAAGTGCTTGGCGTTAATATTTTGAAATGGTGCCGATTCCATACAGATTTATTCTGGTCAGTTGGTGTAAAGTAAATTGCAGCCATATTTTTACTATGACCTTGTCACAGGCAGGTTGTGTTTAAAAGTATCCCAAGATTTTTTATTATATTTAGGTATTTGTTTAAACGTGATTTGATTAATCGTGACCTGTTTAGCACAGTCCAACAGTTGCTAGAACAAAGATAATTGACTCAATTAGGTGTTAATCAAGTGAAATCAAACAAGACCCTGTATTCTTATTGTTTTCCACTGTATTTCCACTTTTATAGGGAAACCCTATCCCATTAGGTAAAACCTATGCCTATAAGGCCAAACCCTATGATGTCCACAAGGCAAAACCCTTTGCCCACACTAAACACTACGCACTTCGTACAAACACTTCGTAAAATCCAGAAAAAACAGTTGGAAAAGTGAGCAGCCGCCAGCCAGACACAAAAAGCTGAAAGCTACCAAAATAGGGATCTAAAAAAGGGTTAATTTAGCCCACCCTTAGCAGCATATGGATTGGCAAGGCCAGTGTTTTGATGACCGTGTGTTGGATTGTGCAGGTACGGGCTGAGTGCCATCACCGGGGCCATGTGGTACCGACACTTCGTACGAAGAATGCCGCTGTTGTAATCCAGCAGCCAGCAGCAAGCAGCAGCAGCAGCGAGCAGCAGCAAGCAGCAAGTAGCAGCAGCAGCAAGCAGCAAGCAGCACGCAGTGAGCAGCAGCAAGCAGCAAGCAGCCAGCAGCAAGCAGCAGCAGCAAGCAGCAAGCAGCAGCAGCAGCGAGCAGCAGCAAGCAGCAAGTAGCAGCAAGCAGCCAGCAGCAGCAGCAAGCAGCAACCAGCCAGCCGCCAGCAGCAAGCAGCGAGCAGCAAGCAGCGAGCAGCAAGCAGCGAGCAGCAAGCAGCGAGCAGCAAGCAGCGAGCAGCGAGCAGCAAGCAGCAAGCAGCGAGCAGCAAGCAGCGAGCAGCGAGCAGCGAGCAGCGAGCAGCAAGCAGCAAGCAGCAAGCAGCAAGCAGCGAGCAGCAAGCAGCGAGCAGCGAGCAGCAAGCAGCGAGCAACAAGCAGCGACCAGCAAGCAGCGACCAGCAAGCAGCCAGCTTCTCTCTGTTGTGTTTCACAGAACCATCCTCTCAACTTTGGGGCAAACGATTTGTATGAGTACAAAGAGTTTAGATCAATAAACTGTAGCAGTTAATCAATAATGAGTTGATGCTTGTCACCCATTGGCTCAAAAAGGCTGAAAGGGGTTTTTCAGAATTTAGGCCCGTACTCGGAAATGTAATCAATCACTTAACTCACACATTTAGGTACCACCACCCTCTAGCAACCATTGGCTTCTTTGTTTGGTTCAATAGAAAATACCTTCCATACCATCCATAAAAACCTTCTGGAGAGAAGCTCCTCAAACACTAGTTTACAGAATTAGACTCGGAATCAGAATAAGCAAAATAGTAAATCGATACAATTCCTGTTACCGTACGGTTTGGCAACATTGGAAACGCCGGTTCTCGTGAGCACGAAAAGTGAGGTGTTTGATGGGTGAGGATGGGGTTTGATGGGATGGGTGAGTTGTGTTTGGGAGAGAGGTGGAGGGTTTGAAGTTGGTACGACAACTTCACTCGCCTTGCTTATCAACCTCTCGACAGCACGGATTAGCGCAGGAATCCTGTCGTTCGAGGAGGGACGTAAAGCCGGTGGTCCCCTCGGTGCTTTTCGACAGGAGTAGGCTACGTGCCTCCCTTCTAGCCATAGGTTAGGTTCATCATCACCCCTTCATTCACCGACGCCGTTAACGCTGGGTTAGCAAAGGATGGAACGTTGGGTTACCACTGGCCCACAAGGCCGTTGATTAAGAACAAGAACAGTTGACAGAATAAAATATTTAATGTCGATAATGAGTACTTGTCAATGATCATAGTGTCAGTGAAGAAAGCTAACCGACAAGGATGCTGGAGTAGATCCGACCCCAACTGCAATAATTCGTTGCACGCATTGCGTTGTACGCGTGGGTGGCCCCCACACGTGCAACGCTCTGAGCTCGTTCAGAGCTGGACTGTGCCGCCCCTGAAAAGCCTGGAGCCAATTCCTGGCGGAGGACGGAAAGGAAAAGAATATATTTGTGCCTCGTCAAAAGCATCGGTTGTTTGGGGCAACGAATGTTCTGTGTTAACAATTTGAATGTCGGAAACCCTTGGGTATATCGAGGGGTTGACGTCCAAACTTTTTTACCGTGGCACAATCCAGCTCTGAGTTGCACGAAAAAGTTCTAGATTTCATAATTGGTTCAACTTGATGGAGGTCGAAATATCCACTCCAAAATTGTGACCGCGCCGGCCCGCCGGGAGTAAAACCCCGGATCTCTGCCCTCTACGGGGTGGGGCATTACCAATTACACTACACAAACAACTTACTTTGTATTGTGGATAATAAGTTTATATGAGTTGTTGGCCTCCATGGAGATAGAAACAGGACCGTGAATGAACATACTTAACATACTTGGTAATCTTGTAAAATAATTTAATTTCTGTAAAATTGAATTAGAAAAAGGTCACAGAACTTTCTCAAAAACAATTATGTTGTTGGGAAGAAAATCACAAAGGTTTTGAAAAAAAGAACGTCTATTTTTCACCGTTTCTATAAAAGAAAATAGGACGACATCCCCAGATAACCAGATAACCAGATATGTACAAGAACAGCTTAAGATCAAACCTCCTCTAAATTAAATAAAGTTGATTAAGTTTTTATGAGTTGTTGGCCTCCATGGAGATAGAAACAGGACTGTGAATGAACATACTCAACATACTTGGTAATCTTGTAAACACTCTCAACACAGTAATTAGTTTGTGGTCCGTGCACGTAAACAACATCAACCCACAGCTCTGAACCACTCCCCCTTATCATACTTAACTTAAATATACATAAATTAAATGCACTTAATATCCATTCAAGAGTCAGTTGTTTGCGTAGCATAATTGGTAGCGCTCAATCCGGCTTGAACAGAGTTTCGGGTTTCACTCCTGGAATGAATATTACGCTTCTAATAAGTAACGACGATGATTCTGATTCTCCGGAAGCGATTGGCACCTAGACGAGACTTCCCCGCGCTGGGGACTTTCGCTGCTGCTTTGGCACAATTTCCCGACAGCGATAAGAAATATGAACGCTGCAGATGCATTCCAGCGAGCAAGTTCTAGCGCAAAACATCGACCGGCTTTACGCTGCCGGATGGAACGCCGGCGGCACAACATTCCCGCAGACGTTGCTTGCCCTTGCCAGGCTCGGAACAACGCAAAACAAGCTCAACCATCCACAACGACATCGTACGGTTATGGTTTGGGCAACGAGTTCAAATATTAGTCATCTTATCTTCAAGCTACTCGACCAATTATTCAAGCATTGGCCTTGCCGCGCCGAGGAGAGATTAGAAAATAGACAGATAGATAAGTATGAGATGTTAGTACGCGTACTTATTATTATTAGCTTGAGCTTCGAGATTTTTGAAGAAAAAAAAAACATACGTTTTTAGTTGTGCTAGCAGCACGTATCCAAATCAATCACTAAATACTTCACGAAATCGTTTCAGATAGAAGATGGATGTGACAAATCTATATTATTAGCAAATAACAGATTCTATCATGCTTGGGATAAGGCAATTTCAAGCCACCTTTGCCTAGTTCTATTCTGTATTGGAACAATAGCACAACGCAGTGTTTCATGATCGACAGCTATCTCTTATAGAAGCACGGTGCTGGGTCTCGATTGGCCCGCCAGCCAGGGGGTGTGGTCATCTTGACATCAGGCAAGTGGCCAGAAGTTGGCTCGGAAAATAACTAACTTGACAGAGTCCAGCGACGGCCATCCCTGTCAACGCTACTGGAGCTTATTTTACACCAGGTTATTACCAGGCAAGTGTTTCAAGACTAGTACTAGTACTAATAATAATAACACCAAACATCCCGCCAGGCTGTAGGATGCAGGAAACTCTGCCGCAAGAGCATCGTTGAGTTGACAACAGAATCGTCAGCGCCTGCCTAACCAGCTTGCTTACGAATTGAGGTCCAACTGGAAACAACGTAACTTACGCCTCCAAACACACGCAAGAACTAACTGACAGTTGACATTTAAAAGAGTATCTTAGCAGGCAATGATTGCACTTGCTTGCTTCAAGCTTTGTCCTCCGATTCAGCAGAGAGTTTCCTCCGTTATAGAGCCGTGTGTGAGATACTTGATAACAGGATGTGCAAGACGCCAGCAAGCAGCTCGCTAGCCGACTCTTGCGTCGACAACTATTCCGACGGTAAGTTGCGCAAGAACTATCAAATCGTTAAATGCAGTTCCCGGTTTTGTAGGTTATACTTGTGCGTAACACGATTATTTCTATCCGACGGGACGTTGCCTGGAGGGGATTGTTAGGAGGGTTGTTGGGGCCGTTGTCCAGGGACTCGGCTCGCTAGTTTGGGTGATCCAACGAGCAAGGGGCAGACAGCACGGGTCACTTCTTCTTCTTCGAACCCGCAAGGCCGGCCTGCAAAGAAACACTCGGTTAGCCGACACTCTTTTAACAGAATGCGGCGTAGGTTTGTGTCAGAAGCAGGGGGTGGGGTTATGTTAGATAGAGGGCTGGCACCTTGTGGCAGGGTGTCAACAGGGCAAATTTTATATTTTGCACTGTGACTGTACTGAGCAGGTGGTAGGGGCAATCCATTATCCCTTTCGAAAAAAATTTTTCGCCTAGTTTTTATTTCACCAAATTCTTTTTTTACGCCCAGTTTGTTTTTTGCCCAGCAAAAATTTTGCCAAGTATTTCATTCTCCATGTTATTTCAAAGAAAATGTTTTGGAAAGGGGTAATAGTTTGGCCCTACCATCGTCTCAGTAAAGTCACGGCTCAAAATAAAAAAATATGCCCAGTTGGTTAGGTTTTCGGCCAGTAGCCATGTTCCCGTACCTTGTCCCGGGGCCCGGCAGCGCGCTGGTCCTCCATGCGGCCGGACTGCAGCCGCAGGATCAGCGCAAAGAAGTCCTCGTCGGGCACGGTGGTGGGGGCGGGGGGCGGGGCTAGGGGCGTGGTCGACGGCAGCTCGCTGCGCTGTTCCTCCAATCGTGACGCTTGGCTCCGCATCACGAGCTCGAGGAAGTCTTCGTCCGGCTCGGCAGACAACGAACTACGTCTCAGCACCTGCAACATCGTGTCATGAAGCTTCTCTCAACGTCCTCTCTCTTTCACACACATATCATGTTGCACGCTGTAGGGCAAGAGCCATCCCCGTATGTTTAATATTTACCCTCACATCTGTTCAACTTAACCTTCACCAATGTCTAAATTTAACACGCAATAGGTTAGAATATTTTTAGTTTAATAGAGGAGCTGCTGCCCTTGTAAAGCAGAATACTTTTAACTTTGCCAGAAGAATCATCTACCAATTTTAAATAGGGAAATATTGGTTCCCAGGGAAATTTTGGTTCCCACTTTCTATTCACAGTAATTTAATTATGTTTATTCTCTATATAAATCTTGTTACTTGTAATTTTAATTTTAAACCTACACCCTCATAATTCTTTAATCGGTTAACCCTGACGATTGTCTGGCCACGAAACCGTTCTCCTCACTCCTTTATCTTCAAGGCTCTTGCCTCTGGTGGCAGCAAAAACACAAACATCATTATAATGACACAAACATCATCATAATGGCATGACATCATCAAAATGACTGATTACATGTTGCAGTACTTCAATTGGGTGTATCAGAATTTAGGATTTCAGAAGTTGAGATTTTTTAGCTCCAATGATATGCTTTTCCAGCTTTTGGAATTTTGGATTGCCTCACTTCCTCAAATTTGGAATTTTGGAATTTTGGAATTGATATTTCGTTAGTATTAAATTAAATTAAATTAATATTAGTAGATATATATTTATATTTGTATTCGTATTCCTGTAGATTTCAACTCTTTATCACAATATCACAAAACCACGTGGCTATTTTGCTTAGAGTTTGATTTGATTTGATGTTTGGTTTAGCAGCATCAAGAGAGAGGAAACTATGAGCAGCTTGAGTGAGCTATCGACCCCTGCTGCCGATGAATCCACGTCGTTAGCAAGCGCCACCGACTGGTTCAACGAGCAAAACGCACAAGTAATAAACATCGGAGCAAAGGTCAACACCCTCCAGAAAGCTGCTGGCAGTTCTTTCTTACTTAATTTCTTTACTTTCTTTTAAAGTTTGTAATACACCGATCCTTCAAGTAAGTATCGTTTTACTTGTGAAGCTATATTCACGCACAAAACTAAATGATCAGCATAACGTGACCATTGTCAGACAAGGAACACGTGACGTTATTTGTCTTTTTCAATCTCTTGTGTTTATTTGCCAATCTATGGCTGCATTTTTGACAGCAGATAAAATCTATTCTTCCTGAATTGCAGAGTTTAGCAACACGTGCAAATTCGATTGCTACAATGAAAATATTATTTTATTTGCAAAATTAAAGGAACTCCCATTTAAGCTACGTTTAATTATTTTTCCTGACATTGCAAGGCTAGTCCAGCCTAGTCCAGGCTAGTCCAGGCAAGTCCAGGCTAGTCCAGGCAAGTCCAGCCTAGTCCAGGCTGGTCCAGGCTAGTCCAGGCTAGTCCAGGCTGGTCCAGGCTAGTCCAGGCTAGTCCAGGCTGGTCCAGACTAGTCCAGGCTAGTCCAGGCTGGTCCCGGGTAGTCCAGGCTAGTCCAGGCTAGTCCAGGGAAGTCCAGGCTAATCAAGGCTAGTCCAGGCTAGTCCAGGGCAGTCCAGGCTAGTCCAGGGTGGTCCTGGCTAGTCCAGGGTAGTCCAGGCTAGTCCAGGGTAGTCCAGGGTACGGACAACACCAACCTGTCGTTGCATCGGCTGCGGCGGAGGCATGGCAACGCGTTGCTCGTCCATGCGCTTGGCCTGCATCCCGGCGATGAGATCCAACAGCTCGTCCGGACCACACTCTCCGTTCTCCGTCCCGTTCTCCTTCCCGTTCTCCTTCCCGTTCTCCTTCCCTGGAAGGAAACAGCACCGTTACCAGACATGCTGCAACCACCATTCCCACAGCTGCAATACTCTCTAACGGCGTCGGTGAATGAAAGGGTGATGATGAACCTAACCTAGCCTAGAAGGGAGGAGGGGAAACCCGGTGCCAGCACGTAGCCTACTCCTGTCGAATAGCACCGAGGGGACCACCGGCTTTACGTCCCTTCCAAAGGACGGTACAACTCGAACGACAGGATTCCTCCGCTAATCCGTGCTGTCGAGAGGTTGATAAGCAAGGCGAGTGAAGTTGTCGTACTAACTTCAACCCTCCGACCTCTCTCCCGAACAGAACTGATCATGTGCATGATGGTCACCCATCAAACACCAGACTCAACGCGATGTTGCTTAACTTGGGTGATCTAGGTGTTGATAAAGTCTATTTGGGGCGCATGAATAACGACTAATACAACGTGCAACGCTGTGCAGGGCGTTCCTGGACTAACGTCTAACATTTTTTAGTCGTTATTCCGGTGGAATAGCGACTAATTTCTGTTAGTCGCTATTCCGGTGGATTAACGTCTAACAAATATTAGTCATAATTTCACTCGATTAAAAAAATAATGTTAGACGTTGGTCCAGTGGACTAACGTATACCCTCAATAGCATGTGTGACACGGGATGCTCTACTGTTCTACTACGACAAACACAGATAATTGCACTAGCAACTGCTCCATCGGTTTCCTCGAGCCATGGTCTTAGCTGTTGCCACCAAGGCATGGGGGCGTTTGGCGACGACTGTTACCATACCAACAAAGCCAAAGCCAATTCGCGTTTAATTCAGCAGCCCCCCCTTTTTTTCAACCGGAATAGCGACTAAAAATCATTAGACGTTAGTCCAGGAACGCCCTGCACAGCGTTGCAAGATGTATTAGTCGTTATTCCATTAGTCGCTATTCCGCCCCCCCCGTCTATTTAATATACCGCTCAGCGCTAGCAGTCAATACCACTACCAACATGATGGCAAATAGATTTGTTGTCACCAACTTACCTTTATTTCTAGCTGCACTAGTAATATAACTGTAATAATAAAGTTACTAGTTAAAAGCTTAAGATATGCCAGCGGTAAATAAAACATTAATGCACTGTTCTAGAGTTTGATTTTGAAATTTTGCGGATTTAGTTTCATGAGTTGGTGGAATGTAAATGGCGGCCATTGTTTGAACATAACCTTATCCTGGAAAGAGTATAGTGACAGTGAATGTGTTTAGGGTGCGATGTTACCTGCCAGCAGCGAGCAGCGCTGGTCATCCATCCGCTTCGATTGGAACTGCGCGAGGAGCTCGAAGAAAGAGTCGGCGTCGGGCTCGGCGGCCACGCCTCCCGCCCCGGCCCCCGCCCCGCCCCCCGCAGACACACGCTGCTTCGCATCCGGGGTCAGCTAGTAGGGAGGGGGGACACAGAGTCAACAACAGGTGCAGGCTTCAACAGGCAACGTCTCAACACATGAACACAAAGACGCACTCCCCTCGTTCGTGTCATTGGTCTTGAATTCTGGCGCTGGTAAAGCCACAGCGCAACGCTCCACTGTAAGCAACCTGGCGCTAGTAAAGCCACAGCACAACGCTCCGCTGTAAGCAACCGGGCGCTAGTAAAGCCACAGCACAACGCTCCGCTGTAAGCAACCCGGCGCTAGTAAAGCCACAGCGCAACGCTCCACTGTAAGCAACCTGGCGCTAGTAAAGCCACAGCACAACGCTCCGCTGTAAGCAACCGGGCGCTAGTAAAGCCACAGCGCAATGCTCCACTGTAAGCAACACGGCGCTAGTAAAGCCACAGCGCAACGCTCCGCTGTAAGCAACCTGGCGCTAGTAAAGCCACAGCGCAACGCTCCACTGTAAGCAACCTGGCGCTAGTAAAGCCACAGCGCAACGCTCCACTGTGAGCAACCCGGCGCTAGTAAAGCCACAGCGCAACGCTCCACTGTAAGCAACCCGGCGCTAGTAAAGCTACAGCGCAACGCTCCGCTGTAAGCAACCGGGCGCTAGTAAAGCCACAGCGCAACGCTCCACTGTAAACAACCCGGCTCTAGTAAGGCCACAGCGCAACTCTCCACTGTAAGCAACCCGGCACCAGTAAAGCCACAGCGCAACGCTCCGCTGTAAGCAACCTGGCGCTAGTAAAGCCACAGCGCAACGCTCCACTGTAAGCAACCCGGCTCTAGTAAGGCCACAGCGCAACTCTCCACTGTAACCAGCCTGGCGCTAGTAAAGCCACAGCGCAACGCTCCACTGTAAACAACCCGGCGCTAGTAAAGCCACAGCACAACGCTCCACTGTAAGCAACCCGGCGCTAGTACAGCCACAGCGCAACGCTCCACTGTAAACAACCCGGCGCTAGTAAAGCCACAGCACAACGCTCCACTGTAAACAACCCGGCGCTAGTAAAGCCACAGCGCAACGCTCCTCTGTAAACAACCCGGCGCTAGTAAAGCCACAGCCACATGGTTATTGCTATGTTTAGTGCAATGTTTAGTGCAATGTCTAGTACAATGTGTAGTGCAATGGTTAGCAGCATGCGTTGGAGTTACCTGACCCATGGAAGCTAGATTGAGGGCGGCGGTGGGCCTGTGGTTACCTGGATCAGATCGAGCAGTTCCATGCTCTGTCGCCTCACCCGGTATCTGTGCACGTCGGGGGTGGCGGCCGCCAAGCCGGCGTCCGTCTGATCGGGCGGCAACCCCAGCGCCTTGCGCAGGTCGCACACGTTCATCTGCGCAGTCGCCTGCCCCACCGCGTCGCAAAGCTGCAACGTAAGCCAGTGTCACTCTCCGGTCGTTATACGAACCATCACGCAGCTTGCTGCAGCCCCGTTCATTTCCAAACATCGGTCGGGTTGGCAAGCGACATTAAGACAATGGAAAGTAACATCAGTATTTTTTGAACTCTTTTAATAACCACCTCACACAGCTGTGCCCTGTAGCAGTAACTGCTGCTGCTCTTACTGTTGCTGTAAGCTGTAATTGTAACTGCTATCTCACAGTGAAGGAATTCTTAGATCTTTCTTAGGTAGATACATAGCTAAGTACTTTTTAACTATCTTGATATTTACATATATTTTTAATATTTATTTCATGAAATATTAAATCTCTTTTCCATATTAACGCATTCTATAACTCTGCCAAGTTCAATTGAATAAATATTTATTATTATAATTATTATTACCATTAGGATCATTACACTTCATTCTCCTATCCAGTGGAAAACCATCATCTCAATTGCTTTCTAATTTCTATTGCTTCCCTAACCTTTTGTGTGTACTTCTTATAATCCTTACAAAGCACCCTGACAGTACCTACGTCAATTTTGTGTTGAAACTCATCACCGTGTTCTGCACAAGCTGACTGCTTTGGATGTCTCTGCTTCGTCCCTATGCTTATCAGCTTGTTTAGCTGATTGCATGTGTATTTTGTGTAATCATTTACCCACCCGAATCCCTATTGGAAACCTGCCTGCAATCGCAACTAATCTGATAAACCCCCTCCACATTCTAGAGTATACTTGTCTTTTAGCAACCTAATCATCAAACCTAGTTTTCTATCCGCCCTGAAAGCTGGAACTGTAATTTCTCTCATTTATCCCATCTTTTCAAAGTAGGTACTGACTACTTGCAAGGAGCTAAGAGATGACTTAAAGTTAGGTTTTATCAGTTTTGTGCCATAGCACTTAGGGATGCCGGTGGTTATCAGATCTGGTTAACCAAGTCGGTTACGGTTACAGCATTATCCAGATACAATTTTAACTATCTGGATAGTAAAAAAAAAAGTGTTATTTTTGACAAGTTGGTGCCTATTGCGTAGAAATGGCTTCTCCACCTCCCGAGCGGCTGGCAGGAGCAAGCAGGAGCGTCTGCTGCATATCCCCCCCCCCCTCTACACTCAGTAGCTGCCCCTCAACTGTCTTCATCTTTACCAGAGTCAAGTGAGTCATCATAGCCGCATGTAGGAAACCCTCGCGAACGTGGGAAAAATGATATGATTGTTTCTTTGCACTGTCTGAGTAGGTTGTAGCTAGTATAGGACGCACCCTGCCGCCTTGCCTCTCCACTAGCTTTTTTTTTTGGCTGTTCAGCGGTATTTTTTCTATCTGGATAACATCCGGGTGACATCTGGATACTGTGGACGGTTATCCGGCTACGGTTTTACTAACTGAAGGCATCCCTACCAGTGGCGTAGCCAGCACGGGGGCAGGGGGGGCGACCGCCCCGGGCGCCGCCCGGGGCCTAGCGCCGGGCGCCCCTATTTTTATTTATTTAAAATTACAATAAAACCCACTCTGGACCCAGACACCTGTAAACTATATGAAATTTCTGAAAAAGTTAGGACATATTGCGTCTAATTGGGGCGCCCCTAAGGACCCTCATTTTCAAAAATTAAAAGACAATTAGGGGCGTTGATTTCACCCAAAGAAGGTGTACAATTTAGTAGAACCACCTGTCCATACATGCTTAAAAGGGCTAGCAAACATGCTGGACCAAACGCTTGTTTCTCTGCCCTGCCCTGCCCTGGATCCAGAAAATTTTTACGAAGTTTCCAGTCAGCAATCACTCAGAGATTTGGCCATTGTATCAGTAGCTCCAGCGGCTCATTTTGGAATCAAGGAAATCAATGACTCGAATGGCGATCTTTTGAAGCTGAAAGACATATTACCATTTCTAATGAAAAATGGATTGAACGCCGTGTACCCAATCTGACTACACTTTACAAGATCTATTACACCCTTCCAGTCAGTAGTGCAACCGCCGAACAAAGTTTTAGTCGTCTAAAGAACATTAAAACATACACTCGGTCAACAATGACGGAAAACCGACTCTCCAATTTAGCTGTTTTACACATTGAGCGAGAACTCGCAGAAACAATGGATTTTGAAAATGTGATCGACAACTTTGCGAAAATGAAGCCTCGACGAAAGAAACTTATCGTTGGAAAATAAGGTTTATTTCTCAAAATTGGTTGAGCCATTTGGCCAGTGAAACGAAAACAAGCCGTTTAGTTGAGCATGAGAAAATTGAAATTTTTGATTTTTGAAAAACATTTTTAAGTTTTTGAACTGAAAAAAGCAGAAGTACTCTGAAAATTGCGTCCAAATCGTTTCAGCCGTTTGGACAGTCGAGCACGGACAAACGGACAGAAAAAACAAAAAAAAACATCAATGACTATTTTTTGGAGTGAGTGGAAATTGAAAGTATTCGCTTCACTCGCTGCGCTCATCCAATTATATAATAAACTCATCTTGTTACGTAAGCGAAACATTTAATTTTCTTTCATTTTTTTATTAATTCTGATTATTATTTTAATTAGTTTTATTGTATAAAGAAAAATAATGTTTGACCATAGCATACTACGTCATATAAATTACAGTGACAAAAATTGGCTAATACACGTTTCTTAATGCCTTATTATTTATGAGGATGGCGCCCCTATTTTTCTGACCGCCCCCCCAAGCTCCCAATCCTGGCTACGCCACTGATCCCTACGTTCCAATCGATAGTGAGTCCTCCCCGACGTAAGTAGATTCCCGTCGCTTTGCGATCGCAACGGCAGCTCACCTCCTTGGAGATGTCAAGATGCTTGGTGGCGAAGTAGAGCGCCTTGTCGTGGTTGCCCATGGCAGCGTGCGCGTTGCCTAGCGACCAGCAAGCGCGGGCCTCCCCCACGCGGTCGCGGAGCTGCTGCGCGATGGCCAGGTGACGCAGGTGGAAGTCCACCGCTGCCGGGAAGTCTCGCAGCAGCGTGCTCGTGTTGCCGAGGCTGTAGCAAGCTTGCGCCTCCACTGCCCGGTCTCCCAGCGCCGTCGCCAGCGCCAGCGTGCGTCTGCAAGGCAAGACTTATGTCAACGCAGTCGCGACCACGCATCGTACAGAACACACGACATCTTGGCATCTTGGAATGGGTATCGATTGATTGATTACTGGTGTTAAGCAACGCACTGTTTTGACAACTGGCTCTTTGGCACTGGTCTAACGGCGTCGCCGCGTCGGTGAATGAAATGGTGATGATGAACCTAACCTATGGCTAGAAGGGAGGCGGGGAAACCCGGTGCCGGTACGTAGCCTACTCCTGTCGGAAAGCACCGACGGGACCACCAGCTTTACGTCCCTTCCGAAGGACGGTACAACACAAACAAATGGATTCCTCCACTAATCCGTGCTGTCGAGAGGTTGACAAGCAAGGCAAGTGAAGTTGTCGTACTAACTTCAAACCCTCCAACCTCTGTCCCGGACAGAACAGATCATGTGCATGATGATGGTCAACCATCAAACACCTGACTCAGCACGATTTTGCTTAAATTCGGTGATCTCACGAGAACCGGTGTTTCCAGCATTGGCAAACGGTTCCATCAGCGATGATATCGCGTGAAACGTACTTGTAATTCTCGGCAGCCTCCTCGAACTGCCCGAGGAAGATGTGAGAGTTTCCGAGGTTGCTGTTGGCCCTCCGTTCGGCAGCCTTGTCCCCAAACTCGCGTGCGATCTTGAGCCGCTGGAACAAGCAAGAGTTGGTCCCACCTTGTTCCACCTTGCTCCTGCCGGTGCAACGGTGCTAACGCAGGCTCACCTCTTCGTGGTAGTGGATTGCTTGCTGGAAGTTGCCCAGCAAGTAGTACGTGTTGCCCAGGTTCCCGCAAGCCCGGCCCTGGGCTGCCGTCTCGCCGAGTTCCCGCATCAGCGTCAGGTTCTGTTCGTAGAAATCCACGGCCAGCGCCAGGCTCACGCGGACGTCCTCGGGGAAGTCCCCCGGATCTTGCTGACCCACGCGCCCCATGTGTTTACCCTGGCAACAATCACACAGTCAAGCAGGCAGGCAGAGGCAGATGCAGAGGCAGAGGCAGAGGCAAAGGCAGAGGCAGAGGCAGAGGCAGAGGCAGAGGCAGAGGCAGGCAGGCAGGCAGGCAGGCAGGGATGATTCATCACACACTAAGTTCTATCCTGCTGTTCCTATCTTTATAGAGCCGCAAATAA
This sequence comes from Nemurella pictetii, assembly GCA_921293315.2. NCBI lineage: Eukaryota > Metazoa > Arthropoda > Insecta > Plecoptera > Nemouridae > Nemurella > Nemurella pictetii. Next base: position 3,445,076 of record OV121118.1, on the reverse strand, counting down.
TTAGGTGCTTAAGGAAGATTAATATCACTTGCAACAAGTGGATATTTCCAGTAGTAAAATTCCATATTATCTGCTGACTGCAGAGTATTAAACCAATTCTACAGTTTTCTTTGATTTCACTGCATTAAAATTAAGTACTAACATTTATTGTCACTCTCAGTCTTGCCTTATTGTGAAGGCAAAATGTACTAATGAGTATTTTGTAAAAATATTGAAGATAGGTACGTGTGTGGTTGGATTTTATTATAAGTTAGCAATGAATAGCCCATTTAAATGTTTGTTTAGTAAACTAAACTGGCTGAATGTGGCAAGAATGGAGGCAAGTTGTTAGCAGGTTGGTAGTACCTTGGCATGGTAGACATTTCCGAGGTTGTAGAGCGCCCGACCTTCGCTCAGCTTGTCATTTAGTTCTCGCGAGATTTCCAGGTGTCGTTTGCAGCACAGCATTGCCTCGTCAAACTTCCCCATCACCTTGAGCGTGTTGCCCAGATTTCCGCTGGATTTAGCTTCTCCCAGCTTGTCTCCCATTTTCCTGACAGGTCAAACGTGACAATCAAGTTAGACTAATTCAGTGATAGAAACGTTGCATCAGCGGCACCTGCTGCTGCAGCAGCCCGTTCATCACTCGATCAGTGTACATAGCTATGTCGGTGCAGTGAAGCTTCAGATTAACCACATGTAGAAATAAGTCTCCTATTTTTGTGATTGTTTGTGCTCTACAGGCCAAACGCAAAAACTGATTTTGATGAAAATTTATGGGAACCTTAAAAATCTCTAAACTTAGATCTGCCAAGTTTTTGAAGCAAATTGGCAGAGAGATTCTTATGTAAAACAGTTTTTATGAAATTAATCAGTTTTTATTGATAATAATTTGAAAAACCTTCCGTTACGTTAATCCACAACATGTGACTATTATAGAAAAAAATCTGTTGCCATTTGTCGTGAACTTTTCTTGAAAATGGCACTTTTATGTCAAAATTTTGGGCCACTTTTCAGAATTAAAAGCTAACGCGGGATTGAAAATAATGCTTTATAGAAATATTGAATAATATGAGATTCAATAGTTTTAGCTAGATTGCGTCGATTGCTGAAGGCTACAGTTGAAAATATTCAATAGTTGAAACATCTGGGAATTTCACTTCATGGCCTGTTGTCAACGAGCTACATTTGAAACATTCTGCACGCTATCAGCGCGCTACTTTTGTCAAGATGTATTCCTATCTATAGTGATGAAAAATTATGTGGGTTAAGAAATCATTAGGTACTGACATTATTTGTATTTTCTATTCGTTACAGGCATCAAAATATTATTTGACATTTTGTCAGATTTAGTAAGATGTTTGCAAGCTTGAATTTTGTGACAACCATTTTCATTAGCTTTTGCTAAGGGTGGCATGATATCAATTCCCAAAAGGGTGATTTCCCCTGTCAGGGTCGATGACAGAATACCGAAATTTCGACGTGTTGTATCGCCCGCTAAGGCACCGAATCGTGGCGACGCTGTGTCACTAAATTAGCAGAATAGGGGTGCTGACCAATAATGTGAGATGCTGCCATTCTGTTGAAAATTCACTTGTCACATCCACCTTCACTTTTATCAAAAGCTCCAGGTGATGGGTAGCAAATGGTGTAGCTCTTGGGGCGTGCTCCAGCTGCTTTAGGAGAGGTTTATGAACTGCCGAACAGAGTGTTTAGTAGTGTTTGAGATGCTCGACAAAGCAGTCAGATTGACTTGTTATGTAGCTAGGTATAGGTATATCTTACCTTGCAAGTGTCAAGTCGTGTTTGTGGTACTGCATTGCTTTGATATAATCCCCGAGATAAAAGTACGCATTCCCCAGTTGGCTGTAAATGGCACTGAGCGTACGGAGGTCATCGGTTCCGGCTTGAATAGCGGCCAAGAAGAAGGCGACGCCAGCTCTGCAGTCACCAGCTTTGCAGAGCCGCTCTCCTTCCAAAGCCAACTCTAGGCACATGTTACCGCTGTCACCAGAACTCTGTTGATCAAACCAAAACCATTTATCAACGACTCCTAGATTTCTTTGTCTCTCTATCAAACTAAATGTGGCTAACAACAAAAGATTGCGGGTAAGTATTTGTAATCTGGCACTGATGAAGGCTCGCTTCTGGAGCACACACTAACCTGATTGTCACTAGACAAGTTCTCGGCACTTGCACTGACAGACATGATGCTCTGTTCAGCTAGAATCTCTTGAGATGAAAGGCGTCCACCAGGCTGTGTGTTGCGTTATTTAGCAGCTAGCTGAAGGAAGGAAGCGCCCGATAATGCCGCCGACACCACCGCCTCTGCGCGAATAGTGATTCAACGACCACAACTGCCACAACGTTCAATTGGTTCAATTGGCAGCCGAGCCAAACGCGTCAGATTGGAGTCCGACCGCCATCAACTCAACACTCTGCAGTGGTGTATGAGCCGTCGTCTGTCGAGGCTGCTGTGCTCAGTGCTCAATGCTCACTACCAAAGCAAGCACCAGCAAGCGCCAGTCTTTCAGTCTCAACTCAACTGACACTCTAGGGGCGGGCTTAAAAGACAGCTGACTCGCTCTACGCGGTTGCCAGCTGGGCTAGACGTTAAAATCAGACAGGGAAAATTCCGCCTCAAAAATATGTATTATTTCGAAAGATCATCAAATCAAAATAAATCAGCTTTTAAATTAATATTTGGAAACTTCCCCCAAAAAAAATATCCTTATTCTAATTTTACGCGCCATAATTTTAGGAACCGTGCCATTTTACAGGCAACCCTGCGTTGTACCATATCTTGAAATTATGAAGTTCAAGTCATGGAAGGACTTTAGATGTCATTCATAAGGGCAAACCCAGGATTATTTCTGTACTAATTATTTTGCTTGATTATTCCTTTTCTAAAATTCAATAGGATGTTGAAAATAGATTGGAATTCGTTTGCAGCGAGCATTGTGCGTCAAAGTAAAGCTAGCCTCTCTTTCACATCCGTTCGAAATGTTGCGAGTGAATCCCAATATGCAACGGAAGATACTACCACAAACTTCGAAAAAGAGTTTGCTTCAAATCGCATACAAACGACAACGTTACAGAAACTGTTGCTGACATGTGGCTCAGCAGCGGTTTCTCTTCTAAATCCCAGGCGAGCCGATATGATTGCTGTTCTGGGAGAGACTGCTGGCCAGAACGCTATCAGACAAATGCTTCGGAAGATGCAAGCTAGCGACGAGGGCCAAGAAATACTCAAGCTACGACCTCGGATCAATACCAACACCATAGATCTGGAAAAGCTATCGCAGATGTCAGAGGGCACCTTAGGAAAAGCTTATAGTACATTTCTTAAAGTGAATGTAAGTACCTAACTAAATAAACTACAGCTAAGATGTTTAATGCACAAGTTTATTTATGCAAAAAACTGCAAAAACGTTTACAAAGCTCAATAAAAATGTCATCACGCGCAATTTTCAAGAATAGAGCTAAGCATACAATGAAATTTTTACATAAACATGCAATCGTGAGTCTTGTCGTGTCGTGAGGTTTGTCAAATTATATTCAGATGCTTGGCTTCTAGAGTGCAAATATTGTTTTAAAAAACTGTGAAAATTCGTAAAAACTAAATTGATAAGCGTACCTATAACTAGCAAAACGTGTGAAGCAAAATCTTCAATTTCACTTTACTGTTCTAAAAGAGTCTGTTTTTTTTGTGTGTTTGTTTGCTCTCTACATGCCAAATGCCAAAACCAATTTTGATGAAAATTATTTATAGACCTTTGCTTTCTCTGAACTTGGATCTGCCATGTTTTAGAAGCACTGCAAATCGGACGGGTAAATTTTATATAATTAAAAGTTCTTTACAAAATTTTTCAGTTTTTCCAAAACACTTCTTCCACTCTAGAAGCAGCTGCATATAATTTGATGAAACTTTTTAGATATGTTGAATTCCTCAAGATTGAATGTTTGTGTTAAAATTTTATTGTTCTATGTAAAGCACTTTTCAGTCAGGATTATCAGGAAAACCAGGAATTTTTTAGCAGAATGTTGAATTGAAGGATCGCTTTTCCCGGTCTTCACTTGCTCTGCTTGTTACGCTCACCAATGAATTATGATGTATACTTGCTGCTGCTGCTGCTGCTGCTACTTGCTAATTGCTGCTTGCTGCTTGCTGCTTGCTGCTTGCTGCTTGCTACCTGCTGCTGCTGCTTGCTGCTTGCTGCTTGCTGCTACCCAATTTACTAGAGTTGATCTAGTTAGTAGGTTTCATGAGTGTACGGGAGTGTAGATCTTCTCGAATCTTTAGGTGTCTAGTTAGGTACTTAGTTTTTATTATTTTCACTTATTCGGTATTCCCAAGTATAGTTTCCCCAGAATCCATTGAAAAATTTCAAATCTTTGTAAAGAAGCTTGCGTTGCGACAATTGTGTGTTTGTAGAAATGAAAGTGTACGGTTTTGCTCTGTTTCAACGTTGTGGCGGTCGTAAAAAGGACCTTGTCGAAAGTCTTTGAACTTTCGAAGACTTTCGACAAGGTCCTTTTTAGGACCGCCACAATGTTTAAACCGAGCAAAACCGTACACTTTCATTTCTACAAACCACGGCTCCGAACCACCACCTTTCCAATTATGTGTTTACTGCATTTTCTACATTTTCTGCCCAATCTTACCAAAGTAAGAAGAAAAATGAGAACCAATATTCGACCCCCAGAAGAAGCAAAGATATTTGCAGATTTTGTTTGTTACAGATGACTGTAACAAACAAAATCTGCAAATATCTTTGCTTCTTCTGGGGGTCGAATATTGGTTCTCATTTTTTGATTGGGGGTGTGGTTGAGTAAGAGATTGATGGCGATGTTTTGCAATTGCTTGCAGAACGTGACGCCCGACTCGCGCCGGCCCGTGCAGTTTGTGGAGGATGTGGAGCTGGCGTACGTGATGCAACGCTACCGGGAGACTCACGACCTGGTGCACACGCTCCTGGACATGCCCACCAACATGCTGGGGGAGGTGGCCGTCAAGTGGGTGGAAGCCTGCCAGACACGCCTGCCCATGTGCATCGGCGGCGCACTCTTTGGCCCCTTGCGCCTTGCTCCCAAGTAGGTCATATGTAGTAGGTCATATGTACGTAGGTCACACCTAGTACCGAACGGTTTGGCATGTTGGAAACACCGGTTCTCGTGAGATCACCGAAGTTAAGCAACATCGCGCTGGGTCAGGTGTTTGATGGGTGACCATCATGCACATGGTCAGTTCTGTTCGGGAGAGAGGTTGGAGGGTTTGAAGTTAGTACAACAACTTTACTCGCCTTGCTTATCAACCTCTCGACAGCACGGATTAGTGGAGGAATCCTGTTGTTCGAGTTGTACCGTCCTTCGGAAGGGACGTAAAGCCGGTGGTCCCCTTGGTGCTTTTCGACAGGAGTAGGCTACGTGCCGGCACCGGGTTTCCCCTCCTCCCTTCTAGACTAGGTTAGGTTCATCATCACCCTCATCATCACCATTTCATTCACCGACGCCATTAGACCAGTGCCAAAAAGGGCCAGTTGTCAAAACAGTGCGTCGTTAAGCACCAATAATCAAGTCACACCTAGTCGGTCATACGTAGGTCACACCTAGTAGGTCATATGTAGGTCACACCTAGTAGGTCATATGTAGGTCACACCTAGTAGGTCATACGTAGGTCACACCTAGTAGGTCATACGTAGGTCACACGTAGGTCATACGTAGGTCACACCTAGTCGGTCATACGTAGGTCACACCTAGTCGGTCATACGTAGGCCACACCTAGTCGGTCATATGTAGGTTACAGCTAGTAGGTCATACGTAGGTCACACCTAGTGGGCCACACGGCAGTGGACCACCATCTGGCTTTCACTGACTTCAAACGGTTTGGCAACATTGGAAACACCGGTTCTCGTGAGATCACCGAAGTTAAGCAACATCGTGCTGAGTCAGGTGTTTGGTGATCATGATGAGATCATGATAAGTTTTGTTCGGGAGAGAGGTTGGAGGGTTTGAAGTTAGTATGACAACTTCACTCGCCTTGCTTATCAACCTATTGACAGCACGGATTAGGGCAGGAATCCTGTTGTTCGAGTTGTACCGTCCTTCGGAAGGGACGTAAAGCTGGTGGTCCCCTCGGTGCTTTTCAACAGGAGTTGGCTACGTGTTGGCACCGGGTTTCCCCTCCTCCCTTCTAGGCTAGGTTAGGTTCATCATCACCCTTTCATTCACAGACGCCATTAGACCAGTACCAAACCAGTTGTCAAAACAATGTGTTGTTAAACACCAGTAATCAATCAATAAAGAGAGCATTGCAAAAGGCAGTCATTGCTAGCAGAGCTATTGAGGGGATAGGATCTAGGGAAGGAATAGGATTGAGGTGATGGACAAATGAGTCCTAGATAGTGTGTACGTTTTTGGGTACGAATAGGATTGAATAAACCGGACTCTATCTCTTAAACTGTCCTCTGCAGTCAAACATATGACCGGTTCTTATTTTGCTATTACTCTACAGACTCATTATGAACACTCTTACAGAATCGCTGGCAAAGTCAATTTTTTTAGCAAATGTGTGAAGTGCAATACCATGTAAAAGCTACACAAGGAATTATTGGATGAGCAAGCAAAATCCTTCAATTTTGCACCCGAAAGAGTGTTTAATGAATGTTTAATGTTTTTGTGCAATGAAAACAAGTAGCCTATTTAGAGGTATCATTTTAGCTTGATGTTTTATTGACCATTTGTAGTATTTTTTCAGTATTTTGGCACAATATTATTCCATTGACCTGACTGGCTTAGGAATTGATAGGAATTGGTGAATTCACAATATGTGGCAAAAAGAATAAATTTTCATTACAATTGCACACTTAATAATGGTGCAAACGCAATCAATAATAATATGTCACGCAACAAATGTTTGGTGTTTCTCACAGGGGTTGTATTTTATTTGTGACGTTTCAGACAAAGACAAAAGTACGTCCAACATTATTTACCGTGGGCGATCGAGACCGGCCGGTCGAGTGGGTTTCTCTTCAGCGTCTTCTACGAACAGCGCTGGGATCAGCAAGTGCAAGACTTGTGTCTCGAACTCAACATCAAGCCACTGGTGATACCAAAACAAAGTAGTAGGTAGCTAACAATTATCTAGACGTGTTGATACACTATGTACATTATAACCTCCCTGTCAGTCTGGATACTGTTATTTCTATCATGTTCTACGTAATACATTAAGTATGTTTTACATAATCTAGGTACCATGTACAGAAAGTGATATCAGTGTGCCTATTCAGTAGGTATTTAATAATAAAAATGAAAATTAGTAAATCTGTGTCATCCCACATCTGCAAAAACAAAAGAAAGAGAATCGGCTAGAAGTTAGCTGGAGTGTTCCTTGGTCTGTCAAAGCGTGTCCGCTTGCTGTGGCTGGGCAGTGGTGGGGCTGCCGTCACGTTGCTTGCGTTGCTTACGTTGGTCGCGTAACCTCCATCTGGGGTCACCGGCCGGAACACGAATCCTGCTGGACGAACAAGTTCAAGACGATGTACGTAACAACAAGGCGCATGGGTGAATCAGCAAGGGATACGCAATCTTATGTAATATTGTTTCTAACTACTGGCAATCTCAGGCAGGTGTCAGCTGACAGTTGACTTAAAAAAGAATATCCTTGCAGCAATGATAACTGCACTTGTTTTCTTTCACTTCTAACCGAACGGTTTGGCAACCTTGGAAACACCGGTTCTCGTGAGATCACAGAAGCTAAGCAACATTGCGCTGAGTCAGGTGTTTGATGGGTGACCATCATGCACGTGATCAATTCTGTTTGGGAGAGAGGTTGGAGTGTTTGAAGTTAGTATAACAACTTCACTCGTCTTGCTTGTTAACCTCTCGACAGCACGGATTAGCGGAGGAATCCTGTTGTTCGAGTTGTACCGTCCTTCGGAAGGGACGTAAAGCCGGTGGTCCCCTCGGTGCTTTTCGACAGGAGTAGGCTACGTGCTGGCACCGGGTTTCCCCTCCTCCCTTCTAGACTAGGTTAGGTTCATCATCACCCTTTCATTCACCGACGCCATTAGACCAGTGCGTTGTTAAAATGCCAAAACCGATTTTGATGAAAATTTATAAGGACCTTTGTTTTCTCTGAGCCTGGATCTGCCAGTTTTTTGAAGCAAATTGGATGGGTAAATTTTATGTAAGTAAGTTTTTATAAAATTTTTAGTTTTTCCAAAACACGTTTTGCACTGTAGAAGCCGAGCATCTTCATATAATTTGACGAAACTTTCTAGACTCCCACGATTGAGTGTTTGTGTAAAAAATTTATTGTTGGATTTTATTTTAAGCACTTTTCTTAAAAATGGCGCCTTTATGACGTTTATATTGTGCTTTTTTAGGGGTTTTGCAGTTTTTTGCAAACTAAATCAAATGTATCTGAACTGATGTTGACAAATTTTACTGTGTGCAAAAACATTTTAAAAAGAAGATACTGTGTAATTTTGAAGCAAATCAGATCAATAGTTTTTCTTTGAATCGATTTTTTCGCATTAAAATATTCAGGACAACTTAATCATGATATTTTCAGGTACCTAACTAATGTCATTTAGAAATCTTCTAAATTAACGCCGAACATTTTAAATTGATCATAAAAGCCTTTGGGCTATGGGCACACACAATATAATCGCGTTGTGCTTGTGGATGAGCGGAATATTTACGCTCACCCACAACATGATTATATTTAAGTATTTACGTAGCCTATTAATCAATCAATCTTAGTCAATCAATCAAAACCTAGCCAGACAGGTTTGCCACCAGTTCTTTGTAGTCTGATTTAGCCGATAGTTAGCTCTGATTCTACCGCCCGATGAGATTTGCGCTACCTTTGTCTGGTGGCCAGAAATGCAGATCTTCTGACTGACGCCGGCGGCTTCGCTCTTCTGAATAAGGCTGCCGGTGAGGGAAGTCTGACGATTGCCGGAAGTTGTTGGGTGTGTGCGGTTTGATGAACGGGAACTGCTGAACTCTTTGCCGCTTGGTCTGAAGATTCGGACTGTCATGAGTGTTCCTCATGTTGGAGGTCAGGGTACTCAGGCGCGACGCGTCGTACATTTGCTACAAGTGCAAATGCCAGGTATCAGAGTTGAAAGTGTCCTCCGATGGGTGATCAGTGGACATGGATTCTTTGCTGGCAGTTGATAAGTGTAAATGGTACCGTGAATAATTAATTAACCTGGGGTTGTGAATGGGTGATAGAGACAGAAAATTATGTTTTTATGCCATAGGTAAGGAGAAAATTTATAATTAATATCATTGAGTTAAAAACCAAAAAGATTCAAACTTGAAAATTTGAGTATGAATTGGTTTCATTTCATCTGAGTTTTTCTTCACTAGCAAAATTAACCACTGGTTTGCTAGAGTTCAATTAGTTTTTATGCAAAATTACCTGTATTTTGTTGTTTTGTTGAGTTTTTGCATTTAATCGGCAGACAAGGTCTTCAGCTTTTTGTTGTAAGGCAGATATTTCAGCTTGAGCATCTGAAATGTAAATAATTTTCCTACCAATTTTGTCCTTACAGTATAATATTGAATTTGTTTAACTTAGATTTAAGATCATACTGTGTAATGCACGTTCACAGCTCTCTAGTTGTGCTCTGTTTTTTTTCTCAGCACTGTCAAAATATTTTTCCATATTTTCCAAGTTCTCTTTACTTTTCTTAGAGCTGACAACCTGATAAAGATGCTCTTGGCAGATTTGATAGTTCCAAAATGTCAAAGCACGGTTTAATATATCAGATATAATTTCAGGTCTTAGCCCGGCCAGCACCATCTACAGGAAAAAATGCAATTAGTGCAGTCATATCTATCATTTCATTGTCCATTGTCCGGGCATTTTCAATAATATTAAGTCACTAAGTTCTTGATAATATAATGATAAAATATATTTTTCAAATTTAAAAGTAGGTAGGTTATACCATAGGTTAAACTCACGGATTTAAAATCTTCTGATGGATCCAAATCCACTTTAACAATGTCAAATTTTTTCCCAAGCGGGATACGGCAAGCTGGGCAGAAGCTTGGCTGTTCTTGGTTATCAATGAACTCATGTTGACCATGATCTTCACAAAATGCATGTGAGCAGCTGGTCACCCATGCTACTTTGTTCAAACTTCTTCGGCACTTAGCAAAGTTACAATACATTTCCAACTGTGCCATCATCGGGTTAAAGTGAAGCAACTCTGTAGCAAAGTAGGTAGATGTCAAGAAAAATATCTGAATGTTGGAAATATCTTCTAGAACGCTAAAAAATATCATCTATATCTCGCACTATTTTACAGAAAATGACAAAATTTAATTAGGTAGTAGGTAAATCGAATTGTATCATTTCATGGAAGATATTTTTAAACATTCATAACCCGTACTCATTTTTATGCTGAATGCCGATTGGCGACCACAGCCTTGTATTTGCTTTTATTTCAAATAAATTTAAGAAGGCTATGATGACGTCACCGTGATCTTAGCACGGAAAGAAGCACGGAATAGCACGGAATGTACGGAGGAACCAAGACAAAAGCTAAGAGCGAATGTACCATAAAAAAATATTTAAGAATATCATGTACCCACTTATAACTGATAATTCAGTGTAAATCAATCCATTATAAATGAGATTGAGCTTTAAGTACCAACACTAAGAGAAATATTACGAGCCAAGTATGAGCAAGTACCAAAAGTTTGCCCAGCCGCAGGAGCCATCCTTCTTCATTCAAATTGAACTGCACTGAATTGAACTGATTTGAACTAAATTGAACTGTAAGCAAATACACCGTTGATTAATTTAGGGGACAACCTTCGCGCGCTCATCGTTTCAACATTTTTTAAGGGGAGTGCTCCAATTGCCCAAAAAAAATCTTTCCCAAAGTCACACTCCCCAACAAAAAAAAACTTCCCCAAATAAAATCTGCCCCAAAGAAAATCTTCCCCAAATAAAAACTTCCCCAAAAACAAACTGCCCCAAAACATTATTTGGCTCAGACTGTACTAAGCCAGTGGTGGGGAACAACAATGGGATCCACAAGGTGGCGATTGACGCGTCACAGCAAGCTACTACACAAGCAAAATATATCAGCTGCCTTTTTCTACAAAACGAAGAAAGAATGGATCTCAGTGTTCACAGAGAACACATGTCAGGGGTCGGTGCTGACTTCAAATTTATAGGAACACTGAGATCCATTCTTTCTTCGTTTAGTAGAAAAAGGCAGCTGATGTATTTTGCTTGTGTAGTAGCTTGCTGTGACGCGTCAATCACCTCCTTGTGGATCCCATTGTTGTTCCCCACCACCGGCTTAGTACAGTCTGAGCCAAATAATGTTTTGGGGCAGTTTGTTTTTGGGGAAGATTTTTTTTGGGGAAGATTTTATTTGGGGCAGATTTTATTTGGGGAAGTTTTTTTTTGGGGAAGTCTGATTTTGGGGAAGATTTATTTTGGGGCAAATGGATGCCAGCCTTTTTAAAGCCTTTTTTAAACCTATATGTAAGCTCGATCGGCTGGCATCCATTTGCCCCAAAATAAATCTTCCCCAAAGACAGACTGCCCCAAAAAAAAACTTCCCCAAAAAAAAACTGCCCCAAATAAAATCTTCCCCAAATAAAAACTGCCCCAAAAACAAAATGCCCCAAAACATTATTTGGCTCAGACTGTACTAAGCCAGTGGTGGGGAACAACAATGGGATCCACAAGGTGGTGATTGACGCGTCACAGCAAGCTACTACACAAGCAAAATATATCAGCTGCCTTTTTCTACAAAACGAAGAAAGAATGGATCTCAGTGTTCCTATAAAGTTGAAGTCAGCGCCGACCCCTGACATGTGTCCTCTGTCTGAATTACTATCAGAAATACACAGAGGCGTTAGTATAGTTCTGATAGTAATTCAGACAGAGGACACATTTCAGGGGTCGGCGCCGTACTCAAACTGATAGGGAGCCTTCTGGGAGGACTGAAACTTTCAACGGCGTCGTCAGAGTATAGACTGGGTAACGCCTCTGTGTATTTCTGATAGTAATTCAGACAGAGGACACAAGTCAGGGGTTGGCGCCGTACTCAAACTGATAGGGAGCCTTCTGGGAGGACTGAAACTTTCAACGGCGTCGTCAGAGTATAGACTGTGTAACGCCTCTGTGTATTTCTGATAGTAATTCAGACAGAGGACACATGTCAGGGGTCGCCGCCGTACTCAAACTGATAGGGAGCCTTCTGGGAGGACTGAAACTTTCAACGGCGTCGTCAGAGTACAGACTGTGTAACGCCTCTGTGTATTTCTGATGGTAATTCAGACAGAGGACACATGTCAGGGGTCGCCGCCGTACTCAAACTGATAGGGAGCCTTCTGGGAGGACTGAAACTTTCAACGGCGTCGTCAGAGTATAGACTGTGTAACGCCTCTGTGTATTTCTGATAGTAATTCAGACAGAGGACACATGTCAGGGGTCGCCGCCGTACTCAAACTGATAGGGAGCCTTCTGGGAGGACTGAAACTTTCAACGGCGTCGTCAGAGTATAGACTGTGTAACGCCTCTGTGTATTTCTGATAGTAATTCAGACAGAGGACACATGTCAGGGGTCGCCGCCGTACTCAAACTGATAGGGAGCCTTCTGGGAGGACTGAAACTTTCAACGGCGTCGTCAGAGTATAGACTGTGTAACGCCTCTGTGTATTTCTGATGGTAATTCAGACAGAGGACACATGTCAGGGGTCGCCGCCGTACTCAAACTGATAGGGAGCCTTCTGGGAGGACTGAAACTTTCAACGGCGTCGTCAGAGTATAGACTGTGTAACGCCTCTGTGTATTTCTGATAGTAATTCAGACAGAGGACACATGTCAGGGGTCGCCGCCGTACTCAAACTGATAGGGAGCCTTCTGGGAGGACTGAAACTTTCAACGGCGTCGTCAGAGTATAGACTGTGTAACGCCTCTGTGTATTTCTGATGGTAATTCAGACAGAGGACACATGTCAGGGGTCGCCGCCGTACTCAAACTGATAGGGAGCCTTCTGGGAGGACTGAAACTTTCAACGGCGTCGTCAGAGTATAGACTGTGTAACGCCTCTGTGTATTTCTGATAGTAATTCAGACAGAGGACACATGTCAGGGGTCGCCGCCGTACTCAAACTGATAGGGAGCCTTCTGGGAGGACTGAAACTTTCAACGGCGTCGTCAGAGTATAAACTGTGTAACGCCTCTGTGTATTTCTGATAGTAATTCAGACAGAGGACACATGTCAGGGGTCGGCGCTGACTTCAACTTTATAGGAACACTGAGATTCATTCTTTCTTCGTTTTGTAGAAAAAGGCAGCTGATATATTTTGCTTGTGTAGTAGCTTGCTGTGATGCGACAATCACCACCTTGTGGATCCCATTGTTGTTCCCCACCACTGGCTTAGTACAGTCTGAGCCAAATAATGTTTTGGGGCAGTTTGTTTTTGGGGCAGTTTTTATTTGGGGAAGATTTTATTTGGGGCAGTTTTTTTTTGGGGAAGTTTTTTTTTGGGGCAGTCTGACTTTGGGGAAGATTTATTTTGGGGCAATTGGTGCACTCCCAGCTCGATCATGGCCAAAAAGGCTACTCTGGGCAGGTGAACCACTAAAAACTGGTTTTCCATCAGGCAGCCTCTGAAGCAAGTGGCTTCAATTGCCATGTGCTCAGCCTCTACATCCTACCTAGACACTAATTTCAAGCAAGCCTTCATTGGGACTTTAAAAAATTTCAGGTATACGGTTTTCAAAATCCAGGAGAGGAGTGTACCTATGACAATTATCATTAATAGTAGATGGTAATAGCATAGAATAAAGAGGTCTTTATTCTATGGTAATAGTTAATTACTATCAGGATTATTTTGTATAGTCCATTATTTCCTTTGCCTTTGCTTTGGTTCCTCTGTTCATTCCGTGCTACGTTCCGTGCCAAGTTCTATCTAGTTACGAAAACGTCAAAAGTTAGAATGTCAGGCAAGTGGGAAGGGTTTACAGACGAAGATATTAAAAACATTAATGTTGGAGGTAATCGTATTAATTTTAATTATGAGATAGTAGCTCGTTTATTTCTTCTCGTCTTTCAAAAATATTCCTGCAGGTCGCATAACTAGAAACTAGGTTTCCTTGTTGTAAAGTCTCAAAAATGCTCCTCTGTTGAATTTTAACCTAACTCCAAATTATTAGTACGTGTACTATGTATTATAATAATAGCTTTGTTGTTGCAGGGCAAAAGGGTTCGCAGAAATCTTCTCAGCGTACAGAAAATCTTGAAAAGTCTTCCAGTCGACAGAAGGCAAAATTAAATTATGTGTCAATAGAAAGGATGGCGGACACCAAATTAAATCCCGTCACCAACTCAATGCTATTAGCTCCAGCTACAACTAATGCCTCCAGCCCAGAAGCACCAGAAGCCAAGTGTCAAGAATCTTCTTCCAAAATTACCACTGCCCAAGATATAACGGACAAAGTTGCATCTGTATTGTCAGGTAGTAGTCCAAACCATATCCCTGTGTGCATCAGAATCAAGGATGATAAGAGCTATGAAGTTGTTGGATCCCCCAAGATATCTCTTGATGAGTTTCAAGCTCGACAAAAGTTGATGGAAGAACAGAACCGTCACCGGAAGGAAATATTGGGCAGAGCGCTAGCTGATCGCAAAAAACGGACAACTGCAGAGGCACTTCGGTTACAGCAAATCCAAGAAGAGTTACAGAAACTCGACTCACTTCTCAGCACTGATGTCTCAATTTTGCGGAACCAGATAGAAGTAGCGAGTTTGGAGTTCAGTGAGGCACAGAAGCGGTATGGGAAAGCAGAGAAAGAGTTTCTAGAGGCCAAACTGATCATGTTTGGAAAATTAGAACAAAAAGAGCTTCTGACAGAGCATCTGTGTACGATAATCGAACAAAACGAGCTACGGAAGGCCCGCAAGCTCTCGGAGTTGATGGACAAGTTGGAGATGAGCGTTGTTAGCGTGACGGAGGCAGCTGGAGATGAGGAGAGCAAGCCGTCGATTGTGTGTTCCCTCAACGATGTTCCCGACCATCACGTGTTGCAGGAGACAGGCAAACAGGACGAGCCAGCCAGACTAACTGACAACGAACACTCGTAGTTCTAGGTATACATTGTTTCAAGACAAACAGGCATATTTTGCCGTATCCCTGAGAACAGATTGGATAAAGGACCTGCTTTCAATGGAATTTAACAGAATTAAGACAGGTACAGACATTTTACTGGAAAAAAGCAAATCAATCACCAATTTTTATTTTATACAATTTTGAGGAATGTTCAAACTTTCTTTAATAGACATGCCCAGTGGCAGCTCAAGGGTCTTCTTAGGGGATGACCCTATTATTCCCTTTTATTCCTTCTACCCTCTGCTTTCTGCATAGGGCACTGCCCTTGTGCCCTTTAGCATGAGCCAACCCTGGATCACTTTTTGAGAATTTAATTAGGATAATTTTTAAATATTTACTATATTCCAGAGAAAATTTGAAATATTTCTTAATTGCCACTTTATAATTGATCGGCATTGGCCTTGTCACCCAGCTGTCAATCTGCAGCCTTCTGTTTTGCAACAGAATCAAACGAAATTTATTTATTTTTTAAATAAGATACTTGGTAAGAATTTATAGTTTATAATATACTAGTAGCTACTGTAAACAAACTTGTTATAATCTGAATGTTGAAAACACACTACTGTTGTCCACAATTGTGGCATCCAAATGTTCCCTCAGTGACAAAATTTTCCACTGTTGTGGAATGACAACAATAAGCGAAATGTTATGGCTGTTTGGCTTAAACACATGTGAAAGTGTTTGACAATAATATGCTGATGCAGCTGCTAGTGCAATATTTTAATCTTAATATTACCAATTTTTATACAAATTTATAACTTATTTATTTATAAAATATGAAATTAAAACTAGAATTTTTTTCGAAGCTTAAAGCTTCGTTCAGTACTTAGCTTAAAGGATACCTCTCATCTTGACAAAAGAAGCGTGCAGATGAAACATTGTGACATTGTGACCCGTGTCATGAGAAAGAAACAGCAAAGTAGGCAACCCTGGGGAAAGCAAGATTTCCCTGTCGGATGTTAAGTCTGCCTCATCGTCAAGCTTCCCTCGTAATCATTCTCTTGCCAGGGACTCGTTTCTTGTTCCACCAGGATGTTCTGTTTGAAATCACGGGGAACCGATGCCGCCCGTTCAAGTCTAGCAATAGCAAGTTAACGCACGTGTGCTCACCGCAATATTTCCTAGGAAATGAATTGAGATTGTGTCAAACTGAAAACTGAACCGTGTCCCGATAGGAAAACCAAGCAAGTTCCCAAGGCTAGTCCTGTGCAGCGTGAGACAATGCATTTGGCTAAGAAGCTCGTGCATAACACATCCTACAAGGAATTGAGGATAAGCCGAGTGCAATGTCAAGCAAGACAAAGAAGATGGCGGCGTCTGCAGAAGGCAGCTGCCAACAATCGACCCTTGTAACGAAGAAAGCTACAATGGAACCGATGGCGGTGCCGATCTAGTGTGATATTCCAACAATTGAAAATCAAAGACAATCAGAGGGGATATTCAATACGTGAAGTCAAAGTTCAATATGGAATGGACTGCACGAGTCAGGAACGCACAGAATGCAGGGATCTAAATCGGCAAGATTTCCATAATTTTCCCCCACTTGTGGCAGCACATTGACTCGACATCGATGCTTTTAGCTTGACAACATCTAAATGAGCAACACTCGGTATGGCCAGCCCGTCCACTCAACTGCTCTGCCTTAATTCACGGTTACCGTCCAAGCTTTTCTTTGCTGCTAACAAGACAAGACTCGTTGAAGAATATACGTTTCTTCCCTGGACGCGACTGAAAGTAAAAGATGTGGTGGTGAGAGAATGAGTGAGACGATGCAAGTAGTGATTGGTGTAGGTGAGTCCCCCGACCCCTGCCACCAGGAACTCTGCCACTGTTGACGTCACTCCAGGGGGCCTGCTGCTCAACTCACTGGGTACTAGGAAATATTTTTTATATGGTGCAAATATTTTTCGATTTTTTGTTTTTTATGTTCTTTGTATATTCAAAATCATGTCTCACATCCGTAAGTCATTCTATTTTCAAGATGAGATAATTCCTACAAAGTGGAATCAATAGAATAACAGTAGGCCATAGCAATGAAATTGACTCATGATGGCTTGCCATGATCGTATCAATTTTATTAATACAATCACTTGTTATTAAAAGTGTAGTAAATGGTGCTAAGATATGCAATCCAAACATTGGAGCCTGTGGTATTGTGTGCACCGAGTCTTGTGAATGTGATGCTTCACGCCGGTGCTGCTTCTGTTCTGCTATAAAAATATTTTCACGTCGGTAAATCTATTTTAAAACATTACTACACAATTATTACCTACATATATAGATTATATTACATCAAAGAGCTTCTATAGAAACAAATAAATATAAATAATAATAATATTGTGTATTACGTAAGCTTGGATCTTATTTTAGAAATATAATTTTCTCCCTATAAAGTCACACTGCCGATTTCTGCAGTGCATGTTTATTGTTTCGCTCAAAAAACTTAAAAGGCGCCTTAATGGAAGTTTACGGAAGGAAGTCTGTCGGAGTGTTGAGAGTTTTGTAGACCTAAAGGAGTATAAGTACTTAACAGGCAGCATCCTACAGACTGGTGCAATGTTTTCTGGCAACGTGTCCTGCATCGTACAGCCTGGTGGGACGATTGATGGCAGAGTGTCCTGCATTCTACAGCCTGGTGAGGTGTTTGCAGGCAGAGTGTCCTGCAATATATGCCCGGTGAGACGATTGCTTGCAGAGTGTCCTCCATTCTACAGCCTGGTGAGATGCTGGCTGGCAGAGTGTCTTGCATCCTACAGCCTGGTGAGATATTTGCTGGCAGAGCGTCCTGCATCCTACAGCCTGGTGAGATGTTTGCTGGCAGAGCGTCCTGCATCCTACAGCCTGAGATGTTTGCTGGTAGAGTGTCCTGCATCCTACATCCTGGTAAGATGTTTGCTGGCAGATGTGTCCTGCATCCTACAGCCTGGTGAGATGTTTGCTGGCAGAGTGTCCTGCATCCTACAGCCTGGTGAGATGTTTGCTGGCAGAGCGTCCTGCATCCTACAGCCTGGTGAGATGTTTGCTGGCAGCGTGTCCTGCATCCTACAGCCTGGTGAGATGTTTGCTGGCAGCGTGTCCTGCATCCTACAGCCTGGTGAGATGTTTGCTGGCAGAGTGTCCTGCATCCTACAGCCTTGTGAGATATTTTCTGGCAGCGTGTCCTGCATTCTACAGCCTGGTGAGATGCTTGCTGGCAGAGTGTCCTGCATCCTACAGCCTGGTAAGATGTTTGCTGGCAGAGTATCCTGCATCTTACAGCCTGGTAAGATGTTTTCTGGCAGTTTCCTGCATCGTACAGCCTGGTGAGATGTTTGCTGGCAGCGTGTCCTGCATCTTACAGCCTGGTGAGATGTTTTCTGGCAGCGTGTCCTGCATTCTACAGCCCGGTGAGATGTTTGCTGGCAGAGCGTCCTGCATTCTACAGCCCGGTGAGATGCTTGCTGGCAGAGTGTCCTGCATCCTACAGCCTGGTAAGATGTTTGCTGGGAGAGTATCCTGCATCCAACAGCCTGGTAAGATGTTTTCTGGCAGTGTCCTGCATCCTACAGCCTGGTGAGATGTTTGCTGGCTGCGTGTTTTGCATCTTACAGCCTGGTGGGACATTTGCTGGCCGTCCTGCATCCTCCTGGTAAGATGTTTGCTGGCAGATGTGTCCTGCATCCATACAGCCTGGTGAGATTTTTGCTGGCAGAGTGTCCTTCATCCTACAGCCTGGTGAGATGTTAGCTGGCAGATTGTCATGCATCCTACAGCCTGGTGAGATGTTTGCTGGCAGAGCGTCCTGCATCCTACAGCCTGGTGAGATGTTTGCTGGCAGCGTGTCCTGCATCCTACAGCCTGGTGAGATGTTTGCTGGCAGCGTGTCCTGCATCCTACAGCCTGGTGAGATGTTTGCTGGCAGAGTGTCCTGCATCCTACGGCCTTGTGAGATGTTTGCTGGCAGCGTGTCCTGCATCCTACAGCCTGGTGAG
This sequence comes from Nemurella pictetii, assembly GCA_921293315.2. Taxonomy (NCBI): domain Eukaryota; kingdom Metazoa; phylum Arthropoda; class Insecta; order Plecoptera; family Nemouridae; genus Nemurella; species Nemurella pictetii. The sequence continues at coordinate 3,425,971 of OV121118.1, read as the reverse complement.
ATGTTCGCTGGCAGAGTGTCCTGCATCCTACAGCCTGGTGAGATGTTTGCTGGCAGAGTGTCCTGCATCCCACAGCCTGGTGAGATGTTTGCTGGCAGCGTGTCCTGCATCTTACAGCCTGGTGAGATGTTTTCTGGCAGCGTGTCCTGCATTCTACAGCCCGGTGAGATGTTTGCTGGCAGAGCGTCCTGCATTCTACAGCCCGGTGAGATGCTTGCTGGCAGAGTGTCCTGCATCCTACAGCATGGTAATATGTTTGCTGGGAGAGTATCCTGCATCCAACAGCCTGGTAAGATGTTTTCTGGCAGTGTCCTGCATCCTACAGCCTGGTGAGATGTTTGCTGGCTGCGTGTTTTGCATCTTACAGCCTGGTGGGACATTTGCTGGCCGTCCAGCATCCTCCTGGTAAGATGTTTGCTGGCAGATGTGTCCTGCATCCATACAGCCTGGTGAGATTTTTGCTGGCAGAGTGTCCTTCATCCTACAGCCTGGTGAGATGTTAGCTGGCAGATTGTCCTGCATCCTACAGCCTGGTGAGATGTTTGCTGGCAGAGCGTCCTGCATCCTACAGCCTGGTGAGATGTTTGCTGGCAGCGTGTCCTGCATCCTACAGCCTGGTGAGATGTTTGCTGGCAGCGTGTCCTGCATCCTACAGCCTGGTGAGATGTTTGCTGGCAGAGTGTCCTGCATCCTACGGCCTTGTGAGATGTTTGCTGGCAGAGTGTCTTGCATCCACAGCCTGGTGAGATATTTTCTGGCAGCGTGTCCTGCATTCTACAGCCTGGTGAGATGCTTGCTGGCAGAGTGTCCTGCATCCTACAGCCTGGTAAGATGTTTGCTGGCAGAGTATCCTGCATCCTACAGCCTGGTAAGATGTTTTCTGGCAGTTTCCTGCATCGTACAGCCTGGTGAGATGTTTGCTGGCAGCGTGTCCTGCATCTTACAGCCTGGTGAGATGTTTTCTGGCAGCGTGTCCTGCATTCTACAGCCCGGTGAGATGTTTGCTGGCAGAGCGTCCTGCATTCTACAGCCCGGTGAGATGCTTGCTGGCAGAGTGTCCTGCATCCTACAGCATGGTAATATGTTTGCTGGGAGAGTATCCTGCATCCAACAGCCTGGTAAGATGTTTTCTGGCAGTGTCCTGCATCCTACAGCCTGGTGAGATGTTTGCTGGCTGCGTGTTTTGCATCTTACAGCCTGGTGGGACATTTGCTGGCCGTCCTGCATCCTCCTGGTAAGATGTTTGCTGGCAGATGTGTCCTGCATCCATACAGCCTGGTGAGATTTTTGCTGGCAGAGTGTCCTTCATCCTACAGCCTGGTGAGATGTTAGCTGGCAGATTGTCCTGCATCCTACAGCCTGGTGAGATGTTTGCTGGCAGAGTGTCCTCCATTCTACAGCCTGGTGAGATGCTGGCTGGCAGAGTGTCTTGCATCCTACAGCCTGGTGAGATATTTGCTGGCAGAGCGTCCTGCATCCTACAGCCTGGTGAGATGTTTGCTGGCAGAGCGTCCTGCATCCTACAGCCTGAGATGGTTGCTGGTAGAGTGTCCTGCATCCTACATCCTGGTAAGATGTTTGCTGGCAGATGTGTCCTGCATCCTACAGCCTGGTGAGATGTTTGCTGGCAGAGTGTCCTGCATCCTACAGCCTGGGTGGTGGTGAGATGTTTGCTGGCAGAGCGTCCTGCATCCTACAGCCTGGTGAGATGTTTGCTGGCAGCGTGTCCTGCATCCTACAGCCTGGTGAGATGTTTGCTGGCAGAGTGTCCTGCATCCTACGGCCTTGTGAGATGTTTGCTGGCAGAGTGTCTTGCATCCACAGCCTGGTGAGATATTTTCTGGCAGCGTGTCCTGCATTCTACAGCCTGGTGAGATGCTTGCTGGCAGAGTGTCCTGCATCCTACAGCCTGGTAAGATGTTTGCTGGCAGAGTATCCTGCATCCTACAGCCTGGTAAGATGTTTTCTGGCAGTTTCCTGCATCGTACAGCCTGGTGAGATGTTTGCTGGCAGCGTGTCCTGCATCTTACAGCCTGGTGAGATGTTTTCTGGCAGCGTGTCCTGCATTCTACAGCCCGGTGAGATGTTTGCTGGCAGAGCGTCCTGCATTCTACAGCCCGGTGAGATGCTTGCTGGCAGAGTGTCCTGCATCCTACAGCCTGGTAAGATGTTTGCTGGGAGAGTATCCTGCATCCAACAGCCTGGTAAGATGTTTTCTGGCAGTGTCCTGCATCCTACAGCCTGGTGAGATGTTTGCTGGCTGCGTGTTTTGCATCTTACAGCCTGGTGGGACATTTGCTGGCCGTCCTGCATCCTCCTGGTAAGATGTTTGCTGGCAGATGTGTCCTGCATCCATACAGCCTGGTGAGATGTTTGCTGGCAGAGTGTCCTGCATCCCACAGCCTGGTGAGATGTTTGCTGGCAGTGTCCTGCATCCTACAGCCTGGTGAGATGTTTGCTGGCAGAGTGTCCTGCATCCTACAGCCTGGGTGGTGGTGAGATGTTTGCTGGCAGAGCGTCCTGCATCCTACAGCCTGGTGAGATGTTTGCTGGCAGCGTGTCCTGCATCCTACAGCCTGGTGAGATTTTTGCTGGCAGAGTGTCCTGCATCCTACAGCCTGGTGAGATGTTTGCTGGCAGAGTGTCCTGCATCCTACAGCCTGGTGAGATGTTTGCTGGCAGAGTGTCCTGCATCCCACAGCCTGGTGAGATGTTTGCTGGCAGTGTCCTGCATCCTACAGCCTGGTGAGATGTTTGCTGGCAGAGTGTCCTGCATCCTACAGCCTGGGTGGTGGTGAGATGTTTGCTGGCAGAGCGTCCTGCATCCTACAGCCTGGTGAGATGTTTGCTGGCAGCGTGTCCTGCATCCTACAGCCTGGTGAGATGTTTGCTGGTAGAGTGTCCTGCATCCTACAGCCTGGTGAGATGTTTGCTGGCAGAGTGTCTTGCATCCACAGCCTGGTGAGATATTTTCTGGCAGCGTGTCCTGCATTCTACAGCCTGGTGAGATGCTTGCTGGCAGAGTGTCCTGCATCCTACAGCCTGGTAAGATGTTTGCTGGCAGAGTATCCTGCATCCTACAGCCTGGTAAGATGTTTTCTGGCAGTTTCCTGCATCGTACAGCCTGGTGAGATGTTTGCTGGCAGCGTGTCCTGCATCTTACAGCCTGGTGAGATGTTTTCTGGCAGCGTGTCCTGCATTCTACAGCCCGGTGAGATGTTTGCTGGCAGAGCGTCCTGCATTCTACAGCCCGGTGAGATGCTTGCTGGCAGAGTGTCCTGCATCCTACAGCCTGGTAAGATGTTTGCTGGGAGAGTATCCTGCATCCAACAGCCTGGTAAGATGTTTTCTGGCAGTGTCCTGCATCCTACAGCCTGGTGAGATGTTTGCTGGCTGCGTGTTTTGCATCTTACAGCCTGGTGGGACATTTGCTGGCCGTCCTGCATCCTCCTGGTAAGATGTTTGCTGGCAGATGTGTCCTGCATCCATACAGCCTGGTGAGATTTTTGCTGGCAGAGTGTCCTGCATCCTACAGCCTGGTGAGATGTTTGCTGGCAGAGTGTCCTGCATCCTACAGCCTGGTGAGATGTTTGCTGGCAGAGTGTCCTGCATCCCACAGCCTGGTGAGATGTTTGCTGGCAGTGTCCTGCATCCTACAGCCTGGTGAGATGTTTGCTGGCAGAGTGTCCTGCATCCTACAGCCTGGTGAGATGTTTGCTGGCAGAGTGTCCTGCATCCTACAGCCTGGTGAGATGTTTGCTGGCAGAGTGTTCTGCATTCTACAGCCTGGTGAGATGTTTGCGGATTTGTGGGCAAGCCATAAAAATCATACAATATTGTGACATGGCGAAAAAAGTATATGGGATAGTATTTTTTTTGTTAAGATAATCGAGTAGGCCTTCTTCCAGGTCACATATGTATTAACGAAATTTACAATTACTAGGCTATGCGAACACACTCATATAATCGTGTTGTGGATGAGCGTAATACTTAAGCTCACTCTCACTCTCAACGCGGTTTTATTGCGTGTGCGCATAGCCTAGAGGCTTACTCATGAGCGTTACGAGCGTAGCGAGTGAAGCGAAATCTTCAATTACTTTACTGCTTTATAATCTCCAATGTTTTTTTTGTTTTTTTTTGTGTGTTTGTTCGCACAAAAAAAGCAACATTGGAGATTTTTTTTAGCAGTAAAGTGTTATTAAAGAATGCGCTCATCAATTATTAATATAATGATTAAAATTTGCTTGTTTTTCTCGGAACACGCGCTAACTGACCGAAAAAAAAACTGAAAACAAAAGTGATCGAAAAAAAAAGTGACCGAAGCTAGGAGCTAGAAGCTTATGCGATCGAGTGGCTTCCATTCTGTGTTTTTGGTTCGCAGTGTGCAATACTAAGGGCCGGTGCTGGTCCGCTGGATTAGTGATTGAGTGGCGATTAGTGCACAAAATTCCCAACGAGCGGCGCGAGACAAGCATTTCTTCAATCGATCACTTTGTTGCTGCAAGAATCCCATTTTTTTTTTTGCTTGTTTCCCCCTTTCTTTGTTTTTTTAAATCTCCGGGCGGTGAAATTTGAGTAAAAATGGTTCATTCGTCTAACCAGGTAACTGTCAACGGAAACGATACTTAATCTTGTTCTGTCTCCATAACTGTGCTGGGCACTTTAATCGTGTGGTACCTATATAATATCGAAATATCAGGTGCTTTTCCATTGCTAATGGCACGTTCCCATTTGACAGATTCACTTTCACCACGTTAACCACGTCCACGAGTACGTTTAACCACGAACACCAGGTACACGATCACGCTATACTGCGTTTTAGTAAGATAATAGTTATTTACCTGTGTCTGGTGCTACAAAAGAACTGTGACATTGAAAGTTGGTGTAAATATGTGTTCTGTATCTCTCAACGAGTCGTTTGATATGTCACATGGCATACCTGTGGCCAGAATCTACTTTGACCTTTGACCAGGTCAGCTATGATCTTTGACAACGACTTCTATTTTGTTCTTTATTTATAAGGAGCTTTCCATTAATGCGATTTGTGGTCATAACTCGTAGCTTTCGGGACATTGGATGATATTTTTAAAAAAATTCTCTTTGACCTAACGCTGACCTTTGACCTGATATCCGATTTGTTTAAAATATTTTTTATTTGGTTTATATAAGTATTGGCTTTATTTGAAAGCCCTATACGATTTTCGATTTGAGCCCTGGATTCCGAGATTCTTATTTTTTTTGTTGAAAAAACGTGATTTTTGAACTTTGACCCCGTGTGAACTGTGTGTACGATTTTGGACGATTTTGAGTATGTTGTTCGGCGCATTTTTCTGAGTGGGATCCGCCAATAAAACGCTTTGTTGCAATATTTTCCAAATCGAAGGGTATAAAGGAAACACACAAACGATTCCATGCGTGTCAGCTCATGTCGAACATTGTGTCACACTCATATCTCGAGATCCAGAACGGTTGGTGCGGTGGACACAGTGGGTGACAGGCCGCTTAATACGGACGCTGACAAATTGATATTATTTGTTTAATTACACTCAGGTCGGAAGAATGTCCCCTCAGAAAGGTAACCGTACGTCATTATGATGATGCCATTGCCGCCGTCCATGTAGGCAAAGCATGGAGACAAGACAAATCCAGAAGTTTGTCTGAACTCGTCCATGTCGCAAGGGATCGGCCAAGCGGGGAAGTTACTTTTAAAATATTACAATAACTTAACGACGACTAAATCATGATATTTCCAGGTGACTTAAATGCCATTTAGAAAGATGCCATAAAAGATTATTAAAAAAAAATCGCCGAACTTTTTAAATTGATCTTGTACGCTTAGGGCTTCGCGCACACTCAGTACAATTGTGTCCGCTTAGCCTTCCTGGTATTTCGAATACCAATTGCTGGTAAGTTATGATCCGTTGAAAATGTAATGCATGGAAACAAATTCTGCGTTACACCCAAAAGAGCATGAAAAATAAATTCTGCGTTACACCAGAAAAAGCATGGAAAATAAATTCTGCGCTTCAGCAGTAATTGATGGAAGTTAATTAAGCCTTGCAACAGCAGAGCATGCATCAAAGAAATCGCTCGTGAAAGAACAATGGCGTCGTGTTAACCGAGGGTACAAAGTCCAAGTTTCGCCGGATGCTGGCCACCAGAAGCCGTCTAGCCGCTACAACCGCCGGAAACCGCTCCTAGCGACAGGAAAATGCAGAAACCTGTCTTCGCTGTCTTCGCTGTCTTCGCGTTGGTGCTGCTCGTGTCGACTTCCTCGAGTCTCGCCGACGCTGGTGAGTCACTGTAGCGACGCGCTGATGTATATCAGTTTATAACCAGGATTCCTCCACCGATCCGTGCTGTCGAGAGGTTTCCTTACTCAAAGGAACCTAGCCTTGCTCGAAGGTATCCCAAAGGAGCCTCGCTCGAAGGTATCCCAACCTAGCCTTGCTCGAAAAAATCCCAACCTAGCCTTGCTCGAAGGTATCCCAACATAGCGTCGCTCTAAGGTATTCCAACCTCTTGCTCGAAGGTATCCCAACCTAGCCTTGCTCGAAGGTATCCCAACCTAGCCATGCTCGAAGATATCCCAACGTAGCCTCGCTCTTAGGTATTCCAACCTCTTGCTCGAATTGGTATCCCAACCTAGCCTTGCTCGAAGGTATCCCAACCTAGCCTTGCTCGAAGGTATCCCAACGTAGCCTTGCTCGAAGGTATCCCAACCAAGCCTTGCTCGAAGGTATCCCAACCTAGCCTTGCTCGAAGGTATCCCAACCTAACCTTGCTTGAAGGTATTACATAACCTGGAATTTGCTATTGCAGAAGGGGTCCATGGCGGGAGTCCATGGGGTCCATGGGGGAGAAAATTGTCGGCGGATGCTGTGATGGATGAGGTCGGGAGCCAGCTGAAGAAGATGAGCCCAGAAGAGATTTTTTTATATGCTGACTTAGACAACGACGGACAGCTGAGTCGGGAAGAGGTTATCAATAGTTACAAGAGGTTAAGATTGGGATTGTTGGATTGTAAAATCAACTTAAAGAAATAGGGCACGCCCCTTTGGATCGTCCCTGTTTGCTTGACAGGGAATTGCTTCACAGAACCGACCGTTAGATGAGTTAACAGTTTTGCGGCTAACCTAACCTGATATTATTATCCGTCTAACATTCTTTGTCTTATATAAAATATTACAAAATATTTCTGTTGGTCATCGGAATAAGAAACTAAGTTTGATGGATGAAAGTTACAAGATAATCTTCGTTTAAATTTTGGGAGCCTCAGCGCCAAGAGTATTTTGTTAAAGAGACACATTCATATAAGCTGTTGTTTGCATGCGGGCAGTTTATCTGTCTGCTGATGACATTTTAGCACAAAAATGCTTTTCAAATTCCCAAAAAAAAATCATATTTAACACAGAAAATTATCTAGATACATTTATTTAATTTTTATAAAAAAAAATGGTTATTTTAAGCTGTTAGCTTATCTTGTATCTAACCTATCACAGTACTGGACTAGCGAGGAAATAAAAGCGATGTGCAGTTTCAGTTTGTGTTTTTTGTTTGAAATTTGAAAATTCTGCACTGCCCGGGTCCAGCCAGGTGAGATTTAAATAAACAAAGAAAGAGGGAAGCAAGCAAAAAAAACATTGGGATTCTTGCAGCAACAAAGTGATCGATTGAAGAAATGCTTGTCTCGCGCCGCTCGTTGGGAATTTGGTGCACTAATCGCCACTCAATCACTAATCCAGCGGACCAGCACCGGCCCTTGGTATTGCACACTGCGAACCAAAAACACAGAATGGAAGCCACTCGATCGCCTTAGCTCCTAGCTCCTAGCTTCGGTCAGTTTTATTTTCGGTCACTTTTGTTTTCGGTCAGTTTTATTTTCGGTCACTTTTGTTTTCGGTCAGTTTTTTTTCGGTCACTTTTGTTTTCGGTCACTTTTGTTTTCGGTCAGTTAGCGCGTGTTCCGAGAAAAACAAGCAAATTTTAACCATTATATTAATTATTGATGACTGATGAGCGTAAACTGAGAATAAGTACGCGCAATACGCCATCTTCAAATGAATACTGCACGAGATCATACAAAACATCGGAGAATATTAAAATCAAAGTAACAAGCAGTCCCACACTTCGTTCGGAACATTGCGAAAGTTTATATTGGCAATTGTCATCACGCATAAGCTGCTAAAAACCCGGTGCGAGGCCCGGGTCCGCTCACGATCAGCGTAAGTTCTCGGCAATAAACAAAGGGGAGCTTATCGCAATGCTGTACAAGCATTCTCGCTTCACGCCTCCACCCCAATGTGCCATCAAACTGCGGAGCGAGTTCGCTCATATCACGTGTACACCCGATTCGCCTAACAACCCTCGACTATACAGCAGCCAAGATCACGCAACCCTCTTATGGCATCTTCCTGTCTGTCTCAAGAGCCCCTCATCTCCTAGCATCCAGTGGCGTGTAACACTGTCGATGATTATTTTAAAGTGGCCACGTTTTCTTAGCCAACCTTCCACACGGCGCGTCGTCAGTCGAAAACTTTTCTTTACTCGTTTATCGCTTAACGATTTTGGCCGGAATCCTGGAAAACCAGGGGGAGGGGGGGGGCGATCGCCCCCCGGGTCACCGTTATTCTGCATATTATCAATGAATTTGATAACAAAAAAAACGAATAAATATGAAAAATTCAACTGCGATTTTGGAATTAAAGTTACGAAATGCGACATTGCATCAACTTTAATTCTAATTTAATTGAACAATGAAAGCGTTCGTGGGAACTTTAGCGCCTACCCTGTGCCAGTTCGGATTACTTTAAGCTGACTGAGACTGACATTGACTTCGTAGTCAAGCGTAGAGTATAAAGAAAACTCACAAACGATTCCATGCGTTTCAGCTCATGTCGAATATTGTGTCACACTCGCATCTCGAGATGCAGAACAGTTGGTGCGGTGGACACAGTGGGTGACAAGCCGCTTAATACGGACGCTGACAAATTGATATTATTTGTTTATTTACACTCAAATCGGAAGAATGTCCTCTCAGAAAGGTAACCGTACGTCATTCTGATGATGCCATTGCGGCCGTCCATGTAGGCAAAGCATGGAGACAAATCCAGAAGTTTGTCTGAACTCGTCCATGTCGCAAGGGATCAGCCAAGCGGGGAAGTTACTTTTAAAAATATTACAATAACTTAACGACGACTAAATCATGATATTTCCATGTGACTTAAATGCCATTGACAAAGCTGCCATAAAAGATTATTAAAAAAAAATCGCCGAACTTTTTAAATTGATCTTGTACGCTTAGGGCTTCGCGCACACTCAGTACAATTGTGTCCGCTTAGCCTTCCTGGTATTTCGAATACCAATTGCTGGTAAGTTATGATCCGTTGAAAATGTAATGCATGGAAACAAATTCTGCGTTACACCCAAAAGAGCATGAAAAATTAATTCTGCGTTACACGCGAAAAAGCATGAAAAATTAATTATGCGTTTCATCAGTAATTGATGGAAGTTAATTAAGCCTTGCAACAGCAGAGCATGCATCAAAGAAATCGCTCGTGAAAGAACAATGGCGTCGTGTTAACCGAGGGTACAAAGTCCAAGTTTCGCCGGATGCTGGCCACCAGAAGCCGTCTAGCCGCTACAACCGCCGGAAACCGCTCCTAGCGACAGGAAAATGCAGAAACCTGTCTTCGCTGTCTTCGCTGTCTTCGCGTTGGTGCTGCTCGTGTCGACTTCCTCGAGTCTCGCCGACGCTGGTGAGTCACTATAGCGACGCGCTGATGTATATCAGTTTATAACCAGGATTCCTCCACCGATCCGTGCTGTCGACCAGGTTGACAAGCAAGCCGAGTGATGCTGTTGCATCGGCTTCAAACCCAGCAACCTCCCAGCAGACACAGAACAACTCGAAACGTGGGATTCCTCCTCCGATCCGTGCTGTCGAGAGGTTTCCTTACTCGAAGGAAAATAGCCTTGCTCGAAGGTATCCCAAAGGAGCCTCGCTCGAAGGTATCCCAACCTAGCCTTTCTCGAAGTTATCCCAACCTAGCCTTGCTCGAAGGTATCCCAACCTAGCCTTGCTCGAAGGTATCCCAACCTAGCCTTGCTCGAAGGTATCCCAACCTAACCTTGCTTGAAGGTATTACATAACCTGGAATTTCCTTTTGCAGAAGTGGTCCATGGCGGGAGTCCATGGGGTCCATGGGGGAGAAAATTTTTGGCGGATCCTGTGGATGAGGTCGGCAGCCAGCAGAAGAAGATGAGCCCAGAAGAGATTTTTTTATACGCTGACTTAGACAAGGACGGACAGCTGAGTCGTGAAGAGGTTATCAAGAGTTCTAAGAGGGTTGGGTTGGGATTGTTGGAATGTAAAATCAACTTAAAGAAATAGGGCACGCCCCTTTGGATCGTCCCTGTTCGCTTGACAGGGATTTGCTTCACAGAACCGACCGTTAGATGAGTTAACAGTTTTGCGGCTTACTTAGATATAAATATCCGTCTAACATTCTTTGTCTTATAAAAAATATTACAAAATATTTCTGTTGGTCATCGGAATAAGAAACTAAGTTTGATGGATGAAAGTTAAAAGACAATCTGTGTTTAAATTTTGGGAGCCTCAGCGCCAAGAGTATTTGTTATAGAGACTCGTTCTTATAAGCTGTTGCTTGCATGCGGGCAGTTTATTGGTCTGCTGGTGACTTTTATGCACAAAAATACTTTCAAAATTCCCAAAATAAATCATATTTAACACAGAAATTATCTAGATACATTTATTTAATTATTATTAAAAAAATGACTATTTTAAGCTGTTATATAGCTTATCTTGTATCTAACCTATCACAGTACTGGTCTAGCGAGGGAATAAAAGCGATGTGCAGTTTCAGTTTGTGTTTTTTGTTTGAAATTTGAAATTTTACCTAACGCTGACCTTTGACCTGAAGTCTGATTTGTTTTAAATATTTTTTATTTGGTTTCTATAAGTATTGGCTTTATTTGAAAACCCTATACGATTTTCGATTTGAGCCCTGGATTCCGAGATTCTTATTTTTTTTGTTGAAAAAACGTGATTTTTGAACTTTGACCCCGAATTTCTCGAAAACTGTGTGTACGATTTTGGACGATTTTGAGTATGTTGTTCAGCGCATTTTTCTGAGTGGGATCCGCCAATAAAACGCTTTGTTGCAATTTTTTCCAAATCGACCCCTTTTTTAAGCTGGAATGACTAGACTATTGCCCACGCTTGCCTTGCGAAGTCAATGTCAGTCTCAGTCAGCTTAAAGTAACTAACCACAAAAAAACATTTGTTTTTAAATAACCATATGAGGTCTATCACATCCCCCACCCCCTTCAAAAAAATAATGTAAGAAATGTCTGCTTTCAAAATTTGTGAAATCGGTTAGTAGCTGAGGTCTTCTCGGGACATGCGAAGTCAAGTAATCGGAAGGGTTGCATCCCTTGTAATCATGACCGAACAATCGTGAATTGTGGTGTTTTGCGATGCATATTAGCATGTTAACGGCATATTCTACGTCCCTCATCGATTTCCTTAAGAGGGAATGCAATTTTGCAGATGACAGTGAAACAGCGATTATTCGGTCATGATTACAAGGGATGCAACCCTTCCGATTACTTGACTTCGCATGTCCCGAGAAGACCTCAGCTACTAACCGATTTCACAAATTTTGAAAGCAGACATTTCTTACATTATTTTTTTGAAGGGGGTGGGGGATGTGATAGACCTCATATGGTTTTTTAAAAACAAATGTTTTTTTGTGGTTAGCATATCAGCTATTTTTGATATATTTCAAGAGTTTATATGGTTTGTTTAGCTTCTGTTTAGCAAATGAACCAACAATTCATAAGCTTTTTTCACCACTATGCCTGAGTGATTATCAATCTCATGCTTAGGTATATATACCTATTTGAAAATAAGTTATTTTTAAAGATTCTAGGGCTCTGTATTATTCTTTCTTGAGTAATTACGTTTGTCTGTGACAGGCCCTACAAAATGTTTTATGTTTGAAAAATGCCTTAAAATACACCTTTTCCCAAGAACTTATGTTTTTATGGAAACACAATATTAAATTTAATCTTATAATATAAGAAAATAACCCGAACAAACTCCTAAATACACAATAACTAACACAGCAAATTGATATAATCACTAATCCGTATCCATTCTGGCGACGATCATGAAGTTCGTACATGGCGGGTTCGAAACAAGGAACACGAATGACGTGTTTCCGTCTAATTTTTCGTCAAAACACGGACTCGTAAAATCGGCTAATTTCAGTATAGGAATTTGTACAGGAGCGTCACTTCAAACATTAATATACACGAAACCCACACGACTCGGCGTCTAAACGATTATGATAAATAACCGCTAACCTGACAAGATGCTATCTGCAAATTAAGAACATTGTGCCTCTTGTGTATAAATATTTCGTTACCCTCAGTAACCCAACTTCATTTTCTGTTCAGTAAAGTATACAGTGGTAACCTGGAGTCGAGGGGTGTACAAAAGTCGGGGTAATAGACCTCATCGGGAGGTTACCACCTCCCCCAATCCGCACTAGCACAGAGTAGGCGCTTAAGTTCCCATGAACGCTTTCATTGTTCAATTAAATCAGAATTAAAGTTGATGCAATGTCGCATTTCGTAACTTTCATTCCAAAATCGTAGTTGAATTTTTCATATTTATTCGTTTTTTTTGTTATCAATTTCATTAATAATATGCAGAAGAACGGTGACCCGGGGAGCGATCGCCCACCCCCCTGGTTTTCCAGGATTCCGGCCAAAATCGTTAAGCGATAAACGAGTAAAGAAAAGTTTTTGACTGACGACGAGCCGTGTGGAAGGTTGGCTAAGAAAACGTGGCCACTTTAAAATAATCATCGACAGTGTTACACGCCACTGGATGCTAGGAGATGAGGGGCTCTTGAGACAGACAGGAAGATGCCATAAGAGGGTTGCGTGATCTTGGCTGCTGTATAGTCAAGGGTTGTTAGGCGAATCGGGTTTACACGTGATGTGAGCGAACTCGCTCCGCAGTTTGATGGCACATTGGGGTGGAGGCGTGAAGCGAGAATGCTTGTACAGCATTGCGATTAGCTAAGCATGCCCAAATAAGCATGCCCGCGTGCAGACCCCACGTCTCCCCGCAGTATCACAAATAAGCATGCCCGCTTGCAGACCCCACGTCTCCCCGCAGTATCACAAATAAGCATGCCCGCGTGCAGACCCCACGTCTCCCCGCAGAATAACAAATAAGCATGCCCGCGTGCAGACCCCACGTCTCCCCGCAGTATCACAAATGAGCATGTCCGCGTGCAGACCCCACGTCTCCCCGCAGTATCACAAATAAGCATGCCCGCGTGCAGACAGCGAGATGAAACAATGAAAACATCAAGCTTTCGTTTCAGCCATGCAAAGGCAGCCATGCTCTACCCATATTTTGTTTGTCCAAACACTCCCACCCCCACCCCCACCCACCCTGCTGTATATCTCCCTGCAAGCTGCGTTCACCTGTGAGGTTTTCCTTGCACGTCCGACGTGTCCGAATACACCCTCGCTTTCCCGAAGTCGACGTCTGCTCGGAAATAGCGAGCTCACAGCAGCACAGACTGCATATTATTTCTCCTTCCATCGTGTTTCCATTCAAAAGATATCGCGCGTCGACGGGCGATCCTTTGCGATGCTGCGGGAACGAGATGAGCTATTCATCTCGGCCGATATCTATAAGTGACGCTGGAGCGGCGTTTGGCTGCATCTCTTGGATTTGGATTCGGAATCGAATTCTTGGACACTCCTAAACCAGGTTTAAGCTTTTTTGAAATAAGTCAATGCGTAGTTCATAAAGCTACATCACTGCCATTGTAATTCTTTTTTGATGTCTTGCATTGCGCCCTCGCCAATAATTACTTTAAGTGATACTGATATACCACCCCTAAACGAGGGTGACACGAATGGACGCACCCACCCCATTTCACGTGGTTCTCTGATCAGAAGCTACCCATGGAACATCAGATGAAATAATTTTGAAAGTTCCTACGATAAGGGTTGCTTATTTGGAATGACCGAAAATTTCAAAATTAAATTCATGAATCAATTATTATGAACAACCTTATTATAAGATCAATCAGAAAATAATAAATGTCCTAGACATTGTTTTATAATCTAGCACGAAAAAATTAACCATTCGATTGAAAGACGGACGCTTCAAAGTTCCATGGTGGAAACATTAGGTATATATTTACGCGCATTCCCTCGATAAATTTAAAATATGAGAACATAAAATGTCTATGGAAACTTCTCCATCACTATATTTAAAAATAAAGTTTTTCCAAAGAAAAAAAGAGTTTTCCCAAAGAAATAAAACATTTCGCAGAGAGATGACTGAGTCACCTGAAAATATTCCTTTCAACTGGCAGAGATATTAGAAAAGAAAATACTACCTTTCTTACAGCTCCCTTTACTGAACGTATAATTTACCATACTAAACCTTGTTGAAAGAGGAAAATTCTGTAAAATCGAATATAGTTGCCATCAACTTCCTTCGATGTATGAAATTCCACCCACTTGTTTCGCCACCAATTGTGTAACACTTTCAACATTTCACCCGTTGACAGGAATCATTTTTCAATGAAGGAGCTTTTCCCTGGTGTGGTATGAGAGTTTCCTTGAACTCTGTTTGCACTTTATTCGAGGTCATTTAATCAGGTTGCAGTCCTCTGACAAAAAAAATACGATGTTGGGTTGTGCCTAAGATGATATTTTCCACGTTTTATGAAGTTTTGTTTTATTAAAACATAAGAAAACCCTTTTAAACTTTTCCGCTTTTCATCAAAATATAACTGTCGATGTTTGCGATAAGTACCGCTTTAAATTGCACAAAATTCTTCAACCATATTTTTTCATACCTTCTCAGGCTGATATGCTGCTTGCATATACATAAGGATGTGTGTCACCTCATGAAAGCAACAATCAAAGACTGAATTGATTTTATTAATATTTCAAACAGTTATGAAATATTAACTTTTTCTAAGAAAATAAAACGCTTACATAATTCATGCCCATTTACCACCTTTTATTTGAGGTGCCAACAAGGACGAATATACTTCCATCCCCTTCATAACATATATAACATATAATCATGTGAAATATGAGTCTAGTAAACATTTAAACGGAAAGAATATCGGTGTAATCAATGGTTATGTTTTTGAAATATTATTTGGCTCAAATTCTTGAGAATTTTTAAATCAGTTACCTACTTTCAAGTTATAGTAATAACGCTCATCCAAAAACACAGTTAGGCCTATAATATCAACTGAGTAATATCAACTGTGCATGTGATAAATTTTTTTTTTGGTTTACATTCAGCTAACGCCAGGAGCACTTCGAACTTCGAAGTCAAAGTATTTGTACACACATTTTTGGTAACAGACACACACTGTAAGAAATAAATAACCATGCGATAACACCCAACGCAGCTGTTTACGTTTTCTTGCGACTCGACTCACATCTTTGGCATGTCAGTTGGTAGCATTGTAAAATTACTGTCATTTTGACATTTTTTCCCCTGTAATGTATGTATGAATTTCTTAAAATGCGCTTTCATTCGTTCAATGCTGACTGTTAGGCGTGCGCTAGATTTGGACAAAAGAATTAAATGTTTGTTCCCGTAGAGAAGTGTCCATTTACAATTGAAATCCGACTTGCGAGACGTGAACTTTCTATAAAATTCAAATTTTTTTTGTCAGCCAACACAAAATTGTTAAGACGAGCCCTGTGGTATGTGTATCTCTCTATATCTGTGCCCTGCCTTCTCCGAAGAGAGCGGACAAACAGATTATTCCATGCCTTCACAGCCAGCTACAAATTCAACTTATCTCTGTACCAATGACCAAGAAACTTAACAAAAATCTGCATTTGGCAGGCAATGCGGGGAACTGAAACCAACAGGATGTCTAATTTACGCACCTTTACGCCAAAAATCACGGTTCTTAGCGAAGCTCAACAGGTAAAAAATGGTTAAGACCACGTTTTACATTGGGGAGATGCGCTTATAAAATTGGTCCGCGGATGCTACGCATTTTCATTGTTAGTGCGTTGGAACCTGGCGTAATTGGTTAGCGAGTTTTGAGCATAAAGTTCCTATGCTTTTAAAAGCTAAATATTACCATAATCTTGAGTATTTCAGCCCCGAATTTCCTTCAAAAAATAGAAATGACTGCCATACTTCCGGAATTGCCACTGTGGATGAGTATGTAAGTGTGTTTGGCCTGAAATTCAAATCTTTCTATCTCTAGTATTTCAACACACGTTACCAACCCATTTAGAATGTCCATGTGAGGTATGCCAGTAAGAGTATTCAAGTCCTTGTCGTTACGAACTAACTGTAGAACAGAAGAATAATTTCGGGTCTGAAACAAGTTCTCATCAAACTGCACAGCCTTATCAACCTTGGAACACTGAGCCGTTTCAACCCCCGGATCTTGGTGGACTGTATCTTCCTAGTTTGCAATATATAATTTTTATTATTAAATATATCTTTCTTATAATTATTTTTACAAATAGGTATCTGCAACAAACCTGGCAAGAAATAATTTGTGGGCTCGAAATGTAAGCTGCAGACACACATATACTTTGAGATAGGCTTCCCTTTTTTCAACACACGGCGCCATTCTTGCTGGAGGCGAAGATCCATGGGGAAATTGTGAAGCTTGATTTCCTCTGTGTATGAGGATTTACACTGAGACACAGAACAATATTTACTCTTCGATTTACTGTGACTTTTCTTCTGGGTAACCAACGTGCTTACACATGCTCTTGGAGCCGCCAGACTGCTCAATCCCACTTACTCACCTTGTTCCTTGTTTTTGCGAATCGGCTCGGGCTGTAATTTTTGTTAATTATCTGTTTCGGGCCGAGATTTTACGACATTAGGGCATCCGGGGCCGGCTATCGGCCTTTAGAACCTTGATTTGCGCTATGCGCATAATTTTGCGTTATTCACATAGGTTAGCGCTATGCGCATACGTCTGCGCTATCCGCATAGGTTTGCGCTACGCGCATAGGTTTGCGCTATGCGCATAGGTCTGCGCTTTGCGCATATGCCCGTACCCCATGGGCACCAAGGTCAAGCGAAGCTCGAGCTCGTTTTACTTTTTCTGATCTGCATCCTATAAACATAGGATATTTTTTTTAACATCTCTGAATTTATTGTTAGGCATCATAAATCGATGGTGGACGTCTGCGTATCTGAGTCTTTTAATAAAACCTCTAACATTATTACCTATATTTTTGCAAATTTTAGGTCGGTTAGTTGAGGTTTGAATTGTGATGTTAGTTCACCCTCGTGGTCAGTTAGTACAACGGTGACCAAACTATTTCCTGTGATGATTTCACTCTAATTACGTTCAACGCTCCACTAATGCCAAGGGACGAAGCCCCCTGCAGGCTCATGCGGGTCCGTTACCCTGGAACCCCCAATGTTGAAAGTCGAACTTTTTTTAACGGCAATCGTTTGTGCTTCGTTAGTGCCTGTTAGTGCTCGATATCCCATCGTTTGTGCTCGAACCGTACGGGAGCTACGTCGATTTCAAATTGGGGGTTCTGGGGTAATGGTAGAACCCCCAATGTTAAAAGTCGAGTTTTTTTAACGGCAATCGTTTGTGCTTCGTTAGTGCCCGTTAGTGCTCGATATCCCATCGTTTGTGCTCGAACCGTACGGGCGCTACGGCGATTTCAAATTGGGGGTTCTGGGGTAATGGTAGAACCCCCAATGTTAAAAGTCGAGTTTTTTTAACGGCAATCGTTTGTGCTTCGTTAGTGCCTGTTAGTGCTCGATATCCCGTCGTTAGTGCTCGAACCGTACTAAATATAGTTGATTGTATAGTTTCACCACCAGCACTTCTTATAAATATTTACCTTATCGTGTGTTCCTTCTCGCGGCAGGCCAGTTATCGCGCGATTAGCTTTTGCACTGTTTTAATTCTGGACCAACAATTGACACTGTTTTATTACCAGCGTAGATGAATGCAGTCATTATCCTATCAGAATTATCAAATTGTTCATGACAGCATCTTTTATCCCGGCGACAGCGGGGATTATTAGCCTCTCAATAAATTTTGTGTACGATTTGTTTGTGCGTAACATTTAATTGGGTTATGGATGTTTTTATTCTAATTTGATTGTAAGTATGATGTTCGATGACGTCGGATTGATCGATTGTATGAACCACTGTTATGAATAATATGATGTTTTCTTTTGATAAAAAGTTATGGAACCATAAATAAATCTTAAGTACAAAACGTATGATATTTTTGTACCCCTTATCACCCTTCAAACCCTAATATCAAAGTTCTACATTTTTTCATGGCTAAATCATACTTTTGTGAGGAAAACGATAAAGTCGTCGAAAACAAAACGAAATTCTTAGTTTTAGAACATCGGTCTTTCTATGACGCAGGTATCATATGATTTTTCTCTCGCTACATTAAGTTGGGTTGGAAATTTGTTGCTGTGTCTCCAAGCCAATTTTTTGGTCATCCCTGAATCAAATTAAAACTAACTGGATATCACTGGCTTCCTTTTTTTAAGCTACAACATTTCCGATCCCTCCTTATCTCCGGCAATAATCGTGAATTTAATAAAAACCTATCCTATTTAAGGGTGAAGTGTAGGGAAACAGTTGGCCATTAGTGGTAGATCTTCTGTCCGATGTTCGAGGAGATGTTTTGCACATTTTGTAAAAAATTCAGCTTAAAACTCTGAATAACTCAAACTCTTGAAACAGCTGGAATAATTAGGTGACAATATGAACTAATTTTTATGCCTCCTCGAAGAAAACTTTCAACGCAACGAGTCGATTTTTTATCCGGAGTGTGCATTAATACAAAAATAATGACCCACAAGGGGTTCTCGCTTTACCGGAGAGCCCCTGCACAGTTCGAGCACTAACAAGCACTAACGGCGGGATATCGAGCACTAACAAGAACGAACGAATCATAAAATAAATCCGTTGAAAATAATTGGCTGTTAACATTAGGGGTACATACCATTCCCCAGAACTCCAAATTTCAAATCGCCGTAGCGCCCGAACGGTTCGAGCACCGTCAGATACTCACGAAGCATAGGTAATGTGGATTGATTGAAATTCTTTTAAAATCAGGGGTTCTACAACTGCCCCCCCCCCCCCCCCCACCCAACCTTTTTTTTCTACTCGTCGTAGCGCCCGTACGGTTCGAGCACTAACGACGGGCAATCGAGCACTAATAGGCACTAACGAAGAAAAAGCGATTGCCATAAAAAGAGTTAGACTTTTAACATTGGGGGTTCTACTTCTTGAACCCCTAATTTTGTACTCGCCGTAGCGCCCGTACGGTTCGAGCACTAACGACCATATTAAGAGCACTAACAGGCACTAACGATTGTTAAGCGAAATCCGTTGAAAAAATCTCGACTTTTAACATCGGGGGTCCGACCATTACCCCAGAACCCCCAATTTGAAATCGCCGTAGCGTCCGTACGGTTCGAGCACTAACGACGGGATATCGAGCACTAACGGGCACTAACGAAGCAAAAACGATTGCCGTTAAAAAAAACTTGACTTTTAACATTGGGGGTTCTACCATTATCCCAGAACCCCCAATTTGAAATCGCCGTAGCGCCCGTACGGTTCGAGCACTAACGACGGGATATCGAGCACTAACGGGCACTAACGAAGCACAAACGATTGCCGTTAAAAAAACTCGACTTCTTAAATTGGGGGTTCTACCATTACCCCAGAACCCCCAATTTGAAATCGCCGTGGCGCCCGTACGGTTCGAGCACTAACGACGGGATATCGAGCACTAACAGGCACTAACGAAGCACAAACGATTGCCGTTAAAAAAACTCGACTTTTAACATTGGGGGTTCTACCATTACCCCAGAACCCCCAATTTAAAATCGCCGTAGCGCCCGTACGGTTCGAGCACTAACGACGGGATATCGAGCACTAACGGGCACTAACGAAGCACAAACGATTGCCGTTAAACAAAGTTCGACTTTCAACATTGGGGGTTCCAGGGTAATGGACCTGGCGCATGCGGTCGGTGGCCGTAGCATGTGGGGCGAAGCATGTGCATGTGCACATCCCGCAAGGGAGTAAGTAAAATTAATCACCTCAATCAATTTAATAGCACGACGGTTATCTATAATACATGGTCGACCAATAAGGTCTCAATCTATTTAAAATACAATTAATGAAATTTCAAAGAAATTAAGTTTGTTTAAAAAAAACATGAATAATAATGATAGGCATTGAAAAGCTGATTCAAGCTGAAAGCTGAAAATAAAAATGATATACAAGAAGAGCACCTGTTCACAATTCCTCCACGTGTATGTTCCGCACAAACTTAATCAGGGAGTAGGTCAAATTAATCACCTGGAAAAAAAAGATTTTTCAATAACTTAACAAGTTGATATTATAATGGTTGTTATTTCAATGATAAAAGATTGGTCAAATTTGTTGCAAATTTTCGTAGCGGCCTGAAACATGCATGGTAAGACACCTCCTGTCAATGGGTTGCTCCAGTGTAATCCCAGATATAACATAAAGATCTCATCTCAGACCTCATCGACCTACAAAAACTTGCAAGAGGTTTGTATCTCACAGAGCTCAGCGTCTCCAGCGATAGAGACACGTGTTGGGCCACCCGGATGACTTCTGGTTGGTTGCTACGGGAGATGACGATGCGCATGGACCGCTTGAAACTCTCCGATGCCTCGAGCCAGTCGCCGTTAAACAAGGAATCGCCAACGAGCCCGCTCTGAAGTTAATTCAAACATATCGAGCTTTATTTTACAATAACTTCGTTATTTTTCGAAATATAATATAGCACAAAGAACATGCGAAAAAGAACAAGCGTACCCAACGTCATAATTGGGGTTAGTCGAGTTTGTTGGTGTGTGATCGCAGCAAAGCGTCACTAGATTCAGCGCCTTCTATGGTCACTCATAGTCCTGAATCTATCTCCATGGAGCCCAACAACTCAAATAAACTTAATATCAATTCCACAGTTGGTTGTCCGTATAGCACAATTGGTTAGTGCAGTGTCCCGGATAGACAAAGATCCGGATTCGAATCCCGGTACGGATATAAATTTTGGAATTGATATTTCATTTCTAATAATCAACATGCGACGCGTTCTGTGCGACATTAACACAGCAATCTGACTTGATTGTCAGTTCAATTGATAAAGTCTCTACAATATAAAGATATGGTTGTATAGTTCACATGTTGCAAGTGTCATGCGTGGATCATCATGACTACGTCACTTTGACATTCGGTACACGCAATTGTAAAAGTGGGTTTCAAACAAATAATACACAAATTAAATGTTGTGCCGGCTTAGTTAAAATTTAACGGGTCAGTTTTTTCCGCTTTGTGTACAAGGAGCAGTGTGTCAATTAAATATGTGCTGTTAAAAGCGATCAAGCATCTTATTGATGGCATCAATTTATCAGGTGAGCGCGTTTGGGGTTCCCGTACCGATGCAACATGAATCTGTGATTGTATGAACGGGTCTGGTGCCGAGCTCGCGGCCTCAAAAGACCTGGCGTCAACAAGTACTGGCACAGGGAAGCTACCCTTACACACAAAGCACGAAGTCTTTTGCACTTTTTTAGCGTTTTTGTATTTTTTTCCTCACTAAACGTAATAACACTTCGTAAAAGTTTGCAGCAAATTAAAGAAATAGATTCCTTTTAGATCTGTTTTCATGTTTTAAATATTTCTTGCGTCTGAATTCTCAAAGCCCAAGTTAGTGTATCTTAAACACTCCATTGTTATCAAGCACACGATTCAGAAAAAATGTTACCTGTGTTGTCACGTGGTTACCGAAAAATGACAGTGGCACGAGGATGGTGAAGTTAAGGGCAAGAATGGAGGCGGGTACCAGTAGCTTCGGCGTTACTTCATCGACCTCGAAAAAGGATCAAGTGATGTCGATTGATAGAGAGATATTCGATTGCCTTTGTGGGTAGTAATCTTGACTTCTTGTACTTGAAAATTATTCATAAAATTAGAACTATTATTTCAGACACGACACGACACGACGATATATATTCATTGCATGTTATTTAGGGTTAGCGTCTGCGTACCGATTATGAGCACTGTTCTCAATATGAGCACATTTACAGTTTAATTTTTAACGCTTCTGCGCGATCTAAAATTACAAATTTTTTAATACTTTAAGTATAGCTTCGGCAAACTCAGTAAACACGTAGAAGCTCTAATTTGAATTTAATCCATTTGTCCTGCCTTCTCCGAAGAGAGCGGAAAAACACAAGCCAGCTACAAATTCAACTTATCTCTGTGCCAATGACCAAGAAACTTTTCACAAATCTGCTTTCAGCAGGATGTCTAATGTACACATCTATACGCCAAAAAACACGGTCTTTGACTATTACTTATCTACTTTCTGTAAACATAGATTCTTTTTTTAACGGCTGTAAATTCATTATTTTATTTGGTACCGTAAATCGATGGTGGACGTCTGCGTGTCTGACTCTTTAATTAAAACCTCTATTATCCCTTTATTTTATTTATTTACCTATATTTTCGCAAATAATAGGTCGATTAGATGAGATTTGAATGGTGATGTAGTTCACCCCACTTGGTCAGTTAGTACTACGGTGACCAAACTATTTGCCTGTCATGATTTCAATCTCATAACGTTCATTCCACCACTAAAGTCAGGGGGCGAAGTCCCCTGCAGGAGTCTACGGCCGGGGGCCGCAGGGGAGAGTATTTGAGGCGCAGAGCACTCCAAACACCAGAGGGGGGTTTGTGGGACGAAGCCCCCTACCAATTAACCTCGGGGCTTCAGAGGGCCGAGCCTCCTGTCGGGATATTTACAAGGACCCGATCCGACCCAGTCATGTTTTCGTAGAGCGGAAGATATGCAATCATTTAAAGTATATTTACTATGAAACGAAACTTTTCACGTTTCAATTCTTCTTTCATCTTTTATTATGAAACTCGATTTGCGGCCCGAACTGCTTTACCAGTCTATCCGAGAGACACGACCGCTAGCGAATGACTATTGGAATAATTCAGCGGCGTGCGGTACGTACGCTTTGCAACAACACGACTGCTAGGCCGACAGGAACAACCACCCCCAAGTGGAACATTGTCAACATCACGTTGAACGCTTCGTTCACCTTGCCGTGCAATCTAGATGATATGGGAAACATACATTGCTTTAAACAACGAAATCTTAGAAACAATCACCCAATCGTCATTTTTTATGTTGACCAAGCAAAAAATGACCATTATAGCGTCAGCAAGCAGAAATTAGGTGCTAAATCACATTAGCTATATTGTATATCGCGCTAAAAGTCATTTTAATGTACATAAAAAATGTAAATTTTCACCCCACCTGATGACGGCTTGGTGATGACGTACACAAATCTTCAAAACTGCCGCCATCTGACGGTCGAGCGCTCCGGGCAGCAGCCACGTGTTGACCACGTGTTGCGGAGGAGGCCGGTTCCGGTTCCGGTTCCGGTACGCACCGGACGCCCTCGCCAGCGCCGAGTCTCGGATCACGGCCAGGTTGTGTCGCAACAGCTCGAAGTGCGAGCTGATTTGCACGAGCATCGTTCCTAAGAGTGCGGCCGAGCTCATGTAGAAGCCCCAGACGGAAATCAGGAGCATGACCCAGCCGAGCTGAGTGATCTCGAAGAATGGGGACTTGTACTCATCGTAGGGGTACCAGCATCTGTGAGAGAGGCACGAGTGAGAACACCGAACGATTTCGCATGTTGGACAAACCGGTTCTCGTGTGATCACCGAAGTTAAGCAACATCGCGTTGAGAGAGGTGTTGGATGGGTCACCATCATGCTCTGTTCTAATGTGAGAGAGGTTGGAGGGTTTGAAGTTGCAGCATCAGCATAGCTTTGCGAAGTTTGTGCTTGTAAGTTTAACCCTCTTAGTTAAACTTAATACTTCTGAAAAGATGTACCCATATGATCCATCCATATAATCCATATAATCTAGTGGATATACCTGACTTGGAAACTCCTCGTTTCAAAGAGTGATGGCAGCGCTGTCAGACCGGCCAGGAGTGTTCCGGGGCCACCCGACACCCACAGGAAGAATAACATCTTGTTTATTTGTTCTCCACGGTCGAAAATCTCACGGGGTTGAGACGGCAACCACCCTGCACTCTTTTGCACCTCCTCGAACGCGAGCACCTTGAAGACGTTTTAACATTTATTTGTTAGGTATCACGCACAGCTGTCAAATTAGAAGCAGGTATTGCTGGTGGCAACACCCGGATTCACCTTTGCTAGACTAGATCCAATTTCAGGTTTGTGGATTTGGCAGAAATCTCAAGATGACCAGTTACGCATTGCTAGGTCGCGGTAAGGCGCGGTTTGTTAAATACTGATGAAACTAGGGCTTCGCGAACGCTCAATCTAATCGCGTTGTAGATGAGCGTACTTATTTACGGCTTGAGGATAAGATTTAAGACCTACAAAGGTAGTGAAGTGAAGGTAGTGAAGGTAATCGCACCCTAAACCTTCCACTTGAATCTCGAGGGATAAATAGCTAAGAATCATAAAAAATTGTCGGAAAAATGCGAATAAGAAATGAACAAGATAAGATATGGATCCAAAAACTTCAGCACAGCTGCATATCAATTTGCTTTGCATGTTTCTCAAGTTTGGTGTGATTATATAAATAACTTTTGGCTGTAAAAAATAAAAGTTTTGAAAATTCTGAAATATTTTGTAAATTATGAATAGTTAAGAAACTGTAACCCCGACTTTGCTGAAAAAAGCAGGGGGTCTAAGTTGAGAACAAAATATGGTTTCATGAAATTTTTATCAAAATCGGAGCAGCCATTTGGCCTGTAGAGCGCGATCAAACACACATACAAAAAAAAAAAAAAAATGTTTTTTTTCTCCACTAAGTGAAATTGAAGATTTCGCTTCGCTCGTTTCGCTCGTTTCGCTCGCTACGCTCATCAAAAATACCAACCGTACATGCAACGAGTATTTGCGAACCAAAATAGAATCAACACTGGGTGAAAAGGATGTTAACACACATTATTAGCGAAGCTCCACATGTAAAAAACGGTGTTGACCAGGTTTTACATTGGAAGATACGCTTATAAAATTGCTTCCGCGGTTGCTACGCAGTTTCATTGTTAGTGCGTTGGAACCCGACGTGATTGGTCGGTGAGTTTTGAGCATTAAGTCCCTTGTTACTGCTTTTATTACTGCTTTTAAAAGCTAAATATTACCATAATCTTGAATAATTCAGCCCCGTATTTAGCTCAAAAAATCGAAATGACTGCCATAGTTCCGTTATTGCTACTGTGGATGAGTACGTAAATGTGTTTTGCCTGAAATTAAATCGCGTTTAAAAATGTCGACTTTGGCGAGGTGATTTCTTGGCATCTGTCAAGATTGCACTTTCTTACCTGAAAACTCTGCTCAACTTTCGGTTCTAAAATAGAATCCATACTTCATTATTACTAACAATAGTTTGATCCTCCTATGAAACCATTCGAGTTGAAATATTACGTAGAAGAAGGCATAATTTATCGAAAATATGATGTCGATTGACAACTAACCGATTGTTTTTTTCTGACCCGGAATCAAGTACTAGCAGGTACTACTACTATTCCCTTTAGGCCCGATTTTACAATTTTGCCAACTCCAGGTTAAAGTGGGAGTTAAGTTATTTGTTATGGCAACGGCCAATGGGATGCAGTGGAATTCATTTGTTTCTAGGAGTAAGATGCTTAACCCAGAGTTGACAAAAGTTGTAAAACCGGCCCTTAGGGAATATTTTCCGGCAGGCCTATGCATGGCTTCTTTGAGTATATATTAGAGAGTTATTGTGGGCTGAAATAAATATTCAATGTGAAAAACCAGAATGAATACAGAAGATTCACAAGATTGTAGGTATCTAGTAATTAGGTACCTATTAATCGAGTTGCTTTAATAACTGGCACAGCCAATTATAAATCTCTCCCTTGACGTACAGCAAGATTTTACAAAATTAGGGCAACCGGGGCCGACTATCGGCCTTTCTGGCCTAAATTTGCGCTATGCGCATAGGTCTGCGCTATGCGCATATGTCTGCGCTATTTACATAGGTTTGCGCTATGCTCATAGGTTTGCGCTATGCGCATAGGTCTGCGCTATGCGCATAGGTCTGCGCTATGCGCATATGCCCGTGCCCTATGGGCACCAAGGTTGAGCGAAGTTCGAGCTTGTTTGCTATTCAATGACAGATTAAAAATACCGCGTCTTGGTAGAGCGTGCTCTGGTAGACAAGACTAGCGACCATGGTGAAAATGATCACCGTCATGATCCACACCATGGAAATCCCGACGATCGTCTCCAATCCGTCGTCTAGTGACTGGTCGAATGTGATGGGTAACCCGATTAAAATCAGGTAGAGGCAGGTACAGAGCAGGAGACACGAGTTGAGCCGATTGAAGAGCGTTGGGCGCTCGCCCTCGTGGCTGGGCCAGAAACCTGGATCGAAATCATTCACTTGTGGCTCATACTTTAACAAATAGTCTTGTTTGAAATCCTACACTAGGCTATGCGAACACTCATATAATCGTGTTGTGGATGATCGTAATATTTACGCTCACCCTCAACGCAATTATATTGCGTGTGCGCATAGCCTAGAGGCTTATATGATACATTTATCATGTCCTGTAATAATTTAGCAGTTTTCTCAATGACATTTGAATATTTCAAAACGTAAAAATCGATTGAAAGAAAAACTATTCAATTGATTTGGTTCAAATTAACACAGTATCTTCTTTTTACGATTTATAATGCACACAGCAAATTTTGTAAACATCGCTTGAAGATAAAGTTGCTTAAGTTGCAAAAAACTGAAAAAACGCTAAAAAGTCGCAAAAATTCGTCATAAAAGCGCCATTTTCAAGAAAAGTGCTTCACATACAACAATTAAATTTTTACACAAACATTGAATTGCAAGGGTCAACATTTCTTGAAAGTTTCGTCAAATTATATTCAGATGTTTGGCCTCTAGAGTGCAAAACGTGTTTTGGAAAAACTGAAAAATTTCGTAAAAACTTAATAACATAAAATTTACTCGTCAGATTTGCTCCAAAAACGTGGCAGATCTAAGTCCAGAGAAAACAAAGTTCCATATAAATTTTCATCAAAATCCGTTTTGGAGCGCGAACAAACACACAAAAAACAAACAAACAAACAAAACAAACAATCAAAACAAAACAAAACAAAAAAACATCGAAGACTTATTTCTGCAGTAAGTGTAATTGCAGATGAGATTTCGCTTCACTCGCTACGCTCGTTTCGCTCATCTGTCATCAACAATGTTTCGTTTACATCCATCTTTGCGGTGACCGTATTCTACACGTAGACGCAAACTTAATTTAAAATGTGCATGTCATAAACAACTGAATTAGCCGTAATTAATAAGCCAATAAGGTTATCTTTTCACCAACCCATTTCAACGCTTGTCTGTAATATTACGTATTCATTTCTAAATTCTTATTATTTCTAAAGTTGGCCGTCAAGATTGATAAGTTGGTAAAATAGCCCAACTCTCTCCCGCCAAATGAAAGGGTTGCTGTTTTTCTCGAGCAAAGTTTTCTTTACTTGCAAAACTCACAAAATACTGGGCCATTTTCTTACCTTGTTGATAGAGAACTTCTCTGTAAAATCGAATGTAGCTTCCATCCACATTTCTCCATGCGTGGAATTCCACCAAATATCTTCGCCACATAATTCGTAATCGTTTGATCATCTTAATTTTAGATTCAAGTAGTCTACGGAATGCGTTGCTCGCTTTATCTTTGGTCTCGAAATATAATTTCTGCGTTAGTCTTGTGCGACCTCCTTTCTACCACTACTACTCCCGTAGCTTAAAGCGGGGATCCCTAGAAAACATTTCATGTCAATAATTTAGATACCTGAAACATGTCGATAAGATTATGGACTTCAAACTTTCGTTCGGTTTATGAAAGCCTTCTGGTGATCAAAAAATTATGCGAAAATTATTCGTCAACAAGTTCTGAGTATGTTATTGAGCTGCTATTTATACCGCTCATGAATAATATATGCATAGAATCAAATTTGACATTGTTATCAATACCAAGCATTGCCTGGATTCCGTTTTTACTATAACCGTTCCCCAATTTTCTCAGTTCCATTTATGTCTTATGACAAGAAAATACTACGTCAATAAGGTCTAAATAAAATAAATTATATTAACACCATTCGAGAGAAATAAATGATAAATTAGATTGGCCGCACTCTATAAATATAAGTCAAGAAAGTTATATCACTAGAGCGCTTGTGTTCAATACTGTCTGAGTAACAATCAACTCATTCTGCAAGCTAATGAAGATATGCAGGGAAGATGTTCTCAAACCAATTTTAGCCATTATAACTTTTTTGCGGAAATATTTGCTTTTTTATCTTACCTTTTCCCACACTCGTGCATATTTCCTTATAGTATTAACTATAGGTACCAAGTTATGCTTTTAAATAATTGGTATTCCTAAAAAACATCCTAAAGTAGTAACCTCACTTGAATGCGAAGCTATTTGTCTTTTTTTATTTCAATCTTTATACCTATACCATTGGTTCTCGCTGCCGAATATGAATCAACTCAATAGAATACCTTCAAACTTAACAATCCTACAACAAGAGAACAGAAGGTACAGTTTGAAGCCAATCGTTGAGAGTAAATACTAAGTTTTTGGGGAATATTTGTTAATTTGTTTTAACCACTTCACTGCATTTCTCTGGACGTAATGAATGATCAGATTTCAAGCATTGATTCAAAACTACTGTAAATATTTTTATTACATCAATGGCATTTAAATTCTTCTTACAGGCAATGTTATTAGTTCTCAACACCTTTACAAGATTTGTTGCAGCATAATATTACAAACAAAGTTAAAAACTCAAATTAATCAATACCTGATCTTTGATCTGATGCATGATGCAGCAGGAGACAAATAAAAATATTTTATTATGACGTATTAATTCCTCCGACGAATCTATTTATCGAGTAAGTCAGGTTAATGACCTGAAAAAAAGCGCATAGAATTCCCGGTTTAACCCCTCATATCAAAGATTTTAAAATCTAAAAGGTAATCCCTTGCTTTGTTGCAAACAATGATTACTTCCGTCATCTCACCAATGTATTTACAATTGAAACTCAGACTTCACCGAAATGAAAATGCATGACATGAATGTCTCTCTAGCCGAACGGTTTTGCATTCTGGAAACACCAGCCCTCGTGAGATCACCGAAATTAAGCAACATCGCACTGAGTTACGTGATGGATGGGTGACCATATTGTAAATTACCAGTTCTGTTCGGGAGAGAGGTTGGAGGGTTTGAAGTTAGTACGACAACTTCACTCGCCTTCCTTATCAACCTCTCGACAGCACGGATTAGTGGAGGAATCCTGTTGTTCGAGTTGTACCGTCCTTCAGAAGGGACGAAAAGCCGGTGGTCCCCTCAGTGCTTTTCGATAGGAGTAGGCTACGTGTCGGCACCGGGTTTCCCCTCCTCCCTTCTATCATTCACCGACGCCATTAGACCAGGGCCGAAGGGCCAGTTGTCAAAACAGTGCGTCATTAAACACAAATCAATCGATTTTCTCTTAGTGCAGGCAAGCAGCGAGCCCAATAACTTCACCAGAACTCAAATTAAATCGATTACACAGACGGTTTTCCGTTTTGCATAATGGAAAGAGTGCATTGCCCCGGTAACGTAGAGATCTGGGTCCAAATCCCGGTCCGGATACAAATTTTGGATTGATATTGCATCCTTACAATAAATATATGGTTAAACTTTTTTCAACTTTTATTACTGAAGGCAGGAGTAAGCAGAGGATAGTGACCACGGACCACATGCTAACGGTTCAGGAAAAACGAATTCAAGTTGAACTTAGCCTGTTATTAATTATGTATTTATTAGTTCACGCACGAGTATTTCTTAAAGCCTTGTGAGGAGAAGAATACCGTAATTTGGGTTTTTAATTGAGTTTTAGATCGATTTGCCTTCAAAACAAACATTGGAAACTAGAAATTTCAAAAAGTCACAAGTCCCAAGCTACCGCTCTAGAATGATACGTCATACTCGGCAGACGATGGTGGGGGAATTGTGCGGAGCGGCGCGTGGAGCCGCCAGCCGGCCGGCAAGGAGAAGGAGCTAGGCGATCGGGAGCGACGATTCGCGTCCCTTCAATTCTACAGGGGTGGTACGTGCTAAAGGGCAGCTGGGGCGGAGCCCCACCAGGAATTTTCAGATCAGTCGAAATGTATTTTTTTTTCAATTAATTATTTCTAAGCGGTACACCATGTTCTTGCTTTCAACTATTGTAAAATACTACACTTTTTAATCCTACGCGGGTGCTGATTAATTTCATTTGATTGAATTCTACTATGTATGCCCCTGAATGCCGTCCGCTACGTAGCCCAGTCCCGCGTGGTGGTTACCGGCCGCTTCAGCCGGGTTCGGTAGCGGTACCGGTGGGGCTAGCCCCTCAGGAAGCCACAAGGTCCCCCTACGCTCGCAGGCTGTTTCTCAGCCGCAGCTAGGCTTGCGGTGGTGGGGAGTTGAGCGCACGGCATCGCCTTCAGGGGCAATTCCAAGAAAGCCCCTACTGCCATGCGGGAGGGGTAGGGGTATGATGCAATACACACTCTCTTCGCAGCGGAAAGCTATAAGCTTCGTAAACAGTGCTGTACTATATTGAGGCAGGTGCAGAACATCAGACGAGAGTTGAGCCGGTTAAAGAGCGTCGGGCACTCGCCCTCGTGGCTGGGCCAGAAACCTACCTATTCCATTCGATCAAAATTCAATCAAAATTACGGCATGATACCACTCGCTATGTTTAGGTAGAGCAATGCGGGTTGTGACTTCCCTATCTTCCTTTGTTATTTATCAAAACTAATTTTTTTTCCAAACTGGTTAGTCTAGGAGCCAGCAACCAAATTTGCAATTCTCGCTAAAAATTTCGCGAACAATATAGATCAAAAGTTTCGTCTTGATGCCAGCTATCATTTCTACCCTGTGTACAAAGTCGCTGGTGCGACTGGAAGCCGCAGTCGGAGGTCAAAGGTCACGCGCGGGCCTTTCTTTGCCTGGCTTGTGCTACTAAACCATAAGTCGCACAGTCGTAATTTTCATTGCAATGCCTTCGTGTTATTGCAGGCTTTCATGATATATATTTTTTTATTGGTGATTTTTTTCATTTTTATGCTAATAACTTTGTTTTTTCGTAAAAAGTAATCCGTGAGACTTTAGTTTTACATCATTTTCTTCGAAATGAGAACTTTTATCTAAAAATATATGATATACATTTCGAAAGACAATTTTGTTTTGAACACGATAATATTTTCAAATCAAAAATCTGATGGGATTTACGTAATTGGCAGCCGATCGCAGAGCGTGGGGTGTGGCAAAAACGCGCTTTTTCGTGCAAGAATGGCATATTATCGCATATGGTGAAAACTACGTGCAATCAGAACGGGGTTATTTTGTCTAAGCTTATTTGAGAAAAGGCTGTAAACTGGTATCAAAAGTTTCGTTTTGATGTCAGCTATCACATCTACCCCGTCTGCAGAGCGGCAGACGCACCTGAAGGGCGGGAGTGGAGGTCAAAGGTCACGCGCACCGCACCTCATTGCAAAGCGTATATCTCGGCAGATCCAACGGCAGTGGTCACGACAATGATCACAAGAACTAGTCAATGGTGAAATTTTAGCAGAATTTACAACTTTGTTGAATTTCTCCTAAACAACAACCATGGTCTCAACAGTGATCACTGTTGTAGATAACGTTTGTTGAAGTTCACATGATCTTTATTATAGCTCAACCAGTACTACTGCTACCGTCACCGAGGACGCTGCCCTTTATATAACAGGGTGGTGACTCATTGACCATACATTCATTACATCCTTCGTTTTTACACATTTTGAAAAACATAGAATAGTCGTACAAGTCGGGCATGTGGATTGGGATAATATGGTAGTTTCTCTTTCTTGTTGCTGTACAACTATGATCTAGATGACATCTATACCTTTTATTTATATATATTTTTTTTTACATGGTACAATACAGTTTCATACAATGTAATATTTGGATAAACACTTTTTAGACAAACTAAATATATTACATGCTACTAGATTTGGTGTAATATGCTTGTTATATTTGTTACATATAGATACACGTAAATAATTGTATACAAGAAAGTAATGCTACTTTGAGTAGCGTTTATAATATATGGTAATAAACTAAACTAATTGATGAGCGTAACGAGCGTAGCGAGTGAAGCGAAATCTTCAATTACACTTTACTGCTAAAAAAAATCCGTTTTTTTTTTTTTTTTTTTTTTTTTTGTGTTCGTTCGCACGTTTCCGGCCAAACGCCAAAACGGACTTTGATGAAAATTTCGGTGGACCTTCGTTTTCTCTGAACTTAGATCTGCCACGTTTTTGAAGCAATTCGGACGAGTAAATTTTATGTTATTAAGTTTTTACGAAATTTTTCAGTTTTTCCAAAACACGTTTTCCACTCTAGAGGCCGAGGATCTCAATATAATTTGACGAAACTTTCCAGATATGTTGGCCCCCACGGTTTAATGTTTGTGTACAAATTTTATTGTTGTGCGTTTAGCAGTTTTCTTGATAATGTCACTTTTATGTCACTTTTTCAGCGTTTCTGCAGTTTTTTGCAACAAAAGCAACTTTATCTTCAACCGATTTTACCAAAATTTACTGAGTGCATGAAAGATCGTAAAAAGAAGATACTGTGTTAATTTCAAGCAAATCAATTGAATAGTTTTTCTTGAATTCGATTTTTACGTTTTGAAATATTCAAATAATATCATCATGAAATTTCCAGGTAACGAATGTCATTGAAAAAGCTGCTTAATTAACACCGAACATTATAAATTGATCATAAAAGCCGCTAGGCTATGCGCACGCGCAATATAATCGCGTTGTGGGTGAGCGTAAATATTACGCTCATCCACAACACGATTATATGAGTGTTCGCATAGCCTAGTAACTAATTAGTTTTAATTGGCAGAGGGGTATTTAACCTTCTACTCATGAGTAATTGTGCAGGCGATTCTAGTTTATCACTAATCGGTGTGTTTCTATACTCTAATAGACTCAGGTATATGTCATCTTTATTGAAAGTGGATTTTTTTAGCACGCGCTTTATCGTCGGTATGGCTCGCTCAACCATTCCGTTGGATTGCGCATATCTTGCACTGGATGTTACATGGGTAAAGTTCCATTGGTCAGAGAATTGTTTGAAGGTGTCAGTGCTAAACTGAGGTCCATTATCTGAGAGAATTATCTCTGGTATGCCGTGTCTGGATAGTATGGATTTTAATTTCGACACTACCTCTTTGCTTGTTGTGGTGTTATTGAGTGATATCAATTCCACAAATTTTGAGTAGTAATCAATTACTAACAGATAATTATTTCCATTGAGCTCGAGTAAATCTATGCCTAATTTGTGCCAGGGTCTGCTCGGAATTTCGTGTGGCAGAAGGGATTCTTTCCGGTTGGTTGGTTTATGCTCTACGCATGCCTCACAGTTTTTTATTACGTTTTCGATGTGTTGATTCATTTGGGGCCAGTACAAAATCTCACGCGCCCTTCGCTTGTATTTGTCTATGCCTAGATGTGCAGTATGGATTTTAGCTAGCATTTCTTTACGTAACGAGTGGGGCACGACTATTTTATTTCCTCTGAAAATTATCTCATGACAAATCGTTAGTTCGTCTCTGAAAGTCCAATATCGTTGTACTTCCTCAGGCAATTCGGTTTTAGATTTTGGCCAACCGTTTTTTATTAATTCCGCGATTTTGATTAATGTTGGATCTTTGATTGTTTCATTTTGAAATGTTAATTCTTTTCCTTCTGTGATAGGCAAACTAGTTATTAAATAGCAAATTTGCGCATTTGATTCATTGTCAAGAGTCTTATCATCCTGGTCATTTTTGGTTGTATGCGCTCGTGACAATGCGTCAGCAATGTGCAATTCTTTCCCTGGTTTGTATTTAATTTCGAAGTTATATTTTTGAAGCCTAAACGACATTCTTTGCAATCTTGGGGGACAATCAACCAGCGATTTCTTGCAAATTGCCGGCTTGTGGTCACTTTCGATGACAACTTTCTTTGAGAAAATGTACTGATAAAATTTCTCGCAACCAAACACTACTGCACACACTTCCTTTTCAATCTGAGCGTAATTTTTTGGTGTAACCGTGAACGCTCGTGACGCGTACGCAATGGGGGCATCGTCCTGTGTTAAACAAGCACCGATCCCTCCCTGGCTAGCATCGACCGATATTTTGACGTTCTTGCTGCTATCATAATAATGCAATACCGGTGGTGAGGCCAAATTATTTTTAAGCTTGTTAAATGCCGATTCTTGTTCGTCGTGCCATTGCCATGCTCTATTTTTTCGCATTAACTCTCTGAGGGGGGCAGCCACCTCTGCTAGATTTGGAATGTAGCGGGATACATAATTTAAAATTCCGAAGAATCTTTCAAGATCTTTGATGCAAGAAGGTTTTTGCATCTGCATAATTGCTTTTACTTTCGTGTCGTCCGGTGACACACCTAATTCTGAAAGAGTGTGACCCATGTATTTCAACTGGGTGCGCCCTACCTTGCACTTTTCTCTGCTTAGTTTAAGATTCTCTTTGCGTGCGATCTGAAAGACCCTTCTTAGCCTGTCATCATGCTCCTGTTTATCTCCTCACCCTATCAAGATATCGTCAATATACGTTTCCACCCCTTTGAGATTTTCGAACATTTCTTTCACATATTTGTGAAAAACCTCACTGGCTGATTTTACTCCAAATGGGAGGCGTAAGAACCTCCATCTACCAAAGGGTGCGTTGAACGAGCATAGCCTCGAGCTTTCTTTATCCAGTTGGATTTGGTAAAAACCACTGGTGGCATCAAGTACTGTAAAGAACTTCGCTTTTGTGCCATCTGGCACAATTTTGCTTATGATTTCGTCAAACGTGTTGATAGGTAAATGTTCGCGTTTTATCGCCCTGTTGAGATCTCGTGGATCCAAACATGGTCTAAGTTCCCCATTTGGCTTCCTAACAACTACTAAAGAACTGACCCACTCTGATGGCCCTGTGACCCTTTCGATGATTTTTTTATCTTGTAGTTTTTTTAATTCTTCTCTCAATTTATCCCTGAGAGCATGGGGAAAACGCCTTTGCGCATGCACTACTGGTGGCTCTGACTCGTCTATTTCTATGTGGTACTTATTTTTTAGACATCCAATTCCATTAAACACATCACTAAATTCGTCGAGCAGTGGATGATAGTCTTTCTTGTTGATGGCATCAATTCGACTTACAATACCCATTTCTTTACATGAAAAAAGCCCTAATATTGGCTTGGAATTGCACTTAATGATTTGAAATTCAATTATGTGATCTCTGTTCTTGTGTAGACATTTTAATTAACATCGTCCGATTATTGGCAGCTTCTCTCCCAAGTATGACGTTAATATAATTGATGGGGGTAATAATTGCTGTTCATTCAAATTTAACGACTGAAAAATTCCGAATGGGAGGACATTCGCTTGTGCACCGTATCTACCTTGAACTTGACTTTATTACCACCAGGAATTTCTAATTCTATTGTCCAATCTATTTCCGTTCATGGCTTATAACATAAATATCAAACTCCTCTTGCGAATCACTCTCAGCCTCAAACGATTTTAGAGACACAGTGTCTAGCTTTTTGTTTTTACATTTCTTTGCAAAATGGCTGAATCTCCTACAGATTATACATTGCTTGCCTAGCGCTGGACATCTATCAGTCAAATGCCTATAACCACATTTGTTGCATTCCTCATACCTTCCAAACTCTCTCTATCTTGCAATCCATCGTGCCGCGACGTCATTCGCTGAGATGACGATCTCTGCGATGTCATATTCGATGAGGCCGATGTCGACGGCTGCGACGACGCGTGCGATCTCACCCTGGACTGAGACGGCGGATCTTGCATTCTCTTCTTTCGTTCATAAAATACAGCGTCAACTTCAGCGTTCATTTCTTTAAGTCGTCGTCTTGAAAGTTCATCTGCGCGGCAAAAATCGATGGCCGTTTTGAGCGTCAGTTTCTTCTCTCGAAGTAGCCGATCTCTTACTGCTTCCGATGGTATCCCGATCACGATCCGATCACGGATGAAGCTATCTTCTAGTTTCTCGAATCCGCATGTCTTAGCCTTCGCTTTAAGATCGTCAACAAATTGGTCAACTGTTTCACCTGGTTGTTGCACACGGGAATTAAACTTGAATCGTTCAATAGATTCATTGACCTGAGGTATGAAGTTTTCTTCAAATTTGTCTAGAACAGTTTCGACTTTCTTCTTCTCTTCTTCCTTCTCGAACACAAACTGTCTGTATGCTTTGACTGCGTTGATTCCAATTACATGTAGCAGTACTGCAACTTAGTTCTCTTAGCTGTCCTTGTTCAACTTACTTGCAACTAGGTAGTTTAGGAATTGCAGCCGCCATTCTTTCCAATCTTCCGCAATGCTGCCTTCTGCTTCAAATTCCTTTGGTGGTGGTAGATTTGCCATTGTACCTTTATACCGAGTGCGCCATGTTGTAGATAACGTTTGTTGAAGTTCACATGATCTTTATTATAGCTCAACCAGTACTGCTCCCGTCACCGAGGATGCTGCCCTTTATATAACAGGGTGGTGACTCATTGACCATACATTCATTACCTGGTTAATGCTTAAATTTTAAGAGAATTTAGAACTTATGAGAACTGAACCAGCCAAAAATACAATCCTTTAACAGCAAATGTTTCACGGTAAAGGCCTCATTACAAGTGTGACATCTAGGGGGGATTTTATCGAGAAAAAAGAGAAAAAGCATGGGAAAAAAAGTGTGTGTCCTATCCTCAGACGTGTAATAGCCGATACACACGACGCTTTTCAACGCGACGCGTTCAACTCGCGCGTTGAGAACTCGTCGTGTGTATCGGCTATAAGGACTTCTTCCTCCCGCCTTATGGACCTAATTGACGAGTCCCAATTCTCGATAGTGGGCTTTATCTCATTTAACTTATTGTTTAATTCGGCATCCCATAGTTCTTCGAACATTTTCTTGAAATTACATTTTATATGAGCTTTTAGATAAGTGTGCCTTAATATCTCAAAGCCAACTGAGTCTCAGCTGTCAACACAGGAAACATACTATTCTTGAATGCATCACTACTCCCCTTCGAGGCTAGCACCTTATCGTGGTGAAGGGGTTTGTGCGGCCCGATGATCCGACAGGCCATGCCGGCGGGAGGTGTTACTCCCGGCAAGGTCTCCTATGCCGGACAGGCTGTCGGTGAGGGTCCAGACCAAGACTAGCCCACCCCGTCGTTGTCGCGGGACCCAGACTTTGGTCGAGGGAGGATCTGGCGCTCTTTCTCTCCCCACCTTTCATTTCACCATCTTTTCTTCATCTCCCTTCTTGCTTCATTTCTTTTGCCACCTCCCGAACCCACCGTCTGTCTTCTGCGACAGCGGCGGGGTTCCCCCCATTGACGACCCGGCTACCAACATGGATACGAATTGGTTGACTGACAGTCGTCGTGAGTTCCAGCGATGTCTGGTGACTGATGACCTGCACAGGGAGTTCTCGAGCCTTACTTAATTGCTGTCTCTTATCTATCCTACACTCTCCTGTCTTCACTTCCGGCCGACCCCTTGTGCAGGTCTAAACGCTTACCTGCGTGTTTGCCGTGCGCAGTGACCTGTACGGGCGGAAAAGATTTTCTTGGGGGTTGAGGGGCAATTGTCTGGTTATTATAGGCAATTGTCCCAACACACCCCTTTAGTTTCTGCTTCGCCCAAAACAGGAGGCTGGGGGCTAATCCACCCCCAGTCAATCGGCTCGCCTGGGGCGTTAAAGCTTCACGCGTGGATGAGGAGGGGGGCACCGGTGGCGTGATGGGTGTTGCTGGGCCCCACCAGTTACGGTCACTCGCGACTGCCGGTGCCTCCTGACTATATCCCCCGGACAACCCCGGCGTCCCAGTGGGACGTCCCCCTGGTTGGGCTCCGTGGTGGGCAGGGCTCCGGGGGATGAAACTATATCCATTTATATGGAAACCCAAACAAAAATTCCCCCCCTTCATCCTAAAAAACGCCTACGTCCTCTTATGGAGGAAGTAATTTCATTGAGGGATGTGGTGGCTCCCAGGAGTGTGGAGCCACTCTTCCTCATTCTTAAATTGGAGAGCGGCAAATCCTTCCGCACCGTTTCTCCTTTTGCTCAGAAACGTGGATTGTTGCTTCTCGCTGGGGAAGTTAAAAGTTCTAAGTGCCTCCGTGATGGTTCACTCCTGGTTGAGGTTACAAACGGTGAGCAGTCACTGAAATTGCAATCGGCAACGTCATTCGACACCATGCCGATCACAGTGACTGCGCATCGATCCCTAAACACCTCTAAGGGAGTAATCTTCAGTTTCGACCTACAAGACTTTTCGGCCGACGAGATACAAAAAGAACTTGCAAGCCAAGGCGTCACTGACGTTTATCGAGTGATGAGCAAAAAGACCGGTGCTTTGAAGCCAACACCACTGCTCATCCTGACCTTCGGCACCCCTAAACTTCCCGAATGCATATTTGCTGGTTACTTGCGTTTGCCCGTCAGGCCTCATATTCCCAACCCTCTGCGGTGCTTCACCTGCCAGATGTTCGGCCATTCCAGCTTGGACTGCAAGCGGAAGCCCATCTGTGGGAAATGCGCCAAAGAGGACCACGAGACTGACGCGTGCAGCAACAGCTTCCACTGTGCTAACTGCTCGGCAGCCCACCCTGTGTGGTCCCGCGACTGCCCACAGTGGAAGTTGGAGCGAAAAATCATGGAGATTAAGACATTCGAAAACATTTCTCTGTTCGAAGCAAGAAAACGCTTCAATACTCAGAATGGCCTCGGATCAAAGACATTTGCCAAAGCCGTGGACTCGGGCGCGGCTGTCTCGGCGGAGACGGCTCGTTTGCAGGCCATGGTGGAAAAACAGCTGCAACTCTCCGCCGAGCAGGCCAAGCGCCACGAGGAGATGGAGGAACGCCACAGGCAAGAGATCGAGGCCATGAAGAAAGATTTGGAAGCTAAGGACAGAGAAATAAAGTCGCTTAAACAGCAGATTACCGAACTCCATGAGAGCCGTACGCTCCAGCTGCACGCTTCCAAGGGAAGGCAGACTGAGGCCAGCACCTCGAGGAAGGCGAGGGAAATCATAACCTTCCTTCCCAACACCACCGGTAGCTCCACGTCCACCTCCCTGTCTACCAGGAAGGATGGAATGGAGGTAGACCCTACCGACACGTCGCCGAACACCTGGCAGACGGTGAAGGGAAAGGAGAAGGAGAAGGTGAAAGAGAAGGGAAAATCCTAAGTCCAACAAAATGCCAGACATCATTCAGTGGAATCTGAGAGGATTCAACACAAGAGCACCCGAAGTCAGACAACTAGTGTCTTTAAAAAGCCCCCTTGTCTGTTGCTTCCAGGAATCACACCTGAAGCCATCAGACAAGCCACTCCTGAAGGGCTATGACTTCTATCGTTTTGACTTCACAGGTGGACAGAGAGCTCAGGGGGGAGTTGCAACGGCCGTCCACAACAGTATCCACTCGGAGACTGTTGTGCTGACCACCACCCTCCAGGCCGTGGCTGTGAAGGTTTTCTTTCCCAGCCCCCTACACATATGCAACATCTACCTCCCCCCTGATAGTGTCGTTACCCAGCAATCCATCGACCATCTCATGGACCAGTTACCTCTACCCTTTCTATTGGTTGGTGATTTCAACGCTCACAACCCCCTGTGGGGTAGTCTCAGCACCAATCAGAAAGGTACACTGGTGGAAGACACTATCAGGCTTCGCAATGTGGTCCTGTTGAATAACGGCAGTAACACCCACTTTACTGCATCAACAGGATCATTCTCTGCGATTGACCTGACTCTCTGTTCAGCCTCCCTCGCTCTTGACACTGAATGGTCTGTGCACGACGATTTATGTGGAAGTGACCACTTCCCTATCTTCATTAAATCGTCGAGGATCCCTTCTCTACCACCCAGACACCCAAAGTGGATTCTAAGACGGGCTGACTGGTCACTTTTCAGTGATCTTGCCACTTTCGATGAAGCTGTCCCCGAGGATATCGATTCTCACGTGGACAGCTTCACGGAGGTGGTAATTCATGCAGCCGAGAATTCCATTCCGCGGTCGTCTGAAAAACCCTACCGTCTCCCCGTCCCGTGGTTCACTTGTGAATGCAAGTTGGCCATCAGGGTGAGACGGAGGGCCCTCTCCTTCTTCATGTCGCATCCGACCCAAGAAAACCTGATCGCCTTCAAGAGATCGAGAGCTAAGGCTCGGAGAATAATCACTGAGGCCAAGAGAGTGTCGTGGCGGACCTACGTGTCGACCATCACGGCCCGCACACCGTCGTCCAGGGTATGGGACAAGGTTCGGAAGTTGTCTGGCAGATCAACTTTCCGTCCCATATCCGGACTGATGCGTGACGGGCTGTTGCAGTCCACGGGCCCGGCCATCGCTGACACTCTTGGTTCTCAGTTCTCGAAAGTCTCCAGCTCAGAGAATAACACCGCATCCTTCAAGCGGGTCAAGCAGGTAGCCGAGCAGCAAGGTCTTGTCTTC
Source organism: Nemurella pictetii (assembly GCA_921293315.2). Taxonomy (NCBI): domain Eukaryota; kingdom Metazoa; phylum Arthropoda; class Insecta; order Plecoptera; family Nemouridae; genus Nemurella; species Nemurella pictetii. Next base: position 3,385,212 of record OV121118.1, on the reverse strand, counting down.
CGAAGTAAGAACCAGGAAACTTACAACCTGCCCTTCAGCGACTGGGAGCTGGACTCCGCGCTAAGAGCCGCCAACGACACTTCACCTGGCATCGATATGATCCATTACCAGATGATCAAACATCTGAGTAAAAGCTCTCGATCATACATGCTTCAGATGTTGAACAGAGTCTGGCTCGAGGACAGTTTCCCAGCTCGTTGGAGGGTGGCTATTGTCATCCCCATCCTGAAGCCGGGCAAAGACAAGACTGATGCTGCTAGCTACCGCCCAATTGCCCTTACAAGCTGCCTATGCAAGATCATGGAGCGAATGATCAACGCTAGGCTTATGTGGCATTTGGAGAAAAACGGCCTACTCTGTGCGGAGCAGTCTGGTTTCAGGCGAAACCGTTCCGTCACAGATAACTTGACCCAGCTTGAAGGATTGATCCAGGACAGTTTCCTCACAAGGAAACACCTGATCGCGGTGTTTTTCGATCTCGAGAAGGCGTACGACACGACGTGGAAGTACGGCATTTTACAGACCATCCATAAGTGGGGTATTCGTGGCCACTTGCCCCACTTTGTGCAGAACTTCATGGCTGATAGGTCTTTCCACGTTCGTGTCGGAAACACTCTCTCGTCGGCTTTCGATCAAGAGAACGGAGTGCCGCAGGGCTGTGTCCTCAGTGTTACCCTGTTTGCGATCGCCATCAACTCCATCACGACGTGCATCCGAACTCCGGTTCGTGCATCGCTCTACGTTGATGATTTGGCGATCTTCCACCAAACAGGGAACCTGAACTCGGCTCAGCGGCAGCTCCAGCTAACGATCAACCGATTGGAGAGTTGGGCGGATCGACATGGCTTCAGATTCTCCTCGTCGAAAACAACATGCATGCATTTCAGTCGCCATCGTCTATTTCATCCTCATCCTGTCTTGACGTTGGCAAACCAGGTGCTGCCTTTCTCAGAGTCAACCCGCTTCCTCGGAATGGTATTTGACGAGAAGCTCACCTGGTTACCACATCTCCGTCAACTCAAAGACAAGTGCTTGAAGGCAATGAACATCCTGAAGATCTTGAGCGGTACCTCCTGGGGAGCCGACAGAACGTCCATGCTCCGCCTCTACCGCTCTCTCATAAGATCTAAATTAGACTTTGGCTGCACTGTTTATGCATCGGCGAGGAAATCATATATCGGCATCCTGGATCCAGTGCACAACGCTGGTATCAGGTTGTGTACTGGCGCGTTTCGCACGAGTCCCATCGTCAGTCTGCATTGTGAGGCCGGGGAGGCTCCGCTTAAGATCAGGCGTGACTACCTCCTCGCCAGCTACGTAGCCAAGCTACGTGGCATGCCAAAACACCCGGCATACAGGTCTGTGTTCGCTCCGCCGAATGTTGTGCTCTACAACACCAGGCAAAAAGCAACCAGACCTGTTGGCATCAGAGCAAAAGAGCTCCTGGCCGCATTTGGAATGGACCTACCACCTGTCCTTCCTGTCGGAATCGGTCGTGTGGCTCCCTGGACAACATTCCAGCCTGTGTGCCTGATGCAACTCGCTCAGCACACCAAGGCCCAGACGAGCCCGGCCGTTTTCCGACAGCTGTTCTTCAGCATTTGCGACCAGTACTCACAATACAGCAGGATCTACACTGACGGATCAAAGGACAATGAGTCTGTGGGGTGTGCCTTTGTCATCGACAACACAAGCGTGTGCTCAGTCCTCTCTGTAGTGTCTATACAGCAGAGTTGTTTGCGATTCTCAAGGCCCTTGAACATATCAAGCGTGCCAATCGCAAAAAATTTCTTGTCTGTTCCGACTCTCTGAGCTCCCTCCAAGCACTATGTCAGGCATTCCCCACGGACCATCTTGTGCAAACCATCCAGGATAAACTTGGCGCACTATGCTTGGTCGGCATAGAAGTGTTGCTCTGTTGGCTTCCAGGCCATGCAGGAATTGCTGGCAATGAGATGGCCGACAGAGCAGCTAAGGACGCCACGACAAAAGCCGATGTTGACTACACAGCTGTCCCTGTGAGTGATCTTAAAGCCGCCTTCAGGGCCGAAACAAAGAAGTGCTGGCAATCATCATGGGACACTGTGTTAGTCAACAAACTGAAGCCCATCAAGGCAACTATCGACCCCTGGCAATCTTCTGCCCGACACACTCGACGCGAGGAGGTTGTAACAACGAGGTTGCGCATCGGTCATAGCCCGCTCACTCACGTCTTCATCCTGAAGCGCGAAGAGCCACCGATGTGCACCTCCTGTGATCAACCTCTCTCGATCAAACATCTCCTTGTCGAGTGTGCCGTTCACAGGCAACTGCGTAACACCCTGCAGATTCCCGGAAGTTTGTCAGAGGCGTTGGGAGATAACGCCGTGTCGATAGATCGAGTAATTCGATTTTTAATTAAAACTGACTTTTTTAAACTTATCTAGTTTTTAGTAAGTTTTTAAAGCAGTTTATGTTCCAGGCGCAAGTATTTATAAAAACTGCGTCTGGACATGACAACTGGTTTTTTAGCATTGTTTTTATTGCTTTTAAACTTTTGACAATATTTTACTCATCTGACGCGAAACAAATATTTATTTGTTCGTGGTTGTTGGAGTAGTTTTTATTTGTCTTTATCGTTGTCATTTTTTATTTATTTTAAAATTAAGACTGCCTTTTATTTACTGACCTTTTAATAGCGAAGTTTTTAAAGCAGTTTTAAATTCCTGACGCAAGTATTTGTAAAAAAATGGGTCAGGAAAAGACAACTGGTTTTATAGCACTGTTTTTATTGCTTTTTAACCTCTGACAATTTATTTTATTCATCTGACTACACAAATTTTTATTTGCTCGTAGCTTAATGGAATAATTTTATTTGTCTTTGTTGTCTTATTTTTCTCATGTTTTATCCAACTGATCAATAGAGATTTCTATTTTTTAAATTGGTAAAACTGTCTATTGTATTTTTAAACATCTGACCGGCGCAAATAGCCCAGCTGCTGACGCGCCGTTAAACCAACAAAAATCAAAATCAAGCATCACTACTTAAAAGTTTTTGAAAATAGCCCATAATATGGCGATTGGTCGATAATTTATCGGCATATTATCGGCATTTTATCGGATAATCGGCACAATTTTGGCTGCTGGCATCGTTAGCATTATTATCATGGGGAACGTACTCCAGACACGAGGGAGCAGTTGCTTGCATCTTCAAGAGGCTCACCGATTAAACGTGAGCATGCTTTAAGGAGGTAGCTAGGCACTTCATCCGTTCCTCCTGAATTTTAAGTGCACTTGGTGTTGATAATTCGAATGATACCAAATTGTTTCTCTATACTGGTTTAAAGAAAAATTGTGTCGCTGCTCGTTTTGTGGAGTTAAAATAGTGCCCACTACTGATGCTTGACTCAATACGATGACTGTAGGTCTTGCCGAGGAAAGCTCATGCACGGCATTACAGAAGTATCCATTGAGCAGGTTCGCACACGCCCTCGGGTTTGCGACTTGTTTGTTTTTCTCGGACAGGGATGGCGCTGGTGCCGCGACGGGGATCCTATCGCACTTGCCTCTGATAACTTGCCAAGCCGCCGAATTGCTTTGTTAGGAGCACTATATAGCTATGTAGATGTTTGTCACAATATGCACGTTTATAGCCAGCTTGAATGCATGTTTGTGCGCTTTTCTAAATGCATGATGTTCTTCTTAATTGCCATTGCCATTCATTGAGTTGTACCGGTCGCGGATTGAAGCTGCCCATCGCGAAGATTTTCAGAAAGTACAGAGAATCGAATTAATATTTAACGGAAAGATTAATGAAATGGAGAAAAGGCTACGAGTGAATTTAAAGGATGGGTGTTCGTCGGAGTAAATGCGGCCGACGAAGCTAAGAAACGGCGTGCCGCGAGTCGGGCCATGACTTATGGCAAAGGACGAAATATTTCTGGTTCACCACAAGTACCCTCCCCGACGCTCCCCGTCGCAGTTCCACGACCTGCATTGGCACGCAGCCAAAAACTTCAAGAATGGAAAGCGGAAAATGCCAAAAAGAAGCAAGTTTTAAAATCCATCGCAAAAGCCATTTTCAAGCTGAGTACGGTCATAAGTTACCCGTCTGCCATTGCTGAAGAGATTTGCCACCTCCTCGGTATTTGGGGGTAACGACGGGTGCAAGAAGTGGGGCTTCTGTGGCAAATCCTCTTCCAGAAGTAAAATCAAAAAGTAAAATAATAAAGCCTAAAAATTTACTTACGGATGTTGCAGGGAATAGGAAGTTTGTGGCGCCTAAGTCCGTGAAGCCGCTGCCACTGACGGTTCCCCACACAGATTTTATACAGATAAAGATAACTCTTCCAAAAAAACCAAACTCTGTACAAACTTAACCGGTAAAACCATCTGGAATTAAAGCGATTATGCTTGCCGCTAAAAAGAAGTTGATGGCTGAAAAAGCCCTGGATGATAAGTTAAACAACAGTGTAAGACTTAGTTCATCAAATGTTTTGGACCCAAGACTTTTGGAGTTAAAAGGAACGCCAGAGCGAAGCAGCAAACGAATGAGCCTGCTCCAAGGTGCCGGGTAAAACTTGTCTCATGTTTCGTCACAGTAAAAAAAAAAAACATTGCCATGTTTACAAATGGATATAACATAATATTGATTATACTATAAATATATTTACTAAAATAGTTTATGGAAATTCTGCCGCCAGTTGATCCTAATAGCGGTGGCAAGTTGACCGTCGGATGGCAGGAGGTGTATCGAATGAAATGAGCTCTTCGCTCTGGCGTTCCTTTTAACTCCAAAATGTACCGGGACACATTTGCGGTATCGTAAACCTCGCAGATCGGCTTGGGCTCGGTGCTGAAGCCAAGGCGCTGAGCTTCGAGCGGCCTGTGTCCTCGATCATCTTCCGCTTGAGGAACTGCGATGGCATGTTGGCAAGTGTGTGAGGCTTTGATGCAGGGAATTTTCGGCGGGCACCTAAGGCTGGAGACTGGGGAACCGTCAGTGGCAGCGGCTTCACGGACTTAGGCGCCGCAAACTTCCTATTCCCTGCTACATCCGTAAGTAAATTTTTAGGCTTTATTATTTTACTTTTTGATTTTACTTCTGGAAGAGGATTTGCCACAGAAGCCCCACTTCTTGCACCCGTCGTTACCCCCAAATACCGAGAAAGTACTTCACTCTTCAGCAATGGCAGACGGGTAACTTATGACCGTACTCAGCTTGAAAATGGCTTTTGCGATGGATTTTAAAACTTGCTTCTTTTTGGCATTTTCCGCTTTCCATTCTTGAAGTTTTTGGCTGCGTGCCAATGCAGGTCGTGGAACTGCGACGGGGAGCGTCGGGGAGGGTACTTGTGGTGAACCAGAAATATTTCGTCCTTTGCCATAAGTCATGGCCCGACTCGCGGCACGCCGTTTCTTAGCTTCGTCGGCCGCATTTACTCCGACGAACACCCATCCTTTAAATTCACTCGTAGCCTTTTCTCCATTTCATTAATCTTTCCGTTAAATATTAATTCGATTCTCTTCACTTTCTGAAAATCTTCGCGATGGGCAGCTTCAATCCGCGACCGGTACAACTCAATGAATGGCAATGGCAATTAAGAAGAACATCATGCATTTAGAAAAGCGCACAAACATGCATTCAAGCTGGCTATAAACGTGCATATTGTGACAAACATCTACATAGCTATATAGTGCTCCTAACAAAGCAATTCGGCGGCTTGGCAAGTTATCAGAGGCAAGTGCGATAGGATCCCCGTCGCGGCACCAGCGCCATCCCTGTCCGAGAAAAACAAACAAGTCACAGACCCGAGGGCGTGTGCGAACCTGCTCAATGGATACTTCTGTAATGCCGTGCATGAGCTTTCCTCGGCAAGACCTACAGTCATCGTATTGAGTCAAGCATCAGTAGTGGGCACTATTTTAACTCCACAAAACGAGCAGCGACACAATTTTTCTTTAAACCAGTATAGAGAAACAATTTGGTATCATTCGAATTATCAACACCAAGTGCACTTAAAATTCAGGAGGAACGGATGAAGTGCCTAGCTACCTCCTTAAAGCATGGTCACGTTTAATCTGTGAGCCTCTTGAAGATGCAAGCAACTGCTCCCTCGTGTCTGGAGTACGTTCCCCTTGATAATAATGCTTACGATGCCAGCAGCCAAAATTGTGCCGATTATCCGATAAAATGTCGATAATATGTCGATAAATTATCGACCGATCGCCATATTATCGGCTTTTTTCAAAAACTTTTAAGTAGTGATGCATTCAAGAATAGTATGTTTCCTGTGTTGACAGCTGAAACTCAGTTGACTTTGAGATAGCAAGGCACACTTATCTAAAAGCTCATATAAAATGTAATTTCAAGAAAATGTTCGAAGAACTATGGGATGCCGAATTAAACAATAAGTTAAAAGAGATAAAGCCCACGATCGAGAATTGGGACTCGTCAATTAGGTCCATAAGGAAGGCGGGAGGAAGAAGTCCTTACACACCTGAGGATAGGACACACTCTTTTTTCCCATGCTGTTCTCTTTTCTCTCGATAAAATCCCCCCTAGATGTCACACTTGTAATGAGGCCCTTACCGTGAAACATGTGCAGTTCAAGGATTGTATTTTTGGATGGTTCAGTTCTCATAAGTTCTAAATTCTCTTAAAATTTAAGAATTAACCAGGTTATTGTGATCACTGTTGAGACCATTGTTGTTGTTTAGGAGAAATTCAACAAAGTTGTAAATTCTGCTAAAATTTCACCATTGACTAGTTCTTGTGATCATTGTCGTGACCATTGTCGTTGGATCTGCCGAGATATACGCTTTGCAATGTGGCGCGGTGCGCGTGACCTTTGACCTCCGTTCCCGCCCTTCAGGTGCGTCTGCCGCTCTGCAGACGAGGTAGATGTTGTAACATTATTATTTTTGCAAGCGGAGCAATGTTCGCTGGGACTTTTAATGATCGTGCTCGTGATGCGTCACGCTGATGACTCGATCAGGAATGTCGAGGATCGAGCTGGCAGATCGGCAGTACGAAGCAGGGAGCGGATGGAACAGGTGGAAAAAGTCACCTCGTGGACGAGGTTTTCCGATCGGAGTGTGGGAGTTTCGGTGGGCCAGGCATTGGCGGTCGTGCTGGCGGAAGAAGGTCTGCTCCGATTTCATTCCCCTCCATCTTTATTATCCCCCTCCCCCATCCTTTCGCTATTTAGGACAACTCTAATAAATAGCGTGGCGCCCAACCTGTCCCTCGGGTTTGTTAGTTTCGTTTAGTAGCTTTAGTTTAGATCTAGGTTAGCCTTAGTTTTTAGGTTAGGAATCGATCGGGTGGGCATAAGGCCGTCCCCACCCTATCCCTTCTCCTCCTTCAACACTCTCCTCGGAGTTCAGCAGAACGACGCAGCTCTCTAAAAGAGAGCTAGGAGGTGGGAGAGGGAGAGTCGTACGCGGCTTCCCTCCGTTCGACGGGCTACCGGCTGTGGATGAGTACAAATCCAGGCCCCCACACCCCGTTCGCCTCACCCTGCGCTGCCGGGCAACGTAACTGTTACAATGTAATAGCTGACATCAAGACGAAACTTTTGATAACAGTGTACATCCTGTTCTCACATTAGCTAAGACAAAATATACCCATTCTGATTGCATGTAGTTTTCACCATATGCGATAATATTATGCCATTCTTGCACGAAAAAGCGCGTTTTTGCCACATCCCACGCACTGCGATCGACTGCCAATTACGTAAATCCCATCATATATTTTTAGATAAAAGTTCTCATTTCGAAGCAAATGATGTAAAACTAAAGTCTCACAGATTACTTTTTACGAAAAAACAAAGTTATTAGCATAAAAATGAAAAAAATCACCAATAAAAATAAATATCATGAAAGCCTGCAATAACACGAAGGCATTGCAATAAAAATTACGACTGTGCGACTTATGGTTTAGTAGCACAAGCCAGGCAAAGAAAGGCCCTCGCGTGACCTTTGACCTCCGACCGCGGCTTCCAGGCGCACCTGCGACTTTGTACACATGATAAAAATGATAGCTGGCATCAAGACGAAACTTTCGATCTATATTGTTCGCGAAATTTTTAGCGAGAATTGCAAATTTGGTTGCTGGCTCCTAGACTAACCAGTTTGGAAAAAAAAAATAGTTTTGCTAAATAACAAAGGAAGATAGGGAAGTCACAACCCGAATTGCTCTACCTAAACTTAGCGAGTGGTATCATGCCGTAATTTTGATTGAATTTTGATCGAATGGAATAGGTAGGTTTCTGGCCCAGCCATGGGGGCGAGTGCCCGACGCTCTTTAACAAGCTCAACTCTCGTCTGATGTTCTGCACCTGCCTCAATAGAGTACAGCACTGTTTACGAAGCTTATAGCTTTCCGCTGCGAAGCGAGTGTGTATTGCATCATACCCCTCCCACATGGCTGTAGGGGCTTTCTTGGAATTGCCCCTGAAGGCGATGCCGGGCGCTCAACACCCCACCACCGCGAGCCTAGCTGCGGCTGAGAAACAGCCAGCGAGCGTAGGGGGACCTTGTGGCTTCCTGAGGGGCTAGCCCCACCGGTACCGCTACCGAACCCGGCTGAAGCGGCCGGAAACCACCACTGGGCTACGTAGCGGAAGGCATTCAGGGGCATACATAGTAGAATTCAATCAAATGAAATTAATCAGCAAGAACATGGTGTACCGCTTAGAAATAATTAATTGAAAAAAAATACATTTCGACTGATCTGAAAATTCCTGACCTGCCCTTTAGCACGTACCGCCCCTGTAGAATTGAATGGCAGCGAATCGTCGCTCCCGATCGCCTAGCTCCTTCTCCTTGCCGGCCGGCTGGCGGCTCCACGCGCCGCTCCGCACAATTCCCCCACCATCGTCTGCCGAGTATGACGTATCATTCTAGCGCGGTAGCTCGGGACTTGTGACTTTTTGACATTTCTAGTTTCCAATGTTTGTTTTGAAGGCAAATCGATCTTAAACTCAATTAAAAACCCAAATTACGGTATTCTTCTCCTCACAAGGCCTTTAAGAAATACTCGTGCGTGAACTAATAAATACATAATTAATAACAGGCTTAGTTCAACTTGAATTCGTTTTTCCTGAACCGTTAGCATGTGGTCCGTGGTCACTATCCTCTGCTTACTCCTGCCTTCAGGAATAAAAATTGAAAAAAGTTTAACCATATATTTATTGTAAGGATGCAATATCAATCCAAAATTTGTATCCGGACCGGGATTTGGACCCAGATCTCTACGTTACCGGGGCAATGCACTCTTTCCATTATGCAAAACGGAAAACCGTCTGTGTAATCGATTTAATTTGAGTTCTGGTGAAGTTGTTGGGTTTGCTGCTTGCCTGCCCGAAGAGAAATCGATTGATTTGTGTTTAATGACGCACTGTTTTGACAACTGGCCCTTCGGCCCTGGTCTAATGGCGTCGGTGAATGATAGAAGGGAGGAGGGGAAACCCGGTGCCGGCACGTAGCCTACTCCTATCGAAAAGCACTGAGGGGACCACCGGCTTTTCGTCCCTTCTGAAGGACGGTACAACTCGAGCAACAGGATTCCTCCACTAATCCGTGCTGTCGAGAGGTTGATAAGCAAGGCGAGTGAAGTTGTCGTACTAACTTCAAACCCTCCAACCTCTCTCCCGAACAGAACTGGTAATTTACAATATGGTCACCCATCCATCACGTAACTCAGTGCGATGCTGCTTAATTTCGGTGATCTCACGAGGGCTGGTGTTTCCAGAATGCAAAACCGTTCGGCTAGAGAGACATTTATGTCATGCATTTTCAATACGGTACGAAGTCTGAGTTTCAATTGTAAATACATTGGTGAGATGACGGAAGTAATCATTTTTTGCAACAAAGCAAGGGATTTCCTTTTAGATTTTAAAATCTTTGATATGAGGGGTTAAACCGGGAATTCTATGCGCTTTTTTTCAGGTCATTTACCTGACTTACTCGATAAATAGATTCGGCGGAGGAAGTAATTTGTCATAATAAAATATTCTTATTTGTCTCCTGCTGCATCATGCATCAGATCAAAGATCAGGTATTGATTAATTTGTGTTTTTAACTTTGTATGTAATATTATGCTGCACCCATAACATATTACCCATACCCATTACCCTGACCCATTAGATAACACTGCTGCTTGTCAGAAACAAGCATTCGTTGTAAACAAATACCTAGCCCTCTGCCCCCCAGCGACAGATGAGCAAGGATCACGAGGCAAGCGATCACGCGCTGTAGCTCTGTGGTTTCTTCTTTTTTCTGTTACTCCGAATATTAGTCAAGGTTGTCAAGCACATCAGCTCCTTTTCGCCGGTGTAGAATTGTATTTTTAGCACGAAGTATCCCGGTCTTTTGTAAAGATAGCGTAGGGCTTCCAGATCCACCCACGCATGATCCATGTAGTACACTCCCTGTGGGCCGAAGGCTCGAATAAGATTTTACGTTGTGTTAGTTGTATCTAAAAAACTGTGCTGCTTTAATTCCTGAAGTAGCAGCCTAGGCGGCGTTACGATTCTGTCGCCAGTTCGACAATGCTATTTATCGGCAGAGTGTCCTGCATACTACAGCCTGGTGAGATGTTTGCTGGTAGTGTCCTGCATCCTACAGCCTGGTGAGATGTTTGCTGGCAGAGTGTCCTGCATCCTACAGCCTGGTGAGATGTTTGCTGGCAGAGTGTCCTGCATCCTACAGCCTGGTGAGATGTTTGCTGGCAGAGTGTCCTGCATCCTACAGCCTGCTGAGATGTTTGCTGGCAGAGTGTCCTGCATCCTACAGCCTGGTGAGATGTTTGCTGGCAGAGTGTCCTGCATCCTACAGCCTGGTGAGATGTTTGCTGACAGAGTGTCCTGCATCCTACAGCCTGGTGAGATGTTTGCTGGCAGAGTGTCCTGCATCCTACAGCCTGGTGAGATGTTTGCTGGCAGAGTGTCCTGCATCCTACAGCAGCTGGTGAGATGTTTGCTGGCAGAGTGTCCTGCATCCTACAGCCTGGTGAGATGTTTGCTGGCACCTATCAGAGATGCTACCCATCCGGTAGGAATGTCACTTACGGCTGGTATCGGGCACGCCTTGGGCATGTCGGGTGTTCCCTTCATTAATTGTTGCCATAAATCGGGCGCGTTCTTCAGTGGGTCGCAGAAAATACTATGCCAGGCATAATATCTTGAGCACGAATCAATGTTATAATTTTCAAGGCATAAGGAGGACGTTTTCCGGTACTGCAAAATCATCGAGATTATCATAAACAATTGTATCGACAATATAGAACTCCAGCTAATTCCAATATAGATTTCATATTATTTAATACAATAAAGTAAGTCTGAAAGCTCTGCGCAAGTAGGCAAAGTTAACACCAATATGATGCTAAAATTTGCAATCGCCAGTTTATTTTATTTTTAATGCCTGCATTAGTTAAAAACTGTAGAAATAAAGTTGATAGTAAAATGCTAAAAGCTATGCGAGTGTTAAATGAAAGATATAGCCACTTTCTTGTGTTTGTTGTTGATATTTTGAAATAGCTCATTGATGATTAAGGCGGTTCTAGCAAGACGCTATGTATAACGGGGCATAAGTCCGTCTCTCTCTCTAATCTGGTTGAGTATACAAACATTGTTGTGGTTTCGTGACACTCCATAGAAGATTTAAAAATTTAATTGCCTTTTAGCAAAGGATTAGCGCTTATATGAAAAGCTATCAAGTGATCAGCAGTCTTTTGCACTTGCTTATTGCATGAGCGTTGAAAAGCTTAGTTATAAGCTTATAACGTATAAATTGTGTTTATAAACAACTTAACTGTCGCACTGATTACGAGTGCGAGCCAAGATCGCGAGACATTCAAGGGCGGTGTCGATTTCAGCCAGGTATTGGTTTTACGGGTTAAATTTTGTGGCGATAGCATTGCCCAAACCAATAACACTAGATTATTGAAAATCAGACCACAAACCAATCGTAACATTCTTCAACTGCTCGTCTTTTCAAAATTCTTCTATGACGTTTCTAAGACTAGTATTTCGTGAAAACAAAATGCAGAGGGTGACAAAAATAATTCCACTAAACAGCCCTTGGCTCAAAATGACTTGCTTGATAGCCCACACCTAGGAGCAAGGTGTTGGCGAGGCTGTGAAAAAGTTTCGTATTTCTATCTACAACCGTTACTCTGATGCTATCGCCAGAAATCTAACCCTTTTAAATGCGTGTATCTCAGTGAAATTTGGGTTTGAGCATGATTTTTTGATAAATCCTGCACTTTGGTGTTATACTTTTTCAGGTTCAAAGGTTATTTCCTTTCAAAACTGCATATTTCGAAGTTTGGGTCTTATGGCCCGTTATACATAGCGTCTTGGTAGAACAGCCTTAAGGTGAAATGTATAGCGAGGGATGTTAGGCCGCTGTAATCCTAGGAAATAAAACACCTCTGTCTTACCCATGTTCCGGCGCCGAAAGGTTGTGTGAAGTTTATCTTGCCTGTTGCATAAACTTTTCTTACGTCATCGCCAACGGTCAGTTGGTAATCTTGGAGCATGTTTGGAAAGTCACCCTCACAGTTGTTTAATTTTTTAACGTCCGCGAGCAAATTCTCCTGTAAGACAAACACGATATTCGGTTTATACCCCTTAAAAGTGTCGAAGCCCGCGCAAGCACGTTCAATTTTGGTTCGCAATATAATGAGACGCTCTTTTGTGGATGTTTTGGGTTTCGGAGGTGTCGCTATTTCTTATTTCTTACACAAAAGATGAATCGCACAACTTTTCACAGCTACCTATGTCCATCGACCGGTAAACCCGACGAGCTTCGGCAGACAAACGCTGAATGACTTCTTAAACTTGCCACAAAGAAACGTTCAGACAGCCAACATAAGAAAACTTGTGATTTTTTCTTATGATTCAGTTCCAAGAGACGAAATAGGCTCCAGTTATGGCTCCAGCAAAATGGCTCTACAAAATAATAACGTTTGGTTATTTGTTGGTTATTGGTTATTGGTGGTGTTCTTGACTGATTATTGGTTGATTGATTATTGGTGTTTAACGACGCACTGTTTTGACAACTGGCCCTGTGGCACTGGTCTAATGGCGGCGGTGATGATGAACCTAACCTAGCCTAAAAGAGAGGAGGGGGAAACCCGGTGCTGGCACTTAGCCTACTCCTGTCGAAAAGCACCGGCCTTTTACGTCCCTTCCGAAGGACAACTCGAACAACAAGATTCCTCCACTTATACATGCTGTGAGAGAAGCAAGGCGCGTGAAGTTGTCGACTCAAACCCTCCGACCTCTCTCCCGAACAGAACTGATCACGTGCATGATGGTCACCCACCAATCACCTAACTTAGCGCAATGCTGCTTAACTTTGGAGATCGCACGAGAACCGATGTTTCAAACATGCCAAACCGCTCGGTGCGGAGTTATTGGCAAAGAGTAACCTGTTTTCTACTCACCGGATCTCTTGCCAGCGCCAGCGTCGCCAGCAAAGGAAGCCAGCAGAAGCGTTTCATAGGCGCCATGGCTGCTGCGTGTTGCAACGCAAGACCCGTGTCCGTACCTAGCGCCTCCATCCACCCTTTATACCCTACGACGCTAGACAAATGCGTTGCCAATTGTGGAAAAATAATTTCCTTATACCGGCGTCATTTTCCATCAATCAAAAAAAAAAAAATCTTATCTACTTGCACTCAATCAATATTATTTCTCAGGTATTATTTATTACCAGAAATGAATATCTTAGTAAAAACCGATTAAGTTGTATTATTTTTTTTAATGTCTAGCGTTTGGCTTTTACGATGGCCAATAAATCAATTGTGCTCGCGCTCGATATCACCCATCAAATTGTAATCACCACTTAGTGAAGAGGAAGAGTTTGGACGTAAAATGCTTTCAGCGTCAAACTCACCGTGGGAATCGTATTTATGTATTTCACTGAGAGGAAAATGAAGTCAGACACCCACTGGACAGGGGCAGGTTGGCACAGGGGCAGGTTGGCACAGGGGCAGGTTGGCACAGTGCCTCGAGCGCTAAAACTACTGCCTTCACACTCAGTTAAAAAAATTGGTGCCGTAGAATATCCTCGTGTGAACATTTCCCGTGTAAATTTCAGCTCTGTGCACCGCTCGAAACTCAAGCTACAAGGGCTGTGTGCTTTTCCACACCCAAAAGCAACATTTGGCTTTCTGATAAGTTTCCGTTTTCTCATTTAATTTTCAGTGCTTTCAATATCCTAGAAATCAGTTTGTTCTTAACATATTTAATTAACATTATTATTTAACATTCTTAAAATGCGCACACAATTATTGTTTAAGTCATGTTTAAAAATAATCTCTATTCAAAGTGAGTATTTCAGTTCGGGCCTAGCAGACACAATGTCAAACGTAACCATAGAAGCTCCACAGAGCAATATTATTTTATACACTATATACCTGCCTACCAAGTTTTAAAATACGGTTCATGCAATACGCTGTGAAAACTGTGTCATGGCTCTCTGTTTGAAACTAACTTCTCTTGCAGTAAATAAAATGTATAGAGTTAGAGGGAGGCTTTTCTACACATAAAACTTTATGCACTAATGCACAATTTATGCATGGTAATGCACGTTAATGTTGATGCATGTTTATGCACTTTACACTAAGGGGCATAAGTCAAACGAGGATTGACTCCGTGACATCATGCTGGATGTAATGTTGATTGATGAGCCACATCACTAATTTCGCGGTGTTTCGCGAAGTTACGCTATGCCTGCGTAGTGCAACGTTGAACAACATAGCTTCAGTTCGATAAATGTTTATTGCTGTTTGGTATGTTATGATGGTATGTAATTGTGGAAATTTTACGGAATTTCAACAAATTTTGATGCAAAACAAAGAAATCTGGATTTTGATAGTTTAAAAAAATCTGGGAAATTACAAAAGTGCAAAATCAGAAGTTACCATGTATTTAATTTTTGATATTTTAACACATTTATCAATTACAACCAATTAAAAATGTATTTCTTTCTTATCTTTTTTAATCGACCTGTTCCATCCAGACATAAATTACGTCACATAGAACACCCTCGAAGAAAATCTAGATGGGCGACAATTTCCCACTTGGTTGAGCCAATTGGCAGAACCAATTTAATATTGTTTTTGTGGACACTTTAAACCCATTAAACAAAGGTGAAATTTGCAACCAAAGTTACTGTCCTTAGTGCCCCTAAGTTACCGCTAAGTTACCACTAATTTACCACATAGGTACCACTAAGTTACCACTAAGTTACCACTAAGTTACCACTAAGTTACCACTAAGTTACCACTAAGTTACCACTAAGTTACCACTAAGTTACCACTAAGTTACCACTAAGTTACCACTAAGTTCCCACTAAGTTACCACTTAGGTACCACTAAGTTACCACTAAGTTACCACTAAGTTACCACTAAGAAAGTTACCACTAAGTTCCCACTAAGTTACCACTTAGTTACCACTAAGTTACCTCTAAGTTACCTCTAAGTTACCTCTAAGTTACCACTAAGTTACCTCTAAGTTACCACTAAGTAAGTGGTCATCCGATGTATTTTTCCTGGAGGAAATAGATCTCAAGTGCACAGTTGCTCTGATGCTTAGAAAACCAAGTATTATTACCCGACTGATGAACAATTAAAATAACTTAGTATTCATTTAATGTTGCTGGGTTTTTGAGTGTTATAAGCTTCTTAATTCAAACTTTTCCCGACGTCTCGAAAAGCTATGCTGCCTGCTTTATCAAGGGTCTCAAAGCAGAAAAGTTAAATTGTGGGAATAGCTCAGCATTCAAGAAACCTATTCCACTCAGAGATAAATGACGTAAGATACCCACTGGACGAACTACCAGTTTGGAAAAATATATAAATTAGCTCTCCTAAATAACAAAGGAAGATAGGGAAATCACAGCCCGAATTTCTTTACATGGCTTTAGCAAGTGGGTATCATGCCGTGATTTTGATGGTATTTTGATTGAATGGAATATGTATATTACCCAATTAAATATTTTTTCTGCTAACTAACGTGCTAACATAAGGACAAGACACGAGTAAGAAAGCAATATTTCTAGTAAATGTGTTCTTCTTGTTATACTTCCTTCTCCTAGGAAGTTGGGGTCGGCGAAACTTACCTCTCATCGTGTGTGGACTCTGTAGCCAACAAATCGACAATCGCAATATTCACCGCCGCCTCGATTGCGTTCGATCCCGGCTTCTTGCGTCTTTATATCATCAACCGGGCGCAGATAATAATTAAGGAGGCTGAGCGTCACAGCGTTTGGAAGCCAGCTGCGAATACGAACACTTGTCGTATGTCTAGCGCACACAACAGGTGGCACTTCAACGGGCACTTGCTGAGAGTTAAGTGTGATTTTGACAACTTTGTACGCAGATGCTAAGTAAAATTATTTAAAATAAAAACTTAGGGATATATTTCATCAACCTTTGAGGAACACAAAACGGTATGTACAAAAAACGTGCGTTTTGATAATTGTAAAAAGCACAAAAAAAAAAATTGGCGTGATTATAAGGGAACTTTTTTGAAATAGCTTTGAAAATATGATAAAATTGATAATATGATTCTCTATGAGTAGAGAATTCTCTCTACTCATTGCACATGGTAAGCTGGTGTGCTTTTTTTAGGTGATGGGATGGACTTGTGTGTTAGACATTGCAGACGACGAAGTATCTCGCTGTAAAACATTGTTTACTGTTTATTCAGTATTTTGACAATGCCAGACATTGCCAAAAAGCTTCGCCTGGTGCTGTGATCGAACCCGGCTCGCATGGAACTCTCATTCGAAAGCCAACGTGCGACCCACTGGACCATTTGGTAACGCTGCGAAGAGCGCGTTTATATTTCATACCTGTTCATTGCTATGAACCTAGAGGCTGTAATAAATCGAATTGCTTTGTTGTTCTCTGGTGTCTCAGCCTGGCTCTTTGAGACGTAAGAACTGGCAAGCATCGAACTACGAAGAAGTTCCAGCCAAAGATTGTTGGACAAAAAGCCACGTTGACGTCGGGAATCGAACCCCGGCGTTCCTGGTTGGACACAGCGATGTTACGCACTCGACCACACAGCAGGTGACGATGAGGAGACATTTGTTTTCTACTCAACGCTCGTCGACTCCAGCCAAGATGTGTGCATATTCAGTATTTTGACAGTGCCAGACATGGCCAAAAAGCTCCGTCTCCTACGTATTTCAAGCCTGAACCTCTTCTTTCTGAATCCATGTTGGCTATCACTGCGCAATAAATGTTTCTCGAAATAATATGCAACTAGTCTTTGTTGTGTTTGTACTCCGCTAGAGTGCGCTCATATAGACGTCACTACACGACGACTTCGGCAGCGAGCGAGTAGTGTTTTGCCAGCCGGCCTTAGTACTAGAGCTCGTGCCTTATACTTACTTGTAACATCTCTCGCATTAAACTACTGTATGTACAGCAACACGTTTGTCTGGTATATGTTAAATACACATCAGTCTTAAGCCGTATGAATTTTCAATTTCCTTTAAAAACACGGATTGAATAGCTATAGTGGTCGATAATTAGTTATAAGCAGTGTATTGTTTACGCTCACTCACAACGCGATTATATTATAATTATTATAAATCAACAACGCGCCCTAAGGGATTGTCATGTGCTAACAATTTGAACAAATAATAATAATTTTATCAATGTGAATAATTATTGCTTGTATAATGGTGATACCTTTATAGACAACGGTGACAAAGGGTGATAGCCTTTACGCTATGCTGACACCTGCCATAGCTGCTGTAATTTGTGAGTGCTGTCGATGATATTACACAGGTTTTTCATGGCTCAGGTGCAGAGACACTACATTATTGTCACCGTGCGTGAAACAACCGTCGACGTATCGCCTGTAAGGCGAATATTTATCACACTGAGAAAATATTTAACATTCGTCTGCACGAAAATCACAGCCGCATTTTTTGTAAAATTGATTCCTGAGATTTTCCTTTCCTCTGCGTGTTCAACAATATACATGGCTGATATAACTTCTAATATGCTCTGTTCACACCTATAACCTATGCTGATGCATGTCGTTACGCGGTATTTATTTCTAATAACATTGGGTGTATACTAGATGGTAAAAAGTAAGATATATAATGTTCAAGGGCATAATATATTACCATGATTTCTTCAGTAGACCAATAAGAAGGTAATAAAGATATTATAAAGAAAAAAAAAGTAATTTAAACAAAAAAGGCTGATTTTCACCGGTGTCCCCCTGCATGGGTTGCGAAATTACATCAAGAAAAAAGTATTCCAATCACGATGACAATTTGAAATTATTCTGTGGCTCGTAAAAAATAAATAAACGTAAAAATAACGTAAAAATCGATTTAAGGAAAAAATATTTAATTGATTTGCTTGAAATTAACACAATATCTTCTTTTTATGATTTATGATGCACTTTAAGATAAAGTTGATTTAGTTGCAAAACAACTGTAAAATCGCAAAAAAAAAAGTCATAAAAGCGCCATTTTCATGAAAAGTGCTAAACAACTCACGATGTCACAAACATGAAATCGTGAGGGTCAATATATCTAGTCTGTTTTGTCAAATTATATTCAGATCCTTGGCCTCAAGAGAGGAAAACGCGTTTTGGAAAAACTGAAAAATTTCGCAAAAACTTAATAACATAAAATTAACTCGTCCAAATTGCTTCAAAAACGTGGCAGATGTTAGTTCAGAGAAAACAAAGGTCCATAAAAATTTTCATTAAAATCCGTTTTGGCGTTTGGCCTGTAGAGCGCGAAAAAAAAACACAAAAAAAAACATTCCGGATTTTGTAAGCATGTAAAGTGTAATTGAAGATTTCGCTTCACTCGCTACGCTCGTTTTTAAAGAAGCATACTAACGGGAGGAATTTTGCGTTTAAAAAAAATCAAAAGCATATCATTATTTTAAGTACTTTCAAAAACATGTATATTTTATGTTAGTTAGTATGTTTGGGGTGTTGTTAGTTGTTAGTTGTTGTTGAGTTGTTTTAGTGAGAACATCGGATTCGGAGCGCAGGATGGGAGCCTAGGACGGCAAACCACATTTGTACAACCAATTGGTAATACTAGGTATATTATAATATTTAAGGATAATCATACCACAACGTTTTACTTACCAGTCATTTTCACATAAATAATAAATAAACATTCGCAAGTCGGTTCAGTTGAAAGAAGAAACTTGCTGGCAGCTGTCACGAGAGTAAAAACAAACGCTGAAAATAATCAAATATTAACTCCGCTGTCATTTAGCCGCCATGGCAAGCGCCAAGTAAAAATAGCTTGCCTAGTTTCTACATAGCAACGACAGTTAAACTAACTTCCTCTCTGGTTAAGCCACGTTTGACACGCTCCACAAAGCTCGTGCTAGCTAACACAGCAAACACATCGCCCGCCAGCAACTCACGTTGCGTGCGTCGAGATTATTCTAATTATTTCACATACGCAATTTGGAGAAGAAATTGTTCTATAGATTGCTATCTGGACGCTGCTATACTCTGTAATTTTCATTTAACTGAAACCGACGACAAGATCGATATTCAAAGTAAAAAAAAACTCGAGATACATAACACATGAGAAGTACATTTTTCTACGCATGGCCAAAGTGTCAATTGGGCCGAAATCACAGCGAAAGTGTCTCAGTCGGTGACGCGGTGTCGACGACAGCAGCGACATTCAGGTAATACATTCAAGTACTAGATTCAGGTACCTATACTACCATAGAATAAGCTATCTTAGAATTTTTGGAAAATCGGAGATTCTGAAACTTCTACGATTAGATCTCTCGATCATTTAATTCAATCATATCTTTGCCAATCAAGTTATTTTAGTAAATCAAGCTTTTCTTGTGTCAGTGTGAAGCGGGGTTGTCCGCCATTGTTGTTGTAGAGCGGAGCGGAGCGGGCAGTCGAGTGTGAGCCTCGGGGTGGAGAGGTCAGAGTGAGAGAGAGGAGAGAGTGTGAGCCTCGGGGTGGAGAGGTCAGAGTGAGAGAGAGGAAAGAGTGTGTGTGATTGTTAAGAGAATTGTGACATTATAGAGAGACATTACTGACGTTAATTATTGAAGTTACATCATTACTGAAGTTCATTATATTATTGCGAGCTGACAGGAAGGTTTTACGTGTATCTCTGCATTTTTGGCTTGAAAATTCGGCTGTGATGCCTGTTTAGCAGCTTCCTCGATGGCATTCGGTACTTCGTTTCGTCGTGAAACTATCCGAATACCTAGACGTAAGACGTAAAAATCGATTTAAAGAAAAACTATTCAGTTGATTTGCTTCAAAATTACACAGTATCTTCCAGTATCTTCTTTCAAAGATGTTTTACTAACACAGTAAAATTTGTCAACATCCGTTAAAAACAATTTTGAAGTTGAATCCCCGAATCATGGTTTGCCTACAAGGGCGGTGTGAAATTGTGAATTTGTGAAGAACTCAGGCTTTGATTGGAGAACGCCACAGCTCAAAGCTCGCAAAGCTCCAAACTCAGGCTCTGATCGGAGAACGCCACAGCTCAAAGCTCGCAAAGCTCCGAACTCATGCTCTGATTGGAGAACGCCACAGCTCAAAGCTCGCAAAGCTACGAACCCAGTCTCTGATTGGAGAACGCCACAGCTCAAATCTCGCAAAGCTCCAAACTCAGGCTCTGATTGGACAACGCCACAGCGTAAAGCTGGCAACGCTCCAAACTCAGGCTCTGATTGCAGAACGCCACAGCGCAAAGCTCGCAACGCTCCAAACTCAGGCTCTGATTGGAGAACGCCACAGCGCAAAGCTCGCAACGCTCCAAACTCAGGCTCTGATTGGAGAACGCCACAGCGCAAAGCTCGCAACGCTCCAAACTCAGGCTCTGATTGGAGAACGCCACAGCGCAAAGCTGGCAACGCTCCAAACTCATGCTCTGATTGGAGAACGCCACAGCACAAAGCTCCCAACGCTCCAAACTCAGGCTCTGATTGGAGAACGCCACAGCGCAAAGCTCGCAACGCTCCGAACGGAAAGCCTGTACCGACATCTTGTGTAACCTGCAGGAACTGGTCGTGTGATCAGCGCTTCGTGCGCCACGAGCTGAAATGTCCAAGATGGCCGTGACCGTCGTCGACGGCGCCCGGCTGGTGAGGGCGTGGGGCCTGACGCCGACGTCGACGCCGACGCCGACGCCGACGCCTACGACGGAGCGCCGCGACGGCGACGGCGACGTCGGAAGGGAGCAAGACTTCGGAGAGGGGTTCCACATTCTCGTCAGCTTCGGGAAAGCGCTCGGGGCGCTGCCGATCTCCCGCGGCGACGCCGGTAACCCAATTAACATTACACCAGGCTATGCGAACACACATCAAATCGTGTTGTGGATGAGCATAATATTTACGCTCACCCACAACGCGATTATTTTGCATGCGCGGGCTTATATGAAAATTTTAAATATTCGGCGTGAATTCAGCATTTTTCTCGGTGACATTAGTTACCTGGAAATACCATTATCGGTATAGTCGTCGTGAAATTATTAGAATATTTCAAAACGTAAAAATCGATTAAAAGAAAAACTTTTCAGCTGATTTGCTTATAAATAACACAGTATCTTCATTTACGATTTTTAATGCACACATCAAATTTTATTCATATCAGTTTAGAATAAAGTTGCAAAACTGCAAAAACGCTTAAAAAGTGACATAAAAGCGCCATTTTAAAGAAAAGTGGAAATCATACAGCAAAGAAATTTGGACACACACACATTCAATCGTGAGGGTGAACATATCCATTAATTATTGGTGTTTAACGACGCACTATTTTGACAACTGGCCCTTTGGCACTGGTCTAATGGCGTCGGTGAATGAAAGGGTGATGATGAACCTAACCTAGTCTAGAAGGGAGGAGGGGAAACCCGGTGCCGACACGTAGCCTACTCCTGTCGAAAAGCACCGAGGGGACCTCCGGCTTTACGTCCCTTCCGAAGGACGGTACAACTCGAACAACAGGATTCCTCCACTAATCCATGCTGTCGAGAGGTTGATAAGCAAGGCGAGTAAAGTTGTTGTACTAACTTCAAACCCTCCAACCTCTCTCCCGAACAGAACTGACCATGTGCATGATGTGAACATATCTAGTACGATGCTTCACCTCTAGAGTGCAAAACGTGTTTTAGAAATGCTGAAAATTTTCGGAAAAACTTACTTACATAAATTTACTCGTCCGAATTGCTTCAAAAACGTGGCAGATCCAAGTGCAGAGAAAACAAATGATCATATAAATTTTCATCAAAATCGGTTTTGGCGTTAGGTCTGTAGACCGCGAACAAAAACAAAATAGTCCGGATGTTTTTAGCAGTAAATTGTAATTGAAGATTTCGCTTCACTCGCTACGCTCGTAACGCTTATCAGTAAATAATATTCAACGTGAAAAACATTGAGTGGGCAGATTTTAACATCTAGTCTCGGTTATAAACTCGGCAGAATAAAAATCCAAAATTTAACAGTGAGGTTCGTAGTCCCAATCGAGACAACGTTTTTGATCTGGAAGCGAACACTTTTTGCATTGACGCAAGCAATGCAGCCATGAACGACGTCGACTTTGACGGATAGGTTGTTTGCATCGATTACAACCACGATCCAAATGATGCTATCCACTCTGCAAGACCTTACGAAAACACTGCAGATGTCATGAAGCGATGCAATCGGTAACGTTGGATGCTGCCACCAGCTTATGTACAAAGCCCTGATAAGCAGGCTGAGCGGTCGAGACACTTGTTGGGTTCCGCGAGATGAAACTCGAGTGTATGTTTAAAAGTGAGGCGAATTGAAGGAATAAGTTTAACGCATTCTTTTGAACATATAATGTGACTTTAATTGAACAAATATAAACTTGCATGATTTCAGCAAGAACCAGTGTTCTCCTCGCAAGAACCAAGAGTAGAGTGTCTCAGATCTATCCCTGAAGATGGCAAGAGCAATTTCTATTCCCCTACTAAACACCCCTCAGTATCCCGTTCTAACAAAGGGTTATCTTGGATGGGTGGTCAATGGCTGACCCCAATATGAAAATAAAGATAATTCTAACGGTAGAACGTACCAAGTTCTCTCCAAACATTTCCCGTTAGGCGATGCTATTTTAAAGTGGTACAAACAATACTGAATTTACAGGGGTCCATGGTTTGAACATAGAATAAACTTCTAAATGCTTTGGGTCTTGCGAGTCTGACATTAAATACTTCATGCTCCATATAAAATGTTAATAAAACGCGATATCTCATTGAGCATCATTACACAGAGAACCCAAGGCCAGCTAATTGAAGGGGGAAAAATTAAAAGTCAGTAAATCGACACTTTCATTGGCGAATTGACCTCTGTGGAAGATGAAAACAAGGCATTGCGAGTAAGCAATAAAGTGAACGACATTGTAATGCACTCTAAGAACTAGAACATTGTGCTTCAAGCAGTGCTGGTCTTTGTGCAGCCTGTATCGCGTTGACAGGGACATTGCACCTTCTGTGCGGACGGGGTGAAACATTCACCCTGACAACATCGGACTCTGTCATCGCCTGCAGGATACAAACCACCCCTTTCGAAAACAAAAACTTGAAGAAAAAAAAAACTGGCTAAATGCTGGGGCTGAAAGATGCGAATTGAGTCGTTTGAACGAAATCACATGGAAAAAATCGTAAAAGTTAATAAAAAATTTCAATGGTTACATTTAGTCAATTTTTATTAGCGCAGCATCATCAGCGTAAAGTATCTTTACAGCAGTGATTGCGAAGGTAAAGCGATGATCCGAGCTCCGTATCGTAGCAACATGCCGTGTCAAAACTTGAGGTTATAGAAATTTACATTCATCATTGTTTCTGACATTCAAATGAAGAATTTTGAATGATTAATTATTTGCTATTGCGCTGCGATACCAGTAAATAACCAGTAAATACCAGTAAACCAGTAAACCAGTAAATAAGTAATTAATTAATGGTAAAATGAGCAGGCAATTATGTTGTTTACTTTTCCTCTGCCTCCTTGAACCAATGAATTTGAAATACTTAGAAATAATATCTAGAACAGAACCTATCAAATTATACATTAGGTCTTCCTAATCCTATACAATAGAATTTTGACTGAAATCGGTTGGAAATGGTATCTCTACTACCGCATTTATAATTAAACAGCTGCGCTAAGTAGTAGTAGGCCGTAGGCCCTAATACAGAAACTGGTAACGATAACAAGGTATATAGTGATTGGACGAGGAAATATTTCTCAGAGCGGCTGTATTTTTAAGGGCGTAAGCTTGAGTAAGCATATATTGTTTACCAACACAATTACCTACACTTTGTTTGCGCTATGTGCATATGTTTGCGCTATGCGCATATGTCTGCGCTATGCGCATATGTCTGCACTATGTGCATATGCCTGTGCCCTATGGGCACCAAGGTTGAGAGAAGCTCAAACTTGTTAAATAAAATGTAACAATTTTCGCCAGAAACTAAATCTAAACTATTGATTCGATTTGCACGAATTTTTTATATGTTATCAAACATGTTTGCGGCACATCACCTACGAAATTTCGTTAAAATCTAAATATTCTTTTACGAGTTCTTACCGATAAATTTGTCAGTTTTTAAAATGTCAAAACTAAAAGCTGAATAACTTTTCGAAATCCGATTTCTAACGCTCAGTCGACTCAAACTAAAAGATGCGCATTCATTGGGGCAATTCTTGGTCACTATCCCAACGCTCGCACTTTGCATATTCCTTAACCCAGGAAGACCGCGTGCTTTGGGACTTAGAACAGGACCATTGACCAACACTTACAGGATGATAATTAACAACATTATATAAAAACGAGTGAAAAGAGTAATTATAAAGCGAGTAATTCGGTTGTTCGGACACGCGGTGGGCCTGCTGCCAGGTTGGAGGTTCCGCGCTGCTTCCTGGGAGTTCGCGTGGGCGGCGTTGCTCTACTTGTGCCTGTTGCCGTTGTTCGGCCACGTGGTGGGCGAGCTGGTCGCGTCCGACGCCGCCGACCTGCTCTCCCCGTCGCGCGAGGCGTTCCACCAGCGCGTCTACAACCACATGTTCCTCGGGCTGCTCTCCTCCTATCTCTTGCTGCCGGTCACCCTCTGGATGGACACCCCTGCACTCGCAGCCTACCTCAATCAGTGGGCCGACTTCCAGGTGCGACCTTGTTTTGCCGCATCAAACATCTCACCATGCAGGACACTCTGCCAGCAAACATCTCACCAGGCTGTAGGATGCAGGACACTCTGCCAGCAAACATCTCACCAGGCTGTAGGATGCAGGACACTCTGCCAGCAAACATCTCACCAGGCTGTAGGATGCAGGACACTCTGCCAGCAAACATCTCACCAGGCTGTAGGATGCAGGACACTCTGCCAGCAAACATCTCACCAGGTTGTAGGATGCAGGACACTCTGCCAGCAAACATCTCACCAGGCTGTAGGATAGAGGACACTCTGCCAGCAATTATCTCACCAGGCTATAGGATGCAGGACACTCTGCCAGCGAACATCTCACCAGGCTGTAGGATGCGGGACACGCTGCCAGCAAACATGTCACCGGCTGTAGGATGCAGGACACGCTGCCAGCAAACATCTCACCAGGCTGTAGGATGCAGGAAACTCTGCCAGCAAACATCTCACCAGGCTGTAGGATGCAGGACACTCTGCCAGCAAACATCTCACCAGGCTGTAGGATACAGGACACTCTGCCAGCAAACATCTCACCAGGCTGTAGGATGCAGGACACTCTGCCAGAAAACATCTCACCAGGATGTAGGATGCAGGACACTCTGCCAGCAAACATCTCACCAGGCTGTAGGATGCAGGACACTCTGCCAGCAAACATCTCACCAGGCTGTAGGATGCAGGACACTCTGCCAGCAAACATCTCACCAGGCTGAAGGATGCAGGACACTCTACTAGCAAACATCTCACCAGGCTGTAGGATGCAGGACACTCTGCCAGCAAACATGTCACCAGGCTGTAGGATGCAGGCCACTCTGCCAGCAAACATCTCACCAGGCTGTAGGATGCAGGACACTCTGCCAGCAATTATCTCACCAGGCTGTAGGATGCAGGACACTCTGCCAACAAACATCTCACCAGGCTGTAGGATGCAGGACACTCTGCCAGCAAACATCTCACCAGGCTGTAGGATCCAGGACACTCTGCCAGCAAACATCTCACCAGGCTGTAGGATGCAGGACACTCTGCCAGCAAACATCTCACCAGGCTGTAGGATGCAGGACACTCTGCCAGCAAACATCTCACCAGGCTGTAGGATGCAAGACAATCTTCCAACGGGGGCATTTCCCGAGCCCCTCACCAATTTTCCTGCACAAGATTTTTTTAAATATTTTTATTTAGTTATGTTTAGCATAAGAAAACCATATAACATAATATAAGAACCCCGTTTTTAGGTCGGTGTGATTCCCCTAGAGACAAAAAGTGTCAGATTTACGTTCAGATACTTTGGAGGTGATTCGCGAATCAGATTTGGCATTCTGTCTGTCGACACAAAGCAAAAGACCAAAAAATAAACAACCACTTGCAAACTGCGCTTGACAGCAGCTCACACTGCACCCCTGCGCAGACCGCGTTCCTGCGCACAACGGGTCGACGGCTGCGTGTGCGCGACACGCGACGCGCGCAGGCGTCCGTGGCGCTCGGCGCACCCATTGTATTCGGCTGCGCGCTGCAGCTGCTGGCGCTGCGCGGGCTGCGCGCTTGGCAGCGGCTGCCCCACCTGCTCAGCCTCGTCCTCGACGCGTGCTGCGGCTGCTACTGGATGCTGACCGCGAACGCGTTGATACACGCTGCGCGACAGCTGGACCACGCCTTGCAGGTACGTCTTCCTCACGCCTGCCGTACAGCGTTTTAGGTCTTCAAACACAGCATGCTACGGGCATGAAACACAGCATGCTACGGGCTTGAAACACAGCATGCTACGGGCATGAAACACAGCATGCTACGGGCTTGAAACACAGCATGCTATGGGCATGAAACACAGCATGCTACGGGCTTGAAACACAGCATGCTACGGGCATGAAACACAGCATGCTACGGGCATGAAACACAGCATGCTATGGGCATGAAACACAGCATGCTACGGGCTTGAAACACAGCATGCTAAGGGCATGAAACACAGCATGCTACGGGCTTGAAACACAGCATGCTATGGGCTTGAAACACAGCGTGCTACGGGCATGAAACACAGCATGCTACGGGCTTGAAACACAGCATGCTACGGGCATGAAACACAGCATGCTACGGGCTTGAAACACAGCATGCTATGGGCTTGAAACACAGCGTGCTACGGGCTTGAAACACAGCATGCTACGGGCTTGAAACACAGCATGCTACGGGCTTGAAACACAGCATGCTATGGGCTTGAAACACAGCGCAGTATACGGGCTTGAAACACAGTGTGCTACGGGCTTGTTACACAGCGTGCTACGGGCTTCAAACACAGCGTGCTACGGGCTTGAAACACAGCGTGCTACGGGCTTGAAACACAGCGTGCTACTGGCTTGAAACACAGCGAGCTACCGGCTTGAAACACAGCATGCTACAGCCTTGTAACACAGCGTGCTACGGGCTTGAAACACAGCATGCTACAGCCTTGTTACACAGAGTGCTACTGGCTTGAAACACAGCGTGCTACGGGCTTGAAACACAGCGTGCTACGGGCATGTTACACAGAGTGCTACTGGCTTGAAACACAGCGTGCTACGGGCTTGAAACACAGCATGCTACAGCCTTGTAACACAGCGTGCTACGGGCTTGAAACACAGCATGCTACAGCCTTGTTACACAGAGTGCTACTGGCTTGAAACACAGCGTGCTACGGGCTTGAAACACAGCGTGCTACGGGCATGTTACACAGAGTGCTACTGGCTTGAAACACAGCATGCTACGGGCTTGAAACACAGCATGCTATGGGCTTGAAACACAGCGCAGTATACGGGCTTGAAACACAGTGTGCTACGGGCTTGTTACACAGCGTGCTACGGGCTTCAAACACAGCGTGCTACGGGCTTGAAACACAGCGTGCTACGGGCTTGAAACACATCGTGCTACTGGCTTGAAACACAGCGAGCTACCGGCTTGAAACACAGCATGCTACAGCCTTGTAACACAGCGTGCTACGAGCTTGAAACACAGCATGCTACGGGCATGTTACACAGAGTGCTACTGGCTTGAAACACAGCGTGCTACGGGCTTGAAACACAGCGTGCTACGGGCATGTTACACAGAGTGCTACTGGCTTGAAACACAGCGTGCTACGGGCTTGAAACACAGCATGCTCCTGGCATTCACACACAGCGTGCTATACGGGCTTGAAACACAGCGAGCTACCGGCTTGAAACACAGTATGCTACAGCCTTGAAACACAGCATGCTGAGGGCTTAAAACACAGCGTGCTACGGGCTTGAAACACAGCGTGTAGCGGGCTTGAAACACAGCGTGCTACGGGCTTGAAACACAGCGTGCTACGGGCCTGAAACACAGAGTGCTACGGGCGTGAAACACAGCGTGCTACAGGCTTGAAACACAGCGTGTGACGGGCTTGAAACACACCGTGCTACGGGCTTGAAACGCATTGTGTCACGGGCTACACAGCGTGCTACGGGCTTGAGACACAGCGTGCTACTGGTTTGTGCCATGGCGTGCCAGTTCGTGTCTTAATGCTGATGGATGGTCCTAATGCCGTGTCTTGTGTCCGGGGTCGTGCAGGTGAGCGTGCAGGGCTCGAGTTGCCCGCGGCGCACGCTGTACGCGTACCGAGCCCTGTGGCTGTCGCTGAGCCGGCTGACGGCGAGCACGGCGTCCTCGTTCTGCCGCACGGCCGGCGTGTTCGTGCTGTCCGAACTCTACCTTGTCGTGCTCGCCGTGCACGGCCTGCTGTCCAGTCTGACAGGTCTGCAGAGGAGCGACGCCGTCGCCACCGCCACCTACTCGCTGGCAGCGCTCGTCACCGTGCTCTCATTCCTCGTCTTCTGCGACAAGGCCTACGGCATCACCTGTCAGGTCAGTGCGAAGACTTGGTCTATCATCCACAATGAATCAACTTGGGCTTCACGGATTCTTATTCTTATTGCGTTGTGTGCATTACGATAAGATCATCTGGACGGCCTAGAAAACTGGGAAAGCATTGAGCATGCAGCGTAAATGCGTTCAACAGTCAAGACTAGCAGCGTTCTGGGTTTGAAACAAGGTCGATCATTTGCGTCCAGGCGGCTGTTTTTAATTACCCTTCCATTGTCAGCAATGATTTGGGTCTCGAGGATCAATTATTATCTCATCCATCAGCCATCCATCCATCATCCACCTGTTTTAACGAAATTAATGCGAGTAATAAATCTGTAGTTGTTGTTTTCGACAAGCAAAGATTGGATTCAATATGAGTAGATTTGAGAAAATATCTGGCATCGGAAATGAATACAGACACAGAAAAAAATCAATTGCAACAATGCATTTTCCAAATGCTAGTTTGGCGCATTTTGGTGAAACGCTGAGAGTACCTATAGTGTGACACCGTGTACAAATTTGTGAAATTATAGTGAAAACATAATATCAAAACGATAATAAATTACCAAATACAATAGGCATTGCAAAAGCGTGTCAATACAAGCTCAGTATAATCTGCTTCGCTGTTGGGCTGTATACTTCGGTGGTGGTGTCGGACTTTAGAGGCCGTGTGAGGGGAAGGTGGGGTTCACATATCTGCTAGCCCGCAACGAGATAAGAAAAATGGCTCTAGCCCATCTGTTCCTCCGCGCGCGGTGTCTGCCTCAGACGCCGCGCGGACTCTGCTGTGACGTCATAATAGCTGTAGAAAGATTGCCGCGCCAGCCATACGCATAGCCTTTACCTTTCTTAGACCCCCCCAGGGCCGGATCTAGGCGTAAGCGACGTCGGCGGCCGCTTAGGGCGGCACTTTTCTAGGGGCGGCATTTTCGCACTTGTAATTCGACAAATGGTTAATATAAAAATATTTATTTTCCTAATTTCCCTTGTACTTCTAGTACATTTCTTGTGAATTCTTACATTTTAAACAAAATAACATGTCATATACCCATAGACCAAACGAACGTTAAAATGTTTGAATGAAACCAAGTAATGTTTAGGTAGAATTTGCGCTTGCGGTATGCATCACAGAGAGCGGCTTTCGTCGGTAGGCCGACGGTAGCGTCATAATAAGGCCAGTCCCGAGTATTTGCGTAATACCTTGACTTGTAGACCGGGTTGTGGGGTTGTAAGCCGCATATGTTTTTTTTCGCACGAAATTGAGACAAATGCAGTTCGTCGAAGAATATAGGTAAACAATGACAGTGGACAGCAAAGCAATATCATTCAGTCGAGCTTCTGCTCTTGCCGTTGTCTGTGGGGTGTTGTGTTGGGTGTTGTGCTGAATATTAATAATATCCGACAATCGAGGTAAGGACACCATTTAACATTATTTAGCAGCGTTTAAGAACTAATTAGTAACTCTAACTATCTGTTAACAATTGCATTAAGTAAGGTAAACATAAACTCCCTCCATTTAGATTTAATCGGTGATCCCATATGGCTGATCCTCCTGGAAGGAAGAGACAGCGATTGTCTGGGTCAGAATTCAGGAAGAAAAGACTAGCTCGCGAATCGGCATCCGCTGCGCAAAAGAACGCAATTTTCAAGTTTTTGAAGCGCTCCGATGGGAAACAAACTCCTCCGGTAGAGGAAGACGACAATGGAGTGGCGTCGGCGAGTGGCACAGAGATAGACACACCATCTGCAAGTGCAGATGAAATTCAAGATTTCCTTGACGACACTGACGTAGGCGCCTGCAGTGATTCTGAAATTGCGAGTGCGTCTCAACCAAGAGAAATCAATGATACCGAAAATGACCAGAATTTTGACCAAGAAGACGCCGTAACTTTCTCGTTTAAAGATCCCGCCACGTGGCCTGTTGTGGATGACAGATCCAGACCGTTGCTTGTGCAGCGTGGTCACGGTCCGTATCCAAATAGCGACACGTTGTTTCCCACAGACGAAAAGGGGAGGAAATTTACATTTTTTCATTTCCATCGAAAAATTGCTAACGGCGAGTTAGTGAAACGCTCCTGGTTAATATACTCTGAAACTAACGATGCGGTGTTCTGTTTTTGCTGCAAGCTGTTCAGTCGCAAGACGGCTTCTCTTAGTTCAGAGGAGGGTTGTAAAGACTGGGCAAACTTATCCGTCATCCTGAAAAGGCACGAGACAACATCGGAGCACACCACTGCATTTCAGGACTGGAAAGAGATGGAGACGAGACTGACGAAGGGAAAGACAATCGATCAAATCAACCAGAAACTCATTCAATCTGAAAGTGAGCATTGGAGGCAAGTGATCGAAAGAATCATTTTATTAATTAAGACACTAGCTGGACAAAATCTAGCCTTTCGAGGGACTTGCGAGCAGCTATACGAGCCAAACAACGGAAATTTCTTAAAATTTATAGAATTCCTTGGTGCATATGATCCTATCATGAGAGAACATATTCGCAGAATAACTTCAAAAGAGACACACAACACCTACCTAGGCAAAGGGATCCAAAATGAGATAGTCTTATTGTTAAGCAAGAAAATCTTAGCACACGTGCTGTCACAATTGCAGCAGGCTAAGTATTTTTCAGTTATCCTAGATGGTACACCCGATATTAGCCACAAGGAGCAAATGACCTTGGTATTGAGATTTGTCACTGCAAGTGAATCAACAGGGGACAGGTCAGCCAAAGTTGAAATCCACGAGCATTTCATAGATTTCCTCGAATTGCACGAGACTACCGGCGAAAAAATGACGGAAGCTCTAATCAACAAGCTGGAAGAACTTGATGTGAACTTTGATGACATGAGAGGTCAAGGCTACGATAATGGTGCGAATATGCGCGGACATACGAACGGTGTCCAAGCCAGAGTTCGCGAGCTAAATCCTCGAGCATTTTTCGTACCATGCAGTGCTCACTCTCTCAATCTGGTATTGAATGACACTGCTAATTGTTGTCTCGAGGCTGTTGCCTTTTTTGATTTAATTCAAGGCATGTACGTATTCTTCTCCGCGTCCACGCATCGTTGGGACATATTGGTCAAGCACACAGAAGACTTGACTCTAAAGCCATTGAGTGCCACACGCTGGGAGAGTAGGGTGGACGCGGTGCGTGCGATTCGCTTCCAGCTTGGGGCAGTGTACGACGCGCTTCTCGAGATTTCTCAAAACGTCACTTTGACCAGTGCATCAGGAGTAAAGAGTCGCGCTGAAGCCAAAGGCCTGGCTCGAAAGATGTTAAACTTCAAGTTTATTTGTTCACTTGTAGTTTGGCACGACATTCTTTACGAAATTAACATTTCAAGCAAGCTGCTGCAGACAGTTAATCTTGACTTGTCCGTGGCACTCGACCAGTTGAATATGACGAAGTCATTCTTGCGAGATTATCGCTCGGACGAAGGGTTCGCAACCCTTATTGAAACGGCCAAGACATTGGCAAGCGAGTTAGAAATCGTCGGAGGATTTACGGAGGAAGAGCCCGTGCGTGTGCGCAGAAAAAGCAAACAGTTTAATTATGAAACTCGAGACGAGCCGATAGTAGAGCCAGAACAAAACTTCAGGGTTAACTTTTTCAACCAAATTTTGGACACTGCGATAGGAGCAACAATAGATCGCTTCACTCAACTTTCCGAGCACGCGCAGTTGTTTGGCTTTCTCTACAACATCGGTGATGCAAATCTTCAACCGGAAATTCTAATAAAACATTGCAAGGATTTGCAATTGGCCCTTGCATCTAAAGAGGGCCAGTCCGACATCGACGCGATAGAGCTCCGAGAAGAAATAATAGCACTACGCAGGCGCCTCAAGAAAGAACGGTATGACCCGAAGAGCGCACTTGAATTTCTTTGCGAATATAGCTTAGTAGAAATATTTCCTAATCTTTTTGTGGCGCTGCGGATTTTACTTACCCTCCCTGTTACAGTAGCCAGCGCGGAAAGGAGCTTTTCAAAACTAAAGATAATAAAATCGTATTTGCGATCACAGATGTCACAGGCTCGTTTAGTTGGTCTTGCTACCATATCTATAGAGAAGAAAATCGCAGAAGAAGTCGATATGGACGAGTTGATTCGCGATTTTTCGGCAATGAAGGCGAGAAAAGTCCATTTCAAGTAGTCATTTTGTTGGCAGTGTATTAGAATATAAATGTATTTAAATTTGTTTAGAATATAATTTAAAATAGGCACTAAAATAGTTCCTATTATTTTAACAGAATCAATGGTTGTCTAAAAACTTGTATTAATTATTAACGATTATGAACGATCAATAAAACACAAAAAAATTATATCTTGTCTACAATGGTGGGTCGTAAACGATTTTTTCTGTTGTGTTGTAAAAAATTGTAAACAGCCCCCCCCCCCCCCCCCCCCCCCCAGGGCGGCAAAATTATTCTCGCTTACGCCTGGAAAACCAGTCGGTCCGGCCCTGGACCCCCCTACATCGAATTTAGCCGACTTCGATGCTTTCAGTTTACTTGTATTGATACATCGAATCATCAAGAGGGTCAATAATAAGTTAAAATATGAATTAAAAATTTTCCCAAGAAATAACGAGAGAAATAACACGGTGATACGAGTCGTAAATACAATAACCAACCATGAAAACAATCTATTGGTACCCTTACCTGGCAAGTTAGTCGAAATATTGTGGATTAGCTAACGCCGAGGGTTTAAATCCTGTGTACAACTTGTCGTCTTGCTCCGCAAACTCACCCCTAACAGTTTTTACAACACACGATGGAATAACTTTTCTATTGTTCTTTCCTTAGAGTCGACCATAAATTCATCCAATACACGAATTGTTTATAGGCAACGTGTCGCCACAAGCGATTGTTCGTTGATTTGAGATATTTATGAATGATATTCATCAGATGGTGCACTCAGCATCATGTGATGTCTTGCAGTGTGCAGTGCATCGGCGTTGATAACTACATTCTCAAAAGATGCATGATATGTAATGCAGTCAATACTGCCACGCACTTTCGTTATTATATCACTCTCCTGACAGCAGAGACACTCATTTTCTGTTCGCATCGAAGTGCACTCGCCACAAAAACACCAATCGTGCACTGCAGCAGTTGCCCGGCCACAGAAATCCACACCACGAACTAAAAATGCATCGCTTAGTGCACTTTTAATAGTCAAATTGGTAGGGGGTTAGTCCCCCCGACCCAGACATGTCAACGCTAATTTATCGCAAGAAGAACTAAAATGCTCTGCTCGAAATGTGTTTATTTCATCAAGCAACGATTTACAATCAGTCAAATCTCTTGAACCGAGTATTTTTCAGAGATTCAAGTGAGGGTCGGGGAGCATCCGATATGTTTTGTGTTATGTCTGAATGGTCGTCCTCCGGAGTGCATGGCAATGGTGAAATGCCACAAGCTACATCTGATATCTACGACAGTAAATCTTCTCGCAAAATATTAGACTTTTCTTCGTATTTTGATCTTAGCACCCATTTTTGTAGCTTTAGAATATCGCACTGATTCGCCTGTCACTGATCTACCTATGTTGGCATTGTGGTCCAGCATAGCTAACACTGATCGGAGAATCATACCTTGAAAGGTAAAATGAATTAGCTTAGACATGTATTTCAGTCGGGAATTGTGGTATGATTCAACCCCACCTGTATGATTATGAACGCGGCCACAAAACGTTGACATCCCACTAGCTCAAAGCTCTGTCGACTAAAGAAGAGCATTTTTATAGCCTGGATCTAGCAGAAGTTGCACTGGCATCTGGCATTCATCTCAAGTATTTATCACATGAGCGATAACCAACACTTGACATAATATTATTCTTTCAACTGCTGTAGATCGGCTAAAGTAGCAGCGTAAGTTACTAACAAGGTAGACTAAAATTCAACGATAAGGTATTGCACATTGCACAACAAAATCATAGAATTGAATGGAAGCGAATCGTCGCTCCCGATCGCCCAGCTCCTACTCCTTGCTGGCCGGCTGGCGGCTCCACGCGCCGCGCCGCACTATTCCCCCACCATCGTCTGCCGAGTATGACGTATCATTATAGCGCGCTAGCTCAGGACTTGTGACTTTTTGACATTTCTAGTTTCCAATGTTTGTTTTGAAGGCAAATCGATCTAAAACTCACTTAAAAACCCAAATTACGATATTCTTCCCCTCACAAGGCCTTTAAAGGGTAGCTTGTACAGGGAGTACAGACAGCAGTAAAGTAAAGGCCCCGACCCAGTCCCGGAGTCCCGGCTCCGGGATGTTTCTAAACATCATTAATCGATAGTGTTAAAATTTTCCGATGAATATAATATCCATGAAAATTTAAACGCAACATCACTCAAGGTTAGTTTAAAAATTGAAATCGATAAAATAATTTCTTTGAGCTGTGCCCCCGAACCAATAAAGGTATGACGTAGATTCTTAGTGTGGGTGGGACTTTGAGACACAGACAACCCCCCCCCCCTACCGCACCCCTCTGTTTTCGGGGTCTCCATAAGTGTGATCGCCGCCGGGGCCCTTTCCAACCATTCCGAAACCTTGTGAATTGGACAGGGTGTCGAATTGACATGGACCTGTGATGGCTTGAGTCCAACAACTCGGGGAAGAGGCATCACGGACAGTCGAGTTATATACTAATATCTACACACAATTATATCTCGTCCGTCCATGTATCCTAATTTTATCAACAAGGCGAATGCCATTCTTTTACACATTTAAATATTCTGTCTATTTCTTGGCCGTACTTCTGCGATGACTCATCGAAGTAAATTAAAATTCATTGTTCATGATTGTAAAATGTTGCCAATATGATTTATAGATAGATTTACGCACGATTTTGGGCCTATCTGTTGGGAGAGTAATGTGTACATACACTTTTACTACACGACACGTTGCGTATCGTGCGTATCCGTCAAATACTTCAACGTGAGGAATGCAATAAACTTCGAATTTTCCACGTCTCGTGCCAATGAAATTTAAAATGTTAACCAATCTGCTCTGATATCCAGACTTTTGTGTACCGAGTTGATTTATTTAATAAGACAAAAAGCTTTCGCAAAAAATACGTTGCGCCTCGCCGTCGTTTAATTTCCAATACAATTTTCAATACAAGTTAAAATGATTATCTAGTTGTCTAGATGCGATTGAGTTTCTTAACTATCACTATCTGGAGAAAAGAACAACTCACGTGTCGCAACTCTGCCGTGATCTCAATGTGTTGGCTGATATTCTGATAACGTTGCAGGTGCAGAACGGCGTCCTGGAACAGCTTCAGAAGCTGCCCACGCACGAGTTCGACTGCAAGACAGTTTCGGAGGTACTCTTCACTTACTAACGCTATCTCGCAACTAGATTCCTGCACAGGACCGTGCTTCTGTCTCCTGCCAAACGAGCAACAAGCGAACAAGCCATCAGCCAATGGCATCGTTGCCAATAAACATATTTGGGGAATGTTCAAGTTCAACTCGTTTGTTTGTTAGTGAACTTTGCCCTGAACACGTTGTTTTTCCCGCGAACTTTTAAAAAGTTTGTTAGGGTGCGAAGGGTTCACCGAGCATTCGTTTCACATCCACCAATCAGAACTCAGAACTCGGGTCACGTGACTAGGTTCGACGAAACCTTTTACCGTAGCTTTTGGCCTTCGAAAATGTTTGGCCGTGTCCAAAATTTTCGAGCGTAGCGTAGGGTTCGCGAACTCCTTATTCTACAGATGAACCATGTAAACACAAAACTTGACTTTTCAAAACTTGAAAAGTTTAACTGAATACTTATGTTTAAATTTTGCCTCGAATTTTTTGTTTACAACGAAACATATTTTTCATTCAACTTGAGCGAAATTCAACCAATCGGAGGACACTTGTGTATATCACCAACTCCTAGGTTTCTTAGCCTATGACTCGCAGGGACAAATATCATGTTTACTGAATTGTGGTACGCTACGCCATTGAGTTTTTCAAAGATCCTGTATTCGGGTGAAATTGAGTTGAACAGTAATTGCAATTTGATCAAAATTGTTTCGTATTGCACATTACGATAGAAATTTTTTGTTTTACTTTTCCCGGCTTTAGAAGGTTTTGTTGAACTCTAAGAAGGATTGGTCTCTTCCTTCTTTCCCTTCTTGGTTGTGTGTTTGTCTTCGCGTTTCTTTTAGTGACTTCACGTCGGGGTTGTCTCGGCCTCTTCCTGTGGAAAACATGGAATCGTGTAAAGGTCGAGCCGGCGGGCCAGAAGCTTGGGTCGTGCAGCGAATCTTGTAATGTTTTGTCATTTCCAACCTTGGACCTAGATTATTCTTCTTTAAAGTGTTTGTCCTTTGATTCCATTACCCATTAAGCAGGACTAACTCCTGACGTGGTAGCTGACAGCTGTTGCATCGTACCGGCTCCTTGCGTCCCTCTTCGGTGTTCGTTCCACGGATTCTTTCAACCTATCCTGGAGCTCGTCCTTACGTCCCTTGGACTACACTCTTTTTCAGATCTTCTGCTGTAATATCGCTTAGTTTTTCACTCAATGTGCAGAGCTCTTCATTGATTACTTCACTCGCCGCAATCTTGTGTTCCAACCAAGACCAAGATGCTTTTGTTGAGAGGGGATGGGACCCTCCTTGTCATATTCCCAGTCCCGAGCTAAAAGCTCTTAACTAGATGTCATGATAATATTATACAGTTTTCATTACTAACATAATGTATTGATTCGTCAACTATTAAAAATACTTATTAAATAATAAAAAAGCTAAAATAACCAAAGGTATAGGACTAAGTCTAAGCTAGCTACCGGGCCAAGATGGCCTTTGGTCGGGTGTATTTGAATTTTTCGCGGCTATCATACGATGCCAGGTCCTGGATTAATACGTTTGGGACTTTGTCAAGAGAGTTAAAAAATTACTGAGCCAACTTTATGATGTGGACCTTGACGGGGTCCATTTCCAGCTGGCGCTGAATGTCTACATTACGCACGTACCAAGGGGAACTTCTAATACGGCGCAACGCTAAATTTTGTATTGTTTGCAGTCCTTTAATTTTTTTATCAGCCGAGGCTCCCCAAACTGAGCAGGCGTATGTCATCAGCGGTAAAATTAGCGTTTTGTACAAAGTTAGTCCGTTTCTTATACTGAGAAAGCTTCGTCTATTAAGAAGTGGTCGCAGAAGACCCATCCTCAACCTAGTCTTGATTTGAATGCTTTCTAAGTGTGCTCGCCAATTCAAAGACGTGTCAAGAGTAACACCCAGGTATTTGGCTTCTTGCTTCCAGGGTATGTCCTCAGCAAATAAAGTCAACGGTTAAGTTGCAGTGACTTTTGTCAGCCGGCGTTTTGAAAAAAGGACGGCGTTGCTTTTGGAAACATTAACCTTTATACGCCAACGCTCGTACCAGAGCTCAAGGTCGTCGAGTGCCTGTTGCAGGTACCTGCTAGCCAGGTAGCCTCTTCCCGATTGAGCTATGAGAGCGGTGTCGTCCGCGTAAAGAGCTACATCTACTTTTTCAGTACGGGGCATATTAGTTGATATAGATATTTAAGAGGGTGGGGCCTAGCAGCGAGCCCTGTGGAACACCAGCCCTGATGGGGCGAACCGTAGATAGGGATAAGCCATGGCTGACCTGGAAGGTTCGGTCTTTTAGGTAGGATTCTATTAGTTGCGTCAAATAGGTTGGAATGTTTAGCGTCATGAGTTTGCTGAATAGGCCCCTGTGCCAAACTTTATCAAAAGCCTGTGCAATATCTAAAAAAAACTACTCCCGTCACTCTTTTTTCATTACAACCCTTTGTTATTCTGTCAGTTAAACGCAGAAGCTGCTGGTCAGTAGAATGCTTTTTCCTGAAGCCAAACTGCTCGTTATTAATGATGTTGTTGTCATCGAGAAAAGTTCTATGCGACTTAAGATGAGTCTTTCGAATATTTTGGAAATCCCATTAAGAAGACTAATGGGTCTGTAGTTTTGCGGAAAAGCTGGATCTTTTCCTGGCTTGTGAAAAAGAATTATTTTAGAGTGTTTAAAGCCCTTGGAGAAGTATCTCTGTGTCAGCATTGAATTGAAAAGGTTTGTCAGGACTAGAATGGCTTTAGTTGGGAGATTTTTAAGAACGATGTTAGGGATATTGTCTGGGCCAGGGGCCTTCCTGTTCTTTAGTCTGTCGATGACGACTTTAACCTCACCCTGAGTTATTTTATCAGATTCTTTGAACGGATGTGAATGATTTTTGAGGGTTCGCGTGAATCGTCTTGTTTCCTCAATATGGTCAAGATCACTGGGGTCATTGTTTGGCATAAAAGCCGATTCAAGAGTGTCCGCCAGTGCATCTGCCTTTTCTTTGGTGCTGTACGACAACCCGCGCTGCCCGTGAAGGGGCGGCACTTTGCTTGGGATGCGTAGCAAGCTTTTCGTCATCCGCTAAATAGAATGGTAGTGAACGTTAAGGGTTGAGAGTTTTTCAGCCCATGTCTCATTTTTAAATTCTTCGGTCATGACCCTGATTTCGGCTTGCATTTTGTTGAGCCTAGTCTTTGTGGCAGGGTCCCTGTAGCTCTGCCGGGCTTTCCTGGTCTTGTTTTTTTCCCTGATTGCCCCTAGGATGAGCGGTGGCAGTGGTCTTTGTGGGGGTCTTGATTTTGGATCTGGGGTGGAGTGACTTAGGGCTTCCAGTATTAGCTCCGTGAGGGAGTTAACTTGCCTA
The DNA here is from genome assembly GCA_921293315.2 of Nemurella pictetii. Taxonomy (NCBI): domain Eukaryota; kingdom Metazoa; phylum Arthropoda; class Insecta; order Plecoptera; family Nemouridae; genus Nemurella; species Nemurella pictetii. Next base: position 3,345,493 of record OV121118.1, on the reverse strand, counting down.
TCGATTTGCGATTTTGAGAGCTGATGAGACTTGAATTTTGTTTCAGCTAACTTGAGATCTAAGAAGGTGGAGAAGGCATCCCAGTCGATGCGTTTTGTACTAATCCTGGGAGAAGCCTGCTCCTCCACCAGCTCATTTTGATACTCTATAGTCACTGGATTGTGGTCTGAGGATAACTCTTGCAAAACGTTAAGATGGATAGCACAGCTGATGTTGTGAGCTAGAATTATATCTAAGACATCGGGTCCATGCCCAGCATTAGAATAGAAGGTAGGAGAGTCGGGGCCCATAACCAAGTAATCTGCGCTGCTGGCATGGCGAAAAAGAGCCTTGCCGCTGGTATTGGATATCCTGGAATTCCAGGCGGGATGTTTGGAATTCAAGTCCCCTCCAAGAATTGTGGCGATGGTGCCAGAGAACAGAGAATCCAGATCAGCGGTGTCCAGAAGAGTAGTAGGACTTTTGTAGGCAGAGATAACACGTAGAGGTCCGGTGTCAGTTTCCACGACAACAGCTGTGGCCTCTAAAGACGCTAGAGTAGGCAGAGGTGCCTCAAAGTGCACGACTCCTCGGCGCACAAGAACTGCCGTACCTCCGCCGTGCGCGTCTCCGTCCGTCCTATATGTTTCATAATTAGGAATCTTGAAACGTAGGTGAGCCTTCAGAAATGTTTCTGACAGGAGACATACATCGTAATTATTGTCATGCAGGAATTGTTGGAGTTCGAGTTTTTTGCCCCTTGTGTTCCCGCACGAACGATGCGTATTGTAGGTGAGCATGTTCTTGCAACGCGTGTTCTAGGTCAGCCTGTTCTTGCAATGCGTCGCCGGAAATCCGCCAGAACTCAGCCTCGGCGGCTTCGTCACCGTCAACCGCGCCCTCTTCAAGTCGGTAAGTGCGCGAGCGCGTGTGACGAAACAGTCCTGGCTCCATGAGTCCCTGCACTGTTGCAGTTTGTAGCAGCAGCAGCAGCAGCAGCAGCAGCAGCAGCAGCAGCAGCAGCAGCAGCAGCAGCAGCAGCAGCAGCAGCAGCAGCAGCAGCAGCAGCAGCAGCAGCAGCAGCAGCAGCAGCAGCAGTAGCAGCTGCAAGCAGCAGCAGCAGCCCAGTGAAACAGTCCTGGCTCAATGAGTCCTTGCAATGTTGCAGTGTGCTGCCACCATATTCACCTACCTGGTGGTGATCCTCCAGTTCGAGCTCGGGCTGAACATCACCGATAGCAATGGCGTGCAGGAAAACAATGGCACGCTCCCAGAAACTTTGTCCAAATAAATTACTGACCATCAAGGTTCTTGAAAACACGAGCAGCGGAGACCAGTGCCACCGGCTCTTTGTGATTTACAAATTTTACCTTTTGCTTATATTTATTTTAATTCAATAGACCTATTCCTATCCCATATAAAATTCAGAGAAAAATTATATCAGATATCCACAGGAAGTACTATCAATTTGTAAAAAAAAATGTAAAATGATTATGGGCAATGACAACCCGACAGTGTTTACCTAGCTTTACTTCGTGGGTATCAAGATTTCATTGAGAATGAATTGGATTGAATCATTGGAATATGAATATTGGCCTCATGCCAGAGCAAAACTCATTTCCTACTATGTCGTAGTTTTGGAAAGGTGAAACCATTCCTTATTCTATGGTGAAACCCTATGCCAATAAGACAAATCCTAGATAGCAGCAGCAGCAGCAGCAGCAGCAGCAGCAGCAGCAAGCAGCAGCAGCAGCAGTAGCAGCTGCAAGCAGCAGCAGCAGCCCAGTGAAACAGTCCTGGCTCAATGAGTCCTTGCAATGTTGCAGTGTGCTGCCACCATATTCACCTACCTGGTGGTGATCCTCCAGTTCGAGCTCGGGCTGAACATCACCGATAGCAATGGCGTGCAGGAAAACAATGGCACGCTCCCAGAAACTTTGTCCAAATAAATTACTGACCATCAAGGTTCTTGAAAACACGAGCAGCGGAGACCAGTGCCACCGGCTCTTTGTGATTTACAAATTTTACCTTTTGCTTATATTTATTTTAATTCAATAGACCTATTCCTATCCCATATAAAATTCAGAGAAAAATTATATCAGATATCCACAGGAAGTACTATCAATTTGTAAAAAAAAATGTAAAATGATTATGGGCAATGACAACCCGACAGTGTTTACCTAGCTTTACTTCTTGGTCAAGTGAATACATGCATGGGTTAAGCCCTCGTCAAAATGCACCTCAAACCCACTTTTAAATAAGGCGAACATGTCGAAATGGGGCTTAAGGCTATTCAAACTGGAAATGTGCGCCAAAAAACCACGCTTCTACCGTTTTTTATTGTTGGTGAATTTTGGTTGTTTTTAGTAACGAAGTTTTGTTTATTTTAATACTTCAGATGAATGATTCGATGGTACCTGGCGAATGGATTTGAAGTAAAGCTTAGTTGTTTATATTTTTTTAGGAAGATTTTTCAGCTGTTGGAATTTAGCTTTTTCATGCAGCAAGGTAATCTTTGTTGATCGATGAGCTTGAAAGATCAATTCTTAGGACCCGGTTCTGGAAAAGCTGAATTCTTCTGATGTTTATATTGTGCGTTGAGTTGGACCAGAAAAGGTTTGCATAAGTGATTACTGGTCTAATAATGGTTTTATACAGCGTGAGTTTGGTCTCAAAACTCATTGTTTTGGCCAAGTCTTGGCTTTAAACAGTGGGAATAGGGCAGCGAACTTCTGATATGCTTTGGATTTAACCATTGTGACGTGCTCTGTCCACGTTAGTTTTTTTTTGTCAAGGATGGCACCTAGATACTTGCTGGAGTTGGTTAAAGTAATTGGTTTAGCATCAAGGAAAGGTGCTGGTTCTCGATGTTTGTGTATGGTCCTTCTGGTAAACAGAGTTCGCTGTAGTTTTGTCATTATTTAGTTGAATTCTCCGTTTTAGTGGTCCAGGCTGCCTTGCAGACAGGTAAACAAGCGGCAGTCCAGGCTGCCTTGTAGACAGGTAAACAAGAGTCCAGGCCACTTTGCAGACAGGGAAACAAGCGGCGGTCCTGTCTGCTTTTCAGACAGCGAAACAAGCGGCGGTCCAGGCTGCATCTGACAGCGAAACAAGCGGCGGTCCAGGCTGCATCTGACAGCGAAACAAGCGGCAGTCCAGGCTGCTTTGCAGACAGGGAAACAAGCGGAGATCCAGGCTGCCTAGTGACGTGCTTGCAATCACACCAATGAACTTGAACTTTTTGACTATCAGGTCAAATGTCAGATATTTTTAGCTGGTGCAATTTAAAAATGAGGAAATATCCCTTGCTGCTACAATAATTGAATTCAACAAAATATTTGAATCTTGATTGGTCTGTATCATAAGGAAATTTGTAATTTGGTAAAATCTGACAGGTCCGGCCAAGGGACAGCCTGTTTTGTTCATTCCATTCTGGATACTTTCAAGTTTACCAATCTCTTTGCATTCACTTGTTTTTCTCAAAGGCTGTGAAGACAAAAGAATTCATCATTAATTGGAAGATGTTTAAAAGTTAATTTTCCATTGCAATAATCTAATTTTCAAATTTCTCGAAGCATTTGAAGATTATTCCAAGTTTATATTTAAGATTTGCAAACTAAACCTTAAAAGAATGCTCAATGATTTTAAAGTAAGTTACAACAGTAGTAGTAGTAGTAGTAGTAGTAGTATTTGTTTTTATTCCATAAATAACACATGGTGTCTTACAGGAAGGTCAGTATATACAATAAAATAGAATATGATTATAACATGATTATAACATGCAGCCAATTGTTACACAGATTATTTCGTATTGTTGTTTTGTTACAATTTTAGCATAACTATGCCACATGGTTCATGTACTCTGTCACTGTATAAAATGCATTTTTAACTAAAAAATGCCTAATTTTCCGTTTAAAATCATTTGAATTGTCTATATTTTTAAAAACAACAGGAAGTTTATTATAAAGTTTGAGCGAAGAGTGAAATGGACCTTTCTGATATGCGTTGGACTGAAACTTTGGCACCTGTAGGTTTGTCGCTTGCACTCTAGTTCCATGATTATGTAGAGTAGAGAGTCTTGTGAAAGAACATATATTCTGCTTTACAAATAATAGGCAATTGAATATATATATACATGGGAAGGTGAGCATGTTATTTTCAATAAAATGTGGCTTGCAACTTTCGTTTGTCTGTCTATTAATGTTAAACAATATTCGCATAGCTCGTTTCTGCATAACAAATATTTTTTGTGCATTTGAATTTGCGCCCCAGACTATTACATTGTAATTTATATATGAGAATATAAAAGCATAATAAACATTTATTAGAGCAGCTGAGTTGATAATGGGTTTCATCCTTTTGATTGCGTAGCAGCTTGATGCCAGTTTGCGACATAATGTGTCTATGTGCGATGCCCATTTTAAATTCTTATCAACGGCAATTCCCAGGAATTGTACCTCACTCACAGGTTCCACTATTTGTTCTCTAGCTAAAATTGAACGTTCTTCAAGCAAATTCACGTCATTTTTCTGACTTGAGTAAAATGGCATCATGTTTGTCTTTTTTATATTTACAACAAGTTTAATACATTTAAAATATTGAACTAGTTTTGTTATAACAATTTCTGTTTTGCTAAGCAAATCGTCCTCTGTTTTTGCTGAGACCACGACAGTGGTATCATCTGCATAAAGTGTGACTTGGGCCTCCCCCTTTACACAAGATGCTAGATCATTTATGTACAATAAAAATAACAATGGGCCCAATATTGAGCCTTGTGGGACACCTACAGTTATCGGTTCTACGTCTGATAAAGAAACATTGGAGCCATTTTCCGTGTCCATTAGTTTTACAATTTGTAATCTGTTAGTTAAATAAGATCTGAATAAATTATTGCAGACGCCTCTTACTCCATATTTATATAATTTGTCTAACAATATTGAATGGTTGACTAGATCAAAAGCTTTGCTTAGGTCTAGGAAAAGCCCCAAGACCTTATTTCTTGAGTCTATAGAGGTAACAATGTTATTAATTACTTCATATATTGCCGTCGAGGTTGATTTTCCCGGGACAAAACCATGTTGATGTCTTGTTAGGATGTTTCGCTTTTGGATAAAATGGAGCAAACGTTTGTGCATAATCTTTTCCCATATCTTCGAGAAAGCAGGCAATATGGCTATAGGACGGTAATTTTCTACTTTCTTAGCATTGTCCTTCTTTAAAATAGGGCGTATTAAGGATATTTTCAGCTTGTCCGGGAAGATACCACATAAGATTGACTCATTTATGACATTCTCCAATGGATTTGCAAGTAGGTTTATGCAAAGTCTTACCAAAAACCATGGAATGCCATCAATACCCGCTGCTCTTGTGTTCGAGAGCTCTTTTGTAATGTTACATATTTCTTTTGCGGTAACTGGCTTAAAATACATAGATGATTGCACAAAATTACTCCTGCATAGATTTAGATTTTGGTTTGTTACATTTGAGTTTGTCGTTATGTTTTGAGTATCTGCTAATTTGCTAGCACAGGTTGCGAAATATTGATTAAATTCATTTGCTACATCTTTTTGATTAGTCATATCCTCTCCTCCATGGTCTAGTATTATTTTCCCTTCCTTTTGTTTACCACCCTTCAGATTTTTATTTAAAATACTCCAAGTGATTTTGGCTTTCTTCTTCTTTTCCGCAGTATGTATTTGACTACTGTGATAATCTATTTTTGCCTTTCGTATAACATTCCTGTAGATTCGTTTGTACAGCTTATAGAAAACTTTGTTTTCTCGATTTGCTTTAGACTCCTTATTTAGTTCCCTAAGTCTAATACTCGAGGTTTTGATTCCTTTGGTAATCCATGGAGGTCTAGGCGTACGTGATAAAGAGACCGTTTTCAAAGGGCAGCTGGAGTTGAAATGTGCTTGGAATATATCTAGGAAAGAGTTGAATTTTTTATTTACATTTACCTCGTCGTATATAGTATGCCATGATTCCCCCTGTAATGATTGTTTTAGTATGTTAATTGTCTTAGTGTTGATGATCCTTACTGTATGTTTTTGTTTTAATCGTTTTGACTTTGATATCTGTATATTATTATGATCGCAAATGAGGATGACCTGTGCTGTATGGTCGGATAAACCTGGCTCCATGACATAGGTGGTGTATAGTGTTCTGTGCATGTTTGTCAGAATGTTGTCTATAGTTGTACGTGATGTTTTTGTGATACGTGTCGGGTCTCGTATTGTGACGGTGATATCGTAGCAGAGTAGCAACTGCTCGAGCAAACGTCTCATCGATGAGTCTGTTGCAAAATTAACATTAAAATCGCCACCTATTATGACTGTCTGGCCTCCTTTGCAAATGGTGTCAAGGGTCTTTTCAAGCTGGGAAAGAAAAGCACCAAAATCCCCGGATGGAGATCGGTATATGCAAGCAATTATTTTTCCGTTCCCGTTTTGGGTGATTTTTGCTGCAACGCATTCAAAAGTTTTATCTTGGTTAAACATTTGGACACTAGTTATCTCCTTAAAAGTGTACTTTTCTTTCACAAAGATTCCTACTCCGCCATGTTTAAAATTTTCCCTACAGTATAATATTCTATTGTAACCTTCGATGTGTAGGTGTTTACCTTCCTCCTTTGTGAGCCAATGCTCAGAGAAACATATTGCATCGGCATCTTCGGAGATCATAAAGATCTCTACTGGTTCTATGTTACTTTTTAGGCTTCGTATGTTGATATGTATAATTTTGAAATTACAAATTTTGTCAATTTTTCGTGCGGCTGATTTGGGTTTATCTAATTGAGCATTTGGGACTAGCTCATTACTCAAACATTGCATACTTTGATTAAATATTTTACGAGATTGTCCTAGGTTAATTGATTGCTATGCTCCTGTATTACCAAAGGCAATCCTGTCCTTTAGTTGTGCCTTCATTTTAATAGCGACTGGGCAGGCCCAGTATCTCGCATCGTGGTGCACGTCCGATACTATGTGAGATCTCGCATTTGATTTAACGCAGTTTACACATGTTAGCACAGAAACAGCACAGGCCTCTTCATGATGATTACCCGAACACTTTAAACAAGATTTAACATTACGACAGTTTACGGAAGTATGTCCGAAGGCTGCACATTTATAACACTGTTTCAGATAAATGTGATCATAAATGCGATGTTGTTTCCACCCGATGTAAATATTGCCCTCTTCTAGTAGCTGCGAGCGTGTTTGGGGATCGGTTTCTATGATAACAAATGATGACCCAGTTTTACGTTTCACAATTGTTATTATCTTCAAATGGAAATCCGCGTGTTCAATGTCAAGGTTGTTCTGGGCTTTTATTGCTTCGCTCAAGTCAATACCCTGCATCTCGCTGTCACCTACGTTCGTTATTTTAAGTCTGGGGTTTAATTTGGGCGAGATTTTTGAAACATATTTCTCACCGAGAACGTCTTCCATTTCTTTAATGAGTACCGATGCCGACGTCCTATTTGCGCAATTGACAAGAATATCGCCTTGTTTGTTTTGCCTTAGATTAGTAACGCCAAGTTGTAGCTTTGCTGGATTTATGTATTTAGTAATATCGGCTTTTGTACAATTGTTGTCTTGTTCCGTTGACTTAGATTTGATGCATACAAGTTCACCTTTGTTGGAGTTAAGTGCTGTGGCGTAGCTAGGTCTTCCTCCATCTCTTGACGTTTCATCTTGTTTTGACAGCTGAGTGTTCGCGCCATTTGCGTATCTCTGAAGGTTGTTTAGGAGTTCTTTAATTTTCTCGTCTTTCAATTGATTCTCGCGTCTCAGACTTGCTACCAGTTGGAACATGATTGTATTCTCTCTTCTTACCATTTGAAGTTCTTCGTGTTCATCCGCAGCTTGCCCAGCTCTAGGCAAATTTCCATCTAGACATACGTTGGTTACGTCACTCGTAGAATCAAGCGTAGCGAAGCAATCGTTACACACCCACTTGTTGTTTGCGTCTATCTTGCCGATTTCTGGTGAGACTTGGGGCGAAGCACAATTAAAATGATAACTATTAGAGCAAGTACCACATTTTATGCCATTGCTAACTTTTTTTTTACACTTTTTGCACTTTAAAGTTGGATTTAACTGAGGAGCCAACTCGTGCTCGCTCATGCCAGGCGCCATCTTGAATCTTGAAAATCTGAAATCTTGAAAAGAATCTTGAAGGAATCTTGAAAATCGTGATTAATGATGCGAATTACAGTTTAAATGTTAATTGCTTTCTTAATTTATTTTACGTTTCAACAAAATATATATACTCCACAAAAAGTTACCAAGTATTATTTGGAGTATTTCGTTAAGAGAGATATTTTAACTAAAGCGATGTGCAGTTAATATAACGAGCCAGCAACGCTTTGTAGTTTTCTGTTTTTTACTGTACTAAACTCTTGTTTAATTTTAATCTATTTTTTATTAAAATAATAATTTACACGACCTATTGCGCGACTAAAAATCTGGTGTACAACAGTGTTCATTCACATTCAGTTGTGCTTTACTTCCACAAGTCGACAGCCAAACGTGTTCTCAAACCATCAGGAATTTTGGGGGGAAACGGTAAGATATATCAGTGTGTTAAGCAGCGGCAACGAGCGGCGGTCCAGGCTGCTACACATTTTTTAGCGACAACACCTGCGCCGACTTGTTGCCTGCAAACAAACCAACACAAACACAGGGATCGGTCCAGTGGCTTCATCCCCGGCGACCACGTGACACTTGGCCCAGGGCAACGACACGTCATGACAAGCACTCTTTTATCAGTGGCTTCATCCCCGGCGACCACGTGACACTTGGCCCAGGGCAACGACACGTCATGACAAGCACTATTTTATCAGTGGCTTCATCCCCGGCGACCACGTGACACTTGGCCCAGGGCAACGACACGTCATGACAAGCACTATTTTATCAGTGGCTTCATCCCCGGCGACCACGTGACACTTGGCCCAGGGCAACGACACGTCATGACAAGCACTCTTGAACCATCTCATTTTGGAGAATTCAGGCTACTTTTAAAAGGTCTCGATCTTACGATAAAATTGACTGAAAAAAATTGTAATCTCTTAACCAGCCAGTTAAGGAAAATGAAGTATAAATAATTTGTGTCCATTCGCTGTGTAACCAGACTCTATTATCACCGATGGGTGACAGTTCAAGGTTTATGAGACTGGCAACAGCAATTTCAGCCCAGCTTCTAAATAAATAAAAAATTAATATCTATTTTCATGTTTGTTTTTCGTGCAAATTTTAATTGGCAGTCGTCTGGACGAATGCGGCCTTCAATATTTACTGATGAACGACCTCAGTCTCTCCTTTGGGAATGGGTTTGCTTCAAATCTTACTAAATTCAATGTCAATAATTTTTTGATGAGCACGCGACCGCGATTTGAACCTGTGTGCTTTATGTTCATCCAAGAAACTCAGGTTAAATTCATCGGCAAACACCGCTTACTTGAGTCAACGAGCTTCCCCATCGCTGAGCCCGGTGCTTCTTGAACGAGTTATTGGTTATTTGCTCGCGTTGCGCCGGCGCTCTTTGCTCGTTTTAAGCCGTGGATCCTTCTTGTGGCAGCCTGCGACGTCGACAGTAGGGTCAAGCGAGGGTCAGATGACAGACAACTGATTTAATGACTGGAGACGAGGCACTCTGATTTCTATCTCCCATCAAACACTTCATGTTTGGATGAGCGAGCGAAGATTTCAATCAGACTACCCAGAGAAAAAAGTCTATCATGTTCTTTTTTGTTTGTTTATTCGTGTCTCTGACCAAACGGCTTAACCGTTTTGGATGAAACTTTCAGAGAACCTTTGAGGTCTCTAAACTTTGATCTGCCACGTTTTTTTTAGAAGGTCACTTTTTGAATTAAAAAAAAACAAATTTTTGTCAAAATTTCAATACTTAAGGGGCGGAGCCCCTAGTCCCTATTACATGATACTAGTTGGGTTACTAAACCATTAAAATTTTTACCATGAAAATAATTTCACAAGAATTGACTGACAATTAAAAACCAATGTGAGAAGCACACAGCTGATAAAGCATTCCTACTAATGCCATTTTTTCAATGATCGGAATCATTTGGGTCACTGCAGACTTTCTGCAGAAAGAATATCTCGGATTTTGTTTTAATGTTTTTAGGCCAAAATTGTAGCCATCCCTTGTTCCCATCCTCTCGTAGGCAGAACAGAAGTAGGCAGCAAAAAATAGGCAAATAGAAAGTATGTCGCACTGAAGTATGGGCAAAAAAAAGGTATGCAGAAAAGATGTAGGCAGATCAGAAGTAGACAGAACAGAAGAAGGCATTTGAAGAAAAATTTCCACCGCATGGCGGGTTTCAACTTGTAGGTGGTGGGAGGATATAAAGGCGGCACCCGCACGTCACGCAGACAGAACAAGCGAGCAGCGTGACGAGTAGCAGGGGGTCGTAGCCCGGACTGCAGACACTGGCCGTGGCAATGACGTCACAGCTAAAGGTTGCCTCCCCCCCCCCCACCACCCTCCCGCCAAGCCGGGCAGAAGTCACAGCGCTGCGAGATCACGCAGGCAAGTCAGCCTGCGGAAGACCCTTAATCCGACCCTATAATGACCCTAATCTCTATTGTTTTACGCTCATTATTCTCATTTCAAGTTGTTTCAAGTTGCGCGCGTCCCTGACGACGTAACCCCCCCACCCTTACAAGTTGCGCGCGTCACTGATGACGTAGTCCCCCACCCCCACGTCCCGGCGTCCGTGCTCCCGGCGGGCTGACTTGCTAAGTGTACGGGACGTGGCGAGACCGGCCAAAAAGTTTTCTGAGATAAATGATAGTACGCAACGGACAGAGTTAAAAACAAGTGCAATCGCTTGCCCGCGAACCAGCGACACAGAATTGTTATGTCTCATCATCGAAATGGGTCTCTAATATAGTAATCCAATGGCGTGGAAATCGACTCAATGGTAAAAATAAAGATTTCTTCTCGACAATTCAGCTGACCTTGAGCCGATCCCAGCTGGGCAACCTACCAAGTGATCGCATTCACAACTCGCAAGTCGCGGATACGAGCTGTTAGGAATGCGATAAGTTGACGGGCTCCCTACCAGCAGATCCCAGCTGCCTGCGTGCAATTTCAAGATGGACGAAGTTCAGACGTCAAGAGAACATTGTTATGGTTTATTTGCGTGATTGTTTTAAGATGCATTGCAACTTTGTTCTTGGACCTTGTGTAATTGTGATTGCAATCAACGAATCTATTTGCTTAATTTACTCCACTTAAATAGGATTTTACGTGAAGAGGTGACAGTGCAATTGGGTTTCAGGATCAAGTGTAATTTTGATGTGAGCAACAATCGAATAGCTTCACATCTATATTAATTCACTTCTCTCCACTTTATTATTTGGAAGTTATATGTAGAGTTTACAGTGGAATTGTGTTTATTGAGTGTAATTGAATAGTGTATTAGTTTATTGAGTTACGACATTGCAACTGTGTATTTAGACCTAATGTCATTGCAAGTGCAATCATCGAATCTATTTACTTTATTTAAAGAACTCTGGTACCTTTATGCTTCACACATTCCAACCCAGAGTACAGCTTTCAAATCAATTTTAAGAGAATTCTGACAAACTTATTCAACTGTTTTATAAAGGGTAGAATTAAGAGACCAAACATCTTAATGATTATTTGTAGGTATTATGTAGGTATGTTTCCAGGTCCGCTTAGGATGAAGTGTGGTTGCGCGGCTAGACCCAAAGTTTTTCGATATTTAACCTCGTATAGATCAGTTGATACTCGATGTTTGTGCGCTTCACCAACTTCAGGAGTAGACAAATGGGCAGGTGCTCAATGGCAAGTGTTCATAAAATTGGAGACTGTGTTGTGAGCGCTTTATCGAATGGTATAAACATAATTTTAATATTGTAACCTACACATTTTCAACACATTTCATTAAAACGTGCAAAGATTTTATTCTTCGAAGAGTATTGACTAGGCTATACAATATCCTCAATGCTAAGAGTATTGCAGTTGACTCATTAAATTGCATTGCATTGAAAAGGTGTAGTTCATACACAATGGTATGGTACCTACACCCTTCATGGTATGAAGGGAAATGTTGGGACTGTTCCAACGTTGAGCGATGCAAAGGGAAATTCATGGGACACAGATGATAGTAAAGAAAAAGCACTAAATAATCATTATGGGGAAACATTCACACAGAGAGGAAGAGAACGTTACTCAATGCAGGGACAAATAAGGAAAGGAGATGAGAAATATGTGACGAAGGAAGAGAAATGGCAGGTTATTCGAAAGCTTCAGAATAGCAAAGCGGTAGGACTTGATGGGATGTCAAATGACTTAGTAAAATTGGCAGGGGAAATTATCATTCCTTACTTAGAGGTAATAATTAATTTAACAATTAAAACAGGAAAACTGCCAAAAGATTGGAAGGAGGCATTGGTAGTTCCAATCTTTAAAGGAGGAGAGAGGGGAAAACTGACAAACTATAGGCCCGTGAGTCTCACATCAGCCATATGCAAAATAGTTGAAAGGGTAATAGATGGACGAATAAAGGAAAAACTTGATGATTTGGGAGGATTGAAAGAGGCGCAACATGGATTTAGAAAAGAGTATTCGTGTGAAACTCAACTTTTAGGTTTTGTGACAGACCTGGCAGAGGTGTTAGATAGAGGAGGAAGAGTAGATGCGGTGTTTCTGGATTACGAGAAAGCATTCGATAAGGTTGACCACGAATTATTAATGGAAAAGCTATGGGAAAGGATTGACGATATACAAATGGTAAATTGGATAGAAATTTTTTTGAAAAATAGAACGCAAAAAGTAAGAGTGGGAAATTGCACGTCGGATGAGAGGGAAGTAACATCAGGTGTGACACAAGGGAGTGTGTTAGGGCCATTGCTGTTTGACATCTTTATTGACGACATGAGCGAGGGAGTAGAATCGAAAACAAGGCTTTTTGCTGACGATTGTGTTGTTTATAGGAAAATAACCGACGTTAAAGACGAGCAAATAATGCAAAAAGACCACAAATTTCGACCATACGCTATATTAGGATTATACCAAATAAATGTAAGACAGTGAGTTTTGGTGGTAAACAAGAAAACTCAGAACATAACTACAAGATGCAGGGAATAAATTTGGAAAGGGTAGAAACATATAAATACCTCGGAGTAATATTAAAAAATGATTTGGGATGGAAAGAACAGGTGGCAAAAATAACAAAGAAGGGAATAAATGCACTGAACTTCATCATGAGACAATTAAAAGGGATGAGTACAGAAATTAAAGAAAAGGCATATCTCACAATGATAAGACCCATGATGGAATATGCAGCAGCAGTGTGGGATCCGTACAGAACAGGAGAAATTAAAGATATTGAAAAGGTACAAACAATGGCGGCAAGAAGGGTGACCGGAAAAATGAGAAGAAGGAAGAAGGTGATAAACGAAAGAGGAGAACTGGAAGAAGTCTTAGAAAGACCATCGCTAATAGTGAAGGAGTTAGGATGGATGAAACTAGAAGGGAGGAGAAAAGTGGACAGGGAATGTTGCTTTTTTCGAGTACTAATGGGAAGAGGAGGATGGAAAGAATTAAATAAAAAAATTGAGATGGAAAGCTTGAGGTACGGATGCCAAGGTAGCCATGAAAGAAAAGTAAGAGTGAATGGAGCAAGAAAAGACATTGGAAAGTACTGCTTCGTGATAAGAACGGGACGAGAGTGGAATTTGCTGGAAAGGAAAATATTTGAGAATAAAGAAATGGATGTGAAAGAGTTCAGAAGAAAAATTGAAAAATCAGAAAAGCCTTAACTATGAATTAAATAAAAAATGTAGCATGTAACTTTACCACCTGCATAATATATGTAAATTGTAAAGTAATAAGTAAATAAATAAATCATTAAATAGACTCAACGCTTTGGGAAGTAATTTTGATACATCCTAGTCATTGTTGGTGCTAAAGTTGGTGCAAGTGTTTATGTTAATAATATCTCCTTCTATAACAAATCTCCCTAAATGAATTATACATTATGTTATGAAACAATAAAATATATAGGTACCATGCAAACTTGAAATCAGAATGTTAACTATACTTCTGAACTACCTACTCCAAATAGAGGCCCACAGCATAGCTATATATTGAAAGATCTGCACCTAAATCATGACAGTGTTAGTCAGTGATACGTGCAACCTGGGGCCTGCAAGGTATTTCAGTGAATTTCTTTGGTGTAATGTTTTCTGCCTTAAATTAATTTACAGCTAAAAATAATGAAAACTTATTTTCACTGATTATAATCCTTTCGCTGCTAACGAGCGTGTGAGCGCATCTAAGCTGCGTATTCTGACTAATTCTGAGATTCGTTGGCCCAGCAGAGATATGCTGTTGTATCGCGTTTATTCGTTGAAATCGGATATTGAGTTGACTGTTGTTCATGGAAATGAAGGACGAGGTAACACCCGAGTTTAAAATGAGTGTGCGACTTTGGTTTCTTGATCGACATTACGCAGAAACTGTGCCAACTTAACACATCAAAGCTCCAAGGAAGGATCAACTGATCAACAATCTGTTCGAGCAAATCAAACCATTTGAAACAATATTGTGCTTGTGGCATGAGGCAGCTCAGCAAAACAAAACTATCCACTATCCTATATTGCATGAAAATGATTCTGAAAATGCCAGTATCGAATTTGATCTATCTAAATATGCTATACAGATGTTATCATCACTACAGAATTAATTTAAAAAACGCTTTCAAGAATTCTGATGCCATGAGCCGTTGTACCCAATGCTTTCGTTGCCCTTTGAAGCTGATGTTGATTCAGACACGGAAAAGATTCTACAATGACTTCATTTACATGCAGTGCGTCAGTGCCCTGAAGTAAGGATTTGAGATGTCTTGATTATTGTTGATCATCTATATTGATCATCTGTTGACTTCCCCAATTGCTGAAAACTTATTAAAACTATACTGACTATTATATTATGCAATATTTGATAATTTAGGTATTATTTTCATTGCAAAGTGGCAAAAATGGTTACACATCACTGGTGTAAGTTATACCTCACCAACATGTAATTTATAAAAATACTATACAAAAACATGTGAAATAAAAAAAGAAAAAAAAACTAAACGTTTTTTAAAAAATTAGGAAGACCCATCTCTTGCCTCTTCCTTGTTAAAGTACATGCCTTAAAATACATACCTTAAACATTGACGTAAAAATTAAAAAACCTCTACTTAAAAAAGAATTGATATGGATTGTAGTGCTGCCTGGAAGCCCCCGCTTCTCTTTTATATTTACAAGATAATTGAAACTAAATATGTGTACTTATGGTACTTTTACAAAATTCTTTCACTATCTTTGACACATTTACTGGCGACTTACTGGACTGACACATTTACATTTAATTTGTGAAATCGGTTGGTAGCTGAGGTCTTCTCGGGACATGCAAAGTCAAGCGACTGCGACATGCGACTGTCAACTGCAAAATTGCATTCCCCCTAAAGGAAGTCGATGAGGGACGTAGAATATACCGTTAACATGCAAATATATGCATCGCAAAACATCACAATTCACGATTGTTCGGTCATGATTACAAGGGATGCAACCCTTCCGATTACTTGACTTCGCATGTCCCGAGAAGACCTCAGCTACCAACCGATTTCACAAATTAAATGTAAATGTGTCAGTCCAGTAAGTCGCCAGTAAATGTGTCAAAGATAGTGAAAGAATTTTGTAAAAGTACCATAAGTACACATATTTAGTTTCAATTATCTTGTAAATATAAAAGAGAAGCGGGGGCTTCCAGGCAGCACTACAATCCATATCAATTCTTTTTTAAGTAGAGGTTTTTTAATTTTTACGTCAATGTTTAAGGTATGTATTTTAAGGCATGTACTTTAACAAGGAAGAGGCAAGAGATGGGTCTTCCTAATTTTTTAAAAAACGTTTAGTTTTTTTTTCTTTATAAGTTTCTCGGCCGGCAAGACTTCATTCAGTCTGCTGAAGTTTGAACTTGAAGCCACTTCGTGACAACTCCACAGGTAAGCCGGGAACGGGCGTGAACCCGTGTTAACTGTTGCACGTTGCATGTTCACGTTGATACTTACTTGACTCTTTGATCGATCTCTTTGATTTATTGCAAGTGTGTCAAACCACAAAAAATCGCAATTTCTAACCAGACATTCTTAACTCATACAAGAGATGTATTATGTTCAATGTATTTTTGTGTTTAGTCTTGTATATTATAATCTTAGAAGGAATATTTAAGAATTGATAATTAATAATCTTGCGCTCCAGTGTTGATGAAAGGTGAAAAGATCTGGGTTCATACCCCGGTATGGATACAAGTTTTTGAATGGATATTTCGTGACTAATAATAATAAATATCTTGCGCCCCGTTTGTGCGCAGTGGCCGGTGCAAGTACTGCCGTCAGGTGCCAATCTCCGTGCGCCACTTTGATTCTGAGTACAGTTTGTGTTATTTTTGTTTTTTCAGAAGACAGATCCAAGATGTTGGTAACCCTGCTGCTAGCCTGCCTCCTGGTGGCCGTGGGTGAGTTCCGACGTTGAATAAAGAGACTTGAACGCCCGGGCCGGGATTCACGTGCACTTCCGTTGTTCTCCTTGCAACCCGACAACCACTTGTTAGTGACCTGAAGGCCGGCCGAAGCGATGGATGCGAGGCCACGCGTTCTGAAGAACTACCACCTGTTACTCTAGTTCATTGGCTAGAGTACAACAATACATTTACCCAAATAATTGAAATACCACCCAAATAAAATTAGCGACACACGTCAAACTCAAACAAAACAAAGACTCAATCAAAACACCAGAGGTCGAGGTTTCACCATTACGTGGTGTAATTCTATAACCGAGTGTAAATGTCAAAATTTATAATTTTTTTTCTAAAAGCATGTTGGCAACTTGCAACTTTTAGTCAACACTTACCAAGTGTAGCTTCACCCACCGATAGGGCTGGGAAACGTGTTTAGCTTAGGTAGTAACTAGTCCCAGCCAATCCACGATTTGACCCAGGCATGAATCATATCTTGCTCGTTATTTCATGATATGTTCAGTGGACCCTCCTGGACACATCCCTGAAGGTTCCGGGAAATCGGGTTGGTGCGTCCCTTCGTTTCATTCCCGATACAAGGTTTCTGTTCAGGGAGAAATGAAGCCCCACGGAAAAAAGCCTGTTGGATTGACCTTTCTTCCTTGGTTTAACTTGAGAGCTGATTTTATTTATATGACCTTAAAGGAAGGGAGATCAAAACCTTAGTGGCTTTTCTGAATAAGCATTTTACGTCATTTTTCTTTCAATAGAATAGGTCTTTTAAGAGTACTTTCATATATTTATCAAAAAAACGTTGCATTGACTAAAGAATGGCTTGATTATTGAAGACTTTGAGTGGAGCTGGCTGATGCTGCGACGTTTCCTGCTTGCAGGTGGCTCGAGCTGGCCGACGGTCGACCCGGGCTTCAAGGAGATACTTAAAGGAGACTCTCACACGGCGGTATGCCGTTTCGGCGGCGCCCTGGCCGACTGCCGGCTACACGTCTGGGAGCCAGGTAGCATCGACAAGACCCTGGACTTCCGACGCGGCGCCGGCTCCGCCATCCAGAAAGTGACCAAGACAGGCGGAGGGGTTGCGGCCACGGCGAGCTACGCCGGCACCGGGCTGGGCAGCGGAGAGTGCGGGGTCCGCCTCGCTGGGGTGTTGGTTGGAGACTACCTGGTCCAGTGCGCCGGGAAGCTAGCGGCCAACGGCAGCTGGGCCACCGGCCTCACCCTGCTCTCTTCCAAATGTGAGTATTCGGCTCTAGCCGAGGCGATGCATCGCACTCATTATATATTTATTTCAATATTTTTCTTACTTTGCTTCTTTGCGTGGAATTTTCTTGCTGTTTCTGGTTTTTCTTTTCGTGACTATTTCTCTCTCCTGTTTTATCATCACGACTCACCTACTTTATTTCACTTTTGCCTTTTTCCATCTGAAAACTCGAAGCTAAGGAGCAAAACTTAGTAAAATATTTCACTATTCTCTTAAAATAAATATGTGTCTGTTTTCTTACATATATTCCTCACTTTAGATAGCGGTATTGCGATATATAAAACGTTATTAAGATCCGGAAATTTAAGAGTTTTTATATCAATGTTCGACACTAGCAACTAAAATTCAAACTTTGAGTATGTTCTTAGTAATTAAAAAAAAAACGATAAAAAAAAATAGGGTAAAAGAACGATTCTGGATTTCGTGCCCGTATCTGGATGGGTTTTCTTCTCGTCGCGTAGCGAACTGAGACGACCCGCTACAGTTTTTAATTTTGCGCTAATCGTTTGCTCAGTCAATAAGCGTTGTTTCTAAATATTGCTACCAAGTGCCGCTACCTCCTGCGAAGAAAAAATCGCAGAAATGTAAATCAACTGGTGAGATGATGTCTTTCTATGGCTGCGAAGATTTAGCAGATTGCAGCTTATGATAAAACAGTTAATATCTCAGGTAATTATGAACGCAATGTTATATTTCTTTTGGCAATAGATTTATGAAAATCACCACAACATTAGAAATGCAATCACATATTTTTGGGAAGTTTTTATATTAAACGCAGAAGGCTGGAAAAATGTTCATTTTGCAACATTTTTTTGTGCGATTGAGGTTAATGTTGAGGTGTGTAGGATGACATGTGCTGATTTTGGTTTGTTTTCGTTATAGTAATGCCCCGTAAATCCTCCAAGGAAGCACTCCAAATGGCAGTAATGGGCATTCTGTACTATTTTTTAATCTTGTATCATTTCATTGTTATTCAAATTCAAAGCCATCCAGAAATGGCACAACATTTTTGCACTTAGCATGTTCATATCTTTTTCAATTTCGATTTTATTTTGTTCCGGTCTTCAAAAATGGGTTTCTTATGTCTGGGGCAACAACACCAAATTTTTCAGTTTTTTAATATTGACACATCCAAAACCGGGCAGGCCTGCCCGGTTGTGGATAATTTTCCAATTTATTGATTTAATCATTAAAAGTACAATTTTTCCTGAATCTGTGTTTTAAATTTTTTTAATTCACCTTTGATCTTTGCTCATCTCAAAAAATATATAAAATAGGGCGCAACATTGCTGAAAACATTCCCAAAAAATAAAATAAAAAACCCCATCCAGAATCGTTCTTTTACCCTACTTCTTTCTGTACGCGTACTAATTTCCGAAATATTTAATAAATAAATAAAAATCTCAACTGAAATCCCCGTCTTTCAGATACGCACCTCTTCGCTTCGAGCAGCCCGACGGCGCGCTTGATCCTGGCCGCCGCCGGGTCCGACGTCAACGTGCAGCTCAACGCCGGCCGGGGCGAGCTGGACAGCTGCTACATCCAGACTCCCGCTGCTGGGTGGCAGGACGTAGGGCCGGGCCGATCCCTGCCGCCTGGCAGCCGTTACCATTTCCACGAGGCCGGCAGGAAGCTGGGGCTGTGCAACTGGACACTGAACAACCTGCAGCCGGAAGACGACGGCTTGTGGTGGTGGGCCGGCCGGCGCGGCGATTCCACCTCATTCCAATTCACCGTGGTCGCCGTGGTCGGTGAGTCACACGCGTCCGATATTCTCGCGTTCCATTCAATTCTTTACCATAACTAATAGAAACAATGTTTGCTTTGCTTGCAAGGGCGGCGGACACTTTGCCAGGGGACACTTTGCCAGGCAACCCTTCAAGACATGCCCCCTTATATAGAGAATACTCTGCCTTGTAGGTACCAGGTAAAAAGTTAGAGTAAAATGAAACATACAAAAAAAAAGATCAACGCGAAGATCCAAGTAGGCGGGGAATTGTATTTGCGATGATAATTGTTTATTCTTTCCTGTCTCGAAGTCGAGATATTATTATTTTAGAAGAGATTTTAATTGAAATCCAGATTTAAGTTTGAAACGAACTTTTTTTGGTGGGGGGAGGGGGCGGGGGGGTAAGGTCAGGTAGGGTAGGGAAAGATTAGTGGTGGGGGGGGGGGGTTAGGTAGGGTCGGGTATGGTTAGGTAGGTTAGGGATAGATTAGGGGTGGGGGGGGGGGGTTAGGTCGGGTCGGTTTATGTTAGGTAGGGTAGGGATAGATTAGTGGGGGGGGGGGGGGTTAGGTTATGTTTGGGTTGTGTCGGGTCGGGCAAGGTCAGGTAGGGTAAGGGTAGGTTATTAAGGGGATGGTGGTCGGGGTTGGGGGGGGGTGTGTCAGTTTAGGTTTGGTTCGGTTTGGTTTGGTTGGGTTCGGTTGGGTTTGGTCGGGTTAGGTAAGGTTAGGGGGTGGTTGTGGTTTTGAGAGTTTGGGGTTGAGTTAGGTGTTGATTGATTGTATCTTTAATTCAAAGTCAAGGTCTATCATTATAGGATCATATTTTCATATTATCAAATAGGACCTGCTTTGAATAAAAGTTTATCTTCCAGCTCCCAACAGTTCCCAAACTTGGTAACCCTGCAATTGTGTGGAATTACACTTGAATCGTTATATCTACACATTA
Organism: Nemurella pictetii; assembly: GCA_921293315.2. NCBI lineage: Eukaryota > Metazoa > Arthropoda > Insecta > Plecoptera > Nemouridae > Nemurella > Nemurella pictetii. Next base: position 3,324,998 of record OV121118.1, on the reverse strand, counting down.
ACACATTATTATGTATGTTTCATTTTACTCTAACTTTTTACCTGGTACCCACAAGGCAGTGTATTCTCTATCTAAGGGGGCATGTCTTGAAGAGTTGCCTGGCAAAGTGTCCCCTGGCAAAGTGTCCTACGTTCTGCTTGCAATGCTTACAATCTCATGAACATTCCACGTGGAAAATACAATATAGTTTTTCTCTAATTATGATTTTATTCGATTGTTTTTAGAAACGAATTAGAATTGATTCTAATTAAGATTTTATTCAAAGCTGTTTGGTTTTTCTACCTTTTCAAATAATGTCTACCGCACATTGTTCCCATCACTTGCTTTCCGTCTACGCGGAATGCAGTTTGAAACCTTTTACAAACATTGTCATTACTCGTAGAAATAGACTGAAAAATGAGAGATCATTACCACTTTGATAATGGTGGGGTGGTTGAATGATGATGTTGGGATGGTTGGGTTCCATAATTCAATTATTTGAACGCAAAGTTTGTAATGGATCACAATTTATTCAATTTCAACAATATCATCCTACATTTTTATTTTATGAATGATTTTAACAAATTCCTTACTAATTGATTACTAATCTTCTTCAAAGTAGAAGTGGGGAGATCATGGACTTAATATTACCGCTAGACGGGAGGGATCAGAGATAAAAAAGAACCAACAAGTTGCCGGTGTTTGTTGTTGTTGCAACTCACGTGTGAATGAGAGGTGGGGAGGCTGGTTTTTGGGACGAGCGATCCACGTTGCTCCGTTGGTTGCAGCCGCGCCGCGCGGCGGGCCCGAAGTGCGCGTGCGCGACGCGGGGACGCTGGGCGCTGGCGACGTCTTTGAGGCCTCGTGCTCGGCGCCGGCCGCGGTTCCCCCCAGCGAGCTCACCTGGCTGCTCGACGGTCAGACACTGCGTAGAGACACCGCCAATGACACCTTGGAAGGTGATGAGGCTACCTGGACGTTGCCGTGGGAACCGCGGCCGGCGAGGCAGACGCTGCGTCACCTGCTGACCTCCGCCGACCTCGGCAAGACGCTGGAGTGCCGCGCGCAACACGTGGCCGAGGTCGGCGCCCGCTTGCACAGCGTCGTGCTCGGCGTCGCGACGACGGGTGAGCCGGACGCAGGTAAAATAACTACTCAGTTGACAGACTCGCTTGATTTGAGAGGCACCGATTGGCAGTTTGATCTTTTAGCAAAAACAATTGATCTGGATTGAAACTTAAAGTTGAGGTGTTCCAGTAAATGACACGCAGTACTATCTTTGCCTCCGGCACTAGTAGCTTATTGCTAAAAAATCTATTTTTAATGAAAGCACCGTCTGATTGGTTTGATAATCGTCAAAGGTAAGAAGTTTGTATTTGTTGGATATCTTGCCGCGGTCACATCAAATCGTATGCGTGTCTGCTCGGCGCTGACTTTAAGGCCTGCCCACAATTGACATAAGCATAAGCACATCGCATAGTCGTAACGCACAAGGAAATTAAACATGTGTTAGAGGATTGGATCGCCCACAACCGACATAGCAGCAACACTAGCGACCTTGAGCGCACAAGGCATCGACACAACGCACAAGAAATATGAAATATTTTAACTCCTTATGTGCTATGCGCTATGTCAACCAATCAGAGGGCAGAGAATTGAAATGCGCACGATCTTGGCAACAGCTGAACAGCGATCTATGGTCGATGGTCATGTTTTGGGGTTATGTATGCGAACGAGTTTTCGTTCGTGGAGCAAAATCGTATATTTATTTTTGAATCTATAACAAAGGAAGATACAATTTGTATTGGAAAATGAGGGCGCATACGAGGTTTTAACTTTTAATACACCTCGTTCATCAACATCCAGCTCTGTGGAACTCATTTAGTGAAGAGTAGGAAACGAACTATCAATAAAAATTATGATTATGGTCTCCAATTCATCCATATAATTTCGTCCAAAATTATTCGCAAGATTTCTTGTTAGTTAAATCAACGCCGCTGTATTAAACAAATAGACGACCTGAAAAGGTTGTGAATCAGTATTGACAGCTCTATGACACCGCCTCGTTCGCAGACAGACACACAGACATAACCCCAAAACTTGACCATTGACCACGGATCGCTGCTCAGCTGTTGCCAAGATCGCGCGCATTTCAATTCTCTGCACTCTGATTGGTTGACACAGCGCATAACGAAAAAAAAGTTAAAATATTTCATATTCCTTGCGCGTTGTGTCGATGCCTTATGCGCTCAAGGTCGCTAGTGTTGCTGCTATGTCGGTTAAGGGCGATTTCATCCTCTAACCCATGTTTAATTTCCTTGTGCGTTACGACTATGCGTTGTGCTTATGCTTATGTCAATTGTGGGTAGGCCTTTACTCTCCGTCGCAGCGAACTGCACTCTGGCGGGGGTCGAGGTGAACTGCCAGGACGGGCCGGTGCCGGTCGGTGTAACAGCCCGGCTGTCTTGCCGGCCGGGCTACCGGCTGGCCGTCCCGGAGCCCATGCACAGCTTTGTCCGCTGCAGCAACAAAGCTCGTTGGAATCGCAGCCCTTCCTCCTGTCTTTCTCTGTCAGATGAGTCTCACACTCTGCAACGGCAAGAGGCAGGACTTGAGGCTCTGCAATGATGTCACACAACCGTGATGATTGTCCTCCAGTTGCAGAGTGCGGCCTCCGCCACCCCTCCGGCACGCAGCTGTCCGTGGGAGGGATGGAGGCCGAGACATCGGAGTTTCCCTGGCACGTCGCAGTCTTCCGCGCTGGCACCAACTTGGCTCTTTGCGGTGGCTCGCTGATTTCACCGAAGTTCCTGATTTCAGGTAAACTTCTGAACACTGAAAACCGTCCATCTGAAATTTTTACAAGTCCCAATGAGGGCTTGCTTGAAAATAGTATAGGTAGCCAAGTAGAGCACATGGTCCATGAAGCCACATGCTTGGGTGGCTGCCTAATGATGGAAAACCAGTTTCTTATCAGTGGGGCTTGCCGTGCTTGGCGATTATTCGTTCAGTCTCGTATCGAATTTTGTCACCATGGCAGCAAACCCCCAATTGCATCGTGATACCAGAGTTGCCGTTTTGGCCATGATCGAGCTCCAGCATTTGTCGCAGAGTTGCCGGGGAAGATTAAGACGGTTTGACGAATCCTTGAGGCAACTACACTACATTTTCTATTGATTTCAATTAATGGTTAAAAAACATTTATTCGCCGGTAAAAATACTAAAAATGACAACCGTTTGAATTTCCTCCACTGCATCGTAATGATCGAAATCGTTTGTTATCTAATCTCCCGTACCTACTTGATAATAATATATCCAGCCCGCCAGGACAAGGTAGCCTACAGCCATCAAAAAGGTCGGGTCTCGGAGCCAACCATTGACATGACCCAAAAATAATATAAGCAATTAAAAGGAGAGAAAATTAAATCGTTCCATGGAAAAAACTTTTTCCAGAATACTGAGGAAGTGATGAGATATAAGTGTTTGCTGTAAAGAGTAGAAGCAGGAAGTTTTCGAATTATTTCTGCATCTTCAAAATTACGAGTTATAGGTCATTGGGGGGGGGGGGGGGGGGGTGCTGAAATGGTGAGCAAGACTCACAAGATATCATATTTGTGAGCTTGGTCGATCCTCATTTCACTGGACAGGCATTACTGATAAGGAAAACTGGTTTATCATAACGAGGTATAGGTTCAGAAAGCACATGGCATACAGCATGGTGTGTACCCGACTTTCCTACACTATTTTTCAAGCCAACCTTCATTGGGACTTGCAAAATTTTGAGAGGACAGTTTTCAGTGTCCAGGAGTGTACCTTTCTAGCTTTGAGCAAATTCATAAAATCAGATTTAAATATACACTTCTGCACACTGAAAACTGTCCACCTGAAATGTATGCAAGTCCCAATGAAGGTTGGCTTGAAAAATAGTGTAGGTAAGTCGGGTATACACCATGCTGTATGCCATGTGCTTTGTGGACCCACACCTCGTTATGAGGTACCCATTGTTTAGTAAATACGTGACCCCGTCCCTGTTGTTTGCAGCTGCCCATTGTTTCAAGTCCAAAAACCTAGCTATCTACAACATCGCAGCAGGGAAGAACTCCCCTGATTGGGACATCGAGGAGGCAAATGAACAGCGGCGGTCTGTCAAGAAAATCAACATTCCGGGTAGTTTTGATGGCCACTTTAAGAAGCTGGAGTCGGACGTTGCCGTCGTGGAGTTGGCCGAGGCGATGTACATGACGCCCGAAGTGGGCGTGGTTTGCTCGGATTGGACGCTCACCTTGCGGCATCGCCACTTCGCCGTGGCAGGCAGCGTCGGCATTGTGAGTTCTTGTTGCCATTCCGTCGTTAACGCTGCTTTGGTTTAGGAGAAAAAGAACACTCTGACATCCAAGAGTGGATAGGTATAAATCTGTGTAGTTTGTCTGGATGTGTTTCCCTTCAACTTCGCCAGTCTCAGCCCGTACCGCGTGGGGACCGAGTCTTACCCGATCGTTGTTGCAGGTTCCGGGCTGGGGCCTGACGGAAAACAACACCCAGAGCTCGACGTTACGTTTCGTCGAGCTTCCCTTCGTGGCCACAAACAAGTGTCGACAATCGGTGCCTAAAAACTTCCGGCCATACTTGACCGTCGACAAATTCTGCGGTGGCTACTTTAACCGTAGCATAAACGTGTGCGAGGGAGACTTCGGGGGCGGCTACATCTTTGCCAACAGCAAGGCCGGAGGGCGATACTTCCTGCGCGGCGTCGCCAGTGTCTCACCCCACCGCAAGGAAACGAGCTGCCAGATTCACTTCCCCACCGCGTTCATCAGCATCTCAGCACACGGAGAGTGGATCCGTGGAATCGTCTTCGGCGCCGAGACGTCGGACGACTACTAACCGTCCGGCGCCGGCGCAGGACAAGCGGGGCGCTGTGCGGGTGGCGTGGTGTGGGGGGGGGGGAGGGGCAGGAGGACATCAGGGAAATGCTTCACGTGCAAAGTGCAGTGCGACCAGCAGCACCACCTTCTGCCCCTCATTCGCGATCGGAAAGACAAATGCTAGTTACATCTCCACGAGTGCCGGAAAACAAGAAATCTTCGCTTAGTGGAAGTTGGCTAGGGTTTTGTCAATTTGTTGACAAATCAAGTTAGGTTCCATCAGTGCACTTTTAAGATGTTTGAGTCTCATTTCACTACTCACTAGTTACTAAAAAAACATGAAACGTTGAAGCAACGTACTTGTTGTGGCATGTGACAGTTGCTGGTGGCAGCAGCGGTGCTGTGCGGAGTGTGATCTAGATAGACTAGAGTTAATAAAACTGTAGGCTGTAAAGTAAGAAATGTGAAACTATCTATGTAACTACTTACAACTACACTCACAAGTTTCATTTTATACTGATAATATGATTGCTGTGCATGTTTGATTTTGATTTGACATATATTTCTGGTCATGTTTATAAAAAGCCATGTTTTTTTTTCAAATATTTGACAAACTGATATTTAAGTTGTTTGTAGCTATGATTATTTTTTATTTTACCCAGTACACAGTGTATACTGTGTATATCTTGTGTTCATCTATTTCCAATGGTGAATCATGGAAAATAAATAATTTCACCTCCGCTGACATTGCCCATCAAATAGGACAGAACAATAAACACAATTCCAGTCAAAAATTCAAAACGTACTGAAAATAAATACAACTCTGAACTGCAATACCCTGTCCAGACCACAGCCAAGGTGCTTCTGTTCATGTTTTTTTAATAACCCTTGATGTAGATGACAGGTTGAGGTATCAATGGTAAACTTTTGATGTTATAATCTTTTTCTTTTACACGCGATAAGACTGACAAGTGATTAATTTAAATTCTAATCTTTCCTGCATTTTTTGTTTAAATGGATATTAAATTTTACACATGATTTTCCCAGACGACAAACCCTCGATCACCCTACACTTTTTTTACGGCTGCATGATGTTGCTTCTGTACAGTGTACATGGACTTTAGAAACAAGTTCATCTGCAGGGATTGACACTGGCGGTGTGAATTGTGAAGTAGGATTGTTCTTATCTTTGTTAGATCAACACGAGCTGACATGAAAGACATAGTGGGTCCATCCAAAGACACCGACACAAAAGTATTAAAAAATAACAATTTAAATGTCATGATGAAATATTCGCTACAAGAAACTTTGCCTTTCATAAGAAAGTTTGGAATTTTCCTAGTATAGCGTAAAGTGGGGAAATCCCCCATTTTGATGTGCCAGTAAAACTGACAGGCTCGCTTATTATATCAAGACCAAACACGCGTCAGCATAGAAGCGACAAAGTTTATAAAACAACAAAATAAAACAACAGCCAAAAATAACAACAGCCAATGAAATTACGTAAGCCAGTGATGTCATGTAGCCATGTTGTTTTCAGATTTTTATTTTTATTTTTTAAATTTTTTGCTACAAACAAGAACAGGGCAGTAATTAGAAAGAACATGGACACAAATTATTAAAATCAATTAAGAGTCTACATAGCTTGTAACCCGATACGATAACGAAAAACTTAATAATCTGTGGCAGTAATCATAAGAAGCCACGGATTATAAACGCTGGCACTTATCCGCGACTCTTGCATAACCAAGATTAATCATCAAAATGAAAAAAATCTGCTTTTTCTCGATTTTCGTGATTTAAATGACACGGCTGGATTCATATTTGTCAGCAGCTTGTATGATACTTTGAATCAAAGTTCTAGTGCACTTATTGGCTTTACTGCAGCACATTTTCAATCACGGCAAAGAATTGGTAGTACGTCACGTTATAAGCCGCTCTAATCCTGTGTCGAGTTTGTTGTAAACATTGCTGAACAGCATTCCGCAAGCAAACTTTCATTGAGTAGTAGATGCCGAGAATACAAATCAATCAGTATTTGTTTGCGATTAATTTTATTGATACCATCGTGTTTTTGATGGACAGTACATGGAACACATTTTTTTATTCGATCTTCTGGCGTGATTTTTACCCATAACATTATGAAAATTAATTTTTTCCACCATGGTTGAAATCACATTCTTGTGACGAACACTAAGAAATAACATGGTTGTTGCTTCAAAAAAGTCTGCCCAAAGAGCATAACTAGACTTTAGTATGCAGTCATCGATGCGTCGTTTCACAATGCTTGAACGCAGACGAACATTTTAACGCCACAAAAGTGTCATTTTGAAACTTATCTGATTCCGAACAAAGTAACGAAATAATAATCATATTTTTGAATACGTACTACATATTAGTTTCAATTAATATACATCGATTGCATGGAGCCATGGATCGGAAACACTCCGTTGCCGATTTATTTGTTGGCTGTTTGCGCCTTCGCACTTTTCCTCTGCAATTTCGCGGCGGCTTTCATGTCTTTGGCGTTTTGAGCCGCAGCACGGGCTTCAACAACGCATCGCGGATCTCGGATGTCTGTCTTCAACATTCGTTTACTGTACTAAGGGTTGCAAATTTCAATGACTAGGCACTTGTTATAAAACCTAGAACAAACAAAAATTATAGATTCATCAGCGTCTACCAATAGTCACTCCCAGCAGAGATCGAGCATATATTTTTTCTCACTCACCAACAAAGGCGCGCTTCCATCTTCTCACGCCAGAAGTCCTCGTTCCTTTCAACACGTTCGAATGTGAACCACTTCGTAGTGTATATAACAAAATAGCACAAAGACTAACGGGTTCGCATGTCTGTGCTGTATGAACTGATCAATTAGTTATGAGTGTTACGCGGGCTTCTGCTATTTTCATTTTTTTTCTACCCTGTATGCATGCTTGTGATGCAGAATAAAATGAAGATGAAATTGAAATTGAAATTGAATTGAATACAAACGATGGTGGTTAGTTTAATGATTGATTGATTATTGGTGCTTAACGACGCACTGTTTTGACAACTGGCCCTTTGGCACTGGTCTAATGGCGTCGGTGAATGAAATGGTGATGATGAGGGTGATGATGAACCTAACCTAGCCTAGAAGGGAGGGGAAACCCGGTGCCGGCACGTAGCCTACTCCTGTCGAAAAGCACCAAGGGGACCACCGGCTTTACGTCCCTTCCGAAGGACGGTACAACTCGAACAACAGAATTCCTCCACTAATCCGTGCTGTCGAGAGGTTGATAAGCAAGGCGAGTAAAGTTGTTGTACTAACTTCAAACCCTCCAACCTCTCTCCCGAACAGATCTGATCATGTGCATGATGGTCACCCATCAAACACCTGGCTCAGCGCGATGTTGCTTAACTTCGGTGATCTCACGAGAACAGGTGTTTCCAACATGCCAAACCATGTGGTTAGTTTAAGCAACATTGCTTTGTTAAGTGAATAAAATATACTTTTTGATCTATAAAAACACTCTGTCTCCACGGAACGAGCCGTCATCTGCCATATCTTACGCCGACTAAATTTTATCGCTAACTAGCGTCAGCATGCCGAGTGCCGACTTCCTAGAATCTCTTCTCTTCCGACATGACAATCATGCAATTCCGAAAATTACACAATAATACAAAATAACTATATTTGTTAGACCCAAGCAAGCAATGAAAAATATCGGACACCCAATATATCGATTTTCATTATTATCGGATTTCCTTCTAAGATCAATACAAACGTGCGTAACACAAGTTTCAGTTTTAGAGCACTGATAGATTGAGTAAAGTTGAGTAGTAAAGTTGAGTGAGACCCACCCAACTAGGTTTACAGAGCAGTGGGTGAAGGAATGATGCATATTAATCGGTAATTTTCGTCGGATTTTTTCATTTCAACATTGCTTTTGATCTGCAAACAGAGACGAATCCAGTCGTATCGATAAAACAGTATGAAACACGGATTTGTATCGATATCCTTTTTTATTAACTTTCTATTGAACTCGGTGTCGGGTTGTGCAAGTATAATCTCCACGAGTGTTTTTATTTCTCATACTGATAACGAGGCAGTAAAACTGGAAGATTATTTCCATCGGGTCTAATCCGTGAAAGATTAGCTTTCTCACACGGAAATTTTTGGTAGTGCAGAGGTCCACGTGGTTACTTTTCCTGCCCCCTAAAATGTTCCCTATATTTATGAAAAAAAATCAGTGGATAGTTGAAAAAATTTCTAACACGCGATTTAAAGGCTCGTGTCGATCGGACGTTTACTTTGTTCACAAATAAATCTTGAATTTGGGACTTTTTGTGGGTGTTTTTTAAACGAAAACACCACTTTTCTTTCTTCTCTGGTTGTTTTATTTTCCATCCGATCTCAATTAAAATTTACTAGGCGGGTCGGAGTACTCTTCCTCTACACACTGATTTTTTTTCAAAAATATTGGGATCAATTTAGGGGGCAGGAAAAGTAATTACGTGGACCTCTGCATTTTAGGCTTTTAAGCTGCCTTTAGCTGGCTCTTAAATCATTTCAATTTAGCGCTTATGAGTTGGTGAAACGGACGATGACAGACAAGCAGGCCACTAATGCATTTTGCAGGGGGGGGGGGCTTGTATGATAGACAACCCCCATTCATATGTCCAAATTTGAGCTTTAATTATTTTATTTATTGCATATTGCTTTGGTGGATGTGGAGGTCACTGACTTCAATGTACTTTTATGGAATGCATTTGTTCTAAATAATAATAAATTTAAGCAGAATCTAAGAGAAAAAAATGTACAAAACGATTTTACAAAAATGCCTCGTTTATTAGCTTTTCGAGCGTTGTAAGCGTTTTTCAAGCCAATATTTTTTCCCCGGCGGTGGTTGCGGCGACGGCGACGGAAAGGGAGCAAACAGGACAACAGGGAACAGAAAGAACAAGCCGTATTTTATATTATAAAATAAATGCACACCAAGTTTATTACTTATAAAACTATTACATTTTAGATATTAAAAATAATCCAGACGATAATATTGATAATAATGAATAAGGTTATAAGGATAGGTAAAATATAAAAATAACTAAAATATTAAGAATAGGAATAAAACTTTCATATTGACTTTAATACCATGTGCTTCTCCAAATGCCAAAGCTTCTCTTACAGCTGCTCATTTCCTGCATTAAGAGAACAACCAATGTTGTTCATGACGTCAATGAATTTTACAAAATCTTCATAAATTTTATCAAATCCAATTTCTTGAAGAACCAGTTCACGACCAAAGTTAGGCATAATAAATTCAATGTCGCCTTTACACACATGATCGATGGTAGATCTATAATAATTTTTCACACTCTCTTGCGCCATTTGTCCCGGAATATGGAACGGATGAATTTTATTAATCAACATATGCAGTACCATACAGTAAATCTCGATGATTTTCGGTTGAAACTTTTCAGTGTTCAGACCCAAGAGATTGTCGATTCCAGCTTTCATGTCAAAAAGACGTGAAATAGTTGCTTCGCCTAAATAGGCTACTTGGAAATCATCGTGGCAATTAAACACTTTTACTAACTTGGTTGAGGATGATGGTGTAATAGTTACCACCTGTAGACTGTGAGAGCCGGTGCTGATTACTTTTTGCGAATATCAGTTGTCTTTGCGTCGTAAACTTTCGATGTCAACTTTTTCAGCTCGTTGTAAAAATTGTACCGTTGGTACAAAATCACAGTGGGAAAAGTAAAAGTTCAACGCAATAACCAGTCTTTTCGATTGAGAATTATTCAGATGATACAATCGTTGAAGTATACCTTCGTAAGCACCAGGCTTAAAATCACACGCTTTAACACCGCGCACAGCTGCCATTAGAGATGTTTGGTCGTTGTCCATGACGGGGAAGTTCTTGATTGGAGTCTCCGTGGTTCTCGAGAGTAGATCACTGAATGAGCGCCGTCGTTCAGATCCTCGTTTATAACCCCACCTGCCCCCACCATCAATCTCGGTGATCATCAACTCGTCGAAACCTGCACCCTTACAGAACTCAGGCATTTTTACTTATTGCACAGCACTGGCTTAATATTTCTTGAATCAACGTTAACAATAGTACATGTTACCAAAAATGAATCAAATACATTTGTTTAATCAACTTATAATTAAAATTAGGTTCATTGTTTTAAAAAAGCGACAAAAATGACTCCATACTTAAACCACGGGCTTTAAATGCTAGCAGTAGTGACCACAAACAGTTGACGTAAAACCCTGCAGCGACATGTCATTGTATGACCATGATTTACATGACTGGTCAAGAAAACGCTGGTGTTCTGGAATTAGGAATTATAGGCTTCTATTCACAGTATCCACTAGAATCTATGTGAAAAAGCAACCCAGTGAGAACCAGACAAAGTCTGAACGTCAGTGTTGGATGAACCAAGAAGGTGAGATAGAGATAGAGACAATTTTGACAAGGAGGTACACAGACTGAGACTGTAAAGTAATGGTCCTGTGCATGCAGGAGGAAAACTTATAAATAAACTACCGAAAAGTATTAGAATAATCCCAAGTGAGACAAGGTATATTTTATAGAAAAATGTTTAAACAGCGTTGACGAATATTTGAATTATAAGAATGACGATGTATTGTAACAATTGTATGTAGATGACGAAACCAATACCAGTTGGACTGGTCAAGGCAATAAAAAATGATGATAATAATTATTATGATTATTATTGTATCTGCATCGCAAACACCAACGCATGCATTTCTACAGAATTCATCACTTGCACGCGTACTGTTTAACTCTAAACTATTCATTTTATCAGCAACAATAGGTTCAAACACCACGGAGGACATCTTCTGGAATATTCATAAAATCAAATGTCATCAAATCTGTCGTTGATCGATTTTCACGACACCATGTCGACAAGAGGCTGACCGCAGTATGAGTGTTAAGCTTATTTTCTTCGATTTTTAATAGATGTAATTTTGGACATCTCAGTTCCTGCGCAGGTCAACTACATGACGATTAATCATGGATCTTAAATATTTAGCCTCCTCTTTACCATAGGTAAACACAACTCTATGATCTATTACAACTTGCTTCACAATACTCGTTACATCTTCTCGAAATATCTTAACATGGCACACAATCTATCACCCACTTGACGTGTAGTACCGTGTTTATAAAATATATTATTGGTTGCATCCTCGTAATTCATCGTGTCTACCACTTAATAGAGCTAACACTTCACATGATCTAGATCATTACTTATGAAGGAAAACTCGGTACACTGGCTCACTTCACAGGCATAGAAATACAAAATACAACTTGACATGACAATGCCGATAGAAAGTCAGTTTGGTTCAGAACGCTTACCATCTAGCGACTCCTAGGGCCGAGGACAGACTGAGACATGACGCTGCACTGCCCTATGCTAGCAGAATATCGCTCAAAATAGGTACCTATACCACCCCCTCAAAAGCGCAGGTATGAACATTTCAGTTTGTCACGCAAACCTCGCTCTGGTTCCGAACCCGCTAGTCGCAAGGCTGTCTCAATACCACCCTGAAGACATCCTGAGATACAAGCGACCAAAGAACGTCTTGGCGCGGATTGTTACGGATTGACCGGAATATAAGGGTGAACAACATGACAATAAAATATATATTTCAGATAGAGGCCCAAGTGCCAAAAATTCTCACTAAGATGTAATAAGATAAGAGTCTAGTTATTAAGTTATTGACTTTTAGCTTAGTCCTAAGGTAGTCTTCTATGTAGTAATACGGAGTTACAATTACAATTTGAAGTCAAGGCCCCGTTATATTTAGATGTAACATTTCATCAGACATGTAATAACAGGACGAACTTTATTTTTTAGAAGATCTAGGCTAGGGGAAGTCGCCCGGTACTTAGATTTATTCTTATTAGATTATTCTTATTGCCAATAAACAACTTTTAAAAAAATGTCAGTTTTTATAGTCGACTATAACATTGCGATCACGTGTAACCTCCAAGAGATTGTCAAACTCTGCGTAGATGAGACAATCAACGGCTTCAGCAAGCGCGGCCTCAAATCGAACTTCAATGCGCATAGTACTATTTCTTTGCAGGGTCCTATGATCTTCATTTGCATAACTTGACCCTCTGTATACGTTCATGCCATTACCAGACTGTTCATGGTAATAACTTGTGTACTTTTCCAAATCGTCCATCGATAATATTAGTCAGAACGACCCCTTTGACGACGACGACGTAAGTGTAGCCAACTGTCGAGTGTCCAGGACAAAATGCTATCAATTTTCCTGTGCTATTGTCATGGATCGTTAGGAAATTTAGAAAGAGAATTTAATCGGTAGCGAAAACGCCACTGCCACCATCCTAGTAGTATGTGCCCCTAGGCGAGCATGATTAAATGAAAATGGAAATAGAGCGGTTGACTACTGGTTTAGAAGTCCGTCTTGAGACGATACTCAAGAGGTATCGGGAACTGAGGCGAATCAAAGAGAACATTTTGTAAAGGAAATCGAAATATAATAATAATTTAATACGAATAACTCACATGGTGAAAATACAGCAGAAGACGTCGAGCTCGCACGAGAACCAAGATCAGAGAGATTGAGACCCTACACCTCGAGTTGGTCTTCACCCTGCGTGACCTAGTTACATCCCCTCTCTTCACCCTTAGCTGTCCCGTTAGGGTGAGCCTATGGTGGAGATCGACGATGGCTTGGTGCCGCAAAGATAGGAATTTAGAGTGCTGCTAAATTGGCAAGCTAGTAACAAAGATAACCCGTTATGAATGTTATAACCTGGGCCATTGTGCCTCAATAATAATAGATCTCGAGAAGAAATAAGAATTTTACACCCGGAATGTAGGCGCCTTGGTTCACGAGTCTGCGTGTATAATAAATGATTCGAAAATGATACATAAGCTAATAATCTTAATGATAAATAAACATATATAAAGTATACTAAACACACGACACACGACACTATCCCTTAAATCCATTTCTACAGTCGAGAAATTTAATTTCAAAAGAGGAGCGTATTTTCACCATAGACATGTTTCATGTAATCAGTGTTGACCATACGTATTATCGGTGCAACTGTATCGCCAACTATTTGTGGTTCAACAAGATCACAATAGACATATTAAACTAGGCTAATATAATCGTGTTGTGGATGAGGGTAATATTTACGCTCACCCCCAACGCGATTATATTGCGTGTGCGCATAGCCTAGAGGCTAGAATGATCAATTTAAAATGTTCGGCGTTAATTTATCAGCTTTCTTAATAAGATTCGTTAGATTTATCATGATGAAGTCGTCGTTGAATATTTCAAAACGTAAAAATCGATTTTAAGAAAAAATGTTCAATAGATTTGCTTGAAATTCACAAAGTATCTTTATTTTACGATTTATAATGCACACAGCAAATTTTGCTAAGGTCGGTTGAAGATAAAGTTGCTAAAGTTGAAAGATGAAAAGAAGAAATGTGCTAATTTCGTAAAACAATGAAATTTGTACACAAACATTGAATCGTGAGGGTCAACACATCTAGAAATTTTCGTCAAATTATAATTCAGATTCTTGGCCTCCACAGAGCAAAACGAGTTTTGGAAAAACTGACAAGTTTCGTAGAAACTTACTAACATAAAATTTACTCGTCCGAATTGCTTCAAAAACGTGGCAGATCTAAGTTCAGAAAAAACGAAGGTTCACAGAAATTTTCATCAAAATCCGTTTTGGCGTTTGGCCTGCAGAGCGCGAACAAAACATTTCGGATTTTTTTAGCAGTAAAGTGAAATTGAAGATTTCGCTTCACTCGCTACGCTCGTTACGCTCATCAATAATGTGATGGTTGCCCTAATGCTAGACCTGACTCGTCAGAAGTTTGTGGAAAATTTAAAACAATATTTTTAGTTTTACAAATCTTATCTCCCCACCCTTATAACCCATAGACCGATTAAATTGATAGGATTATGAAGCTGCGTAGCTGTTACTGGGTAAAATGATGTGAAATGAGTCAGATATTTTTATTTGCCTCTGACGCGAGAATCCAGCAATTAAACTTTGCAGGGTATCCTACCCACTTGACCAACACTTTACATCTAACACCACGGCCCTTTGTGTCCAGGATTTTATCTATTTTTAAATCAGATTTGGGATTTTTGGATACTTTTTGCACTTCTTTACTGTAGAAAGTTCCGTCGATTTCTTCGCCCATTAAATCATGAATAATTCTATACACCAAACAAAGGATTACGTCTTTCTATACCTTTAGCTATAGTTACAAACACCTCGTCTGACCAATTCTGTTCATACCCTTTGTTGAATTTTTATTTCTCATTACTTATTCGGACATGATCCCCCAAATTCAAAACGTTTTTATTTATATACTGAGTTATCTTAGTTTTAAACTTGTCGTTAGTATTATGCCACCCTAGCCGCACATTATTTTCGTTTACACCTGATGGGTTCATTCGTATCGTGTTGTGTCTTGTATTGTTTAAGCACTGTCGAGTTTTTGGTAACACTTCAACATAACAAAGCGTTTTCTTTTGTGTATAGAACCTCCACATACGAGTTTTTAACGTGCTGTTAAACCTTTCCACAATTAATGCTTTTACGTCAGGATTGTTTGCATGTTAATACCATACATTATTGTTTTTGAGAAAGGCCTGTGCCAGAGTCCCGAACCAGAAAGAAACTCCGAGTCTGATGGCTCGAATGAGATTGACGCCGATGTTGATCAGTGTGAGTTGCTCCGCTTGAGCGATGAAGATGAGAGTTTTTATGAAGATGCTGGCGTGGATAAAAAAACATTCAGGGAACAACTTGCATCGTGGGCTGTGGATTGCAACGTCAGCCAAAACACTCTCACGACGCTCATCCCAGAGCCACACAGGTCGCAGTTGATGTGGTAAATGCTCTCTGACCTAGCGTTTGCCGGATGAATCATTAAAGGCATTTATCTGCGAAGAATTGAACCGAAAAGGAAGAGCTCTGAGCGAAATTGATAGGTGGAAAGCAACTGAACGGCGGCTCATGTTGTTGTACACTGGTCCAGTTATTCTGCGGGGTGTTCTAACGCCTCGGCAGTGCACACATTTCTTGGCCCTGCACTGCACTGTGTTATCCGAATACTTGCTAGCCCCAAATTCCACATAATGCTCAATGCGTACGCCGAATCGTTGTTGAAGCATTTTGTTAAGACTTTGGACTTCTCTACGGCCGCAGTCTGATTTCTTACAATGTACAAGGACTGTTACATCTAGCAAATGACGCGAAGAACTTTGGACCCTTGGACATTTTAGTGCATTTCAATTTGAAAATTCATTGGGAAAAGTGAAGAGATTGGTACGGAAGTGTGACAAGCCCCTGCAGCAGCTGAGCAACAGGCTGGCAGAGAGAAATGCAGTCAGAACTAAACCATCGACTCCAGAGCCAATGGAATATCCTAATCTTTGTTCATTGAACGGTCCACTAAAGCAAGAAGGATTTAACATTACAAAATACCAGCGAGAAAACTGCTGCTTGCTTCAAGATGGATCCGTCCGTAGTGATCGTCGAAGGTTTTTTAAAGAAAAATCTTGCCGTTGGATTGGTCGGCAGTTTACGTCTACAGGGTCTCTTTATCCGAACAACAAACCAACAGAATCCACACTTGTGAACATTTATCCAGCCAAAAATCTTTCGGACCAGCATGAATGGCCGGCTTCAGCTATTACTTGCAAAGCAATGAGGCTGCCATTTGTAAACAACAGTGAATTTGCAATTTTTCCCCTTATACGTTCCCAAGACTGAGGTTTGTTTTAATAAGTTGACACTTTAAATTATTAAGATCTTGATTATTAAGATACATGTTTGTTATCTTTCTTTTTCAGATGGCTTTCCGAGTGGTGGTTTTTACGAAGACAGATAAAGTTGGGGTGGTGCCAAAAGAGTGGTTCCTTGATGAAAGAACTTGCTTCTGGCCTGACCTGAAATGAATGAAGCGTGCTGGGTTCAAAAAGAACAATGTTTCAAAGCTGATCATTGCCGGGTTTAAGAATGTAACGCGCTAGCCGCAAAAATATCAACAAACTATCAAAAACCATTACGAAGACAAAATTAGTAAATCCAATGACAAAATCCAAGACGGCATGGGAACTTATAGAATCACGAGCCAAGCCCGAAAGATAGTCCCACACTCCTAGTGGGCTGATATAAAATAACTTACCCCACAGCCATTGCGGAAGAATTCAACCATTTCTTCATTTCAGCAGGCAGCTCCGCCCCTCCCGTACCAACATCATCCTCGCCCCTCAGGCCAACCACCCAAACTGGCTCCTACACATCAAAATCGATGTTCCTAAATCCCACAAACCCAGCAGAAATCACCCTCATGGCCCAATCCCTAAAAAACAAACGCTCGCGGGGACTAGATGAACTCTCAGGCTCCCTAATAGCCAAAATCATAGAATTCCTAGCGGAACCCTTATCTATAATAATAAATAACTCCCTCTCTATCAGCATTTTTCCCACTAAACTAAAACAGGCCCTAATTATCCCTATCTTCAAAAAAGGAGACAAAAAAACATCAACAACTATCGTCCCATCTCCCTGCTCTCCTCAATATCCAAACTCATAGAAAAAATAATGCTATCCCGATTATCCTCCTTCCTCCAATCCAACAACACCATCTTAAGCTGCCAACATGGATTCCAAAAAAATAAATCAACCATTACTGCCATCGTCCAATTCCTTTACTCTCTCCACACTGCCCTAGATAAAGGGGACCAAGCAATCGGCATCTTTTATGACCTGAGTAAGGCGTTCGACACCATTGACCATAACCTTCTCCTCTCAAAGCTCCACTCCATCGGGATCCGAGGAAGCGTAAACAAATGGGTAGCCTCCTTTCTCTCGAACCGCACCCAAGTAGTGCGTATAAACTCCCCCCCTTGAGGTCAAGCAAGGAGTTCCCCAAAGCTCCGTACTATCTCCACTGCTTTTCTTGATTAACGTAAATGACCTCCCACAATTCTTCAACCAGGGCCAACTCTTCCAATTTGCAGATGATACCAACCACCTCCTAACCTGCCCCAAATCCCAATCAATTTCCTCCCTCACCCAAACGGCCAACGAGCAAACATCTATCATATCCTCCTACTACCTCCACAACAGGCTAGCCATTCAACCCTCCAAATCCCACTACATCCATTTCCACTCTACAAACAACACCCCTGACTCCTCTCCACTCATTCGAATAAACGACAAGATAATTCCCGGCACTACTTCCACCAAATTCCTTGGAATTCACATTGCCCCCAACCTAGACTGGTCCCACCACATTCAAACAACCCCCAATAAAATCAAACGCAGCTGCTTCCTTCTCCGCAGATTAAAACCAATTACAAACACCCACTCCTTAAAACTTGTGTACCATGCCCACCTCCACTCCCACCTCTCCTATGCCTCCTCTCCTGGGGAACATCACCCCATGCACAGCGAATATTTAAAATGCAAAAGCAGGCAGTCCGCATCATCGCAGGTATCTCTCGTCGCAAAACTTGCAGACCTCACTTCATAACACACAAAATCCTAACCCTCACCTGTACCATCATCCAAATAGCCAGCACCCTCGTACGATCCCAACCTGAACTCTTCCCCTGAACTCCTCTACTCACACTTATGCAACCAGGGGCAGCAAGGCAGTCCGTACCATCCCCCACAACACCACACTCTTCACCCACAGCAAGGAAAGCAGGAAAGCAGGGAGAGTGAAAGAAACAGAACCCATCGCAATTGGAACGGGTAAAAATACCGACAGTGTAACGACACCAGGGGGTCAATTCACGTACATTTCCTTTATTCCCGCTAACACCGGGTGTAGCTAAATCTTCGCTAGACCCTGGCTTTAAATTTACCCCTGTGACAATTCACAAAACAGATACGCACGATTTTAGAGTTACACCGCACCTAAGGACCGCCCCCCGTGGTAAAGTTCATTGACCAATCAGAGGCCCTGTTCTATGTATTTCGCGGCTAAATATTTGAAATGCACCACCACCGTCTGACGTTTTACGCGAAAAGAATCTTCGCGAGAGAGCGCTATATCAAAAAAACAAACGAATTGCTCACTTCGACGAAAATGGCAAAATCTGAGAAGAAGCGGAATATAAATTTTACGGAAACGGAGAAAAGAGTGATTTGTAATGAAGTGGTAGCCCGAGAAAAGGTGATAAATGGTGAATTTTCCGCTGTGCTCACCAACCAGCACAAAATCGCCGCATGGTTGCAGGTTGCCCAAGCAGTCAATGCCGTGGCGCCAGTTTTTCGGACATTGGAGAGTGCATGTACAATCCTTTTCCATATTTTATAAAAGACATATACTCTTTTTACTTAGATTAAAACACTTTGCATATCGTAGTACACAAGAAAGTTTCAATAGATCTCAGACAGACACTGAATTTGTCAGCTTACTGGATTAATAACTATAATTTTATGATCTGGAACAGATCAAAGGTAAATGGAAAGAAATGAAGCGTGAAACAAAAAAGAAGGTGAGCCACAACAGGCGGGAAATGCTGAAAACCGGAGGAGGAATTCCAAATCTCGTGGAAATAAGTGAAGTGGAACGTGTCGTGGAGACATAGATTGGAATAGCTTCACTACACGGCGTTGGAGGATTGGACACCATGAACGGTATGAACTAACATTACATTTTAACAAACAGCTTACAGCCAACATATGCTCGTTTTTTATTATGAAATAACCGAGAGAAAATATTACATCTTCAAATGAAACTTGGCAAGGACTGTATATTCTGCAGTACGAGCTAAATTTAACAACAAATAAGTGTACGTAAAATGGGGTGAATGGGGACGGTGGGGTGAATGGGGACAAAACTTCTAAAAGTCACAATTATTTTTATATCTCCCACACTTTTCAAGCTTTCGTGGCGTAGTATTTTTTCATTGGTAGCTGAGAAATGGCCGCAACGACAGAATAATTGGGCGGGACTTACTAGACGGCTGCTCAGATCAGCTGCTGTTAACATCTTGGGGCAAATGTGGCTGGCTTGACAGGTCCAAAAAACTTTGTCTAGTACCGCTAATTATTAAGTAATCATGTTTTTCTTGAGCCAATATTCCATCTGTTGAACTTTGAGAATAATAATGACATCTTTATCTTATCTGTGTGGCGGGAACTGTATTTTATATGATTTTTTTTATAAACACGTGCGTGGTTTTAGGTTAGAGCGAGGTGAATAGGGACAGTCATGCCGCGGGTTCACAAACCCAAACCTGGTGGCAAAATACACCAGAAAATTAACGAGGATGCCTTAAAGAAAGCTCTGGATGCTGTCAAAAATGGCATGAGCTATAGGAAAGCGCCAGTTAAATTTGACATTCCAAAATCTGCGATTGCAGTAGATTGCAAAGAGTGGCCCAAGGGTATTAATTAACCAAAAGATGTTAACCAAAAAATTGATATTTTACAAACTTCAGTTTAGAAATTTTTGGTGGATTTAATTATCATCCTGATGGTAAACAGTTTTTTTGATCAATAAGGAGATAGAAACAAGTCTAACGAATTTTATATAGTACCTAAACAAAGTTCCTTTTATAGACGGTTTGTGGTTCCGTTTGAAACGTACAAATTAATAATAATTCAGTCAAATTAAAAGGTTGGCAATCCAAATATAGGTGCCTATATGAGTCATTATTATTATAACTATTAAAAAATTTATGTTATTTTGTTCTCAGGGAGGAAATAATGACTTGAGACGATGATCGCCAAGTTTTTTACTACGTTACGTTAGTAGCGCTAATTATTCTTGTACTTTTTATAAATGAATCAATCAAGATGATTCTTATGTTCTAAATTGTTCAGGTATTATTTATTAAACGCAATCTGTGTCCCTATTCATCCCTAAACCCCCAAAAATGGGAAATACTAGAATGCATTTGTATTTTTTTTCACTTACATAGGCATATTAAACAAGAGGAGACCCTTGATAAAAAATTACTTTTAAGAGCTGAGACTTACCATGAATGAACAACAGAGAAAAGAGTGTAAAAAGTGTCCCTATTCACCCCATTTTACAGGTTGATAGTAATTGATGATTTTGAACACTTTCTTTTTCAATGCAGACTAAAAGATGATTTTGTGCATGTAATAAACTAAATAACCGAATTTTTCAGAGAGCAAATCCGATTCAAAGCGATTAAATGAACCGCAAGCGAAGGTGCCCAGCAGCAACCTTCGCCCGAGACTATTTGAGGGCTCCGTCGTTGTTGTTGCTGAAAACTCCAATGAGCCAATTATTAAATTGACAGACGAAGACTCGATGCAGACTCCCCGCAACATGGCTCGACTAGTTCGCCGCATTGCGGCTGGGATTGTGGACATCCTTCTAGCGGTCCTACATAAACATTCAGTCGAATGTGACGACATTGATGACATTCAAGAAGATACGGAGGAGCCGCCAATAAAGAGATTCCGTGTTCGGCGAACAAAGGAGGATATGCAAAGAGATGTCATAAACAATCAGAACCATCTCAATGAAAACATAAAAATTTTGACCAGTAAAATTGAGATAAGCAACAAATTAAACGAGGAAAATAAATAATATTAATATATATATATTAATATTATATTATTAACATAATAATATTATAATAAAATAATAATATAAATGTACCGCCACACAGCGCCACCTTACTGCTCCTAAGGCGCGCACCTAATTAAACACGTGTGTATATATTATGACGTTTCTGGCGCGACCGCGACGTGTTCATGTAGCCTGCAGCAGCGCGTCGGAGTTAATAAATTGTTGATTTGTGACGTAACTACTTGTTCCTTACTCAATCACACCTATAACGATGGACATACACTTACATACCCTTGAGATACAAACAATTCAAGTAAATAAATTACTATAGCATAGTAACTTTAATATATTTTATGGCAAGATAAAAGCATCCCTTTAACCTAACTTTGTAAGCCTGAATATTATTATGCGATGCATTTTATTTAATTGATTGATTGATTGATTGATTATTGGTGCTTAACGACGCACTGTTTTGACAACTGGCCCTTTGGCACTGGTCTAATGGCGTCGGTGAATGAAATGGTGATGATGAGAATGATGATGAACCTAACCTAGCCTAGAAGGGAGGAGGGGAAACCCGGTGCCGGCACGTAGCCTACTCCTGTCGAAAAGCACCAAGGGGACCACCGGCTTTACGTCCCTTCCGAAGGACGGTATAACTCGAACAACAGGATTCCTCCACTAATCCGTGCTGTCGAGAGGTTGATTAGCAAGGCGAGTAAAGTTGTTGTACTAACTTCAAACCCTCCAACCTCTCTCCCGAACAGAACTGACCATGTGCATGATGGTCACCCATCAAACACCTGACTCAGCGCGATGTTGCTTAACTTCGGTGATCTCACGAGAACCGGTGTTTCCAACATGCCAAACCGTTCGGTTTTTATTTAATGAAAATTCATCTTCACTCCCTTTCCGTGATTAGGCTAGTCATCATCAATTATCAAACAAGATGAGCGGTTCAAAAGAAATAAGAAAATGCAAATTCACCGATTAACTGGGGGCCACCTACCCAGCTTTCATGAGAGGACGGTTTGAGTGGGAAGCCGAGTGTTTGGTTTGCGGCGGGGGAACTTCTTTTTCCATCGCACACAGAGGTAGCCTCGATCTCCTCACACACACAATAACATCGTAGCATTTGAACAGTGTCAGAAGCGCAGCAGGATCATCAGGTATCGGCGCATTTTTTCATCCAAAGGGATCAGAAACCGACAACGAAATTGCAGCAATTGAGGGAACCCAATCTTTCCCTACTACTAGGCTATGCGAACACTCATATAATCGTGTTGTGGATGAGCGTAATTTTTTACGCTCACCCACAACGCAATTATATTGCGTGTACGCATAGCCTAGAGGCTTTTATGATCAATTTCAAGTGTTCGGCGTTACTTTATCAGCTTTCTCAATGACATTGAATATTTTAAAACGAAAAAATCGATTTAAAGAAAAACCATTTGAACGATTTGCTTGAAATTAAGACAGTATCTTCCTTTTACGATGTATAATGCACACAGTAAATTTTGTCAAAATCGGTTGAAGATAAAGTTGATTTAGTTGCAAAAAACTACAAAATCGCTAAAAAAGCGTCATAAAAGCGCTATTTCCAAGAAAAGCGCTAAACATACAACAATGAAATTTGTACACAAACATTAAATCGTGGATGCCAACATATCTGGAAAGTTTCGTCAAATTATATTGAGATCCTCGGCCTCTAGAGTGGAAAACGTGTTTTGGAAAAACTGAAAAATTTCGTAAAAACTTAATAACATAAAATTTACTCGTCCGAATTGCTTCAAAAACGTGGCAGATCTAAGTTCAGAGAAAACGAAGGTCCACCGAAATTTTCATCAAAATCCGTTTTGGCGTTTGGCCGGAATCGTGCGAACAAACACACAAAAAAACAAAAAAAAACAAACAAAAAAAAAACATTCCGGATTTTTTTTTAGCAGTAAAGTGAAATTGAAGATTTCGCTTCACTCGCTACGCTCGTTACGCTCATCAATCACCGGTCGTTTTTGTCCATGACGTGCACAAGCAAGTTAAACAAAAAAATGTTCCACGACTCTACCATTTTAAAAGGTGTCACATGTTCCAAAACAAAGACAAGAGCCATTGTTAACGGTGCACTGGCGCCGCATAGCATAGATGTGTTGAAGGAGACATTGGAAAATATTCCATACTAGGCTATGCGAACACTCATATAATCGTGTTGTGGATGAGCGTAATACTTACGTTCACCCACAACGCGATTATATTGCGTGTGCGCATAGCCTAGAGGCTTTTATGATCAATTTAAAATGTTCGGCGTTAATTTAGCAGCTTTCTCAATGACATTGAATATTTCAAAACTTAAAAATCAATTTAAAGAAAAACTACTCAATTGATTTGCTTGAAATTAACACAGTATCTTCTTTTTACGATTTACAATGCACACAGTAAATTTTGTCAAAATCGGTTGAAGATAAAGTTGATTTAGTTGCAAAAAACTGCATAATCGCTAAAAAAGCGTCATAAAAGCGCCATTTCCAAGAAAAGCGCTAAACATACAACAATGAAATTTGTACACAAACATTAAATCGTGGGGGCCAACATATCTGGAAAGTTTCGTCAAATTATATGGAAATCCTTGGCCTCTAGAGTGGAAAACGTGTTTTGGAAAAACTGAAAAATTTCGTAAAAACTTAATTACATAAAAATTACTCTTCCGAATTGCTTCAAAAACGTGGCAGATCTAAGTTCAGAGAAAACGAAGGTTCACTGAAATTTTCATCAAAATCCGTTTTGGCGTTTGACCGGAATCGTGCGAACAAACACACAAAAAAAACAAACAAGAAAACAAAAAAACAAAAAAAAAACATTCCGGATTTTTTTAGCAGTAAAGTGTAATTGAAAATTTCGCTTCACTCGCTACGCTCGTTACGCTCATCAATTATATCGGTGTGGCTACTGATGGTAGCAACTACGGCGCAATTAAAAAAGTCCCAATAATGGTCAAATATTTTGATATTAACCTCGGTGTACAAACTAGAATCCTTGAGTTGAAGAGCATGCTGGACGAGACAGCAAAAACTATTTCGGAACACATCACGGAATACATCACGGCTATGCACAAGCTCACCAGAAAATGTGTGGCCTTTTCGGCTGGTAAAACGAACACCAACTTCGGGGGCGTTCGCAGAAAAGAAGGTGAAAATATTTACACAAAACCTAAGTCATTCGTGAATACCAAGTTGCTGGGCGTCGGCTGCCCTGCACGTAGAATGCACAATTGCATTCAGCATGGCACTGATTCCTCGTCTTAAAAAGTCGATAGCATTGTGCTTAGACTATTTAACCATTTTTCCAACTACACTATTCGCACTGAGGTACTGAAAGAGTTTAGCGACTTTGTTGACATTAATCATCGGCCCCTACTATATTATATCACAGCAAAACGAGGTGGTTGTTGTTTCCTGCCATTCAAAGAGTGCTACAAATGTTTCCTGCCCTTAAACCTTATTTTCCATCCCAAGAGCAACCACCAGTTGCTTTGAAAGTTTTTTTTGAAAATAATTGAACATAATAACAATGGAACATTTGATTTGATTGACGGGTGACTCCACATTGACCTTGAATTTAAGCTAGAGTGCCATACACTATACTCAGGAGCGATCGCTGCGGCTGGAGCTGCGCCAGATGCTCGGCGCATGCTGACCGACACGGCTCGCAACCTGCGCGTAGAGGCCGCCCTCTCAATCAACTTGTGTCAAACGATCTCAGCCACGATAAGTACAAGCATAGAGGCCAGACAATTTTAGCCCGCTGACTAAACGAATTGCACACAAATAAAAGAGACTGGCATCTTTAAATGCAAAATCAATGTAGTTGACCTTTATGCTCGGAAATTAACACCACTTGATTTTTAGGAAAACGGCTTAGGTACGAAAGGGAAGAAATGAGGAATTCTAATCCCACCACAGTTATTGATAAATACCATGGAATTGAGCAGCAAACAAAACGCTAGTCCCAGTATCCCAGGCAGGTAACCCCACGGCGGTTTGCGCACCTTTGGGCAATGTTTATTAAAATCAACAATCGGAATGCGGGCAGGCCAGTTCCTGCCACGACCGCAGGCTTTGAGCGAATGCAGACTGCAGAGCCGTCAAACGAGTCACCCTCTTTTATAGACTTGTGAGTAGGAGTGGTGGAGGGCAAAATTGTTAGAACTTATGTCTGCGCTGGACGCTCAGCAGCGACGTCTTCCCTCATGACCCGAATGAGGATCGGGGAATTCCTCCACGATACTGTCCCCTCCCGTCCAACTATTCTGCCTCCGCGGCGGCTGCTGAAGTAACGGCAGCACGTTGATTACACGCCTTCAGTTATCAGCGTCCTGCTGCTAAAAGAAAACTCCCGTCACAAAAACAAAAAAATCTAAGCAGGTGAAAGATGGGCGACTTTGACACTATTTTTGTTTATTATTTCTGACCGAAGGTACTCGTAGGTTTAAAGGTTCGAAAAAGTTCCCAGTGTTCTACATCTTATGGAAGGAGTTTTTAGGCACCCAAGCCGAAAATCACTGTTTTTGACAATTTTTACTTGATGCAAACATTTTATCTTTTATGTAGGGCCCTAAATTATTATCAGGTATTAGTAATCGACGAGGGAAGTTAATTTACACAAGGTCAACACCCCTCTCACGATGTAGGCACCAAAGTTTTCCCGTAATTTAATCGATTGAGTCCAATGTTTTAGATGAAGGCATTTTAATGAAAATTAAAATTGCCGGCTCTAGGGGCTTGGAGATTGAGTTACACAGTCTGTACGCCGACGATATGATAATTACCGTTACCAACTTCTAGCACGACTCCTCTCCCATTTGTAGGTCAACAACGAACCTCTGCACAACCATGCGAACAATATATTTCACCCCAGCTCTCATTAAAATACCGGTCGCGCACACCGCGGTCGCCGGCATCATCGCTTATCCTCGGAAAGATATCGTGCCATCTTTTCGTATCCCCGCGAACATTTCGCTGCGTTACTTCGCTGGGATCTGCTGGGTGAGGAGATGCGATGGAGGCACTTCAGGAGAAGCCACTACCATTACTCCCAGAGTTCACCAACAATTATTGTAAGGCCCCGCGATCACTCAAGTAGTTTTCGAACACACTGATTGCCACGTATCATACATTTCACATGTCCAAATGGCTGAATTTTTAAATATCAGTTTTGGCATGAGATTGACATGATTTTTTTAGTGCCATGATTAAAAACCATATATATTATTGTTATCAAAAACACGGTGGATTTATTCCACAACATGACCTTACTTCAATCGATTATAAAAAATGTTTCTAAGCTTGGTATTGTCTACAATTTTCGTCCAATCACTTTACAAAATTGTTCCACTGAAAGCCCAGGGAATGACAGACCCTCGCGTCACAGGTTATAATTAGTTATGACAGTTACTTTCTGATTGTAGGGACTGCAAATGCGTGGAGAAACTGGTGCTCGCGTGCCCAGGCTGCTCTATTAACTACGAACAAGGTGCCGTTGAGCCCTCCACGGCGCACAACCACCCTCGGACTGATGACACCCTGTCAACCGCCCTGTTTCTGCAGCGACCATTCGAGCGACAAGGTTGCTGCTATTATATTGTCCGTGAGATTAATCAGATATTTTGTTATAACAATATGAGATTTGAACAGGCAAATTTTTTTTATCAAAAAGTAAGGAAACTTTTATGGAATAAAGACTTTCCCAAAAAATGTAAGTTATTATTATACAAAGTTTATTTTTTACCCATCCTTTTGTATGGGTGCGTTACTTGGACATTGAGTGGGAAATTGGAAGATTTGTTGCAAGGAGCAGAAATGAAGTTTGTGAGAAGTATGGCTGGTGTGACAAAATTGGATAAGCAGAGGAGTTGTGAATTGAGGAAAAGAATGGGAGTTGAAAGTGTAAGATTTAGAGTAGGCAAAGAAAGATTGAGTTGGTTTGGAAAAGTGAAAAGGATGGAAGAAAGCAGGATAACAAAAAGATTTTTTTATATTGAATATAAAAAACGAAGAGTGGGAAGGCCCAGAGAAAGATGGATTATGCAGGTTAGAAGAGATGTTGAAGAGAGAGGTGAAGAGTGGGAAAAGGTTGTTGAAGAAGAAAGATGGTGGGAAAAAGAAGAAAACAGGAAAGAGTTGATCGAACGAAGGGAAGATGTCGCGGAGGAAGATGGCGGAGAAGATGAGGACGGGGAAGATGGAGAGGGAGAGAGTTAACTATATATATACTTATTTTTTCTTTTTGGATGGTGGGTTCTTGGCAAGAATCCACCGAGGTATCCGTGTGCCCATGGAAAAACTTATACCTGTTAATATTAATGGAATAAAGAAATAAATGATGAAAAAATGAGATTTCACTCAAAACCCTGTTCTGCCAGAAGGGAGACGATGGCTGAAGAGAACAAATTAAACCAATATTTCACAGGTTTACATACCGATTCTAGACAAACGATTGGTAGGAAATAATAACGTAAGAAATACAATGTATAGAAAATCTAGACTTCGGTTATGAAGGTCCTTGGATGAAAGAAGCAAGAGTATACGGCAAAATTTTAATTTGACCCAGTGGCTCCCCACCGATAAAAAATAATAAAATATAACAACTAATTCAATAAAAGCAGATTGTTGTTTCTTTGATAATACATTTTCCATTCGAGATTAAGATCCAGTCACCAATCCAGACACCCAATAGCCGCTGCATTGGTATCTTACCACACAGTAAAAAAGCAGCAGAATAGGCCGAGAATGCTGGGCTTTCCTTTCAAAGTGGAGTTAAAGGAGGTTCTCGGAGAGCCAGGTAGGTTCAATCCTGTTCTTTTAATAGTGGCGAGCCTTTCTTCTTAACGAAACTTTTCCCACATGGCAGCCAGACAGCCGTTTTCGCAAACGTGTCGTTTTTACGAAGAGTACTCGCCAATTTAAACACAATTGAGTTCCACGTCGATGGAACAGCAATCATTCAGCAGACGTGAAAAACTACCGGCGGCTGAAGACTGCAGCGGAAAATATTTTTCCGGGAAGATTTTCCATCCAGGAATTTCTGCTGCATGCGCGCATCGATCCAATTCTCGTGCATCGACCCCGCCAGGTCCTGGCAGCGTTGCAGACTGACGACGACAGCAACGACAACGAGGCCGATGCAATAGTCGGCCTGCAGAAGTGGCATTTGTTGGGGATGTTGGAATGGCTGGCGAGTTTTTTTATTTCATTTCTTAAAAGTGATTATAATGATTTCAACGCGGTTAAAGAATGTAATAGAATACTGGGACACGCCCGATTTCAACATGAAGTGTCAAACACTATCCTATACTATCCCGGCAAAATAAGAAGCGTGAAGAATTCTTGCAGAGACAAGCCTCGGAGTCACAGAGGGGGAAAATAAATCTTAGACAAGAATCGAAAGATGAGGAAAAAGGAGGAAACGACTTCGCTCAGAGAATTGTCTAAATGAAAAATTAGCCGAGACCGCTTCCAGACAAGCTTGTTGCTTACAGCGGTCGACAATAGACCACATGCGTCATGCGAAGTTACTGCTAAAGCGCACAAATGCGCAGGAGTGGTTTGGATTTTGCGCGGACCTAATTTTGAGTGTCAGTGTCAAGGTGACGAAACAAATGTTCTGTGGGCCGTTTTATTTTATTTTATTTTATTTTGGTTTTAAACTACAGAAATGGACGCTCCCGTACAATATTTGCTGAGCCTTTTTGTAGGAATAATCATGAACACCGAATTAGGAATAATCTTGGAGTGGGTTCCCAACGTAGCCAAACCTACGCAAGAAAGGGATCCGTAGGATATTTCGGCAAGGAAGTAATGGAAAGCTTAGCTAAACGCCACATGATTTTTGGGAAACATTTCAACAGGTCTGCGAAGTACACGTCATGGACAAACTGCCAGTATTATTTCCCTGGAAAGACCACAAACCGATACAAGTGAGTGAATTTCTGCCAACTCCTTTGCGCCATCGCCATCGTATGTGTGGAAAAATTTATAGTTAAAATTAATTATGATTATCTCATGTTTTCAGTGCCTTTGCCAACGTCAATATAAACAAGCTAAAGAAAATAGTTCTCAAAATATTGACGTGACTTTTTACTGTCCTTACGTCACTTGGGAGTTTCTTAAATAAAGCTGAGCCAGCATAAAATGTGTTATTTTTAAAAAGCTCCAGATTATGAGCAATCACATGAAAGTCATCCGCTCTTCTAGTGTTGTGGCTATGGATCGTACTATTGGTAGCTGGTGAGTAGTTTGGATGCTGGATTGCTGTCAGGGTGAGAAGGTCCTGAAGGCCGCACAAATGACTCCATTTCTGTGAAGAACTCCTCCGTGGACAGCACATCACCATGGCCACAAGACATTGGACTCAACACTTCCACGGAACCCACCCCGTTCTTCGCCATCATCTCACAAAACACACGCTTCTAACGTGGTGTTCAGAAAGCAGCTTGATTTTGACTTCCATCTGGATATGGTGGACCTTCTAGCGGATAAGACATTAGCTCCGTCCCTCCACTTCTGGACCCAGATCTATGATCACTGTGGCTTTCGTGCCCAGGACCAGCGGAAGCCCAGATTATCTCGACGAGAAAATCTCAGAGTGTTGTTAAGGTTCATGATGGCTAAAGAGATAAATGCCGATGAGGTTATACACAAATTCCTTGCTGATGAGCTCGAAGACGAAAATTACATAATTGTGCTGTGTGAAAAAGAGCGAGAGCTTAGCAAAAAGGGAAGATTGTTTGCTAAGCAGACATATCCCGTAAGACTCTACCAAGTTGTTACTGAAAAGAACATTGCAGATGGACCTATGAAGCTAATTGCAGAGCAAATGACGTTGTCTGAGGCTGAGCTCACGCATAGGCTCCATGACCTGGCTGAAGCAACTAATTGTTCTGATGGCAAGAGGTGTCTGGTTGTGAACCTCGACATCACCAAGTGGAACCAGAACTTCAGATCTGAGATTGCGGACCCATTGTTCGCTGTAATAGAAGACCTATTTGGTATGGCAGGGTTGTGTACCCTCACGCACAAGTTTTTTGAGTGATGCACATTCCTGCTCAATCACAAGGTTCATCCTCCGCAATAAGACCTAGACGGGACTCCTATGTGCGGGGAGGACTGCCATGTGTACCAAAGTGGAGGGTGCGTAGGATTGCGGCAAAAGGGGTGGACGGTAGCAACAATCATGATGGTATGGATGGTGCCACTGACCAAGTAGATGCGAATGCTACTGTGATAGGGCAAGGTGATAATCAAGTCGTTGTAAGCACACTGCATGCAGATGACCAAGTGGGCAGGCAACAGGAGGCCACCAGACTAATCCATGCTATAGGCAACATCGTTGAGCTCGCAGGATTACCCCTTAAGGAACTCGAGAGATGGAAGTCCAATATTTTGCTTGCTTACGGAAAGGAGTTTCATGGAGCACAGGTGCCGGTAGAACTAAAACGGGTGGCACGTCTATGTGCCGACACTAATGAATCTCTTCCTACATTGTCTGGCAAGATAAAAAATATTGCAACAGCAGCAGAGGCGACGGCATGCGACAAGGATGGAGTCCAGGAGTCCCATACCTAGCCTATGTTCTGAGCTTCAGAGAGTGTTGAAAATGCAAGGGGCCTTCCTTAACCCTACACAAGTTCAAAAAGTAGCAGTGAGCCTGTGGCATCGAGCACAGGAGGATTTCCTGGGTGTCTGTATGGGACATTGGCCATTAGGGGGATAGAAGACAGACTTACAACTCAATTGTCATTGCTCAGGTATACTGTCGAACAGTATCCACCAGTAAGAGTTGAGGTCTGGAAGCTTTGCAAATTGCAACCCAACTTTCAAGCTTCGACAAGATTTTAATCCGCTGATAGCTGATCCCTACTCCCTGAATATCAAAGCGCCACGACAGCCGAAAGGACTAATCAAGAAGCTCCATGAGAAGGTGGTTAAGGTCTCAAAGAACCCAATTTTAACATCTGTGTTTCAAAGCCAGGGTGCAGATCAAGATGAGCTTGTGAATTTACTGCCCTCCATGGATCCCATGAATCCTCGCTTGGCTCACGAAACGTAGCAACGAAGGTCTTCTGAAAAGATTTGAAGGGTTGTTTAACAAGTCAAGGTCGGTTGCGCAGCTAGTTGCCACAGACACTGACATAGGGGAGTTCTTGGGAGATCTCAGAGGTTTATTATTATTATTATTATTTCTTTATTGAAACAGATTTGTACATTTTGCATGCCAGTTTGTCTGAGTCCCTAACCTTCACCCTGTCCTTTACTTATCCCTACCTTAAAATTCTTCACACTCTCCAACATCTCTTCACTTATTCTTGAACTGTTCCATTCCTCTACACCCCTTTCTAAAATTCCTATCTTTCTCATTCCTTTCCTTTTCATGTCCAACTTAAACTCATGATCATTCTTCCCAATAAACCTCTTGGATTCCCGCTTGGACCAAGCGTTCCTGGAATGGGCTGAAGGAAAGCTTGCAGCTCCTTGTGTTTTTCTGACGGGACATTTAAAGATGTTGACAGAGGGATTTTGTAGCACACAGACAGCTCAACATCTCCAAGAGGAATCATGGAGACTCCCGATTACAGGTGTCACCATGCCATGTGTGACGGAGCAAATAGAGTTAACTCCCTGGCATTTGGTGAACCCAGAGGAGGTGGGGAAAACCATCCAGGTCCACCTTTCGGACACCTTGGTAAATGAGGGGGTCCATTACAGATCCAAGCTGGGACCTTTCCCTCCATTCCTGGGAAGCCAGACTAAAGAGAGGATATAGAGTAACCTCCTTGCAGTTTTTGAACACACAACATTCACGGATTCTATCAAAAGGCTGCTCATGGTGATTAGGAGTTGGTTAACAGAAAAGGACAGTCCCAACTTAATCTCGCTCTTGGAGAAAATAATAATGTCAAAAGTAACGCAAGATGGTGAGGATGAGGATGCGCTGAGATAATACTTCAGGCCGTGTCGCCAGAGGCATACGGCGGTAGTATGTACCACAGGTTGCGTGCGGCTGGTGATGGAGGGGGAGCCAGCTTAAACGAACGGATCACAATATGTTCTCACGTGCAGTTCTCCACATCTCACATGACTGAGATGACGCGTGGTGGGCTAAACTACACTATTCATTTTCAGGCCCTCTAATTCTATGCTTTGTCCTTAATCTCACACTATGTCAACAGAGGTTTCCCACTGTGCAAATCATGCGGACTAAGATTTGTCTGCGCAGGATGAACCGCAATAACCCCAGAGGTTGTGATCCCTCACGCACAGCAGTACAGAGCACCTCAGCTTGAAATCACAGATGATGTACAGAAGATTAAATCAACTTCGATAAAGAGACTAAATAACCTTGATCGGGTCTTCAGTCTTCACGGATGCAATTGATATTTCTCATAAGTAAGCGATTGTGCATGCTAGGATCCTAGCAGAAAGCGCGCGCGCCTCAAGATCTGACACAGCAGCCAGGATGGACAACAGCTCCACCGCCACAGCGGAATACAAATCTTCGCATTTTAGCTTCAATGAGTTCAGGGCCGCAGATCTCCAGTTGATGTTCGAATATTATATTGTTTTCTTTTTCTTTTTTCTTTTTCAATTTTAGAGGTTCTTTCTTGACTACACTCTCTGAGCAAGGAAGTAAGGAGCTTAGAAGATCTTTGAGGATTGGAAGGTCCCATCATCAAGGGCTAGCCCAGGCGCTGATCTCAACCGGGAGGCTTGGGGAATTCATGTTCCTGTATGGGGTGCGCGCCACTCACGGAGAAAGCGTTCTTAGTGCGAAGAAGGCGCTGCCTATCATCCAGGGCGCCTTGGCTCGCGCGACCATGAGCATATAATCAAGCTTGTTACTTCGCACCCCCGTCTGCCTTGAAGACGACCCAGTGCATATGATTTGTGGTAGATCCATGCTTGCACTCAGATGGTTGAAATCCACAACACCTAATATGACTTGCAAGGCACAGGACGGGATAGTCCGATGTTACCATGGCAACCGTTGGCTGCCATCACCAACAACTGAATCTAGTCTCATCCTATGTCTTGCAGCCACATGGCAATGGATCACCATGTGGCTTTGACCGACTATATAAGTCGAGCATTTCGGCAGGATGAACATTGCTTGGAGAGCAATCATAGGGTTAGGAACTTGGGAGGGAGATACGTAACAGGGAATAGGGAAATAGGGCTAGGAAGGAACCTATGGATATTGGCGGAGACGAATGAGTCTGGAACCGCGTACTTCGTAAAGAATAGGATTAAATAAACTAACTTGTGTATAACCATAACCCAAAAGGTCTTCTGCAATCATATGTGAAGTGGTATTCCTATATTCTCGCTACAGTTGGGGGCTCGTCCGGGATAGTTTAAAAAAAATGGAACCACAGCAAATATAGGAATAATAACCAGAAGCTTAGGGGGAATGTTCTGAGCTCGGTGGTTAGAATGTTGACCGCTCTCAGTGCAGACCGAAACACATAAGGGTAGGTAGGAGCTTAAGGGGAATGTTCTGAGCTCGGTGGTTAGAATGTTGACCGCTCTCAGTGCATACCAAAACACATAAGGGTAGGTAGGAGCTTAAGGGGAATGTCTGAGCTCGGTGGTTAGAATGTTGACCGCTCTCAGGCAGACCAAAACGAATTAAGATTTATAACCCAGGGAAACTATAGGTAGTAAAGAAGAAGGCGAAAATACGGGTCAAGAAATTCAAAGTTATGCAAAAGAACTAAAAGAAAAGATAAAATTTATGACACTTTTAGTAAATAAGCATAAGAGTGATGCATACGAAATTCAGCGCCAAGAATACGATAAATTACACATCGGCAAAACATTGGAAATAGGTCAGAAAGTACTGAGGGTGATACACATATTAAGCAATGCAAGGAAGAACATACGTGCGTCATTAGCTCCTAAAAGCGATGGACCATGGGAAGTAACAGAGAAAGTGGGAACTAATACATACAAACTATTCTAAAAAGGATCAAAAAGCAAGTTTGCAGTATGTTACATTGATCAACTATCTTCGTACAACGAAACAAAAAATCATAGTTACGACCAAGAAACAAAAGAAAAGAAATGCTATGAACTGTCAAATTTGAATAAAAAAGAGTTCTATATAGCAGTGAAATGAGTCACCGTATAGCAGTGAATCTCGCAAAAAACAGTTTAATAGTATTATCCTTTGCATGTAAGTTGTAAGTTAAAGCTAAATTCGGTTATTGTCATTTATATTATTAATAATTAACCAATTAACTCACCTATATCCTACCACGGAAGAACGCCAACCGAATACAAACCGTTTGTATTTGAAATTATTTGTAGGGGTAGACGAAACAGAATGAAGGAATGGAGTGGGAGAATGTCTCAGAGTTGATCATGCGCAGATCTGGGTCCCTATCTCGTATTGGGGTCGACCTCATCATGGAGTATATCGTGAAGACGCTAGATTTGGTAGACGTGAAAGAAAATTATATTTGGCGAAGTGAAGAAGGAATCAGGTTAAGGAATATGGCAAGGAAGAAAAACAAGAAACATACACAAAGGAATAACAACAACACACTCAAAACAATACGAAGTTTCTACGATCTTCCACCCATGATCTCACCCATACCCTTATCCTTATCCTTACCCATATCCTTAGATAACACAATAAAATAGTGTCATCTTTACCAAATTCATAACTAGCAAAGATAACCCGTGTAAGAATTCCTCCAGACATTATAACCTTTTTTATCCCAAATTCTCCACGGGCGAGTCGATCAAAATGTACTTGCCTCAGGATCGACTACATGGATGCCATGGACCGGATCAAGATGGGAAACAACCCAGCGAGCCAGACGACGGGAGAACAACATCAAGAAACATATAATCATTGTTGTTACAAAGTTTTGTGTTTTAAAAAAGGGAAATTGAATTGTAAAAATAATATTGTATATATTTTTGTCAAAAAGGGGGGAGGTACTGCAAGGCACAGGACGAGATAGTCCGATGTTACCATGGCAACCGTTGGCTGCCATCACCAACAACTGAATCTAGTCTCATCCTATGTCTTGCAGCCACATGGCAGTGGATCACCATGTGGCTTTGACCAACTATATAAGTCGAGCATTTCGGCAGGAAGAACATTGCTTGGAGAGCAATCATAGGGTTAGGAACTTGGGAGAGAGATACGTAACAGGGAAAAGGGAAATAGGGCAAGGAAGGAACCTTTGGATATTGGCGGAGACGAAGACAAAGGTCACTACGATTGGGTGTTCTGAAGAAGTCATTCAGGAGTGGGGTGACGCAGGTTGCCCCAAGACATCGCTGTTTGTCCCACCTGGTTCTAGTGGCGGGAGGGTCCGAGGGATCCCACGCCTCGATCTAGTGTAGCATAACAGTAAGGCACAGTGAAACTGCTTTAGAGTGTAACCTTCTCCCTCCTGTGACACATCCATCAACATTGCCCAAGTACTTCCATTATATAGCTCGTGGATTGGTGCGAGTCAGCTCTGCTGCATCTAAATTGTCTGAGGTGTTATCCTATATCCCAGACGAGCACCCGATTGACAGGACTAGGGCTTGTCAATATTAACACCTTTCGGTTATCAGTCACCAACTCCAACAACCATCTCTAAACTCAGCTCTGCTCCGACTGCCGATGCCGCCTCAGGGCACGCACCTCTCCCTAGCGGCAACCCTCGGCCATGGACACAGCCATGGTCGAAGGCAACCCAATCCCCGCAAAACCCGGAAAGCGCCCAGCTATTCCGGGTATGCTGGTGCCTACACCGTATACCCTACACGAGCATCGTCAGGCTGCAGGTGGCAGCCTGCAGGCCTTACAGTTCTTTGAAAATTGGCCTGCATGTATGATCCTCGCCTTCGGCATCGCCTTCGGCATCGCCTTCGGCATGCCGTCACCTGCCTTCGGCATCGACACCTGACTCAATGTCACTGATGAGAAATATCGATCGTTACAGCTGCACATTCAATGATGCATCTACAGGAAAGTGTCCACGGATCGCTCGCGCAAACGCATCACCATTGAGCTTGTGCACCACCGAGTTTTTGGCATAATGGTTTCAAGAAGCTCTTGCAACCCGGAGCCTGCCATCTTGTCCAACAGCCCCCAAAAAACTCATTTGGAGATGGAAGCCACCCAATTTTAACACAACTCGTTTGTAATTATGCAGTTTGCCTTCCACCAGAGGGGCTGGTCAAATGTGAGGACCGGTGTGGCGTCTTAGCGATAAGCTTGTTCCGAAGTGTTCTAAGATATTTTTCTTCCTTAAATGTGAAGCAATGTTATGCTTCTTCCTCAGACCACGAAACGATAACAATATGAATTCGCAGAGAAGATGAAGTATTCCCACAAACGCGTACCGACAAACAAATGCAACCCTGCCCTTGATCTAGGGTACTATTTTAATACATTCCATTTGCTAGACTAGATTAATAAAAAATAGCAGACTGTTCGATACTGCTTTGTTAATACCTCTTAATACCAAGGCATTTTGGTAGACTTTTGGTATGTTACACAACACATCATTCTGAAACGTTTGGTAACACGCTGAAGACTGATTTTTTGATAGTTTTCAAACAAACAAATATTTTACTTGGGACCGTTTTATTACCAAAATTTGCGCAATTTTTCCATTGTGACCTTAAAATTTATAATATAATTTATTGTTTGATTTTTATTTAGTTTGGCTTGAAACAAGCTTTCGTCTGAAACCACACTCGACGCATTTGATTGAAGTCGTAAAAACTGATAGCGCTTAATTGGATTTTGTTTAATCAGCCGATTAAACCTATCCCCGGTACTTAAATTTTGGTTGACTTTGAGTATGTTATACAGTTTTTTTTTTGAATCCAACTTTGTAAAAAGAAATTCTGTGGCAATTTGTAATGGGTTCGGCCCAATTTTGGCCTTTAGACTCGGGACTCTTCGGGGATTTTCAATGTTGTCAGCCCGGGAATCTGGCTATTCGACGGTAGGCTCATGAATTGACAAGGTTTTCAAACCAGAATAACGAAATTATTATAACAAACAATTTAAGTTTGGTTCGAATCAACACTAGATCTAATTCGTGTTAACATTATTATTACCACAATTAAGAGAGGAAGAAAGCCCAGGCCTCATAAACAAACAACTGGCAAGAATTTTGAATGAAGTCTTCCGGTTCCCACGAAGGCGTGAGGAACATGTCCAGGAGGACAGGCGAATTAACCATGCGACGGATTGGCTGGATGGTGGCTTGATCACCGTCGGAGAGTTATTGGCCTCAGAGTCACAGCGTGGACAACGTACACAACGCGTATTTCGCAATTGGCCCCGACCATGACGAGGTCAGCGACGAGGACAACCTGCTTGTCATCCACAACGGTTATAGGGCATTTGCTAAATTAGAAAATCATAAACAGGGCTGGTCGCCGAGCAAGCTTGGGATGTTCCCACGCGTCAGCAGATCGCTGCATGGACCGCGACGGCGATGCCGGGAAATAAACTCTGGGCAGATGCGCGCCGTTACCAAGCCGCAATGATGCACATGGCGGAGGGGGAGGAACGGCAGCACGTGTGTGTCTCGAGTCTAACATACGCGAGCACGAGGCTCTGCGTTCCAAGCGGACACCACTGTTTGTGTTGGGGATGTACCGACTTTTCTGTAGGGAATAAACGTGTCTGCAATTTGGCAACAAAGGTAGCTTGTGTTTCTCAGACTACAAAAAGAGCTCAAAAATGAATGTTTTTGATTTTAGCTTTTTATCCCTAGTCGAAATCGCTTGCTGGTAACAGTAGAAATCCAACTGTTATCAGTAAGTTTCTAATGGTAGCAGTAGACATTGAACTGTTATCAGTAGACACCCTATTGGTAACAGTAAATTTTCTTCTGTTACCATTAGACCCCAACTGTTGACAGTAGGAGAGTTCTTGTAACAGTACAAACTTATTGACGGAACAGTACAAATTTCTCAATGAAACAGAAAAGTCTACTGGCAACAGTAGGGTTGAAAACTAACAGTAGGAGAGTTCTGGTAACAGTACAAACTTAATGATGGAACAGTACAAATTTCTCAATGAAACAGTAAAGTCTACTGGCAACAGAAGGGTAAAAAAACTAACAGTAGAAGAGTTCTGGTAACAGTACAAACTCAATAACTGAACAGTACCTATAAAGTGTTCTGATAAAACAGTGAAAATAACATTTTCACTGACAACAGTAGAGTAAAATATTTACCATTACAAGGCTTTTTTATGCCAGGATTAAAGGGACAAAAAATATATAGGTATACAGACACATAATTTTAGTAGGTATCTTCTAAATTTTTTTATTCAGGGCATAAAATAAAATCTCATAAAATTCAAAGTGTTACATTACTTCAGGTAGGTACGTATACATAAGTGGAAAATAGATAAAATATATATCCTTTCAATCAAAAAAACAAAATTGTACTTATCAATAAAAACTTCTTGTTTCTTGGTCTCAAACCTTTGTGTCAACCGAAAATAACAATGGCAGGTATATTGTCTTAGCGATACCCATTTGAATGAAAATATCGGTGGGAAGAATATGGTACGCAGTATCAAAAATGCTATTTCAAGCGGTGTTACTGATGTCGACACCGTGAACAAAGAATCAAAACTTTGCAAATTCACAGTGAATTAATCTTTCTCAAACATATTGGGGAAATCGCAAACCAGATGCTGACTGTCACAAGAAATAAGAACAGATTTAGCTTGTATCATGTGGGCCGGTTGAAGTGAGACTGTGTGTTCGTCCACACTACATATTCTTCTGAAGCCGAGCTATTTGCATAAGATTCTTCAGAATTGTCAACGGAGCTATGATTTCCGACGTCAGATGCAGTGCCATCATCCCTAGCGTCATCTCTCGCATCTGGATCGATACCGTCGTCAGACAAGCTGTTGCTCTCGTCATTGTCAGAATTCTGTAAATTTAAAACGTATGAAATTTAAAAGACATATTAATATAGGAAAACTATCTCCTTATTACATGGACCTTCGGTTCTACGTACCATTTCTGAACCAGATCCAACCTCTTCACCAGAGTCTGCCAAGACTTTGCTCTTATCACTGTCGGAACTCTGTAAATTGAAAACGAATGGGATTTTAAAACATGTTAATTTTGAAAAAGATATATCCTAATTACATACTAGACCCTAGGTTCTACGTACCATTTCTGAACCAGGTCCAACCTCTTCACCAGAGTCTGCATCATCTTCATTACCATCGCCATCCTACAATAAGAACGTAATTTTTAGCTTAAATATCCAATAGGTATAACAAATGTTATTTTATAATTTTGCTTCATAAGAGTGAGTAGATAGTATGCTGGCAGAAGCATCTATAATGGAAATGTAGTGCGTCTGTAGGTAGGTTGGTAGATGGGAGGTAGGCAGTTAGCACAGTGATTGATATACTATTATTAATTAATAGTTAGTAGGTAGGTACTTACAATCCCAAGATTTAGGCCCTGGTTTTGATCCACAGGCAAACCATGTGCGTTACGTTGTTGTTGTTACGTGTAACGTTTGTTTCGGACATTTGGATGAAGAGTCCGGCTCCAAATACGAACGGTAACGTTTTCTGCGTTCTTGCGACATGTAAATTCCGCACAATATCTCTTGTGAAAGTGAAATAGATCTTACGGATCGATGCCAAGCTGTCAGTGTCAGATGACTCCGATCTCCGCGGCCGCCATTGCTTGCTAAAACACCGCCGCCAAAAGCACGTTCTCAAACGAAGCAAGGCAGTGAGAAGCATGCGCAAACGGCGCCACCGGCTGTGTGTGTTTCGCGCCCGTTTCGTCGGACTCTGTGCTTCGTCGCGTTTGAAGTTAGCTGTTTTTATAACCGATTCGCATCAAGGTGAGTTTAAAAAGATAAATGCTTTCATTTTTAAATAGATTTTAAAGTAATTCGTTAAACTATCTGGTAATATGCACATTTGATAATGACTCGAGCTAAGAAAAATTTGTTGCTCGTAGGTAACCCAACCTATTTGACAGATAAGGTTTTGTTACCTCAGATGCTTTTTCCAGTCTGTGTCTGTGTAAAGTGTGATTTAATTTTAATGGCAGGGCTAGGTATACTAGTAGGTACCATCGATTAATTAAACCTACGGGCACGGTTAAGTTGTATTAATCTATGCTAGTATCTACCACATATTCATTACAAATTGAAATTTTAGCATGGTGTGATTTTTGTTACAGATGGGTGATTTTGCCCAGGTCAAGTACATATTTGATGGCACCATTGATATTGTGCCAGTACAGTACATAGATTTGTTCCATCCGAAGAATAAAGATGATTTTCAGATCAAATGTATCTACGAAAACGTACAAAATGCATTGGAGGGTACATCACTGACAAAATCTCCGCACTTAACCGGGGTCGCAAAAAGTAAGCTAATTTAAATATAAAGTACTATTATCTTTAGCAAAACCTTGATAATTGGCATTCAAAGTTAAAATCTCAATTTTTTGTTCTCTTTTTTTGTAGCAAAGATTGATGAAGCAGAATTTTGCAGTCCTGCAGCCAGGGAACTATGAATATATGTCACCCATACTGGTTTGCTTCGATTCCTGAAGACACCTGAATTCCTGAGACCGATTCCTGAATATTCTTGAAGCGCACCCGAGGTAATTTAAATATATCAGAGCAACAGTCGGTATTGTCTTGTGGCTGAATATTATGATTCCTAGCAGTATATTTTTGTGATTGAAGTAGCTGTCTGCCAATTTATCCTCTAGCGTAGCCACATTGACAGTCGGTATTGTCTTGTGGCTGAATATTATGATTCCTAGCAGTATATTTTTGTGATTGAAGTAGCTGTCTGCCAATTTATCCTCTAGCGTAGCCACATTGACAGTCGGTATTGTCTTGTGGCTGAATATTATGATTCCTAGCAGTATATTTTTGTGATTGAAGTAGCTGTCTGCCAATTTATCCTCTAGCGTAGCCACATTGACAGTCGGTATTGTCTTGTGGCTGAATATTATGATTCCTAGCAGTATATTTTTGTGATTGAAGTAGCTGTCTGCCAATTTATCCTCTAGCGTAGCCACATTGACAGTCGGTATTGTCTTGTGGCTGAATATTATGATTCCTAGCAGTATATTTTTGTGATTGAAGTAGCTGTCTGCCAATTTATCCTCTAGCGTAGCCACATTGGCAGTCGGTATTGTCTTGTGGCTGAATATTATGATTCCTAGCAGTATATTTTTGTGATTGAAGTAGCTGTCTGCCAATTTATCCTCTAGCGTAGCCACATTGGCAGTCGGTATTGTCTTGTGGCTGAATATT
Organism: Nemurella pictetii; assembly: GCA_921293315.2. Taxonomy (NCBI): domain Eukaryota; kingdom Metazoa; phylum Arthropoda; class Insecta; order Plecoptera; family Nemouridae; genus Nemurella; species Nemurella pictetii. Next base: position 3,283,207 of record OV121118.1, on the reverse strand, counting down.
ATGATTCCTAGCAGTATATTTTTGTGATTGAAGTAGCTGTCTGCCAATTTATCCTCTAGCGTAGCCACATTGGCAGTCGGTATTGTCTTGTGGCTGAATATTATGATTCCTAGCAGTATATTTTTGTGATTGAAGTAGCTGTCTGCCAATTTATCCTCTAGCGTAGCCACATTGACAGTCGGTATTGTCTTGTGGCTGAATATTATGATTCCTAGCAGTATATTTTTGTGATTGAAGTAGCTGTCTGCCAATTTATCCTCTAGCGTAGCCACATTGGCAGTCGGTATTGTCTTGTGGCTGAATATTATGATTCCTAGCAGTATATTTTTGTGATTGAAGTAGCTGTCTGCCAATTTATCCTCTAGCGTAGCCACATTGGCAGTCGGTATTGTCTTGTGGCTGAATATTATGATTCCTAGCAGTATATTTTTGTGATTGAAGTAGCTGTCTGCCAATTTATCCTCTAGCGTAGCCACATTGGCAGTCGGTATTGTCTTGTGGCTGAATATTATGATTCCTAGCAGTATATTTTTGTGATTGAAGTAGCTGTCTGCCAATTTATCCTCTAGCGTAGCCACATTGGCAGTCGGTATTGTCTTGTGGCTGAATATTATGATTCCTAGCAGTATATTTTTGTGATTGAAGTAGCTGTCTGCCAATTTATCCTCTAGCGTAGCCACATTGGCAGTCGGTATTGTCTTGTGGCTGAATATTATGATTCCTAGCAGTATATTTTTGTGATTGAAGTAGCTGTCTGCCAATTTATCCTCTAGCGTAGCCACATTGGCAGTCGGTATTGTCTTGTGGCTGAATATTATGATTCCTAGCAGTATATTTTTGTGATTGAAGTAGCTGTCTGCCAATTTATCCTCTAGCGTAGCCACATTGACAGTCGGTATTGTCTTGTGGCTGAATATTATGATTCCTAGCAGTATATTTTTGTGATTGAAGTAGCTGTCTGCCAATTTATCCTCTAGCGTAGCCACATTGACAGTCGGTATTGTCTTGTGGCTGAATATTATGATTCCTAGCAGTATATTTTTGTGATTGAAGTAGCTGTCTGCCAATTTATCCTCTAGCGTAGCCACATTGACAGTCGGTATTGTCTTGTGGCTGAATATTATGATTCCTAGCAGTATATTTTTGTGATTGAAGTAGCTGTCTGCCAATTTATCCTCTAGCGTAGCCACATTGACAGTCGGTATTGTCTTGTGGCTGAATATTATGATTCCTAGCAGTATATTTTTGTGATTGAAGTAGCTGTCTGCCAATTTATCCTCTAGCGTAGCCACATTGGCAGTCGGTATTGTCTTGTGGCTGAATATTATGATTCCTAGCAGTATATTTTTGTGATTGAAGTAGCTGTCTGCCAATTTATCCTCTAGCGTAGCCACATTGACAGTCGGTATTGTCTTGTGGCTGAATATTATGATTCCTAGCAGTATATTTTTGTGATTGAAGTAGCTGTCTGCCAATTTATCCTCTAGCGTAGCCACATTGACAGTCGGTATTGTCTTGTGGCTGAATATTATGATTCCTAGCAGTATATTTTTGTGATTGAAGTAGCTGTCTGCCAATTTATCCTCTAGCGTAGCCACATTGACAGTCGGTATTGTCTTGTGGCTGAATATTATGATTCCTAGCAGTATATTTTTGTGATTGAAGTAGCTGTCTGCCAATTTATCCTCTAGCGTAGCCACATTGGCAGTCGGTATTGTCTTGTGGCTGAATATTATGATTCCTAGCAGTATATTTTTGTGATTGAAGTAGCTGTCTGCCAATTTATCCTCTAGCGTAGCCACATTGGCAGTCGGTATTGTCTTGTGGCTGAATATTATGATTCCTAGCAGTATATTTTTGTGATTGAAGTAGCTGTCTGCCAATTTATCCTCTAGCGTAGCCACATTGACAGTCGGTATTGTCTTGTGGCTGAATATTATGATTCCTAGCAGTATATTTTTGTGATTGAAGTAGCTGTCTGCCAATTTATCCTCTAGCGTAGCCACATTGACAGTCGGTATTGTCTTGTGGCTGAATATTATGATTCCTAGCAGTTTATTTTTGTGATTGAAGTAGCTGTCTGCCAATTTATCCTCTAGCGTAGCCACATTGGCAGTCGGTATTGTCTTGTGGCTGAATATTATGATTCCTAGCAGTATATTTTTGTGATTGAAGTAGCTGTCTGCCAATTTATCCTCTAGCGTAGCCACATTGGCAGTCGGTATTGTCTTGTGGCTGAATATTATGATTCCTAGCAGTATATTTTTGTGATTGAAGTAGCTGTCTGCCAATTTATCCTCTAGCGTAGCCACATTGACAGTCGGTATTGTCTTGTGGCTGAATATTATGATTCCTAGCAGTATATTTTTGTGATTGAAGTAGCTGTCTGCCAATTTATCCTCTAGCGTAGCCACATTGACAGTCGGTATTGTCTTGTGGCTGAATATTATGATTCCTAGCAGTATATTTTTGTGATTGAAGTAGCTGTCTGCCAATTTATCCTCTAGCGTAGCCACATTGACAGTCGGTATTGTCTTGTGGCTGAATATTATGATTCCTAGCAGTATATTTTTGTGATTGAAGTAGCTGTCTGCCAATTTATCCTCTAGCGTAGCCACATTGGCAGTCGGTATTGTCTTGTGGCTGAATATTATGATTCCTAGCAGTTTATTTTTGTGATTGAAGTAGCTGTCTGCCAATTTATCCTCTAGCGTAGCCACATTGACAGTCGGTATTGTCTTGTGGCTGAATATTATGATTCCTAGCAGTATATTTTTGTGATTGAAGTAGCTGTCTGCCAATTTATCCTCTAGCGTAGCCACATTGGCAGTCGGTATTGTCTTGTGGCTGAATATTATGATTCCTAGCAGTATATTTTTGTGATTGAAGTAGCTGTCTGCCAATTTATCCTCTAGCGTAGCCACATTGACAGTCGGTATTGTCTTGTGGCTGAATATTATGATTCCTAGCAGTATATTTTTGTGATTGAAGTAGCTGTCTGCCAATTTATCCTCTAGCGTAGCCACATTGACAGTCGGTATTGTCTTGTGGCTGAATATTATGATTCCTAGCAGTATATTTTTGTGATTGAAGTAGCTGTCTGCCAATTTATCCTCTAGCGTAGCCACATTGGCAGTCGGTATTGTCTTGTGGCTGAATATTATGATTCCTAGCAGTATATTTTTGTGATTGAAGTAGCTGTCTGCCAATTTATCCTCTAGCGTAGCCACATTGACAGTCGGTATTGTCTTGTGGCTGAATATTATGATTCCTAGCAGTATATTTTTGTGATTGAAGTAGCTGTCTGCCAATTTATCCTCTAGCGTAGCCACATTGGCAGTCGGTATTGTCTTGTGGCTGAATATTATGATTCCTAGCAGTATATTTTTGTGATTGAAGTAGCTGTCTGCCAATTTATCCTCTAGCGTAGCCACATTGACAGTCGGTATTGTCTTGTGGCTGAATATTATGATTCCTAGCAGTATATTTTTGTGATTGAAGTAGCTGTCTGCCAATTTATCCTCTAGCGTAGCCACATTGACAGTCGGTATTGTCTTGTGGCTGAATATTATGATTCCTAGCAGTATATTTTTGTGATTGAAGTAGCTGTCTGCCAATTTATCCTCTAGCGTAGCCACATTGGCAGTCGGTATTGTCTTGTGGCTGAATATTATGATTCCTAGCAGTATATTTTTGTGATTGAAGTAGCTGTCTGCCAATTTATCCTCTAGCGTAGCCACATTGGCAGTCGGTATTGTCTTGTGGCTGAATATTATGATTCCTAGCAGTATATTTTTGTGATTGAAGTAGCTGTCTGCCAATTTATCCTCTAGCGTAGCCACATTGACAGTCGGTATTGTCTTGTGGCTGAATATTATGATTCCTAGCAGTATATTTTTGTGATTGAAGTAGCTGTCTGCCAATTTATCCTCTAGCGTAGCCACATTGGCAGTCGGTATTGTCTTGTGGCTGAATATTATGATTCCTAGCAGTATATTTTTGTGATTGAAGTAGCTGTCTGCCAATTTATCCTCTAGCGTAGCCACATTGACAGTCGGTATTGTCTTGTGGCTGAATATTATGATTCCTAGCAGTATATTTTTGTGATTGAAGTAGCTGTCTGCCAATTTATCCTCTAGCGTAGCCACATTGACAGTCGGTATTGTCTTGTGGCTGAATATTATGATTCCTAGCAGTATATTTTTGTGATTGAAGTAGCTGTCTGCCAATTTATCCTCTAGCGTAGCCACATTGGCAGTCGGTATTGTCTTGTGGCTGAATATTATGATTCCTAGCAGTATATTTTTGTGATTGAAGTAGCTGTCTGCCAATTTATCCTCTAGCGTAGCCACATTGACAGTCGGTATTGTCTTGTGGCTGAATATTATGATTCCTAGCAGTATATTTTTGTGATTGAAGTAGCTGTCTGCCAATTTATCCTCTAGCGTAGCCACATTGACAGTCGGTATTGTCTTGTGGCTGAATATTATGATTCCTAGCAGTATATTTTTGTGATTGAAGTAGCTGTCTGCCAATTTATCCTCTAGCGTAGCCACATTGACAGTCGGTATTGTCTTGTGGCTGAATATTATGATTCCTAGCAGTATATTTTTGTGATTGAAGTAGCTGTCTGCCAATTTATCCTCTAGCGTAGCCACATTGACAGTCGGTATTGTCTTGTGGCTGAATATTATGATTCCTAGCAGTATATTTTTGTGATTGAAGTAGCTGTCTGCCAATTTATCCTCTAGCGTAGCCACATTGGCAGTCGGTATTGTCTTGTGGCTGAATATTATGATTCCTAGCAGTATATTTTTGTGATTGAAGTAGCTGTCTGCCAATTTATCCTCTAGCGTAGCCACATTGACAGTCGGTATTGTCTTGTGGCTGAATATTATGATTCCTAGCAGTATATTTTTGTGATTGAAGTAGCTGTCTGCCAATTTATCCTCTAGCGTAGCCACATTGACAGTCGGTATTGTCTTGTGGCTGAATATTATGATTCCTAGCAGTATATTTTTGTGATTGAAGTAGCTGTCTGCCAATTTCTGGAGTGTAAGGGTTTTTTCAATTTCATGTGTTCTATATATTTGGGCTGTTTATAACTGCCTTATAGTGAAGAGCCTGTATACCGTTAACATTATCATTTGATTTCAATATGTAACAAGATGAACTTGTTGATTGTCACAATAAAAAACTATTTTGAGTTTTGAAATGACTGTATTACTGTAAGACTAATTGATTCCATTACCAGTAGGTATACCAGGACAGTAGGCCTACTGTTCTTGGTACCTTCCTGGTACCAGTAGGTCTACTGGTAACTACCTACTGGTACCAGTAAAAATCCTACCATTTCCCCCAGATTTTGTTTCTACTGTTATCACCAGATTCTACTGGTAACAGTGGGTCCGAAATAACACGAACAGTAGAATTTTCTACTGTTTTTTCTACTGTTACCAGCAAGCGATTTCGACTAGGGATTTCTTTTCTCTTCTGTTACTTTCATGTTTAATATCTATGGTTAGATGTCTACATGACTAACAACTATCATTATAGCTTGATAAATCACTTTTGGATGATCTTGATGTTGACTGAGGTCAGAAATTTTATGCTAACCCACCCTTAGTAATGATCTGAGCCTGCCTGCTATTTCAAGCCAGCCAGCCTCATTGATCCTATCGACAATTTTGTATCCAGATTCAATTCATTCATTCAATAATTGGAAATAAAACAAATAAAACCATTGATAGCGCTTCGTACAGTGAGACTTTGATGCCGTATTGAGCCACTTTATCAGGCAGTTTCCTTCATCCTACAGCCTGGTGAGATGTTAGCTGGCAGAGTGTCCTGCATCCTACAGCCTGGTGAGATGTTTTCTGGCAGAGTGTCCTGCATCCTACAGCCTGGTGAGATGTTTGCTGGCAGTGTCCTGCATCCTACAGCCTGGTGAGATGTTTGCTGGCAGAGTGTCCTGCATCCTACAGCCTGGTGAGATGTTTGCTGGCAGAGTACCCTGCATCCTACAGCCTGGTAAGATGTTTTCTGGCAGAGTGTCCTGCATCCTACAGCCTGGTGAGATGTTTGCTGGGAGAGTGTCCTTCATCCTACAGCCTGGTGAGATGTTTTCTGGCAGAGTGTCCTGCATCTTACAGCCTGGTGAGATGTTTGCTGGAAGAGTGTCCTGCATCCTACAGCGTGGTGAGATGTTTGCTGGCAGAGTTTCCTGCATCCTACAGCCTGGTGAGATGTTTGCTGGCAGAGTATCCTGCATCCTACAGCCTGGTGAGATGTCATTTATGTCATAGATTTCATTAAGGACTGTCTTTGGTGGAATCAGGCATAAACACTGTCCCACAAAAATAAATATATCTCGAGAACAACAACACATAGAATAAAGATTCATACATCATTCGATGGAGAATTAATGAGAGAATCTCAGAAAAAATAGTGTTCTAAAAATATGAGTGGGTTTTCGATGATTAATTAAAAACGTTTTCTACCAATTCAGTAATTCCGGGAAAAATAAAAACATATTTGAAAATTTTCCTAAACTGATCACAAGATAAATTAGTTAGAATGTGCTTGGTTTAGAAACAATTTTAAGAAAATGATTTCTGTGGCCTGTATCACTGAACTAGAGAATAATTAAAAATCATCAATGAAATGTACCAATGATTTGGACGCTAGAACGAATTCAACGGCGAAACTGTCAACTAACTCCACTTTCTTGTGAGCTTAGACCCACCCATGGACCAAATAGTTTGCACGTGACTGCCAGGTCAAGAAATTTGGGCTCTGCTCGGGTTCTCGGGTGTGACATGTCCACGAGTGTGCATTGTCCGCATCGAGTGTGCATCGGCTAGCAGCCAGCAGACAACGTCCATGTGTTGGACCCCCAAGACCTGCTCGACCCGCGCCTTTTTGCCACCTTCTTTCCAATTGCCATGGCTCATTGCCGTGAATGACGTATCAGTGGTCACTGGCTCCCCAGGCAAAGACCCCAGGCATGCCCAACGAAGGGTCGCGTTAGAGGAAGCATGATGCAGGTACAAAAGAACTAGAGAGAGAAGCGTGCGCTATATTGTTATTCTTGCAAGATGCAAACAAGCAAATAATAAAAAGCTTGAATAAGCCTTCTGTGCATCAAACACATACTCATGCCAAATTATCATCCATAAATGATGGTTCTTCCTTTGCCTTCAGCACTATGCACTATGCTTTTACAGTAAAATGACAAAGCTAACTGCTTTGAAACCCAACTTTGGGGTTCCCTTCGCAGCCGACTATAGATACGTGTAGATACTAGATATGCGTAAAATGCGATGGAAGTAGTAAATTAAATCTTATAATTGTCCTACAGCAATGATTCGAAATGTGTGCTTCGTGAAAAAAATAGGTGCATCTGTTGAATATGTAATATGCAGGAAATTAACTTGACTATTCGTTTTCTCAATTTCGTCCGTTTGTTATGGTGTGGCCATAAAACCACGGTTTGTTTACCCGTCTGGCTCAGACCCTTCTACTCTGCAGGGGTCATCATTCACTCCACTTAAGACACGACCCTCTAGTTTTTAGTGCTTGCCCTGATCACCAGAACTGACGTCACAGTTCGCTTTGCTACTCAAGTTTAGCGCCGATTTTTCCGTGTGAAAATCAACGCCATCTCTAGGAAATGAAACGAAATTTTTGGCACCAAAGATCATCGTTAAAGGTGCAAATTAAACTTAATAAATAAAAGCGAATAAACTTTAGCAATGTGTGTGGACTCCGTTAGATAAAATGGAAATAGAGAAGGCGATTGATGGATAGTTGTAGGTTTTGGGAAACTTTTGATCTGGAAGATGAAGCCAGGTAAACTGTGTGTTTGGTTTTAGCAATGGAACAGATTCCATTTAGCGTCTAATGGTGATCCGGAGTTGGCTTACCGAGGTGGGTAGTCCCAACCTTATCTAGCAAATTATATTGTCCAAAGTGACTCCTGGAGAAGGTAAGGATAATGCTCCCTCAATAATGCAGGCGGTATCCCCGGCCCAGAGGCGTATGGTGGGAGCATGTACCACAGACTAAGGGCCTCGGGAGACGGAGGGGGTGATAGTTTGAACGAGCGCATAACTATATGCTCGCATGTACAATTTTTCACCTCACATATGACTGAGATGACAAGGGGGGTTTGAATAACACTATCCACTTCCAGGCTCTCTTTGTTCACGCACTATCCCTGATCTCCCACTACATCAAGAGGGGAATACCACTTTGTAAGTCTTATGGATTAAGATTTTTTGTTATGGGTGAACTGCAATCATTCCTGAGGAGACCTTTGAGATCTCAATTGTCGAGTCGTATGAAACTCCTCAGATGGATATCACTGTAGCTGTGAAAACGATCAAAGCATCCTCGATTTGGAGGCTTGAACACCTCGACAGGGTGTCCACTGACACGTTGGCAATCGTGCACGCAAGCTGCTGCCAGAATTATAAACCGTCAAACGGCAACGGCGGGTCATAAGTCTGTTAGTTTTAACTTTAAATGAGTTTCGAGCTGCTGACCTTCAGAGACTTTTCGAATACTACATTTCTTACCTTGCATACAATCTAAGGGGGTCATTCTTGACCACTCTCTCAGACCAAGGCAGCAAGGAACTCCGAACGTCCCAGAGGATAGGCACATCTCATCGCCAAGGATTTGCCCAAGCACTAATATCGGCACGGAGATTGGCAGAGTTCATGTTTCTATATGTTTTGAGGGCCATACATGGTGAAATCATTCACAGCGCATAGGAAGCACTCCCGATCATCCAGGAAGCTCTCACCTATGCAACACTCGTTATCTCAAGCCTCCTCCTTAGGACAACTTTCTGCCTAGAGGATGACCCTGTGCCTATGATATGTGGTAGGTCGATGCTTGCCCTTAGGTGGCTAAAAAAACAACCCCAGAGATGACAGAGCATGAATTATATAATGATTTCAAGTGATTATCTAGGGGAGCCCAAGGAGAAGAAGCAGTTAACAAGTGGAGCTCAGAGAGTCGGAACAGACAAGAAATTGTTTGCGATTGGCACGCTTGATATGTTCAAGGGCCTTGAGAATAGCTTAACAACTATGCTGTGTAAACACTGCAAAGAGGACTGGGCTTGAAGCAATTTTAATCGGTATACAACGACAAGAGATGTCTCCGGGGGAAAAAGTAAACACGTACATACGTTTGGTAATATGTTTTTTCTAAATAGACGTGTAAATTGTTTGGGTTTTTTCCGTTGTAATAAATTCTGGTTGTTTATCTTGTGTAGTTTATTTTCATTTTTAAGTCGGCATATTGGGCTTGCCATTTGTGTTAGTTGTTTCTTGCCTCATTATTGACAAGTGCATTTTGTTTGGTTTTTTTATGACTCTTTAACTGGCAGAACGCTCTTTTACAATCCGAGGAGTTTGATGAAGAACCGTGTAATTGTAATATTGAAGATTTATTTCAATATTATTCTTTTGCATCAATTGGTAACGTCAGTTTATTCATGCTAATTATTTTGTACTCGGTAGAATTCTTGACCGACGACAGAAAGTTTTCCGCCAACTGGCTGCTGCTCTGCCGGCACCACCACATGTGAAGCCACCGACAGCACCAACACCTACAATAAACGCAACGGCAAATGCCCAAACCGTCACCGCGGTGCGGAAGGTGCGGCGTTCGAGACGGCGTCGGCAACGGAACCGGGTGGCCCTGCGATATTGGGCATGCTGCGCGGCAATGTAACGGGGAAATGCGTTAAAGGTTGAATAAACTCGGATATGGTTCGTAAAGACAGATGCCTCAAGACAATTGTTCGCGCCATTTCTGTCGTTTTCTATTTTTATTTTAGTAAGTTGCCTGTTTGATTCAGGTGGTTATTAGTTAGTTTTTTTTTCCGTTACGTTTGACCCGCTCCTCACGAGGTGGTGAGCCAGCCAGTTCTATCAGTTCTGTTCTATCTGTTCTACTCTCAACCTCGCATCAGACAGGTAGTCTGTCGAGGCAGGTCGCGACCCTCGAATTAGCGAGTTTCTTTTCATTCATTCAGTGTTTTTTTGCTCGAAAGTGTATTCGAAGGAGCTCCAAGTCTGCGCATCTTGCAAGCTAAGTTTGTGTCTCCTATTGTTCCTTCCCTATCAGCCTTACCTAATTCACCCTTTACCTCTAGACATTAACCGGCGCCATCAGCGCGTCACAAGGTAGGCAAATTGGGAATTTCCTCCAATACAGTCCACTTTTTCTCGTTTTTAGTTTAAGTAGCCCTAGTGGCTCCAACAACAATTAAGATGTTTCCCATCGCAACGTTGTTATACCTTCATATCATTTATATTTTTACTTTTAATGGATGCAACGCAGATAAGCGAAGAATATCAAAGAAGGCGCGATTCCTGGAGCTGGAGCTGAGCGTGAACTTAAAAGAATTCGCAGGCAATGGCCAAGGAAATATTTGGCTCCCGGCACAAGTTTTTAATTATCATTTTACTCAGCTGTATACAGCCAACGAGAAGATTCATTGTAACATTGTCGCGGCCAATAAATTTAATATTTTGTATTAAAAGTAATACTGAATTATATGTATTGCATGTAATGTATTTTAAGCACAATCCTACCACGGAGGAAAGAGAACTGATGAGTAAAAAACAAGCCCAGACTTTATCAGGAGACGGTGAATGCCGGCTGGAGACGGCTGATTTAAGCTCGAAATACCTGAGGTACGAACCCGAGGCTAAGACTCAGCATAAGAGACGCTGGCTTCAAGACGTCGAGCCCACACCAGTAGGCAATTGATAATGGGATAGCTGGGCTGAGCGGGGAAAATATCATGATGTCGTCGTCGTGAAATTATTTCAATATTTTAAAACGTAAGAATCGATCAAAAGAAAAACCATTGTATGGAATAATGCGCACAGTGAATTTTGGTAACATCGGTTGAAGATAAAGTTTCTGTAGTTGCAAAATCTGCAAAACCGCTAAAAAAGCGCACTAAAAACGTAATAAAGGCGCCATTTTCAAGAAATGTGTTTAACATACAACGATATATTTACACAAACATTCAATCGGGAGGGTCAAAATATCCAGAAAGTTTCGACAAATTATATTCAGATGCCTGGCCTCTTAGTGAAAAACACGTTTTGGAAAAACTGAAAAATTCGTGTGATACCAGAGATATCGGTATTATTCCACAGTTGGTTGTCCGTATAGCATAAAGGATAAGTGCAGTGCCCCGGAGAGCAAAGACTTTCTCCAAGTAGCATATTCTAATACACTATCGTCGGTTATGCAATTTATTTGGACCACGAAAATATTTGTTGTGTGTGCGATTTGTAGCCGACCACCTGTACTTCGGCGCATATTTGAGAAGGTTAAAAACAAACTAAATCACGCGAGGGCTGAACTGGCGAAAGCACACGGCAGCGGTGTTCTTGGACGTTGCCAAGGCGAGCTACTTGCCAAGGACGGCGAACGCTCGCCCCTGCCATTTAACATCTTCGCCAACGACATCCCTGTGAAGATGGCCAACACCGTCGTGGCCCTGTACGCCGACGACGTCGCCGTGCTCGTGCAGTCCAGGCTGCCGGCAAGATCGCTGCACTCTCTCAGCTGCTGAGAGGCAGATGGATGTCGCTGGACGCCAAGCTGCGGCTCTACCTCGCCATCGTCCGGCCAGGCATCACCTACGGGTCGCCCGTGTGGGCCACTTGCCGGTGGTCCATGCTGGAGCGACTCCAGGTGATGCAAAACCGGGCGCTGAAGCGTGCAGCCGGGCTGCCCAACTGCAAGAGGACGGGAGACCTCCACGGCAACCTTGAGGTCGAAACGTTCGAAGAGTTCGTGTTGGCCCTGAACACGAACTTCTTCTCCCACCTTTCGGACAATCCGGATCCTTCCATCCGCCATCAGCTTTCCTTTAACCCAACGCCCTTCGACAGGTTCTTGTATCCTGTCGAATCCCCTAACACCGGTCATCAACGGCTTGCCGGACCGGTGCTCCATCGACAAAAAAACATCCCCCCCGTAAAATCCAGCCAAACAACAGGGATAAAAGGGTGGAAATCCCTTCTTCCCAATCATCTCACTGACGTGGCTCCTGCTGGAATAACAAAAAAGAGTCTTCAGGCATATTGCATTGGGACTAATCGCTTCATGTCCTTGAGATCCCGGCTAGTGACGCTCTATTTACAATCTTTTGAGGCTTATTTTAATTATACTCGAAAAAATTATTCTTTAATACAAGTGTATACCTACATTACATATTTCCAAAATATTATTTATACCATAAATTGCTTTATGCCACTATGTTTTTATTTTAAGAATGACTTATCAATACCATGTGTCGTGCGGCACCGCAAAGAAGATTGGTCGCCCTTTCGGGAAGACACGCTCTGCAATCTTTAACGAGATGAAGGCTGAGTTTTCTCTGGTGTATGAATATTTCCTCCAAGTTTGGTGTCCGGACTTTGAGGACTGGCTGGACATGGCCTGGGAGGAGACGTTCCGGACGAGGCCAAATTTATGGTCCCGAAAGTCTCAGGCGCCTAGGCTTGTACGAAACGTTAGTGCACGAATAAAAATCAAAAGCATTATCACAAATATTTTAAGAAATGCTCATGTTTTGATTTTGTATTCATTCTGATAATTTCTCATTCTTAGGAAATAGTGTCGAGGTAACCGGCCCAGAACCTACGTTGCCGGCAACCTTTGTGGAGGAGCAACCGGCCACTAAAAACATTTTTCCCTTCCCCTACTTCCTCCCGGTTTTTCCATCGGACGTTCTGGAGGGCTTGACCCAGAGACTCCACATGCTAGGTGGACCTCCGCGAAGCCGACCTTTTCAGAAAAATTATGGAAATTATTATGGAAAAGTGCCTACACCACTGATAGTATGATGTTTTTATGGACGTTATCTGCTTCTCCTATGACCTTAACGACTAGGTTTTATTAACAGATTGCCCAGTGCTTGCCAGTACGCAATCGTCCTCGGTGCTCTGATTTCACGACGCTATTCGTTCCTAGCAGACATAGTGGACCCCAACGTCAAGTGCGGGTCGGAGCGGGTTCGTTCTATTCTTATAGTAGTTTTCAAATATTTTTCAAACTATTAAAATTTTTATTTCCTAACTTTCCACAATGGTAGGCCGTGTGGAAGAGTGCACTTCGCACTAAATTCAAGACGGAGCGGGGAAAGCTCCATGACAATGTCGAGGTTCAGGCAAAGTGAGTCAAATTTGGGGCCCGAAAAGCTGTAGGGGTCGGCAAATTATCGAGGTGCGTTGACTCCCAGGAAGGGGCCGCCATTGCAAGATTAAAAGGTTGCCGAGGCAACGAAAAAACCTTCCGCAATCATGGTAAGCATGTGCAGTCTAATTTCTTGGTTTCAAAATATGACATGGATATAATTTAAAACTTAAAATTTGACCGATGAAAATGAATTGAAGAGAGCCCCCCCCCCCCACCATTTATTCTAATTTCGATTACATTGTTGTCATCACCTTATTAATTGAAGAATGTCTCTGATAAATATAAGCTCAATTTGCGATCTAATAAAATCTGAAACTAAAAATACTCAAATATATTATTAAAGTTCTAGAAGGCGGTAGCCAAATGACAAGGTTCTGAGTTTTTGAGCTCCCATAATTTTGCTTTTTTAAAGTGGATTTAAGTGGTTTTAAATTTCTGTTTTTACACGAGAACACGTCTGAAGAAGTTGTCTTACTATTTAAGTTGGAGATTGGAGAAGAAATGTCAGTTTTTTAATCAATTAAGTGGATTTTTAAGTTTGAAAATTTTGAGAGCAAAAATATAAAGGAAACAAAAGAGAAAAATTTTGGTGCCCTGTTGATGTCAAACTGACATCAAGACGTCAAACTACGACTTTGACAATTAGCTGACTGAGACTGACATTGACTTCGTAGGCAAGCATCGAGTAAAAAGGAAACACACAAGCGATTCCATGCGTGTCAGCTCATGTCGAATATTGTGTCACACTCACATCTCAATATCCTGAACAGTTAGTGCGTAGCAAAGATCTTAGGTGCGGTGGACACCGGGCACCAAGCTACCGACGCTGTCATGTTAATATTATTTCATTTCCATTACACTCTAATCGGAAGAATGCTCAGAATCAGAAAGGAAACCACATCATTTGTATGATTTTACTGTGCCATTGCGGCAAGCCATAGATTTACAGCTGAAACATATCTGCTGATTGGGAACAATTTTATTTTCCCACGCGTAGCATGAAGTCTTATTTTACCCCCACATACTTAAGCAGCTCATTCGTTTAATACATGTAGATCATCCAGTCAAAAAGAGGATTTCGATTAGTGCTTCATACCTTAGCCAATGATATTGAAACATCTGTCATCCATGCAAACCGTACTTTTCAAGAAATTCCTCCCTCCAACTACAATAATGATCGGACAGCACCTAGATGGCGTTATTGACGACTTCACCAAGTTCATTGTGGAAACCGTGGAAACCACCCGGAAATAATGTATCTTGTCATTTTAGACCTTTTCCACTCAGAGGAAAATGACTTCAGATACCCACTGGACGTACTACCAGTTTTGAATAAAATATTAATTAGCTCCGCTTAATAACAAAGGAAGATAAGGGAAATCACAACCCTCATTGCTCTACCAGGCTTCAGCGAGTGGGTATCATGACGTCATTTTGATTGAATGTAATAGGTGTATTGAAAGGCGCTATTTACAAAATTCACATCTCGATCTTTTTCCTTGGCTTGAGTATTCACCGGCCAAGGAAGGATTATTTTGCAAGTATATTGTGCTCCTCTTCATGGATTCTCGGTTTGGAGGGCAACCCATCAAAAAATTCAAGTTCATAAACTTGTTGTCTCCTCTAACGATGATTGCCGAATTTCTGGGGAAAATGGTGAGTTTCTTTAACCACACAGACTATTTATTTTATCAGAAGAGTGACTCTAATACGCTTATAATAGTTTGAATAATATATATTATGTGCACAACTCAAAAAAACGGTATTTTCCAACTTTACCCCCCCCCCCCCCCAAGTGTCCAAACGATGTGTGGAGATTGTTGGAGCGGGAAATTGTGGGTAATGTACAAACTTACTCATCATTTGATTTTAAACTTTAAACTAGGGCAACTCGAATCCTTTTTTTTGTTGCGTTGTGGGATGAGCAAAGATATAAAAATGTGATAAAACAACATTAATTTAGAGGTTGAAGGAGAAAAGGTAGAATTTGTCGAGCAGTTTAAGTATTTAGGAATATTATAGATAGTGAAATAAATCTTTAAGCCCATGCATGCGATATGTAAAAAAAGTAATCAAGTTAAAAGGACTTTTCAGCAGAAATAATAAATGCATTCCGATTCAATAAAAATGTTATATGTTTCAAGCAATTATAACTCCGCATATTGATTTATGCCGTTTCAATCGTTTCTTATTAAACAAAAACGAAATAGATAAAATACAAAAACTCCAAAAACAGAGCAATGAGCAGCATGATTAGGGTAGGTAAGTTCACTTCCATTACAGCAATGTGTGAAGCCTGATCATGGCTTAATGTCAAACAAAGAATTGTACTTAATACTCAAACTCTCATTAATAAAATATGTGAAGGCTAGCTTCAATAAAATGAAAAATGAGACACCTCAGGGTCCAGGGCGCGCCTTGCCTTGTACATTGTACTTTCGAAACCCCTGAATCCAACATGTACCGCCACTTCCAAAGGAACTCTGCAGAAAACATACTCATATAAATAGCTATATATTCATTATCACAATACAAAGTTGATATAGATATCCTTCGTATTTTCTACACACATTCCGTACGCCCACACACCTGCTACGGACTGGTAACATTCTTGTTTAATTCGACAATTACGTTCACACTCCTTTTACAGTGATACACTCGATGAAAACTATGCCTACACATAAATATAAATATAAAACGCCGACGCGGTAAAAATCTCACCACTCTGAGCAGCCATTCGGTACATGACAGGACTGACAGAAGTATAGCATGGCTGCCGCTTAGTTACTCCCCCTGAAATCCTTGGACCTGGTTTGCCTACGCGCTAGAAACGTGAAGTTACAGGTCTGGCACAAACAGTCTATGGTCGCACAAACAATAATGTGGAGCCTTTTCACAGCCTGCTGAAAACTCGTGTCGGCCAGACCCATCCCAACATCTGGCAGTTCTTGAGTGAGATTTCGAGACCTTGTTAAAAGGGAATGGAAATGCCTCCCATTGAAAAGCAATTCAATAAGTCTTTATATAATAGCCATCACCTATCGTATTTTCTTTCAGGTCGTCTACTCACAGTAGAAAACGCATTAAAAATTAGTTTGGCCAACTGGAAGTTAGCGCTGCCCTGGTTGGCCATCGCCCAAGATCGCCGGCTCAAAAAACGGTACCATTAAGCTGGATTTGGGCCGCTTTACCATAATGGAATTTGAATGCGTCTGCTCGCATGGAGTGGATGCCATGATACGAGCTGTTGGTCGATGATTATAATGACGATGCCAATATTGAAGCCGATACTGATGGCAGAGGCAATGACGATGACAGTGCTGATGTTGCAGGAATCGAGGACCTTTCTCTCGCCGTGGAGCTCGTTCCTCAAAATAATTTTTATCTCAAGTGCGCATACACGCACCGTTCCTGTGATGACTTTTTATCCTCGCAATCTTCTACAGGTGACTTAATTGACGATTTCTACATCTCAACGAGGTTGACTACATTCCGTATCACGACTTCCGGGCGGCCGCTGGTTAGAGGGCAATTTTCTTGAGCTTCAGTTTTATCTGTGGTGATGAACTCTTGATTTTTAAATTAAATTTTGGTATCGTTTTAAGATGCAATCCAAGCTGATCACCAAGCCGCAATGTACGAGCTTGAAACGGCATTCTTAATCCATGCAAAAAAAAGTTAAGTATGTACAAAACTCTTGGGAGTTATCTCAATTCTCATCATATTTTCGTATAATTTTGGAGCCTGAATAAGAACTGATCGGCGTCGCAGAATCACCGATTTGCGAAATGTGCGACGCAAGGACGCGACGCGTTCTATTTCCACCATTTTATCTTGTGCTGAGGCTGTGACCTCCGAGGCGACGTGCCTTTTCGCCACTCATGTCCATACTGTCTTGTTCTCATCACGAACAAAATAGACGTCCGCATGAATTAAGGTTAGCCATTTATTACACATTATACTGATAGGGCACTGATTCGCATCTCTCAAGTAGCAAATCTAGGAATGTTTTGTTGGGATCGCAGCGCCTCTGTGAAACGGTGGGTGCAATATTCAAAATGGCGGCGGGAAATTTGGGTTTCATAATGAATGGTTTTAATAACGATTTGTTAAATCATCAAAGACGCCGGTTTGTGTGCAGTTATGGCAGATGAAACAAAATATATAAGCAAACAGGAACAGTTGTTCGATACTGTAGCGAAGGTTGAATATACACGTACGATTTTTGGGTTGTCATCCGTGTGAATCGCTTGATGCCCAATCGCTCTGAAAAAATATGACCACAATTCTCCCGAAATTCAATATCAATAAGGGGTAAGGGGATGAAGGGATAAAAGGGCCTACGCGTAGAGTGGCAACCCCGGGGAGCGCTGGATCGCCAATCGAAAAACCCGTGATGTTTGGCCAAACACTTTGCTTGATTGACAAGTGGGTTGAGACAAGTTTTGATGTAAAGGAGCGCCACATGGCGATATTGATTCAGAAAGATCCTGAAAGTCTCGCCTATGCAATGAATAAACAAACATTGGCCTATCTTTAACTCTTCTCAACAACGCATGCACTCGGAACATTTCTGGAAAAGGATATAAGAAAACGAATATTTAATAGGTACCTTATAACAAACATGCTACTACATTTAACCACCCTATTTTTAGAACCAATTTGCCAAAGGGTAGTACTTCAGAACCAAAGTATCTTTTAAATGATCTCAAAGTCATCATGCATCATATACGCACATCATCTAAATCATTGCTGCACGGAGAAGGCACGCTACGGCGCTATGTTGCGCCACCCTCTTTGACAGTTACTAAAATACCAGAAGTCAACCCGGATAAGCCACAAGAGGCATGCCCACCATCTTGGCTTCTGGGGCCTGTTCCGCCGAGGATTGATATCGCCAATGACATGTAAGCTATGTTTATCATTACCTATCTATTCCATTCCACATGGCAATAGGGGGCTTTAAAAGTGAGATAATAGCAGCTTTTGACATACCTAGTGCTCTGCATAATATATCATCCGGAAAGATGTTCCAGTAGGATCTAAAATATATTTGGTTTGATTATACCAATGGGTTAAAAATGTGATAATTGCAATCGAAATGAGAAGTCAACGGCAATACAACGTCAGAAGCTTGTAAAACAATTGCACTCATTTCAAAAGATTTGTGCAGTGGGATCAAAAAATATTTTCGGTTTGAATGAAACGACGGATAAAAATTTAGATAGTGTAAATGTTAACGCAAATGACATGTAAGCTATAATTCATCATTGTACCTATTCCGCTTCGCATTGCAATCGGGAGGTCTCAGGCTCGATCCTAGAGGTTGGCTACTCTGATCGCTGTTTCTCGATATTTTCCAAGGTAAGACCAGGAAATTGCGGGCTAGTTTCACCAAGCCCACGTAAGCCATCGCAAGCCAACCCAACGTGATCAGAAAACTAATCGACTGCGCATTGTTTCCAGCTACTTGAAGCATAGAAAGAAAATCTAGGTGTGGTAAAGAAAAAAAAAGAAAGAGGTGAAGAAATGAAAACACAGTGCCTGGAAACTGACCGCGCTCTGTTCGTTATCAATCAAGCTGAAATTTTTATTTCACAAGCCATCAAGATATTACTGGCCGAGAATGTATGGGATTTATTTTACCAGAAATCCGAAAAATAGAAGCCATGAGAGATGCAAAAGTAGAATCTTGGGCGAGAGAAGAGTAAGTGTCTTCTTCAATGTCCATTTTTCGACGCATAGATTCCATATATTCCCTCTGAATTTACCACCATTAACCACCACCACCAACCATCAATGGCCGTACAGCATCAAACGACAACGGCAAGCAGCCAGCCACCAGTGAAGAAAACAGCTAATAATAAATTGGTCGGTGGAGGCCGCGAGGTCGCAAGGGGCGCGGGGCAGCCCATTTGGTGTACGGTTTTGTACGCGGAGCGGTCGAGGACAGCGTGTCCATAGAAAATAAGAATTATTATAATCGAGATTTTTATCTCGTTTTCTCTTTGATATGTGGTTCTTTCTGAGCTTGCCTGAGCTGTTAGTCTGTAAGTCGCCTGAAAGTCAATGCGGTCGTGATGCTGATGAGAAACATAGACGTCAGGACCGGACTCTGCAATTGCACCCGCCTAAGCGTGGTTGCACTCTACGACGAACCTTTCAGAATCAACACTGAAAACTTACGGGCCGCTGTGCGGGCGACGGAACGTTTCTGTCTCGCATCAACCTCATGCCTCCGGTCGTCGGCCTGCCGCTCACCATGAAGCGTCGCCAGCCTGGCATTTGCCATGAACATCAACAAGGCACAGAGGCAGACTACGACGGTTCGGCATCCACCTGGAGAAGCCAGTCTTGGGCATCGGACCACTCTACGTGGCGCTGTCCATCGACTCTGTGTTAGTGCAGGTGGTTGGGAACGAAGCTCAGGACGAGTTGATATTTGTTCTTTCGGTGTCCCTTCCGATAACAAGCTATGCTTGTCAAAAACGGTATCGAGAGAATTTTCCAATCTCAAACATGTTTGTTGCCTTGGCGGAGGCTTTAAAAAAACCAATCAATAAACTCAATCGTGACGCACCGCTGAAAAACAGGTTCTTATAAGTTATAACCGCCACCCAGAAGAAAACGTACTAATATTTATCAGGAAACTTCTGGAAAGGTTTGTAATCAGAAAAAACCTCATGTGCAATTCTGGATTGCACAATTTTTAATTCTTATTCATAAACGGCCAAATACTTTTGCATTGAAGTCATTTGAAAGGACCAGCTTGAGACTGGTATCGTGCCAGAATATCTAAAACTCTAAATTGGAACGATTTTAAAGAAAAATTCCGTCGCACGTTTGTAAACACGAGTACCAGCATGGCTGACATGTGAAAAAGACTACAAGATAGAGTTCAGATGCGAGTTGAAAGTTCCGCGAGCTATTTTAATGAGAAAAGTCGATATTGTGAAGACCACAAATTTTCTTTTACTGAAACTAAACATCAAATTTTGGTAGGATTGCATTCCAGAAATTTGAGCTCAAGCTTTCTTGAGCTTCAAGAAATTTGACGAGGCTACAAAATGGGATGAAATATCTAAAAACATCAGAAGAAAACCTCTGTTTAAATTTTAATCGATACGGACACATGTCAAAGGATTGCAATGAACCAAAGCGCGAATTTTACTGTTTTAGATGCAAACAGAAAGTCTACTATTCAATTGGTGGACAGCGAGGAAGGAAAATCGCCTTTGAAGTATTTGAAAGAAGTGATTATTAATGACTAGCAGCGGAGCCCCGTGCTATGCCCGTGCCTCCGGCACTATGTGGTTACGCCTTGGACTTTTTCCAAAATTTAAGTGAAATTTAAATTAAATTGAAAATATTTCATGAGACTACCTTTATTCCCAGAAATATATATACCCCTCCTATACCCATAATTGAAACCCTATTTCCTTAAGGTATAACTAAACCTTAATTATTTAAATTTTTTGTATTTTGTAAACTGCCCCTTCACGACCATCGGTCTGCTTTAAAGCAATATCTTAACTCACTCCTACCCCAACAATTTTCTTTTTCCTCAATTCCACCCTACCCAGTAAACACATAACGGCGGCCGCCGGATGGCAGCGTTCTGGCTCTGTGCATACACATCTGGTATCGTGTTGGCTTCTGGCTACATGACGCCTATATTAACTGGCCCAGCGATGGAGGCATGCATGATCGCCTGAGGGGTGACATGCTGGCTATCCGGAGTAAAGCCAGTACTGGCCCTGCAGTGTCCGGCCATAACGTTTCCAGTACGAAGTGGCGCGACATCGGTCAAGTGATGGATGGTCAGCATGACGGCGTGATTCGGTCAGTTCATACTGGCCCGGCACCACGTTCAAGTAGGCCGACCGGCAAGAATAAGGTACCGACGTGATGCTAAGGTGCCACTTATGGCCCAATACTTACTGGCCAGTACACCATGATGACGTGAATATCTGCATATGATTCGCCAGTACTGGCCCCATATTGGCAAGGAGCCGCACAGGCTTCACTGTTGGCTTCACTGTTGGCAGGAAAGCCGTCATTCGCCAGAATGAAACTCGCGATCTGAGTTGGTAATGTGTGGCAGGGTAGTCTTTACGATACCTGCTGTGACTTGAGGGAGAACAACTTTCTTAGTTTTTAAAAGCCAGCTCCTACAAGTGAAAATCACATAAAATAGTACAACACCAAGCTCTATGCATTACAAGACAATTGGAAAACGAGACACTTAAAAGATAATATGATACTTAAATTGAAATAATGCATTCAATGCATTCAATATATTTTAGTAAGTCGACGGAATATTTTTAGAAAGTGAATTGTTTCGTACCGTTGTGTCTTATACTTGGATGTAATGATATAACTAAAAAGCTTTTTGTCTCAATACTAATAAAGATCTTATAACGAAATCTGTAGAATAAAAAACGAAATCTGTAGAATAAAAAACGAAATTTCTGAATATCCCGCGGTCAGTTTCTCGTGAATTACGGCATCTCGTGGTTAGGCGAAGATCCACTAGTTCCGCTTCCGCCGGCCGCCTCAGTTCATTCGTGTAATGGCTGCCTGGATGGTTGATTTGTTAATAACGAAGACGCATCTACAAGCCGTTAAAGAAAACCTCGGAACATATAATATAAAGTGAGTATACACCTTATGCACTGGAGCACTATTTCATTATTGCCTTTTTGATGTGTATGTTCAGCGCGGGCCGTAAGTGAGCACAGCAATAGATGCCGCTGAATGCCATTGACCATGCTGCCATCCTATTATTTTTTGCCAAAATGTATCCTAGTTAGCATAACGTATGGTATTACTACCTAGTAGGTAGTAGGTACCTATCTATCGTCACAGAAAAACTATTTTCTCTGTGATATTGGTACGAGCAACCTACCTCGTTATTTTCTTTTAATAGACCGTAGGTTTTTGTAGGTTCCTACCCAACAAGTCCAGACTGAATATACTTACTAGACCTATGTCAAATAATTGTCTGATCAGTTTGTTTAGTGCTAATTTTTGGTTAAATGGAAGTGTTTAATTCATTTTCGTTGACTCTGGCTAAAGCAAGTACCTTACAAATAATGCATTCTATTCAATAGAAGAGTTTTTAGAACATAGTAAAAATGAACCAAAATTACTCACTAGTGTGTTTGCCTAAGTTTTTGCCCGAGTTTGCCTGAGAAATTATGTTTTCCTATTATTATTATGCATAGAACCCAATTAATCAATTATTTTGATATTTTCAATAATTGTTTCCCAATACCCTAACAAGGCATTGAAGCCGACGGGTCAATGCGTGTGTTTTTTTTTTACATGTAAAATAAAATTTACAATGCATTTAACATATTGTGAAAAGGAAAAATAAACTAAACTAAACTATCAAAGACATGACTTTTGCATTTCAGTAAAACATTCCTGTCTTCGAAAACACTGACTTAAATCCAGGGTGGCTGCCCAGCTCGGTGTGACTTCTTCCAGGATGGCTGAAAACAGGTGATCGGACCAGATATGCTACCTTCCTACACTAAAAATGGACAATAGGAAAATATGCTCCGTTAACATCGGTCGAGGGTTAAGCAGGCGGCAACTTGAGCGCCAAAGGAAGAAAGCTGTGTCAAGCAGTATGAATGAAGTGATGATAGATGCTACACTGTAAACTGTAGGGGTTGAATAGGGTATGCGTGAGGGTAGTTTAAGGTAGCCAAAGGAGTAAATATCTACCCATTAGGTAGAATGGGGTAAAAAGGGGTATATGGGGGTATAAGAGGGTATTAAAGGGTAGATATTGTTGTGAAGGTGACATATTTATCTCAAAATTGCAAAAGGTGTAAATCTGAACCTGTGGAGTTATTCCGCTTATACCCTCATTGGTTTAGAAATATCACTTTTAAAGTCTTTATTGTTACTTTCAGGGTAGATGGTTTAACCCTTGACAACTCATATGTGTACCCCATAAGAGCCAATTAACCTACTTTTGCCGCTAAGTGTGGAATAAACGCACTTAAAAATGGTAAACTTCCCACGCAAGAGGCATAAACATATCTTTCTTAGGGTAGAAACTTCAACCCTAAAAGGCGGGAATATGTCATTCTTTAGTGGCTTTCTCTTCATTTTTCGACTACCTTTGAAGGTGATCATTCCTGCCCCCAGAGGAAGGTATGTCTACGCTTAAAAATGGTAAACTTCCCACGCAAGAGGCATAAACATATCTTTCTTAGGGTAGAAACTTCAACCCTAAAAGGCGGGAATATGTCATTCTTTAGTGGCTTTCTCTTCATTTTTCGACTACCTTTGAAGGTGATCATTCCTGCCCCCAGAGGAAGTTATGTCTACGCTTAAAAATGGTAAACTTCCCACGCAAGAGGCATAAACATATCTTTCTTAGGGTAGAAACTTCAACCCTAAAAGGCGGGAATATGTCATTCTTTAGTGGCTTTCTCTTCATTTTTCGACTACCTTTGAGGGTGATCATTCCTGCCCCCAGAGGAAGGTATATCTACGCTTAAAAATGGTAAACTTCCCACGCAAGAGGCATAAACATATCTTTCTTAGGGTAGAAACTTCAACCCTAAAAGGCGGGAATATGTCATTCTTTAGTGGCTTTCTCTTCATTTTTCGACTACCTTTGAGGGTGATCATTCCTGCCCCCAGAGGAAGTTATGTCTACGCTTAAAAATGGTAAACTTCCCACGCAAGAGGCATAAACATATCTTTCTTAGGGTAGAAACTTCAACCCTAAAAGGCGGGAATATGTCATTCTTTAGTGGCTTTCTCTTCATTTTTCGACTACCTTTGAGGGTGATCATTCCTGCCCCCAGAGGAAGTTATGTCTACGCTTAAAAATGGTAAACTTCCCACGCAAGAGGCATAAACATATCTTTCTTAGGGTAGAAACTTCAACCCTAAAAGACGGGAATATGTCATTCTTTAGTGGCTTTCTCTTCATTTTTCGACTACCTTTGAGGGTGATCATTCCTGCCCCCAGAGGAAGGTATGTCTACGCTTAAAAATGGTAAACTTCCCACGCAAGAGGCATAAACATATCTTTCTTAGGGTAGAAACTTCAACCCTAAAAGGCGGGAATATGTCATTCTTTAGTGGCTTTCTCTTCATTTTTCGACTACCTTTGAGGGTGATCATTCCTGCCCCCAGAGGAAGTTATGTCTACGCTTAAAAATGGTAAACTTCCCACGCAAGAGGCATAAACATATCTTTCTTAGGGTAGAAACTTCAACCCTAAAAGGCGGGAATATGTCATTCTTTAGTGGCTTTCTCTTCATTTTTCGACTACCTTTGAGGGTGATCATTCCTGCCCCCAGAGGAAGGTATGTCTACGCTTAAAAATGGTAAACTTCCCACGCAAGAGGCATAAACATATCTTTCTTAGGGTAGAAACTTCAACCCTAAAAGGCGGGAATATGTCATTCTTTAGTGGCTTTCTCTTCATTTGCCAGCTACCCTACCCAAGAAGGCAGAAATATTTTATCTTCCTTGTTCCATTACAATTCACGTATTTTCTTGTCGTGTGAAATAAGCTTCAGGAGAACCTAATCCATCTGTCAAGCTTGAAAGAAAATTAAAAATTTGGGTTGAGATTTCCAATTCTTATAAATGACAGAAAATAAACCCCGCAAAATTTTTATGCTGCAGTACAATTCAAAATAACAAAAAATTCACCTCGGTAAACAATGGCCTTCCGCCTGCAGACGAAATACTGATTTAATGAATTTGCACTTTTTAAAACTGCGGGTGGGAAATGTTTCGAAAAAAAGTGTGGTCGACTACACCTCATAAATTATTGCCTAACGCTGTGCATAAATCAATTAAATAAGCGATTGATCGGAGGAAGGTGAAAATATTTCGTGTTGACTTGTAGAAAAAGTCGATAGAGCTTTTGTTGAGAAAAGAGTTTAGCTTACCTAGGTCAAATTCTGTGTATTTTTTTTACCTTCTATGGATGAAAATGGCTAAAAATGACAAAAAAGATAGACAAAAACCCGAGAAAAACATTTCGTCCTTTGCAGTTTGGACGTTCGATTCGTCGTTTTTGAGTTTTAATTGAATTTATAGAATAAGTAAAGCTTTGTGGACGCCACAGCCAAATCATGGTCAAATATTCCCGCGAATTATTGCCATATTCATAGTTCGTTAATTCACTGCAAAAAAAGTAGTAAAAAATATGCAAGCGTTCTATAGTCTTAACGTCTTTTTTACCATTGAATAATAATGTGTAATAAACCAAGTGGAAATAGTCAGGCGTTAATAAATCTTTGATCTTCATGAAGATGCTGTGGCGAGAAGTTCTGATTTCTATCACTGTGGACGTGAGAGACGTTTCGTCAACAGAGCAAAAGTTCTGCTCACGAGTTTCTACACGATATTAAATTCACAGTTCGTAGTTAGATAAAATAAAATAAGAGAAAAATATATGCTAATTTTCCAATGTTTTTAGTTCTATTAAATCAATGGTAATGTATTGAGTTTGAGGATTAATCGAAAGAATGAAGAGATCAGAATGTTCCCCCTTCCCCAGTTTGTATCTTCTCGTCGTTTTCACTTCCGCGCTTTCACTTCGCATCTTACCGTCCTCGTGGCCGTTCGTCCGGGATTGAATTTGTTTATCAGCGCCATTTTGTACGCGGCAAGAAGTGAATTTGTGCATCAGCGTAATTTGGGAAGCTCTTCTCGGCAAACGCGGTAAGTTCATTAACTGAAATAAACTACTTAGTATTAAGCTGAAGCTTGAGTGCCCATTGATGATGAGATTTTCTCTGGTGTTAGCTCTGATTTGGCTGGCTTTTGGTCTTGAAAAGTACCGGGGAAGCCCACGTTTCGCCGACGCGCATGTTTGCATCTTCAAGGCACCCTGAAGCCAACGCGCTTGCTGGCGTATCGTCGGTTCCCTGGATCTTATCACGACCAAAAACCAGTCTAATCAGAGCTAACAGCGCACAAAACAAACAGGATTTCTTTAATATTTGATATTGACTTTTTATGTGTATATAATAACAATGGGATAGCACAAAACAAATATGAATCAAATCGGATCGATAGTTTTTAGTTTCATAATTATTCAGTGTAAAGTTAGACTAGGCCACCGCGCACCCTGCGTGACGTCATCTGGGGCTCAGTGTTCGCTACAGTCTCTAGTCCTGCGCGACAGACTTGCTCCGCGCTGTGCGTTCTTGCACTTCGGATCTCAGTTCGTCTGGTATTTTCACTAGTCCAGTATGTCCGATTTGAAGCCTTATTTAGTAGAACCGAAGAAATCTAGCTTCAATGCGCTGGCGAACGACTTAAAAGATGAAAAACTAACACCACGCGTCGCGGTATAACGCGTCTACAATGTTGATGGGCCCCAAATATGTTTGCTTGCGTTTGACTTGCGACGTCCACATGTGTTTGTGGTCGCTAACGCCGACAGTTAGTACCCATCCCAGCATTCGCTTTGCGACTTCTATCACTGGTCCCCGGCAGCCACAAAAAAACAGTGTCACATAAGGCTCTCCCAAACACACAAAAATACACTAGATTCACCGGTCAGCTCATTTGGAATAAGATCTACGTGAAACACGTCATCACTGGAGCAATCTTCTTCGGAGCTCGGCACAACGATTCATCCTAATTACTGTCGCCGTCGACATGATCGTCGTCTTCCATATTCTCGAACACACTTCGTTGTTTGGTCCGATATCACGGTACACTTCGGACCCCATTGCCATCTCAAACGATGATTCTGAAAATATTATCATCCCGATAACTGGGTGAGATAGAACGGGTGGATTTCTCAGTCAGTCGGCACCGCAAGATCGCTAGTGATTGTTGACGTTCTCTTTGGAGACGGCGTTGAATTGTTGTCTTACATTCTTGCTAGTGGGTAGCAACAATTGGACGGGTATTGCATCAAGAAGATTCGTTCGGAACTTATTCCAAATGCAAGTCATTGAGAGCGAGCGCGAGGCTAAAAATTCAGGCACTAACAAATTTTTTTTGGGAAAACTATTGTTTTTCTTTCGGTTTTGGGGTCATAAGCAGTTGCTCGAGCGTATGAAAAGTAATTTTAAAGTATTTTATTGCATAGACAAAGAGCAAATGCAAGCACGATGAAAAACCGAGATTGAACGAAAAATCTTCTAAAATACAATGTCGGGTATAGGAACTTCGTAGAGGAACGTTCCCGTGAACGCGTTCCTTTTTTAACGCAGGAAAATTGGTTTGAGACCAGCTACTTTTTTTGGGAACTGTTTAGTTACTATAAACTTTCCTTTTGTAGCTGACGAACTATTCTTGTAAAATTAGCAGTGAACATTATGTATAGGAAACTATTTTTATCTTTAATTATCAGATAGTGCCCATTGGCGGTAATTTTCTCATTACGAAATTTTTTAAAAGTAACTTTAAGCCACTACTTAACTAGGTGCCAAAGGAAATTTCACTGGGTTATTTAAAATATTGTGATGCATTTTTTATTCTTGCAGTTGATCCATTGTTGAAATATTCGATGGCAGGTATCACGTGCGAAATAAATGGTTGTAGGCATGTGTTTCACACGCTAAAACAACAAATAACACATATGCGGCTTATGCACTCGTTCGAGTCTCAGTGCAACAAAATTTGTCGCATACGAAATTGCCGCTTCGTGAGTCAAACGGTCCAAACATACCGAAAACATTTGTCGTCAAAACATAAATCCGATTGGAACAATATAAGAAAGCGTGCCGCCAACAAAAACATCGTGGCTGAGAATCTTGAAGTCGCAAACGGTTTCGAGCAAGGATCACCAGATATTGTGGAAGAGGCAATCGAAAGTGATATGCCGGGTACTCCCACTCAGGATGTCAGGGAAGACCTATACAGACTCAACGAAAATTTTGCCAAGTCACTTGCTACCTTTAAATTAACAATACAAGAGAGATATTTGTTACCTTATTCGACAACTAACAACATTTTTAACGAAGTAGCCGTCATAATTGAATCATACAAGGACTCTTTTTCACGAATAATTGAATCACGACTTGAGCAGATAAATGTAAATGACGAAATATTGAATGATTTGCTGAGAAACCGAGAAATGGAACAATCATTTGCAATCACAAGTAAAAAGACTCCCAAACAATTGGCTTCTCATTTAAAGTACGTTGAACCAAAGGAAATTGTTTTCGAGAGAGTTGGAGAAAAAAATGATATTGCCCATTATGTTCCAATTTTGGAAACGATTCAAAACTATTTGGAGCACCAAGACGTATGGGAAGCTTATCAGGTGCAAGAAGATGATGGATACATCAATAGTTATGCCGATGGTAAAGATACACCTAATGTTGTCTCGAGCTTATGATTATTAGAAACGAAATATCAATTCCAAAATTTGCATCCGTACCGGGACTCGAACCCGGATCTTTGTCTATCCGGGACACTGCACTAACCAATTGTGCTATACGGACGACCAACTGTGGAATTGATATTAAGTTTATTTGAGTTGTTGGGCTCCATGGAGATAGATTCAGGACTATGAGTGACCATAGAAGGCAAAAATAGTATAGGATATACTATATATATATAGTATATATATATATATATATATATATATATATATATATATATATATATAACTTTCATTATGAGTAAAACACTAACGGAGTTTTCGTTTTTAGAATGTCTTCTCAATACCATGTGTCGTGCGGCACGGCGAAGAAGATTGTTCGCCCTCCAGAGAAGACACGCTCGGCCATCTTTAACGAGATAAAGGCCGAGTTTTCTCTGGTGGGTGAATTTTTCCTCCAAGTTTGGTGTCCAGACTTTGAGGACTGGCTGGACATGGCCTGGGAAGGAGACGTTCCAGACAAGGCCAAATTTTTGGTCCAGAAAGTGTCAGGTAAATAATGATAAGTTGCTTATATTATGATTTTGTTTTAATAAACAATACGCCCAGGCTTTAACGTAACATTAATGAATGATTAAAAATCAAAAGCACTCTTACAAATCTTTTAAGAAATGTTTATGTTTTTTTTTTTTTTTTAAATATTAATTCTGATATTTTTTCATTCTTAGGAAATATTGTCGAGGTCACCAGCCCGGAATCTACGTTGCCGGCAACCTTTGTGGAGGAGGAACCGGCCCCAAAAAACTTTTTCCCCTTCCCAGGTATATATATATATATATATAGTATATATATATATATATATATATATATATATATATATATATATATAGTATATATATATATATATATTCAAGATGGAGGACTGTGTAGTTGTGCAGTGCACGTCGCTCCGTGAAAAATTGGCTATAATAAGTGAAATGAACGTGTATGATCTGAAAAAGGAGTGCGATCGCTTTGGACTAAAGAAGACAGGAAATAAAGACGAGCTAGTGGAGAAAATAAAATTGGTTATTGAAGAAGAAATATCGAGGCTAATGTCACTCACTGACAGTTGCGAGCAAGGGGGCGTCCTCGTAGAAAATGGAGGTAAGCTGGACAGCATTATTAAAGGCTGTCAAACAAATGCCCTAAAACAACTGCACGGCAAGCTGGCTGAAAAAGATAGACTGCTGATAGAAATGGAGAAAAGAAACGGCAACTTGGAAAAAATTATCACTCTACTAGAAATGAGAGTAGCAGAACTACAGAAGAACTTGGAACCACGTGAAACAGATTTGACAGCCGACTCACGAGAGGGAGCACGGCGCGAAAATTCAAGACCGCGACGGGAAGGACAACTGTCAGTGAGGAATATGGTCCAAACTCTTGAATCACCAATGCCCAAGGCTCATCAAGGGCATCGTGATAGCAGAGGCAATGGTGAAAAGAACAGAGATAATGATCCAAAAAAAGAAGAGGGAGGAAGAAACGTTAGCGAAGAAAAAAATGCCAGCATGGAAATGAAAGAAACCAGAGACGAAAAATACAGAAGGCTGTTATCACGAAAGAAAATTGTCAGGGAGGAGGTCAGAGTAGAGGAGATGACAGTACCAAAGTACAGACAGGGTCAAATCATTGTACTAGGTGACTCTATGATAAAGGGAGCTGCGGAAGTTTGTAAGCGAGAAGGCTGCGAAGTCGAAGTGTTTCCGGGCATAAGAGTGATCGAACTATCAAATCAACTGCGTATGAAATCAGATAGTGTTGGTGAACCAGAGGTCATTGTCGTCAATGTAGGCACGAACAACCTGCAACGGAGATCGAAGGTGCACCTGGTGACAGAAATAGATGAACTTATTGACACAGGGAAGGAAATATGGCCGATGGCAAAGTGGGTGGTCGGGGGTTTGTTGTACAGAAGCGACAAGTACGAGAGCACCATTGACAAACTCAATGACGGGGTGCAGTGGCTGTGCGACGAGCGCGGTCTGACATTTTATGACCCTAACTCGAAGATCACACAGCGAGAGCTAGCTAAAGATGGGCTCCACCTAAATCGTCAAGGAGGCAAAATACTAGGGCAGCTGATTATTGATAAGATCGATGAGTCATTGAAAAGAGATGAAAACATGGTGGCCTAGCAGTTAGAGAAGACTGGAATCGCAAATAAGGGAGGAGAAAAGACTGGAGAACAGAAGACTGAAGAAACATATAAGAATGGAGAACAGAAGACTGAAACAAACAAAGCTGAGCAAAAGACTGATACTCGTAAGACTGAACAAAAGACTGATACAGATATAAGCGGTGGTCAAAAGGCTGAAGAACATAAGAAGGATTATGAAAGGAAAACAATTAACAAAAACTATACAGCAGCAAGAGAAGAACATGAAGAAGACAAGGTATTCTACACAAACATCCAATGTTTGAGAAACAAAATTGACCAGCTTGAAATGGAAATGGCACAGATAAATCCGCTAGTTGTCTGTCTAACGGAGCATTGGCTCAAGGCTGACGAAATAGAAGGCGCATGTTTGGAGGGGTACAACCCTGTCAGCGTCTACTGCAGAGAGTCGGCAAAAAACGGCGGAGCTATCATTTATGTGAAAAAACATCTAAATGCAATGACATATACTGACATGAACCACCTAAACCTCGAAAAACATTTTGAGTCGGCGGTAATAAATACAAAGATACGTGGGAGGAACACCACGATAGCCTCAATATATAGATCACCATTAGGAGACTTCCAAATATTCATGGATCGATTAAGCCGACTCTTGGCGAGCGTATGCATAAAAAACAGAGGTGTAATCATATGCGCGGATTTTAACACCAACCTTATGATAAGCACAAACCATAGTAACACTCTAGTGGACCTGTTTGAATCGCATGGCATGTACATGACCGTGCGGGAACCCACGCGAAAGGGCAAAGGCACGGCTACCTGCATCGATAATATCTTTACGAATCTAGAATGCAATGAAGACTCGGTGAAAAGTACAATAACCGACCTCGGCCTTGCTGATCACAGTAGCATCGTACTTGGGTTAGGAATAAAGGCAACTGCACCAAAAACGGACTATGTAATAAGAAGAACATACAAAGACAAGCAAGTAAATGAATTTATACAGTCAACTAGCGAAATAGATTGGGCATCGGTTCTGCGGAGAGAAACAGTGGATGAGAAATATAATGAGTTCATCGGTATATTCAAAAGGCAATTCAATAAGTCATTCCCACCTATAAGAACGAAAACAAATGGACATCGAAAATATGGGAATAAACCATGGCACACGACCGAAATAAAACAAATGGCTCAAGAAATGCAGAAACTAGGAGAGCAACAATACATTACTCCCGATGCAAACGTGACAGTGGCATTTAAAAAATCAAGAAGAAAATACAGGAAAAAATTAAGAGAAGCAAAGAAAAAACACAATGAGGAAAAGATTAGCAAGGCGAAGAACAAAGGAAAAGCGTCATGGAACCTAATTGAAGAAAGCAGAAATAACAAGAAAGAAAAGAAGAAAGACATTATTGTACTAAAAATTGAAGGAAAGCTCATAGAATCTCCCAAAGAAACTGCCAATCTTTTTAACAAATATTACGCAAACGCCTTGAAGACTCAAGTGACGAAAAAACCGGGCGGAACAATTAAAGAGCCAAAGCCAACAAAGATGCTAACAGATAAAACGATTTACCTCTCCCCCGTCATGGCGAAGGAATTTCTAGAAATAACTGAAGAAGTGTGTCAGAAAATGTCGGCAGGCCACGACGAAATACCCTGTGCGATAATAAGAAAGGTGGCAATCTACATTATGGAACCGCTCCTCGACATAATAAATGAAACATTCAAGCAAGGACATTTCCCGGCTGCTCTGAAGAAATCGGTTATCAAACCAGTATACAAGAATGGAGAAAAAACAGACATGCAAAATTACAGACCAATAAGCATCCAAAGCGGGTTTTCCAAAATAATTGAAAAAGCAATGTGCGGACGTCTCGTATCGTTCCTAACGAAGCACAAGCTAATAGATGATAGTCAGCACGGATTCAGGGAGGGAAAATCAACACAAACAGCATTAGCATCATTCATAGACGAAGTAATTAAAGCAATGGAAAAAAATAATGAGTCGATCGGAATATTCTATGACTACTCCAAAGCATTTGACAGTGTAAACCATAAAATACTACTCAGCAAAATACAGAGCTATGGTATTAGAGGCAATGCATTATCCTGGATAAAGTCATATCTAGAAGACCGAAAACAGGTAGTCGGAATAAAAGATGAGATAAACGTATTGCACTATTCAAACGAGATCACGGTCAACATCGCAGTCCCGCAGGGAGGAACCATTGCGCCACTCTTATTCATATTATACGTAAATGACCTGAAGCAAAGCGTTACTGTGGGGAAGTTGACGGTATTTGCCGACGACACGACCCAACATATTAGTGGTGACACGAAAACGATCGAGGAACACGAACAATTCATTGTAAAATGCAACCAGGCAGCATCACAAATGAGCAATTACAGTAGTGAAAATGACCTCCTAATAAATAAAAATAAAACTGTGTACATGCAATTTAGACGACCAAACAAATGTATAATTTCTAGTCCTTTAATAGTAATTGACAAAACTGTTATACACGAGGTAGTTGAAACTAAATTTCTAGGGTTATATGTAAGCAACACTCTAAATTGGGGTACACATATAAACAAACTAGCACCACAAATAGCCTCAGCATGCTTCATCATAAAGAGAGTGATGCAAATTTCATCGCAAAAAATAGCATTATTGATCTATTATGCATATATACAATCAAAATTACAATACGCGATCATCTTATGGGGAAACAGTAAAGAAACAAAAAGGCTGCTAACACTTCAGAAGCGTGCACTAAGATATATGGTAAGGGCAAGCACAAACCCCACGGCGGAATTTTATTATAAGGACTCATGCAAACCACTTTTTAAAAAATTTAAGATAATGACACTCCCTTGTCTCTACATATATAACACAATATTGTACAAAATTGATAATTTAGCAAATGACGACATGGATTTATCATCAAGGACAAGAACAAGGGGCAACATATTAACTGATAGAATTAAGCTTGAAAGCTCGAAGAGGAATCCAAGGTATGCTGGCGCAAAACTATTTAACGCGCTACCCAAAAGCATTAAAGACAAAAAAGGATCAGCACTGAGAACGAGCCTAAAAGAATTTTTAATTGAGGGTTGTTATTACTCTGTGAAAGAATTTTGTAAATTGTAATTATTGTTGTATTTAATTGAATATTGAAAACCACAATTGTACTAATTGTAACTGAAATGACTGTCAAATAACATGAATTTGTTTCAACATGACAATAAACATATTATTATTATTATTATTATTATATATATATATATATATATACTATATATATATTGCTATATATAGGCGCTGAATCTAGTGACGCTATGCTGCGATCACACACCAACAAACTCGACTAACCCCAATTATGACGTTGGGTACGCTTGTATTAGTGTGAATTTAATCCTAAATGCAAATACTCGTTGCATGGACGGTAGATGATGATTATTAGAAACGAAATATCAATTCCAAAATTTGCATCCGTACCGGGACTCGAACCCGGATCTTTGTCTATCCGGGACACTGCACTAACCAATTGTGCTATACGGACGACCAACTGTGGAATTGATATTAAGTTTATTTGAGTTGTTGGGCTCCATGGAGATAGATTCAGGACTATGAGTGACCATAGAAGGCGCTGAATCTAGTGACGCTATGCTGCGATCACACACCAACAAACTCGACTAACCCCAATTATGACGTTGGGTACGCTTGTATTAGTGTGAATTTAATCCTAAATGCAAATACTCGTTGCATGGACGGTAGATGATGATTATTAGAAACGAAATATCAATTCCAAAATTTGCATCCGTACCGGGACTCGAACCCGGATCTTTGTCTATCCGGGACACTGCACTAACCAATTGTGCTATACGGACGACCAACTGTGGAATTGATATTAAGTTTATTTGAGTTGTTGGGCTCCATGGAGATAGATTCAGGACTATGAGTGACCATAGAAGGCGCTGAATCTAGTGTTTTTTTAATTTGTTTTTTGAATGTTTTTTTAATTTAGTGTTTTTAGTGTTTTTTTTTTAGTGTTTTTTGTTTTTTTTTTTTTTTGTTTTTTGTTTTTTGTTTTTTTGTTTTTTGAATTTGAAATTTGCAATCCTATTGGACACCATCGAGGAACACATAAGTTGTCTGGGTTCTACTTTTTCTTAGGAAATATAAGTCCTAAGTACACTTCTTCGCTGGACTCCATACATTTAGCACTTTTAGCTAAATGGACTACTATAAGAGACTTTTCGTATTCTGCTGTTCTGAAGCCGCTGCTTCATGATTTAATTCTCCTAGAAACAAAAGGAGTGTTCATCAACATCGATGGCAAAATGAAGACTCTTCTTGGCACGGTTGTCTCGGTCTCTGGAGATAACCTTTCCAGCCATTCGTTGGGCGGTTTTAGGGGATGTTTTAACAGTGGAAAGTGTTGTCGCCACTGTTTAGAAACATACGAAGATATGTCAAAGATGGGCCGTGAAAATGAACTTTCCTTAAGAACATCACTAAATCATAAGACCCACGTAAAAAAGGTACAAGCTCAAGAATTAATAGACCCGAAGATTAAAGAGATAAAAAATCAGTTTGGAGTCAACGGCGAGTCCTCGTTTACTTCGTTGAGGTACTTTGACCCCATCACATGCTTTCCACCTGATGCAATGCATGATATCCTGGAAGGTTTGATTTCTCTAGACCTGGAAATCGTTATAAAAGGGCTTGTTGGCGAAAAGGTCTTAACGTTGGTGGAACTAAACAAAACAATAAAAACATTTCCTTACAAAAACCATGATAGGATAAACACCCACTCTGGTGTTCCTTTGGATTTTATTTCTAAAAAAAAGAGATTACAGGTAATTATAATTTAGTTTCAAGTTGAATGTTACAATAACTAATTAAAATTCGCGACTGTACAACAAAAATGAATTATGAAAATGTAAATTTTATAGGGGACTGCAGCAGAACGACTGCATTTGATGCAAATGTTTCCCATTATGTTCGGCCCAGTGGTTTCCCCTGAAAATAAATTCTGGGAACTTTTGATACTATGCCACACAATATGTTCAACAATATTGTCACCGTTTTTTAGAGAAGAATGGATGCAAATTCTCGCATCCCAAATAGAAGAGCATAATATTTTGTACCAAGCTCTCTCTGGAAGAGGACTTTCTCCAAAGTTGCATTTTCTAATTCACTATCCTCGGTTAAGCACTTTGTTTGGACCGTTAAAAAATTTGTGGTGTATGCGATTTGAAGCCAACCATCTGTACTTCAAGCGCATATTTGAGAAGGTTAAAAACACCAAAAACATCACGAAAACATTGTCAGAGCGGTATCAACTGAAACGGAGCCTACTCAATGCATCGGCTAACTGTCTTCCCAACGCAACTCAACTGGGCCCACAAAAGTCAACCTCTTTGGCTGCAATCTCTGAGCCATTGCGCTCATCATTGGAAAAAAAGTTGAGGTCATCGAATCACGGAGACGTCTGTCTCATATCAGTGCCATGGGTGACCGTCGATTGCAAAGTCCTAAAGCGGGGAGACTTTGTAGTCATTGACACTATTGGAGAAGCAATTGACGAAACTCCACTGTTTTTAGAAATAGAAACCATTTTTGGGTTTGCCAATGATTGGTTTATCTGTGGTCGGATGACTTTTCCCAGCAAATTTAACAGCCACCTCCAGGCGTATGAGCTTTCGTTCTCTGACGACTTGATCGTGGTGTTACCTGCTGAAATTACACAAAACAGTCTTCAGGCATATAAGATTGGAACTACTCGTTTCATATCTCTGAAATCCCGGCTAAAGACGCTCTAAGGGTATATCTTTTCATAAAACTAAATTCAACCTATTGAGGCATTATTTTAATTTCAATTGCAAAAATGCTTCTCGAATACAGGTGTACATATATATTTCAAAAATATTATTTATTCCACTAATGGCTTTGATGCCACTTTCATTATGAGTAAAACACTAACGGAGTTTTCGTTTTTAGAATGTCTTCTCAATACCATGTGTCGTGCGGCACGGCGAAGAAGATTGTTCGCCCTCCAGAGAAGACACGCTCGGCCATCTTTAACGAGATAAAGGCCGAGTTTTCTCTGGTGGGTGAATTTTTCCTCCAAGTTTGGTGTCCAGACTTTGAGGACTGGCTGGACATGGCCTGGGAAGGAGACGTTCCAGACAAGGCCAAATTTTTGGTCCAGAAAGTGTCAGGTAAATAATGATAAGTTGCTTATATTATGATTTTGTTTTAATAAACAATACGCCCAGGCTTTAACGTAACATTAATGAATGATTAAAAATCAAAAGCACTCTTACAAATCTTTTAAGAAATGTTTATGTTTTTTTTTTTTTTTTTAATATTAATTCTGATATTTTTTCATTCTTAGGAAATATTGTCGAGGTCACCAGCCCGGAATCTACGTTGCCGGCAACCTTTGTGGAGGAGGAACCGGCCCCAAAAAACTTTTTCCCCTTCCCCTACGTCCTACCAGTGTTTCCATCGGACGTTCTAGAGGGCTTGAATATGAGACTCCACATGCGCGGTGGACCTCTGCGAAGCCGCCTAATACTTTGCTTGTATGAGCAAATTCGAACTCACACCTTGTGAGTAAATGCTTATAAATGTTTAAAATAATAATTTTCATCTTTTCAGCAAAATTATGGAAATTACGCCACTGATATTATGATGTTTTTATGGACGTTATCTGCTTCTCCTATTGCCTTAACGACGAGGTTTTATTAACAGATTCCCCAGTGCTTGCCAGTACGCAATCGTCCTCGGTGCTCTGATTGCACGCTATCCATTCCTAGCAGACATCGTGGACCCCAACGTCAAGTGCGGTTCGGAGTGGGTACGTTCGATTCTTATAGTTGTAGTTTTCAACTTTTTTTTTAACTATTTAAATTTTTATTTACCAACTTTCCACATTAATAGGCCGTGTGGAAGAGTGCACTGCGCACAAAATTTAAAACGGAGCGGGGAAAGCTCCATGACAATGACGAGGTACGAGCCAAGCGAATCAAATTTGGGGCCCGAAAAGCTGGGATCAGCAAATTATCAAGGGGCGTTGACTCCCAAGAAGGGGCCGCCACTGCCTGCAAAAAAAATAAGCTTGCCGAGCCACCGACAACACCTTCCTCAATCGTGGTAAGCATGTGCAGTCTAATTTCTTGGTTTCAAAATATGACGTGGAAATCATTCAACACTTTACATTTGACCGATGAAAATTAATTGAAAGCTGCCCCTAGAAGGGTGCCCCCCCCCCTCATTTATTCTAAGTTCGAATGCATATTGTTGTCATCATCATTGATGAGCGTAACGAGCGTAGCGAGTGAAGCGAAATCTTCAATTACACTTTACTGCTAAAAAAATCCGGAATGTTTTTTTTTTTTTTTGTGTGTTTGTTCGCGATCTACAGGCCAAACGCCAAAACGGATTTTAATAAAAATTTATGTGGAACTAAGTTTTGTCTTAACTTAGATCTGCCATGTTTTTGAAGCAATTCGGACGAGTAAATTTTATGTAATCAAGTTTTTACGAAATTTTTCTGTTTTTCCCAAACACGTTTTCCACTCTAGAGGCCATGGATCTGAATATAATTTGACGAAACTTTCCAGATATGTTGACCCTCATGATTTAATGTTTGTGTACAAATTTCATTGTTTTATGATTGGCACTTTCTTGAAAATGGCGCTTTTATGACGCTTTTTTTTTTAGCGATTTTGCAGTTTTTTGCAACTAAATCAACTTTATCTTCAACCGATGTTAACACAATTTACTGTGTGCATTAGAAATCGTAAAAAGAAGATACTGTGTTATTTTGAAGCAAATCAATTTAATAGTTTTTCTTTAAATCGATTTTTACGTTTTGAAATATTCAATGTCATTGAGAAAGCTGCTAAATTCACGCCGAACATTTCAAATTGATCATATAAGCCTCTAGGCTATGCGTACACGCAATATAATTGCGTTGTGTTAAATGTTGAGTTTTAATTAAACTAGGCTAAGCGAACACTCATATAATCGTGTTGTGGATGAGAGTAATATTTACGCTCACCCACAACGCGATTATATTGCGCGTGCGCATAGCCTAGAGGCTTTTATGATCAATTTATAATGTTCGGTGTTAATTAAGCAGCTTTTTCAATGACATTCGTTACCTGGAAGTATCATGATTAAATTATTTGAATATTTCAAAACGTAAAAATCGATTTCAAGAAAAACTAATCAATTGATTTGCTTGAAATTAACACAGTATCTTCTTTTTACGATCTTTAATGCTAACAGTAAATTATGATAAAATCGGTTGAAGATAAAGTTTATTTAGTTGCAAAAAACTGCAGAAACGCTTTAAAAGTGACATAAAAGTGACATTATCAAGAAAACTGATAAACGCACAACAATGAAATTTGTACACAAACATTGAATCGTGAGGGTCAACATATCTGGAAAGTTTCGTCAGATTATATTAAGATTCTTGGCCTCCATAACTGCAAAACGTGTTTTGGAAAAACTGAAAAATTTCGTAAAAACTTAATTACATAAAATTTACTCGTCCGAATTGCTTCAAAAACGTGGCAGATCTAAGTTCAGAGAAAACGAAGGTCCAGCGAAATTTTCATCAAAATCCGCTTGGGCGTTTGGCCGGAATCGTGCGAAAAAACACAAAAAAAAACAAAAAAAACATTCCGGATTTTTTTAGCAGTTAAGTGAAATTGAAGATTTCGCTTTACTCGCTACGCTCGTTACGCTCATCAATTATGTCTCTAAGAAAATATATAAGGTCAGTTTGCACTCTTCTTATAAAATCCCAAACTTAAAATAATTTTGAGGATGAAAATAATGGAAAACTTGAAAAATAAATCTGAATGAGCATAATAATATCCAGCCAGAAATCATGTTGATAACAACAACTGTCAACAAGCATACTCTTTCTAGGAGGGCACTCAAATTGACGAGAATTTGGCGGCTTTGGCCAATGAGTGGGCGAAGGAGGTGCCAGATGAAACGTTGATAGATCAAATGATGAACTCTACGATGGAGTACCGCCGGTCGATGTACCAGAATGAAGCCTGCTCGGTGGAGTCAATGCTGGAGGCTTTTCCACCTCTGCGTGACTGCCATCAGGTAACTCGATTAATGCCCAGCCCCGGCTCCGGCGGCCCGAAATATTTGTCAAAAACTCACACGTGTCCGAAATTCCGATGGCCCTACCCCCAAGCGTGTCCGGCCCGGGCCCGGCCCGAGGCCTGACGTTTGGCCCGTTCTGACTTCATTTTCCACCAGTTACAAGATACATTTCAGGTCCTCGTGCATATCTGAAACCCGGTCGTTTTCTAATAAAGCTTTTGTCTTAAATCACAAATAAATTAAAATATTTTACTGTGAAACAAAGGTTCTTAAACATTTTTATTTGCAGCTCATCAAAGACTGTGAGCGTTTTCACGGGATTAATATAACTAAGGAGAGGAAGCGCTATTTTTCGCCCACAAAATGCCGGAATATTTTGAAGTTGGCGGCCGCCAGCTGCCACAATATTAAAGATGCTTGGGCCAACGTTCTGCCGGAGTTCGTTGGGATGATTAACCCTAACTTTATCGAAGGTTTGTAAGAAAATCGTATTTACACAGAATGTGTTTTTTTTAACTATTTATATTTATTTATTTATTTGATTAAGTGATCGTAAAATTTAATTGTCCTTTATCTATTCCTTTTGTTCACCGTATTCAAGAGACAAAAAAATAAGACCGACACGTAGAGATTGAAGAGCAGCATTTATCGAGCCCTCGACAAACTTAGTGTAAACCTGATGTTTCATGAAATGTTAAGACCCCCCCCCCCCCCCCCCCCCTCCTCCTCTCCCCATGAACATTGATCAAGAGATTTTCACTATCGCTTCGCGTCCCAATTTTCACCATTAAATAGGGGAGGTTTCAGGTGATACATAAAACTTATTTAAAAAGTTTCAGAAGTGACAAAAAAAACTTACCTTAGCCAGCAATGAAAATATTATGAACATGTCATGAAAAAATCATATATTGAAATCATTTTTGTCTCCCTCAAAATCCAAGATTTTTAATGTGGTATATTAAAATGATTTAATGCTCATGTCATGTATTTTTTTAGAGCAAAAGAACGACCTGGCGCTCATTGTGCTACCGAGCATCTTTAAGGAAGCATCGACCAACTGGTTCGTCACCACGGTGCGTACATTTCATTCGACTTTATATTGAAACAAAAACTTTACTCAATTACCCTGCAGTGCCAACAAAACAATTTGAAACTTTAAGAAACATTTCCATTGAATTATAGCATTTTACACTATCTTCTATTTTAAATTATAACTTTTTTTTATATTACAGAGAGATGTAATACTAAATATTTTGGCACTGTATTTCTTGAACAATCTTTGTAAGAGCATTGTATAATCTAAGTGCATTAGTTAATTGTTAATTTATTTTTTAATTTACAGAATAGGGATTCTCCACTGGTTTTGTTGCGGCCGAAGTTGGAAGACTTAGGCCGCCTCTTCTTTGAACCAGTAATGACAGTGTCATTGAACCGCACCCAAATCGTAACTAATGCACCTTCAATTGCATTAGGCTACGATGTTGTAGTTGCGGTACATTATCTCTGGGATGTACACAACCACCCGGGGTTGAATAAAACCATGCGATTTTTGTTCAACGAGGTTTGTGGATTCCCAACAAGCACTCCCAGAACACCCAGCCTGACAAGGGTGCTAAACTTGCTAAATTCTGAGTGAAAGTATGCAAGAAGATTTGTCAAAGAATCATTGACAAGAAAATGTCAATATTTTAATGCATCTTAAATATTTTTCCTGTTTTTTTTCACCACACTGCACGCTTTTATTTAGAGTTTCCATTACTTATTTGACTTCACTGAAAATTGGAATGTGTTTTCTTGTGTAGGGAAGGATATTCTCAAATCTTCGGTCAGTATGAAATGCTTTGTTTTTTGGTCATTTTGGCAAATGGCAATTTACGGTCATTATTCACTTGTCCTTTTCAACAATTCTCCTTTGATCTGTCTTACTACTATTTTTACATTGCTATTTGTCAATAGATGAACCCCATGTAAATGAATGTGATAAATCATCAGAATCTCGTCCAATTTACATCTCATATGCTTACAAGACCTCAAAGTTCTTTTTTTAACATTATAAATTTTTGAAATCCTAGGTAAGAATTGTAACAGATATTGTTGGATAATGCCTTTAAGCTATAATTTTGAATAGTTTGACAGGCCTTTTAATAATTAATATTTAATTTTGTATGTCATGTATTTTACTTTTTCTTAAATCGTTTAGTTCTGCATATTTTGCTGTTCATCATACGAAATGTTTTTTGTAAACAACCTGTATTTCAGGGTGCAAATACAATCCAGCTCTTAAATGGGGTTGAAATCTAGAACCATGTTTTAATTAATCACCCAGCAGCAAGACATATCTTCCCTCTAGGTGACAATCATGTCCGTCCAGGGGTAGAAATCTAGAACCATGTTTTAATTAATCACCCAGCAGCAAGACATATCTTCCCTCTAGGTGACAATCATGTCCGTCCAGGGGTAGAAATCTAGAACCATGTTTTAATTAATCACCCAGCAGCAAGACATATCTTCACTCTAGGTGACAATCATGTCCGTCCAGGGGTAGAAATCTAGAACCATGTTTTAATTAATCACCCAGCAGCAAGACATATCTTCCCTCTAGGTGACAATCATGTCCGTCCAGGGGTAGAAATCTAGAACCATGTTTTAATTAATCACCCAGCAGCAAGACATATCTTCCCTCTAGGTGACAATCATGTCCGTCCAGGGGTAGAAATCTAGAACCATGTTTTAATTAATCACCCAGCAGCAAGACATATCTTCCCTCTAGGTGACAATCATGTCCGTCCAGGGGTAGAAATCTAGAACCATGCTTTTATTAATCACCCAGCAGCAAGACATATCTTCCCTCTAGGTGACAATCATGTCCGTCCAGGGGTAGAAATCTAGAACCATGTTTTAATTAATCACCCAGCAGCAAGACATATCTTCCCTCTAGGTGACAATCATGTCCGTCCAGGGGTAGAAATCTAGAACCATGTTTTAATTAATCACCCAGCAGCAAGACATATCTTCCCTCTAGGTGACAATCATGTCCGTCCAGGGGTAGAAATCTAGAACCATGTTTTAATTAATCACCCAGCAGCAAGACATATCTTCCCTCTAGGTGACAATCATGTCCGTCCAGGGGTAGAAATCTAGAACCATGCTTTAATTAATCACCCAGCAGCAAGACATATCTTCCCTCTAGGTGACAATCATGTCCGTCCAGGGGTAGAAATCTAGAACCATGTTTTAATTAATCACCCAGCAGCAAGACATATCTTCCCTCTAGGTGACAATCATGTCCGTCCAGGGGTAGAAATCTAGAACCATGTTTTAATTAATCACCCAGCAGCAAGACATATCTTCCCTCTAGGTGACAATCATGTCCGTCCAGGGGTAGAAATCTAGAACCATGTTTTAATTAATCACCCAGCAGCAAGACATATCTTCCCTCTAGGTGACAATCATGTCCGTCCAGGGGTAGAAATCTAGAACCATGTTTTAATTAATCACCCAGCAGCAAGACATATCTTCCCTCTAGGTGACAATCATGTCCGTCCAGGGGTAGAAATCTAGAACCATGTTTTAATTAATCACCCAGCAGCAAGACATATCTTCCCTCTAGGTGACAATCATGTCCGTCCAGGGGTAGAAATCTAGACATTAAAGCGACTTATTTATGCTAATTATTGGCAGTAATTATTTCTCGAACGGCAGTTATTTAACATCTTAAGGGAAGAAAAGTACACGGTAGAAATATCTACCTTCATATCGTTTCTACCCTTTGCTCAAAAGGGTTGCATATGTGGTAAACCCCTGGTGGTGGACATTTATACCCCCGTCTACCTTTACAGTTTACAGTGTATTGGTAGTGAGCTAAACCAAGCAGCAGTCAAAGTTGGTCCATCAGAGAGAACTGATTCTAATTCTTTATGTAGCA
The DNA here is from genome assembly GCA_921293315.2 of Nemurella pictetii. Classification (NCBI taxonomy): domain Eukaryota; kingdom Metazoa; phylum Arthropoda; class Insecta; order Plecoptera; family Nemouridae; genus Nemurella; species Nemurella pictetii. The sequence continues at coordinate 3,239,391 of OV121118.1, read as the reverse complement.
CTGAACGTACTACTGTAGTACTAGAATCCCATCATTTAGGCAGTGGCAGTGATTGTTTGTCTGATAAGAGTGTGGAAATGGATAATGAAATGTCCGAATGTAGTTCTCAGGGTATGTCATCACATGACAGTGACATGGAAAACACTGGACCGACTCAGAATGTAGACTTGAATGATCTGGGTATTGAATACTTATCTGATACGGATGAAGAAGGGGATGATGACGTAGCAAAGCCGTGTTTAATGACATTTTTAGGGTGCCGTTGAACTGCACCCCAATAAACTGTACCCAGAGAAACCAGATTTGTTAGGGTGTGTAATCTTCACCCTGATATACTGCACCCGAACTATCTGAGCCTACGACGCTTTTTCCTCAAACTGCAAACTGCACCTCAATAATCTCAACCCGGTACAGTCTGTCCGAATGAAAGAGACCTTTCGCTGCGAATTTATTGGGTGAAACGTAGCGGCAAAAAAGGGCAACGGTATTGTAAGCAGTGATTGCTCAAGTGTAAAATTAATGTTCGATTGATTAATTGAAGCAGCATAATTAGACAGGTGGAAATTGAAAGTGACCACAAGTGAAGAAAACGATCTAGCAACGTAATATTATTATTATTAAACAACAAGATGCGTAATCGATCTCAATTGTGCCGGCCGGTAGCCATAACCTTACCAGTGCCAAACATCTTGACATTATTATACCTAGCTAACATTCTAAACATCATAAACATTATGCATTGATCAATTATGGAAAAAATGATTACTATTGTTATTATAATAATTTAAGATCCAACCAGCTAAACTAAAACATTGATTTCTGTGATTTTTAGGTCCCACTTGGACTGCGATGGAAGCTGATACGGCTGTCACATTGAGTAAATTGCCAACAAGATTGCATGCGGCATGACAGAGAATTTCCACCATAGAAGCATACACAATCGGATAACAATCGAATGGCCTGAGCTGAAGATAAGTGGAAGAAGGTCCACGCTCAGCTAACGATGCCGACGACAAGTCATGTTTAAATGTATGCAGCTAACACTGAAATATCGATTTAAATGTATCTCGGTTCACATAGATTTATGATCACCGACTAGATAATATAAGCTAATTCGCTAAAAAAACAATGTACCTTTAATATTATTAAGCCATTCTATGACTGTTGTCATCTCATTGCCCACTTGAAATCGTCCTTTTGACAATGACAAACTTCCGGTGCCTGTTCGGTGCCGTGTTCCGATGCCGAAGACTAAAGCCAACGGTTCTGTTCAGAGAATGAAGGAGCTTATTTAGCAGCAGGTAGTAGTAGCAGTAGTAGCAGTAGTTTTATTCACTTTAGCAGATATGATCTTTACAATTTTGCATACTTGTGTATACTAACCGTACCATCATACTTCAACATTACAAAAAAGTAAAATGCTCTAGGAATTCAAGCTCTAGGAAGGTCAGCGATGGAGGAAGAAAGTTTCGATATGCCAGTTTTCGCTACAATCAGCTACGATTGATGCTGCGCATCAAACGTTGATGATCCATTCTTGCCACAAGTCACCCTTGTTGGACATAATCTGTTTTCATTCCATACCGCTTCTGGACGCAAACCTCGGAAGCAACTATCGTAAGACATTGGAAAACAGCCTATGATACGTGAAGGATGTATTTGGTAACTTACTAATATTATTAAATGATGTGTTAGGAATGGATTTTGGTGATAGGTAGTACAGTGATGCAAATATACTTAAAACAAAAAACATTATTGATGAGCGAACGAGCGAACCGAAATCTTCAATTCTGGCCAAATGCCAATACAGATTTTGACCTTCGTTTTCTCTGAAATTAGAACTGCCACGTTTTTTAAGCAAATCGAACAAGTAATTTTTATGTTATTAAGTTTTTGCGAAATTTTTCAGTCTTACTAAAAACGTTTTGTACTCTAGAGGCCAAGAGTATGAATATAATATGACGAAACTTTCTATTATGTTATGTTGAACCTCACGATTTAGTTAAAATTTCATTGTAGTCTGCTTATCTCTGCACGATTTTGAACCTTTTGTCTTTGAATCCGCGTGTGTAAAGACGAAAACATTATAATCACCACGTGCATTTGTGTAATCATTGGCCGCCATTTTGAACCAGTTCCGGCCGCCATTTTTAAGATTTTGTTTTGCATCGCCGCCGTTCTCGTCACACGTGTGTGGTTAATTTAAACATTTTTTTATGTTGTGATGTACACACAATACACTCTTACCGAAGAGAACTCGTTTATTGATCAATTGTTCAACCATAGTGATTTCGGAAGTGTAGAAGGACTTTTATCTACATCGGACGACCCAGTTCTAACGCAATCACAATCAAGCACGGCTGCACCAATCGCATAAACTTTCTATTGTATAATCATACAAAACTTATAATTTCAGGTTCCCTCAAATGAACCCACCGATGTGTTTTAACACACACGTCGGAATGATGAGGAGTGTGCGGAGGGCGGCTCTGTCGCTAATTCCCACAAGCTTGCGGGAATTAGGAGAGGCCATGTGTCTCCTGGAACCTTTGCGAAGTTTGGGCGAGCGGAACAGCGTGTGGCCGTGAATGGCCTTCCAGTGGAGCGGGAGGCTTTCTCCGCACCATACTGGAAGGTCAGGAAGCGGAAGGCACCACCGCTGTTTTCGCCTCCCCGTCCATGGTGGCTGGTCTCCAGAGAGATCCACCTGCACGGGACGTTCAAGGTATACAGTAATTATGTCGCAGTCACTTTTGTCGTGATGGTTTTTCGTGGAAGAGGGCACAAATTTGACGATTAATTTTTTTTTCCTTTGGTCATGGAATGTAATTAACTTATTTCTGTAAGCGATTACTGTTCAATTAGCATTATAATACGAACGATCATGTGTGTAGCGCTCAAAAGTAAATTTGTATTTTTAGGTTGTCCCGAATCATCCATTGATTCACCAGTTGTTTACCATGCACGTCATCATAGACAACTACGTGAGTAGTAATAAAAACTGTTTTGTATGGCTATTTTCTTAAAAAGGGAGATTTTATCTTTTAATCACAAATCTTTAAATTCAGGCATTTCCCGCGGTATACGCCTTGATGACGAGGCGGCCCAGCAGGCGTACAGCCGCCTGCTGGGTTACGTGCGGGACGTTTTGGCGGTCAACATGGCTCCTGTCACCATCATGACAGACTTCGAGGTGGCCATGCATCGCGCTTTGGAAGAAGTTTTCCCAAATACTGCGATGCATGGCTGCTTTTTTCATTATGGCCAGGTAAAAGCCCACTGAGTATCTTAAGAGTAACTTCATCATAAATACTTTTTGGATAAGTATCTTAGTATACATACTATACCTATTGTATTACAATAATACTATTGTAATTAATTATTTCAGTATAGGTACCTAGATGAGTGGATTGATGTTCTTGGTTTGCATTCTCTGCATAATGTGGATGCTCATGTGCTAATATGCCAAACGATTTTCTACTTTAAGGCCATACGGAGGAGATGTCAAAAGCTTGGCATGGCTCCATTCTACAACGTCCACCCTTCGCATTGCCGTCGCTTTGCGAAGGGAGTAATCGCGTTGGCGCTGTTGCCAGGCGACAGGATTGTTGAAGGCCTGCGATCGCTGGAGGTATGCCATCAACATTATGTATACATGGCTTAGCATCAACCTTATATAAAATCCTTATCGATACTTATCGATACTTATCGATACTAGACGGTTCATGGATGTGGGGATGTGGGGATGTGGCCATGTGACTATGTAATTGACGCCGTAAATCGCTAGGGAAATTGCGAAAACGCAATGAAAACGCGTGGCTCAAGTCACGTTCAGTTCCTACCACTTGCGACTTGAGCTCTGCAACACTCGCGCAGCGATTTGAGCCGCGCTTGATGGGGAAAACAACGAAAAACGCACGCCATTTCACTCGGCCAAAAGTCATCGCCTCTGGAGGCAATAATGCAGGCAGTAAGGTAAATACAGGTGCACAATAATTTCCATAGCGATGAAATTCGCCAAATGTCGAAACATAATTCGAAGCAATTCATCGCCTCTGGAGGCAACAATTGGCAACAATGCACGACTAAATGTATCTATAGTTACAAAATTAATCGCACTGTGAAGTGACTTTTTTTTCAGCAAATTTTTCTGCGATATTTCCAACGAGTTCTTACTGTGAGTTTTTCCGCGACTTTTCCACTAGGAATCTTATAGTGTTTGAAATCGAGTTTTGCCCTTAAGAAAGTATATAATATAGCTGTATACTGATATACTGGAAACACATCATACAACTACAGATGCCGACAAAAAAACGTGCTCGCCTGACTCAGGCCAAACGAACGCGGACGAGCGACGAAGAAACGAAAAAGGTAGCGGCCGACAGGGCACGAAGCGAGCTGCCAAGCAAGCAACAGGAGAGCTAAATGCCACTGCGCCGTCGACAACGCTCGCTTTGCCGCCCCTTGCCGAGCCCGACGTCGACCCCCTCGAAGGACGCCCCGCGGCCGAATCGGTGAGCGTAAACCCCTACATTCCTTCCCTTTCGCACGATGCCTCGGTACACCAGGAACAGGAACACCAGGAACAGCGAGTCCAGCGGCTGGACCAGTCAGCGAGCTACAAGCGACAGCGCATGGAGACCGAGACCGAGGCCCAGCATGTCGAGCGTCTCGCTCAGAGGGCCGAAGCAGAGCGCCGCCGCAGGGAGGAAGAGCTCGAGGAACAGCGACTCCAACGGCTGGACCAGTCGGCAAGCTACAAGCGCCAGTGCAGGGAGACCGAGACCGAGGCCCAGCATGTCGAGCGTCTCGCTCAGAAGGCCGAAGCAGAGCGCCGTCGTAGGGAGGAAGAGCTCGAGGAACAGCGACTCCAGCGGCTGGACCAGTCGGCAAGCTACAAGCGACAGCGCATGGAGACCGAGACTGAGGCCCAGCGGACAGCGCGCCTGGCCAAGACGGCCGCTCACGATCTGACACTGCGAGAGGACGCGAATGCAGCCGAGCATGCCGAGCGTCTGCTACCCGGCGGGAACGAGCGCGGCGACTTCGCGACGCCGAAGCAGGGGACCGGCTGGCGGCAGCTGAAGCGGAAGCCACCCAGCGCGCCGAGGAGGAAGCCACCGATCGTGCCGAAGAGGCAGAACGCGAACAACACCAGCTAACCGAGGATGAAGCGATGGAGCCCGACCTCGCGCGGGTGGACCTGGCACCCACGCACTTGAAAGCCGCAAGACAAGATGTGGCTGACGTCTTGCAGCATTACTGCGGCAACCAAGACGAAGTATGCGACGAGTGCAGCGCTCTGCACTACAAAGGGGAAAGGCCCGCCGGCTGGAAGACAAACAACCGCCAGTTCACGACCTGTTGCCACAGGGGCAACGTCAAGCTCGAGCCACTGCTCCCGTACCCCGGCTTCATGTTCGAACTGCTCACGGGAGGTTCGCTCTCCTTCGCGTCGGTCGGTGCCAAGACGGATATACCGAAGGGCCGTGGCACGTATTGTTTCCGTGTTCACAGAAACATTCAGCACAGGATCGGGCACATGGGCCAAGGGGTGGAGAAGCCGCTTTACTCACACCTGTACTTCCTCGACGCCGAGCAAGCGCAGACACATCGAGTCGACAGGCGCGAAAACACGAAGCTGCTGCCCGACCTGCTGCACGAGCTGGACGCGCTGATTCGCGAAGTAAACCCTTTCGCCCAAGGGCTCAAGACCCTGGGGCAGGTGGAGGCTGAGGAGCGCGTCCGTGCCACGGCCGAGGGTCGACCAGACACGAGAGTAGAGCTGCGCGTCGTCGAAGACAGGCGTCGAACCTTCGAGCACCCGACAGCGCTCGAAGTGGCTGTGGTGTACCAGAGCGTAGACGGTGGAATGCCAACGCTCGGCCGCGACATTCGCATCCACACGCGTAGCGGCTACTTCGAACAGCTGTCCGTCCTGTCGCCATCCACGGACCCACTGAGCTACGCCCTGCTGTTTCCGCGTGGCGAAGCCGGCTTCCAAAGAGACATGCCGCACACCAAACAATCCACCCACAACGTCATCACGCTGATGGAGTATTACAGCTATAGACTCCAGGAGCGCCCCGTGCTGCACGCCGGCAAGCTGACGCAGCAGTTTATGGTACATCAAGGTGGAGGGCAACCGACTTGAATTCATCATCAAGAACCAAAAAACACTGCGTGCCGAGCTGTATCGCGGCCTTATGGACCACATCGAGCACAGGGCCGAGCGGCAGGGATACGACGTTGGCAAAATGGTGATACGCCATCCAGCTTCATTGGCAGTCCCAGACATTGCCAACAACTGTACCAGGACGCCATGAGCATTGTCACAAAGTTTGGCAAGCCAGATCTCTTCGTGACGATGACGTGCAACCCGAAGTGACCAGAAATACAGGACAACCTCGCGGCGTATGAAAGGGCCGAGGACCGACCCGATCTCACCGCACGAGTGTTCCAAATGAAACTCAAGGAATGGCCGACATCACGACAAAGCACGTGATGGGCGTGCCCCTGGCGCACTTCCACGTGGTCGAGTTCCAGAAACGAGGACTACCACTCGCCCACATCCTGGTCATCCTGCGCTACGAGGACAAGATCCGAACACCAGAACAGATCGACGCACTCATCTGCGCCGAGTTGCCTGACCCGGTGACCGAGGAGAGACTTCACAAGACCATCGTGTCGTCAATGATTCACGGCCCGTGCGGCGCGCGGAACCCACGCTCAGTGTGCATGGAGGACGGGCAATGCAAGAAGAAGTTCCCCAAGTTGTTCACAGATGAGACTGTGGTGAACGAAGGGGGCTTCACCGTCTATCGCCGGAGAGACAACGGACGGATGTACATGGCTCCGACAGGAAAAGTGGTCGACAACCGGGACATAGTGCCTTACAACAAGTACTTGAGCTCGAAGTACGACTGCCACCTGAACGTGGTGCACTGTGGCTCGGCGAAGACAGTCAAGTACCTGTGCAAGTACGTGTACAAGGGCCACGACTGTGCCAGGGTGGAGCTGCGCGTCTCCGTTCCAGCCGAGTGTGAACATGGCGAGCGTCCGGTACGAGGGGCCAAGCCCGTGTTGGTATGGGACGAAGTGTCCAACCACATCGACTCTCGCTATGTCAGCCCCCAAGAGGCAGTGTGGCGCATTTTCGGTTTTGCAATGCACGATAAATCACACAACATCATCCGACTCGCGATCCACCTCGAGGGGGAACACACAGTCACGTTCCGGCCCGGAGACGAAGTAGCCGCAGCAGAACGCGGCAGCATTGCACTGACAACACTGACAGCGTGGTTCGCCTTGAATCAGAACAACCCAACAGCACGCCAACACAAGTACATCGACATCCCGTACCACTACGTGTTCAATCGCACGTGGGCAACGCGCAAGCGAGGGGCGAACACCATCATCGCCCGCATGTACTCCGTGTCGCCGCGCCAGATCGAGCGATACCACCTGCGTCTGCTCCTGTTTCACGTGACAGGCGCGACGTCCTTCGAAGACGTGCGCACGCACCACGGCGTTGTGTACGGCACCTTCAAGGAGGCTGCCATCGCGCGCAACCTGCTCATGGACGACGACGAGTGGCAGAGGTGTCTCGAGGAGGCTGTTGCAGTGCAAATGCCAAACGAACTTCGGCAACTGTTTGCAGTGATTTGCGCGTTCTGCCAGCCGATTAGCCCGCTGTCACTCTGGGAGCGCTTCAAGGAAGATTTCTGCGAAGACTTCGCCCGTGACCACGACCCCGTCGAGTCAGAACAGATGGCACTGAACGCCATCCAGTCCGTACTCGCTCTGCACCGATTGACGAACATCGAACTCGGTTTGCCAGCGCCCCGACTGCCGGTCATCGTTGCTGTCGACGAGCAGTTCGATCAGGCCGCCGAAAGGGAAGAGGCCGACGGAAACTTGAAACTGCTCAACGATAGACAGCGCGTGGCTTTCGAAACGGTGATGGCAGCAATCGACGACCCGAAGTCCGAGCAGAGGTGTTTCTACCTTGACGGGCCGGGAGGCAGTGGAAAGACCTTCCTGTACAACACCCTGATCAGCGCGCTGCGAGCTAGAGGCGAACGAGCCGTGGCCGTCGCGTGGACTGGCATTGCTGCAACGCTGTTGAAGGGTGGGAGGACCTGCCATTCTCGATTCCGACTGCCCGTCCCGATCGTGGAGAACAGCACGTCCGGCGTGAAGCCCAACTCCGCCGAGGGTGCTGCGCTGCGGGCGGCCAAGGTGGTCATATTGGACGAAGGGCCCATGGCGCCTGTGCTGGCCCTGAACGCGATCGAGCGCACGTTGCGTGACGTGACAAACGATGACCGACCGTTTGGCGGAAAGGTGATCGTCATTGGAGGTGACTTTCGCCAGTGCCTTCCGGTCGTCCGCAACGGCAACCGAACGACCATCGTCGAACAGTGCATTAAACGCAGCACACATTGGGCCCTGTTCCGCACGCTCGAACTGCGCGCGAACATGCGCGCCAACGAAGGAGAGGACGAGTTCGTGGAGTGGCTGCTGCGCGTCGGAAACGGCGAACTAACGAACGACCACCACCTGCCAGAAGACACAATCGCCCTGCCCGACCAGTGCGTCGTCGACTGCGTCATGGTCGCCGCCTTCGGCAAGAGCATCAGTGCTGCCGAGATGGCCGAGAGAGCCCCTAGTTATATTTATATTTTTCTATTAACACAAATGCATTAGTCTTACCGGGATTAAATGTATGGAAATTAATAACATGATGTTAAACATCCCTTTCCGTAAAAAATCCCAACATTTCGGTTAAATGGTACGTTTCTTGATAATATTACTTATTTTGATTGTGTTGTGTTGATATATAACAATAATTTTCAACTTGCATTTTGTCAATTTTATTAAACTTTATAATTTTGGCCTACATTTTGAACTGTAATTATTGTACATAGTAATGTTTTATGCCCCTCTACCTCGTCTCACAGACAATGAGGAGCCAAGCGATCGCTGTCACTTACGCACAGCCTCAACTGCCAGTGAACCAACGGGGTTGGTTCCCACTGTGGGAGACCCACCGTCAACGTCGACGTCGACCTCAACGCCGGCGCTTCCGCCTACGCCGAAGCCAACGCCGACGCCAACAGACAACGCCAGCGCCGTGGCAGTTGTTCAGAAAAGGCGTAGGTGGAGGCGTCGTGGTGCACGTCAACGCGGGGGGGAGATCATACATGGGATGGTCAGGGGGCCATTCACTGGAAATATGTTTATAAATAATATATACAATTATTATTATAATAAACAATAAATTTTTCAATAAATATCAATTTGTTGCAGTTTATTCGGTATTCTGTACTGTTTAAGTCAGTACCTATGTATTTATTAAATTTAAATTATTTAATGTGTATTATGAATTATCGTTGTGTTAGTGCATTTATTTTTTGCTCTCGATAGTTTATTAAATTCTTTTTTACTGATATTAAATATTTTTGTTATATTTTATGATTATTTATCGACTTTATTTTTCGATTTATTGGTTTACAATGAATTTTTGTTGTATGCGTTTAAATTTTCAATATATCATTTTTTTTAAAAGAAAATATACATTATTTTTAATTTAAATGACCCGCAACATGGTTCCTAACGTTAAGTCGTAGTAACTGGGAATGTCAAGATCTTAGTCAGTTCTTGCGTGACGTCAATAAACCTGCAATGCAGGGAAAGTCTTTGAGCGAGCTAACTGCTTTAGATCCTGTATCTGCAGCGCGGTTCTTTGACAGCAAATTTCAAGCGATGCTTGATTTTATCATGTCCGATGATGCGCCGCTGGGTAAATTAACTGCATACTGGGCAAGAAGAGAGTATCAAATGAGGGGAGCACCCCACTTTCATATGTTGCTGTGGGTGGAGAGTGCCCCTACATCAGGAGTTTCACCTCCAGAGAATGTAGCAGAATTCCTTGCAAAGTATACATAACTTGTCGAATTCCAAAAGCTGAACGTTGCCCAACTCTGCATCACCGAGTTATGCGTTATCAAATGCACAAGCATAATTCTTATTGCATGCGAAAGAAAAAAACCCAAACTGGTCAAGTTCGTGTGTGCCGATTCGGGTTCTCACGGCCGGTAACCGATGTGCTAGTTCTGCGGGATGGAGTAACGTCTAGAGCAGGAAGAAAGTCTTTGAACAAAAACGCACGTCTTTATGAGGTGCCTCGGTCAGACGACGAGGTTTGCAACAATGACGAAAAAGCTGCAGTTCTGTTGGCCTGGAATGGCAACATGGACTTACAGTATGTCGGTGAGGAATCTGCTGTACCTAGTTCACTGAATAAAATACCTAACGCTTTCTAGTAATATGGATGTGAAAGCAGATACCCTATATAATACCCGCCAGATATCGAGACCACTGCGTTAAAATGTAAGCTAAAAGCGTAATAGGTTGAATAAACTAGGATATAGTTCATAAAGCCAAATGCCTCAAGACGGTTAAGATGATTCCCATCGCTACGTTGTTATCCCATCATATCATTTATATTTTTACTTTTAATGGATGCAACGCAGATATGCGAAGAGCATCGAAGAAGGCGCGATTCCTGGAGCTGGAGCTGAGCGTGAACTTAAAAGAATTCGCATGCAATGGCCAAGGAAATATTTGGCTACCGGCACAAGTTTTTAATTATCATTTACTCAGCTGTATACAGCCGACGAGAAGATTCATTGTAACATTGCCACGGCCAATAAATATAATATTTTGTATTAAAAGATTTAGTTATAATATGTTTGTAGCACAATCCTACCAAGAAGGGAAGTGAACTGATGAGTAATAAACAAGCCCCGACTTTCTCAGGAGACAGTGGATGCCGGCTGGAGACGGCTGGTTGAAGCTAAAAATCCGCCACCCGATTACTCTTAACCCGAGGTAAGAACCTGAGGTAGATAGAGACTCGGCATCAGAGACATTGGCTTCCAGGATATGAGGATACGATATGATCCCCGCTAGAAGCTTGGACCGGCTACGAAGATTTTTTAAAGCCTAACTGCGGTCAAACAGAAAGAAACTTGTCGATTTGACACGCCAAAGCAGTAAAAAATCTGCCAATAATTTGGCACTTGGTTCTAAATTGTAAGAAAACCGCCCTCATCACTTCAGTCATCAGCTTCCCACAGCATGGCACTCAATCATCAATTCCATTGAGAAGTTCCCTCTCAAATCAAAAGAGGGGCGATCCCAAAATCAGACTAAAAAAAAGATGCAGCACCAACTTGCGTTAAAGATTTCAACCAGGATTAGTACAAGCATGGAGACCAGAAAATTTTAAGCCCGCTTACTAGGATTTGCACGCAATTAAGAGAGGTGCATACATTATCTTGAAATACGAATTCATTGCCGTAAACCTTCTCATTTGAGAATGACCACAAGTCGATTCTCCGTAAGAGAAAATTTGAGAAATTTCTACTCCACAACAGTTAATGCAAACATTATGCATACATTGCATACATTATGCATTGCATAAATGCAAAGAAATCACTCGCAAACATAACGGTAGTCCAGTATCCCGGCCAGGTAAACGCACTCGAAGCAACAGCTTTAAATGCAGCTCGAGTTAAGACCCTTGATAAAGCAGGCTGCAGCACAGCTTTGAGAAACATCGAGAAAGTTTTGGGACTTAGCATTCATTACCCAGTTAAACAGTTTTCCTGAAGGGCTTCAAAAGCAGTTGGTGAATAAAGCAGATCAGCTCCTGCCACGACCGCAAGCTTCGAGCGAATGCCGCGTCGACGAACGAGTCACCCTCTTTTATAGTCTTGTGAGTTGGAGTGGTGGGGGGCAACATTGTTAGAACCATGGTCTGCGTTGGGCGCTCAGCAGCGACGTCTTCCCTGTTTTATCTACACCCAATACACGTTGACACACGTTAGACAGCTGGAAACGGTGGAGGAGCCGGGTATCGCAGACGTCACAACTTAGACTTAGAAACATGCAGATGCTTGCTAGTACACTCTTTATTCGTGACTGGCCCGTTGGCCGCACATCCTGGCTAGCCAGCCCTAGACAGCCGCTGCCGTCCATGGCAGGTAGCGCCCTCTAGATGATACATACATAACACTTATCCCCCTTTTAGAAAAGAACCAATTGCAACAGGTACATAACAACAACTGGTAATAAGTGAACATAATAATAAATAATAAATAATACATGAATGCCAATGCGTACAATTTCCTACAACAAGGAAATGATATTAATCATAAATTTAATCTCACAGGCTTTACAATTTTTCTCTGTGGCCTTTGTGCGGTCGGTACATGAATTGGTGTCGACTCTTCTTTATTCTCTAATTCTAATCTAATCCTAATGTGATCAGCATGAACATGCATTTCTTTTGACATGGTTTTTACCCAATATGTAACAGGGCCAGACACCTTGCTTATGGTACCTGCGATCCATGCTTTTCCATCTGTATCACGCACATTCCTAACCCAAACTGGTTGATTCACTTGGAAGGAGCGATTTGATTTAGTGCGATTGTTGTTTACCCTCTCAACCGCCTTATCCAATGTCTTCGCCCAAGAGTGCGACCAATTTGGTTTCAACATTGCGAGCTTCGTTCGGGGCTGGAACCTCAACATTATTTCTGCCGGTGTACGGCCGGTAATGCTATGAGGAACATTCCTCTGCATAAACAAATAATTATCAATCCTCTCTAGTATTGTCCGAATATCATTACGTCCCGACCTGAAAATCACTCTTTTCATTGACTTAACGGGATTCGAGCGGGAAATATTCGCAAAAAAAAACACACTGCAACCGTTTTTTTTATAATATTAGTTGTTATCACACCTGGGAAAAGTATATTACTTAGCGGAAAATACCAGAAAATTGTCGGAAAACTCAAAATTGCATGTTTCACTTATTACCAGAGTTTCATGAATAGCCGCAAAGGAAAATGTGTCTAGTATTTTTATTTATTCGTAGAATGCTTCTATTTGGTTACTGGTAACTTTTTATTTTTGCTTCTTACGCCCCTTTCAAAGATATAATTTTTTTATTATGTCAAATATTTCGCCAAAAAAACGTCATTCTTTCACTGGCTGTCACAAGCAGGCGGTAAGACTTACACAAAAGATAAAACTTTGGATCGCAAGTTCGAATCAAGCTGAATCCAACCATGTTCGTCCCATGTCTCTACGACAAACGGTGTGTCCCAAGCTCTGGTAGAAAACGAAGGCTGCACGAGGGAAACTTTTGCGCCTAGATCTCAACATTTCGTCCAAGCATAACTTCAAATCACCTCAAATTGCATATTACTTAGGCGTTGAAACAGTCCAGTTCGTGGTCTGGAAACACTTCTTTCACGTAACCTTGGTGCCGTGCACATGCTCGCTATCTATAATCCTCTGATTTACGGCTTGAAAAAAACAACACTACGCGCTGAAATCTGTAACTCACAACAGCTTATGATAACGAAATAAACTGAATTCCTCTCGCAGTTGCTAAGACGTACTTGCTCCTTTCTAGTTCCTGGCCGCAAAATTGTATCTAACTGCAATTGGGTGTGCATCGGGTGCAATCTGCAAGCAGTCAGGTCTTCCGAGACACGCTCTGCATCTGTTTTAGCGGTTTGTTTGGCTACATACACCAAACGATTAGCTACATAGTTAGTTAGCGGTATATTTTGACAAAAACTACCTGGCTAAAAAGTTCATTCAAAAGGCATAAGAGCATGTTTGCTTTGGCAACTTTAATGATTTACTGCTAATGAACGAAATCAATCGAATTAATCGACCTTCCAATTATATCGAACATTTCAATCCCGGATTATAGCCCCAAGCGCGCAAGGAAAATACATCGCGAGCAGCAGGATGGCTGCGACAAGAAAACATCTCGTTTCACATCTTCGGTGATGTTTAAAAATTGAAAAGAAGTAGGTACGCTAGAAATTCGATTCAAATTGATTCATAATCCATATCAAAACACGAGTCCACTCCTGTCAAAACTTCTCACAAAAATTGATTTCCGTAGTTTTATCCTGTCGATGTGAGATGTCTCGAGTATTAGGTGACTCATACAACTAAGCAATTTTAATTATGCTCGGCAACTATATAATCTCTCAGCTTTTTGGCGAGGCGATAATAATCCTCTGTCGAAATGTGGGATGGGGAGGTGACAAAATTTATTTTGTGGCATGTTTCTAACCGATCAATAATAACGTTAGAACTTCGATTCAAATTGATTCAAATTCTGTTTCAAATTACGAGCTCAATAGTTTCAATAAAAATCCCAAATTTCCATTTCAGTGGTAATTCGCTATGACTTGTGTCATGTTTTCATTTTATTTATGCAATCTAATACCAAGGGTATGTAAGGCTAATACCCTAGTAGACCAAAACATACAAGGCCATTTAGTTTGTTGATATCTCGAGCTCAGACACACATGACGGCATGAAAGAACCCGGCCCTCACCCCACAGAGCTAGTGGATGCTTATCGCGAATCTACACTTAGTGCCCAGGCGAGTTAGTGGCCGCTCGAATCCCGTTAATGGCAGCCTCGGCCGCGCCATTAGAGTTGGGATGATAAGGCGGCGAATGTTTTAATTGTATCCCCGATCTTTCGCAATACTCTCTCAATTCCTCTGACCCAAAAGGCGGTCCATTGTCCGTGACAATGACTTCCGGGATGCCGAATTGTGCAATGACTGATCGTATTTTATCTATAACTTGACTCGCCGATGTTGACTTCATTTGCCACAGCTCAGTCCATTTTGAATGGCTATCTACTAACAACAAAAGTTTGATACCATCTTTTTCCCCGAAATCCAAGTGCAACCGTTGCCACGGGCGCTCCGTTACTGGCCAACTTACAAGGGGTACCCTTGGGGAAATGGGTTGAGATTCTTGACAAGATGCACAGTGATTTGCCTTATATTCTATGTCCTGATCCAATTCCGGCCACCAAACGTAACTCCGGGCAAGCAATTTCATTTTTACTATGCCAGCATGGCCCTCATGCAATAACTGTAGAACTTCGTTCCTTAACTTAGCTGGGATAATGATTCTGCTTCCCCATACTAAGCAATTTCCTTCCACCGATAATTCGCCTCTACGTCGGAAATACGGCGTCAATGCTATGTTGTCTATGCTGAAAGGCCAGCCCCCTTTGACGTACTCCCGTACTTTGGCTAAATTAACATCGTACGCTGACTCGCGATCTATGTCAGTGGCTTTTAATGGAGTGCGTTTATTGTCTAACAAATCTGTTTGTAACTGTTTTATTAAATCTGGTTCTGACATTAGAGACAGCAAGTTCATATCATAAATCATCTTCCCTTCCAAAGGCAGTCTAGACATTGCATCCGCTGGTGCATTTTCGGTACCTTTCCTATACTCTAAGTTATAGTTATACGCAGCTAAGACAATAGCCCATCGTTGTAATCGGGCAGCCGCCAACGTAGGAATGCCATTTTTTGGTCCCAGTATAGTTTTCAGAGGCGCGTGATCTGTTACTAGAGTGAATGGCACTCCATAAATATATTTATGAAATCTCCGAACCGCAAAGATGATGGCTAATGCCTCTCGTTCTATTTGCGAATAATTTCGTTCCGCAGAATTTAAAGTCGCCGACGCAAAAATTACTGGCCGCTCTTCCTTGTTAATCACGAGACTCAGCACTGCACCTACTCCGTACGGTGACGCATCACAAGATATTACAATAGGTTGGGTTGCATCAAAATGCGCCAAAAACTGATTTTCAACCAAAAGCTGTTTGCTAAGCTTAAATGCCATATCTGCCTCCCTTGACCAATTCCATTCTACTCCCTTTTCAAGAAGCCTGTGTAACGGCTAAATACGCACATCTAGCGCCCTCTAGATGATACATACATAACAATGACCCGAATGAGGATCGGGGAATTCCGACAGCCGTTCGGTTTCATAAATATCTGGCAAGTGCAGACTTCGACCCTGCATGTTACAGACTACAAACACGTACCTTTTCCATTTGTAACCACAGCAGCAGGATACATCTGGCGTTTGACGCCGGTATCATGAGTATAAAAGAATTTCTATTACAATAATGCCTCACTCGGCTCAAAACATAGTGCAGGCAATATTTGAGACTGCCGCTTTCAAAGAAGAAGATGCTGGAGCGATCGAGTTGCTCGTCGGGTTGGATGGCGAAACCGACATCGAGGACGGTGCTTTGTGAGCCGTGGGCGACTTTTCTGGCAATCGGGGACCTCTCGTTACTGACGTTGAGCATTGCGACCAACAACTTTAATATACTGACAAGCAGTGAAGCCCAGTGCAGTGCCTCCGGCACTTTTATTTTCTTTCTGGATATTAAGTAGTAAAATGCTGAGTTGGTGTGTACACGTTTCAAGCTATAGGCCCAAATGGGCAAAATCTTTACGAAACGTACATTTGGCAGGAAAATTTGATTTTTTCAATACAATTTATTCTGGAACACCCACAGTGAAAAGTCTCCTGGACGTCGAAGCCTCAGAGACGAAATGTAATGTTAATGTAAAATCAAGTTTCGCAATGAAATGTTAAAAGACGTCTCCAAATGGTTAAAAATACATGTATATGTACAAGTGCATGAACATGGCACATTATGAATTCTCTACTTTCTAACTTGTTTTATTTGGTTTCAATGTAATTCAATTCATCGTTCCGGTGAGAAATGTATCCTGAAGTCGCTGCACCTTTGAGTTGTGAGAAATCGTAATTCATTATTTGTATTATAACAATATTCAGATACTTGAAGTACTAGAGAACCGCCAATGAAGCCGAAGGTAGGATGTGTGATCCCATCTGGAAGGTTGCGGGTTTTTGGCAGCAGCCGCACCAGCAGGAACAGCTTCAAGAGCAGTTTGTGAATAAAGCAGACCAGCTCCTGCCACGACCGCAAGCTTCGAGCGAATGCCGCGCCGACGAACGAGTCACCCTGTTTTATAGTCTTGTGACTTGGAGTGGTGGGGGGCAACATTGTTAGAACCATTGTCTGCGTTGGACGCTCAGCAGCGATTTCTGCTTATTTGTTGACACGGCGCCGCTAGCCATCAAGCTAGTGCCTATTAAGGCCTCTGTTAACCCCCGGCAATCTTCTGCCCGACACTCTCGACGCTAGGAGGTTGTAACAACCAGATTGCGCATCGGTCACAGCCCGCTCACCCACGTCTTCATCCTCCTCCGAAGCGTTCGCGAGCAGAGGAAACAGCGTATGCGACAGCGGCAGAAAAGTTTATCGAGGTCGAGAGAACGAAGCAGGAGGTGGCCGTAAGAACACAGCAGACACTTCAAGAATGTATGCCTTTGATGACACGGTGGACGGTTGCTGCAGAGCTCAACTCAGAAAGTTTGAAAGACTCCTCTGATGTTGCTGCGGTAACCGCCGAAGCTTTCAATAAAGTTATTGCTGCGGCCCTGGCGACGGTCGCAGCTGCAGAGCGAAACTCTGCAGCTGCGGAACGAGAGCCGAACGGTTATTACAAAAGCATTTTTCAGAGCAGTGGTATGCTCTTACCAACAAGGTGCACCCTCTTCAAGGACTAGCACCTTACCGTGGTGAAGAGGTTTGCGCGGCCCGATGATCCGACAGGCCATGCCGGCGGGAGGTTTTACTCCCGGCAAGGTCTCCTATGCCGGACAGGCTGTCGGTGAGGGTCCAGACCAAGACTAGTCCACCCCGTCGTTGTCGCAGGACCAGCACTTTGGTCTAGGGAGGATCTGGCGCTCTTTTTCTCTCCCCAACTTTCATTTCACCATCTTTTCTTCATCTTTCTTCTTACTTCATTTCTTTGGCCACCTCCCAAACCCACCGTCTGTCTTCTGCGACAGCGGCGGGGTTCCCCCCATTGACGACCCGGCTACCAACACGGATACGAATTGGTTGACTGACAGTCGTCGTGAGTTCCAGCGATGTCTGGTGACTGATGACCTGCACAGGGAGTTCTCGAGCCTTACTTTTTTGCTGTCTCTTATCTATCCTACACTCTCCTGTCTTCACTTCCGGCCGACCCCTTGTGCAGGTCTAAACGCTTACCTGCGTGTTTGCCGTGCGCAGTGACCTGTACGGGCGGAAAAGATTTTCTTGGGGGTTGAGGGGCAATTGTCTGGTTATTATAGACAATTGTCCCAACACACCCCTTTAGTTTCTGCTTCGCCCAAAACAGGAGGCTGGGGGCTAATCCACCCCCAGTCAATCGGCTCGCCTGGAGTTTTAAAGCTTCACGCGTGGATGAGGAGGGGGGCACCGGTGGCGTGATGGGTGTTGCTGGGCCCCACCAGTTGCGGTCACTCGCGACTGCCGGTGCCTCCTGACTATATCCCCCGGACAACCCCGGCGTCCCAGTGGGACGTCCCCCTGGTTGGGCTCCGTGGTGGGCAGGGCTCCGGGGGATGAATTTATATCCATTCATATGGACCCTAAAAACCCAAACCCCCCCCTTAATCCGAAGAAGCGTCTTCGTCCTCTGTTAGAGGATATGATTTCGATAAAGGATGTAGTGGCTCCCAGAAGTGTGGAACCACTCTTCCTCATTTTAAAATTGGATAGCGGCAAATCTTTCCGCACTGTCTCGCCTTTCGCGCAGAAGCGCGGATTGTTGCTTATCGCTGGCGATGTTAAGAGCTCCAAATGCCTTCGGGATGGATCGCTCCTAGTAGAAGTTGCAAACGGTGAGCAGTCGCTCAAATTACAATCGGCAACGTCATTCGACACCATGCCGATATCTGTGACTGCACACAAATCCCTGAACACTTCAAAGGGAGTTATTTTCAGCTTCGATCTACAGGACTTTTCAGCCGAAGAGATCAAAAAAGAGCTTTTAAGCCAAGGCGTCATAGATGTATATCGTGTTATGAGCAAGAAGACCGGTGCTCTCAAGCCAACACCTTTGCTTATCTTGACCTTTGGCACCCCTAAGCTCCCGGAGTTTATATTTGCTGGTTACTTGCGTCTGCCTGTGCGACCGCACATTCCTAATCCTCTGCGGTGCTTCACCTGTCAGATGTTCGGCCATTCCAGCTTCGATTGTAAGCGGAAGCCCATCTGTGGGAAGTGCGCCAAAGAGGATCACGAGACGGACGCGTGCAGCAACAGCTTCCACTGTGCTAACTGCTCGGCAGCTCACCCTGTGTGGTCCCGCGACTGCCCACAGTGGAAGTTGGAGCGGAAAATCGTGGAGATAAAAACGATCGAAAACATTTCTCTGTTCGAAGCACGAAAGCGCTTCAACTCACAGAATGGCCTCGGTCAGAAATCTTTTGCCAAAGCCGTGGACTCGGGCGCGGCTGTCTCGGCGGAGACGGCTCGTTTGCAGGCTATGGTAGAGAAACAACTGCAACTCTCCGCCGAGCAGGCTAAGCGCCACGAGGAGATGGAGGAACGCCACAGGCAAGAGATCGAGGCCATGAAGAAAGATTTGGAGGCTAAGAACAGAGAAATTGAATCGTTAAAACTACAGATTACTGAACTCCACGAAAACCGCACGCTCCAGCTGCACCCTTCCAAGGGAAGGCAGGCTGAGGCCAGCACCTCGAGGAAGGCGAGGGAAATAATCACCTTCCTTCCCAACACCACCGGTAGCTCCACGTCCACCTCCCTGTCTACCAGGAAGGATGGAATGGAGGTAGACCCTACCGACACGTCGCCGAACACCTGGCAGACGGTGAAGGGAAAGGAGAAGGAGAAGGTGAAAGAGAAGGGAAAATCCTAACTCCAACAAAATGCCAGACATCATTCAGTGGAATGTGAGAGGATACACTACAAGAGCACCCGAGGTCCGTCAACTGGTGTCGTCAAAAAGCCCCCTTGTCTGTTGCTTCCAGGAATCACACCTGAAGCCATCAGACAAGCCACTCCTGAAGGGCTATGACTTCTACCGTTACGACCACACAGGTGGACAGAGAGCTCAGGGGGGAGTTGCAACGGCCGTCCACAACAGTATCCACTCGGAGACTGTTGTGCTGACCACCACCCTCCAGGCCGTGGCTGTGAAGGTTTTCCTTCCCAGCCCCCTACACATCTGCAACATCTACCATCGACCATCTCATGGACCAGTTACCTCTACCCTTTCTTTTGGTTGGTGACTTTAATGCTCACAACCCCCTGTGGGGTAGTCTCAGCACCAATCAGAAAGGTACACTGGTGGAAGACACTATCAGGCTTCGCAATGTGGTCCTGTTGAATAACGGCAGTAACACCCACTTTACTGCATCAACAGGACCACTCTCTGCGATTGACCTGACTCTCTGTTCACCCTCCCTCGCTCTTGACACTGAATGGTCTGTGCACGACGATTTATGTGGAAGTGACCACTTCCCTATCTTCATTAAATCGTCGAGGATCCCTTCTCTACCACCCAGACACCCAAAGTGGATTCTAAGACGGGCTGACTGGTCACTTTTCAGTGATCTTGCCACTTTCGATGAGGCTGTCCCCGAGGATATCGATTCTCACGTGGACGGCTTCACGGAGGTGGTAATTCATGCAGCCGAGAATTCCATCCCGCGGTCGTCTGAAAAACCCTACCGTCTCCCCGTCCCGTGGTTCACTTGTGAATGCAAGTTTGCCATCAGGGCGAGGCGGAGGGCCCTCGCCTTCTTCATGTCGCATCCGACCCAAGAAAACCTGATCGCCTTCAAGAGATCAAGAGCTAAGGCTCGGAGAACAATCACTGAGGCCAAGAGGGTGTCGTGGCGGGCCTATGTGTCGACCATCACGGCCCGCACGCCGTCGTCCAGGGTATGGGACAAGGTTCGGAAGTTGTCTGGCAGATCAACTTTCCGTCCCATATCCGGACTGATGCGTGACGGGCTGTTGCAGTCCACGGGCCCGGCCATCGCTGACACACTTGGTTCTCAGTTCTCGAAAGTCTCCAGCTCAGAGAATTACACCGCATCCTTCAAGCGGGTCAAGCAGGTAGCCGAGCAGCAAGGTCTTGTCTTCCGAAGTAAGAACCAGGAAACTTACAACCTGCCCTTCAGCGACTGGGAGCTGGACTCCGCGCTAAGAGCCGCCAACGACACTTCACCTGGCATCGACATGATCCACTACCAGATGATCAAACATCTGAGTACAAGATCTAGATCATATATGCTTCAGATGTTGAATAGAGTCTGGCTCGAGGACAGTTTCCCAGCTCGTTGGAGGGTGGCGATTGTCATCCCCATCCTGAAGCCGGGCAAAGACAAGACCGATGCTGCTAGCTACCGCCCAATTGCCCTTACAAGCTGCCTATGCAAGATCTTGGAGCGTATGATCAACGCTAGGCTCATGTGGCATTTGGAAAAGAACGGCCTACTCTGTGCGGAGCAGTCTGGTTTCAGGCGAAACCGCTCCGTCACAGATAACTTGACCCAGCTTGAAGGATTGATCCAGGACAGTTTCCTCACAAGGAAACACCTGATCGCGGTGTTTTTCGATCTCGAGAAGGCGTACGACACGACGTGGAAGTACGGCATTTTACAGACCATCCACAAGTGGGGTATTCGTGGCCACTTGCCCCACTTTGTGCAGAACTTCATGGCTGATAGGTCTTTCCACGTTCGTGTCGGAAACACTCTCTCGTCGGCTTTCGATCAAGAGAACGGAGTGCCGCAGGGCTGTGTCCTCAGTGTTACCCTGTTTGCGATCGCCATCAACTCCATCACGACATGCATTCGAACTCCGGTTCGTACATCGCTCTACGTTGATGATTTGGCGATCTTCCACCAAACAGGGAACCTGAACTCGGCTCAGCGGCAGCTCCAGCTAACGATCAACCGATTGGAGAGTTGGGCGGATCGACATGGCTTCAGATTTTCCTCGTCGAAAACAACATGCATGCATTTCAGTCGCCATCGTCTATTTCATCCTCATCCTGTCTTGACGTTGGCAAACCAGGTGCTGCCTTTCTCAGAGTCAACCCGCTTCCTCGGAATGGTATTTGACGAGAAGCTCACCTGGTTACCACATCTCCGTCAACTCAAAGACAAGTGTTTGAAGGCAATGAACATCCTGAAGATCTTGAGCGGTACCTCCTGGGGAGCCGACAGAACGTCCATGCTCCGCCTCTACCGCTTTCTCATAAGATCTAAATTAGACTTTGGCTGCACTGTTTATGCATCGGCGAGGAAATCATATATCGGCATCCTGGATCCAGTGCACAACGCTGGTATCAGGTTGTGTACTGGCGCGTTTCGCACAAGTCCCATCGTCAGTCTGCATTGTGAGGCCGGGGAGGCTCCGCTTAAGATCAGGCGTGACTACCTCCTTTTCAGCTACGTAGCCAAGCTGCGTGGCATGCCAAAACACCCGGCATACAGGTCTGTGTTCGCTCCGCCGAATGTTGTGCTCTACAACACCAGGCAAAAAGCAACCAGACCTGTTGGCATCAGAGCAAAAGAGCTCCTGGCCGCATTTGGAATGGACCTACCACCTGTCCTTCCTGTCGGAATCGGTCGTGTGGCTCCCTGGACAACATCCCAGCCTGTGTGCCTGATGCAACTCGCTCAGCACACCAAGGCCCAGACGAGCCCGGCCGTTTTCCGACAGCTGTTCTTCAGCATTTGCGACCAGTACCCTCAACACTGCAGGATCTACACTGACGGATCAAAGGACAATGAGTCTGTGGGGTGTCCCTTTGTCATCGACAACACAAGCGTGTGCTTTAAGCTCAATCCTCTCTGTAGTGTCTATACATCAGAGTTGTTTGCGATTCTCAAGGCCCTTGAACATATCAAGCGTGCCAATCACAAACAATTTCTAGTCTGTTCCGACTCTCTGAGCTCCCTCCAAGCACTATGTCAGGCATTCCCCACGGACCATCTTGTGCAAACCATCCAGGCTAAGCTTGGCGAACTGTGCTTGGTCGGCATAGAAGTGTTGCTCTGTTGGCTTCCAGGCCATGCAGGAATTGCTGGCAATGAGATGGCCGACAGAGCAGCCAAAGACGCCACAAGAAAAGCCGATGTTGACTTCACAGTTGTCCCTGTTAGCGATCTTAAAGCCGCCTTCAGGGCCGAATCAAAGAAGTGCTGGCAAGCGACATGGGACACTGTGCAAGTCAACAAACTGAAGCCCATCAAGGCAACTATCGACCCCTGGCAATCTTCTGCCCGACACACTCGACGCGAGGAGGTTGTAACAACGAGGTTGCGCATCGGTCATAGCCCGCTCACTCACGTCTTCATCCTGAAGCGAGAAGAGCCACCGATGTGCACCTCCTGTGATCAACCTCTCTCGATTAAACATCTCCTTGTCGAGTGTGCCGTTCACAGGCAACTGCGCAATCACCTGCAGATTCCCGGAAGTTTGCCAGAGGCGTTGGGAGACAACGCCGTGTCGATAGATCGAATCATTCGATTTTTAATTAAAACTGACTTTTTTAAACTTATCTAGTTTTTAGTAAGTTTTTAAAGCAGTTTATGTTCCAGGCGCAAGTATTTATAAAAACTGCGTCTGGACATGACAACTGGTTTTTTAGCATTGTTTTTATTGCTTTTTAACCCTTGACAATATTTTACACATCTAACTTGACTCAATTTTATTTGTTTTTAGTTGGAGAGTTGTTTTTTATTGTCTTTGTTGTCTTTTTATTTTTAAATTAAGACTGCAATTTTATAAATTGATCTAGTTTAGAGAAATTTTTAAATCAGTCTTAAATTCCTGGCGCAAGTATTTATAAAGAATGCGTCAGGAAATAATAACTAGTTTTTAATCTAGTTTTTTGCTTTTTAACCAATGACAGTATTTTATCAAACTGTTCAATAGAGTAATCTATTTGTTTTTAGTTGATAATTTATTTTTTGTCATTGTTTTGTTTTATAAATCTGACCGGCGCAAATAGCCATAGCTGCTGACGCGCCGTTAAACCCACAATTCATTCATTCATTCAACAAGGTGCACAATTCAAAAGGGCTATTATGTGTTGATTATTACGGGTTTCTTGAAGCCACAGGATTTACGGGAGTGATGGGTGCAATCGACTGCACTCATATCTCCTGTGGTCAATGAGCAGGCGTACATCAATAGGAAGGGAAGCCCGACCATAAATGTACAGGCTGTAAGTGCTACATGTGTTACTGATACCTTTGTCTTTAGAGAAAGTGATATTATTAATTCAAAAGCTTTCCATGTACACTTCTGGACACTGAAACCCGTCCACCTGAAATTTTTACAAGTCCCAATTTCGTCTTGCTTGAAAATAGTATAGGTAGCCAGGTAGAGGCTGAGCACATGGCATATGATACCACTTGCTTGGGGAAGCTAACTAATGATGGCAAACCAGTTTTCTTATCAGTGGGGCTTTTAACAATTCATATGAACCGTGCATTGCGAATATTCGTTCACCAGAGTAGCTCTTTTGGCATGATCGAGCTCCAGCATTTTTTCATAGAGTTGCCGGTGAAGATTTGGACTGTTTGGACGAATTTCAATATCCTTGCTGTAACTACATTGACATTTACTATTTATACCTATTAATAATACTAAAAAAAAACATTTATTCAATGGTAAAAATACTAAAAATGAAAACCGTTTGAATTTCCTCCACTGCCAGGACATGGCAGGACACTGCCATCAAAAAGATCGGGTCTCGGAGCCAACCATTGACTTGATACAAAGATAATATATGCAATTAAAATGAGAGAAAATTAAATCGTGCCGTGGAAACATACTGTTTCCTGAATACTGAGGACAGAGGAAGTGATGAGATAAACGCGTTTGCTCTTAAGAGAAGACGCAGGAAGCTTTCGAATTATTTCTGCATCTTCAAAATTACGAGTTATAGGTCATTGGGGGGTGCTGAAATGGTGTGCAAAACTCACGAGATATCATATTTGTGAGCTTGGTCGATCCTCATTTCACTGGACAGGCATTACTGATAAGGAAAACTGGTTTATCATAACGAGGTATAGGTTCAGAAAGCACATGGCATATACAGCATGGTGTGTACCCGACTTACCAACGTTATTTTTCAAGCCAACCTCCCTCGGGACTTGTATAAATTTCTAGTGGACGGATTTCAGTGTACAGGAGTGTACCTATATATTTTTCCTTTCATAGATTTGCGACTATGATATGCGCATCCTCAGCATCGATGCATCCCACCCTGGCTGCACTGGCGATGCGCACATCTGGCGGAACTGCGCCGTGAAGCAAAAACTTGTAGAGCGCTTTGCGGCAAATGAGAGAAACGAGTGTCTTTTGAGTAAGTCATCACTTGTCATTATACCTACGAATGAAGCAAGATCTTGAAATTTCACTTACTGCGAGATGGTTATCGAATCACTGCCTTCTCAGGAGACTCCGGCTATTCCAGCGAGCCGTGGCTGGTTTTTCCGATACTAAACACGCTGCCCTGAACCCCGGAGGCTCACTTCACACACGTTCACTGCCGGACACGGTGCTGCGTGGAGCGATGCTTCGGGCTGCTGAAGGCTCGGTCCCGCTGTCTGCTTCAGCACCGCACCCTGCACTAAAGCTACCAGACGGCAGCATTCATTGTGAACAGTTGTGCCGCATTGCACAACTTGGTGCTGGACCTGAGACTGCCCAACCCGGAGCCACTGTAATCCGTGGAACTGGCCCAAGAAAGGCAGTTAGATGCTGGAGATGTGCTGCCTCCAGCCGATTTACTAGCTGACGTCATGGGTCCAGCGCGGGCCGTGCGAAATGCACTGGTTGAGAGGCTGTGGAGAGCACGCAACGCTTAAAAAACATGCAATCAAACAAATCATGTTTAATTATTTTATTTTATTTATTACAAGGCAATCACCGCTGTGACAGATTTGTTTAACTCAATGCTAAGGCTTCGATACTTTTCAGTTGGTCTGAAACATTCTGAAATAATTCTTTTTCAAAAACCCGGAAAAGATCCTACCTTTCCTCAAAACTATCGACCAATTAGTTTACTGACTGAAATTTCGAAACTCTTTGAGCGCATTCTCCTGACAAGGGTCCAGCTTTTCCTGGATGAGAAAACCACACTGAAAGATGAACAATTTGGATTTAGGAAACAACACTCAACTGACCAGCAACTTGTTAGATTAACTGACATAATAGCAAAGGGCTTTAATGAGAAAAAGGTTACTGGGGTAGTTTATCTTGGCATTGCCCAGGCTTTCGACAAAGTTTGGCACAAAGGGCTCATCAGCAAACTTATGATATATGACTTTCCACCTTATCTAATTAAAATAATTAAATCTTATCTATGTGACAGGACGTTTCAAGTTAGCCATGGGACATCTCTCTCTACTATTAGGAAAATTAAAGCCGGTGTGCCACAAGGCTCCCTTCTTGGACCTGTACTATTTTATATCTTCATAAATGACATGCCAAGGACACCAAATGTAAAAGTAGCCCTATATGCAGACGACACGGCGTTAATCGCTCAATCAATGCGCGGATACCTGGCTAGCAGGTATCTGCAAAAAGCCCTGGATGACCTAGAGTCCTGGTACGAGATGTGGAGAATCAAGGTTAACGTTTCCAAGAGCTCGGCGGTCCTGTTCTCCAAAAGGAAAAAGAAAGACTGCGTAACAACCAACAATATTTATCTCTTTGACGAGCCTATTCCTTGGCAGAAGGAAGCGAAATACCTAGGCGTAACAATGGACTCAAAGCTCACTTGGCTAGCGCACACTAAAGTTATTAGAGGCAAAGCCATGGCAAGATTAGGTCTTCTGCGACCACTTGTCAGTGGACGAAGTACTCTAAGTATTAGGAATGGACTGACTCTTTATAAGAGTCTAATTTTACCCATTATGACTTACGCCAGTTCTGTCTGGGGTGTCATTTCGAAAAATTCCTACAAAAGACTCCAGGTGGTCCAAAACTTAGCGCACCGTCGCATCACACGATCACCCTGGTATGTAAGAAATAGGGACGTACATAGGAACCTTGGAATTGCAATCTTTGAAGACATTGTCAAGGAAAAAGCCAAAGACTTTTAAGAATGAAACTGGTAAAAGACCTAGGTGTACGTATTGCTTCCGATTTAAACTACAATGTACACTTTTCTTATATTTAATCCAGAGCCTATAAGTTGCTTGGTCTAATGAGACGTAACATGCTTTACAGCTTTTTCAAAAAACACAAACAAATTATGGTATTCAGCTATAATTAGGCCTCAAATTGAATACGCTAGTGTCATATGGAACCCACACCACAAAACCAAGATCAACAGTCTAGAAAGAGTCCAAAAGAGATTTATAAATTTGCAATGTTTTTATTCTGGAGAGAGTTATGAAGAAAATGACGATAACTTTGTACGGCTTTGTGAAAGAAATAACCTATCTTTACTGCATACCAGATGCAGTTTCTTAGACATGGTTTTTTTGTACAAGTTGTTAAATGGTTTTTATAACACACCTTTGGTCGATCTTTTTAACTTTTACATCCCAAATCGTTTTTATAGATCAAAACAATATTTTCGAGTTTCTCCCTTCAGAATAGATATTTGCAAGTTTTCAACAATAAATAGACTTCAAACTACCTACAACTGCATTTTTAATAAGCATTACAATTTAGACATTAATTTTAATACTCTAAAGGAGTTTTAAAATATTATTTTTAAAAATGTATTGGTGTAATGTGTAGTATTTTATAGTAAACTGTGTATTTATGTATTATATTAAATTTGTGCTTTTGGGCTTGCTCGTTACAAATAAATGCTGAAAAAAAAAACTAGAGCTTTAAAATTATGTGCTTATTATGTTATGTGCTTAACCGGGAACATAGAGTAGGATTAAGGGATAATAACATCCATGCGTCTTCTGCACAGCTTGAACGCATCTTCCGCAACTGGTCGTACGTTCACAGTAGAATCAGAAACCACCTGACATTTGACCGGTCGAAAAAGTTGTTGCACACTCTAAAAAATGATGCGGTAAATTAAGACATTTTGCATTACTGAAAGAGCTGAATTCAGACATCCATGGTTTGTTCGAGGTAACATTAGACATTGGTACCACCTTGGTGAAAACGAGTCATTTACGCCGACACGAACGACTGTTTTGTCGAATATGCGTATTCCCACAATGACTAACCAGCTTAAACAGCTTATAACTTATAAGTGGCTATTCCCAATATGTCTAAATTATCTGAAGGCTATATAACGGAGAGCACATCAACATAGAGGGGGGGGGGGTATCCCCCCCCCCCTCACCCGTTTGTCCCAAAGAACTATTCAGCACGTTGTAATCATCGGTTCTCGGAAGATCACCGTAGTTAAGGATCACACATCTGGAGCCAGGTATTGGATGGGTAACCGCCACATGCTCATGGTCAGCTCTGTTCGGGAGAGAGGCTGGAGGGATTGAAGTTAGTACAACAGCTGCACTTACCTTGCGTATCAACCTCTCAATTACATAGACTAGTGGAGTTTTAGCTAGTGGATGTTCATCATCATCCTTTCATCCACCGATGCCACTAGGCCAAGGCCGGAGCACATGGTTTATTATCAAAACAATGGATCATTCACAAATCAATCAAGCATTCCAAGGCGCCTGGATAAAAGGAGATATTTTGTAATGCGGAAATGTTTTTAACCCAAATAAAACAGGTGAAGGAATGAACATTTAATAATAAATAACTATCGTTTATTGTCTTAAAAGTTACTGAACAGACATAAGTATTTAGGCTTTAATTAATAAGGCTGGCCAGCCGCACCAACGCTCTTATAAATCTTCTTCTTCTTCTTCTTCCTCTCCGTCTTCTTCTTCTTCCTCTTTTTCACACATTTTCTTCCATCCTCTAACATCTTCCCACCTTTTCTCTCTCCTAGTTTCATCCCACTTCTCTTTTCTTCTCTCGACATCTTCCTCTATTAAATTTATCCATTTTATTCTTGGTCTTCCTACTCTTCTTTTTCCACTCTCTGCCTCTTCAAATTCTTTTCTTGGGATCCTTTTACCCTCCATCCTCTTCAAATGTCCAAACCATTTTAATCTTTCCCTTCCAATTTTAAATCCCACCCTTTCCACCCCCAATTCTTTTCTTATTTTCATGCTTCTTATCTTATCCAATTTTGTTACTCCTTTAATACTCCTCAAAAATTTCATGCTTTCCGCTTCTACTTTTCTTTCTTCAACATTTCCCATTGGCCACGTCACAGCTGCATACGTCAATATTGGTATAAAATACATTTTATACATGAGAATCTTACATTTCTCCGGAAAATCAACATCCCAAATTAATTTCCTTGATGATTGATAAAAAAATTCCGCCTTCTGTATCCTGGCCTCTACTTCTCTTTTCACTTTCCCATCTTTTGTCAAAATACTTCCCAGATATTTAAACTCATTTACTTCTTTCAGTTCTCTACTCCCTAATCTTATAGCATCCCGTTTCTTAAATCCTTTGTTCCTTTCCATTACCAAAGTCACACTTTTCTCTTCATTTATCTTCAATTCAAACTCTCTCACCACATTGTTCCATCTCTCTATTTTCTCTTGAACTTCTTCAGAGTTGTCACCCCATACTACCACGTCATCAGCATATATTAATGTTTTTGAATCATTATCTTCTCCCGGTTCCACTTTTCTTAAAACTTCATCCATCACAATCGCAAACAGTATTGGAGATAAAATACTTCCTTGTTTCACACCTTCTCTCACCTTAAACCATCCTGATCTTCCACATTCGGTCTGTACACAACTTTCACTTAACTCATACGTATCTTGAATTCTTTTTCTTAATTCCTGTTTTACTCCCTTACTTTCCAAACATTTCCAAACTATATCTCTTGGTAATCTATCGTACGCCTTCTCCAAGTCTAAAAATGTCATATATAGTTGTTTTCCTTCACACCATTTTCGTTCCATTATTTGCCTGATAGAAAAAATTGCATCTATTGTCGATCTTTTTCTTCTAAATCCACATTGTTCTTCTCTCAAATCTTCATTTATTGCCATCCTCAGTCTACTTTCTAACACCTTCTCATAAATTTTGGCACAATGACACATCAATGTAATACCTCTATAATTTTTAAAACATTTACGATCTCCTTTTTTAAAAATTGGTATAATGATACCTTTCCCCCATTCTTTCGGTATCTTATATTCTTTCCATATTGCTCTCATTATTCTCATTATCCATTCTATTCCATAACTCCCAGCAGCCTTTATCATGTCCACCGATACTTCATCCACTCCTGGAGCCTTCCCATTTTTCATATCTGTAACAGCCTTCCACACTTCTTCTTTCGTGATCTCCTTTTAATAATTTAACATTTAATTTAACATATATTTAATATATATTTATATATATTTAATATATATATATATATTTAATTATATTCATATTATATATTATATATTATATATATTATATTATATATATTATATATATATTATATATATTATATATTATATATTTTATATTTTATTATTATATTTATTATTATATTTATATTTAATTATATTATTATCATATATATTTAATTTAACATTTAATAATAAGGAAATTAAAAATATTATTTCCCTGGTAATACATTAATTCTTATGAATTTTTATTTTCCATGATATCATTGTTTTTAAAACCAGAAAAGAACTTTTCACCCCATCAAAAATGAACTCTGGCTGCTCTCTAATACTCAGCCCCTCGATGGTGCAAAAGAATGATATAACTAGACCCATCGAGAGAATGCAAAGAAATGTTGTGTGGGTGAAGTATAATCCACTTAACAAGACACACCCAGAAGTTTCACTGGCTTCCACTTGGTATGCATTTAAACTCTTCTCAAAACAGATTGTTTGCATTTTTTTATAAATTGTTTGTTCTGTTGTGTTTGTCACAATATGTTTGTTTCCAAAGACCATAATATCGTCGATGATTGCAAAATCTGGCAATTCTTCGCCTGCCTCACGTATTAGTATTGCATATCCCTTGCGGTATGATGCTCCATATGACTCAACTCCTTTGGACATGAGCACTAATTTATTACGATCAGTTATATTGAATTTGGCCATGCACATTTCAGAAAGTCTGTAGTCTCCAATTTTCACCGAAGCACCAGCATTCACAAGATCACCAGAATATAAGAAATTTCTAGGTGGAGCACCTGGCAGAGTTAAAAGTTGAGCACATCCCAGAGCCTGGTATCGGTATGACATTGCAAAGGGAGGATTCTTAAAATTCTTTACAACCGACGCAAGGTTTTTAATACGGCAATGTGCAGCCTCAAACCGCATGCACCACTGTTGCCGTAAAGGCCCAAAATTAAGTATTTGTTGAGGCATATGAATCATGAAGTGGTAGGGGTGATAGAGACATTTGGATATAGCTCACGAAATTTAAGATGGTGACTTTCAATCATGCGTTTAAGTAGAGAAATGTCTTCCAGCTTCACTTTGAATGCCAGCATGAGATTTACAATTTGCAGTAAAGTTACAAAATTTAGCAGCCTAGACTCATCTTCAGAAATTTGGTTGTAGAGAATAAACGGTAGTGTGTTGGCCAACGTTATCATTTGTGCGCAATTCTGTCGCAGTTTATTGGCCAGGTGCTGTGCATCAATTAGCGACGGTTTATCTTTCTGCATATGGCCATAATTGAAACGCTCCAATTTGTCATTAACTTCTTGCAGTGAAATGGCCTTTTCACCAACACAATATTTAATAAAATTTCTACACTCCAATTCCAGGCATCCCTCTATCACAACATGCATCAGGTCCTGCACTGCACCATGCACGTAATTATGTTGAAATATTCCATTGAGTACAGAATACTGCGTTCATTAATCCCATGAGTTTTTGACCAAAATTTTCTTGCTTCATTTGACAAATTTTCCACTTCCAGATCATTACATTGATCGTCGTAAGTTTGTTTTGTTCTTGGCGTGAAATCCTCTTCTACAAAAGACCCTTTGATGGAGGTATTTGAACCCATGCACGCTCTACAAGGGCGGAGGACAAAACCGGGACTCTCTTTAAAACCACCTACGTAGTTCGAGGCCAAAGTGTCCCCTGTGAAAAAGAGAATAGACCCTCTAAAATTGTGTAAAACACCCCGTATGGTAATCTGCATACCATTTGGACTCTCTAAAATTTTCTATTCATCAATGAATGGTGCTTATACTTTATTTGCACCATATTTACGGAGATGTGTAGTTTTAACTATCGCTAACAAATTGATTCCTCGTAGCGTGGATCTGTGCTCTGGGTGGATGTTGCCTAGCGTCCAGTAAAACATGCTTAGCTTGTGGATCTTTGACTTGGAGCCAAGACTATTTGAGATTTCTATATCATCAAAATACACTACAATCATCAAAGCTTCGGGGTCATTTCCAAAGAGTGGATGACACTTGACATATTCTCCATCAGAAAAAGTGTTAAAGTATCCATTCTCGCGAAAAAAAACAATATGATTACCCAAAAACTGTTGAAATAGTAGGCAAATAGTCGCTTTTTGACCTTTTTGGTAAAAAAAAGTAGTAAAAAAGTAAGCAGTTCCAAAAATAGTAGGCAAAAAGTCGAAAAAGTAGGCAAGTGGAAGCCCTGCATTTGTAGAGGCGATGGGCAAATTCTCTAACCTTGCAGATGCCATTTCTGAAAGTTATAGAAAAAACAAATAGAATATAAATAGAAAAATAAATAAAAGCAATACAATACCTATAAATTGGAGTCAAAGAGGTTGAAAATGATTTTTATTTATGGGTGTGTGATAAAAATTATGACGGCACCTGTTGAGGAACAAGGATTTGGTAATTAGTAAATTTTGACTAGGATTTGGTGAGGATTTGGCTAGACGGTGAAAAAGTCTCGCGTGCTCGTGTCGCATGGCCGGCGGCATGGACGTCGGCTGCATGCAGCCGGGCCCCAGCGCCATCCACCAATGCCAACCCATTGGCAGGCAGGTCGATCTCTTCCAAAAGAGGCTCGGGGTTCGGCACCCTATAGTGGATACCGACGTTGTGAAGAACAACACAAGCGTTGATGATCAACCCTGTGCAGAAGAATGAAAGCACCACGTAGATTAATATAATATTGCCATTCTCAAGGATTTATCCTCATTATTTTTTACCTAAAGCGCTACATGCGATATTTTCCAAGAAATATGAGCAAAAGATCCATGCATAGGAAAGAATTGTGGTATCAATTTTTTTAAATGTCACTGGTAGACCTGTAACAGATAACCATTGGTCAGATATCGACCAAAAATGAACTAACAAGGCATATTGTGTAATTTATCCATTGTCTGTCGATGAATTGCCTTGCATCTCAGATGATTATCATGATCTTGGCAAATTGCCCCATTGTTGTATGAACATAATGTGAGTAAGCGTATCACCTGCCACTTCCGGTGAGTACCCAGCAAACACAGCACTCTGTGCTAGTGGCAGAGACTAGGGGCAATTTGCCAAGATCATGATAATCATCTGAGATGCAAGGCAATTCATCGACAGAAAATGGATAAATTACACAATATGCCTTGTTAGTTCATTTTTGGTCGATATCTGACCAATGGTTATCTGTTACAGGTCTACCAGTGACATTTAAAAAAATTGATACCATAATTCTTTCCTATGCATGGATCTTTTGCTCATATTTCTTGGAAAATATCGCATGTAGCGCTTTAGGTAAAAAATAATGAGGATAAATCCTTGAGAATGGCAATATTATATTAATCTAAGCTAGTGGAGTGCTCTCTCCTTTCTGCAGCACCGAAACTTTGCCTTCAGCACACCGATGCATCGCTCAACGGTGCTGCGGCAGGAAGTGTGGCGCTGGTTGTTGTAGCGCCCCTCTGGCGTATTGGCTGCAGGGTTGTTGGCAAATGGCCGAAGGATCCACGGTTCAGATGGATAGCCTGAATCAGCTGAAATTAATGCGGAAATAATAATAATAATTTTTTTTTATATCAATTTTATTCCTCCATAAAATATTTGTTTCACGGGTAGAAAATTAAAAATACAGGCAACACCAACAAAACAAAAATAGACTGCCAAACTTTTTTCTTATTTCTTATTCAACTGAACTCTCCTGCACGTCTTTTTCTTCTTCTTCTTTTCGTTCCACCAATTCCCTCCATTTATCCCTATCTTTCCACCATTTTTCCACCTCATTTATTCTCTTCCAGTCTTCACCTCTCTCTTCCACGTCTCTTCGTACTTGATTAATCCATCTTTCTCTAGGTCTTCCCGCTTTTCTTATTCTATTCAACAGGTTAAAAGCTTGTCTGGGTAACCTGTTGTCGTCCATTCTCTTCATGTGTCCATACCACCTTAATCTTTCTTTTCCCAATTTAAAACATAATTCATCAACTCCCATTTGCTTCCTCAAAACTGTACTCTTCACTCTATCCAACTTCGTCACACCTGCCATACTCCGTATAAATTTCATCTCGGCACCCCGCAACAAATCTTCCATCTGTCCATTTACTGTCCACGTCACTGCTCCATACGTCAAAATGGGCAAATAATAATTTTTATATAGCAATAATTTGCATCTCTTTGGAAAATCCACATTCCATATCAATTTTCTTACTTTTTGGTACAAAAAACCAGCTTGATATATTCTTCTTCTAATTTCCTTTTCAATTTTGCCATCCTGACTTATTACACTTCCTAGATATTTAAATTCTTCCTTCAGCTCGATATCCTTACCAAATAGTTTTAGCTTGTCCATCTTCATTTTTTTTCCTCTATGAACAACTACAGATACACTTTTTTCTTGGGTTATCCTTAATCCAAATTCCTTGGTAGCTTCAGACCACTTCTCTATTCTCTCTTGAACTTCTTCCCTCGTTGCTCCCCATAACAAAACATCATCCGCATAAATCATCAACTTTGTATCCACTTCTTCAACACCCACCCGATTTACCAACTCATCCATAACGATGGCGAAAAGCAAAGGCGACAACACACTTCCTTGTCTCACACCACTCTTCACTTGAAACCAATCCGATTGTCCTGCTCTTGAACATACTCGACTTTTGCAATTAAAATAAAGGCTCTGGATCCTTCTTATAATCCCAGGCTCCACTGACTTCTGACGTAAACACTTCCACACAATTTTTCTTGGCAAATGGTCATATGCCTTTTCGATGTCTAAAAACGTCATCCACATATCTTCTCCCTCTTCCCATCTTTTCTCCATTATTTGCCTGATTGTAAAAATCAGGTCTACAGTAGATCTTTTGCTCCTGAAGCCATATTGTTCTTCTCTTAAATCATCTTCTACCGCATCTCTAAATCTCTTTTCTAACACTCTTTCATAAATATTTGCACAATGGCTTAGTAGAGTTATCCCTCTAATTTTTGCACTCTTTTTTGTCTCCTTTCTTGAATAATACTATGAGTTCTCCCTTTACCCAATCTCGAGGCACTGTCTCTTCTTTCCACGCTGCATTTATAACTCTTTGTATCCAATCAACTCCAATGTCATCTGCTGCTTTGATCATTTCTACCAAAATTTCATCAACACCGGGCGATCTTCCATTTTTCATTTTACTTATTGCTTTCTTTACTTCTTCTCGTGTTATTTCTCTTATTTCTTGGGCAAATTCGTCATTCTTGCTACCGCTTTCTGCCATATTATCATTTTCGTCATCTACATTACTAGTCTTCGCATTCAGCAACTCATGAAAATATTCTTTCCACATTAATTTCAGTGTTTCAGTATCATTAGTCAGTTTTCCTTGATACCTCATATATCTTGTTTCTTCAAAATTTCGCAATTTTTCCTCCATAACTCGATAAATTATTTTCTTGTTTCCATCAAAGTCTATTTCCAATTTCTCTGCCCATTCCAACATAGATCGAATTTTCTCTTTTTTTACGAGTTCCTTTACTTCAATCTTTGATTTTCTGTATGCTGTTTCATTCATCTCAGACCCATCAAGAACATTCCTTTTCCATGCTGCATTCTTGCTTCTGACCATTTCTTTAATCTCTGGAGTCCACCACGGTGTTTGCTTCTTTCGCCTATTCCTACTAGCTCGACCGCATAAATAATAAATAATAATAATAATAATAATAATTCAGTTTATTGTCCAGGTGATCAAACAATGATTTATAGACAGTCCACATATATCTGCGTATTTAACATACTACAAATCTAGGTACTTTTAAATTTCGTGTAGAACTCGTCAACATTATAAAAACAGTTTTCTATAAAATAGGCTTTAAGATTCGCTTTAAAAGTAGATGTGCTACCAGCCTTTAGTTTAGTTTCTTTGGCAGTGCGTTATAAAGTTTGCGGCCTGCATATTTGGGGCCTTTAGATAAAAGCGTAAGTTTAAGCTTTGGCAATGCTAGATTGTCCCTGTTTCTGGTGGCAGGTTGTTCCGAGTTCACTGAGGTCAAAGTACTCTGCATATAAATAAACACAATACAACTGTAGATGTACACACAGGGAAAAGGCATGATTTTAAACTTTTTAAACAGAGGACGACACGAGTCCTTATAAAATATTTCGCTGCAAGGATCTTGGCTTGCTTTTGCCATGATACAACGCCTTTTTCTGGAGTTTAAAAATTCTTGTCGCTCGAGATGTGTGTCCCCACAAAGAGACGCCGTATTGCATGTGAGCGTGGATGTATGCGAAGTACACCATCTTTACCGCCCTTAGATTAGTAATGTCCATGAGACGTCTTATCAGGTAACATGCCGAAGCAAGTTTAGGTGCAATGTAGCTTATGTGGTTCTCCCAATCGAGATTGTTGGTTAGTTGTAAGCCGAGTAACTTTACTTCCTTCACTTCCTCGATGGATTTTCCTTCTAGTCGTATGAGGGGGCTGCTGTCCTGCTTTTTTCTCGACGCCTTGAAATGCATTCGAACCGTTTTCTTCACGTTTAGGAAGAGATCATGTTTCTTGCTATAGTCGGCCATCTCCTTCACCGCCTGGTTTGCAGGTATGGAGACATTTTCTGGCGCACTGATGACTTGTGAGATGTCGTCTGCGTACATCGTTAAGTTGTTCGATTTTACGTCTTTCGGTAAGAAATTTGTGTGCAAAACGAAGAGCAACGGCGAAAGACAACTTCCTTGCGGAACTCCGACGTTTACTGTTGTCTCTCCTGACGTCTTTGTTCCTTCTTTCCCCGAGATGTACACCCTTTGTTTGCGATCTTTTAGAAGAGATTCGACCCATCGGTTGGCTACCCCTGAGATACCTAACGACTCCAAGGTGTTTAGTAGGGTGGCGTGGTTGACCGTATCAAAGGCTTTGATAAAATCGTACGTTAGACCGACGACCTCTTCTTTCTTATCTAAGGCTTCCATTACCCCTGAGACGAATTCTATGAGCGCTGTGGTTGTTGATCTATTCTTTCTAAAACCGTGTTGTGATTCATCTAGCAACTTCTCCTTGGTAAGAAAGGAACTCAGCCTTGATGCGAATGATATTTCCCATATTTTGGATAAACTAGGAAGTATGGTGATCGGGCGATAATTCTCCACTTTGCTTTTTTCCCCACCTTTTAATATTGGGATGACCTTTCCTATTTTCAGAGCACTAGGAAAACGTCCTTCCAAGAAAGATTTATTTACCAGATGAAGTATGGGCGCTTTGATGTAAGGACCTACACATTTAAGGTGGAGCCGTACAGATATATTTATTTTTTTATTCGTAAAAAATTTCACATATGTGGTCATATGATGATAAGGCATATTTTAAAAATATTTAAAAAAATATTTCGCTGGAAATTTTCTGGAAAATGAGAAAATTCCTTTCCCTTAACATGCCACCACTCTTTCCCTCAATTAGGTCAAAATATTGGTGATATCAGTCTCGACTATTTTTTTTATCGATCAAGACACTTGCAGCTTGCCAATAAAGGAAGATGAAAGTTTAGAACTGCATACTTTTTCAGGAAAAATTTTTGAAACAAAGCAAAAATTTTGCAAAATTACGTCATATTTTTAACTATCGACAAAATTTAGAGAATGTCAGCGAGAATGGAATTAAGTGTCTTATTATAATCCCTGAAGTTTGGACACTCCATAAATATTAATTTCATCGCGATCGGACGACTGATACTCTCCCCTAGCGGGACAAGAGACAGGTCAGTGCGCCGCTAAATTACGCGCGCGTCATAACTTGTCAAAATCTCGGAACCTTCGCGGAGCACGCAGGAGTAAGACAAGTTGCCTAGATTGTGCCATTCGAGCGTCCAGTCTTCAAGCATAAATCAAGCCTGCAGATTCATATGTTATTTCCTGTTCTTCGTTCGCTGCCCATTTTTAGCGCAGCATCATCAGCGTAAAGTATCTTTTATCATAAAACCTTTGATATGTTACACCTAATTGAAATTTCTTATCAAAAGCTTTCACTAAAAAATGATATATTCCAAAATTTTATTTTGTAAGCAAATTCCCGTAAAACATAGATGGATGAATAAAATTGATGTTAAAAAAGCTAGTTCCAATTTTTGGGGAAAATGTTTTGTATTTTGTTTCTGTTACGGCGTTGAATTTGTTATCTTCTTGAACATTTTCATAAAAAATCGATATTCGTAAATTGGAATCGGGATATAATTGGAAGAAATGTAATCACAAATGTGACCGAGATGAACTGGGAGCATACGCACAAACTTATTGTTGACATGAAATCTTTCGCAAAAGACTGCAACGGTTGTTGCCGGGATAGTTGCCTCTACCCTCTTTACCCCTGCTTGAAAGTCTACGGAGTATATTTCCGTGAATCCACTTGCTACCATCACCCCCCCCCCTCCCCAAAACCACGCACTAACCATCATTGCCTCAGTGTGATAGATCCAAGGTTCTGCGTTAGTATCCGAGGGTAGTTACTCGTGATTTGCTCTCGCACAACGTGTATCGACTTTTACAACAACTCGTGTGTTTGCTTGCTACAATGAGTCCTAGGAAACGTAGAGCTTCTAGACCATTGAAGCGTAATAAAAGGGCAAAAGCCACGAAAAAAGTGCAGGTCATCAAAAACATGCATAAAGTGTTGTTAGCGCCTGTGATTGACGTGCCAACAATAGAAAACAACACAGAAGTGTTATCTATAACAGAGTAAGTAATTTTTGTAAAGAATGAGAAGAAAAAAGAGTTGCTGTTGTGATTTTCCCATTTTGACAAATCTAATGAATAACAGGTGTGCGTCACCACCCGCCATCAGTCCCATCGGATTCGGAGCACACGAGAAGATTATGGCGATGGGAACTATGGGAAATATATACGATGATCCCACACCTGGGTAAGCCTTTAGAGCAAGAAGCCTCAATAGGTACTATGCCGATACCTATTTCGCTAATGTTACATTATATTAGACTAAATAAATAAAATCTTGTATTTCTAGTTGCTCTAATCAAAACGATGAAGCATGGTCCATAGAAGACTCTCCGCCTCCACTGTTGCATCGTTGTCGGTAGGTGTTCTTTGACTTACGCTCACGTTCTTTTAGTTCACAACACATTGTCGCCCCGGCTGACTTTGTGAATGTCAATCTAGTCCAATGCCAATCATAGTTGAGATTAATAAACAAATAAAATTATTCACAGGAACATGAAGACATATTCAATGAAACAGTCTGCAATTTCACACCCTGAGGATGTGTCAGCAGCTGACGCGGGTGACGTTTCTGACACGCCACTTATGGCGATGCCGAGCTCTTCAGATTCGTAAGTCACTATTACCATAATCGATTGTCAGAATGATCGGATGCTAATATTATCTTGAAGGTACTATTTTGTTTCGACTGAGGGCCGTTATTGACTTGATATCAAAATTATGTCATATGATTAGATAAAAATGCTTGCTTTACTAAATGTATTAAAAAACATTTCGGCTAGAAATCCAAAAAAAAACACCTCAATAACGGTTCAATAACCCGATAATACCATCTTGAACACCTGCAATAATTTGTCTGTGTATGGCAAGGTGCATGAAAGGGGTCTACTCTTTCTCTCTTTCTCTCTTAGCAATCGCTAATTGTTTGTCTGATCGCCATGGCGATACATTGGCGAGGAATTGAGCAGTAGCTCACTTAGTTGGCTTGCAGAGAATTGGTTCCATAATCAAAATTTTATCCGTAGACAAAGATATTTGGATCTTCTTGTTATCTATCTTGTTAAAAATGCGGTGATCACACTCTTTCCCGATACTTTGCCAAGCTCAGAAGAGCGATTTTTATGTGGCATTTTGCTGCCACTCGCGAGCACGTACCGACTCGAATAAGCAAGCATGTTTTCGCGAATATAAACAATACAAATGAATAGATACCCAGAAATTATAAACTTGCATTAGCCTCGGCGCCGCGTTCGAGCATTTTCCTTTGACACCACGCCGCCCGATACTGGCTTACGATCGCAGCATGTAGGTTGTATTTTCAGCAGCTCACAGCTCTGTTGAATTACAGCTCTCAATTGAAATCAATTTGCTTCTAAAATTGAAAAGCGCGTCATTTTCTAAAGTAATAAATGAAAATGCTAAAATATATTTAGGAATATTTACTACAAACCTAAGGGAGGTGAAACCTTAGATACGGCACGTGCCGTATCTGCCGCACCGCTGCGCACGCCTATGGTATTTGTATTTG
Source organism: Nemurella pictetii (assembly GCA_921293315.2). Taxonomy (NCBI): domain Eukaryota; kingdom Metazoa; phylum Arthropoda; class Insecta; order Plecoptera; family Nemouridae; genus Nemurella; species Nemurella pictetii. Next base: position 3,198,925 of record OV121118.1, on the reverse strand, counting down.
GAGTTACCATACTCTTTTTTTCCAGAGTAATGAGTCTTGGCAGTTCGCACACGATAAACATCAACACAGCTCTTTGTATTGTTTAGATCGTGCAGCGAATATCCCGATCTAATTCGAGAAACGGTGAGCGTCGACCCCGCGACAACGATGGAGGCGTTGATGCAGGGAAGCCGGGTCGTCGACATTGCCCATTTCACCAAGGCGATTATGGGCCTAGCAGAGCACTCCCGCTTCTGCACCCTCGGCAGATACGAATTCCAGAAGGAAAATCGGAGCGGGCTCTACAGTGAGCTGGTGTTTCGCTGCGCCGCATGCGACAGGGAGTACCGGGTGACCACCAAACCCGTGGACCGGAAACATGAAGCGAACAACGCTCTTGTTTGGGGAAGCATCGCCGCGGGCATTGGCTTCTCGCAAGCCGAGGAAATTATGGCAACAATGAATGTGCCAATTATGAATGATTATGAATGTAAACGCACCTACGGTCATTCCTACAATGCGCACTCAGGAGTTGTAAGTAAAGTCAATTAACGCGCCTTAACATGCAAAAGTGACAGTTTTTTATGGTAATTAAAAAATTCCAATATCGTTTCATGAATCTCAAAAGCGGTGAACTGGTGGTGACACCTAATTATATTCAAATTGTGTTTTTTTTTCTAAATGCGTCCAAAAAACCGCGAGATTCGCGAAAATAATTAACATGTACTTAGAATCAGCAGTATGTGAATCGTAATCATTAAAATATAATCAACATTTCGCGTTTGTCGCGATCACCTTACGCAACTGTCTTTGCGTATAGCCACACAGTTCCACGGCGATAGGATTTAGTATTTTTGACCCAGTTTTTGACCCCCGCCAATAGCTTCGCCAATTGTCGACCAATTTGATTTCCGTAAAGGTGACTTGCAAACAAAAACTATCTTTTTTGCAGGCTGTCATAATCGGCGCATACACTAAAGAAGTGCTTTATATAGGCATCCGCAACAAGTTTTGCTATGCCTGTGCAAAAGCACCCAAAGGTGTAAAGCCTAAGCCGCACAGGTGTTTCCGAAACCACACCGGAACTTCTACCTCCATGGAGCAGGAAGCGATCGTGGAAGGTTTCAACCTGAGCGAGGAGCAACACGGTCTCCGCTACAAATTTGTCGTAGGTTAGTGTCATGGAAACAAGAATTTTAATTTATTACATATTTTTGAAGCTAATAAATCGTATGTGAACAGGAGACGGAGGCTCTAGTGTCTACGCTAACATAGTGGAGAATTGTCTCTACGGGCGAGTTGTAGAGAAGCTCGAGTGTGCCAACCACATGGTCCGCTGCTACACCGGCCACCTACACAAACTCAAGACGGACACTAAATATGACGTTGCTGCTCGTAAGCTCCTCTCCAGCCGAATCCCGCGGCTGGCCGCTGCAGCCAGAGGGGCGATAAGGCACGCTGGCGATCACCCCGAGAACGGGGTCCAGGTTCTGCGACAAGATCTGGCTAACGGGCCCAGGCATGTTTTCGGTGACCACACTCGGTGTCGAGTCGAGGCAGGTTTTTGCCATCCCCCGGAGAAGGAAATGAATCTCGTTCCTATTCTCGAGGATGCCGACATCTTCGTCCAGTTACTGAAAAGGGTGGAAGCATTGTCCCGAAACGCCGACCGGCTGTCCCTAAATTTAACAACAAATCTGCCCGAGAACTACAACTCCATCGTGGCGAAGTTGCTCGGCGGGAAGAGGGTTGACCACTCGAAGTCCGGCGGATACACAGTTCGATGCGAGGCTGCCGGACTCGTCCAGATCGGCGGCTCGATGTGGCCCGTCAGCCCCTGGAAGACCCTAAATGGCCATAGTCCCGGCGCCGTGTTCAAGGCTCAGCTCCTTCGGCGGACACGGAAGAGACAGCTGAGCGCCCGGCGCCGCTTAGAGGGTCCCCACAAGAAGCGGCGGACTGGGCCTGCCGCCGGTCCAGATCACGATTATGGGAACGCTCCAGCTGTCATTGATGCGACCGCGGAGGAGATGGAGGCGGCGAAAAAAAAAATACTCGTTAAACTGACAGCGGACGTCGAGACAGCTGAAGCACGAAATGACCTTCAGCTGAGATCGCAGGTAACAAAAACAAATTGATAACTCCTTATTGCGATTGCATTTAAATGGTTTTAAATTGTACTTATTGTTTTGTATTACTTTCAACAGGAGCAAAATCGGTCGGCCACTTGGAGGCAAGCCCGCCTAAATAGGTTGACTTCATCTAACTTTGGCAAGGTATATACGAATTTCAAGCAAGAATGAATTAACCAATTCGGAAAAGTTCGATATAAAATCAAATAATTGCATTTTCAATTACTATTTTTCAGGTCATCAGTCGCAAAGATTCGACTTCGTGTCATAACTTAGTCAAGAACATGTTGTACAAAACATGTCACTTGACCAAAAATAAGTATGTCCGATTTGGAGTCGAAAACGAAGATGTCGCCATCCGGGAATACGAACGAAGAACTGGGTGCTCTGTCGACAAAAGTGGGATATTTGTCGACATGTGCCATCCCTATCTTGCTACGTCTCCGGACGGCTTGGTCGGAGCCGACGGCCTTGTCGACATGTGCCATCCCTATCTTGCTACGTCCCCGGACGGCTTGGTCGGAGCCGACGGCCTTGTCGACATGTGCCATCCCTATCTTGCTACGTCCCCGGACGGCTTGGTCGGAGCCGACGGCCTTGTCGAAGTGAAGTGCTTGCCATCAATTGGCCAACTTACATTCCTCGAGGCAATCGAATCGAGGAAAAAAATTTGCTTGGCCAGTGATGATAAAAATATGTTGCACCTAAAAACCAATCATGATTATTTTTATCAGATTCAGGGGCAGCTAAACATCACTGGCCGGCAATATTGTGATTTAATTGTCTACGCGGAAAATGACTTTTTCGTGGAGAGAGTTTTACCCGAAAAAGCACTCTGGGAAAAAAAAAATGCTTCCAAAACTGGTGGCATTCTTTTCAGAATGCATTCTTCCAGAGCTCGCTGATCCAAGAATCCCAAGAAGGATGAGGGTACGTCGACAACATAATGTGTTTCAAAATGTCGTGTCTTTTCGTAATCCGTAAATCTTTCAAAGCATTATTGATACTACATATTTAAAAAAATTACTCTGCGCACTCTATTTCTTGGAAAATACAAACTTGTTAGTAAAAGACCAAATTTTGATTAATAGTTTTATGAATATGTGTAGAAGATAAAATTACTTGTGGTATCATTATAATAGGTAATTTTACAGGTTCGCGAGCCACAATTCGTCTTAGACGCTCAGCGCCGTCTTCATCAGAAGCTGGGGAAGACGGCTAAGGAATGTCAAAATATTGAGACGATTATGGAAGCAAAATAAACCCCAAAGAATGATAAAAAGTATTTCTTGACTTCTTGTGTTGCCCCTGGACTGTTGCATTGGTAATGCAACGAGACTCCTTCGTATTCTGATTTCTTCATACATTCTTGGAAACGGCTACAACAAAACTCCAAATGCTATAGCGTGCTCTTTCTCTATATCTCTTTCTCTCTCTTTCTCTCTCTCTCTCTCTCTCTCTCTGTCAAGGCAGTAGCCAGCCGCGTATCTCAGTGGGCGCCATAACATGTGCATACTCTGCTGCTGCCACCAGTGATGAAAAAAGTGAACTATTTGGAACATTTTAACGCCACTAGCGCTCAATGTGCGAAGAAAGTTGTCCCTCAAATGATAGGATCCACCTTAAAGGCCTTGTGAGGGGAAGAATATCATAATTTGGGTTTTTAATTGAGTTTTAGATCGATTTGCCTTCAAAACAAACATTGGAAACTAGAAATGTCAAAAAGTCACAAGTCCCGAGCTAGCGCGCTATAATGATACGTCATACTCGGCAGACAGTGGTGTGGGAATAGCGCGGCGCGGCGCGGGGAGCGGGTTACCAGCCGCCAGCCGGCCGGCGAGACCTGCTAGGAGTACGAGCTAGGCGATCGGGAGCGACGATTCGCTGCCATTCTAAATGATTTTGTTATGCAATGTGCAATACTGTATCGCTGAATCCTTATACTAATATTAACCCTGTGGTTTAGTATGTTTTCATCACTTTATAACATGTCTATGCACGCCTACAATTATAATCCTATTTTTATGAAATTTTGGAAACGCACTCGATACGACATTCTACCGTGCAACGGCGGGGTCTTGCTGCGGTTTGACCAAAATGGACCCTTTTCGGTTGGGTTGGGTTTGGCAGTTGGGTCGGGTCAGAAATGGTAGGATTAGAAGGGGTGGGGGAGGACTATATATATAATATTATTATGTCAAGCATTGGTTAGCGCTCACGTGATAATGATGTGAAATGAGATAAATGCCAGATGCCAGTGCAACTTCTGCTGGATCCAGGCTATGAAAATGCTCTTCTTTAGTCGACAGAGCTCAGAGCTAGTGAGAAGTCAACGTTTTGTGGCCGCGTTCACTATCTATTTTTAAAATGGTTCATTGTTGTGTGACAGACTGCTACAATGATAGTAAGAAGGAAATTACCTATAAAGATACAAAAGTTCGGATTGGTTATCACAGTTTTCCTAAACGGGACCAATCGCCTAAGAGATATCGTGTTTGGTTGGATAAAATAAGTAGAAAAGACTTCGCGCCATCGAAATATTCCGTTGTTTGTTCCCAACATTTCGAAGAATCGGATTTCAAATCAAATCTTTTACAACAAACGCTCATGCCAGATACCAAATTCAAAATGGCTTTGAAAAAAACTGCTATTCCATCGCTATATTTACGAGGCGAGACCGAGGATGGTTCGACTTTGCACCGAGAGCCACGGCCACCTGCCGCAAAGAGAGCATCTATTTATCTTAGAAAGAAGCAAGTGGCAGAACTTATAGATGCAACTGCAAGTACTAGTGGTGCAACAGCGGCGAGTTCATATTATGATTTTGATGACAGCATTGAGGTTGATGAGCAGGGTTTTCTCGCCAACGAGGATGTGCGAGCGAGTACACCGATGCTTAGTGAAGACAGTGCTTTAGATGTAGGATGTCAGTGTGAGCTAGGTCAGGAAACATTCAAGCATGCGATGGGAATCGCAAGCGATAGCGATTCCAGTGATAATGCAGGCATTTCGTACAGAGACCCTCAAGATTTTTCTTACTGTCTCCCATCGGACAATGACGATACAGACGGTGATAGCGATTCCGAAACAGAAAATGAAAGTGACCGCGAGGAAAAATCTAGTGATTCAAATGTAAAAAATACAATGTTCATCACGTTTTGGTCTTCGTTGCTAATTTTATTCAGCGTGTGCAATCAATGTGCATCGCCCGTCGAGAATATCAGCCGTTCCGTCACTGGGTCAATGTTGACAGTGAAAACCACGTGCAAAAAAGGACACAAATTTACTTGGCGATCTCAGCCATTGGCAAATCGCATACCATTGGGGAATGTGCTTATCGCAAGTGCAGTGTATTTATCAGGATTGACATTTCAAGCAACAAAAACATTTGCCAAAACATTGAAACTGCAATTCATGTCCAGCTGGACGTACTACAAGCACGTGAAAGCATGGGTTGCTCCTATCATAAAAGACACATGGCATTCACAAAGTGCTGAGAATCTCAATGATTTACGGTCCAAAGACACCCAGAGAGTTTGGGTTGGGGGCGATGGCCAGTACGACTCGCCTGGCCACAGCGCTAAATATTGCACTTACACCCTGATGGACATCGAGACCGACAAAATAATAGGTTTTTGTATCATGCAAAAGGGAATGGTTACCGGTGATTTGGAAAAAGCGGCTTGTGATAGGTTGATGACAAAGCTTGTTATTGATGAGAAAGTGCCAATAACTCTCTTCCTTTCCGATCGCCATCGAGGAATAGGCTTACTCATGCGCACCAAGTTTCCCGACATCATTCACGAGTTTGACGTGTGGCACATGGAGAAAAGCCTAATGAAAAAAATTCGGGCATCTACCAAGCAATCCGCTGTCATACCCCAGTGGCACCGAAGTATTCGAAACCATCTTTGGTGGTCATCAAACACATGCGATGGAAACCCCGACCTACTAGTTGAAAAGTTTCAATCTATCATGCACCACGTTTGTGACGAACACTCTTGGGAAAGCGAGGGAAGTATTTTCACGCAATGTGAACATGGGGAGTTACCCGAAGAAGAGCGTTTGTCAAAAATGTGGATTACCCCCAACTCTCACGGTTATCAGTTACTCAAAAAACATATCACTGATAAGACTTTCATCAAAGATCTAAGACATACAAACCATTTTTGTCATACAGGTGGGATTGAATCATACCACAATGTCCGCCTAAAATACATGCCTAAGCGAGTTCATTTTACCTATCAAGGTATGATTCTCCGATCAGTGCTAGTAGCTATACTGGACCACAATGCCAACATAGGTAGATTAGTGACAGGCGAATCGGTGCGTTATTCTAAAGCTACAAAAAAATGGGTGCTAAGATCAAAATACGAAGAAAAGTCTAATCTTTGGCGAGAAGATTTACTGTCAAAGATATCAGATGTAGCTTGTGGCATTTCACCATTGCCATGCACTCCAGAGGACGATCATCCAGACATACCACAAAACATATCGACTGTTCCCCGACCCTCACTTGAAACTCTGAAAAATACTCGGTTCAAGAGATTTGAGCGATTGTAAATCGTTGCTAGACGAAATAAAAACATTTCGAGAAGAGCATTTTAGTTCGTCTTGCGACATATCAGCGTTGACATGTCTGGTTCAGGACTAACCCCCTACCAATTTGAACCATCATATTCTGCCGCAGAATTAGCTTCTAAAAGTGCACTAAGCGATGCATTACTAGTTCGTGGTGTGGATTTCTGTGGCCGTGCAACTGCTGCAGTGCGCGATTGGTGTTTTTGCGGCGAGTGCACTTCGATGCGAACAGACAATGAGTGTCACTGCTGTCAGGAGAGTGATATAATAACGAAAGTGCGTGGCAGTATTGACTGCATTACATATCATGCTTCTTTTGAGAGTGTAGTTATCAACGCCGATGCACTGAATACTGCAAGACATCACATGATGCTGAGTGCACCATCTGATGAATATAAAAAATATCTCAAATCAACGAACAATCGCTTGTGGCGACACGTTGCCTATAAACAATTCGTGTATTGGATGAATTCATGGTCGACTCTAGGAAAGAACAATAGAAAAGTTATTCCATCGTGTGTTGTAAAAACTGTTAGGGGTGAGTTTGCGGAGCAAGACGACAAGTTGTACACAGGATTTAAACCCTCGGCGTTAGCTGATCCACAATATTTCGACTAACTTGCCAGGTAAGGGTAACAATAGAATGTTTTCATGGTTGGTTTTTGTATTTACTACTTGTATCACCGTGTTATATCTCTCATTATTTCTTGGGAAAATTTTTAATTAATATTTTCACTAATTATTAACCCTCTTGATGATGCGATGTATCAATACAAGTAAACTGAAAGCATCGAAGTCGGCTAAATTCGATGTAGGGGGGTCTAAGAAAGGTAAAGGCTATGCGTATGGCTGGCGCGGCAATCTTTCTACAGCTATTATGACGTCACAGCAGAGTCCGCGCGGCGTCTGAGGCAGACACCGGGCGCGGAGGAACAGATGGGCTAGAGCCATTTTTCTTATCTCGTTGCGGGCTAGCAGATATGTGAACCCCACCTTCCCCTCACACGGCCTTTAAGTATGTGACCTGGGATTTCGTCTATGCCTGCTGTCTTCTTTCTGCTTATTTTATTCAAGATTACATAATATTCTTTGGGGAGTAGCGGATCGAGTGCGATTACCTTTTCCGTTGCTTTCTGGCGCGTAGCTCGCTGGGAAATGTGACACACACACATAATCTGTTTAATTTTATACAGATACAGATGGAATACAGATGGAGATAAATATTGTTAACTATTTTGTATGATAAACGGTGTTTTATTGAAACACATAGAACTGAAACTTAATGTTTCAAAATGTCACAGTATTACTTTACAAAAGTACAAATGTCTTTCAATGTGATTACAAGATACAAGAGAGAGAATCGATTCAACAAGATACAAGATATTAAGATTATGATATCCAGAATGAATGTTGTGAAAGACCTAGGAGTGCATATTGCTTCTGATTTAAATTATAATGTACAGGTATATTAAATTTACATTCCCAACCGGCAGTGCTCTTTTTTGCGGTGGAACTCACCGGAACGCTGTTCCGGCACCTCTTTTCGGTAGTACCATAAAACAATTAAATATTGGCGGGGGAAATAGAGCTGCAAGAACTGTCCGAGCTAAGCCTAGACTTACAGGAACGCGACATGGATTTGTATTCTGCAGATAAAATATCAGAACTCTGATACAGGTCTCGAAGAAAGGCAAAAAAACCATGGCCTTACTACCAAAATGCACTCAAAGCAGTTAAAAACATTTGCTTCCTGGGCAGAAATGGTCCGCTAATTGATCCCGATGAATTTTACCGTCCCTTATAGGATTTTTTATTTTTTATTTTTCTATTATATATATTTATTTATTGATGCATATGCAGGTTTACTTTACATACAAGAAACCATGAAAAAACATAATACATATGAGAGCAGAAGCAACAATAAATACCCACATAAGCCGAAGCTTGTGCGTGGGAGAGAATATCAGAATAGGTTTACATAAACAAATAAACTAGGGCTTCGCCGAACGCTACCTGTGGACGCGTTGTTGAATGAGCGTATTTCTTTGGATACCAGTATATAGTGTATACGGTATAGTGTATACCAGCCCAGATTTTGATCTTCCAAAGTTCATCAAATTTGATTCATAATTTTGGCATGTAGGCTAAGTAAAGGATTCTTGGAAGCGAATGAATCCACACACGTCTTGATTTTTTTGCCGAATTCACTGCAACTTGAATTTGTACCAAGAGATTCAAAGATTCAAGTACTATTACAATTACCTCTGGTGAAAGCCGGTCGAATCCAGAGGCAAATAATTTTCGGCCAAGCAAAATCAGTACCTAGCTGTCAAACTTTGTCCAGCCTAGACGACAGATGGAGTTTTCGATAATTTTCATATAAAAACCATTTCAAATCGCAGGGAAACTGTTATAACGGTACATCTCACTACGGTCAAGATATTTGTAACGTTTGTTGAAGAAAAAGCAAGGGTAATTACAGTTTATATATGCAAAACGGCAAAAAACTTGAAAAATTAATCGAAAAATACGATTAAAAAAACGTAAAAAAACATATAAAACATATCTCTTGGTAAACCGGTATAGTGTATACGGTACAAAAAGCCTATTCTGCAAATTTAATCAAAATCGGCTTGGTATTTTAGCCAGTAGAGTAAAAACAAACAGCGAAATGATGGCCAAAAATCTGACAATTTTCGAAAATTTAGATTTTTGAGAAAAGTTCTAAAGCTATCAAGCTGAAAAAGGTAGGGGGTCTAAGTTCAGAACAAATTCAGGTACACTGAAAATTTCATCAAAATCGGACTAGCCGTTTGGACGGTAAAGCGCGAACAAACACACAAAAAACAAACAAACAAACAAAAAAAAAAAACACCATTCAGGAATTTTTTTAGCAGTAAAGTGTAATTGAAGATTTCGCTTCACTCGGTACGCTCGTTACGCTCATCAAAAATAATATGCAAAATCCAGTATACAATGTAGGTTAACTAGGGCTTCGCCGAACGCTACCTGTGGACGCGTTGTTGGATGAGCGTATTTCTTTGTATACCAGTATATACCATATAGTGTATACAGTGTAGTGTACACCAGCCCAGATTTTGGTCTTCCAAAGTTCATCAAATTTGATTAATAATTTTGGCATATAAGCTAAGCAAAGGATTCTTGGAAGCGAATAAATCCACACACGTCTTGATTCTTTTGCCGAATTTCCACATCACCTTATCATATTTTTTTTTTCTGTTAAATCTGTAAATTTTCGTAAATTTGGATTTTTGAGAAAAGTTTACAGCTATAAGTAGAATGATGAATTCACTGCAACTTGAATTTGTACCTAGTGATTCAAAGATTCAAGCATTATTACAATTACCTCTGGTGAAAGCCGATCGAATCCAGAGGCAATTAATTTTCGGCCAAGTAAAATCAGTTCCTAGCTGTCAAACTTTGTTCAGCCTAGACGACAGATGGAGTTTTCGATAATTTTCATATAAAAACCATTTCAAATCGCAGGAAAACTGTTTTAACGGTACATCTCACTACGGTCAACATATTTGTAACGTTTGTTGAAGAAAAAGCAAGGGTAATTACAGTTTAGATATGCTAAACGGCAAAAAACTTGAAAATTTAATCGAAAAATACGATTAAAAAACGTATTAAAAACATATAAAACATATTTCTTGGTTAACCAGTATAGTGTATACGGTATACAAAAGCTATTCTGCAAATTTCATCAAATTCGGCTTGGTATTTTAGCTAGTAGAGTAAAAACAAACAGCGAAATTATGGCGAAAAATCTGAAAATTTTCGTAAATTTGGATTTTTGAGAAAAGTTCTACAGCTATCAAGCTGAAAAACGCAGGGGGTCTAAGTTCAGAACAAATTCAGGTACACTGAAAATTTCATCAAAATCGGATCAGCGGTTTGGACGGTAGAGCGCGAACAAACACACAAAAAAACAAACAAACAAACACATGGACTTTTTTTCTACGGGTGGTCAAATTGAAGTCTTCGCTTCGCTCGCTTCGCTCGCTACGCTCATCCAATTATGCAGTGAGTTGAAATTTGATACTCACAAAGAAACTGTTGTACAGGCTCAAAGACTGTTTTGGTTAACTGTATGTAGCCAAGCACATAGTTTGTTTTTAAATAAATTAAAATCACTGCTGGCAACAAGAGAAATCGAGATAGGCAGAGCATTAAATAATTTGGGTCCTAGGTAAACAGCTTTTCTCTGACCAAGGGATGTTAGCATTCTTGGTATTTGGAGCCGAGAGATATTAGAGGATCTGGTCAAGTGGACCGGATCATTCTGAGATTGGAAAAAATGTTTATTCTTGAACGTGTGTAATAAAAGGGTCTTTACAAATAGGTTACGAACGCTGCAGACTTTAAATTCAGAGAAACATTTCTCAGTCGGATAATACCGAGGGCGTTTCAGTATTGTTTTTATTATTGACTTTTGGGCAGTTTCTAACGGCTTTAAATTAGACTTGGTAGAACCACCCCATCCTAGGATTGCATAAATGAGGTATGACTGAGCAAATGCATTATATACTAATTTAAATTGTCTTTATTTAAGATTGAACGGAGTCTGTAAAATTTGTAACTGACTTCCCTCAATTTGCGTGTGGTAGTGATAATATGGTTCTTCCAGTTCAGGTGGGGGTCAATGATCACTCCGAGGTACTTGAATGCGACAGATTTATTTAAGTTAAAGCATTAGCATGTCTGGTCTTTTCTGACACAGTTTGAGGTGTGTATTTTAAGACTAACAGTATTGGATTCTGAGTTATCATAACACGAAAAAGTCATAAAGACAGTTTTTTCTTGGTTCAGTGTCAGAATATTTTTATCAAGCCACGCACATACTTCCTGTAAGCCTATTTCAGCACGGTCCCTCACTTCCTTAAATGATTGTCCAAAGAAAATAAGTGCAGTATCGTCTGCGTATGATATAAGCTTTCCGTTGAGCTTTATGTTACAAAGGTCGTTAATATAAATGAGAAAAAGAATGGGTCCAAGTACGGTGCCTTGCGGCACCCCGCATTCAAGTACTCTCGGGTGGCTAAGTTTGCCGTTAATTTTTACACATTGAGTTCTGCAGGACAGATAGCTCTTTAAAAGGTCTAGGGGGACATCTCTAATTCCGTAGCATTCTAATTTTTCTAGAAGGAGCGAGTGGTTAACTGTGTCGAACGCTTTCGCTCTCATCTTGTCAAAAGTAGCGTGCAAATGAAAGATAATGACAATTAAACCCGTGGAATAGCTAAATAGAAACAAAAAAGTAAGAAATCCGGCGAAAAACAAGATTTTTCTGACAGATTTTAAATCTGGCGCGAGCCTTTTGTGACTTCATAAGCGGCGCTCGGCACTCGGCCGCCTCGGCAGGCCACATCGTGCTTCGCTCATAATCATTCGGTAATCGGTTGTCAGTGACAAATTACTCGATCAACTTGGATTTATTTTTGAAAGCATGCTGAAGTTGTTCAAGTGTAGCAATGACTCCGGTAAACATTCTCATCTTTCATTTCACAAGTCTCCTGGCAAACTGGCAAGTATACGCGCGTGTGCTCAGAGCACTTCCTAAAACACAATTATGAGATCAGTTTCATACTTAAATCTGAACTTTTTCCCGATTGGAAAGCCAAGCGAGTTCTTAGAGACACTTCTGTTCCGTCAGTGAGATTGGTGGGAGTAGAAGAGTTTGCGTCAAAGCGCCGTAAGACCACGCACGGGGCCAAAAGGTCCACAGAAAACATTTTACATGGAATTGAGGAGGTAGCATGCGTCTTCAAGTCAGGCCAAGAAGGCGAAGGCGGATGGCAGCTGCCAACAATCAACCCCGGTGCGGAAGACAGCAACAATGGAAAGGCTCGCGGTGCCGTCCGAGTTCCGACAATAGAACACCAACAATCGGACACTCGAAGTCGAAGACAATATTTGACATGTGAAGTCGAGATTCAATGTGAAATAGGGAGCGAAATATTTCGTAACCAAATCATTGAAGATGTAGAAAACAGTTTTCGAAGATGATACTAGCGATTTAGATAAGAATTTTCAGCCAAACTTTGACGACGAAGATTATTCGAGTGACGATACGACGGACGACGGTGAAAATGAACCTTGTGCTGAATAGATTTTTTTGTGTTCTGGTTAATCGTAATTTTTTCTAATTAAATTTGGCGTTCCGGCACCTATATTTTTTGATGAGCGTAACGAGCGTAGCGAGTGAAGCGAAATCTTCAATTACACTTACTGCAGAAAAAAGTCTCCAATGTGTTTTTTTTTTTTTTTTTTTTTTTGTGTGTTTGTTCGCGCTCTACAGGCCGAACGCCAAAACCGATTTTGATGAAAATTTCGGTGGACCTTCGTTTTCTCTGAACTTAGATCTGCCACGTTTTTGAAGCAATTTGCATGAGTAAATTTTATGTTATTAAGTTTTTACGAAATTTTTCAGTTTTTCCAAAACACGTTTTGCACTCTAGAGGCCAAGCTTCTGAATATAATTTGACGAAACCTTCTGGATATGTTGACTTTCACGATTTAATGTTTGTGTATAAATTTCATTGTTGTAGGTAAAGCACTTTTCTTGAAAATTGCGCTTTAATGACGTTTTTTTGCAATTTTTTTGCGTTTTTTCAGTTTTTTGCCACTAAAGCAACTTTATCTTCAACCGATGTTCATAAAATTTACTGTGTGCATTAAAAGTCGCAAGAAAAAGGTTCTGTGTAAATTTGAACCAAATTAATTAAATAGTTTTTCTGTAAATCGATTTTTACGTTTTGAAATATTCAAATAATTTCACGACGACTACATCATGATATTTTCAGGTAACGAATGTCATTGAGAGAGCTGCTAAATTATCACTGGACATGTTAAATTGATCATAAAAGCCTCTAGGCTATGCGCACACGCAATATAACCGCGTTGAGGGTGAGCGTAAATACTAGGCTATGCGAACACTCATATAATCGTGTTGTGGATGAGCGTAATATTTACGCTCACCCTCAACGCAATTATCTTGCGTGTGCGCATAGCCTAGAGGCTGCACAATATTAGGAAAATTGGAATAAAATGTAGTCATAAAAGTAGGCCCGGAGTGCGATTGTGTAACTTTTCTCCTGTTGAAACCACCCGTTTTCGCTCTAGATATCGCGTGGTTTATAAACAGATTTTTTTATGTGATTGTGTAAATTTTTTTCGGGTGGTTTGTTCGGAAAAAAGTGGTTTGAAATCACCGTTTGAAACGTAGGTGAAATCAAACCACCCGCGGTTTTGAAATTTAAATATGGCGGCCGAATTTCTAAATCTTATCGTGGCTCAAAATGTATTTGCAGCCGCAGAAGAAAACGAAGAGAATGTGCGTAGAAATCAATTGCGCGTCGACAGAAAAAGATTGCGGGATACTTTTAAACCATTTCACGTGAGCGCGCGTTATTTTGTCTCCCTCTATCGGCTCCCAAAGGCAGCTGTGCATATGCTCATCGATAGGCTGACACCACATTTGCGTGTTTCTGTGCGAAATTCATCAATTCCTCCATGGATGAGAGTAAGTTCATTAACTTTATGATATTCTTGAATAGAAATTAATAACGACTAACATTTTCGACTTTGGCCACAGGCTTATTGACTGCGGGCTTTATATAAGTTGTGAATAACATTGTCTGTAGGATAACCTATAAGGTTAAAAGCTGTTACATCTAAGTATTATTCGATAGTGAATTACTACAAATTCTAGGATTGATCCCCGATTTTATAGTTAAATTTTACATGCAAGTTTGCCGGTCTTTTACGCAGGTTATCACTACACTCAATTTCTTCGCTTCGGGGAGCTACCAGCGGCGCACCGGCCAAGACTTCTTACAAGCGATGTGCCAGACAAGTGTGTCTGTGTCAATGAAGGAGGTTGTTAGGGCAATCAACTTACACCTTCTAGCGGTGTGGATCAAGTTCCCCATCTCCGAGGAAGAAAGGCAAGAGATCAAGGAGAGGTCGGTTCGCTTCTTACTTAAAATTTCCTAAGTACCTACCTACCGACTGAGCAAGTTACAACTGATCATTTGCAGTTTGGTTATATTTGCTTGTAAAACATTAAATTAATACTATATACCTTAATAAATGCCTACTAGTTGTACCTACATCTACTTATACTAATCATCATATTGTAACGATTCTGGTTCCTGCCTCGTTATTATTTATTTAATTGTTGATTTGACCTAACCGAGGTCACCTCGCTAATGAAATGCCTAGTTTAGTCAGTCGATACCGCACTGTGGTCACATAAAGAGCTGTCTTGTAATTACGTCTGTTCAAGTCTGTCTGCCCATCCTTCCCTAATTCGCTACATGGTAGCAGAGCGTGGTTACGTATTATTTTTATTATTTGTGTCGAATTTTGGGAACTATGGCAGACGACCAGCAAAGAAAAGTCGACGCATTAACATCAGCACTGGAAAACGCGCTGAAAAGAATCGAGCAGCTAGAAAATGCCGCCGGTGAAAACGACGGGGCCTCGTCACACAACGCATCAACTTCCAGAAACGACGACCAGCCAATACAATTGGAAACTTTAACAGCAGCGCTCGTAAACGCATTCAAATGCACCGAGCAGGCAGAACAAACCCCACGACCTGCCCCCGGGGAAAGTGACTGCCTATCGTCGCCCGACGCCAGACGCTCGACGCCGAACGCCCACGTACGCCAAGAAGCGGTAAGAAACGTCGAACCAATCGATGATTCGAACGTAAACGACATTATTAGATTCATCATCTCAATCGATGCCATCTTTAATATCTTCAAGGCCGAAGACAAGGCATTCGTAGAAGAACTGTACCTAAAATGCCGTGGGCAGCTCGCGCACTGGTGGGCTAGGACCTTGACACGTGTAAAAAATTGGCCCGAAATGAAGTCACTGATCTTAGAAGAGTACTTCAACCCTCTCCTAATCGAAACAATCGTGTCCGAAGAAGTAAACCGTTTCCAACGCCCCGACGAAACATTCCGGCAATTTATCCTGAGCATCGAGTCCACTGCACAGGCGCTGAATTTAAGCATTCCAGAACCTCGGCTGGTCAACATTATTTTATCCCACATAAATCCAGCCACCTTCAGCTTGCTACGCTACGGGGATCAACCCACTACCCTGCACCGGCTCCTGCAGCTGGCCGGAGACGTCGACGGCGCTGTTCTACGCCAGGTCCAGTACGGAAGATTCATGGGTACCCCAGCCGCCGTGCCCCCGCCGCTGCGAGGACATTCTTCAAGAACCGAACAATCCGCTAGACCTTGGGACAGGAGCATCGATCCGCGATCAACGGCAAGGCTACCCGCCACGTGCAACCGATGCGGACTTATCGGCCACCCCGCGAAACGATGCACCGGGAAGAAACAGCAATCAGCCAAGCCTCGACCCAACAACCGGACGAATGCCAAGACCCAAGGACCGAGTAATTATGCAAAACCCCAGACCAAGAACGAGCCCCCCCTTAAAATCATCCCCCATAATATCCCCAGCCTACTTACAATCAAAATCGAGCCCCCTTCGAGCATGCCCGAAGATATCCCTAACTTCCTCGTCCACGCTCCCAGTATAACCTATGTAGAGGTATTACTAGCCAAACGCCCGATCAATGCTCTAATTGATACCGGCTCAGCCTTGTGCTTTGTTTCATCACATCTCATCAATAGCCTACCCAAAAATCTAATTAATAAGGTCAAAGCCGAGCACATAGTCTGCGTGACGGCTAATGGCTCAACTATGTCGATTGAAAAAGCTGTTTCATTGTCAATTAGAATCGGCAAATTGAGTTGGTCACAAATATTTTACGTTGCCCCCGTCCTACCCGTCGACGTCATAATAGGTAGAGATTTCCAAAACAGAACAGGTATGATCATCGACTCAAAGGCACGTGGCATCTATTTCTCGTTCTCTCCACAAAGGATCCCCTTCATAACCGAGTCTACCCATCACAACGTCGATTGTTACCTGTCCGGATTATCCACTCCCGATTTCAAGGGACCCGTCACGACGAGTTCAGCGACGTGGTTAACGAAAAATTAGGACGTACTAATTTGATTGCTTATCAACCTGAAACTGCCGATGATACTCCAGTTCGAGTACCCCCTTTCGGCATGTCCCCCCCTCAATTAGAGAAGATGCAAGTGGTGATCGATAAATACCTAAAGGATGGACTCATATGTAAGTCTAACTCACCCGCCCCGGCCTCACCGCAGTACTCCCCCACCAGCCCCACGTACTCCCCCACCTCCCCTTCGTACTCCCCAGCTCCCCGCAACACACGCCAGGTGCTGGGGGAAACCGCTACTCCCCCACCTCCCCCAACTACTCCCCCAACTACTCCCCCACGAGCCCGACGTACTCACCGCCCAGCCCGCAGTACTCTCTTAGCAGCTCGAAGTGTTCGCCGACCAGTCCGAGATATTCGCCGACAAGTCCCAGCAACTCTCCGACCAGCCCGAGCTATTCCCCAACGAGCCCGAGCTATTCTCCAACGAGTCCGAGCTATTCGCCAGCCAGCCCCAACTATTCGCCGACTTCGCCGTCCTACTCGCCGAGTTCGCCCAAGTATTCGCCGACATCGCCATCGTATTCGCCCACCTCGCCGTCGTTCGTCGGTTCCTCCCCGCAGTACACGCCGGCAACAACAATCAACCGACCGCTCAAGAGGTCCTTTCCGGCCAGATTAAAAGGGTCCACGTTTCCCAATGTAAACATTATTTTGGCAGGATTTTATAGTTAAATTGTTTTGGTTGGTTTTTGTTCTCAAATACTTATTCTGTTATAATCTTGGTTCCTAATTCTACATAATTCATGTCTTGCTTTGCGTTAAACGCGAAATCGTTGTTTACCCTTGTTTTGGTCGATTTTTTTTTTCTTGATTTTTTTTTCTCTAGTCGTCTCGTTTTGTTCCCCTAGAGAGCAGGAAGATGTAACGATTCTGGTTCCTGCCTCGTTATTATTTATTTAATTGTTGATTTGACCTAACCGAGGTCACCTCGCTAATGAAATGCCTAGTTTAGTCAGTCGATACCGCACTGTGGTCACATAAAGAGCTGTCTTGTAATTACGTCTGTTCAAGTCTGTCTGCCCATCCTTCCCTAATTCGCTACAATATCAATGAATTTACCTAATTTGATTACAATTTCAGATGTATGGCAGCGGAGCAATTTCCGGGAGTAATTGGCATTGTGGATGGGACGCACATTGCAATTTCCTCTCCTGTGCGGGCAAGGGAGCATTTGTTTCACAATAGGAAAGGCTATCATAGCAAAAATGTGCAGATTGTGAGTACCACCATTAAATTAGCACAGCTCATTTTAGTTATGCAACACAGATTACAGGGCTCCACTTAATAGCTATCTGCAGTTGTAGCTATACCGATGTAAACTGTCAAAGTCAGTTGAAACATTCTCATCTTGGTGTTGCAAGCCTACTTAGTGTATTAAATTTTCCTGACATTTGTAATTGTTTTAGGTTTGCGATGACAAGCTTTGCATTCGTGCAATCAATGCCAGACATGGGGGAAGATCACATGATGCACATGTCTGGCGGCTCTCAGCAGCTCGCGATGAGATGGTTGCACTTTACGCAGCTGAAGGAAGAGGATCTTGGCTTCTAGGTTATTAATTGTCCCACTAAGTTAATAGTTAAACATAAAAGCAGCATTTCCCATTTTGCAACAGGGTTAGTGCATGGTAACTAGTAATGTTTAAAGGTGAATCTAGTAACAGCTGGAAAAACCCATCCAGTTTGTAGTTCACATAACTTCTACAGCTGCACTAAAAGCTTATCATGCTTACCTTGAATTGTGCACCCAGGGGACTCGGGGTATCCTAGCGAGCCATGGATTCTAAGACCGTTCTCAAACCACCCAGCCCCCAACACGCCTGAGGGGCGGTACAATGAGCGGCTTTGCGCTCTTAGGAGCACAGTTGAACGGTGCATCGGGGTGTTTAAGGCAAAATTCCGGTGCTGTCTGAAGGAGCTACACACCAGAAGTCGCAGGTGATTCTTAGTTATAATTAAATAATAGTAGGTACTAGGTACATACCTTCCCACTTAATAATTATAATGTTTCAATGGAGTGGAATCATGGAATGTTGGACAGGGAATATTGAATGATGGAATGTAGGGTGAAAAGCTTATAAGAAATATGTGTAGTAGGGATGAAATTTTAATATCACACTTGACTTGAAATTATCTTTCAATAAATAAAAATGGTGTTCTCTTCCCCAGGGATGATAATAAATGCTTGTGCAGTGGTTCACAATATCGGAATCCACTACGGAGTGCCGAATCCGCCGCTGATCTTCGATCCCATCGACTTGCCTGGGAATGGCGTTGCAGTTCTGGATGCTGCTGCGCCGCAGCTGCAGGGAATGAACATCCAGGCACTCGGTCACGCAATACGCGAACGGGTAGTTCAAGACCACTTCCTGCATTAGAATGCTGTGCATGTTGGTTGCATGTTGTCTGGGTCTGCCATCACTATGGTGCAGTTATCCCTCTTTAGGATAGTAGGTACCTCCCTTCAACATGCTTTGGTACCTAATAAAGATAATGGTATTTTTTCATTTTTAATGCACTGAGTATCTGGGACAACATTGGCTTTACTATCCGTTGAGAAAAGACCATAAGTACTAATCGAGCAGTGACTGCCAGCCTGCAAATGCATGTCTATGCAAAATGCATGTGCAAAAGTGCCATGAAAATCGATGTCTATATAGGCAATGAACAACCGTTACATACCTCCTATGTATTTAGCAACATTATAATTAACAATTCTTAATGCTAGAGCTTATAAGAGATATTACTTACAGTCTGCAATCTGCATTCACAAAAAAAAAATACTATTTGAACAAATATTAATTTTGCAAATTATTTTTAATTATTCATTATAGTAGTAGGTACTTAACTTCCAATTTAAAAAAAATATATATATATGTATATATTAATCTTCACTCATTTTTTTTAAATAATAATTGGACAGTGTGTTGGCTAGATTTGAAATTGAAGCTGCTGCGGCCACATATGCCGTGCTGTTATTTTCTAAGATTTGCAATTTTGCTTTTTCTATTAACAATCTATCTTCTTCGAGGGCCAGTCGTCTTTTCTTTACTTTCAGCTTTTCATCCTCTAAGACTTTGCTTGCATCTTGGCCCCTGACGTATGCACGTGCAATGTCTTCTGAAGTTGCTTTTTCCTTAAGTGTTGGTTTAATTTTTTTTTCTTTGCTTGGTTGTGACTCTGTTAAAAAAAATCAAGTTTTCATAAATGTTCCTAAAAACCTACTCTTGCCATGATTTGTTCATAGGTACGTGCCGGTATTAACCAATAATTCTACACTGACCTTCGTTGTGCTGTGGCAGTGTCTCCACAACATACTCATAATCGACTGGCATCTCGGCTGGCACCTCCGCTATCAGCAAAGGTGCTCCACCAGCTGTGGCCTTTCCACAAGCTGCTGATGGCAGCTGATTAAATATTTCAGCTGGTCGAGCGCCGCCTTCTGGGAGATCATCATCTCCCAGAACAGACTCGACTGTTAGAACATCTAAGCCAAAGATTGTAGTATAGTTAAGATATGCCACTCTCTGTTGGGAAATTGAGGAACTTTGTTTCTGCTCTCAGCGCCTCTAGTTTCTGGTGGAATCAACATTCGGCGGGATAGATTCGAATGCCAAATCCAGTAAAACTTAGCTCCCAAAGACTTGTCCAACACACTTCATTTTTAATTGTCCTAAAATCGAAATATATTGGTTCACATTCCTTGTAAAGGAATGTGAACCAATATATTTCAATTTAAGAACAATTAAAATTGAAATGCATTTGACAAGCCATATTGTATTCAAATATAAACTACACACAACAGTCTAAGAACAATAAATACAGCAGAACACATTTTTTGTAGCTATTAAAGTAGATAAATTTATTTAAAACAAAACTGTAATAAAAGATGGTCAACAAATTCAGCTAACACCGATTTCTACACGAAACGCCCAATACGAGTGGCTGCTAGTTACGCTGTAAGATGTTACCAAATTAAATATATACAATAATCTAATCTAGATATAAGTTGGCACTGTGCATTTATAGTGTAACAGGAAACATAACCAATCAGGAACTGATACCTCCTGGAGAGCTTTTGATAATATATTATGAAATAGCAAAATTAAAAATGATGTCAAAATGAATTTAGAAAACGGCCTAAAACACATCATTGTGTACATTGGTATTGAGCAAGAGCACCAACAAGCACCTTCATTGAAGTATAATATTAATAGATCATAGTAATAATAATATAATAATAATAATAATAATAATGCTGATACTATAGTTGGATACACAACTACCTATAACGAAACAAAATGGAAAAAGACGTTAAAAGAATAATCGACGCAAACTAAAAGTATAGGAACTGGAACCATCAATTGGTTTGACAAATGCTTAGAAAAGAAGCTAAAATTAATAACTAAGTATATCTATGAAAATAAAAACAAAATTTGACCTGATCAGGTACCTAAATCTCAAATGGTAACGAAATCTTTGGTCGGGAAAATATCAAAAATCAATAATGGTAGTTTTGATGATATTGAAACATATCGTTAATAATGCTGATACGTTGAGTCTTGTTGGGGGTGCAGTCTTGTTCGGGGTGCAGTCTCGGTCGGGGTGCAGTCTTGTTCGGGCTGTTGTCTCGTTCAGGCTGTTGTCACGTTCAGGCTGTTGTCTCGTTCAGGCTGTTGTCACGTCAGGTGCTGCTCGTAGAGTCAGGTTGCTCCGAAGGCCGTAGCCGATCTGAAATCATAGATTCACGACAGTAAACAAGTCACGAGATTGGTTTACTGGTGAAGGACTTTCCGGATTCTCTTCTGCCGTGAGGTTGGCTTCGCTCCATCTGGGACATTCAGCGGTGCCTTCTTCGCCCTGTTTGCGCGGTTCGTCTGTTTACAGAAATGGTGGATGTTAACCCGGCACATTAGGGAGATGAGCTTCTGCTTTGTGACTGCGTGATGTTCCTCGCAGTCAAACCACTTCCAATCCACGGTGTCGTTGATGCGGCTGGTGATGCAACTCTGGACACTTAGAATGTGGGGGGTTTCTCGGAGCAGATCATCTGAAACTTGAGCAGCCATCCCCATCGTTTCAATGAGTTGTGCAGTCGGGTACACCAGGGACGACTTACTGCTGCGCTCTCTGGCCCGGATGAAGGCGTGGTCACTGGTGTGCTCGCTGGGTTCCACTGTCAACAAGGATTTGCATCTTTCACAAGACAACTCAACTTTTTTCCTGACTAGGTACCCAGCGACATAGGCAACGGTCATACGCTCCTTGACGGGCAGGGTGGTATCGTTTTCGACCGCTTCCAGCAATTCCTCAAAGACTCCTGAAAAGTCCCAGCCATCCAGGTTAAACTCGGAGTTCTCGTGCTCGACCGCAGCGCCTGCGTCGTGCTGGTTGTCAAGCTCGGCAACGTCTCCGCAGCTGTTTCCTGAAGGCACCGAGGGCCCTGCAGCGTCCTTGCTCCTATCCCTAGGCGTAAGGAAAGACTTCAGATCAGTCAACAGGATGTCGGCATCGTCTTTGCAGTTTGATCCTCTGGCTGGGACTCTCATCATCCCGTTGATGATGCAAGTCTTTAATGCAGAACCAAACTGCAAACAAGTAGGATTGGTGTTATCCTGACCATGCTGACGGATGACACAGAACAGGTTCTCCAATGCATCCTGGTTGAGTCGCCGCATCTGCAACAACGGAACTCCGTACTTCTCCCGAAGGAGTTTCCCGACGTGTGTTGCACCATGGATTGTCGTAAGCCAACCATTCTGAAAAGGATTACGTCTGACTCTCCCGGTTTTCCTGTCAGTGAACTTCCAGCTGTCGATACGCTTAGCAACCTTGGGCCAGAAAGTCTTATGTATGGAAGAGGCGGACAAAGCGACACGATGGTACTTCTTCAATACCGCTCTCCTCCTTGTCCCGTTGAAGCTGTCAAAGAGGCAATCTCCATCTCGTAGAAACTCACACGTGTCCTCTGCAGAAGCTGGAAGCTCATGTGGCAACAACGCACGAATCCCAGCCGCAACCGAAGAACTGATGACTTGCGCCGCCAGATTAACCCGCATCTTCTGCTGAGAAGTGGGGTTAATATGAGCTTCCGACAGCTTGGGCACCATCTGGTAGATCCTTGAGGAATCTGTTTTGAACAAAGACTCGACATGTTCCCAGCGCGCCTCTTTCTGAACGGGAAGATCACACCGGCTCGGATCAGACGACTCGGGAGCGGCTGGAGTCCAAATGATGTCGTACTTCATAAAAGCATTCCTAAGATTCTTTAGCAAGTGGGGCGGATCATAGAGGACAGCGATGTCATCATCATTAATCCGGAAAATTTTCCCGTACTGCGCAAGCTCGACTGTAGAGGGACGAGTGGCTACAAGAGAGTCAAGTGCGGCCACGTTGGTGGAAGCCTGGTCACAAAGAACACTAGCCACGTGCAGACCCGCCCGCTGCAACTCCTTAACCACCTGGACGACCAACGACTCTAAGGAGGTTGTCTTTGTGGTGTCCTTGCAGAAGTAGTATGCAACCGGCTGCTTCCACTTCTTCCGAAGACCCCGGACCATGAAAACAAGTGCATGGTTGGCGAACTCCTTGGATCGCCCGAGATCACCGAAGTCCTCGTACCCGATGATGCGATCAAGACTCTCGGAGTAGTAAATACCTGAACTCAGAGAGATCTCATCAAAGAGTACCGAGCACACTCGGTCTGAGTCGTCCATCTTGGAGACCTTCTCACGCAAGTGCATGAAAACCGACTCGTTGATCCCAGGCAGAAACGGAATCCTATTCAACAATGAGATCAATGTTCTAGGGGAAGGCAAGGCAAGGAACGACTGCAGCAGCTTGTACGCCTTGGGACTCCGCTTGTAGATCGACAGAGCTAAAATCTTGTCATCCATCGTGAACCGGCGACCATTGGGCAACTTCTTTCCGCATTCCAGCTGGCTTTTGAACAGCCTAGCCGCAGGTGGTGAAAACTCCTCGAGATCGCTGAAAATAGAGGCAGTGTAATACGCTCGTAGGTCCTTCTCGCTGGCTTTGAACCGCCGACACCGCTGCTTGAGCGCGCTGACCTGTTTGCGCTCCTTAACAAGCAAGTGCCTCAGCTTCAACTTCCGCGGTGTCAGCTGACTCGCGCGGGTCGCACCCACCGAATCCAAGATACCTAAACGAAGCGTCTTACGTCCTACCTTCAACGTCGTGGTTCGCCTAGGAGAAGGGGTTTTAAAAATGCCCGAAACACCTGCAACCGGTTCTGCGGAAACAGAAAACTCCGGAGTCCTCACGACTGGAATCATACATATCCTCTTGGGGGTCACTTCTGCCGGATCAAAAACAGTGCTAGAACGCTTTGGAGAACATAAATCTGAAATCAAGGGCTCATGCACTGGATCCTCGCTCATGACTTCCGAGGTGGAAGAAGTCGCAACAACTATCTCCTCCACAGGATCTGCAAAATAGAAAAGTTCCTCTGCGATCACAAGTTGGTCAGGCTCCCCAACTAGCTCTGCATCTACCTCCATGGCAGCAACCTGCTGAACATCACCTCCATAGGCAACAAGTTCAGGCACAACACCAGCTAAAAGCAGGGAAGGCACGGCATTGCGATTTAAACGTATACAATGATCGTTTTGAAATTCTCTGCGCTGAAAGTGAAGAGAGCAAAGCCTGGCAGTGGAATACAAGCGATCACTAGTAATGCCAACTAACTGTGGATCTCCAACCCGTTCCACCCAAATCTGGCATCTATCTGGATCCTTTGGAAAACGATGAAAAGAGAGCGTATTACCTCGTTCACAAACACTGCCACAGCCAGGAGCTTTACAAAGAAAACTCATGATTGTAAAGTAGTATCTGAAAGAATTAGTTCAACAACAAAATACATACAAATACAAATACAAATACAAATAAAAACAATGAAAAGCTAACCTAGAAAGAAGCAGAAGACAAAACAGAAATGAAGAAATAACGATAAATGATAGCAGTAAAACGATAAACGTTAATAAAAACTTTGGGAAAACTATCTACTCAGATAAAGATACTACTAAGAAAGGCGAAATTCGCCGAAAAATTTTGGAGTGATGCTATGCTAGGGTACAATACTAAAGTAGGAACTTAATTACACACTAATACTTCCTTTCATCTTCCATAGGCGTTCACATCACACTGCAACTAGTTTTCGCCGACGCTGTCCAGTTCTTCATTGTTCACATTTTTCTTCTAAATCTTCTTTTTAACGAAAAGTCGAGCGAACCGACGCCAAACAAACTACGCCATGTTTGAGAAAAACAGCTGAGCCCGCTTGCTTAGCCAATGAAATGGCTCACCTTCAAACTCGATCTCAAAACATGCCGTTAGGCGCTCTTGGTGTCGGGTGGAGTAACTGCTAGCAGTAATCAACATTTCCGTAGCGGCAGCCAAGGAAGTCCCGGGCCCTTGATCTAAGCATAGTTGGTCGAGCCTGCTCAAATCCTTAAATGGTGACCCCCCTCCCGTTCCTTTTTGGTGCCTCATCATTGCTGCTGCTTTTGCTTTGACTCTCCCTTTCCAGTCACCCCATGTCTGAAAAAATTTCTAGTTTGTAAGATTTAGATGCATGAAATGTTAGCACTGAAAAGTTAAATTATTCAAGATTTTAACAGATTGTTGAGCCATTATTAAATATTTTGTATGTATATATTTATTATTACCTTCTGCCATTTGGAGATGTCTTTAGCAACTCCATCTCCACAAGCATTTAGTTTGTTGGCGAGAGTTTGCCACAGTTCGCAAGTCTTAGCACGGCCCTGTTTGCCAATCAGCTCGCCACGAGCAAACGCTTCGTGGTCATTCATAAAAGTGACTAATATGTACCTTTGTTTGTCAGTGAGATGAGTTTTCCTAAAGAATAAGGAGCCCGAAGAAAACAATATCAGATAAGAAATGTAGGTACACACTTATTTAGTATTATTTTCATTATTATTAGATGCACACTAGATAATATTATGTAACATCATAATGATGAAAGTAATAAATTTAATGTATGTCTATTGAAATGTTTCAATCTTAAATGATCCCAATCCCAGATACCAAACTCACAAAATCCTTTTATATATAATTGTATTATTCAGTAGGTATTCCCTTATTTTCCGTATTTAATATAACACAATAATAATTTAATGAATACTCACCGCGAACGACTGAGACTACTTTCAAGTGAATCCATCTTCTCAAATGTAGTTCGACACTGTCAATTCAATATTATTTTTGCAGAGATTCAAAATCACCGTCAAATTTTGTTTTTCGAAAATCACAGCAAACAGTCGCAATGCGCATGCTCCTGCTACAGTCCGTTCAGAAAAAGTTTGCCTGCCTGTGGTATCGCGTCGGCTGTGAGAAAACGCGCGGTTTCTGAACGGATGCGTTAGACAATCGCCTAAATCACTCATACGAAACCGCATGCGTTTAGAAAACGTAGCGATTTCGAAAACGCTATGTTTTCAAAACGTAGTGGTTTAGAAATCGCTACGTTTTGAGATAAAGTTACACAATCGCACTCCTGTTCCTTATTTAAACAGTGAAAAAAGTAAGCTAATGCTAAGAAAATAAAGCTGCAACTCTAAAACAAGCCCACGTAATGAACCGTTGTAGACATACATTGAGCGTATATGCCGCTCTCTCAGCTGTTCTCCACTCTCGTATCACTCTAACTTGATATTTTATACGACTCGACTTTTCGTCGAAATTTTGTCTATCCCAAACATAAATATCTTGAAAAATAATTGAGGGCTATAATTGAAATTTAGTTGATGTTGAATTTAATTGATGTTTAATTGATGGCCTCAGATTAGATTTTTACTCTTTTAGGAAGTCTGTTAAAAGTTAGTTAAAACGTTTTGTAAGCAATAAAAACTATAAAGCACTTGGAACTTAATGCCAAGTTAAAAATGCGAATTTTTCTCATTTAAAAAAATCCTCCTCACACTCTTGTTGACGATTCAAAAGTTGCCTATCGCTCCAATAACAAATTCTATACTTGCTCTGCCATGTCGGTAAAATTGCCAAAGCCAATGAAAAGTGTCTATAAACATGAACTTTTGAACGTGTATCTACGTCTTTTTCTCAGTGCATGTAGCAAGATCACCTATTTCTAGAAATCGAACTTTGAATTATTTGGACTTACAGTGGTAACGAACCAGTTCGTCGACTGCTCCTTGAAGATAGAGGGCAGTAAAATAATGGCCAGGTCAACAAGTTGCTCTAAAAAAAAAGTGATTAAAATAACAAATGGTTCTGTTAGACATTGTCCTGCAGGAAATGGTAACAACATGCAAGTCTTCTTTCTTTCTAGCTACCTGGCCAATTCTGATTTCTTATGGCTTATTGTGGGTCCTACGTTATAATATGACATTTATATTTTTGAGAACGATGTTTACGAACCTTCAACGTTGGTTTTGTCCAGATCGCCACTGAACGCTGGGAGAACGTTGGCCCATGCATCCTTTTCGTCTTTGCAGGCTGCAGCTGCCATCTGCAGTATTGTTGCAACTTTCGTTGGAGTAAAATATTTCTTCCTTTGTTCTGTCACGTTTATTCCGTGAAATCGCTCGCAGTCTTTGATGAGCTGTAAAATAACAGGATGGCGTCAGATGCGGAACTTATTCAAGTCGCAAGTTGAAGTTCCATGTAGCATTTGACAATGAGCCTTTACGATTAGGTATACGTGCGTAGTGTTTTAAATTTTCCGGAAAATTTGAAACCGCGGAAAAAACGGATATTTTCCCGTTTTTTCCGGAAAATTGGAAATATTGGCCAATATTAGATTTTACAAGAATTGTTAATTTTTTATCGGTCGAGCCGTCCACGCACATTAAAGTAGTTGCATTTTCCACCACATCATGTCTTTCCAGCACTATATGTATGATTTGTTGTTGTAAGCAGTGAGCAGCTGTGATTCAAAAGTCAACTCAAAACCCAATAGATTTTTTTTTGCATTCCAGTCTGTTGTCTATTTCCCTAATCTTGTACAAAATCTATTTCCACAGTTAAATGTGGTACCCACGGGTGACTTGATACATGTACTAATTTCAAGCTTGTTTTTCGAATTGTTGCCTGATCAAATTTCAACTTAGCTTTTCCTTCAATTTTTCCTATTTTTCCGACCCACTGGGAAAAAACGGAAAAAAACGCGCTTTTTTTCCAATTTTTCCGGAAAATTTGGTACCTTTTAAAACCCTAGGTATACGTAATACATTTTATTGCAAATTTTTATAGTTTATTTATAATATTATAAGGTGCCGCGGTGATCTATGTGCGCATTAGTTCAAGTTTAACCCAAAGCCAAAGGATCGGTGTTTGGAATAGGCTTAGACTAGATATTAGTTAGGGCTAAGATATCAAGGTCCAGCTTTACACTGATCAGTTGTTTATTGAAGCTTTTTTATCCCTAAAATACCTACAAAAATTCACAGCAATTTATCGGGCACCATAATATTTTACCTACTAGGTAAACGATTAGTAGAGCCTACACTCGTTGCAGGATGAGCGAGCCGTAATCTCTGTGAGGAAATCCAAACGGAAAACATTTGACAATCATATTGTTGAAAACGGTGCTTTCATGATCATGTATATTTTTTTATTTAAGTCATTTTTTTTTCTGATTAGCAAAATACTTCATGTACGAATCTGAAACTTAGGCAATTCGTTTAACTTGTTATTATATATATTCAATCCAAATTTGGTGCGGATCGGTTAATTAGTTACGAAGCTAGTACCAAAAAGCTGAAAAATTAACGGGTTTTTGCTCATAAAAACAAAATGGCTGACCAGATTTTGCTCAAAAACCATACAGCACCTCGCTGAGTCACCACGGACGTTTTTGCCAAATTTCGTAACGATCTGTGACCTTTAAGTAGGGCTGCTCGTTTTTGTTACAAACAAAAAAAAAAAAAAAAATCCAAATGCTTTTTTTTCCCCTATGTTGTGAAATTGAAGGATTTCGCTCGCTTCGCTCGCTCATCCAATAACTGGTTTTAAGTACCTCGGACAGGTTCTACTATCATCCTGAAAATATCAATTGATTCTGCCATCTGATAGTTTCTCAATTATTGCCCAATCGGCCAGTTGGTAGGTACTGATTTACAGCTAGGTATCTACAGGATTTCCGACAAAAGGATTTACACCTATATTCATCTCTGTGTTTACACTTATTTATTTTCATCACACCGCCTGTCCCATTTGAGTAACAGAACTGTCGATTTTTTAAAACATCTAGTGTGGGAACTATCAATGTCAGTGGAACTCAAACTGCGATTTTGCTATCAGCAGACTATCGACTACTTTCTATAGATATAAAGGTAGAGGCAAATCAGAATTTCCAGGCTATTTCCAGCCATTGCTCAAAAAAATATCGGCCAAATTATATTGAAACTTACTGGATTATTGCAGAACAACAGCATCTACCCAAAGAATTTTGAATTATATTTTTAAGCTTATTACATTCGGAGGCTCTTGCAACTTGCAATTGCAGGAAACCAAGTGGCCTAATCATTAGCAGACATGTTTTGCATAATATGAAGAACCTGTCACTAGGTTGCACTTGCATTCATTCTGGTAATGTTGAAAATCGACTACTTTTTTATCTAAAATAACGCAATAAATCAAAGTATTGAAATACCTGATGGCAGTCGCGCAGCGGCGGGAAAGACTGCAGCAGAGTCTCGACAGTAACTGCCGCATCCAGGTACATTTGCCTCCTGTAATCTTTTGTGTCAATCATGTACCGATCAACCTTCTCCATATCGGGCTGCTCCCGGCCCCACTCGTTGGAGAGCTCCTCCAAAATTGCTGCTACAGCAGGCGTGTGCGGCTTAAAACGAGCAAAATTTAGTACAATATGCTTCTAGAGATATGTTAGTAATGTTCATCACGGTTTCAGGGATGGATCCACATTGCGGTCAGCGGGGATTTGTTGCACGAAAGTTCGTTTAAATTGCTGCCATCGCTTCTCAATGTGTGTTAAGATTTTGGGTGACCGCTTTTTTAAGGAAACGCAGAGTGCCGAAAGCTTTTGAACATGTTGGTTGAGTCGGTAAAGAAACTCTCACCATGGTGATGCTTACCATAACGATGGGAGGGAACCCATCTTTCGATGCAGGCCTCCTCTCCCACTTTTCCACCTCCTCCAGGGAATCCACGTCCGAGGGCTTCTTGGGGGCGACTTCAGTTACGAGTATAGCCTTTCGGGCTCCGAACTTTCGCCGTTTGGCAGCCACTTCCTCGCTGTCGTGGAGCTTGCTCCGCTCTTCTTTAAATTTCGTGATCAGCGAGCTCTTCCATACTGCCTAAAGTTGAATAAGTTATTGTTTTGTTCAAAGTTCATAATCTGCACAAATTTGAGAAAATATATGACGGTACCTATAGGTATATGTTAAATAGGACTTACCCACTCACAACCATAGCTCTGCTTTGGGTCTGGGGCATCCGCCAAAAAAGGGTAGCGCCCCACCAACGTACTCAGTACTTAGTCGTACCGCCTGGCCGGGAATCGTTTTTAATGGAAAGTAACATTTTCAGGCCAACGTAAAAACACAAAGCATTTTCAAAGCGTCACAAGCGTTTTTTTGGCAGTAACTACTCACAACGTGTATGTTCTTATCTGCTCGTACAAGCATTGCACGAGCCGGTGTCGCCGTGTACCGGCACGCAGTGAATCCCTTTGGTCGAGGGCATCCTGGACGTCCGTGGGGAACACCGGAAGGATGTAAGGGAAAGGGAATGGTGTTTCCTCAACACCATTCCCCTCGACTATGATAACTTCTGCGTTTGCCTCAAATGCAAAGGCATCGGCTCTATCTCCTTAGAAAATTTTAAAAATATTATCAATTCATTAATACTTATGCCCTTACACGAACCCACTTAAAAAGGAATGTTCCCATGTACATAGAGAGCATGCCATTAATTTAATTAATTGTTGGCTACTTTGTTATGCTGTAAATCTGATTGTAAAATTCAAGACAGTTAAAAAACTGCTGGTCAATGGCAAAAGATAGCAGAAAATTTGATTAGGTTTTATATCAGATATTATGGTAAGACAAGATATGAAATTAAAATGAGCACTTTACCTGCCAAAATTGGCGTTGCCAGAAATTTTCCCTTATCGGGAATTTCGGCCCAATCTATATCCACCTAGTCTTCAAAGTCGATGGACCACATTTGAAGGGGCCGCATATCCGCAATGAAAAACTCTAGTTTTATACAGTCCGTTATGGCAACTTGGGTTTTCTCTTGCGGTCGGATGATTTTTTTCGACTGGCCGCAAGTCACGTGATATTGATACTGGTACGCCATTCTTGTAAACGATTTTATACAATCTACTTTGTTTATGTAAAACCCCCATCACCAAATCTAGAAGTTCCAAAACCAATCAGCGCACTAGTTTTCGGAAAATTTTGATTTCTTTTGGAACCTGTGGGTTTGATACTACTATATTTTAAAAAAGCAAGTTTATTCTAAGCGGAGACCCTTGCTCAGTGTTGGTGCACTGCTACTTTTAGTTCATATAAATAAAGAATGTATTTAAGTAAATGCGGTTTTGGTCGATTATATTGACGTAATCATTAGGTACGTTTAATTCATTTAATCTCGTACCTACACCGATTAAAATGTCTTCGCCTTCGGTTCAAATGTATTAGGTGGAATCTGTTATTCCTGACACTAATATGCTTTTAAACGGGATTTCAATGAAATAAAGCGCTTTGAAGCAACCGAATATGCCTGGAGACTGTCGGACGACATAATGTTTGCAGGCGATACCACGACCACGTCGTCAGAGAGTGACAGCTCGTAAGCACGTAGGTGACTGTTGAAAGTTTCTGGGAATGTCATTCGGCCGCAAATTAAGCATTCTTTTTCAAAGACAAGAATGGTATCGATTTCCAAAAACAATGGTATTTCTTCCTCTTGATTTCCAATGGTGTCAATCACCACAAAATCTTCTCTCCGTATAGACTGGCAGTCGACAGTGACCCACGGCACTGACACAAGTGATACATTTTGATCTGCCAGGCGTAGTTTATCGCTAATAATTCCTCGCAAAGGCTCTGGAACAGCCGCCAGCGGTATCTGCTTTTGTGGGCCAGTTTTGGTTCCATTCGGAAGGCAGTTGGTAGATGCGTTCAATAAACTTCTTTTCAACTGGTAGCGCTCCGACAGAGTCTTCGCTATGTTTTTGGTGTTTTTCACCTTCTCAAAAATGCGCTTGAAATAAAGATGGTTTGCTTCAAAGCGCATGCACCACATGTGTTATAGTGGCCCAAATAAGATGCACAATCTTGGGTAGTGAAGAAGAAAGTGCAACTTCGGAGTAAGTCCTCTCCCAGAGAGTGTTTTGAAGAGTGTATTGTGTTCTTCAATATGGTGCGAGAGAACTTGCATCCATTCAATTTTAATCGATGGTGACAATATGATCTCACATACTTCGGCGCACAATAACAAAAGTCTCCAGAATTTGTTGTTACTTGGAACCATGTGACCAAACATTATTGGAAACATTTGTAACAAGTGCAGTCTCTCGGCCGCCGTTCCCTAAAATTTGAGTACCTAATTAAATGTCAACTTATTTAATATAATATATACTAGCAGCGGAGCCCGTGCCTCCGGCACTATGTGTTTACGCCTTTTACTTTTATTGATTATACTTTTTTCCATGAGACAACCTCTTTTCCCATAAAACACACCTCATGCCCATATGGCCAACCCAATACCCATAAGGCAAAATAGGGCAAAAATATGCCCAAAAGGCAAAACACTATGCCCATGAGGCCAAACCCCATGTAACGCTTCCGCTAAACGCCAAATTATAACGCTGTGGGTTTGGGCGCCAAGTTATTTATTCCCAGGTAAAATAACTAAAACCGTGCTCTCTATTTAGACTTATTTATTCTTCACTCTACAAGTACACTTGTTCGTTACACTTCAAAAGCTATATCCAGACTGACTCGCTCATACCGCCTGTCCCTCCTTTATATAAGTGACACCTTCTAGAATTATCCAAGCTCCTCGAATATTCCAGAAGGGTCCCGACCCAGGTAGTTTTGGCTACTCGAATGTTCTAAACTGGTTTTCGATACTGTTCGTATCGAAAACATGTAACTCGTTACATTACCCCCTATCTTAAAAAAATACAAAATACCATTAATGTAATACAAAAATAAACTATTCAACTTCTGACTCATTTTCTGAAAAGTCCTCTTCTTGGGCGATGTCGCAGTCATCTTCGGTTTCGACTTTTTGTACCGGCTTCAAATCTTTGGTATGCCAGTTACCAATTGGCTTACCCTGTTGATCGACCAGTTCATAGACCAACGGGGACCTCTTTTTCCTGACCACAAAAGGGCCGGTGTATTTCGGCGCTAAACTCGCGGTGAACTTATTAGCTGCGTTAGACTGTGCAAAATTCCTCTTCCAAACTTCTTCTCCGACTTCGAATTCCCTGTGGCGTCGTCGTAGGTTGTACACCTTTTGGTTGGCATCGTATGCTTTCTTGAGTCGGAGTCGGACTTCCTCGTACAATTCTTCTAATCTTCTATGTCTTTCGATCAAGTTTTGGCGATTCCCGACTTCTATAGGGGCATTCTCGGGTACCGTATCAGCATCACCGTGGAACTTCCCAGATAGATTAATCTCGCGTCCGAAGTTTAAGAGATTCGGGGTGCAACCAGTACTTTGGTGCTTGGCTGATCTTATCGCGTACCCAACTTCGTGGATGTGTTTATCCCATTGGTTATGCTTGTTTCGGATATAACTCCCGATCATAGTTTTAATAACCCGATTTACCCGTTCAGTTGGGTTAACTTGTGGGTGGTAACTGGGATTATAAATGATCTTCGTGTCGAACTTCTTCATAAAGGCCTTGAAGGTAGAGCTCGAATATTGTGGGCCATTGTCACACTGTAGATATTGCGGAGCCCCATATATCAGGAAAACTTGGTCCTCGAGGCGTCTCAAAATCGTAGCAGTCCTAGCTTCTCTCAGCGGGAACAGCAATGTGAACTTGGTAAAGAAATCTGATACAACTAATAAGTACTTGTTGTTCTTTGAAGACCGAGGGAACGGGCCCATTAAATCGGACGAAATCATTTGCCATGGCCTTGAAACCATCCGTCGGTGTCCCATTAATCCGGCGGGCTTGCATTGTTCCACTTTATACTGGGCGCAAACGTGGCATTTCCCTATGTACTTGCGAACATCACTCTTCATGGCTGGCCAATAATAACATTCGGCAATTCTTTTCCAGGTTTTAAAAATACCGAGATGCCCTGAGGTTTCGGCGTCATGGGATTCGTGTAACACTTTGTTCCTCAGATCTTTTGGGATGACAATTTTCCAATTGCTCCCTAATCCCATGTCAAGCTGAGAATTATCGTTGACCTTCTTATATAGATTATAATTTTCCACCCTCCAATCCGGGAAACTCTGAGGATTTCCGGTGACTCTTGACTTCATCTTGTTCCACCATTTATCCGCTACTTGCTCGTGGACGGTGATGAGGTCGAGGACAGGGCTTATCGCTCTCGACAAAGCATCCGGCACAACATGTTCACTACCTTTCCTATGCTTGATGTCAAAATCGAATTGTTGCAACCTGATAGCCCAGCGGGCTAGTCTTCCAGTGGGATCCTTTAAATTGTTTAACCACAATAAAGAATGGTGATCGGTAATTACCGAGAAACGGCTACCCTCCAGGTAAGGGCGCATCTTCTCAATAGCCCAAATGACGGCCAAACACTCCCGTTCGGTCGGCGAGTAATTCCTCTCTTCTTTCGTCAAAGACCGGCTATAATAAGCGATCACTTTCTCTCCATCTTCAAATTCTTGAGATAGCACACTCCCGATACCATAGGCGGATGCATCCGTTTGTACCGAAAAAGGACGATCAAAATCCGGGCAAGTGAGTATAGGAGGCGTAACTAACTTTTCTTTGACTTGTCTGAAAGCTTCTTCGGCCTCTGTAGTCCAGTTCCATTGGACGTTCTTGCGTGTCAAATTATGAAGTGGGGACATGAGGATGGCGAATGAAGGTATAAAACGCTTATACCACGACACCATTCCCACAAAACGCTTTACCTGCTTGCTTGACTTAGGTGCAGGATAGTCCAAGATAGCGCTGATCTTCTCAGGGTCGACGTGCAGACCGTACTGATCCACCACATAGCCGAGATATCTTAACTCCTTTCTTCCAATTTCACACTTTTCTCTATTGATCGTAAGGTTCGCCGCCCTTAACCTCCGGAGAACTTCTTCGAGGACTTCCGTGTGTTTCTCAAAGGTAGACGTGGCTATAATGATGTCGTCAAGGTAAACAAAGACATACGGTTCCAAGTCGTGACCTAAAACTTGATCGATCAGTCGTTGCCAAGTCGCCGCACTGTTATGTAGGCCGAAAGGCATCCGGGTAAATTGGAACAGTCCTCTTCCTTGCACCGTAAACGCGGTTTTTTCTTGACTATCTTTCTCTAGAGGCACTTGCCAATAGGCACTCTTCAAGTCCAAAGATGAAAGATATCTCGCTTCTCGCAGGCGATCCAAAATAGAAGACACATAAGGTATCGGATATGCATCTTTGACGGTAACAGCGTTGACTTTGCGAAAGTCCACCACAAATCGGTAGGAACCGTCTTTTTTCTTGATTAAAAGCATAGGCGACGACCATGGACTCTTTGATTTTACCACTACTCCTAGCTTGATCATATTATCCAGTTCATTGTGGATTGACCGCAGTACTACCGGAGAAACTGGATAATACCGTTGTTTTATTGGCGAAGCGTTGCCTGTATCAATCCTGTGCTCGATCGACCTGTGACATCCCAAATTCTCGGACATCTTCGCCAAGTATCGCGTTGTTATTTCGGCGAGTTTCATTCTTTCTTCTTCGCGGATTGACTTTTCTTCTATGGAATCCACAGTGTTGTAGTCATCTTGTTCCACATTCGGGTTCGTAAAGGTCCAGGTCGCAGTGGTTACATTCGGAATGATACCCATAATCTTCCAAAAATCTATGCCCAGGGTTAGGATGATCGGTAAGCTCTTCACCACCAACACAGGTATCACTCGGAGGCGGTCTTCTAGTTCGAATGGGATATAGACGACAAAATCGACTGCGCATCGCTGTCCGCTCGCCACAGTGATGAACGTGTTTACTTTCTCCATGCTCCGCTTCAACCCTAATTGGGAGATAAACCTCCATCCTTCACCTCCAATCACGGTGCGATTGGCGCCACTATCCAATAAACCCTTTAAATGAATCCCCATAATCTTCACGAAAAGGTAAGCTCTTGCATCTTTTCCCATAAAGAGTAATTGGTCTAGTTGCATCTCTCCTCCCGTCAATTCTTGTAATGCGTCCTCTTCTCTGGTCGGAGAAAATTGCCGAGGACCTATCGCAAATTTTCTCCCCTCTCGTTTTCCGAATTATTGCAATTTTTGCAGGATCGGCGGATAACGCCCACCGCCCCACAGCCGTAGCAGAAGGTTTTCCTTGCTTTTTCTTGAGGGATGTCGTATTGTTTTCTGGCTTCTATAGCCCTCCCGTGGTTCGTGATCTTACTCATGTTGGTCGAGTTAGCACCTGCGATTGCATGTCTTCTACCTTGGTATGCCAGATCGGGTTCCAACAAGGACCGGCTATCTGTTGGTGGGGGTCGATATTGCTCTGCTTGGATCTTTCCTAGTTCCAATTTCTTACAAATCTTTGAAAATTCATCCACAGATTCAAACTCCAAACAGCTGAGTGCTTCGATCAAATATGGTAAGACGTTTCTCTTTAGAATCCTGAGTTTTGATTGCTCTGTTACCGGGTTGGGTAGCCTCGCAAACAGGCATAGCATGGTGCGTACGTACTGACCCACTTTCTCCCCAGATCCTTGTGTTCTCCTTTTAATTTCCTCCCAGAGCTTCTCTTCATAATCCACCGGAAGGAACTCCTCTTTAAGGCCTACGACAAAGTGATCCCATGAATTAACCTGCCTTCTCACGGTGCGGAACCACATAAGGGCACTTCCTTCCAGGAGGTCAATCGCCGATCTCCAAAGATCTTCGTCGTCCACATTCCTGGCAGTCTTTAATTCTTCAACTCTTTCAAGAAATTCGTGGACACTAAGACTATTTTCGTCTCCCGAGAAACGAAGGTTCCATTGGCACACAGGCGTCTGATGTCGAATTACCGAATGATGAATAGTCTTATCGTTTTTGACAGGAGTCTCCTTGATACGACCGCCATCCGCTTTAGAAATGAATTTCTCGAATCCTTCATGAACATCGGGAAGCTCAGGACTTGC
The DNA here is from genome assembly GCA_921293315.2 of Nemurella pictetii. Lineage (NCBI taxonomy): Eukaryota > Metazoa > Arthropoda > Insecta > Plecoptera > Nemouridae > Nemurella > Nemurella pictetii. The sequence continues at coordinate 3,161,838 of OV121118.1, read as the reverse complement.
TTCCTCGTCGGACTCGTCCATTGCTCCCTCGGCCGAAGAATTAAGTTGGTTGTATAATGATAGAACCTTGCGTAAGATGGTCGACCGGGACGTCATATCCGATGACTCCAAGGCTTGAATTCTCTCGGCCCTTCCAAGCACATGCGTCAACTTACTGTCGATTAATTTATAAACTGGATCTAGTCGGCCTCCTTTGAAAGTAAGAAGCAACGATTCTATTTCCACCAGTTTCTCTTCGCAACTCCTGATCTCTCCTTTGACTTCCATAACGATCGAAGGCATGACTAATTTCCCTTCACGTTCTAGCTTCAGCAACTGTCGGAAGGACTTACGCATTTCTTCAACTGTGGCGACTTCGGTGATCCCGCGAATACTTAGTTCGTAGGTCAACTCATCCTTCGACAGCCTGTTAATTTCCATCTTCACCACGAATTTCAACCGTTTGCCCCACGTTGGGCGCCAATTTGTAACGCTTCCGCTAAACGCCAAATTATAACGCTGTGGGTTTGGGCGCCAAGTTATTTATTCCCAGGTAAAATAACTAAAACCGTGCTCTCTATTTAGACTTATTTATTCTTCACTCTACAAATACACTTGTTCGTTACACTTCAAAAGCTATATCCAGACTGACTCGCTCATACCGCCTGTCCCTCCTTTATATAAGTGACACCTTCTAGAATTATCCAAGCTCCTCGAATATTCCAGAAGGGTCCCGACCCAGGTAGTTTTGGCTACTCGAATGTTCTAAACTGGTTTTCGATACTGTTCGTATCGAAAACATGTAACTCGTTACACCCATGCCAATAAAGAAAAACCCCACTCTTAAAAGGAAACCTTATGTCTCTAAGGCAAAAATAAGCCCTAACTCAAAAGGCAAACCCTGTGCTTATAAGACAAACCCTGTGCCCATAAGCCAAAATTTATGCCCAAAGGAAAACTTCCCCTACACTATGTCTCTTATGTCGTGTGATTGTTTTGACACTTCCATGCTGTCCTCGTGGAAAGAGCAGTTGCTTTTTTCTTGCAATATTAACTCGTTTTAAATCATTTTTTAACGGCGAAATTTCGGCCATATTCTGTTATCAAGTTATCTCAATTTTAATTTGATTATTAGAGTATTAACTTAGATTTAACGTCTTGTACTTTTTCCCTTCCCGACACCTACACAATCCCTAACCTACTCCTTACCTACCTATTCACTACCCCTAAGCTTTCCATAAAGTACTCTTACCTTCTTCTTCGAAAAAAAAATTTAAATTTTTACTAAACTTTTAGGAGTATAAGCCTAATGTTCTTCCTCCAACATATCTTCACTACCCCTATACTCTCCCTTACCTACTCGCATACTACCCTTAATCTACCCCTCCCCTAAACTACCTCTTCACGACACACCCTGCTACAACCCAAATATTAGCCCCATCAGCCATACCCCACCGCTTCCTCAACCCTAATTCTACCCTTCCCAATCCTCACCTACTCTACCCCTACTCGGCCCCTATCTTGATTTGTAAATATTGTTTCGTTTCCAAAAAAAGATATTGTCGAATAAAAGATATTTTCGATTATTCAAGTAACGTGAATTTTTCGACGAATTTAAATTTTATTCCATACATCGACTTTGCAATCAATAGTGTAAAATTTAGCCAATATGACACTGCTCCTTTGAGTTTTGTACATGAATAGAATTTTTTTTTGCCAGCTGTCATAATATTATGCTGTCATATAGACGATTTTGGTTTCGGTTTTTCGCAATTTTAAATGCAATAAAAAGAAGTTTGATTACGAATTGAAGTTGGAACGCGTACATGCCCTTAATTACGTGTTTTTATGAAATTAACGCGTAAATTTTAATGTTGATGAGTAAACGTGCACTCGGGTCACCATGCATGTTTGGGCTTGGGACTTTGCATTCAATACCCAGTTATTAGTAGTTTTTTTTTTTTTTTTTTATGCATGTTTGAGTTTTGAGCATGAGTTAGCGAGCTGTCAATTGATAAAATGTCGTTAATATGTTTGCCTTTATGATGAGTGCACGATGCACTCGGATTTACTGTCTAGGCTGGACGTGTGAAGTTTCGATCGCCTTTTCTTGTGATTGTTTTGACACTTCCATGCTGTCCTCGTGGAATAAGCTGTTGTGATTTTATTGCAAAAGAAACTCGTTTTAAGCCATTTGTCGAACGGCGAAGTTATGGCAATTGGAATTATGACGAAAATACTTAAAACGGTTATATTTTACTGTCGTGCCTACCTTAGATTATCCGTTCTTATTAAATAAAAGTGTATCGTTTTACGTTGATGGGTCCACGTTGCTTTGCATTTGGGGTAGCTGTCTAAAGGCTGGACGTAAAAAGTTTTGGTAGACTTTTCACAAATAAATAATCAAGTGATTGAATTACAACTTGAATCGGTCGGCGCAGAATGAATTCTTTACTTAATTATTTGCTTACTTTTCTTCATTGAGATTTAATTTAATTCATTTTAATCGTTTCTGTGAAATATAAAGTGTGTGAAATTTATAATTTTGCCAGCTGTCAAATGGTGACATGTCGGCGATGCTCATTTCAAGTTTTCGTAATTTTAGTTGCTATAAAACAACGTAAGACGATTGAAAATTGTAGATAATAAAGTACGTAAACGAATTTAGGTGTTTCTAGTGAATATAAAGTAGTAAAATGCAGATTTGGTGAGTGCACGTTGCAAACCAAAGGCCATAGGCCAAAATTTTTGCGACAGTTGACGGTAACTTTTGTGTTAATTCAATCCATCAACTCTGGAACACCCCTAGTGAAAATAGGTATCCTGGTGGTCAGTGCCTGTTTGAGTTTTGAGCAGTTGGGGTTCATAATTTGCCAGCTGTCATTGACGAAATGTCAGAAATGTTGTTATTAAGTTTTCGCACAAAAAATCGCAATGAAACGATGAAAGACATCACCAAATGGTCAGTAATGCATGTACGTACCAAATTTAATGTGTATTCATTATAATTTCGCGTAAATAGAAAATGTGATGAGTGCACGTTGCACCCGAAGTAGCTGTCTAGGCTGGGCCGCGAAAGTTTCGACCGACTTTTCGAATGGAAATATTCGTTTGATCGCGCGGAAACATGGCCTATCACGAGCGGAATTTTCTGCTTTTCAATTCTGGACGTAGACAGGTAGGGGAGAGTGTGTGGATTTCTCATAAAAGGGATTTTCGATTTTGCCAGCGTCAACAATGGAAACCCGTGGCAACCAAAACTGGATATTATATAAGGTGACTAGCAGCGGAGCCCGTGCCTCCGGCACTATGTGGTTACGCCTTTTACTTAAAATTATTATTTTTTTAATTTTATTTTTTTAAGCTCATATGGCTGCCCCTCTACCCTTAAGGCAAACCCTATGCCCATAAGGCAAACCTTATGCCCATAAGGCATAAAGCATACTTACGACTTTTTCTTTTGGTTTATAACGACATGGGGTGCATGTTCGCCCTATGGACGAATAGTTCACCCAATGGGCGTGAATAGAATAAACATAGAAACATAGGAACATAGAAACATAGAAACATAGAAACGTTTCGTGTGCTGTGTATAATTGTTAATAATATTTTTATTTATGATGAAGAAAATGTTTGTCCCTTTCTGGACGAAGGCATGTTTTTATAATTGAGGTACGTAATATATTTTTTGTATCTATCAGTGTATTCTTAATTTAATATATAGTTATATGTTTAATTTTATTCACATTATATACGCGTTTAAAATACCTATAACTTAAACATTTCATTATTTAAATTCTAATTAAACTTCCTGGTTCGGCGGTAAATAATTTTTTGAATGTTGTTACTTTTTCATATAATATTTGAAATCGGCATATTGGTTTCTTCATTTTTTAAATCAAATGTTTGTCTCATTATTGATGAATAACAATTGACGAATTTTCTGTGTTTAGTTGCATTTCTGAAATGGCAAACGAATACCCCTCCGACGCTGATCGACTTTTCGAAGAAATGGTCCTGAATGGTACGTAGTAGACCATTTTATTTCTTTGAAAGATTATATAACATTTTAGTTATTGACATTTAGTTTATGTTTGTTAATATTATCATTATTATCGTTGTCATCTGAAATTTAAATTATTTTCCAATTTTAATGATTTATGCTTTGTCGGTCAACTTTTACAGACGATGTGTTAATCGTAGACGACCGGCAGCGACGGCAGGCTGCAGTTTCGGAGGAACCACCGCCGGTGATTTTGGCCCCACCAGCAACGCCGACGCCCACGCCGGCGCCTCCACCTACGCCGACACCAACCGGCAACGCCAGCGTCGTAGCCGTGTTGAAGAAAAGGCGTAGGTGGAGGCGACGTGGCGCCCGTAAAAGGGTGGGAGAAATTGTCCATGGGCTAGTTAGGGGCCCCGTAACCGGAAATGTATATATAAAGAATATTTTTAACAATTATAAGAAATAAAAACATTTTGAAATATAACTGTGTTATTTTTTTCAAATTTTTCAATTTATTCCACATTTAATTACTTTAAAAAAAAATTTAGTTTATTTAATTTTAATTTTAATCGTATTTATACATTTTTCATTTTGAATTTAATTTACATTTAAATACATTTAAATACATTGAATTTACATTTTGAATAATGTAAATTATTGTTATTTTTGATTATATATAATATCTCTTTATGAACATAATTTTATAATGATAATTCACAGTTTTTACGTCACAACTCTTCTCATTGTTTTCCGGTGGTTGTATTTTTCTAGATAAATGATTATGTAAATCATTTCATCTTCCATATCGTTGCCAATTCTCATTTTGAAATTTATGTGTATGGTATGTTTCCATCTTCCCAACGGCGTTTGCCTGTAAATAATTTTACTTTCGTTAATATCAGTGGTAATAAATATCGCTAATGTATTATTTTATAGTTGAATTTTTTAAATATTTTATTTTTGTGTTATTCCTTTTTTTTTCCTAGATGTGGAATGGAATAAGAAGATTAATATTTGGAGTGTTGAGTATATTCCGGAGCCCCTCCTCGCTCACGGATATGGCAGCCATCCACCTAGCTTGCTACCTCTATGTTTAGGATGTTGCGCGGTCTTCGTGCCAGACTATTGGCGTTGCCAGAGTCTTCCACGCGCCTGCAGCGATCATCCATATACTATATTTGCTTGCGCAGACAGACGCCTTAATCTGCTTTGCGCCACGGGTACCGCTCTCGATTGTGTGGCGCGGCATCTTGGCAGATAGATGGCAAAGCAAGTGCCTGCCAAGTGCCGTCTCGAGGGAGACCCTCGTTAACCCTCGAGTGAGTATGCCGATTGTGGCCCTCGTGAAGGGCAGATGGCGACGCCAGTGTCCTTCACGCGCCATCTAATCAGCTCTCTGGCGTGATTAGTTCGTATCACTAACCCGTACCCCAACATCAGGTGCATATGTAATCGTTTTTTCAAGGCTTTCAGTAATTGCTTATCGAGCTGTGTTACTTTTTGGTTTCTGTGTTTGTTGTGGATTGTCCAGCAAAGACCCTATCGGAGTATCTCTGAATACACGATGTTTTTAGTGAACACAGTATCGCAATTGCGAATTAGTTTTCCTTGCGCCTCGTTACCGACCACCTGGATGAACACCGAGTTCATTGCGCGCGCTCTGGACAGGGCGACGTACAGTTGCCCGTGGCCGAACACTGGCTGTTCCAGAAATAAGCCAACACGTTTCAGCGATTGACCCTGTGCTTTGTTGATGGTCATTGCGAAAGACAACCTCACGGGGAATTGTCGGCGTTTTAGGGTGAACGGCAGGCCAACGTCTGATGGTGCTAAATTCACACGTGACAGGAACGCTCTCTGGCCCTGGAATCGGCCACCAATGATCCTGCAATCGATAACGTTAGTGTGCAGCGCGACAACTGATAGGCGAGTGCCGTTGCACAAACCGGCGGCAACGTTGATGTTGCGCAGAAGCATCACCACTGCGTGCACCTTCAGGCGCAGCTTGTGCGGTGGCATACCTGTCGGCGTTAGTGAGTTGATGTACTCAACTGGGAAGTCGTTCACCATTGCGTCGTCCTGGTCGCCCTCGCTGGACTCTACCGAGTCTGCGCTGCAATACTCGTGGACGTCACCTTCCAGTATTTCAAGGACTGCCTCGTTGACAGCCAGTGCCTCTGTGTTTTTCGGACACAAGATGGCGTAATCTAGCATTTCGGCCATCTCGACAGCACTGGCACTCTTACCGAACACGGCCTCGACAACGTTGTCGACGATGCACTGGTCTGGCAGTGCGATCGTGCCTTCCGGGAGGTTATGGTCGTTTGGCTGTTGGTTGTTACCTACTCTTAACAGCCACTCTACGAACGGGCCCTCGCCCTCGTTGGCGCGCATGTTGACGCTCAGCTCGAGGGTCCTAAATTTCGGCCACAATGCGCAGCGTTTGATGCACTGCTCTATTATTGCTGTGCGATGGCCTTTCCGCACGACTGGTAGGCACTGACGGAAGTCCCCACCGAGGAGTATTACCTTTCCGCCGAAGGGTCTGTTGTCGTTGGTGACGTCGCGCAGCATGCGCTCGACAGCATTCAGCGCCATCGACGGGGCCATCGTTACCTCGTCCCAGATGATCAGTTTGCAGGCCCGCATTGCCCCGCCCTCGCTTGAAGTGGGCTTTATCCCGGACGTGCTATTTTCCACAATTGGTACTGGTAATCGGAATCTAGAGTGACATGTACGCCCACCTTTCAACAATGTCGCTGCAATGCCCGTCCAGGCGACGGCGACGGCACGCTCGCCTCGCGCTCGCAGCGCGCTGATTATCGTGTTGTAGAGAAATGTTTTTCCACTTCCGCCCGGGCCGTCTAGGTAGAAACAACGCTGGTCGGCGTCTTGGTTGTCTATTGCAGCGAATACCAAGTCGTATGCCGCACGTTGTCTCGCGTTCAGCATGGGCACGTTCAGCTCGGCCTCGGCACTCTCTGCAGCTCGATCGAACTGCTCCTCGACGGCCACCATCACCGGCACTCTAGGCTCTGGCAAACCTAGGTCTTTGTTGTTCAGTCTGTGTAGCATGAGCACCGCTTGGATCGCGTTAAGTGCCATCTGCTCCGACTCTTCCGAGTCGTGATCTCTTGCAAAATCCTCGGTGAAGTCTACCTTGAACCGCTCCCACAGCAAGAGCGGCGATGCTGGCTCGCAGAACGCGCAGATCACGGCGAACAGCTGGCGGAGCTGTTGCGGCATCTGGAATGCTGTGGCCTCCTCGAGACAGCGCTCCCACTCGTCGTCGTCCATGAGTAGATGGCGCGCGATAGCCGCCTCCTTGAAGGTGTTGTAAACAACCCCCTCGTAGGTACGTACCTCCTCGAAGGAGGTTGCGCCGGTCACGTGCAGCAACAGCAAGCGTAGGTGGTATCGCTCGATGTCTCTTGGTGACACGGAGTACATACGGCTTATGACGCGTTGGTCCCCTCGCTTGCGTGTAGTCCAACGTCGGCCGCGACTGAACACATAGTGGTAGGGAATGTCCATGTACTTGTACCTGTGTGCCGCTGGGTTGGTTGCGTTCAGTTCGAACCACGCGGTAAGCGTTGACAGTCTGTCTGCTCCTGCCTCGGCGGCGGCTTGCTCCTGTCCGTCGCGGAACACCAGCACGTGCATGCCTTCGAGGTGGACGGCAAGCCGAATGATGCTGTGTGACTTGTCATGCATTGTAAACTCGTAAAGGCGCCAGATGGCTTCCGGCGCACTTACGTACCGCGTGTCGAGGAAGGTGGTCACCTCGTTCCACACCACCACCGGCTCCCTTCCGGCCGGTGCGTTCTGCTGTACGCCGGCCTCGGATACGCGCAGCTCCACGCGTGCGCAGTCGTGCCCCTTGTACACGTACTTGCACAGGTAATTGACTGTCTTTGCCGAGCCGCAGTGTTCCAAGTTCAGGTGGCAGTTGTATTTTAAACTCAGGTATTTGTTATATGGAACAATGTCGCGATTATCAACGACGTTACCAGCCGCAGTGTGCGTGCGGCCGGCATCTCTGCGCCGATAGATGGTGAATCCCTCGTCGTTGATGACGGTCTCCTCTGTAAAATTTTTTGGAAATTTCTTTACACACTTGCCGTCCTCCATGCACACGGAGTGAGGTTTGCGCGCCCCGCACGGGCCATGGATCATGGAAGACGTGACTATTTTAAGCAGCTGCGGCTCGGTCACCGGGTCAGGGAGCTCGGCACAAATCAGGGCGTCCACCTGTTCTGGTGTACGGAGCTTGTCCTCTGCGCGCAGGACAATCAGGAGGTGGGCGTGTGGCAGCCCTCGTTTTTGAAATTCAATCACGTGGAAGTGAGCCAAGGGAACTCCCAGCACGTGTCGCTTAGTTATGTCAACCATCAACTCTTTCAATTTCATTTGGAATACCCTGGCACACAGGTCGGGCCGATCCGATGCACTTTCGAACGGCAGCAGATTGTCGACGATCTCGGGCCACTTGGGGTTACAGGTTATAGTTAGGAATAGGTCCGGCTTTCCGAACTTGGTGATGATCGCCATGGCATCCTGGTACAACTGCTGCATGTACCGGGGGCTGCCGATAAAAGTAGCTGGCAAAATAACCATCTTACCAACTTTGTATCCCTGCCGATCGGCTCGGTTGTTCAAATGATCGATCAGGCCGCTGTAAAGTTCGGCGTGAATCGCTGACTGGTTTAGGCTAATGAACGCTAGCCGGTTACCTTCCACTTTCATGTACGCGTCGACGACGTACTGCTGCGTTAACTTTCCGGCGTGCAGCACGGGATTGAATACGCCACGGCGCTCCTGAAGCCTGTAGCTGTAAAACTCCAGCATTGTTATTTTGCCTCGTACGGAGACTCGCGTGTGCGGCATGTCTCTTTGCCAGCCGGGGTCGCCACAGGGGAACAGCAACGCGTAGGTCATTGGATCTGTGTTTGGACTCAACATGGACAGTTGACGACGATTCACGTGCGATTTCGCTTGGAAAGAAGAAATTTGCACGATCATTCCAACCTATTTTGGGCGAGTGATCAATCTTTTTAATATCGCTTTATCGGATTCCGAAAGCGGCGTCTCGGCAATGCTGACAGAAAGCCTTGCCTCATCTCCGTCCCAGTCATCGCAATACTTCAATACCTTCGTGGATGCGGGTAAGTTCACACTAAAATTATATTCAAATTCTCCGCGTGTTTAAAATTTGGCGTACGCAAGGTAGCGCCACCAAGCGGTGAATAATTCATGATCCTTTTTTACGTCAAATATCACTTCATTTAACCTAACTTCTGTGGCAATACGAAACTTCTGAGTTGTTAATATCTTGGTTATCTCTCTTGATTTAGGTAATCACTACTCTCAATTACATAGCTGCTGGCTGCTATCAGCGTCGTGTCGGACAAGACCGACTGCAATGTATCTGGCACATCACATCGGTTGCGATGAGAGAGGTTACCCGGGCCTTCAGTGTCACCTTCTCGTCCGATTGTCTTCCCAGTCACCAGAGAAGTACGTACACTTAAATTAAGAACCATTTGACGAAATTGAAACTATAATACTCTTCTATTTTGGTTTATTATGGATTTATGGAACCAAACTACTTCCAATAGGTGATTGGTTTGGTCGATGGCACTCTCATTGCCATTGCCAAAATTCTTTCAGTAAATAAATAATTACTGCTAAGAGAATGCGCAGATTGTGACTAAACTATCTATTCTCTGTTGCAGTCGTTTGCTGTCGTGCCACCCATGTACGACGCCTTCGGTGGTAAGTAATTAGTTAGGTTGTTAGTTGCAGGTTTTATTGGCGACAAATGCCAAGAAATGGTAGGAAAAGTGAGTACCTACTGTCAGTTTGCTAATGTATATTAATCATTTAATTTTTCTTAATAATATTTATCATGAAACAATTTGAGGGATCTTTCACACCACTCTCCATGCATGCATTTAGCCTATTTGTTCTTTCTGCTCCCTCTGCTTGTTGCAACCTAACGTTCCAAGCAGCTCAAACGCAGGACGCTCCTGTGTAAAGTAATCCGCTGCTGCTCTCCGCTGATCTGGGATTTGCTACGAAAGGTTAATCAATTGGTATCAATTGATGTCAACTGTGTCAATTGTGTGTATGTGTTTACTTGACGAAAATAAATATGAATTTTGACCATGCAACTGCTTTTCATTCCTAATTCATGTCACCCACATAATTCACGGATCATATTTTATCCCAATTATGTTTGTTAAAGAGAGTTCATTTTCTTGGTGGGATTTTGCTTTAAAATTATTGTAATTCATAAAACTGAAGACAAGGCAAATTTGGATTTGCTAAAATTCAATTACATAGTGACTTAAAATTGACATTATTGGTAAAGAATTGCAAACTTATTAATAGTGTACGTAAATCAGGCAAGGAGCTTCATTGCTGACTTTGTTTCAATTTTTCTAAATAACCTTCTTAGATAATTGCTGAAATCACGACTAAATTCAATATCTTCCCTTGCGAAACATCAAATCACTTGCTCCCAAGCGTTTAAACCATCTGACAGCTGATAAAATCATAGTGCGCATGTCAAAATTGTACTACCTTTGTAGAAAAAGTCAGTCTCAAAGAGTTCTCGCACGTTCTGAAAGATATCGCATGCCATTGTTAACGAATGCGTTAGACAATCGCCAAAGTCGCCGTTTAGATCTCGCATGCGATAAAATTGTCGAATGACAAAATTGTCATGCGACAACTCGAAAAAGTTACACAATCGCCCTCCAGAGCGCGCAGTAGGTCCGGCCGCAGGTTGTCGTTGCGATCCACGCGGTTTGCCTGCGCCTGTGATGCGTCAAGGAAGTAAAGGTGCGAATAGGACTGTTGGCCTACGGTGGCGCTCATGTTGCTCACGTTGTGCTGAATGTTGCCGTGCACGCGGAAGCAGTACGGTCCACGACCTCGCAGCGTGTCTATTTTCACAGCCACGGATGCGAATGACAGCGAACTGTTGTAATTACGCACCAATTTCCTGAAGTGTTCGGTGTGAGCGTGCTCGTTCGTCAGCAGCTGGCGCAACAGCACTGGATAGGGAAAAAGTGGCTCGAGCCGAACTTTACCTTTGTGGCAACAACGTCTCCACTTTTTGTCGCTGGGCATTTCAGCACGGAAGTGAACGGCGCAACACTCGCTACAAACGGCATCTATCGGACCTGCATAGTGCTGCGTGACGTTGGCCACTCCTAGGATGGCGGCGGCGAGGTGTGTACCGACCAGGGGTGCGATTTTGTAAAACTGTCTAGAAGACGAGTGACTTCTAAGTCACTCGTCTTCTCTAACGACAATGACTTCTCCCAAGCGATGCGAGCGATTTTGTAAGACATTCGTTACAGTAGTCACCGTGACTTCGTAGCCATAGCGAGAAATGTTTTTAACTGATGTTTTCACTCAAGGTAGTACATTTTAGTCATGCGCGTGAAGATTTCGTGCAGCCATCTACCGGTAAATTTGAATTTTTAGCAGTATGGCAATTGTTTCACGTCCATTTAGCAAATCAATTTCAATTTTCAATCGGAAATCATCATATCGCCATAAAATGGACCTCGATGAAAAAACCCAACAGCGGTAAGTAAATTATAACAAGTTAAACATATTAAACTCTCATTGCATTTGTAATTATTATTCTGTCTTTTGAAAGACACCAATTTTGCAATATATCTTGGCTAGTGGGTAGTGCCTATACCAACATTAATAGTAGTAATTTAGGTTGAAAATATTAATTTTGGGTTGGATGTACGCATTAGAGGAGGAAATGTAAGGAATGAATAAATTTTGAATCTTTAGTTTCCACCTTTTCGTTTTGGTTCTCAACTAATAGTGAACGCATCAAACAGTTGGGTACCTACTTTTAATATAGGTACCTACAGTTAATGAAATCAAAAATTTTACCTAAAATGAAAATGGATCATAATTTGTTTTTAGAAAAATGAGGATTACAAATGAACAATCACATGTGATGATTAGCTTCATGAGCTCACATGAAGCATTTGCACGTGGCCAATTAATTGGTCCTCAAGGAAAATTAAAAACTGCCGAACTATGGAAGAAGCTGACGCTAAAGTTAAATGCTTGTGGGAATGGGGCAATCAAGGAGTCCTCCAAGTGGATGAAAGTATGTCATACAAAATAAGTGAAATCCGCTCAATAACTTAAAATTTCGTCTACACTTATGATAATAATCTGTAAAGTTTATTTCAGACATGGCAAGACCAAAAGGCCAAAGTTAAGGCAAAGGCTAGCCGGATCTCGGCACACATGCGGGGAACCGGTGGTGGTTCTCCCACAACAGAGGTTTTGACAGAGTTGGAAACAGCCTATCTGTCCATCCTGACAAGAGAAGCTGTTGTGGGAGATGAGCTCCTACCAGAGGGTGGAGCTCCACCACCACCGGCCCCTGCGGCCGCAATAGCTCCGATCTCGCCACCACTGTCACCGATGGTTGAGATCGTATTCTGCGAAGCCAACTTTCAGGAGGTAGACGATGTTGAGGTATGTACCTGCAAAGTTTAATTAAATGATATTAGTATATATAAAAATAGGTAGCAAAAATAGTGTAATATGTAGGTACCTATTTCACAAAAAAAATATGTTTCTTCTAGACACAAGTCAACAAAGATTGGCAACTTCCTGGATCGTCCAAGGACATTGAAAGTAAGAAAAGGAAACATGAGGAAAATCTTACCTCGGGTAAATGGGAACTCAGAACACATGTTTGGAAACCACCACCAACCAAAAAACGACTCTTACATCTTACCATTGCATTCCATTTTGATCAAATTTACAGGGAAAATACCAAAAAGAAAGTTCAATCCAGCCCAACTCCACCCCAGCCAGCCATCAGCGGAATCCCTTGCAAAAACCTACTTGGACAGTGAGGCAAGCCGGTTATTTTACGAAGGCGAGCGGATCCAAATTGAAAAGAAAAAATTAGAAATAGATCAAAAAAGACTACTTCTCGATGAGAAGAGGCTTGCCCTCGATGTGGCGCGACAGGCCACAGCAAATCGAGTGGTCGATGGGGGGCTGCTGCTCATCAACCAGCTGGTTGAGTATTTGAAGCGGTAAGTTCCGAAGATTTAAGAATGTGCAAAATGTATTTAATAAATTTTAAGAGAACAGTTTGTTAGTAATTAAAACCTTTCCTTTCAGGCATTAGGTGAACACCATCCACGGTTGCATCATCCATCATCCAATTCTTCGTCCTTTTCTACCAGCGCATTACATCCTTTTACGTGCGTTCCCATCATTTTCTTCTGTCAACCCTCTACCAACTCATCTTCGTTTCCTCCGCACAATAAATGAATAAAATTATAATAAACCAAACACATGCACATGCTCATTCATTTTTAAGCCCCGACTGATTTTCAAAATTTAATTGGAGTTTAATTAGGTTAAAATTATGAGACTCGTTGTGATTAGCCTGCGAGGGGGTGCGGTCATGTAGACTCGTAAAATTCCTGTTTAATTTCTGAAGTGGGTGTTGACTACTCGCGCTCGAACAGCATCTCCGTTCTCCTGCATCCCCGGCTGTTGGACCTCGGCATGTGCATTCCCTGGCAGATCTATCTCATCGAGATATGGAGCAGGGTTGGGCAGTTGGTAGTGCACAGCAATGTTGTGCACTACAGCACATGCATTGATTATAAGTCCTAAAGAGAAGACCAATTCAAATTAATTTACAAACAAGTATTTGGCTTCGTGATAGGTTCTTGTGTAGTGAATAATAATGTTATATAACTGCATGTGTAGTTTAACTAGTGAGTAATTAGGTAAGTACTTTATATCTTACTATTCTAAGTAGCTATGTTACTAAATATTTCAAGTTTGATAATGTTGGAGTTTTACCTGCAGTTTCAGGGCTGTAATGAAGGGCACGGTCCTTGCGGCAGCACCTGAACTTTGCTTTAAAGACTCCGATACAACGTTCCACTGTTGATCGGCATGAACACAATCTAGCATTGTACCTCCCTTGAGGTGAATTTGGTTCGGGGTTGTTGGTGAATGGCCGCAGCAACCATGGTTCTGATGGATAGCCACCGTCTCCTAGAAGTTGATTATAAGTTGAAGTATAAATTAGACAAACCGTTGCTTTAAATCACCACAATGTACAAGTACAAGTGCCTTGTTAATTTTGCAATTTTATGATAGTTAAAATTACCCAACATCCATGAACTTCTGTCGCCTGTCGCATATAAAGCAGCCATAGCTGCCCTGGCTGCTGAGAGACGCCAGATATGCGAGTCATGGGACCTGCCACCATGACGCGCGTTAATCGCCAGAATGGCCAGCTTGTCGTTGCACACCTACAAATGAAATTGTAATTTCAGGCCAAAATACCACAAAGTATTTGTAATGCTATCCTTCCAACAAATTAAGATTGTGTTTTGAAAACTGCGTGGAAGCAACTCACAATTTGAACATTTTTACTGTGATAGCCTTTGCGGTTTAGGAACAAGTGTTCCCTTGCCCGTATTGGCGATGTAATGGCAATGTGGGTGCCATCTACAATGCCCACAACGCCGGGGAAATTGGAATTTTCCATGAAACTGAAACAGACAATTACATTCAGAAATGACAATCGACAGCATGGGTAGTGTGCAGCTACGAATCAAACCTAATGATAGCTAGCTGCAGTATCCTTACCCCTCTTTGATCGCAGTTCGTTTTGCTGGCGTGTCGGGGAATTTCACCCAGGTTGGTAAGAGGTGGATGTTTATGGCACGGAAAACCTCTTTCATGGCCACTGACACTGCAGATTGGCTCATCGAATGAAGCCTATCTTGCCCCACTCGTCGCTGGTAGCTGCCAGATGCCAAGAAGTCGAGCGAGCACATTACCTTAAAAATAAAACTAATGTCAGACTAGGGTATTGTATAAAGTTATATTTTAGCAATGTTTCTTTGAACACTGCGCGGATGAATCATGTTTTTCGATAATCGTTTCGCAAGACTTGAAGGTGTGGCACCAAAGTGCCACTCCCCCCGAACAAGTCGGCGTGTCTGGCAAGTCTGGCGGCAGTGCAGCCAATGGAAAAAGTCAAGTAGCCTTTTATAATTGGTGAATGACAATAACTCATGTTTCAACTCACCCGCATCCAGGGAGGAATCGCAGTTCTTCGCCTTCTCTCCCTCATGTGGGGCAGCAAACTTTCTATTATCATGTGAGCCGCATGCTTTGATACTCGATACAGCGAGTAAAATTGTCCATCACTTACTGTGAAAGGATCAAAAGAATCGCGGCACATTCGGTGCTGTAGTCGCATTTCCCGGTTTTCTTGCTCTTCGTTTTCTTCTTGTAAATGTTGCACAAGGTTTTGGACAAGGAACAAATTTAAAATCCCTTCCGCCATTTTGAAGTAAACAACTGACGAGAAGTCACGGTGACTTCTCCCAGACGAATGCTTTTTCGTAGGTGATAACTTTTTGGAGAAGTCACGGTGACTAATATTTACAAAATCGCAAATAAACGTGTTCTCGAGAAGTCACTCGTCTTCTCCCCTAGTCACTCGTTTCAGGGGGAGAAGACGAGTGACTTCTCTAACGAATTTTTTACAAAATCGCACCCCAGGTCGACGGGCGCCAAGTCGGGCGCCACCAGCTCGTCATCAGCGTCCGGCTCGTCGAGGAGCTGCTGGCTATGCGCCTGCTCGGCAGCGGCTGCACGCTGGCTGGTCTCAGCGCTGTCGGCTGCCTCCTGTTGGGCCAAGTCGGTACCTGCGCGGCTTGTCTGGGAGCGTTGTCTTTCCATGCTCGCTCGCACTGAGGCTACGCGTTCAGCCTGCTCTGCGTCGTCCTCGTTGGCGATCCTGGATTGAAACCGCCGAGCCTCGGCAACCAGCCGCCGATATTGGCCGTTTTCGTTTTCCCCGTAAATGCGTGTTTGTGCCTGTGTAATATTTGTTATTTATTATCATTTATGAATCTTCAATAACTTAAAATTGAATATTTTTAGCCTTTTAATTGATCTCGTGATTTCTATCATGGCCGATTACCTCGACACCCATGACTTGGACAATGTCCCTGGACGTGCCCGGTTGCTGATCACTCATAGAAGCTGCTGTCAGTCTCGGTCGTAAAGCAGGCACCGGGCTGGCGGTCAGCACCGGGATGATTGGTGGCTGCAAAACCGGCAAGATATTAGGCTGTTATGACTATACTCGTGCAGTAATGGAGTTATTTTGCCATTATTTTTTACACAATTTACACAATGTCCCTGCGTGTGTAATGCGTGTGTCCAATGCGTGTGTAGATTTAATCTATTAAGCTGAAACAACACATACTTACCTCCTCAATAAAGTTGACGTCTATTGGTGCTTTTTGCCCGTTCTCCACATCATGGTGTTTTTTTTGTCTTTTTTCGGCATTTTCAACATTAGTAATATTCTTCTTTGTGCGATAGCCAATTCCTCGTTTCTTTGGCATCTTTTTACGAATTTGTGATGTTTTGTTGTCGTGACATTTACACTTTCTTACACTGCATTTATTCGCCGTGCTTTAATAATGTTGTTGATTTTATTTCAAAATTTATTTTCAAAATTGTCTTGCGTTGTAAATATAATCAAACGATCGCAATAATGATTTATTTTGATAATATTCTACGTTTTTTTTTCCACTGCTAGTTGGTTGAATTTGCGAGTGTAATGGTCTAGGTGTTAATATTATCGAAAGTTTTTTTATAAACTAATCTAGGCTTTTGATTAAATTCAATCCAGCAACTCTGGAACACCCCTAGTGAAAAAATGTATCCTGGTGGTCAGTGCCTGTTTGAGTTTTGAGCAGTTGGGGTTCATAATTTGCCAGCTGTCATTGACGAAATGTCAGAAATGTTGTTATTAAGTTTTCGCACAAAAAATCGCAATGAAACATTGAAAGACATCTCCAAATGGTCGGTAATGCATGTACGTACCAAATTGAATGTGTATTTATTATAATTTCGTGTAAATTGAAAGTGTGATGAGTGCACGTTGCACTCGAAGTAGCTGTCTAGGCTGGGCCGCGAAAGTTTCGATCGAGTTTTCGGATGGAAATATTCGTTTGATCGCGCGGAAACATGGCCTATCACGAGCGGAATTTTCTGCTTTTCAATTCTAGACGTAGACAGGTCGGGGAGAGTGTGTGGATTTCTCATAAAAGGGATTTTCGATTTTGCCAGCGTCAACAATGGAAACCCGGAGCAACCATTTGACGGACATTATATAAGGTGAAGCAACGGAGCCCCGTGCCTCCGGCACTATGTGCTTACGTCTTGTACTTCATTTTTTTTCATTTTATTTTTAAGCCCATATAAAAGAATGACCTTAGGGCAAAACCCTTTACTAATGGCAAGCCTTATGCATATCAGAAAAAAACCCTCCGCCCATAACTTATAAGGCATACCTTAATGCCCACGTGGCAAACCTTAATGCCCATAAGGAAAACCTTAATGGCAATATGTCAAATGCCCATATGTCTAAATGCCTTAATGCCTATATGTCCCTATATGTCCCTTTGTCCCTAGGTATAATGCCTTGCTCTAAACTACGCCTGCACTACCCCTACACTTCCCCTTCCAGACACCTACCAAATCCCTAACCTACACACACCTTAGCTACACGTACACTACCCCTAAGCTTCCCATAAAATACTCCTACCTTCTTCTTCGACTAAAAATTCAATTTTTTATTATATTTTTAGGAGTTAAAACTTAACGTTCTTCCTCCAAAATTTCTTTTACTCTCCCTTACCTACTCTCATACTACCCTTTATCTACCCCTCCCCTAAACTACCCCTTCAAGTCCAACACCCTGCTTATACCCTAATCTTAGCCAACTCCTACCCCACCTCTACCTTAACACTAATTCTACCCTACCCACTCCTCAACTACCCTACCCCTACCCTGCCCCTATCCTGCTTTGGAAATGTTGTTTCGTTTACAGTAAAATATATTTGTGATTATTCAAGAAACGTTAATTTTCCAAAGACTTTAAATTTTATTCAATGCAAAGACTCTGCAAACGTAAATAGTGAAAAATGTGTCCATTAGGTCACTGCTCCTTTGAGTTTTGAATTTTATTGGATTTTATTTTATTTTTATTTTTTCTAAAGACGATGTTGCTTTTGGTTTTTAGCGATTTAAAATGCAATAAAAAGAAGTCTGATGATTGATAATTAAAGTTGGTACGCGTATGCCCTTAATTATTTGTTTTTTATTACATTAACGCGTAAACTGCAATGTAGATGAGTGCACGTTGCACTCACGGTCCACCATGCATGTTTGGGCTTGGGACTTGGCATTCAATACCCAGTTATTAATATTTTTTTCTGAAAAATGCATGTTTGAGTTTTGAGCAGTAGTTAGCGAGCTGTCAATTATTGATCAAATATCGGAAATATTTTTCTGTATTTTCTGCAATTTAAATGGCTGTAAAGTGACATAAAACGGTCTCCAATGAAAGAAGAAACATGATCACCTTTGAGAATGTGTAAAAATAAAATTGCCGTTATGATCATTTTAAGCCATTTGTCGAACGGCAAAATTTCTGCCATGAGCTTATGGCAGTTGGAATTATGACGAAAATGCGTAAGACGGTTAAAGCTGTTAATGAACGTGACTACCTAAGATTATCCGTTCTTATTATAAAAGTGTATCATGTCACGTTGATGAGTGCACGCTGCACTCGGGGTAGCTGTCTAAAGGCTGGACGTAAAAAGTTTTGGTCGACTTTTCACAAATAAATAATCAAGTGATTGCATTGAAACTTGAATCGGTCGGCGCAGAATGAATTCCTTATTTAATTACTTGCTTACTTTTCTTCATTTGGCTTCAATTGAATTCATTTCATCGTTTCAGTGAAATATATAGAGATAGAAATTGATTATTTTGCCAGCTGTAAAATGGTGACGTGTCGGCGATGCTCATTTCAAGTTTTCGTAATTTGAATTGCTACAAAAAACCTCGAGACAATTTAAATTGGGAGTAAAATCAAGTACGTACCCGAATTTAGGTGTTTTTAGTGAATAAAGTATAGTTAAAAATCTTTGCGAAAGTTGGCGGTAACTTTTGATTTAATTCAATCCATCGACTCTGGAACACCCCTAGTCAAAAAATGTATCCTGTTAGTCAGTGCCTGTTTGAGTTTTGAGCTCCTGAAATTCATAATTTGCCAGCTGTCATTGACGAAATGTCAGAAATGTTGTAATCAAGTTTTTGCAAGACAAATTGCAATGAAACGATGAAAGACATCTCCAAATTGTCAGTAATGCATGTACGTACCAAATTGAATGTGTATTCATTATAATTTCGCGTAAATAGAAAGTGTGATGAGTGCACGTTGCACCCGAAGTAGCTGTCTAGGCTGGGCCGCGAAAGTTTCGACCGACTTTTCGAATGGAAATATTCGTTTGATCGCGCGGAAACATGGCCTATCACGAGCGGAATTTTCTGCTTTTCAATTCTAGACGTAGACAGGTCGGGGAGAGTGTGTGGATTTCTCATAAAAGGGATTTTCGATTTTGCCAGCGTCAACAATGGAAACCCGGAGCAACCATTTGACGGACATTATATAAGGTGATATTTATATATATATATATATATTTATATATTATAATATATTTACCTGCAATCGCTTTTTCTTTTGAATGAAATCTAATGGAACACCGGAATGAGTGTTTATTTTGTCGTGATTTTTGTAGGGATTTTTTGTATTCATTGCTACCCTCGGAGGTAGAAATAAAAGCTCCATAAAAGGTAGACGAAATAATTGACATTTGTAACATTAAGGTGGGTTAATTCTGCTTCTAAGGGTGGATGTCACGACCCCTAGAGTGTTTCACGTATACTGGCTACGTGTTGAATTTACCACCTTTAGATGAATTCATTGCTACCCTCGGAGGTAGAAATAAAAGCTCCATAAAAGGTAGACGAAATAATTGACTTTTGTAACTTTAAGGTGGGTTAATTCTGCTTCTAAGGGTAGATGTCACGACCCCCAGAGTGTTGCACGTATACTGGCTACGTGTTGAATTTACCACCTTTAGATGTATACATTCCTACCTTCAAGATGAAGATGTGATTTTTAAAACTCACAAAGGGTAGATATTTAGCATCTTTCCGGAGGGTACCAACGTCCCGTAAAGTGATATTTTCCTTCTATTTAAGGTAGGTGCTGCTGATCCCAAATGGTTTTTATTTAGACCTTGACCATGCAAGAGACAAATACCTACCTTTATCGAAAATTCCAACCCACATATACCTATGTCTACCTAGATATACCCCATTCTACCCTTTGGGTTGATATTTCTTCCTTTGCAGCCGATTTCGACCCTTTCCTACCCTGTTCAAGACCCTGATCTACCTTTTTCGTTTACAGTGTAGTAAAAGGAGATAATGTAAATGAGCATGGGTATGTTTATGTTTAGTCATTCAAATTGGTACACTTACCCGCATCCATATGGGAATCGCAGTACTTCGCTGGACTTGGCGGAGATGCGGAGTCAGCGAGTCAATGAGCCCATGGGCCGCCACTTTAAGGATGCGATATAGGCGAATGAAATGGTTGTCACTTACGGCGAATGGATCGTACGTATCCCTTAAAGTTCGCCTGTTAAGCCGCATTTGACGATTTTGTCCTAAACGCTCATCTACATCTAACCAACCTGCAATAATATCACCTGCCACAAGAAACCGTAAAACTTGGTCGGCCATTTTAAAAACTCGATATCACGTTCGATTTCGAAAACGAGTGCTTCTTGGCATTCGTTTTCATATCACCTCTTTTCTGACATATCACTTGTTATTTTTTTTACGTGATCGCTGAAATCGATGTGATTTGAAATCATTCGATATCTCGGCCGAAAACGAATGGTTTTGAAATCACAAAAAATACATGATCGGTCTCCTGGACAGACATTTCGGTGACCCAAATGTCTGTAACTAGACATTTGTGAAATAGACATAACGAAAACAGCTCAAAAGTGGGGGCAGACACTTAGGTCGTCTAAATGTCTAATTTTCCCCATTAATTTTTTACAGTGCATGTTTACCACGCTCTGAAACTTAAAGATTCTGCTATATCAGATGAATATTAGTTTTTAATGTCGTTTCATTTCTTATCAGCTGGCCATGTATTGTGACATAACTCCAAATAAATCAAGATAAACTGGTAACTATTTAATCAATTAATATTTCCTTTGTATTCCTTCCAGTAGCTAATTTTCTCTTTAGTAGTTTTCGACGAGTCTTTTATGTCGTAAATTAAGGTTGTCGACGCGTCATATTCGACGCATCAAATACCAGGTATTTTACCAGTTTACGAAATTGTCCCTGCCTCCCGCCCCGGCGCCTTCTTTTCCAGGGCAGTTATACTCTTCCCCAGGCTCCTGCACACGTGCCAGACGTCAAACTCGTGTGTAATGTCAGGACATTTCTCTCGCATCATCTTCCTCATTCCTCGGTGGCGATCGGAAAGGAAATACGCAATATCGACGTCATCGCCGATCAGCCTGGCTAGCAGAGCATATCGCACGCTGGTTTTTCTAGCTCGCCTGATCTAACGCCTTTCTGGACAGCAATAAAGTCGATTAATGTGTCCGTCTTGACGTCCATCACCGTGTCCGTGCAATACTTCGCACTGCAACCCGGAGAGTCAAAATGACCGTCGCCGGCAAGCCACTAGCGCTAAGCTCGCGAATATTGTCAAGTTTATGTTGAGTCCACGTATGTTTGATAGCAGGTGCAATAAAACGACTCACTAATGTTTGATAGCAGGGGCAATAAAACGACTCACTATATTTTGGAATGTGCACTCGCTCATGAACAGTAAATTTCAAGCTTTGGCCAAAGACTCCATTCTTTTGAAACTTCAGCCAGTAGCGTACATTGCCGTCGCGAGCTCTAAGGTTCCTAATCCGAATTTATTTGTTGTGGTTTGAGAGCGCCACTTCCAAACATGTCCATTACTACACACCGTGGTAACAATCAGCATGGTAGCTTTTGTCGGTTGTCGAATCCTTGTTACCGCTGCACATTTATATCACACGTTTTAAATAAAATCTTTAAACTCTCCCAGTACACGAGATAAAAACCATATTCGGCTCGGATTGATGACACAGTTTCTTCGTCGTCTGATTCGGAGGTAGATGTTGTCGACAAACATTGATATTCGTCATCAGAATCTAAGTTGATATCGTCCTCGATAATATCCCTGGACTGAAGTTCAAGACTCGCCGATTATGCTGCATTGTGTGCCAATCTCCCGAGTAGCTGCAATCGCTGTCGGCGTCGGTGCCGACGTTGCCTCCGCCAAAATCGCGTCGCCTTCCGGCTCATCGTCCTGGATGATGACATCGGGAGATCACCTTTCGATGGCATTGATGGCGTCAGCTACAGCCGTTTTTTAGTCTCCGGCTGGGAGCTAGTAGCTGTTGATGACTCGTGGATTTTCGACTTTCCATTCAAGTTGATTGAAGGCACAGCAGTTTTCTTCAACTTTTTGTTATACTTTTTTGTGTATACTCCACTATCAGTTTTGAGACTGACCGATGACTCAAAATCGTCAGGATGGAAGTGAACAGAGCAGACGACAGCAATGGAAGACGGGGTGAAATGTGCTCGGCTTATTTTCAGCAACCACGCTTTTCGACGATTTGATGATCGCTCGCGACTCGGAAATTTGTGGAAACCAATAGATTCATCGTTGTCAACGAGTTTTCCGGATTAATTAACATTAGTGCAGCCAAACACAAAAAACGACGGCATTTTTAAATCAAGGAGATAGATTCAAACACCGGGAAATCACAATCACCGATTACAAATTACCGTCCTCCAACAACATTGAAATGATTGAAAATAACGAAAGCACTGAAACCCGTCAGAATGTTGAGAAAAAAAAAACAGGATGTGTCTCGAACACAAAATAATATAGAAACATACGATAGTGAAGTAACAGTGACACGTGCTCTACGCTCAAGCGGCTCGTTGCTCCCGCTGGCTGCTATCCCAGTGTTTCTACCGCTGGCTGCTATCCCAGTGTTTCTACCGCTGGCTGCTATCCCAGTGTTTCTACCGCTGGCTGCTATCCCAGTGTTTCTACCGCTGGCTGCCATCCCAGTGTTTCTACCGCTGGCTGCCATCCCAGTGTTTCTACCGCTGGCTGCTATCCCAGTGTTTCTACCGCTGGCTGCCATCCCAGTGTTTCTACCGCTGGCTGCTATCCCAGTGTTTCTACCGCTGGCTGCTATCCCAGCACGAGCAACTAGCAAGTAGCGGCAGCGACAGGCAGCGGTGACTTCACGGCTCCTTGCCTCAGCTCATAACCAGAGCTACAGAGGGGGTGGAGGAGTCGCGTTTCTTGCATGCGATTGAATACCACACTATCTTTCAGATTCAATATCTAGAACGACTACATCGTTAACGAAAGCCTACCTTTAACTGTCATGCAACCAAATATTTGCTCTCCAGAGTCATCATGTTGAAGTTTCGGTAGTTCAAGTTCTGTGCAACGAATGAATTTGTGGGGTTTGCCGAATTTTATTTTTCTTTTTTCTTCCATCATCTTCTTTGCGGTCTTCCTCTTCGTTTCACTTGCCAACCACTTTATTTACATGGCTGCCAGTAAGTTCCCGTAAGGGTGATTCCATGGGTAGCGCCCACACTCAAAACCCTCACCATCTCCGAATTCGACACAAATTGCAGGAGTGGTAGACCACGGCATATAAAAAAATCTCGTATTAGGATTTTTGCCGTAGGTCCAACGGTTTGCCCGTGGCGGGGCACGGAAAAACCCAGATTTTTACTTTTTGCGGAGCACGGCGTCCCACTATTTGCTCTCTAGCGTTGTACCTAAATGACTTGGAAGGATGGGACTTGATCTTAATTGACGACATTGCTTTGCGAAATACGATAAAAAATAAAAATATGATCTTGATCAAATTTAAGGGTGAAAGAAAACCACCCTTAAATTTCAACCCTTAATATCTTGAAAAGTGATTTTTTTAAATTTTCCATATTTTTTTTGCAGCTTCTCATATTAATTATCTACTTGTAAAAAAAATTTGAAGTTGGGACGAATATGGAATCAGAAGTTATGAATTTTTTACTTTCTAGATGTGTATTATTTCAGTGCATTTTTGCTCCAGTATGTGAGCTGCATGATTATAGCATCGATCATGAAAAATTGTATGTTATGAAGATTACTTCTACTCACTCATGGTTTTGTGTGACTCGGACCTATCACTCTGGCTTCTTTGGACTTAGTCGAGGAGGAGAATACACGCGTCGCCACGGAATGTTCCACGGGCACAAAGCAATGAAGCTTTTGCGTTCCGGGAATCGACCGGGAGGACGCAAATCGTTGTTGTAGTTTTTTTTTCTGTGTCACGGTGCTCTTCGTGGGTGCCGAACGCAAAGGTGACGGCAGGAATATCTATGACTGCCCAATCGAAGAGTTGCCGAGGAGTCATGATTTGCGACTCGTATGGGCGCTGGAGACTCGTGCGCGCTGCTAGTCTCTTGACGGTCCCACCGACGCCGTCGCAGGCGCCCTTCCCGCGTGACGTCGCCGTGAAGTGCCACTCTACGTCGGCCCCAAAGTCGCTCTGGTGGTGGCACAAATTTGCAAAATTTTTCCTATTTTTGTATTGCGAGGCTGCCCCATCGGAAAAGTAAATAATTTTGCGCACTGCATCAAACTTTTTGTGCAAGAAGTCGATCAGTTTCCTGGTAAAAAGATGCACAGCGACGGTGTTGTGGACCAAGCTTTCAGAAATTACAACAAAGCTGGTATGGCGCTCTTCCCCTTCCACGTTGTAATACGCCACAAAGGGGTGGATGGTGGCTGCAGACGAGTTGTTCCAATGGAAGCCCTGGGCCTCATCTTGCAGCACAAATGCGTAATTTTCGGCAAAATCACAAATTACTAAAAACTCGCCGGGCTGGAGGTTTTGTTTGATGTCCGATTGAAATGCTGCTTGTTCTTTGGCAATAAACGAATGGCGGCGCAATTTCACTAAACTTTCACAGAAAGTGTCTACAAAGTCCCCGGACGATTCGATGTACGTTTTAAGGGTGCATCGGTCTGCGCTGACCCACTGCTTAAAGGTAACATTGTCCACCATTTCTTCCTCCAGCAGAACTGTAAGGCGCTCTTTAAACGGCAGAATCCCGGGGCACCGTTTGCACTCGCCCAAATGACACTCGGGGAGCGGATTGTCACACACTAACTGCGCGAGGCAGTCATGGTATGACTTGATCGGGAAGTCAGTGTCCACTGTCAACTTCGTCAGGCCAGCACCGACGAGCATTAGCTTCACGTTCTGGTGGATGGTGCACACGCAAACCGAATGAGTACCACTAGCACCAGGTAAAACACAGTGCTTGGGTCGAAGCTCTGCAAATTTCGAAAACTCAATTACCTTGTTTGGGAATTTGTCTTTAAATAGTCTATGCAAATCCTTCAGGTTAGATAGCACTAATCGTTTCTGGACATGCACACGACCGCCGCTCGCCTGCTTGACGGAAACGTAGTCTTTCTTGCCCGGCATGACTCGGCTGATGTCGTCGGAGTTGTAAAACGTTTTTACAAGTTCAACCGTGGTGCGGTCGAGGGGCTTTCCTGGCTTCGGGTTAGGGGTTGCCAAAATTCCTTTTTCCAGGACGAGCTTCTTTGCCTTGCGTACCATGCGCTCTGACGCTTGAAACTCCGTCACCGTTCGCCTGACAGACCAGCTCTTCGGAAGGACAGTTAACACTTGCAGTTTCTCACTGATTGTTGAAGAGTGAAACTTTTCTTTCAGCTGACTAATCATCTCACGGCCATCTGCTGAATCTTGGCCATTGTCATCGCTGTCACTTTCAATATCAGGGGTTGCAGGCCTTTTCAGTGCACCTTCCAGTTTCTTCAATTTCTTCCGGGGGTAACTGGCTTGCAACAACTTTTTCTTAATAATGGGCGATTGCCCTAGCTCCACCAAGCCCACGTTGATGCTGGACAGAGCAGCTTCTTGCCGTACATCTGCAAATTCCAGCTCGTCAACATTTACGCCACTGCATCCGGGTTGCACGTTGTCGCCATCGCTGGATGTCGTCGTCACTGGAGAGTCATTGCTGATTGGTTTTTCGTAGGCACTTAGCTCTTTTCTACATTTATTGCAGATTTTTCCTTCTTTTGGTATGGAAGGTATCTTTTTGCACATCCATGGCAGGACGGGTCTTAGGGTCTTGCGCTGCGTGTGACAACAGGCGTTAAAGGGATTGCAACACATCACTCGCACAAACGTGTCCATTATTAGAATAAAGCTAGAATAATAAATGAACGAAAGTATAAACTATTTATGTAACCTATAACTCTCGTCGGAGCAAACAAGAATGGGTGCAAAAAATAAAGTTTATCAAAACATAAATCAGACACCTCGAAAAATAATGTAAACACTTCGTAATGCGCGAAATATCAATAACGTAGCACGCTCTTATACACTACTTGCACTCACTTGCACTGACCAAAGATATTTTGCTACTGACCAACAACCAAGGCAAGAAAACTGTGCACAAACAACTGAATTCGCCAGCGGGCGGCGGAACATCCGGTCGTAAGGGTTGTACAGATAATCAGGTAGTTAGGGTTGCACGTGTTCACGGTGTGAAGCTTTAAATAGAAGTAGGTAAAATATTAGCTGGTTGGTTTGCACGGAAAAGACACAAATATCGCATTCTACAAACGCACGTCACGTAAATATTCTCATACAATACTGGAACAAAAATGCACTAAAATAATACGCATCTAGAAAGTAAAAAATTCATAACTTCTGATTCCATATTCGTCCCAACTTCAAAAATTTTTTACAAGTAGATAATTAATATGAGAAGCTGCAAAAAAAATATGGAAAATTAAAAAAAATCACTTTTCAAGATACTAAGGGTTGAAATTTAAGGGTGGTTTTCTTTCACCCTTAAATTTGATCAAGATCATATTGTGACGAATGTAAATCTACTCTTGATGTTGTCCTAAGGAAACCTCGGGATTCCTGGGAAATATAGGATAGTAACTCCGCTCCGCTTGGCTTGTTGTGTGAGAGGCACTCGTCACCTAGGGATCGTTCGACTGCTTTTGAAACCCTTTTTATTTATTGAACATCGGAACTCGCCCTGATGGTGCTCGTTCCGCCTTATGCACCCTGAAAGATTGTGCTGCGCAACAGCTGGGGAGTTACACACTAATTATAACATACAAACACCAGATCTATGAATGCAGCTCTCCACACTGCTGACGCTACAGTAGTAAATAGTACGTGTCCTGTTATAAATAGTAGACAGTTCGAAATCGCAGTGTAACACGCCGCGTGAAACGTGAATATGAGTTCGTGTGTCACCTTCTCAATGTCCTTGTCTCTCCGGTTCGAATGTCGCGTACCGACAGTTAGATGCTCGCGAATACTTGTAGATGAATAGCTGGAAGATCCTTGCACGATCTTAGCTTCGGACACTCGGAGACACTCCTGACAGTCGCACTGTGCACTGAAAAAAATATTTCTGTGTAATTTCGAGTGTGTCAAATTTATACACAGTTTATTGTTGATTTTACATATTTCTCATACTGTGTTGTTTTCTGGTGTGTGTAATTTTTTCTCCGTGTCATTCTGAAGAAATTAACACAGTCCAGTGTCATATAAGCCAATTATGTTACTATAACACGCCGGCGTGTAACTATTTTGAATATGCCTCTATTTTACAAAGTCGCGTGTGAAAAGTTACACGAATAGCTGGTAGATGTCGCATGACTTAACACTCTGCTGTGTCAATGAAGAGACGCCTGAAGACAACGCGTGTTTGCGAGCATGGTGATGTGAGTGTTGCGACGTACAGCCTTACCATGCTCATTAAAGTTAAATTTCAAGATGATTCCAAGTGGCTCGTCATAAAGAGCGGTTCTTTAACAAAGGCATCTGTTCTAGAGGCAGGTAAGCAGTCAATCCAAATGTCTTGTTACGTCATGTGACGTTAAACTTTTTAGTTAAACTTTTTAACCTACGAATCGCAATGGTGATACCTACCATGTTTTTTTAATCTGTTGCAGCCAGAGACAAATTTATTTTATTAGCAGCAGACGAAGAGTTAACACTGTCGGATATTTCTGGGGCACTACTGGACGACGACGTTCTACATGACGTCGTTCAGGAGCTAAAAGCTCAAAATCAGGATGGCACAATAGTGATTAATCCTCTGTTGGATTGTTCTGACATATCATTTCCGCTAAGTATGTATACTATACTATAATGATACTATGTATTAGAATTCAGGACAAACATGTTATGCTTATCTTTGGTCTTGTTGCAACAGTTAGGTTTTTCACTTGTGACTTCTATGTGACTTTGATTGGGCAAGCAATAGGTACGGTGGTGGTGGTATGGTAAACTAGTGGGTAACGTCAATAAATTCACATTTCAAATCAATTGCAAAAGGCCATGTCCACCAGTAAACAAGCAACGATGCAGATAGGTACAGATAGGAGTTTGTATAACAGAGGCTGTCACAAATTCTGGCTTGCTTGAATAATGCATTTAGTTTTATATCCAGTTTGTTAGTTTGCATATTGAGCACCATGACATTTTTCTAGATGACAGCATTGATGACAGCATTGAAAAATCTGTATGGGTGCAGCACTTGAAGCCCACCACACCGCCTCCCTCATCTGCTTCAGATTCAAGCTTCAAATTTGAAAGGATGCCGAATGAGTCTGATTTGACACAGGTAGACCCACTTAAGATTAGTGTAAGCTAGGGGTGGCATGGTAGGTTAACCTATACCTACCTTACCTACCTGAGGTAGGTAGTCATCAAGTCACTGATTTTTTTTCAGGTGCTAGAATCTTGTCTCAACCATAGTCTGCAGGGCAAAGAAATACTTGCCAGCTACAGAGCTAACAACCAGATATCGGATGCTGGACGTAAGAAGGTGGTCCAAATAATCGTTGAAGAGATCAACAAAAATTCATTTTGCAAGTGAGTACTACAAACCATACAATATCCATCTGAAACGCATCCTATCCATATTAAAGTGTGAATTATTGAGACAGCCAACGTGGTTTAATCTATATTATCATTAAATTTGTTTTTATTTTCAGAGGTAAACCATCAACTGAGATAAAAATACTGTGGGCCAAGGCCGCAGTGGCTCTCTTCCCCGTATTTAGGGACCCTTCTACGGCTGATGGATACGTAAGTTATCATGTAGTAACTATACACTATACACTTATTAAATAAAGCTGGCTATCAACAGTAATTTTACCACAAAACTGGAATTTATATATGTGAACCATTTTCAGGAGACTTTTTATGATCCAAAGCATCATACTGGTTACTTGTGCTGGCGGTTAAGGAATGTGAAGCGCAAGGAAATCGGCTCACCGGCTCCAAAAGCCGAATCTAAGAAGAAAGCATTTGATGGAGGCCCGTGCTCTAAGAAAAGGTGTCCATCCATCGCAACAAGTTCTACTTCTGACATTTCACCAGAAACAGTCGAAAGACAGTGTAAATGGCTTCAGGCTGCATGCGCCAAGTCCCAAACAGGGGAAATCGTTGTGAAAATGAGAGAAACATTTTCAGACCGCTCGCAAATGCTGGTTAATGGACAAGAAAAGGAGATTCTGGTCAAATATCCTCGGTTTCTCGATGTCCCAGATCTCGTACGTATTTACTGGCCATCATTAGGTGGAAATATCTTGCACTTGTTTAGTACCTAGGTTATAGTGCTTATATTTTACTACCTTCCTTTTAATTACAGATCATCAAAGACTTTGAAGCAATGTTTGCAGGCAGTGCAGACAATTTGTTGTCAACATTCGTTCCAGAGTTTCTTGGTAAAATTGACGCCGTAGCTGAATTTTCTCAGACATCAAAAAATTTTGATGAGACTGACAATGGTAAGTAAAGCCCAACATTGGCAAAAAATGTACCAGTTGAATAGTTACTGGTTTCAACATAGCAAACTTACAAGAACCTACAATTTGACTGTTCATTTTCAGAGTGGGATGTGTCAACAAGGGCATTTATAAAGTTGCAGCGATTGTTTCCGCCAACAGCGAAAGGCAAAAAGAAAGGCAACCGCCTCACTGCTGTAGGTGCGACAGAAAAACTAATCGTTTTCAGAAAGGTATGTGATTCCACTTTTTTTTTAATTCTGATCTTACCAGTTGGAAATCCTGGAAGACTATAAACTTGTCAAAGCTTGGATTTTGTGAGAGTGCCACTGCAGTTAACCGGAAAATCCCTGGCGCTGAGTTTGAGTGGCAGAACACGAGGTGGGAGTTAGCTTATCATGCTACCTACCTACTAATTTAAAAAGAACTAAATATTATAAATTTCTACTCTTCATGATTTCTCTGCTTGTTTGGGTGTGACCACTTGGGCCATTTAAAACTCATGCTCTGATTCAAAAATCAATAAGATATCTAATTTTGCCAGTGGTACCTAGCATAGGAACAAATGAATGCTAATTGGTGTTATCATATTATGTATCATCTCACCTGAAAATAGTTTAATTTCCTGTCATCAAAAATCAGTTAAATGTCAAAGTCCACCATCAGGTTGAAAGATTGTATAAATTTGTTCCACTTGGGTAATTAGTCCGTTTTGTTTCAGACTGGAACTACGTTGGTGCTTGACGGCTCTCCACATGCTCAGCAGCCGTACCTGCTTGCGGTTGGTTCGTGCCGAGCAGCAATCGACCAATACTACGTTTGTGTCGACATGCAACTCATTCTGTGCTCAACATGTTCAGCGATTCATGCCTTCGACCTTCTCTTCAAGGCACACTTTGTGTTTGGATGTCAGTATGAAGAAAACCTGGACGTATTTTGGAAATTTATCCAGGTGAACGTTTTCAAAATTCAAATTGAAACCACAAAAGTCACAAGCAGAATTCACGAGGTTTGGAGCAGGCTTTCGTCGGTGTAAGAATTCACTGTGCTCTCAATGGCACTTACCTGTTTTCTTTGTGCAGATCACACAATCTTTATAAGTATATCAGTCTTATGCCAACATTTGAGACTGAGGCATGGATATTTTGAAGGAGCTCTGCTCACACTTAAATGCTGCTGTTTACAGTGTCCGGCAGTTTGCAGTACGTTTAGTGGCTATCGTCGCCATTTGCATAGATGCCAATTTGTTAATATTAATCAGCCTGGACAAGAAAATATAGTCCCAGCTGAGCCAAATCCTATGGATATAGTTGAAGATATTTTTATAGCACCTGTGATTGTACAACAGGTTTTCGAGGGTAATGTTCCTTGCAATGACAATATTGCGATTCCAGATCTTATGTCTCCTGAATTTATAAAGGCTCAAGCATCAGCATTTCTTTTGAACTTGACTTCCAAAGGCTTGCCTCAATCCACAATTAATACTATAGTGGTGACAACGAAGGAATTTCTGGGACCCATTGTTGAAAGCATTTCTAGTTCCTTAAATGATCTCAATGATGAACGTACTGTAGCCAAAATAAATAGTGCTCTTTCATATTTAGCCGATCCTTTCAAGGGATTACAATCAACGTATTTACGGACAAAGCATTTTGCTTCTAGCTATTCAGGGGTTAAAGCTGTAGAAAAGACTGCAGAGGTAAGGATGGAAGCACAGTGGGATGGCACTAGGGGAGTTTATATTCAAAAACCTGTAGCATCAACCTTTATGTATGTACCTATTTTGCAAACACTTCAAGTATTGTTGAAAAATGTACAATTCCAACAATTCCTCCTAAAGGATACCCACCATGAGAATGGTGTACTTCGCGAATTTTCAGATGGATCTTGCTATCGGAACAACCCATTTTTTCGGAATAATAAGTTTGCATTGCAACTCCAGGTTTTTTATGATGATTTTGAAACCGTAAACCCTTTAGCATACAAAACTGGCATTCATAAGATAGGTGGTGTGTATTTTACCATTCGGAATCTTCCCCCACAGTTTAACTCTAGGCTGGACAATATTCATTTAGCAGCCCTTTTTTACACTGCAGATATTAAATCTGTCGGATTCACTCCTCTTATCGCCCCATTGCTAGAAGATATCAAACTACTTGAAACGGAGGGAATAAATGTTGACTTCTTACCAACTGGCCGCTGTTTTGGTACTCTAGTTTCATTGTCCCATGACAATTTGGGAGCAAACTGCATTTTGGGCTTAGTAGAGTCTTTTAGTGCCCATTATTACTGTCGAATTTGTTTGTTAACGAAAGATTTAGCACAATCCGTGTTCACTGAAGATGACGAAAGGTGTATGCTAAGAAATAGAGAAACATTTGAGGCAGATTATGCAACATTACGTGAGAATCTACCAAATAATAATGCTCGGGGAGTTAAGTCAGAATCTTCGCTGTTTGATTTGAATCATTATAAGCCATATAATAATCCTAGTGTAGATATAATGCACGATATACTCGAAGGTATAGCACCTTTTGAAGTAAAGATATTCTTAAAATATCTCATTGAAGAGCAAAAGTTAATTTCCCTTAATGATTTCAACAATAGATTGAAATCCTTTAACTATGGATACATTGAAAGTAAAAATAAACCAAGCATAGTTCTTCTCGATAAAGTGGGTTCTAATGTAGGGCAGAGAGCGTCGCAAATGTGGTGCTTGGTTCGGTTTTTGCCGTTGATGATAGGCGATCTTGTAGAGGGCAATGAGTGTAAGAAAAAATTTAAACCGATCTTGTTGCTTCTATCAATTATGGATGTTGTATTTTCTCCTGTAGTAACAACTTCCATGACTTTAATTTTAAACAATTTAGTAATAGAACACCACACAACTCTTTTAGAATGTTATCCAGGTTGCCGGTTGATCCCCAAACACCACTTCCTAATTCATTATCCGAGAATTATCCGAACAATGGGCCCTTTAATTCATCTTTGGACGATGCGGTACGAGGGCAAGCACAACTATTTTTGTCAACTTGCTAAGAATGTTCATTGCTACAAGAACATTTGCTTTACACTTGCAAATCGTCACCAGGACTATATGAAACAAAGGTGGAATGATTCTTATTTCACTAGAGAGGTTGAGCTTGGTCCAGGAGTATTGGTACAAATAACTTTGTTTGATCAAGCAGCTCTCATAAGATCTTTTTTTGACCTAGATGAGGGAGATGATTCTGCTGAGGTCCTAGATGTAAAATGGGTTTCCCACTGGCATAACTATAGGAAAAATTTCATGTTATTTAATGGATATGTTGATGATCTGCCACATTTTGTTCAAATTAATAGAATAATTGCTTACGAATCGAGAGTTTATTTTTTGTGCCAAGTTTGGACAACAAGCTCATTTAATTCTCACTTTCATGCATTTGTAGTAGAACAAACGCCAGATTATATTGTACTAGACATGAAACTTCGAAATAATGTGTCTCCTTTAGAACTGCATCAGTCGCAGATACAAACCGATTCATCTTTTTATGTTCTGCCAAAACACCATATTTTGTAATTGGCAAAGTTTACAAATTATAACGATTCTTTGGAATCTCATTGTCTTTTAGCAAGATGCGTTCAATAAAACCAATGTTTGAAAATAATTATTTGTATTTATTTGCAGAAATTCCAGGAATTCCCGAAATTTCAAAATCCTTGTAATAACATAGTTATGTGTTAAATCTAACACAGTATTTGTGTATTATTTTTACACCGAAACTGTGCTATAAAATCTAGGATTAACACTGTGAGGTGTAAGCGAATAACACAGTCGTGTGTAAGCGAAGTAACACCGGATTTGGTCAAAATTTACACAGAATAAGTGTGCAATTATTAACACACCTCACTGATTAAAAAGTTACACAGCTCTCACTGTGTAAAAACAACACACAAAGTGTGCAGTCCCTTTTTGAGTACACGAGTGTGTCATTTCTGTGTCGTTTTTAACACACTTTACTTATAGATTTTTTTGAGTGTGTGTAGGATGGGGACTCGCTCGGAACTGAACTGTCTTGTTCTGGGGTCGTACCCTAATTTATACAAGTGTCTGACCGCACCCAAAGTGACACTTCCGACATGTCCATATTTGGTCCTCGTATGTCACTTACGCCATGTGCGCACTGCTTGGTCAGCTGTACAGCACCCATACACATCGGCCATTAAAACATTCGCTGCCAGTCAAGAAT
The DNA here is from genome assembly GCA_921293315.2 of Nemurella pictetii. Lineage (NCBI taxonomy): Eukaryota > Metazoa > Arthropoda > Insecta > Plecoptera > Nemouridae > Nemurella > Nemurella pictetii. The sequence goes on along the minus strand of OV121118.1, from coordinate 3,127,700 downwards.
GCGCACGCACTGCACTCTTTGTTGATGGCCTACTTAAAAGTGTACCTGTCATCAACATTATGTCGCAAGCCTCGAGCACTGATTTGACACACTTCCTATTGCAACACATCAGCCGTCCGTGTGGAAAGCTCGTACACTTTAACCCTAATAACACCCTAAATGTTCACATGGACACGCAGCCCGCCACTCACAGTGCATACAACTCGCTGGAATTTGGACGCGAATCTTATCGAATATTTTTATTTTTTATCGTATTTCGCAAAGCAATGTCGTCAAATAAGATCAAGTCCCATCCTTCCAAGTCATTTAAGTACAACGCTAGAGAGCAAATAGTGGGACGCCGTGCTCCGCAAAAAGTAAAAATCTGGGTTTTTCCGTGCCCCGCCACGGGCAAACCGTTGGACCTACGGCAAAAATCCTAATACGAGATTTTTTTATATGCCGTGGTCTACCACTCCTGCAATTTGTGTCGAATTCGGAGATGGTGAGGGTTTTGAGTGTGGGCGCTACCCATGGAATCACCCGTAAGTGTTTTAAGACACTCATGGTCGTGAAATTTACAGTTAAACTAAGTACCTAGGTACCTGTCAGAGTTTCTACTAAAAGAACCTTTCAGAGGACCAACGTTGACTATTTCTTCTCCTGTCAATCTCTTGTATCTGCACCCGCCGACATTAGACTTATATTCCTCACGAAGATTGCCAATGTGGACAATATACGAAGTTCCCATTTCTTCCTTCCATATTTCATGGAATTCCCATTGCTGCCTTCAGCCATTTTACCTCAATAGAGTTGTAAAATGTCCCTCCCTCTGTCAAGTGACTCAGAGATTAGCCATGTATTTTGATGGTCCTCATTATATCTTTTATGGGTTCCAAATCTAATGAGGATAATCTTGACTCGAAAATTAAACATTTGGCGAAATTCTCCAGGGTCTCTTCCATTCCCTTATCCATATAATCTCCGAATGCATTGACAACAACATAGTTGCTATGGACCAAAGAGTGTTTCAAATTTGCCGTTTTGTCGCTGCCAGGAAGCATGAGCATCATTCTTTTACGCTCATCCATCAGCGTAAAAAATGCGTAGAATGCATTGTTGTGCATACCGATGGAAGGTTGGATTTTTACTTGGGCTTCTAAGTTTAATACATTTTCATACTGTAGTAGGGAAAAAACAGACCTGGGGTGCGATTTTGTAAAACTGTCTAGAAGACGAGTGACTTCTAAGTCACTCGTCTTCTCTAACGACAATGACTTCTCCCAAGCGATGCGAGCGATTTTGTAAGATATTCGTTACAGTAGTCACCGTGACTTCGTAGCCATAGCGAGAAATGTTTTAAACTGATGTTTTCACTCAAGGTAGTACATTTTAGTCATGCGCGTGAAGATTTGATGCAGCCATCTACCGGTAAATTTGAATTTTCAGCAGTATGTCAATTGTTTTACGTCCATTTAGCAAATCAATTTCAAATTGCAATCGGTAATCATCATTTCGCCATAAAATGGATCTCGATGAAAAAACCCAACAACGGTAAGTAAATTATAACAAGTTAAACATATTTAACTATCATTGCATTTGTAATTATTATGCTGTCTTTTGAAAGACACCAAATTTGCAATATATCTTGGCTAGTGGGTAGTGCCTATACCAACATTCATAGTAGTAATTTAGGTTGAAAAATATTAATTTTGGGTTGGATGTACGCATTAGAGGAGGAAATGTAAGGAATGAATGAATTTTGAATCTTTAGTTTCCACCTTTTCGTTTTGGTTCTCAACTAATAGTGAACGCATCATACAGTTGGGTACCTACTTTTAATATAGGTACCTACAGTTAATGAAATCAAAAATTTTACCTAAAATGAAAATGGATCATAATTTTTTTTTAGAAAAATGAGGATTACAAATGAACAATCACATGTGATGATTAGCTTCATGAGCTCACATGAAGCATTTGCACGTGGCCAATTAATTGGTCCTCAAGGAAAATTAAAAACTGCCGAACTATGGAAGAAGCTGACGCTAAAGTTAAATGCTTGTGGGAATGGGGCAATCAAGGAGTCCTCCAAGTGGATGAAAGTATGTCATACAAAATAAGTGAAATCCGCTCATTAACTTAAAATTTCGTCTACACTTATGATAATAATCTGTAAAGTTTATTTCAGACATGGCAAGACCAAAAGGCCAAAGTTAAGGCAAAGGCTAGCCGGATCTCCGCACACATGCGGGGAACCGGTGGTGGTTCTCCCACAACAGAGGTTTTGACAGAGTTGGAAACAGCCTATCTGTCCATCCTGACAAGGGAAGCTGTTGTGGGAGATGAGCTCCTACCAGAGGGAGGAGCTCCACCACCACCGGCCCCTGCGGCCGCAATAGCTCCGATCTCGCCACCACTGTCACCGATGGTTGAGATCGTATTCTGCGAAGCCAACTTTCAGGAGGTAGACGATGTTGAGGTATGTACCTGCAAAGTTTAATTAAATGATATTAGTATATATAAAAATAGGTAGCAAAAATAGTGTAATATGTAGGTACCTATTTCACAAAAAAATATGTTTCTTCCAGACACAAGTCAACAAAGATTGGCAACTTCCTGGATCGTCCAAGGACATTGAAAGTAAGAAAAGGAAACAGGAGGAAAATCTAACCTCGGGTAAATGGGAGCTCAGAACACATGTTTGGAAACCACCACCGACCAAAAAACGACTCTTACATCTTACCATTGCATTCCATTTTGATCAAATTTACAGGGAAAATACCAAAAAGAAAGTTCAATCCAGCCCAACTCCACCCCAGCCAGCCATCAGCGGAATCCCTAGCAAAAACCTACTTGGACAGTGAGGCAAGCCGGTTATTTTACGAAGGCGAGCGGATCCAAATTGAAAAGAAAAAATTAGAAATAGATCAAAAAAGACTACTTCTCGATGAGCAGAGGCTTGCCCTCGATGTGGCGCGACAGGCCACAGCAAATCGAGTGGTCGATGGGGGGCTGCTGCTCATCAACCAGCTGGTTGAGTATTTGAAGCGGTAAGTTCCCAAGATTTAAGAATGTGCAAAATGTATTTAATAAATTTTAAGAGAACAGTTTGTTAGTAACTAAAACCTTTCCTTTCAGGCATTAGGTGAACACCATCCACGGTTGCATCATCCATCATCCAATTCTTCGTCCTTTTCTACCAGCGCATTACATCCTTTTACGTGCGTTCCCATCATTTTCTTCTGTCAACCCTCTACCAACTCATCTTCGTTTCCTCCGCACAATAAATGAATAAAATTATAATAAACCAAACACATGCACATGCTCATTCATTTTTAAGCCCCGACTGATTTTCAAAATTTAATTGGAGTTTAATTAGGTTAAAATTATGAGACTCTTGTGATTAGCCTGCGAGGGGGTGCGGTCATGTAGACTCGTAAAATTCCTGTTTAATTTCTGAAGTGGGTGTTGACTACTCGCGCTCGAACAGCATCTCCGTTCTCCTGCATCCCCGGCTGTTGGACCTCGGCAGGTGCATTCCCTGGCAGATCTATCTCATCGAGATATGGAGCAGGGTTGGGCAGTTGGTAGTGCACAGCAATGTTGTGCACTACAGCACATGCATTGATTATAAGTCCTAAAGAGAAGACCAATTCAAATTAATTTACAAACAAGTATTTGGCTTCGTGATAGGTTCTTGTGTAGTGAATAATAATGTTATATAACTGCATGTGTAGTTTAACTAGTGAGTAATTAGGTAAGTACTTTATATCTTACTATTCTAAGTAGCTATGTTACTAAATATTTCAAGTTTGATAATGTTGGAGTTTTACCTGCAGTTTCAGGGCTGTAATGAAGGGCACGGTCCTTGCGGCAGCACCTGAACTTTGCTTTAAAGACTCCAATACAACGTTCCACTGTTGATCGGCATGAACACAATCTAGCATTGTACCTCCCTTGAGGTGAATTTGGTTCGGGGTTGTTGGTGAATGGCCGCAGCAACCATGGTTCTGATGGATAGCCACCGTCTCCTAGAAGTTGATTATAAGTTGAAGTATAAATTAGACAAACCGTTGCTTTAAATCACCACAATGTACAAGTACAAGTGCCTTGTTAATTTTGCAATTTTATGATAGTTAAAATTACCCAACATCCATGAACTTCTGTCGCCTGTCGCATATAAAGCAGCCATAGCTGCCCTGGCTGCTGAGAGACGCCAGATATGCGAGTCATGGGACCTGCCACCATGACGCGCGTTAATCGCCAGAATGGCCAGCTTGTCGTTGCACACCTACAAATGAAATTGTAATTTCAGGCCAAAATACCACAAAGTATTTGTAATGCTATCCTTCCAACAAATTAAGATTGTGTTTTGAAAACTGCGTGGAAGCAACTCACAATTTGAACATTTTTACTGTGATAGCCTTTGCGGTTTAGGAACAAGTGTTCCCTTGCCCGTATTGGCGATGTAATGGCAATGTGGGTGCCATCTACAATGCCCACAACGCCGGGGAAATTGGAATTTTCCATGAAACTGAAACAGACAATTACATTCAGAAATGACAATCGACAGCATGGGTATAGTGTGCAGCTACGAATCAAACCTAATGATAGCTAGCTGCAGTATCCTTACCCCTCTTTGATCGCAGTTCGTTTTGCTGGCGTGTCGGGGAATTTCACCCAGGTTGGTAAGAGGTGGATGTTTATGGCACGGAAAACCTCTTTCATGGCCACTGACACTGCAGATTGGCTCATCGAATGAAGCCTATCTTGCCCCACTCGTCGCTGGTAGCTGCCAGATGCCAAGAAGTCGAGCGAGCACATTACCTTAAAAATAAAACTAATGTCAGACTAGGGTATTGTATAAAGTTATATTTTAGCAATGTTTCTTTGAACACTGCGCGGATGAATCATGTTTTTCGATAATCGTTTCGCAAGACTTGAAGGTGTGGCACCAAAGTGCCACTCCCCCCGAACAAGTCGGCGTGTCTGGCAAGTCTGGCGGCAGTGCAGCCAATGGAAAAAGTCAAGTAGCCTTTTATAATTGGTGAATGACAATAACTCATGTTTCAACTCACCCGCATCCAGGGAGGAATCGCAGTTCTTCGCCTTCTCTCCCTCATGTGGGGCAGCAAACTTTCTATTATCATGTGAGCCGCATGCTTTGATACTCGATACAGCGAGTAAAATTGTCCATCACTTACTGTGAAAGGATCAAAAGAATCGCGGCACATTCGGTGCTGTAGTCGCATTTCCCGGTTTTCTTGCTCTTCGTTTTCTTCTTGTAAATGTTGCACAAGGTTTTGGACAAGGAACAAATTTAAAATCCCTTCCGCCATTTTGAAGTAAACAACTGACGAGAAGTCACGGTGACTTCTCCCAGACGAATGCTTTTTCGTAGGTGATAACTTTTTGGAGAAGTCACGGTGACTAATATTTACAAAATCGCAAATAAACGTGTTCTCGAGAAGTCACTCGTCTTCTCCCCTAGTCACTCGTTTCAGGGGGAGAAGACGAGTGACTTCTCTAACGAATTTTTTACAAAATCGCACCCCTGGTGCGTACATATTCAAATGTTCATAAGAATTCTAGTCTTCAAGAATTTGATAAAAATCAAGAAGAATCTGTGAGTTTTGTAAGGATAATTTAATTTTTTAATTTGATATCCCAAAAGAATTTGAAATCCTAAAAGAAATATTTCTTTGAAAAAACAAAATTTCACTGCCTCTTAAACATTGACATTGCTGTCGACCAGAGTCGAAAAAAGGAGAACAATATAACGACAAAATATACACAAATATAACACAAAATTTGTGTTTTTAAGGGCCGGTATTACGATCTCTGAACTTTCTCCCAGAAGTTCGCTAAACAGTTGTTCAGTGAACAAGTAGTTCACTGAACTAAATTTCCGTTGCGTATTACGATTTGAAAACAACCGCCGAACACCAATCCTTTGAACTAGAGACAAATCTGGCAACAAGGCTGGATGTTTTGGCAGTTGTTCTTTTAAAAATGGCTACTCCAAGGAAGTTTGTTCGTGCCGCGAATTTTACAAACGAGGATGAACACTCAATTTTGGACGCGGTGGAAAAACATAAAGAGGTAATAGAGAATAAGAAAAGCGACTCTCTTACCTGGAAGGCAAAGGTATGATTGGCAACCTTTATACATGATTTTATCAATGATTGAAAATAGCATGGGACATAATCTGCTGTATTAGTAGGAATTTAATTTAATTGGTAATTACATATAAATGGGGCTTGTTAATTTTTTGCCAGGAAAGAGTATGGCTAATCGTGGCAGACGAGTTTAATTCGACATCGAAACACCCAAGAACAGCTAAGGAATTAAAATTAAAGTACTTGTGCCTGAAGAAGGCAGCCAAAAAGGAGGCCAGTAAGCAATTACAGCGGCTTCGTGGCACGGGCGGCGGGCCATATGTGCCACCAACGAATACTCATATTCTAGAACGTGTCGTCAAGCTCGTCCCGCTTGCTGCCACGGGCATGCCATCGGTCACCGACAGCGATTTCTTCGTGGCGCATAACAACCGTAAGTTGTTGGAAAATTTATTTGATTTTGAAATAGGTAAGAGGTGATTAGTATATTTGACCGTTTGGACCAGGGTCCATTCATGGGTTATTATCTCTTATTTCAGCTGAACATGAAAATAGTGAGGTTGACGAGCCCGATACCTTCTCGAAAGGCAATGTGTCGGACAGCAACGATGAGGTAAGATCACAACCGATCGCTCGAGGCTGCCTTGTACTTTCCAAGTCAGGTGCTTTTATGAATAGCTTAATGCCCTTCTGGTCGAGCGTATGAAACGTTATGATCAAACAAACTGTCGAATTGCTTATTGCAACAAATTTTAAGTTATCATTCTCATCTACCCCCAATTGCATGACCCAATAAGTGACCAAATACTATTATTAACTTTCCAGTTCGAGGACATCGAGATGATTTTGCCCGTGCTGGAGGGGCCAGGATGCAGCGGGATGCAGCCAGCTGCAGTGTTCGCAGAACGGCATGATGTGTCGGATGGTATGCAACATTTTCTCTGCACATTATATGTTGACAACTTGCATCAATTGCTCTAATAACTTGTAGGTAATTATTGTTAAAAATGTAGATTTTTCTTCATTGATCCGGTACTAAATATATATATATATACCTATATATATAATATTAGGTACTAAATATGTACCATTTTAAATTTAAAATAATATATTTACATTATTACCTACTTGCAAAGTAGGTATACGTACTAGTAGGTATACATACTAGTAGGTATAATAATTTTGTGCTATTATTTTCAATATTAAGAAGATTATAAGCAATGGAAGAGACGGAGCAGTAATATAGTATTCTTCAATGTTAATTCACACAGTTTTTACATATTATTTAGATGCTCTGCAAACTGATTGGGGCCAATACTCCCCAGCTATGCTTCGCCAACCAAAGAACCCTGCGCTGAGGGTATTTTCTAAACCTGCCTCATTGAGCAACAAAAGTCCAAATACATCCTACTCCGAGCTGCAGAAAGCTACGGATGTCCTTTTGCAGAGCAAAGGTACGTTGCTAATGATACGTTGTTTCCAAAAGCTAGGCTGCATCAGAATGACATACTTGCCTTTTTTACTTGTCAGCAGGCTTCCCCCTCTCATTTTAATCCAAAAAAGTAAGAGTAGTAGGACAAAAAATCACAAAAAGTAGGACAAAAGTAGGACCAATTATAACCGATTTGTAGGAATATACTGTTAAAGAATTGTGATTTGTGCAATCCAAAAGTAAATTGCACTCAAAAAATGAGAAATTAACATTTATGGGTGTTTTCTCGTGCATCTCTCCTTTAAATCCTACCTAATTTATACCGGCCAATACCAAAAAAGTACCTACTAAACCCATGCCTTCTATCCAACATGATAAACCTATCCTACGATCCTGACGAGAGACACCCTGTGACATCTCCGCAGGTTGGACAAGCAACACCAGCCGACGCAGGCCGAAGCTCCATCAAAGGGAGACGGTTGCCTCGGCCAGCACGGCCAAGTACTCGGCACTGGCTGTTGCCAAAACAGAGCTGGCCAACATGCAAAAAGACATACTGGTGCAAGAGCACAAGGCAAGAGAAACGCGACTGGCCGAAGAGCACGAGGTCTCCATGGGCATTAGGAAAGCCGAACTTAAACTTAAAAATATCCAAATAAAAAATGAAGAAGCCGCTCTTAAAATAAAACTTTTAAAATTGCAATCACTTCAAGGACACCAGTTTGCAGATCAAAGCGAGAGTGAATAAAAATGCAGTTAAAATAATCCATCAAATTGTTTGTGAATTTATTTTTGTTTTAGTTAAGTTTCAGATGTCGAGTTTTAGTATTATTTTAGCTGTGCACATCAGATTTGCTAGTTCCCAGATTTGATATAACCCAAATGTGTTTATGGTGAGCAGTTTTCTGTGCGATTTTGCTTCACCAAACCATAGGCTCCACGAATAGCTCGAGCCCAGCAAGCAACGGCAACAGTTCTAGTTCTGAAGTTGGCGGAAGTACTCAACCAGTCCCCGCTGAATCCCTCGGAGTCCACCGCCAATAGCCTCCACTCGAGGGATCTGGCCAGCCTCGATGTCCGGAGCAGGGAGTTCAGGATCATTAGGTGGTTCAGGCTCGTTCATATCAATCGCCAGGTTGTGCAGAACGGCGCAAGCGACAATAACGTTTTGCACATTGTCGAGGGCGAGCCTCATGCCGAGGGAAAGCACGGGAAAGCGACGTTTCCACAGGCCGTACTGGCGTTCGACGGTCCCCCGCGTTCTAATTTGTGCCTCGTTGTAAAGATGTTCCTCCGGTAGCTGAGGGTTTCTAAGTGGCGTCACCAAGTAAGGCTGAACTGTATAGCCCGAGTCCCCTAGGATCAGACCGTCGCCAAACTATCCCCTCTCAAGGCGAGCTTGAATGGCCGAGTTGTTGAAGATGGTCTGATCATGGGAAGACCCGGGCCATCGTGCAACGACGTCCATGATGTGCATAACATCGTCGCAGATGGTCTGTACGTTCAAAGAGAACCAGCCTTTTCGGTTTCTGAATGTCTCGCCAATGTTTCCACCTAAAGATTGCAGTTATCACGAGTTACCTATTAGGTACCTACTTGACTTTCGAATTAAAATATGTCTTGGAAACGGGGATAAGATCAAGTATTACCGACCTGGCGACTGTATCTTAATGTGCGTACAGTCTATAGCACCTAAAACACGAGGAAAACGGTGCTTGCGGTAGAAGCCAAGCTGAATTCTGTTTATTTCCTCCTCGGTCTCGGGGAACCGAACATGAGCTGGCCTGAGACTTGCGATGGCTAGGCCTACGCGCTTCACAATTCTACTGGCTGTGCTCTTATGCACACCAGCAACATCTCCAGCCGTCACAAGCATGCATCCGGTCGCATAAAATCGCAGTGCCAAGAGGAGTTGGTTTATTGGCGACACAGAGAAGTTTCTAAAGAAATGAGATATATTGGGGAGCGGGTTAGGTTATGTGTGGATTAGGTTGAGGATTGAGATAGGTGCAGGAATGGTCATATCACAAGCACCGCATTGCTCCTGCATGTTCAAGGTATTAATTTGGAGAATTCTTGCAGTTGATAAGGAGATGGAAAAGGAAACAAACCTATCGGTCGCCGTTTCCAGACTGGGTTCGACCAGCTCTAGAAGGTGCAACACCGTCGGTTTGGTGAGGCGAAAGCGCACAAAAAACTGGTCATCATTCCACACATTCAAATTATCGATTCTAGGTCTCACATCTTTAACACGTCTGCCTCGAGCAGCCAGATTCATGAAAAACTCATCTTCCGAATCAGAACTGTCATGATCAAAGTCCGCCATCTTTAAAAACAGCTTGCATTCTTGGCGGCTAGTTCAATGAACAACGCTGTTGTTCACCACTCAAACCACTGAACTTCAAAAGCAGTGAACTTCTACATTTCTATCTGGTGAACAAGGAAGTTCAGAGGTCGTAATCCGCAAAACAACGTAGTTCGTAGAACTATTTAGTTCCTTTCCTAGTTCAGTGGAAGTTCAGAGATCGTAATACCGGCCCTTAGATGAATACAGGGCAGTTTTAGCTCACTTTTCACATGACATTCGTAGAATATCTCCGGTTAGTTTATACAACCTCTCATCTATATACTTAGACGCGGCCCAAGACATGCAAAACATCATTAATCAGGAAACTGGGGTCATGCAATCACGAGTTACGGCTATGTTAAAGGAACTTGACACGTTATCAGCGGTGATGACACCTAAGAAATCAGCGCAGTCACAAATCCCACGAAGAACTAGGCGAGGTCTCATCGATGGAGCGGGTACGTTGGTAAAATGGATTCTAGGCAATCCAGACGCCAAAGATCTATCTAACATTGACAATAAATTCCATGACGTGTCGCACAGCCAAGTGGACATCACGGACAAACAGAGATCATTCGAGATGTCTCAAGATGACACGAATTTATGCAAAAATAACTTTGTCAAAATTTGTCCACCGACGCGCCAGATTGCCAAACAACCAAGTCCAACATGCTTGAATGCCCTTTTTTTCGGCAACTCAAAACAGACAGAATATTTGTGTCAAACGGAAGTAATAATTAACTTTCAGCCCTCTTTCATTAGAGCGAAAAACACAAATAATTGGATCTACTCAGTAGAATCCGAAACACTGGTTATCCACTGCCCAGGTAACACAATGTCTGACAAAATGACTACATCCACAGTCGTGCTGAAGGGGACGGGAATTTTAAATATCCCAGAAAACTGCCAGGCGACGAATGAAAGATTTATCTTGGAATCACACACCACAAATAACATGGCAGCACAAGGAATGGCTCAAATGCACATTCCCCCACTCCCCAACATCATGGAAATGTTAGCATTTAATCAATCATTGCAGGAACATCATCCGTTCGCTCACACGGACAAAGTGAAGAAATTATTAGAAGCTATTCGTACAGAGCACAACCCACCAGCGGTGATACCAATGGATAAATGGAGATCCAGCCTGGCGGCACTATCACAGTCCCACTGGTCTGATTTCACAGACACCAATTGGTTTCAAGGCACCATTTTCACCGCGCGTGCCTCGGAGTCATCAGCATCAAAGGTCTATTTTGCACACTGTACTAAAATAGCCCAGAGGCAGTATATAAGGCTGAAACAATTGTCACTCAATGTTCAATCAATCAGCAATCATCAATCAATCAGTCAATCAGACTGAATTAGTTCAAGTGGTTCGTTCCGACAGTATCACTCCGACTATTCCTTGTTTCTCGTACAGTTCGGCTTTTGCTGGATAATACGATTCCCTTTACTTCCAAGCTTCGCATAGTTCGGCTTTTGCTGGATAATACGATTTCCTATTACTTCCAAGCTTCGCATAGTTCGGCTTTTGCTGGATAATACGATTCCCTTTACTTCCATTTTTCCCGCACTGCACAGCTACTGCTGCACACTGCTCCATCATTCCCTGGTACTCGATTCGTCAATACTTAGCGGCAAGTGCCAATATTAGAAGCTATACTTTGAATTTATACCTAGAATCTGTTTTCACCATCGTTGTTGTGCCAAAGTGTTGTGTCACTATTAAAAGCAATTCTATACAACAAATGTGATGTGAAATCTTCGGTAAGCGAACCAATCCCTTGTCAATCCCAATTGTATAACTCAAATTCGGAGAGCAACCAGCCCGTCTTACTCGCCGTCTCCGAGGCTGCTCGATCACGACTACATAATTATCAATTTTCTCCTTTATTGAAACTATCGTTTCTGGTGGCAGCATAATCGCTATTAAATTAGCAGTCATCCGAGACACCATCTTCCACCTAATTTCTTTCACCCCCTAGCTAGTGGAGCCGAATCCACCCCATCATCACCTGGTGGAACACGGTTCTGGCTGAAAGTTTGAGTTCGAGAATGGTGGTCAGCTGTTTGTGATGTCAGAGTTTACCTTTCTACAAGAGATGTGAGATGAGTTAGTATTGTCTCTGCATTCAACCAGCAACCATGTTTGCCGTTATTTTCGAAATAGTCGCCATTCTGTCGCTGTTCCTGGTTTGCGGGTTGATCGTTGTGATCATCACTTTGGAAAAATTTATTGCAGAGCTGGTGGCGGAAATGCGAGCTCTTGAAGTTCGCCCAGTACCGACTGCCATGGAAATGGACCAGGAGAGTCCTGCCATCGAATCGTCTCCGGGGAGCCGAAAACTGAAAATCTCTCGCCGACCAACTCTACTCGCGAGGCGGTGGATGCCACGCATTCAGCGCCCTTGTGTGGGAGCCGAGTGGAGGCTCGCCAACACCGGCGGCTTTGATTGGCTGCTCGACGATCCGCTGTGGGTGCGTCTAAGTGAAGAAATTGCACCTAACAAGACAGTGGAAACAATCATCGATCATAGCCATCGTTGGACGGTGGGTTCAGCCGAATATGAACTGCCCTGTGCCTGCGCCATGCAACGCATGCGCATGCAACAACACTTTGACTAATAAATAATCAATTGTTTTTGAAAGGTAACCTGCCTATTTGTCTTATTTCGCCCTTGTTCTTGCATGACCTCCCGTTAAATCCTACATGAAGTTGGTGATTTAATTATTTTTTTTTATTATTTTTTCTTATTTTGGTGCATCGGGTGAGTCTGATTGATTGGGGGAGAACCCGATTTTTCTCAAAATTGCACCAGATCGTTCATAGATGGTTCATCTGTGAAAGCCGGAAGAGACTGAGATGAGAGAGGATAAATATCAATTGGAGGAATGATCAATCTTTTGATTAGCGGAGTGGACAGAGCATCCTGCGTCGCAGATTCATCCTGTTTCGGAGCTATCGAATATGAATTAGTTTCTTTGGAGTATCTGATTTAGGGGTGTGCGAATTATTCGAAACGTCGAATTATTCGACTCGAATCGAATAATTCGATTCGACTTCGATTTTCGAATAGTCGATTTTAATTCGATTCGAAAATATTCGTTTCACGATTAAATTATTCGGTTTTTTCGAATATTCGCAGTAGTATTCGAAGTTCATGTTAGCTCCTAGAGTGCAGCACAGTCGCAAAAAAAGGCATGTTTTGTTGCTTGAAATTCAAAATGGCGTTAGCCGTCAAGCGTGGTCTGACACGCCGTTTTCTTAAATAAAATTCACCAACAAAAAAACGAGTTGTACCATATAGAGTCGGGAATAACCCACCTTTTTAAAGAGCAAGTGACAATTATTAATCAAAGCATAGAAATCGGAAACCGCAATACAAAAAGCATTTGGACGATGTCAACAATCCTTGAAACTATGAATACCAAAATGGCCAAACTCGAGGATAATCTTTCAAAAAGCTTAGGTCAACTTACTAGCATATTAGGATTGTCAGTACATATTCAGAGCAGTTACCAGGCCATGGAAATAACACTAAATAAGTTAAAGGACGAAGTGCAACAAATGCAAGATGCACTAATCGAGGCTTCTAAGGATTATCTTAGCCCTTACTTTCTATCGCCAGAATCTTTGCTAAAATTATTGAGCCAAATTGAACCATTGTTAACTCAAGATCTTTCTTTGTTGACGAAGATAAATATCGATAATGTCTATGTGTATTATAACTCTTTAGCTTCTGTAAGCGTAGCGTCATTTGGCGACATCATGAGATTATTTGTAAATATACCAGTTAAGAGTCACAATACGTTTTTCAATTTGTACGAAGCACAGCCGCTTCCAATTCAATTTCGTAATCAAAGCGCATCTTTTGTAATTAATCCAGAAAATAAGTTTTTAGCTATAACACCCAATAATGAGATGTTCTTAGAATTAAACAAAGAGGATTTAGCTAGTTGCAAACAAGGTATCTTTACTATTTGCAAACCAATGAAGAAAATTATGAGAGCAGGCGGAAAATCTTGTTTAAAATCTGTTTTTACGGGAGATAACGAAGGTACAAAGATGTTGTGTAAAAAGGAAGTTATCATTAATCCAGAACCATTATTTTATAGAGCAGAGAATAGTCATGTATGGATTTACAGTGTGGTTGGAAAGGAAACTGTAGTGATTCATTGTCCCATGAAACAAGGAGACGCAGAAGACGTAGTTATTTCTAAAATCATTCAAGGAACTGGATCTATTCAAATTAGTCCAAATTGCCAATTGTGAGGCACCAATTTCCTTCTATTGCCACATTCAACAGGCACAATTTCAACGCAAAAACATCTATCAGTTCACATACCTCCAATTGACAATATATTTGTGATCATTGGGAACGGTAGTCAGGAAAGTTCTTCGACTTCAAACTCTCACAAAGATATCGAGGAATTACTCAAAAAAATAAGAAGCAAGCCAAACTACCCTCCGCAGATACCTCTTGAAATGTGGGATGAGCAGATTTCACAACTCCGTCCATGGTATCAGCTAGACATACTCTCTTACATTCATGTATCATATTCGATAGTAATTGTAGTAATTGCAATTATTGTAATTATAAAAAGACGCTGGATTCTGAAGAGATTTTGCAACAGAGCCAAACATACTGCAAATAGAGTGACAACTGGGCCCGTAATACGAGTAGTCACGACAACAGAGAGTGCCGCAAAAGTGGAAGAGTTTCCAAGAGCTACTTGTACGGAAATAGTACCATGTAACAGCATAAATCTGGAGCCGCCAACCTATGCGCAGAGCAGTCACCAGATTTACCCAAACCTTTCGCCAATATTTTCACCCTTATTTGAATAAGAATAAACGAATTGATAAAACCTATCCAAGTCTCCAAAACAACCAGAGGTGATCAAAACACACTCGATTCCCAACACATTCCTGCCAATTCCTATTTAAAAAAAAAATAATAATAATAATAAAAAATAAGAAGAAGAAATATGCAAGATTCAAGCGGCAAACCAAGGCGAGTTCAGAGCCGACATCGCGAGAACGACAGCCGACATCGCGAGGACGAAAACGAGACACCGCGAGGACGACGTCAACGATTGCAAGAGGTTGCCGTACAGAGAAGCAAATCGAGTGCAGTTTCGAGACTGGCTAGCATTGGTATACTGCCGCCGGGATTAGCTATGTGTGAGGAGTGCGGGTGAGTCCTGTCGGAATTGCGGGCGAAATTACATGTGAGGCAGTAGAATTGTGAAAATTATTGTAAATCGCTCTTTGCAATATGTCATAATCGCATTGAGAGTCATCTGAGTCATGGGGTGAGGGATGGCTAAGCGGAAGCCAGCCATTGCTTGGAGCTTGGACTTTGCTTGACCCAGCATCGATGTCTCTCGCTTGTTGTGACGGAATCGATGGTGCATTGTTGACCATGCTATTTGGAAGAGATACATTGTCATCGGTTATGACGTCATCAGCTGTGACGTGATCCATGATCGGGACGACTGCTGTATCCTTTGGCGAGTAATCGCTGTGGATGTCACTTGGAATAAAAGACTTGAATTGTTTAATGCGATTAACATGAATTATTTGACATTTCTTGGTGAGTACATGACAGATTTCCCAATTAACTTTCGACGGGAGTTGTGACACTAGCCTGTAGGGACCTGACCATAGTTTTGCTAATTTGCGTATGGTGTCTTTGTGAATGACCGGCGTGTAAAGGAACACTAGATCTCCTACCTTGAATTCACTTTCAGTCGCATTGCGATTATAGTAGAATTCATTTCTCTCCTGACTTTTCTCGATATTATCGCGAACAATTGTGAACGCGCTCCTGAGTCTTTTTCCTTCATCTCCGTTGGATAATGAGTTTGTCCAACGTATGTTGATCTTTGGGGGGTGATTATTTCATACCGAACGGTTTGGCATGTTGGAAACACCGGTTCTCGTGAGATCACCGAAGTTAAGCAACATCGCGCTGAGTCAGGTGTGTGATGGGTGACCATCATGCACATGGTCAGTTCTGTTCGGGAGAGAGGTTGGAGGGTTTGAAGTTAGTACAACAACTTTACTCGCCTTGCTTATCAACCTCTCGACAGCACGGATTAGTGGAGGAATCCTGTTGTTCGAGTTGTACCGTCCTTCGGAAGGGACGTAAAGCCGGTGGTCCCCTTGGTGCTTTTCGACAGGAGTAGGCTACGTGCCGGCACCGGGTTTCCCCTCCTCCCTTCTAGCTATAGGTTAGGTTCATCATCACCCTCATCATCACCATTTCATTCACCGACGCCATTAACCAGTGCCAAAGGGCCAGTTGTCAAAACAGTGCGTCGTTAAGCACCAATAATCAATCAATCATCAGTGATTATTTCATCGAACGGTAAATTAATATCTCTGCCGAAATTGAGATCATAAGGTGAGTAACCTGTTGTTGTAGATACGGCTGCACGCATTGCTAACTCGACGTAGGGAGCTTGTAAGTCCCAGGGGTGATTTTTGTCAACATAATGCGCCATGACGTTGTGAATTGTCCGGTGTTGACGCTCTACTGTGGCGTTAGTTTGTGGACGATACGGGGAAGTAAATATTTTCTTTGTTCCTAGTAATTTACATACTTCCTGAAACATGTTTGATGTGAATTGAGCTCCTCGTTCAGTTAATAACTGCTCGGGTACTCCGAATTTCGTGATTACCTCCTGAAACAATACCTTTGCAACTGTTTGCGCTGTTTGATTGTGAGTGGGGGTGATGATTACATACTTAGAGAAGTGATCACAGAACGTCACCAAATAACTATGGTTGCGAGGGGTGGGGGAATATGGGCCAAGTATGTCGCAAGACAGGCGTTGCCATGGAAAGTGCACCTCCTCAAAACGCTGCAAGGGTGCTTTGGCTTTAGGATTTGGAGTTTTCCTCTGCTGACATGATACGCATGTATCTACATGCCTTTTTATCATCTCAAACATGCCTTTCCAGTAAAAGCGTGCTGTGATAAGGGTAGTTGTCCTTTGGACTCCTGGATGACCTGCGTAAGGTGCGCTGTGATAATTGTTCATAATTTTCTCATGCATTGTAATCGGTGCAACAAGTCGATCTTCGTTTTCCTGCGGTTTGCGTACTCGAAATAGTAGCTTGGTATCGTCTAACACAAACTTTGGATCGGATGAGTTATCATTATTTAATCTAGCGATAATGGGAGCTAGATTGGGATCTGCCAGCCATTGTTGTCGAATGTAGTTCCTGTCCCACACAGGTTCATACTGTAAATCTGGGTCATTGATTGTCTGAATTGTGATGTTGGATGTGTCACATTCTTGTGGTGGTATACGTGAAAGACAATCTGCATGAGGGATGCTGGTGCCTGGTCTGTGAACTACCTTATACCTATATTCGAGCAGTGACATTTGCCATCTCGTGAACTTACACGTGGGATCTGCTCTGGTTGTGAGTGATTTTAGTGCCTGACTATCAGTCACTAGAGTGAAGAAACTGTTGTATAGGTAAACCGAGAACACCTTAACAGCGGATACAGCGGCTAACATTTCTCTTTCAGTGGCTGAATAACGTGTTTCCCTGGGTTGTAACAACCGGGAGTAGTACGCTATTGGGTGATCAAAACCATCTGTTTCCTGACTCAGGACGGCGCCCATGGCTACCTGACTGCAGTCAGTACACAATTTGTATGGTTTGCTGAAATCGACGAATTTTAAAACCGGATCAGTTGATAGTGATAATCTAAGTGAATTGAACACTTTAGTGTGCTCTGATTGCCACAGGAATGGTACAAGTTTGTGAGTTAATTGCACCGGCGGTCTCGAAATTTGAGCGTAATTGGGTAATAATTTGCGGTAGTAACCTGACAGTCCTAGGAAGCTGCGCACCTGCGTTGCATCCTTTGGAATTGGGTAATTAGTGATTGCCTCAATGAGACGTGGACTGCATTTCACCCCTGATGATGTTATCACGTGACCTAGGTATTCTATCTCGGGTTTCATAAAGTGACATTTACTAGGTTTTAGTTTGAGATTATTACTTTGAAGCCGTTCGAAGACTTCTCTTAGTCTTGTGATGTGCTCCTCAATGGTCGCACTCCAGACTAGGATACTAACACTAAACACTAACACGTGTTTTCCTGTCAATCCTGACAGCACTGTTTCCAGCATAGCTGAAAATGCTTGCGTCCCATTTGCTAAACCGAAGGGAAGATAATTATACCTGTACAGGCCACTTGGCGTGCAGAATGCGCTCTTATCTTTGCTCGACTTTGTGAGAGGAATGTGATTGTATTGTATGCATTATACATGTCAAGACTTGTGAAATATTTGGCACCATGCAACATATCTAAAGTTTCGGAAATTAGTGGTAGAGGGTAGGCATCGATTTTAGTTAGTGAATTAACTTTTCGATAATCAACGCACATGCGATATTCTTGTTTACCCTCCGTGCCCTTCTTTTTCACTAAGAGGACAGGTGAAGACCAGGGACTGTTGGATTTCTCAATTACTCCTTTGTCTAAGAGATCTTTGACCTGATTGTCAAGTTCTTCACGTAGGGAGTGAGCTATTCGGTATGGCCGCTGTTTCACGGGTGCCGATCCCTGTGTATCTATGTGGTGAGTGATTGTCGGGTGTTTACCAACGTTGTCACCTGACAGGAAAAATATCTGTGAAAATTCATCCAAAATT
Source organism: Nemurella pictetii (assembly GCA_921293315.2). Taxonomy (NCBI): domain Eukaryota; kingdom Metazoa; phylum Arthropoda; class Insecta; order Plecoptera; family Nemouridae; genus Nemurella; species Nemurella pictetii. Next base: position 3,109,141 of record OV121118.1, on the reverse strand, counting down.
GTCCACAGTTTTTGTTTGTCCTCTTCGTCCAAATGGTCCGAGTTAATTGCCGAACGTAGGGAACTCAGCCGTTCGGATTGGGAGAGGAATGGTTTGGGAATGTGATTTGAATTGGGATTAGTTGATGTGATGGATGCTATCGTCTGATTTTCATCTTCCATAATGATATCAGCGTAGGTGTTGAACCTTTCAACAGTGCCTACGATAGTCTTTGGTGGAATATGAATAACTTGCTGCGAAACATTAAGAATTCTTATGTGAATGTTTCTGTCACTGCGTTCATGTGAAATTGAACGAGCGGCTGTTAAACCATGCAGCAGTATTTTCTCATGGGCTCAAACAAAATACAGTTTTGAATTTCCTGAATTGCTAAAATTGAAGGATCGTTACCGAAGTTGGGAACAGTGGATTCAAACAGGAAATCATCTTGTCTGCCCTGACAATGATACTCCGTTCTCGCAGGAATGTTTATGCCGTGAGGAATTCGGACTAGTACGGTCTCAGGCATATACTTCGCGATAGGATGTTTTAATTGGATTTTCTTGGATTTGGATTGGTTGTGATTAATTAGGGGATTGAGAGATTGTGAATTTGGAATTGGATTAGTGATTGAGTGATTGGAAAGTGAAGGTGAATGCGAATTTGGAATTGGATTAGTGATTGAGTGATTGGAAGGTGAAGGTGAATGTGAATTTGGAATTGGATTAGTGATTGAGTGATTGGAAAGTGAAGGTGAATGTGAATTTGGAATTGGATTAGTGATTGAGTGATTGGAAGGTGAAGGTGAATGTGAATTTGGAATTGGATTAGTGATTGAGTGATTGGAAGGCGAAGGTGAATTTGAATTTGGAATTGGAACGTTCTGATGCAATTCTAGCCTAGGTGTGAATGTGTCGGGATTCTGTAATCTCAGTTTGGCCCTGTTCACATTCGTAGTTCGTGTGTCATGAGTCTGCAATATCAGTTTCTCATTGTTCACACTCGTTGCCTGCGGTGCTCTAACCCTACTGTTCTGCTGCTGATGCATTTGAGGGATGCAATCAGTTGCTCGTCGCCTTTCGTCACCTCGCCGTGTGCTGTCGTGGGACTGAGTTTGAGAGACTCGCACTGCGTTAGGGGTGACATTGTTAGTCAAGATTGAATTGAAGCCAACCTTTTTCTGCGGCGTTTGAGAGACGCTGGCAGTTTGTACGCCGTGGCTCGGTACCTGAGCTGTGACGTTGGCATAACTTCGCATGGTCAGTGGTGGGTGCGGGGTCGGTCTTGGTTTGATGGGTGTCGTTGATGGAATTGCCATCGGCAAAGGTGTACTGTTAACAAGGCGTGCACTCCTTGTTTCACTGTGTTTACTCTGCCTATTACACTGACTACGCTTCGAGGTTTGGAACGTAGCTACGACTGCCTCCTTCTCATTTCCTTCCCTTCTTCCTCCTACCGATTCATCAATCTCGTAACATCCTAAACTAACCTCCATGCTTTCAGCTTCATTCTTTTGCGCACCGTAAGGCACCTTATTAGATCCGTCGACCAAATGGTGAGACGAACCGTCTATGCTAAAGTTAAAATAATTTAAGAAATCGAATCCTATAATAGCGCCACATGACGTGGTGAGCACGTCAGAGCTAATCATAAAGTGAAAGGTATATCGCTTTTTACCTATGATGAGTGATATCTCCGCTTCTCCCACGATCGGGAGGATGTCACCCGTGACTCCATATATGGGACGCAGGTTTGGATTATGAAATGATATTTGCGCCCTCTTCACCAGTGATACGGGAATAATTGATCGATCCGCCCCGGTGTCTATCAGACAGCCGACAGGGATTCGCATTGTCGGATGATCAGTATTAAGATACGATAAGATCAGTAAGATACGCCTGAATGTTAGGCTTGTGCGCAGAGAACCATTGTCTCTCTTGAATCGCACTGGAAAATACCCTCAGGGGAAGCTCTCGGTCTGACGAGGGAATTAGGCCGAGTTGTCCCCGAAATTTGGGTCCTTGCTAGAGGAAGGCATATTAGAAGACTTGGGCTCATTTCCATAGACGAACGCACTTCGCCTGCACTCCTGCTCGGTGTGCCCATTCTGCCAACAGAATTCGCACTTCAATGCTTGTCTAGTAGGATTGTTTGGCGCCTTGCAGTTGGGAGCTTAATGCCCCGTACCACCGCAGCGATAGCAGATAATCGGGATGTCCGGGTCTTGCGCAAACGCGTTCCTTTGAAACGTCAGTCTTTGCGCGGGGCTCTGAGTCTTAGCTGGGTGATCCGAGGGATTCCTCTGGCTCTGCTTATTTGCATTTTTGAACGTTCGCGAGCTGTGTGAATGATTCTTTCCTCTCGTCTCTTTGCCCGAGTGACAATCTATAAGCATTAATTGCACGGATCGCATAATCCTACCTTCCATATCGATTAATGCGCGCTGGAAATTTTCCTCTACCTTGGCTGCCGGTGCAGGTGAAATATTTTTAGCGGGGGAATTGACCGGTGAGTTCACCACAAAAACCTTATGCTTCTTGTGATTGTTCTCATAATTTTCTGCAAATTTCACCGCGTCGTCAACATCTTTGGGGGGGAAGATTGTTATATACTGCTTTCCCGATTCATCCCGCAGTCCGTTGATAAAGACACCCAGTGTGCCATTCGGGATCAATTCCTCTCGGGCTAGCTTTGCCTCGGCTTCAATTGAAGGAGGCACCGCTGCTAGGCCCGCTAACCTTATTCTGGAGATAAAATCTTTCGCGGATTCGTTTATCCTTTGCGTGCATTGGTAGAAAGCCTGGATCGGATCTAAGACCGAAGTCTTGAGGTACCAGTTGTGAAACTGCGCTTTTAAATCATGCCAACTGGCCGTGTGAAGGGCAACATTCGAATTATAGTAGTTCAGTGAGGGTCCGACTAGTCTTGATTTTAATACCGCGACTTTTTGTTTTCCATCCCAGTTACCTAACTGGGCTGCTGTTTCTAATGACGTAAAAAATTCGTTCACCGAGGTTGTGTTGCGCTCTCCCGTGAAATATTTTACTAAGGCTAAAAGGCCCGCTTTAGTGAATCCGTCCATGACCAGGCTGGACGGGGTGGGAGGGGGAACAATTTCCTCTATTTCCGGGATATCCTCATTGTACACCGACATGGTAATTAATTATTGGATTATTAGATTAATGGCTTAATGGATTATTTCAGCGACCCTTTTTTCTCCAACAGTTCTAAAAAAAAAAAAAAAAATTGGGGGTGTCGAACTGGAAGGAATTATTAACAAAATTAGTTAACTCAAATGATCCCACCGCGCTGCCACCAGTTTGTAATGGTGCGTTTTCCATCAGGTGATGATGGGGTGGATTCGGCTCCACTAGCTAGGGGGTGAAAGAAATTAGGTGGAAGATGGTGTCTCGGATGACTGCTAATTTAATAGCGATTATGCTGCCACCAGAAACGATAGTTTCAATAAAGGAGAAAATTGAGACGGGCTGGTTGCTCTCCGAATTTGAGTTATACAATTGGGATTGACAAGGGATTGGTTCGCTTACCGAAGATTTCACAGCACATATGTTGTATAGAATTGCTTTTAATAGTGACACAACACTTTGGCACAACAACGATGGTGAAAACAGATTCTAGGTATAAATTCAAAGTGTAGCTTCTAATATTGGCACTTGCCGCTAAGTATTGACGAATCGAGTACCAGGGAATGATGGAGCAGTGTGCAGCAGTAGCTGTGCAGTGCGGGAAAAATGGAAGTAAAGGGAATCGTATTATCCAGCAAAAGCCGAACTGTACGAGAAACAAGGAATAGTCGGAGTGATACTGTCGGAACGAACCACTTGAACTAATTCAGTCTGATTGACTGATTGATTGATGATTGCTGATTGATTGAACATTGAGTGACAATTGTTTCAGCCTTATATACTGCCTCTGGGCTATTTTAGTACAGTGTGCAAAATAGACCTTTGATGCTGATGACTCCGAGGCACGCGCCGCAGAGCGCGTGATCGGTTACATACCATATTATTGTCGGTTATTTGACAATATGCCTTTTGGACATTGTGAGATTCACAGAGTTAATAAAGATAATGTTGTGCCTAGTGATAATGATGAGTATTTGAAGGAAATCAGATAAAATAAGGGTGACTAGATGTCCACCATAAAAGAAAGGTGACTAGATGTCCACCTTATTATAGGAGTAGGTTTCTGGTGCTGAGCACCAGAGTATCTCTCTACAAGTGGCAGTGCGGTTGCAGTGTCTATGCTTAGGAATGGGGGACAAAATTGCTACTAGAGGGTAGGTTGTCGAGCATTGCTGCTATTGTCTGGAGCTGACTCTGGAACTTAACCCCTCCTCCCTTATAGGTCTTAAAATTATCTTTCACACAATTATTTTTTATAATTTTGACGTAGAGTTGATTTTGCCATATTGTGTTTATGTTCAAGGATACTTTCAGCATAGATGAGCTGGAGGCAGCAACAACAGCCCCCACACACCCCTATGTCGCAGTGTTTGGTGGCTCACTTGCTACTGTCGTGAAGTTCCTTCCCGACAGAACAACTGGGATAGAACAACTTAAATAGTAGTTATATTCTATAACAAGTCAATACAATAGCATATTTCAAATTCCGCTTATAGACCATAAGTTGGAAATATACCTCGACTGTTTCGGTATATTTTACTTTCCAAATTGACCTACTGACAAGCATATTCGTCAGCATCGCTAAACTTATATTAGGCTATGCGAACACTCATATAGTCGTGTTGTGGATGAGCGTAATATTTACGCTCATCCTCAACGCGATTATATATCTTCATGTTACGATTTATAATGCACACAGCAAATTTTGTTAAGATCGGTTGAAGATAAAGTTGCTTAAGTTGCAAAAATCTGCAAAACGCTTAAAAAGTGACATAAAAGTGCCATTTTGAAGAAAAGTGCTGAACGTAAAACAATTAAATTTGTACACAAACATTAAATCGTGAAGGTCAACATACATAAAAAGTTTCGTCAAATTATAGGTAAATTCTTGGCCTCCACAGAGCAAAACGTGTTTTGGAAAAACTAAAAACTTTCGTAGAAACGTAATAACATAAAATTTACTGGTCCAAATTTCTTCAAAAACGTGACAGATCTAAGTTAAGAGAAAATGATTGTTCACAGAAATTTTTATCAAAATCCGTTTTGGCGTTTGGCCTGTAGAGCGCGAACACACAAAAAACAAAAACAAAAAAAAACATTCCGGATTTTTTTGAAGATTTCGCTTCACTCGCTACGCTCGTTATGCTCATCAAAAAGGGCTAAGCCACCCTAAATCGGGACTCATTCATTCGGCTTCTGTTTTTAAGGCAAGAATATCAGGCCCAGCACTTATATTTTTAAAGAGCTGCAGGGTGCGTGAAGACAATTACATATGAAAATTTAAAAGAGGAATAATTCTTGTATTGGTTTAAGGAGGAGACTCCCCTCGTAGACCCTTTGGCCACGTTTTACCAATGCAAACAGAGGCCAGAAGAACGGGCTAAATCCTTTTGCGGCCCGTCTTAGAGCGTTAAGGGTTGCGGCACAACCCGATACCTTAGACGAGGAAGATATAGAGCTTAGGGCCGCGTTAATTGACAAAGCTATTGTCTCGATTTTTGTACGAGGTTTCGTCAAGACAAGTGGAAGCAGCCAAGTAGCGATGTTAGCACCCACTGATTGATTATTGGTGCTTAAAGGTAGGCTTTAGTTAACCAAGTAGTCGTTTTAGATATTGAATCTGAAAGATAGTGTGGTATTCAATCGCATGCAAGAAACGCGACTCCTCCACCCCCTCTGTAGCTCTGGTTATGAGCTGTTCAAGTTGTAGGAGCAAGGAGCCGTGACGTCACCGCTGCCCGTCGCTGCCGCTACTTGCTCGTACTGGCATAGCAGCCAGCGGTAGAAACGAGCCGCGAGCGCATTTAGCACGTGTTTCTGCCACGCTGTTACTATATTATCATCCTATATTATACGCCGATTATATTCTATTACCAAAAATGCCGTCGTGTTGGGTGTTATAAGCCCGGAAAACTCGTTATCAACGATGTAACTATTAGTTTACACAAATTCCCTAGTCGAGAGCGATCACCATATCATCAAAAGCGTGAATGATGAAAATAAGCCGTACTCCATTGCTGTCGTCTGCTCTGTTCACTTCCATCCCGACGATTTTCATTCATCGGTCAGTCTCAAAACTAAAAGTGGAATGAACACAAAAAAGTGTACCAAACATTGAGAAAACTGCTGTACCTTCAATCATCTTGAAGGGAAAGTCTAAAATCAACGAGACATTAACCGATAAACTAAAACTAAACTAGACTAAAAACGGCAAAGGGATTATATTTACGCAAAAAGGCTGTATCTGACGCCATCAATGCCATCAAAAAGATGACTCTCGACGAAGTCTTCCTGTGTACGTCGAGCCGGACAATAACGCGATTCTGACGGGGTCAACGTTGGCACCGTCGGCACCAACGCTGACAGCGATTGCAGACAAATATCTTAATTTAATTGAGGCAGCTACTCGGACATTGGCAAATAATATTATAATAAAATGCAAAATATCTGCAAATCTCATTAGGACATCATTCCAGCAGTGAGACTACTGATATCGGAAACAAAATCAACCTAGACGGACGACGAACTCTTTTTCGTCGTCAGTTTTCGTCTTCAACATCTTCCTCTGGATCAGACGACGTGGAAAGGTGGAGATGAAACAAGAACGCAACAATCGGCAAGAGCATACATCGCTGATTGTTATACCCCGGTGTTATTTTGTGATCACTTGTATATCACGTATTGATCACGGGCCATGCCAATAAAGGAAACCCATGCTGGTCTATAATAAGAAGAATGAGTGGCATTGATGGAAAAGGAAAAGCGATGTTTATAAGTCACATTATGCTGTGTCGTATCCGGCGCCTTTGAGAATCCAACAGAGACACCGGAGGATTCAGGGAATTTTCGGCGAATTGCATGAACCACGCAGCCAGGAATGACTCTCCTATATCATACTTGCCGCGACAAGAATTACTGTTTACATATTGTGAAAACGCGCCAATTCTCTATTGCTATCGTCTTTGAGATGTCCCGTCCCACTCTTCACGTAAAAAAGCCAAGCTTGACGTGCGGCTTTCAGAGGGGCAATGTTAAAAACTGTCGCCTCGGCACAAACAAATGCATATTGCAATTCCACCGAATTAGGAAATAATGTCACTTTCGGTTCAGCAAACGCTCTCGGTAGACATGGTCTCGCATTCGCCACATCACACCAATTTCTGTGGTGTGGTTTGACCTGCCAAATCTTTTCGGGGTGAATCCTTTTCATCATGTGACTTACGAGGGTCCACTGATAAGGCTGGAAGTGTGACATTGCAATACTAACTCGTCGAGCGTGCACGCGTACGCAGCAAGTGCAATCAGCGCAGTTCTCCACGATGCCAGCACGCTGGCAAGCCGGGTTTCGGGTAGCGGCTAGCGAGCACTAGTAGCGGTGACGTAGTTACCCCCTCCACCGCTCAGTTTCAAGCGTGCTAGCTCTGGTCTGGCTTATGCTAGAATAGCCTAGTTTTTTACCTTTTTCTTACCAATGGACATTCAAAGTAACATTAAAATAGTTCAAAAACGGCTTAGTTAACTAAAGCCTACCTTTAACGACGCACTATTTTGACAACTGGCCCTTTGGCACTAGTCTAATGGCGTCGGTGAATGAAATGGTGATGATGAGGGTGATGATGAACCTAACCTAGTCTAGAAGGGAGGAGGGGAAACCCGGTGCCGGCACGTAGCCTACTCCTGTCGAAAAGCACCAAGGGGACCACCGGCTGTACGTCCCTTCCGAAGGACGGTGCAACTCGAACAACAGGATTCCTCCACTAATCCGTGCTGTCGAGAGGTTGATAAGCAAGGCGAGTAAAGTTGTTGTACTAACTTCAACCCCTCCAACCTCTCTCCCGAACAGAACTGACCATGTGCATGATGGTCACCCATCAAACACCCGACTCAGCGCGATGTTGCTTAACTGCGGTGATCTCACGAGAACCGGTGTTTCCAACGTTGCCAAACCGTTCGGTGTTAGCACCCACAAACTTGACGGAAGCAATTCACATGGCTACAGTTTACGAGGAAGGCGCTAGAAATCAGTCGATGCGAGTGAATATGGTTGACGAGGGGCGAACCGATCGGTTATCAATTGAAAGCATTGCGACTCAAAATATGCAATACCATGCTATTAACGAGAGTTAAGAGAAGGAACTCTAACATTCCTACCCCGGCAAACCATGCATTTGTCGTGTGTCGTGTGTTTGGTATATTTTATATGTTTATTTATCATTAAGATAAAGCTAGTGTATAATTTCTTATCGTGAACCAAGGCGCCTACATGTCGGGTGTAAATTCTTATTTCTTCTCGATATCTATTATTATTGAGGCACAATGGCCAAGATTATAAAATTCATAACGGGTTCTCTTTCTTACCAGCTTGCCAATTTAGCAGCACTCTAAATTCCTATCTTTGCGGCACCAAGCCATCGTCGATCTCCACCTATAGGCTCACCCTAACGGGACAGCTAAGGGTGAAGAGAGGGGATGTAACTGGGTCACGCAGGGTGAAGACCAACTCGAGGTGTAGGGTCTCAATCTCTCTGATCTTGGTTCTCGTGCGAGCTCGACGTCTTCTGCTGTATTTTCACCATGTGAGTTTTTGCATATTAAATTATCACTATGTTCTCTTTGATTCGCCTCAGTTCCCGATAACTCTCGAGTATTGTCTCAAGACGGACCTCTAAACCAGTCTAACCAGTCAACCGCTCTATTTCTATTTTCATTTCATCATGCTCGCCTAGGGGCACACACTACTAGGATGGTGGCAGTGGCGAATTCGCTACCGATTAAATTCTCTTTCTAAATTTCCAAACGCTCCATGACAAAAATGGTTGCAACGATGGGATTGTTTTTACGGAATAGAGGCGGACAGATTTTCAGTTTGTCTAATAAGTGATTGCGAATTTTGCGATATATTTTTTCTCTGTATGACTGTCGTCAGCTTTTCATCTTCTTGCTCCACCATCGATTGGTGTCAAGATGTGGATAACTGCTGTTCGATTGCTTTACGCTCATTTCACATTTAAATTTGAAGTAAACTTTTATATTCGCACATCCATTCAAAAAATTATTCAATTCACCAATGTTCACATTGGTCCGCGTTTCTCGACTTGGCTCCATAGTCAGAGACCCAAAAAATGTTTGAAATTGGAAATGAGAGGAAAAAACGAGAGTATCGCGTGTTTTTATGTTGTTTTTCGTTTATTTTTAATGATTCAATTCACCCGCGGCTTCTTCTAAACTTCGAGTTCGCATATCGTTCCTTTTTTTAAATGGATTTACATCAGCCCTGGGCCTTTGCAGCTGTTAATGCGGCCATGGCCCGTGCCAATATTAGTGGGGTAATAAGCATGGTGCGTTTTTTCACGGGGGAGCCTAACTCCACGACGGTTTCCGAATTTTTAGAGAGCATAGAGTGCGCCGCACGTTTGGGCATGTGGACCACGAATCAAATGCTCACGGTAATGCGTTCACGTTTAGCTCGCGAGGCCACGATTTTTTTTGAAGGGAATAACGACTTGGCTGAAGGGACTTGGGCTCAAGTGCAGGAACGGTTTCGGCAGTGTTTCGCTGATAAAACATCTACAGCCGATCCTTTCCTTGAATTTCATTCATGCGTACAGCGCCCTGGCGAGACCGCTCGCATGTTTTTAATGCGATTGAAACAACTAAGAACCAAGGCTGCTCGAGCTATAGCATTGCCAAATCAACCGCCCCAACAAGCGCAGATAGATGGGTTATTACTGCCAAGATTCCTTGCAGGTTTACGGCAAGAAAATGGAAAGTTGTTAATAGCGATGCAACGCCAGCAAACTATCGACGACGCGTTGGCTTTAGCTATAATGTATGATGAGGGGAAACCGAATAATTCAGGCAGGGTACATGCGGTGATTGCAGCGCATAATGATCGTCGCGATCATTTTGAGCCCCTCGTTTCAACAGCTCCCAGCTCGTGGGCACGTTGTGGTGGTCGTGGCCATGTAGTAGCACAGTGCGGCACGCCCGATCCGACCCTTCCTCCCTTCGCTACCGAGGCAAACGCTTTACTTTTAGAAATGCGTGAAATTATTGCCACACACAAAAAAAAAATCTAGTTTTCCTAACTAGATATGTCTATTTGGCTGTCATTTAGTTCCTATGACTAAAACTCTAGTTATAGGAACTGGAATTTATGTAACTTGGACCCTGACAACTAAGTCTGTTTAGTTGCGCGAACGAAATAAGCTACCTGAATGATATCTAGCTTGATCAACTAGACCTCTAGTGAACCCAACTAAAACATCTAGTTAAATGATTTACTGTTGAAAATTTAACTAGATACTCTAGTTGCATCAACTAAAACCTGGTGAAAAACCAGGTGACTCACGAATACGTCACCTTGCAAACCCCTCCCCTTTACACGCTAAACGTTTGCGTTTCGCCCCTTTCCGTGCGTCAGAAACATGAAACAAACTCGGAAAAGTGTTTTCACAAAATGATTCGCAACTCACGTGCCTTCAAAATATTAAACCTTGCATCCAAGAGTTCTTGTGAAGTCACTGGTGCTGAAAAATTGAGAGTTTGGCCAGCCTTTGAGCCTGTCGGTAAGTCATTTAATATTTTTTAGGTTATATTAGTTCTAGCCTAGGCCTAGACAACAGTAATATTATTACGTATGTAAATTGTGCTCTGATGTTTCGTCCATTCCTAAAATAATTATTACTTTTACAGATAGGCCTACTTGTATTCAAAGCTCAACCACGGACTTGACGAGTAATTACATTAGGCCACCAAGCTTCGATGCCCCAGCACACGAAAATCTTTCTATTTGTAGCTGTTGTAAATCTAGTGTAGCAATGCAAATATCAGCTTCAGTATAACTACAGGGATGAAAGGGGTAGATATCCACGCAATTATTAAATATTATATTTAATTGGTTACTTTTATTACGTGTTTTGGCCAAATTTTCAGTGAAGCTTAGTGACATCTCAAAAGCGCCAAAACGGTTTGAAATCACGGCAGCCATGACAGCCGAATTCGAGGCATTCACTTATAGAGGGCTACGATCAGTTTCCGGATCCGGCCATGTTTCGCGCTCGCTAGTGAAGATTCTGGTGCGTGATAGTTATGAACAGCATGGAGAACGATTTTATTTCCGATCAATTTGTAAGCGATACCCTATCTTCGTGGGGAATGTCGACATATATTACCAAATTTGAAGGTGAGTAATATCTAATGTAGATCTGCGCCATTATCTCAGTGCTTCCCTTTGTGAAAACTAATTGGTAAAATTCTGGAATTTCGCCGCACTCGCCTCGCACATCAATATCAATTTTAATTCATAAAACACCTAAAAATAACCCTGTTTTGAAAAGTACTTAGACGTTTTGCAAGAAAGAACACCAAAGATAGTTGATATCAAACGAATTTCAAATTAAAAAACCTCAAAAATCATAATTGATCATGTCAATCGGCAAATTTCGCCGGCCATCTTGCAACTTTGTCAAATGACATACCCAGTATTACCAACCGCAATGCACCCAGTCACCAACACTACCCAACTGCTGGATTTTCTAAGTAACCGGACCCTATTATCTTCAGATCAAGCTGAAATTTGGAAGGTGCATCCGTATGTGATTTGGCAGATGCTATTAGAGTTTGAAGAAAATAGGGTAGGGTTACTTAAAAAAATCGGCAATTGGGTAGTGTTGGTGACTTTTACTGGGTGCATTGCGGTTGGTAGAACTGGGTATCAAGTTTGACAAAGGTGCTAGATGGCCGGCGAAATTTGCCGATTGACATGATCAATTATGTTTTTTGAGGTTTTTAAATTTAAAATTCGATTGAAATCAACTATTTTTGGTGTTCTTTCTGGCACAAAGTATAAGTACTTTTCAGAACAGGGTCATTTTTAGGTGTTTTATGAATTAAATTTGATTTTTATGTGCGAGGCGAGTGCGGTGGAATTCCTTAATTTAACCCACAGAAGAACTAGGCTCTAAGAAACCGAGTTTTTCTGTGGCTTAAGCACCAGGCCACATTGTAGGAATCGAATAAATAACAAAACATAAGGTGAATGGGTCCATGATTTCTTTCATTGCAGAGGAGGAAGTTGACAAGGAAGCCTTCCTTGGATTGTCGCCAGTGCAAATTGCTGCACTGGTTCCAAAATTAGGCCCACAAACAAAGTTTTTGTTGAAGCATAAAGCCCTCGTTCAAACTACATGTTTAAATTCCAACCTTGAAAGCACTCAAATTGTTTTAGAAACACAAGCTCTTTACCCGGAAATCAATTCTCGGGTAAGTACAACGGTTCCAGAAACAGACTCTACACTTTTCACTCATTGAAATTCAATTCCCGGCTTGGGGAAATAAATTAAGCAGCTCCCGCAACGCTACACCTGACCCATGCTTGCTTCATAGCAACGTGGGTCCGAGCGCAATAGACGACCTGCGATTGCGAATAAGTAAATGTAACCCCATAAGAAAAGCATAGTGCCTTTTACTAACCATCCATTGGTAAGGATTTTGTTTGCATTTTGACTGGCGGTCTATTCCCATAGAGACTGGATTGCGACTGGACGAGGTGGTGTATTGGCTAATACACAATAGCTACTTGTGAATTCAGCCGATCTGTGTACGTTTAGTAATTCCAAGAAATTTCTCCCAACTTAAGTGATATGCTAAATACCTGCTCCAAATTCTTGAGATGCTTTTTAATGATGGTTATTAGGTAGTAGGTAACAAATATTTCCCATCATGTGAAAAATGATTAAACATTCATTGTACTTTCACTTGGTTGTATTTTGATTCTAGGTAGAACAATCATTGGTTTTGTTTGATGGCGAGCTACCACTTTTGAACGACAGAAGCCCCAGTTCATTAAGTGAGGTAGTCTCTCTTCCTTCAACTTCAATTTCCCAAAGTTCCACACGCGTGACTACGCCTTCAAGATCCGTTGAATACGTAAGTTGACAATTTGTTAGCAATATAACCTAGGCCTACTGGTTGTTGTGGTAAAGTTATTGTATGCCATCTGAAATATTATAAGGTCTTATTAAGAAAATTTAAATATGGATTTAATACTTTGAAATTGACGATAATAGGCATGAAGCCGTTCACAGACACTGAGATTGCACTGAGGCTGACAGGGTTGGATGTACACCATATTTGATGAAGAAAAATGTTATTCCCGTTGATTACGAGAGCTGTACTTGCCGCTGAGCTTAAATGGTTAACCATTATCCTTAATATTAGGACTCCCTACTAGTTTTTAGTAATTGGTGATTTGATTTGTAATGTGATGTCTGTTTTTGTTTATAGAATTTGGACGAAATCATACAGGCAACCTACTCAGGCCGGGAAATCTGTGTCAATTTTGATTCAGAGAATACCATTGTGAGCGATTCGGACCGAAATAAATTAACCTCGTACTTGATTGAAGAACGTATTAACGCTAAAGGAAGGTAAGATTTGAAAACATACACTAAAGGTATTAGTGTTATAGAATTAAGTTCATTGTATCGTTTTAAGTTTGACCTTAGTTCAAACTTCAAAGCAGGTAATTTCTAGGTTCTTCCTGTTCCTAGTAACTTCTGGACATGGTATTAGAACTAATAACTAATTTTCAATATCCGTTTTAGTTGTTTTTAAATTTTGCGTACAAATGGCAATTTGTAATTGGAGTAAAGAAAAAAGTTACTTCCGTAAATATGAGAATAAATCGATAATGAGACTAATTCACAGTCCACTTTTTTCAAATTTAGGGTGTTTCAAAATTTTATCTGAATTATACGTTTTAGTTAATTAATTATCTTCTTTCCAGGCTTTATAATGCTGACTTCCTTGTTATGGCCAAGGCCATACAGCAGAGGTTTCCTGCGGAGATGGAGGTAATTTAATTTTGTGGTATTGCCTTTTTGTTTATGTGGAAGGTACTAGGTTTACTAAATTATGTTTTCTAATTAACATATTCTTCATTTATAGGGTGTTTACTATGTAGCTCCTCGATCTGAAGGGTCAAAACAGACGATATCCAAAGGAAAACTGCCGTACAAGTATAGAAATGTGACAAAGTTGTACGTTAAAAAAGGAGTTTTGCCTGGCCGCAAACTTAAACTTAATATTTCGTGCATTCGTATTCGCTTATTCGCTCACGAGCTACACCGGATTAATGGTAAGTGGAACCGGAAAGACCGCGACCTGGGACCACCGAGCGACTCAAGCTCAAGTACTCATCTTCCGAGAGAGACGCGCACCCTAAATTATACTTTAATATTTTCTATGTTTTTAACAAACATAGTGGTGGCAGCAAACTATAAACTTCCCCACAACACCACAGTGCGAATACTGCAAGCGCACGGGACATCACGTCTCGTCGAACACTCTTGGGACAGTCCCGACGAACCAGCAAGATACCCGAAACTCAACAAACCTCGCAAATCAGCCCCAGCCGGCCGATAACAAAGAGCCAGCCTCAACTTCAAATTTTTAACTCGGTTCGGATCACCCTCAGACCACCGAACTTTTATTATAATTCAAATGATATACGCCCCCTTTCAAATTTATCTTTTACACCTATTGTCAATACATTTTTAATTTCAGCGAATTCGCAACATCCAAACATTTCATATCCCTCCCTGCTTAGTAGACACAGGATCAGATGTTAGTATAATTCACGAGTCGATTCTAAACGAGGGAAACATACTGTTTTTACCTTGCAATCGGGAAGTTTTTGCGGTGAACGGCGAACGCCTACCCATTCGTGGGAACGCCACAATAAGTTTGGCCATTGGTAACAAAGTTTATACGCATGAGTTTTTAGTTGCCTCTAATGAGTTGGACATGGGATCCACAGGCATTATTGGTTTCGATTTTTTAAATTCCTTCAAATGGAACATTGACGGTGATAACAAATGTCTTGTCGATGGTTTTAACAGAGTTTTCTATGGCATACAGCCAACTTCTCTTCGTACTTTTGAGAATGATAAGGAGATTTTTGACTTGCCCACAGAGCAAGCGGGGTCCAGTAACGAAGCTGCGATTTCCCATTATTTAAATTTAGCCTTGCCCACAGAGCAAGAAGTGGCCAATCAGGACGAGGTTATCAACCCTCAGATTATTCAGGCCAGATCAAATGTAAAATCTCTTGATGTCAGAGGATGCACAGTTTCAAATAGAAGGTACAGAGAAAATACAGAAGAATACAGAGAACACAGAGAAAATTCAACTAGTTCATGCATATAGATTAAAATTATGTGAATCGTTTACATTTGAAGATTTAAATAGTGATATGACACTCAAGGACCACGCGCAGATAATAGATACCTCTGCCAGGGCTCAAGAAGTGGACGAGGACAGTTGCCCAATTTATACTAAATTAATGGAGGCCAATCAATCGGCAATTGATGGAGAGCTGCTAATCCCAAACAGGATGTTTCATGGAGAGCAACATCTTGTCCCATATGCACACGTCCATCTTCCCATTCCTCCAGCTCCTGATCCACAGCTGCCTCTCCCTGTGGCACCGAACATCAACGTCCAAAGTTTAAGTTAAGTTAAGGTTAATTTTAACTATAGTTTTTTTGTAATTTTGCTTATTGTGCTCTACAAACGACAATGGATTCGGACCCAAGTATTTAAGCGAACTCGCAAACGTCCTAACCAATCAGTCGCTAACTCGATGCTACAAATTGTCCAGAAACCTAGGGCATTTCCTTCTGTAAGCTACAAACCAAGTATTGAGTCTCTGCCGGAATCAAGTTTGGTCAATATGGTTCAGCCTTCACAAGGACAACTCCGCATCTCGGAACCAACAGATTACACGGTAGTCAGACGGGAAATTTATCCGAATTTAGGCACAATGAATTAATATTACGCTTAAAAAACTAAGCAAAATGCATTAATACTTGGCATTATTATTACATGCCGTAAACACATTTTACTCTACACTTAATTTCAAAAGTTATAGATTTAATGTGCAAGGTATCATCAAAGTCGACAACGAGCATGGCAATGTTGGCATCAACGAGGTGATGCAGGCCCCGGCTACTAGACTACATCAGCAAGGCGACCAAACGGTACTCGGCTACCTTCTTTCTCTCGCTCAACGCACAGCGGAACTGCAAGTTTTTCCTATATTTTATCCATTACCTGAGGTGACAAAAACACTCTCATCTCCTTTCAACCAAATTCCTAGTTTCTTCAGCACCACAGCTGAGATCGTCGCAAAACTAGCATCTACGGGCTGAGCAGTCGCAGATCATCGTCGCAGATCACCGAGGAGTTCGCAGAGCCCCTGACGTGTTTGTTGCACTAACTTGCCCCTCAACGCTGAATTGCATGCGTTTCGTACAACCACGTGACTTTCAATATGAAATGTTTTTAAATCAACATAACAAAAAATGAAAGGAACACTTCAAGTGCGTCACGTTTTCTCATCGTGTGTTTTCCATGATTAAGTTGCTAGACCTGATAGTGCTTGTGACTCAAACTCCATATGAATGCCACCATTTTCGTTAACAACTTTCACAATTGATTTTGTAGTAATAATTGAAATTTTTAAGCATAATATTTTTCTAATTAATGCCAATTGTGTAAATTTCATGTTTTTTTTCTTATAATATGTTGTATATCAGTGAGTTTTATATCAAATAACCCCTAACATTGAGGATTCTATTACATTTATAATGATTGCTTATTGTTTATTTATTTATTTAATGACATTAATGATTTATGGTATCGAACATTTCTTTTCTAGCATACCGGTGGGTATGCTTTACAATGGCAAAGTTGGGGTGTGTCGTGTGTTTGGTATATTTTATATGTTTATTTATCATTAAGATTAAGCTTATGTATCATTTATTATATACGCAGACACGCCAAGGCACCAACATGTCGGGTGTAAATTCTTATTTCTTCTCGAGATCTATTATTATTGAGGCACAATGGCCAAGATTATAAAATTCGTAACGGGTTCTCTTTCTTAACAGCTTGCCAATTTAGCAGCACTCTAAATTCCTATCTTTGCGGCACCAAGCCATCGTCGATCTCCACCTATAGGCTCACCCTAACGGGACAGCTAAGGGTGAAGAGCTGCTATTTGCTGTATTTTCACCATGTGAGTTTTTGCATATTAAATTATCGCTATATTTTGATTTACTTTACAAAATGTTCTCTTTGATTCGCCTCAGTTCCCAATGACTCTTGAGTATTGTCTCAAGACGGACCTCTAAACCAGTAGTCAACCGCTCTATTTCTATTTTCATTTGATCATGCTCGCCTAGGGGCACACACTACTAGGATGGTGGCAGTGGCGTGTTCGCTAGCGATTAAATTCTCTTTCTAAATTTCCAAACGCTCCATGACACATTAGACGCGAAACAGAGCAGTGAGTCTGTAAAAATGTGGGAAGTTTTGGGTGATTTGTCGAAACAAGTCACCGAGATAGGAAAACTCGTGTATCAACAATCGAATCAGACATCACGACAGACGTTTCAACAAATGAATTACAGAGACATTTCGCACATCACTTGTTACAATTGTCGTAACCGTGGGCATTATGCAAACAGATGTCCTCAAACGCAAAATAGCATGAGTCAGGTGAAACAATGCAATTATTGTAATCGTTTAGGGCATGTCTTTGACGAGTGCCGCACAAGACATCGAGACATAAATCATCATCGCCAATTGCATCCCCAAGTGTTGCAGACAATTATTCGGGCACAACACGAACAACACGCCAAGTTACATTTGAGCAAACAAGCCCTAGGGCGAGCCAGGATTTCAGGAACAGCTCGGCAGGAGGGCCCCGTCCGAGCTCAAGCAATTCCATACAGGGTCCATTCTGTCATGATATCTCAATGAGATATCATGTTTTATTAATATTTTATAGGGAGTATGTATAGTATTTCATGTCAGACTCGCAAGACCCAAAGCATCTAGAAGTTTATTCAATGTTTAAACCTATGGACCTCTGTAAATTCAGTATTTTTTGTACCACTTTAAAATAGAATCGCCTAACGGGAATTCTCTGCAGAGTACTTGGTAACCTTTTCCGTTAGTATTCTGTTTATTTTCATATTGGGGTCAGTCATTGACCACCCACCCAAGATAACCCTTCGTTAGAACGGGATGTTGAGGGGTGTTTAGTAGGGGAATAGGAAGCTCTTGCCATCTTCAGAAACAGATCTGAGACACTCTACTCTTGGTTCTTGCGAGGAGAACACTGGTTCTTGCTGATATCATGTATGTTTATATTTCTTGTGTAATTAAATTCCATATTCATATTCTAGATTCAATAAACTGCGTTGTGTACTAATTCCTTCGATTCGCCTCATTTCTAAACAAACACTCGAGTTTCGTCTCGAGGAACCCGAATCGCTAGTGTCTTGACCGCTCAGCCTGCTGATCAGGGCTTTGTACATAAGCTGGTGGCAGCATCCAACGTTACCAAATTTAATCACTTCATGAAAATTCCAACCATGCGAATAATAACAAATTATTTCATTCTTCGTTCATTCTTAACCCCGATATACCAGCAGTCAAAGTTCCATATGAACTATTAGTCGATTCAAACTCAGATTTAACTATAATTCACTCATCCATTCTCAATAAGAGTCAGATCGCGTACACCAAATCCAATCAGAATCCAACATTAGGGATGATATCTGGTGCGCAGCTCCCAATCATCGGAAGACAAGAAGTATAAGCATACAGCTGGGCGATACTGTTTACACTTTTCTATGCATGGTTTGTAGTGACGAACTCAACATGGGTGCTGGAGGCATCATTGGTTTCGATCTCATGTCCCGATTTGGCTTATCGATAGACCCTATCAAAAATTGTGTAGTTATGGTAAAAATCACATTCCCTGGCAACGAACGTTTTGAAACAAGGGGCGACAGTAGGCAAGGGTTTGCAAGGCAGCAGTCGTGTTCGCTGCCCACAAGGGAGGACCAGGTTCGGACTCGACAGGGTCTATAACTTCATTAACAATGTTTCGCAAATAAATTCAATTTTCACTTAGGCTCAGCAATTTTATAATAAAAGTGTATTAATTACTCAGAGTAATAATTTTGTATACAAATCTTACAGATATCAGAAATTTTACAGATAAAAATCTGTAAATGTCGTGTATACACAATGTACTAATTTGTCAGTCGTCTTGAAAACAAAAATATATTTATTATTGTTAAAACGACTATTATATTCTTTCCCACGCACAAGCTCTGCTTATTTGGGTGTTTATTTGTATTTCTATTTTTACCTAATTCTATATATTGTAATCCAAAAATAAGAACAAATAAATAATCATTTCAAAAAAAAACTTGTTGGTAAGTCCCTAAAGGTGGATGAGTTGACCGATCGGTAGTTTGGGTTGTGGAATTAAACAATTCAATCTTGCTAGGGAGTCGCGGTTTCACAAAATCTGTTGCTTCTGCCGATGTTCAAGTCAAGCTAGCATGTGAATCTAAGGAAATGTTTGGATTTACTGCCTGGCAAGTAGGAAGGAATTGTGAATTTTTCCCGTGCCGGAAATCTCATTTTAAGTTACAGCGATGTAACGGCTACATACTAGACTGTTTATGCTTAAATATTTTTACCAGTCTTTTCGGGAATCTCGTGGAGACTTGAACATTGACATGTTTTTAAGGCTGTTCTAGCAAGACGCTATGTATAACGGGCCATAAGACCCAAACTTCGAAATATGCAGTTTTGAAAGGAAATAACCTTTGAACCTGAAAAAGTATAACACCAAAGTGCAGGATTTATCAAAAAATCATGCTCAAACCCAAATTTCACTGAGATACACGCATTTAAAAGGGTTAGATTTCTGGCGATAACATCAGAGTAACGGTTGTAGATAGAAATACGAAACTTTTTCACAGCCTCGCCAACACCTTGCTCCTAGGTGTGGGCTATCAAGCAAGTCATTTTGAGCCAAGGGCTGTTTAGTGGAATTATTTTTGTCACCCTCTGCATTTTGTTTTCACGAAATACTAGTCTTAGAAACGTCATAGAAGAATTTTGAAAAGACGAGCAGTTGAAGAATGTTACAATTGGTTTGTGGTCTGATTTTCAATAATCTAGTGTTATTGGTTTGGGCAATGCTATCGCCACAAAATTTAACCCGTAAAACCAATACCTGGCTGAAATCGACACCGCCCTTGAATGTCTCGCGATCTTGGCTCGCACTCGTAATCAGTGCGACAGTTAAGTTGTTTATAAACACAATTTATACGTTATAAGCTTATAACTAAGCTTTTCAACGCTCATGCAATAAGCAAGTGCAAAAGACTGCTGATCACTTGATAGCTTTTCATATAAGCTCTAATCTTTGCTAAAAGGCAATTAAATTTTTAAATCTTGTATGGAGTGTCACGAAACCACAACAATGTTTGTATACTCAACCAGATTAGAGAGAGACGGACTTATGCCCCGTTATACATAGCGTCTTGTAGAACCGCCTTAAAGATCGTATGTTATAATTATGTGAGAGTGACTTCACAACTTGTGTATAACTCGGTACATAAGTATTTCGGTATATTTTACTTTCGACTCATTCGCTCCAACGGGTGGTGACTAGCATAGCCGGCGGCGATTTAAAAAATAGTACTGTTGATTCGACGTAAGAGTGCGTAAGAATGCGCTGCATGGCGCGAGAGTAGCAGCGTTTTGCCTGACGTCAAGTTTGACGTCACAACAGACTCACAGACATAACGGTAAAGTAGCCAAGCGTTCGTTTTCAATCTTGGTTGTATCAACAGAATCTGAAGAAAGAAAAGTGTAATGGGTGGTGGCACAGGCCGAGTGCAAATGATTTGCAGGTATCGAGGCTGTCCCAGCACGCGTGTGAAAAACCCGACACTGTCATTCTTTTATTTTCCTAAAGACCAAGTGCAGAGGGATGCCTGGTTGACTCGTTCTGGTAACGAGATGTTATGCGGATTAAGTTCAGAAGAGTTGAAGTCGAGGGCTTTTCGTTTGTGTGGGCTTCATTTTAAGGACAGCGAATTTAAAAACGATTCAAAAAAAGGCCTGAACTGGAATGCGCTCCCCACGGAGTATGATCCCGTTGCCCAAACTGTCGAAGGCCTTCCAGAAGTTAGGGGCGATGGAAGCAGCGACAGGGACGATGAATTTAACTACGAAGATTACTCTACAGCAGGTGAGTAGGTGCCCGCTGGGTTCCTAACATCATTACTAGTACTACCTACCTACCCACCTGTCGCCGGTAGCTAATTGGACTGGAATTTCAATTCAGAATCATCGCAAGAGGAAAATCCTGGGCCGTCGCAGGTGCTACCACCACTAAAAACGTACAATCCCAGCAAAAGGCACATGCACAGTGGAGGTGAGCTACTTAGTTATATTATGTCATAGTAGAAAATGAATGATACACCTGTTGCCAGCTCTGTGCTAACCTGCACAGTTTGATTTACATTAGTTAGAAAATTGCACTTTAGTTCAAAACAGATCTAGCACCATAACTTGGTTACACATTTATAGATTGATTCCGACAGATTTCTGCATTGTAGGTTGTTATTTTTCCAGTTGCCGTGCCTGAGCCAGCTATGATTGATGCTGTTGGACCATCATCATCAGTGTCTCCTCAGCAGGTTACCCCAGTTGGTAAGTTTCAAATTAATCTAAGCATACAATACTTTAGTACCCAATAGGTACCTTGTTCAATATTAAAACTTGTGGGTATTTTTCCAGTTGCTGTGCCTGAGCCAGCTCTGATTGATGATGGCATGGATGCTGCTGCTGGACCATCATCATCAGTGTCTCCTCAGCAGGTTACCCCAATTGGTAAGTTTAAAATTAATCTAGGCACACAATCCTTGGCTAGTCATGTAATTATAAATTCAAACTTATTAAACACCAATGCCGATAATTACCTATCCATATTGTCATTTTTCATTTTCAATTGTTAGTCATTCGGAAAAGAAGAGGCTCTATTCTGAAAGAGATGGGGTACAGCAAAGGAGAGCGCACACCTAGAAGGAAGTCGCTACTGATGGTATACAAGAAAGCGGTGAAGAGGGTACAGCAGTTGCTAGTACAGACTTCGCAACAAAAAGATAAGTTGAAAGCTGTAGAGAAGCTAAAATCTGCGCCAGCGCTGGAGATGCTAATATCCGACGGCGAGACATTCTCCCCAGCGATGTCATCTTTCATCTTGGGGGAGCTTCGGAATCGCAACCGGCCGATAAATGCTCGCAGGTGTGTAGCAACAAGCGGTAATGAAAAGATTTGGCATTTGATAATCATCTATTATTGGCCTTGTTTTAACAATTCATTTTGGCTTAATAAAGGTGGACATTGCAAGACAAAATCTGGGCCCTTTCCATAATGAAGCGAAGCCCTCGCTGCTATGAATATATGCGCAAAATAATTACGCTGCCGAGCCCAAAAATACTGCGCGACCTCTTAAACAATTTATCGTTTAGGCCAGGCCTTAACCAGAAGATTCTCGCTCATCTTGCTGCACGGACCAGTAAGATGAGTGAGAGGGACAAGTGCTGTGTTGTCCTCTTCGACGAAATGTCACTGCGCTCAGGAATTTATTACAACGAGAGCGAGGACAACGTATCAGGTACAAAGACTCTCCATCAAGTTGTCTGATTCTGTTTCAAGTGGTAAATTTCATGCAAAAAAATATTTAATATGGCTACAATTTCTTTTCAGGGTTTGAAGACTATGGTCACCTTGGAACGACACGAGTTGTCGCCAATCATGCATTGGTGATAATGGTTCGAGGACTGGCAAAACGATGGAAGCAGCCGATTGCATATTATTTCACTTGCGACACAGTTCCCAGTGATATTTTGGCAAAGTTATTGCGGCATGCCATCAGTGCTTTGCTAGGTGCGGGACTGAATGTTGTTGCAACTGTGTGCGATCAGGGCCCCACCAACCGTGGAGCAATCCGGGAGCTATCGGATGCAATGCCTGACGGCTCAAGCGAAGCATTCTTCTACGTTGATGGAAAAAAGATTTTTATAATTTATGATCCACCTCATCTTTTGAAATGTATGAGAAACATTCTCATGAAGAATAATGTAACTTGGTGGGACAAGAACCAAGCATGTTTTAAAACTGCTAAGTGGGACCACCTTGAAAAGTTTTATGAGCTTGACCAGCTTACTGCTAGAATGGCTCTCAAGTTGACAGCTAACCACCTGAAACCAGAGGGGTCTTTCAAGATGCGCGTCAGCCTGGCAGCTCAGGTCCTGAGCCACACCGTTGCTGCAGGAATGCTTACCATGGCCACTTGGGGGGATGGTCAAGTGTTTCCGAAAGAGGCCATGCACACTGCCGAGTTTGTCGAACTCATGGACAAGTTCTTCGACAGCGTCAACGGGTCCACTCTGCACCCTGACCGGGGAAAAGAGATGCGTTGTGTTCTGTCAGAGAGATCGCCGCACCTGCATTTCTGGGAGGAGATGCGAGCCAAAGTCCTTGCGTGGCGATTCACAAACTCAGTCACTGGACGGGTGAGTGTCCTAACAGATACAATACCTAGTCAAGTACCACAGTTTGCCATTTACTTGCCTGTGCTTGTCTATGTAGATATTATAAATATCCATTAAAAGTTTTTTTTTGTTGCAGAAGCTAACCCCGCCAACAGTTTCAGGTATTCTCATAACAATGATTTCCATTGTGAAGTTGTGGGAATACCTGAAGACTGAAAAAGGTTTTCGGTACCTTAACTTGCGGCAACTTGATCAGGATGCGATCGAAAACCTGTTTGGGACCATTCGTCAACATGGCGTGTGCAATGTTAATCCAACAACGATTCAGTTTGCTGCTGCGCTCAAGACTGTAACAATCACCAACCTGAGCAGTTATAGGTCCAGAGGCACAAACTGCGAATCAGACAACGACCGGTTGCTCAGCGACCTTAGGGCTCTCCTACAGGAAAAGGATTCGTCTGTTGCACCGATGAGGGTAATTTTTATGTCTACTTAACAACAATTTGGAATTCATTGCGAGTAACATTTTCATGGGCAGTTTTTTTAAGAGGTGTACTGTTTTCTTGTAGGTTTTGAGAACATCGGACAGGGCCGACACCAATCCTCGACTGCAAGGGGTACCGGCCGTCTCGCGAGAGGAAGACTTGTTGACGGGCTTACGGAGGCTGCCTACGGCATACATTTGCGGCTACATTGCCAAACGGCTATGTTTGACCATGCCGTGCATCGACTGCAAGGCGTTGATTCTGACGAACGAGCTAACCGAAGACCACCTATTCATTTCCTTGAAGGAATATGACCTTCAGAAGGATCACCTGACCTATCCAACAAGGAACATGGTGGACTTCATTGAGGCCCTGTTGGACTCCTTCAGTGCCCACATCTCCGACGTTATTTTCCTTCCTGGAGTGAAGGAGAAGTTGATGGTCAGCTTCGTCAACGAAGTAGATTGTCAATGGCTGAAGTGCCCCATTCACGGTGATGCTCTGCTTGCACCGCTTCTGCAATTGTTCTGCAGGGTGATGCTACACAACCAATGCAAGAGAAGGAACCGCATGATTTCCGGCACGGCGGTCAAGGCAGTCAAGGCCTCAAGGATGAAGATCGTCAAGCACACCTGAACAGTGACGACTTCAAGAGCAATAGTCAGTTTACAAACCATCTTTTTAATATACTTTTGGTGATATTTATGTTGTATGTACATATCTTCATGCAAACACCTGCTAACTACCATCATTAAACATTTTTATATGTCAAAAAATAATACTGAGATTCATATTATTGGATTGCTGCAATTATGTTGTAACACTGAATTTGCCACTTTAATGTCATTGCTGTTTTAGTGACTTATGCAATCTGAGGATAAATATTAATGCTTGTAACAATCGAATGATGTTAAAACATGCATTAATATTTCCTCTCAAATTACAAAGGTCACTAAAACAGAAATGATATTTAGCTGGCAGATTCGAATGAAAACCGCGACTGAATAGGCGAGTAAGGGGGAGGGCGTGCGCGGTGCGGGGGGGTTTTAGTTCTGTTGATTCGATAAGAGATGGCGCTGCCGTCGCTTAATTTTTAGGTTTACCCCTACAACACTAGGTCTCCCCTCTTCCTGACTAGTGCTCTTTGATTCGCTCTGTCGTGTGAGATTAATTCATCGGCGCATTTCGGCTCATTCGTTTCATACGCGGCTTTTATTTGCAATTTAGACTCTTGTATTCATTTAATCATATTTCTGCTTTAACTTGTTCTGTCTTAGCTAACCTCTTTCATTATTTTTAAATAAACCACAGTCAATCTGCACATCGACGTCGAGACTTACTTTACTGTAGCAAGTTTCCACGTGTCACGCAGAATGGCAAGTCTTTTTGGATAATTTTTAGCACTTTTATTTCTCCCCTAAACTCTTCCGGAGAATACCTATCAAACAAGCCCACCTCTCGACACTACAAGTTCACGAGGCCATTCGGTAACGGAGGGCAACGCCACCGAACCGCACTCATTAAACGAGGTTACGCTGCTCACGTTTGCCTGTTACTACACTTTTATAATTCAGTATCCGAGTGAGCTCGCCGCTCTAATGGAATTCATCCAAAGCTATTAATTGGTCTGAAATTTGGCAAAATCGAGGAAGTAGTCGTGTCGTGTAATGTTTTTTATAAACTTTTAGCAGATAGTTCGGTAATGGTTTACAGAGCCGTTGATAGATGTAGTCGATGGTTTCTCGGATTGGCTCTGACTTGGGGAGATTGGTGGTCGTGATAAGGAACACCAAATGAATTCCTATACCCCACTAGATCGAATTTAGTCGAATTTTAAGCTTTGAGTTTACTTGCATAGAAGCACCAAGAGAGTTAAAAGCAAATTAAACATGATAAAGTATTGCACATTGCACAACAAAAATGCATAGAATTAGCTCGTATCCTACTTGCTCTGAGAAAGCGTTCGGTATCACATACCATTTTTATTGAAAATCACCTACTACAGTTTTAAGTGAGCTTCTCTAGTAACCATTTCCAGCCAGTAAAATGAATGCAGATAATATGCTAAAATGGCCACCTGCACTTGGCCATGCCGTGTTTTAGTGGTAAAAGATAGACTCTATGAGGGATGATAATAACAACGCAATTTTAAAACATTGCGAACAATTATTTCACCATTGCAATAACTAAAAATAAAATAAAATACAGAGTTACGTACCTTGACTGATCAGAGAGGTTGCTGCTTGCGTCTCGTCGCTTCTGGTCTGGTCGGTGTTCGCGGTGTTCACTTCTTGAAGAGTGCAGCGGTAATGATGAAATCATGACGAGTTCGTCGATGCTAGTGCAAGACGCACGTTGCCAGTTGATGCGCAAAGCAAGAATGGGCCTGAGGCACCAGGCAAACATCCCCAAACGCGACGAAAATAGAACGATGGGTAAGGCAGCAGGTACTAAGTGTCGCTGTGATGGACCTTTAGCTGAAATCATGGGTTTCTTTGCAAGAGCTTGGTGTACAGTCCAGTCAATATCGATAAACAAAATTGGCTACCCAAATCTTGCCAAATTTCCTTCATTTTTATAATATTATCATCTCAGCCGAGTACCTTACCTTATAATGAAAGTAGTGCACTTATAGGTCAAATGAAAACAAATTGAAATTTAATTGTAACGCCGAGACACTACGTAACGCATCCGTTTAGTTTCAGCTTAAATTCACGCCAAAATTTGCCCACAAGTGACGACACTTTGTATTTATTTCCCCTTCGAATTGTATGGGGTGATCAAATTTACTATTCAGAGCCATACGTGGATAAATTTAAAGGCCGTGTGAGGAGAAGAATAACGTAATTTGGGTTTTTAATTGAGTTTAAATCGATTTGCCTTCAACACAAACATTGGAAACTAGAAATGTCAAAAAGTCACAAGTCCCGAGCTACCGCGCCAGAATGATACGTCATACTCGGCAGACGATGGTGGGGGAATAGCGTTCCCCGACCCTCACTTGAATCTCTGAAAAATACTCGTTTCAAGAGATTTGAGCGATTGTAAATAGTTGCTAGATGAAAAAAACACATTTCGAGCGGAGCATTATGGTTCTTCTTGCGATAAATTAGCATTGACATGTCTGGGTCAGGACTAACCCCCTACCAATTTGACTATTAAAAGTGCACTAAGTGATGCATTATTAGTTCGTGGTGTGGATTTCTGTGGCCGGGCAACCGCTGCAGTGCGCGATGGGTGTTTTTGTGGCGAGTGCACTTCGATGCGAACAAACAATGAGTGTCACTGATGTCAGGAGAGTGATATAGTAACGAAAGTGCGTGGCAGTATTGACTGCATTACATATCATGCATCTTTTGAGAATGTAGTTTTCAACGCCGATGCACTGCACACTGCAAGACATCACATGATGCTGAGTGCACCATCTGATGAATATCATAAATATCTCAAATCAACGAACAATCGCTTGTGGCGACACGTTGCCTATAAACAATTCGTGTATTGGATGAATTCATGGTCGAATCTAGGAAAAAACAATAGAAAATTTATTCATCGCGTGTTGTAAAAACTGTTAGGGGTGAGTTTGAAAAGCAAGGCGACAAGTTTTACGCAGGGTTTAAACCCTCGTCGTTAGCTGATCCACAATATTTTGACTAACCTCCCAGGTAGGGTATAGATTGTTTTCATGGTTGGTTTTTGTATTTACTACTCGTATCACCGTGTTATTTCTCTCGTTATTTATTGGGAAAAATTATTAATTGATATTTTAACTCATTATTAACCTTCTTAATGATTCGATGTATCAATACAAGTAAACTGAAAGCATCGAATAGACTGAATACGATGTAGGGGAAGGGGGGGGTCTAAGAAAGGTAAAGGCTATGCTATGCGTATGGCTGGCGCGGCAATCTTTCTACAACGATCATGACGTCACATCTGAGTCCGCGCGGCGTCTGAGGCAGACACCGGGCGCGGAGGAACAGATGGGCTGGAGTAGCGGACTGGGAGTGCAGGGGCCCGGTACGGAAATATTATTTGGGGCCCTGTTTACTCAAAATACAGTTGAAGCTGAGATAATCAGCAATAACATTAGTTTATGTTAATACGACCCATAATGTTTTCCTACGATGAGTATCAAGGGCTGGATGCATTCACAATACTATGAAATACTATGAAATAAAAACTAGGTACGTAAACTATGAGATGATTAACGAGCAAGTCAACGGGTGGGGTGGGGGTGATGGGGAAATACATTTATAGATATGGCATATATATCGAGTGCACATAAAAACAATTATTGTGCTATAGGAGAAGAATTTTTTGATGTCTTATTCTTCTAATACTGATGTCAATTTTGACATGACGTGTCAACTTTTCCACTCATATCGAATCGGCCTTTTTAACTTATATCACAGTCCCTTCAATTCTGACAGTTAACATGTTTCAGAGATAATCATTGATATTTACTGAGGCTCCTTTATTTAAGCCAATTGATGATAATATCTACAATTCTGAAAAATACACTTATCTGTGTCCTACCTCCTATATTACAAATGACAAGAAAACCATTTACGAGTTTCTGAAATAAAATAGGTATCATGGTAGGTACGTATATTTTTATTTTGACAAATGCGTTTTTTAAATTAAAAACTGAAGTTCTAAACACTCTATAGGTACAATACAATAATACAATAATAATGGTTACAATAATAAAAGTACACAAAAAATAATTAGTTTGCTGTGACTTGCAGTTCTACAATATGAAACATGAGCTAAACAACTCTATCTATCACAAAATCGTAGTCAAATTGTGATTTTATATTTTATTCTACATTCATTAGCAAAAGGTGGTTCATGAGTTGGTTACCAAGCATTGCCCTCAATCTAGTTTTGACAATTTTGAGCTTAGAAAAAACTCTTTCGCACGTTACTTGAGTGCAGGGGAGAGTCAGCACAAATTTGTAACACACATACAAATTTGGAAATGAACAAGTATGCATGGCATAATTGTGCAGCAAGGCAAATACGCACGCCCAACAATTGTGACACAGTGCTTGTGCATGACCTGGAGGCAGTTCTTCGACTGTGTCTTCATCTAGTTCACTGGCGCTTTCAGCAGATTCACTGGATTCGGGTTCTTCGTGATTTCCAGTGAGTGTTGCAGTGAAGCTGGAAAACTGATTGGCAAATTGAATCAACTCGGTCTTCAAAATGTGCAGTTCAATGTTGCACAGTGTAGCCAGTTTGGAAAGTGATTCTCGGGGAATCCCCACTCTTTTTATTTCGTCGAATCGCTTTGGGTCCAAACAGGCACAGTCAGCTAAAAGGTCTGCATTTACTTTAAAACGTTCATCCAGACTGGTTTTTGCTACATCCAAAATCCTATTGAAGGTTTCAACGCGAACGATTTGCAATATTGGCATGGCCCTTCGATCATCAATGGACTTGGATGGTTCGCCTGGCATGAGTTTTTTTAATGAAACCCTGCTCTCTTTAAAATCTTCTTTCAAATGAATACTAACACCATCCAGTTCAAGTTGCGCATTGACATGTATTACGTATGCTTTTGTCTTATCGTACAACATTTGAAAGTCCTTGCGCTTCTCTGAAATTTGTTGACTAAGATTTTCAACCATTTTCCAAGCTGTGAGATAGTTAAGTTGCTTCGACTGCAAATATTTCGAGACAGGAGTGCTGCTCAAAAAATATGTTGATAAATGATCGCGGTGAAAATAGTTTCAAATTTGCGCCAATTGTCAATTAGTGACTGCGCCGCGTGTTTAACCTTCGCGTCAAATGGGCCCGTCGCTATTTCATTCAGAAAAGTTAAAAAGAGAACCAACCGTGAATTTGTTCTTTCATTTTCGTTTTCTCTTTCTAGAAGATGATCAAGGTTTTTATCGATTATAACGCCATGCAGGAATTGCTGGCAATGAGATGGCCGACAGAGCAGCTAAGGACGCCACGACAAAAGCCGATGTTGACTACACAGCTGTCCCTGTGAGTGATATTAAAGCCGCCTTCAGGGCCGAAACAAAGAAGTGCTGGCAATCATCATGGGACACTGTGTTAGTCAACAAACTGAAGCCCATCAAGGCATCTATCGACCCCTGGCAATCTTCTGCCCGACACACTCGACGCGAGGAGGTTGTAAACTTGTAACAACGAGGTTGCGCATCGGTCATAGCCCGCTCACTCACGTCTTCATCCTGAAGCGAGAAGAGCCACCGATGTGCACCTCCTGTGATCAACCTCTCTCGATCAAACATCTCCTTGTCGAGTGTGCCGTTCACAGGCAACTGCGCAACCACCTGCAGATTCCCGGAAGTTTGCCAGAGGCGTTGGGAGACAACGCCGTGTCGATAGGCCGAATTATTAAATTTTTAATTCAAACTGACTTTTACAAACTTATCTAGTTTTTAGTAAGTTTTTAAAGCAGTTTATGTTCCAGGCGCAAGTATTTATAAAAACTGCGTCTGGACATGACAACTGGTTTTTTAGCATTGTTTTTATTGCTTTTTAACCCTTGACAATATTTTACTCACCTGACTTAAAGCAAATTTTTGTTTTTAGTTGGAGAGTTGTTTTTTATTGTCTTTGTTGTCTTTTTATTTTTAAATTAAGACTGCCATTTTATAAATTGATCTAGTTTAGAGAAATTTTAAAATCAGTCTTAAATTCCTGGCGCAGGTATTTCTAAAGAATGCGTCAGGAAATAAGAACTAGTTTTTTAACCTAGTTTTTGTTTTTTAACCAATGACATTATTTTATCCAACTGATCGATAGTTTTATCTATTTGATTTTTTGTTGTTAAATGTTTTGTCATTGTTTTGTTTTAACCATTTGACCGGCGCAAATAGCCAAAGCTGCTGACGCGCCGTAAAACCCCACAAATCAATCAATCCACCACCTTGTTGCGCCTATTTTGGCAATTCTGCGAAGTTTATCTTGCCCGGTGCATCGCTCGCCGGTCAAGCCAGTCCACACGCCCATTCTTTTGTGGGAATCCGAGAGAAAAACTGCGGAATTTCCTACCAAACCCCAGAAGTTTTCCGCCTGTTTGCAGCAAGTAGTCGCGTCGGCCATTACTAGATTAAGAACGTGGGCCATGCAGTGGGTATATTGAATATCGCTGCTGATATATTTTTTTAAGTAGGCCTGCAAGCCTTCAAACTGGCCTTTCATGTTCGCAGCGCCATCAAAGGAGCAACCTACAATCTTGTAAATCCAAGCCCAGCGATGATAATTCTTCGCTGATGAGAGCAAAAAGTTCTTTCCCACTTGATTTGTGTGGGACAATAAGACTGATCAACTTTTCTTTAATTTCGCCATCACAAATATAGCGAGAACAAATGGCCATTTGGTCGATTACAGCAACGTCTTGAGTGGAGTCACATTGAATGCTGAACATTCCCGCGGATTGAATTTCCTTGATGATTTTTGATTTGATCTCTTCACCTGTGGCTACAATTAATTTGTTCACGAAAGTTTTAGAAAGGTATGTCACAAGAGATCCTCTTCCTTTGCAGTGCACTTTTTCTTTCTTCTTAAGAAAAAGTTTTATTTTTTTACTTGCTGCAATAGACTTTGTTACGTGTTCTTTTAAAATAATGTCGTATTCAGCAACTAGCATCACCAATTCTAGAAAATTCCCGTGGTTAGTCGAATCATCATCCAGGCGATCTGCGCTCTCATGCCGATGCCCTCGATACGGCAACCCTTGTCTTCCGAGAAATAAAATAATGTCAATAAGCCGCCTGATTACAGCGCGCTTCTGTCTTCCTTGCGGCGTATTTCCGCGAAATTTTTGTTTACAAGGCATTCAATGTTCTTATTTCGTTTTGCATTGAAACTCGCCGTCACACAACGCATGTGCGTCTGCGATTTCTCGTGTTTGTCTATTGCCCTGTAAATGCCATGCCGACCATCCTTTATCACCTTATATCCAGATATAAAAGTACTTGTTGTCTGGTTTCCAGCAAAGCACATGCACATCGAACAATACAAACTACAATTAGCAGTTGAATATGACACCCAACGGCGTGGCACTGTTTCGTTGTTGATTTTTTTTATACACGCGATGGTGGTCAAATGGTAACTTTTGGTTTTCGTGTGCACTTGGCTGTGTTGGATGTTGATTCAAAAAAGCAACTTTTGTATCGATGCTATCATCTGGCCGTGGAGCTATAAACGCAGATATATTTCTACCTGTAAATGTGATCCCCTCTCTAGTGGCACGAGCGTGACCACGCTCCATCTCTTTGGCACTATCCAAATCGCTGTCATCCGTATCACCGTATCACCCTCGGCGTCGGTCTCCTCGGCGTCGGTCTTCTCGGCGACGGTCTTCTCGGCGTCGGTATTTTCGGCGACGGTGTCCTCGGCGTTGTCACCCGGGGTTTCAGACACTTGAAGGACGTCTAAAAAGTTACATATTCTTAGTGTTGTTAGATTTCATGAAATATATTTTTTGAAATCTTTCGTGAAATCTTTCATGAAATTTATGAAATCTATGAAATCTATCTGAAATGTATTTCTTTCCATAAACATTTTATTTTTAAAACATTTTTGTCACACTTACAAATAACAATACACGTAGGACGTAAAGTAATATACTTCCAGAAGTACATGTATTATTTGTATGTATTGTAGTGTATTATTTACTACTCTTCTAAATAACTTAAATATTCGCTCCTTTTTTCTGCCCATCGTAACTAACTGGTAACTCGTAGCTGGTCACTTAACCTCAAATATGTCTTTGTCAGCCAAGTTCGGAGTTAGAATCACACACGCGGTCGGCGCGCGCAGGGTATGAGTTGAAAAATAGAACTACCAGCTCACACAAGACAGAAAAATAAAACATAATAGCGCAAAACAAACTGAACAACCAAAAATAATAGATTTCACAAAATTTGAAAGAAATCAATGTCTGTTGAAAGATTTCAAATAGATTTCATTTCACTGAAAGATTTCACGTGAAAGATTTCAAGACCACAACACTACATATTCTATGACGATCGTTTGCTACTTCACTTTTTATTTTAACACTACCATCGCATCGCTAAGGAAAATGCATCATCACAAGATAATCACTTTTTAGTACCACACACTCGAACTTGACAAAACAGGGAAACAAACGTATAATATGCATATCTATAACTTTAAAACCAGTTGGACTACGAGATAATTGACTCTTAAAAATTATAATATAATATCATGATTTACCTACCATTTGAGCTTTTTAGTCCAAGTGAGCCGATGCCAAAACTAAGCTTCAATTGCTTACTATCGGAGGCAACGGCACCTAAGGAGCTTCCTGGCATTGGCAGCCGTGGCACCTGATTTTGCTTTGTAACTCGATCGGGATGCGCTGGAATTGGGCGGACCATCTCCCGGCGACGAACTCATTTTTATGTCACACACTTCACAGCACGTTTTATAAATTTCAATTGCAGAGATCTGAGACAAATTTTAACGCGTCTGCACCTGAACCAGCTCCTCAAAGACTGAACTAAGAATTACAGAAATCAGCAGTGACTGCAATATATAGCATGTAAATTGTAGACACAACTTCGACTCACTCAGCTCAGGGTGTCGCGATAGCCAGTATTGGGCGGCTAGGAGTCAGTGTCAAGGGAAAATGTAGAGAAGCGGTGCCGTGGCTATATCTCAATTTCTAGGTACCTATGCAATTATTGTATTGTTTGCGTTCAGTATAAAATACGAGGAAATGAATGAGCCTGCTAATTCAAGCTTCTTCGAATCTTCGAAACACAATATATTTCGCTAATACGTCTCGTGAGACTAGAAAGATAATAATATTGTATTTTCATGAATTTGAAAGAACAAATTTAAGAGGGACCCGGTGGATAGTTAATTTTGGCCGGGG
This sequence comes from Nemurella pictetii, assembly GCA_921293315.2. Lineage (NCBI taxonomy): Eukaryota > Metazoa > Arthropoda > Insecta > Plecoptera > Nemouridae > Nemurella > Nemurella pictetii. The sequence goes on along the minus strand of OV121118.1, from coordinate 3,075,198 downwards.
CCCGGTACGGATTTCCGTACCAGCGTACCGGGCCAGTCCGCCCCTTTTTCTTATCTCGTTGTGGGCTAACAGACATGTGAAACCCACCTTCCCCTCACACGGCCTTTCAAGAAAAAATATCATTGTTCAGATTGCGTTCACATTGCGTGCGTGAGTAATTTTTTATGTACTTTTAAAAGAGGAAGCGGGAGCACCGAGTGTATTGACGTGGGCACTATGGGGGCGATTGTGTAAAGATATCACCAGACATCACTCGTTTAACCCGTTTTCTATTTCCCTGCCAATGCTATGCACAGTGATATAAAAACAACGAGTAAATCGAAAAGACAAAATTACACAATCGACCTCTGGTTATACATCATAGAGCATCCTTCAAAGTTAATCCTATTTCGCCCGTTGAAAGTGACAATATTTATTATATACGGTTGAACGTATGGCACCTCATTAGAACACCGCCTCACTGTCGCAAATGGCATAGTTTTGAGTGGTAGGGGTTGAAATAGGTACCTTTTTTTATGAATAATTTGTAATATAAAATAAGGTTTTAGTTTTGTGGCGACCCTGACATCGGACATCTCGATGGCAGTGAGACGAACAATGCCAAGCTAGAAAAACAACCGCTCTTCTGGCAATTCTTTCTGGACTTTCGTCGAGTCAAGTTCTCTTCATTGAATTCATTTATGTGGTAGATGCGGCACGGACCTTCACCATTCTTTCATCGTATCATCAAGCCCGAACGACGCCGAGGACGCCACGATCCTCCGTCGTGTCGTCGGGCTGCGTCCGTCACGTCGCTACCAACGAGGATCTCACGACATGTTCTCACGTTTTCGTGCGACATGACGCTGTTCGAACTCCTCTTCAACAACCGTACGACGGGCCTTACGAAGTTTTCGAACGAAACGAAACGCACTTCACGATTCAACGCTCCGGCACGAAGGTTGTGGTATCCATCGACCGCTTGGAGCCTGCCTTCATCCTCGCTGACGACCCGTGCGCCTAGTCGTCTCCGGAATTCGTTCGTGCCACTCACTGGAAGGGGGGTACTGTGGCGACCCTGACATCGGACATCTCGATGGCAGTGAGACGAACAATGCCAAGCTAGAAAAACAACCGCTCTTCTGGCAATTCTTTCTGGACTTTCGTCGAGTCAAGTTCACCTCATTGAATTCATTTATGTTAACCTGTATAAATAAACATATCTTATTATGCGACCACAACACTTCTTACAGTTTCAATCGGATTTACTTAAATCGAGGTTTGTGCATCACCAAGGAAATTGGCTCTTAAAAAAACTACCACTTGATGCCCAGTCATGAATTGTCAAATTAAAAGTCAAATTTAAAAGGTAGGGTTTTCTTTTGTGGTCCATAACAAATTTGCGTGTCGTTGATAATCGTTGGTCATCAGTCCCGTCCTGAGAAATTAGCCTCGTTTGGTAACAGCAGCAAGTATAACCAATCATAATATGATATCATGCCTTTTAATCGCCATCAAGTAGCGGCGCTCCGACCGAATGAAACTGCTATGAGCTAAGAACGCACACGTTCGCATTGAAATCTAAATCTATCAAAAAAAACTTTAAGTTTTGAGGTTGTCTATTATAAAAAGTTTCGTTTAGAATTTCGATATCGCCATAATATTATCTTTTGGCATTATGGCATTTTGCCATGCCGTGAACTACACAATTTTTGTCGAATTCTGAGATGGTGAGGGTTTTGAGTGTGGGCGCTACCCAGGATACACCTTATTATTGTATTATATTCATAAGTTGTCAGAGGTTAAGTGGAAGAACGGGGAAACCCCAACTGTGCCTCGTAATATAAAAGACAAATAAATAAATAAATATTTTTTTTTTGCTAGCTGCTATGGATAGCCTGGAGATGTGGCTATTCTTTTCTGTGCTTAAATTTCCATTCCGACTTCCAGCGTCCATGGGAGGAGGGGGTGGAAGGCAACCGCCGGGCGGCTGAACAGACAATGGGACCGTAGCTGGAAAAAGCTAGTCGGTACTTGGGGTGCTTGCTAACGGCTACTAACGCCTGCTAGCTATAGTTTGATCTGTCGCGGGAAACTTGTAAGCTCCTTGCTACAATTATTTCCTAGGACTCATCGAAGCCCTCAACACTTGAAATGATAACTGCTTTCTGGTGCAATTGCTGGCTCTTTATGAGTATTTTCAGTTCAAGATATTCAAACTGCTTGATCAGAATAATTCAAAATCAATGCTCATCCACAATACAATTGAAATAAGCTATGTCCCAGTGCTATTTGCACTCAAGTACACAATCATTACTGATGAAAGCTTATTTCTGCAAAGTTAGGTTTAAATTTAAGAGCTGAGCAGAGCAGGTTTCCTAGTGATTGTTATTTGGAGTAAGTGATTGTTTCGTGACGTTGTCATGCTTGTGTTTCTCACACAGACTGTCGAGATGCTGACACTGGACGTTGTCCATTCTGGAGGCAAGATTTCTCTGTTTGGCCGAACTATGGGCAAATCGACTGCTGCCTTCATCGAGACTCTTTGGAAATAACTCCTACCCTGATAAAGGACGAAAGAAATCCCGCATTGAAGCCTGCTGGGGGAGAAACGGAGCGGCACATTTCGGAGGTAACGATACACATATACTTAGAAACACTTCAGATTTGAAGAACCGCGGATTTGTGTTTGGAAACAAATGAAAACAAGCCTTCCCTGAATTTTAAATGATCTGATTTAAAATTACATCTAAAACATTCGTTTACATTTACTCTACGTTTACTTTGAAAAATGGTCCTATCCACCGATTTTATTGTCGCTTCCTCGAAATCCTACGAGTAGTACAAACATGCTCGGCGTGGCGGCGGATGGTTAAGATAGAGGCACAAAGCACCGGCGCTGCCGATAGATGGAAATATTCGTCTGTCATTTTGCGCTACGTCGATGTCAGTGGAGAATCAGTCGAAATCTCAGAGCGATTCGTCGGATTCTTAAGCCCTGAATTTTGCACTGGGGTCGGTTTAACTGCAACTTTTCTAAAATAGCTTGAGAGATGTGGACGGAATATAAAAAAATGCAGTGGACACAGAGGCGTAGCGAGGGGGGGCATGGGGGGCAAGATTCCCCGGGCGCCGGTCTATTGGGGGCGCCAAAATCGTCTTCAATTTCCTGGAAATTTATCATGCCTAATCCTTGACGCACATTTCTATGAGTTTGCGACAACAATTCAAATCCACGAATGATTCGGAATCCACCGTCCTGTTCCTATGAAGTTTGTTTTCTTTCCATGATCGAATGTAGGTACTACTGCTTTTACTGGAAATTTCCACAAAGTGAAAGAAATTCTGCATAATACTAGGTATTATCTGTAGTTGTTTGGCTGAATACACTTTTTATGCGAATCGTCGCAATTCGAAGGGTCATTTCGTAGAATTTGGAAAATTTTCTTATAAACGAAAATGACGGTTTCCTCACGTGCAATCGTGATTCATTTTCGTCTGCAGTTCAGTTGCTGCCCAGCTCTAGGTGGGAGAGGAGTGCTGGTAATTAGGTAAGAAGTTCGCGATTGTAGGTATCTTTTAGTATTCTCTTTTAGCTATAGAGTGAAGTGCGCACCTCACTCGTCATGTCAAGCAAAAAGTTAAGTGGTTTTCAACGCAGAAAGGGGAAAATAGAGGATGATAAGCAAGCAAAAATATCTAGTGCGTTGATGGCAAGTTTAAAAAAAATCGAAGCTTGATGTGCAGGATCTTTCGGGTTCGGAATCGGAACATGAAAATAAACAAGTCAATGATTTGGAGGCTGTGCATGAGGATGGTAACTGTGGTGGTGAAGTTGAGTCAGTTGAGACAGTCGCAAGCGCAGAAACCGACAGCGAATGCACTCTTACTACCCCAGAATCTAGTGCATCTATCCCAATCACATCCGTTTTCAAATACCATGACGTTGCATATTTAAAATTCGATTTTAAATCGGGGGAGTCAAGCATAACCCAGCAGCTTCGTGACGAAATGACAACTCGCGGGCCCGGCGTCTTTCAAAACATTGACGGACCATTTGAGCATGGGGCTGGAGATCGTGCTATGTCAAAAGCATGGGGGGGGGGGGGCGAATTTTATTTTTTTGCCCCGGGCGCCGTGAACCCTTGCTACGCCTCTGAGTGGACAGGGTTACGACAACGGTGCAAATATGAAAGGGAGGCACATTGGAGTACAAAGTCAAATAAGAAGGATGGATTCGCAAGCTGCGTTTGTGCCATGTGAATGCCATTCTCTGAATTTAGTTCTCGGCGATGCAGCCAAATAATCAGTAGATACTGTGTCACTGTTTGGAGTAATGCAGAGGGTGTACACCCTGTTCTCCTCATCCGTGAATCGTTGGGAAAAATTCAAAGTTCGCTTATGCATAACAATGGTGGAGCATTGACGGTCAAACCACAATCCACCACACGATGGGAAGCAAGGATAGATACGGCGAAGGTATTTCGCTATCAGATCGGCACAATTTGTGACTCCGTCATCGATTTTGGAAATGACACAACACTTGAGGCAGACGCCAGGCTTGAAGCAAGAAATCTCCTCAAGTGCATTCCGAAGTTCCGGTGATCCAGAATATTAAAGTTTCTGCATACAAAATGATTGGAAAATATGATAACAAGGTTACCGTAATTTGACCTGAAACGCGTATCGTGGGGGGCTGGGCTGCCCTCCCCCCTCCTATAGGCGGCATTTTATCTTCTCGCCTACACCAGAATTTATCCTTAGGCCGGGCCTGACCAGAATCGTTATAACCCGCCATTTTCTCCGTAATGTTTCAGAAATAAGAGGCAAGTGGCCCTCGAAGCCATCGCTAAGGAGACGGCAGGACTGCGTCCTGGGGTTACAGGTGAAATTTAAATTAAACGGCCTCAGGACGCAGTTCTGCGATACCTCCTCGTCCTCGAAGGTGAAGGCATCAAAGAAGAGTGGCTGCAGCGCAGACAGCATCTACAAACCAACGCTGTGGTGTTGTGACCAATGGCGCTTTTGGAACGACACATAGTGCACATTAAAGGAGCTACCAGCATCTCAGAGGAGGCATTGGTAATAGTTCAATGTTTGCCGTATGCACTTATGTTTGTCAAACAACATTTGTTATAAATGGCCTCCCTAACGCTAGCATCTCATCTATTAAGTACCACCATTCATGTAGGTTGCGGGCGGTGGCGGCACCGGCGGCGGCTATTTGTGAAAGAAATATTAAATATAATTTCTACTTTACACAGGAAGATGAGCCCAACAGCTTCGACGAAATTTTTGAATCTGAGCTGGCGATGATAGGCGTTGATGATGATGATGACGTGGCCGGTTGATACACCGGCCACGACCCCAAGCTCAACAAATTTAACAACAAGCAAGGCAGCAAGGCAGCAAGGCCACTGAAACGCCCAAATATGGGTGGGTAGAAGGAATTGGGAAAATTTCATAACTTTAATTGTTTCTGATTTACCACCACTCGACATCGAAACAGAGTTGTACCACAGATTGTACGAAGCGCTGCTCCTGTTAACCAGTGTTGTGACGTATCTAGATACAAGTATCTAGTTACTGTATGCAGATACAAATCGAGTATCTTGTATCTTATCTAGATAATTTTTTTGGGATGTATCTTGTATCTTATCTAGATACTTTATTCGTGTATCTTTTATCTGTTTTTTAGACTAAAGATACAAGATACAAATCTCTGTGCAAAACCATGCACTAACACGGAATTGCGGAATTTTTCAAATATCCCACAAAAATAAGAAGGTAGGTTTGCGGATATTATGTGACTCAAGCGGGAGTCGAGCGGGACTTGACTTGCAGTCAGTGTTCAGTGAAACTTTCTTGTTGATGCAATTATTTACACCCATATTTCCAAGCATGTTTTATGCATACTTAATGCATACTTTCTTCACTAAGAAAGTATCTTGTATCTTCATATTTGTATCTAGATACATTTCACAGTATCTTGTATCTGTATCTAGATACAAAAAAAATGAGTATCTTATCTGGTATCTAGATACATTATTTTGTGAGTATCTTATCTTGTATCTAGATACAATTTAAAAGTATCTAGTCACAACACTGCTGTTAACCCATCTGCTTTTATATCATGTTGGCTTATACAGATTTCTTATGTTTTTCAGATTCACCCCAGGACTGAGGGGGACAGCCGAGGCGGCTATTTCTAATTTGTGTACAATCAAGCAGTTGGGAGTTGTCCTGACCGACCCCAACAACCTAGACACCTTCGGGAGATGGGTTGCGGGGGAGCTGAAGATATTGAAACATTTAAAAAAAACTTAGATTAGTAAAATCAAATATATAAAAAATAATTTCCGATGCGCTGGAAGATGAAGAATCTGACAAGAATGTAAAAGTTTCACAAATGGATTAAAATATATTTTCTTAAAACATTTGACATTGGTTTATTTTATTTAGAAATTGAGAAAACAATTCTGAAACCAACCTTTTTATTATGTGTTAAAAAGAGAGTAATCTTGCCATTTTAATGCACCTACTCCGTTAAAGTAAGTAATCCCTAAATTCCTCCCGAATGACGATAGGTTCTCGTGCTGTTCGCTTCCCTGTCATTCCCCTACCAACACTCCTCATGCTTGCACTTTCTCACCTCCAAGACCCCGGATCAATCCCCTCTGTTGAGAGAGCCGGGAGGCATGTAATGTTCCATGCTTTCAGTCTGCTATAAGTTGTGCAACGCACATGTGCCAACGGCGACTATCTTAACCTTTTTCCCAAAAACATTCTCAGACACCCGCCTAGCCCTGCTTAATCGATAGTTATGGATCCGCTCCTCCTTGCTCAATCCCCGATTCGGATATGGTGTCATTAGATTGTTTGCCAGCGAAAATGCGTGGTCAGCAACAATGACATACGGCGCTGGGTTGTCTCGTTGAGGTAGAGGTTTGGGTCGGGGAACATTAAGAGAGTTGGGCTTCAGTGCTTTTGCCAAGTCACACTCCTTGTTGACCCCATTGTCGCCGACTCTTCCATTAGTGCCAACATCGACAAATAGAAACTTGTAACTGGCGTCGACAAGAGCGAGGAGTACGATGCTGTTGAACGATTTGTAGTTGTGGTAAACCGAGCCTGCACTCCTCGGTGGGCGGAATGCAATGTGTTTCCCGTCCATTGCTCCCAAACAGTTTGGATAGTTCCACAAGGCTTGGAAATCATTCGACACCATTTGCCACTCTTCTTCGCTCCTTGGTATATAGAAAATCTTAAATTTTCCATTGCGTCAATTATATTTAGAATTTAAGCTCACTCAGGTGTTATAAGCTATCGCCATCTATGGTTCCTAGATAAACTATTACCGACTATGCGAGGCTGCCACCCTGCCGTGTATTTTGTTTTTGCCTAACAATGTATTAACAATTAGTTAGTTTTGTTTTTGGAGAGAGACAACACCGGTCTCGGGCACTATTCTGAATTGTATCGATTTCAAAGTTTGTCATAGAAGATTAAACTCGTGAGTTCACCGTGTTTTCAACTATATTCGAGTGGTGTGTTTTTATGCGTGTGAGAAACCGATTCTCAGTGGCCCTCTAGTGGAACTCCAGCAACCACTTTATCATGGCCGGGAAGTATACGCGCTTCTGCGACTGGCGCTTCATCCACCGCGCGCGGCTGGACGTCGTTCCTCTGGGCGGGAACCACCGCTTTGGCGCGGGCAACGAGCCGCGGGGATGCCGCTACTACGACCACCCTCGGGAGACGATGCCCCATGTCCTCAACTACTGCCTGCGGCGCCATGCGCTGGCCGTGCAGAGAAGGCACAACGCCGTCCAAGACCGCCTCGTCAACGCCCTCCCCGCCAGGACCCATCAGATGGCGGAGGTCCGCGTCAACCGGATGACCCCGTTCGGCATCGACAACCTGCGGCCCGACATCGTCATCGTTGACGACCGCAGGATGTCGGTGCAGATCGTTGACGTCGTCTGCCCCTTCGAGAGCGGCGTGGACGCTTTCGACACCGCCCGGGCGCGGAAACGGGAGAAGTACGCCGCTACCGCCCGGGGGTTCCGCGAGCTCGGGTACGCCGCCTCCGTCGACGCGTTCGTGGTGGGCAGCCTCGGGGCGTGGGACCCGCGCAACGAGGAGGTCCTCCGCGGGCTCGGGGTCAGCCGGCAATACGCGGCGGTCATGCGCCGCTTAATGACTAGCGACACCATGAAGTGGTCGCGTGACATTTATGTCGAGCACGTGACGGGGCAGCGCCAATTCGCCCATTAGCTCCCATTATTATTTCTATCTGAATCCCTTTGTTTTGCAATCTGCATCTTGTATATTTTACTCTGCCTTGTTAAGGTGGATCCGTACTTTTTCCGTACAGTTTTTCTATTGTTTTTGTTTTGGTAAAATTTTACTCATGTGGTCATATGCCGGAAGGAAATATTAAAAAAAATATTTTTAAAAATATTTTGCTGGAAATTTTCCGGAAAATTAAAAAATTAGTATGGAAAATTACGCTTGCTGATCTGTCTCTTGTCCCGCTAGGGGGGAGTATCAGTCGTCCGATCGAAATGAAATTAATATTTATGGAATGTCCAAACTTCAGGGATTATAATAAGACACTTAATTCAATTCGCGCTGACATTCTCTAAATTTTGTCAATGGTTAAAATATGACGTAAATTTGCCAATTTTTTTGCTTTGTTTCAAAATTTGTTACTGAAAAAGTATGCAGTTCTAAACTTTCATCTTCCTTTATTGGCAAGCTGCAAGTGTCTTGATCGAAAAAAAAATAGTCAAGAATGATATCACCAATACTTAGACCTAATTGAGGGAAGGAGTGGTGGCATGTTTACCAAACAAATTTTCACATTTTCCGGAAAATTTCCAGTAAAATATTTAAAAAAAAAATTTTTTGAGTATTTCTTTCCGGCATACACCATATCTGAGTAAAATTTTACCAAAACAAAAACAATTAATTTCTGTACGGATCCACCTTAACATAGAATAATTGGGCCAACCCTATGGTGGCCCAAAACTAACTGCTTGATTTCACCATAACTTAATGTATCAAGTTATCAAAAGAAACACATTTTAAAGATAACACAGGTTATAAATTTACTAATAAAATATAACGTGTAATTACAACGAAATAATTTACCTTCAGGTACTCGTCTTTCAGTGCATCGTAAATAGCACTACAAACAGCAGGCACGAACAGTGAGATGGTACTCGTCTTTCAGTGCATCGTAAATAGCACTACAAACAGCAGGCACGAACAGTGAGATGGTACTCGTCTTTCAGTGCATCGTAAATAGCACTACAAACAGCAGGCACGAACAGTGAGATGGTACTCGTCTTTCAGTGCATCGTAAATAGCACTACAAACAGCAGGCACGAACAGTGAGATGGTACTCGTCTTTCAGTGCATCGTAAATAGCACTACAAACAGCAGGCACGAACAGTGAGATGGTACTCGTCTTTCAGTGCATCGTAAATAGCACTACAAACAGCAGGCACGAACAGTGAGATGGTACTCGTCTTTCAGTGCATCGTAAATAGCACTACAAACAGCAGGCACGAACAGTGAGATGGTACTCGTCTTTCAGTGCATCGTAAAAAGCCCTACAAACAGCAGGCACGAACAGTGAGATGGTACTCGTCGAAATTCTGGTTGCGAATGAAAGGCTCTGATATATTTCTCCAGAAGCCAAATACCGTTTTTTAGCTCATACCGGCTAGAAATACCTACACTGTCTCATGCTGGTGTCAGATTTTGAAATAGCCGTATCAATGAAAGATAGCAATCTATTAAAAGTAACTTCGTTCATTCGAATATAGTTTTCGAAGGATGCTGGGTCTTCAGATGCTGATTCTCCGTGAACCAAATGCAGAGCTCCTAATTCTTTCAACTCTCGCCTTGCAATCCAGTCGCGTCGCCAACATTTACGCTTCTTCTTACGCATTGCAGGTTCAAGAGCTAACTCAGTTTTTTCAACAACAACAACAATTAATAGAATTTTTACGATTGTGTATATCTTCGGCATCACTGTCGTCGATCGAATTCATTTCAAAGTTTATCTTTAGATAGAAATCACAACCACACCTAACGTCTGACGAAAGTAGATAAAAAATCACTCTCAATTTTTTTTCTGAAATGTCAACTTCACTTCCATGGCCTTCTGTGATAATAAATTTTATACAATGATTATTGTATCGTGTAGAAGGTCGTCACATTTTTCATCAAATCCGTTCTTCACAATGTACGCCTTCAGTGGAGACATTCACTGCAGGCTGTACAAATTCTTTGTGAGAGTGCATCCTACTGAGGGCGAACCAATGTTTGTCACCGGAAGAGCTGCCACACGGATATCTGCCACTGTCGGATGAGAACACGAGAGCTGAGTGGTGTGGATCGTGAAGTTGCCAAGAAAACTCTGGTCCATCAAAAGGCTCATGATTTAATTCTCTCGAAGCTTAAAGATGCAGATGAAGACATGCTTCTGGCCGGCAACTCCGGTGACATGAAATCGGACGGCGTAATTCGGCAAGCTAGGCTGGAAGCAGCAGCTGAATTCGACTTGCACGAAGATCCATTCCAAGACTTGATTGCCCTTCAAGCTCAAACATACGACGTGAAGAAGGGGGGTGCAGAATACATACAATCCGTAGGACAACCCCTCTTCGCGTATATGTTCAGCAAGGAGCAACTTGGTGTTGCCAAACATGCTAGTTCAGTAAGCAAACTCCCTAGATTGTACTTTGATGGTACAGGCAGCGTTGTGAAGCCACTTAGTTCAATAATAAACAGGTTTTGTTGTACGCTTGTGTTATGGTGGTTAACGAGCGTATCTTTCCAGTCGCGGAAATGGTCGCGGAAATGGGGAGGTCCCAGCACGACACCGCCCAAATCGAGTCATATCTGGTAAGTTTCAGACGTTATGCGGAAGCCCACACAGGCAGGTGGCCTCATTTTTCAAAAGTAGTCACAGACTTCTCTTTCGCCATTAACAACGGCGTGTGCTTGGGCTTTACTCAAATGTCACTGTCTAAAGGCCCATCTACAACTAACTTTGCCGTTAACTTAACGTTAACTTAAACTTAAGCGGGAAGTTTGTATTAAATATTACCGTAAGGCTATCTACAACTAACTTATGAACTTAACGTAGACGTAACTTTGTCGCCAAGTTTGACCAAGCCAAACTTTCCGGCTACGACTACGTAAAAACTTAAGCGGCAGCCAATCAGATTCGTCCAGTCCACCGCCTGCGTGAAGAATCTAGAATCTAGAATGTGCAAGGAGGCAGTGAACTCGTTTCGTTTTCGATATTTGTAATTTAATTTTTTAGTCTTTTCATAAGTCAAAATGGCTAATCCAGATGAAAAACTAATTATGGCTTACATGGCCTGCCCAGCACTTTATAATAAGAGCGATGGAGAATACAAAAATAAATTTGTACGAGATAATCTTTGGAAGAGCATTTCCGAGCACATGGGATTGCCTGGTAGGTAAAATTGTAATTTTTTAGCACTTGCGTACACTTTAGCACAAAACTCAGCAAGGTGGCAAATTTCTGCGGTGTCATTCGAGTATATAAAAGAAATATTGATCTGCATCTTGAAGTCGCATTTCAGCCAACAAATTGTGAAAATCCCGTTGTTCGCTTCGCAGTTGGTTTATAGGGTGAACCCACCATCTTCTGCGACGGCGGCGTTTGGTTGCCTGTTTATTCCTTTGCAATAAATATGTGTAGCCGATTAAAAGGAAAATAATATCGCAAGGATCAATGGCAAAATGATAAGCACGGAGTAAAGAGGTTATGTGACAGTTGACAGTTCATTTGAATTCGGGAGTGGAGCTACACTGACGGACTATTCGCGATCTGATTGGCTTAGAATAACTTCCATTATTGTAATAAGTTAAAGTTAGCGGCTAAGTTAACGTTAAGTTAACGGCAACGTTAGTTATAAATGGGCCTTAACTACCGGCAATTATGTTTCAATTGGTTCACTGGGAATCTTAAAGTAAAAGAAATAGCAAAATTTACCACAATTCTTCTGTGTTGTGCGCATCTAATTAAAAATATGGCAGACAGCATATGGAAATTGGCGCAAAACAAAAGGATGCTGAAGTATTTTGTAGTTGAAGTGTTATCTTCAATGTTTACTAACTCCAACTTTAAGGAAATTCAAGATACTTTCATGCACCTGAGCATTGTTCTTCGAACACCTACCGAGACGGAGCAATCCACCGCCTCACTTAATTATCTATTGTCTCTATCTGAAGACGTTAGGAGACAAAATAAGATGTGTCTGGTCCGTCTGAAGATGAATTCACTCTAGAATGGGACGCTAGTATTTACAAAAGGAGCCCATTCTACCAAGTAATGAGAGCGAAGTGTGCTCCATTGAGAGAAACGTTTGCCGGGGTAGAGTCATTGAACCAGTCCAAGCCCAACTTGCTGATGAGCATTGAAATTCTTAACCTTACTCTGAGACGATGGATTCCCTTTCTGCCACTATGGACATCGATTGTTGTAATTCTCGCAGCAGACTTAGTAATGGACCTGTTGAGGGGTACTTTAACCTTCTCGAAAATAAAATTGAACCAGCTTCTGTGAATATGCGACTGGCCCGATTTGTTAGAAAAACAAGGGTTTATATTTTGGCTATTCACAAGGCAATCAAGCAAGATGTCCCAAAGAGAGGTCTTGCTCGTGGACTGCGCAGGCGCAAGCCGACAATGGCTGCGAGCTTTCTTTCCTTTGAAGACGAAGACAGCGGAGCGTGCGACAACCCCACGCCTGTTGATGGGCTGACAAATCGCAAGCGTGGATTTGCAACGCCACTGATTGAGGAGACGTCAACACCAAAAATGGGTAAAACTGACAATGCTGCAAAGCAGGCTGATAACCCTTTTGTCGTGGAGAAATGGGGCAAAAAGAAGAGGCGTAAACAGTCGTACTTCGAAAAGGGGCTACTTCGGAAATGGGCTTCTGGGGTTAAGACAAAAGCGGCCAGGACTCGAGACTCAAATTAAGAGCCTCCCGTTGCCATCGCCTCGGCCCCATTTCTTTGCAAAGATTGCAAAGATTGCAATTAAAATTGCTAAAATAGGATCTGGATGTCCAGTATATCCCTGGCCCCCAAATGCACGTAGCCGATGAACTATCACGTGCACATTTGCCTGAGATAGAACCAAGAGATGCAGACCTTGAGGTTATCATACACCAAGTCTCCAAGTACTTGCAAATGTTCGAAATTAGAAGGAAAGAGTTTCAAAGGGCCACCGAGCAGGACACGACGGCACAAACTCTCATTAATTTAAACTTGACCGGGTGGCCGGATCATTCACGACAGATTCCTGTAGAGGCAAGGTACTTTTGGGATATCCGTGACACACAGTCATTTGCTGATGGGTTGGTTTTTGTGGGAGATAGAGTCTTAGTTCCTTGCAGTCTGAGAGATAAAATGTTAAAATTAGTCCACGAGGGACACATGGGAATAGCAAAAACCAAAACCAGGACCCGTCAAGTATTATTTTGGCCGGGAATGGCAAAAGCTATAGAAAACAAGGTCAGGCAATGTACAACTTGTACGCGATTCCAAAAAAAAATGTTAAAGAGCCATTACAACCCCATAAAATACCAAATAGAGCGTGGGAGGTGATTGCGACAGATATTCTGGAGTTCAAGGGAAATTCATTCCTAGTAATTAAAGATTATTACTCGAAGTGGATCGAGCTGATTCAGATAAAACTCGAAACAGCGGGGGGCTGATTGAAAAATTCATGTCGGTGTTTTCCAGGAACGGAATCCCAAACAAACTCATGTCTGACAACATGCCCTTCAACAACAGGGAATTCATTGAATTTGCAAAAGATTGGAACTTTGATTCAAAAACATCAAGTCCACATTATCCGCAGTCCAATGGAATGGCGGAGAACGCAGTAAAAATTGCAAAGACAATGCTTAAAAAGGCAGAGCACCTTCAGTGCAAAGTATACCTACTTCTACTCGAATATAGAAACATTCCCATCTCAGGGTCTCAGGGGCGGCTCGTCCATAAGGGCAGGCAAGGCGTCGACCTGTCGAGAAAAGTGGGAAAGGAGAGAAGGAAAGAGACATAATTTTTTGGTGGAAATTCAAATTTTGCAATTTTGGGCTGATTATTTTGCAATCAATTTCTTAATATCAACTGTCCAGATCAATTAGGACGGCGTTTCGCTCGTGACGCCTGGTGGCGCGGCGCGGAGCGGCGCCGCTAGCGCAACGCCGCGCGGGCTCGTCTGGAACTCGGGGCCACATTTTTTGGCCCCGACCGCGCCAATGCTATCGGTATAGGAAATCGCCAGGTAGCGCGGACGGTGGATCTACGGTTTAACGCTTGTAGTCCAGAGTCTAAAGGCCAAAATTTGTCATAAGATGCAATAACATACTATTTGCACATGCATTTTTAGGATTCTTAGGAAACAAAACATAGTGTTCGCCCATCCCATGATTGAAGAAGCAGGGGCGAACACTAGCAAAGACTTCTGCTGCAAGATGAAAGATGTCGCATGTCTTTTAATTGGTAATGGCTGTCCCCTTACTAAATCCAAACAACCTCGATGTGGTGTCACATCCTATGTATGTTCCTATGCATCCTCTGCAATAATAGTATGTTATTGCATCTTATGACAAATGAGAACGCTTTAGTTTAGAATACACGTTTAAGGAGTTACACGTTTTACACAGGGATCACGCAACCCATCCCATGATTGAAGAAGCAGTGGCGAACACTATGCTTTGTTTGTATGGCGGCAAAGATAGGGAGACTCTGGACAGTCTTAGGTATACAGACTATTTTGCGAAACGGCGAACAACAGTTCATCTCATGTTCGTCCAGAACAGTTGCCTCCTACGATGTCAGCATCGAAGTACCATTCGTACAGAGTATACCATCAGATGTGTGCCTGAAGGAATATTCATCTGTATGTCCAAGTTTGGGTGTGGAAACTGAAGAAAGGGAAACTTCACCCTGTTACAACCGACAAGCCCCCAGCACCACAAAACCTCCTTCAGGTAATTCGGTGCAGTTGCAAATCAGATTGCCAGTCCATGAAGTGTTCGTGTAAGAAACTGGGAATGAGCTGCTCATCGGATTGCCGACATTGCCAGGAAATGAGCTGCACCAACACGCCACGTCCTGATCTTCATGATGATGCCGACGACGAAGATGAATTGTGATGGACGCAGAATAACGGCGAATCATCACAGAATAGTAAGATTGCTCACAAATAATTCCTTCTAGTTCGAAACACACATTATTCAAGTCAATTTTGTGTTACTTATTATAAGACTACAATCGTTTTCATCGCTGCCGATGGCAATGTTCCGCAAAAATTCCTGAAATTTGTAAATTCAGTAGGACATAATTATGAACGTGACTGACTTTTTTTGATGTCGTCATCATGTATATAGTATACATGAAGCGAGGGAATACCACTTCTTTGCTTTGGATATGAAATAGAAATACGCTTTCATTTGATACCCCACTCGATAGGTTAAAATGATAACAAAAATTAGTTTGTGCGGTACCCTACTAATTGTTTTATTAATCCCTCTTAATACCAAGGGATTTTGGTAGACTTTTGATGTGTTATAAAACACAACATTCTGCATCGTTGGTATCACGCTGGAGACTGTATCTTTGATGGTTTTTATGCAAAAAAATATTTTACTCGGGACCGTTATATTGCCAATTTTTGCGCATTTTTTCCATTATGACCATGAAATTATGAAAATAAATTTTTGTTTTATTTTTATTTAATTTGGCTTGAAACAAGCTTTCGTCTGATACCACACTCGACGCATTTGAAGGAAGTCGTAAAAAGTGATAGCGCTTAATTGGATTTTGATTAATCAGCCGATTAAACCCATCCCCGGTACTTTGATTTTGGTAGACTTTTAGTATGTTATACAGTTTTTTTTTTCTGAATCCAACCATATAAAAAGAAATTCTGTTGCAATTTGTGATGGGTCAACTCGTTTAGACTCTGGACTATTGGCAAGATGGGCTTTTATGAGGAGAATCCGGCGTCGCCCCGAACTTGCACGTATTACACAGACCAAAAACATTAGCTAGGCTGGCTACCTCAGCTCTCCACCAAGGTCGTAAACGGAGGGTGCAGACTCGAGAAAATATGAATATACAACCCAACCAACTTGTCACAGATAATTTTTTTTTTTCTGCTTTCTTCCATCCGCTTCACTTTTGCAAACCAACACAATCTTTCTTTGCCTACTCTACATCGATAACGACAAAAAAAAATCAAATAAAGTTTGTTTGTAATGAGTTTTATCAACATTATCTCCAAAACACCTAAATTATTATAAAACCAAGAGCTGACACCGGTAAAAGGATTCCGAAAACGCTGTAAAAATTGCGTTACTTACAATCACTCACTTGGATTCACGCCTGTTTTTAATAACATATTGATCATGTTATTGGTATCAAAATACGGCTTGGTTCATCAGCTACAAGATTGTAAATCTAAAACTTTGAAACCGAAACACAGTATCATCGTTTTGTCGTTTCCCCGTCGGCCTGTTACGCGGGTCCCCCCACCCCTCTCTTTAAAACGGCAGTGTCTCTGCCGGCGACGCGCGTGTCGGTGTACAAAACATCGCCTTTCAATCACAACAATCACAACTTGTAACCACGCTGTAAGCCAGCTAAATGGCGTGGTTACAAGTTGTGATTGTGACGTAAAAAGGCTCGCTAACGAGTTTAATGCTGGTTCGTGTTCTGCCCCGTGGTTGTCAGAAGCTTTGCTTTTGAAATATCAAAAGATAAAAAATAATATAGACACCATGTTTCTACTGAGCGGCAAGCCATTTACAGAACTGGTGGTGGTCCACGACCCTCTACGCAGCCACACACGCTTGAGGAAGACCTCGGGGAAATTTTCTCGCTGTCAGCGGAGGGACACCTCAATCCATTTGACAGCGACAATATGGGAAGGGTGTCGACAGCTCAGGAAACAGTGACACTGACTTAAGAGTCTGAGGAACTTGCTGACCTGCAAGTGGAGCTAGCACGTAAGGAGCTGAAGCATGAAGAATGTAACTTGAAGAGGATGCTGCTGCTGGATCTTCAAATCAAAGGCCAAAAATATGAAAATGAGTTTTTGAAGCAGAAGCTTAAGGATTCAAACGTTATACTACCCGAATGATTTAATTGATCACTTTATAGGTCCAAGACCAATTCACCAAAGATATCCATAAATGAAATACAAAATTAATAGAAAAATCATTACTGATATTTTAATTTGTGTTAAACAAGATAAGAAATTGAAGGGATGAACCAGGAACCAGATGAACCAGATGAACCAAAAGAGTGATTTCGATCTTCACACATGGACCAGACTGGACAGAGGCTCGTTTAATTATGCTTTGGGGCTGCTAGAAGAGGATTTGGTGCGAAATGAAGCCAACTTGGCTGTGCCTACAGACACACAGTTGTTGGTAAGACTTTCAATTTTGGCAAGTGGGTCTTATCAATGGACTGTTGGCGGGCTGTACGGTGTCTCACAAAGTGCTTGCAGCGAGACAATTCGTTGGGTTGTTGTTGGATTGAATCGCATCGCAATAGACCACATCAAATTTCCGTCGACTGTGGCCGAGTTGAACGAGACCAAACTCGACTTCTATCGTGCCAGCGGAATAAGAAATGTGGTGGGCATCATCGACTGCACACATATCGAGTTCCAGCCTCTGAAGGCTGAAGAAGCAGAGTATGTTGATCGGAAGGGCAGACATTCGATCAATGTTCAACTTGTCTGCAACAAAAAGTTGGAGATAACCGACGTTGTGGCTCTGTGGCCGAGTAGCGTTCACGACAGTTTCATCTGGAACAATTGTGGCTTGCGTGACAGCATGGTTGAAACAGATGACTGGCTCTTCGGTAAGTTGTGAAAATACAGTCACAATTTACAATTACCTTCATGCCAATTTAACTTTCTACTTGCTCTTTGATATTGATTTGTATCTTGTTCCAAACCTCCAACATACATGTTCTTGTGTTTTCAGGAGACTGTAGCCATGGCTGCTCACCAAGTACCGCAACCCTGCCACCGATTCGCAACGCAGGTTCAATGAAGCAGGCGGTTCCGTACGCAGCTTACTTAAAAATGACAATGGCATTCTCAAGAGCCGCTGGAGGGCTGGTGGGCAGATGCTGTACAGTGTTGGCAGGGTTTGCGACATAACCATGGCCTGCTGTGTGCTGCACAAAATTTGTGTTGGTCGGAACGTTGCTGCTGGGGATCTAGAACTGATTCCCGCAGTTGACTCAAACTATCCACGTGTCGCTACTGACGCTGCAGCAGGCCTTGGAAACGCTCGCGGAGCTTTGCGAGCACAAGGTTTGGCTCAGGGATGATGGATATGCTCGGCTGTCAAAGGTACTATAATCAGTTTATTCGGTATTAGGAATCTGTAAAATTTCAACTTTTCATCTATTGCTCACGCTCGCTAATAATTCTGACAATAATCTGATTTTCAAGAAACAAAAGCTGCCAGTATAACAAGACCTAATTAAAATATTATTATACTATTCTTATGGTATTGCGCTATATGCACATTCTCGCCAACTTAATTGTCATTTTTCATTTTTTTTCTTTATAATATCCTATTATGTATATCCGCTGTTCTAATAATGCATATCCACTGTATATCCTCTGTTCTAATAATGCAGCATCTTGAAAATATAAGGATGTAACCTTCAAACATAATGCAGCCCGCACACAGGGATTTTTTCCCTTCGCGGGATCTCATATCTATATTTATTAATATTTATGTAAATCTTGTTTCAAATATGCTGAATAAAATTATTGACAAATTGAATTGAATTGAAATTGAATACGCGACCGGCTTGTCGAGAATGACTTCGCTCAATAGATTGCATGGATACTTTTTGTTTTGGTTCAAGTTGATTTTCGATTCATCTGTAGCCTATCCGTTAAAGCTGCTGCCAATTTTTTTTTTCATATTGGAAATACCTACTACATGCTGCATGTTCAATTAAATTCACACATTCTAATTTATTTATTTATTTATTTTATTTATTTTTATTTAAGTCAAAAAATTCCTATACTGTATGAAACAGTGGAATGTACAGACTATTGAAGTATTATTAATAATTAAGTACTAAATAATAATTGTATATCTAATAATACTTAATCATAATGACATGTCATCCTTCTGAAATGTATAGTAATAATAAAATAATAAAATAATGATAAAATATACAATAATATTGATTATAAAAATAGTATAAGTAATAACATTTATTATGATTATTATTAACTTAATCGTACGAAATGGTAATTGGATAAATAGTAACATCCTCATGGTCATGGTTATTGATGGGTAAATAATACATTTAAATAATAAAGTTATTGAATTATAATGAAAGAGAGTTTTTAAATAACTAAGCTATTGTAGGTAATTCCAGTAGGTTTATTGCATTACATATTTAGTGTTGGATTTCTTAGAGCTAGTGTAAATTCTTCAATACTGTAAAAAGCATTATTAATCAGGAATAATTTTAAGCGGTTCTTAAACTTACTTAAATCTAGGCTTTTCATTCCACTGGGGAGCAGATTAAATAGGTGCAAGCCCATCGACTTAGCCTGTCTTTTTATTTGAGTCAGTTTTTCTCGGGATAATTTAAAGTCATTTTTGTTTCTAGTTCTGTGATTGTGGTTGTGAATTGGAAATGAATCCTTGTTGACTCGTATAAATATTAATAATCTGTAGATATATAAATTTGGCATCGTCATTATTTTTAGTCTTTGAAAATGTTTGCGACACGATTTTTTTGGTTTTAAGTTTTGCATTATGCGGATAGCACGCTTTTGGAGAGTAAATATTTTTTTATGATGTTGACTATTTCCCCAGAAAATAATTCCGTAGCTCATATGAGCCTCAAATAGTCCATGATATATCATTTTTAAGGTTTTTTTATTTACTATTTTTTTAATTACCCTGATTGCATAGCATTGTTTTGACAGTTTATTTTGAAGTTTAATTATTTGTAATTTCCAATTTAGTTGCGCGTCCAGGTCAATGCCTAGGAAAGGAGCGTGATCAGTAGGTACAAGCTTTTCACCAACTGCCCAGACTGTGGGGTTTGGTTGGGCACTTTTGCTACACCTTGTTCTAAATTTAATTATCATTGTTTTTTGCGCATTTAATGTTAATTGATTGTATTTTAGCCAGTCACAAAGTTCAGTCATTGCTTTATTAGCTTTTACTTCTAATTTATCAAATGAATTATCTGTTATTAACATGCTGGTATCATCCGCGAATATGGTTAGAGTTGCATTACTAATATTAGATGGTAAATCGTTAATATATAAAAGGAATAACAAAGGACCCAGTATACTCCCTTGCGGGATTCCCTGAACAATGTTTAATTCCCTAGAGTAGCATTTCTTTTCGTTATTTTCTGTGTCTATTCCGTTTATTGTTACTAATTGTTTTCTATTTGTTAGATATGATTTGAACCAATTATTTGCTATTCCCCTTACTCCGTAATGATGTAATTTTCTTAACAATAATTCATGATTAACGCAATCAAAAGCTTTGCTGAGGTCACATAGTATGCCTATTGCATGCTCTTAAGCGCTCAGAGCCGACGATACATTATCTAAGAAGTTGAAAATCGCCGATTCCGTGGATCTCTTCTTTCGAAAGCCTTGTTGTTCAACTGTTAATATATTGAATTTAGTTAAAAAATCTGTCAATCGGGCATGCATTAATTTTTCTAGAATTTTCGAAAACGGGTTTAATATTGAGACTGGGCGATAATTACCTGGATCTTTTTTATTTCCTTTTTTATAGAGAGGAAGTACTTTAGCCATTTTATAAATATCAGGAAATGTTCCTGAAGCAAATGATTCGTTGCATATTTCGTATAAAGGTTCTAAAAGATACGGAGCGCATTGTTTTATTACCTTGGTTGGCACGCCATCGAACCCCGATGAGTTTTTCATGTCTTTAATGGTAACCTTCAATTCATTATAGTTTACCGGGTAAAGAAACATAGTATTTTTATTTGCAGTAGTATTTTCAAGTTTAGATTGAGCTTGATTGATATCAAAATTATCATTAATATCAGATTGGTTATTTTTGGACTTAGCGCAATTGATAAAATATTCATTAAATCCGTTAGCTATCTCCGTGGGTGAAGTTAGGGGTTTACTATTAAATGTTAATTCTGTTATTCTGTCATTAGAGGCGACCCTACCTATTTCTTTCTTTACTAACTGCCAAGATGTTTTCATAATATTGTTTGATTTCTGGATTTGTTTGTGAATTTGTTGCCTCTTTGCTAATTTAATTACTCTTCTTAGTATTCCCGAATATGTTTTTACATGTTGGCTCCAAATTTGGCTCTCGGTTTCTTTACCTATGATAATTATACTTCGTTTATTTTTGCACGAATTTCTGATACCTTTTGTTATCCAAGAGTTTTTTTTCCGTTATTTTGCTTTATTTATTTATTTATTTATTTATTGTTTCCATAAAACGTTTTATAACAACATTGTGAGGAAGTTTTGCGCCCAATTTGATCACAAGAGTGACAGGTCAATTACAAAATATAATATGAAATATATGAATAATGTAAAATATACTAAGTATGTACAAGCAGGTCACGAGCGGTGGCTCAGATAACTATTAAAACTATAAAAACAATTACTAACTAGGTATTTGTGCAGCCTAGATTCAAACATTAAAAGAGAGTCGCTTGATCTAACATTGTCAGGCAGCTTGTTAAAAATGGTGGGGCAAACTCCACCAACTTGTTTGGAGAACTTAGTAGTTCTATATTTATTAACAAAAATATCACTTGTATGCCTGGTATTGTGGTGGTGAATGTCCCTATTTAAAGTAAAATCGGCCTTATTTTTATATACATATAGTGCACGCACAGTCATAAATAAACTGTGAGTATAGAGTTAATACATTGTATTTGATGAAGTAAGGGCGAGCACTGGTTCGGCTTTTTACTCGGGCTACTATTCTCATGGCTCTTTTCTGAATTTTCAAAATTCTATGGGCATGGGATGAGTTACCCCAGAACATTAACCCAAACTTCATAACAGAGTGGAAATAGGCATGATAAACCATGAGCACAGTCTTGGAGTTGGCTAGGGTAGCTATTTTTCTAAGAGCATAACAGGCCACCGTTAGCTTAGGTGTGAGCATGTTAATATGGTGGTGCCATTTGAAAAGCGGGTCTATATGTACACCCAAAAACTTTGTATCGGATGCCATTTCAAAACAATCACTAAAACGCTTACTGATGACTCTGTCATTCGTAAAAAGCATACTTTTGGATTTAGATTTATTTAGCACCAATTTATTTGCAAGAAACCAGTCATTTAATCTTGAGATAGTGTTAGTAATACCTAAGTCTAATTCCTTAAACGTATCACCCACAACAACTGCGCTAGTATCGTCAGCGAATAAAACCAGATTCCCCTCAGGAAACCCTTCAGGTAAATCATTTATATAAAACAGGAATAACAACGGACCTAGAATTGAGCCTTGAGGAACACCAAGCTCAACGCGTCTAACTGAGGACTGGTATTTTACATTATTTTGTTCCATCACAACCCTCTGAGTCCTTCCAGAAAGGTACGACTTTAGCCAATTTAAACAATTTCCACGAATACCATAAAAGGAAAGTTTCTCAAGAAGGATTGAGTGGTTTACACAGTCGAATGCCTTCTACAGGTCACAAAAAATCCCGCCAACGCTTTTTTTAGAATCTAGGGCTGCGTTAATTAGGTTTAAAAGGGTGAAAGTGGCCATATCAGTAGATTTATGTTTCTGAAATCCAAATTGGTTTCTGTTTAGTACCTGAAATTTATTGGAGAATTCTGTAATTCTGTCAGCCATCAGACGACCAAACACCTTTGAGAACGCTCCAAGAAGGGAAATTGGTCGATAGTTTTCAATTTTGCTCCTATCACCCCCTTTGTATACGGGCACAATCAAAGCATCTTTCATTAGTTGCGGGTATACCCCCTGTTCTAGTGATGTTTGGAAAATATCCCTCATGGGATTGATAATATGTGAACTACATTTTTTGAGTAACGTACTCGGTATCCCATCAATTCCAGAAGAGCATTTGTTTTTTATTTTATCGATGGCCTTACTGACCTCCCGACATGTCTTACATGTCTTGAGTGGATAGGCTTTTTGAAAATGTATGTCAAGGGTATTTGAAAACTGAATAGTTTTGTTATTTATATTTTTTGACCGATACATCTTTTCCCAGTCTTCGTTGGTCAAAAGTAAGGCCATTTTTTTATCATTCGGTTTATTGAAAAACCGCTTTTCTATCATATTGACTGTTTCTTTAGCGGCATCGTCTTGGCCTTCTGCATTTATAGCTTTAAATGAAAATATGATTGATTTGTGGTCAGACAAACCAGTTTCTTCAACTTTAAATTTTAAATTATGCAATCCAAGGTTTGTCATAATATTATCTATACAGGTTGCAGACGAAGGAGTAACTCTAGTTGGTTCATTGATTGATAATTTTACATTAAAAGAGTTTAACAGTGAACATAACTTTTGTCTGTTTTGGCAATGAATATCTAGCATGTTTTGGTTAATATCTCCAGTTATAATAATAGATTTGGTTTTACTCTCTTGCGATATTTTTGTAAGCACCGTATCGAGTTTGTTAATGAACATTTTAAAGCAGCTACTTGGAGATCTATAGATACATAAAATGAGTGTATTGTATTTTTCTAATTCTATCGCAGAGCATTCGAACATTTTCTCTTCACTAAAACGCACAAGATCCGTTCGTTCGATTATTTTCGACCAATTATCTCTGATAAAGATGCACGTGCCTCCGTGAGAGTGAACCCTTCTTGTGAATATTGATGCTAGTTTGAATTCAGGTAGAACTATTGAATCTACTTCATTCTTTTTCAGCCAGTGTTCTGCTAGAGCAACTATATTTATGTTCAATTTGGTAGTTTTAATAGCTATTTCCAATTCATTAATCTTTGATCGAATTGATCTAACGTTTTGATAAAACAAGTGTATTTTTACCTTATTTGCTGATTTGCTAGACTGAAAATTATCGTTTAGGGCAGGAAGAGCATGGTCATTACCATCTAAGTGAATGTTATAGGCTTTATTATAGGCTTTATTATATAGGCCCTATGATACCTGCTCCGTCCTGCCGTCGGTTGACGGCAGCGGCCGGTCGGTCAGCCTCGCATCTTGTCTTCGGCGCATCTGGTGATCCTTTCCATTGTCAGATAACGGTGCTCGTTCCTCGACATCGATTGACGGTCCCTGTCCCCGGATCCTCTCGCTCTTTCTCGGCAGGTATGCCGTATTTGCACTGCAGTGCGATGGCGATGCTTCCCTGGGTTGTCGATTCTGCGTCTGCGGCGGCTGCGTCGTTCTGCGGAGGTCCGGTTGTTCCTGAATGTCCTGATTGTCTCGCCGTGTGAAACGAGCACTCCCCTCGCTGCTTTGTTGTTGTTGCTGCTGCTGCTGCTGGTACTGATGCTGATTTTTTGGGTAAAGCTGTTGTTGTCGTATCCCTTGAAGGCGCTCCTGTTTCTGCTGGTACGGAAGGGGTGGCGGCATCGGAGGTTTGGGTGTAATTGGTGTCGGTAACCTTTGATGCTCTCGTGGTTTTTCGTAGACAGCACGCACAATTTGCTTGGTGGTTTCGTCCACCCTGTAGACTACTCCGTTCACTTTAAGCTTATCGAATGTTACTATCGCGTCATGATTGTCTTGTCTAGCGTGCAACATTTCAGCTAGTAATATTCGCCTATCCTCGATAACACGTTGGGAAAAGTCTTCGGAGATACTGATGTCGGTTCCTTTCAAGTTTTTCTTGCACCTGAAAACTTCATCACGAGTCTTGAAACTTAGAAATTTCACAACAATTGCCCTGGGGAACTTTCCCCCTGCAACACGATGCGCTCTTTCAATGTCTCTAGCTTCCACTTTTACACCCAGCACTCTTCTTGTGACGTCTATAATAAGATCTTCACAGTCTTTCCAAGATTCATTACCTCCCTGCTTTTCACTAAGTCCTCTGAACACCAGGTTGTTACGTCGACTCTGGTTTTCCAGATAATCTTCTTTTTTGGCCATCATAACTAGTTTTTGCTCTTGGATTGTGTTATTCGTTGTGAGTGATGCGACAGTCGCCTCGAGCTCACCTATTCTTCTTCCCATGTTCCCGACTGTCGTCTCTAGGTTGGACAGTTGTAGCCGAATCGACAGAACATTTTCTTCTACTGAATCAAGTTTATTTACCTTGACAATAATAGCATCAAGCTTGTCATCCGTCGTTGGACCCGGGTTGGCTTCAATACCACCAATCACTAACAACACTGAGATAATTGTCACGCAAAGCACTTGACACAGTAAGCTATTCATTTCACTTGCGTTGCTAGCACTTGCACTTGCGCTGCCTCTGCCACTGCGCGTTTTGCCGTCCCACGATCCTATCCTCGCCCGCCAGGTACCCGTGTCCACCATAGTTATAAGTAACAATAGGAAAGGGAGCTCACTAAAAGCACGTCTACCCTCGACGAACACACAACTGCAACTGTTCGTTTCGCAGATCATTTTTCATCGATATACATCGGTTCTTTTTAGAACCACCAAATGTGTCAAAAAAGAGCTTGACATACACATGCTACATTTTCACCCCACCGCTATTCAGTCACAATCATCAATATGCACTACAACTTATTTTTAAAATGATTTCAAACAAATGCACTTTATTTTTAAAGTAATTTTATTTTCATAATATGATTGTTTAGTGATAAATTGGTATAATTTTTCCAATGTGTCATTTGAGTTTGAGACTTCTGTTCCTAGGGAAGTAAATGCAGCTGTCTGCGAATTAACTGCGGCCACCAAATCCTTCTATGTGGAGTCGATGCCTCGCATCGCCTGGACGTTGACTACGTCCTGCTGGAACTGGGTGGCGCGGTTGCAACGGCGAGGCGGAGCTGACGGGTACGGGCTGCTTGAAGAGCGCACGCCACGGGATGGCGTTGTGGTGGCCCCAAAAGCACCACACGTTCTGTATTGAGCGGAGCATGAAGTCGATGTGATAGCGGGTGGAGGAGAGGATGGTGGTGGAGGTCCTTGATGGTGGTCATATGATGGTTGGTAAGAGGAGGTTGATGGCAGCGATGAACATCCCCAAATGACAGTGGAGGGCAGAGAAGTAGGATGGGAAGGAACAGCAGAATTAGTTGACACTTGTGTGGTTTATTCGTCGGAGATATCTGTAACAATATGCTTATGCTCGGCTAAAATTATTAACTTCTGTTGATGAAAGATGTAAAACTGTCAAATAAAGATTTTGTAATTCAAATTTTGTAGGTATTATTTTTTCTTGCATTTCATATCATATCATATCATCATGTCTTGAGGTCCTTACCATCCAAGTCGTTTGTCAATTCCAGTGATGGTGTTGGCGATGGTGGAGATGGTCGGCCTGTCTGATTAGCTGCTCGCTGATCTAAAATATTATTATTCAGAGACTTGTTGGAAAATACCAACTCAAGGAAATGTAAAGTAGAACCATTGAATAAGGTAAGACCATCTTCTAATGCGATGGTAGTACCTATACAAGCGTTTAAATCGCGGCCACTTATCACGTCGTAGTAAGTTCCTTCGGCAACAAATGAAATTATCAGCTCGTCGATGTGGTTCAAGTCTGTAATTGTTTTTGGGCCTCCGCCGGCGCCGCTCCGCTCGGCTCGCAGAGCACTTTTTCCGCACCGCGCAGCACTCTTCATCTGTTTCCATTTATTTTTCAACTGAAATGATTTTTGATAATTATTAAAAGTTAAATCCCCGATTAGACCACACATTTAAGACATTTAAGCATTTGTGTGTAAAATTTACTCACTTCAAGAACCGAGCAGAGCCTGCCGCATTCACAGCTACGGCTACCTGGCCCCAAGCTCTGTCTTTCTTTTCCTTAGTTACAGAAGATGACAAACTGGCATTAATTGTTGACCAAAAACTTTTTATATAGTTATTACTGCCAGCTTCTCATCTTCACTAAAGTCGGGCTTCTTTCCACGCTTTACAACTACTTTTGTCACCATTTTCAGTTAAGTAATTCACCGCTTGCTGGCGCACTTCTTTCAAATTCGGTGTCATTTTTAAGCCAATAGCAGACAAATCAGGTGTCTCCTGACATAAAGTCAGAGGCCGAAATAGGTGCTACATAACACAGCATAGAACCGGCGCGCTAGGTCGGGGTTACTGGTCGGTGCTACGGTGGTATTAGTTAGCACCGGTGTTACAGGATTTCCTTGTTAGTAATACCGGTGCTACTGTGACCGCGCTAGGTAAGGCCCCTGGGCATTCCCGGAAAAATCCTCCCTGGCGTCACAGGCTACGTTGTGAAAAACGGCTGTGGCCACAATGATGGCCATGGAGTGGTCAAGGCGAACCTTCATGCCGAGGGCTAGGATTGGGAATCGCTTCTTCCATACACAAGGCTGCCTTTCTGCAACATTCCTAGTTCTAATCTGGGACTCATTGTACAGCTGATCTTCTGCAGCTACAGGGTTTCTTAGTGGTGTCATCATGTTTGGGGAATTAATGTACCCGGAATCTCCTACAAGCAATCCACTCCCAAACTCTCCACTCACAAACCTGGCTTTAATGTTCGAGTTGTTAAATATTGTCCTATCATGCGAAGATCCTGGCCAGCGTGCAACTATGGCCATGATACGTAAATTTGTGAACATATTGTTTGAACATTGAGGGAGAAGAAACCTCTCCTGTTTCTGTACGTTTCTGCTTGATCACCCCCTAAAAAAGATTTAAAAAAGGACAAAACTAAAACTAATTGTCTTTTGATCAATAAAATTTTACAATAGGATGAAAATGAAATGGCTATACAGACACGGCTAGTATCTCGTAAGTAAATAGGTAACTATTAAGGTAAAATTTCAAGCCCATGCATCATGACAAATTGAATTTGATCAAAAAATCAAACCTGCCGCAGAGCTATCAACACTTACCAACTGACTGTATCTTTATGTGCGTACAGTCTTTTGCTCCAATAACCCGTGGAAAGCGTGCAAATTCGTAAAAACCTTGTTTTGCCTCGTTGCATTCTTCGGGGGTGCCAGGAAACCGGATTTCTACCGCACTTGGGTTCGCGATGGCTGCCGTCACTTTGTGAATTAATGCACAAGCAGTCGATTTGTGGATGCCACTAAAATCTCCAGCTGTGATGAGCATTGAGCCAGTTGCATAAAATCTCAATGCTTAAAGTAATCTGCGCATTGGCGACACACCATTATTTTGTACTGTGGGACATGCTATATCATAGTTAATGCGCCCCAACAACCTGACAATTGTAGGTTTCTTGAGGTGAGACCTAATAAACAAGTTATCATCATTTAAAGATTTGAAATGGTCAGGTCTGGCAAGAATTAATTTCGGAGCTCGGATTTGAGCCCCGATATGGGCCATCACCTAATCATCTTCATCAGATTCATCATCTGTGAGGATCAAGTGATTATTCATGACACTGAAAAGAAAATAGGAATTAAAGAGACAATAAAAATACTGTGTTCATGACATGCATGTAGTATACTACTCCAGCTATAAATAGATGTCAGAAACCAAATAACTTTTATTCTCTTCAACGATAGGTCTCTTCTTTATATTATAATCTTTTTGAAGCTGCAGAAAGCACAAGAAATCGATGAGATCTTTTAAAAACAACTGACTGCAAAGTTCAATGCAACCGTGACAGCGCTGCTGCAGCTGTCAGACCATGGGATTTTAGGTTACGCCTCCATGTTCCGATGCGTCAGATGACTGCCGACTAGCGCGCGTTGATAATGGGGTTATGATTCACTTGGCGGAATTTACTTACATTATATACAATACTAGGCTATGCGAACACTCATATAATCGTGTTGTGGATGAGCGTAATATTTACGCTCACCCTCAACGCAATTATATTGCGTGTGCGCATAGCCTAGAGGCTTTTATGATCAATTTAACATGTCCTGTAAGAATATAGCAGTTTTCTCAATGACATTTTAATATTTAAAAAACGTAAAAATCGATTTAAAGAAAAACTTTTCGATTGATTTGGTTCAAATTAACACAGTATCTTCTTTATACGATTTTTAATGCACACAGTAAATTTTGTAAAGATCGGTTGAAGTTAAAGTTGCTTAAGTTGCAAAAAACGGAAAAAACGCTAAAAAATCGCAAAAAATCGTCATAAAAACGCCATTTTCAAGAAAAGTGCTTAACATACAACAATGAAATTTTTACACAGACATTTAATCGTGAGGGTCAACATTTCCTGTAAGTTTCGTCAAATTATATTAAGATGTTTGGCCTCTAGAGTGCAAAACGTGTTTTGGAAAAACTGAAAAATTTCGTAAAAACTTACTAACATAAAATTTACTCGTCCGATTTGCTTCAAAAACGTGGCAGATCTAAGTTCAGAGAAAACGAAGGTTCATGTAAATTTTCATCAAAATCCGTTTTGGCGTTTGGCCTGTAGAGCGCGAACAAACACACAAAAAAACAAAAAAAAACAAAAACAAAAAAAAAAACATTCCGGATTTTTTTAGCAGTAAAGTGTAATTGAAGATTTCGCTTCACTAGCTACGCTCGTTACGCTCATCAATAAGCGGATATAATAAAGTTTGCTACGTTCCAGGTATTTTTTCAACCATTAAAATCTCCGTTTAGGTAGATTCATTACGTCACAACTGAGAGTTGTCTTCTTAACTCCCACCTGATCTGAGAGTTAAGGCAACTTGGAGTTAAGGTCTTAACTCGAAGATGGAAATGCAAAATAAGCCGTAACCCTAGGAAAAGCTTAACTCTCACCTTAACTCGAAGTTGTAATACCGGCCCTTAGGTAAAGATGGTAGATAAATGAAGTGTGTAATTTTTGTTATGTATTAATTGTGATTACCAGTCGAGCTTTTCGCAATACTGTCCACTGGAAAATAGGATGTCGCATCCAGGTTCGATGTGCCGCTGCTGCTGCCGCTGGTACGAGTGGACTCTGCGAGAAAGGGTTGAGCACATTATCAGTAAGTAACCCACCATTTCAATGAATGTTCTTGAAATTTCCATACTAAAATAAATGTTCCAATACCTTTCACGACAACCAATGCTTTGTTGATTGGCTGGTGAACCATTTCGGGAGAATAGTGGCTCCAGTCTCGGACAGGAACATATCCTTCCCACAACATAACTGTGTCTTGTGTTTCAAGGCTCGGAATCCAGGGTGACTCGGGCGGCCCAGTGCAGAGAAAGTTGTCCGAGCCGTACTACAGCATGTACAACGTGGCCGGCGTGACGTCGTTCGGCTTGTCGTGGTGCGGCGGCGGCACGCTCTCCGGCTCGCTCTACACGAACGTGCGCCACTACCTGCCTTGGATCGTGTCCGTCGTGTGGCCGGAAGAGGTGGCCAAGCGGCCGACGCCGCCCTGATGGCTAGCTTCGGCACGATGCGCGACGTGCGGTCTTGACTTGTCTGAAACGATGGTGTTTGGCGACGCTTCACTGGCCAGTCTCACCCCGATTTGATTGTGAATGAGGTTTTCAGGTTTCAAATATAGCTAACACTTTAAGATTAAAAATTATTAATCCAAAATTATTAACTGTGGACTTTGGAGAGTTTTTGTTATATCCGTTCCAAGAACTTTATCTCATATTTAAGTAGTTCTAAGAAAACTCGATTCGGTCCAACGTCACAAAAACACAGCGTACACACTTCAAAGTTCAAGGTGCTTTCAAGTAGCAGAAAAAAATGGGGTGTCAGATGCATAAACGGCTCTTTTCTCTTGGCCTAAAGACCAATTGCAATCGATTGTTAGTTCTCACAAAAACTTGAGCTCTCTGCTATTGTAGGAACGATAGTTTTTTTTTGTTCGAATAAGTTGTTGATAAGGTTGCTTGCTGGAATTTATACTAATACATTTGTATGCACAACGTTTGGGATGGTATACCGGGATAGACCAGCTGGAAAAGCTCAAGGATAAGTTAAATAATAATATTTGATTCTTCATTGTTGTTATTGTTTAGGTACAGACATTGTAGAGGCTATTTTTGTTTTGCTCAAAGCCGGCCAGCCTCGCCTGACGCGCCTCCTTCTGATTATACTTAATGTTTATTCTCTTTTTCCTCCCCTTCACATCTTTCTACCACTGCCTTCCACAACTTTTTCTCGTCCCACAACTTCTTTTTTCCACCTCATTCCTGTTTATCTGTCTGTCCTCGAGATTTTCTTTAGTTAATCCACTCCATTTCCCTCTTGGTCTCCCCACCGTTCTTCGACCCACAACCGTGGCTTCGAATTCTTGTATCCGTATTCTCTTCGGATCCATCCTCTTAACATGACCAAACCAACGCACTCTCTCCCTACCCAACTTAAGTCCTAATCGCTCCACTCCTAACTCTTTCCTTATCGTACTGCTCCTCACTTGGACCATTTTCGTCACTCCCAAAACTTCTCAAAAATTTCAACTCCGCTGTTTGAAGCTGCATTCCCTCTTTTCTACCAAAAGGATAAGTAAATAGACAAATTTCACGCATGCACCATAATTTATTTTTCGGACAGTATCAATTTCTTTAAAAGTTTAAATTTATTGCAATTTTAACTAAACATAATATATACGAGACAAAATGATGTAATACTCCTTGTCCTCTCATCAAAACATGTAAAATCTGAGGAATCACAAACAAAACTTTTGCTATTTGGCTGTCGAGAAATGATAAACATCACGAAGGATTTCATCAAAATGAAGCTTTCTTCAATCTGGGTTCATGGAGAAATTTGTACCTTACCTTACACGGATGCAGGTCTAACGTAAGGATTTTATTTGTAAACGAGTTGACGTTCAATGGCACTGAGCTCTTCCTACCACCTTTCTTAGATAAGTCTAACCAGCTACGGAAGTAAGTTTATTATCGGGGATGCCGAATTCCTCTGAAGGCATGATGTGTACGAAGGCAACAATCACCAAATGCATGCTGGCATCGGGGAAACAATGTATTCCACCTCCTTCCCTCTCCACACTCCAAATATCGTGCCTATAAAAGAAGGCGACTCGTTCGACGGAGCGGCATTCGCTCGAAGCATGCGGTCGTGGCAGGAGCTGGTCTGGGCGGATGTCTTATTTTCCTCAGTCTGCCGTCTTGTGCCTACACCACAATCACTGCGCTATAGAAAGACTCTTTCCTTCTCACTATGGAGTCTTGTTTTAGAATATAACACTTGGGCATTTCCACGGTTAAATAATCTGTTAAGTTGCTCACTACTTTCTACCATCCTTCGCATATTCTTCAATTTTTCTTGTTATTTAAAAGATCTGATGCACTTCTGACACAAAGACAAAATACTTTTTGTACTTTCGTGCAACAAACCTAAAGTATCAAATGAAACTTTTTCTGGAAAATGCAGTTAAGCCTTAAAACTACTAAACAGTATTTAATATACAAAATGAACCAAACATTTTTCCTTGCGTTCATTTTGAAAAGTTAAATGTGAGGATCTAATACTTAGTTCCTTTCTTCGATTAATTTACCCAACAGCGCAAAACCTTTGGATGCCGAGGTTTTATCATAAATGATTGACGGATTTTTTTTTTACGAAAAACGATTACAAATCGATTTTCAGATTAAATGAAAATCGATTTTACTTTTATTTTTCGGAAATACTGTTGGCTGACTGGAACACAAAAAATTCTGCATTCATTTCAAATCTGGGTTGGAATTCACAAGTTACAATCAAGCAGGTTTGAATCATCAAGTCAATCTAAATTTTCTTTTGGATGTTTTTATTAATTAATTATATAAGTGAGCTGTAGAAATTCAAGTTCCAATTGCTTGGTATATTTCAAGTACTAAATGTAGCTTTGGACTGCCTGAGAAGTCCAGTAATCCAGTGTCCAACTCAAGTGTTTAATTTGGCCAAGCTCCTGAGCCAACACATCTCTTGATTGATTTGGTTGAGCTGTAACTCCTAAAACCATAGAATTGCTGGTTGACACAACAAAATAAGGCGCAGCAATTTCCATTAAACTCTTAAATCCATCACCTTCCGTCAATTCAGAATGCGTGCCTCCTTTATCATGTTGGCTGAAAAGGTCGCGCATCTTGGTAAATTTCGGCGAAGATTTGACATGTTGGAAGAAGTCTTGATTGATATTCCAGCCTTCAGAACACGACATTCTTGTCGACTAGTTGTCCGGTTTCATCAGCCTCAAACCCTTTATGCTCCCCAACTTCGGATCGCAGATGTCTTGACGTAATAAGTTTGATCTCACTTGCCTTACAGGACGGGTTGCCTCACACATTGGGGACGGATACTTTAATATAGGGTTAAGATGTGTGCCTTTGTACGCAGGCAATAACCTTCGGGCAACGAGTGAGCCTCTGAACTTTATTTAGCGGTTCACAAAGATCTGCGTCATTTATACTTTGCTGGATAAAAATAAAGAATTCAACCAATTCTAGGAAGCCAAAACAAAAATTTGTTCAAGGAGAAACTAAGTATAACTTCATAGGAATAACATTGCCATTGTTCATGGCTACAAATTCATGGCAGAAGTCAGAATCGAAAAACTATGTTTTTATTTTACACAATGATAGTTCGTTAAGTTTTTTCGGGGAACGGGTGTTTTTTTAGTTTATTGAGAAAATATATTGGCGTCCGTGGTTCCCGTGAAAACCAAGTCGTATGCCTGATATAAAACTAATCGGGTTCGCCATGTGAGTCCGATATTTGCGTTGTTGCTATTTGGGCTACGAGTGCCCTGTTTTATTGGAATCATTTCTGAAAGCATCATTCCAAGTGATTCCTATATGAAAACACCTCCGACTGGGCTTTGGATGTGGGTATACAATTTGTAAAATTTCAGTTCCCAAACATTTAGAAACACTTGCCAATTGGCTGACCTGAGAATGATGACCCGACCCTAAATTTGCCCGAAAAGGGTGAATTTTACAAGTTGACCACCTTAAGGTTTCTCGATTGAACAAAAGCATTATTAAATACGTTTTAAAATTTCAAATTCCCTTTAATTGACCGACATGAGAATGATGACTCAACCCATTAGCCCTAAAGGCGTGAATTACTTGAATTGACTTGTTCCATATTTTATATTTTAATTAAATCATTAACAGCGTATGAATTAATAAATTTAGTTGACGAATTAGATGCATTGACATAAAAGTCGCAAATGTAAATATTACGCCAACCAATCTTTTGCTGCATGAGTTGCGTGCACCATCGTGTGCATTAGATAACATTGTACCGTCGGAGTGTTGTCGGACCCGATTGAGAATCTGCCGAGATGCCTTTAAAAAATACAATGCAGAGTGTTAAGCCAAAATACTATATCAATCATGGGTTACCCTCGGCACCTCGCCTCGGTTACCGTTGGTAAAATCAGAAAGTGTTTGTTGCTGATCTCATGCACCTACAACGGAGTAAAAATATTGAGATTATTATTATTATTATTGTTTTTATTTACAACTTAGGAATATTACAATCCAATCCATAAACAATCCAATAATTTTTACCAATTACAATTCATTATAATATTTTCTCCTGCGGTAGCACCAGTGCTTTTATAAAAATAAAAATAAAATGACTTCACTTCCCTCCGAATGGGCTGTAGTTCCGCAGGAAGAGCATTCCACAGTCTAATTGCTCTTTCGAGGAATGAGTGGCGTCCTTTGTCAGTGAAGAACCTTGGGAGAACCATCTTGAGGTCGTGATCCCTCCTCCCAATGAATTTTGGTCTTCATCATTTTTTTGCCACTTCCCCCATGCTTGTAAGTTTATCGCTGCCTTGTGGATGCACCGGAGGCTGTTCTTTTTTCTCCGCATCTCCAGCGCTTCCCATTTCATGTTTTGGGTGGCTTTGCTGATGCTTATGTAAGGTGATTTTATTTTTCTTGCACCATCTTCTGTGTTCACCAGTGACATGTTGGGCAGCTTTTCTCTGCGCACTGTTGATTTCTGATATCAGTTGGTGCGAATGCGGGTCCCATACTCCGCTGCAGTACTCCAGGAATGGTCATATAAGGCATCGATAAGCATGTTCTTTGGTTTTCGGTAGGCTGCCCTTGAGGTTACGCATCGCAACGTGGAGTGGAGTCTCTTCTTTGCATTTGAGACGGTGTTTGTGATGTGGCTGCCCATTTTAAGTTGTCTTGAAATGTTAGACCAAGGTATTTACATGTTGACTTTTGGAGGTCTATTCCGTGGAGGCTTTATTAATGGTGTCTATCATTTTTTGAGAAGCTTATCACAGTGGTCTTTGATCCATTCAACTTCATGCCATTTGCATCCGCCCAGTTCTGGATGGTGTTTAGGGCCGATCGGGGTTTTTGTTCGTCAGCCTTTGTACTTATTGGTTCGCACAGGATGCAGTCATCAGCAAAGAGTCGAATTTTGCTTTCAACGTCCACTCCAATGTCTTTCACGAATCCCAGGAACAGTGTCGGTTCCAGTGCCGATCCTTGTGGGACGCCTGAGGTCACAAAAACTTCTTAAGACAATGATGTGTTAAAAACGACTCTGCGTTCGTTTTGTCAGAAAGATTTTTACCCATGTGAAAACTTGTTTACAAGCAGGCTGTTAGGCACTACATCGAAGGCCTTGGAGAATCCTTGGAGAATGCAGTCCACCTGTTCTCCATTGTCTATGTTGTCCGACAGCTCATGAGAGAAGCAAGTTAGTGAAGATTCACAAGAAGGCGTTTTTCTGAATCCGTGCTGGTGTTCAGTCAGGCACTTGTTCTCTGTGCATGTTGCATGGATGTAGTTCGTCATAATTATCTCTTAAATTTTGCAAGTTATTGATGTGTTACTTATCGGTCGGTAACTACTTGGGTCGTTGCGGCGGCCTCCTTTGTAGATAGCCATTGCCATCGTGCCATTGTTGATTGAGATGTTGAAGATGGTTTTCAGATAAGGAACAATAACTTTATGTGCAAGTTTTAACATTTGCGATGTGACACCGTCAGGGCCAGTCCCAGTGTTGAATTTGAGTTCGTTGATTGCGTCTCAGATGGCTTTAGTGGTTTTGATGAAGCTGTTGTTGGGCTTGAATGTGTTGTGTAAGATGGTTGGACGTTTTGAACGTATCGTTTGAGATATCTTCGCGAGATAAATTTTATCTAAATTATGTATAAGAGTAAATACATAATATAATATAAAGGAAATTAAATAATAAGTTTAGGACAGAACAATCCAGGGCCTGCAGGTCCCATATTTCTATCTACGCATTCTACATGGTGATTCTGACGACAGTTCAGGCTCAAAACAAAAAGAGATTTTGTGAAGTTAGCGCTGCATGTGACGCAAATATCTTGGCTGTACTTTTTATTTTTCAAACAATTTAATACCAACACCTTATAGATGTAAGCACGATATCTGGAATTTAATGATCTACCTTCAGCGATGGCATGCATGTAGTAGCTCATCAAAATTCCACAGCTAGCGCTATCCTCTTGCATCGGTCGTGGTGGACATGTCGAAGTCCAATTAGTGTCAGTTGCACCGGCAAGCCGTGAACTTACATAAGTTTTCATTGATCAATGAATAGACTACAACTCTTTATGTAATACTGTTGCTTAAGGAATCGAAAAAATATCAACCTTAATTTGGACTTTAACACAAAAAGAACCTAATGAGAATTTATGCACATGGGAAGTTCGGCAAATACCTCATTATTCCAAGACTTTGAAAAAGGTATATTGTTCGTAAGAGACATAGAAAGTGAATGACGCAGCTAAGATGTCATCTTACCATAACAAATCATATGCACAAAACCATCAACTATGGATTCAAAAATCCAACTTTTCTGAAAAAGTGGTGATGCTATTTTTAATCTCATGTTTTCCACCGTCTCAAGTTTGATTTCTAATGATTTTAACGCCAGTAGAGTAATGATACTTGCACCAGAGCCAACAAAAATAACTGGTTTATGAAAACTGCATAATCTAATGCAGGAGTGAAGTTGCTAGTAATTGTACAAGAAGGTACCACATGATTCCAAGATGTAAAACAAAGGGGCATTTCTTGGTACATTCGGAACTAATTGCATGCGACTTTTCTCAGAAACATCTGCTGTTGTTGAAAGTATTGTCTGCTTCCCTTGTAGCAATACCCTGTCGGGTACTTCTACTTCTAAATCGCTATCCGATTCTGATTTTATAAATTCCCGGTTTATTAGCTTGTAGTAGTAGTAGTAATAAAATCTTTATTTAGCCTATTATTCTATTTGTCACAGTACATTGCAAATGGTACATAAATGGTAAAACAATCCTTACAATTAGCCACCGTGCATCTTAATCAAATATATTTACACTAAGCTGAGGAATGATCTTTTCACCAATGTAGATAATAATGTTTGGTCCTACTTCCTTGCGTTCGAATATTTATTTTACAACATTGCCTTTGATTTGATAATGTGCATCTGAGAAAACAGAAGCATAGTTACCACGTGGCATATTTGGGTTATCCATTAGGTTTATAACGTTCATTGATTCTTGTCATTTAAGATTTGTTAAACTGTCTTCAAAAAGTTCTTTAAATACTTAATATTGCTTTCGGCTTTTTGAATGAGCTCTTCGTGGCTAAGATTGGAAATAGTTTTTTTCGAGGGAGACTCTATGATCCTGACAACTGATTTTGATTCTGTGGCTTTTGTTGAAATTGCCGTTCGTTTCAATGATAGTCTATGCATGTTCCTATTGTTTAATAAATATGTTGGAATGTTTTTTGGTTTTGTCTGAATGACTATCATGATACATTTCTAATGTTTTTGTACTACTTAAATCTGGCTTAGGTGGCATGATGGTACTTATTTCTAATACCTTCAAGATTAACATCTCTTAATTAAAATAATTATTAGTTATGGACACGTTGCCCCCGACAGCTCCACGTACAAAGCCATAATTCATGTTTTTTTGCCCCGCGCCCCTTACGCCCACGTGGTCTCCACCGACGACTTTTACTGTGTTGTATAACTTTCGATGGTTGTTGCTGGTGATGGATCATGGACAGTTGGTTGGGATTCTTCTTCATCTGAGGTAATAAAAATACGCACGAAAAAATTTAACTGCAACCCATACAAATAATGTAGCTGTACGTAAAAGTATCATACTTCACCACTTCACTTCACTTACTTAATAACTGAAGTGTAATGCTATTACAATTTCAATATTTTAACTAATGAACAACTAATGACGAATGACAAACTATAATTTGTTTTTGTGTATAATGAAGAAGGTAACCATGACCACAAAAAATTCGTAAGCATTTCAAATGTGCCATGAAATTCAATAAGGATAAAAAAAAAAAATTGCCTTTTTCGGATTGATAATATAATATATTATTACTTTCTGGAACGTTTGCTGGTTTCT
This sequence comes from Nemurella pictetii, assembly GCA_921293315.2. NCBI lineage: Eukaryota > Metazoa > Arthropoda > Insecta > Plecoptera > Nemouridae > Nemurella > Nemurella pictetii. The sequence continues at coordinate 3,036,720 of OV121118.1, read as the reverse complement.
GGTTTTTACGGTTTTGAACCAAAAGTTTGTGAAATTTTCATACTTACCCTGTTACCTTTAAACTCACCTTGCTGTTTAAACGTCTTAAGGACACAAGGAAAAAGGATGCCATATTAAGAAAAAATTATTAAAGAAAATGTAAAAAGCGTGAAGAATAGTAAATGAAGCCCAAAACTCATCAGGCAAAGCCTTATGCTAAACCCATAGGGCGATCCAAAAGCGGGCGAACCTATGGCGAACTATATTCGTCCATAGGTCAAGCCATACGTCCATAGGGCGAACATACCCTATGTGGTTATAAACTTAAAGCAGGCACTTGCTTTGCCATCTATCTGCCAAGATAATAATAATAATAATAATAATAAATCGTTTATTTCCAGGACTTAATCTTTACAGATATTGGAACGTCATACATCATACTTTACATAGTCATAATTCTTACATAAAAATTCGTTTACACTGTAGAAGCATTCTTTTACAAGAAATTGTTTTAATACTAATTTAAAACTGCTCTGATTGCGGGTTGTTTTTATTTTCGAGGGTAGTGCATTGTACAATACTGAACCCGCATACCTGGGACATTTATCTGATACTCTTGGTCTCCTTTTTTTAATGTGCATATCATTAATTGCTCTAGTATCGTGATTGTGCACCTCTGCATTCTCCATTGACAGGTCATGGTTTATTACATACATTATAGTGTTATAAATATATAGACTGTGGAGGGTAAGAATGCCAAATTTTATAAACAAATGTTTACAAGAATCTTTGTAGAACACCTCTGCACAGGGATCTCTGCTAGCATTTCCAAGAATCCGCATCGCCCGTTTTTGGAGCACAAATAACCTATTTACATGGACTGAGTTGCCCCAGAGAATAATTGCGTAGTGTATATAAGATTGAATATATGCAAAATACACTAATTTTGCCGTTGCCAGATTACATAAGTTCATAAGTCTCTTTAAAAGGAAGCACCCTGAGGCTAGTTTCATACACAGCTTTGAAATATGGCATTCCCAGTCTAGTTTATTGTCTACCAAAATACCTAAGAATTTAACAATTTGTTTCTCTTGAATATTTTGTCCATCCAGAGGTATCAGTGGACTTGAATCCAGTGTCACTCTTTTAGTTGAGAATTGCATGAGTACTGTTTTCCTTTTGTTTATAAACAGGTCATTTGTTTTGCACCAATGTTCCAAGTCTTTAACTTCCTCTCTGCATGTATCAATTATAGCTTCTTTTCCACCTTTGATGAAATGAGTTGTGTCATCGGCATAAAGGGTAAGTGACCCTGTATTAGTGCATTCATGAATGTCGTTGGTGAAAATGATAAATAATAGTGGCGATAAGGTGGCTCCTTGCGGGACCCCTACATTTATTGTTGTTACTTCTGAGTGACTGCTCCCGGACTCGTCGGTAATTTTGACAACTTGTCTTCTATTTTTAATGAACGATGCGATCCAGTCATTAGCTAGCCCAGATATTCCTATTTGGTGTAGCTTGTTAAGCAATGTTTCGTGATTTACAGTATCGAAAGCTTTAGAGAAGTCATAAAAGATACCCGTTACCCTCTCCTTCTCATCCAAGGCGGTTAATACTTTGGACACAAAGTCTCCTATGGCTGTGATTGTAGAGCGACCTTTAGTGAAGCCATGCTGTGAATTGTTTAATATATTATATTTCGCCAAGAAGCTAATCAGTTTTTTGCACATTGCCAATTCGAAGATTTTTGAGAAAACAGATAAAATGGCTATCGGTCTATAATTATTTGCATCCGTTTTATCCCCACTTTTAAAACATGGCATTATTATTGCAGTCTTTAGTACATCAGGGAATTTCCCTTGCTCAAATGATCTATTTATTATATAAATGATTGGGTCTGCTATAAATGTTATAATTGGTTTTAAAATGCTAGCTGGGACTTCGTCAAAGCCCGCTGAAAACTTCCTCAGTGCTTTGTCACATATTTCGTATAATTCTTTGTGAGTGATAGGCGTTAAAAAAATACTACCTTTTGGCCGTTTACGGCAGTGCATGGATACCATGTTTTTATTATCCGTACTCTTGTTGTAGGTGGAATTTTTGGTTTTTAGCAGGTCTGTCACTGTAGTGCCAAAGTGATTATTTAAGAGGTTGGCTACTTCTTTCTGTGAAGTTATTAGTTGACCCCCATGATTTATTTCAATACTTTCACGCCTCGTATTTTTATTAGACTTATTACTTGTTATTAATTTCCAAGCCGCCTTTGATTTATTGCTTGCCTTTTTTATCTTTTCTTCATTAAATGCTTTTTTAGCACCTGAGGTTGCATCTTTGTACCTTCGCTTAGCATCCCTAAGATAATTTTTATTCTCTGTGTTCTGGTGATTATTTGCTAATTGTTTCAGAATCCATAGCTCTTCAGCCATTACTTTCAGTTCATCAGTGTACCAGCCTTTATCTATCTTTTTTTGTGCCCCTTTCATTTTATTAGGTCGTAGTGGAAACGATTTGTTAAACACGTAATTAAATATATCCATGAACTTAGAGAACTGTGAATCGATATCCTGCTGTTCATATATTGCGTCCCAATTGGTCTCCATGATTGCCAAGGTAAACGCTTCAATTCGGTAATTATTAAATGACCTTTTAAGTCGAGTAGTTTTAATGTGATCTTTTTTGTTGCCCCCATTGCTCTCTGTGTAGGGAATGGAAACTACTTGCCCCAGATGATCCGAGAGACCCACTTCGATATTACCCTCAAATCTCACACCCTCGTCATTAGATAAAACATTGTCAATACAAGTAGATGAGCGATCAGATGTATTCGGTACTATTCTTGTGTTTAAAAAGTTTAAGACTTTAAAATCGTGTATCCCTGCTGTTTCTACTAACATGTTTCTTAGTCTGACGTCATTTATATTAAAATTTATGTCGCCTAAAACGACGACTCGTCCACCTTTTCTACAAGCATGATCAAGTATCTGATCTAAATTAGCCGAGAATTTTTCATTTGTAGAAGCAGCTGGTGGTCTATAAATGGTTATAATAATTATTTTGATTGGTGAAATCATCTCTATTGCACATACTTCCATTTCTCTTTCAACAGACATGCTATTTATATCCTCTCTGTTCTTAAATACAAAATTTGTATCATTCTTAACATATATACAAACTCCCCCTCCTTTCTGCACCTTCCTCACAAAACATGCTTCTAGATTATACTCCTCAATAATTGCTGTGTCAAGTTGGGATTCTTTTAACCAGTGTTCCGTAAAACATAAAATATCAGGTTTCTTACTAAAGTCATTTAAAAACATTTCTAGCTGGTCTATTTTATGGTACAAGCTTCTTATATTAACGTGCATAAGACTTACAGCCTTTCGTTCAAATCCTTTCCCTATTCTTTGATCTTTCCTCTTCTCATTTTCCTGTTCTTCAGACTTCTTTCTTTCAGTCTTTTCTTCTGCAGTCTTTATAATTCTAGTTTTCTGAGCATTCTTTATTTTCTCAGTCTTCTTTCCATCTTCTTGTGATTCTTCATTCCTTGCGAATTCTTGAATTCTTTTCATACCTTCTCTGCCCCCTAGTTTTTCTAGTTTTCTTCCTTACCTTTACCTTTCATTATACTATTGGATTTAGACATTTGTCTATTTCCTGTAGTTTTAACTTTTGGAGTGGCAGATATTTCATTGACAATGCCATTTTCAGCGCATTGACCTATAACATCACGTATACAGCTATAATAAGTATTCATATTATCATGAACTGACTTCACCCCTTCTAATGGCTCCAGTTTTTTGACATTGATGCACATAAGTCATCTATAATATTTTTACCCAGTGCCATGGCTCCTCTCATATTGAGGTGAATGCCATCACGAGATAATCCTAAATTAACCATTTTGTCATTAGGATTTACAAATGCGACATTAAGAGTTTGACATACCCATTTCAAATTGTCATTAATTATTTCTATGGTCTCATCTCTAACATCTCTCCTTTTTATAATACCATTCATTAAAATCTGAGTTTTAGGCAACATCATTTTAATATTAGTTAACATGTCATACGCTTCTCCTGTAATTTGATCTAGGAATTTGGCACCTTTTACATTGTTTGTTCCAAAATGTAAAAGCAGAGTTTTAGGTTTAATTTTACTTACTAACAATCTTTCTACAGCTTGAGCTACATTTTCTAATCTCATTCCTGGATAGTAATGTGTACTATCCTTCAAATCAACAACAACTTGACTTGCAAGCCTCACAAGTGAATCACCCATAACAATTGAATCTTTTAGTACTTGTTCGATTTTTGTAGATTTTTTGTTTATTATTGTCTCTATTTGGAACCCACGGTTTTCACTTTCACTAATGATTGTAACTTCACCTTCTCCATGGTCAGAGAGCGTCTTTTCTGCAGTCACAATGTCATTTACATTTGGACCGTATACACTAGATTTTGAAATATTCCCTGCACCGTTTCGTCTTAACGTGCCATTCACATTTCCCTCGTAGAGAGTCACCAGGTTTCCAACAGTACGAGGACTTTCAGTGACTATGTTATTTCTATTTCTATTCATTTTTTCTTTCTTGCTGAGTTCATTTTTAAAAAATGAGTTTTCCTGTTTGAGCGTTTTGATATCTTCTAACATTATTTGTACAATGGTTTTTAGTTCATTTACCTCATTGATGATTTGATCTTGAAAGATCAATGGACCAAGCGCTGCCACTGCAATAGGTATGCCGTTGTCCACTACGTCATACACATCTACTTCAGCCTTGTTGGTTTCAGTGAGATTCTCGGCCCTTTTGCGTCCTTTGACTTTCTTGGCATTTCTATCAAGCACCTCTAATTCTGACAGAGACATGCCACACTCATCTTGTTCAGTCTTTTTGATTTCAATCGATTTATCAGTCTTTTTACGTCCTTTTGCACGTCCTTTAGCACATATTTCTGTCTCCGTCGCCAATGCAATCTCGCAATCTTCTACTGTTGCACGTTTACCTCTTGCATTAGGCATTACGAGAGATATATTAATCAACGAGAGTTATCTGAATCAATACATAGTATATTATAGTATAGTATAGTTGTAATAGAACCTGCACACAAATTTCGTTGGCGAATCGTAACTTAGGCCTAAATAGGCATCATAACCTGTTATCTCGGGATCAGCACAAACACGTCCGTCCCGCTCTGTGTACACGGGTAGACACGGGCCGCGCCACACAATCGAAAGCGGTACCCCTGGCGCAAAGCAGATTAAGGCGTCTGTCTGCGCAAGCAAATATAGTATATGGATGATCGCTGCAGGCGCGTGGAAGACTCTGGCAACGCCAATAGTCTGGCACGAAGACCGCGCAACATCCTAAACATAGAGGCAGCAAGCTAGGTGGATGGCTGCCATATCCGTGAGCGAGGAGGGGCTCCGGAATATACTCAACACTCGAAATATTTCCATTCCACATCTAGCAAAAAAAAGGGAGAACACAAAAATAAAATATTAAAAAAGTTCAAATATAAAATAATACATTAGCGATATTTATTACCACTGATATTAACGAAAGTAAAATTATTTACAGGCAAACGCCGTTGGGAAGATGGAAACATACCATACACACAAATTTCAAAATGAGAATTGGCAACGATATGGAAGATGAAATGATTTACATAATCATTCATCTAGAAAAATACAACCACCGGAAAACAATGAGAAGAGTTGTGACGTATAAACTGTGAATTATCATTATAATATTATGTTCATCAAGAGATATTATATATAATTAAAAATAACAATAATGTAATGAGGAGAGACAAAGGAATTGGAAAAAGGTAGAATTAGAGAAATTGTGGGAAGATAAAGAAGCATGGAAAGCGTTAGTGGAAATGGAAGAAGAAGAGAAGAGTGAAGAAGAGGAGGAAGAAACATCGACAGGCCTGGCCAGCCGGATGACTCTGAGAAGGCCTTAATTTGTGTTTTTTCTTTGTACAAAAAATCATTGACCCTAACGGACAAATAAATTGATTATTATTATTATTCAAAATTTAAATTCAATGTATTTTAATGTAAATTAAATTCAAAATGTATTATGTATTTGTTCAGTAGTTTATTTGACTATAGTACATGATTGCCGACACACATTATACATTGAACCAAGTAATCAAGAAATAATAAGGTTAACGTCTAGCTAACTATCGTCCTCCCGCTGGCTAGCCCGGACGACAATGTCCGACCCCGTCCGATCAAACGGTGGGCGATCCGTCGTCGCTCGCCAAGTCGTCGACGTCGCGACTGGTGGCGCGCTCTCAATATACGACACCCCTCCCCAAGAAGGGTGTTGGACGAAGTCTCGCAGGTGCGCTGGCGGTTGACGGCTTCGGTCAGGACGCTGGCTAGAGGACGGCTGGACCGCAGAGTTGGGTTCCGGGGCAGGAACTTCCACCGCTCGAGGTTGGATCCCAGAACTTTTTGCAGCGGTTCCAACATCGGGTTCAGCAACAGAACTTCCTGCTGTTCGGAGCTGATCTATGTGCCTGTGGACTCTGGTACCGTCTGCAAGAGAAAGTGGATAAGACAATGGGCCAGTTGCCCGAATGACAGTAGCCGGAACCCAGGCTGGTCCTGAAGACGAGTAGTTCCGACAGTAGACGTTATCGTTGGCCTTGAAACTTCTGACAGGGTGCCGGGCTTCTGCGCTTTCTTCTCTTTCCCTCTCCAGCCTTCTTTCCACAGTGTTGTGAATGGATGGACGAACCCGATTCAGTAGCGATCGTACTTGACGACCGAAGAGTAATTCAGCTGGTGACTTGCCTGTGGTAGCGCTTGGAGTGCTGTGCTGTGCCAAAAGAAAACGGGCAAGCTGGATGTTCAATGGCTCGTTGTTGGTCATTCGCTTCAGGGCTGCTTTTGCTGTTTGAACCATACGCTCTGCTTGGCCATTTGATGATGGATGGTATGGTGCGGTTTTTACCAGTCGGATGCCGTTACGAACTGCAAACTCTTGAAATTCTCCGGACGTAAAGGCCGTACCATTATCCGAAACTATCACTTCCGGCAGTCCGTGCGTAACAAATAATGTTCTTAGTTCCACAATGGTGGCTTGAGATGAAATTGATGTGACTTGTAGAATTTCCAGCCACTTGGAATGTGAGTCGACTACTACGAGGTACGATCGTCCAGCTACTGGTCCCGCAAAATCGATGTGCAGGCGTGTCCAAGGATTCTGAGTAAACTCCCAAGGATGAATCGGTGCTCGAGGTAGGGAATGCCTGCTTTCTTGGCAAATTCTGCAGTTGCGAACAGTATTCTCTATCTCCGAATCCAACCTGGGCCACCAGACGTAACTTCTGGCTATTGCCTTCATCTGGACGATGCCCGGATGCGTGGAATGCAGCATTTCCAAGATCTTCACTCTTGATGCTGGAGGAATTATGACTCTACTACCCCATAGTAAACAATCCTGGTGCGTGGACAATTCTGACCTTCTGTTGACATACGGCCTGAACTCTTCCGTCAGTTCTACCATGCTGGGCCACCCATTCATGGTATATGAACGAACGCGTGACAGAATGGTATCCCTCGATGTTTGTTTGGCAATTTCGGCTGCTGATGGTTGACAGGTGTCTTCTAGTTCCAAGAATAGGATGTCAGCGGGTTCCGGAGGTGAGATGTCCGGTGCTTCTAACGGAAGCCTGCTGAGGCCGTCCGCGTCTTGGCGAGATTCCTTGAGGGGTTCAAAAACCCCTTGGCCAAAGCCAACATCATCCTCAGTGCCTTCTTCTCCTTCGATTCCTTCCCCTTCAACCAATCCTCGGCCGCCGCCATTGCCCTCAAAGCCTTTAAAGCTTCGGCCGCCGCCTTAACCTCCTTGGTATCCATCCTCAATGTCTCCGCGGATCTGCAATCTTTTGTTGTTGTTGCTGCTGCTGCTGCTGTTGCTGCTGTTGCTGCTGCTGCTGTGGATGCTGATCGAAGCAATTTCTTTTGTCTCCGCGGATCTGCAATCTTTTGTTGTTGTTGTCTTTATGTCTCCGATGATCGCTGACAGATGAATGGAATGAATACAGATGAATACCTATCCTAGCACCTTAAACGCTGGCCGAAAACAAACTACTGAACAAATACATAATATTGGCGACGAGGAAAAGAAACGAACTACTACGCACAAGACGAAGGTAATCAAGCATGGCAACATACGGCAAACTTGACGAATATGTATTCGGGACTTCCTTCGAACATTACATTGAGCGAGTGGATTGCTATTTCATAGCCAACGGCATCAGAGAGCGTTCATTGCGGACAGCAATTTTCCTGAGCAGTTGTGGAGCACATACGTATGAGTTACTTACTTCGCTTGTTGCTCCAGAGAAGTCATTAACCTTGTATCTCGATTCAATAGTAGAGAAATTGAAAGAGCATTTCCATCCAAAGCCCAACGTAGTTGTTGAACGATTTCAGTTCCGCACATGTCAGCAGAAATATAATCAGACTATAGCCGATTACCTATCCTCGCTGAAAAAATTCATAGAATTACGACGAATTTCATACATGAAAGCCAATAACATAAACTGAAGCTTGCCAGCAGCTGTTGAAGCCGAGGAAACGGAGGTTGCCGACTCTCAGATGGCATTGGCAAATGCAGTCCGTCTGTCTGTTTAAAACACCTTTCAGCCCGGGAGTCTCCGAAGCTGGAACACTCTCCCAATATCGCTCCATTGCTACGAAAAAACAGCCAATGCAGGCGTGGATGCTAAGGATTATTGTCACTTGTCAGTTAGTTTTTGTAGGCATGGTCGACCATACCAGTTCACATAGCACCAGGGGCGAAGCGTCAGGGGATCCTAATGAGACACTGTCTCCCCAAAAATTGTCAAGAGAACGTTTTTTTAGCTATTTAATAGGTTAATTTCATGCACATATGAGTTTCTTTCCTATGCGCGCGTTTTTTGTTTCGCTGCGCTAGCTCACAGTACGCAGGTTGGGCTATAGGTTGAGACATGTAGAAAAATGTTTCTCGCTGCTTTCAGAATGTATCTCGCTCGAGAACAAGCGTATAGCGAAGCTTACGAACACCCGCAACCCCCGCACCCATGTGATGTAGAAGGTGGCACAAGAGACATGTCTTCGCTGACATCATTCAAGCTATCATTCAACCTAAATACCAAGAGCCAGCACTTGATGACGGGTTGTCCGGTCCGGCCATATCGCTAGGCGAGAGCGATGTTTTGCAATCAGCGCGATGTCGTTGGGAATGAGCAGGGAACAAAATCACACGCTGACATAGACGTAAACATTGATAATTCGTCCAGTTTTTCTGTACCAACACGTTTAGTAGCCGTGTGCCTTGCACGAGGTTCGGGTGTGAGCAATATTCATTCCGTCTTTACTGTGATTAGGTCTATCTACATAGCTAGTGTGAAAGTGATGCGAATATATGGAGAAGACCTAATTGACTTTTAACTATCAATAGCTTCCAGCCAGATTGAGACGATTCAGAGCATAAGGGCCGTTATTTGGTAAACAAGATTTACTTGCAATGGATTGATAGTGGCGCGTTTGAGGAGAGAGAATTAGACATTTTAGCCACATCAAAAGAACGCAGGATTATATACTTGATCGCAAAAAAACTTTGAAGGTAAGACCGCTTGACAATTTCACAGAGTTTCAGGACGTGTTGCATGGTGGTACCCTGAATGATGCATTTCAAGACCCGATTTGAAAATTATTTAATGTCTCCCCAATGAAAAGACCCACGCTTCGCCACTGCATACCACATTCCATGCCAGTTCAACAAACGAATTCCAGTGGGTTATAATTGAGATCACATTTGAGAATCATTCAAGTGAAACTAAACAAAACCTGAATCCGTCAAATAAGAATTCTCATGACACAATTTCAAGCTACATAGTAGCCCACAGCATGTCAATCACAGCAAGCATTCTCTCAAGTCTTACAAATTTACTAACGATAAACATGATAAATATATTTAATTATACTTACATTAGGTGTAGTATTCAGTTCTTCAACGTTATGGTTCCGTTGTGGTATTTGGATCACCGAACCTACCTTACAATCTTTCTCATCTTATTGTGACGCTTGCGAGCATCGTCCGACAGCCGAGCATCATCTTCCAGCTTTTGCTCTTTATCCTTTAGCTTAATCAACCTCTCCACAATCTTTTTTTGGCTTTAACAGCTTAAACATGGTAAAGAAAATAGTTCTTATTTTAACAAATGTTTTAATCAATTCTCTATCCTGAACTGGGAATATGACAGATAACTTACCAGTAAGATTATTTACCACATTTCTTCCCTTTATGAACGGTTAGTGAAACCAATCGTTTACAAATAAAGGTAAATAAGTTAAATAATGAACGAGTCAATTACTCCCCAAGCCTTGCCTGGGTACACTTTAATGTACAATTATATTTTAATTCACAAAACTCCCTAGATCCCTATAGCTACCTAATATTTCTGGCCAGAATAATAATAAACAGTTGTACTCAAGTATACATGATCGTCGCAATGCGCGGTCGCCGTCGTCGAAAGTTCAGGCGGTAGCGTCGGGCGAGGCGTCCAGTTGGCGGACAGACCGGCGAGGCGTACAGCGTCGGGCGGACAGCGTCTAGCGAGGCGTCCAGTTGGCGGACAGCGTCTAGCGAGGCGTCCAGTTGGCGGACAGCGTCTAGCGAGGCGTCCAGTTGGCGGACAGCGTCTAGCGAGGCGTCCAGTTGGCGGACACACCTGGCGAGGCGTACAGCGTCGGGCGGACAGCGTCTAGCGAGGCGTCCAGTTGGCGGACAGCGTCTAGTGAGGCGTCCAGTTGGCGGACAGCGTCTAGCGAGGCGTCCAGTTGGCGGACAGCGTCTAGCGAGGCGTCCAGTTTGCGGACAGCGTCTAGCGAGGCGTCCAGTTGGCGGACAGCGTCTAGCGAGGCGTCCAGTTGGCGGACAGCGTCTAGCGAGGCGTCCAGTTGGCGGACAGCGTCTAGCGAGGCGTCCAGTTGGCGGACAGCGTCTAGCGAGGCGTCCAGTTGGCGGACAGCGTCTAGCGAGGCGTACAGTGTCGGGCGGACAGCGTCTAGCGAGGCGTCCAGTTGCTCCCGAGCCTCCGGTTTTTCTGTCCCGTTGCTCTCTGGTGATTCCTCGAGCGCTCTCCCTGCGATCCCCTTCCAGGACGCACCTCGTGCCCTCGACGACCAATCCGGGAGTTTGTGCCCATATATGGTGCGAATGCATTTTTGAGGACTCAGCAATACGACGATCTGCAGCGACGCGCTATTACCGTATCCACTAACATCTAGTTACATATTACTAAATTTAACATTTCAAAAATGAGAGCCGGGTACTTTTGAAAGGAGTGTAGGACGGGACCAAAACCTTACGCGTCGGCATTCTCTCCTCCCGGCTCGTTACCGCGAGCGACGCAACCGTGGCGCAATATGCTGCCCGAAGCAAGACTCCTGGCGCCCCAACATCCGGCTTATCAAGGATTAAAGAATACTTGCGCGTGGCAGGAGCATGAGTACATTATGTGTACCTCACAACCAATACGATAGACTAAGATAGACTAACATTGTAAAGTTATAGAAGGATATAGATATGAAACAGTATTTTGTTTATTTTACCATATAATTCTATGATTTTTCTGAAAGCATAAGATTAACTCGGGGGCCTTGCTTCTGATCGACTCTTCCAGGGAGTTCCAGTCTCTGATTGCCCTGCTAACTTGGGTGAATTTCCCTAGCACACACTTGGAGCCCAGCTCCTGTCCAAGGGCAGCTAGCTGGGTTCACAGGAGCGCTTCCTCCGGAATCCATGTCGTCTGTGAGACATTTACTGTCGTCACCTATGCTGTTCAGGTATGACGACAGTGTTTTCTCAAACAGCTTCCCTACCGAGCTGATATGGCTGATTGGTCTATAGTTGTAAATATTCCCACACTCTCCCCCTTTGTGTAAAGGTATCACAATTGCAGTCTTCCAGTCTTCAGGGATCAGGATTTCGATCAGGATTTCATTGAACAATGTGTCTAGATAAAAGGACATCTCAAGGCTGCACATCTTCATGCGGGCGTTTGATGCCGTCTATTCCTGAGGCCTTCGCTGCCTTCAGTTTCACTATCACCTTACGTATGTGCACTGCCTTGATTGCCAGTGGTCTAGTCCCTCGTATCCTACAGGTTATCCTACTTTTCCTACATGAGCAAATTTATGTTTCGTTTATTTTATATTTATAACTCGATGAATCCATAATACTTACTGTGTGTGTCTTATTGATGAGCGTAACGAGCGTAGCGAGTGAAGCGAAATCTTCAATTACACTTTACTGCTAAAAAAATCTCCAATGGTTTTTTTTTTGTTTTTGTTTTTGTTTTTTTGTGTGTTTGTTCGCGCTCTACAGACCAAACGCCAAAACCGATTTTGATGAAAATTTCTGTGACCCTTCGTTTTCTCTGAACTTAGATCTGCCACGTTTTTGAAGCAATTCGGACGTGTAAATTTTATGTAAAGTTTTTACGAAATTTTTCAGTTTTTCCAAAACACGTTTTGCACTCTAGAGGCCAAGCATCTGAATATAATTTGACGAAACTTTCAGGGTATGTTGGCCCTCACGATTTTATGTTTGTGTAAAAATTTCATTGTTGTATGTTTAGCACTTTTCTTGAAAATTGCGTTTTAATGACGTTTTTTGCGATTTTTTAGCGTTTTTTCAGTTTTTTGCAACCAAAGCAACTTTATCTTCAACCGATGTTCACAAAATTTACTGTGTGCATTAAAAGTCGTAAGAAGAAGATACTGTGTTAATTTGAACCAAATCAATTGAACAGTTTTTCTTTAAATCGATTTTTACGTTTTGAAATATTCAAATAATTTCACGACGACTACATCATGATATTTTCAGGTAACAAATGTCATAATGCTTAATTATCACTCATCCACAACACGATTATATGAGTGTTCGCATAGCCTAGTTATAATAAAACACCGCAACGACACGGAAAAAACCGTCTTACTGACAGCCCTCGGCTTGCAGTCGAACTCGAGTCACATTCACATCTGGCGGTCTGGTCGCCAGCTGACGTCACGAGCAGAAATAGCAGATCGAGGCGCTTTACCGAAATGTTCCGAATGAGCTAACCTGGAAGTACTGTATAAACCTTGTTCATGGCATTAGAGTCGAGACGCTTGCTGCTTAAGCAGCCTGGAATGATTTTTTGACAAATGTCGAATACATGCTGAAAATTCAGTAATATTCAGTAGGGTTTAGTGCAAAGTAGTGCATTTATAAAATATACATTTAATTTTAAGAGGGCATAATTTTGAATAAATTATTAATTTTTACGTTATATTAGTACATTACTTTAAAAGGGTGAATTGAAATGAGGGAATGGTAGAACACTTTCAGGCTCTACATAGTTTTTGGAGAATAAAAGTTGAATAAAATATCAAAAAAAGTTTCAACCTACGTTATGCTAATCACTTTGCTACTGCTCTGTTTGCCTATCATATTAAGGGTTTCTTCTGAAATAATTGAGTATAATAAGTAGGGGGTTGTGATTGGCGAGGTGGATGGTGTGGTTTAGATGTTTGATACCTCTGCTACGATGGTCGAGTACCCAAAACTCGATCTCTTGCGTTTGGACGGCGGACCTTCTTTAACCTCCACTGTATCCAAATTTATGATTTCGTAGTCAAATTGGCTTTGGCCTGTAATGTAAAAATGAAATTTGCTTAAACAGCAAAACTAAATCTGCAAAGCTAGTTAGGTTTTTCTTTTCCTCCGTGTAGAAAATTTCCTATTGGATCTTTGAAAGTTGCAAAGGACTATTCTATAAAGTTACTTTATACTCCAGCGCCCAGCGGCGAGATGTTGGCCCGCAGTCTTGCAGGCCCCGTTGGCGGAGGAGCTCGAAGCGACAGGTTACGCGCTGCAGGAAGTGGCAATTTATCGAATTCTTGGCGTTGTGTTTCGGATCCATCACTCTTTTGTTAATTTACCAACTGTGTCATTGAATTTATTTTTTCTTTTCATTCATTTGCATAATTGTGTATTTCTTGGCGCGTATTGTCTCCTGTATCCGTTGGAGAGAAATAGCTTTTAGATATTTATCCCGTTCTGTGTGATTGCTTGCCGTTAACGCTACTAATCTAGACTTGATATTTCGATTTGTTCTTTCGCATGGGTTCCCGCATGGACGAAATGGAACTGTCTTTCAGGTGATATTCCTGTTTTTTTCCTTTGAACCCTGGTCCATTATCGCTTCGAATTCTTTCCGGAAAACCGTTTATCTAACACAATAATTTATCAAAAATTCGGTAACTTTTCCCCCAGTTGCTTTGCGTAATGGGTACAGCGCCATTAAATTTGTATAACCGTCGATTATTACAAAAGAAAGGAATTCTTTGATTTTGATAGTGGATATGGTCTCATGAGGTCAAGTTACAGGTCTATGGTCTCAGGTTCCTCTTCGTGTCAATTCCTGCTTGCCATGCTTCCGTATGGTTTCCTTTTTATAGCTTTTGTTTCCTGGCATACTTTACATTTATTTATGTTATGTGTTATTTCATACTACTTCATTTTATTTTCCATTAGTATAAATCTTGAATTCTCCGTAATGTTTTCAAGGTTCCCAGATGTCCGGCTACTGCAGTGTGATGGTTTTGGTTTGACGATATGATTTTTGTTCTTAAAACTTTTGTTATTTTGTTCTGAACTTGGATTGAAGGAAATCTGCTGGAAAATATTTTGACAATAAACCATTCTTTTCTGGTATACACTAATTTCCTAAAAAATGGACAGTTTTTTGGCCTCTTACAAGAGGCTGTATGGCGATGCATAAATCGTGCCGCTGTCTGGCTGCATGCGGATGTATTTCATTTGTGGTAAAATCTTCAAAATGTAATTTAATAAAAACAAGCAACTTATATATAAAATATTTAAAAATCTCTTAACATGGGGTTCTCTTTGGTCAGTGTAAAATACCCTTGAAAATTGCCTTACATTCAGAAGCGTTACCCCAAAAGACAAAGCCGTGATCCATTGTTGATTGAATTAATCCAAAGTTAATAATGTGCATTGTTTGGTATCTGATCACTCTGCATAAGCCCGATAGTTTTTGTCGAAGTAGCTTTAAAAGCTTTTTCCAGCTTAGTTTATTGTCTATTTCTACTCCCAGGAACTGTACATGCTGCTTTTGAACCAGAGGGACATTTTTGACAGAAACCTCTAGCTCGATATCCTTGGCACTTCTCGTGTGGAACGATACTAAATTGGTCTTACTTGCATTCAGATCCAAGTGATTACAGTTAAACCTCTGTTACAGGTGAAAACAGTTTAAGAGCTTGCCTAAGTAACCCGTGTCCGGCTATTCTCTTCATGTCCGTACTACCTTAATCTTTCTCTTCCCAATTTAAAACACAGTTCATCAACTCCCACTTGCTTTCTCAAAACTGTACTCTTCACTCTATCCAACTTCGTCACACCTGCCATACTCCGTATGAATTTCATCTCTGCACCCCGCAACAAATCTTCCATCTGTCCATTCACCGTCCACGTCACCTTCTCCATACGTCAATATTGGAAAATAATAATTTTAATCCACCTTATATAAAATCCCTATTTCCCGTTGCCACGATACTATCGGTACCTGGATGTGGCTATGTGGGGATGTGGCGATGTGGCCATGTGACTATGTAATTTTGACGGCGTAAATCGCCAGCGAAATTGCGAAAACGCAATGAAAACGCGCGGGTAAAGTCGCGTTGTGTTCGTGCCACTGAGGACTTGAGCGCTGCAATATTTTGCCAGCGATTTGAGCCGCGCTTGATGTAAAAAACAACGAAAAACACACGCCATTTCACTCGGCCAAAAGTCATCGCCTCTGGAGGCAACAATTGGCAATAATGCAGGCAGTAAGAAAAATACAGGTGCTAAATAATTTCCATAGCGATGAAAATCGCCAAATGAACAACATTGCCAATAACAGGTGTCAAAATAATTTGCAACTGACAAACTCACGCTGTGGCGACACAAAGCGATGCTGGACATCGGTGTATCTGTTCTTCTGTGAGATCTCCTACGAGTTTAACTGTGAGTTTTTACGCAACTTTTCCACTAGGAATATATAGTGTTTGAAATCGAGTTTTACCCTTCAGAAACTATATAGCTTTATCATTGAAATACTGGAAACACATCATACAACTACTGCAGATGCCGCCAAAAAACGTGCAGGCCAAACTAACGCCGACGAGCAACGAAGAAAGGACGAAGGCAGCGGCCGACAGGGCACGGGTCCTGGGTGCTGGATGCTGGGTGGCGGGTGCCGGGTGCCGGGTCCTGGGTGCTGGATGCTGGGTGCCGGGTGCTGGGTGCCGGGTCCTGGGTGCTGGATGCTGGGTGCCGGGTGCTAGGTGCTGGGTGCCGGGTGCTGGGTGCCGGGTCCTGGGTGTTGGATGCTGGGTGCTGGGTGCTGGATGCTGGGTGCCGGGTGCTGGATGCTGGGTGCCCTGGATGCTGGATGCTGGGTGCTGGGTGCTGGGTGCCGAGTCCTGGGTGCTGGATACTGGGTGCCGGGTGCTGGATGCTGGGTGCCGGGTGCCGGGTGCTGGGTGTTGGGTGCCGGTTGCCGGGTGCTGGATGCTGGGTGCCGGGTGCTGGATGCTGGGTGCCCTGGATGCTGGATGCTGGGTGCTGGGTGCTTGGTGCCGGGTGCTGGGTGCTGGATGCTGGGTGCCGGGTGCCGGGTGCTGGGTGCCAGGTGCTGGGTGTTGGGTGCTTGATGCTGGGTGCCGGGTTCTGGGTGCTGGGTGACGGGTGCTGGGGTGTTGGGTGTTGGATGCTGGGTGCTGGGTGTTGGGTGCTGGGTGTTGGATGTTGGGTGCCGGTTGCTGGGTGCTGGATGCTGGGTGCTGGGTGATGGATGCTGGGTGCCGGGTACCGGGTGCTGGGTGCCGGGTGCTGGGTGTTGAGAGCTTGATGCTGGGTGCCGGGTGCTGGGTGGTGGGTGTTGAGTGCTGGGTGTTGGGTGTTGAGTGCTGGATGCTGGGTGCCGGTTGCCGGGTGCCTGGTGCTGGGTGTTGTGCAGGCAGGAGGTGGGAAGGGGTTCCAGGCACAAGGCACAAGTGCACAAGGTACAGACCATCGTACGATTGCGCATATCAACTCTGTTGTACTAAGAAGAGGAAGGTTGGGAAGTTGGGTCGGGTCAGGAAAGGTAGGATTAGTGGTGGGGGGGGGGGGGGGGGGAAATACAGTGGTTTTATGCAGTGAATATGTAGATAACCATCGTACGATTGTGCATATAAACACTGTCGTACTACGCAGAGGATGGTTGGGAAATTGGGTCGGGTAAGGAAAGGTAGGATTAGTTTTTTGGGGGGAGGGGGGGGGGGCAATATACTTTGGCAAAAAACTACGCACGAAAGGCAGGAAAGGCATCAGGAAACCTTCAACACGGTTGGGTTTGGAGGTTGGGTTGGGTCAGTAAAGGAACACTTAGAAGCAGCACGTGCGGCAACACATGAAAACTCTCTTTTCTTGGATCAACAATTGATGGTGGACGTCTGTGGACCCGAGTCACGAATATATATAGCCAGCATTAGTAGTACCTATAATGTCGCATTTGAGCAGTGAATATGTAGATAAATACGAAGTGTCAGGTAAGCGTGGCAGAAGGGTCAAATAACTTTTCCACCAGGAATATATAGTGTTTAAAATCGAGTTTGGCCCTTCAGAACGTCTATAGTTGTACTTTGCTCTTTGCTTTTTTGCTCTTCAGAAAGTATATAGATTTACTGAAATACTGGAAACACATCATACAACTACTGCAGATGCCGCCAAAAAAACGTGCTCGCCCGACCCAGGACAAACTGACGCCGACGAGCAACGAAGAAAGGACAAAGGCAGCGGCCGACAGGGCACGGGTCCTGGGGGTCGGGTGCTGGGTGCCGGGTCGTGGGTGCTGGATGCCGGGTGCTGGGTTTTGAGTGCTGGGTCCTGGTTGCTGGATGCTGGGTGCCGGGGGCCGGGTGCTGGATGCTGGGTGCTGGGCCCTGGGTGTTGGGTGCTGGGTGCCGAGTGCTGGGTGCCGGATCCATTGTGCTGGATGCAGGGTGCCGGGTGGTGGGTGCCGGGTGTTGGGTGCCAGGTGCTGGGTGCTGGATGGTGTGTGCTGGGTGCCGGGTGCTAGGTGCTAAGTGCTGGGTGCTGGGTGCCAGGTGCCGGGTGCTGGGTGCGGGGTGTTGAGTGCTGGATGCTGGGTGCCGGTTGCCGGGTGCTAGGTGCTAAGTGCTTGGTGTTGGTTGATGGGTGCTGGGTGCCGGGTGCCGGGTGCTGGGTGCTGGGTGCTGGGTGCTGAGTGTTGGGTGCTGGGTGTTGGGTGCTCGGTGCCGGGTGCTGGGTGCTGGGTGTCGTGTGCTGGGTGCCGGGTGCCGGGTGCTGGGTGCCTGGTGCTGGGTGCCGGGTGCTGGATGCTGGGTGTTGGGTGCCTGGTGCAGGGTGCTGGATGCTGGGTGCTTGATGCTGGGTGCTGGGCCCTGTGTGTTGGGTGCTGGGTGCCGAGTGCTGGGTGCCGGATCCTGGGTGTTGGATGCTGGGTGCCGGGTGGTGGGTGCCGGGTGTTGGGTGTTGGATGCCGGATGTTGGGTGTTGGATGCTGGGTGCCAGGTGCTGGGTGCTGGATGGTATGTGCTGGGTGCCGGGTGCTAGGTGCTAAGTGCTGGGTGTTGGGTGCCGGGTGCCGGGTGCTGGGTGTTGGGTTTGGGTGCTGGATGCTGGGTGCCGGGTTTCGGGTGCTAGGTGCTGGGTGCCGGGTGCCGGGTGCAGGGTGCCGGGTTCTGCGTGCTGGGTGCTGGGTGTTGGGTGCTGGGTGCAGTGGTTTTATGCAGTGAATATGTAGATAACCATCGTACAATTGTGCATATCAACACTGTCGTACTACGCAGAGGAAGGTTGGGAAGTTGGGTTGGGTCAGGAAAGGTAGGATTAATGGGGGGGGGGGGGGGGGGGGGTCGAGTGGCAGGTTCGCTGCGAACGCTGCCTCTGCTGCATAATCCCTACAAGAAAGGCACTAATTGTTGGGCAAGGGGAGTGGCAAAAATCTACAAGCAGCGTGTGCGGCAACACATGAAAACACTCTTTTCTTTGATCACCAATTGATGGTGGACGTCTGTGGACCCGAGCCTCGAATCTATATAGCCACCATCAGTAGTACCCATAATTTCGCATTTGAGCAGTGAATTTGTAGATAAATACGCAGTGTTAGGTAAGCGTTGCAGAAGGGTCAAATAACAAGTACCGAAAAACAAAGCAACACAAGAAACAAATAAAACCTACAGGGGGCGAAGCCCCCTGCAAGGGGGCCCCGCGCAGATGGTGCTTTGGGGCAAAGCCCCAAAGCACGCCGGGGGGGTTGGCGGCCGGAGGCCGCAGGGGCAGAGCCCCTAGTCCACCTTATATAAAATCCTTATTTTCTGTTGCCACGATACAATCGGTACCCGGATGTGGGGTATCAACTCTGTTGTATTACGCAGAGGAAGGTTGGGAAGTTGGGTCGGGTAAGGAAAGGTAGGATTAGTTTTTTGGGGGGGAGGGGGGGGGGGGGGGGGAATCTACTTCGGCAAAAAAATACGCACGAAAGGCAGGAAAGGCATCAGGAAACATACAACAGGGTTGGGTTTGGAGGTTGGGTTGGGTCAGTAAAGGAACACTTAGAAGCAGCACGTGCGGCAACACATGAAAACTCTCTTTTCTTGGATCAACAATTGATGGTGGACGTCTGTGGACCCGAGTCACGAATATATATAGCCAGCATTAGTAGTACCCATAATGTCGCATTTGAGCAGTGAATATGTAGATAAATACGAAGTGTCAGGTAAGCGTGGCAGAAGGGTCAAATAACAATTACCGAAAAACAAATCAACACAAGAAACAAATAATACCTACAGGGGGCGAAGCCCCCTGCAAGAGGGCTCCGTGCAGATGGTGCTTTGGGGCGAAGCCCCAAAGCACGCCGGGGGGGTTGGCGGCCGGAGGCCGCAGGGGCAGAGCCCCTAGTCCACCTTATATAAAATCCTTATTTTCTGTTGCCACGATACAATCGGTACCCGGATGTGGGGATGTGGCATGTGGCCATGTGACTATGTAATTGACGGCGTAAATCGCCAGCGAAATTGTGAAAACGCAATGAAAACGCGTGGGCCAAGTCGCGATGTGTTGCTTCCACTTGGGACTTGCGCGCTGCAACATTGGGGCAGCGATTTGAGCGCGGATTGATGGTAAAAACAACGAAAAACACACGCCAAATCACTCGGCCAAAAGTCATCGCCTATGCCTGCCATTTTAGCGCCTCTGGAGGCAACAATTGGCAATAATGCACGACTAAATGTATCTATAGTTACAAAATTAAACAGGTCTGTAAATAATTTGCCACTTTTAAACTCGGGCTGTGGCGACACCAAGCGATGCTGGACATCGGTGTATCTGTTCTTCCGTAACAGTTCCTACACGAGTTTAACTGTGAGTTTTTACGCGACTTTTCCACTAGGAATATGGAGTGTTTGAAATCGAGTTTTGCCCTTCAGAACGTCTATAGCTGTATACTGAAATACAGGAAACACATCATACAACTACAGATGCCGCCAAAAAAACGTGCTAGCGTGACCCAGGCCAAACTAACGCCGACGAGCAACGAAGAAAGGACAAAGGCAGCGGCCGACAGGGCACGGGTCCTGGGGGTCGGGTGCTGGGTGCCGGGTGCCGGGTGCTGGGTGTGGGGTGCTGGATGCTGGGTGGCGGGTTCTGGGTGCTGGGTGACGGGTGCTGGGGTGTTGGGTGTTGGATGCTGGGTGTTGGGTGCCGGATGCTGGTTGCTGGATGCTGGGTGCTGTGTGCTGGATGCTGTGTGCCGGGTACCGGGTGCTGGGTGCCGGGTGCTGGGTGTTGAGAGCTTGATGCTGGGTGCCGGGTGCTGGGTGGTGGGTGTTGAGTGCTGGGTGTTGGGTGTTGAGTGCTGGATGCTGGGTGCCGGTTGCTGGGTGCTTGGTGCTGTGTGCTGGATGCCTGGTGCTGGGTGTTGAGTGCTGGGTGCCGGGTCCTGGAGGTCGGGTGGTTGGTGGTTGGTGCCGGGTGCTGGGTGCTGGATGCTGGGTGCCGGGTGCTGGGTGTTGAGTGCTGGGTGCGTACGATTGAGCATGTCAACACCGTCGCGTTTGCACTTGAAGGAAGACCGTGGAAAAGACCGTGTCGATTCACCAGGTCTTACATCCGGCTTTTGGTGGACGACACAAGCAGGGACAGAGAAAGGGAAGGAAGTCTGTCATGTAGGCAGGAGGTGGGAAGGGGGTCCAGGCACAAGGCACAAGTGCACAAGGAACAGACCATCGTACGATTGCGCATATCAACACTGTTGTACTACGCAGAGGAAGGTTGGGAAGTTGGGTCGGGTCAGGAAAGGTAGGATTAGGGGTGGGGGGGGGGGAAATACCGTGGTTTTATGCAGTGAATATGTAGATAACCATCGTTCAATTGTGCATATAAACACTGTCGTACTACGCAGATGATGGTTGGGAAGTTGGGTCGGGTAAGGAAAGGTAGGATTATTTTTTATTGGGGGGGGGGGGGGGGAAACTTCGGCAAAAAACTACGCACGAAAGGCAGGAAAGGCATCAGGAAACATACAACACGGTTGGGTTTGGAGGTTGGGTTGGGTCAGTAAAGGAACACTTAGAAGCAGCACGTGCGGCAACACATGAAAACTCTCTTTTCTTGGATCAACAATTGATGGTGGACGTCTGTGGACCCGAGTCAGTAAGGAAAATACAGGCGCAAAATAATTTCCATAGCGATGAAATTCGCCAAATGTCGAAACACAATTCGAAGCAATTTATCGCCTCTGGAGGCAACAATGCTCGACTAAATGTATCTATAGCCAGGAGCGGGGAGGGGCTCCAGGCACAAGGCACAAGCGCCAACTGCACAATATACAGACCATCGTACGATTGTGCATGTCAACACCGTCGCGTTTGCCCGTGGAGGAAGACCGTGGTGAAGACCGTGTTGACTAACCAGGCCTAACATCCGGCTATTGGTGGACAACACAAGCAGGGACAGAGAAAATGAAGGAGGTCTGTCATGCAGCCGGGAGCGGGGAGGGGCTCCAGGCACAAGGCACAAGCGCCAACTGCACAATATACAGACCATCGTACGATTGTGCATGTCAACACCGTCGCGTTTGCCCGTGGAGGAAGACCGTGGTGAAGACCGTGTTGACTAACCAGGCCTAACATCCGGCTATTGGTGGACAACACAAGCAGGGACAGAGAAAATGAAGGAGGTCTGTCATGCAGCCGGGAGCGGGGAGGGGCTCCAGGCACAAGGCACAAGCGCCAACTGCACAATGTACAGACCATCGTACGATTGTGCATGTCAACACCGTCGCGTTTGCCCGCGGAGGAAGACCGTGGTGAAGACCGTGTTGACTAACCAGGCCTAACATCCGGCTATTGCTGGACAACACAAGCAGGGACAGAGAAAATGAAGGAGGTCTGTCATGCAATTACAATTACAATTAAAATTGTAAATGTGTGTAAATTGAGGTATTAGAATAATAAAACATTCCTTGGTGGGCATATGCATTTTGTTTTGTTTTGCTATAGCGACACCACACCACTCGCTTTTCTTGGATCAACAACTGATGGTGGACGCCTGTGTACCAGAGTCATGAAAATATACAGTATTACCAATAAGTTATAAGTTATAAGTTAAATTAACAAAGTGTTAGGTAAGCGCGGCAGAAGGGTCAAAGTCCAACAACCGAAAAACAAATCAACAAAAGAAACAAACAAAACCTACAGGGGGCGAAGCACCCTGCAAAAGGGCCATACGCAGAGGAAGGTTGGGAAGTTGGGGGGGGGGGGGGGTTCAGGAAAGGTAGGATTAGTGGTGGGGTGGGGGGGGGGGGGGGGGGGGAGAAAGGAGGAGTGCCAAAAAAAAACGCACGAAAGGCAGGAAAGGCAAATGGAAACATACAACAAGGTTGGGTTGGTTTGTGGGTAAAGGAATACCCAAAAGCAGCGTGTGTGGCAACACATGTAAACGCTCTTTTCTTGGATGATCAAATTGATGGTGGACGTCTGTGTACCCGAGTTACGAAAATATTTAGCCTTCATCAGCAGTACCAATAAGTTCACGTTTGAGCATTGACTATATGTAGATAAACACAAAGTGTTAAGTAAGCGTGGCAGAAGGGTCAAAGACCAACAACCGGAGTGACAAAAAAAAAACCAAAAAAGGCAAGAAAGGTAAACGGAAACATTCAACAAGGTTGGGTTGGGAGTTCGGGCGGGGTCAGGAAAGGAATACGTAGAAGCAGTATGTGCGGCAACACATGAAAATTATACATTCCAGGGTGATCAATTGATGCTGGTCCTCTGTATACCTCACGAAAGGTGAGGGGGGAGTCACGAAAATACATAGCCATCAGTAAGATCAAACTTGAGCAGTGAATATGAAGGTAAACACTAAGTGTTTGGTAAGCGTGGCAGAAGGGTAAAATACCAATTACCGAAAAACAAATAAACACAAGAAACAAGTAAAACCGACAGGGGGCGAAGCCCCCTGCAATGGGGCCCCGAGCTGATGGTGCTTTGGGGCGAAGCCCCAAAGCACGTCGGGGGGGGGGTTGGCGGCCGGAGGCCGCAGGGGCAGAGCCCCTAGTACAACAATAGTTTGCATCTTTTGGGAAAATCCACATTCCATTTCAGGTTTCAGACTTTTTGGTGCAAACAACCAGCTTGATAAATTCTTCTTCTTATTTCCTTGTATCAAGTCTTGTTTGGACCGCGGTCTAGTGCGGTTCATGAGCAGCAGGTAGATACAGTGTGCACTTTATTATACGGCGGTGATGTCGTGCTCCAAATGTCGGAAAGAGCTCGGGAACGCGGAGTTTATAGAGTGCATAAGTTGTGCGAAAAGATTTCACGTGCATTGCACGGGTACAAAGCGAGGGACTCTAAAATCCTCAGAAGCTAAAGAAAAGTGGCGCTGCCCGGCGTGCCAAGTTATCGTTGAGGATCTTCGAGCTGAAGTTCGCGAGGAGATCAGGGACTGCTTCGCGTCGATTAAAGAAGAGTTCTTCAAGGAGTTAAAAGCATTGAAAACCTCTGTTCAAGACCTTCAACGACAGTGCGCTGAAAAAGACGAAAGGATTGAAGAATTGGTGTCGCAGGTGAACTTCCAAGATCAGTACGGCAGGAACAAAAATATTGAGATCTCAAACGTCGAACAGCGTTCCGGTGAGAAGCTTGAAAATATTGTCGTTAAACTAGCGGAGAAATTACAAATCCAGGCTCAAGTGAGCGACATTGATGTGGTCCACCGTCTCCCAAGTCGACCCAATTCCCGTTTTCCGCCTAAAATAATTGTGCAATTCTCCACGCGGAAAGTCCGAGACTTCTTTATAGCGGCTAGATCTCAGGCGGCGTCGGTCACAAGCCAACATCTCGTGGGCGGAAACAGCAAGCAGCGCGTCTACATCAACGAAAATCTGTGTCGCTTTTATCGAGAACTGCTCTGGAAATCGAAGATTCGAGCCAAAGAAGCCGGCTACAAGTACACGTGGTTCAAACAAAACAGGATCTTGGTGAAGAAAAGTGACTCGAGTGAAGAAATTATTCGCATCCAATCTTTTGCGGATATCGACAAAATAAAACCGAAGGAGTGTATCGTCGAGCAAGGTGAAGTGTGAGACCTGCATAAAAATTTATCCTGTTCATGTGTAGTTTTAGTTTAGATAGCAGTTTAGATGTCAATGAATGTTGCACAAATGATGTTCAGTCTTGGCTGTTATCCCAAAAAGGACTGAAAATTTTGCATTTAAATATAAGATCATTAAAAGTAAACTGGGATCAACTTCAAATAGTTTTAAGTGGAATATCTAAATTTTTTGACATACTAACACTCTGTGAAATTTCCACTGTGCACGATAAAAATGTGTATATGCTTGATGGATTTAACGCTTATTTTAAAACTCGCAAAAATAGACGAGGAGGTGGTATTGCCATTTTTGTTAAAGATTCCATAACTTTCATTGAAAATGTAGTACACAATCATGAATCATTTGAATGTCTAGCTGGGACCATTACTATACCAGGTACGAACTTTGAACTCTCTCTCATTGCGGCATACAGGCCACCTAACCAGTGGCGGCTGGTGACTTTTATTTTAGCCGGGGCAAAAGTATATTTTATTTAAAAAGGCGACCCAAAAAAAGGGGGTTTTGGGGGCACAGCCCCCAAAAAAAAATTGCATTCACGGTCATTTTAGACGCAAATCTATGCGTTTTCGTAAATTAATTTGGGCCAGGAGACCTTTCTAAAACACGTAGTTAATGTCTTCTTCTGCAAAATGATTTAATGATTTTTAATGATTTAATTTTATGATAGATACCGAACATGTGGTGTCCAGATTTCATATTTCCTTGTGATCATATACCTAATTGAGTTTTACAATAAATACCATTTTACCGTTTACCAGCAAAAACCTTCGTGGGCTGCAAATTATTTCTTCGAAAATTCCATTCTACGCGGAAAGCAAAATCGAAACGCATGTTGTGTCGGCATTTAGGAACAAATTCGATTTTATTGGAGTCTGCAATAAAATTAAAACATACCTTGCCGAACTCATAATCTGTGACAAGTTGGTTGGGTTGTATATTCATATTTTCTCGAGTCTGCACCCTCCGTTTACGACCTTGGTGGATAGCAGAGGTAGCCAGCCTAGCTAATGTTTTTGATCTGTGTAATACGTGCAAGCTCGGGGCGACGCCGGATTCTCCTCATAACAGCCCACCTCCCAAGCGTTAAACCGTAGATCCACCGTCCGCGCTGCCTGGCGATTTCCTATACCGATAGCATTGGCGCGGTCAGGGCCAAAAAATGTGGCCCCGAGTTCCGGACGAGCCCGCGCGGCGTTGCGTTAGCGGCGCCGCTCCGCGCCGCGCCACCAGGCGTCACGAGCGAAACGCCGTCCTAATTGATCTGGACAGTTGATATTAAGAAATTGATTGCAAAATATTAACATCAGCCCAAAATTGCAAAATTTGAATTTCCACAAAAAAATTATGTCTCTTTCCTTCTCTCCTTTCCCTCTTTTCCCGCCAGGGCGACGCCCTGCCTGCCCTTATGGACGAGCCGCCCCTGCACCTAACTGTAATAAATCGAAGTTCATGCTTGATTTAGGTATGGCATTGGATCGTGAAAAAGATAACAATGCAGTTTGGATTGGCGACATAAATATAGATCTATTGAGTGACACAGAATTGGTCTCTGATTACAAGAATCTGTTGGCGACTAGGGGTTTTGCATCGTGCATAAATGGTGTGACCCGCGAGGAGTTCAAACTAACAACACTCTCCCGAAGCTGTATTGACCACGCATATGTGCGTCATAAAAACATTAAATGTATTAATTCCGTAATTTATAAAACAAAAATCACCGACCACTACCTCATCGGTGTGTCTATAGAGCTGAAGAATGTAACTATCAGTACGGGCTCGACGGTGGTGGATACCAAAGTGCACTACGATGAAAAAAAATTACATGCCATCCTAAACAAGGTTAATTGGTCCTCCATCCTCACTTTAAATGACCCTAATGCTATTTACGAAGCTGTTTATTCACAATTTAAATTATGCTATGACAAAGCTCACTCTCGCAAAGCCAAATGTAACCAGAGGCCAAAGAAAAGCTGGATGACTAAAGAATTGCTCGCTTTGATTAGAGATAGAGACAAACTTTTCAGGAAGTGGAAAAATGCGACAGGAACAATGAGATTCATATTAAAAGCCGATTACAAAGAGTCTCGAAACTATGTGCAAAGACAAGTAGCTTTAACTAAGTTAAATTACTATAAGTGCCTGATTGAAAAAAATCGTAATAACCTAAAGGGTACATGGCAAGTAATCAATGGCATTTCAGGCAAACCAATGAGATCTAGCTCGGATGAGGTGATTGAGAAATTCTTAGGTAAATTCAAGGATGCCGAGAGCATTGCCAACGATTTTGCTATCGCCTTCAAAAACGACATAGTTCAGATTCTGCATACCTGTAACCATAAAACTTTCACACAGATCCAGCTGAATAATGTATATGCAAAAGGTAACCGTAGCCCAAGTCCGTAACATCATAGATGATCTTGATATAAATAAACAAGCTGGTATCGATGGTATCCGAACTCGGGAAATCAAAACTGCTTCTATGCAATTAAGCCTTGTGATTAGCCATCTCATTAACTGTTCAATAAAAATGGGTGTTGTTCCAAATCAATTCAAAACAGCCATTGTGAAACCTATCTATAAGAAGGGTGACCATATGCTTTATAATAATTATCGACCTATCTCGCTGCTTCCAATACTAGAGAAAATCACAGAACGTTGTGTGGCCAATCAACTTATTAATTACGTACAGAATTTTAATATCATCAATGATTCTCAGTATGGCTTTCAGAAAGGCAAAAGTACTTCAGACTTGCTAACATCATTCTCAGACTTCATAAATTCCAAGCTGGATAAAAATGAACATGTTCTCGCCTTATTCATAGACTTTACTAAGGCTTTTGACACATTAAATCATAAATTATTAATTAATTCTTTAGAAAATATAGGCATAGGTGGTAAACTATTGGCTTGGTTTCAAAATTATTTAGAAAATAGAAACTTCATTGTTAGAATAAATGATAAATTTAGTTTTTCACAGTCAATCAAGACAGGTGTACCGCAAGGCTCTATTTTAGGACCGTTGCTTTATCTCATATACGTAAATGAACTTTTCTCCTGCGCTGAAAAAACGAATATGTTCATGTATGCCGACGATACGGTGATTATAGCCTCACATAAAAATTTGACCACAGCAGAAGCCTTTTTGCAAAATGACTTCATGCAAGTGCTGCGCTGGACGCATGATAAAGAACTTGTCATAAACGCCTCCAAAACAAAGCTAATTCATATATGCGCCCCTTTTAATAAGGACCGTAAATTGAATGTTAAAATTATAAGACACTCTAACGACTGCCTCCATTCAAGTGTTTTAAGTTGTGACCTTTTCAATTGCGGCGGTAACACTATAGAAAATGTGGAAACTCACGTTTATTTAGGCATTACAATTGATAGTTCTTTTTCATGGAAGCCCCATATTGACGACATTTGTGGACGCCTACGGTCATGCTCTTTCCAACTTTACAATCTAAAGCGATACCTTCCTTTCTCTACCTTGATTATAGTATACAGAGCTATTGCAGAATCTGTGATCATGTACGGAATTTTGGCTTGGGGGAACTCGTCACAATGTCATCTGCAAAAAATTGTAAATATCCAAAATCGAATTGTCAACAATATGCTACCCCCTGAAAATCGCCAAAACTTAATCTCAATCTCATCTCAGTACCAGTTTTGTAATTTGTTGTCCTTGCACAAACTTTTTCTATTTAGGTTATTCATTAATTTTTACTTTTCAGACACATATAGAAATTTGAATAAACATGATGTAAATACTCGTTTGCAGTTAAACCCACACTTTTCTGTTCTTGCATTTGTAAATAAATTCGGTAAGCGTCGGTTACAGGTGGCGGTCCCCGCTGCCTTAAATATACTCCCGATACATCTCAGAAACATTAACAATTTTTCTAAATTAAAATTTGAATTAAAAGCTTGGCTGAAAAATGTTGAATAAGAAGTTTAATTATGGTCAGTTGGAAGACATATAATATCTTTAGTAAAAGTAAGTTGTATTAGATTTGAAATTATCATTATGTAAGATGTGATTTGGCTACTCCTTTATGTTCCTGATTTACTCCAGAGTTGTAAATTATTTTTTATTATTTTTATTTATCACTGCCGTGTATAACTTAGTGTTCACTACCTGTTTTTGAATTACTACCTTTCCCCACAGTCAAGCCACAGGCTTTGTGGGTCATTGATATTGTAAACCTGTCCAATGTGCATTTTTCTTTTGCCAATAAAAAAAAAAAAAAAAAAAAAAAACTGTTTATATCACCCACAATTTATCAATTCCTTGTTCACTTGTTTGTTACTTGGAAGGTTCAGGGGAAATAATGCTCAGACGAAGTGACGACTTTCGGAAGGTACACGAGTATTAATAAGGACGAGATTTGAGAGAGAATATCACCAGAAGATTTCTTGTCCTTTTGAGAATGGAGTTTCAACAAAATAAGTGAGTAGGCCGACATTATCAAAGATTTTGAAATGTGTAACATTTACATGGTAAAACTTGGAAAACCACATTTGCCTGAGCCAGTTAGATCATTATGGAAATATGCTAGAAGTCAGACCAAAGGTGATGGAAAGATAGCTGGGGAAGAAATATTTCCAAAGTTACGTCAAAAAAAGTAAGTGCAAGGAATGCAAGTATGACACCAGTTGATGTGGCAACTTGTCTGTAAATTAATCGAGCGCATGAACCGCAATCAGTTCATTTTTAAGGCAAATAAAATCGAAGAGACCTGCAGCTGGATAAGTTTCCACGAGTGATTTAAGGTGCTTTGCCCAGAATTCAATGCCTTATTGTCGTAATCAACCAAAGTACCAATTTATTGGTTGATGTGTTCAGGCAATTGGTAGGAATTGCAACACTTATTTATCGACAGCAATCCGAACTAAACATCGAGAATTGCACTTAATGTATCTGACGTCATTCTTTTCCGAAGCTTGTTTTTTACCATATTTACTTGACTGAAAATTCTCTCAAAATCTGCATTGGAGTGGGGCAGAGACAAAATTTGTATTGCCAGTTGGGATAAGTCATGATATGGATTGTCCCCAGTGCAGTCTCTATGCATTGAGACTTTTGACCAAAATAGCACCGTGTCTTTCACTTCTCCCCATCTCACATGGCAAATTGCGCCTCTGGTAATCTATTTTAGTTATTTGATCCCAGGTTGCATGCAAGGCTTCTGCCAAAGGAATTATGGGCTGCTTGAGAGGTTGCAAACATGTAGTAATGGAAAGAACTGACATTTGCTCCAAAACGGTGATGTTGTCTGGAAGTCTATTTCTTAGCTGATCGATAAGACTGAGTACAAATCGAACACTTCTGTCTCGTATCTCTTTCAATGTCCCTAATGGTAAACTTGATTTGGAGAGGCTCGATTCATAATTAATATCCTTAATAGGGCTTGGGATCTAGATAATTTCGGACATTTCCAGTAATTAAATCCATTCGAGTTCCTGACATGACAACTTTAGTAGTCAAAGATTGGATCAGTAAGACAAAGCTCGAAAGAAGTTTCGAGGGGTCTTGGTTTTTTGCCTCAAAGGCCTTGGTAATTCTTTGGAATTTTCCCAATGTCGGTCACAAAAAAAGCAGAAACAAGTGATTTTGCTCATCACAGTACATCTGATATAATATGCTTGCTGTTGCACACTTTTCTATTTTTTGAGATACCTGAAAATGCGTTTTTGATTCGAGCCACTGACTTAATATTCTGGTCACCACCACTTCAATTGACATACATCGAGTGCTGGACATCCGCACGATTTTTAAGGGCTCAGCATTTTCATTTATGGCTTTATATAGCTCTTTATAGGTAGATAAACGGAGAGCCGAATGGCTGAACCAATTACACGTCTCACGAATTAGAAACTATAGGTTTCTAGGGAGTTCTTCCAATGCCGCATGGGACACAGCTAACTGAAGTGAGTGGCATACACACATTATGAGAATTAGGTGTGGAACATCTCTTTTAAGTTGTGCGTGCACACCATTATTAACACACATCATCACACAGGTATTGTCTGTTCCTGTCGCCAAGAGCTTGGATATGTCTAATTCTTTGTCTTTAAGTACTTGTTTGACACTTTCACAGATACTACTTGCATCACACTCTTTCATAACAGGGACCCCCAAAAATGTGGTGACTTTATTCTTTTTGGCAACAGAAAAGTATCGAATTGACATTCCCAGCAACTTGTTGACCGCTATGTCATTTGACTCATCAATCAGTAAGCTAAAAATATTCTTTGAGGTATGGCGAGAGGACATTGCGAATAATGTGCACGCATTTAGTACGGTGCAACTTAAGGCCCTTGGCAGCCACACCCTCGAAGCATTTTGTGCACGACTCTCGTAGGTGGTCGACTGACCTTACCGAAGCATGCGGCGCTATATACAAACAAAGAACACCTTCAGCGCATGATATTTCAGTTGGCTTCACATTTGTCACTTGGCGAGACTTCAACGTGTAACATTATTATTTTTGCAAGCGGAGCAATGTTCGCGGGTAATGTTAATGATCGTGTTCATGATGCGTCACACTGATGACTAGATGGGGAATGCCGAGGATGGAGAAGATCGAGCAGGGAGAGCGGCAGTACGTAGCTGGGAACGGACGGAGGTAGAACAAGCGCAAGTCGTGGCGAGGTTTTTTTCTTTGATCGGAGTGTGGGTGTTTTGGGGAGCCAGGCAGTGGCGGTCGTGCTGACGGAGGCAGGTCTGCTCCGAATACATTCTAACTCCCCCCCCCCATCTTTATTTCCCCCCCCCCCCCGTCCTTTTCGCTATTTAGGACAATTCTGAGAAATAGCGTGGCGCCCAATCGGTCCCTCGGGTTTGTTAGTTTAGTTTTGTAGTTTTAGTTTAGATCTTTTAGAGTAAGAAGCAATCGGGTGGGCATAGGGCCGTCCCACCGGCGTGAAGTTCGCACTGCAAAGTAGCACTGTGTAGCACTGTAAATCTCCGACCATGAAATTCAATGGACGCAGCAAAATGACGAATACAAATAAAAAATCAAAAAACCATTTTTCTCAAAAACCATCATATATCCGCTGCTCAAACACACGCTAGGGGAATCCTATGTGGTCACTTAGTGCCCCCATTAACTCAAAACGCCAGGCGCCCTCTTAGATTTCGAGGAAATTAGAAATATTCTTGTCCAAAAAAATTTACAGTGCTAGCCCCTTAACTCAAAAACCTTCATATATCCGCTGCTTAAATATAATGCAAAAGGAACCCAATCGGTCACTTATCATCCCTACACTTTCAAATTCTCAGGCGCCCTCTTAGTTATTGAGATATTTTGAAAACAAAAAAAAATGGTCAAAAAAATTATCTCAAAAACGGAAATATATCCGCTGCTCAACTCAATGCCAGATGGTGCCTATTAGGTCGAAATAGTTTCCCTTGAACTCAAAACCCTAGGCGCCCTCTTAGTTTTCGAGAAATTTTGAAAACAGAGATTTTTTCAACTTTTAAAACCGTTTTTCACAAAAACTATCATATATCCGCTGCCCAAATTCACGCGAGGGGAATCCTACATGTTCACTTAGTGCCCCCATATACTCAAAACCCCAGGCGCCCTCTTAGTTTTCGAGAAAAATAGAAATAATTTTGTACCAATTTTGTCCAAAAAAAATTTACAGTGCTAGCCCCTTAACTCAAAAATCTTTATATATCCGCTGCTTAAATATAATGCAAAAGGAACCCAATCGGTCACTTATCATCCCTACACTTTCAAATTCTCAGGCGCCCTCTTAGTTATTGAGATATTTTGAAAACAAAAAAAAATGGTCAAAAAATGTATCTCAAAAACGGTAATATATCCGCTGCTCAATTCAATGCCAGATGGTGCCCATTAGGTCGAAATAGTTTCCCTTGAACTCAAAACTCTAGGCGCCCTCTTAGTTTTCGAGAAATTTTGAAAACAGAGATTTTTTCAACTTTTGTAAAACCGTTTTTCTCAAAAACTATCATATATCCGCTGCCCAAATTCACGCGAGGGGAATCGTATGTGGTCACTTAGTGCCCTTATCAACTCAAAACGCCAGGCGCCCTCTTAGATTTCGAGGAAATTATAAATATTTTTTAAAACTTAGCAAAACTTGAAATTTACCGTGCTCAACGTTTTCTCAAAAACCATCATATATCCGCTGATGAAAATCACAGCAGGGCATACTCTTAGGGTCAATTAACATCCAGACACATTCAAAACCTTAGGCGGTATCTTAGTTTACGAGTAACTTAGAGAACTAAGAAATTTCAAAAATTGATTTTTCTCTAAAACCATAATATATCCGCTGCTCAAAAAAGGTTAATCGTGTTCCTTAAAGGTCACTTAACATCCACATTAACTCAAAACCCCAGGCCGCGGATCCACATCGCGGATCCACAATGGGGGGTAGCAGTTTGCCCCGAGGTTTCAGTAGATTACCCCCAATTTTTTCCCTAATCCGTTTTTTGGCGTTTTCAAGCTGACCAAATGTCAGCGGGCAGCTGAACTGACATGAACTGGCAATTTGCAAGCTGACCGAACGTCAGCAATGTAATAACTAATATTGCCATTTAATATTGATAACATATAACGTGAGTAACATTTAACATTTAACATGGATAGTACTTAGTAAAGGTGAAATATCATCTGCATTAAAAATTTTGGGAGTAAGATTTTGGTGCAGGAAGTTGTGATAAAAGCAATCAGCTCTATGTTCTTTACTCTGGCAATGTAATTTCCACCCTCTAGAGGAAACAAGATATAATTTCCTAATAGCTCATACAGGACATTGCTGACATCTCGTATTGTTCAGCATCAACTTGACTGGGAGATACTTGTCAAATCTCCCCGTGTTAGCAACCGAGCCTAAAAAAGGCCTATTGCCAGTCAATCTTAGGTGTAAAAATTAGGTAAATTAAGGATTTACAGACTACTGTAACGCGAGGGATTACTAACAGCCTAAGTGAAGGGAAAATGAAAAAGTTATGTTTTTAATTTACCGGTTTATTGTAAATATAATATAATATAATGATATAATATATTATTAAGTGTTGTATCAGAAAAATTGAAATGAAAAATTAAAGTTATTGAATTGAAAATTGAATTTAAATGAAGTATAACCGGATAAATTTATATATTGTCCCAAGTTTAAAAATTAAAATTAAAGATCTTTTCATTGCCGCCGCGGCCCCTTCCAGACCTCCGGCCCCCCCTTCCAGGCTGGCGGCCCCCCCGAGTCCGGCGCTCCCGGGGTTCTGGTCGCCCTGTAACAGAGAAAGTAAACTTTTGAAAAATACCACGGTGACATATGTTACAAGAATGTGAGCTATAAAATGTAAAGAGAGTGAAGCAATGTCTTGAAATTTAATCCAAAATTCAAAACAACCTTGAAGCCGGTGGTGCCCTCGGTGCTTTTTGCCAGGAGTAGGCTACG
The DNA here is from genome assembly GCA_921293315.2 of Nemurella pictetii. NCBI lineage: Eukaryota > Metazoa > Arthropoda > Insecta > Plecoptera > Nemouridae > Nemurella > Nemurella pictetii. The sequence goes on along the minus strand of OV121118.1, from coordinate 3,002,533 downwards.
TGGCGGCACCAAGTTTCCCCTCCTCCCATAGATTGGTTTATCTTCACCCTCACTTGCATTCACTGACGCCATTAGACATGCTCATAGAAAAGGCGTCATGTAATAAAAGCTACAAAATGAATTATCTCATATAACTTGATTGAACCAACTCACCACCTCGCACGAAGCGCCCTGGGCCCCGAGGGCCGCGGCCCACACGCTGGCGGTAGCCGCTGCCGGCGTGGCCGCTACGTTGGCTACCGCCAGCGTGGCTGGCGCCATCTGAGAAAACAGAGTAGGCATCGTAGTCGTCGTCGTCGATGCCGGCGTCGATGGCGGCGTCGCGGTTGCCGGCGTCGTTGCCGGCGTCGTTGCCGGCGTCGCGGTGGCCGGCGTCGTTGCCGGCGTCGCGGTTGCCGGCGTCGCGGTGGCCGGTTGCGAGGGCAGCGTCGCGGTTGCCGGCGTCGCGGTGGCCGGTTGCGATGGCGGCGTCGCGGTGTCCGGCGTCGCGGTGGCCGGTTGCGATGCCGGCGTCGCGGTGTCCGGCGTCGCGGTGGCCGGTTGCGATGGCGGCGTCGCGGTGTCCGGCGTCGCGGTGTCCGGCGTCGCGGTGTCCGGCGTCGCGGTGGCCGGTTGCGATGCCGGCGTCGCGGTGTCCGGCGTCGCGGTGGCCGGTTGCGAGGGCAGCGTCGCGGTGTCCGGCGTCGCGGTGTCCGGCGTCGCGGTGGCCGGTTGCGATGGCGGCGTCGCGGTGTCCGGCGTCGCGGTGTCCGGCGTCGCGGTGTCCGGCGTCGCGGTGGCCGGTTGCGATGGCGGCGTCGCGGTGTCCGGCGTCGCGGTGGCCGGCGTCGCGGTGGCTGGCGGCGTGGGCGCTTTGGTAGCCGCGGGTCCCGCGTCTGCCAAAGGACCCGCGGCCCCCTCGCGATCCATGGCCGCTCAAAATCTTGTTGTGGTGCTGAAACAGAAGTCGCGCAACATTAACCACAAGTTAAAACGAGCTGTCAGAAAATTTCGCGTGACGCAGGTACGCCAGGCTCAACATCGCTGGTTCGGATCACTTTCAAAGTTTTCGGTTTTTGAAGATTCTAGATATTATTTCCAAAAATTGAAAAGTTCAAATACATTTGAATCAAAACTGGTTGAGGCGTTAGGTTTGTAACAAGCGAAAACAGATCAATAATATAACAGATTAATAATAATTGATAAAGTTAGATAGATCACGTTAGCGAGATTGGAGCCGCCAATAAGCTGAGAATAAGCCGCTATAGTTACGTGACCACGTGATACCGAGTTTAATTAGAAATGTTCGATTTGAATTGATTGAATATAAACAATTAGAGCCGGGGTAACATGCTACTAGAATTGTGGAACTGCTAACATTTAGTCGGAGAAATAATGACTATAGGGAAATTATATGTGACTGACTCACCATTCCAGTTCGTAAATATTACGCAGCGAGGTTCTGATGTTTCTGATGTTCGCTGTTCGGATGCTTCTCGATAACTGACGAGTGACGCTCCCATACCATGGTTGGGAGCACGAGGAGCTTCGAGCGAAATGTGGGTGGCTGCACTGCATCTACCTCTGTATCCCCGACGAGAGCGTTTTCGCGCGTTGAACTATTTAAGTCGCGGGTTTTAGTTGCTCAGGCTCCCACCAGACTCGCTTGGAGTCAAGGTTGAATGTATGAGTTCAGAAGGTACAAATGCCTAGAAATTAATCTAAATACGAATTTAACGTTATTGGGGAGGGGGAGGCTGGTTTTGATTTGCCTTCATAACAAACATAGTTAACTATAATTCTCAAATGGTCACATAGGATTCCCCTAGCGTGTGTTTGAGCAGCGGATATATGATGGTTTTTGAGAAAAATGGGTTTTTTATTTTTTATTTGTATTCATCATTATGCTGCGTCCATTGAATTTCATCGTCGGAGATTTACAGTGCTACTCAGTGCTACACAGTGCTACACAGTCCTACTTTGCAGTGCGAACTTCACGCCGGTGGCCGTCCCCTCCCTATTCCTTCTCTTCCAACACTCTCCGCGGAGTACAACAGACGACACAGCTCTCTAAAGGAGAGCTAGGTGGTGGGAGTGGGAGGGTCGGTCGTGGCTTCCTTCCGTTCGACGGGATACCGGCTGGTGGGTGAGTACTAATCCGGGCCCCCACACCCCGTTCGCCTCACCCTGCGCTGCCGGGCAAAGTAAAAGTTACAAATTTTGGCGCCCAACGTGGGGCCCTAACATGGATTACACTAGATTAACAAAGGATGAGCTCGAGTTCGAGCTCAGAATACGCGGGGTTACCCAAATAGAGAATGTAGCGGAAATGAAAAGGACCCTGGCCCAATTCTTAAGGCATGAAAAAGAGGGTTTGTCCTCGATAACACCTCAGGTGAAGGAGGGTATATCGGAGGAATTGGAGGTCTGTAGAACCAAATTGGCAGAGCTGGACCTTTCCATATCCCACCGTGAGGGAACATCCACCGCTCCAAGCGACGTACGGCGGTGGGACACGAGGTTAAGACACGTCTTCCGTCGTTTAGGGCGCCTAAGTACGGAAGAATCGGAATGGGTGGGAGATCGGTCTAAGCTGTTACAGGAAACGTTGGGACTGTTAGATAGGATGAAGCCAACGATATCGGAAGACGTGGCCGGGGGTGGAGCCGTGGACGGAACTCAGGACGTATCAGGAGGGGGCGATGACGGGGATGAGGTCGAGACGGAGGAGTCTCCGAGTAGGAGTCGTCAGCTCGGGGATCGCGTTGAGGAGTTGTCGTTGAGAGAGACCACAAAAATCCTGATGAGGAAAGAACAAGTGCCCGTATGGAAGTGGGGGTTACTCTTCTCGGGGGACGGGAACGGACCGAGTGTCAATGCTTTCCTGGAAAGAGTGGACGAACTATGTGAGTGTCGGCGGGTCACGGCGGAGGATCTGTGGTTATCGGCGATAGACTTGTTTACTGGGCCAGCCCTCATCTGGTTTAGGGCTGTAAGACGACAGTTGGCTTCCTGGACAGAATTGAAAAAAATTCTTAAGACAAGAATTCCTTCCCCTAGATTACGAGGAGGTGCTGTGGGAAGAAATAAAGGGTCGAACTCAGGGGGTGGAAGAACGATTAACGGTCTCTACCATGATAAACCTTTTTATTAGGCTACCAGATCCACCGCCGGAGGAAAGAAAACTAACCATTATTCGACGAAACCTGTTGCCCTATTACACGGACAGGTTGGCGTTACACCCCGTTCGATCACTGACCGAATTGTTCGAATTGACTCGAGTGATCGAGGAAAGTCGGGTGAGAATAGAAAGATTTAAACCACCGCCGGTACCCCGCAATTGTCTAGAGGTGGATTTGGCATATCAAGGACGCGCTAGGAGTTGCGCGGCAATTACCCCCGAACAAGATCAGATACGAGGGAGGGAGACGAGACAGGAGGGTGGCTGTTGGAATTGTGGCGATTCATCCCATTTCTTCCACATTTGCCCAGAATTAAGAAGCGTATTCTGTGTGAGTTGCGGTTACCCCGGCTCCTATCGGCGGGAATGCGTTCGTCTCGTCCAGTAGCCCCCCACTCGACCCGTCAATATTCAGGTTATGCGCTTGAACTGGTAGCCATGAAAGGAGACGATAGGCCCTATTTGATGATCAAGGTTCACGGTATGGAAATGATCGGTTTACTAGATTCGGGGTCGTCACGAACCTTGGTTAATGAACAAGGGTGTAAGGATTGAAAGCGTTAGGTCTGCCCTATCGGACGTTGAACGCTCTCACGGCAAATATGGCTGATGGCCATCCGTGTAGAGTAACTGAGGAGATCGACGTTCCTTTCGTTTATAAAGCTAAGTTAGGATTAGTGTCAGCCCTAGTTGTGCCAAACTTGACACACTCGTTAGTTTTGGGTTGGGATTTTTGGACGGTGATGGGAATAGGTTTTATAGATAAGGGAAGAGAGTGCATGTTACAGCGTCGGGATGCGGTAGTCTCCTCGTGCGAAATATCCGCAAATGAGGGTGAAATCATTCAGGGATTGGTCGGCAGATTCCTTCCCGATAAGGGGAACGGGAAGCTGGGTTGCACTGACCTGGTAGCACACCGGATTGAGACGGGTGACGCCTTACCGATAAAACAGCGGTACTATCCGGTGTCTCCTACAGTGTTACAAGTTACAACACATCCACGAAGAGAAATACAGAAATACAGAATGCACTCTGGGCTAGGACGTACGTCTAGTCAAAACCTTCTTAGAGGCCTTAAAAGCACTTCAAATCGATCCGAACGGTCAAAATGTGTGGTTTTCGGCTTGACCTTGCTCGGACCGATCAAGCGTCGAGTGCGATCCCATGCTAAATCGCCTATCCCGCCGCACGGCGCGACACAAAAACGGCCCCCACGGGCAAACTAAAAAACTTGCGCTTTTACTTTAAATTACAAACTTGTCCACAACAGATTGATGCACCAATAGAAAAAATTAATCGACAATTTTACAGACGAAAAATTTCTTGTTGAGTGTAAATATATTTTTCAATAATTTTTTTGGGCAAGACGGGGGCCCAAAATGGCAAACAAAATAAATAAAATATTTTGCAAGAACACATTTTTCGCAGTCTATAAAAAAAGTTTCAGTTTTCTATCTTTGAAACGCACCCGGCAGGAATCATTCTACTAAACCTCTGCACCCCCACCCCCTGCCAGGGGTGCGAGGCTGGCACCAAAACTTTTAGTGTTCAGGACCTTCATATGCACCTATCTAAATAGGTGGCATGTTGTAATCATCTCTATCGAGCAACTTGCCACTGGGCCATAGACTACACCCTGTTCGAGGAAGTTAAGTCTCGGCTACGTATTGCTTATGAGAAAAATAAATATTATTATGATCTACGACGACGCCCCCAGGAATACCAGGAAGGGATGATGGTTTGGAGGGGGGGTTTCCCGTTGTCGAATGCAGCCAATTAGTTCTCGGGTAAACTCGCAAATCAATTCAAGCAGTGTCGAGTTCGGAGGAGAGTCTCGTCTCTGATCTACGAGTTAGAGGATAAGAACGGCTTAAGTTTAGGAAGGTGGCACGTCAAGGACCTTAAACCCCACCCCCTAAAGGAGGATTTACGGGATGAGGAACAGAATGAGTAGCACTCATTCTTAGAGAGGAAAGGGGGGGATGTAACATTATTATTTTTGCAAGCGGAGCAATGTTCGCGGGTAATGTTAATGATCGTGTTCATGATGCGTCACACTGATGACTAGGTGGGGAATGCCGAGGATGGAGAAGATCGAGCAGGGAGAGCGGCAGTACGTAGCTGGGAGCGGACGGAGGTAGAACAAGCGCAAGTCGTGGCGAGGTTTTTTTCTTTGATCGGAGTGTGGGTGTTTTGGGGAGCCAGGCAGTGGCGGTCGTGCTGACGGAGGCAGGTCTGCTCCGAATACATTCTAACTTCCCCCCCCATCTTTATTCCCCCCCCCCCCCCCGTCCTTTTCGCTATTTAGGACAATTCTGAGGAATAGCGTGGCGCCCAATCGGTCCTTCGGGTTTGTTAGTTTAGTTTTGTAGTTTTAGTTTAGATCTAGTTTAGTCTTAGTTTTAGATTAAGAAGCAATCGGGTGGGCATAGGGCCGTCCCCTCCCTATTCCTTTACTTCCAACACTCTCCTCGGAGTGCAACAGACGACACAGCTCTCTAAAGGAGAGCTAGGTGGTGGGAGTGGGAAGGTCGGCCGCGGCTTCCTTCCGTTCGGCGGGACACCGGCTGTTGGGTGAGTACTATTCCGGGCCCCCACACCCCGTTCGCCTCACCCTGCGCTGCCGGGAAAAGTAACAGTTACAATCATATGGACCATTGAATGATTTTTATTCATGATTGATTTGTCATTCAATCTTGATTTTTATTCATGGGCATGTCATAAAAATAATGACAGCACCAGTTGAAGAACAAGGATTTGGTACCTAAGTGATAAATTTTTACAAGGATTCGGTGAGGATTTGGCTAGATAGGTAGCGAAAAAGTCTCGCACAACGCGTGCTCGTGTCGCATGGCCGGTGGCATGGACGTCGGCTGCATGCTGTTAGGACCCAGCACAATGATCCCACCAATGCCAACTCTTTGGCAGGCAAGTCTATCTCTTCCAAGAGAATGGGGTAATTGATTGTAGTTATAACCTGAAAAAAGGGAGATCATGCGCCAGTGTGTTGCGTGATGATGGTTGGTTTCACTTAAAAGTAAGGTTAGGCTACTGTCAAAATTATTATATAAATAAAAAAGCACGTAGTAAAAGGAGATAGTGTAAATGATCATGCGTATACTATTTTTTAGTAATTCAAATTGGTACACTTACCCGCATCCAAATGGGAATCGCAGTATTTCACTGGACTTGGTGGAGATGCCGAGTCAGCGAGTCAATGAGCCCATGGGCCGCCACTTTAGGGATGCGATACAGGCCAACGAAATGATTTGACACTTACGGTGAACGGGTCATAAACATCCCTTAACATTCGCCTGTTAAGTCGCAGTTGAAGATTTTTTCTATACGCTCATCTACATCTAACAAACCTGCAATAATATCACCTGCCACAAGAAACCGTACAACTTGGTCGGCCATTTTAAAAACTCGATATCACGTTCGATTTCGAAAACGAGTGCTTCTTGGCATTCGTTTTCAAATCACCTCTTTTCTGACATATCACTTGTTTTTTTTACGTGATCGCTGAAATCGATGTGATTTGAAATCATTCGATATCTCGGCCGAAAACGAATGGTTTTGAAATCACCAAAGTTACATGATCGGTAGAATGCCGATGACGACCGGCAAGAATGCCATTGAGAAAGCAGCTAAAATAGCTTCAAACATTTTAAATTGATAATTTAAGCCTCTAGGCTATGCGTTCACGCAATATAATTGCGTCGTGGGTGAGCGTAAATATTACGCTCATCCACAACACGATTATATGAGTGTTGGCATGGCCTAGCAACCATTAACTCTCCGGTATCGTGGCGCAAATCCCCACCCACCAAAGCGAACTTCCCACCACGCCGCAAGGTCACCGTGAACGGGATCGAGTATGTGCACGTGAAGAACACGTTTGCAAGCTCACGAACCTCCCAAAAACCCCCCTCCCCGACCCCTTCCCAAAGTAAGGCTGCGACCGCCTTACAGCCCAAGTTTGCTGGCTTCCCCAGGCCAACGCCCGAACCTCCCGCTGTGTTCCCGTTTGTTGCTGCCAGCACGCCCGGCGAACACGGCACCCCCGACGGCCAAGCGTCCCGGCGACGAGCCGGGCGCTAACCCGTTCACCGAGCCGAACAAGAAGAGGTCCCGGCAGCGTGCCTCTCCGGCTGGCGCGAAGGTTCGGGTTCTGCACGCGCTGCATCTTGGCAAAGAGACTCAGCTTGCACATGCACCTGACTGGTTGTTCTGATGATGGTCACGTAAAGTCTTCGTTTTGGATCGATGGACATTGCCTTCGATTTGAGCAGAGGCATCAGTGATCCTATCTTGCCGATGTCACGGTTCCTGACCGTCTCGACACTTAGCGTAAGACGGACTATACTGACAACTGAGTGTGAGACGGACTATGCTGACAACTGAGTGTGAGACGGACTATGCTGACAACTGAGTGTGAGACGGACTATGCTGACAACTGAGTGTGAGACGGACTATGCTGACAGCTGAGTGTGAGACGGACTATGCTGACAACTGAGCGTGAGACGGACTATGCTGACAACTGAGTGTGAGACGGACTATGCTGACAACTGAGTGTGAGACGGACTATGCTGACAACTGAGTGTGAGACGGACTATGCTGACAACTGAGTGTGAGACGGACTATGCTGACAACTGAGTGTGAGACGGACAGTTGCATGAAGTGAGACATAACTGAGCAATACATGTAGCGATTTAGCTCAATGTTGCACAATCTTGGCATTAGCATCAGCTTAACAAATAATTAAAAAATTGAAAAGATCATTCTCTGGACTGGATAATGAATGGACACCCATCCAGGATCTGGCCGGAGGCAGTGTTGCGTAACGTCATATATTCTTATATTCTGGTCTCACCAGAGGGCGGCGGACAATTTGCCAGCGGACAATTTGCCAGTGTACCCTTCCGGTTCGAGGTGGTATTCAATCGCAGCTAGCTACCTGGAGCATCATCGCTTCGGGGAATTTCCCCAACAGAAGGAACAAGTACGCTGTTTGGGTACCACGTCAAAAGTTACAGTAAAATGAAGCATTATTTCATTGATGAGAGTGACTAAAAGGCACTTGTGGATATAAATATCATAGAGATAGTGGCTATGTTTGATTTTATTCAACTTCTGACATAAATTGTATATCTGGTCGTCGATTCTTTCACATTTAACAAATGACATTGGTACATTAACTTACTTATACCTCAAATAGTGTAAATATATATGAGATAATGATGTATAAATGCAATAGATGGTGCAAATGGTAACTTTTTTGTCTATAGAAGCGGATCGTTCTTCCAACGGCACGAAGGAAGCTGGTGTATACGAAGTACGAACATAGAACTACTAAGATACCATGTCCCGACTCCCGGTAACGCGTACCTGTGTCTCTTGGACTCAGCACAAGTCCGTAAAATCTATAACTGTTGATATCTAGCATTTTACTGAAATTTTTGACGTGATACCCCAGAAGCAGGGGGCAAGATTTTTGCCTGGCCAAACGGTGCCATCCCGCGGTTTAATACCTGGCTGCCCACCCCTTCTATACGAAAGGGTAGCCTGGCAAATTGTCCGCTGGCAAATTGTCCTACACTCCTCACCAGACGTTCGTTAAGCATTCAGTCAAACTTTGTCTTCGTCCTAATTATCTTATCTTGCCCTTGGCGTGTGACGTCAGCAAGAATACTGACAATGGAAATGAGTCACTTTTTACTATTTTAATAATAAAGTAATATTTGATAAAAATTTAGTTTCGTGTGTGTTTTCTTATCTGTCCTTATCGGACACGTGACAAAATTTAGTAGATGTGTTCGTTGGCAGCCGAGGAATGCCGGTGTTATTTTCTGACCTCTGTGATCTGTGATCTACTATGAAGACCAAAGTTTTTTAATAAAAAAATATTATAATAGTTATCGAAGGCATTTTATATATTTTTTTGACATTTTTAAACGAGGTGAATTTCGGGTTTCTCTGCGCTTCTACTTAATTCCTAACTTTCGAATAAATTAAATTTCTTTGACATGAAAAAAAAGACGATAAGACTGAAATTAAAAGCGAAGCTTATTTCCAACTATATTTATCCCCAAACTACCCAGCTATTTACAATAGATCCTCCTTCCTAATTCTAAGTTCCATTTTTTTCTCATTTTGTTTTGCCAAATCAATCAATAATAGCTTCCTCAATAATCTCCATTTTAAGCGAAGCTCCACGTGTAAAAAACGGTGTTAACCATGTTTTACATTGGGGAGATACGCTTATAAAATTGGTCCGTGGTTGCTACGCAGTTTCATTGTTAGTGCGTTGGAACCCGACGTGATTGGTCGGTGAGTTTTGAGCATTAAGTCCCTATAGTTACTGCTTTTATTACTGCTTTTAAAAGCTAAATATTACCATAATCTTGAATAATTCAGCTCAAAAAATCGAAATGACTGCCATAGTTCAGGTATTGCTACTGTGGATTAGTACGTAAGTGTGTTTGACCTGAAATTAAATCGCTCTTAGAAATGTCGACCTTGGCGAGGTGATTTCTCGCCATCTGTCAAGATTGCACTTTCTTACCTGAAAACTCTGCTCAACTTTCGGTTCTAAAATAGAATCCATACTTGATCCTCCTATGAAACCATTCGAGTTGAAATATTACGTTGAAGAAGGCATAATTTATCGAAAATATGATGTCGATTGACAACTAACCGATTGTTTTTTTCTGACCCGGTATCAAGTACTAGTAGGTACTACTACTATTCCCTTCAGGGAATATTTTTCAGCAGGCCTATGCATGGCTTCTTTGAGTATATATTAGAGAGTTATTGTGGGCTGAAATAAATATTCAATGTGAAAACCCGGAATGAATGACAGAAGATTCACAAGATTGTAGGTATCTAGTAATTAGGTACCTATTAATCGAGCTTCGTTTTAATAACTGGCACAGCCAATTATAAGTCTCTCCCTTGACATACAGCGAGATTTAACAACATTAGTGCAACCGGGGCCGAACTTTCGGACCTTGATTTGCGCTATGCGCATAGGTCTGCGCTATGCGCATATATCTGCGCTATGCGCATAGGTCTGCGCTATGCGCATATATCTGCGCTATGCGCATAGGTTTGCGCTATGCGCATCTGCCCGTGCCCCATGGGCACCAAGGTCGAGCGAAGCTCTACCTTGTCCTTCCTGTAATGTAAACATATCCAAAAAAGCAGTGCTGGGTAGTAGCGCGCTAAAAGTAGCGCGCTACTCGAAGCTAGCTACTTTTTCTGGTTGCGTGGTCAAAAGCGCGCTGCTTTCTAAAACTAGGTAGCGTAGCGAGAAGCTAGCTGATTTTATTGAGTAGCGTTAGCTAAAAGTAGCGGAAATTATCGCGCTCTTGTACCATGAATACTCGCAACAATATGTTTTGCAGTTTATAATTTTGAAAAACAATCGACGAAAAGTATGTTTGTAATCAATGAACTACTCATTCCCAACTACTTCGCGCTGATTGCAAAACATCGCTCCCGCCTAGCGATGTGGCAGGAGCGGCGTCAACTGCTGGCTCTTGGTATATGGGTTGAATGATAGGTTGAATGATGTCATATAAGACAAGGCTCTTGTGCCACCTTCTACCTCACGTGGGTGTGGGAGTTGCGGGTGTTCGTAAGCTTCGCTTTACGCTTTTACACGAGCGAGATGCATTCTGATAGCAGCGAGAAACATTTTTCTACATGTCTCAACCTATAGCTCCACCTACGTACTGTGAGCTAGCGCAGCGAAACAAAAAAAGCACGCGTAGGAAAGGAACTCATATGTGCATGAAATTAACCTATTAAATAGCTAAAAAAACGTTCTCTTGACAATTTTTGGGGAGACAGTGTCTCATTAGGAGCCCCTGATGCTTCACCCCTGCATTTTACCTTCTTTATTTTGAATATCCTATTTTTATAAAATTTAAAAAAAAAAAAAATGCGCAAACTCAAGATATATACTTTTCTTATTTGCTTCATTAATAATAATCAATTTATTTGTCCGTTAGGGTCAATGATTTTTTGTACAAAGAAAAAACACAAATTAAGGCCTTCTCAAAGTCATCCGGCTGGCCAGGCCTGTCGATGTTTCTTCCTCCTCTTCTTCACTCTTCTCTTCTTCTTCCATTTCCACTAACGCTTTCCATGCTTCTTTATCTTCCCACAATTTCTCTAATTCTACCTTCTTCCAATTCCTTTGTCTCTCCTCTAAATCTTCTTTAATCAAACCACTCCACTTCTCTCTCGGTCTTCCCACCTTTCTTCTTCCGACTACAGTTTTTTCAAATTCTCTCTTGGGCATTCTTATCTCATCCATCCTTTTCACATGTCCAAACCAACGTAGTCTTTCTCTTCCCATCTTAAATCCTAATCTTTCCACACCATCAAAAAATTTCATTAAAAAATTTAAATTTTGTGACCTGTGCCATTGGGTTGTTGGGATATTTAGGCACGGCTCTACAACGTCTACAACGTCTACAACGTCTACAACGTCTACAACGTCTACAACGTCTACAACGTCTACAACGTCTACAACGGCTGACCTACAGATAAAAACTCATCCCCATGGTGACAACCCAGCGGCTGCTTTGGTTTTCTTCCTGACTGGAGGATAAATATTTTACAATGATTAAAAGTTGCTTATTGTGCTTCTGATTCTTGTCTGACATATGCTAAAACACATCAGAGTGATATGCTGAAATCTAAGATTTACCTGAAATTACCGTTTTTGAATAAGTAATACTTTTCATTTTTGTCAATTTTTGACTTCGACAATATTTTACGGGGTGTTCAGGGGGGAGTTTTCGGTGGTATTTGCCAATGATTATTCTTATGATTTTCTGAGCACGTGGTTAAAAAAATAAGCTTGATATATCGCCGTGCACGCAAGCTTCCATATTTGACGACTTTCGGCTCTGTTATATCCTAGCCCAGAAAGAAAGATAGGATTTAGCTGCATAATTTTCCCGAAGACAACTTAAAATTTCTTGACTAAACAACTAAAATACTTTTAAGCTTGAAGTTATTCGGTCTTTTTGTTATCACATTTTTGTATGATATACCTGAACAATCCTTGAATTATTATGATACACTTATCAATTACGCACCACCGTACCCAACGACTCGCCAGCATTTGACGCAGTCAACGTTTTCTAACAAACCTAGCCAGTCTACATTCACGCCAATGAAATCCGCGCTCAAAACATTACCAAAACCTTTGCTACAATGTGATGGTTTGTGCAGGAAGGTGGACTTATAAACAGATGTGTCGAATATATTTGACGGCCATGTCGTTGCTAGTGCTAATGGCAAGCCTTTGTTGTCTGACAAGCACCCAGCCAGTGTTTACCGATCAGCAAGCTACGAGCCCTACAGAGGCCTCCGCCTCGCATCTCAGCACCTCGCACACAGAAGACACACCACTCCTCGGCCTGGCCAACGCCGTCCACGCTCTGTCCACGGCGCCGACCCCGTACAACGCTTCCGACGTTAGACACTTGCATTCGCTGCTCGAACGTGTCGTGGCGATCGACGCAGACGTGCTCTCCGCGCGTCCGGAGCTCACCGCCGGCATCGTCAAAGACACGGAAGACTTCCTCCGATGTCCCTTCACCTTCCAAGGCAGCGTTCACGGAAACGTTTCGCTGGTGTTTACCAAAAAGGACACTGACGGAACGTTTGAAACTCTGACTAACTTTGGTAAATTCGTGGCCGAGGACGGCTTTGCGGTGGTTGCTGATGAAGATGATTTGCTTTTTTTAAATAATAGCTTTTGGTTGGTCATCTTTCCGGTAGGAAAGTATCCGAGAGCAATGATGCAGACGCCGTTCCCGCTTACTTACAGCAGGGTGGTCCAGGTCGTTAACAGCAAAATGGATCTGAGTCCAGAAGATGATGAAGACTGGAGCACGATGGTGTTTTACATGAGGTTTGTACTTCTAAAAATAGTGTAAAATCGATTTGAAGGAAAATTATTCATCAAAATGGACGCAGTGGACCCAATCATTAATACTTTATATTGACTCTAACCATTTTGACTACTATTTCCTTTATTAGCATATGCCAGTACCGCGGGAGCCTAGTCCACCCCTTCCCCATGACATGTGGTGGCCGAATTTCAGAGATTTCATGTCATATGACACTGGCCTAATGGCGTCGGTGAATGAAAGGATGATGATGAGGGTGATTATAAACCTTAACTAGCCTAGAAGGGAGGAGGGGAAACCCAGTGCCGCCACGCAGCCTACTCCTGTCGAAAAGCACCGAGGGGACCACCGGCTTTACGTCCCTTCCGAAGGACCGTACAACTCGGAACAGCAGGATTCCTCCGCTAATCCATGCTGTCGAGAGGTTGACAAGCAAGACGAGTGAAGTTTTCGTAGTAACTTCAAACCATCCAATCTCTCTCCCGAACAGAACAATGCCAGCTTAAAAAGATTAGCAATTAACTGTAAGAAAAACAAATTTGGCCACAACCGGGTGAATAATTGGAAAAAATTCACGCCGGTGGTTGCAGTTTCCCGCCTGGTGAACCATGCCTGGGCTGCCGCCGCGGCTGCGCGCGTTGGAGCGAATCAGACAGCCGATGGTTGCGAGCCGGACCCGTCAGGACGCGGGCCCACGACAAAAGCTGGTGCCGTTTCAAGATGAATCTCTTCACCGAGAACCTTGACCAGCCCGAGAACGCGCGCGGAGGCCTCTACGCAATCTTCGAGTTCGTAGAGAACATCGCGCAGCACGTAGCCTCCAGCGACACGGCGCGGCCAGCAGAGAACGTCACGACGAACGCCGGCGAGCTCGCACGGTACGTGAAGCTTTGTGCTAGACGTCAGGTACAGGGGTCGAGGTCGTTTCTCTGAGTTCACACGTAAATAACTTCATCGCTACAGTAAGGAAGTACAGGGGTAGAAACAAATGTAGATTGGTGGCTGCAAATCGCTGTCACAATTGCATGTTGATATGAATATTGACAACCTTTTGATATCCTGTTGACAACCTCTTGACGGATAGGACAAGGTTATACGCACAAAAACCATGTTGAACGGGGAAATTGGCATGATTTTCAAAGATCTATGTCATAGATCAATCATAGATAAATGTTATAGAAAATATTCGCAATCACGTAATCTTTAGCTTAAGCCCTTGGCAAATGAAGACGGTACTTTTCACTGAGCAGTTATTGGGGGAGTTGGTAACCCCGCTTCCTTGTGTACCCCTCCCCCATATGGCATGATTTAGGGTTACTGATACGCAAGACATTCACTTTTCTAATTTTGCAGATCGTCTTAGCGATCATGGTATCGTAGTGGTTTGAGTGCTGGGTCATCGGGGTTTTACTTTAAACCACAAAAAAACATTAGCTTAAAAAAACAACTTCTATCTGAGGTCTATCACATCCCCACCCCCTTCAAAAAAACAATGAAAGAAATGTCTGCTTTCAAAATTTGTGAAATTTTTAATAGCTGTGGTCTTGTCGGGACATGCAAAGTCAAGTCATCGGAAGGGTTGCATCCCTTGTAGTCATGACCGAACATTTGATAGCATTGATCACAAGATTCTTCTTGATAAACTAAATATATACGGTATGAGAGAAAATTCAATGGCCTGGTTAGTATGGTATTTGGAGCAAAGACAGCAATATGTAGAGATAAAAATGGCGGAATAAAGCGGATGCGAAAAAATTTATAAATCAAAAAGAGACCTAATAAAGCGTGGAGTACCACAAGGCTCAATCTTAGGACCAACGTTGTTCAATATTTACATATAAACGATATAGTAGACATATTAACAGGGGGAAATATAGTTCTATTTGCAGATGACTCGACATTAAGCATTTCAAACGATGACATTCCAGAGTTAGAAATTGAAAGGCACATTCAACTTAACAAGATAGTACAATGGCTGAAACAAAACAGCTTAATTATAAATAAAAGGCAGAAAATATATAATTTATCATCTGGAAACATCAACAACCACAAAAAGACATTAATGAACAAATAAATAACACGCCACTCTAACAAGCTCAAGTTCTTCCTTTACGTGGGAACCATAATAGATCATCAACTAAGCTGTAGAGCGCGAAGACACAAACAAACAAACAAAAACAAACACACACACAACAAACAAACAAACAAACAAACAACAACAACAACAACAACAACAACAACAACAACAAACAAACAAACAAACAAACAAACAAACAACAACAACAACAACAAACAAACAACAAACACACAAGTGAAATTGAAGATTTCACTTCGCTCATCAAAAATCGTCTTAGTGTATCAATACAGTGCGCTTTGTGTCGATTATGGAAAAGGGCAGGCAGTAAGAGCATCTCGCTGGCCTTAGCCACCGGCCGCGTGTTTGATCGCGCTCTACAGGCCAAACGACAAAACGGATTGTGATGAAAATTTATATGGACCTTCTTTTTCTCTGAACTTAGATCTGCCACGTTTTTTAAGCAAATCGGACTAGTAAATTTTATGTTTTTAAGTTTTTACGAAATTTTTCAGTTTTTCCAAAACACGTTTTGCACTCTAGAGGCCAAACATCTGAATATTATTTGACGAAACTTTCAGAAAATGTTGACCCTCGCGATTCAATGTTTGTGTAAGAATTTCATTGTTGTATGTTAAGCACTTTTCTCGAAAATGGCGATTTTATGACGATTTTTTGCGATTTTTTAGCGTTTTTTCAGTTTTTTGCAACATAAGCAACTTTATCTTCTACCGATGTTCACAAAATTTGCTGTGTGCATTATAAATCGTAAGAAGAAGATACTGTAATAATTTGAACCAAATCAATTGAATGGTTTTTCTTTAAATCGATTTTTACGTTTTGAAATATTCAAATGTCGTAAAGAAAACTGCTAAATTCTTACTGGACATGTTAAATTGAGCATAAAAGCCTCTAGGCTATGCGCACACGCAATATAATTGCGTTGTGGGTGAGCGTAAATATTACGCTCATCCACAACACGATTATATGAGTGTTCGCATAGCCTAGTTTTAAACAAATGTTTGTTGCTTTTTGTGGTGTTAGGTGCAACTCTTACGAAAAGGTTTCACAAAGCAAGCAGCAAAGCTTTGCGAATCATTGGGAAAATGTTAGGGATCCAGTAGAATAGGAAAAAATACTAGTGTTAAGAAGAGTAAGACAAGTTAATTGTCCGGTTGGCATCACGTCGTAATCGGTTGTCTTCGACCTCGAAGGTACGCCCAGCTGATCCACGCGCTGGCCGCGACGCCGCAGAACGCTTCCTGCTTCGACGCCCTGCTCGCCGACCTCTTGCCCAACGCGCTCGCCGTCGCGACGCCCGCCTTCGACGCCGACCCCCTCCTGGCCGACGTCGGCGCCATCTTGTCAAGCGTCGAGCCCGGCGAGCGCAGCGGCCTCCTGGGACGCGGCACGGCGTCGATGGCCGCCTTCTTGGTCGCCGTCGACGACTCCCAACACGAGCCGCTGGTGGGGTTCGCGTTCTCCTGCCCGCCCACCATCTGGATGGACTCTACCCGCCGCGGCGACGTCGCCGTCGACGCCCTCTTTAACGACAACACGGCTTTCGTGATCCTCTTCTCCGACGCGGTGACGCGGCTCAACACGCGCTACGGCTTCGTCCTCTACCCGCAGGACAGCTTCTTCCGGCCGCCGCCGACGCTGGAGAGCGCCGTGGTCGCGAGCCGCGTGGTCGACGTCGTGCTCGTGCCGCGCGATGGAGACGTCGGCGTCGGCGACCAGACCGTGACGGTCTCGTTCTTTCCGGGGGTGGTGATGAAAGACACCAAGACGGGCTGCCGGGTTTGGAGCGCGGCGTTGCGCGGTTGGACGGACGCCGGCTGCGCGATGGACGCCCTCACGGGGTCGGCCTTCTGTCGCTGCAGCTTCAACGAGTCGCGTGCACGTGCGCAGATCATAGTCTTCCTCTACTCGAACGTGGACTTTCGCAAGTCGTACATGACGAACACCAAAGGCTCTTTTGGTGGAGATTGGCAAGATATGCCGACGGACATCGACCACCTGCGATATCTAGCGGCAAGCCCGATGACCAATGAAACGATGGAGAATCTTTTGGATGTTGTCTTGAATATTTTAGGTAACGCCGACCTACGCATGCTGGCGCTGCGTCCGGATATCGTGACGACGCTCCTTATAGAGACGAGGAAGGCGATGACCAACTCTGACTTGGCTTCCGCCAAAAACTACGGCGTTATATTGTGCTACGCCTCTGTGATGGAACATTTTATTGGGTGCCTGTCCGTGCCCTTCATCAACGATGGCATTTACACCACGTATAACTCTATCAACGACTGCTCGGCCGACCTCGCGACCGCCTCCACGGCGTTCTCCTTGCGTCTCGACGCGGCGTCGCTTGCTGGCAGCGTGCGTGCCGGCTACCTTCTCTACAAGCGGGACACCAAGGTCCTGCCATCGCCACCAGCGACCGGTAGCCATGAATACCGCAGCCAGATGCTGGACGTCGTGTTGGTGCCCGGCATCTTATCCGGTAAGCAAGCGTCTTCACAAGTGGTATAACTCGGAACTCGGAACAAGTACGTGAACGAAGGGAAATATATTTCTTGTAACGCGGTGTGGTACAGGTTGGTACCTGTTGACCTGAGTCAACTGACCAGAAAGAAGGGGTAGCAGCCCTTCTGGCCCACACCCCTATGATGACTACAGAACAAGATTATGATTACTATTACAAATGATATTTTAGAAGAATCTTATAGCAAATATCTTAAACAATAATATAGGACACTCCAGCCGCGTTGGGAGTTCAAGAAAACAAGTGCAGTTAAATCGTTGTTTTAAGTTGAACCTAGATGGCGAGGTGCCTTATAGTTCCATACCACGCCGTACCACGCCGGCAAGGCGCGCTGACGATTCTGTCGCCAGCTCAACAATGCTATCCCTCCAGAGATTTCCGTATTGAAACAGTAATATTTTTGCTGATATTTCGTTGTTTGCCACGGGCCGACGCAGCGGGCGTCGAGCGCCGCACGACGCCGAGCGTCGAGGTGTTCTTCGCGCCGGCGCCGTACGAGACGCGGCAGGCGTGCGCAGTGTGGTCCGAGGCTGGAGACGCGTGGGCGACGGACGCATGCGCGGTGAGCAGCGTCCCAGGCGGCCGGCAAGTCTGCAACTGCAGCCTGGCTCCGACCGGCGGACTGGTCCTCGCCTTCTCCTACTGTGACGTCACGCTGGACGAGGCTGCCTTCCGCCGCGTAGTGGGATCCTCGTCGACGACTGACGACGCCGAGGACACCCTCCTCACAGCCGGCGAAATCGTCAGCAACTGCACGCGACTTCCGCCCGGCGCCGACACGCTCGTCAAGCTCACGCAGATCTACAACGCCGTCCTCAACCTGCCGTCGGCCGTGCTGGCGTCGCGACGGCGTGACGTGCAGACGCTGCTCGCCGACCTCGACGTCGCCGTCAACAGCAACAGGGCGGACGTATGGGCATTGCACTGCGGGGCGTTCGGCGTGCAGGGCGCGCAGGTCGTCAAGTCGACGGGGTTGGACGACGACCTGTTCTCCAACGCCGTCCTCTTCGGCAACGACTCGACCGGCGACATCGCGGTCGCGTCGCACATGTCGGCGGTGGTTATAACATATGAAATCTGGAGCGACGAGCAGGCGGTCGGGTTCAGGTTTGCACGAGGCAAGGCCGAGGAGCCAAGGTTCATGAGAACCGACGACCTGCCATCGGACTTCAACGCCACGTCGCTCGTTCTGAACTCGCACTTCGCCGTCGTCTCCAAAAGCAGCAAAAACATTCGGTTCATCTTCACCGTGTCTCCGATCAACAAGATCATCTTTCCGAACACGATGACCTCGCACGCAACTTTTAACATGCGTCAGCTCGACGTTTACCTTAATGACAACTATGGCATGCATAAATTTGATTTAATTTTGTTGGACATCTACTTCGAGCCGAGCTTGGAACCGAAGGACTACGTGAAGAAGGCGTGCGCTTCCTGGGACGACGCCGGACAAGCGTGGTCCACGCAACGCTGCGTCCAAAGCTTACGTCCACCAGACAAGCTCGAGTACTGCCACTGCAACGTGACCAACACCAGCGTCCTCCGCGTGGTCGTCTACGAGTACACGGACAAGGAGAACTTCGCGTTCAAGAACAGCTTCGAGCCGCATTCCATCATCTACCTGGTCGGAGCGTCGCTGTCCGTCGCCGGGCTCGCGGGGGTCGCCGCCACCGCCGCGCTCTTCAGCAAGTGGCGAGACGAGCTGGGCAACAAGATCCTGATGCACCTGACCGCCGCCACATTCCTCTACGTCGCCGTCGCGATGTACCGCGAGTCGCACGTCATCTTCGCCGACACGAACCACGACGACGTGGCGCTGATCGTGTTCACCGTGGTCGTGCACTACACGAGGTTGGCGCACTACTGCTGGGGTCTCGCCATGTCCGTGCTGCAGTACCGGAGGTTCTCGAGGCTGGTCGGGGCGACGGACACGCCGCACTTGCTGCTCAAGGTATTTTACCTACGTGTCGATTAAAAACAAAAAAACTCCAACGGCAAATTATTTGCAAATTTGATCTGTTTCGCATAATTAAGTAACGCATATTTAAGGTTCAGTATTATTGGGACCCTGAGAAAAAATGAAACTAATTGTTTTTGGTTTGATGGTGTCTGACCGATGGAAGTTTGGGCCTAAATGGCATGAAGTTGAATCTCCATGTGTGCCAAAATCCGTTTGTGCCACAATTTCACCGGTTCAATTTGAATGAAATATACTGTTAGTATACAAGCTGTTATGTGTTCGATTAGCAAGGAATCCAACCAGCCGCTCAGCAATCCCTGGACAAGCCCAAGAACCAACCTTGCACATTTCTTATTCAAGCTCAGTTCAATCAGCAATACTTAACAACATCATTAAATCTCAGGTGAGCCTGCTAGCGTGGGGCGTACCGCTCGTTCCACTGATCATCCTGCTCGGCTGGAACCAGAAGACGCACTTCTGCAGCGCCGACAAGCTGACCCACTACGTGGTCTACCTCGTCCCTGGCGCCATCATCACCGCCCTCACCCTCGCGTTGCTGGCCAAGATCCTCTACATCATCACAGACAAGTGCGGCCGCGGCGGGGACAAAGACCTGCAGCGCCACGGCGTCTCCAGCGTCGACCTGCTCAAGCGTCGCGCCAAGACGGTCACCATGTTGTTCTTCCTGTTCGGCGTGCCGACCGTGTTCGAGATGTTCAACGACCTGGGGAGTCACAGCGAGGTGGTCGTGTACTTGTACACGATCACGGACTCGATCCAGGGCTTCGTGCTCTTCGTGTTCTTCGTGGTGCTCGATGACCGGGCCAATGGGATGTGGGCGTCGTGGTGGGAAGGGGTGCACTTTTGGAAGCCAGCGTGTGTTGCCGCCAGGGAGGCCAGGAAGGTGGAGATGGCGAAGGTTGCCACGAAGGCCAAAGGAGTAGAAAAAGTTAGAAGACCCAAGAAGGTTAAGAAAGTCGCTGATGAAGGTATCGAAATGGAACACATTTCCGGAGACTTGCCTCAGTAAATATATTGGGGTTATCATTCTTTGTGTTTGTTTTCAAGTCACTATCAGATGCAATTCCACGCAGAAATTCAGTTATTGCATATCTTCTTTCTAAAGATGACAACAGTTCTCCTTGTCAGCTTATTTGAATCTGTAAGGTGATGAAAATTTTACATCTTCTTTATTGAAATTTTTGCAATACCACCCACAGGATGATTTTTTCAACATGACGCAGAGATTCTATGTTTTCATTTCAATTTTCTTATTGGTTTTTTGCTTGCTACGAGTTTTAAAACGTGATACACCACATTTAACGTCGCATTGTTAATGATCGCGGTGATTCAGTCTGCTCAGGTAAGTCATGAACCAACGATTTTTTATGTCGGAGAGCCTTAAAGCAAAAATCAGTCCTTGCGATTTGATAATGAAGACTGTTAAAACATAATTTTTTTTTCAAATTTTTTTCTGTTTAATCTTGTGGTCCTTGGTACGGTCGGTCGCTTTATAACTATAGTTAATACTTTGTAATGAATGTAATAACTTTTTAATGTTTTTGTTGGTTTTAAAGCAAGTATTAACTGTCACCTTCTCGATTTTTAAGTTTTTATGATTTTTTAAAACTTTTATTTAAATGCTTAAAATATTTAAATAGTGAATTATTTGTTTCACCACCTATTGATTGAGTGCACAGTCAAATCATTAAGAATTTTACTTTGCACGAAAGATTTAAAATAATCGTTTTCTTGGATTTTGAGGTGTTTGATTGGTTGATGATTTGGATTTTGTTTAGGTATATTTATCCCACTGGCATTCTTCACAGATTTTGGTTGATTTTTGTGTTAAGTTTTTTTCATATTTTTTTTCTTTTATTTCCATTAATTTTACTGCTATAATCTGTTAAGAATCAAACATCCAATATTTTTATATTTCTGGAAATTAGTTTCAAGCTAATAATTAGCAAATAATTTTAACAGTGATGATAGTTTGCCACTGGATAGGACTCGGTTTACAGTTTTATCTGAGATGAAAACCAAAGTTATTAATTAAATATAATTTAAATGCAACGTGTAACATATTAGTACCGGGATACAAAGGTGTCAATACATTATTTTCAGATAACGAGCGCAGCGAGTGCAGCGAAATCTTCTTCAACACTTTACTGCTGAACAACTCCGGCATGTTTTTTGTTCGCGCTCTACAGGCCAAACGCCGACACCGATTAGGATATGTACCTTCGTTTTCCCTGATCTCAGATTTGCCTCGATTTGAAGAAGTTCGGAGGAGTTTATTTTATGTTATTAAGTTCTTACGATTTTTTTCTGATTTTCCCAAAACATATTTAGCACGTTTCAAGCATCTGAATATAATTGGACGAATTTTTTTAGATAAATGTTGACCCTTACAATTCAATGTTTGTGTGCAAATATTATTGTTGTATGTTCAGCATTTTTTTTTTGAAAATAACGCTTTTACGACACTTTTTTTTTGCGTTTTTGTGTTATTTTGCACCTAAAGCATATTTATCTGTAACCGATGCTTACAAAATGTACAGTGTGCGTTAAAAATTAAAAAAAAAAAAGATAAGAGATCAGTGTTTCTGGTGGAAGCCCACACCAGTAGGCAATTGGTGATGGGATAGCTGAGCAGGAAAAATGTGCTCTCTCCCCCGAGAGGGCCCTTTCCTCACCCAGCGAAGGCACGAATCTTGTGTGGCCGGATAGCTCAGTGGTCAGAGCAACCGCCCGGCAAGCGGAAGCTCCCGGGTTCATATCCCGGTTCGGACGCACATTTTTCCTGCTCAGCTATCCCATTAAAAATAAGATACTGTTTTTATTTGAAGCAAGTCAATTTTATAGTTTTTCTTTTAATCCTGTTATGTTTGTATATACGTTTTATTAGAGATAGGGAACACAGGTTACAGGTATCGCTGGGATGACAAGAGTGAGCCCGAATGCGGCCTGGCGCTACCTTTTATAGTCGCTGGTGACCCTTAACAAATGACCTTACATATCATACACAACACTCCTTCCCCCACAGAACAATTTCAGAAAATCAATCCTATACTATTTTCTGTAGTAGGCATACAATAATAAATGGTTTAACAACTTAACATAATACTGAACAATTCGTGTTTCCCTATCCATTTCTCCCAAAAAGTATAAAATAACCACACGTTATTTGATTCAATTACAAAGAAACACATACAAAGAAAATACATACAATACAAATAAAATACAGACATACAAAGAAAATATTACAAAAGTGTAGGTACAGTATTCAATCTCTGTTAACTCAAGTTTTTATAATGTATAGTTCTAATACCTAGGTACATTTTTTCAAGTACTAAACCTGTCTGGTGCCTTACGGTCTCTAGTAGGCCTTCGGAAATCCATGCGCAAATCGTCTGCATGAATTAATTGCTGTTTGTTCTGCACCTCTACTTCGTAAGTTACGCGACCTGTTTTTTTAATGATACAGCCTGGTTCCCAATTCACACCTTTCGATGACTTCTGAGGCCCCTTCAACCGAACCAACACCCTATCGTCAATTTCAAATTCGCGCATTTGTGATTGATTCTGAGACATTTCAACTTTTTTTGCAGTTGTCTGTAGGGTTAGACCTAAATGCGGTCGTAACATTCCTAGTTTGGTTTTCGGGTTGAATTTAAATAGGACCTCCGCCGGTGTTAACGTTGTGGTTGTTGTTGGGGTATTGCGATATTTGAACAAGAAATTTGCAATCCTATGTCTGAATGTCAAATTGACGTCGTTATTTCCACGTTTTGTCAAAGCTTTTTTAACTGTCTGTACAGCTCTTTCCACCAGACCGTTGGATTTGGGGTGGTACGGGGGGCTGTGCATTAGCAAAATACCATTTGTACTGCAAAAGTTAGCAAACTCCTCCGACGTAAAAGGTGGTCCGTTGTCTGAGACCAGACACTCAGGCATTCCGAAAACGGAAAAAAAATCACGCAATTTTTCTGCGACACAAGACGCTGTGGTTTTACCCATGATCCACACCTCCAACCACTTAGGGCCGGTATTACGATCTCTGAACTTCCTCCCAGAAGTTCGCTAAACAGTTGTTCAGTGAACAAGTAGTTCACTGAACTAAATTTCCGTTGCGTATTACGATTTGAAAACAACCGCCGAACACCAATCCTGTGAACTAGAGACAAATCTGGCAACAAGGCTGGATATTTTGGCAGTTGTTCTCTTCAAAATGGCTACTTCCAAGAAGTTTATTCGTGCCGCGAACTTTACAAATGACGATGAAAATTCAATTTTGGACTCTGTTGAAAAACACAAAGACATAATAGAGAGTAAGAAAAGCGACTCTCTTACCTGGAAGGAAAAGGTATGAGTGACAACCTTTCTACTTGATTTTATCATTTATTGAAATTAGCATGGGACATAATCTCACTGCTGTAGTAGTAGGTAATTTATTTTATTGGCAATTACATGTTATAATGTGGCTTGTTAATTTTTGCCAGGAAAGAGTATGGCTCATTGTTCAAGATGAATTTAATTCAAAATCAAAACACCCCAGAACGGCCAAAGAATTAAAACTGAAATACTCGTGCCTGAAGAAGGCAGCAAAGAAGGAGGCCAGTAAGCAGTTGCAGCGGCTTCGTGGTACGGGCGGCGGGCCATATGTGCCACCAACAAATAATATAATTCTGGAACGTGTCGTCAAGCTCGTCCCGCTTGCTGCCACAGGCATGCCATCGGTGACTGACAGCGATTTCTTCGTGGCGCATAACAACCGTAAGTTGTTGGAAAATTTATTTGATTTTGAAATAGGTAAGAGGTGATTAGTATATTTGACCGTTTGGACCAGGGTCCATTCATGGGTTATTATCTCTTATTTCAGCTGAACATGAAAATAGTGAGGTTGACGAGCCCGATACCTTCTCGAAAGGCAATGTGTCGGACAGCAACGATGAGGTAAGATCACAATCGATCGCTCGAGGCTGCCTTGTACTTTCCAAGTCAGGTGCTTTTATGAATAGCTTAATGCCCTTCTGGTCGAGCGTATGAAACGTTATGATCAAACAAACTGTCGAATTGCTTATTGCAACAAATTTTAAGTTATCATTCTCATCTACCCCCAATTGCATGACCCAATAAGTGACCAAATACTATTATTAACTTTCCAGTTCGAGGACATCGAGATGATTTTGCCCGTGCTGGAGGGGCCAGGATGCAGCGGGATGCAGCCAGCTGCAGTGTTCGCAGAAGGGCATGATGTGTCGGATGGTATGCAACATTTTCTCAGCACATTATATGTTGACAACTTGCATCAATTGCTCTAATAACTTGTAGGTAATTATTGTTAAAAAATGTAGATTTTTCTTCATTGATCCGGTACGAAATATATATATATAATATTAGGTACTAAATATGTACCATTTTAAATTTAAAATAATATATTTACATTACCTACTTGCAAAGTAGGTACTATACGTACTAGTAGGTATACGTACTAGTATGTATAATAATTTTGTGCTATTATTTTCAATATTAAGAAGAGTAAGCAATTGAAGAGACGGAGCAGTAACATAGTATTCTTCAATGTTAATTCACACAGTTTTTACATATTATTTAGATGCTCTGCAAACTGATTGGGGCCAATACTCCCCAGCAATGCTTCGCCAACCAAAGAACCCTGCGCTGAGGGTATTTTCTAAACCTGCCTCATTGAGCAACAAAAGTCCAAATACATCGTACTGCGAGCTGCAGAAAGCTACGGATGTCCTTTTGCAGAGCAAAGGTACGTTGCTAATGATCCGTTGTTTCCAAAAGCTAGACTGCATCAGAATGACATACTTGCCTATTTTACTTGTCAGCCAGGCTTCCCACTCTCATTTTAATCCAAAAAAGTAAGAGTAGTAGGACAAAAAATCACAAAAAGTAGGACAAAAGTAGGACCAATTATAACCGATTTGTAGGAATATACTGTTAAAGAATTGTGATTTGTGCAATCCAAAAGTAAATTGCACTCAAAAAATGAGAAATTAACATTTATGGGTGTTTTCTCGTGCATCTCTCCTTTAAATCCTACCTAATTTATACCGGCCAATACCAAAAAAGTACCTACTAAACCCATGCCTTCTATCCAACATGATAAACCTATCCTACGATCCTGACGAGAGACACCCTGTGATATCTCCGCAGGTTCGACAAGCAACACCAGCCGACGTAGGCCGAAGCTCCATCAAAGGGAGACAGTTGCCTCGGCCAGCACGGCCAAGTACTCGGCACTGGCTGTTGCCAAAACAGAGCTGGCCAATATGCAAAAAGACATACTGGTGCAAGAGCACAAGGCAAGAGAAACGCGACTGGCCGAAGAGCACGAGGTCTCCATGGGCATCCGGAGAGCCGAATTAAAATTAAAGCAAGTCCAAATTAAAAATGAAGAAGCGGACTTAAAACTAAAACTTGCCAAATTGCAAGCAATACAGGCTCACCAGTTGACAGATGAAAGCCAGTCTGAATAAAATTACACATAATAATCCATTAAATAGTTTGTGAATTTATTTTAGTTTTATAGTTAAGATCCAGAAGTCGAGTTTTTATTATTTTAGCTGTGCACATCAGATGTGCTGTTGTGATAATATGATGTATGTTCCCAGAATCAATAACCCAAATGTAAGTATGGTTAGCAGTTTTCTGCACAATTTTGCTTCACCAAACCATAGGTATTGCTCCACCTATAGCTCGAGTCCACAGCAAGCAACGGCAACAGTTCTAGTTCTGCAGTTGGCGGAAGTACTCAACCAGTCCCCGCTGAATCCCTCGGAGTCCACCGCCGATAGACTCCACTCGAGGGATCTGGCCAGCCTCGATGTCCGGAGCAGGGAGTTCAGGATCATTAGGTGGTTCAGGCTCGTTCATATCAATCGCCAGGTTGTGCAGAACGGCGCAAGCGACAATAACGTTTTGCACATTGTCGAGGGCGAGCCTCATGCCGAGGGAAAGCACGGGAAAGCGACGTTTCCACAGGCCGTACTGGCGTTCGACGGTCCCCCGCGTTCTAATTTGTGCCTCGTTGTAAAGATGTTCCTCCGGCAGCTGAGGGTTTCTAAGTGGCGTCACCAAGTAAGGCTGAACTGTATAGCCCGAGTCCCCCAGGATCAGACCGTCGCCAAACTCTCCCCTCTCAAGGCGAGCTTGAATGGCCGAGTTGTTGAAGATGGTCTGATCATGGGAAGACCCGGGCCATCGTGCAACGACGTCCATCATGTGCATAACATCGTCGCAGATGGTCTGTACGTTCAAAGAGAACCAGCCTTTTCGGTTTCTGAATGTCTCGCCAATGTTTCCACCTAAAGATTGCAGTTATCACGAGTTACCTATTAGGTACCTACTTGACTTTCGAATTAAAATATGTCTTGGAAACGGGGATAAGATCAAGTATTACCGACCTGGCGACTGTATCTTAATGTGCGTACAGTCTATAGCACCTAAAACACGAGGAAAACGGTGCTTGCGGTAGAAGCCAAGCTGAATTCTGTTTATTTCCTCCTCGGTCTCGGGGAACCGAACATGAGCTGGCCGGAGACTTGCGATGGCTAGGCCTACGCGCTTCACAATTCTACTGGCAGTGCTCTTATGCACACCAGCAACATCTCCAGCCGTCACAAGCATGCATCCGGTCGCATAAAATCGCAGTGCCAAGAGGAGTTGGTTTATTGGCGACACAGAGAAGTTTCTAAAGAAATGAGACATATTGGGGAGCGGGTTAGGTTATGTGTGGATTAGGTTGAGGATTGAGATAGGTGCAGGAATGGTCATATCACAAGCACCGCATTGCTCCTGCATGTTCAAGGTATTAATTTGGAGAATTCTTGCAGTTGATAAGGAGATGGAAAAGGAAACAAACCTATCGGTCGCCGTTTCCAGACTGGGTTCGACCAGCTCTAGAAGGTGCAACACCGTCGGTTTGGTGAGGCGAAAGCGCACAAAAAACTGGTCATCATTCCACACATTCAAATTATCGATTCTAGGTCTCACATCTTTAACACGTCTGCCTCGAGCAGCCAGATTCATGAAAAACTCATCTTCCGAATCAGAACTGTCATGATCAAAGTCCGCCATCTTTAAAAACAGCTTGCATTCTTGGCGGCTAGTTCAATGAACAACGCTGTTGTTCACCACTCAAACCACTGAACTTCAAAAGCAGTGAACTTCTACATTTCTATCTGGTGAACAAGGAAGTTCAGAGGTCGTAATCCGCAAAACAACGTAGTTCGTAGAACTATTTAGTTCCGTTCCTAGTTCAGTGGAAGTTCAGAGATCGTAATACCGGCCCTTAGAGTAACTGTCGATTAGTACCAACAGTGTGACTCCCTCTA
Organism: Nemurella pictetii; assembly: GCA_921293315.2. Taxonomy (NCBI): domain Eukaryota; kingdom Metazoa; phylum Arthropoda; class Insecta; order Plecoptera; family Nemouridae; genus Nemurella; species Nemurella pictetii. Next base: position 2,974,493 of record OV121118.1, on the reverse strand, counting down.
CCGACGCAAAATCCACATGCACCCTTTGAAACGGTTTGTAAGGGCTAGGCCAACTAACTGGAGTGACTGGCTTACTACTAGGGCGTGATATTTGACACGAATCGCATTGCGAACAAGTCTTTTCAATATCATCGTCTAGTCCTGGCCACCACACATGACTGCGTGCCAGCATCTTCATACGCACAATTCCCGGATGCTGGTCGTGTAATAACATTATAACATGATTTCTTAGTTTACTGGGAATTATAATCCTACTTCCCCATGTAAGACATTTTCCATCGACAGATAACAACTCTCTACGCCGGGCGTAATCTCTTAAGGTGGAATCAAATTCACGAGGCCACCCATACTGAGTGTATTGTATTATCTTCGACAGTATTGCATCCTTGGCACTTTCCTTAGCTATCTCAGTTGCGGTGCAAACAAAATCATCGTGAACTTGTGACAGAACACTGCACACTTGTTTCACCGAAGAAAAATCGTGTTGTTGGGATTCTACCCCGTTCCCCTTTATTGGCAACCTAGATAACGCATCCGCATTTGCGATGTCTCTACCTTTTTTATATTCTAACTTGTAATTATATGCAGAGAGAATGATAGCCCATCTTTGTAAACGCGCCGCTGCCAGAGTTGGGATGCCTTTTTTCTCCCCTAAAATTGCTTTCAAAGGCAAGTGATCGCACCGCAATGTTACTCTGTGCCCAAAAATATACTTATGAAATTTTTTGACCGCAAAGATTATTCCTAGCGCTTCTTTTTCGAGCTGCGAGTAACCCTGCTCCGCCGAGCTGAGTGTCGTTGACGCGAACAAAACGGGTCGTTCCACTCCATTGACTAGGAGTGAAAACACGGCCCCGACCCCATAGCTAGATGAATCGCTTGTTATGATCATTGGTTTGGACGGGTCATAGGGGGTAAGCACCTGATTGTCAATTAACAATTGCTTGCTTTTCGTGAAAGCCGCAGAGCAACGTTCATTCCAAAACCACTGCACATTTTTCTCTAATAACCTATGCAAGGGTTTAATTTCTGTTGACAGATTTGGCAAAAACCTGTGGTAATAGTTTAGCAGCCCAAGATAAGCTTGTAATTGACTCACGTCCTTCGGTTCAGGGGCTTTAACTATTGCCTCCACTTTATCTGCAGTTGGATGAATTCCATTTTTATCGATCACATGTCCCAAGTACGTAACTTTTTCACGGAAAAACTTGCACTTGCTGATATTTATTTTAACATTGTGTTTTTGGAACCGTTTTAAAACCTGATCTACTAACGTCTTGTTATCCTCCAGGCTACGGCCTACAATGAGTACGTCATCCAAATAACATACCACATTAGGCATGTCCACTAGTATTTGGTCCAAAACCGACTGGAATAGGGATGGTGCGCTGGCAACCCCATATGGGAGCCTATTCATTTTGAACAATCCCTTGTGCGTATTAATAGTCAGCACGTGCTTTGACGACTCTGCCACTTTTAATTGCTGGTAGGCATTAGACAGATCGAGCACCGAAAAAAAAGCTCCATTTGCAACCCTAGTGAAAATATCGTCCAGACGTGGTAAGGGGTAGTGTTCAGTATCAACACAGCGATTTACCGTTACTTTATAGTCCACGCACAATCTTATCTTGTCTGAATCATTTTTTGGCACAACTACCACTGGCGATCCCCATAGGCTGTGATTTACCTTCGAGATCACATGGTCATTTTCTAGCCTGACTAGTTCTTCCTCTACTGGCTTCACCAGTGCATACGGCACGGCATAAGCTTTATGAAAAATTGGTGTGGTGTTTTCCTTCAAAACAATGTTTGCCTCAAAGCCTTCAATTGGCGACTTATTGTCCGTCGCAAACACTCGCGGGTATTTGATTTTTGCTTCCTTTAAATACATAGTGGCTTCTGAATCCTGCCCTATTGTGATCTTATTTATCGACAAATTGTCTCTCCACTTTGGCACAAGCTTGTCCAACCATGTTCTACCTAGCAATGATGGTATATCTTTTGCCACAATCAGAGGCAATTCATGAGTGCGATGCTTCCCACTCACTCGCACCACAATCTCACCCAGGATTTCTAACTTCTCTCCTAACACAGACTTCAGTTTGACTTTCGTTGGCTTGCAGAGTACATGCCCTAAATGTTTGACATACAATTCCTCAGAAATTAACGAGTTTGACGCACCTGAGTCAACCTCAAACATTAATGGCTGACCTTCCACAAATAACTCTAGAGCCATAGGCCCATTAACATTCTTCACATTAATTACCCCTACTGCATTGATATTTAAAACATCTAAATCTGTCGACTCAACCGAACTTTGTCGGCCAGACGAGCTAACTGACGAAATACTTTCCAAATCGTCTTCAACTCTCACGTTTTTGACAGGCTGCGACCGATTGCAGTTTCTTGAGATGTGGCCCTCCTGATTGCAAGTGTAGCACCTCCAATGCTTTGCAGGGCAGTAGCGCTCGTCGTGGTACCGACTGCACCGACGACACTCTGCGCCGAACTTGCGATGACCGGACTGATGTCGATTTGACTCACGAGGATCGGTCTCTCGACGACTGGACTCTCGACGACTGGACTCTCGACGACTGGACTCTCGACGACTGGACTCTCGACGACTGGACTCTCGACGACTGGACTCTCGACGACTGGACTCACGACGACTGGACTCTCGACGACTGGACTCTCGACGACCGTATTCACGTTGACTTTGACTCGACTTGTGAATATGCGATTCACGACTTGAATCACGACGACGACTAGACTCTGGACGACTGGACTCTTGCCGCCCGGAGACTTTATAGACTTCAGACGATACCTTTTGACTGATCACTTTTGCTGTCTCTTCTGTGCATTCGATTGTTTGTGTCATTTCACACGCTTTCGCGAACGTAAGACCTTTACATTCGAGCAACGCCTTTTGCGTACTTGACGAGTTTATTAACCCACAAACAAACCTATCTCTTAATGCATCATTCAGGAACTGACCAAAATTGCATGACCGCGCTAACTGTTGCAATTCGACAGCATAATCTCTAGAAGCTTCACCCGGACGTTGGTCTCTCTTCCCAAATTTAAACCTCTCGGCCAGTTCATTATACACCGGAACAAAGTGATTTTTTAAAACTATCACTAATTCGTCATACTTCTTCTCTGTCACCTTTGCTGGGCAAACGAGACGTTTTAATAGACTGTAAGTCTCTGCACCCACGACGGTGATGAATAAGTTTAATTTTGCTGCATCTTCTTTCACATCATTTAAACTGAAACATACTTCAAGTCTCTCTAGATATGACTCTATCTCCTCACTGGCTGGTTTAAATTCAGCAAATTGGAAAATACGCGACGCCATCGCACTTACTATTTCCAACTCTTCGTCCGCGGACACGACTAACTTCGTAACTCTTCTTTTTTTCCTCGTCGCCACTGTTATGTTTGTATATACGTTTTATTAGAGATAGGGAACACAGGTTACAGGTATCGCTGGGATGACAAGAGTGAGCCCGAATGCGGCCTGGCGCTACCTTTTATAGTCGCTGGTGACCCTTAACAAATGACCTTACATATCATACACAACAAATCCATTCTTACTTTTTGATTTAAATAAATTCCAAACGAATACATTAAGATATTCATCATGATCATGTCATTGAGGAAGTGGTTCAATTATCACTGGACATGTTAAATTGATCATAAAAGCCTCTAGGCAATGCGTACAGGCAATATAATCGCGTTGAGGGTCAGCGTAAATATTACGCCCGTTTCACAACAAGATTATATGAGTGTTCGCATAGCCTAGTTTAAATGTAAGTTAAAGTCATAGATTAAAAATGTATCAGGTAACATATACTATGTTATAATTGTTTTATATTCGGAAGAGCTGGGAAACCCGAACTGTGCCTCGTAATAAAAAAGACTACAAATTAAGTTAACTAATGTGTTCATGTGCTTAATTTTCATTTTCTGGAAATTTCTGGTTTACCCGCAATTCTACTAAACCCCCTTTTTCTGTGAACATTACATTTATTATCATGAAAAAAAGACGGTAAGAATGTGAAATAGGAAACAACACTTATTTCAAACTAAAATGATCCCTAAACTCGCTAACTCATTTCCAATAGTACCTCCCACCTTATACTTCATACCTTAGGACGCTTCTAAATTTCTATGTTTGAAAGACCACACGACATACCAATCCGTATTCAAACCCTGTTTCACTGCACTCCATGAAACCAAACCAAACGCTACGTTGCCTGTTTGAATCCGACTCGATCGCACCATGGTGGAAGCTGCTTTCAGGAACCCCAGGGTGTACCCACACGGCAAAAGCAAAACAGTGCCATGGGTCACGCAGCGCCCAACCTGCCTGACAGGTCATGCAGCAACAGCTCCACCAGCTCTATTGTGTACAAAAATAAATTCACATCATAATGTACGGAGTACGTTGGTTTTATTCACATCTTCACAGATGGATCGAAAGATGACCACGCCGTCGAAAGCGCTTGTATTTCTGGGTCTGAAACTTCATATTATGGTTTTAAACTAAATGACAAGTGTAGCATCTTAACAGCAGAATTATATGCATTACTGCACGCGCTGAGGTACATCGAGTCGAGCCGCAACGAGACAGGTTTCCTGATTTGCTCCGACTCTTGAGCTCTCAGCAAGCCATTGGCGCCCTGTATTCCCCGCAGTCTCTCGTCCAGGACATGTACTCGCTGCTGGCGTCGCTTGCTTTAAGGTACGTCGGTTGGGTTCCTGGATATGTGGGGATAGCTGGCCGACAAGGCGGATAAGGCAGCAACAGAGAAGGCTTTTATTGACAGTGACCGACTATCAGCTAACGATTTCTAGAACTTCTTCAAGTCGCTTTTTAAAAGGAGATTTCAAAGCACTTTGTATGTAGAGACAAACAACAAATTAAAAGAGATTAAAACAAAAAATACTTATTGGGACTCTTCTATCAGGTCAGGGAGGAAGTCATCCTTACGCGGCTGAGGATAGGCAACACACTCTTCACACATGCTTATCTGTTATCTCTAGATAATATCCCACCCAGATGTGACACCTGCAATTAAGCCCTCTCCGTTCGTCACGTGCTGGTTGAATGCTCCAAATACAGGGCTGTGTGGAGGCGCCTCTCTGCAATATAGCATCTTAAAAGTCTTGGAGACGATTCTAGATCGACAAGTTTTTCGAGATTTTGAAAGAAATTGGTATCCTAATGATAATCCAGTCAACATATTTGTTTAGTTTAGAACTAGGAGCAAGGAACTAGGAGCAAGGAACTAGGATTAATTTACTAATGACATAGTAACACGTTTGTGTCCATATTAAGTCAAATCTAGTGGTCAACACTTGTTTTTTTAGTTCTTGTGAGTCTATTCGCAAGTATATGTTAATAAAATGCGGAATGGGTTCTAGTTTCTATCATTTTATTTTGACGCAAGGCGTTAATGTCTTGCTCAAAATTATAAATTTGATTTAATTTAGTTTTGAAAATTTTCTTATGCTTAAAATGACCCAAAGGTTGACGCGCCTCTAAGCCCCACCATTCATTCAAAGGCTGAATTCCACGACGACTCCTTCCACGGTAACTCCTCCAACCCCTGAAATGCCAGCCGTTGTTGCGGTCTTTATGTGTTGAAACGGCAAAGGTATAAAAGCGAGATGCTGACAGATGTGCCGTCCTTGAGGCAGAAATCGTCCTAATAAGGTCTTCGAGCTCTGCACACTCAATTATTTATTTTCTTCCCATATATCAACCTTTTCTGTTGGCTCCTTCCTATTTGTGCTTCGATAATCTATTGGGTACGCTCGCAAGATTTTTGTATCAACACTTATTGGAATCTTCCTTGGTGTCTATTTTATTTTCTATTTCTATTCTTCTGTTGAATATAATGCTTATGGGAACCCCTGGCGTCAAGGGTCAATTGTTTGAATTCATAGGCAGAATTGAGGATGAAATAGCAATATTGGAGCAATGGATCGATTCTGATGGGAACAATTAAAATATTTTAAATGAAAGACAAATCCCATTTGCACATTTAATATCTGTACTACCCGATGTTTCGGTACGGGTTAACCTAAAATGTTACTTTTACTTTTTAGGAATAACGTAGAAATAATAATTTATTTATCTTCGCCGTAAATGAATGCCCGTAAGACACGCACCCTTACACGGTAAACCCCGTTTGGAGACGTGACAATCTGGGTTTTCGGCTCGGTCCCCGGGTCAGGGAGCTCGGCGCAGATCAGAACGTCTACCTATTCGGGTGTACGGAGTTTGTCCTCTGTTCGCAGGACAATCTGGGTGTGGGCGTGTGGCAGCCCTCACTTTTTAAACTATCACACGGAAGTGCATCAAGCACTCACGGAACATGCCGCTTCCATCAACTCCTTCAGTTTAATCTGGGACAAACTTTTTTTTTTATAGATGGAGAATGCATTTAAGCGGACCGACTTAAAAGGTAGTGGTGTGGAACCTGATCGGATAGCCTGACAATACCCACTAAACTCCACCTTCACCGCTCGTCTCCGGAACCGCCTTACGGCATTACTTCAGGGACGGGGTGGCCCGTTCCGGCGACCTGCCAGGGGAAATCTTTCGTGTGGTATGTTACGTCGCTTCGAAAGCCCTGCAGATCGCCGTAGGGTGTCTGTAAGGGCTGCCTCCTCTACCGCCCGAATGTCCTTGGCGAGTCAGAGGGTAGCCCTTGCTCTTCGGTCTTCTCCACTTCTCTCTTCCTTCTTCATCCCTCTTCCGTCTTCCTTCTCTGTGTCTTCTTCATCGAGTCGCCACAGCTGGTCTTCCCTAGGAAGCAGTAGATGTTCTCGTCTTCCTCTATCTAAGGGTGCCTGGTGTTATAATAGCAGTCGGAAATGGTTTGCTCGTAGCCCATTTGATTATTCTCAAACTTCTCATTAACACCGTACCAAGAAGGCTCGAATACGACCAACAAAATGCGAATCACTCTATCAGCAAAGTAAATAGACTGATACACAACACAGTAAACAACAGTGCAGACAAAAGCAGCAAGAACATCTACATAAACTTCCTTGACCAGAAAATCTACAACTACCACATTGCAAGAGATGGACTCCATTTAAACTGGATCGGAAAGCAAGTTCTCGCGAAGTCTATCACACACTACATGCCCATCACCAAATTAATAAAACCCATGCACATGATGACGGCGCTAGAAAAATGGCTCAACAAAAACCAACCTTAAAAAGCGCACTTGGAAAAAGCAGAAGGTAGCACCGCAGATACTTTTTTAGACAAATGGGTAATGGTTATGGGGAAAAAAGCAAAGAAAAAGCTGACCTAATCAGCATACATGAACAAAAAAAACTCGACCATATCTCGTACAGCGCGCGCAAGCAAACAAGATGCAAGAGCTAATGTCAGGAACGCTGGTGACACGAGAGAAGAAGGAAGGAAAACTTCGAAGAATCCCCCCAAGAACTCAAGCGATGGGACCAAGAATGTAGAAAAAAGCAAGCGGGACGAAAAAGAAGCAGAAAGATCCGAAGAAATCTCAAATCTAATGCACATTAACGTGCAATGTATAAGAAATAAACTAAGCAACATTGAAGGTATGTTAGACAGCAAAAAAGTAGATTACCTATGTATCTCAGAGCACTGGCTAAAGCAGGAGGAACTAGACTACTGTTGTATTAAAGACTATTCGATTGCAACAGCTTTTTGCCGAAAAAAGTATAAGAATGGTGGAGCAATGATACTCTGCAAATAAACTGTAAATTTTAAAATATTGCAGGCTATAAACAATCTAAGTCAGGACAAACATTGTGAATGTGTCGCCATCGAGACAAATGAGCCGAACGGTACCAGACATTGTGTAATATGTGTTTATAGGTCACCCACAGGGACATGAGAACTTTCATTGATATTATGACCCAGGTGCTTGACCTAGCAACGTTAAAAGCTGGTATCACAACAATAAGTGGAGACTTTAATGTCGATCTCAATTTCAACAAATCAAACACTAATAAGGAAGAAGTAACTGAACTCTTTGCGGCCTACGGCCTTCACCAATTAATAACAGAGTCAACAAGAGTGACCCAGAGTTCAAGTACCTGTATCGATAACGTATTTACAAACAACAGAAACATCAATAGAATAGAAAATGTAAACCTACACACAGCAGACCGCCATGCACAAATAATATCATGGAAAATCACGGCACCCCCTAAAGAACAATGGACCACAACTAAAAGAAGTTTCAACGCCAAAAGCAGGGAATTGTTTAAAACCCTGTTAAGTCAGGAAGGATGGAACGCCGTCTATCAGCACGAAAATGATGAAAATATGTTCGAAAAATTTACCTCCATTTTTAATAACCATTTTAACCATGCATTTCCAATACGCGAATACAAAATCAAACCAGCAACAGTAAAAGGGTCAAAGAAAGGTTGGTATACACCCGAACTGAGGAAACTTGCATATAAAGTTGAGATCGACTATGGATATTCAAAGGCAAGCGAGAAAGGTCTCAGTGAATACCAAAGCTCTAAGCGTAAATACAGACGAGCTTGTCATGAAGCCGAAAAGGTAGACAATAATAACATAATAAAAAAAGCACACAATAAAGGCAAAGCAGCTTGGTCTGTGATAAACTCGAAAATAAATAGTAAATGTAAAACTAAAAATGATATAAAACTCAAAATCAATAACACCGAAATAAAATCACACCAGGAAATAGCGGAAAAATTTACTGTCTACTTTGGAATGACGGCAAAAGAACTCTCAAAAAATACGAGGGAAACACGAGTAGTCAACGTTACAACAAAACCATCTTCCTCAAACCAATTGAAAAGAAATAATTTCTAGAAATAATCGATAAAATAGGAAAGAAACGTTCAGCCGGATACGATGGCATACCTGGCAACATCTTAAAATTAATTGGTATATACATAATGGATCCACTCATACAAATAATCAACACCACATTCACAGAAGGATGCTTCCCATACAAATTAAAAGAATCTAAAATCGTCCCCATATACAAGAGAGATCAGGAGGATGTAAGGATTTATAGGCCAATATCATTACTACCAGCGTTCGCTAAGATTTTCGAAACCGCAATGTACACAAGGATAGAACATTTTGTTCTTAGCAATTCTTTATTAAACTCTAACCAGGGTGGTGATTCTCGACAGAATCTCGATGACGAGATTTCTCGTTTCCGAGAATTCTCGTAAAAAATTTACGGAAAGCGATTCTCGAAATTTCGTGTACGGATATTCTCGTGTTTTAACGAACGAGAATTCTCACCAGCTGTTTTGTGCACGAGATTCGATTTCGTTCACGAGAATTTGACATTAGACTCAAAATGGACGACATTCAAGGAGCTGTGGAAGTTTTGGTCGAGTTAGAAATTGAAGAAAGAAGACAGAATAGAGCACCACGAATTTATAGGCAAAGAATTGCCGCTCTTGAAATGCAAGAGCGAGCTTTTTTGGCGAGATTCAGACTGACCAAAGCCGTTGTGAGAACGCTGATTGAGGATTTGCGGCCTGCCTTGCCGGTCCAAAGGAGGCGAAGCAATCTCAGCATTGAAGTAATGGTAAGTTTACGCTCGAGAATCAAGTTAATAACTTTAATTCATAGCATTATGATATCAAATAGATTATTTCTCAGTCTGGCTATGATTTTTTAAGTAAATGTGGACCACTTCCGAACAGGTTCTCACAGCGCTACGCTTCTTCGCTGTCGGCAGCTATCAAAGGGCAATTGGCGAGGAGAACACTATTTGTATCAGCCAAGCATCGGCTAGCCGTTGCATTCGTGCTGTCAGCAACGCCATCAACAACACTTTGCTGCAAATGTGGGTAAAATTCCCTGCAACGCCCTTAGAGCAAGCACAAGTGAAGGCAAGGTGTGTATACTTCTAACTTCTATGTTTATCGGACACATTAAATGTTATAGCCTAACATAACCTTAAAATAATTTGAAGCATCGATCTCTACCAATTTTAGTGTTTATAATATCTGTCAAAGGTTGTAGAGTAAATATCATTTGCAATGCTGCCAACAGATTCAACAACAAGTTCGGACTGCCGGGGGTGGTCGGTGCAATCGACTGCACGCATGTGCTGATTGCACCGACACCCAAGGATCATCCGCTCTACCCCGAACATATTTATGTTAACCACCATGGCACACATTCATTGAATGTTCAGCTGGTATGTATAGTATCAAATCTTAATTACCTATACATAGATGCCAGATATTCTTTAGGCTTTATGCCCCTTTTAATTGTATCACAAACTAATATCGAGCATTCATACACATATTATTTTCTATTTGTTGAGTCTTGCATTCTGTTTACCTCCTTCATAACTTTTCTAAATGGCTAACGGAAATTTCTTCAAATAGGTAGGCACCATGCATTAAGACACGTCCATTCCTCCATCATTTTCTAAATTATTTTAAATAACCTACTAAACTACCTACCAGTAGCAACTGCATATTCATACATGTTTAATCTGTATGTTCATAGATTTGCGATGACAGCATGAACATTCTCAATGTGATTGCCAACCATCCGGGGCGAAGCCACGACTCTCATATTTGGAGAAACTCGAGGGTGCGTGAGGGGTTGGTGGCACAGCATGCCCAGGGCAACAAGTCCACCTGGCTGATAGGTTATTATCATTTTCACTTATTGGGATTTCCTCTGTGGTGCCGAGACAAACTTGAATGGTAAAATTTTCAATATTTTGCAGGTGACAGTGGATACCCCCTTGAGCCCTGGCTGATGACTCCAACCATAAATGCAGTCCAAGGCTCACCAGAAGAAAATTTTTACAAGGCTCACGTCAAGGCTCGGAATGTAATCGAGCGTGTGAACGGAGCCATTAAAGCTCGTTGGCGGTGCATCAACGGGCAGCGTACCTTGTACTACATGCCCCCCATCGCATCGAAGATCGTCACTTCATGTGTTGTCCTACACAACATTGCAACATTCCACAGATTACCGATTCCTCTGCCATTGCCTAATTATGTAGAGCCGGTTCCACCTGTAGTCATTCCACACAATGGGCCTAACCCAGTCCTCAACCAGGGCCGTGCCACTCGCCAGTTTCTAATCACAAACTACTTCACTTGATTTTCAAAATTGTCAGATTAATCCTTTTGCAAAAAATTTCAAACTCTTCTTGTCACTTTCCTTTATAAGCGATGGGATGAGTTGATAAAAAAAGTTAAACTATTTTTCTATTTATTATTTTGAGGTGTGTTGTTAGATCTATTTTTTTACTTAAAATTAATGTCAAACTTTAAAAAATATTTTTGGATTGAAACTCAGACTTTGATGGGAGGGGACTAGAATTTATTCAAAAAATAATTATTGGGAATGGCCATTTTATTTGCCCAGGAACTTTGTCGAAAGATCTTTCATGAAGTCCATGAGCTGCAGAAACTGATCGGCCTGCTGCTGAATTTTGGTCTCTTCCAGGTTGTGGCGGCTCCATTCCAGCTCCAGCCGGGACTCCTCTAGGTCTTGGCGGCGCTCTTCCAAATCTAGCCGGGACTCTTCAAGCGCAACCCGTTGCTCTTCCAGTTTCAGCTGGCGTTCCTGGTTTCCTACCATTTTCTTGGCAGTTTCAGCCGCAACTGGAGCAGCAGACCGACTGCCTATACAGAAATGAAAGAGATGCTTGAGAGGTATGTTTACCATTAAATGAACATAAACAATTCTGATATATCTCTATACTTACTAGAAATGGTGACCTTTTGTCCAAGAGGTGTCTTGCAACCTGATGTTGATGGCTGTGGCTCAGGCTCACAAGTTGTTGAAGTGTGCCTAGCAGGTGTTGATGTCGATGGATGTTGATGGTGGCTGGTAGCTTGATCACTTGCTGCTAATTCGACCTGTGGGATGTTTTCCAGTTCAAAGGTTTCCCATTCTTCTTGTTCAGTGTCTGAGGTCTGAAAAGAAACCGGTCAATTTTGAGGAATATAAGGAATGGTAATTTACAATGTGAAGCTATTTAACTTGATTAATTAATTAATTACTTCTTACATGAATAAACCCTGCCTCCTGGGCTCCATCGCCATCTCCATGGACAAGAGTAGTGCCAATTATGGCAATGATCCGCTCATTTAGGGTATTGGGTCGAACAACCCTCGCAGTGTTGCCCGTTGTGGCGTGGTTGCGGCGAGCGGACGACCCAGCCTTCTTCGCTGCACTCTTCATATCCCCCCATGACTGAAATTGTTTATAATGAATTGTGATATTCCTTCCAGCAAGTAATAAAATATTTTCAAAGCATATAACGTCGTATTTATTTATTTATAAGTGAAAATTTGCATCTTGCTCACCCTTTTCCACTGTAAAATACTTTTTCTTGCCCCTCCACAACTTTTAAGTAGGGAGGCCAAATCTTCCCACAGTTTATGCTGCTGCTTGTTGGTGAATTCATTCGTGAAACTGTTCCTTATCATTTGGCTGTTTTCCTCGATAAACTGTACTATTATGGTTTTTTGCTCCTCGGACATGTATTTTCCGGTAGCCGCCATTTTTAAACAAAAGATTTGAAAATATCGACATCCATGACGTCACACTATATATTAGCCTTCTATTGGCTAGCGATCCGCTGGCGCAAAGCGTCATTCTCGTGTCGATCTCGTAAGCTAACAATAATCTCGTCTCGATCTCGATAACGTCGAGAATCGCTATTTCGTGTCGGCACGAGACGAAATTGTCGTACGCGACGAAATACTCGTTTTTTCGAGAATCACCACCCAGCATGGTTTTACCAAAGGTAGGTCTACTGTGACGGCTGTGACCGGATTTGTCAACAACATTTTAGATGCACTTGACAACAACAATCCAGCGGTAAGAATATTTTATGATTTAAAAAAAGCCTTTGATAAAATTAACCACAAGCGGCTTCTCACTAAGCTGAACACCCTTGGGGTAGCCGGAAAAGGACATAGTTGGATAGAGTCGTACCTAAAAGATAGAAGGCAATCGGTGCATATACATAGCAAGGGAAAGACATTCGTCTCGAAAATAACCATCACCAACATAGGAATTCCCCAGGGGTCGGTCTTATCGCCATTACTTTTTATTTTATTCACTAACGATTTACCGGAAAGCTTAGAACAGGGTGAATTGACGCTTTTCGCGGACGACACTACGCATTTTATCACAGACATCGATCAGACGAAAGTTATTGAACGAGCCAACTGGGCAGTAAATGCACCTGACAATTCTTTTTGAATTCTTTTGAAAGAGAAGTGTTTTTACTCTGTTAACGAGTACTTAGCGGCTGTATGAAATGTTTTATATGTATTTATGACGTATTCATATCCAAGTGGATCAATTGAATAAAACCATATATTATTATTATTATTGGTTTATCCGAAACGACCTACAACTTAACGAATGCAAGACCGTCTGCATGTATTATTCGGGTAAGAAAAAAATGAATGCAAGCCCATATATAAAATTCATGGGAAAAGTATTGCACTTTGCACAAATACCAAGTTTCTTGGGTTACATCTGGGGGACGGGACAGACTGGAGTGTCCACATCGACAGTGTTATGAAACAAATTTCGTCTAGCTGCTTTTTAATAAAACGACTTATGGAGGTCACCGACATCAAAACATGTAAATTAGTATATCACGCATATATGCAAGCGAGATTAAGCTACGGGATAGCATTATGGGGCAGCCATACAAAGGCAAAAAAACTGTTCAAGTTACAAAAACGAGCCCTTCGTTATATGGCGAGAGCGAGCTACAACCCGACAGCAGATATTTATATGAAGGACTCCTGTAAGCCTCTTTTAAAAAAATATGAGTTAATGACATTACCTTGCATTTATATATACCACGTAATTATGAATGTCGTAAATAACAACGCCCATGTGGGTGAGAATAACCACGCACATGAAACTAGGACCAAAAAAGAACCAAAAAGACAAAGGCACCAGTTCTACACCAAATCCCCATCATTTGCGGGTATAAAACTATACAATGCACTGCCCAGTGCACTTAAGTATACAAGTCATGGTTTTAAAGGGAAGCTGAAATCCTACCTCATTGACAAATGTTTTTACAGAGTAGACGAGCTATGTAAACTATAAAGGTACCTATGGAAATTAGAAAAGACTGAAATGTTTATTATGCACCTAAGACTGTATTTTATCTTACCATCTAAGTATTAGATATTAAAGCATATTGTGACGTATCTTACATCATGTATTTGATCAACTGGACAAATAAATGACAATTTATTATTATTATTATTATATTATTAAAAGACATACTAGGGGCTCTGCCCCTGCGGCCTCCGGCCGCCAACCCCCCCGGCGTGCTTTGGGGCTTCGCCCCAAAGCACCATCTGCACGGGGCCCCCTTGCAGGGGGCTTCGCCCCCTGTATGTTTTATTTGTTTCTTGTGTTGATTTGTATTTCGGTACTTGTTATTTGACCCTTCTGCCACGCTTACCTAACACTTCGTATTTATCTACATAATCACTGCTCAAATGCGAAGGGATTGTAGGGATTATGCAGCAGAGGCAGCGTTTGCAGCGAACCTTCCTTTCTCCCCCCCCACCACCTCTACTAATCCTTCCTTTCCTGACCCACCCCAACTTCCCAACCTTCCTCTGCGTAGTACGACAGTGTTGATATGCGCAATTCGTACGATGGTCTGTACCTTGTGCACTTGTGCCTTGTGCCTGGACCCCCTTCCCACCTCCTGGCTGCATGACAGACTTCCTTCCCTTTCTCTGTCCCTGCTTGTGTTGTCCACCAATATCCGGATATAAGGCCTGGTAAATCGACACGGTCTTCTCCACGATCTTCCTTCAAGTGCAAACGCGACGGTGTTGACATGCACAATCGTACGATGGTCTGTACCTTGTGCACTTTGCGCTTTGCCAGGAGCCCTTCCCCGCTCCCGGCTGCATGTCGGGAGCAACACCCAGCACCCACCCCCCGAACTTCAGGACCCCACACCCAGCATCCAGCACCCAGCACCCGGCACCCAGCATCCAGCACCCAGCATCCAGCACCCAGCACCCGGCACCCAGCACCCAGCACCCAACACTCAGCCCCCGGAACCCAACATCCAGCACCCAGGACCCGGCACCCAGCATCCAGCACCTAGCACCCGGCACCAGGCACCCAGCACCCGGCACCCAACACCCAGCATCCAGCACCCAGCACCCGGCACCCAGCACCCAGCACCCAACAACCAGCACCCAACACCTAGCCCCCGGAACCCAACATCCAGCACCCAGGACCCGGCACCCAGCTCCCGGCACCCAGCACTCAACAACCAGCACTCAACACCCGGCACCCAACACCCAGCACTCAACACCCGGCACCCGGCACCCAGCATCCGGCACCCAGCACTCAACACCCAACACCCAACACCCTGCACCCGACCCCCATCCCCTGGCAACCGGCACCCAGCACTCAAAACCCAGCACACGGCACCAGGCACCCAGCACCCAGCACCCAACGCCCAACACCCAACACCCAGCCCTCAACACCCGGCACCCTGCACCCGACCCCCAGCACCTGGCAACCGGCACCCAGCACTCAACACCTTGCACCCAGCACCTAGCATCCAGCACCCGGCATCCGGCGCCCAGTACCCAGTTTCCAGCACCCAACACCCAGTACCCGGCAACCAGAACCCGGCACCCGGCACACAGCACCCAGCACCCAGCACCCGGCACCCAGCATCCAGCACCCGGCATCCAGCACCCAGCATCCAGCACCCAACACCCAGCACCCAATACCCAGCACCTAGCACCCAGCACCCGGCATCCGGCACCCAGAACCCAGTATCTAGCACCCAGCATCCAGCACCCAACACCCAGCACCCAATACCCAGCACCTAGCACCCGGCACCCGGCACCCAGCACTCAGAACCCGGCACCCGGCACCCAGCACTAAACACCCAGCATCCAGCACCCGGCACCCAGCACTCAGAACCCGGCACCCGGCACCCAGCATCCAGCACCCGGCACCCAGCACCCGGCACCCAGCATCCAGCTCCAGGCACCCAGCATCAAACACCCAGGACCCGGCTAACCGGCACCCAGCACCTGGCACCCAGCATCCAGCACCCAGCACCCGGCACCCAGCATCCAGCACCCAGGACCCGGCTAACCGGCATCCAGCACCCGGCACCCGGCACCCAGCACCTGGCACCCAGCATCCAGCACCCAGGACCCGGCACCCAGCACCTGGCACCCAGCATCCTGCACCCAGGACCCGGCACCCAGCACCCGGCACCCAGCACCCAGCACCCGGCACCCAGCATCCAGCACCCGGCACCCAGCATTCAACACCAAACGCCCAGCACCCGGCACCCAGCATCCTGCAGCACCCAGCACCCGGCACACGGCACCCAGCATCCAGCACCCAGCACCCGGCACCCAGCATCCAGCATCCAGGACCCTGTACCCGGCATCCAACACCCGGCACCCGGCACCCAGCACCCGGCACTTAGCATCCAGCACCCAGGACCCGGCACCCAGGACCCGGCACCCAGCATCCTGCACCCGGCACCCAGCATTCAACAACCAACGCCCAGCACCCGGCACCCAGCATCCAGCACCCATCACCCGGCACCCGATCCCCAGCATCCAGCCTCCAGCACCCGGGACCCAGCAACCGACCCCCAGGACCCGTGCCCTGTCGGCCGCTGCCTTCGTCCTTTCTTCGTTGCTCGTCGGCGTTAGTTTGGCCTGGGTCAGGCGAGCACGTTTTTTTGGCGGCATCTGCAGTAGTTGTATGATGTGTTTCCAGTATTTCAGAACAGCTATATACTTTCTGAAGAGCAAAACTCGATTTCAAACACTATATATTCTATATATATACACTATATATGGCATGAATTTGTCGGTGGCAAATTATTTTGAAACCTGATACTTGAAGCTAAAATAAATGAATTTTTGAATTTTTTTTTTCGTAACCATGGATACATTTAGTCAAGCCAGAGGCGTTGAATTGGTTCGAAATTTGTCTCGCCGTTGGACGAATTTCGGCCGCGTGAACCCAAATCAAGCCCTTTCGAGCCCTATCAGATCCCTATCATGCCGCGCTCAAATCGCTGCCTAAGTATTGCAGCGCTCAAGTCCCCGGTGACACGACCACAACGCAACTTTCCCCGCGCGTTTTCATCGCGTTTTCGCAATTTCGCTGGCGATTTACGCGGAGCCAAATTTAAGGATTTTAAAGAAGGTTGATTAGCGGCTAATGCTACGAATAAAACTTTAATTCACAAAGCCAACGTTTCGGTAGGCCTCCGCCTTGCTTCTTCAGGGCAAAATTAATAACTACTCAAAACAATGTTTCTCCCAAAAACAAAACGGAAATTGAAAACAATAATTATAAAAATGTCTGAATAATGTCTGAATGTCTGAACAAACAACTCGATGCAGAGCGACTTACTCAAGCATGGGTTCCTATCATCAAATAACTTACCATCACTTCAACTAACGATCCGGCCATTCCTTCATCCCGACTTTCCAAGACTTCCCAAGACAACCCTCAACCCACAGAACTCTTCCATCATCTCCACTTTTCTAAAGACTAACAAGATCCATGAAGAAAGTCCAAATCCATCCTCCCTAACTTTCAAGCTCTCTTTGTTTTGCTATGTTTTTCCATGTTTGTAATAATTTTGATACCATGTGGCAGGAAGAAAACACAAATTCACTTATTAGCTATGATTAATTATATTTTTTGATTAAAGATGTTTAGATAATAATAGTGCACCACTGAAAATATCTTAAGAGCATTATGCTAGAGAATAATATAATAGATTATAATTACCATTATGCATCCAACCATATTCTCAAGGGGTTGTATTGTTTCGTTGCTCAAACGCACTCTCAAGGTGTTTTCCCAGAAAGTATCTATTTTGCTGATATTTAATAAAATTTCGCAACTCGATGCCCAGTTGGCCAAATCGTCCTCCTCGTAATTCATCACTCCATCTACTTCAAACTGGCTACTTGCCACAGACTCAAAAATCCTCATGACTGTTGCCACCAGATCTGAGAGAGTAGCCAAACATCACATTATTGTGGGATTTGTTTATGTGGTTAGTATAATCAATGTTAAATTCGATTGTTTGTTTGATCAATAATCTTTCCTCTCGGACTCGGCATCTTACACGTGCTTAGCTTGAGTTTCGTCAAATAACGTAATATGGGCTCGTTCTTCTGACAATTCAAATGGATCCAATATGGCCGCGCTGTCAGCAAACTAGACCACGCCCCTAACCAAGCCTTGGTCGTTGACGCGCCATTAGAGTTAGATATCTTGGTTTCCATATCTATGGTCAGACCAAAGGCGATGGAAAAATAGCTGGGGAAGGAATATTTCCAAAAATTACATCAAGAAAAGTGAAGTGCAAGGAATGCAAGTAGGACACCAGTTGATGTGGCAACTTGTCTGTAAATTCATCGAGCGCATGAACCGCAATCAGTTCATTTTAAGACGAATAAAATCGAAGAGACCTGCAGATGGATAAGTTCCCACGAGTGATTTATATACAGCTTCAGGCTACTTGCGTCGATGCTAAACGAATTTCGCAGGAATTATTGGACAGTGAATTTAAATCACTCCTTGGATGCAAAGCGATCCTGCAGTTGGCTCGATGTCAAATCGATGATTTCATAAAACAGTTGCCTGTGTGGCTCTTCTTCTTCCTTGGAGTAGTTCACCATCGAGTTCATACTGCCAGGAATTGAATGGTGTGGGCACCTACTTGTTGGTGGGGGACCTGACAAAATGCGGGATATATTATTTAAATAAAACACAATTTGGAAATCAATGATAAAAACGTATAATGATCGTTAAGGACAAAAAAAGTTCAGTTGTAAAGTAGTGCGTTGAAACGTCGCAGGTCTGAGAAGGTCTTGCCTCGAGTTTTAATCCAACTGCACAATCATCAGCTAAAATGTCCAGTTGGCATAATTTTCAGAATCGATGACTTAACCTTATGAAAATATTCTTCCCTTTCGTTTGAACCTCTTCCCATGGCTCATAAAATTCAAACTCATCACGAAGCGATTCCACCAGTTCTTTCGTTCTTTGAACTCTTTGGAATCAAAAGCCAATGTCAAACAATTTAGTTTGCAACACGTTGTACAACGTGTTGGCGAACGCAAAAAACTTGGCAAAGACAACGAGAATGAAGGTGGTCTGAAATCTCATTAGGAAATCTCGCCATGACATCGCCTTTTGAATTGAGTCGCCATTCCAATAAAAAGGCTTGTCGACAAGAATCTTTGAAAAACTCTAGCTAGGGAAGATAAATTTCATAAACCGATTCACAAGCCGACAGGTAAAAGTCCATCTGGTTGGAGCGATTATTGGCAAATTCGGGCCTTTAATGATTTCAGATGTTAAAGTCGTTTTGCAGAATTCGAGAAAAAATCTGTCGATGATTTTAGCCTCAGCAGGGACAAGAGCCTCGATCACTTGCACTTTCAGATCGCAATCTAAAATGAACATGTCTTCTTGATCCTGTAAGAAATTTGCATGTTTTCAATTTGTTTCGTCACATTGGGTCCGAACAATAATAAATATTCGTAAACAAGTACGTACCTCTACATAATATGCCATTTCGGCTTGGCTGCTAGCTGCGGTCGGGAGCTGTAAGTAATTTGCAAGTTTTAATTTCCTCACAACCTCTCTTTAACATCCTCTCCCATTAGCTGCACCAACCGCTCTTCTAATGTGGAAAGTTTTGAAGGCAAATGTCCGCCACCTCCCGTCCCTCTATCGTACACTCGGATTTTAGATGCCTTGGCCTTCACGTGCCGCTTCCAGCTTGTCCATCTTTTAACGCCTCAGGCAAACTTCCGGGAATCTGCAGGTCACCACTTGCACGCAGCAGCCGCCGGTGAACGGCACACTCGACAAGAAGGTGTTTGATCGAGAGAGGTTGATCACAGGAGGTGCACATCGGTGGCTCTTCGCGCTTCAGGATGAAGACGTGAGTGAGCGGGCTGTGACCGATGCGCAACCTCGTTGTTACAACCTCCTCGCATCGAGAGTGTCGGGCAGAAGATTGCCAGGGGTTAACAGAGGCCTTAATAGGCATTAGCTTGTTGGCTAGCGGCGCCGTGTCAACAAATAAGCAGAAATCGCTGCTGAGCTTCCAACGCAGACAATGGTTCGAAAATTGTTGCCCCCCACCACTCCAACTCACAAGACTATAAAAGAGGGTGACTCGTTCGTCGGCGCGGCATTCGCTCGAAGCTTGTGGTCGTGGCAGGAGCTGGTCTGCTTCATTCACAAACTGCTCTTTAAGCTGTTTTTGCTGCTGCGGCTGCTGCCAAAAACCCGCAACCTTCCAGATGGGATCATCCATCCTACCTTCATTGGCGGTTCTCTAGTACTTCGAGTATCTGAATATTGTTATAATGCAAATAATGTATTACGATTTCTCACAACTCAAAAGTGCAGCGACTTCAGGATACATTTCTCACTGGAACGATAAATTGAATTACGTTGAAACCAAATGAAAAAAGCTAGCAAGTAAAGAATTCATGATGTGCCATGTAAATGCACATGTATATACACATGTATTTTTAACCATTTGGAGATGTCTTTTATCATTTCATTGTCATGTGATTTCATGTCTTTTATCATTTGTTGTGCGAAAACTCGATACAACATTTCTGCCATTTCGTCTCTGAGGCTCCGAGTTCCAGGAGACTTTTCACTGGAGCCAGAATAAATTGAATGGATAAAATCAAACGTTTCCACCAAACGTACTTTTCGAAAAGAGTTTGCCCATTAAGGCCTATAGTTTGCAGCGTGCACTCACCAACTCAGCATTTTACTACTTTATATTCATTAAAAAAAAAGTGCCGGAGGCACTGGGCTCCGCTGCTCGTCGGTCAGTATATTAAAGTTGTTGGTCACAATGCTCAACGTCAGGAACGAGACGTCCCTGATTGCCAGCAAAGTCGCCCACGGCCCACAAAGCACCCTCCTCGACGTCGGTTTCGCCATCCAACCCGACGAACAACTCGATCGCTCCAGCATCGCCTTCTTTGACAGCGGCATTCTCAAATATTACCTGCGCTGTTTTGAGCCGAGTGAGGCATTATTTTCAAAGAAATTATTTTATACTTAAGATGCTGGCGTCTAACGCCAGATGTATCCTGCTGTCGTGGTAACAAATGGCAAAAAGCACGTGTTTGTAATCTTTAACAGTCAGGGTCAACGCAGACCATGGTTCTAACGATGTTGCCCCCCACCACTCCAACTCACAAGACTATAAAAGAGGGTGACTCGTTCGTCGGCGCGGCACTCGCTCGAAGCTTGCGGTCGTGGCAGGAGCTGGTCTTCTATAATTACCAACTGCTTTTGAAACTCTTTAGTAAAACTATTTAACTGGGAAATGAATTCTAAGTCCCAAAACTTTCTCGACGTTTCGCAAAGCTGTGCTGCCTGTTTTATCAACGGTCTAAACTCGAGTAGCATTTGAAGCTGTTGCTGCGGTTGTGTTTACCTGGTGGGGATATTGGGACTAACGTTCTGTTTGCGAGTGATTTCTATGCATTTGTCAATTATTGTGGTGGAATAGGAATTTCTCAAATCTTCTCTTACGGAGAATCGAATTGTGCTTATTCCCAAACGAGAAGGTTTCCGGCAGTGAATTTGTTTTTAAAGACAATATTTGCATCTCTATAAAATGTGTGGCATTCCTAGTGTAAACGGGCTCAAAACTGACTGGTGCTTGTACTTCTCGTGGTTGAGATCGTTTCACGCAAGTTGATGTTGCGTCGTTTTGTTAGTCTGTTTTCGGGATCGCCCCTCTTTTGATTTGAGAGGGAACTTCTTCAATGGATTTTATGATTTAGTGCCATGCTGTGGGAAGCTGATTACTGATGTGATGAGGGCGGTTTTCTTACAATTAAGAATCAAGAGCCACTGTTTTTTTTGGCTCGTCGCATCGACAAGTTTATTTCTGTTTGATTGTTGTAAACATTCTTCGTGGCTGGTTCAAGCTCCTTTCCTCTTATCCTGATCTTGAACCCTTTGTCTCTTATGCTGAGTCTTACCAACCTCAGGTTCTTACCTCGGGTTGAAAGAAATCGAGTGGTGGATTTTTAGCTGCAACCAGCCGTCTCCAGCCGGCATCCACTGTCTCCTGGTAGAGTCGGGGCTTGTTTATTACTCATCAGTTCACTTCCCTTCTTGGTAGGATTGTGCCACAAACATTTTATATCTCAATCTTTTAATACAAAATATTAAATGTATTGGCCGTGACAATGTTACTATGAATCTTCTCGTCGGCTGTATACAGCTGAGTAAATGATAATTTAAAACTCGTGTCGGTAGCCAAATATTTCCTTGGCCATTGAATGCGAATTCTTTTAGTTCACGCTTAGCTCCAGGGTGCATTCTTTTATGTTCTTCTCATATCTGCGTTGCATCCATTAAATACTGAAATGAGGGTTTAAACAACGTTGCGATGGGAATTATCTTAACTTTCTTGAGGCATTTGGCTTAACGAACCATATCCCAGTTAAGGTTCCCCAGCTTCAGTGTGAAGTCTGGAGGGCTTTGTACGGTGGTGGGCGACGCAAACTCTGCCTTCTTGATGCCGGCCAGCAGCACAGCGCATGCTTCACTCGGTCGCCGCTGCTCGGCCAGCGCCAGCACCGCTGTGCCCGAGTCCGCCAGGCTGCCAGCGTAGGCACCCGATTGGCCAGCGCCGCCGGGGGCAGAACCCAGCATTTACACGTCCATTAAAAAAACAGAATTCCAAACGTACCTATGTACGTGTTTCGTAGACATCTCACGTCGTTGTTTACCGATTAAAATTGCTTCAAGCGCAGTCCTCTCTGTAGGGTCTACACAGCAGAGTTGTAAGCTATTCTCAAGGCCCTTGAACATATCAAGTGTGCCAATTGCAAACGATTGCTTCTTTGTTTACTTCTTCTAGTGTGGGCTCCCTGTGGGATTTCCCTTGAAATCATATAAAAATCATGCTCCGTCATCTCTGGGGATGTTGTTTTAAGCCACCTAAGGGCAAGCATCGACCTACCACATAACAAAGGCACAGGGTCATCCTCTAGGCAGAAAGGTGTCCTAAGGAGGAGGCTTGAGATAACGAGTGTTGCATGGGTGAGAGCTTTCTGGATGATCGATAGTGCTTCCTTTGCGCTTAGAATGCTTTCAAAATGTGTGGCCCTCAAACCATAATCCTCCAACCGCGCTTAACTTTCCTTTAATGACACAAGAGGGATTGGCCAATTTCCCCTCAGCCCCTTCCAAGAAGGCCTGGTCTTAGTTCTTTAGACCCTGGAAGAAATCCACTATATCCGTGTTGGTGGCAACGCGCTGAGCTACCGAGCGTGATCTCTCATTGCATTTAGTCTTATCAGTATCATTTTGAAGTGGTGATATGTGCATACCTTACGATTCTCGCCGTTTTCTATTTTCGAAATTAATTTTATATGCTTGTTTCCTCTTTTTAGAAGGAAATCAACGAGTCTTGCTTGGCACTTTGTTTTTTATTGGTTAATTTTTGGATACTTCTGCATCCATGTCACACACTAACTAAACACTAACACACACCACCAACAAACCAGCAAAACAGGCATCGCCAATATCGTATTTTAAAATGAAACGTTCACTTACTACACTTGCGTATGCACTAACTAACACTTATAAATATAATACAAAATTTCAGTAAAACAATAGACAGCGAACGCGTCGGTAAAAAACAGCATGCGTGTAGCAACAGCGCGATCAGAATGGTCCGTCTCGTGTCTTTGAGCCTGATGCAATGACCCAGAAATTGCGCCAAATGAAATCAGCTTGGTGAACACAAGACCCGAAACACCACCTCACCTAGCTGCTAAAATTGGTGACGTTTCTGTCAAATGTACGCGCCGGGCAGGGGCGGACTGGCCCGGGGTGCGGGAGTCAGGGTTGGGTACGTAATACTCCGCGTCGTAAACTGGTATAATACCCGGTTTTAGACGCGTCGAATATGACACGTCGAAAACCTCAATTTACGACATAAACGACACGTCGAAAACTCCTCGTGGGAATGACGGATACTGAAGGAATCAGCACAGAATATTAGCATTAAATAATTAGGCAAATGAACATGTTCATATTATTTCTAATTACTGTAACTGCGTTTACTCAAGGGAGTTGGATGAGCCAGGATATGAGGAAGCACGAGACAAAAACACAGAAATCCACGGTAATTTTTTTACTACACAACTCAAATACACGGCATGACAAACCCTTTTGGGTAAAATAAGAGTAGGTACCTACCTCTCATTATCACAGCTTTATCCACCGTAGAACAGTTAATTACATGACTGGATAGATTTAATAAAAATTAAATCCAGCTGGAACTATTGCATTAAAATACAAAGCAATTAAGTGACAATAATTAACAGTTCATTGAAACTCGTCAGTATTCGTCTGACGGAACAGCTTTAATTTTTAGAGCTTGGTATACATGCAGCAACTTCTTCGACCTCTCAAAAGTGAGACGGTTTCGAATGCGCTTGTGCACATATGACCAATTGCTGAAAACTCTTTCCAGCTGGGCCGACGATGCAGGAATGTTGCACAGTTTTTCGGCTAGCTTAGCTAGCGAGGAATATTTTCGAGAAACAAGTCCCCAAAACACAGTGGATGATATGCCCGGCCCTGAAGCGTGTCTTCATGCTTTTCCTTTAGGATACCAAATATTCCCACATATTTTTGAAGGCATGCAGATCGTTAAAACCTTCGATGTCAAGCTCAGAAAAAAAGAAGTCTTTAACTTCGTCTAGTTGCTCAGGGGAAAGCTTGGCTCCTCTGAACTTTGGATGCAGAAATTCGCTACTAAGCCATTGGTGCTTAGAGCTTTTGCTTTCCTGGCTTCTACAGGTGTTTGCTGATCAGAATACCCAGGAGGTAGCTCTAGACCGAGCCACTCTTCAGTCGCCTCCGCCAAACTGGCGCAAGTGCTTTGGCATACGTTTATGAGCTTACAGACAGGGTTGAACAGAATATCACCATCCTGCACCTGTATAATGAAATAAGTATCAAATATTCATTTTGTTATTGCTTTTGATACTTTTGATCCGACTGTTGGGTCTGCTAATACTAATTTCATAGCAGGCAAATTGACAGCAAACATGAGAAGGCATCGCGGTAGCTGACCACCTCGTATCTCCCCCAAGGTTAACACGTTTACCTTTGTGAAACAATAGTTTACTTTCGACATCAGGGCCTGAAAACCGTTAAGAACCACATTGACTCTATTTGCCAAGGAAACTGATACTAAACTTTGAGCCAAAAGATTGCCAGAATGTAAGCTGCAGGTAACATGCCACAAATCTACAAGGTTGCCAGTAGGGTAAAAAAGACAGTTCTAGGACAGTCACGTGACTCCCGTCCAAGTTAACTTATTTTTCTGCAGAGTCAGCACTTTTTTTTTCAAGGTCGTGTGACTTTGGTGTAAGTTAACAAACTTTTTTGCAGAGTCAGCACTTTTTTTGCAAGATCACGTGACATTGGTGTAAGTTAACATATATTTTTTTGCAAAGTCACGTGACATCCGTCCAAGTTAATGATCTAAATAATGCAGCGTCAGCAAATTTTATCTTGTAGAATGTTCTCGAAGGTTCTCGAAGGTTTTTGACCTGTGAAGTTCACAGGTGCGACGTATAAATAACGCAGCATCAGCAAAAATTGATCTCACGATCATTTCTATATGTTTATGGAATTTTCCCGAAGGTTTTTAACCTATGAAGCTTACAGGTGCGACATATCAATAATGAAGCGTGAGAAAATTTTATTTTCTAGAATGTTCTCGAAGGTTCTCGAAGGTTTTTAACCTATGAAGCTCACAGTAGCGGTGATTCATTTCTATAAGATGTATGGTTCTATTTTGTTCTACGCAGTTGAATCTACGCAGTTAAATCAGAGTAAAGTCGCACCTGCACGAACCGGAAATCATCTAATATTTCAACGTCAGCAAAAATCGAAATCGTAGATCAAATCTGTTTCAAGTTATCAGTCGCACACAAATTGTGAAGTGAACAAGTTCAAACCATTCTCATCCTCAGAACATCGCTGAAAGAGTATCATTGTAAGGAAATTGAAAAAACTTCAATACAACTAATAAGGTGAGTACCAATACATGAAATAATATTGCTTCATTATCAATTATTAGAATATGACTTTTAATTTACATTAACTTGTGGAATTGAATAAGTAATGAATTTTGTTTGAGTAAATCGTTGATGTTCACGAAACAGGTTTAACTTCATTTTTTCCACTAAAAATTTATTCTAACAGATTAATTTTAGAATTTCGTATGTTCATTGTACACTCACCATGTTCATTGTGTTCACTTGAATTATATTTTTTAAACCAGTTATTTTTTTTTTACAGATGGATTTTCTCAACAAATTGGGTTCAGCCGATTCACTGTTCAAGACCCTAGACTCCCTGGAAGTGGGTAAGGAATATACTATTCAAAAGTGGTATGTTCTTACAACAAGATTCGGACGACAGATCGCCGTCGACATCGCTGGATATCGGTATTACCTACCATCTCGATTTAGTCAGCTGAATGATGAACAGATTGCTGAATATAATTCAAAAACGATGTTGATTGTTTTCGATGGGAGGAGGAAATTCGGAAATAAACCTCCTACAGCAATCGTATCGTTTAGAGAGGATTAGAAATTTGTTTTGTAAAGAATACCTATTCAACAGTAGTATGTTCTAACAACATGATTTGGACGATAGATCACCGTCGACATCGCTAGATATCGATATTACCTATCACCTCGATTTAGTCAGCTGAATGATGAACAGATCGCTGAATATAATTCAAAAATGATGTTGATTACTTTCAATAGGAAAACTAAATTCGGAAATGAACCACCTACAGCAATTGTATCGTTTAGAGAGGATTAGAAATTTGTTTTGAATGTATTATATTAAAAAGAATAAAAATGTTTTCTTCTATTATGAGAATATTACTGAGAGTGTCATTGAATAACCTCCTTAAAATTCACTACCAATTCCACATCCCCAACTGATATACATAATTTAGAGTTATACACTGTCTCAACACCCAATACCATCTCAATTGGGTTACTTACTTAGTTAGTTAGAAGTTAGTTACTTTTGATTCAGTAAACAAGCAGTAGTGACTTGTCTGTACGTTTGAAAAATAAAGGAGGTAAGTGAACAAGTCTCAACTTGCAAACATCTCCAGATCAGTCGAATCAGAGTAAAGTCGCACATACACATACACTACCTTCATATCCGCTACCATCTCAATTGAAGTGTGTTTACCTACGCATCAAAAGTTTTACAGACACTAAAGGAAATGGATTCGAACAATTATATTCAAAATCTCATGTAAGTTACTACATTTATCTTTTATTTTCATTTTTATGCTTTTGGTTTTAAATTAAATTTCTAATTTTTACCTTTTTTTTCTTTTAGAAATATCGAGGCAATCTGTGATAGCATTCTTAATTCCGTGAATTCATCTGCGAACCTTGCAATGTAAGTTTTACTTAAAGATGATCTCATTTCACAATTTCTATATTTACCTGTATTAATTTGATTAACATTATTTTGTTCGTTACAGGGAAATTGAAAGAGAAGATAGAAACGATCAACTCTCTGATCTGCAATCTAACTCAAACGTAAACCCCAATGCTGAAACTTCCAGTCAGCCTACATCCTCTTCTGGTATAATTGAGTAAGTGAATTCATGAGATTTTATTTTGAAACAATATTAGGATTGTTAGTAGTTTTTCAAAATTAGTTAACTAAATTCAAATAATCTCTATCACCAGGAACCAGCAACAAGCATCTTCATCATCATCGTCTCATATGACACACCGATGTCAATATTGTAAGGCACGCTTCAATCGAAAGGGTAACCTAACACAACATCTACGGCGTCATCCAAAGTGCAATATCTGCAGTCTTACATTCACCACGAGAAACAACTTGCTAAGGCATAGAGAGTGCTCTCATGGTATGACATCATCCCAGCCGGTAGATATAATGGAAACACCTTCTCAAACGCAAACAGGGGGTGGTGCACGTCTTTCAAATCATGCATTGAGAAAGTCTGTAAAAGTCTACACATTTGAAGGGTCAAGAGCTAATAATGACGATGTGCTGACATTTCTTTCGGATAAAAAAGCAGGTGTAGAGTCAAAATTATCGGAGAATCTATCCTCAATGCATGGTGTGAAATGGTACATTTCAATTAACCCTCTTTACACTAGAGAATCTGAAGGAGAGTTAATTGAAGCCACCCCCTGTTTCCGGAGTCATACCCAAACACTTTTACAGAATTTTGAAATTAATGTACAATTTAGCAAAAGTTTCGAGAGAATAGCTAAGGTAATATCCAATTACCAGAAAGAAGGAAGTAATTGGACATTTGATAGAATTTTAAATATGGAACTAAATATCGCCAAATATGTTCCACTCTCGGCAAGTAGTTATATCCCTCTCCCAAAATCAATAGCTAAAAAGAAGGCAGTTATTAACATTCAAAATTCAGATCAAAAATGTTTTATTTGGTGTATTCTTGCTAAAATTCACCCTGCAAACCATCACGGTGAGAGAGTAAGTTGTTATAAGAATTATGAAACAGAATTGAATATGACTGGAATTAATTATCCAGTAGATTTATCAAAATTAGATCGTTTCGAAAAACAAAACTCTGAGTATTTCTGTAAATGTGTTTGGGTATGATAAAGAAGTATTCCCGTTGAGAATCACTAAGTCCACCCGTGAAACACATGTCAACCTCCTTTATTTTTCAAACGAGCAGACAACTCATTACTGTTTAATTACTGATCTAAGCCGTCTGTTATCATCTTTGACCAAACATGATGGCAGAGTTTTTTATTGTAATCTTTGTCTACAACGTTACAGTAAACCAAGTCTTCTTAAGGAGCACACTCAATTTTGTAAACGCCATAATCCTCAAAAAATTGAAATGCCAAGTAAATTTAAGAAGAATGATATAATGAAATTTAAAGAACATAGTTTCAGCTTGAAAGTACCTTTCACCATCTACGCCGACTTTGAAAGTTTCAATAGCAAAATTCTAAATTCAGATATGAACATCGGCGGTTCATCTACAATAAAAACAAAGTACCACGAACCATCTGGGTATGCATTTATTATCGTTGATTCAAATGGACAGTCTCTTAAGCCGATTACAGTATATAGAGGTGTTGATGCAGTAGACCACTTCTTAGAAAATATTTTGGAAGAGGAGAAAGAATTGCTTAAACTAATGCATGTTAATAAACCTCTTGCTATGAGTATTGAAGAAGAGAGACGGTTTGAAAATGCTGAGATCTGCTCTATTTGCGAGCGAGCCCTCGGAGTAGATCGTGTTCGTGATCATGATCATATGACCGGTCTGTTTCGCGGAGCAGCGCATAACAGCTGTAATATAAATTATAAAATAGCATCTCACATCCCTGTGATATTCCACAACTTGCGTGGTTACGATTCTCATCTAATCATGCAATCATTGGGTAAATTTAAATCAACCAAGATAACATGCATACCCAATAATATGGAAAAGTATATTTCGTTTCAAATCAATTCTTTACGTTTTCTCGATTCTTTACAATTCTTGAGTGCCTCCTTAGAAACACTTGTGGGTAATCTCGCTGGATATGGTTCAGACAAATTCAAAATTCTTAATAATCAATTTCAAAATTCGTCACTAACATCACTACTTCTACGCAAAGGTGTATTTCCTTATGATTACATGGACGCTCCCGAGAGATTCCATGAAAATAAATTACCACCGCAGTCAGCGTTTTTCAACACGCTTACAGAGGAACACATAAGTGATTCTGATTACGCGCACGCGACCGCGGTATGGGATGCATTCAAAATTAAAAATCTAGGTGAGTACCAGGACCTCTATGTGAAAACTGATGTTCTGTTACTCGCTGATGTTTTTGAAAACTTTCGACAACTCTGCTCAGAAAATTATAAACTTGACCCATGTCATTCCTACACAGCTCCCGGTCTGGCATGGCAAGCGTGTTTGAGAATGACCGGTGTGGAATTAGAGTTACTCACCGACCCTAACATGTACATCTTTTTAGAAGGTGGAATACGAGGAGGTGTTTCGATGATATCCACTAGATATTCTAAAGCTAATAACCCCGAAACGAGTGAGTTTAATCCTCGACAACCAAATTCTTTCATCACTTACTGGGATATGAACAATCTCTATGGCTCAGCAATGTTACAATATCTACCGATATCTCATTTTAGGTGGTTAAACACCGATGAAATTTCAATTTTTAATGTAGAAAATATAGCTGATGATGCAGATTATGGTTATATACTTGAAGTCGATCTTGAATACCCTGAAAATTTACACAATTTACATAATGAATACCCTCTTGCTCCCGAAAAAATCAACATTTCGAAATCTATGTTATCACCATACAGTCAGAACTTTTTGAAAGATTTTAATATGAAATCATCTAAGAAAAACATAAAATTGGTTCCAAATTTTAACAACAAAGTGAACTACGTAACTCACTATAGAAATTTAAAGCAGTGCATCAGCTTAGGGTTAAAATTATTGAAAATTCATCGAGTTATAGAGTTTAAGCAGCGTCCATGGTTGAAAAAATATATAGATTTTAACACCGATCAACGTAAAAACGCACGGAATAATTTCGAGAAAGATTTTTTCAAACTGATGAACAATGCTGTTTTTGGAAAGACGATGGAAAATCTACGACTACGAGTAAACGTTGAGCTTGTAAATTCTGAAAAAAGATTAAACAAAGTAGTAGCTTCACCTGCATATCAAAATTTCAAAATTTTTGCAAACGAACTCGTTGCCGTACATTCTATCAAGAAACATATTGTTTTAAATAGACCTATTTACGCTGGTTTCACGATATTAGAGGTTAGTAAAACCTTTATGTACGACTTCCATTACAATTATGTGAAAAGGAAATACCCAGAGAATTCAAAATTGTTATTCACAGACACCGACAGCTTAGCATATGAGATATTCACTGAGAACGTGTATAAGGATATGCTTGATGATTTACACCTCTTTGATACTTCCAATTTTCAACCAGATCATTTTCTCTACAGTAAGGTTAATATGAAGGTGCTCGGGAAAATGAAAGACGAGCTGGACGGTAGAACTGTAAGAGAATTTATAGGACTGCGACCAAAAATGTATTCATTTCTCGAAGAGAGTGGTAAATGTAAAAAAGTCGGTAAAGGTATTTTAAGAACGACGCTTAGAAAGCAGATAAAACATGCAGATTATAAAGAGTGTTTGTTTTCGAAAACTATATCAAAACACAACATGGTTAGCATAAGAAGCATTAACCATGAGGTTTATACAATCGAGCAGAAAAAAATTACTCTATCCCCATATGATGACAAACGATATATTCTACCAGGTGGAGTAAACACACTGGCTCATGGTCATTACTCTATCAAAGATATAACCGACGCTGATGACAATGATGATGACAATGATGATGATGATGATGATGATGATGATGATGATGATGATGATGATGTAAACTTTGTAAATGATGAACATGTTTTATAATTTCTACATCTCTTGTTACTGATTTTGAATAAAGAAATATACATCTGTAATGTGTAAAAAGAGAAAATATTATTTGCTCCTACCCAAACCTCATCCGAATATTATAAGTCAACGTATCGGTTATAAACATCTCAGTCTTCAACATGGACACCCGGCTTCACGTACCATTTACGATTCTACTCGCGGGTTCCTCGTCTGCAGGTAAAACAACATGGACGAGAAGGTTCTTATCGAATATCGATGAGATGACAGATAAGCCAATCAATAGAATCGTATGGTGTTACACCGAAGAACAAGATTTTCACGATACCGTCGATGATCCTAGAATATCATTTCACATGGGACTACCAAAGGCCGAAGATCTGAGTGCGGATCGTGACTCGAAGTTGATAATTCTCGATGATCTGATGTCAGAAGTCGATAATTCGATTACTAACCTGTTCACACGACAATCACACCATAGGGATATATCAGTTGTTTTTATCACTCAAAATTTATTTCACAAGGGTAAAGGAATGCGTGATATCTCACTCAATTCAACCTATTTTGTATTATTCAAATGTCCGCGAGACCGATCTCAGGTTTCCTATTTTGCACGACAGGTGCAACCACGAAACGTGAAATTTTTTTGTGAAGCCTTTGAAGATGCAACATCAGCACCTTATGGATACTTACTGGTGGACTGTCATCAAAAAACACCTGATAATCTACGCTTTAGAACATCAATATTCCCAGACGATCACAATCAATATGCATACATCCCGAAATGATTATAAATAATAGAAGGTACTGTTATCACACTCACTTGGTTACCATGAGTGATTCAGTAAGCAAGCAAGTTGAAATCCTGCGTACCTTGCATAAAGCAAGACCGATCATGCGGGAGGCAATAATAAAAGGATCGGATAAAAATTTAATTCGATCAATTTGCGAATGCGCGGAAAATTGTATATCAGGTCGTGTGAAGCTCGAACCTGCTCAAAAGAGTCGACTCTCTCGTCACAAGAAGTTGCTTCGTAAGTTGGTTAGAAAAGGCGAAACTTGGCAGAAGAAGAAACGATTACTTCAAAAAGGTGGTTCCCGAATAATTCCGCTTCTACTCAGTCCAATTCTAAGCGGTGTGATAACAGGTTTGATGACATGATGCAACACGCAAAAAAAATGGTTCTGATCGATCAACAAACGCTCGACCGTCTCGGCAGACAATCAGCTGATTCAAACAAGTCGCAACATGTTGTGCTTACCAACCCGATAAAAAACACAATCTCCACACTCAGGAATGAAATGGATCAAATTCTACACACGTCAAATTTCGATGATAATGAAAAACTCTCGCGTTACCAGCAAGTCTTGCAGCGTTATTTACACTTTATCTCTAAAATGTTGAGAAGTGACGTTACGGAAAAAATAAAAGACTCGCGAGAAGACGAATCGATTCCAGTGAAGAGGGAGATAAAACAAGAAATTATCGATGAATATCAACAAAAAATGAACCCCTCAAATATATCATGGAACGTTCCGAACAGTGAAGATGAAAATAATGCTGATGAGGATGCGTTGAAAGAAGAGCTCTTAAAATCTCTACCAAGTAAGAAGTATGATAATGCAAAAGAACTTTATGATTTGCTTTTGAGTGATAATAACATTGACTGGGATGAAAGTGGGTTAGTAAAAATCAAAGGGAGTAAAATCACCGGTTCGAATATTGTTCAATTAATCTCGGATGTTGTAACTAACCGTAAGACTTCAAATCCAAAAGGTTGGGAGAGTTTTGCTGCAATTCTAGATGAAATACAAGTTCCAATGAAATATATATCAAACATAAAACGAAGAGAATTCATTCGATCAAGACATCGCGAGATTGCTGTATCTCCTAGCAACAGTGAGAAGACGGTAAAACGGAAGATTGAAGACCATTCGCCTGAGAAGAACCAATGTGTTAAGAGACGAAGTGATCGTGCAGTGGTGAATAACTGGAAAAAATTTTACTTTTAGTGTAAAGCATGAAGGTTAGATCACGAGAATTACTCCAGAAAATATACTACAATGTGGCAAACCCTGCTGGTTTTTCTACTGCTGACAAACTTTGGAAAGCTACTAATAAAACAATTACAGAACAAAAACAATAAAACAAAAACAGAAATCGCTGCTGAGCTTCCAACGCAGACAATGGTTCGAAAATTGTTGCCCCCCACCACTCCAACTCACAAGACTATAAAAGAGGGTGACTCGTTCGTCGGCGCGGCATTCGCTCGAAGCTTGTGGTCGTGGCAGGAGCTGGTCTGCTTCATTCACAAACTGCTCTTTAAGCTGTTTTTGCTGCTGCGGCTGCTGCCAAAAACCCGCAACCTTCCAGATGGGATCATCCATCCTACCTTCATTGGCGGTTCTCTAGTACTTCGAGTATCTGAATATTGTTATAATGCAAATAATGTATTACGATTTCTCACAACTCAAAAGTGCAGCGACTTCAGGATACATTTCTCACTGGAACGATAAATTGAATTACGTTGAAACCAAATGAAAAAAGCTAGCAAGTAAAGAATTCATGATGTGCCATGTAAATGCACATGTATATACACATGTATTTTTAACCATTTGGAGATGTCTTTTATCATTTCATTGTCATGTGATTTCATGTCTTTTATCATTTGTTGTGCGAAAACTCGATACAACATTTCTGCCATTTCGTCTCTGAGGCTCCGAGTTCCAGGAGACTTTTCACTGGAGCCAGAATAAATTGAATGGATAAAATCAAACGTTTCCACCAAACGTACTTTTCGAAAAGAGTTTGCCCATTAAGGCCTATAGTTTGCAGCGTGCACTCACCAACTCAGCATTTTACTACTTTATATTCATTAAAAAAAAAGTGCCGGAGGCACTGGGCTCCGCTGCTCGTCGGTCAGTATATTAAAGTTGTTGGTCACAATGCTCAACGTCAGGAACGAGACGTCCCTGATTGCCAGCAAAGTCGCCCACGGCCCACAAAGCACCCTCCTCGACGTCGGTTTCGCCATCCAACCCGACGAACAACTCGATCGCTCCAGCATCGCCTTCTTTGACAGCGGCATTCTCAAATATTACCTGCGCTGTTTTGAGCCGAGTGAGGCATTATTTTCAAAGAAATTATTTTATACTTAAGATGCTGGCGTCTAACGCCAGATGTATCCTGCTGTCGTGGTAACAAATGGCAAAAAGCACGTGTTTGTAATCTTTAACAGTCAGGGTCAACGCAGACCATGGTTCTAACGATGTTGCCCCCCACCACTCCAACTCACAAGACTATAAAAGAGGGTGACTCGTTCGTCGGCGCGGCACTCGCTCGAAGCTTGCGGTCGTGGCAGGAGCTGGTCTTCTATAATTACCAACTGCTTTTGAAACTCTTTAGTAAAACTATTTAACTGGGAAATGAATTCTAAGTCCCAAAACTTTCTCGACGTTTCGCAAAGCTGTGCTGCCTGTTTTATCAACGGTCTAAACTCGAGTAGCATTTGAAGCTGTTGCTGCGGTTGTGTTTACCTGGTGGGGATATTGGGACTAACGTTCTGTTTGCGAGTGATTTCTATGCATTTGTCAATTATTGTGGTGGAATAGGAATTTCTCAAATCTTCTCTTACGGAGAATCGAATTGTGCTTATTCCCAAACGAGAAGGTTTCCGGCAGTGAATTTGTTTTTAAAGACAATATTTGCATCTCTATAAAATGTGTGGCATTCCTAGTGTAAACGGGCTCAAAACTGACTGGTGCTTGTACTTCTCGTGGTTGAGATCGTTTCACGCAAGTTGATGTTGCGTCGTTTTGTTAGTCTGTTTTCGGGATCGCCCCTCTTTTGATTTGAGAGGGAACTTCTTCAATGGATTTTATGATTTAGTGCCATGCTGTGGGAAGCTGATTACTGATGTGATGAGGGCGGTTTTCTTACAATTAAGAATCAAGAGCCACTGTTTTTTTTGGCTCGTCGCATCGACAAGTTTATTTCTGTTTGATTGTTGTAAACATTCTTCGTGGCTGGTTCAAGCTCCTTTCCTCTTATCCTGATCTTGAACCCTTTGTCTCTTATGCTGAGTCTTACCAACCTCAGGTTCTTACCTCGGGTTGAAAGAAATCGAGTGGTGGATTTTTAGCTGCAACCAGCCGTCTCCAGCCGGCATCCACTGTCTCCTGGTAGAGTCGGGGCTTGTTTATTACTCATCAGTTCACTTCCCTTCTTGGTAGGATTGTGCCACAAACATTTTATATCTCAATCTTTTAATACAAAATATTAAATGTATTGGCCGTGACAATGTTACTATGAATCTTCTCGTCGGCTGTATACAGCTGAGTAAATGATAATTTAAAACTCGTGTCGGTAGCCAAATATTTCCTTGGCCATTGAATGCGAATTCTTTTAGTTCACGCTTAGCTCCAGGGTGCATTCTTTTATGTTCTTCTCATATCTGCGTTGCATCCATTAAATACTGAAATGAGGGTTTAAACAACGTTGCGATGGGAATTATCTTAACTTTCTTGAGGCATTTGGCTTAACGAACCATATCCCAGTTAAGGTTCCCCAGCTTCAGTGTGAAGTCTGGAGGGCTTTGTACGGTGGTGGGCGACGCAAACTCTGCCTTCTTGATGCCGGCCAGCAGCACAGCGCATGCTTCACTCGGTCGCCGCTGCTCGGCCAGCGCCAGCACCGCTGTGCCCGAGTCCGCCAGGCTGCCAGCGTAGGCACCCGATTGGCCAGCGCCGCCGGGGGCAGAACCCAGCATTTACACGTCCATTAAAAAAACAGAATTCCAAACGTACCTATGTACGTGTTTCGTAGACATCTCACGTCGTTGTTTACCGATTAAAATTGCTTCAAGCGCAGTCCTCTCTGTAGGGTCTACACAGCAGAGTTGTAAGCTATTCTCAAGGCCCTTGAACATATCAAGTGTGCCAATTGCAAACGATTGCTTCTTTGTTTACTTCTTCTAGTGTGGGCTCCCTGTGGGATTTCCCTTGAAATCATATAAAAATCATGCTCCGTCATCTCTGGGGATGTTGTTTTAAGCCACCTAAGGGCAAGCATCGACCTACCACATAACAAAGGCACAGGGTCATCCTCTAGGCAGAAAGGTGTCCTAAGGAGGAGGCTTGAGATAACGAGTGTTGCATGGGTGAGAGCTTTCTGGATGATCGATAGTGCTTCCTTTGCGCTTAGAATGCTTTCAAAATGTGTGGCCCTCAAACCATAATCCTCCAACCGCGCTTAACTTTCCTTTAATGACACAAGAGGGATTGGCCAATTTCCCCTCAGCCCCTTCCAAGAAGGCCTGGTCTTAGTTCTTTAGACCCTGGAAGAAATCCACTATATCCGTGTTGGTGGCAACGCGCTGAGCTACCGAGCGTGATCTCTCATTGCATTTAGTCTTATCAGTATCATTTTGAAGTGGTGATATGTGCATACCTTACGATTCTCGCCGTTTTCTATTTTCGAAATTAATTTTATATGCTTGTTTCCTCTTTTTAGAAGGAAATCAACGAGTCTTGCTTGGCACTTTGTTTTTTATTGGTTAATTTTTGGATACTTCTGCATCCATGTCACACACTAACTAAACACTAACACACACCACCAACAAACCAGCAAAACAGGCATCGCCAATATCGTATTTTAAAATGAAACGTTCACTTACTACACTTGCGTATGCACTAACTAACACTTATAAATATAATACAAAATTTCAGTAAAACAATAGACAGCGAACGCGTCGGTAAAAAACAGCATGCGTGTAGCAACAGCGCGATCAGAATGGTCCGTCTCGTGTCTTTGAGCCTGATGCAATGACCCAGAAATTGCGCCAAATGAAATCAGCTTGGTGAACACAAGACCCGACACACCACCTCACCTAGCTGCTAAAATTGGTGACGTTTCTGTCAAATGTACGCGCCGGGCAGGGGCGGACTGGCCCGGGGTGCGGGAGTCAGGGTTGGGTACGTAATACTCCGCGTCGTAAACTGGTATAATACCCGGTTTTAGACGCGTCGAATATGACACGTCGAAAACCTCAATTTACGACATAAACGACACGTCGAAAACTCCTCGTGGGAATGACGGATACTGAAGGAATCAGCACAGAATATTAGCATTAAATAATTAGGCAAATGAACATGTTCATATTATTTCTAATTACTGTAACTGCGTTTACTCAAGGGAGTTGGATGAGCCAGGATATGAGGAAGCACGAGACAAAAACACAGAAATCCACGGTAATTTTTTTACTACACAACTCAAATACACGGCATGACAAACCCTTTTGGGTAAAATAAGAGTAGGTACCTACCTCTCATTATCACAGCTTTATCCACCGTAGAACAGTTAATTACATGACTGGATAGATTTAATAAAAATTAAATCCAGCTGGAACTATTGCATTAAAATACAAAGCAATTAAGTGACAATAATTAACAGTTCATTGAAACTCGTCAGTATTCGTCTGACGGAACAGCTTTAATTTTTAGAGCTTGGTATACATGCAGCAACTTCTTCGACCTCTCAAAAGTGAGACGGTTTCGAATGCGCTTGTGCACATATGACCAATTGCTGAAAACTCTTTCCAGCTGGGCCGACGATGCAGGAATGTTGCACAGTTTTTCGGCTAGCTTAGCTAGCGAGGAATATTTTCGAGAAACAAGTCCCCAAAACACAGTGGATGATATGCCCGGCCCTGAAGCGTGTCTTCATGCTTTTCCTTTAGGATACCAAATATTCCCACATATTTTTGAAGGCATGCAGATCGTTAAAACCTTCGATGTCAAGCTCAGAAAAAAAGAAGTCTTTAACTTCGTCTAGTTGCTCAGGGGAAAGCTTGGCTCCTCTGAACTTTGGATGCAGAAATTCGCTACTAAGCCATTGGTGCTTAGAGCTTTTGCTTTCCTGGCTTCTACAGGTGTTTGCTGATCAGAATACCCAGGAGGTAGCTCTAGACCGAGCCACTCTTCAGTCGCCTCCGCCAAACTGGCGCAAGTGCTTTGGCATACGTTTATGAGCTTACAGACAGGGTTGAACAGAATATCACCATCCTGCACCTGTATAATGAAATAAGTATCAAATATTCATTTTGTTATTGCTTTTGATACTTTTGATCCGACTGTTGGGTCTGCTAATACTAATTTCATAGCAGGCAAATTGACAGCAAACATGAGAAGGCATCGCGGTAGCTGACCACCTCGTATCTCCCCCAAGGTTAACACGTTTACCTTTGTGAAACAATAGTTTACTTTCGACATCAGGGCCTGAAAACCGTTAAGAACCACATTGACTCTATTTGCCAAGGAAACTGATACTAAACTTTGAGCCAAAAGATTGCCAGAATGTAAGCTGCAGGTAACATGCCACAAATCTACAAGGTTGCCAGTAGGGTAAAAAAGACAGTTCTAGGACAGTCACGTGACTCCCGTCCAAGTTAACTTATTTTTCTGCAGAGTCAGCACTTTTTTTTTCAAGGTCGTGTGACTTTGGTGTAAGTTAACAAACTTTTTTGCAGAGTCAGCACTTTTTTTGCAAGATCACGTGACATTGGTGTAAGTTAACATATATTTTTTTGCAAAGTCACGTGACATCCGTCCAAGTTAATGATCTAAATAATGCAGCGTCAGCAAATTTTATCTTGTAGAATGTTCTCGAAGGTTCTCGAAGGTTTTTGACCTGTGAAGTTCACAGGTGCGACGTATAAATAACGCAGCATCAGCAAAAATTGATCTCACGATCATTTCTATATGTTTATGGAATTTTCCCGAAGGTTTTTAACCTATGAAGCTTACAGGTGCGACATATCAATAATGAAGCGTGAGAAAATTTTATTTTCTAGAATGTTCTCGAAGGTTCTCGAAGGTTTTTAACCTATGAAGCTCACAGTAGCGGTGATTCATTTCTATAAGATGTATGGTTCTATTTTGTTCTACGCAGTTGAATCTACGCAGTTAAATCAGAGTAAAGTCGCACCTGCACGAACCGGAAATCATCTAATATTTCAACGTCAGCAAAAATCGAAATCGTAGATCAAATCTGTTTCAAGTTATCAGTCGCACACAAATTGTGAAGTGAACAAGTTCAAACCATTCTCATCCTCAGAACATCGCTGAAAGAGTATCATGGTAAGGAAATTGAAAAAACTTCAATACAACAAATAAGGTGAGTACCAATACATGAAATAATATTGCTTCATTATCAATTATTAGAATATGACTTTTAATTTACATTAACTTGTGGAATTGAATAAGTAATGAATTTTGTTTGAGTAAATCGTTGATGTTCACGAAACAGGTTTAACTTCATTTTTTCCACTAAAAATTTATTCTAACAGATTAATTTTAGAATTTCGTATGTTCATTGTACACTCACCATGTTCATTGTGTTCACTTGAATTATATTTTTTAAACCAGTTATTTTTTTTTTACAGATGGATTTTCTCAACAAATTGGGTTCAGCCGATTCACTGTTCAAGACCCTAGACTCCCTGGAAGTGGGTAAGGAATATACTATTCAAAAGTGGTATGTTCTTACAACAAGATTCGGACGACAGATCGCCGTCGACATCGCTGGATATCGGTATTACCTACCATCTCGATTTAGTCAGCTGAATGATGAACAGATTGCTGAATATAATTCAAAAACGATGTTGATTGTTTTCGATGGGAGGAGGAAATTCGGAAATAAACCTCCTACAGCAATCGTATCGTTTAGAGAGGATTAGAAATTTGTTTTGTAAAGAATACCTATTCAACAGTAGTATGTTCTAACAACATGATTTGGACGATAGATCACCGTCGACATCGCTAGATATCGATATTACCTATCACCTCGATTTAGTCAGCTGAATGATGAACAGATCGCTGAATATAATTCAAAAATGATGTTGATTACTTTCAATAGGAAAACTAAATTCGGAAATGAACCACCTACAGCAATTGTATCGTTTAGAGAGGATTAGAAATTTGTTTTGAATGTATTATATTAAAAAGAATAAAAATGTTTTCTTCTATTATGAGAATATTACTGAGAGTGTCATTGAATAACCTCCTTAAAATTCACTACCAATTCCACATCCCCAACTGATATACATAATTTAGAGTTATACACTGTCTCAACACCCAATACCATCTCAATTGGGTTACTTACTTAGTTAGTTAGAAGTTAGTTACTTTTGATTCAGTAAACAAGCAGTAGTGACTTGTCTGTACGTTTGAAAAATAAAGGAGGTAAGTGAACAAGTCTCAACTTGCAAACATCTCCAGATCAGTCGAATCAGAGTAAAGTCGCACATACACATACACTACCTTCATATCCGCTACCATCTCAATTGAATTGGAGTATAGTACTTTGTCCTCAAATGTTATCGACCTATGAAGCTCACAAGAGCGACGTATCAATAAAACAGCGTCAGCAAAAATTGATCTTACGTTCATTTCTATAAGTTTACAGAATGTTCTCGAAGGTGGAGAATAAGTTACTTCAGATTTTTTTGTGGGAGTAGGAATTTTAAATGAAGGGATGTGTATGAATAAAGAAAATACAATTTGTATATTTTTTAAATATAACCTCTTTTATTTAGAATTGCATCATTTGTATAGGATTATTAAAACGATTACAACAGCTCTGCTTGTACATATCCTTTCTTACAGGAGTGAAACAATGTTTAAATTTTTCTTGAAACAACCTCCTAATAATTTCATCGTTCTCTTCAAGAGTTGTATGTTGAAAAAACCACGTAAATTCTTGGGTTGTTAACTCTCTAGCTTTGTGTGCTAGAAATAAAGCGCAATATTCTCCACAAACTTCAGACATTGGACCTTGTAATTCAACCTCGTTGTAAGTCCATGTTGCACACTGACGACTTAAAAATTGACGATGGCTTTCCACAATCGGCGGTAATCCATACGAGTCAAAAAATTCACCTCTTCCAAATTGATCGATGTGAAAAGCAACCCAATGAGACCCTGGCTTATTTTTCGGATCGGTGTTCGCTATGAGAACACAAGGATGTTGCACAGTTCTAGGTAAGTTATCAGCAGCAAAAATTCCACGAAACAGTGGACTTGTAAATTTATCACACAACAAAGCTTCTTCAAGGTGTAGCGAAATCATC
Source organism: Nemurella pictetii (assembly GCA_921293315.2). Classification (NCBI taxonomy): domain Eukaryota; kingdom Metazoa; phylum Arthropoda; class Insecta; order Plecoptera; family Nemouridae; genus Nemurella; species Nemurella pictetii. The sequence continues at coordinate 2,932,729 of OV121118.1, read as the reverse complement.
CCGACTGATTGACTCCTTTGGTGGTTCAACTCGTAATGAGTTCATAAATCTCACAACGTTACTTTTAATGAAATAACTACTCACGTAGAAATTTAAACAACGTTGGTACAGACTCATCAAAAGTCTAGAATCACATTTCTGTTTCTATCGATCTCCATTAGATTATCATTTTCTGAATACAATATCATATCTATCGGAGTGGTTAAAGTCTCACTGAATCGAATTTCAATACGGAAACTTCCATTGCGTTGAATATTCCAATGATCTGAACTTGCTGACTGATCCGGTGTCAAATCGAAGACCATCAAAAAATTCCCATGGGGGTAGTCTTCTCTACTAATTTCCATCCCAATATCTTGAGAATTAATCCCAGTCCCTTCATACAACGTCTTATAAGCAGAAATGAAGAGATTATTCTTAAAATCGGGTTGAAGTGCTTTAGCAGGTATTTGTTGTGCATCTACATACAATTGAAAAAAGTTTAAGTTGTGGTGGTCAAAAAAGAAGGGATTTTTCTCGAAATTTCCGTTAAATGCAGCATTTGAGACAAAAGCAACAACAACACGCTTAGGTAGTGTACCTAAATAGATGTTATCAATCGTTCGAGATAGTACCCCAGCAGGAATGGTAATGTTTTTAATTTCAACTCGCGTCAGCGGATATTTGAGATTGGTTCGTTCGAGAGCTTTGTTGTATGCAAGATGCAACGCTGGTTTGATTCGCACCTTTCTTACAAACAGACTCGCATCAACGATATGTGTTTTTACAGAAAAATCTTCCGACATTAAATGAAACGCATCCTTATTCAGATGAAATTTTAACCGCATCTCAACACCGTTTATTAGTAGTTTGTCAGAATTGAATAATTCGTGATGAATATTGGATATCAAATCTACAGACTTACTACCTTTAATAAACATTGATCGTTTAGTAAGACCTTCGTTTGTCTTAAAGTCATTGAACTTCCCAGCTGTATCCTTATACCATAATCTGGATGTAAGATGAGACTTCTTCGCCGCGGGTCCATAGTTCAGAAGCGTCTCGATGTACGCTCGATAGCCGTAAGTGTGAGATGGGGAGGATATTCGTCTCCCATTCAACGAAATCTCCACTTGTGAAAATAGAGCGTGCAACCAATTGTTTACCGGGGCAGTCACTTTTTCTTCAGAAACCAATGCACTTCCATCTCCTTTGGTAACTCGTACGAGTAAATGTAACTCTGTGTGAGCTAGATCGATTAACTCCTCACCACGACCAGAGACAACAAACTCAAATTGCGAGCTTCCTTCCAATGATGCCACTGGTTTGTGTATTGCTTTGTATCCATATTCAATTGCAGCCTGTGTAAGCGGTGTTGTGAATAGGTCCAGCTCGGATTTCATCGCCTCCATCGACTCACTGTGAATGACGGACATTATTCAAAAATATCTCGAAATCTTCTCGGTGCTTTTTCCTTAAACTTCTTCTGCTGAGTTTTCAGAGGATGTTTCTTCTTTTTAGAGACCTTGCTCTCTCGATTGATCGACATCAACTGAAGAGATCGATTATTTTTCACCCGTTTAAGACCACCTCCATCCATACGTGCAAGTTTTTCTTGAGCCTTTCGTTTCAAGTTAGACCCGGCTTCATTTAATCTTTTTTCCAGGGATTGGTGTATGTTTTTTCTATGCATTAAATCATTTGCAATATTCATACCCGACATGATACCTTCGTGAGCAAGTGATCGAGCTCCACTTTTTAAAATTGGTACAGCTAGACGCCACATACTCTTCAAAAAAGAAGCCAATCCATGTCCACGTTGAAATCTGGCACCACGATATATATTCATTCCGGATCCACACTGATTTTGAAAATAATCGATATATCGATCAAAATTATTTCTGTTACAATTTGTCATTTTTGATCTTATCACGTACCGCCGTACCGTCGTCGAATGTGAAGTATAACGCTGACAACTCCCGAGTCAAATGCGATTGGATCACCAAATGCATCTCTTATATCCAAAGTGATCGATGAGAATTCTCGTTTTTCAATCGGTAGATATAACGGTGGGTTAAACGATTGTCGAGCAGCACCTCCATACTTCTCTCCATACCAAGCAGTATCCATATTAATAATTCTTGCCAGAGGAGCAAATATACCTCCAACTACATGAGATTGTAGAATATCACAATAAACATACAACTGTTTCTGAATACCGGCATTCAAGTTACAAACTTTCGGTGATTTTCTTACCGACAGTATATTCATACCGGGTTCAAAACCCATTTGCAGAGCAAGTGTATCGGATAATACCACTGATTTGAACACTCCCCCGTCTGAAATATCTACTTTGGTTGACGCAAATGACTCTGTTAGTAGAACATTGAAATCTCCTCCAGCTGCGTGTGCAAGAATATAGTTAATTGCAAAATGGAGTGCTGATACAGTGCGATAATACCCGGGTTTAATTTCTTCGGTCTTCGTCACATCTCCATCACTGTCATCAGACTTTATAGTATAGGTAACTTGATTAGATCCTGCCAACACATTATCTACTGTATATGGGAAATGAATTTCAAACAAAGCTGCCTCCCACTCGCCGTGGAGTTCGATGCGCTGTGGGAGCTGTGTTTTGAATCGTGTGGTGGTGTTTTCTGGGTAGTAATCCAAAGAACTGTTGCTCGGTAGCGTCAAATAGAAATCCTTACCCCGAATCATATTAAATGAATAACGTCGGACTTCTTAACCCACGAGTTGTGTGACGATGGATATCCGTACCATTTAACTAACAGTTGCGTTCTGGCACCTTTACCTTTCGAGTCAATTATTTTATCTATTTTAAATTCTGTAGATTTTTTAATGCGTACTCGTTTCAACTCAACTTCGTAAAATGTCCCTTCAATTGGTTGGTTACTTAGATCTTCTATTCTGTACACTGTTAAATCACGTCTAGGAAGGATCTCTGTTATTATAAAAATTTCATCCGACCAGTTTTTTTCAAACCCTTTCTCAAATTGATCTTTTTCTCGTGAAATTCGAACATGGTCACCAACCGCGAATTTATTCAATTTCCGTCTTTTAAATGACACGTGTTTATTAAGAGTTTGCCAAACATCTATCATGTTATTCATATTCACATCAGCCGGTGGTAATTTAATCGTCCTATGAATTGTATGGTTGTAGCTTTGCAGCACATCAGCAATTATATCGATATAGCGATAGGATGACGTATGGGTGAATACACGCCAAAGTTTACTTTTTAAAGTTCTGTTGAAGCGTTCAATAACTGCTCCTTTTGTGTCGGGATTGTTTGTGTGGTAAAAATGGATGTTGTTATCTTTTAAAAATGTTTGAAAGTGACGGTTTTTAAATTCTCTACCTTTATCTGTATTCAAATTAGTAGGTTTTCTATTGGATGTTGAAAATATTTCCTTAAATCCTCGTATAATTTCAGCACTTGTTTTATTTCGTAAGACTACAACCCAAGCAAATTTACTGAAAATATCAATTACTGTCAACAGATATTTATAGTTGTCATTACATTTACTAAGAGATTGCATGTCACAAAGATCACTTTGCCATACATCATCGATGTAGTTCACGATGAACCTGTTCCGATTGAAAACCTTTCTACGTGGTCGATGAAGAGTGAATGCATCTTGAGATTCTAACCATTTTTGTACATCGAGTTTGCTAATTGTTTTATTAGTAGCTTTCCAAAGTTTGTCAGCAGTAGAAAAACCAGCAGGGTTTGCCACATTGTAGTATATTTTCTGGAGTAATTCTCGTGATCTAACCTTCATGCTTTACACTAAAAGTAAAAATTTTTCCAGTTATTCACCACTGCACGATCACTTCGTCTCTTAACACATTGGTTCTTCTCAGGCGAATGGTCTTCAATCTTCCGTTTTACCGTCTTCTCACTGTTGCTAGGAGATACAGCAATCTCGCGATGTCTTGATCGAATGAATTCTCTTCGTTTTATGTTTGATATATATTTCATTGGAACTTGTATTTAATCTAGAATTGCAGCAAAACTCTCCCAACCTTTTGGATTTGAAGTCTTACGGTTAGTTACAACATCCGAGATTAATTGAACAATATTCGAACCGGTGATTTTACTCCCTTTGATTTTTACTAACCCACTTTCATCCCAGTCAATGTTATTATCACTCAAAAGCAAATCATAAAGTTCTTTTGCATTATCATACTTCTTACTTGGTAGAGATTTTAAGAGCTCTTCTTTCAACGCATCCTCATCAGCATTATTTTCATCTTCACTGTTCGGAACGTTCCATGATATATTTGAGGGGTTCATTTTTTGTTGATATTCATCGATAATTTCTTGTTTTATCTCCCTCTTCACTGGAATCGATTCGTCTTCTCGCGAGTCTTTTATTTTTTCCGTAACGTCACTTCTCAACATTTTAGAGATAAAGTGTAAATAACGCTGCAAGACTTGCTGGTAACGCGAGAGTTTTTCATTATCATCGAAATTTGACGTGTGTAGAATTTGATCCATTTCATTCCTGAGTGTGGAGATTGTGTTTTTTATCGGGTTGGTAAGCACAACATGTTGCGACTTGTTTGAATCAGCTGATTGTCTGCCGAGACGGTCGAGCGTTTGTTGATCGATCAGAACCATTTTCTTTGCGTGTTGCATCATGTCATCAAACCTGTTATCACACCGCTTAGAATTGGACTGAGTAGAAGCGGAATTATTCGGGAACCACCTTTTTGAAGTAATCGTTTCTTCTTCTGCCAAGTTTCGCCTTTTCTAACCAACTTACGAAGCAACTTCTTGTGACGAGAGAGTCGACTCTTTTGAGCAGGTTCGAGCTTCACACGACCTGATATACAATTTTCCGCGCATTCGCAAATTGATCGAATTAAATTTTTATCCGATCCTTTTATTATTGCCTCCCGCATGATCGGTCTTGCTTTATGCAAGGTACGCAGGATTTCAACTTGCTTGCTTACTGAATCACTCATGGTAACCAAGTGAGTGTGATAACAGTACCTTCTATTATTTATAATCATTTCGGGATGTATGCATATTGATTGTGATCGTCTGGGAATATTGATGTTCTAAAGCGTAGATTATCAGGTGTTTTTTGATGACAGTCCACCAGTAAGTATCCATAAGGTGCTGATGTTGCATCTTCAAAGGCTTCACAAAAAAATTTCACGTTTCGTGGTTGCACCTGTCGTGCAAAATAGGAAACCTGAGATCGGTCTCGCGGACATTTGAATAATACAAAATAGGTTGAATTGAGTGAGATATCACGCATTCCTTTACCCTTGTGAAATAAATTTTGAGTGATAAAAACAACTGATATATCCCTATGGTGTGATTGTCGTGTGAACAGGTTAGTAATCGAATTATCGACTTCTGACATCAGATCATCGAGAATTATCAACTTCGAGTCACGATCCGCACTCAGATCTTCGGCCTTTGGTAGTCCCATGTGAAATGATATTCTAGGATCATCGACGGTATCGTGAAAATCTTGTTCTTCGGTGTAACACCATACGATTCTATTGATTGGCTTATCTGTCATCTCATCGATATTCGATAAGAACCTTCTCGTCCATGTTGTTTTACCTGCAGACGAGGAACCCGCGAGTAGAATCGTAAATGGTACGTGAAGCCGGGTGTCCATGTTGAAGACTGAGATGTTTATAACCGATACGTTGACTTATAATATTCGGATGAGGTTTGGGTAGGAGCAAATAATATTTTCTCTTTTTACACATTACAGATGTATATTTCTTTATTCAAAATCAGTAACAAGAGATGTAGAAATTATAAAACATGTTCATCATTTACAAAGTTTACATCATCATCATCATCATCATCATCATCATCATCATCATCATCATCATTGTCATCATCATTGTCATCAGCGTCGGTTATATCTTTGATAGAGTAATGACCATGAGCCAGTGTGTTTACTCCACCTGGTAGAATATATCGTTTGTCATCATATGGGGATAGAGTAATTTTTTTCTGCTCGATTGTATAAACCTCATGGTTAATGCTTCTTATGCTAACCATGTTGTGTTTTGATATAGTTTTCGAAAACAAACACTCTTTATAATCTGCATGTTTTATCTGCTTTCTAAGCGTCGTTCTTAAAATACCTTTACCGACTTTTTTACATTTACCACTCTCTTCGAGAAATGAATACATTTTTGGTCGCAGTCCTATAAATTCTCTTACAGTTCTACCGTCCAGCTCGTCTTTCATTTTCCCGAGCACCTTCATATTAACCTTACTGTAGAGAAAATGATCTGGTTGAAAATTGGAAGTATCAAAGAGGTGTAAATCATCAAGCATATCCTTATACACGTTCTCAGTGAATATCTCATATGCTAAGCTGTCGGTGTCTGTGAATAACAATTTTGAATTCTCTGGGTATTTCCTTTTCACATAATTGTAATGGAAGTCGTACATAAAGGTTTTACTAACCTCTAATATCGTGAAACCAGCGTAAATAGGTCTATTTAAAACAATATGTTTCTTGATAGAATGTACGGCAACGAGTTCGTTTGCAAAAATTTTGAAATTTTGATATGCAGGTGAAGCTACTACTTTGTTTAATCTTTTTTCAGAATTTACAAGCTCAACGTTTACTCGTAGTCGTAGATTTTCCATCGTCTTTCCAAAAACAGCATTGTTCATCAGTTTGAAAAAATCTTTCTCGAAATTATTCCGTGCGTTTTTACGTTGATCGGTGTTAAAATCTATATATTTTTTCAACCATGGACGCTGCTTAAACTCTATAACTCGATGAATTTTCAATAATTTTAACCCTAAGCTGATGCACTGCTTTAAATTTCTATAGTGAGTTACGTAGTTCACTTTGTTGTTAAAATTTGGAACCAATTTTATGTTTTTCTTAGATGATTTCATATTAAAATCTTTCAAAAAGTTCTGACTGTATGGTGATAACATAGATTTCGAAATGTTGATTTTTTCGGGAGCAAGAGGGTATTCATTATGTAAATTGTGTAAATTTTCAGGGTATTCAAGATCGACTTCAAGTATATAACCATAATCTGCATCATCAGCTATATTTTCTACATTAAAAATTGAAATTTCATCGGTGTTTAACCACCTAAAATGAGATATCGGTAGATATTGTAACATTGCTGAGCCATAGAGATTGTTCATATCCCAGTAAGTGATGAAAGAATTTGGTTGTCGAGGATTAAACTCACTCGTTTCGGGGTTATTAGCTTTAGAATATCTAGTGGATATCATCGAAACACCTCCTCGTATTCCACCTTCTAAAAAGATGTACATGTTAGGGTCGGTGAGTAACTCTAATTCCACACCGGTCATTCTCAAACACGCTTGCCATGCCAGACCGGGAGCTGTGTAGGAATGACATGGGTCAAGTTTATAATTTTCTGAGCAGAGTTGTCGAAAGTTTTCAAAAACATCAGCGAGTAACAGAACATCAGTTTTCACATAGAGGTCCTGGTACTCACCTAGATTTTTAATTTTGAATGCATCCCATACCGCGGTCGCGTGCGCGTAATCAGAATCACTTATGTGTTCCTCTGTAAGCGTGTTGAAAAACGCTGACTGCGGTGGTAATTTATTTTCATGGAATCTCTCGGGAGCGTCCATGTAATCATAAGGAAATACACCTTTGCGTAGAAGTAGTGATGTTAGTGACGAATTTTGAAATTGATTATTAAGAATTTTGAATTTGTCTGAACCATATCCAGCGAGATTACCCACAAGTGTTTCTAAGGAGGCACTCAAGAATTGTAAAGAATCGAGAAAACGTAAAGAATTGATTTGAAACGAAATATACTTTTCCATATTATTGGGTATGCATGTTATCTTGGTTGATTTAAATTTACCCAATGATTGCATGATTAGATGAGAATCGTAACCACGCAAGTTGTGGAATATCACAGGGATGTGAGATGCTATTTTATAATTTATATTACAGCTGTTATGCGCTGCTCCGCGAAACAGACCGGTCATATGATCATGATCACGAACACGATCTACTCCGAGGGCTCGCTCGCAAATAGAGCAGATCTCAGCATTTTCAAACCGTCTCTCTTCTTCAATACTCATAGCAAGAGGTTTATTAACATGCATTAGTTTAAGCAATTCTTTCTCCTCTTCCAAAATATTTTCTAAGAAGTGGTCTACTGCATCAACACCTCTATATACTGTAATCGGCTTAAGAGACTGTCCATTTGAATCAACGATAATAAATGCATACCCAGATGGTTCGTGGTACTTTGTTTTTATTGTAGATGAACCGCCGATGTTCATATCTGAATTTAGAATTTTGCTATTGAAACTTTCAAAGTCGGCGTAGATGGTGAAAGGTACTTTCAAGCTGAAACTATGTTCTTTAAATTTCATTATATCATTCTTCTTAAATTTACTTGGCATTTCAATTTTTTGAGGATTATGGCGTTTACAAAATTGAGTGTGCTCCTTAAGAAGACTTGGTTTACTGTAACGTTGTAGACAAAGATTACAATAAAAAACTCTGCCATCATGTTTGGTCAAAGATGATAACAGACGGCTTAGATCAGTAATTAAACAGTAATGAGTTGTCTGCTCGTTTGAAAAATAAAGGAGGTTGACATGTGTTTCACGGGTGGACTTAGTGATTCTCAACGGGAATACTTCTTTATCATACCCAAACACATTTACAGAAATACTCAGAGTTTTGTTTTTCGAAACGATCTAATTTTGATAAATCTACTGGATAATTAATTCCAGTCATATTCAATTCTGTTTCATAATTCTTATAACAACTTACTCTCTCACCGTGATGGTTTGCAGGGTGAATTTTAGCAAGAATACACCAAATAAAACATTTTTGATCTGAATTTTGAATGTTAATAACTGCCTTCTTTTTAGCTATTGATTTTGGGAGAGGGATATAACTACTTGCCGAGAGTGGAACATATTTGGCGATATTTAGTTCCATATTTAAAATTCTATCAAATGTCCAATTACTTCCTTCTTTCTGGTAATTGGATATTACCTTAGCTATTCTCTCGAAACTTTTGCTAAATTGTACATTAATTTCAAAATTCTGTAAAAGTGTTTGGGTATGACTCCGGAAACAGGGGGTGGCTTCAATTAACTCTCCTTCAGATTCTCTAGTGTAAAGAGGGTTAATTGAAATGTACCATTTCACACCATGCATTGAGGATAGATTCTCCGATAATTTTGACTCTACACCTGCTTTTTTATCCGAAAGAAATGTCAGCACATCGTCATTATTAGCTCTTGACCCTTCAAATGTGTAGACTTTTACAGACTTTCTCAATGCATGATTTGAAAGACGTGCACCACCCCCTGTTTGCGTTTGAGAAGGTGTTTCCATTATATCTACCGGCTGGGATGATGTCATACCATGAGAGCACTCTCTATGCCTTAGCAAGTTGTTTCTCGTGGTGAATGTAAGACTGCAGATATTGCACTTTGGATGACGCCGTAGATGTTGTGTTAGGTTACCCTTTCGATTGAAGCGTGCCTTACAATATTGACATCGGTGTGTCATATGAGACGATGATGATGAAGATGCTTGTTGCTGGTTCCTGGTGATAGAGATTATTTGAATTTAGTTAACTAATTTTGAAAAACTACTAACAATCCTAATATTGTTTCAAAATAAAATCTCATGAATTCACTTACTCAATTATACCAGAAGAGGATGTAGGCTGACTGGAAGTTTCAGCATTGGGGTTTACGTTTGAGTTAGATTGCAGATCAGAGAGTTGATCGTTTCTATCTTCTCTTTCAATTTCCCTGTAACGAACAAAATAATGTTAATCAAATTAATACAGGTAAATATAGAAATTGTGAAATGAGATCATCTTTAAGTAAAACTTACATTGCAAGGTTCGCAGATGAATTCACGGAATTAAGAATGCTATCACAGATTGCCTCGATATTTCTAAAAGAAAAAAAAGGTAAAAATTAGAAATTTAATTTAAAACCAAAAGCATAAAAATGAAAATAAAAGATAAATGTAGTAACTTACATGAGATTTTGAATATAATTGTTCGAATCCATTTCCTTTAGTGTCTGTAAAACTTTTGATGCGTAGGTAAACACACTTCAATTGAGATGGTAGCGGATATGAAGGTAGTGTATGTGTATGTGCGACTTTACTCTGATTCGACTGATCTGGAGATGTTTGCAAGTTGAGACTTGTTCACTTACCTCCTTTATTTTTCAAACGTACAGACAAGTCACTACTGCTTGTTTACTGAATCAAAAGTAACTAACTTCTAACTAACTAAGTAAGTAACCCAATTGAGATGGTATTGGGTGTTGAGACAGTGTATAACTCTAAATTATGTATATCAGTTGGGGATGTGGAATTGGTAGTGAATTTTAAGGAGGTTATTCAATGACACTCTCAGTAATATTCTCATAATAGAAGAAAACATTTTTATTCTTTTTAATATAATACATTCAAAACAAATTTCTAATCCTCTCTAAACGATACAATTGCTGTAGGTGGTTCATTTCCGAATTTAGTTTTCCTATTGAAAGTAATCAACATCATTTTTGAATTATATTCAGCGATCTGTTCATCATTCAGCTGACTAAATCGAGGTGATAGGTAATATCGATATCTAGCGATGTCGACGGTGATCTATCGTCCAAATCATGTTGTTAGAACATACTACTGTTGAATAGGTATTCTTTACAAAACAAATTTCTAATCCTCTCTAAACGATACGATTGCTGTAGGAGGTTTATTTCCGAATTTCCTCCTCCCATCGAAAACAATCAACATCGTTTTTGAATTATATTCAGCAATCTGTTCATCATTCAGCTGACTAAATCGAGATGGTAGGTAATACCGATATCCAGCGATGTCGACGGCGATCTGTCGTCCGAATCTTGTTGTAAGAACATACCACTTTTGAATAGTATATTCCTTACCCACTTCCAGGGAGTCTAGGGTCTTGAACAGTGAATCGGCTGAACCCAATTTGTTGAGAAAATCCATCTGTAAAAAAAAAATAACTGGTTTAAAAAATATAATTCAAGTGAACACAATGAACATGGTGAGTGTACAATGAACATACGAAATTCTAAAATTAATCTGTTAGAATAAATTTTTAGTGGAAAAAATGAAGTTAAACCTGTTTCGTGAACATCAACGATTTACTCAAACAAAATTCATTACTTATTCAATTCCACAAGTTAATGTAAATTAAAAGTCATATTCTAATAATTGATAATGAAGCAATATTATTTCATGTATTGGTACTCACCTTATTAGTTGTATTGAAGTTTTTTCAATTTCCTTACAATGATACTCTTTCAGCGATGTTCTGAGGATGAGAATGGTTTGAACTTGTTCACTTCACAATTTGTGTGCGACTGATAACTTGAAACAGATTTGATCTACGATTTCGATTTTTGCTGACGTTGAAATATTAGATGATTTCCGGTTCGTGCAGGTGCGACTTTACTCTGATTTAACTGCGTAGATTCAACTGCGTAGAACAAAATAGAACCATACATCTTATAGAAATGAATCACCGCTACTGTGAGCTTCATAGGTTAAAAACCTTCGAGAACCTTCGAGAACATTCTAGAAAATAAAATTTTCTCACGCTTCATTATTGATATGTCGCACCTGTAAGCTTCATAGGTTAAAAACCTTCGGGAAAATTCCATAAACATATAGAAATGATCGTGAGATCAATTTTTGCTGATGCTGCGTTATTTATACGTCGCACCTGTGAACTTCACAGGTCAAAAACCTTCGAGAACCTTCGAGAACATTCTACAAGATAAAATTTGCTGACGCTGCATTATTTAGATCATTAACTTGGACGGATGTCACGTGACTTTGCAAAAAAATATATGTTAACTTACACCAATGTCACGTGATCTTGCAAAAAAAGTGCTGACTCTGCAAAAAAGTTTGTTAACTTACACCAAAGTCACACGACCTTGAAAAAAAAAGTGCTGACTCTGCAGAAAAATAAGTTAACTTGGACGGGAGTCACGTGACTGTCCTAGAACTGTCTTTTTTACCCTACTGTTGCCCATTTTGACCATGTTAGCCGCATTGTCACTAACAACTGCGTAGAGTTGCGTACTATGGACTTCTTCAGCTCGAGTGATGGCCATGGCTACTAGCTCACTAAGCTTGTCCCCGGTCTCACTTTCGCCTGAAATGTCCCACGCATAAAAAAATCCAATGCCTCCACTGGCATTGTGCAACAAAGCTGCTACATTTTTATTGTTAGCCGATTCGTTTTTTCCATCCATCTATTAACAAAACTTAATTTGGACCAAATTTAATGGTGGTAAGACAGTCCTCGTAAGCATTATCTAGCAAAGTTGATGATAACGTCTTCCTTGTTGGAATTTTGTAGGATGGTCTCAGGCCCTTTACAAATGTCTTGAAATGTGCAGATTCTATTACACTCAGTGGAATATTGCAACCAAAAATAAATTTGGCAAGATTATTGCTATGACATGCATTTTCGTTTCATTTTATCGGCGAAGCGGTCCATAGACAACGGATTCGGTGAAGGTGTTGGGTTCGGTCGATCTCCATGCCCATAGCTTCCAGAGGGGGCTGTTGGGGAGCACATTCCCAAAGACATGTCAGAATCGGAGAATTCAGAATTTGGCACTGCTGGACTAACTGCACCACTGCAAGCACTAAGACTAGGGAACGTAGGACACTTTGCCAGACATCAACACATCATGACTTCAAGACATGCCCCCTTTAGAAAAAGAATACACTGCCTTGTGGGTACCAGGTAAAAAGTTAGAGTAAAATGAAACATACATAATGATGTGTTAATGTGTAGATATAACGATTCAAGTGTAATTCCACACAATTGCAGGGTTAACAAGTTTGGGAACTGTTGGGAGCTGGAAGATAAACTTTTATTCAAAACAGGTCCTATTTGGTAATATGAAAATATGATCCTATAATGATAGACCTTGACTTTGAATTAAAGATACAATCAATCAACACCTAACTCAACCCCAAACTCTCAAAACCACAACCACCCCCTAACCTGACCTAACCCGACCAAACCCAACCCAAACCAACCCAACCAAACCAAACCGAACCAAACCTAAACTGACACACCCCCCCCAACCCCGACCACCATCCCCTTAATAACCTACCCTTACCCTACCTGACCTTACCCGACCCGACACAACCCAAACCAAACCAAACATAACCTAACCCCCCCCCCCAATAATCTATCCCTAACCTACCTAACCTTACCCGACCCGACCTAACCCCCCCCCCCCCCCCCCCAACCCCACCACTAATCTATCCCTACCCTACCTAACCTTACCCGACCCGACCTAACCCCCCCCCCCACCACTAATCTATCCCTACCCTACCTAACCTTACCCGACCCGACATAACCCCCCCCCCCCACCCCTAATCTATCCCTAACCTAACTAACCTTACCCGACCCTACCTAACCCCCCCCCACCCCTAATCTATCCCTACCCTACCTAACCTTACCCGACCCTACCTAAACCCCCCCCCCCCCACCAATAATCTATCCCTTCCCTACCTAACCTTACCCGACCCCCCCCCCACCATTAATCTTTCCCTACCCTACCTGACCTTACCCGACCCGACCCCCCCCCACCAAAAAAACTTCATTTGAAACTTAAATCTCGATCTCAATTCAAATCTCTTTTAAAATAATAATATCTCGACTTCGAGACAGGAAAGAATAAACAATTATCATCGCAAATACAATTCCCCGGCTACTTGGATCTTCGCGTTGATCTTTTTATTGTATGTTTCTTTTTACTCTAACTTTTTACATGGTACCTACAAGGCAGAGTATTCTCTATCTAAGGGGGCATGTCTTGAAGGGTTGCCTGGCAAAGTGTCCCCTGGCAAAGTGTCCGCCGCCCAAGACTAGGAGGCATTGAAGGCGGATCGTCTTCGTCTTCACTAACCACATGCGCCAATCTGGACCTCTTGTCAGCAGGCTGAGAAGAACAGCTTGCCGATGATGCTCCCGATGATTCCGAACGTGCTGTCGATGTGTTGCCGTTTGGTCTGATCCTGCACACCTTTCGATGAGCAGCCAAACGTTTCACTGCCGTTTTATTGCAGAGGGTACACAAAGCAGTGGCTCTTTTGGTTATGGGATCCACCTGAAATGTGTAGTTGTCTCCCTGCCAACCCGAATGTCTCGGGCGGCCTGAAATTTCCTCGAATCATCCTAAATTTAATAAGAGTTCTTCAATTTCCAACCCACTTCACAGATAAATTTACAGCCAATGATTAATAGTTGATTCTTACCTGGACTATGAAGACCACGAATGAACAGGAACAGTGATCGTAGGCTCGTAGCATAGATTAATGAAAGCATCATTAATCTAAGATGGCGGCATGGCTGATGGCATTGGTCACATGCTGGACAACCTTGGGCTGTCAAAATGGCCCCTTAAATATGCGGGAATTAAAAAAAACTAATTTACGACATTTACGACATATTCGACATGGTTTTCGACGTGTCGTTACCCAACCCTGGCGGGAGTGCGTTCGCACCCCGGGCCTCGATCATTCCGGGCTCCTGCCGAACATTGAACACGTGCTGGCAGTCAATGTCCATACAAATAAAAACAGATAGCTGTGTTAATGCTGTGAAACAGAGTTGCGATCTACAGATGACGAATATGAGTCTGTCAGCCCGTTGATTGTTATGAATGAGTCACTATGTCAGAGTCACAAGTCACATTTAGTCACAAACAGTTAAATTTACAGCTGCATAATGTACGCAAAACAAAACAAACATCTGTTCATCGAGGGTACCGGGAGAAATAATTACCTGTTAAACCGACCGATACGTAATATCACCAGGGGACCGTTGTTCGAAGGTCGTAAGCTGTTCAATGCCCTTCCTAGAGTAATTACCTCTAAGAGGACACGGAGTTTAAAACAGCTCTCAAATCGTACCTAATTGACAATTGCTTTTACAGCTTGAACGAGTTTTGCAACAAATGTAAATGACTATCATCGCTACTCCTGTGATGTATTTATTTCATTTTATCTTATTTTATGTTATCATTGTTATCATTGTGAAGACTGTCTTATATCCTTGCGATTTCCAGGACAATAAAACTATTATTATTATTATTATTATTATTAACCCTACATAACTTATAAGAGGTTTGACCTAGGGTCTTTGATGTACGTATCTGGCTTTCTGGGGGTGTCTTATTTTTTTTGTTATCGAAACGGTGAAAAATGCATGAATATCGATGGGGTTTGTTTCAAAAACTTGGATCATTCTCTTCCCAACAACATAATTTCTTAACCAGATCTGTGCCCTTTTTCTAATTTAATTTTGAAGAAATCTAATTTCGCCTAGGCTGAAAAGTAAACAAATGCAACCGACGGCCGGCAAAAAGCAAGTAAAAGGCGTTAACACATATTGTCGAAGGCACGGGTCTCCACAGCAAGTCAGTATACATAGCCTATCTCTAGTCTGCTAGTCGCTCCCGAAGACGTCGCTACACCGAGCGATTTGGTCGTCATTTCTGCGTACCCATGCATGTTTCCCACAATTACACTCCATGCGCTGTGTTAGTCAGCAGTCGACCACAGCTCACCATTGGCAATACTAGTAAAGAGTAAGCAGTCTCTATGGTACTAGCGTCATTTTAGCATGAGCGCGTGTGCAAACAATTAGGATCAGGGGCGCCGACTCCGTGGGTGCTCTGGTGCCGAAGCAGCCCCCGGAAAAATTTGCCGATGATCCAAAAGAACCAAAAAAATCAAAAGTTTCAAAGTCGACTATTTATGAATTAAATTGGGATTTCGTTAAATAATTACTGTTTGTTACGATATTTGTTACACGCAGCTGGCTTCTCTTAGCAATATTATCCCCAGTTTTGCATTCGAAGCTAATTCCCGGACTACGTCTCCGTCTCTACTACGTTACGTCTCTATCAAAGCGATTGTAAAATTTCCCATGCCATGTGTTTGTAGACCGATCTCACGCAGCCTTGCCAGGCTTTTGAGTTCGAGGAATTTTCGACATGAGAATTGCAGGCTAAGCTTGAGCTCGCTGGTGCGAGCCAGCCGGCCGGCATTTTCACGGACAACTTCCCCTTATGCCGTGCTGAAAAAAAGTGGAGTGGGAAAAGAGGATACGTTTCGGACTGCCATCTATAGGATTTGAACCGCATTATTTCCCGCTAAGCCTGACCTTATAGAGCCAGATGGATATTTGAAATGAAATTGTTGTGAAGTTTCATTTATTCCACAAAATAATTTTTAATTAGATTTGTGAAATTAATTATTTGTGCTGAGAAGACTGAGGCATAAAATCTTGATAGCTGACACCCTTGGCTGACACCACTATTGAATCATCCCACCGTGATCAAGGTTCGATGATCTGTCTAACAGCGACCAATCTTCAATGTGCTGTGGGCTGAAACATCAACTTCAAACTGGCAACGCTAATGAAAGCTGTATTGGAGACCTGCAGAAGCTGAGCTAGCATGGCAAAGCCAGCCTTAGAAGTTCCTCAAGGCCTCGAATCTAAACCACGAAGAATGCCTGCTATGGTTTTTTTTTAAATTGTTATTTATTTATTTGTTCTCAGTGTTTAGACCATAGTACGAAATACATGAGACATACAGAGAATGTGAACAAACAAATACACACATAAGCTATAAGCTTGTGTGTGGGAGAGGAGGTTCTACACTTTTTACATTCAATTTTTTTGTTTCAAGATGGTCCTTTCACCTATAGTGCGGCATACAAATTGTGTAGATAATAATAATAATACTAACAGTAATAAAAATAAATAAAAATAAGTGATAACAATTGAAACAGAGAGAAGGTATGTGAGACTTGTTGAATGTAATAATTGGCATTGGTTTGTACGTACATAGGAAATTTGATTAGATATGAGATATATATTATTGTGATGTATCCATTTTTTATTGTAAGTTTGAATTTATGAAAAGGAGTTAATTCTCTTATGTCTTTAGGGAGTTGGTGAAAAACTTTCGGACCAATGTAGTCTGCTTGTCGTTGGCCAAGGGATGTGAGTTTTGTAGCTATTTTGATTTTATTTAATTTATCAGCTCTAGTTTCGCAGTATGAATCGTAAATCTTTTCTTGGGTATTTTTATAAGTGTGCATCAATAGGGCTTTCAAAAATATTTGTTGTAGTTTGCTTGATTTCTTTTTTTGATAAAGGGATTTAGTGCTGAAACGCCTCGGGAGCTTATACATAATTTTTAAAATTGCGTTTTGGGCTTTGTTTACTTTGCTAAGATGACTTTTACATGTTCCATGTTCCATTTTACATGGTTCTGCTTGATGAAAGGGGTGTCGCTCATAACGTGCGCTTGCGCTAAGCGAAGACTTTTCTCAATGACATATAGTAACTATAGGTCATTTTCATCACCTGTCAATTAAAAAATACCTCGTCAATATTTTCATTTTCTAGGTTGAAATTATAATACGTCAACGACAGCTCTCCTTTTTGGTCTAATGTTCCTTAGACACCAATATTATTAGGTGTCTTTCGCAAAGATCATTACCCACCCCATAAAATGTCTCCAAGGTCAACGGAATGAATCCAGCGACCTTGATGATCATTGCCTGGTTGCCATGCGACATGATGATGCGCATGGACCGCTTGAAACTCTCTGATTGGTCGAGCCAGTCGCAGCTGTACACAGCGTCTCGGAGTAACAAACTCTACATAAAAAAACATTCATTATTGTGCCTTATTTGTGCCGAAATCGTTGAGTTGCGTCGAGAATACATGTGTTTATTGAGCCCTAACCTATGTGACTAATCCACTAATTCACTTTGATAAGTGACATTCTTTTATAGACAGACTTTTAAATTCTCAATCCCTGATCCAGAATACTTCGACCAGTGACATTGGTGAGTCTGTATACATGGCACCAACTGACACTTTGCAAGCACATATAACTAATTTTCAAGCTTTAAATCGTGGTGAAAAGTCGTACCTCTTCCGCCATCTTGTCAGCAAGCCAGCAGAATACCAGTTGGTCCACGATGCAGCCGACAATTAAACACCCGAATCCTACCAGCCTGAGTTCGATTTCCGCCAGCTGAAATATGGTCAAAAGGTAACACTTTAAAGTAAATAACAAAAGACTTGAGCAAATTATTTTCCGGGATGCTTCAATATGTTTGTCGTTCTTACGTTTTCGATGACAATGATGCCCAAAACGGTCGGAATTACTGAACAGTTGAACTGATGCGACAGAATCGGATCGAACGCCTCATTGATCTGCATAACGAATCTGTTTGGACATTAGATTAAGAACACTTATCTTTCTGGTAATTAAACATCTTGTTGGGTTTTTCTACATGGTTACTGATTTGTATGAAATATTAGGGATGCACAGCTTTGTCAAATAATTTTAATTTTCACATGTGATTGCGCGCAGAAAAATGTTTTTGGATTGACTACCTGGCGATGGCTTGTTGATGTCTTACACTGTTTCTCACGCGAGTGTCCATGAGTTTGTCAACAGATATTTTTCTGTTAATGTGCCTTAATTTAAAATCCTTTCCGAGCCGGTTCAGCAGAAGATCTTGACCACCCGTTCTTTGAAGCACAGACACATTCTAGGATACATTCGAGTAGATTATCCAAAAAATATATTATTAACGTTATTATAAACTAAGATCACAAAATAATATCTACTTAAATTCTTCAACTAAAACCGGGTTGGATGGAGGACTATTGTTTCTAAGGTTCCACGATTGTTGGAATGATAGTTGTCCATGGTAATGTCAACAGCCGAAGCACAATTCACCGACATGAGTATCATGGCGACATTATATTTAAATCTATTAAATTATTAATAACTTGAGAATTATATCCTATATAATATATTCTACTGCAATTTACCAGCACCAAACTTCGCATTTGTTTTGTTCTA
The DNA here is from genome assembly GCA_921293315.2 of Nemurella pictetii. Lineage (NCBI taxonomy): Eukaryota > Metazoa > Arthropoda > Insecta > Plecoptera > Nemouridae > Nemurella > Nemurella pictetii. The sequence continues at coordinate 2,913,783 of OV121118.1, read as the reverse complement.
GGTTCAAACTTTGTTTGAAAGATTGTTTTCCCTTGTTGAGACAATTTATTTTTAATTTATCCAGGGACGAAAGCATTGGCCACAAGAGAATGTCAAAATCTTTTTTAAGGTAGCACCGATATTTTTTGTGCCACGAGTGCACCCCCCCCCCCCCCCCCCACCCCGCCCTAACATCCCTGAGCTCCCTAACATGAAAGCAAAATGAAACCAATTTCTTGTCTGCGACCTACAGCCATCGCCGACACCTTGCCGATGTGACGTAGGTTATGGTTGAGCAACCGGAAGTGTCGGATGGCCTCCACCATCAACGCCATGAAGAACGCGTTGACGGTGGCCATCAGATGGATTCCACCAGTAGTCGGCAACATCCAGGCCAAGACTGTTATCTCGAAGATTGGAGATATGTTACCGTCCAACGGATACCAAACTCTGCGAATTAATGAATGGATATCGTACCAACCTGTTGTCGAGTCAAATGAAGGCATTTAAATAACTAATCCTTGCAGTATTAAACGCTCAATAATACCAACCTGACAACCGGTTCTCTTGTGATAAAACTTCCTATACAGATAATAACAATACCAAATGGGAGAAAAAAAAGGGTAAGAATTACGTAGTAGAAGAAAATAAAGTTTGTCATCCATTTCGAGTCCCTTAAAATCGAATTTGGTTTCTCATGGTGAAAGTCAGCGAGGTCCTCCATTTCTTTCAAACTGGTCATGACGTCATCGAATAGTCCTCCTCGGACGATGAAGCTGGCTGCGTGCAGAGCGATGAGACCAGTGACGAAGATAAGGCCAAATGACTCAATGCATATTGAAACATCTTTGTCCGAATATATGATTGCGTTTAATGGAAGGACAAAGAATGTTGCAAAGCAGGAGGACATCAAAATAAGTCGTGCAATCCAAGAATTAAACAGCGAAACGCGCTTTCCTTCTTCTGGATTTGTTTTCCAATATCCTGTTTTGGAAAAATACATATAATATTATTTTTTAAATCACGCACATGCTTTAAATTTCCGGGCCCGGACTAAGTCCTGTTTTGTTTTGACTTTGTTGCAATACATTTACGTTATGTTTTCTGCATTTAAACTGGCCAATTCTCTTCTAGCGATATACCAACATAAAGCCAAGAAACACCGATTTTTTTTTGGTGGTAGTGGTGGTGGTGGTGGTGGTGGAGAAACAGGAAATTTTTACAGAGATTTTTGTCTATTTTTGGCAACAATGGTCCTTTTTTCACCGAAGGCCACTCACCAAGGATGATAAGATGACTCCTGAGTTCCTGCACAGCGTTGAATTCTCCCTGCCGCCAGTTCCTGAACCCGTCCAGCAATGCAGACTTGAAACTCGACTTGTCCATAGCGAACGCGGCAAGTAAATGCAGTATATAATATATACGAACTTGAAAGATCGATTGAAGGAATGGTATCCTGTACATTATGTAAACCTTAAAACAGTATCATTAGTATTTCGGGAAAATTTCTGGTTTATTTTTTCCTTAGCTGTCTTCTGGCTCTGAAGGGATCAATACAATGGGTATTAATAATGCACGTCTGTAAATAAACGAATGCATAAGTGTGGTTAAGTGTGTAGGGTACTATTTATAGATATTGTCAAACCAGACAGCAGGCATAACAGTATTTTTCTTAAAGAGATGCAAATTAGGTATATTTTATTGATCTTGAAGCAAACTTTATTCTTGCTTGTCACCTTTTCACCTTCAAAGTGGCGTTTTTCATTCCGTTAATGATAATTTTCTAAAAATATTCATTTCAAGTCAACATTATTGAAAACCCGCTTCGAATGCACCTCTCATGGCAACATTATCATTGAATAACAACCTTTTGTGCGAGATAAGTAGGATAAAAAATGTCTGCTTGCTTTTCGGCTTGCTGATAGTTTAAATAGTTTCTCAAAGACGCATAGTAGCTATGTCAGCTTGGTCATCTGACAATTAAAATTTTCAATTTTCGAAGAACCTTCGAAGTCTCTAAACTTGGATCTGCCACGTTTTTTAAAATATCTGCTAAATAGTTTTCTGATAAATCGATTTTTAGAAAATCACTTTTTTGGTCAAAATTTTAAAACTCAAGATAATATCTTTACCAAACTTTACAAATATGTTCACCTTAATGAGATGCACTATTCCCAAAATTTTTAGTTTTGCAAGTCTTCTCATATGTTTTTTTAAATCGTATTTTATGATAAAATTTTTGTGATTTTTGCCGTTAGCTTGGTATTGGTTTTGCCAATTAATGCGTCTATTTAGCACTGTTGGCGTAGCCCTAGTAAAATATATTTTATATGATATTATATTTATTATATTTTATTACTACTATAACCACTATATAGTAATATATAGCAGGGACTGAAACCGAAACCGAAACCGAAACCGAAAACCGGTAAAAACCGTTATTTTTCGAAAACCGAAACCGAAACCGAAATCAAAACCGTTATTTGAAAAAGAACAAAACCAAGAACAAACCGTTATTTCAATATCGGTTTTTTTCGGTTTTTTTTGGTTTTTTTCGGTTTTTTCGTGCTTTCATGCTGCTGAAAATTGTACTTTCTTATTTGCTTTTTCAAGCAAAAAAAATTTTTTTGGGGAGAAAATCAAGCGTTGTCGAAATATATCTATCTAGTGCTACGTGTAGCTTTAACAAGCAACCGACTTGTAAAATCTAAAGTTTATATTTTATGAGCATAATATCTGCTCTTCCAGCAAAAGTTGACATGTCATAAGCTTCTATAAGCTCATTTTGTCTCAGCCAAACATCTTAGCCATAATCTACATTGAATTACTAATAAACATTCCAATACTGTAGATGCAGCTACTTGCTATCAGCACATGTTCTTCTACTTTTGGGATAGGATTTCAATTGCAGCTGCAGGAAAAACTCAGATTCGAAATTAGTTGCCCTGTGGCATTGCTCGAGACAAGAGCAACGAAGTCGATTTGGTTCAAATCGAAAAATGGGTAGAACAAAAGAAAATAAAGTGCGCGAGTATTTTGTTTGGGTTCTTTTGTCATGATATCCTAAATTTATCAAGCTAATTTCAAATAAAATTTATCCAGAAAGGTCACTATATAGGCCAAACAAATCACAGACATGTGTGGGAAAGTCCGTTATCACCCGCACGTCTTTTTTTCTTTCAAAAACCGATATTAACCGATATTAACCGGTTTTAACCGGTTTTGAAACCGTTATTTTTTCGAAAGAACGAAACCAAAACCGAAACCGGAAAAGCAAAATTTCAAGAACAAAAACCAAAAACCAAACCGAAATTCGAAACGGTTTCAGTCCCTGATATATAGTAGGTACTCTATTACTATACTTTGTATGTTACACCTGAGCCCTGCAAAGGAGAAACTGCCTTGTGGTGCTCGGGATTTAAGTGTTCAGAAAATGATTTATCTATTTGCAACGGTGCATCCTGCTCAAACGCATGTGGTGACCTGCATAAGACCCTTTTTGGGTGCAGCTGTCCCACCCCACTTGACGAATTCCCTGGCAGGTGTGTCGCAAATAGACCCTCTAAACTTGACTTTAAGACACGCTTGATCGTTAGCAAGTCCATATTTCAAAGCACTCGTTAGGTCCGTCACAAATGCATTTAAATAATCTTCAACTGGTGGCTTCGACGAGCCACAATTCAACGCAATGGGAAAAGGAGATTTTGTTGTGTCCTCTCCTCAATCATACACAAAATGGACCAAAACTGTGTGTTGGTGGAATTTTTGGGCCTCACAATTTGGAACAAGATCAGTAGCTTCTAGATGATTTTTGATACTATTCACAAGTCCAAAGTTACAAAACTCTCCATCCCCTAAATTATCAACTTTAACGGTCGGTGTTTTTGAAGGGTCCTAGCACGTCCTAGCATCTTTAGGTAATGCTGGGTGGCAATATTGAAGACCCTTAAAACAGAAAGTTAGCGCACTCTGCGTTATATTGTGTGTTACTCCATTCCTTGAAAAACGTGAATATCTTGACCTTCTGAGTCACTTTCTTCATCACTTGCATCGTCACTGTCACTGTCACTGTTTTTTCTTAACCCCTTTTTTTAAACTCTGCTTTGTGGATATGGGCCCAGATCATCATGATCAGGCAAAATATGATCCACTTTTACTTATGTTATTACTTTTTTTACTACTATTATATCTGTTTCACGAACTTGCTCGCTCTACATTTCTGAGCCACACGACCAAATTTTTGACAATTTAAACAGCGCCAATCTTAAGCAGGACAGAGTTTTACATCATGGCGACGTCCACAACGGACTCCTGGTATTGATTCGACCCTTGTTTCGACATTCGACTCGTCGACCGATGACTTTGATGACGGGACGACTCCTTGCTGCTTATATGATGCACTTCAGACTCGGATACATTTGATCGACGTGAGATTAGCCGTAAGTTTGCTTCGGCTGATTCCGTTGTCTGGGAAATACTGCATGCTCTTTGACACGTCAGATCTTTAGTTCCCAGTAAAACTTTTTGAATGCTGACCGCATTTGACAACCGGCGCACGAACCTATCGCGCAGTGCGTCGTCCAGAAAATCACGATAATCACTATTCCGATATAGAACTCGACTGCATAGTTCATAAGTGACTCATCCGGACGCTGATCTCTGCTGCCAAACTTGAACCTTTCCGCAAGCACATTAGTCACCGGCACGAAATGTTTCTTCAGCACTGAGACTACTTCTGCAAACGTTTTTGCAGATGGCTTCGCTGGACTCACAAGCCGCTTCACTAACCCATACGTTTCCGGACCAACTCATGTAATGAAAATGTTCACCTTTTCTTTATCGTCCACGATCTTGTTCACCACAAAATAGCTTTCAAGTCGCTCGACATTGGAATCCACATCTTCGGCAGATGCATTGAACTCACTGAAACTTGGCTACACTCATCTCGATCCTTAATTGCGACTCGCTTCTTGACGCACTCCGACCTTCTGACGTAGAAGGTTCAGACTGATTCTCAGAGTTTTCGTCGGGATTTTCTTGACCCGCGGAACGTTGAGCTCGTGTTAACATGAGTTAATGGATCAATGTCATCAATTCTATCAGACCTTTACTTCTTGATGAAGACGCCAACTGTCACAAAACTTTACTAAAAGTCCAATTTACCAATTGGAGGATACTTTTCGTAACGGCTAAAAGCAGACAATTGTCGTCACAAAATAGAATATCCTTTATTGGGTGGTGCGAGAAGCCACCATTTGCGACCATAACTCCAAAGATACATTAAAAACTCGTCAAATAGGAGGTTTATGATCAGTGTTGTGACGTATCTAGACACAAGTATCTAGTTACTGTATGTAGATACAAATCGAGTATCTTGTATCTTATCTATACTTTTTTTGGGATGTATCTTGTATCTTATCTAGATACTTTATTTGTGTGTGTATCTTATATCTGTTTTTTTTTAGACTAAAGATACAAGATACAAATCTCTGTGCAAAAACCATGCACTAACACGGAATTGCCAATTGTGTCATGTTTTTTTTTTTTAATTTTTCAAATATCCCACAAAAATAAGAAGGTAGGTTCGCGGATATGTGACTCAAGCGGGAGTCGAGCGGGACTTGACTTGCAGCCAGTGTTCAGTGAAACTTTCTTGTTGATGCAATTATTTACACCCATATTTCCAAGCATGTTTTAGTGAAGAAAGTATCTTGTATAATAATAATATGTTTATTGTCATGTTGAAACAAATTCATGTTATATGACAGTCATTTCAATTACAATTAATACAATTTTAGTTTTCAATTTTCAATTACAATACAACAACAATAACAATTTACAAAATTCTCTCACAGAGTAATAACAACCCTCAATTAAAAATTCTTTTAAGCTCGTTCTCAGTGCTGATCCTTTTTTGTCTTTAATGCTTGAATTGGGTAGCGCGTTAAATAGTTTTGCGCCAGCATACCTTGGATTCCTCTTCGAGCTTTCAAGCTTAATTCTATCAGTTAATATGTTGCCCCTTGTTCTTGTCCTTGATGATAAATCCATGTCGTCATTTGATAAATTATCAGTTTTGTTCAATATTGTGTTATATATATGTAAAGACAAGGGAGTGACATTATCTTAATTTTTTTTTAAAGTGGTTTGCATGAGTCCTTATAGTAAAATTCCGCCGTGGGGTTTGTGCTTGCCCTTACCATATTATCAGTGCACGCTTCTGAAGTGTTAGCAGCCTTTTTGTTTCCTTACTGTTTCCCCATAAGATAATCGCGTTTTGTAATTTTGATTGTATATATGCATAATAAATCAATAATGCTATTTTTTGCGATGAAATTAGCAGCACTCTCTTAATGATGAAGCATGCTGAGGCTATTTGTGGTGCTAGTTTGTTTATATGTGCACCCCAATAGAGTGTTGCTTACATATAACCCTAGAAATTTAGTTTCAACTACCTCGTGTATAACAGTTTTGTCAATTACTATTAAAGGACTAGAAATTATACATTTGTTTGGTCGTCTAAATTGCATTTACACAGTTTTATTTTTATTTATTAGGAGGTCGTTTTCACTACTGTAATTGCTCATTTTGTGACGCTTCGCTTCAGGTCATTATGTATAATATGAACAAGAGTGGCGCAATGGTTCCTCCCTGCGGGACTGCGATGTTGACCGTGATCTCGTTTGAATAGTGCAATACGTTTATCTCATCTTTTATTCCGACTACCTGTTTTCGGTCTTTTAGATATCCTTATCCAGGATAATGCATTACCTCTAATACCATAGCTCTGTATTTTGCTGAGAAGTATTTCATGATTTACACTGTCAAATGCTTTGGAATGGTCATAGAATATTCCGATCGACTCATTATTGTTTTCCATTGCTTTAATTACTTCGTCTATGAATGATGCTAATGCTGTTTGTGTTGATTTTCCCTCCCTGAATCCGTGCTGGCTATCATCTATTAGCTTGTGCTTCGTTAGGAACGATACGAGACGTCGGCACATTGCTTTTTTAATTATTTTGGAAAACCCGCTTTGAATGCTTATTGGTCTGTAATTATGCATGTCTCTTTTTTCTCCATTCTTGTGCACTGGTTTGATAACCGATTTCTTCAGAGCAGCCGGGAAATGTCCTTGCTTGAATGTTTCATTTATTATATCGAGGAGCGGTTCCATAATGTAGATTGCCACCTTTCTTATTATCGCACAGGGTATTTCGTCGTGGCCTGCCGACATTTTCTGTCACACTTCTTCAGTTATTTCTAGAAATTCTTTCGCCATGACGGGGGAGAGGTAAATCGTTTGATCTGTTAGCATCTTTGTTGGCTTTGACTCTTTAATTGTTCCGCCCGATTTTTTCGTCACTTGAGTCGTCAAGGCGTTTGCGTAATATTTGTTAAAAAGATTGGCAATTTCTTTGGGAGATTCTATGAGCTTTCCTTCAATTTTTAGTACAATGATGTCTTTCTTCTTTTCTTTCTTGTTATTTCTGCTTTCTTCAATTAGGTTCCATGACGCTTTTCCTTTGTTCTTCGCCTTGCTATTATTTTCCTCATTGTGTTTTTTCTTTGCTTCTCTTTATTTTGTTCTATATTTTCTTAGGGAGAATAGAGAGCAATGGAAGGAATTAGTAGAGAGGATGGAGGAAAGAAATGAAGAAGATGAAGAAGAAGAAGAAGAGGACGAAGAAGAGGAAGATGAAGAAGAAACAAGAGAAGCGACCGGAGTGGCCACCCGGTTGTATCACCTGAGGCCCTAGATTTAGGTGGATTTTCCACCCCTTGACCCATGAAAATTTGGAATTAAGGATAGATATTATTATTATTTTCTTCTTGATTTTTTAAATGCCACTGTCACGTTTGCATCGGGAGTAATGTATTGTTGCTCTCCTAGTTTCTGCATTTCTTGAGCAATTTGTTTTATTTCGGTCGTGTGCCATGGTTTATTCCCATATTTTCGATGTCCATTTGTTTTCGTTCTTATAGGAGGGAATGACTTATTGAATTGCCTTTTGAATATACCGATGAACTCATTATATTTCTCATCCACTGTTTCTCTCCGCAGAACCGATGCCCAATCTATTTCGCTAGTTGACTGTATAAATTCATTTACTTGCTTGTCTTTGTATGTTCTTCTTATTACATAGTCCGATTTTGGTGCAGTTGCCTTTCTCCCTAACCCAAGTACGATGCTACTGTGATCAGCAAGGCCGAGGTCGGTTATTGTACTTTTCACCGAGTCTTCATTGCAATCTAGGTTCGTAAAGATATTATCGATGCAGGTAGCCGTGCCTTTGCCCTTTCGCGTGGGTTCCCGCACGGTCATGTATCTATGGTCATGTAGTATCTACAAACTTGTATCTAGATACATTTCACAGTATCTTGTATCTGTATCTAGATACAAAAAAAGGAGTATCTTATCTGGTATCTAGATACATTATTTTGTGAGTATCTTATCTTGTATCTAGATACAGTTTTAAAGTATCTAGTCACAACACTGTTTATAATACATCTGGAACCAATGAAACTGTTTTTAAAACTACATAAGTACTACTTTTGGATGTTTTATGGAGGGTTTTTGTATTTCTCTTATTAAGAATGTAAATTAAAATACAGAAGAACGCATAATGGATACTTTTTGGAGTTCTAATGGAAGCTTTTAGGAACAGTATTGAATGTTTTTAGGATTTAATTAATTCGCAACCCTTACCTAAAATGCTTCAAAAATTTACATAAAAAAATTAAAAGTAAACCAACAAAATAAATTTTAGAAAATAAATATTTATTGATTTATTCTGATGTGTCATTTAATTAAGATTTGATATGATAAGTGGCAATTTCAATTGCATATTTTGAATAGAATTCATTATTTTTCCAAATCTTCATCGGTTTCAGTAGATCCCATCTCTGCCATATCTTTCAGCAGGGCAGCCTTCTTGGAAATGTTTCTTTGTGTTGAGTGACGCAGCCACTCCGTAATTGAATATTTTACTTATGCTCTATCCACCCCCGTACAGCAGCGAGCTAGTGAGATAGCCTCTGAAATTGTAAAAAGATAATGCTATTTGTTTTCTAGTGATATCATTCAGGTTTAGTAGAATTGTGCAATGTGTTAACGCTTAGAATTTCTTCTCAATCAACAGCATAATCAATTGTGGTTGAAGACAAGTCGGAGGTTGATGCAGGCGAAGTAGATACCCACAATCGCATTCAATACATGAGTGTCTGATAATTTTGCTTTGGTAGCTGTTCCGTTCCAAGTAACCTGTGTGGCCAGTGAATTTAGAAATATTGCCACAAGGATATTTCGCGTAACAAAATTGAGGTGTGGCCCACCAAGCCTCTGAAGTTTTTTTCACCTATAAAATTGATATGCAATAATGCCATATAATTTCAATGGTAATCAGATGAAGTCAGCCGCTGAAAATCCATTTCATCTCACCAGTTCCCTGTATGCTTTCGAATTTTCAAGGGTTTCATTTAAATTTGCTAGCTCCTCGAGTGATGAACTTGGCCTACGAGGGATGAGACTTGGATGTAACTTGATCGAAATCTTGGGTTACCCCATCGGTCACCCGCTGACGCACCAACTCTTTCATTAATGATTGCCAATTGGCCAATATTATTTTCATCATTCTGTTATTCTCCTCCAATATTTGCCGGTCTGAAAAATAATTAAACAAGTCAGGTAGGTACTTATTTTTTTTTTCTAATTAACATTCAAGTTTTAATGCACATTACACATTAATGCACACTATGTGACAAAAGCAATGCTTGAGACTGATGAACAGATCGACTAACAATATGAGTGAAATTGCTGATTATGTTATTTGACAAATTAGAATAAATTGGAAACTTTCAAAAACCTATCATTTTACCCCAATTCAAGACAGAGACAGACGAATGTGGTATTTGTATTTTTATAGCATCACCGGAAACACCGGACTTGTCGCCAATGTTAAAAGGAGATTTTCTGATCGCCCCACTACGGCTTGGCTTCACCGTGGAGTGGATTGAAGGAGAATGTTCTAGTTCAGTGTCATGTCTACTGTATACAGACATTGATCACATTATAAAATTGTTTTGTATTTTGTAATAAAGTATTTTAACTAATTAAAAATCATGGATGTTACGCGTAAGGTGTTAGGTGTTCCAATTCAAGCAAGTGATATAGAGAGAGCTCACCGTGTGGCCGGAGGAAAGTACCCACGGGCGATTGTGGTCAAGTTCCTCAGTTTTAAAAAACGGGAGGAAGTGTTTAGGAACAAAAATCAACTAAAAGGAAAGACAATATCTATCAATGAAGACTTTTCACATCGTGTCCTCGAGGATAGACGTGTCCTTATTGCAGAAATGATGAGCGCGAGAGCTGACGGCTGTGAGGCTGTAGTGACATTTGACAAACTTAAAATTAATGGGAAAGTTTACCGCGTGGATGAAAACTCAAGACAGATTGTACCAGCGCTTTATGGGAAAATAGATCAACCGCGCGAACATCTACAACAAAATCAGTCACAGCAACATTATCAGGAAATGCAGCAACTGAATCAACGGTCGCAGTATCAGCAGTCGCAGTATCAGCAGCAACAAAATCAGCAGCCGCAGAACCAGCAGCTGCAGAAACCTCATCAGCTGCAGCAACAGCAACATCAGCGACATCAGCGACTTCAGCAGAAACAGCCGCTCCTGCAGCCTCAATATCAGAATCAACAACAGCAGCAGTGCCAACGACAGCAACAACAGCAGCAGCAGCAGCAGCAGCATCAGCAGCAACATCAGCAGCAGCAGCAGCAGCAGCAGCAGCAGCAGCAGCAGCAGCAGCAGCAGCAGCAGCAGCAGCAGCAGCAGCAGCAGCAGCATCAGCAGCAACATCAGCAGCAGCAGCAGCAGCAGCAGCAGCAGCAGCAGCAGCAGCAACATCAGCAGCAGCAGCAGCAGCAGCAGCAGCAGCAGCAGCAGCAGCAGCAGCATCAGCAGCAACATCAGCAGCAGCAGCAGCAGCAGCAGCAGCAGCAGCAGCAGCAGCAGCAGCAGCAGCAGCAGCAGCAGCAGCAGCAGCAGCAGCAGCAGCAGCAGCAGCAGCAGCAGCAGCAGCAGCAGCAGCAGCAGCAGCAGCAGCAGCAGCAGCAGCAGCAGCAGCAGCAGCAGCAGCAGCAGCAGCAGCAGCAGCAGCAGCAGCAGCAGCAGCAGCAGCAGCAGCAGCAGCAGCAGCAGCAGCAGCAGCAGCAGCAGCATCAGCAGCAACATCAGCAGCAGCAGCAGCAGCAGCAACATCAGCAGCAGCAGCAGCAACAGCAGCAACAGCACCAGCTGCACCAGCCTGAAGCACTTTTTCAAAGCCAGCAACAGCTACCACAACAAAATCCCGAGAACTCCGTACACCTGCCAAGACAAAGCCAAAGGATTCGAGGAGTGGGACCAGACCGGATGCCGCCGTCTACCGATGTCAGCCAGCAGGTACCATAGGACATCCCAAGCGGCAATAGTGCGCTCCTCAAAGACATAGTGACAACAGTTATGCCGTACTCAAAAGAGCGCAGACAAGGTACACTACAGACAACAGATAGCAATCTCACTAATAATATAAATACAAAACTTAATGGAAGGAAAACGATGTCAAAAAATATGACCGTGTTCTATCAAAATATTCGCTCAATTAGATCTAAGATAAGTGAATTAGAAATAGCTATTACGAATTTAAACTTAGACATAATTACTTTATCTGAACACTGGCTAAAAACCAATGAAGGCGAATCACTAGTGCTTCCGGGCTTTAAACTCGCATCAATATTTACGCGAGACTTGCACTCTCATGGTGGTGCGTGCATATTTGTCAGAGACAGTTGCACTGATGTTGTGGAAAGAGCTGACCTGGTGCAAATCAGTGAAGAGAAAATCCTCGAGTGCGCGGCAATAGAATTTTGTAAATACAATATTATACTTTTATGTATTTATAGATCCCCAAATAGTATATTTAATTTTTTTATTAAAAAACTAGAAATGATCTTGACAAAAGTAACGCACGAGAACATGTCTAGATCAATAATTATCAGTGGTGACCTAAATATAAATACGCTAGGGAGCTGCCATAACAAACAAAAGTTGTGCACACTGCTCAACTCTTTTAACATAAAATTAGCTATTAAAGAACCAACTAGAGTTACATCATCTTCCGCAACTTGTATTGATAATATTTTGACTAATCTAGAATTGCAATTTATAAATGTCAAAGTGGAAGAAAATGGATTGTCTGATCACAAATCTATCATATTTTCATTTGAAGCTTTAAATTCAGAATGCAAAGAAAATGAGAGTAGAGAATCACCAGCTATCATAGAGAAGAGGTTTTATAGTAAATCAAATGATAAAAAGATGGCTCTTCTCATGATGAATGAAGACTGGGAAGAAATGAACAAGATGGTAGATCTAGACAACAAAACCGCTCAATTTGCTGAAACACTAAACGTACTCTTAAATAAAGCATACCCACTCCAGAAAATTAGGCTAAATAAAAGGAAAATAAATTCGTGGATATCTAAAGGTATAAGAAACTCATGTAAACATAAAAGAAATATAATTGTTTTAGGGAAAGAAGTCAATAGTGCCATTTGGACTCGACATATAAAACAATACTCAAGAATATTAAGGAAAGTTATTAAAACTGCAAAAAGATTACAAATTCATAAAGAACTAAAGAAATCAAATAATATTAATAAGACATCCTGGAATTTGGTTAATAAGGAAATAGGTAGAAAAGCCATTAAAAATGAAATGATCACAGAATTAACATTAAATGGGAAAATTTTACGAACACCTTTTGAAATAGCTAATGGTTTTAACCAATATTTTATAAATTGTGCTAAATTCAATAATACTCAACCCATTTTAGACAGAAAACAAGCGCAAACTAAATTAGATAAAGTAACAGCTAACAAAAATTCAATTTTCCTGTTCCCGGCTAGTTATAACGAGTTAAAAACCATCATAAAAGATATGAAAAATACTTCCGGACTTGACGATGTGCCGACACAGATAATAAAAAAATGTTCTCCGTATCTTTTGGAACCAATTCTTGAAATATGCAATGATTCATTTGCTACAGGAAAGTTCCCAGATATCTATAAAAGTGCTAAGGTAATCCCGCTATACAAAAGAGGAAGTAAAAAAGATCCTGGAAATTATCGACCTATATCAATTTTAAATCCGTTTTCCAAGATATTAGAAAAATTAATGTATACTCGTTTAATGGGCTTTCTGGTTAAATTCAATATATTATCAAACGAACAGCATGGATTTTTAAAAAAAAGATCGACCGAATCTGCAATTTTTAATTTTATTGAAAGCGCATCTTCGGCATTAAGCAAAAAAAAACAAGCTATTGGCATACTTTGCGATCTCAGCAAAGCTTTCGACTGTGTTAACCACGAATTATTATTAAGTAAATTATATCATTATGGTGTTCGAGGATTAGCATATAATTGGTTTAAGTCGTATCTTACAAATAGAAAACAGTTGGTAGTAATAAATGGCATAGATATTGATAAGAAATTAAATAAATATTACTCAAAAGAACTAATTATTGTACAGGGTATCCCGCAGGGGAGTATACTGGGCCCGTTATTATTTCTAATCTACATTAATGATTTACCAAAAAACATAAAAAATGCCCAATTAACCATGTTTGCAGACGACACTAGTCTCTTAATTTTAGAAGATTCAATTGAAAGGGCAATAGAAAAAGCAAATAAAGCAATGTGTGAGCTCTGTGATTGGTTAAAATTAAACCAATTGACATTAAATGCTAAAAAAACTAAAGTAATTAAATTTAGGACAAATTGTAATAACCGCCCCCAAACTAATCCTATCATAATGGCAGATAACGAAAGGCTAGAGCTGATGGAACGGGTTCCATTTCTAGGAATTGAACTCGATGAACTACTTAATTGGAAACACCAAATTAAGTCAATTCAAAACAAGTTATCTAAACAATTTTATGCAATTAGGGTGATAAAAAACATTGTATCTAAACAAACCCTAAAAATTACTTATCATGGGTTGTTTGAATCATACATGAGCTACGGGATAATTTTCTGGGGCAATTCTCAACACTATAAAAAAATATTCAATCTCCAAAAGAGAGTAATCCGTACAATGCAAAATCTAAAATCAAATAAATCATGCCGTAAACACTTTCAAACGCTAAAAATATTAACGATGCCAAATTTATATATTTATAAGCTATTAGTATTCATTAAAAATAACCAAGATAATTTTCAAACTCATACACATAATCATAGTACTAGGAATAAAAAGGACTTTAAATTATCACTAGAAAAATTAACACAAATCAAAAACCAGGTAAAATCAACGGGGTTATATTTATTTAATCTACTCCCCCATGACATGAAACTAAAAGAAATAGATGTAAATGAATTCAAGACTAGATTAAAAAAATTCCTTGTAAAAAATGTATGTTATACCATAGACGAATTTAAATTAGCTCTTAGAAATCCTAAGTTAGAAATGTAAAGACTATATTTATTTTGTTATTAGTATTATAAAAAATATGATCATTATTATATTATTACTATTATTTTTGCTGTCAGTATGATTTTGTTTTTGATTATTATAAATATTATTCCTATTCCTATTCTTATAATTAGTACTACAATTATTATAATAATAATAATTATTATTATTATTATATTATTATTAGTCTACACATTCCGCTGTATCCCACAGCATGGGAATTAATTGACTTAAAAAAAAATAAATAAATAAATAAAATAAAAAAATAAACTGACCATCCCAAGCTCTTGAGCCAAACTGAGACATCGTTTCGGCCTCCGGAAGCGAAATATCATCTATAAAAAATGTATTTGGCCCAAATTTACGTGTTATGACTTTTCACAACGGTAGATCTACCCAGTATACATACCTGCTGAGAGTTCAACATCTACTTGCATGGTATTATCGTAAGCTGGCTTCTTCTGCGTGCTTTGTCCATGAACCCACCCATTGTCGAATTCATCGGCAAAGAATTTATCTACTAGGCCTTCAAAGTCTAAAGAAAGAAAGTTTATTAAAGAACATAAAACATATCGGAATAATTGATTAACGACTGCATTGCTTTATAGTGACTAAAACAAGGTGTTCGTTTAACATTATTGGTAGAAACACATGTGACGGTTGAATTTTAATTTCCTTTAGGACTTAGAACTTTAGGCTGGCAATGTAAAAACTTAGATGTACCCCAAAAGCAAAAATATTAAAATATACAGCAAAATATTGCCATTTTTTGTTATGGATGGTGGATTTGTAGATCTGTCTGAACCATCAGAGTAAGACAGGATTTCCTTTTGAGACATTGCCTCACCAATTTCTTTCTTTTTTTGAGATTGTTGCCTCTTTCGCTTCCTTGGAGTCTTGTTGTTATGATTTGTTGACTTGCTCTCAGCCATTTGAGCCCTCAATAGGACTGTCTGGGCTCTTTTAAGCCTTTCTGTGAAACGAACATAAAGGTTTATGTAACTAAAAATTCCGAAAAAAAACATTAATTTTGTTGCGTAATTTAATGATAAATACCACACTCTTTAAAATCATCTATACCATTACTTGGCCAACCCCCAACATCTCGATAACGGTCATGAACCAATTGGCTTACATTCCCCATTTTCACATTCTTCACATTCTTTTGAGATAATGTCTACATCCCCTTTCTCACTGAACTGGACAACGAAATACATCTGAAATAGTACAAAATGTCATTACCATTTGTAATTTTACACACTTTTAAGTACCAGTTTGGTAAATAACTACAGTCAACATTTGAAATGGTTCAATGGGATGATTGCAAATTTTTCTAAATCAGCCAAGGGCAGTCTTAATGCTTTCGAGACTATTTCTGAAATACTCCTTGTGGTGACAACAGACAATTTTGATGCTAAATAAATTCCAAGCAGAGTTGGAATATGCCTTGGAAAATTGGAAAATGGGAATATTGCCTGGGTACAATGGCTCCAATAGCACAAATTTTCTAAGCGCGCTAAAATCATCTAACGGTCCAAATTTCAAAACATCTTCTGATAAATGGAGAAGTCCGTGGATTTTGTAAGATATCATGCCTTGGCCATATATGGAGGCAAAATTCTTGACAAAAGTGTCGTAGAAAAGAATTCGCATATGCAATAAGCATAACGTGTTATTTGAAACTTGCCAGGATTAGAATGGCACAATGTAGAGACAAGAAATGAACATATTTTCTGCGTGTAAGAATGTTCAGAAGAACAACTGGGCCAGTGTTTAGCAAAAACAGTCGCCACTCTCTTGCCTTCCACTGCCTAATTTCTGAAAGTGGGCGTTAAACTCTTCGCCTATGGATGTTGTCAGCGATGCTTTGTGTTTTGAACATTGAAACTGCAGGTCGATTGTGAGATTTTCATATAAGGACTGTTTTGGCAGTTGCCCATTTACCCAGAAGCCAAAGTTTTCTTATGCACCCTAAACATACTAAATGCATGTTTTCAAATGGGAATTGTGATACCATTCCTGAGCCCAATTCTTCTAGATTACTTCCAGGAAAGTGGTGGTGGTCTTCATTACTGCGTTGTGAAGCAAACACGGCCGTGTAAACAAATAAGCAGAAATCGCTGCTCAGCTTCCAACGCAGACAATGGTTCGAACATTGTTGCCTCCCACCACTCCAACTCACAAGTCTATAAAAGAGGGTGACTCGTTCGTCGGCGCGGCATTCGCTCGAAGCCTGTGGTCGTGGCAGGAGCCGGTCTGCTTTATTCACAAACTGGTCTTGAAGCTGTTCCTGCTGGTGCGGCTGCTGCCAAAAACCCGCAACCTTCCAAATGGGATCATACATCCTACTTTCATTGGCGGTTTTCTAGTAGGTACTTCGAGTATCTGAATATTGTTATGATGCAAATAATGTATTACGATTTCTCACAACTCAAAAGTGCAGCGACTTCAAGATACATTTCTCACTGGAACGATGAATTGAATTACGTTGAAACCAAATTAAACAAGTTAGCAAGTAAAGAATTCATGATGTACCATGTAAATGCACATGTATATACACATGTATTTTTAACCATTTGGAGATGTCTTTTATCATTTCATTGTCATGTCATTTCATGTCTTTTATCATTTGTTGTGCGAAAACTTGATACAACATTTCTGCCATTTCGTCTCTGAGGCTCCGAGTTCCAGGAGACTTTTCACTGGAGCCAGAATAAATTGAATGGATAAAATCAAACGTTCCCACCAAACGTACGTTTCGAAAAGAGTTTGCCCATTAAGGCCTATAGTTTGCAACGTGCACTCACCAACTCAGCATTTTACTACTTAATATTCATAAAAAAAAAGTGTCGGAGGCACTGGGCTCCGCTGCTCGTCGGTCAGCATATTAAAGTTGTTGGTCGCAATGCTCAACGTCAGGAACGAGACATCCCTGATTGCCAGCAAAGTCGCCCACGGCCCACAAAGCACCCTCCTCGATGTCGGTTTCGCCATCCAACCCGACGAACAACTCGATCGCTCCAGCATCGCCTTCTTTGACAGTGGCATTCTAAGATATTGCCTGCGCTGTTTTGAGCCGAGTGAGGCATTATTTTCAAAGAAATTCTTTTATACTTAAGATGCTGGCGTCTAACGCCAGATGTATCCTGCTGTCGTGGTAACAAATGGCAAAAAGCACGTGTTTGTAATCTGTAACAGTCAGGGTCGAAGAAGACCATGGTTCTAACAATGTTGCACCCCACCACTCCAACTCACAAGACTATAAAAGAGGGTGACTCGTTCGTCGGCGCGGCACTCGCTCGAAGCTTGCGGTCGTGGCAGGAGCTGGCCTGCTTTATTCACCGACTGCTGTTGAAGCCCTTCAGTAAAACTGTTTAACTGGGTAATGAATTCTAAGTCCCAAAACTTTATCGACGTTTCGCAAAGCTGTGCTGCCTGTTTTATCAAGGGTCTAAACACGAGTAGCATTTGAAGCTGTTGCTACGGTTGCGTTTACCTGGTCGGGATACTGCCACTGGGACTAACGTTCTGTTAGCGAGTGATTTCTATGCATTTGTTAAAAATTGTGGTGGAAAAGGAATTTCTCAAATTTTCTCTTACGGAGAATCGAATTGTGCTTATTCCCAAACGAGAAGGTATACGGCAGTGAATTTGTTTTTCAAGACAATATTTGCATCTCTATAAAATGTGTGGCATTCCTAGTGTAAACGGGCTCAAAACTGACTGGTCTCGATGCTTGTACTTCTCGTGGTTGAGATCGTTTCACGCAAGTTGATGTTGCGTCGTTTTATTAGTCCATGTTTTTGGGATCGCCCCTCTTTTGATTTGAGAGGGAACTTCTTCAATGGAATTGATGATTGAGTGCCATGCTGTGGGAAGCTGATTACTGATGTCATGAGGGCGGTTTTCTTACAATTTAGAACCAAGAGCCACTGTTTTTTTTGGTTCGTCGCATCGACAAGTTTATTTCTGTTTGACTGCTGTAAAGTTTTAAACATTCTTCGTGGCCGGTTCAAGCTCCTATCCTCATATCCTGATCTTGAACTCTATGTCTCTTATGCTGAGTATTACCAACCTCAGGTTCTTACCTCGGGCTGAAAGTAATCGGGTGGCGGATTTTAGCTGCAACCAGCCGTCTCCAGCCGGCATCCACTGTCACCTGATAAAGTCGGGGCTTGTTTATTACTCATCAGTTCACTTCCTTTCTTGGTAGGATTGTGCTACAAACATTTTATGCCTCAATCTTTTAATACAAAATATTAAATGTATTGGCCGTGGCAATGTTACAATGAATCTTCTCGTCGGCTGTATACAGCTGAGTAAATGATAATTAAAAACTCGTGCCGGTAGCAAAATATTTCCTGGGCCATTGAATGCGAATTCTTTTAGTTCACGCTCAGCTCCATGAATCGCGCATTCCTTGACGTTCTTCTCATATCTGCGTTGCATCCATTAAACACTGAAATGAGGGTTTTAACAACGTTGCGATGGTAATTATCTTAACTTTCTTGAGGCATTTGGCTTAACGAACCATATCCCAGTTAAGGTTCCCCATCTTCAGTGTGTAATCTGGAGGGCTGTGTACGGTGATGGGCGACGCAAACTCTGCCTTCTTGATGCCGGCCAGGACAGTGCATGCTTCACTTGGTCGCCGCTGCTCGGCCAGCGCCAGCACCGCTGTGCCCGAGTCCGCCAGCGCTGCCAGCGCAGGCACCCGATTGGCCAGCGCCGCCGGGGGCAGAACCCAGGATTTACACGTCCATTAAGAAAAAACAGAATTCCAAACGTACCTATGTACGTGTTTATTTTATCTCCGTAGACATCTCACGTCGTTGTTTACCGATTAAAATTGCTTCAAGCCCAGTCCTCTCTGTGGGTCTACACAGCAGAGTTTTTAGCTATTCTCAAGGCCCTTGAACATATCAAGTGTGCCAATTGCAAACGATTGTTTACTTGTTTACTTCTTCTAGTGTGGGCTCCCTGTGGGATTTCCCTTGAAATCATATATAAATCATGCTCTGTCATCTCTGGGGTTGTTGTTTTAAGCCACCTAAGGGCAAGCATCGACCTACCTCATATCATAGGCACAGGGTCATCCTCTAGGCAGAAAGGTGTCCCAAGGAGGAGGCTTGAGATAACGAGTGTTGCATGGGTGAGAGCTTCCTGGATGCTCGGGCTGAGAATGCGCTGAGAATGCTTTCACAATGTGTGGCCCTCAAACCATATAGAATCATGAACTCTCCCAATCTCCCCGTCGATATTAGGGCTTGGGCAAATCCTTGGTGATGAGATCTGCCTATCCTCAGGGACTTCCGGAGTTCCTTGCCGCCTTGGTCTGAAGAAGTGGTCAGGAATGACCCCCTAAGATTGTATGCAAGGTACACAATGTATCACTCGAAAAGTCTCCGAAGGTCAGCAGCCCGAAACTTATTTAGTACCCTGTCGAGGTGAGCAAGCTAATCGAGGATTCTTTGATCAGGGGGGGGGGGGGGCGACGGCCTCCCCCCCCCCGGGTTACCGTGATATTTTCAAAAAAATACGAAATACGGATAATTCAACTGCGATATTCGGTTGAAAGTAAAGAAATGCGACATTGATTAAAGTTCAATTTTGATTTAATTGAACAATGAGAGCATTCATGGGAAGTTGAGCGCCCACCCTTGTGCTGGTGGGGATTACTTTTAGCTGACTGAGACTGACAGTAACTTCGAAGTCAAGCGTAGATTATAGAGAAAACACACAGCTGCGATTCCATGCGTGTCAAGCTCATGTCGAATATTGTGTCACACTCACATCTCGACTCTCGAGATCCAGAGCAGTTGGTGCGGTGGACACAGTGGGTGGGCAGCAAGCTGCGGACGCTGGCATATTGATAATATTATTTGATTGCCATTATAATTACACTCAAATCGGAAGGTTTTCCTCTCAGAAAGGTTACCTCGTCATTCAAATTCCTCCCTTAAACTATTTGTAATGAAATCGGACAGCACCTAGGTGGCGTTGTTGACGACTTCAGCAAGTTCATTGACAGAGCTGTGGAAACCACCCGAAAATAATGTTTCTTGCCATTTTGGACCTATTTTAGACTAAGGGCAAACCATAAAAATATTCTAAACAAGTTTATGAACTAGAGTTCATAAACTTGTTGAGTCTCTAACGATGATTGCCGAATTTCTGAGAAAAACACTAAGACTATTTATTTAATCTGCAGAAGAGTGACGCTAATACTCTTATAATAGTTTTTATAAACATAAAACATATAATGTGCATAACTTCAAAAAAACCGGAATTTTCAGAATTAGCCCTCCCCACCCCCAGAAGTCATAGCTAGATCCGCCCCTGGTCTGAACTGTGAAGGGACGGGATGCGAAAAAACACATGAACAGTGGGAGCGGGTAAGAATGCCAATTCATAAATAAAAAAATATTATTTAAAACGTCTTCATCTCTCGTTATAATTTTCAAAACAATGGAAAACAAACAATAAGGTACAGAGAAAATACCATGCAAATTTTTGTGAGATCCCTTGGATGGAGAAAACATAGAGACCGCAAGCTTAAGCTCAAGACTCGAAGACGATAGGTAGTACCTAACCAAGTGTTCTTTTAGTCTTGGACAGACTGGCGTAAGAATGTCAAGCACAAAGCAAGACGTGTGCTACAAACACAAATGCTGCTGGTACGGGTGGGGGACAAAAAAAACAGAAAAACTGACTGACCTCGAGCTGCAGCTTCTTGAGTTCTGGGGCTGGGACGTAGTGACCGGCCTCTCTGCTGTGAAAGAAGCTGGGCTGCCGACAACAATACCACCACCTTTCCGGCACAATTCCCTCCACCAACTCCACCACCAATGCCGGAGGAATTCTTGACAGCAGCATCAACTTCCACGATAGGAGTGGTGAGTGATTGTTTTTAAGAAACAATGTGTTGGTAATATGTATTATTAAGAACCTCCCAATATTATCAAGTATCTTATTTTTCAGCTTCACGTTGAAGGCCTGGATGCCTTTCCACCCTCTCCTGCCAGCAAAAAGAAAGCCAAAAAATCTAATGGTATGTATTTAGAACCTACCTCACCGTAAAACATTTTGTTGCAGATTGTTTCATTATTTTACCATCCTCATTCCATTTACCATTCAGCAAGGAAGGGCCCAGCCCAAAATGCTTATCCATTTGCAAGCGCTGCAAAAGCAATGGAAGAGATAGAAAAGAGCCGCACAGCCACCTACCAACAAATAGCGGACTCGCTAAAGGTGCTGGCGGATTTCTACAAAGAAATTGCAGCAGCAGAAAAAAGTAGAGCAGATGCGTTGGAGTGTTAGTACGGCTCAAGACAGCAAAATACGCAGACACTTAAATATTGTCAAAAGGCTGGATACATTCTTTGGGTGATGAAGAAGCGAGTGCACCTAATCAAAACGAATTATATCTAATTGAAAAGAGAATTAAAAAGAAAAAATTAACTGTTGTTAATCTTGTGGTTACTTTTATTTGTCAAAACTTCAAAGTAGTTACATAGTATGTACCTATCTACACCAATGAAAATGATAGAATATTTAGGGTGATGATGAACTCAATTAAAACCAAAGACGAAACAAATCTCACACTTCATAAAAATTGATTAATAACTGGAAATTTCTTGAGTGCCTAGTTCTTTCACAAACCGTTTCATACTTTACATGCAGACATTCTTTCCATGCAGACATGTTTTCCATGGCTATTTTATTCCAGCCATTGAAAATTGATTAGTGCCTGAAAAGTCTTTGCACCACCAAGTCCCTTACGCCCCTAGCATTTCGCAGAAGGTTATTTTCTGGCACTCCATTCGGGGCAAGGTCGCCAGCCCTTTCTCCTCTCGCAAGGTTTCGGGGTTGGGCAAGTGCGCTTCTGGGGCAACGTTGTGATTGAAGCACCGCACAGGCATTCACCATGAAAGCTGCCCTCTCCGGCGCATAGTGCAGTACTCGGTGGTTTAGCATGCAGCGCCACCGAGCCTTCATTAGGCCGAAGCTCCGCTCGACGCAGCAGCGTGCCTTACAATGCACGTCCGTGTAGTACGCTTCGGCAGCGACATGGAGCCATGTAGCAGCAGAAGACATGGCTCGTTCGGATTACCCGAGTCTCCTTAAAATGTTATATCTTTAATTTCTTTCAACTGACAGTTAATTAATTGAGATACATCATGTAAAGTGCACAATATTAGGATAAACAAGACAAGATGGGCGTCGAAAATTTTAAATTCAGGTTAGCATTTCCCATTCCACTGCCACTCAGTATTGCAGTGACATAGCAGCACAACGGTAGTACCATTTCGTGATTCTACAATACTCAACTTGGTTGCAAACACAAGTTATTTTTCTGTCCTTTAGCTTTTAACACAACGTTTTACTTTCGTGTATACTAGCAGTATTTAAAATTATTATAATACACACGTGCATCTATCTAAACTAAACATCTATCTAACCTATCGAAAATAATATTTTTTTTATTAAATTTTTTAAAATATTGCTTGTACTTACGCAATCATTTAACTTGACAAGTACTTAATGTGTCTAAACTTTTTCCATATTTTTTTTTAAACACAAAGTAGAAACCAACAAGCCATTCCAGTCGCTCGTGTGCAGCTGGACCAGCTCCTGCCTGACTGCAGAGTTCCGCCAGATGAAGGCATCACCAGTGGAACGGGATACCGTGCGTTGATATTTAAGAATCTCATGTCGTAATCACATATCTGCAATTATGATAAGTACAAGAATGAAGAGTGGTCAGCATTGCAAATTAGGTGCACATCCAGATTAAAATTAACTAACTGACTGCTTGAACATTAAGAGAGGCAAAATTTTTCCGGTTTATATAATGCTCCTCGTGGATGCTGAGCTTGATGATTGCAATATGGGTGCATTCAATGGCCCCAATCACACCGGGCATTCTACTTTCTTCAAAGAATCTATCAGAGTGACCAAAGTCAAGACAAAAAGTTTTAATAATGATACAACACCAGTTAAAACATATTATGTAGTATTTACCAATTATTTTACTAGTAGCTCTGCTTTATTGCCTGGCGCTCTGCTTGGGCCGTGGGAAAGCGAACGTATCTATCAAGTAGGCGGATGTTGATGGCTTTACTGACTTCAAACACACTGCGGCTCACCATGGCCTGGCTCACCATGGCCTGGCTCAACGGAACGCACGCATCTGCGCCGACTGGCCGTTGGTACGATCCCGAGGCAAAAAAAAACTCAGAGCGGCCAGCACCTTTAATAATATTCTAATTTAAGACACTAACTGATCAACAATTCTTCTACACCAATGGATATTTCAATCGATTCCCAAAGAGGTAAATTACATTGGTACTACAAGTTTCCTACCTTGGATTATACACTGACTGCAGTGATTCTTGTAGATTCGGGCATGTCTTGCCGGATGTCCTCAATGAAGGTGCGCACGATGGGTTGAGTTAGCCGGAAAGCCTTCACAAACTCGCTGCGAGACAAATCTGTTAGGGGGTCGGTTGAATCCCTCAACAACCTCCGCTGTCTCCCCCTAGTCCTGGTCAGCTGCTGTTGGTGTTCCCAGTCAGCCTCGGCCAAAACCATTAAGTTTTGTAACCCTTCCATCCATGTGTGAAAAAGATAAATGATGATTATTCGGTTATTTTAATTTTTTAAAGACAGTATACACCGTATATAAATATACGCCACACCAAAAATAATATTAGCTACAAGCAACTGAATATTACTCTGTCAAATATGTAAAAATCATGATTTTTGTTAATCATAACCATAAATACGTGCCAAATCAAAAACAAATGTATACAGCCATCAAAATAAAAATATAAAATGAAACTTGTGAGTAAATTTGCAAGTACATAGTTCATAGTTACACATTTATTACTTTACTGGACTAGAAACACATTCTTACTTGAAGACTAGAAACACATTCTTACTTGAAGACTAGAAACACATTCTTAAGCTTACTCTAGTCAAGTCTATCTAGAATCTAGATCACACTCTAGAACCGCAGCTGCAACTAGAAACTGCCGGGAGCCACAACAAGTACATTGTTTCAAAGTTTCATGTTCTTCATTTACTAGTTACATGAAATACACACACATCTTAAAAGACCACTGATGAAACTAAACTTAATTTGTCAACAAATTTACAAAAACCTAGTTCACACTCCACAAAGCGAAGATATCTTGATTTCCAGCTCTCGTGGAGTTGTAACCAGCTACAGTTGTCCTTCCGGCACTTTGCATGTGAAGCGTTTCCCCGTTGTTCTCCTGTTCCTGTTCCTGTTCACCCCCACACACAGCGCCCCGCTTGTCCTGCGCCGGCGCCGGACAATTAGTAGTCGTCTCTAGACGTCTCGACGCCGATCACGATTCCACGGATCCACTCCGCATGCGCCGAGATGCTGGTGAACACGGTGGGGTATTGAATCTGGCAGCTCGTTTCCTTGCGGTGGGGCGAGCTACTGACGATGCCGCGCAGGAAATAACGCCCTCCGACGCTGCTGTTGCTGAACACATAGCCGCCCCCAGAGTCTCCCTGGCACAGGCTGATGCTGCGACCCACGAAGCCGCCGCAGAATTTGTCAAAAGACATATACTCAAGGTGGTTCTCGGGCATGAGTCTGCGACAATGGGTAGGCGACACGTATGGAAGGTCCAAATGACGGAGTGTCGAGCTCTGGGTGTGGTTCTCCATGTAGCCCCAGCCTGGAACCTGCAACAACGATCGGGTGAGACGCGGTCCACGCGTGGTACGTTCTGAGTGTTCTCTCGCACGAAACCAGACATTTTTGAGAGATTTCTACAAATTTATTCTCGAATGCCACTGAGTTGTACTTTTCGTAAAGCAACGCAGCGATTGCCAGCAACAGAATGGCAGAAGAAGACTCACCGTGCCGACGCTGCCAGCCCTGGCAAAGTGTCGGTGATTGAGGGAGTGCGTCCAGTCGACACAAACCACGCCCACTTCGGGCGTGATGAGCATCGGCGTGGCCAACTCCAAGACAGCGACGTCCGACTCCAACTTCCTCGAATACCCCACATACAACACTGGAATGTGGATCATCTTGATGGGTCGACGCTGTTCTTTGGGCTCCTTGATGTTCCAATCGGACTTGTGTCTCCCGGCTGAGATCTGATAGAGTGCCGCTTCTTTGGGCTTCCTTAACGTTTCATCCCAAAAACAATGGGCGGCTGCAGACAAGAAAACAAGGTCAGTGGAGTCTGAAGACGCAGGACTGAACTGAGAATTTTCCAGCAGAAAGACACAACCTAGAGACACTCCAACGCAGGGCTCCGACTGCCCTCACACATTGTTGTTTTTTCGCTCTGGTCTCTAAATGGAGCTCACAAGACGTGAGAGGCCCAGGTGTGCTGTCATATTATGTTACTCGCCTGATATTATAAACGTCGGTGTGATCATCGAGCCACCGCAGATCGGCAAGGAGTGGTTGGCCCGGAAGACAGCGACGTGCCAGGGGAATTCGTAGCTAGCAGCCTCTAGTCCCCCCCAAGACAGCCCCGGGCCGGCGGGAGAGTTCCGTTGGCCGCAATCTGGAACTAAAGGGACATTAAATTAGTTGCAGACGACACCGCCGTGATGTTATCCCTGGAACCCAACCACAGTCCTGCAACGGAAATGTTGCATACAAAAGAAGGTGAAATCAACAAAAAATTTCATTTGATGATATTGTTACGAGTGCCGGAGGGGCGTTGAACTCGCTTGGCGTGAAAGGTGGAGAGGGCACTTGTAGGATCCAAAGTTATGCAAATACAATGTTTGACAATAGGTGTATTTAATACCCACCAAGATTATGCAATCGACAAAAGACATAAGTGCTAAAGAAAACCGCATAAGCGGCTAAACCTAGCCCGCCTTGTACCTGATTTATTTCCCTGGCTCTCTCTTTCTCCAGTCTTCAGTTGTGTAACGAAAATCTTTCCACGCTTCTTGTGTCTTGGGATCTTGAATCGCCTTCTCTTGTCTTCTCTTGAACTTTGGTCATGTGAATCCCACGTCTTCCGAGTATCATTCGCTGGTCCAGGGTAGACGTCTCCCAAGCACTCCCGAGCCGAACTAACCCCGGTCCCTCCAGCTTTATCGCTTTTATAGCTACAGTCACCCGTCATACTGCCTACGTAATTACTCGGAGTGGAGAGTACAGGTGACGTAACAATATTCAATTACTCATTATCTCCCAAACCATAAAAAGTTCGCCAATAACAAGAACAAAACATAAGGCCCTAACATAGGGCTATATTCAATTGGTCGCTACAGTCCCCGCCCGCGTACTTTTTTCCAAAAATTTGAAAAATAAATTTCACTCCAAAAAAAAAGGATGGGCATATCTCGTAAACCATGACTTGTACACCTCTGGGAACTTCAGCACAGCTAGCTCCTACACAGAGCTATAACATTTGTTCTTAAAAGTCCCTGCCCGTGTACAGTTTTTCCAAACATTTGATTACAAAATATAACTCTAAAAAAAAAGGATGGGTTTATCTCGAAAACCATGACTTGTAAACCTCTGGGAACTTCAGCACAGCTAGCTCCTACACAGAGCTATAACATGTGTTCGTAAAAGTCCCTGCCCGTGTACAGTTTTCCAAAAATTTGATTACAAAATATAACTCTAACACTAAGGATGGGTTTATCTCGTAAACCATGACTTGTACACCTCTGGAACCTTTAGCATTGCAAGCTCTCCTACAGAGCTAAATCATGTGTTCGTAAAATTCCGTGCACGTGTACATTTTTTCCAGAAAATGAAAAACTAAATTTTACTCTTTAAAAAAAGGATGTGTTTATTAAGTAAACCATGACTTGTAGACCTCTGGGAACTTCAGCACAGCTAGGCCATCTTATAGGCTATTGCACTTGTCCCATCATGTGAACGTTTTTTCCAAAAACTGGTAATTAACTATTTTACACTTAAAAAAGAACTTGGGAATTTCTCGAAAACCATTATATGTTACACTCTTCAAAATTCAGTAGAGCTTGTGCTTCAAAAGGGCTTTTACAACTTTGTTGCAAAAGTCCCAGCCCGTGAAAAGTCTTTTCCAAACATTGGGAAACTAGATTTTAATCTTTGAAACCAATTTGCATTTAATTTGCCAACCATGACATGCACGCTTCTTGGAACTTCAGAAAAGCTTGTGTTATAGCTTGTTAAGCCCTGGTCGCAAAAGTCCCAGGCAATCACCAGTTTTTCCAAAAAATGCAAAACTTTATTTTACTCTAAAAGACAAATTTAGATTTTTATGAAACAACGTTTACGGGCAGCCACGTGTCTCTGATTTAAAGTGCAGATGGAGATACCATAATGGCTTCAATCGAGTATGGCGTTGGCTCTCTGGTTGGGCCGACATCAAGTCGAGAAGATTCTCAAACAGCGCTAGGCACGATATACCTTGTGGCGTGGCAATACCGTTACTTCCCTCGAATGTGGGTCGAAATACCAGAACTTACCGCCCCCTTCAGCATAAAACCTATTGCAACTGTTATACTATTAGCACACATAAGTCCTGATGATGACTTGCCCAAAAATTGTGTCAAGCTAACTTGCAGGTTGTTGACATCGCTAGCTTGAGGCTCAAGGGAGCCTTGTACGGGCAAATTTATCGCGTCCAGACTGATTTCAACTGCGGTTCTGTTGACAGTAATACAGCCGAACAGGTCATCAACTGCCAGAAATTCGTGTGGACCTAACCGACCACTGTCTAGGATCGCCTTAAACAAATTATCTCCGTCAAGCAGAATCGTGTCGAGGCTGTATCGGGTCCATTTTGACGGTGTTTATTGATTAGCTAAAATGACAGCAACTGCCGAGTTCGCTGTACACTGTCTGCCCCGGCTCTCTGTCGAAAACCGATTGTCGCCTTGGTGGTACGATCCTGTGACTGTACTCTGAGCAGAAAGGCTCGTAAGTGCGTTCAGGTCGACAGCGATGCCGAAGTTATGGATGCAGATTCTGCGCGTTTGAGGCAAGCTAGCATCATGCCCAGCACCTCTGACATCGAAGCTAATACAAACACAGTGCAACCAGCGCTTGCAAACATTACAGCAGCTGATCCATGCTTGTTTCGCCGTCTTTGCGATGACACCGCAAACATAGTATTGGCTGTCGACGGATTCTGAACTCAGCAGGAGAAGTCGTGCGAAATATTTTCTCAACTGTTTAGGGTCAAAACGGCGGCTGCACGATCCACCTGAAGCAATTTCCGAGATGAAATGCAATACAAAAATACCACAATTGTGGCCATCATCTTGGGTACATGTGTTTCTCTCGCGTTTCAGTGACCATAATATCTTGTTGCGTACTGCGTTTGAAACCATGCACCTTTTGAATATAATAAACATTTTTTTGTTCCTCTTTTCACAAGCAAAAACATCTGCGCTCGAATCCATGACATCGAATGTTCTGTCGTGGAGATCAGCAACAGCCAGAACCCAGTGATTTCCGTTTACGTTAGTGGGCATGAATATACGTCCTTTGAATCCCGAAAACAATTTTGGGTTGGGGAAAGTCCCTTCTCCAAATACGTGTGCCGTTGTTTGGCATCGTAGCAGACAATCGTCTCCGGTTCCCTTTTTTTGAATTAAAATGTCAGCCAAAAGATCGATAACTGTGTCGTCCAGCCGCTGGGATTCGTTATATTTTCGCCGACTGCTTTGCCAATTCAACCGACGAAAAGATTCAAAAGTGAGTGAGGTCGCAGTTCGCGAACCAGATTCCCTAATCCGAGCCCCGACATGACCGTCACCAAAACCATTTAGGTAGTATAACGGATCTTCAAACAGTCCATTTGGTAGCATATTGCGCGAAATCACTTGGTCGGGTTTTCTTTTTTTCGAATGGGACTTTTTTCGCTCGACTTTATCAATCTTTTTTTCAACGAGTTTTTATTTGCGGTTGCTTTTTTTTTTTTTTCGACAGTGGCTTCCGAACGAATTAGCTTTCCGACCCGGGGTTGAGTTATAGCTCCAGGAATCATGATTGCAGTCTCAATGAAATTGTGGGAGAAAACATTCGACTACCAAATTGTGAGCTACACAGATTCGAGTTTACGAAACAACTTGATAGAAACTTTATTAAAATGGTAAAGAAGTGAGTGAAGCTCGATATAAAAGGATGAAGTAGAAATGTAAATATCAGAACACATCTAGTCGTCTTGTCGTTTGAAACAAGTCTGGTAAAACAGAGTTGGTCACAACAATCCACTCCCCGGGGACCTGGATCTTTCTCGCCCCCGGGGGAGTGGATCACCACATGACTCCCTCCCCAGCGAGGGAGCGCAGCGAGCGCAGCGAGCGAAGCGAAACTTGGGCTGGTGGAGCGAACGAACTCGCCGACGTCGAGTTGAGATGGCTTATGACGTCGGACGGTCTGGACGGAAGATTGTGGCGTCCTCGGCGTCGTCCGGGCTTGATGAGTGACGATGAAAGAATGTTGAAGGTCCGTGCCGCATCTACCTCGTTGGTAGCGATGCGACGGACGCAGCCCGACGAAACGACGGAGGATCGTGGCGTCCTCGGCGTCGTCCGGGCTTGATGAGTGACGATGAAAGAATGTTGAAGGTCCGTGCCGCATCTACCTCGTTGGTATTGATGCGACGGACGCAGCCCGACGAAACGACGGAGGATCGTGGCGTCCTCGGCGTCGTCCGGGCTTGATGAGACGATGAAAGAATGTTGAAGGTCCGTTTCGCATCTACCTTGTTGGTAGCGATGCGACGGACGCAGCCCGACGAAACGACGGAGGATCGTGGCGTCCTCGGCGTCGTCCGGGTTTGATGAGAGGTGATGTTTGATGGATGGCTCACTGCGGTGTGATGATGTTCGAAGTCTTGAAGTAAGTCGGCGGTCGATGTCTTGAAGTGCTTCGATGGTTGATGTATTAAAGTGCTTCGATGGATGTCTTGATCAGAATGTTGATGTCGTGATCAGAAGGTTGATGTCTTGATCAGAAGGTTGATGTCTTGATCCAAATGTTGATGTCTTGATCAGAATGTTGATGTCTGTTTGCGTGTTCATATCACGTCGGGGTCACCAATTTGTGGGAGAAAATATTCGACTGCCAAATTGTGAACTACACAGATTCGAGTTTACGAAACAACTTGATAGAAACTTTATTAAAATGGTAAAGAAGTGAGTGAAGCTCGATATAAAAGGATGAAGTAAAAATGTAAATATCAAACACAACTCGTCGTCTTGTCGTTTGAAACAAGTCTGGTAAAACACAATCCACTCCCCGGGGACCTGGATCTTTCTCGCCCCCGGGGGAGTGGATCACCACAAAATCATTGTCTAGTTGTCGGGTTTCTCGTGCCATGGCGACACTCGTTGCCCACTTGGTTTCAGGTGCGTGGGCTACCTTCCAAGCCGTGCTTTTCTTGCCCTTCTTGGCCGGAATGCCATCATTGCACTCGACTGCAGGGTCCACAGGCTTCTTCGTATTGGCAGTGAACATGGAATTTATCCTCTTTTAATTTAATCTACTGAAGTAGGAGGGTTTTCGATCATTTTTCTTCGCCCAAGTCTCCACTACACAAGGATAATCGGCTGCATCCGTGTCTGCCATCCGTTGCTTTTTTCTCTGATGAACATCGCTATCGTAGCAATCGTCCAAAGAGGGATTTGATTCTATTTTCTTTGGCCAAATCTCCCGCACCCCAGGATCCGTTTTTGAAATATCCAGTTTCTTCGTCGGAGAGGCATCGCTTTCGGACAGCTTGTCGCATTTGTCATATTTTTTTTTTCCCTTTTGCGTTTTGGGCCCTGATTAAGTCTTCGCTTAGGTATCGCGAAGATCAACCTAGTGTAAATGGCTAGGGTGTGCTCCCTGCGGCATTTCAAAAATCGAGCAACTCGAGTGTTCACCACTTTGTTTCGCAGTCTCCTGAGATTGCTTCTCTTTCGCACGGTCTTGGGTGGACATTCGTTTCTTGGATTCCTCCAGTGTTTTTTGGTAGGGGCTGCTGGACAGGACTACGGCGCGCTGTGCACCTTTCACAGAATAATATAATTTCTGTTTGAAATATTAATTATTCAAATAAATAAATCATCACACTCATTCGTTTTGAGTGATTAGTAAGTTCAAATAAACTATTTTTTTATGGTAGGTATATCGTTTGATTTATTTCGTAACAAAAGTATAATTTGAAACATGCTCAAGGCTGGTAGAAATGAGGGACACCAAATGATTTTTATGAAAATTCCAACTATAGACAGCTTATTACAATTTCCTGCAGAAATTCTTGATTTTCTTTTTGAAGCGATTTCTTCGCCCCTCGCTTTAAATTGTCCAGCTTTGATTTCAAGTTGGGCACCGACCGAGGACACTGGCCACTTGCAGAGTTGAATTACTTGGCAAGGATGGCCCACGAATCACCTTTTTCTTTGTTAGTAATCGTTAACGGTTAGTAATCGGTAATTTTTGCTTTTGCAAAAACTTTTCCTCACTAGCTACGAAATTCACTGATCGACACCTTTTGACAGATGTCATTTTTCTCGTTTGAAAAAACAAAAGCTGCTGTTTTCAGCGCTTTGGCCAATCGTGTGGATCGTTGCAAAACAATTCTCTCTAACAGACAACTGAAAGACACATTTTGCATAACAAACCGGCCCTAAAACCACAGCAGATAATGACGGCGCAGAGAGAGATTTGGTCTCGTGCTGCAGCAGGATTATTAATCGAGCTTTTTGAAGGCGAAAGATGCTTCTAAAGTGTAAAGTGTATCAAGTGTATGTATCAAGAGTAAAGAATACCACAACAGGTAAATAATTTTACATATAAATGATATCTACCCGTTATAATTAAGGCCGGCGCTATTCGCACAGCTCCCGTGCGAGTAAGGCACTTAAACGCTATTCGCACGGTAGAGCTGTGCGACCTAGCCTTTAAAACGCTATTCGCACGATTGAAAACACGGTAGGCCGTGCCCAAGGTACGTAGAAGGGTTAGGAGGTAGCAAAGATCCTATTATTGTTAGTCCTATTATAGGTAGTCTCATCCGGTGAAATTGCTCCCATTGGCTAGCGAGCTGTGACATCGACTGGCAACCCAAAGCCGCGGGATTTACAAGCAGTAGGCTATAACACGGTTAGAACTTACCTGTACTCACTTGGCTACAAGTACAATGTTACCTGTATTTAGAATCTGCACAAACGTGATTATGCCAGATAGATTGAATTATGAAAAAAATATTATCTTCTCTTCAAAAGCAAGTGACAAAATTACAATATTATCACTTCAAATGTTAATATGAACTGTGAAAGCACGAAGATTCCATCAAACAAGATTACTCCTATGCGTATTAATACATTAATACTGTGTTTATTTTTTTGGGAGAAATGAAAATGTATTATTAATAGGTATTATGAAGAGAATCATTATATTATTATCGCATTTAACGATTTTTACTATACACTTGATAGTTGAAAGATATAAAAGCAATCTAGCTAGGAAGATGAATATTATTGAAAATAAACACAAAATATGTTTCATAACTTTTGGTATATCAGATTTATTGCAGTCACAAATATCACTTTGTCAATTTACTGACAATAATTACAAACTATAAAAGGCCTCACTAATTGTGGTAACAGCCAAATTAATTGGAATCACATATTATTATATTATATTTGGCCAAATTAGGACTACTTATGTCATTGCACGCTTTATAAAAGACATAACAAATGTTGGTAACTTAAGCCAAATGAATGAATAACAATCACAGATTGTAGCTCAGTCACATGAGGAAGATCTGTCTCATATTATCTTATATTATTCGTTAAATGAGCATTATGAGTAGGTAACTAGTAGCTAGTACGTAGGTAGGTTGCATTATTCTAAATGCAGTTAGAGCACAATTCTCCTCATTTTCTTCGCAGATTTTCTTTCTTCGTCAGTGCCCTCTGACAGCTGCAGTGCAGCGATTGTCCTCTTTCTTGATTTTTCTTGGGCATAAGTTATTAGTTTATTGTTAAAATATTTGATGCGAATGAATGTGCGGATACGAACAAAAGTGCGAATAACTTCACACGGCACTTTGGAATACTTGAGATTCAAAATGGAAATTAAGTTTTTCATGACGTTTGGACCTTTCTTAAAGCTAGTTGGACCATGATATGTCAAAAACTCCCTGTCCATGTCTTTAACATAGTTTTCCCATTCTGACGTTGGTTTCATAAGTCCTCCAAAGGAGCGGTGTTGGACCCATGACGCCACCTATCTATTCTTTTTGACAATTATTAATATTATCACTTGTAATATATCTGACTGATTATCCGGATAAAAATTGATTAACATCCTCTACGACTTTGAAAGATCATAGGCTACTTTGCTGCTGGATTATGCAGGACACCTGACGATCGTTTACTGAAGAGCACTATCAGGCAGGAAAAGAACATGTAAATGTAGTAAAATAGTATACTTACTTTCTCTTTGCGATATGTGCACAAGATCAACTCTCTTGCCACACGTCCAAGCCTCTCGAAGTTCATCCAACATATTTTTCTTCTCTTGGAATGCGGCGCCAGTGGACTCTGCAGCCACATCGCAAATATATTTAATTTGCCCAGCACCTCACGAAATTTTTCGGCATGGGATTTTGCTCTGTCTGTCAACTTTAACGCCACTGGATGTGTTGTGCAGTGTCTACGCTGCACTGGCATCAATGCCCTGTTGTTGTAGTTAATTGCAACGTATATTGACAAGAGAAGGATGAAATAAAGCCATCTTTTTGTGGCGCTGCAGGAAGAATACGTGACGACATGGCAGTTGGAATGCCTTGTATGTCCCACACGAGCAAATGTCAGATGTAACCTGATAATCAACAGGAAAGTAATGATTTAAGTTACAGCATAGAATTGATATAAAAAATGGGACCTGTAGATATTCTAGAAATCCAGAACACACACACACACCCACACGGTGGAAATGCTGTTTGCTGCCTAGATTCATTTTCATTCAGCCTAGAAACACACAATTTTAGTTCCTAGTTTGGCTTCCTTGCGAGTTCCCGAACTGTGACCAGCGATTTCCTTTTATGAATGAAAAAAAAAATCCAAAGATTTTTTCTAGAGTGCGTCCTCCTTCCAGGGGTACAGGTCAAGAATTCTTACACCTCACTCTCAGAAAAGATTCTGAGAGATTCAGAGGCTGTGCTCGTATAGCTCCCCGAATGAATGCGTGACAAACACACATAACTATATACTAATTAAGTTGGTGCTATGCCTTCAACTCTATATTAATTAATTAAACAGAATTAGTGCTGCAGATTCATAAAATATGATGAGATTGAAAAAAAAACTAGTGATAGAAATACCTGATATTCACGTGTACCGACATTAAGTCCATTGCACGTAATTGTTACATTTGTCATTTTGTATGAACTGTGAAGCTGCGGAACCACTAATCGTGCAGCATACTGCGTACAGCATTTGACGATGTTGTTCAAGGTTTCCGACTCATGATCCTGGTCCTGGCTATTCATGTAGGGTATCTTGACCATGTCACTGAACCGTTGATAGTTAAGCACGAATGATTTTCGGTCATACATGGTGAGAAGACCTCGAATGACTTCGCTGATGGTTTTGCTGCGATTTAGAACCTTTTTAATTTTCTGGTTGTGGGACTCCACGCGATTCGTCGTGAAATTTCCCAGGTTGGTCGAGACGCCTGTAAACGAAAAATCGAAAAAATAACCTGATGAAGTGCAGTTGATAATGAGATACCCAATACTTAACAGACACTTAAGCTAGACCTGTACCGAGACAATCAGAAATTATCACACTTCCAAAAGGTTGTTATTTGTACACACAAAATTACATTTAAAAAAATGTGAACTTCCGCAGTCAATAGGATGCCGTTGGCCTGAAGCACCTGTATAAATACTAAAATTTAGGAGCTTCAATAAAGGCACTTGCCAAGATCATCAAAAAATAAAAGAGAAGAACAGATCTTTTATCGGTATTGAAAGTGAAAATGTAATGTTTTCTGCAAATATTAATCATAAAACGTCGAAACGGACATTGTAGTCATACCAAATGTAAACGAAAGAAGAGTGAACCATTAAATTAAGGTGAACGTTAAAACAGAAAGCATAATATCCATCAAAATTTCGCCCATTATCGTGGAAGTTTAGGAAAGGTATAGTTTTGGCCTTTTTCCAATGTACGCAAGTACTCACTCATTTAAAATAAAACATGAATGTCCATATACATGCATGTTACCTGCAACCTAGATGCATATTTTAGATTGTATTAAGTTGTATGAGGTTATATGATACGACCAATTAGGTTTTCATGTTAGCTACCATTGAATATCAATAGAATCATAACTTTTACAACAAGATAGAGGTAGACGTTACCATTGTACATCATGGAAATTTTCAAAACTTTCGATATTTTGGCCACACTGCAAAATGCAAAGTTCTGAATAATTTTTACAATAATTATCTATTGATGTAAAGCATATGTAATTCATAGGTACCAGCATAGGTAGGTAGGTACCTACCTATTAATTTAAGCATCTTCAAAGATTTTAGGCCTGGAATGATTTCAACCTGCATCCGGCACACTCGACTAAGCTAGGTACTGTGAAAAATCTTTGAGGCTATACCATCGGCCTAACTTCCCCTCCACAGAAGGGTGCATCTTGAACAGAAGGATTCCTACGGGCTCCATTCGTTCATGCTGTCGAGAGATTGATAAAGCAAGGCGAGTGAAGTTGGTGTACTAACTGCAACTGCAACCCCTATTCAACTTCTTCCCTGAACAGAACTATATTTTACCCAGCTGACTTGGCATAGTTTTCAGATAATTCACCAAAGTCATGAGCATTTAGGCCTTTTTAGGGCACTCCCATCGGAGCACTAGAACCATGAAAAATGTCTCAACATCCTATACGCCTTTGGAAACATAGATCCATGCTTACAACATAATTAATGTATATACACGGACTCAGAAGGGCCTGATCAAGCGCATTATACTCACTATGGCAATGTTGGTCCATGCTTGAGGGCAGTAGTCCCAATTTTTTTCAAAATAATCTCTGAAAGCTGGAGTCGCTAGCTGGTGTAATTTTTCTAGCAGCTCGTTGTACTCAGTTTGAGTCGTACAATATACCATTTTGGTCAATAGCTCTCGCATATGAAGTTTATTCGCCTCGTTTACAGTCATTGACTTGAATGTTTTTTGAACATGGAATCGGCATAAGTGCACATGCACGTGAGGGAGGTACCGTTCAATAGCTGTAATTTCCTGATAATCTTTATCAACAACTGCCGTCGTAGTCTTGGCTAAAGCCTCGGAGTTGTTTTCAACGAAAATGATAAGGCTGCTTCGACAGTAGCCCGCCGTTCATTGGCTACGAAGCAAAACGCCACCACGCAGCCGTTACCATGACCATCCATTACCATAAATATGAGCAGAGGCATTCGTCGATTGTTTATACAATAGGTTGCATCCATCAGGAGCACCTCGGGAAAGTAGCGCAACTTCCGGGCCACATCTCCTGTTTGAAGGTATATGAGATTGATTTTATCCCCATCTATCTGCGTTTTAAAGGCGGCCTCGGGGTCCTTCTTCTTTACTTTTTTTTTAAAAAGTCGTAAAGCTCGTCAGTTTCAGTCCTACCAGACAAATTCTTTCTGCGAACGTCAGCCCTGGAAAAAAGTGAAAAAAATTAAAACGGCGGGCGAAGTGCCTTGAGCTTTCGTTCAACCCTTGAGCTCAAGGTTGAGCTCAAGGGTTGAGCTCAACCAATTGAACGAAAGCTTGAACCGTGTAAACCAGGCTTAAGAATAATTGATAATAATGGATATTATATAACTGATCTCATGATAGAAAACAGATAGATAGATAGATAGATAGATAAGATAGATAGATAGATAAAATAGATAGAAGCTGGAACTAACACGACTAAATTTAATTCAAGTAAAAGAGCAAAATTCAAGGCTGAAAGTTCAGGGAGACATGAAAGAAAAAATTTTGGGGGTCGAACTTAAAACAAAACAGGCCATTTTAGACCAAGAATTGTTGAAACTAAATCGATTACGCGAACAGATGGCCAACGGGGTTGGTGCCACTTGTGACAATTGTAATAAATAATATTTGTGCAAAAGTTAGCTGTGACTTAAAAAAATTTAACAATACATGTTTTAACTTTGAAATAGTGTGTGTTTTCATTTAACCACGACTTATTAACATAATATTAATATTGACTTTCTAGAATGACCAATTGAAGCTGTCATGACTGATTTTCCATTTCAAAATGTTCTGATTTCTAAATTCATTGCTAATGCATCCAACGATACCGGGCTAGGCATTATTAGAAACGAAATATCGTACTTGCAGGGAGTATTATCTTACCTTTTTTTTTTCGTAGTCGTTACTCGTAGTCGTAGGTGGTGTTAGCACTCAGAGCAATCTTGAATAGGAAAATAAAGCAAGTTTGTTGTCACTGCAAACATGGTATTATTGTAAACCAATTAAATTGGGTTTTTTAATTAATTAAAATGTACCTTTCAAAGTACTCGGCAATGATGGCATTTCGGATAGTCCCATTATCATTGGTCACAATGGCTCCACCTACAGCTGCGGCACTTGGAATTTGATCCTCATCAATTCTGGCCTGCAGGTCATCAATTACATCTGGAGGCTGTGGATCGCCAACAGCGAAATAAAGACGATCATAAATGAATGCTACTGTTGTATATTAGATATTATGTATCATACGTTATGACGTATTAGGTTGGTTAGGTTAGGTTGGTAGGATGGTGGGGGGCCAGTCAGGAGAAGAGAAGCAGTCAAACTCGAGAGCCCGAACGAGGTGGTTGTAATATCTACACTGTATTAAATAAAGAACATATTATGCAATAGAGAATACAAAACTGGCGACGAGGAAACTCGAACGAGGAAAACATGGCCCAGCGGTTCGAAGAGTATAAACAAGAAGAGGAGAAGATTGAATCTTACATCCGGCGATTCGCGGCGCACGTGGCCGCTAATGATATATTAGAACACAAGAAAACTGATTACTTACTGGCAAGTATTGGAAAAAAAACCTTCCAAATATTAGAAGATCTCTTAGACGGTGCCAATCCCGCAGCATGCACATTCGAAAGGCTCCTGTCATTGCTGAGAGGTCATTACGCCTCGAAAACATTACTGATGGCCGAGCGTTTTGCCTTTCGAGAGCGGAAACAGCAAACTACAGAGACGGTGAGTCAGTATGTTTTACAACTACGACAACTTGCAAGAACGTGCAAATTTGGCTCACATCTACTCGAACAACTAAGAGACCAATTAGTGCTAGGAATCAACAACAGTGAAGCAAAAAAAGCACTATTGGGTCAAGACGACATCTCCTTTGACCAAGCTTTACAATTAGCCCTCACACATGAGAAGATAAACGATCAACAACAATTGTGGAAGAAAGAACAGTTAAATTCAGAAGTGGAAATTAATCGAATAGACAGAAAGCGATATGAAGAAAAGAGGGCTGGTAATCGTCAATTGGAATGTTTCAGATGCGGCATACGTCATAGGGGGGAATGCAGATACAAAGGATTCACTTGTAACTCGTGTAAGAAGGTAGGCCATCTGGCCCGGAAATGTAAATCGAAATTTATTGGATGCTTAGATCAGGAATCAGAAGAACAGACAAGCAGCAAAGAAATTTCTTATTCCGACATATTTACCATTCACAATGTCACATGCGCGGCTGTTCCGCCATATTATATGCAGGTTAACGTTGAAGGGAAGGTCATTCGCATGCAAATTGACACGGGCGCAGCCGTTAGTATAATGGGAGAGAACCAATTCAATGACCTATGCCCTACGCATCCAGTAACAAAAACAGCAATTAAATTATCTACAGTTTCGGGACACGCACTCAACGTCAAGGGAAGTGCAACAGTGAAGGTTAAATATAACAAGAAAGAAACCATGACTGAACTGGTACTAATTAGGAAAGATTCAAAGGTGCCAGCATTGCTGGGAAGGAATTGGATTAAAGCATTAGGTATTGAGTTAAGTGGAATTGTAGGATGTGTTGAAACAGAAGCGTCAATTAATGAAGAGCTCCAAAAGGTCAAGAATCAATTTAGTTCAGTGTTTGAACCAGGACTGGGAGCTATAAGAGACTATTCAGCACAAATTGTTCTCAAAGATCAGGCACAACCAAAATTCTGCAAGTATCGGCCAGTACCAATTGCTTATGTAGAGTCAATAAATTATGAATTGGAACGCTTGGAAAAATTAAATGTCATTTACCCAGTGAAGTTCAGTGCATGGGCATCTCCAGTGGTGGTGGTACCCACCAATAAAATGTACCCTAACACGAACATACCAGCTATCCGTCTGTGTGGGGACTTCAAAACAACGGTCAATCCACAAGCGGAAACGGAACATTACCCATTTCCGAACATAAATGACATGTTGAACACCTTTGGGGGACATTCGTGGTTCTGTAAACTGGACCTCACAAATGCTTACTTACAACTGGAACTAGATCAAACGTCTAGAGAACTATTGACTATCACCACACCAAAAGGCTTGTTCCGATACAAGCGTCTCCCATTTGGAATAACAAGTGCACCGGCAATCTTCCAAAAAGTGATGGATCAAATTCTACTGAACATATCCAACGTGGGATGTTACATCGATGATATCATCATTGCAGAGAACACAGCTGAAAAATGCATCCAAACATTAAGCCAAGTATTAAAAAGATTAGAAGAACATGGGATAAAGATCAACGGAAGAAAATCGGAGTTTTTGGTGAACACTATCACCTTCCTCGGATTTCAGTTAGACATAGACGGGATACACCCAACTAATGAAAGAATTCAAGCTATCGTCGAGGCCAAGCAACCTACCAAAGTAAAAGAATTACAAGCGTACCTTGGGGTACTAAACTTTTACCGCATGTTTCTACCAGACTTGGGCACCAAACTGAAACCGTTCTACCAACTACTAGAAGCAAGAACTCCATGGGTATGGACACATAAACATGCAACATTGTTTGAAGAAACGAAGAATTGGCTCACATCTGACCAGGTACTTACTCCATACAATGCTAAATTACCACTGATTCTAGCCTGCGATGCCTCTGAATACGGGGTGGGGGCTGTGTTATCACACACCAGACAAGGAGTCGAGCAACCAATTGCATACGGCTCAAGAACCTTAAGTTCAACGGAACAAGGCTTCGGACATATAGAAAGGGAAGCATTAAGCATTATGTTTGGAGTGAGAAAGTTTCACAAATTCCTAATGGGTAGGAAATTTATACTTTTCACAGACCACCGCCCACTAACAACGATATTTGGACCACACAATGGAATTCCGAAAATAGCAGCTGCAAAGATGAAGAGATGGGCCCGGGAACTTTCGGCTTACAACTATGAAATAATTTACAAGGAAGGGAAGAAAATGAGTAATGCAGATGCACTGTCAAGATTACCATCTCCATCCACAGCACCCGAAGAAGTAGAAGGTATTTACTATTTTTCACCGGCAGAGCAGACTCCGCTTACAGCCACGACCATCGCGGCAGCTACAAGAAAAGATCACATTCTGTCAAAAGTGGCGGATCTTACGGCCCATGGCTGGCCAAAGGATCTAAATGACGCTCGACTAACACCCTTCAAGTCTCGCCAAGAT
Source organism: Nemurella pictetii (assembly GCA_921293315.2). Lineage (NCBI taxonomy): Eukaryota > Metazoa > Arthropoda > Insecta > Plecoptera > Nemouridae > Nemurella > Nemurella pictetii. Next base: position 2,872,593 of record OV121118.1, on the reverse strand, counting down.
GCGCTCTCTCTGGACCAAGGCTGTGTCGTCTGGGGACATCGGGTAGTTATACCTTCCGAACTTCGAAACAAGGTACTCAACATGTTGCATGAGGAGCATCCAGGCATGTGTCGCATGAAAGGTTTAGCAAGAGGATATGTGTGGTGGCCCAATATGGACGAGGAGATAGAGAATTTAATTCGAACTTGCATCCCGTGTGCTCTACATCAAAATAACCCAGCTCCGATAAACATACAGCCATGGAGAAGTACAACAAATCCTTGGGAGAGAGTACATATCGATTTTGCTAGTCTGAACCATCACAATTATTTAATTGGAGTGGATGCCTATTCGAAATGGATCGAGGTCAAAATCATGAATGCGATAACCACGGGACAAACTATTGCAAGCCTGCGAGGATGGTTTGCAACCTACGGATTACCGCACGTTATTGTCTCAGATAATGGGCCACAGTTGGTATCTGAAGAAATAGAGGAATTTTTCAACAAGAACGGAATTGTGCATAAAACAAGTCCTCCCTATCATCCACAGTCAAATGGTCCAGCAGAAAGAACTGTACAAACCGTCAAGAAAGCTCTCATGAAAACACTCCAAACAGCTGATCCCCATACCACAATCCAACACAAATTGGATAACTTCCTTTTTGCTTATAGGAATACTCCACATTCTACAACAGGGTACACACCAGCAGAACTATTCATCCGTCGTAAGATGAGGTCCAGATTGTCGCTGTTAAAACCAAATATGTCACAGTATTTACAGGAACGAGAGCACCACCGGCAACCAAATCCAAGCGAAACTCATATGCGGCAATTTCAACCCGGCCAGACCATATGGATCAGAACATACACGGATAAGCAGGAGAAATGGAAACCAGGAACAGTTCTATCCCAACAGAGTCCAACAACCTATAACATCAGCGTAGAGGGCCACAATCGGGTCGCACACGTGAACCAGCTACGCCAGAGACCGGTTGGGAACAACAACACCGTGGGAGACCTCGATCACCCACCAGATCAGCCCGGGACCAGCGAGGAACCAGGCAGACCGACACGACCAGCAAAACGGCCGGAGAAATTTAGGGATTATCAGTTGTAAAAATAATTGTAATTATCAGAAATATGATGGAGGAATGTTGTATATTAGATATTATGTATCATACGTTATGACGTATTAGGTTGGTTAGGTTAGGTTGGTAGGATGGTGGGGGGCCAGTCAGGAGAAGAGAAGCAGTCAAACTCGAGAGCCCGAACGAGGTGGTTGTAATATCTACACTGTATTAAATAAAGAACATATTATGCAATAGAGAATACAAAAGCTACTCTTGTAGGTATTTTTTTTTTTCATCATTTATTTCTTTATTCCATTAATATTAACAGGTATAAATTTTTCCATGGGCACACGGATCTCGGTGGATTCTTGCCAAGAACCCACCATCCAAAAAGAAAAAAAAAAGTATATATATATAGTTAACTATCTCTCTCTCTCCATCTTCCCCGTCCTCTTCTTCTCCGCCATCTTCCTCCGCGACATCTTCTTCCCTTCGTTCGATCAACTCTTTCCACTTTTCTTCTTTTTCCCACCATCTTTCTTCTTCAACAACCTTTTCCCACTCTTCACCTCTCTCTTCAACGTCTCCTCTAACCTGCATAATCCATCTTTCTCTGGGCCTTCCCACTCTTCTTTTTTTATATTCAATATCAAAAAATCTTTTTGTTATCCTGCTTTCTTCCATCCTTTTCACTTTTCCAAACCAACTCAATCTTTCTTTGCCTACTCTAAATCTTAAACTTTCAACTCTCATTCTTTTCCTCAATTCACAACTCCTCTGCTTATCCAATTTTGTCACACCAGCCATACTTCTCACAAACTTCATCTCTGCCCCTTGCAACAAATCTTCCAATTTCCCATTCATTGTATTAATTACAATAATTCATCTCTGCTTTATTTGGGGAGGTACCTACCGTCACTGAAATTTTATGAATGACAGCACAAGCATTTATGATGGTAAGAACTTTATCAAGCTTCAGTCTCATCCCGAGCGCAAGAATCGGAAACCTGCGTTTCCAGACACCATACGATCTCTCCACGGGGTTGCGGGTGCGTATCTGGGATTCGTTGTAGCGATGCTCGGCAGGAGTCATTGGCCGTTCCAGAGGAGGAAGTAGAAACGGGCGAACACCATACCCTCCATCACCCAAGAGTAAAGCATTTCCATACTGGCCCGTCTCAAACAATGCTCTCCGGTTGCAGTTGTTAAATATTGTCGAGTCGTGAACAGATCCTGGCCACCTCGTGACTATGTCGGTGATTTTAAGATCATGACTGCAGATTGTTTGAACACGAAAATAAACCTTTTCTATTCCTGAATGTTTCGGCATAGTTCCTACCTATAATTGATTCAAGAAATTTAACTTGAATCGTAGTAAAGAGCTGGTACATCGTGGTACCGTACCAAAAATCATTTTAAATGAACAGGGGTTATAATGCTTACCAGTTGATTGAATTTTAATGTGGGTACAATCCATTGCACCAACAACTTGAGGGAAACGGAAAATATCATAGAAGGCACGCTGCACCGTCTTTATTTCTTCGGGGGTCGTGGGGAACTTTATGAATTGTTCGTGGAGAGACGCAATAGCAGTTGACACCCGACTTGTGACACGGCACGCAGTTGACTTGCTCACGCCACTAAAGTCGCCCACTGTTAGTAGGTGACAACCAGTGGCATAAAACCGCAACGTGAGTAGCAGCTGATTCACGGGACGCAACGAATAGTTTCTGTGAAAAAATCCAGAAAAAATTATATTAACAATTACAGATCACATCATAACAGTTATCTAGATGCCTGCTTTCTCAATGCTTCATCTCGAAATAAAATGCAAAACCTATCTGAACTTAAGTTCAGAAACTTGACGGTCATGATTGAATTCAAGTCGTTCTACAATTAAGTCGAGAACCATGAGAACCGAAGCCTTCGTTAAACGGAAGCGTGCGATGAAGTCTACATCATCGTAGATTTCATAATAGTCTGGCCTCTCCCGAAGAACACGAGGACGTTGAGCTGGAAGTTCCAAAAACTCCAACACCTCTTCATCATCGTCACTCGGGAACGAAACGTCCGAAACGTATCCAGCCATTTCAACTGGAAAAAAATTAAAATTTATGCTAGGAAACCGATCAAAACAAGTAAAAACACAACCAAAAAAGAGGATGCATGGTTAATAGCTAAGCGTTACTAATAATCAGGAAGCATGGTTCTTACCTTTTGAAAACAAAAACGGCTTCGATGTCACAGAGGTTAACAAAATTAAGAACACACTCGCGAAGATAATAAGAATATATATATATGTATGTGTCTCTCACAATATATCTCAATATATTAATTACAAATATCTCAATTACAAAGCAAACGAATTTAATGAATTTAATGAATTTAACGAATTTATACAAGATCTCAAGAAACAATACAGCGTGTTCTGACAGGCGAGCTGACAGGCGATTTAAGCTTCAACTAAAAGCCTAGGCGGCAATATTTCTCGGCTTAAATTTTAGGTCGCTACAATCAAATTTGTTCGCCGCTTTGTGTTGGTGGAACGCACCAATAAACAAAAGCTAAGCTTACAATTTTAAGTGGAGCTTAAGCTCGACTCAAAGTTTGGTGAAACGGGGCCTAAGTAATCGACGCCGTTCCCGTTCCTGATGAAACAGAGGTAAATATGCTAAAATAACATGAGTATTGGGTGCTATGCCATCTAGCACTAAGCCAGATTAAAATGTGCTTAATTTGTATTTGCCGATGAATGCGTTGGGTACTACTTTGCAATAAATGCTCAACAAGATAAAATGACACCTATTTGCATCTATTTATTTAGGTACTACCAACATTGTTCGCTGCTGCCACCCCTCAAACCTCTCGGCCGGCCAAGCGGAATCGCATTGATGGTGGTAAGAGAACATCTTGATAAAATAACCCAAATGCAACAGAACTTCAGTTTAACAGTGAAGTAATTGTAGTCGGTTATTTTCATAGGGCATGCGTAAATTTTTCATAAGCGCAGAGGAAAAGCGGAGTGAAATTGAGAAGACACGTTTGGAAATAGAAGAAGAGAGGCCGACCATTGAGAAAGAGCGGCTGCAGCTGGAGAAAGAAAGATTCGTCTCACAAAAAGCCAGCCAAGAAATGTTAACAATAGGGCTTGAAAATACAAACAAGCTGATTGCTGAAGCAATGAAAGTTTTGGAAAAATTTAGGGACCCTGTAACGGGTTGATTTCATGTTAAAATAAAAAGTTTGAGGTTTGGACTTAACTCTTTTCTTTAGTTTGAAGTTTTGTGTACAATCAGGATAGCAAAGGAACAAGACAATTCATTGTAAAAAGTGGTCATGCACAACTCTTGCACGAGTGGCTTGCCCAACAGCAAACACGTTGGCAGGTGGCAGCCGGCTGGGGAGCGGCTGGAGCGTCCATCACTGCAACATTATTCTGTGGCAGGTCGTCTTCATCAAAATACACCTCGGGGTGAGGCACACGATAGTGGACTCTGATATTATGCACGACTGCCACCGAATTGATGATGAGGCCTGTAAAAATATTATATAATAATAATAGTAATAATAATAAATGTTATTTATTTTGCGATTGGCTCTAGCATGCAAATTGCCATCAAAAGAAGGAAATAAAACATCATGAATAGTAGGTACATAACAATAATACATACATCATTAACTATACAATAATTTGTTAGGTTAACATAATGTAATATTGTAGGTTGGATACAATAGATATCAAACATTTTTATAATTCATTAATTCGTCGATGGAGTAAAATGCATTAGTGATTAAAAATAGTTTGAGTGTTGACTTAAAATTTTGTCTAAGATTAGAATTAAGGCGGTTCTAGCAAGACGCTATGTATAACGGGCCATAAGACCCTCGCTGTCTAAACTTCGAAATATGCAGTTTTGAAAGGAAATAACCTTTGAACCTGAAAAAGTATAACACCAATGTGCAGGATTTATCAAAAAATCATGCTCAAACCCAAATTTCACGGAGATACAAGCATTTAAAAGGGTTGGATTTCTGGCGATAGCATCAGAGTAACGGTTGTAGATAGAAATACGAAACTTTTTTACAGCCTCGCCAACACCTTGCTCCTAGGTGTGGGCTATCAAGCAAGTCATTTTGAGCCAAGGGCTGTTAAGTGGAATTATTTTTGTCACCCTCTGCATTTTGTTTTCACGAAATACTAGTCTTAGAAACGTCATAGAAGAATTTTGAAAAGACGAGCAGTTTAAGAATGTTACGATTGGTTTGTGGTCTGATTTTCAATAATCTAGTGTTATTGGTTTGGGCAATGCTATCGCCACATAATTTAACCCGTAAAACCAATACCTGGCTGAAATCGACACCGCCCTTGAATGTCTCGCGATCTTGGCTCGCACTCGTAATCAGTGCGACAGTTAAGTTGTTTATAAACACAATTTATACGTTATAAGCTTATAACTAAGCTTTTCAACGCTCATGCAATAAGCAAGTGCAAAAGACTGCTGATCACTTGATAGCTTTTCATATAAGCTCTAATCCTTTGCTAAAAGGCAGTTAAATTTTTAAATCTTCTATGGAGTGTCACGAAACCACAACAATTTTTGTATACTCAACCAAATTAGAGAGAGACGGACTTATGGCCCGTTATACATAGCGTCTTGCTAGAACCGCCTTAATGCTATTTCTGTTGATAATTGTCGACGCTTTGCTAAAGAAAGATATGCCAACGACTATTGGGTCCATGTGGTTAAACTTTGAAATTCGTTTTTCCTGTTTTAAAATATTGTTATTTCTGGTTTTGTGGTCATGCCCTTCCTTCACCATAGATGTTAGATGTATGTCGTCCATTATGAATAAAATGGCAGTTTAGATATATAAAAATGTCAAAGTTAAAATGTTAAATTTGATAAAAATAAGGTCTGCAGGAATCTTTGAAGCACATTCCTGGAGTACAAGGATTAAAACTGGCTTGTGCTAGGAATTTAATTGCTCGTTTTTGTAATTTGAATAGCTTTCTAGTTTTGGAAGAGTGGCCCCATAGCAATATACCATTAGAAATCCTTGAGTGTACATAAGCGTGATAGACAAGCAAGCTTGGCTGTTTCTAAATTGCAAATTTTCCTAATGCGCTTAATAAGGAAACAACCCGAAGCCATTTTTTTATTTATTGTGTTAATATGTTCATTCCAGTTTAAGTTGATGTCTATTGTTAGTCCTAGAATTTTTTTGAGGAATCAGACTCTTTCCATTCAGATAAACAAGGGGACTCGATTGTAAAATTAGATCGTTTTAAGGGTGGAATTGCAACAAAACAGTTTTTGCCTCGTTTAGGCCCGATTTTACAACTTTGCCAACTCCAGGTTAAAGTGGGAGTTAAGTTATTTGTTATGGCAACGGCCAATGGGATGCAGTGGAATTCATTTGTTTCTAGGAGTTAGATGCTTAACCCAGAGTTGACAAAAGTTGTAAAACCGGCCCTTAGACGAAGGTCGTTGTCAGCTACCCAAGATTAAATTTTATTTGCCGCCGCGCTAATTGTGATATCATCCGAATTGTCTTTGTTTTTCGAAAAATAAGTGGTATCGTCGGCGAATAAAGTTAATTGTCCATGTCGAATAATTGAAGGCATGTCGTCAGTGAATAAAATAAATAGTAATGGTGCTATGATAGAGCCTTGAGGCAGTCCAATGCTTACAATTGCTTCCTCCAAATTTCAACCAACAAGCCAAAGATGCAGATATCGGAATCTTTTTACCGATATCTATTTCGATGCCGGTAACTTTATCGAAAAAATTGGCGACTTTAACGGTAGGTAAAATTTCACACAATCGCTCCGTTCGGTATCGTTGTCGATACCGAATCGGTAAATTTTACACAATCGCCCTCCTGGTTTTGTTAAGAGATCTCTTGGGTAGATTGAGTAATGGATGCTCGACCCAGGCAGATGGGGATTTGCTTTCCACCCGCTTTGAGTACTCTCTGAGTGTTGAGGAGCAATCCAAGTTTACCGAATCCTCTAACCTCGCCCACGCCAAAGATCGTGAATAAACACAAAATGAACCATCTAAGAACCTTGGGTTTCCCGTGGCAAAGATTTGTGTCTTGCACAACTGCAGCAAGGCAGCGCAAGGCACCGAGGATGCAGCCCAAGGTTTGCAGACAACCATCTTCCTTTTAGGGGGAAGCCGTGTGATGCTACGGTCCAACTTGTAGACACTGCATGATCTGGTGAATCTACCGAGACTGTTAAAGATATTATATATGCGCCACATACGAAGCCACAAACCGAATGAGGATCGGGGTGCCTCAGGGATCAAATTTAGGACCTTTGCTCTTCTTAATTTTTATAAATGACTTGCCATATAATCTAGTACACGTAGTACGTAGTACGTACGCTGACGATACCAGTTTTCTGGCATCGGCAAAGAAAGGTGATAAAACAGGGCTAAAAATCGATTAGGAAACGAAAATCAAAGATGCAACAATGTGGTTTAATAGCAATAAACTCATTTTAAACGAGTTTAAAACAATTTCGATGTCGTTTTTAATGACAGACGAAGAAAATGAAAAACTTATGCCTTTAGTTAATCATGCAACAAATTCAGTAATAGAAAATGTCAAAGTCGCAAATTTTCTTGGTATTCTTATTGACAATCAATTAAAGTGGGGTAGTAACATTGAAGCCCTTGCTTCTAAGCTGGGTAAGGCACTGTTCTCAATAAGAGCGATACGTAATATTGCTGATGTTGATACAGCGAAACCGGTATATTACGCGAACTTTGAATCAAGAATTAGATATGGTCTAGAATTCTGGGGAGGTGCCAAAAATGCAAAAAAATATTTATCCTTTAAAAGAAAGCTTTAAGAGTTATGTTAAAAAGGGTAAGCCCCTTGCCCATTGCAAGCCCCTTTTCCGCAAACTCCACATTTTAACATAATACAGCCTGTACATACTAAAAATAACATTGAAAATCAAAAAAGACTATGATAGCCTGCCAAAAGTGAAAGACCAACACCAGCATTTTACTAGAAATGGAAATAATGTAATGGTAGTTGGTTCTGGTTGTAAAAAGAGGCCGCAGCAACTCTCCTCAGATCGCATGGCCATTCAAATTTTTAATAAGCTGCCGACAAACATGAAACATGCTTCAACTACCAAGCTATTCACAGAGCGGCTAAAAATCTTATTGTTAGACACAGCATGCTATAGTGTAAACGAGATTTTGAATCATACAGACGAGCCATGAATACTTGTGATATTAGGATTAGTTGTAATGTATATAAAATATGTCTGCACACAAGCATCTTCTGTATGTGTTGGTTTTATATGACAATAAACAATTATCACCGACTGATCGTTGTTTGCTTTTACTGGCCGCTTATTCCACCCCGTGAAAAATTCAAACTAATAATGACCGTGGTAAGGCGTAGGCACTCTGGGGTTTATCCACGTTAAAAAATGGTAACAACGCGTCAAAGTCGACACCTCATTTTTAAAGGTGATGTGGGAATTTTGAAATATATGGTCAGTTGGCAAACTCTTCGTTTTGGTCTCTCGAATGAACATGAGGTAAGGTTCGGCCCAGACAAGCAAAGCAGCCAAGCAGCGCCATGCAGTCTACCAATGCAGCCCGCGCGCACAGCAGCATGTCGAACACGCCGCCACTTTTTTGGATGCCGAGGATGAAGAGGCGGTCGACCAGCCCGCAACTGTGGAACTGGGAATCAGCTCCACTGAAGTTGAAGCTGTTGAATTGCCGATGCAAGCAGAAAAGCGGAAACTTCCACTGCTAGTTCGGGGGGCCAAAAGAAATCGGCAGGTAGGAAATCTAGAGGGTTGCATGCTGCAGTCCCTAAAGGACCTATCGGAATTTGCCTGGGCAGTTCCAGCAGTTCAGCCGGTGCCAGAGGTGAAGAAGTCAACCAACGAACTTCTTGCTATGACCATGTTGTCAATTTTAGACAGCCTCCCTCCTGCCCGGCAAGCTGTTTTGCAGGGAAAAATAATGCAGTTGTGCATTCAGGCGCAGATAGATTTTAAGCAATAAATTATCAATACCAATAAATAAAATACATAAAATCAATAAATAAATATTATCAAAGCATAAAATATAATGTTTTAAAGTTGTTTTATGGGGGAAGGAACTGCTTGGTGATTATTTAATATTATAAAAATAAAATAAAGAGCGTTCAATCTACTTTCTTCGCCAATCTTTAATCAATCTTTAACCTAAATGGGGTCTGACCCCTACACAATTGACAATATCGTATTGCCAGGTCACCTCTCCTTCTTCCGTCAACAGGTAACGCTTAAGATTTTGTCGAAGTTCGACCACTTCCCGGCTGGAGTAATTCGAACCCAATCGGCCCACATCCAGAAGCTGATTTTTATCAACTTCAGCCCTCCACTGTCCTACTACTTGTTCGCCATTTGCAGCATAGTTGTCGACAAAGTTTGCAGGGCAATAGCACTGGGGTACATCCATCTCGTCTTCCGAAAATTTTATAAAATTGTGCAAGCTGATAGCCCCTTTAACTAAGATTTCTGTATTTTCTGCATTGGCTATGATTGTGGACCGAAACAATCTCCACCTTGCCACTAAAATTCCAAATGCATTTTCAATTACTCTCCTTGCTCTGCTAAGTCGATAGTTAAACACTTACACATCCAGCGGGAGAGCTCCTGTACGGCCGGGAAACGGCCACATCCTTGTCGATCGCAGAGGAAACGCCTCATTCCCCACGAAAAAGTAGGGAAATGGTTTGTTGGTCCCGGGGAGATTCTTTTCTTTTGGCAAGTCCAGAGAATCTTTTAGGATGGATTTGCCGAACCATGATTGATTAAATATACCAGAATCGCTCTGGGAACCTACAAAGTTCAGAAATAGATTCATTATATACCTTCACAGGTAGCGAGTAATAAATTATTGACTGGTACTTATTTAATGAAGAATCTCACCATAAGCACCAACGGCAATAAATGTAAACCGATGGTTATGATCGCATGCTGCCATTAGTACGATACTATATTATTATGTTTTCTTATAGCTGAAGAATTTGGTGCCTGAGTTGATGGGTGCTTGAATCGTTACATGTTTTCCATCGACAGCCCCATCACAGTTGGGGAAATTCCATCGATTCTCAAAACCGTCAGCAATCTTTGTCCAACCATCGCAATTAGGCTGTGCCAAGTATAAGGGGCTAGAACCTCCCACAGAACCCTGCAGGTTTCGTAGAAACCTACTAGAAACTTGAACTGTAGAACTTGTGAAGCTGTTGATTTTCCGACGAAAAATTCCCACGCCAAAGACTGCATCGTGCCCCCTTGTGACAAAAACCTATTCAAAATATTTTATAACTGTTAATTATAACTTGAATACTTCAACGATATTTATAATATGTAGTTAGGTACTAGGTACTAACTTTAAAGTCATCGCCAATCGCTCTTGTGGGCAAAGTGGCTTTCGACGGCTGCGTTTCAATAATTTTGGTCGGACAATATCTAAAAGTTCATCAAACATGCAGCTTGGCATCCTGGTATACATGAAAAATGATCCAGGATCCTTTCTTTTAATGAATTTAAATAGAGTCATAAAGTGACCGTGTTCTTCACGAAATTGCAACAAAGGGCGAATTCCAAATTGTCTACGACCTCTTCTTTTCTGCTGCAGAAATCTATAGCACGTAAATATTCGAGAAACCAAGCAAATCCAGGCGGCGCGCAGGAGCTTAGCAATGGCGGCTTTGTCCGGGTTACTTCGATTCTAGCTGATAGCCACCATTTGAAACGCATTGCGATCCTATTTTTGAAGTCTTATTATTGCAAGCCGCTAGCAGTAGAAAATAGTTTGTACTAGTGAATTAAAGAGGAGACTTCGAACTTTTATATATAAGCCATTGTAAGTTCTTAAATATTGAGCTGGGGTACTGTAAAATGATTATGGGGGACTAGCAGACGACAGTACTGCGAGAGCGAGACGTGCTGGATGTACTGCAATTCTGTATTTGAGCGTATTTTAACTTTGAATTTGTGCGCCGCGTTTCTCGCAATATTTAACAAGTGTTTATTTAGCTTTAAGAGGGCATATCTATCTGTGTCATTAAAAATGGATGAGAAACCATTGAAATTAAGCTGGGCAACTATACATTATTTTCTTGGAACTGGCAAAAGACCTTTCTGCGAGGGCTGTGCTGGATGCCAATCACATCATGTGTTGCGGCTTTAAAATCAGAAGTGCAACCGAGCTCGTGGTATTTGCGCTGTGCTTAAAAACATCAGCATTGATGCAACTGCCCCACAAAATTGTCATAACCCTACGGGTTGATGAAGAAAACATCGTTACCATTGGAAGCTGCAGCAGCGGATGCAAGGCTGGTTCAGGCAATTGCAAACATATTGTGTAGTGCTGTTAAACAGGTTTGTGTTGTTTAAAATCCTTAATAAATAAAAGGTTAATTCATTTTGAATTTTTTATTGGTACACAATATACTACAGTGGCATCACTCATCCCTATCACCAAAGCTATTATTATACAACTGAATTTAATGCATTGCTGTATTATTATTTGAAGTATCACTTTTTTCCAGGTCACTTGATCTCGAAGACGTCAGCTGCACTGATATGGAGCAGCAATGGGGCAAAATCAAAGAGCAGACCAAAACCATGTACGAAGCTGCACCTTTGTTTGGGGCGTGCCACTTCAAATCTCCGGTCAATCCGTACCAGAAAGAAGACATTGCAGAAATCTACAATGATGAACTTAATACTCACTTCCAAAATTTGCTCCTCGACAGTAAGTGTGATAGTTTATGGAATTTAGCTACAGTTCCAATTTCTAAAATTTGATAATTTGGCACCAGCATACAGGTACTAACATTTGTTTTCTGTTATAGGTGCACCAGATTCTGAAGCTGCTCTGCACATTAACAGGCTGAGAAAGGCTTCACCAACATCAGGCACATCCATCAGTATTAAGACATCACAAACTATTGCCAACGATGAGGCGGAAATTTCTGTCCTAGAATCATTTGACCAAATGCTAGAACGCAATGGTGCCTTAGAAGAAGACAGTGTCCTCTTCAACTTACTAAAAAATACTTTATCACCCGAGGAGAATGAATTCTTCTGCAAGAATGTTAGTGTTACTGCAGAAGAAGCCAAAGAGCTTTGTGCATCCACAGTCTCCCAAAATAATGCGCTGTGGCTGCGAGAGCGCAAAAAGCGAATCACTGGCAGCATTTGCTACAGTCTGTACACATACCAGAAGAGTAAGTCTCCAGATTGGGAGAAGAAGATTAAAAGTTTGATGAACAGCACGTTCAAGGGAAGTGAACACACTCGCCGAGGCCAGCAATCTGAGCCTGCTGCGCGAGCTGCTTACAGTTTAGGTACTGGAAAGAAGATTACTAAATTGGGGTTGGCTGTAAATCCACACGCACCATGGCTAGGATTTAGCCCTGATGGGATCACAACTGCCAACGACAAGCCGTGCCTCATTGAAATTAATGGCAGTGACGACGATGACCTCTGAAGCTGTGGTAAAGGAATGTTCGTTCATCAGTGAAGACCGACAGCTGAAACAGACACATGTATTTTGGACAGATCCAGCTGGGAATGGAGTTGCTGAAAGTAGAAACATGCCATCTGATTCTCTATGCACCATTCGACGACACCTGTTCGGTAATTCATGCTAACAGAAATGGAGTTGATTCCAGCCTTGAGTTATGTATATTACTCATACTTTCTACCGTACCTTAGATGGAGCACGCATTTACGCTCACCAACAAGTTGGTAGTGTGGGACTCACCGAGCCAAGTAATACCCACTAAACTCCATCTTTCAAACCACACGCCCCCGGAACCGCCGCTAGGCATTACCTCGGGGGCGGGGCGGCCCATTCCCGCAACCCCACAGTGGCATCCGGGGCAGTTTATCGTCTCGGGTGCCCTGGGGATCGCAGTAGAGTGTCTTGCAAGAGCTACATCCCAACCCGTATGGATGGTAACGGCGGGGGGCCCTTGCTCTTCCTTCTTCCCGCAGGGGTTCGCTTCTTGGCAGCTTCTTCCAGTATGGGTCTTATTCCTCCTACTTCTTCTTCCGTCTTCATAGGATATCCTGCAGGTAGCCGAGTGGGTCCTCCCCGTCTAACGCTTCGTCTTCTTTTATTTATTTTTCTTCTTATTCTTCTTCTATTACCTACACGATATTAATCATAGGAACTAGGAAGTAAATTTGAAACAAGATCAATGGGACATGTTATGGTGGACAAAAAGAATGGCGCGATACGTTTCCGCCTTCAGCCTTTTTCGTAATTTTGTGATTACTAATCCTGCCAAGGAGAAGTGTCGCTCACTGGCAACAGACGTGGCTGGGATGCATAGATAAGTAGCATCGAGAATGCCGAGTCGGGGATAACGATGTGAATTCAACTTCCACCATTGGGGTGGACAATCGAATTTTGGTACCGTTGGTTCATGTAGAAACCTAGAAATAAATAATTTAGTATGTGGCAGATTAAAGACATTGTATTATAATCGGTGCAAGGCAACAAATGACTGCACAAAACCTACCTGCTGTACTCTGTTTCTGCAGATGTAACTGGTGTTGCTGACGGGCCTTCTGCAGAGAAATCCGAAACGTCGTCAATGCCCTTGCTATTCTGGTTTGGACCAGGGACGTCAGGATCATCCACGCCAGTGTTGTCGTCCTCCAGTTCCATGTCTGTGGCACATACTGGAATGTTCTTCAGCAACTTCTTGACTTCCAAACGTAGCAGCAACTTCTCATCAACTGAAAATATGTCTAGAGTCTTGTACCGTGGGTCCAAAGATGTTGCTATCACTGCAACGTATATTTTCGGCATGTGAAAGCGTATCTTGACCTGTTCTTAGAGATCTGTCTTGAAAGCTTTTATGGTCGCGGTGTCGGTGTCAGCAAACACGATTTTTCTTTGTAGCCAGTGAAGCACTGGATACAATGTTGATAATGAAACATACATCTCTCCACGCAACAATGTGTTTGGCGAGCCGCTCAATTCACCGCCTGTGAAACTGCACAAAACAGCAAGTGACAACTGACAAAAGATCACTCAAAAGGTTCCCATTGGCTAGGACTAAGATTGAACTCATGTGCAGCTGACTCCTTTGATACCGTTTGATCTTTGAGTATTTTACTGTTTCTACTCGCAGTGCATCCAGTCGCTGGAACATGTAATAATCCGAATTCCATCGCGTTCTGCAATATTGAATGAGGCGAAGAGGCTCTTTGTCTGGCTCCGCTTTCGACTGCAGCTTTTTCAGTGCATTCTCACTACGCTGCTTTGGTTGAAATGCCCGACAAGCGTACTTCTCTTCGCTACCAGTTTGGCAATTGCATGGTTTGAAACAGCATGGGTGGTTCCCATGTCACTGTTGATAGTGAGCTGTAAGGAGTGTGCAGCACAGCCAACGTCTTCGCCGTTGTTTGATTTTTTGCAACGCTGAGAAAACTGCTAGCATTGTCGTGAACTTCAGCCACGATTTTCCTCTCCACTTTTCAAGCTTAGATCAACATAGATAACAGGTCTTCCAGATATACTGCGATGTGTCGATCTTCGAGTCGGCGACGCGACGAACCTCCTTTGCTCCCATGCTTCCCTTGCTAAATTTGGCAAATAAATGCCCCGTTATCTGAATGGAGGCCAATTGGGAACAAGAACCTTTTTCCATAAATGTACCCAAGTTTTATACATATAATATAAAATTATAAATAAATATATTTCATGGAGTAAGTTCTCGTAGCCCAAAGTTTGAATTATAGACATTATAGCGGTTAATGCAACAAATATAAACTTTATTACTTACTACTTTAATTACTTTTCTAAATCGATTCTCAACTTCAATATAAGTTGGAACACTCCCATAGGCAAATAATTTCTGAAAAGGGTGAATCTTACAAAAATATCGAAGTTTTCGGTGTTTTCGCGCGGCGTGAATTGCCAGTGTGCTGTATTTTCTTTTCGTACAGTCGCTATCGGCTTAGCCTCTCTCTCTCTAGCACGTGACTTTCCTTTACCTCTCCTCGCGACCTGCAAGGCCAGCCCGACACCAGCGTGGCTTGCAAAGCCCTCGCTTCCCCTCGTTCGCTGCGACATACGCACAACGCTGATGTATGCATGCTTTCCGGGAACCTTCTACCATAGAGTAAGTAAGGCTACCTAGAGACACGGAAGGATAGGGAATCCGTCTGCCAGCCAAAAAGGGTGTTACCATGCAATGACGCCAGGTGGCACTAGTGTCGCAGCGCCAATCGTAAGTAGTATCATTGCAAGGAACTATTTCGAACAAAATTATCGACTCGCCTTGGGCAAAAAAAAATATTGGCCCACAGGTAACAATTAGGAAGGTCGGCTTTGCGAGAAGGGTTTGAAAAGCTTGCAAATTCCGATCTTTATCAATGAACATGCTGGTTGTCTGAAACGGCTGAGAGTCAATACACGTATTGTCAGAAATCTCGAATATCATGATCTTGCAGAAAACATGCACATCACCCAGTATGCATCACTCTCTGCCCAGTAATGATGACCGAATTATGTTGATGATTGATAAAATTTAAAAACATTTCAATATGCGGGGTTTTGGAATTTCTTTGAATTATCCAGCAATACGTTGCATGTGATTACGCGATCCTTAGGTATTTGTTTTTGTATTTGTTTTTCTGAATATAGCTATTGATAGTCAAGGCAATCTACGATTTGACCTGGACATGACTCGTGTCAAGCTAATTTTTTCAGGATATGTTTATTTGACCCTCCTGAACATTGGCCAGAAAGTCGCGCGAAATCGGGTCGGTGCGTCCCTTCGTTTCACCCTTGTTTAGGGGTAGTTTTTCATATAATCGTTTTTATTGAGGTCGCCATGGGAGGTATTCAAAAAGTTACAGCGGCAATGTTGTAGCTGACTCAATTACACATCTGATGATATCACGAACGGAAACGAACTTTCCGAAGAATTTCCATAATATATCACCAAAGTATTGTTCACCTCTGAACCAGAAGGACTGCTGATATTATTAAACTATTATTTGTAATCAAACTGTAACTTAATCCGGGAATTCCGATCGATTTAACACAAAAAACACGATTTCACGGAAATGGTACCCAGCGAGATCGCAAATATCTTGGTCGCCACTGATTTAAATTCAAACTTTTTAATTTACCATGGCCTACTGTTATATATGTAACATGTATAACAGTAGGCCATGAGTTTACTTACACACAATCTCACCCCTTCTAGGATAAGCTAGAGAAACAATAAGAACCTGTTAAAAATGCTGTTAAAATGCACCCCCGAAACGCTTTTTCCTTTCAATTGCAAATTTAACGTAATTCAATGACGAAAATTTCAATGTAGCTGACCCTTTTTATGGGTTACAAGTTAACTTTTCACAAAAGCCAATCGATTAATTTCTTGGAAAGGTGGATGCCGAAGATAGAAAACCGATAATTCGAAACTGATTGCATAGGGATACGCACCATGCATCAAAACAGAGGTAGAGGCCAACGCGGAGGAGGTAGAGTAGCTCCCTTCGTCCAGCAACAACCATACGCTCAAAACCAAGGATTCCAGCCCGCGCCGCAGCAACAATGGCAGCCGTACAACCAGCAGCCACAGCCGCAGGAAGCGGGAGCTGTGAACGTCCTAGCTCGAGAAGTCCGCCCCACGTCCAGACGACAGCGGGGTGGCCAGCAACAACAGAGGCAGCCGCCTCCTGTGACCGCTGTCCCGAAAGGGAAACACCTTTCCAAAGTTCCGTCCAGTGAGACAAACGATCCCTTATTCCACGAAGCCCACTTCCCCGACCCAGGGGAGGAATTTGGACCTGAGCCAGACAGGCCAGTCATCCAATCAGCCGTGGAGGGTTTACCGGTACTCACCGAAGTCCTATATCGTCAAGCGGTGGCGACAAAAATGGGATTTGGAAAACGTGTGTCAAACGCCGTTCTCTCGTATTACCTAGCTACCCTTACATGGGCTAGATTGCTAGAGATAAATCGAGACAATCAATTTATGACAACGCCAGAAGAGCACAGATTCATCCAGGCCGTGAAAGACGGTAACTACGTTTACCCAGTGACTTTCGCTCGTTTCCTTTCAGGTTTCGGAAACACGAGCGTTCCATCCGGACGCGCTCTTAAATTAAAACTGGCACGCAGAGAAAAACAGATTTGCGACAACCTACCTGGATGGTTCGGTCGTGTAGATTTTAAAACGCACTTCCTGTACAAAAGCTATCCATGCCTTCCAGTGTATGCGGAGAGGATCAAACATGACCTCCGAATTATAAATTGGAAGCTTTAATTGATATTTAGGATCCAGATGTTTTTATAGTGACAGAAACATGGCTGAACAGCAATTTTAATGACAGCAAGATTTTTCCAAAAGGGTATGACATTTTTAGGAAAGACAGAGAGACAGAAACTTGGGGGGGGTGGTGTGGCTATAGGAGTGAAAGAAATCTACGAGAGTAAAGAATTAAAAATATAAATAAAAGAGGAGGTGAAGGTAGTGAAAATAAAAATGAAAAAAGGAGAAATATTATCCATTATAGGGGTGTACAGACCACCAAAAGAAGGTATTGAAGTGATGAAAACACTACAAGAATTGATGAACAAGAAGTTAGTGGGAGAAAAAATCATAATAGGAGGAGATTTGAATTTACCTGGAGTTTCGTGGGAAGATGACGGGTACGGTGGGAAATGGCAAGAAGTAATTAGTAGCTTAATAAGAGAAGAAGGATTGGTACAATGCGTTAAAGAGGCGACAAGAAAGGAAAGTTTACTGGACATATTTTTGGTAAGACCAATAAATATTGTAAAAGAAACGAGAATTGATGAAGGAATGAGTGACCATAAGATGGTTATCATTGAACTAGAAATAAGAAGAAGAAATAAGCAAAAGGAAGGAAAATTTTTATTCCAATATAAAAAAGCAGACAGTGAAGGTATTAAGAATTACTTGAATGAACATTTCAATAAATGGAAAAAACAAGAAGAATCAATTGAATTAATGTGGAAATTTTTTTAGAAAATAGTAGAAGGGAGTAAAGCGTTTATTCCTAACAAGATAATAGAGAAAACATCTGATCCTGAATACTTCAATAGGGAATTGAGAAGAATGAAAAGGAAGTGCAGGATCAAATATAAATATAGAAATAGAGGAGAAGTGCAGAAAAAAGAATTTAGAGAAGTAAGCAAAGAGTTTTTAAAAAAATAAATAAAAGAAGCTCGGGATACCTATTCATGCAAACTACTGGTGAAAGATAAAAACCAAACCAATCAGGAATTGGACAAAAATTTCTATGGATACTTGAGAAGAAAAGAAGGAGGAAAACCGAGAATTTCAGCCCTTTATTGGGGTAAAGGGGTTAAGGGGTAAATTGATTTCTTTGGATAAGGATAAGGCAAATCTATTAAACTCAGTATATAGTAGGGTTTTCATAAATAATATGGACATAGTGACAGATATGGGGGATAAACAAAAGGAACAAGAAGAGGAAGAAGAACAGAATGCCAAAGAATTCAAAATAAGCTGTAAACAGATAGTAAATACTTTTCATGAAATGAAAGCACATAAGGCAGGTGGAGCTGACAACATAAGTATTGATTATATTAAGCTGGGCCCGGATTCACAAAGAGTCTTAACTTTAATACCGTATTAGAGATAATACTGTAGTACTATTACCCCGCTAATACGGCATAACTTTATTACCGTAGTAACGCTATTCCGCATTCACAAATCCACAAGTGACGTCATGACATTTGAAATTTCGACCAATCAGTGCAGAGTTTGCATTTATTCAAATAACGTTCTTCTGCTGTTATATTCAAGCAAACGTCAACCGGTAAGTTATGATTTTGCAAATTTAATTTTTTATCATAATAGATGACGTAGAAGACGTCTGAGCAAACTGTCAAAGAGGTTTAGTTTGACATTTCTTCGTAATTCGCGGGAATATTACGAAATGATCATAGTGCTCCACCGAAATATACATTTAATGTTATTTGTGAACAGACAAACAAAAATCTCATAGAAAATATGACATTAAAATTTATATGTGATAGTCATAACTTCCCTAATACCAGTCCAGACTGGTATTAGATTTAATACCGCATAGCGCTCTTATTACTGCCTAATATTCTATGTGAATTGGGACTAGTGGCCATTCTTTCATTACCTTAATATTCGTCATAAAGTTAATACGGTATTAGGAGATAAAACCCTTTGTGAATCCGGGCCCTGGTGTCCAAGGAGATTGTTAATTATCTAGAGGTGATATTTAAATTATCTCTTGAGAAGGGAAAGATTCCTGAAGACTGGAGAAAAGCAATTGTCATTCCGATATTTAAGAAAAGAGACTTAACAGATCCGGCAAATTATAGACCAGTGAGCCTTACATCTGTGATATGTAAAATAATGGAGAAAATAGTTGGAAATTATATAAGGGAACATTGTGAAGAAGAGGAATGGTTCAATTAAAGGCAACATGGATTCAGAAGAGGATACTCCTGTGAGTCCCAATTGACTTATGTCATACAAGACTATTCAGATGCGATAGAAAAAGGAGGACAAGTGGATAGTGTTTTTTTTAGATGTAAGCAAAGCTTTTGATTCGGTGGGACATGACATTTTGATAGAAAAGCTGAAAAATTTAGGGATTAATTCACTAGTTATAGAGTGGATAAAGATTTTTTAAGAAGGAGATCACAAAGAGTGAAAGTTGAAGAAGAGATTTCAGAAGATATTGAAGTTACATCAGGAGTGGTACAAGGAAGTGTACTTGGGCCCCTCTTGTTCCTAATATTTATTAATAATGTATCAGAAAACGTATCAAGTAGTTCAAAAGTTAGATGATTTGCAGATGATTGTGTGGTGTATGAAGAAATTTTGATGGAGGAAGATAAACTCAGGCTGCAAGAAGATGTGCATACAGTCTGCAACATTTTAAAGGACTTGAAATAAGAATTAAATTGCAATAAAAGTGAAATGATGACATTGGGGAGAGAAAAATTTGTAAATTATGAATACAAAATAAAGGAAGAGCCTATTGAAAAGAAAGAAAAAATAAAGTATTTTGGAATAATAATTGACAAGAATTTAAAGTGGAATGAACACATAGACAACATTACAAAGCAAGCCTTCAAAAAATTACACTTTGTAATGAGATCTTTAAAAGGAAGTGGGAAAAAAGCGAAAGAAAGAGCGTATTTGGCACTTGTGCGTCCAAAATTGGAGTACGTTTCAGGGGTATGGGACATAGGAACAGACAAAAAGAAAAACTACAAGAAGATTGAATCAGTGCAAAGAAGAGCAGCTAAGTACGTCATAGGAGGGAACCTTTTAAGAAAAATAAAAATGAAAAAGAAGATGAAAGATTTGACTTTAAAGGAAATCAAAGAAGAATTAAGTAAGAGAAATATAAAAATACAAGGCAATAAACAATTTCTTTTGGATAAATTGGTGGAATGTATAAAGGAAGAGGAAAAGGAAGATGATGTGAGTGATATAGTGAAGGAAGAAGAAGAAGAAGTAGATGAGGAAGAAATTAAAGAAACGGAAGAGACGGAAGAAATAGAAGAAGGGGAGGAATTTGATAAAGAAATGGAAATGGTTTATTTCAAGTATACAAGCATAACAAAAACAATTGAAGACTTAAATTGGGAGGACCTGAGGAAAAGAAGGAAGATAACAAGACTCATGTATATCTATAAATCATTTTGGGGGTGGGAAGCGTGGAAAGAATTGGGGAGCAGAATGGAGAAGGCAAGGTTTAAAGGAAAGAATGGACACGATTTTAAGTTGTTGGGAAGAAAATTAGGGAAGAAAGGGGTGGGAATTTTAGAAAGAGGGATAGATGATTGGAATGGGTTAAATTTGATAAATGAATGTATGATGAGGAATGATAAATGTTTTAGGAGAAATTTAAAAATAATATTAAAGTAAGAGGAGAGGAGTACTCGGACACTGTATGTAATATTGTCACGAAAGGTGTTCCACCTTCGTGGGACTTTTGTTCCCAACCCTAATTATCCTTCAAATACCTAAACATCCCTTGATTCCTACAACCCTCCCCAAGGCCAACACAGTGCCTATCCTATCAGAATGCGATAACATCGGGCATTTCCCTACTTATCCATAACACCCCTCCTCCAGCCCCCAGGTGATGCAAAGGCGGGAGTGCTGAGTCAGCCTCCCTGGCTATCATTTAGTAGCCCTGCTATAGCTACTCAATCTGCTGCCAGTCAAATTGTATCTAGCAAGTCAGCAAATCATCGCGTAGACAATTTGTGCATATGCATCGCCACCTCAGTGAAGTCGCTCTCAGACGGCGGACGACCAACGAAGAAACACGTACGAATCGAAGAGGGAGAGAGCGCGGACAACTCCTGGATGTCGGACACCGAACATTTAAGTATCGCTTAGCTTAAGTCACATACTGTATTTCTGGTGTAGTTGTAATTAGGGTGGCCAACCTTAATAATAAATGGTTTTCTGGTACAATTTGTCAAGTAACACCCGGTAAGTCACGATCCCTCTCACAGCCAACCCCCAGTTCTAGAGTTCCAGGGATGTTCCCTGTGTGAACCACGGTTAGATTCGTGACAATATACTAATCTGTTTGAATAAAATATATATATATATTTAGATACGTCGTGAACACCGCGTGTTTAATAACGCCGTCAGAGAGCCAACAACCTCCCTTCAGCCTCCCACGCTCTCTGTACGACGGCGACCCTAGAACAAAGTTCACCTCGTGTTGCCGTTATGAATCTTATTACGTCGTGAACACCGCGTGTTTAATAACGCCGTCTGAGAGCCAACAACCTCCCTTCAGCCTCCCAGACTCTGTACGACGGCGACCATGGAAAATAGTTCACCTCGTGTTGCCGTCGTGTTGGTTTGCTGAGTTACAATGTCTTTTTGTCTTCTTGAAGTTGGTGTGTGTTTTATTTTGTATTGCGTACTTATCGAATGGCCAGTTTAGCGGCTTTTTTTGATAACGTTATTTGCAAGTAGTTAAAACATTTATATCCTTTGTCACATTGCCGACAGTGATGGAGCCGAGACGCACTAGAAGCAGGGTGTAACGTTAGTAGCATGGTTTCGTATTATTGGAGCGTCCAACTAACATAAGCTTGTCAGGGTTAGAACGTTGGATTCCAAGAAACTACGGGTTAAATTCTACGTACACACGCGCTCGCGGCTGTATGCGCTATGTTTAGGCTCTGTCTACTGTAATTGTGGGGGTTCGGCGAGAAAAATAAGTAGTTGGTGTGCATGGTTGACATCGTTGTGGAGGTCCCGGGCCAGTGGGCAGGGTCAACCCGCTATTATATCGATGGATTTTCATACAACTATTCAGAGTCGCGAGGTGATCGAGTTTACCTGAAATGCGCGGAAAAGCGTTGTCGTGGGAGAGGGTTCATGGCACTGAACCCTTTGCTACGCAATGAAATCGGTGTGACCAATATCCATGACCACGGACCCGATCAACACGCAGGCGGTTGCCGCCGTGAAATCGGCTATGCCAACGAGGGCGCG
Source organism: Nemurella pictetii (assembly GCA_921293315.2). Classification (NCBI taxonomy): domain Eukaryota; kingdom Metazoa; phylum Arthropoda; class Insecta; order Plecoptera; family Nemouridae; genus Nemurella; species Nemurella pictetii. Next base: position 2,849,966 of record OV121118.1, on the reverse strand, counting down.
CGGCGAAATGGCGTCGCTAAATGAAATCTTTAATCAAGAATGCGCCAGGTAATTACACATTTTTTTTATCGCAAGCCATAGACTTTTTTGAAATGCCAACAATATTTGGAATACTGGCAATCTTAGTGAGTGAGTTAGTATGACACTGCGTTTATCCTTTATTATAATGCTATGTGCTCTCGGCTCCGGGTTAAATTTTAAAAGTTGAAGCACTAAATACAACGTTGTTACGAACTAGGACGCATCTTTAATTTTTGTCATCTGATTTTCAGAGTACCGATCGACGTAGCCGCTCAATTGGTGTTTCGCTCGGTAGAGCCCCTCCTATACCGAGAACGGAGGGCCCAAAATCCGGGCATCCCGGAAAATCTCCAGGAACTTGGAGAGATTCTCCAAGATCCTAGATACCAAAACCGTAGAGATTCTCCAAGATCCTAGATACCAAAACCGTTACGGGAGGACACTAGACGGCGATGTTTTCTTCCGTGCGGTGGTTGGTGACGGTGGCCTGGAGGGTCGGAACGCCGTGTTCGCCGCGCCGGCCCTGCTGGCCGCGCTGAATGGTGCTGAAGAAGCCCATGTCGATGGGACGCTCAAGACAGTTCCGCGGCATCCAGCTGCTATGCAGCTTGTCACCATTATGTCGATCTTCTTCGACATGGTAAGTTCTGTGTATTTAATTTTCATGATTGTTTATTTAATAATTTAAAAAATGAGACGCAATCTAGTCTCATATTTAAAAAAATGCAACACATTTGATTTAGGCTCGTATATAATTATTATCTTTTTTAGGCTATTCCCTCAATTCTTATATTGATGGAACGCTACGGAGGCCTACATCGCCATTTTCACCTTTATTCTGACACTGGTGCCTGAATTCAATCCTACAGGGTTATCATTTCTGATTTTGAGGCTGCATTGCAAAATGCGATTATGGTCGTGTTTCCGGCCTCTGAAATCCATGGCTGCTGGTTTCATTTTGCAAACGTAAGCTACATTACGAGTTACGACGCATTATTTTTCAAATGAATCTTTTTAATTAACAATATAAACTGGTCCTTTTCAGGACCACCAAACTCATCAAATCAGAGCTCGACCGAGAAACCTCCTACTACATCCACCAACGGCTCTGGAAACTATCATCGAAACAAGATGAAGTCACTAAAATGTGGCATCAATTTGCTTCCGGGCCCTCGGTCGCAGCGCCCTCAGGATGGGACTTCACCAGTTTTTATCCGCCAACGAGAGTGGTCGGAAGGCTGTAGCAATGGCAATGGGGTTTCCATTGCTCCCCCATAATCTCATTGAAGAGGGCTTCAACACAATCGTCCAGTTTGCACACGAGGCTGGCATTCGCGTCGAAATTCACCAGTTCCTCGGATATCTGCAAATCACGTGGTTGGTCGGGGTTGGCCCTGCAACGATATCCGTGTATCTCTTGCCGCGCAGGACCAACAACGACCAAGAGTCGTACCATCGCCAGCTCTTCCGCCAGATTAGCCAGGCCCATCCTGAGGTCTGGGTGTTTGTTGGTAAGAATTGAGGAGCATAGATGCAAAAAGCTACTTGTCCATAAAATTCAAATTTTAGTTAGAGGTGGCGGCACCATCTTTTATATCATCTTTACACATGTGTCGAGACTAGATGTCTCAAAAGGCAACTTGTCCTATCTAAAACGCACGTTGAATTAAGCGTTTGAAGCAAAATGCAACTTGTCCACCGTCGTTGATGAGTCAAAACGCAACTTGTCCTTCAGAGCCAATAGAAACGCAGCACAGTCCGATTAATTCAAAATGGCTTCTTAGTCGAGATATTTTGACGTGTGATACAGATTTTTTACTTCCACAATGGATAATAATGACCACCTCGTACTGGTGGCAACTAATAATCAGGGGGCGCGAAAAAGGGTAGTTAATCCTGCGAATTCCAAAAGAGGGAAGAAGAAGATTGAAAGGTTAGTAGGAAATGGAAAATTATTTCTGGATACAAAAGTCTGACATTTTAGGTTAGAATCGTTCTAGCAAGGAGACATATTATCGGAGTTTATCACTAGTTGGAGTGGTATTTATTGATTTTATATCGTATCTATGTTTTTATAGGTATTCTAATCCTGATCCCGGCTTAACGGCTTTCAACTGCCCATGCGATCACCTAGACGATCGCTTCAGTTGTTGTTCGTTGGACAAAAATACTCTCTTCGAACTGAAGAATCAAATGTTCCTCACTCCCTCAAAACGGTACCAGGATGAGAGAATTGCCTGCAGCATCAAAGTGACGTCGCCAAAAAGGGCCCGCCAACGGGTTGATTCGCACAAACCGACGCCGCATAATCTCAACGTTTCCTACAAGGTAGGTGTTCGCTAATCATGAGACTGCTCAGTTTTGGCCAAGGCACTTGGCTTTTTGTCAATTTTTGGTTTCTGACAGGGCATTATGGTAACGACATTGTTTTCTTCTAGGTTATTACGAAGAAAGGAGATGTTAGCGTCTGCAAGAACTTCTTTTTGAAGCTTTTTGGATTTTCGCACCGCAGAGTGCTTACTGTCGCGAAGAGTCTTCGCGAAGGTCGGGCCATCGCTGAGAGAAGGGGTGGAGACAGGACTTCTGGGAAGCTTTCCGAAGACAGGAATGCAGTGCGAGAATTTCTTGGGACACTCCGTGGAGATGAAAGCCGTTACGGCCACGAAAAAAGTGTCCGAATTTACCTGTCGGCCGAACTGAATGTGTCTAGGCTGTGGAAATTGTACTGTACGTCACGGCCCCATCTTAAAGTCAAGTACTGGTTTTTTCACAACATATTCCAACGGGACTTCAATATTGGATTTGGATCGCCAGCCGTTGATGTTTGCAGCTACTGTTGCCGCTTAAGACGATTCAAGCGGCCACTTACTCGCCTCGGCACTTGCAAGTGTAGATTCACGATAAGCATCCACTAGCTCTGTGGGGTGAGGGCCGGGATTCTCTCATGCTGGCATGTGTGTCTGAGCTCGAGATATCAACAAACTAAACGGCCTTGTATGTTTTGGTCTACTAGGGTATTAGCCTTACATACCCTTGGTATTAGATTGCATAAATAAAATGAAAACAAGACACAAGTCATAGCGAATTACCACTGAAATGGAAATATGGGATTTTTATTGACACGATTGAACTCGTAATTTGAAACAGAATTTGAATCAATTTGAATCGAAGTTCTAACGTAATAATTGTCGATTTGAAACATCATTGAACATGCCACAAAATACTATTTTTTCACCTCCCCACCCCACATTTCGACAGAGGATTATTATCCTTAGCTGAGAGATTATAGTTGCCGAGCATAATTAAAATTGATTACTTTTATGAGTCACTTAATACTCGAGACATCTCACATCGACAGGATAAAACCACGGAAATCAATTTTTGTGAGAAGTATTGACAGGAGTGGACTCGTGTTTTGATATAGATTTTGAATCAATTTGAATCGAATTTCTAGCGTACCTACTTCTTTTCAATTTTTAAACAAACCGAACATGCGAAACGAGATGTTTTCTTGTCGCAGTCATCCTGCTGCTCGCGATGTATATTCCTTGCGCGCTTGGAGCTATAATCGGGGATTGAAATGTTCGATATAAATGGAAGGTCGATTAATTCGATTGATTTAGTTCATTAGCAGTAAATCATTAAAGTTTCCAAAGCAAACATGCTCTTGCCTTTGCCTTTGGCTTTGCCTTTTGAATGAACTTTTTGCGTGAGTTTAGCGAAAGTATAGATCACATCATTGCGAGGCAACAATAGCCTGTGATAAATTTTCGAAGCAACATAATTGAGTCAGAGCGATTGGATACGTTAATCGAAAAGTAATATTTTATTTCAATTATAATTTATAAAGCCACTTTAATATGTGCGCTTTTGAATGACAATAGTGATCAATATAATAGGAATAAGTATGTATAAATATGCGACATTAGTTGCACGACAAATTCACCAGACAGGTGACTCATTCTCTGATTTGAATACAGCATCATATCATCAAATTCCATTATTGTGACGGCAACTATACAAAGCTAAAATCCACATAATCGATTAGATAAATACGATCATATTATGGTAACCAAATGGTAGCAACATAAAGAAATTCTCAAAGTAAGGACGAACAGCCGATGAGAAATTTGGCTGGTGGGTGGCCAAGTAGTTTTTGTCAAAATATACCGCTAACTAACTATTGATTACTAATCGTTTGGTTTATGTAGCATTTAATCAATGTGCATGTATTTTTCGCTTCATGTCGTTGTATGATGGAATCTTCGAACTGAATGAGGTGCAATCAACATTTCATTTCATGTAAACTAATTGTAACTAATTGAACTTGTTAGCTTTTGCACTTTCGTTACTTTTACAGCCAAAATACCGCAGTATAAACAAACCGTTAAAACAGATGCAGAGCGTGTCTCGGAAGACCTGACTGCATGCAGACTGCACCCGATGCACACCCAATTGCATTTAGATATGAGGTGTAACAATTTTGCGGCCAGGAACTAGAAAGGAGCAAGTATGTCTTAGCAACTGCGAGAGGAATTCAGTTCATTTCGTTATCAAAAGCTGTTGTGAGTTACAGATTTCAGCGCGTAGTGTTGTTTTTTTCAAGCCGTAAACCAGAGGATTATAGAAAGCGAGCATGTGCACGGCACCAAGGTTACGTGAAAGAAGTGTTTCCAGACCACGAACTGGACTGTTTCAACGCCTAAGTAATATGCAATTTGAGGTGATTTGAAGTTATGCTTGGACGAAATGTTGAGATCTAGGCGCAAAAGTTTCCCTCGTGCAGCCCTCGTTTTCTACCAGAGCTTGGGACACACCGTTTGTCGTAGAGACATGGGACGAACATGGTTGGATTCAGCTTGATTCGAACTTGCGATCCAAAGTTTTACTTTTTGTGAAAGTCTTACCGCCTGCTTGTGACAGCCAGTGAAAGATTGACGTTTTTTTGGCGAAATATTTGACAAAATCAAAAAATTATATCTTTGAAAGGGGCGTAAGAAGCAAAAATAAAAAGTTACCAGTAACCAAATAGAAGCATTCTACCAATAAATAAAAATACTAGACACATTTTCCCTTACGGTTATTCATGAAACTCTGGTAATAAGTGAAACATGCAATTTTGAGTTTTCCGGCAATTTTCCGATATTTTCCGCTAAGTAATATACTTTTCCCAGGTGTGATAACAACTTATAGTATAAAAAAACGGTTGCAGTGTGTTTTTTTTTTGCGCATATTTCCCGCTCGAATCCCGTTAAAGAACATGATAAAAATAGCTTCCAGCCCACAAGACAAGTTAATTCATCAGGGGCAGTTAGCCATTCACAAGAAACGGGCAAAGCAATTCCACAAATTACTTAAGTAGGAAACTGTCTCCGATGAGACATTCTGCTTCGACCTGCAGCAGGTCCAACCTCTACCGAAGCTACCTATATGAGAAGCTTTTTACTCGCGACAGCTAGCTTTCTATGCTTTCTGCGTAACCGATCGCTCGACTCGACATCCAGTGTTCTACACATGGAACGAGACGCAGGCTGGCCGTGGTTCAATCGAGATAGCTTCGGCAGTCTGCGATTTCCTGGAAAAGCATAAGTTTAAAGAAACAACGACAACACTACGACTTTTTGCCGATGGATGCGGCGGACAAAATAAAAACAGCCATGTTATCCACGCCCTTGCCTCATGGCTGTTGCAAGATGCCCCAGAGGGCATTAATGACATTCTGATTGTGTTTCCTGTTAGAGGGCATTCGTACCTACCGGCCGACCAGGTTTTCGGCCGAGTGGAGAAAACTTTGCGTATGAATGCGGTGGTGGTGTTGCCAGAAAGGTATTCGGAGATCTACTCGGAAACAGGAGAGGTACGATCTCTAGGAAAAGACTGGACCGTACAAAACTTCAAGTCGTTGAGTGACGTTTTCAATAAAACTGTTGGCATCAAAGATATGAAGAGAATCATGCTGAAAAAGAGCACTCAACGGTCAGGAGAGGTTAAAATGAAGATTAAGATGGAGCAGAACTTCCGCATGGGCGACCCATCAAAACTGTTTACTTCGCTGGTTAAGAAAACCAAGAACATCCGCAACGGCGTCCGTGTCGACGATGTGGAACTTTTCCGTGCAGTGCAGGCTGCAAAAATCAAGGACGTAAAAGCGTTGCTTACAGCATTCTACGGAGCCGATTGGGAAGGTCGCGCTGACCTCCAGTGGTACAAGGCAATTTTCATCAATCAGAATGAAAACGTTCCGAATCGATGTGAGCCCGAACATGAATGCGACTGTTTGGATGAAGAAGCGGAATGCGACAGGCTGTGATCGCTGAATCTGGCTGCGACCCATTTTGGGCTACCCCCATCGAGGGCATTTTGGTGCAATATGACGTCAAGGCCTATCTTTTATTTTTTGACACGAGTCTCTAAGTGAAAAACACGCAGAGGCGTGCTTGTCTTCGTAAGGCAAACAGAAAAGATTGAATGTTAACGTCAAATGAAATTGGGCGACAATGGGCCACATGGCAAAGCAATTGTTGCTAATCGACGTGAACACCTCACCAAAATTGACCGATGACTGCAGCCAAGAGGAGGAGGGTTTACGACGATCTATGGGCTGGATGTATTTTCCATGCTCTGCCCCACAACCCTTCCAGCTCTTATCTGGTCTGGTGGACATTGTGAAAATCTAGTGATCTGTGCTAGCAATAGTTATTGTGTTTTCATAGGCTACGTTAATTGTGTATTTTGTGTAATTGTGTTTAATTGTGTGTGTTTTATTAATATTGCGATCTTATTTCATACTTATATTATCTCTAACAATGGCGGTGCCTGTGCGGCACATGGCAGGCCAGAGGAATGCCATTTTGTATATAGGCCAGAACATCTATGTATATACTGTAGAAAGAGCGACGGCGAACAATTTTAAAACGCTTGTGTGCCAGCACAAGCGGCTGTACACGTGTCGTGCGCGAGGAAGATTGAACGCTGCCGCCAACGAGATGGAGGTGCGCGGTGTTCACACCCACGCCGCGCCCGCCGTGAGAGTTGAGACAAACCAACTCCGTGAGGCACTGAAGCAGAGGGTGCGGCTGGATGGACGCCAACTACAACTAATCTCTGACGAGGAATGTCTTAGGTAAGCCATCCAATAGACGACATTCAAAAATACAAATCCAGAGTCATTGGAGAGACAATTAAAACTGTAGTGTGATGAATTTCTTGTGGAGCTACCGATTTGTGGACTCTTTATCGACTCTGTATTAAGCCTTTTTACAAATCATCTATTTATCGTCGTGCTAGAGAAGTCCATGACATGTGCAACTCATTCACCTTTCCGGTGCCTAATAAATGAAACTGATTTTCTATGATCCAGCCAGGCCAAATAAAAACCCGCGAAACATATTAAGTACAAGCGGCACACTATAGCCATTTAATCTGTTATTTTTTTCAGGATCAAGCGCCGTTCCTATCGCTGCTTAGTGTTCCGGCGACACTGAGCAGAATTCGAACGGCGTCTAGGCCACCTGTTCCGGTGACCCTCGCAGGATACGGCGAGTTACTTAATTCCGCCGCCTGGAGGGACAGGTTCGGGCGCACCTTGGGGCCCGACCGGGAGCTGTTCTGCCGAACCGTGCTCGAGGTGAACGGCCACACGTCGGTGGTGATGGCCTTGCCCAGCATGGCGAGGACACTCCTGTCGGGCGCACCTGAGCTGCACATGGACGGCACTTTTAAAGTCGTGCCGCACGTCCCATGCATGCACCAATTATTGACGGTGCATGTTATCAAACAGGCACAGGTTGGTAAAAAGGGGTGGTGAAAAGTCACCTTCGTAAACTAATTTCCATTAGTAGGTACAGCTTAGGTTTGTTTCTTGGGCCTGCGCTAATTATTTTCCGAACTTACCTAATGCGTTTCAGTATAAGGGGCAGTTACGCCCTAATGCAAACATTATTGAATATACTTTCTATGTTCACAGGCAATCCCAGTTGTGTACGTGCTGATGGAGAAGAGGACGGTGGCCGCATACACCCAAGTCCTTGCGTGTGTGCGGGACGCTTTGGCGGCGCCCGACCTGGCACCGGCCGCCATTATAACGGACTTAGAGGGGCCGCTGCAGACGGCAGCCAGGGCCATTTTCCCCAATTCCCCAGTAAAAGGCTGCTGGTTCCATTTCAGCCAGGTAACGGGCTGGAGTTCAGCAACTTATTAGTTGTCGCCTAAAATACATTCACAAACTTGTTGCCTGCATGGTAAAATGTAAACGTTTCCTATCCAAAACTATCACTCAACAGAAAAAGATTATTCTTAACGCAATAATATTATATTATTTTTGTCTGAAATTTATTGTGCTGCAACTAACGCAACTATATTGCAGGCAAAATTGAGGAAGGCGAAGTCAGGATACCCGAGGGTGTGCAGGCAGTGGCGCAGCATATCGCCGACCACGCCATCAACGACCAGCTGCGCGCCTTGATGGCCTATGTACGCCGCTTCTGGTTAGGCCGGGTCGGATGCGCCACTTTTTCAGTCTTCGGTCAGCCTCGCCGCACGAATAACCACATCGAGGCTTTCCACAAGAACCTGCGGGGGGCTTTTAACGTGGTGCACCCGGGAATATGGGTTTTCACAGGTTTAAAAAAAAATGATCTGATTGAAACCGCCTTGCCGAAGGAGCTGTTAGGGGGCGCATCGTCATCTCCCGCCACCATGAAGCAACAAGATGCAGATGAGAAGTATTTTTCGTCTATGGTGCCGGCATTCAAAAGGCTTGATCCACGGGCACAAGCAAAATTTAAAGTAGACATGGCTACTCTTTTGCTAAATGCCGAGTTTCCTTCTTGATTCTTATTTCTTTTATTATTTCCAAATATTTTTTTTTCCCTCTACATCCTCTATATCCTTATTTTACTTCTAATTTATTCAGTGTGTGCCTCTGCATGTAGTGTGTGTGCCTAAACCCATCTAATTACTCCTCTAGTTATTCAACCTTTTGTCTTCTTCATAACTGAAGCCTAATTTCATAAGCAACTAATTTTATAACCCAATTTCTAGGGATGTAATATTTTTTAACTAGGCTATGCGAACACTCATATAATCGTGTTGTGGATGAGCGTAATATTTACGCTCACCCTCAACGCAATTATATTGCGTGTGCGCATAGCCTAGAGGCTTTTATGATCAATTTAACATGTCCAGTAAGAATTAAGCAGTTTTCTCAATGACATTTGAATATTTCAAAACGTAAAAATCGATTTAAAGAAAAACTATTCAAATGATTTGGTTCAAATTAATATAGTATATTCTTTTTACGATTTATAATGTACACAGTAAATTTTGTGGACATCGCTTGAAGATAAAGTGGCTTAAGTTGCAAAAAACTGAAAAAACGCTAAAAAATCGTCATAAAAGCGCCATTTTCAAGAAAAGTGCTTAACATACAACAATGAAATTTTTACACAAACATTAAATCGTGAGGGTCAACATTTCCTGAAAGTTTCGTCAAATTATATTCAGATACTTGGCCTCTAGAGTGCAAAACGTGTTTTGGAAAAACTGAAAAATTTCGTAAAAACATAATAACACAAAATTTACTCGTCCGATTTGCTTCAAAAACGTGGCAGATCTAAGTTCAGAGAAAACGAAGGTCCTTGTAAATTTTCATCAAAATCCGTTTTGGCGTTTGGCCGGAATCGTGCGAACAAACACACAAAAAAACAAAAAAAAAAACACAAAAAAAAAAAAAAAAACAAAAAAAAAAACATTCCGGATTTTTTTAGCAGTAAAGTGTAATTGAAGATTTCGCTTCACTCGCTACGCTCGTTACGCTCATCAATTAGAATATTAGAGGCACCAAGTTTTTTTTTAAATATGTTCACAATGTTCTTTGGTTGATAGGGATTTCTTTTTCTTAGGCCTGCTCTTGACGATTGGGCAGTTTTCTCCACTGCCATGGAACTTGCCCCGCAGCCATTTGTCTCTCTGCTCTTTTGCGGACAAGACATGGCAGTTTGCTCCAAACCGGCCAATGCGCCTAAGAGCTCCATCGGCATTCAACTCTTCACGCTATTGACCGTCGGGAGTATCGCCCGAGTCCACCGCACCTGGTGACATGTAGCGACGCCTTGATGGTCGGCTCAAATAATCTTGCTTCATTAGATAATTGTGAAGGCAACATATCGCTTTGGTCGCTAGTGTCACCAGAGTGACGGATCCTATGATTGGACGGCGAAAAATCCTCCACTTGGTAGCAACAAGTCCAAACGTATTCTCTCTTCCCAAACCCCACAATGACGCGGATTCGCCGCGTCATCCCCGTCCCGAGGTGTGTGTCCTCTATTTTGGATCTTGGTCGACTCATGTCTGTAGTTAAAAATGACTTAATCATCGTCCAACCACTGCACAGGAAAAGGTCTCAACATGTTGGGCTGAAGGGGAAATGCTCCATCTCCAACAAAACAATGGTTTAGCGCTACTTGTGTATGCGGGAGTGCCTTCTTTCCAGGTAGTGACAGTCCCCCGTTGGCTAGCATTTGGCCAAAGGCACTCTGGGCATTTATCCCACCGTCACTGTTGCGTCCTGCCGAGCCAACATCCACAATCGTGAAGCAGTAGCGTGCATCACACACTGCCATCAGGACTATTCGCAAAAAAAAAGAGAATGTAGATGGCGCGCAAAACAGTCAGCTGAGGAGCAAGATGGCGGGGGCAAGTGGGATAAAACCTTGACTCATAGCTAGTAGTGTGCTTCGGTATTGTGATCAATCAGTTTTATTTTCTTGTTTTCTTTGCTTCATTGAGAGTTACTAGGCTATGCGAACACTCATATAATCGTGTTGTGGATGAGCGTAATACTTACGTTCACCCACAACGCGATTATATTGCGTGTGCGCAAAGCCTAGAGGCTTTTATGATCAATTTAAAATGTTCGGCGTTAATTTAGCAGCTTTCTCAATGACATTGAATATTTCAAAACTTAAAAATCGATTTAAAGAAAAACTACTCAATTGATTTGCTTGAAATTAACAAAGTATCTTCTTTTTATGATTTATAATGCACACAGTAAATTTTGTCAAAATCGGTTGAAGATAAAGTTGCTTTAGTTGCAAAAAACTGCAAAAACGCTAAAAAAGCGTCATAAAAGCGCCATTTCCAAGAAAAGCGCTAAACATACAACAATGAAATTTGTACACAAACATTAAATCGTGGGGGCCAACATATCTGGAAAGTTTCGTCAAATTATATGGCAATCCTTGGCCTCTAGAGTGGAAAAACGTGTTTTGGAAAAACTGAAAAAATTCGTAAAAACTTAATAACATAAAATTTACTCGTCCGAATTGCTTCAAAAACGTGGCAGATCTAAGTTCAGAGAAAACGAAGGTTCACCGAAATTTTCATCAAAATCCGTTTTGGCGTTTGACCGGAATCGTGCGAACAAACACAAAAAAAAAAAAAAAAAAACAACATTCCGGATTTTTTTAGCAGTAATGTGTAATTGAAGATTTCGCTTCACTCGCTACGCTCGTTACGCTCATCAATTATGAACGTCGAGTGCAGGTTGAGTTGGGTGACTAATAAGCTTGATAGGGCCAGGCATTAGGCCATATATCGAAAGCGAGTCCGTCTTAAATGCAAATCATTTGCTGTGCTGCGGAGTGAAGCACATGGAGAGTGGTTTGGGGGGCAACAGAAGGCACACATATTTTTGCTTTGTGGCTCCAAAGTTCTTCCACCTCGGCCACCCCACATCAAATTGACATTATATTATCGACGGCATCAACAGATGTCAGTATCAAGAGCTGCAAATGTTCCTGCGTCGCTGAGAACTCGCAGCACTGCAAGCACATTGTGGCTTGCCTGATGTCTTTGAATAGGTAAATTATTAAGTACATTGAATTTAACTCCAAATTCAATAATGGAATCCATATGTGGATTATTCTCACCGCCCTTTCTAGAAAGCTTAAAGACTAGGTTCTTGTTTTTACAGGTCACCGCTGAAAGAGTTAGATGTTTTCAGCTGCACTGATCTGCAGCAATCCCGGGGGAAATTTAAAAAAGAAGCTGGGAGGTTGTACGCTGCTCGGCCAATTTCCGATTCCTGCCACTTCAAAAAGGCAAAATTATGTGAAATATGTGAACGTTACTCCAGCTGCCAGCAGTGATGACCTCAATCAATTTTTTTAAACTACTCTTTTGGGAGGTATGTATCTGTGAACCTAGTGAGCTGGTACCGCCTAGTCTTAATTTATTTTATTTTAAGTAAATGAAAATTATTATAACTAATGTGATGCTTTTTGCAATACCTGCAGCAAACGCGAGACTTTGCAGCAGGAGCTGTGCTGTGAAACTTTTGACTTGTGCCGATTTACAATAATTTTACCTATGGCTGTAAGGTAGCTGTTAAAATAGTTTGCTAGAGACTTCCGACAAAGCAATCAGATACAGTAACTTCTGTAACCTTAAGCCATAATTTAATTGTTAATCGGTAAACAATTGTATAGTTACAGGCTAGGTTTTATGAGAGTTCCAAGACCGTGTGAATGTCAGGTACTCGGTACAAGCACAGAGTAGCCTAGGTTACCTTTGCTCTTATGTACGAATAAGTCTGCGGAAATGGGACATTCATAAAAACTAGCCTGTATATAAGTTTCAATTTACTTCCAAATGTTTCTACTGAAATCTTCAAACACGGTCTAGTATGCTCTATTATTGTTAATATGTCATTATTTGTAGGGGAAAACTTTCCAGTGCATATTTAACTGTTTAGTTTTTCGTATATTTTACTTCCAGAACCTGATTATCCTAATTCCAGTTTCAAGATTTTTCATTAATCTATTTCCAACCTAATGATACCCATGTTATTTCCAAAGAATATGCACCTCGTTCTATGAGTTAAAGAACAGTTGGCAAGTTGTTAATGCTTATTGTGATGCATGCTTACATTCCATTTTTTCCCCCTAAACATTAAAGGTTTCTAAACAAGCCCTTCCAGCTGCACCTTTGTGGGAAGCTGCGGTGCATTGTGACACGAGGAGGGGACAAGAGATCGACACTTATCCACAGCCAACATCTGATATGCCGGCGGATGCGGCTTCCTCAGGAAAGGTGTTTGATGAAATTATTCAGCGTACACCTGCTTATGGAGATGAGCCCATCCTTCACACCTTTCTGCCATGCGCTCTTCCTGCCAATTTGGAGGACTACTTTGCCAACAATGTGAAGGTAACTTTTGCCACTATTTTTCCTGGAAGACTACTGCGAAAAAATGCCCATTAAAATGTGACTAACAAAATATTGAAATTTTATAAAACAAGGTTACTGCAGAGAGAGCCCGGGAAATGTGTGTCTAAACGGTGCTGCAGAGAGGTTCGGCTTGGAGTGTCGCGCGCCGGCCACGGATAACGGGCAGCACGTGCTACGGCCTATACACATACGCGTCAAACAAGACGCCCGATTGGCCCAAGAAAATTAATTACTTGCTGAATAATAAGTTTTCTGGCAATGCCGATACGAGGCATGGCCTCATCTGTGAGGAGAAGGCCAGGCAGCTGTACGCAAGGACAACAGGCCAACCAATCCAGCAGGTTGGCTTTGTGATCAATCCTAATTGCTCGTGGCTTGGCTTCAGTCCGGACGGAATCACGGAGGTTGACGGCAGACCGTGTCTGATCGAAGTTAAGTGCCCAAAACTTGGGCGAACTGTAACTGCTTCCAAAGCAATAGAATTATGTTCTTTTATAAGTGATGGTCGTCCAAATTCAGCTAGGAATGGAGTTTATGAAGGTTAGTTCGTGCCATTTTGTTATATATTCTGATTGGGACGATTCATGTAAAATATTGTATTTAGAGAAATGTAGCGATTCTATACTTAGTTTAGTAAGTACCCTGTCAAAAGTGTATGAGTTACACATGTTACCATTATTGGCTATGGAGAAAAAATAAATTTAAAATCTGCCAAGTGCATACCATCGATTTTATTTAATTCCACATTCCAACATTAAACATTCAATATTTGTTGTTAGCCAATATGGGCGAAGTTAGGTTGACAATTGCACAGATCACAATCGCTATCTCATCAATGTATGGAACAAGAAATGTGTCTAGTGTATTGCAGAGAATTGCAAAAATGTGTATACGTTGTATTGTACGTTCAACGTGAACGCGAGCTGCAGCTATGGAAACGGTAAGCTCCGCTTCTGCTTGACTGAACTGTTTCTTCTTCCTCAGAAAAGGAGGCATGATTAGAGGCACAGCGTGCTCAAAACATTCATTTTCTATAAGGAACCCTTTGCCGACCATTATGGCGTCGTTGTCGGGATCCAATTTCTCTATCAGATCAGACGAATTGAAAATTGCTTTGTCCGAGGCCCGCCCTCCAAAGCCCCTGCTTACGTCAGTTATTAAACCAGATGGGGCAACCCCAATCAGAAATTTTATGGTGTGCCTTCCTTTATAATGTGAGTATGTCAAAATGCGACACTTCAGGCACCTTGTCTTTTCCGTAAGAATTTCAGTGCAGTCTAGCACAATCCTGTTTTTTTTTGTACTTATTGAAACACAATGGCATATTTTTTAATATTTCCTCCTTTCCTGGCCAACGGATCACAGATGAGAGAACCCGCGATAACTTTTGGATGAGGTTATGGAAGTAATTTTGACAAGTTGTTGCCGAGCACTAAAAAAGTACCGACAAAGTACGGAACGATACACTCAGTTTTAGCTTCATGAATACTAGCACAATCCTTTCCTTACCAGGCATTGCAAATCTTTCTATCTCTAGCTTTTCAACACACGTTACCAACCCATTTAGAATATCCATGTGAGGTATGCCAGTAAGAGTATTCAAGTCCTTGTCGCTGCGAACTAACTGGAGAACAGAAGAATAATTTCTGGTCTTAAACAAGTTCTCATCAAACTGCACAGCCTTATCAACCTTGGAACACTGAGCCGTTTCAACATCTGGATCTTGGTGGACTGTAGACACGTCACAAATCCTTTCGTTCAGCTCTAATAATGCTTCTGCTGCAGCAATTTCATCAACACGGGGTTCAGGTTGGTCGCTTGGGCTGGTGTCGACAGCTGACTTCCTAATGTAGATGAAATGGCAAAAATCATTGGTTGAGAAATTAACCTATACGATAGTCTGCAGATCAGTCTACTGGCATTAATCAATGCATTTTCTTACCCGACGCTGGTACAACTATGCCGTCGACGCTCTGCTCGTAGGCACGCAATTCCTCGGACACACGAGAAGGTTTTTTGGTTGGATGGCTAATGATCGGTATTCTTTTTGATGGCACAACCGATTTCTTCAGATACCTCTTACTTGTTGGAAGGCCTTAAAAGACAAGAGGAGATAGGGATTATGCAAGTGGATTTGTGAAAGTACCTAGATCTAGATGGTAACTTCCTAGATTGCAAAACATTCATATACCTAAAATATATGAAATATAATATTCAATATATTTTTCTTATAATATTTTTTACAAATAAGTATCTGTAACAAACCTGAAAAGAAATAATCTGTGGGCTCGAAATGTAAGCTGCAGACATACATATACTTTGAGATAGGCTTCCCTATTCTTAACACTGGGCGCCATTCTTGCTGGAGGTGAAGATTTATATTCTCAGTGTATGAGGATTTACACTGAGGCACAGAAGAATACTCTCAGATTTATTGTGACTTTTCTTCTGGGTAACACATGTTCTTGGCTCTGCCATAATTGCTCAATCCCACTTACTCTAGTTCCAGCTTTGGCCGCTGCACGGCAACATTGTTCCGTGTTTTAGCGAATACTGTGAGTCCCTTTGTAGTTGGAAAAGGATGAGCCACTATTAAAAGGGGCCTGAAATATGGAATAATGACATAGCTGTTACTGCTGCATGTATCAGGATTAAAATTATTACTGAAAAGTTTAATTTTAAAGTTGAATGAAATGAACAAGTACCGGCAGTTGTATTTCAAGATACTAAACCTAATATGTATATGTGTGTGTGTGTGTGTATAGCACGAACATTTTTATTTAATAAACATGGTCATTATATTAATGAGATTGGATTTGTTTACTTCTTATAATATTTTGTACTCCATACCTGCATTACTACGTGCTTCCCATCAATTGCACCAACACAGTTTGGGAAGTTCCACAGCTCCTTAAAATCTTCAGCAGCAGCCAGCCAATTGTTTTGAGTTGGCTCCAAGAATACTTTAGGACTCAATGTCTCCCACAGTACTTGGCAAGTACTTCTCACAATAGTACACACAGTACTTTTCCCAATTCTGTGGGCAAATGACATTGTTCCCACACTCTCCCCAGGAGCCAGATATCTGGAACAATAACATGAACAGTGTCCAGCACATGTCTCTGAATAAAAGCTATAGGAAGCTAAATGTCATACAAGTATTAAGATTCTTAAAATAGCAAGTCAATATTAATTTAAAAGTGTTGATGCACTTCAAATTGAAAGGATGGTAGGTCTTTTTCTGCTTACCTTTAAGTAACGGCAAGTCGTTCTCCGGGACAAATGCACCTGACCCCGGTTCTTTTCGAATGTGGCCCTACTATGTAAAGCAGGCATCATTCTAAAATAGTTATAAAACATCTCGTGGTCTGTGAGACGCATCTCTTGAATAAGATTAGTGTAACAGCCTTGCTGTTGTCGTAGGGAAAATATGGGTCGTACCCACCACCTTTTCTTGGTGTATCTAGTGTTCCTCCACATTAAATAAAGCAGGGTGATCCTCCTCCTTCTCCTTAAGCGTACATCCATCAACTCGGTAGCTATTTCTTCGTCCATTTCTTTCTCTAGCCAAAATTTATTGAAACTTGTAGAATTTAATATCTTACTCGAACGATAATTAAGACGATTTTAAATTACGTTCAAATGACGCTCAAATTCACCGCCTTCCAAAATGCACTGCCTTCCGACGAACCGCAAGCTTGTGAACAGCCAGTACCGAAAACGAGCGGTAGCGGTTGAAAAAAACGCTACCGCCAACCGCCCAAACGCGAGCCATGAAAACGGGCCTTAATGGACCGGCAGTGAATGTGAAATTGATTAAGGTTGTTAACACTGATCTGATGAAGCTTTACCATAAAGGGCTTATCCAGTATGGAAGCTGCAATTTGCATGTAATTCATAATTCGTTTGGAAAAGGGATGTGAAGTGTAACATCGTGGGAAATGGAAGTTTTTCTGGACAAGATATTTAAATGGTTTCACAAATACCCATAACGCAGGGAAGACTTACAAAACATCCGAAGAGAGTTGGCCACAGTCGAACTGTCTCTCTTGCGGTATGTTAGCCATAGGTAGCTGAGCTTGGTTCTCGTGTCGAAGCGCGTGGAGTTGCTGTATCCCGCCCTCAAGTTGTATTTCTTAGAGTATGTACCTGAATTAATGAAATCGGATGTGAATACTGAGATGTACGTGCTTATTAAGCATGTGCTTCCAAATCCTTCCACGAAGGCTCGGTTTTCCTTATCTTGGAAGGAGAAGATTACAATGTCATCGTGTCCTTCTCCAATCATCGTCGCCTCTCATCCATACATTTTACACGGAGTTGCTTACATTTTTGACCTGTTTGTTAAAAATAATCTTGCAGCCTGATGTCGTTGATGATTTGCAGAGTAAAGATTTCACATCACGGTGCAGTAGGATTGATGTGGGAGTCGCAACAAAGCCGAAGTTCAAATCAAGAGCAAATGAAAATCAATAGAGTTGAATCACAGATCGACAGATACGAGAAATTGCTGCACTCCATGGGTTGCTTCCTACTACTAACATTTTCCGCCCTCCGGCAGCCCTCGCCATGGTCAACCCAATTTCAAATCCAGCCACGAGCTCGGACATACCAAAAGACATCCCTGCCTCCCTGAGTCAGACACAATTCTCAACCAAGACTTTGCCTCAGCTTCCTAGCATGCCTTTCATTTCCAATGAAGATGTCTCCGATGAAGAACCCGATGAAGAGATAAAGAAGAACGATAAGAAGAACAGTCAAAGACCGAAATTCCTGGCCAAGGATTTCATGAAGAACAACAAGAAGAAAACAGCAAACAAACCCACACCTATTCCCCCAGTCAAACCACAACAATCGAAGAAAAGGAAACTGTCTACGGATTCATCCCGCGAGGACTTTCCTCCGCTCCCCCTTCCAGATACCAGAAAGCACACAGGCAGTGGCAGTGATGTCACTCCTTCCCCTTTAGCACACCAAACATAAACCGACCATGTCTCAAACATCCCAGTTTCTAACTCCTTTGATATCCTTCAGACGATAACCAATGATGACTCCGAGGTGATGGCCACGTCACCGGTAGCACCAATCAGAAAACCCAAGAAACTACCACCACCACCACCAATAGTCATAACAAACCCGGCTGACTTTTTCTCACTAACCAAGGCTCTTCAGGACGCTTGTTCCCACAACATAACCTTCCAGACTTCCAAGCAGTCCAAAAAACTCATGGTAATGAATTCTGATGACTTTAGGGCAGCAACGGCTCTTCTCACACGCAAAGGAGTTGAGTTTCATACCTTTAAACTCCAAGAAGAGAAAATGATTAAGCAGGTCATCAGAGGTATCGATGCCTCTGTTGGCTCTGACTGTGTAAAACAAGCTCTTAAAGATGAGCAGGGTTTTATAGTCAGTGATGTGGCCCAGTTAACATCCTACAGGGGCGACAACACTCAGGAAAACAATGACTCCCAAGGTATAGCACAAAAAACTAAACCGAAATTACCGTTATACGTCACGTATCCTAACGACAGAGAAACAGCAAATCGCATCAGGCAACTGTCTCGCCTATGCTACTGCCGCGTTACGGCTGTGGAAAACTTTCGTAGCACTAAAGGCCCCATACAATGCTATCGATGCCAGAAATTTGGTCACACTTCTAGCTTCTGCTCGATAGCCCCCCGTTGCATGAACTGCGCTGGCAGCCACTCAACTCACCTGTGCAGCAAGGTTCGCAGTCTTCCCGCCAAATGTGCCAACTGCGGCCTTGATCACACTGCCAACTACCGTGGCTGCCAAGCCTACCAAGACATTATGACAAGGACGAACCATGTTGGTCCAGCCAACAATAAACAAAGGCAAACTCGCCAGTTCAAAGATGCCTCTCAAACCAGCATCAATGCCTGGGCCAAACGCGCCCAAGTACCACCAACCAATGAGGATAACACTTACCCCTCGCGGACGCAAATCTCTTGCTCTTCAGTGAGCCAAACGGCACCCACGGCAATTCAAACACAATCCATCCTTATCCCAGAAACCAGCAGCAGCTCAGCTAGCCTCCAGGAGCCAAATCCTTCAACGGCTCTTGCACGTCCTCTGACCGCAAATCAATCCGATACACAAAAACAAATCACGTCCCAATCCCAACCCTGGGCGCACCAAAGATCAACCCCTCAACATACCTAGCAGACCCATCAGCAGAACCAAGTAAATTGGGAAGCTTGGCATCACTGGGCTAACAAATTCCTTACTGACGTCCTCAATGCTCCACCGGAAAGTCGCATCCAAATCATTCTCTCTAGAGTACTTCCCATATCCATTATTCCTCAAGGACAAGCCACGAACCTGAACCAAAATGCCACCAAACCCTAATCGCATGATCCCAAAGTCGTTGACAATCATGACCTGGAATGCTAACAGTATAAGGGCAAAAAAATGGAGTTATTGCTATTCCTTCAAGACAATCAATGTGATATATGTCTCCTTACAGAAACGTTTCTGAAACCCCAGATAAAATTCAAACTTCCGAACTGGGCTGTCTACAGGACGGACAGAGACCAACATGGAGGTGGTACAGCAGTGCTAGTACGTCGTGGCATCCCACACTACGAAGCCACCTTGCCCGTATTAACAACCTTAGAGGCAACGGCAGTCATAATTCAAACAGAAGCCGGACCCCTCCGTATTATCTCGTCCTACAAGAGCCCGAAAACAATTCTGGACACGGCAGACTTGGATGCTCTCTTTGCAGACAATACCCCAACCTTACTAGCCGGAGACTTATACTCCAAACACCCAGCTTGGAATTCCAGAGCTACCAACTCCAGCGGTAGATCCCTTTTCCGGCATGCTAGCGGAGCGAACTACTTAATTATGGGTCCTGACTCACCTACATACTATTCAGATGCTGGACACAGGCATGATGTACTTGACATAGTCATTGCTAACAACATTAATTGCGCGGTACATCTCAATGTATTGCAAGAAATGTCATCGGACCACAATCCAGTCATTATAGAGTTTGGGAACGAGCTCGTGGAAGAGCAGCCTCCACCTAAAATAAACACTAAAAACACTGTCTGGGACTCTTTCGCAGCATACTTAAATAGCAAACTTGAGGAGTCATATTTCAACTCTGAACTCCTTTCACCTAGACAAATTGACTCTCAAGTCAGCTCCTTCACGGAGCTTATCCTGGAAGCTATCAAACATGCCACCAAAGATCCGAAAGCAAAACCACTTCCACGCATCCTTCCAACACACGTCCTACAGGTCATCCGTGAAAAAAACAAGGTGAGAAAAGCCTGGCAACGACACAGGGACCCTGCCTGCAAGACCAGGCTTAATAAAATGTGCGACGAAATCCGCGTTATGACGCAAGAGGCACAGAACGAGACATGGGCGAAGAAACTTGCTACACTCAATGTCAAGGACCAGTCTCTTTGGCGAATGACGAAGAGCCTGCTACGCATCCCTAGCAAAGTGCCACCCCTTCATGGGCAACAAGGGATGGCGTACAGCACACAAGAAAAAGCGGACGCATTAGCCGACACCCTTGAATCGGCTTTCATGCCTAATAACAACCCTAGTGACCTGGACTACATAAAGGAAACGAGACGCTTCACGCGTACTCTCAAAGACATAGCAAACACACCAGATGAAACTGACAAAACCTCCATGGGTGAGGTTAAGGAAGCCATTAATAGGCTCAAAAGTAAGAAAGCCCCTGGGCCGGACAATATACCAAACATAGTATTTAAAAACCTTCCCTCGAAAGCCATCCAGGTGCTGACCAACCTTTTTAACGCAATGATGACCCAGAGATATTTCTCGAAGGATCTTAAAGGGGAATTTACCTCTTAAAATTACTTTTTTCCATCGATTCTGAACTACAACATGAGTCTTGACACTCCCATGGACTAAGAATGGCAGAAAAGGGTGATTTTTTAAAAAATATCGAAGTTTTCGGTGATTTTGCGCGGCGAGAATTGTCAGTGTGCTGTATTTTCTCTTCGTACAGTCGCTCGGTTTAGCCTCTCTCTCTAGCACGTGACTTTCCTCCACCTCTCCTCGCGACCGGCAAGGCCAGCCCGGCACCAGCGTGGCTTGCAAAGCTCTCGCTTCCCCTCGTTCGCTGCGACATACGCACAACGCTGCTGTGTGCATGCTTGCCGGGAACCTTCTTCCTTCTTTGCCTCTACCCTTTAGTGCACTAAATAGAATTATTAATACGTGGGATGAATGGTTCGTTAGTTTTATGATTATAACTCGTGAACTTTTAAGTCAGGAATCAGAAGTCAGAAGTCACGAAATTTTAGTGTGCATGAATTTTCTGGTATAGGTCGTACAAGGAAAAACAGCGTATTGGCCGGCGATACATATCACCAAATATCTTACTCAGCTAGTCATACTACTACTACTAGCCCTTATAGATATTTGATTTCACTTTGCAAGATTGCTGGAATACTATAATGAATCTGGCGAAGCTATCGGGAGTAACAAGAAGCGTAATTTTTTTCGTCGTAGCCGAGGCGATGTTAAGAAATACATGAGTAAATAAAAATGTCACACAGGGTGGCATTTTGCTATCGTAGTTTAAGATTATTTGTGACTAGTGGCCAGTGTCAATGCATGTGTGCGAGCGATAGGTGTATAACACAGTGTACAGTGCATGCTACACACACAGCGTGGATTGCGTTACAACGAGCAATTGTTCCCAATATCTTCTTTGATGACTTGACACTGATCTCGCGTTCGGCTTATTATCCTGGTTGGTGATTAGCTAAAAAGTGGACATATGTGTGTTGATATAAAATAAAAGCTGCGATTGTGACATTTTTGGATTACGTTTATGTGTCAGGCCTGTAGCCTGACTATGTCTGCGTAGCCAACACTCTCAGTTTCAGTAGGCATCACCTCACATTCATCGCATTTACACCAACCAAGCACATCAGTAGTATCTAGTACGCCTTCATTTGACACATCGATTAATTTTTCTATCGCAGTCAATTCTTCCTCCGAATATTCAGGTTCGAATTCCGCGAATTCGGGGTTGGCGGCCGGAGGCCGCAGGGGCAGAGCCCCTAGTAATTTAATAAAATCATTAAACATTAACAAAACTGCAACTCCGAATCCAATGCAATGAACGATGAATGGACAGAGCTAGAATCGTGTACGGCGATAAACAAGCTCAAGCATGTGTGACTGGAATCCACCACGATTCTATCCCCTCCCGTCCGACGATTCTCCCTCCGCGGCGGCTGCCGCTTCGAGCCAAGTAAATGCAGCACGTTGATTACACGCCTTCAGTTATCAGCGTCCTGCGGCTAAACTAAAATTCCGATCACAAAACCCAAAAAATGGCTATACAGGTGAAAGATGGACGAGTATGACATTATTTTTGTTTATTTTTTCTGAACAAAGGTACGCGTAGGTGCTAAGGGTCGAAAAAGTTCCCCGTGTTATTCCTTATGGGAGAAGTTTTTCTAAGCACCTAGGCCGAAAATCACGGTTTTCGACTATTTTTAATCTTCTTCCTGTAAACACGGGATCTTTTTTGCAAGGCCCTAAATTCATTATTAGGTATCAGAAATCGACTAGGGAAGTTAATTTCACCAGGTAACCACTCCTTTAAACACTCCAAGATTATCCTTTTTCCAAAACCAGGCAAAGATCCTGCATTCCCTCAAAATTACAGACCCATCAGTCTTTTAACAGGAATCTCTAAACTGTTCGAAAGACTCTTACTCAACAGATTTCAAATCTTTATAGACAACAACAACATACTAAATAACGAACAGTTTGGCTTTAGAAAAAAGCACTCCACTGACCAGCAGCTTCTTAGGATCACCGAAATAATTACAAAGGGATTTAACGAAAAAAGACAGACAGGAGTTGTTTTCCTCGACATAGCCCAAGCTTTCGATAAGGTCTGGCACAGGGGCTTAATCAGTAAACTCATGACACTCAATTTTCCACCCTACTTGATTCAACTGGTAGAATCGTACCTCAAAGAACGGACCTTCCGGGTTAACCATGGTCCATCTTTATCTTCAACACGCCCCATCAAGGCAGGAGTGCCCCAAGGCTCTTTGCTGGGCCCTACCTTATTTAACATTTACATAAATGACATGCCTCGGACTCCAAACGTGGATATAGCCCTTTATGCTGATGATACTGCTCTTATAGCCCAATCCAAGCGAGGCTGGCTGGCTAGCAGATACCTGCAACAGGCCTTGGATAACCTAGGACACTGGTACGAGCGCTGGAGGATAAAAATCAATGTGGGCAAAAGCAATGCTGTGCTATTCACCAAACGCAGACTAGCATCGTTTACTAGAACAGAACCGCTTACCCTATTTGACGAGGACATTCCCTGGAGACAGGAGGCTAAATACTTAGGCGTAATAATGGATAAGTCTTTAAACTGGCTAGCCCATGTAAATAGTATAAAATTGAGAGCAAAGATGAGACTTGGTCTTCTGCGACCTCTCATCAATAGACGAAGCTTCCTTAGCGTTAGGAATGGGCTGACACTATACAAAACACTTATTTTACCTATAATGACTTACGCCTGCTCAGTCTGGGGCGCTTCAGCTGATAAAAAGACTAAGGGACTGCAAGTAGTACAAAACATAGTCCTACGCGGTATAACACGGTCCCCGTGGTATATGCGTAATAAAGACATCCACCGCCAACTGCAAATGGACCTCTTCAAGGTTCATATCCAGAAACTGGCCGAGCAATTTTACAATAATCTTGGCAATGTCCCAAATATTTTAATCAAAGACCTGGCTTCATATGACAGCCATGAAAAGAATAAATATATTCGACCAAAGGCAATCCTTGCACTTCACTAGATAGGATTCTCATAGCATAGCATAATTCAAACAATCAAATAATAAATATATTAGTATTATCACTTTCATAATTATTATTTAATTAGTTAGGCAAAATAGTCGACGAATATTCTCAAAATGATTTTTAACACTTAACGAAATCTAGCTAAGAGTTTCAAAACTCGGCACTAGGAAATAGACTCAGAGAGCTCCATCCTCTCTAGCCACAAGCATCTTGGTCTTGGTCACCCGGTTGGCGACGAACGTCTTAAGACGATGGGGAGGAGTAGCAAGCCAAGCCAAAACGATGGTAGAGTCAGTATAAAGGGTAACGGACCTATGGAGAGCGTACCGAGTGCGGGCAGGGTACACCGGAGTAATCGGCAGAGAAGCAGAGCGGCGGAGAGCTCGAGCTTGGGGATGGTCAAGGGTTTGACGGGAGATACTTTACTCTTAGCTCTCATGAGGCTGATTAGCGAGGTGGCACCAGTCGTGGTGTGGAGATAGATTACTGCGGCGTAACCTTTCTCGGAGGCATCGCAAAAGCCTACGAGACGATGTGTACCGTGAAGTGCAAGAAATGGGCGAGGAACCCGGAAGCCAGATAGGACGGAGATGTCGGAGACCGCGTCCCTCCAATCTTGGACGAGCAATTGGGGGAGCGGGTCATCCCACTGAACCTGAGACAGCCAAAGCTGCTGAAGGAACATCTTCATCCAATTTACGACGGAGGCTAGAAATCCCAGAGGGTCGAAAATGCGGGCAATGTATGACAAAGCAGTGCGCTTAGTTACCTCACCCTCGAAGGGTAATGTGTGAAACGAAAACTCATCGGAGCGAGGGTCCCGTGACAAACCAAGGATTTTGATGCCTTGATCGCCATTTGAAAATATCAGGGGGTTCTCCAGATGGGTTTCAGGCAGGGCGCTCAACAATGCCGGAACATTGCTCGCCCACTTGCGAAGCTCAAAGCCTCCGCGAGCGAGGAAAGCTTGCAGTTGGGATTGGAGCTCGCGCGCTTGATTAATATCCGACGCTCCTGACACTATGTCGTCGATATATGTGTGGGAGGTAGAGATGCAAAGTTACCGGTAACATTGAAATCGGTTATATTACCGGTAATATTACCGGTAATGTTACCGAACTTGGTAACATACGATTTTTTGGCAACTGGTAGTTTTAGGGAAGGCAACCCTTGAATTTTCTTTTCGGCTTGAATCGATTTGAATAGAGATCCCAGTTTGTGAGATCCTTTTATTTCCTTCACTTTTTTCTTGCATGTTGTTTGCAGTTTGAAAAAAGTGTCATTTTTCATTATCTGCAACTAACAGATCCAGTTCCCTATCAGCTCAGCTACGAGACGGACGTGTGCTGATACCTGCTCTGTAGTTCGACCATACAACAGTTTACAGGTTGAACTCTATAGAATGTTGTGCGGCAAATGTTCACTTGCACTACCATCGGATGGTGACTATATTTTGTGTAGTGGCTGTGACAAAGAATACCATTACGGTAAGAATTGTGCTGGACTGAGCAAAGCTTCTCATCTATCAAAATCAGAAAAAGCCAGGAAGGACTGGTTGTGTGCCAACTGTCGTGAGGCAAAGAAGACAAACACTCCAACTGATACGCAATCAACATTCAACTTTGAGGACACTTCTCTTAGAAAACTCATTGAGAGCATTCTTGAAGAATTTAAGTCGGAGTTGCGTGACAGCTTGAAATCGGTTTCAGATGAGCTTAAAACTCTAAACGCCAAAATTTCTACAGAAATAAACTGCATCAAAGAGTCAGTGGAAGTCTTAAAAAACAGAAACGTGGAGCAAGACGCCATCATAAACAGTTTGCAGCAACAAGTTGTTTCTCTTGACCAATACGGACGCAACAAAAATTTCGAGATTGCCAACGTCGAAGAGGTACAGGGCGAGTCTGTGGAGAAAATCATACTGTCACTAGCAGATAAGTTAAATATTGTCATCTCTGCTGACGATATCGACGCTGCGCATCGTTTACCGACTAGAAACAACTCGAGACCTTCCAGTATCATCGTCCAGCTCACTACTCGAAAGAAGCGGGATCTGTTTATCAATAAGAAGAAACAAGTCGCTGCCGTTTCAAGTAAAGACTTGGTGGGAGGAACCAGCACGCAGAGGTTACATATCAACGAGAACCTGGGCCCTTACTTTCGCTCGTTACTTTTCAACACCAAGGTACTGGCCAAGGAAAGAGGGTTTAAATTTGTCTGGTTTAAATTTGGAAATATTCTCGTTCGTAAAGACGAAAATTGTAATAACGTAATAAAAATTTATAATCACGACGATTTGTCTAAGTTTCGCTCATTAAATACTTAGATTTCACTATTGTTATTTTGTATATCGCTGCATGGCTCTCGTTAACGTAAATGAAAATGATGAGAATGATGTACATAAGGTAATAACAGACGACATAGTGACTTGGATGTCATCTTCAACGGGGTTAACGTTTCTGCATATAAACATTAGGTCGATAAGAAAAAACTGGTTGGAATTAGAGGCTGTACTGCAGCCTGTGAATGGCTACTATGATATAATTGTACTCACGGAGACTTCATACGTGCGTGAAGGGGAAAATTATAATTTACATGGATACGACTCTTTTTTTAAAACAAGGCTTAACAAACGTGGAGGCGGAATAGCTTTGTTTATCAAAAACTCTCTGCAGTTTATAGAAATAAAAAATAACTTTGTTAATTTTGAAGCACTCCATGGTTCCTTGACAGGTATTAGTGGCATGCCCTCCCTGGAATTGCTAGCTATTTATAGACCTCCAAGTTGTAATAGGTCCTTGTTCATCGACGAATTAGATAAGCTCTTGGCTGATACGAAGACAGCCAACATGGTTCTGTTAGGCGACATAAATATTGACATTTTACAGGAGGACGATGTAATTGTTCAATCCTACAAGACCTTGCTATCTGCAAATGGATTTCTCGCTTGTATTTCTGACGTCACTCGAGAGGAACATAGGCTGAACCTTATTTCTAAATCTTGTCTGGACCATATATTTGTGAGACTCACTGATAATAACGCTCCATATAAACTTCGTTCAGTTATTTATACGACTAAGTTGTCTGACCACTATATGATAGGTTTAAACATAAATGTAAATAAAGAGATGTCTGGCAATGGAGGAAAGGCTAATTTGCCCTACCTCAATGAAAAAAAAATATCCAGGTTACTTCAGGAAGTCAAATGGGACAGCCTGCTAACTGAAACAGATAGTAACAGTCTATGTGAAAAGCTTGCATTATATTTTGGCAAGTGTTATGACAGTGCGACCTGTATCCCTACTCTACAGGATAGACGTAAACGAGAGTGCAAAAGTTGGGTCACAAATGATATACTAAATTTAATTAAAGAGAGAGATAGGAAATTTAAACTTTGGAAAAACTGTAAAAGCTCTCTCGTCAAACATTATAGAGCTGATTATAAGATATTCCGAAATCAAGTCAGTAAATGTATCCACTCTTCTAAATTAAAGTATTACAAGGATAAAATAACCTCTGCTGCCAATAGCTCCAAGGATACCTGGCAATTAATAAACGAGTTCGTAGGAAAAAGAAAACAAGCATCAGTCGATGAGGTTATTATGAAATACATAGGTCGAAGCAAATCTTTAATGGATCTCACTAATTGTTTCGCTAGTTCCTTCCTCTGTGACGTAAATTCTATAACTCATAAATGTGACATTCGTGCCGGTTTAATTGATGAGTTTCAAGAGTGCCAATCGATGCGTATGCCCAGAATTACTGAATCCGAAATTAAAACCATCATTGATAGGCTTGATATGAGTAAGCAACCAGGTATAGATCGCATTAGAGTGCGCGACCTAAAGTTATTAAAAAATTAAATTAGTCCGGTATTGGCTCTCCTAATAAATTTGTCGTTACGTAGCGGTGTTGTCCCAGACCGTCTAAAAATTTCCCTAGTCAAGCCTATTTATAAAAAGGGTGACCACATGGAGTATTCGAATTATAGACCCATTGCTATTCTACCAAGTATTGAACAAATTGCGGAACGCTGTGTAGCCAACACTCTGCACGCTTATTTGCTCCATCATAAAATTATCAACTTTAACCAATTTGGATTTCTAAAACATAAAAGCACTTCCGATCTCTTATCAATATTTTCAGATTTTATTAATTCAAAACTTAATGACAACAAACACGTTCTGGGTTTATTCATTGATTTCTCCAAAGCCTTCGATACTCTAAATCACTCCAAATTGTTACTAGCCCTAGAATCTATCGGTATACGTGGTCCTTTATTACGTTGGTTTGATAATTATTTACAAAATAGGAAAATACTAGTTAGAGTGGGTAATGTGTGTAGTATTCCTAATATCATAAAATCTGGTGTTCCACAGGGTTCGATTTTAGGTCCTGTTCTCTATTTAATCTACGTAAACAACCTGTTCCACTGTATTAAGACCTGTAAAATTCTAATGTATGCGGATGACACGGTCATTCTTGCTTCTCACAGAAACCTAAAAATCGCTGAGAACTACTTACAGGAAGACTTCACTAACTTAACCTACTGGACACATGATCACGAATTAGTCATAAACGCTAATAAAACCAAACTAATTCACTTCGCCTCTCCTTTCAACAAAGATTTAGACAGCCCTGTTCAAATTATATGCCACTCATACGAATGTATTCATGATTGTGCACGCGTTTTGATGACTAGAAGGTCTTCTAACTGTCATAATTGCAATGAAATCGAAACTGTTCCTAATCTTACGTATTTAGGTATTGTGGTCGACCGATTTTTGTGTTGGAATCCTCATATTGTTAAAATTAGTAACCGATTAAGAGCCACCTCATTTCAAATTTTCCAACTCAGGCTTATCTTACCTAATTATATATTGAAACTTGTATACCACGCTATTGTTGAGTCGATTATGTTATATGGAATTTTGTCTTATGGTAACGCTTCAGTTAATCACCTTCGCCAGATTCAAGTAATACAGGACAGAATTGTAAAAACCATGGTTCCTTATTTAGATTCCAAATCAAAACGCTATCAACACTGTAAAATTCTACCTTTTCATGAACTATTTCTTTATCGCTTTATTCTGAAATACTACTACTGTAATGATTTTAAAACAATCAACAAAATTAACTTCAATACAAGGCTACAATTGGGTATGAACTATATCGTTCCTACTTACATAAATAAATATGGTAAACGTCAGCTTAGTGTTGCAATACCTTTAATATTTAATCAGCTACCGAAATCTATGAGGAATATTAGTTCATTTAATATTTTAAAGATGGTGATTAAAACTTGGTTCCTAGACAATTTGTAGCCCCCCTCCATCCTGTCTTGTTATCATGCTTATTGTTTTAGCAGTCAACTGTTGCGTACCCTCAAAAGCGTGCACCCTTTTCTGCTGTGTATATTTCGATATGATAAACGCTAAGATTTGTTGGCCTCGATTTTTGATTCTAAATAATGTATTTCTGAAACACAAATTCATATGTTTAACATTAGTCATTCTCTCCAATTTTCTCCATGTGTATATATAATTTCTTTTTCTGCTCTTTTGTCTGCACATAGTCGTTATATATTTATTTACACTAATGTTTATATATATATATATATGTTTTGTTTTTTGTTTTTTTGATCGCGTCTTTTGTAGCTGCTATTCGTTTTTTTTCTCGCTCTTGTTTAAGCCTACAGTCAAGCCTCTGGCTTTGTAGGACTTCTTGAGGAATAACTTGTTCATTTTTCTGTTCCTTGTGTGAAAAAAATAAAATAAAATAAAATAAAAATAAAAAAGTACATGTGCTGCACCGCCATAATAGGTGGCAGGAGAGTCAGGATATCTTTCCGTGAGAATTTTCCAGGAGGATTGCATATTTTTTGCATTGTCCGTCACTAGACCAAGGAACCGGTCGACTCCATGTTTCTCCATAACCTGACTAAGGTCTGCCATAAACTGTCCAGTATGACGTGCAGCCTTTGTGCCAATTGATTTAACGACAACTGGCTCAGGTGTTGTGATGATTATCATCATAATGCACTGTATCCCGAGTGAGTAAGCCTCTGCAATTTCAGTTTCACCTGGTCTTCTACTTTGTTGGACTCCTTTTGTAGAAGCGTGTTGGATAGCATGTGCCGGCTTGTGTGTGTGATAAAGTGATAAAGAAGGCCTCATCTTCTTCATCAATGCAATCCAGTAGGGGTTTTCAGTGAGGCTGAGAGGCATTCCTGTCGCATACACAGCTCTTGCCAAGAAATTCAAATTTCGAACAAAATTGAAAATACAGCTTTTTTCGAATGTTACCGAAATATTCAATGTTACCGAAGGTGGCGTAATATTACCGTAATATTACCGTTACCGGTAATGTTACCGCGGTAACATTACCGATTTACATCACTAGTGGGAGGTAATAGCGCGAGCAGCGAGAGGAAAATCTGCACCTACGTCGTGCACAATTTGATGCAAAACTCGTAGTGCGAGAAATGCAGAGGGAGTCAAACCGTACGTTACGGTGAACTCATACTCCACCACGGGAGAATCCGGATAGGGGCGCCAGAAAATGGGCTGATGCACACGATCAGTGGGCTCGACAAGAATCTGGCGATACATTTGACGAATGTCCGCGCATATAGCCACAGTGTGCGTACGAAACATGGTAATGATCACGGGCAGATCACTCTGGAGCTTAGGACCACTAAAGGTGCCTTTACACGATCAACTTTTTGCGTCAACATGTTGACTCAACATTGACGGAAAATGTTGACATCAAGTTGGCCGAGGTTAAACAACATGCGAATTGCCGGTCAGCGCTCACACGATCAACTTTCAGGAAATATTGATGGGAAATGTTTTCAAAATGTTGACATGGTTCAACTTCTCGTCAATATTGACGACGATTAGCCAATCACGTACAGCCATTTTTATCACGTGGCATTTGTCATTGCTGTCATTCTGACAGTCCAGCGCGAATCTCGAAATGGATACAGAGGACAAAGAAAACGTTGTAACTTTTATGTTATCAGCAGCAATTCACATTATAAATAAAAGAAGGAAGAGAAGAAGAAGGCACCGAGTTATCTGGGCCAATGATTGGTTGTTGAAAATGGAATAGAATTTGAATTTAGAATTCAAATAGAATGAAATAGAATTTTTTGCGATTGAATCTTTCGGAATTTAACGAACTCGCAAGTTTAGTATGTCCGAAAATTGTGAAAAAAACTACTAATATGCGAAATTCAATTTCACCAGAAGAGAGGCTATAGCTGTCACTCTACGCTTTCTGGCATTAAAGTTATTATATTATTATTATTATAATATTATATTATTATTATATTATTATATTATTGGTATTAAAGTTTATAAATGATCCACGGTCCACGTATCAACGCTTTTAGACATTTTTCCTATCAATGACGAAGTCAAGCTGTCAAAAATAAGATATCAGATTCGAACCTAGCCAAACCTAACTGTCAAAATGTGAACAGCTGACAATCGGTAAGCGATCCAAGGAGCATGTTTCAAATATTGACAGGAAATGTTTTTATTTCGTTCACACAGGGCAATATGTTGCGTCAACATGTTGAGTCAACATGTTGACGCAAAAAGTTGATCGTGTAAGGGCACCTTAAGGAGCAGTTGATTCAGAGACACGCCTTGGTCATCAGGAGCAGAGGCGTTGAAAACCACCCTCAGCTTTGTGCTGGAGCTGGTGATCTTATGCACGCGGTGATGCGGGATTACATATTTGGCAGGGGAAAGGGCAACTTGCATATGCTTTGGCTGGACGTAGTCCTGCATGAATGCTTGATAAGCAAAATATTGCTCAGGATTGCGCTTCAAGCGTCGCTCCAGACTCAGATAGTTCTGAAAAGCAGCGCCACGATTGGAGCCTAATGGAGAGCACGGTGGTTTGAAGGGGAGAGCTACTTGGTAGCGTCCCGATGAGTCACGCGAATGAGTTGCAAGAAAATGCTGCTCACAGAGCAGATCGTCAGGATTCTTCTGGGGAGGGCGTGACACTTCCTCGGTTTCCCAGAAGGACCGCAAAGTGCCTTCCAATGTGGAGACATTGCACGTAAGCAGAGAGAGAGGGGGTAGGGCCTTGGGTTTCGAGCAACCGGAGGGGCCCATTACTACCAAACCAAAAACCGTGTTTATAGCGGAAGGGCTTCCACCAATCACCATAGCGCCTGACTTGGCTAAGATGTCCAAGTACAGATCGGCGCTGATAAGGAAATCCACTTGATCCGGCACATGAAAGCGGTCGTCGGCCAAGGCAAGACCGCGATATGAGCGGAACACTTCAAGTGGTACAGAGCTTGTGGGGAGTTGGCTCGAGATTGCAGACAAAACATACGCCTGCACACTCAACGAGTTTGCGGGGGCGAAGCGGGGAGCAATATTGCATTGCGCGGTCCCGTACACCCGAGCAGACGCTTGGCCAATTCCAGAGAGTTCAGAGCGACTGGGGTTAACGTTCAATCCCAACCTCTGAATCAGCGAGTGGGTCACCGCCGAAATCTGAGATCCCGAGTCGATGACCGCGCGAAACGGTTGCCAATTACCGTGAGAGTCGCGAATAAGCGCACGGACCGTACCCAACAACACGGTTTGGGGACTCACATGGTTTGTGAGGTGGCACGCGAGAGATTTGAGTGGAGCGGGGCTGTTGTCCTGCGAGGGGAGGGCACCAGCTACGGAGGCGAGAGAGGGGAGGGGCTCGATTGCGTGCAGCAATGAGTGATGCTTTTGACTGTTGCAAATGGAACAAGCACGTTGAGAAGTGCATTGTGAACGTAGATGTGCACCCATGCAATTGAAGCATCGCTTCAGACGACGCAATGTGTCATACTTTGCGTCAACAGTCTGCTTTCCAAACAATGGGCAGCGGTACAGTGAGTGAGCGTCCTTGCATAGGACGCAAGCGGTGGATTTAGCGAAGCTGCTTTGACCTCCGGACTTGTAATCAGATTTGTTCACCTTTACCGATGGAGTCGTTGTCGTTAACAGCGAACTCATTCGCTTAGGAGAGGGTGAAGGGGGTGAACCTGGGGTTTAATGCGATTGCTGGCGCACAGTTCGAGCACCTGAGCAGCCTGTGTAACGAAGGCTAACAATGACTCATAAGTGGGAATGGTTTTGTCGGATGCATTTTTGCATTCGAATGCCTTGCGAGTTTGCGGATCTAATTTTGTTAAAGCCATCGAGAATAGCACAAAATTGCCTAAATCAAGGCTTTCAATAGCCTTAAAGGCCGTGTGAGGGGAAGGTGGGGTTCACATATCTGCTAGCCCGCAACGAGATAAGAAAAATGGCTCTAGCCCATCTGTTCCTCCGCGCACGGGTCTGCCTCAGACGCCGCGCGGACTCTGCTGTGACGTCATAATCGCTGTAGAAAGATTGCCGCGCCAGCCATACGCATAGCCTTTACCTTTTTTAAACCCCCCTACACCGAATTTAATCGACTTCGATGCTTTCAGTTTACTTGTATTGACACATCGAATCATCAAGAGGGTCAATAATAAGTTAAAATAAGAATTAAAAATTTTCCCAAGAAATAATGAGCGATTTAACACGGTGATACAAGTAGTAAATACAAAAAACAACCACGAAAACAATCTATTGGGACCCTTACCTGGCAAGTTAGTCCAAATATTGTGGATTAGCTAACGCCGAGGGTTTAAATCCTGTGTACAACTTGTCGTCTTGCTCCGCAAACTCACCCCTAACAGTTTTTACAACACACGATGGAAAAACTTTTCTATTGTTCTTTCCTTAGAGTCGACCATGAATTCATCCAAAACACGAATTGTTTATAGGCAACGTGTCGCCACAAGCGATTGTTCGTTGATTTGAGATATTTATGATATTCATCAGATGGTGCACTCAGCATCATGTGATGTCTTGCAGTGTGCAGTGCATCGGCGTTGATAACTACATTCTCAAAAGATGCATGATATGTAATGCAGTCAATACTGCCACGCACTTTCGTTATTATATCACTCTCCTGACAGCAGTGACACTCATTTTCTGTTCGCATCGAAGTGCACTCGCCACAAAAACACCAATCGTGCACTGCAGCAGTTGCCCGGCCACAGAAATCCACACCACGAACTAATTATGCATCGCTTAGTGCACTTTTTATAGTCAAATTGGTAGAGGGTTAGTCCTGACCCAGACATGTCAACGCTAATTTATCGCAAGAAAAACTAAAATGCTCTGCTCGAAATGTGTTTATTTCATCTAGCAACGATTTACAATCAATCAAATCTCTTGAACCGAGTATTTTTCAGAGATTCAAGTGAGGGTCGGGGAGCACCCGATATGTTTTGTGTTATATCTGAATGGTCTCCTCCGGAGTGCGTGGCAATGGTGAAATGCCACAAGCTACACCTGATATCTACGACAGTAAATCTTCTCGCCAAAGATTAGACTTTTCTCCGTATTTTGATCTTAGCACCCATTTTTGTAGCTTTAGAATATCGCACTGATTCGCCTGTCACTGATCTACCTATGTTGGCATTGTGGTCCAGCATAGCTAACACTGATCGGAGAATCATACCTTGATAGGTAAAATGAATTCGCTTAGACATGTATTTCAGTCGGGCATTGTGGTATGATTCAACCCCACCTGTATGATTATGAACGCGGCCACAAAACGTTGACATCCCAATAGCTAAAAGCTCTGTCGACTAAAGAAGAGCATTTTTATAGTCTGGATCCAGCAGACGTTGCACTGGCATCTGGCATTCATCTCAAGTATTAGTCACTTGTTATCACATGAGCGATAACCAACACTTGACATAATATTATTATTTAAACTGCTGTAGATCGGCTAAAGTAGCAGCGTAAGTTACTAACAAGGTAGACTAAAATTCAACGATAAAGTATTTCACATTGCACAAAAAAATCATAGAATGGAAGCAAATCGTCGCTCCCGATCGGCCAGCTCCTACTCCTAGCAGGTCTCGCCGGCCGGCTACGCGCCGCGCCGCACTTTCCCCCACCATCGTCTGCCGAGTATGACGTATCATTATAGCGCGCTAGCTCGGGACTTGTGACTTTTTGACATTTCTAGTTTCCAATGTTTGTTTTGAAGGCAAATCGATCTAAAACTCAATTAAAAACCCAAATTACGTTATTCTTCCCCTCACAAGGCCTTTAAGGGAATCGAGCGAAGTTTGATGCACACGAACAAACTGCTGCAGCTCACTATGAGTCGCGGACTTCAACGGAGGGAAATCGAAAAGCTGTTGCATGCTGACATTAGCTAGCAACCGAGGGTTTTCATAGCGCGAGATAAGCGCGTTCAGAGTTAAGGGGTAGTTTGGCTTAGTGAGCGCAAAACCAGAGATGACAGCTAACGCATCTTCAGAGAGGGAGACACGCAAATAGTGAAACTTTTGCAAATCATTGAGAGAGTCGTTCTCGTGTATCAGCGACGAGAATAGGGAGTAGTACTCTGTCCATTTGCTGATGTCACCAGAAAAGACTGGAAGGTCGATTTTTGGCAAGGAATTTGCCGACATGGAGCTTGTAATGACAGGCGGTTCAACCACACGCGAAGCCTCGAGTTGATTCTTCAGATTTACAAAAAGACCGTGAGCTTTGTATAAAAGCGTTTCGAAGCTGGATTGTACTGCTTCGACTTCCAGTGGTTTGTTTGGCGAAACGAGCTTAGAATTGAGTTTTATAATCTTTGCCTGTACAGTCTCGAATTCGGTTTCTAGCTTGAGCATGCGGTCATAGCGAAGCTGGGCCTGCTCAACATTTTCCACAGTGAGTTGTCGAAACTCGTCATAAGAGCGTTGCACTCGTGAAAATAAACCTTGCCGAGTGTCCTGTAAAAGACTGAGCTCTTGATGCAAGCTTTCCATTTCGTCAGAAAAACGGAAAATAGTGCAGAAAATGAACTAGAGAATCTAGCACTAGAGCGAGTGCTAAGACCGATCTCTAAACCTACGTATTGCACGCAACGAGGGTATATGCAAATACAGAAACGAAATAACTAATCAAACGATGATGAGTCACGGGACAGGAATGCAATTACTGCGAAATGAAAACAATTAAAGAAGCCAACTCTTTGGTGTTGGAATGAGCTGTCATTCCTCAGGCAGCACATCATCCACACCAAAGGGCGCAGCAACATGCCAGTCGGCCAGCACCAGAGTAGTGCCGTAAGTGTAATCTAGATCCTCTATTTTTGTAGCCTACTGCTGAAGTTGTTGGTTGTAAAGAGACACATTCTTTTGGCAAACGAGTTGAACGAGCGGCCAGTGGTTAATTTGTAAAATAGTAAGTGGGGGTACGCTGGATGATCCCATTCAAAATTTGATTTGTGGAATAGCGTGAATTGGGGTGGCACCCTGGAACATAATATCATAAACTTTCATTTTAACTTTCTGTCCACCTGTCATCATGACTGCAACACAATATCTTTCCTAGAAGGTTGGCCACAACTTGCAACAATATCGATAGGGAAACTCTCCAACCTCTCTCCTGAACAGATAAAAATTGGCTTAACATTGACAGTTCAGAGAGATAGACGGGCTTCATTCATGAATTGGTCTTAGCAACAAAATGCCTAACAATTGGTGATATTATGTAGAGCCAACTCTCTTGAAGATAGTTCATGTATGCTAGTAGGACGCTTGGTTTTTGCGACCGTCACAGGAGAATTGTGAATGTATAGCAAACTGCTAAAAAGTAATAATTGGATTGATGCAGTCATAGGGTTATTATATTAACCCTCAATTTATTCCTGTAGAGGTCTGCTTGCGAGGATGATACCAACGATCCCAACCGCTTCAACGACATCTTCGAAGAAGAGTTAGATATAATTTATGGCGAGACGCCATCCCCACCTGCTGCCGTCCCGTCAGCTTCTGGGTCTTCGATGCCGCCCTCTGCACCAGGAATTTCTGGCTCCAGAGGAAGCAGAGGGGGCTCAGCGGCCGGATCCACAGGGAAATCCATACCATACAGGGGAACGAAACGACGTTCAGGTAGGGTGCTAATCATAACCACTTGCACTCAGAATGAAAAGGAATGGGCAAATGAATGTATACAAGATTTTCATCGGTACTGTTTTAGATAAATTTTAAACTCCTTTCAACAGTTGACTTTTAAACTACTTTTTGATTAAAAGAGTCCTATGCTTAGGTCATAACTAATCAACTAATCACTAATCAAGCTTATTGTTCGCGCCACTTTAGTTCCTTTTCAAATTAATTTATTTCAGTTGGTTACCTGTGTTCCAGCTGGTGTATAGTTAGGTTTTTTTGTGTCATTAAGTTTGACAAGCTCCCCACATGCAGTGGTGAGCCTTTCCCTATCAGTTCCAGTTCTCCAGTTCCCCTCTCAACCTCGCATCAGACAGGTAGTCTGTCGAGACAAATCGCGACCCTCGCTTTTTCGCAAGTTTTAATTTATTTGTGTTTTTCTGAACTCGTATTTGACGGAGCTCTAAGTCTGCGCATCTCGAAGATAAGTTTATGTCTCCCTTTATTCCTTCCCTATCAGCCTTACCTAATTCAACCCTTACCCATAGACATTTACCCGTCGCCACCAGCGCGGCCAAAGGTAGGCAGATTGGGATTTTCTGCAAAATACAGTCCACTTTCTTTCCTTTAATTTCAAGTAGCCCCTCTGGCTCCAACATTTGGTCCCTTGAGTTTTTTTCGCCAAGCTTGCTCGTCCAAATATGAGTCGGCCGACCCAAAGGCTGGCACCGAGTCCGGCCCTGTCAGGTCGACCGATCGCGGGCCAGCACTGAGCACCGGAATCCCCGACCTTTGCACACGGCCACGGGCCCCAGACGAAGCCTGCAGGTTTTCGCAGCTTCCGGACGCCGACGAGGGCAGCTGGCGCGGCAGCCGCTGCGTCGCGTACAGTCGTGGCTGCGTCAGCGAGCCCGTGGAGCTGGCGGCGGAGAGCGCCGACTTGCCGCCGAGCGCGCGCCGGTACGCCGTGTCCAGCGACGACAGCAGCGCGTCGGCCTGCTCGGAAAACTGGCGGTGGAAGCTCCAGTAGCCTCGTCGCGCCGTGACCCGCACGTCGTTGTCGGCGTCCATGACGCCGCCGCGCACCGCCTCCTGCAGCACGGGCAGCTGCTTCTCCAGCACGTACGGCGGCCATGTTTTGAGCGCCTGGTGGAGCAGGTCGGCGCACGCCCGACGAATCTCGCGCGACTTGCTTGTCATGCCGTTGCACACGGCGGGCAGCAGGCGCGCCGACGTCACGTAGCGCAGAACGAAGCGCGCCGTCAAGCTGCCACAGCTGGCCACGATCTTCGCCGAGTTCTGAATAAGGTTGAGAAGCGATGGCAGCAACGTCTCGGAGAAGTGCTCGAGCTTCGAGCCGAGCTCCTGCGCGAGGAACGCGATGGTGTGACACGCCTCGCGCACAAGCTCGCGGCGCAAGCTCTCCGCCGTGCGCGCCGCCGCCGCCACCTCTTCGAGCAGTCCTGCCGGTTCGGTGGTCGAAGACGCCTTCGAGCGCGCGTTCCTCGAGGTCCCGCCAGCATCGCTGTTCTCCGGCCGTGCGCCGTCAAGGACCTGCGCTCGCAGGTGGTGCGCGAGGCGTGTCTCACCATCGCGTTCCTCGCGCAGGAGCTCGGCTCGAAGCTCGAGCACTTCTCCGAGACGTTGCTGCCATCGCTTCTCAACCTTATTCAGAACTCGGCGAAGATCGTGGCCAGCTGTGGCAGCTTGACGGCGCGCTTCGTTCTGCGCTACGTGAAGTCGGCGCGCCTGCTGCCCGCCGTGTGCAACGGCATGACAAGCAAGTCGCGCGAGATTCGTCGGGCGTGCGCCGACCTGCTCCACCAGGCGCTCAAAACATGGCCGCCGTACGTGCTGGAGAAGCAGCTGCCCGTGCTGCAGGAGGCGGTGCGTGGCGGCGTCATGGACGCCGACAACGACGTGCGGGTCACGGCGCGACGAGGCTACTGGAGCTTCCACCGCCAGTTTCCCGAGCAGGCCGACGCGCTGCTGTCGTCGCTGGACACGGCGTACCGGCGCGCGCTCGGCGGCAAGTCGGCGCTCTCCGCCGCCAGCTCCACGGGCTCGCTGACGCAGCCACGACTGTACGCGACGCAGCGGCTGCCGCGCCAGCTGCCCTCGTCGGCGTCCGGAAGCTGCGAAAACCTGCAGGCTTCGTCTGGGGCCCGTGGCCGTGTGCAAAGGTCGGGGATTCCGGTGCTCAGTCCTGGCCCGCGATCGGTCGACCTGACAGGGCCGGACTCGGTGCCAGCCTTTGGGTCGGCCGACTCATATTTGGACGAGCAAGCTTGGCGAAAAAACCTCAAGGGACCAAATGTTGGAGCCAGAGGGGCTACTTGAAATTAAAGGAAAGAAAGTGGACTGTATTTTGCAGAAAATCCCAATCTGCCTACCTTTGGCCGCGCTGGTGGCGACGGGTAAATGTCTATGGGTAAGGGTTGAATTAGGTAAGGCTGATAGGGAAGGAATAAAGGGAGACATAAACTTATCTTCGAGATGCGCAGACTTGGTGCTCCGTCAAATACGAGTTCAGAAAAACACAAATAAATTGAAACTTGCGAAAAAGCGAGGGTCGCGATTTGTCTCGACAGACTACCTGTCTGATGCGAGGTTGAGAGGGGAACTGGAGAACTGGAACTGATAGGGAAAGGCTCACCACTGCATGTGGGGAGCTTGTCAAACTTAATGACACAAAAAAACCTAACTATACACCAGCTGGAACACAGGTAACCAACTGAAATAAATTAATTTGAAAAGGAACTAAAGTGGCGCGAACAATAAGCTTGATTAGTGATTAGTTGATTAGTTATGACTTAAGCATAGGACTCTTTTAATCAAAAAGTAGTTTAAAAGTCAACTGTTGAAAGGAGTTTAAAATTTGTCTAAAACATTACCGATGAAAATCTTGTATACATTCATTTGCCCATTCCTTTTCATTCTGAGTGCAAGTGGTTATGATTAGCACCCTACCTGAACGTCGTTTCGTTCCCCTGTATGGTATGGATTTCCCTGTGGATCCGGCCGCTGAGCCCCCTCTGCTTCCTCTGGAGCCAGAAATTCCTGGTGCAGAGGGCGGCCTCGAAGACCCAGAAGCTGACGGGACGGCAGCAGGTGGGGATGGCGTCTCGCCATAAATTATATCCAACTCTTCTTCGAAGATTTCGTTGAAGCGGTTGGGATCGTTGGTATCATCATCGCAAGCAGACCTCTACAGGAATAAATTGAGGGTTTATATAATAACCCTATGACTGCATTAATCCTATTATTACTTTTTAGCAGTTTGCTATACATTCACAATTCTCCTGTGACGGTCGCAAAAACCAAGCGTCCTACTAGCATACATGAACTATCTTCAAGAGAGTTGGCTCTACATAATATCACCAATTGTTAGCATTTTGTTGCTAAGACCAATTCATGAATGAAGCCCGTCTATCTCACTGAACTGTCAATGTTAAGCCAATTTTTATCTGTTCAGGAGAGAGGTTGGAGAGTATCCCTATCGATATTGTTGCAAGTTGTGGCCAACCTTCTAGGAAAGATATAGTGTTGCAGTCATGATGACAGGTGGACAGAAAGTTAAAATGAAAGTTTATGATATTGTGTTCCAGGGTGCCACCCCAATTCACGCTATTCCACAAATAAAATTTTGAATGGGATCATCCAGCGTACCCCCACTTACTATTTTACAAATTAACCACTGGCCGCTCGTTCAACTCGTTTGCCAAAAGAATGTGTCTCTTTACAACCAACGACTTCAGCAGTAGGCTACAAAAATAGAGGATCTAGATTACACTTACGGCACTACTCTGGTGCTGGCCGACTGGCATGTTGCTCCGCCCTTTGGTGTGGATGATGTGCTGCCTGAGGAATGACAGCTCATTCCAACACCAAAGAGTTGGCTTCGCCACACTGTCAGCGCTGCAGCCACTTTTCCGCGACGACCCCAGTTTTTGGGCCGCTTCGCAGTACTGCGTCCTGCGGTTAGACAACTTGGTCTTAACCAGGTCTGGTGTCGCCTCAGGACGCATGGCACTTATCTCATACCCGATATTTTTTAGGGCAGCCAGCCGCATGTATCTGTATAAATAATCAACAAAAGAAAGATAAACTTGGGAATTATCAACTACGCTAGAGGTTATGTTCTCACATCTTCAGATTTCTTTTGGATATATTATAAATGCATGTTTGAGTTAATATATAGTAACAAATTTACCTGTTGTGGTAATCTGCGGATTCCACCACATATAAGCACTGGTGTCCCTCATAAAGTCGAATTAATTCGGCAGATTCCTCCCGAGTCCAAATAATCTTCGGCGCCATTACGATCTCTGCTGAACAGCTGGATCGTCGAACGATTCTGATTGGTCGGATTGACACAAGACTTATGTCAAAATGGAACATGCTCTAATTGGAAAACTTCCGCGAAAGTCTTGTCTCGACGACTTGTCCCGACTCATGCCAAACACGTTTTGAGACAAGTTTCTGTTTACACGGCCCAAGTTTTCTTCTGCAGGAGACTTCTGCACCAGACTAAGTTGAAAACTTCTCCCGTGTAAAGGGGGCTTTAGGATGTTTGCACCCTGAATTGCGAGGTTATCGAAGCGGTGCAATCGCTATTGAGAAATTAGCGAAGGAAATGCCAAGCGTAATCTCAGGGGAGATTTAGATGGTGTCAAAAGAGAATGGGATTTGTAAATGCACGAAGGTGTTGACGATGGTTGGAGAGAACAGGGCATCGAATCATTTTGGTCTAAAATATT
The DNA here is from genome assembly GCA_921293315.2 of Nemurella pictetii. Taxonomy (NCBI): domain Eukaryota; kingdom Metazoa; phylum Arthropoda; class Insecta; order Plecoptera; family Nemouridae; genus Nemurella; species Nemurella pictetii. The sequence continues at coordinate 2,808,092 of OV121118.1, read as the reverse complement.
GGAAAAAAAATAATGTTCTCAACGAACCGATGTTTCCAACATTGAGTCGACTGGTAAAGGCTGCCCTGACTTTATCACATGGTCAAGCCGATGTGGAACGGGGATTTTCTCTCAACAAGACGAATTTGACGAGTAAAAGAGCGTATCTGAATATGAAAGCCGTAAATGGACTCCGGCATATTCAGGACACATACCACAAGTTTGGTGGTAATGTTTCGAAACCTCCTGTCACCAAGCTGCTGCTTAAAAGATTTCATGACAATGGAGCAGCGCGAAAAGAAGATGCAGGAAGAGGCTGATCTAGAGGAAGAGGCCAAAAGACAAAAGAGAGCCGACAATATAAAAAAACTTGACTTGGCCTTGCAGAAAGAGAAAAATGCACATGCTACAATGCAACGGGGCTTAGAACTTATGGCAGAGGGAAATATGAGACAGACAAAAGCCATGTGAAACACTTCCAAAAATAATAAAGTTGAAATTTGTGCATCACAGGGGATCCTAGCCCCGGCCCAAAAGCTCGTCAATGATGCTACCAAAGAGTTGGCCAAACCATGTGGGTGACTTTGTGGGAGAGAATTTTGCTGCGGTTCTACATTGACACCCCTGAAGATAAATTAATTAACTAAGCATATTAAATCAAACTCGTTTCAAAATATTTATTCAGCCAGAATCATACCTAAACATTCATGTTGGCTTGCCAATCCCTTGCTCCAACCCCGTTGAAATAATTACAAAGGGTTTCACGCATTTCTCTTGCTGCCAGGGCCGACCGATTTCCTCCTTGTTGGGCGATAGCCCTCAGTCCACAAGGTTGAGGCTCTGCTCTCCATGTTCGCCTGTGAGAGACACCGTTGTCGATATCTTCCCAAAGCGACAAATCCTCGGGGAGTGTACGTTTGGCGTTAGAGCACGCCGGATCTCAGCCAGTCGGGAATCGAAGATAGTGCTAACCACTGGGTTAGCACTATCTTCTCAACCTAATCCGGGTGCAGCCTAGTTGGTGATCTATAGATCAACAGAATACCAAAGAAATTCTCAGATCTATTGAAGCACCTCGACAATCTGTTGGAATTAAATTCTGATAAGCACACCGAGTCAAATGCAACTGCATCAGTCGTCTGATTCGTACCTTTAATTATATTTCCTATTTTTCTGAAAGAATAATCCTATAAAAATCCTATATTTTCATGAAAAATTCCTATAAACCCAGACAAGGTGGCTGTGAGTCCAAGGACAATGGCGGGCAAGGAAAACCCCCGATTATTACTTTTTTCGGAGAACGGCGTACCCCTATTTGCTCTCAAGCGTTGGACCAAAATGACTTAGAAGAATTGGACCTGTTCTCACTTGACGACATTTCTTTGTGAAATACGACAAGAAATAAAAAAGTAATCTTAATCAAATTTAAGGGTGAAAGAAATCCACCCCTAAATCTCAACCCTTAATATCTTGAAAATTGATATTTGATTTTCATATTTTGTACAGCTTCTCATATCAATTATATCAACTTGTAAAAAAAATGAAGTTGGGTATGAAATCTGAAGTTATGATTTTTTTTTAATGTCTACATGTGTATTTTAGTGCATTTTTGTTCCAGTATGTGAGCTAGCATTGTGATAGCTTCGATCATGGAGAATGGTATGTTTTGAAGATAGCTCCTACTCACTTATTGTTTCATGTGACTCGGACCTATCACTCTGGCTTCTTTGGACTTAGCCGAGGTGGAGAATACACGCGTCGCCAAGGAATGTTCCGACTCGGGCACAAAGCAATGAAGCCTTTGCGTTGAGGGAATCTACCGAGAGGTCGCAAACCGTTGTCGTAGGAATTTTTCGGTGTCACGGTGCTCTTCGATGGTGCCGAACGCTAAGGTGATGCAGGAATTTCTTTGACCGCCCAATCGAAGAGTTTCCGGGGAGTCGTGATTTGCGACTCGATGGGCGCTGCCAGCCTCTTGACGGTCCGCGCAGGCGCCCTTCCCGCGAGACGTCGCCGTGAAGTGCCACTCTACGTCGGCCCCAAAGTCGCTCTGGTTTCGGCACAAATTTGCAAATTTTTTTCCTATTTTTGTACTGCAAAGCTGCCCCATCGGAAAAGTAGATAATTTTGCGCACTGCATCAAACTTTTTCTGCAAGAAGTCGATCAGTTTCCTAGTTAAAAGATGCACAGCGACTGTGTTGTGGACCAAGCTTTCAGAAATTACAGCGAAGTTGGTATGGCGCTCTTCCCCCTCCACGTAGTAAGACGCCACAAAGGGGTGAGTAGGGTAAAAAAGACAGTTCTAGGACAGTCACGTGACTCCCGTCCAAGTTAACTTATTTTTCTGCAGAGTCAGCACTTTTTTTTTCAAGGTCGTGTGACTTTGGTGTAAGTTAACAAACTTTTTTTGCAGAGTCAGCACTTTTTTTGCAAGATCACGTGACATTGGTGTAAGTTAACATATATTTTTTTGCAAAGTCACGTGACATCCGTCCAAGTTAATGATCTAAATAATGCAGCGTCAGCAAATTTTATCTTGTAGAATGTTCTCGAAGGTTCTCGAAGGTTTTTGACCTGTGAAGTTCACAGGTGCGACGTATAAATAACGCAGCATCAGCAAAAATTGATCTCACGATCATTTCTATATGTTTATGGAATTTTCCCGAAGGTTTTTAACCTATGAAGCTTACAGGTGCGACATATCAATAATGAAGCGTGAGAAAATTTTATTTTCTAGAATGTTCTCGAAGGTTCTCGAAGGTTTTTGACCTATGAAGCTCACAGGAGCGACGTATCAATAATATAACGTCAACAGAAATTCATTTCTATAAGTTTTTGTATGGTTCTATTTTGTTTTTAAATCAGAAGTGTTAATGACCTGTCAATCTACGCAGTTGAATCAGAATAAAGACGCACCTGCACAAACCGGAAAGTAGTGACGCACTTGCATATACACGTTGAATCTACGCAATTACAGCAACGCCATATCAATAATACAGTGTGAGAAAATTTTATTTTCTAGAATGTTCTCGAATTTTCTCGAAGGTTTTTGACCTATGAAGCTCACAGGAGTGATGTACCAATAATATCACGTCAGCAGAAATTCATTTCTATAAGTTTCTGTATAGTTCTACTCTGTTTTTAAATCACACGTGTAAATGACCTGACAATCTACGCAGAAATTGAATTGATCTGTTAAGAGTCTACATAGCTTGTAACCCGATACGATAACGAAAAACATAATAATCTGTGGCAGTAATCATAAGAAGCCACGGATTATAAACGCTGGCACTTATCTGCGACTCTTGCATAACCAAGATTAATCATCAAAATGAAAAAAATCTGCTTTTTCTCGATTTTCGTGATTTAAATGACACGGCTGGATTCATATTTGTCAGCAGATTGTATGATACTTTGAATCAAAGTTCTAGTGCACTTATTGGCTTTACTGCAGCACATTTTCAATCACGGCAAAGAATTGGTAGTACGTCACGTTATAAGCCGCTCTAATCCTGTGTCGAGTTTGTTGTAAACATTGCTGAACAGCATTCCGCAAGCAAACTTTCATTGAGTAGTAGATGCCGAGAATACAAATCAATCAGTATTTGTTTGCGATTAATTTTATTGATACCATCGTGTTTTTGATGGACAGTACATGGAACACATTTTTTTATTCGATCTTCTGGCGTGATTTTAACCCATAACATTATGAAAATTAATTTTTTCCACCATGGTTGAAATCACATTCTTGTGACGAACACTAAGAAATAACATGGTTGTTTCTTCAAAAAAGTCTGCCCAAAGAGCATATCTAGACTTAGTATGCAGTCATCGATGCGTCGTTTCACAATGCTTGAACGCAGACGAACATTTTAACGCCACAAAAGTGTCATTTTGAAACTTATCTGATTCCGAACAAAGTAACGAAATAATAATTATATTTTTGAATACGTACTACATATTAGTTTCAATTAATATACATCGATTGCATGGAGCCATGGATCGGAAACACTCCGTTGCCGATTTATTTGTTGGCTGTTTGCGCCTTCGCACTTTTCCTCTGCAATTTCGCGGCGGCTTTCATGTCTTTGGCGTTTTGAGCCGCAGCACGGGCTTCAACAACGCATCGCGGATCTCGGATCTCGGATGTCTGTCTTCAACATTCGTTTACTGTACTGCGGGTTGCAAATTTCAATGACTAGGCACTTGTTATAAAACCTAGAACAAACAAAAATTATAGATTCATCAGCGTCTACCAATAGTCACTCCCAGCAGAGATCGAGCATATATTTTTTCTCACTCACCAACAAAGGCGCGCTTCCATCTTCTCACGCCAGAAGTCCTCGTTCCTTTCAACACGTTCGAATGTGAACCACTTCGTAGTGTATATAACAAAATAGCACAAAGACTAACGGGTTCGCATGTCTGTGCTGTATGAACTGTTCAATTAGGTATGAGTGTTACGCGGGCTTTTGCTATTTTCATTTTTTTTTCTACCCTGTATGCATGCTTGTGATGCAGAATAAAATGAAGATGAAATTGAAATTGAAATTGAAATTGAATTGAATACAAACGATGATGGTTAGTGCAACACTGCTTTGTTTAGTGAATAAAATATACTTTTTGATCTATAAAAACACTCTGTCTCCACGGAACGAGCCGTCATCGGCCATATCTTACGCCGACTAAATTTTATCGCTAACTAGCGTCAGCATGCCGAGTGCCGACTTCCTAGAATCTCTTCTCTTCCGACTTGACAATCATGCAATTCCGAAAATTACACAATAATACAAAATAACTATATTTGTTAGACCCAAGCAAGCAATGAAAAATATCGGACACCCAATATATCGATTTTCATTATTATCGGATTTCCTTCTAAGATCAATACAAACGTGCGTAACACAAGTTTCAGTTTTAGAGCACTGATAGATTGAGTAAAGTTGAGTAGAAAAGTTGAGTGAGACCCACCCAACTAGGTTTACAGATTGATTATTGGTGCTTAACGACGCACTGTTTTGACAACTGGCCCTTTGGCACTGGTCTAATGGCGTCGGTGAATGAAATGGTGATGATGAGGGTGATGATGAACCTAACCTAGTCTAGAAGGGAGGAGGGGAAACCCGGTGCCGGCACGTAGCCTACTCCTGTCGAAAAGCACCAAGGGGACCACCGGCTTTACGTCCCTTCCGAAGGACGGTACAACTCGAACAACAGGATTCCTCCACTAATCCGTGCTGTCGAGAGGTTGATAAGCAAGGCGAGTAAAGTTGTTGTACTAACTTCAAACCCTCCAACCTCTCTCCCGAACAGAACTGATCATGTGCATGATGGTCACCCATCAAACACCTGACCCAGCGCGATGTTGCTTAACTTCGGTGATCTCACTAGAACCGGTGTTTCCAACATGCCAAACCGTTCGGTTAGGTTTACAGAGCAGTGGGTGAAGGAATGATGCATATTAATCGGTAATTTTCGTCGGATTTTTTCATTTCAACATTGCTTTTGATGTGCAAGCAGAGACGAATCCAGTCGTATCGATAAAACAGTATGAAACACGGATTTGTATCGATATCCTTTTTTATTAACTTTCTATTGAACTCGGTGTCGGGTTGTGCAAGTATAATCTCCAAGAGTGTTTTTATTTCTCATGCTGATAACGAGGCAGTAAAACTGGAAGATTATTTCCATCGGGTCTAATCCGTGAAAGATTAGCTTTCTCACACGGAAATTTTTGGTAGTGCAGAGGTCCACGTGGTTACTTTTCCTGCCCCCTAAAATGTTCCCTATATTTATGAAAAAAAATCAGTGGATAGTTGAAAAAATTTCTAACACGCGATGTAAAGGCTCGTGTCGATCGGACGTTTACTTTGTTCACAAATAAATCTTGAATTTGGGACTTTTTGTGGGTGTTTTTTAAACGAAAACACCACTTTTCTTTCTTCTCTGGTTGTTTTATTTTCCATCCGATCTCAATTAAAATTTACTAGGCGGGTCGGAGTACTCTTCCTCTACACACTGATTTTTTTTCAAAAATATTGGGATCAATTTAGGGGGCAGGAAAAGTAATTACGTGGACCTCTGCATTTTAGGCTTTTAAGCTGACTTTAGCTGGCTCTTAAGGTGAAACTAAAGTATGTTCAATATTATAATTCAAACCCTTCTGTCAATTAAGAAGCATACACTACCTTGATATCCGCTAGCATCTCAATTGAATCGGAGTATAGTACTTTGTTCTCAAATGTTGTCGACCTATGAAACGCATAGGAGCGACGTATCAATAATACAGCGTCAGCAAAAATTGATCTCACGTTCATTTCTATAAGTTTATAGAATGTTCTCGAAGGTGGAGAATAGTTGCACCTGCTCGAACTGCAAATCGTCTGATAATTCAGCGTCAGCAAAAATTGAAATCGTTTACCAAATCTGTTTCGAGTTATCAGTCATACAAAAACTGTGAAGTGAACAAGTCTCAACTTGTAAGCATCTCCAGATCTTATCTCACTATAATTAGTGACTTGTGTGTTTACCTGTAAAGTGAACAAGTTTCAACTTGTAAGCATCTCCAGATCTTATCTCACTATAATTAGTGACTTGTGTGTTTACCTACGCATCAAAAGTTTTACAGACACTAAAGGAAATGGATTCGAACAATTATATTCAAAATCTCATGTAAGTTACTACATTTATCTTTTATTTTCATTTTTATGCTTTTGGTTTTAAATTAAATTTCTAATTTTTACCTTTTTTCTTTTAGAAATATCGAGGCAATCTGTGATCGCATTCTTAATTCCGTGAATTCATCTGCGAACCTTGCAATGTAAGTTTTACTTAAAGATGATCTCATTTCACAATTTCTATATTTACCTGTATTAATTTGATTAACATTATTTTGTTCGTTACAGGGAAATTGAAAGAGAAGATAGAAACGATCAACTCTCTGATCTGCAATCTAACTCAAACGTAAACCCCAATGCTGAAACTTCCAGTCAGCCTACATCCTCTTCTGGTATAATTGAGTAAGTGAATTCATGAGATTTTATTTTGAAACAATATTAGGATTGTTAGTAGTTTTTCAAAATTAGTTAACTAAATTCAAATAATCTCTATCACCAGGAACCAGCAACAAGCATCTTCATCATCATCGTCTCATATGACACACCGATGTCAATATTGTAAGGCACGCTTCAATCGAAAGGGTAACCTAACACAACATCTACGGCGTCATCCAAAGTGCAATATCTGCAGTCTTACATTCACCACGAGAAACAACTTGCTAAGGCATAGAGAGTGCTCTCATGGTATGACATCATCCCAGCCGGTAGATATAATGGAAACACCTTCTCAAACGCAAACAGGGGGTGGTGCACGTCTTTCAAATCATGCATTGAGAAAGTCTGTAAAAGTCTACACATTTGAAGGGTCAAGAGCTAATAATGACGATGTGCTGACATTTCTTTCGGATAAAAAAGCAGGTGTAGAGTCAAAATTATCGGAGAATCTATCCTCAATGCATGGTGTGAAATGGTACATTTCAATTAACCCTCTTTACACTAGAGAATCTGAAGGAGAGTTAATTGAAGCCACCCCCTGTTTCCGGAGTCATACCCAAACACTTTTACAGAATTTTGAAATTAATGTACAATTTAGCAAAAGTTTCGAGAGAATAGCTAAGGTAATATCCAATTACCAGAAAGAAGGAAGTAATTGGACATTTGATAGAATTTTAAATATGGAACTAAATATCGCCAAATATGTTCCACTCTCGGCAAGTAGTTATATCCCTCTCCCAAAATCAATAGCTAAAAAGAAGGCAGTTATTAACATTCAAAATTCAGATCAAAAATGTTTTATTTGGTGTATTCTTGCTAAAATTCACCCTGCAAACCATCACGGTGAGAGAGTTAGTTGTTATAAGAAGTATGAAACAGAATTGAATATGACTGGAATTAATTATCCAGTAGATTTATCAAAATTAGATCGTTTCGAAAAACAAAACTCGAGTATTTCTGTAAATGTGTTTGGGTATGATAAAGAAGTATTCCCGTTGAGAATCACTAAGTCCACCCGTGAAACACATGTCAACCTCCTTTATTTTTCAAACGAGCAGACAACTCATTACTGTTTAATTACTGATCTAAGCCGTCTGTTATCATCTTTGACCAAACATGATGGCAGAGTTTTTTATTGTAATCTTTGTCTACACCGTTACAGTAAACCAAGTCTTCTTAAGGAGCACACTCAATTTTGTAAACGCCATAATCCTCAAAAATTGAAATGCCAAGTAAATTTAAGAAGAATGATATAATGAAATTTAAAGAACATAGTTTCAGCTTGAAAGTACCTTTCACCATCTACGCCGACTTTGAAAGTTTCAATAGCAAAATTCTAAATTCAGATATGAACATCGGCGGTTCATCTACAATAAAAACAAAGTACCACGAACCATCTGGGTATGCATTTATTATCGTTGATTCAAATGGACAGTCTCTTAAGCCGATTACAGTATATAGAGGTGTTGATGCAGTAGACCACTTCTTAGAAAATATTTTGGAAGAGGAGAAAGAATTGCTTAAACTAATGCATGTTAATAAACCTCTTGCTATAAGTATTGAAGAAGAGAGACGGTTTGAAAATGCTGAGATCTGCTCTATTTGCGAGCGAGCCCTCGGAGTAGATCGTGTTCGTGATCATGATCATATGACCGGTCTGTTTCGCGGAGCAGCGCATAACAGCTGTAATATAAATTATAAAATAGCATCTCACATCCCTGTGATATTCCACAACTTGCGTGGTTACGATTCTCATCTAATCATGCAATCATTGGGTAAATTTAAATCAACCAAGATAACATGCATACCCAATAATATGGAAAAGTATATTTCGTTTCAAATCAATTCTTTACGTTTTCTCGATTCTTTACAATTCTTGAGTGCCTCCTTAGAAACACTTGTGGGTAATCTCGCTGGATATGGTTCAGACAAATTCAAAATTCTTAATAATCAATTTCAAAATTCATCACTAACATCACTACTTCTACGCAAAGGTGTATTTCCTTATGATTACATGGACGCTCCCGAGAGATTCCATGAAAATAAATTACCACCGCAGTCAGCGTTTTTCAACACGCTTACAGAGGAACACATAAGTGATTCTGATTACGCGCACGCGACCGCGGTATGGGATGCATTCAAAATTAAAAATCTAGGTGAGTACCAGGACCTCTATGTGAAAACTGATGTTCTGTTACTCGCTGATGTTTTTGAAAACTTTCGACAACTCTGCTCAGAAAATTATAAACTTGACCCATGTCATTCCTACACGGCTCCCGGTCTGGCATGGCAAGCGTGTTTGAGAATGACCGGTGTGGAATTAGAGTTACTCACCGACCCTAACATGTACATCTTTTTAGAAGGTGGAATACGAGGAGGTGTTTCGATGATATCCACTAGATATTCTAAAGCTAATAACCCCGAAACGAGTGAGTTTAATCCTCGACAACCAAATTCTTTCATCACTTACTGGGATATGAACAATCTCTATGGCTTAGCAATGTTACAATATCTACCGATATCTCATTTTAGGTGGTTAAACACCGATGAAATTTCAATTTTTAATGTAGAAAATATAGCTGATGATGCAGATTATGGTTATATACTTGAAGTCGATCTTGAATACCCTGAAAATTTACACAATTTACATAATGAATACCCTCTTGCTCCCGAAAAAATCAACATTTCGAAATCTATGTTATCACCATACAGTCAGAACTTTTTGAAAGATTTTAATATGAAATCATCTAAGAAAAACATAAAATTGGTTCCAAATTTAAACAACAAGTTGAACTACGTAACTCACTATAGAAATTTAAAGCAGTGCATCAGCTTAGGGTTAAAATTATTGAAAATTCATCGAGTTATAGAGTTTAAGCAGCGTCCATGGTTGAAAAAATATATAGATTTTAACACCGATCAACGTAAAAACGCACGGAATAATTTCGAGAAAGATTTTTTCAAACTGATGAACAATGCTGTTTTTGGAAAGACGATGGAAAATCTACGGCTACGAGTAAACGTTGAGCTTGTAAATTCTGAAAAAAGATTAAACAAAGTAGTAGCTTCACCTGCATATCAAAATTTCAAAATTTTTGCAAACGAACTCGTTGCCGTACATTCTATCAAGAAACATATTGTTTTAAATAGACCTATTTACGCTGGTTTCACGATATTAGAGGTTAGTAAAACCTTTATGTACGACTTCCATTACAATTATGTGAAAAGGAAATACCCAGAGAATTCAAAATTGTTATTCACAGACACCGACAGCTTAGCACATGAGATATTCACTGAGAACGTGTATAAGGATATGCTTGATGATTTACACCTCTTTGATACTTCCAATTTTCAACCAGATCATTTTCTCTACAGTAAGGTTAATATGAAGGTGCTCGGGAAAATGAAAGACGAGCTGGACGGTAGAACTGTAAGAGAATTTATAGGACTGCGACCAAAAATGTATTAATTTCTCGAAGAGAGTGGTAAATGTAAAAAAGTCGGTAAAGGTATTTTAAGAACGACGCTTAGAAAGCAGATAAAACATGCAGATTATAAAGAGTGTTTGTTTTCGAAAACTATATCAAAACACAACATGGTTAGCATAAGAAGCATTAACCATGAGGTTTATACAATCGAGCAGAAAAAAATTACTCTATCCCCATATGATGACAAACGATATATTCTACCAGGTGGAGTAAACACACTGGCTCATGGTCATTACTCTATCAAAGATATAACCGACGCTGATGACAATGGTGATGACAATGATGATGATGATGATGATGATGATGATGATGATGATGATGATGATGTAAACTTTGTAAATGATGAACATGTTTTATAATTTCTACATCTTTTACTAATAAATAAAACAGCTTGTGCTACATTTTAATTGAGATATTAATACAAAATCGTGTCATTTGTTTACCGAAAATACTTCCAATCCCTTACATCCAAATCCCTTATAATATCAAACCTAACAATTACTAAAGTTTTAATGTGTGATCAATATGGAAATTGTTTCGAACTGGATTTTATCATACTAATTATCAGCATTTTTCTAAGTCAGGTTGGCCGAGTGGTCGCCAGACTTAAGATTAGATACTATTTGAGTGTGTGGGTTCGAACCCTACATGTGGTATATTATTTTAGTAAAATTTATAAAATTTGAATTTAAAATTGCTTTTAATATTTTATTTCATTTTATCAAATCAACAATCATAAATCCAGCATTATTTCTCCGGTGAGACATTCAATTTGCTACATGTAACAGTCATCGATTGCATGTTAACATGTAATACGATATGACACTTCCTGTTCATGATCACGCATGTCTAGACAGGTTTGAACTTGTTTAGTCAACTGAATTTCGATAGTTTGATCACCTTTACTTCACTAAAATAACAATGTTGTTTCATGCTGAGGAATATAGGTTCTATCTAGATAATAATAATAATTCACTCTCAGTTCCCAATTACATACATTTATAAAAATCGTATCATACAAAGCGGATTAGAATCACGGTAACAACAACTTTGCTTATTCATATCTTTTCGAACAGGTGCAAAACATGATTTGAATTTCTCGAAAAACAATTGTCGAACAAGTGTATTGAAAGAGTTACATTACAAAACAACAAATAAAGTGAGTTTTCCAGTGTATAAAATAATATTTATACAGTTACAATTATTAAAAATTGAATTATTATTTTCAGTAACTTATGGAATTGAATTTATTTGATTTTCTTAAATTATAGTTATCGAAATCCAATCACTCAAATTACTAATCTTGCAAATTATACAATTTCTCACAAATGATTAATTTTTGGAATTAAACCATGACTACCAGTACATAAAATAATAATTTTATTTTAACAATAATATTAAAATTAAAATTTATAATTTGTAAAAACTTGAGGTGTTGAATTTTTTTTTTTTTTTTTTTTGAATTTTTGTGAATTTATTTTTAATATCGGTTACTTAAATTCAATCACTTCGCGCTATATTCCACAAATAACGTTATCACCCACAAACTAAAACTTACACTCTATTTTTAATCATCTCTTCTTTTTCTATATGGATTTTCTCAACAAATTAGGTTCAGCGGATTCACTGCTCAAACCTTTGATAAAATGAAATAAAATATAAAAAGCAATTTTAAATTCAAATTTTATAAATTTTACTAAAATAATATACCACATGTGGGGTTCGAACCCACACACTCAAATAGTATCTAATCTTAAGTCTGGCGACCACTCGGCCAATCTGACTTAGAAAAATGCTGATAATTAGTATGATAAAATCCAGTTCGAAACAATTTCCATATTGATCACACATTAAAACTTCAGTAATTGTTAGGTTTGATATTATAAGGGATTTGGATGTAAGGGATTGGAAGTATTTTCGGTGAACAACGATTTTGTATTAATATCTCAATTAAAATGTAGCACAAGCTGTTTTATTTATTAGTAACATCTCATTGTAAAATTGTTACTCGACAAATTCAAGAATTGGAGTTTCTTTTAAATGACCGAACTTCTTTGTACCTTTGAAAATCATGTGGATTTTCTTCTCGTTGTATTTTTGAATTTCATCATCGGTTAAATTTTGAAATCGGTTTGGTAGTGAATATTGAACGTTATTTATCAGGACCGCTATCTGTCTTCCGAAGCGTGTGGATAATGACATCCAATTGCTCGATCTGATACTTTTCATCCTTGTTGAGGTCGGTGATAAGTTCAAAGGTGTGTCGTTGTGCCGCTCCAAGTCAACTCAATAGGTCCATCTATAAAATAAAAATTATAAAAATTATAAATAACTAGCGTAATACTAATAATATAATGAAACAAATAAAACGGTTTTTTAAATTCAGAAAGACAATCTGTAGTATCATACGTAAACTTTTACAACAGTAATTATGCAAACATTTATTAAATTATGGTTAGAATTATGATAATATAACTCGTTATGATGACATGACAAGATTATGAGTTTGTAAATGCGATATTTAGCTAAAATTTTATATTATTTAAGTTAATGAAGTTACACATATAGAGTTTGTATGCAAATATTATAATATTAAATTCTCTTAGAAAACATTTAAAATTGAACTTACTTTACTGTTGTTGAACGTTGCTGGGCGATTGTTGAATGACGATTCCTTGACTGCGTTGTTGATTTTCGAAAAATAAATAACGTTTCAATGAAATTTAATTTTGATATATAAATAAACACGTACACGCAATCTGAATTGTAAACAATTAATGGAAATATATGGAACAGAAAACTAGATGGTAAATTTTACTTATACTATTGTAGACAGCTGAATCTTTCAATTATCTGATTGTGATTGATCACTGAACGATGCACCTATGCAGCGAATTCTGCTGATTCAACTGAATCCCCGCTTAGACTCGAACTTGCATTGTCGCGATAGGATGTATTGAAAGTCATTAACCTATCACTCGTACTGACATGGTAAAATAATGCATTAAATGAACTGCATCGATCGTTCTAGAAAACATGTGTATGTCATATCATCATCCTAACAAATCATGCGAAATGTTAAAATTTACTTATATTATATGTCATACGAGTTTTAAATCGAGCGTGAGAACAGAAGTTATTGAACTACAATTAAACAGATCAATTCGAAGATGTTTGCAAGTTGAGACTTGTTCACTTCACGGCTTTCATGATCACAGGGATGTATGATGGTATAACGCCGTAAGACTGATCAATTTATCAAACAAAGAACATGATTGTTTAATGGAAATAACCAGAGAAAGGAGTGTAATTACTGATTATTGACTAAAATATATATTTTTATAAAGTATAGATGGTCAAATCCCACCACCTATTCTGATGGTAGTGAAATATTTATTATTATAATTTGGAATATATTTGAATCATTTGGAGTTGGACGCTTGCAGTGTGAATTTAAAACGACAAGATTTCACTACATCTAGAAGAAGCCATGTTATGCGATAAATTTACGAGTCTTTGTTTTGTAGCGTATTCTCTGCAGACAATCTACCTCTAAAAGTGCAAAATCCATGTGTATTAATCGCAAATACGGATCTGATTAGTAAAAGTGAGTCACATTGGATATCGATACACATTGACGAATTTGGTCGAGGGGAGTTCTTTAACAGCTATGAAATTCCACCAATCGTGAAAACACACCACGAATTTCTTAGTCGTCAGTGTACAACTTGGACAAACAATGAGACTCAATTGCAAAGTCTAATTTCTGATGTTTGTGGTGAATACGCTGCTTTATTTCTTGCACATAGAGCAAGAGGTCTTAGTATGCAAGAATTCTTATGGTTTTTTTCCAAAATAGAACTTGTGACGAAAACGATGAACTTGTTCGAGCATTGTTTTACGAAAATTTCAAGTCATGTCGCTCCTGTACGAAAAGATATCCATAAACAAAGTTGTTGTAACCGTGTATCCAATTCATTGTACATGATGAGATTTTAATAAATATGTCTTTATTAATTTCAATTTTCAAGTGATTTTTGTTTTCATTTATTTAGATCATACTTCCACGAATGTAATAACAAGCTGCTTGATTGTCGTAGTCTGCTAGGCACTGCTATAGGTATCTTGCAAAATTCGCCGACTCAACAAAGTTCCAACTTGATTGAGATCTGTTCGATGAACAGGATGTGATACATTAGATTACTCATGAGTATTTTTGAGACTTTTTTCTGAATAATTGATATGTTTGATTAGTAGGATTTTGGATTCAGGAGTTGGAAAATATTTAATGAATACAATGACACTCACAGTTTCTTTAAAAGTTTAAAACAGATATAAGAATCTGTTTTTTTTGTTTATTGATTAATTGATTAAAATTTAATAGTTTTCAAATTCTAATATTGCAGTTGCCGGGTAGTTCCCGAACTTTTTATATCCTTTGTATATTAAACTGATTTGTTTTGCGTTATACGTTTCAATATCACTATCCGTCAATGAGCTGAATCTCGATGGTAGAAAATACTGACGATCTTCGAGAAAGACTGTCACTTGTCGGGCGAATCTAGTGGTTACAATCTGCCAGTGATGAACCAGGTAGCGTTGATTAATCACGAGATTCTTCAGATTTCCATAAGTAGATGTTTCCCCAGCGCCGAGTTTATTCAAATGCTCCATCTGACAGAGAGAGATGAAGAATTCAACTATTAACAAATTCTACTTGACGTTGTGGTGTTGTTATTATTAAATTAATCTCACCAATTTAAGGAATTGTATAAGTTGTAAAAAAAAAAATCTTGAAAAAAGAAAAAAAACTTTAGTTGAAGTTAGAATAACTTTTTAGTGGAAAAATGAAGTTAAACCTGTTTCGTGAATATCAACGGTTTACTCAAACAAAATTCATCACAAATTCAATTTCGCAAGTTAATGTAAATTAAAAGTCACATTCTAATAATGGATTATGTAGCAATATTATTTCATGTATGGGTACTCACCTTTTGTTGTATTGAAGTTTTTTTTTTTTTTTTTTTCTAATTTCCTTACAATGATACTCTTTCAACGATGTTCTGAGGATGAGAATGGTTTGAACTTGTTCACTTCACAATTTTTATGTGACTGATAACTTGAAACCGATTTGATATACGATTTCAATTTTTGCTCACGTTGAAATATTAGATGATTTCCGGTTCGTGCAGGTGCGACTATACTCTGATCCAACTGCGTAGATTGTCATGTCAATAACACGTGTGATTTAAAAACAAAATAGAACCTAAGTGAGATAAGATCTGGAGATGCTTGCAATTTTAAACTTGTTCACTTTACAGGTAAACACACAAGTCACTAATTAGTGAGCTAATTCATCTCAAAGAAGTCAATCAGTCAGGATGATTTCGCTACACCTTGAAGAAGATTTATAGGACTACGATCAAAAATGTATTCATTTCTCGAAGAGAGAAAGTGAACAAGTCTCAACTTGTAAGCATCTTCAGATCTTATCCCACTAATAAGTGAATGCAATTCTAAATAAAAGAGGTTATATTTAAAAAATATACAAATTGTATTTTCTTTATTCATACTCATCCCTTCATTTAAAATTCCTACTCCCACAAAAAATCTGAAGTTGGTAACTTATTCTCCACCTTCGAGAACATTCTGTAAACTTATAGAAATGAACGTGAGATCAATTTTTGCTGACGCTGTATTATTGATACGTCGCTCCTGTGAGCTTCATAGGTCGATAACATTTGAGATCAAAGTACTATACTCCGATTCAATTGAGATGGTAGCGGATATGAAGGTAGTGTATGTATATGTGCGACTTTACTCTGATTCGACTGATCTGGAGATGTTTGCAAGTTGAGACTTGTTCACTTACCTCCTTTATTTTTCAAACGTACAGACAAGTCACTACTGCTTGTTTACTGAATCTAAAGTAACTAACTTCTAACTAACTAAGTATAGTAACCCAATTGGGATGGTATTGGGTATTGAGACAGTGTATAACTCTAAATTATGTATATCAGTTGGGGATGTGGAATTGGTAGTGAATTCTAAGGAGGTTATTCAATGACACTCTCAGTTATATTCTCATAATAGAAGAAAACATTTTTATTATTTTTAATATAATACATTCAAAACAAATTTCTAATCCTCTCTAAACGATACAATTGCTGTAGGTGGTTTATTTCCGAATTTAGTTTTCCTATTGAAAGTAATCAACATCATTTTTGAATTATATTCAGCAATCTGTTCATCATTCAGCTGACTAAATCGAGGTGATAGGTAATATCGATATCCAGCGATGTCGACGGTGATCTATCGTCCGAATCATGTTGTTAGAACATACTACTGTTGAATAGGTATTCTTTACAAAACAAATTTCTAATCCTCTCTAAACGATACGATTGCTGTAGGAGGTTTATTTCCGAATTTCCTCCTCCCATCGAAAACAATCAACATCGTTTTTGAATTATATTCAGCAATCTGTTCATCATTCAGCTGACTAAATCGAGATGGTAGGTAATACCGATATCCAGCGATGTCGACGGCGATCTGTCGTCCGAATCTTGTTGTAAGAACATACCACTTTTGAATAGTATATTCCTTACCCACTTCCAGGGAGTCTAGGGTCTTGAACAGTGAATCGGCTGAACCCAATTTGTTGAGAAAATCCATCTGTAAAAAAAATAAAAATAAAAAAAAATAAAATAACTGGTTTAAAAAAATAGAATTCAAGTGAACACAATGAACATGATGAGTGTACAATGAACATACGAAATTCTAAAATTAATCTGTTAGAATAAATTTTTAGTGGAAAAAATGAAGTTAAACCTGTTTCGTGAACATCAACGATTTACTCAAACAAAATTCATAACTTATTCAATTCCACAAGTTAATGTAAATTAAAAGTCATATTCTAATAATTGATAATGAAGCAATATTATTTCATGTATTGGTACTCACCTTATTTGTTGTATTGAAGTTTTTTCAATTTCCTTACAATGATACTCTTTCAGCGATGTTCTGAGGATGAGAATGGTTTGAACTTGTTCACTTCACAATTTGTGTGCGACTGATAACTTGAAACAGATTTGATCTACGATTTCGATTTTTGCTGACGTTGAAATATTAGATGATTTCCGGTTCGTGCAGGTGCGACTTTACTCTGATTTAACTGCGTAGATTCAACTGCGTAGAACAAAATAGAACCATACAAAATCTTATAGAAATGAATCACCGCTACTGTGAGCTTCATAGGTCAAAAACCTTCGAGAACCTTCGAGAACATTCTAGAAAATAAAATTTTCTCACGCTTCATTATTGATATGTCGCACCTGTAAGCTTCATAGGTTAAAAACCTTCGGGAAAATTCCATAAACATATAGAAATGATCGTGAGATCAATTTTTGCTGATGCTGCGTTATTTATACGTCGCACCTGTGAACTTCACAGGTCAAAAACCTTCGAGAACCTTCGAGAACATTCTACAAGATAAAATTTGCTGACGCTGCATTATTTAGATCATTAACTTGGACGGATGTCACGTGACTTTGCAAAAAAATATATGTTAACTTACACCAATGTCACGTGATCTTGCAAAAAAAGTGCTGACTCTGCAGAAAAATAAGTTAACTTGGACGGGAGTCACGTGACTGTCCTAGAACTGTCTTTTTTACCCTACTGGGGTGGATGGCGGCTGACGATTGTTCCAATGGAAGCCCTGGGCTTCATCTTGCAGCACAAACGCGTTATTTTCGGAAAAATCACAAATTACTAAAAACTCGGCGGTCTGGAGGTAAAGTTTGGTGTCCGGTTGATGTGATGCTTGGCAATAAACGAATGGCGACGCAATTTCACTAAACTTTCACAGAAAGTGTCCACAAAGTCCCCGGACGATTCGATATACGTTTTAAGGGTGCATCGGTCTGCGCTGACCCACTGCTTAAAGGTAACATTGTCCACCATTTCTTCCTCCAGCAGAAGGCGCTCCTTGAACGGCAGAATCCCGGGGCACCGTTTGCACTCGCCCAAATGACACTCGGGGAGCGGATTGTGACACGCTAACTGCGTGAGGTAGTCGTGGTTTGACTTGATCGGGAAGTCTTCGTCAGCCCGGCACCGACGAGCATTAGCTTCGCATTCTGGTGGATAGTGCACACGCATACCAAATGAGTAATGATGAAGCTAATATATAATATATAATAATGGTTCTTTAATAGCATGTTTTTGCTATTTGTTTACATTTTTGTGGACAAATATTATTTCTCTTCTAATATTAGCACAATTTTCGCTCAATTACATATTACTAATCATACTTACTATATCTATTTATATTAACAATAATAAAATTCTTACAATCTCTTTTGAAATCACTAAGTTTACTGGTGTTTTGGATCTCAGCTGGTAGGATGTCATGAAAAATTTTAGTGCCATTTTGGAGTATTGATTTTTTGCTAGCTGCTTTTGATTTGAAATTAAGATATGTTCCATTGCAGTTCCTTGTAGTATGAGAATGAATGTCGCTACATTTTACATGTTTCTCTTTTAAATATTCTGGAAGATGGTTGTTACTTAATTTGTATACGAATATAAACAAATTGTATAGAAGTCTTTGCCGGATACTCATAAATGCTAATCCATCTAACATGTCATTGATTCTAGTACATCTGTTTACTTTTAATATTACCCTCATTCCTCGGTTTTGTAGAATTTGTAGCTTATTTTTGTCTTTCTCCCTTACAAATTCTAATTATAGTGGATATAATGGATGATAATAATAATATAATATAATAGATATAATGGATATACCACTAGCAACAGGAAAAAACAGTGCTTGGGCCGAAGTTCTGTAAATTTCGAAAACACAATTACCTTTTTTGCATAAAGCCTGCAAATCCTTAAGGTTAGACAGCACTGATCGTTTCTGGACATGCACACGACCGCCACTCGCCTGCTTGACGGAAACGTAGTCTTGACCGGCATGACTCGGCTGACGTCGTCGGAGTTGAAAAACGGTTTGACAAGTTCAACCGTCGTGCGGTCGACGGGCTTTCCTGTCTTCGGGTAAGGGGTTGCCAAAATTCCCTTTTCCAGGACGAGGTTCTTTGCCTTTCGTACCATGCGCTCTGACGCTTGAAACTCTGTCACCGTTCGGTTGACAGATTAGCTCTTCGAAAGGACAGTTAACACTTGCAGTTTCCCACTATTGGTTGTTGAAGAGTGAAACTTTTCTTTAAGCTGACTAATCATCTCACGGCCATCTGCTGAATCTTGGCCATTGCCAACGCTGTTACTTTCAATTTCAGGGGTTGCAGACCTCCTTCCAGCGTCTTCAATTTCTTCCTGGAGTTGCAGCAACTTTTGTTTAATAATGGGCGATGGCCCGAGCTTCGCCAAGCCCACGTTGATGCTCGACAGAGGAGCGTCTTGCCGTACATCTGCAAATACCAGCTCTCTGGAATAACGCCATCTGGGCCAAAGATTGAAAACGGGAATAAAGCCATGAAATGCATTCACCCAACGATGTCGCAAGTGTCCCCAAATTCGGTCGGAAGGGCAAAAGTCGGCGGTTGCACGCGAACTAGGTGTATTTACGCCTTCCTAGCCCATGGTGAAAAAAATAGATGGCTTTATACCGGTCATTATTTTCATGGCTTTGTTCCACCGGAATAAAGTTATCAAACCAATGACAGTAGATGACGATTTTTCTTCAGGATTAAATCCATCTAGTGGGTATGAGATTTTTGGCTTTATTCCGGTAAAGGAAACCGGAACAAAGCCATCTGCGAAATGGCTTTATTCCAGTTTCGATCTTTAAATCGTCAACCTATCAGATGACACACATTCAAAAAACTGGAGACCGGAACAAAGCCATCTGCAAGATGGCTTTATTTATTTGCATTATTGCAACTAAATCAACCTTATCTGCAACTAATGTTGTAATACTCCTATAGGTACCAAAACTACCAACAAGCGAAAGATGCTTCCACAAAGCGATGTTTATAATCCAAAATATGCTGTATCGTGATCCAGCGCCTTTGCGAATCCAACATAGACACCGGATAATTCAGGGAATTTTCGGCGAATGGTACGAACCCCGCAGCCAGGAATGACCCTCCTATTCTACTTGCCGCGACAAGAATTACTGTTTCCATGTTAAAAAGCGCCAAGCTCTATTGCTATCTTCTGTGAGATGTCCCGTCCCACTCTTCACGTTAAAAAGCTAAGCTTGACGTGCGGCTTTCAGAGCGACAATGTTAAAAGCTGTAGCCTCAAAAGACGCATGGTCACAAACAAATGCACATTGCACTTCCACCGAATTTGGAAATAATGTCACTTTCGGTTCAGCAAACGCCCTCGGTAGACATGGTCTCGCATTCGCCACATCACACCAATTACTGTGGTTTGATCTGGAGAATCCTCTCTTGATCACCTTATCTTTTCGGGGTGAATCCTTTTTATCATGTGACTTACGAGTGTCCTGCTGATAAGGCTGGAAGTGTGATGTTCCAATTTGCTAATACTAAATTGTCGAGCGTTCACGCGTACGCAGCAGGTGCAATCAGCGCAGTTCTCCACGATGCCAGCACGCTGGCAAGCCGGGTCTCGGCGTAGCGGCTAGCGAGCACTAGTAGCGGTGACGTAGTTACCCCCTCCACCGCTCAGTTTCAAGCGTGGTAGCCTGGTCTGGCTTCTGCTAGAAACTAGGATAGTCTGGTGTTTTACCTTTTTCTTACCAATAGACATTCAAAGTAACATTAAAATAGTTCTAAAACGGCTAAGTTTAACTAAAGCCTACCTTTAAAAATGCATGCGAATGCAGCTTTGCCAAGAAAATTGCCATGAAATTTTAACACCAATTGATTTCTGACAGCCAGAATACGCGGTGAGGGTCCGTGAATAAGAGCTTGCCGGATTACTTCCTTTGAGGCATTTGTTGCCGAGTCTGGGTTTTCTGACTTCATATTTTTACCCATGGCAAACAAACATTTAGCTTCAAAACTGTTCAAAGCATACAAACTGTGGAAAGAAAAGAAATGCAACATCGAAATATTTTAGGTATTCTATAGGTAAGATGAGCCATCTGGTCTATTTGCAATGTACGATATCTTTTGCACTTAAAGTACAATTTATGTTATAAAATGGCATGTTTTATTTTTCCAACTTGTCACATTGATGCTGGCCGAGGGCCAGTAGTTGTAGATGACATGTTTAAGAACGTCGAAGCTGCAAATAAATAAACGCTGCCCTTTAAAACTTGCTAGCGAGCCACATCCAGCTGGAGCCCCTGTCAGCCATAAATAGTCCGTTCTTTGTATTCTTTTGCGTTCTTTGCTTGCATTTCTATATACCTATTTGATTTTCCTTAAAATGTAGCAGTCCGATGCTCTCTTCTTGCTGATATTTACGATGTGAGATTTCCTCGAGTCCCAGGAAGGAAATTTCTTCCTGTTCCGGGATGGTCCTCCTCTCGATAATGATGAAGAGCTAGAGGTGTGAGTGTGACGGGTTTACTTTAAGTGCAGCATTACTTACATTGCAAGCATAAACATCAATGCGCAAGCGCAATATGGCAAGGAAAAATACCAGCGTATTTGTACCAAACCCGAACATGAATAATTCGAGCTAATGAATTTTTTCCACACCCTCCGAGGGTACTTCTTTCATACCATCGTAAATTTTGACAGAAATTTTTAACAGCCTCGGTTCGCAGAGTTCACTTATCCGGGAGGCTGTGTACGCCTGCGACTGGTTCCACCAATCAGAGAGCTTCAAGCGGTCCATGTGCATCATCATGTCGCGTAGCAACCAGCCTCTGGTCGTCAGAGTCGCTGGATTCATTCCGTTGAACATGGAAACTTTTTACGCGGTGAGTACTTGTCAGTTAATACTTGTTGCTTCTGATTGATGTTTTTACTATACTTAGAAATAACTGTTTTTTGTTCACTTTTGACAGTTGATGAAGTTGATCTTCAGTTACTTTATGTCTCTGAACACGGCGACACAAAGAAATCGAATAATTCTGGGTGAATTGTATTTTTTTAAATTCAAAATTCCATATTATCATACATTTAACTTTTCTGTAAGAGTGTCAATTTCTATCTTATATTTTTATCGAGAAATAATGTATTTACCAACAAAAAATGTATTTAAATGTTATATTTATAAAAATAACCGTATGTTTCTGTAAAAACACTCAGACAAATGAGAATCATTTTAATTTATGCATGCGTGAAATTTCCCTTTTTAAAAAAAAACATACGAGATAAAAAAAAATGACACAGCTTCCAAATCCAAAATATTGAGTTTTATAATCTTTGGTGAAGCCACCAGAGACATTGACTTCCACTCACGGAAAGTATGTGAGGCACGACGAATAATTCAGTTCAAGTCTTTCATTCAGTTGGTTTCTGTGAAACACTTTAAAATAAATATTGCAAAGGTGTTGTTAGAAAACCTTGTCGCTATTGATTAAAAGCGTCGGATTCTTTCATATTTTCCAAATCAGACCGAACCATTTTCACAGAGCTGTCCAGGCTTCAAGTAATATAAAAATTACTTGTTACTATGACGATAAATATCCTTTAAGGCCACCCGGCCGTGATGTCATTCCCTATACCCAGCCATGTTAAATTATCGACATGTTCGACCACTTTCTGAGAGAATGGTATAAGCAATTGACATGAAACTTTTTACCAACACTGTCACACTCTTTGGGAACATTTTGAGGGAGCTGATTTTCTTATTTTTTTTTGTTGTTAATTTATAATTTATATTGTAAACATGAAGGATTTTGCTACATTATATTTTAAGGCTTACCATTTTTTATGGCTTAATGAAAATTAATCTCAATATTCTGGTTCCCTCAAAACTTGAAAAACAAGTTCGTGAACAAGCTGTGAAAATTTTATTAAATTATCTTCAATGGATTAGAAGAAAAGTGGTCGTGTGTTAGTAAAAACTTAGTTCTGAGATAATCGCCATTGAAACATGATTTGTATGCTGTTTATTCAAGCAATATAGTTGATGAGACTGAAGTCAACAATTACGAACATGCCACTGCCATCTTAAAACGAATTACAATTGAGCCACCCTAGATCACGGAGAACACATTACAATGTTACCAACCATACCAACTACCGGGAAAATTTAAATTCGATAAGAAATTTATTAAAGTTATTAAAATTTTGCATCCCAAATAAAAGTTGACAGCACTTATCAAAACAATTAATTCCGTAGACACTATTAATATAATTTGATTGCTGTCTTCTCTAGTGTTAACCTAAGAGAGTGAAGAAAATTAACAACGAAAAAAAAAAAAAAAAAAAACTTATTTTCACGGCCAACATGTGTGTCTAGGCTGGAAAGGACCTTCACCTTACCCTATCTAGCTTCCTGAAAGACTGATTGTTTGGATGACATGCAATTTCTTTGAATTGTTCGGTCCAAGCAAGACAGCAACAGCCTGTTCCGTATCCAGCGAAGCAGGAGGAGATGCTGGGCTTCGCTAACCCTTCAATAATGGCTGGCTGGACGTTTATTTTTTCTAATCTTAGCAATTTAATTTTTAGAAAAGCTTTTGAACAGGGTATTGAATGCTTAGTCTAAAACACAAACTATTCCCAACGTTTCGAAAAACAATTGTGGTTGCTTTATCAAGGGTCTAAACTCGAGTCAAGCAAAGCTTTGCGAGACTCCTGGATGTCATTCTCGGAGCATTTAAGTATACCTTAGGCTAAGAAAAATACTATTTTTTTTTCTAGTTTAGTTACAAATAGCGTGGTTGACCTCAATGCTAAATGGTTTTCTGGTAAAATTTGTCAAGTTACACCCGGAAGTCACGAATCCCTTTCATTACCAACCCCCAGTTCCAAGGATCCAGGGCCCAGATTCACAAAGGGTATTAACTTTAGTACCGAATAAGAGATAGTACGTACTAGCTAATACCGTATTACCTTATTACGGTATTAGCACTATTCCGTATTCACGTAGGGCGGTATTAGCTCAAGGCCACTATTCCGATGAAACGTCACTAAGTTATAAGTGACGCCATGACATTTAAAATTTTGGCCAATCACAAGCGAGTGCAAAAATATTCAAATTTAGTTCGATCTTCTTCTGTCTACGCCAAACAAGCCGGTAAGTGATAATATCTCGCTTCATAAACTAATTTCTACCATAATATTTCAATTAACAGATAAACTATTTCACAGCATTAAGCATCATTTATATCTTATGTTACGCTTTCTATTTATAGAAACAAAAATGGAAATAAACAACGATCTTGAAAAGAAGAGGACACGCCGTCCCAATTTCCTGCCAGATGAACTGAAAGCTCTAGTCAATGGTGTTTCTAAGAGAAAAAACATAATTAATGGAGCCTTTACTTCTACAATCACAGGAGCAGCCAAGCAAAAAGCATGGGACTCGGTTTGCCAAGAGGTAAATGCCTGTGGCATTTGTAAGAGAACAGTGCCAGAACTCAAGCAAAAGTTTAAGACTTACAAGTCGGAGGCAAAAAAAGAGGGTAGGTACCTACCACCTGCTTATTTTTACTCTCCTTTTAAAATTACTTTATTAATTAAACTTTTCTTGGACCTTCTTAATGTACTAGACATGTTGGTATGAGGTTTGCTGTAAAAATGTCACAGAACATAAATCATTAATTTAATTTCAGTGGCTACATATCGCAAGCAGTTGGGCCAGACTGGGCTTGGAGGGCCACCGCCGAAGAGACCATCGGCTCTTAATGAGCAGGTTGTCTCCATCATAGGAGATTCGATGATGCAAGGCATCGATGGAGGGATTGAAGTTGGTGGCCAAGAAGGTCAACAAATTACTTGTAAGCCCCAAACAAACCTTCATGATAGTTAACTAACGTAGATTTTCTCAACTCATTGATATTAAGAATTAATATGCTAGCCTTTCATTAAAATAGGACCAATTTCTATTTTATATAATTATTAAATGTTCTCCATACTTATGGCATTGCAACAATATGCATTCTAATTGTCAACAGATCAACAAATCCAACACACGCCAATAGACATTGACGTGGTTGACGTCGATGACACAATTGAAGAAATTTTATTCACTGAGCCGTTAATTATAGAAACGGCAAATAAAGCTTGCCAAACAGTGCAGCAAGGGTATGTCAATTTTAGTAATTAAACAGACAGGATATAGCTCGGAATAATTTACATTACTACAAAATATTTTAATTATCAACAGATTGTCAGCCTCAGGAAGTATCCTTCAACAAGGCGCAGAGATGCTGGCAGAAATGAAGCGCATTGGAGATTTGCTGGAGAAAAACCTCCGCGGTCAAGCCGAGTCTAATGCTTTGTCGGTGGAAAATATTAAGATGGTAGCTGCCACTCTAGCAGCAGTCGCTACCCTGCTCAACCGCAACCAATAAACACAAATTAAATTATTGCATTAAAATCAGAAAAATTTCTGTTTATTTCAATTGTATCTGAATTCTCATAGGTACTTGTGACAAGTCCCTAAATTCAAAGTCATCTTGTCTAGAGGTTTATATATATATATCTTGAGAAATGTTGGAGAAGTTAATTAAAATTATTGGCTACAAGAGCAGCACGAAGCATCACGGCATTCTGGTTTCCTGGCGCGGCTCCCTGCGGCTGAAACTGGACTTGGACGGGATTGTGGATGGGAGCATCGACAAGTGGGATCCGTCTGGCCACGCATCGATTGTGTCAAACACAACACGAAGTTATTATCTTACAGCAACGCAATGGTGTGTACAAGAGGGTACCACCACTCTCATCAATGCACCGAAACCGGCTTTTTAGAACCCCAATGCTGCGCTCCACGATGCTTCTTGTTCTTTTAAAGCTCCTATTATAGTTTTCTTCAGCAACTGTAACAGGATTGGCAAAAGGTGTTAGAAGATGGATATCGATTCCGTATCCACTGTCACCTAGGTGGGTAGAAGAGAAAAATGAATAAAAAATGGATAAGGAAAGTAATTTAGATAAGTTAGATAAGTTGTTATAATAAGGTAAGGAAAGTAGTATAGCTAGTAGTACCAACCATAGAGTAAGCAGTCTGCTTACTCTACTTAGTACTTACCCTATGGTAGTACCTACCTACCTATTTAATTAGTATAGGTACCTACCTACTTAAATAGGTTTTTTGATAGTAAACAATGAAATTTGTTTCATAAGTAGGTAGCTAGAAAATTACCAAGAAGCCAACCAGAAGGAACAACTCCATCATCAAGCCTCTGCTTAAGCGTGGACTGGTTCCAGACAAACTGGTCATGAGTAGCACCAGGCCATCGAGCTACTAAATTAACAAAATTTTCGTCAGGAGCGCATACGACCTGGCAATTCAGGCTGTGGTTTCGGTACCTATCCACATATCCCGGTTCATCCACAGATGGTGCCTTGATGTTTATCAATGTCCCATCAATAACTCCTATAACGTTTGGGAAATTTGCAATATTATGAAACTCTGAAAAGAAAATGATTAGTTAGATTTAGAAATTAATTTAAGTAGTATAGCACTGTTGGTCATATAGGGACAAGGTAAATGACACACCTAGAAATATGAAATAATGTGAAAATATATCTCCAGTCTACATTGTTTACCTGTCTTCACTCGAACCACAAATTCATCATCTTCTAAAGGGAATGTAATGTAATTCACTGACAATTCAGTCAAAGCATTACTAACATCTCTTAAAATTCTAGAACAGCTAGATTGGCTTACTCCCGTCACATCTCCAGTCACACACTGGACGAGCCAGAAGCGTAATACCGCAATGCGGTCAGTACCTGCCTGTGTACAGGAATCGCTCGGGATCTACGGGTATTTCTTTGGAGGTAGCCCTCGAGTTCCTGACAAAGGCCAATTATCTCATGTCTAGGAAACCTATACCACCGGATTAGAAAATTGTCTGAGACATTGAGGGGATCAAGACGCTCACGCAAATTCATCTCAGGATTAGCTTGGACTATATCAACAGCTTCTTCTTCGTTTAAAACGAATTCTACAGCCGCAAGAAACATTATGCTTGGTAAATTTGAGTCCGTGAACCTAACCTGCAATGACACCGCTAGAGTCTTGCCACAGGCACGCCCACTCGCAGCCGTCAGTAGGTTTGAAGTTTGTTTAAATAGCGCGTAAATATGAACTAATAAAATTAGTGCTTCGTAGTAACATGCTTTTAAAGTTAATTGTGAATATATAAACGAAAATATCAGAGGAAAGAACGCTCTTAAATTTTTATGTGACGGTATTATCTTCGCTAGTACCAGTCTGAGATGGTACTAGACTTAATACCAAAAAGCGCTAATACATTTGCTTAGTACTCTTTGTGAATATGGGGTTAGTGGCCATTCCTGCATTTCCTTCAAATTCGTACTAAACTTAGTACGTATTAGGACTTAGTACCCTTTGTGAATCTGGCCCCAGGGATGTTCCCTGTGTGAACCAAAGCTAGATTCGTGACACTAGCTTGAGCTTGGGACTTGCCATTCAAAACCCAAGTAATTAGTAATGCTGATTGCGTACTGTCGTAGTTCCACTCGTCAATGACATCGCTTGTGACGACAGACGTTGATTTGCCGACAAACAGAATTAATTCGATTCTCTTTCACTGTACTTTGTGCAGGATTCTGGGCGAGCCGCAACGAGACAACGCCGAGACTGAACGTTACGATGTGCAGGTACACTTTCTGGGTGTGTTTTGTCATCACATTCGTCCAATTTCCTGTCACCGTCGTCTTGATCACCGGAAGCAACCTCTTCGACCTCTGCGAGACGTTGGTCTGTGTATTCTTCTGCGTGATGCTCGTGGTCGAGGTCGGAAGTCTTCGGTACCGAACTCGACACTTTGACGCTGCCGTCGAGGCCATGCAAGACATGCAGAGAATCGGGAGAAGGCACCTGGCGCCTCCTGGTTCCGTTGGAGCCTGGGCCAAGTCCATCGACGACGCCATCTTGTTCTACTACGCAGTCTTTGTGGTCAGCATCGTACCGATTACGGTGGTGATATTACCGATTGTTGTCTTGGTCAAACGGAGGATGATTATCACGTAAGTTTCCAATCTTCAGGCCCTTGTCTTACGGCAGTGCAAGTTAAGAATTGATAAGAGCCCGTACCTAACGTGATCCCAACTGTTTCTGTGATTCTTTTAGTGACTTGATACATGAGCAGGCGTAGTACACAAGGTTGTTAGAGAAACATAAACTCCAATTGATCAATTTCATTTGAATTTAATGTCACATAAGACTCGCTTATTTTTGTTCGTCAGCTTCAGTTATTTTATGTTAATAAAGAAACACCAAATAAAACTTGCTCGTTAAAGGCGAAAAAAGTAGTTGTAGGTCGACAATGTTTGTGAGAGGGTGTTCGGCGGAAGGTTCGCTACTCAAATAGTAAACTGTAAAATTGTACAGCAAATTTATTGAAACGTTAATTTAAAATAAAGTCGTGTGTTCAGTTCGGTCAAAAATAAAAAACAAGACTTGTAAGATTTCAGAGGTGCGCAGCAAAAGTGAACATCTTTTTCAGTTAAAGTGTTAGGCCAAGACCTAGCTAATGCTATATAATAAAAGGTTTCTTTCAGTGTGCGTTACATTTTCATGCAGTGTTTGGTACCCGTTCGAATTGCATAAATCACCAAACTTCGAGTTGACCGTACTCTTTTGGGCGCTGTTCTTCCTTTATGCGTCGAATTTGATGCTCGTGGTCACCGGGCTGCTGATGTCGCTGCTGTCGGCGAGCATCGCGCAGTTCCAACTTCTCAACCACAACCTCCGGCAGCTCGTGTCGCTGACTCGGCTGTCCTCGAGGCAGTCGCCGCAAGCACAACAGAGCCGGTACGTCGTGCATGCACGTCCTCACCACCGCTTGGTGGTGAGCCTTACAGGTCACCTTGTTGCCATTAGGTCTCACAGGGGAAAGCTGCAGACGTTACTGAGACAGTTGGGAACTAAACAAAAATCCTTGTCTATCAGATAGTGAATAAAATGTGTCATGAAGACAGCTCGTAGATGGATTTTTTATCTCCTTTATTTGATATTGTGCATTGATTGCAAATATTTTGGTCTTTTGGTTGGTAGAATTATTGAGTTGATTTTTTGTTATTGGTGCAAGTACGGATGATTCTGTCGATATTTAGATCGTGAACTGTCTTTTCAAATTTTACTGAAATCAAAAAGATTGCTCCTATTAAGCATGGGAAACCAACTGCGGGGATCTGGTTGGTTAGGAAATTATTCAGTTTTTGCTTTTTGAAACGATCCGAATAAGATTTAACACCCTAAAGTGTGGTGCCCCACATTCCTCAGAATATCTATCAATGAATTAAAAAGCGGGGAGAATTTAAAAGGCAGTTCAAATCGTACCTTATTGACTCATTTCTCTAAAGCTGTATAACGAATTTGAACTGGAATGACTGAATACTGGTTTGTTTCATTATGATACTAATTTTCGTGAAAGATTATTGTCTGACAGCCCAATCCTCACCCAGCGAAGCGGAGATCTTGTTCGGCCGGATAGTTCAGCCAGATAGAGCCCGGCAAGCAGAAGGTCCCGGGTTCGTATCCCGGTTCTTAGCAAACCCACCAGCAATTGCTTACTTGTGTGAGATTCCACCACATTAAGAAAATTTCTCACACTGATAAGACATAAATAAATAAATTTTCAGGCGATGCACTTCTCTCAATTGATTTTGCGAGAGAGCAGAAAGTGACTCCGTCGGTTTGTTTAACTCGGTTCTTATTTGCGAAGCGGATCGTTCCGACATTTTTGCACAGGTGTATGTATTGTTCCAGGCTTCCGTCATTGTGGCATTGCGTGGCCATTCAACCTCCAAACAACGATGATCTTCATCCGTCATCAACGCCGATCACCGATAGAGCACGGTCCAACGCAGTCAGCAACAGGTCCACTCTCCTTGACGGTACTCAACACCCGAGTGTCTCGGGCACAGAACCAGCAGCAACAAGTACATCGATGTCGCATAGAAGTGTCCCTGCAAATGCAGCGGAGCTCCGATTGGACAGGGAATTCCAGAGGCACCTAGAAGAAGGTCTGAGAAACTGCGTCGACCACCACAAAGCCATCCATGTGTTTGTGGCGAAAGTCTGCGATGCTTATCGGCTGATTCTGATGCAACAGTTTAACAGCTCGGTCTGTCCAATGGTGGCCGCCAGCGTTTTTATTACCAACGTGCGTAAAACACATTCAGGCTTTCTTGGCTTGACTCAAGCCGACCCATCAATCACTTGGCTCAAGCTTCAACCTGACATAGAAATAAAAAAGTGGGGAATATGTTTGAAAAATGCATTATCTGTTGCAAGTGTTAAGAGGTTTATTTCTTTATTTCATTTAATTTTCTTTAATTTCTCTTTCCTTTTTTAAGAGTCAATTTATTAATTACCTATGCTTTTTAATTTGCTAATTTTTATCATTTAAGTAACAAGGAATGCTTCATTTCTATAGCCCTTTCACCAAATTTACAATTTCTGTAAGCTTGAAAAAATGGGATTTTTATATCTCCTTAAATTCAATATACGGTACCAATATGACTCAAATGTACCAATGACACCAATAAGCCAATACGACGGCTTACTTTCCTGGCAGTTAACCACATTGCAAACTCCGAGCTGAAGAGACATCCCAGCTTCTGGCAACGACCAAATCGTGATGGGAAATTCAATTGTTTCTGTGCGATTTCTGTTAACTAATTTCTCGTTCTGCCCATTTCAGGTAGGCGAGTTCGACCCCAGGGTGGTGTATTTCGGGTTGTTCATCGCAAGCTTCTTGTTGCCAACGTACATCTTCTGTTGGTTTGCGCAAAAAGTCACAGAAGAAGTAAGACAAAATCCTCAATGTCAAGTCAAGAAGCCCAAAAGAATTGTCTTTTCTGATAAGAACGAGATATGCTGCTTTTTTAAATAATTACTCATAGTAAAATAAAAATTTGCAATAAAAATTCTGAAATAAGAAGAAAACAATGAGAAATAATACTAGCTGCTATGGAATACTCATATAATCGTTTTGTGGGTGAGCGTACAAGTTACGCTCACCCACAACGCGATTATATTGCGTGTGCGCAGAGCCTAGAGGCTTTTATGATCAATTTAAAAGGTTCGGCGTTCGGCTTTCTTGATGACACAAGTTACCTGAAATTATCATGATTTAGTCATCGAGAAATTATTCGAAAATTTTAAAACGTAAAAAATAGATTCAAAGAAAAACTATTCGATGGATTTGCCTCAAAATTGCACGGTTTATTCTTTAAAATATGTTTAACTCACACAGTATAATTTGTCAACATCAGTTGAAGAGAAAGTTGCTTTGGTTGCAAAAAACTTCGAAAACGCTTAAAAAACGTCAAAAGAGCGCCATTTTCAAGCCAATTGCCGAAAAAAAATCAATGAAATTTTCACACAAACATGAAATCGTGAGAGTCTTCATATCTAACAAGTTAATTCGAATTATATACATATGCTTGTCTTCTTTAGTGAGAAACGTGATGAATAATGAAAAATGAAAAAAACTGAAATTTTTCTTAGAAAAATTATTTTTACTAAAAGTTGCGAGTGAAATGAGCTGAAAAAAGTACAGGTTCTAAGTTGAGAGAAAACGAAGATATTTTGAAAATTTCATCAAAATCCGTCATTTCTTTTGACCTGTAGAGCTCGCGAACAAACGGACTTAAAAAAAACCATACAGGAATTTTTTTAATACCAACAAACCAAAATATCAACAAAATATCGCTTTTGTTTACAGAGTTTGTTGGTTCAGGAGGCTGTGTACGACTGCGACTGGTTCGACCAATCTGAGAGCTTCAAGCGGTCCTTGCGCATCATCATGTCGCGTAGCAACCAGCCGCTTGACGTCAGAGTCGCTGGATTCATTCCGTTGAACATGGAAACTTTCTACGCGGTGAGAACTCATCAGCAAAAAAATCATGTTACTGTTGATAAATGTTATTTTTAAATTTTAACAGTTGATTGTTAACTTTTGACAGCTGATGAAGTTGATCTACAGCTACTTCATGTCTCTGAACACAGCTTATGCAACGAGATCGAAGAATTATGGGTGAATCGCATTATTTTATTAAGAAATATTGTTCTTTGACTTTTCGATTGCATGAAATAATAAATTAATTGAGAAGGAAAACATAGTTTTGTGCTGATAAAATGTTTTAAATTTAAGGTAGAAGGGTTGTAAATATTTAACCGAAAACTT
The DNA here is from genome assembly GCA_921293315.2 of Nemurella pictetii. Lineage (NCBI taxonomy): Eukaryota > Metazoa > Arthropoda > Insecta > Plecoptera > Nemouridae > Nemurella > Nemurella pictetii. The sequence continues at coordinate 2,775,341 of OV121118.1, read as the reverse complement.
CTTGCTGTGAACTTTTATTTGATCAAATAACAATAACAATTGAAAACAAAATGATTGCACAACAAAAATAACAAAAACTATCACTATGGCAATCGGCATTTAACTTTTTTCCAGTATTTTCTGTTATTTAAATTTAATATAAGGCTGAAAGTGAATGTATTCGTGCATTTGTTCTAAAATATCAACATAATCACGGCCATAAGGAAAAAAGTTTGGACTTGACAATGTCATTTATTTTTACCTACTCTTTATTCTCTTTTTTCAATCCCAACTTTTTGGGCAGCTTGAATGTCCGTCATTAGGGAAAATAATTTATTCTAATGACAACGTTTCGGACTGATTTTGTCACTCTTACCCGAGAATCAAATTAATGACAAACAAAATAAACTCTCGGGTATAATAAGCTTGGTACACCATCTGTCTAACCTACTTCAAATCTGCCATCCGTCTAATAAGTTGATGATTTAAATTTATGAAAATATGCACGGCATAAGTACATTGTTCTCATGAAAAATAAAACAAAATTATTAATTGAGTAAATAAATAGACACGAATTCATTCCATGTGTTTCCCGTTTCGTACGACTCACGAGAAAATAACCGAACTTTTGATAAAATTGCAGGGAGAGAGGCGAGACATTTTTGATTCGTTGTTAATGCCTCCTTCCGAACTCAACAATTGGTTCTTGTCTTGTCTAGTTGCCTTCAGCGTTGTTGGTAGTATGAAATAATCGGTGAATAGAATATGAATTGTTTGACGAGCTTCGCTTCTCGCCATGGCGCGTGGTTGTTTCATCTCCGCCGTGTCGGCCGCCACAAGGAAGTGGCGAACGATTGAAGCTGATCCGACACACGGCATCATGGACACACTATCGCAGATCGGTGAGCTCCCAACATAGGGTAAAAATATCAGTCTTTTAGAGCCGATTTTACAATATTCTACTTAATCCTGGAGTTACGCAACTCCGGATTAAAACTTAATCCCGGATTAAGGATATCTGCATTTTACAATCACATTTGGGCGCGAGTTATCTGACTCCAGAGTTTAAAAAAAGCACCAAAATGTATTCTCTAACTTTTCAAAGTTTGGTACCAATTCTGACGTAGTTATGTTGTCAGCATTGTAATTCACTGATATTATATCAAAAATGGCGGGAGCTGCAAAGGAGAAGCGCGCAATAAATTTTTCTTTCGTAGACCAAAAGAGACTGATGAACTGTGTTAAAAGACACGCTGGAATTATTGAGTGTAAGAAAACTGACAAAGTCACCACAATACAGAAGGTAGGTACAATATTCTAGTCAATAAGAAAGAATACCTAAAACAAACATTCAATTTTCTGAATAAAAGGGAGCTCTAGAACAAAATCTCTGGTGTAATATTAATTGAAATCTTTTTAACAGAATGAGGAATGGGAGAAACTCGGCGAAGAATTCAATTCCGAGTCAGCTTCTGGCGCAAGGACCTCTAGTGCCCTCCGGCTTATGTTCAAAAACATGAAGAAAGAATATCGAGCGTTCAAGGCGAAAGTACGCCAATAACAATATGCGACCCGCGGAGGCCCAGCCGCTGAGATCGAGACTTACCCACATCTTGATGATTTGGACGAACTCATTTCATTGTCAGCCGAAGGGCTCATTAACGTCAATGACAGCGACGGGCCCGTTGAAGAAAAGCTGCCAAAACAGGCCGATTGGGACATAGAGTGGGACAAAGAATCTCAATAATATTGAGCCATTCTTTTTACACACTTAAAATGTAAACGATTAACGATATAAGCTTTGTAATTATAAACGAAATAATATCAAACTTCTGATATGAAGTAATGGTCGCCATCTTAAATTGGTTGATCTCGAGTTATGTCTCTGATCCCAGCAAATATCTGGAGTTATCCTAACTCTGGAATTAGACTCTAACTCGAGATTAAACTGTTTTGTAAAATCAAAAAATTACCTGATCCTGGATAATGGCTAACTCGAGTACGTAACTCCGGAGTTACAAATATTGTAAAATCGGCTCTTAGTGACCGAATCATTCGTTACAGCAAAATGATCTTTCTATTCTAAAATAGCATGGTTGAGCGTGCGACAGAATCGTCAGAGCCTCCTACGCTCCATGGTTTGGAATTCAAACAACCCAACCATTTGATTTGGTTGATTATTCGTGTTCAAAGATACACACTGCAAAAAAAGTGTCCTATTACAAGACGCTTTTGCGTCTTGTAATAAATTTTGCGTCTGATTTCCAAAGAAAACGTCTGATTTTTGCGAAATAGTCTTATAATGTGCATCTGAAGTGAAAATCGTCTGATTTATAAAAAGAGTCTGATTTATGAAACGCGTCTGATTGCATGAGCAGTAGGCAGTATACATTACTAAATTTCTTGATTGCTATCACTTTAGAAAAAGGCCTCCTGAGTCCGGCCCGTCCCAAGTTTCAGGCCGGACAAGTTTCAGGCCGGACAAACGTTGGGCCGGTCGGACCGGGACGAACATGGCCCGGCCTTCGGGCCGTCGAACTTTCGGAGCGTGTAGGGCTTTGGATTGGAGATTCGGATCGTGCCTGAACATACTGTCTTGCATTTCTTGCATTTGCATTGTCCGGATATGGATGGAAGGATGAAGAAAAACACAGTTTACTCAGACATTTTAGAAACGTTCTATTCCTTACCGGCTGTTTTAAACTAAAAAAAAAATCATATAGGTATATCGCAGTTCTTTTATCTCATGTTTATAATTCATTAATTTTCATGTTTATGCAAATATCCCAGTCCTAAGTTACCAATACCTGCTGAACATATGCGTTGGGAGTTGTAGGTACCATACTCAAAACATGCCCCAGTTAAGGATTGCAAGAGCAACTCCTTCCTTGAACCCCCCAACACAGTTGGCAGCCAGCGTATCCCCCGTGAACATCAGTAGGGACCTCCGAAAGTTCTTTCCACTCCTTTTATCAAAAGCACTGTGAAGTTCCATCTATCCTCCCTCCACTCATAACGACGACCGGGTTAGTCCTACGTTCAAACCCTTTGCCGCGCTATTGAGATAGAGAGTATCAAGGGCAAGGTACCGCTACAGGCTCCCAGAGGGCAGCGGCTAACGGGCTGCATCGACCGTTCTTTATCGAGCGCTCCTATGTCGTTAGACCGGATACAGGTTTCTTGGGGGATCGAGCATGGCAGCCCGTGTGGGCAGGGATGTTAGCCCCTCGTCACTGCTAGACCGGAAGAAAGTGCTGGGAGAAAGCAGTAGAGTCTAGTGCAGACTCGAGGCGTGACGCGATTTAGCTCCGTCTTTTTAGCGTTTTTCGACGGCGTTTAACCAGGCGTTACATTTAGTGTGGGTACCTAGAGTAGTCACTCAGGACTCTTGTGGTTATTGCGTTGTAAAGTATATACGGGCGTAGAGGACGAGAACAGCGTTCATCTCAAATTAGTCCGGTAACAGTGGTGTATTTTTGTCTTGAAATATCGACACGGCGTACATTGTGTGTTATCTGCTAGCGAGCAAAATCGAACAGTAGATCACGAGAACATTCTTCACGCGGTACATCGAGCAGCGTCCTTTGTGTCGAACCAAGAGCAGCCACGCGGGGTGTGTGCTGGACGAGTGCTGGACGGACTTATCGGTCACCGGAACAATAGGTGGACTAACTTGTGCCGTACGAGATAGACATTGCGTCGTCGGGTTGGAGGATACTTCACGACATCAAAGGATCGGTGCCAGGCGTCATCGTCTACCACCCCAGCTTGTGATCTACTCTTCAATTAATCGTCGAATAACTTTAAATCTGTATTGGTATGTGAAACGGTTGGCCAACTATTATCATAGGAGCTTTAGGGACCAGATTAGGGGTTGTTGTAATGTACCTGTGTATTGGATAACTTGTAAAATACACTGAGTAGCCTGCGACATTGTGTATCTGTGAATCCACGCACGCGGGGGACGACGCGGGTGTGTGCGGCAACCGGAGAGAACTATTGCAGGTTTGATCCCGGCATGTAATAGTCATTGAACCCGGGAAACATTCATATTGTCGACCAGATAGTGACCACAGAGAAAGGGGGTCCAATCTAGGCCGGCTGGCGCCCAAATTTATTACAAAAGACTTGAGAGAGAGGGGGAAACACGTAATTTTGCGGCCAGAGGGGCACAAAGTTTACATAAGTCTTTATGTCTCTGACAAAATTTTCTAATACTGTAACCATTCCATATTTTTCTCAAATTTACGGATTCTACTATGCAGAGTAGGTTGGTAACCTTTAAAGTTGAGCGAAATTCTGGGTAGACATTGCCTAGCGTCCAATAAAACATGGCAAGTCTGTGATGTTTCACCTTTGAGCCCAGAATCCACGCCCGTGACGGATTATTTGAACAGCTGTCCATGTTGAGCCCCAACACGGATCCAATGACCTACGCGTTGCTGTACCCCTGTGGCGACCCCGGCTGGCAAAGAGACATGCCGCACACGCGAGTCTCTGGATGAGGCAAAGTAGCCATGTTGGAGTTTTACAGCTACAGGCTCCAGGAGCGCCGTGGCGTATTCAATCCCGTGCTGCACGCCAGAAAGTTAACGCAGCAGTACGTCGTCGAAGCATACATGAAAGTGGAAGGTAACCGGCTAGCGTTCATCAGCCTAAACCAGTCAGCGATTCGCGCCGAACTTTACAGCGGACTGATAGATCATCTGAACAACCGAGCAGATAGGCAGGGCTACAAAGTTGGTACGATAGTTATTTTGCCAGCAACATTCATCGGCAGCCCCCGGTACATGCAGCAATTGTACCAGGATGCCATGGCGATCATTACCAAGTTCGGAAAGCCGAACCCGTTCCTAACTATAACCTGTAACCCCAAGTGGCCCGAGATCGTCGACAATCTGCTGCCGTTCGAAAGTGCATCGGATCGGCCCGACCTCTGTGCCAGAGTATTCCAAATGAAATTGAAAGAGTTGATGGTTGACATAACCCTTGCTGTTGCTGCACGTGACCGGCGCAACCTCCTTCGAGAAGGTACGTACCTACGAGGGGGTTGTTTACAACACCTTCAAGGAGGCGGCCATCGCGCGCCATCTACTCATGGACGACGACGAGTGGGAGCGCTGTCTCGAGGAGGCCGCAGCATTCCAGTTGCCGCAACAGCTTCGCCAGCTGTTCGCCGTGATCTGCGCGTAGCCAGCATCGCCGCTCTTGCTGTGGGAGCGCTTCAAGGTAGACTTCACTGAGGATTTCGCCAAGGTTCACGACTCGGAAGAGGCGGGGCAGACGGCGCTGAACGCGATCCAAGCGGTGCTCATGCTACACAGACTTAACAACACAGACCTAGGTTTGCCAGAGCCTAGAGTGCCGGTGATGGTGGCCGTCAAGGAGCAGTTCGATCGAGCTGCAGAGGGCCGAGGCCGAGCTGAGGCCGAGCCAATTGTCATGAGCTAGCTGATAGGTGGCGCCCCAGGTCTAGAAGAGAGACAGGGTGTGGCCCGGCAGATATGACACTTAGAACTAGTTGGATCTGTACAGAGTATGCTCAGACATTAAAGTAATCAACAAGCTGAATACAGACCTTATTATTTTCTTAAGTACACGACATGGTGTCAGCAGTGAACGTCGGTGAATAGATACTATTACTAGTATTGAAATTCAGAAGACCGATCGATAAAATGAATGAAGAAGGAGCCAGTGCTACCACTGGAGTCGTCCATAGGCCACCAAGGGAACTGATATTCTCGGGTAATGTAGCTGAAAATTGCGCCAAATGGAATCAAAGATTCACAATCTACATCAAGGCGACAAAGATCGAGAAAGAGGCGGAAGATGTAAAAGTGGCGACCTTCCTGAGCGTAATTGGCGAGGAGGCTTTAGATATTTACAACACGTTTGTATTTACGCCGGCGACTGACAAAGATGTACTTGATAAGGTGATTGAGAAGTTCTCTCAGTTGTGAACCCCTCAGAAAAGTGGACTATTTGAAAGGTTTAAGCTGGAGGATGCAAAGCAAAAGGAAGGACAGACTATTGATCAGTTCGTAACGGAACTCAAGACTGCAGCAAAGTCTTGCATGTATGGGGGTCTAGCGGAGTCAATTGTCCGTGACAGACTAGTGTTTGGACTGAGTGACGTAAAACTTCACGAAAAGTTGCTTGGAGAACAGGATATAACACTGCAACGGGCAATAGAGAAAGCTAAGGCTAGTGAAGAGACTCAACTTCAGGCAAAGGTTATGCGACAAGAAAAAAGTTGTGATGAACTTCGAAAAACTGGAAGTCAGAAGACGAGCAGGTATCAAGATGCGATTTTTGTTTGCAAAAAGTGCAAATATAAACATAAGTGGGGATGGTGTCCGGCATATGGGAAAGAATGTGGACTGTGTGGTGAACGGAATCATTTCGCTGCTTGTTGCCCAGGAGCGAAGAAAGGAGCGAACAAGAAAAAAAATCAGATGCTGCATGAAGAATCGGCGGAAGAGGAAAGTGATCCAGAAGGTCATAATGATGTTCAGCTTTCACGCGTTAAAAAGGTCCAGGTAGTTCGAGAAGAACAGGACAAGATGTCCATGAGTGAAGAGGAAGTGGATCATTGCAACAAGTCTGAAGGAATACATCGTACCCTTAGTGTAAAACCGTAGTAACTGCAAAAAATCATTTTTTTTTGATAAATGAATTCGAAATTTTTCGTTCTATTTAGTGTAAAGCAGTGGTAACTCTAACTTCAAATTTGTCCAACAGGTGTCAGTTAATCGCCTTTAGCACGTGGAGTGTTTTGACCAAAACACGTAATGTAAAACCATCGTATCTGCAGTTACTACTCTTTTACACTTTATGTTTTGCTTAAATTTGAAATTCGCGGTTCTAGCTGCTACGGTTTGGACCTTATAACGCACGCCTGTTCAGTGTCTGCTTGTCGTGCTACTTGCACGTAAAGCGTGCTCACATTTGTTATATAAGTTTGTTATTAGTGTTAATTAGTGATTAAGTGGTGCAATGGAATCTAGGGGAAGACGTCTAGTGGCCTTGGCATTAGCTGCAAAGCTTGCGAAAGCTTCTTCTCAGACAAGTAATTACAATTAACGTAAGCCAATCTCAACCAAAATTGTGCCATAACCAAATTTTAAGACATTTTTTTCTTCAAATTCACATTTCTCTGGCTGATTATCAAGAGGAGTCAGAGATTCTGTATTTACCAAACAGCCCAATCAAAATCGTACACATATTGACTGGAGGACTTAGTTTGTTCAATTATGAAGCTGACGGAAATTCTGTAACTGATGGCGAACCGGATGCTGGGGAGGAACATGGGGCAAAGGGCGAACTGGTTGCTGATGGCGAACCGGATGCTGGGGAGGAACATGGGGCAAAGGGCGAACTGGTTGCTGATGGTGAACCGGGTGCTGGAGAGGATCATAATGATGATGGCGAACCGGATGCTGGAGAGGATCATGATGATGATGGCGAACCGGATGCTGGAGAGGATCATGATGATGATGGCGAACCGGATGCTGGAGAGGATCATAATGATGATGGCGAACCGGATGCTGGAGAGGATCATGATGATGATGGCGAACCGGATGCTGGAGAGGATCATGATGATGATGGCGAACCGGATGCTGGAGAGGATCATGATGATGATGGCGAACCGGATGCTGGGGAGGATCATGATGATGATGGCGAACCGGATGCTGGAGAGGATCATGATGATGATGGTGAACCGGATACTGGAGAGGAACATGATGATGATGGCGAACCGGATGCTGGGGAGGATCATGATGATGATGGCGAACCGGATACTGGAGAGGATCATGATGATGATGGCGAACCGGATGCTGGAGAGGATCATGATGATGATGGTGAACCGGATACTGGAGAGGAACATGATGATGATGGCGAACCGGATGCTGGAGAGGATCATGATGATGATGGCGAACCGGATGCTGGAGAGGATCATGATGATGATGGCGAACCGGATGCTGGAGAGGATCATGATGATGATGGCGAACCGGATGCTGGAGAGGATCATGATGATGATGGCGAACCGGATGCTGGAGAGGATCATGATGATGATGGCGAACCGGATACTGGGGAGGATCATGATGATGATGGCGAACCGGATACTGGGGAGGATCATGATGATGATGGCGAACCGGATGCTGATGGCGAACCGGATGCTGGAGAGGATCATGATGATGATGGCGAACCGGATGCTGGAGAGGATCATGATGATGATGGCGAACCGGATGCTGGAGAGGATCATGATGATGATGGCGAACCGGATACTGGAGAGGATCATGATGATGATGGCGAACCGGATGCTGGAGAGGATCATGATGATGATGGCGAACCGGATGCTGGAGAGGATCATGATGATGATGATGGCGAACCGGATGCTGGAGAGGATCATGATGATGATGGCGAACCGGATGCTGGAGAGGATCATGATGATGATGATGGCGAACCGGATGCTGGGGAGGAACATGGGGCAAAGGGCGAACTGGTTGCTGGGGAGGAACATGCTGCTGAGAACGAACCGGATGCAGCAACATGTGCAAGCAACAAGCAACATGTGGTGATAAATGTAGGCTAAAGTGTACCACACGCATTTCCCAAGAGCAAAGGAAACTCATTCTTGACGAGTTCTGGAAAATATCCGTTAATCACAAACAACAGCTGCACATTTCAGAATGTGTGGCTTCGCTTGTCCCATCGTACCGTCGAGTAGCAGACCATCAGATACTTTCATTGCTACGACCATCAGATACTTTCATTGCTACGACCTTCAGATACTTTCATTGCTACGACCATCAGATACTTTCATTGCTACGACCGTCAGATACTTTCATTGCTACGACCGTCAGATACTTTCATTGCTACGACCATCAGATACTTTCATTGCTACGACCGTCAGATACTTTCATTGCTACGACCATTAGATACTTTCATTGCTACGACCATCAGATACTTTCTTTGCTACGACCATCAGATACTTTCATGGCTACGACCATCAGATACTTTCATTGCTACGGCCATCAGATACTTTCTTTGCTACGACCATCAGATACTTTCATTGTTACGACCGTCAGATACTTTCATTGCTACGACCATCAGATACTTTCATTGCTACGACCGTCAGATACTTTTATTGCTACGACCATCAGATACTTTCATTGCTACGACCTTCAGATACTTTCATTGCAACGACCATCAGATACTTTCATTGCTACGACCGTCAGGTACTTTCATTGCTATGACCATCAGATCCTTTCATTGCTACGACCGTCAGATACTTTCATTGCTACGACCATCAGATACTTTCATGGCTACGACCGTCAGATACTTTCATTGCTACGACCATCAGATACTTTCATGGCTACGACCATCAGATACTTTCATTGCTACGACCATCACATACTTTCATTGCTACGACCATCAGATACTTTCATTGCTACGACCGTCAGATACTTTCATTGCTACGACCTTCAGATACTTTCATTGCTACGACCATCAGATACTTTCATTGCTACGACCATTAGATACTTTCATTGCTACGACCGTCAGGTACTTTCATGGCTACGACCGTCAGATACTTTCATGGCTACGACCATTCGGAACATAAATTCAACTGGAATCTCGGAGCCAGAAAAGAGAGGAACTCATTTAAACCGTCCACGAAATATTGACGAAGAGATCAAAGTTGGCATGCGCAATCACATCAACTCATTCCCAAGAATCGAATCTCACTACCTGCGCGCGCAAACCACCAGAGAATTAATCGATGGAGTGCTGACCATTCAACAGATGTATCGGTTGTACAAAGATTCAATGCAGGAAAATGACAAACCTAGTGGACCCCGTACTCTTTCCTATTCAATACAGAATTTAAGTTGGGTTTTTTTCAACCTTAGAAAGATCAGTGTGAGTCGTGCGCACGCTCCACTAACTCGAATGATGACGAGAAGATGCTGCTTCAAGAGAAGTACGATATTCACATGAAAAACAAGGATCTGTCACGGGCAGATAAGGCTAAAGACGTGAAGGACAAAGAAATTTCAAACACGGTCGTTTGTTGTTACGATCTGCAGGCGATATTAACTACTCCGAATGCTGATATTTCAGTATTGTATTACAAGAGGAAGTTGGCCACGTACAATTTCACTATATACGACATCCCCGAAAAGAATGGATTTTGTTACGAATGGCACGAGGGTGTAGCTAAACGTGGTGCTTACGAGATTGGCACTTGCGTATTTCAGTTCTTGACGCTAAAATGCTTAACAAAAGAAGTTATTTTTTATTCTGACAATTGTGCAGGTCAGAATAAGAATAAGTTCATATTTGCCATGTACTTACACGTTGTTACTAATTTTAACATACAAAAAAGTTAAAAAAGTTAAAAATAACTCATAAATTTTTGGTAGTTGGTCACACTCAAAATGAGGGTGACAGTATGCATTCCTGCATTGAAAAGGAGAAAAAAGAGCCCTAAAAAGTGGACCAATCTATGTTCCAACACATTGGATACCTGTTATTCAGCAAGCGAACAAATCTAGGCCATACAATCAGGGCTGCCACTGAGTCACTTTTATCACTTTTTTCCCCTTTTTTTAGAGTTTGTCACTTTTAGTCACTTTTTTACCAATTCAGTCACTTGAGGTACTTTTTTTAAGCAAAATTTGATAAAATGATAATAATTTGTTAAAAATAACATGTTTTCTTGCAATATATTTATATATTTTTTTAGATAATTAATTTTAGTTGAAAGCTGTTAGTTCGAAATATTGCGCCAAAATGTCGGCTATGTTATGAATAGGATGTCAGTGCCAACTTGTTAGATTTTGAAGCAAGACAGAGTACTAGGCTGGCAGTGATTTCCTCTTCCCATAACCTAATAATTGTTTGAAGTGACAAGAACCATACCATGTGCAATGACATGTGCATGCACGAGTTCTGCTCTACATAGACAGGTAAATGATTTCAGTAACACTTATACTTACTTTTCAAGAATTATACCTCTTAATTGAAAACCTTAGTCATGTGTTGAAGTTATTCTTATGCTCACTTTTTTTTTAGCAATGGGGAAATGCCATGTTAAAGATGCGTGGTTTGAGAGGGATGACCATCTTGGGTATAAAATTAATTTGTGGTGTAAGAAAGTAAACGACACGGAAGTGTTTTGCAAGATATGTGCTACGAACATCAATGTAAAGGCTAAAGGGCTGCAATCGATCAGTCAGCATGCTTTGTCGGCAAAACACAAGAGCAATGCCAGAATTAAGCTTGCCGGATGTCAGCTGCGCTTGACTGTTGGACCACCTCTAGTTACTGCCTTGGATCCCAACGTAGACAACAATACTAGTGACATTCTGCCTTTGCCTAATCCCCGTGAACCTTCACTTCTAAAACTGTACTGCGTAAAAGATCAGGCGACCCGTGCAGAGTTAATATGGGCGATGAAATCGGTAGCGGTAAACTATTCTGCCGCATCCCACGATGACATCGGGGAAATTTTCCGTGAAATGTTTCCGGGTTAGTACCTTTAATTGTTCAGGTCAGGCCGCAGTGCATAATTTAATAGATAACTAATAAGGACATTTCTTCTAGGAGCTGTACCGCAAGGTTTCTGCCTGTCGCGTACGAAATTGACATACGTTATTACCGAAGCATTGGGGCCATATTTTAGAGCGGAAATGCTAAGAGACATCAAATCTGAATACTTTACTATTCAGTATGATGAAACAACTAACTCAGAAGGCAAGAAAGAACTCCAGGTTGCAGCTATATGTGTTATCAATTATTGTATTTTATAAACTTTGTCTAGAGCTGGAGTGCAAGTTCTTGGAAGAAAAATATATTATCACTTATATTTTCTTTGCACATGCTGTGTAATAATTAATAATAATATGTATACGTTCCTATCGTGAAGTTATAGTGACGCTATGTTTGTTGAAACTGCTCTATTTCTCTATTTTTATATCATTAAAGTGATAGCCTGTCGGCAACATGAGATGGACCTGAATTTTTAAAATGTACCTTGTATTTCCAACTTCTGATGCATATTTATAACATGTTAACGGTTGCAAAATGATCGATTTAAGTCACTTTTTAGTCACTTTTTTCATATGAAAAGGTCACTTAAATCACTTATTTGGAGATCGATGCGCAGTGGCAGCCCTGTACAATGTATCTGAAATGACCACATATGATTTTTTAGACCTGCGTGAATTATCGAAAGATATGGGAAAAAACTACAACAAAAACGTAGAGAAAGACACAGTTCGCTGGACAGACATACGTATAATCGAGGTACGGGAAGGAACCCCGAGTTCTCTGTTTTACAAAACAGATTACGATGATATTGATTTCAAGGAAATTGATTTGCGGGGCCGTCAAGTCACTCACGTGGACGTCCGTCTCTTCAGCCAGAACTGAAACAAGCTTATCAAGAGCCAACAAACATTACGCAAGCAAAAAAGAGCGACCTAATTTCGCTTTGTGAAACACGGGTCATTCCGCGTGACACCATGCCTTTTACGAGGGTTTAGCAGCAGTAGCAGTGAATGAGACCAGAGATTCTGAAGACTCAACATGAGCGGAGCATTGTAAGTACTATAGACTTACAAAAAAATTGTATGATTATGGCGGTGTTAATACCACAAATTAAAAAACACTAACAATGTGCCATTTTGTTATTTTACAGGCTGATGACTCTCGATCTGCAACATTTTACTCATACATTCTACATTCTACCATAATAATATGTTATGTACTAGTAGGATATTATCCTACTCGTTTCTATACTAAAATATTTCATGCACGATGTTTGGCTGATTTTCATTGTATCTTTTACCATTAAAATGTGCGATAAATAGGATTTAAACCATGGAAACAGTCTATTTTTTTCAAACTTCAAAATGTAAAACAGTAGCAACTGCTAAAAATCGCTTATCAATCAATTAAATTAGAAAATGATTAATAGGTTCTGATCAGCTAGGTCATAAAATAGTAATTACCCAAAAATATCAAAATATATTGCCATACCTCATTCTTAAAGGAGCCCTCCGAAATGATTATTAGAATTTATATATTGTCGAGTATACCAATCAAAGTGACATTCCGTTTAAATTTTATTTTTAAAAAAATCTGGGGCCAAATGATTACACTTTTTCTCTTTGGCGCGAAGCCTCTTGCGTGACGTCACCGCAGGGACGGGTGCGTAGCCGCAAGCCGAGTCTGCTAGTCTAGTGCCAGGCCTCGAGCGCTCGCGATCGCATAAATCTATCAGCGTGAATATGGCAGGGCGTCCATAAAGTTTGGATCCGAGTTCACTCAAAGTGAAATGACTGAAAATGTTTTGAGGCTTGCCCAAGAAAGAAGGAGAGACGTAACATTTCAAGGAAGGGCAGGAAATACGTTGTGGTGCACTTGTGGCAACTGCATCTCAATGGACAATGACATGACATCGCATTGCTGTATAGAAAGAGCCAACCCAAATACGAGCGTTGTGTCAGGAAGGCGAGTGTATTACTGAACACGGTATGACTGATACACAAGACAAAAAAGAACCTACTGACAAGAAAGTATCGCGCATACTAACGTTCCGCAGCCTCGGCAAGCGGCTGAGCGACCGAGCGCGTGCTGCAGCCGTCCCTGCGGTGACGTCACGCAAGGAGCTTCGCGCAAAAGAGAAAATGTGCGATCATTCGGCCCCAGATTTTTTAAAAATAAAATTTAAACGGAATGTCACTTTGATTGGTAAACTCGACAATATATAAATTCTAACAATCATTTCGGAGGGCTCCTTTAATGCCAGTTTCAAACCTTTAAACTCGATTATCTCAAAACTAACCAAAAGCAGTTACTACTGTTTTGCACTGAGGTACGATATGTAAGCCAGACTAAGCATGTAATTGTAAATTGCATTAAGTCTAGTGATAAGGAATGGCTTGCAAGCATTCTGTTAGGGCGGAAATTACAAAGTCCGGATAGCCACTGGAAAAGGTTCCGATTAGTTAACCTCCGCTTATCATAAGCGGAGGTTTAGTTTCTTGTCACGTATTACCAAGAACAGTTTAGCCCCGAATAACTATCCCCTGCTCTATACGATAATGATACGATACTGCATAGTAAAGTCCGTTATTTTGTATTAAACTGTAGTTGTGCGCACGCGCATTTTTAAAATTAGCACTGACAGCTTCGGTTGACAGACGTAGTGTTGATACAAACATGGCGGCCAAACGTGCTCGTGCGGCTAATTTTACGACGGAGGAGGTAAATATCCTAGTAGATTTAGTCACCGACCTGCGAAGCAAAATTGAAAACAAAAGAACAGATGCAACAACCTGGAAAGAGAAGGTTCGTATGAAATGTAAACTTTTCTTTTGGAATAACCTCAATGACTAGCTGGTCGAGAGTGTCGCGCCTATCTGTGGCATTTTAATTCAGATTTCTTGTTTTTACAGGATGAAGCGTGGGAACAGCTGGGGGACAGATATAATGCCCACAGTTTTAAAAAAAGAAGCCCCAAGGAACTGAGGGCCAAATATGAATCCCTCAAAAAACTTTCAAGGAAGCGGGCTGCGTCTGAGATGCAGGCGCTTCGTGCCACCGGTGGGGGCCCATACAAGCCACCCTCGCCGACGCCAGGAGGAGATGGCATGAACCTCGACAAGGTGCATGGGCTGATCCAGCTCTCCGCAGAAGGGTTGCCTGCCCGGTTTGACTCGGATACCTTAGTTTTCAACTATGGTAATTATCGTGTACACGTTGTCTCAGTGTTTTCTTGTTTGGGTGTTTGCTTGTCTCGAGAAAACCGGAGACTTTTACAGTGTAATTGTAAGGGAGGTGATGTAGTCACCCTTTATTATAATTTATTACAGCTAAATGCTAAGGAAATATAAGTAAGTACGACGAAACATGTGCATACGAACCCTAGCAAAAATCTGAACTGACGTCAGCTTGCAAAAGTCAACTGGCCGCCAGTTGGTAAATGGAACGATGTCAGCTTGCGGATTGCCAGCTGACGTCAGCTTGCGCCAGTTCAAAACCGCCAGCTTGCGCCAGTTCAAAACCGCCAGCTTGCGCCAGTTCAAAACTGCCAGCTTGCGCCAGTTCAAAATTGCCAGTTGACGTCAGCTTGCGCCAGTTCACAGTTCCCAGTTTACGTCAGCTTGCGCCAGTTCACAAATTCCAGTTGACGTAAGCTGGCGCCGGTTGATGCCAGTCGGTGATCTGCAAGTTGCCCTCGGCTGGTGTTTTTCTGGTTGGTCGTCGGTTCCTAGGGTTTCATCTCATTTCATATGACTGAGCCATTGGTCTAGTCATTTATAATGGGGGGAAAAAATAAATGCTAAATGCACTAGTTTGTTGATATTGACTGATGCTGATAAAATCCTGGCGCAGCTTACGTTTCCTTTCTTAGCTGACTGGTGATCGTTACAGTTTGTGCTTCCATGAGCATCAAATTGCGCTTTACTCTGCTGCCGTGCATGCGTGCGGAGTTACGTGACTGTACCCACAGTTAAAGATTGTCGGCAGGTGCCTTGCGTTGCTGCGGTACATGCATCCGAGCACAAGGGAGTAAAAACAGCAGGCAGCATTGGCATGTTTGCAAATGTTTCTCATGGGAGCACAATCTGAAAAATATAAGAAATTTGGCGTGATTATAATAAGCATGTGTTGGAGTTGGAACTCAAAATTCTAAAGAAACATAAGGAAAGTTTAAATATCAATGGAACTTTTCTGAAATTTGTTTTCTGCCCGATTCTAACCTATAATATATATATAAACACTTGGAAAAAACTATCCCCTGAAACATATCTCTCGTCTTGCGGACTTAAGTATTTAATTTCGGATACATGAACGATACTTTTTACGCCGTCAATCAATTAATGTGTGCGACTGATACTATATTGTTTACAACTTATAAGTTCAATTTCTTCAAAAACGTGCTCTTGCGCTCCTCGAGATCGGAAGTTCGGAACATCAATAATGGCGATCCATCAGAGTCGCTTAACGACAATATGGCTGCTATACATTGACTCTGGTGCCATGGCCGCTGTGTTTGAACTGTCTTACTGTCGACGGGCTATTTTTTTTTCGTAGAAACTCTTGAATTATATTAATGAAAATATAATTATATGAATAATGCTTTTCCTGATGAGTGTTACGGCAAGACATGGACCTACCACAAACAAGGTTAAGATTTTTTTTTTACGTGCGTCATAAATGTGTGGAAAATAATAAAAGCATTAAAACAGTCTTATCGATACTGAAAATTATATAGTTTGTATCGAGGGTTGACAAAAATCTTACTGCAGATGATACTTCATCGATATCTTACAACGATGCTCAGAACTAACCGAATGCTGACCAATATCCTATATGGTCCACCACGGCTGCAAGCTGACATATGGTCAGCTTGCAAATTGCCAGTTTGTGCCAGTTCATGTCAGTTCAGCTGCAAGCTGACATTTGGTCAGCTTGCAAATTGCCAGTTCGTGCCAGTTCATGTCAGTTCAGCTGCAAGCTGACATTTGGTCAGCTTGCAAATTGCCAGTTCATGCCAGTTCATGCCAGTTCATGTCAGTTCATGTCAGTTCATGTCAGTTCAGCTGCAAGCTGACATTTGGTCAGCTTGCAAATTGCCAGTTCATGCCAGTTCATGTCAGTTCATGTCAGTTCAGCTGCAAGCTGACATTTGGTCAGCTTGCAAATTGCCAGTTCATGTCAGTTCATTTCAGTTCATGTCAGTTCATGTCAGTTCATGTCAGTTCAGCTGCAAGCTGACATTTGGTCAGCTAGCAAATTGCCAGTTCATGTCAGTTCATGTCAGTTCATGTCAGTTCAGCTGCAAGCTGACATCAGTTCAAATTTTTGCTAGGGAAGGTAATATCAAAACTCTTCAAATTGGTCGCAGAAGGAGTTGGCTTGTGATAGGCATGCCTGCGCTGCGCATGAGCATTTGATTTGAAGTTGAATTCAATGGCATGAGTCTTTGTGGCATGAGGCACGTGTAAAGTTATGAGAAAAACACTGCAGTGGGAATTTATATGGTATGCATGTCTCAACTGGTATAGTTTTCAGAGCCCAAAATGACTTTGATGACACTGAAGATTGTTTAGATCCCAATAAAACTATCACCAGTGATGGTGAAGTTCACCTGACTGAAGATAATGTTGGCGAGGAAACTGGAGAAGGTAAAATTTGTAGAGAAAAATTAAAAAATAATGTGGTGTTTTGACCAGACCCATTTCCAATTCAAACAGTTTTGATATTTTTTGATAATAATTTTTGATTGTGATAGGCAAGCACCTTGTTTCAAAAATATAAATTTTGTCTAGGAAAGTTGCTGTAGGTACCTAACTTAAAAATATCTTGAAATTTTCCCAACAAAATGTGTTATCTTTTTACTTTAGATAAAACTGCTGGCAGCGTGCCGGCCAAATGGGCTCACTACTCGCCGGCAATGCTCAGGACGGCCAAGAGCACGCAGCTGCAGGCGAAGTCCAGCCCTGATTGTGAGTTGCAGTAATTGCTTTGAAAAAAAAACATGAAATAGTGTGAACTGGTGAACCTTTTTTATGTTAAACCGACATTTCTGTTCAATACGTCAAAGACAAATCACTATTATGTCTATTTTTCTTCAGCCTGGCCCAAATCTTGCGCTTCCACTTCCGCCATGCCACAAAGCAGTAAGTGTCTGTCGAAAGTATTTTTTTACAGCAGCTTCAGTGAAGAGAACATAATTTTATTTCATTCTTTTTGTAGGCCAACCAGGAAGTAGACGTCGCCCAGTGTTGCGCCGGAAAGAGTCTCCAGCGCTCTCAGGTGCCACGACTAAATACACAGCCTTGGCCGAGGCTAAGACCGCCCTATTAATTATACAAACAGAAGTTGCCAGGACCAACCTCAATCATGCCACCCTCATTAACGAGCAGGAGAGATTGCGTCTCACCTATATGGCAGAAGTGGAGAAGTTAAAGGTCGAACAGGAAAAGGTCAAGTTGGAGGAGATGAAATTAAACTCGGAAGAAAAAAAGCTAAGACTGGAACAGTTTAAAAAAATTAACCAATAATTTTGTCGCTTTTCTTAAGTATTTTAATTAAGAAATAAAAATATATTTTTAAACAGCTTTATTTCTGCCAGATTGTGTGAAGTTAAGGTATTGTAATAATAGTTAGATATGTAGTGCTTTTAACTATAAGCACAGCCTAGAGTAGCCCCCCGTTTTGCCCCGAGCAATCTCCCTCTCGCCGCCAGTTCCTGTCCCAGCAACCTTGGAGTCGTCGCCCTCTTCGCTGATCCTCTGCCCTCTTCCGCTCAAGATTACAGTCGACTTCTTCATGGGGATCTGGATTCTCTTTAGAGACCGGAAATCCAAACTTAATGCCTGACGAAAGTAACAAATTTTTAGCAATTTATTTGTCAGTGAAAGATTGGCAGAATGTAATGTCAAATGTCGTAGGAAATAAAGTCTTTTAAACTGTAAACAACCTCTTGTTATTGGACTAACAATGAATCCTGGTCAATTTGAATCCTGATGGTTTGAAATTGAATCTCCGAGTTGATAAACCAACCCTTTTTCTTGCAAATCTTGTTGCATAAACTGTCTCCATCTACTCAGCAGCACACTTTTCTAATTGGATATTCTGATTTGAGCAAGAAAAAAGATCCTTCACATTTTTTACATAATATTTGCGCTTCAGCTTATTTGCGTTTCCTTTGTCAAGCATGTTTGTGCTAGCAAAGAAAACAGTACTACAATTGGGGGTGAACTTGACTAGAACGAGCTAAGCCAGTCGGAGCCCTGGCCAGCCTAGAATTGCTCAAGCTTACATTTTAAAACGGCAATTTGACACGCACAATTTATCTCACGGACTGTAACTGGAATCTGAGGTGGAAAGATGCAGGTCGTAGATGAAACTGTTGGTGTTTCAGATAGATCCACCGATGTCGCAAATTGTCGCATTTGTCACAAGAGCATGAATAGGGCGAGCCTTCGGAGACACGTGATGGACCGTCACCTTGGGTTGGATCCCGTCCAGTGCAACGTGTGCAAGAAACAGTTCAAAACTTCCAATAGTCTGAGCAACCACAAGACTTTGTATCACAAAGTACTGCCAAATTGATGCACATACCAAAGAGCAAAGAATTTCCCACTTAAATAGATCTTAATAATTCCTGATGTGAATAAAATGGAAATCTGAAAATCTATATTTAAATATCAAAGTTTTTTTTTCACTTAGTGGTTGAGTAATGGCTCAGCAATGGTGATATCACCTTTTTGTCTCTTTGACCATACAACCGCATCTCTAGAGTCCTGGTTCTAAAAAAAGTCTTCAATTAAATTTATTTTTATCCCCTTGGCTCGTCTGGAAGAGTATGTCTTGATCAACCGGCATTTTATTTACTCCAGCTTTTCTCCAGAATCCAGATAATCAGCTTTAGGTAGTTATAGTTGAATTAGATTTGCAAGCTGTCATTAAGGAGTTTTATCAGATTAAATTTGGGGTGAAGGTAAATGTTCTTAAACCATTTGCAGAACCTAGACGTATCCTGGTCTATTAAAAAAAAATCTAACTGGTTGTTAACGAGCTTTGTTACGGGGTTGGCTGCATTGATAGGTAGAACTGAGCAGGTATAAATTGACCTAATTACATTCAGGCAACCTGATATGGAATTTTTTCTCCGAGGGTTCTAATCCAAAACGAGATTGATACTAAAATTAATTGGGGACTAGATGGGGCTACAACTTCCTTCGTTGGTAAACAGATTAAATCGGTCTATTCAAAATAAAAGGGGGCTACAGATAACTGTTATTGTTTCAGGTTCGCACAAACATGCAACTTGCCACCTTTGTTTGAAGACTTTGAGAAGGGCCAGTCTCCGACCACATATTATCGACCGACACACCCCTAGTGAACCCCTATCGTGTCATTTATGTTCCAAGTGGTACAAAACTAAAAACAGCCTACAGAAACATATTGAGGTTTACCATCGGAAAATTGATAAATTAAAATGGCCTCCTAAACGGGGACAAAGAAAGATTTAAGAAGGTTTCAAAGTATCAGTTTGGTTGCATAAAGCAAAAATGGGTTCCTTCCCTGACATATATATAACCTATTGGCCAATTGGCCCATTGTATGGGAGTATAGACATTATAAGAATGATATTGCAAATGTTCGCAACCATTGGACGTAATCATATGGGGCAGCTTTGAATGGAGACAACTAAACCATTTGAAACCTTAAGGGCATGGCGATTGCTGTTTCAGATGCTGGATGTCCCATTTGTCACAAGATAATACGAAAAATCAATCTGCGAAGGCACTTAGCAGACCGACACCAAGCTCCCAATCCAGTGACTTGCCGGCTCTGTCAAAAGATATTTAAAACTTCGAATAGCTTATGCACACACATGAATACCTTTCACAAAGTGACCAAACAAATGAGTGAATGTTAATATTCATTGACCATCTCTGATTGGCTCTAAGGCCAAAGCTAAACCACAGAATACACAGAAGATTTACTCCCATGTTAAATCTGCTTCGCCTGATTTCAGCCAGAGACTAAGTCATTTTTTTAGTTCGGGCTCTGACCCAGGGTGAGCGCTGTTTTTAATTTCGTAAAAATCTTTGAGTTAGGTCGATAAAAACGTTGTACTACAGACCGATAATTTTCAAGCCAATGAGAGTTGTCTAAATCTCAAGGCATTACCCCTCTCTGGCGTTTGGCTAAGAGCGGCCGAGGAAGGGAGGGTGACCTCCGAATGAATGTCAATATTATTGTCACATACATATACACGTACTGAACCCCACAAACCACTGGCACGTTATAAGATACCGTCTGGGCCATTACTGATAGTATGAAGTCTACTTCCACTTAGAATAATCGGATTAATAATCTGCGAAAACTTTTGCGACTCTTGCATAACCAAGATAAATGATCGAAAGTAAAAAAACATATAATTTCCCTATTTTCATGGTTTGATGGGTCAGATTGGGTTCATCTCTATCAGCACATAGCAGGTAACTTTGAATCAAATTTCTACTGTGCTCGGTGGTAATTCTGCAGCGCATTTTCGGTAACATCGAAGTAGTTGCGCGATCATGTTGTAAGCCGGTCTTATCTTGTGCCGAGTTTATTCTAAACATCGCTGAGCAGCCTTCCATCAGGCGGTAGCGAGTAGGCCGATAGCGAGCTACACGTTGCCCTGCACACTGTCCCGGCGCTGAGCGTTACCCGCGTTGCCGACGTCGCGACGTTGGCTGGCTGGCTGGCTAGCTGCCTGCTACAATTGCATTGCGTCTCCAAGCAGCAAGCTATCAACATTCACCTCACTTGTAACGAAATGTTTGTGCATGTTGTTTGCCCGTGCCCGTGCCGATGGGGAGCCGAATTTTCTCGCAACATAGTCGAATCGTCGAATACTTGCAGCTACGTCGTCCTGCCCTAGCGCGATCGTTCACACCTTGATCGTTCAGGCAATCGTGGGTGATAATCTCAGCGATCTCAGCTGTCCTCTCATCGCCAGACTTGCACGACATGAGGGTCGGGGGATACTATAATCAGCAAAGCAAAGATATTGGACGGGAAAGGGAATAACGAGTGCACGGACGTCAGCCCGCACAGGGCCGACAGCACTGGAGCCGCACATACCCGTAAACATGAAAAAAATAAGACACATGAAAATTAAGTGACATATTTCAAGCACTATGGCGCGTCTTTGGATTCTAAAAGTTGATTTGTATTTCCCTAAATTGGACATCCAAAATGATGACATATTTTGTCAAAGATATCGAATTGCTTCGATTACGCTAAGTCATATCGGCTTCTTCTGGATTTGCGATCGCCAGGGATATAAAATGCGGACAAAAATTTGAAGAAATCTTAATTGCCGCGTCAAGATAACTCGGGGCGTGGGTTCGATAACCGGGGTAGGTATAGGTGACACTTGCCGCGTCAAGATAACACTCGGGGCGTGGGTTCGATAACCGGGGTAGGTAGGTGACACTTGCCAAATGACTAATTTTCAACAAATTCAAGAAAAGGGTGTGAGATGTGAGGCAAAAAATATTTGGGCGTTCGGATTCGCGCGATCAATCAAGCTTCATTTCTCTTTTGTCAGTGGTTTTAATTGTTAGTTCGTTGTTCAAGTAAGCAAAATATATATCGTGAGTGCTAAAAGATGTGTTAGATTCCTCTCTATCAATCATAATATCGGAACAGACGACGATATGTAAACGATTTATATGTCCCCTTCCCGAGACAGAATGTTTTGATGGGTTGAGAAACCACAAGAAACGCTATCGAAACAGCCGCTGCCGCGACTCGTGATCTAGAATTGCTGGCTAGCTAGCTATCTTCAAACTTGGAAATTAACAAATTGTCGCAGAAAGGGATTAGAGAGGGAGAGAGCGAGACAGAGAGAGGAATGAGAGAGATCGGTGTGGGAACCCAAGAAGCCGACAGGATGGCTGCTTGCTTGCTAGAGCCTCTGAAGGTCATTTCGGTTTACCCTCCCTCATTCCCTGTTTTCGCGTGTGTGACGCGCGGAGGACTTCACGAGGGGGACGGTCTGACGGAAGGGACGAGGTAGTCGAAATCAGAGCAAAAAAAACAGCGCCCTCTCTGTACCCGAGCACGGAACTAATCGGAATTTTTTGATGATAAGCAATTATGAACCATGTCGCGGCGAAGCAAATCTCCCATAAGATAAACCTTCTGTGTATTCTGTGGCTAAACCAAGGCCCACCAACCATCCTGTGGAAAGGATCTTATGCCTTGTATTAGAAACGAAATATCCAACCAAAAATATGATATGATATAAGATATGCTATTTGCCAGCAGTATTCTATATTCCACATATTCCATCATAACATATGACATAGTGGTTCTCAATTCAAACTTAGTTCCAATTTGAACAAAAAATGGTTATTGGAAACTGTGCAAGTAAACAATTTTTTATCTTCATAAAAATGTGCTGTGTGTTTGAGAAAATAATTTTACAATGTTCAGCCAAGCTTCTTTGTAGGAATATGTGAAGTTTATCTGATGGCAATAATTAACAAGCTCGAGCTTCGCTCAGCCTTGGTGCCCATAGGGCACGGGCATATGCGCATAGCGCAGACCTATGCGCATAGCACAGACCTATGCGCATAGCGCAAACCTATGTGCATAGCGCAGACCTTTGCGCGTAGCGCAAATTTAGGTCAGAGAGGCCGATAGTCAGCCCTGGTTGCCCTAATTTTGTAAAATCTCGCTGTACGTCAAGGGAGAGATTTATAATTGGCTGTGCCAGTTATTAAAGCGAAGCTCGATTAATTGGTACCTAATTACTAGGTACCTACAATCTTGTGAATCAATTCTGTCATTCAACTCTCTAATATATACTCAAGGAAGCCGTGCATAAGCCTGCCGGAAAATATTCCCTAAAGGGAATAGTAGTAGCACCTACTAGTACTTGATACCGGGTCCGAAAAAAAACAATCGGTTAGTTGTCAATCGACATCATATTTTCGATAAATCATAGATATAAGCTATAGATACCTATCTTAATGTTATTTGAGCGTCCGCGCAGTTGTCACCCAGAGAGCGCAATGCATTCTGGGTATTCCGCCATATTGGATCCAATGTGTTTTGCTTCAAGTGACAGGTGTACTGTCTACTTCTGAGTTTATGTTTTTATTTTATAATATCAAAGTAAATCAGTTCCGTATTCTTCAGTACTAATTAATTTTGAAATCGTAACTGGTGGAAGTATGATTAAGAACAGCAAAAGTAATAGTGTCCCTAAAACGTGGAAGAAACGGGTGTATTGCGTACATGGTATTTGTAACAGCAATGCAAAGCATGCTGAACCAGGTGTATTAATGATATCTTTTTAAAGCCGTGTGCTTCATTTTATATAAAAAAATTATCCTACAGACACTGTACACAGTGAAAAGACTTGTTTTCAATACAGTAGAGTTTTGAAATGGATTCACTTGTGTAAACGAGCTGATAAGAAACTCAGTCTGTATGACATCTCTCCAAAAACATACCTACATCTGCTCGAAACATTTCTACAGTGCTTCTGGCCCAACAGAAGAAAATCCGGACCCCTTTCCAGCAGATAAACCAGAAAATGTTGTTGTAAGTACCTACATAATAGTCTCAGGAGTATGTTTAGTTCTAGTTTACTCAAGTCAGGGCTATAGTTCATACACTGGTTCATACTGATGTGGGTCAGGCAGCTGCAGGAACCCAGGGCCTGTCATAGCGTGAACAATTCAATAAAAAGTAGGGAATTTAACACATATTTCTGTATTTATGCCGTCTACAATTTAATGCAGACCAACGAAATTCAGTAAATTGTCTTGGAATTTTCTAGCCTCTAATTTTTGGTCAAGTTAACATTCTGGAAACACTGGGTAAATATACCTATGCCTAGTATTATGTAAATGGTATTGTAATAAATTGTATTATAGAAAATACCTATGCCTAGTATTATGTAAATGGTATTGTAATAAATAGTATTATAGAAAATACCTATGCCTAGTATTATGTAAATGGTATTGTAATAAATAGTATTATAGATAATACCTATGCCTAGTATTATGTAAATGGTATTGTAATAAATAGTATTATAGAAAATACCTATGCCTAGTATTATGTAAATGGTATTGTAATAAATAGTATTATAGAAAATACCTATGCCTAGTATTATGTAAATGGTATTGTAATAAATAGTATTATAGATAATACCTATGCCTAGTATTATGTAAATGGTATTGTAATAAATAGTATTATAGAAAATACCTATGCCTAGTATTATGTAAATGGTATTGTAATAAATAGTATTATAGATAATACCTATGCCTAGTATTATGTAAATGGTATTGTAATAAATAGTATTATAGATAATACCTATGCCTTGTATTATTTTGGTTACCTATTATTTTTTTTGTATTTGTATACAGTAGCCTATACAAACTGTTACTTTCCATAACCAAGCAGGCAGGGGTGAAATATATCTTACCTACAAAGCAAGGAATCAAACTATACCTGGCTGTAAAAATATTGCAAGTACTTTCAATGAAAGTTAACTTATCTTATTTCAATGTCACTTGGGCCCAAGCTCGGTGCACGCCAAGAAAACGTCCGACTGCCAGAGTATTAATTCTACAAGAAAATGAGAGACGAACAAACTACGGAACTGATCCAAACGCCTACCACTTCCGAGTCTATATCAACCAAGGCCGATTATATCGTGAATGGAGAAGAAGGTTACTCTCCTGAAGCTGAGTTTACTCCTGTATATAATGATCCAGCTCATTGAGCACAATTATTTTTTATATAATGGTCACAAGAGTAAGAAAACCCCCGAGAATCTTAGAGTAAAATATTTATAATATTCATAATATTATAATATCATAATATTCATAATTATTACTATACCATAGGCTATTGGCAATAAAAGTTACTAAAACAATATATGTACCTTTAACTATCAAGATAACTGTTCTTACTTAATAACTGGTATATTTATTAATTAAGTATATTAATTACTAAGTTACCATAAGACTATAGACCCATGCTCGGGTCTTAGCGTATTCATGTATCTCATAGTATACCTGTTAGTTCCTAGTTCACCCTATTACCATGAATTATCTAAAGTGTTACATGTTATTACTATTGTTATTACTATTATTACATTATCAACAATACCTTACCACGGTAATGACATGTACAATTGTAAGAAGATGAAATAAACTACAAATAACAAAACATCCCACAAAAATTAGAGGTTGATAAAACATCACATTAGAGTGGGATTTGTTTATGTGGTTAATACAATCAATGTTAAATTCGTTTGATTGTTTGATTAATAGTCTTACGTCTCGGACTCGGCATCTTACACGTGCTTATAGCTTGCGTTTCGTCAAATAATGTAATATATAATAACACTTCGTATTAATTGGTCTCGTTCTTCTCACAATTCAAATGGATCCAATATGGCCGCGCTGTCAGCACAATAGACCACGCCCCCAAACAAGCCTTGGTCGTTGACGCGCGATTAGAGATAGATGTCTTGGTAGCTATATCTATGGATAAATAATGCCTTCTTCTTCGTAATATTTCAATTCAAATGGTTTCATAGGAGGATCAAACAATTGTATTTAGTAATAATAAAGTATGGATTCTATTTTAGAACCGAAAGCTGAGCAGAGTTTTCAGGTAAGAAAGTGCAATCTTGACAGATGCCAAGAAATCACCTCGCCAAAGTCAACAATTTCAGGCAAAACACATTTACATACTAATCCACAGTAGCAATACCTGAACTATGGCAGTCATTTCGATTTTTTGAGCTAAATCCGGGGCTGAATTATTCAAGATTATGGTAATATTTAGCTTTTAAAAGCAGTAATAAAAGCAGTAACTAGGGACTTAAAGCTCAAAACTCACCGACCAATCACGTCGGGTTCCAACGCACTAACAATGAAACTGCGTAGCAACCGCGGAAGCTATTTTATAAGCGTATCTCCCCAATGTAAAACATGGTTAACACCGTTTTTTACATGTGGAGCTTCGCTAAACATGATATTAACGACACAAACAAATTTAACGTGTACACGCCACTGGGAAGATGGAAGCAAACCATTGCAACTAACAGTCAACGGTGAGGTACGCGATGAACACAAAATTAAAAAGGAAAAGTGGCGACGAAATTGAAGATAAAATGAATTACATAATCATTAATCTAGCAAGATACAACCATCGGAAAACAACGAGAAGAATTGCGGCGTGAAAACTGTTAAATGATCATGTTTAAAATCAGTAAATAAAAAGATATGTTTCATTTAAAATATAAATAATGTGCATTTATCAAAAAACATTTGATAGATTGAAAATTAAAAGTCATACAGCAAAAATGCAGTGTTTATCATCAAGTCAATAAATAGACAATAAATATAATTAATTAATTAAATATTGGTCAAAGAGAATATATAAACAATGCAGACAAATAAATTTGAAAAAGGATTAATATATAAAAACACATTTACTCCTAGAAATCAAATGAAACACATTCCAGTGCTGAAGACAGACCGACATATAAAAATACAAATAAAATAATATAAATACGCAATGATTGTAAAAAATTTATGAAAAAAAAATTAATAATATGAAATATGTGTAATATAATATGTGTAATATTAAATATTTATTTATTGTAATTATTATAAATGTTCTTTCTATAAACGTTCCCGGTGTCGGGACCCCTCACCAGCCCGTCAACACTTTCCCCCACACGTTTCCGGGCCCCACGACGCCTCCACTTCGCCGTTTCTTCAAGACTGCCAAGACTAAGACGCTGGCGTTCCCGGTTGGTGTCGGCGTAGGTGGAGGCCCCGGCGTTGCTGGTTGGTGTCGGCGTAGGTGGAGGCCCCGGCGTTGCAGGTTGGCGTAGGTGGAGGCCCCGGCGTTGCTGGTTGGCGTAGGTGGAGGCCCCGGCGTTGCTGGTTGGTGTCGGCGTAGGTGAAGGCCCCGGCGTTGCTGGTTGGTGTCGGCGTAGGTGGAGGCCCCGGCGTTGCTGGTTGGTGTCGGCGTAGGTGGAGGCCCCGGCGTTGCTGGTTGGTGTCGGCGTATGTGGAGGCCCCGGCGTTGCTGGTTGGTGTCGGCGTTCCCGGTTGGTGTCGGCGTAGGTGAAGGCCCCGGCGTTGCTGGCGGGGCCGCAACCGCCGCTGGTGGTTCGATGCCAGCTGCAGCTTGCCGTCGTTGCCAGTCATCGACTTACTTCTCATCGTCTGTGAGACAAGCGAAAGAAACATATAACATTAAAATATAAGATATTTACAGTTTAAAATTGAAACGAAATTATAATATTAAATAACATTAACTCAATGTCGATTAAAAAAATGTTTTATATTATATCAAATTAAATAATAATATTATCCAATGCCTACCATTCAGAACCATTTCTTCGAAAAATCGATCAGCATCGGAGAGGCATGCGCTTTCCATTCTAGAAATGGAAATGAACGCTGAAAATTTGTCATTTGTTATTCGTCAATAATGAGGCAGTAATTTTATTTTCATAATATTGAAGAAACAAATATGACGAATTCAAAAATTATATAAGAAATAACCAACATTCAAAGATAAATTGCCGCCGGACCATGGAGTGTAATGAGAATTTAAAAAATAAAAAATAATTTAATAGCTTTTATCTACGGGTATAGGTACAACTAAAATTTATATATAATGTCAATAAAATGAAAAAATGAACCAATGACATTAGGAACTTACTACTGATCGAGAAAAAAAGATTCGTACCTCAATTCGAAGCACAGGCAAGGAACAAACATTTTCTTCATCATGAATAGAGAAAAATATATGAAAAAATATACTCAGCACACACAACGAGTTTATACAATAAAAATATGACGTAATCTTTTGTCATCTATCTACCAGGGTAGTATAGGCATAGTTAAGGGCAGGTTGCCCTGTGGAAATGTAGTTTTGCATTATGGGCATTAATGTTTACCTTTGGGTAAAAGCAGGGTATTGGTCGATGAAGGGAGTAGGTAGGCGATGTAGAAGTAGGTATGAGAACTTTAACAGACACTTAGGGTTTGTGTAAGGAGTCGGGAACGGGTAGTTTCCGGGGTAAATTAGGGGAAGTTTCCCTATGGGTTAGGGCCCTATGGGCAAAGGGTTTATCTTATGGGTACAGGATTTACATTTTGAGCATAGTTTTGCCTTACGGTAATATAAGGTTTTCAATATGGGAAAAGAGGTTGTCTCATAGAAAATTCAATAATTAATAAAATGAAAAGGCGTCAACACATACTACATAGTGCCGGAGGCACGGGGCTCCGCTGCTAGTAAATATAAATATATTGTGTATTTACCAAGGATCCAGCTATCTTTGGAGATTTCTCGCAGATAAACTGTTCCTCCGACGACGAACAGGCAGTCATTATATATTTATCTGGCAATTTTCGAATTCTTTTTCTTCCAGAAATATCTGGCCCCGCTTCAACGTGTGAGAGTAGCTAGCTCTCATTTTCTGTAAAAACGAAGAGATTAGAGTCGAATGGTGCGCAAATTGCTCCACTCCACAAAATCAATGAGAATTAGAAATCCAACCCTCTAAAATCTATTTTCTGGAAATATCAACACCAACAATTGCAAAGTGGCACTCTAAATTTAAAAAGTGAAAAAGCACTCAGAAAGAGTTAAAATTCACTCTCTCAAATTTAGGAAAACGACTCACTCCCAAAGAGTGCAAATCGTTCTTTCAGAAGAGTGAATCCACTCGCACTCGTTATAGCGCAATATATTCGCTCGTTCTTGGAGCGAATATCACTAGTTTGGGAGCGGATGCCACTCTGAAGGTAAATTTTCAGAATCTTAAAATGAGTGAAATCGGCAGTTTCACTATTCCACGGAGTGAATTTTAACTACTCCAAAATGAGCCGCAAAAAAAAATTGAAGAGCTTGTTTTAGGATCTGTTAAGAACCATCATTCGCTGAAAGGAAATAATATGAATATATGTTTGGCTTCCGGTTGTAGAACATAACATTACACCTATCTTGATGATTTGAATGATGGCCCATGTTTGTATCAGGCTACTAAAATCTTTTCATGGGGAAAATCGGGGGCAAAAAATGGTAAACTGCACAAATTGACTTGTCAAGACTCAAGTGTCACTTTTATATTGCGACAGAAAAACGGGGAACATCTCAAAGTTTAGTTTTCTAATCCATTTTCATATTTTTTATAGTTGAACCCTGCAGTCCCGACAGGATCGCCTAAATCTATTTCAGTTTCGTTACTAAAAAAATTATAAAAACGAAGAACGATTGTAAAAGTATATCTATCGCCTGTACACGTACCCCAATCCCCTATCTCGATGGGAATTGCTTGTCGCCGATCAAGAAAAATTGTCCACCCACCAATTGTGTCCGGACGCAGATCATAAGTGGCTAGGTATTTTGGTCCTTCGTCCTTCAAACCATCGATATTCAGTTTAATGATTGTATCCTCCATAATAAAAATCACTGGCAATCATCTCACTCAGACAGTTGGCACGTTCATACACGAACTGCGTAAAACAGAGCGGTAACAGTCCAGGCGTGAAGGCTGCCACCTGCAGCCTGACTAGCGTCTAGCTAGAAGGGTTGCGTTGATTCCAAGTATTGAGTGGTTTGGGTTGTCTCGAGCATTGTTGAGTTCTTGCACTATACACATGCTGTGATACAAACAGAAGCATTGTACGGCTGTTTTGAAATTAGTTTCGATTGGAAACACTATGGTTGGCTTCAAAAGGAGTCAACTGAGTTCAAAAATCGACTCCAAACCAATTCAATATTTTATTAATCGATATTATGATATAATACTTTAAAAGACGGGTGACTGTCTCGGCCCGGTTGAATTGGAACGCGTTCGGAAGAGTACAGTCAACTTCCATAATATATTGGAATTTGAACTCCAAAAATATAAATCTTGGTTATAAAAATAGAAATGCGTTACCGTTAATGTTCCTAAAAAACGCTTGCCAACGCGTTCTAGTTTATTTGAGTTCCCCAACACTGACAGTTTCAGAAAATGGAATGATTACGTGACAAAAGTGGTGGTTTGTGAGAAATTCTGTCACTCAATTTAACTTGGTGTCCTGGTTTTCCTTATATCTCGGATTTTAGTGTTAGAGTGTATTAAAATTAAAATTTGATGATAATTGGATATCAATTAACTTACCACTCAGCTTCAAAATCTGTCCTCTGTATGCTGTCTTTTCTTCCGCACAGAAGATCATGAATCGCTTCTTAAAAGCTAATTCCTGGCCGAATTTTTGTATCAGTTTCGTGCTGATGACACGCACATTGCCGTCGTCTACAAATTTGACCAACGCAAACATTTTGCCGAAACTTCTCAGTCGCTTCTCACTGGTCTAAATCGCTGGAAGTGTGTACAATGCCGTATGGTAGGAACGAGCAACAGCGACTGAACGAGACGTGAGACTTGAGACGCCTGGCCAGGCCGTGCTGAATATGGGTGTTGGTGGGGGTAATGCGGGGGAGAGGGTTACAATAGCGTAACATGTGGTAACTTGCCTTCTCCGCAAGTAGCATTAAAAAATAAAATTACGCAAATACATAAAGAATAATTATTTGGATGATGTGCTGCCCTCATTCTCTCTTTGGCTTATTTTCTCATTGTACTGTATAGCCCTCGGCAATAACTCTTGGTAATTTATAGTACTTATGTATATGGTACATTGGTATGTGATAGTACTTTTGGTCAACGTTGTAGATATAACTAAGAATCGTGGTGGTTGACTGGATAATGCCCGCGTACAGAGGCCCAAACAAGAGCGCTCTCCCGCAAATGAAACGTTTATTGTTTAAACTCCGAGGGTAAGTCAAGCACCAGCCTCAGAGGAAATGATCATCGGACGCTTGCGCTAGCCGGTCACACGTATTTCTGGTCAAGCGTAGTAAATTGTGACCATCAGTACAGTCGTGGGTTGTGCAGTGCTCGACGCTGCGAAGTTATAGGTCAATATTATCATAGACAGTGCTATTAGATCATATTATCATTATCGTCTATACTTCGTAATATTTCGTGTGTCTTTAGAATCAAAAACGTATAATGGGGGTTAGAAAGCGAATGAAGGTGTAGCTGGACGCTAGCGCTGATGAGATTGGATGCACTTTATTCCTCGAACCACGTTATGGCGTAGTAACAAGGCGAGGCTAAGAATGCAGGGTGCCGACGCTGCCGACGGCGCTGCATCATCCGATGCCAACGATGTTGACAGCGAAGATGCTAATCGTGATAATGACGGTGACGATGCTTTTGACGGTAATAACTGGCAAGTTCCCTGAAACGCCACGGGAATAACGAAAGGCGAAATTCTCTTGCTCGTTCTTACTTTTGCTTTTAGGCACTCTCTGACCGGCCATGCAAAAATTGACCTTATTATTTTGATAGATACTGTGTTAGGTCAGGAAGCTATGAAGCCATCTGAGTATTTAATCAATATGATGTTCAGGAATGAACTGACTCTTATTCATTTTCATTTCTTCTGCACAGGATGTCATGCGGTGATGTTGGCAGTGAAAGGGTTGTTGACAAAAATCCATGATAAAGTCCTTCGTTGCATCAAGTTTTAGTTGATGCAAACCATTTCTTTCAATAATGGAAATTATTTTGTTATCATGAATCTCAATCATTACTTAAAACCATTCTTGGAAAGACAACAGATACAAGACCTCGTAATTAATCCGATACCTAACAGAAACTGTATTACAGATGTTTTCCACTCGACATTATATCAAGCCCTGAAACCTAATGGAGAGATACTAAGCCATGGAATTAATTTCTTTATAATTTTAATACTGATGGTGCCCTAGTTTTTGAATCATCCAGAGCTTAACCCCAAGACACGTTTTAACAATCCTTCGTTGGCGGAACTTTGGTTCGGCATGACGGAGCCGGTAATGAAATTGTTTTTGCGGGAAATTGTTTCGATGGCAAGAAATGTAGACCACCGGCGTGAACTGGAAACACGGGCTCCAAAATATTAATTCAAATTTTGTTCCATTCTGCTGTTCTGTTGACACGGTCGCAAGACCGATGATAAAACACTGTTCAATGGCTACCATGGTTGTAGCTTCTGCTATCATAGGAGGGTGCTTGTCAAATGCACAGTTAAATGGCCCTTCCATGATGTACCAGAGTATACGGACCGTACAAATTCTGAGATACGTGAAGACATGGCAGAGGCTGAGGAAACAGGTGTTAAAGTTAGGGGAATCAAAGGGTTGTCTCCGTTGTGTGCCTTCCCTAATTTTGATTTAGTTTGGGGCTTTTCCCCAGATTATAAACATTCTGTTTTTCAGGGCGTAACGAAACAATTAATGGAAATTTGGTTTAAGAACCCACAAAAGGTGTATAATTTTGGTTCACCCACAAAAATACGGGAAATTGACAGCCGGTTAGTTTTAATATTTCCACGCTCTTCTGTTCACCGCACACCGAGAATTTTAAAGGAAAGGTCTAACTGGAAAGCGACCGAGTGAAGAATGTGGCTCTTACTACAGCTTGCCGTGTTTACTAGGAGTGCTGCCAAGCAAATACTTCGAACACTTGGCACTATTGCGTGAATCCATTTATATCCTTCTTCAGACTTACATTGTTCCTGACTCTGTGGAAAGAGCTGAGGAGTTGTTAATGCGTTTTGTTGGCGAATTTGAAATTCTGTACGGCAGAGAAGCCATGAATCACAATGTACATTTGTTATTACATCTTGCGAACTCTGTGGGACGTGGGCTACGTCGGCGTTCGCTTTCGAACCTGGCTTTCACGACATTAAAAAATTAATAAAAGGGCCAAGAGGACCTATAAAGCAAATAGTAAGAAGCACAGCCGCTATCTTGGGGTGGAGCTCGACCGCCACCTCACGTGGGGGCCGCACGTCAGCCGCATTTACTCAACGGCGGTCAAGAAGATGGCATCGCTTTGGCCGCTGTTGAGGGGGAGAAGACTGGCGCCAAACGTCAAGGCGCGGGTCTACACCACCATCGTAAGGCCCGGCCTTACCTATGCGTCGCCAATATGGGGCGGTTGTGCCAACCACCATTTGCAACAGCTGCAGCGGCTTCAAAACCGCGCACTGAAGGCGGCCCTGTCCTTGCCACGGTTCACGAGAACCGCCGACGTCCACCGCCAACTGGGAGTGGAGCTACTCCGAACTTTCATGTCCCGAATTAATCAGGCTTATCATTTAAAATCAACCGACCACCTAAACCCTCTTATTGCAAATTCAATACAAAATCCTTCTCCATGGGACCGTTTCTATCGGCCCATACACTCCATCCAAATTTGACCGCAGCAGCTACTAACGGCTTGCCGAGCTGCTGCATTCCCTAAAATATCCCAAAACATGGTCAATAACGGCTTGCCGGACCTCTCCCGATTTCACCACTAAAATAATCTTCGTGCACTAAAAGTCATAAGACTGACGGGCACAAACGAGTCCGACTCATCAGCGGGCCACTCCGTGGCCGCTGCTGCATCGGCCTCCAGCAGAGAGCAGGGGAGTGTAGCGATAAAAACAGCCATCCCTTCTCTAGCTCAACGATTTAACGTTTCCGCGAGAGTTGACTCGGCCATAAACCGACTGCTTGGTTCCGCAAATCCAAACCATCGCCCAGTTTATGGATTGGGACGGGTTCAGAATTCCTCGATGGGGAGATTTTGAGGCTAATTGGTGATGGATCTCTCCGGCTTCGCAGTATAATAGAAAAAGCATAAAAGGACAACTTTTCCACACCAAATCTTAACTTGACCAATTAAAACTAACGATAGTTATGTGAGGGACCCCGGCGGGATATTGTCGAGACCCAGCTAACAATAGAGCTCCAACCTTTTTTTTAGACATTTCTTGTACATACATGGGAGGTACTTTTCAGTGCCTTCTAGGGTAAAGAACCTGAAAAAAGTTGGTCATCCAAATAACATCCAAATATGGCATTTCAAAGTAAGAGTAAGGAGAATTTTTAAGGATATATCACATACATCCGGTAATATTTAATTCCTTCCAGGAAAGTTAACTTTACAATATTGGTCCTCCCAGTTTAGGCAGAGAATAAGAGAACTGCGCTTCGCTTTTCATCAGATATTTAAATTCTTTTATATAGGTAGTTTCTTTGTTTTGGTTGCGATTTAGTTCATTCATCACAGCATCATATTCAAGTTCATTTTATCACGAATTTACTATAAGAATATTAAGATCTTAGAAATTTCTTTCATGACTTTTATTTTCACTTCAAAAATACACAACCTTTTCTCGTTAACACGAAAAACAAAACTGTCAAACAATTAAATATCTTTTTCTGTTAAAAACAAAAACCACTGTCCCCATGAGCGAGGAACTCATGTCAAGCTAGGACATTCCACTAAAATTAATTTTTTCCTTTATTTGAGTATTCTCATCCCCCTTTCCGTTTCCTAAAGAAATATCTTGTTTTCTGTTCGAAGTCCTCGGTAGTCTCCTCATCTTCCTCTTCTTCCTCTTTCTTGTCTTCCTCCTCTTTTCTTTCCCCTTCTTCCCTTCCTTTGTCCTCCTTTTTCCCTTCTTCTCTTTCTTCTTCTCCTTCTTCATCATCTTCTTGTTCTCTTTCTTCTTCTCCTTCTTCATCATCTTGTTCTCTTTCCCTATCTGGGACCACTCCTGTTTTTCTATCTCTTTTACTTTTTGAGTCTGTTCTTTTCAAATCCTCTTCTCTTGACGTTTTCTGTAATGTATTAGGATCAATTTGATCATAGAATTTTTTTAATTGTGATATAATATGTACTTTATTAAATTCTTTTTGTTTCCTGTTCAGTCCATATATATTCTCTGCCAATCTTCTAACAATCTTAAATGGCCCAATCCATTTTGGTCCTAATCCTGTATTGTAATGTTTGATTACCGAGGATTGAGTATGGTTTCTTATCAAAACTAAGTCTCCCTCTTGAAAATCGTCTTTCATTCCAGACTGTTCCTTATTTTTACAATACTTTTCTTGGGACTCAATTGCATGGGTTTTTGCTGCTCTCCTGTTTTGTTCTATTTTATTTTTATGCTCCTTAGCCCAATCTTCTAATGTTCCTCTATGATCCCTCTGTTCAACTGTAGTTTCCAACTGCCAATCCCCAGCTCTTTTAAAACGTGTTCCCAGGATAAGTTCTACTGGGGAAAATCCTGTGCTGCTATTTTTCCTGTCCCTTAAATTACACGCAATCTGTGCAATATTTTTCGCCCAGTTTCTATGGTCGCTATCAATGGAGACCCGAATCATTTTTTTAATTTCTTGATTTCTACGTTCAGTTGGGTTGGCCCTAGGATGGTATATAGGTGTGGTCCACATCTCTATACCCCACTTTTTACAAAACTCTTTCCACAAGCTCCCCCTAAATTGTGGTCCGTTGTCGGATAAAATATGTTTGGGCGTCCCAAACCTCTGTATCGTAGTTTCTTCTATTGCTTTTATAATTTTTGCAGCAGTATTTGTTCCCATCGGAACCAATTCTACCCACCTTGAAAACAAATCGGTGATTACTAAGAGATTTCTCTTTCCACATCTGGATGAGGGATAGGGTCCCATCAAATCCACCGCCAGAGTTTTCCACGGTGACTCCGGGATTCTGCTATGCATTTTCTCTGCAAACTGGTAATTTCTTGATTTTGAGCAGGCACAAATAATACAGCTTCTTACGTACTGTGAAATATCCTGATTCATGTTCTTCCAGTAAAATCTTTTCTCAATTGCATGGGTGGTTTCAGTGGTACCTGGATGTCCTGCAGATAAATGGTCATGGAATCTGTAAAGCACATTTTGGATTATTTGTTTTGGAACAACTAGCCTCCAAGTTGTTGTTTCATTCTCTTCTAACATTCGGTATAGAATCTCTTCTGAAAGTAAAAATTTGGAATATGACCGTTGAATTTCTTTTCTCTGCTGTTCATTTCGGGGTAACTCCCCTGATTTTTGAAATGTTTTCATTCTAGTGATCCATTGGTCGGAGTCCTGTGAGTTTTTGATCTTCTTAGCTAAATTCGATTCTTCTCCATCTTTATTCATTGCTAGTAATTCCGTCGGAATATCCTTTTCAATATTTTCCGATCTAGCATAGAGTAGTTCTACCTCTCTCTCTTCATCATCAAACCAAGCTTCTCCAACTGGTTGGCGAGATAGTGCATCGGCAGCTATGTTATCTTTTCCCGCAATGTGTTCTACTTCGTAATCGAATGTCATTAAGAATATTGCCCACCTCATAAATTTCTTATTCACATTTTTACTTGATTCCAACCAACATAAGGCAATGTTATCTGTTCTGATAATAATTTTCCTTCCTTCGAGCCATGGTCGGAATTTTGTCAATGCCCACACCACTGCCAGACATTCCCGTTCGTTTGACTCATATGCCTGTTCCGCGGCTTTCAACTTCTTGCTAGCGTACGAAATTATTTTTTTATTTCCCAATTCGTCCACTTGGTATAAAATTCCCCCTAGTCCAATCTGACTGGCATCTGTTTGAACTATTAATTTTTCTGCATAATTAGGATGTGCCAATTTTATACCTTTATCTAATGTGCTTTTAATCCTAATTAATGCCTCTTCTTGTGATTGTGACCAGAGCCATCGCTGTTTCCCTTTTGTTAAATCTGTCAGTGGGGCTAATTTTATTGCCAGATGTGGAATTAAACTTCCCATCCACTGACACAACCCGATGAATTTTCGTACCTGTTTCACATTTTTCGGCCTTGGGAAATTTTCAATACATTCTAACTTTTCTGGCAGCATGCTCATCCCTTCGTTGTCTAGATAGTGACCCAAGTATTTTACTCTTCGTTGTACAAAATCACATTTTCCTAAATTGCAAGTCAATTTGTGTTGACGCAATTTCTCTAGTACCTTCTGGATATGCAATTTATGTTCTGATAATGTTTTGCTATAAATTATGATGTCATCTAAATAAACTTGCACAAAATCTCCAATATACCCCCGGAAAACTTCTCCCATTAATCTCATAAATGTATTTGGACTATTTTTAAGTCCAAATGGCATTGTTACACATTGATATAATCCATTTGGGGTGTTAAATGCTGTGAACTCTCTTGATCTGGAATCCATTTCTACTTGCCAATATCCGCTTTTGAGGTCCAGTGTAGTAAAAAAATTTGCTCCTCCCACATTTCTCAATTCTTGTCCCAGATTTGGCATTTGATATGCATCCGATATAGTCACACTATTTAATTTACGGAAATCAATGCAAAAACGATCTGATCCGTTGTTCTTTTTAACCAATACCACTGGTGATGCCCATGGTGATTTGCTTGGTTCAATAATGCCATCTTCTTCCATTTCTTTAACTATTTGGAATATTCGCCGTAATTTTTCATTTGGATATGGATATTGCGCCTGTTTTATCGGTGGTTGCCTCTCACTTTTAAGACGTATCTCATGTTGGATTGTTCTGGTACGTCCCACTTTTCCCGAAAATTGTTGCCAAAAGTCTACGAGTACCTATCCCACCCGCTGTATGTCCACCTATCTTTATCAGTTTCGTTCTCAATTCGTCAGGACATACAAGTTTTTCTCGGAAATCTGTTACCCTCCAACTAAATGTATTTCTTTTATTTATCCCAAGACTCAACGTGTTTGTTTCGTAATCAATGATTGCCTGATTATCTTTCAAAAAAGTCTGACCAAGTATAACTGGATGTGTTAAATTGTTGACTGTGTAAGCCACTAAATCCAGTTTCAATTCCTTTACATACGTAGTAATATGGCAAGTATGGTTACTTTTGCAATTTGCATCTTAAGTTCCCATCTGTATTATTAAAGGGATGTTTGTTGGTATGAAGGTTAAATTTAATTTCTTTGCCAGTGTTGTATTTATAAAATTTTCAGATGCTCTAGTATCAACAATTGCAATTATGGTCTGATCCCCAATGGTGAGTTCAAAAGATGGTCCAATTATGAGTTGAGTTGCCGTCTTTATTTGCATACTGTTGAGACTTGCTTCTTTATTATGGACTGTTGGATTTTCAAGAGGGGGGTTCAACAGTCCTGGGACTTCCCTCTCCCTCCGTTTCCCTGATGGTTCTGTTGATTTTGATCGTCACCACACGAGTTTGCATAGTGACCTAACTCTCCGCACTTGTAACATTTTACGTTTTTTAATTGTTGGCTGGCTTCTCTCTGTTCACTACCATGTCTCATTGGTGTGCTTTTCCCCGAGCAATGATTGTATCCATCTAATTGAGTGTTCATCTCCCCGATGTCTCTTTCAATTTGAATTGCTCTCATTATTAGCGTCTCCGATGTTGTGGGTAACGGTGCGCGAAGGAACGACCGAATTCTCGCGTCCACTAATTCTACTATAGTTCGAATAGCTGGTGTCGCTGGTGGTATCTTGTATATTCTCTGATAAAGGGCTAATTTTGTTTGAATGAAAATTTCAACAGAATCACCCTTGGTTTGTTTCTCACCATGTAGTTTTGAGATCAGTGATTCTATTATTAATGGATCATTGAATCTTAACTCTACATCCCTGCTAAATTCTTCCCATGTGGGACAGGTAAAACTTCTTTCTTGCCACCAATGTAATGCATCTCCTTGGAAATGATTCGTTGCAATTTCCACCCAACATTCCTTCCCTATTCCATTTCCTTCTAACATGGCCTGACATTTTTTTTAAAACAACCCGGGATCCTCCGTGTATTTCCCTGCAAATTTTGGGATTGTCCATGTTAAAAGGTCTTTAATTGGGATGTTCATGTTGGTATTATTAGTTATATTATGATTTGTTCTCATGTCTGAATTTTCCGACATATTAACATGATCTTCGACTTCAGTTAATCTTTCCCCCATTCTCTCTCTTAAACAAAGTTTATCCTTCAGCTTTCCCATTTCTTCTTGTATTCCTTTCAATAATTCTAACATGTTTTCAACCATGGGTGTAGGAATATCTGGACTTGTTGTTTTAATTTTGAACACATACCTTTCCCAGTCTACTTCACGATTTCCTTCTTCAATATTTTCTCTTAATCTTAATAACACTTCGGCCTTGCATCCTTTTTCGTCTAAATTTCTGGCTCGTAGCTCCTGGACAATTTCTCCTTTTTTCAATTCAAATAACTTCTTCTCCATCTTCGGTTCATCAATACACGTTGGGCGCCATTTATCACGAATTTACTATAAGAATATTAAGATCTTAGAAATTTCTTTCATGACTTTTATTTTCACTTCAAAAATACACAACCTTTTCTCGTTCACACGAAAAACAAAACTGTCAAACAATTAAATATCTTTTTCTGTTAAAAACAAAAACCACTGTCCCCATGAGCGAGGAATTCATGTCAAGCTAGGACAATTTCATCTCCTCATACATCAACACTAACGTATCCACGGAGAATCCTGGTTCTTCTGTGATAAATGAACATGAACTTGGTTGTGGAAGTGCCTTTGCCTGTGTTGTTGAAGGCTTAATGCTGAAGTTTACGTTGAAGCTTAATGAAGCGCAGAGTGATAGTGATGATGAAGGACAAGAGCTGGGTGAAGCGCAGTGTTCTTTCAGTAGTGTTGACATTTAGATGAGTGACGAAGATTCGTCGGGAGACGAAGCTAGAGACGTTAATGGACCTCACCATTACGAGGGTGAAATGGAACCAGCGGCTAGTGCTGCACTGCAGGAAAAACTGGCAATCTGGGCCGTTGGTTGCAATGTACCTCAGAGTCAGAGCACAGTTACTAAACTTCTGAAAATTTTGAAAACTCAGCCTGTCTTAAAAACATTGCCAAGCGATGCAAGAACATTGTTGAAGACTCCTCGCTTTACAAAAATTATCAATTTTGCACCCGGAAAATATGCCCATTTTGGTGTTGAAAATGGCATTTTATCTCAAGTACACGGTTGCATTGAACTGTCAAGTGTAATAGAACTTTTTATCAATGCTGACGGTCTCCATTAGTTTTAAAATTCTTACACGCATTCTTGGCCAATTCTTGGAGCTATCACTCTAAAGATACAATTCACAGAGCCATTTGTGATTTGTGTGTTTGCTGGCAAGAAGAAGCCCGACAGGTTCTTCAAAATATCTAGAAATGTTTGTGGAGGAAATGAAGATAATCCACGAGAAAGGCCTCAAAATTAAAGGGGAACACTAGTGATGTTAAAATCAAGGGATACATTTGTAACTCTCCAGCAAGGGCATTTGTCGAGTGCATCAAATGCCACTCTGTTTACAGTTGATGTGGAAAATGCTGGCAGCACGGCGAGCACACAGACAACCGTGTTTGCTTCACAACGCAGAGATGAAGACCACCACCACTTTCCTGGAAGTAATCTAAGATGGTCATATAAGATGGTCATATTGGAGCTAGAATATGAAAGGAAAGAAACAAGAATAAGAAAAAAAATAGTCTTGGAATACAGAAAAGCTGAAAAAATTGGACTAACTATGTTCTTAAATGAAAACTATAAAAAATGGTCGGTTGAAGGAAATTGCGTCGAAGAAATTTGGCAAGGTTTTAAACAAATTGTAGAAAGGAGTAAATCTTTTATTCCTCACAAGGTTGTAGGTCATAACTCTGAGCCGGAATACTTCAACAGAGAACTCAGGAGTTTAAAAAGAAAATGCAGGAAGAAATACCAGCACAGAAACCTTAGTGAATCAAACATTAAGGAATTTAAAACCATAAGCAATGAATTTAAAAAAAAGAAGAAGGAAATAAGAGATGGGTATTTATGTTCATTGATGGAAACAAATTATAATGAAAGTAAACAGGAAGCTGAAAGAAAATTCTTTGCATATCTTCGAAGAAGAGGCATCGGAGAGAAAAAAATACAAAGTTTATACTGCCAAGAAAAAGGAAAGATGTTGGTAAGGGATGAGGACATGGCAAACTTACTAAACTGTTTCTATGGCAAAGTCTTTGTGAATGGTAATCAGCACAAGGAGAAAATTAATTTTGATGACAATGAAGAGATTGAAGAAAGCATGGAAAATAAACCCTTTACAATAGATTATCTCCAGATTAAAAAAACGATACAACATATGAAGGCACATAAGGCATGTGGTGCAGATGGCATAAGTGTTGATTATTATAAGTTAGTGCCAAAAGCAATTGTTCCATATCTCATGTTATTATTCAACGAGTCTTTAAGAAGTGGAGAAATTCCAGAAGATTGGAAGAAGGCCATAGTGGTCCCAGTATTTAAGAAAGGAGAGAAGACTGATCCAAGCAACTACTGACCTGTGAGCCTCACATCGGTAGCATGCAAAATTTTAGAAAAAATAATTGGAGAATATGTACGAGACCATTGTGAAGTAAAAAAATGGTTTAATGAAAATCAGCATGGATTTAGGAAAGGGCATTCTTGCGAATCACAACTTGCGACTATCGTGCAAGATGTGAGTGATACAATAGAGAAGGGAAGTCAGGTAGATATGATATTTCTGGATGTCAGCAAGGCATTTGACACAGTTGACCACAATATTTTACATAAGAAGATAAAAGAAATGAAAATTGATAATCGTGTTGAAGTATGGATAAGAGAATTTTTAAGTAAAAGAACACAAGTTGTCAAAATTAACGATGAAATATCAGAAAAGATTGATGTTACTTCTGGAGTGCCCCAGGGGAGTGTTTTAGGCCCACTGTTATTTCTTATTTTCATTAATAGCTTACCGAAGAGAATATTAAATTCAACTGTCAGATTATTTGCAGACGACTGTACCATTTATAAAGAAATTCGCAGTTTAGAAGACCAAGTTAAATTACAGGATGACCTAAGAACATTGGAGAATGCCCTCAAATCGGTTCACTTAAAGCTAAATGACAATAAGTGTGAAACAATAACATTAGGGAAGAGAACGCTTGATGAATTTGATTATGCCATTGGAAATAACCATATACTGCAAAAAAAAGATCAGGTAAAATACTTGGGACTAGTAATTGACAAAAAACTTGGATGGATGCATCATATAGATCATATGACAAAGGTTGCATTCCAGAAACTCCATTTTGTAATGAGAAACCTTAAAGGCACTAAAAGAAGAGTTAAGGAAAGAGCATACTTAACAATAGTACGTCCAGTATTGGAATATGGGTCTGGTGTTTGGAATACAGGAACAGAAATAAGTGTTGGAAATAATAAGAAAATTGATTCTGTACAAAGAAGAGCAGCAAAATATATACTGGGGAAAAAAAATGTTAAGAAATGCATAGTGAAAAAGAATATAAGAGACCTTAAAAGTAATGAAATTAAAGAGGAGTTAAGGAAAAGAGGAATTCAAATCAATGGCAACAAAGACACTTTACTGAAAACACTATTGGAAACCATAAATAACAAGGACGGAGAGGCACGAAAAGGACAAGAGGAATTTGGAAAGGGGGCTGCGAATGGAGGAAGAGGAGAAGTTGGAGTAGACGATGAAGAAGGTGAGGAAGTCGAAGAAAAAGGAGAGGGAGGAGAAGAAGAAGAAGTAGAAGAAGAAGAAAAAGAAGAAGAAGAAGAAGAAGAAGAGGAAGAAGAGGAAGAAGAGGAAGATGATGAGGAGGAGGAGGAAAAAGATGAAGTAGCAGATGGAGAAGATAAAAATGAAGGGAGGAATGAAAATGAGATTGAGACAATTGAGTTGGTCACGTACAACTATAGAAGTATAGGGAAATTTGTTGACCAACTTGGGTGGGAAGATTTAATGAAAAGAAGAAAGATGAGTAGATTAGTTTATATTTATAAGGCAATAAGTGGGCAGTTGGCGTGGAAAGAGCTGGGAGGTAGATTGGAAAGAGCGAGGTTTATTGGGAAGAATGATCATGAGTTTAAGTTGGACATGAAAAGGAAAGGAATGAGAAAGATAGGAATTTTAGAAAGGGGTGTCGAGGAATGGAACAGTTCAAGAATAAGTGAAGAGATGTTGGAAAGTGTGAAGAATTTTAAGGTAGGGATAAGAAAAGGACAGGGTGAAGGTTAGGGACTCAGACACACTGGCATGCAAAATGTACAAATCTGTTTCAATAAAGAAATAATAATAATAATAATCTAGAAGAATTGGGCACAGGAATGGTATCACAATTCCCATTTGAACACATGCATTTAGTATGTTTAGGGTGCATAAGAAAACTTTGGCTTCTGGGTAAATGGGCAACTGCCAAAACAGTCCTTAAATGAAAATCTCACAATCGACCTGCAGTTTCAATGTTCAAAACACATTGCATCGCTGACAACATACATAGGCGAAGAGTTTAACCGTAAAGAAGCCCCACTTTCAGAAATTAGGCAGTGGAAGGCAAGAGAGTGGCGACTGTTTTTGCTATACACTGGCCCAGTTGTTCTTAGGGCCGGTTTTACAATAGCTCTTAACTCCCACATAAAGTGGGAGTTAAGCTAATCCTAGGATTACGGTGAATGTTTGCATTTTACAATATTTTTCATCTTCGAGTTAAGGCCTTAACTCCAAGTTGCCTTAACTCTCAGTTCAAGTAGGGAATAAGGAGTTAACTCTCAGTTCAGAACTAGTGGTTCATCACCTCAAAAAGTAATTAGTACTGTGAGAATGAATCATGCAATTAAA
The DNA here is from genome assembly GCA_921293315.2 of Nemurella pictetii. Lineage (NCBI taxonomy): Eukaryota > Metazoa > Arthropoda > Insecta > Plecoptera > Nemouridae > Nemurella > Nemurella pictetii. Next base: position 2,731,236 of record OV121118.1, on the reverse strand, counting down.
TATAGATTTTGCGACTCAACTTCGTTGTGTGACTAGGAAGGAATGATTTCGCTCATTTTCATATTTGAAATTCGCCGCTGTTCAAAAAAGTTCAACCTAACCTATGCGAACTGTCTGTGTTAACGACAGCACGAAGTGAGTGTCATCTCCTCCGTTATTTTCGATTTATTATTGGAATACGCTGCCGAATTACTGTCAAACGGAAAAGAATGTAAGTTTCTATTTTAGACGTTCTTTATTGTGTTTTATAAGTACCTAATAGAATGAGAATATTGCGACTGTAAAAGCATGTGCCAGGAGCATTGCCTGCAGCCTCTGGCAGTCTCACAATTCATTCAGGCTAAAATTGTCTGCCTTGTTTTTTTACAGAACCATGAATAATCTGTTGGTCCCTACCGATGATGAGTCCGACGAAGATGATGTGATGATGGCCAACATTGGGGCACACGGCCGTGCTGCCAAGCAAATCCGGCTAAGGCCTAACCATTTTGATGTGTGGGATGATGAAGATTTTTTCATTCGTTTTCGACTGACAAAACAGTCAGTGTTAGGTCTATTCAGACGAATTGAAGCGCATATTTCAACCCCTACGGAGCAAAATTATGCTGTTTCAGCAATGAACCGCCTCCTGTTAACCCTCCGGTTTTTGGCTACTGGCTCGATGTTGATTACCGCTGGAGATTTTTCAGGTGTACACAAGTCAACAGCTTGTGTGATTGTGCACAAAGTGGCCACTGCAATAGCCAACTTAAGACCCGGTGTGATACGCTTTCCGGACACTGCTGAGGAATTGGATAACATAAAGCAGGGGTTTTATGGTGTGGCTAGGTTCCCACGAGTTGTCGGAGCCATCGACTGTACGCATGTGAAGATTCAGTCAGTCGGTACGTTTTTAAATATCTGTTGCCGTGCTATATTCCTTACGCTGTTTTTGTATAGAATTGCATGAGCATAAATATATTCACTGTTCAGGTGGTGATCAAGCAGAGACTTTCCGGAACCGAAAGGGTTATTTCTCCCTAAACGTCCAGACAATTTGTGCAGAAAACTTAAGAATCCTGGACATAGTTGCACGTTGGCCTGGCTTCTCGCATGATAGAACCATATTTAACAGCTCTAACATCAAAGCACGTTTTGAGAGGGGTGAAATGGGTAATGGTCTGCTTGTGGGAGATTCGGGGTACACATTATCGCAGTACATGATGATCCCATTACGAAACCCCACCACTGAGGAGGAACAACTCTACAATGAGTCCCAAATTCGAACCAGGAATGCCGTTGAACGACAGTATGGTGTGTGGAAGAGGCGTTTCCCTATTCTTTATCTCGGGATGAGGGTTCGCCTTGACCATGCAATGGTAATAATAGTGGCTACAGCCGTTTTACACAACTTGGCATGTGATGCTAACGAAGACGTTCCTGGGCAAGACCCTGAGCTTCAAGCAATCAATTTAGAAGAAGATGAGATGCCAGTTGACCCTTTACCTGAAAATTTGGAAGGGTATGGGGCTGTTCGTCAGGATCTTATTAACAACTATTTTAGAGCTCTGCGTCGCTAACCAGCTGAGCTAAATTTCATTCCATGCACGCATTTCATTCTCTGCAACAAATAAATAAAGGGTGTATGGTTTGTTCATCATGTATGTATTTAATAATTATCATTAATGTTCCTCTGGGGCTAAAATAGGTACTAAGTAATGTCATTACTGTTTGAAAAATACTTTTTTTAATTTTTGTAGTGGCATGATTCTTAATCATTGTGCCAGTTTCTTCTCAAGTATAGCTTTTTCTAAATTTTGCACATCTATTTTTAAATCTAGCAACATCATTTTCTTCTTGTACAAATTTTCTTTCATTTTTAGCTCATTTTGCACCAGTTGTAGTTGTGCATCTGCCAGTGATTTATTTGCATCTGCAAGCGCTGAGTATTTAGCGTTTGCTGCCGAAGCAGGTTTCAATGCCTTAAACTTTGTTAAGCCCGGGCGATTGTGGTTCATTTTAAACATGTTTTGATTTGCGACACCTAAGAAAGACATTCACTTTAATTAAATTACAAATTAATACTGTAATTTTATACTATTTAATGATTCTACATTATAAATTAATGTTGGTTTTACCAAGGATTGGAATATGCTTGTACAATTTCTCGATGTGAATTAATCATAGAGTTAATTAACCAACGTATAAGTACCTGGAAGCTTTTTAGCAGACGGCCCAGCAGGATCATTCGGTTCGCTGTCCGGGCCAATGCACTCTTCAGCAATGACAGGTGCCCAGGAAGTGGAAGGCAGAGAAACTAATGGTGCATGAGTACCTACACAAGACTCGTGAGTATTAAAACTAGGTGAAAACAATTTTCAGAAAACTGAATGCTAATGTGATTCAGATACAATACGGTATGTAGGTAGGTACCTCTCTTTCCCGTCAGTGCCGGATTCTTTCGTTGTCGGAGCATACCCGGGTTGTATGAGCTCCAGTCTTTCAATAAGACGTCTGGGTCACTGGTGCCGTCAATGTTAGTCTCTTCCATGTTAACGTTATCCAAGATGTCCAAGTTAACATTCTCCCACTGCAGTAATGATATCAGTATTAGGTTTAATATTTTAGAGTATGTATAATATCTAGGTAGTAGGTACTGTCTTGAAAATAAATAATGTTCATTCTAATTTTTGCATTGACGCAACTGCATACCTCTTCAACTTCCCCATCAATTTCTGATTCATCAGACTCCCTGCCCTGTTTGTCTGATCCTGCTCGTACAGTTTTCAATGTCAAGCTGTCGTTATCGAAAGGATTGTTCAGTCCTTCGGCAGACAGGGAAAGGAGCTCGGCGAGCTCATGCTGCAGTCTATGAGGTTTTGTTTCCTTCTGCGGCCCTCCACCTGTAGCGTAGATGGATTGCCGTTCTTTACCTGCTTCTTGCCGGAAGTCTTTCTTTATATTTTTATATTTGAGGAGCAGAGAAGCTGCTGTCCTCGGGCCAGAAGTGCACCCAGCATTAAACTCATTCGCGAGCTTCTCCCATGCTTCATTCTGTTGAAATAATTTCATACACTTTTATTGGTAAAAAATATAGCTGCTTCAACAATCTGCTATGAAATTCAATGGTTGGGTTATGTGGCCCACACGCATGTGGCATTATCATCATTAGACATTGTGCAGAGGCTAACCTTCTGCCGCCAAGTCAATTTATCAGTCTTCTTGCATTCCACTACAGATGAGTATTTCTTGCATAGACTGATTAATCTTGCTTCATCGTTGTTTGTAAAATTTGTAGAGCGCGACTTCTTTTTAAGAGGTTCTGCCATTTTTGAATTTCGTGTTGCAACCACTAGATCAGTGGTAACAATGTGCGAATTTTAATACCAACATCTAAAAAAAAATACTATTCCTTTCGTAACCTCGAGTTGCTTAACTCTAAGATGGTTTGTGATTGTAAAACCCATTTCCCCGTAACTCTGAGATAAGTTTTATGTTAGAGTTAACCAACTCTGAGTTGACAAATAATATTGTAAAACCGGCCCTTATGAAAATTCTAACACGCATAAAATATGTTCATTTCTTGTCTCTACATTGCGCCATTCTAATCCTGGCAAGTCCAAAATTTCACGTAATGCTTAATGCATCTGCGAATTCTCTTCTACGAAACTTTGTCAATAATTTTGCCTCTATATATGGCCTAGGAATGATATCGTACAGCGTCCATGGACTTCTCCATTCATCAGAAGATATTTTGAAATTTGGACCGCTAGATGATTTTAGCGCGTTTCACTTTGAAAATCATTTGGGCAAAATAAAAAGAAAAGCCATTAGAGCAAGTAAGCAATCGCTTGGCTGAGAGAAATCACTGGATGGCAAAAGTAAACGAAAAAAAATGGAAACATCAAATACCCCTATCTTGTCTCGATTGACGGTCCACTCAAACTACCAGAATTTAACATAACTAGCAAGTGCAGGGACAACTGCTGTGTCATGAAAGACGGGTCCAGTGGAATCCTTCCAGTGGAAGGATTTGATGTGACAAATTTGGTTCCAAACATTTTGGAAAGAAAATTTGAGCTCTTGGGAGTCATTGTACCCAGGCAATATTCCCATCGACTTAACTCTGCTTGGAATATATGTAGCATCTAAATTGTCTGTGTTACCACAAGGAGCATTTCAGAAATTGTCTCGAAAGCATTAAGACTGCCCTTGGCTGATTTAGACAAATTTGCAATCATCCCATTGAACCATTTCAAATGTTAACTGTAGTTATTTACCAAACTGGTACTTAAAAGTGTGTAAAATTACAAATGCTAATGACATTTTGTATTATTTCAGATGTATTTCGTTGTCCAGTTCAGTGAGAAAGGGGATGTAGACATTATTTCAAAAGAATGTGAAGAATGTGAAAATGGGGAATGTAAGGAAATTGGTTCATGACCGTTATCGAGATGTTTGGGGTTGGCCAAGTAATGGTATAGATGTTTTTAAAGAGTGTACATACATGTATCATTAAATTACGCAACAAAATTAATGTTTTTTTTTTTCCGAATTTTTAGTTATATAAACCTTTGTGTTTGTTTCACAGAAAGGCTTAAAAGAGCCCAGACAGTCCTATTGAGGGCTCAAATGGCTGAGAGCAAGTCAACAAATCCTAACAACAAGACTCCAAGGAAGTGAAAGAGGCAAAAATCTCAAAAACAGAAAGAAATTGGTGAGGCAATGTCTCAAAAGGAAATCCTGTCTGACTCTGATGGTTCAGACAGAACTACAGATCCACCATCCATAACAAAAAATGGCAATATTTTGCTGTATATTTTAATATTTTTGCTGTTGGGGTACACCTAAGTTTTTACATTGCTAGCCGAAAGTTCTAAGTCCTAAAGGAAATTAAAATTCAACCGTCACATGTGTTTCTACCAAAAATGTTAAACTAACACCTTGTTTTAGTCACTTTAGAGTTTAGAGCAATGCAGTCGTGATTCAATAATACCGATATGTTTTTATTTTCTTTAGACTTTGAAGGCCTAGCAGTTAAATTCTTTGCAGATGAATTCCACAATGGGTGGATTGAAGGACAAAGTACGCAGAAGAAGCCAGCTTACGATAATACCACGCAAGTAGATGTTGAACTCTCAGCAGGTATGTATACTGGGTAGATCTACCGCTGTGGAAAGTCATAACACGTAAATTTGGGCCTAATACATATTTTTATAGGTGATATTTCGCTTCCGGAGGCCGAAACGATGTCTCAGTTTGGCTCAAGAGCTTGGGATGGTCAGTATTTTTAATTAGTTAAAATAATTTATTACAAAATACAAAACCATTTTATAATGTTATCAATGTCTGTATACAGTAGACATCGACACTGAACTAGAACATTCTCCTTCAATCCACTCCACGGTGAAGCCAAGCCGTAGTGGGGCGATCAGAAAATCTCCTTTTAACATTGGCGACAAGTCCGGTGTTTCCGGTGATGCTATAAAAATACAAATACCACATTCGTCTGTCTATGTCTTGAATTGGGGTAAAATGAAAGTTTTTTGAAAAATTTCAATGTATTCTAATTTTTCAAATAACATAATCAGCAATTTCACTCATATTGTTAGTCGATCTGTTCATCAGTCTCAAGCATTGCTTTTGTCACATAGTGTGCATTAATGTGTAATGTGCATTAAAACTTGAATGCTAATTATATAAAAAAGGTACCTACCTGACTTGTTTAATTATTTTTCAGACCGGCAAATATTGGAGGAGGATAACAGAATGATGAAAATAATATTGGCCAATTGGCAATCATTAATGAAAGAGTTGGTGCGTCAGCGGGTGACCGATGGGGTAACCCAAGATTTTGATCAAGCTACATCCACGTCTCATCCCTCGTAGGCCAATTTCATCACTCGAGGAGCTAGCAAATTTAAATGAAACATTGAAAATTCGAAAGCATACAGGGAACTGGTGAGATGAAAAGGATTTTCAGCGGCCGACTTCATCTGATTACCATTGAAATTATATGAAACTATTGCATGTCAATTTTACAGGTGAAAAAACTTCTGAGGCTTGGTGGGCCACACCTCAATTTTGTTATGCGAAATATCCTTGTGGCAATGTTTTCTAATTCACTGGCCACACAGGTTACTTGGAACGGAACAGCTACCAAAGCAAAATTATCAGACACTCATGTATTGAATGCGATTGTGGGTATGTACTTCGCCTGCATCAACCTCCGACAGGTCTTCAACCATAATTGATTATGCTGTTGATTGAGAAGAAATTCTAAGATTTAACACATTGCAAAACTCTACTAAACCTGAATGATATCACTAGAAAACAAATAGCATTATCTTTTTACAATTTCAAAGGCTATCTCACTAGCTCGCTGCTGTATGGGGGTGGATAGAGCATAAGTAAAATATTCAATTACGGAGTGGCTGCGTCACTCAACACAAATAAACATTTCCAAGAAGGCTGCCCTGCTGAAAGATATGGCAGAGATGGGATCTACTGAAACCGATATAGATTTGGAATAATAATGAATTCTATTCAAAATATGCAATTGAAATTGCAACTAATCATATCATATTTTAACTAAACGACATATCAGAATAGATCAATAAATATTTATTTTCTAATATTTATTTTGTTGGTTTACTATTAATTTTTATTATAAATTTCTGAAGCATTTTAGGCGAGGGTTTCGAATTAATTAAATCCTAAATACATTCAATAATGTTCCAAAAAGCTTCCATTAGGACTCCAAAAAGTATCCATTATGCGTTCTTCTGTATTTTAATTTACATTCTTTTTAAGAGAAATACAAAAAACCTCCATAAAACATCCTAAAGTAGTACTTATGTAGTTTTAAAAGCAGTTTCATTGCTTCCAGATTGGTTCCTATAAACCTCCTATTTGGCGAGTTTTTGGATGTATCTTTGGAGTTATGGTCGCAAATGGTGGCTTCTCGCACCACCCAATTAAGGATATCCTATTTTGTGACAACAATTGTCTGCTTTTAGCCGTTACGAAAAGTATCCTCCAATAGGTAAACTGGACTTTTACTAAAGTTTTGTGACGATTGGCGTCTTCATCAAGAAGTAAAATTCTGATAGAATTGATGACATTGATCCATTAACTCATGTTAACACGAGCTCAACGTTCCGCGGGTCAAGAAAATCCGGGCGAAAACTCTGAGAATCAGTCTGAACCTTCCACGTCAGAAGGTCCGAGTGCGTCAAGAAGCGAGTCGCAATTAAGGATCGAGATGAGTCGTCCACTGCCAAGTTTCAGTGAGTTCAATGCATCTGCCGAAGATGTGGATTCGAATGTCGAGCGACTAGAAAGCTATTTCGTGGTGAAAAAGATCGTGGACGATAAAGAAAAGGTGAACAGTTTCATTACATTAATTGGTCCGGAAACGTATGGGTTAGTGAAGCGGCTTGTGAGTCCAGCGAAGCCATCTGCAAAAACGTTTGCAGAAGTAGTCTCAGTGCTGAAGAAACATTTCGTGCCGGAGACTAACGTGCTTGCGGAAAGGTTCAAGTTTGGCAGCAGAGATCAGCGTCCGGATGAGTCATTTATGAACTATGCAGTCGAGTTCTATATCGGAATAGTGATTATCGTGATTTTCTGGACGACGCACTGCGCGATAGGTTCGTGCGCCGGTTGTCAAATGCGGTCAGCATTCAAAAAGTTTTACTGGGAACTAAAGATCTGACGTTTCAAAGAGCATGCAGTATTTCCCAGACAACGGAATTAGCCGAAGCAAACTTACGGCTAATCTCACGGCGATCAAATGTATCCGAGTCTGAAGTGCATCATATAAGCAGCAAGGAGTCGTCCCGTCATCAAAGTCATCGGTCGACGAGTCGGATGTCGAAACAAGGGTCGAATCAATACCAGGAGTCCGTTGTGGACGTCGCCATGATGTAAAACTCTGTCCGGCTAAAGATTGGCGCTGTTTAAATTGTCAAAAATTTGGTCATGTGGCTCAGAAATGTAGAGCGAACAAGTTCGTGAAACAGATATAATAGTAGTAATAATAGTAATAACATTAGTAATAGTGGATCATATTTTGCCTGATCATGATGATCAGGAGAGTGTGTAACGCATGAGTTTGTTGATTTTGGGGGTCTGGATGAGGATGAAGGCTCAGATTTGGAAGTTGCACATTCGGAGTTTGAAGATGAATTCTTAGAATGTTTGGACAGTGACGATGCAAGTGATGAAGAAAGTGACTTAGAAGGTCAAGATATTCACCTTTTTCAAGGAATGGAGTAACACACACAATATAACGCAGAGTGCGCTAACTTCCCTTTTAAAGGGTCTTCAATATTGGCACCCAGCTTTGCCTAGAGATGCTAGGACCCTTCAAACACCGACTATTAAAGTTGATAAAATAGGGGATGGACAGTTTTGTAACTTTGTACTTGTGAAAAGTATCAAAAATCATCTAGAACCTACTGATCTTGTTCCAAATTGTGAGGCCCAAACAAATTCCACCAACACACAGTTTTGGTCCATTTTGTGTATAATTGAGGAGAGGACACGACAAAATCTCCTTTTCCCATTGCGTTGTGTTGTGGCTCGTCGAAGCCACCAGTTGAAGATTATTTAAATGCATTTGTGACGGACCTAACGAGTGCTTTGAAATATGGACTTGCTAACGATCAAGCGAGTTTAAAAGTCAAGGTTAGAGGGTCTATTTGCGACACACCTGCCACGGAATTCGTCAAGTGTGGTGTGACAGCTGCACCCAAAAAGGGTCTTATAGCCGATACACACGACGAGTTATCAACGCGCGAGTTGAACGCGTCGCGTTGAAAAATGCCGCTTTGGCCGTTCACACGAGAAGGCACCGCCACGCGTTGCGAGCTCGTCCGTTTCCGGTTGCCACGGACAACTTGTTTACCAAATTCAAACTTTCAAACGTCAGGCAATACGAATTTCAATCAAAATGAGCGTTGCTTTAGGAAGAGGGATTTTGATACTCATTTTATTAAGAAGGGCAAGAAAAGAAGACTAGCACAAAATAAACCTAAGAAAACATTGAACAGGACAGTTTGGGTTAAAGATTGGATTCTTCAGTTCGGTGAATCCTGCCAGTACGAAACAATATACAGGAATTGGATGGAAGGTCACTCCTCTAATAAAAAGAGTTGACACAAACATGAGAAAGTGCATCCCGGCAGGAAAACGCCTTGCTATAACGCTACGTTTCCTTGCAACTGTTGATACATCGATAGTATTAATATAATATTTCTTTGCTGCTTGGGCTTACATATATTATCTTTAAGTCTCAGTTAATAATATCTTGGTAAAATATCTTTTCCTTGTCTCAGGGGAAATGTATTTGTCACTGAGTGTTGCATTTGGTTATTCTGATTGGTTAATATCTCACGCTTTGGGATCCTGCCCGTTCATTGGTTAAGACCCACGAGTTGAACTCGTTTGAATAGAGCCCGGGTCTATTCGACAAACGCGTTGTCAACGCGACGAGCTGGGCATTCACACGACGCTTTTCAACACGACGCGTTCAACTCGCGCGTTGATAACTCGTCGTGTGTATCGGCTATTATGCAGGTCACCACATGCGTTTGAGCAGGATGCACCGTCACAAAGAGATAAATCATTTTCTGAACACTTAAATCCTGAGCACCACAAGGCAGTTTCTCCTTTGCAGGGTGCCGATTGTGTAACTTTTTACAGATCGGTATCTAGGGATAACAATCGGTAGCTAAGGAGATAACGATTCGGTAAAAAATCTGCGATTGTTTAAAATCTTATCGATCGATAGCCTGCCTAGCGATCGTTAAAATTAACGACATTGAAAAAGGTGTCGTTATGTATTTACCGATCGGTAGTTGGGTCAGCCCCACTGTTGGCCTTGTTTATGAGCATATTGCTTAAAGATGGCGGATAGGCTATTAAATCTTTTACGTGTCGAAGAATTAGAATACGAAGAAAACAATGTTAGGAAAATGCGTGTTGAGAGGAAATTTTTGCGAGATCGTTTTGATCCTTTTCAAATATCAGATAATCATTTTATACATCTTTACCGTTTACCAAAGTTAGCCGTTCACGAGCTCGTGACAGCCCTGACACCACATCTTAGGCCATGCCGGCGAAGATCTTCAATTCCGCCTTGGATGAGAGTAAGCTAAACTTTTTCTAAATACAATTTAATGTTTTGAATTTACGCGCAAATATTTTGACGCCCAGCCAGCTGTCAGACTTGGCCTTGCTTTGAGTTGCCGGCTGTCATCCAGCAAATTGGCAGATCATCGGATCGAATCTTGTTGGGTCGATTGTCGCACATTTGCTCATTGCTTTATCTACAAAATATTTCTTCCATAAGAAAAAACTTAAATGTTTGATTGTTCTTTTCCAGGTGATCACTGCTTTGGATTTTTTTGCTTCGGGGAGTTACCAACGACGTAATGGTCAAGATTACCTAAGTGCGATGTGCCAAACAACAGTTTCAATTTGCATCAAGGAGGTTATCATTGCAATTAACAATCATCTTTTGGATGAATGGATTAAGTTTCCTAGGACAGAGTTGGAATTTCAAACAATGAAGCAAAGGTATGGTGTACCTACATTTTCCATTTAATTTATACCGATGTGAGATGAGAATTAGGTTAAAAGTAGGTACCTAGTAGCATTGAATTTTGCATTGGATTTGGAATCATAGCAAATTCAATGCTACAAGCATTATATTAGTTAGATATCTTATCTTGTCTATAGTATAGAGAAACCTAAGCTACAACCATTGCCAAATTTAATGCTTCAAACTACCCTCTAGAAATTTCAATGTCCCACAACTGCATTATTTAGTTCCTACCTTATAACTACAACATTGACAATTAATGCATTTTATTCTAGATTCATGGCAGCAAAACATTTCCCTGGTGTCATCGGAATCGTTGACGGTACGCACATTGCAATATGCCCCCCCAACAAGGAACGAGAAAATCTTTTCCTTAACCGCAAGGGATACCACAGCAAGAACGTTCAAGTGGTTTGTGTATATGCCAATATGAGTCTGCCTAATTTTTTGTAATGGGATGGTGTGTATTATTTTTGCCATGTTCTACCTCCATCATGATGCTACTGGGTTATTGTTTGCGATTAGGTTTGTGATCCTGATTTGCGTGTGCTGGCTATAAATGCTCGCCATGGAGGCCGCTCACATGATTCTCATATTTGGAGAATTTCGGGGATTCGACAAGACCTAGCAAATCACTATGCTGCAGGCAGAAGAGGATTTTGGCTACTTGGTGAGTAGGTACCAAGTAGAGTCAATTACGTGTCTATTTGAAATACAAATGCATCCAAGTTTGGTAACAATGATTTAGTTATTCATGAAATGTCTCATTCAAAATACACTGTTTCAGGTGATTCTGGCTACCCATCTGAGCCGTCGCTATTGCGGCCAATTGAAAATCGCCTGGCACCTGACACGCCAGAGGGGCGATATAACCATCTTTTTTGTCAGGTGCGAAGCACAGTGGAGCGGTGCATCGGCGTATTAAAAGTCAAATTCAGATGTTGTCTGAGGCATCGCACGCTGCACTATATCCCCGAAGTGGCAGGTACCTACTTATTTAATGCATTAAAACAGAAAATTACTTTTACAATTTCATTTCACAAACGTGTTTAAATTAGAATGTAGTGGTAGCTTACTTGTGTATCTTAAACATTTCAAAGTAATTTGACTAGCATGAAAATGTTTTATAGGTCGTATCATCAACGCTTGTGCTGTGATCCACAACATTGGCATCCACCACCACATTCCAAACCCTCCTGAGTTGTTGGACGACTTGGACGTGATGGGAGATGCCGATATTCCAGCCGCTCCGCAGCCCGGCCCGCATCTAGACGTGTTCAACGTCGGTCAGCCAGTTCGAGCCCAAGTTGTCCGCCACCATTTTGCACATTGAATAATCATTTAAAAATTACATTGAAAAATAATAATGTGTTTCTTTCATATTTTGTTGATTGTTGAAATTGTTTCCCCTATATTGTATTGATTTGACTGCTAGACGAGCCCAACGGACACCGGCCCAAAATTGGCCCTTTTCCTTAAATTTTGACTTCCGAGACGTTAATTTTCTATCCAATTCATTTTTTTTGTCAGCCGACCCACAATTGTTAGGACAAGCTCTGTGCTATGTATTTATCTGTAAATCTGTGCCCTGCCTTCACTTCACAAACAGATTATTATCATTCCTCCCAAGCCATCTACAAATCAAACTTATCTGTGTACGAAAGACCACGAAACTTCACAAAAATCTGCATTTAGCAGGCAACTCGAGGAACTGAAACCGATAGGATGTCTTAAATACGCACCTATGCGATAAAAAAAAACACGGTTTTTGAACTATATCTGATCAGCTTTCTGTAAACATGGATCTTTTTTCACGGCTCTAAATTAATTATTTGGTATGATTTATCGATGGCGGACGTCTGCATGTCTGAGTCTTTCCATAAAACCTCCATTAATATTACCTATATTTTTGCAAATTTTAGGTCGGTTAGATGAGGTTTGAATTTTGATGTTTGTTCACCCCCGTAGTCGGATGATACTACGGTGACCAACTATTTGCTGTCATGATTTCACTCTAATTTCGTTCACCCCTCCACACATGTCGGGGGGCGAAGCCCACCACAGGCGTGTGCGGCCATAGGCCGCACCGGAGGGCATTTGGGGGGCGAAGCCCCCCAAATACCTGACGTGGGGGTTGGGGGGCAAAGCCCCCCACCAAAAACTTTCGGGGTTCCAGGGGGCGGAGCCCCCTGGTGGGGTTTGCGGCCGGAGGCCGCAGGGGCGGAGCCACTAGTCTAGATATAGTACCTTACACACTTAACCACACTTATGGGTTCGTTTATTTACAGACGTGCATTATTTATACACATTGTATCGATCCCTTTAGAGCCAGAAGACAGCTAAGGAAAAAAATAAACCAGAAATTTTCCCGAAATACTAATGATACTGTTTTAAGGTTTATATAATGTACATGATACCATTCCTTCAATCGATCTTTCAAGTTCGTATACATTATATACTGCATTTACCTGCCGCGTTCGCTATGGACAAGTCGAGTTTCAAGTCTGCATTGCTGGACGGGTTCAGGAACTGGCGGCAGGGAGAATTCAACGCTGTGCAGGAACTCAGGAGTCATCTTATCATCCTTGGTGAGTGGCCTTCGGTGAAAAAAGGACCATTGTTGCCAAAAATATACAAAAATCTTTGTAAAAAATTCCTGTTTCTTCACCACTACCACCACCACCACCAAAAAAACATCGGTGTATCTAGGCTTTGTGTTGGTATATCGCTAGAAGAGAATTAGCCAGCATTAGCAGAAAACATAGTAACGTAAATGAAGCAACAAAGTAAAAACAAAACAGGACTTAGTCCGGGCCCGGAAATTTATGGCATGTGCGTGATTTAAAAAATAATATTATATGTATTTTTCCAAACCAGGATATTGGAAAACAAATCCAGAAGAAGGAAAGCGCGTTTCGCTGTTTAATTCTTGGATTGCACGACTTATTTTGATGTCCTCCTGCTTTGCAACATTCTTTGTCCTTCCATTTAACGCAATCATATATTCGGACAAAGATGTAACAATATGCATTGAATCACTTGGCCTCCTCTTCATCACTGGTCTCATCGCTCTGCACGCAGCCAGCTTCATCGTCCGAGGAAGACTATTCGATGACGTCATGAACAGTTTGAAAGAAATGGAGGACCTCGCTGACTTTTACCATGAGAAACCTAATTCGATTTTAAGGGACTCGAAATGGATGACAAATTTTATTTTCTTCTATTGCGCAATTCTTACCCTTTTTGTTCTCCCATTTGGTATTGTTATTATCTGTATAGGAAGTTTTATCACAAGAGAACCGGTTGTCAGGTTGGTATTATTGAGCGTTTAATACTGCAAGGATTAGTTATTTAAATGCCTTCATTTGACTCGACAACAGGTTGGTACGATATCCATTAATTAATTCGCAGAGTTTGGTATCCGTTGGACGGTAACATATCTCCAATCTTCGAGATAACAGTCTTGGCCTGGATGTTGCCGACTACTGTTGGAATCCATCTGATGGCCACCGTCAACGCGTTCTTCATGGCGTTGATGGTGGAGGCCATCCGACACTTCCGGTTGCTCAACCATAACCTACGTCACATCGGCAAGGCGTCGGCGATGGCTGTAGGTCGCAGACAAGAAATTGGTTTCATTTTGCTTTCATGTTAGGGAGCTCAGGGATGTTAGGGGGGTGGGGGGGGGGGGGGGGGGGCACTTGTGGCACAAAAAATATCGGTGCTTCCTTAAAAAAGATTTTGACATTCTCTTGTGGCCAAGGCTTTCGTCCCTGGATAAATTAAAAATAAATTGTCTCAACAAGGGAAAACAATCTTTCAAACAAAGTTTGAACCTAGAACAAAACAAATGCGAAGTTTGGTGCAGGTTAATTGCAGTAGAATATATTATAAAGGATAGGATTCTCAAGTTCTTAGATATAGAATAGAATTAAATATAATGTCACCATGACACTCATGTCGGTGAATTGTGCTTCGGCTGTTGACATAAGCATTGACAACTATCATTCCAACAATCGTGGAACCTTAGAAACAATAGTCCTCCATCCAACCCGGTTTTTTGTTGAAGAATTTTAAGTAGAGATTATTTTGTGATCTTAGTTTATAATAATTTTAATAATATATTTTTTGGATAATCTACTCAATCGAATCCTAGAATGAGTCTGTGCTTCAAAGAACGGGTGGTCAAGATCTTCTGCTGAACCGGCTCGGAAAGGATTTTAAATTAAGGCACTTAAATATCTGAAAAATATCTGTTGACAAACTCATGGACACTCGCGTGAGAAACAGTGTAAGACATCAACAAGCCATCGCCAGGTAGTCAATCCAAAAACATTTTTCTGAGCGCAATCACATGTGAAAATTAAAATTATTTGACAAAGCTGTGCATACCTAATATTTCATACAAATCAGTTACCATGTAGAAAAACCCAACATGATGTTTAATTAGCAATCAGAGAAGTGTTCTTAATCTAATGTCCAAACAGATTCGTTACGCAGATCAATGAGGCGTTCGATCCGATTCTGTCGCATCAGTTCAACTGTTCAGTAATTCCGACCGTTTTGGGCATCATTGTCATCGAAAACGTAAGAACGACAAACATATTGAAGCATCACGGAAAAAAATTTGGTCAAGTCTTTTGTTATTTACTTTAAAGTGTAACCTTTTGACCATAATTCAGCTGGCGGAAATCGAACTCAGGCTGGTAGGATTCGGGTGTTTAATTGTCGGCTGCATCGTGGACCAACTGGTATTCTGCTGGCTTGCTGACAAGATGGCGGAAGAGGTACGACTTTTCACCACGATTTAAAGCTTGAAAATTAGTTATATGTGCTTGCAAAGTGTCAGTTGGTGCCATGTATACAGACTCACCAATGTCACTGGTCGAAGTATTCTGGATCAGGGATTGAGAATTTAAAAGTCTGTCTATAAAAGAATGTCACTTATCAAAGTGAATTAGTGGATTAGTCACATAGGTTAGGGCTCAATAAACACATGTATTCTCGACAAAACTCAACGATTTCGGCACAAAAAAGGCACAATAATGAATGTTTTTTATGCAGAGTTTGTTACTCCGAGACGCTGTGTACAGCTGCGACTGGTTCGACCGATCAGAGAGTTTCAAGCGGTCCATGCGCATCATCATGTCGCATGGCAACCAGGCAATGATCATCAAGGTCGCTGGATTCATTCCATTGACCTTGGAGACATTTTATGGGGTGGGTAATGATCTTTGCGAAAGACACCTAATAATATTGGTGTCTAAGGAACATCAGACCAAAAGGAGTGCTGTCGTTGACTATTATAATTTCAACCTAGAAAATGAAAATATTGACGAGGTATTTTTTAATTGACAGGTGATGAAGCTGACCTATAGTTACTATATGTCATTAAGAAAAGTCTTCGCTTAGCGCAAGCGCACGTTATGAGCGACACCCCTTTCATCAAACAGAAACCATAGCAGGCATTCTTCGTGGTTTAGATTCGAGGCCTTGAGGAACAGCTAAGGCTGGCTTTGCCATGCTTGCTCAGATGATTGATTATTGGTGCTTAACGACGTACTGTTTTGACAACTGGCCCTTTGGCACTGGTCTAATGGCGTCGGTGAATGAAATGGTGATGATGAGGGTGATGATGAACCTAACCTAGTCTAGAAGGGAGGAGGGGAAACCCGGTGCCGGCACGTAGCCTACTCCTGTCGAAAAGCACCAAGGGGACCACCGGCTTTACGTCCCTTCCGAAGGACGGTACAACTCGAACAACAGGATTCCTCCACTAATCCGTGCTGTCGAGAGGTTGATAAGCAAGGCGAGTAAAGTTGTTGTACTAACTTCAAACCCTCCAACCTCTCTCCCGAACAGAACTGACCATGTGCACGATGGTCACCCATCATACACCTGACTCAGCGCGATGTTGCTTAACTTCGGTGATCTCACGAGAACCGGTGTTTCCAACATGCCAAACCGTTCGGTATGCTTGCTCAGCTTTTACAGGTCTCCAATACAGCTTTCATTAGCGTTGCCAGTTTGAAGTTGATGTTTCAGCCCACAGCACATTGGAGATTGGTCGCTGTTAGACAGATCATCGAACCTTGATCACGGTGGGATGATTCAATAGTGGTGTCAGCTATCAAGATTTTGTGCCTCAGTCTTCTCAGCACAAATAATTAATTTCACAAATCTAATAAAAAATTATTTTGTGGAATAAATGAAACTTCACAACAATTTCATATTCAAATATTGATTTATATTTATACAGTTTTTATTGGGGTACCTGCATTTGAAGAATTATGTGAAAGAATTGAGGAAGCAAAATTTATTGGAAAAAAATGGACATGAATTTAAATTAAGATGCAAGAATATGGGAAAGAGAAGATTTGGATTTTTGGAGAAGGGAGTTGAAGAATGGAACAAATTGAAGATTGAAGAAAAAATTTTAAGACACAAACGTATTTAGAAAATTATGTTCAAATTAGTAAATAATGTCAGAAAAAATGAGAAAACTAAGACAAAGTAGGCTAAAATGTTTACAAATCTGTTATATAAATAAATAAAATATATATAAATATCCATCTGGCTCTATAAGGTCAGGCTTAGCGGGAAATAATGCGGTTCAAATCCTATAGAATATAGATGGCAGTCCGAAACGTATCCTCTTTTCCCACTCCACTTTTTTTCAGCACGGCATAAGGGGAAGTTGTCCGTGAAAATGCCGGCCGGCTGGCTGGCACCAGCGAGCTCAAGCTTAGCCTGCAATTCTCATGTCGAAAATTCCTCGAACTCAAAAGCCTGGCAAGGCTGCGTGAGATCGGTCAACAAACACATGGCATGGGAAATTTTACAATCGCTTTGATAGAGACGTAGTAGAGACGGAGACGTAGTCCGGGAATTAGCTTCGAATGCAAAACTGGGGATAATATTGTTTAGAGAAGCCAGCTGCGAGTAACAAATATCGTAACATACAGTAATTATTTAACGAAATCCCAATTTAATTCATAAATAGTCGATTTTGAAACTTTTGATTTTTTTGGTTCTTTTGGATCATCGGCAAATTTTTCCGGGGGCTGCTTCGGCACCAGAGCACCCACGGAGTCGGCGCCCCTGATCCTAATTGTTTGCACACGCGCTCATGCTAAAATGACGCTGGTACCATAGAGTCTGCTTACTCTTTACTAGTATTGCCAATGGTGAGCTGTGGTCGACTGCTGACAAACACAGCGTATGGAGTGTAATTGTGGGAAAAATGCATGGGTACGCAGAAATAGCGACCAAATCGCTCGGTGAAGCGGCGTCTTCGGGAGCGACTAGCAGACTAGAGATAGGCTATGTATACTGACTTGCTGTGGAGACCCGTGCCTTCGACACTATGTGTTAACGCCTTTTACTTGCTTTTTGCCGGTTGTCGGTTGCATTTGTTTACTTTTCAGCCTAGGCGAAATTAGATTTCTTCAAAATTAAATTAGAAAAAGGGCACAGATCTGAATAAGAAATTATGTTGTTGGGAAGAGAATGATCCAAGTTTTTGAAACAAACCCCATCGATATTCATGCATTTTTCACCGTTTCGATAGCAAAAATAAGAAGACACCCCCAGAAAGCCAGATACGTACATCAAAGACCCTAGGTCAAACCTCTTATAAGTTTTGTAGGGTTGACTTGTGACTCTGACATAGTGACTCATTCATAACAATCAACGGGCTGACAGACTCATATTCGTCATCTGTAGATCGCAACTCTGTTTCACAGCATTAGCACAGCTATCTGTTTTTATTTTTATGGACATTGACTGCCAGCACGTGTTCAATGTTCGGCAGGAGCCCGGAATGATCGATGCCAGGGGTGCGAACGCACTCCCGCCAGGGTTGGGTAACGACACATCGAAAACCATGTCGAATGTGTCGTAAATGTCGTAAATTAGTTTTTTTTAATTCCCGCATATTTAAGGGGCCGTTTTGACAGCCCAAGGTTGTCCAGCATGTGACCAATGCCATCAGCCATGCCGCCATCTTAGATTAATGATGCTGTCATTAATCTATGCTACGAGCCTACGATCACTGTTCCTGTTCATTCGTGGTCTTCATAGTCCAGGTAAGAATCAACTATTAATCACTGACTGTAAATTTATCTGTGAAGTGGGTTGGAAATTGAAGAACTCTTATTAAATTTTGGATGATTCGGGGAAATTTCAGGCCGCCCGAGACATTCGGGTTGGCAGGGAGACAACTACACATTTCAGGTGGATCCCATAACCAAATAAGCCACTGCTTTGTGTACCCTCTGCAATAAAACGGCAGTGAAACGTTTGGCTGCTCATCGAAAGGTGTGCAGGATCAGACCAAACGGCAACACATCGACAGCACGTTCGGAATCATCGGGAGCATCATCGGCAAGCTGTTCTTCTCAGCCTGCTGACAAGAGGTCCAGATTGGCGCATGTGGTTAGTGAAGACGAAGACGATCCGCCTTCAATGCCTCCTAGTCTCAGTGCTTGCAGTGGTGCAGTTAGTCCAGCAGTGCCAAATTCTGAATTCTCCGATTCTGACATGTCTTTGGGAATGTGCTCCCCAACAGTCCCCTCTGGAAGCTATGGGCATGGAGATCGACCGAACCCAACACCTTCACCGAATCCGTTGTCTATGGACCGCTTCGCCGATAAAATGAAACGAAAATGCATGTCATAGCAATAATCTTGCCAAATTTATTTTTGGTTGCAATATTCCACTGATTGTAATAGAATCTGCACATTTCAAGACATTGGTAAAGGGCCTGAGACCATCCTACAAAATTCCAACAAGGAAGACGTTATCATCAACTTTGCTAGATAATGCTTACGAGGACTGTCTTACCACCATTAAATTTGGTCCAAATTAAGTTTTGTTAATAGATGGATGGAAAAAACGAATCGGCTAACAATAAAAATGTAGCAGCTTTGTTGCACAATGCCAGTGGAGGCATTGGATTTTTTGATGCGTGGGACATTTCAGGCGAAAGTGAGACCGGGGACAAGCTTAGTGAGCTAGTAGCCATGGCCATCACTCGAGCTGAAGAAGTCCATAATACGCAACTCTACGCAGTTGTTAGTGACAATGCGGCTAACATGGTCAAAGTGGGCAACCTTGTAGATTTGTAGCATGTTACCTGCAGCTTACATTCTGGCAATCTTTTGACTCAAAGTTTAGTATCAGTTTCCCTGGCAAATAGAGTCAACATGGTTCTAAACGGTTTTCAGGCCCTGATGTCGAAAGTAAACTATTGTTTCACAAAGGTAAACGTGTTAACCTTGGGGGAGATACGAGGTGGTCAGCTACCGCGATGCCTTCTCATGTTTGCTGTCAATTTGCCTGCTATGAAATTAGTATTAGCAGACCCAACAGTCGGATCAAAAGTATCAAAAGCAATAACAAAATGAATATTTGATACTTATTTCATTATACAGGTGCAGGATGGTGATTTTCTGTTCAATCCTGTCTGTAAGCTCATAAACGTATGCCAAAGCACTTGCGCCAGTTTGGCGGAGGCGACTGAAGAGTGGCTCGGTCTAGAGCTACCTCCTGGGTATTCTGATCAGCAAAAACCTGTAGAAAGCCAGGAAAGCAAAAGCTCTAAGCACCAATGGCTTAGTAGCGAATTTCCTACATCCAAAGTTCAGAGGAGCCAAGCTTTCCCCTGAGCAACTAGACGAAGTTAAAGAATTCTTTTTTTCTGAGCTTGACATCAAAGGTTTTAACGATCTGCATGCCTTCAAAAACCATGTGGGAATATTTGGTATCCTAAAGGAAAAGCAAGAAAACACGCTTCAGGGCCGGGCATATCATCCACTGTGTTAAGCTAGCCGAAAAACTGTGCAACATTCCTGCATCGTCGGCCCAGCTGGAAAGAGTTTTCAGCAATTGGTCATATGTGCACAAGCGCATTCGAATCGAGATGTGGTTCGAGATGTGGTTTGCGTCGCCCACCAAAGCCCTCCAGACTTCACACTGAAGCTGGGGAACCTTAACTCGTTAAGCCAAATGCCTCAAGAAAGTTAAGATAATTCCCATCGCAACGTTGTTTAAACCCTCATCTCAGTATTTAATTGATGCAACGCAGATATGAGAAGAACATAAAAGAATGCGCCCTGGAGCTGAGCGTGAACTAAAAGAATTCGCATTCAATGGCCAAGGAAATATTTGGCTACCGGCTTGAGTTTTTAATTATCATTTACTCAGCTGTTTACAGCCGACGAGAAGATTAATAGTAAGACTGCCACGGCCAATACATTTAATATTTTGTATTAAAAGATTGAGATATAAAATGTTTGAAGCACAATCCTACCAAGAAGGGAAGTGAACTGATGCGTAATAAACAAGCCCCGAATCTACCAGGAGACAGTGGATGCCGGCTGGAGACGGCTGGTTGCAGCTAAAATCCGCCACCCGATTACTTTCAGCCCGAGGTAAGAACCTGAGGTAGATTAAGACTCGACATAAGAGACATTGGCTTCAAGATCTGGATATGAGGATAGGAGCTTGAACCGGCCACAAAGAATGTTTAAAACAGTCAAACAGAAATAAACTTGTCGATGCGACGAGCCAAAAAAAAACAGTGGCACTTGGTTCTAAATTGTAAGAAAACCGCCCTCATCACATCAGTAATCAGCTTCCCACAGCATGGCACTCAAGCATCAAATCCATTGAAGAAGTTCCCTCTCAAATCAAAAGAGGGGCGATCCCAAAAACATGGACTAATAAAACGACGCAACATCAACTTGCGTGAAACGATCTCAACCACGAGAAGTACAAGCATTGAGACCAGTCAGTTTTGAGCCCGTTTACACTAGGAATGCCACACATTTTATAGAGATGCAAATATTGTCTTGAAAAACAAATTCACTGCCGTATACCTTCTCGTTTGGGAATAAGCACAATTTGATTCTCCGTAAGAGAAAATTTGAGAAATTCCTTTTCCACCACAATTATTAATAAATGCAAAGAAATCACTCGCCAACAGAGCGTTAGTCCCGGTATCCCGGCCAGGTAAACGCAACCGCAGCAACAGCTTCAAATGCTACTCGAGTTTAGACCCTTGATAAAGCAGGCAGCACAGCTATGCGAAACTTCGAGATAGTTTTGGGACTTAGAATTCATTACCCAGTTAAACAGTTTAACTTAAGAGCTTCAAAAGCAGTCGGTGAATAAAGCAGACCAGCTCCTGCCACGACCGCAAGCTTCGAGCGAATGCCGCGCCGACGAACGAGTCACCCTCTTTTATAGTCTTGTGAGTTGGAGTGGTGGGGGGCAACATTGTTAGAACCATGGTCTGCGTTGGACGCTCAGCAGCGACGTCTTCCCTCATGACCCGAATGAGGATCGGGGAATTCCGACAGCCGTTCGGTTTCATAAATATCTGGCAAGTGCAGACCTCGACCCTGACTTCGACTTCGTTTACAGACATGTTTTTTTTTTTTTTTTTAATACAAATACCTAATATTTTTGTCCCTTTCTCTTTTTTATTTCCATTTGTAGCCACGACTGCAGGATACATCTGTCTCTCGGCGCTAGACGCCGGTTTCAAAGGAATTATAGAATTTCTACAAAAATAATGCCTCACTCGGCTCAAAACATAGTGCAGGTAATATTTGAGACTGCCACTGTCAAAGAAGACGATGCTGGAGCGATCGAGTTGTTCGTCGGGTTGGAGACGTCGAGGAGGGTGCTTTGTGAGCCGTGGGCGACTTTGCTGGCAATCAGGGACGTCTCGTTCCTGACGTTGAGCATTGCGACCAACAACTTTAATATACTGACCGACGAGCAGCGGAGCCCAGTGCCTCCGACACTTTTATTTTTTTCCTGAATATAAAGTAGTAAAATGCCGAGTTGGTGAGTACACATTGCAAATTATAGACCCAAATGGGCACAATCTTTTCGAGACGTCCATTTGGCTGGACATTTGATTGTATTCATAAAATTTCTTCGGGAACACCCACAGTGCAGAGTCTCCTGGATGTCAGAGCCTCAGAGACGAATTGTCAGAAATGTTAAAATCAAGTTTCGCAATGAAATGTTAAAAGAAATCTCCAAATGGTTAAAAATACATTTATATTTACATGTGCTTGAACATGGCGCATTATGGATTCTGTACTTGCTTAATTTCTTCATTTGGTTTCAATATAATTCAGTTCATCGTTACGGTGAAAAATCGTCGGCTGAGTGCTTATTTGTTCTATCTCCATTTTGACTAAGTCGAGATACAGGCGTTTGAAGTTTAAAGTTTCGATAAAAACTAAACCATTCATAATTTTGACCAAAAGTTTTGTTTTTTAGAAATGTTATTTTATTCCGCTAATTTTGAATTCCTTTTCGAGTTAAAATTTTATTCAGAAAAGGTCCTAAATAGCCAACTTCCGATTGGAGATAGAACACAATATGAATTTTTTTAGGGTTATAATTTCGTGCTATCAGATTTCTATTGAACTTGTGTTCTATCTCCACCGTCTTCGGATGGGCTAAAACAACGTTTTGTTTCATCAATCCCTTACATGGTGGAGAAAAAATGATGAATATGTACTGCCAATGATATTTAACTGTTAAAACAATGTCTATTAGGGAAAAGGAAAAGGCTTGTCAACACCATGAAATAATTAATAATCTTCTATGGGAGATAACGTATAAGGCAATGAGGCAGTATATAATTTGTTTTTGGTCTGATGACACCAAACCGTTTATATAATTATTCTTAGTTACAAACTTTGGTCTCAATGTCTTATAATGGCACAGTAAATGAAAAAACAAAACATACCGAAGTAAAATTCACATTCAGTATACAAACCGTTAATATAAATTATAATTTACAAACTTTGGTCTCTATCTCATAAAGATACATACAAGGTAAATAATAAAACTAATGAGTAGAATAATAAGTTGGTTTTGTAGGTAACCTGATGCTTAAGAGTCGGCACAGTATAAATGGAATAAAATACACACTGAGGTAACCTTCACCGTTAGTATACAAACCATTAATGCAAATTCTAATTTCTAAATAGCAAATTTTGGTCTAAAATACCTTAGAAAAATGCTTAACTTTCAATAAACTATTCACACAACTAGTAAAAGCAATTACAAGGATAGAATGCTGCGGAAATATTCCGCATCCACAGGGGGCATATAGCGAAACATTTTTTTGAGGTCTGCAATTTTCTCGGGGGCCAAAATTAGTGGCTGGTTTATTGCCACGACTTTTTTGAAAAGCGGTGAGTCCACAGAATTAGGGGATTTTACCCTAACAGATTGTGTTATGAAAAGTTTTACCATTATTTCTGGTTCTGCAAATGATAAGCGATAGCGGATAAGGCTGGGTTCCTTTGCATTGTGCAAAATACTTGTAACTTTGGTGTAAGGAATAGTCTTGAAGTTATGTCCCTTCGACACAAGTTGGAAATCGAGGAAGTCGTGCAATTTAAGCTGGATGATTTTTAGCTGAACTCGAGGTGAATTTAGCTTCAATAACCTGCGCAACAGAGAAAGTGGGCTGAAAATGTCGCCTGTTTTTAAACCGCGGTCAATCCTGCTGTGTACTGCGTCTATTTCCTGTACGTTGCCATGGCCAGGCTCACCAAATTTCTGTTCGATGGACTGAATCGACACCTTTTCATCCGCAAGAAATGTAGCAATTGCCATGCTCATAACTGAATTTTTGTTTTGTGGCACACAGATGTCTGACCACAGAATGAGTTTTTTGACACTGAGGATCATTCAGCATACAAAACTTTTGACATAGCGCTAGCAATATGGTTTCCTGCACGCCCAGATACTGCTTCGTTCCAAAGGGCACAATATGTAACTTTGTCACTACTGCAGTGTGCTGTTAAATTGTAACAGTTCAACTTGCGTAGGTAGTAGAAACACGAAATCTCCGCTCTCGGTACAGAAATAACATTTTCCATGTCAAAACATATGACCATTGTGTCATCATTGTGAAGAGCTCGATCTTGATCGCGTTCGATCTGACCCAGAGTCTTTCGTTCTATATGCTAATCAAAAAGTTCCCGTTCTGTGTCGCTCGGTTTTGGCACCATCTTAAATGCTTCACAATGGTCACATCGATCCTTTTTTGGATGATGAAACGCCAAATTGAATTCGTTTAAAAATATCTGCCTGTATTTGCTAACCTTTAGAGGGTTGCCCGCATCATAGAACTCACTCTCTGAATATAAGTTATGCATTTCAGTAACCGAAAGTTGAGAATCCAAATATTGCCTCTTTGACTCGGCTCGGCAGTAATGCGACTCGACTACCGGGAAGGATTTAATGTGAGAACGCACACCTTCTAATATTTTTGGATCTGTAACCTTAACATGTTTTCCCTTTGTTGGAGTGATGGCAACACCAGTTTGTCGGTTCAAAAGATTTTTGTAGTAGTAGTAGTAGACCCGTTGCTTGCTTATGTTTAGCAGAGTTAAAAAAAAAAACGGAGCATACCCGGATACGATCGCCCTCCACTTCAAAAAAGTATTTGAAGGAGTTTTGCCTCCGACTAACCTCTGCATCCGTCCGTTTGCGAGCAGTGGGCGTGCCTTCAATGAATTTGCTATAAAAATGCAGCTTTTTTTCATCTGAAAGTTTCCAAAAGCGATTAAAAATTTGAATTTGCTCTGCTTTAAGTACACTAACAGAGCATTTGAAAATGCAAATTTTGTTGCATTTTCCTTTAGAGATGCGGGCTGCATGATGGTTTCCTTTCCCATCAATGTAGCTTTGGCCGGCAGCTCGGCAGTTTTTGTTCACATGTCGAGGCCACTGATGCGGTCGACGTTGCCTCTTTGACGTACTCGTATCCCTGATAAACCAAACTTGTGTTATAACATATTGGTTAGAAAAACCTACCCGAGAAGAAGTAGCTACCTCATTATAATATACCAGTTGGGGTATATTTCTTTACTTCATAATATCACATTGTTAATTCAAAAATTACTTACACACTTGCCAAATCTATAGCAGCAGCTGTTGCGGGCTGTTCTGCTTTCTCTCCGCCAAAGTATATGACATCTGGGTCATCAGGGTCCACATCACTAATTAAAAATGAATGTTTGTATTTTCTTATTTTATTCAGTTTGCGGGCGCTGGATAATCTTTCCCTAACCGCACAGATTGTACGAGTCGGACATAGATTCTTGTCGTCCCACGCAAAGTAGAAAAAATTATGAAAATTGTAAGAAAAGTAAAACAATGTTTGACTTTGTCACAAGTATTGCCTCAACGGTCATCAGAGCTTTCAGGTATCACATTATTTTTGCGATTCGTCGCTGGACGGATGTCATCCTCTTCACTCTCGCTGGGCATGACGGTAAGCGCCACTTCTTCATTGTCGCTGCCCTCGTCCAACTCATCGAGAATGCTTTAATAAAGTGGAACCAAGCATTTATTATAGCGAACTACCGAAAAGACTTCCACGTCAAAGTTAATATGAATTCTTATTTAGGGTTCATAACCTCAAACATGTCACATGTTACTTGGCTTGAACTTACCCTAAATTTATGAGGTAGTCGGGCAAGTCAGGTGCTGGCGACGACGGGGCATCTTCATCGCTTGTGTAACTGTTTATGGCATCCATTAAACCACAATAAAAATAATACTATAGAAAAATATAAATGTGTGTAAGTAACGCAAGGAGGCAAGGTAAGCTTGCCGCCGGCTCTTTCAAAATGGATGCTTATGATTGGTTAAATAGTTCTGAATCCGGTTTTTCGAAATGATTTGGGAGATGGAACAAATAAGCATCCAATCAAGTCTGTTTCGTGTGGACTTAGAACAAGTTTATTTACTGGAAAACAATGTTCTGGGCACAATTTCATGATTTTTAGCTCGGTTTTAGGTAAAACTATTACTTAATATACCCCTAAGCTATCTAACTCAAAAACATAAAAAATGGATAGAACAAATAAGCACTCAGCCGACGAAATGTATCCTGAAGTCGTTGCACCTTTGAGTTGTGAGAAATGGTTATTCATTATTTTTATTGTAACAATATTCAGATACTCGAAGTACTAAAGAACCGCCAACTAAAGCCCCTTTTACACGGTCACATTTTTTCATCACATTTCGTCAAACCTTTGTACAGCAGTCTGTAATATAAACATTGTACAAGGTTTTATGTGACGGATTTGATGAAAAATGTGACAACCTTTTTCACGATACAATAATCATTGTATCACATTTATTATCACAGTAGGCCATGGAAGTGATGTCAGTTGACATTTCAGAAAAAAAATGAGAGTGAATTTAGATCTACTTTCGTCAGACGTCAGGTATGGGTGTGATTTCTATTTAAAAATAAACTTTTATCAACTTTTAATTCATTTTAATTGCAGCCATTTCAAATTTTGCACTGCTCACTGACATTTGCCGCCACGATTTTTTGAAAAGTTTGACGTCACGCAATCTCTGATCTCTGATTGGCTGCATTCCATACAAGATGTGATGGAAATAGAGCCTGGGCTATCCGAAAAAAATGTGCCACAGTCTGCCATACAAGACTTTTATGTGACGGACTGCCGTGCAATGGACTGTTTACACGGTCACATGCAGTTGCATACAAGACTGCTGTGCAAGGGTTTGACGGAATGTGATGAAAAAATGTGACCGTGTAAAAGGGGCTTAAGATAGGCTGAATGCTTCCATCTGGAGGGTTGCGGGTTTTTGGCAGCAGCCGCACCAGCAGGAACAGCTTCAAGACCAGTTTGTGAATAATGCAGTCCAGCTCCTGCCACGACCGCAAGCCTCGAGCGAATGCCGCGCCGACGAACGAGTCACCCTCTTTTATAGTCTTGTGAGTGGTGGGGGGCAACATCGTTAGAACCATGGTCTGCGTTGGGAGCTCAGCAGCGATTTCTGCTTATTTGTTGACACGGCGCCGCTAGCCAACAAGCTAATGCTTATAAAGGCCTCTGTTAACACCTGGCAATCTTCTGTCCGACACTCTCGATGCGAGGAGGTTGTAATAACCAGGTTGCGCATCGGTCACAGCCCGCTCACTCACGTCTTCATCCTGAAGCGCGAAGCCACCGATGTGCACCTCCTGAGATCAACCTCTCTCGATCAAACACCTTCTTGTCGAGTGTGCCATTCACCGGTGGCTGCTGCGGCTGCGTGCATGTGTTGACCTGCAGATTCCCGGAAGTTTGCCTGAGGCGTTAAAAGATGGACAAGCTGGAAGCAGCACGTGAAGGCCAAGGCATCTAAAATCCGAGTGTATGAGAGAGGGACGGGAGGCGGCGGACCTTTGCCCTCAAAACTTTCCACATGAGAAAAGCGGTTGGTGCAGCTAATGGGAGAGGATGTTGTACATGGGCTGGCCGGTACTCCCGTGTACGGCGTAAATAATTTAGTGGTATGTACATGACATTTATTATTGTTCGGACCCCATGTGACGAAACAAATTGAAAACATGAAAATTACTTACCGGATCAAGAAGAAATGTTCCTTTTAGATTGCGATCTGAAAGTGCAAGTGATCGAGGCTCTTGTCCCTGCTGAGGTTATCGAAAGCTTTTTTCTCGAATTCTGCAAAACGACTTTACCCTATGAAATCATTAATGGCCCGAAAGTTGTCAATACGGTTTATGAAATTTCTCTTCCCTAGCTGGAGTATTTAGAAGATTCTTGTCGACAAGCCTCTCCATTGGGATGACGACTCAAATCAGAAGGCCAGGTCATGGCGAGATTTCCTAATGAGATTTCAGACCACCTTCATTCTCATTGTCTTTGCCATTCGCCAACACGTTGAACATTGTGTTTAAAACGAAATTATTTGACATTAGCTTTTGATTCAAGGAAAGAACTGGTGGATTCGCTACGCGATGCCTTTGAATTTTATGAGCTATGAAATGAGGTTCAAACGAAAGGGAAGAATATTTTTATGAGGTCAACTCATTGATACTGTAATTCTGCCAACTGGACATTTTAGCTGATGATTGCATTTCAATTGAAACTCGAGGCAAGACCTTCTCAGACCGGAGACGTATCAACGCGCGACTTTATAAGTGTACCTTTTATGTCCTTAACGATCACTATAAGTTTTTTTCATTGCCCTCCAAATTATGTTTTATTTAAACTGATCCCGCATTTTGTCAGGTCCTCTCACCAGCAAGCAAGTGCCCCCACCATTCAAGAGTGCTGGCAGTATGGTCTCGATGATGAACCACTCCAAGGAAGAAGAAGAGGACCGAGACTGCTAAAACTCTAAGAAGCGATTTAAATTCACTGTCCAATAAATCCTGCGAAATTCGTTGGGTATCGACGCAAGTTCCCTGAAGCCGTGAAAACTTATCCAGCGGCAGGTCTCTTCGATTTTATTCGGCTTAAAAATGAACTGATTGCGGTTCATGCGCTTGATAAATTTAAAGACAAAATACCAAATCAACTGCTGTCCTACTTGCGTTCCTTGCACCTTTCTTTTTTTGACGTAACTTTTGGAAATATTTCTTCCCCAGCTATCTTTTCATCGCCTTTGGTCTGACTTCTAGCATCTTTCCATAATGATCCAACTGGCTCAGGCAAATTTGGTTTTCCAACTTTTATTTAGTGAATGTTATACATTTCAAAATCTAATCTAATATATATAATGTCCGTCGATTTGGTTGCTCCGGGTTTCCATTGTTGGCTATGTTTCTTTGTATTCAGTCATTTGAAATGTCAAAAGTTTGCTGACAGGTAAACTATTAATTCACACACTTTACACCAAACGTCTTTGGCTAGAAATGTAAAACAACTTATTTGACGTGCTATAGGCTATGTTTCAAGTCAATCACTCGAGCATTTCTGGTCGAAAACTCGGTCGAAACTTTCGCGGCCCAGCCTAGACAGCTACTTCAAGTGCAACGTGCACTCATCGACTTTTCAATTTACACGAAATATTAATAAATACACATTCAATTTGGTACGTACATGCATTTTTAACCATTTGGAGATGTCTTTCATCGTTTCATTGCGATTTTTTGTGCCAAAACGTGATAAGAACATTTCTGACATTTCGTCAATGACAGCTGGCAAATTATGCATTTCAAGGGCTTAACGGGATTCACACCCGTGGCAACTCCACTATGTTCTTAATGCGTACTCTGCGTACTCTTTTAAAATCAGTCGCTCAAGCGCCCTCAAGCAAGTAGGATGTGTTTTTCTCACGCTCCCGTCTTATTCCTACGCGAAACAAGGCGAAACATCGAAGACGAACTGCTCTGGCCACCTGCACCTTGCCCCCCACCCCCAAAGCACATGCAGACATCTAAGCTACAACGTCTAGTCATGAGCTAATACTCTTACATTATACACACAACCACAAGTAGAAGGACTAACGCTCGAGAAGGAATTTTTCTTATCACTTGATTTCAAAACATATCCCAGTGACATATAATGGCACACAAAATCGGGAATTCTATTATGCTATTGATACCATTGGATTCGTGGCAGCATACAGAGTGTAGATCATTTTGAATCGCAGTGATCGGATGATAATTGCGGATATTACATTGATCTATTTCCTTACTTTTACGAGTTTTATGTCGTGTCGGTATAAGCCTATTATCGCACTGCGGAATGTTGTTCTTTCACAAATCTAAGCCAAGGCAATAAAATATTCCCAGAAATAATTGGTCAGTGATAAATAGTGGCCAATCCGAAAATCGATTGATTTATTGATTAATTAGAGAGTATCATTGCAAGGGTGTGGGTGTGTAATTGAGACTTCCTTTTTGAACGAACTTTGCAAGTGAAGTTTGACGGACGCAATGCCTTCTCACGCGCACGTAATTTAGTGGTGAGTTTGGCGCGCTTCGTTGTCATCCTAGGTCTGCTGGCCCTTGCGAATGGTCGTTTAGGGCCCATTTTGTAAATGATGTACCGCTGTAGGTACTTGATTCACTTTCGCAAATTGAAAAAATAAAGCTGACACGAAATGCTACATACTGCCAGAAGGACACAAAGACACAACACAACGTGTTTGCTGAACGATAAGTGAGCAGCGACTGACCGAACTTCGAGCTGCGTCGAGCTGCGCCTTGCATGCTTGGCTTTGTGTCATGTGCCATGTGGTCGGGATAGGGGTTGGGCTTTCAGTGGGGTAGAAAGATATGCCAAGTGCCTGATGTGCCCCGTCGAAGCGATCCTGGAGATGCAGGTAGTCAGTGGGTAGGCCCTGGGCCACGGCCGTGGGAAGGCGACAGGGATTTCGAACATCACAAACCAAAAGATCGCATCGATGAAAATATCACTGGAGTGCCTGTAAGGTCCAGCCTCCAATATCAATCAGTAATGAGCTAATATTCGAAACCAGTGATTTATAACCCTTGCTTATTAGTGCTTCCGTGTGCTTCCGTGTGATCAAACCCTCAGTTTCAATAAGGCTACAACCCACAGAGGCGAAGGCGCCCAATCGGCCAATCGGTCAATTTACCAAGAATTTATAAGTACTAATTATTGATCATTATTAATGATAATTACGGCAAAAGGTGAGCTATACCACTATTGGGAAGCGCAGCGCTCGAATACTCAAAAAACAAAAATAAGTTCGTCAAAGTCTTGTCACATTCTAAAATACGTCGCGAGCTTGGAAGGCGAGACTTTTTACCGCAGTGCTCGTAAATCATTTCATTTGAGCTTAGCACAAAAATATAAACTCGAGGCTTATGAGATAAACTCTCGCGCGAGATACTTTTGGTGCACGAAACGTTCCAAGGTCGCTGTAGCTGGCTGCTAGCGATGAAGAATTGACGCCTGTATGTAGGCAGTTCATAAAGATCGCGGCTTGGAATCTTGCGAAAATTTGCTTCGCGCAACCGTTGCTTGTGTACAGGGGGAAATCTACATTTCTTGACCGATCAGGATGAAACTTACATATTTGGAATCTGCATGGTTTAGGCCTCATGACCATTTATTTTAAAATCGCGAATATCTCATTGTTTCCCACTGGCAGTCCGTTTAAAACCATGTAAAATTTGAACCTCTTTTTCAAGTTTTCAAAATTCCCTATTTCCGTTTGTATCAAACTTGTAGAGATAAAAATGCTTCGTCACAAAAGTACCACAATTATGCACTAGGAAAAAAATCCTGACCACGCTATCTCTAATTTTGCGACTTTTGGAACGTACAAAAGATTTCATCGCATTTTCCGAGCCCCTAACCAATTTTCCTGCACAATATTTTTTTCTATATTTTTAGTAAGTTATGTTTAGCATAATAAAACCATAGA
Organism: Nemurella pictetii; assembly: GCA_921293315.2. NCBI lineage: Eukaryota > Metazoa > Arthropoda > Insecta > Plecoptera > Nemouridae > Nemurella > Nemurella pictetii. The sequence continues at coordinate 2,699,432 of OV121118.1, read as the reverse complement.
ACATATAAAAACCCCGTTCTTAGGTGGGTGTGAAACCCCTTAAAACTCAAACAGGCACTGACTACCAGGATACATTTTTTCACTAGGGCTGTTTCAGAGTTGATGGAATGAATTAAATCAAAAGTTGCCGCCAACTTTCGCAAAGATTTTGGCCTATAGGCCTTTGGTTTGCAACGTGCACTCACCAAATCTGCATTTTACTACTTTATATTCACTAAAAACAACTAAATTCGGGTACTTTCTTGTTTTTTCTACCATTTTCAATCGTCTCACGTATTTTTTACAGCAACTAAAATTACGAAAACTTGAAATGAGCATCAACGAAATGTCACCATCTGACAGCTGGCAAAATAATTAATTTCCATCTCTCACAACTCAAAGATAGCAAGCAAGTAATTAAGTAAAGATTTCATTCTGCACCGACCGATTCAAGTTTCAATGCAATCAATTGATTATTTTTTTGTGAAAAGTCGACCGAAAGTATTTAAGTCCAGCCTAGACAGCTAACCCGAGTGCAACGCTCACTCATTGACGTGACACGATACCCTTTTTTTAATAAGAACGGAAAATTTAAGGTATTATCTAATAATCTAATTCAAATTGCGATAACTTGATAACAGCACATGGCCGAAATTTCGTCAATAAAAAAATGGTTAAAAACGAGTTTATTTTGCAAGAAAAAAGCAACATGCTCTTTCCACGAGGACAGCATGGAAGTGTCAAAACAATCACACGAGCAATTCTACAAGGAAAGGCGATCGAAACTTTGAACGTCCAGCCTAGACATTTAATCCGAGTGCATCGTCCAATCATCGTCACGCCAATTTACAGGTGATATTTATTCATACTAATTCTCAAACGTGGACATGTTTCTTCTTTAATTTGAAACAATTTTTCGTCTTTTCAATGCAATTTAAATTGAGGAAAATACGTAAAAACAATTCCGACATTTAGTCAATTGACAGATGGCTAAGAATGAATTTCTATTGCTCAAAACACAAACATGCATTATGACTCAAGAGTGCAACACACACTCATCGACATTGCAATAATTAACGCGTTATTTTTTAATAAAAACACACAAATAAGGGCACGTTCGCGTACCAACTTTCAATTGTAATCATCAGTCTTCATTTTTGCATTTTAAATCGCGAAAAACCAAAAGCAAAAATATTGTCTTCACGGCAGTATTTGACTGCACTGGCAAAAAATGATTTCTATTCAAAACTCAAATAAGCAGTGACCTAATGGATACATTTGTCACTTTAGACTTTTGAAGAGTCAATGCATTCAATAAAATTATACACCCATAGGGTGAACTATACGCCCATAGGGCAAACTTTACACCCATAGGGTGAACTTTAAGCCGATAGGGCAAACTATACACCCGTAGGGTGAACTATACGCCCATAGGGCCAACTATACACCCATAGGGTGAACTATACGCCCATAGGGCAAACTATACACCCATAGGGTGAACTACACGCCCATAGGGCAAACTATACACCCATAGGGTGAACAATAAGCCCATAGGGAACACTATACACCCATAGGGTGAACTATACGCCAATAGGGCAAACTATACACCCATAGGGTGAACTATAAGCCCATAGGGCAAACTATACACCCATAGGGTGAACTATAAGCCCATAGGGCAAACTATACACCCATAGGGTGAACTATACGCCCAAAGGGCAAACTGTACACCCATAGGGTGAACTATACGCCCAAGGGCAAACTTTACACCCATAGGGTGAACTATACCCCCATAGGGCAAACTATACACCCATAGGGTGAACTATACGCCCAGAGGGCAAACTTTACACCCATAGGGTGAACTATACGCCCATAGGGCAAACAATACACCCATAGGGTGAACAATAAGCCCATAGGGCAAACTATACACCCATAGGGTGAACTATACGCCCATAGGGCATACTATATACCCATAGGGTGAACTATACGCCCATGGGGCAAACTATACACCCATACGGTGAACTATACATCCATAGGGTGAACTATACGCCTATAGGGCAAACTATCCACCCATAGGGTGAACTATACACCCATAGGGCGATCCATACGCCCGTAGGGCGAACTATACGCCCACAGGGCGAACAATACGCCCATAGCGAAATATACGCCCATAGGGAGAACCATACGCCCGTAGGGCGAACCATACGCCCATAGGGCGAACTATACTTCCATAGCGTACAATACTAGCGAACTATACAATTGGCGAACATTCACCCGTATTACGAAAATTAGGCCTATAAGTTTTTTGTTCGCCCTATGAGCGTATTTTTGTCCCAATGGGCGGATAATTCGTCCTATGGGCGTGTGGTTCGCCTAATAATCGTATAGTTTACGCTATAGGCGTATATTTCGCCCTATGGACGTATAGTTCACCTTATGGGCGTATAGGTTGCCCTATGGGCGTACGGTTCGCCCCATGGTCGTATGGTTCGCCTTTTAGGCGTATGGTTCGCCCTATACGTTTAGCGAACATACACCCGTATTGCGCAAATTAGGCCTATGAGCGTATTGTTAACCTTGAGTGTATTTTTCCTCTATGGCCGTATGGTTCGCCCTTTAGGTGTATGGTTTGCCCTATGAGCATGTTGCACGTCCTATGGGCGTATATTTCGACCTATGGGCGTATGGTTTGCCCTATGGGCGTATTGTCCGCCCCATGGGCGTATATTTCGCCCTATGGGCGTATTGTTCTCCCTATGGGCGTATAGTTCGCCCTATGAGCGTATTGTTTACCCTACGGGCGTATAGTTCGCTCTATGGGCGTAAAGTTCACCCTACGGGCGTATAGTTCGCCCTATGGGCGTATAGTCCACCCTATGGACGTATAGTTCACCCTATGGCTGTATGGTGTTCCCTATGGGCTTATTTTTCATCCTATGGGCGTAAAGCTCTCCCTATGGGCGTATGGTTCGCCCCATGGTCGTATGGTTCGCCTTTAAGGCGTATGGTTCGCCCTATACGTTTAGCGAACATTCACCCGTATTGCGCAAATTAGGCCTAGGAGCGTATTGTTAACCTTGAGCGTATTTTTTCTCTATGGGCGTATGGTTCGCCCTTTAGGTGTATGGTATGCACTATGAGCATGTTGTCTCGATGATGTACGCCCGATGGGCTTATATTTCGACCTATTGGCGTATGGTTTGCCCTATGGGCGTAGTTTCCGCCCCATAGGCGTATAGTTCGCCTTAAGGGCGTATAGTTCGCCCTATGGGCGTATAGTTTGCCCTATGGGCGTATGGTTCGCCCTATGGGCGTATGGTTCGCCCTAAGGGCGTATAGTTTGCACTATGGGCGTATGGTTCGCCACATGGTCGTATGGTTTGCCCTTTTGGTGTATGGTTCGCCCTATACGTTTAGCGAACATTCACCCGTATTGCGAAAATTAGGCCTATGAGCGTAATGTTAACCTTGAGCGTATTTTTCCTCTATGGGCGTATAGTTCGTCCTATGGCCGTATGGTTCGCCTTTTAGGTGTATGGTTTGCGCTATGAGCATTTTGTACGCCCTATGGGCGTATATTTTGACCTATGGGCGTATGGTTTGCCCAATGGCGTATTTTCCGCCCCAAGGGCGTATAGTTCGCCCTATGGGGGTACAGTTTGCCCTATGGGCGTATAGTTCGCTTTATGGGCGTAAAGTTCGCCATAAGGGCGTTTAGTTTGCCCTATGGGCATTTAGTTTGCCCTATGGGCGTAAAGTTCACCCTATGGGTGTATATTTTGCCCTATGGGCGTATAGTTCTCCCTATGGGTGTATAGTTTGCCCTATGGGCGTATAGTTCACCCTATGGGTGTATAGTTTGCCCTATGGGCGTAGAGTACGCCCTATGGGTGTATAGTTTGCCCTATGGGCGTATAGTTCACCCTATGGGTGTATAGTTCACCCTTTGGGTGTATAGTTTTCCCTATGGGCGTATAGTTCGCCCTTCGGGCGTATAGTTCGCCCCATGGGCGTTAAGTTCACCCTATGGGTGTATAGTTCGCCCTATGGGCGTAAAGTTCACCGTATTGTTCGCTCTAATGGCGTATTGTCCACCATATGTTATGTGCATCAATTGCATAAATCTTGTATGCATAAAGGGAAAAATTCACTTACACTCCACCACGCGTCTTTGTCTTGAATTTAAACACAGCTTATTATACACAGCAGCGGTTTTTTTCCCATGGAATCAATTGAACAGTTCTGTTTGAAAACTTGGTCGAAACTTTAGGAACCCAGTCTAGACAGCTACTTCAACTGCTACGTGCATATTTAGCCCTAATGGCGTATGGTTCACCTTAAGTTCTATAGGTTCTATTCACGCCCATTGGGTGAAATATTCGTCCATAGGGCGAACATGCATCCCATGTCGTTACAAACTAAAAGAAAAAGTCGTAATCATGCTTTATGCCCTATGGGCAGAAGGTTTGCCTTATGGGCGTAGGGTTTGCCTTTTGAACAAAGGTTTTGCCTTCTTTGCACATTTCTGCATTATGGACGTACTTATGCCCTATGGACATAGGATTTGCCTTATTGGCATAGGGTTTGCCTTAAGGGTAAAGGGGCAGCCTTATGAGCTTAAAAAAATTAAATGAAAAAAAAAAATTATAAGTAAAAGGCGTAACCACATAGTGCCGGAGGCACGGGCTCCGCTGCTAGTATATATATAATGTCCGTCGATTTGGTTGCTCCGGGTTTCCATTGTTGGCTATGTTTCTTTGTATTCAGTCATTTGAAATGTCAAAAGTTTGCTGACAGGTAAACTATTAATTCACACACTTTACACCAAACGTCTTTGGCTAGAAATGTAAAACAACTTATTTGACGTGCTATAGGCTATGTTTCAAGTCAATCACTCGAGCATTTCTGTTCGAAAACTCGGTCGAAACTTTCGCGGCCCAGCCTAGACAGCTACTTCAAGTGCAACGTGCACTCATTGACTTTTCAATTTACACGAAATATTAATAAATACACATTCAATTTGGTACGAACATGTATTTTTAACCATTTGGAGATGTCTTTCGTCGTTTCATTGCGATTTTTTGTACCAAAACGTGATAAGAACATTTCTGAAATTTCGTCAATGACAGCTGGCAAATTATGAATTTCAAAGGCTTAAAACTCAAACAGGCACTGACTACCAGGATACATTTTTTCACTAGGGCTGTTCCAGAGTTGATATGGATTGAATTAAATCAAAAGTTGCCGCCAACTTTCGCAAAGATTTTGGTTTGCAACGTGCACATCACCAAAACTGCATTTCACTACTTTATATTCACTAAAAACAACTAAATTCTGGTACTTTATTGATCTTTCTACCATTTTCAATCGTCTCACGTATTTTTTATAGCAACTCAAATTACAAAAACTTGAAATGAGCATCAACGAAATGTCACCATCTGACAGCTGGCAAAATAATTAATTTCCATCTCTCACAACTCAAAGATAGCAAGCAAGTAATTAAGTAAAGATTTCATTCTGCGCCGACCGATTCAAGTTTTAATGCAATCAATTGATTATTTATTTGTGAAAAGTCGACCAAAAGTATTTAAGTCCAGCCTAGACAGCTAACCCGAGTGCAACGCGCACTCATTGACGTGACACGATACACTTTTATTTAATAAGAACGAAAATTTAAGGTAATAATCTAATAATCTAATTCAAATTGCGATAACTTGATAACAGCACATGGCCGAAATTTCGCCATTAAAAAAATGGTTAAAAACGAGTTTATTTTGCAAGAAAAAAGCAACATGCTCTTTCCACGAGGACAGCATGGAAGTGTCAAAACAATCACACGAGCAATTCTACAAGGAAAGGCGAGCGAAACTTTGCACGTCCAGCCTAGACAGTTAATCCGAGTGCATCGTCCAATCATCGTCACGCCAATTTACAGGTGATATTTATTCATACAAATTCTCAAACGTGGACATGTTTCTTCTTTCATTTGAAACAATTTTTTGTCTTTTCAATGCAATTTAAATTGAGGAAAATACATAAAAACAATTCCGACATTTAGTCAACTGACAGATGGCTAAGAATGAATATTATCTATTGCTCAAAACACAAACATGCATTATGACTCAAGAGTGCAACACACACTCATCTACATTGCAATAATTTACGCATTATTTTTTAATAAAAACACACAAATAAGGGCATGTTCGCGTACCAACTTTCAATTGTAATCATCAGGCTTCATTTTTGCATTTTAAATCGCGAAAAACCAAAAGCAAAATTGTCTTCACGGCAGTATTTGACGGGCGGCGGACACTTTGCCAGGGGACACTTTGCCAGGCAACCCTTCAAGACATGCCCCCTTATATAGAGCCTGCCTTGTAGGTACCATGTAAAAAGTTAGAGTAAAATGAAACATACAATAAAAAGATCAACGCGAAGATCCAAGTAGCCGGGGAAATGTATTTGCGATGATAATTGTTTATTCTTCCCTGTCTCGAAGTCGAGATATTATTATTTTAGAAGAGATTTTAATTGAGATCGAGATTTAAGTTTCAAACGAAGTTTTTTTGGTGTGGGTTGAGTCGGGTCGGGTAAGGTCAGGTAGGTTAGGGAAAGATTAGTGGTGGTGGGGGGGGGGGGGGGTCGGGTAAGGTTAGGTAGGGTAGGGAAAGATTAATGGTGGAAGGGGGGGTGGGTTAGGTCGGGTCGGGTAAGGTTAGGTAGGGAAGGGATAGATTAGTGGGGGGGGGGGGGGGGGTTAGGTAGGGTCGGGCAAGGTTAGGTAGGGAAGGGATAGAATAGTGGTGGGGGGGGGGGGGGTTAGGTAGGGTCGGGTAAGGTTAGGTAGGGTAGGGTTAGATTAGTGGTGTGGGGGGGGGGGGGTTAGGTTATGTTTGGTTTGGGTTGTGTCGGGTCGGGTAAGGGTAGGTTATTAAGGTGGTGGTGGTCGGGGTTGGGGGGGTGTGTCAGTTTAGGTTTGGTTCGATTTGGTTTGGTTGGGTTGGGTTCGGTTGGGTTTTGTCGGGTTAGGTAAGGTTAGGGGGTGGTTGTGATTTTGAGAGTTTGGGGTTGAGTTAGGTGTTGATTGATTGTATCTTTAATTCAAAGTCAAGGTCTATCATTATAGGATCATATTTTCATATTATCAAATAGGAACTGTTTTGAATAAAAGTTTATCTTCCAGCTCCCAACAGTTCCCAAACTTGGTAACCCTGCAATTGTGTGGAATTACGCTTGAATCGTTATATCTACACATTAACACATCATTATGTATGTTTCATTTTACTCTAACTTTTTACCTGGTACCTACAAGGCAGTGTATTCTTTTTCTAAAGGGGGCATGTCTTGAAGGGTTGCCTGGCAAAGTGTCCCCTGGCAAAGTGTCCTACGTTCGTATTTGACTGCACTGGCAAAAAATGATTTCTATTCAAAACTCAAATAAGCAGTGACCTAATGGATACATTTGTCACTTTAGACTTTTGAAGAGTCAATGCATTGAATAAAATTATACACCCATAGGGTTAACTATAAGCCCATAGGGCAAACTATACACCCATAGGGTGAACTATACGCCCAAAGGGCCAACTATACACCCATAGGGTGAACTATACACCCATAGGGTGAACTATACGCCCATAGGGCAAACTATACACCCAAGGGTGAACTATACGCCCATAGGGCAAACTATACACCCATAGGGTGAACTATAAGCCCATAGGGCAAACTATACACCCATAGGGTGAACTATAAGCCCATAGGGCAAACTATACACCCATAGGGTGAACTATACGCCCATAGGGCCAACTATACACCCATAGGGTGAACTATACGCCCATAGGGCAAACTATACACCCATAGGGTGAACTATACGCCCGTAGGGCAAACTATACACCCATAGGGTGAACTATAAGCCCATAGGGCAAACTATACACCCATAAGGTGAACTATAAGCCCAAAGGGCAAACTATACACCCATAGGGTGAACTATACGCCCATAGGGCGATCCATACGCCCATAGGGCGAACTAAACGCCCACAGGGCGAACAATACGCCCATAGCGAACTATACGCCCATAGGGAGAACCATACGCCCGCAGGGCGAACCATAGGCCCATAGGGCGAACTATACTTCCATAGCGTACTATACTAGCGAACTATACAATTGGCGAACATTCACCCGTATTACGAAAATTAGGCCTATAAGTTTTTTGTTCGCCCTATGAGCGTATTTTTGTCCCTATGGGCTGATAATTCGTCCTATGGGCGTGTGGTTCGCCTAATGGTCGTATAGTTTACCCTATAGGCGTATATTTCGCCCTATGGGCGTATAGTTTGCCCTATGGGCGAATAGTTCACCCTATGGACGTAAAGTTCGCCCTATGGGCGTATAGTTCGCCCTATGGGCGTATATTTCGCCCTATGGGCGTATTGTTCACCCTATGGGCGTATAGTTCGCCCTCTGAGCCTATTGTTTGCCCTATGGGCGTATAGTTCGCCCTATGGGCCTATAGTTCGCCCTATGGGCCTATAGTTCGCCCTATGGGCGTATAGTTCACCCTATGGACGTATAGTTCGCCCTATGGGCGTATTGTTCGCCCTATGGGCGTATAGTTCGCCCTATGGGCGTATTGTTCGCCCTATGGGCGTATAGTTCGCCCTATGGGCGTATAGTTCGCCCTATGGGCGTATAGTTCACCCTATGGACGTATAGTTCGCCCTATGGGCGTAAAGTTCGCCCAATGGGCGTTTAGTTCGCCCTATGGGCGTTTAGTTCGCCCTATGGGCGTATAGTTCGCCCTATGGGCGTAAAGTTCACCCTCTGGACGTATAGTTCACCCTATGGCTGTATGGTGTTCCCTATGGGCGTATTGTTCGTCCTATGGGCGTATAGCTCGCCCTATGGGCGTATGGTTCGCCCCATGGTCGTATGGTTCGCCTTTTAGGCGTTTGGTTCGCCCTATACGTTTAGCGAACATTCACCCGTATTGCGAAAATTAGGCCTATGAGCGTATTGTTAACCTTGAGCGTATTTTTCCTCTATGGGCGTATGGTTCGCCCTTTAGGTGTATGGTTTGCACTATGAGCATGTTGTACGCCCTATGGGCGTATATTTCGACCTATGGGCGTATGGTTTGCCCTATGAGCGTAGTGTCCGTCCCATGGGCGTATAGTATGCCCTATGGCGTATAGTTCGCCCAAAGGGCGTATAGTTCGCCCTATGGGCGTATAGTTGGCTCTATGGGCGTATAGTTCGCCCTAAGGGCGTATAGTTCGCCCTATGGGCGTATAGTTCGCCCTATGGGCGTAAAGTTCACCCTATGGGTGTATAGTTCGCCCTATGGGCGTAAAGTTTAACCTATGGGTGTATAGTTCGCCCAATGGGCGTATAGTTCGCCCTAAGGGCGTATGGTTCACCATATGTTATATGCATCAATTGCATAAATCTTCTATGCATAAAGGGAAAAATTCACTTACACTCCACCACGCGTGTTTGTCTAGAATTTAAACACAGCTTATTATACACAGCAGAGGTTTTTTTCCCATGGAATCAATTGAACAGTTCTATTTGAAAACTTGGGCGAAACTTTGGGAAACCAGTCTAGACAGCTTCTTCAACTGCTACGTGCATATTTAGCCCTAATGGCGTATGGTTCACCCTAAGTTCTATAGGTTCTATTCACGCCCATTGGGTGAACTATTCGTCCATAGGGCGAACATGCACCCCATGTCGTTAAAAACTAAAAGAAAAAGTCGTAAGTATGCTTGATGCCTTATGGGCATAAGGTTTGCCTTATGGGCGTAGGGTTTCCCTTTTGAACAAAGGTTTTGCCTTATTGGCACATTTCTGCATTATGGACGTAGGATTTGCCTTATGGGCATAGGGTTTGCCTTAAGGGTAAAGGGGCAGCCTTATGAGCTTAAAAAAATTAAATGAAAAAAAAAATTAATTATAAGTAAAAGGCGTAACCACATAGTGCCGGAGGCACGGGCTCCGCTGCTAGTCTTTGATAATGTCGGTCTACTCACCTACTTTGTTAAAACTTCATACTCTAAAGGACAAGAAATCTTCTGGTGATATTCTCTCTCAAATCTCGTCCTTATTAATACTTTTATACCTTCCGAAAATCGTCACTTCGTCTGAGCACAATTTCCCCTGAACCTTCCAAGTAACAAACAAGTGAACAAGGAATTGATAAATTGTGGGTAATATAAACATGATACAAGTTAAAAAGAAATTAGAAGAAGAATTCATCACGCTGGTTGTTTGCACCAAAAAATACGAAAACTGAAATGGAATGTGCATTTTCCCAAAAGATGCAAACTTTTGTTGTAAAAACTATTATTTACCAATATTGACGTATGGAGAAGGTGACGTGGACGGTGAATGGACTGATGGAAGATTTGTTGCGGGGTGCAGAGATGAAATTCATACGGAGTATGGCAGGTGTGACGAAGTTGGATAGAGTGAAGAGTTCAGTTTTGAGAAAGCAAGCGGGAGTTGATGAACTGTGTTTTAAATTGGGAAGAGAAAGATTAAGGTGGTACGGACATTTGAAGAGAATGGACGGCAACAGTTTACCCAGGCAAGCTTTTAACCTGTTATATAGAATAAGAAAAGCGGGAAGACCCAGATAGAGATGGATAAATCAAGTACGACGTGGACGTGGAAGATAGAGGTGAAGACTGGAAGAGAATAAATGATGTGGAAACATGGTGGAAAAGTAGAGATAAATGGAAGGAATTGGTGGAAAGAAAAAAAGAAGAAGAAAAAGACGCGGAGGAGAGTTTTTCAGTTGAATTAGAAAAAAGAAAATAGTTTGGCAATCTATTTTTGTTGTGTTGGTGTTGCCTGTAATATTTAATTTCTACACGTAAAACACATACGTTATGGATGAATAAAATTGATATATATAAAAAAAAAAAACAGTTAAGGTTGTCAACAATCACATTGGAAATGTTTTGAATTTCCAGGCTAATTTTGTTATTGTTCCATTGAATCACCTTAGGATCGATCTGCTTTGCAGTCTTCGCGCTTTGGCGAGATCCGGGTTTTCCGGGCCGTTGGGTGCTGGTCCCAGGTTAACCCAGCGTCAGCATCATACCTTCCAAATCAAGTTCTCCATCGCCAGCCTCAGCGGGCATGGAGATGGTCACACACGATATGTTGTGTCTGACACAACATGATGCCGGATACCTTCTCAGGCCGGTAACCTGTGCTTCAACAGGCACCGCCAGCGCATTTAAAGGAGACTATTGCACCTCTCCACTACGCTATGAACGGACATTTGCCGTTCGTTTACCGCGTCTTCCAAAGTGTTGTTGGATTCCCAATAGACCACATTTTAAAACGGCGCTGGCTTGAAAAATGGTCAAACTTGCATTATGGGTATTGGTGTTGGTATCGGTTGGCCGTGGTGTTGGACAAGTGGACCAGCCATTGTTGATCGAGTTGGCGAACGCTCTGCCAGTGCTTCATTTCGAAGGTAAGACCCGGAATATCCATCAAACAACACCTTATACTTACTTATTAACAGATATTTTCAAACAGACTGAATTATTTTATACGCTGTTGGTTCATACAAAAAATTATTTGCCTTGGATTACAGGGTTACATTGCACCGTTGAATTTGGGGTTACCACGTGTGCGACTCGTGAGCGAAAGTCTCGTTGTTGTTATTATTATTATTATTATTTATAATTATATAATTTTGTATGTTGGTCAAGTTATGGAGAAATCCTGATATTGCTGAAATTGATTATTTTAATCCGAATCAAATGTTTTTTGAAAACCTATATAACTTGGTTATGAATGCTAATAGTTCAAAAATAGTTTTTCTAAAAACTTACGTGCTAAGATTAGGAAATGACATGAGTCTTAAGAATTTTATAACGAATCAAATGTTAATTCTCCAACCTGCAAAAAACTAACATCGATGTTGTTCATGTGTCCTAGCAACTTTGTGGCTATATTCATAATAATGGAAAGAAGCCTTAGGTTAGGTACTCTTATTCTATACTGAAAGAATATTTCAATTGTTATTTCAGGCTTAGTAATTCGTCCCTCTCGAACCCGGCAGGAGAATCGAAGGATTCGAGCCCTCATCGACCGCTGCAACCTACCAGCCAGTTCAGTGGACTCCAAGGGTTTCCGTGCGTCCACTGGACCAAGCAGCTGGGGAATTTTCCCCGCAAATTCTCATCCGAATCGATCCTTGAGCACCACGGAGAGGCAAGGAAGCATTGTATTGCTGGTTATCGGATGTGTCGGTCCGAGAAAGTGTCGCAAGTACTTTTAAACTATGAAAATGAAGATGGGAAAGTGTTTGGAAAGGCCCGTGTGGAAGCCTCCTTTTCAATTTCAAAAACCTATGGGTTTCAAGTTGTACACTGGTGCCGTATTGGCTGCATTTTGTTGTTGCGCTGCTGGTCGTGGTGGAGTTTGTAAGCACGTGGCGGCATTGCTTTTCTTTCTTTTGGACACTCACCTTGCTGGAAATTCTTTTATACTCGACTTATTATCTTGTACCGAAAAAAGGAGAACTTGGGGTGCCGGCCCAAAAAAAAGCAAGATTTCAACAACAAAATTCGAAGACCTGCAGTTTGTGAAGCACGAGCCAGGAAGAATTGAATCGGAGAGGAAGAGAACCCCTTCATTGCTCCCCCTTATATCGACCAAAATGCTACAAAATGTTTTTTCTTCACTGGTATCTGCAAACATATCGCCTATGGCACGTGCTATAATAACCGACAACAATTTAGAACCACTAGCTATTACCAAAAATCAAGCCCCAGAACCATCCACCGCACAGCTGCCAACTGTTTCGCTTATTCAACCTCTTCTTCCCACGGATATATTGTGGTACGAAGAAGTTCAGTCAATTTGTGATATAGATTATAAATTAATTGACTGTGATTTACAACTTGAACAAGCCAATGCACTTGAAGAGGCTACGAGAAAACAAAGCTCGTCCCAATTGTGGCACAAGGAAAGGGAGACGAGGATAACTTCATCGAAGTTTAAGCTTATTTTGAAAAGGAGGAAACAACATTGTCAAACATTATCTACCATAATATGGAAACTGGTCCTTCACAGTAGAAACAACTCACAATATATGAAAAACAATGCGAAGGTCAGACTGGCTAAAAGGGAGAAAACGCCGCTGGGCAATGCTCTTGATGGGTTTTGATTGCGTAATCAAGTATGGGAAAGGATCGTCAAGTTATGTTGCTGACGCATTGAGCAGAGCACCAATTCAAACACAAAGAATTAGTCGAGATCACGAAAAGTAGGTGATTTGGTTCCGATAGAAAACACACTAGAAGAACCTGACGAAACAGGGGAAAAACAGAATACTAGCCTTCGAAGGTGGTAAGCAAATAAAGAGACCTGAAGAGGGACAAGACAAAACGAAAAAAGTGTTGTTAACGACAATTGATGTCACAGATGTAACACACGGGTAGATGTGGTAAAATACCAACAACAAGATAAAGTATTAAAGAAATTAGAGAAGGAAAAAAAACCCAACATATACCAGAAAAGGAAGGTTTAATCATAGGTTTAATGTCAAAATAATTTCCAGGAGATTTCCCTCTATCCAAGTTCAGAACAAAATACCAAAAGTTTTAAGAACAAAAATCATGTCGTCAAACCAAAACCATCACACTGCATTAGCAGGACATTTGGGAACCTTGAAAACATTACGAAGAACTCAAGATTTATATTAATGGAAAATATAATGAAGTATAGTATGAAATAAAAAAATGACATAAAAAATGTAAAGTAAGGGAACGAAAGCGATAAATAGGAAACCATACACTGAAATTAAAATGAGTTTAAAATCACCAGATTCTATGGTACAAACTTATAAAAAAAATTACCACGCATGTCTTTCTTTTTTCCCTTCCCAGTTTTACAAATCTCTAAAATCTTTATATGAAAATGATATTATACAACTATGTAGCTATAAATCTTTATAAACTCTGTACAATTAGTCGAACTGGTTCAAATGTTGGCAAATAATCCACACAGTGGATGTTGTTTAATTTTGTTACCGTTGGCCCAACCTGTGGTCGTAATTTTAAGGCTGAAAACTTAACAAATGCCTCCCTTGCCAGAATCAGCTGGAACACTCGTGTCGGTCGTGGCGGTTATTTCGAGAAGTTTGTTTTATTTTTCACGTATTAAGACCGAAAATGAGTGAATCAAAGATAAGGAAGAAGGGTGTCTCGCTGCAAGGACAGTTTCAAGAAGCAATTTTTTTGTTGCATAAGCATTTTTTGAAAGAAAAGTCTGCTGGCCCCATTCTGGGGAATATCGAAGATCCGAAAGAACGTATTTCGCAGATCCTGAAGGTGAGTTTCCTGAGTTACTTTCAAATCAATATTCAATATTCTTTCAAGTGTGCTCCATGTTTGTGCTAAATAATTTAAGGTATCCTAAATCGTTCCACGCTGGATCATAACCCCACTTCAACGTTGTATTTGCAGGTTAGCCAGCGTACCATCCACAACGCGGTCAAGCGTGGAAAAACAGGGTTCATGTTCGACACTCCGAACAAGTTTAAGAAGAGAAGAGCTGGTTCATTCAAGAGCTGGTTCCCACCGGAGACGGTTGTGTTTTTGTGTACCGTCCGGATCGCGTATACCTGATCTATGATCTAAGCCTGACGGAAGTTACGTATTGGTGCCTTTAACTAGACATACGAATTTTTTCGAACTCTATTTTGATAACTACTGATGGCTCCTAAGAAGAATCTTCGATCAAACAGTCTGAGTGACACTCCAGAAGAAGCGGTCACTGATGCGGATATCACGACTACAATTACTCAGCAGCTAGATCTTCTGACGGACACAGGTACTGCGCCGCTAGCTTCGGCAATTCGGCTTATTCTATCATCATTACTTGATATTAAATACAACGTTGAAGCTCAAGCCCTAGCGCAACAAGAATTAATTAAAGAGCACAAGGAGCAGTCGGCCGAATTTCACAAAATTATCGATGAATTGCAAATCTGTAAAAAAGAAAATATTTCATTGAAGAAAGAAAATAGCGATCTTGGAAATCGAATAAATGAGTTGGAACAATATTCGAAGAATTTTAATCTAGAATTTCATGGTGTGCCGGTCAGTGACCGAGAAAACACATACAATCTTGTGACTGGTATTATCCAGAAACTGGGGTGCGATCTGGATACTAAGGACATTGAGTACTGTCATAGAGTTGGAACTGCTCAAGATAGAAATAAACCACCAGCTATTATTGCAAAATTCTACTCGCGCAGACACAAGGAGGACATTTTATCATCAAAAAAGAAATTTAAATCCCTTCGAGCGAGTGATATTGGATTGAACTCTCCCAGCTACATATATATAAACGAGCATCTTACCAAAATAAATAAGAATCTTTTTTGGCTCGCCAGAAATACCAAGAAAATAGGGTTCAAATTTGCTTGGACTAGAAGCGGAAGAATATTTATCCGCAAGGACGAAAATTCCCCTGTCATTAGCGTCAAGGTTCCCTCGGACATCCCAGTGGCTGGTAAATGAACTATTTGGATGTTGTTGGTGAAGTCATTCAGCAAAGCAATCAACATCTATCAATTCCTTGTCATACTAATGAGGTTAATAAAACTCTTGTTAATTTGAACCTTAAAATACTTCACCAAAATATTAGAAGTATACGAAAACATTTTGATGAATTTTGTGTTTATCTGAATGAATTTAATGTTAAATGGGACATTATTGTGTTAACTGAATCACAGCTGATGCAAGATGAACCGTTTAATATACCTGGTTTCACAACATATTATTTCAATTCAAAACATACCCAATCAGATGGTATAGTAATACTGTTAAATAAACAAACAATAAATAATCCCAAATTAAGTAATGAAGAAACGTTGTCCAGGAATTCAAATGCAATTGTCATCAATTTTTCTATCGATGATATCATGGTGACTCTATTGGCCCTGTATAGGTCGCCTTCAACAAATGTGCGACAGTTTATCACTGATCTTGATTGTGTACTTGGAGAGATGGAATCCAGGAGTGCAGCTCATGAGGTAATAATTGGTGACGTCAATATTGATATTTTGGAAAAGGCTAATTATAGTACTGCAGCTACTAAATACACGAACGTATTCAGCACTCGTGGATTCCTATCTTGTCTCAATGTGCCTACAAGGGAAAATAATATGACGAGCACCTGTTTTGATCATATCTTTGTTAAAAATAATGTTAATTGTGAATTTGTTACGGGTGTGGTGAAGGCGTCTATTACGGACCACTACTTAATCTTTGCAGGGTTTTCAATTGTGAACAAACATAGTAAAGAGAAACGGAAAAATGATACTGCTCGAGCTCAAGATAATGTGACAACAAAACAAATAGTAAATGCAGAGAAGCTTACGGGTCTACTGGAATGCGAACCTTGGGCTGATGTGTGTGATGCGTATCCCAATGCCAATCTTGCATTTGACGTGTTTTCTAATATCCTTAGAGATCATATTGATAATTCAACAACTTACATTACAAGAAAAGAATCCTCAAAATTAAAAAAACTTAAACCCTGGATAACCACAGGTATTATTATCTCAATTAGGAAGCGCGACTCATTACATAAGAAATTAATTAAATTGCAGCTAAACCCATCTTGTAATGCCAATAATCTCTCAGATTTGAAACAAAAATACAAATATTATAGAAACTACATAAACAGGCTTATTTATCAGACTAAGTTGGAGTTTTATTCCAGTAAAATAGGAGAGGTGAAAGACTGTCCAAAGAAATTATGGTCAACGATTAATGAAATGACTGACAGAAAATTAAAGACGAATACACCAATTAATGAAATTTTAGTAGATGGACTTTTATGCAGTGTATTAGGTGAGCCTGAAAAAATAGCTGAAAGTTTGGTAGCCTATTATTCGCAAGTTGGTACTAACTTAGCAAATAAATTATTAAATACAAGGTGCTGTGGTGATAGCCTGCATAGTTACAGATATGAAAGAAAGAGAGTGTATAACACAACATCAAGTATGTTTCTTAGGCCGGTTACTGACCTAGAAATTCAGAGATTAATTGATGGCCTCAAAACTGGTACCTCAGGTGGATATAATGATTTTAATGTTAATACACTTAAGCTTATTTCAAAATTGATCGCTCCCTTACTAGCATTCATTGTTAATATGTGCTTTGAAACCGGAACATTTCCGGATAAACTTAAAATTGCGGTAATAGTCCCTATATTTAAAGGTGGAGACAGCACCAAACAAGAAAATTATAGACCAATATCCCTTACGCCACATTTCACTAAAATATTGGAAAAATGTATCAAAGTAAGATTGATGGATTTCCTTGATAAAAATAATATTATTTCTCCAAACCAATTTGGTTTCAGACCTCAGAAAAGCACAAGCGATGCCATATATAAACTGACAAGTATAATGACTAAAGCAATGGAAAATGGTCAAAGGCTTTTAGCAATTTTTTTGGATCTTGCTAAAGCTTTTGACACAGTTGACCACTCAATCTTGATCAATAAATTGGAATTAATTGGTACCCACACAACAAACTGATATCCTAAAGGTATTGCGAAGATAACATTTAATGTTTCTAATGATATCCTAAGGAGCTCACAAACGCTACACTATGGTCTCCTAATGGTATTGTTAGGATTCTTAAATGTCCCCTTTTTTGATGTCTTATGACATCATAAATATACCATTAATGGTATATCATTGAAATCATTAAGGTATTGCGAAGATAACATTTAATGTTTTTAATGATATATCCTAAGGATATCACAAACGCTACACATACGGTCTCCTAATGGTATTATTAGGATTCCTAAATGTCCCCTTTTTTGATGTCTTATGACAACATTAATACACCATTAATGGTATATCATGGAGGCCAAATTGTAACCATTGATATTGTAAGAAAATTCTGAATTTAAATTTTTACTTGATGAAAAAAAATGCAAAAAAAACGAATGAAGTAATAAAAAATAAAAAAATGTACAACATAAAATAGCTAAAAAAAAGGTTAAAACAAAACGCAACAAAATATATTTTAGGAATTGTTTGTAATGTTAACAATGATGCATTTATAGGACGACAGTGTTTTGTGATCAATACATTTTTATATCTGAGAAATGTTTATTGATCAATATAATATGTGAACACGGAATCGGGGAAAGCAATTGCACGAATGTACCCATTCCAATATTCAACATCACAGGATTATTATAATTCGGAAACATAGGTATATACTTGATAGCATCACATATGGTATTTTCTATAAAATCAGCGTAAGATAATGACACTTTCAACACCGCAAAAATATTCCTCCTAAAATCAAACGTTGTGCAAAAAAATTACCGGAACACTTCCACCAGTATAGTGACGAATATACATTATTATATAGCATAGAATAAGGCTTGGTTACTCTATGATTAAGATGATGGGTAGGTATACCGTCACACGATAATAATACATAGGAAAAATAATATACATGCCATACATCACCGATGCTGATTGATTGACGAAATAATAAGCTGTGCTGTGCTCAATAAAAATTAGAGGTATCGCCTATTTTAGTCAACGATTAAATATAAGTTCAATAGTAAAAAGTAATAAGTAAAAAAAACTCGGAAAATTGTCCATTCAGTGGATTCAGCCAAAAACTTGCATTTTAGAATTTAATTTTAGAATTTAGATCTCTTCTTCTGTATCAGAGGGATCGCTTTTTGGAGGAGCTCTATTTTTTTTGGCCTTTGCCTTTTCATTGATTTCGGTTTGATATAAGTTCAATAGTAAAAAGTAATAAGTAAAAAAACTCGGAAAATTGTCCATTCAGTGGATTCAGCCAAAAACTTGCATTTTAGAATTTAATTTTAGAATTTAGATATCTTCTTCTGTATCAGAGGGATCGCTTTTTGGAGGAGCTCTATTTTTTTTGGCCTTTGCCTTTTGATTAATTCGTGTTTGCGCGTGAAGCACCCAGTTCTTAGCAACTCTCTCCATCTCAGCATTGGTGATGGAAGAGAGGTTGGGCATCTTTCGCACGGCAGCTGTAACAAATACTACACTTAATAAAAGAAAATAAATCGATGCGAGTTATCACCTTTATAGCCTCTCCGTACTAATGTTGCTATTTGAATATGTCATGTCGATACGTTTTCACCACTTTGCTTAGATTTTTGAAAATTGGTGCCACAACCATGCACCAGCAAAGTTGGGACCAGGAAAAGGCACCCCGGAAAAGGAAGCACATAAATTTTTACTGCATCGTTTATCAGCTTACCAAACAAAGCAGATATCAGCCGCTTGTCGCCAAGTTTCTTCTTTCCTGTGGCACCGTCCCACGTGAATTCAATTACTGCCTTGTCTGTTAACATACAGATGAGGCAGCGTCTCACTGCCGAACCGACATCCGCGCCCCCAATTTCAGTGAGGTACTGGACCTACAAGAGCCGCATTACCCAGTCATTAACGTTTTCAAAAAATTTTGAATTTATCTCGGTTAAAAATTAAAATGTCTAGGAAGTGATTTCAGTAGGGATGGTCAAAAAGAGATAAAAATGAAAGCGATAATGAAAACGTCAGCAGTAAGAAAGTTAAAGTTTCTACAATGCAACAAGAATTTTCCAAATAAATGCATTTGTTTATGTACTTTATTATGCAAAATATCTGTAACTTTGAGAAAATATTGGAAGAAAAACAAGAAAGCCATTATAAATCAGCAGGAATGGAGTTTTTGAGATGCATCAGAGGAGTGTTCTAAGCTGGATCTATAGTGACGTAGTAGTGTTGGAGAATATTAACATGGGAGAATTAAGAGAAAATAAGGAGAGTATTCAAACACACATAGAAAGAGGTAGAGTTGGAAGGAAAAGAAAAAAAGAAATTTACAGGCTGGGCAAAGCAGATTATACTAACTGTACTTCACTTTTTAAACAATGGAATCAAAGAATAAGGATTATTTAATTTATAATTATCTACTAGAGTTCAACCTCCACCAAAAATAAACGTACTTACCAGCGCCTTTCTGAGTAACATATCCTTCTCAAGTAGACCCTCCAGCTTATCAAGTTCATCGGATGACTTTAATTGAAACACCTTTGCAAAGTATGCAGAGTGCTTCTCATCGTGTTCCTGACCACCACATCCAGTTGAAACTTTTTTATTTATATTGACCAAAAGTTCATGGTTTTCTTTTATCTCACATCCGAGGAGATATAGTTTACGATCGACCGATCGTTGCCACTCTAAAAATAAATTTAAAGTTAATAAAAAGAAGGGCGCAGAGAGCTTCGTAAAAAACAAGCAAAATTTAAATGACGTACCTTTAAAGTCCACGTTGCCACACTCCTGGTCCAGCGAACTCCGACGGTGCTTGGACAAGCTGTTGTCTGGATGGCAGAAATCCATACGAATACATTAGTTTCTGTCAGCAATCCCTCACTACAAAGTTCAAGAGAAGAACTCATCAGCTTTTACCTTGTGAAGACTGGCGCCAAGGCACATCCGGCGGCGAAACATCGCGCTCATTCCTGGCTTTACTTTGGCGTGCCGTTTTGACTAATTTTGGGAGAAATCCATACGAATACATTAGTTTCTGACAGCAATCCCTCACTACAAAGTTCAAGAGAAGAACTCATCAGCTTTTACCTTGTGAAGACTGGCGCCAAGGCACATCCGGCGGCGAAACATCGCGCTCATTCCTGGCTTTACTTTGGCGTGCCGTTTTGACTAATTTTGGGAGAAATCCATACGAATACATTAGTTTCTGACAGCAATCCCTCACTACAAAGTTCAAGAGAAGAACTCATCAGCTTTTACCTTGTGAAGACTGGCGCCAAGGCACATCCGGCGGCGAAACATCGCGCTCATTCCTGGCTTTACTTTGGCGTGCCGTTTTGACTAATTTTGGGAGAAATCCATACGAATACATTAGTTTCTGACAGCAATCCCTCACTACAAAGTTCAAGAGAAGAACTCATCAGCTTTTACCTTGTGAAGACTGGCGCCAAGGCACATCCGGCGGCGAAACATCGCGCTCATTCCTGGCTTTACTTTGGCGTGCCGTTTTGACTAATTTTGGGAGAAATCATTATAAATTCGTTAGTTTCTGACAGCAATCCCTCACTATAAAGTTCAAGAGAAGAACTCATCAGCTTTTACCTTGTGAAGACTGGCGCCAAGGCACATCCGGCGGCGAAACATCGCGCTCATTCCTGGCTTTACTTTGGCGTGCCGTTTTGACTAATTTTGGGAGAAATCATTACGAATTCATTAGTTTCTGACAGCAATCCCTCACTACAAAGTTCAAGAGAAGAACTCATCAGCTTTTACCTTGTGAAGACTGGCGCCAAGGCACATCCGGCGGCGAAACATCGCGCTCATTCCTGGCTTTACTTTGGCGTGCCGTTTTGACTAATTTTGGGAGAAATCATTATAAATTCGTTAGTTTCTGTCAGCAATCCCTCACTATAAAGTTCACAAGAAGACCTCACTGCCATTACCTTTCAAAGGCTGCAAAGAGGGCACCAACTTTGAAGTCTTTTGACATTTCTTTTGAGGTGAGTCTAGTGCAGGGAGAAAATGAACATAACGTAAAACATAACACATTCATCATCAAATACTTCTCACAATAAAAACAAAAAACCAAATTCAACTTAGTTTCTTGTCTGCAATCTACCAGCAAAAAATTAACGCAGTGCAGGTTTTACCTTCCTCGGAATTGCAAATTATGTCTGCATCATTCAGGCACGGGGGGTTGGGGAGACCTTCTCTATTGAGGTCGGAGTTGAGACTGGAGTCGTTGCAGTCATTGAAAATTATGCGTTTACGGGCTTTTCTGGTTGGAGACGCAATCATATCTGATGTATTGCTAGCATCCTCCACTCGAGCGACTGCCTTCCTTCCATCATCGTACGTTGCTAAAAATGGAATTAAATAACTTTTTAGGAGACATTTCTTCATGCTTAATTATTTGATGCAAATAAAAAAAACAAGAAGTTGTGTCTAGGTTATTTGATATCAATAAATTGAGCAATTTTAGCTTCTAAATTAGCCAACTTTGATTTGAACTTGTAGCGGTTTTCCACGACTCACCGTACTCGCTCAAAACTCGGAGAACAATGCTCTCCGACCACGTAGCCGCGTCGGGTATGGCCTGCTTCCTGATCGCTGGCGCCGCTGAAATGGACTTAGGGGGCCACCAGCAAAACTGCTGGCCCTCTTCCTCTCTCAACCATGATGAAGGAATGAGCTCAGTGAATTTGTTGCCTGTTTCGGTGTCTTGTAAATCAATGAGCGAGTAGGTACCCATCTTCAAAAATAAGTCACCAAAATAGAATATTAAAATAAATTATATGATAAAATTAGACACGTGATTTAATTCAACAAAATATTAAAAAATTACAGTCCAAAAAATCCTGTTTGAATCTAACACGTCAAATTAAAAAAAAGTGGTACTCTGACATTTAGTGTACCTACTGCACTTATTGGTGCATGCCATGAAGCAGAGAAATAACTAAAAACGTGTCGTTATCCTTCGGGATTTTCATTGCCTTGTTTTGAATGCATGAAATAGGCCACTTTTGCAGAGACGCTGAAAGATTGCTTGCAAGGAAAATACCCACTATAGAGGACACACACGGTATTGCAAAGGCATTTTCTTTCTTCATAAACTTGTGTCCGATGATGACGAGGTCTCCTTCAAATGTCGAAATGTTTTTCACCAAAATAATGGATCCACTTTTTAAAATGCAGCAATTATCTGCAGTTTTTTTCGAGTAAGTGAAGCCGTGCTGTTGAATTGATATGTACTGAGGATTCTGCGATCCATCTACAAGTGGTCCATTGAAGTGCATTCCTTTTGCAACAGCTTTTCCTTTCCTAATAGTTTCACATGTCTTAGCATGCAATGTCTGAGATGTTATTTTCTTCTCATGAAGACGATTTGCAGCTTGCTGCAGAGGACGGTCACCTTTGCGGACAAGTTTTTTGATGGTCTGCAGGTGGTTCTCAAATTCAAACGTGCTAAATTCATCGACAGGTCCGAATTTTAGTACGTCATCTGACAAATGAAGAAGGCCATGTATGTTGTAGGAAATAAGGTGATTTCCGTACAATATTCCAAACATATCGATGAAATATTTCATGAGCGACTTTGCGTATGCATTTTGTGAAATGCAGAGTTTGGGGGACGCCAAAATTCTCATAGCTACGTAAAGGCAGAGAAAATGTTCATAAAATACATCGGACAAAATATTTTTAAACACATGGGGTCCTATGTACAGCAAAACAAGTCGCAACTCCGTGGCCTTCCAATTACTCAGTTCTCGTAAAGATTGGGGTTTGCGAGCGAACTCTGTAGGAGTGTGAATTTTCAGTTCAATTAACCTCTCAGATATGTCATTTACTTTTGAGCCTCGAAGTCTAACGGGCAGATTTTTTGAGCCTATCCACTCCCGAAGTAACTTTCTCATTGCTCCGAGACACGTCAAATGCATATACTCATATGCGATCTGAGAAACCATTCCAAATCCAGGAATAGTCTCTAGGATTGAGGTTTTCAAATGATGCTCCTCTTGGGTTCTATCGGCAAAACTTTGGTCCGTCCTCAAAGGTGCGTCATTCTCTGGGAAACAGACCCGCTCTTTGATATACTCTCCCTCTTGGGTACACTTTCCACAGCCGAAGTACCCGCAGTGACCTTTAATTCCCGCAATGAACGCTCGGGCCGGAGCATCGCAAATTAGTCCGATCAAATTAAATGGAATTTTTAAATCGCCGAACTTCATCCCATGGTTTGTTAAAGCCACAACCTCGTTCACAAAATCCTCCAAATAAAGATTACAATCGGCAGGCTTCTTTTTCCCATAAAAAATTCCAATGATAAATGGAGAGGATGTAGCTTTACCGTGAATACTCCCTAAGATTGGCCACAACTGCCCACTGTTCCGATCAATGGGCACTCCATCAACGTTTACGAGAATGTTGATCTGCTCAGGAATATCTACCGGGAGCAAAATACTTAAGTACTCCTCGAGACAATTTTCTAGGCCAAGGTGAACATATTGCCCTGGTGGGACGTTTTTGAGGACGGTCGATTTTGGTGTTTTTAAAAGAGTTCTCGCCGTTTTGGGAAGCTCGTCGTGGCCATGTCGCCTCAAAACAGCTAGTAACGAATCTAAAGAGCTATGATTCACATTGTGTGAGGTGGCCCACAAGGCTAGCTCACTTCGGAGAAGTTCAAATTGTGTTTTTGGGGTTTCAATGTCCGATTCGTCGTCCACCGTTTTATCGTATTCCTCCGTTTCGTTGTATTCCTCCATTTCGTTGTCGTCCTCCGCTTCGCTTCCGTCCTCCAATTCGTCATTGTCCTCACTGTAACTGCAGGGAGACCTATCAATGCCATCTGTATGTGATGCTTTTCCTGGTGTGCGCCCAACACAAATTGGCTCCTCTTGCACTGAAGTACCTCTGGCTCTTTCTTCAACATTAGTATCGTCAGACGACTTATCTTCAAGAACAATATGTGAAAGATGGTCTAGGTGGATTTTTTTAACCCTGCTGGAATGTCTTTTTGTCACCTCGCTTCTCAACTTCCTCTTAAACATTGGATAAAATTAAAAAATTCCGCCGCACTCTCCTCGCAAATAAAAATCAATTTTCATCCATAAAACAACAAAAAATAACCCTGTTTTGAAAAGTACTTACACTTTTTGCAAGAAATAAACCAAAAATTGTTGACTTTAATCGAATTTTCACTTAAAACACCTCAAAAAACAACATTGATCAACTCAATCTGCAAACTTCGCCGGCCATCTTGAACCAATGTCGAACTACACACCCAGCACTATCAACCGCAATGCAACCAACAAAAGTCACCACCTGGAGTAGTCTGTTTTGAAATGTAGTTGACCTAACCTGTTAATTTCAAGCAAAACTCACTCTAAATTCCTACCCCCCCCCCCCCCCCCCCCCCCCCCAGCTACTAATCCTGCCTTTCCTGACCCTACCCAATTTCCCAACCCAATTTATGTATTTAAATTATCTGTTGTCCATAACCAGTCTCATCAAATCATCACCTCTAGCCCCGCCAAATGTTAGTTAAATGGCTGCCGTCAACTATCAGAAAAACACAAATTCATCACATCTTTAAACACCCACCGAAACCACAATATCAACCGAAATTAACGTGCGCTACCTATACCTTAAAATTACCCATTATCTCATTTAAAATACACACTTACCTCAATATGAATAACACTTATTTCTTGATCACTATTCAACAACGATAGACGCGGCGGCCATATGCATTATACAAATATGAGAATATAATCTAGTTCGTCAATCTGCCGCAGTTGCAGCACAAGTTTATGCGCGCACTCCGTTCAAACGTAAATGGCGAGTAATAGATTGTTTCGCTGTAATAACTGAATTAAATGAACAATTTGTCTGTTTAAAATGGTTCTATTGAAAGAAAATATATATATCTGTCAGATTTTGCACTTACACTCTTCTATTGCAAAGATAACGTCGTTTTTCTACTTGTTGCCGAAGTGCTACGCTTCAGCGCAGCACGGGCCTTGTACGCCATGTCAGACTTGTTCGAACAGAATATTTCGTAACGCGTGCCATTTAATGGTACCATAATGGTATCATGGCGAAGGCAGTTAATGTAATAACACATTTTATTATTGGCGTCACATTAATGCAAATCTTCAAGATATACTAAAGGGGTGTATAATAGATGTGGGCTCTCCAAGTTACAGCGATAACATTAAATGGTATATTAACAATATCAAATACCATTAAATGGGATCCTCGCTATATCACGACAACACCATTTGGGCATATCATCATTAATGTTTCGTTCGTCAAATGTTTAGGATATCAGTGTGTTGTCTGGGTATACGTGGTGTGCCTCTCAACTTAATTATAAATTATCTCACGAACAGATTTCAAATGGTTAAAATTGGTAATTCGTATAGCTCTCAAAATAGCATTAGATCTGGAGTTCCTCAAGGTACGGTTTTGGGCCCCATTCTCTTTCTTTTGTATATAAATGATCTGTGTGATTTGAATTTCGAAGGTGATATTATAACTTACGCTGATGACTCTGTCTTGGTTCTGTCTGATTCTAGTTGGGGTATTGTACAGCATAAAGCGCGAAATAGTCTAAGACTCTTCAACTGTTGGTTCACAGAAAATTTATTAACGTTAAATTCAGCAAAAACTGTTGTGCTACCATGCTACATAGATGTGAAAACGCAGCCCGATGTAGATTTAAATTTGAAAATCCATACTTGGAATTGTGACTCCCAACCTCTTTGTGACTGTCACTCAATTCAAATCGTTGATCATGCTAAATACTTAGGAATACTTGTTGACAGACATCTTAGGTGGGGAATTCATGTAAGATACGTTCTTAATAAACTACGTAAAATAGTATATATATTTTATAAGCTTCGATATGTCACTGGTAAAACTTTAATTCTTACCATATATAAAGCTCTTGTCGAATCTATATTGCAATATGGGATTATTGGATGGGGTGCGGCAAATAAAACTAATATTAAACCTCTTATTACAATTCAAAAAATTATTTTAAAAGTAATATTTAAAAAACCGAAGCAATTTTCTTCTGAATAAATTTTTCGTCTGGCTCCTGTCTTAGACATAAGGCAATTGTATATTAAAACAGCAATGACCCACATTTACAAAAATAAATATTTATTTGAAAAACAAAATAAAAAAAATAACTTAATACCTGCTCATTCTACGAGGAGTAGCGTAAAAGATGTGACATTTGATCTTGCAATACCTTTAAGAAAAAAATTAGTAGGTAAACAACATGTAGATTGCATTGGGTTGCGCGTTTACAACATGGTCCCTGGCGGCATTCGCAGTGTCACGAATGAATTTTTGTTTAGTAAATTAGTATCGGAGTGGATTGTTTCTGTTGGCCGCAATGAGCTCTCTAGTTTATTTTACCGTTTCTCTTTTCGAAATGTTTAAGTTTATGTTCTATTTCTATTTAATTCTTATATCTTCATATTTTTGTTTTATTCATTTAATTATATCCTCAAAAATATTATAAGATCTCATGCACTCCACGTCTCTGGCACGTTTTTCAGCTCAGTAAATAGTTTATTTGGCAAAGAAGGCCCGCGCACAATGCTCAGCATTATGCGGGTTTCAAACTCACTTTTCTTTCAATTTTCTTTCTTTTACTTCCATTTTTGAAATGAATTTTTGTTTATTAATTACTCTTATTGAATGAATGATAATTCATCAGAATGATAAATTAAATTAAATTAAATTAATTTAAAGAATGATAATTGTGTCTATAATGTACATTTAAATTTTTGTGTGAGATTGAATAAAATATATTTAAATTGAAAAAAAAATTGAGAAGGGCCACGGTGACGGCAGTGGATTCGTTTTCGAAGGATGTGATATCAAGATTAATTTACAAAAAGCACGAAGATGGTATGAATGAATATTTTCTTGCATTTCGGATAATCTTTTGTTGTTTACAATTGCCTTTATTTATAGCAGCCAAATTAAAGGGTTATTTTTGTGTCTTCAGTTTCGAAGGTGAGGCTGAAAGTTCTCCACGAGGAGGCTGTGAGCTGCGGGGAGTTCACAGGAAGCAAGGGGTCATTCAGAACTGTTGTAAAGAACATGGGCTTCAAGTGCCAAAAGGCAGATACGCGGATGCTACTGATGGAGAAGCCAGACGTCGTCATGAAGAGGTTTAGGTTTCTAAGGAAGTACATGGCGGGTGATGCATCGCGGACCCCAGTCTTTTTAGATGAAACATGGATTTTTCTCAATGGTAGCCAGCTGAAGACATGGACCGACAGTTTTGACCTCCGTACCATTCCTAAACGTTTGCAGGGGGACGGAAAAAGATTCATTGTCCTTCATGCTGGTACCAAATATGGATATGTGCCTGGCTGCAGCCTTCTTTTTTCCGCCAGGGACCCGAACCTGGACTACCACGGCGACATGAATGCCGATAATTTTAATAAATGAGTGAAGACGCAGCTGCTCTCTGGGCTGGAGGAGATGGCTGATAAGGGTCCTTTTGTCAGAAACAGCCCACAACCTCGTGGAAAAAAGATGATCTGAATGTACAAATTAGTGACTGTATTTTTTCTTCTCTGCCTTGTTGTTTAATATTATATCATTATTCTTATAAGTGTCTCATTTTTTTTCAGGCGTGGTTAGTCTCGCACGGTGTCGACGTTGCCGCATGCGTGTTTAAGAAGGATTTGCTGGCTTTGGCGAACCAGCATAAGAGCTCGATCAAAAGGTGGGTAATATCTTGATAATATCTTGGCTTCAGCAGGCTCTCGGCAGCACAGTGGGAGGAGTGTACTAATTTGAGTCTTGCTTTTAAGGTACGAGATTGATGAGCTATTAGAACACCATGGCCACAAGGTGCTCCGGCTTCCGCCCTACCATTGCCAGTATAATGCAATCGAGCTGGTTTGGGCAAACGCCAAGCCGGAGTACAACAAACGTATTGTTGACAGGACCGTCCATCCTGAGGCTAGAACAAAGGACGAAAAAACCAGAGCTGTGTGGGCCGATGCTCTGGAAAAGGTGAGTGTTGAAATAATTATTTTACCTTTGAAATACCATGGTAGCTCTAAATTAATTGTCACACTGTCAATGATCTTAATTGTGATTTACAGGTCACGTGCGATGACTGGGCTGCCAACGTTCGGCATGCTGAAAAGGAAATCGCCAAACACTGTCAGAAGGAGGTTCGCTACGAACGAGACCAGGGGACCTATTCTTGAAATATTCGTTATCGCCGGCCTTAACTTAAGAGAATCCTTATCGTTATGGTATGGCGAGCTGAGATATCGCCGGCCTTAGCTGCGCGCCCTATTGCAATTCACGAAATAAAAACCTTAACTTTGTATGGTTTTCTTTATGCTGCGCGCCATAAGAGCGAATTAGCGCTATGCACATGCGCATTGCGTAGTTTTCTCGAGTGACAGCACTGAGACTGACAGCCACTGACAGCTACCGCGGGCCGCTTCGTTGGTTAAGTTTTGCATTCGCCTGGTCAAAAAGATTAATCGAAAATGAATATTACCGAAGATAACGAAGAAGATAAAAGACTACGGGCAGCTCGGATGACCGAGGCGCAGAAAAGACCTTTGTTTAACGCCGTGCGCGACAGGCCAAGGCTGGCATTCAACTCAAAATTCTGCGCCGAATACACGTGAAAAGATTGTGACAGGCTTTGGGAGGAGGTAGCCGATATTCTGAACTCTGATGGATCGGGGCCCCCGAAAACGGCTGAAAAATGGGCAAAGGTGAGTTTTATCTCAATGGTTTATTGTTTTAAACTGGTAGGTTTTCTAGATAGGTAGGTACTGCGTATTTAGATCCTACATTTCATAACCTATAAAACGCAATGTTGTTTTGGTTCAGAGTGGTTGCATAGATTTCACACGGCATAGAGTGATTGTTACTTGATTGGGAATAAAACGCTATTTTTGTAAAACTACTTGTATAGTGGAAAAGAAAATAGATGTTCAAGAAACGGTATATTATGATCAATTATGTCTTTTAGGCATGGAGCGCTCAGAGACGTGCGGCTAAAACACGGAAGGCTGCGATTTTTACAAGCTTGCGTGCAACTGGAGGCGGCCCACCAGCAAAGATAACTCCATTGACTCCCCTGGAGGAAGAAATAGTTGCCCTCGCTGGTGGGACAACAATTATAGGCGACATGAGTGTCCCGGTCTCCGCGATTGGGACGGTACAAGTTGTAAGTACTTACCTAGGTACACCTATAGCTATAGATATTTTCAAATGTAGGATCTAGGTACTAGGTATGTAAGTACCTAGGTACTTTTTAATTTAATTAGATAGTACCTACTCAAAATATACCTCTGTGATTGAAACTCACATAAGAGCACTGTAAAACTTAATTTGGCTAGTTTGGTATACCTACCTACCTTCTTATTATTTAATACATTTGCCATTTGGTACCTATGAAGGTACAGCTACTACCTACATTGAAAACTACGGGTAAAATTGGTAACATATCAATCATTGCTTATTGCCAATGTTAATTTAATATCGAGGAAACCAGGAATAAACTAAACATTGACCATCTTACCTAGGAGTAGGACCCCACCCGAGATAATTTAGTACCTGTGAATCGTTTCAGTAGGAATTAAATTCTTCAACAATACTTCTATAGGTAGCACAGTGCCTACCTTGGTAAGGAACTACACTCTTTTGCTTCTTTGTTAATAAGACGTTACCTACTAATAATGTTTTGGTTTTTTGATACCTAAAAGTATAAAATAAATAATAACCACACCTACGTAAATATCATCAGATAGACAGTACAAAACCTACCACATAAATGACATTATATTATATGAATCTATAATCTAATAATGCCTGCATTTATTTTAGATCTACACTGAGCCCCTTCATAAATCTATGCCGGAGGTAGATGCTGATCAGACACAGGGATGTCGAGCGCAATTAGAAGTGCCAGTTCCTCCAATCACGCCGGCTCCTGATCCTGTGACTGCTTCTCTGCCAGCTCCTGTGCCAGCGTTAACTCCGCAGCAAAGTTTGGGTGAGCAACCAACCATGATACCCAAAGTAATATTATTCCTCTTGCAATGCAGAATTTAATTGAGGGAATCTTTTATTATATGTTCAGCACTAATAGCTGGAAAAAGGAAGCGTAAAGATGACCGGCCCACAGACACTTCTGCCGTCGCAGCCACAAAGGCAGCTGATGACCTGGCGTCTTATCAGCAGGATCTTATCCAGCTGCGAAAGGGCTGTCACTAAAGGAGCGGAAAGTCTTAGCTTTGGAATCAATTAGCCGTTCTCTGGCTAATAAATACGGAGAATACGGAGAAATATTTTCATTACTGGGTTATTTTTTGTGAAGATTGTTTCACATTTTGTATTGTTTTATAATATGTAGGTTACAGTGCGGAGAAGTTGGCAAACTGATTTACCTAAGAATTAACTGAAAGTAAAATTATTATTTAACTGAATTCTTAGAGGTGTTTATATGTAACAGTTTGAAAAAGTTGGCCAACTGATAGAAGTATTAACTGAAAGTAAAATTATTATTTAACTGAATTCTAAAGCTGTTACAGCTTGCAATGTTGGTGCCACGAAGTTGTCAACATTGGCTGTGTCACCAATCAGAGACTCTGGATGTGCATGACGTCATGTTCGCGACTCTGCCATGACGTTTCTGATTGGTGGCAGAGCCAATGTTGACAACTTCGTGGCACCAACATTGCAAGCTGTAAACCCAGCCTAAGATATGTTAGTAGGTACCTATATTTATATTTTAAGGCACAATGTTCTCACACAAAATATTGGTTCACAATTTGCTGCTGAATATGTCTGCCTTGACGAAGCCAATGATCTCTCTGCGCACCGGGAAGCACACCGGGGTTGGCCAGGTGTGGCTCGTGGATCATTCCCTCGGGACCACCGCCAACCAATTCTTCCCCATCAGCCAGTTCCAGTTCGAGCCTGGCATCTATACACAGGTTATGCAGTATGGCACAGGCATTTACTATCTTGCCAGCAACACGGGGGTGGTAGTGCAGGAAACGATGCTGTAGCAAGCACCGGAACCTTGATTTTAATAGTCCGATGCACCGTTCCACAACATTTCGGCACTTGATTTGCCTGCGGTTGTAAAGTGCTTGAGGTGAATCAGGAGGTGGGTTTGTGATTGGAACCATAATCCACGGTTCAAGGGGGTAACCGCTGTCTCCTGAAAGAGCCGAATAAAAATTGAAAGTGAACTGTGATAAACTTGTTACCTATACTTACGGAATTGATTGTGATACTAGGTACATAATATGGTCATAACTACTGTAAATAATGAATTCATGAATGGCAATTAAAAATAATTACCAAGTAGCCACGTGTTGCGTTGCCCTTCTTCGTACTTTTGTACCATGTACTGGCGCACATTCCCAGTGGCCCAAATATGGCTGTCATGGGTTGCCCCTGGAAATCGGGCGTTGATCGATGTAATACGCATGTCTGCGTTGCATCCCTGTCGCAGCAAAGAACACAGGTATGAATATGCAACTAACACCAACTGTAACCAGTCCTTAGTGCTTAAAAACCCTAGCAAAAATTTGAACTGATGTCAGCTTGCAGCTGAACTGACATGAACTGACATGAACTGACATGAACTGACATGAACTGACATGAACTGGCAATTTGCAAGCTGACCAAATGTCAGCTTGCAGCTGAACTGACATGAACTGACATGAACTGACATGAACTGACATGAACTGGCAATTTGCAAGCTGACCAAATGTCAGCTTGCAGCTGAACTGACATGAACTGGCACGAACTGGCAATTTGCAAGCTGACCAAATGTCAGCTTGCAGATGAACTGACATGAACTGGCACGAACTGGCAATTTGCAAGCTGACCAAATGTCAGCTTGCAGCCGTGGTGGACCATATAGGATATTGATCAGCATTCGGTTAGTTCTGAACATCGTTTTAAGATATCGATGAAGTATCATCTGCAGTAATATTTTTGTCAACCCTCCTCGATACAAACTATATAATTTTCAGTATCGATAAGACTGTTTTAATGCTTTTATTATTTTCCACACATTTTATGACGCACGTAAAAAAAAAATCTTAACCTTGTTTGTGGTAGGTCCATGTCTTGCCGTAACACTCATCAGGAAAAGCATTATTCATATAATTTTATTCTCATTAGTATAATTCAAGAGTTTCTACGAAACAAAACTAGCCCGTCGAAAGTAAGACAGTTCAAACACAGCGGTCATGGCACCAGAGTCAATGTAACGCAGCCATATTGACGTTAAGCGACTCTGATGGATCGCCATTATTGATGTTCCGAACTTCCGATCTCGAGGAGCGCAAGAGCACGTTTTTGAAGAAATTGAACTTAAGTTGTAAACAATATAGTATCAGTCGCACACATTAATTGATTGACGGCGTAAAAAGTATCGTTCATGTATCCGAAATTAAATACTTAAGTCCGCAAGACGAGAAATATTATGTTTCAGGGGAGTTTTTTAGGCCAACATTCCTAGTATTCCTATTATATACATTACATCTTATAATATATCTGTTCACTAGTGTATAAAATTACTCTACCTAGTATATATTATTACTCTACCTAGTACTCAAATAAGAAATTGTAAGGCAAATGTTCCTAATATTATGAACAAAGTTCATTACGATACTACCATATATTCCATCCAACTTAGTTTTTAAGAACCAGTCCAGGAGGGCCAATGTTCTCCGAAGGCCAATGTCCCTATCATTATTATACTACCATTGTAAGTTACCATTGTCATATATAGATATAGATATAGTTATAGTCATAATATATTATTATACTATTATTACTATAGGTACCATAGTCTATCAAAATAATAATATCCCTACATGTACCTTACCACCGTACTATAAATGTACACTTGTAAGAAGAAAAATAAATTACAAAATTACAAATATTATAGGTTAGAATCGGGCAGAAAACAAATTTCAGAAAAGTTCCATTGATATTTAAACTTTCCTTATGTTTCTTTAGAATGTAGAGTTCAGACTCCAACACATGCTTATTATAATCACGCCAAATTTCTTATATTTTTCAGATTGTGCTCCCATGAGAAACATTTGCAAACATGCCAATGCTGCCTGCTGTTTTTACTCCCTTGTGCTCGGCTGCATGTTCCGCAGCAACGCAAGGCACCTGCCGACAATCCTTAACTGTGGGTACAGTCACGTAACTCCGCACGCATGCACGGCAGCAGAGTAAAGCGCAATTTGATTCTCATGGAAGCACAAACTGTAACGATCACCAGTCAGCTAAGAAAGGAAACGTAAGCTGCGCCAGGATTTTATCAGCATCAGTCAATATCAACAAACTAGTGCATTTAGCATTTATTTTTTCCCCCCATTATAAATGACTAGACCAATGGCTCAGTCATATGAAATGAGATGAAACCCTAGGAACCGACGAACAACCAGAAAAACACCAGCCGAGGGCAACTTGCAGATCACCGACTGGCATCAACCGGCGCCAGCTTACGTCAACTGGAAATTGTGAAGTGGCGCAAGCTGACGTAAACTGGGAACTGTGAACTGGCGCAAGCTGACGTCAACTGGCAATTTTGAACTGGCGCAAGCTGGCGGTTTTGAACTGGCGCAAGCTGACGTCAGCTGGCAATCCGCAAGCTGACATCGTTCCATTTACCAACTGGCGGCCAGTTGACTTTTGCAAGCTGACGTCAGTTCAGATTTTTGCTAGGGAAGGTTCGGTTGTCTGTTACTTACCACCTCTACATTAAGAGAGTGAAAAATTTTTCTGTTGATGTAAGCCCCTTCTAAATATTCAATATCATTTTGGGGAGGTGCCACAATTGCAACATGTGTGCCATCAATGGCAGAAATAACCCCGGGGAACTGCCCAAGCCGCATAAATCTAAAAAGAATGATCAAATTTCAACCGAAAATAATAATAGATATTGAATTTGAACCAATTAATGAATTAAGTTATTGAATTGTCAATGTGTTTACTTTTGTTTTTCTACAGCTTGCTCTTCGGGTGTAGTGGGGAATTTGATTATGTCGTTCAGCATCACGGTGTTTATAGCTTCGCTAACTTCACCTAAAACCCGTGACACTGACGGTTGGCTCATTGCAATCGTGAAATCGCTCCCGACCAGTCCCTGGTAGCTTCCTGTTGAGTAAAACCGGAGGGCTGCTAGCACCTGCAAACATTTAGTAAATTCAGATATTAGTAAGTATATAGACAGTATCTTTTAAAAAGGTATAATTTAGGCATTATCTGGAAAAACTCACCTTCCTTTCTATAGACAGTGCAGATGAGCGATGGGGAGGCATCACAGGGCGGAGAGTTTCTATTAGGTTTCTAGCTAGTGGCTTGGTGAGGCGGAAAAACTGTTTAAACTGTACAGCTGGGATGTCAAACGCATCTACATTCTCTCTGCGAATTGCAGCAATCCCTCCAACTCCGGGGCCTTCAATTTCCTCGATGATGTTAACGGCATACTGCATCCATGCGTTATCCTCTTCATCCATCCTGTAATCCTGGAGCTGAAATATCATTGAAATAGGTCAGTGTAATCCAGCACAGTTTCCTTGTTTTAGTGACGACGTTGAAACTAGAAAAAAGGTAATACTACATCTAATAAGTGAGAGTGGAGACTTTAATTTACCTAGCCTCTAGGCATAGGTATAGGTAGGAAGACACTCACCTCGTTTTGTTGATTGATTGATATTTTCGTTGCTTGATTGTAGCACTCGATTGCGGAAAATGATTAAACTATTTGATTTAATATTTTAAACAAATTTTCTTAGAAGTAAACAAACATTAAACAGTCAAAGCAAATCGCGTCTCGCCTTGATTTGAACTGACAATTTTTAAAAAATCGCGCACATTAAAACGCACAAAGATGGCGCTCGCTGTCACTTGCCATATCGTACGACGAGTTATTTCGCTCGCCATACGTTAAGGCATGCTATAGACCAAAATGCTTAACTTATCGCGCTATAACTTTTCAAGAATACGGATTCGCTATTATTAAGGCGCCATACCTTAAAACACGAGTTATAGCGGCGATAACATTTCAAGAATAGGTCCCCAGAATGCCCCTATCATCATAAACCTTCAAGATGGTATGTATTATCTGGTCATAAAATTTTATAAGTTTTTTGGCTTTGATCATTGTCAATTATTTGATATTTGTCTGTTTAGACTCCGAGAGCGACACCGACACTGAAGATGATGAGCCCCTTGCTGCCCCGCTGGAGCGATCGGTGGACGAGACAGGGTCGCTCGAAGTGGACAGTGTCAGCGTGTCGTAGAGCCGGATGATTGCCCAGATGTTTATTATGATTTTCTTCCAGTTGCTTGTTCTTCTATTGCAAGTTGGTCTTCAACACCAAAGAGGAAGCTGTGAAGGCCAGCCGCAGCCTAGTCAGTGTTTTACTTCCTTCTTTTAAACCTTTTTTCTTTCTTATCTTTTCTATCAAACAAATTAACTTTTATTTTCAGCTTTTTGCCAATTATTTCACTTGATCTGATTCATCAACACCAAAGACGAAGCTGTAAAGGCCAGCCGCAGCCTAGTCAATGTTTTTATTCCTTCTTTTTAACTTAATCTGTTAAATTAACTGATAACAAATATTTCTTCTTTTACTTTTTTATTTTCTTTCAAATTTCTTTCTTTAATCTTCTCACAAAGAAACTAAAACTTATTCTTTGGTTTTGTGCCAAATCTCTTCACTTTGTCCAGCTTTATTTTTTGTCTTTGAACATAGAACTAGTCCATGACATTTGTTTTTATGTAATAATTTGTTCCTCGTCACTGTTGTAGAGCTACCACCTCGCTGCATTGTACATATCTGTATTATAACATTTTGTTTAGTTTATCTTTTGTCCCTTAC
Organism: Nemurella pictetii; assembly: GCA_921293315.2. NCBI lineage: Eukaryota > Metazoa > Arthropoda > Insecta > Plecoptera > Nemouridae > Nemurella > Nemurella pictetii. The sequence continues at coordinate 2,662,943 of OV121118.1, read as the reverse complement.
ATATTAATTGCAGCATATCAGTCTGTCGGAGAGTTTAGACTAATTTTGGTTGTAATGTTTGATATAATATCTTCTACTTCTTTTTAATTAGCTGAAAAAATGTACTGTTTTCCCCATATTTTATTGAACTTAGTATTTTTATTAATTAGTAATTTGTTCCTAGTCACTAAACAAGAGTTACCACCTCACTTCATTGTATATAATATTTAGTGTTAATTAATAAACATCTTGTTCCTTACAAATTAATTGCAGCATTAGTCGTTGGGTGAGTTAAAAGATGTGGGTTTATATGGATGAGAAAACATCTTCTATCTCTTTTCCATTACTAGGAAATATTCACTGTATTCCTTGAGAAAAGAACTTATGTTTCATTAAACTGTAGAATTTATATAATAATTTATTTAAATAATTTATATAATATTTATTGTTGGAAGAAAATAGACTGCCAAGAAAAATTTTTAATATTGAATATGAAAAAAGAGGAAGAGGAAGACCAAGAGAGAGGTGGATAGAGAAAGTAAAATGTGATATAGAAATGAGAGGAGAAAAGTGGGAAGAGATAGAAAAGCAGGAAACATGGAAAAGGAAAAAGAAAAATGGAAAGAATTAATAGCAAGAGAAGAACAAGATGAAGATAAGGTTTAAAGAAATAAAGTTAAAAAGAAAAAAAAAAAAAAAAGGAGTGGCAGCCCTTGTGGTTTAAGAAGGATGCCTGTAATGAAAAATTCTACCTGTTAACATAATTACAGATGAAATAAATAAAGGATATTAAAAAAAATTATTGTTATTTAACAAACAATTTATTCCTTGCAAAGAAATTAAAAAGTATTTTTATTTTACTCACTAGTAAACCTTGATAATGTGTGCAGCAGATAGTAAATTATTCATCACAATTGCAATGAAGTGTTGTCTTCGTTGTTCATTTCATTAAAGTTATGTTTGCAAGTTGATGCAATGCCATTTTGCATGTTGTTGCAAGTAATGCTGTGAATAAAACACGCGATAATACTATTTATTAATGGCTTAAAACCTGTGACATTCTGCAAGAAATACTCAAAGTTCCGGTACAAAAAGAATACAATCACTTTTCGAATTGCCGCTGGAACCAACTAGCTAAATTTTTCGTTCTGAGGTTGGCAACAGATCCGCGTGACGTCACTTTGAAATAGGCTGACGGTAAGGATTCGCTAATTCAACTGTACGGAAGCATGGCAAGCAGGAATCGACACGAAGAGGTACCTGAGACCATAGACCTGTGGTGATCCACTCCCCCGGGTGCAAGAAGAATCCAATTCCCCGGGGGGAGTGGATTGTTGCGACTGACTTTGTTTTTACCAGACTCGACTTCAAACGACGACAACGACAAGACGTGTTTTTCTATCAATTTTACTTATCCGATTCATTCTAGTTTCGGATTTCGTCTTTGAAAGTTGGATTTTTCATGTATCATAAATAAACTGTTTCAACTTTACGAAGTGCGTTATTATTCGACGACGCTACAGACCTGTAACTTGACCTCATGAGACCATATCCAATATCAAAATCAAAGAATTCCTTTATTTTTGTAATTATTGACGATTAAGGTCTACCCACAATTGACGCAAGCACAACGTGCAAGCGCAGCGCGCAACGTGCAGAGCGTAAGCGCAAGCGATAACAAAACTCGGTGTCTACAATTGACATGTTGCAACGACGCAGCGATGAGTTGACTGGGAACTGTCAATTGAAAATGGGCGTCGGCTGTGTTTTGACAGCTGTCATTGCTGGCAACGACACGCGCGTAATCTTATGTCAAACGTAGTTTTCTGTTCGCCCTTTTATTGTTAGTCAGTTCTTAAATGAAAAGGTGGATGCTTTAACTATTTTTACGTGCTTTAGATATCTTCAACAGAAACAAATAAGAGGACGTAGACAGTTTATTTAACAGTCATTTAAAAACGAGTTCCCCTGGCGCGATTCGGAGTCTGCCTCCACGTCTCCAATTTCATCAAACTTCTTGTTAATTTTCTAACTTTAAAACCAAATATCTTTTTACTGGTAGCTTAAAACTTATAGAAAGCGTAGTGACATTGACTTGCGAGTTGCGAATGTCAACATCGGAAACAATCGGAATCGGAAACGAAGATTTCCTGCGCTGTGATTGGTTGACGCAACGATAGACGCAAGGAAATATAAAATATAACCATCTCTTGCGCTCTGCGCGCTGCGTTTGTTCGCTCCGCTTACGTCAATTTAAGACAGCGCAATCTGAACAAGTCAATTTAATTCCTTGCGCGTTGCGCGTTGCGCGCTATCGTTGTGCTTGCGTCAATTGTGGGTAGACCTTTATATAAATATCATGGCGCTATCCATTATGCAAAGCAACTTGGGAAAAAGTTACCGAATTTTTGATAAATTATTGTGTTAGATAAACGGTTTTCCGGCAAGAATTCGAAGCGATAATGGACCAGGGCCCGGATTCACAAAGGGTCTTATCTCCTAATACCATATTAACTTTATGACGAATATCAAGGTAATGAAAGAATGGCCACTAGTCCCAATTCACATATGTGGTTCTAGGAAATGAACTTGGGCCCCTTTTGTTCCTAATATTTATTAATAATGTATCAGAAAACGTATCAAGTAGTTCAAAAGTTAGATTATTTGCAGATGATTGTGTGATGTATAAAAAAAATTGATGGAGGAAGATAAACTCAGGCTGCAAGAAGATGTGCATACAGTCTACAACAATTTAAATGACTTGAAATTAGGACAAAATTGCAATAAAAGTGAAATGATGACATTCTATGATCTATTCGACATTTGTCGAAAAATCATTCCAGGCTGCTTAGGCAGCAAGCATCTCGACTCTAAGGCCATGAACAAGGTTTATACAGTACTTCCAGGTTAGCTCATTCGGAACATTTCGGTAAAGCGCCTCTTTCTGATTGTGACGTCAGCTGGCGACCAGACCGCCCGATGTGAATGTGACTCGAGTTCGACTGCAAGCCGAGGGCTGTCAGTAAGACGGTTGTTTCCGTGTCGCTTCGGTGTTTTATTATACAATAGGCACACACAGTAAGTACTATGTATTAATAAAGTAATAAATATAAAATAAACCAAACATACATTTGCTCATGTGAAATTTAAAGATGTCCTGTAGGATAAGAGACCACTGGCAATCAAGGCAATGCACATACGTAAGGTGATAGTGAAACTGAAGGCAGCGAAGGCCTCAGGAATAGACGGCATCAAACGCCCGCATGAAGATGTGCAGCCTTGAGATGTCCTTTTACCTAGACACATTATTGAATGAAATCCTGATCGAGGGAGTTATCCCTGAAGACTGGAAGACTGCAATTGTGAGACCTATACACAAACAACTATAGACCAATCAGCCTTACCAGCTCGGTAGGGAAGCTGTTTGAGAAAACACTCTCGTCATACCTAAACAGCATAGCTGAAGACAGTAAATGGCTCACAGACAGACGACATGGATTCCGGAGCAAGCGCTCCTGTGAACCCAGCTAGCTGCCCTTGGACAGGAGCTGGGATAAACCCTCGATTCGGGAGGGGAAGTGGACGCAGTGTTTCTGGACATCAGCAAGGCGTTTGATGTGGTCCCTCACGTCCAACTCATCAAAAAGCTGAATGATCTATGCGAGGACAAGGCGGTGGTTAACACCATACAGGAGCTCCTTTGGGACAGGACAATGAGAGTGAAGGTGGAAGACAAACTGTCACCCGTGGTGCAAGTGACGTCGGGCGTCCCCCAAGGGAGCGTGATAGAGTGAAGGTGGAAGACAAACTGTCACCCGTGGTGCAAGTGACGTCGGGCGTCCCCCAAGGGAGCGTGATAGGACCACTCTTATTCATAATATTTATCAACAACATGACGGACAACCTTAGCAGTCGGAGCAGACTTTTCGCGGACGACTGTGTCATCTACAGGGAGATAGTGAACCCATGTGATGAGAAATTTCTCCAAAAAGACCTAGACCTAGTGTGCTCATGGCTGGGGGAAGCAAGAATGAAATTAAACACCGGGAAGTGTAAGGTTGTGCGCTTCTCTGGAAAGAGAACCAAGAGAGACGCGACTTACCAACTGGAAGCAAACACCATACAGCCCGCTAAAGATTTCAAGTACATCGGAGTCTGGTTTGACGAAGAGCTTAACTGGAAGAGGCAGTACGACGAATTGACGGGGAAATCCCTTAGGATCCTTAGTGTCGTGACGAGGACGTTAAAAGTAACCTTGGCAGCCACCAAGGAAAAGGTGAGCCAGTCCCTCATTCGCCCAATAATAGAGTATCGTGCCGCGGTGTGGGACCCTCACAAGTCCAAGATGTCAAGGGACTGGAGCAGATTCAGAGAATTGCAGCCAGAAGGGTCATGAGCCGTCATGGGAAATGGAGTTTCAGGCATGAGGTGGGTACCGACCCAGTCAGAATCAGGGAAAGCCCCTCTGACATGATCGCAAACGAAAGAAGGAGGGTGGCCAGACTCTGCAACCTGAAAAGGGCGCTAGATGGAAATGACGGATGGAAGGAATGGGAAAGCAAGCTGATCCCGGCAGGATTTGGGGTAAAACTGAGAGAAAGGGGTTCCAAGGGTGAGGCAGCGAAATTCACCCAAGTAAACAGGGCAATCAGAGACTGGAACTCCCTGGAAGAGTCGATCAGAACCAAGGCCCCTGAGTTAATCTTAAATGCTTTCCGAAAAATCATGGAATCATATTAGTGTAAAATAAACAAAATACTGGTTAAACGGAGGTTTTCAGAGCCCATGTTGATGGTAGTAGTGGCTTCACGGTTTCTGCTCTGTTCGATTGGATTGGTGGTCCTAAAAAGGACCGTTGTCCGACGTTTCGCCAACGAGCGCGTTGGCATCTTCAGGGTTGTCTGGTGTACTAGCTCCCGCGACAGGTGTTCAAGTCGTGGGAGTAGTACGATCACCGAGCCAATGGTGGACGAGCTGTCGTCCCATTGGCTTTCGCGGTCGCCAGCCTGGTGTTGCGTGCTGGGCAGTCTGCGTCGGTGCCGGTGTTCTGCTTCGGTGGGTTGGCGGCAACTGCAGCATCCGTCGCCCGGGTGGGCACTGCCGGGGTCACGGAGATCATCTCCGTGACGGGCTTCCACGCTTGGGGGAGACGGATGCTGTCGTCTCTTTTGTTCATGTTGAACGGGCGTCGTTCGATTTCTACCGCCTCACGGATGCTGCGTGAGGCGTAGTTATCGACGGTGGCCAGAGATTTCGTGCCGTCAAAGTTGATGGTGTGGTGGGTTTGTTCCACGTGCTGGTGGAGCGACGACGTGCTCAGCTTGGTAGCGACAGCTCTCCGGTGTTCGCGGAGCCGTGTCGACATATGCCGGCCGGTTTGGCCAACATATGTCTGCTCGCAGTCCGCGCAGGGCACCTCGTAGACGCCGTGCTCCTCCAGGTGGATCTTGTCTTTGCTGCTGCGGACGAGGTCGCGGATTTTGCGGTCCGCCATGTAAATGGTTTTTACATTGGCGGTGGCCAGCAGTTTCCCGATCCGGTCCGTGGTGCCGGCGACGTAGGGGAGGAAAGCCCAAGGGGCTGGCTCCTCTTCCGCAGCTTCCTCGGTGGTGGAGTCGCTCGTGGTCTCCCGGTTCCGGGGGTACCAGGCTTTCTCGAAGTCGCTGTTTTTGTAGCCGTTTTTCAGCAGCGCGGCCTTGAGGGTTTGGGCCTCCTGTTGGAGGTATTCGGGGTCGGATATGGAGCGTGAGCGGTGTGCTAGGGAGCTGGCTACGGAGCGGAGTTGAGAAGGGTGATGGTGTGATTTGGCGTTGAGGTAGCGGTCTGTGTGGGTGGGTTTGCGGAAGACGGAGGTTCCTAGGGTGCCGTCTGGTTTCTTGTGGATGAGGCAGTCAAGGAAAGGGATTTTGTCTTCGGATTCCAATTCCATGGTGAATTGGATGTTACAGTGGATGTTGTTGAGGTGGCTGAGGAAATCTTCTAGCTTGTCGCGTCCGTGAGGCCAAACCACGAACGTGTCGTCCACGTAGCGGAGCCAGCAGCTGGGTTTCAGGGTGGCGGACTCGAGAGCTCTGGTCTCGAAGTCGGCCATGTAGAGGTCAGCGATCACGGGTGACAGCGGTGAGCCCATGGGGGCACCTTCGACTTGCTTGAAGAATTTGCCCTCCGAGACGAAGTAAGTCGAGGACATGCAGTGTCTGGTGAGGGTCATGATGTGTTCGGCTGGCTTGAGGTGGTCCGCGATGATGTCGAGGGCCTCTTCGACGGGGATTTTGGTGAAGAGGGACACCACGTCGAAACTCACTAGCAGGTCGCTGGGGTTGAGTTTTAAGCCTCGGAGGATCTCGACGAGGTGGGTGGAGTTCTTGACGTGGGATTGGATCTCGAGTGTGGCGGGTTGCAGGGTTTTGGCTAGGTAGCGGGCGAGGGCTTGGGTGGGGGAGCCGACAGCGCTGACGATCGGGCGGAGGGGGAAGTTTGGTTTGTGAATTTTCGGGAGTCCATAGAGGCGTGGGACTCTGGAGGAGTGTTCTCTGGGCATGATGGCTTTTTGGATTTTGCTGTCGATAGGTGTGGATTTGATGAGTTGGCGTGTCTTCTTCTCAAGGGAATGCGACGGATCGTGGTTGATGGGGGTGTAGACGGGGTCGGTTAAGAGAGTGTTGATTTTAGAAAGGTAGTCGGAGGTGTCGAGGATGACAGTGGCATTGCCTTTGTCAGCGGGTAGGATGGTGACGTCCTGGTTTTGTGTCAGCTCTTTCAATGCACCCAGTTCTTGGGAGGAGATGTTTCGGGGAGGGGGTTTGGCCTTGCGGAGGATGGCTGCGGTGTCTTGGCGGAGTTGCTCGGCGGTAGCCGGGGGTAGTCGTCTTACTGCCGCCTCCACTCCGCAGATGATCTTCTCGTAGGGCAGTCGGTTGGGGGCGACAGCGAAATTGAAACCCTTGGCCAGGGCGCGTCGGCTAGTCTCGTCCAGGGTCAGCGAAGACTTGTTGATCACGATCCGGTCGATGTTGTCGGGTGTTTCGGCGGGGATGTTGGTCGTGATGCTGGACCGCTGGAACTTGTCGAATTTCGCCATCTGCTTCTTAGTCGTGGCGTGGGCTTCGTGTTCGGTTCTCGTGTGAGACCGCTCCTCTATTCTAAGAAAAATAAGGGGGTGTAACACGGACGACAGCTCAAGATGTAGGGTGTAAAGCTCTTTACTGATGCTGTCGAGGTGTTTGTAGGTCTGGGAAATCTTGTCTCTAAGAAGAGACAGGCTGGCTTTCTTGAGGATGCGCCAGGTGTTCGGCGTCTCGGCGTGGAATCGAAGTCGAACGCACGTGGGGACGACTTCTTTCTCTCTGCACCGGCGGAGGAAGCTGAGATCGCAGAGAGCTCTCGCTTTCTTCGATCTCAACTTCTCGAAAGTCTTCGTCAGTAGATAGGTGTCCTCCCCGTAGAGGCGGATGATGGTTAAACGGAGGTTTTCAGAGCCCATGTTGATGGTAGTAGTGGCTTCACGGTTTCTGCTCTGTTCGATTGGATTGGTGGTCCTAAAAAGGACCGTTGTCCGACGTTTCGCCAACGAGCGCGTTGGCATCTTCAGGGTTGTCTGGTGTACTAGCTCCCGCGACAGGTGTTCAAGTCGTGGGAGTAGTACGATCACCGAGCCAATGGTGGACGAGCTGTCGTCCCATTGGCTTTCGCGGTCGCCAGCCTGGTGTTGCGTGCTGGGCAGTCTGCGTCGGTGCCGGTGTTCTGCTTCGGTGGGTTGGCGGCAACTGCAGCATCCGTCGCCCGGGTGGGCACTGCCGGGGTCACGGAGATCATCTCCGTGACGGGCTTCCACGCTTGGGGGAGACGGATGCTGTCGTCTCTTTTGTTCATGTTGAACGGGCGTCGTTCGATTTCTACCGCCTCACGGATGCTGCGTGAGGCGTAGTTATCGACGGTGGCCAGAGATTTCGTGCCGTCAAAGTTGATGGTGTGGTGGGTTTGTTCCACGTGCTGGTGGAGCGACAAAGTGCTCAGCTTGGTAGCGACAGCTCTCCGGTGTTCGCGGAGCCGTGTCGACATATAGTCGACAACAAGTCTTCGCTGACCCTGGACGAGACTAGCCGACGCGCCCTGGCCAAGGGTTTCAATTTCGCTGTCGCCCCCAACCGACTGCCCTACGAGAAGATCATCTGCGGAGTGGAGGCGGCAGTAAGACGACTACCCCCGGCTACCGCCGAGCAACTCCGCCAAGACACCGCAGCCATCCTCCGCAAGGCCAAACCCCCTCCCCGAAACATCTCCTCCCAAGAACTGGGTGCATTGAAAGAGCTGACACAAAACCAGGACGTCACCATCCTACCCGCTGACAAAGGCAATGCCACTGTCATCCTCGACACCTCCGACTACCTTTCTAAAATCAACACTCTCTTAACCGACCCCGTCTACACCCCCATCAACCACGATCCGTCGCATTCCCTTGAGAAGAAGACACGCCAACTCATCAAATCCACACCTATCGACAGCAAAATCCAAAAAGCCATCATGCCCAGAGAACACTCCTCCAGAGTCCCACGCCTCTATGGACTCCCGAAAATTCACAAACCAAACTTCCCCCTCCGCCCGATCGTCAGCGCTGTCGGCTCCCCCACCCAAGCCCTCGCCCGCTACCTAGCCAAAACCCTGCAACCCGCCACACTCGAGATCCAATCCCACGTCAAGAACTCCACCCACCTCGTCGAGATCCTCCGAGGCTTAAAACTCAACCCCAGCGACCTGCTAGTGAGTTTCGACGTGGTGTCCCTCTTCACCAAAATCCCCGTCGAAGAGGCCCTCGACATCATCGCGGACCACCTCAAGCCAGCCGAACACATCATGACCCTCACCAGACACTGCATGTCCTCGACTTACTTCGTCTCGGAGGGCAAATTCTTCAAGCAAGTCGAAGGTGCCCCCATGGGCTCACCGCTGTCACCCGTGATCGCTGACCTCTACATGGCCGACTTCGAGACCAGAGCTCTCGAGTCCGCCACCCTGAAACCCAGCTGCTGGCTCCGCTACGTGGACGACACGTTCGTGGTTTGGCCTCACGGACGCGACAAGCTAGAAGATTTCCTCAGCCACCTCAACAACATCCACTGTAACATCCAATTCACCATGGAATTGGAATCCGAAGACAAAATCCCTTTCCTTGACTGCCTCATCCACAAGAAACCAGACGGCACCCTAGGAACCTCCGTCTTCCGCAAACCCACCCACACAGACCGCTACCTCAACGCCAAATCACACCATCACCCTTCTCAACTCCGCTCCGTAGCCAGCTCCCTAGCACACCGCTCACGCTCCATATCCGACCCCGAATACCTCCAACAGGAGGCCCAAACCCTCAAGGCCGCGCTGCTGAAAAACGGCTACAAAAACAGCGACTTCGAGAAAGCCTGGTACCCCCGGAACCGGGAGACCACGAGCGACTCCACCACCGAGGAAGCTGCGGAAGAGGAGCCAGCCCCTTGGGCTTTCCTCCCCTACGTCGCCGGCACCACGGACCGGATCGGGAAACTGCTGGCCACCGCCAATGTAAAAACCATTTACATGGCGGACCGCAAAATCCGCGACCTCGTCCGCAGCAGCAAAGACAAGATCCACCTGGAGGAGCACGGCGTCTACGAGGTGCCCTGCGCGGACTGCGAGCAGACATATGTTGGCCAAACCGGCCGGCATATGTCGACACGGCTCCGCGAACACCGGAGAGCTGTCGCTACCAAGCTGAGCACGTCGTCGCTCCACCAGCACGTGGAACAAACCCACCACACCATCAACTTTGACGGCACGAAATCTCTGGCCACCGTCGATAACTACGCCTCACGCAGCATCCGTGAGGCGGTAGAAATCGAACGACGCCCGTTCAACATGAACAAAAGAGACGACAGCATCCGTCTCCCCCAAGCGTGGAAGCCCGTCACGGAGATGATCTCCGTGACCCCGGCAGTGCCCACCCGGGCGACGGATGCTGCAGTTGCCGCCAACCCACCGAAGCAGAACACCGGCACCGACGCAGACTGCCCAGCACGCAACACCAGGCTGGCGACCGCGAAAGCCAATGGGACGACAGCTCGTCCACCATTGGCTCGGTGATCGTACTACTCCCACGACTTGAACACCTGTCGCGGGAGCTAGTACACCAGACAACCCTGAAGATGCCAACGCGCTCGTTGGCGAAACGTCGGACAACGGTCCTTTTTAGGACCACCAATCCAATCGAACAGAGCAGAAACCGTGAAGCCACTACTACCATCAACATGGGCTCTGAAAACCTCCGTTTAACCATCATCCGCCTCTACGGGGAGGACACCTATCTACTGACGAAGACTTTCGAGAAGTTGAGATCGAAGAAAGCGAGAGCTCTCTGCGATCTCAGCTTCCTCCGCCGGTGCAGAGAGAAAGAAGTCGTCCCCACGTGCGTTCGACTTCGATTCCACGCCGAGACGCCGAACACCTGGCGCATCCTCAAGAAAGCCAGCCTGTCTCTTCTTAGAGACAAGATTTCCCAGACCTACAAACACCTCGACAGCATCAGTAAAGAGCTTTACACCCTACATCTTGAGCTGTCGTCCGTGTTACACCCCCTTATTTTTCTTAGAATAGAGGAGCGGTCTCACACGAGAACCGAACACGAAGCCCACGCCACGACTAAGAAGCAGATGGCGAAATTCGACAAGTTCCAGCGGTCCAGCATCACGACCAACATCCCCGCCGAAACACCCGACAACATCGACCGGATCGTGATCAACAAGTCTTCGCTGACCCTGGACGAGACTAGCCGACGCGCCCTGGCCAAGGGTTTCAATTTCGCTGTCGCCCCCAACCGACTGCCCTACGAGAAGATCATCTGCGGAGTGGAGGCGGCAGTAAGACGACTACCCCCGGCTACCGCCGAGCAACTCCGCCAAGACACCGCAGCCATCCTCCGCAAGGCCAAACCCCCTCCCCGAAACATCTCCTCCCAAGAACTGGGTGCATTGAAAGAGCTGACACAAAACCAGGACGTCACCATCCTACCCGCTGACAAAGGCAATGCCACTGTCATCCTCGACACCTCCGACTACCTTTCTAAAATCAACACTCTCTTAACCGACCCCGTCTACACCCCCATCAACCACGATCCGTCGCATTCCCTTGAGAAGAAGACACGCCAACTCATCAAATCCACACCTATCGACAGCAAAATCCAAAAAGCCATCATGCCCAGAGAACACTCCTCCAGAGTCCCACGCCTCTATGGACTCCCGAAAATTCACAAACCAAACTTCCCCCTCCGCCCGATCGTCAGCGCTGTCGGCTCCCCCACCCAAGCCCTCGCCCGCTACCTAGCCAAAACCCTGCAACCCGCCACACTCGAGATCCAATCCCACGTCAAGAACTCCACCCACCTCGTCGAGATCCTCCGAGGCTTAAAACTCAACCCCAGCGACCTGCTAGTGAGTTTCGACGTGGTGTCCCTCTTCACCAAAATCCCCGTCGAAGAGGCCCTCGACATCATCGCGGACCACCTCAAGCCAGCCGAACACATCATGACCCTCACCAGACACTGCATGTCCTCGACTTACTTCGTCTCGGAGGGCAAATTCTTCAAGCAAGTCGAAGGTGCCCCCATGGGCTCACCGCTGTCACCCGTGATCGCTGACCTCTACATGGCCGACTTCGAGACCAGAGCTCTCGAGTCCGCCACCCTGAAACCCAGCTGCTGGCTCCGCTACGTGGACGACACGTTCGTGGTTTGGCCTCACGGACGCGACAAGCTAGAAGATTTCCTCAGCCACCTCAACAACATCCACTGTAACATCCAATTCACCATGGAATTGGAATCCGAAGACAAAATCCCTTTCCTTGACTGCCTCATCCACAAGAAACCAGACGGCACCCTAGGAACCTCCGTCTTCCGCAAACCCACCCACACAGACCGCTACCTCAACGCCAAATCACACCATCACCCTTCTCAACTCCGCTCCGTAGCCAGCTCCCTAGCACACCGCTCACGCTCCATATCCGACCCCGAATACCTCCAACAGGAGGCCCAAACCCTCAAGGCCGCGCTGCTGAAAAACGGCTACAAAAACAGCGACTTCGAGAAAGCCTGGTACCCCCGGAACCGGGAGACCACGAGCGACTCCACCACCGAGGAAGCTGCGGAAGAGGAGCCAGCCCCTTGGGCTTTCCTCCCCTACGTCGCCGGCACCACGGACCGGATCGGGAAACTGCTGGCCACCGCCAATGTAAAAACCATTTACATGGCGGACCGCAAAATCCGCGACCTCGTCCGCAGCAGCAAAGACAAGATCCACCTGGAGGAGCACGGCGTCTACGAGGTGCCCTGCGCGGACTGCGAGCAGACATATGTTGGCCAAACCGGCCGGCATATGTCGACACGGCTCCGCGAACACCGGAGAGCTGTCGCTACCAAGCTGAGCACGTCGTCGCTCCACCAGCACGTGGAACAAACCCACCACACCATCAACTTTGACGGCACGAAATCTCTGGCCACCGTCGATAACTACGCCTCACGCAGCATCCGTGAGGCGGTAGAAATCGAACGACGCCCGTTCAACATGAACAAAAGAGACGACAGCATCCGTCTCCCCCAAGCGTGGAAGCCCGTCACGGAGATGATCTCCGTGACCCCGGCAGTGCCCACCCGGGCGACGGATGCTGCAGTTGCCGCCAACCCACCGAAGCAGAACACCGGCACCGACGCAGACTGCCCAGCACGCAACACCAGGCTGGCGACCGCGAAAGCCAATGGGACGACAGCTCGTCCACCATTGGCTCGGTGATCGTACTACTCCCACGACTTGAACACCTGTCGCGGGAGCTAGTACACCAGACAACCCTGAAGATGCCAACGCGCTCGTTGGCGAAACGTCGGACAACGGTCCTTTTTAGGACCACCAATCCAATCGAACAGAGCAGAAACCGTGAAGCCACTACTACCATCAACATGGGCTCTGAAAACCTCCGTTTAACCATCATCCGCCTCTACGGGGAGGACACCTATCTACTGACGAAGACTTTCGAGAAGTTGAGATCGAAGAAAGCGAGAGCTCTCTGCGATCTCAGCTTCCTCCGCCGGTGCAGAGAGAAAGAAGTCGTCCCCACGTGCGTTCGACTTCGATTCCACGCCGAGACGCCGAACACCTGGCGCATCCTCAAGAAAGCCAGCCTGTCTCTTCTTAGAGACAAGATTTCCCAGACCTACAAACACCTCGACAGCATCAGTAAAGAGCTTTACACCCTACATCTTGAGCTGTCGTCCGTGTTACACCCCCTTATTTTTCTTAGAATAGAGGAGCGGTCTCACACGAGAACCGAACACGAAGCCCACGCCACGACTAAGAAGCAGATGGCGAAATTCGACAAGTTCCAGCGGTCCAGCATCACGACCAACATCCCCGCCGAAACACCCGACAACATCGACCGGATCGTGATCAACAAGTCTTCGCTGACCCTGGACGAGACTAGCCGACGCGCCCTGGCCAAGGGTTTCAATTTCGCTGTCGCCCCCAACCGACTGCCCTACGAGAAGATCATCTGCGGAGTGGAGGCGGCAGTAAGACGACTACCCCCGGCTACCGCCGAGCAACTCCGCCAAGACACCGCAGCCATCCTCCGCAAGGCCAAACCCCCTCCCCGAAACATCTCCTCCCAAGAACTGGGTGCATTGAAAGAGCTGACACAAAACCAGGACGTCACCATCCTACCCGCTGACAAAGGCAATGCCACTGTCATCCTCGACACCTCCGACTACCTTTCTAAAATCAACACTCTCTTAACCGACCCCGTCTACACCCCCATCAACCACGATCCGTCGCATTCCCTTGAGAAGAAGACACGCCAACTCATCAAATCCACACCTATCGACAGCAAAATCCAAAAAGCCATCATGCCCAGAGAACACTCCTCCAGAGTCCCACGCCTCTATGGACTCCCGAAAATTCACAAACCAAACTTCCCCCTCCGCCCGATCGTCAGCGCTGTCGGCTCCCCCACCCAAGCCCTCGCCCGCTACCTAGCCAAAACCCTGCAACCCGCCACACTCGAGATCCAATCCCACGTCAAGAACTCCACCCACCTCGTCGAGATCCTCCGAGGCTTAAAACTCAACCCCAGCGACCTGCTAGTGAGTTTCGACGTGGTGTCCCTCTTCACCAAAATCCCCGTCGAAGAGGCCCTCGACATCATCGCGGACCACCTCAAGCCAGCCGAACACATCATGACCCTCACCAGACACTGCATGTCCTCGACTTACTTCGTCTCGGAGGGCAAATTCTTCAAGCAAGTCGAAGGTGCCCCCATGGGCTCACCGCTGTCACCCGTGATCGCTGACCTCTACATGGCCGACTTCGAGACCAGAGCTCTCGAGTCCGCCACCCTGAAACCCAGCTGCTGGCTCCGCTACGTGGACGACACGTTCGTGGTTTGGCCTCACGGACGCGACAAGCTAGAAGATTTCCTCAGCCACCTCAACAACATCCACTGTAACATCCAATTCACCATGGAATTGGAATCCGAAGACAAAATCCCTTTCCTTGACTGCCTCATCCACAAGAAACCAGACGGCACCCTAGGAACCTCCGTCTTCCGCAAACCCACCCACACAGACCGCTACCTCAACGCCAAATCACACCATCACCCTTCTCAACTCCGCTCCGTAGCCAGCTCCCTAGCACACCGCTCACGCTCCATATCCGACCCCGAATACCTCCAACAGGAGGCCCAAACCCTCAAGGCCGCGCTGCTGAAAAACGGCTACAAAAACAGCGACTTCGAGAAAGCCTGGTACCCCCGGAACCGGGAGACCACGAGCGACTCCACCACCGAGGAAGCTGCGGAAGAGGAGCCAGCCCCTTGGGCTTTCCTCCCCTACGTCGCCGGCACCACGGACCGGATCGGGAAACTGCTGGCCACCGCCAATGTAAAAACCATTTACATGGCGGACCGCAAAATCCGCGACCTCGTCCGCAGCAGCAAAGACAAGATCCACCTGGAGGAGCACGGCGTCTACGAGGTGCCCTGCGCGGACTGCGAGCAGACATATGTTGGCCAAACCGGCCGGCATATGTCGACACGGCTCCGCGAACACCGGAGAGCTGTCGCTACCAAGCTGAGCACGTCGTCGCTCCACCAGCACGTGGAACAAACCCACCACACCATCAACTTTGACGGCACGAAATCTCTGGCCACCGTCGATAACTACGCCTCACGCAGCATCCGTGAGGCGGTAGAAATCGAACGACGCCCGTTCAACATGAACAAAAGAGACGACAGCATCCGTCTCCCCCAAGCGTGGAAGCCCGTCACGGAGATGATCTCCGTGACCCCGGCAGTGCCCACCCGGGCGACGGATGCTGCAGTTGCCGCCAACCCACCGAAGCAGAACACCGGCACCGACGCAGACTGCCCAGCACGCAACACCAGGCTGGCGACCGCGAAAGCCAATGGGACGACAGCTCGTCCACCATTGGCTCGGTGATCGTACTACTCCCACGACTTGAACACCTGTCGCGGGAGCTAGTACACCAGACAACCCTGAAGATGCCAACGCGCTCGTTGGCGAAACGTCGGACAACGGTCCTTTTTAGGACCACCAATCCAATCGAACAGAGCAGAAACCGTGAAGCCACTACTACAAACAAAATACTGTTTCATATCTATATCCTACTATATCTTTACAATGTTAGTCTATCTTCGTCTATCGTATTGGTGATACTTGTTCCTATAACTATATAACTGTTCCTATTCGTTAATAGACTCAGTACCTGTTAGTACCTAAGATCTTTCACATATTTATGCACTACCTTAGAATTACGTTACATGTTATTATCACCTTATTATTGACCATACCAAACCTTACCACAGTACTCCCATGTATAATTTAAAAAAGATGGAAATAAATTACAGATTACAAATGGTCAAAGTTGGCCATATCATTTTGCGCAATGTCTTATTAGCCATTCAATTCTCAGAGAGACTTGCAGTTGCAGCTGCAGCTTTTACTACCGAACAACATATCTTTGCTTATTACAAATTATAATAACGTGCTTCTTTTCTTATAGAAACTTTATAATATAGGCGTAGTAGACATTAAGATTTTCCGAAAAATGACTTGTTTCAACTGAACATAACCCCTGATATACCTGTCCGGTCTGGATGCCGTAAGAAGATGCACAGTTGCTCTGTGTAACAATTCTCAGTAAGAAACACAAAAAGAATTATAAACACGCCACATCCAGTATCATCGATTTCCACTCGACGAAAAGCTTTGTAACTTTTGGAAAACCTGTACACATCGGGACGGGAAATGGAACGCGAAATCTTGCCGCATCTGTTCCGTGCATTTCACCAGCGACGACTACGAGAGGAACCTAAAAGCTGAGCTCCTAGGTCTTTCAGCTAAGAAGGTAAATCTTTTACCTAGTCCTTTTTAGTAGTTAGGTTAACATTTTATTCTGGTTATCACGGCAAAGGTTGTAAACGTTTACCCAGGCAAGGCTTGGGGAGTAATTTACTCCTTCATTATTTAACTTATTTACCTTTATTTGTAAACAAGCAATTGGTTTTACTAACTAGAGAGTTGGCAGCATGCTGGAAATAGATGAGTATACTCTCTGGTTTAGGTTCTCAAAAAGTCTGCTACAACATCCCTGTTCGTACGTGGAAGTGTAGCAGAGCAGTTGTGGGTTCAACGTCTTTCATATGGTTGTCTCATTGAACCCAGTCCAGAGTGGCAACTAGATGTAAGCAAAATGGACAAGTTATTTTTGGAACATCATGGAAACTCGCTTATAAATAATAATAATAATAATAGTAATAATAATAGTATTTATTCCAGATTGGTCATGTATGACATTGGAACGTCAGTTGTTGTTACATTATTATGTACAATTATTGTAGTACTCGTTTAAAGAATAAAAGCAGTGGTACATTAAGAATTTTTTAAGGATATTTGCAAAGTTTTTGTCCTTACATTTCATTTTTACCTCATATGGCAAATGATTAAATATATTCACACCATTTAGAATAGGCCCTTTACAATATACATTTGTTGTCAGATCAAAATATGATTTGTTATTTCTTAAAATATATTCACAGTGATTGTCATTTATTTCTTTGGTCAAATTATTATTACTTATTACATACATTACAATACTGAAAATATAAATACAAGGCAATGGCATTATGTCATATTTTTTAAAAAGTGGTCTAGTCGGATCTTTAAAATATACACCAGGATCCGTAGGTTCGTAGCTAGCATTGGCTAAATACTTAATAGCTCTTTTTTGGAGAACTAAAAGTTTACCTATTCTTGGTGAGTGCCCCCAAAGAACAATTCCATACATGAGATTTGAATGTACATACGAGAAGTATACTAATTTGGCTGTACTGAAATTACAAATTTTCAGTATTCGTTTTATTAGGTAGCATCCAGAGGAAATTTTTAATGCTACATTGTTGATATGGGTTCCCCATTTTAGATTTTTATCAATTGTAAGCCCTAGGAATTTGGTTTCATCCACTACTTGAATAATTTTGTCATTGAGGTGTATAATTGGGGTCGTTTCATCTATCGGTTTTTGTAATTTTCTGGTATTAAAATTTATTATAACTGTCTTAGATGAATTCAATATTAGGTCATTCTTTGAGCTCCAACCTGACATTTTTTTCACAGCAAGTTTGCTAGTGTCAGGGATAGTGTTCAATTCGTCACATACGAGCTGTGTGGTGTCATCCGCAAAAGTGAATAATGACCCCGTGTTCACTGTCGACGTCAGATCATTTGTGTATATTTTAAATAATATCGGGGCTATTGACGCTCCCTGAGGTACCCCTGTGTTGACGATATATTCATTCGAGTATGTGATTCCCTCAGGTCTTGATACCTTTACTACCTGTTTCCTGTTTCGGAGGAATGACTCTACCCATTTATTTGCAACACCCCGAATACCAATACAATTCAATTTAGTTAAAAGTTTGTCGTGATTGACCATGTCAAATGCCTTGGTAAAGTCATAAAATATTCCGTAGCTCTTATTATTAGGGTGTGCTGTCGTCATAAGTCGATTTACAAAATTAGAGATTGCAGTGGTGGTTGATCTTGCCTTCCTGAATCCATGTTGATTCTCGCTGAGTAGTGAATTTTTTTCTAAAAATGAAATCAATCGCGTACAATAGGCATTCTCAATGAGCTTAGAGAATACTGACTGAAGGGCTAGTGGCCTGTAATAACTAACGTTGGATTTGTCCCCCTTTTTATGCAGTGGGCATATAACAGACATTTTCAATACTTCTGGGAACACTCCGTACTCGAAGGTCATATTGATTATGTGTATTAGTGGAATCGCTAAATTAACTGCCGTATTTTTCAATATAAATGGTGGTACCTCATCATATCCTGGGGTTCGTTTCCTAGTGATTTTTTTCCATTATACCGTAATATTCGTTACGCATTAATGGATACAAAAAAAGATTTAATTTTGTGATCATTGTAGGCACCTCCACCGATTTTGTATTATTTATACTGTTCGCGGATTCGACAAAGTGTTTGTTCAACAAGTGTGCCACATGTCTTGACGACGTAATTACCACATTTTCGTACTTCAATGTTATTTTCTCATTATAGGGATTACTTGTCGTTTTACTCCACTTGGTCCCGTTGTTCTTGTCAATTATAGTCCATGCTGCCTTTGATTTGCTGCTTGATCTCACCAGGATTTGACTATTATAATTTTTTATTGTATTCTTAATTTCTAAAGCGTACTCTTTTTGAGCATTTTTGTACATACTTTTGTCCACAGGATTGTTGCTAGTTCTATATACTTGATATAGTTTTTTTTACCTCCCTGCTTCTAGCCATAATCTCCGCTGTAAACCAATCCTTATTTCTGTTTGACTTACTTTTCCCGACAAGTGTACATGGAAATGCTTTGTTGAAGCAACAATTGAACTTGTGGATGAAAAGATTAAAGGCACCATTGACCTGCTCTGCCTGTACCACCGTGTCCCAGTTCACTCCGCTGAGCATCGATATGAACATATCGATGTTACCTTGCCTAAATGACCTCCCCTTCTTCCCTTTCGCTTCCCTGCTACTATTTGGTGTTGCTTGCTCATCCCATCGTACATGTACAAGCTGCCCTAGATGGTCGGCTAGTCCAAGATCCAGATTGTCTACAAAAGTCACATATGGGCTATTTGTTATAACATTTTCAATTACTGTTGAGAATGAGATATCCACAGATTTAGTTTTTGTTATTCTAGTGGGTCTGGTGTTAAGTAATGTACAGTTTACTATAGCTACTGCATTTTTGAATGCATATCCACAGGTTTTGTCATATAGATCTATGTTAAAGTCTCCACAAAGAATAATTTGCTTATCATTAATAATGACTTTCTCCAGCAATTCCAAAATCTTGTCAAGAAAGACATTGACATTTGATTTGGGTGGCCGATAACACACTATTAAGATAATTGCCTTAGGTACTATGATCTCAATGGCACGTCTTTCCATTTCCCCTTCCACTGCTCTTTGGTTAATGTCATTTCTACTTATATATTGAATCTTTGAGTTTACATTCAAATAAATGGCAGCACCTCCCCCTTTCCTGGATTGCCTACAAAACATCTCTGCAGGCTTGTAATTATTTATCACTACCAAATTTTTATGTTCCATTGGTATCCAATGTTCGGTTAGGCACAAAATATCTATGTTATCTTTCATTTTAGCAATTTCAACCTCTAATGCATCTATTTTGTTGGCTAAACTTCTTATATTCAAATGTAATAGTTTTAGTACCTTCACTAGTTGCTACGATGTCTTCTTCTCTTTTGATGAATTTTCCGTTGTTGCGTTCCTTACGTTCAGTATATTCTCCTTTCTTTGATCTTGGTTTTCACTAGATAGTCTTCTTAATCCTTGGGTGGATTGTTGTGTCTTTCTTCTCCCCATTACTATTACCCACTTGTCTAAAAATGTCTGTTCTGTAGCAGCTACATGATTCTCTTCGTTCTTAGGTTTCTGTTTCTGCGTCAGCCACTTCTCCAAGCTAGTAACTGAACTATGTGGTTTGTAAAGTTTGGTTATGGGGAGAAAGTGAACGATTGAATTACAAAGTGCTTCTTTGCCCTGGTTATTAAGGTGTAAGCCATCATTTCCAATATGATTGTTAAAGATCTTTTTGTCTAAATAGTTTAGTCTTATGTTCGCGCAACATTTATCATAACATTCATTGACCGTTATATGAATCATGCGATTTATTTTCTTGATTACCTGGTTTAGTGGTTCACCGAGTTTGTCCTTGCCATCCGTCCTTCTAATTACATTATTGATAATTAGCTTGCACTTTCTGGTATGTGGTAATATCTTCCTTATTGATGCTGAAAGTTCGTGTATTGGTGTGTCCAGGTCGTTGGACCCACCCATCACCACAAGCAAATCTTGTGAACTGAGCTTTGCTGCATGTTGCTTTGCTGCTTTACTCGCAATATCTTTCAATTTAGCCCCTGGTTTGAAAATAACATCCACTTGATAATCGTTCCCCAACCTCTGTTCAAGAATTGGTTTCAGTTCTCGTCCATGGCTGTCAGTGAGCAACACTATTCGTATTCGTTTCTTCTTGTTCATTAGTTCTTCGTCTCTTCCCTCTTGGTTTCTTTTCGGTATTTCTTGAGCTGGTATCTCTTCCTTACTAACCTTTTCATGGCTAGTTGGCTTTCGCAAAAAGTGTCGTTTGTAGTTGCTGTCCCTCTTCTGTCCGTCTTCTCTCGTTTCTTCTTCTTCCCCGTTGTCTTCGACGCTCATCTCCTGCATGGTTTCCTTTCTTAGCTCATTTTTCCGATGTGTTTTAGTTTTTGGTGATTCAATTATGTTCACCATGTCCCTTACCGAAGCTTGGCCTTTTTGCAGTCTTTTAGTGTTTGCTAGTCGTGTATGTAAATGCGTATTTTCTACCATGTCATTCCCTCGATAGTCCAATTCCCTTTGTAGCTTAGCATTATTTTCTTTCAGCAATTTGATGACTTCTTCTTAATTGCTGTTACGTTTGTCCTTTTCTATTATTAATATGTCTGCAGCTATCTTCGATAGCTGGTTTTATTCGCTCCGTTAGTTCATCTTTCCTTCCCGTCTTAACTAATCCCATTTTATCGCACTCTTTCTTTAAGTCGACTGCACTTAATTCACTCAATGTATCCAATTTTTCCTGGAGCGACGTACACATCGCTGCCACACTACCCGCCATCTTGGCTGACTTGTCTGCGAAAAGATTTAGAGCGTAAAAAATCTCGACATGTCAAGTGAAGAAGATGATAGTTATATCACTTGAAACGCTCCCTGACGTATTTTATCTGGTCTATTTGAAGTGAAGACATGAAATCAGGGAAAAAAAAGGAATTAATGTGGTAAATTATCTTACTGGCAAGTTATTTGTCATATTCCCAGATCTGGACCGAGATTTAATTAACACATTTGTTAAAAAAATAACTATTATTTGTCTACTTTTTCTTAACCACGTGTTAACTGTTAAAGCCAAAGAAAAGATTGTGGAGAGGTTGATTAGGCAGCTAAAGGATAAAGAGCGAAAGCTGGAAGATGATGCTTGGTTGTCGGACGATGCTCGCAAGCGTAGCAATAAGATGAGAAAGATTGTAAAGTAGGTTCGGTGATCCGAATACCACAACGGAACCATAACGTTGAAGAACTGAGTACTATACCTAATGTATAGTATAATTAAATATATATATCATGTTTATCGTTAGAAAGATTTTAAGAATTGAGAGAATGCTTGCTGTGATTGATATTTTTGACATTTGACATTTTGACATTTATTTATTAACGACTTAGGAAATACAAAGTATTGTTCCGGTGGTCGCTAGATCACTAGATGATAAATGATAATAGATGATACTGGCTAACATGACTTGGCTATGACTAGAACTAAACATTGTCGGGTATCAGGCCGGCTACAGCCCTAGAATTCCGGGAATGTCTCCATTGCCTGCCCCGGTAGCTGGTTCCACAGGCGTATCGATCGGCCCAAGAATGAAAAGCGGCCCACGTCCGTCTTGCATCTTGGCAGAAACAACTTTTGCGCATGGTCGGATTTTCCCGTGAACGGTGCCTTAGAGGTGGCATCAGCAATGTCGCTCCAAGCTGGGTGGCCCGCCAAAGCCTTGTGTAGGCAACGAAGACTGGACCGAGAGCGTCGGAGACGCAGCGGTTCCCATTGCAGTTTGGCCTTGCAGCTACTGACACTGGTGCAGGGCCGACGGTATATGCTGCTGCTGATATGCAGCTTTGCTGAAATTTATGGATCTCTATCTTACCTTGTTCGTTTTTTATTCGCTTTATTCCGACAATTTTTTATGATTCTTAGCTATTAATCCCTCGGGATTCAAGTGGAAGGCTAAGGTGCGATTGGGGATGCACCAACTGTACTAAAAAAAACATGTCTTTAAATGAAACTGTCGTAAAATAAAACTAAAAAAAAACTGCACTAAAAAAATTGTCCTTAAATTACCTGCACTAAAATAAAACTGTCCTACAGTCAATGCTTTTGATTTTAACTTACTACGCAGAGGCAGGTTGGGAAGTTGGGTTGGGTCAGGAAAGGTACGATTAGTGGCCCGTTTGTGCCAGGTATTGGCCGTTTAACCGCAAGGTTGGTTATATAATCAAACCAAACTCGAGAAAAAGACTAAGCAAATTGAAATCCAGCTTTTCTGAAGTTTTTGGATCTATATCGTACCTTGTGCGCATTAGCTTATTTTTATCATGGGTTACTCTAGTGGTTTAGTTCGGGTTCGCAGTGAAAATACAATACTGCTCCATTTTCACGACAATGAACTTCTTCAGCATGTGGGAATGGAGATGCAGAGCTATCGCTACTCGTGAGGCCTAAACACACAAGTTTGTTGTTTCTGTTGGTAGGTTTTGTGTGTTTGTGTTTGCGAGCTCTCTACAAACCAAACGCTTACCCCGATTTTGATGAAATTTTCAACTTACACCCCACAAAATCGGTTTGACAATAATATTGAACCAATAAAAATTTACGAAAATTTTTCGAATTCTTTCGGAACCAAAATTTCGAATAAAGCGATGTGAAGCATCACTTAGTTTCATTTGTTCACGATGCGAAATTATCGGCTCAGCTAGAATTAGCAGTTATTTGAAATTAGTTAATAGGATAGAAGCTTTAAAAAATGTATGCTTGTATGTAAAATTCTTAAGACTCATGTCTTTTCCTAATCTTGTATGTGTTTTTTTTTAGAGTGTAAATCACAAATATCGTTGCAAGAACTTAGCAAGAAAGATTGGTAATTGTTTTACTCAAAATGTCAGATATTTATTACAATTCTTACTCTCAATTACTTTTTAAATTTATGTTTCCAGGCAAACGGGTTGGTTGAGCGGCAAAATAGGACTATAAAAAACAGCTTTTTAAAAGTCCTCAACGAAAACGCCCGTGAGTGGCCGAGCATCATTGATGGCGTGCTGTTCGCGCACCGCACGGTGAAACACTTTTCCAACGGATGTTCTCCATTCTTCATTCTATACCGAAGGGAAGCCATCCTGGCCGTAGACCTTCGGTGCAAGACTAACAATTCATTACACGAAGAAAGCGATTTTGTCGACGATGATATGGAAGTTGTTGAAGGCAAAAGTTCAGATCCACTTGAAACTCCCTTTGATTTGAAAGAGTACTCCTCGATTCTGGAAGGGATTTTAAAGGTCCGTGACCAGGTGCCTGACCGGGCAATGGACAACATCCATGCGTCGCAGAAAAGGCAAAAATATTATTATGATCAGCGACATGGCACAAACATCAACAAATTCAAGGTTGGGGACAAAGTGTTGCTCCGAAATCTAAGTAAGGCCGCAAGGGACAATGGTTGGAAAGCAACTGGAATGGGCCTTACGTACTAAATTCAGTGGGCAAGAACAATTGTATATTGTATAGTGAAAAAACAAAAAAAAAGAACTGGCGAAGAAGCAGAACATTTCCAATTTAAAAATGTTTATAGAGAGGAACGGATCTGAAGAGAAACCAGAGGAGGACGAGAAGATTCTAAGCGTCAGCAACCACTGTGAGCTGCGTTTCGTTTCTGTGGATTTCGAATGGCAAAAAGAAAAGTGAACCCGGTTGAATTTGAAACTAGAAAAGAGGCATGGCGCTTGGAGCGTCGCTAACAAGCCGCTAAACGCTCCGAAGAGAGTTTTACCAATTGTTGGCGATGGGAATTGATTTTTTCGATGCCTATCTGTGCTAGTAACTGGAGCTCAAGAACAACACCGCCAGATACGAGCCCAGCTGGTGCGGCACATTAATTACATAATATATTTTACATGCGTGAAAGCTCTCTCATTTCCTCCATTTGTACAAACTCTTGTCAGCTGTTCGCCGTGACGCAAAACATTGCGGCTGGCTGTGCGCGGCGCGCAGGTGGTTCGCACGCAACATTCTCGGGCCGCAGCGTTGCGGCTAGCACTAAACGCAGCATAACCCGGCCTTGCCTATGCGTTGCAGCGGCTCCAAGACCGCGCGCTGAAGGCGGCCCTTCCTCTGCCACGTTCGCAAGAACCGCCGACGTCCTCTGGCAACTGGGAGTTAAGCTACTCCGTCACTTCATGCGCCGCATCAATCGGACATATCTTCTAATATCAACAGCCCTAATTGTTAACTCAATACAAGATCTTCTACGTAGGACCGCTTATACCGGCCCATACACTCCGCCCAAATTTAATCAGCAGCAGCTACAAACGGCTTGCCGAGCTGCTGCATTCCCTAACGATCCACAAAATCATGGTCATTAACGGATTGCCGTATCTCAGCCAAAAACACCAAAGAAAAAAATGCGTGCACTTAAATTCATAAGACTGACAGGCTCAGCCGAGACAGATTCAGCAGAGATCATTGCTTGAAGAGCAATGGAAGGGGTAGGGCCTTGGAGGGTCATTGTTTAGCAGGCAATCGGGGAATAGGGCTTTAGGCGGAGATATATGAGTCTGGGAACCACGTACTACCTGAATAAAAGGATTGAATAAACTAAACTTGTGTGATTGAAAATTTCTTTCGTTGAAAATTTTCGTAAAAATTTCAAATGCTTGAAAGTTTTCAAAAACTTGATTTTTTTTGCATTATTAATTATGTACAATAAACAAGAAGGTAATGAGTATTCTTTATAAGGACCTCGGCGATTGCCAAAGCATTGGCAACCCCTAGACACTCGCTGATTCTTTTTAGGACCAAAATATCAGAGCACCAAACTTAAAACCGTGCAAATAACACTATTACTTATTATATTACTGGTAAAGCATTTACATTACATAAAAAATTAGGACCGGGATTCCAGAAAGAGGATCGAAGGGACAATCACAATGTTGAAATAATAATGACGTGACAATTCACAAATGAGCATAATTATTTTCCTATCCAGTAGAACAGGTAATTTAAATTTCACATCTTATCTCGGCTAAAATATTTATCCAGTTTATGATAAACCATTTTTTAAGATAGCAGAAATAAGGATGATCTTTATCCTTAGATCTACTACATTGGTTAAATTATGATTAATTTTATAAAATTGTTTCTTATGATTATAAATGTTTATGTTTCGCTTTCAAAAAAAAATTTAGGAATAATATTTATTTTTCATAAACCTTTAAAAGCCATCTTTGGCTTGAAGGAGCAGACGATATAAGATGAAATGAAATCAAAGTGATGAATAAGAATAAATAAATAAATTTGAAACAAATAACCAGTTGTTGTTTTAGCACAGGTTATGACACCCAGAGAGATACACTAAATGTGTTAACCTCTACGGTCCACCATAGGTTGACTTAACAATCCCTTAACATCTTCAAACGATATTTTTGGACCCATGTAACAACGTAGTGCTGGGGAACTATCGGCCAAGAGCCGCAGTGTCGGCATTAGTATGAATTGCCGGGCCATCAGTACCGAGCCAGTGATGGCACACTATTGGTAAATACTACACTAAATTTCCATCAGCGGCCCAATACGGGCGCCGTGGTTGGAAGGCAGCAGTGCCAGGCATGTGCCTAGAAAGTGCTGTGGCCTAGTATTTTGCCAGTGCACGTTTACCGGCAGTGCAACAGCATGATTTTAACCGCTTGAAAAATGTACTGGCTCGGTGTCGGGCCGCTGCTGCTTGCCAACAGTGAAATCTGGGGATTTCTGGGGGGAAATCTAGTGACAACTCTTTATCTCTTATTACTTTTGATGCATTAATCGAATCTTAAATATTTCAGTGTTTAACGGAAGAAACGGTTAACAGACACCAGGTTTTATCCAATCGATGCTTATCTCAAGGTGTTTGTTAAAGTTTTACAGTGAAATAAGTTTGAGTTTCGTCTTGGGATGTTCAGTGGCATGTTTGCCTTTGCTACCATGGGCCGACTTTTTCCAGAAGAAACATTTCAATAATCGTTTCGGTTTGGTTACCGTTTAAATGTTTAAACCAAAAAGTCTTGGTCTCTAATTTAATTAGTAGTTTCAGCCGCACTTCAGCGTATTTTTTTTGCAAGGATATGCTTTATTAATTATAATTAACCCAAAATCGCGGTATGTTATCTTGAAAGTTGGCGCGAACGCTTTGCAATCTCGTGCATCTCGTGGATCTCGTGTTTCGACTTCGTTGTCGTTTCCGGTTGGCAGTCAGCAAGCAAGGCAAGGCAAGCAATTGGCAAACTTGTTCCCTCGTGGCTTGTTCGTCGAATTTTTTCTACTCCACGCTTGCTTGTCTCGTTAACGCCGTACACGTTAGGTAAGTTTTATGCTCACTCATATCTTGATAACCCAGCTAATATAGAGCACCTGCAATAAATGCTAACCTCAATGGTGATCAAACTGTTTGTCAACTGTTATCAAATGGGGTTTGCTGTAGCTAGCAAATAGCTAGGGTCTACCTAACCTCTCCGGACAATCAGTTTTACTTGAAACTAATTTATTCCATCACCTTATTTCTATACAAAATATATCTCTATGTAATCATTTTCGTTAGTTTCATTACTAAAACTTCTAATTTTGTTCCTAGGTGATATTCCACGTGATATTGAAATCGGTTCAAAGGAGAAGAAGATGTCAATACCACCTCCTTTACGGTTAGTGTATTTTAAGACGGCATAAAATGGATAGGCCTGCTTCAAAGGCCTTGAGTAGGTGGCAAATGAAAAGAAACTTAAAAAAAGCCGTGGATGCGCACATGTGCGATATTAATAGTCGAGATGTAGTCCATTGTGTGTTGAACCAAACTACTGAACCGGATTTGCGAACCGAATGTGTTGATAACATCATACCGGTAAATTCGGTTTATCCTGAAGATGTCGAGCCTGAGTCAGACAGGGAATTAGATGACGATTTTTTGACTGCTTTGATTATGATTATGATGAAACTTGCGATGAAGATGACGGAATTGGTGACGATAGTGGATCTCAATGTGACGATGGTAGGGAAACTTTACGCGATTTTTTGGAACGGTGGGGATTTACGCATAACATTACGCAAAGCGCATTGACCGACCTTTTGAAAGGACTTCAGCGATGGCACCCCGATTTACCCAGAGATGCGAGAACGCTACAAAATACGCCTTGTGTTGACATTAAGACAATGGGCGATGGGAGGTTTTATTATTTTGGGCTAGCAGAAAGTTTACAGAAGCAGTTAAAAGTCTCTGAACTTGCTCCAGAGTGTAAGGCTCTTCACCTGAACTTCAATGTTGATGGACTACCTATCTCTGGTAGCTCCAATGGGCAGGTTTGGCCCATTTTGTGTCTTGTGGAGAGACATTTGGAAGTCTCCATTCCCCGTTGCCATTTATTATGGGACTTCAAAGCCACCAGTATCGGAGTATTTGCAGGAATTCGTCTTGGAACTAAGGAAGCTTTTGGACAGTGGATTTGTTTATAAAGAAACTACATTTGAAGTAAAAATCCGAGCTTTTGTTTGTGATACGCCTGCAAAGGCTTATATTAAATGTACCAAAGGCCATAATGGTTATTTTGGGTGTGATGGATGTAGTCAAAAAGGACTCCATAGTGACCATCGCATGCTTTTCCTCGAACAGGATGCGCCGGTACGCACTGATCAATCATTTTCCGACCTGTCAAATGGACCGCACCACAAAGCAGTTTCACCGTTAGTGGACTTAGGTGTGGGACTGGCGACAACTTTCCCGTTGGATTATATGCACCTCATTTGTTTGGGCTTAATGAAACGTATCCTGCTCACCTGGAAGGGAGGACAACTCCCGTCACGATTGTTACGAAGAAAAATCAATGATATCAGTGCTTGCTTGATTGGTTGCAAAGATTTTTGGCCATATGAGTTCAGCCGTAAGCCGCGATCGCTTGCATTTGTAGAAAAGTGGAAAGCCACAGAATTTAGACAGTTTATTCTTTATTTGGGGCCCGTGATTTTAAAGGATATCATTTCGGAACAAATGTATGGTAACTTTATGTTGTTCTCTGTAGCAGTGCATTATCTTGTCAGTCCAAGGTTGTACAAGATGTACAATTATGCAGACAAACTTTTGAGGACTTTTGTAAGCCATGCAGAAGAACTGTACGGGAGGTCTTTTGTTGTATATAATGTCCACTCCTTGGTTCACTTGAGTAGTCAAGCTGGTCGATTAGGCCCCGTTGAGTCATTCAGCGCATTTTGTTCCAGAAAATGGCAGTGTTTTGGGGCTGATAGAGCAGTATTTCAAGAAAGTGAGAGGTCCGCTCTTTAGGTTGGCAAGTGATAAGTGATAACACAAAAGATAGCTGTGTGTATTTGAAAAATGGACACATTGTTCGGGTGCATTGCTTTCTAAAGGATGAAGCGGGCTCCCTGTTCATGTTCTCGAAACGATTCCGCAAATGTGAAAGCTTTTTCAATTATCCTTGCGACTCTTCAAATCTTTCAGTGTTCTTGGTAAAAAACCTTTAGAATACACTGCGTGTTCATCCAATTATTGAAATTGACCAAAAAGCTGTTTGTTTGCCGTACAGAGAAGGTTTTGTTTGTATGCCCATGCATCATTCATAATCAATAGGTATCAGCATCGCATGTATTTTGGTAACGTGTGAGTGTACTGGAGGCGGGGTAGCGTTAGTCAGGCAGATTAGCATACTATTTAATAATATATGAATCAGGATTTTAAGTGAGATTTTTTGTTGTTTGGCTATTGGTACCTTCTGAGAAATATTTTGGTAGAATTTTCAGTTTGATTCTAGGAAAAACGATAGGTACTTCTACTTTGGTTTTACTCAAATCATTAGTTTTTTCGGTTTTTTGGTTCTGTTCAAGGAGAAATGCCTACAATTTTAGGAGAAAAACATCAATATAAAAAAATCGAAAAGACAGACAAAAACCTGCAATTTGGCCCCTTTCACATAAGAAAATACACAAATTTTATGAAATAACACCTCATTAAAAGTCGCAGTTTCGGTTATGGTTTAGGCCACTTCGAGTGGCAATTCCGGTTCGGTTCCAGTTCACGCAAGAAGGTTCTTAAAAGCTAAATGGTTTGGTAAAAAACCGATATTAACAGACCGATCTCTGTATGCAGAAACTTTGCGATTATCTCTCTCCTCGATGAGGACGACTGCGTTGCCGTTGTGCCCATGTGCTGGATGCATGGGGACGAAGATGGTGACCTCCACGTTTGGTGGCCCAGTATCAAATCCCCGGCAGCACTTCAAAGGGCGGTTAAGGCAGAGACAGTGCCGGATTTTGGCACATGGACACTCCATCGAGCGCAATTTAAACTCGAAAGCTGTTAGTAAAATATATGTTCTTATTTTGATGTAACTGTATGGAAAAGCACATACCAAATTTTAGCTTCTGGTACTATGGCTAAGTTGGCTGTAGCAGCTTGTAGTGGGCCTTTGGTTCTAAAGCTGGTGATAAAGTCATAGCATTGGTATAATTTTTAAACAGCTTGCCTCTTGAACGCATTTGGCCTGAGTGGAAAACTTCCATTCTGGCCAAACACGATCAACAGGCAGTGCACATGGTTGATTTTAGAAAGATCAAATCCTCCAATTTGTACTCTTCAATAACAGAATATATTTAAGGGAAGCCTTCGAAATTTAAATGAGACCATTTGCCATGTGCCAGTTAGAGATTACTGAACACTATTAGAAATTTTTGCATGGAAACCCGGAGTATTTATCCCAATGTGGAATGCGTTTTGTTGGTGTGTATTGATAAAGAGTGAAACATCATCAGGGCTCCTGATTATGTGAACCCTTTTGAACAAATAACGATAAGCTCGGACAAAAAATTGTACATACCTACCTATACCTACACAATTTCCATTTCTTCATTTTTTAGTTTTAATTTAAATTCAATAAGATGTGATTCTTTTGGATTACATTTCTATTTTTTAGAATGAACTAGCAATCATGTTGAAGTTATGGAATAAATACCTCCAACGGTTATCCAACAACGGGACCGCATGAAAGCGTTCAGCAAAGCGCTAGTATTTTATCAATAATAATCTAGCCGCGCATATGGCTTTAAGTTAGCATATCCTTTCATAGCTACAATGTGATTTTAATTTGTTGTTTGCAGGCACGTACGATAAGGCCATGACAAGCCTGTCAAAAGCGCAGTACACATCAGACCTCGCCAGTGACAGCGACTGTCATTTGAGAAAGAGGAGGAGGTTGCCTCCCCGCGAGCCTGTCGATGTTGTGTTCGAGTCGTCGGACAATGAAAATGAAGAGAACTTCATTCCCCTCTCACCGCCTAGAGCTTCAACGTCTCATCAGCCAAGAGCTTCAACGTCTCATCAGCCAAGAGCTCCTTTGCCCGTAGTCCCTAGAGCCCCGCATGTGGTGCGTAAATCACTTGACTTCTCAACAACTGAAAACCCAACGCTGCCCTTGTCAACAGTGACTAGCATGGCATACCATTTGCAAATGCCTCAGCCAACCACACCAACCACCACACCAACCACCACCACGCCAACGATCACATCGTACACCGAAGGTTGGTTCCATGAATCTATTATATTATTATTTACTTCCTGTAGATTGTTAAGTTGAGAATAACTGTTATGAATTATTTGTTAAATTTTTGTGCATTTTCTTCTGTTCTAGAGTTCCAGCGTAAGATAATTCGGTTGATGGAGGAGAATCTCCGGGAGACAAGAAGAAATTCCAACTTGTTGATGGAAATGATGGCACAGCAGCATGCAAGTGCACACATTTCTCATGCTGATGACATCGCCGAAATACCAGTTAACACCATGCTTGAGATTCGGGGCCTGCATGCCATGTTGACTACTGACAAGGCTTTTTTTTGTTAAACTGGTCAGTAATGCTAACCTGGTTACCTACTGCTATTTGTTGAAAGAATATTAAGCATAGGTCAAGCTTTTGTCGGATCAAGTGGATTGATAATTGCTGGACTATTGCTTACTGATAACTGGTGCGTTCCTCATTGAAACCTAGATTCAGGATCTTGCCAGGACAAGCTTTACGATATGTAATTAGAAGGCCCTGCCCTTAAGTGAAGGAATTATCCCTTGCATCAAATGGTTTTGAGAAATTATGGTAAAACGCAAACAGGATAGTCATTCACGTCGAACCCGGGACCTGCCGGTGCAAGAAAGATGCAATACCCACACTGCTAACGTGCTCTGATTCCCTTATGCTTTGAATGGATTTGAGTCAACAAAGGTTGGCTATTGATAACCGTGTTTGTTTTATTTTAGGTGCATCATGTGGCTGCCCGAGCAGGGGGAAAATGCTTGGAGAAGACGGCTGGGGATGTATTTTCTCACGTGCTGGGACATGAGCTGTCCAAACAGCTGAACTGGAGGGGCACAGATATGAAAACTTCTATTCGGGATTTCCCTTTGGTAGTGGACCTACTTGTCTGTAAGTATACTTTAAGTAGTGTGACCAATAATTGTGGAAATTTGATCATCTTTCTCAGTATACAAAAGCTAATTTCATCTGATTTTTTCAGCATCAGTGCAGAAAAATTCATTCACCAGCTCTGCCACCAGGGATGATGTCACAAAAAGGTTGAAGCTGTGGCTAAGGAATTCGTCCGATCGAAAGGGAGGACGAACTGATCGTGCAGCGAAAAAAGCCGCTACAGCTGCAGCAGCTGCAGCAGCCATCGCCGAAGTGAACGAGCCTAAGTAGAGTGGATACTTTCAAATGAGACAGATTGATATTTGCATTCTACCCGTCTTAGATTCATATTTCTTAATCCATTTACTTACGTTACAATTACGTTTACATTTCACTTAAAGTTTTTCTATTTATAATTTTTGCACAGGGTTATTGCGTCCTAAAGAATGTGCGTCTGGTAAGCTCGCGTTACACTTGTACGTATTGAGCATAGCTATAAAATAATCTCTGCGTACGTTGTTTCACTTCAACTGTGATATTTATTTTTCTGGAACTGGTGCTCATTGCACATATGGTAATTGTCTCCTATAGTCATGGAATGTGAGCCTGGTAGCCTTGCGTTGTGGGCGTTGCAAACCACGAGCAAGACACCCTCAGCTGATCATCATTTTTCTATAAGTGATCCATATTATCAAAGAAACTAATTAAATAACTGTGCTAAATGCTAAGAGCACCGATAGAGCACGAATAAACTTAACGGTCGACTTGTCCAGATTTTTCTTACTCCATCAGTGCTCTTAGAATTTTAACCCGATTATTTAATCAGTTTTTTTAACTTTTCCAAAGATAAGGATCTTCACATGAATGTATTGTATATGATATTTATTTGTTAGGGCCGGGTGTTTTATTGCCGGTTAAGGTGGATCCGTACTGTTTCCGTACAGTTTTTCTATTGTTTTTGTTTTGGTAAAATTTTACTCATATGTGGTCATATGCCGGAAGGAAATATTAAAAAATATATTTTTAAAAATATTTTGCTGGAAATTTTCCGGAAAATTAAAAAATTAGTATGGAAAATTACGCTTGCTGACCTGTCTCTTGTCCCGCTAGGGGGGAGTATCAGTCGTCCGATCGAAATGAAATTAATATTTATGGATTGTCCAAACTTCAGGGATTATAATAAAACTCTTAATTCAATTCGCGCTGACATTCTCTAAATTTTGTCAATGGTTAAAATATGACGTAAATTTGCCAATTTTTTTGCTTTGTTTCAAAATTTGTTACTGAAAAAGTATGCAGTTCTAAATTTTCATCTTCCTTTATTGGCAAGCTGCAAGTGTCTTGATCGAAAAAAAAAATAGTCGAGACAGATATCACCAATATTTAGACCTAATTGAGGGAAGGAGTGGTGGCATGTTTACCAAACAAATTTTCACATTTTCCAGAAAATTTCCAGTAAAATATTTAAAAAAATATTTTTTTGAGTATTTCTTTCCGGCATAGACCACATCTGAGTAAAATTTTACCGAAACAAAAACAATAAAAAAACTGTACGGATCCACCTTAAGAAATTAACGGTCGGTTATGAAAAAATTGCAGCACCCGTTGTTAAGCAAGTAACAAGTTAACTGACTGTTAGCTAACTGTCGGTTCTTAACCAGCTATTGAGTACCCGGACCTTATAGTCTCACAACGACAAGTAATAAAATGATAGTGGAATATCTTCCTGTTGATTGTAAGTTTGGGGAAATCATGATGTTCTTTCGTCAATTTAATTTGTTGTCATTACCCAGGTAACAAGCAAGTGTTGGCAGACTGCCGGCCAACAGCCGGTGTGAAGGCAAATCATTTTACTGCCGGCCGGCCAGTGCCAAGCCAATAATGGCACCGTGTTGGCAAAAACATACTGAATATCCACTGTAGGGCCAGTGCTGGCTCATTGCACGTCAGCCAACTGATTTTAATGTGCCCGATGAGAGTCGTAAATTGAGTGTAGGGCCAGTGCCTGCTAGCCAGCAGTGAGCCAGCGACTAAAACTATTATCACTTATTACGTCTTACATATTGATCGAAACTTACATTTTTTATTGTTTAATGAAAGCCAATGATAATAGCTACTAGATTTTCACAACTCAATACCCAACTCGAGATATTTGTTGATGCATTCGGAGAAACAAGTACGAGGTTCATTTAGGTTGTAGTTTTACGTACGCCATACCCTGGCATTTTTCGCAATCATGTAATTTAAAGTGGCTTAAATCTTTTATGCTTCACAAACTAGGTTTACGGCTATTTAATGGTGTATGCATATTTTATCGCCATTTGGAAAATATTAGCGATATTTAAACAAGTGCAAAACGCTATTATGATGGATTTTTATTTCGCGGGGTGATTTTTAACTGTAGTTTCAATATACACCGCACTGCCGCCAGCGCGTTTCGGCCAGGTCGATCGATCTCAAATGATGGTATATCGACTCTGAACTTCACTTTCTCTCTACTCGTTGGACTTGTGTTGTGTCGGCCATTGTGAAAAAGAAATTAATCCCTTTCTTTATCCGGAGGCATCTGCGTGGATTGTGAGCGTTGTGAAACAAAACACAGCTAACGTTAAGCGCAAGTACATCATTAACTACTTATGAATTAATATAATGTCCTGTCTTCCAGCATGCCGGAATTACACTGATTAGACAAACCGCCCATTGCCTTCAGCACGTCGACACGTGTTTATTTGCTATTTGACTCCAATTGTTTATTGTTAATTACAATCCTGTCTGTTAATTTGTTCTAGGTTCAACAGTTTAGCTTAGCGCAAGCTACATATTATATTGGAACCGTTTATCGCTGTTCCAGTATGAAGCCACCGCAACCTGAATTACGGTATGCCTAATTTTATTTTGCTTCATCAACAAAAGTACCACGATGAAAAGATCATTGAGTAGGTGGCAGGAAAAAAGAAATCTTAAGAGAGCCGTTGATGTTCACGTCTCCGAGATAAATAGCCAAGCTGCTATTAATAATATCATCAGTGTTAATAGCCAAACGTGCAGCGAAAATGTAGACACAGAAGAAGTAGCAACAAGTAACGAAAACCAAGAAGTTATTGTGTTTGAGGCACCGGATCAGCTTAGGGAAAATAGGGGACATGAGGACTATCTAGAGGAAGTGGAAGACGAATTTTTCGACTGTGAGGATGAGATTGTGGACTTTGGAAGCGAAAGTGGGAGCCTTTCTGACGATGAGAGTGTAGACGCTAATGACGACGCCATTAACAACATCGGAGATTTTCTGAAGCAGTGGTCATTCAGGCACAATATAACGCAGAGTGCACTTAACGACCTTTTAGTTGGCCTTCGTGAGTGGCACCCCGATTTACCTAAAGATGCCAGAACTCTACAGCACACTCCAAGTGTTGCGGTTAGGAAAATGGGAAACGGCGATTTTTTAAATTTCGGTTTAGCTGAAAGTTTGAGGAAGCATTTAGAGAGTACAGACCTTGTCTCAGGATGTATGACGCTCCAGTTGAATTTCAATGTCGACGGTCTACCCATTTCTAGAAGCTCCAATGTTCAGCTGTGGCCTATTTTGTGTATTGTGTATGTGTATTGTATATGAATTCAAAACTTCAGCCACCTACACCTTAAATTTCTGGAATGTGCTTGCGGAATTTACAGAAATAAAATTGTAATTTATTGTTTTAGGTAACATATCTGGCAGTTCAAGGTGGGTCCAAGAACCTGGAAAAGACCACCGAACTGATATTTGACCGGGTCATACAGCACGAGCTTTCAAAAAAATTAAATTGGCGTGGGACTGCCGTCAAAACGTCCATAAAGCCTTACTCCTCTGTGCTAGAATTGTTCGTTGGTATGTACGTCATTCACAGTTTTTGCCCTATCTTGCACATTCAAAATTCTCAACTTACTAATTTTCGTTCCAATTTTACAGCTTCGCACCACAGAGGAGGCTGAGGACAGCGGGTGACCGCAGAGGAGGGAGAACTGCGCGGGCTCTCGCAAGCGCTGCACAGAAGACTGCTGAGAAGGCTTCCGAGAACGCTGCCCTCCAGTAAATACCTGATGGCCAGTTGGCCCACCCTATAAAATTATTCCTTATCAGTTAGCGTAGAGCCAGGAAAATCCACCAGTGGCTGTTATTATCAATGTACGGCATTATTCCTTATCAGTTAGCGTAGAGCCAGGAAAGTCCACCAGTGGCTGTTATTATCAATGTACGGCATTATTCCTTATCAGTTAGCGTAGAGCCAGGAAAGTCCACCAGTGGCTGTTATTATCAATGTACAGCATTATTCCTTATCAGTTAGCGTAGAGCCAGGAAAGTCCACCAGTGACTGTTATTATCAATGTACGGCATTATTCCTTATCAGTTAGCGTAGAGCCAGGAAAGTCCACCAGTGGCTGTTATTATCAATGTACAGCATTATTCCTTATCAGTTAGCGTAGAGCCAGGAAAATCCACCAGTGGCTGTTATTATCAATGTACGGCATTATTCCTTATCAGTTAGCGTAGAGCCAGGAAAATCCACCAGTGGCTGTTATTATCAATATACAGCATTATTCCTTATCAGTTAGCGTAGAGCCAGGAAAGTCCACCAGTGGCTGTTATTATCAATGTACAGCATTATTCCTTATCAGTTAGCGTAGAGCCAGGAAAGTCCACCAGTGGCTGTTATTATCAATGTACGGCATTATTCCTTATCAGTTAGCGTAGAGCCAGGAAAGTCCACCAGTGGCTGTTATTATCAATGTACAGCATTATTCCTTATCAGTTAGCGTAGAGCCAGGAAAGTCCACCAGTGGCTGTTATTATCAATGTACAGCATTATTCCTTATCAGTTAGCGTAGAGCCAGGAAAGTCCACCAGTGGCTGTTATTATCAATGTACAGCATTATTAGCGCAGCTCCCCCCAGGGATAAAGGCATTTATCACTATGGGGATATGCGCTGGTGCGTTTGGTTTCTGACTTTCGTCATGACGATCGCCGTTAGCGCGGTTCTTAAAATAAACGCTCGAGTAGGGCATCGTTTCTCGTAATTCAAACTAGAATTTTGAATTATAAATTAATTTGTGTTGCGCTGCGATAGTTAAAACCTCAAATAATAAGTATTTAATTAAATAGTTTCAAACCCTGGCTCAAGTTTGTTGATTTTTTCAAACCACAAAAGATATTTTCATAAAAAAAAAAAGAAGAACACTGACATTGAAATCTGACACATTTATATTTTAATCGTTTTAATACCATTGAAAAGTCATATATTGGCTGGAAATGTACTCGGTGTTTTTCAAATATAATGGCATTGGCCTCAGAAGACAGATTTCCAGTAATTTGGTTAGGTAATCTAGCCGATTTTGAAAATAACATTTCATACGTCGGATGGCGAGATTAATGTTTGTTGTTTACTAGTTGAGTGGCCTTCGCCTTGGGCCTACGCTACCGAAACCAAATGCATTGTAAGAAGTAGCTTTGTTCAAGGCATTCTTGTGGCACGTGGTGCTCTCGGCCATATAAATATTGGCATTATACGTGGAAGGACTACAAGGCAGAACCAACAGAAATGGATATCATCTACATGTGTCTGTACCTAGATTCTAGTAGGTAGGTAGGTACATATTATGTACAATTTTGAACACGAAGGTTCTTTATTATGAGATGTCAGTCAATGCTGGGCAATTAAAACACATCTTCTATCTGACTAGGAAGGTAGGTACATTCTGGAACGTCGTGGAAAGGTCTTGGAATGCAAAGTGTGCCTATGATCGTAAGATTGTGGGTAAAATGATGGCTTTACAACAAAAAGTGGTTCTTACCTTAGTTGTTGTATAAGTAGACTAGTACTAGCCTTTTCACTGAACTACATAGGTACTCTACTATAAGGTTTTATTTCATAAAAATCATTCGGGGCTTTCGAGTACGCTTCTCCAAAATCTGAAAATTCATTGAGATATCATTGCTCTCAAAGCAAATAGTTCATGCAATTCATATTTGATATGTTACTGGGCATACGGAAAAACTTTATAATCTTTGATTTTGGAAATTGGGCACAGAATGAATAACAACAACCAGAAAATCTCTATAATATAACCCTCTATAACCTAACACTGACAGCAGCGCAACTCAGTTTGAGGCTATTCCCACCACACGCAAATTACACTCATATTTCTGTGAATATAAGGGCTATCATATGAGTCGTGAAAGCATGGCGAAGAATGTTTTAACTTTTGGTTGACTTCAAAATGCTTATAAGAAAATATTCAGGCTATTTTTATGAACTTTGATAATTATATTCTAAAAGTAGTGGATAAGTGTGTATAGTCTATTTCCAGCTGTTCCAGACATGGGCTTGGGGACATGATAAGTCTATTCACTCTGTTTACATAAAAGATAAAAATGGTCTTAGAAAATAATATTCTGGTTATGAATGTTATTAGTAGGTAGAGTACCTATTAACTTTGTAGGTACATACCTACCTACACTGAATGTGTAGTTTAGCTCCCTTCCGTCCCTTGGTTCCTGCATTAGTACTATCCATTATAACCCATTGGTACTAGGCACCTATATTTATTATTTTACCAACAAGTTAACATATTATATCACATACATTTGCTCATTTCCCATTCACATTCATTTTTGTCAGAGTTCATTCTCGTTAGTTTAGCAAGCTGGTACTGCTCAGGAACTTAATATAAACAGAATATAGGTAGGTACCTAGGTGAAGGTAGGGATCGATAGTAATGTTTTAGATTTTAAATATTCTGATTTATCGTATATATATATACTATATATATATATATATATATATAATTATATATTAATATATTATTAGGGCATCGTTTCTCGTAATTCAAACTAGAATTTTGAATTATAAATTAATTTGTGTTGCGCTGCGATAGTTAAAATCTCAAATAATAAGTATTTAATTAAATAGTTTCAAACCCTGGCTCAAGTTTGTTGATTTTTTTATAAATATATTATATATTATATTATATTATATATTATAATAAAAATAAGAAACCCAACTCAGCTTTCATACGCCCAACGTAGGATATTTTTCCGAAAGTCATTTAATTATGTTCCTCGGACATAATTAGGCCCGGTTTCTAAATCAAGGCATAATTAGGTCGTTGAGGAATATTGCTCTTTCGGGAATAATTATGACCTTTGGGCATATTTATGGCTTAGAGGAATTTTTACGTCCTATAGACGCAGGGGCGATTTTTTGCCCGAAGAGCATATTTATGCCCCGTGGGCATAATTTTGTACCCCGTGGGCCTATACTTGACAGTAAAATGTACACACGCTACGCCCTATGGCCATATTTAAGTCCTGTGGGCATATTTACGCCATATGGGCGTTTAACAAGGTTGTTACAACCCTACAACGTTAACACGTACACGTCCGAGAGTCAGATCTGGTCCAAGAGTCCGACCTGGTCCAAGAGTCCGACCTGGTCGAAGAGTCCGACTCAGTACGGGAGTACGAATGCACTTTCCGCCATAAAGCCGAAATCTCATCCAATATCTGTTTGCCCTTTATAAAAAATTATACCAGGAAAGCTGCGCCTATATAGTATGACTTTAGGCATAATATAATTATGTTGTTATGTAGTTACTATCACTACGAAAGAACGACTTATATTAGCGTATTTAAAGCCTATACTTTACAGGTAGAAGCATGTCCTACGGGCATATGTAGAAAAACCTTTAGCATAGGTAGGTGTGCCCTATGGACATACGTAGGTATGCGCATAGGGCGTAGTTTAGTATGCTCTATGGGCAAAGGTATGTATGCCCTATGGGCATAGGTATGTCTGTCCTATGGGCATAGGTATGTCTGCCCTATGGGCATAGGTAGGTATGCCATATGAGCTTAGCTAGGTATGCCCTATGGGCATAGGTAGGTATGCCCTATGGGCATAGGTAAGTATGCCCTGTGGGCATAGGAAGGTATGCCCTATGGGCATATGTAGGTTTGCCCTATGGGCATAGGTAGGTATGCCCTATGGGCATAGGTAGGTTTACCCTATGGGTAGGTTTGCCCTATGGGCATAGGTAGGTTTGCCCTATGGGCATTGGTACGTTTGCCCTATGGGCATAGGTATGCCCTTTGGGCATATATACGCCCCATGGGCGTATAAACGTGCCCTATGGGCACCAAGCTCGGGAGCGTAGCTCCCGTGCTTGTTCCTTATCAGTTAGCGTAGAGCCAGGAAAGTCCACCAGTGGCTGTTATTATCAATGTACGGCATTATTCCTTATCAGTTAGCGTAGAGCCAGGAAAGTCCACCAGTGGCTGTTATTATCAATGTACAGCATTATTCCTTATCATCACTCAGTTATCTATTTGGCCAGGAAAGCCCTCTGATGGCTTTTAGTTACGGCATTATTACTTATGTGTACTGAATTATATTTTCTACGTTAGGAAGACATGGATCATTGGTCATGGATCAAGCTAAATGGCTGTTATGATCTACGTATTGTAATTTTATACCACATCTTGTTTCTTGAAATAAACATGTTCTTAAAAGAATTGAGTACTTTTAATTTATCTGCTCTTTCCAGTTGTGAGATTTATACAATTATTCCCTCAAATTGGAACAATTTCATGTGACATTCGGGTTATATCTTTGACACTGAGTTAGATAATTTGGACTTACTGATTCAGTATTGGATGGGATGAATTGATGTACCTATCAATCATTAATTCATCATCATTTCTAGGACAGTACTTCCAAATTATTTAACTCTGTGGTAAAGATAACTAGAATGGTTCAATGAAATTATTCCAATTTTGGTTTTTATTTGTGTGCGTGCTCCGGGGTGGGGGGGGGGGGTGCTTTTTAGTAAAGGCGTAATTCTGGGCCAATGCTGGCCCAGAAGCGGCGGAGTGCCGGCAAAGGTATGGCAGATATTTGATGGGGGCGAGTGCGTTGGCCCAGTGTCGGCACTCGGCACCGTAGTGGCTCACTGTCGGCGGAGTGCCGCATTTCCAGCAAAAGTAATGCAGTGGCACGCGAGTGCTGGGCCACTGCCGGCGCAGCGCTTTTGCCGTCACGAAAACTGTAGTGAGGCCATCTGGTGGCCGCGGGTGCATGCCTTTACAGGCGCAGCGCTGACTGCCAGTGTTGGCCCAACACTGTTGCTTGAGGCAAAAATGTAGAGGCCTGGTACAGGGCCAACACTCGCTTGTTACCTGGGTAAACAATATTTCGTACTATCTCGTGATTTGCCTAAGTTATTAAGATCAGTAGGATCAAATAATTTTACGCGCACCTTCATTCCGAAGTACATCGGAGGTAAAAATGAGACCAGCCAGTGACATATGGGTTAGTTATATTTTTATTAACTTCGACTGTGTGTGTTTGTTTGTGGCTCTTTTTTTTTACGAAAAGGTGTCCTGGCAACTTGAAAATATATTTATTTTATTAAACTGGACTGAACGAGCGCTGTAATGAATGAGTGTTGGCGAAGTGCTCCTATTCCTGTACATTATATGTACTGCTGAGCCACTGCCGGTTAAGCGCTGCCTGACTGCGTTTGCCGTTGCGGCGAAAGTACTGGGGTCAATGCTGGGGATGGGTGCATGCCATTTCTGGCGCGGCACCGACAGCCAGCAATGGGCCAACACTAGCTTTGTCGGCATAATTCCATTGGCCCAGCGCCCGCCCGACATTCAATTGTTACATGGGGAGTGACTTCTTTATATGGGAATATGAATGTGTTTGCCACCCCTGTGCGTTTCTTCATG
Source organism: Nemurella pictetii (assembly GCA_921293315.2). NCBI lineage: Eukaryota > Metazoa > Arthropoda > Insecta > Plecoptera > Nemouridae > Nemurella > Nemurella pictetii. The sequence continues at coordinate 2,621,297 of OV121118.1, read as the reverse complement.
AATTTTATAAAATATTCAGCGAGTGATGCCTTTTTTAGAATCACACATCATCTAAAAAAAATACTCCAAATACAAGATAAAATTGTCAAAATTTTATGTTCCAAATAGTCTATTAAACCAGCTCTACCTATTTGTGATGTTAATCAATTGCATGTGTCAAGCAACATTTTGTCAGTTACTTAATTGTTTCTATACCGATTTATCTTAAAATATTATTTCTCTGATAATTATAAAAAACTCGAAACGCATAAATTCCCAACAAGACTACAACTCCTACCACGGTACAAAGTCCTCCTTTCCTTAAATAAATATGGAGATAGGAAATTAAGTATAACAGTCCCTCAGAATTTCAATAAATTACCACCAAACCTGAAAGAATTAAAAGCATTATCTGAAATTAACAACACAGTTAAAACGTGGCTTCTGGCCCAAACCTGAATTACAGTTTATTTTTATATTATATTGATAGGATTGTATGTTTTTCTTCATATTATACACCTATACCTGTTATATATGAAAAAGTGTATCTATAGTACCTATGTATAAATAAACTTTCCTTCTTTTTTTTCTTATTCTTATAAAATTAAAAGCTTTGTATGTTTTTCTACTTTTTTTCTTTTTTTGAAATCAGTAAAATCAGCATTTTTTGAATTTGTATAAGAAGTTTCTCAGCACCGCAGACAAGCTTCGGCTTTGCGGAAGGAAAAGGACGTATTGATTGTGACCACTGTGTTTTTTGTTTCTGTAAAAAAAAAAAAAACAAAAAAAAAAATGTTGGGAAGACTTTTTGGAAACCATGTTTGCTACAACATAATCACGTTCTTTGAGAGAAATCGTGTTTGGGCTTGGTGGACGGGAATCTTCTTCGTGGGTGCTCCTGATATTTATACTAGGCTATGCGAACACTCATATAATCATGTTGGGGATGAGCGTAATATTTACGCTCACCCTCAACGCGATTATATTGCGTGTACGCTTAGCCTAGATGCTTACATTGCGACGCGTCTTTTTAAATGTGTATTTTGGAGATTTAGGTGAAATGGTCAAAGCATAGGTTCAATTAGATTTTGGCTGTCCGTACATTTCCTGTGTGCTATTGCTTAGGGTGTCATAATTCTGCCTGTAAATTCGTTGCTATGTGTTATGCGTGATTGATGACATGTGCGTAATTTGTGCATGCCATCAGCAAAAGTGCATTCATTCGGTGCAATAAGTGGTGTTGGATGCACTATTCACATGGGGTACCTGACAGTGAGGACTGAGATGGCAGGTCAAAGACGTCAGTTTGGGTGCGGTCGCGAGGGCCTATAATTTGGTGTCCGACCGAGAATTAGGGACAGTCTGGAAGAGTTCCCATCTGAGCGAGTCATCATCCTACACAGTGCGACTGTCAGGAGCAACGGGCTGAAACTAGTATAGGGCGCCTCGTAGAACTCTTTGTATGTCAGGGTTTCAGAATATGGGTGGCGCTGTCGTCGAAAACAGTTGTCACGTTTTATTCCGCGCTTGTGATTGGCCGAGGTTTGGCTGGGTTTCGAAGCGAAGTGGTGAGCGTCACTTTGAGAAAAACATGGCCGTTATTGTTGACGCGAAGCGTGTTCCGTGGTGTGCAAGAGAAAAATGATCTGAATTAATGTAAGTACGATTTTAAACATGTCGTTGCTGACTCAATTGTATCTTTATATGTTACTAGACTCAATGTGTAGTATTACAAAGCTGTTAGTGTTGTAATTTTTCTGTCTTCGCCATATCAAGTTTGTTGTGCATTATTGCACAACAAACTTGATCCACAGAAATTATGTTCTGTCCCTCTTTTCCCCATGGTTTCTGAATTTATCTTAATCAATTGTTCAGGCATGGCTCATTGGTAAGATATTAATTTAATCTATTATCTACTCTTTCCAGATTACATCCAGGCAATGATCCAGGACCCCTCCTGAAGAAAAGATGCAAGGCGCTGTTGTTCTGTGATCAAGGGCGGCGGTGATCGAGAGCGAGTGATTGAGATCGAGTGCTGAAAGCGAAGTGACCGCTCCTCTATCAAGTAAGTCTCTTCCCACCTTTGCACTTCTACGGGATTGGCTGTACAGGTTGTTAACAAACGGACCTTATGTTCTCAACTTACAGACAAGGATTGAACAGAAAATCATTTCTGAAGCTTATATCCATTGGTCTGACTATGAAGACAATTAAAAAACCGTTATTGAGTCTAGAGGGAGGTAGAGGATTTGTGGTAAAGGTGAGCAGTTAGCTTTGAGCTCAAGATGTCCTTCAAAGCTTTACTAGTAAATGTGATGTGACTCAAGCCAAGATGCAGCGCCGAGTTTGAAAGACCAGCATGAAACCACGGGGACGTTTCCATAAACTATGATATTATAATATTAATCAATTATCTATCAATTACATCTGCGTAGTACAGACTATTCTGTTCACCCGCAGCAATGTATTGCGCCATGTTTTTGTGCTGGTTGTTAGATCTTGGCGCCACATCTCGGCTCGAGCTACATCACTTCTGCTACTAAAATGGTCATCTCAAGCTCAAAGCCAAGTGCTTGTTGTTACTACTATGTTAATGTATCTACCTCCATTCAAACTGAATGATACATTCCTAGTTTGGGTGATCACCATGCTGTGCTGAGTAACCTTCCGTCACTTGTTAAAAGCTCAGGCGCTCACTGAAAGACAGGAGCTGGTTTTGAAAAGGTCATCTGTTTCAAAACCAACCTGTCATCAGAACTGAACAAGGAAAGTCCTCCACAAGTAAGCGTTTTGGGAAATATTGGAAACTGATTCCAAATGTCTTGTTTCAGACCGGGCTCCTACATCGACTTCACCGGCCTAGATTGCACGCCTGACTGCGACACCACCCGGATGCAACTAAGGATTTGATTTCTATACTGAAATATATTTTTCTGTATTTATCTGCTCTGTTTGGAATCAGTTAGAACATTTTATTACTCAAATAAATGTATGTTAATTAATTTAAATAATTTTGTTTGGCTTATTGTTACTTGGCCGTAAAATACTAAGTTGTTTTTTCAAGTGACTTTCTGAATGTATCTCTTGAAAATACTTTAAAATCATTGTTTTAACGTTTAAAAACAATGATTTTAATGTGTTTTCAAAAGATGAATTCAGGAAGTCACTTGGAAAAACAACAGTCTGAGGAATGCGAGAGGAATGGTACCTATCCCCATTCAAAAATCCCGGAAAAAAAGGTTTCGAATTGCAGAGTCGATGAAAGTCAGAGTAGCAAAGAGTTCTTCAATTTGCTACTAGGAGTCGCATATCTTAGCCGAAGGCTACTAATACCAGTATCTTTGGTCAGGAGTGTCTCCACGAGTGTCAAGCTAAGATCGAGCAAGGGTCTTCTAGCTACTCTCCGTCGTTCTTTTGAGAGTGCGTAAGTTCCAATACGCAACATCTGAACCCGGGAGGTGAGAACATTACAAGTAAAACACGAGTTCATTAGTAGAACGACCACCGATAGGGCGAGTTCCGATTTTCAATAAATAAAAAGTGTTTTAAAACGCAGTCAAACGATACTTAGGTGATGGGTGCCTCTAACAACAAGCCAAGCGAAGCGGAGCACCATCCTACATTTCCCAGGAATCCCGAGGTTTTCCTAGGACAACATCAAGAGTGGATCTCCGTCGTCACAATGTGATCAATTTAAAATGTTCAGTGATAATTTAGCAGCTTTCTCAATGAGATTCGTTACCTGGAAATATCATGATGTAGTCGTCGTGAAATTATTTGATTATTTCAAAACGTAAAAATCAATTTGAAGAAAAGCTGTTCAACTGATTTGCTTCAAATTAACACGGGATCTCCTTTTTACGATGTATAATGTACACAGTAAATTTTGTGAACATCGGTTGAAGATAATGTTGCTTTAGTTGCATTAAACTGCAAAAACGCTAAAAAGCGCAAAAAACGTCATAAAAGCGCCATTTTCAAGAAAAGCGCTTAACATACAACAATGAAATTTTAACACAAACATTGAATTGTGAGGTTCAACATATCCAGAAAGTTTCGTCAAATTATATTTAGATTCTTGGCCTCTAGAGTGGAAAACGTGTTTTGGAAAAACTGAAAATTTTCGTAAAAACTTAATTACATAAAATTTACTCGTCCAATTTGCTTCAAAAACGTGTCAGGTCTAAGTTCAGAAAAAACAAAGGTCCATATAAATTTTCATCAAAATCGGTTCTGGCGTCTGGCCTGTAGAGCACGAACAACTCACAAAAAAAAAAAAAAAAAAAAATTGGGACTTTTTTCTGCAGTAAGTGTAATTGAAGATTTCGCTTCACTCGCAACGCTCGTTACGCCCATCAATTAACGAATTGCTCAACTTCGACCTCAGCCATATCTTCGACTTGGAAATTACTTGCATTGCCCTCAATCTCTTTGTCGGATTCAAATTGAGAGCTACTTAAACTGCAGAACGACGTGCTTGAGGGAGACAAAATTACCAGGTCGTCGTCAATGTTGAATTCCTCTTCAGCAGTTGAAGTAGATGGTTTGTTTTGTGTCCTTTTGGGGGATAGCTGACTGGCATCCTTCCCGTATTGTTCTTCTCTGCCAACTGCTTTAAGTTATGGCGTACGTACACCAACTACGCGGCACGAGCATTGGTCAGCCGGTTGCGTTTGGCTGTGTTTGTGTTCCCATAGGTGCTAAAGGTTCTTTCGCAGGCAGCAGAAGTGGCAGGTAAAAGCAGAATTCGTGTGGGCACTTTTAACAGTTGTGTTGACTAGCACGGAACGAGCGCGGAACGCTCGTTACAACTTGCTGCATGATCAGTGCATCCGGCAACAACATGCCGCCAGCCATGGTTTTTCCTCGGATAAATTTCAAGCGCACCATGCTAAATCGCGCAGTGCCCGGTACACTCGGGCTTGCTTACGCTACTGGCTGGTTGACGTATGAGCTATTTGTTAAAGTTCTGCAACATTTTATCGAAAAATCTCATAGCACTAAGGAAAAGCCCGTCATTCTTATTTATGATAACCATGAATTGCACATGAGCATTGCAGCAATCGATCTGGCGAAGGCTTATGGCGTGATTGCCCCCGCATTGTAGTGACAGATTACAGCCGTTGGATGTGGCTGTCCCGTCCCCGCCGAAAACGAGACCACTGTCCCGTCTGGTACAGAACCGCCTGAACATCGTGGCAACAATGAAGGGTTTGAAGGTCCCGCAGAATTTAAGGGTATCCGAAAGCCAAGGACCGTAAAACAACAAGGAACAAGAGGAAAACGGGGCGAACATGCATTCCCACTGACACTCCTGTCAGAAACGCTCTGATGGAATCAAGAATACAAAAAAAATCCATGCGGTCAAGAAACGAAGAGTAATATTTCCCGAAGAGGACAAGGAGGACGAAGATGATCCAGAAACAGTCAAGATGAGTTGTGGAGACTCGGAAGAAAATGAAGTAGACGCAAGACCGCATATAAAGAAAATTTCGAAGAACGAAAATTTGCATGAAGGGGATTATGTTTTAGTAAATTTCTCATATAAGAAAAAAATCATTATCCTACATTGGTAAATTACTATCGGAAGTGGATTCTGATGGTGATCATGAAATTAGTTATCTTCGTCGCAGCCAAAAAGTAGCGAATGGCTTCGTTCTTAAAGATCCGCCAGGATTGTGTTCATTCAAGAGCGGCGATGTGACACACATTTTACCGCGTCCAGTAGCTTGCGGCACGACCAAGCGGCAAAATGGTGACATAAGATTTGACGTGGACCTTTCAGCTTTTGAAGTGCAATAGTTTTAATAAAATAAAATTCAAATTTGAAAACATTTTTCTTAAATAAACACAATGATTTCATAATAACAATTTCATATTTTCATAGCCATGAGATTTTAGTTCATGTCTCACCGTGCCCCACAGCCTGCAGTCTCACCGTGCCCCACAGCCTGTCTCACCGTGCCCCACAGCCTGTCTCACCGTGCCCCACAGCCTGCAGTCTCACCGTGCCCCACAGCCTGTCTCACCGTGCCCCACAGCCTGCAGTCTCACCGTGCCCCACAGCCTGTCTCACCGTGCCCCACAGCCTGCAGTCTCACCGTGCCCCACAGCCTGTCTCACCGTGCCCCACAGCCTGTCTCACGGTGCCACACAGCCTGTCTCACCGTGCCCCACAGCCTGTCTCACCGTGCCCCACAGCCTGTCTCACCGTGCCCCACAGCCTGTCTCACGGTGCCACACAGCCTGTCTCACGGTGCCCCGCGGTGGGGCACAGTGAGACGATCTGCACTTTGTGAGGTTCTAGGATGGTAAAAGGGGAACTCTCAAATAACAAAATATGGGTCATTCCACGGTAACTCACGTTACAATATCATCTCTTAATGTTGATTCAAAAGTCTCCTTCATGTGTAGTTTTGACCCAATCAACCCAAAAAAAAGAGGATAGGTCTTGGTAAGGTTCTAATTGTTATGTTTTTTAATTTCCTTTATTCTTTTTCAATTACTCAAAATTAATTTTTCCCTTTCGGTAACTCATGTTACGATAAATGGCCACTTGTATTTCTTGTACGCTATAAAAATCAAAATTTCTCCTCAACTACTTGTAGAATCTTAACAGTAAATTATTTTCAAATAACTAACACTTCAATGGGTTCTGTGTAATTATTTGAGATTTTACAATCCTTTTACCGAATCAAAACTAATTAATTAGATGGTAACTCATGTTACAAAAAATAGTAACTCACGTTACACGTGACATTTTTCATTGATTTTTATTGTAATAATGCATGGGTTTAAGAACAAATAATAAACATAGTGGACTTAGTATTGTCATATTACATTCTAGTTATTAAGTTAGACTGATCGTGAAAAGAATAATGTTCTCGTGAATTGATGACAGATGGTGCCCCGGTTTTCCCAACAATTTCATCACTTCTGTAGTAAAACTCATCTCTTATTTCGGGCCACCTCCAGTGTTTTGAGCCAACCTGCGCCATGACGCTGACTCGAAACCCTTTTTCTTTAGAAATTTTTGTCACGAGTCCAGGATATTGCTTCTTGTTAAAATCAACAAGAACCCAATCGCCAACAAGCACCGCAGACACAACTTCTCCCAATTCGGTAGCACCTTCCGGATCAGGTTGCAACATGGTTGCAACAGGTTGCATCAGGCTTGCAACATATTTTGAAAGTTGCAAGACCTCTGTCTCTGACCCCTTCGATTGGAAAAAGTGTGCCTTAGCGATTCCAATTATCGCTGTGGCATCTTCAAAAATTTCTTTCGTTTTCAAGGCATTGTTTCTCGAGTTAATTTCTGCTTGCGTTAGCTCTTCAACACGCACACTTTGTTGACTGGCGGCCAGTGCAAAAGTTTGTGCATTTGTAACAATGAACTTGCGTTTTTTGACGGCGCTCCAAACCTGCCGTTTGACGGCGCCACCAATGCCGTCAACGGGACCTTTCCCATGCGATGTTGCGAAAAAGTTCCAAATAAGTTTGATCTGGTGCTTGGTTTCCAGTGTTGGGATTGCAGCAGCTATAAACCTATTCTTAAACTGGGATGCTGGACCATCTGACCAAATGTTCACAGTTGTTATGTCATTTGGCAGCATTTCCAGCGTGGCGTCCACGTATGCCAAAACTGTCTCCTTCGAATGTGTTATGTTATCAGATGCTAGAATGACTGGCATTAGTTTCCCGTGATACCACATAGCAATCGTGAACAGGCTTACCTGGCTTTGTTGCCAGTGAGCGCTCTGTATCTCGTCCTGTAACACGCACGTGGAATTCTCGGAGAAGTCTATTTGAATTAGTGTGTGTGTGTTACAGCGAGACTCAGAGGCAGCAATTGAACGCTCGTCTTGGTACGACTTGGCTTGCGACCGTTTTATTTGGCAGTGCTCCATGAATGGCTTGTGCAGGCTCCTTAAGGGCCGGTTTTATCAACTTTTTCAACTATTAGTTGAACTGTTAGTTAGGCTGTAACTAAGAGTTGAGCCAATTTTGGCGTTTTACCATTTTTTTCAACTATTAGTTGGCGTTGTAACTCATAGTTGAACCAACTAACACTTCAAGTACTGCTCAAGGATTGTAACTGTTAGTTGAGAAAACTTAAATGGCGCTGGGGTTATCAAATCGATAGTTTGTGAACATAATGTAAATTATTTACATTATTTGTGATACTTCAGTGAGTGTTGAAGAACGATCGTGTGCAGAGAAAACATTATAAATGGGTTCTTTTCCTTATTTGAAAAGAACCGGGTTTTTAGGTGCAACATAACCTTGGAGTTGGTCTCAGCATGGTCAGAAGTGTCAGAAGCTGTCAAGTCAATGTCATCTGTTGTCGTGCGTGTTAAAAGCTCTTTGCGTTGAGTTTTGATAGAAAATCAGAAAGCGTTGGCATAATAGAAAAGGTAAATAATATTGCATCGCTACTTTGCAAACATACCTATTTGTCATTTAATTGTATTTTACGTTAGGAAGTGATATCTCAATCTGTCAGTGGGGAATATTAAATGTAATTTTTCCTTGTTTTGTAGATCAGGATGAACGTAATGACAGATGATGACTCTGATGAAGAGGATGAGATGATGGAGAATATTGCCATGCGTGGCAGGGCAAAGAAAGACATCCGTCCTAGAACGAATCACTTCGAGACATGGGCCGACGAAGAGTTTTTTGTTCGATTCCGCCTGACAAAGGCTACTGCTTTAGATTTATACAATGCAATCGAGGGCGAAATATCCACACCAACAGACAAGAACAATGCCTTGTCTGCAATTAATCGGCTGCTAATGACCCTTCGTTTTTATGCTTTAGGATCAATGCTAATTGCTGCAGGTGACTTTGCAGGTGTACACAAGTCAACAGCCTGTGTAATTGTGCACAAAGTTACCGCTGCCATAGCCCATTTGAGCCCACAAATTGTCAGATTCCCGGAGACTGCTGAAGAAATCGATGCAGTTACGAATGGTTTTTTCAGCATAGCACACTTTCCCCAAGTGGCTGGAGCAAGAGACTGCACTCATGTCAAAATCCAGTCACCCGGTTAGTGTGCCTCTTCCTTTTACCAGGATCTAATAGTTATGTTTCCAAACTTATCGATCTCATAAACTTAAACCAACTCTTACTAGTTTATTTTTTAATTGTAGTCATGTGAAAAGAGGTTATCCTACTTGAAGAAAAAGGGGTAGGTACTTCAATGTACTTTTAAAAATCTTACTAGTTGGTTAACAAGTGCAGAAAAACTGAAAATCTGCCCTGTATTCTCGAAGATGGTTCATACTTTTTCAGGAGGCGACCAGGCTGAAAAGTTCCGGAACAGGAAGGGTGTATTTTCAATCAACGTCCAGACCATATGTGGGCCAAACCTTAGAATATTTGACATCTGTGCAAGATGGCCTGGCTCTGCACACGACCGCACAATATTCAACAACTCTAGGATTCGAGCAAGGTTTGAGAGGGGTGATATGGGTAAAAGAATTCTCATCGGGGATTCGGGATACACTCTTTCGCGATATATGATAGTGCCATTGAGGCACCCTGTGACGGCTGAAGAACAGCTCTTTAACGAGTCACAGATCCGAACAAGAAATTCTGTAGAGCGGCAATACGGAGTATGGAAAAGAAGGTTTCCAGTGTTGTCGGTAGGAATGCAAGTCCGTGTCGATCATGTGCTGGCAATAATTGTTGCCACGGCAGTTCTGCATAACATGGCATGCGACGCAGGAGAGGGAGAACCCCCGAGAGATCCTGAACTACCGGCAGTCTTGGATATAGTACAGGACCAGGTGCCTGTTGATCCGTTACCAGACAACCTGCAGGGAGACGGAGCTGTTCGACAAGAATTAATTCAAAGTTACTTCCGAACACTTCTCCGCTAGGAAAAAAAGAAGTCAGCCACAACGTAGATTTTTTTATGATTTATGATTTTCCAGCTCTGAAGTTAATAAGAAGTTAATAGGTAAAGTACCCAAAGTGAGTACCTACCTAAGGTAGTAGGTACTAATAAAAATTTGAAAAAAGTTGGTATTGGTGCATGTTCACTTCTTCATGGTGTTTTGAGCTTAGAAAACTGCATCTTCTTTATTTCTAATTCTAATTTCTCAGCTTCAATTTTTATCTGCAGAAGTTCCATCTCTTTTCTATGCCTTTCTTCTTTCATGGCTAACTCTCTTGCAACAAAGTTGATTTTGCAGGCTGTAAGTTTTGTTTTTTGTTCTGCCAATGCTATATACTTAGCGCCAGTTGCACTTCGCTTTGCTTCTTGGAAGCTCTTCAGGGACGGCCTATTTTTGACAGCCTTGAATGGGTTTGATTTTCCATCTGTGTCACAAAGGGAACCATTTATTAGTGCTATTCTGTATGACAGATAGTTGATTCCGAAATAGATGCAGACATTTATTTTCAATTAAAATTAATTGTTATTAGGTATAGATGATATTAAGTGTTCAATTTTTGATAATGCATTAATTGTGATTACCATTCGAGCTTTTTGCAATACTTTCCACTGGAAAATTGGCTGTTGCATCCGGGTTCGATGTGCAGCTGCTGCTGCCGCTGGTATGAGTGGACTCTGCGAGAAAGGTTTGAGCACATTATCAGTAGGTAAGTAACTATTAACCCATCCATTTCAATGAATGTTACTCTTGAAATTTCCATGCTAAAATAAATGTTCCGATACCTTTCAAGACAACCAATGCTTTGTTGATTGGATGCTTAAGCATTCGGGAGAATAGTGGCTCCAGTCTCGGACGCTATCTCCGACAGGAACGTATCCTTCCCACAGCATTGACGTGTCTTGAGTTTCAACACTCGGGTCGCTCAGCTGAGGGGGAAATTTGTGTTTAATGTTTCATTTTTAATAAAGATCTGTGATGTAAATAATGTTTTAAAATTTTACCTCCTGGGCTGGATTTTCCTCGTAATCAGATACATCCTCCTTTCTCTCTTTGGCGGGTTGTTCCTGGTCCTCTTGTTTGTTTTCTGCTGTGGAGTTGAATCGGAAAGATATCATGGTTGTGTGATAATATTAAGAATATCTTTCTTTGATCCAATGTGTTGGTTTGATTCTTACGTTCCAAAGCATCACTGTCAAACTCGCTGCAGGGTCCTTTGGCAGAGAGCTCCAACAGTTTCTCCATTTCCTCGGAAAAAGGATAAGTTTCTATTTTGTCAGCCGGTCCTCCCCCGGTAGCATAGAGAGACTGCCTTTGCTTTGCAATGCAGGCTCGGTAGTCTCTCTTCATATTCCTAAATTTTGCTTGCAAGGCTATTTTGGTCTTGGGCATTTCCACACCCGAATTGAAGTCGTTTGCCAGCTGCATCCATGCATCCTCCTGTTAATTAGGCAAGATTTTTCGTTCAAATTATAAATGTTAGAAACATTACCCGGCATTATAATGGAAATAATTGATGCAGTTACTTGTCAATTGTAATAACCTTTTGCTGCCAAGTGTGCTTGTCCGTTTTCTTGCATTCTAAAACTCCGGAATACTTCGTCACCATTAGCATTAATCTTTTTTGATCGGCAAAACTAAAAGTAGCTCTCATTCTCAATTTTGCATTAGCCGCCATTTTCGATTTGATTTTCAGAAAATATGTGTATTTTCATACCAACCTTTGAAAAATTGCATGGCAACGAAATTCAGCTATTAGTTACGTAACCACCAGATGTGAGCTAGTGATAAAACTCATTTTCCTCCAACTCATAGTTGAGTTTGAACTATGAGTTACCCAACTAATAGTTGGGAATAAACTTGATAAAACCGGCCCTAAGTGCTTTACGAGGTCCGCTGAGAGACCCTCTTCGAGCACCTTGTGAAGCCGTCCTTCTAGTTCCTTCCACACATACCACGAAGTACCGAGGGGCAGTTCATCTTCTAGCTCTTCCAGTTTGATGTTGAAGAAATTGATGCATTCTGCACATTTTCCAAACCAACAATCTTCAGTGGCTTCCTCGCACAGCCACAGTTGAGGGAAATCTGTGCAATAGCCAGAAAATGACGGAACACAATTGTGCACAGCGTTTACAGCTGCTATATAGTTTTCATGATATTTGCAGCAGCAAACGTTGTGCGGTAATTTATTGCTTTACAGTACGTACTTGGGACGTAGCTCGGCAAATTTGCTCTTCCCTATCTTCACCTCTGGATATTCGCTACAGAAAAGGGCATGAGCCTCGCTGATTGAAAAGACGAGATGGTGTACTTGGTGCTTGAATTTGCTTCCATCATCGTTTCTAACAGTTACGACATCTTTTCTTCCTGGAGCCTGCCTGCTAATATCTTCACGTTCGCAGAAGCCTTTAACCAGCGTAACGACATCTCCGCTGAGTGCCGACGCTGACGTTCTTTCGTCAACTGCATCAACAGGTCCACTTTTTAAAACACCCTCGTATAGTTTCCGCACAAGCCACAATTTCTTTCTCGGCGATCGTGGTAAGGCACGCTTTGCTCGAGCTTTGTCCATCCCAAAAGAGCTTCTGTTTTTATACGGTGGGGATAACGTAGCCGACGGAGTAACAGCAGCCGCTGCTTGCTCCGCTTTCTTCTTGGCCCGACATTTCTGAACTCTTTTTTTTGTACTCTCCTTCTCTGCTTTGCTGAGCTTTGCTTTTTCTGAAAGTGTTTGTCGGTCAAGAAAAGCCTTCTTCTTATTGCGACACTTTTGGGCAATAAGCCGATGCCGCGTCTTTGCTTCTTCGTACTTGTTTGTGGATTTTAGTTTTTCTCTATACCTTGCCATTTTCTCAGCATTTGTTAATGGCATGATTTCTAGAACAGAAAAGAGATGATTCAATATTTTTTCGGGAGAAAGAACTTGCTCATTTTGAGGTTATGGAACTTGGTAACTCATGTTACAATAATTAAAAAAATCATTAAAAAAAACTGGCAAGCTCGAGATTTTTTTTTGAGATTGACAATAGTTGACTTTGATGCCAGCTAGGAAAAAAAAATGAGTTAGGCTCTTTTCAGTGAATTTGTGGATAAAAAAAGACACTTATATAGATTTTTGGTAACTCACGTTACAAGGGGAAAGCATTTTTAAAATTTCTCATTAAAGGAAGTAAGAAGCACATTTTAATTCAGTTATATTTTTTACTGTGTTCTATAAAGTACAGATATAAGAAAAAATTATAAAGAAAAAGATTATACCATAATATTAAGTTAATACTTACCTTAAATGTAGCAGTCTTGCCCACTTTCTTGCAATTTCACTTGTGCTGAACTTTGAAATGCTCTATCTCCCACAAACATGAAGCTAGCAACTTGGATTATAGATCTAAACACACCTCATACATTTAGGCAACTTATGAAAAAAAAAAAAAATCCCCAAAAAAAATAAAAACATTTTTTTTTTTTTTGATACAATATCATGGAATGACCCATATGCAGATCCTGGATAAAGGTACTTTTTAATATATTAATGATATACGGCGGACCGCAATCGCAACACTCTTCTCTCCTTGACCGAAGCCAACTGCCTCTCTCCTCTCCAAGGGTCGCAGCCCTCGCTCCCTCGACCTACCTGCCGCGGTGACAAGGCAGGCAACTAACCACCCTCCTGGTCATGAAACGTCACATACCCCCACCAGATTAAAGCGGTATAAAAGATAACTGATTACATTAGGTTTAATCTATACTATTCACAAATTGACGTTTGATCCAGACAAAATCCTGGCACTAAGTATACTAAAACTGAGTATGACAAAATATTGTGTAGACAACCCATTGAATATGCTATCTTATAAGGTTCACTGTTTACACCACACCTATTTGTCCCTAAAACTTTCTTTAACCGACAACCCTTTGTTGCTGCAGGTGTGTCGTCGCACAGCTTTTAACAATGTGTAGGTCCAGGTAGTCCAGGGGTTGATTGACGCCTGCACGCGGTGATATCCTGTGAACATTGCCAATTATCTTTTCCGGTGTTGAAACTTATTGCTGAATGGTCGTTGCCATTTGGTATCCCGCGATCAAAAATGAAAGATACGTCTTGAAGACACTGAGTTTGTTCCACTCCCTGAATGATAGTTTGTTTGGACACGGTTCGGCACGTCGGCCTAGCAGGCATCAAGAGGCTCAACACATTGTTGGACCGGGCATTGTTTGTGACCCAAAACACGTTTTTTTTCTCCTTTGAAGGTTGGTTGGTTGTTCCCCTTGTATCTCCCCGGCGATGTCTTTCTGTCGACGGCGTTCTTTCTGTTCTTTGACGGCGACGTCTTTCTGTTTCTGTCGACGGCGTCCTTTCTGTTCTTTGACGGCGACGTCTTGCTGTCGACGGCGTCCTTTCTGTTCTTTGACGGCGATGTCTTTCTGTCGACGGCGTTCTTTCTGTTCTTTGACGGCGACGTCTTGCTGTCGACGGCGTCCTTTCTGTTCTTTGACGGCGACGTCTTGCTGTCGACGGCGTCCTTTCTGTTCTTTGACGGCGATGTCTTGCTGTCGACGGCGTCCTTTCTGTTCTTTGACGGCGACGTCTTGCTGTCGACGGCGTCCTTTCTGTTCTTTGACGGCGACGTCTTGCTGTCGACGGCGTCCTTTCTGTTCTTTGACGGCGATGTCTTGCTGTCGACGGCGTCCTTTCTGTTCTTCGACGGCGACGTCTTTCTGTTTCTGTCGACGGCGTCCTTTCTGTTCTTCGACGGCGATGCCTTGCTGTCGACGGCGTCCTTTCTGTTCTTCGACGGCGATGCCTTGCTGTCGACGGCGTCCTTTCTGTTCTTTGACGGCGATGTCTTTCTGTTTCTGTCGACGGCGTCCTTTCTGTTCTTCGACGGCGATGTCTTTCTGTCGACGGCGTCCTTTCTGTTCTTTGACGGCGATGCCTTGCTGTCGACGGCGTCCTTTCTGTTCTTCGACGGCGATGTCTTTCTGTCGACGGCGTCCTTTCTGTTCTTCGACGGCGATGTCTTGCTGTCGACGGCGTCCTTTCTGTTCTTCGACGGCGATGCCTTGCTGTCGACGGCGTCCTTTCTGTTCTTCGACGGCGATGCCTTGCTGTCGACGGCGTCCTTTCTGTTCTTCGACGGCGATGCCTTGCTGTCGACGGCGTCCTTTCTGTTCTTCGACGGCGATGCCTTGCTGTCGACGGCGTCCTTTCTGTTCGACGGCGATGGTGTACTGTCGGCGTCATGGTCTTTTGGACCTTCGTCCCCCAAGTCCACGAGTGTACTCCCATCGATACCGATAGAAACTATCTCGCATTTGACTTCTGCTTGCTCCGTGGCGGTGTCTTCCTGAATTTTGGTTGTTGCTGACGGCTCGGAAGACTCAGGCGCAGCTACTGTCCGTTTCCCGACGTCTCGTGATCGTCGTCGTCCACCCGGGAAACATCGAGATGTTCGTCGACGTTCTGCGAGCCGATCTTATGCACTCAAGCGCGAACTCCAACATTTGGCTTGCGCCAGTTACTTTTGTTGTTGTTTCCGTTGTTTTGGTAGAATTGGAAGGTATTGGCTGGCAGTAGGTGGATGAATTGGCGCATGAATCTTGTTGGCTCCATTGGTGGCGTAAGAAATTTAACTTTCCCCATCCAATGAATCAGAAATTGCGCCATGGAATGGTGTGTGCATTTGCTATACATAGTATTTGCGAATTCGGCCACAATCGCGTCTTGTCGAGCTAGCGACCAATACATGGCTAAGAACGCCTCTTTAAAATCGTCCCACGTCGCCCACTGATCCGACAAGGCAGTCGCCCAGTCTTGTGGGGCACCTTCCAGATGGTTGACCACAACGTCAATCATTGTCTCGTCTGACACATTAAATGGTAAAGTATGTTTCTCAATTTGTTTGAGGAACTCCATCGGGTGTAGTACTCCGTTGCCTGCG
Source organism: Nemurella pictetii (assembly GCA_921293315.2). Taxonomy (NCBI): domain Eukaryota; kingdom Metazoa; phylum Arthropoda; class Insecta; order Plecoptera; family Nemouridae; genus Nemurella; species Nemurella pictetii. The sequence continues at coordinate 2,605,480 of OV121118.1, read as the reverse complement.
AAGCGTCGCATGACCGATGGCGGTAACTGTGCCGGCGACAGGGTAGCCGTCGTCGGTGTGCCTCGCGGTGCCGATGTGGATCCGGCATTTCGCGGACGCGTGACTGCTGGAGGTTGCAGCGTGTCAATTCTTAAATTTAATGCCACCAAAGTTTGCGACATGGTCGCGATCATTTCGGCTAAGTGGGAATTGTCCACTTCGCCTGACGAGGCTTGTTGCCGTCGAGTTTTCGGCATTTTCCAATAGTTTCACACAAATCACAAAACAAATTCGTCTCGAGCGACGCGAACACGGCAATGCACAAAATCTGACACGCGGACGGTCGAAATTTTATTTTTGAAGTTCGTTTGGTGCGGCGCGAACGCAACACAACACAAACACGATGCGCGGACGCTCGGAAATAAATATTTACTCGCACAAAATAATTACACGAATATAACTGACAGTTCTCTTTACGTTGGGCGCCAATGTGAGGTTCTAGGAAGGTAAAAGGGGAACTCTCAAATAACAAAATATGCAGATCCTGGATAAAGGTACTTTTTAATATATGAATGATATACGGCGGACCGAAATCGCAACACTCTTCTCTCCTTGACCGAAGCCAACTGCCTCTCTCCTCTCCAAGGGTCGCAGCCCTCGCTCCCTCGACCTACCTGCCGCGGTGACAAGGCAGGCAACTAACCACCCTCCTGGTCATGAAACGTCACAACTTGGTCACATTTGTTTTTTTTATCAATATATTTTATTTGAACTTAAATCTTTATATATTTTTTTGTTGAGAGGAAAGACGGTTGTAAGTAACTAGCCATTTATCAATGAGTTAGTATCTCTTATAATAAAAAAGCTACAGGCCCAAACAATTTTTCTGTCTCACTGTGCCCCACTCTCCCCTACATGCTTCAGCCACTGTAGAGTGGACTTTAGATTGAATTTTCGTATTTTCATTTTCCAAGAAGACCTTGGATAATTTTTAACGTTTTAACCCGACTTCGAATCGGGCACACTCTGATAACTCACTCGTATCTGTTTAGTGTCGAAAAGATCCCAGCACGATGTGAGCGGTGCAACGAAGCACTTACCGTCCAGCACATCCTTGTCGATTGTAGAAAATATACGGCTCTCAGACGCCACCTTTCACTTGGGAAGTCCCTAACTGAAATCCTTGCAGACGATCAACGGGCAACTGTTAAACTGTTTATGTTTTTAAGAGAAGCTGATTTATTCAGCAAGATTTAGGATCTCTAAATTTTTTGATCTCTAAATTGCTGAAACCTTTGTTTCAAGGCACAAGTATTTGTTTGAAAATGTTCCGAGGAATATTTTTAGGATATTTTAAGGATAATAGTACAGCTATTGACGTAGTGGGACTTATGAGTCTAACCTGAAGAATTTAGTTTAATTTAATTTATAATATTTTTATTTTTATTAATTTTTATTTATTAATTATTTTTTTATTTTATTTTTTAATTCGCAAACAATATCTCAGGCGCAAAATAACCAACAGGTTGACGCGCCTCCAAAACCTACAACAAAAAAAAACTTTTAACGAGACAAGACATTCCATGACGGCCTAATATTCTTGAAGAACGATACCCAGTGTTCATTTTCCACGAGGTAAAGAGGCGTTCCACTGGCATAAAGAGCTCTTGCAAAAAAAATGTCAACAGGTCGAAACGCTTTTTCGTAGAGAGGAATGGATAGAAAATTACTTTATACACTTAGCTTCACAAGCCCAGGCAAGTCACAAGCCCTTGATAACGATTAGATACTAATATAATATAACGTAGTGAGATGACTGTCTTGTACAAATTTGGTCGTCGTCGTACCTGTTCAGCGTCTGTCATCCTGTCAATGTACGCGTCCAACATAACACTGCTTTGTCACGGTACATGTGAAGCTGGTTGCAGCTGGTCGCTACTCCTACTTGTGCCCGAGACGCAGAAGCAGAACGACTTTGTTGAGTCCGGTGACCATATTGGAATGGTGCAAACTGGCGTATTGTCAGCGGCAGCGCTACTGCCTACTGATGTTCACATTGGCATCAGCATTACTAAGGTGGTCATTTTCTGAAGATAAGCAGTCTTCATCTTCATCAATTGTATTTGGCAGATTAGTATTCTTGCGGAACTTGCCACACAGTTTGTCGCGAACTAGCCGTGGACATTTCTTGCACTTAGTTTTCAGGTGGCCCAACATCCTCGTCGTATTTTCTAAAGTCACCCATGCACAAAACATGTATTTGTATGTTTGTTGTTTGTATGTGCTTGGTCCACCTCCTCCTCCTCCTCCTCCTCCTCCTCCTCCTCCTCCTCCTCCTCCTCCTCCTCCACATTTTTTTTTTTTTAAATAGATGGAGAATGCATTTACGCACACCGCTAATAAGGGCCGGTTTTACAATATTATTTACTAACTTGGAGTTGGTCAACACGGACATAAAACTTAACTCCTAGTTAGGTGAAAAAACAATCTGAGAGTTAAGCAACCTGGAGTTACAGAAAAGAGAAGATATTTTTTTCATATTTTGGTATTGAAATTCAATTTCAAACACGATTTAAACATGGCGGGAGTGAAGAAATCGCGATCTGCTAATTTCACAAATGACGACGAAGCGCGGTTAGTTCAGTTATGCAAAAAGTATGCGGCTAAGATTGAAAACAAGAAAACAGATAAAGTTACGTGGAAGCAGAAAGTAAGTTTTTGCAGTGCTGTAATAATAAAATGTGATGATAATGCCTTCGTGGGCCCACAAACCTCTTTCGTTAACGCCTAAAATGAATGAGTGAGCATAACAGTCTATAGCTGCAGCAAAAATAAATAAAAAGAAAAAGAAGTTTGAGGTATAAAAGTAAGTCATAAGTAAAAGAGCTTTTTAGTTATCAAAGCTGAAACATATCTTCTTCTCCGTGAGCTCTCGACAAGCTGCTGCTTGGTCTTGACAGAAATTTGGTATGTTGACTATGGTCTGACATCTGTTCTTCACACTTCTCAATCACGGAGGTTAGGTTAGTCACTGTTTTGAATGGTGGTCATTTACAAACATGAAAATGGTTGTAATTTAATCCTTCCGAGTAACACGACGAATTTACATCGCGAAATCTCTATTTAATTGCAATGTTCATTCACAAAGTTTGTACAAACTGCTGAAGTGATGAACACTGTTTTGTTCTCAACCTAGAGTTAACGTCTTATTCCCTACTTGAATTGGGAGTTTAGACAACTCCAGGTTAGAGGCTTAACTCGAGGTTGAAAAATATTGTAAAACACGAATTTAGACTTTGTTACTAGGATTAAGCTATTAGCTAAGAGCTAGCTAGCTAAGAGCTATTGTAAAACCGGCCCTAAAGTCGGTAGTGTGGGACTCTTTCAGGCCAAAAAACCCACTAAACTCTATCTCTCGCCACACGTCCCCGGAACCACCTTCCGGCATTACGTCAGGGACGGGGCGGTCAAATCTCGGCGGCCCTCCGGTCCGAACCGAGATTTTTCCCAATAATTAGAGTACTGGTCCCAGGAATCCAAGGATGTTCCCATCCTCCTCCTGGTCCCCCTCCTCCTCTTCTGGTTCACCCACGACCATGCTCATCGGCATAAGCTCCCGTTCTTCCACCTCTTTCTCGGCGAGCGTCTGTCTCACAAAATCGTGGATTACCTTCCAGTGGGACCTGGACTGAATCATCAGGGAAACCACTGTTTGGGGTGTCAGCTCCCAGCCCACCGCACCCGCAATTACCCTCCGTGGTTCACGCCACCTCGGGCACTCGAGCACTGCATGGCCCGGGCCATCTTCTTCCCCACAGTGGTCGCAGGTGGTCGCGACCCCCTTACCGATCCGAGCCAGGTAGGTTTTGAAATTGCCGTGGCCGGTCAGGAATTGGGTCAGGAAGTACTCCGTCTCCCCTCCCCTCCTTCCCAACCACTCCCTAATATTAGGGATCAGCACATTTGTCCACCTGCCCTTCTGGGCCTCGTCCCAGCTCTCCTGCCATTTGTCCAAGATCTCCTCCTCGATCTCGGCTCTTCTTTCTATGCCGTCTTTGTGCACTGCACATCGGCTTTCAATCATTAGAGCCGCCGGAGGGTACCCTGCGATCACGCATAGGGCGATCGAGGATGTCGTGCGGTACGCTTGAGTGACCCTGATATTGATCACCCTTTGCACACGCTCGATTTTTGCTCGGTGGCAGGCACGTCGCACTACGGTCCCCCATGCCGGGCACGCGTATAGGATGACCGAGTACACAGCTGAGGCGAGAACACGTCTGGTGTTTTGCCCGGGCCCCTTTCTGTTTGGCATCAGGCCCATGAGTTTCCCCATCGCCCGAGAGGCCTTTCCAGCGGCATGTTCCACATGGACTGACATGGAAAGGTTTCTGTTGAGTATTACCCCCAGGTACCTCACCTCGCCCTTGGTGGTGATGGAGGCACCCCCTGCGTGGAACGTTGCCGCCAGGACTTTCCGTCTGCCGCGTGCGACGAAAGCCTCGGTCTTATGGGCTGCGATCGTCAGACCCATAAGACTCGCTTTTTGGTAGATCCTCTCGAGGGCTCTGCTACCATTAGCCTCCAGAGCCCCCTGGTCTCTTCCGTCTACGACCGCTATCAGGTCATCTGCGTATCCCACCAGGCTGGTATGTGGGATACTAATCCTGAGCATGTCGTCGTAGAAACAATTCCACAATGTTGGCCCCAGAATGGATCCCTGCGGAACACCACAGGTCACCTCTAGGACCTTCCCCGGACTTACTATTAGCCTCCTGTCGGAGAGGAGGCCCTGTCGGACAATGTTAATTGTGCATGTGCTCACCCCCTTCCTGACCAGGGCCGCCATGATGCCGGACCACGATGCTGAATTGAAAGCGTTTTGGATGTCGATGGCTATCAACGCACTGACCGGCTTATCTCGTTAGGAGGTATACCTGGCCTCCTTTTCGGTGGCCAGGTGCAGCACACGCTTTACCGCGTCTACTGTCGACCTTCCTTTCCGAAAACCGTACTGGCCCTCGTACAGGCCCTCTCCCCCCTCTATTTCCCGCTCGAGTCTATTGAGAAATGAGAATGAGCCTCTCATAGACCTTACCCAGGACGTCGAGGAGGCATATAGGCCTGTACGTTTGTTCGTCCTCTTCGGACTTTTTCTCCTTCGGAAGCAGCACTAAAGAGGCTCTTTTCCATGCGTCGGGAAAGACTCCCCTCTGCAGCAGGCTGCTCATAAGGGTCATTGCAGCCTGAGTCTGCATTCTGAGAAAGAGCCTAACCACGACGGGGGGGGATACCATCCGGCCCCGAAGCCTTGCCTATTTTGATGCGGTCTGCTGCAGCCAAGACCTCTGCCTCCGTGAACGGCACTACCTCCCCTGTAGCCTCATCCCGCTCCCACCGGGTTGGTGGGTGGGTCGGGAACAGGGTGTGGGCCACACGGAGTCTTTCGACCACACCCAGATTTGGGAGCCCCTTTTGGAGTTTCCCGGTAACAATCTTATAAGCTTTGCCCCAGGGGTCCTTGTCGATCGTATCAAGGAGCTCACCCCACTTTGCCCTTTTAGAGCTGGCAATCGCCTTCTTCAGTGCTTTCGAAGCCAGCGTGATGTCAATCACCGAGGAGCGAGCTTCTCTCTCGTACGTTGGTCGATTGCCAACGTTCAAGATCGACATCCCGCTAGTCTGCAGCCTTTCGGCAACCAGAGTCCCTCTTGCGTTTTCAGCCCTTGACCCCCACAGGGGGGATTTGGCGTTCAGGTCACCGGCCAGCATGACCGGTTTCCCTACTGCTCTGGCTGCGATGTCTATTTCGTGCAGGAGAGACTCCAGGTCTTCGGTGCCCCTGTTTGGCGAGAAGTATGCGCCGATGATCATGCAGCCATCTATCTCCATCCAAACGAAGCCCCGGCCCCTACCCGCTCTCGTCGGGTGGGTCTGGTTGCCAAAAACCCTCATCGCCACGTCCTGTTCGGTATCGAGGACCCACCCCTTCCTGCAGAACCGGACGTTTGGCTCGCAGATAATCGTGACGTCCACAGTCCACTGCTGCTCTGTGGCAAGCAATAGGTCAATGGCGCCCCAACACCTGTTCGCATTTGTCTGCAGGAATCTAATGGCAGATGTCTCCATTAGGTTTGGCAGGTTTAGGAGCCCTCGTCAGGGGCGTGGATTGTGGGCTCCCACTTTCCTTCACCTTTCCGCCCCCATCCTTCGCTCGGAGTGGGTGCCTGTCAGGTTCCTCGTATGGCTGCTGACGGTCGTGTGTATTCTCCGCTGAACAAATGGTTGCAATACATGAACTGCGAGATAGTAATTATTGAGCTCAGCTCATGGGTTTATTGGTCCCTGGCTAATTGGTACGTTCTCTGTGTCATTTGGTGACCAGTGAACCGATACATTGGCGTTGACCGCGTGCGGTCTCGGCTCATATAAACATAAAAGTTGCGATAGGCACAACGTAGTAAGTGGCTCTAAACAGTTCAAGCACAAGACGTTCGTTCTTACGTCAAATAATAAGATGCGTTTGATCCGCGTGTGGTCCTCACGCACATTAACATAATAGTTGTGATAGGCACAACGTAGGGAATGACTCGAAACAATTCAAGCACCAGACGTTCCTTCTCACGTCAAATAATAAGATTCGTTTGATCCGCGTGTGGTCCTCACGCACATTAACATAATAGTTGTGATAGGCACAACGTAGGAGATGACTCTAATCAATTCAAACACAAGACTATGCTAAGACGTTCCTTCTCACGTCAAATAATACGATGCGTTTGATCCGCGTGTGGTCCTCACGCACATTAACATAATAGTTGTGATAGGCACAACGTAGGGAATGACTCGAAACAATTCAAGCACCAGACGTTCGTTCTCACGTCAAATAATAAGATTCGTTTGGTCCGCGTGTGGTCCTCACGCACATAAACAGAATAGTTGTGATAGGCACAACGTAGGAGATGACTCTAATCAATTCAAACACAAGACTATGCTAAGACGTTCCTTCTCAAGTCAAATAATACGATGCGTTTGATCCGCGTGTGGTCCTCACGCACATTAACATAATAGTTGTGATAGGCACAACGTAGGAAATGACTCTAATCAATTCAAACACAAGACTATGCTAAGACGTTCCTTCTCACGTCAAATAATACGATGCGTTTGATCCGCGTGTGGTCCTCACGCACATTAACATAATAGTTGTGATAGGCACAACGTAGGAAATGACTCTAATCAATTCAAACACAAGACTATGCTAAGACGTTCCTTCTCACGTCAAATAATACGATGCGTTTGATCCGCGTGTGGTCCTCACGCACATTAACATAATAGTTGTGATAGGCACAACGTAGGAAATGACTCTAATAAAACAATTCAAGCTCCAGACGTTCCTTCTCACGTCAAATAATAAGATGCGTTTGATCCGCGTGTGGTCCTCACGCACATTAACATAATAGTTGTGATAGGCACAACGTAGGAAATGACTCTAATAAAACAGTTCAGCGCTCGTTACCCAGAGATAAACAAAACGGCCTGGGGCGCGACCCCAGTCGTTGTGAACATGGTAAGAGTGGAATGTTAAACATTTAGCGTGAACTGAGTGACTTCTTCAAAGACCTCGGACTGGGTCGACTATAGCCTCGTGGCACTGAAATTTGAGTATCTTTACGTTAAATAGCCAACCGACAGATCGGTGTGGCCTATTTCAAACAATGATTCTATCTTGTAGCTAGCTAGTGGACGAAGTCCAAAAGCTCAAAGCAAGATTCCCATGAAGAGTCAAGATAGAACCTGATACGTATTACAGTCCAGCCGTCGGCCTGCCTGGACTAGCCCGCCAGGGCTGGCCTGGTGGTCGCCTCTCGTCCCGAGCGTCCGTGTCGAAGTGATCGTTCTTCCGCGCTTCGTCGCGCTCCAGCCGAGTCGCCCGATGCGTCGTTCTACGTCACGCAGGGGTTCAGCTGGTGTGCACGTGATATTCTTGATTCATGACTTCCGCGCTCTCTTGCGGTAATCTCGAGACTGCGAGATTGCGGTTGCCGCGAGGATGCGTGTGCAGTCTGATAGCCGAGTGTAATGGCGCCATGAAATGGACCATTACAATTGCCCTCCTCCTGGTGAAAAATAAAGTGGGAACAGTTTATTTTGATTAGACATAGGGTTGCGGTGCCGTGTTGCGTCAGGCTTCCGCGTAGGTTGTGTGGTGCTCCAGGGTTGTCGGTCGTGCTCGGAGATCACGTTGGGCGTCAATTTTGCCAATCGTGCTCGGAGATCACGTTGGGTGCCGATTTTCCCAGGTTCTCGGAGATCACGTTGGGTCGTTTTTGCCAGGCGTTCTCGGAGATCACGTTGGGTGCCAATTTTGTCAGGTGCTCGGAGACCACGTTGGGCGCCATTTTTGTCAGGTTCCTCGTATGGCTGCTGACGGTCGTGTGTATTCTCCGCTGAACAAATGGTTGCAATACATGAACTGCGAGATAGTAATTATTGAGCTCAGCTCATGGGTTTATTGGTCCCTGGCTAATTGGTACGTTCTCTGTGTCATTTGGTGACCAGTGAACCGATACATTGGCGTTGACCGCGTGCGGTCTCGGCTCATATAAACATAAAAGTTGCGATAGGCACAACGTAGTAAGTGGCTCTAAACAATTCAAGCACAAGACGTTCGTTCTTACGTCAAATAATAAGATGCGTTTGATCCGCGTGTGGTCCTCACGCACATTAACATAATAGTTGTGATAGGCACAACGTAGGGAATGACTCGAAACAATTCAAGCACCAGACGTTCCTTCTCACGTCAAATAATAAGATTCGTTTGGTCCGCGTGTGGTCCTCACGCACATAAACAGAATAGTTGTGATAGGCACAACGTAGGAGATGACTCTAATCAATTCAAACACAAGACTATGCTAAGACGTTCCTTCTCACGTCAAATAATACGATGCGTTTGATCCGCGTGTGGTCCTCACGCACATTAACATAATAGTTGTGATAGGCACAACGTAGGGAATGACTCGAAACAATTCAAGCACCAGACGTTCGTTCTCACGTCAAATAATAAGATTCGTTTGGTCCGCGTGTGGTCCTCACGCACATAAACAGAATAGTTGTGATAGGCACAACGTAGGAGATGACTCTAATCAATTCAAACACAAGACTATGCTAAGACGTTCCTTCTCACGTCAAATAATACGATGCGTTTGATCCGCGTGTGGTCCTCACGCACATTAACATAATAGTTGTGATAGGCACAACGTAGGAAATGACTCTAATCAATTCAAACACAAGACTATGCTAAGACGTTCCTTCTCACGTCAAATAATACGATGCGTTTGATCCGCGTGTGGTCCTCACGCACATTAACATAATAGTTGTGATAGGCACAACGTAGGAAATGACTCTAATCAATTCAAACACAAGACTATGCTAAGACGTTCCTTCTCACGTCAAATAATACGATGCGTTTGATCCGCGTGTGGTCCTCACGCACATTAACATAATAGTTGTGATAGGCACAACGTAGGAAATGACTCTAATAAAACAATTCAAGCTCCAGACGTTCCTTCTCACGTCAAATAATAAGATGCGTTTGATCCGCGTGTGGTCCTCACGCACATTAACATAATAGTTGTGATAGGCACAACGTAGGAAATGACTCTAATAAAACAGTTCAGCGCTCGTTACCCAGAGATAAACAAAACGGCCTGGGGCGCGACCCCAGTCGTTGTGAACATGGTAAGAGTGGAATGTTAAACATTTAGCGTGAACTGAGTGACTTCTTCAAAGACCTCGGACTGGGTCGACTATAGCCTCGTGGCACTGAAATTTGAGTATCGTTACGTTAAATAGCCAACCGACAGATCGGTGTGGCCTATTTCAAACAATGATTCTATCTTGTAGCTAGCTAGTGGACGAAGTCCAAAAGCTCAAAGCAAGATTCCCATGAAGAGTCAAGATAGAACCTGATACGTATTACAGTCCAGCCGTCGGCCTGCCTGGACTAGCCCGCCAGGGCTGGCCTGGTGGTCGCCTCTCGTCCCGAGCGTCCGTGTCGAAGTGATCGTTCTTCCGCGCTTCGTCGCGCTCCAGCCGAGTCGCCCGATGCGTCGTTCTACGTCACGCAGGGGTTCAGCTGGTGTGCACGTGATATTCTTGATTCATGACTTCCGCGCTCTCTTGCGGTAATCTCGAGACTGCGAGATTGCGGTTGCCGCGAGGATGCGTGTGCAGTCTGATAGCCGAGTGTAATGGCGCCATGAAATGGACCATTACATGCCGGCGTTGGTTCTCCTGCCTCCTGGCCCTGCTGAGCGCCTCTCGGAATGCTTTACACATTCCCGACCCTATATAGTGGTCTTCCTCACAGAGGACACAAGATCGAGCGTCTTTGCAGTCCACTGCTCGGTGGCCAGGTTTACTGTCCGGTCCCGTGCAACCAGCGCTGCTGAAGTGTTCATAACTCCAACACCTATTGCATTTTTCCACCTCCAGGCGTCTCAGCACCTGGCAGCGAGATGGACCGACCCTCAGCGTGCCAGTCATCAGCAGTCGGTCGGCCAGGCTCTTGACCACATTTACCGTCACCGCCTGAGTGTTCCGGCTTTGCGGCCTCAACTGGCTGACCCGAGTCCCTTCGCCGGCCCCTACTGCTCCCTCCAAAGCCAGCAGGACCTCTTCTCGGGTGGCGAGTCCGTCGATCCCCTTGAGTTGGAGTGTTTCCATCCTCTCCCGGCGGACGACCGGACGCCCCCCGAGTTTGTTTCCGTCCAGGATTTTTGCCACACTGGCCATTGCGTCCGCATTCTTATCCATGACTATGAGAAGCCTACCCTCCCGGGTGCTCCTCAACGCCTGGATATGCTCGCTGCCAGGCTGGCGTAGGACAGCCTCCCGAACACCCTTCAAGACATCTTTGAAGGGTTTCTGTCCTACTTCGACCTCCAAGGCCAGAGTGGATTTCTCCCTCCTTTCCCTCATCCGGGACGCCCCATCCTTGACCGTGTCCCTTTCTTGACGCTGCGGGGTGGTGTAGATGTCCACCCTGACATCACCTCCGCGGAACACGGCCTGAGTGAGCTTCCGAAGTCGCTCAACAGGTATCGCTACCACGTGGTGTAACGCCAGGGCCCTCTCCCCGCACGTCTGTTTTTTCAGGGCCTGGAGATCCCCCTCCGACCCGTCAAGATGAATCTAAACGATCTTCTGAAGGGTCTCCGACTCTCCCCCAGGGCCCTTTCGTCTGGTCCGCTGATCTAGGAGCACCAGCTCGTCCTCGAGCGGGACGAGCTCTGGGAACCTGTCGCGGTAGCGTCTTTGAATCGATTGATTCATCGAGCGGTCTTGGGGCTCGATTAAGACGACTTTCACCGTCGAGTGTGGGGTCTCGAGTGGATTCCCTGTTATCACCCTGACATTGGTGAAAACAGGCTCCCCCCATTCCAGGTCCGCCACTGCCTGAAAGCCGGCCAGGGAGTCAATCCCCACCAAGCTCCCGACTACGGCGGCCTCTTTCTCGTGGTGCCACACGCAGGTTTTCGTCCCGACGGTGCAGGACTTCTTGGCCGGTGGCGGCTCCTGGAGCCGGATGCCCGCCTCCTGCCTCGGGACCTTGGGCGCCTCCCAGATCCGGAGGCCGGCCACTTCCCCGAAGAAAAGGGCCACATCCTCCCTCTCCAGTTGAGCTCCCAGGTCCCCTAATAGGTCTGCCGCGACTTTGATCTCCTTCCTTATTTTGGTTTTGGCCGGGATCGCGCGGTTTAGGTCCTTGATGCCATCAAGGATCTTTAGGATGGCGTCCCGGAAGAATTTCGGGTCCCGGGAATCCTCACTCCTCTTCATTTTCCCCTGCTCCAAGCCGCGGGTACTGGTGGTGACGACCTCGTCTTCCATGCTCTCCCCTGGCGAGGCGGGTGTCTGTGTCGTCAATCCCCTCGGGGGCGTCCTCTTTAGGGAAGACGACCTCGCAAAGGGGTTCGGGAGTGCCGACACTCGGAGCTCTTCCACCGGAGTGGTGCTCCTTTCCTCGAGCCTATCGAGCCGGACAGTCGGGGAACCCCCCGAACTTGTCCTCTTGAGCGTCTCCACCTGAGTGGCGGCGGCTCGGCTCGGCTCCTCGCTCCTTTCGAGCCTGACAGGCGGAGGGCCCTCCTTTACTATCACCTTGAGCCTCTCTCCCTGAGTGAGAACGGCTCGGCTCTCGAGCCGGACAAAAGTGCTGCCCCCAGAATCCATGCAGCAGCCCCTCTCCGTCGAGAGGGAAGGGGGGGGGGGGATTCTCCACCACTGGTGGTACCCCCCTGGGGTATATTGTTAAGCTTTGTGTCCATTTCATATTTTTGGAGACCGTTTAGCACCCGCCAGGTGTGCCCCCCCACCACGTCAAGGCGGTCTCCATCGGGGGGGGCCTCCTCCTACGTCTACCGACGTAAAGTGTGACAACATACTTTTGAGCTTTTTCCCCATAATCGACCATAGCACAGTCACTAACAGCACAGAGAGTAAATCTACTCAATTTCAAAGCACATGTAATTGTGATGTGCTCCTGTCAAGTGACAAATAAGTGAGGTTACAGGTATAGCCATCATTCAGCCCCCAGTGCCATATGCAATGTCATCTTTGGGGTCAATTATCTCCGAAGTTAGTTCGGTTTGCTATTTATTTTTTTCACCGAGAGTATTCTAAAAAGATCAATGTTTCTAATAACAGGTTTTTATTTCGTTCCTACCGATCAGATTGGGCTCTATATTAGATATAGTGACATAAAACGACTAAATTTAAACGGCGTCCATGTTAAAAGATAAGGATTTGCTGTTTCTTGAATTAATTATAGCTCCGTATTCCTCAACCCTTATTATTTTAGCAAGTTTTTGTGAATTTATGGGGTATAGTGAGAAACGCTAGAACTACTTTAACTTTTGGCCCCTAAAACAAACCAAATAGCTCATACATGGTTGGTGCCTTGGCGAGGCTATGAGGCTTTTAAACAAAAACCAACCAATAAACTCAGTCGTGACGTACCGCTGAAAAACAGGTTCTTACAACCACCACTCTAAAGAACACATAAAAATGTGTTCTCCGGAAAAATCTTGAAATAAAAATAACATCTAACCTACATATTATTATTAGGTAGATATTTTGATGTTGAATACAAAAACGAAGAGTGCGAAGGCCTAGAGAAATAAAGAAAGTGTAGGTAAGAATAAGTGTTTAAGTGACAGGTGAAGAATGGGAAAAGGTTTTGAAGAAGAAAGATTTTGGGAAAACAAATAAAAGTGGAAAGATAATTGATGAAACGAAAGGAAGAAGATGGAGAAAGAGAGTAAAAGATTTATTTTTGTGGATGGCAGATTCTTGGCAAGAATCAAGCGATTTATTCTTGTGCCCATGTAAAACAATTTCTCTTCCTGTTAAATGAATGGAAATTATATTGAAAAGAAATCAAAGAAAAAAATGTTATCGAAAATGACATGCCTTGGAAAGCAGTCCAAATAGCTTTTGTCCTGTGCCCTGACATTTCTGTTATTTCCTGATATTTTTATTTCTGTATAGCATAATTCACACAGCTATGTTCGATAAAAGAAGCGAGACCTTTGTGGATGCGGAAGGTAAGGTAATCTTTGTAAAGCTACCGAAATTAAAAATGATTGATCATCGATCATTGAAAAGTATACCCATACTCATGTTGACGTTTCCAAATTCTCAGTAGTTACTTATACAACTTCCAATGTTTTTCTCTTAGAGGTGAAATCGGAAATGATTGACCAGTCAGCTGCCGTACGCCAGCCCGCGAAATTATACGAGCACCTAAGAGTAAAATTAAACAGAATAAAAAAGGGGAGAGTTAATGCACACAGAGCCTTCAAAAATAGGCAAAAGAAAAGAGAAAAAAAATGGAAAAAGTTGTTGAACAAAATGAAGAGAAAACTAATGACTTTAATGTAGATTTGTCTGGAAAAAACATAGAAGATCACGAGGTATATATCAGTATTTACTATTGCACATTATAAATAAATAGACACACAACAAACCCTTTTTGTCCCATTAATTGATGAGCGTAACGAGCGTAGCGAGTGAAGCGAAATCTTCAATTACACTTTACTGCTAAAAAAATCCGGATTGTTTTTTTTTTTGTTTTTTTTTGTTTTTTTTTGTGTGTTTGTTCGCGCTCTACAGGCCAAACGCCAAAACGGATTTTGATAAAAATTTCTGTGAACCTTCGCTTTCTCTGAACTTAGATCTGCCACGTTTTTGAAGCAAATCGGACGAGTAAATTTTAAGTTATTAAGTTTTTACGAAATTTTTCAGTTTTTCCAAAACACGTTTTCCACTCTAGAGGCCAAGGATCTTAATATAATTTGACGAAACTTTCCAGATATGTTAAACCCCACGATTTAATGTTTGTGTTCAAATTTCATTGTTGTAAGTTTAGCGCTTTTCTTGAAAGTGGCGCTTTTATGACGCTTTTTTAGCGTTTTTGCAGTTTTTTGCAACTCTAGCAACTTTATCTTCAACCGATCTTAACAAAATTTACTGTGCTCATTATAAATCGTACAAAGAAGATATTCTGTTAATTTCAAGCAAATCAATTGATTAGTTTTTCTATAAATCGATTTTTAAGTTTTGAAATATTCAATATGTCATTGAGAAAGCTGCTAACTTAACGCTGAACATTTTAAATTGATCATAAAAGCCTCTAGGCTATGCGCACACGCAATATAATCGTGTTGTGGGTGAACGTTAGTATTACGCTCATCCACAACACGATTATATGAGTGTTCGCATAGCCTAGTAAATAGTAAATAACTTAATATTTTTGTTTGCAGAATGCAGCATCAGCATATAAGAAATAGCTACGCCAGCTTTACCTTCAACATCTGAGTCAAATTACCATCGTCGTCTTTACTTATCAATTCACATCAGTTCACTTCTTCAATTTCGGATTAAAGTCATCATCTGCAGATTATTATTCCCTCATTTCAAAATCTATTAAAACATTGTAAACATTTTAGCTGTAAATGAAAACAACATAAATATATACCCAAAATACAATGGATGAAATGCAATTAATATGTTTTCGTTGAAAGCGACAAAATGATGTTTAATTATGTTCTATGATCTGATTATGGGATGACTGCCTCGGTAATAAATGGGAAACCCGACCAATGGGAATATCCCGACCAACTGCTAACTATTTGTTTTTGTTTCGTTTCTGTAAACAAGTGAATCGACAAAAATCATAAATAACATATTCTATTTGAATACACAACTCGAAGAATCGTTTATCTTCACAAAGAAACTAACGACATGTCGTGTCACTTAAACATCAGTCATATCGACGGAAGGTTCCTTCCCTAGACAGGCATGCTTTCTACACGCAAAGTTTAGAGGTCAGCGTTCCCTACCCCAGTGGCTCGGTAGATAAATTATTCAGCTTCGCACGACCAAGTTGCCCGTAGACTTGTCCGTGTCCTCGCCAGCACAGAGACACAGAGTAACAGAGTACCAGCATGCCCTCGCCAGCGTGTTCTGTGTCGGTGGTCGCCCCCGCCGACCCCAAGGCAGCGTGGGGCGCAGCGGCGGCGGCCGCGGTGTCCGACTTTCACGCCCCCGTTCATCCCTTGGAGCAGCCGTCGCTGGACTTTGCAGCCTCGTTCGACGTGCTCTTCGTGGTCGCCAGGGCGATCGGCAGCCTCCCGGTCTTCAAGACGGAATCAGGTGAGACAGTCAAGAAGGATCTCTTTATTAAACAAGGCCACACTTCTCTGCCTTTATATATCCCAATCTTTGCGTTGATAACTGTCAAAATACAGCTAAATTGTGTTCTACAAGGGTCTCTACGCTCAATGCGATGACCAGCTTTTTTTGGCGTTGCGTTGCGTTTTCGTAATCCGATTGGATATCCGATCAATTGAAAAACGGCGAAAATGATCTTATTTCCCAAGCCCGGCAAAACACAACGAGAACCAGCTAGATGCAGACCGATCAGCTGGCTGTACACACTCTCAAAAATATTCGAAAAAAAATTCATTCTGACTTCAGAAACACATTTTTGACCAGCAATGTGGATTTCGCGAAAACCACTCAACTGCCGGCCAGCTAAAACGTGTTGTGAACATAATCTCCCATGGATTCAACACAAACTGAGGCACAGGAGTTGTGTTTCTGGATGTTGCAAAAGCTTCCGACAGGGTCTGGCATTTCGGCATGCTCTCAGATATCTTAAAAATGAAATTCCCCCCTTCGCATTATCAGGCTCCTTCAATCATACCTTGCTATGCGTGACCAAAATTCCACGACTCGGCCCATCCTAGCCAGCTGGCGTACCGCAAGGGAGTGTCCCGGGCCTTGTCCTATTCAATCTCCACACATCCCCGGCTACGCGGACGAAGCAGCGCTTCTTGCCAGGTCGTCCAGCATGAAGAGGATCGAGAGGCTGCTGCAGACCGCCCCGGACACGATCTCCGCCTGGTACGAGACCAAGCGCATCGCGGTGAACGCGGACAAGACAACTGCCACGCTGTTCTCCTGGAAGAAGGAATCGGCCAGGAGCGAGCCGGTCATCAGGCTGCACGGCACGCAGATCACGTGGTGCCCACACACCGTCACCTCACATGGGGGCCGCACGTAAGCCGCATCTACTCAATGGCGGTCAAGAAGATGGCATCGCTATGGTCGCTGTTGAGGGGGCGAAGATTGGCGCCAAACGTCAAGGCGCGGGTCTACACCACTATCGTAAGGCCCGGCTTTACCTATGCGTCGCCCATATGGGGCGGTTGTGCCGACCACCATCTGGAACAACTGCCGCACGCTGAAGGCGGACCTTTCTCTGCCACGGTTCGCAAGAACCACCTACGTCCTCCGGCAACTGGGAGTGGAGCTACTCCGTCAATTCATTCGTCGTATCAATCGGAAATATCTTCAAAAATCAACAGACCACCTTAACCCCCTAATTTTTAACTCAGTACAAGATCATTCTCCGTGGGACTGTTTCTACCGGCCCATACACTCCGCCCAAATTTAATCCGCAGAAGCTACTAACGGCTTGCCGAGCTGCGCATAGGGAGCTTGCACGAGAATGATTCAAACAACTTTTTCACGAGAGCGGGTATCAGCCAACAAACGTGCTCCAGCTACCTTACAACAGCGTTGTTCTTTGATGCATTGCATAAAACCAAACGAGTGTAGCACATTTAAATAATTATTCTGTAATTTATTGAGATCACCAAGTACCAATGATATTCATATCTCCAATGATAATGTGCGCAAATAGTGTCAATGAGCGTAGATCGTGTTCTAAATCAACAACAAATTGATGTGCACCAGTTGATGGGGACCTATACTCACAAATTACAGAAAATGTTTGAACTTGAAATGGGCAGCATTTGCAGTGTAATTTAAACAGTTAACATCAATATTAAGGTCTACTATTCATGGTTATTTACAAATACGCCTTCCCCGTCTGATGAGGAATAATTAGAGTTGAAGTAACGTGAGGTGAAGCCATTACGTTGAAACGACTCATTATCTACCAAATGTCTCTCTGTGAGGACAATAACATCAAACGTACAGTCAAATTCATCTAAGTGACGACTGATACTCCTTATATTTAGATGTTTAATACACAGGCCTGGAGTCCTGTTAGTAATAATAAATTATTAACTTCTGCGATATCATTATGTACGTAACAATTACATTGTAGGTCATTTACTAAAGTGCTGTTACAATTAGCCATGCAGAAACTCGCTTGGTTTGGTAATTCTGATTATTGGGTTATCCTCGTCTTTACGCATAAAAATCTTACCTTTGTTTTACACGCAAATGTATAGCCTAAATCACATTTCGCGTTGCGTGTAAGGCAAAACAAGTTCTTGTTTACCTTTGTGAGATGTTCGTTTACGTAAATGACGTTGTCACCATTTGCAAATAGGTTTAATTGGAAGAGTGGCAACCTAACGTTAAATGGGAGGTTCTTAAATTTCGGGAACACCAGCGCTTCTAGTGGAGATGGGTGCGAGTTAAAGGGGTCCCCGCTGTACCCCGCGCACGGAATACCCTCCCCGCACCGCGAAGCATTCGAATTTATTTTGGATCTGGAGTTTTGCCTTTCTTCACTTGTGAAATTTGATACGAAAATTAAAATACCTGTCACAAAAATGAGGCGGCGCATTTTAATTGAGATCAAATTAGACAAGTAAAGAAAGACAGTGATGGTTGCAAACTAATAGCTATTTAAACCTAAGTGGAAAAATGCAGAATTGTTGCTAAGTGGAAGTCTATATTAACAAAATTAACACAATTACATTGTACAATATAATAATATGCATAATTTGGCACAGTAGGAAAGTAATTTTTGAATTACTTGCAAATAACAATAATAAAGAATAATGTATATTTGCAAACATCTCTAAACGACTCGCTGTACCCAGCAAACATATTGAAATGGCCTGGTGATTGGACGCACCAAAGAGAGGGGCCTCCGTGGTAGTTATAGCTATAGAATATAGCTATATAGAATATAGCTATAGAATATAGATATATAGAATAATATATGGATATTATTCTATTGTTTTATGATAATATTTATAGCATAATAATATTCCATTTCTACTTGCCCAAAATAAATCCACTAGAACTAATGTAATATTCTAAATCTTTCAAATCAGTAAGTAAATGATCGTTAAACGAGTGTTCGCATAGCCTAGTTTATATTAACAATGTGCTAAAATTATTATTTCAATTGAAACCTACTGATTTAGGTTGGCCAGTGACTATAGTGAGTGAGACAAGCAGCGAGTACAGTAAGGGGGCGTTAGTTTACGTAATGACACCATCAAGCGGAAACAGATGTGAATTGACATTTGGGTAGAATGCAAGTAAGTTGAGGTTAAATCATGTGAACAAAGATTTAAAAACTGGATCCAAAAAGGATCATTTTTTGAACGATTGATTTAATATAACTGATGTAAATTTAACGCAATAACGCAAATAATATATTTAAATATATATATATATATATATATATATATTAAAAGACATATTAGCGGTTAATGCTACGAATAAAACTTTTATTCACAAAGCCAACGTTTCGCTAGGCCTCCGCCTTGCTTCTTCAGGGCAAAATAATTAACGAATGAATGAATATTGGCGTTTAAAGGCGCGTCAACCCTTCGGTCATTTTGCGCCTAGAAATATAGCAGTATAAATAGAAATAATATTAATAAATATATATATATATATATATATAAAATGAATGGAATTAATAGTAAAATAATTAAAGGTGTTGATTGTGGGGTTAAAATAAAAAATAATAAAAAATTGTATGTATATTTCGTGAGACGCAGACGTCTCACTTCGTCCAAGTTTTGGGAGCAATGACTAAATTATCTTAAATAAATCGGTATCTCTAAGAAAGGCAAATAACTTGTCTATCTCGTTTGTGTCGTCCCCTAGAACTTTGGAGATTGCATCTCCTAGTCCGAATTGTTGCCTCGACCTTCTCAACTTAGAACATTCCATCAGCGTGTGACGTACAGATATGCGCTCATTGCATGTGTCACACCGAGGGGGGATTTTTTCTAGGGAAAAGAGATAGGAATGTGTAAAGAGCGTATGCCCTATTCTCAGCCTTGCGAGGATTACTTCTTCACGTCTATTGGGCCTAATGGAGGAGTCCCATCGATCAACTGTGGTTTTTACTCCTTTCAGTTTGTTGCTTACCTCTAAATCCCAAGAGTTTTGGAATTTCTTTTTAAAAAGCGATTTAAAGAGATTTTTCAAGTCATAAAAAGTAAGTCTTTTGTCATCTAAGATATCTTTTTCTGTAGCAGCCTTTGCTGCTTTGTCTGCAAGCTCATTACCCTGTATTCCCACATGCCCAGGGACCCAACAAAACACCACCCTGATATCCCTCGATGAGAGAGACGCCAGCTGAGAGTGTATGTCCTGGACGAGAGGGTGTGGGGAATACAGGGCACCTATAGCTTTTAGAGAGCTCAAAGAGTCGGAGCAGATGAAAAAATCATTTTTATCGCGACGCGTTGTCATGAATCTAAGAGATTGTTGTAAAGCATATAGTTCGGCTGTTAAAATACTGCATTTGTCATTTAATTTAAAACAATGAGATGTGTTTCTGTCAAAAATAAAAGCACTTCCAACCGCTCTGTCATCTTTTGATCCGTCCGTAAAAATATGTTTAAAATCCTTGTATTCTGAGCTTAGCTCGGCAAACTTGTTCCTGTATACGAGTGGGGAGGTCGAGCTCTTACTGTTGGCCGCAAGATCAGTAAGGCATGTTGGCCGTCCGATCACCCATGGAGCTGTGGTGCACAGACCGTATGGGTACACCTTTGGATACCGGAAAGCAGCCTCCACCAAGAGTCGATTGAGTCGAATGCCTGCGGGTAATGTAGAGCTAGGCTTAGCGTTATAGAGCGCTTCGAAGCTGGGTTTAAACAAGGGCATGAAGGCCGGGTGCTTTTCCATGCAAAGGAGTTTAGCTGCATAAGATGTTAGCAAGTATTCTCTGCGGAGAGAGAGTGGTGGTTCGCTGGCTTCACAAAACAGGCTCTCGATCCGGCTGGTGCGGAGAGCTCCAGTAGCCAGCCGGATCCCTGTATTGTGGATGGTGTTAAGGGGCTTCAGGTAACTCTCCCTCGCAGAGGCGTAAACAACACTGCCATAATCGAGTTTGGATCTCACAAGTGCTCTGTATAGGCGTAACATGACTGTGCGATCAGCACCCCAGCTGGTACCAGCAAGGACCCGAAGTAAATTTAAAGATGACTGGCACTTGACTTTTAATAGAAGTATATGCTCTTTCCAGTTAAGCTTCTGGTCGAACCACAAACCTAAAAACTTTGCGGCGTTTACGAATGGCAGAGCTTGTCCCTCAAGAAATATGTCGGGATCTGGAAAAAGACCCCTGAGCCTTGTGAAGTGCATGCAGGTTGTTTTTGTTCCGGAAAATTTAAAGCCAGTGTCGTCAGCCCACCTCACTAATTTGTTGACCGTCATCTGTATTTGCCGAGCCGAGGTGGCGATCGATCGAGATCGGCAGATGATCGCGAGATCGTCAACAAACAGTGAGGCGGAAACTGGGGATTTAACGCATTCCGTGATGCCATTGATTGCTATGGCAAAGAGCGTCACACTGAGGACGCTGCCTTGTGGTACGCCGTTTTCCTGTGTAAAAGTATGGGATAAAATGTTGTTAACTCTAACGTTAAAAGTTCTGTCAGTCATAAAATTAGTGATAAAAACAGGAAGTCGACCTTTAAAACCCCACGAACGCAGAGATTTTAAGATGTTGTACCTCCAGGTTGTATCATATGCCTTTTCTAGGTCGAAAAATACGGCAATTGCATGCTGCTTACAAAGAAACGAATCCTGGATAAAGGCCTCCATCCTGATGAGGTGGTCGAGGGTGCCCCTATTTTTCCGGAATCCACACTGTAAGTTAGAGAGCAGGTTTCTTTTTTCCAGCCACCAAACCAGACGATTATTCACCATTCTTTCCATAACTTTACAAAGGCAACTGGTTAGGGAGATGGGCCGGTAACTGATCGCCAATTTCTCATCCTTGTTAGGCTTGTGGATAGGAATTTGGATCGCATGTCGCCACTCGTCTGGAAATGTCTGAGATGTCCAGATATGGTTGTAGGTTTCCAGCAATATCTCAAGAGCATGTGGTGGTAGATGTTTAAGGAACTCATTATGGACCCTGTCGGCTCCAGGGGAGGTGCTTTTTGATTTCCGAATGGCGCTGTCCAGCTCCCACTCACTAAACGGCATGTTGTAACACTCGAGGTTGGCAGAGGCAAACGAGAGATTATTGCGTTCTGCTGTGAGCTTTTTTTGTTGGAACGATGCCGAGTAGTGGCGGGAGCTGGAGACATCTGCGAAGTGCTGACCAATGGCATTAGCAATCTCCAGGGGGGCCGTTAACATGTCTCCATTATTTTCAATGCCTGTGATGGTGCTTGATTTATGCCGCCCTTTAATTTTATTGATCCGGTGCCATACTTTGGTGATTGGTGTGGTACATTTTATCGATGATAGGTACTCTTGCCACGAATTCCTTTGAGAGGCCCTTATAACTTGCCTTGCCTTGGCACGAAGTCGTCTAAACTCCATGAGATTATTATTCGTGGGTTGTCTGGAGAAATGGCGGAGAGCTCTCTTACGTGCCTTGATCGCATCGTCGCACTCCTGGTTCCACCAGGGGACAGGAATGCGTCGTGACTTAGTTGAAGTTTGGGGTACACATTCCTCAGCTGCATTGACTATGGCCTTCGTGATAGTGTGGACCTTGGCCTGAATGTCTGTCTCCAGGCGGGCCGCACTCAGGTCAACGAGCTCTGTAAACCGCCTCCAATTCGCCCGCCTTAGGCTCCACTGGGCAGGACGACAAGGGGATTGAAAGCCGTTTTTTTGGTCAATGAAAATTGGATAATGATCACTGCCACACAGGTCGTCATATACAGAGAAGTCAAACAAAGATATCAGAGAGGGTGAGCATAGGCATAAGTCTATCGTCGAGGATTGTCCATTAAAAGAGTTAAAGCGCGTTGGTTGTCCTTTGTTTAGAATGATCAAGTCATTATCATCGATAAAATTCTCAAGTATACGACCCCTTCCACAAACACGAGCCGTTGTGCCGCCCCACAGGGGGTTATGTGCGTTGAAGTCACCCAATAGCACGTAGGGGTGGGGCAGTTGTGACACAAGGCTCTGTAGGTTAGGGGCCGTAACTGGCGCCCATTCGGGTAGGTAAATGTTGCAGAATGTTACAGGCTGTGGGATATTGATTCTAATCGCCACTGCCTGGAGAGGTGTTGTGATCGGCACTGGGCTTGAATGGACGTTGTCCGAAACCACAGTCGTCACACCACCAGCTGCTCTGTTGCCAGAGGTGTCATCAAAACGATAAAAGGAGAATCCTCTAAAAATTGGCGAGTCAGAAGGTTTAAAATGGGTCTCTTGTAAAAAGATACATTGAGGGTTAAAATTATGTGCTAAAATTTTGATTTCCTCCCTGTGGATATTGTAGCCGTTACAATTCCATAGGATAAAAGCCATAATTAAAATTTTGTATATTATAAAAATATAAAAATAACTATTATTATAATATCACAGAAAATTTAATATCACAGCAAGAATATCACAGATAGAATGATCACAGATAAAAGTTTCATCGCTTGGGGAGCTGGGAAGACCCTTCAAGCGTGAATTTTGATGGGTCATCTAAAGTTATTCTTTGTTTTTTAATTTTAGGTTTCCTGGGATTCCCTTCGGAGACCCCATCCACCTCCATCCCCGAGTTATCGCCCTGGGACACCAGGGACTCGAGGCTCCCGCCTTTTGCCCCCCGTACAGAAGGGGCCACCCTTCTTTGTTTGTCCGCAACATTGGACGGTTCCCTTTCGTTTAGTAGGTGACTACTTTCTTTGTTTTTCTCCTTTTCCTTTTTTAATTCTTCGTTTTCCTTCCGCAACATTTCAATCAATTCATTTTGCTCTTTTAGCTGTTTGCTCTGCTGCTCAATCAATAATTTTGCCTCTTGTTGGCCTGCCAACAATTGGGTTAGAGTTTCTAGGATTTTTTTCATATCTCCTCCATTTTGTTTTCCTCCAACACTTTCCATATTTGTCATGTCTGACAGGTCGGGGTGCGATACATTTTTGGTTCTCGCAGACACTACCTCTGCTACGGTTTCCTGGTTTGGTTTAGAAGGGTAGAGCTGGTTGTATTTGGCCCTAGCCTCTGGGTATGAAAGTTTTTCGGTGGTTTTCAGCTCGCATATCCTCTTTTCCCTCTTCCAAACTTGGCAGTTGCGCGACCAGGCCGGGTGGGGTCCGGCGCAGTTCACACAACTGGCCTCTCGCTCGCAGGGTGCGTCCTCGTGCGAGTGGGACTTGCCACATCTACCGCAGGTCTGGGCCTTGCCGCAGAGCTGCTGGTGGTGTCCAAAGCGTTGGCATTTCAAACAACGTAGAGGGTTTGGAATGTGTGGCTTAACCTCTAGACGTATATATCCAGCGAAGACAGAGCTCGGCAGTATCGACGTATTGAAAGTAAATATATGAAGAGGTGACGGTGTTAATGTTCCATCACTTTGTCTTTGGTTTATTCTTTGAA
This sequence comes from Nemurella pictetii, assembly GCA_921293315.2. Taxonomy (NCBI): domain Eukaryota; kingdom Metazoa; phylum Arthropoda; class Insecta; order Plecoptera; family Nemouridae; genus Nemurella; species Nemurella pictetii. The sequence goes on along the minus strand of OV121118.1, from coordinate 2,581,366 downwards.
CGTCGCAAACACGTTGTTTATTCATTTCAGTGAGGATTTCTTGTGTTTCTAGCTTTTGTAAGTCAGGGCTGTATACCACTCCTCGACTTTCGTTAAGAGTCTTATGTGGTGTAACGCTTATGGGAAAGGAGCCAAGCAGTTTAATTTCAAGAATCTTTGCCGATTGCTCATCATTTGTGGTTTCCACCAAGAGTGAACCATCTCTCAGCCTTTTAATTGTTTTAAAACCATCTTTGAACTTTTCAGTTATAAAGTGGTTAATTTTGAATGGACTAACGTCATTAAAAGTCCTTTCTGTCTCTAGTCTGCGAATAATGAAGAAAGATGGATGGGTTTTTGAAAAAGCCCGATCCAAACTTTGCACAGATGATACCGGTATTTTGTTTTTCATAAGTGAAACAAGGGGAGGGAAGTTTTTATTTGAAGCCATGCGTATGGTTCTTGTTTCGTCCCCCGGATCCCTGCCCACCACGGAGCCCAACCAGGGGGACGTCCCACTGGGACGCCGGGGTTGTCCGGGGGATATAGTCTACCTTCCTCGGGTATAGCGCAGGCGGCTCAGTGGTCACTGGGGTTGTGACCACACAAGAGCCGCTGCGCCACCCTCGGTCAGCGTCCTCATCCGTGCTAGATACAAAGATCTGCAAGCCGATTGGCTGGGGGTGGATTAGCCCCCAGTCTCCTGTTTCGAGCGAAGCTGAAACTAAAGGGGTGTGTTGGGACAATTGTCTATACTGACCAGACAATTGCCCCTCAACCCCCAAGAAAATCTTTTCCGCCCGTACAGGTTACCGCGCACGGCAAACACGCAGGTAAACGTTCAGATCTGCACAGGGGGTCGGCCGGAAGAGAAGACAGGAGTGTGTAGGATAGAGAAGAAACAGCAATAAGGTAAGGCTCGAGAACTCCCTGTGCAGGTCACCAGTCACCAGACATCGCTGGAGCTTACTTCGACTGAAAAGTTAACCAATTCGTATCCATGTTTATAGCCGGGTCGTCAATGGGGGGGAACCCCGCCGCTGTCGCAGAAGACAGACGGTGGGTTCGGGAGGCGGCAAAAAGAAATTAAGTGAGAATGGAGATGAAGAGAAGATGGTGAAATGAAAGGTGGGGAGAGAAAGAGCGCCAGATCCTCCCTAGACCAAAGTCCGGGTCCCGCGACAACGACGGGGCGGGCTAGTCTTGGTCTGGACCCTCACCGACAGCCTGTCCGGCATAGGAGACCTTGCCGGGAGTAACACCTCCCGCCGGCATGGCCTGTCGGATCATCGGGCCGCGCAAACCCCTTCACCACTATAAGGTGCTAGCCTCGAAGGGGAAAATAATTAACTTTTAACTATTAGTTAATTATTTTGCCCTGAAGAAGCAAGGCGGAGGCCTAGCGAAACGTTGGCTTTGTGAATAAAAGTTTTATTCGTAGCATTAACCGCTAATATGTCTTTTAATAATCAAATGGGCTACGAGAATTTACACCATGAAATATATATATATATATTATATAATTCCTTGCAGGAGTTGCATCACCACAGATAGGCAGATAGTTAACAAAGAATAACAGAGCTGGCATCGGCTGCGACCCAAAGCCCGAAGCCGGACTCGTGACAAGGCTTCGACTGATGGTTTTACGGTTTTACGATGGTTCTCCTGCGGCAGCAGAGAAAATTCAACATAAGAAATGTAGGTAACCTACTGTAAGGTACCTAGTCTTACTGTAAGGAGTTGGGGGGAGGGGGGGGGCTACTCAGTACCTTTTTTAATTAGATTTAAAGATTGACTGAGAGAAAATGCAGACTTGAGAGCGAACAGGGGGTAGGTATGGTAGTGGCAACTACGGCTAGCTGCAAGCGACCAGTCCTGTAGATTTTTTTTTTTTTTTTTTTATTTATATATATTTATTTATTGATGCATATGCAGGTTTACTTTACATACAAGAAAACATGAAAAAACATAATACATATGAGAGCAGAAGCAACAATAAATACCCACATAAGCCGAAGCTGCGAGGGAGAGAATATCAGAATAGGTTTACATAAACAAATAAATAAGCAAGATGGGGGATACTTCAAGTGACTATTTTAGTAATAGAACGAGTATTATAAAGTAAGAAAATGAAAGGTTTATCAGCATTCTTCTATAAAACTAGCAGCGGAGCCCGTGCCTCCGGCACTATGTGGTTACGCCTTTTACTGATAATTAAATATTTTTTTCATTTTATTTTTTTAAGCTCATAAGGCTGCCCCTATACCCTTAAGGCAAATCCTATGTCCATAGGGCATAAGTACGTCCATAATGCAGAAATGTGCCAATAAGGCCAAACTTTTGTTAAAAAGGCAAACCCTACGCCCATAAGGCAAACCTTATGCCCATAAGGCAAATCCTATGTCCATAAGGCATAAGTACGTCCATAATGCAGATATGTGCCAATAAGGCAAAACCTTTGTTCAAAAGGCAAACCCTACGCCCAAAAGGCATAAAGCATACTTACGACATTTTCTTTTAGTTTTTAACGACATGGGGTGCATGTCGCCCTATGGACGAATAGTTCACCCAATGAGCGTGAATAGAACCGATAGAACTTAGGGTGAACCATACGCTATTAGGGCTAAATATGCACGTAGCAGTTGAAGTAGCTGTCTAGACTGGGTTCCCAAAGTTTCGACCAAGTTTTCAAATAGAACTGTTCAATTGATTCCTTGGGAAAAAAACCTCTGCTGTGTATAATAAGCTGTGTTTAAATTCTAGACAAACACGCGTGGTGGAGTGTAAGTGAATTTTTCCCTTTATGCATAGAAGATTTATGCAATTGATGCATATAACATATGGTGGACCATACGCCCTTAGGGCGAACTATACACCCATAGGTTAAACTTTACGCCCATAGGGCGAACAATACACCCATAGGGTGAACTTTACGCCCATAGGGCGAACTATACGCCCATAGGGCGAACTATACGCCCATAGGGCGAACTATACGCCCATAGGGCGAACTATACGCCCATAGGGCAAACTATACGCCCATAGGGCGAACTAAACGCCCTTAGGGCGAATTAAACAGACATGGGGCGAACAATACGCCCATAGGGCGAACTATACGCCCATAGGGCGAACTATACGCCCATAGGGCGAACTATACGCCCCTAGGACAAACTTTACGCCCATAGGGCGAACTATACGCCCATAGGGCAAACTATACGCTCATAGGGCGAACTATTCACCCATAGGGTGAACAATACGCCCATAGGGTGATCAAAACGCCCAAAGGGCGAAATATACGCCCATGGGGCGGACAATACGCCCATAGGGAAAACAATACGCCCATAGGGCGTACAACATGCTCATAGGGCAAACCATACACCTAAAGGGCGAACCATACGGCCATAGAGGAAAAATACACTCAAGGTTAACAATACGCTCATAGGCCTAATTTTCGCAATACGGGTGAATGTTCGCTAAACGTATAGGGCGAACCATACGCCTAAAGGGCGAACTATACGACCATGGGGCGAACCATACGCCCATAGGGCAACCTATACGCCCATAGGACGAACAATACGCCCATAGGGAACACCATACAGCCATAGGGTGAACTTTACGTCCATAGGGTGAACTATACGCCCATAGGGCGAAATATACGCCTATAGGGTAAACTATACGACCATTAGGCGAACCACACGCCCATAGGACGAATTTTCGTAATACGGGTGAATGTTCGCCAATTGTATAGTTCGCTAGTATAGTACGCTATGGAAGTATAGTTCGCCCTATGGGCGAATGGTTCACCCTACGGGCGTATGGTTCTCCCTATGGGCGTATAGTTCGCTATGGGCGTATTGTTCGCCCTGTGGGCGTATAGTTCGCCCTGTGGGCGTATGGATCGCTCTATGGGCGTATAGTTCACCCTATGGGTGTATAGTTTGCCCTATGGGCGTATAGTTCACCCTATGGGTGTAAAGTTTGCCCTATGGGCTTATAGTTCACCCTATGGGTGTATAGTTGGCCCTATGGGCGTATAGTTCACCCTATGGGTGTATAGTTTGCCCTATGGGCGTATAGTTTGCCCTGTGGGCGTATAGTTTACCCTATGGGTGTATAGTTTGCCCTATGGGCGTATAGTTCACCCTATGGGTGTATAGTTCACCCTATGGGTGTATAGTTCGCCCAATGGGCGTATAATTTGCCCTATGGGCGTATAGTTCGCCCTATGGGCGTATAGTTTGCCCTATGGGTGTATTGTTTGCCTTATGGGCGTATAGTTCGCGTATAGTTCGCCCTATGGGCGTATAGTTTGCGTATAGTTCGCCCTATGGGCGTATAGTTCGCCCTATGTGCGTATAGTTTGCCCTATGGGCGTATAGTTTGCGTATAGTTTGCCCTATGGGCGTTTAGTTCGCCCTATGGGCGTATAGTTCGCCCTGTGTGCGTATAGTTTGCCCTATGGGCGTTTAGTTCGCCCTATGGGCGTATAGTTCGCCCTATGTGCGTATAGTTTGCCCTATGGGCGTATAGTTTGCGTTTAGTTCGCCCGATGGGCGTTTAGTTCGCCCTATCGGAGTATTGTTTGCCCTATGGGCGTATAGTTCGCGTATAGTTCGCCCTATGGGCGTACTATAAGGGTTAGACTGATGGACCCTGGGCATTATGTACAATGTTTTCTTTGCCTTTTAAATTTTCGTTAATTACTTTGTCCAAATTTTTCATCCTCTTTGGTAAGTGAAACCCTATTTCCTTAAGGTATAACTAAATATATATTTTTTTTTAATATTATATTTTATAAGCTACCCCTTCACGACCATCGGCCTGCTTCCTTCCTTTCCTTCTTGCTTCCTTTCCTTCCAACTTAAATTTAATTTAGAAAATTCCACTTACGTAAATTTGTTGATGATTGTTGATATTATCAATATAGCCACTCTGTAAAAATCTATAAATACTTAAAAATGTGTCCATTAGGTCTCTGTCACTTTTAATTTTAATATTAACAAAAAATAATTAGTTATTTATCAAGCTGGCAAATGCTTTCATGTTGAGAATGGTGTTAGTTTTGATTTTTGTCATATTTCTATTGTATAAACTCGTTGCCCGACGCAGAGAATGATGTTCCATTGGCGGACGAAGTTCTTTGTTTTACATTGAGTTAAGTAATTTCAACTTTTAACTTCTACCATATACAATGTCTCTCGAACATGTTTCTCGTTGATTTCATTTTGGGATGTGTTTATTTGAATTCAAACATATGAAATGTTATATTTTCTAAAATCGGCAAATAATTACTTTACGCACTTTACACCAACCATCATTGACAATAATGTAAAACAATGCAGTGGACGTGCTTATGGTCATTGCGGAAGGCAATGACATAAGTACTTGTTGTGGAAAACACGATCTAAATTGTCGCGGCCCAGCCCAGACAGGTACTTCAAGTGCAACGTCAAACGTGCACTCATCTACTTTTCAATTTACATGAAATAATAATAAATTATCATTCATTTCGTTATTTTCATGTATTTTTAACAATTTGGAGATTTCTTTTACCATATAATTAAGAATTGTTTTGTGAAAACTTGATAATATAAATTTTTACATTTCGTCAATGACAGCTGTCAAATTTTGAATTTCAATTGCTTAAAACTCAAATTGGCACTGAATTCTAGTAGACATTATTCACTGGGGGTGTTCTTTTTATTGAAAAAAATTTAAAGACTCATTATTGACGAATAACAATTGATAAATTTTCAGTCTTTATTCCCATTTTGACGAAGAAGATGGCAAACAATAACTTTTCCGATACGGATTTATCCTTCGAGGAAATGATTTTAAATGGTACGTTTCTTGATAATATTACTTATTTTGACTGTGATGTCATAATATATAACAATAATTTACAACTTGCAGTTAGTCAATTTTATTTAACTTCAAGCAGCGGAGACCCGTGCCTCCGGCACTATATTATACTTACGCCTTTTACTTTTAGTTTATAACTACATAGGGTATGTTCGCTACATTATTATTACATTATTATTACATACATTATGTACAGCTACATTATTTGTATGGGTTGCAGTTAAATTTTTTCGTGCGTATTTTTATTACCTCAGATGATGAAGAATCCCAGCCACCACCACCTCCACCACCACCACCACCACCACCACCACCACCACCACCACCACCACCACCACCACCACCAGCACCACCAGCACCAACCGGAACAAACCAGCAACAACCATTGACAAAGCACAATAAAAGACGTCGCTGGAGGCCACGTGGCCGTAAGGGGCGCGGGACAATAAACCCAAATTTCGGGTTTGTGCGTGGAGCTGTCGGGGGCAGCGTAACAATCAATAATAATTATTTTTATTAAGAGAAGTTAATCTTGTTTTATTTTCATCTTTGTTGTGTTTTTCGTTCTGAGTTTGCCTGGGCTTTAATTTTAAATATTTATTATTGAAAATTTTGTGAATTATTTGCGAATTATTAAGACGATAAGACAATAACAAAACATTGTGTAATATTTTTGCTCGGAATAGATGAGCATTTGGAGTTTATATAATATAGTAGCCAGCTGTCAATGAGTGCACGTAGCGGTGGAAGTAGCTCTCTAGGCTGGGTCCCGGCAGTTTCGACCGAGGTTTAGAATATAAAAATTAAATTAATTCCATGGAAACATAGCCTTAGCAATGTAAAATTAGCTGTGTTTAAATTCTAGGCAAAGACGCGTGGCAAAGAGTGCGTGAATGTTACGCACGTTTTTTTGGCACGTTTATGCACGTTTTACGCACGTTTGACGGGCGTAAAGTTCGCCCTATGGGCGTATGGTTCGCCCTATGGGCGTATGGTTCGCTCCTTTGGCGTAGCATAAGAGTTAGACTGATCAACCTTGGACATTAAGTACTTTTGCCATTTACCTTGTCTTAAATAACTATGTCCAAAGTTTTTATCCTTTTTGCTAATGCCCATAATACATTTAGGTGATCTAGCTTCTTAACGTGGTAAAGTGACTAAATCTCTTAGTTAAGCCCTCGTCAAGATGCACCCCATGCCTCCATTTTAAATGCAGGTAAACATTTCGACGTCTATTTTGTCAACGTACCTATACTTTAGAAATATGCACATAAAACTGTTTTTGAGGCTATTCGATATATTTGACTCGCAAAAAACTACACTGTACGTCACTTAACTATCAACATCTGTAAACAGTAATAATTTAACAGAAAATCAAGATTAAATAATGTTTTGGTTTTGATTAGCAGTTTTTGAACCACATCCGTTGAATTGTAGCACCTCAAATGGTATTCTGATCGCTTTTTGAATCCTGAAAAAGATAAAATATATAAATTACGGGTCTTCGACTGCATCCGTAAAAATATCGAATATTCTATCATATGTCGCAAACAAAACGTTGATTCAATTTTTTTAAATTAACTTTGGTCATTTTAAGTTTAATAATAATAATAATAATAATAATAATAATAATAATAATAATAATAATAACAATAATAATAATAATAATAATAATAATAATAATAATAATAATAATAATAATAATAATACGTACCTGGAAGTTTTTGTTTTACCATAAAAAGCTGAATTGGGATGAACGTTATACTTTAGAGAGTCCACTTAGTTACTTTACCTAGAACCATCAGAACCGATTTTGTTTTAGAAAATGTGTAATACAAAGGTTACTTTTGAGAGTTCTCTCTGTAAAATTACCTTGAACTTTATTTTGGTTGCAAAATTGTTGTTTGAAAATGCAAATACACAATATGGGTATCAATATGTGTGAATTTGGGTAAAGTCCGGAGCCCCTCCTCGCTCACGGATATGGCAGCCATCCGGCAAGCACGCTGCCTCTATATCTTGGACGTTACTCGGTCTTCGTGACAGACAGTTGGCGATGCCAGTGTCTTTCACGCGCCAGCTGATATCGTCCAAAGTTGGTGTCTGTCACGGTAACGGACAGACGCCAGAGTCTGTCACATGCCAGCTGACATCATCTAATGTTATCTTTGGGCGTCGCGGTCTTTATTCGTGACATGTCAGTGCCACGCGCCAGCAGACTATCTCGAGTTATTGGTGCGGTCGTCCGTGACGGCCACATGGCGGAGCAAGTAACTGTCACGTGCCAGCTCGAGGGAGACCCTCGATAACCCCAGAGTGAGAGCGCTGACCGCGCTCTTCGTGACAGGCAAATGGCGATGCCAGTGTCTCTCACGCGTCAGCTGGTCAGTTCTCAAGTGAGTGTTGATTGAATATAAAACTTCAAAACCATATAAAACCATCAAAACTTTCCGCTAGACACAATTACGTTTTGCAGGTCAAGGTGCTAGGTGCTAGCGTATGATTTCCGTGTAAACGATGTTTTTGGTAAACACCGTGTCGCAAGAGCGAATTAATTTACCCTGTGACTCGTTTCCAACCACCTGGATGAAAACTGAGTCGATAGAGCGGGCTCGGGACAGCGCGACGTAGAGCTGACCGTGGGCAAACACTGGTTTTGCTAGATATATTCCAACTCGTTTCAAAGATTGTCCCTGTGCTTTGTTAATGGTCATGGCAAACGACAGTCGCACTGGAAATTGGCGCCGGCTCAGCGTGAACGGCAAGCCAATGTCAGATGGCGCTAGTTTAATGCGTGAGAGAAACGCGCGATGTCCTTGAAAGCGGCCCCCAATGATCCTGCAATCAATGACGTTCGTGTGGAGCGCTACAACGGAGAGCCGCGTCCCGTTACACAAACCGGCGGCAACGTTGATGTTGCGCAGAAGCATCACCACAGCGTGCACCTTAAGACGCAGCTTGTGCGGTGGCATACCTGTCGGTGTGAGCGAATTTAGATACTCAACTGGGAAGTCGTTTACCAGTGCGTCATCCTGGTCGCCCTCGCCGGCGTCGACAGAGTCGGCGCTGCAGTACTCGTGTACGTCACCCTCGAGTCGATCGAGAACTGCCTCGTTAATCGTCAACGAATCTGTGTTCTTTGGACAAAGGATGGCGTAGTCCAACATTTCAGCCATCTCGGCTGCGCTGACGCTCTCACCAAACACAGCGTCTACAATGTCGTCAACGATGCACTGGCCTGGTAGGGCTATAGTGTCGCCTGGTAGATGGTGATCGTTTGCCAGCTCGCTGTTGCCGACCTGTAATAACCACTCTACGAACTGGCCTTCACCTTCGCGGGCACGCATGTTGACACTCAGCTCGAGTGTGCGGAACAGCGGCCAAAGCGCGCAGCGTTTGATGCACTGCTCAAGAATGGAGGTGCGGTGACCGTTCCGCACGACCGGCAGACACTGCCTGAAGTCCCCGCCGAGCAGGATCACCTTCCCACCAAAGGAACGATTGTCAGTTGTTACATCGCGCAACATGCGTTCGACAGCCTTCAGAGCCATTGACGGAGCCATCGTCACCTCGTCCCAAATGATCAGCTTGCACGCCCTCATGACACCGCCGTCGTTTGAGTTGGGCTTCACTCCCGACGTGCTGGTCTCTACAATTGGCACAGGCAATCGAAATCGCGAGTGGCAAGTTCGCCCACCTTTGAGCAGTGTCGCCGCAATGCCTGTCCACGCGACGGCGACAGCACGCTCGCCCCGGGCTCGCAGTGTGCTGATGATGGTGTTGTACAGGAAAGTTTTACCACTCCCACCTGGACCGTCAAGGTAAAAACATCGCTGCTCGGCAGCCGGGTCGTCAATGGCCGCCATAACCTGATTAAAAGCGTCGCGCTGTCTCGCGTTCAACATCGGTACGTTCAACTCGGCATCTGCTCGCTCGGCGGCCTGGTCAAACTGCTCCTCGACGGCGACAAACACCGGAACTCGAGGCTCTGGCAAACCTATGTCAGTGTTTTTTAGTCGGTGCAGGGTGAGCACAGACTGGATGGCGTTCAGCGCCAACTGTTCTGCCTCGACTGGATCATTGTCTTTGGCATAATCCTCACAGAAGTCAACCTTAAAACGTTCCCAGAGCAAGAGTGGTGACGTCGGCTCGCAGAAAGCGCATATCACGGCAAATAGCTGACGCAGCTGATGCGGCATCTGGATGGTGGCAGCCTCCTCGAGGCAGCGCCTCCACTCGTCATCGTCCATTAGTAGGTTTCGAGCAACAGCTGCCTCTTTGAACGTGTTGTACACAACTCCCTGGAATGTGCGAACATCCTCGTAGGTGGTTGCACCGGTCACGTGCAGCAACAGCAAGCGAAAGTGGTAGCGTTCGATGTCCTTGGGTGACACGGTGTACATACGACTGATGACCCATTGTTCCCCACGCTTGCGCGTAGTCCACACGCGACCTCGAGAGAACACATAGTGGTAGGGAATATCCATATACTTATAACCGCGAGCCTCGGGATTGGTCTGATTAAGGAGGAACCACGCGGTGAGCGTTGACAGCCTATCCGCGCCCGCCTCGGCTGCAGCTTGCTCCTGTCCTTCACGAAACACAATGCAATGCATTCCTTCTAGATGTACCGCAAGACGGATTATGCTATGCGACTTGTCGTGCATGCTAAACTCGAAGAGCCGCCACATAGCTTCGGGAGCACTCACGTACCGGGTGTCGAGATAGGTAGACACTTCATCCCACACCAGCACCGGCGCTCCCCCAGCGCGTGCATCCGGCTGGAACCCGGCCTCCGAGACGCGCAGCTCCACGTGTGCGCAGTCGGTTCCCTTGTAAACATACTTGGTTATGTACTTGACAGTCTTTGCCGATCCACAGTGTTCTAAATTCAAGTGACAGTTGTACTTCAAGCTCAAGTACTTGTTGTAAGGAACAACATCTCGGTTGTCAATAACGTTACGTGCCACAACTTGGGTGCGAGCGTCATCTCTGCGCCGGTAGACAGTGAACCCCGCGTCGTCGACGACTGTCTCCTGCACAAACATCTTTGGGTACTTTTTCTTACACTTGCCGTCCTCCATGCACGCGGAGTTAGGTTTGCGAGCGCCGCACGGGCCGTGGATCATCGACGACATGACGATCTTATGCAGCTGCGGCTCGGTCACCGGGTCAGGGAGCTCGGCACAGATCAATGCGTCCACCTGTTCGGGTGTACGGAGCTTGTCCTCTGCGCGCAGGACAATCAGGAGGTGGGCATGTGGCAGCCCTCTCTTCTGAAATTCTATCACATGGAAATGAGAAACAGGCACTCCCAGCACATGCCGCTTAGTGATGTCTTGCATCAACTCCTTCAGTTTGATTTGGAACACCCTAGCACAGAGGTCGGGTCGATCCGCTGCAGTCTCGAAGTGTTGAAGATTATCGACGATCTCGGACCACTTTGGGTTACATGTCATGGTGAGGAAAAGGTCCGGCTTGCCGAACCTGGTTATTATCGTCATCGCATCCTGATACAACTGCTGCATGTACCGGGGGCTGCCAATGAAGGTAGCTGGCAAGACGATCATCTTTCCAACTTTGTAGCCCTGCTGATCGGCTCGGTTATTCAGGTGGTCAATCAGACCACTGTAGAGCTCGGCGCGAATCGCAGCCTGGTTGTGGGTGATGAAAGCAAGGCGGTTACCTTCCACTTTCATGTACGCGTCGACGACGTACTGCTGCGTTAACTTTCCGGCGTGCAGAACTGGATTAAAGACGCCACGGCGCTCCTGGAGCCTGTAGCTGTAAAACTCCAGCATCGTCACTTTGCCTCTTGTCGATACTCGCGTGTGCGGCATGTCTCTTTGCCAGCCGAGGTCGCCACAGGGGAAAAGCACAGCGTAGCTCATTGGATCCGTGTTGGGACTCAACATGGACAGCTGTTCGAAGGAGCCGTCACGGGTGTGAATCCTGATATCCCTACCAAGTGGTGGCATTCCGCCGTCCTCGCCCTCGTAGATGACGGCGACATCGTCGGTCAGGGGCATATCATAGCGGCGGGTCCGCTCCTCTACAATGCGCAGCTCTACTCGCACCGGCAGACGTCCTTGGGCCTCGGCGAGCGCGCGCTGCTCGGCCTCCACCTCCCCGAGCATCTTAAGACCCCTGGCAAACGGGTTGCACTCACGAATCACCGCGTCCAGAGCGCGCAGTAGGTCCGGCCGCAGGTTGTCGTTGCGATCCACGCGGTTGGCCTGCGCCTGTGATGCGTCCAGGAAGTAAAGGTGGGAATAGGACTGTTGACCTACGGTGGCGCTCATGTTGCACACGTTGTGCTGGATGTTGCCGTGCACACGGAAGCAGTACGGTCCTCGGCCTCGCAGCGTGTCTATTTTCACGGCCACGGATGCAAACGACAGGGAGCTGTTGTAACTACGCACCGACATCTTGAAGTGGTCCGCGTGTGCGTGCTCGTTCGTCAGCAGCTGGCGCAACAGCACTGGATAGGGAAAAAGTGGCTCGAGCCGAACTTTACCTTTGTGGCAACAACGTCTCCACTTTTTGTCGCTGGGCATTTCAGCACGGAAGTGAACGGCGCAACACTCGCTACAAACAGCATCCATCGGACCTGCATAGTGCTGCGTGACGTTGGCCACTCCTAGGATGGCGGCGGCGAGGTGTGTACCGACCAGGTCGACGGGCGCCAAGTCGGGCGCCACCAGCTCGTCATCAGCGTCCGGCTCGTCGAGGAGCTGCTGGCTTTGCGCCTGCTCGGCAGCGGCTGCACGCTGGCTGGTCTCAGCGCTGGCGGCTGCCTCCTGTTGGGCGAACGTGGTACCTGCGCGGCGCGGCTGGGAGCGTAGTCTTTCCATGCTCGCTCGCTCTGAGGCGAGGCGTGCAGCCCACTCTGCGTCGTCCTCGTCGGCAATCCTGGCCTGAAACCGCTGGTTCATTGCAGCCAGCTGCCGATTCCGGGCAGCGTCGGTTTCCTCGGACATACGGCGTACTCTCCTCTCTGCCGTATCTAGGAGGCGAACACGGCGCTGGTCCTCGTCTTCGCGCTCCATACGCTTCCTATATGCGTCAGCGTTCCATATGCTGCGCACGTCTTTTAGATTTTGGGTTGGCGCCTGTGTGATAATTGTTAACATTAACTTAAAATCGAACATTTTTAGCATTTGAATGGATCTCGCGATTTATATCATGGCCAAGTACCTCCACACCCATGACTTGGACAATGTCCCGGGATGTGCCCGGCTGCTGTGCACTCATTGACGCTGCTGTCAGTCTCGCGCATAAAGCAGGCGGTGGGCTGGCAGTCAGCACCGGGATGATGGGTGGCTGTAACACGGGCACGATATTAGGCTGTGTTTTCTATACTGACATGCCGTAATCAGGCAAATTTATATAGGTAATAAAAATATATATTATATAATATTATAATATAATATAATTATAATATAATTATTAATATTAATATTATTATATTATATTATAATATATTTATATATATATATATATATATATATATATATATGGTAGATATATGGTACTTGGCAATGCAATTGTCAAAATACTACACTTCTATGACGGTATTTTCCATGGTGTTGCGACTGGATGTCCTTACTTCTCCGAGGATGTTTTCCATCTTTAAAATAATATAGCAATTGATATGACGGTACATTACCTCCAAGCCAATGAGTGGGACAAAGTCCCTGGAAGTGCCCGGCACCTGGGCACTCCTCGAAGCGGCCGTTAGCGTTGCGGGTGCCGGCTTCGCATGTAGTGGTGTCACCGGGGTGGCATCGCTCGATGCAGTTGCGGCCGCCGACGGGCTGAGCAGATGCTGTAACACGGGCAAGGAATGTGGCTGTATTATCACCTAATCATCATAAAGATACCCTGATATCATCAGATTGGAAATGCTGTGTAAAGTATACGTGCGTCTGTAGATTTTGTCCATTTGGCTGAAACAACATGTACTTACTTCCTCAAGAAAGTTGATGTCTATTGGGGGCAATTGCCCGTACTTTCTGTCGTGATATTTTCGCCTTTTTTCGACTTTTTCATCCTCGGTTTTTTTTTTCTTTTTTCCATCTCCAAATCTTCGCTTCCTAGGCATCTGTGTACGAATTTGAGACGATTTTATTTCGTGACATGTACAATTTCTTTACGCGGCATTTATTCGCCGTGTTTTAGTAATGATGATGATGATTTTTCATATAAATTTATAACTTATTATTATTCCTATGATTATAATCTGTTTAGTATTCAACTTACCGCTTCAAAGTTTTTTTTCACCACAAAATGGTCTTGCGTTAAAAATGTTGTCTCGAACGATCGCAAAAATGATAATACAATATTCTATTTTACTTTTCCCACTGCTAGTTGGTTTAATTTTAGTACGTAATTGTGGTCAGGGTGTTAATATTAGCAAAGGCTTATTTATTATGACATCTAACCTTTTGATTTTCTTCAATCCATCGCCTTGGGAACAGCCCTATTGAAAAAAGGTATCCTGGTAGTCAGTGCCTGTTTGAGAATTGAGCCCTTGGAATTTATAATTTGCCAGCTGTCAGTGACGAAATGTCTGAAATGTAATCGTCATGTTTTCGCACAACAAATCGCTCTGAATCGATGAAATACATCTCCAAATTGTTAGTAATGCATGTACGTACCAAATTGAATGTGTATTTATTGTTATTTCGTGTAAATTGTAAGTTCGGTGAGTGCACGTTGCACTTGGCGTAGCTGTCTAGGCTGGGAGGCGAAAGTTTCGACCAAGTTTTCGTAATGAAATGCTCGTTTAATCGCGAGGAAACATGTCAATTTCCATAACCAATTTTGCGTTTTTAAATTCTAGACGTCAAGACGCGATGTAGAGTGGGTGAATTTTTCACAAAAGGGAGATCAAGATTTTCCCGTTTGCACTCGATTTGCACTACTTAAACATAGCCAACAATGGAAACCCGGAGCAACCAAATCGACGGACATTATATATAAGAGATAATATGCAAAATCCAGTATACAATGTAGGTTAATTATGAAGTGAGTTGAAATTTGATACTCACAAAAAAACTGTTGTAAAGGCTCAAAGACTGTTTTGGTTAACTGTATGTAGCCAAGCACACAGTTTGTTTTTTAATAAATTAAAATCACTGCTGGCAACAAGAGAAATCGAGATAGGCAGAGCATTAAATAATTTGGGTCCTAGGTAAACAGCTTGTCTCTGACCAAGGGATGTTAGCATTCTTGGTATTTGGAGCCGAGAGATATTAGAGGATCTGGTCAAGTGGACCGGATCATTCTGAGATTGGAAAAAATGTTTATTCTTGAAAGTGTGTAATAAAAGGTTATAATAAAATATAAGATGCGATTAGTCTCTACCAACAAGACTCCAAATTCAATGGTAGTAGGAACTAACAATGTGATCTTTACTATATAACTGCAAACAGTTTTTACCTGTTCTCTGGTGGAGCCCAACCTTCATCCTTTTCTTTTTCACAACAGCCTTGACTGATTTGCCATAAACAAGCCGGTTGCGGCGCTTGCAGTAGTTATGGATCAATATTCTGCAGAAGAGTTGAACAATTTTTTGGCTACTCGCGCTCGCCGAGGTGAGTAATAATTTTTTCGTTAATGCCTGGCCTAAACGTAATGTTTCCCAGAAGATTCCTCAATGTCTTCGGACTGGGCAAAGTGATGACATGGCGCATGTAATCATAGCAACGTGGACTTTGTTTCATTATTGCCAGTGCTAGCAGCTTGTCATCAAGATTCCACCTGTGGAACAAAAATCAAAATAATTTTATGCCTTTTTTTATGTCTACAATAAGTAGGTAATGAAAGACTAAACAGTTTTTCTTAATTTTTAGCCTAGCAAAATACTAAATGCCATTCTTACGGGCGAGCTTTTGGTGGTCGATGGTGATTCCTGAACTCTCCTTGAAGGATCTTTGCCATAGCTGGTGAAAAAGTACCAGACTGGGAGAGTGCAGTATCTCCATCGCAGACTCCGCCGACTTCGAGTTTAGTACTTGCAAAACTTCCTTTTTGCTTGGTACTCTTCAAAAGGAGATGGTTTATTTTTCGACAGGCCTTTTTGTAACTAGCCATGAGCTTCCGTCGCCTCGGGGTCACGTCTGCCCTTCGCATGCCAAACTCGTGAAGAAGGGAGTGCCTTGCCTTGACGTTTGGTCGAGGGGCATCTGGATGTGTCAATTGAGCTAGTACAAGAAAAATTGCCATTATAAAAGTTTTGTGCTTTCAAATCATGTTACACACACACAAAAAAATTATGTTGCACAACTGATATAGATTCGTTCGATTTATTTGTGACAATTTACGATTTAAATTGTGACAATATTTTCATTCCGGTACCCCTCCACCGGAATAAAGCCGTCAAACCACATCTGCTAGATGGCTTTAATCCAGTCGGAATAACGTCATCTAGTGTTTTTGGTTTGATGGCTTTATTCCGGTGGAACAAAGTCATCGAGATAAAAACCGGAATAAAGCCATCTCGCAGATGGCTTTATTCCGGTTTTCAATTTTAGGCCTATATGGCGTTATTCCAGATGGCGTTATTCAGACGCCTCGGTATAACGTAAGTCTTTCCAGAATGTGGTGGATTTGTCGCTTACCGGGCGCACTATTGGCTGGTGTCACATGTTCCTCTTCGGGTCTTTCGGGCAGAGGAGTCACAAAAACTGTAATGAATAAAAGTTTAAATGATTTTAGTAGGTAATTATGTCGTGTGTGATAGACGTATAGAAGAAAACTTGTAGGTGGTAGAACATCTTGACAATAAAGATCGACTAACCAGGGTCTGTGCCAATGGTGTTGTTGGCTCAGGCGGTATAATATCTTGGGACGGACCTGCAAAATAAAACAATTAGAGCCAAATTCAGTTGATGACCACCTGTCAATGCATTCATATAAATATATTGGCAACTTACTAGCCACGTTCTCTTCGGGCACGTATTCAATCTCGACGCCATTCAAAGCGAGGCGGGAGGCAAGTTTGGTGCGGCATTCCAAACTTAACGTTTCCTGGCTGAATTCACGAAATCATTCGCGAGGAAGTGGTCCTCGCAAATAAAACAATCCTTTCCAACATCACCCGTTGCTTTTCATCTTTCATGGTTTTTAGGAAACCTAAAGAAAGACGTATCTGGATTCGTGGCACTTTTTTTGCCACACGCTGGAAAAATACATTTTTTTCCAGCCCATTGCTACGAAACAATTTGCACGCTTATCACTTAACTGCCACCATTGTTTTGCACGTCTTCTTATCAACGGTCATAATTACAAGCATTTCATCATTTCAAGCCAAAGATCCAATTACGCTGCCGCTACCTACAGCGCCATCTAGCCACGGTGGGTGCGCAACTATTATGGGTTACATGGCCCTATCCTGCTTACCACCCCCTGACCATTTGCAAACCCAATGTCACTAGCACGTAAGTTTTTTCTTTTTTACCGTCGACAATGGCTTCTCTTTCCCTCAGCGAGAACAGCTTTCCAACAATGGGAAGATGTTTATTTGGCACTTTGCTTTGCTATCTTTGTGGAGTCGATGACAAATATCATCATACCATGTACAGCAATATTCGTGCCAGTAGTAATGTGACCAATCTGAACAACAATGGCATACAAATATTCCCCTGCACTAACCGGGTAAACCCTGTATTTCCGCGTTATAGTTCCGAGAGTATTGCTCCAAATCGTTTTTATTGCTCGACAGTCTATCATTTTCCGCCTTCAACTTTGTGCTTTCTTTCTCGCACTCTTTAATTTTCACTAAAAGACTTTCTTTTTTGACTGTTTGAAGTTTGTTTTCCTCCAGCAGTTCCTTGTGAGCGAGAACATCGCCTAGCCTCTGTATTACTTTTGACATTTTTTACTTACTGTATTATTTTTTATAGATGCTTGCCTAAGAATGTAATACAAATCTCTTACGTCCCTAAATGATAATAAGTGTTTGAATAATTCTTCCAAAAATAAGGAGTTATCGTTTCATAGTTTTCCGGACAAGCAAGCCAAGCCGCATCTTATAGGCAGTGGATTCAGAAAGTGAGACGGGACAAATTTGTGACACGCGCGTTTGCTCCGAACATTTCGTGTTTACAGACTTCGATGTCTCTCAGCGTCGCAAAGCCGAATTCTTTCACGACTGGAAACCTCTGCGATTACTCAAAGAAGATGCCGTGCCGTCGGTGAATATGACTGGCGTGAAAGTAAATTCACCTCAAAGGCGCAATACGAAGCATTTGGTAAAGAGGTCCCGTACGAATTTTAGGTGCAATACCCGTCCAATTGTTGTAACCTAGCACTAGCAAGAATGTAAGACAACAATCAACCCCGTTTCGAAAGAGAACGTCTACAATCACTGCCAATCTTGCGAATCCTTGCGAAGACTGCGACATTCCTCCCATTCCATCTCACCCAGTTATCGGGATGATGTTATGCTCAGAATCATCTTGTCAGATGGGAATACAGTGCGACATGGGGTCCCAATTGTGTAGCGTGATATCACAACAAACAACTCCAGTATGTCCGAGAATATGGAAGACGACGATGATGTCGACGGCGACTGAGATCAGGATGAAACGTTTGTGCCGAACTCCGATGAAGATTGCTCCAGTGATGACGAGTTTGACGAAAATCAAAGTCCAAATGAGCTGGCCGGTGAATCAAGTGCATTTTTTTGTGTTTCGGGAGAACGTGATGGCACGGTTTTCTTTTTGTTGTGTCTGCGGGGGACCAGTGATGGAAGTCGCAAAGCGAATGCAAGGATGCATGCTAATTGTCTGGTGACGTGTTTAAGCGACCACACGCACTTGTGGACATCGCAAGTCAAACGGAAGCAAAAATATTTGGGGTCCATCAACATTGTAGCCGCGTTGTACACGTTTGATGTAAGTTTTTTTATGTTTTTAATCGGGCCGTGCGCCCCGCTATTAGAAATGTATGGTTTACCGAAAGAGACATTGAGATATTGAGACTAGCGTCATGTGGCGAACCTGTGCGACTTGCCGGTGACGGGCAGCAAGACTCACCAGGTCACCGTGGAAAATATTGTACAAATACTCTAATGAATGCTAGTAACGACAGAGTCGTCGACTTTCAAGTAATGCAGAGGAAGCAAGTGGCAGGTGACTTGGAGAAAGAGGCTTGCGAAGACCTTCTCAAAGGCTTATCAGAACAATTAAAATAGAAATATTTATATCGGACCGTCATCGAGGCATTGGCCTGCTCATGAGGACAAGTTACCCCAGTGTTTTTCATGAGTACGAAGTCTGGCATATGGGGAAAAAGAAGTTGTCGGCATCTTGGAAAACAAGCATTTAAAACCACCTGTGGTGGTCATCGAAAACTTGTTCCATGGATCCATGGATAGAATGATTTACCTCAGTAGTCAAGCACGTGACCAACGTTCACACGTGGGAAGGGGAGCAGCAAATTCACGAGGTGTGAACACGCCGATATCTTTGCGATTGGAATCGCAAAGAATCACCCGACCACCAGAACATGGCGAACATTATTCTTGATCCTCGCGTTCTAAAGGATTTGCAGCATTCAAGTCACTACTGCCACACAGGTAGTCAAACATTAATTTGAAATGTGAAATCCGTTCTTTAGAGTCAAAGGACTAAAACACTTTGTTAGGCCTGCAGGCTGCCACCTGCAGCCTGACGATGCTCGAGTAGGGTATACGGTGTAGGCACCAGCATACCCGGAATAGCTAGGCGCTTTCCGAGTATTGCGGGGATTGGGTTGCCTTCGACCATGGCTGTGTCCATGGCCGAGGGTTGCCGCTAGGGAGAGGTGCGTGCCCTGAGGCGGCATCGGCAGTCGGAGCAGAGCTGAGCTTAGAGATGGTTGTGTTCGAGTGCGTGGTATAAAGAGTTGGTGACTGAACACCGAAAGGTGTTTTTATTGACAAGCCCTTGTTAGGCCCCAGCCTAACTAGGCAGTAGGTTAGTTAGAATAGGCTTTAGGTTAGATACATATATTTAGGTTTACCGTTAGGATTAGGGTTGCTCTGCCGCGCTCTCGGATGAGGGCGGCAGAGGCAGTACGAGGGTAGCAGCGAGCTAGAGAGGTTGTTGATTGCGAGTGAGTGGAATTGTTGTAGTTGAGAGTTGGGATTAAATAAAGTTATATGTTTTAAAGTGTGATCGGTGTACTTATTGACTAGTCGTAACCTGTCAATTGGGGGCTCGTCTAAAGCTATCATTACCTGTGTTGTGTTGTGACGATTTGGTTGTGGTTTGGTGGCTGTAAGTGAACTTTGAATAGTGTGAAGTGTGCGCGTAGTGTTCGGACATGAAAAGAGTAAGAGTAGCAAAAGAGAAAAGGCCGAGAGTGTCGGAGGAGGCAATGGCGATGCCGTTGCCGGAAGAGACACCGGTGACCACTGACATTATTAAGGAATTAATAACGGCCATCAGAGGTATTGTAGTGCAAAAGCCGAGAGAGTCCGCGGGAATGAGGGCAGCGGCCCACTTAAACGTGACTTTAGTGGAGTATTCTGGCCGGGAAGATGCGCTCTCCCCGGAAGAATTCGTACAAAGAATGGTGAGCTACGCGACGAAAACGGGTGATGCGCTGGACGTGATTCTTCGGGAGGTCATCCCGATCGTCCTAGTGGGAGACGCGCAGCTCTGGTGGGCGTCGCGGGACGGGTTCCGCGACTGGAAAGCCTTCGCCGAAGAACTGCAGAGAGCGTTCGGCCATCCGGACCGGAAGCGGAGGCTGCGCAAGGATCTATCGGAGAGATACCAGCACCCAGAAGAGGACTTCGGGTCGTTCGTCCGTGTGATAGCGGAGTTTTACAACCGTATCGGTGAACCCACGGACGAGGGTGAAATTATAGAGCGCGTCATTGCGCAAGCCACCCCCTTCGCAAGAAGAATTATTCAAGGGCGGAAATTCGATTCTTTGCGCCAGTTAGAGGAAGCCAGTTATTGGATGCACGAGCTGGCGGGATACGATAGAGTGGCGAGCGCCCCCGGTACGCGAGGTTGCCTACGAAAAGGATTTGGCGTACGCGCCAAAACAGCAGCAGCAACAGCAAGACGCTCGCCCGATGCGCGGAGCCTGCTTCAAGTGCGGCAACGAGGGGCATTACGCACACCAGTGCCGCGCCCTGCAAAATGTACCCGCAGCGAACAATGGGGGACTGTCGGGAAAAGAGAGGCAGTGAGACGTGCCCCTGCTGGGTCTCACGCCAGTCTCTTCATGCAGGTTGGTTCTCGGAAAAAACTCACCCCTACCATTCGCCTGACAATAGGCAAGCGGCAGCTGCCAGCGTTGCTTGACACGGGATCGTCGGTCAGCTTGCTCGGCTCGGTCGGCCTACAAGCGGCAGTCGAAGCAGGCGCCAAGCCGTGGAATGTGAAACGGGACCTCGGGCTGGCGACAGGATCTGCGATGGCCACGGTTCGAATGCGGGTGCCTGTCTCTTGGTCGGGAGGAAGCCGTCGACAAAGCTTCCTTCACCTCCCAGGGATGGAGCTGCCAGTCATCCTGGGTAGGGACTTCATCGGAGCGACAGGAATCTCGCTACACTTGTCTGAAGGAGGATGGACTCTCGGTACAGCGGCTCAAAAAATAATTCCGTTCGAAACAGCCTACTGTGGTCGTCAGACGGACATCCAAGAGCAAAGAGGTGACGAAACCTTGCACCTGGACCGTCTTTTCGGGCAGCAGAAGTCCGCAGCCGCGCCAGCCGACGCCGTCGCTGAGCCCGACGCTGTCGCTGCGCCCGACGCCGTCGCTGAGCCCGACGCCGGAGCTGCCCCCGACGCCGTCGCTGAGCCCGACGCCGTCGCTGCCCCCGACGCCGTCGCTGAGCCCGATGCCGTCGCTGCCCCCGACGCCGTCGCTGAGCCCGACGCCGTCGCTGCCCCCGACGCCGTCGCTGAGCCCGACGCCGTCGCTGAGCCCGACGCCGTCGCTGCCCCCGACGCCGTCGCTGAGCCCGACGCCGTCGCTGCCCCCGACGCCGTCGCTGAGCCCGACGCTGTCGCGGCGCCCGACGCTGTCGCTGCGCCCGTGACCAAGCTCGCGAAGCCACGGGTCGGTCCGGGGCTCGACAAGCGGTGCTGCTCGGAGGTGCTACCGCTGATCCGAGACACGGCGCACGAAGCTCGAGTAAGGGTAGGCACGCGTTCGCCAGACACCGTCAATGTCGTCAGCCAACCCGGCGCCCGCACAGCAGCCTCGGCTTGTCAACAGGAGGAGACACTGACCCCACGGAGGTGAAAGACTCGATGGGAAAGTTACTGATTCAGTTTGCAGCGCTGTTCTCGGCTAAGCCAGGCTCGACAGATCGCATCCTACACCGCATCGAGACCACGGATCACCGGCCGTATCGCTGTAAGCTGCGACAGGTCAATCAAAAGAAGAGAATGATCGTGGACGAGCTGTTGGACAAGCTGCTAGCCGATGATATCGTCGAACCATCGCAGAGTAACTGGGCCTCGTGTCCCGTCATCGTAGCCAAGAAACCTGCGGGCAGCGGCTACCGGATGGCGATTGATTACAAAGCAGTCAATCAGCGGACGGTGGTACCCAACTACCCCATGCCGACGACTAAATGGGTCTTCGCGCAGCTGGGCTCCGCACAATGGTTTTCCTCGTTAGATCTGTCGCAGGGCTTCCATCAGATCCAAGTTGCAGTAGAACACCGGCCCAAGACAGCTTTCATCTGTCATCGAGGCCTATTTCAATACAAAAGGATGCCGTTTGGATTGGCAGGGGCGCCTGCCCGGTTTCAAGAGCTGATGGACGACATTCTAAGGGGAATCAAGTATGTGTGCGCCATGCCTTTCCTTGATGACATAGTCGTGTACTCGGCCACCGTAGAAGACCACGTGCGCGATCTCCGAGAAGTATTGAGACGCCTTCAAGAGGCGGGTCTCACTTTAAATCCGAAAAAAATTCAGCTTTTCCGGAAGTCGCTGAATTTTCTTGGGCATATCATTCGACCAGGAGAGTGTCTGCCTAACCCCGAGAAAATAGACGCAGTTCAAAATTACCCGCGGCCCACTAAGGTGAAGGAACTCCAGCAGTTCCTAGGCCTCGTCGGCTATTACAGAGGTTTCTTGCCGGACATGGCGACGCTGTCGCAGCCGCTGACGAAGCTCACGAGGAAGGGTGTCAGCTGGAGCTGGAGTGAAACCGAAGAGTCTGCGTTTCGACAACTGATCGACGGACTGACGGCAGCGACATCGCTTGCTCTTCCTGATCTTAACCGGCCCTTCTCGGTGGAGACCGACGCCAGTGGACACGGAATAGGGGCTGTGCTGCTGCAGGAACACAACGGAATGCAGCGACCGGTGGAGTTCATTAGTCGACAGCTAACGAAGCACGAGGCAAACTACACGGTGCAAGAGCTCGAGTGTCTCGCTGCCGTTTGGTCCCTGGATAAGTTCAGGTCTTACATCGAGTACACGCATGTAGACCTGTACTGCGACCACGCTTCTCTGGCATGGATGTTCTCCACAGACGTGACATCAAGCAGAGTGCGCCGGTGGGTGCTGCGCATGCAGGGGTTCCAGTGCACGGTGCACTACAGAAAGGGCGCGGCGAACCTGACGGCAGACGCTCTCAGCCGCGCGCCGGTCGGCCCGGCGTCGGACCAACCGCTACCGTCGTTGGCCGAGACGCTGCTACCCATCACGCTGGACGAGCCGGCACACATGGTGCGCTTCGAGCCGGCCGATGTCTGCTTCGCGGTCGCCCAGCTCGACGTGTCCGTGCTGGCCGACGTTCCCTCCATCATCCGGCAACAGCGCGCCGACGAGGAGCTGGCGGCGCTTGCACGCTACCTGGACGACGGACGACTCCCGGACGACGACCGGCGCACAGCAGCGTGGGTTAAAGCAGTCGCGGGAAATAGCGCCGTTACTGAAGACGGCATGCTCGTGCGCAGAGTGGCCGGTTCCCCGGGGGTTCAGGAACATTCATTCCGCAAGATCTGGCTGCCCAAGACGCTGCGCACTCATGTGCTTTCGGCGGTACACTGCCATCCTCTGGGAGGCCACGGAGGCTACCGACGAACGCTTCAAAAGATTCAAAGGAACTACACCTGGACTGGGATGAAGACAGACGTCGAGTCGTTCGTGCGTTCGTGCGTCTCCTGTCAAACGCTGAAGCCAAACCGACAGAAACCAGCAGGCAAGATGGACACCAGGCGCCCGGGGCTGCCCTTCACCGAGCTGAGCGTCGATTTGATTGGCCCGCTGCCTTTGTCAAAAAATCGGTGCACCAATTTGTTGGTGGTGGTCGATAAGTATACAAAATACTTGGAAGTATTTCCGCTAAGAAAAGCCACCACAGCAGCCATAGTCCCCTGCATGCTCGAAGTGTTCGGAAGCCACGGGTTTCCGCGCAGCATTTCAAGCGACAACGGCAAGCCGTTTGTCAGCGACGTTTGGAAGGGCGTCATGAAAGCGCTGGGCATCATCGAGCGGCACACCGTTCCCTACCGGCCGTGCGGGCAAACCGTCGAGAGGCACAACGCGACGCTCAAGCAGACGCTGATGGCGTACTGCGAGACGCACCGCGACTGGGACGCAAGGCTACCCGAAGTAAAGTTCGCCCTCAGGACGGCTCCAAGCGTCGTGACCGGCTTCTCCCCGGCTTTCCTAGCTTTTGGCCGAGAGCTACGCGCACCGTGGGACGCCAACGAGGACGACGAGAGGACGGCCGACGGAGACGACGTCGAGGCTGTCCATGAATACGCCGCAGATCTCAAGAAAAGGCTTGAGATGTCCCGTCAGTTCGTGGCCCAGCGAACGGAAATGGCACATCGAGCAGAAAAGGACCAGTATGACAAGAAAAGAAAAGATGTCATATTCGACGTCGGCGATTTAGTTTGGAAGACGCAGCACGTGCTGAGTGACGCCAGCAAGGGCATCGCTGCCAGCCTGGCGCCAAAGAGAAACGGACCTTACCGGGTCGTGCGCCGCATCGGTCGTAACGTGTACGACCTGGTTGGAGCCGACACCAACCAGCCGGCGGGGAGGGCCAACGTCGACCAACTGCTCAAGTTCGTGCCGGTGCCAGCCTGGGCGAGAGACGCCCAACTGGCACCTCCACCGCAAGTGCAAGCCGCTCAGCCGCCGCCCGGGGGACAACACGACTACAACCTCCGCAGTCGCAGAACAAGGGTGTTCACGGCTACACCAGCAAACGCCCGGGGCCGTAGTTAATTTTAAGGGGGGGGGGATTGTTAGGCCCCAGCCTAACTAGGCAGTAGGTTAGTTAGAATAGGCTTTAGGTTAGATACATATATTTAGGTTTACCGTTAGGATTAGGGTTGCTCTGCCGCGCTCTCGGATGAGGGCGGCAGAGGCAGTACGAGGGTAGCAGCGAGCTTGAGAGGATGCTGATTGCGAGTGAGTGGAATTGTTGTAGTTGAGAGTTGGGATTAAATAAAGTTATATGTTTTAAAGTGTGATCGGTGTACTTATTGACTAGTCGTAACCTGTCACCCTAGTCCTGTCAACTTAGTGACGGGAAAAGTACCTACTTGCTAACAATAGTTACTATGCAAAATACTAAATAGTACTATAAATAATACCTGGCAACCACATACTTGTATTTATACAAAAATTGGAATTTATAACAACTTGCAAATCTTTTATTATGCACTTTGGAGTCGTATCGCAACGAGAGACTGAAGTATGTTCCAAAACGACTTCAAATTCTTTACGCTGGAATGGTTCTGCGAGGGATTTCGGCAATACTGGATCACAACGCGAAGTGTGCACAGGACAAGTGCTACGATATTCTAAATCCCAAAGTGATTGGGTTATAAAACAGAAATATGAAACAAAATCCACTGTTTGGAGAGTGCAGCTAATTGAGAAGAACATGAAGCTGGAAGAATACGCGCCTTCTGCACTGGACACGGCGGTAGTAGATGTCGTTACACCAAAACACATTGCACGCCTGCCTCAACCAACAAGGACCCCGATATTGTCGATTTGAAAACATCTGATTGTCACGGGACTTTGAAATGTCAACTACCATTTTGCGAGATCTAAAGTAAATTTTGCCAAATGTTATAATATAGCTTATCATTCTAATCGAAGTAATCGGGATCCTCTCCTTCGGCCTGTATATACCCGACGTAGACGCCGCTCTCTTCTGGGAATCCATCTCTAGTCGCGGAGACGACGCAGGAGGGAATGACAAGCCTGTGCTGCTTCCCGAGTGATTCACATGAATGAATCCAGCTAACGAAGTTCCGAGAGCCAATGTGCCGCCACAATTTGTTCGAAGTCAATGGATTTTTTAGTATCTTTGGACGTCGATTGCATAGTTAAGTTATGCTTGACCATGTTTAAAACATCCAAATTAGTTGTTTCATTGTGACAAGAGTCACTAAGCTTAATGCAGGAATCATTTTTTATTATATTCTTAATTTTCTCAGATTCTTGGCAGCATACTGACTCGACGTCCGTACTTTTTGATCAACAAAATCCACACGAGCAGCACTCGGTATTTTCCGTTCTTCCTCTCAATCGTTCAACCCTGATATTCTCAGACACTTCAATCTCTTCCTTGACACGCCGATGGTGAACTGTCGGTTCGGGTTCGAATACATTCGGACGTGTTTGACTAGTGAATATACAAGACGAACTGAGATCGTGTGCGTCGAGTCGAAATGCAAAAAGGATTACAGAAATCCTTTTATGTCTTACAATAGATACAAAAAAAAACACTTAAAATTGAAATGAAAACATTTCCAGATTAAGTACAGTATAATTATAGTGAAAATAGTACATAATTATATTTCAAATGTATCGTCTTATTGATTAAAAAATTCCGTGTTCGAGTAGAAATTCCCGTAGCCTAATTTTGAAATCACTGCCATTTATTATCTTTAGTTGAGGTGGCAGGTGGTTTAGCATTTTTGACCCCTTATAAACAGGGCTTCTACTGAACGTGTGAAGGTGATGTTTCTGTTGAATGTCTGCTTTGTGCCGTGTTTCATAGGAATTATTTTCACTGTGCTGCTTTATTAAATGGTTGTTTTCTTTAACGTACACAATGGAATACAACGTAACGTATACAATGGAAGATGTATAGTGGAGGGAGAGTCACTAAATTTAATATCTTGAAGAGCGGTCTGCACGAGTCTTTATAGAAGACGTCGGTGGTAGGGTCGAAGCCCGCTCCAGCCATAATGCGATTTTTTTTTCTTCGGCACAAAAAGCCTTATGCAAGTAGCGGCATTCAAGTTCGACTCCTAGGAATTCGTGCTCTCCGCTTCTTCTATGCTTATATGCTCTGGTCTCTAGAGAGCCCTCAACAAATACCTGGTTCAAGGCGAGTCACTCCCCACGTCATCGTTGCTGATGCAGCCTTTCCTATGACCAACTTTATGATGCGACCCTTCCCCCAGAGGGGACTGTCCGATGAGAAGCGGACATTTTGTTACCGACTGAGCAGGGCAAGAAGGGTAATTGAGAATGTATTTGGCATAATGGCAGCGAGATGGCGCCTCCTGAGGAAACCCATCTGTGGCAAGCTAGAAAATATTGAAGGAATAATTCAGGCCATCTGTATTCTCCACAATTTCTTGCAACGGGAAAACATGGAACGGCAAGTACATGACCGCATGTACTGCCCACCTTCATTCGTAGACCGAGAAGACGCTTATGGAATTATTAAAGATGGCGATTGGAGGAGGCTGACACATAGGAACGGCGCTCTGATGCCTGTTGGAATTTTCGCACAAATGCCCACGCCCGCGATGCAGCTCAAGACTTAACGGACTAATTCATGGAAGAGGGTCAAGTACAATGGTAACGCAAGCAAGCAGGCCTCGAATGATCAGGTATAAAAATAATATGATTCACACTTCACAGCTTTAGGGAACATGGGAAGTTTTATGTAAGGTTTTATTTACAATTTTATTTAATACACATGATGCTCTCCCGCGAAAAATAAATTTGAAATTTTGTTCCGCAGCCTAGCTGCTACAGCGAGAGGCAATTCCTCGAGGTGGAGGCCCAGTGTCTTGCCGAACGATGTATAAACAGTCTCCGGAGCCTCCTTTGGTAGTTCCGAGAATACTGGCAAACCGGAGACCGCCGGCAAGGAATGCAGCGCTGCTACCGCCGCCAAAACTAACGCTTTCTGCGACTTGGATTTCTTGGGCTCACAGCGAATTTCGGGGTCGTCGGGGTCATTCTGCAGGAAATCTTCTGTCCTCTTCACGCCTGAAATCATCAAATTTTTTCTGTAAATAAATAAAATCTAATGTCAAGTCTGAACTGAAGCTGTTTATTTTTTTATTTACTGCAAATTGCACACAGCAGGTGGCAGTCTTTTTTCCCCCAATACATTTCAATTTATCTTAATTGCTAATTTTTCTTTAAATTTATTTAAATCTAAATGGTCTCCTTTTACAATAATCTCTCCCAGTTCATTCCATTCCTTTGCCGTTCTCGTAAGAAATGTCCACTTCCCCACATCTTTTCTTGCACCTTTCACCAATACCTTTCTTGAATGATGCCTTCTTCAGTCATATTTCCTATTGTCCAGTTCAATCTTCATGTTCAGCTCTCTCCAACCCCCTTTACCTCTTAGAGCTCTAAAAAAGTTTGTCAGTCTGCCATTTTTTCTTCTGTTTTCCAAAGTGTTCCATTTTAAATCTCTAACCATTTCGGATGGTCTTTCCAGTACTTTATACACTTCCCCCTTTTTGTTTATTTCTAGTCTTTGTCTTTTCTTTCTTCCTGTAACTCTTCTAGCAGCCAGTCTCTGGACTTTTTCTATTTCTTTTATTTCTTCCTTTCTGTATGGGTCCCACACTGACGATCCATACTCCACTATTGGTCTGACCAGAGATTTATTTGCACTTTCTTTTATTTCCTTACTCATTCCTTTCAATTGCCTCATTACAAAATTGATACTCCCTTTTGCATAACAAAATCAACCTGATTTTTCCATCTCAAATCTTCACTAAATATTACTCCCAAATATTTTTTAAATATTTTTGTAACAAGTGATTGCATATTGAGAACAAGAAATAAAACAGAATTCCGAAATATTTGAAAAAGGGTTCGTCTTAACAACTTCATGAATTTAAAGATAATAGAATAAGTTTGATGTGATCGAGGCTCGGTGAATATTGTGAAGATCTTTTTTGAGAACAGGGAGAATTCTGATACTTCGCATTGGCTAGTTGCGAGTTGAGGCACGAAAGAGTGACCATACGATATGCCCATATCAACAGAAGTGGGACACACGGTATTTACAAAAAGGATGAGAGCTAAAGATGTCTAGACACGTTGTGAGGTTACCGTGGATAAATCTTATACATTTCCGAGGGGTTTCCACCTCCAGTGACAAGTTGCTAGATGAGCAGCTTGGTTCTGACGCCACTTCAGATGGAGTCGGGGACCGGGGTAATCAATGGAAGTTATCTTCATTGAAGACGATCTCGCTAGCCACGGGCTTCGGCACGGGCTTCGGTAGCTTGTAGTTTGAGACTGTTCTGAAACAATTTAAAGATTTAGGTGATTAGGATCATGGTAGAAATCAGGACAAATTGAGACTTGGCCAACAGAATAGGCGTCCTGTAGGACAAAGCTGACTGTTTCAGCAATTACATGGGTAACTTCTCCCTTGGGTAACTAACCCCTTTACCCACCAACATAGAAGGAAGTTATTCATAACAAAATGCTATGTAAAAAAGGTACTCGGTTTCAAGCACATTATTATAAAGCTGGACTCAAGTCATTGACTTGGCTAGAAACCCCAGCGACGACCCCAAGCTCTAGGGCTGGATGTTTTTGGCCCCGGAGCAGCTCGCTGGGACGTTCTTCCTCCAAACCGGTTTGTCTCGGATTGTTTTAGGTATACCGCTCTTCAACCGAAATAGAATAGCACATGTCCACACACAATCTTGACATTAACTTCTCCCGGTTTGATGTTAGAAATGCTTGAATTCAGTACTCACCATCACGTATCCCCGTGAATTCGGAAATGTTTTTCCAAGCCCGGGCCCGTGCATCCCGATTCTTGTGATCGGGATGCACCGAGTCCCACAATGCAGGGAGCCTCTAATGACGCCACGAAAGTTAAGTCAAAGCCTTCGCCCAAAGCAACAAAAGTCGAACCGGCGCAACATCTTTTAAACCTCGCCCTTGCCTTCGCCCAGGCCTCGCTCAAGAGTTCGCTTGAAATGGAATCTGGGCTTGTGATTGGTTGAAAGCGGCTTGATGTCTACCCCAACCTTCGCTTCGCTTAGCACTAAACGTAGCAAATTAGATGCTATGATTGGCCCTATTCTAGAGCACCGGTGATGAAATCTTCTATAGGCAGGGCAGTTCCAATTTTTTGGAGAATGTTCGAGCTCACTTGGGTGCTTGGAAAATTTCATGCAATTGACACATCGAATAGTGTTCGGCTTGCACGTGATCTCCGGCACACTTGAGGCATGCCGTCGTATTTTCGCATTTAATGGCTATGTGACTGATCATATACCTCCGCATTTGTAGCACTGCGTAATGGTCTTCAACTTTGTATCGACCCCAACCCAGGCTCACGTGCCCAGCATCAATAATATTAACACGAGTCTGTTGGTCGACTTCAATAACAATGTGGACTGAGTCAGAATTATTCACCGGAATAGTTTAATAATCTAACTTTTAATATAGTTTTTGCGCAATTGTTACGTAGTTTCTTATTGAACTGCGTACAAGATACACCTTCCTTCACACTTTGCACACCTTGACTTTGCACTGATATTTTTATTATAAACGGAGGTATCCGTCATCACTTCTACCTCGCCCGCCTTGTTAACGATATTCGGAGCGCATTGGATTTTTTCCCATAAACACGACGATTTCTTCGCTTGCAGTAGTGGTGCAGCATAACGCGGGTGAACAGCTTTAGAAGCCGGTGTTTTATTTCTTCGGCATGGGTCGGGCACTTTTCTTCTAGCCATTGAAAATGTAGACCAATGTTCAAAATTTCATCCATTTTGGACATAGCGCCATGCTCGTAGATTATTTGGGAAACATTAGAATTGAAAGTATTGACGAGTTCTTCCACTGTGCTTACAAGGTTGGTGGTAGCGTATTGCAGGTTTGTTTTTGTTGCTTCGTATTCCTTCAGGGAAACGTAAAGATGGTCCTCATTGAATTCTTCTGTAATGAATGAAGATTTGCACAGTAAGCAGTTGATATCTTTTAAAATTCGCTTTGCCAGATAGCCGCTGACATAAGCAGAAGGCAATCTTCGGAGCCCAGTCAGCGACTCTTCCTCGGCAGTTACATTAGGTACTTCAAGCAGTCTGGGGTTCTTCACACTCCGGTCTGTTTGTCTCAAGACCTGCAGAAGAGTTCAGTTATTAATTAAATTATTAGGACAAGTTAATTGCATTTTCTCCTGATGCCAACCAGTTCTACTAATTGAGTTATACAAACGTACCAGAGGATGCACAACAGAAGAATCCTTTCCCTCCAGAAGTGTCCGCAAGTCACTTAGCAGATGGTCACTGTCGTCTTCGCAATTTTTTCCTCTCGATTTTTAAGAGCTGAGATTAGTGACAGTTAGAGATAGGATAATAATGCAGTATCAAAGCCAGAATATGCAAAATCAAAAGCTTAAATATGAAAAATATGCGCTATCAAAAGCTTCAATATGCGGCAAAAATGGCCAAATATGCAGTATCGCAGGATAGAATGAGGGTGAAAGAATGTATGAAAACGCATTTTTTTTTATTAATTTTTTCAAACATTGCCCATAAGTTGGCAGACGAGAATAAATTTTTCCATTTCTTGCTAGACTTGCTTGCATGCTTGGCATAGCAGTGACTAACAATAATTTTTTCTATATTTTCTGATGTCAGTCTATGCCGCTTGTCAGTTAGTATATTTTTATATACGGAGAACGATCTCCACGTCAACAGATGTAATTGGCGCATATTTGAATTTACATATATCGGTCGGGGCCAAACCATGAACCTCGGCTTCTTTCCCGGAATGAATTTTCCCGAAACTTTGAAGAAGTGCTAGCGATGGATTTTTTGCCAACACAAGATCCAGTTTGTTGCAGGCAACTCGTGCAACTCTTCCTGGTTCTGTTTGGAGCTTACCTGGAAGTCGTTCACAATTTGCAGTGACTCGGTCAACTGCAGCCCAACTTTTTCCAGTTTCGTTATGTTAGGGGGATTTGTCTTCCCAAATTGATGTTATCGCCTATTGGAATAATTTAATTATAAATTAATTATTTTATTTACTAATACACTCAATAATAGGATACAAATATTAACAATAAACACTTTCTGTAGCAAACCTTTTCATAAACCGCTGGGAGATAATATTTGCGTAACGTAGAGGGATCCGTTGTTATCTTCCCTGTATATTTATCAAGAAATTCTTTGAAAGCTGGTACAGCTAACTTTTCCCAGGGAATATTAGCTGCAATCATGGCATTGCAAAGATCCATGCTAAATTCCGAACTAACGGGTCCTTTCGTGGTTGGGGCAGAGAGAAAAGATTGCCTCACTCCCGTGGTCTTAGACTCAAGCCTCCGTACTCGACTTGAATGAGCTTCAGACCGTACATGTTGGTCAACGGTAAACTTGCGTGTACTATTCACCTGCAAACACACATTTAACATGTAGTAGGTTATGTAGGCTAGTAGAAAAAAACAAATAAAAAAACAAAAGATCTTGCCTTCTGAAATCAAAAAGTCTATCAATAATATAAAAGTGTATAAAAAGCTTACCTCTTTGTCACAAGCTTCACAGTGAATGGCCATTCCATTGATTACTAAATACTTGTGTTCTTTCACCCATTGTTTCAACTTCACACTTGAAGATGCTTTTATAGGTGCCATGATAAAAAAAACCTAGATAATGCTTACTCACTGCACAATTTCAGTGCAACTGGGCTAGATGACAACACCTGTGTCTATCAACAGCTCCCTTTTGTTGTAGAGCTCTAGGAAAAGTCCAACAGTAATGGTCGGATTCTCAGAAGTGAATTATTTTTATTGTGAATTTGAAAATAATAAATTTAACTGTAAAGTATGCAAAAACCCTGACATATGCGCTTTAAACCGGCAAAAACAGCTAAAATATGCAACTTTATGCAGTATCAGCCCAAATATGCGCTAAAAGCTGAAATATGCAAAATATGCGATATCAACATGATGTTATTGCAATCCAAATGTCATGAAACGGATATATCCACAATTTTGCATGGGATACTAGCATAATTGAAGAATATGCGTTTGCATTACTATCCTATCTATAGTGATAGTGCTCGTCTTCAAGGCAGGCACAAACTGGTTACACGTGGGATTAATGTTGCAAATGCCATGCTGCCGAATCACCCCAAACAGGTTTTCGAGGGCGTCTTGGTTTAGGCGTCTAGACAAAATGTTAAAACCTTCGCTTTTCAGGTATTCCCAAAGTTGTGCGCACGCTGACATGGTCACTAAAATGCCATTAACAGGAGGAGGGAAATTCTATTTCTGTCGAGAAATTAAAAAAGTATGTTGCCATTCATTTCGTAACTGAGATTCTTATCACTTGCAATTTCCAACAAGTTTTTTTGGAATGGGGAAAGACTAAAAAATATGTTTGATAATTAAACAAAGTGGTTTCTTGGGGTGGTAGCTAGGTACTAAAAGTGAATACTACATTTTTAGAACACATACCCTCTTTGTTGCCGAATTGGCAAAGCGCCAGGAGAGGACTTTTGATTTCATTTGGTTCCAGCAACCAATATGTGGTGATTTTTCCGAGAGCACACACCGTTGCGACTTTCCTCGGTCGGGATGCGGGGCGGATCCATTAAAACTGTCAAAGAGTGAGTCGATGGTTTCAATGAACTCGCCTACGTGTAAAGTGCGTCCTTGGGAAACCACGAACCATCGCCGAACCTGGCCATTGTCATTATTCCTGCCGCAACGGTGTGGCTGAAGGTCTCCGCTGCCAGCTTCACTCTCGTTTTGAAGGTGTCTTCGGGGTTCACGAGGTTTTCTGTCAGCTTCGGTGCCATTCGAAGTCCTTGTTGGTCCAGCTCGTAAAGTTGTCTGAAGTGTTCCCACTTCGCTGTCTTGAATGTCTTAGCCGTGTTTTCGTACCATTTTATGTCGTTTTTAAAGAATATATTTCTCATGCACTTGATCAAATGCAGTGGATCATGTATTATAAATATTTTCTGATCATTTGCAAAGAAAAATGGTTCTTCGGCTATGAGGGTTGACATTTCGCCGAAAGCATTTATGGCACCTCGGTTTGTAGGTCCCTGACCGCAAATAGTGGCGAAAACGTTCAGCTCAACTTGGATCAAGGCAGTGATTACTCCTTTTAATAGCTCATGGACAGGATGTCGATCGGCACCGTGTCGCAATATGCGACTGGTTGCTTCCATTTCTTGGTCCATTTCTTGGACCATGAACACCAGTGCGTGGTTCAAAGGTGCCCATAGCTTTCAAAGCCTGAAAAATTACTCTGTCAGATTTTGTAAAATTCCTAAAAATACTAAAGTAAGATGCTCACTTTTAAATTATTACCTGTCAAATAGCCGTTGCTCTCGTTATAAAAGAGACCAGTGCGAAGTGACATCTCGTCGAACAGCACGGCACAACATCACTCGTTGATTATTGGAAACGAAATATCAATGCCAAAATTTACATCCGACCGGGATTCGAATCCAGGTGTTTGTCTGTCCGGGACACTGCACGAACCAATTTTGCGATACGGACAACCAACTGTGGAATTGATATTAAGTTTATTTCACTCGTTCTTCCAAGTGAGTTATTATCTTTTGGTTGATGCCTGGCATGAAACCTTATGTTTCCTAGAAGATTCCTAAGCGTCTTGGGACTGGGCAGCGTGATCGTTTGGCGCATGTACCTACTCGTAGCAACGAGGGTTTTTTTTCACTATGGACACTGTCCACAGTTCATCCAGACTCCACCTTAGGAAACAAAAACGTAGAAATTAGCTTTCAATCTAATTATCATTTGGTATTTTTATTCAGTTGTCTATATTTTAATAATACCTGCGAGCTTTGGCTGATCGCTGATGGTTCTGCAACTCTCCCTTAATTATCAACGCTAGAGCAGGCGATATTTCAGAGTTTTTCTCCAGTAACCTCCATGGCGAAGGAAGTGGAGTGATTTTCCAGTTCCTCGAGGAGTTTCTTGTTCTTCGTATTTTTTTCCATCGATCTTTTGAGGCTGTAACAGGCCTTTTTGTACTTAACGAGAATGTAACCTCGGAGAGACGTCTGGCTTCTTGTAGCCGAACTGGCGAAGCAGGGAATGCCTTTCTTTTATATTAGCTTGCCTTGGGATGTAGCTGGAAAATAAATGAATTATTATATTATTTAAATCTTAATAATAACTGGTGAAAGCATAATATTTGGTTCTGCAAATATAATATGTGGTAATTATTTGTCACTTACTAGGCATAACCGAATTGGTCGGAGTCACCAATCCGATCGCACGGGTCACATCGCATGGGTGCAGGTGAAATCGCAGTCGATTCCAAACTTGCCTGACCTGAAAGACAAATTAATTGTTTTTTGCGATCATATTCTTACCACCCTGGCAAAAATCTGAACTGACGTCAGCTTGCAAAGTTCAACTGGCCGCCAGTTGGTAAATGGAACGATGTCAGCTTGCGGATTGCCAGCTGACGTCAGCTGGCGCCAGGTAAAAATTGCCAGTTGACTCCAGTTGATGACCTGCTTTTTCTGGTTGGTCGTCGGTTCCTAGGGTTTCATCTCATTTCATATGACTGAGCCATTGGTCTAGTCATTTATAATGGGGGGAAAAAATAAATGCTAAATGCACTAGTTTGTTGATATTGACTGATGCTGATAAAATCCTGGCGCAGCTCACGTTTCCTTTCTTAGCTGACTGGTGATCGTTACAGTTTGTGCTTCCATGAGAATCAAATTGCGCTTTACTCTGCTGCCGTGCATGCGTGCGGAGTTACGTGACTGTACCCACAGTTAGGATTGTCGGCAGGTGCCTTGCGTTGCTGCGGAACATGCAGCCGAGCACAAGGGAGTAAAAACAGCAGGCAGCATTGGCATGTTTGCAAATGTTTCTCATGGGAGCACAATCTGAAAAATATAGGAAAATTAGCGTGACTATAATAAGCATGTGTTGGAGTTGTAACTCTAAATCTTAAAGAAACATAAGGAAAGTTAAAATTTCGATGGAACTTTTCTGTAAGTTGTTTTCTGCCCGATTCTAACCTATAAACACTTGGAAAAATCAATCTTCAGAAACATATTTCTCTTCTTGCGAACTAAAGTCTTTAATTTCGGATGCACGATATGTTTTACACAGTCAATCAACGAATGTGTGCGACTGATACTTCATATTATTTACAACTTGGGTAAAATTTCATAAAAAACGTGCTCTTGCGCCTCTTCGAGATAGTTGATCGGAACATAAATAACAATCATCAATCACCAATCAACGATCCATCAGAGTCGATGAACGTCAATATGTCGTTATGAAGGCTGTGCGCTACATTGACTCTGGTGACATGGACAACTTTTGACGGGCTAGCTTTTTTTGTGAAAACTCTTAAATTATAATAATGAAAATAATTATATGAATAATGCTTTGTCCTGATGAGTGTTACGGCAGGACAGGGACGTACCACAACAATGCGCATGATATATTTCTTTCCGATCAAATTAGGATCATTCATAGCTCGTAAGCATTTAACATTTGAGCATCGAAACCAAAAAAACCTAGTGGATAAATTGTTGGGGCAACGTCAACATTTAGATTTTTTAAAACAAATGTGCGTCGCCAGTTTTAGGAAAGGGGCGCACATATCGACCTTACCCATTAATAAGAAGAGGATTATACCATACAAAACAATACAAATAGCAATTTACCAACATGCCACTTAATAATTAGGAGTATATCAATGTATTATTATAACGGTTCCCTATGAGTAAGACCTAAAGTAAGAGAAAAAAGAGCTATATGAAGCTAAAATAGCTTCCAAGCCCCAGAAGCGACCCATTATTAAGTTAATTGAATTGTTTATCCTCAAAGCATTGTTATTAATCGATTTCATTACAAGAAAAATTAAACGCGTACGTTACAACTTTCGGGATTGATGGTCATTTATGCCTTCTTAATTATGCCGTTTGGCGTAAAGTTTTCCGGGCTCCAGAAGCCGGAAATTTATATTTCTACGACAATTTTAGCGCGGTCCGGCTTGCAGGCTACAACTACAGCCTAGCGATGGAATTGCTGCGGTGTTTCCAGGTATTGTGTACTTTGGGTTGCCTTCCACTCGCGGCGCTCGCCCTGAGGCGATGTCAATCCGATCGGAGTAAAGTATTGAAAGTATTTAGCATGCACTGGAAGGTTCAACTAAACATACCCACTGCATGGCACACTTTGAGTATATCGTATGAGTGCTCCAAGCTGGCCCGGAGAGTGTATGGGCGAGAGCTTGGTGGAAACTTCGCACTGGGAACTGGGAGCTGCGATTTTGTCGAGCTGGTTTTAGTGTATCAACTCAATATGCAACGGCCCAGTGGCATGAATTGCCTACACCTACATCATTGGACTTAATCGATAACATTAGCATTAGGTAATTAGGGTTCCATGCGGGAATTTTGGTTTGAAGACAAATTAATTAATTTTATTATTTTATTTTTATTTATTTTTATTGATCATCATTATCATGATTATCATTATTCAATAGGGTCTGCATATATTCCCTGCCAGGGTTTGGGGGAGATACCCCCCCCCCCAAAAAAAAATGGTTGGGGAGGTAGTACCCCCCAATCGGTGGGGGGTACGGGTAATACCCCCCAATCGGTGGGGGGTACGGGTAATACCCCCCTACCATACCATGGCTACCATGCCAAAACATTACCCTAGTGATCTTGACCAAATTGAGGAAACAAGACACTTCACGCGAACCCTTAAAAACCAATCACGTCCGCTCAAAGAAACGGATATAATTACTCAAGGTGAGGTGAAAGTCGCCATCGACAGGGGCTAAAGAACAGGAAGGCCCCTGGATCAGACAATATTCCTATAACATCGTTATTTAAAGTCTCCCGACGAAAGCCCTTTTCGTCTTGTCAAACCATTTCACTTCCGTGTTCTTTCTCTCCAAGGGTTTTAAACAATTTAAATCGTTCTGCTTCATATGCCAGGAAAAGATCCAGCTTTTCCACAAAACTGAAGAACCTTTAATCTGCTTCACATAATTTCCAAACAATTCGAAATGCTAATTTTTTTTCGCCTGGACATCATTATTGATGAGCAGTTTGGCTTTAGGAAAAATAATTCCACAGACCAACAGCTTCAGCGGTAACTGGATGAATAACAAAGGGATTAGTGAGAAAAAATTGACATGAGCGGTTTTCCTAGAAATCGCCCAGACTTTTGACAAAGTATGGCACAGGGGCCTAATCAGCAAGCTCATGAATTTATTTTGCACACAATCTGACGCAACTAAATAGAAACCTGAAAGACAGAGCCTTCCAGGTCAGCCATGGCCCATCTCTGTCCACGGTTCGTTCCAGCAGGGCTGGTGTGCCACAGGGCTCTTTACGCGGACGCTCCGCTCTAATAGCTTAATCAGTGAGAGGCCAAAGTGGTCCTTGTTCTACTAAATTCTGCAAGATTGCGGCATCGTGCATCGTGCAATAAGCATCGTGCTGCACCGTGCAGGGATGCGCGTCCTAACACCCTTCTTGCCCTGCCACACGCAACAGGCTGGACCTTCCGACTGTTCGGCCGGCAGTTCGCTGCGGCGGCGCTGACGTACGCAGCGCTGTCGGCGTTGTTTGGTCACGTGATCGTCGTGGTGGTGACGCAGAGCCAGAAGCTGTCTGCTTCGCGGGATGACTTCAACAAGGGCGTGTTCAACCACATGTTCGTCGGGGTGCTCAGCATCTACCTGTTGGTGCCGGTCTCCTGCTGGGTCGACGCCTCTTCGTTTGCCGACTACCTCAACCAATGGGACGCCTTTCAGGTTTGTCAACCGTCGTCGTCGCTGCTAGATAGGGCGGGTCTCACTGGCCGGCTCTCGTTTGTAATCGGGTGTTTTGCTGGTAATATTAACTTCCGCCGTCGATGTATGATGCCACTTAATGGGGTTAGGGCCGTGAAGGAAAGATTTTACATTGAAAGTAGCAGATCTTAAATTGTCAACAACCGTAATTTTCGGCGTATGTGCTTAGAAAGACTTATGTCATAGGAGTTTTGTCTTGGCTGCGTGGTGGAAGTGCCGGTGGAAGTCACACACCTGTTTTTCTTGGCTGCTTACAGGTTGCTCTAGGCGGCCAAATGAGAACGTTGCGTTTTTGAAGCACCAACATTTTTTTAAGTGGTTTTAGGTGGTTTTAAAAGTCTATTTTTACACGAAAAGTCTGAGAAAGTTGGTTTACTATGTCAGTTGGAGGTTGGAGAAGAACTGTGAGGTTGTTTAGTGTAAATGGAAATTTAAGATTCAATTCTTTGAGAGCAAAAAATATTAAGTAAACAAAAGAATTGAATTTTTTGGTGGCGTGGTTTGAACCGAAAATATACCACAGGACCCAATTTTGTGTTATGTCTCAAAGACGTCAAACTGTGACTGACAGAAGGCATGGCCCAAAGAAAGTAGCAAAGGGGCAAAAAGTCTGATTATTGTGTCGAAGACTTACGAAGAGAATTTTGGGATTTCATGTTTAAAGTAGAAAAGTAGAAGAAGCAATTGAGACGAGACCTGAATAATTCAGTGGTTTATATGGAAAATAAATGGAAAGTTGACAGTAAAAATTACCAGATAGATGTGAGGAAGGACTGGCCTCATTTCTTGCCACATGAATTAAAAGCTTTTGTTAATATTGTGGCCGAAAGGAAACTTGCCATAAATGGAGCTTTCACTTCCATTATTGATAGTATTACTTTGGTTTTACCTCCCTATAGTTCTACGGTTTGGTCTTAGCAAAGAAAACTACTGTCATCTTGAGTTTTGCCACAGGCACGCCCCTTTGCAGCTGTCAGATTTTATTTTATTTATTTATTTATTCGTTTCTTACAAAACACAAATACATTTTTGTTTATAAGATACATATATATCAAGCAAGAAGAATCCCGCATGAGTTTACACTCGTGCGTGGGCGATAATAAAATTGTTTACTTAGTACAATTCAAAATTGCCTATAGCCACTAAATTATAACAGATTTCAAGTTTGGTGCAAAAAAAAATGTTACGTTATGTATTAGGATATAGCAGCAACTGATCCGTGTCATCAGTCTCCAGCAGCCATTTAGTGACGATGGATTTGAATTTAGATAGATTACAGCATTTATAGTGGTCAGGTAGTAAATTATATAGTTTCGGACCTACAC
The DNA here is from genome assembly GCA_921293315.2 of Nemurella pictetii. NCBI lineage: Eukaryota > Metazoa > Arthropoda > Insecta > Plecoptera > Nemouridae > Nemurella > Nemurella pictetii. Next base: position 2,541,157 of record OV121118.1, on the reverse strand, counting down.
AATCAGCTTGATTTTGGCATTTTGTTTTAGATTTGATTGGGATTTGAAGTCTGTTGGCTGTGTTATATCGGATCTGATGACAACTGTTTTTTTGTGTTCAAGTTTATGTTGATGATAGTACAACAAAACTGTCCTATAAAACATTTCTTTGATGGGGGGTACACCTGCAGTTTTATATAATAGAGTGGAAGGATGAGAGTTCGGCAATTTCAGAGCAATTATCAACAAGCGCTTTTGGATGGGCTGTAGGATGTTGATATTCGTTTGACTCGTACACCCCCAGCCAATTATACCGTATTGCAGTTTGACTCGTACACCCCCAGCCAATTATACCGTATTGCAGTTTGACTCGTACACTCCCAGCCAATTATACCGTGTTGCAGTTTGACTCGTACACTCCCAGCCAATTATACCGTATTGCAGTTTGACTCGTACACCCCCAGCCAATTATACCGTGTTGCAGTTTGACTCGTACACTCCCAGCCAATTATACCGTATTGCAGTTTGACTCGTACACCCCCAGCCAATTATACCGTGTTGCAGTTTGACTCGTTCACCCCCAGCCAATTATACCGTGTTGCAGTTTGACTCGTACACCCCCAGCCAATTATACCGTATTGCAGTTTGACTCGTACACCCCCAGCCAATTATACCGTCTTGCAGTTTGACTCGTACACCCCCAGCCAATTATACCGTGTTGCAGTTTGACTCGTACACCCCCAGCCAATTATACCGTATTGCAGTTTGACTCGTACACCCCCAGCCAATTATACCGTATTGCAGTTTGACTCGTACACCCCCAGCCAATTATACCGTATTGCAGTTAGACTCGTACACCCCCAGCCAATTATACCGTATTGCAGTTTGACTCGTACACCCCCAGCCAATTATACCGTATTGCAGTTTGACTCGTACACCCCCAGCCAATTATACCGTGTTGCAGTTTGACTCGTACACCCCCAGCCAATTATACCGTATTGCAGTTTGACTCGTACACCCCCAGCCAATTATACCGTGTTGCAGTTTGACTCGTACACCCCCAGCCAATTATACCGTATTGCAGTTTGACTCGTACACCCCCAGCCAATTATACCGTATTGCAGTTTGACTCGTACACCCCCAGCCAATTATACCGTGTTGCAGTTTGACTCGTACACTCCCAGCCAATTATACCGTATTGCAGTTTGACTCGTACACCCCCAGCCAATTATACCGTATTGCAGTTTGACTCGTACACCCCCAGCCAATTATACCGTATTGCAGTTTGACTCGTACACCCCCAGCCAATTATACCGTATTGCAGTTTGACTCGTACACCCCCAGCCAATTATACCGTGTTGCAGTTTGACTCGTACACCCCCAGCCAATTATACCGTGTTGCAGTTTGACTCGTACACCCCCAGCCAATTATACCGTATTGCAGTTTGACTCGTACACCCCCAGCCAATTATACCGTGTTGCAGTTTGACTCGTACACTCCCAGCCAATTATACCGTATTGCATTTTGACTCGTACACCCCCAGCCAATTATACCGTGTTGCAGTTTGACTCGTACACCCCCAGCCAATTATACCGTATTGCAGTTTGACTCGTACACCCCCAGCCAATTATACCGTATTGCAGTTTGACTCGTACACCCACAGCCAATTATACCGTATTGCAGTTTGACTCGTACACCCCCAGCCAATTATACCGTATTGCAGTTTGACTCGTTCACTCCCAGCCAATTATACCGTGTTGCAGTTTGACTCGTACACCCCCAGCCAATTAAACCGTGTTGCAGTTTGACTCGTACACCCCCAGCCAATTATACCGTGTTGCAGTTTGACTCGTACACCCCCAGCCAATTATACCGTATTGCAGTTTGACTCGTACACCCCCAGCCAATTATACCGTATTGCAGTTTGACTCGTACACCCCCAGCCAATTATACCGTATTGCAGTTTGACTCGTACACCCCCAGCCAATTATACCGTATTGCAGTTTGACTCGTACACCCCCAGCCAATTATACCGTGTTGCAGTTTGACTCGTACACTCCCAGCCAATTATACCGTGTTGCAATTTGACTCGTACACCCCCAGCCAATTATACCGTGTTGCAGTTTGACTCGTACACCCCCAGCCAATTATACCGTGTTGCAGTTTGACTCGTACACCCCCAGCCAATTATACCGTATTGCAGTTTGACTCGTACACCCCCAGCCAATTATACCGTGTTGCAGTTTGACTCGTACACCCACAGCCAATTATACCGTATTGCAGTTTGACTCGTACACCCCCAGCCAATTATACCGTATTGCAGTTTGACTCGTACACTCCCAGCCAATTATACCGTGTTGCAGTTTGACTCGTACACCCCCAGCCAATTATACCGTGTTGCAGTTTGACGCGTACACCCCCAGCCAATTATACCGTGTTGCAGTTTGACTCGTACACCCACAGCCAATTATACCGTGTTGCAGTTTGACTCGTACACCCCCAGCCAATTATACCGTATTGCAGTTTGACTCGTTCACTCCCAGCCAATTATACCGTGTTGCAGTTTGACTCGTACACCCCCAGCCAATTATACCGTATTGCAGTTTGACTCGTACACCCCCAGCCAATTATACCGTGTTGCAGTTTGACTCGTACACCCCCAGCCAATTATACCGTGTTGCAGTTTGACTCGTACACCCACAGCCAATTATACCGTGTTGCAGTTTGACTCGTACACCCCCAGCCAATTATACCGTTTTGCAGTATGACTCGTACACCCCCAGCCAATTATACCGTGTTGCAGTTTGACTCGTACACCCCCAGCCAATTATACCGTGTTGCAGTTTGACTCGCACACCCCCAGCCAATTATACCGTATTGCAGTTTGACTCGTACACCCCCAGCCAATTATACCGTATTGCAGTTTGACTCGTACACCCCCAGCCAATTATACCGTATTGCAGTTTGACTCGTACACCCCCAGCCAATTATACCGTGTTGCAGTATGACTCGTACACCCCCAGCCAATTATACCGTGTTGCAGTTTGACTCGTACACCCCCAGCCAATTATACCGTGTTGCAGTTTGACTCGCACACCCCCAGCCAATTATACCGTATTGCAGTTTGACTCGTACACCCCCAGCCAATTATACCGTATTGCAGTTTTACTCGTACACCCCCAGCCAATTATACCGTGTTGCAGTTTGACTCGTACACCCCCAGCCAATTATACCGTGTTGCAGTTTGACTCGTACACCCCCAGCCAATTATACCGTATTGCAGTTTGACTCGTACACCCCCAGCCAATTATACCGTATTGCAGTTTGACTCGTACACCCACAGCCAATTATTCCGTATTGCAGTTTGACTCGTACACCCCCAGCCAATTATACCGTGTTGCAGTTTGACTCGTACACCCCCAGCCAATTATTCCGTATTGCAGTTTGACTCGTACACCCCCAGCCAATTATACCGTGTTGCAGTTTGACGCGTACACCCCCAGCCAATTATACCGTGTTGCAATTTGACTCGTACACCCCCAGCCAATTATACCGTGTTGCAGTTTGACTCGTACACCCCCAGCCAATTATACCGTGTTGCAGTTTGACTCGTACACCCCCAGCCAATTATACCGTGTTGCAGTTTGACTCGTACACCCCCAGCCAATTATACCGTATTGCAGTTTGACTCGTACACCCCCAGCCAATTATACCGTGTTGCAGTTTGACTCGTACACCCACAGCCAATTATACCGTGTTGCAGTTTGACTCGTACACCCCCAGCCAATTATACCGTGTTGCAGTTTGACTCGTACACCCCCAGCCAATTATACCGTATTGCAGTTTGACTCGTACACCCCCAGCCAATTATACCGTGTTGCAGTTTGACTCGTACACCCCCAGCCAATTATACCGTGTTGCAGTTTGACTCGTACACCCCCAGCCAATTATACCGTGTTGCAGTTTGACTCGTACACCCCCAGCCAATTATACCGTATTGCAGTTTGACTCGTACACCCCCAGCCAATTATACCGTATTGCAGTTTGACTCGTACACCCCCAGCCAATTATACCGTATTGCAGTTTGACTCGTACACTCCCAGCCAATTATACCGTGTTGCAGTTTGACTCGTACACCCCCAGCCAATTATACCGTATTGCAGTTTGACTCGTACACCCCCAGCCAATTATACCGTATTGCAGTTTGACTCGTACACCCCCAGCCAATTATACCGTATTGCAGTTTGACTCGTACACCCCCAGCCAATTATACCGTATTGCAGTTTGACTCGTAAACCCCCAGCCAATTATACCGTATTGCAGTTTGACTCGTACACCCACAGCCAATTATACCGTATTGCAGTTTGACTCGTACACCCCCAGCCAATTATACCGTATTGCAGTTTGACTCGTACACTCCCAGCCAATTATACCGTGTTGCAGTTTGACTCGTACACCCCCAGCCAATTATACCGTGTTGCAGTTTGACGCGTACACCCCCAGCCAATTATACCGTGTTGCAGTTTGACTCGTACACCCCCAGCCAATTATACCGTATTGCAGTTTGACTCGTACACCCGCAGCCAATTATACCGTATTGCAGTTTGACTCGTACACCCCCAGCCAATTATACCGTGTTGCAGTTTGACTCGTACACCCCCAGCCAATTATACCGTATTGCAGTTTGACTCGTACACCCCCAGCCAATTATACCGTATTGCAGTTTGACTCGTACACCCCCAGCCAATTATACCGTATTGCAGTTTGACTCGTACACCCCCAGCCAATTATACCGTGTTGCAGTTTGACTCGCACACCCCCAGCCAATTATACCGTATTGCAGTTTGACTCGTACACCCCCAGCCAATTATACCGTGTTGCAATTTGACTCGTACACCCACAGCCAATTATACCGTGTTGCAGTTTGACTCGTACACCCCCAGCCAATTATACCGTATTGCAGTTTGACTCGTACACCCCCAGCCAATTATACCGTGTTGCAGTTTGACTCGTACACCCCCAGCCAATTATACCGTATTGCAGTTTGACTCGTACACCCCCAGCCAATTATACCGTGTTGCAGTTTGACTCGTACACCCGCAGCCAATTATACCGTGTTGCAGTTTGACTCGTACACCCCCAGCCAATTATACCGTGTTGCAGTTTGACTCGTACACCCCCAGCCAATTATACCGTATTGCAGTTTGACTCGTACACCCCCAGCCAATTATACCGTGTTGCAGTTTGACTCGTACACCCCCAGCCAATTATACCGTGTTGCAGTTTGACTCGTACACCCCCAGCCAATTATACCGTGTTGCAGTTTGACTCGTACACCCACAGCCAATTATACCGTGTTGCAGTTTGACTCGTACACCCCCAGCCAATTATACCGTATTGCAGTTTGACCCGTACACCCCCAGCCAATTATACCGTGTTGCAGTTTGACTCGTACACCCCCAGCCAATTATACCGTTTTGCAGTTTGACTCGCACACCCCCAGCCAATTATACCGTATTGCAAAATAAGTTGGACCAGGGTTTTATATATTGTTAGTATTAATTTACGAGTTATAACATGTCTTAATTTATAGAATATGTTTAGCATTTTCATTGTGCGATTTACTAGATTGGCAATTTGCTCGTTACCTTTAAGATATCCATCAACATATACACCCAGATATCTAACAGAGTTTGTTGGGTTGATAAGGTCACAGTTGCAAGAATTTGACTGACATTCCCATTTGTGAAGATGTAATACAAACTTGTTATCCGGATTAGTCAATGGTAGTCACTCATTACTCAAGTCAATGGTAAATGGAATGTACAGAGTTTTTGATGCATTTAAAGTAAGATAGTTACAGTTGAGCATTCTATATACTGTTTTGAGTTCTTGGTTAGCTTTTTCGAAAGTGTGCACCCAGTTGGCACCATGAAATTCAAGCACAGTATCGTCGGCATAAGTAATTACATCAGCATCAATTTTAAGATCACACAAATCATTGATATATATATATTAAATAGTACAGGGCCAAGGACTGTCCCTTGTGGAACACCACAGGTAATATTTCTTTTGGAACTATAGGTAGAGTTTTTTAGTTTCACCATCATATTTCTGTTTTCTAGGTAAGACGTGTAAAGTAGTAAAGGTTTGCCTCGTAAGCCCATGTTTTCTAGTTTTTTTAGAAGGATGTTGTGGTCGACAGTGTCGAACGCTTTGGCGAGGTCCAGGAGTACACCAATTACTTTTTTCGAAGTTTGTTTGAAAAGCGCGGAAATATGAACAAATTAACTTTGTGCTTTGCTGTTACATGGCTGTTACAATACTGTTACATGGCTGTAACTAAAAGATTAACAAGTGAGAAGTTAGATTAGATTAGAGTGACAAGTTAATCCAGATTTTTTTTTGTTTTAATTTAAAAAAACCTTTGATGAAGCACTGAGGATACTCCTCCACGCGTTCCTGCGCTGCACAGGTCGCGTTCCTGCGCACGACGGGTCGGCGGCTGCGCATCAAGTCGACGCGCAGGACGCAACAGGTTTGGGTCGGCTGCATGATTACTCTGTCCTGCGCCGTGCTGGCGGTCTTCTCGCCGCCCGGACTGCGCGTGTGGGAGATGCTGCCGCACGTCATCAGCCTCGTCTTCACCTCGTCTGCCGGCTGCTATTGGCTGCTCTGTTGCCACGCGCTCGTCAGCGCAGGCGCACAGCTCGACGCCAGCCTCGCGGTAAGCAACGATCTTGCTTCTTGCATTATACATAGTCTGACTTAAAGTATCTTTTGTTAAGATTTAGCGTTTGATACTTGAGCGTCGTAAAATTTAATCAGCCAATTCTTAATTTATTGATTATTGGTATTTAATGACGCACTGTTTTGACAACTGCGTCGGTGAATGAAAGGGTGATGATGAACTAACTTATGGCTAGAAGGGAGGAGGGGAAACTCGGTGCCGGCACGTAGCCTACTCCTGTCGAAAAGCACCGAGGGGACCACCGGCATTACATCCCTTCCGAAGGACGGTACAACTCGAACAACAGGATTCCTCCACTAATTCGTGCTGTCGAGAGGTTGATAAGCAAGGCGAGTGAAGTTGTCGTACTAACTTCAAACCCTCCGACCTCTCTCCCGGAACTGATAATCAACAGAACATATGAACTGATCAACACCTTTGGCTTGTGTGACGTAGTCCATTGAGCTAGCTGGCTTGTGTGACGTAGTCCATGGATCTAGCTGGCTTGTGTGACGTAGTCCATGGATCTAGCTGGCTTGTGTGACGTAGAGTGCGGTGCGTGCGGCGGGCGTGGACGCACGACGCGCCCTGTTCACGCACCGCGAGCTCTGGACGTCGCTGAGCAAGTTGAGCGTCGCGACGGCGGGCAGCGTCTGCCGCACGGCCGGCGTGTTCGTGCTGGCCGAGCTCTACTTGGTCGTGCTCGCCGTGCACGGCCTGCTGTCGCAGCTGCTCGGCCTGCACCGGCGAGACCACGCCCTCTTGGCCTACGTCATCGCCACCACCGTCACCGTCACCGCCTTCTTCATCTTCTGCGACCAAGGTCACCGGGTCACTGCCCAGGTGAGCCGGCAGCACTCCGTGTCGTGAAGTTATGACGTTGGGTACTGTGGCGGATCCAGGGGGGGAGGGGGCGATCGCCCCCCCCCCATGAATCCGATAAACTCCTCATCCCTGAGTGCATTTCAAAATCATGTCAATGGTTTGGCTGAAATTTGTAGATTTGATTTTTAATGGAGAAAGAAATTGCATTGTACTACATTACAATATAGTTTAGTAGAAAAACTTTCTTCAAAAACGTAATAACCATTCAAACATGAATATCTTAGGTCCTAAATTTTGTGCCTATGAATTGCCTGAAACGCGTAGATTTGCTTCATTGAGAGACCTTGACGCCGCAATTTTTCGGGGGCTGTGCCCCCTCCCCCTTTATTCCCCCCCGCCCCCTCTCCCGGTGTCAGCTTAAACGCCCCCCACCCCCCCTCATGACTGGTGTCTTGATCCGGCCCTGGTTGGGTACGCTTGTATTTCTGTGAATTTAATCGTAAAAGCAAATACTCGTTGCATGTACACTTCTGGACACTGAAAACCGTCCACCTGAAATTTTTACAAGTCCCAATTTCGTCTTGCTTGAAAATAGTATAGGTAGCCAGGTAGAGGCTGAGCACATGGCATATGAAACCACTTGCTTGGGGAAGCTGCCTAATGATGGAAAACCAGTTTTCTTATCAGTGGGGCTTTTAACATTATTCATATGAACCGTGCATTGCGAATATTCGTTCACCAGAGTAGCCCTTTTGGCATGATCGAGCTCCAGCATTTGTCACAGAGTTGCCGGTGAAGATTTAGACGGTTTGGACGAATTTCAATATCCTTGCTGTAACTTCACTTCATTTACTATTGATACCTATTAATAGTTAAAAAACATTTATTCAATGGTAAAAATACTAAAAATGACAACCGTTTGAATTTCCTCCACTGCATTTTAATAATCGACGTCGTTTGTTATCTAATCTCCCGTACTTGATATAATATATCCGACCCGCCAGGACAAGGTAGCCTACAGCCATCAAAAAGGTCGGGTCTCGGAGCCAACCATTGACTTGATCCAAAGATAAGATAAGCAATTAAAAGGAGAGAAAATTAAATCGTGCCATGGAAACAAACTTTTTCCAGAATACTGAAGAAGTGATGAGATAAACGTGTTTGCTGTAAAGAGAAGAGGCAGGAAGTTTTCGAATTATTTCTGCATCTTCAAAATTACGAGCTATAGGCCATTGGGGGGTGCTGAAATGGTGTGCAAGACTCACGAGATATCATATTTGTTAGCTTGCTCGATCCTCATTTCACTGGACAGGCATTACTGATAAGGAAAACTGGTTTATCATAACGAGGTATAGGTTCAGAAAGCACATGGCATACAGCATGGTGTGTACCCGACTTACCTACACTATTTTTCAAGCCAACCTCCCTCGGGACTTGTATAATTTTCTAGTGGACGGATTTCAGTGTCCAGGAGTGTACGGTAGACAGAAACAACTCAAATAAACTTAACATCAATTCCACAGTTGGTTGTCCGTGTAGCACAATTGGTTAGTGCAGTGCCCCGGATAGACAAAGACCCGGATTCGAATCCCGGTACGGATGTAAATTTTGGAATTAATATTTCCTTCCTAATAATCGCCGTATAAGAAGGTACTTGGTAATCCACAAATTAGCTTCGCACAAAAGTACATGAAACAGCTAAGTGGGATAGAAGCAAGATCGGGAAGCTCGGGGTACTGGGTTCATATCCCGGTTGTGGTAGAGCGGTCTTCCATTTTAGCTTCGGCGAATAGTGCACCCGCTTGCCTGGTTCGCTCGAGAAATTGTACCTTCTTCGTCAGGCCAATAAATTAATTCATAGATATTTAATATATAACTCTATTTTATTTCCATAAACGGATAATGTATGTTTCCTTCACTTTCTGTTTACCTATACTTAAGAATATTCTTTTCTAGAATTATCTAGCTTCAATGTAAAAAAATTGTACAAATTATACACCAAAAAGGATCCAACTCTTACGTATAATTTTTATCTGGACAAATTATAAGAAACATTTACGTGGAGGGATGCACAGCTTGATGGAGGGATGCACGATGCGCGAACGGAAAACCAAGCTTTAATTCGCTGTACTTTCAGGTGCGCGGAGGCATCTTGAGGCAGCTCCACCGACTGGACACCCCTGGCTTCGAATGTCAAACTATACGCGAGGTATGCATTCATTGGACACCCCTGGCTTGGATTAGGTCCACTTGTCTTCAGAAATTGCCAACACTCAATTTTACCATGTTCAATAATTGAAGGATTCAGTCTCTTCGCTCGTCCATCTATGGAAGTTTCCATGGGATGCCTTCGTTTGTTATACATTTCAAGTGATCCAATCCTCTAAAGTCTGTAAAACTATTTGTTGACTGGCAACTCGTCCAATGTAAACTGCTCCAATAGCGAATGTTAAAAAGCCTTCTTGCAACTGGTCTAAAACGAATACTGGCAACTGCTCCAAAACACATTTTGTCAAGTGCTCCAAAAGTCCGCTCCTCGCTATATCCCCCCGCCTCCCCCCCTCCCCCCACCCCCAGCCACTAATCCTACCTTTCCTGCCCCCACCCAACTTCCCAACCCAATTTATGTCGGGTCAGGAAGGGTAGGACTAGAAGGGTGGGCGGGGGTGGTGGAAATATATAGCGAGGAGCGGACTTTTGGAGCACTTGACAGAATGTGTTTTGGAGCAGTTGCCAGTATTCGTTTTAGACCAGTTGCAAGAAGGCTTTTTAACATTCGCTATTGGAGCAGTTTACATTGGACGAGTTGCCAGTCAACAAATATTATTATTATTATTTCTTTATTGAAACAGATTTGTACATTTTGCATGCCAGTGTGTCTGAGTCCCTAACCTTCACCCTGTCCTTTTCTTATCCCTTCCTTAAAATTCTTCACACTTTCCAACATCTCTTCACTTATTCTTGAACTGTTCCATTCCTCGACACCCCTTTCTAAAATTCCTATCTTTCTCATTCCTTTCCTTTTCATGTCCAACTTAAACTCATGATCATTCTTCCCAATAAACCTCGCTCTTTCCAATCTACCTCCCAGCTCTTTCCACGCCAACTGCCCACTTATTGCCTTATAAATATAAACTAATCTACTCATCTTTCTTCTTTTCATTAAATCTTCCCACCCAAGTTGGTCAACAAATTTCCCTATACTTCTATAGTTGTACGTGACCAACTCAATTGTCTCAATCTCATTTTCATTCCTCCCTTCATTTTTATCTTCTCCATCTGCTACTTCATCTTTTTCCTCCTCCTCCTCATCATCTTCCTCTTCTTCCTCTTCTTCCTCTTCTTCTTTTTCTTCTTCTTCTTTTTCTTCTTCTTCTTCTTCTTCTTCTTCTTCTTCTTCTTCTTCTTTTTCTTCTTCTTCTACTTCTTCTTCTTCTCCTCCCTCTCCTTTTTCTTCGACTTCCTCACCTTCTTCATCGTCTACTCCAACTTCTCCTCTTCCTCCATTCGCAGCCCCCTTTCCAAATTCCTCTTGTCCTTTTCGTACCTCTCCGTCCTTGTTATTTATGGTTTCCAATAGTGCTTTCAGTAAAGTGTCTTTGTTGCCATTGATTTGAATTCCTCTTTTCCTTAACTCCTCTTTAATTTCATTACTTTTAAGGTCTCTTATATTCTTTTTCACTATGCATTTCTTAACATTTTTTTTCCCCAGTATATATTTTGCTGCTCTTCTTTGTACAGAATCAATTTTCTTATTATTTCCAACACTTCTTTCTGTTCCTGTATTCCAAACACCAGACCCATATTCCAATACTGGACGTACTATTGTTAAGTATGCTCTTTCCTTAACTCTTCTTTTAGTGCCTTTAAGGTTTCTCATTACAAAATGGAGTTTCTGGAATGCAACCTTTGTCATATGATCTATATGATGCATCCATCCAAGTTTTTTGTCAATTATTAGTCCCAAGTATTTTACCTGATCTTTTTTTTGCAGTATATGGTTATTTCCAATGGCATAATCAAATTCATCAAGCGTTCTCTTCCCTAATGTTATTGTTTCACACTTATTGTCATTAAGCTTTAAGTGAACCGATTTGAGGGCATTCTCCAATGTTCTTAGGTCATCCTGTAATTTAACTTGGTCTTCTAAACTGCGAATTTCTTTATAAATGGTACAGTCGTCTGCAAATAATCTGACAGTTGAATTTAATATTCTCTTCGGTAAGCTATTAATGAAAATAAGAAATAACAGTGGGCCTAAAACACTCCCCTGGGGCACTCCAGAAGTAACATCAATCTTTTCTGATATTTCATCGTTAATTTTGACAACTTGTGTTCTTTTACTTAAAAATTCTCTTATCCATACTTCAACACGATTATCAATTTTCATTTCTTTTATCTTCTTATGTAAAATATTGTGGTCAACTGTGTCAAATGCCTTGCTGACATCCAGAAATATCATATCTACCTGACTTCCCTTCTCTATTGCATCACTCACATCTTGCACGATAGTCGCAAGTTGTGATTCGCAAGAATGTCCTTTCCTAAATCCATGCTGATTTTCATTAAACCATTTTTTTACTTCACAATGGTCTCGTACATATTCTCCAATTATTTTTTCTAAAATTTTGCATGCTACCGATGTGAGGCTCACAGGTCTGTAGTTGCTTGGATCAGTCTTCTCTCCTTTCTTAAATACTGGGACCACTATGGCCTTCTTCCAATCTTCTGGAATTTCTCCACTTCTTAAAGACTCGTTGAATAATAACATGAGATATGGAACAATTGCTTTTGGCACTAACTTATAATAATCAACACTTATGCCATCTGCACCACATGCCTTATGTGCCTTCATATGTTGTATCGTTTTTTTAATCTGGAGATAATCTATTGTAAAGGGTTTATTTTCCATGCTTTCTTCAATCTCTTCATTGTCATCAAAATTAATTTTCTCCTTGTGCTGATTACCATTCACAAAGACTTTGCCATAGAAACAGTTTAGTAAGTTTGCCATGTCCTCATCCCTTACCAACATCTTTCCTTTTTCTTGGCAGTATAAACTTTGTATTTTTTTCTCTCCGATGCCTCTTCTTCGAAGATATGCAAAGAATTTTCTTTCAGCTTCCTGTTTACTTTCATTATAATTTGTTTCCATCAATGAACATAAATACCCATCTCTTATTTCCTTCTTCTTTTTTTTAAATTCATTGCTTATGGTTTTAAATTCCTTAATGTTTGATTCACTAAGATTTCTGTGCTGGTATTTCTTCCTGCATTTTCTTTTTAAACTCCTGAGTTCTCTGTTGAAGTATTCCGGCTCAGAGTTAAGACCTACAACCTTGTGAGGAATAAAAGATTTACTCCTTTCTACAATTTGTTTAAAACCTTGCCAAATTTCTTCGACGCAATTTCCTTCAACCGACCATTTTTTATAGTTTTCATTTAAGAACATAGTTAGTCCAATTTTTTCAGCTTTTCTGTATTCCAAGACTATTTTTTTTCTTATTCTTGTTTCTTTCCTTTCATATTCTAGCTCCAATATGACCACCTTATGGTCACTCATCCCTTCTTCCAATTTCACTGATTTTATTATTTCTGGTGGTCTTACTAAAAACACATCCAGCAAATTTTTTTCTCTCGTTCCTCCCTCCACACACTGTTCTAGACCTTCTTCTTTCATTAATGTATTTATTAATTCTTGAGCTTGACCCCTTCCATATGCTTCCATTCTCCAAGAGACACATGGCAAATTTAAATCTCCTCCAATAATTACATCATTTAAGCTCCCAACTTCCTTGGCTAGTAAAAGTTTCAGTTGTCTTATAACTTCTAGGCCTTGATTTGGTGGCCTATAAATTCCAGCAACATATATCTTCTTTCCTTTTCTCAAATTTACCTTCAATATCAGCATCTCTTCTTTTCGTTCCTCAGTTTTAACTAATTCTGATTCATACTGCACTTTAACCCCCATTGCTACACCTCCTCCCCAACTTATTGTTTTCCTGAAATAGTTTTACAGACTTTAGACGATTGGATCACTTGAAATGTATAACAAATACAGCGTTCCCGTTTCCATGCTACTTACGTGCAATTTATTGTTGTCAGCTGGGCAAGAAACAATGTCCGTCTCCTCTGTTGTTTTTTATTTGAGCTAGGTTTCAAGATCTCTTGATGCAGGTGAAATATATTTCTAGGTGAGCCTGTTCTTGCAATGCGTCGCCGGAAATCCGCCCGAACTCAGCCTCGGCGGCTTCGTCACCGTCAACCGCGCCCTCTTCAAGTCGGTAAGTGCGCCTTCATTTGTTATACATTTCAAGTGATCCAATCCTCTAAAGTCTGTAAAACTATTTGCTGAGTGGCAACTCGTCCAATGTAAACTGCTCCAATAGCGAATGTTACAAAGCCTTCTTGCAACTGGTCTAAAACGAATACTGACAATTGCTCCAAAATTACATTCTGCCAAGTGCTCCAAAAGTCCACTCATCGCTATATATCCCCCCCCCCCCCCCCCCCCACTAATCCTAACTTTCCTGACCCCACGAAACTTCCCAAACCCTATTTATCTCGGGTCAGGAAAGGTAGGATTAGAAGGGTGGGCTGGGGTGGTGGTAGGTGGAAATATATATAGCGAGGAGCGGACTTTTGGAGCACTTGACAGAATGTGTTTTGGAGCAGTTGCCAGTATTCGTTTTAGACCAGTTGCAAGAAGGCTTTTTAACATTCGCTATTGGAGCAGTTTACATTGGAGGAGTTGCCACTCACCAAATAGTTTTACAGACTTTAGAGGATTGGATCACTTGAAATGTATAACAGATACAGCGTTCCCGTCGGTAATTGCGCGTGCGCGTAGCAGCAGCAGCAGCAGCAGCAGCAGCAGCTGCAGCAGAAGTAGCAGCAGCAGCAGCAGCCCAGTGAAACAATCTTGGCTCAATGAGTCCTTGCAATGTTGCAGTGTGCTGCCACCATCCTCACCTACCTGGTGGTGATCCTCCAGTACGAGCTCGGACTTAACCACGGCGACGCCGAGGGCTGACCGGCATCGAGTTGAAAGCTTTGAAATGAAGATTGATTTCCGAAGACCGCTAGGGATAAAATTAAGACACTCTTATATCGACTCTTATGGTTATTTATTTTTCCTTTATCAATTTCTTTTCATGTTGATATTTTGTTCCATCTGTTCTTTGTCCTTTACTTCTTGTAGAACTTAGAAGCAATTTGTGTTATAAGTCTAAGGAAGAACATTAAAGGAACAATCCCATTAGTAAACATGTACTGGGTGTTTTGCTTTGCTAGGCGATAAAATTCATCATTGTGATATGATATCCATAATACATCAAAAAGTTTTGAACACGAAGAAACTTCTTTGTGCTTCTAATGACAGGCATTTAAACTTCGATATACTGACATGAATCATGGCTGGTTATAAGTTGTCAAAGGCCCCCGTTGCCTTTAAGCCTAGAAGCGCGCTGTGCCAGTGTGACAGCGTTCAGCGTTCAGCGTGCTGCGTGCATTGTGCAGCGTTCAGCGTGCATCGTGCAGCGTGCATCGTGCAGCGTGCATCGTGCAGCGTGCATCGTGCAGCGTGCATCGTGCAGCGTGCATCGTGCAGCGTGCATCGTGCAGCGTGCATCGTGCAGCGTGCAGCGTGCATCGTGCATCGTGCAGCGTTCAGCGTGCAGCGTTCAGCGTACATCGTGCAGCGTGCATCGTGCAGCGTGCATCGTGCATCGTGCAGCGTGCATCGTGCATCGTGCAGCGTGCATCGTGCAGCGTGGAATGATCGCCACGTCTCGTCGGCCGGCGTCGGGCGTGAGGCCCGATGAAGACTTTTCGCACAGTGTCCGAGTCTTGCTGGGAGTCTTCCGCGGCGCCGGCTGCCTGCCCATCTACACGACTCGCGAAGGTGCCTCCTTCCTTACCACTCATGTGTTGCGATATGGGTTGCTAGCGTTGATGTTTGCTAACGTTGAGGTTTGCTAACGTTGATGTTTGCTATCGTCAGGGGCGTGCGGTCAGGGTGTGCTAGGCATGCGCAGCATGCCCAGTGTGGATCCATGTGCATGTATTTTTATCTATTTTTTATTTTTTATTCATTTTTATTGTTTAGGATCTTTTTCGACGATTTTTGGACAAAGTTTATAGTTTTGGTAGCGAATGCGAAGTTTTTGGTTTTTGTGGCGAATGCTTTTAGGTTGGAGTGTACGTGAGTCAGTTCAGTGTGGCGGCATTTTGGGAAGCTGTGACTATTGTATGACGCTAGAGTTTAGGCGGGGAGGTTTAGGCTGGCGGGGTTTAGGCTGCGCACTGGGGAGAGGGAAGGAAACTGACTCACATACAATCTCGTGCGTTGCGGGTTTCCTGAATCAGGCGGATTTCAAGCGGCTGGCTTGGGAGCACAGATACCAATTTCTTGAGAGTTCATGGCAGTGCGCATAGAGCGCACCACGTGGGTGACGTTCACAAGGTCTAACATGCATCGACTACTCAGAACCTCCAGTCATGCGTGCAGCCAGTGCTGTGTAGATCTGCTCTGCTGGTTGTCCGCAAATTAAAATATTATTAATTATTATACTTCTCGAAGAAATGAACAGTTGTGCGTAATGTGACCATGTGCGGTGCAAGCTTGTTATTGTAAAATCATTCGCATTTCGTATGCATTCCGTATGCTACTGGCTATCGTTGATTATTGCTATCGTTGATATTTGCTAACGCTGGTTGTGGCTGCGACGCAGGCTGGGGCTTCCGGCTGCGCGCGCCGATCTGCGCCTACTCGTTGCTGATGTTCGGGGGCGTGTCCTCCATGTTCGTGCTCGTGTTCGTCGAGCTTTATGCGCAACCGCTGTCTGCCGCGACGCGCGCAGACTTCGATGCCGCCATCTTGAACCAGCTGCTCGTTGGGACGCTGCTGCTCTACCTGGCCGTGCCCGTCACAACCTGGCTGGACGCATCCGAAGTTGCCGCGTACCTCAACAGGTGGCGTTGCTTCCAGGTGACGCCGCTAACACTGTTGCCAACTCTAAGCAAATGTCTTTATATATTTAGTTAATCTTTCTTTATAGCATCTGCCAAAAGCAGGGAGGAGGTTCCTTGCATTTAGCGAGTCACTCGGCTGTGCTGTTGTAATATCATGACAGTCCAAGATTATCATTCTGAAACGGCCCTGTCCACCGCTACCACTGTCAGGGATTCATGCTAACGTCCTCCTTCTAATCACGTGACTACCCGAAGGCAAGGGTGCCGAGTGAAGGCAAGTGAAGGCAAGGGAAGGCAGAACCAAATCCAACCTGTATGTCTGGGGTCGGCCATTGATCGGAATGGCTAACTACCAAGACCACCACAGGCAACAGAGCTCAAACTTCCCTGAAAATGGATTGGTCAACTCGATATTCCTAAAAACCAACAAAGCCATATTCTCATATGGGCCTGTTCCACTGGACTAACACCATACGCGTAGATGGCTTAATTCCGGTGTTTATATCGACACCTGAAAAAATCTAGCTATCTGGCTATCATATCTAGCTATCTGGAACGGAATAGCATGGCTGATGGCTTTATTACTGTGGAACAGAAAATGCCGATATAGGCTTATTCCAGATGGTGCTATTCAGCTTCCCCGAAAATTCTGTGTAGGCATAGGGATTTGCCCTGCTAAAATTTTTACCCTTTTTTGCCTTATTTTGACTCATAGGCAAATTTTTATAATGGCATATCGCGTGGGGCATAAATTTACAACATATGGATATCTTTTCTATGTGGGCTGTGAGGTTCTTCGGTCGTATCTAAGGGTACACTCAGAAAGAAATACAATTGCTCCGTGGAATACAATGAAGTTCGAATAACCTTTATTGCTTTAACATCACAAATGAGACTGCCCAGAGACGTATGTCTTAGCGTAGACAACTGCCTCTTCCTTCCCATAAGTCCCGGTCGGAGCTTCCCTCGACATAAGGGATGGTCACCCCCTAGCCGGCCATCAGGCAGCTGCAACAAACGCAGAGGCAGAAGAATGCACACGATGGGGGTGCCGTGAACAGTTACAATACATGCAGGCACGCAGAGGCACCCGTGGAGGTGCCGTGATTTCTTACAGCGCATTCTGTAAAGCCCTATGGGATTATATTTTACTCACGGGAATTTCTTTACCCTATGGGCATATCTTTGCCATATTGGCATATCTTTTTTCAATAGGCATATCTTTTCCGTGTTGGCATATCTTTGCCCCATTGGCAAATCTTAACCCTATGAGCATATCTTTTCCCTATGGGCATATCTTTACCCTGTGGGCATATCTTTACCCTGTGGGCATATCTTTGCCCCATTGGCAAATCTTAACCCTATGGGCATATCTTAACCCTATGGGCATATCTTTTCCCTATGGGCATATCTTTACCCTGTGGGCATATCTTCGCCATATGGGAACATCGGAGTCCAACAGAGGATGCTGCAACAGAGGACGCTGCTACGGAGGATGCTGCAACGGAGGACGCTGCAACAGAGGACGCTGCAGGTCGGCTGATGCTTGTGACCTGCAGGAGCACTTCGCGGCAACGACGCATGCGCCGCTAGAGTTCGCGTCGAGAGCGCGAAGCCAGATGGCGCTGGTGGCGGCGAGCGTGGCGGTCACGTGCTCGGCCTCGTGGCTGCTCTCCCCGCTGGCCGGCTGGAGGCAGCTGCCCAACGTCGTCAACCTGCTCTACATCATCTTAGGCAACAGCTACTGGACGCTCTCATGCCGCGCAGTCGTCAGGGCCAGCGCGCAGGCGTGCACGCGCTTCCGGGTTCGTCGACCTCAAGCTCACACTTCATGCACGTCATGGCCCCCCTGGCAACTGCAGGACTAGGAGGTGACCACCCTGGCAACTGCAGGACTAGGAGGTGACCACCCTGGCAACTGCAGGACTAGGGACGACCACCCTGGCAACTGCAGGACTAGGAGACGACAACCCTGGCAACTGCAGGACTAGGAGATGACCACCCTGGCAACTGCAGGACTAGGAGACGACCACCCTGGCAACTGCAGGACTGGGAGGTGACCACCCTGGCAACTGCAGGACTAGGAGACGACCACCCTGGCAACTGCAGGACTAGGAGACGACCACCCTGGCAACTGCAGGACTAGGAGACGACCACCCTGGCAACTGAAGGACTAGGAGACGACCACCCTGGCAACTGCAGGACAAGGAGATGACCACCCTGGCAACTGCAGGACTAGGAGGTGACCACCCTGGCAACTGCAGGACTAGGAGACGACCACCCTGGCAACTGAAGGACTAGGAGACGACCACCCTGGCAACTGCAGGACAAGGAGATGACCACCCTGGCAACTGCAGGACTAGGAGGTGACCACCCTGGCAACTGCAGGACTAGGAGGTGACCTCCCTGGCAACTGCAGGACTAGGAGACGACCACCCTGGCAACTGCAGGACTGGGAGGTGACCACCCTGGCAAATGCAGGACTAGGAGGTGACCACCCTGGCAACTGCAGGACTAGGAGGTGACCACCCTGGCAACTTCAGGACTAGGACTAGGTTTCTTTATCCTTTTTTATGTTTTTACCCCACCAAATAAACTTTGGGAACATTATTGAACCTTGACTGATTGATTATTGGTGTTGAACGACGCACTGTTTTGAAAACCGGCCCTTTGGCTCTGGTCTAACGGCGTCGGTGAATGAAATGGTGTTGATGAACCTAACCTAGCCCAGAAGGGAGGAGGGGAAACCCGGTGCCGGCACTTAGCCTACTCCTGTCGAAAAGCACCGAGGGGATCACCAGCTTTACGTCCTTTCCGAAGGACGGTAAAACTTGAACAACAGGATTCCTCCGCTAATCCGTGCTTTCGAGAGGTTGACAAGCAAGGCGAGTGAAGTTGTCGTACTAACTTTAATCCCTCCGACCTCTCTTCCGAACAGAACTGATCATGTGCATGATGGTCACCCATAGCGCGATGTTGCTTAACTTGACATTGTGTTCTAACGAGGGCGTTGCAGGGGGAGGTGGCGGACGCCAGCACGATCGCTCGCTACCGCCAGCTGTGGCTGCGCCTGGCGCGGCTTGCGGAGGCGACTGCCAGCTCGTGCGTGCGCACCTACACGGCGCAGCTGGTGCTGGGACTCTACCTGATCACGTTGTCGCTGTACGGCCTCCTGGCAGCCGTCGTCGCCGGGCAACAGGTGGCGCTGTACGTCGTGGCGGCCGTCGCGACCATCACGCCGTGCTACCTGCTCTGCGACATGGGACACGCTGTCAACGTGCAGGTCCGAACACGTTACACGACACATGACAAACGACGCATGACGCATGACACACGACACATGACACATGACACACGACACATGACGCATGACACATGACACATGAGTCATGACACACGACACATGACACATGACGCATGACAAACTAACTTTTAAAACAATTCTTTTGGTTTACCAAACTTTGTGTCGTGATTTAGAGATGAAATCAGTGTTCGTCAAAAATGGAGTAAGTGAGTTTTGGCAGAACGCCGACAAATTTGTTTGCCTGAGTAATCTGTGCTCCAAGGTCACTGAATCTAATTTGTGTAAACTTATCTTTTAAATCGATTGGACTTCAGATGATTCAAATACATAAATTGGGTTGGGAATTGGGTCGGTTCGTGTAGAGTGTAGAGTGTAGAGTGTAGAGTGTAAGGTGAAGAGTGTAGAGTGTAGCGTGTAGAGTGTAGAGTGTAGAGTGTAGAGTGTAGAGTGTAGAGTTTAGAGTGTAGAGTGTAGAGTGTAGAGTGTAGAGTGTAGAGTGTAGAGTGTAGAGTGTAGCGTGTAGAGTTTAGCGTGTAGAGTGTAGCGTGTAGAGTGTAGCGTGTAGAGTGTAGAGTGTAGAGTGTAGAGTGTAGAGTGTAGAGTGTAGAGTTTAGAGTGTAGAGTGTAGAGTGTAGAGTGTAGAGTGTAGCGTGTAGAGTGTAGAGTGTAGAGTGTAGAGTGTAGAGTGTAGCGTGTAGAGTGTAGAGTGTAGAGTGTAGATTGTAGAGTGTAGCGTGTAGAGTGTAGAGTGTAGAGTGTAGCGTGTAGAGTGTAGAGTGTAGAGTGTAGAGTGTAGCGTAAAGAGTGTAGAGTGTAGAGTGTAGCGTAAAGAGTGTAGAGTGTAGAGTGTAGAGTGTAGAGTGTAGAGTGTAGAGTGTAGAGTATAGAGTGTAGAGTGTAGAGTGTAGAAAGTAGAGTGTAGAGTGTAGAGTGTAGAGTTTAGAGTGTAGAGTGTAGAGTGTAGAGTGTAGAGTGTAGAGTGTATAGTGTAGAGTGTAGCGTGAAGAGTGTATAGTGTAGAGTGTAGAGTGTAGAGTGTAGAGTGTAGAGTGTAGAGTGTAGAGTGTAGCGTGTAGAGTGTAGAGTGTAGAGTGTAGAGTGTAGAGTGTGGAGTGTAGAGTGTATAGTGTATAGTGTAGAGTGTAGAGTGTAGAGTGTAGAGTGTAGAGTGTAGAGTGTAGAGTGTAGCGTGTAGAGTGAAGCGTGTAGAGTGTAGAGTGTAGAGTGTAGAGTGTAGAGTGTAGAGTGTAGAGTGTAAAGTGTAGAGTGTAGAGTGTAGAGTGTAGAGTGTAGAGTGTAGAGTGTAGAGTGTATAGTGTAGAGTGTAGAGTGTAGCGTGTAGAGTGTAGAGTGTAGAGTGTAGAGTGTTGAGTGTAGCGTGTAGAGTGAAGCGTGTAGAGTGTTGAGTGTAGAGTGTAGAGTGTAGAGTGTAGAGTGTATAGTGTAGAGTGTAGCGTGTAGAGTGTAGAGTGTAGAGTGTATAGTGTAGAGTGTATAGTGTAGAGTGTAGAGTGTAGAGTGTATAGTGTAGAGTGTAGCGTGTAGAGTGTAGAGTGTAGAGTGTAGATTGTAGAGTGTAGAGTGTAGAGTGTAGAGTGTAGAGTGTAGAGTGTAGGGTGTAGAGTGTTGAGTGTAGCGTGTAGCGTGTAGAGTGTAGCGTGTAGAGTGTAGAGTGTAGCGTGTAGAGTGTAGCGTGTAGCGTGTAGAGTGTAGTGTGTAGCGTGTAGAGTGTAGAGTGTAGAGTGTAGAGTGTAGCGTGTAGCGTGTAGCGTGTAGAGTGTAGAGTGTAGAGTGTAGAGTGTAGCGTGTAGAGTGTAGAGTGTAGAGTGTAGCGTGTAGCGTGTAGCGTGTAGCGTGTAGAGTGTAGAGTGTAGAGTGTAGAGTGAAGAGTGTAGAGTGTAGAGTGTATAGTGTAGAGTGTAGAGTGTAGAGTGTAGAGTGTAGAGTGTAGAGTGTAGAGTGTAGAGTGTAGAGTGTAGAGTGTAGAGTGTAGAGTGTAGAGTGTAGAGTGTAGAGTGTAGAGTGTAGAGTGTAGCGTGTAGAGTGTAGAGTGTAGAGTGTAGAGTGTAGAGTGTAGAGTGTAGAGTGTTGGCTGGTTGCAGGTGAACCACGGCATGATGCAAGAGCTTCAGCGCCTCGACACGGCCGCTTTGGACAGCAGAGCCGTGCACGAGGTACGAACCCGGCTTCCTTGACACCATCCAGGGCTTCCTTGACACCATCCAGGGCTTCCTTGACACCATCCAGGGCTTCCTTGACACCATCCAGGGCTTCCTTGACACCATCCAGGGCTTCCTTGACACCATCCAGGGCTTCCTTTACACCATCCAGGGCTTCCTTGACACCATCCAGGGCTTCCTTGACACCATCCAGGGCTTCCTTGACACCATCCAGGGCTTCCTTGACACCATCCAGGGCTTCCTTGACACCATCCAGGGCTTCCTGGACACCATCCAGGGCTTCCTGGACACCATCCAGGGCTTCCTTGACACCAGCCAGGGCTTCCTTGACAACAGCCAGATGCGTCTGGATACCTCAGTGGTCAGAGCAACCGCCCGGCAAGCGGAATGTCCCGGGTGCGTATCCCGGTTCGGACGCGAATGTGTCCTGCTCAGCCAACCCGGCACATCCATTGCACCTGGTGACAGCATCCGTCAGGATAAACCAATGTCTCAAAGTGCTAAATATTTTAATCGTTTGGAATTTGGTAATAAGTATTATTGTCACACGCAAAGGTTTAATGAAACCAGAGCAGCGTTTGGGCGGCGGGGCGGGCGATCCGCTCGTCTCAGAGGCGAAGAATGAAATAAGTTAATTTACAGATTGAGCAGGTTATTAGGCCATGCGAAGTGCGAACACTCATATCACCGTATTTACGCTCATCTACTGCACGATTATATGGAGCGTACGTATTATCCTCTAATGTTCCGCATCATTTTTATAAGAGCAGCCTTCTTGACGTGATTCGTTGCCTAGAAATTTAGTGCCGCAAGAAATATGTAAAAAAGTAAAAATCTATAATAAAAATTGCTTGTTAAATTTATGTTGACAGCTTCGCGATTTGTTCTGGTTGAGATATTTTGGCTGAATTAATTATTTCGTCAAGATCAGTTAGTAAGGGTTTTAGAGAGAAAAACTGTAAGACTCGCAAATATAGGGTCATGAAAGTGCGTTTTCAAAATAATTGATGAGCCTAGAACAACGAAATTTTTGCATAGAAGTAATAGAAGTAATAAAGTAGTACAGTAGTAATAATAAGTAGTGCATAGAAGTAATTGTATAAAGTGCAATAAATCTGGAAAATCGAGTAAATATATAAATTATTGTTTGGCCTCTAGAGTGACGAACGTGATTTGAAACAACTGAGAACTTACCTTAAACTTATTTCTAAGAAAAATTGCACGTGAAATGTGCTAAAGATATATATTACAGAGTCGACGTTGAGAGAAAACAGAGAAAAACATTTTTTTTTTCAAAATCCGTCAAGTTTCGCGCAGTAGTGGGCGAACTCCGCTCGTAACGCTCAACAATCCTAGAGGGTTTCATCAAAATAGATGAAGTTTTAGTTTTTGATCAGTTGATATTTCAACGATATTTCAAAGATAGGAATTTCACAATTTGAGTAAGCTTCCTCCCGTGCCCACCCATACCAACAAGTAGGCACCTGTCGTCGGTGCAACAAAGTGCAACTACCAGTTTGCCTGATATCTGAGCTCCTGCGGCTTTGCCTGCAGGTCGGGCTCTTCCTTCTCTGCATCGACGGCAGCCGACCCGAGCTCAGCCTAGGAGGCTTCTTGTCCGTCGACCGCGCCCTCTTTAAGTCGGTGAGTACACTTCCTGATGCTTCCTGATGCTTCCTGATGCTTCCTGCTGCTGCTGCTGCTGCTGCACTATGCCAGCAAACATCTCGTTAGGCTGAAGGATGCAGGAAACTCTGCCAGCAAACATCTCACTAGGCTGTATAATGCAGGACACTCTGCCAGCAAACATCTCACCAGGCTGTAGGATGCAGGACACTCTGCCAGCAAACATCTCACCAGGCTGTAGGATGCAGGAAACTCTGCCAGCAAACATCTCACCAGGCTGTAGTATGCAGGACACTCTGCCAGCAAACATCTCACCAGGCTGTAGGATGCAGGACACTCTGCCAGCAAACATCTCACCAGGCTGTAGAATGCAGGACACTCTGCCAGCAAACATCTCGTTATGCTGAAGGATGCAGGACACTCTGCCAGCAAACATCTCACCAAGCTGTAGAATGCAGGACACTCTGCCAGCAAACATCTCACCAGGCTGTAGGATGCAGGACACTCTGCCAGCAAACATCTCACCAGGCTGTAGGATGCAGGACACTGTGCCAGCAAACAGCTCATCAGGCTGTAGGATGCAGGACACTCTGCCAGCAAACATCTCACCAAGCTGTAGAATGCAGGACACTCTGCCAGCAAACATCTCGTTAGGCTGAAGGATGCAGGACTCTCTGCCAGCAAACATCTCACCATGCTGTAGGATGCAGGACACCCAGCCAGCCAGCAAACATCTCACCAGGCTGTAGCAGTGGCGTATCCAGGGGTGGGGGGGAGGGGCGGTAGGGGCGATCACCCCCCCCCCTTAATCCGGTAAACTCCTCATCCCTGAGTGCATTTCAAAATCATGTCCATGGTTTGGCTGAAATTTGTAGATTTGATTTTTAATGGAGAAAGAAATTGCATTATACTACATTATAATATAGTTTAGTAGAAAAACTTTCTTCAAATAACGTAAAAATCATTCAAACATGAATATCTTAGGTCCTTACTTTTGTGCCTATGAATTGCCTGAAACGCGTAGATTTGCTTCATTGAGAGACCTTAAAACGTCACAATTTTTCAAGGGCTAGCCCCCCATCCCCCCCCCCCCCCCCCCTACAGCTCATCAGGCTGTAGGATGCAGGACACTCTGCCAGCAAACATCTCACCAGGCTGTAGGATGCAGGACACTCTGCCAGCAAACATCTCACCAGGCTGTAGGATGCAGGACACTCTGCCAGCAAACATCTCACCAGGCTGTAGGATGCAGGACACTCTGCCAGCAAACATCTCACCAGGCTGTAGGATGCAGGACACTCTGCCAGCAAACATCTCACCAGGCTGTAGGATGCAGGACACTGCCAGCAAATATCTCACCAGGCTGTAGGATGCAGGAATCAACTTTTCCGGGAAATAGATTTGTTGAGCTGGCGACAGAATCGGCAGCACATTGAAAATTAAAGCACCACTAGACCACAGTGGTACAGCTTGATACCTAAAACGTCACGCACGCCATCCTTCGGCTTTGTTTGGCACAATTGCTGAATCTCGAGAGCCAACTGACAGTTGACATGTTATTTAAATAAAGTATATTACTGGTGGTGAATGCTGCACAAAGTAAAACTTTAACTTCAGACTGGTTCACAAGGTTTACCAGCAGCTCTTTGGAAGGATTAAATTATTAAATTTCAAGTCTCATTTTGGGCCAAAGACAGAGGTAATGGACGAGTCGTCCCAATTTTTATTTTAAAACTTTAGTGACTCTCAAGATAATGGAAACATCTAGAAATAAGGAATGTATTAAAAGCTCTCCTAAGCCGGTGTTTCCTTCTCTTGCAGGCGATGGCCACAATCTGCACGTACTTGATCGTCGTGGTGCAGTTCCAGATGACCTTGAAGCCCGCCGACACCGACGCCCTGGCGGCCGGCGACAACACTACGTCCACGCTTGACGACATCTCGTGGTGACACCATAGAGTAATGGTGACACCCTGGCGGCCGGAACGGTTTGACTAATTACTAAGTAGTCAAACAATTATGTGTAGGTAATTCAGACTTTCCGATTTTACAGTTTTTCAGTTTTATTTTTCGAAAAAAATTCTGTTTTTCAATCACGTTTCGCACAAAGATGGCCACATTTTAAAACAATGTAACGAAATATTAAAGATGTGTTGTTTGAAAATTTAATTTAGCGCTTTAATGATGTTTTTACGCTTTTTAAAATCATTCCTATGCAGTTCCTTGCAACAAAATCACCGATAATGATGAACCTAAAGGCTCAAATAAATTACCCGCCACAGTTGTTTTCTGGCCGTCGGCGTCAAGTGTCCAGCTTGGTTCTTCGTGACGGAAGAACTAGAGAGAATCGTGCGACGAGTAAGATCCAGCCTATATCCTTGGTTAAAAAGCTAGGAAAGCATCGGGTATCAAACCCGGGCATTCCCAGTGTTAAACAGCGAGGTACTGCACTCGACCACTCATTGGTACGAGAGAAATGTATTTCATTTGCATATCAGGCTAACTGACTGCTGGTTAGATTTCAGGAGACGCCACGAGATTGTCACAAAGCAATAGCATTAATAAAAACCCTATCAATATTTTGAGTACCATCTCGTAACCAATGAGAGAGAATAACCTTTGGCAATGGAGCATTGTGTTCCTATTGACATATCGAAGATATGTCGAAGAACCTCGTCGATAAATTACAATCAGCAAATTTCTGCATGCAGCATTACGTCGGTGTTGCGGCTGTAACATGGCCTTATCACTGCCGAACCCACAGTCGCACTGCATTAATCTGAAGCTACTCGCGTCTTTTATACTCCATTATTAGTTGTTTTAGCCAATCAGAGATTACGCTGTTGTCAAGTGACGCCGCTATAACTTTTTTGAGATCAAACAGGAGAATTACTGAGAAGGGAGGTAGATGGTACTAACTATCCACCGAGAACTCGAAGAAGAAACCCTCGAAGAGTTCGTCAACAGGCTGAACGTGGACTTCTTTGCGGAGCTGCCCTCCAATAAGAACCCACTGATCTCAGGCCAAGCTGCCTACGTCACAATGCCTCATGACAAGTACCCGAGGCCACACGCAGCCCTGCCCCTTTAGCGTGTCCGGCTTGCCGGTTTCAAGATATAACAACCCCGACATGAATTTTTCACCCCACCACTTAGGGAATTACGCGTAATGCGGATAATCTCTCCCATCCTCGGCTAGGTGTGCGAGGAACTCGCACGGACTGTACGCAAGTACGGACGGAACTAACTTCAGCTCAGATCTCGGCATGAGCTCGAAAAATTGTCGAAGGTCTGCAAAGCCCTGTGCACTGTGGACGACTTTGTCCGACGCAATTAACGGAGCTCTGATCGGCCAGTGCCTTTGTAAGACACTGTCCACGAGTTCGCGTAAATTCTCAACGTACCGAGCAGTTTGATTTCGCAATGAAGTTAAATGTTGTTGGCTTTTTCGTGCTTCAGCTTTTAAACGCGGACTCTGTGATCGAGCGCTAGAAATAATTCACACTTTTTTTTTTCTAATATATATATGTAAAGCCCCTTGTCAGAGTTGCATGTAATGTATGAGTAGACGATAACTGTCATGCGGCAGAATGGCTCAGTAGTAATTTCGTTTTGTCGGTGTTCTAATTCGAGCCCAAGCCTGGTTCGAGACCTGTTACATTCGACATTTTTTACCATTGTAAAGATCTTTCAAATAATACATATTTTTCAATATATCATCCACTCTTATACCACTCGAATGGCCGAGCGGTTAAGTCGCTTGGTTCGTGACGCAAGGATAATGCGTTCAAATCCGAGTGGCTTTTGAGCTTTGCTCATGAATCAGGGGGGGGGGGGTTGCGTCCTCGTCTCGAAAATTTAATAAGTACAAACAATAGTTCAACAAGTTGTAATTCACATACCTTGAAAATAACGAATTATGTATCGTGTCTCGACTGCAGAGTGGATAAGGTAAGAAACTGGAAACCCAAAGGTACCGGGTTCAATACCGGCTCTTTAGGGAGGTGTGAGCTTTTTTGCATTGTTTGCTTTTTTGAATGTCATTAAAGATTGTTGCAAAAACTTCGTGACCTCGTTTTGGATTTTTCTGGAAAATTATACGTCCCGCCCTAACACCCTAAGCTTTTGCACTCAGCTTGGCCAAAATGTTTGGTCCAAACGACAACTAGTTTGCACAAAAAAGATGGAAGGCACGGGAATCGAATCCGCGCCGTTAGAATACTAGCCCAGTGATCAATCCATTGCACCCTGCTGTCGTTGTGAGATGCCCTGGCATTATTCTTACTCATTTATACACATGTTGAGCAAGTGCTTTTTAAAATGGACGACTTGTGTAAGGTGTCTGTGTCGTCCTTCCATGGACTTGAATATACAGGACGTATAAGAGAATAGAGCTAACCGCAATAGTTAGTCACTTCCGGTGGATCAAGCGCAGCCGCCATGTTCCCGACCGATCGGCGCGCCACATTCAACTGTACCTAAAGCACCGCGCTACACTACGATTACACAGACCTTCATCTCTCGTTATTTCGTGGTTAAATATTCTTATTTAATTGTTATTTATAGTTCTAACAATGTTATATCCTTTTGATGAGCATAACGATCGAAGCGAGTGAAGCTGAATCTCCATTTACGCTCAATTGCTAAAAACAAATCAGTATGTTTTTTTTTGTTGTTTTTATAGTGTTCCTATTTGTTCACGCTCTAGAGGTCAAACGTCAAAACTGATTTTAATGAAAATTTGTTCGGGCATTCGTTTCCTCTGAACTAAGATCTGCCACGTTATTAAATCAAGACCGTTGAGTAGTTTTCTTGTTATTCAGTTTTTACGAAAATTTTCAATTTTTCGAAATCACGTTTCACACTCAGAAGACATTGACAAGAATATAATATGAATATAATTTGACTTAACTATGTAGGTATATTCACCGTCACGATTTCATGTTTGTATGAAAATTCTTGTCTGCTTTAGCACTTTTCTTGAAAATGGCGCTCTTATGACGCTTTTATTAGGCGTTTTCAAGATTCAATAGTCCCATCGAAATGAGACCTTACATCGCAAGTAAGAATTTTTTCAACTATCCCCTGAATTTTTTCCAAAAATATTGGGAAAATTTTATGAGCACGAGAAGGTCTTAAGTGAACCACAGTACTGCCAAAATTTTGCGTGTGCTGAAGATATTTTGTACGGACTAGGTGGAAAATATCTTTTAGTTTTACTGCCTCATTATCAGCATGAGAAATAAAAAACTCTTGGAGATTATGCTTGCATAACCCGACACCTGATTATATAAAAGTCAGTTATATAGTTAATCAATACAATTCCGTGTTTCACACTGTTTTTCTATAGATATGACTGGATTCGTCTTTGTTTGCAGATTTAAAGCAAAGTTTAAATTAAAAAATTGGACGAAAATTATCGTATTTTTTTGGTAATATTCATGCCTGTTTTCGTGAATTATGTATGCGAAGCTTATAACAGGACGCACTACATATTATTTTCCATTATTGAAAAGAACCACAGAATCTTCAAGAATTAAAATAGAACTTGATTCAAAGTAACGTACTATCTGCTGATAAAAATTATCCATACCATGTAAATTAAAATACAAACATCGGGAATTAGCAGGTTATAATCATTTTGATAGTTAGTCTTGGTAATGCATGAGTCGCAGTAATGTACATGGATTTTTAATCGGTAACTTATTTTTCTATACGTTCCACGGATTGTTATTATTTCCATTATCTACACGGCTTAGAGGGAAGGCTCTCAACAAATTTATGCCACCAAGAAAGCTGACCTTAAAATTTATCGCAAAAATTGTAAATTTATCTTCTATGCTTCTAGGCCCTAGGGCTTCGCATCACGCTTCGCGCACACTTCGGACAAATATTACGTTCATCCCTAGCACAATTATATGAGTGTTCGCGAAGCCCTTGTTATTATTTCAGTGTTAACTTCTAATCGAGTATTTTTACCTCAGACTATTCCGAACACGGTATTGGAAAAGCTAGAAGTCGCATGCCAACTTCGCTATCTTTGTTCCTCGAAGTGCACAGGCCATGTGCGCAATATATTCTCTTTCCTCCCATATTCTCTAAGCAGATGCAGACATGTGAGGTTGCAAATGAAATAGCGTGGAAAATAGTTGAAATAAAATCAATTATGAATTATTAAAACAACCGTAAACCACTGGTTATAGCATAGGCTCCAACTGACACAGCTCGGCTCAGGAGGAACATGGCGGCTAGAGAGAGACCACGCCCCCAAATTGCCACCGTTTCCGCCGCTTAAGGTGGATCCGTACAGAAATTTATTGTTTTTGTTTTGGTAAAATTTTACTCAGATGTGGTCTATGCCGGAAAGAAACACTCAAAAAAATATTTTTAAAATTATTTTACTGGAAATTTTCCGGAAAATGTGAAAATTTGTTTGGTAAACATGCCACCACTCCTTCCCTCAATTAGGTCTAAATATTGGTGATATCATTCTCGACTATTTTTTTTTTCGATCAAGACACTTGCAGCTTGCCAATAAAGGAAGATGAAAGTTTAGAACTGCATACTTTTTCAGTAACAAATTTTGAAATAAAGCAAAAAAATTGGCAAATTTACGTCAAATTTTAACCATTGACAAAATTTAGAGAATGTCAGCGCGAATTGAATTAAGTGTCTTGTTATAATCCCTGAAGTTTGGACATTCCATAAATATTCATTTCATTTCGATCGGACGACTGATACTCCCCCCTAGCGGGACAAGAGACAGGTCAGCAAGCGTAATTTTCCATACTAATTTTTTAATTTTCCGGAAAATTTCCAGCAAAATATTTTTAAATATATTTTTTTTCAGATTTCCTTCCGGCATATGACCACATATAAGTAAAATTTTACCAAAACAAAAACAATAGAAAAAAAGTACGGAAGCAGTACGGATCCACCTTAACTCATTCGCAGGTATAGTGAGGAGTGCGACGTCCTGTATATACAAGTCCATGGTCCTTCTAAGTCATTGTAGCTTTGAACGGTACAAATGACCAATTAACGTGAATCTCGAGTTCCAAAAAGCCGGAGACACCAGGTTTTGAACCCAAGCCGCTAATTTAGAAGGCAGGCCGGCTATCCAATGCACCACGCAGTGGCGGACTGGCAGGGATGCGGGGATGCTATCGCATCCCGGGCCCTCGCCAATTTGGGGCCCCTATTTTTCCTACGTTATATTTTACGAAACAAGCAATTTTGAAATAAATAATTATAATTTTACGAAGCTCGCACAAACATATTTTGTCTGCAGAAAATAATCGGATTAACCGCTTGCTCATTATGATCGAAATCTCCCTTGTGCTGTAGTTCATTTATTGAGAACTTTTAACTTTAAAACAAAATAATAATGTCAAATCTATAAAGAACGAACGTTGATGACTAGAACACCAAATCGAAACAAATGTTTAGGTAGAATTTTCACTTGCGGTATGCATATCACAAGGGCGGCTTTCGTCCAGAGGCCGAATTGGTTTGGTTGTCAACCCAACAAAATAATATTTCCTATACTTTCGAGTTTCGAGATACTTGGAAGATGGAATGCGTCTATATGTAAGGCTAGTGCCGAGTATTTGCGTCATACCATGACTTGTAAACGGAATGGGTTGGGGTATTAAGCCGCAAATCCTTTTTTCTCACGAAATTGAGACACATGCAATAACATGCCTAAGAAAATACATAAAACATTAACAGTGGACAGCAAAGCAATATCATTCACTCATTCAGTCGAGATGCTGCTCTTGCTGTTGTCGATTCGTCTGTGTGGTGGTTGGTGAAAGATTAATAAGATTAATATTTTCCTAAAAATATTTTAGCATTTTTATTTGGATCTATAGAAAATTATGTACTTTTCAATTTTAAAAGCATATTAAATTCATTTTTTTGCTGTGATTACGTAGGAAAAATACAACCTAGCATGTAGGTAGACAAAATGTATTCGAAATTTTTTCGAAATCATTTCCGTGAAAATCTAGTTTAGCACACATTATTTTCAGGCGCCAATTTTACCTCAAACGCGTAGATTTGCGCCAAAATTAACCTTGAACCCATTTTTTTTCTTGGGGCTGCGCCCCAAACCCCCAATTTTCCCCCTTTTTCCACAGTTATATTGCTAAGTTCCGCCCCCCCCCTCGTGATCACATGGTAATTCGCATTCAAATGTGTGGTATACAAAATATATTAGGAGACTCAACAAAGAGGGCCCCTTGGATCCGTTTGCTGACTGCCTTTTGAGTCTTAGATCCGCCCCTGATGGAGTCCTGAAGGTGGGCCCAGCCCATGGGTGGGGGGGAGAGGGGCCCTGAATAGTGAACAGCATCCCGGGCCCTTTTGAGCCAGTCCGCCACTGGCACCACGCCATCGATGCTCTGGTTTGAATTCCCCCTACTCGTTGCTCAAGGTGCGAAGCTTCAAAAATGTGAGTGTTGAAATTTCATATCATTATTTTAACTTTAATACACTTACTAAGCAGATTGAGTTGTTTATTCACAGATTACTTCAGATTACAATTCGTTCACTCTTCCACTTGTTTGTCTCACCCCTCGCTCACAGCTACTACCCCTTTTCAGCCAAAAGTTGTATTTCCTGTGTACTACGTATTCAAGTCAATGTAGCGACTACTTTCAGAAAACTGTTTTTTGTTAGAAAGAGTAGCTGTGTGCGTGTTAACA
The DNA here is from genome assembly GCA_921293315.2 of Nemurella pictetii. Taxonomy (NCBI): domain Eukaryota; kingdom Metazoa; phylum Arthropoda; class Insecta; order Plecoptera; family Nemouridae; genus Nemurella; species Nemurella pictetii. The sequence goes on along the minus strand of OV121118.1, from coordinate 2,508,831 downwards.
ACACGAGCGACTTGTGTTCTTAACATCGAAGACGTGCAAGTCCTATTCTTCAGTATTGTGTTGTGAGTTTTTCCCCTTGCCATGGACATTGCCAAAAAGCTTCGCCTGTTACTGGCTTCGAACCCAGGTCACGATAGCTTTCCATTAGTATAATTATGCACGCAATCCATTGGACCACATATTTCATACCAATTCATTGTGATATTTATATGATCTATATAAAAGACCACCCATGGTGATATTATATCCAGGATTGTACGGTGTCTCAGCTTGACTCTTTGAAGGCATCATGCTACGACTACGAGTAATTTTCAGGTACAGAGTGTAGAGCAAAAAGCAGGGCGGACGCCGCGTATCGAACCCGATATTCCCTCGTGGGAGGCAGCGACGATGTGCACTCGACCGCACAGTGATTAGCAATGGTGAATTGAAGATCTTTCAAATAGCACATCTATTTAAAAATATCAGCCATGATCATATCCCTCGAATGGCTGAGTGAATGATTGATCCGGAGTTGATTACAACGCAACGGCGATGGATCCGAATCAGGGTGACTTTTGAGGTTTGCTACGAAAGGTAATCAAACGAGAGTAATTCATGAACACTAAAAACGCGGAAGAGTTGGCAATGGTACCGCGATCGATTCGCGACTTGGAAGAGAGGCGATAACTTATTGGAATACATTTCGGGCGAATGGTAACATGGTTGGTCGAAAAAATCCGAATCTCGGTCGCCTTGTTAATGACACGATAGGAGGGTTCATATTTGTCAGCAGATTGTATGATACTTGGATCAAAGTTCTTGTGTACTTAAATTGGTGATTCTGTGGCGCATCAAGGAAAATTGGTAGTTCGTCATGTTTTAAGCCACTCTTATCTAATTCACGTAAAAAACGCATGAATATTACCGAAAAAAATCGATAATTTTCATCCCATGTTTTCATTTCAACATTGCTTTCGATCTGCAAACAGAAGCGAATCCGATCTTATCGAAAAAAACATATGAAACACGGAATTTTATTTATTTACCTGTTTACTGACTTTGCGCAAGCATAATCTCCAAGAGTGTTTTTATTTCTCATGCCGATAATGAGGCAGTAAAACTGGAAGTTACCTTTCACCAGGTCTAATCCGTAAAAGATTAGCTTTGGCAAACACAAAATTTTGGCAGTGCAGAGGTCCACGTTTTTACTTTTCCTACCCCTAAAATGTTACCTTTAGTTTTAAAAAAATCAGTTGATATTTGTAAAGAATTCTGACCGCTATGCAAAGTCTCTTGTCGATCGGACGTTTATACTCTGTTCACAAATAAATCTTGAATTTGGGACTTTTCGTGATTTTTTTAAACGATATACACCATTTTTCTCTCCATCTTCCTTTTCATTTTCTTCTCTGGTAGTTTTATTTTCCATCAGATTCAATGGATTCGATTCCTTCAGATTCCATCAGATGCGAGACGGAGTACTCTTCCTCTACACACTGTTTTTTTTTCAAAAATATTAGGTTAATTTTAAGGGCAGGAGAAGGTAAAACGTGAACCTCTGCATTTTCGGTTTAAAAATTCTGCTATGCAGTCTGCTAAGCAAACTGTGCAGCTGATACTTTGAATGGTTGGTGTGTGTGGTATTGGGTGGGGGGGGGGGGGGGGGGGGGGGGGTGTTGTCTTCTTTACCTTTAATTTCAATACTTTTAAAAATGCAGTCTGTTTTCATCTTCATAATGTTATGTTGGCGATTTTTATGCCACTACTATAGAGTAAAGAATGGCTACCCACTACTCTAGTAATGACGTCTCATCTTTCTAAACAAACTTGTTTGTTTTTGTTTGGTATTTTAATAATTTTTTCAATGCTATTTATCGTGCATGTGGATTTTTCTAAATGAGTGTCATCTATATTTAACCTACCAACTGAGGTTTCCTATATTCAAACGATTAAATCTCCAAACTTTTTGTCATAAGCAGGCGCGGCATGTTTCTGTCCATGAAGCGTATTTCATAATTCATAAATCATTGAAACCTCGGTCATTGAATATTATTGAAGCAAATTTTCAATTGCATTGTATAGTCAACAATTACTAATTCAATTAGATAAAAATAGGAAAAGGATTTAAAATTTCTATAAACATTTTTTAAAATGATGAAAACACACTGAACCACACGGATAGTTTAGGGAAGTAGAGGGAAGGGATAGGGGAGGGTGGCTTAAGAGTCCTCACGTGCATTTTGAATTGATTGGTTCACTGGCTGTGGATTGAAACAACTAATTGCTTGCCAGCGATCAGACCTCGCTTTAGTCAGGCGGTAATTAAAGACACCTAGAATAATGAGCAGGTCAAAACCACATCAACCTCACACAACTGCTATGTATGCCGGGCGATTGCTTTGTAACGAGGCCATTAATATTTCAAAGTGGCGTTTTTACAAATTATTAATTTCCTAATGTTCTTTCCTTCGCGTAAATAAAGTGTGGAGAAGCGAGGGCCGGACAGTCCCAAGTAGATGACCAAGAATTCAAAGTCTTGCCCATCGCTTGTGGGGTGGGGGGGGGGGGGGGCAGATGCAATCCCGGCTCGAGGCAAGTCTTTCACCAGTCTGTAAGATGCAAGCAAGAAATACGAGAGTGAGTTCTGGTTTTTGGTATAGTATAAAACTTTATTCCTACTTCAACTTACTCGTACAATCAGCAAGTACTATGACAGAAACTAGACGTAATCTCCAATATACACGATGTATGCACGACAATAATGACACACACAAATGATAAATTAAATGACACACACACACACTAAAGTTAGCTATGTACACACTCATCAATGACTATTTACACGTATTTAATGACTAAAACTTTGGCGAGGTCGGTTTACATGACTTAAATAAATACCGCTCGGCGCTCAACTTGACTAAATCTCCATGGTTGCCTCACAAGTTGGACCCTATAGGTCCTCAAGATCGATCCTACAGGACCTTAAGATGGACCCTATAGATGGACCCTACAGGTGGACCCTACAGGTGGACCCTACAGATGGACCCTACAGATGGACTTAACAGATGGACCCTACAGGTCCTCAAGATGGACCCTACAGGACATAAGAAGGACCCTACTGGATGGCGCAGCACGTGGGTGCCGCACGTGTGGGCAGCAAGTGTGCGCAGCAGCGCAGCCGGTGCTGTGAATAGTTGCCTGTCCTGCGCGCGCAGTCTCAGGTCGGTGCGCAGGGCGCCGCGCGGCTGCGCAGCTTGAGTTCTGCGCGCTGCACGGCGAGCCACTCGTTCCGCGCGGCGTCGAACCAGGAGAGGCCGAGTGCGTAGCGCCCATTGAGGTTGGCGTGTTGACAGTGCGAGTACCACCAGCCGCCCTGGTAGCTGCGCGCGCAGTGCGTGCGGCTGGCGTCGCGGTCGGCGTCGTGCGTCGAGAACTGCATGCCGTGTTGGTAGGAGAGCGCGTCGCTCGCGTTGCCCGCGTGCCCGCCGACGCTCAGCCGGAAGCCGTCCTCGGAAGCCGACACGGAGAACCGCGAGTACTCGGCGCTCCACGCGCGGCCCTGCACGTCGCGCAGGTCCACGCGCAGCGACGTGCAGCTGTTGTTGGTCAGACGGTGCAGCGCCTCGTTGCCCAGCCAGAACTCCCCTGTGAAGAAACAGCCGGGTGAGATGGTGGCTGGCAGAGTGTCCTGCATCCTACAGCCTGGTGTGATGTTTGCTGGCAGAGTGTCCTGCATCCTACAGCCTGGTGAGATGTTTGCTGGCAGAGTGTCCTGCATCCTACAGCCTGGTGAGATGTTTGCTGGCAGAGTGTCCTGCATCCTACAGCCTGGTGACATGTTTGCTGGCAGAGTGTCTTGCATCCTACAGCCTGATGAGATGTTTGCTGGCAGAGTGTCCTGCATTATACAGCCTGATGAGATGTTTGCTGGCAGAGTGTCCTGCATCCTACAGCCTGGTGAGATGTTTGCTGGCAGAGTGTCCTGCATCCTACAGCCTGGTGAGATGTTTGCTGGCAGAGTGTCCTGCATCCTACAGCCTGGTGAGATGTTTGCTGGCAGAGTGTCCTGCATCCTACAGCCTGGTGAGATGTTTGCTGGCAGAGTGTCCTGCATCCTACAGCCTGGTGAGATGTTTGCTGGCAAAGTGTCCTGCATCCTACAGCCTGGTAAAATGTTTGCTGGCAGAGTGTCCTGCCTCCTACAGCCTGGGGAGATGTCTGGTCAGCGGCTTCAAGTCACGTGTTACCTGTTGGCGAGCCGAAGCCCTGGGCGTACTCGGTGGAGTTTCGGTTGAAGTCCTCGACGCCGTCGACGCGTCGCTGGAAGACCGTCCAGCCGCCTGCGCCTGCGTCCTGGTCGCAGAACGCGAGCAGCGGCCGGCCTTCGCCGCCAGGGCGCAGCACGTACGTCCCGCTCGGACCGCTCACACCGGCGCAGTCTGGCGGGACAAACAGGCAACGTCACACAACTGTCCTGGTTAAGCAACAGGCTGTCAAGCAAGCAACAGTCTGTCAAGCGAGCAACAGTCTGTCAAGCAAGCACACAAGCATAGCACACATGCATAGCACACAAGCATAGCACACAAGCATAGCACACAAGCATAGCACACAAGCATAGCACACAAGCATAGCACACAAGCATAAGACACAAGCATAGCACACAAGCATAGCACACAAGCATAGCACACAAGCATAGCACACAAGCATAGCACACAAGCATAGCACACAAGCATAGCACACAAGCATAGCACACATGCATAGCACACAAGCATAGCACACAAGCATAGCACACAAGCATAGCACACAAGCATAGCACACAAGCATAGCACACATGCATAGCACACAAGCATAGCACACAAGCATAGCACACAAGCATAGCACACAAGCATAACACACAAGCATAACACACAAGCATAGCACACAAGCATAGCACACTAACATAGCACACAAGCATAGCACACAAGCATAGCACACAAGCATAGCACACATGTATAACACACAAGCATAGCACACAAACATAGCACACAAGCATAGCATACAAGCATAGCACACAAGCATAGCACACAAGCATAGCACACAAGCACACAAGAATGTACTCACCATGTGGAAGTCGGTTGATGAGCTCCTGATACCCGCGATGCGCTGTGTCAAGTTGAAGCAACAGCTGCTTCCCGTCCCCAGCGCCGCTGTGTTTGTACGCCGAAGCCTGTGAAAGATTTCAGAGTCAGCAACAGGCTGCAGCAGCTACGACCGTGTTCAGAAAACATCCAACAGCCTCTCGAAGGAACAAGTTCGTTATCTCTCCGCGAGGTCGGGCGACAAAGCGTTGCACATGGCGAGACTGGCGGACGTTGGAGGATTTAGCGAGTAATGAAGTGCCTGTTGTTAACGCATGCAGCATGCAGAGATTATATGATGCAGTATGCAGGGATCATATGATGCAGCATGAAGGGATCATATGATGCAAATATGCTCTGTTGTTTGACAGCTGTCAGATGACAATATAGAGTTTGAGCATTTAGGCATACGAAATAAGTTGTAGATTGATGGCTGTAATGTTTATCATGACATGATGACATGATGACATGATGACATGATGACGTCATGATGACATGATGACATGATGACGTGGTGCAGTGACGTAGACGCTACCTGTTGGTCGGCGGCGGCGGCCTGCGCCGAGACCTGCGCTTGGAGCGCATCGATGCGCATCAACCCAGTGCGCAGCTGCGCGCGCAGCTTGTCTAGCGCAGCGGACGCCGCGACGCCCGACGCAGCCAGCGCCTTCTGAAAGACAAGCCGCCGGTTAGATTCATCCTGCATCTGCCATCCTTGTCTTACTCCTCGGTCAACCTGCATCTGCCATCCTTGTCTTAGTCCTCCCTCCTCGGGGCTGGACGGTTTGAAGTTAAGCAACATCGCGCTGAGTCAGGTGTTGGATGGGTGACCATCATGCACATGATCAGTTCTGTTCGGGAGAGAGGTCGGAGGGTTTGAAGTTAGAACGACAACTTCGCTCGCCTTGCTTGTCAACCTCTCGACAGCACGGATTAGCGGAGGAATCCCGTTGTTCGAGTTGTACCGTCCTTCGGAAGGGACGTAAAGCCGGTGGTCCCCTCGGTGCTTTTCGACAGGATATTAGGCTACGTGCCAGCACCCGGTTTCCCCTCCTCCCTTCTAGACTAGGTTAGGTTCATCATCACCCTCATCATCACCATTTCATTCACCGACGCCGTTAGACTAGTGCCACAGGGCCAGTTGTCAAAACAGTGCGTCATTAAACACCAGTAATCAATCATCAATTTCGGATGAACGGACGATGGTGGAGGTCGAGGAGGTCGGGCAGGTCGGGGAGGTCCGGGAGGTCGGGGACCCACCTGTTGGTGCTTGACGCGCGCCACGGCGACCTCCACGCGCGCGACCTCCCGCGTGACTGCCGGGAGGTCGCCGTCCAGCCTCGCCTCGGCCGCCTCGACGGACTCGAGCAGCTCGAGCAGCGATTGGTGCAGCGGCTGCCCGCCCCCCGCCGTCGGCCACGCCCCCTCCACCACGCGCAGGCGCCGGTCCAGCGCGGACACCTGCGCGCGCAGCGCCGGCCTGTGACGCAGCCGCGCGGCGGTGTCGTCGTCGGCGTCGGCGTCGTGCGGCCACAGGACGTCGTTGGGCGAGGTGGGCGGAGCCAACGAGTGTTTGAACAACTTCCGGAACGCCATCGACTTCCGGATCGTGCGCAGCGTCGCGCTCCACTCGACCTGCGCACTGGACAGCTGAAACACGAGCAAGTTGGCCGTCAGATACGTTGTTTGACGGATGATGGATGAAGAATGACAGAGGATGGATGACGGATGACGGATGTCGGATGACAGATGACGGATTACAAATGACAGATGACAGATGACGGATGACAGATGACAGATGACGGATGACAGATGACAGATAATTTAGTAATTTGGCAACAAAGTAAGTGAAAGTGCTGGGTAGTTTTGTATAAAAAAACTGTTGGGTGAATTTGATTTTTTGATTTTGCTTGAAGCACCACAAAGATAAAATACTTTGGCACTAAATAAGTCACCTCACAAATCACAAATGCTCTATGTCAGAGCAAGGGATGTGTCGTCACAAATCACAAATGCTCTATGTCAGAGCAAGGGATGTGTCGTCAGCGGGCAAAGTCTATGTCAGCCTATAAATATTAGATTCATTGACCTTGGAGCACACAAAACTCGGGCCTTCCGTTGCAGTTACCATGGCAACAGTCAAGATGTCAGACAATAAAAATAAAAATTATTACAAATATTAAATGAAATAATAATTATAAAAATTACTCGCAATATTAAAAATAATATAAGAGTCTAATATAAGCTACATTATAAGCAATTATAATTATATTTACCAAAAAAATATTCACATGCGACTCCGAGAGAGAGAGAGATAGAAAGAGAGAGAGGGGGGGTGGGGTGGTGGTGGAGGGGGTGGATAGAGATATTGCTTCACGGATTCTTTGCTCAAAACAACCCTCAAATCAAACAAACACAGTCTACGCCATCTTGAACCGGCCAAGCCGACTACTAATTGACCGACCAGAATTCCTAGTAATTAAGTCACCTCATTATGCTAATGAAAGTAACGAACGGCCAGTGTTTTGTAACGGCCACTTGTTGCCTGCTGTTGACACATCCGCCGCCGCAGCCGCCGCCGCCGCCGCCGCCGACGCCGCCGCATCGCTGTCTTGAAGCTGACAGGTGATGGTCAACCCCCCCCCCCCCTTCCACTATTTAAACCACCCATTCACTGCACTAGCGCTGCACCTGTGACCCCGATGAACAATTACCTCGAGCTCCCGGGGACCCGATGCCTTGTGCCCGAGTGTCCTGCATCCTACAGCCTGGTGAGATGTTTGCTGGCAGAGTGTCCTGCATCCTACAGCCTGGTGAGATGTTTGCTGGCAGAGTGTCCTGCATCCTACAGCCTGGTGAGATGTTTGCTGGCAGAGTGTCCTGCATCCTACAGCCTGGTGAGATGTTTGCTGGCAGAGTGTCCTGCATCCTACAGCCTGGTGAGACGTTTGCTGGCAGAGTGTCCTGCATCCTACAGCCTGGTGAGATGTTTGCTGGCAGAGTGTCCTGCATCCTACAGCCTGGTGAGATGTTTGCTGGCAGAGTGTCCTGCATCCTACAGCCTGGTGAGATGTTTGCTGGCAGAGTGTCCTGCATCCTAGAGCCTGGTGAGATGTTTGCTGGCAGAGTGTCCTGCATCCTACAGCCTGGTGATATGTTTGCTGGCAGCGTGTCCTGCATCCTACAGCCTGGCGAGATGTTTGCTGGCAGAGTGCCCTGCATCTTACAGCCTGGTGAGATGTTTGCTGGCAGAGTGTCCTGCATCCTACAGCCTGGTGAGATGTTTGCTGGCAGAGTGTCCTGCATCCTACAGCCTGGTGAGATGTTTGCTGGCAGAGTGCCCTGCATCTTACAGCCTGGTGAGATGTTTGCTGGCAGAGTGTCCTGCATCCTACAGCCTGGTGAGATGTTTGCTGGCAGAGTGTCCTGCATCCTAGAGCGTGTTGAGATCAGGGAGCCGGTGCTATTGGCACCTGCCCGCCGCGGGCTGTGCTCTGTGTTTCGCCGGTTCGGTCTGTCGGTTTGTCGGCGGCAGCTGCCGTCGCTGCCGTGTTGCCAGCTAACGACCCGGTTTCATCAACAAGCTGCCATGCGGCCAGCGTCCCCCAAAACACTCCTTCCTTACTTCACGCAGCCTCATCGACTCGCTGCATCTTCCCAGATCAGCTTCAGTTTGAATTGTGCAGAAAAATACGATAATTCGATAACGTGGAGGCGAAGAAAACGTTTAAATACGAGTCAGAAGTGAACTAAGGAAGCAAAATACTTGTTACCCCCTGAACATTGTTTATTTGTTTGTTTGTTTGTTTGATGAGCAATGCAATGTGTGCCGTGTGAATTTCGTCAATCGGTTAAACTGAAATTTAAACTGCTAAAACGCTTATCATGCGCCATCAAAGCTTTGTTTTACAGAAAAGTGTGAAGCAAATAAAAATATTATGGAGGCCGCAAGGGGAAGACCCCCATAGTATTATAATATATCTAAAAAGTTTCGTCACATTCCTCTAAGAAGCTAGACCTATAAGAGATATTGAAGCCTATGCAGCAATCCTCATGGAAGAAATATCTACCACTCTTAATTTAGTTAAAATTTCAGCACATTCTCAAAACGAGAATATGATGCATTTCACGAGCAAGATCGGTAATTCCAATTCTAATCGGTGTAGAATTTCCAAGCACTACAGTGTCCGCATTCAGCTTTGCAAGGTGAGTACGTGAGTGAATCAATCGTCCAGCCAAACTTAGTTAGAGGCTCGACCTTTGGTGTCAAGCGGAGGAACCAGTCGCTGGTTTGTAAGGTGGGAGGGGTGGAGGGGGGGAGGCAGCTGCTTCATCTTCTAGACGCATTGCACCGGTTAATTGTACCCGCGATCAGTTGCCATGCTTGCCATGCTTGCCATGCTTGCCATGCTTGCCATGCTTGCCATGCTTGCTGATTATTTTTAAGCTTTATAGATAAACCTAAATTTGGATAATAGAATTAATAATAAATAATTATAAAAGTAATAATGATGATAATAATAGTTGCTATAGGAAAACAATTTTCTAACGCTTATAAAAAAAAGAATGATAATAATTTAATACTGTAAGTAATTCTTGCAAGCCGCGTTGTGGTGTGTATGGGGGGTGGGAGGTGCAACAAACGAGCAGCAAGCTGCCGAACAGCGAGTCGCATCAAGCCTCGGATGCAACCAAACGTCGACTCGACGAGTTCATCGCTGAATTGAATTCCTCGGCTTCTGGCAGCCAAACCCGAGCAGAATCGTAGCTCGTTTGTTTCGCCGAGGGTGGTTTTAACAAAGGCCGAGGACAACGACAATAACAACAACAACAACAACAACCACAGCACTTGCCGGAGAGAGCAGCAGGGTGCAACCTTCAAGGTGCGATGGGCTGGGATGGGGAGCGTTGGGCTGGGATGGGGAGCGATGGGGAGCGTTGGGGTGGGATGGGGAGCGATATGGTGGGATGGGGAGCGGTGGGGTGGGATGGGGAGCGATGGGGAGCGATGGGGAGCGTTGGGGTGGGATGGGGAGCGATGGGGAGCGTTGGGGTGGGATGGGGAGCGATGGGGAGCGTTGGGGAGCGTGAAGGTGCGATGGGGTGGGATGGGGAGCGTTGGGATGGGATGGGGAGCGATGGGGAGCGTTAGGGAGCGTTAAGGTGCGATGGGGAGCGATGGGGAGCGATGGGGAGCGTTAGGGAGCGATGGGAAGCGTTGGGGAGCGATGGGGTGCGTTAGGAAGCGGCGACAATCTCGCCACCCTCACATCGCTGAATGGCGGGCGAGTGGCGACGCATGAAAGAGCGCTGCTGTTCGTCGTGATGAGACCCCCCCCCTCCCCCCTCCCCATCCCTTAAAACCATCCAGCGCTCTTGGTCCATTGTCGTCCGGCCGCGAGTCCCACGGGGATCGGGACCCGCGGCAACAGATAATAAACAGCGCGATCCGAGTTACGAGGAGAATGGGGGATGTGAACGCGAGCAGCTCTACCAAACATAGCAGCAAGAAGCATCACCCTCGGTCTTACCTGCGCGGTGAGCTGTGCGCAGCGCGCAGCCGCCTCCTGCGCATGTGACCGCGCCGCCTGCGCCTCCTGCTGCGCCTGCGCGAGCCTCGCTTCGTCGCGCAGCCGCGCAGCCCGCGCCTCGTCCAGGTCGCTGCGCAGACTCGCGACGTCGCCGCGCAGCAATCGCAGCTCGGCGCTCGTCTCGCCGCGCAGCTGCAGCTCGGCCGACGCGTTCTGCGCAGCCGCCACTTCGCGCAGCTCGCTGCGCACCTCGGCGACCGCCGCCGCCAGCCACTGCGCAGTCAGCTGCGCGTTCTTCGCGCGGTTCCCCCCGCCCCCGCTGCGCAGCTCGTCCAGGTCTGTGCGCAGCGCGGCGAGGTCGGCGCGCAGCGTGCGCAGCTCGCTCGACTCGTCCTCGGCGGCGACGCACGCGCTCAACACGGCGAGACAACACAGAAACCCGTACGCGCACGCGCTCGTTCTACGCGACCGTCTCGCAGGCGACATGGCGCTCAACTGGCTCGTAGGCCGACCCAGCAACAGGCTATACTCGGCAGAGGATGCGCGCGCAGCACACGGCCAGGTGCACGCCAGGTGCACGATGGCGCGTGGCCTCTTTGCTGCTTGCTGCTTGCTGCTGCTGCATGCTGCTTGCTGCTTGCTGCTTGCTGCTGCTTGCTGCTTGCTGCTTGCTGCTGCTTGCTGCTTGCTGCTGCTTGCTGTTTGCTGCTTGCTGCTGCTTGCTGCTGCTGCTGGCTGCTTGCTGCTTGCTGCTAGCTGCTTGCTGCTGCTGCTCGCTGCTTGCTGCTGCTGCTGCTGCTGCTGCTGCTGCTGCTGCAGCTGCTGCTGCTTGCTGCTTGCTGCTTGCTGTTTGCTGCTTGCTGCTGCTGCTGCTGCTGCTGCTGCTGCTGCTGCTGCTGCTGCTGCTGCTGCTTGCTGCTTGCTGCTTGCTGTTTGCTGCTTTCTGCTGCTGCTGCTGCTTCTGCTGCTGCTGCTGCTGCTGCTGCTGCTGCTGCTGCTGCTGCTGCTGCTGCTGATGCTGCTGCTGCTGCTGCTTGCTGTTTGCTGCTTGCTGCTGATGCTGCTGCTGCTGCTGCTGCTGCTGCTGCTGCTTGCTGCTTGCTGCTGATGCTGCTGCTGCTGCTGCTGCTGCTGCTGCTGCTGCTGCTGCTGCTGCTGCTGCTGCTGCTGCTGCTGCTGCTGCTGCTGCTGCTGCTGCTGCTGCTTGCTGCTTGCTGCTTGCTTCTCATCACGCAGCAGGCAGCAAGCATGGTCGCCAGGCCCTAGTCAGGTAAACTGACCGCGATGCTTATCTCCTGTGCTATGCTTTTGCTTGTACATTGGCGATGGGAAACTCTTGAGATCCGTGCTATGAAATTGATGAATCTTCGTGTGCAACGAGCGAATGGTAATCATTTATATGCCTCATGCCTAAATGCCAGAATGCATTCTAGAATGAGGGTATAAATTGCCACACAGCAAACTGCATCCTTGGCGTGATTCAAAGTGTCTTGATTCTTGCGGCTGGGCGGCTACGGGACAGGTGCCGGCTGCCGGCGGAGACTGCGGTGGTCCATGCGGGTCCAATGTCATCATCACAATCGCACCTTGCAGCAGCAGTAGAAGCAACCAGCAAACAGCTATCAGTTATCAGCTATCAGCTAGCAGCAATTTACAAGCTCCAGCAGCAGCAGCAGCAGCAAAAGCAGCAGCAGCAGCACCAGCAGCAGCAGCGAGCAGCAAGCAGCAAGCAGCAAGCAGCAAGCAGCAAGCAGCAAGCAGCAAGCAGCAAGCAGCGAGCAGCAAGCAGCGAGCAGCAAGCAGCGAGCAGCAAGCAGCAAGCAGCAAGCAGCGAGCAGCAAGCAACAAGCAACAAGCAGCAAGCAGCAGCATCATCATCATCATCATCATCATCAGCAGCAGCAACAAGCAGCAGCAGCAGCATCATCATCATCATCATCATCATCATCATCATCATCAGCAGCAGCAACAAGCAGCAAGCAGCAAGCAGCTAGCAGCAAGCAGCAAGGAGACAGTAGGCGGCAACAGGCAGCTGGCGAGGCGGCGGTCCAGTGGCCAGCTGCCAGCCTCCAAGAGGAAGAGATCTGTTCGCCGCGGGCGCCGAGCAGCTGTCCGGCACGCGTACCAGCGAGAGCTTGGCTCGATCTCCCTGCATACGAATCTTGCGGTCAGCTGCGTAGCAATCGCCCGGCTCCTACGATCTCATTTCTAAGTGCGGGTTCGGCGATTTATTATGGAATCTGAGGCAAATGATGCAATGCCGGCCAGCCGAGCAGATGCTTCTGCTGCAGTCAGGGCGTCTCGAGGTATGATGGAACTTAGGACACCACACGTCAAACATTATACTTATTCTACTTACAATTTTAAATACATTATCATAGGTGCTTGGAAACATTGCTGACCCTTTCCTTTTCTGTCCTAGAGTGCTGGGACCTCCATGATAATTTCATCCTTCAAAGGACCCTTTGGTAAGCAGCTCGACTTTGTACCACGGCACGGCCGTCCGACTATTTTTGACTATGGAATGACGCTTCACGGGTTTCATGAGTAGGTGGCATGTAAATGACGGGTAGCTTTTCCTAAGGACTTCTGGTTTGAAATTCCAACCGTTGGTCGGCGATCTGTCAGAGTGTCGGCGCCGGCGCGTGGAGGAGCCAGCTTCATTAGCAAACTGTTGCTAGTGCCGTGCCGTGCCGTGCCGTGCCATGCCGTGCCGTGCCGTGCGCAGTGCCGTGCCGTGTGCTGTGCCGTGCCGTGCCGCGCGCAATGCCGTGCCGTGTGCCGTGCCGTGCCGTGCCGTGCTTGTTGCGGTTGAACACGTAACAGGTATAACAGGTGTTGGTGGATGGAGGGGTGGGGAGGGGTAGGAGGGTGCCTCCACCCCTCCTACTCTGGCTACCTTTTGTTCGGGGGCCTACGCATGCTGATATTCTAGCAAATGCTGGAAGAGATGACGGCAGGAATATAATTGATTTCTTTCAAATATAATGTTCCCTCGCACGTCCCTGAAGCGTGATGTGTTGGCTTACGCGGTGTTTTGGACCCTAACAGCCCCCGGCTGAAGACAGGCGCATTGCAATGCCCCTGGCATATACGTGGAGTAATTAACGTTTAAGTGTATAGAGTAGATTCAAGGTGGGAAAATAGTTAGGGCAGCGTAGTATCAAGCGACTGGGGGTGAACGAAACTAACTTCACTTTCCAAACTCATCTAACCGACCTCAAGTTTGCCAAAATAGAGGTAATAAGAGGTTTTACGGAAAGACCCAGATACCCAGACGTCCACCATCGATTGCTGATACAAAATAATTGATTTTAGTTGTTGAGCAAACATCCCATATTTAAAGGCAGGAGACCGGAAATGATCAAAAACCGTGATTTTCGGCGTAAAGTTGCTGATATCACACATTCAGTCGGTTTTAGTTCTTAGAATTGCCCTTGCTAAATTATCAGGAATAAAAAGCTTTGCAAATTGTTATCAAGTTGCAAAAATTAAGAAAAATTTATGCTGGGTCTATGGTGAGAGAAAAAACTTCTTTTGAAAATTCAAAAAGAATAAGATTTTTTTAATGTACTGCGTGAAAACAAACAGCGAATTTATTCCAATAGTGGAACTGAAGATTCGGGTGGCTCGCGCCGCTCGTTTCGCTCGTAAACAATTAGGGGCGATATTCCATTAAATGTAATGACCCTAGCAACAGAAGGCACCATCATTACATGAACCCACAGCAACAAAAAGACAAAAAACTTAAAAGATGTTGGTTTACGCCATTATAGGCCCGAAGCATATGGCATGCGTTGCGTTGCGTTGCGTTGCGTTGCGTTGCGTTCAAAAGGAAAAGACCAGCCAGATAATTCCCCCTGAATTTGCAGGTAGACAGCTCAATGGTCTATCTACAGGCAAGTTTATGGGAAATGACTCTCCCAATAGGTACCAATTTTAGGTTGGCTGATTTCAATTTTAAATGACCGCTGCTGTATAAATTTTCAAACCTCTTAGTCCAAATTTCGTTGGTGAATCCCCCCAAAAGGTCTTACTTAACTTTGGCTTGACCGAAGCGAGCTTGCGACAGTGCGTTGTAGAATTTTGGATCGATGACGTTCCTAAATTATCATAAAAAATAGGAACATAATTGCTAATTTGTATAGAATTGCAAGATTTTGATTATCCTCTGCTTTGGTCTAAGAAATCTGACTCCCTTTGGGAAGGGGTGTTTTTTTTCAAATAATGACAGTTCCGAGATGTGAATTTTCTATACAATTCAGTTTCTCATGTCAGATGACAGAAAATTGTTGAAACGAGCGCTGTGCTCTGTACATCTCTGAATATCTGTACCCTGCCTTCTCCGATGAGAGCAGTTAAACAGATAATCATCGCGCCTTAACCAGAGACTGCAGCCATCGAGTTCAACAAATCCGTGTATCAATGGCCAGGAAACTTAACAACAAATCCGTGTATCAATGGCCAGGAAACTTAACACAAATCTGCAAAGCGTTACATTTTTGTTCACCCCGTGGTCGGTTGGTAGTACGCTGAACCAACTATTCCTCGTCACGATTTCAATCTAATTACGTTAATTTCTCCACTAATCCTAAGGGGCGAAGTCCCTTGCACGAGTCTGCGCATCAGAAGCCGCATGGGGCAAGGGCGTTTGGGGGGCCCCTCTATTATCGGGAGGGGTGGTAATGGGTGGGAGGGGGTGGGGGGATGAGAGAAGGGGCCCTTGAGGTCAGAGGCCACAGGGGCTCTCACAATGTAATCTGCTCAACATTTCTTGAAGGCATTGTAAATTCCGGCAAGATCAGTTGGACTTATTTAGTTTTAGAGGTAAACAAAGATACTGGAAAAAAAAACTTTCAAAAAGCCTTCGTTTTAAATAAAAGTGCAATCATACGGCATTTAAAATGTTAAACAGCAGCCCCTAAAGTCGAAGTCCGTCCGGACAAACTACAGGGTGAGAAACATGATGTTGAAAAAATTAAAATTTCCTTAAAAAATGGTCTGCAAGAAAATTATCTTTACAAACAATTACCTTTCTTTTGAAAAACGATAAAAAAAGGTTACAATTTTCTATCTTTCAAACGCACCAGCGCCCGGAATAATTCCACTTCACCTCTCCACCCCCACCACCTGCCAGGGGTGCGAGGCTGGCACCAAAACGGTTATTGGTATTCTGGTACAAACCTAAGCAGGTGTCATGTTGTAATTATTTGTATCGAGCAACACTGGGCCATTATTACAAAACACACTGAATCCGTACTCGACACCAGTTTTATTCAGAATTAGAAACTTCACTTAAAATTTTCATTCGCAATTTTACGAAGCAGTAGGTGTCCATGTATCTTTATGCTGGTATAACTGCCAATTAAGCAAAAAAATATGTACAAATAAATGAAAAATTAAAACAATTTAATTTCAGCAGTGGGGGCGTTTCCCAGGGGAATTGTAGCGCTGCGAATGATTCTGTCCCTGAGTTGTTCCCAGCAAACGTGTTTTTATACTCTAGTTTCAAGTCAAGTCAAAGTCAAAGTCAATTATTGTCTAAAGCTTCATCTGCTTAGCTAAGGTTAAACATATTTTTTTCACTATTTAACAGCTTCACAATATTAATTGCTAACTGAAGTCGATCCAGTCGATCCATGGATGGATCAAGCTTCACTCATTCTGTTTTTCTTAATTTCATAAACGTGCTAAGCATCATTCAAAGTTGTGTTGTGTTTTCCTACTGTAGCAAGTAGCAACACTAAGTTGTAACACACTAAAGTTTCCTAAGGTTAACACAAAATCAAGCATCAAGCATTATTGCATTATTTGCAATGAAACCATGAAACCAATCAATATTTAATCATAATTATTTTTATTTTGATACATAATTAATTAAATTAACTCTGTAAGATAAAAGAAGAGAAACCTTGAGTTCAAGATTTTAAAGCCGCATAACGACATGAAGGTGATCCGACGGAACTAAACATCACCCGAGGACCGATCCACGAGAAAGAGACACTTAGTCCTTGAAGTGGTGTCCGTCAAGATTGCAAGCCCAATTTAGAATTTCCCAAGTTCTTGTACGTGAGGACTGAGGAGTTGGTGCTTAATTAGTGCTATTGAGTTAAGGACGTAAACGTGATTGAATGTCAATAAGCCCCATGGAAGCTATCGATCTGGATTTTTCAGGTTAAAGTTAGTGCTGAATTAGTGCCGTCTACCCCCCCCCCCCCCCCCTACCCCTAGCCCTCTACTTTACGAGCTACCTACGGCCGTAAACGTGATTGAAATACAGCAAGACCCATGGCTATCGATCATAAATTAGCATGAAATGTAGAGCCATGTAACTCTTCAATTAGAGCAGCACTTATTGTGGGGCTTATTGCACTAATCAGCACTAATTCAGCACTAACAATCATGAGAATTTCAGATGGATGGCTCACATGGGGTTAGCTAGCGTGAAGTTGGCATGACTCTATGTGGGGTTTCCCCAATTTTGCAGCACTAAATCCATGGTTTGCTGAACTAAAATTAGCATTATTTAAACACTAACTCCTCGCGTATAAAAATAGAAAAATTCGAACGTGGGCTTGCTACCGTGCCGCACACCAGACAGAAGATTGTTCCGCTCAAAATTGCTGTATTCGCGCTGGAGACGAGGGTCATTTAATCGATCCGGATAATACATATGCTTCAGGAAATTAGATTGACAAAAATATTGATGCAAGGGTCAAATTGGAAGAAAGCTTTTAGTTTGATATTCTTAAAGATAACATACGCTGCCTACTTTACCTGATTAGTGATGTTGCATGCAGCCTGTGAACTTGGTGAGCATCAAGGTCAAGCAATGCTAAGAAAACTGTCTCAAGTTACTACATCATTAAAGAGCTATTAAAGAAATAGGTGTGAAACAAACAGCACAAAATTTACACAAAACGGTAAAGATGTGACGGTGATCCCATTTGGAAAGTTTTGTCAAATTTTAAAAAGTATATTTGCCCTCTGGAAATGTTGAAAAACTGAAAAACTTTGTAAAAACTGCTTTAAATTAGAACTACTTGACCGACTAGGCTATGATGATCAATTTAAAATGTTCTGCGTTAATTTAGCAGCTTTCTTGATGACATTTGTTACATGGAAATATAATTGTGTAGTACACGTCGTGAAATTAATTAAATATTTCAAAACGTAAAAAGCGATTAAAGAAAAACCATTCACCTCCTTTGCTTCAAATTAACACAGTACCTACTAAACATAAAACAATGAAATTTTTACACTAACATTAAATCAATAGGGTCAACACATCTAGAAAGTTTTGTCAAATTATATTCAGATTCTTGTCCTTCAGAGTGCAAAACGTGTTTTGGAAAAACTGAAAAATTTCGTACAAACGTACTAACATAAAATTTACTGATCCGAATTGCTTAAAAAACTTGGCAGATCTAACTCTAAGTTCAGAGAAGACAAAGGTTCACAGAAATTTTCATCAAAATCCGTTTTGGCATTAGGCTGGTAGCAAAAAAACAAAAAAACAAAAACAAAAACATTCCCGAATTTTTTAGCAGCTAAGTGAAATTGAAGATTTCGCTACTCTCGCTTCCCTCTAGTCGCTCATCACTTCGCTTCAAAACCTAGTCAGACCTAACTTTCGAGATTAGAAAGATTCCCACCAGCAGGAGTACTACATCAGCAGAGCGGCGGCGACGGAGGCGGAGAGTCCATCTCTTCGGGACGCAACACCATCTTGTACTGACAGGTCGGGGGCGGGGCGTTGGCCATCGACATGTCGGCGTGCGCACGCGCAAGATGCCGCGCCAGCTTGCTGCGCGTGGTCACGCCGTGGCCGCAGCGTGCGCAGCGGTGCGGGAAGCGCCGCGTGTGCAGCAACACGTGCTTGTTGCGCGCGCTGCTCACGGCGAAGGTGAGCGCGCAGTGCGGGCAGCCGTAGGGTCGTTCCCCGGTGTGCGCGCGACGCCGGTGCACCGACAGCAGCGACGTGTGCCGGAACTTCCGGCCGCACGTCTCGCAGCTGTACGGGAACGGCGTGTCGTGCCACACGCGGTGCAGACGCAGCGTGCTCTTCGACGAGAAGCTGCGTCCGCACTTCTCGCACGTGTAGCGTGCCTGGAAACACGAGCACGGTCAGCCCTGGCTAGTGATAAAGCTCGTTTTACACGGTCACATGTTTTTTCAAACCCTTGTACAGCAGTCTTGTATACAACCGTCTATGACCGTGTTTAGCCCCTTTTACACGGTCGCATGTTTTGTCAAACCCTTGTCCAGCAGTCTTGTATACAACCGTCTATGACCGTGTTTAGCCCCTTTTACACGGTCGCATGTTTTGTCAAACCCTTGTCCAGCAGTCTTGTATACAACCGCCTATGACCGTGTTAAGCCCCTTTTACACGGTCACATGTTTTGTCAAACCCTTGTACAGCAGTCTTGTATACAACCGCCTATGACCGTGTTAAGCCCCTTTTACACGGTCAAATGTTTTGTCAAACCCTTGTACAGCAGTCTTGTATACAACCGCCTATGACCGTGTTAAGCCCTTTTTACACAGTCACATGTTTTGTCAAACCCTTGTACAGCAGTCTTGTATACAACCGCCTATGACCGTGTTAAGCCCCTTTTACACGGTCACATGTTTTGTCAAACCCTTGTACAGCAGTCTTGTATACAACCGCCTATGACCGTGTTAAGCCCCTTTTACACGGTCACATGTTTTGTCAAACCCTTGTACAGCAGTCTTGTATACAACCGCCTATGACCGTGTTAAGCCCCTTTTACATGGTCACATGTTTTGTCAAACCCTTGTACAGCAGTCTTGTACACAACCGCCTATGACCGTGTTAAGCCCCTTTTACACGGTCACATGTTTTGTCAAACCCTTGTACAGCAGTCTTGTATACAACCGCCTATGACCGTGTTAAGCCCCTTTTACACGGTCACATGTTTTGTCAAACCCTTGTACAGCAGTCTTGTATACAACCGCCTATGACCGTGTTAAGCCCCTTTTACACGGTCACATGTTTTGTCAAACCCTTGTACAGCAGTCTTGTATACAACCGCCTATGACCGTGTTAAGCCCCTTTTACACGGTCACATGTTTTGTCAAACCCTTGTACAGCAGTCTTGTATACAACCGCCTATGACCGTGTTAAGCCCCTTTTACACGGTCACATGTTTTGTCAAACCCTTGTAAAGCAGTCTTGTATACAACCACCTATGACCGTGTTAAGCCCCTTTTACACGGTCACATGTTTTGTCAAACCCTTGTACAGCAGTCTTGTATACAACCGCCTATGACCGTGTTAAGCCCCTTTTACATGGTCACATGTTTTGTCAAACCCTTGTACAGCAGTCTTGTATACAACCGCCTATGACCGTGTTAAGCCCCTTTTACACGGTCACATGTTTTGTCAAACCCTTGTACAGCAGTCTTGTATACAACCGCCTATGACCGTGTTAAGCCCCTTTTACACGGTCACATGTTTTGTCAAACCCTTGTACAGCAGTCTTGTATACAACCGCCATGACCGTGTTAAGCCCCTTTTACACGGTCACATGTTTTGTCAAACCCTTGTAAAGCAGTCTTGTATACAACCGCCTATGACCGTGTTAAGCCCCTTTTACACGGTCACATGTTTTGTCAAACCCTTGTACAGCAGTCTTGTACACAACCGCCTATGACCGTGTTAAGCCCCTTTTACACGGTCACATGTTTTGTCAAACCCTTGTACAGCAGTCTTGTATACAACCGCCTATGACCGTGTTAAGCCCCTTTTACACGGTCACATGTTTTGTCAAACCTTGTAGAGCAGTCTTGTATACAACCGCCTATAACCGTGTTAAGCCCCTTTTACACGGTCACATGTTTTGTCAAACCCTTGTACAGCAGTCTTGTATACAACCGCCTATGACCGTGTTAAGCCCCTTTTACACGGTCACATGTTTTGTCAAACCCTTGTACAGCAGTCTTGTATACAACCGTCTATGACCGTGTTAAGCCCCTTTTACACGGTCACATGTTTTGTCAAACCCTTGTACAGCAGTCTTGTACACAACCGCCTATGACCGTGTTAAGCCCCTTTTACACGGTCACATGTTTTGTCAAACCCTTGTACAGCAGTCTTGTATACAACCGCCTATGACCGTGTTAAGCCCCTTTTACACGGTCACATGTTTTGTCAAACCCTTGTACAGCAGTCTTGTATACAACCGCCTATGACCGTGTTAAGCCCCTTTTACACGGTCACATGTTTTGTCAAACCCTTGTACAGCAGTCTTGTATACAACCGCCTATGACCGTGTTAAGCCCCTTTTACACGGTCACATGTTTTGTCAAACCCTTGTACAGCAGTCTTGTATACAACCGCCTATGACCGTGTTAAGCCCCTTTTACACGGTCACATGTTTTACACGGTCACATGTTTTGTCAAACCCTTGTACAGCAGTCTTGTATACAACCGCCTATGACCGTGTTAAGCCCCTTTTACACGGTCACATGTTTTGTCAAACCCTTGTACAGCAGTCTTGTATACAACCGCCTATGACCGTGTTAAGCCCCTTTTACACGGTCACATGTTTTGTCAAACCCTTGTAAAGCAGTCTTGTATACAACCGCCTATGACCGTGTTAAGCCCCTTTTACACGGTCACATGTTTTGTCAAACCCTTGTACAGCAGTCTTGTACACAACCGCCTATGACCGTGTTAAGCCCCTTTTACACGGTCACATGTTTTGTCAAACCCTTGTACAGCAGTCTTGTATACAACCGCCTATGACCGTGTTAAGCCCCTTTTACACGGTCACATGTTTTGTCAAACCTTGTACAGCAGTCTTGTATACAACCGCCTATAACCGTGTTAAGCCCCTTTTACACGGTCACATGTTTTGTCAAACCCTTGTACAGCAGTCTTGTATACAACCGCCTATGACCGTGTTAAGCCCCTTTTACACGGTCACATGTTTTGTCAAACCCATGTACAGCAGTCTTGTATACAACCGCCTATGACCGTGTTAAGCCCCTTTTACACGGTCACATGTTTTGTCAAACCCTTGTAAAGCAGTCTTGTATACAACCGCCTATGACCGTGTTAAGCCCCTTTTACACGGTCACATGTTTTGTCAAACCCTTGTACAGCAGTCTTGTACACAACCGCCTATGACCGTGTTAAGCCCCTTTTACACGGTCACATGTTTTGTCAAACCCTTGTACAGCAGTCTTGTATACAACCGCCTATGACCGTGTTAAGCCCCTTTTACACGGTCACATGTTTTGTCAAACCTTGTACAGCAGTCTTGTATACAACCGCCTATGACCGTGTTAAGCCCCTTTTACACGGTCACATGTTTTGTCAAACCCTTGTACAGCAGTCTTGTATACAACCGCCTATGACCGTGTTAAGCCCCTTTTACACGGTCACATGTTTTGTCAAACCCTTGTACAGCAGTCTTGTATACAACCGTCTATGACCGTTTTAAGCCCCTTTTACACGGTCACATGTTTTGTCAAACCCTTGTACAGCAGTCTTGTATACAACCGTCTATGACCGTTTTAAGCCCCTTTTACACGGTCACATGTTTTGTCAAACCCTTGTACAGCAGTCTTGTATTCAACCGTCTATGACCGTTTTAAGCCCCTTTTACACGGTCACATGTTTTGTCAAACCCTTGTACAGCAGTCTTGTATACAACCGCCTATGACCGTGTTAAGCCCCTTTTACACGGTCACATGTTTTGTCAAACCCTTGTACAGCAGTCTTGTAAACAACCGCCTATGACCGTGTTAAGCCCCTTTTACACGGTCACATGTTTTGTCAAACCCTTGTACAGCAGTCTTGTACACAACCGCCTATGACCGTGTTAAGCCCCTTTTACACGGTCACATGTTTTGTCAAACCCTTGTACAGCAGTCTTGTATACAACCGCCTATGACCGTGTTAAGCCCCTTTTACACGGTCACATGTTTTGTCAAACCCTTGTACAGCAGTCTTGTATACAACCGCCTATGACCGTGTTAAGCCCCTTTTACACGGTCACATGTTTTGTCAAACCCTTGTACAGCAGTCTTGTATACAACCGTCTATGACCGTTTTAAGCCCCTTTTACACGGTCACATGTTTTGTCAAACCCTTGTACAGCAGTCTTGTATACAACCGTCTATGACCGTTTTAAGCCCCTTTTACACGGTCACATGTTTTGTCAAAACCTTGTACAGCAGTCTTGTATACAACCGCCTATGACCGTGTTAAGCCCCTTTTACACGGTCACATGTTTTGTCAAACCCTTGTACAGCAGTCTTGTATACAACCGTCTATGACCGTTTTAAGCCCCTTTTACACGGTCACATGTTTTGTCAAACCCTTGTACAGCAGTCTTGTATACAACCGCCTATGACCGTGTTAAGCCCCTTTTACATGGTCACATGTTTTGTCAAACCCTTGTACAGCAGTCTTGTACACAACCGCCTATGACCGTGTTAAGCCCCTTTTACACGGTCACATGTTTTGTCAAACCCTTGTACAGCAGTCTTGTATACAACCGCCTATGACCGTGTTAAGCCCCTTTTACACGGTCACATGTTTTGTCAAACCCTTGTACAGCAGTCTTGTATACAACCGCCTATGACCGTGTTAAGCCCCTTTTACACGGTCACATGTTTTGTCAAACCCTTGTACAGCAGTCTTGTATACAACCGCCTATGACCGTGTTAAGCCCCTTTTACACGGTCACATGTTTTGTCAAACCCTTGTACAGCAGTCTTGTATACAACCGCCTATGACCGTGTTAAGCCCCTTTTACACGGTCACATGTTTTGTCAAACCCTTGTAAAGCAGTCTTGTATACAACCGCCTATGACCGTGTTAAGCCCCTTTTACACGGTCACATGTTTTGTCAAACCCTTGTACAGCAGTCTTGTATACAACCGCCTATGACCGTGTTAAGCCCCTTTTACATGGTCACATGTTTTGTCAAACCCTTGTACAGCAGTCTTGTATACAACCGCCTATGACCGTGTTAAGCCCCTTTTACACGGTCACATGTTTTGTCAAACCCTTGTACAGCAGTCTTGTATACAACCGCCTATGACCGTGTTAAGCCCCTTTTACACGGTCACATGTTTTGTCAAACCCTTGTACAGCAGTCTTGTATACAACCGCCATGACCGTGTTAAGCCCCTTTTACACGGTCACATGTTTTGTCAAACCCTTGTAAAGCAGTCTTGTATACAACCGCCTATGACCGTGTTAAGCCCCTTTTACACGGTCACATGTTTTGTCAAACCCTTGTACAGCAGTCTTGTACACAACCGCCTATGACCGTGTTAAGCCCCTTTTACACGGTCACATGTTTTGTCAAACCCTTGTACAGCAGTCTTGTATACAACCGCCTATGACCGTGTTAAGCCCCTTTTACACGGTCACATGTTTTGTCAAACCTTGTACAGCAGTCTTGTATACAACCGCCTATAACCGTGTTAAGCCCCTTTTACACGGTCACATGTTTTGTCAAACCCTTGTACAGCAGTCTTGTATACAACCGCCTATGACCGTGTTAAGCCCCTTTTACACGGTCACATGTTTTGTCAAACCCTTGTACAGCAGTCTTGTATACAACCGTCTATGACCGTGTTAAGCCCCTTTTACACGGTCACATGTTTTGTCAAACCCTTGTACAGCAGTCTTGTACACAACCGCCTATGACCGTGTTAAGCCCCTTTTACACGGTCACATGTTTTGTCAAACCCTTGTACAGCAGTCTTGTATACAACCGCCTATGACCGTGTTAAGCCCCTTTTACACGGTCACATGTTTTGTCAAACCCTTGTACAGCAGTCTTGTATACAACCGCCTATGACCGTGTTAAGCCCATTTTACACGGTCACATGTTTTGTCAAACCCTTGTACAGCAGTCTTGTATACAACCGCCTATGACCGTGTTAAGCCCCTTTTACACGGTCACATGTTTTGTCAAACCCTTGTACAGCAGTCTTGTATACAACCGCCTATGACCGTGTTAAGCCCCTTTTACACGGTCACATGTTTTGTCAAACCCTTGTACAGCAGTCTTGTATACAACCGCCTATGACCGTGTTAAGCCCCTTTTACACGGTCACATGTTTTGTCAAACCCTTGTACAGCAGTCTTGTACACAACCGCCTATGACCGTGTTAAGCCCCTTTTACACGGTCACATGTTTTGTCAAACCCTTGTACAGCAGTCTTGTATACAACCGCCTATGACCGTGTTAAGCCCCTTTTACACGGTCACATGTTTTGTCAAACCTTGTACAGCAGTCTTGTATACAACCGCCTATAACCGTGTTAAGCCCCTTTTACACGGTCACATGTTTTGTCAAACCCTTGTACAGCAGTCTTGTATACAACCGCCTATGACCGTGTTAAGCCCCTTTTACACGGTCACATGTTTTGTCAAACCCATGTACAGCAGTCTTGTATACAACCGCCTATGACCGTGTTAAGCCCCTTTTACACGGTCACATGTTTTGTCAAACCCTTGTAAAGCAGTCTTGTATACAACCGCCTATGACCGTGTTAAGCCCCTTTTACACGGTCACATGTTTTGTCAAACCCTTGTACAGCAGTCTTGTACACAACCGCCTATGACCGTGTTAAGCCCCTTTTACACGGTCACATGTTTTGTCAAACCCTTGTACAGCAGTCTTGTATACAACCGCCTATGACCGTGTTAAGCCCCTTTTACACGGTCACATGTTTTGTCAAACCTTGTACAGCAGTCTTGTATACAACCGCCTATGACCGTGTTAAGCCCCTTTTACACGGTCACATGTTTTGTCAAACCCTTGTACAGCAGTCTTGTATACAACCGCCTATGACCGTGTTAAGCCCCTTTTACACGGTCACATGTTTTGTCAAACCCTTGTACAGCAGTCTTGTATACAACCGTCTATGACCGTTTTAAGCCCCTTTTACACGGTCACATGTTTTGTCAAACCCTTGTACAGCAGTCTTGTATACAACCGTCTATGACCGTTTTAAGCCCCTTTTACACGGTCACATGTTTTGTCAAACCCTTGTACAGCAGTCTTGTATTCAACCGTCTATGACCGTTTTAAGCCCCTTTTACACGGTCACATGTTTTGTCAAACCCTTGTACAGCAGTCTTGTATACAACCGCCTATGACCGTGTTAAGCCCCTTTTACACGGTCACATGTTTTGTCAAACCCTTGTACAGCAGTCTTGTAAACAACCGCCTATGACCGTGTTAAGCCCCTTTTACACGGTCACATGTTTTGTCAAACCCTTGTACAGCAGTCTTGTACACAACCGCCTATGACCGTGTTAAGCCCCTTTTACACGGTCACATGTTTTGTCAAACCCTTGTACAGCAGTCTTGTATACAACCGCCTATGACCGTGTTAAGCCCCTTTTACACGGTCACATGTTTTGTCAAACCCTTGTACAGCAGTCTTGTATACAACCGCCTATGACCGTGTTAAGCCCCTTTTACACGGTCACATGTTTTGTCAAACCCTTGTACAGCAGTCTTGTATACAACCGTCTATGACCGTTTTAAGCCCCTTTTACACGGTCACATGTTTTGTCAAACCCTTGTACAGCAGTCTTGTATACAACCGTCTATGACCGTTTTAAGCCCCTTTTACACGGTCACATGTTTTGTCAAACCCTTGTACAGCAGTCTTGTATACAACCGCCTATGACCGTGTTAAGCCCCTTTTACACGGTCACATGTTTTGTCAAACCCTTGTACAGCAGTCTTGTATACAACCGTCTATGACCGTTTTAAGCCCCTTTTACACGGTCACATGTTTTGTCAAACCCTTGTACAGCAGTCTTGTACACAACCGCCTATGACCGTGTTAAGCCCCTTTTACACGGTCACATGTTTTGTCAAACCCTTGTACAGCAGTCTTGTATACAACCGCCTATGACCGTGTTAAGCCCCTTTTACACGGTCACATGTTTTGTCAAACCCTTGTACAGCAGTCTTGTATACAACCGCCTATGACCGTTTTAAGCCCCTTTTACACGGTCACATGTTTGGTCAAACCATTGTTTAGCATGGTCTGTCACTTAAAACATATTCCACCTCTTCAATAAAGTTATGTGAGAAATGTCTGCTTTCAAAATGTGTGAAATCGGTTGGTAGCTGAGGTCTTCTTAGGACTTGCAAAGTCAAGTAATCGGAAGGGTTGCATCCCTTGGAATCATGACCGAACAATCGTGAATTTTGCAGATGACAGTGAAACAGCGATTTTTCTCATCCTACCTTTCCTGACCCGACCCAACTTCCCAACCCAATTTATGCATTTCAATCATCTGTTGTCCAATCCATTTAAAAGATGAGTTAAGATGAGATGAGTTTGGAGCACAGATTACTTGGGCAAACAAAATGGTCTTCCCTTCACGAGCACTTGGCCATGCCTTAGGGCAACAGATTTTAATGTGTCCAGCAGCAGAAAAGTTGACAGCAGACAAAACTTTCAAGAAATGTTAACCCATGCAGTTCCTTGTGATTGTTCAAATTTTAATTTGTATGTTGGCACTATTATTTTGTAAATTGCACTATAATGAGTTATTTATGGCCGTCTAAGATGTAACGTGTGATGCTTGTCACCGCGGCGGCTACCTCCTTGGTGTGGCAGGCCATGTGCTCGTCCAGCGTGTTGGAAGACTGGAAGCCCTTGCTGCAGACGAGGCAGAAGACTCGGTAGCGGCCGGTGTGCACGGCCGAGTGCAGCCGAAGCCCGGTCGGCGTGAGGAACACCTTGGGGCACGACGGACACGGCAGGCGCTGCTGCTTCGCGTGACGTCGCTCGTGTGCTGCCAGCTTCTCGGCCGGGACAACCAGCTTGCCGCAGACTCGGCAACCGGGAGGTCTGCAATTGTCAAACATCGGCTAACATCAGCAAACATCGACAAACATCGGCAAACATCGACAAACATCATCAAACATCGGCAGCAACGCTTTAACAGCTCGTTGACAGGGACAAAAGCACCTTGCTAGAGACATCAGCTGGTTGCTAGGGTCAACAGCTCATTGCTAGGGACAACAGCTCGTTGCCAGGGACAAAAGCTCCTTGCTAGATACATCAGCTGGTGGCTATGGTCAACTGCTCGTTGCTAGGGACAACAGCTCGTTGCTAGGGACAACAGCTGGTAGCTAGGGACAACAGCTCGTTGCTAGGGACGACAGCTCGTTGCTAGGGGCAACAGCTCGTTGCTAGGGACAACAGCTGGTTGCTAGGGACAACAGCTGGTTGCTAGGGACAACCCACCTGTGTACGAGCGCGACGTGCCGCTGCATCTGCCGCTCGGTGGGGAACACTTTGGGACACTTGTCGCATTGCGCGCAGCCGCGTTTGTCTGCGCGCGCTGCGCGCCCATGTTCCTGCGCAACGTGTTCGCGCAGCGCGAGCCGGTCGGCGCAGCTTTCTGCGCAGACGACGCATTCCGCTGGTCCCGAGCCGCGCTCGTGGTTTTGTTCGTGTCTGTCAACAATCAAGCTTGGTGAGATGTTTGCTGGCGGTGTCCTGCATCCTACCCTGGTGAGATGTTTGCTGGCAGAGTGTCCTGCATCCTACAGCCTGGTGAGATGTTTGCTGGCAGAGTGTCCTGCATCCTACAGCCTGGTGAGATGTTTGCTGGCAGAGTGGCCTGCATCCTACAGCCTGGTGAGATGTTTGCTGGCAGAGTGTCCTGCATCCTACAGCCTGGTGAGATGTTTGCTGGCAGAGTGTCCTGCATCCTACAGCCTGGTGAGATGTTTGCTGGCAGAGTGTCCTGCACCCTACAGCCTGGTGAGATGTTTGCTGGCAGTGTCCTGCATCCTACAGCCTAGTGAGATGTTTGCTGGCAGAGTGTCCTGCATCCTACAGCCTAGTGAGATGTTTGCTGGCAGAGTGTCCTGCACCCTACAGCCTGGTGAGATGTTTGCTGGCAGTGTCCTGCATCCTACAGCCTGGTGAGATGTTTGCTGGCAGAGTGTCCTGCATCCTACAGCCTAGTGAGATGTTTGCTGGCAGAGTGTCCTGCATCCTACAGCCTGGTGAGATGTTTGCTGGCAGAGTGTCCTGCATCCTACAGCCTGGTGAGATGTTTGCTGGCAGAGTGTCCTGCATCCTACAGCCTGGTGAGATGTTTGCTGGCAGAGTGTCCTGCATCCTACAGCCTGGTAGATGTTTGCTGGTAGAGTGTCCTGTATCCTACAGCCTGGTGAGATGTTTGCTGGCAGAGTGTCCTGCATCCTACAGCCTGGTGAGATGTTTGCTGGCAGAGTGTCCTGTATCCTACAGCCTGGTGAGATGTTTGCTGGCAGAGTGTCCTGCATCCTACAGCCTGGTGAGATATTTGGTAACACGCACCTTCGCAGGCTCTTGAGCGACGTGAGTTCCTTGCCGCAAGTGAGACAGCAGAACGTGTTTGTCGATGTCTGCAAGACGGCCGTGTCCGCATGCTCCGCCTGGTGCGCGCGCAGCAGCTGGAAGCAGCACAACACGATTGTACAATTGGCCGCCCTACATCATTGCTAGAGATTGCACGGTTTGGCAACGTTGGAAACACCAGTTCTCGTGAGATCACCGAAGTTAAGCAACATCGCGCTGAGTCAGGTGATTGATGGGTGACCATCATGCACATGATCAGTTCTGTTTGGGAGAGAGGTTGGAGGGTTTGAAGTTTACAACTTCACTCGCCTTGCTTGTCAACCTCTCGACAGCACAGATTAGCGGAGGAATCCTGTTGTTCGAGTTGTACCATCCTTCGGAAGGGACGTAAAGCCGGTGAGCCCCTTGGTGCTTTTCGACAGGAGTAGGCTACTTGCAGGTTTTCCCTCCTCCCTTCTAGACTAGGTTAGGTTCATCATCACCCTCATCATTACCATTTCATTCACCGACGCCGTTAGACCAGCGCCACAGAGACAGTTGTCAGAACAGTGCGTTGTTAAACACCAATAATCAATCAACATTGCCACAGCGAGCTACAGCAGAGAGCGAGCTACAGCAGAGTGTGGGACACGTACCTGGGGGTGTTCCTGCTGCATGTGCAACCGCAACGTGAGCCGATCGGACAAGGTGGTGTTGCAGCGATTGCATCGCGCCGGTGCTGCGTCGTGGCGTTCGAGGTGCCGGCGGAGGTTGCTGGCCGAGGAGAGCAGACGCTGGCACCGCGGACACTGGTGCCGCGGGGCGTGCAACGTGGCCAGGTGCCGCCGCATCTCGCCCGCCGCCGTTGTGCGGAAAGCGCACTCCGAGCAGGCCAGCACCGAGCCCTCGTCCGCCTCCCGGCCCGATGGCGGCGGCAGCGGCGACGGCGGCGGGAGCTCCGCGTACAGCAGGCCGAGTTCGGGGAGGTCGTCGCAGGCCAGGAGCTCCGTGCGGCCGGGTTCGGTCTCGGTCGGGGATCCCTCGCGGTGCACGGCAAAGTGCTGGACCAGCTGCGGTCGGCTGGGGTAGGTGGCGGAGCAGAGGCCGCAGCGGTAGCGGACGGGCTTCGCGGTCGCTGGGCTGTGGGCTGCCGCTATGTGTCGCTGGATCGTGATGCGGCTGCCAAAGCGTTTGTCGCACGACGCGCATTTGAACACCACAGTTGATTTGTGCACTGTCTTCAAGTGGCCCAGGATGACGGCTTGGTTGTGCGACTTGAAGTCGCAGACGTTGCAACGGTATTTCTTTGATGATCCACCGGCTATTTGATTGCTTGTAGGCTCAGCAGAGATCTCGTTGCGTTCTTCTTGAGATAAGCTTTCGTCAATGTGGATGTCTTCAGATTCTTCTTGCAAATCCAATTGTTCATCAGTTCTTATGTTGCTAGGCATGAAATTATAGTTCTCTAAATTATACTTGATATTCAGAAAGCTCTTGAGTGTATTGCGCACGCTATGTAAATCTGACTCCAACTTATCAAACTCGATGAGCATTCTATAACAGCGGATACAGAGCTCGTCATCTTGTCCCACGACTATCATAAAGTTTTCCCCCAAAAGTTGTTCAATCTTCGCCATGAGCGTTGTCTGAGATAGCGGGATTGTGCTCCTGACCAATCTTTCCCCCGAACGGATCGTTCCTTCGTCGCATAGGAAGCAGATTAGCGATGGAGATTGGATGGCCATTGCCGTCATTCTCACCCTCACAGTTTAAAAACACAGTTTTTGCACTCCGCACCGAATAGTACTGTAACCGATTAATGTCGGCACTAAATCACAAAAATTTTCTAACCTCTAACCTTTAAACAGCAAACGGAAAAAAAAAAGCCATATGAGAAAATTTTATATATTTCAAGAAGAATGAATTTCATATCAATATATAAATATTCATTTTCTGAAAGTTATAAACTACAAATTTCTACAAAACCCGTTTCAAAATATTCTTGAAGTCAGCTGTTTCTCAGCTGGGTTTGCATAATAGGATCTTTGGTTTGAAGCACAGGGCTGAGAGTCCCATATGGGATTGACATGATCGGAGAATAGTTGTTGAACTGAGCACGGCAAGCGCTACCGTCGAAATTCATGATGCCTCTGACGTCATAGGCCACTGACGCTTGTCGAGACTTGTCTGTCAACTTCAGAGTTCGCTTGCCAGCCATCATGGTTTGTTTGTATGTGTTTCGAGTGATTGTTAATTATGCCAGTGCCGAGTTTAGGAAGTGAGAAAGAAGAAATGATTGTTAAGACTGGTTGCGTCAGGGAGTGAGCCACGACTTAATTGCCAAGGAAGTATTTTTTCGTCATTATCTATGTAGAAATGAGTAGTTAGATACACCTGTAATGTAGATCGCCCGGCTCGCCTATTTCGTCGTAGGTTAGATTTCTTTTAGTGTAGAGCCGGGCATTCCCTTCTTATAATCTTTTAGAATCAGAGAAATATTTGATAAAACTTTTTCTTTTGGTGTCTGTTTGGGTACTTTATTCTTTTAGCTGGGCTTCGGACGCATTTGCTATGAGTACTAGGCGTTGTAGTGTACTCGGGTGCAAGAGTGTCCGTTTGCCTGGCAATGGCATTTCTCTTTATCGCTTTCCTAGAGACTTGGCAAGGTGCAAGGTGTGGGTTGAGTGGGTGGCAAACCCAGCATTGGTTGGCATGGACTTGGCTGGTTTATTCGCGTCTGCAAGGGTTTGCTCTGTTCACTTTGCAAGAAGTGAATATACAAATGACCTGCGCAACAGTCTAAATGCTAATGCTGTGCCATCTCTGTTAGGAACCACTCCAGTTGTGGAAGGGGATGATGTAGGGCAGACCTCTGTTTTTGAAGAAGTAGTTGAAGCACATCCCCTTGTACAGCACCCACTTCATGTGCCCGAAGAGCTCTTCTTCTTTTCAGATCCAGTGGATGAAATTGTTATAAACGACAATGTTCCCACTGTCCAGGATCCCAGCAATGTGCATTTGACATCACCCAAGCGCCATTCCACTGTCACTGATCAACTGGAAGTGACTCCCCAAAGAGTCCGTGTGCTAGCACCGGATTTTCAAACCCCATCTACCTCCCAGGCTGGTGCAAGTGGATTGGGCACATTTAAGACACCATCCCCACATCATGGTAAGTTACTGACCAAGGTAGGACGAAAGAAGCTTCGGAGGGCTATTTTGCAGACTGTGGGTGTTACTCGGGTGAAGCAGCTGACTCCTAAAAAGCAGAAGCTTTGCCGGATGGTCGCCCAAGCAAGGAAGCAGCTGGACACACTCAAGCGGAAGTGCAGAGCAGTTAAAATGGGTAAGAATGATTTGCGCTTGATGCAGCACTCTGCTGTAATTCGAGAAATTGAATGCAACATTTCCCCAGCTGCCGCTCGACTGTTCGCCAGCCAGCTTCGCTGCGGTAAGAAGGCCCCGAGAGGTCGTCGTTGGACCATCGACGACAAGATCCTCGCCCTCTCGATTTACAAGAGGAGTCCGAAAGCATACAAGCTAATGCAGACGTTTCTTGCCTGGCCAGCTCCTCGAACTTTGATTACAGTATTGAATAGAGTTCCATTCCTCCCCGGGATTAACGAATCAGTATTCACTCACTTGAGAGAGAAGGTCTCCAAAATGATTGAGTCTGATAAAGTTTGCTCGGTACTCTTTGATGAGGTTTCCCTGAGTACTGGACTCCAGTATTCAGAGAAGTTAGACCGCATCATTGGGTATGAAGACTTTGGAAGTCTTGGGAGAGAGAATGTGATCGCTAATCATGCACTCGTTTTTATGGTTCGAGGGCTGAGAAAGAAGTGGAAGCAGCCAATTGCCTACTACTTTTGCAAAGATGGCACTAAAACAGTCAGGCTTGAAAACCTGATAGTCGAAGTGATCGAGTCTTTGCAAGGTACAGGCTTGCACATTGCCTGCGTCCTCTGCGACCAAGCATCGACCAATGTCGCAGCATTAGATTTCCTTGTAATCCATCGGCCTTCTCAAGTAAAACTGCCCAAGTACGGTAAGGTTTTCCGGATCAATGATGATGATATTGTAGTCATCTATGATCCGCCGCACTTGCTAAAAAACACGAGAAATGCCTTCATGAAGTATGATGTCGTTTGGACACCACATAATCTTGACGAGTCTGGTGAGATTGATGGGTCTGTCCAGATGAGAGCAAGCTGGGAACATGTCCAACTGTTCGTAGATAAGGACAAAGAGACCCTGTACCAGCGAGCGCCGAAGTTGACGCAGGCACACGTGGAGCCGACGTCGCAGCAGAAGATGAGAGTGAACCTGGCGGCACAGATGCTTAGCACGTCAGTGGCTGCTGGGATTAACTCCATGATTGCCGATCCCAGCCTGTTCAGCTTGGCTGCCCCGCCAGGTTCCAGTGCTCATTACATGCCGGCTGCTGCTGCCCACACCGTCAGCTTCGTCGCCTCGGTGGATGCACTTTTCGACTCCTTCAACGGGACTGTGACAAGAGCTGTCGACAAGAAGTACCATCGCGTCGCTCTCACAGCTAAGTCCATACATAACACCTTCTGGCCTGAGATGTGTGAGCTAATAGACAGCTGGAGATTCACAGATGTAAAGTCAGGTAGAATACAGCGTTCTCCTTTTCAAAATGGTTGGCTTACTTCTATTCATGGAGCTACGTTTGTTGGTAAACTCTTACGGGAGAAATACTCAACACCCGTACTCCAGATGAGGAGGTTAAACCAAGATGCATTGGAAAACCTGTTTTGCACGGTCCGGCAGCATGGCCAAGACAATACCAACCCCTCTTGCACGCAGTTTTGCTCTTCGTTAAAAACCTGCATCATTAACGGCATGATGAGAGTTCCGACGAGAGGTTCAAACTGCCAAGGGGATGCCGACCTGCTTCTCTCTGACTTGAAGTCATTTCTCCTTCCAGTCGATAGCTCTGTTCCTGTAGAAGAAGTTGTTCTAGAGCTTGCAGCAGACAATGATGAAGACGAGCCATCTGTTCCGTTTGGGCAAGAGGACCTGAGCGATGAAGTTGAGAACGAGAACAGCGAGTTCAACTTGGATGACTACGACTTCACAGAGGTCTTCGACGAGCTTCTAGGAGTGATCAGGGACGACTCGACGCTTCCTGGCACTGAACGATCAACTGTTGGTTATGTATGCGGGTACATTATTCGGAAACTTGTTGATTTATCATGTGTCACGTGTAAATCCTTGTTGACAGTAACAGCCGCTGAGCATACGAGTGACCATGTTTTCATCGCGGCCAGGGAGCGTAGTAAGAACGAGTCTCTTAAGTATCCATCTGAACGGTTTGTTACTTTTATCGGACTTGCCACCAAGATCATCATCAGTACGCTTACTGACGCTCCCCACGTTCTCAGGTTAAAAGAGTGTGCGATCAATAAAATCAATGAGACTCTTGATTTCAGATGGTTCGACTGCCAACACCACCAGGCAGATCTGAAGCGGCGCATGAACATCTTGCTGTGCCGAGTGAATATCCACCACTTCTGTAAAAAGGTCAACCGCTCTTTGAAGTTGAGTAAGATAACACCTCACGTGGTAGGGAAAGTGAAACCAACGGCCCGGCAGAAGAGGATGAGGAAGGTCCTCCACCAATAAGAATTTGCTGTGAACTTGTTACTGCTTGACATCTTATGTTACAGGACACGGCATCACTCCATCCAATTTAGACAACCACAATCGAGACACCAAGGAATTAACAGCGACAGCCCAAATAAGACAACCTCTACCGAGACATCACAGCATCGACATCGGCAGCCCAAATAAGACAACCTCGATAGTGACATCACAACATCGACATCGGACAGCCCAATCGAGACAACCTGGCTTCGACATCACCTGCCTAATCGTGACAAAAAACTAATCTAGCCATTTTTTGCCAAATCTTAACTTTAGTACCACCAAAGTGTAGCTTGTAAATATAAAAATCATAATCATGTGTAGAATAGTAAAATATATGTTATGTAGTTAAATATTTAATTAGAAAAACATTTAAGTTCCTACTAATTTTCAGTATTTTGTCAATACTTCATCGCTCAGGGATTGAAGACTTGGTTTAAGTTACTATCAACCTTAATTAATAAGTATATTTAATAGAATGGTTTGAAGTTAATTTTCAAAAATTTATTTGTTCTAGATACTAGTTATTTTTGCATTTCTTTCAGCAATGGAAGAGATTGTACTTCTTATTCATTGTATGCTCATGTTCCTACCAACCTATTTAATCAATAAATTTATTTCAGGTAAAATTTAACTAAAATGTCTACTGTTTTACTGTTCCCAAGTTCCTACAAATATCTTTCCTTGCAATTTCTTTGTTCCAATAATGTCAAATATAGTTTGTAATTTTCTGTGATAATTATTTTGTTCAAGCACTTTCGAAATCATTTTGAACTTCAAAATGATTTCGAAAAGTACTTGAACAAATTAATTATCATGCGACAATACAAAATCTAGAATTTTGGTTATTACGATTCGAGTGTGCCGCTCGTTTTCTATTGGTCGATCATTCAGCGCTCTGATTGGTGCAAACGAAAGATGTTACGCTGAACTGAGCACGGCAAGCGCTACCGTCGCCTCAAACACTTCCTCTTTTTCCCACCAGAGAGTGGCACATCTTTAACAATAATAGGATCTTTGGTTTGAAGTCTGCTGGTCTGTTTTGAACTCGGAGTTCTGGTTGGCTGGATTGGCTGGATCATTCAAATTCAATGGCAGAATTCTGTTTGAAACCTTTGTAGAAAATTGAAACATCATGTCGTAATAATCTTGCACAAGGAGTATTATGAGAGAGAGAGAAACAGGCAGTGGTAGCGCTGTTGACACTGTCAGCCAACCAAATTAAATTTTATATTTTTCGTTTTCAATTAAAATGTGCCGGCGTGAAGCTAGCACTGCAAAATAGGCTTATTATATCTCCAGCATTGAAATTAAACTGATGAAACATTAATGTCACATACAAAAGAATAGTAAAAAATAAACTAAGAAATTTAAAGAATAAATTATTGCCACTGCTCAAACTCACGCCAAGGGAAGAAACAGTTTCACAAAATTTTTAATGCCACCTATCATCCTTATTCACTCCAAACCCTTTTAGTTTTCGAGAAAATTATAAAACCAAGAAATTTTGGTACATGAGTTTTCTTATAAACTCTTATTATATCATTTGGGTCGTGAAACGTTCGAATAAAATCAAAACCCTTGGCTCTCAAGATTTTTTTTTGAAAATAAAAAAGTATTTATAAATTAATTTTCTACAATTTGTTTTTGTATTTAACATTATTGCTGAATCTGCTTTATTTCAATGCTGGAAATATACAGAGCCGCACAATGCTTATTCAGAGCTAGCTTCACGTTGGCTTAAATATTCGGTTCAATTGTGTTAGGTTAGTAAATGGTTTGAATTGCTTTGCACTCAGACGGTACCTCGTTTCGTGCCGGAATGATGCCGGAATGATGCCGGGAAGATAGGGTTATTGAATTTGACCAAATTCGAAATTCAATAA
Source organism: Nemurella pictetii (assembly GCA_921293315.2). Classification (NCBI taxonomy): domain Eukaryota; kingdom Metazoa; phylum Arthropoda; class Insecta; order Plecoptera; family Nemouridae; genus Nemurella; species Nemurella pictetii. The sequence continues at coordinate 2,472,287 of OV121118.1, read as the reverse complement.
CTGGGTGATTCAAGCATTGTGATAGAAGGTCACGCTTCACAATGATTTCCAGTTCTCTGGACTCCGATATCAGTAGAATTAGTTTGTTCCTTAAAAGGAAATCTTGTGCATTTACATCGGACTGGCTGGAGGATTGCGTGAAATACTATTTGGATCTGGGCGGAACCTTAAATGTAAATACCAAGAAACAAAACAAGTACTATTTACCGTACAAAGAACTACTAGGTACCTACTTCTATTGAAAATTTCCCGATTACAGTGTCTTCATAATTATTTCCCCCCTTTTTTTGTTGAAACCAGACTGACGATCTGGGCGACCGTGTTTGGGAGCAATGGTGCCTCAAGGATTTAAGTGATTTTTCTATTCCGAGCCTGCCAGCCCAACTTGCATCTCAGTCCAAGTTTGAATTAATCGGGAGTTATGCTCTCCAGGTAAGAAGAAAAGTGCTACGCAGCTGTAGTACCATTGAATTTTAGTACCTATTAAAATGAAAGCTGCCATCAAGCTTAGCCAGAAGTAGGTACTAGGGCTTGTTAACAATGTCCAGTCAAGTAGCAAATCTCAATGGTGACAACCTGTCGGTTGCATCTGTTAGCTTCCAAACTCAAAGAAACATTTGTACTGGAAAAATGTACTGTAAAATTAAAACTGGCCCTAATCTTGGTACGTAGTAATGGTTGTTCACTCCAAAAGAATGTTAGTCACTTTAAATAAAGGAATGTGTACCTACATCAATTATTTAATAGTTTAGGTACCTATTTGAAAAAACCCAAGAAAGATATTTCTTTTAAGTTTTAAGGTTTTTAAGTTTTCTATTTGTGACTTATTACTTTCATATTTGCTTGAGAAAATATTTTGTATTTTATGTTTGTAATGTATCTTTTATATTATTTGTAATTTTTACCAGCTACTTGTCAAAAAACAGTTAGACATGGTTAGACTGTGTTGAACAGCTAAAGCAATGACCCGTGTTTCTTTATCATTATCGTTATCGTTGTTGTTAGAAAGCTGTGTTTGATACATCTATCTCATGGCACTATGGTAGATAGAAGCTTCACAATTGGCCAACGGAATACCTAGTTACCTATAGTTGCAGTCACTTCCAAAGCGTTGGATTTTGGCAAGATGCAATTTCATTTAGAAGTCTTCGGTTATGTTACAGGACTAAATTGAGTATAGTTTGCAGCGGTATTGCTATACTCAATGGTATTGCCTTGGAACGTCCCGTTTCATTCACACGATAAGCCAAGAAACACTTAACTTCTATTCAAGTTTGATTATGAATTGGAATGTACAATCGCAATTCACTTGTCATATTTTAGAATTTAAAAAAAAAATTGTGAACTTTTTGGAAATAGATTCAGTCTAGGAGGCTTAGTCAAGAAGAACCATTTTGACACGATTCACCTTTTCTACTATTCTTATATTTGTGAAACTGCATTTTCAAAATCCTTCTAGGAATCTAGGGGGATTTCATAAAAATCCCTATCCCTATCCCTTACACTTAGTGCTTCTGTTTGCTTGCCCTCTACAGACCAAAAGACATCGGGATGCCATCAGGTGATCCACATTTCAACTGTTCATAAGCAAATTTATATAAATAAAAATATTTGTTTCAAAAGTGTTCCACAATTCATCTCTTCCACAACGATATATCATTTAATTTATAAAGTCGACTTTCAAGTATTCCACAATGCAACTGATCCACTAGACGTTTTGTATAAAGCAAAACAAGAATCGAATTTCAAACTGTATGACACTTTAGCTCTTCCACACAGGAATGTTACGAAAGGGATGCCGCCGGCTGGTGACAAGCTGGAAGCAAGAGAAAGTCCACACGCAACAAAAAACCGATAGTAATTCCCGCGTTGTGTTGCAGGTGGAGGAGTGCGTGGACTTGAGCGAGTCTGCGTTTGCGCAGTGGCAGCGCCTCCGCCGCGCCGACCTCGGCAACGAGTCGGTCAACGAGGAGGCGGCGGGGGCGGGACCCGCGGAGCCCCGCCCCCGACGTCTCGCCCGCGTCACGCTCTCAGATGGAGTCCAGCGTGTCAACGCCATCGAACACAAACACGTCACGCTCTTCGATCGCGTGCTCGTGCCCGGCTGCAAGGTTGGTAGCGTTGGAAGGCTATGATTGATTGATTGTTGGTGTTTAACGACGCACTGATTTCGCATTCAATTAAATCACGTTACTTAATCGGCGTAATACTTTGGGCATTTAATACTTGAGCTTTATACTTAATCGGCCAATTCTTAATTGATTAATTATCGGTGTTTAATGACCCACTGTTTTGACAACTGGCCCTGTGGCGCTGGTCTAACGGCGTCGGTGAATGAAATGGTGATGATGAAACTAACCTATGGCTAGAAGGGAGGAGGGGAAACCCGGTGCCGGCACGTAGCCTACTCCTGTCGAAAAGCACCGAGGGGACCACCGGCTTTACGTCCCTTCCGAAGGACGGTACAACTCGAACGACAGGATTCCTCCGCTAATCCGTGCTGTCGAGAAGTTGATAAGCAAGGCGAGTGAAGTTGTCGTACTAACTTCAAACCCTCCGACCTCTCTCCCGAACAAAACTGATCATGTGGTCACCCATCAAACACTTGACTCAGCGCGATGTTCCTTAACTTGGGTGATCTCACGAAAACCGGTGTTTCCAACGTTGCCAAACCGTCCAGTCGGTCGGGTTGGTTTTACTGCAAGGCTGACGTGGCGTCGATGTGGCAGGTGCTGGTGCGGGGCCCGGTCTGCGTGCGACGCGGGATCTTGTTCCTCTGCGACACCAACATCTCGCTCCTCGGCGGGGAAGTGGAGGAACTCATCGTGGCCAACGCGCTCGAGAACTTGCTGGCTCGGAAACTGTACGTTGCGCTACGGCTCTGCGACGCTAATCTATTTGAGAAATCGGTATGGCTGGTGGAAGCTTAGGCCAATAGGGAATTGATGATGTTACAGCTGAGCAGGAAAGCAAGCGGAACGTCCCGGGTTCATATCCTGGTTCGGACGCACCTTTTTCCTGCTCAGCTATCCCATCACTAATTTATTTTTTGAATTTCATCAAATATCTTATGAACCTAGAAGATGGCATTTCTTAGTCATAGCTGAATTTACGGATGGTTTTGTCTGCCCAGTGAGATATCAGTTTCAGAAGGTTTCAGAAAGTTTGTTTCCCAGGGTTTCTAGTATAAGATATATGGCTGATATTTGATCAATTTCTTCCCCTAAAATCATCACTGATCATCACTGAATCACCGGTTGCATTTCATTTTGACTGGCATCGAATATTTATCACAAGTATTGCATTCTTATTTATTAGTGGAAAATGGAAAAGAAATATCAACGCTAGTGTGAATTTAATCCTAAATCCAAATACTTGTTGAATGTATGGTAGACAATGATTTTTAGAAACGAAATATCAACCGGGATTCTAATCCGGATCTTTGTCTATCTGGGACACTGCAATTGCTGCAATTGTGCTATACGGACAACCAACTGTGGATTTGAGTTGTTGGGCTCCATGGAGATAGATTCAGGACTATGAGTGACCATAGTAGGCGGTGAATCTAGTGACGCTATGCTACGATCACACGCCAACAACTCGACTAACCCCGATTATGACGTTGGGTACGCTTGTACTAGTGTGAATTTAATCCTTAATGCAAATGCTCAGCGCCTTCTATGGTCATTCAGAGTCCTGGATCTATCTCCATGGAGCCCAACAACTCAAATAAACTTAATATCAATTCCACAGTTGGTTGTCCGTATAGCATAATTGGTTAGTGCAGTGTCCCGGATGGACAAAGATCCGGATTTGAATCCCGGTACGGATGTAACATTTTGGAATTGATATTTCGTATCTAATAATTAAATATCAACGCTACTTTTGGTAGGTTTTGCATTGACGTGGAATCATCACTAATGTACGTGTGTGATATCGGTGTGATATCGATGTGATATCCATGTGATATCGGAGTGATATCGGAGTGATATCGGAGTGATATCGGAGTGATATCGGAGTGATATCGGAGTGATATCGGAGTGATATCGGAGTGATATCAGTGTGATATCGATGTGATATCGATGTGATATCCATGTGATATCAGAGTGATATCGGAGTGATATCGGAGTGATATCGGAGTGATATCGGAGTGATATCGGAGTGATATCGGAGTGATATCGGAGTGATATCGGAGTGATATCAGTGTGATATCGATGTGATATCGGAGTGATATCGGAGTGATATCCATGTGATATCGGAGTGATATCGGAGTGATATCCATGTGATATCGGAGTGATATCGGAGTGATATCAGTGTGATATCGATGTGATATCCATGTGATATCGATGTGATATCGCAGTGATATCGGAGTGATATCGATGTGATATCCATGTGATATCGTTGTGATATCGGAGTGATATCAGTGTGATATCGATGTGATATCCATGTGATATCGATGTGATATCGGAGTGATATCGTTGTGATATCGGAGTGATATCGATGTGATATCGGAGTGATATCAGTGTGATATCAGTGTGATATCGGAGTGATATCGGAGTGATATCGGAGTGATATCGCTGTGATATCGAAGTGATATCGGAGTGATATCAGTGTGATATCGATGTGATATCGGAGTGATATCGGAGTGATATCAGTGTGATATCGATGTGATATCCATGTGATATCGATGTGATATCGGAGTGATATCGGAGTGATATCGGTGTGATATCGATGTGATATCGGAGTGATATCCATGTGATATCGTTGTGATATCGGAGTGATATCAGTGTGATATCGATGTGATATCCATGTGATATCGATGTGATATCAGAGTGATATCGATGTGATATCGGAGTGATATCGATGTGATATCGGAGTGATATCAGTGTGATATCAGTGTGATATCGGAGTGATATCGGAGTGATATCGGAGTGATATCGGAGTGATATCGGAGTGATATCGATGTGATATCGAAGTGATATCGGAGTGATATCAGTGTGAAATCGATGTGATATCCATGTGATATCGGTGTGATATCGGAGTGATATCGATGTGATATCGGAGTGATATCAGTGTGATATCAGTGTGATATCGGAGTGATATCGGAGTGATATCGGAGTGATATCGGAGTGATATCGGAGTGATATCGGAGTGATATCGATGTGATATCGAATTGATATCGGAGTGATATCAGTGTGAAATCGATGTGATATCCATGTGATATCGATGTGATATCGGAGTGATATCGGAGTGATATCAGTGTGATATCGATGTGATATCCATGTGATATCGATGTGATATCGGAGTGATATCGGAGTGATATCGGTGTGATATCGATGTGATATCGGAGTGATATCGGAGTGATATCGGAGTGATATCGATGTGATATCGCAGTGATATCAGTGTGATATCGATGTGATATCCATGTGATATCGATGTGATTTTGGAGTGATATCGGAGTGATATCAGTGTGATGTCAGTGTGATATCGGTGTGATGTCGGTGTTTGTTTCAGGGGTCTGCCGGAAAACCCTGATCCGTACCGACTGAATCCTCCAATCGTAGCTGATGCCAACGCAGCCAACGCAGTCTCGACGATGGTGAGTTCACAGCGCAAAGCTCGCAACGCTCCAAACTCAGGCTCTGATTGGAGAACGCCGCAGCGCAAAGCTCGCAACGCTCCAAACTCAGGCTCTGATTGGAGAACGCCACAGCGCAAAGCTCGCAACGCTCCAAACTCAGGCTCTGATTGGAGAACGCCGCAGCGCAAAGCTCGCAACGCTTCAAACTCAGGCTCTGATTGGAGAACGCCACAGCGCAAAGCTCGCAACGCTCCAAACTCAGGCTCTGATGGGTGAGCGCCGCAGCGCAAAGCTTGCAACGCTCCGAACTCAGGCTCTGATTGGAGAACGCCACAGCGCAAAGCTCGCAACGCTCCAAACTCAGGCTCTGATTGGAGAACGCCACAGCGCAAAGCTCGCAACGCTCCAAACTCAGGCTCTGATTGGAGAACGCCACAGCGCAAAGCTCGCAACGCTCCGAACTCAGGCTCTGATTGGAGAACGCCACAGCGCAAAGCTCGCAACGCTCCGAACTCAGGCTCTGATTGGAGAACGCCACAGCTCAAAGCTCGCAACGCTCCGAACTCAGGCTCTGATTGGAGAACGCCACAGCGCAAAGCTCGCAACGCTCCAAACTCAGGCTCTGATGGGTGAGCGCCACAGCGCAAAGCTTGCAACGCTCCGAACTCAGGCTCTGATTGGAGAACGCCACAGCGCAAAGCTCGCAACGCTCCAAACTCAGGCTCTGATTGGAGAACGCCACAGCGCAAAGCTCGCAACGCTTCAAACTCAGGCTCTGATTGGAGAACGCCCCAGCGCAAAGCTCGCAACGACCCGAACCCAGGCTCTGTTCTCGCAAAACCAAGCAAAATACGTGGCTTTATTTTTAATAATGTGCCATAACTTTGAATCCTCGAATAGCAACTTTTGTCGCTGCCGATGACCCATCTCTGAATGCGATGTTTTTCTTGCCGATTGCAGGCTGCGCTTGACGAATGGGGCGACGAGGCTTGGGAGCTGGACATCGCTTCGCAGCTTCCTGAAATCCTTGCTGCCGCAGACCAACTCGATGGGACACGTTCCCTGGGCAACCAACACGATGGGACACGTTCCCTTGGCAACCAACACGATGGGACACGTTCCCTTGGCAACCAACTCGATGGGACACGTTCCCTTGACAACCAACACGATGGGACACGTTCCCTTGGCAACCAACACGATGGGACACGTTCCCTTGGCAACCAACTCGATGGGACACGTTCCCTTGGCAACCAACACGATGGGACACGTTCCCTTGGCAACCAACACGATGGGACACGTTCCCTTGGCAACCAACACGATGGGACACGTTCCCTTGGCAACCAACACGATGGGACACGTTCCCTTGGCAACCAACACAATGGGACACGTTCCCTTGGCAACCAACACGATGGGACACGCTCCCTTGGCAACCAACACGATGGGACACGCTCCCTTGGCAACCAACACGATGGGACACGTTCCCTTGGCAACCAACTCGATGGGACACGTTCCCTTCGCAACCAACTCGATGGGACACGTTCCCTTGGCAACCAACACGATGGGACACGTTCCCTTGGCAACCAACACGATGTGACACGTTCCCTTGGCAACCAACACGATGGGACACGTTCCCTTGGCAACCAACACGATGGGACACGTTCCCTTGGCAACCAACACGATGGGACACGTTCCCTTGGCAACCAACACGATGGGACACGTTCCCTTGGCAACCAACACGATGGGACACGTTCCCTTGGCGACCAACACGATGGGACACGTTCCCTTGGCAACCAACACGATGGGACACGTTCCCTTGGCAACCAACACGATGGGACACGCTCCCTTGGCAACCAACTCGATGGGACACGTTCCCTTGGCAACCAACACGATGGGACACGCTCCCTTGGCAACCAACACGATGGGGCACGTTCCCTTGGCAACCAACACGATGGGACACGTTCCCTTGGCAACCAACACGATGGGGCACGTTCCCTTGGCAACCAACACGATGGGACACGTTCCCTTGGCAACCAACACGATGGGACTCGTTCCCTTAGCAACCAACACGATGGGACACGTTCCCTTGGCAACCAACACGATGGGGCACGTTCCCTTGGCAACCAACACGATGGGACACGTTCCCTTGGCAACCAACACGATGGGACACGTTCCCTTGGCAACCAACTCGATGGGACACGTTCCCTGGGCAACGAGTCATTACATCCGACGTTGACAACGTGCCCAGCAGCCAGCAGCAGGAAGCGACCGTTGGGCAGGTGGGAGGATGAAGAGGTGGAGCTTGCCCCGCGGCGCCAGGCGGGGGCGCGGCCTGGAGGGAACCCGGCGGAGACCGTTTCATCGGAACCGACGCTGGTCAACGACCCAACGCCAGGTAGCTGCCTTGCATTCTATGAACCAGGCTGTAGGATGCAGGACACTCTGCCAGCTCAAACATCTCACCAGGCTGTAGGATGCAGGACACTCTGCCAGCAAACATCTCACCAGGCTGTAGGATGCAGGACACTCTCCCAGCAAACATCTACCAGGCTGTAGGATGCAGGACACTCTGCCAGCAAACATCTTACCAGGCTGTAGGATGCAGGACACTCTACCAGCAAACATCTCACCAGGCTGTAGGATGCAGGACACTCTGCCAGTAAACATCTCACCAGGCTGTAGGATGCAGGACACTCTGCCAGCAAACATCTCACCAGGCTGTAGGATGCAGGACACTCTGCCAGCAAACATCTTACCAGGCTGTAGGATGCAGGACACTCTACCAGCAAACATCTCACCAGGCTGTAGGATGCATGACTCTCTGCCAGCAAACATCTCACCAGGCTGTAGGATGCAGGACACTCTGCCAGCAAACATCTCACTAGGCTGTAGGATACAGGACACTATGCCAGCAAACATCTCACCAGGCTGTAGGATGCAGGACACTCTGCCAGCAAACATCTCACCAGGCTGTAGGATGCAGGACACTCTGCCAGCAAACATCTCACCAGGCTGTAGGATGCAGGACTCTTTGCCAGCAAACATCTCACCAGGCTGTAGGATGCAGGACACTCTGCCAGCAAACATCTCACTAGGCTGTAGGATGCAGGACACTCTGCCAGCAAACATCTTACCAGGCTGTAGGATGCAGGACACTCTACCAGCAAACATCTCACCAGGCTGTAGGATGCAGGACTCTCTGCCAGCAAACATCTCACCAGACTGTAGGATGCAGGACTCTCTGCCAGCAAACATCTCACCAGGCTGTAGGATGCAGGACACTCTGCCAGCAAACATCTCACCAGGCTGTAGGATGCAGGACTCTCTGCCAGCAAACATCTCACCAGGCTGTAGGATGCAGGACACTCTGCCAGCAAACATCTCACTAGGCTGTTGGATGCAGGACACTCTGCCAGCAAACATCTCACCAGACTGTAGGATGCAGGACTCTCTGCCAGCAAACATCTCACCAGGCTGTAGGATGCAGGACACTCTGCCAGCAAACATCTCACCAGGCCGTAGGATGCAGGACACTCTGCCAGCAAACATCTCACTAGGCTGTAGGATGCAGGACACTCTGCCAGCAAACATCTCACCAGGCTGTAGGATGCAGGACACTCTGCCAGCAAACATCTCACCAGGCTGTAGGATGCAGGACACTCTGCCAGCAAACATCTCACCAGGCTGTAGGATGCAGGACACTCTGCCAGCAAACATCTCACCAGGCTGTAGGATGCAGGACACTCTACCAGCAAACATCTCACCAGGCTGTAGGATGCAGGACACTCTGCCAGCAAACATCTCACCAGGCTGTAGATGCAGGACACAGGAAGTGCAGGAAGTGTAGTTTTCAGCTGCAAAGTTACCCTTTATTTTTATTTTCTTGGGAAGACATCCTGAGATAGCCAGATTTGTATTAAAAAAGCTACTGAAATTCAACCCTTTTGTTTGTTAAATATGGTTGATTACAGATGGTTGATGTTCAGAGAAAAAAAAACGCGCTTTTTTCGCTGTTTCTATTAAAGAATATTAGGAAGACATCCCCAGGTAGCCAGATAAGTTAAAAAACAGTTGAAAATCAATCCTTTGGTAGATTTAAGAAGGTTGAGTGATGATTCATAACAAAAGATTCAAGTATGGCAACTTAAATTTTGGATGCAGATTTAGTTTCTAAATCAACAGTGCGAGTGTATTTGTTCCAAGTTAGCAGCTGAGTGTGACTTGCTTGCAGCAGACGAAGCCGGCTGGTCGGCGGCGGCGGCGGCGGCGGCGGGTGCGGCGGGGGCGGAGGGCCGGCACGTCGTCCAGGCCAAGGTCACTCAGCTGCGCTCCGGGTTGACAGCGCAGGCCGGGCGCTGGCACCTCACAGCTCAGCTCACCGCCGTCGACGGCAAAACATACGTCGTACAGTTCGCCAACCACGTGAGTCTATTGATTACTGGTGTTTAACGACACATTGTTTTCACAACTGGCCCTTTGGCACTGGTCTATTGGCGTCGGTGAATGAAAGGGTGGTGATGAACCTAACCTAGCCTAGAAGGGAGGAGGAGAAACCCGGTGCCGGCACGTAGCATACTCCTGTCGAAAAGCACCGAGGGGACCACCGGCTTTACGTCCCTTCCGAAGGACGGTACAACTCGAACGACAGGATTCCTCCGCTAATCCGTGCTGTCGACAGGTTGACAAGCAAGGCGAGTGAAGTTTTCGTACTAACTAAAAACCCTCCAACCTCTCTCCCGAACAGAACTGATCATGTGCATGATGGTCACCCATCAAACACGTGACTGCTTACGATGTTGCTTAACTTCGGTGATCTTGCGAGAACCGGTGTTTCCACCGTTATCAAACCGTTGATACAGTGTTGCCATGCTGCTTGCAGGTGCTGGACACTCTGACTGGATACAGTGTTGCCGAACTTTCCGAGTTGAAGAAGCAGATGTCAGGGAACCCGCTGGTGAAGGAGAGGATCCAGGAGGTTAGTTGGTTTAGTTGGTGGGGGGGGGGGAGGGGAGAGGGGAGGGGTTTGATTTTGACGGTGTTGATGTGTTGACATGTTGATGGTGTTGATGGCGATGTTTCAGGAACTGAAGAACGCGCGACGCAGGCTGATGGGATGTGATCGACGGATGACCTTGCAATTCGGGGAAGACGGAAACATCGAAGTGGTAGACGTGATCTAGCCGGCATCACGAGCCTCCTTGCTGGAAGTCTACTTGTCATTCTGCAGCTGCTGATTAACATTAAAATTTTTTATGTGATATTTCATACAACTTTCCAATATTTGAAGTTTTGATTTTTCTGTCCATGTTTGATTTTGTTTCCTCTCGTCGATATCCCTTTCTTATTCGGCGGAGACAAGCAAATGATGTGGGATATGTGGATTGATACCCAAACAACACAAGTATGTTGTAAGGTTGTAGTAAAGAGCTCTTTTTTATTTCAGGAGCATTTCTGGGAGGCTGAGAAGCTCCTTTTGTCCTCCTGACCACCTACCTTAGGCATGCTTATACGTGTCACTCCTTTGCAGCTCCTCTGGACATCATTTGGGGAAAAAAGGATGTCCTTGTCAGAAAAAGGAGTCAAATATGAGATATTTTTTTTTGCCAAAAAGAGGTAGTACTGAGGACATAAATTTTGTTAAAAGAGGTGCCTAGGACATATTTTTTTCCAAAAATGGTAGTACTCATGTTTAAAAAAAGTGGTGCATAGGAAATCTTATTGACCAAAAAAAAGGTACTTCTTAGGGATAGGTAAAAGAATTAAAACCATTACAAATTGTGTATTATGAAACTAATGCCACTGCAACTAGTTGCCATGAGTGAAGCGCTGTTCTCTACGCTCGCTACAGAATTGTTTGAACGTGCAACGCGGACGGATATGCATCACTACAGCACTCCTGACAGAATGGATAACCAACTCAATGCGGACGGATATGCATCACTCCTACTACAGCACTCCTGACAGCATGGATAACCAACTGCTTGCCGTTAGCACTGAGCCTCTACCCCCACTTCAAACACAATGCTGAAACTGTCTTCCGTCGTATCTTCCCCCAGCCTTCCGAGCCAGAAGCAACTGTCAGTAACATCCCAAATTTCGAAAACTTGGTTTCCACAACTTTCCAAAGCTTCATCAGCTTGGCTTAATGTGGACGGTAAAGCTGTAACTCTCCTAGGGTCCTCTGTATCTGCTTCGTCTCTTAAACATACTGAAGTAGGAACCTGTACATAAATTAAACATGAGATTAGAAAAAGTATTTTGTTTGGGGTTAAGTCAATCACCCTTATGAATAATAGTTGGTACCTACATGCTTTTTATGCTGTCAGCTAGGCTTCATGAACACTCATATAATCGTGTTGTGGATGAGCGTAAATACTACGCTCATCCACAACACGATTATATGAGTGTTTGCATAGCCGAGAGGCTTTTATGATCAATTTAAAATGTTCGGCGTTAAAATATCATGATGTAGTCGTTGTGAAATTATTTGAAAATGTAAAAATCGATTTTAAGAAAAACTGTTTGTTTGATTTGCTTCAAGTTAAAACAGTTACTTCTTTTTACGATTTTTAATGCACGCAGTAAATTTCTGAACATCGGCTGAAGATTAAGTTGCTTTAGTTGAAAGAAACTGCAGATACGCTTAAAAAGTGACATAAAAGCGTTATTTTCAAGAAAAGGACTAAACATATAACAATTAAATTTGTACATCGAATCGCTGATGCCGACATATTTAGAAGGTTTTGTCTAATTTTATTCAGATTCTTGCCCTCCCGAGTGCAAAAAATGTCTTGCCCTCCTGAGTGCAAAACATGTCTTGCCCTCCCGAGTGCAAAACATGTCTTGCCCTCCCGAGTGCAAAACATGTCTTGCCCTCCTGAGTGCAAAACATGTCTTGCCCTCCCGAGTGCAAAACATGTCTTGCCCTCCTGAGTGCAAAACATGTCTTGCCCTCCCGAGTGCAAAACATGTCTTGCCCTCCTGAGTGCAAAACATGTCTTGCCCTCCCGAGTGCAAAACACTTGCCCTCCCGAGTGCAAAACATGTCTTGCCCTCCTGAGTGCAAAACATGTCTTGCCCTCCTGAGTGCAAAACATGTCTTGCCCTCCTGAGTGCAAAACATGTCTTGCCCTCCTGAGTGCAAAACATCTTTTGGACAGATTGAAAAATTTCGTAAAAACTTATTGGATGAGCGAGCGAAGCGAGCGAAATCCTTCAATTTAACAACATAGGGGAAAAAAAAGCATTTGGATTTATGTTTTTTTTTTTGTTTGTAACAAAAACGAGCAGCCCTACTTAAAGGTCACAGATCGTTACGAAATTTGGCAAAAACGTTCGTGGTGACTCAGCGAGGTGCTGTATGGTTTTTGAGCAAAATCTGGTCAGCCGTTTCATTTTTATGAGCAAAAACCCGTAAATTTTTCAGTTTTTTGGTACTAGCTTCGTAACCAATTAACCAATCCGCACCAAATTTGGATTGAATATAAATGATAACAAGTTAAACGAATTGCCAAAGTTTCAGATTCGTGCATGAAGTGTTTTGCTAATCAGAAAAATAAAATGACTTAATAATAAATAATAATAATAAAAATACTTGATCATTAAAGCACTGTTTTCAACAATATGATTTTCAAATGTTTTCCGTTTGAATTTCTCCTCGGAGATTACGGCTCGCTCATCCTGCAACGAGTGTAGGCTCTACTAATCGTTTACCTAGTTAACATAAAATTTACTCAACCGAATTGATTTAAAAAAATATATATATTGTAGCAGTAAAGCGTAACTGAAGATTTCGATACGGTCGTTACGCTTATCAATAAAGAAAGTAGAAATAATAATATTAAATTTAATGCGAATATCAGTAAAAGTATGCAGCACTTACCAATAAAATGGAAATAATCATAAGAATCGATTAAAAAATCCAAACAAATGCAATGATGCAAAGGAGGAGCTACCGAGAAAGCCTCCAACGCGATGTAGCAGCCGAGAGCCCTGCCACACTCCCCAACTGTCAAGACTCGAGTGAACTCGAGTGTTTTTTAAAACTATCTTGGAGAAGCTACAGCTGTGCAACCAGCTGATAAAGCCCTTGGGATATTTTAAGGTGAAGGAAACAAAAGTGCAATTGAGAAATCAGTGTTACAGGTGGAAGCTTACGCCAGTAAGCAATTGATGATGGGATAGCTGAGCAGGAAAACTGTGCGTTCAAACCGGGATACGAACCCGGGACCTTCCGCTTGCCGGGCGGTTGCTCTGACCAACTGAGCTATCCGGCCACACAAGATGCCTGCCTTCGCTGGGTGAGGAAAGGGCTCTCTCGGGAGAGAAGGGGAAGAAGCGACTCGTAATCGTACGAGTTCTACACAGGCATGCAGTGCAAGTGTATTCGACTTCCCCGTGACAGAGTTGGCTCTGACTGCACCTAGCCTCAATCTCAGCAGAGAAGGAACTAACAATTCTTAGTTGTTAATATGAGAACTAGACTATTTATTTTCCAAGCAGCATTACATGGACAACCGGCCACATGCCAGGCAATCGACACTCGACACTCGACACTCAACACTCAACACTCAACACAGAACGCGCTTGAAGCAGCAAGTGATTTCACACCAAGACAGCGATAACTTCATCTTTGGCTTCTTTTGTCGGTCGACCATCTGTAATTGAGAGCTCTTTTAGTATAAATAAGGGGAAATTGAAACAACTTTACTTTCGGATGCTCCATTAGAGAATGTTGACACTTTCTGGCCTCGCAGGAAAGTTGCCTGGTTTATTGGTGTGCATTTAATCCTAAATACTCGTTGCATGTACGGTAGATAATGATTATTAGTAACAAAATATCAATTACAAAATTTACATCCGTGCCGGGATTCGAATCCGGGTCTTTGCCTGTCCGGGGCGCCGCACTTATCCATTATGCTACACGGACAACCAACTGTGGAATTGGTATTAAGTTTATTTGAGTTGTTGGGCTCCATGGAGATAGATCCAGGACTATGAATGACCATAGAAGGGGCTGAATCTAGTGACGCTATGCTGCAATCACACGCCAACAAACTCGACTAACCCCAATTATAACGTTGGGAATGCTTGTTTTAGTGTGAATTTAATCCTGAAAGCAAATACTCGTTGCATGGACGGTAGATAATGATGATTAGAAACAAAATATCAATTCCAAAATTTACATTTGTACCGGATGCGGTACCGTGCGGTTGTAAATTTTAGAATTTATATTATGTTACTAATAAGAAATAATCATTGCCTGGTGAATTGTTGTTTGTTGTTGCCGTAGCCTGTAGTTAGTGGCGTTATAAAGCTCTGCCAGCCGCCTACTTATCTCAAGTATCTCACCTTTGTGTGGAGAGGGGGGGAGGGTCAACCCACTGAGTACGTCGGCCACAAGTCGGAAATGAGTCGGCTGCCTTCCTGGTTGGCCGCCGCCGCCGCCACCGGTCCGTCGCTCAGCACGATCTCAACCAGCTGGCCGGAGTCTGCATCAATTGATTGATTGATTAATTCATTATTGGTGTTTAACGACGCACTGTTTTGACAACTAGCCCTTTGGCACTGGTCTAATGGCGTCGGTGAATGAAAGGGTGATGATGAACCTAACCTAGCCTAGAAGGGAGGAGGGGAAACCCGGTGCCGGCACGTAGCCTAATCCTGCCCGAAGAACGGTACAAGTCGAAAAACAGGATTCCTCCGCTAATCCGTGCTGTCAAGAGGTTGACAAGCAAGACGAGTGAAGTTGTTGTACTAACTTCAAACCCTCCGGCTTCTCTCCCGAACAAAACTGATCGTGTGCATGATGGTCACCCATCAAACACCTGACTCAGCGGTATGTGGCTTAACTTCGGTGATCTCACGAGAACCGGTGTTTCCAACACGGCAAACCGATCGATGGATGCATCCAGACAAACGCAGTAAAGATTACACCCTCAAGAATCATGCAGTAATCTACTAATCTTAGCACGTGGCATTCTAAAAATACTATCTAAATGGGTTATTTCAATTCAATCGTTTTTCTGAATACACAGAAGCAACTTGCTAGTTCCATCCAATTGATACTCTTAGGTCTTTCAAACAGATTAAAACATGTTGCTGACTTTGCCTGAACTCTCTACCAATTTCAACCACTTCACTCTTTCCAGCCCCCATCTAATTTTCTGCCACTCTCAGCACATTCCAGCTCTTCACATAATATCCGCATCTTTGCGTATTTTCCTTTACACGTCAAGCTTAAAATGATGTCTACATACACCAGTCTTCTCAATAAACTTAACCCCCACGCCCCTCAGCTCAAAGATCTACAAATTTGCATTTTTATATGCATCATAGTGTCAACAAGCGCTATTTGAAATAAAAATAATGCTGATTTTTTTTCTTAAAGGAACTTCTGTAAATTTAATTAGTAAAGCCAGCAATGATATTTGTCAGAAAAACACTGAGAAAACGTAAGAACGTGGCCTAATCCTGTACAAAGAGCATGGCCTTGGTCAGCTACCTGCAGCTTCATCATCGGCTTCGGCATCGGCTTCAACATCGGCTTCAACGTCGGCTTCGGAAGGGATCAGCGGGTCCTGCAGAATCGTCTCGGCGATGCTGCCGGCTTCACCGTCCAGCAGCATGAAGGCAGAGTCATCCGCCAGCGTCCAATCAAGCAGCACCTCCGTCCCCGCTGGCACCGCCCCCGCAGGTTCACGCACCGCCACACGGAACTCAGACTTTACCGGCTTCGGTTCAATCACCTGCCAAGTACACGACACATCAATCACCTGCACAGGACATCACCCATCAATCATCTGTCATGAGTCTTGTGACCCAACGGTTAGTTGGAAACACCGGTTCTCGTGACATCACAGAAGTTAAGACACATCACTCAGATTCAGGTGGCACTGGTCTAACGGCATTGGTGAATGAAATGCTGATGATGCACCTAACCTAGCCTAGAAGGGAGGAGGGGAAACCCGGTGCCGGCACGTAGCCTACTCCCCTACTACTTACGTCCCTTCCGAAGGACGGTACAACTCCAACAACAGGATACCTACCTCCGATAATCCGTGCTGTCGAGAGGTTGATAAGCAAGGCGAGTGAAGTTGTCGTACTAACTTCAAACCCTCCGACCTCTCTCCCGAACAGAACTGATCATGTTCATGACCATCAAACACCTGACTGGGGGCAATGTTACTTAACTTGGGTGATCTCACGAGAACCGGTGTTTCCAGCGTTGGCAAACGGTTCTGCGCCTGGCTGGTACTCACCACCTGGTGCGCTTTGTGCAGATGCTGCACGTATTTGTGCTTGGTGGTGAAGCCGCGCTTGCACGCGGGGCAGACGAAGGGGTAGACGCCGGTGTGTAGAATCAGGTGGCGCTTCAAGGTCCCGCCGACGGGGAACGTGAGCGGGCAATGCGGGCATTTGTAGGGTCGCTCACCGGTGTGCTTGCGTCGGTGCACCTGCACCCACAGACAAACACGCTGGCTTAGTGTGAATTTAATCTTAAATGCAAATACTCGTTGCATGTACGGTGGATAATGATTATTAGAAACAAATTTACATCCGTACCGGGATTCGAATCCGGATCTTTGCCTATCCGGGGCACTGCACTAATAGCCCAACAACTCAAATAAACTTAATATCAATTCCACAGTTGGTTGTCCGTGTAGCACAATTGGTCAGTGCAGTGTCCCGGACAGACAAAGACCCGGATTCGAATCCCGGTACCGATGTAAATTTATAAATTGATATTTAGTTTGTAATGAACAACACGCTTGACTCAATACAAACTGCAGTCAATTGCTTGATGGATATTTTACTAAACTTAGGCGATGCAAACACTCGTATAATCCAAGTGGTTCAGCGCCGTGATTTGTAGAATTGAGAGTGTTCGGTTTTGCTCTGCTTGAACGTTGTGGCGGTCCTAAAAAGGACCTTGTCGATAGTCGACGTTTTGTCCGCGATGGCGTGGACATCTTCAGGACTGTGACGATGAGCAGCCGCTGGATGCTGCCTTGTATGCACCAGGGGGCGGTCCAGGTGGACCGTTCCGCCCCGGTACTGTACCGCCGCATGCCGGCCCAGGATTGGTCCTTTTTAGGACCGCCAAAACGTGATTACAGAGCAGAACCGAACACTTGCAGCTCTACTCATATAACCGTTTTGTGGATGAGCGTAATATTTACGCTCATCCACAACTCGACTATATTGCGTGTGTTCATAGCCTAGAGGCTTATATTATCAATTAAAAATGTTCGGCGTTAATTTAGCAGCTTTCTTGAGGGCATTTGTTACCTGGAAAGATCATGATTTAGTCATCGTGAAATTATTCAATATTTTAAAACGAAAAATCAATAATAGAAAAAATGTGCAATTAATTTGTCTCAAAATCACACAGTATCTTCTTTTTAAGATGTTTAATGCACGTAGTAAAATTTTTCAACATCAGTTGAAGATGAAGTTGATTAAGTTGTAAAAAACTGCAAAATCGCTAAAAAAGCGTCATAAAAGAGCCTTTTTGAAGAAAAGTGCTAAGCTTATAACATTGAAATTTGTACCCAATCATTAAATTGCCTAGAGGTCAACATATCTGGAAAGTTTCGTCAAATTATATTTAGATTCTTGGCCTAGTGCAAAACGTGTTTTGGAAAAACTGAAAATTTTCGTAGAAACTTAATAACATAAAATTTACTCGTCCGAATTGCTTCAAAAATGTGGCAGATCTAAGTTCAGAGAAAACGAAGGTCCGTGTACGATTATTTTAGTAGTAAAGTGTACTTGAATATTTCGCTTCTCTTGCTCGTTACGCACTTGGAAAAGCCATCTATGGCTGTTACCCTATGTCACCCTATGTTACCCTATGTTACCCTATGTTACCCTATGTTACCCTATGTTAATCTAGTATAGGTTAACACATTTTTATGTGTCCAGCAGCAGAAAAGTTAGCAGCAGACAAAACTTTCAAGAAATGTTAACCCTCGCGGTTCCTTGTGATTGTACAAATTTTAATCCGCACGTTTGGCACTTTTTCTGGAAATTGTACTGTAATAACGAGGTTTTTATGAAACTCGAAAGTTTCAGAAAGGAAATATTCACCCACAAATTGAATCCATATCATTGACTTTATAAGTTCCCAAGATTATCTGTGCTTTTTTGGGTTCCAATTTTTGTGTGTTCCCTGTTCTCCCTGTGTTCCTTGTGTTCCTTGTGTTCCTTTCGTAGCAAAAATCTCAATTGGTTTCAATTGGTAAACCAGACAATATCAGTTGACAACAATTGACCACCAATTGACAACAATTGACCACCAATTGACCACCAATTGACAACAATTGACCACCAATTGACAACAATTGACCACCAATTGACAACAATTGACCACCAATTGACAACAATTGACCACCAATTGACAACAATTGACCACCAATTGACAACAATTGACCACCAATTGACAACAATTGACAACAATTGACCACCAATTGACAACAATTGACCACCAAGTGGTACCAAATTGTGAAGATTTTCAACCAATTGAGCAACTAAACCAATTGAAATGGCAGCTGTTTGACCATTGGCTACCAATTGGAGTACGATATGGAAGGCCCTGGTGTTTCTTAAAACAGTTAATACAAGATGCCCAGCAATTATGTTAGCGGCAAGTCGTACCGCTAACGACCAATTGCTGGACCAGTCGTTATTTTCCAATCGACGTCAACCTAGGCTAGGGATGCCTTCGGTTACGAAAACCGTAAACGGTATCCAGCATAGGCGAGGTTTTCCTACAAGCGGCCATGATGACTCACTTGACTCTGGTTAAGATGGAGACAGTTGACGGGCAGTTTCTGAGTGTAGAGGGGGGGGGAGGGAGGATATGCAGCAGACGCTCCTGCTTGCTCCTGCCAGCCGCTCGGGAGGTGGAGAAGCCATGTCTGTCCAGTACTCTCCACAGCAAAAACATATATATATATATATATATTTTTTTTTTTACTATTCGGATAGTAAAAACTGTATCCGGATAGTAATGCAGTAACCGTAACCGACTCAGTTAACTGGATAACCGCCGGCCTCCCTAGCCTAGCCTCTATCCAGGATCGTGTTGCTAGACTCACGGCGAGCAGCGAGGAATGCTTGAAGAGGCGTCCACAGAACGGACACTTGTAGGGCATGGGCGTGTCGTGCCACTTCCTGTGTATCCAGTACGTGGACTGGAAGCTGAACTTCTTGCCGCAGATGTCGCAGACGTAGCGCTCCTCCTTGGTGTGTCGCACTCGGTGCTCCTCCATCATCATGCGCGACATGAAGCCCCGGCCGCAGAAGTCGCAGCAGTACTTGTACTCACCTAGCCAACAAACACCTCACACTATTACTACATGGGATGAGTTCGGGTAGTCGATTCCTTGACGATTCCTTGATGAATCAATTACAAATGCAAGAATCGAGTAATAAAAAATAAAATAAAATAAATTTCCTGATTTTTTTGTTTCAAATGATAGGAATGGCATAGGTGGCAGCAGTTGATGGCAGTATGTAAGGCTAGCGGTGCTAATTAGGGATGACGTCGAGTAATCGGGAATCGATTCCAGAATCGATTCCGAAAGGCATTGATTCTAATCATTTGGAATCGTTTTTTTTTTTTTTTGGCGTTGTGTACTTTTATCTCTTCTCATGGCCACGCCCCATAGTTTTAGCAGCACTTGCGCGCGATATTGGCGGCTATTCCTCAGCTTCCCTCTTTCAAGGTTGTGTGCTTAGCTGTTCAGTAATTTCGTAAATTCGTGAAATATCCTCCGTGCTAGTTGGGAATGAAAAGAAGTAGTGTCAAGTGCAAAACTATTCTGGTGTACTGCAACTCACCATCAGCAATATGATTAAGCATCTATCTCCACAGGCACAACATTGAAGACCCTTTATCACAATATTATCAATCCCATATCCTGGCCATAGAGAAGAAATGTTTATTTTCCTGCAATCTGTCCTGTGGACACCCAGCTGACATGTTTTTGATTTATTGCCACTTCTTGCACTCAAAAGAAAGTGATGGGCACAGCTATAAAGATAGAGAGACAATAAAATGCTATTCACTGAGTATAATGATGGGTTTTTTGCCCTGAGAATCGATTCTGGAGTCGATTACACCAGTCAGGTTCTCGATTCCCAATAATTGGAGTCGATGTCATCCCTAGTGCCAATGTGGCACTTTCTCACAGCCTTCATCAGCAGTCCCCCAACTTGTCAGCTGGCCTGGCTACGTTTACTTTTTGTGTCGCGATGTCGTTTGTTTGGTAATATTTTAAGAAGATGTCTACTCCTGACTCGGATGGCATCGGAATGTCCGTCTACTCACCCCAATTAGGCTAAGGGACTCGCAGCCCCTACAAACAAGTCCAACGGGTTTCAATTTTAATTTTTTTTTTAGGAATCGATTCGAGTATCGATTCCTAAAGAATGGAATTGAAGTCACTGCTGGTTACAAAAACATTAATCTCACTACTAGACCCTAACTTCACTCCATTAAACAATTCTTTATCTCCTGGCTGTTGGAAAAATCTCCTCCACCTGTATCAACACCCACCTGTATCAACACCCACATGTATGAACGACACCCACCTGTATCAATGACACCCACCTGTATCAATGACACCCACCTGTATGAAAGACACCCACCTGTATGAACAACACCCACCTGTATGGACGGCTGCGTGATGTCTGAGCCCGGTCGCTGTCTTGAAGCTGCGGCTGCAACCCGTGCAGTCGAACGATCGGCGGTCATCACGCAGATGACGCTGTTCGTGCGCTCGTAACGTCTTGGCCTTCAAACACAACAACACTTGCGTCACAAAACCATCAATTAGTTGGACAAAACGGTGTTGCCAACGTTGGAAACACCGGTTCTCGTGAGATCACAGAAGTTAAGCAACATCGCGCTGAGCCAGGTGTTTGATGGGTGACCATCATGCACATGATCAGTTCCATTCGGGAGGGGGGTCGGAGGGTTTGAAGTTAGTACGACAACTTCACTCGCCTTGCTTGTCAACCTCTCGACAGCACGGATTAGCCAGGACTCGAACGACAGGAATCCTGTCGTTCGAGTTGTACCGTCCTTCGGAAGGAAGGTAAAGCCGGTGGTCCCCTTGGTGCTTTTCGACAGGAGTAGGCTACGTGCCGGCACTGGCTTTCCCCTCCTCCCTTCTAGCCATAGGTTAGGCTCATCATCATTCACCACCCTTTCATTCACCGACGCTGTTAGACCAGTGCCACAGGGCCAGTTGTCAAAACAGTGCGTCGTTGAACACCAATAATCAATCAATATAAACTACTAGCGCTGAGCGGACAGGGTTAGTTCTTAACAATCATTCAATCGATGATCTCGTTGCCGCGTTGCCAGGTGACCCTCCTCCCTCCCGATTCAATAACTTTTTCAGTTCAAATTCTGTGGAATTGAGTGAAATTCGGCCTTTGATTCCTATGATTCCTTTGGAAACAAAAGAAAGAGAAACAAAGAAATGAAGTGAATAAAGGGCCTGCAGTCCCACCTTGAGGATCTCCTTCCCGCAGAAGCGGCAGTGGGGGTCTCGGTGTGTTTGCGCCACGTGATCTGCCAGCTGGCGCGGACGGACAAACGCCAGGTCGCAGACATCGCAGTGGAAGCCCGCCCCGGCCCCCGATGGTGCCTGCCAAGGTTTTCAATCAGTGCATTGCTAAGAAACAGTTGCCATTTCTAGACACATTCCTTATAAATACTTGCGCCTGGAATATAAACTGGTTAAAAACTTCACTAAAGCCTGGTTGACATGGTTCAAGTTTTTATTCAAGTCATTTAGCTGAATCTTAGCTCGAATAACTTGAATGAAAAAGTTGAAACACCCGAAAAACTACAAATGTTCAGCTCAACCACTGCTTAGAAGGCAGTGGATTATGAAAAACAACATGGCGTCTGAAACTGGCAGTAATTTGGGGAACTGTGCATGAAGATAGATTCTTGCCATCTTCTTGCCATGCTTGCCAAATTCAATGTTCTTGCTTTTGAGGGACTGTATCTCCGTACTTTGAGCGCTGGTGGCGTTTAAACGTTCCAAATGGTTCGCTGCTTTCTTGTCAGGTGCAGCAGCAGAGTGTGTGCAAATTTTGGAAGACTTTTTAATCAGTTGTTAGTGAAAGATTTTGATGAGAAGATTCAATTAGGTGTAACATATCAACAATTATGATAAAGATGGGTGGAGAACTAATTAGAGGAAATAGCATGGGAATCTGCAGGCTTCATTTATGCTTCAAGACTGGCCGCTTGAATGGCACAACATAGGCAACTTGTCTTACTTCTTCGTGCTTCCGCGAAGGTCCCGAGATTTTTATAAGCTATGACACGCGCGTAAATAAGCGGCGCGCTGACCTATCTCTTGTCCCACTAGGGAGGAGTATCAGATATCCGATCGCAATACACTTAATTCAATTCTTGCTGACATGCTCTAAATTTTGTCAGATGTGATAAACTTTTTTTTTAAGGCCAATGTCTCTGCCTGGCTTCTTCAAGGCAAGATTTAAAACTGAATATACCTACAATATTTTACAAGAACAAGAAAGTAGTTGTAAACACAAAGGTTTCACGGTTGTAGAATAACACCTACCTTGGTTTTACTCCTACTTTGCGTGCGTTGGGCGGGGAGATCTTCGCAGACGGCTGGGTTTGGAACCGCCGACAGTTTCTTGGCTCGAATCAGTCGGTTCAAATTAGTGCCGCGCACCGACACCACCTGTTGGCCCAAAAATCAGTCAAACCCGGCGCTAAGCAAGCTCCAAGCTCCAAGCTACGTTGCGCTACGCTACGCTACGTTACGCTACGCTACGTTCGGCGCTAAGCAAGCTCCAAGCTACGTTACGCTACGTTACGCTACGTTGCGCTACGTTCGGCGCTAAGCAAGCTCCAAGCTACGCTACGCTACGTTGCGCTACGTTGCGCTACGTTCGGCGCTAAGCAAGCTCCAAGCTACGCTACGCTACGCTACGCTACGTTACGCTACGTTCGGCGCTTAGCAAGCTCCAAGCTACGTTACGCTACGCTACGTTACGCTACGCTACGCTACGCTACGCTACGTTACGCTACGCTACGCTACGCTACGCTACGTTACGCTACGCTACGCTACGCTACGCTACGTTACGCTACGTTCGGCGCTAAGCAAGCTCCAAGCTACGTTACGCTACGCTACGCTACGCTACGCTACGCTACGTTACGCTACGTTGCGCTACGTTACGCTACGTTCGGCGCTAAGCAAGCTCCAAGCTACGCTGGAGGGCTTGAGTAAACTAGGCTATGCAAACACTTGCATATGCGTAGTATTAATGCTCATCCACAACGCGATTATATTGCGTGTGCGCATAGCCTAGAGGCTTATATGATCAATTTAAAATGTTCGGCATTAATTTAGCAGCTTTCTTGATGACATTAGTGTCTCAAAACGTAAAAATCGATTTAAAGAAAAACTATTCAACTGATTTGCTTGAAATTAATACATCTTCTTTTCAATATGTTTAATGCACACAGGAAAATTTGTCAACATCAGTTGAAGATAAAGTTTCGTTAGTAGTGCCTAGTAAAAACTTAGTCATATAAAATTAACTTGTCCGAATTGCTTCAAAAACGTGGCAGATCTAAGTTCATAGAAAACGAAGGTTCACAGAAATTTTCATCAAAATCCGTTTTGGCGTTTGGCCTGTAGAGCGCGGACAAACACACAAAAAAACAAAAGACAAACCAACAAAAATCAAACATTCTGGATTTTTTTTAGCAGTAAAATGAAATTGAAGATTTCACTTCACTTGCTAGGTAACCTTGTTAGTTGTTACGCTCACCAACAAGCTCAGAGCTATCGTGGTGGGAGATTGTGTAACATTTAACACTGTGAGATGTTAAAAGAGCGGTCATTTGTTCCATAAAAAACACTGACAACAACGGAAACATCTCAAGACAGCTAGATAGCGCACCTGATCCCCGGTCCAAGTCCCCGCATCCCGGGCCCTCATCTTGGCGATCAGCGAGTCGAGATCTTCGTCCTCGGACCCGGTGAGGTCTGCGTCTGCCGATTTGTCGCGTTGGTTGCGTTGGGGGGGTGCGACGGGCGCGGGGGGCCGACCGTGCGTGCCGAGATGCCGCTTCAAGACGGCGGCGTCGACAAACGACAGCGAGCAAGTCAGGCATTGGTTGCCCGCGTCTTCGTCGGCTCGAAGCCCCTCCCAGATCAACGCCAGCTTGTCCTTGTCGGCCGGCTCCAGCTCCAGCTCCATGTACTGCGTGGCTTCGTCGTCGGCGGCTTCGTTGTCGGCGGCTTCGTCCAGGACTACCTCCCCTTCGGCCGGCGGGGAGGCTGCCGGTGGGGAGGCTGCCGCGGGGGCGGGGTCTCTGCGGAGGTGCGCGGAAACGTGGCTGGTGAACTCGGCCTCGTCGGAGAACGAGCTGCCGCAGAAGTGACACGGCCAGGTGGTGAGGTGGTGCGCGATGATGTGTGCTCGCAGCAGCTTGTTGTTGGGGCAGCGGGCGTCGCACATGGAGCAGGCGACCCCCGCCGCCACCGCTACCGCTGCTACCGGCACCCCCGAAGCGTCCACGTATTCCTCCGCCGTAGCGTCGGGGAGCTCCGTCACCACAGTCATCTCGATCCCTTCGCCGCCTTCGTAATTCATCTCCGGCACGCCTTCTGTCAAATGCAAGTTTGCCAAAATCGGTGGGTGACTTACGGTGAGGATGACGTGTCAAAGTAAAATACAGAATACAAAGAACAGAACATGAATATTTGAATAATTTCACGACGGCTAAATCATGATTTTCACAGTTAACAAATGTTATCAAGCACTTACAATTTCTCGCCTAGGTACATTTTAAATTTAGCTTCTACGCTTCTGGGGCTTTGCGCACCCCCATATAATCATGTTGTGGGTGAGCATAAAAATTACGCTCATCCACAACACGATTATTGATGTGTTATTGATGATGTCATTCCAAAATAAATAAGTTAAGTGTAGGTATACTCCTGGCCATTTGATGCAACACATACCTTCTCCCACATGGATCTGCGAGACAGGAATTTGCAGCAGATTATATTTCTTGTTCAAGTAGCCAGTAAGTGCTTGGTGGACTGCTGCCAAATCGGCCTCTAGCTTGTCGAACTGGTTGAGAAGCCCCGAGCATCTTGTGCAAATCTTGTCTTCCGTGGAGCAGACAACAACAAAACCAGCACCCATCACCTGACTGATCTTGGTGGGCAGCTCGGTCCGCGAGCAAGCCGTCAGACCACAAGACAATTCAACGCCTGCCTCGCTCAACACATCATCGCACACAAAACAAGCCATACTCTTCAACTCCACTTGCAGACTGGGATCTCCTGGCATTGCTGCCATCTTTTGCAGTGTCCTTTGTTTTATGGCAATTCACATTTTGCCGATGTAAGAATCAAATGGACCTCAAAATCCAACAGGATCCTTATTTAAAACTACCAATCAAACGTTTCACTTTTTTCATTTCCGTAACAAAGGCACGAAATAAGAGTGTAAAATGATTAAAAGTCGAGTGTAAAGATATATGAAAAATGACTCGGAACTATAAACGAGTGGACAAGCTCAATGCAATGCGGGAACAGCCGGAGACCGAGAGAGGTTAGAATATTAACGTCATGCAAACAGCTGCTGTCTCAATCACCGGCAATTTATGAATTTCGTGATATTTGAAAAATATTTCATTGTGGCCACAGACAGATTGAGATTAATCTTTCTGGTCCCGTGAAATGTCAATGGCCTTTTACGTTGGAAGGTTCAAAATCAGTTTACTTTGTTCATTGAAATTGGAGTAATTTCAGAAACATCCTAAATTTGATCATGTTTCAATCACATTATTGCAATACTGCAGGAATAGAGCAGTTCCAATCAAACATGTCCTTACAGTTGATACAGGTTGTCGAGTTCAAATCAATTGAACTGAATGATTTTACATTTTAAGTTTTCATATGTAATGACCGACAGATTTTGGAGGGAAGGAGGAGATTTCAAATTATAAAAAAAATTGGTAGTTTATGCTTCGATCAAAGCCGCATTGATTGAAGGTTCATACAATGGCTCTCTATACGTAGGTACCAGCTTCTTGACATATTGTGATTGCAAGTATGGTAAGTATGCTTAACTATACATCCACCTAGTATGACCGTGTAAACAGTCCATTGTATGCAGTGGTTAATTTGTAAAAAAATAGGAGAGTATAAGCCCTCGTAAATTTAAAAAGCCAACTAATTTTCCAAGAACTAGGATTTAGGCTTTGGTGTAAAAAATGAAGTAATTTTTGATTTATTTAGTGGCGGACCTGACCCTGGGTCGCTACCCCCACTTGCACCCTTTCCTAGCGGCATGGTTATCAAAAATATTGACAGTGCGATTATGAACCTGTGCTGTAGGTGTGCGTGCACTAACTGAATGGCCGAGCTGGACTGCGCGTTTTTTTATTTATGATACCTGACTTTGTCTATGCCAGTGCAAAATTATAAATGCCCTTAAATATCTCATTCAATAACAAGAAACAATCCACTCAATACCTAGTATTTATTAACTTCATTCTGTCGCATTGCTTTGTCGGCTCTGCACCGCAAAGGGTAGCGGCGCGATAAGAGAGTCGTCGATATGAGCACGCCACGCACTAGATATTGAAGAGAATCTACGAATACGCTGAAAGTCAAGCTAAGTTACAGCTCAAGCAGGCAGAGTTTACTGCTTACTGCAGAAAATTTAAAAGATTTATCTGACACAATAAAGATACAAAAATCGGTTATTTTTATTATTTTTTAACCTGATTGCCTGTAATCAATGATAGCCGTCTGGAAAATACAATAAGAGGTGCGTAAGCCGGCTTACCCTCGATAAAGAGGTGGTTAAGCCGGGCTTACGTGGGCTTACGCCCAAATTAACCACTGATTGTATGGCTGTCCTTCACATGAAGCCTTGTATAGTAGCCTCCTAGTGCCTTGTACATTACCTATAGTTTTTTGGGTAGTCTAGGCATAGAGTAAAGAATGGTCGTCTAAGCGCTATTTTAATCAAATCTTGTATGGAATGCAGCCAATCAGAGATGAGACATTGTGTGACATCAGTATTTCAAATTATTTTTACAGTATTTTAACGTAAAGATACATCTTAATATATCGTCCGCATCACTACCGTAGATTGTATTAATTTATAAGTTTATCCACCGTTTATAGCTATAGGATGACAACGAATTCCCAGCCACATCAGGACGTCTCACGTAAGTAGATCATATCAATAATCGAGCTCAGTTGTTTCCATACAGTGATTATTGTGCCGTGTAAAATGTCGTCAAATTCTCCATAAAAGCCGTCAAACAAAACGTTGTAGGTACAATGTTTACATTCCAGACTGCTGTACAAGGGTTTGACGAAAAATGTGACTGTAAATTGAGATTTTTAGTACTTACCTCTTTCCCATTCACAAAATATAATGTTCAAAAACCTGGCGAAAATCGGCTCCAACAAGAAACGTTCTCAATTGACGACGGCAGGGCGAACATATTGGTTGTTAAATGAATGCTTTTCCTTAAAGAAGTGACACAGGAGTGTGAAGTATGACACAGGAGTGTGAACTTTTGGACAGAGGAGTGTGAATCTTGCCAAAATTGGAGGCTCGAGGAGAAAGGAGGCATTTTGGAAAAAGAAAGAAGCAGAAATCTCAACTCGCAACTCACAATACACAGCTCATATAATAAAATAATAAATAAAAACCACTAGACAATAAAGTATGTACACAATTGGTGGCAACGTGCAACGTGCAGGTTGCAGAAGACAGATGAGCCCGGCAGAGGCTGGGTCCTTGGATCTACTTGCTTGTCGCAGAGACAGACATCTTGTCCGAACCGGGCTAGGGAACTTGAGGCCGAAAGCTTAAGCTGGTTTGAATTCCGAGCGGCCTATCACAGCCGAGTGCATTTCAATGCCCGTTATCACTGCTCAATATTAACACACTTTCGCCCCCTGGAGAAAATTCACATAGCGTTAAAAACTCTTTCACGCCCCCTCCCCCTCCCCCCACCCTTGTCTCGACCAATCGTGAACCGTTAAGACGGAACAGGTGTTCAATCGTTGAAGAGCTGAGTCTTATTACCAGTTAAGTACATTTTCTCAAATTTTCAGTAAGCAAAAATCCACATTTTTTTGGTATCAAGTTTTTATATGCATAAACTCCTAATATTCACTCAAATATGTCATGTTTTCCAATGATTGCATCTGACTTTTCACGTACCGATGGACATTCAGTTTTCCAGGATGATTTGACGGCTAGCTCATTTTGACCGAAAGTGTACTTAACTGGTTTATTTGCAGACTCAGGTCTTCAAGTAGCACAAGGAGACGGGTGCCGAGCAAGGAACCATTCCACCGAACAGACGCAAAGAATTCTATTGCAAGTTGCAAGCGCCCGAGGTGGCCTGTTAATCTAATCAAGAGTCTCAACTCGCAGTAAAAAGACTAAGCAATTAATAGCTGTCAAACTGAAATCAAAAGCTGATTAATCTTGACGTGTGTTTAGCCTGTCTTTAAGCACCTGTGGTCCAAGTCTTTGCAAAGCTTTGTCCGACTTTGCCAGACTTTCATCCCGGACTCAAATAAATATTTCATCATCTGACAGGAGCTTTCCTCTATCACCTTGCTCCACGGGCCAATCTGTTATTAAAGGCCCATTCACAACCAACTTATGCCGTGAACTTAGACGTAAACGTAAAATATTTAGTACACATGCGTGTATGAGCGTTCATAGCAAACTTAATAACTTAAGCTTTACCCACCGTAGTAGAAATGTTTGACCGAGCCAAAGATTTAAGTCTAAAGCCCCTTTAACACGGGAGAAGTTTTCAACCAAGTCTGGTGCACAAGTCTTGTGTGGAAGACTTGTGCACACAAGTTCCACACAAGACTTGGCCGACCATTTACATGGGACAAGTTTTCTTGGGTGGACTTTTGTTTAAAGTCAGTTCAGCCTCCCAACAATTGTTATCAATATGAGTGATTCTGATTGGTCAGTTTGTTGACACAAGACTTGTGTCAAAATAGAACATGCTCTAATTGAAAAACTTCGGCGAAAGTCTTGTCTCGACGACTTGTCCCGACTCGTGCCAAACACGTTTAGAGACAAGTTTCTGTTTACACGGGAGAAGTTTTCTTCTGCAGGAGACTTGTGCACCAGACTTGGTTGAAAACTTCTCCCGTGTGAAACAGGCTTAACTCTGAGTTTGACGTAAGAGAGAAAAAATAAGATAAGATTCATTCTCTCTGCAGTCTGCTGGATTTCGATGGTTAGTCGAGTCAAGGTGGCGGTGGATTTTTGTTTCAAGTCAACTGTCAAATTAGCCTAAACAAACATTTTCTCTTGAGGCCTCCAACGATCAACGATCGGGCTCATCGTCTACTTTTGAGGTAATTAGCGATGGAAACAAGCTGGAAAAATGGCGTCGGTTCAGAGGCAACCTTATTGGCGTATTTATTACGTCTACGTCAGTTATTTAGGACGTGCGCATTTCCATTAAGTTTGCGTTTACGTGAAAAACTAGTGCTAAGTTGCTTGTTAATGGGCCTTTACACGCAGCTCTCCACGCAGCAAGAATCAATAGTCGAACATCCACTTTCGTGAAAGCCCACGAACTTCGAAGAACGAACACATTCTTCGACGGGATCGATGCCATCTTGGAGACCGCTTTGCGGACGAAGTAGCCAAGAATCGACGCACCCAGCGAGCTTCAGACGCTGGAGCAGCGAAGATTGCAAGCAAGCGTTGAAACCACGGCGGTCTCACCAGGTGTCGGCCTGCTCGCGTCTCGGCAGTAGGGTTGGCGTGCAGACGTCGACCTCGCAATCCTCGCAGGGAAACACGCCGCACGATGCCAGCAATCTCCCGCAGCCGACATAACCCTTCCCGGAGAGCAGCCTTCCCGTCCCAGCGAGATCTTCGTCGGCGAGCAGACTTAGCGGCTTGGAGTTAGCAGAACGCTTGGGATCCCAGCGCCTGGTGGTTGCCGCGGTTGCCGCGGTTGGTGTGGTTGGTTGCCGTGACGCGATCCGTCTACTTGGCCAGCTGCCACACCACCAGGTGGCTTCGCTCCGGCCGAGAAGGCTCCTCGTTTCCGACGGCGATGTCGGCTTCGTCGTCCGGGTCACCTGCACACAGAGCCGCCGACCGGGCGACGATTAGCCGCCGTTCGGCTGCCGATTGGCCGACGCCGGCTGGAGGCGGGGCTACGCCGAGGGGCCGGCATCCAGCCGCCAGACCAGCAGGTGCGAGCCGGCATCCAATCCCGGGTCGGCGTCCGAAGACTCCGCCTCCTCCAAGCCTGCAACAAGCTGCCAAGGTCAGCAAACCGCCGCAAGCCACCGACTTCCTACTTCACCTCCAACAGCTGCCTTCAGTTCATCATGGCGACGCGATGAATTGATTGATTATCGGTGTTTAACGACGCACTGTTTTGACAACTGGCCCTGTGGCACTGGTCTAACGGCGTTGGTGAATGAAAGGGTGATGATGAAACTAACCTAGCCTAGAAGGGAGGAAGAGAAACCCGG
This sequence comes from Nemurella pictetii, assembly GCA_921293315.2. NCBI lineage: Eukaryota > Metazoa > Arthropoda > Insecta > Plecoptera > Nemouridae > Nemurella > Nemurella pictetii. The sequence continues at coordinate 2,441,126 of OV121118.1, read as the reverse complement.
TGCCGGCACGTAGCCTACTCCTGTCGAAAAGCACCGAGGGGACCACCGGCTTTACGTCCCTTCCGAAGGACGGTACAACTCGAACGACAGGATTCCTCCGCTAATCCGTGCTGTCGAGAGGTTGCTAAGCAAGGCGAGTGACAAAAAGAATCCCCCCTCTACTTGAAAATCCAAGATATATTGATTTGTTTGTTTAGATGTTGATATTATAAACATAGGAGGTAATTTTCATTTGCTGTTAAGTTGCATGCAGTGAAATTTGGGATGGGTATGCGCTACATTATCACCCCCTGGCTGTGGGTGCTGGTAACGTTCACACTACGCTGTTATAAGCCTGACATTGGTTTCTTGAGACATTCTTTACTTCCAAATTATTCTGTGGAGTAGCGTTTTGTAGCGTGCGTAAACCTCCGTTAACTCGACTGACTTGAGTCCTCAGCTAGCAGGCGGCAGACAGAGAAGACTCGGCACAAGAAACTCACCGTGTCGTTGCATCCTCGCCGCGAGGAGACAAAGATTAGCGGGGAAAAAGTGCGGTTAACAGAGTGCGGTTAGGAAATGGTAAGTTGTAGCGAAACCTTCGCGACCAGGCACGGAAAGATGAGTGCAATCAATGATCCAAATCACCGCCAGCAGCAGGGCTGGAAAAGCTCCGGCATTCCCAAGAAAGAAAAAGCACATGGTTGACCTGTCAAGAACAAGGGGAAACAGGGCAAAGCACAGAAAACAGAGTTTTTGTTAGTATTTTGGGGAAGGAAAGTGAAGCATGATTTATTCTTAGAAACGAGAATTCATTCCTAAAATATTAAAGACGTCCAATGGAGTGTATTAAGACGGTATAAATATAATATATAATATATACGATATATTATAAAGACAATGGCAAAGAGAAAGCTTTCTTCGGTGAAGCAACACAGCAAGAAGATGGCCGACTTACCAACTCTGAAGTCGATGTACCCCTCCCCTCCAGACATGACCAGCATCGACGACTCCCCCTCCAACTTCCCTTCTTCACCCCCGACAGACCCACAGCCTGGAACAACAAGGAACAAAACTTTACCCACGAAGTTTTACCTCAAAATTATCAACGTAAAGTTTTAATTTTTATAATATGCAGGCTATGCGCACACAAAATATAATCATGTTGTGGGTGGGCGTAAATATTACACTCATCCACAACACGATTATACGAGTGTTTGCATAGCCAAAGCTAGTTTATACGAAGAAATTTGTTCACGATATTAAACAATATCTTTACTTAATTTTGGTCACTTCTGAAAAAAATCCTAAATTGTAACTATGCCGTTGGACAGGTAAAATAATTAAAACAATTATAAGCAAACTCTCCGATATGGAATGGGCCATGAATGACGTAAAGCAAGTCTAAACCTTCGCAGAGGACTTAGAAGCAGTACAAATTGAGCCAAGGTGTAAACATTATTATTATGTTCGGTTACTTTGGTTACCTTCCTTACTGGAAGATAACTATTTTAACGGACATTGTAAAACTGGCTCTAGGGTAGAGATGTAAGCATGAAAAGTTCTCAATTTAAAGTTTGAAAAGTTTCAACTTTTCATTGAAACTTTTCATACAAGCTGTGAAAAGTTTGAAAAGTTTTGTTGCACAGTTGGTCATTTTGCTCATTTGTGTTAGCAATATTTACTCGTTTTATGTTGGTATCGCTGCTCAAAACATGGCTGTCGATTTTGGGGTTATGTTAATCTTGGTTTTCCCATTCCTAATCCAAGATCTATTACAGATACTTTACTGACTGTAGTCTACCTACAAGTTACAAATTGAATGTATACATTGCAATTTTTACATTTAATAATCATTTCAATACTTCAGAAAAACACAAATTAAAACTTATGTTTTCATAAACGAGTAAACGGACAACGCTAGTAGTAAAAACAACAACTTTTCACGGCCATAAAAAGTTTCACACATGAAATTAAACATCTCCAGCTGTAAGTAAAGCAAAGTGATCTGGAGTGCGCAAATCAAGCGAACAGCAGGGAGCACGAACCGGGCACGGCAACGAAGAACTTGACGGCGTCGCGGTGCCCGTGGAACGATAGCTGCGCTTGCGCCATCGAGCAGAACGGGGCGTCGGCGAGGCGCACGCCTCCGCCCGGCCCCCCAGCCCCCGGCGCCGCCCCCGGCGTCGACAGCGGCACCGAGATCACCACCCCGTTTCCCGTGCCGATCCAGAGCCGCTGGCCCGCTATCAGCAGCGCCGTGATCCGCACAAACGAGAAGCCCAGCTTGCCCGTTCCTGTGCAACCAAGCCAACGTGTACACATAACCTCGCTTTTACACAACTATTAGTGATTCCATTGATTCTTGGTGTTTAACAACGCACTGTTTGGACAACCTGCCCTGTGGCACTGGTCTATAATGAAAGGGTGACGATGAACCTAACCGTTGGCTAGAGACCCGGGAAACCCGGTGCCGGCACGAAAAGCACCGAGGGGACCACCGGTTTTACGTCCCTTCTGAAGGACGGTACAACTCGAACAACAGGATTCCTCCGCTTATCCGTGCTGTCAAGAGGTTGATAAGCAAGCCGAGTGAAGTTGTTGTACTAACTTCAAACCCTCCAACCTCTCTCCCGCACAAAACTGATCATGTGCATCATGGTCACCCATCAAACACCTGACTCAGCGCGATGTTGCTTAACTTTGGCGATCTCACGAGAACCGGTGTTTCCAACGTTGCCAAACTGTTCAGGACTGTCCGGGAGGTTTCCGACAATGAAGCTTTGCAAAACCTCAAGATGAGTCGAAGTTTCTAAGTTACTAAGCTTTGGCGGTCGTTATTCAATGTTACTCTACAAATAATGAGTAATTAATAATTAATTCTAGATTCATGCAAAAGCAAAACAGCAGGCAGGGCCAGCTGTTATAAGAATGATATGTTGAAGTGAAAAAAGTTCAATTGAAAAAAGTTCAATTGAAACAAGTTGAAATGAAAGCTGGGGGCAGTAATCAAGGGAGGGATGAAACTGATCATCAAACAATTGAGATGGTTACATTCAAACAGGCATAGAAGTATTAGGAAAATTGTTAGTGAACTGGGGTTGGAAAATTCAATGAAAATAAGAAAGGAGAGTAGATTAATTTATATTTAAAATGCAATTGGTGGGCACTTGGTCTGAAGGAACTGGGAGGAGGAACTGGGAAAACATGGATAGAGTAAGTTTTATTGGGAACAGAGGGCATGTGGCAAAAGGAAAGATATGAGAAAGATAAGGATTATAGAAAAAATTGTCAAAATTTAAGGAAGGGATGGTCATGCAATGGGATGGCAGCTAGGTTAGGGACAAAATGGCATGGAAATGTATAACTCTGATTGAATTAAGAAATCAATAAAAAAATATATAAAACAGAAGGTAATCAAGACTGAAGAAAGGAAGCAGCATGCATCTCCACCGGAGGGGGCGAGTGCAGGAGGTTTTGACCGTGAAAAGCTACGTCCAGGACACAGCCAGCTATCCTCAACGGCGACCGGATGGGAAGCACTCACGGCAAATATCTCAAGTACGGCTCTAGAACGTAGGAAACTCTGCTTAGTCGGTAGACAAAGCGCTGGAGGCAAGCCTGGCTGACTCTAGCTAGGATTCAAGGCAAGCAAGGGCTATCATCAACTGATAGTTGACACTTGAGGATGAGCATTAGTGTAAAAAAAACCCTAATATTACGTGAGATGGCGTACGTAACGTTGTGTACCTAGACCTAGACGGTCCCTGTACCTGTCCGGTCCGGTGTACCTGTACCTAGACGGCTGGGGTACTTAAATATATAGCCAAGCTGCATAGGCTCAACAATGCCATCCTAACAGAGTTTCCTATATTCATGGTAAGATATTTTCGTGTAGCGTTTGCATGCGATGTGTATCAAGTGGAGAGCTCGGGATTGTGTATGTCTGCTTTAAGTATAGACACAGAGTGCCAGGGGTTTAATGCTCGCGTAACCTTGTGCTTAAGAATACGAGAGCTGCAAGGTAGCAACAAAGAGAGAGAGATAGAGAAAGTGCAGGGTGAAAGAAAGATGGCATACCTCCAGGAAAGACTGCTGCGCAAGCGGCGAGGATCAGCACCCAGCCAATGGAACAAGTCAAGAACAAAGCCGTTAGCAACCGCAAACACACTCCACCGAAAGCACGCTGTCGCCACATCAATTGCACCTTGTGCCTACGGACGGGGTTCTAGGAGCACCGAGATCTCATCTAGCAGACGCAACGCTCGCCAGCAAGCAGTTGGTTGCAGGTTGCAGCAAGCACAGGTTTAAACTAGAGGAAGATCGAGATGGGAGAGGCAAGGCGGCAGGGTGCGTCCTATACTAGCTACAACCTACACAGACAGTGCAATGAAACAATCAGATCATTTTTCCCACGTCCGCGAGGTTTTCCTACATGCGGCCATGATGACTCACTTGACTCTGGTTAAGATGAAGACAGTTGAGGGGCAGTTACTGAGTGTGGGGGAGGAGGGATATGTAGCAGGTATCCGGATAGTTAAAATTGTATCCTGATAATGCCGTAACCGTAACCGTAACCGACTCAGTTAACTGGATAACCGCCAGCATCCCTAGTTAAAACATGTTGATGTTTACTGGCAGAGTGTCCTGCATCCTACAGCCTGGTGAGATGTTTGCTGGCAGAGTGTCCTGCATCCTACAGCCTGGTGAGATGTTTGCTGGCAGAGTGTCCTGCATCCTACAGCCTGGTGAGATGTTTGCTGGCAGAGTGTCCTGCATGAGATATTAGCAACCGGCTTCAAGTGCAACTGGCCTTCAGGCAGGAAGGTACGAAGAGTATGATGAGACAGCGAGGACTCACCCAGCATCTTGCTGACGTACGGCTCGATATCGACGTCTTGAAGATGCTGCAAGGTTGTGGCGTGGAACAGCCGAAGCGTTGAGTCGAGTCGAATCGACACCCAGACACCCTCGCCTTGCGTAGCCAGCTGTCGCACCTGGAAACAACCGATGCAGTCAACACCACGGATCACTTAGATTCTATTTTTTTTGGAATCGAAGGCCCGAAGACAGGAATCGACCAAATCAATTCCTTTAAGAATAATTTACGTCAAAAATAAAAAAAAAACAATATGAGATTTGATGGGATAGCTGAGCAGGAAAAATGTGCATCCGAACCAGGATATGAACCCGGGACCTTCCGCTTGCCGGGCGGTTGCTCTGACCAACTGAGCTATCCGGCCACACAAGATTCCTGCCTTCGCTGGGTGAGGAAAGGGCTCTCTCGGGAGAGAAGGGGAAGAAGCGACTCGTAACCGTACGAGTTCTACGCAGGCATCCAGTGCAAGTGAGAGGCTATAATGTGAGACTTGTTTGTAGGGGCTGGGAGTCCCGTAGCCTAATTGGAGTGAGAAGACGGGCATTCCCTATCCGTGGAGGATGTCATGGCCCCTTCCCACTTACACACTCAAAAATAATCAACTCAAATGTAAAAAAAATAACTCAACGGGGAGTGTGAGGCGGTCCACTCCGTTTTCAAAGATTTTGGAGTTAACTTCGCGGAGTTGATTACATCCCTATATATTCAACTCTAATCCGTGGAGTTGATTGCTGTGGAGTGATTTTTATAAAATTCACTCTGCGACCTTCTACTCCATCTGGAGTGATTTACCAACTCCATCCGGAAGCTTTATACTCCATCTGGAGTGATTAACCAACTCCATCCAGGAGCTTTCTACTCCATCTGGAGTGATATACCAACTCCATTCGGAAGCTTTCTACTCCTTCTGGAGTGATTTACCATCTCCATCCAGGAGCTTTCTACTCCATCTGGAGTGATTTACCAACTCCATCCAGGAGCTTTCTACTCCATCTGGAGTGATATACCAACTCCATTCGGAAGCTTTCTACTCCTTCTGGAGTGATTTACCAACTCCATCCAGGAGCTTTCTACTCCATCTGGAGTGATATACCAACTCCATTCGGAAGCTTTCTACTCCATCTGGAGTGATTTACCAACTCCATCCAGGAGCTTTCTACTCCATCTGGAGTGATTTACCAACTCCATCCAGGAGCTTTCTACTCCATCTGTAGTGATATACCAACTCCATTCGGAAGCTTTCTACTCCTTCTGGAGTGATTTACCAACTCCATCCAGGAGCTTTCTACTCCATCTGGAGTGATTTACCAACTCCATCCAGGAGCTTTCCATGAAGGTTTCGCCACACTTCGAGATCGAGCGTACAAACGCGAATTGTATGAAAATAAAACAAGCAAGATATAGCCACTGCAAGAATAATAAGCATTGATTTTGCAACGACCAAGGAGGGTGATGAAGTGGCATCCTCGTCATTATTCCTGTTATGCGAATATTTCGCGCATCAAAAAGCTAAAAAATAGATTTGATGGGCAGCAGAACAGAAGGGGCCAAATCCCCATACTCACGAAGAACTCAACAGATCTCCTATATACATAATGCAGTTAATTGGAAATACATGCACACGAGTTGCTAATGATAGCTGGTATCAAGACGAAACTTTTTAGACTATCAGCAGGGGCGGAACTAGGCGCCCGCAGGGCCCGCGGCCGCGGGCGGGCCCAGGCCCGTCTACGGCCGCGGGGGGGCCCGTCGGTTGTCACTAAATTTGAAACACTTTTACTCATTTTTGCGATACTTTCAGTGTTATTCACTCTTGTTTCACGCCAACTGCAGATTCAATGTGTGAGGCAGACTGGTCCAGTACGCGGGGGGCCCTTGTCGAGTCAGGTCAAATTTGGTACACGAAGGTTTCGCTTGATAAGGAGTAAAATATCAGAAAATACGAAAAACTACAGAAAAACACTGTCAATTACATTAGTAGGCATACGCAAAGGTCACTTATAGTGATTGAAAGTATCTTATAGGTACCTACTCAGACGCTCTGAATTTTTATTTCCAGGAAAGGTCTATCCTGCTTATCATATTGCAAGATAAAACTTGGAAATGTGGTTCACAGAAAATATCGAGCTGATTTTCCAAATCCGTCCATTTGAAATAGCTTTGCAATATGCTTAAAATTCTTGCTACAACGCATAGATTCGCTCTAAAAAAGGACAATGATTCAAAATTTTATCGGGGGCTGAAAAACCTGTCGCCTTTGGGGGGGGGGGGGGGGGGGGGCCTTTTTGTCCAAATCTGCGGGCGGGCCCGTGAATCTTTGTTCCGCCCCTGACTATCAGTCTATATTGTTCGCGAAATGATTAGCGAGAATTACATATTTGGTTGCTGGCTCCTCGACTAGATGATGTATTCTGAAAAAAAGATAGGTACCCAAATAGCATGTATAAGTATAGACAAAATTTCACTCACCAGATTCAATTACTTCGTTTTAATTTACAAAATCACCCACATACGTTATAGGCACCCACTTGGCGTTGCCTTGATATATGACTTTAAGCAACTCCATACCGTGAAAATTAAATTTTAAAATCCTTCACTGAACTTTTATTGTAAGGAACCGATGTCGAACTGACTGCCTGACGCCAACGACGCTCCAGAGCTCACTCGCCTGGATTGAAGTCACGTGACGTGAATGCACTCTGTTTGGAGCTAACATAAACTCCTCGGAGTTCACAGGAAAAATTCCGGCCCTGATGTACTCTAATTCTACTCGGATGCGAGTTAAATGTTACTCAAATCAAAATAAATCAACTCCCAAGCCTAAATCGAAGATTTTACTCCGATTTTGAACTCCGTCGCTACTCCGATAGCTTCGGAGTGATTTCTACTCCTGTTTTGAGTTCAAAAATTTTAACTCCGGACCAATTCAACTCCAGCCTAATATTATTTTTGAGTGTGTACTTTTTAAGCTTCTAATTCTGCGGAAATGGGATAATTTTGGATTTTGTTTAATTTGGAAGTATAGGGAACAAAATCCAAAACCCACTCGATTCTGCAGAATTAGAAAAAGAAAATGTTAGTGAATAGGGGTCCATCTGAATCAAGAGTAGATATAAGGATGTGTAGGATATAAACAGAGCCAGGCCAGCTGACAAGTTGGGGAATGCTGACAGAAGCTGTGAGAAAGTGCCACATTAGCACCACTAGCAGCTTACATACTGCCATCAGTTGCTGTCACAGATGCAATTCCTATCATTTGAAACAAAAAAAACGGGATTTTTTTATTTTTTATTACGTGATCCTTGCATTTGGTTTCCCCAAGGAATGAAGTACTCGAAGTAATCCCTAGTACACACCCTCATGTCGACATGTTTTTACTACTGGCGGTGTTCGTAGATTCATTTCTTAAAACATAAGTTCAATTTGTGTTTTTCTGAAGTACCTATTGAAATGATTATTAAATGTTAAAATTGCAATGTGTACATTCCATTTCATTGTAACTTGTAGGTAGACTACAGTGAAATATCTGTATTGACCTTGGATTAGGAACGGGAAAACCAAAATTAACATAACTCCAAAATTCACAGCCTTGTTCTGAGCACAAGAGGTCAGCTAGCAGTAATAGTGTAATACCAACTTTCTAAAAGTAAATATTGCTAACAACACAAATGAGCGATATAACCATCCTCACAACAACACTTTTCAAACTTTTCACAGCTTGTATGAAAAGCTTCAATGAAAAGTTGATACTTTTTCACCGAACACTTTCCATGCTAACGTCTCAACTCGTGCCCACAACCCTTGCGCCGAAACGGAGACTCACCTGGCTCTCCTTGCGTGGATGCGCGTCCACGCGGGCATCCACCGCCAGCGTGCGTGGATCCACCACGTGCAGCTGGTTGCGATATCCGCACCAGACCTTGTCCCCGACGGCGGCGACGCAGCGTATCGAGTGGTGGGGCCGGCCGAGGTCCAGCAGGCGATAGCGCGACAAGTCCCACGCTCCCGACGCATCGCGCGAGAAGCTGCCCACGGTCCCGTCGGCCAGCGCCACCAGCACGCGGCCGCAAGAGTGCCTGCAATCCAGCGCACGCAGCTTGCTAAGCGATGCATCGGGTCTTAACGCATAAACGCAATCGACGCAAGCACAACGTGCAAGCGCAGCCGGTGTCTATAGAACAGAAGTCGGTGTCTACAATTGACATGTGGCAACGACGCAACGATCAGTTCACGGGGAACTGTCAGTTGAAAGCGGACACCGGCTGTGTTTTGACAGCTGTCACAGCTGGCAATGACATGCAAAATCTAGTACCAAATGTAGTTATGATTTCTGTTCGCGCTATTATTGTTAGATTGTCAATTATAGACTGCAAAGATGGATCCTTTGGAAATATTAATTTTCACTAAATGCTTTTAATTATATTCACGTGTTATAGATATCTTCAACATAAATAAATATGGGGTCGTAGACAATTTTATAGTCATTAAAGCAATCAGACCCACAGCTTGCTGCACGATGCACGGGTGCGAAGGTTGATTATAAGATTAACGACGGACTGTTTTGACAACTGGCCCTGTGGCGCTGGTCTAACGGCGTCGGTGAATGAAAGGGTGATGATGAACCTAACCTATGGCTAGAAGGGAGGAGGGGAAACCCGGTGCCGGCACGTAGCCTACTCCTGTCGAAAAGCACCGAGGGGACCACCGGCTTTATGTCCCTTCCGAAGGACGGTACAACTCGGACAACAGGATTCCTCCGGTAATCCGTGCTGTCGAGAGGACAAGCAAGGCGAGTGAAGCGGGGGACTTACACGATGCCGAGGATCGCGTCGCGGAGTTTGGCGGCGGCGATGCGTCGACGCCAGCCGGCGACGGCGGAGTGAACGTAGATCGAGCCGTCCTGCGCACCGAGCCACATGGTCGGCTGCACGCTGCCAACGTCCACCCCCTCCGTACCCAGCGCTGAAAGTTACAAACATTTAGACAAAACCCCCAGTTTCTCTCTTATATTTTAACTCCCCCTTTATTTTCTGAAGTGAAGTTTCCATTTTCTGTACAGTAATATGATTTTACTGACAATTTCCTATTGGTTAATGGTGAAATTTTCAGAGTGGAACACCGTTCGGTTAATACAGATACAGATATGTAGTAAAACAAGCCGAAATATGTAATAAATCCGAGGCGCCTGAATTACGCCAACCGGAATAACGCCATCTAGGCATAAAATCTGCTAGATGGCTTTATTCCAGTTATCATTTTGATGGCTTTGTTCCACCAGAAGTAAGCCATCAAACCACAAATGCTAGATGGCTTTATTCCAGTTATCATTTTGATGGCTTTGTTCCACCAGAAGTAAGCCATCAAACCACAAATGCTAGATGGGTTTATTCCGACTGGATTATAGCCATCTAGCAGATGTGGTTTAATGGCTTCTTTCCAGTGGGAGTGTCTTTAACTCGTAATTCGATGAAATATTGTACAAATTTTTTTGAGATTCGAGTGTTGACAAGAATGGTTGAATTAATTGACCCTAATTATCAATTTCTTAGTACTCGTTCTCACGACATACGGCAGCAATAGGGAGCTTGGGTAATCCTTTGCGCAAACCGTAATGGTTGGATGGTGGAGGCACGTGATTGGCTAGAAACTGGCGGCAATATTCAGTGGATGGATGCTCTGTAAGGCTGATGTCAAATGTTGAAGATGCAATGAACTGTGAATTGTGTTAATAGGGCTACCACGCATATTGCTAATCTTTTTGTAGGTTAGTCTACTTGATCAAACACATCGAAGCGGCGGCCATTTCTGTGGTTCCGACAGTTACATAGTTGGGGATAAGGTCATTTTTAAAAACAAATATGACTAAAAGTTCAGTTGATTGAAAAAAAGTAACAGTTCAAGTCAAAAGTTCAAGTTTGTTAAAATAACGTACGAGTTGATTTTACAGGTTCAATTTGTGTGAAAATATTCAGTAGATAGTTGATAAAAATTCTGCCTTGTGATTTATATAAAGTCTTGTGTCGATCAGACTTTGTTCACAAAGAAATCTTAATTTGGGACTTTCTGCGGTTTTATAAAACGAAAAACACCATCGTTTTTACTTCTCTGGTTGTTTTATTTTCCATCAGATCTCAATAAAAGTTGGCATTGCGGGTCGGAGTACTCTTCATCTACACACTGATTGCTTTTCAAAAATACTGGGATAGTTTTAGGGACAGGAGAAGGTATTACGTGGACGGCTGCATTCTTGGCTTACAAATAGGGCTAGGAGAAGTTTGACTCACGTGTGCGGCCATCTTTGACTGCGGGCGACATGTCCCTGTCGAGCCGAGGGGTGGGGGGAGGGGCGGAGTCACGTAGGGGCGGGTCTTCGGGGACGGGGCTGGAGCAGGCGGTGCGCACATGCCCCGCCTCCCGCCCCTCCGCCCCTTCCTCCGCCCCCTCCACAGCCTCCTCCACCCCCTCCTCGCCTCCGTAGTCCCCCTCGCTCGCGCCTGAAAGCAACACGTTATTTACCCTTTCTTTCCGATTTTCTTAAATTTATTTTAGCATTTTTTTTACTGGAGGTATGTTGGCAAAAGGGAAACCTGTTTCTGGTCATCACCAGGGTTTTATGCAGTTTGCTTAAATTTTGGCAAAACGCATATTTTTATCTGTGCCTTCAGATGAGAGACAAGTTAAGTATAGGTTCAATTTACATATACATTTTTTTTTAAATAGATATTTAAGCTGCCTAGGGTCCAAGAAAATGCCTTGCATTCTTACTCAACTTCAAGTTTGTCAAGTTTATACAAAATTATGCTAAAAGCGTACTCACAATAACGTTCATTTTGTCAAGAATGTTTAAGCTAAAATTGTTTTTAGGAAAAGAAACTGCACAAGAGCTAAAGTAGTGTTAGAAATGAGCCTTAGGCAAGAGAAGTGCTTATTTAATCTCATTAAATAATGATAATGAAAAATGTTAATATGGATAATTGATGAGCGTAATGAAGAGCTAAGCAAGTGGAGCGAGATCTTCAATTACACTTGGCTTCTCCTAAGAAATTCAAGAGTGTTGTTAGTTTGTGTGTTTTTTATTGTTATTGTGGATTTGTTTGCGCTCTGCAAAACCGATTTTGAAGAAAATTTATGTAGACCCTCGTTTTCTCTGAACTCAGATTTGCCACGTTTTTCAACCAAATCAGAAGAGTACATTTTATGTAATAAAGTTTTCCAAGACATTTTTCCGTTTTTTTAAAACACGTTTTGCACTCTAGAAGCCAGATTTCTACTTATAATGTGACGAAACTTTCTAGATATGTTGACCCTCATTATTTAATGTTTGTGTACAAATTTCAATGTTGTAGGTTTGGAACTTTCCTTGTAATGACGCTTTAACGACATTTTTACTGCCCTTATTTAGCGTTTTTGCAGTATCTTGCAACTAAATCAACTTTATCTTCAACTGATGTTGACAAATTTAACTGTGTACATAAAACATATTACAAAGAAGCTAATGTGATATTTTGAAGCAAATCAAACTGAGCAGTTATTCTTCAAATCGATTTTTACACGTCAAAATATCCAAAACAACCAAATCACGATAGCAATGTGGTCGAGAAAGCCTCCCATCAATCCGTTACCCGGCACGCTTGCGATGCAGAGCAGATGCGATGCGCAGACATCGAACGCGTCCAGGACGTCGGCCGGGTTGTTTGCGTCGACGACCGTCGCGCGGCCGGCGGCGTGCGCGCTCGTGCAGATCCAGACGAGGGACCCGCCCCCGGCTCCACCCCCGGCCGAGGCCCCGCCCCCCGGCACGCCCCCCGGCTCGGCCGGCCCCGGGTAGAAGACGCTGGCGCCCACCGCCCGCCCCCCGTCCCCCGTCAGACCGCCCCCAACACCCGCCCCCGCCGCACACCAGATCTTCGTGCCTGCAAACAATGACAAGCATCGAAATCAACCTTAGATTAAATACCTATTTTGGTAGCCTTCAACTTTTCCATGCCTGTCTTTTCCAACTGTTTTTTCGGGATTTTTCATGTTTTCAGCGATTCAACCATATTTACGAGCGATTTCAGACCCTTCTGTTGGGAGAATAATGTGTAGAAATTCACGACACATTGTGTAGGCTACATTTTGTAGCGATCCGTCAAGTATTTCAAGGTGAAAAAAGTACGTGTCTTGCCAGTGAAATTTCAACATTATTTAAATGGGTGTGGAAGACCGGGTGTGGAAGACCGGATGTGGAAGACCGGGTGTGGAAGACCGGGTGTGGAAGACCGGGTGTGGAAGACCGGGTGTGGAAGACCGTGTGTGGAAGACCGGGTGCGGAAGACCGGGTGCGGAAGACCGGGTGTGGAAGACCGGGTGTGTAAGACCGGGTGTGGAAGACCGGGTGTGGAAGACCGGGTGCGGAAGACCGGATGTGGAAGACCGGGTGCGGAAGACCGGGTGTGGAAGACCGGGTGTGGAAGACCGGGTGTGGAAGACCGGGATGACCGGGTGCGGATGACGGACGCACCTGGCTCCTCCTCTGCGAGCGGCCGGCAGTAGACCGGGACGGGGACTTGCCCGGGAGGACCGGGACCGCGGGCTGCGACGCGTGCCGGCAGCGACCAGCCGTACGCCTGCAGCCGCCCGTCGTCCTTCCCCACGTGCGCACGAACCTGCGCAGACAAACAATCATTTCCTGCGCAGACACGCAATCATTTCCTGCGCAGACAGACTAGTTTTCTCCACGTCAACAATGGAATTTTCTGCAATCCGTTGCAAACAGTAATTCTTTGCGCAGCCTTACAGTCGTTTTGCGCGCAAACAAACAGTCATACCTGCTTTTACAGAGTCATCTTTGGGGTCAATTATCACCGAAGTTAGTTTGGTTTGCTACTTATTTTTTTCACCGAGAGTATTCTAAAAAGATCAATTTTTCTAATAAAAGATTTTTATTTCGTTCCTACCGATCAGATTGGGCTCTATAATTAATTCTAGCTCCGTATTCCTTCGGTGATCCCTAATTATTTTTGTACTAATAGAAGCAGCGTAACTTTTACTACATTTAAGCAAGTTTTTGTGGTTTTCTGGAGTATAGTGAGAAACGCTAGAACTACTTCAAGCCTGGCCGTTAGTACTTCTCATCGCGCAGGGCTGGTAATGCTTGCCTGTCGAAGCTGCTCCCTGCGCTCGTTGTTCCTGCGCTGGGCCAGCTTGTCGTCTGCGCCGTCCCTGCGTCCCTGCGCCGCCCTGCGCCGCACGGCAGCCAGCGCCGGCCCCCCGGCACCCGCCCCTCCCGGCACCCCTCCAGGCCCGCCCCCCGGCACGGCGCCCAGCGGCCGCCGCTCCGTCGGGCCAAACAAGCTGCTGAAACTAAACACACGCGTCCACAATCAGCCGTAAGCCGTTAGCGCTGGCACTCACCACTCAGTCAAACGTTGCATGTACGGTTGCCATAAAGTTTTTTCAAAAACCCAGACAATAATTATTACTGGGGCACTAAAAGGCTTGCTTTCTCAGCTTTCTCAATGACATTGAATATTTCAACGTTTTTGAAGCAATTTGGACACGTAAATTTTATGTTATTAAGTATTTACGAAAATTTTCAGTTTTTCCAAAACACGTTTTGCACTCTATAGGCCAAGAATCTGAATATAATTTGACAAAACTTTCTAGATATGTTGACCCTCACGATTCAATGTTTGTGTACAAATTTCATTGCTGTACGTTTAGCACTTTTCTTGAAAATAGCACTTTTATGTCACTTTTTAAGCGTTTCTGCAGTTTTTTGCCACGAAAGCAACTTTCTCTTCAGCCGACTTTAACAAAATTTACTGTGTGCATTATAAATCGTAAAAAGAAGATACTGTGTTAATTTCAAGCAAATCAACTGAATAGTTTTTTTTTAAATCAATTTTTAAGTTTTGAAATATTCAAATAATTTCATCATGATATTTATTTCCAATTCCAGGTAACGAATGTCATTGAGAAAGCTGCTAAATTAACGCTGAACATGTTAAATTGATCATATAAGCCTCTAGGCTATGCGTACACCCAACATAATCGTGTTCGCATAGCCTTCAATTGAAGGGATTTTGGATGGCGTGGGTTCCCAGTGCCGCAGCCAGTTATAAGAATATAAGCTTGGAGATACAGTATCTTAATGCACAGCTGAGCACTTATCATAATTTCACTGAAAAGTTGCAACAATTTTGCTACTCCTAGATAAATGAACCAAACTTTTGTGTTGTTGGGAACAAAAATGCACTTTTGCAAAAAATATTTAAAACTCGCAAGCAAAGTGAAAGCGATTAACAAAAAAGAGTTCAGAGCTCTGATGTCGGAGGGAATATGACCCCAGCCTACAAAAAAATTTAGGACTTTCAGGAACTACGCTAAGAAAAAGAGACTTTAAAGGAAAAAGGGAGCACTTGGTAGCCCTGTAGTAACAACAAAGAGAGCATTCATTAGAAATCCTTCGGCCGGTGGGAGCAAGGTGCTAACGAGCCCGTCCCGATTCCCGAGTCGCGCAATCTACTCACAACTTCCAGACACTCTGCTTGGACTTGCGGTCCATGTCGGGCTCGTGCCGCGACGCGCGGATCATCTCGGTCCAGCGCACAGCCTCCTGCAGCTCCATGAAACGCTCCTTGTACTGATTGCGTTCCATCAGCACTCTCGCCATCTCCACTCGAGTGAAGCGCTTTCGTTGCGCCATCGGCACGTCTTCATCGTCGTCCGACCTGCGGCAAAGACAAACATTACATTAGCGGTGTTTAACGACGCACTGTTTTCACAACTGGCCCTGTGGCACTGGTCTAACGGCGTCGGTGAATGAACGATTGATGATGAACCTAACCTATGGCTAGAAGGGAGGAGGGGAAAACCGGTGTCGGCACGTAGCCTACTCCTGTCGAAAAGCACCGAGGGGACCACCGGCTTTACGTCCCTTCCGAAGGACGCTGGACGGTACAACTCGAACGACAGGATTCCTCCGCTAATCCGTGCTGGAGGAACCTACCTGCTTGCGCGCTGGGCGTTGTCCAGTTGTTCGCGCATGCGGCGCAGCTCGTCTTCGAGGTCGGCTGCGCGGGCTTCCAGCCGCGTTCGCGCGCTGGCCGCGGCCTTCAGCTGCCCGCGGACAATCTCGTGCTGGGCCGACAGTTCGTCCACCTGCTCGATGAGATCGTCCTTGACGATGTTCAGTGCGTTTCTGCAAAGCGAGATGCAACGCACTTAGTTGCCTGCATTCCCTGCTCGCTGCTTACAGATCAGACAGAAGGAAGCCCACATCTCAAGGTCTAACAACCCAGCGCTAAGGGAGGAAGTTTTAGTAGTTCTAGTGTTTGGTCACGTGACTTGGGCTGACCAATCCTGGCTGACCAACCCCAAACCAGGGGATGCAGCTGAAAATGAAAAACAAACTGGGAATATTTTCGTGTGAAATGTCAAAGATGAAAGCTTAGGTTTAAGTTGAATTTGCCACTTAGGATAATCAGAAGAATTTCTTCTCATTTAGAAAGCATTGTTTTCCCAGTTTATGAAGCGAATACAAACAGGAATTATTATTGTGTTGCCAACCTATACTTTTGTGAAATCGTGGCAACATTGCTCTGGTTTTTGACATCTAGCTGGAATTCACTTCACTCAGTTTGTTCGAAAGCAGATATTTATATAATAGATACCGAACGAAGCCAAAAGAAAGCTAGGTTATAAAAACAAGACGGACGAACCATTTATTTCAAATAAAAATGCATTTCCTCTGTCATCTGTCATCTGTCAGCTGTGAGCTGTCAGTGTTGCCGGAGCCAGCCATCAAGTCTAGGCAAGATGTCATTTGCGCGCTGCAGAGTCATCTTTGGGGTCAATTATCTCCGAAGCTGGTTTGGTTTGCTACTTATTTTTTTCACCAAGAGTATTCTAAAGAGATCAGTGTTTCTAAAAAAAGGTTTTTATTTCAATCCTACCGATCAGATTGGGCTCCATATTATTTATAACGACTTTCAGCGACTACATTTTAATGGCGTTAATTAATTCTAGCTCCGTATTCCTTCGGTGAACCCTAATTATTTTTGTACTAATAGAAGCAGCGTAACTTTTACTACATTTCAGCAAGTTTTTGTGGATTTCTGGAGAATAGTGAGAAACGCTAGAACTACTTTATTAAGTCAATATTGCCTGGACATTGAAAGATGAGAAGATTGGAGATTGGTGGAAGGAGGTAAGTGGAAGGAGATAACTGATGTGGGGAGGGTTAAGTAACTCACTTGGTAGCCAGCAATTCGTTGTTCTCCATGATCAGGTTTTCCACCTCCTTGCCCATTCCTGAAACAACATTCAAACCGACTAATTAGTCATTAGTCAACCTTGTAGAAAACCCCGATTTTGATAACCTTCAACTTTTCCAAGTGTGGCGGCTTCACATTTTAAAAATCTGACTGATTTCCATTTTTTTACTGGGGTTGTTCCAGGGTTGATTTATTGATTAAAACTAAAAGTTCCCGACAAAAATACGTTGCGCCAAGATTTTTCCCTACGGGCATAATGATTGTTAGTTTTTACTTAAACCCACCGTGTTTTGCCTTATGGGTAGTATAGGTATGCCTTATGAGAATATAGGTATGCCTGATGAGAATATAGGTATGCCTTATGAGAATATAGGTATGCCTTATGAGAATATAGGTATGCCTTATGAGAATATAGGTATGCCTCATGGCTAGAGGTATGGAAAAATTGCATTAACTACTGGAATTTTTAGTATTCATTATTCTAATTTTAGCACCTATTTACCCCAAGTATTTTTTCGTAATTTAAGCTATTAAAATTTAACTCGAAGATTTAACGGCCAGCTTGTACCATTTTAACGGTTATAGTCAGACGAGCTCAAGCAATGAAATAAATGTTTTGGCAACATTGTGATCTTCTAATTACCTACCCTTGCTGCAGGACATAACTGCCCGATAAGCTTCTACAAATCACCTCATGTTGGGCAGGGCTTACAAACACTGCAATCTGGGGAGATTCATCCTCCAGCACATGTTTATGCTTGAGAACAATACAATATTTTTGTCTTCAAAGGTTTCGAAAAAATTGGCAGAAAAAATTACATGAATATGCAAGAAAATCCATGATTTATACCGAATTAGCATGTGTTTCGTGTTAATTAGCTAATCTCTTGGCTATTTCGCAAAAATAACATTTGTCGCGTTTAATTGTGAAAATAAAGTGTGCGGCAAATGCTCTCAAAGATCATGAATTCATGAAGATATGACGAAATAATCATCCTGAATTACTATTTAGTTTTCATCGCATATATTGCTTATGCGATTTTTCCGTACCTCTACTCATGGCTTATGGCCCTATGGGTATATAGGTTTACCTTATTTGGCAAATAAGGTTTTGCTTTAAGGGCATTAGGTTTGCCTTATGGCCTGTGTGTTTTGCCTTATGGACATTAGGTTTGGAAAGAATGAATTCCTGTCTAGTCGACAAGGTGCCTGCGGTCAGAGAGTCGACTCACCGAAGAAGTTGTCGTTGACTGTGGTTGCGATCGACGGCAGCGAGGTCCCAGGATGGATGAGACATGGAAAAACAACACCAGACACTCGGTTAGATGCAGCCAACAACAGCAACACTGCCACCCGCCAACAACAAACATCACCATGCACATTGAATGAAGCTTTCTCTAAACATACCCTCTTTCACACACATTTTAAATTACACATCTCAGAGCAAAAGCCACCCCCACCCCCATATGTTAAAAATTAACCCTCACATCTGTTTTTTATTACCCCCACCACTGTCTTGATTTAACATGCAATAGGTTAGAATATTTTTAGTATTTTTAGTTAGTTTAAACTTTAAATAGAGGAGCTGTTGCCCTTGTAAAGCAGAACACTTTTAACTTTGCCACATGAATCATCTACCAATTTCAAATAGGGAATTATTGGTTCCCGGCTCTCAGGGATGATACTTGATCCCAGTGAAAATACTGGATACCACTTTTATAAAATCCTTAAAACTTATAATTGAAACCTAAGCCTTTTAATCAATTACCCCCGACTATCCTCTCGCCCCGAAACCGCTCTCCTTTTCCTTTATTTTCGAGTCTCTTGCCTCTGGTGGCAGCAAAAATCCAAACATCATCATGAACATATTGGCAATTCACGTTTGCCACAATCCCAGCTTGGCTCCGCTAGGACAAGCTCACAGGAATCATTTCATCGATCTTGGCGTGGACGGAGATAAAGGGCGTGGCTGACCTGACGAGGCAAAGTCCCCGGGATGGACCCAGCTTCCGGTGATGTCCGCCCCGTCGTCCATTTCCCCGAGCGCGTCCGCATCCTGGAAGCTGAGCTCCTGGTAGAGCGTGTTCCCGCTGCGTTGCTCCCTGC
Source organism: Nemurella pictetii (assembly GCA_921293315.2). Classification (NCBI taxonomy): domain Eukaryota; kingdom Metazoa; phylum Arthropoda; class Insecta; order Plecoptera; family Nemouridae; genus Nemurella; species Nemurella pictetii. Next base: position 2,421,902 of record OV121118.1, on the reverse strand, counting down.
AGACACGACATCATTCTCTCACAGACATGCTGAGCATTCTCACAACTTGCACACGCAGCGGAATCCCCGCTCCACTGCAGACAATCTGCCGCTTTAGTTTCACTATTCATTATTTATAACCTACTTCTTCAGACACACAATCAAAAACATCAGGTTCGGTTGAGCCCCCAATTGATAGGTCTAGGACCTTCACCAGCACACGCGTTCACTTTTCATTTACACGAACACATTTAATAAACCAACTCTTTCTCACACAAGCACCAGTCAACAAAGAACCTTTGAGCAGCACAGCTCTGCTCCTGCTATCGGTACCGCCTCAGGGCAAGCGTCGCCACCCTAGCGGCAACCTTCAGCCATGGACACAGCCATGGTGGAAGGCAACCCAACCCTGCAATACCCTCAATAGCTAATAGCTCATTAGCTCAAATAGCTCTGCAATAGCTATTCTGGTTAGGCTGGAGCCTTGCAAAGACATGACATCAAGACAGACTGATTGATTGATTATTGGTGTTTAACAACGCACAGTTTTGACATCTGGCCATTTGGCACTGGTCTAACGGCGTTGGTGAATGAAAGGGTGATGAATGATGATGAGCCTAACCTATGGCTAGAAGGGAGGAGGGGAAACCCGGTGCCGGCACGTAGCCTACTCCTGTCGAAAAGCACCGAGGGGACCACCGGTGTTTCCAAAGTGGCCAAACTGTTCGGTCTACATGCAGACATGACATCAAGACAAACCGAACAGTTTGGCAATGTTGGAAAACACCGGTTCTCGTGTGATCATCGAAGTTAAGCAATAACGCGCTAAGTCAGGTGTTTGATGGGTGACCATCATGCACATGATCAGTTCTGTTCAGGAGAGAGGTCGGAGGGTTTGAAGTTAGTGCGACAACTTCACTCGCCTTGCTTGTCAACCTCTCGACAGCACGGATTAGCGGAGGAATCCTGTTGTTCGAGTTGTACCGTCCTTCGGAAGGGACGCAAAGCCGGTGGTCCCCTCGGTGCTTTTCGACAGGAGTAGGCTACGTGCCGGCACCGGGTTTCACCTCCTCCCTTCTAGCCATAGGTTAGGTTCATCATTACCCTTTCATTCACCGACGCTGTTAGACCAGTGCCACAGGGCCAGTTGTCAAAACAGTAAGTCGTTAAACACCAATAATCATCAGCATCATCTTAAACATCAATAATCACTCGATGAATCAATAAACAGCCAGACAGACAGAGAGAGAGAGAGAGAGAGAGAGAGAGAGACTGACTTGTTTGTGTGGCTGCGTCCTGCGGGTGAAGGTGGCTCCGGCACCGGTGTCCCGGGGCTGTCTCGGGGTGAAGCGGGCTCCACGTCCAGCAGCTCCAGCCGAAGGGAGGCGCCCGAGTGCGAGCTCGACGGGGGTGAAGCCGGCCCAGAGCACTCGCTGGCTTCGCGCGACACCACCTTCACACACCAAACAACCGCTTCATCAGCTATCAATCAGCAAATACTTACAACTGCCTACTTTAAAATGACGTCACGCGGAATTGTTGACAGCCTCAGAACGCAAAATTTAGCTAGTTGGTTCCAGCAGCATTTTGAAAAATGAGTGCATTCTTTTCATGAGAGGAATGTTAAACTTTTAGACCAGAATGACACAGGTTTATAGCCAGCAGTGAATGGTATTATAATATCCTTTTCAATATTCCCAACAATGTGGCCAGTAGACATTTCTTTTACAAAACTAGCAGCGGAGGCCCGTGCCTTCGGCACTATGTGTGTACGTCTTTTACTATTTAAAACCCGATGCCCAGAAGGCAAAACTCGATGCCCCTAGCGTATTTATTTCGTGAAATTTTAATTTAATTTTCAACAAATCAGCCCCATTGAGAAAAAACTGGAAATCAGAGTCGCTAAAAAAGTTTATAAATTTGAAAAGCAATAAAAAGTGCAAAAATTCGCTAGTTTTTTGCACTTTTCTAATAGAAATACTTGACGGATTGACACGAGACCTAGCCTATAGTTCGCACAGTGAAATTCTACACATTATTCGTGCATAAAATAGAGCCCAGATCATGTAGATTTTCTAAAAAAAGGAACCGACACGGTGAAAGTGTAAAAACACCAAAATCACCATGGAAACGAAAAACCGGATTTTAGTATAAGTAGATGCTTTTGTAGCTAAAAAAAAGAGCTTCTTTAAACTGCCCTTGCAGCAAAACAGGACCGCGAAAGCCAATGGTGGACGACAGCTCGTCCACCATTGGCTCGGTGACCGAACTACTCCCACGACTTGAACACCCGTCGCGGGAGCGAACACATCAGAAGACCCTGAAGCTGCCAACGCCTTCGTTGGCAAAATGTCGGACAACGGTCCTTTTCAGGACCACCAACCAAGTCGTACAGAGCAGCAACCGTGAAACCACTTCAACCAGGACTCGTAGAAATTCTAGATTCCTTGTCACTGCGAACCGAGACGGCATCACCAGTGTTTCGGACAAGACTTCTCCCGGAACGTTTGTCCCACCTGGCTGAGTGCGGCGTGCTGCTCGAGAGAGGCGAACCCGATGGAGACGGGTCCCCCCGAAGAGCGGGGGTGCAGGGCGGGTGCGAAGCGCGGAGGCCGGCCACCTTCCGAGCGGTCTCCCAGCGTCGGCTTGCTGCGCTCCAGGTTGTCCATGTGCGTCTTGAACAGCTCCGTGTAGCGCGTGTGCAGCTTGGAGAACTCTCGCTGGTGCTCCGCCTCCTTGTCTTCCAGCCGGCACACTGCAAGCCAGCCAGGCAAGCAACACGACAATATCATCAATAGACGACACTAGACTAGGCTGCGAAGTATTTAGTTGCCAAGAAATTCAAGATGGAAGAGGGAAATGAAAACTGAACTTGACGGAACTGATATAAAACAGACGCAGCTGGAAAAGGCCGGAGACGGTAACTTTCAGGATGGGTGGAGCATAATCAACGGAAATTGACGATCCGGAATTATTCTTCAGACTTCAGACTCGATATTTTTAATTTTGGAATTCTATTTAGTTTTGGTTCAACCAAGTATTGGTTCAACCAACAGACATGGTTTCTTAAAATCTCATCTAAATCTAAAAAATGTCTAAAAAAAAATGTGTGCGCAAGCCGCACAGCCTAGAGGCTTCTACAATCAATTTAAAATGTTTTAATCGATTTAAGGACAAACTATTTAACTTATTTGCTTGAAATAAACACAATATCTTCTTCTTACGATTCTTAATGCACACAGTAAATTTTGTGAACATCGGTTGATGATAATGTTGCTTTAGTTGCAAAAAAAACTGCGGAAACGCTTCAAAAGTGTCATAACAGCGCCATTTGCAGGAAAAAGACTAGGAGTATACATACAAAAATGACATTTGTACACAAACATTGAATCGTGAGGGTCAATATATCTATAAATTTTTGTCAAATTTTATTGAGATACTTGGACTCAGTGCAAAACGTGTTTTAGAAAAACGGAAATATTTAGTAAAGCTTACCGTGGTCGGCTGAATTCTTTGACTTGAGCTCCAGCATCCTGACAATGGACTCGAGACTCTCCACCTTCGATCCGAGCTCTTTGCGTTCATCTTCTCCAGCATCCTCCACTTCTAGAAGTTTCTGCAAAGCAGATACAACACCATCTCAACACTATCTCAATGCCGACAAAATCTCAAAAACATTCAGCGAAAACTTAGCCAACACTCTCGTCCAACGCTAACCAATTTATTGCTCTTTGAGGGCGTCATCCAGCACAAGTCCACTAAATTTTCTTGACCCATAGTTAGAGATGCAAAGTTACCGTTAACATTGCAATCGGTGATATTACCAGTAATATACCGGTAATGTTACCAATCTCTGTAACTTACGATTCCTTGGCCTTATTTTCTTCATGGAACAGAAAACTGGAAAATTTAAAATTGAGTAGAAATTTTATGGTCATTGGTGTTTTTTCACAATATTACGAAAGTTTGTGTTCAGACTAAAACCCTAATACAAAAATAAGTAAGAGTAGGTAAGTTAATAATACTCGCTGCTACTCGACTTATTGATCATAATTTAATATTGTGAGAATTGTGTTCTGTCAGTGAAAATTAGATTCATTTTTATATCAAGAAATAGTTTCAAGGGACTATCAACTCATAAGATAAAAAACACCGAATTATTTAGTTGCCTATTTAGCAGGGACTGAAACCGAAACCGAAACCGAAACCGAAAACCGGTAAAAACCGTTATTTTTCGAAAACCGAAACCGAAACCGAAATCAAAACCGTTATTTGAAAAAGAACAAAACCAAGAACAAACCGTTATTTCAATATCGGTTTTTTTCGGTTTTTTTCGGTTTTTTTCGGTTTTTTCGTGCTTGTATGTTGCTGAAAATTGCACTTTCATATTTGCGTTTTCAAGCAAAAAAAATGTTTTGGGGAGAAAATCACGGGTTGTCGAAATATATCAATCTAGTGCTACGTGTAGCTTTAACAAGCATCCGACTTGTAAAACCTAAAGTTTATATTTTATGAGCATATCTGCTCTTCCAGCAAAAGTTGACATGTCATCATAAGCTTCTATAAGCTCATTTTGTCTCAGGCAAACATCTTAGCCATAATCTACATTGAATTACTAATAAACATTCCAATACTGTATATGCAGCTACTTGCTATCAGCACATATTCTTCTACTTTTGGGATAGGATTTCAATTGCAGCTGCAGGAAAAACTCAGATTCGAAATTAGTTGCCCTGTGGCATTGCTCGAGACAAGAGCAACGAAGTCGATTTGGTTCAAATATCTAATGCGCAAGAAGGAAATCCATTCGAGAAACATAAAGTCAGGTAAGATGGTAAGTATAAGATAAATCAGTGGGTTCTTTTGTCATGATATCCTAAATTTATCAAGCTAATTTCAAATAAAATTTATCCAGAAAGGTCACTATGGGCAGGGGCGGAACTAGGCGCCTGCAGGGCCCGCGACTGCGGGCGGGCCCAGGCCCAACCTCAGCCGCGGGGGGCCCGTCGCCCATCTCATATTTTTCGTTCGATATCATATTATTGTATAAATGCAAAATCGCGACTATTCTTTTCTGCGATTAGTTTTTATGTTTCCTGTCTCACGCTAGGCTGCAAGTAGAATTTGAGTTTACTAATCCATATTCCTAGAACACTAAACCTCTCATTTGAACATAAAAGTCTAGCATAAGCATGTCCATGACATGTGCCATGTAACCATTGCTATTGAATACAAAGCATTTCTGCTCCAATATTTAGTCAGTTTGCAAGAGAGCTTGGTGCAAACAAGTTGATTGCAATTCGGATTTCGGAGGCTTTTCAACTATGAGTGCGACCAGTGGGGCGTCAAAAAACGGAAAAATAAGTTTTTAGCTAACAAACTCATTTTACAGTTTTTTTTCCGGAAGATCTGCCGGAAGGATTCCCACTTCAGCTTCTTACCTTTCGGAACACAATGATTTCCGAAATTCGCAGTGTCCGAACTGTTCGCGAATTAGCCAGCCTTGTTTTAGTGGACTACACGGCCTTGACATCGAGCTACGTAGATGTGTTCACGGCTCTGATATTGTTCCTAACATTGCCAGTGTCTGTGGCAAGTGGAGAGCGGTCGTTCTCTCGCTTAAAGCTGATCAAAAACTATATTAGAACCTCGATGGGACAACTTCGCCTCTCAGGGTTGGCTACCCTCAGTATCCAAGCTGACAGGGCAAAGAAAATGGATGTGGAGTTGCTGATAGATCGATTTGCAGAGATGAAGGTGAGGAAAAAACAATTTTAAGGTAAGACTACGCGATTGCATTGATGAAACTTTCAAAAAATATAAAAATGCCGTGAATTTAGTGGGGGGGGGGGGCCTCTCAGCCAAATCTGCGGGCGGGCCCGTGAATCGTTGTTCCGCCCCTGACTATGGGCCAAACAAATCACAGACATGTGTGGGAAAGTCCGTTTTCACCCGCACGTTTTTTTTCTGTAAAAAACCGATATTAACCGGTTTTAACCGGTTTTGAAACCGTTATTTTTTCGAAAGAACGAAACCAAAACCGAAACCGAAAAAGCAAAATTTCAAGAACAAAAACCAAAAACCAAACCGAAATTCGAAACGGTTTCAGTCCCTGCTATTTAGTGGGAATCAAAGTTTCTGTCTGCTGCTCGTGTTGAGACCTATACGTGGTATCAACGATGATTGAAGCAAAATTTATTTTGAGATCAGACAGACAGAAATATTACAGGTGACAGATGAGTTAGAAGCCAGCGAGATAACCCCTGGTAAATTTAAGTTAGATATGGTTACCTACATTCAAAGATCGAGCAAGATAAAACTATTTTTGAATGTTACCGAAGGTGGTGTAATATTACCGTTATACCGGTAATGTTTCAGCGGTAAAATTACCGATTTACATCACTACCTACAGTGCACAGAACCAGCTCACAGATGAAAAGTGACGTAATCAGCTGTTCCTAGCACCAGACATCTCACCAGGCTGTAGAATGCAGGAAAAATTCCTAATTTAGGAAGAATTAGGAGGAATTCTGGTGAGATGTTTGCTGTAACTATTTGTAGCCGAGGATTTATTTCATAGCTAGACTGGTGTCTATATCCGATATGAATAGTTTTTTTTTCTGGCAAATGGTAAAATTTAGACGACCGCATACCGTTGTCCAGTTTCCTTCTTGTGCCAAGCAAAATATATGAACTAGTCATTTCAATATCTGTTGACTTGGAAATTTGGTCGACTTTGAGATGATGGGGAAGAGTTAAGAAGAGAAGAGAAGCAGAGCTCACCTGTTCAGATGTCTTCCGCAGTTGCTTTTCTCGTTCGTATTGAGTGACCAGCTGTTCGTTGTCTTCTCGCAGCAGCTCCAGCTCCACTTCGTGCTCTTGGTTCTCTGTGTAAGACAAGTCCAGGCTCTCCAGAACGTTCACCACTAACGGCATAAGGTCTTTCACGACCTCCTCGTCGTATTTCCCTATCATTTTCTCGAACTCCTGATAAATACTGCCTGCCAGAGACTGGACTTTCTCCGACATAACCACATGAGAGTCCTCATGGGTGCCGTACACCACCTCCTGGTCCATCTGCATGCTGGCTGAATCACGCGAACGTGTTCCTCTCAGTAGAATATCTTCATTTTCACTACCTATCACCAATTTCAGTGGATCCAGACACGGAATCGCCCAACTAGAGAAATGACGTCCTCCATTGATATTTTATGATCGTCGTCTGTCGGAGCTGGTCGGAGCCAGACGTCTGCGCAATCTAGGTGCGCAGAGGACCCAGCCCCTTGCAAGGCCGATCGAAGTCAAAGTGACAGATTATGCTAATTAGTGCTAATATTCAAGTGTAGCGCGCGTCAATCATACAATAGACTGAATGATATTCTGTCAGCATTGACCATAATAATATGTCTATAATAAACATCATACGATGCAAATCGTATACTTTTTTATTACGTGTACGAAAGCGAGTGAAATCTTCAATTTAACCACTTGCAGAAAAGTCACAGATATTTTTTTATGATAGAATGGCAAGCCTTCAAGTGCCAAATTATTTTTCAGTTTTCTCAATTAACTCTAACGATGAAATATGTTTTTTTACTGTAAGCATTGGTAGCATTAGTTCATGCCCACTTTTGCGTCAAATTCTGTTATGTTTGCAATAAGCATTGTCTGAGCTCATAGAGCCTGGTAATTTCTGGGGATGGAAATGTTCATCTAACTAATCTAACCCCTTATTGATATTTCTTCAAGACTTTTTGTTTCACTTTAAGTCTCAGTAGAAGGCTCTTGGATCTAGAAAGAGGTCAGTGTGAAGATTAGCTGCCTTTTTTGCTTTGCATTTGACATTTTTTAAATAGTAATCCTGAAAGCAATCACATATTTGCAGTATGGTTTCATCCCAATTTTAAGGCTTTTTCAATTATGTGCTACGTAATGCATTCACCCATTGGTTCTCCAAATATAGTAATAGTAATAGTCCAATAGTACCAAGGTGTGGCATTGTTTTTAAGTATTTGAAAGTACGGGAATTCACGTTGTGAATGGTATAATTTTACATAAACAAGGATAATGCCTATTAGACAGAACTTTGTCAGAAAAAGTTATTACGTAGGTACATAAAACTGCATTTATTATCACTTTTTCTATAACTAAGACTTTAGATAGATGGGGCAAATAGTACAAAACTAGCAATAATGGGACTTCACTCAGAAAAGATTGCTCTAAGAACTATAGTACGTTACTCCCACTGAGTTGCTACAAAGGCAGACAGGCTGGTGATAGCCTAATATTTTTGTAAAATTTCACTCCCAGACCATGCTTGCAAGAACATGAACAGGTAGGAATAAGAAAACAAGGAATATTCCGTGGTTAACGAGGACCTCTAGCAAAAGTATGCTATGACAAAGATCATTAATTAATAATTCAACATATCTGTTCTCCTCCTAGATAATTGCTAGGAATTTCCAAGGTACCTATTCAGTGAAAAAATGAGTGAAAATTGGCATTCACATCCAGCTAGTATGAAGTTATATAATTAGGTACCTATATTACATTTTATACAACATACAAAAAGTACAAGATATACAACAATAGCATTGACATTAGCATTGGTTGCTTTTTCATAACTTCGTCATATAGATCTAAATTCCCACACAGCAGAACAGATCTGAACATGATAGTGTTACACTCAGCTCCTGATCTTTCAGTTGACAGCGTCACCGGCCGGGCCTGCAGTTCTTGCCGAACATCTGCCGATGGAGTCGCTTCTGACAGTTGTGCACTCGTAGCTTGAAAGCATACGACTCCTTGATGATCTCAACACATGATTCACACACCTTGCTTGGCGGCCCGTCGTTTGCACCGAGCTACAATCAGAAGTGGACGTTTAAGGGATTAATTCTTCAAGAAAACCGACATCCTGTTAGATTTTCCCGCATAGCAGAGTCTAGTGGCACCTACCTCGATGCCCATTAGGGAGTTGACTTTCTCAAGCAAGCTGACATCGTCGTCATCAGGGGCAGGCTGGTTGAAAAGACTCTGCGTCCCCGGCTTCAAGCAGAACCGGCAGCGAGTCTCCAATGCTTCTTTAAGCCTACGGGTGAATAGAGTTGAGAGGTTAAGGTTATACAGATTGTCCAAGCAGGTCAAATAATTTCAAATACTTCACTAGTTACAACAGCTTACAAGCACTGGTTCTTCTGATTGAGAAACTTACATGCTGCGAAGTTTCATTCGGCTCTCCGAAGATCGACGAGGCTTCTTTTCTTTCCCCATTTCTTCACGTCTGCTTGCAATTTAAACAAAACCTATACCTATTCTTGTTTCCTTCAGAACATCAAATTGGACACTGGTCGAAGATTTCACCAAATTGAATGATTTCACTTTGACAGATCCAGCCATTGACAGCGTTCAGAATCGACCGCATGCGACACTACTGGTCTTTGCTACTGGTCATGCGCAGAAGTGCGTAGGGATGCTTGGGAAATTGAGACCAGCGGCAAAATTAAAAACAAAAACTATCGTGAATGTAACGTTTTTTGAGATCAGAGCATTGAAATTAGTTGTAAACTGAATTCAGCTGCCAACGCGTGTACAGCTCAACCTCTACCAAATTGAGTTGAGTTGCTAACATTTCAACGCGTGCGCATGGAAGGGAGCACGGGCCCCACCAATCGTGCTTACAAAATTCGACCAAATTTCAAAAAGAAAAGAAAAAGACAAGAAAATAAATTTTACTAGAAGACCGGGTAGATCGACCGTTGAGGGGTTGAGGGCTGAAAGTACGAAGTGTAAAATTAGCAAGCTAGCTCAAAAATACAATGAACCTGTGAGAACCTTAAACTTTTTTACCCATTAACCTTTATTTATAAAGGTGAAATAGAAAATTTTGACAAATCTTACTCAGAAGATTGAAAAAATTAAAAATTTTCGTAGAAAGTATTTTAATATAAAAAAATTTCACGTTTTTTTAATAACGTTTTAGATCAAGATTAAAAGCTTTGGAAGGTTCCCGTAACTTTTTATTAAACAAATCAGCTTTCACGTTTGTTCTGCAGGCAGCGCAGACATAAAAAAAACACCTAAGAAAAAACATCGGAGACTTTTTTCGGGAGGAATTCAAACTGAAGATTCATTTCACTCCCTTTGCTCGTTGTGTTTTTCTAGCATCGTTACTTGTTGTTCTGGTAAAATAGCTAGAAATAAACAAATGACAGCAACTGCTCGTCGAAGCATTGGCCCACACGGCACACAGATGTCACAATAAAGTATCATTATGTCAACTTAACAAAGAAACCCTTCCAAGTGGCGTGGTGGGGGGGGGGGGGGGTCACGGCCCTTTCGAGCAAGCGGTTATTTAACACTTGTTATCGTGTCAGGGGGATACCCACCCCCCTTCCCCCCCCCCACCCAGCCGGAGTGCCGTGACGTATCGACCGTTTCTGTTTGAACAAGCAGTTGTTTCTTTGACAGCCCCACACTCCACGTGACATTTATTCCATGCAACAGTCGGCATTATGTATTCAACATCTTAAGCAGCCTGGACCGCCACGTGTTTCAACGGCCTTAAAGACGTGTTCAGATGCATGCAAATATATCTCAACAGGCTGAAGAATTTATACAAAACTCTTAGAAAATATCATTGAATTGAGCTGGGGAGATAATTGCCAGTGCCGCCTCTAACCTAATTCACGAACTTTTTAAATTTCTAATTCTGGGGAATTGGGTTAATTTTGGCTTTCGTTTCCTATAATTTATTTGGACCCAAAAAACCGAATTTTACCCAAATTTGCAGGAATAGAAACAGAAAAATTTAGTGAAAAAGGCCCCTGTGTGGCGTGGCTAAAGAAATTCAAGCATCACAGCTATTGTTAGTAACTATACTTAATTCCTTAAAGTAGTTAAGTCACCTTACGAAATATTGAGCGGGCTTTCTTGTAAATAATTCTCAATTTCAAGTGTCAAATGACAGCGTGACGAATAAAAGAGTTTATCTTTGCAGCGATAACTGCACTTGTTTTTCTTCAACTTTCAACCAGTCCGCCAGGTTCGCCACCAGCGTCTTGTCGTGTGAGAAATTCCAGCTCGCGCAGGCCTTCAGGTGGCGTGGACACACAAAACAGTAATTCAAATACAAAAGTTTTGGTATTGAACATTTTGGGGGTGGAATGTTTAATTTGCGGATCGAATGAAACAATTTTTTCATCTTATACTACCTGAAAATAATAATAATCGATTTTAATTTTTCAATTAATAAGTTTTACAAAAACACAAATTTGATAATATGTTAATTGATCTGATATAAAATTAAATGAATAAATGAATAAATTCATTTTTAGCGCAGCATCATCAGCGTAAAGTATCTTTACAGCAGTGATTGCGAAGGTAAAGCGATGATCCGAGCTCCGTATCGTAGCAACATGCCGTGTCAAAACTTGAGGTTATAGAAATTGACACTCATCATTGTTTCTGACATTCAAATGAAGAATTTTTAATGATTAATTATTTGCTATTGCGCTGCGATAGTTTAATAACCATTAAATAAGTAATTAATTAATGGTAAAATGAGCAGGCAATTATGTTGTTTACTTTTCCTCTGCCTCCTTGAACAAATGAATTTGAAATACTTATAAATAATATCTAGAACAGAACCTGCCAAATTATACATTAGGTCTTCCTATACTATAGAATTTTGACTGAAATCGGTTGGAAATGGTATCTCTACTACCACATTTATAATTAAACAGCTGCGCTAAGTAGTAGTAGGCCGTAGGCCCTAATACAGAAACTGGTAACGATAACAAGGTATACCTACAGTGATTGGACAAGGAAATATTTCTCTGCACTATGTACATATGTTTGCGCTATGCGCATATGTCTGCGCTATGCGCATGTCTGCGCTATGCGCATATGCCTGTGCCCTATGGGCACCAAGGTTGAGCGAAGCTCAACCTTGTTCTTCTCGCTGTAGAGGCCAAACGTCTTAACTTATTTAAGTGAAAAATTAAAAATACACCTTTTTTTCTTCGATGTTAATTGGTGTCACAATTGTTTCAGCAAATTTGACTAAAGTTTTTTTTTTTAATCACCTTTTCTACTCAACAGGCCATACCGTTGATAAATTTGGACTTACTTTTCTATAAATTTCATTTCATTTTTATATAATGACGAATGTCTTAGACAACGTTTTGTGGTTTCTTTTAAGAGATTTTCGGGTATTCCACACTAAGTCGATAGTGGCAAGACTCATTGAACCTTCAAGTTTGTGACAGCAGCATAATTATAAGACACTCATCGACAGCACGATTAAAAACACGTTGGTTGACAAGTGAACTTTCCACGCTACTTCATGCGTACGCACCACGCACTTCGTAAGTTTGGAAGGTTTTACTTCAAAGCGGTAGCCGAGTAGAAAACTTATACAATACACCGATATTCCATTCAATCAAAATTCCATCAAAATGACGTCATGATACCCAATCGCTAAAGCCAGCCAGAGCAATTCGGGGTTAGATCTCCCTTACTTCCTTTAATATTTAGCACAGCTGATAATATATTTTCCAAACTGGTAGTACGTTCAGTAGGTGTCTGACGTCATTTTTCTCCAAGTGAAATATGTCTATTAACTTGAAGTTATTTGGGGTGACGTCTAAGTCAGCCTGAGTAAACTGTGCCTGGAGTACAGTCTGTTTTGAAATGCAGTTCACTTAACCTGTTAATTTCTAGCAAAACTCGCACTATATTTCCCCCCCCCCCTCCCACCACTAATCCTACCTTTCCTGACCCCACCCAACTTCACAACCCAATATCTGTATTTGAATCATCTGTTGTCCAATCCATTTAAGGCTGTTCTACCAAGACGCTATGTATAACGGGCCATAAGACCCTCGCTGTCTAAACTTCGAAATATGCAGTTTTGAAAGGAAATAACCTTTTAACCTGAAAAAGTATAACACCAAAGTGCAGGATTTATCAAAAAATCATGCTCAAACCCAAATTTCACTGAGATACACGCATTTAAAAGGGTTAGATTTCTGGCGATAGCATCAGAGTAACGGCTGTAGATAGAAATACGAAACTTTTTCACAGCCTCGCCAACACCTTGCTCCTAGGTGTGGGCTATCAAGCAAGTCATTTTGAGCCAAGGGCTGTTTAGTGGAATTATTTTTGTCACCCTCTGCATTTTGTTTTCACGAAATACTAGTCTTAGAAACGTCATAGAAGAATTTTGAAAAGACGAGCAGTTTAAGAATGTTACGATTGGTTTGTGGTCTGATTTTCAATAATCTAGTGTTATTGGTTTGGGCAATGCTATCGCCACAAAATTTAACCCGTAAAACCAATACCTGGCTGAAATCGACACCGCCCTTGAATGTCTCGCGATCTTGGCTCGCACTCGTAATCAGTGCGACAGTTAAGTTGTTTATAAACACAATTTATACGTTATTAGCTTATAACTAAGCTTTTCAACGCTCATGCAATAAGCAAGTGCAAAAGACTGCTGATCACTTGATAGCTTTTCATATAAGCTCTAATCCTTTGCTAAAAGGCAATTAAATTTTTAAAATCTTGTATGGAGTGTCACGAAACCACAACAATGTTTGTATACTCAACCAGATTAGAGAGAGACGGACTTATGCCCCGTTAGCGTCTTGGTAGAACAGCCTTAAAAGATGAGTTTACATAATATATTACATTCATTGACCTTGGAGCACAGAATACTCAGACCTAAATTATGGTATTCCAGTTGGTTGGACTCAATACGGACCCCTAAGGTAAGACATAGTTGAGACGAGCGGCCGCTAGGATCGCTGCGATGCGGCGTCTCGAAGAGGGCGTGACGGAGGGCGCGGCGCGGGGGCGTGGCTTCATCAAGGGGGCGTGGGCTGCGAGGTTCGCGGGTCCGCCGCGCGACGCGCTGTACGACGACCTGTGGCCTGTCATGGCCGGCCTGCAGCTCGTCGGCGCCTTCCCGATCTCACGCAACAAGCGCACGGGTAACATTTCACAGCTTGCTTTTGTTTAGATACAAACACACGGCTAAAGTTTTATCAAAATAACATCTTACTTATTATGATGATCCTTATGAAGTCTCACATTATTATAATGTAATACAGTCCCTTTGGCACTGGTCTAACGGCGTCGGTGAATGAAACCTATGCCTAGAAGAGAGGAGGGGAAACCCGGTGCCGGCACGTAGCCTACTCCTGTCGAAAAGCACCGAGGGGACCACCGGCTTTACGTCCCTTCCAAAGGACGGTAAAACTCGAACAACAGGATTCCTCCGCTAATCCGTGCTGTCGAGAGGTTGATAAGCAAGGCGAGTGAAGTTGTTGTTCTAACTTCAAATCCTCCAACCTCTCTCCCGAACAGAACTAATCATTTACATGATAGTCACCCATCAAACACCTGACTCAGCGCGATGTTGCTTAACTTCGGTGATCTCACGAGAACCGGTGTCTCCAACGTTGCCAAACCGTTTGGTACAAACATTTAGGAAGGGTTCATACGAATCCTACAAGACCATAGATTTAGGAGAAATTTCTAAGGCAAATAAAGCTGACAAATTTTGCACCACTGGTTTCAGCACAACTGGTTCCGGCGCCACTGGTTCCGGGGCAACCTGTTCCGGCGTGCATGCAGCTAGTTTTGTTCCAGGCGAACGGGTGTTCCGGCTGCAGCTAGTTTTGTTGCAGGCGAACGGGGGTTCCGGCTGGTCTCGCCGGCAGCTTGTCTGTCCGCCGCGTCGTACGTTGGGATCCTGGTGGCGCTGGGCTTCGTGCACCGCGCTGAGATCGCACAGCTGCGCGACGAACACTTCGACCGGGCCGTGCCGGTGTTGCTTAACGTGCTCTTCGACCTGTTGCTGGTTGGAGCACCGCTCTGCTATTGGCTGGAAGCTCGGCCACTCGCAGCCCTGCTCACCGCATGGATCACGTTGCAGGTAACCAATCAGCCGTATATAGTGAAAAGCACGCAACGCTTCGAACACAGGCACTGATTGGAGAACGCCACAGTGCACAGCTTGCAACGCTTCGAACACAGGCACTGATTGGAGAACGCCACAGTGCACAGCTTGCAACGCTCCGAACTCAGGCTCTGATTGGAGAACGCCACAGTGCACAGCTTGCAACGCTCCGAACTCAGGCTCTGATTGGAGAACGCCGCAGCGCAAAGCTCGCAACCCTCCAAACTCAGCCTCTGATTGGAGAACGCCGCAGCGCAAAGCTTGCAACGCTCCGAACTCAGGCTCTGATTGGAGAACGCCACAGCGCACAGCTTGCAACGCTCCGAACTCAGGCTCTGATTGGACAACGCCACAGCGCAAAGCTCGCAACGCTCCGAACTCAGGCTCTGATTGGAGATCGCCACAGCGCAAAGCTTGCAACGCTCCAAACTCAGGCTCTGATTGGAGAACGCCACAGCGCAATGCTCGCAACGCTCCAAACTCAGGCTCTGATTGGAGAACGCCACAGCGCAAAGCTCGCAACGCTCCGAACTCGGGCTCTGATTGGAGAACGCCACAGCGCAAAGCTCGCAACGCTCCAAACTCAGGCTCTGTTTGGAGAACGCCACAGCGCAATGCTCGCAACGCTCCAAACTCAGGCTCTGATTGGAGAACGCCACAGCGCAAAGCTCGCAACGCTCCGAACTCGGGCTCTGATTGGAGAACGCCACAGCAGCAACTAAGCACTAACACAGCACTAACACAGCACTAATACAGCACTAACATAGCACTTACACAGCACTAATACAGAACTATCACAACACTTACACAGTACTATAACACAGCACTAACACGGCACTAACACAGCACTAAGTAAGCACTAACACAGCTCGACGCCCGTCACGGCCAGGCGGAGTTCGAGGCTGTGACGCGCACGAGGCTGCGACTGCGCCTGCGCCGCCGGGCCGTGCTGCTTGCGTCTGCGCTTTGCGTCGGCTCGCTGCTGCTCGAGGCGTGCTACGCGCTGCAGATGGCCGGCGCAGGCGCAGACTCGCGCTTCGACGCCGCCATGATGTCCACCTCCGTCTGCCAGGATCTCATGCGCAACCTGCTCTGCGCATTCTGGCACCTGCTCTGTCGCGCGCACGTTGTGCTTTCTGCGCATGCGCTACGCTGCTTGCAACAGGTCAGACATAACACGCGAACAGACGTGAGAGAGTTTATTTCTTCCATTTAGGGTTGATTTTATAACTTAGAGTTAAAACTCCGAGCTAAAACTTCGAGTTAAAACTTCGAGTTAAAACTTCGAGCTAAGCAGCTATAGAAGTTCTGAGAGTTAAGCAACCCTAGGGTCAACAAAGAAATAGGTTTGATTTTCAAACGTTGGCAAAAGATTTTGAATATTTTAACACATCAAAGCCTTCTGAATGTCGATCTCGCTCTCATGACAAGTGAATCAATTTTAAGATGGCGACAAGGCTATTCAACAAATTCATATTTTTTTTTACATACAATTTATAAAATATAAGTGAAAATAATAAGGTTTGCCGCTCTCTAGGTAGTTTTCTAACCATAAAAATCTCTGTTTTGGCAGCTTGCATCATTTTCCTCGGTCTACAAACGATTGTTGTGGCGATTCATTACGCCACAACTGAGTGGTATCTTCTTAACTCCCACCTGATCTGAGAGTTAAGGCAAATTGAAGCTTAGGTCTTTACTCGAAGATGAAAACTTTTGTAAAATGGAAAATTAGCCGTAACCCTAGGCTAAGCTCTCACCCTAACTCTAAGTTGTGGAACCTACCCCCAAAACACTGAAAAACAAGCAAGGATCTCACAATATCATCTCATCGGGGCAAAAGAAATAAAAAATCGGCTGCTAATATCTCACCGGTTACTTTATAATTCCAGTTTTTCACTATTGCAAATCGAAATAATACTAAAATCGAGGCTTTTAATTATTTTCCAATCACATTGACATAAATATTGACGACTTGCGCTAAGCGGACTTTTTTTTATCATAAAATTAAATAAACAACAACGAAAAAATAACACTGACCACAAAAAACGGCCATCCTCAATGCCAAATTGGTTGAACCACAACTGGCAAGCGCTCCACTAGCGCTTTCTATAAAGAACAAGCAGAACCAGTAACACACCGGTCACGTTGAAGGAGCACGTCGGCATGCCGGCGGACAGAGTGCTGCAATACCGGCTGCTCTGGCTGCGGCTAAGCGCGCACGTGCGCCAGGTCGGCAATGCAGCCGGCTACACGTTCGGCTTCTACCTCGGCTACCTGTTCGTCACGCTGATGCTGTCAGTGTATCAGACGGCCACCGGAGCGCGCTACCTGGCGGAAAACTCCGTCTCTCTCATCGAGGCGGCCATCATCGCTTCGTGCATCTTCGTGTTCTGTGACTCTGCGCACCGCACCACGGCGCACGTGAGTCTCACGCTGTGAGAAACATCTCACCAGGCTGTAGGATGCAGGACACACTGCCAGCAAACATCTCACCAGGCTGTAGGATGCAGGACACTCTGCCAGCAAACATCTCACCAGGCTGTAGAATGCAGGACACTCTGCCAGCAAACATCTCACCAGGCTGTAGGATACAGGACACTCTGCCAGCAAACATCTCACCAGGCTGTAGGATGCAGGACACTCTGCCAGCAAACATCTCACCAGGCTATAGGATGCAGGACACTGCCAGCAAACATCTCACCAGGCTGTAGAATGCAGGACACTCTGCCAGCAAACATCTCACCAGGCTGTAGGATACAGGACACTCTGCCAGCAAACATCTCACCAGGCTGTAGGATGCAGGACACTCTGCCAGCAAACATCTCACCAGGCTGTAGGATACAGGACACTCTGCCAGCAAACATCTCACCAGGCTGTAGGATGCAGGACACTCTACCAGCAAACATCTCACCAGGCTGTAGGATGCAGGACACTCTGCCAGCAAACATCTCACCAGGCTGTAGGATGCAGGACACTCTGCCAGCAAACATCTCACCAGGCTGTAGGATACAGGACACTCTGCCAGCAAACATCTCACCAGGCTGTAGGATGCAGGACACTCTACCAGCAAACATCTCACCAGGCTGTAGGATGCAGGACACTCTGCCAGCAAACATCTCACCAGGCTGTAGGATGCAGGAAACTCTGCCAGCAAACATCTCACCAGGCTGTAGAATGCAGGACACTCTACCAGCAAACATCTCACCAGGCTGTAGGATGCAGGACACTCTGCCAGCAAACATCTCACCAGGCTGTAGGATGCAGAACACTCTGCCAGCAAACATCTCACCAGGCTGTAGGATGCAGGACACTCTGCCAGCAAACATCTCACCAGGCTGTAGGATGCAGGACACTCTGCCAGCAAACATCTCACCAGGCTGTAGAATGCAGGACACTCTGCCAGCAAACATCTCACCAGGCTGTAGGATGCAGGAGACTCTGCCAGCAAACATCTCACCAGGCTATATGATGCAGGACACTCTGCCAGCAAACATCTCACCAGGCTGTAGGATGCAGGACACTCTGCCAGCAAACATCTCACCAGGCTGTAGGATGCAGGACACTCTGCCAGCAAACATCTCACCAGGCTATAGGATGCAGAACACTCTGCCAGCAAACATCTCACCAGGCTGTAGGATGCAGGACACCCTGCCAGCAAACATCTCACCAGGCTGTAGGATGCAGGACACTCTGCCAGCAAACATCTCACCAGGCTGTAGGATGCAGGACACTCTGCCAGCAAACATCTCACCAGGCTGTAGGATGCAGGACACTCTGCCAGCAAACATCTCACCAGGCTCTAGGATGCAGAACACTCTGCCAGCAAACATCTCACCAGGCTGTAGGATGCAGGACACTCTGCCAGCAAACATCTCACCAGGCTGTAGGATGCAGGACACTCTGCCAGCAAACATCTCACCAGGCTGTAGGATGCAGGACACTCTACCAGCAAACATCTCACCAGGCTGTAGGATGCAGGACACTCTGCCAGCAAACATCTCACCAGGCTGTAGGATGCAGGACACTCTGCCAGCAAACATCTCACCAGGCTGTAGGATGCAGGACACTCTGCCAGCAAACATCTCACCAGGCTGTAGGATGCAGGACACTCTGCCAGCAAACATCTCACCAGGCTGTAGGATGCAGGACACTCTGCTAGCAAACATCTCACCAGGCTGTAGGATGCAGAACACTCTGCCAGCAAACATCTCACCAGGCTGTAGGATGCAGGACACTCTGCCAGCAAACATCTCACCAGGCTGTAGGATGCAGGACACTCTGCCAGCAAACATCTCACCAGGCTGTAGGATGCAGGACACTCTGCCAGCAAACATCTCACCAGGCTGTAGGATGCAGGACACTCTGCCAGCAAACATCTCACCAGGCTGTAGGATGCAGGACACTCTGCCAGCAAACATCTCACCAGGCTGTAGGATGCAGGACACTCTGCCAGCAAACATCTCACCAGGCTGTAGGATGCAGGACACTCTGCCAGCAAACATCTCACCAGGCTGTAGGATGCAGGACACTCTGCCAGCAAACATCTCACCAGGCTGTAGGATGCAGGACACTCTGCCAGCAAACATCTCACCGGGCTGTAGGATGCAGGACACTCTGCCAGAAAACATCTCACCAGGCTGTAGGATGCAGGACACTCTGCCAGCAAACATCTCACCAGGCTGTAGGATGCAGGACACTCTGCCAGAAAACATCTCACCAGGCTGTAGGATGCAGGACACTCTGCCAGCAAACATCTCACCAGGCTGTAGGATGCAGGACACTCTGCCAGCAAACATCTCACCAGGCTGTAGAATGCAGGACACTCTGCCAGCAAACATCTCACCGGGCTGTAGGATGCAGGACACTCTGCCAGAAAACATCTCACCAGGCTGTAGGATGCAGGACACTCTGCCAGCAAACATCTCACCAGGCTGTAGGATGCAGGACACTCTGCCAGCAAACATCTCACCAGGCTGTAGGATGCAGGAAACATTCAAAATAGGATAGTTTCGTTGGGGACAAAATCGGCAGCCAAGTTAAAGTACCTACTACAGCATTTTAGGTACAGCTTAAAACAATGCTATAGTTACGTCATCGAACGTGATATTGATGTGGTATATTGTTACCCACTTCCGTCCAGATTCCCTTGTTATACAGCAAGATGAGATATTTATTTTGAAAAGAGTTACATTTTAACTACATACTATGCCAGATTACATAGTCAAGTGTAAAAGTGTTAATTTGGCGATGAAAACAGGCTATTTCAGAAGGTTTTGTATCAAGGCATGCCTAGCCATGACCAAAGTATTCTCATACAGAATATAATATTCTTTGGGAAAATCACATTTGGCCGTTAAATTTCTTGTTCTGCGTTGATTTTGGCAAAAATCAAGAATCAAAATCTTGTTGACCAAAGGACGTGTAAAAATTTAATTGCCAATAAGAGAAACAATTATCCTTTGCGTTCATTGTTTCTTGTTTGTTTTTTCAAGAGGAGCAACCCATATGACAGCTGTTGGCCTTAAGTTGGTTGAGTTAGAAAGGTGTCTCCTTCTCCGAGCCATAGAACCGAGTAATTCTATCCTCGAGCCAATTCCTTAGGGATGTGCATTGTTTGTGCTCGGTACCGAAGCCCCAGGATCGCTGGCAACTACCAGCAGCAGGTGTCTCGTTTCCAACAGGTGGCCGAAGAGTGGATCAGCTTCCTTCTGCGCATGCGTGCTGCTTCCTCCAGCCACGAGGCTCGAGCCCAGGTATCGCTGCCTGCTTACTCTGCTTCCCCTAGTTCCCCTGCTTCCAGTGTGCCCCACCCTCCCTTATACATTCTCTCATGTGTATTTGTTTGAGTTTCACGAACCAAATACTAGAAACTTCTAGAAATATGGAACGGTTTGGCAACGTTGGAAATACCAGTTCCCGTGAGATCACCAAAGTTAAGCAACATCGCGCTGAGTCAGGTGTTTGATGGGTGACCATCGTGCAAATGATCAGAATTCTGTTCGGGAGAGAGGTCGAAGGGTTTGAAGTGAGTACGACAACTTTACCCGCCATGCTTGTCAACCTCTCGACAGCACGGATTAGCGGAGGAATCCTGTTGTTCGAGTTGTACCGTCCTTCGGAAGGGACGTAAGGCCGGTGGTCCCCCGGTGCTTTTCAAAAGGAGTAGGCTACGTGCTGGCACCGGGTTTCCCCTTCTCCCTTCTGGGCTAGGTTCATCTTCACCTTCATCATCACCATTTCATTCACCGAAGCCATTAGACCAGTGCCACAGGACCATTTTGTCAAAACAATGCGTCGTTAAGTACCAATAATCAATCTTAAACTTAAACTTAAAAAACAAAACCTATGATCAACACCTAAACCTAAATCTCAGATCTGCCACGATCTGAAAATATTTGAAAATCAGTTTTCTCTTTTCTCATTCTGAATAATTTTCAACGGAATTCACGATATTTTGGAAACTGAAAGCCCTCCTGGCGGAAGATTCTAAAAACGCAATTGTTGCGCAGTTGGGCGACTTCTTGGAGACGTGCGCCGCGCATGCGCCGGTCGTGCGGCTGGCTGATTACGTCACGGTGGACCGCACGCTGCTTGTCTCGGTGAGCGAAAATACACGACACGACACGACACGACACGACACGACACGACACGATGATAGACTGGACCGTTGACAGATTGTGTGTTTGACAGATTGTGTGTTTGACAGATTGTGTGTTTGACAGATTGTGTGTTTGACAGATTGTGTGTTTGACAGATTGTGTGTTTGACAGATTGTGTGTTTGACAGATTGTGTGTTTGACACATTGTGTGTTTGACACATTGTGTGTTTGACAGATTGTGTGTTTGACAGATTGTAAGTTTGACACATTG
The DNA here is from genome assembly GCA_921293315.2 of Nemurella pictetii. Classification (NCBI taxonomy): domain Eukaryota; kingdom Metazoa; phylum Arthropoda; class Insecta; order Plecoptera; family Nemouridae; genus Nemurella; species Nemurella pictetii. Next base: position 2,400,088 of record OV121118.1, on the reverse strand, counting down.
TGTGTTTGACAGATTGTGTGTTTGACAGATTGTGTGTTTGAAACATTGTGTGTTTGACAGATTGTGTGTTTTACAGATTGTAAGTTTGACACATTGTGTGTTTGACAGATTGTGTGTTTGACAGATTGTGTGTTTGAAACATTGTGTGTTTGACAGATTGTGTGTTTTACAGATTGTGTGTTTGACAGATTGTGTGTTTGACAGATTGTGTGTTTGACAGATTGTGTGTTTGACAGATTGTGTGTTTGACAGATTGTGTGTTTGACACATTGTGTGTTTGTCAGATTGTGTGTTTGACACATTGTGTGTTTGACAGATTGTGTGTTTGACACATTGTGTGTTTGACAGATTGTGTGTTAAACAGATTGTGTGTTTGACACATTGTGTGTTTGACACATTGTGTGTTTGACAGATTGTGTGTTTGACAGATTGTGTGTTTGACAGATTGTGTGTTTGACAGATTGTGTGTTTGACACATTGTGTGTTTGACAGATTGTGTGTTTGACAGATTGTGTGTTTGACACATTGTGTGTTTGACAGATTGTGTGTTTGACAGATTGTGTGTTTGACACATTGTGTGTTTGACAGATTGTGTGTTTGACAGATTGTGTGTTTGACAGATTGTGTGTTTGACAGATTGTGTGTTTGACAGATTGTGTTTTTGACAGATTGTGTGTTGACAGATTGTGTGTTTGACACATTGTGTGTTTGACAGATTGTAAGTTTGACAGATTGTGTGTTTGACAGATTGTGTGTTGACAGATTGTGTGTTTGACAGATTGTGTGTTTGACACATTGTGTGTTTGACAGATTGTAAGTTTGACAGATTGTGTGTTTGACAGATTGTGTGTTTGACACATTGTGTGTTTGACAGATTGTGTGTTTGACAGATTGTGTGTTTGACAGATTGTGTGTTTGACAGATTGTAAGTTTGACAGATTGTGTGTTTGACAGATTGTGTGTTTGACAGTTTGTGTGCTTGAAAGATTGTGTGTTTGACAGGTTGTGTGTTTGACGGATTGTGTGTTTGACACATTGTGTGTTTGACAGATTGTGTGTTTGACAGATTGTGTGTTTGACAGATTGTGTGTTTGACAGATTGTGTGTTTGACAGATTGTGTGTTTGACAGATTGTGTGTTTGACAGATTGTGTGTTTGACACATTGTGTGTTTGACAGATTGTGTGTTTGACAGATTGTAAGTTTGACAGATTGTGTGTTTGATAGATTGTGTGTTTGACAGATTGTGTGTTTGACAGATTGTGTGTTTGACAGATTGTGTGTTTGACAGATTGTGTGTTTGACAGATTGTGTGTTTGACACATTGTGTGTTTGACAGATTGTGTGTTTGACAGATTGTGTGTTTGACACATTGTGTGTTTGACAGATTGTGTGTTGACAGATTGTGTGTTGACAGATTGTGTGTTTGACAGATTGTGTGTTTGACAGATTGTGTGTTTGACAGATTGTGTGTTTGACAGATTGTGTGTTTGACAGATTGTGTGTTTGACAGATTGTGTGTTTGACAGATTGTGTGTTTGACAGATTGTGTGTTTGACACATTGTGTGTTTGACAGATTGTGTGTTTGACAGATTGTGTGTTTGACAGATTGTGTGTTTGACAGATTGTGTGTTTGACAGATTGTGTGTTTGACAGATTGTGTGTTTGACACATTGTGTGTTTGACAGATTGTGTGTTTGACAGATTGTGTGTTTGACAGATTGTGTGTTGACAGATTGTGTGTTTGACAGATTGTGTGTTTGACAGATTGTGTGTTTGACAGATTGTGTGTTTGACAGATTGTGTGTTTGACAGATTGTGTGTTTGACAGATTGTGTGTTTGACACATTGTGTGTTTGACAGATTGTGTGTTTGACAGATTGTGTGTTTGACAGATTGTGTGTTTGACAGATTGTGTGTTTGACACATTGTGTGTTTGACAGATTGTGTGTTTGACAGATTGTGTGTTTGACAGATTGTGTGTTTGACAGATTGTGTGTTTGACACATTGTGTGTTTGACAGATTGTGTGTTTGACAGATTGTGTGTTTGACAGATTGTGTGTTTGACAGATTGTATGTTTGACAGATTGTGTGTTTGACAGATTGTGGTGTTTGACAGATTGTGTGTTTGACACATTGTGTGTTTGACACATTGTGTGTTTGACAGATTGTGTGTTTGACAGATTGTGTGTTTGACAGATTGTGTGTTTGACAGATTGTGTGTTTGACAGATTGTGTGTTTGACAGATTGTGTGTTTGACAGATTGTGTGTTTGACAGATTGTGTGTTTGACAGATTGTGTGTTTGACAGATTGTGTGTTTGACAGATTGTGTGTTTTACAGATTGTGTGTTTGACAGATTGTGTGTTTGACAGATTGTGTGTTTGACAGATTGTGTGTTTGACAGATTGTGTGTTTGACAGATTGTGTGTTTGACAGATTGTGTGTTTGACAGATTGTGTGTTTGACAGATTGTGTGTTTGACAGATTGTGGTGTTTGACAGATTGTGTGTTTGACAGATGACGTCGGCGATGATCACGTACCTGGTTGTGCTGGTGCAGTTCAAGATGGCGGCCGTCGAGGAACCAGTGGCCATTCAACGTTCTAACGCGACCAACTCCTCTTCGATCCCGTCTTCTTAGAGTCAACACAAGCCTTGTCCTCCACGATCCTGGCTTGCTAGCTGTTGGATGGGTGACCATCATGCACATGATCAGTTCTGTTCGGGAGAGAGGTTGGGGTTGGAGGTTGGAGGTTGGAGGTTGGAGAGGTTGGAATTTAGTACAACTTAACTCGCCTTGCTTGTCAACCTCTCGCCAGCACGGATTAGCGGAGAATCCTGTTGTTCGAGTTGTACCGTCCTTCGGAAGGGACGTTAAGCCTCTGGTCACCTCGGTGCTTTTCGACCGGAGTAGGCTACGTGCCGGCACCGGGTTTCCCCTCCTCCCTTCTAGGCTAGGTTAGGTTCATTATTACCCTTTCATTCACCGACGCCGTTAGACCAGTGCCAAAGGGCCAGTTGTCAAAACAGTGCGTCGTTAAACACCAGCAATCAATCACCAATCCTTGTCCTTGTTAGCTACAGGCTTGTGGAGTAATTGAGTCACGGTAATTTTTTTAACATGTGATTCATGAAGTTTTTCAGGATTTTGTAAATGTTATAATTCCGTTTAATTTAAGGGAATTGGTAATGTTATTCAATAACTGTTATCTGTGATTGGTAATTGAAAAGAAAACAATTCAAATAACTTAAATATTTTAAATTATGATGTAATTTTGTAAGCAGTCTCAAATTCCTATCGTCTTGAGACATATTCCGTGTTGCGAATGGATCGAGCGGTGGGTAAACGATTGTAAGATTGCACCAGAGACCGCTTGCTGGAAACAAACAGCAGGTAGTCGAACTTGGATTGACGAACAGTTGCAAACTTAGAATAGAATTCTCTTTTAATGACATTTTGGAAGTTTAAATTGCCATATTTTTAAAACAAACATACCTCTGTCCTTCTTTGATGATGTGATTATCTTCATCTGCACTCTACTGTATGATTAAAAATATTGGATTAATTTAAGATGCATCAAAGTGCGTTCCGAAGCATTTGCATTTCCTGCTAAAAAATGGCATTGTGTGAGGCTTAGCAAGCCAGAGAATCTCTCAAATGAAATCTCTCATAATAATAGATTCATGATGATAAAGAAAAACTCAAAACACTCTCATTCTGCGTTATTTATTGCAAGAAATCATCACACGAGATCAGAAAAATTTACTTCAGACAAACAACATATATATATCTTTCAAATCTGATTGCCAATTTTACACAATGGACAAAAATTGAACTATGAAAATTATCAGTGCAAAATAAGAACAATAACTTTAACAATTAACTTTAAGTTCACTTTGTTCTATAAATAAGCATTTGTAGTCTTTACGACTGTATTTTCCCGGCTTTGGGACACTATGCACCCAACGCAAAATTCTGCTGGCAAGCTGCTCCCTGGCACGAGGCTAGATCTGCAGCAGCAGCGCCACCCCAGCAAGCGTGCCCTTGGCCGGCTTGTCCTTGCTCTTCAAGACACCTTCTTCACACGAGGCTAGATCTGCAGCAGCTGCGCCACCCCAGCAAGCGTGCACTTGGCCGGCTTGTCCTTGCTCTTCAAGACACCTTCTTCACACGAGGCTAGATCTGCAGCAGCAGCGCCACCTCAGCAAGCGTGCACTTGGCCGGCTTGTCCTTGCTCTTCAAGACACCTTCTTCCCACGAGGCTAGATCTGCAGCAGCAGCGCCACCCCAGCAAGCGTGCACTTGGCCGGCTTGTCCTTGCTCTTCAAGACACCTTCTTCACACGAGGCTAGATCTGCAGCAGCTGCGCCACCCCAGCAAGCGTCCACTTGGCCGGCTTGTCCTTGCTCTTCAAGACACCTTCTTCACACGAGGCTAGATCTGCAGCAGCAGCGGCACCCCAGCAAGCGTCCACTTGGCCGGCTTGTCCTTGCTCTTCAAGACACCTTCTTCACACGAGGCTAGATCTGCAGCAGCAGCGCCACCCGAGCAAGCGTGCACTTGGCCGGCTTGTCCTTGCTCTTCAAGACACCTTCTTCACACGAGGCTAGATCTGCAGCAGCAGCGCCACCCCAGCAAGCGTGCACTTGGCCGACTTGTCCTTGCTCTTCAAGACACCTTCTTCACACGAGGCTAGATCTGCAGCAGCAGCGCCACTCCAGCAAGCGTGCACTTGGCCGGCTTGTCCTTGCTCTTCAAGACACCTTCTTCACACGAGGCTAGATCTGCAGCAGCAGCGCCACTCCAGCAAGCGTGCACTTGGCCGGCTTGTCCTTGCTCTTCAAGACACCTTCTTCACACGAGGCTAGATCTGCAGCAGCTGCTCCACCCCAGCAAGCGTCCACTTGGCCGGCTTGTCCTTGCTCTTCAAGACACCTTCTTCACACGAGGCTAGATCTGCAGCAGCAGCGCCACTCCAGCAAGCGTCCACTTGGCCGGCTTGTCCTTGCTCTTCAAGACACCTTCACACGAGGCTAGATCTGCAGCAGCAGCGCCACCCCAGCAAGCGTGCACTTGGCCGGCTTGTCCTTGCTCTTCAAGACACCTTCTTCACACGAGGCTAGATCTGCAGCAGCAGTGCCACTCCAGCAAGCGTCCACTTGGCCGGCTTGTCCTTGCTCTTTAGGTGGAACGTCCAAACGAAAGTCGGGCCGCGCGTACGCGTCTTGTACAGCGGGCAGTCGTACGTGTTGCGCAGGTCCTGCTTGTCCTGCGTGATGGCCTGCAACAGCGTCGCATCGACCGGAAGTAAGTCGGGCACGTGCAGCGTTACGTGTATCAAATTCCACTCAAGCGACTGCTATCATAAACTGATTGGATGAGCGAGCGAAGCGAGCGAAATCCTTCAATTTATCAACATAGGGGAAAGAAAAGCATTTGGATTTTTGTTTTTTTTTTGTTTGTAACAAAAACGAGCAGCCCTACTTAAAGGTCACAGATCGTTACGAAATTTGGCAAAAACGTTCGTGGTGACTCAGCGAGGTGCTGTATGGTTTTTGAGCAAAATCTATTCAGCCACTTTGTTTTTATGAGCAAAAACCCGTTAATTTTTCAGTTTTTTGGTACTAGCTTCGTAACTAATTAACCGATCCGCACCAAATTTGGATTGAATATATATGATAACAAGGTAAACGAATTGCCTAAGTTTCAGCTTCGTGCATGAAGTATTTTGCTAATCAGAAAAATAAAATTACTTAATAATAAAAAAATATACTTGATCATTAAAGCACCGTTTTCAACAATATGATTGTCAAATGTTTTCCGTTTGGATTTCCTCAGGGAGATTACGGCTCGCTCATCCTGCAACGAGTGTAGGCTCTACTAATCGTTTACCTAGTGATTAGGAAATTTACGACGAATGGACGGGTTGTCCTCTGACTCTATGGCCGAGTCCATCGCAAGGCAAGATTCCTTATTGGATGAGCGAGCGAAATCCTTCATTTTCAAAACATAAGGGAAAAGAAGTGTTTGGATTTTTTTTTGTTTTTAACAAAATCGAGCAGCCCTACTTAAAGGACACAGATCGTCGCGAAATTTGGCAAAAACGTTCGAGGTGACTCAGCGAGGTGCTGTACAGTTTTTGATCAAAATCTGGTCAGCCATTTTGTTTTTATGAGCAAAAACCCGTTAATTTTTCAGTTTTTTGGTACTATGCTTTGTAACTAATTAACCGATCCACACCAAATTTGAATTGAATATGTATGATAACAGTTAAACGAATTGCCTAAGTTTCAGATTCGTGCAAGAAGTGTTTTGCTAATCAGAAAAATAAAATATGTTTTACCTCCAAGCGGTTTCAAAACCGATTTATATTTGGTTTATCAAATGTTTTTTGTTTCAATGACTGTCAAATGTTTTCCGTTTGGATTTTCTCAGGGAGATTACGGCTCGCTCATCCTGCAACGAGTGTAGGCTCTACTAATCGTTTACCTAAGATTTATAAACACTGAGCGCCTCGCAGGAGCCGCGTGGTGGGCCAGATCATCCTACATCGCGATTAGTGACCACACTTTAGAATAAAGACGACAAAAGTGTGTAAGAAATAGCAGGAGGCAGGAGGCTGACCCGAATGTTCATGACGGGCAGCGGAGGGAAGAGTTCCTTGAGCCTGGAGTCGGTGACGACGCCTCCTTGTGCGTCCCACCGCGCGCCCTCCATGAAGAGTCCGTGCACGTAGGCGCCATCTCGCGGCGCGCTCGAGAACTCTTCCTTCTGTTTCTTCGTGACGTCACATTGCAGACACATCTTGTCCAATGGGAGCTCGTTGCGTCGCGCCGTCGACTGCATGATTGCCGTCAGGAAGGATTGCGGGTTGAAGAAGCCAGAGAGCCAGACGCAGGCAGGCAGCTGCAACATGAATGACTGGTAAGCCTTAAATGTAGTTTAAATTATAAAATAAATAGTAAAGATATTATCTAGAATCTTAAAAATGATGCTCTTGAGCTGAGTAGCCTGTTGTCTGTAGCCTGTTGCTTCGCTGAGATCTCACCACGAAGTCCGTGGACCAGGTGTCAAGTTCGCGCAGCCGCAGAACGAGGTCAGCGAACCAGGAAGTGAGACCCAGCATGGACGGGTAGGCGCGGTGTTGCCATATCGCAGGCACTTGGTCGAGAAACAGGCAGTTCTCCAGCTCGTCCATGTCGCACGTTATCGTCAGCTCGCCCTGCGAACAACGGCAACGTTGGATGCTGGATGCTGGATGTTGGATGTTGGATGTTGGATGCTGGATGCTGGATGTTGGATGTTGGATGCTGGATGCTGGATGTTGGATGCTGGATGTTGGATGTTGGATGCTGAATGCTGGATGCTGGATGTTGGATGTTGGATGTTGGATGCTGGATGCTGGATGCTGGATGCTGGATGTTGGATGTTGGATGTTGGATGCTGAATGCTGGATGCTGGATGCTGAATGCTGGATGCTGGATGTTGGATGCTGGATGTTGGATGTTGGATGTTGGATGTTGGATGCTGAATGCTGGATGCTGGATGTTGGATGCTGGATGTTGGATGTTGGATGCTGAATGCTGGATGCTGGATGTTGGATGTTGGATGTTGGATGCTGAATGCTGGATGCTGGATGCTGAATGCTGGATGCTGGATGTTGGATGTTGGATGTTGGATGCTGAATGCTGGATGCTGGATGCTGGATGTAGGATGCTGGATGCTGGATGCTGGATGCTGGATGTTGGATGCTGGATGCAGTGGCGTGCCGTGGAAAAATCAATAGGGGAATCAATCGGGTCAAAAATTTGCCTCCTCCTCATCATGAAAGCCTCATCAGGAAACCCGAGATGGTATACGACGGTAATGAATCTTTCGATGATCGATCAAATCTTTTTCATTGTCTCATTATTAATTGCTGCTGACTGCTGAATTACGAGCGACTGCATGTCATTGCTTGTCCCTTGCTACATGGTAGACAGGCGGTAGAAGTTCGGCGGTTCCCGGCCATCGTTCGGCAGGCTGACTCAGACCCTGTGCTTGTCGCACATCTCATGGGAAGCAATCTTGAAGAGTGATTCCCCTTAACTTAAAACTCGATAAATGCTGCCATAATGGGCAAAATGCACCAAAAAGTTGACATGATATTGGCCCTGGAAGAGTAACGAACAATATTGTGGACCTAAAAGCCTCGTCCGTGCTCTGCACGCGCATATTTTGGGCTTTTATTGGCACGCCGTGCTCGCCGGCGACGCTTGCCGCGCGGCCGGCTCGCTGCAGCGACTGGCTGCTAGCACGCTGCACAGCCAACAGCACGGGACGGGAGAAGCATTTCAAACAAGTGATTCCCTTGGACGAGCTAGAGTCGAACGATGCGGGTTGCGTTAAACGCATTCTCTGCCGAGGGATGTATTTGCGCGGAGTTCCGAATTGAATTCGTATCAACTATCAATTCCATAACATAAGATGAAAGTTTATTAAAAAATGTGATTTTACTTACATCGCTAAGAATGTAGTTCAGTATTTTAAAAAAAATATGTTTTCATTTATTTATTGGGAATTCGAGGGGAATCAATGATTCCCTTGATTCCATGGACGGCACGCCCCTGGCTGGATGTTGGATGCTGAATGCTGGATGCTGGATGTTGGATGTTGGATGTTGGATGCTGGATGCTGGATTCTGGAAGTTAAATGCTGGATGCTGGATGTTGGATGTTCGATGTTGGATGCTGGATGCTGGATGCTGGATGGTGGATGCTGGATCCTGGATGCTGGATCCTGGATGCTGGATGCTGGATTCTGGATTCTGGATGTTGAATGCTGGATGTTGGAAGTTGGATGCTGGATGCTGGATGCTGGATGCTGGATGCTGGATGCTGGATGCTGGATGCTGGATGCTGGATGCTGGATGCTGGATGCTGGATGCTGGATGCTGGATGCTGAATGTTGAATATTGGTCGCTTATATAAAAACCCCAAATTGTGGAGCTAAAATTTCACCCCTAGGATAATGCCGGTCAAAGCGTCTATAAGACGTTTGATAAGCGATCATAGAGACCTGCCTTCGGGCAATTGAGTGTCTTCAGCAGAAGACGTACCTTGAGCCCGAGGTCGAGTTCGCGCAGCGATCTCTTCATCTCGCCCGTGAGGAAGTTCATGCGCTCGCACTCCTGGAAGGCGACGATGACGTAGGGAGTGCGCTCCTCCACCTTGCCCATGATCTCCGCCATGTTGAACTCCTCGGGGAGACGCTCCAGCACCTCGTCCACCATCTGCTTCACCTGCGCGCGCAGAAAACAACGCCGTTACTGTCACGTGACACTGGAAACACCGGTTCTCGTGAGATCACCGAAGTTAAGTAACATCGCGCTGAGTCACGTGTTTGATGGGTGAACATCATGCACGTGATCAGTTCTGTTCGGGAGAGGGGTCGGAGGGTTTGAAATTAGTACGACAACTTCACTCGTCTTGCTTGTTAACCTCTCGACAGCACGGATTAGCGGAGGAATCCTGTTGTTCGAGTTGTACCGTCCTTCGTGTTAGCGATGTATTTATTTTATAGGTTAATTTATATTTCAAATGCATAGCGGGGTTGTCCGCCATGAGCGGAAGCGCCATTGCTGAGCGGAAGCGCTAGGCGAGCGGAAGCGCTTAGCTAGGTTGGGTGAACCATGAGAGTTCACCCCAACAAGTAGTCGAGTGAGAGACTCGGGGTGGAGCGGTTGTGGAGAGAGAGAGCGGAGAGGGAGCGTGAGTTATTGAGAGAGGATTGTGTTGTGTGGTAAGAGAGTTGTGTGCGAATTAAAAGAGTGTTAAAAGGGAATCGTTCGTTGTTGTTCATTGAGAGGAGAGTTTAGAGAAGTGAGAAGCTAACATATCAGAAGTGGGATTTCTATCTACGCGTGCCCGACGAGAGAGAGACTTGTGAGTGTGTTTTTGCGTCGCCACGAGGCAGCGAGCCTGGACAAAGTGTTCTCGTGTTTTAGTGCGTTTGTTGCAACCACAAATTGAAAGACTCGAGCGACCTTGTGTTATTGTTAGTGTTAGCTATGTGTGAGAGACAGTGAAGTGATCATTTTTGTGTATTTGTGACGAGATTGGCGAATTATTGTAACCTCGTGGTTGCAACTTCCGGTGCGCCATTTGCCCGCGCGCAGGGCGTAGGACAAAGAATCGAAGTGCATCGTGAATATGGATGGCTTCAACCGTTTCGGCCTGGGTGGGTTCGATGAGTTTACGGACGGGGAACCGATGGCCCCAGGGACGTCGAATTTCACAGAAGATATAGGAGATATTCCAGTCATCGCGTCGCGTCGCGCGGACCAGCGGGTAGAATCTACCAACAGCAGTATCATGGAAACCATGCTTCAATTCATGCGCGAAGAAAACCGTCGTCGCGATGAGGAAAACCGCCGCCGTGAGGACGAAAGTCGTAAGCAGATGGCTGACCTCATAGCCACCCTGCACCAGCGTGACGCTGCGTCGTCGGCGAGTGGACGCGGATCACCAGGGCGCACCTTCGACAATTACCAGATCATGCCCGACCTGGCGAAGTCGATCGCAACATTTACGGGGGACGGCCATGGGATGAGCGGCGACGAGTGGCTGCGTCAGCTGGAAGCGGTAGCTGATCTACATCGATGGCCCGATGCGTTCAAGCTGGAGTCAGCGCGAACTCATCTACTAGGAGCAGCCCACCACTGGTTTGCGCGGTGTGGTGAGCATGTGAAGACGTGGTCGGATTTCTGTTTTACCTTCCGGACCACATTCACCACCTCTGTCGGCCTTCCACAGAAGTGGAGACGCCTCGAGGAGAACAGGCAGACCCAGTGTGGGAACACCCACGAATATTTTCATCTTAAGGCACGATACTGTAAGGATCTGGATCTGTCATTCCGCGACACGAAACAGCAGATACTAGCGGCCCTCTACTCGCACAAGACGGCTAGTCATTTGATGGCTCGACAGCATGTGTCGCTTGAAGATCTGCTAATAGACCTGCGAGATTTCGAGGAATTCGAGGCCGAAAGGAACGAAAATATCAAGAACCAGAGAACAAGAAACGCGACTGCAGCGACCTCAGCGCAACCCCCGATCAGAGAAGGAGGACGTCAACAACTACAACAGCAGCAACGACAACCTCAGCAGTCGCCTCAGCATCAAGAGTCATGGCGGAACAATCGAGGGCCAGCGAGAACAGTTGTGCCAATACAAGATGGCATCAAGTGCTACAACTGCAACAATGGTGGTCATCTATCCAAAGACTGCCCGAAACCTCGTCGCCCGCCAGTGTGTTTTAAGTGCAACCATGAAGGTCATCTGGCGAGGAACTGCTCCTCAGTCACGACGACGACTAGTCAGCAGCTAGTTGTGCCCAGCAGTCACACGCAGAGCGTCATAGCGGACGTCGCCAGCACGCCTCCGACAAAGTATCTAAAGCAAGTGTTGGTAAACGGGGACTTGAGTGTGATGGGACTTGTCGACAGTGGTAGTTCATGCTGCACCATTCAGGCTAGCATTGCATGTGCAGGTGGTTTTGCGTTAGATACCCCAACATGCGAGTTCTACGGGTTTGGGGATACTGTGACCCCTGCCGTGAAGGCTATTGGCAGTTTCTCTGCAAGCCTGACAATTGACGGTGTTTTAGGTGGCCCTTTAACAGTGTGGGTAGTGCCGGATAATGCCCAGAGTACCGCAATGATCATTGGCCGTTCGTATATAGACTTGCCACACGTGGCCTATGTAAAGATAGACAATCGACTTGTGATAGGGGAAAAGGATGTGCTTCCTTTCCGGGACCTGCAACTCCCGCCTCTGACAACTAGTGTCACCCTGAGTGCCCAGCATGAACAATTACTGAGTCAGAATACAGTGAACTTTGTGGAGATTAGCGCGAAAGGCGATGCACAGGCTAGCGACCAACATAGTCCTATGCTTACAGTTGAGGTGAGAGGTAACGAGGATGTGCAGCTGCATCAGGGAGCCTGTTTGGAGCGTGCTGCATCCATCGGACCTGTTCCAAGGAGACCGCAACCAACATCGTGGACGCCAATCAAGAGGGAAGACCTGCTCGTCGAGCCGGACATCGCACCCGCAGACTTGAACAAACTCCACGACCTGGTGTCGGAGCGTGCCAACATCAAGGAGATTGTCAACGAAACAGAGTCTGTCGTCGAAGAAAAGAATTGCAAGGTGGGCCCATATTTGAAGTACTTTCAAGCGCCGATCGAGGAACGAAGAAATTTCGAAGATGCAAGCTTGACGATGAAGAGATCCAGACCCCGGACGAGACCGAGATCCGTTGGATGGAAGAAGACGAGGAGCGTACAGTGGAACCCCGGAGACAATGCTGACAACTACCGTGCTGACAGAGAGGATGACCGAGCGGTGGAAAAACCTGCGGAGGGATTCTTCGAGTCGTCCCAGAGAGAGTCGCTGATCTGCGTTTAGTTGCAGTCGATTGTTGTCATGTATTTCATTGTATTTTTGTATTTTTGTATATCTTAAGCTTATAGTCAATTGAGGACAATTGTTTTGCAGAATGGCCGATGTTAGCGATGTATTTATTTTATAGGTTAATTTATATTTCAAATGCATAGCGGGGTTGTCCGCCATGAGCGGAAGCGCCATTGCTGAGCGGAAGCGCTAGGCGAGCGGAAGCGCTTAGCTAGGTTGGGTGAACCATGAGAGTTCACCCCAACAAGTAGTCGAGTGAGAGACTCGGGGTGGAGCGGTTGTGGAGAGAGAGAGCGGAGAGGGAGCGTGAGTTATTGAGAGAGGATTGTGTTGTGTGGTAAGAGAGTTGTGTCGCGAATTAAAAGAGTGTTAAAAGGGAATCGTTCGTTGTTGTTCATTGAGAGGAGAGTTTAGAGAAGTGAGAAGCTAACATTCGGAAGGGACGTAAAGCTGGTGGTCCCCTCGGTGCTTTTCGACAGGAGTAGGATACGTGCCGGCACCGGGTTTCCCCTCCTCCCTTCTAGGCTAGGTTAGGTTCATCATCACCCTTTCATTCACCGACGTCGTTAGACCAGTGCCACAAGGCCAGTTGTCAAAACAGTGCGTCGTTAAACATCAACAACCAATCAATCAACACATTAGACGTGGTCACCTTGTCCTCGCGCGTGACGGTGGCGCCCCCCGCTGCGCCTGCGTCGCGCGGCTGCATCTCGAAGACTGTGCGGAACAAGTTGTCGGCGGTGGTTGTCAGAAAGCCGATCTCCGCGTTGGGATGCAGCCCGTAGAGGCAGGGAGACTCGGCGGGCATCGCGTCGTCCACGTACGCGTGGAAGCCCGCGTAGTCCGTGTTGGGAGGCGCAGGGAAGCCTGGCGCTAGGTGCAGCTCTCCGTCCACCTGCAAGGCATCGCATCGCATCGCATCGCATCGCATCGCATCGCATCGCATCGCATATTTTGTCAAATAATATTTAGATTCTTGGCCCTAGGGTGCAAAGTTTGTTTTATAAACACTGAAAATTTTCATATAAACTTAAATTAAAATTACCCGACCAATTTCCTTCCAAAAAAGTGATACAGGTAAGTTCAGAGAAAACGAAGATCTATACACATTTTCATCAAAATCCGTTTGGCGTTTGGCCTGCAGAGCGCGAACAGACAGAAAAAAACATCAAAATATTTTTTAACATTAAAGTTTTCCTTAATATTCCATTCGCTTTGCTACTGTCGAAATAACCAAGAACAACTGATCAAATAATAAAAAAAAAAAATTTGGCATTCCACCATCAAAAAAGGCAACGGCCTCACAGTTGACTTGCAACTCGATATTGAGATTTAAGGTCGCAGCCTCTCTTTTCAAAATATTTTTTTTCAGATTCTAACTCCGCGGAATTGGGAAAATTTGAGCTTTTGTTTGCAAAGGAAGCATAGGAAACAACAGCACAAAATCACTCAATTCTGCACAGTTGTAAAATGAAAAAGGTAAGTGGATATTGGGGTCCAGCAGAGCGTTTCTGTTATTATTAAGGTGCAATGAGAACTTGAGAAGTTTTGTCGATGTTTTTAATGTAACAAATGAGTGCTCTGATAACACCTCACATAAAAAATTAACATAATCGCACTGCAGGGGACCGGAAGGGTACAGCGCGTCACGCGGCGAGAGAACGAAGCTCACCAAGTCGGGCTGCATCAGCTCCTGCAGATACGAGATGCACAGCTTCCGGTCCCAATCGTCGGTGATGTGCCCTCCGTACATGATCTCGCCGAAGAGGTAGCGCAGGTCTTCCCAGGGCACCTTCGAGTTCCCTTCCAGGTAGTTGTAGAGCACGCTCACGCTGATGTTCAGGTCTCCTGCATTTCGAGATTCATTCATTGATTACTGGTGTTGAACGACGCACTGTTTTGACAGCTGGCCCTGTGGCGCTGGTCTAACGGCGTCGGTGAATGAAAGTGTGATGATGAATCTAACCTAGTCTAGAAGGGAGGAGGGGAAACCCGGTGCCGGCACGTAGCCTACTCCGGTCGAAAAGCACCGAGGGGACCACCGGCTTTACGTCCCTTCCGAAGGACGGTACAACTCGAACGACAGGATTCCTCCGCTAATCCGTGCTGTCGAGAGGTTGATAAGCAAGGAGGCCTTAACATAGGTTACCTAATTTGAATGGGTAGACGATGTTACCTATGAGAAATCGGTGTTACTGGTGGAAGCTCACACCAGTAGGCAATTGATGATGGGATAGCTGAGCAGGAAAAATGTGCGTCCAAACCGGGATATGAACCCGGGACCTTCCGCTTGCCGGGTGGTTGCTCTGACCACTGAGCTATCCGGCCACACAAGATTCCTGCCTTCGCTGGGTGAGGTCTCGGGAGAGAAGGGGAAGAAGCGACTCGTAATGCTACGAGTTCAACGCAGGCAACTTGTGCAAGTGTATTCGACCTCCCCGTCTCAGAGATGGCTCTGACTGTGCACCTAGCCTCATTCTCAGAAGAGAAGGAATGGACGAGAAACCAGTGTAACTGGTGGTTGCTTACGCCAGTAGGCGACCACGACGATGTTACCCATGTTGAACGATGCTACGTGCACCTATGTTACCTATGTTGAACGATGTTACCTATGTTGAACGGGTAGACGATGTTCCATCCTTGTGGTCCGAACTTTCGCCGCTCGGCGACCACGGCGTGGAAGTAGCACAGCGAGAACAAGATGGCCTTGAACTCGGCCTCTTTGCTGCATGTCTCCAGCGTGTCCTGCGTGAAGTTGTCCAACGCCTTGTGCAGGTTCGCCACCATCCCGGTAGGTGGCTCGTTGGTGATCTTGATCGAAGACTCCAGAATGCCCTGGGAATCAGTCATCTTTGTTTCACCACATCATGAACTATGACGCCACTTCTTTTACGTTTTGTCTCACGTTTGTCTCGTACGTTTTCATCATTACTGTGTTGCGCCCGCAACAAAAGATGGTTGAAAGCTACGTCTTCGTGATACGATGTCCGAGTGTCCGAGTGTCCGAGTGTCCGAGTGTCCGAGTGTCATGGGCCACACCTTTGCACCAAGAGTTCCTTCAAGTAGTCAGCTTTATCAACTGTTACTGACGTAGATTTTCCCCGCTTGTACGCCCCAGTATAATACTTGTAGAATCCTGATAACTTGTGGAATCTTAATATCTTATCTTTTATATCTTAATATAATCCCAGCCTTATTCCCTAGTATTAGTATAATGCCAGTAAAATCGAAGGTACCTTGTACAGCAGAAGCGTGTGCTGCTTGTTTGTTTGTATGTTGTTAGTGGAATGGACATTGACGTAGGGCATTGTTATCTGCTGTGTTTTTGTATGAAGGTTGTTTTCGGTGGGTTGTGAAGGTTGCCGGGTGCTTGACCAGCACACGGACTGCAGCATGCCTCTCGGAATGCTTACCGAGGCTGGTCGTGTTTCGTTCGTCACTGATTATGCCCGTGTAGCAATTATGCATCCTAGTCTTCAACTTTTTATTTTTGTCCTTTTTGTTGCGTTCCGAACTTCAATTTCCGTCGGTAACGCTATTTTGTGCCCAAAATGTCTATTATGTCATCCCTATACTAATATTATCCCTGTGGTTCGGTATGTTTTCACCACTTTCAGACATGTCTATGCACGCCTAAAGTTCTCAGCCTATTTTTATGAAATTTTGGAAACGCACTCGATACATCATAAATGGGTGCAACGAGGGGTCTCGCTGCGGTTTGACCAAAATGGGCCCTTTTTTGGGGGGGTTCACCTACCAAATTTGGACTTGGAGGATTGAAAATTTATACCCGTGTAGCAGCGACTATTTTCAACTCAAATTAAAATTTTCAAATCAGCCAGCCCAAAATTGAGCCCTTTTGAGGGGGTCATTTAGCAGAAACAAAAACTTGCGATTACACTTGGCAGTTATTTTCCTAACTTTATGAAATTCTGGAAACGCACTCGATCACACATTATACAACTCACTGTTGAGGTTTCGCTTCAGTCTGGCCAAAATGGGCCCTTTTTTGGGGGGGTTCACCGGTCAAATTTGGACACATAGAATTGAAAATTTGTACCCGTGTAAAAGTGTTCATTTTTAATCCAAACCTCTAATTTTACATCCGCCAGCCCAAAATTGGGCCCTTTTTGGGGGGGGAGGGAATCTTTTCACAAAAACAAAAACATGCGACTCTCCTACTTTCTGCAAAAAACACATGGCCCCACCAAGTGCATATAAATCATCGTGGAGAGAGGGGGCTCGCTACAGCCAGCCGCATTTCGGGGAAGTCTCGTGATTGCCCAACTGATCATAAACATCGAGTATAACAATACAGACTATATTGTGATTTTTTTTTCGTAATGCGTCGGTATCGGGGACAAAGTCGCGAAAGTTCGCGAACATTGGTCAACTTCACGCGTTAAAACACCAATTTTGCGTTGCTTCGCGAAAATAACTATGTAAATTTTGAATCAGTAGCAAACACACAGCAAACACAGTAAACATATGATAAAAAAATCCTTCAATATCAAAATTTTGCATTTGTCGCGATCACTATACACAATCCCTCAATAATCGATAGTGGAAGTCTGGGCGGACATTTTGCCAGGGGACACTTTGCCAGGCTACCCTTCAAGGTAACACGCTTCGAGGTGGGTACCTGGTCAAAAGATAGGGTATAATGAAACATAGAACACAATTGGGTTGGGATGTTGGGTAGGGTCAGGAAAGGTTGGATTAGTGGGTGGGTGGGGGGGGGGGGGGGGGGGGGCATATGGTAAAATTACTATCATCTCGAAATTGTTTCCCCTGTAATGTATTGATTTGACTGCTAGACGAGCCCAACGGACACCGGCCCAAAATTGGCCCTTTTCCTTAAATTTTGACTTCCGAGACGTTAATTTTCTATACAATTCATTTTTTTTTTGTCAGCCGACCCACAATTTGTTACGACAAGCCCTGTGCTATGTATATCTCTGTCAATCTGTGCCCGGCCTTCACTTCACAAACAGTTTATTATAATTCCTTCCCAAGCCATCTACAAATCAAACTCTGTTTACTAATGACCACGAAACTTTACAAGAATCTGCATTTAGCAGGCAACTCGAGGAACTGAAACTGATAGGATGTCTTAAATACGCACCTATGCGATAAAAAACACGGTTTTTAACTATATCTGATCAGCTTTCTGTAAACATGGGATCTTTTTTAACGGCTCTAAATTAATTATTTGGCATGATTTATCGATGGCGGACGTCTGCATGTCTGAGTCTTTTCATAAAACCTCCATTAATATTACCTATATTTTTGCAAATTTTAGGTCGGTTAGATGAGGTTTGAATTTTGATGTTAGTTCACCCCCGTAGTCGGATGATACTACGGTGACCAACTATTTTCCTGTCATGATTTCACTGTAAATACGTTCACCCCTCCACACATGTCAGGGGGCGAAGCACCCTGCAGGCGTGTGCGGCCGGAGGCTGCACCGGAGGGAATTTGGGGGGCGAAGCCCCCCAAATACCTGACGGGGGGGTTTGGGGGGCGAAGCCCCCCACCAAGATACTTCGGGGGTCCAGGGGGCGGAGCCCCCTGGCGGGGTTGGCGGCCGGAGGCTGCAGGGGCGGAGCCACTAGTCCCTATACTAATATTATCCCTGTGGTTCGGTATGTTTTCACCACTTTCAGACATGTCTATGCACGCCTAAAGTTCTCAGCCAATTTTGATGAAATTTTGGAAACGCACTCGATACATCATAAATGGGTGCAACGAGGGGTCTCGCTGCGGTTTGACCAAAATGGGCCCTTTTTTGGGGGGGTTCACCTACCAAATTTGGACTTGGAGGATTGAAAATTTATACCCGTGTAGCAGCGACTATTTTCAATTCAAATTGAAATTTTCAAATCAGCCAGCCCAAAATTGAGCCCTTTTGAGGGGGTCATTTAGCAGAAACAAAAACTTGCGATTACACTTGGCAGTTATTTTCCTAACTTTATGAAATTCTGGAAACGCACTCGATCACACATTATACAACTCACTGTTGAGGTTTCGCTTCAGTCTGGCCAAAATGGGCCCTTTTTTGGGGGGGTTCACCGGTCAAATTTGGACACATAGAATTGAAAATTTGTACCCGTGTAAAAGTGTTCATTTTTAATCCAAACCTCTAATTTTACATCCGCCAGCCCAAAATTGGGCCCTTTTTGGGGGGGGAGGGAATCTTTTCACAAAAACAAAAACATGCGACTCTCCTACTTTCTGCAAAAAACACATGGCCCCACCAAGTGCATATAAATCATCGTGGAGAGAGGGGGCTCGCTACAGCCAGCCGCATTTCGGGGAAGTCTCGTGATTGCCCAACTGATCATAAACATCGAGTATAACAATACAGACTATATTGTGATTTTTTTTTCGTAATGCGTCGGTATCGGGGACAAAGTCGCGAAAGTTCGCGAACATTGGTCAACTTCACGCGTTAAAACACCAATTTTGCGTTGCTTCGCGAAAATAACTATGTAAATTTTGAATCAGTAGCAAACACACAGCAAACACAGTAAACATATGATAAAAAAATCCTTCAATATCAAAATTTTGCATTTGTCGCGATCACTATACACAATCCCTCAATAATCGATAGTGGAAGTCTGGGCGGACATTTTGCCTGGGGACACTTTGCCAGGCTACCCTTCAAGGTAACACGCTTCGAGGTGGGTACCTGGTCAAAAGATAGGGTATAATGAAACATAGAACACAATTGGGTTGGGATGTTGGGTAGGGTCAGGAAAGGTTGGATTAGTGGGTGGGTGGGGGGGGGGGGGGGGGCATATGGTAAAATTACTATCATCTCGAAATTGTTTCCCCTGTAATGTATTGATTTGACTGCTAGACGAGCCCAACGGACACCGGCCCAAAATTGGCCCTTTTCCTTAAATTTTGACTTCCGAGACGTTAATTTTCTATACAATTCATTTTTTTTTTGTCAGCCGACCCACAATTTGTTACGACAAGCCCTGTGCTATGTATATCTCTGTCAATCTGTGCCCGGCCTTCACTTCACAAACAGTTTATTATAATTCCTTCCCAAGCCATCTACAAATCAAACTCTGTTTACTAATGACCACGAAACTTTACAAGAATCTGCATTTAGCAGGCAACTCGAGGAACTGAAACTGATAGGATGTCTTAAATACGCACCTATGCGATAAAAAAACACGGTTTTTAACTATATCTGATCAGCTTTCTGTAAACATGGGATCTTTTTTAACGGCTCTAAATTAATTATTTGGCATGATTTATCGATGGCGGACGTCTGCATGTCTGAGTCTTTTCATAAAACCTCCATTAATATTACCTATATTTTTGCAAATTTTAGGTCGGTTAGATGAGGTTTGAATTTTGATGTTAGTTCACCCCCGTAGTCGGATGATACTACGGTGACCAACTATTTTCCTGTCATGATTTCACTGTAAATACGTTCACCCCTCCACACATGTCAGGGGGCGAAGCACCCTGCAGGCGTGTGCGGCCGGAGGTTGCACCGGAGGGAATTTGGGGGGCGAAGCCCCCCAAATACCTGACGGGGGGGTTTGGGGGGCGAAGCCCCCCACCAAGATACTTCGGGGGTCCAGGGGGCGGAGCCCCCTGGCGGGGTTGGCGGCCGGAGGCTGCAGGGGCGGAGCCACTAGTCCCTATACTAATATTATCCCTGTGGTTCGGTATGTTTTCACCACTTTCAGACATGTCTATGCACGCCTAAAGTTCTCAGCCAATTTTGATGAAATTTTGGAAACGCACTCGATACATCATAAATGGGTGCAACGAGGGGGTCTCGGTGCGGTTTGACCAAAATGGGCTCTTTTTTGGGGGGGTTCACCTACCAAATTTGGACTTGGAGGATTGAAAATTTATACCCGTGTAGCAGCGACCATTTTCAATTCAAATTGAAATTTTCAAATCAGCCAGCCCAAAATTGGGCCCTTTTGAGGGGGTCATTTAGCAGAAACAAAAACTTGCGATTACACTTGGCAGTTATTTTCCTAACTTTATGAAATTCTGGAAACGCACTCGATCACACATTATACAACTCACTGTTGAGGTTTCGCTTCGGTCTGGCCTAAATGGGCCCTTTTGTGGGGGGGTTCACTGGTAAAATTTGGACACATAGAATTGAAAATTTGTACCCATGTAAAAGTGTTCATTTTTAATTCAAACCTATAATTTTACATCCGCCAACCGAAAATTGGGCCCTTTTTGGGGGGGAGGGAATCTTTTCACAAGAACAAAAACATGCGACTCTCCTACTTTCTGCAAAAAACACATGGCCCCACCAAGTGCATAATAAATCATCGTGGAGAGAGGGGGCTCGCTACAGCCAGCCGCATTTCGGGGAAGTCCCGTGATTGCGCAACTGATCATAAACACTGAGTATTTTTTTTAACACATTGAATTGAAACTAAAAATTTATCCGAAAATTACAGACGGTATTGTG
Organism: Nemurella pictetii; assembly: GCA_921293315.2. Lineage (NCBI taxonomy): Eukaryota > Metazoa > Arthropoda > Insecta > Plecoptera > Nemouridae > Nemurella > Nemurella pictetii. The sequence continues at coordinate 2,379,165 of OV121118.1, read as the reverse complement.
ATTTTTTTTCGTAATGCGTCGGTATCGGGGACAAAGTCGCGAGAGTTCGCGAACATTGGTCAACTTCGCGCGTTAAAACACCAATTTTGCGTTGGTTCGCGAAAATAACTATGTAAATTTTGAATCGGCAGCAAACACACAGCAAACACAGTAAACATATGATAAAAAAATCCTTCAGTATCAAAATTTTGCATTTGTCGCGATCACTAAACACAATCCCTCAATAATCGATAGTGGATGTCTGGGCGGACATTTTGCCAGGGGACACTTTGCCAGGCTACCCTTCTAGGAAATACGCTTCGTGATGGGTACCTGGTCAAAAGTTAGGGTACAATGAAACATACAACACAATTGGGTTGGGAAGTGGGTAGGGTCAGGAAAGGTTGGATTAGTGGCTGGGTGGGGTGGGTGTGGGGGGCACATGGTAAAATTACTGTCATGACTGCTAGACGAGCCGCAATGGACACCGGCCCAAAGTTGGCCCTTTTCCTTAAATTTTGACTTCCGAGACGTTAATTTTCTATACAATTCATTTTTTTTTGTCAGCCGACCCACAATTGTTAAGACAAGCCCTGTGATATGTATATCTCTGTAAATCTGTGCCCAGCCTTTACTTCACAAACAGATTATTAACATTCCTTCCCAAGCCATCTACAAATCAAACTTATCTGTGTACTAATGACCACAAAACTTTACAAAATCTGCATTTAGCAGGCAGCTCGAGGAACTGAAACCGATAGGATGTCTTAAATACGCACCTATGCGACAAAAAACACGGTTTTTATCAGCTTTCTGTAAACATGGATCTTTTTTAACGGCTCTAAATTAATTATTTGGCATGATTTATCGATGGCGGACGTCTGCATGTCTGAGTCTTTTCACAAAACCTTCATTATAGATTAACTATATTTTTGCAAATTTTAGGTCGGGTCGGTTAGATGAGGTCTGAATTTTGATGTAGTCGGATGATACTACGGTGACCAACTATTTGCCTGTCATGATTTCACTCTAATTACGTTCACCCCTCCACACATGTCAGGGGGCGCAACCCCCTCAAGGTGTGTGCGGCCATAGGTCGCAGGCCGCCGGCCGCAGGCCGTAGTGGGTTTGGGGGGCGAAGCCCCCCACCAACAAACGGGGCGCATGAATAGCGACTAATGGAATAACGACTAATACATCTTGCAACGCTGTGTGGGGCGTTCCTGGACTAACGTCTAACATTTTTTAGTCGTTATTCCGGTGGAATAGCGACTAATTTCTGTTAGTCGCTATTCCGGTGGATTAACGTCTAACAAATTTTAGTCATAATTTCACTCAATTAAAATAATAACGTTAGACGTTAGTCCAGTGGATTAACGACTAATAATTTTTAGTCGCTATTCCGGTTTAAAAAAAGGGGGGGCTGCTGAATTAAACACGAATTAAAATAAAAAATACATAAAATTTCTAGTGGAACAAGAACTAATTTTCGTTAGTCTTAAGTCCAGTGGAGTAACGACCAACAAACATGCCCCTCCCCCCCCCCACCCCCCCACCCACAATAGCATGTGTGACACGGGATGCTCTACTGTTCTACTACGACAAACACAGATAATTGTACTTACAAGTGCTCCATCGGTTTCCTCGAGCCATGGTCTTAGCTGTTGCCACCAAGGCATGGGGGCGTTTGGCGACGACGGCTCGAGGAAACCGATGGCTTTGTTGGTATGGTAACAGTCGTCGCCAAACGCCCCCATGCCTTGGTGGCAACAGCTAAGACCATGGCTCGAGGAAACCGATGGAGCACTTGCAAGTACAATTATCTGTGTTTGTCGTAGTAGAACAGTAGAGCATCCCGTGTCACACATGCTATTGTGGGTGGGGGGGGGGGGGGGCATGTTTGTTAGTCGTTACTCCACTGGACTTAAGACTAACGAAAATTAGTTCTTGTTCCACTAGAAATTTTATATATTTTTTATTTTAATTCGCTTTTAATTCCGCAGCCCCCCCCCCACTTTTTTTTAAACCGGAATAGCGACTAAAAATCATTAGACGTTAGTCCACTGGACCAACGTCTAACGTTATTACTTTAATCGAGTGAAATTATGACTAAAATTTGTTAGACGTTAATCCACCGGAATAGCGACTAACAGAAATTAGTCGCTATTCCACCGGAATAACGACTAAAAAATGTTAGACGTTAGTCCAGGAACGCCCCACACAGCGTTGCACGATGTATTAGTCGTTATTCCATTAGTCGCTATTCCGCCCCCCCCAACAAACTTCGGGGTCCAGGGGGCGGAGCCCCGTGGCGGGGTCGGCGGCCGGGGGCCACAGGGGCGGAGCCACTAGTATGTCTATATATGTCTATATAATATGTTACATCGAATTAACGATAACCATTGTCTTGTATTGATCTCTGGAGCCATTTAAGGCGCTTCGTAGAGTGATACTTTTAATACTTATTTAAAAGTTATCAATCAATAGTTAAATTTGGTCTAGAAACGATTTAATAATCGTAGGAATACTTACAGTTCATAATCCTTTGTATTTCATAGTGAAAAGTGCATTAGATTTCAATTATTTTGAAGCTTATAGTGTGGGTTGAAGAATATTGATTAAATTGCTAGTAAATTGCTATTTTGTGTGAGAAGAACTCAATGTGTCGGAAACATGTGCTGCGACTTGCGAGACGCTGGCGCCGACCTGCGGGATGATGTGCGCAGCCGCGGTCTTGGCGGGCTCCGCGCTCATGAAGAGACGGTAGTCGGAGTGGGCGTCGGCAGCGAGCAGCTCGAGCTTCTTCTCCAGCGCCGGCAGCCACTTCTTGACCAGGTGGATGTTCTGCAAGACCACCCAGTGTCCCGCCGCCGCCGCCACCTCCATGGCCGCCTCGGCGACCGCCTCCTGGCCCTGGCCCAGCGACACGTTGTGGAAGTTGCCGGCGTCCAGCGAGAAGCCCAGCGCGCGGCCCAGCGTCTCCACGTCCTGCAAACGTCCCCGGCGCACCGCGTGCGCGCTCGGCATGCATTAGTCGCATGGACAGGGACGATAATCTCATTCAGTGAAACCTTCAGACACACGGAATGGGTGCCTTCTTTATTGAGAGTTTTAAGCTAGGACTTTCTGCTTGGTTGTTATTTAAATGAAGCTGATTTGAACAATTAGTGTGAATTTAATCCTAAATGCAAATACTCGTTGCATGTACGGTAGACAGTGATTATTAGTTAAGAAATATCAATTCCAAAATTTACATCCGTGCCGGGATTCAATCCGGGGCTTTGCCTGTCCGGGGCACTGCACTTATCCATTATGCTACACGGACCACCAAATGTGGAATTGATATTATTCGAATCCCGGTGCGGATGTAAATTTTGTAATTGACATTTCGGAACGTAGGAAACTTTGCCAGGGGACACTTTGCCAGGCAACCCTTCAAGACATGCCCCCTTTAGAAAAAGAATACACTGCCTTGTAGGTACCAGGTAAAAAGTTAGAGTAAAATGAAACATACATAATGATGTGTTAATGTGTAGATATAACGATTCAAGTGTAATTCCACACAATTGCAGGGTTACCAAGTTTGGGAACTGTTGGGAGCTGGAAGATAAACTTTTATTCAAAACAGGTCCTATTTGATAATATGAAAATATGATCCTATAATGATAGACCTTGACTTTGAATTGAAGATACAATCAATCAACAACTAACTCAACCCCAAACTCTCAAAACCACAACCACCCCCTAACCTTACCTAACCCGACCAAACCCAACCGAACCCAACCCAACCAAACCAAACCGAACCAAACCTAAACTGACACACCCCCCCAACCCCGACCACCATCCCCTTAATAACCTACCCTTACCCTACCTGACCTTCCCGACCCGACACAACCCAAACCGAAAATAACCTAACCCCCCCCCCCCCACTAATCTATCCCTACCCTACCTAACCTTACCCGACCCGACCTAACCCCCCCCCCCCCCCACTAATCTATCCCTAACCTACCTAACCTTACCCGACCCTACCTAAACCCCCCCCCCCCACCCCACTAATCTATCCCTACCCTACCTAACCTTACCCTACCCTACCTAACCCCCCCCCCACCACTAATCTATCCCTACCCTACTTAACCTTACCCGCCCCTACCTAACCCCCCCCCCCCCCCCCCGCCACTAATCTATCCCTACCCTACCTGACCTTACCCGACCCGACCCCCCCCCACCAAAAAAACTTCGTTTGAAACTTAAATCTCGATCTCAATTAAAATCTCTTCTAAAATAATAATATCTCGACTTCGAGACAGGAAAGAATAAACAATTATCATCGCAAATACGATTCCCCGGCTACTTGGATCTTCGCGTTGATCTTTTTATTGTATGTTTCATTTTACTCTAACTTTTTACATGGTACCTACAAGGCAGAGTATTCTCTATATAAGGGGGCATGTCTTGAAGGGTTGCCTGGCAGAGTGTCCCCTGGCAAAGTGTCCGCCGCCCGACATTTCGTTACTAATAATCACTGATTGAACAATCTTCAAGGTACAAGGTGAGATGGCACTACTTTTTAAACATTTTCTTTCGGTAAATTTTTGGTACAAGTTTGAAAGCATTTAAAATGTCCCACGATAGAATAGGAAATAAATATTTTAATCAACGATTTGTACCAGATTCCACGAAAACTGGAGTTTTCTTATAATTTTTTTAAATAATTTCTAGCTTTTGACCACATAACTTTGAGAATCTCGCGTTGCTTTTTGGACCAGGATGTTTTATTTTCAAGCGTTATCTAATAGGAAAGGTTTAACAAATCTGGAAAGTTCTGTCGTTTTTTCTTTGCTTTAAAATTTTCAGCTAAAATTTTCACACATACATGATAGCAGCAGTCTCGAAGACGACCACTCCAACGTGGCCGGAACATCGACCCAGGCCAAGCTTGGAAGCACTTGAAGGGGTTTGTTGCTGGGAGAGGTTGAACTGACCTTGAGAGGGTTCACCCCGGGCGAGAGGATGAAGAAGATGGGCGTCGATGGACTGGTCTCCTCGAAGGACTTGCTGAACTCGACGGTGCGTCCCTCCACGTACTTCGCCCCCAGCTTCTCCTCGATGAACGCTGCCATGGCGTAGGTCATGCTGCAGACATGTGTTCAAGACATCCCATCATGCAAGGAACACCACTTTGGGAGATGCACGCTGTTTTCCAATCTGAGCCTGAGCAAGCTTCACGATCGTAGCGATCGCTGAGCAACAACGTTAAATACAGTGTCTTGAATGCCTCGGTTGCTCCTCGAAGGGACGTAGCAACTGGAGGAACTCATCGCAGCCGGCGTGCCGCAAGGAAGCCTAGTGGGACCCTTCCTCTTCAATGTGTTCACCAACGACATCCGGGTGGACCCCCGGTGGACCAAGCTAGCACTCTACGCAGACGACGCGGCCATCCTGGTCCAGTCTCGCAGCATGCGGCTGGTCGAGCAGAACCTCCAATCGTCACTCGACCGTCTGAGCACGTGGTACGAGGACTGGCGTATCGCACTCAACACCGCGAAAACCACCGCCACCCTGTTCACCAGGAAGCGAAGTGAAAAAGCAAACCCTCCGAGCATCACACTGCAAGGACAGCACATCACCTGGTCAGACACCAGCAAGTAGCTGGGAGTCATCTTAGCTGGAAGCCTCATGTGGAGATAGTCAGGAACCGTTATCGCTGATGCCTCTGTTTAAATCGAATGCCAAACAACTTCACCGCGAACAGCAAACGGTTGAAACTCTTTCATGAAGGAAGTGATTAGACAGAAAATATTTTTTTTAGAAACTGTGATGAAAAGAAATTTTTTGCGGAAGATAATACTTTAAAAAATGGATTTTTCAGCAGTTGTGTACTTGTATATTCGCTCCTCAACGAGTAAATATCTTGTTGAAAGGTTACCGATCGGGCCGCAGTGCTCGCATCATGCAGAGTCGCTGCAACGGCGTCTTGTTCTTCCACTCCTGCGGGAATTTCTCCCGCTCCGGACAGTCGGCCTCCACAAGCTTCTTCCAGCGCTTCGGGGAACTCTCGATGTCCCTGTCCAGGTTCCTGCAACCAGACACGACGATCTTTAACACACCGAGCAACCAGCACTGGCAACAAGACCCACTTGAACACACCTAGCAACCAACACCTACCGGAACTCGTCCTTGGAGGAGAGGCTGCGCACGCCGCCCCAGCTGGTGTTGGACAGGAAGTCGACGGGGCTGCTCACGTGCGGCACGACGGGGAAGCGAAGCAGGAAGTCCAGCTCGGCCGGCTGGATCTCATCGTTCATCAGCAGGATCTGTTTGACCGTGATACAAAAGGTCACGACACGACACGACACGACACGACACGACACGACACGACACGACACGACACAATGCAAGTTTGAAATGCAAAAATGAAATCTTAACGGAAAGCTTAAGCAAACTATGAAAACATCGAAAATTATATCGATTTCACGTTCTTTCATATTTATTTCTCCTCCAAATATTATCAAGTAATTAAAGAGGTGTGTCTAATATCAATAAAGACCTTTTTTATTATTAGAAACGAAATTTCAATTCCAAAATTTACATTCGTACCGGGATTCGAATCCGGGTGTTTGTCTGTCCGGGACACTGCACTAACCAATTGTGCTATACGGACAACCAACTGTGGAATTGATATTAAGTTTTTTTGAGTTGTTGGGTTGTTGTTGTTGGGCTTATTGTTCACGAAATGGCAAAAATTGTATGCAGTTGGAATTGCTGAACTTAGAATGCCTGTAGAATTGGAGTGGAGCCAGGGATAATCCATAATTGTATACATATTGATGGATATTCTTTGTAAGATGACCACAAAGCTTACATTTTCACCAAAAATGAAATCAAATGGTTTTTTTCATTACTATCATTAAATGCGAAGCAGCACCAAAACAAAAGACGTTCAGCAACATTGCGATACCAGCGCTCTCTCGGGAAGCGAGACAAAGACAGAGAGAGAGACAGAGAGAGAGAGAAATGGTGACGTCACCTGGAAGGCCATCTGCGAGGAGAAGATGAGCTTGTCGCACTCGAAGAGGCCGCGTGACGTGTACATGAAGACCGAGTGCGAGATGCAGTCGATCAGGTTGAGTACGCGTGCGCGCACGTCTCCCGCCGGCTGGGCCTTGTCGATTGCCTTCTGGAACACCACGCTGAACGCCTGCGCACGGCCACGCCCTCCGATCAGACCCCGCCCACACTTGTTGCACGCCGCTCAATCCCCTCCCCTCCACGGTACCAACCGACCCAAGCGTTCTCGACCGGACTTCATGAAGAAAGTCATTTAAATTCTCCTAAATCCCGGTTTTGCAGAAAGTACCACAACCTGGCCTGATGCCTGGTCCTGGCCTGGACCTGGCCTGGTCTTTATGTGTTCCGTGTATCAAAGTGAACACTGTAATAAGTCTTCAGTGCATCAAAGCATGTGGATATGGCTACCTTCAGTGATCACTGGTAGATGGGGTTAAGGTGTTGTCGCTACCTTCAGTGAGAACTGGTAGATGGGGTTGATGGTGTTGAGTTCGTTCAGGATGAAGTAGAGCAGCGATGCGCGCGCTGCGGCTGGCCGGTAAAGCTCCCTGGCCTCGTCGATCTTTGCCGAGGTGACCTTCGCCTCGGCCACCTGTCGGAAACGCGGCGAACGGAGATGACGGTCCAGGCTTTACGCATCACACACACTGTTGCTTTGGGGAAATCGAGCCGCCGTCTGTCCGATTTACATGAAACTTGCTTAGTTTGTCAGTTGGTCTGTTTTTCATGTCGACAGCGTCTGGTGCGCCTCTGAGACGAACGCACCGTGCTCCAAATGCAAATAAAAATTCAGCGATTTGACCCCACGACGGGGAAACAGTTCGTACCAGTGATGATGTTTGGAGTTTTAACGACACACTTTTTTGACAAGTGCCCCTTTGGCACTGGTCTAATGGCGTCAGGGCATGAAATGGTGATGATGAGGGTGACGATGAACCAAACCTATGGCTAGAAGGGAGGAGGGGAAACCCGGTGCCGGCACGTAGCCTACTCCTGTCGAAAAGCACCGAGGGGACTACCGGATTACGTCCCTTCCGAAGGACGGTATAACTCGAACAACAGGATTTCTCCGCTAATCCGTGCTGTCGAGAGGTTGTTGACAAGCAAGGCGAGTGAAGTTGTTGTACTAACTTCAAACCCTCCGACCTCTCTCCCGAACAGAACTGATAATTTGCATGATGGTCATCCATCTACACCTGACTCAGCGCGATGTTGCTTAACTTTGGTGATATCACAAGAGCCGGTGTTTCCAACGTTGCCAAACCGTTATATAAGTTAACATTGAGGCTAACTTGGTATAACTCCTGGGAAGTTTTATGTCAATAGGAGGGATGGCGGTTCTTTGAACAGTTCAACTGGCTCGGAAAACCTCTGAAAAGCGTGTTCATCAAAGCCTTGAGATGGTCAGCCACAACGCTTTTTTTGAAGAATCTGAATAAAATTTGACTTAACTTTCTATAAATGCAAACATTCACGATTTTATGTTTGTCTTGAAACTTCATTGTTGTTTTTTCAGCAATTTGCCGGAAGTTGACACTATAATGTCCCTTTTAAGCGTTTCTGCAGTTCTTATGCAACTAAAGAAACTTTATCTTCAACCGATTTAAAAAAAAATTACTGTGTGCATTATAAATCGTAAAAGAAGACACTGTGTTAATTTCAAGCAAATCACTTGAATATTTTTCCTTGTAAATCGATATTTAGGTTTTGAAATATTCAACTAACTTCACGACGCCTAGCGATCGTAGTGCGGCCACAGCGCGGACTACCTTCTGCTCGATCTCGGCCGCCGTACGCTTGGTTGTCTCGAGGTTCTCGACGAGCGCCGTGTCGCCCAGGATGTTGCCTCCCGCCGAGCTGAGCCGAGACAGCAGGTCGTCCTCCAGCTTCTTCAACATGATCTTGAAGTCGTTCTGCTGCTTGGTCAGCTCGGCCTGCAGCGCGCAGAACAACACACTCCAACATCATGCTGCTGCCGCTAAGTTGTGGGGGCTCAGGTGGAAAAAATAAAATTCTATTGTTGTGGAATGTTCTGAAAATAGTTCGAGGTAAGAGACATATTCCACACCGTGAAAAATGACGTCATTTACCCACTGGACGTACTACCAGTTTGGAAAAAAAATTCATGACCTCTGCTAAATATCAAGGGGAGAAAGGGAAATCACAACCCGAATTGCTCTGCCTGGCTTTAGCTAGTGGGTCATTTTGATGTCATATTGATATAACTTTGATTGAAAGGAATAGGTGTATTAGAAAACAAAGGTTTTACTAATTGTGTTGACAAAATCATTTAAGCCGATTGATATAAAATAAGTATGACTGATAAGCGATGCATTCATTCAGAAGCTAGCGATATCATGGCGTTACTCAAGCCAAAATCACTCTTGGAGGTTGCACACTTGCATACTTGTTGCACCCGTGTTGCACTGATGTGATTTTGGGAGTCGCCTGAATAACGCTATCTAGGCCTGAAACTGAAAACCGGAATAAAGCCATATGTTTTTATTTTGATAGCTTTGTTCCACCGGAATAAAGCCATCAAACCGACTACACTTGATGACGTTATTCCGACTGGATTAAAGCCACCTAGTGTGGGTGAGATTGATGGCTTATTTCCAGTTACAATCTTTTAAAAGTCAGAAAGGTGGAGTGATTCAGAGCGGTGGTTTGTAGAAATGCAAGTGCAGTACGGTTTTCTCTGTTAAATCGTTAAGGCGGACCTAAAAAGGACCTTGTCGAGTGTTTTAGGAGCCTTTTTAGGACCGCAAAACCGAACACTCGCATTTCTTTTGTTTTAATAGTCAGCCTATCAGACGGCAAAGTTTTTAAAAATTGAAGCCCTTTAGTCCATCGGAATAAAGCTATACAAAAAGCGACTGGAATAAAGATTTCTGGCAGATGGCTTTAATCCGGTTTTCAATTTTAGACCTTGATGGCTTTATTCCAGATGGCTTTATTCAGCCCCTCCCCCGATTTAGGCACGAAAGCGTCGAGCTGTTAACATGGGTTGACCTTGAGCTCCTCGAGGTCAGGCCGCTCAGCCTTGACCACCTCGGCCAGCAACTGGTCTTCAAGGCCGTCGCGCGTGACCGTGAAGTTGATGAGCGTGGTCTGTGCTTGCATCTCGGGCTTGTAGTGCGGGTTGGCCAGCTTTGTTTGCAGGATGAGCCGGAACGCGGGGTGGAACTCCACCTCCTTGTCTCCCATCTTGATCGCCCTGCAAACACCGGCATGCTTCCAGGACAACAACCCGCCCACCGGCTTCTTCCACGCGGCTCGCCAGCCACCCAGCATACACGTTCCGTTCTTCGAAGCGTTGGTACTTCCGTTTCAATGTTTCACTGGGCTGTGGAAATTGGTGGTGTTGATTGGTGAAAATTTTATCAACAGGCACACTGCTACTCTTTTCCAACAGTAAGACACTGATTTTGAAGCTTGAGTTGTTTACTCCCCCAAATGCTACTGATTATAATTCTTCGACTCTTCCACATGAATATCTCATCCCTTGCACACTGCAACATTCAACTCCATGCCTGAGAACAACTACTCTAGTCAAAAATTGCACTTCCTTTAAACTAGTTCTCCGAGACAGTGTAGCGACTACATCCATAAATCTGATTTAACCTCAAATATTAATACGACATTTCAAAAGAAACAAGTGTTTTTAGTTTTAGTTTATTTTGCAAAACACGATAAAAATGTTTGGTTACCCGGTTTTCGGGTGTATTTTGAGCATAGTCAGGTATTTCTTGTATTGCTTTGCGCTGAGGGGTGCGGGTGAGAGGGGAGAGGGTGAGGGGGGAGGGGTGCTAATGCGCCTGCGCTCACCGGCCCTTGTTGATGAGCGTGCGTCCGATGAGCGAGTCCAGCACGGGGTCCACGGTCTCCCCGATGTTCTCCATCAGCAGCGTCTCGCCGCGAGTCAACGCTTGCTCGATTACCTCGAGATGTCCGCGCTGTCCCAGCTGGATGACACGCAGCGCCGCCCCGTGCTTCTGTCTGATCCACTTGCCGCCTTGCAGCTGTCAATCAACAACCTGTTGTTGGCACCGTCCGGGATACAGGCAAAGACCCGGCTTCAAATCCCGGCATAAAATTGATATTTCGTTTCTAATAATCATTATCTTCCATACATGCAACGAGTATTTGTATGTTTGATTAAATTCACACTAATACAAGCGTACCCAACGTCATAATTGGGGTTAGTCGAGTTGTTGGTGTGTGATTGCAGCATAGCGTCACTAGATTCAGTGCCTTCTATCTTCATTTATAGTCCTGCATCTATCTCCATGGAGCCCAACAACTCAAATAAACTTAATATCAATTCCACAGTTGGTTGTCCGTGTAGCATAATGGATAGGTGCAGTGCCTCGGACCCGGACTCGAATCCCGGCACGGATGTAAATTTTGGAATTCGTTGGATAATTTTTGGATTCGTTTCTAATAATCAATGTAAGCAAGTGGAAGCCTGGGGTGACGTTAATGTGAGCCTGAGTAAACTGTGCTTGGAGTTCACTCTGTTTTGAAATGCAGTTCACCTAACCTGTTAATTTCTAGCAAAACTCGCACTATATTCCCCCCCCCCCCTTTCCTTCTAATCCTACCTTTCCTGACCCGACCCAACTTCCCAACCCAATTTATGTATTTGAATCATCTGTTGTCCAATCCATTTACAAGACGAGTTTACACTTATTGGATTCATTGACCTTGGAGCACAGATTACTGAGGCACACAAAACGGTATTCCGGCCACCTGTGGGTCTATCATCAGAGGCCAGCGATCGGAGCTGGACAAAATGGTGGCGTTCTCCGTGCTCATCCTGTCGCTAGGCAACCCCTCGTTGTTCCAGACGGCGATCGCTGCGTCGTCCGTCAGAAGGGACAGCGGGTCCAGGCCCTCCGTGATCGGCACCGGAGGCTGCAGACACACAGAGATGATGATGCAGCGGTGGATGGGCATAGAGAGCTTGTACCAGGGTGTTTAACGGCGCACTGTTTTGACAACTGGCCCTATGGCACTGGTCTAACGGCGTCGGTGAATGAAAGGGTGATGATGAACCTAGCCTATGCCTAGAAGGGAGGAGGGGAAACCCGGTGCCGGCACGTAGCCTACTCTTGTCGAAAAGCACCGAGGGGCCCACCGGCTTTACGTCCCTTCCGAAGGACGGTACAACTCGAACAACAGGATTCATCCACTAATCCGTGCTGTCGAGAGGTCGACAAGCAAGGTGAGTGAAGTTGTCGTACTAACTTCAAACCCTCCGACCTCTCTCCCGAACAGAACTGACCATGTGCATGATGGTCACCCATCAAACACCTGACTCAGCGCGATGTTGCTTAACTACTGTGTTTCCAACGTTGCCGAATCGTTCGGTGAGGTAAGCAGGAGTACCTCGAGTGTGTTGAGATGAGGCAGCCAGAGTTTGTGCAACAGGTCCTGCCGGAACTTTTTCGTGAAGCAGCCGACGTAGCTGATGAAGGCCGTGACCAAGAGCACGTCGCCTGGCAACGTGGTGCCTTGCTTCATGAAGCTGGAAACACGGGCCACGTCACACTTCACACCGTCGATTACATTGCAAGCAACAACAATGACAACTTAGACAATCCTTTGGTGGGTTTCACGAGATGAGTCGATTACCCTCCATGCAGAAAACCGTCTCATATTTTTTTTTTGTGTTTCTTCAGACTGTTAACCCCTAACACCCGGATTGGTTTTTATAATAATGGACTAGCTGTACCCAGCTAGGCGGCGGGCAGCTTCTATGCCCATAGGGCATGTATATGCCCATATGTCAAAGCTATGCCCATAGGGCATGTTTATGCCCAAAGGACTAAATGCTGTCAAAATAATATGTCAATATGCCCATAAGCCAAAACCCTATGCCCATAGGGCAAAATGCTGTCAAAATAATATGTCAATATGCCCATAGGGCAAATCCCAATGCCAATAAGGCTTAGTTCTGTGGGGATGCACTCCCCCGGGAGCAAAGAACATCCAAGTCCCAGGGGGAAGTGGATTGTTGCGAGAGATTTTTTTTTTTCAAAACTTCGACTTGAAACGAGTAATTCGACAAGACGTGCTTTTATATTTGTATTTTATTTCGAGTTTACGACCGAGAACAAGTGAGACGGAAATCATGTCGAGCTTCATTCACTTGTATCTCTTTATCAATAAACGTGTTACACAAATCGAAGTTGCATCTATTTGACGCCGCGACCGTTCTAACCACTTATTTGAAGAAAATCGGTCGAGTATTTTTTGTCTAAGTATGTTTAAGTCTAAAGAATAAAAAATAAAGATAAAATACAATTTAACGGTTCTTGCTCGCTTGTCTTGTGTTGTCAAGTGTCTAGATTTGTGTCTAGATAAGACGTACTCGGCCACGGACTCGGCCCAGCGAACGTTCTCCGAGGCGAGTCCTCCCACCAGCCGGTTGGCCAATCGTATGGTCGCGTTGGTCGCGTCGGCTTCCTCCTGGCAACGCTGCTTCTCCGCCGTCGCCGTCTCGAAGTCAGCCGTCAGCTTCGCCAGCATCTCCTCCAACGTCTGCCAAGGTCACGGCAAGCAGCTGTCATGAGGCAGCAAGCAGCTGTCATGAGGCAGCAAGCAGCTGTCATCAGGCAGCAAGCAGCTGTCATGAGGCAGCAAGCAGCTGTCATGAGGCAGCAAGCAGCTGTCATCAGGCAGCAAGCAGCTGTCATGAGGCAGCAAGCAGCTGTCATGAGGCAGCAAGCAGCTGTCATGAGGCAGCAAGCAACTGTCACCAGGCAGCAAGCAGCTGTCATGAGGCAGCAAGCAACTGTCATCAGGCAGCAAGCAGCTGTCATCAGGCAGCAAGCAGCTGTCATGAGGCAGCAAGCAGCTGTCATCAGGCAGCAAGCAGCTGTCATCAGGCAGCAAGCAGCTGTCATCAGGCAGCAAGCAACTGTCATCAGGCAGCAAGCAACTGTCATCAGGCAGCAAGCAGCTGTCATCAGGCAGCAAGCAACTGTCATCAGGCAGCAAGCAACTGTCATCAGGCAGCAAGCAGCTGTCATCAGGCAGCAAGCAGCTGTCATCAGGCAGCAAGCAACTGTCATGAGGCAGCAAGCAGCTGTCATCAGGCAGCAAGCAGCTGTCATCAGGCAGCAAGCAGCTGTCATGAGGCAGCAAGCAGCTGTCATGAGGCAGCAAGCAGCTGTCATGAGGCAGCAAGCAGCTGTCATGAGGCAGCAAGCAGCTGTCATGAGGCAGCAAGCAGCTGTCATCAGGCAGCAAGCAGCTGTCATCAGGCAGCAAGCAGCTGTCATGAGGCAGCAAGCAGCTGTCATCAGGCAGCAAGCAGCTGTCATCAGGCAGCAAGCAGCTGTCATCAGGCAGCAAGCAGCTGTCATCAGGCAGCAAGCAACTGTCATCAGGCAGCAAGCAGCTGTCATCAGGCAGCAAGCAGCTGTCATGAGGCAGCAAGCAGTTGTCATCAGGCAGCAAGCAACTGTCATGAGGCAGCAAGCAGCTGTCATCAGGCAGCAAGCAGCTGTCATCAGGCAGCAAGCAACTGTCATGAGGCAGCAAGCAGCTGTCATCAGGCAGCAAGCAGCTGTCATCAGGCAGCAAGCAACTGTCATCAGGCAGCAAGCAGCTGTCATCAGGCAGCAAGCAGCTGTCATCAGGCAGCAAGCAACTGTCATCAGGCAGCAAGCAGCTGTCATGAGGCAGCAAGCAGCTGTCATCAGGCAGCAAGCAACTGTCATGAGGCAGCAAGCAGCTGTCATCAGGCAGCAAGCAGCTGTCATCAGGCAGCAAGCAACTGTCATGAGGCAGCAAGCAGCTGTCATCAGGCAGCAAGCAGCTGTCATCAGGCAGCAAGCAGCTGTCATCAGGCAGCAAGCAGCTGTCATCAGGCAGCAAGCAACTGTCATCAGGCAGCAAGCAGCTGTCATGAGGCAGCAAGCAGCTGTCATCAGGCAGCAAGCAGCTGTCATGAGGCAGCAAGCAGCTGTCATCAGGCAGCAAGCAGCTGTCATGAGGCAGACAGCAACTGTCATGAGGCAGCAAGCAGCTGTCATCAGGCAGCAAGCAGCTGTCATCAGGCAGCAAGCAGCTGTCATCAGGCAGCAAGCAGCTGTCATCAGGCAGCAAGCAGCTGTCATGAGGCAGCAAGCAGCTGTCATCAGGCAGCAAGCAGCTGTCATCAGGCAGCAAGCAGCTGTCATCAGGCAGCAAGCAGCTGTCATCAGGCAGCAAGCAGCTGTCATGAGGCAGCAAGCAGCTGTCATGAGGCAGCAAGCAGCTGTCATGAGGCAGCAAGCAGCTGTCATGAGGCAGCAAGCAACTGTCATCAGGCAGCAAGCAGCTGTCATGAGGCAGCAAGCAGCTGTCATCAGGCAGCAAGCAACTGTCATCAGGCAGCAAGCAGCTGTCATGAGGCAGCAAGCAGCTGTCATCAGGCAGCAAGCAGCTGTCATCAGGCAGCAAGCAACTGTCATGAGGCAGCAAGCAACTGTCATCAGGCAGCAAGCAGCTGTCATCAGGCAGCAAGCAGCTGTCATCAGGCAGCAAGCAGCTGTCATCAGGCAGCAAGCAGCTGTCATCAGGCAGCAAGCAGCTGTCATCAGGCAGCAAGCAGCTGTCATCAGGCAGCAAGCAGCTGTCATGAGGCAACAAGCAGCTGTCATCAGGCAGCAAGCAGCTGTCATGAGGCAGCAAGCAGCTGTCATCAGGCAGCAAGCAGCTGTCATCAGGCAGCAAGCAGCTGTCATCAGGCAGCAAGCAACTGTCATCAGGCAGCAAGCAGCTGTCATCAGGCAGCAAGCAGCTGTCATCAGGCAGCAAGCAGCTGTCATGAGGCAACAAGCAGCTGTCATCAGGCAGCAAGCAGCTGTCATGAGGCAGCAAGCAGCTGTCATCAGGCAGCAAGCAGCTGTCATCAGGCAGCAAGCAGCTGTCATCAGGCAGCAAGCAGCTGTCATGAGGCAGCAAGCAGCTGTCATGAGGCAGCAAGCAGCTGTCATGAGGCAGCAAGCAGCTGTCATGAGGCAGCAAGCAGCTGTCATCAGGCAGCAAGCAGCTGTCATGAGGCAGCAAGCAGCTGTCATCAGGCAGCAAGCAGCTGTCATGAGGCAGACAGCAACTGTCATGAGGCAGCAAGCAGCTGTCATCAGGCAGCAAGCAGCTGTCATCAGGCAGCAAGCAGCTGTCATCAGGCAGCAAGCAGCTGTCATGAGGCAGCAAGCAGCTGTCATCAGGCAGCAAGCAGCTGTCATCAGGCAGCAAGCAGCTGTCATCAGGCAGCAAGCAGCTGTCATCAGGCAGCAAGCAGCTGTCATGAGGCAGCAAGCAGCTGTCATGAGGCAGCAAGCAGCTGTCATGAGGCAGCAAGCAGCTGTCATGAGGCAGCAAGCAACTGTCATCAGGCAGCAAGCAGCTGTCATGAGGCAGCAAGCAGCTGTCATCAGGCAGCAAGCAACTGTCATCAGGCAGCAAGCAGCTGTCATGAGGCAGCAAGCAGCTGTCATCAGGCAGCAAGCAGCTGTCATCAGGCAGCAAGCAACTGTCATGAGGCAGCAAGCAACTGTCATCAGGCAGCAAGCAGCTGTCATCAGGCAGCAAGCAGCTGTCATCAGGCAGCAAGCAGCTGTCATCAGGCAGCAAGCAGCTGTCATCAGGCAGCAAGCAGCTGTCATCAGGCAGCAAGCAGCTGTCATCAGGCAGCAAGCAGCTGTCATGAGGCAACAAGCAGCTGTCATCAGGCAGCAAGCAGCTGTCATGAGGCAGCAAGCAGCTGTCATCAGGCAGCAAGCAGCTGTCATCAGGCAGCAAGCAGCTGTCATCAGGCAGCAAGCAACTGTCATCAGGCAGCAAGCAGCTGTCATCAGGCAGCAAGCAGCTGTCATCAGGCAGCAAGCAGCTGTCATGAGGCAACAAGCAGCTGTCATCAGGCAGCAAGCAGCTGTCATGAGGCAGCAAGCAGCTGTCATCAGGCAGCAAGCAGCTGTCATCAGGCAGCAAGCAGCTGTCATCAGGCAGCAAGCAGCTGTCATGAGGCAGCAAGCAGCTGTCATGAGGCAGCAAGCAGCTGTCATGAGGCAGCAAGCAGCTGTCATGAGGCAGCAAGCAACTGTCATCAGGCAGCAAGCAGCTGTCATGAGGCAGCAAGCAGCTGTCATCAGGCAGCAAGCAACTGTCATCAGGCAGCAAGCAGCTGTCATGAGGCAGCAAGCAGCTGTCATCAGGCAGCAAGCAGCTGTCATCAGGCAGCAAGCAACTGTCATGAGGCAGCAAGCAACTGTCATCAGGCAGCAAGCAGCTGTCATCAGGCAGCAAGCAGCTGTCATCAGGCAGCAAGCAGCTGTCATCAGGCAGCAAGCAGCTGTCATCAGGCAGCAAGCAGCTGTCATGAGGCAGCAAGCAGCTGTCATCAGGCAGCAAGCAGCTGTCATGAGGCAGCAAGCAGCTGTCATCAGGCAGCAAGCAACTGTCATCAGGCAGCAAGCAGCTGTCATCAGGCAGCAAGCAGCTGTCATCAGGCAGCAAGCAACTGTCATCAGGCAGCAAGCAGCTGTCATCAGGCAGCAAGCAGCTGTCATCAGGCAGCAAGCAGCTGTCATCAGGCAGCAAGCAGCTGTCATCAGGCAGCAAGCAGCTGTCATCAGGCAGCAAGCAGCTGTCATCAGGCAGCAAGCAGCTGTCATCAGGCAGCAAGCAACTGTCATCAGGCAGCAAGCAGCTGTCATGAGGCAGCAAGCAGCTGTCATCAGGCAGCAAGCAGCTGTCATGAGGCAGCAAGCAACTGTCATGAGGCAGCAAGCAGCTGTCATGAGGCAGCAAGCAACTGTCATGAGGCAGCAAGCAGCTGTCATGAGGCAGCAAGCAGCTGTCATCAGGCAGCAAGCAGCTGTCATGAGGCAGCAAGCAACTGTCATGAGGCAGCAAGCAGCTGTCATGAGGCAGCAAGCAGCTGTCATGAGGCAGCAAGCAGCTGTCATGAGGCAGCAAGCAACTGTCATGAGGCAGCAAGCAGCTGTCATCAGGCAGCAAGCAACTGTCATCAGGCAGCAAGCAGCTGTCATCAGGCAGCAAGCAGCTGTCATGAGGCAGCAAGCAACTGTCATCAGATAGCAAGCAGCTGTCATCAGGCAGCAAGCAGCTGTCATGAGGCAGCAAGCAGCTGTCATGAGGCAGCAAGCAGCTGTCATGAGGCAGCAAGCAGCTGTCATGAGGCAGCAAGCAGCTGTCATGAGGCAGCAAGCAACTGTCATCAGATAGCAAGCAGCTGTCATCAGGCAGCAAGCAGCTGTCATCAGGCAGCAAGCAACTGTCATCAGGCAGCAAGCAGCTGTCATCAGGCAGCAAGCAACTGTCATCAGGCAGCAAGCAGCTGTCATGAGGCAGCAAGTAGCTGTCATCAGGCAGCAAGCAGCTGTCATCAGGCAGCAAGCAGCTGTCATCAGGCAGCAAGCAGCTGTCATCAGGCAGCAAGCAGCTGTCATCAGGCAGCAAGCAACTGTCATCAGGCAGCAAGCAACTGTCATCAGGCAGCAAGCAGCTGTCATGAGGCAGCAAGCAGCTGTCATCAGGCAGCAAGCAACTGTCATCAGGCAGCAAGCAGCTGTCATGAGGCAGCAAGCAGCTGTCATCAGGCAGCAAGCAGCTGTCATGAGGCAGCAAGCAACTGTCATGAGGCAGCAAGCAGCTGTCATGAGGCAGCAAGCAACTGTCATGAGGCAGCAAGCAGCTGTCATGAGGCAGCAAGCAGCTGTCATCAGGCAGCAAGCAGCTGTCATGAGGCAGCAAGCAACTGTCATGAGGCAGCAAGCAGCTGTCATGAGGCAGCAAGCAGCTGTCATGAGGCAGCAAGCAGCTGTCATGAGGCAGCAAGCAACTGTCATGAGGCAGCAAGCAGCTGTCATCAGGCAGCAAGCAACTGTCATCAGGCAGCAAGCAGCTGTCATCAGGCAGCAAGCAGCTGTCATGAGGCAGCAAGCAACTGTCATCAGATAGCAAGCAGCTGTCATCAGGCAGCAAGCAGCTGTCATGAGGCAGCAAGCAGCTGTCATCAGGCAGCAAGCAACTGTCATGAGGCAGCAAGCAGCTGTCATCAGGCAGCAAGCAGCTGTCATCAGGCAGCAAGCAGCTGTCATGAGGCAACAAGCAGCTGTCATGAGGCAGCAAGCAGCTGTCATGAGGCAGCAAGCAGCTGTCATGAGGCAGCAAGCAACTGTCATCAGATAGCAAGCAGCTGTCATCAGGCAGCAAGCAGCTGTCATCAGGCAGCAAGCAACTGTCATCAGGCAGCAAGCAGCTGTCATCAGGCAGCAAGCAACTGTCATCAGGCAGCAAGCAGCTGTCATGAGGCAGCAAGCAGCTGTCATCAGGCAGCAAGCAGCTGTCATCAGGCAGCAAGCAGCTGTCATGAGGCAGCAAGCAGCTGTCATCAGGCAGCAAGCAACTGTCATCAGGCAGCAAGCAGCTGTCATGAGGCAGCAAGCAGCTGTCATGAGGCAGCAAGCAACTGTCATCAGGCAGCAAGCAGCTGTCATCAGGCAGCAAGCAGCTGTCATCAGGCAGCAAGCAGCTGTCATCAGGCAGCAAGCAGCTGTCATCAGGCAGCAAGCAACTGTCATCAGGCAGCAAGCAGCTGTCATCAGGCAGCAAGCAGCTGTCATCAGGCAGCAAGCAGCTGTCATCAGGCAGCAAGCAGCTGTCATCAGGCAGCAAGCAGCTGTCATCAGGCAGCAAGCAGCTGTCATCAGGCAGCAAGCAGCTGTCATCAGGCAGCAAGCAGCTGTCATCAGGCAGCAAGCAGCAAGCAGCAAACATGAGTTGCAGCCATTCAATTAAGTATTGTAGAATTTGAAAATAGTGTGCGCCATTAGAAATCAATTTTGAGCAGTCTTCAAAATGAGTAAAATGTCAGATGGGACATGATGGCTGATGTCAACCGTGCAAACAGCTGCAACCGACTAGCGCTTTGCCGGTCGGGGAGTATTACTTCTGTATTATATGTTTGGTTGCCGGCGCAACGGGCTTCCAGCAGCAAGCTGGCAACACCGGCAACACTGTCACGTCTCACTCACCGCAACCTTGCGCTTGATCACCGCCAGCTTGTCCTGCGCATGCGCCAAGTCGGCGTTGGCCTGCGCAAGCGCACGACGCTTCGGTTCGACGTCGCAGAAAACCTCGTAGAACTTGATGATGTTGATCACCCAGGCGCACAGACCTACGCAGAACAACCGTTGTTGCTGCTACAAGCTGCTAGCTACAAGTTGCTAGCTACAAGTTGCTAGCTACAAGTTGCTAGCTACAAGTTGCTAGCTACAAGCTGCTAGCTACAAGTTGCTAGCTAAAAAACCTGAAGAATGCACAGTATATTTTTCCTAAAATTCGCCCTGCTGATTTTGGTCAAATAATCTCCATCAGCACCCTGAGCTGTCACAAACATGCAGGAATTTGTTGGGATCTGTGGCTTCTCTTATTGGCTTTCTCGTCTTCTTTACAGAAACAAAACAAATAAATCAATCCAAACACTTTCTTCCCATGCTGCAAAAGTGAAGGATTTCGCTCGCTCAATTATCGAAGTAAAAAGCAAGCAAGCAAGCAAGCAAGCAAGCAAGCAAGCAAGCAAGCAAGCAAGCAAGCAAGCAAGCAAGCAAGCAAGCAAGCAAGCAAGCAAGCAAGCAAGCAAGCAAGCAAGCAAGCAAGCAAGCAAGCAAGCAAGCAAGCAAGCAAGCAAGCAAGCAAGCAAGCAAGCAAGCAAGCAAGCAAGCAAGCAAGCAAGCAAGCAAGCAAGCAAGCAAGCAAGCAAGCAAGCAAGCAAGCAAGCAGCAAGCAAGCAAGCAAGCAAGCAAGCAAGCAAGCAAGCAAGCAAGCAAGCAAGCAAGCAAGCAAGCAAGCAAGCAAGCAGCAAGCAGCAAGCAAGCAGGCAAGCAAGCAAGCAAGCAAGCAAGCAGCAAGCAAGCAGGCAAGCAAGCAAGCAAGCAAGCAAGCAAGCAAGCAAGCAAGCAAGCAAGCAAGCAAGCAAGCAAGCAAGCAAGCAAGCAAGCAAGCAAGCGAGCAAGCAAGCAAGCAAGCAAGCAAGCAAGCAAGCAAGCAAGCAAGCAAGCAAGCAAGCAAGGAAGGAAGGAAGGAATGAAGCAAGCATGCAAGGAACGAAGGAAGGAAGGAACGAACGAAGAAAGGACGTTGTTGCTGACCGGCGGCGGCGCCGGACTTGCTCCTGATGAACTCTGGCTCGAACTCTGGGTCCTTGAGGTAGGGCTGAATGGCCTTGATGATGTCCGGGTGGATGTTCTCCTTGTCGTAGCTGATGAGGGCGTCCAGGAACCAGTCGACCTTGGCCATCACGATCTGAAAACCGGCAGCGCCCGAAACTTTATCTAAAATACATGCCTGTCGAATCAGGCAATATCGCGTCACATGCAGTCACTTTCAAAACTGGCCTTTGGGAAATTTCAGTCCCGATAGTAACCAAAAAACACCGATTTTTTGAGAGAATTTTCTTCCTTGCAAGATAAAGCTGACTTCTATGTAAAGTTAAATTTCAATCATTTCAATTCGTGTCACAAAGACGCGATCAACCATTAAAATACACACATGTTTAATTTTTGAAGAGAAAATTCCTCCATACCACTAGAAATTTAATTTGTTTGAAGGGTTAAGAACTTTCGTTCTCCGGTGTTGGATCTATCAGCTACCTTGGCTGCCTTCCAGCTCCTGTCTTTGGGTATTTTTCCGGCAGGTGCCAGCAAGACCATGACAGCAGCAGTGACGTTGGTGACGGCTCCGGGGGGTGATCCGAACGACTTGAGCTCGGTCAGGTTGGACTTGTTGAGGGTGTTGAGAGCTTCCTGCGCGGCCAGCAACGCGGGCTCCGCCTTGCAAAGGTCCTCTTCGCAGTCGCGTTGCTTCTTAGAAACCTCGTCGGCAATCAGACCGACCTTTGTCTCCTCCTCGTCGGCTGTGGGCGAAGCGGCCGAAATATTATAATAGGCTATGTGAACACTCATATAATTGTGTTGTGGATGAGTGTTATATTTATGCTAACCCACAACGTGTTTAATTGAGAATGCGCATAGCCTAGAGGCTTATGTGGTCAATTTAAAACATTGGGCGTTAATTTAGCAGGTTTCTCGATTACATAAGTTACCTAGACATATCATGATTAAGTCGTCATAAAATTTTTCGAAAATTTTAAATGAAAAAAATTGATTTAAAGAAAAAATGTTCAATTGATTAGCTCCAAAATAACACAGTATCTCCTTTTTAAAATGTTCATCACACACAGTTAATTTGTCAACATCAGTAGAAGATGAGTAGATTTAGTTGGAAAAAACAGCAAAAACCCCCAAAATCAAATACATGCTGCTCTGTGATTACCTGTACCGTGAGTTACCCTGCCCACATGATGACATATTAAACAGTGTGATACCAAACCTCATTGGATGACGGGAGATGAGCCACATGCGCCAGTAATTGTCTGGATAATTTCCAGGATGGCCGGCAGAGCCCTTGTTCACTAAATTTTTTATTTTCCAACTCTGTGGAATTGGGTGACTTTCAGCTGTTGTTTCCCAAACGTCCAATGAAAACAGAGCCAACCAAATTCTGTCGAGTTATAAACTGAAAAAGTAAGCGAATAATGGTCCAGAAAGATGGCGACGCACCGAACGCCTTCTCGGCGGAAACCTTCTCCGTCTCGACGCCCACAATCTCGATTAGTGCGTCGGCCGCCTCGTTCTTCTGCTGCAGCTCCACTTCCTGCTCTGCCAGCTTCACCTTCAGCTCGTCCACCTGCAAGCACGTGATACCCCGTGATCCATGATATCCCCTACGTCGGACAGACTCGAACCTAACACAGACCTCTCCCTTCAAACCATCGTGGAAATAACGCCAGTGGACAGGCCAAACCTGGAAGAGGCTCCCCAGAGCATGCTGTGTTTCAAGCCCGTAGCACGCTGTGTTACAAGCCTGTAGCACGCTGTGTTTCAAGCCCGTAGCACGCTGTGTTTCAAGCCTGTAGCACGTTGTGTTACAAGCCTGTAGCACGTTGTGTTACAAGCCTGTAGCACGCTGTGTTTCAAGCCCGTAGCACGCTGTGTTTCAAGCCCGTAGCACGCTGTGTTTCAAGCCTGTAGCACGTTGTGTTACAAGCCTGTAGCACGCTGTGTTTCAAGCCCGTAGCACGCTGTGTTACAAGCCCGTAGCACGCTGCGTTTCAAGGCTGTAGCACGATGTGTTTCAAGCCTGTAACACGCTGTGTTACAAGCTCGTAGCACGCTGTGTTTCAATCCCGTAGCAGGCTGTGTTTCAAGCCCGTAGCACGCTGTGTTTCAAGAACGTAGAGTGCTGTGTTTGAAGCCCGTAGCACTCTGTGTTACAAGCCGGAAGCACGCTGTGTTTCAAGCCTGAAGCACGTTCTGTAGCATCTCTTCCAAGGTGCAGCGAGCGTAAAGTGCGTGAAGTCGTACGCACCTGCGTTGCTGTGGAGCGCAGCTTGTCAAGGCCGTTCTCCAGCCTCGCGACCTTCGCTGCCAGCTCGGCGGCCTTGACCTTTAGCAGCTTGGCGTAGAGCGAGATTTGCTCGAGGAAGCTCTTGGGCGTGGTGTAGTTGTAGCGTCGCTCGTTGGCCAGGTAGACGCGCGACGTGGCGTTCACCGAAGTGTGCACGTAGGCCATGAAGCGCGCCACCGGCTCGCGGTACGCCTCCTGGAACAACAGCAGTCACACTCACTTATCTTCACGACGCCTGTGCGGATGCTGTGCATCGCGTTGTGTTGAGCGTGATTTGGATGATTTTGTCTGACAATCTTAACATTGATACAATTTGGTATCAAAAGGTACCTTTTCATAAATATAAAAGTAATTTACATTAAAAAATCAATTGGTGGGCAGTTGGCATGGAGGAACTGGGAGGTAGATTGAAATTAGCAAGATTTATTTGGAAGTATGGCCATGGATTTAAGTTGGACATGACAAGGAAAAGAATAAGAAAGAAAGGCATTTAAGGAAGGGATGTCTAAGAGTGGAATAATGTATGAGTAAATAGCGGGATGATGGAGAGCGTCAGTAAATTTAGGGAAGCGATGATGATGGGATGGAATGTTAGGTTCCAGTAAGGTTACAGGACTCTGACAGGCGTACATGAAAATGTACAAATCTGGTTCAAAAAATAAACAATAAAATAATCTGCAAGGTCCAAAAGGCTGGGGATTCATTAAAAAATAAAAATTTAAAACTTCATTGCTAAGAGAATCAGTGTCATTAAAAATGGCACTCATCCACAACGCAATTAAAATGTGCGTTTGTGAAGCGCAAGTTAACCTGACAGATGCTCCCGCCTTACTGGATTCCGATGCCTCGTCGAAAACAAATGCCCTCGTCCTGACTTGTTGTCGGTGTTGGCAAATACTGTAATATATATAATACAGGAAGGTGGGCGATTTGAATGGCGACAGACTACACAAGCGCACCCAAGCGGACAGGACTGACCCAACTGTCAATCAGTCCATCTGACAATTCAAACTAAATTATTGCACGACTGCTGTTATTTTCATCTCAAATATATTAATTCCAAATATTTATTTCGTGCCATGGGTGGCTGTCAGGACGGGAAGATATGTGCTGTGTTTACTTGCAAAAATTATGAAACACAGAAATCAGCAAGATCTTTGTTTCGATTTCTAAAAGAGAAGGACTTGTAAGTAGGCCTAAACTTTATTGCTAGGTCTCGGCTAAAATATTAACTCATTTCTACTTTTGCCTGGGTACAGTGTGATTGATACATTAATAATATCGTTACAGGTGTAAGCAAAGGGTTATTGCTTCTCGGCGCTTGGATTTAGACGATGTGTTTAAGAAGAACGGGCCCAAGCAGCTGTACTAATCAAATAGGAAAAGCTCCGACCATATTTTTGAACCAAAGGCATTAGAAATCCCAACCTGACAAGTCAAGGGTAGGTTTCGCTACCCTTGTTTATCCACACCTTATCCAATGAATCTAACCACAAAGAATTGATACTAAGATACCTTTACCTTTGCCTTGACATTTTGACGAACCGATCTTAATTGAACTTTGGACCTTGTCAACTAAAACAATTTTCCCAGGCTAATTGATGAGCCTAACGAATGGAGCGAGTGATACGAATCTTCTATTCAAACTCTTCATAAAAAGTCCTGAATATATTTTTTAATGGTGTTTTTGTGTGTTTGTTGGCACCCTACAGACCAGAAACCAAAACCGATTTTGATGAAAATTTACAGCAATGCAGTTATGCATACATAAGCAATGCAGGGAACAAATCAGTTCTTACGAGGATACATATAATTCAGAGCAAATATATATTTTGCTAAATAAATAAGACAAAAATTCAAAATTTTATATCCCAATAGTCATGCAACAGAATTGTCAATGCAAATCCTAGGAGTTAAAAAAGAAATGCTCTTTAGGTTCAAATTGAAGTGTCAAGAGAGAATGCTAAAAAAAAGGTTAAAAATGGAAGTAAGAGTTCCCGACGACTGTCCACTATGTGAGGGATGCCAGTCAATTTTTATTGATAAATGTCTCAACGTAATGATCAACGCTTTCGTGAAAAGTGAAAACAACAACTTGCGGAAATCGATACTCGGCAAGAAAAACAATAGAGCAGAAAAAGTTATGCACTTGTAAAATCCACAATCGCAAGCACGCAAGCACGTACAATTTGGATGTGAATAAAGCTTATTGGCGCCTTTTTGGCATCATTGAGTAAACATTTCCCAAATTGCCATCCCATCTGGTATTTGTTTCAAATTCCCATTTCAAGCTCCAAGCTCCAGATGTAAAAAACGGTGATCATGCTTTACATTGGGAGATACGCTTATTTCTTTTATCTTTCATTTTTAACAATGAAAATTACCAAATTATATATTTTTTATTGTTAATTAATTGTAGAATACCATATTTTGTCATTCAAAAATTTTAAAAAATACTATAGATATTTTAAATCGTGTAAAAATGTTTCTGGGCTTGAACTATGTTTGGAACCAATTTCCTAGTTTAAATAAATAAATAAATACAAAAAATGTTCTTTCAATGTTAATGATATATAATTCTGCATTAATAATAATAGCAACATTTTTTTAGCAATTGATACTTTGTATTTGTTGGTAAAGTAGTAGAAGGTAGCATCTAAAATCAGTGTTAATTTGAAACTAGCGGGGATAAGTCAGTCCTTGCCGCTAGGGTGCTCTGAAACACGTGTCGCCATACGCTTGCATTGAAAGTGGGCGGAGCTTCCCGTATTATAGCCGAAGGTTATATACTATAGTATTTGGTGTTGGTGTGCGAGATCCTAGCCGAGGATGGGAGGGATTATCCGCATTACGCGTGATTCCCTAAGTGGTGGTTTGGAAAATTCATGTCGGGGTTGTTATATCTTGAAGCCGACCGTGAAGCCGGACACGCTAGAGGGGCAGGGCTGCTTGTCTTGATGGGTACTTGTCATGAGGCATGGTGACGTAGGCAGCTTGGCCTGAGACAAAGGTAGAGTATCGTGGCTAAAAACGGCTACGAGTGCCAGGCTGAACGCACAGTGCTGCCACCTACCGGCAACACGTCGAGCTCTTGGAGGAAGTTCTTCGAGACAGACATGAGCGCCTCTTGCGGCCACTCGTGAAACCAGTTGACGGCGGTGCTGTTGATGAGCGCGGGGAACTTGCGTGCGCGCACGCGCAGAGTGTTGCCGACCGGCGAGAAGCAGAGCACGACCTTCAGCTGGCGGCGCACGCGCTCGATGAAGAAGCGCCAGCAGTTCTCCCGCGTGTCCAGTTGCCCGGAACTCTTCACCTGCACTCGACGCGGCAACAGGTCAGTCGCTGGGTGCAGGCTACCAGGTCAGTCGGACAACAGGACTGTCAGCTGTCTAGGCAGCCTGGTTAGTATTAAAGCACTGTTATGTAATATGGAGAGGCTATGTTTCACACTTATGCTCAATCTCAAGTGAAAACTAGCAGTAGACGTTTAAGAGAGTGTCTTTCCAAGTGCGAACTGCACTTCTTTCCTTTAAATTCGAGCTAATCCCCTTGGCTTTCCACAAACGCTTTGTCTTTTTTATGTATCAATACAAACCTGCCTCGTGCACCTCAGAAAAACCGTGTAACCATGTGTTACTCAATGTCAAGCTACCAAACCGCAAGCAAATTAAAACTTGTAAAAAATCTAAAAAAGGGCATAAGCAGCGAAGTGACCGTGTTAAAAGAGAGAGAGAGAGAGAGAGACGCACCTCGTTGCGCACGCCGGCGATGATGTTCTCAACCTCGTCGTCGGGGAAAAGGTCGGGCACTTCGCCGGAAGCCAGCATGTCGTTGACCAGCACCAGGAACTGCTCGCTGGGCACCTGCGCGTCCGTCATCAGGAACATGATGCCCACGTTCTTCAGGCCGGCCTTCAGGTACAGTCCACTCAGCTCCATCTGTCCGACACAACGCAGGGTCGCCGGTCAGAGGCAGCAGGACCGCTGGATGGACCCTGCTGTTGGAGTTGTTCTGTGTCTGCTGGGGGAGGTTGCCTCAAGCCGGTGCAACAGCTTCACTCGGCTTGCTTGTCAACCTCTCGACAGCACGGATCGGTGGAGGAATCCTGCTGTTCGAGTTGTTCTGTGTCTGCTGGGAGGTTGCAGGGTTTCAAGCCGGTGAAACAGCTTCACTCGGCTTGATTGTCAACCTCTCGACAGCACGGATCGGTGGAGGAATCCTGCTGTTGGAGTTGTTCTGTGTCTGCTGGGAGGTTGCAGGGTTTCAAGCCGGTGCAACAGCTTCACTCGGCTTGCTTGTCAACCTCTCGACAGCACGGATCCGTGGAGGAATCCTGCTGTTCGAGTTGTTCTGTGTCTGCTGGGAGGTTGCAGGGTTTCAAGCCGGTGCAACAGCTTCACTCGGCTTGCTTGGCAACCTCTCGACAGCACGGATCGGTGGAGGAATCCTGCTGTTGGAGTTGTTCTGTGTCTGCTGGGAGGTTGCAGGGTTTCAAGCCGGTGAAACAGCTTCACTCGGCTTGCTTGTCAACCTCTCGACAGCACGGATCGGTGGAGGAATCCTGCTGTCGGAGTTGTTCTGTGTCTGCTGGGAAGTTGCAGGGTTTCAAGCCGGTGCAACAGCTTCACTCGGCTTGCTTGTCAACCTCTCGACAGCACGGATCGGTGGAGGAATCCTGCTGTTCGAGTTGTTCTGTGTCTGCTGGGAAGTTGCAGGGTTTCAAGCCGGTGAAACAGCTTCACTCGGCTTGCTTGTCAACCTCTCGACAGCACGGATCGGTGGAGGAATCCTGCTGTTCGAGTTGTTCTGTGTCTGCTGGGAAGTTGCAGGGTTTCAAGCCGGTGCAACAGCTTCACTCGGCTTGCTTGTCAACCTCTCGCCAGCACGGATCGGTGGAGGAATCCTGCTGTTCGAGTTGTTCTATGTCTGCTGGGAAGTTGCAGGGTTTCAAGCCGGTGCAACAGCTTCACTCGGCTTGCTTGTCAACCTCTCGACAGCACGGATCGGTGGAGGAATCCTGCTGTTCGAGTTGTTCTGTGTCTGCTGGGAGGTTGCAGGGTTTCAAGCCGGTGAAACAGTTTCACTCGGCTTGCTTGTCAACCTCTCGACAGCACGGATCGGTGGAGGAATCCTGCTGTTCGAGTTGTTCTGTGTCTGCTGGGAGGTTGCAGGGTTTCAAGCCGGTGCAACAGCTTCACTCGGCTTGCTTGGCAACCTCTCGACAGCACGGATCGGTGGAGGAATCCTGCTGTTCGAGTTGTTCTGTGTCTGCTGGGAGGCTGCAGGGTTTCAAGCCGGTGCAACAGCTTCACTCGGCTTGCTTGTCAACCTCTCGAAAGCACGGATCGGTGGAGGAATCCTGCTGTTGGAGTTGTTCTGTGTCTGCTGGGAAGTTGCAGGGTTTCAAGCTGGTGCAACAGCTTCACTCGGCTTGCTTGTCAACCTCTCGACAGCACGGATCGGTGGAGGAATCCTGCTGTTCGAGTTGTTCTAAGTCTGCTGGGAAGTTGCAGGGTTTCAAGCCGGTGCAACAGCTTCACTCGGCTTGCTTGTCAACCTCTCGACAGCACGGATCGGTGGAGGAATCCTGCTGTTGGAGTTGTTCTGTGTCTGCTGGGAAGTTGCAGGGTTTCAAGCCGGGGCAACAGCTTCACTCGGCTTGCTTGTCAACCTCTCGACAGCACGGATCGGTGGAGGAATCCTGCTGTTGGAGTTGTTCTGTGTCTGCTGGGAGGTTGCAGGGTTTCAAGCCGGTGCAACAGCTTCACTCGGCTTGCTTGTCAACCTCTCGACAGCACGGATCGGTGGAGGAATCCTGCTGTTCGAGTTGTTCTGTGTCTGCTGGGAGGCTGCAGGGTTTCAAGCCGGTGAAACAGCTTCACTCGGCTTGCTTGTCAACCTCTCGACAGCACGGATCGGTGGAGGAATCCTGCTGTTCGAGTTGTTCTGTGTCTGCTGGGAGGTTGCAGGGTTTCAAGCCGGTGAAACAGCTTCACTCGGCTTGCTTGTCAACCTCTCGACAGCACGGATCGGTGGAGGAATCCTGCTGTTCGAGTTGTTCTGTGTCTGCTGGGAGGTTGCAGGGTTTCAAGCCGGTGAAACAGCTTCACTCGGCTTGCTTGTCAACCTCTCGACAGCACGGATCGGTGGAGGAATCCTGCTGTTCGAGTTGTTCTGTGTCTGCTGGGAGGTTGCAGGGTTTCAAGCCGGTGCAACAGCTTCACTCGGCTTGCTTGTCAACCTCTCGACAGCACGGATCGGTGGAGGAATCCTGCTGTTCGAGTTGTTCTGTGTCTGCTGGGAAGTTGCAGGGTTTCAAGCCGGTGCAACAGCTTCACTCGGCTTGCTTGTCAACCTCTCGACAGCACGGATCGGTGGAGGAATCCTGCTGTTCGAGTTGTTCTGTGTCTGCTGGGAGGTTGCAGGGTTTCAAGCCGGTGAAACAGCTTCACTCGGCTTGCTTGTCAACCTCTCGACAGCACGGATCGGTGGAGGAATACTGCTGTTCGAGTTGTTCTGTGTCTGCTGGGAGGTTGCAGGGTTTCAAGCCGGTGCAAAAGCTTCACTCGGCTTGCTTGTCAACCTCTCGACAGCACGGATCGGTGGAGGAATCCTGCTGTTCGAGTTGTTCTGTGTCTGCTGGGAAGTTGCAGGGTTTCAAGCCGGTGCAACAGCTTCACTCGGCTTGCTTGTCAACCTCTCGACAGCACGGATCGGTGGAGGAATCCTGCTGTTCGAGTTGTTCTGTGTCTGCTGGGAAGTTGCAGGGTTTCAAGCCGGTGCAACAGTTTCACTCGGCTTGCTTGTCAACCTCTCGACAGCACGGATCGGTGGAGGAATCCTGCTGTTGGAGTTGTTCTGTGTCTGCTGGGAAGTTGCAGGGTTTCAAGCCGGTGAAACAGCTTCACTCGGCTTGCTTGTCAACCTCTCGACAGCACGGATCGGTGGAGGAATCCTGCTGTTCGAGTTGTTCTGTGTCTGCTGGGAAGTTGCAGGGTTTCAAGCCGGTGCAACAGCTTCACTCGGCTTGCTTGTCAACCTCTCGCCAGCACGGATCGGTGGAGGAATCCTGCTGTTCGAGTTGTTCTATGTCTGCTGGGAAGTTGCAGGGTTTCAAGCCGGTGCAACAGCTTCACTCGGCTTGCTTGTCAACTTCTCGACAGCACGGATCGGTGGAGGAATCCTGCTGTTCGAGTTGTTCTGTGTCTGCTGGGAAGTTGCAGGGTTTCAAGCCGGTGAAACAGCTTCACTCGGCTTGCTTGTCAACCTCTCGACAGCACGGATCGGTGGAGGAATCCTGCTGTTCGAGTTGTTCTGTGTCTGCTGGGAGGTTGCAGGGTTCCAAGCCGGTGAAACAGCTTCACTCGGCTTGCTTGTCAACCTCTCGACAGCACGGATCGGTGGAGGAATCCTGCTGTTCGAGTTGTTCTGTGTCTGCTGGGAAGTTGCAGGGTTTCAAGCCGGTGCAACAGCTTCACTCGGCTTGCTTGTCAACCTCTCGACAGCACGGATCGGTGGAGGAATCCTGCTGTTCGAGTTGTTCTGTGACTGCTGGGAGGTTGCAGGGTTTCAAGCCGGTGAAACAGTTTAACTCGGCTTGCTTGTCAACCTCTCGACAGCACGGATCGGTGGAGGAATCCTGCTGTTCGAGTTGTTCTGTGTCTGCTGGGAAGTTGCAGGGTTTCAAGCCGGTGAAACAGCTTCACTCGGCTTGCTTGTCAACCTCTCGACAGCACGGATCGGTGGAGGAATCCTGCTGTTCGAGTTGTTCTGTGTCTGCTGGGAAGTTGCAGGGTTTCAAGCCGGTGCAACAGCTTCACTCGGCTTGCTTGTCAACCTCTCGCCAGCACGGATCGGTGGAGGAATCCTGCTGTTCGAGTTGTTCTATGTCTGCTGGGAAGTTGCAGGGTTTCAAGCCGGTGCAACAGCTTCACTTGGCTTGCTTGTCAACCTCTCGACAGCACGGATCGGTGGAGGAATCCTGCTGTTCGAGTTGTTCTGTGGCTGCTGGGAGGTTGCAGGGTTTCAAGCCGGTGCAACAGCTTCACTCGGCTTGCTTGTCAACCTCTCGACAGCACGGATCGGTGGAGGAATCCTGCTGTTCGAGTTGTTCTGTGTCTGCTGGGAGGTTGCAGGGTTTTAAGCCGGTGAAACAGCTTCACTCGGCTTGCTTGTCAACCTCTCGACAGCACGGATCGGTGGAGGAATCCTGCTGTTCGAGTTGTTCTGTGTCTGCTGGGAGGTTGCAGGGTTTCAAGCCTGTGAAACAGCTTCACTCGGCTTGCTTGGAAACCTCTCGACAGCACGGATCGGTGGAGGAATCCTGCTGTTCGAGTTGTTCTGTGTCTGCTGGGAGGTTGCAAGGTTTCAAGCCGGTGCAACAGCTTCACTCGGCTTGCTTGTCAACCTCTCGACAGCACGGATTGGTGGAGGAATCCTGCTGTTCGAGTTGTTCTGTGTCTGCTGGGAGGTTTCAGGGTTTCAAGCCGGTGAAACAGTTTCACTCGGCTTGCTTGTCAACCTCTCGACAGCACGGATCGGTGGAGGAATCCTGCTGTTCGAGTTGTTCTGTGTCTGCTGGGAGGTTGCAGGGTTTCAAGCCGGTGAAACAGCTTCACTCGGCTTGCTTGTCAACCTCTCGACAGCACGGATCGGTGGAGGAATCCTGCTGTTCGAGTTGTTCTGTGTCTGCTGGGAGGTTGCAGGGTTTCAAGCCGGTGAAACAGCTTCACTCGGCTTGCTTGTCAACCTCTCGACAGCACGGATCGGTGGAGGAATCCTGCTGTTCGAGTTGTTCTGTGTCTGCTGGGAAGTTGCAGGGTTTCAAGCCGGTGAAACAGCTTCACTCGGCTTGCTTGTCAACCTCTCGACAGCACGGATCGGTGGAGGAATCCTGCTGTTCGAGTTGTTCTGTGTCTGCTGGGAGGTTGCAGGGTTTCAAGCCAGTGAAACAGCTTCACTCGGCTTGCTTGTCAACCTCTCGACAGCACGGATCGGTGGAGGAATCCTGCTGTTCGAGTTGTTCTGTGTCTGCTGGGAAGTTGCAGGGTTTCAAGCCGGTGAAACAGCTTCACTCGGCTTGCTTGTCAACCTCTCGACAGCACGGATCGGTGGAGGAATCCTGCTGTTCGAGTTGTTCTGTGTCTGCTGGGAGGTTGCAGGGTTCCAAGCCGGTGAAACAGCTTCACTCGGCTTGCTTGTCAACCTCTCGACAGCACGGATCGGTGGAGGAATCCTGCTGTTCGAGTTGTTCTGTGTCTGCTGGGAAGTTGCAGGGTTTCAAGCCGGTGAAACAGCTTCACTCGGCTTGCTTGTCAACCTCTCGACAGCACGGATCGGTGGAGGAATCCTGCTGTTCGAGTTGTTCTGTGACTGCTGGGAGGTTGCAGGGTTTCAAGCCGGTGAAACAGTTTCACTCGGCTTGCTTGTCAACCTCTCGACAGCACGGATCGGTGGAGGAATCCTGCTGTTCGAGTTGTTCTGTGTCTGCTGGGAAGTTGCAGGGTTTCAAGCCGGTGAAACAGCTTCACTCGGCTTGCTTGTCAACCTCTCGACAGCACGGATCGGTGGAGGAATCCTGCTGTTCGAGTTGTTCTGTGTCTGCTGGGAAGTTGCAGGGTTTCAAGCCGGTGCAACAGCTTCACTCGGCTTGCTTGTCAACCTCTCGCCAGCACGGATCGGTGGAGGAATCCTGCTGTTCGAGTTGTTCTATGTCTGCTGGGAAGTTGCAGGGTTTCAAGCCGGTGCAACAGCTTCACTCGGCTTGCTTGTCAACCTCTCGACAGCACGGATCGGTGGAGGAATCCTGCTGTTCGAGTTGTTCTGTGTCTGCTGGGAGGTTGCAGGGTTTCAAGCCGGTGAAACAGTTTCACTCGGCTTGCTTGTCAACCTCTCGACAGCACGGATCGGTGGAGGAATCCTGCTGTTCGAGTTGTTCTGTGTCTGCTGGGAGGTTGCAGGGTTTCAAGCCGGTGCAACAGCTTCACTCGGCTTGCTTGGCAACCTCTCGACAGCACGGATCGGTGGAGGAATCCTGCTGTTCGAGTTGTTCTGTGTCTGCTGGGAGGCTGCAGGGTTTCAAGCCGGTGCAACAGCTTCACTCGGCTTGCTTGTCAACCTCTCGAAAGCACGGATCGGTGGAGGAATCCTGCTGTTGGAGTTGTTCTGTGTCTGCTGGGAAGTTGCAGGGTTTCAAGCTGGTGCAACAGCTTCACTCGGCTTGCTTGTCAACCTCTCGACAGCACGGATCGGTGGAGGAATCCTGCTGTTCGAGTTGTTCTAAGTCTGCTGGGAAGTTGCAGGGTTTCAAGCCGGTGCAACAGCTTCACTCGGCTTGCTTGTCAACCTCTCGACAGCACGGATCGGTGGAGGAATCCTGCTGTTGGAGTTGTTCTGTGTCTGCTGGGAAGTTGCAGGGTTTCAAGCCGGTGCAACAGCTTCACTCGGCTTGCTTGTCAACCTCTCGACAGCACGGATCGGTGGAGGAATCCTGCTGTTGGAGTTGTTCTGTGTCTGCTGGGAGGTTGCAGGGTTTCAAGCCGGTGCAACAGCTTCACTCGGCTTGCTTGTCAACCTCTCGACAGCACGGATCGGTGGAGGAATCCTGCTGTTCGAGTTGTTCTGTGTCTGCTGGGAGGCTGCAGGGTTTCAAGCCGGTGAAACAGCTTCACTCGGCTTGCTTGTCAACCTCTCGACAGCACGGATCGGTGGAGGAATCCTGCTGTTCGAGTTGTTCTGTGTCTGCTGGGAGGTTGCAGGGTTTCAAGCCGGTGAAACAGCTTCACTCGGCTTGCTTGTCAACCTCTCGACAGCACGGATCGGTGGAGGAATCCTGCTGTTCGAGTTGTTCTGTGTCTGCTGGGAGGTTGCAGGGTTTCAAGCCGGTGAAACAGCTTCACTCGGCTTGCTTGTCAACCTCTCGACAGCACGGATCGGTGGAGGAATCCTGCTGTTCGAGTTGTTCTGTGTCTGCTGGGAGGTTGCAGGGTTTCAAGCCGGTGCAACAGCTTCACTCGGCTTGCTTGTCAACCTCTCGACAGCACGGATCGGTGGAGGAATCCTGCTGTTCGAGTTGTTCTGTGTCTGCTGGGAAGTTGCAGGGTTTCAAGCCGGTGCAACAGCTTCACTCGGCTTGCTTGTCAACCTCTCGACAGCACGGATCGGTGGAGGCTTCCTGCTGTTCGAGTTGTTCTGTGTCTGCTGGGAGGTTGCAGGGTTTCAAGCCGGTGAAACAGCTTCACTCGGCTTGTTTGTCAACCTCTCGACAGCACGGATCGGTGGAGGAATCCTGCTGTTCGAGTTGTTCTGTGTATGCTGGGAGGTTGCAGGGTTTCAAGCCGGTGCAAAAGCTTCACTCGGCTTGCTTGTCAACCTCTCGACAGCACGGATCGGTGGAGGAATCCTGCTGTTCGAGTTGTTCTGTGTCTGCTGGGAAGTTGCAGGGTTTCAAGCCGGTGCAACAGCTTCACTCGGCTTGCTTGTCAACCTCTCGACAGCACGGATCGGTGGAGGAATCCTGCTGTTCGAGTTGTTCTGTGTCTGCTGGGAAGTTGCAGGGTTTCAAGCCGGTGCAACAGTTTCACTCGGCTTGCTTGTCAACCTCTCGACAGCACGGATCGGTGGAGGAATCCTGCTGTTGGAGTTGTTCTGTGTCTGCTGGGAAGTTGCAGGGTTTCAAGCCGGTGAAACAGCTTCACTCGGCTTGCTTGTCAACCTCTCGACAGCACGGATCGGTGGAGGAATCCTGCTGTTCGAGTTGTTCTGTGTCTGCTGGGAAGTTGCAGGGTTTCAAGCCGGTGCAACAGCTTCACTCGGCTTGCTTGTCAACCTCTCGCCAGCACGGATCGGTGGAGGAATCCTGCTGTTCGAGTTGTTCTATGTCTGCTGGGAAGTTGCAGGGTTTCAAGCCGGTGCAACAGCTTCACTCGGCTTGCTTGTCAACCTCTCGACAGCACGGATCGGTGGAGGAATCCTGCTGTTCGAGTTGTTCTGTGTCTGCTGGGAGGTTGCAGGGTTTCAAGCCGGTGCAACAGCTTCACTCGGCTTGCTTGGCAACCTCTCGACAGCACGGATCGGTGGAGGAATCCTGCTGTTCGAGTTGTTCTGTGTCTGCTGGGAAGTTGCAGGGTTTCAAGCCGGTGCAACAGCTTCACTCGGCTTGCTTGTCAACCTCTCGACAGCACGGATCGGTGGAGGAATCCTGCTGTTGGAGTTGTTCTGTGTCTGCTGGGAGGTTGCAGGGTTTCAAGCCGGTGCAACAGCTTCACTCGGCTTGCTTGTCAACCTCTCGACAGCACGGATCGGTGGAGGAATCCTGCTGTTCGAGTTGTTCTGTGTCTGCTGGGAAGTTGCAGGGTTTCAAGCCGGTGCAACAGCTTCACTCGGCTTGCTTGCCAACCTCTCGACAGCACGGATCGGTGGAGGAATCCTGCTGTTCGAGTTGTTCTGTGTCTGCTGGGAGGTTGCAGGGTTTCAAGCCGGTGCAACAGTTTCACTCGGCTTGCTTGTCAACCTCTCGACAGCACGGATCGGTGGAGGAATCCTGCTGTTCGAGTTGTTCTGTGGCTGCTGGGAGGTTGCAGGGTTTCAAGCCGGTGCAACAGCTTCACTCGGCTTGCTTGTCAACCTCTCGACAGCACGGATCGGTGGAGGAATCCTGCTGTTCGAGTTGTTCTGTGTCTGCTGGGAGGTTGCAGGGTTTTAAGCCGGTGAAACAGCTTCACTCGGCTTGCTTGTCAACCTCTCGACAGCACGGATCGGTGGAGGAATCCTGCTGTTCGAGTTGTTCTGTGTCTATTGGGAGGTTGCAGGGTTTCAAGCCTGTGAAACAGCTTCACTCGGCTTGCTTGGCAACCTCTCGACAGCACGGATCGGTGGAGGAATCCTGCTGTTCGAGTTGTTCTGTGTCTGCTGGGAGGTTGCAGGGTTTCAAGCCGGTGCAACAGCTTCACTCGGCTTGCTTGTCAACCTCTCGACAGCACGGATCGGTGGAGGAATCCTGCTGTTCGAGTTGTTCTGTGTCTGCTGGGAGGTTGCAGGGTTTCAAGCCGGTGAAACAGTTTCACTCGGCTTGCTTGTCAACCTCTCGACAGCACGGATCGGTGGAGGAATCCTGCTGTTCGAGTTGTTCTGTGTCTGCTGGGAGGTTGCAGGGTTTCAAGCCGGTGAAACAGCTTCACTCGGCTTGCTTGTCAACCTCTCGACAGCACGGATCGGTGGAGTAATCCTGCTGTTCGAGTTGTTCTGTGTCTGCTGGGAGGTTGCAGGGTTTCAAGCCGGTGAAACAGCTTCACTCGGCTTGCTTGTCAACCTCTCGACAGCACGGATCGGTGGAGGAATCCTGCTGTTCGAGTTGTTCTGTGTCTGCTGGGAAGTTGCAGGGTTTCAAGCCGGTGAAACAGCTTCACTCGGCTTGCTTGTCAACCTCTCGACAGCACGGATCGGTGGAGGAATCCTGCTGTTCGAGTTGTTCTGTGTCTGCTGGGAGGTTGCAGGGTTTCAAGCCGGTGAAACAGCTTCACTCGGCTTGCTTGTCAACCTCTCGACAGCACGGATCGGTGGAGGAATCCTGCTGTTCGAGTTGTTCTGTGTCTGCTGGGAAGTTGCAGGGTTTCAAGCCGGTGAAACAGCTTCACTCGGCTTGCTTGTCAACCTCTCGACAGCACGGATCGGTGGAGGAATCCTGCTGTTCGAGTTGTTCTGTGTCTGCTGGGAGGTTGCAGGGTTCCAAGCCGGTGAAACAGCTTCACTCGGCTTGCTTGTCAACCTCTCGACAGCACGGATCGGTGGAGGAATCCTGCTGTTCGAGTTGTTCTGTGTCTGCTGGGAAGTTGCAGGGTTTCAAGCCGGTGAAACAGCTTCACTCGGCTTGCTTGTCAACCTCTCGACAGCACGGATCGGTGGAGGAATCCTGCTGTTCGAGTTGTTCTGTGTCTGCTGGGAGGTTGCAGGGTTCCAAGCCGGTGAAACAGCTTCACTCGGCTTGCTTGTCAACCTCTCGACAGCACGGATCGGTGGAGGAATCCTGCTGTTGGAGTTGTTCTGTGTCTGCTGGGAAGTTGCAGGGTTTCAAGCCGGTGAAACAGCTTCACTCGGCTTGCTTGTCAACCTCTCGACAGCACGGATCGGTGGAGGAATCCTGCTGTTCGAATTGTTCTGTGTCTGCTGGGAGGTTGCAGGGTTTCAAGCCGGTGAAACAGCTTCACTCGGCTTGCTTGTCAACCTCTCGACAGCACGGATCGGTGGAGGAATCCTGCTGTTCGAGTTGTTCTGTGTCTGCTGGGAGGTTGCAGGGTTTCAAGCCGGTGAAACAGCTTCACTCGGCTTGCTTGTCAACCTCTCGACAGCACGGATCGGTGGAGGAATCCTGCTGTTGGAGTTGTTCTGTGTCTGCTGGGAAGTTGCAGGGTTTCAAGCCGGTGCAACAGCTTCACTCGGCTTGCTTGTCAACCTCTCGACAGCACGGATCGGTGGAGGAATCCTGCTGTTCGAGTTGTTCTGTGTCTGCTGGGAAGTTGCAGGGTTTCAAGCCGGTGCAACAGCTTCACTCGGCTTGCTTGTCAACCTCTCGACAGCACGGATCGGTGGAGGAATCCTGCTGTTCGAGTTGTTCTGTGTCTGCTGGGAGGTTGCAGGGTCTCAAGCCGGTGAAACAGCTTCACTCGGCGTGCTTGTCAACCTCTCGACAGCACGGATCGGTGGAGGAATCCTGCTGTTGGAGTTGTTCTGTGTCTGCTGGGAAGTTGCAGGGTTTCAAGCCGGTGCAACAGCTACACTCGGCTTGCTTGTCAACCTCTCGACAGCACGGATCGGTGGAGGAATCCTGCTGTTCGAGTTGTTCTGTGTCTGCTGGGAAGTTGCAGGGTTTCAAGCCGGTGAAACAGCTTCACTCGGCTTGCTTGTCAACCTCTCGACAGCACGGATCGGTGGAGGAATCCTGCTGTTGGAGTTGTTCTGTGTCTGCTGGGAGGTTGCAGGGTTTCAAGCCGGTGAAACAGCTTCACTCGGCTTGCTTGTCAACCTCTCGACAGCACGGATCGGTGGAGGAATCCTGCTGTTCGAGTTGTTCTGTGTCTGCTGGGAGGTTGCAGGGTTTCAAGCCGGTTCAACAGCTTCACTCGGCTTGCTTGGCAACCTCTCGACAGCACGGATCGGTGGAGGAATCCTGCTGTTCGAGTTGTTCTGTGTCTGCTGGGAGGTTGCAGGGTTTCAAGCCGGTGCAACAGCTTCACTCGGCTTGCTTGTCAACCTCTCGACAGCACGGATCGGTGGAGGAATCCTGCTGTTCGAGTTGTTCTGTGTCTGCTGGGAAGTTGCAGGGTTTCAAGCCGGTGAAACAGCTTCACTCGGCTTGCTTGTCAACCTCTCGACAGCACGGATCGGTGGAGGAATCCTGCTGTTCGAGTTGTTCTGTGTCTGCTGGGAGGTTGCAGGGTTTCAAGCCGGTGAAACAGCTTCACTCGGCTTGCTTGTCAACCTCTCGACAGCACGGATCGGTGGAGGAATCCTGCTGTTCGAGTTGTTCTGTGTCTGCTGGGAAGTTGCAGGGTTTCAAGCCGGTGAAACAGTTTCACTCGGCTTGCTTGTCAACCTCTCGACAGCACGGATCGGTGGAGGAATCCTGCTGTTCGAGTTGTTCTGTGTCTGCTGGGAGGTTGCAGGGTTTCAAGCCGGTGAAACAGCTTCACTCGGCTTGCTTGTCAACCTCTCGACAGCACGGATCGGTGGAGGAATCCTGCTGTTCGAGTTGTTCTGTGTCTGCTGGGAAGTTGCAGGGTTTCAAGCCGGTGAAACAGCTTCACTCGGCTTGCTTGTCAACCTCTCGACAGCACGGATCGGTGGAGGAATCCTGCTGTTCGAGTTGTTCTGTGTCTGCTGGGAGGTTGCAGGGTTTCAAGCCGGTGAAACAGCTTCACTCGGCTTGCTTGTCAACCTCTCGACAGCACGGATCGGTGGAGGAATCCTGCTGTTCGAGTTGTTCTGTGTCTGCTGGGAAGTTGCAGGGTTTCAAGCCGGTGAAACAGCTTCACTCGGCTTGCTTGTCAACCTCTCGACAGCACGGATCGGTGGAGGAATCCTGCTGTTCGAGTTGTTCTGTGGCTGCTGGGAGGTTGCAGGGTTTCAAGCCGGTGAAACAGTTTCACTCGGCTTGCTTGTCAACCTCTCGACAGCACGGATCGGTGGAGGAATCCTGCTGTTCGAGTTGTTCTGTGTCTGCTGGGAAGTTGCAGGGTTTCAAGCCGGTGAAACAGCTTCACTCGGCTTGCTTGTCAACCTCTCGACAGCACGGATCGGTGGAGGAATCCTGCTGTTCGAGTTGTTCTGTGTCTGCTGGGAGGTTGCAGGGTTCCAAGCCGGTGAAACAGCTTCACTCGGCTTGCTTGTCAACCTCTCGACAGCACGGATCGGTGGAGGAATCCTGCTGTTCGAGTTGTTCTGTGTCTGCTGGGAAGTTGCAGGGTTTCAAGCCGGTGAAACAGCTTCACTCGGCTTGCTTGTCAACCTCTCGACAGCACGGATCGGTGGAGGAATCCTGCTGTTCGAGTTGTTCTGTGGCTGCTGGGAGGTTGCAGGGTTTCAAGCCGGTGAAACAGTTTCACTCGGCTTGCTTGTCAACCTCTCGACAGCACGGATCGGTGGAGGAATCCTGCTGTTCGAGTTGTTCTGTGTCTGCTGGGAGGTTGCAGGGTTTCAAGCCGGTGAAACAGCTTCACTCGGCTTGCTTGTCAACCTCTCGACAGCACGGATCGGTGGAGGAATCCTGCTGTTGGAGTTGTTCTGTGTCTGCTGGGAAGTTGCAGGGTTTCAAGCCGGTGCAACAGCTTCACTCGGCTTGCTTGTCAACCTCTCGACAGCACGGATCGGTGGAGGAATCCTGCTGTTCGAGTTGTTCTGTGTCTGCTGGGAAGTTGCAGGGTTTCAAGCCGGTGCAACAGCTTCACTCGGCTTGCTTGTCAACCTCTCGACAGCACGGATCGGTGGAGGAATCCTGCTGTTCGAGTTGTTCTGTGTCTGCTGGGAGGTTGCAGGGTTTCAAGCCGGTGAAACAGCTTCACTCGGCTTGCTTGTCAACCTCTCGACAGCACGGATCGGTGGAGGAATCCTGCTGTTGGAGTTGTTCTGTGTCTGCTGGGAAGTTGAAGGGTTTCAAGCCGGTGCAACAGCTTCACTCGGCTTGCTTGTCAACCTCTCGACAGCACGGATCGGTGGAGGAATCCTGCTGTTCGAGTTGTTCTGTGTCTGCTGGTAAGTTGCAGGGTTTCAAGCCGGTGAAACAGCTTCACTCGGCTTGCTTGTCAACCTCTCGACAGCACGGATCGGTGGAGGAATCCTGCTGTTGGAGTTGTTCTGTGTCTGCTGGGAGGTTGCAGGGTTTCAAGCCGGTGAAACAGCTTCACTCGGCTTGCTTGTCAACCTCTCGACAGCACGGATCGGTGGAGGAATCCTGCTGTTCGAGTTGTTCTGTGTCTGCTGGGAGGTTGCAGGGTTTCAAGCCGGTTCAACAGCTTCACTCGGCTTGCTTGGCAACCTCTCGACAGCACGGATCGGTGGAGGAATCCTGCTGTTCGAGTTGTTCTGTGTCTGCTGGGAGGTTGCAGGGTTTCAAGCCGGTGCAACAGCTTCACTCGGCTTGCTTGTCAACCTCTCGACAGCACGGATCGGTGGAGGAATCCTGCTGTTCGAGTTGTTCTGTGTCTGCTGGGAAGTTGCAGGGTTTCAAGCCGGTGAAACAGCTTCACTCGGCTTGCTTGTCAACCTCTCGACAGCACGGATCGGTGGAGGAATCCTGCTGTTCGAGTTGTTCTGTGTCTGCTGGGAGGTTGCAGGGTTTCAAGCCGGTGAAACAGCTTCACTCGGCTTGCTTGTCAACCTCTCGACAGCACGGATCGGTGGAGTAATCCTGCTGTTCGAGTTGTTCTGTGTCTGCTGGGAAGTTGCAGGGTTTCAAGCCGGTGAAACAGTTTCACTCGGCTTGCTTGTCAACCTCTCGACAGCACGGATCGGTGGAGGAATCCTGCTGTTCGAGTTGTTCTGTGTCTGCTGGGAGGTTGCAGGGTTTCAAGCCGGTGAAACAGCTTCACTCGGCTTGCTTGTCAACCTCTCGACAGCACGGATCGGTGGAGGAATCCTGCTGTTCGAGTTGTTCTGTGTCTGCTGGGAAGTTGCAGGGTTTCAAGCCGGTGAAACAGCTTCACTCGGCTTGCTTGTCAACCTCTCGACAGCACGGATCGGTGGAGGAATCCTGCTGTTCGAGTTGTTCTGTGTCTGCTGGGAGGTTGCAGGGTTTCAAGCCGGTGAAACAGCTTCACTCGGCTTGCTTGTCAACCTCTCGACAGCACGGATCGGTGGAGGAATCCTGCTGTTCGAGTTGTTCTGTGTCTGCTGGGAAGTTGCAGGGTTTCAAGCCGGTGAAACAGCTTCACTCGGCTTGCTTGTCAACCTCTCGACAGCACGGATCGGTGGAGGAATCCTGCTGTTCGAGTTGTTCTGTGGCTGCTGGGAGGTTGCAGGGTTTCAAGCCGGTGAAACAGTTTCACTCGGCTTGCTTGTCAACCTCTCGACAGCACGGATCGGTGGAGGAATCCTGCTGTTCGAGTTGTTCTGTGTCTGCTGGGAAGTTGCAGGGTTTCAAGCCGGTGAAACAGCTTCACTCGGCTTGCTTGGCAACCTCTCGACAGCACGGATCGGTGGAGGAATCCTGCTGTTCGAGTTGTTCTGTGTCTGCTGGGAGGTTGCAGGGTTTCAAGCCGGTGAAACAGCTTCACTCGGCTTGCTTGTCAACCTCTCGACAGCACGGATCGGTGGAGGAATCCTGCTGTTCGAGTTGTTCTGTGTCTGCTGGGAAGTTGCAGGGTTTCAAGCCGGTGCAACAGCTTCACTCGGCTTGCTTGTCAACCTCTCGACAGCACGGATCGGTGGAGGAATCCTGCTGTTCGAGTTGTTCTGTGTCTGCTGGGAAGTTACAGGGTTTCAAGCCGGTGCAACAGCTTCACTCGGCTTGCTTGTCAACCTCTCGACAGCACGGATCGGTGGAGGAATCCTGCTGTTCGAGTTGTTCTGTGTCTGCTGGGAAGTTGCAGTGTTTCAAGCCGGTGAAACAGCTTCACTCGGCTTGCTTGTCAACCTCTCGACAGCACGGATCGGTGGAGGAATCCTGCTGTTCGAGTTGTTCTGTGTCTGCTGGGAGGTTCCAGCAAGACAAGGGAAGGCAATGGAAGGATGGGGAATGCAGGTGGTACCTTGAGGTCCATCACGCCGTAGCCCTTCTTGAGCTGCACCTGCGCCACCTCGAGACTGGAGATGAAGGCTGCCAGCCGGGACAGCGACTGTTTTCCGGAGCCGCCGACGCCCACCAGCAGGGCGCTGCCTCGAGGGGACTCCAGGATGCGGTTGATGCTGCTCAGGGCAAAGCGAGGACCTCAGCAGGTAACTTACCCGGGAAAAACTGGGCGGACTCTCCGGCTTGTCTGACACATAGTCAAAACTAATTGTTCTTCCTCGTGACTTGTGTGCACCGTATACAAACAACCTACCAGACAAAGCTGTAGTCAGTACAGCTATCTTTAAGAAAGAACCATTATGTGTGCTTACATCTTTTAAATGGTGACCCAATTCAACAAAGACCCAACATCCACCAAATAATTTAAAAATAAATTGACAATTTATATTAAAGAGATTGGTTTTTACAACTTAAGCGAATCTTTCTACAGTTAACAGGATTTAAAATTGTCATATTCTTTGATATTATGCTAACTTGCTCTACACGGCATAAGCAATTGCACAATTTGAATGTTGGTTAAGATGGCGAGTTTTGGCACTAGCTGAAGCTCCTGCACGGGAAGATGTCAGACCAGCCTGTATTGCGAATTGTTTCGATCACGAGCTGAGCTAGCTCGAGTGAAAGAAGGGTGTTGATATCGATAAGGCGGGGCCATTGCGAGGTGTGGGCGATTGTCTGACCGGCAGATGTGCGTCATGGCGTCCTCGAAGAGCACCAGGTCCATGGCGGCCACCAGGTCGTTGTAGGAGAGCAACGCGTCGGCGAGCAGCGCGCGCAGCGTCTTCCACTCGCTCACCGGCATGTACTTCGCCTCGCCGATGCCTTGCGCGAAGTGGCAGTAGATGAGCGGCCGCTCCATCAGCACGCCCTCGTCCAGCTCCTGAGGGCGACATCAGCTTGCGTCACAACCTCTCAACACGGCCAAGTGTTCACAGACATTGTCTTGCCAGAGGGATGGTAAATAAGAAGCCGCACGCCATGATAAATCTCCTTCGCAGAATTACAGCTGGAGACTTTTAGTTCTGACTCGGGCTCAAGTGAGCGCTGTTTTTCATTTCGTAACAAATCTTTGAGTTGGGCCGTAAAAACGTTGTATTAAAATTGATAATTCACAAGCTAATGAGAGTTACCGAAATCTCAAGTCGTTACACCTCTCTGACGTGTAGCTTTGAGAGGGAAGGGAAGGTGACCTTCAAAATGATGTCAATATAACTGTCACCCGCGCTTTTGGTACCGTAAAATTGTAAAGCCGCACGACGACCTGACCTTGATTCGCCCGATACGACCGTCAACTTTAGTAGCTGAGCTTCCGACCTCGGAAGACCCACATTCCTAGTCCCCAACAGTGGATTGGTTGGCTAACCATTGCCTTTCCACACTTATCTTTATTTCTTGTTTCCTTAAATACAGGGGCGTGCGGTGGGTTTTGAGTCCGACTAGGCAGAGGGTAAATTAAAAGTGCCCCCTACGACGCGTGCACGCGAAATTTCTCCCCCCCTGCACCCCATGATACACATAGTGAAAGATCGGCATCTTTTCATAAGACACTCGGCTTATTTTCAATCGTGCTGTAACTAAGCTTTGGAGATGCAGGTTAGGATGTGCAATCTTAGAACTGCATAATATTTTCTGAGCACAGCTTTAAATTCCTGGTACTGCGCAATGCTCCAAGATTCAACGATGACCCTATTGTCCCATGGTGCTTCGGGTTTGACCAAGTAGCATGCGGATTATGGAGCTAGTAATTCTCGTCATTATTTCCAGTAAGTCCATTTAGATGTAAAGTTGTAGATGATTTAAAACTGATTGAGATGTTCCCCAAGAGATATTAAAAATCGCCACCACACAAATCGCAAATGGGAGACTTGCACAAGTGACTGAACTTGCCTGT
This sequence comes from Nemurella pictetii, assembly GCA_921293315.2. NCBI lineage: Eukaryota > Metazoa > Arthropoda > Insecta > Plecoptera > Nemouridae > Nemurella > Nemurella pictetii. The sequence goes on along the minus strand of OV121118.1, from coordinate 2,334,460 downwards.
TTAATCGCATGTCATCGATGAAAGAGTTCATCTTCTCTCAAGTCTATAATTGTTATATTGTTGCGTTGTTACAACATTAACCATGTTTTCGCCATGATGATTGATCACACGAGCTCAAAATTAATGTCCAAAATTGCACTTTATAAGAAGGAAATAGCGCGAACATGTGTTGTCTAAAGCGACAAGTAGCTGAGAAACGTGGGACTAGCAGGACTCGCTGTACAACGCGTCACGTTCATCGTTGGCGGTGTCCAATCAGAACGCGAAGCATCTACCTCGGGTGTCGACTAGTCCAGGATAGCCAAGATCATTGCGAGATGTTTTCGTCCTCCCTCCCCGCCCATGTATTATCCCGCACAACGCGTAAAAACGCGTCACCCGATGACGTCTGCACTAGGCGAGACTAGTTCTGTACGACGGGTGCATGCATTTTGGGCGCCGTCATCAAGAGCACGCTGCTGCAAAGCTCAGACCACATCGATGGTTGCGCACGCGAAACGACAAATAGGATATAATATTAAAATGCGTCCTTCAATACATAAAAAGGAAAAAAATTCCAAAATATCTCTACAATAGAAGCAAAACTGTATTAATAAAATAAAATAAAATATTTCCATTATTACTGCTATAGCTGTGAAAAATCCAGACTAGGCAGTGCCTAGTTTGCATAGCCTAGACTGCACGCCCCTGCTTAAATACAGGGTAAATTTTTCTTTTTCATCAAGGGCATCTCGGGTTGCTTTTAATCCGGCTTGCCAAGCCTGGCGATTTCCCGTTCTCTTCTTCACTTTAACTAAATTCACTTCCTTCCCCATCATCAAACTCTTCGTCCTTTCCTACCAGCGCATTCCATCCTTTTACGTCTTCCCACAATTTCCCTCTGTCAACCTCCTCCCAACTCATTCTACTTTCCTCCAAGTCTTCTTTATCACACCACTCCACATTTCTCTGGGTCTTCCCACTCTTCTTTTCCTTTTTAATGCGTCTTCAAACTCTCTTGGTGGTATCCTCTTTATCCATTATTTTATAATTCCAAACCACCGCAACCTTTCTCTTCCTAGCTTATACACTTATAGCTTTAAGTATTCCCATATTAAACCAAAATGTCTATAGGAAACTAGGTAGATTTTTTTCATCACTAATATTATCTAGACGTTTAGCGCAGAGTGCAGCCCACGGCAATGCCGGTACCTCGAAGTTCTTCTTGACGATGTCTGCCTGCATCTTGAGGAAGTTCTCGATGTCCTTCTCGTCGGTCAGCTTGTCTCCATAGACGCGCTCCGTCTCGTGCATCCAAAGACGCACGAGGTCGGTGGGCTGCAGCAAGCAGTCGGCACCGGACATCACCAGCCCCTGCAACATCCGACCGTTTGGCAACGTTGGAAACACCGGTCCTCGTGACATCACCCAAGTTTGATCAGTTCTGTTCGGGAGAGAGGTCGGAGGGTTTGAAGTTAGTACGACCACTTCACTCGCTTTGCTTATCAACCCCTCGACAGCACGGATTAGTGGAGGATTCCTGTTGTTCAAGTTGTACCGTCCTTCGGAAGGGACGTAAAGCCGGTGGTCCCCTTGGTGCTTTTCGGCAGGAGTAGGCTACGTGCCGGCACCGGGTTTCCCCTCCTCCCTTCTAGCCATAGGTTAGGTTCATCATCACCATTTCATTCACCGACGCCATTAGACCAGTGCCAAAAGGCCAGTTCTCAAAACAGTGTGTCGTTAAACACCAACAATCAATCAACATGACGCACGAGGTCACGGGGGTCTACCTGGAACACGTTGGAGAGGTCGCGGAGGTTGAAGATGTAGTGCGACTTGACGGCGGTCGGCAAGAAGACCGTGGCGGCCTTGTGGTGCAACGCTAAGGAGGCGGTGACGAGGGGCGTGGCCAGCCTCGAGATGGGTGAGGCGAACCGGTGCTCGGGGTTGGTCAGGTGCTGGTGCAGCACGGCATGGTAGATCGACGTCAGCGCCTCCGCGCCCGGGAAGCTGCCGGACAAAACAAACACCACACTCAGCAAGCAACAGGTGACAGGTTGTCCAAAGACTACCCTATCCTGATGACGGATGCTGCTTGATCAGGATCACCACGTCGCTATGCTGCTTGTCTCTGCAAGTGAGACGAGGTGAAGCCAGGATGCAGTGGGTGTGAGACCGAAGACGGCGCCGACTCACCTGACAGAGAAGACACAGAAGTGTCTCTGCAGCCGCGGGTTGATGGCGAAGCTCCCGGCCGTGGGGTTCATGCACGCCACGTACTGGCACTTGTGTATCTCCTTCAGGGACAGCTTGGTGCGGTCGTACCAGTGGCCGTAGTCCAGGTGTTGCCGCATCAGAGTGTGGGGCTGCACGGTGCCGTACGCGTCCACCTGCACCGACCCATCCCAACATATGCAACAAGTTACAAGTTACAAGATACTAGCTACAAGCAACAAGTTCCAATCAACAAGTTACAAGCAAGAAGTTACAAGCACCAAGTGGCCAGTATAAAGTAAAAACACAGCAACATTTTGCAGCGTTGAAACAATAAGAACAATTAGTTAATCTCGCCCTAAAGCCCTGAATGCCCTCAACTAAAGCCCTGCATATCAATTTCTTCAAGGCCAAGGATTGAACAAGTTCAGGTAAGTCTTTTCACCTTCCTCACGCTAGATCGCCAGCTGCAACGAGCCCCTCAAACAGACTGAAGATTGGCCTACCTCCGGCATGTTCATGTCGTCGATGAAGTAGACCAGCGTCTTGTTGCCAGGGGGACCGTAGTTGCGCCCCGCCTTCTTCTCCAGCGGCTTCTCTAGGATCTTCTGCAGCATCTCTGTATCAACAAGCACAACACAGAGTCAGCAGCTGCAGCAGCAGCAAGCAGCAGCAGCAGCAGCAGCAGCAAGCAGCAAGCAGCAGCAAGCAGCAACAGCAGCAGCAGCAGCAGCAGCAGCAACAGCAGCAGCAGCAGCAGCAGCAGCAGCAGCAGCAGCAGCAGTAGCAGCAGCAGTAGCAGCAGCAGCAGCAGCAGCAGCAGCAGCAGCAGCAGCAGCAGCAGCAGCAGCAGCAGCAGCAGCAGCAGCAGCAGCAGCAGCAGCAGCAGCAACAGCAGCAGCAACAGCAGCAGCAGCAGCAGCAGCAGCAGCAGCAGCAGCAGCAGCAACAGCAGCAGCAACAGCAGCAGCAGCAGCAGCAGCAGCAGCAGCAGCAGCAGCAGCAGCAGCAGTTGCTACAAGTGTGTATCGGCAGAAGGCCATGTGATGCGTGGCCGCGTACCCGAGGTTGTGTAGAAGTTGAAGGGTACCAGCGAGACCGCGTGGTTGTCGGAGAGTGCAGTGAGCTTGTCGCTGACCAGCACCGTCTTGCCCACGCCGGCGTTGCCGACCAGCATGACCGGGTGCCGCTGCGACATCAACAGGTCCAAGAAGAACCGCACCCGGATGGACTCCGAGGTGTAAACCAGAGCCGCCTAGAAACAAAGCGTCGGAGACAACCGGTCATCGAACATCTCAACAATCCAACAGCCGTGCTCTTCATTACCAAATACCCATCCTAAAATTGTGTGAACATCGGATTCAATACTAGCAAAAACTAAATTAAGTCTGAACTTAGAGGTTTTAGTTGAAGGAAAATTAAATTATTTATTTCAGAAGTTGGTAATTCTTCAAAGAGGCGTCTATTACTAAATAGAATGGCCACTTCTATTGTTTACACGATGCATCTGTGTGACGTCATTGGCATTGCTTGTAGAGTGTAAATCCGTCTTCGGAAAGCTTTGAAACTAATGTCAATCGCTCTATGGCAAAATAGATAACAAACAATCATATTGCATCATAATATAGCATTCCGTGTATTTTCGAGTATTACATGTGAATTTAAGAAAAAAACGCGCAAAAAAACTTCCCAGATCTTTTTATCGGTGTAATCATGAATATTTCTATTCCCTCGCTTCGTTCGATACGCTCATCAACAATCACAATCACGAAGTAAATTTAGACTCAGTGTCTTCAGGGCATCAGTTTGTTGTCGGGGATGTTATACAAAATGTGTTGCAACAATATTTAATCGCCGAGGTTCTAATGATTTATAAAATACGTTACATGGACAGAAAAACATAAAAACAAGTTCTGAGATTTAATCGTTTGTTTATGAGAAACCTCAGTTGATAGGTTCTGAATCAAGATATCTCTCCGTTAAAATAACATTTGCGTGGTAACATTGGGGGAGTTAGCTTAACACAACAACCCTGTAACATGGGTGGGTCCTGATGGTGAGTCCTGTAAAATCTGCAGTGTATTCTGTGGTTCCGGTTCCACTTGATGAGAAACTGCGGCACGCAGAAAGTCAGTAAAATTTAGTTTGTACTGGAAAATGGATTTAAGCAGAACAAAATAAAAACAGCAAAACAATTAGAAGCTATCTCCACCACCGCACACGTGAAACAAATTAAAAATAAATAAATAGTGAAGTGTCTTCCGGGTGTCTGCAACGATGTGGTTGGCTTTTGTTCGAGAATAGGAACTTGACCAACGAGCGCGTTGGCATCTTCAGGATTTGACCCTGAAAACCACTTAATTCCGAGCAGACACCTTGAAGCCACTTCATCCATCCAACAAGGGCTCTGAAATCCTCCGCCTGATCTAATCATATATATTAAATAGCTGGTACCCAGCTAGGCCCTGCGAGCAGCTTATTATGCTCCAAGGGCAAAAATATGCCTTTAGGGCAAAGATATCTAGGGCAAATTGTATACAATAATAATATATCCTTATAAATTTTATATATACTATAGTAAAATATATAATATAAAATGTATAATAATAAATGAATTTTTTTGTTGTCATGTTGTCGAACCTGCAGCGGCAGGTCTGGGTCGAGCACGAAGCGCGGCGTGACGTCAGTCCAGGGCAAGAAGGCCTTGGTCTCTGCGTCGACAAAGTAGTCGAACACCGTACCGGCCGGAGGGAACTTGACCGTCTTGAACTCGTTGACCCACCACTTGGTGAACTCGACGCGGTGGTCCACGGCCTGCCGGATACACGGACAACATCCGGCGTTGTTACAATGCTACTGGCTGCACTTGTTCAACGTGAAACTAGTTGGCTCGGAATTGATCAGTGCGAATACATTCGCTAATGTGGATTTATTATTTTATTAGACTATCGCCATCATTACCGTTCAGCAAGTCTGGTAACTAAAGTGAAAATATTTTGATAGCGTGTTATTTAGGTAAAAAAGTGATGACCTTGGAATGTGTTGAAAAAAGGGCAGGGTCTCAGTTGGGAGAATAAAAATTTTCTGAAAATGTCAATCGAAGTCCTGAAGATGGCAACGCCGACCTGGGGGGTAATTTTGTAATAATTTTGTCACTTGTATTCTCGATGATATCTCCATTTTTGTCAATGTTTTTAACGAAACAAATGAACGCTCTCATCAAAAAGATGAGTGACTTCTCTAACAATTTTTCTACAAAATCGCCCCCAAGATCGAAAGGGACAATTGAACCTTTGAAGCCCAGGCCCTGAACCTACCATACGCCTGCCAAAACAGCGCCTGACTAGCGCGAACTGACGAAATGAAAACATTGCACATTTTTCTGTAACAGGAAGATTCTCATTACTCTACCGGCTCGCTAATAAGATAACCTGGGAGATTTCAATAACAATTGGTACAGCTGCTGATTCCATCAACCATCAACCATCAACAACGTGGTTTTCAAGAATGTACATCCGCCTAGACACGAGCACAGGGGCGTGGCAGGTGCGCATGACTCATGATGCATGACACATGACGTATGACGCATGACGCACCTGGTCTTGGAACATGGCGGCGCCGAACGCCCAGACGCTGGCGAAGACAAAGTAGATGTCGAACCACTCCTTGGCGCAGTCTGCAAAACACGCAAAACACCCGTCAGTAGCGTCTCATTGGCCAGGAACATCTCACCAGGCTGTAGGATGCAGGACACTCTGCCAGCAAACATCTCACCAGGCTGTAGGATGCAGGACACTCTGCCAGCAAACATCTCACCAGGCTGTAGGATGCAGGACTCTCTGCCAGCAAACATCTCACCAGGCTGTAGGATGCAGGACTCTCTGCCAGCAAACATCTCACCAGGCTGTAGGATGCAGGACACTCTGCCAGCAAACATCTCACCAGGCTGTAGGATGCAGGACACTCTGCCAGCAAACATCTCACCAGGCTGTAGGATGCAGGACACTCTGCCAGCAAACATCTCACCAGGCTGTAGGATGCAGGACACTCTGCCAGCAAACATCTCACCAGGCTGTAGGATGCAGGACACTCTGCCAGCAAACATCTCACCAGGCTGTAGGATGCAGGACACTCTGCCAGCAAACATCTCACCAGGCTGTAGGATGCAGGACACTCTGCCAGCAAACATCTCACCAGGCTGTAGGATGCAGGACACTCTGCTTAAAATAGCATTTTTGAGCGAGCGACAGGATCGCCATCTAAAATAACTAAGCACAGCGGTACTACCTGCTTCAACTGTCGTCATATTGAGGGAGCATTGTTTGCCACTTATTTTTAATCTCAGGTGTCAACCGACACTTGACTTACTATAGAAAAAGGATCTTTGCAGGAGATACCTGCACTTGCTGTATTTTCTAGCAGTCAGTTTTGTAAGCCACCAGCGATTTATGGACTGATTTTTACGAGGTTTTCCTTCATTCAAGTGCCTTGAGAGATGTTTTACTGGACCGGGATTTCCGAGTACAGCCGAATGTCGGCGAAGTGGCACGAACCTGGAGGAGTGTTTGCCGGCGTGAGCAGCGAGTGCAGCAGGTGGCACAGCATCTGCACATGCGCGATCTCCGGGATGGGCGTGATCTTCTTGAAGCGCGTGCGCAGGTTGTCGAGGCAGGACGGGATGTACTTGTCGAAGAGCACCACCAGGTTCGCCTTCTCCGCGCCATTCGACCGCGTCTCCAGCCATGACGTCACGTAGCTGCCGGCACAACGTGAAGCCACGCCCACTTTAGAATCTCACCGCCGGCTGTTTTACTGCCTCATCATGGCAGGGTACCATTGACATGGAGGTGGCTCCATGTTGCCTTGTCTAGGGTCTAGAATCAAGGGCCAAAGATAGCAGACCCTTGATATGGCAGGCTACATATGCTTAGCGAAATGTTTGGAGAGTTGAAGTGAAAAGCTTGGGCTAATTTCACACACGACTAAATCATGATAATTCCAGACAAACGAATGTCATCGAGAAAGCTGCTCTTAAAATTTATCCCCGAACATTTTTAATTGATCTTCTAGGTTCTGCGTATCACTCTTTATAATCGTGTTTGCGAAGCCCTCGCGGATAATGAAAGAAGTACTAGGTCTAAGTTGAAACAATACAAAGATATTTAGAAAATTTCAACAAATTCGTAAAGCCGTTTGGCCTGTAGAGCGCAAGCAAATAGTAGACATAAAAACCAAAAAAAAGCTGAATTAATTTCAGCAGTTAGAGTGATAGAAGATTCGCTGAGCTCGCTGAGCTCGTTACGCTCATCAACTCAGCATTTCGGCCATCGCTTGCAATGGTTTCGATTTCAACCAAAATAAATTGATTGACTTATGTTGTTTAACGACGCACTGTTTTGACAAATGGCAATGTGGCACTGGTCTAACGGCGTCGGTGAATGAAAGGGTGATGATGAACATAACCTATGGCAAGAAGGGAGGAGGGGAAACCCGGTGCCGGCACGTAGCCTACTCCTGTCGAAAAGCACCGAGGGGACCACCGGCTTTACGTCCCTTCCGAAGGACGGTACAACTCGAACGACAGGACTCCTCCGCTAATCCGTGCCGTCGAGAGGTTGATAAGCAAAGCGAGTAAAGTTGTCGTACTAACTTCAAACCCTCCGACCTCTCTCCCGAACCGAACTGATCATGTGCATGATGGTCATCCATCCAACAAACAAAAATGAATGTACTTTATTTCTTAAGAAATGCATCAGAACTATTCGAAATATGTTAAGGCGCATGTGTTTCAGAGCCGTGGTTTGTAGAATGGAGAGAGTCCGGTTTTGCTCTGATTTGAAGCGTTTGTGGTCCTAAAAAGGACCCGTACAAGTTTCACCGTTTCATCCACGTTGGCGCGGACATCTTCAGTCCTGAACACTCGCCAGGGTTCTATTTAGGACCACAATCACATTACAACAGAGCAAACCCGATCTATCTCCATTCTATTCGAGGGATGTCGCAATACGAGGACGGGATGTGTCCCCTGGATGAGACAGCAGCAGTTTGAGGTTCGTGCAGACTCACGGGTTCCAGCCGAGGTCCTGCGGGTTGATGTAGAGGATGCCCGCACGGGAGACGGTGGCCGGGGTCGCGGTGCGCAGACTCGAGATCTCGAACAGCAGCCGCATGGCCGGCGTGAGCGCGATGCGCTCGTTGCTCGCCAGCGTCAGGATCTGCAACGCGCACGCGCACGCGTCACTACCCTCGCCCGTCCGGAGGGACTCGATACGACCAGAGACCAATACACATTTTCCATTCAATCAAATGACGTCATGATACCCACTCGCTTAAGCTAGGAAGAGAGATTCGGGCTGTGATTTCCATAACTTGCTTTGCTAGTTAGCAGAGTTAATTAGGCCGAGTTTTACAATTTTGCTTACTCTGAGTTCAAGTGTTAGTTGAGCTAAACGTCATGGCAACAGCCAACGCAGGGAAATTCAACTGTTTCTGTTTGTTATACCTCAACTGAGAGTTGAAAAACATGGTAAAACTGGCCTTTAATATTTTATTTGAAACTGGTAGTACGTCCAGTGGGTATCTGACGTCATTTCCTCTGTGTTGAATAGGTCTATTGTTGCAGCAGCCGCCCGGCAAGCCCAAGGTCTCGTGTTCGTGCCCCGGTTCGGGGCTTCGCCAAGAAATCCTTGGTGAAGGAGGCTTGGTCCAATAGCATGTGCTAAAACCTGAGTTAGTGGAAGCACTATAAGGTAAGGGACGTGGTGTCTTGCCTTGTTGTCATCCATGACCGTGTTGAGCGACTCGATCCACATGGGGTCGATGTCCCCGTCCAGCACGATCCACTTGGGGTTGTCGCCGCCCAGGTTGGCTTGTTCGCGCATGATCACCGAGAAGAGCCCTGCAGAGAAACCCGTCCTCAACAACTTCCTGCCTCACTTCAACACGCTGCTCAACACGCTGCTCAACACGCAGCCTCAACACGCAGCCTCAACGAAGACATTTCGTCGGTGATAAAACAAGCATCAGCATCACACAAATGACTTCTTCAAATTAGTGTTCATCTGAACGCAATTACTCGTCGCCTGCTCGCTAGATATTTATAATAAACAGCTACTGGAAATAGTTTTATCCTCAAGCATAGGTACCCGTAAATAAAATATCAAATGTTTCACTGAAATGCGTGAAGAGAACAAATAAAATGTTTTAAGCAAAGAAAAAATTCTCTGTCAGGAAAGATATCTGGGCGGACTTATGTATGTGCGATCCCATACATCAAGTCATGTGATATTTCTTGTTTGCCAGATTGAGATTCTGTGACTTGTTTTAAGATGAGGTGAGATGAAGTGAGATGAGAGCGGTCATTTGTTCCATTCGAAACACTGACAAAAGTTGAGGTCTCATCGCACCCTGAAACAAGCTGAAACAAGCTGGCACTGACTGCTTGGTTTTACAGAAAATGTTGAAAGCTAGCGCTTTGCTCGGGTGCGCACACCATCAAGAGTTTCACTTGATATTGGTTGATGGCGGGAACGGGGGGAAATGGGGGGGGGGGGGCTAATGAGTCTCACTATAGAAAGCCAAAATAATGTTTAACAGACCCCGTACTGCTCCAACCCCCCTCACCACCCCGTGCTTTAGCTGGTCGCCCACTCGGGGTCAGGAAAAGTAGCAAATGCTCAACAGGTCCCCCAATTTCACATTATGAATGGCCCCTTTAAGAGATTTCCAAAAGACCAAAACGGAACACAAGTGACAGCAGAAACAGTGCGTTGAATGAAGCGAGTGAAGATTGCACCGAGTGTGAAGTAAGCTGACCGTCCTTCCACTCCCGGGTGGCCGGGTTGATGATGCCGAAGAGCTCGTCGTTGGTGACCGCCTTCGGGTTGAGGTCGTTGAAGACGGGACGCCTGCGCAGGTTGCCGTAGGCTCTGAACAGCGTCTTCCACACCTGCGTCTTGCCGGTCCCGGCGTTGCCAACCACGAACACAGAGTGTCGCACCTCCAACAGCTCCTCGAGCTGCACCACCTGCAAGCAGACCGCACGGTTCGGCAACGTTGGAAACACCGGTTCTCGTGAGATCACCGAAGTTAAGCAACATCGCGCTGAGTCAGGTGTTTGATGGGTGACCATCATGCACATGATCAGTTCTGTCCGGGGGAGAGAGGTTGGAGGGTTTGAAGTTAGTACGAAAACTTCACTCGCCTTGCTTATCAACCTCTCGACAGCACGGATTAGCGGAGGAATCCTGTTGTTCGAGTTGTACCGTTCTTCGGAAGGGACGTAAAGCCGGTGGTCCCCTCGGTGCTTTTCGACAGGAGTAGGCTACGTGCCGGCACAGGGTTTCCCCTCCTCCCTTCTAGCCATAGGTTAGGTTCATCATCACCTTTTCATTCTAAGGGTGGGCTCGTCTTGGTGAGGGGGGGGGGGGAGGGGCTGCTCACCTCAAGGCTGGCGTTAAATGTCCTGGTTAACTTAGCTCGCAGTTGCACAGAGTTGGAGCTCCTTGATAAACACACGTTCTAGAAGCACAGATAACTCGTGAAATTCGAATGTCGCTACAAGCTGCCTCCACAGACTACCTGTCTGAGGCGTGGTTGAGAGAAGAACTGAACGAAAAGCTCACCACTTCATGTGGGGAGCGGCTCAAACTTGACAACGCGAAAAAAACTTTACTATAAACCAGCTGAAGCACACAGGCAACCAACTTAAAGAAGAAAATGGCAAAGCGACAGAACTGGCGCGAACAGTCATCTAGCCAGCGTGGTCCTACAAAGCCAAACGTAACGCTGTGTGACCTTGAGTATGAAGTTGTCTTCGGGCTGCAGCGCCAGGTCGGTGGCTGCCTGCTTGACGGTGCGCTCGAAGTCGGCGTCGCGCTTCCTGGGGACGTCGAGGGCGGGGAAGAGGTCGCCGATGAGCCCCATGAACACCGGCACGTCGTCGCTCACCACCTTGGGCACGTTGAAGTCTCGCAAAGCGCGCATCAACACTTCCTCCTCGGGCCGGCCGGGGTCGCCGCGCTGCAAACACCGACCATGCGTCTCTCAGCACTCAACACTCCGCAATCAACACTCAGCACTCAGCAATCAACACTCAGCACTCAACACTCCGCACTCAACACTCAGCACTCAGCAATCAACACTCAACACTAAGCACTCAACACTAAGCACTCAGCAATCAACACTCAGCACTCAACACTCAGCAATCAGCACTCAACACTCAGAAGGCAACTAGGCATGTTGAAAACTGATAAATAATATTTTATATGTTAACTTGATATTGAGTGTGTTGACAAACAATGCGCCTTCAAAACAACGTAATATTATGACGTTTATTTCAAGTTGAAAATAAATGGCTGTGGTGCTTGTATTCCTCACCAAGCCACCTAGAACATAGAAGGAAATGCTCTTGCGTCATAATGCTGGTAATGCTAAAACTACTTGTTTTCTACATTGTTTTGGGACAAAAGTGTTAAAACAAAAGCCTTTGCCGTAAAAAGGGTCGTACGTTGTGAGCTGTCAGATTTATATCCCTAAAATTATTGGATCGTGCAGCAAACAGCGTACATTTGGCAGCGTGCAGCGTGCAGCGTGCAGCACGCAGCGTGCATCGTGCAGCGTGCATCGTGCAGCGTGCAGCGTACTACGTGCATCGTGCAGCGTGCAGCGTGCATCGTGCAGCGTGCAGCGTGCAGCGTGCATCGTGCATCGTGCAGCGTGCATCGTGCATCGTGCATCGTGCATCGTGCAGCGTGCATCGTGCAGTGTACAGCGTGCAGCGTGCAGCGTGCAGCGTGCAGCGTGCACCGTGCAGCATGCAGCGTGGTCCGACCTTGAGGGAGCCGGCGACGACCAGCACGGACTTGATGGCGCGCAGGCCCCAGTCGTAGTGGTCCTGCTTGGAGAGCAGCTCCTTGCACAGCGTGTAGAGCGTGATGAACTTGCGTGCCAGCACGCGTGCCTCCTGGAAGCCCTCGGCCACCAGCATGATCTCGCAGATCAACTCGAAGTCGGGCACGCACATCGCGCATGGCCTGCAGTCACACGCAACGCAGTCACACACAAGGCACGCAACGCAACGCAACGCAACGCAACGCAACGCAACGCAACGCATCGCATCGCATCGCATCGCATCGCATCGCATCGCATCGCATCGCAACGCATCGCATCGCATCGAATCGCATCGCATCGCATCGCATCGCATCGCATCGCATCGCAACGCATCGCATCGCATCGCATCGCATCGCATCGCATCGCATCGCATCGCATCGCATCGCATCGCATCGCATCGCATCGCATCGAATCGCATCGCATCGCAACGCATCGCATCGCATCGCATCGCATCCCAACGCATCGCATCGCAACGCATCGCATAGTATCGCATCGCATAGCAACGCATCGCATCGCATCGCATCGCATCGCATCGCATCGCATCGCATCGCATCGCATCGCAACGCATCGCATCGCATCGCATCGCATCGCAACGCATCATAAATCAAGGGTGGGGCTTCACCTGAAGAGAGCCTTGAGGTTCTCGGGGAGCTCCGTGCGGCCGGCGTAGCCCGGGTTCATCGTGATGAAGATGCCGACGCTGTCGACCATCGCGATCATCTCGCCCATGAAGTTGAACAGCGCCTTCTTGTCGCGGATCGCGTCCTGCAGCGACTTCACCTGCAACCAGCACGCGTTCGAACCCCGCGCACGCGTACACTTGCCCACCGTGGTATGGGGTGGGGGGTGCTCTGATCGAGACCCGGTCGGGCAGGGAACACTCGGGCTTTGAGCTGCGCAAGACCGTTATTTGTAGATCATTTTGATAGATATTGGTTTATTGACTTATTTATAATTGACTTACTGATTGTTGACTTACTTATTATCGACTTATTGGCTGGTATAAGGTGACGAAAACAGGGGAAAAAACTTAAAAACATTGTTCTAAAGACAAGTTGGTACTTTTAATAGAACAATCTGCTGACAATAATAATTTTATAAGATCGAGAAAAGTTGTATTTCTCACAGTTATTTTAATACAGCTGAGCCGTCTGGCATCAAGAAGCAAGCAAATATATAACGTTTCTGCAGTTTCTGCACCAATTATGTAAAAATATTTCAAGGAAATAGGGAAGAGGTCTTAACACGGTTCGTCCAGCAAAAAGATGGCGGGCGGTCCGGACAACTGACCTGCACCGCGACCACCGACAGCACCTCCACGGAGATGCGGTTGAACTCGTCGAAGCAGCCCCACGCCCCCGTCTGCGCCAGCCCCTTGTAGATGTTGCCGCACGACTTGTAGTCCATCTGCTCGGAGCAGTTGAACACGTAGACCATGATTCCCAGCGCGCGGCCGAGGTCCTTGGTGGTCTCCGTCTTGCCTGCAGCACGAAGCGTCGCTCACTTCAATCTACGATACCCGACGTGTCCAGCACGCCAGCCTTGCCCAATGCAGCCAGCACACGTCTACAGGATGGAAGGTGCCGGAACGCGTACCGGTGCCGGCTGGGCCCGCGGGGCCGCCGCCCATCACGAGATGCAGCGACTGGGTGAGCGTGATGTAGCACCGGTCGGTGAGCGGCGTGATCACAAGCCGCGGCGTGTTGCCGAGGTACTCGTGGCTGTAGCGGAACTGGGCGTCGCAGATGTTGGCGAAGCAGTCGCGTTCACACTCGTCCCACCTGCACCCAATCACAGCACACTCTCAAACCCTGCAGCCAATCACATCACTGTCTAAAACCCTGCACCCAATCACAGCACTGTCTTAAACCCTGCTCCCAATCAGAACGCTTGCTAAACACTTGCAATCAACCGCAGCACTAGCGCCGACCTGTGTCTGAGCTGCGACTGCCACTGGAAGCAGGACGCCGCCTCAACCTTTGCCTGGATCAGCTTGGCGACCACGTCCCTCGAATGCACGTCGATCGTGCAGATGGTCATGATCTTCTGGCGGTCCTGCTTGCTCAGCTCGCCCAGCAGCAGCGAGATCAGCGTGCTCAGCTGCGAGATCTGCAAACCGCACGACACACTCAAGCAGTTGCTCTTCCTTACTCACTGCTTTCATCTACAACTTTATCTTGTTGTTTATTTTCATATATAATACATACAGAAATATTCATTTTACTTGTGTATCATGGGCTACATCTGGTCATTACTGATTACCTATAAATTGTCTTCCAAAATTTGCTCATACTCTGCTGCTGCCACCTGACATGAAAGCAGCGAACCATTTGGAACGTTTAAACGCCACTAGCGCTCATAGAAAGGAGAAAGCGGTCCTTAAAAAGTGAGGATCCACCTTAACTAACATTTAGCTTCATCTCGAACATTCCAGCAATATTGCATGCACTATATGATCTGATGTGAGTAACCAGTTCATAAGGTGCTGACTATAGCAATTATAAGGCTTCTTGTTTCATCAGACTGCAAGCCACAAGTAGGGATAATTTATACCAAGGCGAGGACAGCCGTCTGAAGCACTCACCTTTGGTCTAATAACTCAACAATATCTATAACGAACATCACAAAAACCAGTAAAACGTATTGTTATACCGCCGCTATAGCTCTAGATCTGGCCCTGTGGAACTGGTCTAACGGCGTCGGTGAATGAAAGGGTGATGAAGAACCTAACCTATAGCCTAGAAGGGAGGAGGGGAAACCTAATGCCGGCACGTAGCCTACTCCTGTCCAAAAGCACCGAGGGGACCACCGGCTAAGCAGCATTGTAAAACTAAGAATATAATTTCGGTGGCATTCCTAATCTTGATCTAGATGCAACAGAGTGATTCCCGTGTGAACGACGTGCCTGCTTCTTCTGGTAATCCTTGATGGCGTTCTCGTAGCCTTCCTCGAGCCGGGAGAAGGCGATGTTCACTTCGGTGCACCACCAGATCTGCGTGCCGCACAGTGACACCTGCCGGACACACGGCAAACGACTGATTAACGGTGTTTAACGACGCACTGTTTTGACAACTGGCCCTGTGGCACTGGTCTAATGGCGTCGGTGAATGAAAGGGTGATGATGAACCTAACCTACCCTAGAAGGGAGGATGGGAAACCCGAGGCCGGCACGTAGCCTATTCCAAGTATTTGGTGATTTGGTGAAAGAAGGGAAAAAAAAACGTTAAATAAGCATTATCAAATATTCGTTGTGAAGAGAATTAGCAATTAACCTATTATATTCAACCAAAATTCCACTTAGAGAAAAATTACATCAGATACCCACTGGTTTTGAAAACATTTTAACTAGCCCACTCCAATAATAAAGGAAGATAGGGATATCGCGAGCCGAATTTCTCTTCCTGACTTAGCGAGTGGTCATCTTGAATGGAATGGGTGTATTGGTGTAATGTTGTTGCTATTTGTTAGCGGGTGGGTGGTGCGCATGCGTCACCTGCGCCGGGAAGTCGAACAGCCACTGTTCTCTCGGCTTCTCCTCGTAAGACAGCGCGCCCTCGGCGAAGTAGTGAAGCATCGACGCGCGCATGGCCGACTGGATCCGGTTCAGCCACTGCTCCACCTGGCGACACCGGAACCAGCTCGGTGAACACAGGAAGCGCAGTCCGAGTCGAATTAAGGACACACTCGTGACCTCGGAGTCACATACCTAGAGTCCCAGGAACGCTAAGAACCTGGCGCTGCCATCGCTTAGGTTGAATCCATCCCCAAAGGTGTTCACTTTGTTGGGCTGCATCCATTTAATTACCAACCAAGATCTCTTACCTGGTTTAGTAGACATGACATTTTTTGATGTACAATTAAAACCATGTTAAAAAAGGACATACCTACTGTAGAAGGTATCTGACTATTTTTCAAGTAATTTTTATTATTTTGTTTTGTTAAGAATTTAAAAACCGGGGGTTCAAAAATCAGCATGTGCTGTAATAAAAAAGTAAAAAATTAAACTAAAATCAAAAATTAAATCTGATACGGTGAGACACAGGGAAGCAGTGAGACACAGTGGGACACAATGTTACACAATGAGACACAATGAGACACAGT
This sequence comes from Nemurella pictetii, assembly GCA_921293315.2. Classification (NCBI taxonomy): domain Eukaryota; kingdom Metazoa; phylum Arthropoda; class Insecta; order Plecoptera; family Nemouridae; genus Nemurella; species Nemurella pictetii. Next base: position 2,318,275 of record OV121118.1, on the reverse strand, counting down.
GAGACCTACCGGACCGCTGCAGTCGCACTCTTGCGAGAAGGCGACGAACTCGCCGTCCTTGGCAAACATCCCTAGCGCCAGCTTCCCGGGCTGGCCGTCGGTGGCGTCGACGAACTGAAGGCTGGCCACCGAGTCGAACAGCTTGGTGAGGTGGCTGCAAGCACAGGACGGCTCAGAGCCTTGCTACCTACTTCATGCTACCTGCTACCTGCTACGTGCTACCTACTTCATGCTACCTGCTACCTGCTACCTGCTACCTACTTCATGTTACCTGCTGCCTGCTACCTGCTACCTGCTACCTGCTACCTGCTACCTGCTACCTGCTACCTGCTACCTGCTACCTGCTACCTGCTACCTGCTACCTGCTACCTGCTACCTGCTACCTGCTACCTGCTACCTGCTACCTGCTTCCTGCTACCTGCTACCTGATACCTGCTACCTGCTACCTGCTACCTGCTACCTGCTACCTGCTACCTGCTTCCTGCTACCTGCTTCCTGCTACCTGCTACCTGCTACCTGCTACCTGATACCTGCTACCTGATACCTGCTACCTGCTACCTGCTACCTGCTACCTGCTACCTGCTACCTACTTCATGCTACCTGCTACCTGCTACCTACTTCTTGCTACCTGCTACCTGCCACCTGCTACCTGCTACCTGCTACCTGCTACCTGCTACCTGCTACCTGCTACCTGCTACCTGCTACCTGCTACCTGCTACCTGCTACCTACTTCTTGCTACCTGCTACCTGCCACCTGCTACCTGCTACCTGCTACCTGCTACCCGCTACCTGCTACCTGCTACCTGCTACCTGCTACCCGCTACCTGCTACCTGCTACCTGCTACCTGCTACTGGCTACCTGCTACTTGCTACCTACAACCTGCTACCTGCTACCTGCTACCTGCTACCTGCTACCTGCTACCCGCTACCTGCTACCTGCTACCTGCTACCTGCTACCTGCTACCTGCTACCTGCTACCTGCCACCTGCTACCTGCTACCTGCTACCTGCTACCTGCTACCTGCTACCTACTTCTTGCTACCTGCTACCTGCTACCCGCTACCTGCTACCTGCTACCTGCTACCTGCTACCGGCTACCTGCTACCTGCTACCTGCTACCTGCTACTGGTACCTGGTACCTGCTACCTGCTACCAGCTACCTGCTACCTACTTCATGCTACCTGCTACCTGCTACCTACTTCTTGCTACCTGCTACCTGCCACCTGCTACCTGCTACCTGCTACCTGCTACCTGCTACCTACTTCTTGCTACCTGCTACCTGCTACCTGCTACCTGCTACCTGCTACCTGCTACCTGCTACCTGCTACCTGCTACCTGCTACCTGCTACCTGCTACCTGCTACCTGCTACCTGCTACCTGCTACCTACTTCTTGCTACCTGCTACCTGCTACCCGCTACCTGCTACCTGCTACCTGCTACCTGCTACCGGCTACCTGCTACCTGCTACCTGCTACCTGCTACCGGCTACCTGCTACCTGATACCTGCTACCTACTTCTTGCTACCTGCTACCTGCTACCTGCTACCTGCTACCTGCTACCTGCTACTTGCTACCTGCTACCTGCTACCTGCTACCTGCTACCTGCAACCTGCTACCTGCTACCTGCTACCTGCTACCTGCTACCTGCTACCTGCTACCTACTTCTTGCTACCTGCTACCTGCTACCTGCTACCTGCTACCTGCTACCTGCTACCTGCTACCTGCTACCTGCTACCTGCTACCTGCTACCTGCTACCTGCTTCCTGCTACCGGCTACCTGCTACCTGCTACCTGCTACCTGCTACCGGCTACCTGCTACTTGCTACCTGATACCTGCTACCTGATACCTGCTACCTGCTACCTACTTCCTGCTACCTGCTACCTGCTACCTGCTACCTACTTCATGCTACCTGCTACCTGCTACTTGCTACCTGCTACCTGCTACCTGCTACCTGCTACCTGCTACCTGCTACCTGCTACCTGCTACCTGCTACCTGCTACCTGCTACCTGCTACCTGCTTCCTGCTACCTGCTACCTGCTACCTGCTACCTGCTACCTGCTACCTGCTACCTGCTACCTACTTCTTGCTACCTGCTACCTGCTACCTGCTACCTGCTTCCTGCTACCTGCTACCTGCTACCTACTACCTGCTTCCTGCTACCTACTTCTTGCTACCTGCTACCTGCTACCTGCTACCTGCTACCTGCTACCTGCTACCTGCTACCTGCTACCTACTTCATGCTACCTGCTACCTGCTACTTGCTACCTGCTACCTGCTACCTGCTACCTGCTACCTGCTACCTGCTACCTGCTACCTGCTACCTGCTACCTGCTACCTGCTACCTGCTACCTGCTACCTGCTACCTGCTACCTGCTACCTGCTACCTGCTACCTGCTACCTGCTACCTGCTACCTGCTACCTGCTACCTGCTACCTGCTACCTGCTACCTGCTACCTGCTACCTGCTACCTGCTACCTGCTACCTGCTACCTGCTACCTACTTCTTGCTACCTGCTACCTGCTACCTGCTACCTGCTACCTGCTACCTGCTACCCGCTACCTGCTACCTGCTACCTGCTACCTGCTACCTGCTACCTACTTCCTGCTACCTGCTACCTGCTACCTGCTACCTACTTCATGCTACCTGCTACCTGCTACCTGCTACCTGCTACCTGCTACCTGCTACCTGCTACCTGCTACCTGCTACCTGCTACCTGCTACCTGCTACCTGCTACCTGCTACCTGCTACCTGTTACCTGCTACCTGCTACCTGCTACATGCTACCTGCTACCTGCTACCTGCTTCCTGCTACCTGCTACCTGCTACCTGCTACATGCTACCTGCTACCTGCTACCTGCTACCTACTTCTTGCTACCTGCTATCTGCTACCTGCTACCTGCTACCTGCTACCTGCTACCTGCTACCTGATACCTGCTACCTGCTACCTGCTACCTGCTACCTGCTACCTGCTACCTACTTCCTGCTACCTGCTACCTGCTACCTGCTACCTGCTACCTACTTCTTGCTACCTGCTACCTGTTACCTGCTACCTGCTACCTGCTACCTACTTCCTGCTACCTGCTACCTGCTACCTGCTACCTGCTACCTGCTACCTACTTCCTGCTACCTGCTACCTGCTACCTGCTACCTGCTACCTACTTCTTGCTACCTGCTACCTGCTACCTGCTACCTGCTACCTGCTACCTACTTCCTGCTACCTGCTACCTGCTACCTGCTACCTGCTACCTGCTACCTGCTACCTGCTACCTGCTACCTGCTACCTGCTACCTGCTACCTGCTACCTGCTACCTGCTACCTGCTACCTGCTACCTGCTACCTGCTACCTGCTACCTGCTTCCTGCTACCTGCTACCTACTTCTTGCTACCTGCTACCTGCTACCTGCTACCTACTTCCTGCTACCTGCTACCTGCTACCTGCTACCTACTTCTTGCTACCTGCTACCTGTTACCTGCTACCTGCTACCTGCTACCTGCTACCTGCTACCTGCTACCTGCTACCTGCTACCTGCTACCTGCTACCTGCTACCTGCTACCTGCTACCTGCTACCTGCTACCTGCAACCTGCTACCTGCTACCTGCTACCTACTTCCTGCTACCTGCTACCTGCTACCTGCTACCTACTTCCTGCTACCTGCTACCTGCTACCTGCTACCTGCTACCTGCTACCTGCTACTTGCTACCTGCTACCTGCTACCTGCTACCTGCTACCTGCTACCTGCTACCTGCTACCTACTTCCTGCTACCTGCTACCTGCTACCTACTTCTTACTACCTGCAACCTGCTACCTGCTACCTACTTCCTGCTACCTGCTACCTGCTACCTGCTACCTGCTACCTGCTACCTGCTACCTGCTACCTGCTACCTGCCACCTGCTACCTGCTACCTGCTACCTGCTACCTACTTCTTACTACCTGCAACCTGCTACCTGCTACCTGCTACCTGCTACCCGCTAGCTGCTACCTGCTACCTGCTACCTGCTACCTGCTACCTGCTACCTGCTACCTGCTACCTGCTACCCGCTACCTGCTACCTGCTACCTGCTACCTGCTACCGGCTACCTGCTACTTGCTACCTGCTACCTGCTACCTGCTACCTGCTACCTGCTACCTACTTCTTGCTACCTGCTACCTGCTTCCTGCTACCTGCCACCTGCTACCTGCTACCTGCTACCTGCTACCTGCTACCTGCTACCTGCTACCTGCTACCTGCTACCTACTACCTGCTACCTGCTACCTGCTTCCATATAACCTACCAACCTACAACTAAAAAGACCCTAACAGAAGGGAGTGTATTTTACAAGATAAAGACTGAGTTTTCTTTGGTGTGTGAATTTTTTCTCCAAGTTTCCTCGTCCTGACTTGTTGTCGGTGTTGGTGTGCGAGATCCTAGCCGAGGATGGGAGGGAATATCCGCATTACGCGTGATTCCCTAAGTGGTGGTGTGTAAAATTCATGTCGGGGTTGTTATATCTTGAAGCCGGTCGTGAAGCCGGACACGCTAGAGGGGCAGGGCTGCGTGTCTTGATGGGTACTTGTCATGAGGCATTGTGACGTAGGCAGCTTGGCCTGAGATCAGTGGGTTCTTATTGGAGGGCAGCTCTGAAAAGAAGTCCACGTTCAGCCTGTTGAAGAACTCTTCGAGAGTTTCTACTTCGAGTTCTTGGTGGATATCGTCGGTGCGTGTGAACTGGGGCAGGCCGGCGACTGCGCGAAGGGCCCTGTTCTGCACGCGCTGCATCTTGGCAAAGAGACTCAGCTTGCACATGCACCAGACTGGCGATGCGTAGCTGATGGTTGGTCTGAGTATGGTCACGTAAAGTCTTCGTTTTGAATCGATGGACATTGTCTTCGATTTGAAAAAAGGCATCAGTGATCCTATCTTGCCGATTGCGCGGTTCCTGACTGTCTCGACATGAGGCTTCCAGCTCAGCTTAGAATCCAGGATGACTCCCAGCTACTTGCTGGTGTCTGACCAGGTGATGTGCTGTCCTTGCAGTGTGATACTCGGAGGGTTGGCTTTGGCACTTCGCTTCCTGGACCCCTATTCACTAACTTTTTCCGTTGTAATTCCGCGAAATTCTAAAATAAGGTTGTAAATTCTAAAACGAGGGTGAAACAGGGAACAGGGTCTAACAGGGTGCAACAGGGTGCACCAGGGTGCAACAGGGTGCACCAGGGTGCAACAGGATGCAACAGGGTGTAACAGGGTGCAACAGTGTGCAACAGGGTGCAACAGGGTGCAACAGGGCACAACAGGGCGCAAAAGGGCGCAACAGGGTGCAACAGGGTGCAACAGGATGCAACAGGGTGCAATAGGGTGCAACAGGGTGCAACAGGATGCAACAGGGTGTAACAGGGTGCAACAGGATGCAACAGGGTGCAACAGGGTGCAACAGGGTGCAACAGAGTGCAACAGGGTGCAACAGAGTGCAACAGGGTGCAACAGGGTGCAACAGGGTGCAACGCACCGTGCCACGGCGGGCGGAGAGTTGCCGTTGGAGAGCACGTCCAACAAGTCGGCGGAAGACACGAAGTAGAACCGAGGGAAGGCGAGCCGCTTCGTCTCCAAGTACTCGGCCAGGGCCTTCTCGCACAGCGTGAGCTCGCGTTGCAGCGCTTCCAGCTTGGCGGGAAGCCCCGGCCGGTTGGTGGCCGACACCACGTTCAGCGCGCCCGACACCGTCGTCGTCAACGCCTGCAACACCCTCCACTTCAACGCCTGCAACACCGCCCACAGTGGCGTAAGCTTCCACCAGTAACACCGGCTTCTCAATTCCACAGTCGTAGCATCATGGATTAGTGCAGTGCCCCGGTCGGGGTTCAAATCCCGGCATGGATACAAATTTTGGAATTGATATTTCGTAACTTAAAATCGGTGTTGTTATTTGTCTATACGTGGTTTCTGAATAAACTCGTCGAGTGATTAAGACATACGTGAAAGTCACCGACAAGTAATTGGGCCGCTGCTTGTGGCAAAATATTTTTAAAAAATTAATAAAAAGCCTTTTCTGAGTAGAATAATGTAATGTTTCGTCCATCTCAGCTTGTGCTGCTGGAAGCAACGTCTAAGTCCTCGTCAGCGTTTTAAAATCATCGTGTAGGGTTGAAATAATTTATTTGAAATGAATGAAAATCTTGACGGCATGAATCAGAAAGCTGTGGGACTAAAGTTAGACCTAAAACAGTTCTTATTTAGCTTAGGGAAAGATTTATTACACTTGTAGAAGGATCAAAAACAGGGAATAAGTTTGTTGTCATTTTCAATTTATAGAAGTTCTAGAAATGGAAGTTTTGAAATACAATTTATGGAAGTTATAGAAATTTTAAGCTAAAGGCAACCTTGAACTCGGTGTCGATCTTGTCGAAGCGGTCGGAGTCTGCAGGCAGCTGTTTGCGGATGTCCTGGGACGACATGAAGATGGACTCGAGGTGCGTCCAGGTCCGTTGCACCTCGAACCAGGCCGTCAGCACCTGCGCAATCGAATGATCCGACATCGACCCTCGCAGCATTGCTTTCTCGGAATTTAGATGGAAAAATACCAAAGTATGCACAAATTTATCATCTCATTTGTCATTAGGCAGGAACCAGCTAGCAAGGGTTGATCGGAAGGGTTAATCTGGCCGCGTTTGACTGTCGAAAAGGGTAGACATTCTTCGTTAGGCGTTACACGATTAGGTGTTACGAGAATGGACCGCTTTCTCCGGGTCCATCGCGTTACCAAACTGACAGCTTTGAAGTTAACAAGGCTTCGATGACAATCAGCTGCTTTATAGCATCTTGCACAGCCCAGGGTGAAAATAAAATCATCCCCACAACCTTCGTTGTAATTTTAGGGTGAGTATTCGTATCAAACAGTTTAGTTTGGCAGGGATTGAATCCGAACTATTTCTTCCTTGTTACTACAAGCGCTTCTTGTTTATCAGTTTTTAGTTTTCAATATAGCCTGTCGTTGATTTTTTAACCAATGACAGTTTTTACCATAGTTGTTGTCTATTGTATTTTTAAACATCTCACCGGCGCAAATATCCTAGATGGTGACGCATCGCTAAACATCTTAAAGCAATCAATCAACTAATAAGTTATGTAACAAATGGCAAGTGATAGCAGACGGCAGTGCGCGGGGTCGGCTGTACCTGGTCCGCCGTGCTGAGTTTGATGGACCACGAGGAGACCTCGTCCAAGAAGTGCGCGATGAACTTGGAGGTGATCAGATTCTGCAGCTGCACCTGAAACACTCGTCACCGCCGACAGATCAGCCCCCGACCGCGCCCATCAACTCGGTGAGGAGACGTTAAACTTCTGACATCCAATTCATCCGATCCTAACCAGGCTGCCTGCTGACCCCACTCAGCACGCATCACTGCGTCAAAGAGCACAATATCTGCTGGAATCGAATAGTGTCTTCAAAATTTGTATACCACGTACACTGTGCTATTAACTTACGCCGAAGATGGTATTTAATACCAAAACAATCATGTTCTATTCCACTAACATCTTTAATATCATTATTTAAAATCATTATAATTGTAATAAGCCATAGTGAGTCTGCTAGCATGTGGTCTAACAACGTAGGGTGAATGAATGCAGGAGTAGTGTGAAACCATGAGACCGGTGAAGTACGCACCTGGTTGTCCTCCAGCGTCTCGACAAGTTCTTCGGAAGCCCGCAGCAGCGTGTACCCGGTGCGAAGATGTCGCTCCTGCTCCAGCTCCATCCGCGACCAGGTGGCGTCCAGGTCGCGTAGGACCTTCTCCATGGACATCTCCTTGACGGCTGACTCACCGAGATAATGTTATCAAAATGAATCACCTTCACGGTCACCAGCCTCCTGTCCAAAGGAGCACGGTTTCCTCGTCGAGTTGCCTTCACGGGTCTCCTCCAACTTCACTTAGCCTATGGGTTAGACCTTAAGGCTGTTCTACCAAGACGCTATGTATGACGGGGCATAAGTCCGTCTCTCTCTAATCTGGTTGAGTATACAAACATATGAAAAGAGTTGTTGTGGTTTCGTGACACTCCATACAAGATTAAAAAATATAATTGCCTTTTAGCAAAGAGTTAGAGCTTATATGAAAAGCTATCAAAGTGATCAGCAGTCTTTTGCACTTGCTTATTGCATGAGCGTTGAAAAGCTTATGACCGATATGACCGATATGACCGATACCATTTGAAATGAACTCACGTCAAAGCTTAAGGCTGTTCTACCAAGACGCTATGTATAACGGGGCATAAGTCCGTCTCTCTCTAATCTGGTTGAGTATACAAACATTGTTGTGGTTTCGTGACACTCCATAGAAGATTTAAAAATATAATTGCCTTTTAGCAAAGGATTAGAGCTTATATGAAAAGCTATCAAGTGATTGTGTTTATAAACAACTTAACTGTCGCACTGATTACGAGTGCGAGCCAAGATCGCGAGACATTCAAGGGCGGTGTCGATTTCAGCCAGGTATTGGTTTTACGGGTTAAATTTTGTGGCGATAGCATTGCCCAAACCAATAACACTAGATTATTGAAAATCAGACCACAAACCAATCGTAACATTCTTAAACTGCTCGTCTTTTCAAAATTCTTCTATGACGTTTCTAAGGCTAGTATTTCGTGAAAACAAAATGCAGAGGGTGACAAAAATAATTCCACTAATCAGCCCTTGGCTCAAAATGACTTGCTTGATAGCCCACACCTAGGAGCAAGGTGTTGGCGAGGCTGTGAAAAAGTTTCGTATTTCTATCTACAACCGTTACTCTGATGCTATCGCCAGAAATCTAACCCTTTTAAATGCGTGTATCTCAGTGAAATTTGGGTTTGAGCATGATTTTTTGAAAAATCCTGCACTTCGGTGTTATACTTTTTCAGGTTCAAAGGTTATTTCCTTTCAAAACTGCATATTTCGAAGTTTAGACAGCAAGGGTCTTATGGCCCGTTATACATAGCGTCTTGCTAGAACAGCCTTAAGGAAATTTTATTGCAAGTTCAAAGCATCACCTCTTCAAAGCACGAGAAATAAAAACACCATTGGAGATTATGCTTGCACAACCTCACGTAGATAAAAATGGACATGAGTAAAATTTCGGGATTCATTTAGTTTAACCAATACAATTGTGAATTCATCTTACGATCTTATGATGGATAAAAAATATTGGGTAAAAATTACCGTTTTTTAGTCAAATTCGTGCGTTTTTTCGTGCATGACATTAGAGCGGCTTAAGACATGGCGCACTACAATTTATTTTCCGTGATTAAGATTTGCTACAGAACGTCGATTTAAAGTAATGTAAAATCTGCTTACAAAGATGAACCCAACCGTAGAAATTTAAATACGATTTTGATTGTTAATCTTGGTTATGCAAGAGTCGCAGAAATTTGTGCAGAGTTTTAATCCGTGGACCCAATCGGACTAGAGTGTAGGCAGTACCAAGATATTTGTGGTGCTTTTATTTCTAATCAAGCAAACAAGGCAAAGCTTTCGATTCGGCCCTCAACCCAACAATCTAATTTCGACGGAGTTTTCTGCATTCTACGGCCTGGATGTAAGATGTAATTCGCTAATAATGTGCACTAGGAATGATTGCAATTGTGCAATTGCGCAACAAGATCTTGTTCGATGGCGTCTCGCTCGCACCTTTGTCTACGATGTTCTTGACCTCCTCCTCGCACTCGTGCAGGTTTAGCTCGAGCAGCTCGGAGAGCGTGGTCGACTCGTCCATCACGAAGTGAACCTGTCAACACCGACCTCGACGATCACGTCACAGCGCCACCGACGCCTTATCTAGACATCATCGTCATCGCGTCATATGAACCTCTCGAACCAAGGGAGGTCTGTATGGAGGGCTGAGATAAATAAGGGTCAATTTCTTTTAAGTTTGTCTCGAGGTTTCTTTGCAATCCATGGGCGGATGTTTCATCTCAGTGTTGGAAAAGAGAATAACAGGTTGTTTTGAAAGAGACTCCAGCTTCCATTATCAATCTATTCTATGCTACATTTTACATGCATTTTTTAATTTCAGTTGTTTAAATGTTTGTTTTAGCGCTGGCCAAGTGTCCAGGAACCAATAAGAACACTACACACTACACAGTGGGATACGTACTGAGGACTGTTAGACCACCTCGCATAACTCAGATGGCCTAATTTCTTCCACGCTGCACGTTACCGCAGCGTAGGCCAGTGGAGGGTTCAAGAAATTGGCTGCAGTGATGCGAGGTGTGGACGTGTGGGACTGAGAACACGTGTTTTATGCCCGCAACGCAACGCACAAGCCTGTTTGCCGCCTCCCACCTTCAGCCGCTGCACCCTCATCGTCGGGTGGCTGCCCCTCATCGGGATGCTCAACACCGATTGCAAAAGAAAGGCTCGATTTTGTTGAAAATATCAATGAAAATCTTTACTTTCATATTAAAATCAATCACTTTCAGCATCTCGTTGCATCTGATCGCGGCAAGACGAACAGCTGGCATCGATGGAGGGCCGGGTGTTCGGGCGAATAATTTCTGAGTGACGTGTTTTGAGGTAATGCGTGGCGTGGGGCGGCCGGCGACCGAACTACTTACAGTGTACTCTGGTGGCAGCGCTGCTAGGCTCTGCAAGCAGCGAGAGAAACCAGGCGGTCGTGGATTAGTGTTGCCCACGAGGCAGGCCTTGTTAGTGTCTTGTTTTCAGTCAATATTTCAGTTTGATATTATGCAAGAAGTAGAAGAAAGAGAAGACAGATTCACCCTTGGGGGCGAGAAAACTGGGTACAGACAACCAAGACAATTTCATTGCTGACAGATAATAAAGATTGCACTAAGTTAAAATGATTGTTAGTTATTTATGATGACATGTTTAAGATGAATACTTGAGCATTTTAATCGGGTATTAAGTAGATGAGATGTGCATCGCTACAGAATGAGAGAAGATAGAAGAAAGCGGAAAGAAGAGAGAATATATCGCATGTGAAAGTGACAGAGACAGAGACAGAGACAGAGAAGGCAGGAAGCTGGTTCGAGTGCTTGGTGGACCTTGGTCGACTTCATCAGCTGGTGCCAGTGGCGCTCCCTGATGGCCGGGTTCTGCAGCTCGCCGACAGCCTTGAACGAGGTCAGCATGTTCTTGACCTCTGCTTCGAGGGACGTGTACGCATCCCAGCCGCGCATCTCCTTGTCGAGCGCTGCGGCGGCCGAAACAAGAAACACAGCGGCTGTTGAAACATCGTCACCATGCCGAGATTCGGCCTCCTGGTTCGCGGTATTCTTAAGGTGGATCCTACCATTTGAGGGACTGCTATCTCCGTACTTTGAGCGCTAGAGGCGTTTTAATGTTCCAAATAGTTCACTGTTTTCATGCCAGGTGGCAGCAGCAGATTATGGGCAAATTTTGGAAGACTATTTATCGGTTGTTAGCGAAAGATTTTGATAAGAAAATTCAATTAGGTGTTACATATCAACGATTATGATAAATATGGGTGGAGAACGAAGAACAGGAAATAGCATGGGAATCTGCAGACTTCATGTATGCTTCAAGACTGGCCGCTCGAATGGCACAACATAGGCAACTTGTCTTCCGCGAAGGTTCCGAGATTTTGACAAGACGTTATGACGCGCGCGTAATTTAGCGGCGCGCTGACATGTCTCTTGTCCCGCTAGGGGGGAGTATCAGTCATCCGATCGCGATTGAATTAATATTTTTGGAATGTCCAAACTTCAGGGATTATATTAAGACACTTAATTCAATTCTTGCTAACATTCTCTAAATTTTGTCAATGGTTAATATATGACGTTTTTTTGCTATTTTTTTTTGCTGTTTCAAAATTTGTTACTGAAAAAGTATGCAGTTCTAAACTTTCTTATTCCTTTATTGGCAAGATGCAAGTGTTTTATCGAAAAAAAAAATAGTCGAGATTAACATTACCAATATTTAGACCTAATTGAGGGAAAGAGTGGTGGCATGTTTAGCACACGAATTTTCTCACTTTCCAGAAAATTTCCAGAAAAATATTCTTATCGTCATATGACCACATCAGATTAAAATTTTGCCAAAAAGAAAACAAGAAAAAAACTGTAAGGATCCACCATAATTGTTCTAGTTTTAGATACTGGCCGAATTCACAAACCGTTTTGTATGAATGTTCCACAGCTTGGCAAGAACATTTGGTATTGGCCATTTACTTACTGTTATAAGAGCTCAACGCTCCACTGTAAGCAACCAGGCGCTAGCAATTAGCCACAGCGTTATGCCTCGTTTAGTGCTAGCCGAAAAAGCTGCGGCTCGAAAATGTTGCTTGCAAATTGCAGCCGTCAGCCAATCACAAGTCGAGAGCGGTCACGTGACAATCTGCGGCTCGGCTTGTGATTGGCTGATGGCTGCAATTCGCACGCACCATTCTCGAGCCGCAGATTTTTCGGCTAGCACTAAGCTAGGCATAACGCTCCACTGTAAACAACCCGGCGCTAGGAAAGCCACAGCGCAACGCTCCACTGTAAACAACCCGGTGCTAGTAAAGCCACAGCGCAACGCTCCACCGTAAACAACCCGGCGCTAGTAAAGCCACAGCGCAACGCTCCACTGTAAACAACCCGGCGCTAGTAAAGCCACAGCGCAACGCTCCACCGTAAACAACCCGGCGCTAGTAAAGCCACAGCGCAACGCTCCACTGTAAACAACCCGGCGCTAGTAAAGCCACAGCGCAACGCTCCACTGTAAACAACCCGGCGCTAGTAAAGCCACAGCGCAACGCTCCACCGTAAACAACCCGGCGCTAGTAAAGCCACAGCGCAACGCTCCACTGTAAACAACCCGGCGCTAGTAAAGCCACAGCGCAACGCTCCACCGTAAACAACCCGGCGCTAGTAAAGCCACAGCGCAACGCTCCACTGTAAACAACCCGGCGCTAGTAAAGCCACAGCGCAACGCTCCACTGTAAACAACCCGGCGCTAGTAAAGCCACAGCGCAACGCTCCACCGTAAACAATCCGGTGCTAGTAAAGCCACAGCGCAACGCTCCACCGTAAACAACCCGGCGCTAGTAAAGCCACAGCGCAACGCTCCACCGTAAACAACCCGGCGCTAGTAAAGCCACAGCGCAACGCTCCACTGTAAACAACCCGGCGCAAGTAAAGCCACAGCGCAACGCTCCACTGTAAACAACCCGGCGCAAGTAAAGCCACAGCGCAACGCTCCACCGTAAACAACCCGGCGCTAGTAAAGCCACAGCGCAACGCTCCACCGTAAACAACCCGGCGCTAGTAAAGCCACAGCGCAACGCTCCACCGTAAACAACCCGGCGCTAGTAAAGCCACAGCGCAACGCTCCACCGTAAACAACCCGGCGCTAGTAAAGCCACAGCGCAACGCTCCACTGTAAACAACCCGGCGCAAGTAAAGCCACAGCGCAACGCTCCACCGTAAACAACCCGGCGCTAGTAAAGCCACAGCGCAACGCTCCACCGTAAACAACCCGGCGCTAGTAAAGCCACAGCGCAACGCTCCACTGTAAACAACCCGGCGCTAGTAAAGCCACAGCGCAACGCTCCACCGTAAACAACCCGGCGCTAGTAAAGCCACAGCGCAACGCTCCACTGTAAACAACCCGGCGCTAGTAAAGCCACAGCGCAACGCTCCACTGTAAACAACCCGGCGCTAGTAAAGCCACAGCGCAACGCTCCACTGTAAGCAACCCGGCGCTAGTAAAGCCACAGCGCAACGCTCCACTGTAAATAACCCGGCGCTAGTAAAGCCACAGCGCAACGCTCCACTGTAAGCAACCCGGCGCTAGTAAAGCCACAGCGCAATGCTCCACTGTAAACAACCCGGCGCTAGTAAAGCCACAACGCAACGCTCCACTGTAAACAACCCGGCGCTAGTAAAGCCACAGCGCAACGCTCCACCGTAAACAACCCGGCGCAAGTAAAGCCACAGCGCAACGCTCCACCGTAAACAACCCGGCGCTAGTAAAGCCACAGCGCAACGCTCCACCGTAAACAACCCGGCGCTAGTAAAGCCACAGCGGAACGCTCCACTGTAAACAACCCGGCGCAAGTAAAGCCACAGCGCAACGCTCCACCGTAAACAACCCGGCGCTAGTAAAGCCACAGCGCAACGCTCCACCGTAAACAACCCGGCGCTAGTAAAGCCACAGCGCAACGCTCCACTGTAAACAACCCGGCGCTAGTAAAGCCACAGCGCAACGCTCCACCGTAAACAACCCGGCGCTAGTAAAGCCACAGCGCAACGCTCCACTGTAAACAACCCGGCGCTAGTAAAGCCACAGCGCAACGCTCCACTGTAAACAACCCGGCGCAAGTAAAGCCACAGCGCAACGCTCCACCGTAAACAACCCGGCGCAAGTAAAGCCACAGCGCAACGCTCCACCGTAAACAACCCGGCGCTAGTAAAGCCACATCGCAACGCTCCACCGTAAACAACCCGGCGCAAGTAAAGCCACAGCGCAACGCTCCACCGTAAACAACCCGGCGCTAGTAAAGCCACAGCGCAACGCTCCACCGTAAACAACCACGCGCTAGTAAAGCCAAAGCGCAACGCTCCACCGTAAACAACCCGGCGCTAGTAAAGCCACAGCGCAACGCTCCACTGTAAACAACCCGGCGCTAGTAAAGCCACAGCGCAACGCTCCACTGTAAACAACCCGGCGCTAGTAAAGTCACAGCGCAACGCTCCACTGTAAACAACCCGGCGCTAGTAAAGCCACAGCGCAACGCTCCACTGTAAGCAACCCGGCGCTAGTAAAGCCACAGCGCAACGCTCCACTGTAAGCAATCCGGCGCTAGTAAAGCCACAGCGCAACGCTCCACTGTAAGCAACCCGGCGCTAGTAAAGCCACAGCGCAACGCTCCACTGTAAACAACCCGGCGCTAGTAAAGCCACAGCGCAACGCTCCACCGTAAACAACCCGGCGCTAGTAAAGCCACAGCGCAACGCTCCACCGTAAACAACCCGGCGCTAGTAAAGCCACAGCGCAACGCTCCACTGTAAACAACCCGGCGCTAGTAAAGCCACAGCGCAACGCTCCACTGTAAACAACCCGGCGCTAGTAAAGCCACAGCGCAACGCTCCACTGTAAACAACCCGGCGCTAGTAAAGCCACAGCGCAACGCTCCACTGTAAACAACCCGGCGCTAGTAAAGCCACAGCGCAACGCTCCACTGTAAACAACCCGGCGCTAGTAAAGCCACAGCGCAACGCTCCACTGTAAACAACCCGGCGCTAGTAAAGCCACAGCGCAACGCTCCACTGTAAACAACCCGGCGCTAGTAAAGCCACAGCGCAACGCTTCACTGTAAACAACCCGGCGCTAGTAAAGCCACAGCGCAACGCTCCACTGTAAACAACCCGGCGCTAGTAAAGCCACAGCGCAACGCTCCACCGTAAACAACCCGGCGCTAGTAAAGCCACAGCGCAACGCTCCACTGTAAACAACCCGGCGCTAGTAAAGCCACAGCGCAACGCTCCACCGTAAACAACCCGGCGCTAGTAAAGCCACAGCGCAACGCTCCACTGTAAACAACCCGGCGCTAGTAAAGCCACAGCGCAACGCTCCACTGTAAACAACCCGGCGCAAGTAAAGCCACAGCGCAACGCTCCACCTTAAACAACCCGGCGCAAGTAAAGCCACAGCGCAACGCTCCACCGTAAACAACCCGGCGCTAGTAAAGCCACAGCGCAACGCTCCACCGTAAACAACCCGGCGCAAGTAAAGCCACAGCGCAACGCTCCACCGTAAACAACCCGGCGCTAGTAAAGCCACAGCGCAACGCTCCACCGTAAACAACCCGGCGCTAGTAAAGCCACAGCGCAACGCTCCACCGTAAACAACCCGGCGCTAGTAAAGCCACAGCGCAACGCTCCACCGTAAACAACCCGGCGCTAGTAAAGCCACAGCGCAACGCTCCACTGTAAACAACCCGGCGCTAGTAAAGCCACAGCGCAACGCTCCACTGTAAACAACCCGGCGCAAGTAAAGCCACAGCGCAACGCTCCACTGTAAACAACCCGGCGCTAGTACAGCCACAGCGCAACGCTCCACTGTAAACAACCCGGCGCTAGTAAAGCCACAGCGCAACGCTCCACTGTAAACAACCCGACGCTAGTAAAGCCACAGCGCAACGCTCCACTGTAAACAACCCGGCGCTAGTAAAGCCACAGCGCAACGCTCCACTGTAAACAATCCGGCGCTTGTAAAGCCACAGCGCAACGCTCCACTGTAAACAATCCGGCGCTAGTAAAGCCACAGCGCAACGCTCCACTGTAAACAACCCGGCGCAAGTAAAGCCACAGCGCAACGCTCCACTGTAAACAACCCGGCGCAAGTAAAGCCACAGCGCAACGCTCCACTGTAAACAACCCGGCGCTAGTAAAGCCACAGCGCAACGCTCCACTGTAAACAACCCGGCGCTAGTAAAGCCACAGCGCAACGCTCCACTGTAAACAACCCGGCGCTAGTAAAGCCACAGCGCAACGCTCCACTGTAAACAACCCGGCGCTAGTAAAGCCACAGCGCAACGCTCCACTGGAAGCAACCCGGCGCTAGTAAAGCCACAGCGCCACGCTCCACCGTAAGCAATCCGGCGCTAGTAAAGCCACAGCGCAACGCTCCACCGTAAGCAATCCGGCGCTAGTAAAGCCACAGCGCAACGCTCCACCGTAAGCAATCCGGCGCTAGTAAAGCCACAGCGCAACGCTCCACTGTAAGCAATCCGGCGCTAATAAAGCCACAGCGCAACGCTCCACCGTAAACAACCCGGCGCTAGTAAAGCCACAGCGCAACGCTCCACCGTAAACAACCCGGCGCTAGTAAAGCCACAGCGCAACGCTCCACTGTAAACAACCCGGCGCTAGTAAAGCCACAGCGCAACGCTCCACTGTAAACAACCCGGCGCTAGTAAAGCCACAGCGCAACGCTCCACTGTAAACAACCCGGCGCTAGTAAAGCCACAGCGCAACGCTCCACTGTAAACAACCCGGCGCTAGTAAAGCCACAGCGCAACGCTCCACTGTAAACAACCCGGCGCTAGTAAAGCCACAGCGCAACGCTCCACTGTAAACAACCCGGCGCTAGTAAAGCCACAGCGCAACGCTCCACTGTAAACAACCCGGCGCTAGTAAAGCCACAGCGCAACGCTCCACTGTAAGCAACCCGGCGCTAGTAAAGCCACAGCGCAACGCTCCACTGTAAACAACCCGGCGCTAGTAAAGCCACAGCGCAACGCTCCACTGTAAACAACCCGGCGCTAGTAAAGCCACAGCGCAATGCTCCACTGTAAACAACCCGGCGCTAGTAAAGCCACAGCGCAACGCTCCACTGTAAACAACCCGGCGCTAGTAAAGCCACAGCGCAACGCTCCACTGTAAACAACCCGGCGCTAGTAAAGCCACAGCGCAATGCTCCACTGTAAACAACCCGGCGCTAGTAAGGCCACAGCGCAACGCTCCACCGTAAACAACCCGGCGCTAGTAAAGCCACAGCGCAACGCTCCACTGTAAACAACCCGGCGCTAGTAAAGCCACAGCGCAACGCTCCACTGTAAACAACCCGGCGCTAGTAAGGCCACAGCGCAACGCTCCACTGTAAACAACCCGGCGCTAGTAAGGCCACAGCGCAACGCTCCACTGTAAACAACCCGGCGCTAGTAAGGCCACAGCGCAACGCTCCACTGTAAACAACCCGGCGCTAGTAAAGCCACAGCGCAACGCTCCACTGTAAACAACCCGGCGCTAGTAAAGCCACAGCGCAACGCTCCACTGTAAACAACCCGGCGCTAGTAAAGCCACAGCGCAACGCTCCACTGTAAACAACCCGGCGCTAGTAAAGCCACAGCGCAACGCTCCACTGTAAACAACCCGGCGCTAGTAAAGCCACAGCGCAACGCTCCACTGTAAACAACCCGGCGCTAGTAAAGCCACAGCGCAACGCTCCACTGTAAACAACCCGGCGCTAGTAAAGCCACAGCGCAACGCTCCACTGTAAACAACCCGGCGCTAGTAAAGCCACAGCGCAACGCTCCACTGTAAACAACCCGGCGCTAGTAAAGCCACAGCGCAACGCTCCACTGTAAACAACCCGGCGCTAGTAAAGCCACAGCGCAACGCTCCACTGTAAACAACCCGGCGCTAGTAAAGCCACAGCGCAACGCTCCACTGTAAACAACCCGGCGCTAGTAAAGCCACAGCGCAACGCTCCACCGTAAGCAATCCGGCGCTAGTAAAGCCACAGCGCAACGCTCCACCGTAAGCAATCCGGCGCTAGTAAAGCCACAGCGCAACGCTCCACCGTAAGCAATCCGGCGCTAGTAAAGCCACAGCGCAACGCTCCACCGTAAACAACCCGGCGCTAGTAAAGCCACAGCGCAACGCTCCACTGTAAACAACCCGGCGCTAGTAAAGCCACAGCGCAACGCTCCACTGTAAACAACCCGGCGCTAGTAAAGCCACAGCGCAACGCTCCACTGTAAACAACCCGGCGCTAGTAAAGCCACAGCGCAACGCTCCACCGTAAGCAATCCGGCGCTAGTAAAGCCACAGCGCAACGCTCCACCGTAAGCAATCCGGCGCTAGTAAAGCCACAGCGCAACGCTCCACCGTAAGCAATCCGGCGCTAGTAAAGCCAAAGCGCAACGCTCCACCGTAAACAATCCGGCGCTAGTAAAGCCACAGCGCAACGCTCCACTGTAAACAACCCGGCGCTAGTAAAGCCACAGCGCAACGCTCCACTGTAAACAACCCGGCGCTAGTAAAGCCACAGCGCAACGCTCCACTGTAAACAACCCGGCGCTAGTAAAGCCACAGCGCAACGCTCCACCGTAAACAACCCGGCGCTAGTAAAGCCACAGCGCAACGCTCCACTGTAAACAATCCGGCGCTAGTAAAGCCACAGCGCAACGCTCCACTGTAAACAACCCGGCGCTAGCAACGCTCCACTGTAAGCACCGTTTCGAGCAGGAATATGAAAGTCACCGAGGAAGAGAGTTCATCCGTACCTCTTATCTCCTTGGCAAACTTCTTGCACTCGATGTCCATGTTCTCGACGTCGATCTTCCGCCAAGGCGTCGTCTTCCAGTCTTCCACGCTGGTCGCCACGATGTGCACGTAGTCCCAGAGTTGCTGCAACACCACAGTTACAACCAACATCTCACCAGGCTGTAGGATGCAGGACACTCTGCCAGCAAACATCTCACCAGGCTGTAGGAAGCAGGACACTCTGCCAGCAAACATCTCACCAGGCTGTAGGATGCAGGACACTCTGCCAGCAAACATCTCACCAGGCTGTAGGATGCAGGACACTCTGCCAGCAAACATCTCACCAGGCTGTAGGATGCAGGGCACTCTGCCAGCAAACATCTCACCAGGCTGTAGGATGCAGGACACTCTGCCAGCAAACATCTCACCAGGCTGTAGGATGCAGGACACTCTGCCAGCAAACATCTCACCAGGCTGTAGGATGCAGGACACTCTGCCAGCAAACATCTCACGAGGATGTATAATGCAGGAAAGTCTGCCAGCCAAAGTCTCACCAGGCCCCATTAAACAGCTAACTCAGCGCGATGTTGCTCAACTGCGGTGATCTCACTAGAACCGGTGTTTCCAACGTTGCCAAACTGTTTGGTGTGAACATTTTTCTTGCTTGCGATAAACTAACGTTTTGATCTTAGATCACTTTCAACCAAAGTTACTTACGCCATCTATAGCTTTGTGTTTTACTAATGGTCATGATCTCAAGTGTCAACTAAAAGCTGTCGATGAGCGTAGCGAGCGAAGCGAAATCTTCAATTTCACTTAGTGGAGAAAAAAACACTTGTGTGTGTTTTTTTTTTGTGGATGTGTGTTTATTCGCGCTCTACAGGCCAGACCGCTGCTCCCATTTTGATATAAATTTCAGGAAACCGTATTTTATTCTCAAATTAGTCCCATTGCTTTTTTCAGCAAAGTTGGGGTTACAGGATCTTAACCACTTAAATTAACAAAATATTTCAGAATTTTCAAAACTTTTCTTATTTATTACAGCCGAAAGTTATTTATATAATCTCACCAAACTTAAGAAACATATTAAGCAAATTAAAATGCCGCTGTGCTGAAGTTTTTGAATCTATATCTTATCTGGTTCATTTATTATTCGCATTTTTCCGACAATTTCTTATAATTCTTAACCTTCATATTCGTGTAGGTCTTAAATCTTATCCCCAAGCCCTACATAAGTGTGGTGAACAGATTAATCAAGTGTATGTCTTTGGTTATGGTAGTAGTGAACTATGTTACAGGTAGTGCATGTCTTTTGTTTTGATAGTTAAACAGGTTAATAGCTGCAGGTAATGCATTATGATCGCTAGTGCATGTCTTTTGTCGCGTTTTGTCAACGAGCTCCTACAAATCAGATGACTCCACTCGGTTCCATTACAAAACCAGCATGGCCGCTTACTTCCGCCATACGCCACCAAAAGCCGCGTATGCTGCACTCGAGTCGTTCGCATGATACAATGGCCACCATTCATCACTTCAAGGACGGAGTCGTCTCGTCCGGCGCACGCCTTGCTATCAGCCCTGCAGGTTAACACCGCCGAGGAAGACCTAAATACTAGCTGGAGACGATCGCAGCGCCGCCCGTCGCCGGCCACGTGCATTTCCAATAAGCTGAAGAT
Source organism: Nemurella pictetii (assembly GCA_921293315.2). Classification (NCBI taxonomy): domain Eukaryota; kingdom Metazoa; phylum Arthropoda; class Insecta; order Plecoptera; family Nemouridae; genus Nemurella; species Nemurella pictetii. Next base: position 2,297,631 of record OV121118.1, on the reverse strand, counting down.
GTTTACTTAATATTTCCTATCTGTCAATCATCAGCATCGGCTTCTTGGGTGGCATGCGACTGGGACACCTGCTATCTTACTGTGAATGTCCCCTTGCCACCCCCGCCAATGTCCATGGTTGACCGGCTATATAAGGGCTTAATCGGCCCGAATCAATCAGAGTTAGTCTTGCACTCGGAAGCTAAAAGTGGATCCTTCGTCCACAGACCCGTCGTACTTGTAATAATTTAAATAAAGCTATAGTAAAACATCAAGAAAGTTTCATGTATTTTGTTTCACTAACTCACTATAAAAACAGTACCTACTTAGTTATCAGACAACATGGGACACTCCAACATGCAAGGTAAGATTAAAGTGTTAACCATCCCTTACAAAACAAGTACCTGCCAAAACTAAATTATTCCTCTGACCCATCGGGGTTCCAACATCTACCCCGTAGGGCTCACGACACAAGTACGCTCATCTACAACGCGATATTGAGCGTTCGCAAAGCTCTAGTATTTCTTGCTGTGGGTATACCTTGAGCATGCGCAGCTCGCGGCGACACTGTCGCACCATCTTGAACTCTGCGACGTTGACCTCGAACAGTGACGCGGCTTGCTGGATGCTGGACATCTCGGCCTCGAACGCGGCGATCTCCACGTGCGACGCGTCCAGCGCGAAGTACGGCTCCGCGCAGTCGAACCTACGCAGGCGCTCACGCGTCATGACGGCGTCACGGCCAGCTCGACCTCTGTCCAGGCTTCATCTGTCTCCTTCTGGATGAGTGTTATTTCTATGAAGTAAGATTGGACAATCCTCGGGGTTCAAGAGCTTGTGATGCTTCGTCGTCATGGGAAACCGAACAGCCGGCTTTCCAATGCACTTTTTTAACTCTATCAAAATGACGTCATGATACCCACTCGCTAAAGCCAGGTAGAAAAATTCGGGTTGTGATTTCCCTGTCTTCCTTTGTTATTTAGCAGAGCTAACTTAATATTTTTCCAACTTGAAGTTCGTCCAGTGGGTATCTGAAGTCATTTGTCCCCGGGGGGTACAGGATTAAGATTGAACTTTCCGAGATTGTTCCCTGGGTCATTAGTTGGCGATATTATTTCTTTTGAGCCTCCGGGACACTGCGCCGTACGGGGCTTATTCGTCAGGGGTGCGCGCCGTGTTTCAAATGCAGAGTTCTGAAAACATACTTTAGTGCAAATTTGCAACTTCTGGAAAAGCTTTTCCATCTAAGGTGAAATCAAAAATTAAATAAAGTTTCGAGTCTCTCATTAACTTGAAAACATGGGTTTGTAAGCAGATCTTTCCATTTTCTATTCATTGGCTACTAGTGGCAGAACAGGGTGTTTGGTTCTTGGTATGGTGGTGTGAGGGGGGGGGGGTGGCTGATCCCACCTGAGGAATGGCTTCCGACGGAAGTCGTCGCGGAACTCCGCCTGGCGGGACTCGAAGGCAGCGATGCGCGCGCGGATGCAGGCGACCTCCGCAGCCTGCAGCGGTGCCACGTGTTGCTTCACCGTCACCGCGATCTTCTTCGTGTTGCTCCACTGCTCCGGGAGTTCCTGCAAGCACCGCCTTCTTTAATCCCATCCTGCTGCAAGCACCGCCTTCTTTACTTCACACTGCTGCAAGCACCGCCTTCTTTACTTCACGCTGCTGCAAGCACCGCCTTCTTTACTTCACGCTGCTGCAAGCACCGCCTTCTTTAATCCCATCCTGCTGCAAGCACCGCCTTCTTTACTTCACACTGCTGCAAGCACCGCCTTCTTTACTTCACGCTGCTGCAAGCACCGCCTTCTTTACTTCACGCTGATGCAAGCACCGCCTTCTTTACTTCACGCTGCTGCAAGCACCGCCTTCTTTAATCCCATCCTGCTGCAAGCACCGCCTTCTTTACTTCACACTGCTGCAAGCACCGCCTTCTTTACTTCACGCTGCTGCAAGCACCGCCTTCTTTACTTCACGCTGCTGCAAGCACCGCCTTCTTTAATCCCATCCTGCTGCAAGCACCGCCTTCTTTACTTCACGCTGCTGCAAGCACCGCCTTCTTTACTTCACGCTGCTGCAAGCACCGCCTTCTTTACTCCACGCTGCTGCAAGCACCGCCTTCTTTACTCCACGCTGCTGCAAGCACCGCCTTCTTTACTCCACGCTGCTGCAAGCACCGCCTTCTTTACTCCGCGAGGACATTGTCTGTAGCGACTCACCTGTAGCAAGACGTTGACCTCCTCGGGAAGCTCCTGATCGTAGAGCTTCAACAGGTGTATCGTGTCGCGCAGCGGATCAAACATGGCGTCGGTCCGCGCCTGTCGCTCCTTGACGTTCAGCAAGTAGCCCATGATGGCCACCAGTTGCTCATAGTTGCCCTCCTCAGGTGGTTGCAGCAAGCCCTCGTCAGCCTCCCGGATAAACGTTGCCAGCTCGGCGAGGCTGAAACATGGCAACATGGCATGACGTCACATCGCAACACGACAACATGACATGACGTCACATTGCAATACGGCAACATGGCATGACGTCACATCGCAACACGGCAACATGGCATGGCGTCACGTTGCAACACGGCAACATGGCATGACGTCACGTTGCAACACGGCAACATGGCATGGCGTCGCATCGCAACACGGCAAAATGGCATGACGTCACATTGCAACACGGCCAGGGGATGTTGTGGGGGGGTTGGGGGCGTGACGTACCTGCACGTGACCGAGTCGACCAGGTGTTGCTTGAACATGTTTCCCCACTTTCTCACCGCGTTGAGCAGCGCTTGTTTCGCCGGACGCACGTCCACCTGGAACCACGCGTCGAACACGTGCACGCTGCCGATCTCCTCCACCTCGCAGAACAGCGCCTCGAACTGGTCGATCTGTTGGCAGCAGTCAGCAGTCAGCAGTCAGCAGTCAGCAGCCAGCAGTCAGCAGTCAGCAGTCAGCAGTCAGCAGCCAGCAGTCAGCAGCAAGGCATTGGCATATTGATTGATTTGATTGAATGTTTTGACAACTGGCCCTGTGGCACTGGTCTAACGGCGTCGGTAAATGAAATGGTGATGATGAACCTAACCTATGGCTGGAAGGGAGGAGGGGAAACCCGGTGCCGGCACGTAGCCTACTCCTGTTGAAAAGCACCGAGTGGACCACCGGCTTTACGTCCCTTCCGAAGGACGGTACAACTCGAACAGCAGGATTCCTCCGCTAATCCGTGCTGTCGAGAGGTTGACAAGCAAGGCGAGTGAAGTTGTTGTACTAACTTCAAACCCTCCAACCTCTCTCCCGAACAGAACTGATCATGTATCTTGAAAGGAATGTTTGTGATGTTACTTACTTAAGACTCATGTCTTTTCCTTATATTAGCACGTTAAGCTTATTTAACTGGTAAATGGCTGGGCAAAGTCCCAAAATCGCAAATTTTTCTCCATTTATTTTTCAAATTTTAGTAAAAGTTTTGAGTTTATTGGACCTGGGGCATTCACTACCCAGTTTTACAGTTTTTCTGTAAGAAATAAAATAATGATGTGTGTGACAATTTCAGATGTAAAACGGCGGTAGAAACCGAGCGAGGCGTGCATGAATGACGTATGACGCGCCTGCGCCTGGAAGTGCGTCATGGCGGGCGCGCAGAGCGCGGGGCGCGACGCCGGGTCGTCCGTCTCGCCGGCCAGGAAGTCGAGCTCGTCGGCGCGCAGCTGTCGCGCGTACAGCAGGAAGTGCGTCATCGCTGCCTCGCGGTCCTCCAGCCACAGGTAGCTGTACGCCTCGAAGCTCGACACGAACTCGCGCGCCTGCCGGTAGGGGCGTGGTCTTGACAAGATGGCGGGCAGGGGCGTGGTCTTGAGATGGCGGGCAGGGAGCGTGGTCTTGACAAGATGGCGGGCAGGGAGCGTGGTCTTGACAAGATGGCGGGCAGGGAGCGTGGTCTTGACAAGATGGCGGGCAGGGAGCGTGGTCTTGACAAGATGGCGGGCAGGGAGCGTGGCCTTGACAAGATGGCGGGGAGTGCGGTGGTCTTGGAAAGATGGGCAGGGGCGTTTGCGTTTTGACAAGAGGCAAAAGGGTATTTTTTAACCCAGGCTGCCTGATGCATTGATGCAGATTTAGCATTGGATGACTTGCAGCAGAGCCCGCACCTACGGCACAATGTGCTTACGCCTTTTTCTTTTTGGTGTCTTGTAAGAGATGCCCTATGCCCTAAAGGCAAAACCCTGTGCTCACAAGGCAGAAATATGCCTATACGGCAAAACAACGTGGTTTTAGAAAAAAAAAATCAGTATGCTCCAAGGGCAAAATCTCGGCGCAACGTATTTATGGCGGGAAGTTTACGTTTTATTCAAGAAATCTTTATTCAAGGTTAATGCTAATTACTTAACGTTCATAATTTATGAGTTTCTGGCTAGATTTTTTTTTTGTGAGAGCAAATGGTTTTTTTTTTACAAAGCATCCGTATTTAGGTTTCTTATCAAGAAACGACTAAACAATTTCACTGTCGTTACTTTATAAGCGAGGGCATGAGTTATTATCTGACAAGTTGAAAAGATAAACGCTCAATGGGTTTGTCTCCGCAGTGAAGATAAAGTTCAAAAATTCGCAAAAATACAAGAAAAACTTAAAGCTACAAAATTTTGTTTTATTAAGTTAATATTTAAGAGTTTAGTAGTTAAGAGTAATGAAAAAATGACTTATTCAATTATGCCCGGATGGTGTGACCAGATAGACAAAAAGAAGCGGATTTTTAACAGTTTTAAGTGAAGTAAGTATAGTAATTGAGGACTAGCTTCATGAAGAATTTGTCTCCCCCCCCCCCCCCCCCAACCCCCAACACCCCACCCCTACAAGTATTTCACCTCATCGACGACGCGTTGCACCGCCTCCTCGATCTCACGCTTCATGTCGCGCACGTCTTCGTTGTCTTCCAGCTCCATCTGCCGGCAAACACACACAACTACAAAACACTTGCATCGGCGTTCAATCCAGGATTTAAAACAGTGTTTGTTAAAAGAGCTCTGTTAACACTCTGCATAAATGTTTTTTTTTCTGTTTCAATGTTTAAATGTTTCCACATGTAAGTGAGCCGGAGTGTAGGTCGATGTCTGGTTGGGAGTTATATATATAAAGTCATACGTCTTATTTAACTTTTTGTCTTTTAGTCTCACCTTTTTATGTTTTGTTCTGTTCGTTATGTTCCTGTATTGTCCAAACTTATAACATCACACTCGTGGACTTGCCTTGATACATGATAACATGATAAACTGAGAAGGGTGTATCACCTGGTAGTCGGGGTCGCCATGCGCCGACGCGACACGCGGCACCAACCCGGCCATGCCCACCACGTCCTCCACCAATCCGGCGACGAGCTGCCCGAACGCCCCGCCCCCTTCCCCCTCAAGGGCGGGCTCGAATCGCAGAGCTCCGCCCACCAGCTCCAGGCGCGCCTCGAACAGCGGCGCCTGCGCGTTGCCGGCGTCCATGTGCTCGGCCAGGTAGCCCAGGCTGCAGGAAACACGTGACACTCTATCACTACCCAGGTTGATTACTAGTGTTTAACGACGCACTGTTTTGACAACTGGCCCTGTGGCGCTGGTCTAACGGCGTCGGTGAATGAAAGGGTGATGATGAACCTAACCTAGCCTAGAAGGGAGGAGGGGAAACCCGGTGTCGGCAAGTAGCCTACTCCTGTCGAAAAGCACCGAGGGGACCACCGGCTTTACGTCCCTTCCGAGGGACGGTACAACTCGAACAACAGGATTCCTCCGCTAATCCGTGCTGTCGAGAGGTTGACAAGCAAGGCGAGTGAAGTTGTCGTACTAACTTCAAACCCTCCGACCTCTCTCCCGAACAGAAATGATCATGTGCATGATGGTCACCCATCAAACACCTGACTCAGCACGATGTTGCTTAACTTCGGTGATCTCACGAGAACCGGTGTTTCAAACGTTTCCAACGTTGCCAAAATTTTCGGTGGCTACACTTGGGCTTGATATTTGCTGAAACGGATATTAAAGGATTGCTCTTCTAGCTCCCTGGTAGGACCTCAGCTACCCTAGCCACCTAAAGCAACCTTAGCAAAAAAGCCAACCTAATAACTCTTGCTAACCTTCTCTAGCACGCCTAGCAACACAAGGAACCCTGTCCACCCTACTTACCATACCAACCCTACCAACCCTACCAACCCTCCCTAGTCGAGGGTACCAGTAGAGGACCAGTAGAGCTAAAACCGTAGAGGGCCTACTGACCCGGATATTTCGGACGGATCTTAGATCAGTTGGACAGTAAAACCAGTAGGAGATCAGTAGGAATCTTTACTGGTATCGGTTCAAACCAGTAGGAGATCTGTAGGAATCTGTACAGGTATCGGTTCAAACCGGTAGGATATGTCTACTGATATCAGTAGACCTACAGATATCAGTAGACCTACAGATATCAGTAGATCTACAGATATCAGTAGATCTACCGATATCAGTAGACCTACAGATTTCAGTACGCCAACTGATATCTGTAGGCCATTAGAATATCCTGCCGGTATTAGTTTGTAGAACCAGTAGATAAATCAGTTGGCACTTTTCAATCAAATAATTGTGCATTTTATTCATTGAAAAAATAATATTATGGTGCATCAATTGTGTTACCATTGAAACACAAGCACACATCCTAATGCATAGATGCCTCAATAGCTTATAATAGAATCTAATAAAAAGTGAAAGAAATCTGCAGAGCTCATATTATTCATCTCATATAGCTTTTTCACTTCTGGACTAATTGTCAGGGAACTTTAAAATGAAAAAAGAATGATATTGTGGTGCATCAATTGTGAATTACCATTGAAACACAAGCACACATCCTAATGCATAGATGCCTCAATAGCTTATAATAGAATATAATAAAAAGTGAAAGAAATCTGCAGAGCTCATATTATTCATCTCATATAGCTTTTTCACTTCTGGACTAATTGTCAGGGAACTTTAAAATGAAAAAAGAATGATATTGTGGTGCATCAATTGTGTTACCATTGAAACACAAGCACACATCCTAATGCATAGATGCCTCAATAGCTTATAATAGAATATAATAAAAAATTTAAAGAAACCCGCAGAGCTCATATAAGGAAAAACAATGTACTTTGGATACATCATTCTTGAAGCAAAAACAACAACTAATTTGGCATTTTACTTAAAAGAAACCTTGACTGATGCTGATTTCAGTTGGTCGCTCTTCGATCAATCTGCGAGCACAGGCATTGAACTATCACTCTCAGCCGTGCAGAATCAATGATGTCACAACCATGTCATAAACTTATGATAACATAGATATAGAAATTGACCCAGAGTCAATATCTATGGTACACTGACTATACGGTACAATCGTTCAATACTCAATTGACAATATCTAGACCTCATGAGAGAGGAGACTGAACCTAATTTGCTTAAGCAAATAATGAAAATCGTTGACATACAGTTTTACTCAATTTTATCCGTAAAGTAGGTGGGAAGTACTTTCAGTCTTGCTATTTGTTCTTGGGCCGAGACACCGGTCTTCTGAGTAATGCGCTTTGTTAAGAGATCTGAAACAAGGCAACAATTTTAGTAATTTTTGGTATTACAATATATTTTTAATGAGTTTCAATAATATGAGTCACATTATGTAGGTTCAGAGGTAAATTTTATCGTACCATTGATGATGTTGAGTTTTTGTGGAGTATTAAAGCGGTGGTTTGGGGACAGAATTTGAGTGTTGTTACACTTTTTCCAAAGACGCTTCTGTTTTCAAGCTCTAATGATCCCCAAATCAAAACTCCTATTCTTCAAGAACATGGAATCACCATCCTTCCCCGGTTCCACTTGTCTGGTTGTATTTTACGCCGACAAAGAGACCAGGACATTGGGTCCCAAATCGATTGCTTCAGTCGCCTGCGAAAAAGAAGACTTGATTGTTAGTACCAACATCACAAGCGATATGTATTGCAGCGTATTAAATTTGAACTGTCAAGCATGTGTAGGTATACCTATATTAAATTTTCATCCTTTCATCCACACTGTTGTAGGTCTATCAAAGTACCTACTACCCACAAATTGCTTTACCTAAAGGTATATTATACTATTAACTTAGTTACACTTACCACTAGTGCCAGTATCTTTGCCTTGTACCAGCCGGGAGCGCATTTTGTGACGATGGACATGCCATCTCTTGCAGATCGTCAATCGCAATTGCCTTGCTTGGAAATTGTTCACAGTCCTTAATAAACTTAGCAAAAGTCTCTTCTTGAGGATTAAGCCCGTAGCACACTGGTCTCAAACGTACGTCTGACACCGAGCGCTCCGTCATGCGCATGCGCAATTTCAAAAAGTCGACACGCTCCGTGCCGGTCCGCGTGAAATATTCAAATAGGAAACTTCCTATTTTTTGGTAGGTGCGTTTCACACAGACCATGATTGGCCAATCACAGAGCATGAAAATATCACGGGATATAGGTGGCGGTTATTCAAATCTACAGGAACTGCATCGATTGTCAGATATTTTCTTGTGTCAAAACGGCGAAAATAATTATAATATAGAGAAATGCCTAAAGTTCCAAAAAATCCTGTGTGGACAGTAGAAAAGGAAATACTTATGATTGATTTTATGGAGCCAAGAAGATATATGTGGGAAACATGTCATCCAGACTCCTTTAAATCCACATCACCACAATACACATGCCGCAGCAATTTTTAACAGTCTTTTTCTTCGCTTCAAACGCTGCTTTCTCTGCATTATTATTAAATATCAAGTTCGATGCGAGCCGCTACTGTCAGTGTCAAATATCAAGCAGCTGAGCGGTTTTAAAGATGGCTGACAGAAATGTGACAAATAATCTCGGCAGAACTTTTCAAACGCTTCGTATCTAGCTTGGCGATTTGACGCTCCTCGTGGACTGCAGACGGAGCGCTCGGTGCCAGACGTACGTTTGAGACCAGTGTGCTACGGGCTTTAGGAAATCATCCTCGTCCTTTGGCACAAATGCAAGTGCACGTGAACTATATCCTCGACCTTGCCGGAAACATTGCACGCATGCAATTTCACACTTCTGGAAAAAATAATTTACGGAAAGTTGGTATTTTGTAGAATTACTGTAGAAAACATTCCATTATGAAACTTAAGCTCGAAGCCCACTGCTCTCAAACGAAGGTTTCACACCGAGCGCTCCGTCTTGCAGTATACACGAGGACCATGAAATTGCCGAGCTTGTTCGAAATGTTCTAAACAGGAAGATTTTTATTCGAAAGTTTGTGAATTGGCAAGGATGGTTTCAATTTTTTAAACTACGTTTTGCCCGATGGAGCGCTCGGTGTGACACGTACGTTTGAGACCAGTGTGCTACAGGCTTTAGAATGCATCTATTAAGTTATCCCCAAGTTCTGGTACTGGTATCCCCAAGTTCCTAGTATAGGAAGGTTATATTGAGTAGGCATAATCAATGGTTATGATAAACGAGGCTTGTAACGTGCTCACTAGCAAAATGTAGCTACTATGAAGTTAGATGTTGTGCTCTCGGCGCACTTAAGACAATGCTACTTATCGGGGCTGTATTGAAAACACTCAAGTGAACTCACCTTGATTAATTAACTTCTTGAATCTCGAAACATAGGAAAATGAACACAATCGAAAAATGACGCCACCAACAGCTTTCCGTTTGAATTTTGAAAAATCTTGCACGGTAGTTGAACGCTTGGTCATTCTGTAAATAGCCCAATTGACTGTCTCATAACATGAACTTGTATTACTGACAATAAACACAATAAACACAATTATTACTATTATTATTATTATTATTAATAGTTTGGCCCAATGTGTTTGGCCGATCGCCAGCGCCATCTTGGCTAGCGCCAGAGTCGATCGATGTCAGGATCGATGGGTAATAACAAGATGGCGGCTCCCACTGACAGTTGTTTGTGTTGTACCGCTACTGAGCGTAAATTTTCAAAATATCGGTCATAATTCTGGGCTACTTCTTATCACAAAATTAAAAAGTGTGTGAAAGTTCGAAGGTGATGTTTTAAATTCCTCGAATACGCTTACGTCAGTACTACGCTCGTGTGGCATGGGTTTTAGACAAATTAATGAATTACATTGTTTGACTCGATTTCATTTCAGCAAACAGCTGTTGTCCTTGTCCAGCAATTTAATACAATGACCGTGATAGCCATAATTGTTCTTACAGCCGCCTGAAATGCCTCGCTCTCTCCATAAGATCAATTTTAAAATATACTTGGTTATTTTGGTGGAATTTAAATGCTCCTACTGACTTCAGTCCTTCATGTATCTGACATCTGTTCAGTCCAACCGTTCGCTCTACTGGTATCAGTTGGGCAGTAGGAACCCAGCCGGTATCGGTTGAAAATCTTGTCGGTAAATCCTGATGCCTTACAGGTATTAGTACATTATGAACTGATATCCGTTGAGGTCTGTTCGACCAGTTCAAATTTTACTGGTGTCCAACTGATATCGGTTGAATTTCAACCGGTACCAGTTCAATCTCTACTGTTTCTTCGACTAGGGCTATCAACCCTAGCAACCCTAGAAACACTATGAACCCTACCAACCCCACCAACCCTATCAACCCTACCAACCCTACCAACCCTATCAACCCTTCCAACCCTGTAACCTTAGCAACAGCTCTATTAATGTGAGCAGCGATGAGTGTTGCCCCGGACCAAGGCTACCTTCACCCCGAGGGGATGTCAGCAGCTTGTTGACGCATGCGCACCTGCACCCGACGCTGCGTAGCAACGCCTCTGCCACGATGCCGTCCACGTAGCGCTCGTACTCCAGCCAGTCTGCGCATGCGCGCTGCTCGACGCGCTCGAACAGCTGACAGTTGTCCGCCAGCAGGCCGTGAGTCTCGTTGGCCGCCGCGCGCAGCTCGCCGTACCTGCGAGGTCAAGGTCACATCGAGGTCAAGGTCAAGGTCACGTCGCGTAGAGATCACGTGCTTGACACGGTGTCCACGAGGCCGTGCGGTCCATTCTCGCAACACCTAATCGTGTAACACCTATCGAGGAATGTCTACCCTTTTCGACGGCCAACTGCGGTCCGAGCAACCCTTCCGAGCAAGCAAACACTTGCCACCTGGCTGATGAGATGATAAATTTGTGCATACTTTGTTTATTGTTAATTCCGTGTTGGACAATGTATTTTGATCTTAAAGTTTTTGTAGGAAGCAGCATGGTTTGGGGAACGTTGTGAAAAAAGGGAATCGAAGATTTCCAGTCGCGTTGGTATCGCCTGCAATCACGGAAGCGTTGGCCTCGGTCGACGAAACACTCGATAACGCATTGAAACGCATTTATTGCCGACAAAACGATTTCATTGCGATTATTGCCATTCGACGTGTTGGTATCGCCGGCAGACATTGCTGGTACAGTGTGATGGAATTAGTATGCAGGTAGAGATTCGACGTTTCACATCTCATTTGACAGGAATCAGGTAGCAAGTGGTGGCTTGCTCGGAAGGGTTGCTCGGACCGCGGTTGACCGTCGAAATGGTTGAAATTCATCGTTAGACGTAACACGATTAGGTGTAGCGAGAATGGACCGGCCGTCGTCGCACGAAGTCAGGGGTCACGTGCTTGACACATCCACGAGGCCGTGTTACCTGCGTCGCACGAGCTCCGCGCGGTCGTCCAGCGCCAGCAGCGCTTCTCGCTTGTTCTCGCGCCGCGTGAACAGCGCCAGCCGGCTCCACTGCGACACGGCTGTCTGGATGCGCGCGCAGTTCTCCTGCGTCTGCGCGACGCGGCGCTGAAGTTGCGCGGCGAGCGCGTGAAGCTCGCTGATGTACGGTTGCAGCGCGTCTGTTGGCAGCCGTGGTGTGACGTCACACTTCAAGCACTGCCGTCGCGATCGCTCGCTTGAAGGTGATTTAAATGTCGCGCAGGCTTTATTGCAGTTGTGCGAAAACTAATTTTGTGCGAATAAAATTGAGAAACCCTATAACAACAAAAGTGAGCCAATGGAGCAGGTCTAGGGGTGTGCGGTTGGTTTTGAGTCCGACCAGGCAGAGGGTGAAGTAGAAGGACCCCACAACGACGGGGGCACGCGAAATGTCCCTTACCTCCCACCCCACCTCTCCATCTCATCAAATACGTATAGTGAAAAATAGTTCAGCATCTTTTCATTTAACACTTATTTTCAATCTTGGTGTAACTAGAGGTTTGGAGATGCAGGTTTGGATGTGAAATCTTCGTATTGCATAATATTTTCTGAGCACGGCTTTAATTCCAGGCACTATGCAATGCTCCACGATTCAACGATGACCCTATTGCCCCATGGTGCTTCGGGTTTGATCAAGTAGCATGCGGATTACGGAGCTATGTCATGATGTCTCCGTTTTTGGGTGACAGTCGTTGTGTGTGGTTACGTCCTGTGCGACGGGTTGCATGCATTTTGGGCGCCGGCGCCATGAACACGCCGCTGCAAAGCTCAGACCACATCGTTTCTTGCGCGCGCGAAACTACAATTAGGATATAATATTAAAATTCGTCCTTCATTTTATAAATAAAGGAAATAAATTCTAAAATATCTACAAAATAGAAGCAAAAATGTGTTAATAAAATAAAATAAAATATAACCATTATTAGTTACTACTATAGCTGTGAAAAATCCAGACTATGTAGTGCTATAGTTTGCCTAGCCTAGACCGCACGCCCCTGGGAGATAATGAAGCTAATGAAGCTCACCTGACTGCCAGTCCAGCTGTTGGCAGCCCTGATCGACCAGCTGATCAATGGCCAACACCTGTGGCTGTACCAGGTTAAACTCCACCGGCTTGCTGGTGCGCAACACGTTGTTGTACCTGCAACAACACAAACTACTTGTTGTACCTACATGGAAAACTAGAGTGACCTTCAATAGGAAGGTATGTTCGCATAAACGAAAGAACTTTTTGCCAACGACACGGCAAATAAGCAAACATCTTGATAAAGTGTAACAAAGTTACAAGTAGACATTACTCTACCCTACAATATTCTATAATATACTCTATACTAGCAGCAAGTATCATTCATTCTGCTGACAACAGTATACGGACAGAAGTATGCAACTGCTGACAATGCTGTTCCCACAATCTTGGTCTTGGACTTCACATCTGTGAGAACGCCAGCAGAAAGGCATAGCTATAGCAACCACCAGAAGAGTACCAATCCAGCCTTAGTCGTAGACAGACGTATTCCAATAGCATTGAATAGTAAAATATAGCATCAACCTTTCTTTAGCCAACTACTTATTATTGTGTATCAATATTAATAAACTTTAATACAATCTACCAATTGACTACAACTATCATTGGTTTGGCGGAGTGTTTCAGAGCCATGGAAAGATGGTTGTGAAGCTTGCGGTTCTGCTCTGATTTGAATGACTTTTGGTCCTGAAAAGGGACTGAAGAAGTCCTGAAGATGTCCGCGCCAACGCGGACGAAACGTCGACGAAGGTCCTTTTTAGGACCAAAAGTCATTCAGATCAGAGCAGAACCGCAAGCTTCACAACCACAACTATCATTAGTAATCTTAACCAGTACCTGGGGAGTCTAATCCACCCCTTCCCTGTTATACTCGGTAACGACGGTGCTACTCCACCAGGAACCCTAAAAGTTACAATATCTCATTTTGTTTGAAATAACAAATTCCTGGTGCGAATGCAACAAATGCATCACCTCTCGGCTGGCTTCCAGTGTATTATAAATTTAATCAAGTTGGAAAATGTTGGGAGGTCGTTAGAAGGTCGTTGGGAGGTCGTTGGGAGGTCGTTTGGAGGTCGAGTCGGAGGTCGTTGGGAGGTCTTTAGGAGGTCGTTTGGAGGTCGTTGGGAGGACGTTGGGAGGTCGTTAGGAGGTCGTTGGGAGGTCGTTAGGAGGTGGGGTCGGAGGTCGTTGGAAGAACGTTAAGAGGTCGTGGGGAGGTCGGGTCGGAGGGCGGCGCCTACCAGACGATGGCCTCGTGCAGGCTGGTGGTGTGTTGCCGGAACGTGTCTCGCTGCTCGTGAAGCCGCAGCGCCTCGGCCGGCACGCCCGCGCGCTCCATCAGCTGCAGATAGTGCACCTCCTTCAGGATCGCCGACAGCTGCAAGCACGCAGACGTCGTCAAGACGACCTCTCCACACCGAGCCTCGAAGAACAATCAGCTTCATCGCGCTGTTCCACGTTCAGTGGGTCACCCGAGAAGTATCATTAGATCGTGACTCCCTTCACAGAACTCGTGGTAAAAGGTTGAAAAGTTTGGTTGAAAAACACATTCAGGTGATGCGCCAAGGGTAAGAAGCAGGTTGTAAGTTAATCTGAAAATTGTGGCAATAACTATTTAAATTAAAAAAACAATCATCAAAAGAGAATCAAAAATCAAAAACATTTTTGTTTTACAGCTGCAAGGTAAGTTTCAGAATAACCACACTCGCTTCGCTCGCAACGCCCTAAAGCTTTCTTATTCACTGTTCTTCTGCTTCTGTTAGCTGCTGTCGATGGTGCCGGGACTTTGTTTTGCGCATTGCGCATGAGCATTTCACTGAACCTAATTTAACACCATTAATTACAGCATCTAGCATACAATAGCATACAATACATAGCATACTATGCATAGCATACAATAGCATACAATAGCATACAATAGCATACAATGCATAGCATACTACAAGCACTTCGATAAAAATCAGATAATCGGCCATGCATTTTAAGGGCAGATTTTTTTGTGATATTTGTTTGAAATTCGTCGTGAAACTTTTCGGCTACCTCCGGGTGAAAGTTCAGCTGCAGCTCGGCTGTTTCCGGGTCCCGCGTCAGAAGCGGCGCACGCAGGTTGGCCTCACACTGCGCAGGCGCCGCAGCGCACCACGCGTCAAACAGCCGCCGCTCGAGCGCGTCCAGCTGGCGCAGCAGGTGGGCGTGTTTGTCCAGCACCCAGTCGGCCTCCAACACAACCCTGCGGGGTTCGAAGCACCGCCATTTTACACTTCCAACTTGTGCCTCAAAGCAAGTCTCTCAGAAGGCTTTAGGATGCAGGACACTCTGCCAGCAAACATCTCACCAGGCTGTAGGATGCAGGACACTCTGCCAGCAAACATCTCACCAGGCTGTAGGATGCAGGACACTCTGCCAGCAAACATCTCACCAGGCTGAAGCATGCAGGACACTCTGCCAGCAAACATCTCACCAGGCTGTAGGATGCAGGACACTCTGCCAGCAAACATCTCACCAGGCTGTAGGATGCAGGACACTCTGCCAGCAAACATCTCACCAGGCTGTAGGATGCAGGACACTCTGCCAGCAAACATCTCACCAGGCTGTAGGATGCAGGACACTCCGCCAGCAAACATCTCACCAGGCTGTAGGATGCAGGACACTCTGCCAGCAAACATCTCACCAGGCTGTAGGATGCAGGACACTCTGCCAGCAAACATCTCACCAGGCTGTAGGATGCAGGACACTCTGCCAGTAAACATCTCACCAGGCTGTAGGATGCAGGACACTCTGCCAGCACACATCTCACCAGGCTGTAGGATGCAGGACACTCTGCCAGCAAACATCTCACCAGGCTGTAGGATGCAGGACACTCTGCCAGCAAACATCTCACCAGGCTGTAGGATGCAGGACACTCTGCCAGCAAACATCTCACCAGGCTGTAGGATGCAGGACACTCTGCCAGCAAACATCTCACCAGGCTGTAGGATGCAAGACACTCTGCCAGCAAACATCTCACCAGGCCGTAGGATGCAGGACACTCTGCCAGCAAACATCTCACCAGGCTGTAGGATGCAGGACACTCTGCCAGCAAACATCTCACCAGGCTGTAGGATGCAGGACACTCTGCCAGCAAACATCTCACCAGGCTGTAGGATGCAGGACACTCTGCCAGCAAACATCTCACCAGGCTGTAGGATGCAGGACACTCTGCCAGCAAACATCTCACCAGGCTGTAGGATGCAGGACACTCTGCCAGCAAACATCTCACCAGGCTGTAGGATGCAGGACACTCTGCCAGCAAACATCTCACCAGGCTGTAGGATGCAGGACACTCTGCCAGCAAACATCTCACCAGGCTGTAGGATGCAGGACACTCTGTCAGCAAACATCTCACCAGCTGCTGTAGGATGCAGGACACTCTGCCAGCAAACATCTCACCAGGCTGTAGGATGCAGGACACTCTGCCAGCAAACATCTCACCAGGCCGTAGGATGCAGGACACTCTGCCAGCATATCACCAGGCTGTAGGATGCAGGACACTCTGCCAGCAAACATCTTACCAGGCTGTAGGATGCAGGACACTCTGCCAGCAAACATCTCACCAGGCCGTAGGATGCAGGACACTCTGCTAGCATATCACCAGGCTGTAGGATGCAGGACACTCTGCCAGCAAACATCTCACCAGGCCGTAGGATGCAGGACACTCTGCCAGCAAACATCTCACCTGGCTGTAGGATGCAGGACACTCTGCCAGCAAACATCTCACCAGGCTGTATGATGCAGGACACTCTGCCAGCAAACATATCACCAGGCTGTAGGATGCAGGACACTCTGCCAGCAAACATCTCACCAGGCTGTAGGATGCAGGACACTCTGCCAGCAAACATCTCACCAGGCTGTAGGATGCAGGACACTCTGCCAGCAAACATCTCACCAGGCTGTAGGATGCAGGACACTCTGCCAGCAAACATCTCACCAGGCTGTAGGATGCAGGACACTCTGCCAGCAAACATCTCACCAGGCTGTAGGATGCAGGACACTCTGCCAGCAAACATCTCATCAGGCTGTAGGATGCAGGACACTCTGCCAGCAAACATCTCACCAGGCTGTAGGATGCAGGACACTCCGCCAGCAAACATCTCACCAGGCTGTAGGATGCAGGACACTCTGCCAGCAAACATCTCACCAGGCTGTAGGATGCAGGACACTCTGCCAGCAAACATCTCACCAGGCTGTAGGATGCAGGACACTCTGCCAGCAAACATCTCACCAGGCTGTAGGATGCAGGACACTCTGCCAGCAAACATCTCACCAGGCTGTAGGATGCAAGACACTCTGCCAGCAAACATCTCACCAGGCCGTAGGATGCAGGACACTCTGCCAGCAAACATCTCACCAGGCTGTATGATGCAGGACACTCTGCCAGCAAACATCTCACCAGGCTGTAGGATGCAGGACACTCTGCCAGCAAACATCTCACCAGGCTGTAGGATGCAGGACACTCTGCCAGCAAACATCTCACCAGGCTGTAGGATGCAGGACACTCTGCCAGCAAACATCTCACCAGGCTGTAGGATGCAGGACACTCTGCCAGCAAACATCTCACCAGGCTGTAGGATGCAGGACACTCTGCCAGCAAACATATCACCAGGCTGTAGGATGCAGGACACTCTGCCAGCAAACATCTCACCAGGCTGTAGGATGCAGGACACTCTGCCAGCAAACATCTCACCAGGCTGTAGGATGCAGGACACTCTGCCAGAAAACATCTCACCAGCTGCTGTAGGATGCAGGACACTCTGCCAGCAAACATCTCACCAGGCTGTAGGATGCAGGACACTCTGCCAGCAAACATCTCACCAGGCTGTAGGATGCAGGACACTCTGCCAGCAAACATCTCACCAGGCTGTAGGATGCAGGACACTCTGCCAGCAAACATCTGACCAGGCTGTAGGATGCAGGACACTCTGCCAGCAAACATCTCACCAGGCTATAGGATGCAGGACACTCTGCCAGCATATCACCAGGCTGTAGGATGCAGGACACTCTGCCAGCAAACATCTCACCAGGCCGTAGGATGCAGGACACTCTGCCAGCAAACATCTCACCTGGCTGTAGGATGCAGGACACTCTGCCAGCAAACATCTCACCAGGCTGTATGATGCAGGACACTCTGCCAGCAAACATATTACCAGGCTGTAGGATGCAGGACACTCTGACAGCAAACATCTCACCAGGCTGTAGGATGCAGGACACTCTGCCAGCAAACATCTCACCAGGCTGTAGGATGCAGGACACTCTGCCAGCAAACATCTCACCAGGCTGTAGGATGCAGGACACTCTGCCAGCAAACATCTCACCAGGCCGTAGGATGCAGGATGCATGTGACTTTGCAACTTAAATCTGCACTTTTTGGCAGAAACTCGACCATTGTTCTTCAGATTCACCACCAGCAACTTGGCCTATAGCTTCCTGTTTGTTCGATCCTGGTGTGATATTTAGTGGAATCAACAACCCCATGCTTCCTAGCAACGCGGCTCGGATGACGTACGGATGTTTGAGCGCGCGGAACGCTGCGATTGGCTGCGCTGCGCGCGTGCGCAGCTTGTCCGTCCAGCGCAGCGCCCCGGCCAGCGGCGGCATGTTCCGGTCAACGGGCATCCAGCCCGCCGTGTCCAGCGCCGCCAGCTGCACGTCCAGGAGGCTCTGCAGGCAAGTGGCGAGATCAGCAACACGTGGTCGTTCTGTGCGACGCCAGGTCGTGACATGACGGCGTTGGCGAAGAAATCTTCACTGATTACAAAGAAGGGTCTTTTAGATCGTTAAAGGAGCCCTCCGAAATGATTGTTAGAATTTATATATTGTCGAGTATACCAATCAAAGTGACATTCCGCTTAAGTTTTATTTTAAAAAAAATCTGGAGCCAAATGATTGCACATTTTCTCTTTGGCGCGAAGCCTCTTGCGTGACGTCACCGCAGGGACGGGTGCGTAGCCGCAAGCCGAGTCTGCCAGTCTAGTGCCAGGCCTCGAGCGCTCGCGATCGTACAAATCTATCAGCGTGAACATGGCAGGGCGTCCATAAAGTTTGGATCCGAGTTCACTCAAAGTGAAATGACTGAAAATGTTTTGAGGCTTGCCCAAGAAAGAAGGAGCGACGAAACATTTCAAGGAAGGGCAGGAAATACGTTGTGGTGCACTTGTGGCAACTGCATCTCAATGGACAATGACATGACATCGCATTGCTGTATAGAAAGAGCCAACCCAAATACGAGCGTTGTGTCAGGAAGGCGAGTGTATTACTGAACACGGTATTACTGAACACGGTATTACTGAACACGGTATTACTGAACACGGTATTACTGATACACAAGACAAAAAAGAACCTACTGACAAGAAAGTATCGCGCATACAACGTTCCGCAGCCTCGGCAAGCGGCTGAGCGACCGAGCGCGTGCTGCAGCCGCCCCTGCGGTGACGTCACGCAAGGGGCTTCGCGCAAAAGAGAAAATGTGCGATCATTCGGCCCCAGATTTTTTAAAAATAAAATTTAAGCGGAATGTCACTTTGATTGGTATATTCGACAATATATAAATTCTAACAATCATTTCGGAGGGCTCCTTAAAGCAGGTTCCGGCACACAATTTGGTAACCAGCCAAGAAAGCCGATGCCTGGCAGACCCAACAGAAGCCGGGAGTTGGACGTTTAGAAGATCTTTCCGTTAAACACGGGTGATTATTATTAAGAATGACGGTGAATATTTGTGTTTAACGACGCACTGTTTAGACAACTGGCCCTGTGGCACTGGTCTTATGGCGTCGGTGAATAAAAGGGTGATGATGAACCTTACCTATAGCCTAGAAGGGAGGATGGGAAACCCGGTGCCGGCACGTAGCCTACTCCTGTCGAAAAGCACCGAGGGGATCACCGGCTTTACGTCCCTTCCGAAGGACGGTACAACTCGAACAACAGGATTCCTCCACTAATCCGTGCTGTCGAGAGGTCGACAAGCAAGGCGAGTGAAGTTGTCATACTAACTTCAATCCCTCCAACCTCTCTCCCGAACAGAACTGACCATGTGCCTGATGGTCATTCATCAAACACCTGACTCAGCGCAATGTTGCTTAACTTCGGTAATCTCACGAGAACCGGTGTTTCCAACGTTGCTAAGCCGGTCGGTTTAAACACGGGGACGCATGGCTTGAAAAGGAGAGGTGAGGGATGTTGAGGAGAAAAGCAGTATTTCTGCATTTCGGCAAACTGTCCGCGTGTATAATTACTCACCTGCAGCTCGTCCATCTCGCGGTCCAGCATGACCACGATGCACTGGAACTTGCAGGAGAAGTCTTCTTTGATGAGCGGCCGCTCCAGCACCGAGCCCACGATCTCGATCAGCTGGCGGCGCAGGCAAAACACGCCCTCGTCAACACTCCTGTCTCTCACGTCTTGTCTTGCTTTTAATCATCACCTTTATTGTCCCTTTTTTGGGTCATTTTTAATAATATTAAGAAACTCCCTTTAAGCCGGATCCTGCCACTGATGCCTTAATGACTTCTAGTTTATCGTTTTGTAACACCATAATTCTGATCGTCATCTTCTCTCATTTCTACCACCGCCTTCCAAAAAATTACACGACTCCACCATCGTCTAGCTCAAACTACGAAACCTAAGAGACCAATTAAAAGTATGGCATAAATTAAATTATACCTAATGAGCCAAATGCTTCCTTGACACCACTTTCTTGACTAATAATGAGAAAAATGAGCCCGAATCCCGGTAAAAGTAAAACGAAAACTTCTGGGTGGCCAAAGAATCACATCAAATCCTCTTCAATCACAAACTTATCTAGATAATCATCAAATAAAGTGACAAAATTAAATAGCTCAATGTAGATCCATGGAAAATTTTACATCACTGGAAATATTGGTAACAGGTAAGCTGAAGTTGAGAACATCCTGTACTCTATCCACCGCCTGCTAAGCCGTGTTTGTTGTGACCTTGAAGACGCTCTCGAGGTTGCAGCAGTCGTCGAAGGCCTGCGCCAACACGGCGGCGAGACGCATGTCAAGGTCGCGCATGCGCCCGTGGAACGCGTGGCAGTCGACGGTGAAGGCGGGGTCACGTGGGTCGAGCGCGTCGTAGGTCTTCCCCGCGAAGGCAGCCAGCGCGTCCGCGAACTCCGCCGAAACCGCGGCGACCCGCGCGCTCAGCTGCCGGCCCTTCAGCCCGCCAACCTCCACCTTCTCCAGCTTCAGGAACTCCACCACCGTGTCGAAGAAACCCTGAAGACACACGAGTACTAGACCATCAGGAACTACAGCAGCGTGTAGAAGAAACCCTGCCGACCCATGAGTAATTAGACCATCAGGAACCTTTCTGACGAGAGTTTGTCCAACACCTTGCTTGTTGCCTTCCCTACTTAAAACGGCCCGCCTTGCTCGCCCGTGCCTTCCGCCCTCAGCTCTGACCAACTTGAATGGTAGTCCCAGGAACCCTTTCATTGAGTGTTTAGGCATAGAGTAAAGAATGGCTACCTAGAGGCCCGTAAGGATTACAAAAAACCTGCCAAGGACAAAGTGGTTGCCCGTGATATGACGCATGGTGGCGCCACGGGTACGCGCAGCGATCGCAGCGTTTAATATTTTAGTAGGGTATCTTTGAACTACTAGAACTACTTTATCGACATGCCCCCAGGGAGGAATGCACTTTTGGTCGGCTGGGCAAGATCAGGTAACAAGAAAGGGTGGGTTATTTATGGAGACACAAACATGATCACTTTTGCTGCAAAACATAAGACCTACAATTCCTTTCTAAGAGAATCATCCAGCGCATAATGGCATAATGCAGTCGTTCATATGTATTTAAATGAAGTAATTAGGTATGGAAAAGCAATTTATACTGCAGCATAACTGCGAATGGATGCATGGAACCAAATTTAAGAGTATCGTTGTATTTTGAAATATATTTACGCACGTCGATTACTCGAGCGAAATGTGAAAGGTGCATTTGCATAATACGACTCTCCTTACAATAAATATCTCGGTGATCTATGAAAAAATAGTCTGGAACGTGTGTGGAGGAACGTGGTTATCAGGTACCCGGCGAGATCCGATGACGATGATGGCCCTAGTTGACTTGACATAATGTCTGTTAAATGATGTACTTAAAACGATCATTTTAACGTTAAAAAGGCTTGTTAATATCAAGTAACAACCAGCCAAGCTAACGTATAAAAAGACCTTTTTGCATTTGACAATACCATCGTGTCGCATGGCAGGATGAGCCCCTAAAGAGAACGCATGTATTAATATTTAACAATTAGCTGCTCCGCCACAAGCCCCATCATCTGCAACATGGGAGAAAACAAAGAATTGTCTATTGTAGCGAAATTATAGTGTAATGATTGCCGAGGTGTCCGAAGCGTAACGATTGTGTTTATCGCGGTGTTTGCTCGATGAATCATGCCCCCGCACCAGATGATGGCTTAAGCGGAAGACACTATCACGAGCGCAGTGTAATGATTAGGTTTATCGCGGTGTTCTGCCCGAGGTGTCCGAAGCGTAACGATTGTGTTTATCGCGGTGTTTGCTCGATGAATCATGCCCCCGCACCAGATGATGGCTTAAGCGGAAGACACTATCACGAGCGCAGTGAAGTGATTAGGTTTATCGCGGTGTTCTGCCCAAGGTGTCCGAAGTGTAACGATTGTGTTTATCGCGGTGTTATGCCCGAGGTGTCCGAAGTGTAACGATTCGTTTGATGTGATGTTGGCTGTCGCGGCCGATTCGTGGGTGGCTAGAGAAAGTCACAAGTGTTGCAGGATTGACAGTTTTTGGTTTGACCGATCAGCTTTGTGCACCATCGACTGTTTGTCAGTCTTGTCGCGTTTCTGTGAATAGCCTAAAGTCTGCGTGTTAGTCTTTGTCCTAGTCGCTGTCGATGGCTTTCTGTCGATTGGCATCCGAAGTTCCCTGGAAGCCCATCCACACTCTTTTCGAATCTTCACTAAGATCAAGTGTCGAAATGCAAAAAGTCGATGTGGCAGGCAAGGTCCGTCCGAAAGCCAGTCTGGGAAAGTGCACCTAACAGCTTGGTGAATCTCGTCCAAGATTCTCTCCATCAGTCTGGGTTGGTGTAAAGTGCGTTGCGTGACATTAACGAAAATTTGAAGAGCAAGTTTGGAAACGGCAACCATCATGTCAGACGGAGGACATAATCCACCCAAGTCATCTTTGTTTTTGTTTATGTACGCTTTGTAGAAAAGAAGAAGTTCATCAGAAAATTCAAGATCTTGATTCGATTTTACCATTTCGAGCTTGCATTGATCGCACTGGAATTTTTTTAAGCAGATTTTTGCGACATAACCTGAGAAATACTTAACAGCATTTGTCTCAAGTGAAGCCACAGAGTCGGCCTCAATTCCAGGCAAGTAAATGGAGCTGTAATGTTCGTCGAAGATTTTCTGATGAGAAATGAAGTCGTCTTCAGTCATGTCAGTTTCGTCCAGCGCATCATCGGACTCGAGCTGTGCCAGGTGCTCGTCCATCGCCGCAATGTCGCAATCAATGGCGCTCTCAGCGTCGGTTTCGGAAGGGAGGTTGGTGGTCTCGATGGGATGCTCATGGGAATCAAGGAATTCTTCTCCGTTATCTGCGATTATCACACCATCGTCTGAGCTCGGCATGATTGACAGCAAGTTGACATCATCATCTGGCCTGCAATTGGTGTTCGATGTCTTCGACACTTTAATCAAATGCATGGCTATGATTGACACCAAGATGCGTACAATTTGCCGAGTTGTTGGATTGCGATCAAATCCGCCACGGGCTCGAATCAGGGAAAACAAACATTCAAGAGGATCTTGGTTTAAACGAGAAGTGAGAAGAAAATAGAACCCGCCTGATTCTAAATCTTTCCACAATTCAAGGATGGCGAGGATGGTGTTTTTAAGACCAGTGAAGCAGGGAGGAATCAGCTTGTCACGAGTCGACCGCTTCCGCACCACCCACGAATCAATGAATGTCGGTGCGTCTTCTAAAGTTTTCCTAGCGATTGTGTTGTTTTTTGAAATGGCACAGTTATGAGGATTGGCGACCTTCATTACCGAGCTGTTTAGTGAATCGAAGAGATTGTTTAGAATAACGATGAATTTAGCAGTCGACGAGGCAGTGTGTGATTTTAATTGACCGGTTTTAATCAGTGTGTTTATTAACGCGGCAGTCGACGCAGAGAGAGCTTGTACGGCGAGCTTAACGGACATCCTGTCAAACTTATTAGGTGCAATGTGGCGAGGGCTCAACTTGACATTACCCCGGGCTAAGTTCGAACCCTGATCAATGACGAACGCATCTCGAACATCTCGCCAAGAAACTTGCTCGGGGATTCTGTCAAATTTTACAAAGAAATCCTTACTTATCAAATTATTTCTAATGCTCTTAAACAAATGCGGCACATCGTACAGGACATATATTTTACGACCATTTGGGTGCTTGAAAAAATGTTCGCCGGGCTCTAGATTTAAATTGCTAACTAAAGATTGATTGTTCGGCCCCTGGTCACAAGTGATCGCTCGAATGTTCGCGCCGGCTTCAAACAGCGCAGTGATGTTAATTTTAAGCAAACGTAACATATCTGCCCCAGACACATTCGTGCCAGCTACGTAGAATGCTATTGGCATCTTATAACTAAAAGTTAGGCCACGAATCATAAAAACTAAAATATGTGAACCAGGGGTCGCCTTCCTACCTAATTCACCTAAATCTTCAAACCCTTCGATCAAATCGTATCGCTGTGAATATTGCAGATCTTTCTTTATCGACATCTCATCGAACATCAGCACACACTCGCGCTCAGCTGGACTCATCTGCAACATCTTTAAGCGCAACTTTTCCATCAATGAAGAGCAAAGCCCTGGCTGCAAATCCAGCTCACCCAACCACTTCTCGATCGTGGTCTTGCATGGGAGTTTGAACCCATATTTCTCCCTCAAATCTGAATACAAACCAGGGCTCTTGTAGTGCATTGCAAGAGACAATTGCTTCTCAGCAGAGGTCCACGGCTGGGTCTGCTTATGCAACAGTTGCATTTTAAACAAAGTGTGTACATCTGGTGGTAAAAATGACGACGAAGCGACTGCGACATCCTCCCTAGATAAATCCTTGATCATTGACTGCTTATTCTTCCAATAAACTACCTGGCTTTTATTGCGCTTTATAGCTAATTTAGCAGCTCCCAAATCCTCCATAAGCTTTCGCCTCTTTGGTGTAATCGGGGGCTTGATGGGCGTTATACTATCACTATAATTACTCATGTCTACGCTCTGAACAACAATCGAGGACATATCTTGGGGTGAATCGTTACATGGACCAACAGGAAGCTGAATCGAAACAGTATCATTGTCAAGTGTATTTCTATCATGCAATATCTTTCCGTCTAAAGTAGGGAGGGCAGTGTTAACTAATTTGTCGTGTTTAATATTCATGAACGAATCGTGACGAAAGTGTTGCTGGCAAACTTGAAACAGGTGGATTTTTTCGTCGGAGTATTTAACTAAATTTACTTTATTGCAATATCGTCGCCAAGAAAAAATCCGATCAGGATCTTTGGGAAAATTAAACATTGCCAATCCAGGCATAGACTTACGGTTGGTGCACCCAGCGAATGCGCACTGCAGGCGTGGATGAGACATCGTGGACGCGAACGAGTTGGAAGTTCACAATTGATTCCTCTGATGTTAACACTTCGAGAACAAAGTTGGAACTGATCGCATGCGGTATATTTTTGGTATATTCGTGAGGTGTGAGTCACACTTGCATCACTTTACGTAAAAATATCCTTCCCCACCCCTGCAGGTATAATTGCATGGCCAGCTAGTGGTTGATTTAACCCCAGATACCGTGATTTCTCGCTCTGCCAACCGACTGAACATTCAACTCCAGCCAAGAGAAGATAGAAGACATTTCAAACGATTCAAATCAGTTTTTTTTTAAATATTAAAATTTTAATTTTAATATATATAAAAATGTCCAATTGCGTGTTGTTGGATTCGCTGTTTGTGGGCGACAGCATGATGGTGCGCTACCTGGCCCAGGTTGCAGACAGGAAGCTGGCAGACCACGGTAATTATATTTCTATTATTTAGATAATTTTTTTATTCAAAGCTCTCTACTGAATATACCATCATACATCTTAGATCGGATTGCTTACGTCATAAAATTCCGTTTTCTGAATGAAAAAATGGCAATCGATCTTGGATTTGGTTTCAGACACGTTGACGGTCAGCGGGCAGACGAGCGGCCAGCTGGCAAGGAAACTTTCCCGCCTGAGGGCCGAGGGCGAGCTGCCAACGAATGGCAGGATCGTTTTGATGATCGGTACAAACGATATATTGGTAAGCTTTTTAAATTAATCAGATTGATAGCTTCCAGTTGGTACAGAATTGGCCAAAGTGGTGTAATTGACCTCGTATATATCTATGTTTTACAGAAAGGGACATCGCTGACGACATTGAAAAAAAGAATATATTCAATCGTCCAACATTTCCTCATCCACAGCAACACAGTTATCCTTCTGACCATCCCACCTATCCCTAAAATCACCCCTAACACTTCCCCCGATAAATTTGCCCTCCTCCTAAAAACTAATTTCTATATTAAAAAAATGGCCCGAGATCGAGTAGTCATTGTCGACACGGGGGAGCTGCTCGGCGAGGGTGGGTTTGCGGATCCCCATCTTTTCGAAAGGTACGTAAACACCTCATTGATATTTTTTGACAAATTGAACCGCTCGGCTGCAATCGTCAAGGGCTATCAAATAATAATATAAAATTTTTACTCTTTATGCAGATTCTACGGCAATGGACGACCTGATGGAATCCACTGGGATAAGAATGGAATTTTAAAATTGCACAATTATTTGTGCACAGCCGGAATTTTTATGTAGATTTAGGTTCATTTTTTTTGACAATGTTTTTTTTTTGCTTATTAAACTCGCCGTTTTTTGCTCAGTAGTTAATCCGTGTAATATTTAGAGATAGTTATCTCCCATTCACATTTAGGTGTAGAAAAATCCTCCTAGTCAATCCTTTATTTTTATATAAAATTATAGCATTTCATTAAGAACGCGACTTGAAATGTGTAAGATGACTAAGTTTTACATAAATATCTGTACACGTCGAGTACCTGTTGAAGAAACCAGAGAATCAATCATTTCTAAAGTAAAAATGTACTTCGGTTTGAAGGCATGAGTCAAGTTAGGGGCTGGGGCTGACATCATCGTGGATCTCCCCGGGTACCTGCTGGAGCACCAAGAGAAAAGATTTAAATCCCTCCCCACGCATTCAAGCCTAGGTTTACCCGGGTGAACTTTGAGTTTGACGGATGTCAGAAATGCTAGCTGAAATTTTTGCTGAGATCACCGAGATATTTATTTAAAGATGGCGAGTCGGATTATACCAATGCTGCCATAGCATAATATATTATCGCTAGAGTAACCAACGTGCGTAAATATATTCGCCATTCCTTTCTCTCTATTTCGCAATATCATAAAGACGTGTTGACATAAACATCGGCTGCCTGTCCGTGTGTGTTCGGCAGGGACGCGGCATGGTCGAGGCCCGGGGTGCGAAACAACCTCCCGGCACCCCGGGCAAATCCGTGTCTGCTTGCACCGCAACGTTACATTTAAATATGATTGAAGTAATAAAACTAATGTTCGTGATATTGCTGTAATAAGATCGAGGGTCGCGTTTGGTATTGCATAGAAATTGCAATTCCTTAATCGTTTAATATAAGCTGAATTTATGAGAAGCGAAATATCGAATGAATACTGGGTTTCTCGGTGGCGAAATGCGCTTGGCTCGATTCCTACATCATAGAACTAAAACATTTCCCTCAGTCATTGTCGTTGCTAAAATTTTCAAGTCATTCTTAAAATAAAGTACCCTTTCTTTCTACCTGTTCCTGGCCATACTCGAAAACTACGCTGCCCTGAGGCAAGTCGATATATAGTAGGTGCAAATAGGGCTAGTAGTTCCATGACATGCTACTAAAATCTCTTGGCGCCCCGATCATAGTGCGAAAAAGTGTGTTTTGAGGCAGCGCCCCAAGTAGGATATCACCGAACTGCGGCAGACGATTTAACTAGAGCTTCGAGCCTCTAGGTAACCATTCTTTACTCTATGGTTTAGGTGTGCTTACAGCCACGCGAAGCGAAGGGTTCGTTTCGCGCCAACCAATTAGAACTGAGAACTAGGGACATGTGACTTACTTCGATGAAACCTTTTGTCGTTGGTTTTGGCCTTCAAAATAGTTCGGACGTGTCAAACATTTCCGAGCGATGCGTTGTGATCATTTCGTATACCGCCTTTTTGACAGCCGTTCCCGCGTAAAATTTCAAATTTCAACACAGCTGTGAGCCCATGCCAGCTGTCATACATCATCTGACATCATCAAGACAACCATGAAGTTCGCTAGCAGAAAGAGTATCGTCCGTGTGAATGCCAATCATGCATAGATTCATGCCAACAATCAAGAACAAGACTTGCTGAGAGAAATTCGATAAAAATAAATAAAAGCTAACGTAGTCATTAAGCCTTATTTCGGTGATGAGATAACGGAAGTGCCCCTGATCATGGCGTTTTTTAAGAGTGCTCGCACTTCAAAATTCCTCCAGCCTGTCGGGTGCAACCAACCTGTAGGGTGCTACCAGCCTGTATGGTGCTACCAACCTGTAGGGTGCTACCAACCTGTAGGGTGCTACCAGCCTGTGGGTTGCTACCAACCTGTAGGGTGCTACCAACCTGTAGGGTGCTACCAACCTGTAATGTTCTACCAACCTGTGGGGTGCTACCAACCTGTAGGGTGCTACCAACCTGTAAGGTGTGCAGACGATCCAGGAAGGCGTGGAGGCGTTCGAAGACGACCTTGGGATGGAAGGTCCACAGCACGGGCTCGCGGCCTCCGAAGTAATTCGCCAGCTTGTCCCGGTGCTCGTCAAACAGCGCTCTGAGTGGCGGGAAACATGCCAGCTGTCAGTTGTCAGCTAACAGCTGTCAGTTGTACGTTGTCAGCTGTCAGTTGTCTGTTGTCAGTTGATGGTTGTCAGTTGTTGTTGGTAAGTGTCTTGGCTTCCCTCGCACTCACCTGAACAGCTTGAGCGTCTGGATGGAAGTGCGCACGCGCTGCTGCGCCTCGTCCACGTCGCTCTGGAAGATCGACGACGGATCCAGGAAGCGCTTCGCCTGTAACCTCACATAAATCATGATTCTTGGCACCATTAAAACATTTCAACATTTCACCATTTAATCTTTGAACCGTGACACTATGAAACCATGACAACATGGTGCCACTGTTATGAAGCTTTCTCGAAACATACCCTCTTTTTCACACACATAATATGTTACATATCTTCGGGCAAAAGCCAATCCCATATGTAAAACATTAACCCTCACATCTGTTTTTCATTACCCCCACCACTGTCTGAATTTAACATGCAATAGGTTAGAATATTTTTAGTATTTTTAGTTAGTTTAAACTTTAAATAGAGGAGCTGTTGCCCTTGTTAAGCAGAACACTTTTAACTTTGCCAGATGAATCATCTATCAATTTTAAATAGGGAATTATTGGTTCCCGGCTCTCAGGGATGATACTTGATCCCAGGGAAAATACTGGACACCACTTTAGATTACCTGTAAGTTCTTTTTTACTAATTACCGAAATAAACCTTATTTATTGTATTAATTTAAACCTATCCCCTGTATTTTCATCGATTACCCCCGACGATCGTCTCGCCCCGAAACCGCTCACCTTATTCCTTATTTTCTAGGATCTCGCCTCCGGAGGCAGCGACAGCACAAACACTATCAAAATATTATGACACGATGATAACAAGGCAAAATGACACCGTATCATTAAGGAACCATGCACCGCGACCATTCAACAATGACACCACGACACTTTGACACCGTTGAGGCCAGGAGTTATTAAGACTTAAAGATCTGACTGCCAGTCCCCGGTCTGTCTATGTGCGTGTTTGCAGCCAGACGGGCTGAGACCGACCTGCGCGATGACGAGATTAGCGATCTGGCGCAGCAGCACGGCAAGCCTCGTCGGCTGACAGAAGTAGCGGCTGTTGGCCCACACCAAGCAGACCACGTGGTACAGCGGCGGCAGCAGCGGCGCCGCCTCCCCGAAGTCGGTCTCCTCCAGCGCGGCGAAGTGACGAACTAACGGCTGCAGGTACAGCGAGATGTCGCGAGCCTCGGCTAGCGCTGTAAGCAACAGGCTGAAGGTACAGTGAGGTGCAAGCAACAGGCTGAAGGTACAGTGAGGTGCAAGCAACAGGCTGCAGGTACAGCGAGGTGCAAGCAACAGGCTGCAGGTACAGCGAGGTGCAAGCAACAGGCTGCAGGTACAGCGAGGTGCAATCAACAGGCTGCAGGTACAGCGAGGTGCAAGCAACAGGCTGCAGGTACAGCGAGGTGCAAGCAACAGGCTGCAGGTACAGCGAGGTGCAAGCAACAGGCTGCAGGTACAGCGAGGTGCAATCAACAGGCTGCAGGTACAGCGAGGTGCAAGCAACAGGCTGCAGGTACAGCGAGGTGCAAGCAACAGGCAGCAGGTACAGCGAGGTGCAAGCAACAGGCTGCAGGTACAGCGAGGTGCAAGCAACAGGCTGCAGGTACAGTGAGGTGCAAGCAACAGGCAGCAGGTACAGCGACGTGCAAGCAACAAGCTGCAGGTACAGCGAGGTGCAAGCAACAGGCTGCAGCCTAGAAGAGAGGAGGGGAAACCCGGTGCCGGCACGAAGCCTACTCCTGTCGAAAAGCACCGAGGGACCACCGGCTGAACGTCCCTTCCGAAGGACGGTACAACTCGAACAACAGGATTCCTCCAATAATCCGTGCTGTCGAGAGGTTGACAGGCAAGGCGAGTGAAGTTGTCGAACTAACTTCAAACCCTTCGACCTCTCTCCCGAACAGATCTGATCATGTGCATGATGGTCACCCATCAAACACCTGACTCAGCGCGATGTTGCTTAGCTTCGGTGATCTCACGAGAACCGGTGTTTCCAACGTTGCCAAACCGTTCGATTACTATAATTAAACTTTATTTGTTTTATATTAGTTTATTTCATAAGTTATTTTTTACACTAGCATTTTTTTTATAATTTACCCCTTTAACGCAAGTGTATTACAAGTCGTACAAGCGGTGACTTCTAGATAAGAGATAAACTTAGTATAAAAACAAGATGTCCGCCACTGACCTGCGACGATGTTGTGGAAGAGTGCGCGGAAGCAGGGGAAGTAGGCACTGCGCGTGCGCTCGAGCAGCAGCGCCATCTTGCGCACGCGCTCGTCGCGCAGCTGGCTGTAGATGTACTCGAGGTTGCCGAGACGCGCAGCCCAGAAGCTCACCTCTGCGCAGTCGCCGCAGCCGCCGCCGCCGAGGACACAATGCATTACGTCAAGTTACAATACATTACATTATATTACCTATCTTAATTTCATTACATTACATGAAACTCGGTAACAAGACGAGGGTCACGCGAACACTTTTGTTAATTGCTTGAGGATGAGCGCTAGCTGACTGATGCTGATCGAAAATTATTTTATATCTAAGAGCAGAAAATACAATATTTTGAAACTGAACTGACACTGAAATAAATTTAAAAAACTACTTTCTCAGAGCTTGAAAATTACACAGTTTTATTTTTTAAGACAACAAATTACTTTGGATTTTTTTGAATTCAGAGTAGTTTAAGTTGAGTTTGTTTCAAACAAGGTAAAAAAGCTTTTATTTTTTAAAAGCATTAAATTTTTACCCAACAGTAAAGTCAAGAGGAATAACAAATCTCGAAGGTTCAACCCATTATTTCAAAAAATGCTCGACGTCATTCAAGGCATGTCGCAGAAATGGCGCAGGGAGGGCATGACGCAGGGAAAGCATGACGCAGGAGGGACGTGGCTTCACCTGCAGAAGGAGTCGGATTGGCGTCGTTGTCGAACGCCTGCGCAGAGTCCTCGGCGATGACGTCATTGACCTGCGTTGCCCACTTGATGACCACGCCCTCGATGGCGCTCTTCAGGTAAAGGTCAACGACCTCGCCGTCGCTGCAACAGGTCGCCCGGGGGTCGAACACTGCCCTTACTAAAGCTTAGTCAAATACTATCTTTGTTGATTATTACTAACTCCAAAATTCTATTCCAAAGTTAACTTCTTCTGATGGGTGGTGGGCGATTTCAATCTTTGTGCATAGGCAAAGCGCATGCGCATTGACAGGGTAGAAAGAGATTTCGGAGTGTCTTGGTCGAGGATTCGACTTATCCGACGCGATTAACTCTAGTAAAGCAAAAATATTATAAAAAAATATTTGTAGTCTTTTTCAGGTATTGTTTTGTTGATTAAAACTCAGAGTATCGGGTAATAGGGCACATTGGGCACTAATTGAAATTATCTAATCTCAATTTAAAAAAAAACTAAATAGTTTCTCGTCCATTTCCTGGGAAAAGGACACATCTCTAAAGCCATGCCTAGCGCTTCGTACAGTGAGACTTTGATGCCATTTTGGAGAAACTTCTCCCATCACAATTTTATTCAAATTTTAAAATCAAGATGTTTATTTGGTTAAAAGCCATTAAATAACACTGTAGGAATATTTTAAGTTAATAATTCTTGGTATTTAAGCGTGAAATGAGCATGCAGGAGCAGCATTTCAGCATGGCTTTGATTGAAAACACCTATTGTGTTATTTGGAGTTACAAAATCGTAATTCATGCTTAAAGTGATCATATTATCTGACAGTTCTGACAAAATCTAACGAACTGTTGAAGCATCACATTTCACGAATTTTATTGTTGTACACACATAGAGTTGAATTTCAAGGCACACAAAAAGTTTCAAGGTGTCTCAACATGGAATTCAAACCAAAATATAATTCAGACTTTTGATAGTATGTATAAAGGTTTATTGCTGCCGTCGAATCTTGTCGGCTATCGCTGGCCAGGGCAGTGGGTGAATCACGCACCATGGTGTATTGTTGATGTTGCCTATCTCACTCCTTATTCTATGCTATCTCATGCGAAAGTATTGAATCGAAGATTGTGCGCTATCGATGGGTAACTTTAGTGTCAGCCTCAGTAATTTGTGCCTGGAGTAAAATCTTTTTAATGATGCTGTTGACCTAACCTGTTTATCAAAACTTGCACCTTATTTACCCCCCCTCCCCCACCTTCGCCCGCCCTTCTAATCCTACCTTTCCTGACCCGACCCAAATTCCCAACCAAATATATGAAGGGATAGCTGAGCAGGAAAAATGTGCGTCTGAACCGAGTTCAATTGCCTACTGGCGTAAGCTTCACCAGTAACACTGATTTCTAACCCAATATAGGGTATTTGAATCATCTGTTGTCCAATCCATTTAAAAGACGAGGTTACATAAATTGACAGATATTAGATTCCTTGACCTTGAGGCACAGAAAACTATCAAGGGTGGGTCCTGCCGTCCCGCGCGCTACCTGTCTTCGAGCTGCTGCACTGCGTGGTGCACGCGGTCGACGCCCACCGGCAGTGGTAGCACCGTCTGTCCGCTCACCGCCCCCTTCACCATGTACACCGTGCTCTTCAGGCTGTGCACGTGCTTCATGACGTCACGCGCCACCACGGGCGGGCAGCGCGCATGATTGGCTGGGTTCGACAGGAGCGGCACGAACACCTAGCCAATCAGAAGGTTTGTTGGACAGAGTACTTATCATATGATTAAGTACATGCATGGTCAAAACGCTAAACATAAAAAAGGATATAATATGTTTTCTTAAGGCTGTGAGATCGGGTAGAATTGACAGTAGATTTTTTTCATTAATAAGATATTTTAGCAATTTCACGATGATTTTTTATCATGATATTTCCAGGTAACATGTACACTACACTGGAAACCGACTTCAAGTGTTTATTTGAGTTTTTGGGCTTCATTCAGATCGAAGCAGGCTTATGAACGAAAAAAGATGGCGCGTGATTCTACCTCTAATGACAAAAAACATATTGGATACGGTTTTAAGGGTGGGGTGAAACCAGTCTGTTTTATTATTATTATTATTATTATTATTATTATTATTATTATTATTATTATTATTATTATTATTATTATTATTATTATTATTATTATTATTATTATTATTATTATTATTATTATTATTATTATTATTATTATTATTATTATTATTATTATTATTATTATTATTATTATTATTATTATTATTATTATTATTATTATTATTATTATTATTATTATTATTATTATTATTATTATTATTATTATTATTATTATTATTATTATTATTATTATTATTATTATTATTATTATTATTATTATTATTATTATTATTATTATTATTATTATTATTATTATTATTATTATTATTATTATTATTATTATTATTATTATTATTATTATTATTATTATTATTATTATTATTATTATTATTATTATTATTATTATTATTATTATTATTATTATTATTATTATTATTATTATTATTATTATTATTATTATTATTATTATTATTATTATTATTATTATTATTATTATTATTATTATTATTATTATTATTATTATTATTATTATTATTATTATTATTATTATTATTATTATTATTATTATTATTATTATTATTATTATTATTATTATTATTTTTATTATTATTATTATTATTATTATTATTATTATTATTATTATTATTATTATTATTATTATTATTATTATTATTATTATTATTATTATTATTATTATTATTATTATTATTATTATTATTATTATTATTATTATTATTATTATTATTATTATTATTATTATTATTATTATTATTATTATTATTATTATTATTATTATTATTATTATTATTATTATTATTATTATTATTATTATTATTATTATTATTATTATTATTATTATTATTATTATTATTATTATTATTATTATTATTATTATTATTATTATTATTATTATTATTATTATTATTATTATTATTATTATTATTATTATTATTATTATTATTATTATTATTATTATTATTATTATTATTATTATTATTATTATTATTATTATTATTATTATTATTATTATTATTATTATTATTATTATTATTATTATTATTATTATTATTATTATTATTATTATTATTATTATTATTATTATTATTATTATTATTATTATTATTATTATTATTATTATTATTATTATTATTATTATTATTATTATTATTATTATTATTATTATTATTATTATTATTATTATTATTATTATTATTATTATTATTATTATTATTATTATTATTATTATTATTATTATTATTATTATTATTATTATTATTATTATTATTATTATTATTATTATTATTATTATTATTATTATTATTATTATTATTATTATTATTATTATTATTATTATTATTATTATTATTATTATTATTATTATTATTATTATTATTATTATTATTATTATTATTATTATTATTATTATTATTATTATTATTATTATTATTATTATTATTATTATTATTATTATTATTATTATTATTATTATTATTATTATTATTATTATTATTATTATTATTATTATTATTATTATTATTATTATTATTATTATTATTATTATTATTATTATTATTATTATTATTATTATTATTATTATTATTATTATTATTATTATTATTATTATTATTATTATTATTATTATTATTATTATTATTATTATTATTATTATTATTATTATTATTATTATTATTATTATTATTATTTATTAATAATTATAATTATTTTTTATTTATTTTCTAACTGTCTTATATCAACCTGTTGATCTCTCGACAATAAATAAAATGAAATGAAATGAAATGAAATTATACAATTACCAAGCACTCTAACTGTATTTATAATTATAAACTAAAAATTCCAAACTTTAATCCACATTGGGAGTTCAACCAACCATGCTACACAGGGGTTAAAGCAACAGCTGTCAACCGGACGACCATTTTGTCTGCCTGAGTAATCTATTCTCCAAAGTCAATGAATCTCATATGTGTAAACTCATCTTTTAAATGGATTGGACAACATTCAAATACATACATTGGATTGGGAAGTTGGGTCAGGTCAGGAAAGGTATGACTGGAAGACGGAGGGGGGAAGATAGTGCGAGTTTTGCTAGAAATTAACAGGTTAGGTCAACTGCATTTCAAAACAGAGTGTACTCCAAGCACAGTTTACTCAGGCTCACAAAGATGTCACCCCTGTCAACCCAGGGCGGACCACCTGTGACGTACCTCGTCGACCAGCGCTGCCAGCTGCTCGACCGGCTTTGTTGCCAGATCGCCGACCACCAACATGTCGGCCACGCGGTCGCGCGGGACGGGCGCGCGCGTGCGCTTCACGAAGTACGCAGCCTTGCTCTTCAGACTCACCGGGAAGCTGTGGCTGACGAACAGCTGAGCAGCGCTGTTGAGCAGCACCAGCAACACCTGCCGGCAACAGGCTGCTCTCAAACCTGCTCTCGGCAAGCAACAGCAACAGCACCAGCAACACCTGCCGGCAACAGGCTGCTCTCAAACCTGCTCTCGGCTAGCAACAGCAACAGCACCAGCAACACCTGCCGGCAACAGGCTGCTCTCAAACCTGCTCTCAGCTAGCAACAGCAACAGCAACAGCAACAGCAACAGCAACAGCAACAGCAACAGCAACAGGCTGTTCAATAACCTGCTCTCAGCTAGCAACAGCAACAGCAACAGCAACAGCAACAGCAACAGGCTGCTCAATAACCTGCTCTCAGTTAGCAACACCTGCCGGCAAAAGGCTGCTCTCACAAACCTATCCTCAGCTAGCAACAGCAACAGGCTGCTTAAAAATGTTTGATTATTGGTGTTTAACGACGCACTGTTTTGACAACTGGCCCTGCGGCACTGGTCTAACGGCGTCGGTGAATGAAAGGGTGATGATGAACCTAACCTATGGCTAGAAGGGAGGAGGGGAAACCCGGTGCCGGCACGTAGCCTACTCCTGTCGAAAAGTACCGAGGGGATCACCGGCTTTAGGTCCCTTCCGAAGGACGGTACAACTCGAACGACAGGATTCCTCCGCTAATCTGTGCTGTCGAGAGGTTGATAAGCAAGGCGAGTGAAGTTGCCGTACTACCTTCAATCCCTCCAACCTCTCTCCCGAACAGAACTGATCATGTGAATGATGGTCACCCGTCAAATACCTGACCCAGCGCGATGTTGATTAAAATTGGTGATCTCACGAGAACCGGTGTTTCCAACGTTGCCAAACCATTCGGTAGTAACCTGCTCTCACCTAACAACAGCAACACGGCTAACACAGAGATAGCCACTCTCTGCGCTACCACAACCTTCTAGCTGGCGACTACTAATATCCTAACTCCCCCCTTCCCCCCCCCCCCCACTTCCTATCAACAATTGCATGGGCCAAGGATGTAAAAACTTTTACACAGAAGAATTCCCATTTAAAAACAGATTTAATGCAACACAGCAAGTTAGCAGAGCGATAATTCTCGACTTCTTTCCGAGCGGAAGATTGCTAGAATCGAAGAGCCCGGGATTGACTTAACAAAAGAACACGATGCCGGTTGACAGACAGGGATGATTGGGTGGGTGGGGGGGAGGGGGCAATTAGTGGGTGCTAGATTGCAATTAGCGGGTGATTAGCCGTGTCACTGCAGTCTGCATGCCTCCACATCGCGTCACGGCATGCTGGCAGCTGGTGTTCAGGTTCACACCCCCACCCCTTCATCCCCCACCCCCCTCCCCACAAAAACCACCCGGGCCGTGACCACCTGGCAAGCCGAGCAGTTAACAAGCTTTTGTTTCCTCCCCGCTCCCGCCCCCGCCACGCAAGCTGCCGGAAAGAAACGCTTTAAAATTCGCCTTCAAGTTGAGCGTCATGTAATCGATGTAGATATCAAATTAATCAGTAATGTGGCGGAAGAATTATAATTTTATATGTTAAAATCGACTTCAAAGAAAGCAGTTCATGCGATATGCTTCTAAATAACAAAGTGACTATTTTATTATTTATAATGCACCACGCTCATCAATAAGACAATTTTCTAGAAGATACACTTGCTCGATTAACTCAAACATCTCACCAGGCTGTAGGATGCAGGACACTCTGCCATGAAACATCTCACCAGGCTGTAGGATGCAGGACACTCTGGCAGCAAACATCTCACCAGGCTGTAGGATGCAGGACTCTCTGCCAGCAAACATCTCACCAGGCTGTAGGATGCAGGACACTCTGCCAGCAAACATCTCACCAGGCTGTAGGATGCAGGACACTCTGCCAGCAAACATCTCACCAGGCTATAGGATGCAGGACACTCTGCCAGAAAACATCTCACCGGGCTGTAGGATGCAGGACACTCTGCCAGCAAACATCTCACCAGGCTGTAGGATGCAGGACACTCTGCCAGCAAACATCTCACCAGGCTGTAGAATGCAAGATACTCTGCCAGCAAACATGTCGCCAGGCAGTAGAATGCAAGATACTCTGCCAGCAAACATGTCGCCAGGCTGTAGGATGCAGGACACTGCCAGCAAACATCTCACCAGGCTGTAGGATGCAGGACACTCTGCCAGCAAACATCTCACCAGGCTGTAAGATGCAGGACACTCTGCCAGCAAACATCTCACCAGGCTGTAGATGCAGGACACTCTGCCAGCAAACATCTCACCAGGCTGTGGGAAGCAGTACACTGTGCCAGTTAACATCTCACCAGGCTGTAGGATGCAGGACACTCTGACAGCAAACATCTCACCAGGCTGTAGGATGCAGGACACTCTGCCAGCAAACATCTCACCAGGCTGTAGGATGCAGGACACTCTGCCAGCAAACATCTCACCAGGCTGTAGGATGCAGGACACTCTGCCAGAAAACATCTCACCAGACTGTAGGATGCAGGACACTCTGCCAGCAAACATGTTGCCAGGCTGTAGGATGCAGGATACTCTGCCA
This sequence comes from Nemurella pictetii, assembly GCA_921293315.2. Classification (NCBI taxonomy): domain Eukaryota; kingdom Metazoa; phylum Arthropoda; class Insecta; order Plecoptera; family Nemouridae; genus Nemurella; species Nemurella pictetii. The sequence goes on along the minus strand of OV121118.1, from coordinate 2,258,933 downwards.
GCAAACATGTCGCCAGGCTGTAGAATGCAAGATACTCTGCCAGCAAACATGTCGCCAGGCTGTAGGATGCAGGACACTGCCAGCAAACATCTCACCAGGCTGTAGGATGCAGGACACTCTGCCAGCAAACATCTCACCAGACTGTAGGATGCAGGACACTCTGCCAGAAAACATCTCACCAGGCTGTGGGATGCAGTACACTGTGCCAGTTAACATCTCACCAGGCTGTAGGATGCAGGACACTCTGCCAGCAAACATCTCACCAGGCTGTAGGATGCAGGACACTCTGCCAGCAAACATCTCACCAGGCTGTAGGATGCAGGACACTCTGCCAGCAAACATCTCACCAGGCTGTAGGATGCAGGACACTCTGCCAGAAAACATCTCACCAGACTGTAGGATGCAGGACACTCTGCCAGCAAACATCTCACCAGACTGTAGGATGCAGGACACTCTGCCAGAAAACATCTCACCAGGCTGTGGGATGCAGTACACTGTGCCAGTTAACATCTCACCAGGCTGTAGGATGCAGGACACTCTGCCAGCAAAGATCTCAACAGGCTGTGGGATGCAGGACACTCTGCCAGCAAACATCTCACCAGGCTGCATAATGCAGGAAACTCTGCCAGAAAACATCTCACCAGGCTGTAGGATGCAGGACACTCTGCCAGCAAACATCTCACCAGGCTGTAGGATGCAGGACACTCTGCCAGCAAACATCTCACCAGGCTGTAGGATGCAGGACACTCTGCCAGCATACATATCACCAGGCTGTAGGATGCAGGACACTCTGCCAGCAAACATCTCACCAGGCTGTAGGATGCAGGACACTCTGCCAGCAAACATCTCACCAGGCTGTAGGATGCAGGTCACTCTGCCAGCAAACATCTCACCAGGCTGTAGGATGCAGGACACTCTGCCATCAAACATCTCACCAGGCTGTAGGATGCAGGACACTCTGCCAGCAAACATCTCACCAGGCTGTAGGATGCAGGACACTCTGCCAGCAAACATCTCACCAGGCTGTAGGATGCAGGACACTCTGCCAGCAAACATCTCACCAGGCTGTAGGATGCAGGACACTCTGCCAGCAAACATCTCACCAGGCTGTAGGATGCAGGACACTCTGCCAGCAAACATCTCACCAGGCTGTAGGATGCAGGACACTCTGCCAGCAAACATCTCACCAGGCTGTAGGATGCAGGACACTCTGCCAGCAAACATCTCACCAGGCTGTAGGATGCAGGACACTCTGCCAGCAAACATCTCACCAGGCTGTAGGATGCAGGACACTCTGCCAGCAAACATCTCACCAGGCTGTAGGATGCAGGACACTCTGCCAGCAAACATCTCACCAGGCTGTAGGATGCAGGACACTCTGCCAGCAAACATCTCACCAGGCTGTAGGATGCAGGACACTCTGCCAGCAAACATCTCACCAGGCTGTAGGATGCAGGACACTCTGCCAGCAAACATCTCACCAGGCTGTAGGATGCAGGACACTCTGCCAGCAAACATCTCACCAGGCTGTAGGATGCAGGACACTCTGCCAGCAAACATCTCACCAGGCTGTAGGATGCAGGACACTCTGCCAGCAAACATCTCACCAGGCTGTAGGATGCAGGACACTCTACCAGCAAACATCTCACCAGGCTGTAGGATGCAGGACACTCTGCCAGCAAACATCTCACCAGGCTGTAGGATGCAGGACACTCTGCCAGCAAACATCTCACCAGGCTGTAGGATGCAGGACACTCTGCCAGCAAACATCTCACCAGGCTGTAGGATGCAGGACACTCTGCCAGCAAACATCTCACCAGGCTGTAGGATGCAGGACACTCTGCCAGCAAACATCTCACCAGGCTGTAGGATGCAGGACACTGCCAGCAAACATCTCACCAGGCTGTAGACTGCAGGACACTCTGCAGGTGACAGAATCGTCAGCGCCTCCCAGGTGGCTTGGTTAAATTCACTTTACCATTTGATTTAGAGAATGTTCTTTTAAGTCAGATATAAATTACGGTGCACAGGCGTTGTAATATCATGTTTATGTACTAGGGGCTCTGCCCCTGCGGCCTCCGGCCGCCAACCCGCCCGGCGTGCTTTGGGGCTTCGCCCCAAAGCACCATCTGCTCGGAGCCCCTTTGCAGGGGGCTTCGCCCCCTGTCGGTTTTATTTGTTTCTTGAGTTAATTTGTTTTTTGGAAATTGGTCTTTGACCCTTCTGCCACGCCTGCCAAACACTTCATGTTTACCTACATATACACTGCTCAAATGCGAACTTATGGGTACTACTAATGATGGCAATATATTTTCGTGACTCAGGTACACAGAGGTCCACCATCAGTTGGTGACCCAGGAAAGGATAGTTTTCATGTGATGCCGCACATGCTGCTTCTAAGTCTTCCTTTCCTGACCCCACCCAACCTCCCAACCCAACCGTGTTGTATGTTTCCTGATGCCTTTCCTGCCTTTCGAGCGTAGTTTTTTGCCACTCCCCCTCCCCCCCCCCAACTAATCCTACAATTCCTCAACCCACCCAACTTCCCAACCTGCCTCTGCGTATTATTTTTAAAGCAAAAACATTGACTTTAGGACAGATGGGTTTTAGTGCATGTAATGCTTAGGACATTTTTTTCCCGTTTTCCTTTCCTGACCCAAACCAACCTCCCAACCCAACCGTGTTGTTTGTTTCCTGACGCCTTTCCTGCCTTTCGTGCGTTTTTTTTGCTACTCCCCTTGCCCAACAATTAGTGCCTTTCTGCATGTTCTCTGCCCGCCTGTTCATTGTTGGGTGTTGCTTAAAGGAGGGGGGGGGTTTCATTTCGTGACACAGATACACCGATGTCCACCATCGCTTGGTGTCGCCACAGCATGAGTTTTCACGTGCCGCTGCACGTGTTTCTTCTATGTTTTCCTTTCCTGCCCCAAAGTAACCTCCCAACCATGATTTTGCAGATTTTACCATCCCCCTCCCTCACCCCTCCACTAATCCTACCTTTCCTGACCCAACCCAACTTCCCAACCTTCCTCTGCGTAGAGCCCCCTTGCAGGGGGCTTCGCCCCCTGTAGGTTTTATTTGTTTCTTGTGTTGATTTGTTTTTCGGTAATTGGTATTTGACCCTTCTGCCACGCTTACCTAACACTTTGTGTTTACCTTCATATACACTGCTCAAATGCGAACTTTAAAGTAATACTAATGATGGCTATATATTTTCATGACTCTGGTACACATGCGTCCTCCATCAGTAGTTGATCCAAGAAAAGCGAGTGGTGTGGTGTCGCCGAAGCATGAGTTTTCACGTGCCGCTACACGTGTTTCTTCTATGACTTCCTTTCATGACCCAAACTAACCTCCCAACCATGGTTTTGCAGAGTTCCCCCCCCCCCCCCCCCCCCCACCACTAATCCTACCTTTCCTGACCCAACCCAACTTCCCAACCTTCCTCTGCGTAGGGCCCCCTTGCAGGGGGCTTCGCCCCCTGTAGGTGATATTTGTTTCTTGTGTTGATTTGTTTTCCGGTAATTAGTCTTTGACCCTTCTGCCACGCTTACCTAACACTTCGTGTTTATCTACATATTTACTGCTCAAATGCGAACTTATGGGTACTACTAATGATGGCTATATGTTTTCGTGACTCAGGTACACAGACGTCCACCATCAATTGGTTCAGGAATGGTTTTGCAGAATTCCTCACCCCCCCCCCCCCACCCCCCCCCCCCACCCTCCAAAATCCTACCTTTCCTGACCCAACCCAACTTCAAGCTAGAGGCGATGAATTGCTTCGAAATTTGTCTCGAAGTTGGACGAATTTCGGCCGCGTGAACCCCAATCAAGCCCTTTCGAGCCCTATCAAAGCCCTATCAAGCCCTGCTCAATTCGCTGCCTAAATATTGCAGCGCGCAAGTCCCCAGTGGCACGAACACAACGCAACTTGACCCACGCGTTTTCATCGCGTTTTCGCAATTTCTATAAAGAATTACGCGGAGCCAAATTTAAGGATTTTAGTTAAGGTGGATGATGATTGAAGGTTGATGTTTACTATGTTTGCTGTGTGTTTGCTGCTTTTCGCGAACCAACGCGAAATTGGTGTCGTAACGCGCAAAGTTGACCAATGTTCGCGAACTCTCGATACCGACGCCTTACGAAAACAAATCACAATATCGTCAGTAATTTTCAGATTCATTTTTAGTTTCAATTAAAGGTGCTCGAAAATAAACTCAATGTGTATGATCAGTTGCGCAATCACGAGACTTCCCCGAAATGCGGCTGGCTGTAGCGAGCCCCCTCTCTCCACGATGTTTTATATGCACTTGGTGGGGCCATGTGTTTTTGGACAAAGTACTTCAAAAACAGACCACAGCGCTCATCTAGCTGTCAGCGTTGAACGCAACGAAATAAGTTTAAGAAATTCATACATTTGACGGGAAATAATGTCAATATGAGCGCAATTTTACCATGCTACCAACGGACATGCACTTTTCAATATCTTCCAAAATGCCCACACCGCAAGTCGGGAGTTTTTGCGAAAAGACCCCCCCCACCCACACCAAAAAAGGGCCCAATTTCGGGCTGGCTAATTTTAAGGCGTGGATTTGTAATAAAAATAGATGCTCAAATTTGGTGGTTGAACCCCCCCCCTCCCCCCAAAAAAAAGGGCCCATTTCGGCCAAACCATAGCGAGACCCCATAAGTGAGGTGTAGAATGTTGGATCGAGTTCGATTTCAAAGTTTCATATTGATAGGAGCGTAATTGCTAAGTGTAGAGTCGCATGTTTTTGTTTTTGGAAAAAGACCCCCTCTAAGAGGGCCCAATTTTGGGCTGGCGGGTTTAAAGTTATAGGTTTGAATTAAATATGAACACTTTTACACAGCTACAAATTTTCAATTCTATGTGTCCAAATTTGACGGGTAAACCCCCCCGAAAAAGGGCCCATTTTGGTCAGACCGAAGCGAGACCCCAGCAGTGACTTGTAGAATGTGTGATCGAGTGCGTTTCCAGAATTTCATAAAGTTAGGAAAATAACTGCCAAGTGTAATCGCAAGTTTTTGTTTCTGCTAAATGACCCCCTCAAAAGGGCCCAATTTTGGGCTGGCTGATTTGAAAATTTTAATTTGAATTGAAAATGGTCGCTGCTACACGGGTATAAATTTTCAATCCTCCAAGTCCAAATTTGGTAGGTGAACCCCCCCAAAAAAGGGCCCATTTTGGTCAAACCGCAGCGAGACCCCCTCGTTGCACCCATTTACGGTGTATCGAGTGCGTTTCCAAAATTTCATAAGAATCGGATGGTAACTTTAGGCGTGCATAGACATGTCTGAAAGTGATGAAAACACACTGAACCACAGGGATAATATTAGTATAGGGATAATCATAGTACATGAACATATTATAACTGCAATGATGATAGTTTACTGCCGTGGACTGGCAGGATGGAGTACGCACTGGCGGGTCGGCCTGGTTGAGGAAGGCTGCGATCAGCACGCGCTGCTCCTCGAGCCCGACCAGACGGCTCCATTTCTCCGGCTTCAACTTCAACGTTTTGACCACGTAGCTGCCGAGGAAGTCGAGTCGGGGGTCGCCGGGCGGCGGGGGATCCATCGTGTACACCTGGCAACACCGCCACGTTAAGCAACACTCCCTAGCATCGGTCGCTTGCAATTGTTAAGTTATACATCTCAATAAATCAATACTTGTTGACACAGGTAATTGATGAGCGTTACGGGCGATACGAATCAAAAGGGACTTAAATTTACTAATTACTGCTAAAAAAATCTTTTTTTTTCGGTTTGTTCGCGCTCTTGAGGCCAACGGCTAAACGGATCTTCGTTTCTCTCAAATTAGACCCTGCACTATTTTCAGCTCATTTCACTATCAACTTTTCTTACAAATTAATTATCACGAAATTTTCCGTTTTTGAACATCACGTTTCTAATTCTAGAAGCCGAGGGCGAGATCTGAATGTAATTTGACAAAACCTTCTAGATACGTTGAACCCAACGATATTATGTTTGTGTAAGAATTTTATGGGCGCATATTAAGCACCTTTCTTGAAAATGGCGCTTATTGACGGCAATTAAGCGCTTTTACTGTCTTTTGCAACTAAAACAACTTTATTTCCAACCGGTGTTAACGAAATTTACAGCGAGCGTTGAACATCTCAAAAAGAACAGTCAGTGTTTTTTTTATTAGCAAATCAATTGAATATTGTTTCCTTAAATCGATTTTACTTTTTCAAATATTCGAATCAATTTACGACGACTTCCTTATCTTTCCAGATAACGAATTTCATCGTGGAAGCTGCTCTTAAAATTAATCACCGGACATTTTAAATTATCTTCTATGCTTTTTTGGCTTCGTGCATACTGAATTAAAAGATGGCCACCCTGGCCTTATCTGGTTCATTTCAAGAATGGAGTATGCAACCATAAAACGTGATTGTTGAAATATTTCTTCGTTAGGAGTAGCGTTGTTTTAAATATCAAAAATTATTTAATTTTGTGCTTAATTTTTTATTAGGGAATGCATGCAGAAGTGGTCATGCGTTAAAAATCAACGATAATTTAGCTTATTTTGACAATTTTCTGCTTATCAAGTTAACATTGAAACTGAAATCAAGAAAAACATATTTAAACAAAGATTTATTAAGTTTAATTTTACATGATCACAACCCCATGTTGGCATCAAACTCACGGGGTAAATCTTACTTCGTCTTCAATCCATAAACCCTTGTAGGATCGGGAGTATACCAATTCAAATCAGAAACAGACAAATGAAAAAGATATCAGTAAAAACTATTCACTGTTGCCAAGTAATCCCTCGATACGCATCACAGTGTTGCCAATCTGAAGCATCTCACCTCGAAACGAGAAGCATGCAGGTTGTTTTCGACGGTTGCAGATAGAGTTAGAGACACGGCAGGTTCACAGACAAAATACTCAAGCAAACATCGAGCTAGATGAGTCATGACGTCGTGCGGCATGCAACATTTCCTGCAGTTGAATCACAGAGTGACATCGAAATAAATCAACAATTCAAAACTGGAATGGACAATAAAATAGAGGAAAAATATGGATTCGCGTTCCATCCTTCCCTTCCCAAGCATCTTATGTACTTGCAATGCACAATGCACATTCAATTCCTCAACTGAACTTATGCACTTAGGGTGCATCCCATGCAATGCAGTGCAAAGCACGGCACGTCGGTGCATCTGGAAGAGGGTTGACAAACGTGTTGCCAGCATGACTCGTTGGGGGAGGAGGAGGCTGTCAAACGCTTCATCAACCGACATTGTTTATGCAGCAGCCAACAGCTCGCTGCTTTATTGTTGTCACTGAGTTATAGCCGGGTGTCGAATACTCTGCGCTGTTTCTTTCTGCGTAGAGCGAGCTATGCATCGTGCATCGTGCATCGTGCATCGTGCATTGTGCATTGTGCATCGTGCATCGTGCATCGTGCAATAGATTAGGTAGTATTAAGCCAAATATAACAAAAGTTTGATGTTGACTGTTTTGTTTTTTCGGCTCTTGATTCTGAACTAAGTTTGCACCTGCATTAAGGCGAGCCTCATGGCCGGTTCACAACCAACTCATGCCGTTATTTTAGATGAAACGTAAAATATTTAGTACACATGCGCATAAGAGCGTTCACAACGCACCGTACTCGAAATGTTTGACCGAGCCAAAGATTACGTCTACGTCTGAGTTTGACGCAAGGGAAGTCAGCTGTCGGATTAGCCTAAACTAATATTTTCTCTTGAGGCTTCCAACGATCAACGATCAACGATCAACGATCGGACTCATCGTCTACTTTTTAGGTAATTATCGATGGAAACAAGCTGAAAAATGGCGTCGGTTCAGAGGCAATCTGACTGGCGTATTTATTACGACTAATTCAGTTGTTTAGGACGTGCGCATTTTCATAAGGTTAACGTTAATGTTCACGGCTGCTGCAAAGTTGGTTGTGAATCGGTCTTAAGAGTTAAGACCGTGGTTAGCTGAGAAAGTTCGCTGTTGCAGCTGCTTTGTGGGTGAGTGTTCCGACCAGGAGGTGGGACCAGGAGGTCCTAGGAGGAGGACCGAGGAGGAGGAAGCAGGGCCGCGCTGTGCTCGTTGTCCCAGCGTGGAGAGCGTGGAGAGCGTCGGCCGCCGGTCGTGTATCGGCCTGTATCTTCCGTGTCGTGGTACGCCCGCTTCATGCTAACTTCTTAATAGCCCCCCCCCCCCCCCCCCCCCGTCCTCCCCCCACCCCATCCCGACGAGCAATGCACGACATCGGTTGTTATGATATTAACAAGCAGCCAGTGGCGCCCAGTATCGTCGCTCGGCCGGCGGCGAGGGCAGGTACTAACGGGGTGGGCGTTAGAGAGATTGTACTATCTTCAAGGTTGAACAGGTTCAGCCTGGGTTGATTTTGTGTCAAGAATTAGGGATGCTTTAAAATACAACATGAAAGCATCGTTTTAAGAGATTCGCCCAGCAAAAAAGATTTATATTTTTGCACTGCAATCATAGTGTTCTAAGATTGAGCGTATGCGGGAAGGTAAGTTGATCCACAACGCGATTATATTGCGTGTGCGCATAGTCTAAAGGCTTTCATGATCAATTTAAAATGTTCGGCGTTGATTTAGCAGCTTTTTCAATGACATTCGTTACCTGTAAATATCAAGATTTAGTCGTGAAATTATTTGAATATTTCAAAACGTAAAAATCGATTTAAAGAAAAACTATTCAGTTGATTTGCTTGAAAAAAAACACGGTATCTTCTTTTAACGATTTATAATGAACAAAGTAAATTTTGTTATAATCGGTTGAAGATAAAGTTTATTTAGTTGCAAAAAACTTTAAAATCGCTAAAAAAAAGCGTCATAAAAGCGCCGTTTTCAAACAAAGCGCTAAACATACAACAATGAAATTTGTACAAAAACATGAAATCGTGAGGGTCAACATTTCTAGAAAGTTTCGTCCTTGCCTTCAAGAACATACATAATTAAAAATATATATGTAAGACACACGACGGACTATTTACAGTAGAAAGTGTGGATGAAGAATCGATAATACGCTAATGCGTGGCCGTGTCCTTGGGTTGCACGACCGCGCGCCACTGCTGTGTATCGCCGGGGTAAATAATAGCACTAATTCTAACATGTCGCATGATTCCCGGGGGTTGGGGGTGGAGGGTGGAGGGTGCCGTGACGGGCGCGCCAGCCCGCGTAGCGTCCTGCCAGCCCCCGTCGCCCGACCAACCATCCCTACCATCCCTTAAAACACTCGACTAGGTCGCTAGGTCAGCCGAGATCAGCCCCAGCTTGAATCATGCTGATTATCAAGGTTTCACAATTTTGTGGTAATTTTTTCAAACTTATAAATCGATGTAAATACTAGGCTATGCGAACACTAATAAAATCGTGTGCGCATTGGCTATAAGGATTTAAGATCAATTTAAAATGTTCCGGCGATAGTATTTAAGGGCAGCTTTCTTGACGACATTCTTTACCTTGAAATATCATAATTTTATCCGTCATGAAACCATTTAAACATTTTAAAACGTAAAAATATTTGAGGGAAACAATAGTTCACCTTTTTTACTTCCAAATAAAATAGAATCATTATTTTAAAGATGTATAACGCACACTGTGGACATCGATTGAAGATAAAGTTGCTTAAGTTGCAAAAAACTGCCAATACGATCACAAAACGATCACAAAACGATCACAAAACGATCACAAAACGATCACAATACGATCACAAAACGATCACAATACGATCACAAAACGATCACAAAGCGTCACCAAAGGACAATTTCCAAGAAAAGCGCTAAAAATACCACTGTAAAATTTTCACAAAAATATTAAATGGTGAGGTTCAAAAATGGAAAGCTTTGTCAAATTATGCTCAGATTCGTGGCTTCTACAATGCAAAACATGTTTTGAAAAACTGTCACTTGCTGCAGAAAAAAGTGCCGGGTGTTATAATTTTGTTTTGTTTTTGTTTTTGTTTCGTTTCCAGTTTTTCCAAAAACGTTTTTCACTCTGGAGGCCAAGCATCTGAATATAATTTGACAAAACGTTTTGGATATGTTGAACCTCGCGATTTCATGTTCGTGTAAAAATTTCCTTGTATGTTTAGCACTTTTCTTGAATATTACGCATTTATGACGTTTTCATTTCAAAATGCTTCGTAAGCAATTTTGTCGTTTCAAAGCAACGAAAGCAACTTTATTTTTAACCGACGCTTACAAATTTTACTTTGTGCGTTAAAAATCTTCAAAAGAAGGAGCTGTGTTTATTTGAAGCAAATCATCTTGAAAAAAATTCTATAAATCGGTTTTTTACTTTTCTTGCCATTTCTAGAAAAGTGTTTTTTTTTCAAACGATTTACAAATTTTTCTCTTTTTCAACATCACTCGAGTGCGAGTCTTGAAAAACTGAATAAACACTTTGAAACTGATTGAAATTATAACTAGGTAGGTACTACTTAATTATTTGCCTCAATTGCAAGTGGCAAGTAAGAGTAAAAAGCCAAATATTATCAGTTTAGGCGATTGGTGGCTTAAAGTCTTTCCATCATTATTACCCCGTGGTATCATCTTTTCATTGTGCGACAATATTTTATTTTCTAATTTGCGTGATCTACATATTTTTTGGGGGGCAAATACGGAGTCATAAATATGGTTGCTAATTTGACTGCAGAATAGCCAATTTCTGAAATCAAAATCTTTCACGAAATCAGTACAAGTTTCTGATAGGATTCACTATATCTATATTGGTGTGTGAATATCTTGATATAATTTTCTATTTGTTTTGACAGCTTAAAATTTGGTCAAAAGTGAATCATTTCCAAGAAATATACTTCTGTTTTTTCCAACATAATATTAGCAAACGGCCACAGTGGCAATGCTGGTCTCTTCTCCCGCTCTCACCCAACATTGAAATGTGTTTTTCGCTGCTTTCTCAACTTTCACATAACAGGAATATTTTTATAAAAATACAGTAATAATTTAGGAGAAATTTTATTCATAAGAGACCAAAGATTTCAAGACTGAAATTTTCGAATTTTCTTGATTATGGGTGAATTTCTATCACGAAAGAAGCTGGGAAATCAAGTGATTTTTAAGAATATCCACGGTGGTTTTTAAAATTCAATATCTTGGAAATTAGTACCGTAAGGTATAGTTATGGTATATAAGTCTTCTTATTTTTCCTTACACATTACTGAGAACGTTCTCGAAGTTTGTAGATCTTGTTGTTTTTGTCGAATATTGTTGGCAAGACTTTAAGCGCGAAGAAAAACAAAAAAATAAAATAAATAATAAACACAAGAAAATACAAACACAACAAAATAGATTGTTCTTTCGCCTGCGGGTGGTAAAATGAAAGATTTTCTTCAATCGCATCGCTCAATCAAATAGCTTGCATTAATTTACGACAATTAGGTGAGTACGACAAATAATTAGCAGTATTTGCAGACAAAACACTTACTTGTTTTCAGGCTCCCCGCCGTGTCCCGTGTCCCGTGTTCCGTGTTCCGTGTTCCGTGTTCCGTGTTCCGTGTTCCGTGTTCCGTGTCCCCGGGATGCAGCTCTCGGAGGCGCTGGCTTGAAACAGTCGCTGTCTTCGCGGGAGTCTCGACAGGAAGCCACTGTGACTGGATCGCGCAACTCCCCACGGAGAGCCTTGTACACCAGGGAGTGGCTGACTGCACGGATTGTCACGTGTTTGTGTTTATAGAGAGTCTTGTACACCAGGGAGTGGCCGACTGCAGGATTGTCACGTGTTTGTGTTTATAGAGAGTCTTGTACACCTGGGAGTGGCCGACTGCAGGATTGTCACGTGTTTGTGTTTATAGAGAGTCTTGTACACCAGGGAGTGGCCGACTGCAGGATTGTCACGTGTTTGTGTTTATAGAGAGTCTTGTACACCAGGGAGTGGCCGACTGCAGGATTGTCACGTGTTTGTGTTTATAGAGAGCCTTGTTCACAAGGGGGTGGCCGACTGCATGGATTGTCACGTGTCTGTGTTTACAGAGAGCCTTGTACACCACGGAGTGGCCGACTGCATGGATTGTCACGTGTCTGTGTTTATAGAGAGCCATGTACACCAGGGAGTGGCTGAATTCACGGATTGTCAGGTGTTTGTGTTTATAGAGAGCCTTGTACACCACGGAGTGGCCGACTGCATGGATTGTCACGTGTCTGTGTTTATAGAGAGCCATGTACACAAGGGAGTGGCCGACAGCACGGATTGTCACGTGTTTGTGTTTATAGAGAGCCTTGTACACCACGGAGTGGCCGACTGCATGGATTGTCACGTGTCTGTGTTTATAGAGAGCCATGTACACCAGGGAGTGGCTGAATGCAAGGATTGTCAGGTGTTTGTGTTTAAAGAGAGCCTTGCTCACCAGGGAGTGGCCGACTGCACGGATTGTCAGGTGTTTGTGTTTAAAGAGAGCCTTGCTCACCAGGGAGTGGCCGACTGCACGGATTGTCACGTGTTTGTGTTTATAGAGAGCCTTGTACACCAGGGAGTGACCCTTCCAAGCAGGGACTTCCTTGTGATATCTGAACCTTTTGACATACTGCACCAGCTGGATGCGATTAAAATTGTCCAACTCATCTCTTTATTACACGGGAATCACGAACGCTTGTTTTAATCAAGCTTTTTAAATAATGCTGCTAACACAATCTGGAGGATTCAACAGGTTGAGCTGGAATATTGATTAAGTATGAAAAAAAAGTAAGATAATTTGTTCCAAAAGAAGAGGGGAAAAAACTTTGTACCTACTTAGTTTTTATTTATTATGCATGAATATGTATTTTTTTACTACTTTAGTTAAATGCGCTATCTAAAAAATAAAAGAATGTATCCTAAAAATTTGTTTGATCACAGTGTGTTTCTTTGTTTAACCTGTGGAGGGCAAACAAATATGAAAATAAAATAAATAAAAATACATTTATCAACAAAATTAACAGCGACGTGTGATAATGAAGATTTTTTCTCTCGCTTCGTAATCTGGCTCAGCTGTGCCATAGTTGGTCTGTTAAACACAGTGACAACGTGATGAAGCCTGGATGAAAAGATTGTAGGGTTGGATGAAGGGGTTGGTAGGGCATTCAGAAATGGCGGCCAGGGTGCCGTTAGTGTAAAGCAACCTTTAATGTCACAAACAAAGGGTTTTTTTTTCACATAAATAGATTTAACTTGTGTATAATTATTAACTACTCGTATATTACACATGTATAGCACAGGTGCTTAACACTGGACCCAGCCCGGAACAACATCAGATGAGAGCCTAGGTTCAGCCTGCCGACACATTATTCACCTGAGTCGCTATCCCGTCAACGTTTTCTCGCTGGTGTTAGCACTTAGAACCCACCAGCGACACCAATCCCTCATCCTTCCAAATCTTCCTGAGAACGAGGCTAGGGGTTAGATACAGAGCCATCTCTGTGACGGGGACGTCGAGTACACTTGCACTGAATGACTGTATAGAACTCGTAGCATTACGAGTCGCTTCTTTCCCTTCTCTCCCGAGAGAGCCCTTTCCTCACCCAGCGAAGGCAGGAATCTTGTGCGGCCGCGAGCTCAGTGGTCAGAGCATCCTCCCGGCAAGCGGAAGGTCCCGGGTTCGTATCGCGAATTTCTCCTGCTTCGCTATTCCGACAACCATTGCTTGCTGATGTGGGCTCTCACCGGCGCAAAACAATTTCTCATTTATTGAAAATATCGTATAAACAATTGTAGCACAATCCTGAAGATGTCCTTCACGCCATCGTGGACGAAACGTCGACTATCGACAAGGTCCCTTTGACGACCACCACAACGTTCAAACAGAGCAAAACCGAACACTCTCAATTCTAATTGTAACAAAGTTACAAGTAGACATTACTCTACTCTACAATATTCTATAATATACTATATACTTGCAGCAAGTATCATTTCATTCTGCTGATAACAGTATAGGGACAGAAGTATGCAACTGCTGACAATGCTGTTCCCACAATCTTGATCTTGGACTTCACACCTGTGAGACAGCCAGCAGAAAGGTATCGATATAGCACAGAGTATAGTAAATAAATGTCATCAATAATAAGAATTAAATAATAATATAATTAAAGTAAAGTGTTAACTAATAGTAAATGGTAAACTAATAATTAAAGTGATACTGGAAGTAATGGTATTCGATATGTTGTAGTCTTACCAAGTGAAGGTCATCCTCGAAAAATGGCCGCCATTTACAATTCACCAGCCCATAACACTAAATCCACAAGGCGCTGTTTCAAAATTTCAAAATCTAACTCTAGAACAGTTGCTAAACGTTTTATTGAACACTCGCATAGCTTCTAGCTTTTCACTCGTAACTCTTTTATCACAGTTATCAACTAAAACAGTTAGAAATCAAGGTAAATCGGTGACAGCAAATCTATTTGCCGTCAAGTTGGTAGTGGTATTGACTACTAGCGCTGAGCGGACGGGGGTTTTCTCAAATAAAATAGACTTTACCAATCCAGCCTTCGTCGCAGACAGACGTATTACACAGTTAAAAAGTAAAATATAGTACCAACCTGTAGTCGACTACATTTTTTTTTTTTTTTTTTTTTTTTTTTTTTTTTTTAAGATGGAGAACGCATTTACGCGCACTGCTGCAAGCATGGGATGTAGTGTAGCTAGCAGTAGTGTGGGACTCGCCGGTAACCGGAATACCCACTAAACTCCATCATCCGCACCCGTCCCCGGGAACCGCCGTGAGGCATTACTTCAAGGACGAGCCGGTCTGTCCCCGAGCTCTTTGCTAAGAGTCTCGCGGGATCCCTCTTCTTTCTTCCGGTCTTCTTTTGTTCTTCTTTCCTTCTTCTTGTTGGTCTTTTGTCAGCTGTTCTTCGGTGATGTTTCCTCTTGGTCTTCCTCCTTCGTCCGCTCTAGTCGTGTGTCTTCGTACCTCACAGCCCGAGGAAGCTGAAGGTGTTCTCTTCTTCCTCGTCTGGTTCTTGGTCGAAGTCCCCCACTACATCGCTCATCGACAGCAGCTCCCGCTCTTCCTCCTCCTTCTCGGCGAGCGTCTGTCTCACGAATGTGTGGATTATTGTCCAGTGGGCCTTGGTCCGGATCATTAAGGGAACCACCGTCTGGGGAGTCAATTCCTGGCCTACGGTCCTCGCAGTCGCCCTCCGCGGCTCCTCCCACCTCGGGCACTCGAGTACCGCGTGGCCAGGGCTATCCTCCTCCCCACAGTGGTCGCAGATGGTCGCGACTCCCTTGCCAATCCGGGCCAAGTAGGTTTTGAAGTTACCGTGGCCAGTCAGGAATTGGGTCAGGAAGTACTCGGTCTCCCCTCCCCTCCTTCCCAGCCACTCCCTGATGTTCGGGATCAGTAACCTCGTCCACCTACCCGTATGAGCCTCGTCCCAGCTCCTCTGCCACCTGTCCAAGGTCTCGTCCTCGATCGCAGATCTTCGCCCTGTCCCGTCTCTGTACACTCCGCATCGGCTCTCAATCATGAGAGCCGCCGGAGGGTACCCAGCGAGGACGCACAGGGCACTCGAGGACGTCGTGCGGTACGCTTGGGTGATTCTGATGTTTATCACCCGTTGTACGCGCTCGACCTTGGCTAGGTGGCAGGCGTGTCGTACTGCGGTCTCCCACGCAGGGCATGCGTACAGGATAACCGAGTAGACGGCTGAGGCGAGGACTCGCCTGCTCTTCTGGCCGGGGCCCTTCTTATTTGGCATCAAGCACATGAGTTTCCTCATGGCCTGAGAGGCCTTTGCGGCTGCCCGTTCCACGTGCGCAGACATCGATAGGTTCCTGTTGATGGTAACGCCCAGGTACCGTATCTCTGCCTTAGTGTCGATAGCCGTAGCACCAGCACGGAACGTGGCAGCCAGGACTTTCCGTCTGCCGCGCGCTACAATCGCCTCGGTCTTATGGGCTGCGATGGTGATGCCCATAAGTGCCGCCTGCTCGAGGATGGTATCGAGGGCTTGGCTTCCGTGCTCTTCCAGGGCTGCTTTGTCCTTTCCTACGACGACTGCTATCAGGTCATCCGCGTATCCCACGAGGCTGGTATGTGGGATACTGACCCTAAGCATGTCGTCGTAGAAGCAGTTCCACAGGGTTGGCCCCAGGATGGACCCTTGCGGGACTCCGCAGGTCACATCCAGGAGCTGTCCCGGGCCCACTACAAGCTTCCTGTCGGAAAGGTAGCTCCTCACGATGTTGGTGACGTGAGGGCTTATCCCCTTCCGGGTCAGAGCTTGCATGATTCCGGGCCACGGTGCGGAATTGAAGGCGTTCTGCACGTCGAAGGCGATTGCAGCGCTCACCGGCTTGTCCCGGTAGGAGACGCATCTGGCCTCGGCCTTTGTTGCCAGATGCAGGACGCGGCGGACTGCGTCCACCGTCGATCTCCCCTTCCGGAACCCGTACTGGTCCTTGTACAGTCCCTCTCCCCTCTCAAGGTCCTGTTCGAGCCTATTGAGAATTAACCTCTCATAGACTTTTCCCAGGGCGTCGAGAAGGCAGATGGGCCTGTACGTCTGGTCGTCGTCAGGGCTCTTCTTGGGCTTCGGGATGAGCACTAAGGAGGCTCTCTTCCAGGACTCTGGGAAGGCCTTCCTCTGCAGCAGGCTGCTCATGAGAGCGGCGGCAGCCTTAGTCTGCACTCTGAGGAAGAGCCTTACCACCACTGGGGGGATCCCGTCTGGTCCAGGGGCCTTGCCTACCTTGATGCGGTCTGCGGCGGCCAGTACCTCGGACTCCGTGAATGGTTCCGCCTCTTCTGTGCCCTCTTCCATGTCCCACCGGATGGTAGGGTGGGTTGGAAAGAGGGTGCGGGCCACCCGAAGTCTTTCGGCCGCATCAAGGTTCGGGAGGCTTCTGCGAAGCTTCCCGGTCACGATCTTGTAGGCCTTGCCCCACGGGTCCTTGTCGATGGTATCAAGGAATTCCCCCCACTGTCTCTTCTTTGAGTCCGAGATGGCCTTCCTTAGCGCCCTTTTGGCCGACTTGTAGGAAGCCTCTGCAAGTCGGACCTCCCGAAGGGCAGGGTTCATCTTGCCTCTCAGCCTGGTCAGCCTCCTTCTCTCCCCAAGGCAGACTTTCCGGCGAGTAGCGATGTCCTCAGACCACCAGTGAACCGGCCGCCTGGAAGGGTGGGATCTTTTGGACAGGCACGTCCTGTTCAAGATCCCTTGAATGTCCGCGACACACTTATCCGGGTCCAGGATCCCCTCAAAGCATGCCTCGGACATTTCCCCCTCAACGGCGACCAGGGCCTCCTCATCGATCTTCCACGATTTGGCCCTGTCGGTTCTGGTGTTCCGCTGGTGGTCCCCCCTGCTTTGCCTTGTCGCGTCCAGTTGGAAGGTGACGTAGTAGTGGTCGCTGAGGTTCTCGATGTCGCTTCGAACGCTCCAGCCCGTCACTCTTCCTGCGATGCTCGGCGAGGCCAGCGTGATGTCAATCACAGAGGAACTAGTTCCTCTCTCGAACGTCGGGCTGTCGCCTACGTTCACGATCGACATCCCGCTGGCCTGCAGCCACTCGGCAACCAGCGTCCCCCTTTCGTTCTCGGTCCGTGACCCCCAGAGCGGGGACTTGGCGTTCAGGTCGCCGGCCATTATGACCGGTTTCCTGGCGCCTCGGACCGAGATGCTGATGTCGTGTAAGAGGGACTCGAGGTGTTCAGGGTCTCTGTTCGGCGAGAAGTAAGTGCCGATGACTAGGCACTCGCTCATTTCTAGCCAGACGTACCCCTGCCCACCTCCTGCTCTGATGTAGTGAGCATGGTTACCGAATGTCATGATCGCAACGTCTTGTCGGGCGTCTAGCCACCCTCTCTCCTTGCAGAACCTGATGTTCGGCTCACAGATGACTGCGACGTCTATGTCCCATTGCTGCGCGGTAGCTTGCAGTAGGTCCATAGCGCCCCAGCATCTGTTTGCATTCGTCTGCAAGAACTTGAGAGAGGGTGTAGCTATTTCCGGGCAGGTGTCGCGCCTCTACTGCCTCCCGACTGGAGAAACGGCTCGGTGTTAGCCCCTTCCTCCTGATCCTTGAAGGAGGGGTGCCGCTGCTTCCTTCCCTGCTCCTTCCTTCCCTGCTCCTTCCTGGCTCTGTTCAAGATCGCCCGGAAGGCCCTGCATCGTCCTGGGCCGAGGACATGGTCCTCCTTACAGAGCGCGCAGGACCTAGGCTCTCTGCACTCCCGCGCAGAGTGATCGCCCTTGCCGCACCCGAAACAGAGCCTGGATCTGTCTGGTCCGTTGCACATGTTGGAGCTATGGTCATAACTCCAACATTTCGAACACCGGCGGATCTCGAGCCTTTTCTCAATTGTGCAGCACGCAGGCCCCACCCTTAGGCGGCCGGTTTTCACCAGTTCTTCTGCCTTAGGTTTTGGTAGCGTGACCGTCACCGCCAGGGTGTTACGGTGGTGAGGCCTCGTTTTCCCGACGGTGGTCTTGATGCCGGGTCCTACTGCCAGCTCGATGGCTTGTTCGATCTCCTCTCGGGTCGCCAGTTCGTCCAGCCCCCTTAGGTAGATCATCTCTGTCTTTACCCGGGGTCCCACTTGCTTGACTTTGAGAGAGCGGGCCTCCAATAGCTTGACCACTTTGGCCTTGGCCTCCTCGTCTTTGTCCAGCACTATGAGCACCTTGTCCTCTTTGGTACTCCTCAGGGACTGAATGCACTCGCAGCCCGGTTTCTTCGAGACAGCTTCGCGGACACCCTTCAGGATGTCCCTGAAGCTGCCCCCGGTTGTGTCTACTGTGAGCGCAATCGTGCTCCTTTCCCTCTTCTGTTGCGGGGCGGCTCTTTCCCGCTCTTGTGTTCGTCGCTGGTCCGTCGTGAAGATCGTGACCTTGGTGTCGACCCCGTGGAATACCGCCTGAGTCAGGTTTCTAAGCCTGCACTCAGACACTGTCTCCACGTGGTGGATGGCGACCGCCTTGTCCTGTCTTGTCTCCTCTTTCAGGGTTTGGAGCCCTTCCCAGATGGCTCGCTCCGTCCCGTCGTGTTTGATCTTAATGACCTTCTGGAGAGTCTCTTCTGTGACTCCGTCGGGAGTCTTCCTTTTTGTTCTTGTCTCCAGGATGCCGTATGGTTCGGTAATGGCGATCACTTCTGGATATCTATCCCTGTACATCCTCTGAATCGAGGACTGCATCTCTGTGTCCCTCTGGTCTACCAACACGCATTTCACGGTGTCGTGGGGGGTGGATAACGGATTCCCCACCTTCACCGTAACGTTGGTGTACACCTTCTCCTCCCATGCGAGGCCTGCCAATGCCTCGAAGTCGGAGAAGGTGTTTACCACATCCAGATTTTTGACGGATCTGGAAGATGCTGGCCCTCCGTGCCAGGCCTCCGTCTGGGTTCCGGCTTCCCTGCTACTGGTCTTCGTTACCTGTGCTGGTGTTGGCCTTGCCAGCTCCACTGGTTTTGCCGCGTCTGCGAGGAAGGTTTCGAGGCCATTCCTCGTCAGCGCTTCGGCCATGGTCTTGAGCGCACCGGCGGCTTCCTTTATGTCTTTCCTTGTGTTGCTGGAGTCCGCAACAAGCTGGTCTAAGTCATCTATTTTATTGATGACTTTGAGGAGGATTTGCGCGATAGACTGGCTCTCTTCGTTCCTCTTACTTTTCCGAGTGGTGATTTCTGGAGAGATGACGATCGCGGCATGGCTCCGGAAGTCGAAGGTCTTTGATATGCTGCCTTCGCTAGGTGGCGTCCTCTTGGTAGCCAATGACCTTCCAAACGGAGATGTTGGGACATTCTCCATGGTTCCCCACCCAACCGTTCTCTTTGCTTGCAGCGCGTATCGTTGATCGGCCGCTCCCTCCTTTTCCTGCGCCCTTTCTTTTGTGTTTGAGACGCCCGATGTTATTGCTCTTGTGAGCCGCTCGCTCTGGACAGGTTTGCAGCCCCCAGAATCCTTGCTGCTGCCCCTCTCTGATGATGTTGAGAGGGGGGGGGATTCTCCACCGTAGGTGGTACCCCCCTGGGGTATTTTGTTCTTTTCCTTGTCCATTTCATTCTTCGGAGGCCGTTTAGCACCAGTGTGGTGAGCCCCCCCACCGCGACAAGGCGGCCTCCGCCAGGGGGGTAGTCGACTACATTAGTTCTTGTGTATCTAACAATCAATGAACGCTGATACAATCTACCATTTGACTACCATTACCTCTACGATTAGATTAGAAGCCTACTCCACACGTTCCCCGTTTCACTCGTTAAGAGCGGTGCTCGCCAACGGAGTCCCAGCTTACACAATGCAGCACAACCCTTTCCAGTAGCAGCAAATCGTTGCCAACAGCAGTGTGGCTCGGAAAGCCATGGTCTTCGATTTCAAGAAAGCTCGATGCAGTATTTCGTTGCTGTATTAAATTATCTGTGTGCGTGAAGTTGGCAAGCCCACTTTCGAATTTTAAAATTTTTTCAAAGTGAGGAGTTAGTGCTGAATTAGTGCTAATTATTGCCGCAAACCCGGGAATTAGTGCTGCAAAATTGGGGAAGCCACAAGGGGTTGTCTGTGGGGCTTGCCAACTTCACGCTAGCAAGCCCCATGTGAGCTATCGATCTGAAATTTTCATGGAAGTTAGTGCTGAATGAGTGCTAATTAGTGCCGTAAACCCCGCAATTAGTGCTGCCATACTGTAGGAGTTACGGCCGTAAACGTGATTAAACGTCAGCAAGCCCCATTTGAGATATCGATCTGAAATTTTCAGGGTAGTTAGTGCTGAATTAGTGCTAATAAGTGCCGTCAACCCCGCAATTAGTGCTGATATACTTTAATAGTTACGGCCTTAAACGTGATTACACGTCAGCAAGCCCCATGTGAGATATCGATCTGAAATTTTCAGGGAAATTAGTGCTGAATTAGTGCCAATTAGTGCCGTAAAACCCTCAATTAGTGCTGCCACACTCTAAGGGTTTAAGAGTTACGGCCGTAAACGTGTTTAAACGTCAGCAAGCCCCATGTGAGACATGTTTAATCACTTTTACGGCTGTAACTCTTAAAAAATGGAAGCACTAATAACGGGGTTTGCGGCACTAATTAGCACTAATTTAGCACTAAAAACCCTGAAAATTTCCGACCGATAGCTCACATGGGGCTTGCTGACGTTTCATCACGGTTACGGCCGTTACTCTTAAAGTATGGCAGCACTAATTGCGGGGTTTACGGCACTAATTAGCACTCATTCAGCACTAACTACCCTGAAAATTTCAGATCGATAGGTCACATGGGGCTTGCTAGCGTGAAGTTGGCAAGCCCCACAGACAACCCCTTGTGGCTTCCCCAATTTTGCAGCACCAATTCTCGGGTTTGCGGCACTAATTAGCACTAATTTAGCACTAAAAACCCTGAAAATTTCTGACCGATAGCTCACATGGGGCTTGCTGACGTTTCATCACGGTTACGGCCGTTACTCTTAAAGTATGGCAGCACTAATTGCGGGGTTTACGGCACTAATTAGCACTCATTCAGCACTAACTACCCTGAAATTTCAGATCGATAGGTCACATGGGGCTTGCTAGCGTGAAGTTGGCAAGCCCCACAGACAACCCCTTGTGGCTTCCCCAATTTTGCAGCACCAATTCTCGGGTTTGCGGCACTAATTAGCACTAATTCAGCACTAACTCCTCACGTTGAAAAAATTTTAAAATTCGAAAGTGGGCTTGCCAACTTCACGGACACAAATTATCTCCGTGTTTTCTCGCCGCCTGTTTCGCTATCTCTCGTCGCTGCTAACGCGGGGCAACCCACGAGCTCGGCCGAGCGATCTTCACAGTCGCAAGGGGCAGCTCCGGCACAAAGAACTGCTCCGACTGTCTCGGAGCACATGACGAAAGACTGGCAGAAAGACTGGCAGAAAGACTGGCAGAAAGACTGACAGAAAGACTCGCACTGGATGCGTGTGGATCCAGCAGCCTTGAGCACGGCATCGCTAGCAGTTGCTGTTGCCGCCGCGGCCGCGGTTCAAAGCGCTTTGCGACACCGCGTTTTATCGAGACAATCGATTTGAGGAAATTTTTAACCAAGCGGATAAGAATGTACCCAAAACCCCAAAACTCAAAACTAATAAATTGACTATAAATAAAAAATAAATAAACCGATTCTCGGCGTCCATGAGACATGCCATGAGACATGTGACAGTATCACGTAACACGAGGTGTTCTGTTCGGGAGAGAGGTTGGAGGGCTT
This sequence comes from Nemurella pictetii, assembly GCA_921293315.2. Taxonomy (NCBI): domain Eukaryota; kingdom Metazoa; phylum Arthropoda; class Insecta; order Plecoptera; family Nemouridae; genus Nemurella; species Nemurella pictetii. The sequence goes on along the minus strand of OV121118.1, from coordinate 2,236,733 downwards.
GAAGTTAGTACAACAACTTTACTCGCCTTGCTTATCAACCTCTCGACAGCACGGATTAGTGGAGGAATCCTGTTGTTCGAGTTGTACCGTCCTTCGGAAGGGACGTAAAGCCGGTGGTCCCCTTGGTGCTTTTCGACAGGAGTAGGCTACGTGCCGGCACCGGGTTTCCCCTCCTTCCTTCTAGACTAGGTTAGGTTCATCATCACCCTCATCATCACCATTTCATTCACCAACACCATTAGACCAGTGCCAAAGGGCCAGTTGTCAAAACAGTGCGTCGTTAAGCGCCAATAATAAATAAATAGTAACACGAGGTGTTCACCGCACCCTCAGCTGTCCGTCCTCCACGACGAAAGAGTGGTAGAGGCAGTTCTCCACCTCCACAACGTCCGGTTCCCCGCCTGCCGCGGTGTTGCCGTACTCAACGTCAGCACGCTGGCTGGCCTCCGGGAAGCGCTCGGGTTCACAGGCCGCTGGACACGTGGCAACGTCGCGAGCTGCAAGAAACAACCGCCAGGGAGACAGTGAGCAAAGACTGGCCGGTGAGTGACAGGCTGATAGTGAAGCTAACGTAGCCTAACAGCAAGCTGAGGGTGAAGCTAATCTAGCAGCTAGCAGCGAGCTGAGGGTGAAGCTAACCTAGCAGCTAGCAGCGAGCTGATGATGAAGCTAACCTAGCAGCTAGCAGCGAGCTGAAGTTGAAGCTTACCTAGCCTAGCAGCAAGCTGAGGGTGAAGCTAACCTTGCAGCTAGCAGCGAGCTGATGATGAAGCTAACTTAGCAGCTAGCAGCGAGTTGATGATGAAGCTAACCTATAGCCTAGCAGCGAGCTCAGGGTATACGCACAAATCACATCACAAAAAGCTGGCCAGGGAGCAACCTGGCATCTGAACTCGATCAGAAACCCGAGAGAGAGAGAGAGAGAGAGAGAGCGCCGCGGACGAGCGGGCACCCAGCCAACTCCCCGATGTTGCTTAACCTCACCTCGCTTGCGTCTGAGCGCCAGCGCGGCGACGACTAGCAGCATGACGAGCAGCACGGCCCCCACGACGCCGCCCACCACAACCCCCGTATTCGCAGCGGCCATGACGCAGCTGCGCCGTGCGCCTGCGCAGTGGGCGTTGTCTTGACAACCTCGCTGTCCGGCCGACGACCCGGGGGACGGCACGTACCCCGGCGCGCACGCGCACGCTCCGGCCTCGCTGCAGGAGCCATGTTCACACTCTCGCTGACACTTCGCCTTGCAGTGCGCGTGGCTTGACGGGTCGACGTCGGGACACGTGATCTCGACGCACGTGTCCACGCCACCTGGAGCCATCTTGAACCCGGCGTTACACGAGCAACTCCCCGAGTTATCACACACGCCGTTGTTGCAGCCTGGCAGGCACTTGTCTCGGCAGAAGGTTATGTCTTCAGCCGAGGAAGCAGACGAGGAGGGACAAGTGATGTCGATGCACGTGTTGCTGTCCGGGCGGCTTCGTGTGAAGCCGGGCTTGCACTTGCATTTAGGAGGGCCGTCGCTGCACAGGGCGTTGATGCAATTAATGTCTCCACATTCACCCCCGCAGTAGGACTCTCGGGAAGGATCAGGACACATGATCTCGATGCAGTTGTTGCGGTTCTGCGGATCGTTCTTGTACCCTTGATTGCAATTACATCCCTTCTGGTCCCACCATCCATGGTCGGTGCATTCCGTCGGTGTAGCGTGTGACCTGGAACGTGCTACGCCGAGGCACTTGTACGGGTCGTCGAATCTTGCCGCGAAGCCCGCGTTGCAGATACAGGAGCCATATCCGTTACACCTGCCGTTGCTGCACCTGGAGTAACAGGTTCTTAGCACGCACTTCCCGCCTTGCGTCGCGTCGGTGAGGTAAGCATCGTAACACTCTTCCGCGACGCCGGGCGCGGTGAGAAGCAACAGGACCGTGAGCAGGCGCAACCCTCTCAGCCAGCGCATGGCGGCCGACTGTTCGACCGACATGCCGTTAGACTGTTACACCGACCGGCCTTGAGACTCTTCCACCGACCGGCCTTGAAACTGTTCCACCGACTGGCCTTGAGACTGTTCCACCGACCAGCGTTGAAACACGGACTGTTCGACCGACCGAGGCTGCAACGTGGACTTTTCGATCGAAAGAGGCTGAAACGTGGACTGTTCGATTGACAGAGGCTGCAACGTGGACTGTTCAACCGACCGAGGCTGCAACGTGGACTGGTAAACCAGACAAGGCTGCAACGTGGACTGTTCGACCGGCCAGGCTCACGGCAACTGGATAGCTTCGAGTCGAACACAGCCGATTAGACATTTCGCCTATCAAAAGGAAGATGTGGTAATGGCCGTCACTTCCCCGTCGCTCGCTTCCTGCCTTGACCGCTGCCTGTCTTCAAGTCGCGTTCCTTCGCAACAAAGTGTCTTATCTAAATCTAGCACCTACCGCCGGGGTAACTTACAAAGATTTCACACGTCAAACTTTTGCACACACCGCCAGGGCCAACTAATATCTCGATGTATATGATAAATATTGATTAAGACGTACCGATTTTGAGCATCCTTGCACTTAAAGCAATATATCTTCAACAATTCAATTGATTTAACGAATTAAAAAATAATACCATCTGAAACCACCTGATTTTCTTCTGTTCATTTTTAATACACTATGCAAATTAAAAAACAAAAACCGAGCATGTGCTCATAATAAGTAAAAATGGTTCCCAATATGGGAAAATTCTGATTTAAGCTGGAAAGTTAGAACATAGGGCAAAATTTCCAAAAAGAAGTAATAATAAAAAAAAGCTGTTTTTCAATCATCATAATAAAAAAAGGAAAACACGTTTTATTCACAAGGAGCAAGCAACCCCTGGGACATTTGTGTGTCAAGTGACCAAATTGGGTCCAAATGTTGGTTTTACTTAAATTAATATATTTGCGTAGTTTAAAATTGCACAAATGAAATTTTTTCTCCATTCCTTAAGACCTGATAAAAGAAAGAATAAATGCAAAACTTTGATTAGTTTCTATTAAAAGCACCAATTTACGAGCGACATAAATAAATTATTCGCCTTATTTTGACGACTTGCATTTCAGAGGTGACCTACATATTTTATTTCCACCAAACTGGTCGTTCTCAAATCAAGTAAGTTAGTGAACTCTAATAGAAAAATATGTAAGCTATATTTCAAGTATTAACTAGGTTAATTTTTAGGTCGCGTAGAAGCGGTAAAAGAATAATCTGTAAAAGTGCTCATGATCGGAACGCAATGACCCTGGGAACATGGTGAAGCACCGCTCGCTGTTGATCCCTGTTGCCACCCTCCTAGTGTTCATCCATCCTTTCTCCGAGACCGGGTGGTTTGGCAACGTTGGAAACACCGGTTCTCGTGATAACACCGAAGTTAAGCAACATCACGCTGAGTCTGGTGTTGGATGGGTGACCGTCATGCATATGGTCAGTTCTGTTCGGGAGAGAGGTCGGAGGGTTTGAAGTTAGTACGACAATTCACTCGCCTTGCTTGTCAACCTCTCGACAGCACGGATTAGCGGAGGAATCCTGTTTTTCGAGTTGTACCGTCCTTCGGAAGGGACGTAAAGCCGGTCGTCCCCTCGGTGCTTTTCAACAGGAGTAGGCTACGTGCCGGCACCGGGTTTCCCCTCCTCCCTTCTAGCCATAGGCTAGGTTCATCATCACCCTTTCATTCACCGACGCCATTAGACCAGCGCCACAGGGCCAGTTGTCAGAACAGTGCGTCGTTAAACACCAAAAATCTATCAAAAAATCTTTCTTCGCGGAGAAGATAGGCGCTGTTCCAGCGGCATGGACCGAGGGGAGGGAGGGGGGGGGGGGGGTCTGGCTGCATGTCATTAACACTGCTGACCGCAAACCTCGGGGCAATGACGTCAGAAGTTTTCCGGTCAGAAAGGCGACAAGCGCTTTGCGGTGACCACCGCCTCCTAGATTGCATCACCAGCAAGAGCGCCGCACCGGTCACTAGGTGACACACCTAGCCAATGAAAGATAGACGGATAATTTCAATGTGGCTAAGTGGTCCTTCATTAGATCCCAGTTACCCTAGCAATCCTAGCAGTCCTAGCATCCTAGCAGTCCTAGCAGTCCTAGCAGTCCTAGCAGTCCTAGCATCCTAGCAAACCTAGCAGTCCTAGCAATCCTAGCAGTCCTAGCAGTCCTAGCAGTCCTAGCAGTCCTAGCAGTCCTAGCATCCTAGCATCCTAGCAGTCCTAGCAGTCCTAGCATCCTAGCAGTCCTAGCAGTCCTAGCAGTCCTAGCAGTCCTAGCATCCTAGCATCCTAGCAGTCCTAGCATCCTAGCAGTCCTAGCAGTCCTAGCATCCTAGCATCCTAGCATCCTAGCAGTCCTAGCATCCTAGCAGTCCTAGCATCCTAGCAGTCTTTGCAGTCCTAGCAGTCCTAGCAGTCCTAGCAGTCCTAGCAGTCCTAGCAGTCCTAGCAGTCCTAGCATCAGCTAGCAGTCCTAGCAGTCCTAGCAGTCCTAGCAGTCCTAGCAGTCCTAGCAGTCCTAGCAGTCCTAGCAGTCCTAGCAGTCCTAGCATCCTAGCAGTCCTAGCAGTCCTAGCATCCTAGCAGTCCTAGTAGTCCTAGCATCAGCTAGCAGTCGTAGCAATCCTAGCATCCTAGCAGTCCTAGCAGTCCTAGCATCCTAGCAGTCCTAGCAGTCCTAGCAGTCCTAGCATCCAGCAGTCCTAGCAGTCCTAGCAGTCCAAGCAGTCCTAGCATCCTAGCAGTCCTAGCAGTCCTAGCATCCTAGCAGTCCTAGCAGTCCTAGCATCCTAGCAGTCCTAGCAGTCCTAGCAGTCCTAGCAGTCCTAGCAGTCCTAGCAGTCCAAGCAGTCCTAGCAGTCCTTGCAGTCCTAGCAGCCCTAGCAGTCCTAGCAATCCTAGCAGTCCTAGCAGTCCTAGCAGTCCTAGCATCCTAGCATCTTAGCAGTCCTAGCAGTCCTAGCATCCTAGCAGTCCTAGCAGTTCTTGCAGTCCTAGCAGTCCTAGCAGTCCTAGCAGTCCTAGCAGTCCTAGCAGTCCTAGCAGTCCTAGCATCAGCTAGCAGTCCTAGCATCCTAGCAGTCCTAGCAGTCCTAGCATCCTAGCAGTCCTAGCAGTCCTAGCATCCTAGCAGTCCTAGCAGTCCTAGCAGTCCTAGCAGTCCTAGCATCCTAGCAGTCCTAGCAGTCCTAGCAGTCCTAGCAGTCCTAGCAGTCCTAGCAGTCCTAGCATCCTAGCAGTCCTAGCAGTCCTAGCAGTCCTAGCATCAGCAAGCAGTCCTAGCATCCTAGCAGTCCTAGCAGTCCTAGCATCAGCAAGCAGTCCTAGCATCCTAGCAGTCCTAGTAGTCCTAACAGTCCTAGCAGTCCTAGGAGTCCTAGCAGTCCTAGCATTCCTCGCAGTCCTAGCAGTCCTAGCAGTCATAGCAGTCCTAGCAGTCCTAGCAGTCCTAGCAGTCCTAGCAGTCCTAGCATCCTAGCAGTCCAAGCAGTCCAGCAGTCCTAGCAGTCCTAGCAGTCCTAGCAGTCCTAGCAGTCCTAGCAGTCCTAGCAGTCCTAGCAGTCCTAGCAGTCCTAGCAGTCCTAGCATCCTAGCAGTCCAAGCAGTCCAGCAGTCCTAGCAGTCCTAGCAGTCCTAGCAGTCCTAGCAGTCCTAGCAGCCCTAGCAGTCCAAGCAGTCCTAGCATCCTAGCAGTCCTAGCAGTCCTAGCATCCTAGCAGTCCTAGCAGTCCTAGCAGTCCTAGCAGTCCTAGCATCCTAGCAGTCCTAGCATCCTAGCAGTCCTAGCAGTCCTAGCAGTCCTAGCAGTCCTAGCAATCCTAGCAGTCCTAGCAGTCCTAGCAGTCCTAGCACTCCTAGCAGTCCTAGCACTCCTAGCACTCCTAGCATCCTAGCAGTCCTAGCAGTCCTAGCATCCTAGCAGTCCTAGCATCCTAGCAGTCTTAGCAGTCCTAGCAGTCCTAGCAGTCCTAGCAGTCCTAGCAGTCCTAGCAATCCTAGCATCAGCTAGCAGTCCTAGCAGTCCTAGCATTCCTAGCATCCTAGCATTCCTAGCAGTCCTAGCAGTCCTAGCAGTCCTAGCAGTCCTAGCAGTCCTAGCAGTCCTAGCATCAGCTAGCAGTGCTAGCAGTCATAGCATCCTAACAGTCCTAGCAGTCCTAGCATCAGCTAGCAGTCCTAGCATCCTAGCAGTCCTAGCAGTCCTAGTAGTCCTAGCATCAGCTAGCAGTCGTAGCAGTCCTAGCATTCTAGCAGTCCTAGCATCATAGCAGTCCTAGCAGTCCTAGCAGTCCTAGCAGTCCTAGCAGTCCTAGCATTCCTCGCAGTCCTAGCAGTCCTAGCAGTCCTAGCAGTCCTAGCAGTCCTAGCATCCTAGCATCCTAGCAGTCCTAGCAGTCCTAGCATCCTAGCAGTCCTAGCGGTCCTAGCAGTCCTAGCAGTCCTAGCAGTCCTAGCAGCCCTAGCAGTCCTAGCAGTCCTAGCAGTCCTAGCAGTCCTAGCAGTCCTAGCAGCCCTAGCAGTCCTAGCAGTCCTAGCAGTCCTAGCAGTCCTAGCAGTCCTAGCAGTCCTAGCATCCTAGCAGTCCTAGCAGTCCTAGCAGTCCTAGCAGTCCTAGCAGTCCTAGCAGTCCTAGCATCAGCTAGCAGTCCTAGCAGTCCTAGCAATCCTAGCAGTCCTAGCATTCCTCGCAGTCCTAGCAGTCCTAGCAGTCATAGCAGTCCCTGCAGTCCTAGCAGTCCTAGCAGTCCTATTATCCTAGCAGTCCTAGCAGTCCTAGCAGTCCTAGCAGTCCAAGCAGTCCTAGCAGTCCTAGCAGTCCCAGCAGTCATAGCAGTCCTAGCATCCTAGCAGTCCTAGCAGTCCTAGCAGTCCCAGCAGTCCTAGCAGTCCTAGCAGTCCTAGCAGTCCTAGCAGTCCTAGCAGTCGTAGCAGTCCTAGCAGTCCTAGCAGTCCTAGCAGCCCTAGCATCCTAGCAGTCCTAGCAGTCCTAGCAGTCCTAGCAGTCGAAGCAGTCCTAGCAGTCCTAGCAGTCCTAGCAGTCCTAGCAGTCCTAGCAGTCCTAGCATTCCTCGCAGTCCTAGCAGTCCTAGCAGTCTTAGCAGTCCTAGCAGTCCTAGCAGTCCTAGCAGTCCTAGCAGTCCTAGCAGTCCTAGCAGTCCAAGCATTCCTCGCAGTCCTAGCAGTCCTAGCAGTCATAGCAGTCCTAGCAGTCCTAGCAGTCCTAGCAGTCCTAGCATCCTAGCAGTCCTAGCATCCTAGCAGTCCTAGCAGTCCTAGCAGTCCTAGCATCCTAGCATCCTAGCAGTCCTAGCAGTCCTAGCAGTCCTAGCAGTCCTAGCAGTCCTAGCAGTCCTAGCAGTCCTAGCAGTCCTAGCATCAGCTAGCAGTCCTAGCTGTCCTAGCATCCTAGCAGTCCTAGCAGTCCTAGCATCAGCTAGCAGTCCTAGCATCCTAGCAGTCCTAGCAGTCCTAGTAGTCCTAGCATCAGCTAGCAGTCGTAGTAGTCCAAGCATCCTAGCAGTCCTAGCAGTCCTAGCAGTCCTAGCAGTCCTAGCAGTCCTAGCATTCCTCGCAGTCCTAGCAGTCCTAGCAGTCATAGCAGTCCTAGCAGTCCTAGCAGTCCTAGCAGTCCTAGCATCCTAGCAGTCCTAGCAGTCCTAGCATCCTAGCAGTCCTAGCAGTCCTAGCAGTCCTAGCAGTCCAAGCAGTCCTAGCAGTCCTTGCAGTCCTAGCAGCCCTAGCAGTCCTAGCAATCCTAGCAGTCCTAGCAGTCCTAGCATCCTAGCAGTCCTAGCAGTCCTAGCATCCTAGCATCCTAGCAGTCCTAGCAGTCCTAGCAGTCCTAGCATCCTAGCATCCTAGCAGTCCTAGCAGTCCTAGCATCCTAGCAGTCCTAGCAGTTCTTGCAGTCCTAGCAGTCCTAGCAGTCCTAGCAGTCCTAGCAGTCCTAGCAGTCCTAGCAGTCCTAGCATCAGCTAGCAGTCCTAGCATCCTAGCAGTCCTAGCAGTCCTAGCATCCTAGCAGTCCTAGCAGTCCTAGCATCCTAGCAGTCCTAGCAGTCCTAGCAGTCCTAGCAGTCCTAGCATCCTAGCAGTCCTAGCAGTCCTAGCAGTCCTAGCAGTCCTAGCAGTCCTAGCAGTCCTAGCATCCTAGCAGTCCTAGCAGTCCTAGCAGTCCTAGCATCAGCAAGCAGTCCTAGCATCCTAGCAGTCCTAGCAGTCCTAGCAGTCCTAGCATCAGCAAGCAGTCCTAGCATCCTAGCAGTCCTAGTAGTCCTAACAGTCCTAGCAGTCCTAGGAGTCCTAGCAGTCCTAGCAGTCCTAGCAGTCCTAGCAGTCCTAGCAGTCCTAGCAGTCCTAGCAGTCCTAGCAGTCCTAGCAGTCCTAGCAGTCATAGCAGTCCTAGCATCCTAGCAGTCCTAGCAGTCCTAGCAGTCCTAGCAGTCCTAGCAGTCCTAGCATTCCTCGCAGTCCTAGCAGTCCTAGCAGTCATAGCAGTCCTAGCAGTCCTAGCAGTCCTAGCAGTCCTAGCAGTCCTAGCATCCTAGCAGTCCAAGCAGTCCAGCAGTCCTAGCAGTCCTAGCAGTCCTAGCAGTCCTAGCAGTCCTAGCAGCCCTAGCAGTCCAAGCAGTCCTAGCATCCTAGCAGTCCTAGCAGTCCTAGCAGTCCTAGCAGTCCTAGCAGTCCTAGCAGTCCTAGCATCCTAGCAGTCCTAGCAGTCCTAGCAGTCCTAGCAGTCCTAGCAGTCCTAGCAGTCCTAGCAATCCTAGCAGTCCTAGCAGTCCTAGCAGTCCTAGCAGTCCTAGCAGTCCTAGCACTCCTAGCACTCCTAGCATCCTAGCAGTCCTAGCAGTCCTAGCATCCTAGCAGTCCTAGCATCCTAGCAGTCTTAGCAGTCCTAGCAGTCCTAGCAGTCCTAGCAGTCCTAGCAGTCCTAGCAATCCTAGCATCAGCTAGCAGTCCTAGCAGTCCTAGCATTCCTAGCATCCTAGCATTCCTAGCAGTCCTAGCAGTCCTAGCAGTCCTAGCAGTCCTAGCAGTCCTAGCAGTCCTAGCATCAGCTAGCAGTGCTAGCAGTCATAGCATCCTAACAGTCCTAGCAGTCCTAGCATCAGCTAGCAGTCCTAGCATCCTAGCAGTCCTAGCAGTCCTAGTAGTCCTAGCATCAGCTAGCAGTCGTAGCAGTCCTAGCATTCTAGCAGTCCTAGCATCATAGCAGTCCTAGCAGTCCTAGCAGTCCTAGCAGTCCTAGCAGTCCTAGCATTCCTCGCAGTCCTAGCAGTCCTAGCAGTCCTAGCAGTCCTAGCAGTCCTAGCATCCTAGCATCCTAGCAGTCCTAGCAGTCCTAGCATCCTAGCAGTCCTAGCGGTCCTAGCAGTCCTAGCAGTCCTAGCAGTCCTAGCAGCCCTAGCAGTCCTAGCAGTCCTAGCAGTCCTAGCAGTCCTAGCAGTCCTAGCAGCCCTAGCAGTCCTAGCAGTCCTAGCAGTCCTAGCAGTCCTAGCAGTCCTAGCAGTCCTAGCATCCTAGCAGTCCTAGCAGTCCTAGCAGTCCTAGCAGTCCTAGCAGTCCTAGCAGCCCTAGCATCAGCTAGCAGTCCTAGCAGTCCTAGCAATCCTAGCAGTCCTAGCATTCCTCGCAGTCCTAGCAGTCCTAGCAGTCATAGCAGTCCCTGCAGTCCTAGCAGTCCTAGCAGTCCTAGCATCCTAGCAGTCCTAGCAGTCCTAGCAGTCCTAGCAGTCCAAGCAGTCCTAGCAGTCCTAGCAGTCCCAGCAGTCATAGCAGTCCTAGCATCCTAGCAGTCCTAGCAGTCCTAGCAGTCTCAGCAGTCCTAGCAGTCCTAGCAGTCCTAGCAGTCCTAGCAGTCCTAGCAGTCGTAGCAGTCCTAGCAGTCCTAGCAGTCCTAGCAGCCCTAGCATCCTAGCAGTCCTAGCAGTCCTAGCAGTCCTAGCAGTCGAAGCAGTCCTAGCAGTCCTAGCAGTCCTAGCAGTCCTAGCAGTCCTAGCATCCTAGCAGTCCTAGCAGTCCTAGCAGTCCTAGCATCCTAGCATCCTAGCAGTCCTAGCAGTCCTAGCAGTCCTAGCAGTCCTAGCAGTCCTAGCAGTCCTAGCAGTCCTAGCAGTCCTAGCATCAGCTAGCAGTCCTAGCAGTCCTAGCATCCTAGCAGTCCTAGCAGTCCTAGCATCAGCTAGCAGTCCTAGCATCCTAGCAGTCCTAGCAGTCCTAGTAGTCCTAGCATCAGCTAGCAGTCGTAGTAGTCCTAGCATCCTAGCAGTCCTAGCAGTCCTAGCAGTCCTAGCAGTCCTAGCAGTCCTAGCATTCCTCGCAGTCCTAGCAGTCCTAGCAGTCATAGCAGTCCTAGCAGTCCTAGCAGTCCTAGCAGCCCTAGCAGTCCTAGCAGTCCTAGCAGTCCTAGCATCCTTACAGTCCTAGCAGTCCTAGCATCCTAGCATCCTAGCAGACCTTGCAGTCCTAGCAGTCCTAGCATCCTAGCATCCAAGCAGTCCTTGCAGTCCTAGCATCCTAGCAGTCCTAGCAGTCCTAGCAGTCCTAGCAGTCCTAGCAGTCCTAGCAGCCCTAGCAGTCCTAGCAGTCCTAGCAGTGCTAGCAGTCCTAGCAGTCCTAGCAGCCCTAGCAGTCCTAGCAGTCCTAGCAGTCCTAGCAGTCCTAGCAGTCCTAGCAGTCCTAGCAGTCCTAGCATCCTAGCAGTCCTAGCAGTCATAGCAGTCCTAGCAGTCCTAGCATCCTAGCAGTCCTAGCAGTCCTAGCATCCTAGCATCCTAGCAGTCCTAGCAATCCTAGCAGTCCTAGCAGTCCTAGCATCCTAGCAGTCCTAGCAGTCCTAGCAGTCCTAGCAGTCCTAGCAGTCCTAGCAGTCCTAGCATCCTAGCAGTCCTAGCAGTCCTAGCATCCTAGCATCCTAGCAGTCCTAGCAGTCCTAGCATCCTAGCAGTCCAAGCAGTCCTAGCATCCTAGCATCCTAGCAGTCCTAGCAATCCTAGCATCCTAGCAGTCCTAGCAATCCTAGCAGTCCTAGCAGTCCTAGCAGTCCTAGCAGTCCTAGCATCCTAGCATCCTAGCATCCTAGCAGTCCTAGCAGTCCTAGCATCCTAGCAGTCCTGTCATCCTAGCAGTCCTAGCAGTCCTAGCACTCCTAGCAGTCCTAGCACTCCTAGCACTCCTAGCATCCTAGTAGTCCTAGCATCCTAGCAGTCCTAGCATCCTAGCAGTCTTAGCAGTCCTAGCAGTCCTAGCAGTCCTAGCAATCCTAGCATCAGCTAGCAGTCCTAGCAGTCCTAGCAGTCCTAGCATCCTAGCAGTCCTAGCAGTCCTAGCAGTCCTAGCAGTCCTAGCAGTCCTAGCAGTCCAAGCAGTCCTAGCATCAGCTAGCAGTGCTAGCAGTCCTAGCATCCTAGCAGTCCTAGCAGTCCTAGCAGTCCTAGCATCAGCTAGCAGTCCTAGCATCCTAGCAGTCCTAGCATCCTAGTAGTCCTAGCATCAGCTAGCAGTCGTAGCAGTCCTAGCATCCTAGCAGTCCTAGCATCATAGCAGTCCTAGCAGTCCTAGCAGTCCTAGCAGTCCTAGCAGTCCTAGCATTCCTCGCAGTCCTAGCAGTCCTAGCAGTCCTAGCAGTCCTGGCAGTCCTTTTATCCTAGCATCCTAGCAGTCCTAGCAGTCCTAGCATCCTAGCAGTCCTAGCAGTCCTAGCAGTCCTAGCAGTCCTAGCAGTCCTAGCAGCCCTAGCAGTCCTAGCAGTCCTAGCAGTCCTAGCAGTCCTAGCAGCCCTAGCAGTCCTAGCAGTCCTAGCAGTCCTAGCAGTCCTAGCAGTCCTAGCAGTCCTAGCAGTCCTAGCAGTCCTAGCATCCTAGCAGTCCTAGCAGTCCTAGCAGTCCTAGCAGCCCTAGCAGTCCTAGCATTCCTCGCAGTCCTAGCAGTCATAGCAGTCATAGCAGTCCTAGCAGTCCTAGCAGTCCTAGCAGTCCTAGCATCCTAGCTGTCCTAGCAGTCCTAGCAGTCCTAGCAGTCCTAGCAGTCCTAGCAGTCCTAGCAGTCCTAGCAGTCCTAGCAGTCATAGCAGTCCTAGCATCCTAGCAGTCCTAGCAGTCCTAGCAGTCCTAGCAGTCCTAGCATTCCTCGCAGTCCTAGCAGTCCTAGCAGTCTTAGCAGTCTTAGCAGTCGTAGCAGTCCTAGCAGTCCTAGCAGTCCTAGCAGTCCTAGCAGTCCTAGCAGTCCTAGCAGTCGTAGCAGTCCTAGCATCCTAGCAGTCCTAGCAGTCCTAGCAGTCCCAGCAGTCCTAGCAGTCCTAGCAGTCCTAGCAGTCCTAGCAGTCGTAGCAGTCCTAGCATCCTAGCAGTCGAAGCAGTCCTAGCAGTCCTAGCATCCTAGCAGTCCTAGCAGTCCTAGCATCAGCTAGCAGTCCTAGCATCCTAGCAGTCCTAGCAGTTCTAGTAGTCCTAGCATCAGCTAGCAGTCGTAGCAGTCCTAGCATCCTAGCAGTCCTAGCAGTCCTAGCAGTCCTAGCAGTCCTAGCAGTCCTAGCATTCCTCGCAGTCCTAGCAGTCCTAGCAGTCATAGCAGTCCTAGCAGTCCTAGCAGCCCTAGCAGTCCTAGCAGTCCTAGCATCCTAACAGTCCTAGCAGTCCTAGCATCCTAGCATCCTAGCAGTCCTAGCAGTCCTAGCAGTCCTAGCATCCTAGCATCCTTGCAGTCCTTGCAGTCCTAGCATCCTAGCAGTCCTAGCAGTCCTAGCAGTCCTAGCAGCCCTAGCAGTCCTAGCAGTCCTAGCAGTCCTAGCAGTCCTAGCAGTCCTAGCAGTCCTAGCAGTCCTAGCAGTCCTAGCAGTCCTAGCAGTCCTAGCAGTCCTAGCAGTCCTAGCAGTCCTAGCATCCTAGCAGTCCTATTAGTCATAGCAAACCTAGCAGTCCTAGCAGTCCTAGCAGTCCTAGCATCCTAGCAGTCCTAGCAGTCCTAGCAGTCCTAGCAGTCCTAGCAGTCCTAGCAGTCCTAGCAGTCATAGCAGTCCTAGCATCCTAGCAGTCCTAGCAGTCCTAGCAGTCCTAGCAGTCCTAGCAGTCCTAGCATTCCTCGCAGTCCTAGCAGTCCTAGCAGTCATAGCAGTCCTAGCAGTCGTAGCAGTCCTAGCAGTCCTAGCAGTCCTAGCAGTCGTAGCAGTCATAGCAGTCCTAGCAGTCCTAACAGTCCTAGCATCCTAGCAGTCCTAGCAGTCCTAGCAGTCCTAGCAGTCCTAGCAGTCCTAGCATCCTAGCAGTCCTAGCAGTCCTAGCAGTCCTAGCAGTCCTAGCAGTCCTAGCAGTCCTAGCATCCTAGCAGTCCTAGCAGTCCTAGCAGTCCTAGCAGTCCTAGCAGTCCTAGCAGTCCTAGCATCCTAGCAGTCCTAGCAGTCCTAGCAGTCCTAGCATCCTAGCAGTCCTAGCAGTCCTAGCAGTCCAAGCAGTCCTAACAGTCCTAGCAGTCCTAGCAGTTGTGACTTAAATTGAGTCTACACTCATTGACATTGCAAGTAAAAAAAGATTATAAAATTCATTTTGTGAACATAACATAAATGCAAGGCAATGAATTGGAGGAAATCACTTTGAAGTCGACAATGGGACGGCGGCGACAATGATTCTGTTCTCGCCGTGTTGAATCTTCCTTCGGCAACAATCGGCCAGCTGACAGCCGCCACCACCTGAAGTGCCGGGTTCAATCATCCACCTATCCGAGGCCACAGCCCGACGTCTGCATCAGCGACCACGTGACTTCGTGTCGGTCTCCGAATGCTCCTTCGCGTTTCGACACATTGTTGCCCCCCCCCCCCCCCAACCCCTTTCACTCCACACTCTTCACTCATCGAAACCCGCCGCTTGATTTCACTAGCAGCGTCTGGAGCTAACATCAGCACAGATTTTCACCTACGACTTCCGCAAAGAAACCATGTCGAGCCAACGAGCCAAGGAGACGACGTCGAGGAAGTTGCTGTTTCCCAAGAAGTCCCACGAACAGGGCAAGAGCAAGGACGAGGGCGAAGGCGCCGCGACGGATTCAGCTTCTCAGGTGAGAAACGTACTTCCAGTTGCCATTTGTTGGCGCAGCGTCCGTCTCTTGCAGAATCACACAGCAGCCATTTCGATACTCGGTAATAGTTGCAAGTATCGTCAGCAAACTAGTCTTTGGGTAAACATTGCTATCAAAGTCTGGCTGGATCGAAGCCGGTCTTATTCAGCATTTTTAGGCCGATTGCTGTGAATCAAATAATCTAGCTAACAAAATGGCCGCAGCCATTGCGATGCTAGTCAATGTGTTAAAATGCTGCTGCGCTGTTTGGAGGCTTAGGTTCAGAACTTCAGGATGCAGGTATAACACGCCGGGTAATGCAGGGTCGCTCTTTGCCAGCAGCGCGTCGCTACGACGGAGAGGGGCGGTGAACAGCGTCGCTTGGCGATCGTCGCGACGTCCGGTGGGGCGGAGGAACGACGTCCAGCCGGCGTCGTTGCGGAAGATCCTAGTTTCCAGGCCGACGCAACCGAAGCATTCGCCGTCGCCGACAACAACAGCTACGAGGCCAAGGTGACGCATCGCCCGTGTCCTTAACTTTCTCACCGGGAAAACATCTCACCAGGCTGTAGGATGCAGGACACTCTGCCAGCAAACATCTCCCCAGGCTGCAGGATGCAGGACACTCTGCCAGCAAACATCTCGCCAGGCTGTAGGATGCAGGACACTCTGCCAGCAAACATCTCACCAGGCTGTAGGATGCAGGACACTCTGCCAGCAAACATCTCACCAGGCTGTAGGATGCAGGACACTCTGCCAGCAAACATCTCACCAGGCTGTAGGATGCAGGACACTCTGCCAGCAAACGTCTCACCGGGCTGTAGGATGCAGGACACTCTGCCAGCAAACATCTCACCAGGCTGTAGGATGCAGGACACTCTGCCAGCAAACATCTCACCAGGCTGTAGGATGCAGGACACTCTGCTAGCAAACATCTCACCAGGCTGAAGGATGCAGGACACTCTGCTAGCAAACATCTCACCAGGCTGTAGGATGCAGGACACTTTGCTAGCAAACATCTCACCAGGCTGTAGAATGCAGGAAACTCTGCCAGCAAACTTCTCACCAGGCTGTAGGATGCAGGACACTCTGCCAGCAAACATCTCACCAGGCTGTAGGATGCAGGACACTCTGCCAGCAAACATCTCACCAGGCTGTAGGATGCAGGACACTCTGCCAGCAAACATCTCACCAGGCTGTAGGATACAGGACACTCTGCCAGAAAACATCTCACAAGGCTGTAGACTGCAGGACACTCTGCCAGCAAACGTCTCACCAGGCTGTAGGAAGCAGGACACTCTGCCAGAAAACATCTCACCAGGCTGTAGGATGCATGACACTGCCAGCAAACATCTCACCAGGCTGTAGGATGCAGGAAACTCTGCCAGCAAACATCTCACCAGGCTGAAGGATGCAGGACACTCTGCCAGCATACATATCACCAGGCATTAGGATGCAGGACACTCTGCCAGCAAACATCTCACCAGGCTGTAGGATGCAGGACACTCTGCCAGCAGACATCTCACCAGGCTGTAGGATGCAGGACACTCTGCCAGCAAACATCTCACCAGGCTGTAGGATACAGGACACTCTGCCAGAAAACATCTCACAAGGCTGTAGGATGCAGGACACTCTGCCAGCAAACGTCTCACCAGGCTGTAGGAAGCAGGACACTCTGCCAGAAAACATCTCACCAGGCTGTAGGATGCATGACACTGCCAGCAAACATCTCACCAGGCTGTAGGATGCAGGAAACTCTGCCAGCAAACATCTCACCAGGCTGAAGGATGCAGGACACTCTGCCAGCATACATATCACCAGGCATTAGGATGCAGGACACTCTGCCAGCAAACATCTCACCAGGATGTAGGATGCAGGAAACTCTGCCAGCAAACGTCTCACCAGGCTGTAGGATGCAGGACACTCTGCCAGCAAACATCTCGCCAGGCAGAAGAATGCAGGATACTCTGCTAGCAAACATCTCACCAGGCTGTAGGATGCAGGACACTCTGCCAGCAAACATCTCGCCAGGCAGAAGAATGCAGGATACTCTGCCAGCAAACATCTCACCAGGCTGTAGGATGCAGGAAACTTCCGGCAAACATCTCAACAAGCTGTAGGATGCAGAAGACTCTGCCAGCAAACATCTCACCAGGCTGTAGGATGCAGGAGACTCTGCCAGCAAATATCTCACCGGGTTTTAGGATGTCGCCAAAAACTTAATGAAGTTAATGCGTCCTGGGAGACTTTAGCTTCCCGTAATCAACGCATGTTTGGCAGCCAATTTGCACAATGTGATCATCAGCCCCACCCTAGCACTGTACCACCCTAGTATTAGCCGGCCCCTTCAATGTCCCACCCAAGGGTCTTACCCTTGTTAAGACGTAGCCTTTCAATGTCTTACCCTGGCATTGTACCATACTAGCACCGGCTAGTGACGTCAAGCACCGGCTAGTGTCGTCAAGCACCGGCTAGTGATGTCAAGCACCGTCTAGTGATGTCAAGCATCGGCTAGTGACGTCAAGCACCGGCTAGTGACGGCAAGCATCGGCTAGTGATGTCAAGCACCGTCTAGTGATGTCAAGCACCGGCTAGTGATGTCAAGCACCGGCTAGTGATGTCAAGCACCGGCTTGTGACGTCAAGCACCGGCTAGTGATGTCTAGCACCGGCTAGTGACGTCAGTGGGGATAGCATTGCAAATTAAGAGCACAGAGCAGTGGATTTTAGCGTTGCAGTGACGTGGCGCGTTAAGTTAGGAAACTCGGTCATGGAACGAGCATGCAGGTGAACTTTGGCTTGTTACTTCAAAGTTGGGAATAAACTGTCATCGCGAACATTCCATTGACATTGAACAGTGACATTGGCTTGAGCGATGCAACAGCTGATGTCAGTCCCAGCGAACGCAGACCCTCGTGATTGGCTGACTGGACGGTGACCCAGCTGCGTGTCCTGCGGCAGTCGGTCGTGCATCCAAGAGGCCGTGTTTCAGGATGCTTCCTCGACCTGTCCACAGGTGGCGTTCCTCGCACGGCTCAGTCTCTTTCCGACGCGCGCTGGGCGTGCGCAGAAACGTGCGCAGCCGCAGGGCAGGAAGTTCGGCAAGAAGTAGCCAGCCGACTTCCGTGTCCTCCACTTCCGGCTCAGAGTCTTCATTCTCTGTTGAATAAAAACCATTGAATACCGAGTGAAACTGTCTTCATTCTCTGCTCGAAAGTTTATCACAGTCAGTTTTATTTTCAATGCAAACAGAATTGAAATAGGAATGACAGTTTTGCTATACTAATTTCCACTAAATTTTACCTAAGGTTAAAAAACAAAAAAACTAGACCAACGGGTAGCACTCAGTGCAGAAGGTTCGCGTTCTGTGTTTTTATATTCTGTCCAGGATAAGGTCATCGTTCTCACAAAATGGCCGCCATTTACATTTCACCAACTCTTGAAACTAAATCCACAAGGCGCTGTTTCTAAATTTCAAAATCTAGTTTTAGAACAATGGCTAAATGTTTTTTGCCACTCTCGCATATTATCTTTTAGCTTCTTACGAATAACTTTATCACAACATTTATAAACTAAACTAATTTGGAAATAAATGTAGACTGATGCCAGGAAATTAATTAGCCCTCATGTTGTTAGTCGTCTTGACTCCTATGGCTGAGCGGACAGTGCTAATATTAAATTAAATAGACTTTATGGCATCGGCGTTGCAACAAACTGCTTGACAGACCTCTATCTAGAAAGCAGCGAGTGTGGAAAATGCCACGTTTATGTCAAGGAAGGTCAATCCTTGATTATGGCCACGCAACCGTATCATCAAATATGATAGTGTTTGAGTTCCATTTTTCGCGACGATTTCAGACAGTGGCTGTAGTGATTAACGTGGTCTTATGGTCCTAGCCAGTCACCAAGCACCGAACGGTTTGGCAACGTTGGAAACACCGGTTATCGTGAGATCACCGAAGTTAAGCAACATCGCGCTGAGTCAGGTGTTTGATGGGTGACCATCATGCACATGATCAGTTCTGTTCGGGAGAGAGGTTGGAGGGTTTGAAGTTTACAACAACTTCACTCGCCTTGCTTGTCAACCTCTCGGCAGCACGGATTAGTGGCGGAATCCTGTTGTTCGAGTTGTACCGTCCTCCTAAAGGGACATAAAACCGGTGGTCCCCTCGGTGCTTTTCAACAGGAGTAGGCTACGTGCCGGCACCGGGTTTCCCCTCCTCCCTTCTAGACTAGGTGAGGTTCATCATCACCCTTTCATTCACCGACGCCATTAGACCAGTGCCAAAGGGCCAGTAGTCAAAACAGTGCGTCGTTAAACACCGATAATCAATCAAGAAAAGTCACCAAGTGGGCCTAGAAACAACAGAAACGAGTGCACGATCGATTAATGCGGTGGATTCTTTAAGCGTAATAGATGAGGTCGTTAGGCCGCCGCCGTCGGCGTTACAAAGCAGAAGCAACTCTCACAGCATTTGCAGCACGCGGCGCAGGACGCGACGTTAATCGACGAAGAACTCTTCAAAGAAAGAACGCCTCCTGAATAATGGAGCGCGGGGAATAATTGCAGCTGCAAGGCAGGACTACATCTTCAAAGGGCGTCGGTCCATCGAGTGTCGGGTGCGTAACGCCCCCCGCGGATCGTTACCAGCGCTAGGGTATATAACCTCGGCGACGGCGAGGCTGAGTGCCACCATCCCAGACGTCGCGCTCCGGGACAGAAGCTCGCCGCGTGAAGTTCTGCACACTCTCAGGAGGAGGGCTTCGTGGCACGCGTTCGGCGCGATGAGGTAAGGGGAGATCCCAGCCGAATGGTTGGTGACGCGGCCACCAATCATCATCACTAAAACCGGTACAAAGATTGCAAATAAAGGTGATGTTTTTCTTCGCAAGACTCAGTTAAGCACGCTTGGGTTTCTGCCGACAAAGCGTTGTGGGCGAGCCTGGTGGACTTGCTAGAATTTAAAGAATGCAAATGCTGTTATCAACTACAAATCTTAACTATTATTAAATCAATTATTGTCCGTTGACGCTTGAGATTAACCATTAGTGACAAACAAAGTCACACCAATATTGCATATTATATGACGTTTAACTTTTACGAAGATTGCTCTGGTGCTTTCATTACTCATAAATTACCACGTTGGCAACGCTGATTTCTGTTGCCATCTCTTTCAGTAAAATCCTAGTAAAGCGGATGGTTGAAATAAGTTGTTTTTTTCGTGTTGGTTGGTGCGTATTGATGTGAAATGTTGAAATCCGTCAAGTTTTTTGTTGGAAGGTGTTATTGGGCGAGTTATGAACGATTTGCGGGTGACGTACTTAGGTGCTGTGCGTTTGGTGCGTTGCAGTTGGCAGCTCTGGGCAGTGGTGGGGCCCGTTGCGCATTGCTCGCGGGGTCTTTGAGTTGGGGATTCGATGATTTTGTTTCCTTCAGTTTGTGGTAGTGTCATTGAATGTTAGAGGTGTAATTGTTTATGTGGGGTTTTTTTTTTGCAGTTGTTTTAGTAATGTTGTGAAATGGTGTCTTTAGTGTTGATTTTCCTATGCCTTTTTGGGTTATTGTCACATTTGGTGTTTTAATTTGTTGT
This sequence comes from Nemurella pictetii, assembly GCA_921293315.2. Classification (NCBI taxonomy): domain Eukaryota; kingdom Metazoa; phylum Arthropoda; class Insecta; order Plecoptera; family Nemouridae; genus Nemurella; species Nemurella pictetii. Next base: position 2,217,078 of record OV121118.1, on the reverse strand, counting down.
GTCTTGGGTGGTTTCCGACAATTATATTTTTGAAAACGCTATTTTTGGGGATTTTGTGTGAAAAAATATAAAAAAGTCAGATTTTCACTCATTCCGCTGTACTGGATGGATTCGGTCCCCTGCAGCCAGGCGAGTGTGGCCCTCGCGGAGCCGACCACCTACCTGTCGCTGCACCTGCGCGCCTTCCGGGTGTGCGGCCTGCTGACCGGCGCCAAGTACCCGCTGTTCGCCGCCGCCTTCGTCGCGCCCGTGCTGCTGCACACGGTGCTCGCCATCGTCCACCTGGCCGTGTCCGCCTCCTCCGCCGAGATCCTCACCCTCGACGTCGTCTTCTCGCTGCTCTCCAACTGCGTCAAGCTGGCCGTGTACGCCAGCCGCGGCCACCACGCCCGCCATCTTGTCGCGCGCATCGCCAAGATGGCGGCCGGCGGCGGCGGGCGCATGCGCGCGGCGCACGCTCGCGCCGAGGCGGTGAGTTCGACGCGCGACTGTCTCGGCTCGCGGACTCACCATTTCTCACCATCTCTGCCTGACAACGCAATTCACAAGAAACCGAAGCCCCGAGAAACTAACGAGTAACAGCGCAGCTCTCTCACCTTTCGCAAACTCATATTGTTACAAAACCAACTTTAGCAAAATTGGCATTGCTCATAAGAAATCATAAGCGTAAAACATTTTGAGAGGTTGTGGCTACTTGACCAAATAGATATATTTTCAGACGATTTTTAGGTCCTTAAATGTTTTTTCGTACCAGATGCTCATATTTTTTTAAATCGGCAACATTGAAAATAGCTCTCATCCACAACACGATTGAGATGAGCGTTCGCCAGGTGCTGGTCCTGAAGCTGAGGTGGCGTCAACAGGTGTCTCGCGGAATGCTGGCGTGGTTCTACGTGGCCTGCGTGGGCAGCGGGGCTTCCTACCTCGTCAGCAGCCTGATGACCCCGCGGGAGCTGCCCTTTAAAGCGTGGTACCCATTCGACGCGGCCCTTCACTACAACGTGAGCAACCCCTTCCTTGGATGGCTGCTAGGATGGCTGCTAGGATGGCTGCTAGGATGGCTGCTAGGATGGCTGCTAGGCTGGCTGCTAGGATGGCTGCTAGGCTGGCTGCTAGGATGGCTGCTAGGATGGCTGCTAGGATGGCTGCTAGGATGGCTGCTAGGATGGCTGCTAGGATGGCTGCTAGGATGGCTGCTAGGCTGGCTGCTAGGATGGCTGCTAGGCTGGCTGCTAGGATGGCTGCTAGGATGGCTGCTAGGCAGGCTGTTAGGATGGCTGCTAGGATGGCTGCTAGGACGGCTTCTAGGATGGCTGTTAGGATGGCTGCTAGGATGGCTGCTAGGATGGCTGCTAGGATGGCCGCTAGGCAGGCTGTTAGGATGGCTGCTAGGATGGCCGCTAGGATGGCTGCTAGGCAGGCTGTTAGGATGGCTGCTAGGATGGCCGCTAGGATGGCTGCTAGGATGGCTGCTAGGACGGCTTCTAGGATGGCTGCTAGGATGGCTGCTAGGATGGCTGCTAGGACGGCTTCTAGGATGGCTGTTAGGATGGCTGCTAGGATGGCTGCTAGGACGGCTTCTAGGATGGCTGCTAGGATGGCTGCTAGGATGGCTGCTAGGATGGCTGCTAGGATGGCTGCTAGGATGGCTGCTAGGATGGCTGCTAGGATGGCTGCTAGGAGGTAGCTAGGATGGCTGCTAGGAGGTAAATAGGATGCTTCTAGGATGGCTGCTAGGATGGCTGCTAGGACGGCTTCTAGGATGGCTGCTAGGATGGCTGCTAGGAGGTAGCTAGGATGGCTGCTAGGAGGTAAATAGGATGCTGCTAGGATGGCTGCTAGGATGGCTGCTAGGATGGCTGCTAGGATGGCTGCTAGGATGGCTGCTAGGATGGCTGCTAGGCTGGCTGTTAGGATGGCTGCTAGGATGGCTGCTAGGATGGCTGCTAGGATGGCTGCTAGGAGGTAGCTAGGATGTCTGCTAGGAGGTAGCTAGGATGTCTGCTAGGAGGTAGCTAGGATGTCTGCTAGGAGGTAGCTAGGATGTCTGCTAGGAGGTAGCTAGGATGCTGCTAGGATGGCTGCAAGGATGGCTGCTAGGCTGGCTGCTAGGATGGCTGCTAGGATGGCTGCTAGGAGGTAGCTAGGATGTCTGCTAGGAGGTAGCTAGGATGGCTGCTAGGATGGCTGCTAGGATGGCTGCTAGGCTGGCTGCTAGGCTGGCTGCTAGGATGGCTGCTAGGATGGCTGCTAGGATGGCTGCTAGGCTGGCTGCTAGGATGGCTGCTAGGCTGGCTGCTAGGATGGCTGCTAGGATGGCTGCTAGGATGGCTGCTAGGATGGCTGCTAGGATGGCTGCTAGGATGGCTGCTAGGCTGGCTGCTAGGATGGCTGCTAGGATGGCTGCTAGGATGGCTGCTAGGCTGGCTGCTAGGATAGCTGCTAGGCTGGCTGCTAGGATGGCTGCTAGGATGGCTGCTAGGATGGCTGCTAGGATGGCTGCTAGGATGGCTGCTAGGATGGCTGCTAGGATGGCTGCTAGGCTGGCTGCTAGGATGGCTGCTAGGATGGCTGCTAGGCAGGCTGTTAGGATGGCTGCTAGGATGGCTGCTAGGACGGCTTCTAGGATGGCTGTTAGGATGGCTGCTAGGATGGCTGCAAGGATGGCTGCTAGGATGGCTGCTAGGATGGCTGCTAGGCAGGCTGTTAGGATGGCTGCTAGGATGGCTGCTAGGATGGCTGCAAGGATGGCTGCTAGGATGGCTGCAAGGATGGCTGCTAGGCAGGCTGTTAGGATGGCTGCTAGGATGGCTGCTAGGACGGCTTCTAGGATGGCTGTTAGGATGGCTGCTAGGATGGCTGCTAGGATGGCTGCTAGGCAGGCTGTTAGGATGGCTGCTAGGATGGCTGCTAGGACGGCTTCTAGGATGGCTGCTAGGCTGGCTGCTAGGATGGCTGCTAGGATGGCTGCTAGGCAGGCTGTTAGGATGGCTGCTAGGATGGCTGCTAGGACGGCTTCTAGGATGGCTGTTAGGATGGCTGCTAGGATGGCTGCTAGGATGGCTGTTAGGATGGCTGCTAGGATGGCTGCTAGGACGGCTTCTAGGATGGCTGCTAGGATGGCTGCTAGGATGGCTGCTAGGATGGCTGCTAGGATGGCTGCTAGGATGGCTGCTAGGATGGCTGCTAGGATGGCTGCTAGGAGGTAGCTAGGATGGCTGCTAGGAGGTAAATAGGATGCTTCTAGGATGGCTGCTAGGATGGCTGCTAGGATGGCTGCTAGGACGGCTTCTAGGATGGCTGCTAGGATGGCTGCTAGGAGGTAGCTAGGATGGCTGCTAGGAGGTAAATAGGATGCTGCTAGGATGGCTGCTAGGCTGGCTGCTAGGATGGCTGCTAGGATGGCTGCTAGGATGGCTGCTAGGATGGCTGCTAGGCTGGCTGTTAGGATGGCTGCTAGGATGGCTGCTAGGATGGCTGCTAGGATGGCTGCTAGGATGGCTGCTAGGAGGTAGCTAGGATGTCTGCTAGGAGGTAGCTAGGATGCTGCTAGGATGGCTGCAAGGATGGCTGCTAGGCAGGCTGTTAGGATGGCTGCTAGGATGGCTGCTAGGATGGCTGCTAGGATGGCTGCTAGGATGGCTGCTAGGATGGCTGCTAGGATGGCTGCTAGGATGGCTGCTAGGATGGCTGCTAGGATGGCTGCTAGGATGGCTGCTAGGAGGTAGCTAGGATGGCTGCTAGGAGGTAAATAGGATGCTTCTAGGATGGCTGCTAGGATGGCTGCTAGGATGGCTGCTAGGACGGCTTCTAGGATGGCTGCTAGGATGGCTGCTAGGAGGTAGCTAGGATGGCTGCTAGGAGGTAAATAGGATGCTGCTAGGATGGCTGCTAGGCTGGCTGCTAGGATGGCTGCTAGGATGGCTGCTAGGATGGCTGCTAGGATGGCTGCTAGGCTGGCTGTTAGGATGGCTGCTAGGATGGCTGCTAGGATGGCTGCTAGGATGGCTGCTAGGATGGCTGCTAGGAGGTAGCTAGGATGTCTGCTAGGAGGTAGCTAGGATGCTGCTAGGATGGCTGCAAGGATGGCTGCTAGGCTGGCTGCTAGGATGGCTGCTAGGATGGCTGCTAGGATGGCTGCTAGGCTGGCTGCTAGGATGGCTGCTAGGATGGCTGCTAGGATGGCTGCTAGGCTGGCTGCTAGGCTGGCTGCTAGGATGGCTGCTAGGATGGCTGCTAGGATGGCTGCTAGGATGGCTGCTAGGCTGGCTGCTAGGATGGCTGCTAGGATGGCTGCCAGGATGGCTGCCAGGATGGCTGCCAGGATGGCTGCTAGGCTGGCTGCTAGGATGGCTGCTAGGCTGGCTGCTAGGCTGGCTGCTAGGCTGGCTGCTAGGATGGCTGCTAGGCTGGCTGCTAGGCTGGCTGCTAGGCTGGCTGCTAGGATGGCTGCTAGGATGGCTGCTAGGATGGCTGCTAGGATGGCTGCTAGGAGGTAGCTAGGATGGCTGCTAGGAGGTAAATAGGATGCTTCTAGGATGGCTGCTAGGATGGCTGCTAGGACGGCTTCTAGGATGGCTGCTAGGATGGCTGCTAGGAGGTAGCTAGGATGGCTGCTAGGAGGTAAATAGGATGCTGCTAGGATGGCTGCTAGGCTGGCTGCTAGGATGGCTGCTAGGATGGCTGCTAGGATGGCTGCTAGGATGGCTGCTAGGCTGGCTGTTAGGATGGCTGCTAGGATGGCTGCTAGGATGGCTGCTAGGATGGCTGCTAGGAGGTAGCTAGGATGTCTGCTAGGAGGTAGCTAGGATGCTGCTAGGATGGCTGCAAGGATGGCTGCTAGGCTGGCTGCTAGGATGGCTGCTAGGCTGGCTGCTAGGCTGGCTGCTAGGATGGCTGCTAGGATGGCTGCTAGGATGGCTGCTAGGATGGCTGCTAGGCTGGCTGCTAGGATGGCTGCTAGGCTGGCTGCTAGGATGGCTGCTAGGATGGCTGCCAGGATGGCTGCCAGGATGGCTGCCAGGATGGCTGCTAGGCTGGCTGCTAGGATGGCTGCTAGGCTGGCTGCTAGGCTGGCTGCTAGGATGGCTGCTAGGATGGCTGCTAGGATGCTGCTAGGATGGCTGCTAGGATGGCTGCTAGGATGGCTGCTAGGATGGCTGCTAGGATGGCCGCTAGGATGGCCGGTAGGATGGCTGCTAGGATAGTGTAGGATGTTGCTAGCATTGGGAGACCATTGCAAGTGCTTGATGACCAGCGGGGCCGGCAGTGGGCGATGTTGTTGCAGACTTTGATGGTGGTTGCGTGCAACATCTCAGTGCCGGTCATGGACACCTTCCTGCTGGCGCTGTTGCTGCACTCTTGTGCGCAGCTCGACGAGCTGGCGCGCTCGCTGCGGCGCATCGGGCAACTAGAGGAGCAGCCCCAGCTGGCCGAGCTGCCGGCTGGGACGGGCCAGGTGGGTTCAACAATGCGTTTTACATTCTTGAGTCTAGGGCCAAGCATCGGAAGCCAGGCACCGGAAGCCAAGCACCGGAAGCCAGGCACCGGAATTTAGTTTGAATTAACTGACCAGCTGTGAAGCCCCATGAATCGATCTTACCAGGGACCCAGGGACCCAGGGACCCATGCTCATTTCGTCAATAATCAAATGAAGTTATTTTTGCAGTTTTTCCAATGGAAATCATATGAAATTCACAAAAATATTAAACGGGCTTCATAAATGCTTATTTTTTTCGCGATTATATTTGGATGAGCTTTTTTTTAATGGGTGCGAATAAAAATTGAGGCTAAATAAATAATTTTTTTTGATCTAAAAAAAGAGTTTTTTTTTCGGTTTTCTGCCCATTAACTTTGCGATGAGCGTAACGAGCGCAGCGAGTGAAGCGAATCTTCAATTTCACTTACTTCTAGAAAAATCCAGTATGTTTATTTTCTCTTTTCTTTTGTTTTTTGTGCTTATGTCTGTATCTTCGCACTCGACAGGCCAAACGCCTGAAACGCTTTTGATTAAATTCTATGGAGACCTTAGTTTTTCCCAAAATAGACCCTGTACAATTTCCTGAATATTCCACGAACATTTTTTTCCAAGAATCAGTATTTTCCCAAATTTACAATTTTTTCAAGTCACTTTATTGGCTTTTACCCTCACACACTCAATATAATTATGTTTTAGATGAGCGTAAATAGTACACTCATCTGCAACACGATTATATGAGCGTTCGCGAAGCCATAGAATGAATTATAATGCACGATTTGCACATTTTCAACATCAGCTCAGCCAAAGCCGATTGTCAAATAAAAGATTCAGTTAACTCTCTTCGCTCATGCGCTTGCCGAGCTTACATATAGGTTTCTCGGGACGCAAATATCCTGCCATTGCTGTTTGATTGATTATTGGTGTTTAACGACACACTGTTTTCACAACTGGCCCTGTGGCACTGGTCTAACGGCGTCGGTGAATGAAAGGGTGATGATGAACCTAACCTAGCCTAGTCTAGAAGGAAGGAGGGGAAACCTGATGCCCGCACGTGGCCTACTCCTGTCGAAAAGCACCGAGGGGACCACCGGCTTACGTCCCTTCCGAAGGACGGTAAACCTCGAACCACAGGATTCCTGCACTAATCCGTGCTGGCGAGAGGTTGACAAGCAAGGCGAGTGAAGTTGTCGTACTAACTTCAAACCCTCCAACCTCTCTCCCGAACAGAAATGATCATGTTCATGATGGTCAACCGTACAACACCTGACTCAGCGCAATGTTGCTTAACTTCGGTAATCTCACGAGAATCGGTGTTTCCAACGTTGCCAAACCGTTCGGTCTCCCATTGGTCAGCAGCCAACGCACGTGGTGGGCCCGCCGTCGCGACGCCCGCGAGTCCGCTTCGGCGCCGGCCTAGCGGTGGCGTCGGCGTCGGCGTCAGCGTCGGCGTCGGCGTCGGCGTCGGCGTCGAAGGACAGCGTCGAGGAGGAGGCGTTCCGCCGGCTGATGGATTGCGTGCGACGTCACCAACGCATTCTCAGGTGACGCTTGATTGGTGTGAGGAGGCGTTGCGATGCGTTGTGTTGCGTTGCGATGCGATTCGATGCGTTGCGTTGCGATGCGTTGCGTTGCGTTGCGTTGCGTTGCGATGCGATGCGATGCGATGCGATGCGTTGCGTTGCGTTGCGTTGCGTTGCGTTGCGTTGCGTTGCGTTGCGTTGCGTTGCGTTGCGTTGCGTTGCGTTGCGTTGCGTTGCGTTGCGTTGCGTTGCGTTGCGTTGCGTTGCGTTGCGTTGCGTTGCGTTGCGTTGCGTTGCGTTGCGTTGCGTTGCGTTGCGTTGCGTTGCGTTGCGTTGCGTTGCGTTGCGTTGCGTTGCGTTGCGTTGCGTTGCGTTGCGTTGCGTTGCGTTGCGTTGCGTTGCGTTGCGTTGCGTTGCGTTGCGATGCGTTGCGTTGCGATGCGTTGCGTTGCGTTGCGATGCGATGCGATGCGATGCGATGCGATGCGATGCGATGCGTTGCGTTGCGTTGCGTTGCGTTGCGTTGCGTTGCGTTGCGTTGCGTTGCGTTGCGTTGCGTTGCGTTGCGTTGCGTTGCGTTGCGTTGCGTTGCGTTGCGATGCGTTGCGTTGCGTTGCGTTGCGTTGCGTTGCGATGCGATGCGATGCGATGCGATGCGTTGCGTTGCGTTGCGTTGCGTTGCGTTGCGTTGCGTTGCGTTGCGTTGCGTTGCGTTGCGTTGCGATGCGTTGCGTTGCGTTGCGATGCGTTGCGTAGCGTTGCGATGCGATGCGTTGCGTTGCGATGCGTTGGGTTGCGTTGCGTTGCGATGCGATTCGATGCGTTGCGTTGCGTTGCGTTGCGTTGCGTTGCGTTGCGTTGCGTTGCGTTGCGATGCGTTGCGTTGCGTTGCGTTGCGTTGCGTTGCGTTGCGATGCGATGCGATGCGATGCGATGCGATGCGATGCGATGCGTTGCGTTGCGTTGCGTTGCGTTGCGTTGCGTTGCGTTGCGTTGCGATGCGTTGCGTTGCGATGCGTTGCGTTGCGTTGCGTTGCGTTGCGATGCGATGCGATGCGATGCGATGCGATGCGATGCGTTGCGTTGCGTTGCGTTGCGTTGCGTTGCGTTGCGTTGCGATGCGTTGCGTTGCGATGCGTTGCGTTGAGTTGCGTTGCGTTGCGATGCGATGCGTTGCGTTGCGATGCGTTGCGTTGCGTTGCGATGCGATTCGATGCGTTGCGTTGCGTTGCGTTGCGTTGCGATGCGATGCGATGCGTTGCGATGCGATGCGATGCGATGCGATGCGTTGCGTTGCGATGCGTTGCGTTGCGTTGCGTTGCGTTGCGTTGCGTTGCGTTGCGTTGCGTTGCGTTGCGATGCGTTGCGTTGCGTTGCGTTGCGTTGCGTTGCGTTGCGTTGCGTTGCGATGCGTTGCGTTGCGATGCGTTGCGTTGGGTTGCGTTGCGTTGCGATGCGATGCGATGCGATGCGATGCGATGCGATGCGTTGCGTTGCGTTGCGTTGCGTTGCGTTGCGTTGCGTTGCGTTGCGTTGCGTTGCGTTGCGATGCGTTGCGTTGCGATGCGTTGCGTTGCGTTGCGTTGCGATGCGATGCGATGCGATGCGATGCGATGCGATGCGATGCGTTGCGTTGCGTTGCGTTGCGTTGCGTTGCGTTGCGTTGCGTTGCGTTGCGTTGCGTTGCGATGCGTTGCGTTGCGATGCGTTGCGTTGGGTTGCGTTGCGTTGCGATGCGATGCGTTGCGTTGCGATGCGTTGTGTTGCGTTGCGATGCGATTCGATGCGTTGCGTTGCGTTGCGTTGCGTTGCGATGCGATTCGATGCGTTGCGTTGCGTTGCGTTGCGTTGCGTTGCGTTGCGTTGCGTTGCGTTGCGTTGCGTTGCGTTGCGATGCGTTGCGATGCGTTGCGTTGGGTTGCGTTGCGTTGCGATGCGATGCGATGCGATGCGATGCGATGCGTTGCGTTGCGTTGCGTTGCGTTGCGTTGCGTTGCGTTGCGTTGCGATGCGTTGCGTTGCGATGCTTTGCGTTGTGTTGCGTTGCGTTGCGATGCGATGCGTTGCGTTGCGATGCGTTGTGTTGCGTTGCGATGCGATTCGATGCGTTGCGTTGCGTTGCGTTGCGTTGCGATGCGATGCGATGCGATGCGTTGCGATGCGATGCGATGCGATGCGTTGCGTTGCGATGCGTTGTGTTGCGTTGCGATGCGATTCGATGCGTTGCGTTGCGTTGCGTTGCGTTGCGTTGCGTTGCGTTGCGTTGCGTTGCGTTGCGTTGCGATGCGTTGCGTTGCGCGGAGGCAGAGGGAGATTGCGTTGTTAATGTACCTCTTGCAATACGTCATAGGAACTAACTATTCCTCAAACCCTCACAGAACTTATCTCCGATGAAAACTGAACTGTAAATGTCTCATCAAAACAGTGCCTACCCGATGTTTTAGTTGAGATATCATCGAAACAATATTCGAAATTTAACATGTGCTGAAATGGCGGTCATTTAAATTCCACATAAAAAGTAAAAATATGGAGGGAAGAGGAACTACGTCACCTGATATTTGGTACTATTTGTCCATAAAGCAATCATTTATACACAGACAAAACAAAGGTACCCGGATTAATTATGGAGATGTCGCCAGTCAAAGTGGGATCTGACAGCACGAGGCCTATAAATTCTTGTAAAGCTTTGGAAACTGACAGCTGGCAACATTGAGCAGGCGGTGACAGGTTGACATCGCTCGATAGCAGAAAGTTTACCAGCTGTCGGGTCTGGTGGGCATCCAATTGTACAAAAAAGAAAAATGGCCAAAAATGAAACGGTCCTAAAATAAAACTGCACTAAAACATAACTGTACTAAAAGCAATCAGTACTAAAAAAACTGTACTAAAAAAAGACTTTCCTAAAACTTATCTGCCTAAGATCCAACTGTCCTAAAGTCAATGTTTTTGCTTTTAACGTACAACACAGAGGCAGCGTTCGCAGCGAACCTTGCGGTTAAACGGCCGATAGCTGGCAAAAACGGGTCACGAGGCATAATATTGCAAAGTATATCCCCCAATGCATCCCATGTTCCAATGCATCCTATGTTTCAATGCATCCCATGTTCCAATGCATCCCATGTTCCAATGCATCCCATGTTCCAATGCATCCCATGTTCCAATGCATCCCATGTTCCAATGCATCCCATGTTCCAATGCATCCCATGTTCCAATGTTCCAATGCATCCCATGTTCCAATGCATCCCATGTTCCAATGCATCCCATGTTCCAATGCATCCCATGTTCCAATGTTCCAATGCATCCCATGTTCCAATGCATCCCATGTTCCAATGCATCCCATGTTCCAATGCATCCCATGTTCCAATGCATCCCATGTTCCAATGTTCCAATGTTCCAATGCATCCCATGTTCCAATGCATCCCATGTTCCAATGTTTCAATGCATCCCATGTTCCAATGCATCCCATGTTCCAATGTATCCCATGTTCCAATGCATCCCATGTTCCAATGTATCCCATGTTCCAATGCATCCCATGTTCCAATGCATCCCATGTTCCAATGCATCCCATGTTCCAATGCATCCCATGTTCCAATGCATCCCATGTTCCAATGCATCCCATGTTCCAAGCATCCCATGTTCCAATGCATCCCATGTTCCAATGCATCCCATGTTCCAATGCATCCCATGTTCCAATGCATCCCATGTTCCAATGCATCCCATGTTCCAATGCATCCCATGTTTAAATGTAGGACGCATATCTATATATTGCTGCTAGGTGACACATTCCGTGGGTTCCACACGCTTTCTGAGGGACCAGGTAAATACATACAAAACAGATCAAGGTGGTTTTGATGAGACTATCGATTCCCTTGACGTCATAGTATTACGATATTAAGACGATATTATTGGAGGCTTACGGAAACCCACTCGACCGAGCGATCTGTCACGTGGTCAGAGCCAGTCAGAGCTCTCCGAGCTGCAGACGTCTTCGAACGCAAACTTGACAGTCGACCGCGAAAATTGAGCATTGTGATTGCAGGTTATGTTGACCCGATTCAGATTTAGAAGTAGTGGCAATGTCATCTCTTAATTTACTAGAATGCCGTATGAAATTGAGTAATTTATCTTAACTGGCTCATCTTTGGTGATTAGTGTTCAGTGATCAGTGTTCGCGTTACAATATTGGTAAAGAAAAAACGACAATTAAAATTACCCGCCTGTTCGTAGAAACAAAACTCGCGCCCCAGCCTGAAAGATGGTACGCGAGTTGAGCGCTCTGATCGCTCCAGACTCGGTTTTTGGAAGCAAAAGATTGTCGATCGGATCACTCCGAGCTGGTTTCCGAACGCTGGAGAGCGGTCGGAGTAGGTTTTCGTAAGCCTCTATTAACTGTTGTAGAACAGAATAATATCTCGGTACTATTCTACTCGGCCCACAGCCTGGTGAGCGATATCGGCAACTTGTTCGGGCCAATCATCTTCGCGCAGTTACTGTGTAACTCAATCGTCATCTGCCTCGTCACCTTCCAGGTCGCACAGGTAGGCAGACGTCATCCCTCATCCCATCATTCCACTTACCTCATCGCAAAGCACTCAGCAATCAGCGCTGCCTGGTGAGATTTTTGCTGGCAGAGTGTCCTGCATCCTGTACAGCCTGGTGAGATGTTTGCTGGCAGAGTGTCCTGCATCCTAGAGCCTGGTGAGATGTTTGCTGGCAGAGTGTCCTGCATCCTACAGCCTGGTGACATGTTTGCTGGCAGAGTGTCCTGCATCCTACAGCCTGGTGAGATGTTTGCTGGCAGAGTGTCCTGCATCCTACAGCCTGGTAGGATGTTTGCTGGCAGATTGTCCTGCATCCTCCAGCCTGGTGAGATGTTTGCTGGCAGAGTGTCCTGCATCCTACAGCCTTATAGGATGTTTGCTGGCAGATTGTCCTGCATCCTCCAGCCTAGTAAGATGTCTGCTGGCAGAGTGTCCTGCATCCTACAGCCTGGTGAGATGTTTGCTGGCAGCGTGTACTCCATCCTAAAGCCCGGTAAGATGTTTGCTGGCAGAGTGTCCTGCATCCTACAGCCTGGTGAGATGTTTGCTGGCAGAGTGTCCTGCATCCTACAGCCTGGTAGGATGTTTGCTGGCAGATTGTCCTGCATCCTCCAGCCTGGTGAGATGTTTGCTGGCAGAGTGTCCTGCATCCTACAGCCTGGTAGGATGTTTGCTGGCAGATTGTCCTGCATCCTACAGCCTGGTGAGATGTTTGCTGGCAGATTGTCCTGCATCCTCCAGCCTAGTGAGATGTCTGCTGGCAGAGTGTCCTGCATCCTACAGCCTGGTGAGATGTTTGCTGGCAGAGTGTCCTGCATCCAACAGCCTGGAGATGTTTGCTGGCAGCGTGTACTCCATCCTACAGCCTGGTGAGATGTTTGCTGGCAGAGTGTCCTGCATCCTACAGCCTGGTGAGATGTTTGCTGGCAGAGTGTCCTGCATCCTACAGCCTGGTGAGAGATTTTCTGGCAGAGTGTCCTGCATCCTACAGCCTGGTGAGATGTTTGCTGGCAGAGTGTCCTGCATCCTACAGCCTGGTGAGATGTTTGCTGGCAGAGTGTCCTGCATCCCACAGCCTGGTGAGATATGTGCTGGCAGAGTGTCCTGCATCCTACAGCCTGGTGAGATGTTTGTTGGCAGAGTGTCCTGCATCGTACAGCAGCTGGTGACATGTTTGCTGGCAGAGTGTCCTGCATCCTACAGCAGCTGGTGACCCGTGTTTCAGCACTCCCAGGTGGACACCGTGATGCTTGCCGAGTCGCTCTACCTTGTCGTGTCTCTGATGCAGATCGGAATGTGTTGCTTCTTCGGCAGCGAGCTTCAAGCAAAGGTGAGCAGCTTCACACCGCTCGGTCGGGTCATTCGAACCTGGATCTCACACTTTGCTTCCAAGCATTGCCAACGCTGCACTGACTATGGCTATAACATGGATGGCGCAATTCACCCATATCATTCAAAATCACTCGGTCATCAATCAAAATTAAAATCAAGTTATGATACTTGCAGAGCCAGTTTGAGCAATTTTTCTTGTGGTTTCCAGATATTTCCTTGTTATTTATCAGAGCTTATTACTAGGCTTTGCGAACACTATATAATCGTGTTGTGGTTGAGCGTTATATTTACGCTCACCCTTAACCCCATTATATTGCGTGTGCGCATGGCCTAGAGGCTTGTATGATCAATATAAATGCTCGGCGTTAATTTAGCAGCTTTCTTGATGACATTCGTTACCTGGAAATATCATGATGTAGTTGTCGTGAAATTATTTGAATATTTCAAACTGTAAAAATCGATTCAAAGAAAAACTGTGCAGTAAATCTGCTTGAATTTAGCACAGTAGTTTTTTTAACGATTTATAACGCACACTTTAAATATTGTGAACATCGGTTGAAGATAAAGTGGATTTAGTTTTAAGAAACTGCAGTAACGCTTAGAAAGTGACATAAAAGTGCCATTTTCAAGAAAAGAACAGTGAAATTTGAACACAAACATGAAATCGTGAGGGTCAACATATCTGGAAAGTTTCGTCAAATTATATTCAGATCCTTGGCCTCTAGAATGGAAAATGTGTTTTGGAAAAACTGAAAAATTTCGAAAAAACTTAATAACATAAAATTTACTCGTCCGAATTGCTTCAAAAACGTGGCAGATCTAAGTTTAGAGGAAACTAAAGTCCATATAAATTTTCGTCAAAATCGGTTTTGGCGTTTGGCCTGTAGAGCGCGAAAAAACATAAAAAAACACAAAAAAAATCTTCAGGATTTTCTTAGCAGATAAGTGTAATTGAAGATTTCGCTTAGCTCGCTACGCTCGCTTAAATTATTTTGTTTCAATCTGGTAGAAAGTGCAGTGAGTGTCTGACGTCATTTTTTTCGAGGGTGATTGCAGCACCGCCTTCTTTTTCATTTCGCAATGGAAGCCAACAACTCAAAACTGGCTCTGATCGAAGTTGATTTCAAGGTCGGTTGTGCGTGATGTAAAGTAGGTAACGCTTCACCCTCGAAAGTGAGATCCAGGCTCCACTGACGGTGAAGATATATTTTTTTAATGCTTATCACTTGTCAAAAAAAACTCGGTGTATTCTCGATACTTGAGTTCGTCAAGCGACAGCAAAACGGCTAAAGGTTGATATGGCTGCAGGGCGAGGCCGTTGCTAAGGAACGGTGAACGGTTGCCATGGACGCAGGGCGAGGCCGTCGCTAACGAAAGGTTGACGGTTGCCATGGCTGCAGGGCGAGGCCGTCGCTACGGCCGGCTACCACACGCAGTGGCACGCGCGCTCGCTGCGCTTCCGACGCACACTGCGCATGCTCATGCTGCGCGCGCAGCGGCCGATCGTGATGGTGGGGGGAAAGTTCTACGAGATGACGCTGCACACGTTCATCGCGGTGAGAGATTATCACTAACTACCGTACATGCAACAAGTATTTGAATTTAGGATCAAATTCACACTAATACAAGCGTACCCAACGTCATAATCAGGGTTAGTCGAGTTGTTGGCGTGTGATCGCAGCATAGCGTCACTAGATTCACCACCTTCTATGGTCACTCATAGTCCTGAATCTATCTCCATGGAGCCCAACAACTCAAATAAACTTAATATCAATTCTACAGTTGGTTGTCCGTGTAGCGTAATGGATAAGTGCAGTGCCCCGGATAGACAAAGACCCGGATTCGAATCCCGGTACGGATGTAAATTTTGTAATTGATATTTCGTTTCTAATAATCATTATCTACATTATTCAACAAGTATTTGCATTTAGGATTAAAATTACGCTAACCACTCGGATCACTTCTAGCATTTTATCACGCTGCATTTATTATTACACGAAATTTAGATAAATTGTTGACTGAAAATCTATTTGGTATCACGTTGTTTTTATTGCTGAGTGTTAAGGGCTAATTATCAAATAAAAAGAGTGTTGCAGCCCCTTTGAACCCAGCTTCAGTCTCCTGGATACGATGATGTTTGGTTCGCAGATTTGCCGCGCGTCGGTGAGCTACTTCTCCGTGCTGCGACAGGTGGTTCTTGACGACTGACAGGTGGTTCTTGACAACTGACAGGTCTGGGCAGCCGCAACAAGCCCCTCAAGATCCTCGCACAAACGTGTCTTCGTTCAACTTTGTTGTGATGGTTGTTCTAGTTTTTCTAGTCTATTTCTAGGTCGCACCAGAGTTCACACGTGTTGCGCGAACACTTGTTGTCTGCTCAGGATCAGGCCATAATTAAACAATGGCCGCCATTCACATTTTACCACCTTAATAAAACTAAATCCACGAGGTGACAGACTTACAAACATCATCTTCAATCACACGAACATTTTCCTAGGGTTAAGCTTCGAGCATTTCACCAGTAACTTTATAATCTTAGCTTATGCAGTAGTGTGCACTAATGCATTATGAAATAAAAAATAAATTTGTGACTACGTTTTTGTTGTATGTTGGCATAAGTACATAAGTCATTTAATAAATAATAAAGAAGAAAGCCCGGCTTCAAATAGAGTTTTTTTGGAGCAAAATACGGGAGAAATCAGAGCATGAACTAACAGAACTGTGTCTCCATCCAATCCAATGACGTTCCCCTGGGTTTCCGAGTTGCGGTCCCAGATGTCCCGACCCGGGGCTTCCAACCCTGGTGACCTCTCTAATGTCTTGTTCTGCCGGAGTCCCTTGGGTCATGTCTTGTTCTCCCAGCGTCTCTTGGAATCATGACTTGTTCTGCCCGCGTCCCTTGGAGTCATGTCTTGTTCTGCCAGCGTCCCTTGGAGTCATGTCTTGTTCTCCCAGCGTCTCTTGGAATCATGACTTGTTCTGCCCGCGTCCCTTGGAGTCATGTCTTGTTCTGCCAGCGTCCCTTGGAGTCATGTCTTGTTCTCCCAGCGTCTCTTGGAATCATGACTTGTTCTGCCCGCGTCTCTTGGAGTCATGTCTTGTTCTGCCAGCGTCCCTTGGAGTCATGTCATGTTCTGCCCGCGTCCCTTGGAGTCATGTCTTGTTCTGCCAGCGTCCCTTGGAGTCATGTCATGTTCTGCCAGCGTCCCTTGGAGTCATGTCTTGTTCTGCCAGCGTCTCTTGGAGTCATGTCATGTTCTGCCAGCGTCCCTTGGAGTCATGTCTTGTTCTGCCAGCGTCTCTTGGAGTCATGTCTTGTTCTGCCAGCGTCTCTTGGAGTCATGTCATGTTCTGCCAGCGTCCCTTGGAGTCATGTCATGTTCTGCCAGCGTCTCTTGGGTCATGTCTTCGACCGAGACTCTGATGTCGAGGATCGCTACTCTGTGTTCCGGGCTTGTGCCAAGAAATCGTCCGGCGTGTAGTCGAACAGCAGGAAGTCCTCCCTGCAAGGAGCGAGCAGTGCGCATGTTTGGAGCGTTGTGGCGCCGAGTTTATGAGATTATCATCAATCTCAATACAAATGTGGTTTCCCGTTTCTGATTGGCTGTTTCCGTGACATTTGAATAAATTACATCTAGGATTGAAACTTTTGTTATATCAACCTTCAGAAGCAGTTCTTTCTGCATCGACCTTACCCATATTTGAAGTCAGGGAAGTCAGTGCACACTGCCATCATGATACTTATGATTCCTTGCATTGAGTTGATCCTATTAATCCGTTAAAGAAGCCATGGACCCAGCGTGCTGCAACGATTTCCAAGATGGTCACTTATTTCATCGACAAAAGCTCGCTCGCTGCTCGCTGGCTACGCTAAGCCGAGTGAGTGCTCGTGTACCAGAACCACGAGGTCTGCAAGTCAGCGCCGCCATTGCGGGAACGGTGACCGGGATAACAAGATGTTGCGGCGCTCACCGATAGATGTCGTACAGCTGGTGGACCTGCGCGCGCGTCAGCTGCGCAAAGCGCGCAAGCGCGTGGCTGTCGGTGGCGCCGCCACGCGTCGGGTTCCGCCACTCTGGCCGGATGTAGTTCTGCAGACCGGCCAACGCGATCAGGTAGCGCTGGTCCTCCTGCGGCCCGGGACACAAAGACACGGTCGGTTACATCGAATATCCTGTCGGGCTTCATTATTTGTAGGAAATACTCCTCGAAATCGGGTCACTCGTTGCTGGCGAACCTGGTGTAACAGTAAGAAAATAATGTAAACAAGTGCAAATAACTCAAGTAATAGGTAACACCTGTCAGCTTACCGTAGATCAATTACTTGAGATAGCACTTGAAACAAGCGAAGTCCGTCCAATCTTATTTTAACTTAAAATTATGCATGCAAGACGTTTTGCGCTGTGATTATTTGATTCCTAAGCGAGCCGCAGCAGCAGTGCTGACGATGCTGCTGCTGCTGCTGCTGCTGCTGCTGCTGCTGCTTGCTGCTTGCTGCTGCTGCCAGCACCACCTACCGGCAACGTCTCGAACTTGGCGAGGACAGAGAAGCCCACGCTGCTTCCAGCACCACCTACCGGCAAC